>OV702295.1:159183004-164183004 GCA_916181665.1 Avena sativa | reverse complement strand
CATGTCCAAAACATTTCAATAGAATGATCCATCATTCCAAGGTTTTCATAACCATTTTTCCACCAAGTATTCCCATCTAAGTTAATCAGGTTTTATGCTTAGCACTAGCATCTACAAGTGGGGGTAAGTACTACTGAGGGGTGGTAACTAGTGGAGTTTAACTAAGTTCAATCTCATGCCTTAGGATGACATAAAGATTATCTAGCTTAGGCCAAGTTTTATGCTCTTTATGCAACCTTCAATTATCTTTCTAGTATCTACAATTCACTTAAGTAAACTCTAAGTACTAGCTTTGATAAAGAAATAAAGTATAAAGCTTGTAAGTAAAACTAGGATTGGTTTATCAAGTGGTTATGATCATATATGCTTAAGGCATATAGTTGGCATGGTAACAAGCAAGTATTTGCTTGCATAGGTATAGTATCTTGCAAGTTTTAGCTTGAACAAGTATCAGTATAAGATTGCTAACTTAATAACTTGCAAGTATTGGCTTGCCTTGTGCAGAGCAGTGGTTGAAGTTCTCCTCGGCTTCTTCTTCGTAGTATCCTCCTTCTTCCTCGTATCCTTGGTCGGTACTAGCGTCTATAAATAAATACGAGGTACACAATCATCAAACAATACTTAACTATTTTCAATCATCACACAAAAGGGTCCTATAGATGATCTAGCATCATCACTAATATTACAAGATTAAAGCTTGGTTTAATTCCTTTTATTTTTAGAAAAGTAATTTCTACTCATTCAAAAACTACTTAAGATTTAATATTCTCCAAACCAAACATGGGATCATGTTGACACATGTCATCACCACATATTTTAGTCCATGGGAATGTGATTTAAAGTGGTGTCACAATTTAATAAGGTTTAACCCAAATGTTTATTACTTGAACATTATTTCTGTAAGTAAACCCAAATGTTTTTAAATATTCCGAAAGGTATGATCAAATGTGATTTTTGAGAGTTGGAATCAACTCAAAATCTATTATGTTTTAAATTTGAAAAATGTTTGAATGTGGAAAAGGTTCTGCCTTGTTATTTTTACCAAGGTTGATCTATAGATTCAAATGATTTGAATCCAACTGGCTTGGATTCAGCATTTCCAGACCTTTCTAACAAAATTGGTTTCATCTAATTTGGTTCACTGAATCGAGCTAGGTTGATTTTTGAAAATGGATACAGAACTAGCTTTGAACTTAAATGGAAAATGTTAAATTCAAACAACTGGGCTGCGCGGGAAACGATACTGGGCCGGCCTGCTAAGCACAGCGCTTACGCGGGCTGGTTAAGTTGCTGTCCCCACGTGTCAGTGAGACGAGGGGGTGCAAAGTGGTACGGGGCAATGTGAGCCGTAGGATCTGGTTCTAATCTAACGGCCCTGGTTCATCGTCCACGTCGGGCAGCGCCGGCGAGACAGAACCCTAACGCGGCAGGTGTGGGTCGTCGGGGGCTCACCGGGGCTCAGGCGAGGGTCGGCGAGGCGGGCGAACGACGAAGTCGACGACGGCGAACCTCCTGGTACTGGCAGCTTCTCCTGGGTGGCTCCAATCGCTGGCTCCCTTCTTCTCCAGCAGCGGCGGGCTCCGGTGAAATTCCGGTGATGCGCTGCTCGCCTTGCTCCGGGAACGGGGTGGAACCATTAGTGAGGAGAGGGGAGTGATATGGTGTGCTAAATTTGGCTAGGGGTGGCCTCTATTTATAGTGGCGCGAGGGGACCGACGGGCGCGAGGTGAGCTCGTCGTGTTCGATGGCACAGAGGGCTATCAGTGTGCGTGACGATAGGGGGCGGTGCTGTGATCCCTGGCAAAGCTAAACGACGTGGTGGCGAGGCATGGGGCCGTGTGGATTGTTCGGAACACGGCGGTGCTCTGCGCGTGCCCGACGGAAGTTTTGATGGCGCACAGCGCGCGTGGTCCGTGCGGCGGCGAACGAGCGTGTCTGCGGGGTTGCTGGGACGGTGGTGATCATGTATGCACGCGGCGAGGGCGGCGCATGGTCTGTGGGCATCTTTCGAGCGTGGCGCTTGGGGCGCGCTCTCGGCGTGGTTGCTGGCGGGCTTGGCATGGTCTGTGCGTGTGGTCCAGGGGCTGGCAAGGTTCGAGCGCTAGACAGAGAGTGGCGGTGGGGTGTTAGCTTGCTCCCAGACTATTGGCTAGGCTTGGTGCTTCTCCTAGCTCGCTGTCGACATGTGGGTGGCAAGGGTGCACTCGGCCTACTCACCATTGATGACAATGGCTAGCTTACAATAGTGCTAGAGATTAGTTTAGGTTGTTAGATGATCTACTAAGGCTAGTGGTGTCCAGAGAGGGAACAAGTTAGGCTCAAATCACTGCTCCAAATAGTGTTTAGATTTTGTTTGATTTGTATCTGCAAGGTGTTTGATGAAATGGCCGCATGAACTCAAGTTTTGAATTTTGAAAAGATTTTTGGTGTGTGTCCTAGGTTGGTGCTGGTGAGTCTGCAGATGCTTGGGTTTTGAAAGTTGAGCTTGTTTGAGTTGTTTTTGAAAAAGTGGGATCTTCCCATATGATAAAGATTCAATTTTAAACTGTCATTTAAACGATGCATTTGAATGTTTCTGGATGATAACAAAGTGGGCCTTGATACTTTATTATGAGTACTAACAAGGGGTGCAAAGATCCAAACAAGTTTTTGTTAAGTTCTGAAAGTTTGAGACAGCCAAAGTAGGCATGGGAGTTAAATTGGTCAAAATGACCATTCACTCATTTTGTTTGTTTTGATTTATTTGTCTATGGGAAAAGTGTGGGGATTGTTTAGATGATGTATATTTCACCTAAGAATCATTTTCCAAGCAGAGAAACACACAAACAAGGCAATTCCAAATAATCCAAATTGGAATGCATACACACATGCATGCTTTCATATTTTTATTTAGAAAAGTTTTTGTTAACCCTAATTTTGAAGATTAGAGTTTGATTGATCCAAGTTTAGTATTTTTGGGATGTTACAAACCTTCACCCCTTAAACAAAATCTCGTCCCGAGATTTGAAAAAGGACAAAAAGATTACCTAGGATTTGAAGAGATCGGGAAACTCCGTCCTGATGTGATGTTCGCGCTCCCAGGTACCATCCTCTTATGTGTGGTTGCTCCACTGAATCTTGAGAAACTTGATTCTTCGGGTTCTGGTGGTTCGGAAAGCTTCTTCCAAAATATGGATGGGTACTTCGGGATAGGTCAGGTCATCGTTGATCTCTATAGTCCGGTGATCGATATTCTTGAACACTTCCGTCTTCTCCGGAACTTCGAGACACTTGCGAAGTAATGAGATATGGAACACATTGTGCACGGCTGACATCTCTTCGGGTAGTTCCAATTGATATGACACTTCTCCTCGACGGTTCAGAATTTTGAAAGGTTCGATATATCTGGGGGCTAACTTTCCTTTGAGTTGGAAACGCTGCATTCCCTTCAATGACGACACTTTCAGATATACAAAATCTCCTATGTTGAAGGCGAGGTCTCAACATCTCTTGTCGGCGTAACTCTTCTGTCTGGACTGGGCTGTCTTGAGGTGCTCACGAATCTTGTGAACCTTCTCTTCTACTTCTCGTAGGATGTCGGATCCGAAAATCTGACTCTCTCCTACTTCCGACCAGTTCAAAGGGGTGCGACACTTCCTTCTGTACATGAATTCAAATGGGGCCATTTGCAAACTAGCTTGATAACTGTTGTTGTACGAAAATTCTGCAAACGGCAGACAGTCTTCCCACTTAGATCCATATTCTAACACACATGCTCTCAGCATATCTTTGAGTATTTGATTTACTCGCTCCGTTTGTCCATCGGTCTGAGGGTGATAAGCGGTACTAAAATCTAGGCGAGTTCCTAAACCTTCCTGGACTTTCTTCCAGAATCTCGAGGTAAACTGAGTTCCTCGATCAGATACGATGTTCTTGGGGACTCCATGCAAACTAACGATTCTAGCGATGTATAACTCCGCTAGCTTAGAACTCTGATATGTGGTCTTGACAGGTAAGAAATGGGCGACTTTGGACAATCTGTCCACTATGACCCAGATAGAGTCATTTCCCCTACTAGAAGTAGGAAATCCGGTGATAAAGTCCATTCCAACGGAATCCCATTCCCATTCCGGAATCTTCAAGGGTTGTAACAATCCAGCGGGTCTTTGATGTCCGGCCTTAACTCGCTGACATATATCACACTTGGCGATATAGCTTCCGATTTCTCTCTTCATCTTATGCCACCAAAATTGCTCTTTCAAATCTTGATACATCTTAGTTCCTTCCGGGATGGATAGAATAAAGAGTATCATGAGATTCCTTGAGAATAACTTCTTTCAACTCAGAATCTGCTGGTACACAAAGACGTCCTTTGTACCACAGAACACCTTCTTCGTCTTCGGTGAATCCGGGTACTTAGCATGTATCGATACGACGCTTGATTCCGTCAATACTAGCATTTCCTTTCCGCGCCTCTTTGATCTGGCTGATCAAAGTGGGTTGAAGTTCTATGCTAGCCAAAAATCCTTCACTCACTAATTCCATTCGAAAATCTTCCATCTCTTTGTGCAAACTTGGTTGCTCCTTCAAAATCATGGAGTTCAAGCGGCTCGGCAATCTGCTAAGGGCATCTGCTACTATGTTGTCTTTACCAGGGTGATAGTGAATGTCCAGGTCGTAATCCTTGATTAACTCAATCCATCTTCTCTGCCTCATATTCAACTCCTTCGGAGTGAATATATACCTCAGGCTCTTGTGATCCGAATAAATCTCACAATGATTTCCCATCAGGTAATTCCTCCATGTCTTCAGGGCTAGAACTACGGCTGCGAGTTCGAGATCATGGGTTGGATAATTTTGCTCATGTTGTTTCAGTTGTCGAGATAGATAAGATATAACTTTGCCTTCTTGCATTAGCACACATTCGAGACCGATCTTGGATGCGTCACAATACACGTGGAAGGGCTTTGTGATATCCGGCATGATTAAGATTGGGGCTGAAATCAATCTCCTCTTGAGTTCTTGAAAACTCGCGTCACATTTGTCGGACCATTCAAACTTCTTGTCCTTGTTTAGCAATTGGGTCATGGGTTTGGCTATACTAGAGAATCCTTCTACGAACTTGCGGTAGTATTCTGCCAATCCGAGAAATGCACGAACTTGGGTTTGAGTGGTTGGGGCTTGCCAATCATCGACATCTTTCACTTTTGCAGGATCAACGGCAATTCCTCCAGCTGATACAATGTGACCGAGGAATCTGAAAACCTTAGAATGATGAGTCATTCTACTGAGATGTTTTGACATGTGTTTCCGAACACCAGATGATTTTGATGATGAAAATGTTGAGGCTGGAGCCTTAGCCCTTTATAAAACTGATGGTTGTCTGGATGCGTTACCATTCCAATTTTACCGTACAACCACAATACCCGAAAATTGGGTAGGGCTTGACTGGAAACTTATATACCTTAGTATGGGTTCCCTCACGGCCAAGGTATGAGCTGAGGCTACCTTGTGAAGATTGTCCACCTGTGCAGTACCCAAGATGACAGTTGGTCATGGTTGGGAGGCCAAACTCATAGGAGAGGTGCTTATACTAGGGCTTGTAATTGAAAGGTTAGGATTGATTATCCACATACTGAGTATGGTGAATTCAGGATTTGTTCCTGACGGATGTATCAAATGTTGTGGTGAAAGTGTACAATCTCTTCAAAGTGTCAAGCTATTCGAATAGCCGCGTCCGCGGTTATGGACAGTTGGAGTGGCCATACTGTTCCCCCATCAGATGTCTTCAAAATGACTTGTGAAATGAATTGAGATTTTGACTTGACCACAACAGAGTTGTGATATGAAATACAAGTTCCCTCTTAGGTGTTATAAAATTTCAACTAGCTTTTCTTGCTTCTGAACTTAGTAGAGGTAAATATGGATTTTTGCAAAACAACCCTAGATCTTAGTGTCCTATTACCAAAAGCCCCTTCACTTGTTAGTAGTAGTTTGCGAGTACTTAAAGAGTACTCATGGCTTTGTCCCTGGCTATTCCCATGGCCAGACTATGAAGAGGAGTACCAGGACGAAGGACCCCAGGAAGGTTATGACAACTAGGATCATCTCCCATCGTCAGCATTGCCTATGACCCCGAAGATGGAGCTTCGACTATGCTACCGTTATTATTACGTATTTCCGCTACTTGAGTTGTACTAAGAACTGGATCATGAGATCCTTATTTGTGTAAGACCTTATATATGGTTTGTAATGGATGATGTACTGTGGTATCCAATTTTGTTATGTCTCGCAAAAATGGTAATCCTGGGATTGCGATGTATGGCATAACAAGCATCTGGGATAAAAAATCCGGGTGTTGACACAAACGTGTGACCGACTGCGGAAGCGATGGAGGAACGCAGCGCAGAAAGGATCATTTATGCAATCTTGAGATCGGCAAGTGAACGACAACATCACCCACGAAAATCCGATCTCCTTAATTGCATTGGAATCTTCAAGGGTTACTCTATCGACTCGTTGCTACAATCTAGTAGATAGATCTTAGCTTATGTGTGTTCATGAGGTAGAATTTTTTTGTTTTCCATGCTACGAACCCTTACAACAACTAATACGGTGATGTCGCCCGACTCGCATATGTCAAATAGCAGAACAAACATTGTACCATCATCCCCTGATCTGATCTTCTCTATACTTGATGTGCGTAGTGCCAATAGCGGCTGAGAGATGTACCTGGAGTTACTAAAAGAAGTAAGAATCGATGGACTAAATTGCAGCATGCACAATATTATAATACAAAAAATGATAAAGTAAATATGATTAACCTAAATGCGTAAAACATATGTAGTACACCCTCCGTTTCAAAATATAAGATGGTTTAGCTTTTGTGAAGTGTATCTAGACCCTATATAGCATGTGTTCATTCCGAACTACACACTATTAGAGAGTCTAGATACACTCATTTTACTAAATCTAAAACATCTTAGGGCCTGTTTGATGCAAAGGATTTCTAAAGGAATTATATATCCACAAGAATTTATCCTATAGAGTGTGTTTGTTTGAAAGGAATAAATCCTACCAAATTCATATACATTGCTTTCCTACACTACAATCCTATAGGATTTCTAAGAAGAGGTGAGAACTCTTGGAAAAATTCCTATATTCCATGTACTTAAACCCTACAAAGTTACGTTTTTCCTATGGTGCAAGCAAACAATTATTTTACTGATCCCTATAGTTTTTATTCCAATAGGATATAAAATGTCATGCCATTCTATTCCTGCATTTTCCCTATTCATGTGTTGCACAAATCCTTTGAATCTATTTTCAAACGGAGGGAGTACCTACGGACTACATGTGCAAGGCCGTTGTTTCAAAGGAAAAGCTACTTGATCTAAGCAAGTAGTGTTAGTTCCTAGTACAGATCCATGTTTGAAAGGAAATAATGCTAGATCATCTCTAGCGATTTGATCCAAACAAGTACTACTAGTACATACTGCAAAATACAATAGCACAAGCAGAACTAGAAACAATAAACTCCAAAGTACAAAAAATAGTACAATAGTACTGTACTATACTACTTTGCAGCCAAAATCCATATTTTCGAGACAACGAAATCCCTCGACTAGAATCAACCTCAATAATTAATCCCAAATTTGAACGATAGATCATCATTAGAATCAAGACGGTCATATATGCCATCTACCACCTTGTGGATGTAGAATGAGTAATCCAGGATGAACATATCATGTTTATTAATCATAAAATTCTGGAAATCTTTAGTCATCCTGGCGGCAGCCGGCGACGCGCTGCTCTTCGGCTCGAAAAACAGGCGATATTCGGCGAACTCCTCCAGGTCCCCTCCCATCATTGAAGGTTTATATAAGTGCAACTCCACCATGTACCACGGAAACTTGCACACCACTGACCTGACGCACTAGACGATTATGGCGAGGCCATAGTGAAGCATGTCAAATCGCACGGCGAACACTATACCATCGTCCTCGGTGACAACGGTCTGTACTCTCCATGAGCAAGGTGCCAACAAAGGTTGAGAGATGTACCTGTGTTGCATGCCGTAGTGGAAACTGTGCACTTCCATCGAGTGGGATTTTTCGAGGTGGGCGAGGAGCGTTATGGGCGGGGCGGCAAACTCGTATCTAGGCTCAGGGCAGTTGCACAGGCCATGCGGGCATGGCATCTTGTGGTTGAGGAAGTTGTGGAAGGTGACCAATGTCCTGCAGCCATCGTTGGGGCATCTACTACCTTTTATGCCAGAGACTTGGAGGTGCAACTCCTTGGAGCATGTGTCCAGCCGGACGGCCCTGATAGTGTCCATACGCATAATGATTTCTCCAAAGGCATCTTTGCCAAACTTGCTCCAGCGACCGTACCGAATCTTGTGGATCGAATCCACCATGGAGTCCGGATGAACTAGGGGCGAGGGTGGATTCAAATATTATTGCTGGGGTTTCTTGGAGGGGAGTGATGACGACCTGCAAGAACCGATTCTTCGGGGCAAGAAATGGCTAGGAAAATTTGTAAAGTGGGTGCTAGCTCGAGAGGATCCAAAATGTGGCTAGCCAGCGTTGACCAATTCGGAGATGGAGAAGATGGGAAGCTCTTTGAACGAGGGGTGTTTGCGTGTTGCCTCATCGGTCTGATGAAGTGCGCAACTGTGTCATGGGCCTCAACTGGAGTTATAGGTAGACTAGTAAGCGGTCACGTCCTGGCTCAGTATTGTATTGTATCATCACATAGACTAGCTATAAATCATATCATAAATAAGTTTAATTCTATTTCAGGAAAGGACATGAACCCACATTTCTCGAGTAAATTACATTTAGTACCACAACTGTGGCCAGGGTAATAGGTTAGTGCCCTGCAATTTTTTAGGATACATACCGCTTTTGGGGAGAGCTGTTACAAATAGGTAAATATTTTTTGCTAATCGTGTTTTAACAGCTAAACTAACATGATGGGCCAACAATTAAGCAATGCCATGGACCTAGGGCCCACCTGTCATCCCTCTCATTTTCTTCCCCTCCGGCCTCTCTCTTCTCTCGTATCCTTCTTCTAGAGCAACTTCTCTCTTCATCATTCATTGTTCATTTTGGCCCTTGTTTCTACCCAATCTGGTAGCAAATCTATAGAAGCAAAACTAACCAGCACATTCAGTAAACAAAGCAGTTGTAGGCAAAGATAACATTGGATATGTAGTATAACACTAAACAAGGTTTGACAATTAGGCTGCTCAGCAGTAGTAGCGGACAAGTTCAACACGGAAATACAAAAGAAGCTGCTTTACAACAACAGCAACACACAACATCAGTGGCACCTCCTGGCCTCCGTCTCCTCCCTCTGGCGCTTCCTCCACTTCTTGCTGCCCATTCCCTTGAGCTTTTTATCCTTGGGCTTGATCTGGGGCATGCGACCCTCTTTGATGTCCACCTTCTGGAGGTTGTGGAGGTGAAAACCGAGCGCCTTGTGCTTCGCTCTGAAGGCGTGGACGTTCACGTTGTGGCCGCATGTGGTCACATCCTCGGCATGCTTCAAGAGGAAGTTGAAGTCGGTGGAGTGGACTCTCCTCTCATAGAAGGGGCACCTGTAGACATTGTCGGCGAAGTAGTGGTGATATTGACTGTACTTCAGCCTCCTCAGCACCTGACCTGTTGGAAAAAAGAGTAGCATGCCATAAGGACATGATTGAGATACCTTGGTTATTAGGATTGATTACTTGCATAAATTAACCGATTGAGATCCCATGATTATTTGCATAAATTAAGCGGGTGTGTTAAATTCCCCAATCCCCAAATCTCAAACAGAATCTAATACTGATCCCAACTACAGATCGGCGCTAGTACCAACTAGGGAATCCCTTAACTACAACTCGGAGGACAAATAAAATAGGATTGAAATACGGACATGGGTATTCATCGAAACACAAGAGCATTAGATTCTGTAAAAAGATCTAGCGTCCAACGATTGGATATGCAAACATCTGAACACTAATAACAAATAGTCTAGCATCCAACGATGGGAATGGAGGAATAACAAGGGAAGGGGAGACTGTAAGGTTCACATCATAGAAAACAAAAAAATTCCTACGATGGGAACAACTAAGTACCAAGATCTATCTACTAGATACAAGCAACGGGTGGATATACATCCATAGAATACATACCCTCGAACACTGAATAGTGTTAACAAGGTTGTACACGTGGATGATGTAGACGAACGCTTGCCGATCTCACGATCGTGATTAAGTCCATCTGGTCCAGCCGGTCCAGCACCATCAAGTCCAGCACCGCAAAGCAGTGGTGCATCCGTGATCGCACACACGTCCAGGTACCCTGACAACCTCCGTGCCCTCGCTCTAGCGAAACAGCGGAAGAAAAAAATCCTTCCAAAAAAAGCCACCGGTAACATGTATCTCGCTGATCCGAGACCATGAGGAAATTCTAAAGGGGGGAGAGAGATCCTTCACGAGGAGGTGTGCTTTGAGAGGAGGAGATGGAGGCATTTTATAGGGAGAGGGGGCACCCCAAGGGGCATGGCGCCAGCCAATGGTGTCTGCCCCCACCTCTTCCACATTCATGTGGGTGGAGCTCCCACTCAAAATGAAAAGCCTCCACTCATATAAACATGCTGCCACTCAAAAATCCACTCACATGCATTAAATTTCCACCAAATTTAATGCGAGCTCTCATTTAAATAAAACTCTTTTATTTATTTATTCATAATTTTTTAATTACTCTAATTAACAAACATTCACATAAAACCCCTTACAACATTTCAATTTCACATGCAGAACCAGTTTCAGCAATTTCAACCAAAACGATTTTGGTGGCTAGTGAAATAAATTCATGTTCTTTCTTTTTCTTTCTATGGCATATCATTTGCTCCGAATGGTGTCGGTACCCCTTAAGTGTGTCATATTATGGTTCATGAATAATGTAGACATGATCGATACCCCTCTCCGATCAATAATCAGCAGCGGGACCTGGAGATTTGTACTGACTCCCACATATTCAACGATGACTTCTGTGATCGTGTGAACCTTATACGCATGTAACTCAATACCTTTGTCTCGCGATATATTACAAGTCCGATATTTTATCATCAGTATCTCGTTACCGACATGTACTCTTTTCTCGTTCCCGTGATACAACATTCTAGTGATCAAATCACTTGCTTGCAAGCTAATCAATGTGATATCACCGAGAGGGCCTAGAGTATATCTCTCCATCATCGGGATGGACAAATTTCACTCTTGATATATGAGCCTCAACATAACATCTTCGAAGAACTGGACCCATATTTATAATCACCCTGTTATGGTGTGATGTTTGATGTTATCAAGATACTTTTCCGGTGTTAGTGATTGACATGATCTCATGATCTAAGGACTAATATTACTTCGTATGATTTTTTAGCAATATAAACACAATGACCTTGGTCGTAATGCTATACTTCAGATGAATGTTCATCACATCATTCCAACAATGTTGTGACCTCGTCATTAACAACATCCAATGTCCATGATCAGGAAACCCTTGATCATCTTGTTAATCAACGAGCTAGTTTATAAGAGAGGCATAACTAGGAACTTTCTTTTTGTTTATTGAACACACATGTATTAATGTTTCCATATTAATACAATTATAACATGATAAATAAACATTTATCATAAATAAGGAATACGATAATAACCACTTTATTATTGCCTCTCGGGCATATTCCGTTCAGAGAAAACCCAAGTTACCTCCGACCATGGGTCGACAATGCTAGTGTCGTAGGGGTTCTCTGGGCATATGTACTCCTGATCCTCGTAGGGGTCCCAATCGAGCAGGACCTTCTCGCGACCTACGGGGGTCTCCTTTCTGGCGGCTACGCCGTTAGCGGGGATGGGGGCCAGGACATGGATAGCGGCTGACTGCGATGCCTCGACGGATGCCTGGATGAGGACGAGGACCTAATTGCTGGCGGCCTTGGAGGCGACGATGGCCAACACGCCTTTATTCTCCATCATTCACGTGGTTGGGGTTTTCCTAGGGGTTTACAGAAGGTCATGGGACAGCGGAGGACGGTTGCTGAGTGAATGAGAGTGGGGAGGCAGAGTGGGATAGGGCGTCTATAATAAACGTTAAGGGAAGGGATGTTTCAGTGGACCACCGTACATCGTGTAACCTGCGTACACTACTACACCGTGCACGGTCACGCGCGTCCACTAATAACGCCCTATGCACCGCAACACGCATACCGTGGTCACATTTTTTCCTCATGTCTAAAACTATGGCGAGGTATATGTACTCGGTTATACCCTCTAGAGTAACACTGGCAATTTTGTTGTACTCAGTTTTGCCCTCTAGTACTAACACTGTTGCGTGCAATATATTCAGTTTTACAATCTGGTGGTTGATCCTTGTTCATCCTAGTACTACCAGTAAGTTCCATGTTCCTTGCACGTGAGACATGCATAATATACATAAGTATGACATATCATCACTATATTTAATTATAATAGGTAAAGCTCAAAATATTTATAAAACTGAGCCATATCTATAAAGTATGGGTGAATATTTGGTTCTTTGCACATCTATAAACCTTGGTCGTACGGGTTGAAACCCAATAATGTTTATATACATGGTAGGACAATACTGCGAAGCTGTTTTTTCCAAAACTAGTCAAATCTCATGGCTAATGTTTTCATGGAACATAGCGCACATGACATGATAGGGCATGTCATGCACAAATGTTTTAATTTCTTTTTTGCCTGTTCTTTATTTCATGTGGTCGATTTCAAAAGGGGTTCAAAATTATCAAGATGCAAAATCTTAGCAAGAAGTCAAACCATTTGTCAAAACTGTGGGTGGTTTCTGACATATTAATTGACCATAGTAGTAGCCCACGATTTACTAGCAGTAGTCAAACTTGACCTAATTTCGATAAATCAGCAAAAAATCATTCAAGTGGGCGAAGTTAGCTAGGAAGTTTCAGAACTCATAAAACATGGGAAATCGTAAGTACAACATTTTGGTCCATTGTATATGTCTAAAAACTTGGCTTGTGGTATTCAGATCCATGTTCTTCGGACTTTCTTTACGGGAAAGAACAATCTCTTCATCACTTGGAAAATTGAGAATGTTCTCTCCTCGTAGTTGGAAACTCACATTTATGGCATTGTTTAATACAATAAGATGCACCCATCAACTTCTGAAAAGACATTTAATTCAAGAGCAATCTATTGCCCTTACTGGTAGCTAAAGTTTGACATTGTTTTGCTAAATTGTCAAGATGCAAAATCTTAGCAGAAGTTGAAGCTATCGTCAAAACTCTCGGTGGTTTAATATATTAATTATTCCCCAGATGGGTACCCCCAAAATATTTTTCACAAACTTTCAAAGCAACATACAATTTACTTGTAGTTTCAAATTTAACCTAATTTCAATAAATCGACATAAATTCTTTCAAGTGGGCTCAGTTAGATACGAAGTTTGAAAACTCATAAAACATGGGAATTGTAAGTATAACATGTTGGTACAATATATATGTATGTAAACTTGGCTTGTGGTATCGAGATCCAATATTCCTTGAAGTTTTATTTATAGAAAAAACTATGTTCTCATGAATTGAAAAAATTGAGAATTGAATTTTCTTTCCTCATAGTTTGAAACTGATGTCAATGTCATTGTTTAGTACAATAAGATGCACCCATTTACGTCTAAAAATATATTTAATTTAAGAGAAAAATATGCTCAAGTTTGAGCAAATTTCGGTAAATTGTCAAGATGAAAAATCTTAGCAAGAAGTTGGACCCGTCATCTAAAATCTCGGTGGTTTCTGATATATAAGTTGTGACTCCCTGGTGGGTACCTTTCAAAAGCTTTTTAATAACCTTTCAAAACAACATAGAATTTACTAGTAGTTCAAATTTTTCACCTAATATATGTAAATAGACATAAAGTCATTCAAGTGGATAGAGTTAGCTAGGCCGAAGTTTGAAAACTCCTAAAACATGGTAATTAATCGTAACTACATCATGTCGATCAACTATATATGTCGAAAGCTAGGCTTGTGGCATTCAGATCCATATTATTTAGACTTTATTTTCAGAAATAAACAATCTTGATCGTCATCAATCAGATAAATTAGAATGTTATTTCCTAATAGTTGGAAGCTCACACCGACGGTATTGTTTACTACAAGAAGATGCACCCATCTACCGCTCTGAAATTACATTTAATTCGAGAGCAATTTATCGCACCTACTTGTAGCTCAAGTTTGACCTAATTTCGTTAAGTTATCAAGATAAATTATCTTAGTAAGAAGTTGAACCTGTTGTCAAAACTCTCGGTGGTTTCTGATATATTAATTAACCACCTGATGGGTACCTCAAAAATATTTTTCGTAAAACTATAAAAGCAGCCTAAAGTTTACTCGGTGTTCAAATTTGACCTAATTTTGATAAAACGACATAAAGTCACTCAAGTGGGCATAGTTAGCTAGGGAGTTTGAAAACTTATAAAACATGGATATCTCAATTACGTACAACATGTTGATTCACTTAATATGTCTGGAAGCTTGCTGGATTGTGGTATTCAGATCCATATTCTTCGGACTTTCTTTACGAAAAAGAACAATCTCGTTATCACTCAAAAATTGAGAATGTTCTTTTAAGATAGTTGGAAACTCACACCAAAAGCATTGTTTTATACAAGAAGACGCACCCATCTACCTCTGAAATTACCTTTAATTCAAGAGAAATTAATCTACCACAGTTAGTTGTAGCTTAAGTTTGACCTAATTTCGTTGAATCGACAAAGAAGTAAGTGAAGTGTGCGAAGTTAGCTAGGAAGCTTGAAAAATGGAATTATATAAGAAACCGTGGTCCACTTTGTTTGACAATTTGGAGGGTTTCATTTTATTCTAACTGTGGTAGGTCGCCCCAGAACGAGGTGCTTCATTTAACATGGTCGGTGGAAGTACATGTTACATCAATTACCTCATAAAAATGAAAATTACATCCAAGTACATGCATTTAGCACAACGTCCTTGAAACTAAGCAATCAAGTATGTTTCGAGGTTTGCGCACAATAGAGTTCATTGTGCTTAGGACTATCAATAGAATCTTCTAGATGCTAAGAATGGAAAAGAAGATCCAACGGTTAGCAATGTTTGGATTTTCCAGTCTTGATCCAACGGTCCATATTCAAAGTTATCCATACACTATATAGTTTTTTTTGATGAAAAAGATAAGATAAGAAGTACTACTGCGAATGACCGGTCTTTTGAATAACCTTTCCCTCCTGATGTTCGAGAAGCAAGTGAAAATTTCGAAACCGGAAAAGTTTGAATATTTTTGCCGCCAAGAACCAAAGTGGTTTCCTTCCTATGTACAACTCCTAATCCACACCAACGCAATTGACGATCAAGAAACAGAGTCGCCCTCTCTCTCAAAAAATAAAAAAATAGAGTCGCTGTACCGAGGCACACGTGCGCAGCGCCACGCTGTGGACGAGGGGAGAGATCAGCCGGGCCGGTGCGCGAGCGGATAGGGGTGGAGAGATGAGAGGCAATGAAGGAGAGATAAAACACACTTCCAATTTTTTTTCCATGCATAGTGAAGGGAATATGCCCTGAGTAAAGTGTTTATTATGTGTATTCCAAGTATATGATAGATGTTTATTTTGCATGCTATAATTGTATTAAAACAGAAACGTTGATACATGTGTGTTTAATAAACAAACAGAAAGTTCCTAGTTAGGTCTCTATCATAAACTAGTTCATTGATTAACAAGATGATCACAGTTTCCTGATCATAGACATTGGATGTTGTTAATAACGAGATCACAGCATTAGTGTAATGATGTGATGAACATTCATCCGAAGTATAGCATTACGATCAAAGGCATTGAGTTTATATTGCTATAAACAACTTAAGAAGTATTCCTAATCCTTAGACCATGAGATCATGCCAATCACTAACACCGGAAGAGTTTCTTGTTGACATCAAACGTCACACCGTAACTGGGTGATTATAAAGATGGCTTCAAAGCTACTAAAGTGTTATGTTGAAAATTATGGATCAAGAGTGGAATTTGTTCATCCCGATGATGGATAGATATACTCTAGGCCCTCTCGGTGATTTCACATTGATTAGCTTGCAATCAAGTGATTTGATCACTAGAATGTTATATCACAGGAACAAGAAAAGAGTGCATGTCAGTAATGAGATCAAACTAGGTATGGAGATACCGATGATCGAATCTCGGACATGTAATATATCGTGAAACAAAGGGATTAAGATATAAGCATAAAAGGTTCCGACGATCATAGGAAAGTCATCGTTGAATGTGTGGGAGTCAGTATGGATCTCCAGGTCCCGCTACTGATTATTGATCGGAGAAGGGTCTCGATCATGTATGCATTATTTGCGAACCGTAGGGTGACACACTTAAGGGACACTGACATCCAGTTGTAGCAAATGTTTCATGCTAGAAAGAATAACAAACGCAGGAATTTATTTCACTAGATACTGAAGCAGGTTTTTGGTTGAAATTGCATAAAGTGGTTTTGCATGTGAAATAGAATTCTAGCAAGGGGTTATATGTGAATGTTTGTCATTAAAGTAACTGACAAAATTCTGAATAAATAAAAGAGTTTTATTTAATCAGAGTTTGCATGAAATTTGGTGGAAATTTAATAGCAAGTTTGAGTGGGATTTTGAGTGGAGGAAATTGAAAGGGTTTTTGTGAGTGGAGTGTCCACCCACATGAAGAGGGGAAGGCAAGGGGGCAGCCCCCATTCGCCGGCCACCCCCTTGGGGTTCCCTCCCCCTCTCCTATAAAAGGCACCCCCTCTCCTCTCTCTCACTCACACCTCCTCGTGAAGGATCTCTCTCCCCCTCCAGAATTTATCCCCCTTGGTCTCAGACTAGGGAGATACATGTTACCGGTGGCTATTCGGAAAGAAAGGGTTGTGCTTCCGCTGCATCACTGGAGCAAGGAGGCAGAGGTTTCTCGGTTTCTTGTACGTCTGTGCGAGCACGGATGCGCTGCTGCTTTGCGGCGCTAGGACTTCCTCTCGGTCTTGAGATCGGCAAGAGATCGTCTACATCAACCTCGAGTTCAACTCGTTAAGCTTTGTCGGTCTTCAAGGGTATGTTCTCTATGGATATACATCCTCCCGTTGTTTGTATCTAGTAGATAGATCTTCGTACATAGTTCCCATCGTAGGAATTTTTTTGTTTTCTATGCTGCGAACCCTACAGTGGTATCAGAGCCGGATCTATGCGTAGATGCTTTACACAGGTAGTACACATATGAGTATGTGGGCAATGATGATCATGTTGTTACTCCTTAGTTATAATTTTGGATATTGGTGGTATAGTGGGATGAAGCGGCCGGGACAAACTTTACATGTCCTCGCACATGAGGCCTGTCCCACGCTTGACATGCAACTTGTTTGCATAAGTGGATAGCAGGTGTCTGTCTCTCCTACTATAGTCAATATCTATTTTGCAATGAGTTGTCAACAATTTGGTTATCCTCGTCATGGTTCATGTTCGTAGGTTAGAACGGTTCTATCTTCGAAAGCCCTAAGCAACGTAAAGCTTGCAATGGATAAATTAGAGGCGTCTAGTTTAGATTGTTGCTGGGCTAGTGTTATGATATGGTGATGTTGTAAGTAGAATTATAAGATGATACTCTTACAACACACATAGCGTGTATGTTCCATAGACCTTGGACTTACACATAAAGGTATGATAGTGATCATACCACGGTGCACATGATAGAGATCATATGCGGGAACCATATCATTTCACTAATAAACATGTGATGTTTGATAGTATCTTATATTGCTTGTTTAGCGCTTTATTAGCATAATATGATGATCCCTCATTTAAATATCAAGATAATAAGTTACTCCTTCAGTATGCACCGATTATGTTTTCCTCGCTCCAAGACATCATGTGATGATCGGGTGTTCTTGGATCCACGACCATATATCGGGTGTAAGACAGTTACACACGCAAATACTAAGGTTCTAACTTGGCGAGCCTAGCATGTATAGACATGGCCTCAGAACACGGACCGAAAGGTTAAGCATGAGTCATATATTAGATATGATGCCCATTTGATGCTCGCCTTTGAAGCTACACCGACTCACATGATGATCGGACTTGGTGTAGTGGATTTGGTTCATGTAATCACCAAAAAGACACGAGGGATGTCGTTTTTTAGTGGGAGTTCATTCATAATGTGGATTAGTTGAACTCAATCTATCATAAAATTAGTCTAAAACTTTACAAATTCTGTTGTAGATGGCACCTCCTGCTTTTAATTTCAATGTGTTCATGGAGAAAGAGAAACTTGCAACAAACGGTAGCAACTTTACCGAATGGGCCATGAATTTGAGGATTCTTCTCTCTGCTACACAAAAGCAATATGTGCTAGAAGCGCCGCTAGGCCCCCCACCTTTTGAGGATGGCCCTGACAAGGAGAAGAATGTCTATCAGACTCGTCAGGAGGACCACAACTTAGTTCATTGCGGCATATTGTATGGGCTAGAGCCGGAACTTTGAAAGCGTTTCGAAAATGGAAATGCATTTGATACAATGGGTGAGTTGAAAATGATTTTCGACACACATGCTGCTGTAGAGAGCTACAATGCTTCAGAAAAGTTCTTTAGCTGCATGATGGAAGAGCACAACTCCGTTAGTGAGCATGTACTCAAGATGTAGGGTTACGCCGATAATCTTGTGTCCTTGGGAATATCGATTCCCATTGACTTAGGCATCCATCGTGTTCTGCAGTCTCTGCCACCTAGCTATAAGAGATTTGTGATGAACTATAATATGCAAGGCACGAAGAAGTCTCTCCCCGAGCTTTTGTCAATGCTTAAAACTGCAGAAGTGGAGATCAAAAAGGAACATCAAGTGTTGATGATCAATAAGAACACTGGGTTCAAGAAAGACAAGAAGGCAAAATGAAAGGGAAGTAAGGGCGGCAAGCCGGTTGCCATGCCTGAAAAGAAACCCCGAGTTGGACCTAAGTCTGATACCGAGTGGTACTATTGTAAGGGGACTGGCCACTGGAAGCGCAACTGCCCCAAGTATTTGGCAAACAAGAAGTCCGGCAAGGAAAACAAAGGTATATATGATATACATGTTATTGATGTGTACTTGTCTAGTGCTCGCAGTAACACTTGGGTATTTGATACCAGTTCAGTTGCTAATATTTGTAACTCGAACCAGGGGCTGCGGAACATGTGACCGATAGCAAGGGGTGAGGTCAAGATGCGTGTCGGCAATGGATCAAGCGTTGATGTGATTGCCGTCGGAACGCTGCCTCTCCATTTGCCATTGGGATTAGTAATAAACTTGAAGAATTGTTATCTGGTGCCAGCACTAAGCATGAACATTGTATCTGGATCGTGTTTGATGCGAAGTGGTTATTCATTTAAATGTGAGAACAATGGTTGTTCTATTTATATGAATGAAATCTTTTATGGTCATGCACCGATGATGAATGGTTTATTTCTTTTGGATCTCGATAATAATGTTACACATATTCATAATGTTGATGCTAAAAGAATTAAACTAAATGATGATATATCCGCATATATGTGGCACTACCGTCTAGGTCATATGGGCGTTAAACGCATGAAGAAGTTCCATTCAGATGGACTTTTGGAATCACTTGATTTTGAATCATTTGATACATGTGATCCATGCCTTATGGGCAAGATGACTAGAACGCCGTTTTCCGGTTCAATGGAACGGGCGATAGATTTATTGGAAATCATACATTCTGATGTATGTGGTCCAATGAGTGTGTCGGTGCGAGGTGGGTATCGTTATTTTGTTAGTTTCACGGATGATTTGAGTAGATACGGTTATATCTACTTGATGAAACACAAGTCTGAAACATTTGAAAAGTTCAAGGAATTTCAGAATGAAGTGGAAAATCATCGTAATATAAAGATCAAATTTCTATGGTCCGACCGTGGAGGCGAGTATCTAAGTTACGAGTTTAACACTCACATGAAAGAGTGTGGAATTATTTCACAACTCACACCTGTCGGAACACCACAGCGAAATGGTGTGTCGGAACGTCGTAATCGTACTTTAATAGATATGGTTCGATCTATGATGTCTCTGACGGACTTGCCATTGTCATTTGGGGGTTATGCACTAGAAAGTGCTGCATTCACTTTAAATCGGGGACCATCTAAATCCGTTGAAAAGACACCGTATGAATTATGGTTTGGAAACAAACCTAAGATGTCATTTCTTAAAGTTTGGGGATGCGATGTTTATGTAAAGAAACTTCAACCAGATAAACATGAACCCAAAGCGGAAAAATGCGTCTTCATAGGATACCCTAAGGGAACTATTGGGTATTCCTTCTATCACAAATCCGAGGGCAAGGTTTTTGTTGCCAAGAATGGATCCTTTCTAGAGAAAGAGTTTCCCATGAAAGGTGTGAGTAGTCGGAAGGTAGAACTCGAAGAGGTTATTGAACCTTTTCTTCAAAGTATGGCGAGTAGCGCAGCACCAGAAGTTGTTCTAGATTTGGCTTCACTAGTTGAAGAAGGAACTAATGATAATTATCAAGAAACTACAAAAGAGAGTACTACCGAACCTCGCAGATCGAGCAGGATGCGTGCAGCTCCCGAGCTGTACGGAAATCCTGTCATGAATTTCATGGTTGATGAAAATGATGACCCTGCGACGTATGAAGAAGCGATGATGAGCCCGGATTCCAACAAATGGTTAGAAGCCATGAAATCGGAGATGGAATCCATGTATGAAAATCAAGTTTGGAACATGGTTGACTTACCTCACGACCGAAAGGCCGTGGAGAACAAATGGATTTTCAAAAGGAAAACTGATGCTGATGCTAATGTAACCGTCTATAAAGCTCAACTTGTCGCAAAGGAGTTTTGACAAATTCAAGGAGTTGACTACGATGAGACATTCTCTCCCGTAGTGATGCTAAAATCAGTTAGGATTATGTTAGCAATTGCTGCATATTTCGATTATGAGATATGGAAGATTATTGTAAAAACCATGTTTCTCAATGGTAATATTGAAGAAGAGTTGTATATGATACAACCAAAGGGTTTTGTCGATCCTAAGGATGCTAACAAGGTGTGCAAGCTTCAGAAATCCATCTATGGATCGAAGCAAGCATCACGAAGTTGGAATCTCCGCTTTGATGAGGTGATCAAAGAGTTTGGATTTGTCCAAACTTATGGAGAAGCTTGTATTTATAAGAAAGTGAGTGGGAGCAATGTGGAATTCCTGATACTATATGTGGATGACATATTATTGATCGGAAATGATATAGATCTTTTAAACAGTGTTAAAAGTTATCTAAACAGCAAATTTTCAATGAAGGACCTAGGTGAAGCGTCATACATATTAGGCATAAAGATCTATTGAGATAGATCTAGGCGCCTAATAGGGCTATCACAAAGTACATACCTTGATAAGATTTTAAAGAAGTTTAAAATGGAAGATAGTAAGAAGGGGTTCTTACCTATGACACAAGGCACGACATTGAGTAAGACTCAAAGTCCGGCTACGGCGGAAGAAAGAGAGAAAATGGACAAAGTCCCCTATGCTTCAGCCATAGGCTCTATAATGTACGCCATGCTATGTACAAGACCGGATGTGGCACATGCTATTAGTTTGACTAGTAGGTACCAATCGGATCCAGGTTCAGAACACTGGAAGGCGGTCAAGTATATCCTTAAGTACTTGCGAATAACTAAGGATATGTTTCTTGTATACGGAGGTGAAGAAGAGCTCGTCGCTAAGTGTTATGTCGACGCTAGCTTTGACACCGATCCGTATGACTCTAAGTCTCAATCAGGATGAGTATTTCTCATGAATGGAGGAGCGGTTAGTTGGAGGAGCTCCAAACAACCTGTGGTGGCGGGATCAACGACGGAGGCTGAATATGTTGCTGCTTCGGAAGCGGCTCAGGAAGAAGTTTGGATGAAGGAATTCATATCCGAACTAGGTGTGGTTGCAAACGCATTGGACCCAATGGTGATCTATTGTGACAACAATGGTGCCATTGCTAATGCAAAAGAGCCAAGGTCTCACAAGCATTCCAAGCATATTAAGCGTCGGTTTCACTCCATCCGCGAGCATGTCAAGGATGGAGATACAAAGATTTTTAAAGTATATACGGATCTCAATGTAGCAGATCCATTGACTAAAACTCTCCCAAGAGCAAAACATGATCTACACCAGAACTCCATGGGTGTTAGATACATCACTATGTAACTAGATTATTATCTCTAGTGCAAGTGGGAGACTGAAGGGAATATCCCTGAGAGGCAATAATAAAGTGTTTATTATGTGTATTCCAAGTATATGATAGATGTTTATTTTGCATGCTATAATTGTATTAATAAGGAAACGTTAATACATGTGTGTTTAATAAACAAACATAAAGTTCCTAGTTATGCCTCTCTCTTAAACTAGTTTGTTGATTGACAAGATGATCATAGTTTCTTGACCATAGACATTGGATGTTGTTAATAATGAGATCACAACATTAGTGTAATGATGTGATGAACATTCATCTGAAGTATAGCATTACGATCAAAGTCATTGAGTTTATATTGCTATAAACAACTTACGAAGTGATCCTAATCCTTAAACCATGAGATCATGCCAATCACTAACACCGGAAGAGTTTCTTGTTGACATCAAACGTCACACCGTAACTTGGTGATTATAAAGATGTCTTCAAAGATACTAAAGTGTTATGTTGAGAATCATGGATCAAGAGTGGAATTTGTTCATCCTGATGACGGATATATATACTCTGGGCCCTCTTGATGATATTAAATTGATTAGCTTGCAAGCAAGTGATTTGATCACTAGAATGTTATATCAGGGAACAAGAAAAGAGTGCATGTCAGTAACGAGATCAAACTAGGTATGGAGATACCGATGATCGAATCTCGGACATGTAATATATCGTGAAACAAAGGGATTAAGATACAAGTTTAAAAGGTTCTGACGATCACAGGAAAGTCATCGTTGAATGTGTGGGAGTCAGTATGGATCTCCAGGTCCCGCTACTTATTATTGATCGGAGAAGAGTCTCGAACATGTCCGCATTATTCACGAACTGTACGGTGACACATTTAAGGGACACTGACATCCAGTTGGAAAAAATGTTTCATGCCAGAAAGAATAACAAGCGCAAGAATTTATTTCACTAGATACCGAAACAGGTTTTCGGGTGAAATTGCATAAAGTGGTTTTGGATGTGAAATAGAATTCTATCAAGGGGTTATATGTGAATGTTTGTCATTAAAGTAATTGACAAAATTCTAAATAAATAAAAGAGTTTTATTTAATGAGAATTTGCATTAAATTTGGTGGAAATTTAATAGCAAGTTTGAGTGGGATTTTGAGTGGAGGAAATTGAAAGGGTTTTTGTGATTGTAGTGTCCACCCACATGAAGAGGGGAGGGCAAGGGGGCAGCCCCCATGCACCGGCCACCCCCTTGGGGTTCCCTCCCCCTCTCCTATAAAAGGCACCCCCTCTCCTCTCTCTCACTCGCACCTCCTCGTGAAGGATCTCTCTCCCCCTCTAGAATTTATCCCACATGGTCTCGGACTAGCGAGATACATGTTCCCGGTGGCTATTCGGCAAGAAAGGGTTGTGCTTCCGCTGCATCACTGGAGCAAGGAGGCGGAGGTTTCTCGGTGTCTTGTATGTGTGTGATCACGGATGCGCTGCTGCTTTGCGACGCTAGGACTTCCTCTCAATCTTGAGATCGGCAAGAGATCGTCTACATCAACCACGAGTTCAACTCGTTAAGCTTTGTCGGTCTTCAAGGGTATGTTCTCTATGGATATACATCCGCCCGTTGTTTGTATCTAGTAGATAGATCTTGGTACAATGTTCCCATCGTAGGAATTTTTTGTTTTCTATGCTGCGAACCCTACACATAGGTCCTGACATTTACTACTACTAGTAGAGTTAGGAGTACCTTGTGTGAGGAACTCATCATAAACTTTGCTCTCACATCGAACCGCCTTCAACACCTGTTCTCTCTTTGTTGCTGCCCTCTTCCCCTACCTAAGTTTTATTCTCTCTCTAAGTATAGCGAGTGGACAGAGGTTATCATATACTTATGTCTGGGCAACAGAAATACTACTGTACTACAAGTAATAAGCTCCACCAGTGTCTAAACATGATTATTCATGGGACCCACTAAACTGAAGAACTTTTGCATGGGAGTTTTATAGCTTGGTCATACACTGCCAAGTGGGCCCATTATTTTCTTTTTCCCTTAGGTAATCCGCAGTGTGTAAAAAAAGCACACCTTAAGTCATTTAGCAGTACATTGTGGAGAAAATAAAGTTATCTCAAGCTTGTGGGTTGCCCATAGAGAATAGAAAAATCATTTCCCCTCCCTCCACTCTCTTGCATGGAGGAATATGACTAAGCAATGTGTGTCTTACCTTGTGGCAAATGTTGACCTATACATTATGGTAATTCTCATAAGCCAGGTGGGTCCTACATTACGGATGCCCTTAGACACTCCTGCTTTATACTCTCATCTTCACGGCGCTAGACTCGATTTTTTTCGTGAAATGCATTTAACCGATGTAGTTAGAATGTTAGATAGGAAGCATGATCCACTATATGTATGAAAACTCCCACATTCAATAATGCTTACTACCCCAAGATGCACCCATCTACTGCGGAAACTCCATCAGATCATAAACTATGATGTTGATCGGTATGGCCTTCACAACCTTGGTCGTTGCATTTGAAACCCAATAGTGTCTATACATGGTAGGACAATACTGCGAAGATGGTTTTTCCAAAACTCGTCAAATTCCATGGTTAACTTTTTCATGTCACATAGTGCACACGACATGATAGGGCATGTCATTTGAAAATCTTCTCATTTGTGTTTTCTTTTGCTTAATTTCATGTGGTCATTTTAAAAAGGGTTTCAAAATTGTCATGATGCAAAATCTGAGCAAGAAGTCAAACCAGTCGTCAAAACTCTTGGTGGTTTTAGATATATTAATTGACCGTCCGATGTGGGTACCTCCAAACATAACTTCATAAAACTCACGGAGCAGCCTACGATTTACTAGCACTGGTCAAATTTGAGATAATTTCGATAAATCGGCATAAATTTATTCAAGTTTGCGGAGTTAGATAGGAAGTTTAAGAACTCATAAAACAAGGGAATCATAAGTACAACATGTTGGTCCAATATATATGTTTGAAAACATGGCCTGTGGTATTCAGATCCATGTTCTTCGGACTTTCTTTACGGGAAAGAACAATCTCGTCATCACTCGGAAAATTGAGAATGTTCTTTCCTCATTGTTGGAAACTCACAACGGAGACATTGTTTAATACAATAATATGCACCCAACAACCTCCTAAAAGACATTTAATTGAAGAGCAATATATCGCTCTTTTGGAGCTCAAGTTTCACCTTATTTCGTTAAATTGTCAATATGCAAAATCTTAGCAAGAAGTTGAAGCTATCATCAAAACTCTTGGTGGTTTGACATATTAATTATGCCCCTAGATGGGTACCTCCAAAAGATTTTTCGCAAACTTTCAAAGTAACCTACCATTTACTTGTAGTTTCAAATTTGAACTAATTTTGATAAATCGACATAAATTCATTCAAGTGGGCCCAGTTAGCTAAGAATTTTGAAAACTCATAAAACATGGGAATCATAAGTACAACATGTTGGTCCAATATATATGTATGTAAACTTGGCTTGTGGCATCTATATCCAATATTCTTCTAACTTTTCTTTATGGAAAAGAATTATATTCTCATCACTCGAAAAAATTGAGAATTGAATGTTGGTTCCTCATAGTTCGAAGCTCACACCAATGACATTATTTATTGCAAGAAGATGCACCAATTTTCCTCTGAAAATGCATTTAATTCAAGAGAAAAATATCAAGCTTTATTGTGTAGCTCAAGTTTGACAAAATTTCGTTAAATTGTCAAGATGAAAAATCTTAGCCAGAAGTTGGACCTGTCATCTAAAATCTCAGTGGTTTCTGATATATTAATTGTGACTTCCTAGTGGATACCTTCCAAAAGCTTTTTCGTAAACATTCAAAGCAAGCCACAATTTACTTGAAGTTCAAAATTTCACCTAGTCACGGTAAATAGACATAAAGTCATTCAAGTGGACAGAGTTAGCTAGGAAAAAGTTTGAAAACTCCTAAAACATGGGAATTAATCATAAGTACAAACATGTCGGTCCACTATATATGTCGAAAGCTCATCTTGTGGTATCCAGATCCATATTATTCAGACTTTCTTTTCGGAAATGAACAATCTCGATCATCATTACTCAGAAAAATTAAAATGTTATTTCCTGATAGTTGGAACCTCAAACCGACAGTATTTTTTACTACAAGAAGATGCACCCATCTGTCGCTGTGAAATTAAATTTAATTCGAGAGGAATCTATCGTTCCTACTTGTAGCTCAAGTTTGACCTAATTTCATTAAGTTGTCAAGATGAATGAATAAGTTTGACCCATATGGATCCAAAAGAAGTTGAACCTATTGTAAAAACTCTAGGTGGTTTCTGATATATAAATTGACCCCTCGATGGGTACCTCCAAAAGCTTTTTTGTAAAACTATCAAAGCAACCTAAAATTTAGTCGATGTTCAAATTTGACCTAATTTTGATAAATCGGCATAAAGTCACTCAGGTGGGAAGAGTTAGCTAGGGTGTTCAAAAACTAATAAAACATGGAAATCTCAATTACGTGCAACATGTTGGTCCACTTAATATGTCTGGATGCTTGATGGATTGTGGAATTCTGATCCATATTGTTCGGACTTTATTTCTTTACGGAAAAGAACAATCTCGTCATCACTGGGGAAATTGAGAATGTTCTTTCCAGATAGTTCGAAACTCACACTAACAATATTGTTTTCTACAAGAAGACGCACCCATCTACCTCTGAAATTACATTTAATTCAAGAGCAATTAATCTACCGCGCTTACTTGTAGCTCAAGTTTGACCTAATTTCGTTGAATCGACAAAGAAGTAAGTGAAGTGTGCGAAGTTAGCTAGGAATCTTGAAAATGGAATTATGTAAGAAACCGTGGTCCACTTTTTGTGATAATTGGGAGGGTTCATTTTCTTCTAACTATGGTAGGTCCCCCGGAGAGAGGTGCTTCAGTTGACATGGTCAGTGGAAATACAAGTTAGATCAACGACCTCTAAAAAATGAAAATCACATCCAAGTCCATGCATTTAGCACAGGGTCCCTAAAACTAAGCAATTAAGTTTGGTTTGAGGCTTGTGCACAAAAGCGTTCATTGTGCTAAATACTATCAATAGAATCTTCTAGATGCTCTGAATGGAAAAGAAGATCTAACTTTTATGTCAGCACCCGGATTTTTAATCCCAGATGCCTGTTATGCCATACATCACAATCCCAGAATTACAATTTTTTCGAGACATAACAGATTGGTACCATAGTTCATCATCCATTACAAACCATAACAAAGGTCTTACAAATAAAGGATCTCATGATACATTCTTAATACAATCAACGCAACGGAATAATAATAATAACGGTAGCATGGTCGAAGCTCCATCTTTAGGGTCACAGGCACTGCTGACGATGGGAGATGATCCTAGTTGTCATAGACTTCTTGATGTCCATCATCCTGGTAGTCCTCCTCATAGTCTGGCCATAGGAATAGCTAGGGACAAAGCCATGAGTACTCTTTAAGTACTCGCAAACTATCACTAACAAGTAAAGTAGTTCGGGTAGGAATCCTAAGCTCTATGTTTATTTGCAAAAAGCCAGGTTTATCTCTAACTGAGTTTAGAAGTAAAGAAAACTATTTTAATGTTTTACAATACCTAAGTGGGAACTTAGTTTTCATGTTCACAACCCTGTTGTGGTCAAGTCAAAATCATAATTCATTTCACAAGTAATTTTGAAAACTCTAACGACAGAACAGTATGGCCACTCCAACTGTCCATAACCGCAGACGCGGCTATTCGAATAGTTTAACACTCTGCAGAAGTGGTACACTTTCACCACAAAATTCGATACATCCATCAGGAACAATCCTGAATCGCCATACTCAATATGAGGATAATCAATCCTAACCTTTCAATTACACACCCTAGTATAGGCACCTCCCCTATGAGTTTGGCCTCCGAACCATGACCATCTGTCATCTTGGGAACTAAACAGGTGGACATTCATCATGAGGTAGCCTCAGCTGAAACCTCTTCCACAAGGGGACCCATACAAGATATATAAACTTCCAGTCAAGCCCTACCCAAATTCGGGTATTGTGGTTGTACGGTAAAATTGGAATGGTATCGCATCTGAACCCAACCGTCAGTTTTATAAAGGGCTAAGGCTCATGCCTCAACATTTTTATCATCAAGATCATCTGGTGTTCAAGAACACATGTCAAAACATTTCAGTAGAATGACTCATCATTCTATGTTTTTCACAACCATTTTCACCAAGTATTCCCATCTAAAGTTGATCAAGTTTTATGCTTAGCACTAGCATCTACAAGTGGGGGTAAACACTAATGAGGGGTGCTAAACAAGTGTGACTTATCCAAATCTAATCTCATTCCTTAGTATGACATCTAGTTCTAACTAACTTAGGGCAAGTTTTATGCTATTTATGATACCTCTAATACCTTTCAAAACTCACAAGTCACTAAGTAAAAGCAATAAAGAATTTTGATAAATAAATAAAATAATAAAGCTTGAAATAAAACTGGGATTGTTAAAATCAAAGTGGCATAACCAAATATGCCTAAGGTCTGTAGTTTGCATAGTTATCATGCAAGTGTTAGCTTGCAAAGTTCTAGATTCCCTTGAGTAGTGCAGTGATTGAAGTTCTCTTCTTCTTCTTCTTCTCATAATTCTTCGTAGTCCCCTTCCTCCTTGTATCCTTGGTCGGTACTAGCGTCTATAAATAAATACGAGGTGTACAATCACCAAACTATACCTAACTACTTCTATTTGGCACATAAAGGTTCACACTAGATGATCTAGCATCATCACAATCATCACATGAAATAAAGGCCTAGTCTTATTTATTTTATTTTAGAAAAGTAATTTCTACTCATTGAAAACTACTTATGATTTAATATTCTCCAGTGAAAATATTGGATCATGTTGACACATGTCATCACCACATATTCTAATACTTGGGAATGTGATTTAAACTGGTGTCACAATTTAATAAGGTTTAACATTATTATTTTCAATAATTAAAGTGAGTAGAAATGCCTATGGTGCATTCTTTTAATACTTGTTCAAGATCACTGCATGTAAACCTAAATATTTTTACATATTCAGAAAGCTCTTGTCAAATGTGATTTTTGAGAGTTGGAATCAACTCAAAAGCATTTATGGTTGATTTTTGAAAAATGTTTGAATGTGTAAAAGTCTTTGTCTTTGTTATTTTTACTATAGGTGATTTATAATTTCAAATGGTTTGAATCCAACGGCCATGTATTAATAATTTGAATACCTTCCTAACAAAATTGGTTTCATGCAATTTGGTTTAGTAAAACTCTCTGAATTGATTTTTAAAGTTACTGACTGAACTAGGTTTGAACTAAATTGGAAATCTTTATTTGAATTACTGGGCTGAGCGCGGGAAGTAAACTGGGCCGGCCAAACTACACAGCCCGCGTGCAGCAGGCTGCTAATAGAGAGGTCCCACATGTGAGCGTCTCAATCTAAGCGAAGGTGTATGTTTCAATCTAGGTCGTGCGATTAGACTAGGATCCTACGGCTGGGGTGCCTCGTCTCCGTCGAACAGCTCCGGCAAGAACGAACCGTAACGGCGACGGTGGGGGTACGCAGTGGCTTACTAGGGCTCCAGCTAGTGTCGGCGATGGGGGCGAACTATGTTGTCGATGACGGCGGTTCGAACGGTGGTCGCGGCGGCTCCTGGGATGGCTCCAATCAACGGCTCCGCTCATCCTCCGTAGCGGCAGACTTGAGAAGGGTCAGGGGTGGTCTATGAGAAGTGGGGAGTGAGATGGTGTGGCGAATTGAGGCGGGGGTGGCCTCCTTTTATAGCCAGCGAGAGGGGCAGTGTGGCATGGTCAGAGCTCGATGGGTTCTACGACACAGCGAGCTATTGGCATGGCGAAGGGTGTAGGCCGGTGCGCGGTCTCCTGGCAATCCTCAAGGGCTTAATCGCATCGCACGGGGCGGTCGAGGTTGGTCGGAATGGGTCGACGCTCTGAGAGGCACCGACGGTGTTTTTGACGATGCACAGGTGCTACTGGTCGCGCGGCGGCGAACATGCATGTCTAGGGGGTAGTTGGTGTCGCGCTGAGTGCAGGCATGCACGGCGAGGGCGAGGCGCGGCGTGTGCGAGCGTGTCAGCATGGCAGAGAAGAAATGAGCGAGGCTCTGGCGTGCTCTCGGCATGGCAGAGAAGAAATGAGCGAGGCATTTTCTATGTGGTCCAGGGTCTGGCTGTGCTCGAGGGTTGGATAGGGGGTGGCGGTAGACAGTGGCCTGCCTCCTGGACATCGTGGACGGGCACGGCATTTGCTCCAGCGTGCTGGCCATGGTCGGCAGGCCATGGTGGCTTCGGGTGGTGCTGCACTGGTGCAAGGGGTAGAGGGCTAGGTTGATCAATGCAGTGGTAGTCACTGGGGGAGACAAGGGTAAAGAATTGGGGACAAGAATTGGAAAAAGTTTTGATCATAAATAGTGATAGTTAGATAGTGATTACTATGACCACCATCTGTTTGATGAAATGGCCGCATGAAGTTTAGTTTTCAATATTTGGATGAATTTTGGTGAGTGCTCTGGTCACATGCTTGGTAGTATCTGGTTGCTTGGGTTTGTCAAGGTGAACTGGTTTGAGTGGTTTAAGAAATGGTGATCTTAGTACCTAGACTTGATTCAATTTTGACTTGTCATTTGAATAGATTTGGAATTTGTTTCTGTTGGTTTGCATGGTGGGCTTGGGATCACTTTTACTTGGTCTAGCAAGGGGTGAAAAGAATTGGATTTTTTTCTGTTAGAAAACTTGGACTAGGAACGCTCAAAGTGGTCTAGTGGTTAACTTTGGTCAAAATGACCATTTGCTTATGTATCTTATTTTTTATTTTCTCTTCATTTGATTCTTCTTGGAAATGATCTAGATAATGTTGTTTTCATCTTTAAACCAATCCTTGCCATTCATAGCAATCAAACATGGAATTGCATGCATTCATGCATTCATCACACACACATATGCATTCATATTCATTTTAATAATAAAAGTTTTTGTTAGCCCTAAACTTGGGTGATTGGAACTTGATAAGCTTGATTAATATTTTTGGGATGTTACAAACCTTCCCTCCTTAAACAAATTCTCGTCCCCAGATTTAATAAAAATAAAACTAGGAACTAAAGAGATCTGTAAACTCAGTCCTAATGTAATCTTCTCGTTCCCAGGTAGCTTCTTCTTCATTATGGTTACTCCACTGGATCTTGAGAAACTTGATACTCTGGGTTCTAGTGGTTCTGAAGGCTTATTCCAAAATATGAATGGGTACTTCGGGATATGTTAGGTCCCCGTTGATCTCTATGGTTCTGTGTTAAATATTCTTGAAAACTTCGGTCTTCTCGAGGACTTCTAGGCATTTGGAAAGTAAGGAGATATGAAACACATTATGCACGGCTGACATCTCTTCCGGCAGTTCCAGTTGATATGATACTTCTCCTCGGCGATTCAAAATCTTGAAGGGTCCGATATATCTGGGGGATAACTATCCTTTGAGTTGGAAATGTTGCATTCCTTTCACTGGTGATACTTTCAGATACACAAAATATCCGATATTGAAGGCTAGGTCTCGACGTCTCTTGTCGGCATACTCTTCTGTCTGTATTGGGCGGTCTTAAGGTGCTCACGGATCTTGTGAACTTTCTCTTCGGCTTCTCGTAGGATGTAGGGTCCGAAAATATGACTCTCTCCTACTTCCGACCAATTCAACGGGGTACGACACTTCCTTCCATACATAAATTCAAATTGGGCCATTTGCAAACTGGATTGGTAACTGTTGTAGTATGAGAATTCTGCAAAAGGCAGACGGTCTTCCCATTTTGATCCATATTCCAACACACAAGCTCTCAACATATCTTTGAGTATCTGGTTTACTCGCTATGTTTGTCCATCAGTCTGAGGGTGATAAGCCGTGCTGAAATCCAGTCTGGTTCCTAAACCTTCTTGGACTTTCTTCCAAAACATCGAGTTAAACTGAGTTCCTCGATCCGACACAATGTTCTTGGGGAATCCATGCAAACTTACTATCCTAGCAATGTACAACTCTGCTAGTTTCGAACTCTGGTAAGTGGTCTTGACAGGTAAGAAATGTGCTACTTTGGACAGTCTATCCACTATGACCCAAATAGAGTCATTTCCCCTACTAGATGTAGGAAAACCGGTGATAAATCCCATTCCAACTGAATCACATTTCCACTCTGAAATCTGCAATGGTTGCAAAAGTCCTGCAGGTCTCTGATGTCCCGCCTTGACTTTCTGACAGATATCACATTTGGCTATGTAGCTTCCGATTTCTCTCTTCATCTTATGCCACCAAAATTGCTCCTTTAAATCTTGATACATCTTCGACCCTCTAGGATGGATAGAATAAAGAGTATCATGGGCTTCTTGCAAAATAGCTTGTTTCAACTCTGAATCTGCTGGTACACAGATACGTCCTTTATACCACAAAAATCCTTCTTCATCTTCGGTGAATCCATGTACCTTTCTTGTACTGATATGATGTTTGATTCCATCGATACTAGCATTTCCGTTTTGCGCCTCCTTGATCTGACTGATCAAAGTGGGTTGAAGTTTTATGCTATCCAAAAATCCTTCACTAACTAGCTCCACTCTAAAATTTTCCATCTCCTCATACAAACTTGGCTAGGCTTATTTTATCATGGTTTTCAATCGACACGGCAATCTGCTAAAAGCATCTACTACCACATTGGTTTGCCGGGGTGATTGTGAATGTCAAGGTCATAGTCCTTGATTAACTCTATCCATCTCTTTTGCCTCGTATTTACCTCCTTCTGGGCGAAAATATACTTCAGAATCTTGTGATCCGAATAAATCTCACAGCGGTTACCCATGAGGTAATGCCTCCATGTCTTCAAGGCTAAAACTACGGCTGTTAGTTCAAGGTCATGGGTAGGGTAGTTCTGCTCATGTTGCTTCAGTTTTGGGATACATAGGATATTACTTTGCCTTCTTACATCAACACACATTCGAGACCAATCTTGGATGTGTCACAATACACGTCAAAAGGCTTCGTGATATCCGACATAATCAAGATTGGGGCTGAGATAAATCTCTTCTTGAGCTCTTAAAAACTTGCTTTACATTTGTTTGTCCATTCAAACTTCTTATATTTCTTCAACAATTGGGTCATGGGTCTTGCGATGCTCGAGAATCCTTCTACGAACTTACGGTAATATCCTGCTAATCCGAGAAATGCACGAACTTGGGTTTGAGTGGTTGGAGCTTGCCATTCTTCAACATCCTTAACCTTGGCAGGGTCGACAACAATTCCTCCTGCCGACACGATATGTCCTAGGAATCCAACTTCCTGTAACCAGAACTCACATTTGCTAAACTAGACATAAAACTGATGCTCTCTAAGGGTTTCAAGGATGGTCCTTAGGTGTAGCTCATTTCTTCTTCTGATTTGGAATAGATCAGAATGTCATCGATGAAAACAATGACAAACTTATCCAGGAAGTTCATAAAAATCTTATTCATGAGGTTCATGAAATAAGCGGGGGCATTGGTTAATCCAAAAGACATGACAGTGTACCCATACAATCCATATGTGGTGGTGAATGCAGTCTTTGGAATATCCTCTACGCGAAACTTGAGTTCATGATAACCAGTTCTAAGATCAATCTTAGAAAACACTTTGGCACCGGTCAAACAGATCTTCTATCTTCGGTAGTGTGTACTTGTTCTTAATGGTGACATCATTCAACTTTCGATAATCCGTGCATAAACAGTTACCTCCATCTTTCTTATCCACAAATAAAATAGGTGATCTACATGGTGACGCACTTGGTTGAATTAGACCTATCTGTAGCATAGCATCCAATTGCTTCTTCAGCTTCACTAATTCAGACGGGTTCATACAATAAGGTCTCTGAGCTATGGGTCCAGTTCTAGGGATTAGTTCAATGATAAACTCAATATACCAATCTGGGGGCATACCAGGCAATACATCTAGGAATACGTCGAGGTATTCATAGACTACTCTAACTTGGTCCATGGTTGGTTGGGCTAGACTCTTTTTGCACTTGAATTGACGGGGCAAAGTTTCAGATACATGCTCTACTAATACTCCAGCGGTACTAGTCATGGTTATCGCTTTCTTGGCATAGTCTAATAATCCTTTATGTTTCGACATCCAATCCATTCCTAGTACTACTTCCAAACCTTTGGTCCATGTACTATTAGATTAGCATCAAATCTATTCCATGATTCTAATAGGTATGGCCTTGCAAATTTTTCTAACTTTGCTGGTTGAACCTGGTATTTGAACTATCATAACATGCTTCAAGTTTGTTGGTTGAATTTTACTAGTTCATGCAAATTCTTCTATAACAAACGAGTGCGATGCTCCAGAATCAAACAACACTCTTGCAAGTACTAAGTTAACAGAAAACAAACCCAGCACGACATCTGGCGCTTCCTGAGCTTCTTCAGCATTCATGTGAAATAGACGGTCGTTGCGGTTGAGATAGTTCCCTAGGGCAAATCTTCTTCCGGGATGAATATGGCGCTGGTGCTGAGCTGGGGCATTCACATTGGTGGCTGCTGCAAGCTTCTTGGGGCACTCATTGGAGTAGTGACCCTTGACTCCACATTCAAAACAAGTAACCTGAGACTTGTATTTCCTGCAACAGGCACAACATTACTTCCAGTCCCTCGGCAGTATTGGTGTTGTTGGTGTTGTTGTTGTTGTTGAACTTGTGCGATGCACGGTTGAAATTGTTGAAGTTGCCGAGGTTGTTGTTGTGGTTTCCTCCGGGCCTTGGGTTTCCTCCTCCACGGTTGGGATAGTTCATACGGGTCATCGAGGGTCTATTGTTTCTCGGGGCATATCCTGCAGACGGGTTGGGACGATATTTCGGGGTATGGTGGATTCCTGGTTGATTCATCATTCGACGCTTGCAATTCTCATTGGCTTGGTTGATCTTGACTTCCATATGGATTGCAGAATCCACTAAGGCTTCAAGGTCGGCGAAGGGGATGTTAACCAGCACTGTCTGCATCTCATCATGCAGACCATTCAAGAATTTCTCCTTCTTAGCTTCAGTACTAATCTCATCAGGGGCATACCTAGATAGAGATAGGAATCTATCACGATACTCTACCACAGTCATCCTTCCCTGCTTCAGCTCCTTGAATTCATCCCTCATCCGCAAAATCAAACCCGGTGGCACATGGGTTTGGCTAAACTTGAGTTTGAATTCATCCCAAGACATCATATGTCCTCCATTCATGGTATGAATGCTATTCGACCAAGCTCTTGCATCACCTGCCAAATAATGAGTTGCAAACAATACTTTCTCATTGGCCTCCACTCCTACGACTTTTAAGTTATTCTCCATGGTTTGCAGCCAGTCATCAGCATCTAATCGCTCTTCATACTTACTAAATATGGGGGGATTTGTGTACTGAAAGTTCTTGAGCTTGGATCCATGGTTGTCCTGGTTTCCATAGACTTGATTGTGATTGGCCATCTGACCTATCTGTTGAAGGGTGGCTAAGTTGGCTTCACGTTCCGCTCTTTCAGCTTCACGGTCAGAAACCACATTTGCAAGATTTGCAGCATCGGATCCTGAGATGAACTGCTTCCTCCACGAGGCATCTGAAGATTGAGATAGGTCATGTGACAATATGGAAATTTCTAAGGTTTATGCATTTGTTTTGAAAAGTTTTAAAACTTTGAGTTTGACTCTATTTTTTCCAACTAGCAACATGCTTTTCATTCATTCATTCATTCATAGAACCCAATACAAACACACACCACACTAAGGTAACATATGGTTTTAAGAACCATTATGTGAAACTACGATACAATGGGACTATATACAACTCACAAATAGTGATCTCTTTCGTAGGTGTGAGTTCTACTAAAGTGATCTAGTGTGCAAAATTTTATGTAGAATTTCAAAAGTATATAGAACATGTACTCCTCTTTTTGAAAGAACCTCAAGGATAAGAGTGAGAATAAGTTTTTCGTAAATATTCACTTCTTTTGTTTTGAAACTAGTTTTTGATTCAAGCATCCATTCTAACTAGGGTCTCCTATGGTCAGGATGGCTCTGATACCAACTTGTCAACACTCAGTTATTTAATCCCAGATGCCAGTTATGCGATACATCGCAATCCCAGGATTACGATTTTTGCGAGACATAACAGATTGGTACCATAGTTCATCATGCATTACAAACCATAACAAAGGTCTTACAAATAAAGGATCTCATGATCCAGTCTTAATACAATCAATGCAGCGGAATAATAGTTCTAATGGTAGCATGGTCGAAGTTCCATCTCTAGGGTCACAGGCAATGCTGACGATGGGAGATGATCCTAGTTGTCATAGACTTCCTGCTGTCCATCATCCTAGTAGTCCTCCTCATAGTCTGGCCATAGGAATAGCCAAGGACAAAGCCATGAGTACGCTTTAAGTACTCGCAAACTATCACTAACAAGTAAAGTAGTTCGGGTAGTTATCCTAAGCTATAGGTTTATTTGCAAAAATCCAGGTTTATCTCTAATTGAGTTTAGATGTAAAGAAAACTAGTTTAATGTTTTACAACACCTAAGTGGGAACATAGTTTTCATGTTCACAACCTTGTTGTGGTCAAGTCAAAGTCATAATACATTTCACAAGTCATTTTGAAAACATCTGACGACGGAACAGTATGGCCACTCCAACTGTCCATAACCACGGACACGGCTATTCTAATAGTTTGACACTCTGCAGAGGTGGTACACTTTCACCACAATATTCGATACATCCGTCAGGAACACTTTCAACTAGCTTTCTTTGCTTTTGAACTTAGTAGAGTAAATCTAGATTTTTGCAAAACAACCCTAGAGCTTAGTATCCTACTACAAAAAACCCTTCATTTGTTAGTATTAGTTTGCGAGTACTTAAAGAGTACTCATGGCTTTGTCCCTGGCTATTCCCGTGGCCAAACTATAAAGAGGTGTCTCAGGATGACGGACCGCAGGAAGGTTACGACAACTAGGATCATCTCCCATCGTCAGCATTGCCTATGACCATGAAGATGGTGCTGCGCCTATGCTATCATTACTATTACATTATGCCGCTGCTTGAATTGTATTGAGAACTGGATCATGAGATCTTTATTTGTGTAAGACCTTATGTACGATTTGTAATGGATGATGTACTACGATATCCAAATCTGTTATGTCTCGCAAAAATGGTAATCCTAGGATTGCGATGTATGGCATAACAGGCATCTGTGATTAAAATCCGGGTGTTGACAAGTTGGTATCAGAGCCGTCCTGACCATAGGAGACCCTAGTTAGAATGGACGTTTTAATCAAAAACTTAGTTTCAAAACCAAAGGAAGTGAGTATTTACAAAAACTTATACTCATTCTTATCACTTGGATTCTTTCATGAAAATTCATGTTCCTCAAAAATTCTTGCAAAAGTACATAAAATTTGACACACTTGATCACTCTACTAACTTACTCATCCTATATTCTTATATATGGACGTGAAGTACAATAAGTTCTATCAGTTGGGGAATGGAGGAGACCTCATCTTTGAGCGTGACTTGGACCAGCTGTCGGAGATGCTGGAGCATCCGCACCCCGAGTTCTTCGGAGCTCAGCTCAATGATCAGGAAGGAGAAGATTTGTAGTGGCTAGTTGTTGCGAGTATCCGAGGAAAGATTGAACCTCCCACTACAGAGGGAATTCAGTTCACCTTAAGAGAGAACAACTGGCTCGATGGACTGGCCAGGGAAATGCAGGAAGCTCTTGCCCGACTGTGTGGGCAGAGTATCAATCAAATCAAGGGTACCCGCTTTGAGTTCTACCCAAGACGTGATGTTATGGGACAGCCACTGGAGGCCCCATATCACCACGAGCTGAAGAGTCAATTGGACCACCTCATCTTCATGATGTATGACCGTCAGAAGGAGTTGGACAATGCCCGTTCCTACGCCGACCACAAGTACGCCATCGCTGCCAAGAAGGACCAGACCATTGCCATGCTAGTGAAGGATCGCAAGTCTCGTCGCTGTCAGATCGACAAGAAGGAGCGCATCATTGCCCGTCTTCGCCACCGGATCACAAATTTGGAGGACACCATCCACAAGAGAGACATGCAGTTAGAGGAGAGGGAGAATGTAGGGGGAGACCTTCGTGGAGACCCCTACTCCTTACTCAGCGATGATGATGACTTTCTGGAGGATCAGGCCATGGACTTCTTCACCGATGAGGATGACTTCGCCTTCATCGATGATGATGAGGAGGACACTAACTCCGAGGAGTAGTAGCACTTTAGCACTAGCGTTAGTGAGTTTTATTCAGTCCCGCTGTATCGTAGCTTCACAGAATGATTCCCAAAACCATCTGTTTTTCTTTGTTGTGGTGTGTGTTTGTATCATGTTCTATGAATGAATGAATGAATGAATGAAAAGCAAGTTGCTAGAAAAATCTGAGTCAAACTTTAAAAACTTTCCAAAAAACCCTGAACCTTAGAAATTTACCTCTTTTCTCATGATCTACCTCAATCTTCAGATGCCTCGCGGAGGAAGCAACTCAGCCCCAGACCCGATGTTGCAACTCTTGCAAATGTTTGTTTCTTACCGCGAAGCCGAAAGAGTCGAACGTCAAGCCAACTTTACCACCCTTCAACAGATAGCTCAGATGGCCAACAACAATCAAGGCCATGGAAATCAGGACAACCATGGATCTAAGCTCAAGAATTTCTAGAACACCAATGCACCTGTTTTCACTAAGTGAGAAGAGCCCCTAGATGCAGATGATTGGTTGCAAACCATGGAAAACAATATGGAAGTTGCATGAGTAGAAGCTAACGAGAAAGTTTTGTTTGCTACCCACTATCTGGCCGGAGATGCAAGAGCATGGTGGAACAGCGTTCACGCAATGACAGGAGGTCAGCTGATGACTTGGGAAGAGTTCAAAGTCAAGTTCAGCAGAATCCTTGTGCCACCGGGTTTAATCAAGAGGATGAGAGATGAATTCAGGGAATTGAAACAAGGGAGAATGACAGTAGTGGAATACTGTGAAAATACTTGTCATTGGCTAGGTATGCACCGGATGAGATCGACACTGAAGCCATGAAGAAAGAGAGATTCCTGAATGGTCTGCATGATGAAATGCAGACAGTGTTAGTCATTATCCCCTTCGCAGATATTGAAGCCTTAGTTGACTCTGCCATTAAGATGGAAGGAAAGATCAACCAAGCTAATGAAAACCGCATGCGTTGCATGATGCATCAACCAGGAACCCACCATACACCAAAGTATCGCCCCAACCCATCTCCAGCATTTTCCCCAAGAAACAACAGACCCCCGATGAACCGTCCCACCTATCCCAACCGTGGAAACCCAAAGCCCGGAGGAAACCACAACAACCCCGACAACTCTAGCAATTTCAACCATGCCCCACATAAGTTCAACAACAACAATGTCGCCATGAACACCAACACTGCCCCAAGGACTGGAAGCAATGTTGTGCCTGTTACAGCAAAGGACAAGTCACAAGTGACTTGTTATGAACGTGGAACCAAGGGTCACTATTCCAATGAGTGCCCCAAGAAGATTGTCGCAGCCCCCAATGCAAATGCCCCTTCTCAGCAGCAGCGTCATGTTCAGCTCGGAAGAAGGTTTGCCCCAGGGAACTCACTCAACCGCAACAGCCGTCTCTTTCTCATGCATGCGGAAGAAGCCCAAGAAGCGTCAGATGTCGTGCTGGGTATGTTTTCTGTTAACTCTGTACTTGCAAGAGTGTTGTTTGATTCTGGAGCATCACACTCATTTGTTACTAAAGAATTTGCATGCACTAGTAAGATTCAACCCACCAAGTTGAAGCATGTTATGATTGTTCAAATACCTGGTTCAACCACCAAAGCTAGACAAATTTGCAAAGCCATCCCTATCCGAATCCATGGGATAGATTTTGTTGGGCCACGCGGAGATAAAACAAAAAATTTCCTCTAACGTGGAGATCCCAAGATCTAGCTGAGGTAGAAGGCCACGAGGTTTACCACTAGACGCGCGGTTGCGGATTACTGATGAAGCGCGTCAGTTGATGCAGTGCAGTCCTCACGATCCGATCGTCCTGGTGCTGATCGCACAACACCTCTGCTGGTATGCACACGTACAAGGAGGAGCACCGGCGGCGGACTGCTAGGTTCGTTACGGCGGCAGGAATGATGTGGAGCTAGGGTTTCCAACACATGGAATGACCTAACCGAACAACGATTAACCTTTCTGGGTTACAGTGCTCCACTATATATAGGGAGTGAACGTGGGCTCTGCTCGCGCGACCCATTCACTAAAGCCCATATAACACTAGTCACCATGAGTCCAACTCACTAACTCAGTCCTAATCCGGTTTAGGTCTAACCCAACCAGATTATAGGTTCAGATCCAATCCGAACTTGCTCCCGCTTTTAAGTGTGTGACCCTGCAGGCTCATGGCTACTTGGACACGATTGGAGTCCGACTCTCAATCGATCAGTCGGTAGCGGCTCCTAGAAGAACGTGCCGACTCCCAAGTACCAAAGAGTCATCACGACTTGCCTTTGCAATGCGAATTACGTCCGAGTCCCTTTTGCCTCACGATATACCTTGTCAAACTATAGGCAAATAATTGTCATCCCTTAAATAGTCTGACTCTCTTCTCGATCCAAGATAAGTGATTCACCAGACTAACTCTTAGTTGATCGCCTCGGTTAACACTTAACCGAGTCATGCATGTCCATGCTTTCCGAATCATATCTCACGAGAGGGCCCAGAGAATATCTCTCCAAATGGAGGGGAAAAATCCCATCTTGGTTATTCACATCACACAGCTTGATTCTCAGTCGACCCGAATCCTGCCTTTATAACTGCCCAGTTACGGATCAGCGTTTGACAGAACCTAAGTCGGTGATCCTCAACTCGGACTATGCAATAACCTCAGGTCTAAGGATTACATTGATTGAGATATACAAATGACAACTTGTTCGTTGTACCTCAATATGGGTCAATCCGACTCGCTAAACTCTTTAGCCGAATCCATGTAAGTTGGAATAGCATCTCCATGCCCATGACAAGTGGAACCGAGTCATCAAGCCAACTTTCACATTGGTCTAAGTTGTGTGTCCAGCACAACCTCGATGACCAAGGATATCTAGTACAAACAACATGAATGCATAGTTCCACAACCGAATCACATATTCAATGGTACACATCAGATGTTTATACAAGGACAACTTAATAACTTTATGAATACAATGGGAAATCTCATCATACATGATTGCCTCTAGGGCATATTCCCAACAGTCTCCCACTTGCACTAGAGTCAATCTTCTGACATCACATGTCTAAGCATCTAATGCCCATGGCTCTTAGGTGCGCCTCATGCTTCGGCTGTGGTAACGGCTTTGTCAACGGATCTGCAATATTTGCATCCGTGTGTACCTTGCATAACTTGATATCACCCTGATCCACGAACTGGTGAATCAGGTGGTACCGCATGAGTATGTGCTTGTTCTTCTGGTGCTGTCTAGGTTCCTTGGCTTGTGCAATAGCACCATTGTTGTCACAATACACGTCCAACGGATTGGACGAGCCCTGAACCACACCAAGATCCATGAGGAAATTCCTCATCCAAACAGCTTCCTTTGCTGCCTCCGAGGCGGCAATATACTCAGCCTCTGTTGTAGACGCAGACACAGTCTTGGAACTCTTCCAGCTCACAGCACCTCCATTTATAATAAACACGTATCCGGATTGCGAACGAGAATCATCAGAGTCGGTAAGATAACTCGCATCCGTCTAACCCTTTACACTGAGTTCATCTTCACCACCATAAACCAAGAACATATCCTTAGTACTTCTCAAGTACTTTTGGATATTTTTAGCCGCTGTCCAGTGGATCTCTCCAGGATCAGCCTAGTATCTGCTCACAACACTTAGAGCATAGGAAACATCCGGCCTAGTACAAATCATGGCATACATTATTGATCCGACTGCAGAAGCATACGGAATCGCACTCATCCGACTTCTCTCATCAGTTGTCGAAGGACACTGAGTCTTGCTAAGTTTTACACCATAGGACATCGGTAAGAACCCCTTCTTAGACGATTCCATGTTGAACTTCTTCAACACTTTGTCCAAATAAGTACTCTGACTCAATCCAATAAGCCTCCTTGATCTATCTCTATAGATCCGGATTCCGAGGATGTATGTTGCCTCACCCAAGTCTATCATTGAGAAACTCCTTTCCAATGATTCCTTGGTTTCTTGCAACATCTGGACATCATTTCCAATCAGTAATATGTCATCCACATATAACATTAGAAAGTTTACTTTGCTCCCACTAAACTTCTTGTATAAACAAGAATCATGATCACTCTTGATGAAGCCAAACGATTTGACTACCTCATGAAAGCGAATATTCCAACTCCGAGATGCTTGCTTCAACCCATAAATGGATTTCTAAAGTTTGCATACCTTGTTAGCATTAGCCAGATCGACAAAACCCTCGGGCTGTATCATATACACGTCCTCGGTTAAATTTCCGTTAAGGAAAGCTGTTTTGACATCCATCTGCCATATCTCGTAGTCGAAATAGGCCGCTATATCTAACATGATCTGAACTGATTTAAGCATCGCTACGGGCGAGAAAGTCTCATCGTAATCAACTCCTTGAACTTGTCGGAACCCCTTCGCGACAAGGCATGCTTTATAGATTGAAACATTTCCATCCATATCAGTTTTCTTCTTAAAGACCCATTTGCACTCGATGGGTCTTGCACCGTTTGGCAGATCAACCAAGTTCCAAACTTGATTTTCATCCATGGACTTTATCTCGGATCTCATGGCTCCAAGCCATGACTCAGAATCAGATCCCACCATCGCTTCCGAATAATTTGCTGGCTCATCACCGTCTAACAGTAACACATCACGAACACTTCGTAATCTTGCCGATCTTTGTAGTACAGGTGCTGCTGCCGGTTCAGCTGCCACGACCGGCTCAACCTCCAAGGTTTTTGCCGACTCGCTACTAGCCGGTTCCTCTCGAATTTCTTCGAGTTGCACCGTGCTCCCACTTACTCGCGGACTGAGAAACTCTTTCTCAAGGAAGACACCGTTCCGAGCGACAAACACTTTGCCCTCTTCTCGGTTGTAGAAGTAGTAACCCCATGTTTCCCTCGGATACCCCATGAAAATACACTTATCCGACTTGGCGATAAGCTTGTCCAACTGAAGTCACTTGACAAATGCTTCCCAAACCCAAATCTTAAGAAAAGACAACTCAGCTTTTTGCCTGTCCACATCTCATGCAGTGTCTTCTCTACCGATTTTGATGGTACTCTGTTTAGTGTGAACGCCGCTGTTTCTAGACAATAACCCCAAAATGATAAAGGCAGATCTGTTCGACTCATCATTGACCGTACCATGTCCAACAAGGTCCGATTCCGCCTTTCCGAAACATCGTTCCTTTGCGGCGTTCCTGGCGGAGTAAGTTGAGGAACTATTCCACAACTTTTCAGATGGTCATCAAACTCATGGCTCATGTACTCACCTCCTCGGTCCGACCGAAGAAACTTTATTTTCTTGCCGAGTTGATTCTGTGCTTCATTCTAGAATTCTTTGAACTTTTCAAAGGCTTCCGACTTGTGTTTTATCAAGTAGATATATCCATACCTACTCAAATCATCAGTGAAGGTAATGAAGTACTCATAACCACCCCTGGCTGTCGTGCTCATTGGTCCACATACATCACTATGTACTAGTCCCAACAAGTTGGACGCCCTTTCGCAACTCTTTGCAAAAGGTGTCTTGGTCATTTTGCCGAGTAGGAAAGATTCGCATGTATCGAAGGACTCCAAGTCGAACGAAGTTAGGAGTCCATCATCATGGAGCTTCTTCATGCGTTTCCAAGTTATATGACCAAGTCGATAGTGCCAAAAGTAAGTCATATTCAAATCATTTGGTTTCAACCTTTTAACATTTACGTTATAAACCGACTCACCATCAAGATTCAAATTAAATAACCCGTCCTAGACGGGTGCAAAGCCGTGAAACATATCATTCAAATACAAAGAACAACCATTCTTGATATTCGACTCATAGCCTTGCCTCATCAAACATGAAGCAGAAATAATGTTTCGACTGAGCACTGGAACATAATAACAATTATTCAGTTCCATAATGAATCCGGAAGGTAAATGAAGTTGCATCGTGCTGACTTCCAACGCAGCAACTCTTGCTTTGTTGCCGACTCGAATATCAACCTCGCCTCTTGCTACGCTCCTAGTTCTTACCAGTCCCTGCAACAAGTTGCAGATGTGAATAACTGATCCGGTATCATATACCCAAGAACTATTAGGTGCATCAGCAATATATATGTCTATAACATTGCAGACAAGTGTACCTGAGTCGGAAGTCATACCTCCACTCTTGGCTTTGTCGGCCAAGTACTTGCTGCAGTTCCTCTTCCAGTGGCCATCCGCCTTGCAGTAGAAGCAAGTGGATCCGACTGAAGGAGATGGCTTAGTCCCTGAGGAAGCGCTTGGGACCGGGTCTTGAGCCTGCTTTCCTCCTGACTTAGCCTTCTTCTTAGTCCAAGAACTCTTGTTGAACTTAGCCTTATTCTGCACCATCAACACTTGACTGGCGCCCTTCTTGAGATCCGCCTCTGCCTGCTTGAGCATCCCATGTAATTCAGTGAGCTTCTTATCCATACCATGCATGTGGTAGTTCGAAATGAACTGCCCATATGCACTAGGAAGAGAGTTTAGAATTATATCCATAGCGAACTCTTCGCTTATGGGGTAGCCAAGCCTCTCCAGAGACTGCACGTAACCAACCATTTTGATCACATGTGGACTCAGTGGATCACCATCCTTAAGCTTGCAACTCAGCAAAGCCTGAGAGACTTGATACCTCTCAGTCTTCGCCTGAGCCTGGAACATACTTTTGAGGCTTTCGATCATATCGTAGGCCTCAACATGCTCGAACTTCTTTTGCAAGTCCGGTTCCATGTGAGCAAGAATAAGACAGCTAATATCCATGGACTCATCCTTAGCCCGACAGTAGGCATTGGTGGCTGCGACAGTCGCATTCTCATTCGGCTCATCTAGAAGTGGGTTGTCTAGGACATGGTCCTTCTTTTCTTGTTTGAGAACAATTCTCAGATTTCGATACCAATTGGTAAAATTAGTGTCGTTCAGTTTATCTTTCTCAAGAATGGTTCTCAACGCAAAACCGGATATCTAAGAGTGACTGCTACTTGGTGCCATGATCTACAACAGAAAATATGCAAAAAACTTAAGACATGTATTCATAAAAGAGCAAGCATATTAAACATTTTAATATTTTATGCTCCCACTAGAACCAACACCCAGTGATTCAGGATCCTAAATAAGCAAGTCGGCTAGTGAGCTTTAGCATCACCTCTAGCCGCCAAGTGATCTAGGTAGACAACTCATTGTCAATCGTATCTCATACAACTCCTGTTGGACGGGTGGCATCACATGCCCCGGCTCCCATCCGACTTTTCCCCGAGTCCCACAACTGTTGTGATAGACCCGTCTAGCTTACCGAGTGTTTCAGCAGTAAGAGTCCGACTCGAACCCACCTAGTCGGAAAGAATTGGCAGCACCTCAAATTTATGAGCCCACTACCAAAAATGTCCGACTTGTGATGGTGCAAACACTGGAGGGAAAACCGACTAGACCTTCTTTGAGGGACTAAATTTTACCGACTATCTAATAGAGGTAAAACTTAGACATAACAATAACACAAAATAAAGCATTTATAATGTGAAATGGTATGGCTCTCTTCATGGCGATCTCCATCTCCACAAAGCCTGTAATCCGACTCATGCTAACTCTTGTCACTTGCCGTCTTACTCCATGTCGCCGACATGTACAACGCCTTGCCTGCCTTCCCGGTTCTCCAAACAGCTACACTAGCTTAGTAAAGTAAATTACAAGGAGAATCCGACATGCAGGTCGTTATACGATAAAATGACAGCACCTAGGCTCCAGCCGGCTGACAAAAACCGTGATTCACACATACATCACATGCACATGAACCATACCATTCACAACTTCCTGCAAAAACAAGTTATGCATAGATACAATAACTACCGGCGTTGTGAAACTCGCAACGACATCTAAGGCGCCACGACAGGGCGAAGCTGGCGGTCCCGCTTTTGGATTTACGTGTCATAGTCTACCCCGATGGCGGAAGCCGACCGGTAGGGGTATGTCGTTCCACGACCTCAGCAGTATGATCACGGAAATCAGATCTACCATTCCCCGAGTACAGTTGATCCAATCAACCTCGTACAAAACCGATCTATCTCATAGATCGACCACCAAAACAACACATAGATCTCATCTACAGCCAACCGCATATCACATATGCAAGATCTCGAGCCTAAAACCAGAAGCTATCGCTCTGATACCACTATTGGGCCACGCGGACATAAAACAAATTTTTTAATGAGGTGATCCCAAGATCTAGCTGAGGTAGAAGGCCACGAGGTTTACCACTAGACGCGCGGTTGCGGATTACTGATGAAGCGCGTCAGTTGATGCAGTGCAGTCCCCACGATCCGATCGCCCCGATGTATTTCTAGATGTTTTTCCTGGTATGCCCCTAGATAGGGATATCGAGTTTATCATTGAACTAATCCCTGCAACCGGACCCATAGCCTAGAGACCATATAGTATGAACCCGTCTGAAATAGTGGAACTGAAGAAGCAATTGGATGCCATGCTGGAAATTGGATTGATTCAACCAAGTGCGTCACTATGGAGATCACCTGTTTTGTTTGCGGACAAAAAGGATCGAGGTAACCGTTTGTGTACGGATTATCGGAAGTTGAATGATGTTACCATCAAGAAAAAGTACCCAATGCCGAAGATAGAAGATTTGTTTGACCAGTTGACTGGTGCCAAGGTGTTTTCTAAGATTGATCTTAGAACTGGCTATCATCAACTCAAGATTCATGCATAGGATATTCCAAAGACTGCCTTTACCACCAGATATGGATTATACGAGTATACTGTCATGTATTTTGGATTAACCAATGCCCCCGCTTACTTCATGAACCTCATGAATAAGATTTTTATGGACTTCCTGGATAAGTTTGTCGTTGTTTTCATCGATGAAATTCTGATTTATTCCAAATCAGAAGAAGAACATGAGCTACACCTAAGGACCATTCTTGGAACCCTTAGAGAGCATCAGTTGTATGCCAAGTTTAGCAAATGTGAATTTTGGTTACAGGAGGTAGGATTTCTTGGACATATCGTATCAGCCAGAGGAATTGTCGTTGACCCTGTGAAGGTTGAAGATGTTGAAGATTGGCAAGCCCCAACCACTCAAACCCAAGTTTGTGCATTTCTCGGATTAGGAGGATAGTACCGCAAGTTTGTAAAAGGATTCTCGAGTATTGCCAGACCCATGACCCAATTGCTGAAGAAGGACAAGAAGTTTGAATGTACGGACAAATGTGAAGCGAGTTTTCAAGAACTCAAGAGGAGATTGATTTCAGCCCCAATCTTGATCTTGCCGCATATCACGAAGCCCTTTGATGTGTATTGTGACGCATCCAAGATCGGTCTCGGATGTGTGCTAATGCAAGAAGGCAAAGTTATATCTTATCTATCCCGACAACTGAAGCAACATGAACAGAATTATCCTACCCATGACCTTGAACTCGCAGCCGTAGTTCTAGCCCTGAAGACATGGAGGCATTATCTCATGGGAAACCGTTGTGAGATTTATTCGGATCACAAGAGCCTAAAGTATATATTCACTCAGAAGGAGCTGAATATGAGGCAGAGAAGATGGATTGAGGTAATCAAGGACTATGATCTGGACATTCACTATCAACCCGGTAAAGCCAATGTGGTAGCAGATGCCCTTAGTAGATTACCGTGCCGCTTGAACTCCATGATTTTGAAGGAGCAACCTAGTTTGCACAAAGAAATGGAAGATTTCCAAATGGAATTAGTGAGTGAAGGATTTTTGGCTAGCATCGAACTTCAACCCACTTTGATTAGTTAGATCAAGGAGGCGCAGAAAGGAAATGCTAGTATCAACGGAATCAAACGTCGTATTGGTACAGGAAAAGTACCCGGATTCACCAAGGACGAAGAAGGAGTTCTGTGGTACAAAGGACGTCTCTGTGTACCAGCAGATTCGGAGTTGAAAGAAGTTATTTTGAAAGAGGCCCATGATACTCTTTATTCTATCCACCCCGGAGGAACGAACATGTATCTGGATTTGAAGGAACAATTTTGGTGGCATAAGCGGAATTTATATTGCCAAGTGTGATATATGTCAGAGAGTTAAGGCAGGTCATCAAAGACCCGCAGGACTGTTGCAACCATTGCAGATTACGGAATGGAAATTGGATTTATTTGGAATGGACTTTATCACCGGATTGCCTACTTCTAGTAGGGGAAATGACTCTATCTAGGTCATAGTTGACAGATTGTCCAAAGTCGCCCATTTCTTACCAGTAAAGACCACATACCAGAGTTTGAAACTAGCAGAGTTGTACAGCTAGAATCGTCAGTTTGCACGGAGTCCCCAAGAACATAGTATCGGATCGAGGAACTCAGTTTACCTCGAGATTCTGGAAAAAAGTCCAAGAAGGATTAGGAATCCTACTAGATTTTAGCACAACATATCACCCTCAGACCGATGGACAAACGGAGCGAGTAAATCAAATAGTCGAAGATATGTTGAGAGCATGTGTGCTAGAGTATGGATCTAAATGGGAAGACTGTCTGCCTTTCGTAGAATTTTCATACAACAATAGTTATCAAGCTAGTCTGCAAATGGCCCCATTTGAGTTGATGTATGGAAGGAAGTGTCGCAGCCCTTTGAATTGGTCGGAAGTAGGAGAGAGTCAGGTTTTCGGACCCGACATTCTACGAGAAGCAGAAGAGAAAGTTCATAAGATTCATGAGCACCTCAAGACCGCCCAGTCAAGACAGAAGAATTACACCGACAAGAGACGTCGAGACCTTGCTTTCAATATCGGATATTTTGTGTATCTCAAAGTGTCGCCTTTGAAGGGAATGCAGCGTTTCCAGCTCAAAGGAAAGTTAGCCCCCCAGATATATCGGACCCTTCAAGATTCTGAATCATCGAGGAGAAGTATCATATCGACTGAAACTGCCAGAGGAAATGTCAGCAGTGCACAATGTGTTCCATATATCGTTACTTCGAAAAGTCCTAGAGAAGACTTAAGTTTCCAAGAACATTGATCACCGCACCATAGAGATCAACGATGACCTGACGTACCCCGAAGTACCCATCCGTATTTTGGAAGAAGCTTTCAGAACCACCAGAACCCGAAGCATCAAGTTTCTCAAGATTCAGTGGAGCAACCACACTGAAGAAGAAGCTACCTAGGAGCGAGAAGATGACATTAGGACGGAGTTTTCTGATCTCTTTAAATCCTAGGTAATCTTTTTTCTTCCTTTTCAAATCTCGGGACGTGATTTTTTTTAAGGAGGGAAGGTTTGTAACATCCCAAAAATATGAAACAATGATCATCAAACTCTAACCACTAAAATTAGGGTTAACAAAAACTTTGATTAATTAAAATCATATGAATGCATGTGTGTATGTGATGATTTGATAAATGCAGTAATGGACTTGTGTGATTCAACTAAATAGTAAGGAATGGTTCTAAGATGAATATAACATCATCTAAAACGTTTCCAAGCAGAAACAAATCAAGAGAAAATCCAAAACAAATCAAATAAGGAAAATGGTCATTTTTGCCAATCTTGCTCACTAGGTCACTTTGAGTGTTTCTAGTCCAAGATTTCAAACCGAAACTTTTCCAATTCTTTTCACCCCTTGCTAGACCAAGTAAAAGTGAAGCAAAACCTATATTTTAAACTTGCAGAAACATTTGGCAACCTCATTCAAATCACAGGTAAAAATTGAATCTTCATCATATGTGAAAATCACACATTTTCAAAACCCCACCAAACCAGTGCCCCTTGACCAATCCAACTAACCACAGACTCCTTAGTATGTGCCTAGCAAACCCACCAAGTTTGAATCCAAAATTCAAATTTGAATTTCTTTCGGCCATTTCATCAAACACCTTGTTTGCAGCAAACAAACAAACAACAAACTCTATAGTGTGGAGTAATTTTGGCCAACCTTGTTCCCTCTCTAGCTATCACTACACTCTCAGTAGATGATCTAGCCCAATTAAGAAGCCTTAGCACCACTGTGAGCTTGGCATAGCCATTAATGGTGACCATGCCGAGCCTAACTTGACACCCACATGTCGACAACGAGCTAGGAGAAGCACCAAGCCTACCAAGCATTTGTAACAGGCAATCCACCGTTCATCGCCACCCCCTGTCCAAGCCTCGAACACTGCTAGCCCCTGGACCACACTGCCCAAGCATGCAAAGTCTCTCTGCGTGCGAGCCGAGAGCACGCCAGTGCGCCACACTCGACCAGCGCCTGCAGACCGCGCGCCGCCCTCGCCTCCTACGTGTGTGATCGCCAACACTCCAGCACCCCGCCAGACAACCTCGTTCGCCGCCGCGCGACTAGGAGCACCCATGCGCAATTAAATTTGCCATCGGACCCACCCAGAGAGTCAAAGCGTTCCAACCGATCAGCACCGCCCCACGCCTCGCCACCACACCGTTGAGCTTCGCCAGGGAGCACAGCACCGCCCCCTATCGTCACCCATGCCATTAGCCTTATGTGCCGTCGACCACGACGAGCTCAGCCCGCGCCCATCGGTCCCCTTAAGCCACTATAAAAGGAGACCTCCCCCGCTTGTTTTCTTCACACTAGTTCACTCCCCACCTCTCACTGGTCACACCCACTCACTCCCGGAGTAAGGCGAGCACCAGGTGGCAGAAATTTCACCGGAGTTCGCCGCTGTAGAGGAGGAGAGGCGCTGTCGATTAGAGCCTCCCCAGGAGAAGCTGCCGGTACCAGGAGAACCGCCGTCGTCGACTTTGTCGTTCGCCCCCGTCGCCGACCATCGACTAAGCCCCGGTGAGCCTCCCATGACCCCCACCTGCCGTGCTAGGGTTCTGTATCGCCAGGGCTGCCCGACGTGGACGATGAACCAGAGCCGTTCGATTAGAGTTAGATTGTGCGGCCTAGATCACCCCGTACTACTTCACCCCTCACTGTCTCACTGACGCATGGGGGCAGCCACTTAACCAGCCCGCGTGTGCGCTGTGCGTAGTGGGCCGGCCCAGTTAAACATCCCACGCGACCCAAAAATTCAAATTTAGTTTTATTCATTTAATTTCAAACCGAGTTCTATACCTAGATTCAAAAATAAATCCAGCTTGATTCACTGAACCAAAATGCATGAAACCAATTTTTTTAGAAAGGTACTGGAATGCTTAATCCAAGCCCGCTGGATTCAAACAATTTAGATTTCTAGGTCACCCATGGTAAAAATAACAAGGCAGAAGCTTTTCTGCATTCAAACATTTTTCAAAATCCAACCATAATAGCTTTTGAGTTGATTCCAACTCTCAAAAACGACATTTAACCATACCTTTCAGAATATATAAAAACATATAGGTTTACTTACAGAAATAATGATCAAGTAATAAAAGAAGGCCACATAGGAATTTCTAGTCACTTTAATTAAATAAAATAAAAAGGTTAAACCTTATTAAATTGTGACACCACATTAAATCACATTCCCATGTACTGAAATATGTGGTGATGACATGTGTTGACATGATCCCATGTTTGAGTTGGAGAATATTAAATCTTAAGTAGTTTTTCAATGAGTAGAAATTACTTTTCTCAAATAAAATAAATGGGACAAGTGCTTTAATCTAGTAATGTTAGTGATGATGATAGATCACCTAGTGTGAACCTTTTTGTGATGATTAGAAATAGTTAAGTATTGTTTGGTGATTGTGTACCTCGTATTTATTTATAGACGCTAGTACCGACCAAGGATACGAAGAGGAAGGAGGATACTACGAGGAAGAAGCCGGGGAGAACTTCAACCACTGCTCTGCACAAGGCAAGCTTATACTAATATCATAGCAAACCAATAGTTGCAAGCCTAATACTACTGGATGAATTTGCAAGTTAACACTTGCAACTTAACAAATTTATAATACTAGCTTAGCAAGCTAAACCATGCAAGTTTTACTTGCAAGATTACACCACTTGATACCCAATCCTAGTTTTACTTGCAAGCTTAATACTTTATTTTCTTTATCAAAGCTTTCTCTTAGAGTTTACTTAGTGACTTGTAGATTCTAGAAATATAATTGAAGGTAGCATAAAGAGCATAAAACTTGGCCTAAGTTAGATAATCTTGATGTCATCCTGAGGGATGAGATTGAACTTAGCTAATCCCCATTTTTTTATTAACCATCATTAGTGTTTACCCCTACTTGTAGATGCTAGTGCTAAGTATAAAACTTGATCAACTTTAGATGGGAATACTTGGTGAAAATGGTTATGAAAACCTTAGAATGATGAGTCATTCTACTAAAATATTTTGACATGTGTTCTAGAACACCAGATGATCTAGATGATGAAAATGTTGAGGCATGAGCCTTAGCCCTTTATAAAACTGATGGTTGTATGGATGCGATACCATTCCAATTTTACCGTACAACCACAATACCCGAAATTTGGGTAGGGCTTGACTAGAAATTTATATACCTTAGCATGGGTTCCCTTGCAGCCAAGGTCTGAGCTGAGGCTACCTTATGAAGATTGTCCACCTGTGCAGTTCCCAAGATGACAGTTGGTCATGGTTGGGAGGCCAAACTCACAAGAGAGGTGCCTATACTAGGGAGTGTAATTGAAATTTTAGGATTCATTATCCGCATACTGAGTATGGTGAATTCAAGATTGTTCCTGACGGATGTATCGAATGTTGTGGTGAAAGTGTACAATCTCTGCAGAGTGTCAAACTATTTGAATAGCCGCGTCCGCCGTTATGGATAGTTGGAGTGGCTATACTGTTCCCACGTCAGATGTTTTCAAAATGACTTGTGAAATGATTTGTGACTTTTACTTGACTACAACAGAGTTGTGATATGAAATGCAAGTTCCCACTTAAGTGTTATAAAACTTTCAACTAGCTTTATTTGCTTTTGAACTTAGTAGAGTAAATCTGGCTTTTTGCAAAACAACCCTAGAGCTTAGTATCCTACTACAAAAAAACCCTTCATTTGTTAGTATTAGTTTGCGAGTACTTAAAGAGTACTCATGGCTTTGTCCCTGGCTATTCCCGTGGCCAGACTATGAAGAGGAGTATCAGGCTGACGGACCGCGGGAAGGTTATGACAACTAGGATCATCTCCCATCGTCAGCATTGCATGTGACCATGAAGATGGAGCTTCGCCTATGCTATAGTTACTATTACGTTATTCCGCTGCTTGAATTGTATTAAGAACAGGATCATGAGATACTTATTTGTGTAAGACCTTATGTATGGTTTGTAATGGATGATGTACTATGATATCCAAATCTGTTATGTCTCGCAAAAACGGTAATCTCGGGATTGCGATGTATGGCATAACAGGCATCTGTGATTAAAAATCCGGGTGTTGACAACTAATGCAGTGTAGTCACTAGGGGACACAAGGGTAAAGAATTGGGGACAAGAATTGGACAAAGATTTGATCACAAATAGTGATAATTAGGCAGTGATTACTGTGCTCACTATCTGTTTGATGAAATGGTCACATGAAGTTTAGTTTTGAATTTTTGCATGAATTTTGGTGAATGCTCTGGTCACATTCGTTGTAGTATCTGGTTGCTTGGGTTTGTCAAGGTGAACTGGTTTGAGTGGTTTTTGAGAAATGGTGATATTAGTACCTACACATGATTCAATTTTGACTTGTCATTTGAATATATTTGGAATTTGTTTCTGTTGGTTTGCAAGGTGGGCTTGGGTTAACTTTTACTTGCTCTAGCAAGGGGTGAAAAGAATTGGATTTTTTTTGTTAGAAAACTTGGACTAGGAACACTCTAAGTGGTCTAGTGGTTAACTTTGGTCAAAATGACCATTTGCTTATATATCTTATTTTTTATTTTCTCTTCATTAGATTCTACTTGGAAATGATCTAGATGTTTTTGTTTTCATCTTTAAACCAATCCTTGCCATTCATAGCAATCAAACATGGCATTGCAAGCATTCATGCATTCATCACACACACATGCATTTATATTGATTTTAATAATAAAAGTTTTTGTTAGCCCTAAACTTGGGTGATTGGAACTTGATAATTTGTATTAATATTTTTGGGATGTTACATGTTAGCAATGTTTCGATTTGCCAGTCTTGATCCAACGGTCCATGTTCAAATTTCGAAACCAGAAAAATCCTTAAACTTGAAACTAGAAGAAAGAATTTTCCACTTTGTATGAAAATTTGTTGGGGGAATTCTCTGTTCTTTAATTTATTCTTCTACTCCCTCTGACCCGTATTAGTTGACTCAAATTTGTTTAAATTTGGATGAATCTAGACACTATTTAGTATATAGGTTCATCCAAATTTTGACAACTTAAAGTCAACTAATATGGGTCGGAGGGAGTACTAAAAATACTTGAAAACCCTGTTTGACAGTATGGCCTACTATACCACTTACTCTGTGTGTACTTTCTTGGGTTTCAGGCCAAATGACCAAGGTTATCGTCTAGTTTTTTTGAAAACCGGGTGGTGGCACATTATTTTTTCACCGGGGTATGTCTCGAGGGAGCGAGATGCTTCAATTAACATGGTCATAGGATGTGTACATATATGTTACACCAAGGACCTCACATAAGAGAAAATTACATCCAAGTCCAAACATTTAGAACAAAGGACCCTGAAATCAAGCAAGGAAAAGTAGTAGTATGAGTAAATTGCACGTGTCGTGCACGTGCGTGTGGCATAATATATAGAAGTTTGACATATCATTTTAGAGAACACTTAAATCCTAAATATAAACATTATTAGCAAACTTACTTTACATCTAAAATACACCCTTCCTAGTGCCAAAATAGACCGTGTCTCCGAGTACTGCTAGAGTAACAAGTAAACGAGTGGAACTCTAGAACTAAATTAACTAGTAATACATCATTACCTTCACGTTAGGATCACTAGCAGAAGTTTAAGATCAATTCTTTTTGTCGATGCAAATGGAGAAAGGGAACATCTTCGGGTACTGTCCACCAGCCACAGTTATGTACCACGGCGGCACCTTGAGGAATGCCAGATCTTCGAGTACGACACTGCGGGGCGACACGTAGCTCGTCAGCTCAATTACCCATTTTATGGTGTCCGTCGAGAAGTCCGCCGACGACTGCGGGCAAATCATGCATAGCTTCACCCTATACCGGATCCACAAGCACACGGCCGCCCTGACGCACACCGAGGAAATGGCGGCGGCCTGGCCAAGCTTGCCAATGATGAGGCTGAATATGCTAGTGTCATCACAGTAGACGATGACCATGGATGGCGGAAAGGATGTTAACGGCATCGTTACTATAAACTCCATGGGCTGGCCATACGATATCCTATGCACTTGTACCTTGTGGTCACCGTCGAGGTGGATAAGGAGCTCAACCGGCAAGGCGGTGAAAATAAAGCCCACCTCCGTGCAGCCGCACGGGCTGTATGGGCACGCAGTCTTGTGGTCGTCGAGCTCGTGGTAGGCAACCATGGAGAGACAGCCGTCGTGGGGCATGGAACAGTTATTGGCGTTAGCTCGTCGAGCTTGTGGTAGACGACCATGGTGAGACAACCATCATGGGGGCATGGAACAGTTATCAGTGCTAGCTCGTCTTTGTCCATCGTCGGCTAGCTCTTGGTGGAATCCACCAAGATGTCCGGGATGGATTGGTTCCCTGTGAGTGGTTCACCGATGTAGTGCCCACAGTCTAGAATTTTATGCAGTATTGAGGTAATTGAATATAAGGTCCCTTGATCCATCCTAGATCCATGCTCCTGCATAAAAATGGAGTAATAAGTAGGTATCGCAATTTCAACACCATGATTCACACCGGTCGGTCAAAACAAGGCTACATGAAGTTGACAAGTGAGAGTAAAGCGGGTATCACGTTGTATAGTAACAGATCCTACCCATGTGAAGGTCTACTCCTAGAGAGAGACAGAGAAGCCTATGGTCTGGTGCAAAGTGTAAAGTGCTGCAGGGGAGAGATCGAGGAGTGCATGCATGTCTTTAACATGATATGCATTTTAGTCTATCTTCTTGTCTCTTCTGGCTCTTTCGTTTATCTCTCTTTTTTAGAGGGAAAGGGCACGTGCCCCGGTTGAAACCAAGTTTACAGCATTCTGGTACACAGGGAAAACGTCAGGATCGATGCCCCGGTACACAAAATCTCAGCACAGTTCCATTTATTTCTTGTGGTTAAGCTTGCCTAGATACGTATACTAGGATTAACTTTGAAAAAACAGGTCTGGATTTTGGACACTCTACGGAGTAGTAACCGGAGTAGAACAGTAGTAGCAGTAGTTGTACAGTTGTGCTAATACTCCGGTAATACATTTATTTTAATACTTGAGTAGCACATCGCTTTTTACAGTACTCCGGTAGGTATAGGAATTTGCGGTGGGCTGGCGGCAGGCAGCGGTAGCTATTTACGGCTTTTTATTAGGTACTACTCGAGTGCTCTCGTGACTTCATGAAGTGAGACTATAATATAGTACTGTACTACTCAAATGCAGCTGTCATCACACGGTTCCTAGGGACATGCCATAGACACAGGTGTTGAGATGCACGTCCTTGCTGCAAGGCAATTCGTTACGCTCCTCTCTATTTCTCGGTGATTTTCTTCTCTTTGCTCGTGTGTTTCTCGGCATGGCACGCAATATCCTGATTCTGATGTTTGCGTGGTGTTTCTGGATTACTCTGGCGTATAGATGGTTGCATGATTTCTTGATTTTGCAGGTGACACAGCCTTTTTGACGTGTAGTGGTGCCGAACAGGGGATAGCACGCTGGGCACAGTCGAGTTTTCATATCAATGTGACATTAAATAATTTAATTCAATGATGAGCAAGGATATGATTTACATGACTTTGATAGTAGTAGTCTGTATTTTACTAATCACTACGAATACATGCAGTTTCAGAGGTTTCTTCCTTTTTGTAGGAGTATTAATTACATGAAATCACGTGAGTACTAATTGACATTGCTTTCTCTATATTGGCACTCCTCTTTTCTAGAACGCATGTAGAAATTAAGGGGGAAAAGTAATATGGAGTACAAGAGTTTTTATTGTGTCGCGATGGAGGAGATGAAATGACAAATGTAGTACTTGTGCTAGATCCCAACAACATTCCAATTTGCACTTGATGATATTCAATCTCCAAACCTTATTACAGATAGGTAGTACTAGAGGTTAAATTAATCACAAGACTTCTTCTTCTTGGACCTGGATCCTTCCGCTGCGACCTTCCTGTTGGCGTCGTCCTTCCGCTTCCCATGGCATCCTCCAGATCTCGCCTTCTTCTTCTTCAAGCCTCCCGCCTCCTTATCCTTCCTCTTCTTATTGCTAGTGAATAAGGGATTGATTGCACTCTTCTTGTAGACAATTTCCGACCCCTCATCCTCATGCTTCCTCTTCTTCTTGCTGAAGAAGGGTGGATCGAGCGAACTCTTCTTGAATACAATGTGTCCATCATAGATGAAAGATAAACTATCGTCCTCCTCCTACACCTCCTCCTCCTCCTCTGTGCTCTCTGGCAGCGTCCCCTCCATCGGAAAAATTACCTTCCAGTGTGTCAAAATAGTATGGGCCATCAATAGACTCCCCACAATCACCATGGTAGGGACTGATATCCCCATTGGCCCATGCGTTGGACTCGTCAATGGAGGTGCACTGATCGGAGCAACTGCGTGGAATTTTTGTGTGTGGTGGCTTGGCCGGCCTAGAGGGAGGGGGAGAGACGGAGAAAGTTCTTCGGTGTGTGCGTCGTGGCTGGATAGGGAGAGGTGGTCATTGTTGATGGCTACTTAAAAGGGATTGCTCGGGACATCCAAATGTCCAATATGAGCCATGGATGATCAATGCCTAATGGGCCTTAATTTATGAACATGGGCCCGTGTCTGCCTTTGGTTCCAGGGAGTACGGCTTATATTTAGTCAAGCGGGAAAATCTCTCGCTATCCCCAAATTTTTTTGTGCCCCTGTGTTTTAAACATACTGGAATTCCCTTTCCATCCCTATTTAAGGCAGTCCATTAGTGATTCAATCGTAATTTCCCGATTCATTACCTCTATAGCCCTCCTTACCCTCCCTACCCCCACCCCCCTCCCACACACAATCCTCTCACGTAGCTGGGTAAGCCCTGCGGAAAACCCTAGATCTAACCTTCACCACCTTACCCTAAATCTGCTTCTTCCCCGATGTCGTCCAGTGCTCGAAGCAACCCCTGTTCTGCTTCCACAAGCACCGCCAAGAATCTGCTTCTTCGCCGGTGTCATCCAGCGCTCGGAGCAACCCCTATTTTTCTTCACCTTCATCCACAAGCACCGCAACCTCAGCACCCTCGGCAACCTCGACGTAACTACCCAGGATGAACAGGATGCCTAAACACCGTCCTGACCTAGGTAACTAGATCTCCTTCGATTTTTGTATTATAAATATGGAGCAATTAACTGTATTTTGTATTGAAGCTACTTTTTAGTAACTTACAAGTGTTATACTTGTTATCCGTATCTTCCCAAAAAAACTCTTTGTAGTCATGTTTAACTATAAAGCGTTGAACTGCGATTTTGGTTGTCATGGCGAAATATGAGCCAGCGAATAGTGGACACATTTGTTTCTATTATCTCCTTTATTAAAGTTTTTTAGAAAACCCTCATTTATTAAAGTTCCTTCCCATAAGTGATTCCATTATAATTTCTCTCTGTTTTGTCGTAGACTGTGGCACTAATTGTTATCTGTGCAATACATGTTTACATTCGTTCTACTACTTCTAGTAATAGGTCAGATTTTTTGCTTCTGCTTACCCCACAATTCCTATCAGTTTGTTGTTGTTACGCAATGAAACGGTGCAGTTTACACTACAAATCATAGAACGAGGGCCCCTATAATCTAGTAACTATCTATTCATTTCCTATCACGTCATGCTAACATATATCAGATTGGAACCTTTTTGTGTTTACTATCCGCTGCACCTTTATGCAGAGGCCCAACACTGAAGTATGGAGATCACCAGTCCAACTACATGATGCAGCAGACATCATCAACGAACATACCTATAGCTAGATAAGAAACTGTTAGACTCTACATAGCTCTACTATATGCACCCCCCTGTTTTTAATTTTTAAGTCCCCTAGTTTCAGGCCATTTAGTCTAGTTCAGTTTTATTTTTGTCGAAGGCACTAGGATGATTAGAACAACGCCAAATGTGCAACAGAATCCAATATAACAGAAAGAGAAGGATCATAACCAACCATTCACTTCAAATCTCACTCTGGTATCTGCCACTTGTCTGGATAATTTAATACGAGGCACACGATAGTTCAATTGGTCTTTGGGAAGACAATCAAAAAATTTAAATCTGAATGTTTATGAATCAAACTGTTTGATAGATTGTTTCACCATTTCTCTAAAATGATCTGGCTAGTCTATTAGAGGCACAATATTGTTCTATTTGTAATTTCACTGGGTTACTATAGTAGTTTGTCGATGATTACAACAATTCCACCAAATTCCAACAGTAAAATACCAAAATTGTAAAAGGACGAAATAGTAAAATACCAAAACAGTAAAAGGATGAAATAGTAAAAGGCCAGAATAGTAAAGGGCCAGATCAGTAAAAGGCTAGAACTGTAAAAGGCCAGAATAGTAAAAGGTCAGAACAGTAACAGATCAACTATAACAGACCGCTAATGGGCGTAGACTGGCCTTCTTTAGGCTAGAACAGTAACGGGCCTAAAAGTTTATGGGACACCGCGGGCTACATAAATCCACTTGAAAAAATGTAGGACCATACAGTAACGGTCCAAAAGTGGGTTGTCCAAAGGGGCCGTTTTCAAACAGTACTAGTCGAAACAGTAATCGGCCCGATCTCTTATGGGTAGAAGAAATGGGCCCAATTCAAATAGTGAAGGTTGAACAGTAATGGGCCAGAAACATTACGGGCTGAGGATGGCAACACCTATGGGCCCAATTCAAACAGTGACAGATGAAACAGTAACTCTCCATGATACTATTGCGCTCTCTTAATGGGCTAGCCCACTTAATAATAATCAGGCCTTAGCTGGACCTAGCTTCTACCATGATTTCATTGACAGTTAATGGCGCTAACTGACCATTAATGGTGTTTGCCACGTGGCAATTTGCATGACGTCAGTAGTCAATGTGGCTGGCGAACAGATCTACGACGAAACGACTTTTCATGGCCGAAGGGTGCAATCCGCCACGATAAAAAAACCGTGATAGAATCATTTGTGATGGGGGTTCTACCACGAAGGAAATCCGTCATAAAAGACTTTGCAACCACGAAAAACGGACCTTTAACCATGAAAATCGTATGTTGTAAAAGGACATTTTCATGTAGTGCCTCCACGTGCCTTGAGCATAACACCGAGGTGCACCATTTCTTGATTGTCATCTCCAATCCTTGCTTTTAAAATATTGCTACTCTAGCTAATAAAGTAAAAAAAACTATATCTATTAGAATAATAATATGTCAATCATCGCGGATCCTGCCACTCATGCCCTACGAGGTTACAACATAAATCATCACATACATTACATTGCAAACATCGCATTTCTATACCACATCACTTCCCTGCAATATTATGAGGCTCTATGGTAGTAGATATCCATTCATTACCGACGTGGTGAGAAAGCATCATCATCAATCGACATGCTTTTTAACTTTTACCGGGGTTTGTCCCCATTGCACTATAAAAAGTAGAATAGCTTCACTAGACTTTGTCAATACGCGTGTCCCCCATGTGAACTTCACCAAATTCACAAAATCCCAATGTGCAAAATTTCTCTCGACTATTGCAGAAAAACAGGCACTCAACAAAGTTGCTTTGTGTACCCGAAGTACACTTCACAAACTAGTCTCGATCCAAAAATCGTAAAGTCGGCTCGGGCCGCTAATCACACAATACCGCCAAGATCCAAATTGCAACAATAAGGTAGAAAGAATGAGATTAACAATGCTTGAATTCGACGATTCCTCTATTCGTAAATGTGCCTACGCAGAATGTGCTACGGAAAACAAAAATTTCTAGGAATAACCAATATCCAATGCAACTGTGAGGTAACGAAACATACCCTCGTAGATCGGACTAGCGGAAGTTTGTCGATGACAAGGTTGATCATGCGTTGATCCCTACAAAAATCCTTATCAAGTTGTGACGAAATGTATTATCCCACGAAAGGCTCTGAAGAACTAGTGCTCCAAGTGTTGCACCTCCACCGGTATCCACACGTGAATGATAATGGCACCGCATCGAGGCAAGATCAAGAACTAACAGACGAAGCAGGAACTTGTCGATGAAGATCCGGCAACACTCCATCGTCCGTCAAGATTAGATATAGATAGGGGTAAAAGAGGAGCTACTCCGGGTGTTGGTGAAGATCTCCTCCATGTGACGATTATGACCACACGAGGAATGGGACTAGAGGCTGAGTGGGTGGCTGCCGCTGGCGGTGTTGTCGATGGCTCGGGGAAAGGCTTGGATTGTTCTATCTTTTCCTTGGCCCTCTCCCCTCAATATATAGGAGGATTCCTTCATCCATAGAGAAGAGTAGTACTAGGATTCGTATCCTCTAAGAACTCCTTTTTTCCTTTCTTCCACCAATATGAGAGAGAGGAAGTCTATATCCAATACGGAGTCCTCCCCAAAACCAACTTGGGGGGAGTTTGAGACCGGGGAGGACTCCTCCCCCGGTACGGCCTCGCCTCGCTCCTCCCCACCTCCTCCACCCGCCGGCCATAGGGAAGGCCCTGACCGAGTCGGAAATGGTGTCCTCCCTCCATCCCCGTGCATGCGTGGGCCCAGTAGGACCAGGCGGCCCTTCGGCCCATTGGACCCACTAGGATATTGATAAATAATAATTTCTTACTTATTATTAATATTAATATTTATTCCGAAACTTTCCGAATTAAATTTTGGACACCTCCGAATTAATTCAAAACCTTCGTAAAATATTTCCATCGTCCTCTTTTAATGTCCAGATCCATTACGTGCAATCTCGGTGATATCCCCGACTCCTCCGAAATATTCTAATACACTCTGAAACATTCTTTGAGAATGTATTCTTCCAACTATCTTATTTGCACTCACATTCTAAAATTCCGAAAATGTCTAAAGTGTGTTACCCGGTAGGTTCGGATATTTGCGGACATGTCCGGAACTCATTCCGTTCATAATGATTACAATCAGTGTCTGGATACAAGTAGCAACCCCCGCAAATAACACAATGTTCTTTATCATGTGAACCTTAGTATTGAATATGATACATATCATATTGATTTGTCAATACTTTACATTGCCCAAGATAAAACACTAGGTTATTCTCGTTTCCTGGCATGTACTTTCTACTCATCCCATACTATCGATGTTCCTATGCTCAACAATTTGATCACATGTCTAGCCAGATGATGACGAACATCATAGTGCATGAGCGGGCTTGAGTGTATCTCTCCATCGTCATAAGTATCAATTCTCACAAGTACACCATGTGAATGCTTGGCGAATCATCCGGTATGAACAAGCATCAACTTTATAATTACTCCATTAAGAGCAACATTTGGAGAATCTTGCCACATCCATATTATAGCCATTTTCATATGTGTCTCGTGGTCAAACGATTTCTAGTAAAGGCAATAAAATATCTTATGAGATTAAACCGATAACTAATATTGTTGATGTGTTTCACGGCATCTCATGTTTGGGTCTATCCATCGTCGTTGTTCTTCAACAACTTTAATCACATATGTCACCGGAAAGACCACAATCATATTGTCACTTTCCCATAGTTAAGAAACCGAAACTATCGTTGATATATAAATTAGTGACAGAGGCATGACCAGGGATATATTTATATGGTGTTTAGCATCCCACACATGTATTAGGGTTTTTCTCCAAATACACATTATTCCAAACTAATACAATTATAACACAGAATGATAAACTTAATTACGAGAAATAGATATGAATAATAACACATTTTTTGCCTCTAGGGCATATTTCCATGAGGCTCTGTTTCCGGGTTTAAACTAGTTTAGCAATTCAGTTCCATTGCTCGACAGTGTTTTCGTGCTGAAATTTTGTAGACTCACGAAAGGGACGAAATGAAAGATCCAGATAAATGAAAAGGATAAACACAAATTTCTTAAGAAATTTTTGGGCACCACAAAATATACAAAGTGCTATAGTTAAAGCATAAGTTCTTACGGTACAACACATATAACCAGATAATTGTTTTGATTACAAGCCCTTGTTCAAACTAATGCATACTTTTTCCATCCTATGTTGGAGGTGCTGGTGGTGGAGACCTAGTAGTGCTGGAGAATTCATTAGTGCCGTCTGGTCCTGGGATGCTACAATTCCCGACTCAGATGGCTCTTCATGCTTGACTGTCTCTTCTGATTCTTCTTTCGATTTTTCTGTACTTGGCGGCATGGAGACGGACTAGAAGAATGGCTTTTCATAGTTTATCATCTACTCCATGCAACAAGCATATCCGGCACAGGAATTTTGGATGGCCTTTATATCCTACGGTTTGCCGCCCTCGTCAACGGTGGTGATGCCCTTCGTGACCTACCATATTTGCATCTCGCCATGGCGAATCATCACCATGGTAAGCGCGTTCTAGGCAGTAGTCCGGGCATATGACATTTTCCAGTTCTCAGTAAGCTTCGGAATCTCCTTGGCTCGGTCCCTCATATCGAAAATAGGGATTTTCTCCAAATCAGAAAGATTAATAGCTTCACCCAGCTTCATTCAGAATCTAGAAGAAGATAGAAAGAAAATCTCCGACTGATTTGGTTCTAGATGTGCGAAACTCGGAGTAGAGTCATCCAAAAGCTTGAGGTGTTCTATAAAAAAACAAAGTCAAAGATTTAACAAATAGATAGAAAAATGCAAATAAGCAAATTCTGCCTATCAATTTCTTCCTCAGATTAGTAATCTCTTCATCACGGAGGGCTAGAGTTTTTTTAGCTTCTCGGTGGTGTGGTTGTTGGACTTAAGGATATTTCTCACGGATATTTCGTGATCATTCTTGAGATTGTCCAGTTCCTAGTGAAATCCTGCATTCTACAGCTCCAAGACCTTCAAGTTTTCATCCTCCACCACCATCTTGCATGATTGATTCAACAAATCTACAAAGGATAATATGTATCACTAGAATGAAAATTAGACTATGAAAAACAATAAATGTTGAGTGTTGGAAAATATTACCTTCTACCTCATCCTTTTCAACTTTCAGTTTGGAATTTTCAAGATGCAAAGCTTTGATTTCTTTGTCCTTGTTGCAAGTATTCTTCAGCAATTCCTTGTTGTAAGACACAACTTTCTATAAGTTAGAATAATACCAGAGTCAAACATATACTGATACTTGGGTTATAATTTAAGCTAAGTTAAATTTCAGCACGAGCCTCGGGGGCTACATCATTCTTTTGCCTCCTAGTAGCATTAACTCGGATTCTACGCTATGATCTCTATCCGACTTCATGCTTAGGGTCTAGAGGATAAGATATAAATACTCTATTTGGCAGTCGGAATACTTATAACATGTTCCACATCGAGCTTTTCCAATTCAGCTTTCATGGTGTAGAAAACCCTTTCAGCTAAATACACTTGAGGCACTTCCTTCTCTGGAATTTCTACGGCATGGACCCTTTGGTCCCTGACTCAGATCTGCTCCAGCAGCCCTTCTAGTTTCACGTCTTATTCTACCTGGATCACTTCTTCTCGAGATGGAATTTGTTTCTCTAGGCAGGTTTGAGCCAGCTTAAGAATCTCTTCTTTCTTCTTTCTCGACATCCCTGAAGGATTGGAGCCGGAGAATTTCACCATCTTCCCCGAAGAGCTATACATGGGATCATTACCCTTGTTGGGTTAACCCTTATCATTCTCTAGCCACCAAAGGTGGCCTCGGGCTACGAAGTTCTTTGCTCTTTGGTGGAAGCCTCAACATTGCCATCACGCGGAGAAATATCCCCCTACACTGAGGAAGTAGTGGGAGTTGGAGTTAGTGGTGGCACAGCTGGTGACAACACAAGTTCTATTGTCGTAGGTGATTGGCTGGCTTGCCCTGGGGCTTATTCTTTCCCTTCAGCACATGTTTAGCTTTGGGTCACATAACAAAGTTAGTCAAGACTGGGAAAGTATACAGTCAATGCACAAGATTTGGGAGAAGTGTTAACCTCTTGACAACCAAAAAAACATGCATGCCGACAGTAATAACTGGGGCCTTGCACTTCCTCGAAACCAAAACCTGGACGGCATCCTCCATCGCTTCCAAGTCTTTGGGAGGATAACCCTCTAGCGGGACTAAATCCTACTCGGGGAGCATGGCAAACTGAAAGTCGAAACAAAAATTTCAGTAAGATATAATCTTGTATGATGATGATGACAAACATATTGTAACACCCTCGCCTGATAAGGCTGAGTTCATGTGTATAGTGCCAATCCCTGGATCGGTTCACCGGAACACAAAGTACAAATGAATACCAAAGAATTTAACTACCCTGGATTGGTTCACTGGCACACACAGTACAGATGAATACCAAAGAATTTTAATAGTGCATCATAAATAACGAATTGATCTAGAATTTGTAATTATTACAATAATACTTATCTCAAGGCTATCTCAATATCAAGTAGCATACGGAAGCATAAACAATTGATAGGCTCCATCTTCAATTGTGCCACAGGCGAACAACTGTTGAGTGGAGTATCGCGACCTATTCGATCACTCAGAATCGGAATAACAACATGCAACATGAAACGTAGCAGCCCCGAAGGGTCAATACTTAGAATGTATGGCAATTAGAGCTATTTAAGGAGACAATAAACCTAGCATCTACATGCATATTTGGCAAGTGGAGCTGTGGCTAGCTTGCATTTGCAAATACCTTTGTTTTTTGCTGTTTTTGGTTTCAGAAAAGTTAGTAAAGAAATATTCTCGGAATTGGACGGGACAAAGGACAAAGTCAATTACTTTCCGTGGGGAACAAGAAGTCCAGAGGAGAGCCCATGAGGCAGGCTAGAGGGACCAGACCCACCCCAGGCGAGGGTGGGCCCCACCCCGCGCCTGGCTAGGGTTTGGTGGCCCTGGACGCCTCCTTGGTCTCCCCTTCGCCTATAAGAAACCCCCGATGCAAAAACCCTAGGTACTCGATCAGAAATCCACGAAACCGTCTATAGCCGCCACCACAATCGTCCCTAGATCGAGGGGATCTGAAGTTCTTCCCGGCACCCTGCCAGAGGGGAGATCAACCCGGAGGCCTTCTCTCCGGTATGATGCGTGAGTAGTTCCACCTTGGACTATGGGTCCATGTAGTAGCTAGATGTTTGGATCTCCTTCTTTGTGCTTTTATGTATAGATCTTGTGAGCTCCATTCATGATCGAGATCTAATCTATTTGTAATCATGCATGTTGTGTTTGCGGGGATCCGATGGATATTGAGATTATTATGTTGGTTTGATTAATGGTTTTGTCTTTATGATTCTATCATGTCTGTGTTGTTTATGATTCTATCATGACGTGTCCTTATCCTTTTTGTTTTCTTTGTGCCAAGAATGACCTCTAATGAGAGGGAAGTAAGATTTGGGTAGTTGCTGTCCTGAAATAGATTTCTGTCCTCAACCAAAAAAATTCGTGAGGAAGCTCTGTAACTCTGATTGAGATCAAAATTTACGAATAAGTCCCCCAGTACGTTATCTAACTTTAGTTAGTTCAACATGTTTTGATTTGATCAACATAAGATGTGCGAAAAAGTCAGTTTCTACCTGCTGGTCTATTTTGACAGATTTCTGCCGTTATTTGCATTTGCTTCTTATTGATTCCTTTTTTAGTTCTCTTTAGGTAAATTGAGCTTTTTGAAGGAGTTACTACATTATATTGTGTTTTTAGTGAAAATCCGTGCTTTTTGAAAGCTTTGCCAGAGGTCTAATATATTTTGAATAAGCTAATGTTGCTAATAAAGATTGTGTGAAGTTTTGTATGCAGGAAATATTTCAGGTGTAGAGGGAGAATGATGCAATGAGATGAAGAATGGACAAAAGCTCAAGCTTGGGGATACCACCATGGTGTCACCCCAAGAAATATCCAAGAGGTACAAGCGTCAAAGCTTGGGGATGCCCAAGGCATCCCCATCTTCATCAAGAAAAAGCTCAGGTCTGTCTAGACACTTCGTTTTTATTGTTTCATGCACAGTTGTGTTGTTCTTGGAGCGTCTTAGTTTTAATTTGCTTTGCTTAGTTTGTTTAGCTTCTAAAGTAGTTTGGACCCCCGTTCTCGCTTTGTTGTTTTGCAAATAAGTTTCTTGGTGTTGGAAAGGAGTAGTAAGTTCTTTCTTGAAGTGCAAGATGAGCTTGAATTGACTGTGACTTAGAATTTAGCATGACATGCTAGGTGTTGTTTTAGCATTATGCTTAGTGATTGTTGCTGTAGCATGTCTTGTTCCAAACAATTGGGATTGCTTAGTGTTCCTTGAAGAAATTATGTGTTGTTTTAGCATGCAAAAGCATAGTATTGTGGTAATCTCCTTTGATGTTTTGCTTGGGTTGACTTGGCACATGCTCACACCATGTTATGACTCTCACAAGTCACCATTAGCCTATATGATCATTTAGTCCTTGACTTGTAGTACCACCCTTTGCTTTGATTAGTATGCTTTGTTGCACTGCATGATTATGGCCATTATTTCTGTCTTAGTTGGTTGCTCCCAGTCTTTTGCTAGCCTCCACTTGTATGAGTAAGTTCTACTCATGCTTTCAACTCCCAAGAAACCAAGTTATTCCAAAGTGTCCACTATAAACTCCTATGAATGGTGTGTTACACCATTCCAAGTATATTATTGTTTTCAATTATCTTCCAATTAAAAACTATTTTATTATGTGAAAACTTAGTGATTAAAGACCTCACGAACTTGATGGCACACTTTATTCTTTTCCCCTAATAAACTTGAACCATTGTGACAATTTTGTTGTATATGCTTGCACTTATAAGTTGGAAAAAGCAGAACCGTGCTGTCACGAGGAACGTTTTCAACATTGCACTTGTACCTTGTTGTACTCAGTTGATATCATGTTCTTTTGTCTATGGATGTCACTGGTGTGAAATAAAGAGGGAACTTGTAAGTACATGGAGTTTGTATTATGTGTTAGAGAAACGCCTGGGCCGCTAGCCTAAGCCATGCTTAATCATGGTGGAAACTTGCAGCATCACCATAATGAGCTATCTATAAAGCATCCTCAATAAAAAGCTATGCATATGGTAAATAAAAAGATTGCTGAGATGATCATTGTCGTCTTGCCTTGTCATTTTGGTTATGGGAAACCTCATGTACCATGTGCAAGGGGTACCCCGTTGACGGTTCTCGATGATATGCAAATACTTACAGTGACAAGAACATACCTGGACCCAAAGTTGAGTATGCATGAGGTGTGGCCCTTGTATTCAAGGGACTTGAGATTGTCAACTTATACTTCGTCAAGCATATACTCCAACTTTGCCACTTTAACCTTAACCACTTCAAGATGCTTATGATAGGGGCAATGAGGGTTGAAAGCTAACAAGTACCAAAATTTTTGGAAGCTCTTTTTGAAACTTTTAATCCCTGATTCCTTTACAAAAAGGCCTTTCTTCCACCATTATTGAGTCTCCACCTTCTACGTTTAGGCACCATTAAGAGAGCATAGTTGTCATTCTATGTGAAGTGTTCCAAAGCTTACTAATTGATGCCTATTGTGTTATTACTTGCTCTTGTGCTATTTGTTTCTAGGTACCCTTGTGAACTTTGAAGGTGTCCTATGCATCTATATTGCTACTCTATGAGGGACAAACTGGTTGCCATTATGCTATGTTTTCTACATGTGAAACAAACAAACGTTTTTCAATGCATATTATTCATGATCTTTGTTTGTAGCTTGCCATGTTGCATGCATAGTTACTATGTCCTACTGTTAGAACTCCATCTTTCATGCACATGTTTAGAGTTCTTTGATCCCAGCTTTCAATGCTTGCAAATGGTTGGATCTTTATTGTGAGGGTGCATGTCACCTAAAAAATTATTCTGTTTATCACTTAACTACTCGAGGACGTGCATATCTATAATTTTTGATGCTCCATGCTTCTTTTGTATCTACTTTGCTTTGCTTGTCTACACTTTGAGGTGCTTTTTGCATGTTTTCTGGTACTAACCTAGTAACAAGTTGCAACAGTGCTAGATGCCTGTTTTCTGCTGTTTTTGGTTTCAGAAAAGTTAGTAAAGAAATATTCTCAGAATTGGACGGGACAAAGGACAAAGTCAATTACTTTTCGTGGGGAACAAGAAGTTCAGAGGAGAGCCCGGGAGGCAGGCCAGAGGGGCCAGACCCACCCCAGGCGCGGGTGGGCCCCACCCCGCACCTGGCTAGGGTTTAGTGGCCCTGGCCGCCTCCTCGGTCTCCCCCTTCTCCTATAATAAGCCCCCGATGCAGAAATCAAAGGGTACCCGATCAGAAATCCACGAAACCGTCTGTAGCCGCCGGCACCATCGTCCCTATTTCGGGGGGGACCTGAAGTTCTTCTCGGCACCCTGCCGGAGGGGAGATCATCTCGGAGGCCTTCTCTCTGGTATGATGCGTGAGTAGTTCCACCTTGGACTATGGGTCCATGTAGTAGCTAGATGGTTGTATATCCTCCTTTGTGCTTTCATGTATAGATCTTGTGAGCTCCATTCATGATCAAGATCTAATCTATTTGTAATCATGCATGTTGTGTTTGCGGGGATCCGATGGATATTGATATTATTATGTTGGTTTGATTAATGGTTTTGTCTTTATGATTCTATCATGTTTGTGTTGTTTGTGATCTTGCATGCTTTCCGTTGTTAGTAGCTATCTTGTCCAAGTAGTTGCTACTGACTCCAAGAGGGGGTATTTATGCTCGATAGTGGGTTCATGCCTCTAGTTTCCAAGGGAAGTGCAGAAATCTCTTCGGTTGTAGATGTGTTGTTGCTACTAGGGAGAATGCAACGGTCTCTTGTTCATGGAAGATGTGAACTGTTTACCTTACACACTTTGCTTAAAGCAGTTGTCTGTTGCTTGCAACTTAATACTAAAGGGGGTTCGGATGATAACCTAAAGGTGGACTTCTAGTCATAGATGAAGTTGGATGGCGGTGTATGTATCTTGTTGTATTGGCAAATCAACCTCATAGGATCTTTTTGACTAGTAATTGCATTGTTATGCCTTGCTCAGTTCCTGTCAATTGCCCTGCTGTAATTTGTTTACCCTTCATGCCATGTTGTTTATCTAAGGAAAGCACCTCTAATGAACTATGGACCCAGGTCCAATCATTACCATTGATACATCTTCCACTGTTACTTGTTTACTTACTGCAAACCATTACCTTCCACACCATACGTTTAATCCTTTGTTACAGCAAAGCGGTGAGCTTGACAACCTCACTGATTCGTTGGGGCAAAGTCTTGAGTTTGTGTTGTGCGGGTGTCCGCGTTGCTAGAAACACCTTGCTCTTACGGTTTTTTACTGAGGTAAACTTGCTGATGTGCTGCTTCATACCTTTCTCTTAGGGTTTCCAACGAAGCATCTCACGACAAGTACTGGGCGCCATCATCTGCCAATGACCTTTTCAGAAGGGGGATCATTCAACTTCATGTCCCCAATGGAGATGTGGACTATCCAATTATACAATATAATGATGATACGTTGTTAATTATGCCTGCTGATTTACATCAACTGCTTGCTCTCAAAGAAGTTCTCCAAGATTTTTATACAACCACTGGTCTGAACATCAACTATCAAAAATCCTCCCTCGTGGGTATTACTGTTGGGGATACATTGATGGCTCAGCTAGCTCTAGGATTTGGATGTGAAATCAGAACATTGCCTTTTACCTATCTTGGGCTGTCTGTTGGTACTGCTAGACCCACAATTCAGGACCTAACAACTGTGGTGCATAGGCATGAGAGAAGGTTGAGTGCCATCTCTAGTTTCCTTTCACAAGGTGCCAGGCTACAACTTATTTCTTCTGTTTTATCATCCATGCCCCTTCACATGATGAGTACAATACATATTCCTATTGGTATCACTAAGCAACTTAACAGGATCATTAGGCAGTGCCTCTGGGGAGATAATATGGATACCCCCAAAAAATCCTTAGAATCATGGGACATGATATGTAAACCGAAGATGAAAGGTGGTCTCGGAATTGTGGATTTCCAGAATAAAAATGATGCTCTGCTTCTAAAATTTATCAACAAATTCTATAACAAGGACACGTCCATTCCTTGGGTCAAACTGATTTGGGAGACATACTATAAGTACACTATCCCACATGCTGCTGAAGCTTGTGGATCCCATTGGTGGAAAGATGTGTTTAAACTGATGGAAAAATATAAGACCGTTGCACATCCAAACATCAAAGTGGGGATTCTGTTGTTTTCTGGTTTGATAACTAGGAATTTGTGGATTCTCGTGTACTACTACAACATATATTCTCTAGACTATTTTCCTATGCAAAGGACAGGTACATCTCGGTTAGAGACATGGTTCTACTGTAGGACGGAATGGGGGAGTTCCACTTGCCACTATCAGAAAGTGCATACTAGGATTTACTGACTTTAAATGGGTGGGTTAATCAAATAGAGATCAGAGATGATATATGTGATGTTTGGAGCAGTTTATGGGGAAACTACAATGCCAACAAATTCTATATGTCCATTTATGACAATATACAAGTCTGCCCTATTTATCAGTGGATTTGGAAGAGCATGTGCATTATGAAAATCGAGATTTTTGCTTGGCTACTCATGAATGACAGACTTAACACAAGAGATATGATTCAGAGGAGGCATTGGAATGTCATTGACAACTACAATTGTGGAATTGTCTAGGTTCACACCAAGAGGATAGAGATCATGTCTTATTCACATGTAATTTTAGATCTAGTGTATGGAATTATCATCAAATCAACTGGCCAGCAGGGACAGACATGGAGCAGATTGCCAAGGAGACAATGAGGCAGTTTAACCAACCTTTCTTCACTGAAGTGGTTTTCCTAGCATGCTGGAATATTTGGAAGGTCATAAATACACTCATATTTGAAAACATCCAACCTCGATTTGCCACATGGAAAGGTGGATTTATTGATGATATTTCTATTCAGGTGTACATAGTGAAGTAGGCACACAAACCCAAACTCCAGCAATGGATTGATGCCCTATTGTAATTGTTTCTTTTTCAGTTTTCCTGGATGTATATAGACCTATATACCTTCTCCCGTAGACAGTCAGTGTATTTACATTTAGTCTAGCAGGTAGATACCCCCTCTTCTTTTGGTTTCCCTTTTCATGTACTCCTTTATTGTTGGTTTTTAATAAAGTTGGGTTGTGGGGCTTTTGCCTCATAGTAGATAGTCAAAAAAAATTCTAGGATAGACTCGGTCTCTCCTTAGAACTAAGCTAATGTGTCGATAGACTCCAGCAGTAATAGAATTCTGTCGGGTACCATAGTAGTAACAGAAAAGAGTGAGACTTGGCTTGATTACTATAAACCCCTCGCTAAGATCTACATGGGCACTAAGCTATAGCAGTGAATTGGGAGGAAGATTATGTAGCTGAACACCGTAATGCTATAGTATCTTAGAGAATAAATCCGACTGTGGGAAGCTGATCCCACGATCCACATGCATCATAACATGGATGCGTTCTACGTCGAGCAGTGTCGTAATGGGTTCTTTGAAGCCACTAAGCAGGAGCCGGAGGGAATGTAGACCTTTTCCTCCATGGTTTGGGGCTTTTCGTTCTCCATGGTGCAAATCCCCTCACACTTCTTCTCCTCTATCGCTGATGATGAAGACGACATCCCCGCTCTTGCAGTAGATTAAGGATCAGCCATCTGTTCGAGAGTAAAGAAGTGGCACCGTTGTGGTTTTTTGGGTGTCTAAGGAAGGGAGGTGCATGATCTCGAAGAGGCACGGAGAGGATGATTTCAGTGAGAATATGAAAATAATAAGGGAGAAAATTCCCATAATATACTGCTTCTGAGCCGAGATTTATGCTAACAACTCCTGACTAATGCCACACGTGGTGGAAGGATCAAGGCAACTTCCTTGTGAATCCTCCGCCTCCTCGACCTCTGAGCTTGCATTGAAACTTCGCCTTAGTTCCGCGCAGAGCAAGAACCATTAATGGTCAGCCTGACATGATATCTAACATGGGTATGACTTATCGGGTCCCTATGGTCATGAAGCCGAGAGAAGCCCAATGAGCATCCGATAAATAAAAGTATGTCTTGGTAATCAAGAAAGAAGCATGAACCGACATAGAGTCCATTTTGTAATCATAATTTGTAACCTCTCTGTATACGTCTCTAGGACCCAGCCTCTCATATAAATGCTAGGAGGACCCGACGCAGAGGACGCCTTAGTTTTCCAGCAGTCCGCCGTGAGCTAGATTGCGACTAGCGAATTGGCGACTTTGTAATCATATTTCCACCATAATCAGACTATATCGACTCCCTTTTTTGACTGATCAGCCGACAAAAAAACCATCACTCTCTATTCCACGAAACCCTAAGTCCATAATCATGGGTGATGCCGAGGTTACCCCTCATCAGTTGGCGTTGTCTGTGCGAGATATGAGCGCTAGAGCAATGGATTCGGCATCTTCCCCTCCACCAAGCAGCAACCCGATGATCGAGGTCAATGAGGTCCATTACGATTGTGTTGATCCATGCCCACCCACCGTCTATTGGTTCCCGTCGACTTCGACCAGGAGACCGACTTCATGATTCGATGTTTTCTCTTCTGTGTGGGCGAATCTGAAAAACTCCGCCTTTCGGATCCGATATATGCGGACCCGTCGGCCATACCTGCATCGCTTACAGTAACACCAGCATATTATGTCGTCTCAACTGGAAAAGCCGCGACCAACCCGAAAAACATCAATGAAAAACACAAAAACTCCGCAGATCTGAGGGATCTGGACGATATGTACAATGGCATCTCCTTTGGGACAGGTTTGAAATCAACACCGCTCTACGACTCAAGCTCATCAACCGTCGTTCCCAACGAATCAGAGGAAAGCGACGACTCAGGAATCATGAAGGACGACTCCTACCCGGAATAAGATCCCTGGGACCTCACTTGTTTTCAAGATAGTGTCTCCTATGGATACGACAGCGACGATAGTCGATCGTACCTAGTGCACCACCAAGTGTGCGTGATCATGGGAGGAGAAGGACCCTCAACACCTCAATACTCCAACTGTAACCTGATCTTCGATCCCAATGATATTATGTCAGATGACAATGCAAGACACCGCGAGAACAAAGATGACCCTCTAGTGAACAACCGTCACATCGTGTCAGGAAGAGAAAGCGATCGCGACGGCGAGCACATAACACTTTGGTTTCGGGTGTAGTACCATTGTCAGTGAATGCTACACGTGAAGAGCTGATAGCCTATCAGTACCTCCTCCACCATAAGAGAAGGGACCTTCTTCGTACGCAAATGCAGCTCAACGAAAGAAAGAGGCTTGCCAATGAATCTAGTCTGTGTTGGGTGTATCTCAGTTTTACATGCGGTTCCGGCAGCATTACCGGAGGGACACATCCAAGGAGGGGAAATTCATGGTTGTAGCACATACCTAAAGGCCGAAAGGCTCGAGCTGGCTGGAGACTTGGTTCTGTCGTTCATACAGGTCCTCCCTGCATCGTTTGGGGTGGGGGTGCACGGGTACCCCATTTTGTCCACGCTGTCCATTTTTTCCTCCTTATTTTTTCAATTCCACCAAGTTTGACCATTTTAAATAGAAAACAATAGTATAGTTTAAAATCAAATAAATTTAAATAGTTCACAAGCAAATAGTCAACATAATTTACAATCAAACATAGTACACAAGCAAATAAAAACAAATAAAATAAGAGGAGGTGACTAGTTGTTCCCTACATGACCCACATACGCTTGATCAAAGCCGGTTGAAATTGAATGGTGACTTTTCTGATCATGGTTCTCATGATGCACATGGAGAAACTATTCAAATGATTCTTTGCACCGGCTAAATCAATTGAACCTTAATTTCCATCTTTCGTCAAAGAGGTGATCATCACGCTTATTGATACATCGTAAACGTATCTATAATTATGCTTGTTTTATATCATTTTCTTATGTTTTGTCTACACTTTGAGGTATTTTTATACACTTTCTGGAACTAACGTATTAAAAAAATGAATATTCTCGTAATTGGACGGGACAAAAGCCAATCTTCATATTTTTCCCTGAACGATACGGAAAATCGAAGAAGAGACGGAGTAGGGCACCAGGGTGGGCACACCCTAGGGTGGCGCAGGCCCACCCTGATCGCGCCACCAGGGGGTGTGGCCCCCCTGGAGGCCTCCTCACCTTGCCTCTTCACCTATAAGAAGCCCTCGGGGATAAAACCCTAGAACGTCCATCATCCATCCACGAAAAGTTCTGCAGCGCCACTGCCACCGAAGGGAAGATTCAGGGGACAGAAGTCTCTGTTCCGGCTCCCTGCCGGGACGGGGAAGTGCCCCCGGAGCCATCTCCATAGATCTCCACCACCATCTCCATCGATCTCCATCACAATCTCCATCGCCGTTTTTGATTCCCATGATGAGGGGGGAGTAGTTCTTCCTCGAGGCTAAGGGCTCTACCGGTAGCTATGTGTTTATCTCTCTCTATGTGTGATCTTATTGAGATCATGAGCTTTTTAATCAAGTAGATCTACTTTGCTACTCAAGTGCTTTAATAGATCTCCGGCTCTCCCCTCATGTGTGAAAGTGATAGTGTGCATACCGTGGTGGCACTTAGGCTAGAATTTACATAAATACTCAAGTGCTTCAATAGATCTCTACTCTCCCCACGTGTGTGAAAGTGACAGTGTGCACGCTGTGTTGGCACTTAGGCTAGAGTTCATAAATACTTATCATGAGTATATTTGGAGTTAGATGTCTCTATGAAATTGTGGTGTTTGTTGGAACCATCTAGCGCTCAAGGTGATAGTGTGGGGTTATCTAGATGGGAAAGGCGGACTTTGAGGAGTGTTGTTATAGCCCTACCATGGATTAGAGTGTCCAACCGGAGATTAGTTTAGGGTAGTCTCATGAAGAGAATATATTTATTGAGAGTGTTCACTAGTGAAATTATGATCCCTAGGCCTTGTTTCTACGCATTAAAACACCGTTTACAACTAGATATTTTGCATGTTTGCTTGCTTCCATCTTTCTGACATTACTCTTTTTCTCCCTGTCAGAAGCTATTTTTCTGGCACCATTACTGATGCATCCCGTCCTACGGACGCACCTCCATCTACAACACCTAGTCCCCCAAGTGGACCAATGACTCGCGCCCGTGCCAAGCTCCTACAAGCCAAGGTTAACTCGCTCCTTTCCTCATGAGATTTTGGCCTACCTTTGGATGGCTTGCTACTTCATGCATCTACGATGTGTATCCTCAGACTTGAAGCAACACCACCACACCAAGCCACCAAGGAAGCAGGACCAGGAGAAGAAGCTGCTGGAGCTCTGCACACCGGAGTCTCCGGTGTAGACCGGAGTCTCCGGTCTCCTACACCGGAGTCTCCGGACCTTCCTCCGGTCCAGGCCGGAGACCCAAGCCCGGGACAGCCAGAAGCCCCCTCCGGAGACGGGTCCGGAGATTGACCGGAGTCTCCGGCCCAGACCGGAGTCTCCGGACCGACCGACGCCAGGCATGTTAAAGCCTTTTGGGCCTGGCCCATGTAACCCCCGATTTCGCCCAAACTTCCAGTTTTATTCCAGAACTACCCCTGTTGATGTGGTTGGCCTATATATAGCCCCACCCCTCATATGTAAACCCTAGACTTGGATAATGATAGGTTAAGACACCCCTTGTGGATCTTTTAATCTATTGGTCTCATGCTCCTTGATAAGGAGCACCTATTGTCCACCCTCCTCTTGGATCTTGCCTAGTGCGTTCAAGTTGTACAAGGCCTTGGGTTCTCGGTTTCTTGCCCCCAAGTCGTCAAGATCTCACCAAGCACCTCATCCCCCGTTGTTGGCGTGGAGAGCGAGCTTCGCCCAACACCGATCCTAGGGATTATGTTGGACCGGTTGCCACCGGTGTGAGGGATAGGCGTGTATCATGTTCTGGTTTGCGTGTGTTCGTGGTTTTCATCTCCTCCCTCGATTTCATCCCCCGACCACCGCTTTCCCCCTCGTTCCTCGTGGAATTCGTGAAAGATCGGGCCAACCCCGGGGTTACCCCGTAACATCTTGGTATCAAGAGCAAGGTTGATCACGAATTTCCCCCAATTTTTCTTCTATCCACCATAAATTCGAAAATTTCCCAAAAAACAGCCCCAATTTGCCTTTGGATCGATCTGTCGTTTTGGAGTGTTTTTGGTGGTTTTGATCCGACCAAAACTTGTCTAAGTTGTTGGTTCAGCTTTTGCCTGCGTTTCCCAGCCCAATTTTGGCCAAATTTTCGCGGATTTGAGGACTCTAGGCGTGGATTTCCGCTCAAGAACACGAGCAGACCTCCCACACCGGAGTCTCCGGCCCTGTGCACCGGAGTCTCCGGTCTACACCGGAGTCTCCGGCCCAAGACCGGAGTCTCCGGCCCTGGACGCCAGTTTTGCCCATTTTTCCTCTTTTCCTGCATTGTCTAATCTCTCCACTTGTTGTTTGTGTTCCGTGTGCGTGTCACCAACTAACAGATAGCTTCCGCAACATCGCCGCGCTCTTCGACACCACGGACCCCAAACTCTTCCCTGCCCCATCGACACAAGATCATCACCATCAACTAAGGTATAACTTGTGTCAACCCTTGTAGCCATATCTTCCTTTGTGCGTACCTATCCTATGAGAGCAACTCATTTTGTGTTTGTCTAAGCATTGTGCAGTTGCCATTGGAAAGTGAGAGTGTGAGGGCAAATACAAAAGTTAACATAGTAGCATAGCAAGGGAGAAAAAGAAAAAGAAAAAGAATCAAAAAAAAGAGAAAAAGCAAAAGAAAAATAGAAAGATACATAGTCTCCCAATACAAAGAGAGAATCAAGCTTGTAAGCAAAAGAGAGAGGAAGAAGCGCGCCAAGGCAAGTGCACGAATCCGTTGCTTACCCTCTTTTGGCAAACGAGTTGTGGTCTCTCCTTGCGTTGGCACGACACCCGAGCGTAGTCTTCGTTAGGACATTTCGTGCTCACTTTCATAGTCGTGCTAACCCCATTTTTCTCCACGCGTGTGTGTAGTCGTAGGTTCTCATCACCTTTTGAGTTGACCATTTCCTTTTGACTTGCGTTCTGTTGGGTTTTCTCCACTTTTGACTATCCTTTGCGTTCGGTTGGTTCTTTGGCTTTCCCACAATCCTACCCATCCACCAAAAGCTTTTGAGAGTTGTAGCTCCTTTGTGTGTGAGTTTCTTTGCCATTTCACTTTGCACGTTGTTCGCTTCTTTGTGTGGCAATTGGTTTGATATAATCTCCAAGGTGAGGTAAAAGGCTAAATCCACGCACCTTTACTCCCCATATACAACCCTTGTCGGCTTTGCATCATGGACAGGAATGGCGAGCCGTCCCAACCACAACCACCACCTCCGGAGGACGACAATCCATACATGACAAGATGGGACCATTGGAAGGTTCGAGGAGAATTCAACTACCGTTGTGAAGCCCTTGAGCGGCACCAAGATGAACAATTTAGCAAAGCCCGAGTGGAGTTCAAGAACATCGACAACCGCTTCGAGGAAGTCCGAGGCCAAATGCATGCCATGCAACACAACCTCGGTCATCAAAATGAAGCTCTTGGTCGTGCCCTTGCCTCAACGGATGAGAAGCTTCAACGCCTCATTGATGGGTTAACAAGGCCACGCTCGCGCGACTCAAGCTCATCATGGCACTCCTCAAGTGAATCAAGTGATCCTCGCCGTCACGCTTCAAGGCACCGGGATGGACCCGTCCTTCACTCCATGAGCTCTTCTCAAGCGGTACCATCTCCGAGACACGCCGCAACGTCAAGCTATGATGGTGACCTCTCCGCACGACCTCCAAGACGTGAAGCGGACCGGCCACAACAAAGGTCACTTGTGCTTCAGCAAGAACAACCTCACATGGACCACCATGCCCATCGCCATCGACATGTTCTTTCCACAACAAGTGAAGCATCCTAAGTGGAAGAACAAGTTCGCCGGCGGCGTGAAGCACTCGAAGATCCACCAAGGCGTCCCCCTAGACATGAACGTCATCGCTGTCAACATGATCTAAACGACGAGCCTCATCCACAACAAGAAGAAAGAGAGCAGCCCATTGCGCATGCGGCTCGACGTCCTCCTCGTCACATGGCGCAAGATAATGCTCCTCGGCATCAACCACGACAAGAAGAAGAGCAAGCTCCCCAAGCTCACCGTGAGGACCAACAACCTCCTCCTCGTCCTCAACCGCGACAACAACAAGAGCAAGCTCCCCAAGCTCGTCGTCCGAACCAAGTTCCACCACCAAACGCGGCACCTCAACAACCGCAAGAGCAACGCCACCATCAACAAGCAAGACATGAGAGCTCGGATGATGAAGATGACCGCCACAATCATGGCAACCGTCGCAACCGGAACCGCAATGAGGAAGAAACTTTCGGCAAGCTCAAGTTCACCATGCCCAAGTTCACCGGTTCCAATGATCCCGAAGAATACCTCTCATGGGAACTCAAGGTTGACAAGATCTTCCGCATGCACAATTTTAGCAATGAGAATATGATGGCCATGGCATCACTCGAGTTTGATGAATATGCCAACCTTTGGTGGGAACAAGTCCAACTCGCTCGTGAATCAAAAGAAGAGCCCCCAATCTCCACTTGGCAAGATATGAAGGCTCATATGAGGTCCCGCTTTGTTCCTTCACACTACACGCGTGACCTCTTCAACAAGCTTCAAACGCTTAGTCAAGGAACAAAGACCGTGGAAGAGTACTTCAAGCAAATGGAGCTCAACATGATCCGTACCAACATTGAAGAGCGTGATGAACAAACAATGGCACGTTTCCTCAATGGCTTGAACCATCCTATCAAGCGCATCACCGAGTTCCAACGGTACAACAACATGGTTGAGCTTGTGCACATTGCATCAAAAGCCGAACGTCAAGTGCAAGAGGACATCAAGTACAACAAGCCAAAGACATACTTCACATACAAGCAAGCTCCAACCACTACGTCGACAACACCAAGTGGAAGCTCCTCAAATACCACCAAGCTTCCCTTCAAGCCAACACTTCCTCAAGGAAAACCGCCCCCAAGTGGCAAGTACACAAGAGATGAACAACCATTCAATGGTGAGTGCTACAAGTGTGGAGGCAAAGGACACAAGTCGGCCGCATGTGGGAACAAGAAAGTTTTGTTCATCCATGACAACGGCGATGAAGAATACTTGAGTGAAGAAGAGTTTGATGCAAGGGTCAAGGAAGCCATGGCACGGCAACATTTGGAAGAGGACCAAGAGCTACTCATGTGTGAGCATGACGCAAGTCCATCGCTTGTGGTCACAAGGGTCTTAACTACTCAAGCCAATGAGAATGAAGACCAACAATCAAACATCTTCCAAACTCGTGCCAGTATCAATGGGAGGTCCATCAAAGTTGTCATCGATGGAGGGAGTTGCCACAATCTTGCAAGCACGGAATTGTGTGAGAAACTCAACCTCACCCTCCATCCGCATAAACACCCCTACCATATCCAATGGCTAAGTGACCAAGGATCCGTCAAGATCAAGCACACCGTCTCGGTAACGTTCTCAATTGGGCCCTACAAGGACACGGTGGAATGTGACGTGGTCCCAATGACGGTTTGCCATATGTTGCTCGGAAGGCCGTGGCAATATGACAAGCGTGCTTTGCATGATGGTCACTCCAACACTTACACCTTCAAATGGCTTGACAAAACTTGTGTGTTGCAACCAATGACTCCTAGCCAAATAATTGCGTACAATGCAAAGGCTTTAGCGAGGGCGCAATACACAAAACCACCTTGTGAGAAGAGTGGTGAGCGAGAGAACCAGACTATAGTGAGTGAGTGCCACAAGCCAAAATCGAGTGGAAAAACTAAGAGTGTTCTTCTTGCCACCAAAAGTGAGATGAGAGAAGTGCGGAACAACCCATCCATTTTGCACTATGTCCTTGTATGCAAGGGACTAGCGCAAGGAACTAATGACTTGACAAATGTTCCTCCTTCTTTGATGGCTGTTTTGCAGGAATTCCATGATGTATTTCCCGAAGAGCTTACTCATGGACTACCTCCCCTTCGTGGAATCGAGCACCGCATCGACCTCATACCCGGCGCCCAACTCCCAAACCGCGCCGCGTATCGCACGAACCCGGAAGAGATGAAGGAGATAGAACGACAAATCAACCAACTCGTCTCCAAAGGTTTGATCCAAGTAAGCACTAGTCCAAGCGCGGTTCCCGTGATTCTAGTCCCAAAAACGGATGATACGTTGCGGTTATGCATGGACTGTCGTCCAATCAATGCTATCACCGTTCGTTATCGACATCCTATACCGCGTCTCGATGACATGCTTGATGAGTTATGTGGAGCCACTATATTTTCGAAAATTGATCTTCGTAGTGGTTACCATCAAATTCGAATGGCCGAAGGTGATGAGTGGAAAACCGCCTTCAAGACCAAGCTTGGTCTCTATGAATGGTTGGTTATGCCTTTTGGCTTATCAAATGCTCCATCTACCTTCATGCGCCTCATGAACCATATTTTGCGATCTCTCATTGGGAAGAGTGTAGTTGTTTACTTTGATGACATCCTTGTCTATAGCAAGTCACTAGAGGAGCATGTTACTCATGTTAAGGAGGTCCTTCAAATCCTTCGTCATGAAAAGCTTTACGCTAATCTCCCAAAGTGCACTTTTGCAAAAGACAAGCTGATTTTCCTTGGTTTTGTTGTGTCTTCCAATGGCATTGAAGTTGATGTCTCAAAAGTCAAGGACATACGAGATTGGCCCATCCCTACAAATGTTAGTGAACTTCGAAGTTTTCATGGGTTGGCTGGCTTTTACCGTTGCTTTGTGAAAGATTTTTCTACAATTGCTTGCCCCCTCAACGAATTGACCAAGAAAAATGTCACGTTCGTTTGGGGGAAAGCACAACAAAAGGCTTTTGATGAGCTCAAAAAGAGGCTCACCGAAGCACCACTTCTTGCATTACCGGATTTCACAAAAACCTTTGAGATTGAATGTGACGCTAGTGGTATTGGCATTGGTGGCGTCCTTATGCAAAATGGGCGCCCTATTGCTTACCATAGTGAGAAACTTGATGGCGCACGCCTCAACTATCCCATTTATGACAAAGAACTTTTTGCCTTGGTTCGAGTCCTTCAAGTGTGGCAACACTACCTTTGGCCCAAAGAATTTATCATCCATTCCGACCATGAGTCGTTGAAGTATCTTAAGGGCCAAGCCAACTTGAGTAAAAGGCACGCAAAATGGGTTGAGTTCATGGAGTCGTTTCCTTACATTGTCAAATACAAGAAGGGCAAAGAAAATGTGGTAGAGGACGCCTTGTCTCGCAAGAACCCAAGCCTTCTTACACGACTCAAAGTAAATGTCTTGGGTCTTGATGACATCAAATCTTTGTACGCGTCCGACCCTTTCTTTGGACCAATTTTTGCAACATGTTCCATAGACAAAGGGATTGATGATTTCTATTTGCATAAGGGTTTTCTTTTCAAACAAAACAAACTTTGCATTCCGAAATCGTCTCTCCAACTTTTGCTTCTTCAAGAGTCCCATGGTGGAGGCCTTATGGGTCACTTTGGCCGTGAAAAGACTTATGACATGCTCTCCACTCACTACTTTTGGCCAAAGATGAAGCGCGACGTGGAGCGCCACGTCCAACGATGCACTACATGTATCCAAGCTAAGTCTAAGTCCAACCCCTTTGGTCTTTATATGCCATTGCCTATTCCTCATGCACCTTGGTCGGACATTAGCATGGACTTTGTGTTAGGCTTGCCTAGATCTAAACATGGTCATGATTCTATATTTGTAGTAGTGGATCATTTTTCAAAAATGGCACATTTCATCCCGTGCCATAAGACCGATGATGCTTCACATGTAGCAAATTTGTTTTTCAGGGAAATAATTCGGCTACACGGTGTACCAAGAACAATCGTCTCCGACCGCGACGTAAAATTCATGAGCTACTTCTGGAAGACTCTCATGGCCAAGCTCGGCATCAAGCTCCTCTTCTCGTCCGCCTCGCATCCCCAAACCGATGGACAAACCGAGGTCGTCAATCGAAGTCTTGGCACACTCCTCCGGGTGTTGATAAAGAAGAACCTAAAAGACTGGGAGGAATGTATTCCACATGCCGAGTTCGCCTACAACCGCGCCAAGCACTCCACCACCATGAGGAGCCCGTTCATGATCGTCTATGGCTTCGAGCCCCTCACCGCGCTCGATATCCTTCCTCTACCTCTTCATGAACGTGCCAATATGGACGTGGTGAAGCGTGCCCAAACAATGAAGAAACTCCATGAAGACACAAGAGCTACGATCGAGAAACAAGTCCTTCGCCAAGCATCAAGGCTAAACAAGAACAAGAAAGAGATGATCTTCGAAGAAGGCGACCTTGTGTGGATACACTTGAGTAAAGACCACTTCCCCAAGGACCGCGACTCCAAACTAAAGCCAAGAGGTGATGGACCGTTCAAAGTGCTAAAGAGGATCAACAACAACGCATACATCATAGATATCCCAACATCCAAGTATCTTGTGAGCCCGACATTCAATGTCAAGGACCTTTCACCCTACCATGGCAAAGATGAAGTTGAGAAGGTTGAAGAGTCGAGGACGACTCTTTCCCAAGGGGGGGGAGCTGATGCAGCCCGTCCTACGGACGCACCTCCATCTACAACACCTAGTCCCCCAAGTGGACCAATGACTCGCGCCCGTGCCAAGCTCCTACAAGCCAAGGTTAACTCGCTCCTTTCCTCATGAGATTTTGGCCTCCCTTTGGATGGCTTGCTACTTCATGCATCTACGATGTGTATCCTCAGACTTGAAGCAACACCACCACACCAAGCCACCAAGGAAGCAGGACCAGGAGAAGAAGCTGCTGGAGCTCTGCACACCGGAGTCTCCGGTCTCCTACACCGGAGTCTCCGGACCTTCCTCCGGTCCAGGCCGGAGACCCATGCCCGGGACAGCCAGAAGCCCCCCCTCCGGAGACGGGTCCGGAGATTGACCAGAGTCTCTGGCCCAGACCGGAGTCTCCGGACCGACCGACGCCAGGCATGTTAAAGCCTTTTGGGCCTGGCCCATGTAACCCCCAATTTCGCCCAAACTTCCAGTTTTATTCCAGAACTACCCCTGTTTATGTGGTTGGCCTATATATAGCCCCACCCCTCATATGTAAACCCTAGACTTGGATAATGATAGGTTAAGACACCCCTTGTGGATCTTTTAATCTATTGGTCTCATGCTCCTTGATAAGGAGCACCTATTGTCCACCCTCCTCTTGGATCATGCCTAGTGCGTTCAAGTTGTACAAGGCCTTGGGTTCTCGGTTTCTCGCCTCGAAGTCGTCAAGATCTCACCAAGCACCTCATCCCCCGTTGTTGGCGTGGAGAGCAAGCTTCGCCCAACACCGATCCTAGGGATTATGTTGGACCGGTTGCCACCGGTGTGAGGGATAGGCGTGTATCGTGTTTTGGTTTGCGTGTGTTCGTGGTTTTCATCTCCTCCCTCGATTTCATCCCCCGACCACCGCTTTCCCCCTCGTTCCTCGTGGAATTCGTGAAAGATCGGGCCAACCCCGGGGTTACCCCGTAACAATTACCACTTATAATCATCCATATCACTTGTATTTCATAATCTCTTTGCCGAACTAGTGCACCTATACACCTGACAAGTGTATTGGGTGTGCTGGGGACACAAGAGAGTTCTTCTATCTTGATTGTAGAGTTGCTTGAGAGGGATACCTTTGACCACTTCCTCCCTGAGTTCGATAAACCTTGCGATATCCACTTAAGGGAAACTTGCTGCTATTACAAACCTCTGCACTTGGAGGCCCAACAACTGTCTACAGGAATAGAAGTGCCTAGACATCAAGCTCTTTTCTAGCGCTGTCGCCGGGGAGTTAAGGTAAAAGGTACTCACATCCTCCGGTGTGAGTGCTCGAAGTTATTTCCTTTACATTCTGCAATTTTTTATTTTTGTTTCTTGTTTTCACTAGTTAGGATTAATGGAAAACAACAAAAACATTAGAGAGCCTTTTACTATTTTTCCTAAGTTAGAACATGAATGGGTTGGAGAAAAATTAAAAAACCTATGGAACTTTCTTTCCATGCTAATAGCAATGTTATTAGTATGAATTTTTTGAACACCATTGTTACTAATTCTATGGAAACATCTAAGCTTGGAGAACCTAGTTTTTATGAAATAGATCTTTTTAGTTCCCCAGCTTTAGGGAAGAAAATTTGCTCTGATGATACTTTATCTCCCATATGTGGTAATTCTAATGATGCTTGTGATATTTTAAAGCCACATACTGAAAGTGTCCCTTTTAAAATACCTACAAAAATTGTTGATCTTGTTATGGATAACTATTATTTTGGGGAACAAACTGTCCATTCTGGTGAGCACTTGATTTTTATCTATGAATTATGCGAGTTGTTCAAGTGTGCAGGAATTTCAATGGACCAGGTTAATAGGAATCTATTCTCTTTATCACTTAGGGAAAAAGCAAGGGAGTGGTATAAGTGACTAGATGACCCTAATCATTTGGAATGGAAGGAACTTGAATCTCTCTTTTACTCTAAATTTTATCCTCCTCGTGAAATCCATAAAGTTAGGAATTATCCTCCTCGTGAAGGATAAAGTATTGCCCAAGCTTGGGGGATATTGAAGACACTAATGCTCAAATGTCCCATTCATGATCTCCCCAGTAATATTATTATTAATAATTTTTATGCAAGGCGTTTAGGACATTACAAGGACTATCTAGATACCTGTTTAGAGGGATCCTTTACAAGTAAGGAGGTCAAAGCTAAGTGGGATCTTCCTGAAACAATTCGAAGCAATACCGAAGATTGGGATAATGACAAAGGTAAAGAACCAGGTATAAACTATGAGTATGATTGCATTAAGTCTTTCGCTGGAACTGCTGATTTTCAAGAGCTTAGAGCTAAATATGGTCTTGATCCTCAAATTTTTTTTGATTGTTGTAGAACCTTTGATTCTCATATTAATGCTCCTAAAGAAAAATGGGACATGTATCATGAACCTTTTAAAGACAGTTGCATGGAAAATGAAAATGTTATTAATGGTTGCAATAAACATGCTCAAACTTCTGAAAGTACTATTTTATTATAAGCATGTTAATTTTTGTGCAATGCATAGACCTTGTGAGAAGAATCAAATCAAAGAATAATGTTGTATCACCCACTTGAATGAAAAAACCAGAACATGGTATAAGGTTCTAAATGTTCTTGGTAAAAAAATTGTGCCCTCTATCCTTTTATTTGTGAACTCTGCTACGAAGTGGGTCATTTCAATTTTCAATGCTCAGGCCATAATAATAACCTTTCTAATCCAATGAGTATTGCAAGTTCATGTTGTGATAACACGATCACTGATAATCAACATGATGAACTTACATTGTTTTTGGGGGTGTGAAGAGTTATCAAGAAAACGTTCTTTGGTAGACATGAGTGCTTTTGATATGAATAGCATCATGCAAGGTTGTCATATTTATTGTGTTAATAATTGCCACTCAAATACTTACATACAAAATCTTATAAAAGATGATATTTTACCAAAATATGATAGGACTGATATGAGTTTTGTTCTTATTAATAGAAAGGAGGAATCCTCCAAAGTTTCTTCTATTGTCTCTAAAAATAAACCAGGGTATGTGGAGAAGCTTCCTTTCAAGCCTCTCCCTCCTAAAGAGGAGAAGAAGAAAAGGAGGAGGAGTAAAAGGAGAGAGAAAACATTATCTCCCCATAAGCATGTTTCTCCTATCATAGTTTTTGTTGATGAGTCTGACAAAGATGATGTTATTGTGCCTGTTACCTATAGTAGTGATCATGATTGGGAAAAGCACACTACTTTTGATATTGAAAATCTCTTTGGTAAAAATTCTGAAAATGATGATATTAATAATTGTTGTGCTATTAGTGTTATCCATGTTCCTTCCAATGATGATATGTTTACAAATGAACACACTTGGGAGGATAGCTATTCTATTTCTTCTGATGATTCTATATCTCCAATGTATGATGATTGCAATGATGAACATGATATTTTCAGTCCACCTACTATTGAGGAGAAAATTAATTATGATTATGATATGCCTCCTATATTTGATTATTATGGTGATGAGAATATAATAATGATAGCTATTTTTTTGAATTTTCTCCCACTACAATTAATAAGAATGACTATGCTTATGTGGTGAGTAATAAATATTTTATGCATGTGGCTCATGATAAGAATGCTTTATGTGATATTTATATTGTTAATTTTATTCATGATGCTACTGAAAGTTATAATGATAGAGGGAAACATGGTCTTATGTATCTCAACAATATTAAGTTTCCCCTCTTTATGTTGAAAAACTTGAAGTTGCACTTGTTTTGCTTTCCTATGCTTGTTGCTATGTGCTTTCATGACTTGTTTATTTACAAGATTATTTTTCATACGAAGTGGATTAGACTTAAATGTGTTTTGAATTTGCTTCTTGATGATCTCTTTTACTTCAATTCATATTTCTTATGTGAGCATCTTCTCAAACTATCATGCCTAACTTAAATGCGTTAAAGAAAAGTACTTCTTGGGAGATAACCCAATAGTTTTCTTGACTCTTGGAAGTTATTAATTCCGTAATAACCTCTCCTTATCCTTTTTGCTTGATTTTTGTGCCAAGAATAACCTCTAATGAGAGTGAAGTAAGATTTGGGGAAGTTGTTGTCCTGAAACAGATTTTTGTGCTTCACTTTAAAATTCATGAAAAATCTTTGTATGTCGGATTGATCTGTAATTTACTGAATAATCCCCTAGGTTGTTAGCTAACTTTCGTTAGTTCAACACTTTTTGATTCGAGCAACATAAGGTCTTCGAAAAAATAGGTTTTTACCTGCTCGTCTCTGTTGACAGATTTCTGCCATTATTTGCACTTGCCTCTTTATTGATTTCTTTTTGAGTTCTGTTGGGTAAATTGAGCTTTTTGAGGGAATTTCTACAGTATCTTGTGTTTTTAATGGAAGTTTTTCTTTAGTTGAAACTAAATCCAAAGGCTTATTATCTTGAATACACTAATGTTGCTAATGAAGAATTGTATGAAGGAAATTTTCAAGTGTAGGGGAAGAATGATGAGTTGAGATGAAGAATGGACAAAAGCTCAAGATTTGGGATTCCACCCCGTGTAACCCCAAGAAATATTCAAGAGGTACAAGAATCAAAGCTTGGGGATGCCTTGGGCATCCCCTTCTTCATCAATAAAAACCTCAGGTCTTTCTACACACTTCGTTTTTATTGTTTCATGCACTATCGTGTTGTTCTTGGAGCGTATTTCTTTTCGTTTTTCGTTTTCGTTTGCTTGGTTTGCTGCAATAAGTTGGTTGGATCCTAGCACACTTATTTTGGAGAGAGACACACTCTGTTTTTATTGCCTAGAACACTCTAGTTTTTACTCTTATTGTTCTGTGAGTGTTCCCTTTCGCTAGCACTGCATTTAGCTTTAGTTTTCTTGTGCTTTCAGCTTAGAACTTTTTAGTTCTTCTTTTTGGATTTGTGAGACAAGCTCACTGATCTTTATTGATTATTATCTGTGTGATTTACTTCAAATAAGTCGATTGATGTTGGAAAGGAGTAGAAAGCTTTATGCTTAAGTGGTATAAAAGGGAGCTTGTTTTGACTGTGGCTTAGACTTTATCATGTCATGCTAGATGTGGTTTTGACCTTATACTTAGTGATTATTGTTGTCCCATGACTTGTTCCAAACAATTGAGATTGCTTAATGTGCCTTGAAAGAATCATGCGTTGTTTTAGCATACAAAAGCATAGTATCGTGGTATTCTCCTTTGATGCTTTGTTTGGGTTGACTTGGAACATGCTCACACCATGTTATAACTATGAACCAGTCACTTATCCTCTATGATCATTTACTTTTTGTCTTGTGGTACCACTTTATGCTTTGATTAATAATATTTTGTCGCTCTGCATGATTATGGCCATTATTGCTCTCTTAGTTGGTCGCTCCCAGTCCTTTGCTAGCCTCCACTTGTATTGAGTAAGCTCTACTCATGCATACAACTCCTACGAAACCAAGCTATTCCAAAGTGTCCACTATAAATTCCTATGCATGGTGTGTTACACCATTCCAAGTATATTCTTGTTTTGTCTATCTTCCAAATTAACGTGTTATGTGAAAATTAGTGATTAAAGCTCTCACAAACTTGATGGAACACTTTATTTTTCTTGCCCCTAATAAACTTGAACCATTGTGTCATCTATGTTGTATATGCTTGCACTTATAAGTTGGGATTAGCAGAACTGTGATGTCACGGGGGACGCTTTCAACACTTGTAAATATATACCCAGTTGATATCATGCTCTTTTGTTTATGGATGTCGCCAATGTGAAATGAAAGGGGAGCTTGTAAGTCCATGGAGTTACGTATGTGTGTTAGAGAAACGCCTGGGCCGCTAGCCTAAGTCATGCCTAATCATGGTGGAAACTTGCAACGTTACCATAGTGAGCAATCTATGTAGCATTCTTTTTATATGAAAAAGATAGATAGAAAAAAGAGATTGAGAAAAATAAAAAAAGAGGAAAGAAGAGAAAAAAAATCACCATTTTCCCATGGTAAATAAGAAGATTGATGAGATGCTCATTGTCTGCTTGCCTTGTCATTTTGATATGGGATAGCTCCTGTATCATGGGGCAAGGGGTACCCCGTTGGCGATTCTCTATGATACACATGTAGTTATAATGACAAGTACTTACCGGTAACTAAAGTTGAGTAGCATGAGGAGCAGCCCTCATACTCAAGGGACATGAGATTGCCAACTTATACTTTGTCAAGCATATACTCCATACTTTGTTCACTTTAACCTTAAGCACTTCAAGATGCTTATGATAGGGTCAATGAGATCTGAAATCTAAAAAGTACCATAATTTTTGGAAGCTCTTTATGAAACTTGAAATCACTGCTTCCCTCTGAAGGGCCTTTCTTCCACTTTTATATTGAGTCTCCACCTTCTATCCTTAGGCACCAATTAAGAGAGCATATTTTTCATTCTTAGTTCTATATGCATTGTCCCAAAACTTATTGATTTATTCATAATGTTGATATTGCTTGTTCTTGAACTATTTGTATCTGGTCACCCTTATGAACTTTGAAGGTGTCCTATGCATTTATGTTTTCCTACTCCATGAGGGACAAGCTGAATGCCACTATGCTATGTTTTCTATATGTGAAACAAACAAACGTCTTTCAATATATTGTTATTCATGATCTTTGTTTATATCCTTTCATGTTGCAACATAGTAACTATGTCTTATTGTTAGAACTTCATCTTTGATGTTCCTGTTTAGAGTACTTTGATCCCAGCTTTCAATGCTTTACAATGGTTTGATCAAGATTGTGATGGTGCATGTCACCTCAAAATTTATTCTTTTTATCGCTTACCTACTCGAGGACGAGCAGGAGTTAAGATTGGGGATGCTTTATATGTCGTAATCGTATCTATTATTTTTGATGATCAATGCTTGTTTTATATCATTTGTCTTGTGTTTTGTCTATACATTGAGGTATTTTTATACACTTTCTGGAACTAACCTATTAACAAGATGCCATAGTGCCAATTGCCTGTTTTCTACTGTTTTTGGTTTCAGAAAAGCTAAACAATGAATACTCTCGAAATTGGATAGGAAAAAAGTCAATCTTCATATTTTTCCCTGAACGATACGGAAAATAGAAGCAGAGTCGGAGTAGGGCACCAGGGTGGGCACACCCTAGGGTGGCGCGAGCCCACCCTGGTCACGCCACCAGGGGGTGTGGCCCCCCTGGCCGCCTCGTCACCTTGCATCTTCGCCTATAATAATCCCCCTGGGAGAAAAACCTAGATCATCCATCATCCATCCACGAAAAGTTCCGCAGCGCCACTGCCACTGAAGGGGAGATTTATGGGATAGAAGTCTCTGTTCCGGCACCCTGCCGGGATGGGGAAGTGCCCCCGAAACCATCTCCATCGATCTCCACCACCATCTCCATCACCGTTGGTGATTCCCATGATAAGGGGTGAGTAGTTCTTCCTCGAGGCTAAGGGCTCTACCGGTAGCTATGTGTTTATATCTCTCTATGTGTGGTCTTATTGAGATCATGATCTTTGTAATCAAGTAGATCTACTTTGCTACTCAAGTGCTTTAATAGACCTCTGGCTCTCCCCACGTGTGTGAAAGTGACAACGTGTATATCGTGGTGGCACTTAGTCTAGAATTTACATAAATACTCAAGTGCTTCAATAGATCTCGACTCTCCCCACGTGTGTGAAAGTGACAGCGTGCACATCGTGGTGGCACTTAGGCTAGAGTTCATAAATACTTATCATGAGTATATTTGGAGTTGGATGTATCTATGAAATTGTGGTGTTTGTTGGAACCATCTAGCGCTCAAGGTGACAGTGTGGGGTTATCTCGATGGGAAAGGTGGACTTTGAGGAGTGCTGTTATAGCCCTACCATGGATTAGAGTGTCGAACTGGAGCGTAGTTTAGGGTAGTATCTTGAAGAGAATATATTTATTGAGAGTGTTCACTAGTGAAAGTATGATCACTATTCCTTGTTTCTGAGCATTGAAACACCATTTACAACTAGATATGTTACATGGTTGCTTGCTTCCATCTTTCTACCTTTAGTCTTTTTCTCCTGTCAGAAGCTCTTTTCTGGCACTGTTAGCACTTATAATTATCCGTATCACTTGTATTTCACTATCTCTTCGCCAAACTAGTGCACCTATACACCTGACAATTGTATTGGGTGCGTTGGGGACACAAGAGACTTCTTGTATCTTGATTGCAGGGTTGCTTGAGAGGGATACCTTTGACCACTTCCTCCCTGAGTTCGATAAAACTTGGGTAATCCACTTAAGAAAAACTTGCTGCTGTTCTACAAACCTCTGCACTTAGAGGACCAACAACTGTCTACAAGAAAAGAATTGCCTAGACATCACTTATTCTCAACAAACCATGTTGTGCTGATTAAAAAAATAGTCATCACCCTCCACATGTTACAATGGCTCCATGCTCAAGCAGTGTATCAAACATTAATCCAAATTGAAGAACACACAAAATGCAAATGCATGCTCCACATCCTTCCTACAATTCTCTTGTTTTTTCGCAAACCATACACATTTTCTCTTCTTCATGCTCATGGATTTTCTTCATAAATATTGCTCACTTAGGATGGATAGATGTCATCAGCTATAATATAGTTTGTTTTATGCATAGTAATTGATCTCATAATGAACTTATGGTGCATTGCCTCCCACAAGACTAGTAAATATCGGAGAATCGATTTTGTTTTGTACTTTGTCACATACTTCCTCTGACCCAAATTAGTTGAGTCAAATTTGTCAAGATACAATCTAATACTAAATCATATCTAGATATAATCGAATCTAGAAAAATCAAAATCAGCTAATTTAGGTCAGAGAAAATAGTATAAAAGGATCTTCCATAAGCTTCCAGTGGCTTGGCGGCTATCACAACTAATTAGTATTATAGAGGCTAATCATGCGGAGCAGAGATGCAGAGATGTTTAAACAATTCATATTATCTGTTTACTCGACAACAAGCCGCAATAGTTAGTACTCCCTCTAAAATATAAAATGTTTTATCTTTGTAAAGCAAATGTATTTAGATTTTGTAGTACGTATGTTTACTTAGGTTTGAAGTAAACTTACACACTAAAGAAAGTTTAGTTACAAACCTAAAATATCTTATATTTGAAACAGAGGGAGTAGGTGTGTAGTAGGTCCATAGCAATTGGGAATATCACATAATTCCTTGAAAAGATTAGTAAACAAGTGAATGTAATGTGTGCATCAACTTTGCTTGATGATGACTGAACAACACTAGTAGAAAACGGGCCTTTCATACAAAGCATTAGTCCCGATTCTGCCGCAAACCGGGACTAATGCTCGCGTTCGAGCGGCCGGCACGTCGCTCGGGAGGCGGGGGGTCTCCTTCCCGGTTCGTATGGGATCATGCGTCCCGGTTTATAATACAAACCAGGACTAAAGGTATCATGCCAGAAACATGGCCTGCTTCATACCTTCAGTCCCAGTTTGTGTTAGAAACCCGAACGAATAACCCCTCCTCCTATAAATACGCTGCCCTAGCCCTCTCCGGCCCCTCCTTTGTTTTCTCTTGGTGGAAGGTGTGAGAGGTGTGTGCTAGTTTTTTTCCTATGCATGCGAGGTGTTCGATGAAATGCTTGAGTGAATGATCCTGCTTGATTTCTCACAAAACAAAAATATAGGAGGTGCCCGAGCCACACTCGAGCTTTCTCCTCTTTCTTTCCTCCTCGATCAAGGTTAGTGTCAACACCCGGATTTTTCAATCCTAGATGCCTGTTATGCCATACATCGCAATCCCAGGATTACCATTTTTGCGAGACATAACAGAATTGGATACCATAGTACATCATCCATTACAATGATACATAAGTTCTTACACAAATAGGGATCTCATGATCCAGTTCATAATACAACATCAAGCAGCGAAATACGTAATAATAACGATAGCGTAGGCGAAGCTCCATCTTCAGGGTCACAGGCAATGCTGACGATGGGAGATGATCCTAGTTGTCGTAACCTTCCTAGGGTCCATCTTCCAGGTACTCCTCTTCATAGTCTGGCCATGGGAATAGCTAGGGACAAAGCCATGAGTACTCTTTAAGTACTCGCAAACTAATACTAATAGGTAAGGGGTTTTTGGATAATGGGACACTAGGCTCTAAGGTTGTTTTGCAAAAAGCCAGGTTTATCTCTACTCAGTTCCAAAGCTAGTCACAATTTTATAACTCCTAAGTGGGATCTTGTACTTCAGGTCACAACTCTGTTGTGGTCAAGTCAAAGTCTTAATTTATTTCACAAGTCGTTTTGAAAAGTCTGACGGGGGAACAGTATGGCCACTCCAACTGTCCATAACCGCGGACGCGGCTATTCGAATAGTTTGACACTCTGCATAGATTGTACACTTTCACCACAACATTTGATACATCCGTCAGGAACAAATCCTGAATTCACCATACTCAGTATGCGGATAATCAATCCTAACCTTTCGATTACACGCCCTAGTATAAGCACCTCTCCTGTGAGTTTGGCCTCCCAACCATGACCAACTGTCATCTTGGGTACTACACAGGTGGACAATCTTCACAAGGTAGCCTCAGCTCAGACCTTGGCCTTGAGGGAACTAATACTACGGAATATAAGTTTCCAGTCAAGCCCTACCCAATCTTCGGGTATTATGGTTGTACGATAAAATTGGAATGGTATCGCATCTAGACAACCATCAGTTTTATAAAGGGCTAAGGCTCATGCCTCAACATTTTCATCACCAAAATCATCAAGTGTTTGGAAACACATGTCCAAAACATATCAATAGAATGATCCATCATTCCAAGGTTTTCATAACCAATTTTCCACCAAGTATTCCCATCTAAGGTTGATCAAGTTTTATGCTTAGCACTAGCATCTACAAGTGGGGGTAGTACTAAGGAGGGGTGGTAAACTAGTGGAGTTTCAACTAAGTATAACCTTATGTCTTAGGCTGAGATCAAGGTTTCTAACTTAGGCCAAATTTTATGCTCTTTATGCAACCTTCAGCACTTTCCAAAATCTACCTGTCACTTAAGTAAACTCTAAGTAAGCTTTGATAAAGAAATAAAGTAAGAAGCTTGAACATAAAACTAGGATTGGTTTATCAAGTGGGTATGATCACTTATGCTTAAGGCATATAGTAGTCAGAGCACAAGTATGGGTTTGTGGCATCAGGAAGGTATCTTGCAAGTGTTAGCTTGCATCAATATCAGTATAAGCTTGCTAAATTGCAAGTGTTAGCTTGCAAGGTTAATAGCTTGCATCAGTGTCAATATAAGCTTGCCTTGTGCAGAGCAGTGGTTGAAGTTCTCCTCGGCTTCTTCTTCGTAGTATCCTCCTTCCTCCTCGTATCCTTGGTCGGTACTAGCGTCTACGAATAAATACGAGGTACACAATCACCAAACAATACTTAACTACTTGCAATCATCACACACAAGGGTCCTATAGATGATCTAGCATCATCCCTAATATTACAAGGTTAAGGCTTGGTTTAATTTATTTTTATTTTTAGAAAAGTAATTTCTACTCATTGAAAACTACTTAAGATTTAATATTCTCCAAACTAAACATGAGATCATGTTGACACATGTCATCACCACATATTGTAGTCCATGGGAATGTGATTTAAAGTGGTGTCACAATTTAATAAGGTTTTACCCTTTTATTTTAATTAATTAAAGTGGCTAGAAATGCTTATGAGGCATTCTTTTATTACCTAAACATTATTTCTGCAAGTAAACCTATATATTTTTATATATTCTAAAAGGTATGGTTAAATGTGATTTTTGAGAGTTGGAATCAACTCAAAAGCTATTATGGTTTAAATTTGAAAAATGTTTGAATGCAGAAAAGCTTCTTCCTTGTTATTTTTACCATGGGTGATCTATATATCCAAATGACTTGAATCCAACGGGCTTGGATTCAGCATTCACAGACCTTTCCAACAAAATTGGTTTCATTCAAATTGATGCACTGAATCGAACTGGGTTGATTTTTGAAGTTGGGTACAGAAGTGTGTTTGAATTGAAATAGAAAAAGATTTAATTTGAATAACTGGGCTGCGCGGGAAAATCTAACGGGCCGGCCTGCTAAGCGTAGTGCTCCCGCGGGCTGCTTAATTGGGTGTCCCCACTCGTCAGTGACACGGGGCTGGGCGAAGCGGTATGGGGCAACCGGGGTACTGGCGAGGGTCGGCGAGGCGGGCGAACGACGAAGTCGACGACGGCGAACTCAGGGGTGGTCGCGGCAGCTCCTGGGGTGGCTCCAATCGCTGGCTCCTTTCTTCTCCGGCAGCGGCAGGCTCCAGTGAAATTCCGGCGAGGTGGTGCTCGCCTTGCTCTGAGAATGGTGTGGCACGATCGGTGAGGAGAGGGGAGTGAGATGGTGTGAAGAATTCGTGCGGGGGTGGCCTCTATTTATAGTCGAGCAGGGGACCGTCGGGGCGCACGGTGAGCTCGTCGGGGGCGATGTTACAGGCATCTAATGGCATGGGCAAGGGTAGGGGACGGTGCTGTGTCTCCTGGCGATGCTCAACGACATGGTTGCGAGGCATGGGGCGGTGTGGTTTGGTCTGGAACGGGCGATGCTCTGCGCAGCAGAGGCGGCGTCTTCGACGGCGGGTGGTGGCTATACGGCACGGGGCGGCAAACGGGGATGTCTGGCGGTCTCCTGGGTTGATGGCGATCGTGTGTGCACGCGGCGAGGGCGGCGCGCGGTTTGCGGGTGATGGTCGAGGGTGGCGCTCTGGCGCACGCTCGGCATGGTCTGGGCGCGGCTTGTACGCGTGGTCTAGGGCTTGGCAACGCTTGCGGCTGGAACAGTGAGTGGCGGTGGACGGTGGGCTGCCTCTTAGACAAGGTTGGCACGGCTAGTTCTTCCTTTAGCTTCCTGTCCACAATGGGGTGACATGGGTGTGCTCGGCTGTTCACCATTAATGGCAATGGCAATCTCACAGGGGTCCTAGTGTTGGGCTAATCTTTCTAGATAATCTACTGAGCTGTGTGTGAGCTAACTAGGGAACAAGTTAGGCAAGAATCACTGCACACTATAGTGTTTGATGTTTTGTTTGATTTGTGTCTGCAACCTGTTTGATGAAATGGCCGCATGAAATCAAGTTTTGAATTTTGAAATGATTTTTGGTGGGTTTGCTAGATTGGTGCTGGTGAGTCTGCAGATGCTTGGGTTTTGAAAGTTGAGCTTGTTTGAGTGGGTTTTGAAAAAGTGGGATCTTCACATATGAAGAAGATTCAATTTTGAATTGTCATTTAAACTATGCATTTGAAAGTTTCTGGATGATCACAAAGTGGGCCTTGATACTTTGTTATGAGTACAATCAAGGGGTGCAAAGATCCAGAAAAGTTTCTGTTGAGTTTTGAAAGTTTGGGATAGCCAAAGTAGGCATGGGAGTTAAATTGGTCAAAGTGACCATTCACTTAATATATTTGTTTTGATTTACTTGTCTTTAGGAAAAGTGTGGGAAATGTTTTACATGATGTTTATTTCACCTAAGAAACATTTTACAAGCAATGGATCACACAAACAAGGTGGTTTTAAAGAAATTAAAAATCCATGCATACACATATGCATGCATTCATGATTTTATTTAGAAAAGTTTTTGTTAACCCTAATCTTGATGATTAGTGTTTGATGATCTAAGTTTAGTAGTTTTGGGATGTTACAGTTAGCAACCTTATCTTTTCCACTGTCATTGATACAATACACGTGTCGATGTGAAGTGGTCATTTCACTATTTATAATGTATGTAATGGTTTTTTATAAACTTAATTATATGATGCAGATGAACAGTCGGGAATAGATGTACGATGACCGGCATGAACCTGATTACATTAAGGGCGTGGATAAATTTATCGATGTGTCTACGACAAACAAAAAGAATGGTTTTATGCATTGTCCATGTGTTCAATGTCAGAACGACAAAGAGTACTCTTCCTCGAAAATCATCGCGGCCACCTGGTTATTAAAGGTTTCATGCCCAACAATAATTGCTACACCAAGGACGGGGAAAGAAGGGTTATGATGGAAGAAAATGACGAAGAAGAGGATGATGATAACAACTATCATCATATGTTTCCTGAATACGGTGATAATGCAATGGAAGACAATGAAGAGGAAGGAGGAGAAGAACAGGCATCAGATGAGCCTGCTGATGATCTTGGTCGGGTCATTTCTGATGCAAAGAAAGACTGTGAAATAGAAAAGGAGAAGTTAAAGTTGGAGGGAGTGTTAGAAGATCACAAAAAATTGTTGTACCCAAATTGCAAAGATGGAACACAAAGCTCGTCACCACACTGGAATTTATGCGATGGAATGCAAAGTGTGGTCTAGCTGACTCCGCATTTGAAAAGTTGCTCAAAATAATGAAGCCGAAGCTTCCAAAGCATAACGAATTTCCCGTGAGTATGTACGAAGCAAGGAAGACTCTCTTCCCTCTGGGATTAGATGTGCAGAAGATACATGCATGCATTAATAGCTGCATCATATACCATGGTGAGGAGTACGAGAATTTAGATAAATGTCTGGTATGCACTGCATTGGGGTATAAGATCAGACGAGATGACCCTGGTGATGTTTAGGGAGAGCCTCCCCGGAAGAGGGTTCCTGCTAAGGTTATGTGGTATGCTCCTATAATACCACGATTGAAACACATGTTCAGAAACAAAGAGCATGCCAGGTTGTGTGATGGCACAAAGAAGACCGTAAGAATGACGGGAAGTGGAGACACCCCGCTGATGGGTCACATTGGAGAAAAATCGAGAGAGACTTCCCGAACTTTGCAGGTAACGCAAGGAACTTATGATTTTGTCTAAGTACGGATGGCATGAATACTTTTGGGGAGCAGAGCTGCAGTCACAACACTTGGCATGTGACTATGTATCTACAACCTTCCTCCTTGGTTATGCATGAAGCATAAGTTCATTATGATGCCAGTGCTCATTCGAGGCCCTAAGCAACCCAGCAACGACATTAATGTGTATCTAAGGCCATTAGTTGATGAACTCTTACAGCCGTGGGGCAAACCTGGTGTACATGTGTGGGATGAGAACAAATAGGATCCATTTGACCTAAGAGGGTTGCTTTTCGTAACCATCAATAATTTTCCTACTCTTAGTAGCCTTTTAGGACAAAAAACAAGGGATATAAGTCATGCACGCATTATTTAGATAAGACTGAAGGTACATATTTTCATAAATGCAAGAAGGTTGTGTAACTGGGGAATCGACGATTTCTTCCGACCAATCATCCTGTAAGAAAGAAAGGCAAGTATTTCAAAGGTGAGGCAGATCACCGGAAGAAGCTTGACCTCCCCACTGGTGATGATGTATTTGGTATGGTCAAGGACATAGAACTAATCTTTGGAAACGGTCCAGGTGGTCAATCTGTTCCGAGCAACATCGCTACCGGACACGCGCCCATGTGGAACAAGAAGTCTATATTTTGGGAGCTACCCTATTGTAAAGTCCTACGTGTCCGCTCTTCAATCGACGTGATGCACGTGACGAAGATTCTTTACGTGAACCTTCTAGGATTTATGGGCGTGTATGGGAAGACAAAAGATACACCAGAAGCACGAGAGGACCATCAACTTATGAAAGACCCAAATAACATGCATGCACTGAATAAGACGGATAAAGGGCGTCACTTAAGTCGTTCCAGCTATGCTCTTATCAAAGCAGAGAAGGAAATATTTTTTGAAGTCCTTTACAGTATCAAGGTGCCGTCTGGCTTATCGTCTAATATAGAGGGGATAATAAATATGTAAGCGAAAAAATTCCAAAACCTGAAGTCTCATGATGCAGTTTCTTCCGGTTGCATTGAGGGGGCTTCTACCGGAAAATGTTTGAGTACCCATTGTGAAGCTGTGTGCATTCCTCAATGCAATATCTTAGAAGGTAATCAATCCAGATATTCTACCAAGTTTACAGAAGGATGTGGTACAATGTCTTGTTATTTTTGAGTTGGTGTTCCCAACATCCTTCTTCAATATTATGACGCATCTCTTGGTTCACCTAGTGGAAGAGATTTCCATTCTCGGTCCTGTATTTCTACACAATATGTCCCCCTTTGATAGGTTCATGGGAGTCTTAAATAAATATGTTCATAACCGTGCTAGGCCAGAAGGAAGCATCTCCAATGGATATGGAACAGAGGAGGTCATTGAGTTTTGTGTTGACTTTATTCCTGACCTTAAGCCGATTGGTGTTCCTGATTCGCGACATGAGGGGAGACTAAGTGGAAAAGGCACGTTGGGAAAGAAAGCAATGATATGTTGGGATAGGGAATCTTTCACTCAAGCACACTACACAGTTCTATAGAAATCCACCTTGGCAGCTCCATATATCCATGAACACAATAATATTGTACGCTCCAACAACCCAGGGAAGCCTGACTCATGGATTAGAGATGAACACATGAAGTCTTTTTGCGGTTGGTTGCGGACACATCTCATTAATGACACCACTGTTGGAGATTAGATATACTTGTTGGCCACATCACGATCTTCTACTATATTGAATTTCTAAGGGTACGGAATAAATGGGAATACATTTTACACGATCGCCCAAGATAGTGGTGTCCGCTTTGATGAAATAGACAAGAATGGGAAAAAGGACACATAATATGGTTACATAGAGGAGATATGGGAACTTGACTATGGAGTCTCTTTTAAGTTTCCTTTGTTTTGCTGCAAATGGATCAACCTGAATGGGGAAGGGGTAAAGTTAGACCATTTGTACAGAATGACAACAGTGGATATCAAGATTCTTGGTTACAGAGATGAACCATTTGTACTAACCAATGATGTGGCTAAGGTTTTCTATGTGAAGGACATGTCCTCTAGACGAAAAAATAGGAAAAATAAGCAAATAAATACATCATACGATGAGACAAAGCATCACATAGTTCTTTCAGGGAAAAGAAACATCATGGGAGTCAAGGACAAGACATACATGTTGGAAGATTATAATAAGTTTGATGAAATTCCGCCCTTCACAGTGAAAACTGACCCAAGCATTCCATTAAGTAAAGAAGATGCTCCATGGTTATGGCCGAAGCGATCATAAGGAAGGGACATACGCCAAGAAGTAATGGAATCATATTGGGTAATGGAATCATATTGTGAACCTAAATGCCATGGGACATGATAACGCGAAGGTTTTTGTATTTTTGATAAATGTGAAACTTTAATTCGATTGTTGCCTCACAAACTATACATTTCCCACCGCTTCCCACCAAGTTTTCCCGCCCTTTCCCTCCAACCGGAGCTTTTAGTCCCGGTTGTAGGCTCTAACCGGGACTAAAGATATTTCCCACCATTTCCCACCGCTTCCTGCCAAGTTTTCTCGCCCTTTCCCTTTGACCGGAGCTTTTAGTCCTGGTTGTAGGCATTAACCAGGACTAAAGATATTTCCCTCCATTTCCCACCGCTTTCTGCCAAGTTTTCCCGCCCTTTCCCTCTATATCTAGGCCGACCGTGCCATGGCTATCCACACATCTGCACCTTCCTCTCTCACAACAATGGACAGCGCATACTGGGCAATTCTGACCCTCGAGGAGACAGAGGCGCTGTGCGCCTCCATCTACCCATGCCCGCCGGGCTACCGACTACCCGCCGACTGGATGCTGAGCGCTGAGGGGTTCATGTCCCTCCTGTGCCTCAAGGTTCCGCACGCCAGGCGGCCATCATGAACAACTTCTACCTCAAACTCATGACATTGAAGTGGATGGATCTCTATTGGGATAACGACAACTACGACACCTGGAATGCCTTCTTCGCTAACCAGCGGGAAAGGGAGCTCTCCAGGTACGAGGGTGATGGCCCTCCCCTAGTGAACCACAATGAAGCCGACGGCCTTCTGTGGTGGGAGAACCAGACTATCATCAGCGTGATGCGCTACATCGTGCATGGAGATCATCCTCTCCTGCGGTGCTCGCAGCCGCCGTAGAGCCATAAGAAGGGTGGCGTTGGTGAAGGCCGCGATTGTAGCAGCGTTGTCATCTGCGAGCCCCCTCCCCATGTATTGTGAATCCGATGCCAGAGTGGCAGGTGCCCCAAGAATATGCCATGGCTGGGCTGAGGATCCAGCCGCGTGCGCCTAACAACAATGACAAAGACGAAGACGAAGACAACCCTGAATCTGTGTAATATACGGCTAGATATGAGCATGACTAAAGGGCGGCCTTTAGTCCTGATTTCGTAGTCTTGGTTTTTTACAACTAATAAATGTCTTGAGTGTTAGTCTCGGTGTGTGGCTGAACCGGGACTAAAGGGGATCTTTAGTCCCGATTCCATAGTCCCAGTTAGGAAACCGGGACTAGATAGTGTTGTCCATAGAGTTGGCCGTAGTGTTGTCCTGATTCTGTACAGTTAGGAAACTGGGACTAAAGGGGGGCCTTTAGTCCCGATTCGTACTACAACTTTCCCGAACTATGAAGATGTTGTCCCGATTCATACTGAGCATGAAGATCTGATCTCCAAACGTGCGTGGTCACATATTACGGAGTGCCTCTATGACCAACTTTAGGGACATGCTGGAGGACTAGGCTCCGGCGGCATATCCCTAAAGCTGGCCGTAGTGTTGTTCCTGCTCTCGCACACCATATTCATCTTGTAACTTTTGTAACTAGATCAATACGCCTGGGAGCTAACTAACTTCACATATTAGGGAAAAATACCAAACTTGGTATATTGATTATGTCTTGAAAAAACCTTCACAAAATGACCTATCATGTTCGAGGTTTCATGCCTTTCATTCCAAATGACCGACGTCATGTGTAGAATCTTGGCATAGTTTGTGATACTTTGCCCATATTATGCATGCATGTGGATCTTGGGATGGATACAATGTTGCAGAAGGAAGTTTTCCTTTTCGTCGCATGGAAAACCCATTTTCCATTTTCCGAGCGCAAAAAACGGGTCGTTTAATGAAGCAACCAACAAAATGCTATTTCAGAATGCTACCGTCCCATTTTTATAAAATACTAGACCATCTTACATGGACGATCTCCCAATATGGAGATCTCAAACCTTTTCGTCCTTCCAGGTGAAAAAGACAAATATCTACCGAATCGATAGGAAGTGGGTCCGGTTTGAACTACAAGTACATGATCTAACGCACGTGATATTTAAAAAAAAATTTACACTCACAATATGTTGTTTCTTCAGAGATCCAATGCAAGTTCTAACGAGGCTCGTCCTGTATCTTCACGCAAGCCGTTTTGGCCTTAGTTCGAAACGGGCATAAGAAATTCAAAATAGTTGCATTAATTATTTTTAAAAATAGAAAATGGTTTTGAACGAGTTATTCAAATTCAAACACCTTTTATGTTCAAAGTTTTTTAAGATTCCGAAATAATATGCAAAAAATATTAGTTATGTCATTTTTTATTTAAAATGGTTAATAGTTCAAATAGTTACATTAATTATTTTAAAGAACAGAAAATGGTTTTGAATTTGTTATTCAAATTTAAACACTTTTTATGTATAAAGTTTTTTAAGATTCTAAAATAATATGCAAAAAATATTAGTTAAGTCATTTTTTATTTAAAATGGTTATTAGTTTAAATAGTTACATTAATTATTTTAAAAAAAAGAAAATGGTTTTGAATTAGTTATTCAAATTCAAACAGTTTTTATGCTTAAAGTTTTTTAACATTCCAAAATAATATGCAAAAAATATTACTTAAGTCATTTTTTATTTAAAATGGTTTATAGTTTAAATAGTTACATTAATTATTTTAAAAAAATAAAATGCATTTGAATTAGTTATTCAAATTCAAACAATTTTTATGTTCATAGTTTTTAAGATTCCAAATTAATATGCAAAAAATATTAGTGAAGTCATTTTTTATTTAAATTGGTTAATAGTTTAAATAGTTAAATTAATTATTTTAGAAAACAGAAAATGGTTTTGAATTAACTATTCAAATTCAAACACTTTTTATGTTTATAGTTTTTTAAGATTCCAAATTATTTATCATTTAAAAACCATTATAAATAAAAAATTAAAAATAAGGCGGGAACCTGCAGAGAAAATCTGAAAAAACATTGAAAATAGGCCCTTTAGTCCCGGTTGGTGGTTCCAACCGGGACTAAAGGCCCATGCGCGGCGTTTCGGGCCTAGCTCAAAATTGGCCTTTAGTCCCTGTTGTTGGCACCAACCAGGACGAAAGGTGGACTATACGTCCCGGTTAAAGCCACCAACCAGGACGAAAGGTCCTTTAGTACATAATCGTATGGCCGTTCCTCTTCTTCCCAATCTCCTTTCTCTTCTAACTCAGATGACACGCGCGCAGGAGCCCAAGTATTCCATGATGCTTGAAGGCTGCCCCACCGCCGTCGACATCGCCGCTGCTCCGGTGCACCTCGCGCCTCGTCTTCGCCACTAGCAGACACATGGTGACCTCACAGTTCTCCGGTTTCCCTAACATTCGTTGTTTGCTTGCCGTACCACCCAACCGCATGAGCCTGAACCTCACGGTAAATATTAGTTTAGGAGTTTTGTAAATATTTTAATCGTTTTGTAAATATTGTAATCCTTACATGGATTTAGTTGTAAATATTGTAATCTTTTTGTAAATATTGTAATATTTATGTGTGGATTTAGTTATAAATATTCTAATCACGTGTCCTATTTAGAATTTAATTAGAAAATGTATAAATCTTATAAATTCAATATCTTTTGTTTTACAATTTACTATGTTTAATATATGAAATTGTTTAGAAAAATAAAATATAAAACTTAAATTTATTATCATAAATTATTGTGTTAACTATTTAAATAATTGTTATTTAAAAAAGAATTTATATGTAATCAAACTTTGATTATTTATTAGTATAGATGATTTATATGATCTAAATTTTGGATAATGTAAATGTTAGATATTATTAGTTTTTAGTGTATTTATTTGATTTTAGTTGTAAATATTGTGATGTTAGTTGATTTTAGTTGTAGTCTATTGTAAATAGTTAATTTTATTTGTAAATATTATATATATTCGTTATAGTCCCGTGGTATTTTTTATGTAATCTTTGTGATATTGTGTATGTAATATTTGTAATATAGCGTGGAGTCCGAACTTGCGTTGGCCCATGGGCCAGCCCTAGTGGGTAGACTCGGGCGAGTGGGTAAACCCTACTATATGTATTTATTAGGGTTTCTCCGAATAAGTGTTCATATCTCTCGGCACCAGGCCCTAGCGTCCTAACCTCCTCCCTTAGTTGTTTTGACTTATCCGCTTTTCCACCTATGCAGAAAATATGGAATCACACGGCCGAGACGAAGAAAAGAAAGAGTTAATCCATGGTGCGATCCATAGGGAAGAAAATATGGATGTATCGATGTTTCTGAACAACTCCAGTGAGGGTGATCCTATTTTTGCTGGAAGAGACGACTTCAATGAGGGAGAAGGCATCGGCTTTGTTGAGGGAGAAGGCGATGCTTTCCGTGAGGGAGAAGACGACCGCTCCGATGGAACATTAAATATTACAAACTCCGTTGAGGTGCATGTAATATTAATTAATTAATCCTCTCCTGTCTATATACATATATTAACGCTCTTTCTTATTTTAGCCCTCCAGATCGAGAAAATCTACTACAAAGAGAAAACGAGGCCCAACAAAAAAGTTGGAAGATCATGAAAGGTACAGGATCAAAGAAGTCGCTAACGACGGCAAATCGACGGCCCCCCTTCATGTCGCAAACAAATTTGTGGCACAATGCAGAGTAATTGTTAGGGACTTCATCCCGATCATCGTTCAAGATTGGAATAAGCCCGCTGAGGAAGAAGTTATGCATTCATATGTCCCGGACAAAGCGAAAGATTTACTTTGGAGGAGGCTCATGCTTAATTTCACCCTACCGATGGTAGAGGTGGATCCAATGTGGAGAATCCAGATGAGGAGGCCAAGCAACGTGTTGTTGCCATGCAGAAGAAGGTCAAGGAGTGGGCTCTTAAGAAGATGGCCCAGCAATTCACCAACTAGAAGAAAAGATTACACCTTAACTTCATCGTGAAAAAGAAGACTCCGAATTTCAAGGGAGCGTATGAAAAGATAAAACCCCACTAGGATGATTTTGTGGAGTACAAGAGATCAGCGGTAGCTCTGAAAAGGTCTAAAACGAATAATAAAAATACTGCTAACAAGAAATAACACCATACTATGGGGCAAGGTGGCTACAAGGCTGGCATTCCTAAGTGGAAGAAACTTGAGGATGACCTGCGTGCTAAAGGGGTCTTCCCAGAAGCAACCGATTGGATTGAACGCGCAAAGAATTGGTTTTACGGGCATGGGGGCACGTTAGAGTCGGAAGGGAAGTGTATATATAACATAAGTCATAAAGAAAACCCCTTGCCCATTGAAGACATAAGAAATAAAATAAAGGCTGTTGAAGAGGGGAGGTTCATTCCTGATAGAGAGAATGACAAGCTCACACTCGCCCTTGGGAATCCGGAACATGAGGCACAATAGGCTCCCAACCATGGAGCATTGGGTTTCCCGTAGATAAGAAGAAATATCCTGATAGAAGTCGTAAGAGGAGAAAGGACAATGAGGAAATCGAAGCAAATATTTAGGAAGACCAGATGCGTAACATTGAAGAACAATTAAAGCGGCAACAAGATCAAATTGACTCACTTATCCAGCAAGGTACTACCGACCCACCTCAGCGGCACATGGTAGAACCTGCATTCAATGCTACCGTCCTATCGACTAATCGAAAAAGCAGTGTGGCTTCCACAGAGGTACCGAGTGAGGACGATGATGATGGTGCACCGATGATGGCTCATGTTGGCTGCTCAGTGATGATATCACGGAGATAACACATTGTAAGCTACATGTCAAAGTTGTGAACATAACAATGAAGGTCGCGGCCGGCTATGCCTTACCAATTGGACCTGAACCAACTTAGCATTGTCGTTCGGTTCCACAGGGCTACGTTGTTTTCGGGGTGGATGAAGTTATGCATGGATTTCACCAGTTGAAGCTTGAATACCCTACAGGTGAAAGGGATGTGACTGAACTGGGAGATGCAAAAAATGTCACCAATCTATGGCGAAAGCAATACATTGTGCATCCAAATTAGACGCCAAGGATATCGATTTCTCAGAGCACTCCATCTTCGCCGCTGCCACACCCGTCTCCACCAGCACAATAGTCGTCTCCATCGCCTCACCTATCTCTAGTGCAAAAGTGGTCTCCATCACAGCCGTCGCCGCCGCGCCAACCGTCGCCTCCGCATCTTCCGGCTCAGGAAAAAAGCGTAAGAGTATCACCGCTACTCTACGGAGTGGTAAGTGATCATCGATACGTAAATAGGAGCCTCTACCAAAAGTACCAAAGGTTCCTCCCAAGTGATCTTACGACTATACTTCAGAAGAGACTGTGGTGATCGTTGAGGTGGAAACGACAAAGTTCTTTGCTAAACTGAAGCGTCTGAAAGAGCCAGATTTTCCTAGCACCAAAGAAGATAAAGCCCAAGTGCTCAAAATGCTAAAATCCCTTCACCAACCCAAGCCAAGGCTATCCTCAGACTATGGGCGCTCTATTCTCAAGTGACATGTGGCAGAGAAGCTGTCGAAGAGTAGTAGTGCAAGCGGGAAATCAGTTTCCCAGGTAGGAGAAAAAAAACAATCGTGCCCCCCCTCCCCGCGCTCAAGGTGATTTACCATACCAATGTGGGGTCGAACAAATATGCAGTCGAAGAGCAGTATGATCTAGAGTTAGTTGCACTATACGGAGAAGCGGCCGCTGCTCAAGGTATGATTATTGCTAAGTACTTATCCCAGTTAGAGTAATTCCCCGCGACTGAAGTAGCATACAAATACCAGTAATGGAATCCTCTTGTCAAACCTGAGGAGGTTAAGATTCTACCAACAAAAATACGAAGATTGCATAAGTGGTACATGGATGCCTCAAAGGTTGGAAAAAACTGGATAATACTAGGAGTTAAAAAGAGCATTATAGTAAAGGATATGACGTGATAATGATTCAATTTGTTGAACTATTTTAGTTATTCAATCAAGATGCCATCGATAAATCGATTGTCAGTGCCTATTGTCTATAAGTACTAATTCTATAATTAAGTATATAGCTTGCTCACCTTGTTGATTGCATGTATAATCATACTCACTATATTATGCAGAATGATGATTCTCGAATGCAAAAGAGGACAAATGTATGACATTCGGTTCATTGACCCATATTGGGTTCATGAAGCTAATCTCAAAGAAAGGACCAAGGATACAGAGGATAATATTGTACGTGCGTTATGGTTTCAAGAAACGAAAGTAAATACTAATTCCTTACAACATCGGGTGAGTGTTATTGTCTTGTACATATTCTATTTCGCTTCCTCGATATTAAGTGTATAATTGATGAGTTATGTGTGCGGAACTTTCACTATATTCTGCAAAGCATTCAACCTGACAATGGGCTAGTACAAGTCATGGACTCGAAACATAAACCCCTTGAGCAGTGGGTGGACATGGAGATGATGCTCCAACGGTAATTTTAATCATTATGGCACTATATCGGCAACTTTCATGAATTTCCTGATATCAAGTAATTAATAAATCCTTTTATTCATTTTTTTTGCCGGACAGCGCTTGTAAACGGTTCACCAACAAGGCTCGGGTGTTTGGAAAGACGATATTACATTTTAACCACTAGATGTAAGTACTACTAGCTAGATCCGCGCATCTCTTTGATTCTAGTTTCGATACCATTATCATGCTTGATTATTATTTTTATTGAACTCGGTTCTCGTAAATTGCCTGATGCAGGAACCCAGGAATAATTTATGTGGATACTATGTTTGCGAGTTCATCCGTCATACGTGTTGTGAGAAGGGAAGAAATTTAGAGCAACTTCACATATGTAAACAATATATGCTGAATCCTTCTTTATTTGTTTTTTATTACCATCAATTGCGTTTAGTTTCATTCATATATATTGACTCATAGAGGGACGGTCTTCTGCCAAAGGATCACGTACGAGCAATTCAGGAGGAATTGGCGGTATTCTTAGATGCAGAGGTCCTAAACCAAAAAGGGAAATACCATGTGGAGTTCAATATAAGGCAATAGAGACCGTAAAAGAGATTATTTTGTATATATATATATGCATGAAACTCGTGTATCGAATATAATATGTTCGACACTTCGATCTCTATATTTATGAATATGTTGTGTAATATAAAAGTTCCTTCATTGATGAGTGCAAAACACAAAATAAAAAGGAAAACAATATAAATTAATTCTCTGACGCGGCACAAAAGTGTCCAAAATTTTGCTGCAAGAGAATCATCTGTCCCGCTTCATAATACGAACCGGGACGCATGGACCTCCCTCCTCGCAACCGAGAGCGGCCACGTGGAACCCTTTTAGTCCTGGTTCGTGGCACAACCGAGACTAAAGGGTGGGAGATTTAGTCCCGATTGCTTCATCCCGGATGGACAACCTGGACTAATGCCCCTTATCAATCGGGACAAGAGACCCTTTCTGCACTAGTACAAGTTACCAAACCGATAATTATGCACGCCGGCCGGCAATGACTTGCCTTCCTGGAGCGCATTCACACCACATCTTTGGCAACCACTCTAAATTATCTCTGAGAGAGAATGACCAAATATGTGTTGAGAGAAAGTGAAAAGGGCACTGGTAGGTACTAAGACAAGGTACTAGTAGTGTGGAGAGTAATTAGCTTGGCTAACTAGACGATGATTAATTAGGTAAGGACCATTATGTGATAGCTTGTCGCTAGGATATCTCTGACATTTTTTTCATTGGTGACATCAGAGTTTGCAACTACCTTACAAAAGAGTCTTATGGAACACATGGAGAAGCATATATGTATACGCAACAATTTATCAGGGCCAGCATTTTCAAGGTCATGGAGAAGCTAGAGAACAATTTCTTACCTACCTTTCCAAAGCGGTTGTTTAGTTTCTAGCTATCACTTTGCAGGTTGGCACTTATTATATAAACAAAAGACTGTTAGTACTACAAATTGTGTGCCGGTCCTGAGATTTTTGGACCCAGGGCGAAATTAAAATTTTAGGCCCCTTAGTATAATTTTTTTATGCATATATGAGATAATAAAAAATAAATATTTTAAGTACACTTCAAACTATAACATTAATATAAAAATAACAATTTTTTACATGATGCCTTAAAAATTCCTCCGAAAATTCCTAAAAGCAAAGTCCGTGACGATGGAATCAATATTGTCCACTAACTTCTTCTCAATGCATAGACTTGAAATTTAACCTCTCCTGAGACATTGAAGATCTCATATAGTTTTTCAATAATTTCAACTTTCAAAAGCTTCTTTCAGCTGATGCAACAGTCAGAGGCGTAGTAAATAAGATCCGATAAGCCATAGAAATATTAGGATATAAATATCCTTCTCTGACAAACTCAAAAAGCTCCATAGCAGACATTGGTATATTTGGCAAAGTGAACTTCATAACACTTAAGTCAAAAATAAGTGCATTCAACTCAACATCAGATGTATCAGGTTTACCAGATTTACCCTGCCGAGTGAATTTTTTTGCAAAGTTAGTGCAATGTTCTTTCAGTTGAGGACCATCTAGTGCCTTCAAGGGTGTGGAACTCATTAAAAACACAAATATACCTTTGAATGACTAGAGTTATTCAAATCTGCGCTTCAAAGATGTGTTACCATATCGATCATAACCAAAAAGTAGTTCACTTTAAAATCCTCCTCGGCTTGGAAGATTGCTTCCTCACATTCAGTTTCATCAAATTGCTTTGTCCTAGAAGTACATAGAATGATTGCTCCACACCCAGCTCAGATGCAATATCCTTGGCACTCTTTAAACCAGCAGCAAACCCTTCATTTCTATATGTTTGAAAGTAAGTGCGCATACCTTCTATTTGCTGTATTATAGAATCAATACACATGGATGCTAATTGCAACTTCTTGCTGACTGTGTTTACTGCAAATAAAATTTCATACCAGATAACCACACCAAATATAAATTCAAAGCTACCAGGCACTTTAAATAATTTTTTTGCATCACTCACATCCTTTGGTTCAGTATCAACATCTTCACTTAACTCAAGAAGAGCAGACCTTAGCTGAGGAGCTTCAAATCTAATTGCTTTAACACTTTTGATCCGACTCTCGCAATGAGTATTGGACAAATACTTCATAGTTAAACCTTCCACGTGGCTAAGGAACACTTTCCATCTCTTGGTAGATCCTAAAAATAAAACATTGATTCGTTGCATGATACCAAAGAAAGAAACAGCCTTACCACAAGATTTAGCCATATCACAAAGAGTAATATTAAGATGGCCCTTGGATTTACCTTAATCAACCTGATCTGCACTCCTTTATTCTTTCCTTTCATATTAGAGCCATTATCATAACCATGAACCCTAATATCATCAATAAGAAGACCATATGACTTGATGGATTCAACCAATACATTGAAAAGCCCTTTACCAGATGTGCCATTCACTACCAAGAAACCAACAAAGTACTCCTCAACTTTTACCTATGCATCAGAGGTATTAACACAGCGAACCAACAAACTCATTTTCTCTTGGTGACTCACATCTGGGGTAGAATCAAGAATAACTGAGAAATATTTAGCCTTCTTAACCACCTTCATAATAGTGTCTGTAATGCTAGAAGCCATTAGTAAAATCAACTCATTCTGAATTTTGTGACTAAGATAATGATAATAAATATCATTGCTTTGAATCTGTCTAATGTGTTCTTGCATTACCATGTCAAATTCTGCAATCATCTCAACACAAGATAAGAAATTACCATTATGATCATTGTAAAGCTGCTCATTGGATCCTCTAAATGCCAAACTGCGTTTACCAAGAAATTTCACAACAACAACTATTCTTAGTAAAACCTGTCTCAGGTGCTCCTTCTCTTTTGTGATCTCATGTTGCAACTCCTTATCATTCGTTTCATGTTAGTTCAGTCTATTTCTTAATTCGTTCCAAGAGATTACGCTTGTCATATGCTCGACACTAACTTCATGTACTTTGAGCCTATTGGTGATATGTTTTCAATCGTTAAACCCATCATGTGCCAAAGAACTATTGCAGTTAATAGGATTAAACAACTTGCATGAAAAACAGAACATTTGTCAACATGTCTTGAATAAACTAGCCATTTTTGATCACGTACCTCTCCATTTCTCATAAATCTAGAATAATGAGAATATGCTAAATGTCTTTTACCAGTTAGAGGATAAGTGATATTTTCTTCTCTGATAGGACCCCACCAATATGTCTCTTGTCTTGTTATCAAGAGTACCTCAATTTGCCGGATTATAAATATCCACACTAACTAGTTCTGGTTCATTGTCAACATTAGCAGATTTATCATCATGATTACTCACATTGTCATCATCTCCGTTGATGCGAACATTGTCCTCTGTACCGACATTATCTTCTGGATCAACATTAGTTTTTTTCTCCCACAAGAACTAGCACCAACTCATCTGAATTCCTCGATGTACTCATGTTTCTCTTCAAAAAATTATGAAAAGATCATCTCTGTGATTCTATTAATTTCTTCTCTTGTTCTCTCCTTTTTCGTTTCTTAGCACCGGATTCAGGAGCCATAATCAACCTTGCTCTCTACAAACAAGAAATCAAAAACAACATTTACTAATTAGAATTAAGAATTAGCCAATTAGGGCTAGGACTTAACCATGTACTAGCCAGGGGCATACCAGCAGGCACTAGGCAGTCAGGTAGACAGGCAACAGCCGCCATGTGCAAGCCTTGGCTTCACGTCGATCGGATCTCTAGGCCAGGAGGGAGTCAGGGACAAGAGGCGATCACTGATCAGATTTCCAGGCCAGGAAGGAGTCACGACGATGAGATTCAAATCAATTACTCAATTAGACATCAGCGGTCAGCCGGTGATCAGCCTTCAGGGCCTGCCAGTGATTAGCAGGCGCGCAGCGCCAGCGCAGGGGCCAGGGGGAGTCACGCTCACGACGAGTCAGAGACATGGGCGGATAGGACTAGGGCCTCACGGGAAGGGACTAGGTGTCTCGGTGTCTCCGTCTCGGACAAGGAAGGAAGCAGAGCCAAATGGACAACACGGCCTCAAACGACGCGACATGCGGGAATGGGAGTCCCGGAGTCGCGGTCAACGCGTCGGTCTGGATCAACTCGCTCAATTTTTTTATGACGTATATTACTATGTCTGTATTTTTTAGGACCCTAATTGTTTTGGTTCCGGGGCAGCTGCCCCGTAGGTCCCCCAGGGCCGGCCCTGATTGTGCAAGTATTTACAAAATTCTGGCCTATTGGGGCTTGACCAAAATAGGAGCAAGGTTTAATTGTACTAAACATCGCGGTCTCCCACCTTTCTCTCTGTCTAGCTCTCCCGTCACACATAGAGAATCGGTCGCTTTCCGTTTCAGAACGAAGCAAGACAGTTGTGCACGCCTTGTCCACAAGCCGCCATCATGCTCAATCACGTACCCGCCAGACTATCGCACACGCATATGCATATGCGAGAGCAAACCATCAAATAATTTCTATTTCCATCGGTACGTGTCCCACGCACATATTTTCCTTACCCAACAGCCGCGCGGCACCTCCTTGTTGGGACACTTGGACCACTGGACCTAGTTGATGATTTCCTCTCTTGCATAGACGGAGGTTAAACGCGGGAACAATAAAAGAAATATTGAGCCACCACCGACGTCTGTCTCGAGTTTGTTTACCTAACAAGATCGAGACGAATTGGTCGGTTGATTCCTAGTCGCATTTCTCTGTGACATACAGAGCTAAGTGTCACGTGTGATGTGATATGCGCCGGTGTTAAACGTGGCAAATCTTATTTTTTCTTGGGCCTTGCCGTGCTCGACAAGTAGACATAGGCAAAAGGGAAGGGAACTCATTGCCTTCGCCATGAAGCTAAGGCAGAAAAAGAGGGGTACTCAAGGGAAATGCTCAATGGCGTGTTATGTTTTAGGTGCGGGACGATATCAGACAATTTTTTTAACAAATGAGTAGGACAAGTTTGCCATATACACATATTTCTGAGTCCCATATATATGGCTCGTGCGACGCGTTCCACAAGAGCATGCATCCGCTGGTCGGCACAAAATTGCACCATCATTTAATGGTACAGATCAGCCCATTACAGACCATGGAAAAAGGTCGTACCGTACAATTTTTCGAACCGTCTCTATCTATGGGTGAGGGGTGCAGGTTTACAACATTGATCATTTTTCCCAAACCGTGTGTGATGTTTCACACAATTAAATAAAGAAAACCACGTGAGATCTTTTATACTACACAGACGGCAAAAAGACCAAACCATGAATTTGTTGGAGATACCCTAGAGGCAATAATAATAGTTATTATTATATCTTGTGTTTATGATAAATGTTTACATTCATGCTATAATAGTATTAACCAGAAACATTAATACTTGTGTGATTTGTAAACTAATTAGATTTCTTAGTAAAGCCTCTTTATAATACTAGCTTGTTGGTTGATAGATGATCATGGTTTCTTGATCATGAACATTCGGATGTTATTAACAACAAGATTATATCATTAGGACAATGGTATGATGGACATACTCCTATAGATAAGCGTAGCATAAAGATCAAGTCATTTCAATAGTTCAGTTGCTATAAGCTTTCTGATACATAGTAACCTAATTCCTTCGACCATAAGATCATGCTAATCACCATCACTGGAAGGATGCTTTGATGACATCAAACACCACACCATAACTAGGTGGCTATAAAGGTGGCATTGAGTGTACGAAAAGTATGTGTTGAGGCACATGGGTCAAGAGTGGGATTTGTCGATCCATATAATGGATAGATATATTCTGGGCCCTCTCGGTGGAATGTCATCCAATTATCTTGCAAGCATATGACTGGATCACAAGGAAATTGGTATCGTATGTAAGTGGTTCATTCGATCAAAAATTAATCGTAGAAATATATGGGAGCCATATGAATTTTCAGATTCCTCTTTTGGTTATTGATCAGAGAAGAGTCTCGGTCATGTCTACATCATTCACGAACCGTAGGGAGACACACCTAAGGATTCGATGTTGTTTAGTAGATATGGAATGTAAGTAGGGAGACCAAATGTTGTTAGGAGTCTTGGATGGGATCCAGGATATCACAAGGAGATCCGAAATGGTCTGGAGAATAAGATTCATATAAGGAAAGTCCAATTCCGGTGTTTTCACCTGATTGATCTAGAAGGGTCTAGAAGGTTCACCAGACCAGAAGGGTAAGGATGCATGAATATGTCATGACTAAGTGGAATGGTTGCATCATGTCCTAGGTCAAAGGGCTATGCAAATAAAGAGTAAACTCAAACTCCGAAATTGGAAGTCAAAAGGCAAGTTTGAAAGTCAAACTGGGACAATTTTTCCTAGTGGAGGAGGAAGAGAATCCTTCTTTCCCTCCACCACAAGCCTAGTAGGAGATGAAGTTGGGGAAGGATTCAAACTCTCCTACCCCGAGCTACCCCTCCCTCTCATAAATAGAGGGGAGGGGCCTGCCCCCTCCACACAACACCACCCCACCCAAGCCGCCGCTGCCGCGCCGCTGTCGCCTCGTGCCTCCGCCGGCTCGTCGCCACCTCCCTAGCCGCCTCCGTCCACGCCTCATCATGTTCGGCTTCTAAACCCTAGATCACCGGGAAACCCTATTTCTCTACCATAACTCGCACTGGTTTAGGCAAAGCCCTACGGTATCTTCCCTCTACTTCTGACACCACGCCGTCGTGCTGCCGGAATCACGAGGAGAGAACTACAACCTCCACTGCCTGCTGGAACAAGGGAGAGGAAGGTCTTCATCGAGTACCGAACGTGTGACAGACTGTGGAAGCGCTGCCAGAACACAGCGCCGGAAGGATCGTCTATGCGATCTTGAGATTGGCAAGTGTACGACTACATCACCCACGAGAATCTGATCTCGTTAACCACTTTGGAATCTTCGAGGGTGAGTACTCTAATCGACTCGCTACTACAATCTTGTAGATAGATCTTGGCTTGTGTGTGTTCATGCGGTAGAAATTTTTCGTTTTCCATGCTACGAAACCCTAGAGTGGTATCAGAGCCATGTCTATATGTAGATCTGTTGCACGATTAGAATACAATGGTCATTGTGGGCGTTGATGCTTTTGTTGTCGATTTCTTCTTGTGTACTTTGCATCTTGCGGGATGGTCGGGTGAAGCGGCCCGGGTAACCTTATATGACATCGTTCATGAGACTTGCTCCACGCTTGACATGCAACTTGTATTGCATAAGTGGCTTTGCGGGTGCCTATTTCTCCCAACATAGTGAAGATTCAATTTACACCGGGTGATTGACAATACTAGTACCAATGTTGTGGTTCTTGTTTGTAAGTTAGAACGACACTTATTGAAATCCCCAAACCACGTAAAAAATACAAAGAAAATTAGAGGCGTCTAACTTTGTTTTGCAGGGGTGTGTTGTGATGTGATATGGCCATGATTGTGATTATATATGATGTATGCAATGTTCCTTATTGTAAGTCGGCAACCGGCAGGAACCATATGCTTGTATTTTAATTTCGTTAAGACCTACGTGTCTATTATTCAAAGTAGTTGTAAATAGTTGATGCTGGTGGACGACAAACATGGACCGGTGCCATTTACCTTGATTCCACACTGGTGATGATGGAGATCATGTTCGTTCTTGAATATGGAGATCGAAGGCACAAGAAGAAAGGCCATATCATATCACATATTTTGAATTGTATGTGATGTTAATCCTTTTATGCATCTTATATTGCTTAGTTCGTGACGGTATCATTATAAGATGACCCCTCTCACAAAATAGAAAGTTATGAACTGCTCGTCCTTAGTAGGTACAGTTGCCAAAGCTCGTTGTTTCGAAGCACCACGTGATGATCGGGTGTGTTAGATTCTACAAGTGTATACAATGGGAGCAAGCTATATTTGCTCATGCGGAAGCTAAGGTTTGATATTGACGAGCCTAGCATGTACATACATGGTCTCGGAACACGGATCACTGAAAGGTAAAATATGAGTCATATAGTAGATATGATGAACATGTTGATTGTTCGCCATTGAAGCTACGTCATCTCTCGTGATGATCCTTTTTGATGTGGTTGATTTGGTTCGTGTGATCACTAAAACAATGTGAGGGATATTGTTTAGAGTGGGAGTTAATCTAGATTAATTTAACTATTAATTAGAACTCAATTTGTCATAAACTCAGCCTAAACTATTGCAAATATGTTGTAGATCTATGGCGGCCCCTGCCATCAATTTTAATGCGTTCATAGAGAAAGAAAACTTGAAAAACAATGGAAGCAACTTCACGGATTGGTTCCGTAACTTGAGGATTGTCCTCAATGCTGGTAATTTGACCAATGTGCTGGATGCACCGCTGGGTGACCCTCCTGCAGCTGACGCTACCGATGAGGTGAAGAATGTTTTCTCACTCGAAAGAATTATTACTCCCTAGTTCAGTGTGCTATCTTGTACAGTTTGTAATCGGAGCTTCAGAAAAGGTTTGAGAACTTTGACCCACATGGTATTGTCTGTGAACTCAAAGTGATATTTGAGGATCACGTGGCAGTTGAGAGTTATGAAGCTTGTAACATCCCAAATTTTCATTAAACCAAACCTTCATCATTGCATTCATATCATCATAGCATGTGTGCATTGCACAAAAAATTTCAAAAATTCAAACCTAGCAAAACCCTAATTTGAAAAACCCCTTTTATATGCAAGGTGTGGATCTTGTGTTTTTATTTTTTTACCTAAAAAGATTTCTAGTGGTTTGATGTGTTTAAAACATTTATGAACACTAGGTTCACCTCTCAAATTTTTGGTGAAAGTTTGAATTGATTTGGTTGTGATTTTCTAGTTCAAATATTTATTGAAAATTAGAAACAGAAATAGAAAAAAGAATATGAGGAAAAAAGAGAACTTACCTTCCAGCCAAACCAGCCCACCCAGTGCCCCCAGCCCATCCAGCCCACCCGGCACACCCCTTTCTCCTCTCCTCTTTTTCTCACTGCGTCGACCCCGCACTCTCCCGCTGACGACCTAGCCCCACTGCCCCGTCACCATCATCGTCAATCTCGCGCCGGAGGACCCATGCCCCTTCTCTGCCATTTCCCCCTGATTCGATTTGAGTAAAAGAGCTTGATTCACAGCGTAATTCTTCCCCTTGAACCCTGGTACTTAAACCCCGTGTGCCCCTCTCCATTTCCCCCACACCGCACCACCTGAGAGGCCCTAGGCTTCGCAAATTCCAGCTCGAGCTGCCGCCGTTCCGACGAACTCTGACGACAAAATTCGGTGAGCTTCGACGTCCCCTTGCCCTCTTCCTTGCTCTATGATGTCCACTTTCTTCGGGAACATCCGCTAACCCTCTTATTGTGCTTGATTGTTCCCCAAGGGATGGCTTCGTCTACGACTGCAAGCCACCGACACCCGACGCAACTCCGGCGAGAAATTATCGACGATCCCGTGTGCCCCTTCGACAACCACGTCCACCACGGAAACGGCATCACCCTAGTGACTTTGGTAACCATCCTGCACCCTCCCCTTACCCCCTAGCACCGCTGGTGCACCGTCGCTAGACACGCCACCGCCGCACCTCACCATCAGCACTGCCAGCCCTTGGCCACGTGCTTAGATCCACTGGATCTAGATCATGCGGCTAGGATTAGAAGTTAGGGAGAAGAGTACCGGCCGATCAGAGCCGTGCGATCTGACTTAGATATAACAGTGCATGCTCTTGATCCGTGCGAAGCGGTACCAGCAAGTAGGGTTACGCCACTTGTGTGGGTTTTCTGTTTAAAATCTAGAAATGATTTGTTAGATGTTTAAACTTGTAAAATTCATAACTTTTGATCCACAATTCAGAAAAATGCAAATTTGGTGTCTATGGATTTAGAAAAATGTGAAATTTATTACTGTGGGCTTATTTGGTTCACTTGTTTCTGTAAAATTTGAGTTTTAGGCAGATACATTTGTAGGGCTATTTTGACTATAAAAATTATTGTATAAATTATTTTTAGGTGGATTTTGTGATCTTTGGCCTTTAGATGGTGTACTTTATCTTCTGTACTATAAAAATTGTTTTTAAAAAATGTGGCATTCTTATATTTGCATAATTTCATGCATCCATATTATTTTTGTGTGCCATATTGAGTTGTATATTTTGTTGTTTGATTTGTTGTGTAGATTGTGTGGATTGTGAAGTTTGTTGTTGTGAGGATTGTACCTACTCTCCTATCTACCAAGGCAAGTGATATTTCATCATATGTCCTATTATTTTACCTATTGCATTAGTGTTATTTTTAGTAGGACTTGCATGATACTTTTAATTATATTCCTATGCTATGGAATCCTGTAGATTATATCTTGGTAGTCTTATCCTAATTAGGAGACATCGTATGCTAGAATTCTTAGTCTTGCTATTAGAATTCATGGGTGGTAATTCATATTATGATGGTATGGAAAGTTTATACTTCTGAATTTTGACTAAGAAAACAACCAATGTTAATGAAACACTTGGGTGGATTGGGACTTGTATGGTTTGTGTTGAGTGGTTACTCAGGGCCCATTTCTATGGTTTACCTTGGTGTATCACACTTGTGGATGGCCACCCAGGAACAAAGATATTTGAGATGTTTGTGTCACGAAGCTTCCAGTGCAACCACATGGCATATGGGCTCTGCCTTGACCAACTAAGTTGTGAGAACTCAGCCAGACGGACAGAGGGTGGTAGAGTTGTTAGGATGGAATGCGTCCGTGGTGGTCTAAGGGATTGCTTCTGAAAAGTCTCGTCTCGATGCATGTCGAGTCTTGTGGGCAACGTGCACCTCCTCTCGAGAGGGTAAAACTAAGTACTTAGCCGTGTCCCCGGTTATGGACAACTTTGGAGCGTCAAGACATTGAAACAGTTCAAGAATCTCCTCATCCAAATTTCTCTAAGTTAAAATTGTGGGTGAACAAGGGTAGAGGTGCACTAATGTCTATTGGTGATACCTTAGTGTTTTGTAAAAGCAAAACTTAGTATTTTGAAACTAGTAGGATAAAACTTGCTTCTTTCAAAGCCAGCCAGATCCACACTTAGCCATATTCATGTAGTTGTTAGGTTCTACTATACAACCTTGGTATCACTTTCCAATACAAATCCAACTGTATTGACCCTTTGTGGCTGTAACTTATCATGTTGTAGGTTACTCTTATGGTGAGTAGGGTTACGAGTCTACACTCGACATGTTTTCCTGTGGTGCATGAAGACGAAGACTCTATTATTATGCTATGTATTGAGAACTCTAAATAAGTTAGCCTTGGGCTAAGTGAGTTGTAAGAACTATTGTACTCCTGGATTTGCGACGTAATAATGACCTTTGTTTCCGTGTACTTCATCTTAAACTGTGGGTGCTAGTAATTCGATCCAGGGACTAGCACTGCAATCACAGGGATCTTTACCTTATTGGGTGAGATCTTACAGATGGTATCAGAGCACGGTGTTTCCTGTAGGTTTGTGACCCTAAGATGGATTAGATTAAGAAATCCACTAGGAAAATACAACACGACTATAAATTTTACACTTTGTTTCTTTTCATCCTGTAAAACCTCTCCTAATCTTCGTTCTCATCTTTATTTGTAGATGGCTGCCATTAACGAATCCATTAGGAAGGGACCACTGTTGACCATGACACTAGAATGTGAGACGGAATTTCCCAAGGCACTCAATAACCTCATGATCAGCTTGGGGATAAATGGTGAAGCCGTGTACAAGGGATTTCTGGTGATGGATGAAGGGAGAAGAGTATTTGTGGGTGTAACTCCACTTATATAAAAATAAGGAGGATGACCACAACGAAACGGGGTTTTGCATGATCACCAACTCTGAAATGCATATGTCATTCTTTGACTCTGCAAGGAATGCAGCATGGAATGCCATTGAAGAACTTGGAGAAAGACTTAAGTGTACAATGCTCAACACTCATAAGGATCTTAGAGAGGAGAGAAAACATACCCAAGACCTAGATACCACCATAAAACCTCTAATGAGGGATATTATGGACTTGGCATGTGAATCTTGTGACCAAGACAAGCAGATTGCCACCAAGGATGCCCAGATAGCTACCTTGACTAGTGAATGAAGGACGCGAAGTATCCTAATAGTTGGACCACCACACTTGGCATTTTCTCACGTTAGTAATTTGATCATACCGACCTATGTGGTATGGCAAAAACGTGTCTAAGTTGTGTTTGAACCTTGATGCTTGAGTTGAATAATGTATGCCATTACTTGTGTGGATTAATGTTTTGATGGATGTTATTAGCTTTTGTTTTTAACTTTTTGCATCTATTAATAATTTATGTTTTCTTCGTGTTATCTCTATTTTTGTCTCTATCCTATGCAAAAGATGCCGAACTTCGTTTACAACACTATCAAGGAATTCAAGGGAACTCGCTTTGGGACTCGCATTTTGGAGCTCATCAATGTGCTCGTTCTTCCAATACCTACTATCAAGGGACTTAAGCTCATGAAGTTTCAAAGGAAGGACTTGTGGGGATTCAAGGTTACTCAGCCAGGACACCAGACAGAGCCTCCAACAGAGGAAATTTCCTTCAAGATACTCCATGATGACTTAGAGAGAGGCCTGGACGTCGCCATGCAGGATCTGAGAGGACGCCTATGCGGACGTCACTCTGCCGGGCTCAAGAATCACTACTTCCATTTCTTTGGGAGACACGACGAGGACGGAGAGCCTATTGTGTTGGAAGAATCCACTAAGGAGACCATCAAGCCTGTGTGACACTACCTTTAGGACTTATAGAGCCTCATTATGCACCTTGATACTGATAGGACCAATGTGATGCTTGGCAATCATGAGCTACATGTCCAGCTTAAGGAGAAGGACACCCGACCTTCTAGGAGCAAGAAAAGCGCATCAAGGAGATGGAGAAGAAGTTTGAAGGCCAAGAGAATAAATTCAAGAACCAAGAGAAGAGGATCCAAGATAGGAATAAGAAGATTAAGGATATGGAGACTAAGTTGGAGCTTGAGGACCTTGAGCTAGACGTGGATCACGAGGTGATAGAGAGGTTGCGCTCACAAAAGAGAGAGTTATAGGCGAAGGTTGGTTCTTTGTCTACAATCTTGGAGGAATACAAGGCAGGATTCACCATAGCAGGACTTGCGCTAATGGAGGAGGAAATTGACATGGCAGAGTAGTGATATCTATCTATCTTAAGGTTTTATTATAAAGTCGCATTGATCATGCCAACTTGTGGATGACTATGCTAGTATGTTATTTATATTTGCAAACTTGTTGATCATGATGTTTTGAACCCTAAGTTTATGATATGCTTGCTTGTTTGTGATTATTGTTATATGCTGTATTGTGCATATTAGAATATATGAGGTATTCATCTTTACTTATCATTATTGAAACCACAAATACCTCCTCGTCGTGCCAATCCCAACAATAACAACAATGGCAATGAGATGCAATTGTTGATGACTGCATAGACAGAGTTGATGCAGATGATGACTCAATTTATGGGGAACCAGAACCAGAATCAAAACAACAATAACAACAACAACAACCCACCAGCTCTTGATATGCTCACAAGGTTTCTAAGGTTGAGACCTGCTAAGTTTTCTGGTACAACTGATCCCATGGTAGCAAATGACTGGCTATGTTCCATGAATAAGGACTTGGTCACAGTTGGTTGCAATGATGCAGAGAAAGTCAGATTTGCATCACACCTACTAGAAGGACCAGCAGCTACTTGGTGGGATAACTTTCAAGTCACTCACCCTATTGAATAAGTGACTTGGGCAATGTCTCAGGATGAATTCGGCACTACTCACATCTCTTCTAGAGTAATGGGGTTGAAGAAAAAGGAATTTCACAACCTGAAACAACGCCACTGCAGTATTGCCGAGTATATTAAAGAGTTCAACAATTTGTCACGCTATGCACCGGATGATGTTGACAATTATGCAAAGAGGAAAGAGAAGTTCCTTGAAGGGTTGAATGATGAAATGTCCATGCAACTATCACTACTAGGAAAATGGCCTTTAGTGGCGCACCTGGAAACATCATCCGTGGCGCACTAGTAGTGCGCCATGGGCCTTGCGCTACGGCTATCTCTCAGCCGTGGTGCACTGCCTAGTGCGCCACGGTTGTGTAGAGATAGGCGTAGCGCACCTGCTAGTGCGCCACAGATGTTTGGGCAGGTGCGCTACCCCTGGGACCTTCTGTGGCGCACTACCTAGTGCGCCACTAAGCTTCCATAGTGCGCTTTAGGTGTAGTGCGCCACAGAAGGTAGACCATGTGCGCCACAGATGTATTTTTTGTTTTTTTTTAAATTTCCGAGCCAGATTATATACAATACAGATTATATACAATATTACAGCAGATATACACACACAGATACAAGATATACAATTATATATATAAATACACAATATGAAAAACAAGATTGAAACAAATACATATAGATAAGTCTCATACATGAATACATAGTCTAAGTTACATTGTTTCGATCATGTTTCAAAGTAGTAGTTGGTGACATGCGAATACATGTGCCGATCGAACAAGTTAGAGCTCGGAAGCTCGCCTAGACATCTAAACTAGCTAGACACAAACGCGGGATAAATAACCAAAGAAGATAAGCATGATCACCGCCGCGACGAAGGTGTAGGTCTTCATCCGGTTCCTTGTCCTAACTCCCGCTAGATAGCGCGTGTATCTAGCTTCCGCCTCCGCCATAGAGTTGTACCCTTTGTAGCTATTGCCGCTGAAACGGTGCACCTGTCTCCGGCAGTCTTCCCAATCATCATAGACTCCGGGAACCCGTCCCTTGTACACGACGTACCACGTCATCTATAAGTTGACAATAATAATTAACCGATGATTGAAAAAAACATATATAATTAAAGTCGCATATGAAGATACACTTATAGAAAGTACTCCTAAATCAAAAAGACCAAACTCAAAAAGCATGCCTCATATATAACTAGATTGTTCGACACAGGAAGATGCTACGATGGAACTGTTCGCCAAGTAGGATGCACAACACCTGGACCTGTGCATAGCACAAGGCGAACAATCCCATCACAGCACATTCACATATAGTGTGCCACGACATTTCAATCATCGGCATTATTCTCGAAAAAGACCAAAGTAACTCAAAAAGCATGCCTCATATATATACATAGGTCGCTGGACACAGGAATATGCTACGATGGAACTGTACGCCAAGTAGGATGCACAACACCTAGACTTGTGCATAGCATAAGGCGTACAATCCCATCGTAGCACATTCACATATATAGTGTGCCACGACATTTCAATCATCGGCATTATTCTCGAAAAAGACCAAAGTAGCTCGAAAAGAATGCCTCATATATAACTAGCTAGGTCGTTGGACACATAAATATGCTATGACGGAACGGTTAGCCAAGTAGGATGCACAATTCCTGGACTTGTGCATATCACAAGGCTAAATATCCCGTCATAGCACATTCACATATATATTGTGCCACGACATTTCAATCATCGGCAAATTCTCGAAAAAGACAAGAATAACTCGAAAAGAATGCCTCATATATATACATAGGTCGTTGGACACAGGAATATGCTACGACGGAATAGTCAACCAAGTAGGATGCACAATTCCTGGACTTGTGCATATCACAAGGCTAACTATCCCGTCGTAGCACATTCACATATATAGTGTGCCACGACATTTCAATCATCGGCATTATTCTCAAAAAAGACAAAAATAACTCGAAAAGAATGCCTCATATATGTACATAGGTCGTTGGACATAGGAATATGCTATGATGGAACGGTGAGCCAAGTAGGATGCACAAGACCTGGACTTGTGCATATCACAAGGCTCACAATCCCATCGTAGCACATTCACATATATAGTGTGCCACGACATTTCAATCATCGGCAATATTCTCGAAAAAAGAGTAAGGAAAATAAGAAGGACCAAATTGAGCAAAGGACCAAAGAGTAAGCAAAAAACCAAGCATTGATTGATATATAATAATAATAAGCAAAATAAGTAAGCGATGATTCATAAACCTAATAAGATAAGTACACTTGTCCACACACACACAAAGGTCATCTATAGTTTGTAACTACAACTAGGCCAACATCAAGCCTTCTGGCTCGGCTTAGGGAACGGGAGGACGCCTTGTCTCGTCATGAACTTCCTATAGTCACCCTGCATCTCTAGGCGATCTTCTATGTCACGGTTATTCGGGATATTTCCTCCGTAGAAGATCCCCCCCGAAGTCATGACATCACGAAAGATGATTGCCCCAAACTTCTACTGGATGCGATACATCTCTTGTCTAATATCCAAATCATTGATCTTGGCCTTTGCTTCGGCCCACTGTTTGAGATGATCTGGCAGCGTAGAATTCTGTTGGTCAAGTAGGAACGCCCTCATGTGATGGAGTGCGTAGTAGGCTTCCTTCTTACTATTTTCCAGCTGCTTCACGCAGGGGAACTCCGTTACGTGGTTGAAGACGTGCCTGCCGAACTTGACCTTCGTACGCACGAAGGTGGTGCCTTCCGTCGAGGCAAAGCCAGTGAGAGCATCATCCAGAACTTCCTTGATCTTGTCGTAGTTTTTCTTTTTTTCTAGACTCCCCGAGTCAAAATACGTGGCGTGGGAATGCTTCGGCGATAAGGAGATGAGCGTGCAGTGTTCATCTCTGCGCAAAAATTTCAAATGGAATGTGTTGGAAAAAGAATGATGATGATCTAATAAAGCCAATCGACGGTGGCGAGTGAATAACGACTTACTCGGGAAAGTAAGGCACGAGAATGTATTCCTTTGTCTTGTTCGCCACGAGGATTCTTTTTAGGTACGAGGCCACGATACGTCGTTCGGCAGGGGAACCCAAGCAGTCGTCACGCATGTAGTAGGGGTCCACTATAGCGATGCCCGGTGTGTTCTCTCTAATGATCTGCATGGCCAGGCTGAGAGAAAACATACGGACCATGGTATAGTGCAGCGGGTATAGGTGGAACATATTGAAGATGTCGTCAAACCGCTGGAAGAACAGATCCGCAGGGGCATTGTCGACGAAGCCCAAGCCTGGTGGCACCTTAACCACGAATACCGGGTGCGAGGGATCTTTCTCCGATAGAAGGCCTCTCTCTATCGTCAGCACGCCGTCATGCACACTCTGCAGTTCCGAACTGGCGAGCTTCCACAAATTCTTAGGTAGAATGGGCTCACCCGCCACATGAATCCTCCACATAATACCCTCGGGTCTTGGTGGCCCGTCCTGAAACCTGATCGGATTCGCAGTTGTTGACGCCACCGGCTGGATCGAGCTGCTAGATTTTCTTTTCCTGCCCTTTTTTCCTTCTGGAGAGCGGGCAGGCACCGCAATCTGAGCACCGGCCGCCCTATGTAGTGTGTCATGGCTTAGAATAAAGGGCCGGTTGGTTGTATCAGCTGGCTCTGTAAAGGCGCAAGCTGGAGGCGTCTCCTGAGAACCAAACAGACGCTTGGTGATAGTGGCTTTCTCTGTGGGGCCACCAGCTAGGTCTTCTTCGTTGCCAAACTGAGTGCTGAAGAAGTGATCATTCCAGTCTTCGTCGTCCTCGGCCGGATCCTGCGCCATGTGCATATCATCAACGTGATCATCCGTCCCACCGCGTGGAGGTGACGGCGAGGGCGGTAAGGGGGCCTTGCCACCGCTTGTCGCTGGCACGAAAGGCGGTGCTGTTGTCTGTGGCGTGATGGCCCCCGCCGTCCCCAAACAGATCATGCTCTTTGGCCATAGCAAGAATAAGCCGAAGCAAGTTCTGAGGACAGACGGCTCTTCTTCATCCGCTCCTGGGGTTGAATGGGAGGTTCCAGGTCGTCGCAGCCCCTTAGCACCCGACTAATTTTAACCCTGTGCACGCTATCTGACATCGGCCTTGAGTGGAACGTGCGCTGCAAGGGTTGAACGATGGTACCCTTGGCAACATCCCTCAGCTCGTTGTTCACGTAGCATAAGAGAGTGCAAGGAACATCCGTCTGCGGAAAACATGTACGGCGTTGTCAGAGATGCCATAAGAGTAATAGATGGCATGAAAGGCGGTAATTAAAGCAATTTGTTTACCGTGATGGCGTCGAGATCGGATAATGTCGACGCACCGCATACGGCGACGGGCGTGCAAGAGAAGGAAGGGATGCTTGATGGCGCGATGCTAGCCGCCGGTGTATTCTCCCTACCGACGGGTGCTTGGAGCTCCGGTGTCGCCGCGACGATGGCAGGGGGGCACCAACATGTACTCCGGCGCCGCGGTGATGGCAGGGGGAGTCACCAACACTTGTGGCGCCGCGGTGCTAGCGGGCGGAGTCACGAACATGTAGTTCGCCTGATTCGTCTGCGCCGCGTTGTTCGAGTGGCTGCTGACCATGCTTGGAATCGGGCACGGCCCTACTCGACCACCCGCACTCCAGTTCGCTATTGACTCCACCAAGGTAGGCAGGAAGGACGTGAGGGTGATTGCCAGGTCGTCTTGGACGATCTGCGGGATCCGCGCCACTTGTGCCTTAAGTTCTTGAAGCTCGCGGTTTTCCTCCTCGCTCCTTCCCGACGGCGCCACATGCGTCCTCGGCGGTGGACCAAAATGATCCACTCAATTCTTACCCCTGAGGCCGGCCAGACGGCCAGCCGACGACGGCTTCTTCGTAACCGGCTCTATTTTCTTGGCCCGGTTCATCGCCCTGTTAAAAGGGTTATCCCACCGGGTGGCCGCCGTCGACCCCTGGGATGAGGAACCCTGGGATCCATGACTAGCAACAATTTCCTCCTCCTGCAGAAGAAGTAACAGTGAATAATTTAGATCATCGATTAGATTGCAATCGAGTTGATCCGCGGTAATTAGATTATACCTACCACAATTTCCTCGAATTCCTTCACCGCAGGATCCGCGGTGAGTTGTTTGGTTTTTGGGTCCACATGGTAACGGGCCCTGATGAAGTTTCGAACCTGCCCGGGTTCGAATTTAGCAAAGGGGTTTTCTATCCCCTTGGATCTATACTCTTCGTCCTCCTTATTCCATTTGGCCTCCGCGGTTCTGTATCCACCAGATCCGAGATGGTGATGACCTATATTCATCGCCTGTAACACCTTCCCTGATTACTATTGGCCAGGGCTCTTTCGGATTCACACCTCTCCTTGAACTCCCGGGACTGATCTTCGGTGATCTGCGGGTCAATCTTCTGGATCTCCTCGAGACTTTTGCCTTCTTTATAGATCTTCTTCTTTATCCGAGTTCTCCAGCTGGCCAGGGCGGTGCTCATCTTTGTGAGGGCGGATTTGTTTACTTCGTTCCGATGATAATTTGTGTTCTGATATTTAGCGGGGAACTTGTATCTTGCGTGCAGCTTCTCTAAGAGGAGTGTGCGCAAGTGGCCATTATCTTTATGCCGGAGATTCTTGGTGTTGATCGAGATGGTTGTCCGGGTGATCGCCGCCACTTTCCCACCGTACCCTTTGACGACAAGGGCGGGCTCCAAAGGAACCCCTGATGGGCTCACTTCGGTAATTTCCTCCCTGACCGTGCCGACCGTGTTCGGGCGCCGGTCCTTCGGCTTCTTCTTCTTCTTCTTCTTCTTCTTCTTAGGAGGGTTGCTACCACTCCCTGTGCCCTCGCCGCCATCAGTGGTTTCATCGTCCGTCGTTCCTTCGGCTTCTTCCTCCATGTCTTCCATCTCATCATCCTCGCTCTCCGAAGGATGGTATTCTTCATCGTCTTCTAGCCGCTGGGCCGCCTCCCAGAATGTCAATTGTTCATTCGGAGGTCTGAGTTCTCCTTCAGCGCTGATGCGCTTAGAACATCCAGCCTCGTCGTTGTCACACATCTTTGCACTAATAAAAAACAAATAATTGGTTAAATGCACGGAAAAATCCGGCATGACCTTTGCTAATTTTCTTAAACTAGGAGTGCCCGATTTCTGCCGAAACAGAAGTTAATCAACATTCCGGCAAAAATCGGGACTCATTTCATACAAGAACCTGCATATATATGGCCAGAATAGCTAGCACATAATAAATGGCCATCATAGCCAGCACAACCAGCACACAATAAATGGCTAACACAGCCAGCACATAAACATCTAGGTAGAAAACACATCTCTTGAAAAAAGAAAATAACACATATGAGCATACACAGCAGCAACTAACATTTCCTCAAGACGTATACAGAAGACGCAAATCACATGACCCTCTATGGTGGTGCCCCTGGTGTTTCCTGATGTAATATACACTTATCTAACTGCATAACATGAAGTAGTCAATAATAACAAAATACAAATGCAAGACATTCTTACCCTCCATTTAGACATCTTAAAACAAACTACTTTCCAAAAGTGGCAGAACGGTTTGAAAGAAAATGGACATGGAAAAAACAGAAACAAATAGTACTAGCAAAATGCTCAAGGCAAAATAAATCTCAGATCCAGATGCTTCACAATGAGGGAGGAGATACTAAACAAATCTACAACTTGAGAGGCTGCATCTGCCGAGATTTACACCAGGGCATACCAAAAAATTTAACGGGTAGTGCACCACGCCAAAATCTTCTTAGAAATCATATGCAGCTTGCAAGGCAACAAAGTGGAAACTCTACCACTTTTCAGGTAAAGTGCATCAAACATAAGTGTATTACTAGGTAAAGTGAAATAATAAGAGACCATTCCTCTCTTTTTTACTTCCAGACAGTCAACTCTTCATGAAAAAATATATATATCTCAGAACATGCTCACTAGGTGCCAGATCATGAAACCATATTCCCTTTACAAAAGCTGAGACAGATGCAGAGGTAGCTGCATGAGGAAGTGAATTACTACTGCACAACTGGCACAGCTTTGTTCTCAGTCCACAAGCACTAATATGCATACAATCCAGCCAAAAAGAAAACCTGATAGAGGTTACTAAAAAGCAAAGCAAAGACTGGGAGAAAAGAAGGACCACTATTTTCTTTCAGTAGCAGTGTCCGTGCCTGGAAGCCTAAAAATGCACTAGACCACAAACAAAACTGCCAGCAGACTTTAGCCACATTTCCCCACAGAAACATCTTCACATAATAGATCACATAATGTTGCATGAAATACATGGACAAACAAATCCATACTAATATTCCATCAAAAGCGGTAAACCCAATATTCATTTCAACATTTTTCTCAACAGCAAACCACGAATAGGATCATACTGTAGAATATATCAAATCAAGGCAAGTCGACATAGAACACAGAGTTGTCTACAACGACAGCAGGTGTTTACACGCTGCACCATTGGGGTGCAATCAGAGCAGATACATGAGCACAGATTTGCCACGACTGTAAGCAACTCACACAACATGTTCAAACTATCCTAAGTGCAGCGAGATAGCAGCACACATTGGCATGCCTACAACCTACTGGTGAAATGCTCATGAATCAAGATAAATCAGAGTGCTCAGTTTGTGCCAGCCAATCATAATGGTCATGTTGCACCAAGTGATATCTTTTAGGTTGAAACATACGTTGGAGTAGCTTCATATTGCAGTAAATCTAACATCACGTAATATGCAATACGACACTTATGTTTCTAGAGGAAAATTCCAACACTTGTTCCTGGCATTGCATTCACAATATGTTTGATGCACTAATCCTTAAAATGATTACTAGGTAAAGTGAAATAATAAGAGACCATTCCAAACAGTGCAATAGAAACACTGTGTCAGGATGGAAGCACAAAAAACTTATCTATCTGTACATAGGTTTTTAGGTCATAGCTTCTACAAGAATACCACATTTCTCATTGGAACAAGACAAATATTGTATTCAGTTCTTGCTGTAACTTGTCTCTGATAAGACCTACCTAACCAGATGCAACAGAATCATGAAGGAAAAAATAACTATAACAGATGATATTACAGTAGTTAAGAGAGGGGAGAGAGGGAGAGAGAGAGGGATAGAGGGAGAGAGAGGGAGAGAGGGAGATAGGGGAGAGGCGACGCTCACCTCTGACGGGCGGACGACGGGCGGACGATGGCGGCCTCCACCTCCTGAGACTCGGCGACTGCTCCTCCTCGGACACGGGCCTCCTCCTGAGACGTGGGCGGACCTCCTCCTCGGACACGGGCGGACCTCCTCCTCCTCGGGCGCGGGCAGGCCTCCTCCTCCTCAGACGCGGCGGCGGCGGATCGAGAGCGGCGGTGGCGGATCGTGCTCAGGCTGAGAGATGGAGAGATGGAGAAATGGGGATGAGAGAGGGGGGTCGGGCGCCACGTGTGGATAAAGCCACTTAGGCGTAGCGCACTGAGACATAGTGCGCTACGGATATCTGTAGCGCACTATGGGCTAGTGCGCTACGCCTATCGGCTTCTAACTACTGTATAAGAAAACTACAGCCCCACTAGCTAACAACTATACTAGCCTATCCCACTGGTTCTGCCCACTACTCTATTCTAAACCTGTGAGCACCCAGGTTCGAATCCTGGTGCCCCAATTTTTTGTTTTTATATTAAAAATACTTTTAAATGTTCCAAAAAATGCCCAAAAGTGGTGATATATGCCATAGAAGTTTTGTTTTGATTTTAAAATACTTTTAAATATTTCAAAAATGCCCAAAAGTGATAATATATGTCATAAAAGTGGTACAAATATGATTTAAAGTATAACTAAATTTCATAATAATTTGTCCATGAATATTACAATCTTTTTCGACCACGCGTTTTACAATATTTTTTGAGCTAGCGTTTTACAATCTTTTTTCCCTTCTTTGTCACGGTTGAATAATTTAGCCCCGGCACTTTAATGTTTCTTCTTTCGAACGGGCTACCTTTTTTGGGTAGGGTTGTCTTTTTTCTTCTTGTGATGTATGTTGCTGCATCGTAGTCGTCGTCATCTTCAATCTTTGGATCGCCGTACTGGTCGAAGTCTTGCTCGTTGGCGACTCCATCCATTCTGATGATGTTTCTTTTTCCTCTCCTCACGACAACACGGCTAGGCTTTGTCGGGTCGGTAATGAAAAAACATTGGTCCACTTTGGTAGCCAGTACCCACGGTTCATTTTTCGCGGCCACGTTTGCACCAGCGGCCTTGGATTTGGCTGCTTCGGGTATAACCATGGTTGTGAAATACCGGTCTTCTCTTTCGACGCTCTTTGCCCATCTGACACGGAATATCGGCACCTTTTCTCCACAGAAGTCGAGCTCCCAGATCTCCTCGATTCTTCCGTAGAATCTTTCCTTCATGTTGTCATCGGTGTAGAATTCCGACGTTACGCCTGAGTTCTGATAATCACACTTGTTGTCCTTTTCCTCCGTGTAGAATGTGTAGCCGTTGATATCATACGCCTGATAGGTCACCAGGTTTTGCATCGGTCCCTGCGACAAGGTGAATATGATCTTTTCCGTGTCAGAAGAATGCGATCGCGGGGGATTATCAAGGAGCGTCTGCCTAAACCAACGCGTGAAATCTGAGTTGTGCTCTTTGATTATTTCTCCCTACGTCCTCTGTATGCCCCGGTCACTGTACTTCTTCTCGATTAACCTTTTGTGCTTCTGTACCCAAGGATCGACCAGTTCTAAATGTTGTAGTGCGACAAGGTTTGCTCGATCAAAGTCTGCGCGTCGAAAATCGAAGTCTGCATGCAGTATGCGACGACCCTCTCGGTGACCAGATCCGTCGAGCTTGCCAAGGTGCCTGTTGACGGGAAGACCGACAGGGTTCTCGATGTCTAGATAATTCGTGCAGAAAGAGATGCACTCTTCGTCCAGAAAGCCCTTGGCTATGGTTCCATATGGACGGGACCTGTTGCGAACGTATCCTTTGATGTGTTCGTTCATCCTTTCGAACGCCATCATGCTGCGGAGGAACATCGACCCGAGTTGTACGATGTCCTCCACGACATGGACCAGCAGATGCACCATAATGTCGAAGAATGCGGGTGGGAAGTAGACCTCAAGCTCACATAGTATCACCACGATCTCCTCCTGTAGCCTCCCGATCTGATTCACGCCAATCGACTTCCTAGAGATGACGTCGAAAAACTTACATAGGCCAAATAACGTATCACGGACGTGCTCATCCATTATCCCTCTTAGTGCGACCGGAAGTACCTGCGTCATTAGCACGACACAGTCGTGAGACTTCATGCCACTGAACCTCCGCTTCGCCTCGTCTAGGTATCTGCTTATCTTGCCCGCGTAGCCGTAAGGAAATTTGACTCCTAGAAGGCACTTGAAAAACTATTTGATCTCATCCTGGCTTAGAGTGAAGAAAGAAGGAGGGCAGTAATATTCGTTCTTCTTGAACTTTTTACCCTTCCGACGACCTTGTGTCGTCTCCGACTCATGATCATCGTCATCTTCCTGATCATCAGGAGTAGTGCGTCCTCCGTGAAGCTCCTTCCGGATACCCAAGCATATCAGGTCGTGCCTTGCTTTCGGACCATCTTTCGTCTTATCTGGCATGTTGATTATGGTGGCGACCAGACTCTCGCACACGTTTTTCGTGATATGCATGATGTCGAGGCTATGAGGCGTGCGGAGAAACTTCCAGTATGGCAACTCCCAGAAAACAGACCTTGTTTTCCATACCTTCATCAGCGGCTTGTCTTGTTGCTGCCTCTTTCGCTTCTTTCCAGGCTTAGGACAATCTTTCCAGTTTTTCAGCAACTCTTCCACTTCTTCGCTGCTCCTACGCTCTGGGATTCCTCGGGTCTCTGATTTTCCATCGAACAGGTCTCCACGTTTTCTCCATGGATCATTCTTGCCGAGCCACCTCCGGTGCGCCATGAACACGGTTTTCGATGACCCTGGATCTTTCTCTAGTTGGAGATAGCTTGTGTTATCCATGCACCTAACGCATGCGCAGAATCCTTGGATAACCTGCCCCGAGATATACCCGCAACCTGGATAGTCTTGCACCGTAGTGACCAACGCGGCTCTCATAGTGAAATAATCTTGTGCGACGGCGTCGTAAGTATTGGCTCCAGATTCCCATAACGTGGCTAGCTCCTCTTTCAACAGCCCGAGATATAGATTGATGTCGGTACCAGGTTGTTTTGGCCCTTGAATTAGCATACTCATTTGTATGTACTTCTTCTTCATGCACAACCATGGAGGGAGGTTGTACATCCATACAAACACGGGCCAAGTGATGTGCATGCTGCTCTGGCTACCGAACGGATTGAGTCCATCGGTGCTCGCACCAAGCCTGATGTTCCTCGAATCTCCACCGAATTCTGGGAATTCGAGGTCCAATGCTTTCCACTGGCTAGCATCTAAAGGGTGCGTCAGCAGCTCATCCTTTTCGGGGTCATCATCATCTCCTGGCTTCTTCCTTTCCGCATGCCATCGCATGAGCTTCGCTTCCTTAGGGTCCGCTAAATAGCGCTGCAGACGAGGAGTGATAGGAAAGTACCATACCACTTTTCGTGGTGCTTTCTTCCCTTTCTTGTATCGACTCACGCCGCACACCGGACATGTGGTTTTCTCCGCGTCCTTGCCCCGATAAATGATGCAATCGTTGATGCATACGTGATATCTAACGTGCGGTAGATCGAGAGGACAAACGATTTTCTTGGCATCCTCGATACTAGTTGGACATGTGTTCCCCTCCGGGAGACGATCGTGCTAGAATGCCATCATATCGTCGAAGCTTGCGTCGCTCAATTTGTGTTTTGCCTTCATCTCCATATCCTTGAGCGTTACATTCAACCGGGTATCATCGGGCCTGCATCCTTCATACAATGGAGTAACCGCGTATTTCTCAAGTTGCGCAAGCTTGGCTTTCTCTCTAGCGGCAGCCCTGGCGTTACTCGTCTGCTTGAGAAGCAACTCTTGCACATAAGGGTCCCGCACCCAGCCTGACGTTGTTCCATCGTCTTCTGCTCCTCCGGCATCTAGATCATCATCATCCCGGTCTGCTTCCGCACCTTCACCATCTCCAGGAGACTCTTCATCATCTCGCCCGTTCTCGTCGTGATGATGATCATCGTCATGTTGGCCACCTTCACCGTCTCCATCGTCTACGTCATCGCTTATCCAACGAGTGTATCCATCCATGAAACCATGGTGGAGCAGGTGCGCCTGCAGATTCCCGGAATTTGGGTCGATCACCCAGTTGAGTTTGCATCTTCTGCACGGACATCTTATATCTGTCTTGTTATTTCGTATCATGTCGGCCGTCGCACATTTCAAAAATCTAGCCACATGCCTTCGCTCATTATGCGGACCATTTTTGCCTGCACGGTGTACACGGTACAATTTTGAAGTCTATTAGAACCACATAATGAATGCATGCATGCAATGGTCGATAGAAAATTTCGGCATGACCTATCCTAAAATTAGGACCTTTGCGAAATGCCAAAGTCTTGCCAAAATGTAAATGAATCAACATTTTGGCAAAACAAATGGAAACTTGTTCACATACAAACACAAGAGAGAGAGACCGATCCATACACACATGAACATATCATTATCCTCTCCATACACACATGCATGAGCATCATCGATACTCTCCATATACACACACATATGACCATCGATCCTCTCCACATACACACATCATGAGCATCGATCATCTACATACATATGAGCACATCATACATATACACATGAACACATCCTTACATGGACAACTTACCGAGATGAGAGACCGATCGTGAGAAAGATGGAAAGGAGAGGTGCGCGCGTCGACCGGAGAAGGAGATGAGAGACCGGAGACCTCCTCTATTACTTATGTAACATCCAAAGCAAGTTTTACATGCTAAAAATGGTAAATGGGTGGAGAAATTGAGGTGGGAAGGAGAAGATCCCGACTAGATCTAAGGAGGAATAAGAAGGGGAAAGTGAAGTGTGGGGTGGTGGATGTGGTCACACATGTGCACATAAAGTGCTGTCCTAAAAAAATCGACACATCCGTGGCGCACACGGCCCTAGTGCGCCATAGGGAGTACAAACATCTGTGGCGCACTATGCCATGTGCGCCACGGATGCTCCTACTCCCTGTGGCGCACTAGGCCGAGTGTGCCACAGATGTTTGTGGCCGTTTCACAGCAGAGGGGGGCATGCACTTAGGCATAGCACACCCCCCCATGTGCGCTACGGTTGACACTAACAACCATGGCGCACATGACTATAGTGCGCTACAGATGTTTGGCGTGCGGCCAACAGGGTCCTGGCCCACACACATCTGTGGCGCACTATAGTCACGTGCGCCACGGTTGTTCTAGTTACTAGTAGGGCACTGCCCACAGGTGAGCCACGCCTGTGTTGTGGGGCACTTCAACCATGTGAGCCACGGATGTGCTGATTACCTATAGCCGTTTTCCTAGTAGTGTATATGTTGCTTATGTTCGAACTTATCAATCTCTGTGTGACAAAGCTACCATCTTAGAAAGCAAGATGAAGCAAGTTGATAATAGGAAGAGGAAACACCATTTTGATAAGCATGGATCAGGATCGTCTCACAAGCGTTCTTATGGTTAACGTAGTGGAAGTTCTGGATTCCACAAGCATGGGAATCATAACAACCACCACAACAATAACCGCCACCACGATGGCAATAAACATCATTGACACAACAATGGGGATTACCGAAAAAACAAAAGTGGATACAAGAATCACATTATGGACATGGCAATGGGAATCAGCCAGCCAAGAGAGACATCAATCAGGTTGAATGTTTCGAGTGCAAGAAAATGGGGCACTATGCTAATGAATGCCCAGAAAAGAAGACTGATGAGGCTAACAAGCCAAATCCTTTTCAAAAAGGTCATGTGAATCACATCAATGTGGAGGAAATCCATGAAGAGTCTGATGCAATGATTGGTAAGTTCGAAATTAATTCCTTTCTAGCACTTATCCTTTTTTATACCTGCGCATCGCATTTATTCATTTCAAGAGCATTTGTAGACAAAAATAGACTCCCAACTAAAACTTTTGGATGTCATATTAAAGTATGCTCTTCAGGTGTAGAGATATTAGTAAATTTTTGATGTCGTCGACTAGTCCTAGAGTTCGGAAAGAACAAGTTTCTAGTTAGTCTAATAATCCTAGAGTCCCAAGGAATGGATGTAATATTAGGCATGGACTGGATGACTCGATATGAGGGAGTGATAGATTGTGCCAGACGAACTATTACACTCACAACCCCAGAAAAGAAACAGATTAGATTCAAGTATAACTTTGAACCCAAAGGGAGTAAGTTAAATTCTCTTAAGGTGGTTTGCCTAGAAAATATACCAGTAGTGAAGGAGTACCCAGATGTGTTTCGAGAGTAATTACCGGGAATTCCACCAGATAGGGATATGGAGTTTCTGATTCACTTACTACCAGGATGTGGAACCATAGCAAAGAGACCTTACAAAATGTCAATAGATGAGTTAAAAGAGCTCAAGAAACAGCTTGTATAATAGTTGAAGAAAGGATTTATCCAACCAAGTTCGTCGTCTTGGGGTGCACTGATGGCGCTGCGTCAACATGGAGCGCTTCGTCAGGAAACCCCAAGAGCAAGGTATGATGTAGGAAAGCAACAAGTCTTCCCTCAGTAAGAAACCGAGGTTATCGAACCAATAGGAGGAAGGAAACGTCTCAAAGGTGTTGCAAGCAACGTGGAAACCTGCACAACACAAACTCAAGACTTTGCCCCAACTAACAGTGAGGTTGTCAAACTCACCGGTTGCTGTAACATAGGATTAACTGTATGGTGTGGAGGGTGATGATGGTTTGCAGCAAGTAAATAGTAACAATGGAATATGTATCAATGGTAAAGATTGGACCGGGGTCCATAGTTCACTAGAGGTGTTCTCCTTAGATAAACAAAAATGACATGCTGGGTAAACAAATTACAGTAGGGCAATTGACAGGACTGAGCAAGGCATAACAATGCAATACTAGACAAAAAGATCCTATGAGATTAGATTGGGCAATACAACAAGATACATAGACAGCCATCCAACTGCATCTATGACTAGAAGTCCACCTTTGGGTCATCATCCGAACCCCCTCCAGTATTAAGTTGCAAGCAACAGACAACTGCTTTAAGAAAAGTGTGTAAGGTAAACAATCCACTTGTTCTATGAAAAAGAGACCATTGTTTTCCCCTAGTGGCAACATCACATCTACAACCTTAGATATTTATGTCACTTCCTTTGATTAAATAGAGGCATGAACCGACTATCGAACATAAGTACCCCCTCTTGGAGTCACTAGCAACTAATCGGCCAAGATAGCTACTAACAACGCAGAACATGCAAGATCATAAACAACACAGACATGATAGAATCAATAAGACAAAACCATTAATCAATCTGGCATAGTAATCTCAATATCTATCGGATCCCCACAAACACGACATGCATGATTACAAATAGATGAGATCTTGATCATGAACGGAGATCACAAGATCTAGACATGAAAGCACAAAGGAGGAGATACAACCATCTAGCTAATACATGGACCCGTAGTCCAAGGTGGAACTACTCACGCTTCATACCGGAGGCTGGCATGATGAAGAAGAAGGCCTCCGGGGTGATCTCCCCTCCGGCTGGGTGCTGGGAAGAGCTCCAGATCCCCCTATCTAGGGACGATGGTGGCGGTGGCTAGAGACAGTTTCGTGGAATATTGATCGGGTCCTTAGGGTTTAGGCATAGAGGGCTTCTTATAGGCGAAGAGGCGAGGCTGGAAGGCGGCCAGGGGCCCACACCCTGCCCAGGCACGACCCAGGGTGGGCCCGCTCCTGGGGGGTGCATCCGCCCTGTGGTGCCCCTCTGTCTCTCCTCTGGACTCCGTGTTCTCCTCGGTGAAATATTGACTTTGGATTTTGTCCCGTCCAATTCCGAGAATATTTCCTTACTATCTTTTCTGGAACCAAAAACAGAAGAAAACATGCAACTGGCACTGTGGCAACTTGTTAATAGGTTAGTTCCAGAAAACATATAAAAAGTACCTCAAAGTGTGGACAAAGCAAAGCAAAGTAGATACTAAACAAGCATGGAACATCAAAAAGTATAGATATGTTTCCAACGTATCAAGCATCCCTAAGCTTAACTCCTGCTCATCCTCGAGTAGGTAAGTGATAAAAAGAATAATTTTTGAGGTGACATGCACTATCAAAATCAAGATCAAACCATTTGCAAGCATTGAAAGTTGGGATCAAAGAACTCTAAACATGAGCATGAAAGATGGAGTTCTAACAATAAGACAAAGTAACTATGCATGCAACATGAAAGGGTACAAAAAAAGATCATGAATAACATGCATTGAAAAATGTTTGTTTGTTTCACATACAGAAAACATGGCATAGTGGCATTCATCTTGTCCCTCAAAGAGTAGCAAATAGATGCATAGGACACCTTAAAAGTTCATAAGAGTGAGTAGATACAAATATCACAAGATCAAGTAATATAAACAATATGCATCAATCTATAAGTTTTGGGACACTGCACATAGAACAAAGAATGGAAACTATGCTCTATTAACTGGTGCCTAAAGGTAGAAGGTGGAGACTCAATATAATAGAGGAACAAAGGACCTTCAAAGGGAAGTAGGGATTTCAAGTTTCAAAAAGAGCTTCCAAAAATTCTGGTACTTGTTAGCTTTCAGCCCTCATTGCCCCTATGATAAGCATCTTGAAGTGATTAAGGTTAAAGTGAACAAACTATGGAGTATATGCTTGACAAAGTATAAGTTGGCAATCTCATGGCCTTTGAATATGAGGGCCGCACCGCATGCTAATCAACTTTAGTCACATGTAAGTTCTTGTCATAGTAAGTACATGTGTATCATAGAGAACCGCCAACGGGGTACCCCTTGCACATGGTACAGGAGCTATCCCATAACCAAAATGACAAGGCAAGCAGACAATGAGCATCTGAGAGATCTTTTTATTTGCTATTTGCATATGTTTTTATTGAGGATGCTTCACAGATTGCTCATTATGGTGATGCTACAAGTTTCCACCATGATTAGGCATGGCTTAGGCTAGCGGCCCAGGCATTTCTCTAACACAAAATACATAAATCCATGGACTTACAAGCTCCCTTTTTATTTCACACCGGCGAAATACATAGACAAAAGAGCATGATATCAAGTGTGTAAAAAGTACAATTGCAATGTTGAAAACGTTCCCCGTGACAGCATGGTTCTGCTAATTCCAACGTATAAGTGCAAGCATATACAACATAGATGACACAATGGTTCAAGTTTACTAGGGGAAACAAATATAAGGTGTGCCATCAAGTTTGTGAGAGCTTTAATCACCAAGTTTTCACATAACAAAATACTTTTTAATTGGAAGATAGTTGAAAACAAGAATATACTTGGAATAGTGTAACACACCATGCATAGGAATTTATAGTGGGAACTTTGGAATAACTTGGTTTCTTGGGAGTTGGAAGCATGAGTAGAGCTTACTCATACAAGTGGAGGATAGCAAAAGACTAGGAGCGACCAACTAAGAGAAAAATAATGGCCATAATCATGCAGAGCGACAAAAAATTACTAATCAAAGCATAGAGTGGTACTAAAAGTCAAGGAATAAATGATAATAGAGGCTATGGTGACTTGTTCATAGTCATAACATGGTCTGAGCATGTGCCAAGTCAACCCAAACAAAGCATCAAAGGAGAATACCACAATACTATGCTTTTGTATGCTAAAACAACACATAATTATTTCAAGGCACACTAAGCAATCCCAATTGTTTGGAACAAGTCATGCTATAGAAATAATCACTAAGAATAAGGTCAAAACAACACCTAGCATGACATGCTAACGTCTAAGTCACAGTCAAAGCAAGCTCCTCTTGCACTTTCAAGCAATAACTTCCTATTCCTTTCCAACACCAATCAACTTATTTGAAACCACATAGCGAGAACGGGGGTCCAAACTACTTTATTCAAGAAAACTAAGCAAATCAAACAAAAACTAAGATGCTCCAAGAACAACACAACAATGCATGAAACAATAAAAACGAAGTGTCTAGAAAGACCTAAACTTTTTATTGATGAAGAAGGGGATGCCTTGGGAATCCCCAAGCTTTGACGCTTGTACCTCTTGGATATTTCTTGGGGTGACACCAGGGTGGCATCCCCAAGATTGAGCTTTTGTCCATTCTTCATCTCATTACATTATTCTTTCTCTACACTTGAAATTTTTCCTTCATACAAAACTTCACACAAGATTCATTAGCAACATTAGTGTATTAAAAAGATAATAGACCCTTAGGTTTAGCTTTAGAACAGCAAAAATTGCACTAAAAACGAAAGCTACCGTAGCAACTCCTTCAACAAGCTCAATTTCCCAAAAAGGAATCAATAAGAAGCAAATGCAAATGATGGCGGAAATCTGTCAAAACAGATAAGAAGGTAGAAACCGATTTTTTCGAAGACCTTATGTTGCTCAAATCAAAAAATGTTGAACTAACGAAAGTTCTCTAACATACTGGGGATTTATTCGTAAATTTTCAGCTCAATCCAACATACATAGACTCCTCACGAATTTTTATGGTGGAGGACAGAAATCTGTTTCGGGAGAGCAACTCCCCAAATCTTACTTCCCTCTCATTAGAGGTTATTCTTGGCACAAAAAAGCAAACAAAAAGGATAAGGAGAGGTCATTACTGAAGTAATAACTTCCAAGACTCAATAAAACTCTTGGGTTATCTTCCAACAATTACTTTTCTTTAATGCCTTTAAGTTAGGCACAACAAGCAAGAAATCAAGTATTTTCAAATGAGGAAGCATTAACATCAAACCTTGTTTTCAAAGGAGGAGCAAAAAGCTACTTCTATCTCCTCATAGGGAAGTGTTCAATACCTTTCTTGAATGGAAATTGATATTTAATGGTGCCTTCTTTCATATCAATGATGGCACCAACAGTCCTAAGAAAAGGTCTTCCCAAACTAATAGGACGTGAAGCATTGTATTCAACATCCAAAACATAGAAATCAATAGGGACATAAGCATTGTTAACCATAATGAGAACATCATTAATACTCCCCATGAGTTTCTTCTTAGTATATTCATTAAGTGGGACATCCAAATAGCAATATTCCAAATGTGGCAAATCAAGCATTTCATAAATCTTCCTAGGCATAATAGAGACAATAGAACCAAGATCACATGAAGCTTTGAGATCAAATGCATTCACTTGCATATTAATAATGGTTTCCCAACTATCTTCTACTATCCTAGGAATAGAAGATTTGTGTTTTAACTTCTCTTCCTTAATTTTAACAAGAGCATCTGTAATCTGTTTGGTGAAAGAAACATGCATATCCCTAGCATCAGGACTTCTAGCAAGATTTTGCAGGAACATAATTACTTCAGAAATACTGCAATCATCAAGATAAAAATCAAACTTAGCATCACTAGTAGTAGACTCATTATCCTTAGGCATTGTAGGAGGAGGAATAGGGACTTCTTGTGGTTTAGTGGTATCCGTATTGGTGGTGATGGTGCACACACTATTGTTTCTATCAATTTCAGCTTCCCTTTCCCACTTAGCATGAAGTTGGGCTAACGGTCTAACATTTTCATCAATAGTAACTTGTATGGCATGAGTAGAAGCAAAGATACTTTCCATGGTTTCCGGTTTAGCAATCATTTTATTAATCAAAGAGGACTATGCTTCAGACAAAGAGGAAATATTTTTTCAGCACTCAAATTTTTTGACTATAAACTAGGAATTTATCTATTCAGATTCTCAAGCTGATGACTAATATTTTTCAAGATAACAGATTGTTCTTCCATAGTTTTAGTGAATATCTTGTTTTTCTCATATTGCATCTATATAAAAAATTTAGTGGATCTTTCAACTTCTAGAATCTTATCTTCACTAGGCATTCCAGATCTACTATGATAAGTATTTCCATTATTAGGAGGATAAGGCCTATAATTATTGTTACTACCAAAATTATTCCTATAAGCATTGTTGTTTCTAATAAAGTTCACATCAATTTGCACTTCTTGAGCAACCAAAGAGGCTAAGGGGACATTATTTGGATCTAAAGGAGCTTTCCCATTAACAAGCATAGCCATAATAACATCTATCTTATCACTCAAAGAGGACGTTTCTTCAACAGAATTTACCTTCTTACCATGTGGAGCTCTCGCAGTGTGTCATTCAGAATAATTAACCATCATATTATCAAGGAGTTTTGTTGAAGCACCCAAGGTGATGGTCATAAAGGTGCCTCCAGCAGCTGAATCCAACAGGTTTCTTGAAGAGAAGTTCAAACTTGCATAAAAAGTCTGGATAATCATCCAAGTAGTAAGTCCATGAGTGGGACAATTCTTAACAAAAGATTTCATTCTTTCCCAAGCTTGAGCAACATGTTCATTATCAAGTTGTTTAAATTGGATAATATCACTTCTCATAGATATAATGTTAGTAGGAGGGTAGTACTTTCCAATAAAATCATCTTTGCACTCAAAGAATCAATACTATTTCTAGGCAAAGATAGCAACCATTCTTTAGCTTTTCCTCTCAAGGAGAAAGGAAACAACTTGAGCTTAATAATATATCCATCTACATCCTTATACTTTTGCATCTCACAAAGTTCAACAAAGTTATTGAGATGGTCAGCAGCATCATCAGAACTAGCACCAGAAAATTGCTCTCTCATCACAAGATACAACAAAGCAGGCTTAATTTTGTAAAAGGTAGCACCAGGAGAAGGTGGAGCAATAGGAGTGCTTAGGAAATAAATGTTGTTTGTGCTAGTAAAGTCACACAACTTGGTGTTCTCAGCAAAGTTCATTTTGGGAAAAGTGGAGCAAGCCAAATACAGCAGCAGCAGGAGCTAGAGCAGGAACTAATTTTTTTGTGTTTTTGATAAGAGAAAGCAAACCAAACTAAACTAATTTTTTTGGAGTCTGTGATCAAAATAGGCAAACAAAACCAAGCAAAAGAAACTAAGCAAACCAAAAAACAAAGTAAATAGAATGGTTCTGGAGGACTCCCCTTGTGAAGACGTCCTTAGCCTCCCTGGCAACGACACCAAAAAATCTTGATGGAGCTGCATCAACGTGGAGCGCTTCGTGAGGAAACCCCAAAATCAAGGTATGATACAGCACAACAGCATGTCTTCCCTCAGTAAGAAACCGAGGTTATTGAACTAGTAGGAGGAAGGACACGTCTCAAAGGTGTTGCAAGCAACGTGGAAACCTGCACAACACAAACTCAAGACTTTGTCCCAATTAACAGTGAGGTTGTCAATCTTACCAGTTGTTGTAACAAAGGATTAACTATATGTTGTGGAAGGTGAAGATGGTTTGCAGCAAGTAAACAGTAATAGTGGAAGATGTATCAATGGTAAAGATTGGACTAAGGTCCATAGTTCACTAGAGGTGTTCTCCTTAGATAAACAAACATGGCATGCTGGGTAAACAAATTATAGCAGGGCAATTGAGAGGACTGAGCAAGGCATAACAATGCAATACTATATAAAAAGATCCTATGAGATTCGATAGGGCAATACAACAAGATACAAGGACCACCATCCAACTGCATCTATGACTAGAAGTCCACCTTTGGGTTATCATCCGAACCCCCTCCAGTATTAAGTTGCAAGGAACAGACAACTACTTTAAGAAAAGTGTGTAAGGTAAACAATCCACTTGTTCCATGAACAAGAGATTGTTGTTTTCCCCTAGTGGCAACAACACATCTACACCTTAGAGATTTCTGTCAACGGACAGCATGCAAGATCACAAACAACATAGACATGATAGAATCAATAAGACAAAACGATTAATCAATCTGACATAGTAATATCAATATCCATCGGATCCACGCAAACACAACATGCATGATTACAAATAGATGAGATATTGATCATGAACGGAGCTCACAAGATATAGACATGAAAGCACAAAGAAGGAGATACAACCTAGCTAGTACATGGACCCTTAGTCCAAGGTGGAACTACTCACGCTTCATACCGGGCACTGGCATGATGAAGAAGAAGGCCTCCGGGATGATCTCCCCCCAGCAGGGTGCCAGAAAGAGCTTTAGATCCCCCCAATCTAGGGACAATGGTGGCGGCGGCTACAGACGGTTTGGTGGAATATTGATCTGGTCCTTAGGGTTTAGGCATCGGGGGCTTCTTATAGGCGAAGAGGCGAGGCTGGGAGGTGGCCAGGGGCCCACACCCTACCTAGACGTGGTCCAGGGTGGGCCCGCGCCTGGGGGGTGCAGCCGCCCTGTAGCGCCCTTTCGTCCTTCCTCTGGACTCCTTGTTCTCCTCGGTGAAATATTGACTTTGGCTTTTGTCCCGTCCAATTCCGAGAATATTTCCTTACTAGTTTTTCTGGAACCAAAAACAGCAGAAAACGGCAACTAGCACTGTGGCAACTTGTTAATAGGTTAGTACTAGAAACATATAAAAAGTACCTCCAAGTGTGGACAAAGAAAAGCAAAGTAGATACTAAACAAGCATGGAACATCAAAAATTATAGATACGTTTTCGACGTATCATGCACCGGTTTTGTTTTTTGATAAGAAAGACATAAGTTAGAGGCTATGCCTAGATTATCGATCACTTAATGAAGTGACCATAAAGAACACATATCCCGTACCCATAATCATTGATCTCTTTGATCAGTTGGAAGGATCTCGGGTGTTCTCAAAAATTGATCTTTGATCAGGTTACTTTCAACTAAAGATTAGAGAAAAAGATATACCAAAGACTACTTTTACCACTAGATATGGATTGTATGATTATATAGTGATGCCGTTTGGACTAACTAATGCACCAACTTATTTCATGAACATGATGAACAAGGTGTTCATGGATTTTCTTGACAAGTTTGTTGTGGTATTCATCGAGGACATATTGATTTATTCCAGGAGTAATTAAAAACATGAAGAACATTTGCGTTTGTTTCTTGAGAAACTCAAAGAACACAAGTTGTATGCCAGGTTCAGCAAATGTGAATTTTGGCTGAATGAAGTTGGATTTCTTGGACATGTTTTGTCTAGAAATGGTATAGTTGTCGATCCTGCAAAGGTATCAGCTGTAATAGAGTGAGAATCTCCCAAAATAGTTAAAGAGGTCCGTAGTTTCCTAGGCTTGGCAGGATACTATAGAAGGTTCATCAAGAATTTCTCTAAAATAGCTAAGCCAATGTTGGAACTACTAAAGAAAGAGAAGAAGTTTGACTGGACTAAAGTTTGTGAAACCAGTTTTCAAGAGTTAAAGAAGAGATTAGTGTCAACACCAGTGTTATGCTTGCCAAATCTGGAGAAAGATTTTCAAGTTTAATGTGATGCATCTCACCAAGGACTGGGTGGTGTGTTAATGCAAGAAGGTAAAGTTGTAGCATATGCATCGAGACAACTCAAGAATCATGAAGTAAACTATCCTACACATGACTTACAGTTGGCCTCTGTTGTCCATGCACTAAAGACATGGAGACATTATCTTATGGGAAAGCGATATGAAATGTTCACCGATCACAAGAGTCTAAAATACATTTTCACACAGAAGGAACCCAACATGAGACAAAGAAGATGGTTAGAACTTATCAAGGATTATAACTTAAGTTTGCAATACCATCCCGGGAAAGTAATTGTCGTAGCTGATGCATTGAGACGCATGGTTTATGTGAATGGCCTCACCAAAGGAGAATTGCCAGAAGATTTCAGTGCTCAGTTTAAAGAGCTAAGATTATAGATAGTGCCTGAAGGATGTCTTATGTCCTTGGAAGTACAACCAACACTATTGGATAAATCAAAGAAGCTCAAAAGTTGGACAAGGAAATAGAGGAAATCAAGAGTAAAATTGCTAAAGGAAAGGTAAAGGGATTCCATGACGATGAGCAAGGAAACTTATGGTATGTGAAGTGTATCTGCATTCCACATGATCCCGAACTAAGGAAATTGATCCTGCAAGAAGCACATAATTCACCATATTCTATTCATACTGGCAACACCAAGATGTACATGGATGTGAACGAAAGATTTTGGTGGAACAATCTAAAGAAAGATATCGCAGATCACATTGCCTTGTGCGACATGTGTAGTCGAGTAAAGGCCGAACATCAGAAACCGGCAGGGTTATTACAACCCCAATACCTGATTGGAAGAGGGATAAAATCGGTATGGATTTTATCATAGGACTGCCAAGGACTAGATCTAGATACGATTCTATATGGGTTTTTGTGGACTTCTTAACAAAAGTGGCTCATTTCATACCCGTAAAGACAAGCTATACAAGTGCTAAATTAGCCAATATCTATATGAACAGAATTGTATGTCTACATGGAGTACCTAAGAGTATTGTGTTGGATAGAAGAACTCAGTTCACTTCGCAATTTTGGCGACAATTGCATGAGTCATTGGGAACTAGACTAGAGTTCAGCACTGCGTTTCATCCTCAGAATACCGTGACAAATTCTTGTCATTAGTTAGGTATGCCCCGGATGAGATCGACAGCGAAGCCAAGAAGAAAGAGATATTCTTGAATGGTCTGCACGATGAGATGCAAACTGTGTTGGTCAATATCCCCTTTGCTGATATTGAAGCCCTTGTCGACTCTTCCATCCAGATGGAAGGAAAGATCAACCAAGCCAATGAGAACCGCAAGCATCGCATGATGCATCAGCCAGGAACCCATCAGACCCCAAAGTATCGCCATAACCCATCTCCAGGATTTTCCCTGAGAACCAACAGACCCCCGATGAACCGTCCGGCCTATCCTGTGGAAACCCGAGGCCCCGAGGAAATCACAACAACCCCGGCAACTCTAGCAATTTCAACCGTGCACCACCCAAGTTCAACAACAACAATGCTGCCGCCAACACCAACACTGCCCCAAGGACTGGAAGCAATGATGTGCCTGTTGCAGCAAATGACAAGTCGCAAGTAACTTGTTATGACTATGGAAATAAGGGTCACTACTCCAATGAGTGCCCCAAGAAGAATGACGCAGCCCCCAATGCAAATTCCCCAGCTCAGCAGCAGCGTCATGTTCAACCAGGATGAAGGTTTTCCCCAAGGAATTCACTCAACTACAACGACCGTCTTTTTCTCATGCATGCTGAAGAAGCCCAGGAAGCGCGAGACGTCGTGCTGGGTATGTTTTCTGTTAATTCAGTACTTGCTAGAGTGTTGTTTGATTTTGGTGCATCGCACTCATTTGTCACCGAAGAATTTGCATGCACTAGTAAGATTCAGCCAACCAAACTGAAGCATGTTATGATTTTTCAAATCCCCGGTTCAACCACCAAAGCTAGGCAAATTTGCAAAGACGTCCCTATCCGAATCCATGGCATAGATTTTTATGCTAATCTGATAGTACTTGGAACTAAAGGTTTGGAAGTAGTACTAGGAATGGATTGGATGTCCAAACATAAAGGATTGATTAACTGTGCCAAGGAAGCCATAACCATGACCAGTACAACTGGAATATCAGTCGAGCATGTATCTGAAACCTTACCTCGTCAATTCAAGTGCAACAAGAGTATAGCCCAACCTACCATTGACAAAGTCCGGATAGTCTGTGAATACCCCGATGTATTTCCAGATGTTTTGCCCGGTATGCCCCTAGATCGTGATATCGAGTTTATCATTGAACTAATCCCCGGAACCAGACCCATAGCCCAAAGACCATATAGTATGAACCCGTCTGAACTAGTAGAACTGAAGAAGCAACTTGATGCCATGTTGGAAATTGGATTTATTCAACCAAATGCGTCACCATGGAGATCACCTGTCTTATCTGTGGACAATAAGGATGGAGGTAACCGTTTTTGTATGGATTATCGGAAGTTGAATGATGTCACTATCAAGAACAAATACCCATTTCCCAACATAGAAGATTTGTTGATCAGTTTACCGGTGCCAAAGTGTTTTCTAAGATTGATCTTAGAAATGGCTATCATCAACTCAAGATTCGTGCAGATGATATTCCAAAGACTGCCTTTACCACCAGATATGGATTATACGAGTATACTGTCATGTCTTTTGGATTAACCAATGCCCCCGCTTATTTCATGAATCTCATGAATAAGATTTTTATGGACTTCCTAGATAGGTTTGTCGTCATCAATGACATACTGATTTATTCCAAATCCGAAGAAGAACATGAGGTACACCTAAGGACCATTCTTGGAACCCTTAGAGAGCATCAGTTGTATGCCAAGTTTAGCAAATGTGAATTCTGGTTACAGGAGGTAGGATTCCTCGGCCACATTGTATCATCCGGAGGAATTGCCGTTGACCCTGCAAAAGTGAAGGATGTCGAAGATTGGCAAGCCCCAAACACTCAAACCCAAGTTCGTGCATTTCTCGGATTGGCGGGATATTACCGCAAGTTCGTAGAAGGATTCTCGAGTATCGCCAGACCCATGACCCAATTGCTGAAGAAGGACAAGAAGTTTGAATGGACGGACAAATGTGAAGCAAGTTTTCAAGAATTCAAGAGGATATTGATTTCAGACCCAATCTTAATCATGCCAGATATCACGAAGCCCTTTGACATGTATTGTGAAGCATCGAGGATCGGTCTCGGATGTGTGCTAATGCAAGAAGGCAAAGTTATATCTTATCTATCTCGACAACTGAAAAAACATGAGCAAAATTACCCAACCCATGACCTAGAACTCGCAGCCGTAGTTTTAGCCCTGAAGACATGGAGGCATTACCTGATGGGAAACCATTGTGAGATCTATTCGGATCACAAGAGCCTGAAGTATATATTCACTCAGAAGGAGCTTAATATGAGACATAGATGATGGATTGAGCTAATCAAGGATTACGATCTGGACATTCACTATCACCCCGGTAAAGCCAACGTGGTAGAAGATGCCCTTAGAAGATTGCCGTGCCGCTTGAACTCCATGATTTTAAAGGAGCAACCAAGCTTGCACAAAGAGATGGAAGATTTTCGAATGGAATTAGTGAGTGAAGGATTTTTGGCTAGCATCGAACTTCAACCCACTTTGATCAGCTAGATCAAGGAGGCGCATAAAGGAAATGCTAGTATCAACGGAATCAAGCGTCGTATCGGTACAGGCAAAGTTCCCGGATTCACCGAAGACAAAGAAGGAGTTCTATGGTACAAAGGACGCCTTTGTGTACCAGCAGATTCTGACTTGAAAGAAGTTATTCTGAAGGAAGCTCATGATACTCTTTATTCTATCCACCCCGGAGGAACGAAGATGTAGCAAGATTTGAAGGAGCAATTTTGGTGGCATAAGATGAAGAGAGAAATCGGAAGCTATATTACCAAGTGTGATATATGTCAGCGAGTCAAGGGGGGCATCAAAGACCCGCTGGATTGTTGCAACCATTGCAGATTCCGGAATGGAAATGGGATTCCGTTGGAATGGACTTTATCACCGGATTGCCTACTTCTAGTAGGGGAAATGACTCTATCTGGGTCATAGTGGACAGATTGTCCAAAGTCGCCCATTTCTTACCCGTCAAGACCACATATCAGAGTTCGAAGCTAGCGGAGTTATACATCGCTAGAATCGTTAGTTTGCAAGGAATCCCTAAGAACATCGTATTGGATCGAGGAACTCAGTTTACCTCGAGATTCTATAAGAAAGTCCAAGAAGGTTAGGAACCCGACTAGATTTCAGCACAGTTTATCACCCTCAGACCGATGGACAAACGGAGCGAGTAAATCAAATACTCGAAGATATGCTGAGAGCCTATGTGTTAGAATATGGACCTAAGTGGGAAGACTGTCTGCCCTTTGCAGAATTTTCGTACAACAACAGTTATCAAGCCAGTTTGCAAATGGCCCCATTTGAATTTATGTATGGAAGGAAGTGTCGCACCCCTTTGAATTGGTCGGAAGTAGGAGAGAGTCAGATTTTCAGACCCGATAGCCTACGAGAACTACCCAAAGATATGTCAGCCGTGCACAATGTGTTCCATATCTCATTACTTCGCAAGGGCCTCGAAGTTCCAGAGAAGACTGAAGTGTTCAAGAATATCGATCACCGGACCATAAAAATCATCGATGACCTGACCTACCCCGAAAGACCCATCCATATTTTGGAAGAAGCCTTCAGAACTACCAGAACCCGGAGCATCAAGTTTCTCAAGATTCAGTGGAGCAACCACATGGAAGAGGAAGCTACCTGGCGCGAAGATCACATCAGGACGGAGTTTCCTGATCTCTTCAAATCCGAGGTAATCTTTTTCGTCCTTTTTCAAATCTCGGGACGAGATTTTGTTTAAGGGGGGAAGGTTTGTAACATCCCAAAAATATTAAACTTAGATCATCAAACTCTAATCATCAAAATTAGGGTTAACAAAAACTTTTCCAATTAAAAATATGAAAGCATTCATATGTGTATGTATGAAAATTTGGATTCTTTTGAATTGCCATGGTTATGTGTTTCTTTGTTTGTAAAATGATTCTTAGGTTTAAATAAACATCATCTAAACAATCCCCAACTTTTTCCGAAAGACAAAAAAGTCAAAATAAACAAATTAGGTGAATGGTCACTTTGGCCAAATTAACTCCCATGCCTACTTTGGCTATCTCTAACTTGCAGAACTTAACAGAAACATGTATGGATCTTTTCACCCCTTGATAGTACTCATAATAAGGTACCAAGGCCCACTTTTTGATCATCCAAAAACATTCAAATGCTTAGTTTAAATGACAGTTTAAAATTGAATCTATTTCATATGGGAAGATCCCACTATTTCAAAAACCACTCAAACAAGCTCAATTTTTAAAACCCAAGCATCCACAGAACCCTCAACACATGCCTAGCACACCCACCAAAAATCTTTTAAAACTTCAAAACTCAAGTTCATGTGGCCATTTCATCAAACAGGTTGCAGATTCAAATCAACAAAATCAAAACACTATGTTGAGCAGTGTTTTGGCCAACCTTGTTCCCTCTCTGGTTACAACTATCCTTAGTAGATCATCTAGCAACCTTAACTAACCTCTAGCACCACTGTGAGCTGGCCATTGTCATCAATGGTGAGCAGGCCGAGAGCACCCATGTCACCCAGTGTGGACAACAAGCAAGGAGAAGAACTAGTCGTGCCAACCTTGTCTAGCATGCAGCCCATGCCTCACCGCCCCCTCTCGACCAGCCCTAGCTCGGAGATAGCGACCAGAACCGCCAGGAACGCCGTGCCCGTGCCGCTGTTGACCATGCCGACGCGCACCACAGAGCACGCGCCGTTCCCACGCAACCCGACCACCTCGAGCCCTCGCCGCCCGCCAGCATGCACCCCACCGTCCCAGGAGACCACCAGACATGTTCGTTTCACCGCCCGTACCCCGTAGCCACTGCTCGCCATGGAGTTCGCCGCCTCTGCCTCGCAGAGCACCACGCGTTCCTGACCAAATGTCACTGCCCCTACCTGCGCATTTAAGCTCTACAACATCGCCAAGAGACCGCCCGTCGATCGCCAACCTCGGCCATGCCTCTAGCCGCCCGTAGCCGTGTCGCCACCGTCGCCTTCCCATCCCTCTCGGTCTCGCCGTCAAACCTATAAAAGGAGACGACCCCCGCTCGATTTCTTCACACCATCTCACTCCCCTTACCTCGTTTGCCCACCTCGCTGTCGTCACTGGAGCCCCGGTATGCCCCCTATGCACCCCCACCGAGCCGCTAGGGTTCGAGCTCGCAGGTGACATGTTCATCGTCAACGACGACCCTCAGCCGTCGATCTTCATTCTAATCCAACGCACCACATCACCCTGTACTGCTTTGCGTTTTATGAGCCACTGACCAGTAGACCCCCCCTGTCAGTTGCACCCCGCGCTGCAGAGTGACACTGGGCCGGCCCAATAACCCTTCCCGCGTAGCCCACTCGTTTGAATTTAGCTTTTTCTATTTATATTCAAACTTAGTTCTGTACCTAGTTACAAAAATCAACCTAGCTCGATTCAGTGAACCAAGTTGAATGAAACCAATTTTGCTAGAAAGGTATTGAAATTCTTAATCCAAGCCCGTTGGATTCAAATCATTTGGATCTATAGATCAACCTTGGTAAAAATAACAAGTCTAAAGCTTTTCTGCATTCAAACATTTTTCAAATTTCAACCATAATAGCTTTTTAGTTGATTCCAACTCTCAAAAATCACATTTGATCATACCTTTCAGAATATATAAAAACATATGGGTTTACTTACAGAAGTAATGTTCAAGTAATAAAAGAATGCCACATAGGCATTTCTAGTCACTTTAATTATTTAAAATAAAAAGGTTAAACCTTATTAAATTTTGACACCACTTTAAATCACATTCCCATGTACTGAAATATGTGGTGATGACTTGTGTCAACATGATCCCATGTTTGGTTTGGAGAATATTAAATCTTATGTAGTTTTTCAATGAGTAGAAATTACTTTTCTAAAAAATTAAATAAATAAGACCAAAGCTTTAATCTTGTAATGTTAGTGATGATACTAGATCATCTATAGTGCACCTTTGTGTGATGATTGAAAATAGTTATGTATTGCTTGGTGATTGTGTACCTCATATTTATTCATAGACGCTAGTACCGACCAAGGATACGAGGAGGAAGGAGGATACTACGAAGAAGCCGAGGAGAACTTCAACCAATGCTCTACACAAGGCAAGCCTAATACTACTAGTTGATTGAGCAAGCTATTAACCTTGCAAGATAACACTTGCAATTATGAAAGTTAGATAACCTATGCAATGCACTAAGCATGCTTGGTTAGACATATGTGATGATACCCCCTCCTAGTGTTACTTGCAAGCTTTCTACTTTATTTCCTTATCAAATCTATTACTTAGAATCTACTTACGTGACATGTAGATTCTAGGAAGACAATTGAAGGTCGCATAAAGAGCATTAAATTTGGCCTAAGCTAGATAATCTTGATGTCACCCTAAGGCAGGAGATTGAACTTAGTTAAACTCCACTTGTTTACCACCCCTCATTAGTACTCACCCCCACTTGTAGATGCTAGTGCTAAGCATAAAACTTGATCAACTTTAGATGGGAATACTTGGTGGAGAATGGTTATGAAAACCTTAGAATGATGAGTCATTCTACAGAGATATTTTGACATGTGTTTCCGAACACCAGATGATTTTGATAATGAAAATGTTGAGGCAGGAGCCTTAGCCCTTTATAAAACTGATGGTTGTCTGGATGCGATACCATTCCAATTTTACCGTACAACCACAATACCCGAAAATTGGGTAGGGCCTGACTGGAAACTTATATACCTTAGTATGAGTTCCCTCACGGCCAAGGTCTGAGCTGAGGCTACCTTGTAAAGATTGTCCACCTGGGCAGTACCCAAGATGACAGTTGGTCATGGTTGGGAGGCCAAACTCACAGGAGAGGTGCTTATACTAGGGCGTGTAATCGAAAGGTTAGGATTGATTATCCGCATACTGAGTATGGTGAATTCAGGATTTGTTCCTGACGGATGTATCGAATGTTGTGGTGAAAGTGTCCAATCTCTGCAGAGTGTCAAACTATTCGAATAGCCTTGTCCGCGGTTATGGAAAGTTAGAGTGGCCATACTGTTCCCCTGTCAGATGTTTTCAAAATGACTTATGAAATGAATTGAGATTTTGACTTGACCACAACAGAGTTGTGATATGAAATACAAGTTCCCACTTAGGTGTTATAAAATTTCAACTACCTTTTCTTGCTTCTGAACTTAGTAGAGGTAAATCTGGCTTTTTGCAAAACAACCCTAGAGCTTAGTTTCCTACTACAAAAACCCCCTTCACTTGTTAGCATTAGTTTGCGAGTACTGAAAGAGTACTCATGGCTTTGTCCCTGGCTATTCCCAGGAAGGTTACGACAACTAGGATCATCTCCCATCGTCAGCATTGCTTGAGACCCCAAAGATGGAGCTTCGCCTACGCTACCTTTATTATTACGTATTTCCGCTGCTTGAGTTGTACTAAGAACTGGATCATGAGATCCTTATTTGTGTAAAACCTTATGTATGGTTTCTAATGGATGATGTACTGTGGTATCCAATTCTGTTATGTCTCGCAAAAATGGTAATCCTCGGATTGCGATGTGAGGTATCTGGGATTAAAAATCCGGGTGTTGACAGCCACGTCGGCTCGCCGACGAATGAGCCAAACGGTGATAGGGACGACGGAGGAGCGCGAGCTAGGGCACGTGTGTGTGCGTGCTAGAGAGAGGAGGTCGAGGCGAGCCAAAGTGTAGCGGAGCCGCTTGGATTTGGTCGCCGGAACAGGGAAAACAATGGCGACCGACGGCGGTGGCTGCACGTGCTCGCAGGGAGGGTGCTACGACTAGCAATCGATGAAACAAAGAGGCCCATCTGGACTAGAAGCTCACCAGAAGCGCAGCAGGCTTGACGTTGGGGTGAGGCGAGGTCGAGGTCAACGGTGATGGTAGGGCCAAGCAGCGTTGGTGTCGGTGAAGATGGGTTTGATTCTGGCGACAGCGGGTATCCCAGCAAGCACTCTTAAAAGGGGAGGGAGAGGAAGACAAGGAAGAGCTCTTGGGAGGATTGGTGGGGTCCGGGGTGGTGTAGAACTGTGGCGATTCATCTGCAAATCTTAGCCAGGGTTCGAGTTCTCGCTGGGGTACAGGGAAGAGATTTTGCAGGAGGGGAAGAGTGACCAGGGGAGAGAGAGAGACGTGGGAACGTCCTTATCCTCTCTAGGGGCACGGTGCGGTGACGAGCACCGCGACTGTGAGGATTAACGCCGTCGGCAGAGCCAGGCAGCTACTTGGTGTATAGAGGAAGAAGACAACGAATAGGTACTTGGGCCTAGGCCAAGTTGGGCTGCGGAGCACTACATTGGGCGGCGGTTAGGTGCGAGAGGAGGGTCTGGGCCAGCCTGGTTTAGCTCTGGATCTATTTTTATTTTACAGAAAACCTTTTCTATTTCTGTTTTCATTTATTTTTGGTAATTTCAAATACAAAACTGTTTGGGTATTTTAAAAATGTCATAGATTTTTGTCAAACCTTTGAAATAACGTGAGGCCATTGTAACATTTTGGGCTTCACAACTTTTTGACCATTTTCAAAATATTTGAAACCGTTTTAAATAGTTACAAAGAGAGGGGAAATATTAGGGTTTAGGGTTTTGCTTTAATTTTCTTAGTTTCATTTTTGAATATGATGCTCATGAATGCACAAAAAAACCTGAATTGGTATTAGTAAAACTAGGGGTGTTACAATTCTATCCCACTTAAAAGAATCTCGACCCGAGATTCCTAAGTAGGAAGATAGAAGGAACAGGGTCACACTAAACTTCGACGATCTTCTCGAAGAGGTTGATCCATGCCACCATTACTAAATGATGAAGCACTTCATTTTCTTTGAGATTATTTCCCACACTAAGGAAGAGAGGGAATGACACGGAACCACAAACTGAGTATCTCCTGGTTAACTCATGGATAGATGCTTCGCGAACATCTCTGGAGTTAACAACATGAAACACATCAAGGTGATAGAGCAAACAAAAGGAGATGATTTTCAAGGTGACAGAGAACTGATCTTCATAAGGATTGAGACCATGGATCTTCTAGAAGAATTTTGACTTCTAAGGGAAGGAGACTTCCAACATAATGGATATGACCATAAACTTCAAAAAGTGAAGCTCTACTAAACAACTTAGGTAGAGCTTCACAGGTGGAAGAGATAGATACGAACAAAACCAAGTTGTTGAACTACTTTTGAAACAGAAGGATCACTAATTGATGGAACAGAAGGCCAAGACAGAAAGGTGTTTTTTGGAGATGACTCATAAGAGTCATCAAGTAAAGGTCAGACTTCAGATACAAGGAAACCATAAGCACGACTCCTATAATAAATCATAGAAGATGCCTTATGAAGAGTGGTTGTTATTGCTGAATCAAGGGTATATGGAAAAAGTTCTTTCTAGCTAATTGTGCCAACCATTACATCATCCTTGCCATATTTGCAAAGAAACCTATGTCAACACCTTGGGCAACACCAACCACCTTGTCTGCTTGAGATACAGATTTGGTTAAGTGGAGAGATACTTCAGACTCGGCATGTCCGAATACAAAGTGTGCAACATTAACCACAGACGTAAAGTCACGACATTCTCAAGACATGGACTTCAATGTCAAGATCCAAAAGATGAGCTAGATTGCAGAACCCATGTGATAGCAAGTTATCAAAAAATAATTGCACCTACATGAATTGTTTGCAACGAAACACAACTAAATCCTTGTTGGGAAACATTTAGGAAGACATCAAAGTTTGTAGGACTTCTTCTCTTCCATGAGAAATCAGTCAATGGCTTGGTGTGCTTAGAGGATACTCTCGAATTATGAAGGTAACAACCTATCATTACAACAATACTTCACACATGCTTGACAGATTTGAAATGATTTCTGAGGAAACAAAGGTAACTCTACTCGAATCCATGGCAACATCTTTCAACATTTGCACGCGAAACAGATAAGGTTACTTCTAACATCCAGAACACATACTTCGAGATGACTTGAGGGTGGTTCTCAAAAGTTTCCAACATTAATGCCCAATGTTAAATATGAGTCTAATCTATCATGTAGAAGATAAAAATGTCATCGATCGGCTCAATAACAAACTTGTCTATACACTCTAAGAGGACGGAGTGACATGTTGTATGAACAAGGAATAAACATTGGTCAGACCAGAGGACATGAAGATGCACTCAGGTGAAACTTCACAAGTAGATACACAGACATGATAGTCCTTGGAACTGAGTTTCATTTGACAATTGCCCAAACCAAATCAAAGGCGGGGAAGATATCATATCCCCAAAGGACATACTATATTGCTTTAGCACGAACAGAGATAGACGTCCCTTTGATAAGGAACAAAGTTGGATAGAACTTTTTGTCTTACAACTCTCCAAGTTGTTGTTTAAGCTCCACCAACTAGCTCAGTGGTATCTAGTACGTATCCTTGGAGAAAGGAGTAGTTCAGAGAACTTTCTTGCTCAAGAACTTGACAACACGGTCATGTGGCAACATGGCGATACTTCTAGTAGACATCTAGAATATCATGAACCACCGATATGTCACTTAGTTCGAGAGGAAACTTGCTTGGTAAGGCAAGATAACATAGTCTCAGAGTTTCGGCACGAGCCTAACTATTTGATTGAAGAGGGTGCACTAGACGAACGGACTTGGTAGCATAATCATACTTCGCTTAGTGATAGATTAACTATCATTATAGAAATGATACAAATGTATTTGAAGTTCAAAGCGATGACAATCTTATATTTACTAATTGAAGGCACCAAAGGAAGCACCACATTAATTCTCAATAACAATAGAAAACCAACCATCCGATCTCTGCGAAGAAAGGAGTCCTGGAGTTATATCCCACGTACATGCACCTCTCCTTAATTAACGACATCTTCCATTATCCCTAAAAAAGCATAGACGGGTGCCCCACGCGATGCATCTGCCGTTGTTGGAGAATAGTACAAGTAGTAGTTGTTGTCCTTGCTGATTCTCCATTCCTGCACACTATCTCAAAAAATCCCTATGTCATCATCGTTCTGCCAGATTGGTATGCCGCCGCCTCCTTTAGGCAGAGCGATTTATTCTCTTATTTTGAGGGAATAGAGCGAGTTTTCTCTACTTCACATGGGTCTTCCTGCCAACCATGCATGGGGACGTGCATATCAATCCATGTAGCTGGTCTGACGGTGTTAATGGATGGGGTAATGCTGAATCGCTGATGTTCTGGCCTCTTTCTCCCTTTGATCTTGTCTCTTACCTTCTTCAAATTTTCTAATAAAAGAATCGGTTGGCACAACTGCGGAGCAAACTTGCTGCAAGGAGCAGACTCTAAATCTTCTTGAAGGAGACGAAAGCGTGGCTGCTTGAGATACTGTCTATGAGAAATTTCGCAAGCTGACGGCTATGCTATTTCTAGGTTATTTTTATTCTGGACATTTTCTTATGGCCTAGCGAGATCCATGACACATTTTGACGATTTAAAGAATCATGGAAATAACTCACGTTATACTCAGCAAAAGGCCATCATCAACCTATAGTTCTCAACCAATACTCCATCGGCATGAATCGTTCGGCCAATAGCAAATCATCAAGACTCAAGAGTTAGCAGCCCATCGTCATGTCCAAGAGTATCCATGTAAGTATTGTTGTTCTTCTCGGTCGTTTCTCTTTTCATGTGTGATTAGCAGCAGTAGTATCAATGTCTAGAACTATTCTATCTGACAATAATGATGGACTGATGTTGTTGACAATAAATTCATCTCAAGTCATGACAATAAATATAATTAAGAAGGAGCGGGTTTAATGTCTTTGAATTCTGAGACTGACATTATTGAAACTATATGTTTGTTTGCACCAAAAAAACAATCGAAAGGTTGTGTTAGTAGAATATTAAATATGAAGTAGAGCAAAAATAAACTCCTATGAAACGTAATATTGAAAACAGTCTAGCGTATTGAATTCCCCACATAAATAATTTAAATTTGTAAGGACTTATATCCAAAAAGTAAAATAAAGATAATATTGTGTCATCTTTTGAATATTGTGGATTTAAATACATATAGTAAATTTTTCAATACGATTATTTTATTCTAAGTAGTGGTCAATGGCTTCTGTATACATTGTTAATTAATAACTTATGATTCTAATACAATTTTGCATACCATAAATATTAATATTTTTTTTACCATTATATGTTTACATAAATGTCCCGTGCGAATGCACGGGTTACTGACTAGTTTCTAAGAATCTTAGATGACCACATTATTACGCACACGCATCATTCACGAGCACAAAATCTCGAGGAAGGGTGGGTAAATATGTGTAAAAGCATCACTTCATTAAGAGGGGCATGAATCTTAGCACGACCTCTTGATATAAAGGAGGGTGATACTCTAAGGTAGAATATAACATAAGCTAATCAACGCTTATTGGTCTACGGATTACAATACTTTGACCTGGTCTTAGAAATGACGAGGTATTACAGTTTGTTTCTCCAGACATTCCGAACTGGTTTGTTATGATGGACCACAAGAGTATCTTTAATTAGAAGACACCGATGCATGTTTACTACTTGGCTACCAACTGGTAGACAAAGGTAGGAGAACAACAAGGGAAAAGGAACATACTCAGGATAGAATCCCGAGATGTGGATGCATAAGTCCACAATCTTCCGAAAACAATTGCATAGAAAAGGGAGGTGTGGTAGAGTCATGAGTATAGAAGTGGGACTCACAAGAAGTACCCTTGTCGCGATCTATTTGGTTCCATCAAAGAACATCTGCCATAGCATGTGGTAGGGGAAGACCTTAGTTGTCACAACTCAGTCGACAATAACCACAACCTTGAAGGCCAGAGTAAGAAATACTAGCCATTCTGAACTAATGTTTGATTATTAGCAACAGGGAATAACATATGGATCTTGGGTTAAAGTTCAGCTTCATGTACATGATTCACAACACCAGAATCTAGCACAATCGGGGATCTTAGGTTCAATTCCAAGGGTTAAAACCCAGATAAATGAGTAACTACTATCTTAGTAGCTCGGAGGGTATCACAAGGTAGTAATCAGAAGGTAGCTTAAAAAAGAAGATACAACTTCTAAAGTATCCAAACAAAGTAAAAAGGAGGCACGTGAGGCAAAAGGAAACCTCGAAGCCTAGAACAAAACATTATGGAACCATCAACATGATGTTGTGGGCCCATAAGATAGATAGATCATGATGGAAAGAAATTTCTCAAGTGATAGGAGCAAGGGAAACAAAGAATTTACAACACACACAACTCTAACGAACTCAACACTAGGTCATATGGTTGAGATACGACATGCCTGGAAAGGCACCTAAGCTTTGAAAGACGAGATGAGATAGCAAAACATTTCTAAATCAACACAAGATAAGATGATCCAGAATCAGAGCGAAACTGGATAAGAAATAAGAAGCATACTAGAGTTTTCGCACATAATTTTCGTCTTTGAAAATAGTTTACACAAACACTAGAGTCAACATCGACCAATAGAAATGGTTTCCTACAGTCGGTACTGCTCTCATACCAAAACCTATGACACCCTTGGGATCAGGGCTAAACAAATCCCAGACCTCCGTCTGACATAAGCATAACCTTGAGTTCCAGGATATACAGTGAAGAATCGATAACAGATCAGTGACCCTACGCCACAAAAATTATTACAGCAAGCTCATAACTGAGCAAAGAACCAAGTATTACAACAAGCGGTCACTGACCACAAACATCAAACAACGGAAGGCAAATTATGCTATTAACTATTGCAAACTTAACAAATGGCCTAAGAGGCCTGAAGCATAACGATGATGTCCCAGCCCATAGAATCCAGGCTGCCGGCTGGGAACCCCAAAATACTTGTTAATGTCGATGCCATACCGAACTCATCTTCTATGGTAACACTTACTCTGCTGCAAAAGTATCAACAAAGCAAGGGTGAGTACAGGGTGTACTCCACAAGAATTATGGCTGGTGGAGTTGTTTTGCATAAAGCCATCTTTGTTTATAAAACAAGAGGAAGAAGAAGCTCATCTAATAAGAGTATTTTAAAAGGGGATAAGAGAGCGACATCTCCAAAGTATTGATCATCATCTTTGTTATCCACCAAATCATCATCGAACCTCAACTAGGATCACCCCTCGTACACATGAGTGTAAGACCCCACCTTTATAAAGGTAAAGATCCCTGTGATTGCAATGCTAGTCCCTAGATCAATACCTAGCATCCACAGTTAAGATGTAATATCAAGAAACAAAGGTAATAATACAACTTTATAACCAGGAATAAAATAATTCATTACATCTTACATAGCTCATTTGGCTATCTCATTACAATGCAGCATAAATAACTATAGCATGGATTCCTTCATCTTCAAAGTGCCACAGGTAATCATGTTGGTTGTAGACTTGTAATCCTAATCAACACACTTCACTAACATCAAAAAACCTACAACATAATAAGTTACAGCCACAAGGGTCAATATATTTGAATTGTACTGGCAAGTGATACTATGGTAGTATAGTGGTAACTATCATATATATGCATTTGGCTAAGTGGAGCTTAGGCTTGCTTTGCTCAAAATAGATTTTCCTTATCATTTGAAAACACTAAGTTTTTGTTTGTCAGAATCACCCAAGGCATCTACCAATAGAAATTGGTGATCCTTTAATCCTTGTTCAACCACAAGTTTTTAACTTAGAATATTGGGATGAGGAGATTCTTGATAGCTTACATGTCTTGATGCTCAAATTGTCCATTGCCGGGGACACGGCTAAGTACTTAGATTTTACACTCTGAAGAGGTGGTGCACTTTCCCCAAAAGACTCGACATGCATCGAGACAAGATCTTTCAGAAGCCTTCCCTTAGACCAGAATGGACGCTCTCCAAACCTATCAACCCCTACCACCAACTGTCCATTTGGCTAAATTATTGCAACCTATATGATCCAGGCAGAGCCCATAATGCCATGTGGCTGCACTTGAAGCTTCTCAACATTTGACATCTCAAATTTGTTTGTCCCTGGGTGGCATTCCACAAGTATGATACACAAGGTAAACCATAGAAATTGGCCTTGTGTAACCACTCAACACAAAAACCAATCCACCATTCCACCCAGGTGATTCATTCACATAGTTTTTTATTAAATAAAACACAAGTCCTTGACATAGAAATATTTCATAGCATGAATATAATCCACCCTTGTTTTCTACTAGCTAAGCTAAGCATGATAGTAGTAGGAATCTTGACTTAGGAGAATTATACTAAGGTTTCATCTACTAGGATTTCCCATGGCATAGTTTATACTTAGCAAAAATTCCATGCAAGTCCTACGTAGAAATATCACTAATGCATAGTGAAAATAATGGGACAAAAGTATGAAGCACCACTTTCCTTTTTGGTAGACAATATAAGTTCACTCCTTGATCTTGCAATAGTTACACTCTTAAAATTTCACTACAATTCAATCAAGGCACAAATTCAATCTACCATTCAAGCAATTCATCACATAGAATAATAAAAACAAAGCAATGCATGCAAGCATGCCAAAGATTGTTTTATTTGCGAAAACTGGTTTCTATTAGACTATAAACATTCTAAAATATCTATTGGTCATTTATAAAAGTGGCAAAACCATTTGATATTAAGTTAGTGAAAATGGCCATTTAAATCATTTTTGTTTTGTTAGAAATCATTTAATCAAAGTAATAATTCCTAGAGTTTGACATATATATTTTTAAACACAAATGCTAGTGTCTTATGGTCAAGTGTTTAATATTAAAACCATTTTCAAAAGGGTTTTACTTATAAACCATTTTTAAATCAAAGCCATATTTAATTTGTTAGAAATGCATTTAAACAAAGTAATATTTTTATAGGGTTCACCAACTATATTTTTCAATCCAAAAAATTGGTGTTTAGGGTCAGAGAGTTTAAATCAAATCATTTTCCTAAGGTTTTACTCAAAAAGCATTTTTAAAGCATAAACAATATTTTTGTTTAACTAGAAATGCTTTTATTCAAAGATTTATTATTTTTCTTCACAAAATACACTTTTAAATCCATGAGTTGGTTTCTATGGTCAGTAGGTTCAAACCAAACAATTTACCAATGATTTTACCTTAAAAATATTTCTAGAATAATTTTTATATTCAAATTATGCCTACACAAGTTTTCTGCAAATACAACCAATTTTCCAGAAGCAATTACTAAACAAAGTACATGGTTGGATAGAATTTTTCTCGCTTATTCCATTGATATAAAATTTGCAAAATTTGAGCATGTAGATTAAAAGTTATTAATTTTGCAAGTTTCAACATCTAATAGATATGTTTATGTCTAATTAAAACAAAACAGTGCCACGCGTCGTGTTCTAATTGGAGCGTACTGGTTCGGCTGGATCGAGTGTTGTGGTGCGTTGGATTAAAAGCGGATCGTGCGGCACAGATGATTTCATACCCCTTCGTTTAGGTTCTATTGTAGCCACATGATCTAAATCAAACGGCTGCGGCGCGTGTGACCAAGGATGGGCAGCCCTGGCGGCAGCGAGTGGCGGCGGCGCGGTCAGGCGATGGAGTTGCCGGCGATTCAGGAAGCAAGAGAGACAGGGAAAAGGCTCACCGAGATCGCCGTGAATAGTAGATGCTCAAGGTAGTCTTCGTTGGCGAAGGGACGCTCGGGTGTGGCTGCAATTCCTCGTCGGAGATGTCTATGGCATCGGGCACACACGGTCGTGGTCGAAGGCGAGCGTCTGGGTTGCAATTTATCAAGTAAACATGTCAGGAGGGTGCTCAAGGTTGCCTAGATTGTGAAAGAACTCACCAGAGGGAAAGGGGTGCGCTAGTTTGTCGGCTACTGCTCGCCGGAGTTAAGGCATACCGTGGCGGCGCTCAGTCGAGGTTGTTGCCAACGCTATGGTTCACCAGAAGACGTGTGACCGGGGTCAGTTGATGCGCAAAGTGATGGAGATCAAGTGAGCGTGAACTAGAGGGGATGGGGCGGCGTGTACTCACCGTATTTGTCGCCAGACTGCGTCGGAACACAGGGTGGTCTCAGGCAAAATCAGCGCAGCCTGGTGGAGAAGGGAGAGTGGGGTCTGAGGGAAAAGGTAGAGGAGACGCAGGCAATTTATCGTGCGTGATTGCAGCGGCAAATTACTCGCGGAATTAAGACAAATTTATGTCGCGGAATCAAAGATGAAAACGGGAGAGAGGAGGAAGAACCCGTCGCCCTCGGTGAAGACGATGAACTGGCAAGTGGGGTCGCGGAGTCAGGGAGGTGCGGGGTTAGGTGTGGGGTCACACGGTCAGCGACTGAGCGGGTGTGCGCATGAGTGAAAGAAAACGGTTCGGAGGGGAGGAGAGAGGTGGGCTGCGAGTTGGGCCAGAAACTCTGCTGGGCTGGGTTAGGTTTAGCTGGGCTGACCTTTTCTTATTTTTTTTATTTAGTTTCCTTTTACTTTTTTTTGTTTTCTTTTTCTGTTTTGAATTTGTTCAAATGATTTCAAACCTCTTTTTAATTCAAAAATTTTCCAAACTTTCAGTAAGTTTTAATGTTGTTTAAATATGTATTTTAAATACCATTTTAGGAATAATACTTTTATCCTTTTATGGTTTATATTTTATTTAAAATAAGCACTTGCCTTTATTCCAATAAAATTTTAAATGTAATTTCAACTCTTATTTGAATTCATATTTTCATCAAACCCTTTTCATTAGGTTTTATTTATTCAATAGGGTGTTAAATAATTTATTTTTGAATTATTTGAAATATTTTTATTGTGATTTATTAAACATTTAAATGGAGCATTTGTCTTTCATTAAATAAAATTTGGATGGTTTTAATAACATATAAATTTTATTAAAATAACTCTTTTAAGTTAATTAGATAACTTTTTAATACACTTTGATAAATTTCCATTTATTATTTTCTCATGATTTAGTTAATCATTTCTATTAGGATTTTTATCTTTATCCATATATATTTAGAATATGGTTTAATGCCATATAATTTTATTAGAATAATCTTTCTACTATTATTTTATTTGGATTCTCTTTATTTTCATTTGCTTATGGATTTGGCCAAGATTTAATTTGGCTTTTAAATACTCCATATTTATTATTTCTTTCTTTATCTTATAAAATCCATATCTTTATCTTATAAAATCCATATCTTTTTATTTAAAATCCAAACTTGGTGATTCCAATTTGTAAAATTTTATTTAATATTTGTTTATCCTTTTATATCTATTTAGGATTAATTTGATCACAATTTGGTATGGATTTCAGATAGGAGCTTTATTAGCTTTGAAATTTAATTTCTTTATCTTACTAAATTCATAAGTTTTTATCCATGGTTCCAAACTAAGTGAAACCAATTTCTATGGTTATATAATATTTTATTTATCATTCTTGATCATTTATAAATGCTTGTTGCTAAATTTTTATATGGATCAAATCCTTAGTCCTATAGAGAGATCTTGGAAATGATTTCTTCCATTAGGGTTTTAGAGTTTTGGTTTAACTTTTCCAAGTGTTTAAATTTCAAGATTCATTTATGAAGAATGCATTTCACTTGATTTGAATTTAGTTGGATTCCCTTTTATTCAAAGTTTGTTCAAGATGGGTTTTTAAGTTTCCATTTAGAAATAAAAAGTTTCTTTTCACCCTAAATTTCAACAATTATTTATTTTGTTTATTTATTTTTCACATTACAAAATTTGGAAAATTTTGGGATGTGACAATGAGGAAGCATCCTTAAGCACACGTTGAACTGCCAAGTTTTATGATTAGGTTATAGTTTTATATGATCTTAGTATCGGGTCACCAAGTCATCCATAACTGTGGACATGGCTTTTCGAAAAGATTTAACCCTGTAGGTGTGTACAAATTTACCCACACGTCCCAACCGAATCTTAGCGTCACTTGAAACACTTCCTTGGTGTGCTGACGGAGGGTGATCGACCGAAACTTTCCCTTACTTTTGCCTAATCCATGAGTCACCAGAAGGGCTCCCAACTGCGGTTGTTGGCCATACTCCCAGGCGGTGCTCGACTCTGTGTACCGGGATCCAGTTCAGTGTCGTGCAGCTTTCACTCGGCCACGTTCTATTTGCTTGCACCATTTTCCAAAACCTTTTTCCATGCACGTGCTGAATAAATCTTCAAACTACAGATTCATGGATCAGACTAGGAAAGTTGGGGTCAAGGGGGTCACCATAAACCCACGTGTGGCTATACGCTCATCTTGGTCCATAGGCAAGAACTCGGGTCCTAGGGGTGGCAAGTGTTGGACTACAAAAAACCACAACCCACATGGCCTCCCATACAAGCCTTAGCATGTTTACCTCACATCACCAAATCATACCATGTTCTCATTTCTAACTAGGTCCATTCGAAGCTCAAATACATTAACCAGTTGAGTCAGCAGAACAACTAAGCATGGCTAAGCACAACAGATAAATTAGCTCTAGCAGCGCTCATAGAGATAAACCCTAGTTATGCTTGGAGAAGTGGATCAGGGATTATAGGTTAAAAGGAAACATGCATCAGATAGGATAATTCTATCTAGATAAAATACTTTAAAATCATATGCACATGGAAAGAATTAAAATACTTTGAAATCATAGGATTGTATCATGGTGGGGCTATGCTTGCCTTTGCCTGTTGATATCCAGAAAGAAGAGCTTCGGACATCTGGTACTTGACTTGGTTATAGTTGTTCAAGTATTGGTCTTCGAGCTTCAACGATGTTAATCTTGGTCTTCAATCTCGATCTCAATTCCGATATCGTATTCTCCCGAACAAAAAGAAATTACCGGAAAGAAAGGGGAAACAATTAACACATGGTATCGATGTAATGCTCAATCAAGAGTGATGATATGAAAATATGAATTGTACTGAAATGTAACCCTAAGACCTGCTCGGCAGTTTAATTGGGGTTCCGAGGGGTATAAACCCTATTTCGAAAGAACTCCGGAAACACCTATGAGGGGTTACTATGTTCTTCTAACTTTACTTGTCATTTAAATTGTTGAAAAATGCATCATTATATATTAAATAGGTAGATCTCATTTTTCTGAACATTTCGATATATTATACATATTTTTCTGACTAATAGAATAAAAGTTATTGAATTTAAAAAATTTATTCATTTTCTGAAATTATTAAACAATTAAAAACAATACTGCGCAAGGCTGACGTCAGAACAACCCTAATTCTAACCTTTTCTCACCACGACAAAGGCTAGCCTCAGTGGCTAACGGGTGGGTCTGAGGCCATGTCAGAGCCACCTCAGCGCCACGTCGGCTCACCGGCGAACGAGCCAGACGACGACGTGGACGGCGGAGGAGCGCGAGCTAGGGAGTGTGCCTGTGCGTTCTAGAGAGAGGAGGCTGAGGCGAGCCAAAGAGTAGCGGATCCGCTTGGATTTGGTTGCAGGAACAGGGAAAGCGACGGTGGCCGACGGCGATGGCTGCAGGTGCTCGCACGGAGGGTGCTACGACTAGCAATCGACAGAACAAAGAGGTCCATCTTGACCAGAAGCTCAACAGAAGTGCAACATGCTTAACGTTGGGGTGAGGCGAGGTCGAGGTCGACGGCGATTCCTGCGCCGAGCAACTTCGATGTCTGGGAAGGCGGGTTCGATTCCGGCGATAGAGGGCATCCCAGCAAGCGTGCTTAAAAGGGGAGGTGAAGGAAGAAAAGGCAGAGCTCTTCGGAGGATCGGCAGGGTATGGGGTGGTGTTGAACGGCGGTGATTCGCTGGCAAAGCTTGTCCAGGGTTCGAGCTGTCGCTGGGGAACAGTGAAGAGAGTTTGCAGGAGGGGAAGCGTGACCAGGGGAGAGAGAGAGAGTGACTTGACGACGTCCTTATCCTCTCCAGGGGTATGGTGAAGTGGAAAGCATCACGACGGTCTCGGCAGAGCCAGGTAGCTACTTGGCGTACAGAGGAAGAAGACAACAAACATGTACTTGGGCCTGGGCCAAGTTGGGCTGCGAAGCACTTCGCTGGGCGGCGGTTAGGTGCGAGAGGAGGGTCTACGCCGGCCTGGTCTAGCTACCTTTTCTATTTCTGTTTTCATTTCTATTTCAAATACAAAACTGTTTTGGGCATTAAAAAATGCTGTCGATTTTTGTAAAACCTTTGAAATAATGTGAGGCCCTTGTAACATTTTGGGCTTCACAACTATTTGAACATTTTCAAAATATTTGAAACCATTTGAAATAGTTACAAAGAGAAGGGGAATATTAGGGTTTAGGGTTTTGCTTTAATTTTTCTTAGTTTCATTTTTAGAATATGATGCTCATTAATGCCCAATAAAACCTTAATTACTATTAGTAGAACTAGGGGTGTTACACTGCATGTGAAAATCTGGCTTGCACCCATTGTATGCACATGTAGAATCTGTCACACCCGATCATCACGTGGTACATCGAAATGAGAATTCTTAGAAACGGTGCCTACTAAGGACGGACACTTTATTACTTGATATTTAGTGAGAGGGATCATCTTATAATGCTACCATCGTGATCTAATCAATACAAGATGCATAAAAAGGATTAACATCACAAGCAATTCATAATATGTGATATGATACGGCCTTTCTTTTTGTTCCTTTGATCTTCATCTCCAAAGCACGAACATGATCTCCATCATCACTAGCATCGCATCAAGGTCAATGGTGCCGATTCATGGTTGTCCATCACAAAAAACAACTATGACAACTACTTTGAACAAAGCGATTACATGATGTATAGACACGCATGTCTTAACAAATTAAAAGACAACCATAAGGCTCCCGCTAGTTTCCAACTTACAATAAGGATCATTGCATACATCATATATAATTACAATCACATCATGGCCATATCACATCACAACACAAGCCCTGCAAAAACAAGTTAGATGCCTCTAATTTTCTTTGCATGTTTACTTGGCCGGGTCTTTTGAATAAGAACCGTTCTAACTTACAAACATGAACCACAACATTGATACAAGTACTGTCAAGTGCCCATTGTAAATTGAATCTTCACTATGGTGGGAGAGACAGACGCCTGCAAAGACACTTGTGCAAATGCAAGTTGCACGTTGAGCATGGAGCAAGTCTCATGTACGATGACATGTAAGGTTAGCCCGGGACGCTTCATCCCACCATCCCGCAAGATGCAAAGTACGCGAAAAGCAAGTGACAATAAATTCATCAACGCCCACAAAACTATTTTTTTCCACTCGTACAACATATCAACGCATAGAGTCAGATCTGATACCACTATAGGTTTCATAGCATGGAAAACAAAAAATTTCTATCACATGAACACACAAAACCAAGAGCTAATCTATGGCAAAGACAAGATCAAATCTATGAGATTGGTGCAACGCGATTGTAGAGAACTAACCCTCGTAGATCCAATTAACGATATCGGATTCTCGTGGTTGATGTAGTCGATCACTTGCCGATCTCAAGATCGTGTAGACGATCCTTTCGGCTCCACGTTCCGGCAGCGCTTCTGCAGTCAGTCAAACGTATAGTAGTCGATGAAGACCTTCCTATCCCTTGTTCCAGCAGGGCAGTGGAGGTTGTAGATCACCTTGGAATCCCAACATCACGACGGTGTGGTGGTGGTGGTGGAGGAGGAGAAGAGATTACTGCAGGGCTTCGCCTAAGCTAGAGCTGTGTATGGAGGAGAGAGGGGAGGCACCGGCGGCTATGGTTTGGAGTGAGGTTCTATGGGGTGCCCTCACTCCTTATATGGGTGGGGGCTATGCCCAGGGTTCCCACACCTGGTCGAGTCCTTCTCCAACTCCTCTAGGCTGGCGGCAAGGAAAGGGAGAGGGAGAACTTGTCCCTCAAGGTTTCTGTTTCCTTCCCTAAATAGGATTTTACTTTACAATCTAGGATTTGACTTTTCAAACTAGATTTTGTATATCTCTTCCTAGTCCATGGCCAAGTTTGCCTAGGGTATGATGCACCTAGCCCATAAGGGTATGGTGCATTCCAAGTACCACCTCCCGGGGTGGTGGACCTTCCAAAACATTCTAGAAGCTTCCGATAAAAACACCAAAAACATTTCCGAACCCGGGAAATTGACTTTCCTTATATGAACCTTATTCTCTGGACCATTCCAGATCTCCTCGTGATGTCCTGGATCCAACCCGAGTCTCCGAACAACATTCGGTATCCAACACACATTCCATATCTACTCAAACAACATCAAATCCTTAAGTGTGTCTCCCTACGGTTCGTGAACTATGCAGACATGATCGATACACCTCTTCGAACAATAACCAATAGTGGGATCTATAAATCCATAATGACTCCCACATATTTCGATGATGACTTCATAATCGAATGAACCATTTACATACGATATCGATTCCCTTTGTCACACGATACTTTACTTATCCAAGGTTTGATCTTCGGTATCTCTATACCTAGTTCAACCTCGTTACCAATAAGTACTCTTTACTCGTTCCGTGATATGACATCCCTTGTGACCTAGTCAAATGCTTGCAAGCCAATTGGATGACATTCCGCCAAGAGGGCCCATAGTATATCTATCTGTTGTATGGATGGACAAATCCCACTCTTGATCCATGTCTTCAACACATACATTCAAAATACGCACGTGCAAGGCTTGGCTCCAATTGGTACTTTAGTTATAGTTGTCTATGTTCCAGAAACAATGCTCCAAGTTGTCCATAACTGTGTACAAGGCTTTCAGAAAGACTTACCCTGCAGGGGTGCACAAATAGCAACACAAGCACGTGCTACCTCAGGAAGAAGAAAATAAAAAGCAACGAGGCAACACGACAAAGTATTCGCAAGATTCATAGATGATTTTAGGGGGGCACCCCACTAAGTTACCCCAACAAAGTCGGCTGGGCTCCGAGATGGACCCAGGGTTTTCTTCAATGGCTGTAAACGACTAGGAACGCGGAATTGTGACTATGCTTGTCTATACCTCAAAAACACTCCGCAATCTAAAACAACATATTAGTAAACGCTCCTCGAGCAACAATAGTAAATAATGAAGTAAAACATGGCATAAGTATAGGATATTAATAACAACCCAAACTAGTTGTGGCCCTAAGAAATTTAATGTGAATCAAGCTAAGACTAAGGGGATTTATGGTGCCATATATGGATAGTGCGATAGTCAAGGAACAAGAATCAAATACTCGGGTCCTACATGACACAAGTGAGAGGATAAAATCTAGATCCCAATTATTGCCCACCGATGCCTATTTCTTTAGTTATCCCATTACTACTCAATTCAGTTGTTTAGGTATCTCATTATTCAAAGACTCTTCACTAACCCTACAAATTCAATTCTATAACTCACATGGCTCAAACAACTCCTATAGTAATGGCTCATAGGATAGAGGGAACATGCTTCAGTGGGGTTTAAAAGTAATGGTTGTGCAGTACATGGGATTGCAATTTAATTCGGATCACGACTCATGATGCAAGAATAAGATATATTCAATAGGTACTATATACAGTGAGAGCATGGGGAATTTATTGCCTAGGAGTTCAGTTGCAGAATAGGTGGGATCCGGGTAATACTCCTGAGGCTCCTGATAGTTCCCTTGTTCAGCGTCTATCCGGATAAAAACCAAACACACAAGGGCCATAATAAATACATTTCACAATCATGATTGAATGATTGAATGATTCAAAATTTACATGGTATAACGTAGCATGGCATGGGTGAGGTGTCGGGTACAAGAATAAATCATGTTATTAAGTTTTTAGTCATGTTTTGCTTCCATAAAACTTGATGGTCCATTAATATTTATATTATGCATGCTTCAGTTCATATCATGGAATGCATATTTAGAACGGGGTCGTCGTGCTGATCATTTTAGAAATATCATTTATCAAATTCAGAGTTACAGAATTAAATTTATGAATTATTCACGAAATGGCATTTAAATAGTATTAAATAATTAGAAAATTTTAAATGCCCAAATTATATTTTCAATAGCATATTCATAATTCTCATGTTTTTCTGATTCAAAAACATATACTATACATATTATTTGGAATTATAAATTTAAAACAATAATGCAAAATAATTCAAATATGGTCAAATGTCAAAGGTTTGACTATCTAGGTTCAACTCTAGAATAAACTGAAAATATGTTTGAATTCATCTCTAAAAACTATTTATTTTTTATTTTGGGAACATTTTCAAATTCCAAACAGATTTGTATTGATGAAATTATTGGAGAATTTTAGTTTATAAAAGAATTTATTTTTGTAAAATAGGTAAAGGAAAGGAAAAGAGGCAGTGGGGCACCGGTTGAGATTGGTGAGGTTTGACCTACCAAGGGAACTTTTCAAAATGTAATATGATAAAACCTTGGTGAGGTTTGACCTACCAAGGGAAGTTGAGAAAGAAAACGTTTTTTTCCAAAATGATGATGAAGAAGAGAACAAGATTTTTTTTAAAAACGCACCTATTTCATTACAATTTTGCTCGAACAATTAACTCGTACAACCACATTACCATGGAATGGGGTGGGGATTGACTCGATATTTGTCTACTCTAGTATGGGTTTCCTTGCAACTGCCGTAATGGATCATCTCCATCGAATGACATGAATCTCTTACTGAAAAGGGTCATCTAATGAAGCCCATGACCTAGGGGACTCAGAACCACCCATGTTAGTGGTCGGAAGATACAATGAGCCTCTCATTTAAAGTGCCCACTCTCGAGGTGTAGGAATGCACTCTGGTTGGTATGTGGATCCCGATGTCCCGGTGTTGGCAGGAACAGCTCATAGGGTAGGGCCTATGCCAGAGTGGGCATCCTGATGGTTTCGACCGGTTACTCAACCCACGATCGGTATGGATCAGGGCAGAGTATCTGGATGGTGCGGGTAAAGTGTACAACCTCTATAGAGTGTAAGTCTATTCGAATAGCCGTGTCCATGGTCATGGATGGTTGGGAAGGTTGCTGTAAAACAGTGCTGGTTTTTTTTCAAAAAGGTTTCCAGAAAAGAAAGAGTTTCCAAAACCTGGTAGTATGGAGGACAACAACGAAGCTAGGTGATCTTGAAGGATCACGGAACCTGAAAAATCCGGTCAGTTGAAGCCGAGGTTATTAAATAGGTTGACTTAATCCTAGTGTTTTCCAAAACTTTTCAAAAAGACTTTCGAAATTTTACAAACTATTTTCAACAAAAGTGTGTAGATGCTATATCTACCAGAGAAACTATTTTATAAAAGAACCTCTCATGGATCCCTCCTACTACCATAGATATATTATTATTATCATAAGGTGGTTTGCGAGTACATTTAGTGTACTCAGTCGCGTTGTCCCTAGCTATTAACTTGGTCAGATTCGAGAATAAAGGAAGAAGAAAGTGACACTGATGACTATGCGCGTTAGGAAGTTCTCTCAGTCTACTACCTATAGGTTAAGGCATGGCTCGGGAACTACGCTTGTTGAAGTTCCGCTGATGTTGATTGAGGTACCCTTAATGGAAACTAAGGTATGCCATGTATCCAGTTAAGTAATGGATGTTCGCTTTGTTACTTTTCGGTTATGTTCCACGACAGACTGATCATGGGGTCGTGGTTATGAATAACAGGTATTCTCAGAGGATTAATCCAGGGGCCCCACAAAACTCATAAACTTGATGTTGCGATTAGAGACGATTGTTCTTGTTACCCCTTGAAGACGGACGATTTCCCTCAAAAAGAAATTTGCAATATGTGACGCATCATCGATCTTATGGCAAGGAATGAAGCGTGATACACTACAAACATACACTGCAAATATTGAGTTTTTACTTTACTATTACACACGTCTGCCTACTATTACTCATGAATTACACTAGAATCTCATTACGAGAACACTTTACATACATTTAAGTTCATTTATAGGAAATGTGCGAAAAGGCACCAAACACTCTCCATACGTTGAGTATTTGAATTCAAATTCAAACCTAAGGACCAACTTGCGAAGCACTACAAGAAACTCAGGGGGATGGTTGCAAAACTCTCTCAACTACTCTCTTCCAGCGACGACCCTTGGAGGGAAGGAGAAGAGAAGGCAGTACACGCATTCCAGAGGGAGCTGATCACTGCAAAAGGTGGATCCCTATCTACTTCCTCACCACCAACACCCTCTTCCATCAACCACCTCTTGCAGAGAAAAAAACATCAAGGGATCGAGATCGGCAGCAGAGGATTTCGACGGTGATCTATGGACACCATCACCTGCAAGTTGTAACTACCCTTGAATCCCCCTCTACTTTTCTTGATCTTGATCCTTGCTTGGGGACGATCCTGTATTGCTCACCTCTGTAGTTCCCCTTCTGGTTCTTCCTTGTTGCTACTGATAGACTAGCGAGTAGATGAACTGTTAATTTTGCTAAACAACCCTAAAACCAACTTGATTGCTAAGCTGTGTGAAACCAAACTCAACAATAGCTTCATCCCTGAGGAGAACACGATAACTCTATACTTTCTTATCAATCAATTTTGGCACCGTTGCTGGGGATAAACGTTTGTTGAGAGAGGTAGTAGGGCAGACTTAGTGTTATTTTTAGTACTTTTGTTTCGTTAGATGCTCGTAATCTTTGTGCCTTCGATTTATGGTGTGCATGAAATTAGTGTATGAATGAAAGAGAAGAAGGAGTACTATTTCCTCTAGATCCTGAGATTGATAGAACTTTTCTAAGAAGAAGAAGAGAGGGACAAGATAAGTTAGCAACAACAGTAGTAGTAATGGGCGAAAACCAAAGAGTTTTGCTCAGGGATATATGGATTCCAAAGGACCAAGGAGTTTCTTCGGGAATTATCTCTCCTGTGATAGAGGTTAACAACTTTGAGTTGAAGCCAGCTCTGACAAATATGGTGCATCACTCTCAGTTTGGCGGCTCTCCACTTGAAGACCCTCATGAGCATATAAGAACATTTCTTGAGTATTGTAACACATTGAAGCAAAATGGATTTTCACTAGAAGCTATCAAGCTTTCTATATTTCCATTTTCTCTCAGAGATGGGGCAAAGGTCTGGATGCATTCACTGCCACTACGTTTGACTAATACATGGGAGCATCTTCTTCAAGCCTTTCTTGAGAGATACTTTCCCCCAAGTAAAGAAGCAGAGTTCCGAGACAAGATCACCAGATTCATGCAGTATGATGGTGAGATCTTGTATGATGCATGGCAAAGATACAATACTATGATCAGAATGTGTCCTCATCGTGGTCCAGAGCAGTGGATGGTGTTGCAAACATTATACAAAGGATTGACACACCAAACCAGAGCTTATGTAGATTCAGCAGCTGGAGGAGGAATTATGAACAATACATTGGATGAAGCATTTGCTTTGATTAAGAGTATGGCATTTCACCATTTTCAGTGGTCAAGTGAGAGATCAATAGCACCTCAACCTCCTGGGATCCAAGATATATACCAGAAGGATTCTCTAGCAGCTCAAGTGGAGATACTGAATAGGCAGATGGCAAGTGTAATGTCTTCCTGTGGAGCATCTTAAGTTGCTTCAGTTCAGACTGCTCAACAAAACTGTGATGTTTGTGGTTAGTCATGACACACATCAGTTGAATGCACATAATATGCAACAATTGGTCAATCCGTGTATGAAGTGAATTATGCTCAAGGACAGTCATAGAGCCAAGGGCTATTTTATCATGGTTATAACCCATCTTGGAGGAATCATCGAAATATAACTTATAGGAGCAATGTGCCATCATATTCTGTTCAGTCTTATGTGAGATCAAAATTGAATAGTCAACCAACAGGAACAAGCTATTCTAAGCCACCAGAGACCCCAGTGTTATAGAACTCAAGACTAGAGGAAATCATGAAAATGCAGTTGGAAGTAATGACATCCTTGAATGATCAGGTTAAAGTCCTGAATAGCAGAATGGATAATATGTGTGGAAGATTGGGTGAGGAGAAGCATGAAGGGAGACTGCCATCTCAGCCAGAAAAAACCCTAAGGCCTTGTTTGGCATGGGTGTATTAGTGAGTATTTCAGAGTGTTTTCTAAGGGTGTTTGGGTGGAAACACTATTGTCACCCAAAACACTTTATTATACCACCATACCCTTCCTTGTTAATACTCTCTATTCATTTTCTGTTTGGAAGGCAGGGCTTAAGAACAGAAATTTCAGAAGACTTGCTTCAGATAATTTAAGAACTGGAATCTCTTTGACAGAGAAATGCGAGCTCCAAGAACAATCACTACTACTTGAGACATTCTAAAAATCAGACTCAATAAGATTCGGCTGAAAAGAGAAACAATTTTGCGGTGCTAGTTCAAAATATTGTTGGTGTGACTGATTCGATTGAGAAGTAGGAAGTGAGAAAGGTACTAGCTCGAATCAATACTAGCTGAGAAACTCCAGACCAGAGAAAACCAATCGATTCAGTGGGATTACATGACAAAACCCAACAGTGACCGGACGAACCATGGTGGCCTTCACGATCGCGGGCGGGAGGGTGCAGCTGGACTTCAGAGGCGTCTTTCGAGGTCGTTGGCGGCGCGGATCAGACAGACTCCGCCTGTGGACTTCAAGGTTGCGGACATGGCGGAGTTGCCAGATTCACGTGCGCGGACAGGCAGAGCACTAGGGCGTCGCTGCGAGCTTGCGCCGCCACCATTCAAAATGCGAGGCGAAGGAGCGTCCCAAAAACACGTCAACCCGCCGTGTATTGTAGGGTTTTTTGGGTTTGAGCCTGGCCTAGAACGGTCTACCAAACAGATTGCTCGTGGTTTCACGTGTATTGAAATTGGGCTGGTATTATACACCACGAATCCGATCAAAACCCATCTGCCAAACAAGGCCTAAGGGACATTGTCAGGCAATTTCAGTTACAGGAGCAGTCACCACTAGGGAAAGTACAAGCACATCACCTATTCTGCATCCCCACCAATTTACTAGCCTCCTGCAATGAGAAATGCCAAGAAAGATGAACAAGTAACAGAGAAAATTACTAGTCATCAAGAAAAAGGAAAAGTTTCACTAGCTGACAGTAGTGAGAAGACAAATGTAATAGTACCTATAGAAAAATCAGAATCCCATTTCCAGAAAGTCTAGAGAAAACCAGAGATGACAAGGAGTTCAACAAGTTTTTGGAAATGATGAAAGAAGTGCAGATCACAATTCCAATTCTGGATGTTGTCATGCATGTTCCTATGTATGCCAAATTCCTTAAGGACCCGTTGTCAAAGAAGAGAATACTAGATGAGCCAGAGATTGTAACATTATCCAAGGAATGTGGTGCAGTAATTCAGAATTCTTTTCCAACTAAATTGGATGACCCTGCAAGCTTTTGTGTCCCATGCATAATTGGGAGAAAAACCTTTATGGCAATGTGTGATCTAGGTTCATCTGTAAGTGTACTTCCTTTGTCAGTAAGCCAGGCATTACACCAAGAACACATGCAACCTGCAATAATCACCTTACATCTAGCTGACAGATATTTTAGGAAGCCATCGGGATTGCTCATGGATATACCAGTGGCAGTGGGAAAGTTTGCTTATCTAGTGGATTTCATAGTTTAGGTCATGAATGACAAGACTGAAGTAATAATTCTGGGTAGACCATTCTTAGATACAACTCGAGCATTGATTGATGTTCAAGAAGGAAAGCTTACACTGAGATTTGGAAAAGAAGAAGTGATGTTTGATATGAAGCACCCCACTTACATTCCACAAAGAAACGACCAGTGTATGAGAATTGATATAATCAGTAACTGTGTTTCAGACCTATACTATGAAACCAATACTGAAAGAATTGACCTGAATGGGGATAAGATATTAGGCAATGAAGGATACCATTATGCCGTCTACCAGATTGTCGATGACAAAAAAGTGAAGTGGTGTATTTTTCAGAGGAGCAAATAGAATACAAACCTCTTCGCAATCACCTGAAGTATGAATTCCTTGGAGCTAATAAGAATTTTCCTGTTATCATTAGCTCTGCTTTAACTGATGGACAAACTGATGAATTGGTGAACTTGTTGAGGAAATACAGAGAAGTAATTGGGTATTCCATTGTAGATATGAAAGGGATTAGCCCAGCTGTGTGCAACCACAGAATATTTCTAGAAGAACGAGCTAGGCCAACTAGAGAACATCAAAAGAGATTGAATCTCACTCTTTAGGAAGTTGTGAAAAAGGAAATTCTCAAGATGTTATCTACTGAGATAATTTATCCCATTAGTTATAGTGAGTGGGTAACCCCAATACATGTTGTACCAAAGAAAGGCGGGATCACAGTAGTGTAAAATGAAAAGGCAGAACAAATTCCCACAAGGAAAACCATAGGGTGGAGAATGTGTAATGATTTTAGGAAATTAAACTGTGCCACTAGGAAATATAACTTTCCCCTCCCATTCATTGATCAGATGCTTGAAAGATTAGCAGGGCATGAGTATTATTGTTACATGGATGGATACTCAGGGTTCTTGCAAATCCCAATTCACCCAAGTGACCAAGATAAGACAACTTTCACCTTCCCTTATGGAACATTCACTTACATAAGGTTACCCTTTGGTCTGTTCAATGCTCCTGGCACATTTCAGAGATGTGTAATATACATTTTCTCAGAATAAATTGAAAGAATCATGGAAGTTTTCATGGACGATTTCACTGTTTATGGAAACAACTTTGAGAAGTGCATGGAAAATCTCGAGACAGTGTTGAAAAAGTGCCAGCAGCATAGTTTGGTGCTTAATTGGGAGAAATGACATTTTATGGTAAAGGAAGGCATAGTTCTTGGGCATATGGTATCTTCTAGGGGGATTGAAGTTGATCAAGCAAATGTAGAAGTGATCTATCATTTGCTAGAGCCAATAAATGTGAAGGGTGTGAGGAGCTTTCTAGGTCATGCAGGATTCTACAGGAGATTCATCAAGGATTTCTCAAAAATCACAAGGCCACTAATGAATCTGATAAATCAAGATGTTTCATTTGATTTTGATCAGAATTCTGCAACTACATTTTCCCAACTCGAACAAGCTCTGATTATAGCTCTAGTGGTTCAACCACCTGATTGGAAGTTTCCTTTTGTTCTCATGTGTGATGCAAGTGACTATGCTGTTGGAGAAGTGCTGGGGCAAAAGAATAACAAGTTGTTGCATGTGATTAGCTATGCTAGAATAACACTTGATAGGGCCCAGGCTAACTACACTACTATAGAGAAAAAATTACTTGAAATTGTCTATGCATTTGACAAGTTCAGGCAATACTTGGTGGGAAATAGATGTGAAGTGTATACTGACTATGCTGCAATCAGATACTTGATGAACAAGAAAGAGGAAAAACCAATGCTCATTAGATGGATAATAGTCCTGCAAGAATTTGACATTGAAGTCAAGGACAAGAAGGGGAAAGAAAACCTTGTTGTTGATCATCTGTCAAGAATTCAAGACTTTCCAACAGAAAATCTTCCCATCAATGAGAATTTGCCAGGAGAAGGCTTGATGCAAGCAATTCAGGTGCAAGGATGTATTCCATGGTATGCAGACATAGTAAACTACTTGGTCTGCAAAATTGTGCGAGTTGATTTCAGTTATCAGAAGAAGAAGAAATTCCTACATGATGTCAGAGAATATTTTTGGGATGAGCCCTACTTATTCAAACATTGCAATGATGGGGTAATGATGATATGTATACCTGAAGAGGAAACCAAGAATATTATCTTCCATTGTCACTCATCTCCTTATGGAGGACATGCAGGTTCATCCAAAACCCAAGCCAAGACTGTGCAAGCAGGATTTTTCTGGCCAACAATGTTCAAAGAAACAAATGAATTTGTGAAGAAATGTGATCCATGCCAAAGAACTGGAAAAATTACCAAGAGAAATGATATGCCACAACAAGGAATCTTGGAGGTGTAATTATTTGATGTTTGGGGAGTGGACTTCATTGTTTCACTACCACCATCACAAGGTTTCAAGCATATCTTAGTAGATGTGGATTATGTATCCAAGTGGGTAGAGGTAATTCCCACAGTACATGCTGACTCAAAAGCTGTATGAAAATTATTTAAGAACATAATCTTCCCAAGATTTGGAGTTCCAAGAGTTGTGGTCAGTGATGGAGGAGCACATTTCAATAACTACCAGTTTGCAAAACTTGCATGAGAGATGGCCTAATGCTGACTCAAAACTTGTATGCAAATTATTCAAAACCAACTCTCATCATGATGGTGGCTATCTTGATCATGAGAGATGGTGTCTATCTTGATCATGAGAGTTGGTTTAAACATCAAAACCATATCATCTAGGTCATTTCCAAATCAGAACAAAACAAAAGAAAATTCAAATATGAAGCATATGACCTAATGGTCATTGATGCCCAATTTAACCAGCAGGCCACTTTGAGCATCTCTAGCAACTAATCTCAAACAGAAAATTTTCCATTTATTTTCTCCCCTTGCTAGACCTAGTGACACTAAACCTAGTGGATCCTTCCAACCTTGCAAAAACAAATCCAAACCCATTTGAGAGGCAATTAAAAATTGAATCTATCTTATGTATCAAGATAGACATTTTTGGAAAACCACTCAAACCTTCACCACTTAGCAAATCCTTGCACCCAGAGACTACCAAGATTACTATCAGAACACCCACCAAAAATCACTGGAAAATATGATGGTTTAGTTCTTGCGTCCATTAGATCGAACACTTGGTAATCACAGTACAAAATCAACCACTATACACTATTTTGATCAAACCTTTGATCATCTTGTGACCTCACCGAGCTCACACGTTGTGCCTTTAACGCCCTCAGTACCAGTCCGTGCAAATGAGGTGTCTCACTCGATCAAATGAGCAGTGCAAAAATCATACCCGAGATCACCTTGCCACCCTGACATGGACACGCCGCCACAGACCGTGCCACCCTTGACCACGCTGTCTAGAAGGTAGACTTAACCTCATCGCCTCTGCATGTGCACGCCTCGACCAAATACTGCTCGAGGAGACGCCAGCAAAGTCGTGCCCATTTAACGCCAGACCATGCCGGTCGCCGTGCCAGAGCGCCGAGCAATCCCGCGTGCACACGTTGTGCCTCGCCCTCACCTTGCGCCATTACGTTCACCATGACTCCAGCAAGCTCCTAGGCATGCTCGTTTGACCGCGCAGGCATCGTGACCACCGTACACCGTGATGATTGCTGACAATAGCGCCGCAGATCACGGACGTTGTAGAACGATTTAGACCGCCCCTCGTCATGCCACTGTGCGCAAGACGATCACCCTGAAGCACCACATCGACCTATAGCCTTGGCCATGACTATAGCTCACTATAACTGCGTCGCCGACGAGCCCGAGCCATGATGCCGTGCCCCTTCGCCGCAGTATAAATAGAGGCCTCCCCCGACCTCAAAACGCACACCATCCCCTCCTCTCTCACCCAGAAACCTCTCTCACCCAACTATGGAGTAAGGCGAGCACCACCTCGCTGGAATTTTACCGGAGTTCGCCGCTGCAGAGGAAGGAAGGAGCCGACTCTAGGAGCCGCCCCAGGAGCTGTCGCGACCACCCGTCGAACTGCCATAGTCGACTCCATCGTTCGCCCCAATCGCCGCACCTAACTGGATCCCTGGTAAGCCCCCGACGACCCCTGACGTAGCGCTAGGTTTTTGTCCTACGCGAGCCCTGCGACGAAGACGACGACGCTCAGCCATTGATCACGCTCTAATCGTAAGGTCCAGAATAGCTGATACCGCTTCGCGTGTTGTTAGCCGCTTACAGGTATGACCAGTCCGAGAGCATCCCGCTACACGCATGTTGTGTAGTTGGGTCAGCCTAGTAGCATTCCCGCTCGTAGCCCAGTTATTCAAATTTTGATTTGTCTTTTATTTGAAAAACCCCTACTGTAGGTAACTTTAAAAATCAATTCAGGAAGATTCACACCACCAAATTGAATGAATCCAATTTTTTTTGAAAGTAGATGAAAATCTCTAATCACTCCTATTGGATTCAAACAGTTTGAAACTATGGATGACCCTCAGTAAAAATAACAAGAAAGTAGCTTTTAGCACTTCAAACATTTTTATAAAATCAACCATAAGTGATTTTGAGTTAATTCCAACTCTCAAAAATCACATTGGACAATACCTTTCCGAATATGTAAAAATCTACATACTTACATATAGTAGTCCTAGACCAAAATTAAAGAATGGCTTTATAGTCATTTCTAGCCTCCAAAATATTATTAAATATGAGTGTTAAGATTTTTAAATTAGGCCAACCACTTTAAATAACATTCTCAAGTAATGATAGACATGATGCTAGATCATCTAGTGTGACCCTTGTGTGATAAATAGAAGTAGTTAAGTATTATTTGGTGATTGTGTACCTCGTATTTATTTCTAGACGCTAGTACCAATCCGGGCTACGAAGAGGAGGAATTCTACGAAGACGAGGACGAAAACTTCCATCACCTTACCAACCAAGGCAAGCTAAGCTAACCACGCAAGCCTCACTTGCAAGCAATTTTGATACCCCTTTGATTATACCAAATCCTAGTTTTACTTGCAAGCTTTACTTGTTACCCCTTGTTGCAAAGTTGTTCTAGTAGTTAATTAATTGGTGATTAGTGGAAGATTAGGAAAGTGTCATCAAGGTAGATACACTAGTTTAGCACCCATAACTAGTGACATCCCCATTTGATAGATGCTAGTGCTAAACTAAAATTGATCAATCTAGATGGGAACAAATGATCATGAAAACCTTGGAATGATGAGTCATTCTATTGAAATGTATTTACATGTGTTATGGACACAATGAGTTGAAGATGATAATGAATGAAGTACGTGACCTCACTTTGATAAAAACTGATGGTTTGGTTCGGATGTGATACCATTCCAATTTTACCATACAACTACAATACCCGAATTTCGGTAGGGCTTGACTGGAATTTTATGTGTCTTAGGGTGTTTTTGGATTGTAGCCAAAGTGTACCCTACCAATATTTTGGTCCTGACCTAAAGGTTGGCTCTTGTTTGGATTGTTTCCAACTTTTTGGCATGCCAATGCTCCACTACCAACTCTAGTTCAATTATTTAACCAATGTTGTCCAACTTGTGGGCAAGCAAAGACTTAATGAAAATTTTGGCTAGCCAAATATTTTGTGGGGCAATCTTGTGCACAAACCAAACACACCCTTAGTATGGGTTCCCTCACGAAACATGGTGCGCTGACGCTACCTCGTGAATGTTACTGTCCACCTATGCAGTTCCCAAGATGACATCATCATCATGGTTGGGAGGTCAAAGTCTTAGGGGAGGTGCCTATACTAGGGTGTGTAATTGAAAGGTTAGGATTGATTATCATCATACCAAGTATGATGATTCAGGGTTATTCCTTACGGATGTATCGAACGTTGTGGTGAAAGTGTACCACCTCTTTAGAGTGTCAAACTATTCGAATAGTCGCGTCCGTGGTTATGGACAGGTGGATGGCCATACTATACTGCTGTCAGATGTTTTCCAAAATGACCCGTGACTTGAAAGGTGACTTTTACTTGACCCCACAAGTTGTGGCGATGAAAGTAGGTTCCCACCTAAGGAACTTAGACAACTAAAGTTAGGCTTCTATTACTAGCTACTGGTTGAAATAAAATTTTCTTGTGGCAAACAAACCTAGAGCTTAGGATTCCTATTGGAATGGCCTTATTGCTTTAGTACTAGTTTGCGACTACTTCAAACTACTCATGGCTTTGTCCCTGGCTATTACCATGGCCAGACTATGAAGGAGACTACGAGGAGGATGGACAGCAGGACGCTTATGATAACTAGGATTATCTCCCATTGTCAGCATTGCCTCTGACCCTGAAGATGGAGCCCCGACCATGCTACTACTATTATTATTTCCGATGCTTTGATTTTAATCAGACCTGATCATGAGATCAACTATTTGTAAGACTATTATGGTTTGTAATGGATGATCTACTCTGCTACCAATCTGTTATGTCTCTCAAAAATGGTAATCCTGGGATTCCGATGTACGGCATAACAGGCATCTGGGATTAAAAATCCGGGGGTTGACACATTGGTATCAGAGCCATCCTGACCATAGGAGACCCTAGTTAGAATGGACATCTGAAAAATTTAGTTTCTAAAACAAAGGAAGTGAGTATCTTTGAAAACCTATTCTCACTCTTATCCTTGAATTTTTTTTCCAAAAGAGAGTCATATGTTTCTTAATTTTTTTGGAACTTTACATAAAATTTGGCACACTTGATCACTTCTCTAACTTACTCCTCTCAAATTTCTTATAGATGGACTACTCCTACAACGAGTTTTATCAGTTGGGCAACGGAGGAAACCTCATCTTTGAGAGTGACCTGAGTCAACTTGCGTAATTTCTGGAGCACCTGCATCCGGAGTTCTATGGAGCTCAACTCCATGATCTACCCGGAGGGGAGCTGCAGTGGCTGATTGTTGCAGATATGCGAGGAAAGATGGAACCACCTACATATGAGAAGATCCATTTCAGCATCAGGGAGAACAACTGAATAGATGGATTGGCGAGAGCAATGCAGGAAGCACTTGCCCGACTATGTGGGCAGAATATCAACAAGATCGTCGGCACCCGCTTCGCACATTATGGCAGAAGTGATTCCAATGGACAACCCTTGGACCTTCCAGACCACCCTAAGTTGAGGCACCATGTGAACCATCTTTACTTCATGCTTCATGAGAGTTAGAAAGAGCTGGACAACACTCGTGCTGACGCCAACGCGAAGCAACTTACTACCACTAAGAAGGACCATACCTTCGCCATCTTCGTGAAGGAGCGCAAGTCACTCTGCCGACTGCATGACAAGAAGGATCTCATCATTGCTCGCCTTCGTCACAATGTGTCATCCTTGGAAGAGACCGTCCATGATTGGGACATGCCGATTGTGGAGATGGGGAACAAAGGGGAAGATATTCGTGGAGATCCCTACTCGTATCTCAGTGATGATGATGACTACTTGGAGGACATGGATCAGGAGTTCCACACTGATGATGAGGACCGCGACTTCATTGATGATGAAGAAGCCACCGGTTCTGATGAGTAGTAGCACCAGAGCACTATCGTAGGTGTTAGTTGTATCTGGTCCCACTGTATTGTAGCTTGCCAGAATGGTTCTTAAAACCATCTGTTTCTTGATTGTGCTGTGTTGGAATGGGTTGTTTGTATTGTGTGCTTAGAATGAATGAGAATGAGTTGTTGGCTTTCAAACCTTATATTTACTAAAGTTTAAAAGCTTTTAAACCAAACTCCGAAACCTTAGAAAAATTCCCTCTTGTCTTGTGATCTATCCCAATCTTCAGATGCCTCAAAGAGGAAGCAGCTCATCTCAAGACCCGATGGTCCAAATCCTGCAAATGTTAGTAGCTGATTGAGAAGCCGGTAGAACCGAGCGTCAAGCCATCTTGCCACTCTTCAACAGATCGCCCAACTAGCGCATGACAACCAAGGCCATGGAAATCAGGATCATCATGGATCCAAACTTAAGAACTTCCAGAACACCAACCCCCCTATCTTTAGCAAGTCAGAAGAGCCCTTAGATACCGATGATTGGCTGCAGACTATGGAGAACAACTTGGAAGTTGCCGCAGTAGATGAAGTAGAGAAAATACTGTTTGCCAGCCACTATATGGATGGTTCTGCAAGGGCATGGTGGAATAGCACACGTACCATGAATGGAGGACAAATGATGACTTGGGATGAATTCAAACTCAAGTTCAACCGAACCCATGTGCCACCAGGTTTGATTCTGCGGATGAGGGATGAATTCAAGGAGCTGAAGCAGGGAAGCATGACCATGGTAGAGTACTGTGACAGGTTTCTATCTCTGTCTAGGTATGCCCCTGATGAGATTGGTACCGATGCCAAGAAGAAGGATAGATTTCTGAATGGTCTGGATGATGAGATACAGACAGTGCTAGTCAATATCCCATTTCCTGATCTAGAAGCTTTAGTGGATTCAGCAATCAAGATGGATGGAAAGATCAACCAAGCTACTGAGAAACGTAAGTGTCATACGATGCATCAACCTAGACCCCACCATACCCCAAAGTATCTCCCGAGTTCGTCTGCTGGATTTTCCCCAAGGAACAATAAGCCACCTATGTCACATCCCAACTACACCAATTGTAAAGGAGGAAATCCGAGGCCCGGAGGCAGCAACCACTACAACAGTGGCAATCCCAATAACTTCAACCATGCCCCACCAAGGCCCACCAACACCAATAACAATACTTCCCCAAGGACCGGAAGTAATGCCGTACCTATTGCAGGGAAGGACAAGTCAACAATCACCTTCTTTGAGTGTGGAGTGACGGGTCACTACTCCAATGAGTTCTCCAAGAAGATTGATGTAGCACCCAATGTCACTGCACCTGCCCAGCAGCAGCGTCGTGTCCAACCTGGAAAGAGATTCGCCCTAGGCAACCCAAACAACCGTGCTGGCCGTCTATTCCACATGAATGCGAAAGAAGCCCAGGAAGCACCATATGTTGTGCTGGGTATGTTTTCTGTTAATTCAGTAGTTGCAAGACTGTTGTTTGATTTTGGAGCATCGCACTCATTTTTTATGGAAGAATTTGCATGCACTAGTAAGATTCAACCAACAAATTTGAAGCATGTTATGATTGTTCAAATAGGTGGGTCAACTACCAAAGCTAGAAAAAATTTCAAGGCCTACTTATCAGGATTCATGGAATAGATTTCTATGCCAATCGAATAGTACTCGGAACAAAAGGATTGGAAGTAGTACTAGGAATGGATTGGATGTCGAAACATCAAGGACTTATAGATTGTGCCCAGAAATCCATAACCATGACCAGTAGCACCGGAGTATCAGTTGAGCATGTGTCTGAGACACTGCCCCGTCAATTCAAGTGCAACAAGAGTTTAGCCCAACCGACCCTAGACCAAGTCAGAGTAGTCTGTGAATACCCCGACGTGTTCCCAGATGAATTACTCGGTATTCCCCCAGATCGTAATGTCAAGTTTATCATTGAACTAATCCCTGGAATTGGACCTATAGCTTAGAGACCCTATAGTATGAACCCATCAGAGTTAGTGGAACTCAAGAAACAACTAGATGACATGATTAGCAAAGATCTGATTCAACCCAGTGCATTGCCATGGAGATCACCTATTTTGGTTGTGTATAAGAAAGATGGTGCCACCCGTTTATGTACGGATTACTAGAACTTGAAAGACGTCATAATCAAGAACAAGTACCCATTGCCGAAGATAGAAGATTTGTTTGACCAGTTGAGCGGTACCATAGTGTTCTCGAAGATTGATCTTAGAACTGGTTATCATCAACTAAAAATTCGTGCAGCAGATATTCCAAAGACTACCTTCACTACCCGATATGGATTGTATGATTACAAGGTCATGTCTTTTGGATTAACCAATGCCCCCGCTTATTTTATGAATCTCATGAATAAGATTTTTATGAACTTCTAAGATAAGTTTGTCGTTGTTTTCATCGATGACATTCTAATCTACTTCAAATCAGAAGAAGAACATGAACAACACCTCAGGACCATCCTTGGAACCTTGAGGGATCATCAGTTGTATGCTAACTCCAGCAAATGTGAATTTTGGTTAAAGGAAGTAGGATTCCTAGGAGATATCTTGTCAGCCAGAGGAGTTGCCGTCAACTCTGCAAAGATTAAGGATGTGGTAGATGGAGAGCCCCAAACACTCAAACCGAAGTTCGTGCATTTCTTGTATTAGCGGGATATTACCACAAGTTTGTTGAAGGATTTTTAAGCATCACTAGGCCGATGACTTAGTTATTAAAGAAATATAAAAAGTTTGAATGGACGAACAAATGTGAAGCAAGTTTTCAAGAGCTCAAGAAGGGATTGATTTCAGCCCCAATTTTGATCATGTCGGATATCACGAAGCCCTTTGATGTGTATTGTGATGCATCCAAGATTGGTCTCGGATGTGTGTTGATGCAAGAAGGCAAAAAGATATCATATATGTCCCAACAACTGAAGCAGCATGAGCAGAATTACCCCACACATGACCTCGAGTAAGCGTTCGTTGTTTTAGCCTTGAAGACATTGCGTCATTATCTTATGGGTAATCGCTGTGAGATTTATTCAGATCAAAAGAGTTTGAAGTATATTTTTACTCGGAAGGAGTTAAATATGAGGCAAAGGAGATAGATAGAGTTAATCAAGGATTATGACTTTGACATTCACTATCACCCCGGCAAGGCCAATGTGGTAGCGGATGCTCTTAGTAGACTGTCGTGTAGATTAAACACCAGGCTTGTAAGGAGCAACCAAGTTTGCATAAGGAGTTGGAGGATTTTAGAATGGAGATAGTTAGCGAAGGATTCCTAGCCAGTATTGAACTTCGACCAACCTTGATAGATCAGATAAAGGAAGCTAGGAATTGAAATGCCAGTATCAACGGAATTAAGCGTCATATCGGTACAGGGAAGGTACCCATATTCACAGAAGTTAAAGAAGGAGTTATGTGGTATAAAGGAAGAATCGGTGTGCCCGCAGATTTAGAGTTGAAACAAGATATTTTGCAAGAAGCCCGTGATACCCTTTATTCCATCCATCCAGGGAGGAACGAAGATGTATCAGGATTTGAAGGAGCAATTTTAATGGCATAAATTGAAAAGAGAAGTAGGAAGCTACATAGCCAAGTGTGATATCTGTTAAAGAGTCAAAGCGGAACATCAGCGACCCGCAGTAATTTTGCAACCTTTGTGGATCCCAGAATGGAAACGAGATTCAGTTAGAATGGATTTCATCACCGGTCTGCCTACATCTAGTAGAGGAAATGATTCTATTTGGGTCATAGTGGATAGACTTTCCAAAGTAGCTCATTTCTTATCTGTCAAGACCACTTACCAGAGCTCGAAGCTAGCAGAGTTGTACATTGCTAGGATAGTTAGTCTGCATAGAATCCCCAAGAACATTGTGTCAGATCGATGAACCTAGTTTACCTCATGATTTTCGAAGAGAGTCCAAGAAGGGTTAGGAACCAAGCTAAATTTCAGCATAGCCTATCACCCACAGACGGATGGACAAACAGAAAGAGTAAACCAAATACTCGAGGATATGTTGAGAGCTTGTGTATTGGAATATGGATCTAAATGGGAGGACTAACTGCCTTTCACAGAATTCTCATACAACAATAGTTATCAAGACAGTTTGTAAATGGCCCCATTCAAATTTATGCATGGAAGAAAGTGTCGTACCTCCCTGAATTGGTCGCAAGTAGGAGAGAGTCAGATCTTTGGACTAGATATCCTACGAGAATCCGAAGAGAAGGTTCACAAGATTCATGAGCACCTCAAGACCGCTCAGTCTAGACAAAAGAGTTATGCCGACAAGAGACATCGGGAGCTAGCCTTCAATGTCAGAGATTTTGTTTCCCTCAAAGTATCGCCCTTGAAAGGAATCCAGCGTTTCCAACTCAAAGGAAAGCTTGCACCTGGATAAATTGGACCCTTCGAGATTCTAGGTCGTCGAGGAGAGGTATCTTATCAGATAGAACTGCTAGAAGAGATGTCAGCCGTGCATGACGTGTTCCATGTCTCGTTACTTCGGAAATGTTTAGAAGTTCCAGAGATGACGAAACTTTTCAAGAACATCGATCACAGAGACATTGAAATCAACCCGGATTTAACATGTCATGAAGTATCCATTCGTATTTTGGAAGAAGCTTTCCGAACTACCCGGACTAGGAGTATCGAGTTTCTCAAGATCCAGTGGAGCGACCATACTGAAGAAGAAGCCACTTGGGAAAACGAAGATTACATGAGAACCGAGTTTCCCAATCTCTTTAGTTCCTAGTTTTTCCTGTATCTCGGGACGAGATTCTGTTTAAGGAGGGAAGGTTTGTAACACCCCAAAAATATTAATGAGGATCAATTTATAATTAACCAAGATTAGGATTAACAAAAGATTTTATTAATTAAAATCAAATCTTATTGCTTGTGTTTATGAATGCTTGCAATGCCATGTTTGATTGTTGTAAATGATGAGAGTTGGTTTTAAGATCAAAACCATATCATCTAGGTCATTTACAAATCAGAACAAAACAAAACAAAATCCAAATATGAAGCATATGACCTAATGGTCATTTCTGCCCAAGTTAACCAATAGCCCACTTTGATCATCTCTAGCAACTAATCTCAAACAGAAACTTTTCAATTTCTTTTCTCCCCTTCCTAGACCTAGTGAAACTAAACCTAGTGGACCCTTCCAACCTAGCAGAAACAAATCCAAACCCATTTGAGAGGCAATTCAAAATTGAATCTATCTTATGTATCAAGATAGCAATTTTTGGAAAACCACTCAAACCTTCACCACTTAGCAAATCCTTGCACCCAGAGACTACCAAGATTACTACCAGAACACCCACCAAAAATCACTGGAAAATGTGATGATTTAGGTCTTGCGGCCATTAGATGGAACACTTGGTGATCACAGTACAAACTCAACCAGTATACACTATTTTGATCAAACCTTTGATCATCTTGTGACCTTGCCGAGCTCACAGATCGTGCCTTTAACGCTCTCAGTACTAGTCTGTGCAAAGGAGCTCTCTCACTCCACTAAATGAGCAGTGAAAAAATTGTACCCGAGATCACCTTGCCACCCCGACATGGACACGCCGCCACAGACCACACGACCGTCGCCCATGATGTATAGGAGGTAGACCTGACCTCATCGCCTCTGCCTGTGCATGCCTTGACCAAAGACCGCTTGAGGAGACGCCAGTAAAGTCATGCCTATTTAACAACAGACCATGCCCGTAACCGCGCTAGAGCGCCGAACAATCCAGTGCGCACACACCGCACCTCTCCCTCACCTTGCGCCATTACGTTTTCCATGACTCCAGCAAGCTCCCGTACATACTCGTTTGACTGCGCGAGCACTGTGACCATCCCACGCAATGACGACTGCCGACGATACAGCCACAGAGCACGGATGTTATAGAACGATATAGACCACGCCTCGCCGTGCCACTGTGCGCGTGAAGATCACCCTAAAGCACCGCATCGACCTATACCCTTGGCCATGCCTATAGCTCACTGTAACTTTGTCACCAGCGAGCCCGAGCCATGCTGACGTGCCACCTTCGCCGTAGTATAAATAGAGCCCTCCCCCGACCTCAATACGCACACCATTCCACTCCTCTCTCACCCAGGAACCTCTCTGACCCAACCCTAGAGCAAGGAGATGATCACCTCACAGGAATTTCACCGGATGCCACCGCTGCAGAGAGAGGAAGGAAGGAGCCGACGCTAGGAGCCACCCTAGGAGATGTCGCGACCACCCGTCGAACCGCCGTCGTCGACTTGTTCGTTCGTCCCCATCACTGCACCTAGCTGCAGCCCTGGTAAGCCCCCAACGGTCCCCACCGTAGTACTAGGGTTCTGTCCCGTGCGAGCCCTGCGACGGAGACGACGACGCTCAGCCGTCGATTGGGCTCTAATCGTAAGGGCCAGAATAGTTGCTATCGCTTCGCGGGTTGTTAACCACTGACAGGTATGACCAGCCCCGGAGCAGCCCGCATCACGTGTTGCGTAGTTGGGCTAGTCCAGTAGCATTTCCGCGCGCAGCCCAGTGATTCAAATTCACATTTGTCTTTTATCTGAAAAAACCCCTACTGTAGGTAACTTTAAAAATCAATTCAGGGAGAGTCACACCACCAAATTAAATGAATCCAATTTTGTTTGAAAGTAGATGAAAATATCTAATCAGGCCCGTTGGATTCAAACAGTTTGGAACTATGGATCATCCTCAGTAAAAATAACAAGACAGTAGATTTTAGCACTTCAAACATTTTTCTAAAATCAACCATAAGTGATTTTTTGTTGATTCCAACTCTCAAAAATCACATTGGACAAGACCTTTCTGAATATGTAAAAAGATAGATACTTACATATAGTAGTGCTGGACCAAAATTAAAGAATGGCTTTATAGTCGTCTCTAGCCTCCAAAATATTATTAAGTATGAGTGTTAAGCTTTGTAAATTAGGCCAACCACTTTAAATTACATTCTCAAGTATTAGAATATGTGGTGATGACATGTGTCAATATGATCCCATGTTTTAATTGGAGAATATTAAATCTGTCACATCCCAAGATTTTCCAAATCTTGTAATGTGAAAAATAAATAAACAAAATTAATAATTGTTGTAATTTAGAGTGAAAAGAAACTTTTTTTTCTAAATAGGAACTTAAAATCCCATCTTGAACAAACTTTGGTTAATGTTTGAATCTAATTAAATTCAAATCAAGTGGTATGCATTCCTCATAAAATGCATCTTGAAATTTAAACACTTGGAAAAGTTAAACCAAAACCCTAAAACCCTAATGGGAGAGAAATCACTTCCAAGTTATCTCTAAGCCTATTGATTGGATCCATATATAAATTGATCAAACAAACATTTCAAAATGATCAACAATGACAAATGGAAATATTATAAAATCATATAAATTGATTTCATTCAATTTGGAGCCATAGATAAAATCTTATGAATTTAATAAGATAAGGAAATTGAATTTCCAAAGCTAATAAAGCCCTTATCTAAAATCCATACCAAATGGTGAGCAAATAATCCTAAAAGGATTTAAAAAGATAAACAAATAATAAATAAAGTTATAATAGTTGGAATCACTATTTTTGGATCTTTAAATAAAAGAGATGGTTTCTATAAAGAAAAGGTAGAAATAAAAATAAGGATTATTTTATAGAGCCAAATTAAATCTTGGCCAAGCTTTTGAAATAAAATATCCATTTTTATTAAAGTAAAGGCTTTTCCATTTTAAATAAACACTAAAACTTGTTAATTTATTTTAAATAAGATTTCCAAGTATTTTAGTTTTCCAAATGAAATCTACTAAAAAGATTTTGATATTATTTAGATTTCAAAAAGAGTTTTAAAATAAATTAAAACCTATTTGAATTAAAGATTATGGTCTATTTATTTAATTATTAATAGATCCTAAATGAATAAAAGAATTATTTTATTTTGGACTTTGAAATATGTTGATAAACAGAATTAAAATTCACCCAAAGTTAGTGGTGATTTGAATTCAAATGGAGATTGAAAAATATTAATAAATCTTATTTAATTAATATTAGGGCCAATTTTAAATGATTAAAAGACCCTAAAAAGAATAAGATATTTATTCTAAAAATGATTTCAGAATGTATTATTAATTAGTGTTAAAATCTATTCAAGGTTTGAGAGAAGTTTGAATTCAAATGGATGTTGAAATTGATTAATCAAAATCAAAACAGAATAATAAGAATAGAAAAAGAAAAACAAAACAGTACAAAAAAATATGATCTAGCCAGCCCAGCCCGCTAAGCCCATCAGCAGCCCACCTGCTCACCCCCGCAGTGAAACGTTTTCACTCAGAATAGAACCCGCAAGGTCACTGAGCAGTGGACCCCACACCCCGCTCTCTCACTCATTGACAACGATGTCCCACCTGTCAGCTTTCTCTCCTACCCCGCGATGACCCCTTCTTCCCCCAACGCCGCTGCCGTTGCTGCACTAATTCCTCTCCTTCAATCCTCCTTAATGCCGTGTTATTTCCTCGCCGTGACCATGCAGTATTAATCGCCAGGCTCTCCTCTCCCTTTCCCCCCAAACATCACCCCATCGGAGCCCCCAGGCTGTCCAAATTCACCCGCACACCGTCACTGTCTCCGACATCCTCCGGTGGCAATTCAGGCCAGTCGCCTTCGCCCCTCGCTCTCTCGACCATGCAAGAATCATCTCCATCACTCCTTGAACCTCCCAGTGGCCTCAGCTCGGCCGCGCTCGCCCCAGAGCGTCGGCAAGGACGATCACTGCCCGCCGCCGTCGTCTGCTACCTCTCCGGCGAAACCTCCTGGTAATTCCTGGCCGCCCCATTCCCTCTGGCTGATACTCCCGTACTCGCCTCTCTCTCGCGAACATAATGGCATTGCTTGTTTGGTTTGGCATGAACCGTGGACCTGCCTCCGATGACGAACAGACGAGCCCATTGCCAGGCATCTCTCCGGCGAGCAATCACCGTCACCACAATGCGCCCCTCGACGAACTACCACCAACTTGAGTATCGCCATGCCACGGCAAACTCAGTGAGCATCTCCCTTCGCTCTCTCGCTTCCTGTAACAATGACACCGCCACCGTCTGACCGCTCCGCCGCCACCTGTCGCTGCCAGCACCGCCACTCGTTGGCAATCATGCTGAGCGCCGTCCAATCTCGATCTAGTGGCTAGGAAAGAAGCTAACCTGAAGGGGTAAGTAGTGCCTCTGAGCCGTGCGATGTCACTTAGATCCAACGGCTCTCATCTGTCGATCCGAGCGAAACGGTACCGACGAATAGAATCGTGACGCGTGGCCTCTAATTGTTTTAAAAACCAGAAACTTGTCTATTTGATGTTCCGATTTGAAAAATTCATAACTTCCAAACCACACGTCCAAATTTTGTAAATTTTATATCAATGGATTCAAAAAAACAAGTACATTCTGACCATGCACTTTGTTTAGTAAAATGTTTCTGTTAAATTGATTGTTTTTGCAGAAACTTATGTAGGCATATTTAGAATATAAAAATTGTTCTAAAATGATTTTTGAGATAAAACCTTTGGCAAATGGATTGTTTTGAATCTACTGACCTTAGAAACGAACTCAGGGATTTGAAAATGTATTTGGTAAAGCAAAAGAATAAATATTTGATTTAAACCATTTCCAGACAAATAAAAATAATGTTTATTTATTAAAAATCCTTTTGGAGGAAAACCTTTGGGAAATGTTTTGATTTAAACTCTCTGACCCCAAGCACCAAGTTTTCTGATTTGAAAACATATTTTGTAAACCCTATAGATTGTTGCCTTATTAAAAGCATTTCTCCACCACATAAAATAATGATTTGGTTTAAAAATGGTTTATAGGTAAAATCTTTTGCAAATAGTTTTGCCACTTTATAAAATGACCAATAAGTGTTTTAGAATGTTTATAACTTATTAGAAATCACTTTTTTAAATAAAACAATCTTTGGCATGCTTGCATACATTGTTTTGTTTCCATTATTTTATGTGATGTTCCTTGAATGGTAGATTGAAATGTTGCTTGCTTGATTGAATTTTAGTGATTTGAAGAGTGTGAATATTGCAAAGATCAAGGAGTGAACTTATACTCTCTACCAAAAAGGCAAGTGATACTTCATACTTTTGTCCCATTATTTTCACTATGCATTAGTGATATTTCTAAAGTAGGACTTGCATGGAATTTTTGCTAAGTATAAACTATGCCATGGGAAATCCTAGTAGATGAATCCTTAGTAGAAATTTCCTAAGTTAAGATTCCTACTACTATCATGCTTAGCTTAGCTAGTAGAAAACAATGGTGGAATATATTCATACCATGGAATATTTCTAAGTCAAGGACTTGTGTTTTGTTTAATAAAACAACTAAGTGAATGAATCACCTGGGTGGAATGGAAGGAATGGTTTGTGTTGAGTGGTTACACAAGGCCCATTTATATGGTTTACCTTGTGTATCTCACTTGTGGATGGCCACCCAGGAACAAAGAGATTTGAGATGTCAAATGTTGAGAAGCTTCAAGTGCAGCCACTTGGCATTATGGGCTCTGCCTGGATCATATAGGTTGCAATAACTTAGCCAAATGGACAATTGGTGGTAGGGGAATGATAGGTTGGAACGCGTCCTTTCTGGTGTAAGGGAAGACTTCTGAAAGATCTTGTCTTGGTAAAACCAAGTCTTGTGGGGAAAGTGCACCACCTCTACAGAGTGTAAAATCTAAGTACTTAGCCATGTCCCTGGTAAAGGACAATTTGAGCATCAAGACATGGAAGCTATCAAGAATCTCCTCATCCCAATTTCTAAGTTAAAAACTTGTGGTTGAACAAGGGATTGAAGGGTCACCAATTTCTATTGGGAGATGCCTTGGGAAAGATTTTGTCAAGAAAAAACTTAGTGTTTTCCAAATGATAAGGAAAATATATTTTGAGCAAAGCAAGCCTAAGCTCCACTTAGCCAAATGCATATAGACGGTAGACTCCACTATACTACCATAGTATCACTTGCCAATACAATTCAAATGTATTGACCCTTGTGGCTGTAACTTATTATGTTGCAGGTTTGTTTGATGTTAGTGAAGTTTATTGATTAGGATTACATGTCTACAACCAACATGACTGCCTGTGGCACTTTGAAGATGAAGGACCCCATGCTATTGTTATATTCTGCTGCATTGTAATAAGATAGGAAAATGAGCTATGTAAGATGTAATAAATTATTTTATTCCTGGTTATAAAGTTGTATTATGACCTTTGTTTATTGATATTACATCTTAACTGTGGATGCTAGCTATTGATCCAGGGACTAGCATTGTAAACACAGGGATCTCTACCTTATTAAAGGTTGGGACCCTTACAAATGGTATCAGAGCATTGTGTTGCCTGTAGGATTTGTAAACCTAGGATTGGACAAACCCCTTAGAAAAATAGGAGTTGTATTTGTTCCAAAACTTATTTACAAACAATCTTGTAAACTCTTTCCTCAACCATTTTGGTTTTGACTCTACATCTCTTCTATTTCAACTTGATGGATAAAGCCTTCTCCATGGCCAAAGACTTGACCATGTGCAAAGGACTTCATCAACTCTAATGACTTCAACATCTTCAAGTGATTTCAACCTTATTCTCAACAAAGACATCAGCCTTGGATATCACTAAGGACTTCAAGTGAGACAAGAAATGTTGCTCAAGACTTGAAGACTAAGGAAACACAACTTGGGAATCATCATCACCTTTGAAGTTTTTGTCACCAAGAATTTTCCCAAGGAAACCATGATCTCATTCAAGAAGAATCCACCAGGAAGGATAGAATGATCTCAAGTGAGCCATATAGATGGACCACCATATTAAGTATAGATCAAACACACCAACTTAATGTGGTGTAGCAAAAATATTTTGTTGCCTAAAAATATGATTGAGACTGGTTGTTTGAAGGGAATGTTGTTTGTGATTGTTTGCACATTGCATGTGTGAATTGTGATGTGTGTGATTAGAACTATTTCCTTAGAAATATTTTGCCTATTCTAATCCCAATCCAACCCAAAGAGATGACTTCTCCAAAAGACTACAACATCAAGAATGACAACAACAACAACAACCAAGAGGTCAACATAAGAGAACAACTACTAGCAAACCAAACCCAGTTGAACCAAGTGACAACTCAGTTTTTAGCCAACAACAATGGGTTAGACCCAACCATGCAAAAGTTTTTGGAAATTCAATCCCAATTGTTGCAAGGGATGGCCACTCAAATGATCAACATGGGAGACAACTCTTCCCAAGGAGTTTGTGACAACAAGGATGTCAAGGATGATATTTTAGAAGGAACCCAAGCTTGCAATATTTGTGGAGACAAGCATCACACTTCCAAGCAACATGAAGATCAATGTCCCAATTGTGAAGAGAAACATCCAATTGACCAATGCCCCACATCTCAGGCAACTTGTTTCCTATGTGAAAGAAATAATCATGTCCCTATCCAATGCCCCATCTATTCCATAGTTCAACAAAGGAAACAAGGTGGAGTGCATCAACAGTTTGTAAACCCTCATGAAGGAACAACTTCTACCAAGAAGGATGAAGGCAAAGTCAAAACTATGCATCATAAGGCCAAGTCCAAAGTGATCACAAAGTGTTGCTACTCTTGTGAAGAAGAAGGTCATGTCTCTAGTAATGGCCCCAAGAAGAGAGAAAGATTTCCCACATTTATGGTGAAGTATGAAGAGCATGAACTAGAAGAACTCCTAGGTTTGGAGAGACCCAAGAAGAAGAAGAAATGCCCCAACCCTAGCAAGAAGGATATTACCCAAGAGCAATGTTACACTTGCAAAGAGATGGGACACTATGCCAATGAATGCCCAGAAAAGAAGAAGAAACAAGGAAACAAACAAGAGGCAATGATACCAAAGGAAAAGAAAGATATCGGCCAAGTGATGTGTTTCAATTGCAAAGAACCAGGACATTATGCAAGAAATTGTCCAGAAAAGATGAAGCACAAGATAAACAAGCCTATGAAGGATCTCAACCTTGTCACATGTTTCAAGTGTGGAAACAAAGGACACAATGAAGATGTTTGCCCAGAGAGGTTTCAACAAGATCCCAAGCAAGCCAAGAAGTAATCTAGTTGGAATTTTTTTTTAGGGTGGTAGTACCCTAGTTGCTTTGAGCCAACTTGTAACCCCTAGCCTCCCCAAATCTCGAGACGAGATTTATTTTAAGGGTAGTAGCCTGTCACATCCCAAGATTTTCCACATCTTGTAATGTGAAAAATAAATAAACAAAATTAATAATTGTTGAAATTTAGAGTGAAAAGAAACTTTTGTTTCTAAATGGAAACTTAAAATCCCATCTTGAACAAACTTTGGTTAATGTTTGAATCTAATTAAATTCAAATCAAGTGGTACGGATTCCTCATAAAATGCATCTTGAAATTTAAACACTTAGAAAAGTTAAACCAAAACCCTAAAACCCTAATGGGAGAGAAATCACTTCCAAGTTATCTCTAAGCCTATGGATTGGATCCATATAGAAATTGATCAAACAAACATTTCAAAATGATCAAGAATGACAAATGGAAATGTTATAAAATCATATAAATTGATTTCATTCAATTTGGAGCCATAGGTAAAATCTTATGAATTTAATAAGATAAGGAAATTGAATTTCCAAAACTAATAAAGCCCTTATCTAAAATCCATACCAAATGGTGAGCAAATAATCCTAAAAGGATTTAAAAAGATAAGCAAATAATAAATAAAGTTATAATAGTTGGAATCACTATTTTTGGATCGTTAAATAAAAGAGATGGTTTCTATAAAGAAAAGGTAGAAATAAAAATAAGGATTATTTTATAGAGCCAAATTAAATCTTGGCCAAGCTTTTGAAATAAAATATTTCTATTTGATAAAACGAGTAAAGGTTTATTTAAATAAAATAATGAGGATTTATTAATATCTATTTTTATTAAAGTAAAGGCTTTTCCATTTTAAATAAACACTAAAACTTTTTAATTTATTTTAAATAAGATTGTATTTGTTTTCCAAATGAAACCTACTGAAAAGATTTTGATATTATTTAGATTTCAAAAAGAGTTTTAAAATAAATTAAAACCTATTTGAATTAAAGACTATGGTCCATTTATTTAATTATTAATAGATCCTAAATGAATAAAAGAATTATTTTATTTTGGACTTTGAAATATGTTGATAAACAGAATTAAAATTCACCCAAAGTTAGTGGTGATTTGAATTCAAATGGAGATTGAAAAATATTAATAAATCTTATTTAATTAATACTAGGGCCAATTTTAAATGATTAAAAGACCCTAAAAAGAATAAGATATTTATTCTAAATATGATTTCAGAATGTATTATTAATCAGTATTAAAATCTACTCAAGGTTTGAGAGAAGTTTGAATTCAAATGGATGTTTAAATTGATTAATCAAAATCAAAACAGAAAAATAAGAATAGAAAAACAAAAAGAAAACAGTACAAAAAAATATGATATAGCCAGCCCAACCCGCTAAGCCCATCAGCAGCCCACCTGCTCACCCCCGCAGTGAAACGTTTTCACTCAGAATAAAACCCGCAAGGTCACTGAGAAGTGGATCCCACGCCCCTCTCTCTCACTCACTAACAACGACGTCCCACCTGTCAGCTTTCTCTCCTACCCCGCGACGACCCCTTCTTCCCCCAACACCGCTGCCGTTGCTGCACTAATTCCTCTGCTTAAATCCGCCTTAATGCCGCGTTATTTCCTCGCCGTGACCACGCAGTATTAATTGCCAGGCTCTCCTCTCCCTTTTCCCCCAAACATCACCCCACCGGAGCCCCCAGGATGTCCTAATTCACCCGCACACCGTCACTGTCTCCGACGTCCTCTGGCGGCAATTCAGGCCAGTTGTCGTCGCCCCTCACTCTCTCGACCACGCAAGAATCATCTCCATCACTCCCTGAACCTCCCAGTGGCGCTCGCCCTAGAACGTCGGCAAGGACGATCACTGCCCGCCGCTGTCGTCTGCTACCTCTCCAGCGAAACCTCCTAGTAATTCTTGGCCGCCCCATTCCCTCTGGCTGATACTCCCGTACTCGCCTCTCTCTCGTGAACATAATGGAATTGCTTGTTTGGTTTGGCATGAACCGTAGACGTGCCTCCGACGACAAACAGACGAGCCCATCGCCAGGCATCTCTCCGGCGAGCAATCACCGTCACCACCGTGCGCCCCTCGACGAACTACCACCACCTTGAGAATCCCCACACCACGGCGAACTCGGTGAGAATCTCCCTTCGCTCTCTCGCTTCCCGTAACGTCGACACCGCCACCGTTTGACCGCTCCGCCGTCACCTGCCGCCGCCAGCGCCGCCACTCGTTGGCAAGCATGCTGAGCGCCGTCTGATCTCGATCTAGTGGCCAGGAAAGAAGCTAACCCGAAGGGGTAAGTAGTGCCTCTGAGCCATGCGATGTCACTTAGATCCAACAGCTCGCATATGTCGATCCGAGCAAAACGGTACCGATGAATAGAATCGTGACGCGTGGCCTCTGATTGTTTTAAAAACCAGAAACTTGTCTATTTGATGTTCCAATTTGAAAAATTCATAACTTCCAAACCACACATCCAAATTTTGTAAATTTTATATCAATAGATTCATAAAAACAAGTACTTTTTGACCATGCACTTTGTTTAGTAAAATGTTTCTGTTAAATTGATTGTTTTTGCAGAAACTTATGTAGGCATATTTAGAATATAAAAATTGTTCTAAAATGATTTTTGAGATAAAACCTTTGGCAAATGGATTGTTTTGAATCTACTGACCTTAGAAACCAACTCAGGGATTTGAAAATGTATTTGGTAAAGAAAAAGAATAAATCTGTGATTTAAACCATTTCCAGACAAATAAAAATAATGTTTATTTATTAAAAATGCTTTTGGAGGAAAACCTTTGGGAAATGTTTTGATTTAAACTCTCTGACCCCAAGAACCAAGTTTTATGATTTGAAAACATATTTTGTGAACCCTATAGATTGTTGCCTTATTAAAAGCATTTCTCCACCACATAAAATAATGATTTGGTTTAAAAATGGTTTATAGGTAAAATCTTTTGCAAATAGTTTTGCCACTTTATAAAATGACCAATAAGTGTTTTAGAATGTTTATAACCTATTAGAAATCACTTTTGTCAATAAAACAATATTTGGCATGCTTGCATACATTTTTTTGTTTCCATTATTTTATGTGATGTTGCTTGAATGGTAGATTGAAATGTTGCTTGCTTGATTGAATTGTAGTGATTTGAAGAGTGTGAATATTGCAAAGATCAAGGAGTGAACTTATACTCTCTACCAAAAAGTCAAGTGGTACTTCATACTTTTGTCCCATTATTTTCACTATGCATTAGTGATATTTCTAAAGTAGGACTTGCATGGAATTTTTGCTAAGTATATACTATGCCATGGGAAATCCTAGTAGATGAAACCTTAGTAGAAATTTCCTAAGTTAAGAATTCTATTACTATCATGCTTAGCTTAGCTAGTAGAAAACAAGGGTGGAATATATTCTTACCATGGAATATTTCTAAGTCAAGGACTTGTGTTTTGTTTAATAAAACAACTAAGTGAATGAATCACCTGGGTGGAATGGAAGGAATGGTTTGTGTTGAGTGGTTACACAAGGCCCATTTCTAGGGTTTACCTTGTGTATCTCACTTGTGGATGGCCACCCAGGAAGAAAGAGATTTGAGATGTCAAATGTTGAGAAGCTTCAAGTGCATCCACTTGGCATTATGGGCTCTGCCTGGACATATAGGTTGCAATAACTTAGCCAAATTGACAGTTGGTGGTAGGGTAACGATAGGTTGGAACGCGTCCATTCTAGTCTAAGGGAAGGCTTCTAAAAGATCTTGTCTTGGTGAAACCAAGTTTTGTGGGGAAAGTGCACCACCTCTGCAGAGTGTAAAATCTAAGTACTTAGCCATGTCCCTGGTAAAGGACAATTTGAGCATCAAGACATGGAAGCTATCAAGAATTTCCTCATCCCAATTTCTAAGTTAAAAACTTGTGGTTGAACAAGGGATTGAACGGTCACTAATTTCTATTGGGAGATGCCTTGGGAAAGATTTTGTCAAGCAAAAACTTAGTGTTTTCCAAATGATAAGGAAAATCTATTTTGAGCAAAGAAAGCCTAAGCTCCACTTAGCCAAATGCATATAGATGGTATACTCCACTATACTACCATAGTATCACTTGCCAATACAATTCAAATGTATTGACCCTTGTGGCTATAACTTATTATGTTGCAGGTTTGTTTGATGTTAGTGAAGTTTATTGATTAGGATTACAAGTCTACAACCAACATGACTGTCTGTGGCACTTTGAAGATAAAGGGCCCCATGTTATTGTTATATTCTACTGCATTGTAATAAGATAGCCAAATGAGCTATGTAAGATGTAATAAATTATTTTATTCCTGGTTATAAAGTTGTATTATGACCTTTGTTTCTTGATATTACATCTTAACTATGGATGCTAGCTATTGATCCAGGGACTAGCATTGTAAACACAGGGATCTCTACCTTATTAAAGGTTGGAACCCTTACAAAATCTTAAGTAACTTTTCAATGAATAGAAGTTACTTCTCTAAAAATAAGATAAATAAAATGTTATCACCCCTTTTCTTGTAATGATAGATATGATGCTAGATCATCTAGTGTGACCCATGCAAAGTATCTATGCCCACGATGGGAACTTCTATGTACCAAGATCTATCTACTAGATACAACCAACGGGTGGATATACATCCATAGAATACATACCCTCGAAGACCGAATAGCGTTAACGAGGTTGTACTCGTGGATGATGTAGACGAACGCTTGCCGATCTCAAGATCGTGATGAACTCCGTCTGGTCCAGCCGGTCCAGCACGATCAAGTCCAGCACCTCAAAGAAGTGGTGCATCCGTCATCGCACACATGTATGGGTACCCCGACAACCTCCGCGCCCTCGCTCTAGCGAAGCAGCGGAAGCAACAAATCCTTCCAGAAAAAACCACCAGGAACATGTATCTCGCTGATCCGAGACCATGGGGAAATTCTAAAGGGGGGAGAGAGATCCTTCGCGAGGAGGTGTACTTTGAGAGGAGGAGAGGGGGCCTTTTATAGGGGAGAGGGGGGCACCCAAGGGGCATGGCGCCCAGCCATGGGGGCTTCCCCCACCTCTTCCACATTCATGTGGGTGGATCTCCCACTCAAAATGAAAAGCCTCCACTCCCATTAAAAAGCCTCCACTCAAAAATCCACTCACATGCATTAAATTTCCACCAAATTTAATGCAAGCTCTCATTTAAATAAAACTCTTTTTTTTATTTATTCAGAATTTTGTTAATTAGATTAATTAACAAACATTCACATAAAACCCCTTACAACATTTCAATTTCACATGCAGAACCAGTTTCAGCAATTTCAACAGAAACCGTTTCGGTGTCTAGTGAAATAAATTTCTACGCTTTCCTTTTCTTTTTCTGGCATATCATTTTCTCCGAATGGTGTCGGTATCCCTTAAGTGTGTCACCCTACGGTTCGCGAATAATGCGGACATGATCGAGACCCTTCTCCGATCAATAATCAGTAGCGGGACCTGGAGATCCATACCGACTCCCACACATTCAACGATAACTTCTGTGATCGTGTGAACCTTTTACGCTAGTATCTTAATCCCTTTGTTTCACGATATATTACATGTCTGAGATTCGATCATCGGTATCTCCATACCTAGTTTGATCTCGTTACCGACATGCACTCTTTTCACGTTCCCGTGATATAACATTCTAGTGATCAAATCACTTGCTTGCAAGCTAATCAATGTGATATCACCGAGAGGGCCCAGAGCATATCTATCCGTCATCGGGATGAAGAAATTCCATTCTCGATCCATGGGTCTCAACATAACACTTTAGTAGTTCTGAAGCCATCTTTATAATCATCCAGTTACGGTGTGATGTTTGATGTCATCGAGAAACTCTTCCGGTGTTAGTGATTGACATGATCTCATGGTCTAAGGATTAGGATCACTTCGTAAGTTGTTATAGCAATATAAACTCAATGACTTTGATCGTAGTGCTATACTTCGGATGAATGTTCATCACATCATTACACGAATGTTGTGACCTTGTTATTAACAACATCCAATGTCCATGATCAGGAAACTTTGATCATCTTGTTAATCAACGAGCTAGTTTATAAGAGAGGCATAACTAGGAACTTCCTTTTTGTTTATTAAACACACATGTATTATCGTTTCCGTATTAATACAATTATAGCATGTAAATTAAACATTTATCATAAATAAGGAATATGATAATAACCACTTTATTATTGCCTCTCGGGCATATTCCCTTCAGATGATTGAGGGTTATTCTTGACGGATGTATCGAACGTTGTGGTGAAAGTATACCACCTCTGCAAAGTGTCGAACTATTCGAATAGCCGCGTCCGCAGTTATGGACAGTTGGATGACCATAATGTTCCGTTGTCAGATGTTCTCCAAAATTACCCGTGACTTGAAAGGTGACTTTGACTTGACCCCACAAGTTGTGGCGATGAAAGTAGGTTCCCACCTAAGTTACTTAGACAACTAAAGTTAGGCTTCTATTACTAGTTACTAGTTGAAATAAACTTTTCTTGTGCCAAACAAACCTAGAGCTTAGGATTCCTATTAGAATGGCCTTATTGCTTTTGTACTAGTTTGCGAGTACTTCAAAGTACTCATGGATTTGTCCCTGGCTATTCCCATGGCCACACTATGAAGGATACTACAAGGAGGACGGACATCAGGACGCTTACGATAACTAGGATCATCTCCCATCGTCAGCATTGCCTGTGACCCTGAAGATGGAGCCCCGACCATGCTACTACTATTATTATTTCCGCTGCTTTGATTGTAATCAGACCTGATCATGAGATCAACTATTTGTAAGACTATTATGGTTTGTAATGGATGATGTACTGTGCTATGTACGGGATTGCGATGGTACAGCATAACAAGCAACTGGAATTGCGATGTATGGCATAACAAGCACCTGGAATTTAAAATCCGGGTGTTGACACAAAGGCTCAATCATTACCATGTTGGTGATCCAATCAAAATTGTTGAGGAAGAACAAGAAAATGGAGATGCTGAATTAGACACTCCAGCTATTCAACAGCTGTGAATCTATCTTTGGATCTTGGTCAAGCTAATGACCTAAAACAAGCGCTCATCAGGAGGCAGCCTGACCTGTAAGTTCATATTTTGTTTTCTTGAATTTTTCTTTATTTTATTTTTCTCTATTTTGCTTTTTCTTTGCTTTGGTGTTCTCTTTGTCGTATTTCAAGAAACCATGCATCTTATTAGGAACAGGGGAGAAATATAAGTGCAATTACCAGGTGAACCTGTTCCATGCACATTATTTCACTTTTACATTTCTTCAGGAAATGCAATCCTGGGGATAATATCATAGACACAAAATTATTTCATATTTTCAGACTTGCCCCTTGTGAAATCATTTATATTTCAGCTCATATTTTTGCTCTTTAGAATTTCATGCATCATCTGGATTTGGTCTGTCATTTTGATCAATTTGTGCTCAATTCCCTTGATGCAATCTCTACCTTGCCAAAATTATAACACAATCTTACCTTTATGCCTGGATATTCTGTGAAGCAACATTTTTTAACTACACATTGCAATTTTATGTCTATTTTGAGCTACCAGTCGTAATTCATCAAAGTAGTAGCAACTATCTTGGGATGGTTGTTTATGAAATATGATGAATCACTTTTGGAGGCTGCCATAACCTTTTACATTAACTTGTTTTTGGAAAATTAGAATTAAGGGTCATTAAGTAGTAATTACTATCCTGGGATGGTAATCTATGAAATATAATGACCTAAACTAGAGTTTTCTTTGCTTTCCACTAACTTCACTGATTTTGACCTACTAATTTGACCTACCTTGCTGAATCTATGGTATACAACTTCTATCGTCCAGCCTAGATGGGCATCATGATCTCGAGATAGGTGTTGCCTGACTAAGGGGAAGATGATCATCAAAGGACTTGCTTTAACTCCAAGATTTTTTTTGACCTTCGAAACTTCTAGTCATCCAAGATGGGCATCATGATCTCGGGATCGGTGTTGCTTGACTATGGGGAAACTAGTATTCTTATTGATAACTTTTGCTACTAACTTGTTTCACTAGCAAACAAAGATGGGCATCATGATATCTGGATCTGTGTTGGATAACTTTGAGAATGCTAGTTCTTTATTCACTAATCTCTAACTTCACTAATTTGTTTTACACAACCATAGCTCATTCTAGACAGAAAAATGGCACGTGTAGAAATACTACTTTCTTCGGTTAATCCCCTTGTCCCACTCCTAAGGTTTTGTTAAAATTTTGGGAGTGTACTACTTGTATCTTGGGCATTGATCATGCTTTGCAATTGTCACTCAAATCCTATTGGTGCATCTACTTATCTTGCATTGCAAACTATTTGTTTGGAATAATTTTCTTTCCTTGAGGACAAGTAAAGATCTAAGTGTGGGGGAGTTGATACACTACAAATATTGAGTTTTTACTTTACTGTTACACACTTCTGCCTACTACTACTCATGAATTACACTAGAATATCATTACGTGAACACTTTACATACATTTAAGTTCATTTACAGGAAAGGTGTGAAAAGGCACCAAACACTCTCCATACGTTGAGTATATGAATTCAAATTCATACCTAAGGACAAACTTGCGGAGCACTACAAGAAACTCAGGGGTCTGCTTGCAAAAATCTCTCAACCACTCCTACCAGCAACGACACCTGGAGGGAAGGAGAAGAGAAGGCAGTACACGCATTCTAGAGAGATCCGAGCACCGCAAAAGGCGGATCCTTGTTTGCTTCCTCACCACCAACTCCCTCTTCCATCATCCACCTTGATACGTCCAAAACGTATCTACTTTCCTGAACACTTTTGCTATTGTTTCTCCTCTAAACTTTTGTGATTTGGATACAACTAACACGAATTGTCGTTGTTTTTAGCAGAATTACCTTGGTGTCTAGTTTTTGTGCAGAAAATCAACTATCAGGAAAAATCCTGGAAAATATGCCAAAAATCCTATTTCACCAGAAGATCCACGGAGACAGAGTACGAGACGAAGAAGGGGCCTGGGGGGCCCACACCCCTGCAAGGCGTGAGCCCACCTTTGGCCATGCCTAGGGGAGTGCAGCCACCGCAGGCACACCCTCGGCCTCCCTCTACGCTTATAAGTTGCCTCTTGACCGGTTCGATAGTTTTCCAGAAAGAGTTCCGCTCCGCCGTCGCCACCAGAAACAAAGATTCGGATCCAGAAACTCCGTTCTGGCACCCTGCCGCGATAGGGAATTTGGAGATGATCATCGCCATCTTCCTCACCGACGCATCTCCATCAACCATTGATGTTTCCCTCATCCATGAGTGAGTAATCCCCCACAGTAGGCTTGGGGATAGTAGGGATTGGATGAGTTCTATCATGTAATTGAATAAGATTGTTAGGGCATAGTGGCTAGTATCTCTATTAGTGCTATTTGACTTTGTTGCAACTTGTTGTGCTTAATGCTTGTCACTAGGGCCCGAGTGTCATGATCTCATATCCAAACTTATTATTGAATCATTATGATACTATTTTTTGTGATCTTATCTGAAATTTGTGTACACATATCATTGTCCGGATCCAAAGGCCCCGAAGTGACAATAATTGGGACAACCGGAGGGGATGGCTGTGGTGTGAGGATCACATGTGTTCATGGACTGTTCATGCTTTGCTCCGGTGCTCTATTAAAAGGAGCACCTTAATTTTCAGTGGTTCCCTAGAGGCCCCGCTGCCACGGGCTGGCTGGACAAAAGATGTTGTGAAAGTTCTCATTGCGAGCACGTATGACTATATCTGGAGCACATGCCTAGGATTGTTTAGTACTTGGATGCTTATTATTATTTATCTGCAATGTCCTAGATCTTGAAGTTACATGTTTAGACTCGTCCATGCAACACCCGTCCATCCATCCCTATGCCTACCACACTCGAATCCTACTGTTACCATTACTGTTACTATTGCTCCTGTTTCACTATTGTTGTTGCTACTACAAACTGTTGCTACTGATAAACTTCTGTGAGCAAGAACTATTTCCAGGTGCAGCTGAATTGACAACTCAGTTGTTAAGGCTTGTAAGTATTCTTTGGCTCCCCTTGTGTCGAATCAATAAATTGGGTAATACTACTCGCGAAGACTGTTGTGATCCCCTACACTTGTGGGTCATCACACCTCTTGGAGAGAAAAACCATCAAGGGATCAAGATGGGCAAGAGAGGATTTCGACGGAGATCGAGCGACACCATCACCTGCAAGTTGTAACTACCCTTGAATCCCCCTTCATTTTTCTTGTCCTTGATCCTTTCTTGGGAGAGATCCTGTATTTCTCACCTATGTAGTTCCCCTTCCGGATCTTGCGCTGATGAACTCGATGTGGAACCTTTTAGAAAGTATTGATTAATCATGTACCTGCTACCTCTTGATAGTTTCTTGATTGTTGTTTCATGGAAGGATTCTTGCTCTGCCCTCTCTTCATGTTGCTACTGATAGACTAACGAGTAGATGAACTGTTAATTTTGCTAAACAACCCTAAAATCAACTTGATTCCTATGTTGTGTGAAACCAAACTCAACAATATCTTGATCCCTAAGGAGAACATGACAACTCTATACTTTCCTATCGATCAAGGTGTTTCATTTCCAAAAATCGATCAACCACAACAAAGATTGACTCATGGCCATGCTTTTATCTACGAAATCCTATCACAAAATCGATGCTTAAGTCCGACCAGGGTGCATATGGAATAGGTAACTGCATATAAAGACCAAATGGGTTAGACTTGGATGGGTAATAGCTTGTAAGAATGTCGTGCACCACTTGATGAGTCTCTCCACGTATCTCTTCATATTTGGCCAAAATTAGTGCATGGACAACATTTTGTACATCTTGTCACGACAAAAGTGACCCATCAAGCCTCCATCGTGAGACTCTTGGAGTAGCAAAATTTGGAAAGACGATAGCGGAATGCAAAACTTGTTTTATTTGAAGAGGAAGCCATTATGAAAATAGAAGTCATCAAATACCTTTCACATGGAACACTTAGCAAAGATAGGGCCAAAAAACGGGTCGAAAGAATACAAACTTTTGATGGCGTCAAGACCCAAAACATTCAGTTCAAGGCACGCGAGGAGGGTGTTGGTTTTACGGGAAAGAGCTTCCGCAACCACATTATCTTTGTCCTTCTTGTACTTGACAATGTAAGGAAAAAACTCCATAAATTCAACCTATTTCGTGTGCCTTTTGCTCGAACTAGCTTGACCCTTAAAGTAGTTCAAGGACTCATGGTTAGAGTTTATAATGAATTCCTTGGGCCAAAGGTAATTTTACCAAACTTGCAATACATAGACCAAAGCAAAACGTTCTTTGTACCATCAAGTTTCTCGCTATTGTAGGCCATAGTATCGTCTGTTTTACATAAGTACTCCTCCAATGCCGATATCACTAGCATCAGATTCTATCTCAAATGTATTTGTCAAAACCGGGAAAGCTAGGAGAGGTCCTTCAGTGCGTCTATATTTAAGATCATCAAATGCTATATGTTGTGCTTTTCCCCAAACAAAGGTGACATTCTTTTTATTCAATTCGTTAAGAGGGTAAGCAATGGTAGAGAAGTATTTCACAAAGCAACGATAGAAATTGGCAAGCCCATGAAAACTACGAAATTGTCCAATATCTTATGTGTTTAACTTTAGAAGTGTCAAATTCAATAAATTCGAAGAAACGACAAATCCAAGGAAAACCAACTTATTTTTAGCAAAGGAGAATTTTGGAAGATTAGCATATAGCTCTTCTTTCCAAAGGATTTACAAAACTTTGTTAACATGACTAACATGCTCATCAGGCTACTTTCTATATACAAGGATATCATCGAAATAAACAACAACACTCTTTCCAATAAGAGAATGCAAGATATGATTCATGAGGCTCATGAAGGTAGATGGGGCATTATATAAGCCAAAAGGCACGACCAACTATTTATAGAGATCAAGTTTGGTCTCAAGGCGAATTTCCACTCATCACCCTCGACCATACGTATTTGATGGTAGCCACTATGAAGATCATTTTTTAAGAAATTCGTTGCTCCACTCAATTCATCAAGCATAACGTCAAGACGAGGTATAGGATGTCCATAACATACGGTAATAGCATTTATAGGATGACAGTCCATGCATAAATGGAACGTATCATCTATTTTTGGCACTAGAATCACGGGTACCGCACTAGGACTAAGGATTTATTGAATCAAACATTTGTACATGTTGTGGTGGATTTATAGTTCTATATCCTTCATATCCTTATGATGAGGTAAGTATGATGCTTGATTTCTCGAAGTGGAGGTATTCCATGAGGTATCACTTTGGGGAATACATCATCAAATTCATGCAACATAGAAATCAAAGGAGGGATATTTATTAAGTCGTTAGTTCCATGCACTAAGCCCTTGCAAACTTGGACACAGTGCAAAATGGATGGGTTATCCCTCACTTGTCTCATCTCACTTTTGGTGGTAAGGAGAACTCTCTTATTTTTCACTCATATTTGGCTTTTGTCTCTCACTTTCCTTTTGTTGGTTCTGTCTCTCACCACTCTCCTCACTAGGTGTTGTTATGGCTTGCACACTCGCTAAATACTTTGTGTTGTTTGGAATTATTTGGCTAGGAGTCATTGGTTGCAAAGCACACGTTTTACCAAGCCACTTTAAGCTATACATATTTGTGTGGACATCATGGGTAGCTCCGTTATCAAATTTCCAAGTACATCTGAGCAACATATGTCAAACTGTCATTGTGACAACGTCATATTCAACCGTTTCCTTCTATGGTCTGATAGCAAATGTAACCGAGACTGTGTGTTTAATCTTGATGGATCCATTGTCGCTTAACTAGTGTACATGATAGGGATGTTTGTGTGGATGAAGGGGAAGGTTGAGTTTCTCACATAGTTCCATGCTTGCAAGATTGTTACAACTCGCTTCGTCAATGATAACTTTGATGGACTTCACATTCATTCTGGCACGAGTTTGGCAGATGTTGCACCGCTGATCTTCGGGCTCTTGTGCTTGTGTAGTTAATACTCTTGCAACGACAAGCAATGGACTTGCTTCATGCTCACACATGAGAAGATCTTGATGATCATTTTCAACATGTTGTCTTGCGATAGCTTCTTTGACTCTTGCTTAAAACTCTTATTCACTTATGTGTTCCTATTCTCCAATTTCATGCACAAACAAGTCTTTTTTGTTTCCACATTGGAAAGACTTGTGTACTTTTCCTCCACACTTGTAGCATTCTACTTGGGGTATTGAGGACGTATCCATAGGTTACTTTACACTTGGGGGCAGTTTTACTTTAGGAGTTGAAGACTTGAAAGGAGGCTTGGAGATACTTGGAGTGCTCCCTTTGGGACTTGTTGTAGTAACGGGTGAATAGGCCATGTAGGTGGAGTAGGTATTTGGCTTGCTATATTTTAGTTCCTCTTCAACTTGACACTTGGACTTGGTGGCATTGTGTACAAGCTCAACCATATTTTTGTAGGTTTGGATCTCTGGGATGCGCTTGATATGATTGTTCAAGCCCATGATAAAACGAGCCATGGTTTTCTCCTCTCGTTCTTCTATGTTAGCATGGGACTCCTAGAAGGCCGTAGGCCTTGCTACCAACTGTGGGCCACTCGGGTTATTTGGATTAGAGACACGCTATGGTGATACCCATTTAGTATATCCCCAACAGTAGCCCCCGGAGAACATTGAGATCTTGCACCGTCTTGCCCCTTAGTCTTCAATGCTCTGTCTAGGTTATGTCGGCAATTCATCAAGAAATATCTTGAAGTCTTCCAATGAACCCTGCAATATTCTCCATCTTCAACATGCAAGTCGGAGAATTACTGAGTCTTCCATCTTACTCTTCTCGTAGCCAGACAGGATCCATCCATCCCGGAATCTTCAGATGGGACTGCTTAGATGTTGCTGTCACTAGGATGACATAGGCTACAGCCTATGCTACCTCAAAACTCACATATGGCAGTGATTAATCATAGAGATTTTCCCACACGTAAATCCGAAGTGTCAATCGGCAATAGGGGACGTGGCGAAATTTCCATGCACGCTCGCACACACGTCATCGATGCATCGACTGTTAGATTATTCATGCATGAATCTTGATGCTGGGGTTATAAATATTTACTACGGAGGATGATTTTCCTTTACCCACATTTACCCTTCTATGTGGTCTTCTTCATATCGCCAAGAGTCTCCTCGAGCTCCATGCACGGGAAAAACCCTAGCAGCCGCTTCATCTCCCACCTTCCTTCCTCTTCCAATGGCCAGCGGTAGCAGCACTCCGTCTGTAACATCCCAATTTCACCTACCCTGATTAGTTGTCCAGAATGCAAAATGAGGGGCAACAAAAACTTTTTCTAGATTAAGTGGTGCTATGTTTGGTTGCTTGTTTGTTTGTGCTTATGCATCTTGTTGTGAAGTAGATGATATACTCCTTACCTCAAACCTAGTTGACAAAAGCTATTTAACAAAAGAGATGTGTTGGCTTATTTTACATATTCTCAAATTTTTGACATTTCAAAACTTGATTAAAGATGACCTTTCCACAGCAAATGCTTTACTAGTTTATATTAACAAAATTATGGAGATCTATCAGATATAATCTCCTTATATTTTTAAGACAGAATTTCCAACTATTCTTACCTCTAGGTTTTCCAAAACCTTTCAAAAAAACTTTTGAGTTCTACTCTGGGTAGAAGTACCAAGAGACTCTTATGTTACTTCAAAACACAAAATTTTCAAAAATACCCCTCCTTATCTCATGTTAGGATTGACGGTACCCTCAGTAGTAGTTGAGTTGCTTCTTAGTATGAATTGCCTTGATCTGATGTTTGATGATTCGTCTTGATCTGATGATGTGTTGATTACTTATGAACTAGTGTGAGATACTCTAGGAGCTCCTCCTCTAGGAACCAACTAAATTATTAAAACACCAACTTTAACCAAGTTTCCAAAGCTTGTTATGATCTTTAGTTACTCGGTGTCCCTCTATCCCCCTTAACCAGATCAATTTAGAATTAATGCATTCTAGAAGTTTAAAAGTCAATGAAGACCAACTATAAGCCTGGATCCTCTCTACCCAATCTACTTGATGATGAGTTTGGAACCTTGCATCCTCTCAAAATCATCTCCTCTTCTAACATAGTCAAAAAAACCAAATCTGAAACTATTATCAATATCACATCTTTGGGTTCTTGCCATTCTCAAACCTTGTGCATTTTTGGAAATTCACTTGAAGCATATTGTATACCATATTAAGGACTAACAAATTCCACTCTTATCGTTGACTAAATCATCATTTGACCCACTTGTTCTTGATGGTTTTGTAGGCAGAAAAATAGTCTTCTCTACAAATCTTATCATCATGCCAACTCAGGCAGAAGCTCACATCCCCATGCTATCTTATTTCGACCAACTCTTTGCATGGTTGGTATCTACTAAATATGGTCTATGAACCTACACTTCCGTTGTTTCAATTGGATCCTTGTTCTTCTTAAACCATCATGGTTTTGGAGGCTATATAATAATATCCTATGGCATCCATTTTTTCAACAAAGTTTGCCATCAATCCTAGAATCCCTCTTACATGGTCATTCACAAATATTTGTACCATGCACATCTAACTAACTTGATATATCTATCCATCTAGCCCATGACCCCAGGGGAGCTCTGAGCTCCTTAATCCAACAAGGTTTTGATAGTATGAATATATTCTAGTCCTAGATTCCTCACCTCTTGTTTTCTTCCAAAACCAAGATTAATTTTCAAAATCCAGTGTTGCAAATGATAGATACACCATGTGAATATCATCTTCCTTGGATATAAAAATTTATAAAATATTTTCCATAACTATTTTGGACCCAATATTTGTTAATTATTTTCTTTTACAAAATGTTGAAAACTCCCTTTAATAAAGAAAGTTTGTTTTTCTCCAAAACACCTTGCAAACTTAATGCACATTTGAGTCCTATTTAAATGACCCTATCTTCCTACATCAAAAATAAATATTTTTGAAGAGTTTTATTATTACTTTTGCCTATTTTGTTAAATCACAAAAATGGACAAACAAATGTTTTAAATACTTTTTGGCCTCAATAAATCTTGGAAAAATATATCCAAAGTATAAATTCATATTTAGGACCATCCCACAACAAAAACACACCATCACCAATTAAAAATCTCAAATAAAATCCTGATAACCATTTCATCACTTTTTGAATATGGATTCCAAAGTGGATCGAAAATCCTCTGAAAAATTCTAAACAATTCACTAGGGTGAACCTTAACCATACCTACATCCCCAAATCATTGTATCACTTTGAGATGTTCAACTTTTTTAATTTGAAACATTATTCTCCTTCTAGTCAAAAACTTTAACATATTACAAAAAAAACAACTAATAAACCTCCTCCAAACTTTCTCAAATCTTGTCAAGGACTTCACCACAACACCCTTCCATCACCTCTGGTCGACGTGAATTGTATCAAGGCTACTGTAGCACATTTGTCCCTTGTGCTTTGAGGGGAAATGGCAAGGCAAGCACATATTGCAAAAACCTTTAATCATAGCAGCCTCCTACTCCCCTATATCCCCCTGCTCCACCAAGAGCCCCACCACCAACTTCTCCACCACCCTAGCTATCCAACCAGAGCCCGCCACTCTCTCCCTTTTTCCCTAGTGGACAAGGTCCACCATGGACCCCTCCCTTAGGGATATACATCATCTCCCACCCCTTCATTCACATCCTCTACTACTCCATTGCTCCCCTACCTCCTCCAGAACCAGCCATTTTCGATGGCAGCTCCAGGAAAAGGAGAAGAGCATTCTTCTCGGATTTTCTCAAAGCCCCAAAGGTGTAGTTGTTCCCCTGCTCTTTCCCCTTCCTATTTTCTGCGTGGATATCCCCCAACCTCCCCTCTCTCTAACCCTACTCTCCCTGTTGACATGGGCATGCCGTAAGGGTGCCTAATATTAGCCTATACGGTCTGGCCCAGCAGAAGCCCATGTAACGATGAACGCCTAATGTCGAAGCCGAGGAGGGATTCGGGTGGCCAAGGCCCATGAAGGATGTGACTCCTTAGAGAACAAGACTAGTTTTAGATAGAAAATTAAAAGGGTAAAACTATAACCTATAACCGACTCAACCTAATGTTGGGGATATACTTTCTGGGTATACCTACTGGACTCGCTGACCAGGGTGGCCCACCAACGGGTTAGAGCTTTGCTTCACGGGCGGCCTGGTCAGAGAAAGAGGAGGAGCCAGCTCCGGCTATGACAAGGTCCGGAAGAGTTAACAACTTAGGCCTGTAGTATTACTTGTAGTCCAAGCTATACATAGTTACCGACTGTAACGTAGCCGGATAGGTCTCTCCCTGTAACCCTAGGCCCCGGTGACTATATAAACTGGCCCTATGGGAGCCTTTAGGGCAACCAATCAATCGTACACCACAATCACCTCGGACAGGCGAACCTCTCTTGTAATCCATTGTAACATCCGTCTTACGCCCATATATTACTGGGTTGCTATTAGGAGTAGGATCCGATCACCGCAGTCGGATCTGAACCTGGGTAAACTTGTGCTCACCGCTCCTGGAACATCCAACGTCTCACACCCCATCCTTCCAACGCCACTACGACTCCCTATGGCGTACTTGTCGACAATCCGACTACAGTTGGCGCCCACCGTGGGGCAGGTGACCTTTGGAGCATCGTTCCAGGCGGAATCTGCGTGTGCAGGATTCGGCAAAACAATCGCCGTTGGTCGCGTGGTCTACTCCAGTGATGTCCCTTCATCCTTCTCGATGAGACTTGGATTCCGGCATCGAAACCCATGACGACCTACACGATCGTGTCAATCGGTGGGATCAATATCTATCTTGGTTTCGCTGAACCCGCCCAACACACCCTAAAGGTGATGTCCGCATAGGCGGAAGAGTTCAGGGTCCTGGAGAAAATCAAACCCACCCAGCCCACTCCTGTAGTGGAAGAAGAGGTGGAAGAAGAAGAATCCAGATCCGACCTCTCTAGCGAGATTGGATACACAAACGAGGAATGCATCCTCTACGGATCCAGCTTTGCTGACGTTGAAGTGGAAACCAAGCTATACAAGTACCTCAAGGACATGAACAATAAGAAGCATTGTTTCATGTACCACATAAGAACTGGATCCAACTTTGTCGATGCTGGAGCTGGTAGCGACTTGGTCCTAGACGCAATCTAAGAAAATGCCGACTTACCTGGCTCCCCAGTGGAGTCAATCACGTCGCAGGAACTTTGAGACTTTGACAAAAAGATGGAGGAGTATGAACAAGAGCACGTCTCCAAGCAAACGCAAGGTGGGCCGGAAACTCCTCCTAGTCCATATGATAGCATGGATGAAAACTACACCTCGCAGGATGACATGGACAACGGATATTCCTCCGAGGTACACAAACCAACCATGACGGAAAGTATCGATGGAAGTTTAACCCCCGGTACCGGAACAAAAGCCGTCTTTGCCACTAGTACGCACGTTAAGGCTACTGGGCGGTCAAACAAGAAGCAGAAGAACAAGAATCCGACATCGGCGGAGCGGGACATCGAGGAAACGAACGAAGAAAAAGTTGATGAAGAGATCAAGATGGAGAATCAGGACGGAGATCCGATTAATACCACCCTGATCAATCCTCCGGTGGATGGACATGTTGTCACCAAGGGTGCACGTTAAATTTACGGATATGCTCTCACAATTCTAATCCCAATAGCTTCGGATCTTACGCCGGAGGTGCTGGAGAAAAGGGCCGAGGATCTAGAAAAGCACCGCTTGTTTCTATTTGAAGAGGCCGTGCGCCTTGTCGAGATGAGACAACAGTTAGACCGTGATCCTACCAGATATTAGTCAGATTTCAAGCGACATCCAAAAAAAGAAGGGGAGGTCCGTTTCTTGCTAACAAGAACCCGGATATCCACAAAGATCTATTTGATAGAAAATATGGAGATAATATCCGAGTCTACAGCACGCCGGTGGAAAACGTTGTTGCAGCTCGAGCCATCCTCGCCAACAATCCGTCTCCGCATCAGGTCCAGTAGTGCGTCGTGTTGCTGGACAAAGGATTAAAGCAGCAGAAGACGGCCGCATCCTTTAGTGGCAAGCTGGCGTCAAAGTCCGAGTTTTGCCACACTGGCACCGACCAAAGCGCTGGTGTAAGGCTTCGCAGGGATACTACTCAACATTATCGTTCCCGTGGAGAAGAAGAGAATTCAAGAACCGTCTCAAACGACTACTCTCATAGGCCGGCACGTGACTGGGCAAGAGTTATTCCGGCTGCGTCCGAAGATGCCATCAGGGCAATGGTTCCTCATCAGGACCATCGTCGTCAAAACAACCTCTATAGAGAAGACCCGGAAACATGTCGCCAGCAAGAGGAACAAGATCGTCTAAGGATGCCACCATCGAGCCATCCGGCTGGTAACGCCGGACGAAGAGATCATCCGGATCATCCTGAATCTAGTAGGGATGGTGCCCGAAGAAACAGGCATCAGAGTCAACATAATGAGGCTCTACCGCCACAACCACGTAACCCAGCCGGAAATAATCCACCACGGCCACCATCGCCTCCCAGTAGCGACCATGAAGTATCACGTCGTACACATGGGAGCCACAGGGGAGGAGGCGGCAATGGTGAGAGGAGAAGCAGAAACCTGACTCCACCGTGCAGAAGCCGTGAGCCTCGAAGGCGCAGATCTCTCTCGCCAAACGATGCTCGCCATCGCATCGAATCGAACATAGAAGCACGGCGGTACAAGGAAGAAGATGTGTACGTGGGACCCAAGTGCTTCGGTACACGTATACGTCAGACCATATTTCCTGTTGAGGTTGGCATTGCCAAGCATATTCAGCCCTATGACGGTGTAGCTCGGCCAGATACTTGGCTCCAGGATTTTTTCCACGCTTGCTGCATTGCCAAAGGAGGAAACATCCTGGTTGCCGCCCGATATCTCCCACTGATGCTGAGGAAGATGGCTTGATCATGGCTCAATGAACTGCCAGAGAATTCAATATATAACTAGTATGATATGCAAAGTGTGTTTTTTCAAACTTCGAGGGAACATACAGGAGGCCCTGCATAGTCGGAGACTTGCAGCGTTGCACCCAAAGACCCGGAGAAACCTGCCGGGATTACCTCGGACGCTGGATCGATACGAAGAACTCCTGCGAAGGAGTAAACGAGCACACTGCGATAGAATCTTTTATTGCAGGACTTCCAGTCAGACTTCTACGTCACAGGCTGAAGTGTGACCACGTATAGGTTTCGGAGAAATGATGGAGACAGTAAGCAAATACGCTAACGCCGATGATGATTCAGAAGGGATGCTAAATATTCTGGCCAATCCCAATGCGGCCAAATAGCCAAGGAAAACTCAGAAGCGCAAGAACACCTCGGACGAAAAGCCGGCTCCGGACTACGAGCTGTTAACGCAACATTCGGATCCATAGGAAGAGGAGGGCGCGGAGGCGGCTATGGTAGAGGCCGAGGAACTTCCCAAATCCAAGGCAGAGGAGACCAACAACCCGGAAGAACCTTTACCTGGGCTGACATTGCCAATAATCCTTGTGTCCACCACTTGGATAGTAACAGAGGATCTACCCACACAAATGCCGAATGTCGTTTCCATGACGACATCAAGAAAGACGAATCCGCTGGATATAGAGCCAAGCGATGAAAAGGAAAGAAAAATTCCAAGAAAGGAAAGGAGCCCAAGCAAGATTCCTACATGGAAGAAGCGGAATCCACTGCAGAGCCCAAGCCGGATGGAAAGAAAACTTTTTCGACAAAGAAAGACGCATACGTCTTCTTCCTTGGATCCCAACCAGCTAAGGACAAAAGGCGGTTCTTCGTGATCTCAATGCCACGGTTCTGACTGTCCCACAATTCCTGGACTGGTCAGTGGTGACCATCACCTTTGATCGTTCAGATCACCCGAGGAAAACACATCGTCGAGAAAGTACCCTCTAGTTGTCAATCCTCTTATTGATAGCTATGAGTTCTCAAAAACACTCATGGACGGTGCGAGCAGCATCAACATCCTCTACATTGAGACACTCCACCGCTTGAAGCTACACGAGAGCCAGCTGAGTTACAACAGTGTAACTTTCCATGGCATTGTACCAGGGAGACAGGCGGATTCTCTAGGTGAGATTACTATGGACGTGACATTCGGAACCCGAGACAAATACCAGACCGAGCCACTCTCTTTTGAGGTGGTACCGTTCAAAAGTACTTACCACGCCATCTTCGGATGTCCGACTTACTAGGCGTTCATTGCCTGTCCCTGTTACATCTACAACATGATTAAACTTCCAGGTCCAAAGGGCGTAATCACCGTACGAGGAAATACGAGGAAGGCGTGAGAGTGCGACGAAGGATCTGCTTCCTTCGCCGAAGCCGTGCTGCACGCCCAGGAGTACTAGGAGATGAAGAAGACCATCAATCCTTCCGAGATGCCCGCTATGAAGAACGAGGTGCTGAAGCCAAGTTTGCAGTTCAAGGCGTCAGAAGAGACGAAGAAGACATCGCTGAAGGAAGATGATCCTCCAAGAAGACGAACATAGGGGTAGGATTAGGTCACGCATAGGAAAGCGCGCTCATCGAGTTCCTCAAAGATAATAGTAATATCTTCGCATGACGGCCATTTGACATGACCGGAGTACCTAGAGAACTTGCCGAGCACTCTCTTAATATGTACCCAGACGCTAAACCCATCAAACAGTCCTTACGATGGTCTGGTGATGAAAAATGCAAAGCAATAGCCAAGGAATTAGCCCGCCTAGAGTTAGCGGATTTTATAACAGAGGTCATCCATACAGATTGGGTGGAAAATCCTGTACTCGTCCCTAAAAAGGACACCATTGGTTAAAGGATGTGTGTTGATTATACCGCTTTGAACAAGGCATGCACAAAAGATTTGTTTCCTTTGCCAAGAATCTATCAAGTTACCGACTCAACGGTAGGGTCGGAATTACTCTGTTTTCTCGACGCATATTCCGGATATCACCAAATACCGATGAAAAAGTCAGAACAAATTAAAACGTCTTTCGTCACTCCTTTTGGAACGTTCTGCTATAAAACTATGCCATTTGTCTTAAAGAATGCAGGAGCAACATATCAACATACCATGCAACATTGTCTCAATGACCAAATCAGACGCAATGTCCATGTATACGTATACGACATAGCAGTTATGTCCAAAAAGAAGGAAACTTTAATTTCTGACTTGGATGAAACGTTTGCTCGTCTACGAAAATTCAATATGATGGTAAATCCGAAGAAGTGTTTCTTTGGAATTCCATCCAGAAAATTGTTAGGTTTCATTGTCTCTGAGAGTGGCATAGAGGTGAACCGGGACAAAATCAAGGATATCTTAAACATTACCAGGTTGACTCACCTGAAGGATGCACATCGCCTCACTGGTTGCATTGTAGCGGTGAGTCGGTTTGTCAGCCGCACCTTTGTACAAACTCTTGAAGAAAACCGACAAATTTGTCTGGAACCCAAAAGCCGAAACTGCCCTGCAAAGTTTGAAAGATCTGCTTTCAAACCCACCAGTTCTCGCAGCACCAGAACCTCAAGAACATATATTACTCTACATTGAAGCGACCAACAAGGTCATAAGCGTGGTAACAGTAGTTGAGCGCGAGTAAGAAGGCCACGAGCATAAGGTGCAGCGGCCAACTTATTATATAAGTGAGGTCCTGACAGAATCAAAGCAACGGTATCCACCTCATCAAAAGCTAGCCTATGTAGTGTTCTTTGCATCTAGAAAGCTACGCCACTATTTTCAAGAGCACAAGATCACGGTAGTGAGCACAGCTCCTCTGCGAGATATAATCAACAACCGTGACGCCACATGACGTGTCGCAAAGTGGGGAATAGATCTTGCAACTTTCGACATTGAGTACAAAACACGTCCAACAATCAAGTCCCAAATTCTCGCCGACTTTGTTGTCGATTAGACAGAAACGGTAGAAAATATAGGCCCTCCAGACTCGGAATTTTGGACCCTTCACTTCGACGGATCAAAAGCACGAGGTGGCTCGGGGGCTGGCGTGGTGCTCAAATCACCCCAAGGAGATAAGCTATTCTATGTGTTGCAAATACAATTCACGGCAACCAATAATATTGTTGAGTACGAAGCACTGCTACATGGAATACGCATGGCCAAAAACATTGGCATACCAAGACTGATGTGTTACGGAGACTCGGATTTAGTTGCTCAGCAAGTATCCGATATCTGCAACGCAAACAAGCACATGGCAGCATACAAGGCTGTCGTGGATGAACTATCCAAATTTTTTGAGGGTTTTGAGGTTCAACACATCCCTCGAGTAGAAAATGAGGAAGCATATGCACTATCAAGAATAGGCTCCGTGGGGAAACAAGTACCGGATGGAGCTTTTTTAGAGAATTTAAGGGTCCCCTCCATAGTCGGAGTTGATGAGGACTATCCGACGAAATCAGACTCACCTTTAATAGCAGTTCTGACTGTAATTCCCAGCTGGACAAAACCCTATCTGGATTTCCTGATAGGCGTAAAACTACCCGAAGACGATGTTTTGAGCCGGCAGATTGTCCAATGAGCAAAAGCCTACACTATAATAAATGGTGAGCTCTATAAACAGAGTGTTTCTGGCGTGTTTCAGAGATGTATTTCTTCAGAAGAAGGAGTGGAAATCTTAAGAGAAATCCACGAAGGCGAGTGTGGTCACCATGATGCAGCCATATCCTTAGTGGCCAAAGCTTTTCGACACAGATTCTTTTGGCTTACAGCTAAGGCGGATGCCGATAAACTGATCAAAACATGTAAAGGCTACCAAAAGTATGCTCATCAGGCACATGTTCCGGCTGAACAGCTGCGAACAATCCCTATTAAATGGCCATTCGCGGTCTTGGGGCTTGATATGATAGGGCCATTTCACATGGCAAAATATGGATTTACTCACCTACTAGTGATGGTAGATAAATTTACAAAATGGATTGAGGCTAAACCCGTAACAAGTTACGACGGAGCCACAGCCAGAAGATTCATCGAGGACGTAATAATCAGATTCAGATATCTACATAGTATAATTACTGACAACGGGAGCCACTTTTCCATGGGTGAACTTGTCGAATTATGCGAAGAACAAGGGATCCCACTTGATATTGCATCAGTCGCACATCCACAAGACAATGGAAAAGTTGAAATAACTAATGGCCTTATTCTACAGGGAATCCAACCTCGCCTTGAGGCACCGCTTCGTAGGGCCGCGGGGGCTTCGGCAGAAGAATTACCGTCTATGATATGGATCTTACGTACAACTCCTAATAGGTCAACCGTCTATACGCCTTTCTTCTTGGTCTATGGTGCAGAAGCAGTTCTTCCAAGTGATTTGATTCATCAGGCTCCACGAGTTAAAGCGTATATCGAAAAAGATGCAGGAGTTTCCCGGCAAGATGATCTCGATATAATCGAAAAGTACACGTCATTGCTGAGAAGAGATCTACAACCTATCATCATAAGTTGCGCAAGTATCATAGTCAGAGAGTGCAAAACCGTTCTTTCTAAAAAGGCGATTTGGTTCTCCAACTTGTGCAAAAGAGAAAGCACAAACATTCCCCAATTTGGGAAGGAACTTTTATGGTTAGCAGAGTTCTGCATAATGGGTTATATTATTTAACCGACATGAGACCAGTCAAGGAAAGACCTGATACTCGGAAAAGGAAGAGAGCTGGTGGCAGCACAGACCCGGATGAAATAGACCGTCCATGGAATATTGCCCAACTACGTCCCTTATATTCTTAGTTATATTTCCTTGTAATCATATATGTACATGTTCAAAGTGAAATAAAATATTTGTTTCCTCATATTGTTATCTTTGAGACGGTTTTTGCCATCTTATTTCCAAAAGAGCATCTAATTTTTTCAAAAATCCCAGAATTCTTGAAAGTACTTTATGCTCATATTTGTTCTGTTTACGATTTTTTAATATCTAAAAATGTTACCTTAGGATACAAAGTTTAAATTATTGTCTATGCTTTGACTCTTTATCTAATTGCTTAGACGCGGGCATTTTCCGAGTAATGAGTTGTTTGTACTGAAAGCCGGATTTGTTTCCGAGTTTAAACTGGTTTAGCAATTGCGCTCTGTTGCTCGGCAAAGTTTCCGTGCCAAAGTTTGGCCGACCCATGAAAGGGACGAGGCAGAGAGCCATATAAACCGATAAGTATAGGAATAAAAAACGCAAAGTGCTTCAGAAATTTTCAAGCACATGCATAAAAATATATAAGCAAAAGTGCTAAGATAGTAAAAGCATCAGTTTTTATAGACCAGCACAAAATAAACATTGTATCCATCATTACATTGCCATAAGTTTAAGATAATGCATAGCAATTGTTTATTCTGCAGGCGGTGGTGATGAAGCAGGTGGAGCACTGGAGTCAACAGAAGTGTCGCCCTCGATCTCAGACTCGGAAGCATTGCTGATTTCTGGATCTTGAGGCGAAGGAGGCGCGGCGACGAATTCGAAGAATGTCGTCGTGTATTTGGTCATCTCCGCCACCCGACAAGCATAACCTGCACAAGACTCTTGGATGGCCTTGATGTCCTGCGGGTTACTTTCATCATCCTCCTTGGCAATTACCTTGGGGACGTGCCAGATTTCCATCTCGCTATGATGGCTCATCACCATGGTCAGAGCTGTTTGCGCAACAGTCCGAGCGTAGGAGACATTCTAGTCTTCGATCAATTTTGGAATCTCCTTGACCTTGTCCCTCACCTCGTGCACTAACATTGTGTGCAAGTCGGAAAGCTTGACGACTTCGCCAGCATCTTCTAGAGTTTGGCGGAAGTCATACAAGACATCTCCAACGAGCTTAATGCGCTCGAGGAGAGGTTCGTAGGTAGGAGAGTCGGAAAGATTCATGGGGGCTGGGAAAGAACCAAAAAGTCAAAATTCGGCTCAAAAGAAAGTCAAAAAAATCAAACACCAAAAGTAAATGAAAGATTCGGAAATCTTACATAGCACAGAGTGATTCCATTGAGCATGCTCCTTACGGAGGTTGTTCAATTCACTGGCTGAGGCTTGGGCAAAATCCCTCTGAATATCAAAATCTTTCTTGAGATCAACCAGTTCTTTATATCGGACGGCTAGGAGCTTCTCGAGCCTCGCGGTCTCGTGATTGCTTGACTCCAGGACTGCGGCTACGGATTTCTCCGATTCCAAAGTTAGCTTCTCAAGCTTATCCCGGAGTTCAGCATTTTCTATTTGCATGACCTTGAAGTTTTCGGCTTGCTCCACCATCTTGCTAGACTGACATAACAGTTTTGCAAAGACAAAAATATTAGTCAGACAAAACAAGGTTGACTATGAAGATAATTGACAAAGAAGAAGTCGGAAAAAGTTTACCTTCTTCTTCATCTTTTTCAACTTTTAACTTTGAATTCTCAAAGCATAAAGCTTTGATTTCTTTGCACTTATTGCTAATATTCTTCAGCAATTCCTGGTTGGAAGATGCAATTTTCTGTAAGTTTAGAGACGGAATACCGTCAGACGGCTACTAAGACTCGAGCTGCAAATTTAACTAAGTAAAATTACATCACGAGCCTTGGGGACTACACTACATCGTTCTTTTGCAACCTAAAAGAATCAACTCGGAATCCAACGATGCTTATCCGACTTTATGCTTCGGGGCTAGAGGATATGATAATAAATGAAAATGAGAATCGGAAACTTACAATGTGTTCCAGGTGCATCTTTTCAAATCCGAGTTTGGTGATGTGAAACACCTTCTCGGTAAGGGTGAGGGACGGAACATCCGTCGCTGGCAGTACGCCAGATGCGATTTTAGCATCCCGAAACAAAAATTGGTCCAGGAGGCTAACCAGCTTGACGTATTCCTCCTCTTGCTCGCTGCCTCTGAAGTCAAGGTTTCCTTCTCAATACTAGATTGAGCCAGTCTGAGGATCTCTTCCTTTTCTTTCCTCTTGAGTCCAGGGACAGTGGAATCAACCACCTTATCCATCGTTCCTATAGGAACTACATGGGATCATTACCCTTGACGGGTTCACCCATGTTAGTTGCCTGGTTATCAATGATAACCAGGGCTTTCGAGATTTTGCCAGCATTAGGGGATGCAGAAGATCCCTGTGCTGATGGAGTACTGGATGGGGTCGATGGTGGCACAGCAGGGGAAATAACAAGCTTTTGCTGGCGCATCTGCTTGCCCGGCTTGATATCCGGCTTTATCTTGCTCTTCAACGATGATTTAACTCTAGAACACGAAAATCATAAATATTAGGTGTGCTCTGGAAAGAGATAAAGGTACAGGAGTACTAAAAACAAAGATAGGGTGCTTACTTTTTAACCACTAGCAGCACTTGGCTACCAGCACTTGGCAACTTCCTTTGCCTTATGCTTCTTGGAGGCAGGGGCGGCAACTTCTTGCACCTCATCATCCTTCGTCGCCTCCGGGTCATCTGAAGCATAGACCTCTAGTGGAGCTAGATCGGACTCGGAGAATTTCTCGAGCTGACAAAGTCAAAAAGCATCGATGAAAATAGAGTCGGAGAAAGAAAATAAAAGAAAGACGAAACACAAAAGCAGAGTCGAAATATTTACCAAAGTCAAAGGAAGGTTGGACGTATACATCTTCATGGAAACTTCCGAAACTTTCCGTTCCACTCTTTCCTTGATCAAATATTGCATGAGGGTCTTGTAGTCCTTCGCCGAAAGTCGGCTCGGGCTGATCTTCATGCTGTCCATCTTGTCGCCCGTGACTTGGTGCATGAGGCGATCTCCATGGTGCTGGAGAGGATGAATCCGGCGCTCCAGCGAGCAGTGGATCAAATCAGATCCACGGAGTCCCTCACGCTTCATCAAATAATCCATCCGCCTCTTAGCAAGGATCAAAATATACGACAGCTCCGGTGCCTCCGCGTCCCATGAATCTTGGTGGGGAGCGGCGCTGTTGACGAACAACGGAAGACCTTCCGCCTTTCCAGGAGCCAGAATATCCTTATGATAAAAGAAAGTTCCGGCCCAGCGTTTGACGGACTCACTAGTGTTAATCATACTATAGATCCGATTCCTCCTAAGGACTAAGCTAAGAGTGTGCTGACATAAGGCACACCGACACTGATGGAATTCTTACGAGTACCATAGTAGTAGCAGAAAAGGGTGAGACTTGGCCTAATGCCAAGAAAACCCTCGCACAAAGCTGCGTGAGTACTGAGCTCAAGCAGCCAATTGGGAGGAAGGTTATGGAGTTGCACGCTGTAGTGATTGAGGACCTCGACGAGGAAGTCCGACGGTGGCAGGCTGAGGCCCGCGGTCAACGTGAGTGCCGAATAGCACCCTCTCGCCGTCGATGATGAACCCTTCGTCCTCCATGACTTGGAGCTCTGTGTTATCCATGGAGCTAGGGATCCAAAGACCCCGCATTTTCTTCTCTTCCACCGCCCACAAACCCGCCGCCGCGGTTCCTGAAGACGAGGCAGAAGCCATAGATCTTGGAGCAAAAAGGGCTGGTGGGGGAAGGAGAGATTTTTTCTCAATGGTGTGTAGATGGGAACTGGTGTGGAGCGCTCGAGGAGTACGTGGAAGCAATGAATGAATCGATGGAGAGGTGAATCTGAGAGAAAGGGTTTTCTACCCTATTTATTTACCTTTACATTAGGATTCATGCGATGACACGCGCGATTATCTCCACACGTATAGGAGAGGGGGAGTTAGCTTCCTCGCGACTCTTCCGCCCCCTCGATTTTCGCGTAGGCATTGAAACGGCGTTCTGTTCCGTAAGGAACGGACCCACCAACGGTCGTGCTGATGGAAATCATGTCAGTGATAGGACCTGGTGTGAAAAGTTGTCAGTCCGCAAGCCGCTGAAAAATCTAGCTTATGTTTCCAACCAACAAAGGAAAAGACTAAGGACAGAGCAAGATATATCCGACTCGATTGACTCAAAATCCTACATTAGTGAAAGAAGTTTTCAGGAACCCTTCAAGATTCTCAAGACGAAGAAACCATCAAACTAGACGATTTATCCGACTTTAGATCTTGGAGACTTCCAGCTACTGTTGGGGATATACTTTCTGGGTATACCCACAGGACTCACTGACCAGGGTGGCCCACCAACGGGTTAGAGCTTTGCTTCACAGGCGGCCCAGTCAGAGAAAGAGGAGGATCCAATTTCGGCTACGACAAGGCCCGGAGGAGTTATCGACTTAGGCCTGTATTATTACTTGTAGTCCAAGCTGTACATAGTTACCGACTCTGTAATGTAGCCGGATAGGTCTCTCACTGTAACCCTAGGCCCAGGTGACTATATAAACCGACCCTATGGGAGCCTTTAGGGCAACCAATCAATCGTACACCACAATCAACTCGCACAGGCGAACCTCTCTTGTAATCCATGTAACATCCGGCTTACGCCGATATATTACTGGGTTGCTATCAGGAGTAGGATCCGATCACCGCAGTCAGATCTAAACCTGGGTAAACTTGTGCTCACCGCTCCTGGAACATCCGATGTCTCACAACCCATCCTTCCGACGCCACTAGGACCCCCTATGGAGTACTTGTCGACAATCCGACGACACCTAAACCAGAGACATGGCCTCCCCATATAAAGTCCAGGAAGGAATGATGAGGAGGACAACCAAAACCCTAGAACAGACAAGCTTGAGTAAAGTTTCCCGACAGATATCCTCTACGCACCCATGTAACCTTCGGCTTCACCATCAATCAAGAACCGACAAGCATTAGTAAAGTTTCCCTCCGGGGGCTCGAACCTGGGTAAATCTTAGGTCTATCATTGCTAGTTTGTTAGATGTTCCCAATCTCCAGTGTTCCCCTCTTCTCCAAAACCCAAGCTAATAATGGGAATTGACGAGTCGAAACCTCATCAATTGGCGCTGCCTGTGGGAAGCGGGAATACTGAAGTTGCAATCATGACGGCCCCATCACCTGCGATCTTCCATTCCTCTACGATGGAGAATCGTCTCCTCTTCAGCACCATCGACTTCACCATCTACTCGCCGGCAACTCGCTGACCTTCAGTTCTGTAGGAGACAGAGTTGACATGATGCTTAGGAGCCTATGCTTCCAGGTTGGCCAGATCGGCACGCTTTGCCTTCCTGAGCATGTGGCACCAACAGCGATCGCACATGCCTCGTGGATACCACCAATCAGTGCGCTCAGTGCACCCACGCTGTCATATGACTCGGATAGCAACAACAGTTGTAATTCCGATCTTTGTGAACCACCATCAGAGGAAGGAGCGTACAGCTCCAGATTAGAAAGTTGTAGGAGAAACGATCTCCCCACTGCTTAATGTACATGATCATTGTCAACGGCCACGATACCCGTGTAAATAGTGGTAATGGAACCGATCTGCAGGATCCCACCTCTAGGAATGGAGGCCATCCTCCAAACAACAACGCCAATGGTGGTCCTCCTCAGATCCCAATGGGAACGCCCCCTCCCCAAATGCCAATGCCACCAATGGTGGCGAATTGGTTTATCAGCAGATCCACCTCAACGATGCCGAGTGGGAGAGAGTTAGAGAGGCTCTACAAGGAAACCCCCTACCATTCGACGCCTCCAGTGACATGTTGATGGGATACCATTGGCTGATCATAAAGGAGAAGAATCGATAAGTCGCATAACACACTCAACTCGAGCAGTGCAGGCAAGCATCCAATGAATCAAGCGCCCGAAAGGCAACCCTCTCTTCAATCTAAGGATCCTCCTCAAAGGACAATGGTAGCCCTAACGGCCACAAAAGGCGCTCTCGGCTAGAGCGCATGTATGTAGACACAAGATGCCAGGCCACCAAGGCCCTCGACTAGTCGTTATTGTCAGTGGAATCGTAGGGCAACAGGATGCCCAAGAAAATGCAAGCCGCGGTTACAGAATCTACTATATAACTGCTCACCAACCAAACACCAGCCGGGGATAGACGATACGCCGTCCACAGGTCCGCGATTGCAGGCCTCGGGTTCTTCGAAGCCGCATTGACCGGAGAGGTGACTCTAGAGCTAAAGAAGGATGCGGTGATATTTCTAAGAAACCACACGCCCTCATCCGACAAGGAAGACCATGATATGTCGCGATGATGCTGCATCCCACAGCGGAGGAGACACAACTATTACGCTCTTGACAGCTCATGCAGCGCAAAATCGACAAGCTGCGCGCCAAATGTGAGTGCTCGACAAAGTCGGAAGATGAGGAAACAGAACTCTGCGGCGCTAGATGCTTCAACCGAGCCATACGGCAATTGCGGATACCCAAGATCTTCAAACTTCCTTCGGGTAATCCGAAGTTCGATGGCCTACAGGAGCTAAAAATTTGGTTGGACGACCACATCTCGTTAGTCAAGTGCCATGGAGAAAGCAAGAACACGGCCATGCAATGCCTTCAGATGTAGCTGAAGGGCGCGGCGCCAGCCTAGCTCAACAATCTCCCCTCTGGATCCATCCGCAGTTAAGAGGATCTAGTCTACAGTTTTGTCCGCAACTTCAAGGGAACTAGCAAATGGCCAGCCTCAAGGTCCAACGAGTCGCTCCGCTCCTATGTCCAATGATGGTCCATCATCAAGAACTCCATGGAGTACATCTCCGAGGAGTGGGAAATGAACACGTTCCATGGCGGCATGAGGTGCCGCGAGCTCTGGGAGGAGTTAGGCCGCATAAAGCCCAAAATCGTTGACCACCTAATGGACTTTGCGAATCGCTAGGCAAATGGCAAGGACGCTGCCCACCACAACCGAGCGCACTCAGATGACGAGGACAACCTCGGCCGTAGATGTAACCACAAAGGAAAGCGGAGAGCACGCAGTTATGACGACCACGAGGAAGTCGATATGGTCGCAGCTGGCTACACCGAGTGTCGCAATGATGGTAATCGCAACAGCGTCTACCGCGGCAGCAGCTTCTGCGATAGCGGAAAGACCACACAATCATGACAACATCACACCTGTGATAATGAACCCTCTGTGTAGGAGATGTCAAGTGTGTGTAACATACACGCCTCGACAAGCAGGACGACAAGAAAAAGTCCAGTCACCTGCTCGAAGGCTGTCGGGAGTTCCAAAAGCTCCACGACGGGTATGCCCAACTATGACGTGACACAATAAATCAGGGGTTCGGTTCTGCCCCCAGGCCCATCACATATGGTGCCCACCACCACCACCTGGAGGACCCATGCAGCCTGCGGCTGCGCCGGCTCAAAACAAAGGAAAAGAGCAGTACCCACGCACCCTACGGACCATGACTATACAGAAGGGGCGTCCATCCAACATGATCTAGAATACGATCACCCGCCAGATAAACCAGGTCGTCACCTTCCTAGTGGTCATACCTGAGTACCTCAGTGGCTCGGAATCATGCATCACTTTCGATCGATCTGACCACCCCCGCAAAATCCCTCGCCAGGACACTCTGCCTTTTCGCTCAAGGCTCAGATCGTAGGGTTCGATATGAGTCAGGTATTCATGGACGGCGGAAGTGGCATAAATCTTATGTTCGCTAGAACCTTGGAGGCCATGTGGATCCCACAATCCATCCTAGAGGCATTCGACACAACTTTTCACGACATCGTCCCAAGAAAGGGATTTTACCCCTAGGTAAGATATGGCTCAACGTCATCTTCGGCACCCCCAAGAACATTAGGCACAAGCGACTCGAGTTCGAGGTGGTTGAATAGCCATCACAGTACCATGTCATCCTTGGTCGTCTGTCATTTGCACGGTTCCTGGCGGTACCACACTACATGTACCTCCAGCTAAACATGCCAGGACCCAATAGAATCATCATCGTTCTAGGGACCTTCACCACATCTGACAGCTACGACAGGGAGTTCAACAAAATCTCCCAATCTTTCGGCATGCAGGAGGAGCTCGCATGGCTAAAGGACTCAACAGATACTAGCCTCCATCCTGTGACCAAGAAAAATGCTCCTGACTAGTCCTTCGACTCCATGGTCAACACCAAGGAGATCCAGGTCCATCCTACAGACCCCACCAAGACGGCCCACATCACCAACAACCTAAGTTCCACAGAGGAACTTGCGCTCATCGAATTCCTCCGTGAGCACTAGGAGATGTTCGCCTGGTGTCCTACGTACATGCCAGGAGTCCCTAGGGAATTCACCAAGCATGCACTCAATGTGTACCCTGATCCGTGTCCAGTCAAGCATTCGTTGCGTCGACTATCCGAAGGCCGAGCTGAGGCGGTCGACATGGAAAACAACAAACTACTCGACATGGAAGGCAAAAAACTACTCGCCACTGACTTCATGCAATAAATCAAGGAAAGCACTTGGGTAGCTAACCATGTCCTAGTTTCAAAGAAGTACACGGACATCCTGTAGATGTATGTTGACTTCACAGATCTCAACAAGCACTGCCTGAAGGACCACTTCCCATTCCACGGATCAATAAAATCACCCATTCCACCGCTAGATGCGAGTGCCTCTCCTTCCTCGATGTCTACTCAAGCCACAACCAGATTAAAATGAAGGTGGTGGACCAGGAGAAAACAGTGTTCATCATGCCATTCGGAGTCTTCTACTACAACACAATGACTTTCAGGCTCAAGAACGCAGGTGCAACCTATCAATGGTGCAAGCAAGCCTTCCCGAAGAACCAAATTGGTTGCAACATCCAAGTGTATGTCGACATAGTGGTAAACAGCAAGGAAAGCAGAACATTGATCGATGAACTCCGTGAGACGTTCAACAACCTTGATCGCTACAGGTTTAGGCTGAACCTAGAAAAGTGCTCCTTCGGCGTCCCTTCTGGTCATTTACTCGGGTACTTCATCTCTGCGGGAGGCATCGAGGCGAACCCGAAGAAGTTAAAGGCCATACTGGCCATGGAGAAGCCAAATAACATCAAGGGCATCCAACAGCTGGCTGGGAGAATCGCAACACTCAACAAATTTATAAGTCGCATGCAAAAAGGCACTCCCCTTTTATAAAATCCTTCGCAAGTCAGAGAAATTCGAGTGGATGGCTGAAGCTCGGGATGCATTCGAATACATCAAGCATATACTCTCCACTTCTCCCGTCCTGTTGACACCCCAAGAGAAAGAGCCTATGCTGCTATACATAGCCGCAACACATTAGGTGATCAGCACCGCACTCGTCGTCGAATGACCTGAAGAGGGCAAGACCCATGGAGTACAACAGCTAGTATACTACTACGAGGTACTGACACCCACAAAGAAGAGGTGCCCTGACTAGCAAAAGCTAGCCTACGGAATATTCATGACCGCACATCGACTGCGGCACTACTTCCAGGAGCGTCAGATAGTGGTAGTCAACAACGCACGACTATCCCACATCCTCAACAACCCCGAAGCAACGGAGCGAGTGGTCCCCTAGGGAATCGATCTGTCCCCGATCATCTACGAGCGACGCACCGCCATCAAGTCGCAGGTGCTCCCTAATTTCCTCGTCCACTAGATGGAGCTTCAGCTGCCTAACACCCCAGACTTTTTTCAAGTTTGGATGGTACACGTCGACCGATCCAAGCACACAGAAGGAGATGATCCAGAGTAATCCTGACGTCCCGTTAAGGACACAAGATGTGGTATGTGTTGCGAATGAAGTTCTGTGCATCCAACAACAAGGTGGAGTATGAGGCTTTGCTTGATGGTATGCGGAAGGCCAAAGCATGCGGTGCCACTCGACTGGTCATTATGGCTAATCCAACCTCATCGTACGACAAATGATGAACCAATGTGACGCCATCAGCAACAACATGATCGCCTACCATGACCTCTACAATGCACTCGAAGGAGACTTCACGGCTGCGAACTCTGGCACGTCAGCCAAGAAAGAAACAAAGAGGCCAACAAGCTTGCCAACATTGTATCTACCTGGGCCCTAGTACCACCAGGTGTGTTCCTAGAGCGAATCTACGAATGCTCGATCAAGCGCAAACCCTCCAAGGATGGACCAGACATTGCAGCACACTCGGGGGCTATGCCACCTGACAAGGCCAAGACACCTGAAGAGGAGGAGCCAAAGGCTCCACTCGAAAACCTCATGGAGGCAATGATCATCGAACAATCCTGGACTCAACCGTACGTCACATACCTATTGAGCAAAAATCTGCTGGATGATCCTACGGATGCGCGACACATCGCTTGTTCTTCCAAGGCTTTTACCATCATAAATGACGAACTTTACAAACAGAGCATCACCAGAGTCCTTCAACGATGCGTCACCAACTGTGACAGAAGGAGCATCCTCTTCGACATCCATGAAGGAATATGTGGCCACCATACCGAAAGTCGCACGATAGTTGCCAAAGCCTTATGGGCTATCTTTCAATGTCCAACGGCGATGTGCGATGCCAAGAGCATAATCGAAAAATGCAATGCCTGCCCATGGTTTGCTAACAAGCTGCATGCACCTTCCTCAGAGTTGCGACCAATACCGCTAGCCTGGCCCTTTGCGCAATGGGGACTCAACATGGTCAGCAAGCTGCAAAAGTCCTCGCCTGGAGGCTACGTCTTCCTCTTCGTCACAATTGACAAGTTCACAAAGTGGATCGAAGCCAGGACAGTCACAAACCAAACCGGCGCCACCACCGTCAAGTTCTTCGAATCCATTATTTTCAGGTTTAGGGTGCCGCACAGCATCATCACCAATAACGGAACAAACTTCACCTCGAATGAGTTGCAGGACTTTTGCGACGACCTCGGCATCAACATGATCTATGCCTCGGTCGCACACCTGCAGACCAACGGTCAAGTCGATAAGGCCAATGGCTATTCCATAACGGGATGAAGAAGAAACTCTTGCGACCCCTCGAACGAGCGGTGGGAGCCTCGGCAAAAGAACTACCCTCCGTCCTCTAGAGCTTGCGCACAACACCAAACAGTGCCCCTTGGTACACACCTTTCTTCATGGTGCATGGTGCCGAAGCGGTGTTGCCGGCTGAAGTACGCTACATGGCCCTATGGGTCGTCTCTTACTGCGAGGCCGAATCGACGGCCGCACTCGAGGATTCTTTTGACCTACTAGGCAAGGCACGCGATATTGCAGGTTGCCACCACTCTTTCAAAAATGTATCAGCAAAGCCTCCGCAACTACCACAACTAACGTCTACGAGCAAGGTCCTTCGTCTAAGGCGACCTCATCCCACGACTCAAGCAGAAGGGCTATCTGAAGCTCGACTCCCCCTGGGAAGTTCTCTATGTGGTCAAATAGGTAATTCTAGGTGGCGCCTACCGCCTCAATGATGTCGAGTCCTGAGTACCATACTCCAACCCTTGGAATGTCGTGGAGATGCAGCGCTTCTACCCTTAGATGTTTTTACTAACAATAAGGATTTTTAGCTAGGATATTGAGCCAAAACATGTATCTACTACTATGAGATGAATAAAAGCTAAGTTACTTGGACAATATATTATTCCTTCGCAAATTTAAACATACAAACTATACTCGGGGGCTACGCCTCACCCGACGTCCTTGTCGGATCCTCACTCATTCCATCCAGCTGAGTAGCTGACTATGTAATCGAACCCTTGAAAACTCTAGCCTAGTTGCAACATAACTGACAGGTTGGCAAGGAGTAGAGATTGACAGAGCATCAGGCTAATGAAAATGGCATGCATATTCACACAATGAAGCATAACATGCACTATTTTATACAAAATTTACAAGGGAAACAATGAACTAATAAAAACTATAGAAGATTTACATTGTTTCACCCGACACTTGCAGGAAAAACTCATCACTACTGATGTTGAAGCATCATGTTGGTGCGCTCATTGAATAGGCGAACAATATCTTCGGCATGCGGGGAAATTGCCCAGTAGTGCGGCCGCATATTCCATGCCTTGCCGTTAGGAGGAATAGGAGGCCCCGCCGCTATCTCCGCCAGATCGACATCTGGGTGGTTCAGCCAAACAAGGGCCAGCGCAGCCTTGGCACCTGCGACGAGCTGCTGCCGCACGTACTGCTTCACCGCACCAATGCTCTGAAACTTTTGTAGCAACCCCAGGAAGCTGGCAAGATCTTCATCTAGGGGGAACATGCCGGTGAAAATAGCTGTGAATTCCTATCTTGCATGCCTCAACACTCCAAGCACCTGATGGACACAATCCTGCCTGGTGGCAACCACGACCGCTCGATTGCGGTCCATCCAGAAGAACCCATAGCCTCCATCTCCTGCAGGGTGAGGAAGTTCAGTCGAATATCGACATGTTCTTTCTCTTCCTATGGAATGAGATTAACAACTGCAATGGGAAACAACACATCCGCAGGATGCAGTAAAAAGTGCATCTTAAAGACAGTCAACTAGTACTCACATTGTAGTTGCTCTCCAATCTGCTGAAATTCTGCAAGGATATACTTCTCCCTTTTGACAGCTCGCTCCGCCTTTGACTTTCACACGTCGGCGTGGCCATGGATGATGGCAACGTCCTTTTCCAAGCTTCTAATACAGTCATGCAAAAGAGGAAGCTGCGATCCCTCATTCGCCCTTGGCTGAGCAGTAGCCAAGTGAATAGACGAGTTCACTGGGACAACAATCGACGAGCCTTGTGAATAGTAAAGAAGCGGCACAATAAGAACAAGACAAATGGCACAAGCAAAGGGAAGCATAACATATATTTACATCCAAAGATACTATGTAGTAGTTCAAAATATCATACGGTACAAGGCATCGCATGCTACTACTATTGAATAACTACAGAAGCTAAGCGGGCGACTAGGCATAAGCATCCTTGGGCTTCGCGACACCCGTGGTAGCATCCGTCTCGCCTCAGCCTATTGTTTCTACTCTACTGAGTAACTCAGGAGCATCTCAATGAACCGCGGGCCATATTTCTTGTAGCGTGAAGCGAATGGATCAAATTCTACCTCGGTGCCATCAGCCACTAGCGGCAACTTCGACGTGGCTCTGTTGAGGTCCAGCTGAGCGCCGCAGGCCTGCACCACTAGCCCGAGGGAGGCACCCATGCGCTTATGTGCCTTCTTATACTCGGCAGGCGCATCCCCCGTAGATCCTCTGCTAGGGAGTCGACATCCTCGAGCACCGTGTCCTTCGGGAAACTCTCGATTGAAACGGCCGAGAACCTCCTTAGCCTTGCCCATGACGTCTCGGGTGGAGTTGAAACGGTCTTCGACCGCGGAACTTACTGGATAGAGCCTGAGAAGCATCCATGAGGTGGTCAGACAACGCCTTCTCCCACTCAGTGGCATCTACCGCCCGCTTCTCCTCGACCTCTTTAGCCTTTATCTTGAAGCGCTCGATGGCCTCCACAACATCGTTAGCTTTGGTCTCCGCCTGACTACAACACTTCTTGAGAGCATGAAGATAACGGAGCATGTCGTTGTTCTCCTATCCTCAAAAAGGCACCCGAAGAGCATTGGCATTAAGGTATTCACCATGAAGCTATCGAAACTCCGCCTCCAGGCTTATATGCTGCTGCCCAAGGCAGTTCAGCTCCCGCAAAAAGGGCTACACCAGAAACGTCGTAAGTCAGAAACAAAAAGGACTCGAGGGATCGACAAAGATAATTCAGGATCACTTACATGTTCACTCGAAGACTCCGAAAGCTGGGAAATTGTTGTCCACACAACAACCTTGGGAGTCCTAAACCTAGAGGAAGTCGAAGAGTTGCTTCCAAAGTTGTCCGCTGTCTTCGGGGATGGTGCTGCAGCCTCGAAGCTTGCCGCCTTTGACTCCACGACAACCTAATCCATTTCATCCTTCACGCGGACTCATCCAGTGAGGACCCCCTAACCCAATATCAACAAAACAAGCATCAGTTACAAATGTCGTTGGCACACAACAACTGAATAGAAACATAGAAACTACTTATGAGGTAATGTCGGATAGGTCAAAGACTGGTGTTGGATTCTTGTTCTTGTCTTGCGGCTCAGGAGCCACAACCCGAATAGGCATTGCCAGAATTGGCCCGGCAGCACCCCCAGCAGGCACATGATCCTCCAGAAAGGAAGGCCGCCTCGGCGTTGCCCGCGTCGAGGCATCCAAGCCTTCACGTCGGCTCCTCTTTCGACAGTTACCGCCATCGAGAGCGCTCTTTTATTGCTTAGGAAGGGTTGACATCATCTCCTCCTCCTTTAAATCCTACAAGACAGAAGCAAATAGTGTCTGATTTAAACACATCAAGGACCTACAATGTCAAAAGATGCATTACATCCAAGTAAAAGAACTTACCTGAGGAACATCCTTGGGTGCACTGAAGGGGGCATTCAACGTCTCCGCTGGAAAGGCCTCATCGGCTCTGAAACTCAGCAACGACATGAGGACCCTCTCGAGGTCCGATGAGGATAGCTCCTCAGATGACACCCTTGTCGGGTCATTGATGCTAGAGAATAGAAACATTGGGTACACCCTAGCCTGGAGGGGCTGTACCCGATGCTTGCGGGAGGTGCGAATGATTTCGATGCCGGTCACTTTTTGTCTGCGCTGCAGCTGAAAGGCTTCAACGTGCTTGTACAGCGCCTCGACAACCTCGGTTCACCCGAGGGAACATCGTTCTTCCATGCACGCTTCCTAACAATCGCCGCATCGAACGGAGGAAGACCGTGGAGTTGGCTAGTACCACTTGTTACAAATCTAGAACCACATGTTCCTCCATCCTTGCATGGACTCGATGAGATTGAAGGAGAAGTACTGTTGTTTGGGGAAGATATATATTTCGCACCCTCCAAGCTCATAGACTGCGCTACCAAAGTCCGGAATGCCTCTTCAAGGCATAGAGCTTCTTGAAGAGGCTAAAGTGTGGCTTGATTCTAAGCCAGCACTCGCAGAGGGTTATGAAGCAAGCAATATGGAGAATAGAATTCGGCGGCAACTGGTGCAATTGATGCCCGTAAAGGAATAGAAGCCCACGAACAAAATGGTGGGCGGGAAGAGAGAGGCCCCGAAGGACAAAGGCGAGGAACATCAGCTGAAATCTAGTAGGAGGGTCAAGGGTTACCTATGGACTAGGGAGTTTGGAGTCTCCCTCCTTGGAAGAAATCAAATGGGCCTCCTATAGGTGGCGCGGGTCCACTGCCCTCATCGTCGACCGACGCCAACCACTTTTGGTGATGCGGCCTCCAGTGGTCTTCTTAGCAGCGCCAACAGCGTTTGTCCCCGCCCTAGCACTCTGCTTCCACTTGCCCATTCTATCACGATGTGCTTTGCACTTCGCTCGGATGATCGAGGAAGGAAACAAGCGGAAGGCTTCTAGCGCAAGGTGTAGAAATGGAGGCAAGAGGCGGCGCGTGCAAGAATAACAAGGAAAAGAGGAGACGCAGTGCAAACGAAGGGGAAATTTACCAGGGCTTTTGGTCGTCTTAAACAACAAAGACGACAAAGCGGAGTCATTGGTCTACAAAGAGCAATACGTGTCAAGCATCATAGTGCAAACACGGCAGTTTCTGTCTGAACCATCGCTAGCACGTTCTCCACTATGCACAGAAATCTAGGAGACATAGTTAAAATCGCATAATCTATGCGTGACTGTTCAAATTCCGGTCAGAATGTGGGACCCACTATCATCTCGTACCATCATCACTGCCATCATAAAAGGAGGAGGTCATCAATCGTCAGAAATGACGTCACTATCCACCACAAAAGGTGAAGGGATGCAACGACTCCATGTTATTTGACTCAAAGTACTTACTCGAGTCTACAACTTGACCAAATACTTGGGGATACTCCTATCAGGAGCGCTGGTTATGCACTTGAAGAATTGGTCAGTCCCCTAAGGCATTCAAAGATAACTTTCAGCAAAACTACATGCCTCGACTCCTTCGAGTCAACGGCTCGATTAGGAACTCGTGGGGCTAATACCATAGGTAGCGCTGGTTATTATCCGGTTAATTTGAGTCACTAATGGCATTCGCAAGATTAAATTCTCCGTTCGAGTCTATGACTCGAACATACACTCGGGGGCCACTCCCATAGGGAGCGCTGGTCGCGCACCCTATGAATTAGTTCATTATGATCCTTCGGATCCTCTGCAAGTAATACGTCGTAAAAACTGACATATACTTGACAAATTTGGCGACTCCGCTCAAAAATTTATGTTAAGAGATAACATCTCATGGACGACATGAAGCGTCTCCGCGATGACAAACATTCGGATGCTGTGTCCGCGACACAAAGATAAGACCTATAGACATAGTAGTATTTCGTGGTATTTCGTGCCAATAGGCACGATGAAAAATCCTGAAGGACGCAGTGGGTACAGACTTAAAAACACTATAATTCGACTCTTGTAACCCCTCCGAGGCTTGAGTCGAATTACGCCAGCAATTTTCCGGATTCGACTCCGGGGACTCGAGTCTGAGTAGATAGCGTTATTTGCCCAAAGATAGTTAACTGACCCCTATCTGTCGGCTGAGTTAGACACGTGTATCAACTATCCGGATGACCTAATACAATGAATCGAAAGCCTGTTCGGATGAAGCAATTTGATGACTTCAGAGTCTCCAGTCAAATCTTTGATTCGACTGAACACTCGAGGGCTACTGACATGGGTATGCCCTACGAGTGCCTACTATTAGACTATCCGTTCTGTCCTAGCAGAAGCCTGTGTAACGATGCACCCCTGATGACGAAACCTAGGAGGGATTCAGGTGTCCTAGGTGAAGGGAATATGCCCTACAAGAAAATAATAAAAGGTTTATTATTGTCATATCCTAGTAAGTTCATAATAGTTTCATGTTGTGCTATAACTGTATCAAGTGGAAACATTGATACAGGTGTGATATGAATCATAAGTCCCTAGTATCCTCTATTACTAGTTCATTGGGCAACATGATGATCAAGGTTTCCTGATCATGAAGTGATATTCATGGTTGACAACGAGGTCATATCATCGATGAATGTTGCGGTGGACATTCCTCAAAGATTGCGATAGGATCAAGTCACAAAGTTCATCGTTCCAATAGTCAGAAATGAAGTGTCCTTCTCCTTAGACCATGAGACCATATCAAATCACTATCTCCAGAGGGTACTTCGATGGAATCAAACGTTACTCAGTGAAATGGTGATTTTAAAGGTGTACATTGGGTATCCAGAAGAACGGGTTGTAGAGATTGCGTCAAGAGCGGGATTTATTCACCCAGTGACGGGTAAGATACAGTTAGGCCAACTTGGTGAGATTACATCCATATATGTTGCAACATGTGACTTTGTCATGGGGATGTAATATCATGGTAACAAGTAAACAATACTCGTTGGTAACGAGATTGAACAAGGTATGGACATACATAAACGATCGGATCTCAGACAGGTAGTATCGAAGAAACAAAGGGAAATGGACTTGATGTTTACAGTTCAAACAAAATTGTCAATTTAGATTGAACAGGGATCATTATGGGAATCAAGGGCCCGATGTTGATAATTGACGCAAGAGAGTCTAGGTCATGTCTGTATCATTCCCGAGCTGTGAGGGGATACACTTAAGGGTGCGATGGTCTTGAGATTATCCCTAAGTCGGAATCATAGATTCGAAAGAGAAAGACGGAATTTTTCCATGGAGAAAGATCTGAAGTTGTTCAGAGAAAGAAAGGAAACCGGAAAAGTTTCGGTGAGAGGACTCAAATTCTTCCAGGAGTTCCGAAGCTGTTCAGAGGATATAAAAGGCGAACCAAAAGGTGTTTCGGTCGAATTGGATTTGGTAATATGTATTTACATATTATTAATGTAATTAATATTAAAATCTAATTTAATGGTTATTCCACTAATAGGACAAATTTCCTAGGAAAAAATGGCCCATGAGGGAAACCGAAAGAGGGATGGCCACCAGATGGGTCCTAAGGGCCCATTTGCCTAGGGAAAACCCTAGGGAGCCTAGGGTTAGGGTTTTGGGGCGCCCCAGGTCTGCTCCACCCCTGGCTGCCGCCTCCTCCCACCCTTGTGCTACCGGTTGGAAGGCTTGGGCGAGGGGCAAGGCTTCCCCCTCCCCCCTATATAAGGAGGCCCCCTCTCCCCTTTGGAGGACACACCAGTAGGAAAGATCCCATGAGGATATTTTGTCCTCCTCCTCTCCAATCTCTCTCTCTAGTTGTCTCCAAGTGTTGGCAGGACACATGACTGTTTGCACAAGAGACGACACATCTGCAACACGCTATTGCGCTGTAGGGATTCCATAGCCGGAGATCTACTTCCGCAACGTTCTCCCGGCGTGATCGAGGAGATGAAGGTTATTGTCGTACACTGTATGTGTACAAAGCCACGAGGTGCAACACTTGGGGCACTTTGGATGTCGTGAGCCGGACTGCTATAGGGTGTTGGAGTAAGGGGTGACGTGCCAGGAGCATCGCGACCTTGAGGTCGGGTACAAGGACGACTACATCATCCACGTATCCCTTGGAACGTTAACCGCTTTCGAACTACAAGGGTATGTGTCCTAAACCACTCAGTCATTACTGCATTACTATTAGATAGATATTGGGCATCAGGGCGATCCGTTGTAGTAAATTTTTTGATTTTCTGCCCGGAACCCCAATAGTGATATTAGAGCCGATGTATGCGTAGTAGTGTTGTATGGCCAGTATGCACACGGTTTTGTGCGGGCATTGATGTTGTAGTTGTTACCCTCCCACGTGTACTTGTTTATATCGCGGTATTGTTTGATGAAGCGGCCCGGACCGACCTTAAGTGTAAGCTTACACGAGACTGGTTCCATGCTCAACATACGTCATGTTCCATATAAGTGGCTAGCGGGTGTCTGTCTCTCTTACAATAGTTGATATAGCACTTACAACGGAGAGCCCCTAAAGGGGTGTAGTAGAGACAACTGTATAGATCCATGTTGTGGTTGGAAAGATCGTAGATTAGAAATGGTTCTATTGCGACAGCCCTAACAACCACGTAAAACTTACAATAGATAAAGTAGAGGCTTCTAACTTTATGTTGCAGGAGAGGCATGTGTTTTGATATGGTCATGGTTGTTGTGAAGGTAAATTTGTTTACTTTTATATAACTAAGTTGTAGTAATAGTCATCATTCCTATGGACGACCTTCTGGTGGCGTTGTGGACACGGAGTCGAAACTGGTGGCATAGTGGAGATCATGCTAGTGGCACGATGGAGATCATGCCGAAGCGCTCGATGGAGATCAAGGCGCAAGAAGTACCATATCATATCATGATATACATATGATGTTGATACTTGCTTTTCATCTTATTGTGTGCTAGTATTAAATACTAAATGGTAGCATAAATAAGATGATCCCTATTAAAACCAATATTGAATTGGAGAGCGTAGCATGTGCAAACATGGCCTCAAAAATCCAATGATAATGTTCCCTTTTTGTGTGCAGCACCAAGAAAGTTCTTCGGTATGAAGCCGGACATGACGATCGGGGGCTACACATACCTACGTTCACATACAGTGAGTGTAAGAAAGGTTACACTTCAATACACACAAGTTTGAGTTGGCGAGCCTAGCATGTGCAGACATGGCCTCGGACCATAGGAGATCGAAAGATCGAGCATGAGTCACATGGATGATGTGATTGACATTAAAGAATTTCTACCTTTGAAGCTATGTTGTCGGCCGTGACGATCGGGGTTGCATAGTGGATTGGGATCATGTGATCGCTAAAATCGTCCATGGCATGACTTCTTTAGTGTGAGGTCAATTATGAATTGAAATCATTATTATGAACTAAGTCTAGATGTCTATTTGCAAATATGTTAGTAGATCATGGCCTATCTCATTGAGGTCCTTTTCGACCATGAGAAATTTCTTGCTTGAAATGGAAATTAGCAGAAGGGTCCAACTTCATAGATTAATAACCACGCTCGAGGGATATCCTCATAATAAGCTGATCTTCTCTTCTTGATATAATAATAATTAGGAGATAATCCATAGATCATCCAAAAGGGGTCATTCTCCATTCGATGGAGAGTTGAACTACTATTCTGCATTCTGAAAAAAGGCACATAAGGTATGATCCGTTGGATGAGTTTTATTCCGTGGTGGATGAAAACAAAATATTTGGAGAATCACTTAGCAATATTACATTAGAGTTGAGAAATCTCTGAAGGGACAGATTGTAACTGAGGTCATGGATGAGAAGGGTATATGTCAGATATACAAAGTTATAAATGTAATTCATGCAAAACTCGTTGCAGTTTACGAAGTATTGGATACTTGTCCCGTTTTGTGAAAATAGGATGGTCTGCTTGAGAATTGTTTGAATTGAGGCAATGTGGATTAATGACAGCAAGCAAACTAGTTGATGGCCTACATCACTCCTTCCCTCGAAGTTTATCATTTGGATTAGTGGAATTGAATAATTTTTTTAATCCTTGTTTATGTGTCTTGCTTTTGGCGAGACGATTATTCATACGAATAAGTTACAATCCAGTTGTACTACTCTTATGAGTAATAACTTTATGGTCACATTATAATTATAAATAAATTATTATCATCACTATGTTAATGATAATAGTTTAAGCATTTACAAAGGATTAGAATGCTAAAAGATATCGAAGGTTTAAGAATGACAAGACAGTATTGTTTAAGTCAAGATGGTTGTTGCATGTTTTTCATCCTAAATGAAGATAGGGGTCTTAGATATTTGATCTAGAGACTTTGCAGAACCATGCCTCATTTGACGAAATGACTAAAACTCCGCATTCCGGTAAAACGGTGATATGCGAAGAAATGTTGAAATATATAAATAGTGATGTATTATATTTTCAACAAATAGTGGGAATCATTATTTCATTGTGGACTTAAGTGCATAGGTGTATTTACTTAAGGAAACAGAAGTTTTGAATTTGAATTTTTCAAATGAGTTCAAAGCAAAGTGGGATATGAAATTAAAAGGAATACAAAGTCTCTTCGATTTGATCGATATGACTAAAGTATTTAAGTTAAGTATTGGCATAAATGGACTTGTGAAAGATGTTTCACAAATTATGATAAAAATTCAAGGTGTTGATATGTCTAGATATCATAATCATTTTGTATTAGATACGTATGATCTAATAATATTTCTTATCAGGGTTATAGTTATTGTTTAGAGTTAAATATAGAAATAAGCAAACACTCGTTTGAAATACAAAGGAACATCTAAAGATTCATGGAAACAACACCATAAGAGTTATGGCATGTTCGAGTTTCTAGAGATTTCAATGATTCGAAATCGTGGCGAATAAAAAAGTCTTTGTAGTGTTCCACAAAGGGAAAACATGTTTTTGTCCTAAGTTTTAATGTGTCTTAGCGAAGATACAAGTGGAAGAAAGTAAAAGTCCAAAACATTGATACATGTGTGAAGGGAATATGCGCTAGAGGAAAATAATATGCCCTAGAGGAAAATAATAAAAGTTTTATTATTGTCATATCCCAATAAGTTCATAATAGTTTCATGTTGTACTATAACTATGTCAAGTGGAAACATTGATACATGTGTGATATGAAACATAAGTCCCTAGTATCCTCTATTAGTAGTTCGTTGGGAAACATGATGATCAAGGTTTCCTGATCATGAAGTGATAGCGCTAGTTGACAACGTGGTCATATCACTGGTGAATGATATGGTGGACTTTTCCTCAAATATTGCGACAGGATAAAGTCACAAAGTTCATCGTTGCAATAGTCAGAAACGAAGTGTCCTTCTCCTTATACCGTGAGACCATTGTTGGAGATATGCCCTAGAGGCAATAATAAATGTAGTTATTATTATATCTTTGTGTTTATGATAAATGTTTACATTCATGCTATAATAGTATTAACAAGGAAACATTGATACTTGTGTGATTTGTAAACTTAATTTGAAGTCCCTGGTAAAAGCCTCTATCTAATACTAGCTTGTTGGTTAATAAGATGATTGTGGTTTCCCTATCATGAACATTGAGATGTTATTAACAACAAGATCATATCGTTAGGAGAATGATATGATGGACATACTCCTATAGATAAGCGTAGCATAAAGATCAAGTCATTTTAATAGTTCAATTGCTATATGCTTTCTGATACATAGTAATCTAATTCCTTCGACCATGAGATCATGCATATCACCTTTACTGGATGGATGCTTTGATGACATCAAACACCACATCGTAACTGGGTGGTTATAAAGATGGCATTGAGTGTTTGGAAAGTATTGGTTGAAACACATGGATCAAGAATGGGATTTGTCCATCCATATGACGGATAGATATACTCTGGGCCATCTCGGTGAAATGTCATCCAATTAGCTTGCAAGCATGTGACTGGCTCACAAGGGATCACATATCACGGGAACGAGAAAAGAGTACTTATCAGTAACGAGGTTGAACTAGGTATGTAGAGATACCGACGATCATAACCTCGGATAAGTAAACTATCGTGAGACAAAGGGAAATTGTTATCATATGTAAGTGGTTCATTCGATCGCAAAGTAATCGTAGAAATATGTGGGAGCCATATGAATTTCCAGATTCTTCTATTGGTTATTGTTCGGAGAAGTGTCTCGATCATGTCCGCATAATTCACGAACCGTAGGGAGACACACTTAAGGATTCGACGTTGTTTGAGTAGTTATGGAATAATGAGAAAGAGACCGAATGTTGTTAGGAGTCCCGGATGGGATCTAGGATATCACGAGGAGATCCGGAATGGTCCGGAGAATAAGATTCATATAAGGAAAGTCCCGTTTCGGAGTTGGGGAATGGTTCCGGTGTTCTCATCGGGAATGTTGTAGAAGGTTCCGGAATGTCCGGCACTCCGGGGAGGAAGGGTACATGAATGTGTTATATCAAGTTGATATGATTGCATCATGTACTCAGTGTCATCGCTGATCAAAATAGAGGGTTTATTCAAATCCTAGTTTGAAAAGTCAAACGGCTAGTTTGAAAGTCAAACGGCAGTTTTTGGAAAGAGGAGGAGGAGTGGGAAACCGAGTTGGGGAGGAGTTCCCTCCTCCAACCGGCGGCGCACCACCCAAGCCGAGTTGGGGAGGGACTCCTCTCCCTCCCCTTGGCCGGCCGGCCCCTCCACCTATATAAGGAGGGGCAGGGCTCCCTCCTAGAGACACACAAGATCCTCTCCTCCAAACCCTAGCCCCAAGCCGCCGCCGCCTCCATAGCCGCCGCCGGCCCTAGGGCAAACCCTAGCCGGCGTCTAGCTAATCCCTAGCCGCCGGCTTGCCCCCTCCTTGGTGTGTCTAAACCCTAGAACACCGAGGGACTCTCTCATACTCCACCATACTCGCTCCGGCTTAAGGCGAAGCCCTGCGAGATCTCCCCTCTACTTCCGGTACCACGCCCTTGTGCTGCCGGAATCGCGAGAAGAGTGCTACAACCTCCGCTGCCTGCTGGAACAAGGGAGAGGAAGGTCTTCGTCGAGTACCGAACGTGTGACCGACTGCGGGAGCGCTGCCGGAACGCAGCGCCGGAAGGATCGTCTACGCGATCTTGAGATCGGAAAGAGTACGACTACATCACCCACGAGAATCCGCTCTCGTTAAACACTTTGGAATCTTCGAGGGTGAGTTATTCTATCGACTCGTTGCTACAATCTAGTAGATAGATCTTGGCCTATTTGTTTGTATGCGGTAGAAAATTTTGTTTTCCATGCTACGAAACCCTATAGTGGTATCAGAGCCGTGTCTATATGTAGATCTGTTGCACGAGTAGAACACAATGGTCATTGTGGGCGTTGATGCTTTTATTGTCGATTGCTTCTTGTGTACTTTGCATCTTGCGGTATGTTGGGATGAAGCGGCCCGGGCTAACCTTACATGACATCGTTCATGAGACTTGCTCCACGCTTGACATGCAACTTGTATTGCATAAGTGGCTTTGCGGGTGCCTGTTTCTCCTAGCATAGTTAAGATCCAATTTACAACGGGTGATTAACAATACTAGTACCAATGTTGTGGTTCATGTTCGTAAGTTAGAACGACACTAATTGAAAGCCCCAAACCACGTAAAACATGCAAAGAAAGTAGAGGCGTCTAACTTTGTTTTGCAGGGGTGTGCTGTGATGTGATATGGCCATGATTGTGATTATATTTGATGTATGCAATGTTCCTTATTGTAAGTTGGCAACCGGCAGGAGCCATATGGTTGTCTTTAATTTATGTTAAGACCAGCATGTCTATTCAAAGTAGTTGTAATAGGTGAAGCCGGTGGACGACAACCATGGAGAAGCGTCATTGACCTTGATGCAATGCCGGTGATGATGGAGATCATGTTCGTGCTAGAAGATAGAGATCGGAAGCACTAAGAAGAAAGGCCATATCATATCACATATTATGAATTGCATGTGATGTTAATCCTTTATGCATCTTGTATTGCTTAGTAGACGACGGTAGCATTATAAGATGATCCCTCATGCACATGAATTTCAAGTCATAAAGTGTTCACCCTTAGTTAGCACCGTTGCTAAAGCTTGTTGTTTCGAAGCACCACGTGATGATCGGGTGTGTTAGATTCCGCAAGTGTATACAACGTGAGCAAGCCAGAATTGCTCATGCGGAAACTAAGGTTTGATCTTGACGAGCCTAGCATGTACAGACATGGTCTCGGAACACGGATCACCGAAAGGTAAAGCATGAATCATATAGTAGATATGATGAACATGTCGATTGTTCACCATTGAAACTATATCAACTCTCGTGATGATCGGTGTTGATGTGGTGGATTTGGTTCGTGTGATCACTAAAACAATGTGAGGGATATTGTTTTGAGTGGGAGTTCACCTAGATTAATTTTATTATTAATTTGAACTCAATTTGTCATAAACTTAGTCTAAACTATTGCAAATATGTTGTAGATCAATGGCAGCCCCTACCATCAATTTTAATGCGTTCCTAGAGAAACAAAAGTTGAAAAACAATGGAAGAAACTTCGCGGATTGGTTCCGCAATTTGAGGATTGTCCTCACAGCTGGTAATTTGACCTATGTGCTGGATGCACCGCTGGGTGACTCACCTGCAACTGATGTTGCTGATGAAGTAAAGAATGTTTACCTCACTCGGAAGACTCAGTACTCCACAGTTCAATGTGCTATCTTGTATGGTTTAGAATCGGAGCTGCAGAAAAGGTTTGAGAATTCAGACCCATATGATATTGTCGAGGATCTCAAATTGATTTTTGAGACTCATGCGGCAATTGAAAGCTATGAGGCTTCTGAAAAGTTCTTTAACTGCAAGATGGAAGAGGGCAGCTCCGTCAGTGAGCATGTGCTTAAGATGTCTGGGCACGCAAACAAACTTCAAAGCTTGGGTATAGTGATTCCCAATGCTTTGGGGATTTACCGTGTCCTCCAATCACTGCCACCAAGTTACAAGAACTTTGTGATGAACTACAACATGCAAAACATGAACAAGACATTGCCAGAACTCTTTGCCATGTTGAAGTTTGCAGAAGTGGAGATCAAGAAAGAGCACCAAGTGTTGTTGGTCAATAAGACCACCAAATTCAAGAAAGGCAAGTCTAAGCAGAAGGGACACTTCAAGAAGGGTGGTAAGAAAGTTGCCACGCCTACGAAGAAGACCAAGGCTGGACCTAAGCCTGATACTGAGTGCTTTTACTGCACGGGAGAAGGTCACTGGAAGCGGAATTGCCCAAAGTACTTGGCGGATTTGAAGAACGGCAACATCAAGAAGAAAGGTATATCTGATATACATGTTATTGATGTGTATCTCACTAGTACTCGTAGTAGTGCCTGGGTATTTGATACTGGTTCGGTTGCTCATATTTGTAACTCTAAACAGGTGCTGCAGAATAAACGGAAGCTAGCGAAGAACGAGGTGACGATGCGCGTGGGAAACGGATCAAAGGTTGATGTGATCGCGGTCGGCACGCTACCCCTTCATCTACCATCGGGATTAGTTTTATACTTAAATAATTGTTATTTGGTGCCTGCGTTAAGCATGAACATTATATCGGGATCTTGTTTATTGCGAGACGGTTACTTGTTTATGTCCGAGAATAATGGTTGTTCGATTTATATGAGTAATATGTTTTATGCACATGCACCTTTGATAGATGGTCTATTCTTATTGAATCTCGATAGTGGAAATACACATATTAATAACATTGAGGCTAAACGTTTGAAATCGAGCGATAACTCGACATATGTGGCACTGTCGTCTTGGTCACATTGGAGTGAAGCGTATGAAGAAACTCCATTCCGATGGACTTCTTGAATCACTTGATTTCAAATCACTTGATATATGTGAAGCATGTCTGATGGGTAAAATGACTAAGACTCCATTTTCTGGTATGATGGAGAGAGCTATGGACTTATTGGAAATCATACATACCGATGTGTGTGGTCCAATGAGTGTAGCATCGCGCGGTGGTTATCGTTATGTTCTTACCTTCACGGATGATTTGAGTAGATATGGGTATATCTATTTCATGAAACATAAGTCCGAAACTTTCGAGAAGTTTAAGGAATTTCAAAGTGAGGTAGAGAATCAACGTAACAAGAAGATTAAATTTCTAAGTTCTGATCGTGGAGGTGAATATCTAAGTTACGAGTTTGGCGAGCATTTGAAGAAATGTGGAATACTTTCACAATTGACACCGCCGGGAACACCACAGCGTAATGGTGTGTCCGAACGTCGTAATCGAACTCTCTTAGATATGGTTTGTTCTATGATGTCACTTACAGATTTACCGCTATCATTTTGGGGTTATGCATTAGAAACAGCCGCATTCACTTTAAATAGGGCACCATCTAAATCCGTTGAAACGACACCGTATGAATTATGGTTTGGGAAGAAACCTAGATTGTCGTTCCTTAAAGTTTGGGGGTGCGAAGCCTATGTAAAGAAGTTATAGCCGGACAAGCTTGAACCCAAAGCGGAAAAATGCGTCTTCATAGGATACCCGAAGGAAACTATTGGGTATACCTTCTATCATAGATCCGAAGGCAAAATCTTCGTTGCCAAGAATGGATCCTTTCTAGAGAAGGAATTTCTCTCGAAAGAAGTGACTGGAAGGAAAGTAGAACTCGACGAGGTTGTCGAACCTTCTCTCGAAATTGCAAGTAGCGCAGCACCGGAAGAAGCTCTTGTGGTGTCTGCACCAATAAGAGAGGAAGCTAATGATGATGATCATGAAACTTCGGTTGAAGTTGCTACAGAGCCTCGTAGGTCAACGAGAACTCGTACCACTCCAGATTGGTATGATCCCGTTATGAGTGTCATGTTGGTGGACAACACCGATGACCCTGAGACATATGAGGAAGCGATGATGAGCCTAGATTCCAATAAATGGCAAGAAGCCATGAAATCCGAGATTGGATCCATGTACGAAAACCAAGTATGGACTTTGGTGGACTTACCGGATGGCCGGAAGGCTGTCGAGAACAAATGGATCTTCAAGAAGAAAACAGATGCTGATGGTAATATTACTGTCTATAAAGCTCGACTTGTCGCAAAAGGGTTTCGACAAATTCAAGGAGTTGACTACGATGAGACTTTCTCACCAGTAGCGAAGCTAAAGTCTGTGAGGAATATGTTAGCAATCGCTGCATATTATGATTATGAGATATGGCAGATGGATGTCAAAACAGCATTCCTTAATGGAGACATTGATGAAGAGTTGTATATGATGCAACCCAAAGGTTTTGTCGATCCTAAAGATGGTAACAAGGTATGCAAACTTCAACGGTCTATCTATGGATTGAAGCAAGCATCCCGAAGTTGGAATCAACGTTTTGATAAGGTGATCAAAAGTTTTGGTTTTATAAAAACTTATGGAGAAGCTTGTATTTACAAGAAAGTGAGTGGGAGCTCTGTAGCATTCTTAATACTATATGTAGATGACATATTGTTGATTGGGAATGATGTAGACCTTCTTAATAGTGTCAAGGAATATTTGAATAATAGTTTTTCAATGAAGGATCTTGGTGAAGCAGCTTACATATTAGGCATAAAGATTTATAGAGATAGATCGAAACGCCAAATATCATTGTCACAAAGTACATATTTGGACAAAGTTCTAAAGAGATTTGGAATGGAAGATAGCAAGAAAGGGTTCTTGCCCATGTTGTCCAATACGACCTTGAGTAAAACTCAAAGTCCGACATCGGCAGAAGATAGAGAAAGGATGAGTAAAACTCCCTATGCCTCAGCCATAGGATCTCTAATGTATGCCATGCTATGTACTAGACCCGACATTGCATATGCTGTTAGTTTAACTAGCAGATATCAAAGTGATCCAAGAGTGGATCATTGGACAGCGGTCAAAAACATCCTTAAGTACTTGAGAAGAACTAAGGATATGGTTCTTTCTTATGGAGGTGATGAACAGCTCGTTGTTAATGGTTACACCGATGCTAGTTGGAACACCGATCCGGATGATTCTAAATCACAATCTGGATACGTATTTATTTTGAATGGTGCAGCAGTTAGCTGGAGGAGTGCAAAGCAAAGCGTTGTGGCGAGATCTTCAACTGAATCGGAATACATGGCTGCTTCGGAGGCTTCACAAGAAGCGATATGGATGAAAGAGTTCATTACAGAGATGGGTGTGGTTCCTAGTGCGCTGGACCCAATGTCTATCTACTGTGATAACATGGGCGCCATAGCCAATGCGCAAGAACCAAGGTCACACAAGAAGCTGAAGCACATCAAGCTTCGTTTTCACGCTATTCGAGAACATATCCAAGATGGAGATATAAATATTTGCAAAGTACACACAGATCTGAATGTGGCGGATCCGTTGACTAAACCTCTCCCGAGGGCAAAACATGACCAGCACCAAACTGCCATGGGTGTTCGGTATATTACCATGTAATCTAGATTAGATGACTCTAGTGAAAGTGGGAGACTGTTGGAGATATGCCCTAGAGGCAATAATAAATGTAGTTATTATTATATCTTTGTGTTTATGATAAATGTTTACATTCATGCTATAATAGTATTAACAAGGAAACATTGATACTTGTGTGATTTGTAAACTTAATTTGAAGTCCCTGGTAAAAGCCTCTATCTAATACTAGCTTGTTGGTTAATAAGATGATTGTGGTTTCCCTATCATGAACATTGAGATGTTATTAACAACAAGATCATATCGTTAGGAGAATGATATGATGGACATACTCCTATAGATAAGCGTAGCATAAAGATCAAGTCATTTTAATAGTTCAATTGCTATATGCTTTCTGATACATAGTAATCTAATTCCTTCGACCATGAGATCATGCATATCACCTTTACTGGATGGATCCTTTGATGACATCAAACACCACACCGTAACTGGGTGGTTATAAAGATGGCATTGAGTGTTTGGAAAGTATTGGTTGAAACACATGGATCAAGAATGGGATTTGTCCATCCATATGACGGATAGATATACTCTGGGCCCTCTCGGTGAAATGTCATCCAATTAGCTTGCAAGCATGTGACTGGCTCACAAGGGATCACATATCACGGGAACGAGAAAAGAGTACTTATCAGTAACGAGGTTGAACTAGGTATGCAGAGATACCGACGATCATAACCTCGGATAAGTAAACTATCGTGAGACAAAGGGAAATTGATATCATATGTAAGTGGTTCATTCGATCGCAAAGTAATCGTAGAAATATGTGGGAGCCATATGAATTTCCAGATTCCTCTATTGGTTATTGTTCGGAGAAGTGTCTCGATCATGTCCGCATAATTCACGAACCGTAGGGAGACACACTTAAGGATTCGACGTTGTTTGAGTAGTTATGGAATAATGAGAAAGAGACCGAATGTTGTTCGGAGTCCCGGATGGGATCTGGGATATCATGAGGAGATCCGGAATGGTCCGGAGAATAAGATTCATATAAGGAAAGTCTCGTTTCGGAGTTGGGGAATGGTTCCGGTGTTTTCATCGGGAATGTTCTAGAAGGTTCCAGAATGTCTGGCACTCCGGGGGGAAGGGTACATGAATGTGTTATATCAAGTTGATATGATTGCATCATGTACTCGGTGTCATCGCTGATCAAAATAGAGGGTTTATTCAAATCCTTGTTTGAAAAGTCAAACGGCTAGTTTGAAAGTCAAACGGCAGTTTTTGGAAAGAGGAGGAGTGGGAAACCGAGTTGGGGAGGAGTTCCCTCCTCCAACCGGCGGCGCACCACCCAAGCCGAGTTGGGGAGGGACTCCTCTCCCTCCCCTTGGCCGGACGGCCCCTCCACCTATATAAGGTGGGGCAGGGCTCCCTCCTAGAGACACACAAGATCCTCTCCTCCAAACCCTAGCCCCAAGCCGCCGCCGCCTCCATAGCCGCCGCCGGCCCTAGGGCAAACCCTAGCTGGCGTCTAGCTAATCCCTAGCCGCCGGCTTGCCCCCTCCTTGGTGTGTCTAAACCCTAGAACACCGAGGGACTCTCTCATACTCCACCATACTCGCTTTGGCTTAAGGTGAAGCCCTGCGAGATCTCCCCTCTACTTCCGGTACCACGCCGTTGTGCTGCCGGAATCGCGAGGAGAGTGCTACAACCTCCGCTGCCTGCTGGAACAAGGGAGAGGAAGGTCTTCGTCGAGTACCGAACGTGTGACCGACTGCGGGAGCGCTGCCGGAACGCAGCGCCGGAAGGATCGTCTACGCGATCTTGAGATCGGAAAGAGTACGACTATATCACCCACGAGAATCCGCTCTCGTTAAACACTTTGGAATCTTCGAGGGTGAGTTATTCTATCGACTCGTTGCTACAATCTAGTAGATAGATCTTGTCTTGTTTGTTTGTATGCGGTAGAAAATTTTGTTTTCCATGCTACGAAACCCTACAACCATATACAATCACTATCTCCCGAGGTTACTTCCATGGCATCAAACGTCAATCAGTGAAATTGTGATTATAAATGTGTATGTTGGGTATCCGGAGAAACGTGTTGAAGAGATTGCGTCAAGAGCGGGATTTGTTCACCTAGTGACGGGTAAGATACAGCTATTCCTACTTGGTGAGATTAGATACATATATGTTGCAACATGTGACTTGGTCACGGGGATGTAATATCGCGGTAACAAGTAAACTGTACTTGTCAGTAACGAGATTGAACAAGGTATGCAGTAGTATCGAAGAAACAAAGTGAAATGTACTCGACGTTTATGGTTCAAATGACATCATCAATCTGGAATGCACAAGGATCATTAAGGGCATCAGGGTCCCGTTGTTGATCATTGACGTAAGAGACTCGAGGTCATGTCTATATCATTCTCGAGTTGTGAGGGCATACACTTAAGGTTCTGATGATCTTTATATTATCCGTAAGTTGGAATCATAGATGAGAACAATAAAGACGCGATTGTTCCATGGAGAAAGATCCGAAGTTATTTGGAGAAAGAAAGGAAACCGGAAATGTTCCGATGACAGGATAAGAATTGTTCAAGGAGTTCTGAAGCTGTTTGGAGGATATAGAAGGGGAACCAAAATGTGCTTTGGGTCGAATCAGATTTGGTAATATTTATTTACATATTAGTAATGTAATTAATATTAAATATAATATCAAAATCTATTTTAATGGTTATTCCACTAACAACCCAAATTTCCTAGGAAAAAATTGCCCATGAGGGAAACCGGAGGAGGGATGGCCACCCAGATGGGCCCGAAGGGTCCATGCGCCTAGGGGAAACCCTAGGGCGCTTAGGGTTAGGGTTTTGAGGCACCCCAGGGCTCAAAACCTCCGCCGGTTCAAAGGCTTGGGGGAGGGGCAAGGCTACCCCCTCCTCTCTATATGAGGCCCCCTCTCCCCTTTGGAGGAAACACCAGTACGACAGGTCCCATGAGGAGCTCTTGTCCTCATCTCTCCAATCTCTCTCTCTCTCTAGTTGCCTCCACATGTTGGCACAACCCAGGGTTGTTCGCGCAAGAGACGATGCATCTGCAGCATGCTGTTGTGCTGCAGGGATTCCATAGCCGGAGATTTACTTACGAAACGTTCTCCCAACGTGATCGGGGATATGGACGTTCTCGTCGTACACCGTATGTCTACAAAGCCATGAGGTCAACACTTGTGGCACTTTGTATGTCGTGAGTCGGACTATTGCACGGTGTTGGAGCAAGGGGTGACATCCGAGGAGCATCGCGACCTTGAGGTCGGCTACGAGCACGACTACATCAACCATGTTCCCCTCGGAACGTTAACCGCTTTCAAACTACAATGGTATGTATCCGAAACCTTTCAGCCGTTACTGTATTACTCATAGATAGATCTTGGGCATCGGGGAGATCCATTGTAGTAAATTTTTTGATTTTCTTCCCGGAACCCCAACTGTGTTATAGAGCCGATCTATGCATTACACTATGAAGGATGCGACTCCTTGGAGAACAAGACTAGTTTTAGATAGAAAATTAAAAGGGTAAAACCATAATCTATAACCGACTCGACATAACCCCGAGACCTGGCCTCCCCATATAAAGGACAGGAGGGCACGACGAGGAGGACAACCACAAACCTAGCATACTCTCCTGCCAGATCTCATCTACGCACACCTATAACCTTTGGCTTCGCCATCAATCAAGAACAGACAAGCAGGAGTACGGTTTCCCTCCGAGGGCCCGAACCTGGGTAAATCTTGTGTCTCACATTTCTTGTTTTTAGCCGTTCCCAATCTCCAGCGTTCCCCTCTTCTCCAAAATCCAAGCCCATAACAATGGGCATTGACGAGTCGAAACATCATCACCCGTGGTGTCGGGTGCCCTAGTGTAATAACCTCAGATCGGTCATATGCAAGTTTAGCGATTCCCGGCAAACATGCATAGAAACGATTCAAAGGTGCCCACCAGGAACTTGCGTGCGGGTGGAAAACGAAGTAATATCATTACACAATAGTCCATGATGGACCCACAGAACATATATATACAACAATGACTCAATAAGTCAAGAATACAGATATATATAGTACAAATATTCAAATCACCTTGAAAACGATACAGTGTCCGAGTACAGACAAGATGCAAATTGATCTAAGAGCCCTAAAGAATAACCAATGGCATCCATAACCCTACCCATGCCAAGCCGGAAGGGTAACCCTGCTAACATCGTCGATCTTAAACCTGCTAAAACAAAAGGGGTACCGGCAAAGGGCAAAGGAAAAAAGAGAGCGGCCAGTACTGAGGGCAGTACATAGCGAGACTTAGAATTCGGCGGCTCTCGCCTACATAGGTATGGTGTACTTAAGCAGCAGCGCAGCATGCACTAAACTTCCTATAAAGACTCCATACAATTGTCCGCTATCATAGAGGGATAAGAAAGACCTATTTGGATTAAACCTGATACTAACACCAAACATAACCATCCTGGTATTTCCCCTTCGAGAAAAAATGAGGAACTCTTGCCGAGGAAAACTCACACGGTTAGCAATTTATTCATTCTTTCCATGGTGATTATCCAACTTACTAGTTATATCAGATACAAGTCAAATTTATTATAGTAAACTTTCGTTATAGTTGTCTATGATTAAGAAATTGTGCTCCAAGTCGTCCATAACCCGCGGACACGGCTTTTTGAAAAGATTTAACCCTGCAGGGGTGCACCAAAGTTTCCACATGCACTTTGACCCTTTTTGCCAGATCAATTAACATACACCTATCAGTATGTCGGCGGGGCCTAGGACATGACGCTTTCCCAGACCCAAAGCAAGTACATGGGGGCCACCCGAAAGAGCTACCCGTACGAGGTATAGCTAATCCTACTCATACGGACCCTGAGGTTGTGTCGACTTGTCACGCGGGCAGAGGTCATAGAAAAAATATTCCTGTGATAGAGTGTTGTACCTACTCAACATTAGTAAACGCTCATCAAGCAACAGGTAATAAACATCTCATATATGGAATAAGTATAATAGTAACGCATAAAGACCAAACTAGTTTGTGGCCCCCATAACAATACTTTGAAATCAGGTACTAAGCCGATAGGGGTGCCTAGGCACCCCACATGTGGTTAGCACGCTCGTCTCGGAACAGGTGTCAAGAACTCGGATCCTGGATGGACACGGGAGGGCGGGATAATAACTAGATCTCAACTATTACTCCTCCATGCCTCGCCATCAGTTATCTACTTTCAATATTAATTATTAAACTGTAATTAAATCCATGATCATCTCCACCATTTAGAATATGCCAACCCCCAACGAAGTGGTGCTCGACGACGCGAAGCAGCACCTAAGCAAGCGACTACGACTCGCAAGGCCAACTGTCTACCAAAACAACATGCAATAGGAGGTGTCCAATGCAATATAAGGGCTATGATTAATATAACCGGGGTACAAAAACTAAAGCATCGCAACACAGATAGCAATAGATCAACAGGAGGAAGTAAAGACTAGAAATGTAAAATAAATAGAAAAGGGGAGAATGCTCGCCTAGAAAACAATATTGAAGGTTCATCCGAATATCGGGTCGACACTCACATCAACTCATCTGCCTAGTTCGTAAAGAAGAAATGCACTAAAAGAAACACTGAATGTACGATGTGATACTACGGCAGAAGATCAGGCATGATGCATGTATGATGCATGCTATGGCAAAGGTGCGATGCAATGAGACAATATTAAGCGGAACTAGGGTCCTGACAATTATTTAGATGGTTCATGTTGTTTAGATACCCAGAATTTAGATATTGTCTTAACAAGGAAAAACATGGCGGTTCGCTACATAAATTTAAATGGAGCCAATATAAGACTAGATTTTCCAGCATATGGTCTTCATATTTAATTAAGAGATGAATCGACATAATGCCCCCAGACCACATGATATGTGTGCAAGCATCTACAAATATATGCAATAGGTAGATATCATATTATAAAAATACGGGGCTCGGAAAAGGGGTCACACATCAGGGGTTCGGTGATCTTGGGTTTGATGTGGTTCGGGTTTGGTCTCTCCGAGATCGATTCTCTAATCTAGGATCTTAGCATCCGGAAAGGGAACCTTAGTGATCTGGATTGGTCTTTGGGTCCAAAAGGAGGTCTTGGGGTCCCGATGGCCATTGTCGGTGTCGGTCTCGAGTGGCGCCGGCGGTGGACATACTTGGCGGTTCATGGTGGTCTTGTCTTGTTAGAACAATAACACATACACCTTGCCGTCAGGGTACAGTACGAGGCAACGGGACTGTTGTCTGGAAGCATCACAACCGGGAAGAAGAGTCAGAACGGCGAGAGCACACAAACATATACGTTGTCTTGTGCTGTTGAACAAAATGCAATGTAGGTGAGCCGCAGGACTTGGACAACAAGGACAGGTGCATTAGTATGCCAAGGCACTCTATGCTAGTGCTGCACCTCATCAACAACAGAGATGAGACCTGCAGGAGGCGACAGAAAAACTCCAAATGATGCTATTTGACATTGTCGCACGCTCCTGGCCGATGTTGAGGGTCGCGAGGACGGGATACGGTGATAGGAGAGCTCGAGAGGAAGGTCAGGCTGGAGGATGATGGGCTTGAGAGGCCGGAGGTGCACAAAGAGTTAGAGCGGCCGGAGGTGGAAGCTTCACGAGTCCGGAAGAGGAAGGTCGCTGCAGTTGGTGTAGGGGCAAAGGAAGGAAAAAATCCATGAGGTGAAGGAGGAAGAAGGGATCAGGGTCGCGGGATGCTGGCCGACGAGGTGGCACACGGGGCACGCAAAGCCATGGCCATGCAACGACGGCGACGGGTGGAAGAAGGGAACAAAGGGCAGGGCGGAAGCGGGGCTTGGCGACGGTTTGTGACAGGGAGGCGCGGTAGAGGGCGAAGTGCGGCGGCGATGCTTTGTAGGGCGGCGAGGTTCTATAAAGGAGAGAGAGGGTGCATGGCGGCGGCGGTCTGGGGAGACAGAGGAGGGGCGTTGGGTTTGGTGGCGATGAAAGACGAGGGGGTGGGGGCTTGCGAGAGAGAGGGCGCCGTGCAGGATGGGAGCGAGGGCATGTACCACGGTACACCGGGGTGGGGCCACGGGTGAGCGGGGTGGGGTTTTCGATCCAAAGGGTGGGCTATGTCGGGCGGCGGCAAGGAAGGCCGGATGGGGTGTGGTAGGATTAGGGTTTTGACTAGATATGTAGTCTAGGGTTAGGGTTTGGAGTAGGGGAAGGTCTAGGGTTTGGTTAGCTGGGCCCGGTAGTTGGTAGTCTAGCCTGGTTGAGCCTCTAGCCTGACCGGCTAGACTGCCTCGCCGGTCAAAAATAAATAGTTTATGATTTAGTTTTAAACAGACTTATAGAAAATAATTTTAGAAAAATGAAGATCCAAAAAGGTCAGCTTTATACTTTGAAATAAGAAGGCTAATGTAGAAAAGAAAAATAGGTTTTTCGAAAGTAGTTTTAGACACACATATGCATGATGACATGACGATGCTCAAATGCAAGGTGGCATGATGACATGAGCATGCATCCATGATGATCCACAACAACGAGCGATTTCCTAGTGGTTTTACCCAGGGTGCTACAATTCGACACCACTAAAAATGTATCTTGCCCTCGAGATCCGCCTCATGGTATGGGGAAAAAGGCCGATGGTCTAAATATTCTTGCTTTATGTTGATCCTCGCGACACAACTAACAAGATTCTTGTTCCATCTTTAAATCAGCGACACCACCAACAAGGGATAGTGGTTCACGTTCGTAAAGAGAGCATGGAGAACAAAGGATGAATATAAAGGTCTCGAAAAGATAAGGCCACCTCTAACTTCGATAGAAGGAGAGAAAAGATGCATTCTTATCGACTTCCATGTACAAGGGAAAATAGAATGAGTAGTCGGCATGGGGTCCAAATCCATCACGCACCCAAACTATTACTCCGCACATGTGGTAGAAAATCGTGTAACCCATTCTCAGAATTTAGTCTAAAGATCTTGACAAGCGTATGTTTGGAAACAAAAGAGTGATGGAAGTTTTTCATCGGATCTGGCATAGATGATGTCGTTGTTGGGGATATGGTAAATGTGTAGCAGCATTGCATGTATCTAATCCGGATAACCTAGATGGCCCACAGTTGGTAGCAAGGCCCATGGCCTGCTGGGAGGCCCAGTTAGAAGGATCCAGAAGGAAGCCATGCCGGATAAAGGAAGGCTACGTTGGGTGTCACCAACATACTCGGAAGTGGTCGAGGACGAGGAATGCAGAAGTCAGACAATGGCAGGGAGACGCCATGTGCGAACTGATATTTGAGGTATACCTTTTCTCCTGGTTGGGGAGAAGGCATGACCTCGCCGACCAGTGCTGCCCGCCAGACCAAACCCTCCGTCGTAGGGAGGTGCCCCTCAGCTATCATCAACTTGATGTCGCTATCGGAGATGTCCGAGCCTCACCATTCTTCCTTATGGGATTCAGCTTCCTTCTCCAATGGCTCTAGCGTTGCTGGAATATGGTCACCGCCGTTGGATTCGACCACCTTAGAGCGTGGCACCACCACACCCTCCGACGGGACATGGACGGTGCCAGACACCGCCATCGCTGGAGTGCTACTGCTTGCCATTGGAGTAGATGAGATGGGCTAAGATATGGGGAAATGTTAGGGTTTTCTCTGCGTGCGTGCGGTGTGCTCGGGGAAGGTTTGGGATGGAGGAAGAAGATGATGCGGGAGCAAATGAGGTGAAAATATAAATAAAGCACGCGGTTAAAATATATAGCCTCAGCGTCAAGATTCGTGCAAGATGATCTAACGGTCAACGCGTGGACGTCGTGTGTGAGAACGTGCGCGGAGAGTTCGCCACGTTCCCTCCGCCACATCTCAATTTTTTGGATTTCTCGCGCGAGAAAATCGCTATCTACACAATTTTATGTATGAATGGTATACTATTTGCAATTTTGGCCAAGTAATTAATTGACTATGAACTTTACAAGTTTATAAAGTTTTCTACCTATTTAAATGAATTTCCAGATTTAAACAGACATGTTGCCACATGTGGTGATACTACTAGGCGCATGGGTGACCGAAGCTGACTCGGCGCGCTGACCGCGCGCGTGCCACATGGCACGACCCCGTTAGGTGATATCCCTTCACTGATGTGATCTAATCTCATGCGTCAAAATGGATCAAATGGTGCAGACGACTCGGACATGCTCACCTCTGTCGACGTCGGTGACTGGCGGTGGAGATGATCGGTGGCGGCAGTCGACGGTGCTCCAGCAGCTTCCTAAGGTGGCGAAGTGGACGACCATGACTGATGACTTCAAGTGCACAAATAGTTTTTCGTTAGTTTTTAAATAAAGATATCGATCCCACGGGGAGCAGTAGGCAAAAGACTAAAATACTTTTATCTAAATCTAAACGAAGTACTTAAGGAATAATTTTAAGATGCAAGAAAAGTAGATTGTTTTGGGGTTTTTGATTGAGGAAAGCAATTAAATAAAGGAAAATAAAACTTAATGCAGAAAGTAAGAATCGTATATGTAAAAGAGCTTGGAACTACAATAGGGAAAATGGTGTTCTCGGAAAGTGGTGGATACACCGCTAGCAATTTAGACTAAGTAATCAAGATTATCATAGGAAATATTCTCATGACATGTAAGTATGTGGAAGGACATATATGGACGAATCGGCAACAAACACTACTCACATCATCCATCATAACCACAGCAAACAGATAAATGACATCAATCGTATTATCTCGCTATTAAGGGATTTCTCCCGTGGCATGGACATGGCTTAATGAGTTCTCATTGCTTCCCCAAGTTAGTACGTAAGGAATGACAACGACCTTATAGTCACAGTAAGTGCTATCATCCCTCCGTCTACCAACAATTAATCCCCTTTATCAAGTCCCCATAAGAGGAAAATATTAAGAGGTGCACAACTCTCAATATCAAGATGAAGACAATTAACACCTACACATAATGATGTATAACATAATAATCTCAATCATATGCTAGGGTTTATTCATCTCTCCAAGAACTAATGATCTACTCAGACATGGAGGCAAACAGCATCATGGCAATGATAATGGAAACAATTATAGATGAATAGTTCTTGTATAAATCCACAACTAGTACGAGAATTAAAACAAGATCTAGATGGGATGGATGGAGATGTTGGTGATGCAGCGATTGATGAAGATGAAGATCGATGCCTTGGCCTCCTAGATATGCTTAGGGCGAAGATGGATCCCTTGGGCAAGTTCCTCCTAGATAAACTATTTGAGGAGGCGGTGGTGGCGCCAGCTATACGGCGGGAACTATATTGCCAAAAAAAGTATTCCCGCCGTATAGTTGGTCGTTAAACCTTCTGGATGCTGCTATCGCCTTCGGTTTTCTTCTAGTGTTATTGATATGTCCCAAATTAGCGATTTACATTGTTTTGACTCCTTTTCGCTCCAATATAACTGGTCCAAGAGTTGTGTCCATTGCATCCATCATCTGTCCTGATCCAGGTGAAAATAGACATAAAAGATGCGTGTGAACGTTGTAAAATACCAAGATCCTACCACTACAGTGCAAGATAATAATGTAAAACATGATGAAAATATGCACTCATTAATGACAAGCTTATACTTGTGGTCACACTGACATGCTAAACATCGAGCTTCACCTCCTCGTGTTGATGCGGGACCTTGTTGCTCCTCTTAGAACTTCAATGACCTACAACAAGCAATTCCCGATGCTCTAGTGTGTTGTAAAGAGGGAAAGAGTATATGGGTGATGCAGTAGTTAGAGGCGGTTCCAATGATGGAATAAAAAGAGAGAGGGGAGCTAGATATCAACAGGAACTTAACCTTCCGAAGTTTACTGTGGCGTACCTCCAACGGTGTGATGGGGAGCATTCGAAAATCGAGGCTAGGGTTTCAGAGAAAAAGAAATGGAGATGGAGGAGATGTGTGAGTATATATGGGGGTTCTCATGCAGAAGGGGGCACAAATTCGAACAGAATCGACCGAATTTTGATTGGATTGCATCGACAGCTCATGTACTTCCCGGATTTCCTGGAGACGATGACGTGGGGGTGTTCCCCACCTGTCGGTGACCACGATGATGCTGGCGGCTACCCGTGGAAGCTCTGAGCCCTCCCACTACTGCGACCGCGGTAGCAGGTTGCTCGCTCCTCTCGCGTGAGTGGTAGGTAAGCCGTGGGCTAGCTCGGTCGGCCCGATTAGGTTAGGTTAGTTCTTTTTATTCTTTTTTGTTTTACATACTCTTTAATAACTTTTGCACACTAAATCCAAATCTAATGAATTTGGTCTCTAAAATTTTGTAAAAATAAGGAGATCAACATAGGATCATAAAAATAACATTTTACCTAGTTTATGAGGGTTGGGTTTATAAAACCCTCTCTTTCCTATATAGGACTATCGATCCAATAAAAATAGGGTTTTAGGGAAAGGTTTTGATACAATTTTTAATACAATGCTATGATGCAAATGTCATGTATGCATGCTTCTAGTAACATATGCAATTAAAAAAAATGGGATGTTACAAAAGTACCCCCTTAAGAAGAATCTCATCCCTGAGATTTAGGTTGGCTAGCAAATAGGTGTGGATGTTCCATCTTCAAATCACCTTCACATTCCCGCATGGATTCTTCCTCGAAATGGTGGTTCTAATGTATCTTGCAAAACCTGATAGTCTTGGTACGAGTAATCCTCTAAGTTGTTTCCATAATTTTGATGGGGTTTTCCTCATAGGTCAGATTATTTTCCAACTGAACCTCATCTTGGGGAACTGTGTCTCTTAAAGTTGTTTCAGCCATCTCTGGGTGACACTTATTTAGTTGTGAAACATGGAATACATCATGAACAGATAATACTTCTGGTAATTACAACTTATAAGCAACTTCTCCTCTATGAGCCAGAACCTTATAGAGCCCTATGAAGCGAGGTGCCAACTTAACCTTGATTCCACTCCTCATAGTGGTGAAACTCGAAGATAGGCACAGTCTCCTACTTGATAATTTGCATCTCTATGATTGGTATCGGCACAAATATTTTTCCTAGATTGTGCTACCTTTATCCTTTATCGCATATGTCTTACCTTTTCTTCAGCATACTTTATCAACTCATGTACAAACAGACTATGTTCTCCAACTCCACTCCATAACAGCAGAGTCCTACACTTCCTGCCATATAGAGCATCAAACAGAGCCATCTTAATACTATTTTGGTAACTATTGTTGTATGAAAACTCCGCATATGGTAAGTTGTCATCCCAGCTAGACCCATAGTCTAGGGCACAAGCGATCAACATATCCTCTAGAATCTGCCTCTAGGATCTGGTTAACTCTTTCTTTTTGGCTGTCTGTTTGTGGGTGGAAAGAAGTACTAAACTCTAGTTGGGTCCCTAGATATTTGTGTAACTGTCGCCCAAACTTCAAGGTGAACTGGGTAACTCAATCAGGGACAATTACCTTAGGAACACCATGCAGACTTAGCATCCTTGACATATAAATCTTGGTGAGTTTGGCACTTGTATAGGTGGTCTTTATGCGGATGAGGTGGTCCACCTTGGTGGAGTGATCGACCACTACACAGAATGAGTCCGGGGCAATCCTGTGATAAATTCCATGCCTACCTTGTCCCACTTCTAGTCGGGTACAGGCAACGGTTGTAGTAGCCCTGCTAGTTTATGATGTTTGGCCTTGACTCTGTTGCATACATCACATAGAGAAATATACTCGGCAATTTCTCTATTCAAATTATTGCACCAAAATCTATCCTTCACATCCATGTACATTTTTGTGTTACCAGGATGAATTGAATATGGTGAATCATGAGCCTCCTTAAGAATTAACTTCCTGATATCAGGGTCATCGGGCACGCACAAACTCTTCTCATACCAAAGTGTTCCTTGTTTCTCCATATGAAAGCCTTTTCCTTTTACCCTTGCTTATATTAGCTTTTATTTCCTCCAACTCTTTGTCTCCCTTCTAGGATTCTTTGATTCTATCCAGTAGCATATGCATTATCTCCATAGATGCTAAGGGCCCTTCCGGAACTATTTCCAACCCGAGATCTTTAAATTGCCTACATAAATCCTTTGGGAGTTCTCTTGTGGTAAGTCCATTCACATAGACCTTACAGCTTAGGTCATCAACTACAACATTGGCCTTCCCATGTGATATTTCAGATCTAAGTCATAGTCCTTAATGAGTTCCAGCCATATCCTTTACCTCATATTTAACTCCTTTTGGGTGAAGATATATTTCAGACTCTTGTGATCCGTGAACACATCACAATGTTTTCCCATGAGGTAATGCCTCCATACCTTGAGCGCATTCACAGCTGACGCTAGTTCCAAGTCATGTGTGGGGTAGTTATTCTCATGGTTCTTAAGCTGTCGAGAGGCATATGAAACTAACTTCCCATCTCGCATTAGCACACTACCAAGTCTTTGCCGAGAAGCATCACAATAGACATGGAAATCCTTTTGGATATCAGGTACACACAAAACTGGTGCCGTTACTAAACGTTTCTTCAACTCCTGAAAACTTGCTTCACAAGCCTCGGTCCAATGGAACTTATTTTCCTTCTCTAGTAATTCAGTCATACATTTTCCTATCTTGGAAAAGTTTCCAATGAACCTTCGTATTATCCTGCAAGGACCAAGAAACTCCTGATATCACCCCCATTTTTAGGAGACTCCCATTCTGTCACGGAATCTACCTTACTTGGGTCCATGAAAACACCTTTTGCTGACATAATATGACCAAGAAATCACACTTAATCTAACCAGAACTCGCACTTGCTACATTTGGCATACAACTTGTGTTTTCTTAGCTTCTCCATAATTAGGCGCAGATGCCTCTCATGTTCCTGCTCATCCTTGGAGTATATAAGTATGTCATCAATGAACACCATGATAAACTTATCCAAATACTCCATGACCACCTTGTTTATCATAGTCATGAAATATGTCAGGGCAAGGCTTAGACCCAAAGACATCACGTGTAATCATATAAACCATATCTTGTGGTAAAGGCAGTCTTGGGTACATCCTGCTCCTGAATCTTTAGTTGTAAGTACCCTAATCAAAGATCAATCTTAGATAACACACTAGCTCCCTTTAATTGGTCAGATAGGTCACTAATATCTGGTGGAGGGTACTCGTTCTTGATTTTCACTTCATTCAACGAGTGGTAGTCCTCGACTAGCCTCTTGAGTTTATCCCTCTACTCCACTAAGACAGGTGCTCCCCAAGATGACGCACTTGGTTAAATGAATCCCTTTTCCAACTGCTCTCTAAGTTGCTTCTTGAGTTCCTTCAAATCCTCGATATCCATCTTGTACGGTCTTTTGGCTATCGTTCTAGTACCAGGAATCAAGTCCATGAGAAACTCAATATCTCGGTCGGGAGGCATCCTTGCTATTTCTTCTGGAAAGACATCTAGATACTCCCTTATAATAGGTACATCATCCAAGCTAACCCCCTTAAGAGAGTTCACCATACTTACCTTAAGTTCACCATACACAGCGACGCGCCCCCTCCGAGCAGGACTCGTGGACCGAGAACGACGAGGGATCTAACTACCTCCCGTCACGGGAGGCCCCGTCCTCCTCATGCGGCGCCACCTCGCTCTCTTAGACCGCATCCTCGCGTGGCCACGCCGAGCATATCACGCCTGAAGCCGCGAAGCGCATGGTGAAGGAGCTCCTAGATCACCCATCGACCGACCCAAGCAAGGAGATGTGGTGTGACCAGATCGCCGAGCTCCTCGACACCGCGATGCTTTCCCAGCGAGAGCGGGGGGCTTAGGGCGAGGATCAGGCATTAGGGGATGGGGCTGGCTGCCCACCCGGCGCCATGATGGGGACCCCAAGCCTGACTAGGTGAACTCACCAGTGGCCAACACATGCCAGATTTTCTCGCCCCCCGCGGCCGTGGTGCCGTCGCATGGGCATGAAGGCCGTCTTGCTGAAGAAATCACCGTTGAGGGTCAGCAGAACCATGCGACCCTCCCCAACAGCAAGGCGGTGCAGGCTAACGGCTGTCTCGCCCTCACCAAGGGACTCCACCATGTGGTCTGGCCGCACAAGTTCCATCTAGAGACACCTGCGCACTACGACGGGATGACTAACCCATGCGAGTTCTTGCATCTCTACACCATGGTCATCGAGGACACGGGAGGCAATGACCGTATCATGGCAAACTGGCTTTCCATGTGGCTGAATGATACGAATAGCACGTGGATGATGAACCTTCCGGAGGAATCCATTGATTCGTGGGCCGAGCTCAGCTCACTCTTCATCACGAACTTCAAGGGAAGCTACGAACGCACACTCACATACTTCGACCTCTGCCAGTTCCGCCAGCAACCTGAAGAGACCCGCTTAAAATTCCCGCAGAGGCTTAGCTGAGTCCACAACAAGATCTCCAAGATCTTGGACTCCAACGTCGTTACCGACTTCTCTAAGGGCGTTAAGGACATCAATATGAGGGATAAGATCAGCATCTGCAGTGAGAGCCTCACCACGGCCGCCGAGCTCTTCGTCATGGCTGAAAAGTGCGCCAAGGTGGAGGCGGGGCGGATGTTCGGCCTCATCGAATCAGAGAACACCCCAAGGCCTCGATCTCATACAAAAGCAAGTACAAGGACAACGACTCCAAGCGCAAGACCGATGTCCTAGCCGCAGAGCCAGACCAAAATATTCCTCATGAGGAGCGCGGTGAAGGGGAGAGAGACGACAACGCGTACTGCCACCTCCATAAGAGGCATGGACACCCCATCGATGACTGTTATGAGCTCAAGAATCTCCGTGACATGTGCAACAACCAGAGAACGGTCAGATCTAGTGGCGAGCATGGTGGTTCATGGGGCGGAAATAATGGGGACAAGCGCTAGAAGAACAAATCTAAAGGCCGTGACACACTAGAGGTGGGCCATCAGGACAACATCATTACTCCCTCCGTGGTCAGAGAAGGGCCATGCCGAGGACCCTGTGGGCTACCAGGTACCGCAAGGGGCCATCGCCTGTATCCTTGGTCGTTCCCAGGCCCCGGTGTCCAACCGGCACTTCAAGCTCCTCACTCGCAAGGTCGCTGCCGCAGGGCCAGTAGTCCCGTCCCCGAAGCTCAAGTGGTCCCAGTACCCCATACCTTCGACGCTCATGACCACCTCATCTCCACTAGGCCCGTGGGCACTCTCCCCATGATCTGCACCCCCACCATCAACAACATTGTGGTCACGAAGACCCTCATCGATGGAGGCGCTGGCCTGAACATGATCTCCACTGAGACATTCACCTAGCTCTAGGTGCCCTATGATAGGCTGATGGCGACCATCAATTATCTGGAGTGATAGACGGGACCACCATACCCATCGGGCAAGTGTGCCTCTCTATCACGTTCGGGACGCGTGACAACTATCGCACCAAGATCATCGACTTTGACGTGGCTCATATCGAGCTCCCGTACAACGTCATCCTTGGCTACCCCGCTCTGGCCAAGTTCATGGCAGCCACTCACCACACCTACAATGTCCTCGGGATGCCTGGAGGCATCGATGGAATAATCATGGTCCATTGTGACAAAGTGGAGGCCCTGTGCTCCCTCGATCACGCCTACAAAACGGCGGCCACCGCCTACCCCTAGTACATGGACGCATTGGATTATGTTGGGGGCTCCACGAGGAGGAAACATATGGAGGCTCAGGAGAATGCCATGTCCAAGAGGGCAGCAGCTGTGATGTTCCCGCCTCGCGAGGAGCAGAACACGGTCGGCACCCGAGCCTTCAAGAGGGGCCAGGCGCCGCCACCACCCCTCGAGAGTGCTGAAGAGGCCCCCAATGACTGCCTTGGCCCCGGGGCTCCCGACATCCGAATGGACTGCAACCAGCGTGCGAGCAACACCGACAGCCCCACGAGGGAAGCTACGCTACCGGCCGAGCAGGAGTTCAAGGCCGCGGAAAGGTGGACAAGCCTCTCCAAGCGACGCGCCTAACTCCATGAATTTTTTAAGGTGACCAAACTCTCATCCCTTTAGTCTTATCTCAAGTGAGACCTCGTGCGAGCCACGATGGTGCTGTAATAAGCTTGAACTCTCAGCAGTTTTTTTGGATCTTGTGCTTTGCGCACATCTTGCCATTTGGTTTTTCCCTCATAAAGTACTTTTATGAAAACCATACCTAACTTAGTTCCCTCACATGCACCATGCAAATAGGGGTCCGGGAACGGTGTCCATCACTGAGTAACTTGCGTGGCACATGTATTGAGCCCTAGCGGTACGCGTGTTTTGCCCTACATCCCTCTCTTGGTAAGGTCTACAGGGCGGCTTGTGAGGGAACATCCCCCTTCGTTGGCCAAAGAGTGTCCAGGACCTAAATTGTCGAGCTATGAACTTACGGACATGGTACAACTATGAGTCACCTCGCCAAGGCTCATGTATCTTAAAAATAAAAACATTTTAGCAACGGCTCATGAGGACTTGTTCCTCCGCAACTCGATCTCTCAAGACCTAACGTGTCGAGCTCTGAACCCACGGATCGGGTCCAGCGACGAGTCACCTCACCCTCTTGGGGCGTGAACAAAGTGCTCCAGATCTACAGACGAGGGCGTGCGGCCGGTTGGGCTTCACGGACAAGATTCAAGCATATCAGGTCCTCGCTGACCAAGCGAGCACGGGGACCCATCCACCGTCTAGGGCCGCTTGCCTCTTCGATCCCATAAAGGGACACGTGAAATCCAAGCACTCGAGGGGTACTATCTGGGCCCTAGCAACCATGGTGACACATCCCCACGATTTACAAGCCCCGTGCCAGAGGCACCGCCACCCTCATGAGCAGCAGCGCCTCCAGAGGTGACCCAACCATGGTGACGTCGCGAGGCCCCTGCATCACGAGGGAATGAATCTCCGGAGGGAATGCCTCCTGAAGGAGCCTTCCACTGCGCCACGCTACGCCCTAAAGCCTTGGGTACCTCAAAGAGCGTCAAGGGCAGTACATTAACTTAATCGAGCAGAGCGCAAGACTTATCCTGACAAGGAGTGCAGAGGGTCTAGTCCGACTCGGTAGACGAAGACTCAGTACACCCCCTTTTCTGCAAGGAAAGGACATGCGATATCATGGTGGAAGGTTCCTCCCATTGCCATTTTGGTGGAAGGGGGAAAAATCATAAAACGCCAGATGAAGACAAGCAACGTCAAGGAAGGCCACTTTACAGGAGGGCTAAGCGGAGCATGGTAGGCTAGACCAAGTCCACCAAAAGTAGTCTACTAGACCAGGATCTTGATGAGCGGCATTGTGGACGCCCTTCCTGCCCAAATACTAGGGGAAAAGGCCCGATTATGCCCTATATAAGGGACCCTCGTCCTACCTTAGAACGAATCGATCCCCAGTGATCTAAACCCTAGACTTACAACCTCCATTGTAGCCTCGCGAAGCAAGCGAGCAATACAAGAAAGCAGGAGAAGGGGATTTACCTCCTCACGAGGGTCCTGAACCTAGGTAAAAAAACTGTGTCATCTCTCTGTCGTGCTCTTGCTCCGCCATTGCCACCATCACCGAGGCTCCATGGAACTGCGTGTTCAGCTCCCTCTCGAACCGAGAGATCATTGAACCCTAGTTCCTTCATGGGACAAATATCCAAAAACTATGTTTCCTAATCATCGTAACTTGATCTTTGTGACATGATCGTGTTATGATGCTTAGATAGGGTAAGTTCACCAACTCATTCTCCAATGAGATGAATCCATTGTAAATTGGCGCCAACGCACCAACATGAGCAGGAAACCTTGATCATCTTTTGACCAATGAACCAGTGACTAGAGTTTCACTAGTAAATCCTAGGTGTTTGTATATCACACATGAATTGACATTTCCAATCAACACAGTTATATCATGATATACAAGTTAATTATAAACTTTATGAAATATGCTAATAATCAATATTATTATTTGTCTCTAGGGCATATTTCCTTCAAAAACACAAAAGTTCTAAGCCATCCGTAGAATCAATGGCTTGGTCAATGTGAGGCAAAGCAAACAGATCCTTCATACACACTTTGTTCAAGCTTGTGTAATCAACGCACATTCGTAATTCTCTGGTTCCCTTTTTGGGTACAAGTACAGGATTGGCCAACCATCGGGTGTGAAGGACTTCTCGGATAAAACTAGCATTAAGTAACCTAGCTATCTCTTTGCATATGCCACGTCTCTTCTCGTCCCCGAAGCATCATAGAGGTCGTTTCACCAGTTTGGATAAAAGATCGATGTTTAATCCGTGCTTCGCAAGTTCCCTAGGAACACCTTTCATGTCGGCAGGTTGCCAGGCAAAGATGTCCTTCTTCTAATGGAGAAACTCGACGAGCACACTTTCCTATTTGAGATCCAGTCCTGTCCCAATCGCGGTGGTCTTGGAGACATCACCTACCACAAGTTCCACTGGCTTGGTCTCCATGGCGGCCTTGAATTCAGGGTTAGAGTCACAAATCTACGTCTTTGAAGTAGGCATCTCTGAGGCATTGACCTGGCTCTGGATCTCCTTGAATTCTTCACCGGTGATTTCACATCCCATGATTTTGGAAATTGGGACTAGGAAAACAATTATTTTTACATGTCATTCATGATCACTAAATTGCATATTGGCATCATGCATAATATTAAAATTTAAATAATGGACTAAAATCCTAAATTCTATGTGCCACCTTATTCCTAAAGGGAGGCTTTCTAAAACTCACTATTGCTATAACAAATAATATTGTTAAATATCAGCTCACAAGATCTACTCAATATTTGAAAATTTTAGAAACAAGTTTCAACCCATTTGGAGATCAGATGAAAAAGATATGAGAGAAAGAAGTAAAATAGAAAATGGAAAAGGAAAAGCATAAAGAAAAAGAAAACTAAACCTAACATGTCATGCGGCCCAACCTAGCTACCCGGTGTCCCAGCCAACCTAAACCCTTCCCTACCTACCGCCCGCCCCCGCAAGCGCGTAGCGCGTAGCGCCCCAGCTGCTTGGGCTGGCCCATCGCAACCGCCATAGGCACCCAAAGTATCCGCCCCTCCCCCTCTATTTTTTCCTCCCCCGTGGTGCTAACAGCATGGTCCTACCAGGCCATCTCCTTATTCATGCCGGAGGTCATATCCTGTACGGTTCTTCGCGTGCTTGAGAAAATCTTGCCAAATTTTGTTGCTACTTATGCAAGGTTTTTTAGCCAATAAATAGCATTGATATCCCTCTCCTGAACCCCCAAGAAATTCTATCAGATTATCTCCACGCTAACGAATTCGCCCATGGTTCCGATCTACATCGCCGCCACCATTCCTGCTTCTAGGAGCTCGGGGCATCTGTCGATCCCATCACCCCCTCTCCCTTTCCTCTCATCCTTTCCCTTCTACTTCACCTCGTCGTCTCACCGTACATGCCCCTTATGCGGATCACAGAAGCCACTGTGCAAGCTCGCCAGAGTCTGCAATGACGCCCTCACATCCGTCCGTCTGTCACCATCGCTAGAGGAAGGGGAAGACGATGTAGTGACCATATACAAGATCGTCATGAAGTGTAGCATCAATTCCACTACTCCTCGGTCGCTAGAAACTGCCGGAGGCATTGCCACGACCACCATCTGAGCCGCTTCGCCACCTGCGATGTCATCGCTGGTGATCCCCTGCAAGCTTCCTTTTCCCATCGTGGGATTCCCATCTAGCGGTCTAGATTATACTGACCTCCTAAACCGGTGTGAACCAATTAGGACTCTTGGTGTGGCAGCTCAGTCAGCGTCATCACTTTGTTAGCCAGTCAATACCGAGTCACCAGGTATAGTCAACAATTCGTTTAAAATAAAGAAAATAGCCAGAAATTCATGTAAAATTGCAAAATTCATAACAAAAGATTTACATGTCTAAAATTAGCAAATAATATATCGTTGGATTCATAAAATTATGTAGAATATTAATATGAGATTAGAACTAGGTTTTAAACTATAGTTTTTTAATTAGTTTAATGGACATTTTATACTAAATAAATCATAGTAATTTATCTATAGATCATAAAAATACAAATAAAGTATCTATGGATTCCTATTTTCATATACAGAATTAAAATGAAGTTATATCCAACTTTTGAAGTGTACAACTACTATAATGATTTAAATAGCATTAGGGTCCTTTTAGAGTATTAAATTCATAATAAATTATTTATAGATCATAAAAATATAAATAATATGTCCCTGGAATCACAACTTCGTGTAGATATCATATATGGTCTTAGATATATTTTTTGATGATGAAAATATTTTAAATTAATTAAACACTATTAAATAGTAATTAAATCAAATAAAATATCTATAGCTCTAATAAAGGTGAATCCAATTTCTACTGGTTTGTATTAATGTCCTCTATCTAGTACACCCTAGAACCAGATTTAATTCGACAATTAGGAGAGAAGTTGCAATAGACCTATTAAAACTTCTTTATTGGCAATCAAAATAATAAATAATACGCTATTACATTAAATGAATTCCTGCATGCATCATGTGATCTATTATTGTTTATAGAACTAATTACAACTAGTGTGACTTATGAAATCATCATGCATGCATTTGTTAATCATTGTTTTGTTGTATTGTTGCATGTTTGCAATGTTTGAAAGGTGTGTTTGTTGTGCACTTGTTTTAATCATAAGATTGCGAGCAGTGCAGCTATTGTGATTATGATGTGTGCAACCTTTTCTATTGTGAGGATTGTTTGAACGACAATATCAAATAAAGGCAAGGGGAACTATCATAAATGTCCTACTTATGTTCCTATGCATTGTAGTTGATTTTAGAAGAATTACATGTGTAGAAATGTTTTGCACTATGTGCTATGCTATGTCCTATTAGGAGATTCTCTTATATCTTGATTAGTGAAAACATCGTAGTTGTAGTATGCTTAGACTTGCTATAGTTTTGGGGTGGAATATCATGATATGAATATACGAGGTATTGGAAAAGCTAAGTTTTTACATAATAAAATAAGTAGTTAACGAATCACCTGGGTGGAATATTGTTGATGTTGAGTTTCAAAGAAGTGACAATGAAGGGGATCGTATCTTTGGCTACCTCTCTCGTGTGTGCACTAGAAGAAGATTACCTAAGCATCTTAGGGATTGAACATGTTTCTTGTACAGTAGCTTCCAGTACAACAACTTGCTAATATGGGCTCTAGTTTAGTTAATTACAACATGTAAGACCCTTCGCATTGATACCTCTTTAGGTTAAGTAGAATTGTGTATTGGAGTTTATATCCTTGCATTGGTGCCTGTTCGCATGCTAGCATTGTGTATTTTCTATGCAAAGACTTCGTCACATTCGGGATCTACTAGTATTCCAATTGGTGTGTACTAAACCAGTGTCCACTAGTGGTGTCAAGATGAGATTGTGTCGTGTGGGTAAAGTGTACAACTTCTGTAGAAGATATAAATCTAATCGATTAGCCATGTCCCGATTATGGACAATATTGAGGAACTAAGGCCTAAAGATTATGGATGATTTCTACATTCAAATTTGTTAATTAAATTTATTGGTTTGAACAAGGGAGTAGGAGCACTTGGTGTTGGCCAATATGTTCAGACAGTTTTTAGAAAGGATTAAAACTATTTGGAAATGTTAGGATAAAACTATTGCTTTATGAAACTCGGCCTGAACTCCACTTATCCAAATATGCATGCAACTGATAAGTTCCATTTATACCCACATACTAGTGACACTTGCCAATAAATTCAATGTATTGACCATTTATGGCTACAACCTTTCATGTTGCGGGTCATTTCATTTCCGAGTCATCGTTCATAGGTTGTGAGACTCCACTCAAAAATTGTTCGCCTAAGGCACTTTTGAAGGATGGAGATCTACCTTGTTGCTTTCCACTTTGTACTTGAATAAATAATGTAAATTATGGATCATAATCATTATATTTATGATGCACAGTTATATTTGGTATCATTTTGTACTGTGTGTGCTAGTGAACAGATCCAGGGATTAGCACTATACACGAAAACTCAGCCTTATCAGGCAAGGGTGTCACAAGATGGTATCAGAGCTGTGTGTTGACTATAGGATCGTGACCTAGGAATGGAATATGAAAGACATAGCAATTACAAACACTATTACATTCTATCTTATTATCTTCATATAATTCACTCTAGTATCTTCTTATCACTTAAATTACTCTAATATTCTCTTTTAGAATATATATATGAGATACCATACCATGCAATTAATGAGAAACAAGAATAGTTAGATGATGTCCACCATCTAGTCCATCATTAGGATGTCGATATCATTTCACTATTGATTATATCAAAACTGGTGATATATAAATATTATTGATTAGGATTGTTTGTTTGATTGTATGTGGTGATTGTTGTTTGAATACGTTGTGTACTTCTCTTAGTCCTTTTCTATCCATACCCATCTATGTTATCCCAAACAAATTCCACCTTGTCATTAACCCACTAGCATTAATAACTAGTGAATAATGCCACCATTAGACCATATAGATTGGACCACATAAAATTTCCTACTAGATAGATTATATTGGATACACATACTTAGAAGTAATTCTAGGCATGGATTAGATAGGTAATACGAAGGTCACATAGTTTTGAACAACAAGACACTACAATAACAACTTTAGAGGGAAGAAGAAAAATATATATAATTTAATAGTTAACCTTGAGATACCAACTTCAATTCACTTAAGGGGGTTAGCCCCGAGACTATACACATAGTGATACAATCCATGTAGAAACTAGAAGGTGATCATAAAGAAACCACCCAAACCATGCTAGCCATTTCGAATCTCAAGAACGAGATTCATCTTAAGGGGGTTAGTCTGGCATATCCCAATATTTTGGAAACTGGGACTAGAAAAAATTATTTTTACATGTCATTCATAATCATTGCATTACATATTGGCATCATGCATAATATTAAATTGAAATAATGGACTAAAATTTCTAAATTCTATGTGCCACCTTATTACTAAAGGGAATTAAATAGGCTTCATAAAACTCACTATTGCTAAGACAACAAATATTGTTAAATATTAGCTCATTAAGATCTACTAAATATTTGAAAGTTTTAGAAACAAGTTTCAACCCGTTTGGAGATCATATGAAATATATATGATAGAAAGACATAAAATAGAAAATGGAAAAGAACAAGCATAAAGAAAAACAAAACTAAACCTAACCTGCCCTGCGGCCTAGTCGATCTACCCCGTGGCCCAGGGCACCTAAACCCCTTCCTACTGGTCACCCGCCCCTACACGCACGCAGCACGCAGCACCGCATTAGCTTGGGCCGGCCCATCGTAACCCCCACAGCCACCCACAGTAGCTGCCCCTCCCCTCTATCCCTCCCCCATGCCGTTGATAGCATGTTCCCACCATGCCATCTCCTTCCTCAAGCCGGAGGCCTTCTCCCGTACGGTTCTTTGCTTGCTCGAGACAATCTCGCCAAATTCCGCCAATTTTTTCCCTTCTACAAGGATTCAGAGCCAATAAATAGCCTCGAGATCCCTATCCTAAACCCCCAAGAAATTCCGTCAGATCAGCTCCAGGGTAACAAATTCGCCCATGGTTCCGAACTACAGTTGCCGCCGCCATTGCTCCTTCGATGAGCTCGGGGCATCTGTCGTTTCGGTCGCCCCCTCTCCTTGTTTTTACTCTCATCCTCTCCCTCATGCTTCACCTCTTAGTATCACCCTACTTGACCCTTCTGCAGATCACTGAAGCCACCGCGCGCTCTCGCTAGAGTCTGCACTGATACCCTCACCTTCGTCTGCCCATCACCCTCGCTAGAGGAAGGGGAAGACGATGTAGTGACCATATACAAGATCGGCACGACATGTAGCATCAAGTCCACTACTCCTCCATTGCTTGAAATTGCCGAAGGCGTCACCATGAACACCATCTGATCCTCTCTGCTGCTTGTGATGTCATTGCCGGTGAGCCCCTGCAAGCTTCCTTTGCCCAACCATTGGATTCCAATCTAGCGGTCCAGATTAGATGATCTCCCGAACCGGTGTCAACCAATCATGACTTGCCGTGTGGCATCTCAGTAAGCGTAGCGTCAGCACTCTATCAGCCAGTCAACACTAAGTCACCGGGTAGAGTCAGCAATTCGTTTAAAATAAAGAAAATAGCTAGAAATTCATGTAAAATTGCGAAATTCATAACAAAATATTTACACGTCCGAAATTAGCAAATAACATATCATTGGATTCATAAAAAAATGTAGAATATTAATATGAGATTATATCTAGGTTTTACGATATAATAATTTAATTAGTATAATGGACATTTTATATTAAATAAATCATAGTAAATTATCTATAGATCAGAAAAATACAAATAAAGTATCTATGGATTCCTAATTTCATATAAGACATTAATATGTTGTTATATCCAACTTTTCTAGTGTAGAACTACTGTAGTGATTTAAATAGCATTAATGTCCTTTTAAAGTATTAAATTCACAATAAATTATTTATAGATTAGAAAATATAAATAATATGAGCTGGAATCACTATCTTGTGTAGATATCAGATCTGGTCTTAGATATTTTTTTTTTGACAAAGTAAATATTTTAAATGAATTAAACACTATTAAATAGTAAGTAATAACAAAAACAATCTACAACTCTGATTAAGGTTAATCCAATTTTTATTGGCTTATACTAATGTCCTCTATCTAGTTCACCCTAGAACCAAATTTAATTTGACAATTAGGACAGAAGTTGCAATAGAACTATTAAAACCTTTTATTCGCAATCAATAAATAATAAATAATATGCTATTACATTAAATGAATTCCTGCATGCATCATGTGATCTATTATTTTTGAGAGAACTAATTACAACCAATGTGACTTATTAAATCATCATGCATGCTTTTGTTAATAATTGTATTGTTGCATGTTGGCAATGTTTGAATGGTGTGTTTTCTGTGCACTTGTTTTAACTGTTAGATTGCAAGGAGTGCAAATATTGTGATTGTGATGCATGAAACCTTTTCTATTGTAAGGATTGTTTGAACGACTACATCAACTAAAGGAAAGTGGCACTATCATAAATGTCCTACTTATTTTCCTATGCATTGTTGTTGATATTAGTAGAATTGCATGTGTATAAATGTTTTGCACTATGTGCCATGGTATGCTATGTCCTAATAGGATATTCTCATATATCTTGATTAGTGTAAATATCATAGTTGTAGTATTGTAGGTTATATCCTTATATTGGTGCCTGTAAGATGTGCTAGCATTATGTATTGGGAGGACTTCTATGGAATGACTTCATCACATTCTCGATCTTCTGGTATACCAATTGGTGTGTAAAAAACCATAGGCCACCGGTGGCGTCAAGATGAGATTGTGTCGCGTGGGTAAAGTGTACAACTTCTGCAAAACATATAAATTTAATCGACTAGCCATGTCCCCGGTTATAGACAATATTGAGAAACTAAGGCCTAGAGCTTATGGATGATCTTGACATTCCAATTTCTTAATTAAATTTTTTGTTTTCAACAAGGGAGTAGGAGCACTTAGTGTTGGCCAATGTGTTTAGACAATTTTTAGAAAGGATTAAAACATTTGGAAATGTTATGATAAAACAATTGCTTTATGCAACTCAGCCTGAACTCCACTTAGCAAAATATGCATGTAGCTGATAAGTTCCATTTATACCCACATACTAGTGAAACTTGCCAATACATTCAAAGTTTTGACCATTCGTGGCTACAACATTTCATGTTGCAGGTTATTTAGTTTCTGAGTGATCTTTCATAGGTCACGAGACTCCACTCAACAATTGTTTGCCTATGGAACTTTTGAAGGATGAAGATCTACCTTGTTGATTTTTGCTATGTACTTGAATAAATAATGTAAATTCTGGATCATATTTGTTGTATTTACAATGCACAGTTATATTTTGTATCATTTTATACTGTGTATGCTAGTGAATAGATCCAGGTATTAGCACTATACACGGGAATTCAACCTTATCAGGCGAGGGTGTTACAGTAGAGGACGACTTCAGCGAAGGCGGCTTCACTCAGCTTGCACTCCCTTGCCTTTGTGAAGCTTCGGGAAATTGTGATGATACTATTTGGCCCGGGTATCTTGAGCTTGTTGTAGACAAAGCATGCCCATGCATCGAAAGAGTGGAAGATGTCGCATCCAAATATGACATGGTACATGATCTTGAAAGGTACCACTTCGAGGTTATGCGCTCTTAGCGGTAATTGTTAACATCACCAAAGGAGACTTGAAGGGTAATGCTCCCAAGGGACCAAGCTTCCCTGTCAGGAGCGACGCCATGAAACATGGTGTTGGTCTGCGTTAGGTTGGTCTCCATCAAATTCATCTTGTGAAGTGTATCCAGGTACATGATGTTGATGCTGCTTCCATTATCCATGAGGCACTTGGTGAACTCACTACTGTCAATCGGAGGGTTGGTGACCATGGCATACTGGTTCTCTGTTGGGACGAGTTCTGGGTGATCCTTTCTATCCCATGTAAATAGAAGTTATGACCAACACAGGTACTAGGGAACTACGGCGTGTGTGTCCATCAGTATCGTCAAAGAGGTTTTCTGTGTCTAGATGGTTGGAGTACCAACGAAAGTGTGGTAGATGGGGTCCTTCTTTTCAAACGGATTCTTTCCCTTGACATCGCCCTTATCGGCGTGTTTGGTCTCTACGCCCTCATCCATGTCATCTGAATCCTTGGACTATTGATCCTTCTTCTTCCCCTTGACTTTTCCATGTATTCGATTCATCCGACTTTGCTTGTAGCTGGAATCCGGGTCTTCCTTGAGGTCATTGACAAACATGCATTGGTGTTTGGTATGAGTAGTTTTTCCATTTGCATCTAGTTGGACGAAACACGACATATCGCGGTACTCCTCGTACATCTTGGGTATGTGGGGCGCTGTTGGTGTACTTTCACTACCACGCTGCTGCCCACGACCAGCCCCCTGACCACGACCATGTTGTCCACCTTCGCCTCTTCCAACGAATGTCATGGAGATCATGTCGGCTGCTGGCTTTTCTTCAGGGCTATTATTCCACTTATTGTTGTTGTTGTTCTTATCTTGGTTGGGGATAGCCACTTCAAGTAGGGAACCATGAACATCATCATTGGCATCTATAAACTCATTGGCCTTGGAAATCACTGAATTGAGATCCAATTTTATTTTGTCTTGAGTGCGCTTCAACGTATGTCGGATAAGGGATCCTCTTTCCAAGTCGTCGATGAAGGCAGCCATAGCGTTTTCATTATGTACTCCCGTGCAAGAATTTTTTATGTCTATCCAATGGGAGAGGTAGGCCCAATAAGACTCGTCCTTTACTTGTACACGCCACTGTAGGTCACCGACAGTGCAAGGACTTTGGTACGTACCCTCGAAATTCTTGGTGAATGCTTCATGTAAGTCGTCAATCCATTGGAGGGCAATGCCGGATAGCATCAGTGAGAGGTACTTTACAATGACATTGGGGTTACCCCTACTATTTCCACTACTTCGTTGTAGTCATGCATCCATGTGGCTGGCCTGGAAGTTCCTTCATAAGTCTTGATAGTCTTGTCAATCCGAAAACCTTTGGGATAAGTTGTGGCTCTTATGACAGGGACAAAACAACAAGGTCCCAAGTATGGCTCTTCCCAGGCTTCATAGATCTTATCAAGGTGCTTCCACGCATCGTATGGCTCTGGCTGATTATTGTGCTTATCGCCTCCATGGGGAGGGAAGTGATGTCTACGCACTCTTCTATTCTTGTAGATAGTGTTGGGCCTCCAAGTGTAGAGGTTTGTAGAACAGCAACAAGTTTCCCTTAAGTGGATCACCCAAGGTTTATCAAACTCAGGGAGGAAGAGGTCAAAGATATCCCTCTCAAGCAACCTTGCAATTAAGATACGAGAAGTATCTTGTGTCCCCAACACACCCAATACACTTGCCAGGTGTATAGGTGCACTAGTTCAGCGAAGAGATAGTGACATACAAGTAATATGGATAATTATAAGTGGTAATTGCAATTTGAATTAAAAATGGCAGCAAGAAAACATGTAACATGACTGTGTAAATGGTGTTTTAATGCTTAGAAACAAGGCCTAGGGATCATACTTTCACTAGTGGACACTCTCCACAATGATAACATAATTTAACACATAAATATCTTCTCTTCACTATGCTACCCTGAACTACTCTCCAGTTGGATAACGAACACCAATTCACCACGTAGGGCTATAAAAGCACACCTTAAAGTTCACATTCCCCATCTAGGTAACCCCACACTGTCACCTTGGGCGCTAGATGGTTCCAGACAAACACCACAATTTCATAGAGACATCCAACTCAAATTATAACTCATGATAAGTATTTCTGTAATCTTTAGCCTAAAAGCCACACACGGTGCGCACAATGTCACCTTCACACACGTGGGACAAGGTGTATCTAGAGATTACATTAATAAATCACTTGAGTAGCATAATAGACAAAGATTAGCATCTAATTATTCAACTGGATTATAAAGCTCATGATCACAATAAGATCACACCATGGAGAGAGAAATGAACACATAGCTACCGGTAGAGCCCTTATTCACGGGGGAGAACTTCTCCCTCCTCATCATGGGAGTCAGCAATAGAGATGGAGATGGCGGTGGAGTCGATGGAGATGGTTCCGGGGGCAATTACCCATCCCGGCAGGGTGACGTAACAAAGACTTCTGTCCCCCCAATCTTGTCTTCGGTGTCGGCGGCGCTGTGGAACTTTTCATGGAATTTTGATCTAATGCCTAGGGTTTTCTCGGGGAGGCATATATATAGGCAAAGAGGTGAGGTCGGTGGACGCCTGAGAGGCCCACACCATGGCCAGATGCAGCCAGGGGGAGCCGCGCCACCCTATGGTGTGGCTGTCTCGGTGCCCTCCTCCGTCTCTGCTTTGGACTCCATCTTCATGTCGGGAAAAATAGGAGGTTTGGCTAATCTTTCGTCCAATTCCGAGAATATTTCCATTGGTAAAAACCTGGAATAGAAAAATAGCAGAAAACAGGAACTGGCACTATGGCATCTTGTTAATATGTTAATTCCAGAAAATGCATAAAAATTCCACGAAGTGCAAGCAAAACATAAAGCAATTGGTGTAAAACAAGCATGGAGCATCAAAAATTATAGATATGTTTGCAACGTATCAGCGTCCCCAAGCTTAACTCCTTCTCTTCCTCGAGTACATAAGTGATAACAAAAATAGTTTTTGAGGTGACATGCAACCAACACAATCTTGATCAAGTTAATGTAAAAGCATTGAAAGCTGAGATCAAAGTACTCTAAACATAGGCATAAACATATAATTCTTAACAATAGAACTTAGCAACCATTTTACAACATGAAAAGTAACACAAACAAAAGATCATGAATAACAATGCATTGAAAGTTATTTATATGTTTTGAGCATACAGAAAACATAGCAAAGTGGTATTCAGCTTGTCCTTCATGGAATAGAAAAACATAAATGCATAGGACATCTTCAAAGATCAAAGGGTGACTAGATACAAATAATTTGAGAACAAGCAATACCATAATCATGAATCAATCAATAATAAATTTTGGGACTATGCACATTATACTCAGAATGACAACTATGCTCTCTTAATTGGTGCATAAGGATAGAAGATGAAGACTCAACATAAAAGTAAAAAAAGGCCCGTCGCATAGGGAAGCAGAGATTAACAAGTTTTATAAATCTTGCAAAAATTGTATTACTCATTAGCATTGAGCTCTCATTACCCCTATCATAAGCATCTTGAATGGTTATGGTTAAAGTGAGGGAAAATATGAGTTCTATTCTTGACAAATCACAAGCTGAAAATCTCATGCCCCTTGAGTACGAGTACCGAGACCTCATGCTACTAAACTTTTGTCCCAGGTAAGTTCTTGTCATTGTAAGTATATGTGTATCATAGAGAACCGCCAATGGGGTACCCCTTGCCCCATTACACAGGAGCTATCCCATATCAAAATGACAAGCCAACAGACAATGAGAATCTCAACGATCCTTTTATTTACCATGAGCATAGTTTTTTATTGAAGATGCTTCATAGAGTGCGCATTATGGTTATGCTGCAAGTTTCCACTATGATTAGGCATGGCTTAGACTGACCGCCTAGGTGATTCTCTAACACATATACAAACTCCATGGACTTACAAGCTACCAACTCATTTCACACCGACGACATCCATAAACAAAAGAACATGATATCAACTAAATAGAAATAAGTGTAATGTTGAAAGCGTGCCCCATGAAATCGTGGTTTTGCTAACTCCCAACTTACAATTTGCAAGCATATAAGCATCATAATATAGTAACAATGGTTCAGGTTTATTAAGTGCAAGAAATAAAATGTGCCTTCAAGTTTGTGAGAGCTTTAATCACTAATTTTCACATAACAAGAATTTAATTTGGAAGATAGATAAAAACATGAATATTCTTGGAATGGTGTAACACACCATGCATAGGAGTTTATAGTGGACTCTTTGGAATAACTTGGTTTCTTGGGAGTTGGATGCATGAGTAGAGATCATACTCAGTACAGGTGGAGGCTAGCAAAACACTGGGAGCAACCAACTAAGAGAGCAATAATGGCCATAATCATGCAGAGCGACAGAACATTATTAATCAAAGCATAAAGTGATATCACAATTCAAAAACTAAATGATCATAGAGGCTAATGTGACTGGTTCATAGTCATAACATGGTGTAAAAGTCATGCTACAACAATAACCACTAAGAATATGGTCAAAGCAACATCTAACATAACATGATAAAGTCTAATCCATAGTCAAAACATGCTTATTTTTGTACCACCATAAGCATGAAACATTCTACTCTTTTCCAACACAAATCAACTTATTTGAAACAACTCATAAAGATAATAATAAATAAATACAAAATAGCTTGTATCACCTAACTACAAAGACGAACTATAAAGTTCTAAGCAAAAAGAAGAAGAAAACTAAAGGTAAACGCAGATCTAGCAAAAGAGAACACTCATAGAACAATAAGAGTGAAAACTAGATTGTCCGAGACAGTGAATTACGGGGTGTGTCTTCTCCAAAAGAATTGTGCTAGGATCCAACCAACTTATTACATCAAACAAAGAAAAAGAAAACAAAAACAAAGACGCTCCAAGAACAACACATAGTGCATGAAGCAATATAGTGTCTTGAAAGAAGACCTGAGATTTTTGTTAATGAAGAAGGGGATGCCTTGGGCATGCCCAAGCTTTGATGCTTGTACCTCTTGAATATTTCTTGGGGTGACATGGGTGGAATCCCCAAGATGGATCTTTTGTCCATACTTCATCTCATCACATCATTCTCTCCCTACACTTGAAAACTTGCTTCATACAAAACTTCACACAATCTTCATTAGCAACATTAGTGTGTGCAAGATAATAAACCTTTGGGTTCAGTTTAAACTCAAGTAAAACAACCATTGAAACATTAGCTCCTATAGAAACTTATTTTAAAAGATCAAGTGATCAATAGAACTCAAAAATAAAGAGATTAAGAGGCAAATGCAAATAATGGCAGAAATCTGTCAAAACATAACTGCAGGTAAATATCGATTTATTCGAAAATATTATTTTGCTCAAATCGAAAAGTGCAAATCTAATTAAAGTTAGATAATAACCTGGGGCATGCGCAAAAAAATTACAGATCAATACGACGTTCTGCGATTTTTCATGATTTTTACAGCGAAGCATAGAAATCTGTTTTAGGACATGAACTTCCCCAAATCTTTCCTTCTTCCTACTAGAGGCTACTCTTGGCACAAAAACAAAATAAAAATGACAAGTAGAGGTTTCTACAGAGGTAACAACTTTCAAGACTCAAATAAACAAAAAATAAACTGAAAAAAATATAATGGGTTGTCTCCCAAAAGCTCTTTCTTTATAGCCATTAAGATAGGCATGATAATTTATATGACGCTCTCATATTTATAAATTGAACATATAAGAATGCATCAAGAAGCAAATATCCAACACATTTAAGTCTAACCCACTTCCTATGCAAAGGAATTTTGTAAGAAAACAAATTATTGAAACAAGAGGCTACTAGCATAGGAAGGCAAAACAAGTGCAACATCAAAAATTTCAACATAAATAGGGGAAACTTAATATTATTGAGATGCATAAAACCATGTTTCCCTCCCTCATAATAACTTTCAGTAGCATCATGAATAAAATTAACAATATAACTATCACATAAAACATTCTTATCATGAGTCACATGCATATAATAATTATTACTCTTCACATAAGAATACTCATTCTTATTAATTGTAGTGGGAGCAATTCAACAAAATAGCTAGCATTATTATTCTCATCACCATAATCATCAAATATAGGAGGTATATTGTAATCATAATTAATTTTCTCCTCAATAGTAGGTGGACTGAAAATATCATATTCATCATTGAAATCTTCATACATTGGAGGTATAGTATCATCATAAGCAATAGAATAACTATCTTCCAAAGTGTGTTCATTTGTAAACATATCATCATTGGAAGGAACATGGATAGTACTAATAGTATAACAATTATTAATATCATCATTTTCAGAATTGGTACCCAAGAGATTTTCAATATCAAAAGTAGCATGATTTTCCCAATCATGATCAATACTATAGGTAACAGGCATAGGAACATCATCGAGTTCAGACTCATTAGCAAAAACTATAATAGGAGCAACATGCTTAAGGGAAGATACCATTTCCTCTCTCCTTTTTAAGAGGGAGAGGCTTGAAAGGAAGCTTCTCCAAATACCCTAGTTTATTATTAGAAACGATAGAAGAAACTTTGGAGGATTCCTCCTTTTCATTAATAAGAACAAAACACATATTAGTCATGTCATATTTCGGTAAAGTCTCATATTTTACAACATTTTGTATGTAAGTATTTGCGTGGAAATTATCAACACAATAAAGATGACAACCATGCAGGGCGCTATTCATATCAAAAGCACTCATTTCTACCAAAGAAGTTTTCTTGATAGCTCTTCACACCCCAAAAATAATGTAAGTTAATCATGTTGATTTGGAGTAATCATGTCATCACAATACAAAGTTGTAGTACTCATTGGATTAGAAAGGCTATTATCAAAGCTTGAGCATTGAAAATTGAAATTACCCACTTTATGGCAAAGTTCACAAATAAAAGGATAGAGGTCACAAACTTTTTCACCAAGATCATTTAGAGCACTATCCCACGTTCTAGTTTTTTCATTCCTGTGGTGGATACAATATTCTTCTTCGATTTGATTCTTTTCACAAGGTCTAAGTACTCCACAAAAATTGACATTCTTATAAGAAATAGTACTTTTAGAGGTTTGAGCATGTTTATTGCAATCATTAATAACAATTTTATTTTTCATGCAAGTGTTTTTAAAAGGTTCATGATACATGTCCCAATTTTCTCTAGGAGCATTAATATGAGAAGCAAAGGCTCTGCAGTAATAAAAAAGAATTTGAGGATCAAGAAGTCACATCCCAAAATTTTCCAAATTTTGAAATGTGAAAAATAAATAAACAATTATTGAAATTTAGGGTGAAAAGAAACTTTTTGCTTCTAAATGGAAACATCAAAACCCTTCTGGAACAACATTTGAATGAAAAGGGCATCCAAAAAAAATTCAATCAAGTGAAATGCATTCATCAATGAATGTATCTTAAAATTTAAACACTTGGGAAAAATAAACCAAAATCCTAAAGAAAGAAATCATTTCCAAGATCTCCCCAAGACTATGGATTTGTTCCATATAAAAATCTAGCAACAAAAATTTATAAATGATCAAAAATGATAAACAAAAATATTATCAAACCATAGAAATTGGTTTCATTCAATTTGGAGCCATGGATAAAAACTTATGAATTTAATAAGATAAAGGAAAATAATTTCCAGAGCTAATAAAACTCCTAACCAAAATCCATGCCAAATTGTGAGCAAAATAATATTAAAAGGATTTAAAATAATAAACAAATATTAAGTAAAATTATACCAATTATGTCAACACCCGGATTTTTAATCCCAGATGCCTGTTATGCCATACATCGCAATCCCAGGATTACCATTTTTGCGAGACATAACAGAATTGGATACCATATTACATCATCCATTAAAAACTATACATAAGGTCTTACACAAATAAGGATCTCATGATCCAGTTCTTAATACAATTCAAGCAGCAGAATACGTAATAATAGCGGTAGCGTAGCCGAAGCTCCATCTTCGGGGTCATAGGCAATGCTGACGATGGGAGATGATCCTAGTTAGCGTAACCTTCCTGGCGTCCATCCTCCAGGTACTCCTCTTCATAGTCTGGCCACGGGAATAGCCAGGGACAAATCCATGAGTACTCTTTAAGTACTCGCAAACTAATACTATCAAGTGAAGGGGGTTTTGGTAATAGGACACTAAGCTCCAGGGTTGATTTGCAAAAAGTCAGATTTACATCTACTAAGTTCAGAAGCAAAGAATGCTAGTTGAAGTTTTATAACACCTAAGTGGGAACTTGTATCTCATATCACAACTCTGTTGTGGTCAAGTCAAAGTCTCAATCCATTTTCACAAGTCATTTTGAAAACATCTGACGGGGGAACAGTATGGCCACTCCAACTGTCCATAACCGCGGACGCGGCTATTCGAATAGTTTGAAACTGTGCAGAGATTGTACACTTTCACCACAACATTTGATACATCCGTCAGAAACAAATCCTGAATTCACCATACTCAGTATGCGGATAATCAATCCTAACTTTTCAATTACACGCCCTAGTATAAGCACCTCTCCTGTGAGTTTGGCCTCCCAACCATGACCAACTGTCATCTTGGGTACTGCGCAGGTGGACAATATTCACAAGGTAGCCTAAGCTCAGACCTTAGCCATGAGGGAACTAATACTAAGGTATATAAGTTTCCAGTCAAGCCCTACCCAAATTCTCGGGTATTGTGGTTGTACGGTAAAATTGGAATGGTATCGCGTCCAAACAACCATCAGTTTTATAAAGGGCTAAGGCTCATGCCTCAACATTTTAATCACCATAAATCCTCTGGTGTTCGGAAACACATGTCCAAAACATTTCAATAAAATGATCCATCATTCCAAGGTTTTCATAACCATTTTCCACCAAGTAATCCCATATAAGTTGATCAAGTATTATGCTTAGCACTAGCATCTACAAGTGGGGGTAACTACAAATGAGGGGTGGTAACTAGTGGATTTTAACTAAGTTCAATCTCATGCCTTAGGATGACATAAAGATTATCTAGCTTAGGCCAAATTTTATGCTCTTTATGCAACCTTCAATTATCTTTCTAGTATCTACAATTCACTTAAGTAAGCTCTAAGTAATAGTTTTGATAAATAAATAAAGTATAAAGCTTGTAAGTAAAACTAGGATTGGTTTATCAAGTGGTTATGATCATATATACTTAAGGCATATAGTTGGCATGGTAACAAGCAAGTATTTGCTTGCACATTCAACTAGTGCTATTAGGCTTGCATCATTATCAGGATAAGCTTGCTAAATTTAAAGTGTTATCTTGCCTTGTGCAGAGCAGTGGTTGAAGTTCTCCTCGGCTTCTTCTTCGTAGTATCCTCCTTCTTCCTCATATCCTTGGTCGGTACTAGCTTCTATAAATAAATACGGGGTACACAATCACCAAACAATACTTAAATATTTTCAATCATCACACAAAAGGGTCCTATAGATGATCTAGCATCATCACTAACATTACAAGATTAAAGCTTGGTTTAATTCCTTTTATTTTTAGAAAAGTAATTTCTACTCATTGAAAAACTACTTAAGATTTAATATTCTCCAAACCAAACATGGGATCATGTTTACACATGTCATCACCACATATTTTAGTCCATGGGAATGTGATTTAAAGTGGTGTCACAATTTAATAAGGTTTAACCTTTTATTTTACTTAAATAAAGTGATTAGAAATGCCTATGTGGCATTCTTTTATTACTTGAACATTATTTCTTTAAGTAAACCCAAATGTTTTTATATATTCTGAAAGGTATGATCAAATGTGATTTTTGAGAGTTGGAATCAACTCAAAAGCTATTATGGTTTAACTTTGAAAAATGTTTGAATGCAGAAAAGGTTCTGCCTTGTTATTTTTACCAAGATTGATCTATAGATTCAAATGATTTGAATCCAACAGGCTTGGATTCAACATTTCCAGACCTTTCTAACAAAATTGGTTTCATTCAATTTGGTTCACTGAATCGAGCTGGGTTCATTTTTGAAACTAGGTGCATAAGTGTGTTTGAATGAAAATGGAAAATTCCAATTTCAAACAAATGGGCTGCACGGGAAACGATACTAGGCCGGCCTGCTAAGCATAGTGCTTACGCGGGCTGGTTAAGTTGTTGTCCCCACGCGTCAGTGAGACAGTGGGGTGCAAAGCGGTACAGGGCAATGTGAGCCGTGGGATCTTGTTCTAATCTAACGGCCCTGGTTCATCGTCCACGTCGGGCAGCGCCGGCGAGACAGAAACCTAACGCGGCAGGTGGGGGTCGTCGCGGGCTCACCGGGGCTCAGGCGAGGGTTGGCGAGGCGGGCAAACGACGAAGTCGACGATGGCGAACCTCCTGGTACCGATAGCTTCTCCTAGGGTGGCTCCAATCGCTGGCTCCCTTCTATCCCAGAAGCGGCGGGCTCTGGTGAAATTCTGGCGATGCGCTACTCGCCTTGCTCCGGGAACGGGGTGGAACGATCAGTGAGGAGAGGGGAGTGAGATGGTGTCCTCAATTCGGCTGGGGGTGGCCTCTATTTATAGTGGCGAGAGGGGACCAACGGGCGCAAGGTGAGCTCTCGTGGTCAACGGCACAGAGGGCTATCGGCGTGGGCGACGGTAGGGGGCGGTGTTGTGCTCCCTGGCGAAGCTCAGCGATGTGGTGGCGAGGCGTGGGGCGGTGCGGATTGGTCGGAATGCGGCGGTGCTCTGCGTGTGCCCGACGAAAGTTTTTATGGCGCACAGCGCGCGTGGTCCGCGCGGCGGGGAACGAGCGTGTCTGCGGGGTTGTTGGGATGGTGATGATAACGTATGCACGCGGCGAGGGCGGCGCGTGGTCTGTGGGTGTCTGTCGAGCGTGGCGCACGGGGTGCGCTCTCGGCATGGTTGCTGGCTAGCTTGGCATGGTCTGTGCGTGTGGTCCAGGGGCTGTCAAGGTTCGAGCGCTGGACAGGGAGTGGCGGTGCGGTGTTAGCTTGCTTCCAGACATGTTGGCTTGCCTTGGTGCTTCTCCTATCTCGCTGTTGACATGTGGGTGGCAAGGGTGCACTCGGCCTGCTCACCATTGATGACAATGGCTAGCTTACAGTAGTGCTAGAGATTAGTTTAGGTTGTTATATGATCTACTAAGGCTAGTGGTGTCCAGAGAGGGAACAAGTTAGGCTCAAATCACTGCTCCAAATAGTGTTTAGATTTTGTTTGATTTGTATCTGCAAGGTGTTAGATGAAATGGCCGCATGAGCTCAAGTTTTCAATTTTGAAAAGATTTTTGGTGGGTGTGCTAGGTTGGTGCTAGTGAGTCTGCAGATGCTTGGGTTTTGAAAGTTGAGCTTGTTTGAGTGGTTTTTGAAAAAGTGGGATCTTCCCTTATGATATAGATTCAATTTTAAACTGTCTTTTAAACTATGCATTTGAATGTTTCTGGATGATCACAAAGCGGGCCTTGATACTTTGTTATGAGTACAATCAAGGGGTGCAAAGATCCAAACAAGTTTCTGTTAAGTTCTGAAAGTTTGAGACAGCCAAAGTAGGCATGGGAGTTAAATTGTTCAAAATGACCATTCACTCATTTTGTTTATTTTGATTTATTTGTCTTTGGGAAAAGTGTGGGGATTGTTTAGATGATGTTTATTTTACCTAAGAATCCTTTTACAAGTAAAGAAACACATAAACAAGGCAATTCAAAATAATCCAAATTGGAATGCATACACGCATGCATGCTTTCATATTTTTATTTAGAAAAGTTTTAATAACGCTAATTTTGAAGATTAGAGTTTGATGATCCAAGTTTAGTATTTTTGGAATGTTAAAAATTGGAATCACCAATTTTGGATCTATAAATAAAAAAGTTATGGATTTTATAAGATAAAGAAAGAAATAAGTAAATAAGACAATTTAAATCTTGGCCAAATCCATAAGCAAATGGAATAAAGATAATCCAAATAAAAATAAAGGAATAAAGATTATTTAAATAAAAATATATGGGCTTTAACCATATTCAAATTTTATTTGAATGAAGACAAAATTCCTAATATAAATGATTAATTAAATCATGAGAAAATAATAATTGAAATTTCCAAAATAAATTAAAAGTTATCTAATTAACTTAAAAAGCATAAAAGAATTATTTGAATAAAAATTATATGGGTTTAAACCATATTTGATTTTCTTTAAATAAAAGGCAAATGCCTAATTTAAATAAATCATAAAAGAATATATGAAATATTCTAAAATGGAATTTTAAACACATTAATAAACAGTATTAAACTACTGAAAAGGTTTTATAAATATTTGAATTCAAACAGATGATTAAAAACATTTGAATCAAATTGAAAACAGAAATTAGAAATAGAAAAAGAAAAAGGAATCAAAAGGAAAAAATAGAAAACAGACGACCCAACTAGACCTAACCATACCCCTAGCCCAACTAGGCCCAACACCAGCCCACCCGGCTCCCCACTCTCTCTCCCTGGCCATTCCTTTCTCACCCACGCGCGTACCCCTTACCTCGCTGACGTCCAGGCCCCACCCTTCTAAGTCATCTTCGTCTCCACCCACTGACCCCGCCCCCAACCCCTCCCCTCGCTGTTACTGGTCGTTAATCCTCGCTTCAATTCGCGTCAATGCTGCCAGTAAATCCTACCGCAACCACGCATACATAAACGCCCCTCTCCCCTCTCTCTTTCCCCTCACTCGCAACTCCCTCTATGCCACCAGGCTGTGCAAATTACTCGCTCAAACCTCACTGCTCCAACGACCCTCCGGCGCCAATTCCGATCAACTCCGGCCACCTTCTTTCCGCTGGTTTCCACAAGCACACTCCCCATCGTCTCGCGCATCTGCCACCACCTTCTCCTTGCCCGCGCGCGCCCTAGAACGTTGCCTCCGACGACGCCTGCTCGCCACTGTCCTCTGCTGCAACTCCGACGAGCTTTCCCTGGTAATCCCTGACCTCCCCTTCCCCTCTCAATGACGCTCGCGTACTCGTATTCGTCTTGCGCGTCTAACGCACCTTTTGCCTTGCCTTAGCGTGGTGCGTAGCCTCGCCAACGTCGACGACTGTGCGTGCTCGAGCGAGTAGGTATCTCCGGCGAGCAATCAACGTTGAATCCTTACGCCCCTGGCCTTCCCACGACCACCTCGAGCATCTCCTCTCTACTACGAACCTGGTAAGCATCAGCACCCTCTCCTTTGCTTCCTAGAACCGTCGTACCAGCATCGCCTGAGCGCCGCCACCAAGCAGCCGTCGCAGCGCCGCCCGTTTCTGGCCAAATCGATTGTGTCTGTTAGATGCAGATCATGTGGATGCGATAGATCACTTAATCGAAGGGGTATGCGATGATCTGTGTCGTCCGATTTAAATGAGATCATGCGGCTAGTATAGATCAATCCAAACGAACCGGTACCAGCCAATAGGAAACAGCCACGTGGTCAGACTCTGGATTTAAAACAGAAAATTGATCTATTAGTGATTTGATTTTGTAAAATTCATAACTATTGTTCTACACGTCCAAAATTTACAAATTTTATATCACTGGAATCAGGAAAATATGAAATTTTCAACCATGCCCTTAGTTTAGTATTTTGATTCTGGAAAATTAGGTGTTTTTGCAGAAACATTTGTAAGGCTATTTTGGTTATAAAAATTTATTCTAAAATGCTTTTTGAGTAAAACCTTTTGCAAATGGTTTGATTTGAACTCTCTGACCATAAACACTAACTTTTGGATTTAAAAATATATTTTATTAACACTATAAAATTATTCCTTTGAATAAAAGCATTTCTAGTAAAAGAAGATGTTGCTATGATTTAAAAATGATTTTGAGTGAAACCTTTTGCAATTGGATTTGTTTTCAACACTTTGACCATAAAAACTAACATTTGTCTTTAAAAACAAATTTGGCTAACACTAGAAATTATTACTTTGATTTAAATCAGTTCTCGCAAAACAAAAATGATTTAAATGGCCTATTTTCATTAACTTGATTTTAAATGATTTTGCCACATTTATAAATGACCAGTAGGTGTTTTGAAATGTTTAAAACCTTATTAGAAACCTCTTTTTCAAATAAAACAATCTTTTGCATTCTTGCATGCATTGCCTTGTTTTTATTATTTTATGTGGCGAATTGTTTGAATGCTAGTTTGAATTTGTGCCTTCTTAGAATTCTAGTGAACTTTGAAGAGTGTGACATTTGCAAGATCAAGGAGTGTATCTATATTCCCTATTAAAAAGGCAAGTGGTGCTTCATACATTTTGTCCTATTATTTTCACTATGCATTAGTGATATTTTGAGTAGAACTTGCATGGAATTTTTCTAAGTATAAGCTATTCCTTGGGAAATCCTAGTAGATGATGCCTTGGTAGAATTTTTCCTAAGTTAAGATTCTTACTACTATCGTTCTTAGCTTAGCTATTAGAAAACAATGGTGGATTATTCATGCTATGATATTATGCAAAGTCTATGACTTGTGTTTTTTTAATAAAACAACAACTATGTGAATGAATCACTTGGGTGGAATGGTATGAATGGGTTATGTTGAGTGGTTACACAAGGCCCAGTGACTGGACTACCTTGTGTATCTCACTTGTGGAAAGCCACCCATGAACAAAGAGATTTTAGATGTTAAGTGTTGAGAAGCTTCTAGTGCAGCCACATGGCAATATGGGCTCTGCCTGGACCATATAGGTTGCAATAACTTAGCCAGATGGACAGAAGGTGGTAGGGTGATAGGATGGAATGCGTCCATTTGTTCTAAGGGAAGGCTTCTAAAATATCTTGTCTCGATGCATGTCGAGTCTTGTGGGGAAAGTGCACCACCTCTCGAGAGAGTCAAACCTAAGTACTTAGCTGTGTCCCCGGCAATGGACAATTTGAGCATCAAGACCTTGAAGCTATCAAGGATCTCGTCATCCCAATTTCTAAGTTAAAAACTTGTGGTTGAACAAGGGTTAAAGGTTAACTAATTTCTATTGGTTGTTCCTTGGGTGATTTTGACAAACAAAAACTTGGTGTTTTCAACTAATAAGGAAAACTTTATTTTGAGCAAACCTAGCCTAAGCTCCACTTAGACAAATGCATATAGATGTTAGATACCACTACTCTACCATAGTATCACTTGCCAATACAATTCAAATGTATTGACCCTTGTGGCTGTAACTTATTATGTTGCAGGTTTGTTTGATGTTAGTGAAGTGTGTTGAATAGGATTACAAGTCTACAACCAGCATGATTGCCTATGGCATATGAAGATGAAGGACCCCATGCTATATAGTTATTTCTGCTGCATTGTAATAAGATAGCCAAATGAGCTATGTAAGATGTAATGAATTATTTTATTCCTGGATATAAGTTGTAATATGACCTTTGTTTCTTGATATTACATCTTAAACTATGGATGCTAGCTATTCGATCCAGGGACTAGCATCGTAAACACAGTGATCTCTACCTTATCAGGTTGGGACTTCTATAGGTGGTATCAAAGCACTATGTTGCCTGTAGGATTGTAAGCCTAGGATTGGACAAAACCCTTTAGAAAAATAGGAGTTGTATTTGTTCAAACTTATTTACAAAAAATCTTGTAAATTGTTTCCTAAAACTTTTTGGTTTTGATTCTACATCTTTTCCTTTTCAACTTGTAGGACAAAACTTCAACCTCAGCAAGGACTTCAACATCACAAATGACTTCAACTACAATATCATCAATGACTTCAACTTCAGTTTCACCAAGGACTTCAACTTGGACATCACTAAGGACAACAAGTGAGAGAATAATATTACTCAAGACCTGGAGACTAAGGGAACACAACTTAGAAGGAACCATCATTACTTTTATGCTTTGTGACCAAGATGCAAGAATTTTTTGAAGGATACCATGATATTATTCAAGAAGAAACAACTAAGAAGAATAGGGTTCACCTGAGATCACACTATAGTTGTACCACCACACTAGTGTTTAGTTTGAATCGATTTATTGATCACACCAACTTATGTGGTGTAGCAAAAATATTTTGTTGCCTAAAAATATGCTTGAATCTTGTTGATTGAGTGAATTGCATGTTTGTGATTGCTTGCACATTGATTTGTGTGAGTAGAACTTTTTCTCTAGAAATCTTTTGCCTAATCTAATCCCAATCCAACCCAAATAGATGACTTCTCCAAGAGACTCCAGCATCAAGGTTGGTGACAACAACAACTACCAAGTGATGCACATGAGAGAACAACTACTAGCAACCCAAGCCCAATTGAATCAAGTGACAACTCAGTTTTTAGCCAACAACAATGAGTTAGACCCAACCATCCAAAAATTCATGGAAAACCAATCCCATTTGTTGCAAAAGATGACCAATCAAATGATCAACATGAGAATCAACCTTCCCCAAGGAGATTGTGTCAACTATGATATCAAGGATGATATTATGGAAGGAACTCAAGCTTGCAAAATCTATGGAGACATAGGACACACTTACAAAAGCATACGGACAAATGCCCTAATTGTGAAGAGAAACGTCCAACTAAACAATGCCCCACATTTCAAGTTACATGTTTCCTATGTGAAGGAAATGATCATGTCCCTATCCAATGCCCCATCTATCCTATAGTTCAACAGATGAAACAAGATGGAAAACATCAAATTTTTGGAAACCTCCATACCAAGAAGGATGAAGACAAAGTCAAATCTCAGTTTGCACCTCCATATATTGTAACTCACCACAGTGGACAAAAGAGGAAACATGGACGTTATCCTAGGAATTGTTCAACGAACCAAGGAATCTTTCCCACCTTTGAGGTGAAGTATGAAGAACATGAACTAAGAGCCCTCCTAGATTTGGAGAAACCCAAGAAGAAGAACGATATTAGCCAAGTGATGTGCCACAAATGCAAAGAGCTAGGCCATTATGCATCACATTGTCCAGAAAAGGAGAAAGTCAAGACAAGCAAACCTATGAGAGACATCAACCTTGTCACATGTTTTAAATGTGGAAACAAAGGACACTATGCAAACAATTGTCCAAAGAAGATACTTCGAGATCTCAAGTAAGCCAAGACGTAATTTAGTCAAAAATCTTTTAAGGGTAGTAGTATACTAGTTGTCTTGAAGCCAACTCGTAACCTCTAGCCTTCCCGAATCTCGGGACGAGATTCCTTTTAAAGGTGGTAGCCTGTCACATCCCAAAATTTTCCAAATTTTGAAATGTGAAAATAAATAAACAAAATAAACAATTGTTGAAATTTAGGGTGAAAATAAACTTTTTGCTTATAAATGGAAACATCAAAACCCTTCTAGAACAACATTAGAATGAAAAGGGAATCCAACAAAATTTCGATCAAGTGAAATGCATTCATCAATGAATGTATCTTGAAATTTAAACACTTGGGAAAAATAAACCAAAACTAGAAAAACCCTAAAGAAAGAAATCATTTCCAAGATCTCCCCAAGACTATGGATTTGTTCCATATAAAAATCTAGCAACAAACATTTATAAATGATCAAAAATGATAAAAAATATTATGAAACCATAGAAATTGGTTTCATTTAATTTGGAGCCATGGATAAAAACTTATGAATTTAATAAGACAAAAGGAAAATAATTTCCAAAGCTAATAAAGATCCTAACCAAAATCCATGCCAAATTGTGAGAAAAATAATCTTAAAAGGATTTAAAAGAATAAACAAATATTAAATAATATTATACCAATTGGAATCACCAATATTGGATCTACAAATAAAAAGATATGGATTTTATACGATAAAGAAAGAAATAATTAAATAAGGAATAATTGCGAAGACAATTAAATCTTGGATAAATCCATAAGCAAATGGAATAAAGATAATCCTAATAAAAATAAAGAAATAAAGATTATTTAAATAAAAGTACATGGGCTTTAACCATATTCAAATTTTGTTTGAATGAAGACAAAATTCCTAATATAAATGATTAATTAAATCATGAGAAAATAATAATTGAAATTGCCAAAATAAATTAAAAGTTATCTAATTAACTTAAAAATAATAAAATAATTATTTAAATAAAATTTACATGGGTTTGAACTAGATTTGATTTTATTTAAATAAAAGACAAATGCCTAATTTAAATAAATAATAAATCATAAGAGAATATTTGAAATATTCTAAAATGGAATTTTAAACACATTAATAAAAAGTATTAAACTACTGAAAAGTTTGATAAACATTTGAATTCAAACATATGTTTAAAAACATTTGAATCAAATTGAAAACAAAAATTAGAAATAGAAAAAGAAAAAGGAATCAAAAGGAAAAAATAGAAAACTAACGACCCAACTAAACCTAACCAGACCCCCAGCCCAACTAGGCCCAACACCAGCCCACCCGGCTCCCCACTCTCTCTGCCTGGCGATTCTTTTCTCACTCACGCGCCTACCCCTTACCTCGCTCACGCCCAGGCCCCACCCTGCCAAGTCATCTTCGCCTCCACCCGCTGACCCCGCCCCCAACCCCTCTCATCGCCGTTACTGTTCATTAATCCTCGCTTCAATTCACGTCAATGCTGTCAGTAAATCCTCCCGTGACCACGCGTACTTAAACGCCCCTCTCCCCTCTCTCTTTCTCCTCCCTCGCCACTCCCTCTCCGCCACCAGCCTATGTAAATTACTCTCTCAAACCTCACTGCTCTGACGACCCTCCGGAGCCAATTCTGACCAACTCCGGCCACCTCCATGCCCCTGGTTTCCATGAGCACACTACCCATCGTCTCGGTCATCTGCCAGCACCTTCCCCTTGCCTGCGTGCGCCCTAGAACGTCGCCTCCGACGACGCCTGCTCGCCACCGTCCTCTGTTGCAACTCCGACGAGCTTTCCCTGGTAATCCCTGACCTCCCCTTCCCCTCTCATTGACGCTCGTGTACTTGTATTCGTCTTGCGCGTCTAACGCACCTTTTGCCTTGCTTAGCATGGTCCGTAGCCTCACCTACGTCGACGACCGTGCGTGCCCGAGCCAGTAGGTATCTCCGGTGAGCAATCAACGTTGAATCCGTACGCCCCTGGCCTTCCCACGACAACCTCGAGCATCTCATCGCTACTGCGAACCTGGCAAGCATCAGCACCCTCTCCTTTGCTTCCTAGAACCGCCATACCAGCATCGCCTGAGCGCCGCCACCGCGCAGCCGTCGCAGCGCCGCCCGTGTCTGGCCAAATCGATTGCGTCCATTAGATGTAGATCCCGTGGATGCGATAGATCACTCAATCGAAGGGGTATGCGATGATCTGTGCCGTGCGATTTAAATGAGATCATGCGGCCAGTATAGCTCAATCCAAACGAACCGGTATCAGCCAATAGGAAACAACCACGTGGCCAGACTCTGGATTTAAAACAGAAAATTGATCTATTAGTGATTTGATTTTGTAAAATTCATAACTATTGTTCTACATGTCCAAAATTTACAAATTTTATATCACTGGAATCAGGAAAATGTGAACTTTGCAACCATGCCCTTAGTTTAGTATTTTGCTTCTGGAAAATTAGGTGTTTTTGCAGAAACATTTGTAAGGCTATTTTGGTTATAAAAAATTATTCTAAAAATGCTTTTTGAGTAAAATCTTTTGCAAATGGTTTGATTTGAACTCTCTGACCCTAAACACTAACTTTTGGATTTAAAAATATATTTGATTAACACTAGAAAATTATTACTTTGAATAAAAGAATTTCTAGTAAAATAAAATGTTGCTATGATTTAAAAATGATTTTTGAGTGAAACCTTTTGCAAATGGATTTCTTTTAAACAATTTGACCATAAACACTAACATTTGTGTTTAAAAACAAATTTGGCTAACACTAGAAATTATTACTTTGATTCAAATCATTTCTAGCAAATCAAAAATGTTTTAAATGGCCTATTTTCACTAAGTAGATTTTAAATGATTTTGCCACATTTATAAATGACCAGTAGGTGTTTTAAAATGTTTAAAACCTTATTAGAAAACACTTTTCAAAATAAAACAATCTTTTGCATGCTTGCATGCATTGCCTTGTTTTTATTATTTTATGTGGTGAATTGTTTGAATGCTAGTTTGAATTTTTGCATTGATTGAATTGTAGTGAACTTTGAAGTGTGTGACATTTGCAAGATCAAGGAGTGTATCTATATTCCCTAGTAAAAAGGCAAGTGGTGCTTCATACATTTTGTCCTATTATTTTCACTCTGCATTAGTGATATTTTGAGTAGGACTTGCATGGATTTTTTCTAAGTATAAGCTATGCCTTGGGAAATCCTAGTAGATGATGCCTTAGTAGAATTTTCCCTAAGTTAAGATTCTTACTACTATCATGCTTAGCTTAGTAGAAAACAAGGGTGGATTATTCATGCTATGATATTATGCAAAGTCTATGACTTGTGTTTTGTTAATAAAACAACAACTATGTGAATGAATCACCTGGGTGGAATGGTATGAATGGGTTATGTTGAGTGGTTACACAACGCCCAGTGACTAGACTACCTTGTGTATCTCACTTGTGGAAAGCCACCCAGGAACAAAGATATTTGAGATGTTAAGTGTTGAGAAGCTTCTAGTGCAGCCACATGGAAATATGGGCTTTGCCTGGATCATATAGGTTGCAATAACTTAGCCAGAAGGTGGTAGGGTGATAGGATGGAACGCGTCCATTTGGTCTAAGGGAAGGCTTCTGAAAGATCTTGTCTCGATGCATGTCGAGTCTTGTGGGGAAAGTGCACCACCTCTCGAGAGAGTAAAACCTAAGTACTTAGTCGTGTCCCCGACAATGGACAATTTGAGCATCAAGACATTCAAGCTATCAAGGATCTCCTCATCCCAATTTCTAAGTTAAAAACTTGTGGTTGAACAAGGGTTAAAGGTTAACCAATTTCTAATGGTTGTTCCTTAGGTGATTTTGACAAACAAAAACTTAGTGTTTTCAACTAATAAGGAAAACCTTATTTTGAGAAAAGAAAGCCTAAGCTCCACTTAGCCAAATTCATATAGATGTTCGATACCACTACTCTACCATAGTATCACTTGCAAATACAATTCAAATGTATTGACCCTGGTGGCTGTAACTTATTATGTTGCAGGTTTGTTTGATGTTAGTGAAGTGTGTTGAATAGGATTACAAGTCTACAACCAACATGATTCCCTGTGGCATATGAAGATGAAGGACCCCATTCTATATAGTTATTTATGCTGCATTGTAATGAGATAGCCAAATGAGCTATGTTAGATGTAATGAATTATTTTATTCCTGGTTATAAGTTGTAATATGACCTTTCTTTCTTGATATTACATCTTAAACTGTGGATGCTAGCTATTCGATCCAGGGACTAGCATTGTAAACACATGTATCTCTACCTTATCAGGTTGGGACTTCTACACAAGACCATATTTAGCACTAAGCTCTTGAAAAATTAGCAGTTTCAGCGAAAAACTTAATGCAATCATACTCATAGTTTATACCTGGTTCTTTACCTTTGTCGTTATCCCAATCTTTGGTATTGCTTTGAATCTTTTTAAGAAGATCCCATTTATATTTGACCTCCTTACTTGTGAAGGATCCCTCTAATCAGGCATCTAGATAGTCCTTGTAATGTCCTGAAAGCCTTGCATAAAAATTATTAATAACAATATTACTGGGAAGCTCATGAATGGGACATTTGAGCATTAGTAACTTTAGTATCCCCCATTATTGGGCAATACTTTATCCATCACGAGGATGAAAATTATAAATATAATTCCTATCTTTATGAATTTCATGAGGAGGATAAAATTTAGTGTAAAAGAGAGATTAAAGTTCCTTCCACTCCAAATGACGAGGGTCATCTAGTAGCTCATATCACTCCCTTGCTTTGTCCTTAAGTGATAAATAGAATAGCTTCCTCTTAACTTGGTCCATTGAAATACATGCACACTTGAACAACTCGCATAATTCATGTATAAAGATTAAATGATCACCAGGATGGACAGTTCCATCTCCAAAATAGTAGATATTCATAACATGTTCAACAATTTTCATAGATATTTTAAAAGGGACACTTTTAGTATGTGGATTTAAAATATCACAACCATCATTAGAATTACCATATATGGGAGATAAAGTATCATTAGAGCAAATTTTCTCCTCTAAAGCTGGGGAACTAAAAATATCATTTTCATAAAAAATAGCTTCCCCAATCTTAGACGTTTCCATAGCATTAGCAACAATGGTGTTCAAAAAAATCATACTAATAACATTGCTACTAGCATGCAAAGAAAGTTCCATAGGTTTTTTAATTTTCTCTTCAAACACTTCATGTCCTAACTCAGGAAAAATACTATAGAGATCTCTAAATTTGTTGTTGTTTTCCATTAAGCCTAACTAGTGAAAATAAAAACAAGAAACAAAAAGATATAATTGCATAATCTAAAGGAAATAACTTCGAGCACTCACACACCAACAACAGTACTAGAAGATAGCTTAGTAGGCAGAGGATGTGAGTACCTTTTACCTTACCTCCCCAGCAATGGCGCCAGAAAAGAGCTTTATATCTACGCACGCTTCTATTCTTGTAGATAGTGTTGGGCCTCCAAGTGGAGAGGTTTGTAGAACAGCAGCAAGTTTCCCTAAAGTGGATCACTCAAGGTTTATCGAACTCAGGGAGGAAGAGGTCAAAGATATCCCTCTCAAGTAACCTGCAATTAACATACAAGAAGTCTCTTGTGTCTCCAACACACCCAATACACTTGTGAGGTGTATAGGTGCACTAGTTCGGCGAAGAGATAGTGGAATACAAGTAATATGGATGATTATAAGTGGGAATTGCAATCTAAAATAAAAATGGCAGCAAGCAAACATGTAACAAGACTGGTTGTAAACGGTGTTTTAATGCTTATAAACATGGCCTAGGGATCATACTTTCACTAGTGGACACTCTAAAAAATGATAACATAATTGAATATATAAATATCTTCTCTTCAGTATGCTACCCTGAACTACTCTCCGGTTGGATAACAAACAAAATCCACCGCGTAGGGCTATAAAAGCACACCTTAAAGTCCGCATTCCCCATCTAGGTAACCCCACACTGTCACCTTTAGCGCTAGATGGTTCCAGACAAAAAGCACAATTTCATAGAGACATCCAACTCAAATTATAACTCAGGATAAGTATTTCTGTAAACTTTAGCCTAAGAGACACACACGGTGCGCACACTGTCACCTTCACACACGTGGGACAAGGTGTCTCCAGAGATTACATTAATAAGAACTTGAGTAGCATAATAGACAAAGAGTAGCATCTACTTATTCAACTAGATTACAAAGCTCATGATCACAATAAGGTCACACCATGGAGAGAGAGAGATGAACACATAGCTACCTGTAGAGCCCTTAGCCTCGGGGGAGAACTACTCCCTCCTCATCATGGGAGTTAGCAACTACGATGGAGATGGCGGTGGAGTCGATGGAGATCGCTCTGGGGGCAATTCCCTATCCCGACAGGGTGCTGGAAGAGAGACTTCTGTCCCCGAATCTCGTCTTCGGTGGTGGTGGTGCCGCGGAAGTTTTCGTTGAATTTTGATCTGATGCCTAGGGTTTTCTCGGGGAGGCGTATATATAGAGAAAGAGGACAGGACGGTGGATGCCCGAGGGGGCCACACCATGGCCAGGCGCGGCCAGGGGGACCCGCGCCATCCTATGGTGTGGTTGCCTCGGTTCCCTCCTCCGTCTCTGCTTTGGACTCCGTCTTCGTTTTGGGAAAAATATGAGGTTTGGCTTTTGTTTCGTCCAATTCCGAGAATATTTCCTTTTGTAAAAACCCGGAATAGAAAAATAGCAGAAAACAGGAACTGGCACTATGGCATCTTGTTAATAGGTTAGTTCCAGAAAATGCATAAAAATGCCACGAAGTGTAAGCAAAACATAAAGCAATTGGTGTAAAACAAGCATGGAGCATCAAAAATTATAGATACATTTGCAACGTATCAGGGAGTGCGAGCAGTGAGACCTACGCGGTCCTCCTTCGCCATGGTGGATGCTTGGCAGCAACAGTGGTGGTGTGGCGGTGGCTTAGCCTTCTTGTTGTTCATGTCCTGGTCATCATCACACCCGTCGCGGTTGCTTGTCGGACATGGATGATCTTGGTGCGACCTTCTCCTGTGTGCATTGTTGCCGCTGCGCTCTCCTTCATGCCGAGGCTGCTCCACATTATCGCGGATAATGATGCCTCCCTGAGGGCGTCTAGGAGGATTCATGCTCGTACGGTGGTGAGCCTTTGGGTCCTTGTGATGTCAGGAATGCAGGGGAGGTGGGGCGAGCGACGGGGTTGAGCCTTACCTCCATGGTCGAAGGATATGGCGATGGCATCATCTTCTTGCGCGCGTCTGTGTTTTTGTTACAAGCAACCCATACGAGATCCAACATCGCGAGGAGATCTGGGCCTGTTCTAGTTGTGGGCACTAGAATAGAAATATATCGGGTCAGACTCGAGCCTCTAAGAGGTGGCCTTTTACTGTTGTTTGAAAGCCTTGGTGACAAGTTCGTAGACTTGATCCAGCACTGCGGGTGATTTATACTGATCTCGTAGAGTTTTGGCGACGACCTTATTGAGGGTGGGCGTCGGCATGACCTGCTTCTCAGCCTTATCGATATAGGGGTTAGCATTTACTGGCTTCGACAGGACCCACTCCAAGTTTCTCCTGACTCCGGGATCACTGATGATGTGAGCTAGAGATTTCTTGGTTTTCGCTTCATGAGTAGGTTCTTATACTCCTTTTCCATTGCTTTCGCCGCCTTGATTGATTTTTGTGCTCTAACCAGATCCTTGTCTAGCTTTGTGCCTTGATCCATGATGTTCTACGCCTTCTCCAAGAGTTGTTGGCATTTAACATCGAGCTCAACCACACTCCGGATATGGGTGACGATGATTGGCTCGATGAGGGTTTCACCATAGATGGCTTTGTCAGCAGGGGTGATGTAGATGTTGCCAGCCGTTTAAGTGGATGGTGGTGGCGGCGTATTTTCCTGGTTGGAAGTGCTGGGCTTGGTGGCATGTTCCTGCGGCTATTGCAGAGGGATAGCCAGAGGAGGCATGGTTGTTGCCAGATCCGACGGATCGACGAAATTCTTGGCCGCAGCTTGTCCGGTATTGCCTTCTTTCAGCGGAGCTGCTCCGGTTTGCTAATTTTCTTCAATCATGTTCCCGATGGCGACCAGTACCTGATGGTAAGTGAAGGCCTTGTTGACGCGTTCCTCGCACTCTATTTCCTCCTTGATTACCTTCATGGCAGTGTCAAGTTCTTCCAAGTTGGCCTCAAGCTCCTCCGAGTCCATGTTGATGTCGGCATATAACACATCTAAGACAAAGTCGGTGGGTGAGCCAGGTTCTTCGACAATAATGTTCGATGTAGGGGAGACGATCCGGTAGGCTTGGGTTTTTTGGCAGCTGCGGTGATGTTGGCCTGGGCCTTCTCGTCGGTGGATGCAAAAAATTTAACAATTTCAATTATCCAAGTGAGAGTGAGGTTTCTAGTGGCCTGCTTCCTCCTAAGCGTATGCCGGAGAAGTGTGCCAAGCGTGAGTCCTTCGAGAAAGTGATAGATCGCGTCATTGCTAGGATGTCTCACCAAGTCGGCCCTCATCCTTAGCCATCTGGCATGGTACTCATAGGGTTTTTCAACATCTCTCTAAACGCAACGAGCCAGATCGAAGATGGTTACGATGCCGACAAAGTGCGACCTCTGCTTCTCTAACACTTGGGGGAGCCAAGCAGGTCTGCTTTGGTCTTCCACCATTATATCCTGCACATGGGCGATTTGGGTGGGCCTTGATTTGTTCTGATCTAAGCCGTCAAACTCTGAAGAGAGATCCGAGATCTATCCTTCCACGAAAGTGTCCTACCTGCAGGTGGTCCGTACGAGACTTGATGCTTGTACGACTTCCTAGGAGCTAGATCCTGATACGGTTTCACCGATGAAGAGGTGGATGTCCCCGATTGGAACAATGGAGCAGCCGGTGGGGTTCGACGTTTCCTAGATCCATAACTCGTCGGGTGGGACGATCAAAATGTTGCCGGATAAGAGGACACCCCCAATGGCTATAGTGTCACAAAACCCATGAAAATATTAGACCTTGCCTGTTGTAGAGCTCGAAGAGGCTCTTGCCCATGGTGGGCGCCAACTGTCGCCGTATTGCAAATGTGTACGCCATGGAGGGGTCCTCAAAGTGCGTGTTTAGTGAGGTGGGGGAAGGAAGTGAGTTGGAGGGTAAGAGGTAACATAGCTAATCCAGGTTTAGATCCCACAACGATGGCGAAATCCTACTCCTCCTATAAATCACTATAATGGCAATACACCGAATTACAGACATAGGTTTGACCTGTGAGGTATGTGAATCCATTCCCTAAAGGCTCCCAGAGGTCCGTCTTATAAAGGCGCCAGAACCTAGGGTTACAGGGAAAAGTCTTAGCCAGAAAGGTTACATAGTCCTACTCTAATACTAAATAGTCTTATTTTCTTGCACTCCAAGGCTCCGGGTTGTTTTATGACTGCTCCGTAGCCTTCCTTCATCCGGCATGGACCTCCCTTCTATATCCATCTAACTGCGCCGCCCAGCAGGCCATAGGCTATACTACGAACTGTGGGCCACCCGGGTTATCTGGATTAGAGACACGCTATAGTGATACCCATTTAGCATATCCACAATAGGTGGTGCCTTGAAGAACATGATGCTCGAGAACATGGCCTTGTGTTGCACAGGATCTGGGCTATGGAGCATTGGAGAGCTTCATTTTGGTGCGAGAAGTTATGATGCATAGAACTCATGCGAGTCTTGAGGTCACTTAGAGCAAGCTTCCATCCTCTTGACTTAGCACAAGTTTCTCCAAATTGTTCATCTTGACGAGTCTTGAGGACATCACAAAGACCATGAAGTTCTTCACGAATTATGAAGTGGCTAACTCTTGTCATGTATGGTCCTTCTTCATCTCGTGGAGGAGGTTGACTTGTCTCACCGGTCCTATCCATGATTCACCGAAGCAAGGATTGTATATGGAAGTGTAATATGTGGATGGGTTAGCCTTTCAACTCACCTTGTAGAAAGATTTGGATAAGTATCCATGATACGTCCAAAACGTATCTACTTTCTCGAACACTTTGCTATTGTTTTTCCTCTATACTTGTGTGATTTGGATACAACTAACACGGACTAACGATGTTTTCAACAGAATTACCTCGGTGTCTTGTTTTTGTGCAGAAAATGAAATATTAGAAAAAATCCCGGAAAATATGCCAAAAACTATTTCTCACCAGAAGACCCACGGTGTCAGAAGGGGAGACAGAGGGGAGGCCTAGGGGGCCCAGACCCACCCCAGGCGCGGGCCCACTGACCCCGCGCCTGGGGAAGGTTTGGCCACCCCAGGCAGCTCCTCGGCCTCCCTCCGCACCTATAAGTTGCCTTCTGGCCTAAAAATAGAGGGGGGTTCGATAGTTTTACAGAAAGAGTTCCGCTCCATCGCCGCCAACAGAAACCAAGATTCGAATCTAGAAACTCCGTTCTGGCACCCTGCCGGGACGAGAAATTTGGAGAGGATGATCGCCATCATCATCACCAATGCATCTCCATCAACCACCGATGTTTCCCTCATCCATGAGTGAGTAATCCCCCGCTGTAGGCCTGGGGATGGTAGGGATTGGATGAGTTATATCATATAATCTAATAAGATCTGTTAGGGGCATAGTGCCTAGTATCTCTATTAGTGCTATTTGACTTTGTTGCAACTTGTTGTGCTTAATGCTTGTCACTAGGGCCCGAGTGCCATGATCTCAGATCTGAACTTATTATTGAATCATTATGATAGTATTGTTTGTGATCTTATCTGCAAGTTGTGTACACATATCATTGTCCGGATCCAAAGGCCCCAAAGTGACAATAATTGGGACAACCGGAGGGGATGGCTGTGGTGTGAGGACCACATGTGTTCACGGAGTGTTAATGCTTTGCTCCGGTGCTCTATTAAAAGGAGCACCTTAATTGCCAGTAGTTCCCTAGAGGCCCTGCTGCCACGGGCTGGCTAGACAAAATATGTTGTACAAGTTCTCATTACGAGCACGTAGGACTATATTTGGATCACATGCCTAGGATTGTTTAGTACTTGGATGCTTATTATTATTTATCTGCAATGCCCTAGTTCTTTGAAGTTACATGTTTAGACTCGTCCATGCAACGCCCGTCCATCCATCCCTATGCCTACCGCACTCGAATCCTACTGTTACCGTTACTGTTACTATTGCTACTATTTCACTATTGCTGTTACTGTTGCTGTTGCTACTGATAATCTTCTGTGAGCAAGAACTATTTCCAGGTGCAGCTGAACTGACAACTCAGTTGTGAAGGCTTGCAAGTATTCTTTGGCTCCCCTTGTGTCGAGTCAATAAATTGGGTAATAATACCCGCGAAGAATGTTGCGATCCCCTATACTTGTGGGTCATCAAGACTATTTTCTGGCGCCGTTGCTGGGGAGCATAGTTTTATTTGTAAGTTCACTTGGATCTATTATTGTTCACTGCTACTCCTTTCATCATGGGGAAGTATCGTGATGGAAAGTTCCCTATTTTACCATCCACTACAAGAAGAGGTACAGTCCTAAACACCTTTGCTACTCTTGATTCACCGTCTGTTATAAGTAAGCTTGTCACACCACGACCACATGCTCATGCTACACACACTGCTACTACTGCTAAATCTGAAACTGCTTTTGATACTCATGATGTTACTTCTACTGTGCTTGATGCGAGTGGTTCATTAGGTCCTTTTCTAGATGCTACTATGGCTAGTCTAGGAAATACCGAAACTCCTAGTGAATACACTGTTACACCTGTTAGCTCACCTGAGTCTAGTGAGAGTTATGATATTAATGATGGTTACATAGAGCTCACTGATGTGTTTGTTGAAGATTGCCGAAACACACATGGTGCTAGTGCTATTAAGAGTCTCCTTGCTAGACATACTATTATGCCTAAGAAGTCCTATGATCCTAAGTGTGCCACCTCTCCCATAGATATTAAAGATAAAGATTATGATTTCTCTCTTGATTTATCTTATTTAGATATTGTTGAGAAAGAACCTTTTTGTGGTACTGAAAATGATAGTGTTGTGGCTCATATGAATGAGCCTTCTACTATGAGTTCTTTGTTCTCTGATGATTTTAAAATGCGTAAGTACTTTGTTGCTAAGATCTTCCCTTTTTCACAAAAAGGAGAAGCTAGGTCTTGGTTTAATAGATTACCTCCTGGTTCCATTGATAGACCTGATTGCTTGATTGCTTCTTTCTTCCATAAATATTTTCCTCCCAGTGCTAGACATGCTGCTTTGCAGAGACTTCTTGATTTTAAACAGGGAGAAGAATAGAAATTACCTGAGTCATGGAAAAGATTCTGTTCCTTGATTCATGCATATCCTGGATGTCCATTACCTCAGAATGAGCTTCTTGATATTTATTATAATGGACTAACTGATGATTCTAGGACCTACCTAGATAGCTTTGCTGTTTGTGTTTTCAGGAAAAGGACTCCTACAGATGCTGAAGAATTAATGAAAAAGATAAGCAAGAATTATGATGATTGGACTTCAACTGAGCTGAATACACCTGAGCCTATTACTCCTGAACCAGCTGTTTCTGAACCAGTTCCAACACCAACAACAAAGAAGAGGGGGGTTATTGCATTAAATGATGAAGTGATGAAGGAAGCTAAGAAGTGTCTAAAGGAGAAAGGTATTAGAGCTGAAGATGTGAAGAATCTACCTCCTATAGAAGAATTATGTAAGCCAATTCCCCACTCATCTACTATTAAGGTACACTCTCTCCAATTTAATGAAGGTGATATTCCTTATGGTAAGCCTCCTGATCAATGCTTAGAGGAACTTGACACATTTATTGTTAAACAATGTAATTTTAATAAACAAGTTCAGAATCATTCATTGGAAAACTCTAGAGCTATTCATGAGTTGAAAGATATTGTGGAAAGAACTTCTAATGATATTAAAATGCTTTGTAAACACATTCAAATGGTTCAAACCCAACTTGCTAAAGTACAAAAGGATATGCTAGTTAATGCTGCATGAAATAAATATGCTTATGGAATTAGAACTAGGAGTGGTGCAGCTACTCAAGATCCTTTATATCCTGAAGGACGCCCTAAAAGAATAGAGCAGGATTACGAACAAGGTGAGGATAGTGGTAGTCCTCGTAAGAGGAAGAAAAAGAAACATAAGAAAGTTGAGTAACCACTTGAACCTGCTGTAGATCCTAATAGTATATATGTCTCTGATGCTGAAACTAAGAGTGGTAATATTGATGAGTCTCCTGATAAGGAGAAAGTTGAGGAAGAACCTGAGAAACACACTAAGAACACTAGGTACACAAAGGAAGATTTTATTGCTAAAAAACATGGTAAAGAGAGAGAACCTTGGGTGCAGAAACCTATGCCTTTTCCAGGTTAGAAACACAAGTCAAAGGAGGAAGAACACTACAACAAGTTTTGTGAGTGGATGAAGCCTTTATTTCTGCAAATTCCTTTGACTGGTGCTATTAAATTGCCTCCTTATTCAAAGTATATGAAGGATATTGTCTCTAATAAAAGGAAGATTCCTAATGAGGAGATTTCTACTTTGCTTGCTAATTACTCCTTCAATGGTAAGGTTCCAAAGAAACTTGGTGATCCAGGTATACCAACTATTCCTTGCTAATTACTCCTTCAATGGGAGCTGGAGTTAGTGTTATTCCTTTTTCTCTCTAAAAGAGACTCCAGCTAGAAAAGTTGATACCAACTGATATTTATTTGCAAATGGCTGATAAGTCAACTACTGTCCCTGTTGGTATATTTGAGGATGTTCCTGTTCAAGTAGCTCATAATTGCATGGTCTTAACTGATTTTGTTGTTCTTGAAATACCTGAAGATGATAATATGTCTATTATTCTTGGGAGACCTTTTCTTAATACTGAAGGTGCTGTCATCAATTGCAATCAAGGAAAAGTAACATTCAATATTAATGACAAAGAGCACACTTTCTATTTCCCCAAGAAGGTTGATAGAAGCTATTGCCTGAATTCTATTGAAAATATTGAAGGCATAAAGGTTGGAGAAATATATTGTCCCATTCCACAAGAAAATATTGAAACTATTATGATTGGGACCATTGCTATCAAGTATGAGGTAACATAATCACCTTGTGGAATGCAAAGTTTTGTTTCATATAAGATTGTTTTGGTAACAAGACTTGATCAACCCTATTAACAAAAGGATTTTAATGAACAAAATAATGTTTCCACTATGGTTATACTTGCTTTCTTTTTCCCTTATCCTTCCTAGTCTTTGCTTTAGCTTTAGTTTTGCCTGTTGTTTGCTTGTTTGAGTTTCTTAGAGCTCCTGTAGTTTGGCTTTTGGTTTGTTTTTGCTTCTTCTGAAAAACTGTTTCGGCGAGAAAATAAATTTTCATTCCTTGAAAATTGGCCAAAAATAAAGTTTCCCAAAAAATCTCAGAAAATTCAAAATAAAATTTTCCTCAAAAGAAGGGGCAGAGTGGCACCTGAGATGACCCAGGGGGCCACCCCTAGGCCCCACACCCATGGTAGGCGCGACCTACCTAGTGGTGGCGCCTAGGGGGGGTATGGCCCACCTGGGCCCTCCAGGCTGCCTCCTCAAAGCCACCTTCTTTCTCTCTCCCGAAAAACACCGGAAAACTTGCTCAAGCTCGAGTTCTTTCTGTTCTTGCTCGCGAGTTTCGATCTCCTTGTTCAGCCCATCTCAAGTGCTGATGTTCCTTGGTATGTGCCTTCTCCATTTGTCCAATTAGAATTGTGATTGGTAGACTGTATCTTGAGTATTTTTCTACTGTAGGTGACAGGTTGTTTGAGCTTGCATGCTTGTTCTATGCTTAGAAACTTTATTTTGATGCATGTGTAATCCTCTAGCAAGTTATTATAGTAGTTTCTCATCATTTATCAACTTAGAAATCACTTGGTTTGATGATTGTCTAAAAATTTCAGCAAGGAAGATGAGTGCTTATCCACTGAATCAATATGACTTGATGGTGCATGAGCCAATGAAGGTTCATCGTGAGGAGGCAGTTTTTCCTTCCATATATCCATGCCATGAATTTATGAGAGCTGCGGGGATCCTCCAAGATTTCCAAACTTTGGTTACAAATGCAGGATTGGGGCACTTCGTTGAAGGTGCACCAATCCAATATGTTAAGCTAACCATGGCTTTTGTGCAGGACTTCCGGTTCATTTGGTCTACTTATAATCCCATGGTCCATTACAAAATATATAATATACCTCTCGACCTGCCTTTTGCTGATTTGTGTGCAGCAATTAGAGTACCTCAGTGCGGATCTTGTGAGAAGATCAAGGAGAGGCCCAAGTCACTTTTTGATTTGTATGCTGAGGTTTGCCAAGGTTTCGACTTCTCAAAGGAAAGTGGTAAAATTCGGAACATCCAGCTCACAGCTATTAGATACTTTGCCTATTTCGTTACCAAGTGTGTTCTTGCTAGAAAGACTGCTAGAAAGTTGTCTTCTTTCGATCTAGCTTTTATTGCAGCTGCTCTTAGTAGGAATAGTTCCTATAGTTTGGGTGCTTTGATAGCTCACCGTCTCACCACCAACCGTGAGAAGGGTAGAATTTGTGGAGGTCTCATTACTTCTAGGTTGCTAGCTTTCCATGGTTTAGAGCCTCACTTTTCAGATTTTCAGTTCCCCATAGAGAGGCTTGATATTGAATCAATGACAGAGCATGGTTTTGTTTCTTTGGGATCTAATGTGAGAAGTTTGCCATATGAACTATCTTTTGCCCAGCAAGGTCGAAGAAAGGGTAGGAATGAGAAAATAGTTTATTTGCCTGCACCTCCTTTGTTTAACTTTGATAACAGGCAAGGATGGTCACTTACGGAGGAGGAAGTTGACACTTATGTGGGGGAACTCTCCCAGCAAGAGGAGAATGTTGAAGAGGATGCCAAAGACAATTCGGTTCAGCCCTCCAACTTGGGAGAGTCTTCATACTAGCAGCCCTCCTTTGATTGGGGCGCGTCTTTTCTTCATTGCAGGTGCCTGACTATGATCATTCCTATGATGACCCACCAGCATGGGGTTACTATCCGCGCTATTGAACCCCACTTAGGCCAAAATCCTAAGCTTGGGGGGAGGTACACCGACATCACACTCATATATCTATCATGTTCGGTTGGTTCTTTCTATATCCATTGTTTCGCTTTCTTTTTGGTTCTTATTGCTTCTTTCTCAAAAACCCAAAAATACCAAAAATATTTTCGTTGTTTCTCTTGGTTCGTTTCTTTGTTTCTTTGCTTTGGTTTGCCTTAAAAGAAAAATCCAATTTTTTTTGCTTTGTTTGGTTTTCTTTGTTTTTGTTTGGTTTTTCTTTGTTTTTGTTTGGTTTTTCTTTGTTTGCTTGTTTCTAAAAATCGAAAACACCAAAAATATTTTTTGTTCTTCTTTGGTTTTGTGAGATCTTTGCAGGATTCGTCCGTTCTTAGTGGATATTGGTTTTCATGTTAATTATTCAAGTCACACAAGTGAAGGGCAATAATGAAGATTAAGACAACTCGAGGTGTGGTAAGAGGCTGGTAACAAACTATATTTGTTTCATTTTTGTACATATACTCATCATAGTGAGCTTGCTTAGCCTGTTTGTGTAAGGTTTAGGTCATTATGGATGCTTAGTAGTTCTTGCTTGTCTATGATTAGCTCCATCTTGCTAATATTTTGTAGCATGTCATATGCATGTTTGCTTGCATTGTTTTATTCATACTTTGGTATGATATTGTGGTATCCTCCTCTGACTGTTCATGTGAATCGACTTGGCACATGTTCACGCATGCATATTACTAATCAATAGTCAGTAAGCCTCGATGATTTATTTTGCTTCAGAGTTCTTGTATCACTTTCATGCCATAATTAGTCATGTTTTGTTGCAAGCATGATTATGACAGTTATTGCTCTCTCGTTTGTCGCTCCCTCTCTATTGCTAGCCTTCACTTGCACTGAGTATGTGCTCTACATGTGCTTCCAACTCCCCAAAACCAATATTGCCAGCTGTGTCCACCATAACTACCTATTAGCATCATTTGCTACTTCAGTGCATATTTTATATATGCCGTGTTTTCTTTCAAAATAAAATGTTTGTCTGTTTTGAGAAAGTTAGTTAGTAAAGCTCTCACGAACTTGATGGCACACTTTATTCTTTGTGCTTAATAATTCTGAACCATTGTGACTAGTCCATGAAAGTTATATGCTTGCTTATTATATACTGGGAGTCAGCAGAACCATGCTGTCACAGGGAACGTTTTCAACACTTTTTGGATATCTCATCCAGCTGATTCCTTGCTCTTTTGTTTATGGATGTCGACGATGTGAAATAAAAGGGGAAGTTGTTAGTTAATGGAATTTATACATTGTGTTAGAGAAACGCCTGGGCCGCTAGCCTAAGCCATGCTTAATCATGGTGGAAACTTGCAGCATCACCATAGTGAGCATCTATGAAGCTTCCTCAATAAAAAGCTATGCATATGGTAAATAAAAGATTGCTGAGATGCTTATTGTCTGCTTGCCTTATCATTTTGGTTATGGGAAAGCTCATGTACCATGTGCAAGGGGTACCCCGTTGGCGGTTCTCGGTGATATGCATGTATTTACAATGACATGAACTTTCAGGTGACCAAAGTTGAGTAGCATGCGGAGCGACCCTCGTACTCAAGGAACTTGGGATTTCCAGTCTATGGTCTGTCAAGCATATGATTCAGAGTGGACCTCACTTTCACCTTAACCACATGAAGATGCCTATGATAGGGGAAATGAGAGCTCAAAGCTAACGAGTACCTTCCTTTCAGCATTGGGAAGCCTTTTGAACCTTCACAAAACCGTTTTCACAACTTTGTTGAGTCACCACTCATTCTATGAGAACCTTCTTGAGAGCATAGTTGTCATTCTTGTGTTTGTTCCAAAACTTCGTTAATTATATCATGACTTTGATGCTTGTACCTATGATATCTTTATCTCTAGTCTTCATGTGAACTTGAGAGGTGCCTTGGCATTTATATTGTGCTCTTCAAACAAAGGCAAGCGAGATACCACTCTATCATACCTTATTATGAGCATTGCAATGTTGCTTATGTTTATGTTTCATGCTACTTATTATTATTGAGTTGGTTTCGCTTCATAGATTGCAATGACTATTGAGTAGACTTAGTTGCATACTCTTTATTATGAATTGTCTAAACATCTACTCCTATGCTGAGAATATTTACATCATATGAAGCAAAGTGTTCGTGAAAGTTCTTTTATCGCACTCAGTTTTCAACTGAATTACTTGAGGACAATAAATAAGCTAAGATTGGGGGGAGTTGATACATCCAAAACGTATCTACTTTATTGAACACTTTGCTATTGTTTTTCCTCTATACTTGTGTGATTTGGATACAACTATCACGGACTAACGCTGTTTTTAGCAGAATTACCTTGGTGTCTTGTTTTTGTGCAGAAAATGAACTATCAGGAAAAATCCCAGAAAATATGCAAAAAAACTATTTCTCACCAGAAGATCCACGCAGCCAGGAAGGGAGACAGAGGGGAGTCCTGGGGGGCCAGACCCACCCCAGGCGCGGGCCCACTTACCCCGCGCCTGGGGGAGTTTTGGCCACCTCAGGCAGCTCCTCAGCCTCCCTCCGCGCCTATAAGTTGCCTTCTGACCTAAAAACAGAGGGGGATTCGATAGTTTTCCAGAAATAGTTCCGCTCCGCCGCCGCCACCAGAAACCAAGATTCGGATCCAGAAACTCTGTTCTGGCACCCTGCCGGGACGGCAAATTTAGCGAGGATCATCGCCATCGTCATCACCAACGCATCTCCATCAACCACCAATGTTTCCCTCATCCATGAGTGAGTAATCCCCCGCTATAGGCCTGGGGATGGTAGGGATTGGATGAGTTCTATCATATAATCGAATAAGATCTGTTAGGGGCATAGTGCCTAGTATCTCTATTAGTGTTATTTGACTTTGTTGCAACTTGTTGTGCTTAATGCTTGTCACTAGGGCCCGAGTGCCATGATCTCAGATTTGAACTTATTATTGAATCATTATGATAGTATTGTTTGTGATATTATCTGCAAGTTGTGTACACATATCATTGTCCGGATCCAAAGGCCCCAAAGTGACAATAATTGGGACAACCGGAGGGGATGGCTGTGGTGTGAGGATCACATGTGTTCACGTAGTGTTAATGCTTTGCTCCGGTGCTCTATTAAAAGGAGCACCTTAATTGCCAGTAGTTCCCTAGAGGCCCGCTGCCACGGGCTGGCTAGACAAAATATGTTGTGAAAGTTCTCATTACGAGCACGTAGGACTATATTTGGAGCACATGCCTAGGATTGTTTAGTACTTGGATGCTTATTATTATTTATCTGCAATGTCCTAGTTCTTTGAAGTTACATGTTTAGACTCGTCCATGCAACGCCCGTCCATCCATCCCTATGCCTACCACACTCGAATCCTACTGTTACCGTTACTGTTACTATTGCTACTGTTGCACTATTGCTGTTACTCTTGATGTTGCTTTGTTGTTGCTAATAATAAAATTCTATGAGCAAGAACTATTTTCAGGTGCAGCTGAACTGACAACTCAGTTGTAAAGGCTTGCAAGTATTCTTTGTCTCCCCTTGTGTCGAATCAATAAATTTGGCAATACTACCCGCGAATACTGTTGCGATCCCCTACACTTGTGGGTCATCAATCCACACTAGAAAAACCAATGACTTTCAAAGCGAATGCGAAAAGAAACCTCACACTAAAAGAAACTAAGACTCTCAAAAGGCCTATCATGGTAGGTTAGGAAGATGGAAAAAATAAACGTAACAACCAATGGAAAATGATGTTGTCAAAAGTAGGTAAGATCCAAAAGTCTAAAGAAAAAGGTACAATCTACAAAGACACAGAAAACATACTGGTAGATGGATGGGATTGACAAGACTTTGAAAAATGAGCTAACAAAACCTATCAAAACTAAGCCCGTGTGTCGTGCCTAAGCAAGAGAGACGGTAACTCATTTGCAAAAAAGATGATAAAAAACAGAGTTGTGCACTTGTCTTGGTAGCACTTTCTGTCTATTTGCTTTCGTGATTGAGACTCTATTTTCTATGGGAGACTATGTATCTTTCTATTTTGCTCTTTTTATTATTTTTATCCCTTCTATACTATGAAGTTAATTTTTGAATTAGCTTAAATACACTCACTATCCAAGGACAAGTGCACAATTCTTATGCACACACAAAATGCGATATTCTCGTAAGATAGATACACAAAAGGAAGACATGGGATTAACAAGGTGAAGCAAGTTATACATTTGATGAAGTAATTGCAACCGGTGTTGGGGGGATGTTTGGGTCTCGCCGTGTCAGAAAGCGTGGGGTATATTTGTAGCACCCCGGATAAACCCTAATTATAATAATGCTCTGTTTCTATTTTTGCATCATCATGACATCATCATCGTGCATACTTTGTCTCAAAACTAGTTTTGGTAAAACCTTATTTTGGTTTCTACATGAAAATTCTTTTACTTAAATTATATTTCTTGCTATTTTAAATCATGTAAAGTTCTTTACAAAATGATTAGTCAACAAAAGAATAGAGAATAAAAAAATGTTTTAAATAATTATAATAAAATAAAAACCTTGACCTAAGCCTGCTAGGCCCAAAGGCCCAGCTGGCTGGACCCAACCCAGAACTAACCCTATATCCCCAAACCTAAAACACTAACCACCCAGGACACCACCCCTCTGTCGCCGGTACACAACACGCTCAGCGGTACACGGCGCACACACGCGTATGCGCAGGAACCCACCCACCCCACGTACAACATGCAACCCGACCCACCTACGCGCCTCTCCCTCTCGACCCTACACCGTGCGCGCCCCACCCCGCGAGAGAGACCGCCAGTCCTCCTCAGAATTTCCACTTTGTGTGACCAACTCCCCATCGCTCCTTCCTGATCCCCATGCGCCCAGCCCCACCACCATCTCTATCTCCCCAACGGGATCCCCAATCCCTGCTTCCTTCGCTCGCAATCCACCCTCCCCCGTCTCGCCATGATGTCGTCCTCGCCACCACCATTCTCCCCGTCGCTAGGGCCCCGCTGTCTCCGTGTGCCGCCAGGAGCCCGTGGCCAAGTCCCTCTTGTCTACCTCCCGATCTTCCTCCCGAAGGAACCAGAGCCATGGAAGTCGTCCCCTGCTCATCCTTGATGTCTGGCGCCTCTCCCCGCGCGATATCGCTCCGCGCCATCGCGGGAACCCTCCGTCGTTTCTCCTTGCCCTCTACCCCGAGCTGCACCTGCCGACCCCTTCCGCCCGCGGGCATGCGTCCCTCTCCGCGAACCTCCTTGGCTCCCAAGCTCCTATGGATACGACCTGAGCTCCTCGTGGCCACCTGCATCAAGCCCAGCTCGCCCCTGCATGTGCTGCATCCCCTCACCGAGCGCCGCCGCATGCGCACGTACCTCCTGCATCCCGGCGCCGCCCCTCTTCGTCTGAGGGCCCGCGTTCGTTCTTCCACCTCGAGAGAAGCCCATATGGCCGTAGTTTGTTTTGTTTTGGGGCCTCTCGGATGTATGCGTCGACCAGTTCTTCTATCAAGCTATCTGCAGCACATTTGACCCCAAGCTCTGCCTCGCCAAGGTCTCCCGAAGGATGTACCGATTAAACATGCTAGCCATCTTCACCTAAGTCCGCGGACTCCCTCATGGACCTTCAAGCACGTCTACATGGACCCGAAGACCGTGAAGACCCCGACCCAAAGATTCCCGAAACGCCAAGGTCTGCTTCCACGAACGCCATGACCTTCCCGCAGACCGAAGACCCCCGATCCTTGGATCCGAAGCCCTGAACCCTCCGAACCCAAGAACTTCGACGAGATGTGTGACCGTTATCTAGCGTTTATTTTATTAAATGCCATATACTTGTTGCATATAAATTTTTTTATGTTGCATACATATTATATGGTTTGGAGACCTATGCCGATTCACCTCATAATTAAATATGGAGACCATATGTAGATTTTTCTAGTCTTATGTTGGCCCCTTCTAAATTTGTGTAGTAAACCGGTGATATATTTTGACTTGTTAAGGCAATATTTAAATTGCGGGGTATTTAAATAACTTGAACCTTCTAATTAAATAATGGGACCCCGGTTTCGCTTAATATTGCCTAGTCGCATCGCATCTTTGCCATGTCATGCAACATACTTGCATCATGCCTGATCTTCTGTCATAGTATTAAATAGTGCATTCGGTGTTTTTCTCTAGTGCTTTGCTTCTTTATGGATTAGGCCTATGAGTTGATGCGAGTGACACGATCTTCGGATGAACCTTCGGTAGTGTTTCCAGGCGAGCATTCTCCCTCTTTTCACCTATTTTATATTTCTAGTCTTACTTCCTCCTGTTGATCTATTGCTATCTATGTTGTGATGCTTTAGATTCTATATCTCTTTATATTTCCTTGGACAACTCTTATTTCCTGTTGTTTGGGTAGCCAGTTAGCCCTGCGAGTCGTAGTCGCTTGCTCAGGTGATGATTCATGTCGTCGATGTTTCACTGATGTTGGGGGTTGCATATTCATAAAGGTGGAGTTAATCATGGTTTTAATTTCAGTAGGTTACTTAAAAATATTAAAATGGATATAACTAATGAAGAGGCACCGGTGGGTAATAGTTGATATTTGATTGTTAACTGCCCACTTGTGTCTACCTAGGACTCGAGTTTTTGACATCTATTCCGAGACTGAGCGCGCTAACCACATGTGGTGTGTCTGGGAACCTCTATCGACTTAGTACCAGATTTCAAAGTATTGTACTAGGGGCCACAAACTAGTTTGACGTTTTCATGTCGTGTTATGCCATGTATGCCATGTTATGCCATGTCTATTATTTGTTGCTCGATGAGCGTTTACTATTGTACTATTTAGAATGTGGGTCGTTATGTTGAGGATTATACCTATGGCCTCTGATCTCTTAGCCGACCTGGCAACCTCTGGGTCCATCTTCGGAGATCGGCCGACTTCGTTACGGGTAACTTATTGGGGTGGCCCCCATGCATTTGCTTTGTGTCTGGGAAAGTGTCGTGTCCTTGACCCCGTCGACATACCGATGGAAGTATGGTAACTGATCTGTCCACAAGGGTCGAAGTGCGCGTGGAAACTTTGGTGCACCCCTGCAGGGTTTAATCTTCTCGAAAAGTCGTTTCTGCGGTTATGGACGACTTGGAGCATAGTTCTGATCATAGACAACTCTAAATAAAGTTTAAGTTTATAATTTGACTTGTATCTGATATAACTAGTAAGTTGGTTAACCACCACAGAAATGAATGGATAAAACTGCCAACTATGTGAGTTTCCTCTGTATGACTTCACTTTTGGTCTAAAGGGGGAATACCAGGATGGATATGCTTGGTGATAGTATCAGGTTTGATCCGAATAGGTCTTTCTTATCCCTCTCTAATAGTCGCCAGATATATCGAGTCTCTATAGGTTGTTTAGCGCATGCTTCACTGCCGCATCAGTCCACCATACCTATGTAGGCGAGGATCACCGATTTCTAAGACTCGCTGTGTACTGACCTCAGTACTGACCGCTCTCTTTTCCTTTGCCCTTTGTTGGCACCCATTTTTTCAAGAAGGTTTGAGATCGACGTCGATAGCAGGGTTACCCTTTCGGCTTGTCCTGGGCAGGGTTATGGACACCACTAGTTATTCTTCAGGGCTCTTAGTCCAATCTGCATCTTGTCCATACTCGGACGTTGTATCGTTTTTAAGGTGATTTGGATCTTTGTACTATATATCTGTATTCTTGACTCGTTGAGTCGTTGTTGTGTTATATCTGTTCTATGGGTTCCATCGTTGACTATTGTGTAATGATATTACTTATATTTCCAGCCGCACGCAAGTGCCTGGTGCGCACCTTTAAATCTTTTCTATGCGGGTTTGGTGGGGACCGCTAAAACTTGAAAAGGGTCGATTGAGGGTGTTATAGAGTGGTACCAGAGATCAGCAGTTGTGATACCCCACTGGTCCAGCCTATAGGATAACCTAGCTAACGGCCGATGTATAGTGTCAAAACTATTTTGAAAATCGGTTGGGTAGATCTGATTAGGTCTGCTGTTACTCCTTACACCTCTACTATTCTCCTCTTACCTCTACGTGTTTTGAATTTTCCCTCTTATCTTTTCTTCTAGTCCAGGAATTCTCATGTTTGGGTTTCCGTCATATCTTTAGGGCTTCGCTTCCTTTCCTCTTGTAACGATGTTGCTACATCCGGTATTCATGCTATCTGAGGAATTTTCCTTTGTTGTATCTTTCAGCGGACCAAAAATTCACTAAAAAATTTCTTTGTATCTCCCGGTGTTATCAAGATGACGACAACATCTATACCAGATCCGATGAAGAGCCTGCATCATTTTTTTTCGAACATCGCTTGTGAAGATCTTCATTCTAATTCCGAGAATGGGTTGCATGATTTTCTACTTCATGTGCGGAGTAATAGTTTGGGTGCGTGATGGATTGGCCCCCATGCTGACTACTCATTCTATTTGCTCTTGTACATTGAAGTGGATTACAATGCATGTTTTCTCCTCTTCTGTGGAAGTTAGAGGTGGCCTTAACTTTTGAGACCTCTATCTTCGTATGTGTTTCTCCGGAGTGTCCTACCAACAAAAGTGAACAACGCCTTATTGGTGGTGTCGCCGTTTTCAACATAGAGCAAGAATCTTTGTTAGTGGTGTCGCGAGGATCTACAAGAAGCGAGAAGATTCAGATCGTCGGTCTTCTTCCCCGTACCATGATGCAGATCTCGAGGGCAAGATCCATTGTTAGTGGTGTCGAATTGTAGCACCCCGGATAAACCCTAAGTAAATAATTCTCGTTGTTTCTATTTTTGCATCATCATGACATCATCATCGTGCATACTTTGTCTCAAAACTAGTTTTGGTAAAACCTTATTTTGGTTTCTACATGACATCTCCTCTTTTACTTAAATTATATTTCTTGTTATTTTAAATCATGTAAAGTTATTTACAAAATGATTATTCAAAAAAAGAAAATATAACAAAGAAATGTTTTAAATAATTATAATAAAATAATAACCTAGACCAAAGCTTGTCAGGCCCAAAGGCTTAGCAAGCTAGACCCAACCCAGAACTAACCCTAGATCCCCAAACTTAAAACCCTAACCACCCAGGACACCACCCTCCCCTCCCCCCCGCAGCCGCCTGTACACAACATGCTCAGTGGTACACAACGCGCACACGTGTACGCGCAGGAACCCACCCACCCCGCGTACAACACACAACCCGACCCACCTACGTGCCTCTCCCTCATGTCCCTGCACCATGCATGCCCCACCCTTTGAGAGAGACCGCCAGTCCGCCCCGGAATTACCGCCCGACATGACCAACTCCCCATCGGTCCTTCCTGATCCCCACACGTCCGACACCACCACCATCAATATCTCCCGACGGGATCCCCAATCCACTCTTCCTTCGCTCGCAATCCACCCACCCTCGTCTCGCCTTGATGTCGTCCTTGCCGCCCCCATGCTCCCCGTCGCCAGGGCCCCGATGTCTCCTTGTGCTTCTAGGGTTCCGTGGCCAAGCCCCTCTTGTCTGCCTCCCGAGCTTCCTCCCAAAGGAAGAATAGCCATGTCGTCGTCCCCTGCTCGTCCTCGGTTTTAGGCACCTCCACCCATGCAATATCGCTCCGCGCCGTCGCGGGAACCCGCCGCCGTCGCTCCTTTCTCTCTACCTGAGCCGCACATGCCGACCCCTTACGCCAGTAAGCCTGCGCCCCTCTTCATGAACCTCCTCGGCTGCCAAGCTCCTATGGACATGACCTGAGCTCCTCGTGGCCCCTGCATCAAGACTAGAGCACCCTTGCGTGCGCTACATCACCTCACCGAGCGCCGCCGCATGCTCACGTACCTCCTAAACTCAGGCGCCTCCCCTCTTCGTCCGCGGGCCCGCGTTCGTTCTACCACCTCAAGAAAAGCCCATATGGCCGATGTTTGTTTCGTTTTGGGGCCTCTCAGATGTATGCATCGACGAGTTCTTCTAGCAGGCTATCTGCAGCAAATTTGACCCCAAGCTCTGCCTCGCCAAGGTCTCTCGAAGGTTGTACCAATTGAACAAGCTAGCCATCTTCTCCTAAGTCCGAGGACTCCCTCATGGACCTTCAAGCACGTCTACATGGACCTGAAGACCATAGAGACCCCAACCCAAAGATGCCCGGAACGCCAAGATCTCCTTCCAGGAACACCATGACCTTCTCCCCGCAGACTGAAGAACCCCGTGTTGGAAATATGCTATAGAGGCAATCATGTATGATGATATTTCCCATTGTATTCATAAAGTTATTAAGTTGTCCTTGTATAAACATCTGATGTGTATCATTGAATATGTGATTCGGTTGTGGAACTATATATTCATGTTGTTTGTACTAAATATCCTTGGTCATTGAGGTTGTGCTGGACACACAACTTAGACCAATGTGAAAGTCAGCTTGATGACTCGGTTCCACTTGTCATGGGCATGGTGATGCTATTCCGACTTACACAGATTCGGCTAAAGAGTTTAGCTAGTCGGATTGACCCATATTGAGGTACAACGAACAAGTTGTCATTTGTATATCTCAATCAATGTAATCCTTAGACCTGAGGTTGTTGCATAGTCCGAGTTGAGGATCACCGACTTAGGTTTTGTCAAACAACGATCCGTAACTGGGCAGTTATAAAGGCAGAGTTCGGGTCAACTGAGAATCAAGCTGCGTGATGTGAATAACCAAGATGGGATTTTGCCCCTCCACTCAGAGAGATATTCTCTATGCCCTCTCGGATGATATGATTCGGAAAGCATGGCCATGCACGACTCGGTTAAGTGTTAACCGAGCCGATCGACTAAGAGTTAGTCGGTGAATCACTTATCTCAGATCGAGAAGAGAGTCGCACTATTTAAGGGATGAAAATTATTCGCCTATAGTCTAACAAGGTATATCGTGAGGCAAAAGGGACTCGGACGCAATTCACATTGGAAAGGCAAGTCGTCATGACTCTTTGGTACTTGGGAGTCGGCACGTTCTTCTAGGAGCCACTACCGACTGATCGATTGAGAGTCGTACTCGAATCGTGTCCAATTTTCCAAGAGCATGCGGGGTCACACACTTATGAGCGGGGGCAAGTTTGGATAAGATCTGAACCGGATATCTGGTTGGGTTGGACCCGAGCCGGATTTGGACTAAATCAATGAGTCAGACTCACGGTGACTAGTGTTATATGGGCTTTAGTGAATGGGATACGAAATGGAGCCCACGTTCACTCCCTATATATAGTGGAGAACAGTAACCCAGAAGGGTTAATCGTTGATCGGTTAGGTTATTCCGTGTGCTGGAAACCCTTGCTCCATAATAGTCCTGCCGACGTACCGAACCTAGCAGTTCGCCGCCGGTGCTCCTCCTTGTACGTGTCGATACCATCAGAGGTGTTGTACGATCAGCACCAGGACGATCGGATCGTGAGGACTAAAATGCGTCTAGTGGTAAACCTCATGGCCTTCTACCACAGCTAGATCTTGGGATCACCACATTAGAGGAAAAAGTTTTGTTTTATCTCTACGTGGCCCAACACCCCGATCCTCGGATCCGAAGCCCCGAACCCTCCGAACCCAAGAACTTCGACCAGATGTGTGACCCTTAATCTAAGTCCCTATTTTATTAAATGCCATATACTTGTTGCATATAAATTGTTTATGTTGCATACATATTGTGTGGTTTGTAGGAGTAATTCCGATTCACCTAAAAATTAAATATGGAGACCATATCCAGATTTTTCTAGTCTTATATTGGCCCCTTCTAAATTTGTGTAGCGAACCAGTGACATATTTTGCCTTGTTAAGACAACATTTAAATTGAGGGGTATCTAAATAACTTGAACCTTCTAATTAAATATTGGTACCCCGGTTCCTCTTAATATTGCCTAGTCACATCGCATCTTTTCCATGTCATGCACCATACATGCATCATTCCCGATCTTCTGATGTAGTATTAAATAGTGCATTCGGTGATTTATCTAGTGCTTTGCTTCTTCATAGATTAGGCCAATGAGTTGATGCGAGTGACCCGATCTTCGTATGAACCTTCGGAAGTGTTTCTAGGCGAGCATTCTCAATCTTTCCACCTATTTTATATTTCTAGTCTTTACTTCCTCCGGTTGATCTATTGCTATCTATGTTGCGATGCTTTAGATTCCGTATCCCTTTATATATATCCCTACAGCCATTATATTGCCTTGGACACCTCCTATTGCATGTTGTTTGGGTAGCCAGTTGGTCTTGCGAGTCGTAGTCTCTTGCTCAGTTGTTGCTTCGCGTCGTCGATGTTTCACCGATGTTGGGGTTGGCATATTCGTAAAGGTGGAGTTAATCATGGTTTTAATTATAGCTAGTTACTTAAATATTAAAATGGATATAACTAATGAAGAGGCACCGGTGGGTAGTAGTTGAGATTTGGTTGTTAACCGTCCACTTGTGTTCACCTAGGACCCAAGTTCTTGACACCTGTTCCGAGACTTAGCGTGCTAACCACATGTGGGGTGTGTGGGCACCCCTGTCAGCATAGTACCTGATTTCAAAGTATTATACTAGGGGCCACAAACTAGTTTGATGTTTTCATGTCATGTTATGCCATGTTTATTATATGTTGCTCGATGAGCGTTTACTATTTTACAGTTTAGGATATGGGTCTTTATGTTGAGGATTATACCTATGGCCTCTAATCTCTTAGCCGATGTCGCAATTTCTAGGTCCGTCTTTGGAGCTCGTCCGACTTTGTTATGGGTAGATTATTGGGGTGGCCCCCATGTATTTGCTTTGGGTATGGGAAAGCGTCGTGTCCTTGGCCTCGCCAACATACGAATGGAAGTATGTTAACTGATCTGGCAACTAGGGTCGAAGTGTGTGTGGACACTTTGGTGCATCCCTACAGGGTTAAATATTTTCGAAAAGCCCTGTCCGCGGTTATGGACGACATGGAGCACAGTTCTCAATCATATACAACTATAACTAAAGTTTACGGTTATAATTTGACTTGTATCTGATATGACTAGTAAGTTGGATAACCACCACAGAAATGAATGGATAAAACTGCCAACTGTGTGAGTTTCCTCGGTATGACTTCTCGGTTGGTCTCGAGGGGGAATACCAGGATGGGTATGCTTGGTGATAGTATTAGGTTTGATCCTAATAGGTCTTTCTTATCCCTCTCTGATAGTCGCCGGATATATCAAGTCTCTATAGGTTGTTTAGCGCATGCTTCGTTGTCGCATTAGTAAATCATAGCTATGTAGGCGACGACTGCCGAATTCTAAGACTCGCCGTGTACTGGCCTCAGTACTGACCGCTCTATTTTTACTTTGCCCTTTGCCAACACCACGTTTATAAAGCATGTTTGAGATCGACGTCGTTAGCAGGGTTACGCTTTCTCCTTGGCCTCGGCAGGGTTATGGACGCCACTGGTTATTCTTCAGGGCTGTTAGTCCAATCTGCATCTTGTCTGTACTCGGACATTCTATCGTTTTCAAGGTGATTTGGATCTTTGTACTGTATATCTGTATTCTTGACTCTTTTGCTATATTATATCTGTTCCGTGGGTTCCACTGTGAACTATTGTGTAATGATATTACTTCGTTTTCCACCCGCATGCAAGTGCCTGGTGCGCACCTTTGAATCGCTTCTATGCGGGTTTGGCGGGGATTGCTAAAACTTGCATAGGGTCGATTGAGGGTGTTACAATATTATTACAGAAGATTGAAGTTAGTTGTATTGACACAAACATGATACACGAACAAACAAAGGAGGAAGGTCAAAAATGAAATTGAGGCAAACCAAATAAGAAAACTTCTTTTTGGCTTGGGAGGTAGTACCGTTGGCTGCTAGTATGTATGATTTTCCGATAGTACCGCTCCACGGATTCCTGGATACAAATATCTCAAAATTGTCCAGAAAATGTGCCCGAAAAACATTAAATTTGATGAAATCTGACCAAAACTAGGCTGTATAAACACAGGGAAGGTAGATCGACACCAATAGCAACATGCTATGGATCCAAACCACGAAAAACTCACCAAATCTAGAGATCGGTCCAAACATTGTGGGGATCTTTTTTGGGGGAGATTTTTGAAATTACGATGGATAGAAGAAAAATGGGACAAAATTCGCATGAATCTGGTGATTTTTAAGGGTGAATCAAGGGAGGAGAGGGAGGAGCTGAACACGATGAAATCCACACACGAGGAGACACGACGAACTCATGGAAGACACAAACACAAACATGAACAGTTGTCTCATGTCGGGGCTACCGGTCCAACTCAATCCTCTTGGATCAGGGTTTGGCAAAGAACTCTCTCAACCCAAGCGACGAGTACAAGAAATCTGATGAGGTCTTGATAACTTCACAAGATCTAACTCAATATGAAGATCTTGTACAACTCAAACGCTATGAAGCCAGATCCGAAAAGGTTGTGATACTAGGTGCTCCTCATGAAGGAGCATGAGACTACCTAGATAGCGATCCTCAAGGGGGTGTCTTCTTCTAGTTCTAATATCAAGTCTAAAGGGTACAATAAGGGATGGGGGATCTATATATAGGCCATACACTAGAATAAGGGTAGTTTGGGCATAAAGGAAGTGTTTAGGGCGTTACAAGGGTTGTGGCCCGAGCTGGGGCGCACAGGCTATGTAAAAACCGGTAGTACCATACTCAGGTCTGGTAGTGGTCGGTCGCGGGGCGGTAGCTCCGAGCTTCCACGTTTGCCATGTAGATGGCGTGGTGGATCGCGGGGTAGACTTCATCCGGGGACTCTGATCCCGAGTCGGAGTCGAAGGTTGATAGAGCCGATTGGCAACATAGCGGCGTGCGTGACCGGACGTGATGCCGACACTTAGCTACTCGGCATGATCTAGAGGAATCCGCCAATAGCGATCATGTGGCCATTGGTGAAGGGTCGGCGAATGGGAGTGTAGGGTCTCATCGTAGATGTCAGTCTTGACTGACTACGCCCCACAGTGGGTTCCACTATCGTGTAAATGGCCACGGCAATCGCTACCAAGTGTAACGATTGAGTCGATTCATTGCAAGATCAAGTCGCCATCTTCGAATCAAGATTGAGACAAGACATAGGGATTTACCCATGTTCGACCCCCATAGCGTAAAGACCTACTTCCTGGTTGATTGTATTGACTGCAAGTGGATTACCAAATGGGCGAGATCGGCGAGTAGGCATTGAGTCGCTTGAATGGGGTAGCTAATAGCTCATGAGTCCAATCGATACCCTAGGGAGGCTTATATAAGGTCACCTCGCTAGGGCTTATAAGATTACAATCGAATCGGTAAGTGTTTTGGAGGTTTGACCTAATTTCACTGGGCCTAGCTATGATACTAGGCCTCTTGATTCCAGCCGTCTGGGCTTCATTGAAATATTTTTCCATTCGGCTTTCCTTAAGGGCCACTCGAAGCAGTGCTGGGACAATCGTTTCTATCCTCTATGATATCCCGATTGGCATATCTCATCACACTAGATAACCGGACTTGTCCATATTTACTTTGATCTACTCAAACTAAAAAGTACTCTCTCTGATCCGATTTAATTGCTGTAGGTTTAGGCAAAGTTTTGCTTTTGTAACTCTCCTCCAAAACAGCTTGGAAATAAGCGGATCGCAAAACCACAAAGAAAACATAAGAGTCTCTACACTAGTGCAGACGGGGGCCTTTAACACCGATTCATAAGGCCCTCTAACAGCGGTTGTAGAACCGCTATTGAGGGTTCGATGTTAGAGGCCCCCCCCTTTAACACCGGTTCTTATACGAACCGGTGTTAAAGGGTGGCGCACGTGGGGCTGCCGCAGCGCTCAGCCCCCCTTGAACAACGGTTCGTAACACGAACCGGTGTTAAAGGTTCTGTGCCGCGGCAGGAAAAAGAGATAAATCTCTGCCGCGACAGGAAAACGGCCTAAATCTCTGTCGCGGCAGAGTTCTGCCCCCGCCCCGTTCTAGGCGTATTTCTGCGGCGCGGCGTGGATGCGTAGGGGGGGAGGGGGAATCGATCGGGAGCGATATACACATATATCGTCGTCGGTACATACGAGTACATGAACAATTAAGCAACTATTATTATACACAAACATCTTCGTTGTGTGGTATTCTCCGTAAACGTTGAAGCATCAAGTACAAGACAAACACGTTCAAGCATATATACAACATTCATTTTGGTGGATATCTAAAGAGTTCTCCGCCAGGCGTGATGACCTCATCAAGTATGAACCCCGCCAATTCCTCTTGAATGGCTCGTATGCGGTCAAATGGTAGGAGTTGGTCCCGCATCCGTTCGATCTGAATATATATGAAGAATGGGGTGAATATATATATAAGAATAAAACTCAACACAATTGATGATAATATAATAATGTTGTGTACTTTGTTTACTTACTCTAAGTTGTTCTAGTGCGGCTTGGCCCGTCGCACATATCGTGTTGCGAATGAACTCGCAAACATAGTACCCACATAAGTTATTGCCGGGTCCCTGATGCACGCACTTTACGAAAATAGAGAGTTCAATCAAAATAATAATCAATAAAGCATGATATAATGGAATTGGAAGCAAAATCAAAGAGATACGCAGACCTAGCTAGCTAGTATTACTTACATTTTGGTCTACAAATTTTAGTTCTTCCGACCATTCACCCGCGGCCCTGCCCGTGAACCTTTTGAAACCCTGTCCGACAAAGAAAATGGATAAAGGAGTAATTAATTACTTGTTGTCACGAAATTTGCCGATCTAGTGCGATAATATGATTGAAATTACCTCTGGAGCATCTCTCTAAAGTCTTCCCATAGATCTTTTTCTTTTCGTAACGAGTCCATGACAAGGAATTTTCCTGAGTCAGGTTGAATGACTAGCAGAATAAAGTGGAACCTACGCACGCATAACTCATCATCAGTTAAACTTAACATCGAGTAAGCCGAAAAAGAATGTGTACAAGAGAGGGTAACAGTACTCACGAGAAGTTGTAAGGCAATAGTATTTCCCTTTTGGTTTGTTGTCTCAGTAAAGACCTTAGCAAGAAATCTTCTGTTTGCCCGGGTTTGTCTCTTACCACTTGTTCATGAACTCTATTTGGGTCAACGAACCCAATGTCAAAAGGGCCTCCTTTCATGCATTCCATAACCTTTTTCCTGCATAATAGTATATATATAAATATATGGTGAGCATATATATACACATGCAATTAATGAATTGAATGAGATGAGATAGAAATTAAAGAAATAGTACTTACACACAATAAAGGCTGATGGCAGCTTTGTCGAGTTCCTTCTGATTGAATAGAAAATGCAAGTCTTGAATGTTGAAGCTGATCTCGTCGTCTCCGCACAAGAAAATCTGATCTCTTATATGCGCCGTGATCCATTCTTACTTTCTCGTCTTGCAGAAATCAAGGTACCACTTGTGCAATCTTCGCATCTTTGTTGGTAGATTCTTGAGCTCCTCTTTCTTGACGAGATTCTTCCCATACTTCCATGGCTATATGGGGTTGGCATCGCCTTTGGGCAAGTTGTCTCCCATGATGTTCAAGTATGCAATGTAAGTCATCCCCACCTCATTGGCCTTTCTTTGTAGCTCTGCCTCGTAATCATTTATGGGAGGAGCGTGTGTCGAACACTTGGAGCGGGGTGCATGATTGGTTTTCCTGCTCTTCGAGCAAGGGAACTATTTTTTGGGGTGCTGCACGACTTCCACTTTCAGTCTCCCTACGACGCCTTGCATCCCCCTTTAAAATCTGGCGCTCGTAGTCCGGCACAAGTGGGGTTTCAGGTTTCAAAAGATTATTGTAAAACTTCTCCACCACCACCGGATCTATTTTCTCCTTTGGCTCGGCCCGTCTAGGTGCAAAGAATTTCTTGACCTCTTCTTCCGAGATCCTATTGGTCTCCTCGTCGCTGCGATTCCACGGTAAAACCGGCAATGGCTTGGCGGAAGGCTGCGGGACGTAGTTTCTTGAACTCTTTGGTGTACGGTTTCCTGCGGATTTCTTCATGGCAGTGCTAGTGATGCTCTTCGTGGCAGTGCTCTTCTGCTTACGCTGAGGAGATGGCTGGCGCGCCAGAGATGGCTGCCGCGCAGGAGATGGCTGAAGCGCCGGAGATGGCCGCCGCGCAGGAGATGGCTGAAGCGCCGGAGATGGCTGTCGCGCAGGAGATGGCTGAAGCGCAAGAGACGACAGGGGAGTGTTCTGATGACTTGGAGACGGCTGAGGAGGCTCAGACTGCTGATGCTATGGAGACGACAGGGGTGCCAGTAGCCTCCAATTTGGAAGCACGATGTGTTCCTTCTTCCAAAGAATGGTTGTTTTCACTGCAAATTTGAGTTGAGTTTCCCCTTCACCTGTAGCATGGTCAAGCTGTGCTTCCTCATATTCCTTCACAACCTCATCCACCCCGACAATAGCATAGCCATCTGGAATCGGTCGGCAGTGGTAAGTTCCACCAGCTACAGGAGGTAAGGCATAGCCGACAACCACCTTAATGGATAAGCCCATTAATCTCACATGCAGCTCAGCACGTTCGCTCTCCGTGACCTCATCCACGAGGTATCGAGGACCCGCCATTTCAAGCGTGGGCTGCACGTTCTCCGTGGAAGCCACGCTGCTTTTCCGCGCAGAGTCTGGGCCGCCGACAGCTTCCAATGCAGGCTCTTCGTGCCGCTGAGATGGGCCGGTAGCTTGCTGGCTCTTTTGTGCATTCACTTGCGCCTGTAGCGCCACAAGTGCATGTTCTATCTATGTCATCCGCTTTGTACGCTCTTTTTCTTTTCTGCCGCGCCATCTGTAAGATTCGCCCCACTCGGCAAACCCATCCTTCCACGTCATACCCCCTATGCCTCGTGCATGTCCAGGGTGTTCTTTTTTACGATGGCGCGTGTGAGCTGGTCATTCTCTCTGTCGGGATGGAAGGTCCTGGCGGCTGTTTCCTCGTATGTCGTGATGAGTTCAGTGACGGGTTTGGCAAGGAGGGTTGGGAAGATACACAATCATGTTTCTGGGTCCATCCTTGCCCCGATTCCGTAGAACCAAGTCTTTGCACGTAGGTCCCACCCATGTGTCTGGGTGTGATCCCTCTAGCGCGCAGGGCCTTCTCAGCTTCCTCCCACTTAGGCCTCTGAGATATGTAGCCACCTGACCCCGTCCTCTGGTGATATTCCTTCTTTTGGGCATTTAGCGTATTGGTTTCTGACCTCTTTGTAGCTATAGCACCTTCCTTGTATGCCACAAATTCGGGCCAGTGAGGTCTTATCTTCGCATAATATGCGTCTTTGAAATCTGGAGTCTCGCGAGCTTTGACAAATTTGTTCAATTTTGTCTTCCAGTTGCGGAAAGCGTCAGCCATCTTCTTTAGAGTCCACTCTTTGACCTTTTTCTTTATAACCGGTTTGTTTTCATCCTCCTCTCGCAAAAGGGTGAAATTTACCAACAGCGAATTCCAATGCATTTCTTTGGATCTTTCATGGACAAAAGTATAGTCGCCCTTCTTTGGCTTATTCCAATTTTCAATTATGATTGGGATTTGGTCCCTAACAAGAACTCCAGCCTGACGTACAAATTTGTCTGCGGCCTTCTTGGGCTCCATCGGCCTGCCATCAACACGGACTGCTTCGATCATGAACTTTGCACGATCTTTCAACCGATGGCTCGCGCCTCGCTTGCTCTTTTTCGTAGAAGAAGATTGTTGTTGGCTGGTCGATCCAGAGGGCTAAAATAAGAAAGAAGCGTTAATTAATACATTTACATATATACAAATCAATCGGTGCAAGTCAGCAGAGGCTTAATCCATGCATATACCTCGACAGACATTGTAATCACTAAAGTGCGTTCACCGTAGTCGTCATCTTCTCCATGACTACTTGAGTTGTCATCATGTCCCTCCAAGTTCAGATATTGTGAGGTGTCCTCGTGGATCATGTTCTCCATTATTTCTTCATCTTCAAGGTTTCTACTGAGTGGAACCATAGTTTCTAAAACAATAATATGATCACACAAATATCAGTAATACATCTATTGAAGTGCTCAAGCAAATATGATGATATGACAGGTTAAAAGTATTGAAATGTAACCCTAATACATGCTTGGTCATTCCAAACCCTAATTCGGAGAAACCCCGTATTCATATGAGAGGATACATTCGGAAAAACCCCGGATTCGGAGAAACCCTAATGCTATATTGACAACCAGAGGTGTACTAGGGCGGCGACTGGCGGCGCTAGGGCGAGAGCGGGGTCGGGATGCGTGGGGGTGTGCGTTCGAACCAGCACGACGTGGGCTACCTAAAATGGGCGACTCAGCGAGGGCAGAGGATGATGATATGACAGGTTAAAAGTATTGAAATGTAACCCTAATACATGCTTGGTCATTCCAAACCCTAATTCGAAGAAACCCCGGATTTATATGAGAGGATACATTCGGAAAAACCCCAGATTCGGAGAAACCCTAATGCTATATTGACAACGAGAGGTGTAGTAGGGCGGCGGCTGGCGGCGCTAGGGCGAGAGCGGGGCCGGGATGCTAGGGCGACGTGGGCTCCTAAAATGGGCGACTCGGCGAGGGTAGAGGAGGTCAAGGTCTACGGCATTGGAAAAGTAATCGGTCAAGTGATGCATATATACACATACATACATATATACACATACAAAAAATATAAACATATATACACATGCATATACAAATATATATACATATATATATATATATATCATACAAAAAATATACATACATATACACATACATATACAAATACACATACACACTAACCAATCACTAACAAATACACACATACACATACATATACATACATATAACACTATAATAATTTAACACTAACTAACCCTATAACTAACCACTAACCAAAAAACACCAACACTAAAAAAAATCGGCGACGAGCATGCTCACCTACGGGCGGCGGCGCAGCGTGGGTGGCGCGGCGCTGCTGGGCGGTGCGGCGTGCGGGTGGGCGACGCGCGCGGACGTGATGGGGCGGCGGAGGGGCGCATGCCAGCGGGCCGATACGGCGGGGTGGGGACTGCGGAGGGGCGACGGCGAGACGGGGTGGAGACGACGCGGCAGTCCCGGCGACGGCAAGACGGGGCGGGGACGGCGCGGCAGCCCGGCGACGGCGAGACGGGGCGGGGACGGCGCTGCGGCGTCGCCTCTGCTTTTCTTCCTCTGCTGCGCGCGCTTGATCTGGCTGGGAGGGGGAAGGAGGAAGTGGCGCGCGTTATAAATCCCTCCTTTAACACCGGTTCGTGGCTGGAACCGGTGTTAAAGGAGGGGAATTCGTTTCGCGCCCGCACCCCCCTTTAACACCGGTTCCAGCCACGAACCGGTGTTAAAGGGGGGGGGGGGGTGTGCGCGCGAAACGAAATAAATGTGCCCCCCCTTTAACACCGGCTGGAACCGGTGTTAAAGGGGGGCATTTATTTCATGCATTAAAGGGGTGGGGGCATTTTTAATTCAGAAAATAGGATATGAATTTAGAAAATTCATATCTTTTTCATTTCAACTCAGAAAAATATGAATAATATATCATAATTTTCAGAAAAATAATATCTATCCATTCATGTAAAAACATTTTATATTTACTTTAGATGAAAATTTTCAAAATGATTAAAACACTTACATATAAATTTTGATTATTCAATTCAAACAAAAATAAAATAGTCAAACCCTAAAACTTTGAACATATGAAATATTAAGCATCTAAAAGGGAATCTAACCCTATTTTATTAGAGAAAATCATATTTTATTTTGTATTAACATTTTTTAATTGTTTGGATATTTAAATGCCGCATCTTTTGTATACTTTGGAATCTGATAAAACCTCGCTCAACTTACATTGGATTTTTGATAAAATAGCATATTGTGAACCTAAAAATGATTTTTGTAAAAAATCATGAGCATCGTATCATGTACCTGTAGTTCATATCTGACCCACTTCCTATCGATTTGGCACGAATTTGTCTTTTTCACCAGAGGTGGACGGACTGGTTTCAGATCCCCCTGTTGGTACATTGTCCATATAAGGTGGTCTAGTATTTTTGTAAAATGTGGTGGTGGTTTTTTGAATTAGCCATTTGGTGGTTGCTTCACAAAACCGTCCGTTTTTTATGCTCGAAAAATGGAAAATGCCTTTTTGGTGCGATAAAAAGGAAAACTTCCCCTTGCAACATTGTTTGCCATCCCATGATGCACATGTATGCACAATATGGCCACATTATCACAAACTATGTCTTGATTCTAGCCATAACATTGGTCATTTGACCTGAAAGCCAAGAAATCTCGAATGAGATAGGTCATTTTGTGAAGGTTTTTTTGAGACATAACCAATATACCAAGTTTGATATTTTTCCTTCTAACTATGTCACATAATATAACACCACGCGAAGGTTTCGCACAGTTTTGATCTTTTTTTAATTTTTTATCCCCGTTTTAAACTATCGTCAAACTTTGTCGAACAACGGGCATGAAGATTCTTAGCTCGGGGCCAAGCCTCGCTCAACTTGCATTGAATTTTTGATAAAATAGCATATTGTGAACCTAAAAATGATTTTTGTAAAAAATCATGAGCATCGTATCATGTACCTGTAGTTCATATCTGACCCACTTCCTATCGATTCGGCAGGAATTTGTCTTTTTCACCAGAGGTGGAAGGACTGGTTTCAGCTCCCCCTGTTGGTACATTGTCCATATAAGGTGGTCTAGTATTTTTGTAAAATGTGGTGGTGGTTTTTTGAATTAGACATTTGGTGGTTGCTTCACAAAACCGTCCGTTTTTTATGCTCGGAAAATGGAAAATGCCTTTTTGGTGCGACAAAAAGGAAAACTTCCTCTTGCAACATTGTTTGCCATCCCATGATGCACATGTATGCACAATATGGCCACATTATCACAAACTATGCCTTGATTCTAGCCATAACATTGGTCATTTGACCTGAAAGCCAAGAAGCCTCGAATGAGATAGGTCATTTTGTGAAGGTTTTTTGAGACATAATCAATATACCAAGTTTGATATTTTTCCTTCTAACTATGTCACATAATATAACACCACGCGAAGGTTTCGCATAGTTTCGATCTTTTTTTAATTTTTTATCCCTGTTTTAAACTATCGTCAAACTTTGTCGAACAACGGGCATGAAGATTCTTAGCTCGGGGCCAAGCCTCGCTCAACTTGCATTGGATTTTTGATAAAATAGCATATTGTGAACCTAAAAATGATTTTTGTAAAAAATCATGAGCATCGTATCATATACCTGTAGTTCATATCTGACCCACTTCCTACCGATTCGGCAGGAATTTGTCTTTTTCACCAGAGGTGGACGGAAAGGTTTCAGATCCCCCTGTTTGTACATTGTCCATATAAGGTGGTCTAGTATTTTTGTAAAATGTGGTGGTGGTTTTTTGAATTATCCATTTTGTGGTTGCTTCACAAAACCGTCCATTTTTATGCTCGGAAAATGGAAAATGCCTTTTTGGTGCGATAAAAAGGAAAACATCCTCTTGCAACATTGTTTGCCATCCCATGATGCACATGTATGCACAATATGGCCACATTATCACAAACTATGCCTTGATTCTAGCCATAACATTGGTCATTTGACCCGAAAGCCAAGAAACCTCGAATGAGATAGGTCATTTTGTGAATGAGATAGAACTAGAATTAAAGTACATAATGCAACTAACAGTAAGTTACATAAAGCACGACTAAAAATTAAGATACATAAAAGAACTGAAAATTAAGATACATGGCCAGATTATGTCACAATCGGCCGAACTTGTTTCGGAATGTTGGAGTGATTCAGTCATGCTCCTGCCTACACCTGTAAAACTCGCCACTGTAGTCGTCGTACTCGCCGCCGCCGTCGTCGCTGTCGTCGTCGGGGTTGCCGTAATTGAAACTTGAAGGCTGAGTATGCATGGGCTGGACTTGAGGGTAGCGCAGACGGGGGTTAGAGTCGGCAGATGTGTCGTAGGCCATGACGCTCTGAGAGTCCGACTGCGCCACCATAGCCTACGACCGGCCTCGTTGAAGTTCGGAGGAGGTGGGTCGTCCTCCTAATGCCCGGCGAGCGCCCTCTCATGCCGATCCCCGAAGAAGGCTTCCCAAGTAGGGAAATAGTCGGGATGCCATCTGGGATTCCTCCGCTGCTCCGGCATGAGCTCGAAGTAGTAGTGGTTCGTGATGGCCATCCGGCGCGCCACACCTAGAGGGACAGGAGAAACCGGCACGCCTCCGGTGCTCAGCATCCAGCTGACGAGGACACAGTAGCCTGGCGGGCAGGGGTAGTTCGAGGCGCAAAGCGCCTCCGCCTCCCTGGGGATTAGTGCTACGGTGGAAGCCATGGGAAAGAGTGATGAGGTTGCAGATATGAGTCTAGAGATGTGCAATGACAATGGAGGCCAACCCTACATATATATAGTGAGAAATGGCTGGAGGGAAGAACTGTCGGGAAGAACTAGTGGGAAAAAATGGCGGGAAAAAAAATGGCGGGAAGAAAAATGGCAGGAAGAAAAATGGCTCATTTAATACATATACTGTTAACAGAAGAAATATGACATTGATTTCCATGTTGAGATACATATGTGTGCCAAAAATGGCTCAATTAATACATATAGTCAATCTTATGATCTCGTCGGCCGTAACCATGGAGTATCAGCACCGTTTAACAGGATGGTTGGGTCAGTCTTCACTCTGAAGGGTGGAATTTCGTCAAACTTATTATAATCTTCTGACATGTCTGTCTTGTCCTCCACTCCCACGATGTTTCTTTTCCCTGAAAGAACTATGTGACGCTTTGGCTCATCGTGTGATGTATCTGTTTGCTTATTTTTTCTTTTTTTCGGTTTGGTAGACATGTCCTTCACATAGAAAACCTGAGCCACATCATTGGCTAAGACGAATGGTTCGTCTAAGTTCTTGTCTACCTTCATAAGATTGTTGAGATCCACTGTTGTCATCCCGTACTTCTTGTCTACCTCAACCCCTCCTCCTATTAGCTTGACCCATTTGCATCGAAACAAGGGGACCTTAAAATTAGGTCCATAGTCAAGTTCCCATATCTCCACTATGAACCCATAATACGTGGTCTTTTGCCCATTGTCTTCTACTGCATCGAAGCGGACACCACTATTTTGGTTGGTGCTCTTTTTATCTTGGCCTATCGTGTAAAATTTATTCCCATTTATCTCGTACCCTTGGAAAGTACATATAGTCGAAGATGGTGTCCTGGCCAACAAGTACAGCTGATGCCCAACAGTGGTGTTATTCGTGAGAAGTGTTTGCAGCCAGCCGCCAAAATTCGCCATGTGTTCACTTATAATCCATTCATCAGACTGCCCCGGGTGTTTGAGGCATATTAAATTCTTGTGTTCATTGATATATGGGGTAACCAAGATAGATCTTTGTAAAACCGTGTAGTGTGCTTGATTGAGAGAATGCCCGTCCCTACATATCATTGCTTTATATCCTAGGGTGCCTTTTCCACGCAGTCTCCCCTCATGTCGTGATTCTGGAACACCAATCGCCTTAAGGCCAGGAATAAAATCAACACAGAACTCAATGACCTCCTCTATTACATAGCCCTTGGAGATGCTTCCTTCTGGCCTAGCACGGTTATGAACATATTTCTTTAAGACTCCCATGTACCTTTCAAAGGGGAACATATTGTGTAGAAATACACGACCGAGAATGACAATCTCTTGTACTAGGTGAACCAGGAGATGCGTCATAATATTGAAGAAGGATGGTGGGGACACCAACTCAAAGCTGACAAGACATAGGTCCACATCTGTCTGTAACCCTGGTAGGCTTTCTGCATCGATTACCTTCTGAGATATTGCATTGAGGAATGCACATAGTTTCACAATGGGTACTCGAACATTTTCAGGTAGAAGCCCCCTCAATGCAATCGGAAGAAATTGTGTCATAATCACGTGGTAGTCATGAGACTTCAGGTTTTGGAATTTTTTCTCTGCCATATTTATTATTCCCTTTATATTCGACGAGAAGCCAGACGGGACCTTGATACTGCTCAGGCATTCAAAAAATATTTCCTTCTCTGCTTTGGTAAGAGCGTAGCTGGCAGGAGTTAAGTGGCATCGTTTACCCTTCTCGTTCTCAGGATGCATAGGCTCTTCAGGGTCTTTCAGACGTTGCTGGTCCTGCCGTGCTTCCGGTGTATCTTTTGTCTTCCCATACACTCCTAGGAAGCCTAGCAGGTTCACGCAAACATTCTTCATCACGTGCATCACATCGATTGAAGAGCGGACCTCTAAGACTTTCCAATAGGGTAGGTCCCAAAATATATATTGGTTCTTCCACATGGGAGCGTGTCCGGCATCGTTGTTCGGAATAGATAGACCGCTAGGACCTTTTCCAAAGATTACTTCTAGGTCCTTGACCATACCAAATACCTCATCACCGGTACGGAGGATAGGCTTCCTCCAGGGTTCTGCCAGACGTTTGAAATGCTTGCCTTTCTTTCTTACTGGATGCAGGTTTGGAAGAAATCGACGATACCCTAGGTACACAACCTTCTTACATTTATCCAAATATACACTTTCAGTCTCATCTAAACAGTGTGTGCATGCATTGTATCCCTTGTTTGTCTGCCTAAAATGTTACTAAGAGCAGGCCAATCATTGATGGTTACGAAAAGCAATGCTCGTAGGTCAAATGGCTCCCCTTTGTGCTCATCCCACATATGTACACCTGGTTTGGCCCACAGCTGTAAAAGTTCTTCAACTAATGGCCTTAGGTACACATCAATATCGTTGCCGGGTTGCCTCGGGCCTTGGATGAGCACTGGCATCATAATGAACTTACTCTTCATGCACAAACAAGGAGGAAGGTTATAGATACATAGAGTCACAGGCCAGGTGCTGTGACTGCAGCTCTGCTCACCAAAAGGATTCATGTCATCTGTACTTAGACCAAACCTTAAGTTCCTTGCGTCACGTGCGAAGTCCGGATACTCTCGCTCGACTTTTCTCCACTGTGACCCATCAGTGGGGTGTCTCAACATCGCATCTTTCTTATGGTATTCCATGTGCCATCGCAACAACTTGGCATGCTCTTTATTTATGAAGAGATGTTTTAACGGTGGTATTATAGGAGCATACCACATAACCTTGGCAGGAACCTTCTTCCTAGGTTCCTCGCCCTCAACATCGCCAGGATCGTCTCGTCTGATCTTATACCGCAGTGCAGTGCATACCAGGCATGCATCCAAATTCTCGTACTTCTCACCACGGTAGAGGATGCAGTCATTAATGCAGGCATGTATCTTCTGCACGTCTAATCCTAGAGGGCAGACAACCTTCTTTGCTTGGTATGTACTATCGGCCAACTCATTATTTGTTGGAAGAAGATTCTTCATTTTTACCAACAACTTTGAAAATGCGCTGTCAGTCACACTGTTCTCTGCCTTCCATTGCAGCAAATCCAGTGTGGTACCTAGCTTTTGGTGGCCATCTTCGCAAGTTGGGTACAACAATGTTTTGTGATCCTTTAACATCTGCTCCAGCTTCTCCTTCTCCTTTTCAGTTTCACATTCTTCCTTTGCATCAGTAATGGCCCGATCAAGATCGTCATCAGCGGGCCCATCTGCTGCTTCTTGATCTTCATTATCTACCTGCGTTGCAGTATCATCATATTCAGGATACATATTATGATAGTTGTCATCATCCTCTTCTTCTTCGTTGTCTTCCATCACAACCCCTTTTTCTCCATGCTTGGTCCAACAATTTTAGTTGGGCATGAAACCGGATCGAAGCAGGTGGGCGTGAATGGTTCTGGTATTTGAGTACTCTTTCTTGTTCTGATAGTGAACACACGGACAACACATAAAACCATTGTGACCACGATTTTCATTAGCCACAACGATGAAATTTTGGAGGCCCGTAATGTACTCGGAAGTGCGTCGGTCACCGTACATCCATTGCCAGTTCATCTGCATTAATATATAGTATATATAAAAAATTAATAGGGAGATGACCATTTATATATAGTACATCAATGACACATGAAAGGATAGTTGCCGACCTCGACCGAGAAGGAAAGAGAAACGAGAAAACTTATTTTGAGCTCTCGGGCATTTCACCGAACACCTCTTGTGCATAGAAAAAAAACACAAACTAGCACACCTCACACCCTCTTGATAGGCTCCAAAATGAGAGAGTGAAAAAATGGAAGAGAGGGGTGTGGGCTGCGGTGTGTTATATAGCCCCCCTTTAACACCGGTTCAAGACACAAACCGGTGTTAAAGGGAGGGCTGCGTGGGCCACTGGTGCAGGGGCCTTTAATACCAGTTCGTGCCATGAACCGGTGTTAAAGGGGGGCTACTTTTTGCTGCATGGGACACGCTGGTACGCCCCCCTTTAACACCGGTTCGTAGAAGAACCGGTGTTAAAGCCCATTTCCAGGCTCAACCAAAGGCCTCGTTTCCACTAGTGCTAGTTTCCACTTATGTGTCCATGATGAGAGGGAGTTCAACAGAAGAATTGCACTTGCGTGCTCTGTAGCATGATGCTTACCGTTGGTGGGATCAGGGTTAGATTCAGCTAGCAAACACGACAGATCATACAGAGATTCAGTGAGCACACAACCGTACATGTCCTAATCAAAGATAGGATTGCTTGTCAGATCCTCCTCATGATGGCTGACCCAGCAACGAATAGAGCTATGATAGCTATTGGTAGTGAGATAATTGAAAAGCAAGTGAACGAAAAAAATAAACTAAGGTACACTTTTCGTTCTAAAAAGGATATCCCAGATTTGTCTAAATTTAAATATATATAGACACTACTTAATATATAGATTTATTTAAATTTAAATGAATTTGCATCAACTTTTTTAGGACAGAGGGAGTACAATAAAAGATATAGTACGAGTAATGTAAGGGAAATCGAATATGACGTTTGAAATATCACAAGAGGACGACTTGTCATGGACCCTAGTACCTTGTTAATTGTAGACGGTTAGGTCTGTTGCCTCTTGTACTACTAATCTTCTTCCTTGCACCCCATACCATCTATACTGCTTTCTACTTCTTTTTGGTGTTTTTTCACTATGAGAAGGATGTTTTGCTTAGTTTATCTTATCATGGGCACAGTCACCACCGAGGCAATTAAAAATATATGTTCTTTAGTCTCGTACATTAAAAAAGCAGACGATGCATATCTACAGAAATAAACTTGGAAAACCAGCATGTGATAAGTTATATGAATATTTCCTCCAAACCATATTAGTTGACTCGAATTTATCTAGATACAGATGTATCTAATACTAAGACTTCACTAAAGACATTCATATCTAATAAATCTAAGTCAATTAATATGGGTCAGGGGTAGTAATAGATTTTGAACGATGTAATGACACAGGTTTATTTGTCACCTTCCCAGCAAGTTGTCAACACCCGGATTTTTAATCCCAGATGCCTATTATGCCATACATCGCAATCCTAGGATTACCATTTTTGCGAGACATAACAGAATTGGATACCATAGTACATCATCCATTACAAACCATACATAAGGTTTTACACAAATAAGGATCTCATGATCCAGTTCTTAGTACAACTCAAGTAGCAGAAATACGTAATAATAAAGGTATCGTAGGCGAAGCTCCATCTTCGGGGTCACAGGCAATGCTGACGATGGGAGATGATCCTAGTTGTCGTAACCTTCCTGGGATCCTTTGTCCTAGTACTCCTCTTCATAGTCTGGCCATGGGAATAGCCAGGGACAAAGCCATGAGTACTCTTTAAGTACTCGCAAACTAATACTAACAAGTGAAGGGGGGTTTTTGTAGTAGGAAACTAAGCTCTAGGGTTGTTTTGCAAAAAGCCAGATTTACCTCTACTAAGTTCAGAAGCAAGAAAAGCTAGTTGAAATTTTATAACACCTAAGTGGGAACTTGTATTTCATATCATAACTCTGTTGTGGTCAAGTCAAAATCTCAATTCATTTCATAAGTCATTTTGAAAACATTTGACGGGGGAACAGTATGACCACTCCAACTGTCTATAACCGCGGACGCGGCTATTCAAATATTTTGACACTCTGCAGAGATTGTACACTTTCACCACAACATTCGATACATCCGTCAGGAACAAATCTTGAATTGACCATACTCAGTATGCGGATAATCAATCCTAACCTTTCGATTACACGCCCTAGTATAGGCACCTCACCTGTGAGTTTGGCCTCCCAACCATGACCAACTGTCATCTTGGGTACTGCACAAGTGGACAATCTTCACAAGGTAGCCTCAGCTCAGACCTTGGCTATGAGGGAACCCATACTAAGGTATATAAGTTTCCAGTCAAGCCCTACCCAATTTTCGGGTATTGTGGTTGTACGGTAAAATTGGAATGACATCGCATCCAGACAACCAGCAGTTTTATAAAGGGCTAAGGCTCCTGCCTCAACATTTTCATCATCAAAATCATCTGGTGTTCGGAAACACATGTCAAAACAACTCAGTAGAATTCATCATTCTAAGGTTTTCATAACCATTTTCCACCAAGTATTCCCATCTAAGTTTGATCAAGTTTTATGCTTAGCACTAGCATCTACAAGTGGGGGTGAGTACCAATGAGGGGTGGTAAATAAGTGGAGTTTAACTAAGTTCAATCTCATGCCTTAGGGTGACATCAAGATTATCTAGCTTAGGCCAAATTTAATGCTCTTTATGCAAACTTCAATTGTCTTCCTAGAATCTACAAGTCACTTAAGTAGACTCTAAGTAATAGCTTTGATAAAGAAATAAAGTAGAAAGCTTGCAAGTAAAACTAGGAGGGGGTATCATCACATATGTCTAACCAAGCATGCTTAGTGCATTGCATAGGTTATCTAACTTTCATAATTGCAAGTGTTAGCTTGCAAGGTTAATAGATTGCTCAATCAACTAGTAGTATTAGGCTTGCCTTGTGCAGAGCAGTGGTTGAAGTTCTCCTCGGCTTCTTCTTCGTAGTATCCTCCTTCCTCCTCATATCCTTGGTCGGTACTAGCGTCTATGAATAAATACGAGGTACACAATCACCAAACAATACTTAACAACTTTCTATCATCACACAAAGGTATTCTATAGATGATCTAGCATCATCACTAATATCACAAGAATAAAGCATTTGTGTTATTTATTTATTTTTAGAAAAGTAATTTCTACTCATTGAAAAACTACTTAAGATTTAATATTCTCTAAACCAAACATAGGATCATGTTGAAACATGTCATCACCACATATTTCAGTACATGTGAATGTGATTTAAAGTGGTTTCACAATTTAATAAGGTTTAACCTTTTTATTTTAAATAATTAAAGTGACTAGAAATGCCTATGTGGCATTATTTTATTACTTGAACATCATTTCTGTAAGTAAACCCATTTTTTTATATATTCTGAAAGGTATGATCAAATGTGATTTTTGAGAGTTGGAATCAACTCAAAAGCTATTATGGTTGAAATTTGAAAAATGTTTGAATGCAGAAAAGCTTCTGACTTGTTATTTTTACCAAGGTTGATCTATAGATCCAAATGATTTGAATCCAACGGGCTTTGATTAATCATTTAAATAACTTTCTAACAAAATTGGTTTCATTCCATTTGGTTCACTGAATCGAGCTGGGTTGATTTTTGAAACTAGGTACAGAACTGAGTTTGAATATAAATAGAAAAAGCTAAATTCAAACGAGTGGGCTAAGCGGGAAGGGTTATTGGGCCGGCCCAGTGTCACTCCGCAGTGCGGGGCACAACTGACATGGGTGTTCCACCAGTCAGTGGCTCATAACACGCGAAGCGGTACGGGGCGATGTGGTGCGTTGGATTAGAAGTGAGATCAACGGCTGAGGGTCGTCATCAACGATGAACAAGTCACCGGCGAGATCGAACCCTAGCGGCTCGGTGGGGGTGCATAGGGGGCATACCGGGGCTCCAGTGACGACGGTGAGGCGGGCAAACGAGAAAGTCGACGACGGCGAACTCAGGGGTGGTCGTGGCAGCTCTGGGGGTGGTCGAAATCAATGGCTCCCTTCTTCTCCAGAGGCGGCCTGCTCCGGCGCAATTCCGGCGAACTGCTTCTCCTCGTGCTCCGGCTAAGGTATGGAATGATCAGTGAGGTGAGGGGAGTGAGATGGTGTGAAGAAATCGAACGGGGGTCGTCTCCTTTTATAGGCTCGACGGCGAGACCGAGAAGGGATGGGCAGGCGACGGTGGCGACACGGCTACGGGCGTCTAGAGTCATAGCCAAGGTTGGCATTCGACGGGCGGTCTCCTGGCGATGCTCTAGAGCTTAAATGCGCGTGTAGGGGCCGTGGCATTTGGTCGGGAACGCGCGGTGCTCTGCGAGGAAGAGGCGGTGAACTCCGTGGCGAGCGGTGGCTACGGGGTACGGGCGGTGAAACAAACATGTATGGTGGTCTCCTGGGACGGTGGGGTGCATGCTGGCGGGCGGCGAGGGATCGATGTGGTCGGGTTGCGTGGGAACGGCGCGTGCTCTACGGTGCGCGCCGGCATGGTCGACAGCGGCACGGGCGCGACATTCCTGGTGGTTTTGGTCGCTGTCTCGGAGCTAGGGCTGGTCGAGATGGAGCGGTGAGGCATGGGCTGCATACTAGACAAGGTTGGCACGGCTAGTTCTTCTCCTAGCTTGCTGTCCACACTGGGGTGACATGGGTGCTCTCGGCATGCTCACCATTGATGGCATTGGCAAGCTCACAGTGGTGCTAGAGGTTAGTTAAGGTTGCTAGATGATCTACTAAGGCTAGTTGTAACCAGAGAGGGAGCAAGGTTGGCCAAAACACTGCTCAACATAGTGTTTTTGATTTTGTTGATTTGAATCTGCAACCTGTTTGATGAAATGGCCGCATGGACTTGACTTTTGAATTTTGAAAAGTTTTTTGATGGGTGTGCTAGGCATGTGTTGAGGGTTCTGTGGATGCTTGGGTTTTGAAAATTGAGCTTGTTTGAGTGGTTTTTGAAATAGTGGGATCTTCCCGTATGAAATAGATTCAATTTTAAATTGTCATTTAAACTAAGCATTTAAATGTTTTTGGATGATCACAAAGTGGGACTTGGTACCTTGGTATGAGTACTATCAAGGGGTGCAAAGATCCATACATGTTTCTGTTAAGTTCTAAAAGTTAGGGATAGCCAAAGTAGGCATGGAAGTTAATTCGTCCAAAGTGACCATTCACTTAATTTGTTTGTTTTGACTTGTTTGTCTTTGGGAAAAGTTTGGGGATTGTTTAGATGATGTTTATTTCACCTAAGAATCATTTTACAAGCAAAGAAACACAGAACCATGGCAATTTAAAAGAATCCAAATTTTAATACATACACATATGAATGCCTTCATATTTTTATTTGGAAAAGTTTTTGTTAACCCTAATTTTGGTGATTAGAGTTTGATGATCCAAGTTTAATATTTTTGGGATGTTAAAAACCTTCCCCCCTTAAACAAAATCTCGTCCCGAGATTTGAAAAAGGACGAAAAAGATTACCTAGGATTTGAAGAGATCGGGAAACTCCGTCCTAATGTTATCTTCGCGCTCCCAGGTAGCTTTCTCTTCGGTGTGGTTGCTCCACTGAATCTTGAGAAACTTGATGCTTCAAGTTCTGGTAGTTCTAAAAGCTTCTTCCAAAATATGGATGGGTACTTCGGGATAGGTCAGGTCAGCCTTGATTTCTATGGTCCGATGATCAATATTCTTGAACACTTCAGTCTTCTCTGGAACTTCGAGGCACTTGCGAAGTAATGAGATATGGAACACATTGTCCATGGCTGACATCTCTTCGGGTAGTTCCAATTGGTACGACACTTCTCCTCGACGGTTCAGAATCTTGAAGGGGCCAATATATCTGGGGGCTAACTTTTCCTTGAGCTGGAAACGTTGCATTCCCTTCAATGGCGACACTTTCAGATACACAAAATCTCCTGTCGGCGTCTCGACGTCTCTTGTTAGCGTAACTCTTCTGCCTTGACTGGGCTGTCTTGAGGTGCTCACGGATCTTATGAACCTTCTCTTCTGCTTCTCGTAGGATATCGGGTCCAAAAATCTGACTCTCTCCTACTTCCGACCAATTCAAAGGGGTGCGACACTTCCTTCCATACATGAATTCAAATGGGGCCATTTGCAAACTGGCTTGATAACTGTTGTTGTACGAAAATTCTGCAAACGGCAGACAGTCTTCCCACTTAGATCCATACTCTAACACACATGCTCTCAGCATATCTTCGAGTATTTGATTTACTCTCTCTGTTTGTCCATCGGTCTGAGGGTGATAAGCTATGCTGAAAACTAGTCGGGTTCCTAAACCTTCTTGTACTTTCTTCCAGAATCTCGAGGTAAACTGAGTTCCTCGATCCGATACGATGTTCTTGGGAACTCCGTGCAAACTGACGATTCTAGCGATGTATAACTCCGCTAGCTTCGAACTCTGATATGTGGTCTTGACTGGTAAGAAATGGGCGACTTTGGACAACCTGTCCACTATGACCCAGATAGAGTCATTTCCCCTACTAGAAGTAGGCAATCTAGTGATAAAGTCCATTCCAACGAAATCCCATTTCCATTCCGGAATCTGCAATGGTTGCAACAATTCTGCGGGTCTTTGATGTCCCGCCTTGACTCGCTGACATATATCACACTTGGCGATATAGCTTCCGATTTCACTCTTCATCTTATGCCACCAAAATTGCTCTTTCAGATCTTGATACATCTTCGTTCCTCCGGGGTGGATAGAATAAAGAGTATCATGAGCTTCCTTCAGAATCACTTCTTTCAACTCAGAATCTGCTGGTACACAAAGGCGTCCTCTGTACCACAGAACTCCTTCTTCGTCTTCGGTGAATCCGGGTACTTTGCATGTACCGATACGACGCTTGATTCCGTCAATACTAGCATTTCCTTTCTGCGCCTCCTTGATCTGGCTAATCAAAGTGGGTTGAAGTTCTATGCTAGCCAAAAATCCTGCACTCACTAATTCCATTCGAAAATCTTCCATCTCTTTGTGCAAGCTTGGTTGCTCCTTTAAAATCACAGAGTTCAAGCGGCACGGCAATCTGCTAAGGGCATATGCTACCACGTTGGCTTTACCGGGGTGATAGTGAATGTCCAGATCGTAATCCTTGATTACCTCAATCCATCTTCTCTGTCTGATATTAATCTCCTTCTGAGTGAATATATACTTCAGGCTCTTGTGTTCCGAATAGATCTCACAACGGTTTCCCATCAGGTAATGCCTCCATGTCTTCAGGGCTAAAACTACGGCTGCGAGTTCCAGGTCATGGGTTGGGTAATTTTGCTCATGTTGTTTCAGTTATCGAGATAGATAAGATATAACTTTGCCTTCTTGCCTTAGCACACATCCGAGACCGATCTTGGATGCGTCACAATACACGTCAAAGGGCTTCGTGATATCTGGCATGATTAAGATTGGGGCTGAAATCAATCTCCTCTTGAGTTCTTGAAAACTTGCTTCACATTTGTCCGTCCATTCAAACTTCTTGTCCTTCTTCAGCAATTGGGTCATGGGTCTGGCGATACTCGAGAATCCTTCTATGAACTTGCGGTAATATCCCGCAATCATAAAAATGCACGAACTTGGGTTTGAGTGGTTGGGGCTTGCCAATCTTCGACATCTTTCACTTTTGCAGGGTCAACGGAAATTCCTCCGGCTGATACAATGTGACCAAGGAATCCTACCTCCTGTAACCAGAATTCACATTTGCTAAACTTAGCATACAACTGATGCTCTCTAAGGGTTCCAAGAATGATCCTTAGGTGTAGCTCATGTTCTTCTTCTGATTTGGAATAAATCAGTATGTCATCGATGAAAACAACGACAAACTTATCCAGGAAGTCCATAAAAATCTTATTCACGAGATTCATGAAATAAGCGGGGGCATTGGTTAATCCAAAAGACATGACAGTATACTCGTATAATCCATATCTGGTGGTAAAGGCATTCTTTGGAATATCCTCTGCTCGAACCTTGAGTTGATGATAACCAGTTCTAAGATCAATCTTAGAAAACACTTTGGCACCGGTCAACTTATCAAACAAATCTTCTATCTTGGGCAATGGGTATTTGTTCTTGATAGTGACATCATTCAACTTCCGATAATCCGTACACAAACGGTTTCCTCCATCCTTCTTGTCCACAAATAAGACAGGTGATCTCCATGGTGACGCACTTGGTTGAATCAATCCAATTTCCAACATGGCATCAAGTTGCTTCTTCAGTTATGCTAGTTCAGACGGGTTCATACTATATGGTCTCTGGGCTATGGGTCCGGTTCCGGGGATTAGTTCAATGATAAACTCGATATCGCGATCTGGGGGCATACCGGGCAAAACATCTGGAAATACATTGGGGTATTCACAGACTATCCGGACTTGGTCAATGTTAGGTTGGGCTATACTCTTGTTGCACTTGAATTGACGAGGTAAGGTTTCAGATACATGCTCGACTGATATTCCAGCTGTACTGGTCATGGTTATGGCTTTCTTGGCACAGTCAATTAATCCTTTATGTTTGGACATCCAATCCATTTCTAGTACTACTTCCAAACCTTTAGTTCCAAGTACTATTAGATTAGCATAAAAATCTATGCCATGGATTTGGATAGGGACGGCTTTGCAAATTTGCCTAGCTTTGGTGGTTGAACCGGGGATTTGAACAATCATAACATGCTTCAGTTTGGTTGGTTGAATCTTACTAGTGCATGCAAATTCTTCGGTGACAAATGAGTGTGATGCACTAGAATCAAACAACACTCTAGCAAGTACTGAAGTAACAGAAAACATACCCAGCATGACGTCTGGCGCTTCCTGGGCTTCTTCAGCATGCATGAGAAAAAGACGGTCGTTGCGGTTGAGTGAAATCCCTGGGGCAAACCTTCTTCCAGGCTGAAGACGACGCTGCTGCTGAGCTGGGGCATTTGCATTGGGGGCTGCGACATTCTTGGGGCAATGTTGGTGTTGGCGGTAGCATTGTTGTTGTTTAACTTGGGTGGTGCACGGTTGAAATTGCTAGAGTTGCCGGGGTTGTTGTGATTTCCTCCGGGCCTCGGGTTTCCACGGTTGGGATAGGTCGGACGGTTCATCGGGGGTCTGTTGGTTCTCGGGGCAAATCCTGGAGATGGGTTAGGGCGATACTTGGTGGTCTGATGGGTTCCAGGCTGATGCATCATGCGACGCTTGCGGTTCTCATTGGCTTGGTTGATCTTTCCTTCCATTTGAATGGCAGAGTCGACAAGGGCTTCAATATCAGCAAAGGGGATATTGACCAACACAGTCTGCATCTCGTCGTGCAGACCATTCAAGAATCTCTCTTTCTTCTTGGCTTCAGTGTCGATCTCATCCGGGGCATACCTAGCTAATGACAAGATTTTGTCACGGTATTCCACTACGGTCATCCTTCCTTGCTTCAGTTCTCTGAACTCATCTCTCATTCTCTTGATCAAACCCGGTGGCACATGGGTTCTGCTGAACTTGACCTTGAATTCCTCCAAGATCATCATCTGTCCTCCGGTCATTATACGAATGCTGTTCCACCATGGTCTTGCATCTCCGGCTAGATAGTGGGTGGCAAACAGAACATTCTCATTAGCTTCCATTCCGGCGACTTCTAGGTTGTTTTCCATGGTTTGCAGCCAATCGTCTACATCTAAGGGCTCTTCGAACTTGGTGAAAATAGGTGGGTTGGTGTTCTGGAAATTCTTGAGCTTAGATCCATGGTTGTCCTGATTTCCTTGGCCTTGATTGTTGTGGGCCAGCTGAGCTATCTGCTGAAGGGTGGCTAGGTTGGCTTGACATTCAGCTCTTTCAGCTTCGCGGTCAGAAACCAACATTTGCAGGATCTGCAACATCGGGTCCGGGGATGAACCACTTTCTCCGCGTGGCATCTGAAGATTGAGATAGATCATGAGAAAAGAGGGAAATTTCTAAGGTTCAGGGACTTTGGAAAGTTTTTAAAGTTTGACTCAGATTTTTTAGCAACATGCTTTTCATTCATTCATTCATAGCACACGGTACAAACACACACCACAAAACAAGAAAAAAAGATGGTTTTAAGAACCATTATGGAAACTACGATATAGTGGGACCGAATACAACTCACTACGCTAGTGCTCAAGTGCTACTACTCCTCGGAGTCGGTGTAGTCGTCATCCTCATCATCGTCATCGTCATCGATGAAGGCGAAATCACCCTCATCGGTGAAGAAGTCCATAGCCTGATCCTCCAGAAAATCATCATCATCGCTGAGATAGGAGTAGGAGTCTCCACGAAGATCCTCTCCGGCATTCTCTCTTTCCTCCAACTGCATCTCTCTCTCGTGGATGGTCTCCTCCAAATTCGAGATACGGTGGCGAAGACGGACAATGATGCGCTCCTTCTTGTCTAGCTGACGGCGGTGAGACTTGCGACCCTTCGCTAGCATGGCGATGGTCTGATCCTTTGTCTTGATGATGGCGGACTTGTGGTTGGAGTACTCACGGCAATTGTCCAATTCCTGCTGACGATCATACATCATGAAGCTAAGGTGGTCCAACTGAGTCTTCAGCTCGTGGTGGTATGGGGCTTCCAGTGGTTGTCCCATAGCATCACGCCTTGGACAAAACTCAAAGCGAGTACCCTTGATCTGGTTGATACTCTGCCCACATAGACGGGCAAGAGCTTCCTACATAGCCCTGGCAAGTCCATCGAGCCAGTTGTTTTCTCTTAAGGTGAATTGAATTCCCTCGGCAGTGGGAGGTTCAATCTTTCCTTGGAGACTTGCAACAATTATCCACTACAGATCTTCTCCTCCTTGATCATTGAGCTGAGCTCCGAAGAACTCGGGGTGCAGACGCTCCAGAAGTTCCGAAAGCTGGTCCAAATCCCGCTCAAAGATAAGGTCTCCTCCATTCCCCAACTGATAAAACTTGTTGTACTTCACGTCCATCTATAAGAATATAGGATGAGTAAGTTAGTAGAGTGATCAAGTGTGTCGAATTTTAGGTATTTTGCAAGAGTTTTTGAGGATCATGAATTTTTATGAAAGAAACAAGGTGATAAGAATGGGAATAAGTTTTTGTAAATATTTGCTTCCTTTGGTTTTGAAACTAAGTTTTTGATTCAGACGTCCAGTCTAACTAGGGTCTCCTATGGTCAGGATGGCTCTGATACTAACTTGTCAACACCCGGATTTTTAATTCCAGATGCCTGTTATGCCATACATCGCAATCCCAGGATTACCATTTTTCCGAAACATAACAGAATTGGATACCACAGTACATTATCCATTACAAACCATACATAAGGTTTTACACAAATAAGGATCTCATGATCCAGTTCTTAGTATAACTCAAGCAGCGGAAATACGTAATAATAAAGGTAGCGTAGGCGAAGCTCCATCTTCAGGGTCACAGGCAATGCTGACGATGGGAGATGATCCTAGTTGTCTTAACCTTCCTGGGGTCCTTCGTCCTGGTACTCCTCTTCATAGTCTGCCCATGGGAATAGCCAGGGACAAAGCCATGAGTACTCTTTAAGTACTCGCAAACTAATACTAACAAGTGAAGGGGGTTTTTGTAGTAGAAAACTAAGCTATAGGATTGTTTTGCAAAAAGCCAGATTTACCTCTACTAAGTTCAGAAGCAAGAAAAACTAGTTGAAATTTTATAACACCTAAGTGGGAACTTGTATTTCATATCACAACTCTGTTGTGATCAAGTCAAAATCTCAATTCATTTCATAAGTCATTTTGAAAACATCTAACGGGGGAACAGTATGGCCACTCCAACTGTCCATAACCGCAGACGCGGCTATTCGAATAGTTTGACACTCTGCAGAGATTGTACACTTTCACCATAACATTCGATACATCCATCAGGAACAAATCCTGAATTCACCATACTCAGTATGCGGATAATCAATCCTAACCTTTCGATTACACGCCCTAGTATAGGCACCTCTCCTGTGAGTTTGGCCTCCCAACCAGGACCAACTGTCATCTTGGGTACTGCACAGGTGGACAATCTTCACAAGGTAGCCTCAGCTCAGACCTTGGCCGTGAGGGAACCCATACTAAGGTATATAAGTTTCCAGTCAAGCCCTACCCAATTTTCGGGTACTGTGGTTGTACGATAAAATTGGAATGGTATCGCATCCAGACAACCATCAGTTTTATAAAGGGCTAAGGCTCCTGCCTCAACATTTTCATCATCAAAATCATCTGGTGTTCGGAAACACATGTCAAAACATCTCAGTAGAATGACTCATGATTCTAAGGTTTTCATAACCATTTTGCACCAAGTATTCCCATCTAAAGTTGATCAAGTTTTATGCTTAGCACTAGCATCTACAAGTGGGGGTGAGTACTAATGAGGTGTGGTAAACAAGTGGAGTTTAACTAAGTTCAATCTCATGCCTTAGGGTGACATCAAGATTATCTAGCTTAGGCCAAATTTAATGCTTTTTATGCAACCTTCAATTGTCTTCCTAGAATCTACAAGTCACTTACGTAGACTCTAAGTAATAGCTTTGATAAAGAAATAAAGTAGAAAGCTTGCAAGTCAAAGTAGGAGGGGGTATCATCACATATGTCTAACCAATCATGCTTAGTGCATTGCATAGGTTATCTAACTTTCATAATTGCAAGTGTTAGCTTGCAAGGTTAATAGCTTGCTCAATCAACTAGTAGTATTAGGCTTGCCTGGTGCAGAGCAGTGGTTGAAGATCTCCTCGGCTTCTTCTTTGTAGTATCCTCCTTCCTCCTCATATCCTTGGTCGGTACTAGCGTCTATGAATAAATACGAGGTGCAAAATCACCAAACAATACATAACTACTTTCAATCATCACACAAAGGTGTTCTATAGATGATCTAGCATCATCACTAATATCACAAGAATAAAGCATTTGTCTTATTTATTTATTTTTTTAAAAGTAATTTCTACTCATTGAAAAACTACTTAAGATTTAATATTCTCCAAACCAAACATGGGATCATGTTGTGACATGTCATCACCACATATTTTAGTACATGGGAATATGATTTAAAGTGGTGTCACAATTTAATAAGGTTTAACCTTTTTATTTTAAATAATTAAAGTGACTAGAAATTCCTATGTGGCATTCTTTTATTACTTGAACATTATTTCTGTAAGTAAAACCATATGTTTTTATATATTCTGAAAGGTATGATCAAATGCTCCGGGGGTGGTCGAAATCAATGGCTCCCTTCTTCTCCAGAGGCGGCCTGCTCCGGCGCAATTCCGGCGAACTGCTGCTCCCCGTACTCCGGCAAAGGGATGGGATGATCAGTGAGGTGAGGGGAGTGAGATAGTGTGAAGAAATCGAGCGGGGGTCGTCTCCTTTTATAAGTTCGATGACGAGACCGAGAGGGATGGGCAGGCGACGGTGGCGACACGGCTACGGGCAGCTAGAGGCATGGCCGAGGTTTGTGATCGACGGGAGGTCTCCTGGCGATGCTCTAGAGCTTAAATGCGCGTGTAGGGGCGGTGGCATTTGGTCGGGAATGCGCGGTGCTCTGCGAGGCAGAGGCGGCGAACTCCGCGGCGAGCGTTGGCTACGGGGTACGGGCGGTGAAACGAACATATCTAGTGGTCTCCTGGGACGGTGGGGTGCATGCTGGCGGGCGGCGAGGGCTCGAGGTGGTCCGGTTGCGTGGGAACGACGCGTGCTCTGCGGTGCGCGTCGGCATGGTCGACAGCAGCACAGGCGCGGCGTTCCTGGCGGTTCTGGTCAATGTCTTCGAGCTATGGCTGGTCGAGAGGGGGCGGTGACGCATGGGCTGCATACTTGACGCATGGGCTGCATACTAGACAAGGTTGGCACGACTAGTTCTTCTCCTAGCTTGCTGTCCACACTGGGGTGATATGGGTGCTCTCGGCATGCTCACCATTGATGGCATTGGCAAGCTCACAGTGGTGCTAGAGGTTAGTTAAGGTTGCTAGATGATCTACTAAGGCTAGTTGTAACCAGAGAGGGAACAAGGTTGGCCAAAACACTGCTCAACATAGTGTTTTTGATTTTGTTGATTTGAATATGCAACCTGTTTGATGAAATGCCGCATGAACTTGAGTTTTGAATTTGAAAAGATTTTTGGTGGGTGTGCTAGGCATGTGTTGAGGGTTCTGTGGATGCTTGGGTTTTGAAAATTGATCTTGTTTGAGTGGTTTTTGAAATAGTGGGATCTTCCCATATGAAATAGATTCAATTTTAAATTGTCATTTAAACTAAGCATTTAAATGTTTTTGGATGATCACAAAGTGGGCCTTGGTATCTTGGTATGAGTACTATCATGGGGTGCAAAGATCCATACATGTTTCTGTTAAGTTCTGAAAGTTAGGGATAGCCAAAGTAGGCATGGGAGTTAATTTGGCCAAAGTGACCATTAACTTAATTTGTTTGTTTTGACTCGTTTGTCTTTGGGAAAAGTTTGGGGATTGTTTAGATGATGTTTATTTCACCTAAGAATCATTTTACAAGTAAAGAAACAGAGAACCATGGCGATTCAAAAGAATCCAAATTTTTATACATAAACATATCAATGCTTTCATATTTTTATTTGGAAATTTTTTTGTTAACCCTAATTTTGGTGATTAGAGTTTGATGATCCAAGTTTAATATTTTTGGGATGTTACACATGTCCAGGATAATAAACGCGATATATGAACTACTTAAATGAAAGGCAGAAGAAAATGAGGTGACTACTCCTTCGGTTCTCAAATAAGTGTACTTGTGGATATGTATTAAGTCAAACATTTTAAATTTGACAAAACTTTTTAAAAAAGTAGCAACATATATAACATCAAATCAGTATATTATGAAACTCTATTTTAAAAAGAATCCAGTGATACTAATTTAGGGTCATAAATAATACTAATTTAGAGTGATAAATATTGCTACTCCCTCCATGCAGAAATAACTGACTTGGGTTCTATATTAAAATGTATCTATACACTAAAATGCGTAGATATATTCGAATCTAGACAAAATCAAATAAGTTATTTCTAGACGGAGAAATTATATTTTTTAATAAAGTTGATTTGCAGAGAGGAAATGTATATGATTATACGGATTGTTTTTGCACGGAATACCTGTTTTTGTACAATGAACTTGATTCCGGTGGTCCTACTTCCAGGAAACAGAGGACAACCTCTTACGAGATATGATGATCAGATGTATCGGAGAGGACAAACAAATACATGTCACAAAATACTAAAGCCGATGTAACCTATTCTCTCCTACCAAAATTAGTTGACTAATATTTTATTTAGATTCGATTGTATCTAGACATGTTTTAGTATTAGATTCATCCGTATTTTAACAAATTTGAGTCAACAAATTTTCGTCGGAGGGAGTACAAGATTAAGTTAAGCTAGATAACCAAGCTATAAACGCAAATATACTGTGTTCAAGAATGTATGAGAATTGTGGACACAAATTAACATGCCATTTTTTAATACCAAAAGTCCTGTTTTTTTTTTACAATAATACCAAAGGTCCTGTTAATTCAAGGTGAGTACTTCAATCATAGAGTACCCTCCAGTGAGCTAACCTAAATATAATATCTCAGTGAAAGTGACGCGTGAACAAGAAATTTATTCGGTCCCAGTCTTAGAAGTTGAAAAAAGTTGGGCAATATTTTTGTATATTGACGCTTATCAGTTGGGTGCCATGGACGCATCTCTAGAATTGACAAGCAGAGAACCGATGACAAGGTAGTTTGAACCTCTCCATAAGAAAGAAACCTCAATACATCAGTGTAGTGTACCGAGGATACCTTCTAGAAAAACGGAATCTACGAAAAAGAAAATATAGCATGAAGGGAGTATATCTAAGCACTAAAATTTGGCTAGATAAATATAAATTTAAACAAATCTGTGACATTATTTTTGGGACAGGAGGAGTAGAAATATTAGAAAGAGCTTAAATTTCGCATGACAATCCTACGATAACATGGCCATGCGAATGATCCTCTAAAAGTGGATCATAGTCTATTACAAACTTGCTTTTACTTGAGCTGTGATACCAATTTCAAGCTATCATTCTCGGTTTCACTGCATCCATTTCATAGTCCGCATGTATATATTTATAGGGTATCAAGTCAAATATCCAAAGTAAACACGTATTTTCAGAGAAAAAAATTAATTCTTTACTAATGCATGCTTCTTTTATTATGATAGATGGTTATCTTCTTATGCCTCTTTTATCATGCCTTCTGACATATTTGTTTACTAAAACATTGTTTATACCTTACTTTTTTCGAAATGTGGGATAAATACATCGGCCTCCTCTGCATTAATAGATGCACACAGTCTCATTTATTACATATTTTAATAATCTTCGAAATACAAATTCACGGCTCACACAACATCGCCACGTGTATCAACATCATAAAAATGATAAGAAAACTTAGATTAAACATTATTCAATCTACCAGAATAGTGCCATGAAGTCTAGCTAAAAATATCCTAAACGACCATCAAGAGTAGGCTGCCACCAGTAGCCATAGTTTTCTGATGCTCCATAGGTAGTAGAGCAGACCACTGGTGAATCCAATGCACAATCATATGGATAACCTGCAAAAAAATTATATTTCAACTCTGTTAAAAATATTGCAGTTTCAAATCGACCATCATAAGGGTGAAACTCCAATATGAATTCTAGCCTTAACGACACTATCAATACCATTCAACCAATTCCAAACATAAGTGTTAAATTAGCTGGTGGTGAAATATTAGAAGTAAAATAAATGATGCGCCATATAATTTGTGCAAAATGAAAGGAGATAAATAAATGTTGAATGGGTTTTCTCTTTATCACAAAGACAACATTTTCTACTTCCTAGCCAATTTTTTTAGCAAGGTTATCTTCGGTAATAAAAACATTTCTACGAAGAAAACACATGAATATTTTGATTTCTAAGTGGGATCTTTCATTTCCAATGCTATTTTCTAGGAAAATCCCGCTGGTCATTCATCGGATCTTCATCCATTGATTTAACTGAGAAGACACCTGAGGAAGTTAGCTTCCAAACAAAACTATCTGGTTCATCAGAGAGATTTATATCCATCAGTTTTTGGCATAAATTAATCCATAATATCCAATTATTTCCGGATAAATTCCTCCTGAAACTAATATCAGTGGAACCTAAGCTCAAACATTTGTATCTAAACCAATTTTTGATGCACAATGTAATAAAGATGGATATTGATAAGCTAAATAAGAATCATCTAACCATACACCCTTCCAAAAGCTTGCACGTAGATCATTTTCCACATTGAAATGACTGTTAGGGATATACTTTATATGGTTACCCATGACATACATCAAGACTTTGATACTAGGGTGGCCCACTGGTGGTAGATCAGGAGGCTCACCAGGCAGCCCAGTAGATGAGAGAAGATGGATGTCCATCCGGGTGCTGGAAGGCCCAGAAGACTTACGGACTCTGGCCTAGACTCTAAAAGACTTGGAGTGCAAGGCGGAGTATTAGTTGTCCATTTAATGTAGCCAGATGTGATCATCCATCTAAACCCTAGTCCAGATATCTATATAATATGGACTACCTGCACCCCTTAGTGTACATTCATTCATACCATCATTCGCTATAGACTCTTGGCTTATTGCCTTGTAGTGATTGATAGCAGGACGTAGGTTTCGGCCACCGCAACTGAAACTGAATCTGGGTAAACCAAGTGTCACCATCCCAGACCTCCTCTGCATAATGCCCCGTTTCCCTCGCCACGAGGACCCTACTCCAAACGTACTTGTCGACAACATGAAAATAGTTAGCGCCCACCGTGATGTCATCAGTTACCAAACATCAAATCCAGGGGGATCTATGTTCGCGGGAATCAGCGAGAGTGTCGCCGTTGGTCGCGTGTTGTACAACGACATCTAGCCGATCATCTCTTAAGATGAGAGCTTAGTGCCGGATAATGATTACATTACCAACTACTATATTGTGCCTTTTGGAAGCATGCATATCTTCATCAGCTTCACCGACGCATCTGACATCGGATTCACAACAATATCCTCCCAACCTGCCCCTATGGCGATCACATCGGGGGCATTCGGATCTTGTTCCCATCTGTTTGTGGCGGCGGAAGTGTTTCATGTCAAAGGAAAAGGAAAACCTACCCAAACCGCGCTAACAACACAGAACACGGTGGAAGACGAATCGGGTGATAACGTGTTGTCGTTCATGCATTGATCCAACGCCACTATGTTGGCTATGTTGCCGCTAGATCTGGCTCGACCAATACTTGAGATGATGATGTTTAACGCAATCCAAGAGGATATTAATCCGGATTCCCCTACGGTTTCCTTCAATTCATCAAAACTTCAAGTATACCTGGACCAATTCGAGGATGATGCCGAGTCTTCTATGACGGTTAGTACGACCGACGTTGGCTCCGTCATGCCGGAGTCCACTAACATCAGCGATTCATCCTAACGTGAACGTACTGATGTAATTCTCACTCCAAGAAAAAATGTCAAGGTAGTCTTAATGGCTAACATTGTGGTAGTCGCAACAATGGACGGTGATCAGGCTAACCCTGCCATAGAGAGTGCAAAACCTGGCCCGCACTAGCGCGACTGTGCTGCCACCATCATCCATCAATCCTCACGTGGTAACCCTGGAAGTATAGGAGGTATTTGAAAGGATACGGGTAGGCTACACTAGCGCAAATCAAAAAATTTCTACCGCGTAAACCAAGATTAATATTGTCATAGATCACGGGATTACCACTAGACGCGCAGTTGCGGAACTTGATGAAGCGCGTCGAGGCAGTGTAGATGTTCTATGTCTCCTCCTCGTCCTCGTCCCACGACCAACTCCCCTTGCGCGGCCCATCCAAGTTACACAGATGCAGCACCTCCGAGGTATCCACACGTGCGGGGTGGAAGTGTTAGATGCCGGACTGCTAGGTCCGCGCGTGCAACACAGGCGTGAGGAGTGGTGGCTGGGTGGAATGGTCTAACCCTGGTCAGCTCGCCCCACCCTCTCTTATATAGGCGTCCCTAGTGGGCTTCTACATTAGCAGCCCATTAGTAGCCTAAGCTTGGTCTAATTCGGATCTAATCCTCATTAGGCTTCCATACCCTTAAGTGTGTGACCCTATAGGTTCATATACGTATAGACATGACATGAATACACTTATTCTGTCAATAGTTGGTAGCGGCCTCTAGCAATACGTGCCAACTCCTAAACACATACAAAGATCATATCGGACGAACCATCACAAGGTTTAGTACATGTCTTTCCCTTTGCCTCACAATATTTGGTCTAGCTTCAAGCTGACCTCCCTTTCTCGATACTTTGATTCGGAATCCCTTTACTAGGTTAACTTTTAACCTTATGGAGCACGGCCATGCATTTCTGGATCCGATCACTCGAGGGGCCTAGAGATATCTCTCTCAAGTAGAGAGGGGCAAATCCCATCTTGATTGACCAAGACTTGCATTATGCTTCAGGACAAACCCGAAAGCTACCTTTATAACTACCCAGTTACTGAGTAGCGTCAGACAGCCCCAAAGTAGGTCGATCCACATCTCAAGAACATGCCACAATCTTAGGTCTAAGGACAAAATGTACACGATGTGTAGAGAGAGCTGCAAGTCTAATTGCCAGTCTTAAGTTGGGTTAGTCCAACCTCATGTTCATAACATGTGTCCACATCATTGGTTTGGCATCTCCATGTCTATGATTTGCGAAACATAGTCATCAACCAATCGATGTGCTAGTCTAATATTCACGTGTGTCCTCACATGAACTCCGACTAGGGACAACTATTAGATAACCATACAAGTAAAGAGTTTCACAAACAATTCACATAATTGCCATTCAATACAAGTTGCCTGATATGGATATTCAAGGAACATTACAGTAACTCATGGATACATAAGAAATATAATCGTCTCTATGCTTGCCTCTAGGGCTTATTTCCTTCATTATTCCGTGAGTTCCTCACCGAACCCATCAACTCGTTCATGGCACATACTATAATGGCACTGAAAAAACGTTTGGAGATACTCAAACATGCACCTAACATTATTGAGATCACCAAGAAGTTCGACGAGGGCATCACCAGGACGGAGAAGCTGCACTAAGAATATAAGCGACTCATGAAAGAAGTGCTAGTAGCCAATTGCAGAGCTGTTCTGGATAAAGATTTTCTCTCCCTCCCCGAGAAGGAAGAAGATCAGAACGTCGGTGAACCAAGGAGTAACAACCAAGTAAATAAGGTATTCAACACCCTAGTAGAAAACATCGTCAATTCCACATAGATCCTAAAGAACAATCTGAGTACAGATGTGATAGAACAATGTGTTGTGCTTTGGGAGAAAGCTCTGCAACAACAGAAGATCATCACTTCTTTTAGTGGAAGACTCGTACCAAAATCTACAAACTACCACAATGATGTGGGAAATCTAGAGACCAACAAAATGCTTCGAGACAGAAACCGTTCGACTAGGAATGAGTAACCTCAAGATGACCACTCAATAACTGATCTGATAGAACTACGGCACCAAGAGGCACGCGGATGGTAGAATGTCATTCTCATATCCCAGCAAAATGGTGCACCACGAGATGATCAGGGAATACTCCTCTTCTACCCTCGCACAGGAAACAAGATCGCATTCGAAATACCAAGGAGGCGACCCATAGTTGATCTATAAGTTTGTCAGAATGAAGAAGAGTGTTTCCGTAAAAAATGTTAAAAGCGGACATACTAAGAATAGTCATCAAGACGAGAATTACGCTATGGTCCACCATAGTGCCCCACGAGACATCCCATTGGGAAGTCATCATTGGAGGCCCGTCGTTGGAACATACCCGAAGGAAGGAGACGTGCATCCAATCCAACATGCCCGCTATCTCCACCATCAGTGACCACAGTGGCAGCAGAGGAAGTGATAGATGTGGAAATCGTCCAGCTGCACTGAATCAGCGTCCACGTAGGCGCGAATACAAAGACGGAGAATACTCAGACTGGGGTCACTCAAACAACGCCTTCTCGTGGCTAGATGCCATCCGCCGGGAAAAGCATTATGAAAGAGTGGACTACTATGTGTGTCGAAAATGCTCTAGGCCAAGAATTCGTAAAACCCCTTCCGCAAAAAACTTCATGGTAGTAAAACATATCCCAACAAATTATGGGGTGGTTAGGCTAGACAGGTGGTTGTATGGATACTTCAATGTTGTGATCATTGCAAAAGGCAACAACCTGGTGGTCGTCCGATAACTACCCCTTCATGTGGGGTGTTCACGTTAATGCCCTTACTTGATGGACATGGGCTTAAGGAAAAGTGGTACACTAGAGATCTCGTTCAGCTAACAAACAACCAATGCAGGACACGAGGGTTACCCAGGTTCAGGCTCCTGGAGGAAAAACCTTACTCGTCCCTGTTTGTTCTTGATTATCAGCGAAACCGAGGATTACAAGGGTGTGCAGATGAGATCTAGCCGGTGTGTGTGCTAGGGTTGAGGTAGGTCCATCTCGACGTTCCCTCCTGGCCTTTACACAGGGAGGCCAGGTCTCAGGATAGGGTCGAGTCAGTTACATATTAGGGTTTGTCTCTTAACTTTGTATCTAAAGTTAGGCATATCCTACAAGGAATCGCATCCTCCATGGGCCTGGGCCACCCGAATCCTTCTTGGGTTTCATCATCAAGTGCGATCATCGCGTGTGCTCCTGCTAGGACAAATCGGATAGGCCAATATTGGGTACCCATAGGGCATTACCCATGTCAGTAGCCTCCGAGTGTTTAGTCAAATCGTAGATTCTGATGGAGACTCTAAAGTCTTTGACTGTTTATTTTGATCCGAACATGTTTTCGGGTCATAGATTTTAGTTCATAGTGATAGTTCATATGTGTGCTTGACTCGACAGAGGGATCATGGTCAGTTAACTGCCTTCAGCCAAAACAACGCTATCTACTTAGATTTGAGTCACCGGACTCGAATCCGGAAAAGTGTTGGAGTAATTCCACTCACCCTACGGAGGCCTTACAGAAGTCAAATCCCAGTGATTTCATTATTCACCTAACGCGTCCGTCAGGTTTTTTTATCGCATCTGTAGGCACTGTATATTTCTAGTAGAGTGCAACATGTGCATTACCAGGACATCAGACTGTGTCTGTAGGTCTTACCTTTGCGTCGTAGATAGAGCATACAAATGTTTGTCATCGTAGAGATGATTCGGGTGGACCAGGAGAAATTGTCTCTTTTAAAATTATTGTGATGGGCGGAGTCACCATGTTGTTCGATTGCATGTTAGTCCTTGTGACGCAGTTGCCTCAAATGATCCGAAAGATCGTGATAGTTGTATCATAGGGTGCGATGAAGGAAATATGCCCTAGAGACAAATAATAATATTGATTATTAGAAGATTTCATAAAGTTTATGATTAATTTTTATATCATGCTATAACTGTATGGAAACGTCTATGCACGTGTGATATACAAACAACCATGAGTTCCCAGTGAAACTATAGTCACTGGTACATTGGAAAACAAATGATCAAGGTTTCCTGATCATGTTGGTGCCTCGGTAGCAATTGACAATGGAGTCATCTCATTGGAGAATGAGATGGTGAACATACCCTATCCATAGCATACTAACACGATCATGTCATAGAGTTGAATTTAGGATGATTAGGAAATGTAGTGACTCCATATCTAATCAGTGTCTCTGAAGGATACTTTAATAAGCGCAGGCGAGCAGCTGACAAATCAAGCGCGCGGTGAGCTGCGCTCTTTGTTGGTGGCTCCACCTCGAAGGGCCACGACGGCCGCAGTATCGCTCCCGCATGTAGCACAAGGATCCCGCTGCACAATGCAAGGCCACCAAGGCACTAGACATGTCCTTCATGACTATGGACTCGCAGGGCAATATCATGCCCAAAACGCTGCAGGCAGCGGTGCTGGGGATATACTTTCTGGGTATACTCACAGAACTCACTGACCAGAGTGTCCCACCAATGGGTTAGACCATTGCTTCACGGGCGGCCCAATAAGAGAAAGAGGAGGAGCCAATTCCGGCTACGACAAGTCCCAGAAGAGTTACCAACTTAGGCCTATTGTATTACTTGTAGTTCAAACTATATCTAGTTACCGACTATGTAACATAGCTGGATAGGTCTCTCCTATAACCCTAGGCCCCGGTGACTATATAAACCGGCCCTATGGGAGACTTTAGGGCATAACACAATACACAACCACAATCAACTCGTACAGGCAAACCTCTCTTGTAACCCACTGTAACATCCGGCTTACGCTGATATATTACTGGGTTGCTAGCAGGAGTAGGATCCGATCACCGCAGTCGGATCGAAACCTTGGTAAACTTGTTCTCACCGCTCCTGTAACATCCGACGTCTCACACCCCATATTTCCAACGCCACTAGGACCACTATGGTGTACTTGTCAACAATCCGACGACAGTTGGCGCCCACCATGGGGCAGGTGACCTTTGGAGCTTCATTCTAGGCAGAATCTGCGCGTGTAGGAATCGAAAAAACTATCGGCATGGGTCACGAGGTCTACGCCAGTGATGTCCCTCTCGTCTTTCTCGACAAGACTTGGATTCCGGCTTTGAAACTCGTGACGACCTGCACAATCATGTCCATCGGCGAGATCGATATTTATCTCGGTTTCGCTGATCCTGCCCAACGCACCCTTGTGGTGATGACCATGGTGGAAGAAAAATCCAGATCTACTTTGTCCTCTGAAGCGGAAGAGTTCAAGATCCCGGAAGAAATCAAACCCACCCAGCCCACTCCTGCAGTGGAAGAAGAGGTGGAATAAGAATCCGAATCTGATCTCCCTACCAAGATCGGATACACGGATGAGGAATATATCCGCTACGGATCCGTCCTCCCGGACGTTGTAGCAGAAAAACTACCCTTGAAGCACAAGATAAATGAGATGATGAAACGCCCCTACATCGATTACGAAGTAATCGCCGACATCAAGGAGAACTTTGAGATGGAGGAGGCGGAAACCCAGTTGTGCCACTACTTCCAGAACATGAACAAGAAGAAGAACTATTTCGTGTACCACATAATCTCTGGATCCGAATCTGTCGATGCTGGAGCCGGTAGCAATTTGGTCCTAGACGCAATCAAAGAAAATGCCGACTTACCTGGCTCCCCTTAGGATTTAATAACGTCACAGGAACTTCGAGACTTCGACAAAGAGATGGAGGAGTATGAACAAGAACACATCTCCAAGCCAACGCAAGGTTAGCCGGAAAATTATCCTAGTCCATATGATAGCATGGATGAAAGCTACACCTCGCAGGATGATATGGATACCGAAGATTCCTCCGAGGTCCACAAGCCAACCATGACAGAAAGTGCCGACGAAAGTTTATCCCCCGGTACCAGAACAAAAGACGTCTTTGCCACTGGTACGCACGTTAAATCTACTGGGCGGTCAAAGAAGAAGAAGAAGAAGAACAATATTCTGACACCGGCAGAACCAGAGGTCGAAGAAACCAACGAAGAAAAAGTTGATGAAGAGATCGAGATGGAGAATCAGGACGGAGATCCGATTAATACCACCCTGATCGACCCTCCTGTGGATGGACACGCCGTCACCAAGGGTGCGCGTGAAATCTACGGAGATGCTCTCACGATTCCAATTCCAACGGCTTCGGATCTTACACCGAAGGCGCTGGAGAAAAGGGCCGAGGACCTAGAAAACCACCGTCTGTTTCTGCTCGAGGAAGCTGCGCGCATCATCGAGATGAGGTAGCACTTAGACAGTGATCCTGCCAAGTACCAGTCAGATTTCAAGCGACATCCAAAGAAAATAAGGGGAGGTCCGTTTCTTGCTAACAAGAACTCGGATATCCACAAAGATCTATTCGACGGAAAGGATGGAGAGAAGATCCGAGTCTACATCACGCCGTTGGAAAACGCTGCTGCATCTCGGGCCATCCTCGCCAACAATCCGTCTCCACAGCAAGTTCAGCAGTGCGTCACGTTGCTGGAAAAAGGATTAAAGCAGCAGAAAACAGCCGCGTCATTTAGTGGTAAGCTGGCCTCAAAGTCTGAGTTTTGCCACACCTGCGCTAATGAAAGCGCTGATGTAAGGCTCCGCAGGGATACGAATTAATGCTATCGTACCCATGGAGAAGAAGAGAATTCAAGAACCGGCTCAAACAACTACTCTCATTGGCCGGCTTGTGACTGGGCAAGAGTTATTCTGGCTGGGTCCAAAGACGCCATCAGGGCAATGGTTCCTCATCAGGACCATCATCGGCAAAACAACCATTGCAGAGAAGACCCGGAAACACGCCACCAGTGAGAGGAGCAAGATCGGCTAAGGATGCCACCACCGAGCCGTGCGGCTGGCAATGCCGGATGAAGAGATGATCCGGATCGCCCTAAATCAAGTAGGGACGGTGCCCAAAGAAATAGGCATCGGAGTTAGCATAATGAAGCTCCACCACCACCACTGTGTAACCCAGCCGGAAATATTCCACCAGGGCCACCATCGCCTCATAGCAGCGACCATTAAGGATTCGGACGTAGCCATGGAAGCCACAGGGGTGGAGGCGGCAATGGTGAAAGGAGAAGCAGAAACCCGACTCCACCGCGCAGGAGCTGTGAGCCTCGAAGGCGCAGATCTCTCTCACCAAACGACGCTCTCCATCGCATTGAATGAAACATAGAGGCGCGACGGTACGAGGAGGAAGACGTGTATGTGGGACCCAAGTGCTTTGGACCACGCATACGTCAGACCAAATTTCTGGTTGACCTTCGTATTTCCAAACACATTTAGCCCTATGATGGCGTAGCTCAGCCAGATACTTGGCTCCAGGATTTTTTTCTAGGCCTGCTGCATCGCCAAAGGAGGAAATAGCCTGGTCGCAGTCCGATATCACCCACTCATGTTGAGAAAGACGTCTAGATCATGGCTCAATGAACTTCCATAGAATTCAATTCACAACTTTTATGATATGCAAAGTGCGTTCTTTTCAAACTTAAAGGGAACATACAGGAGGCCCTGCATAGTCGGATACTTGCAGTGTTGCACACAAAGACCCGGAGAAACATGCCGAGATTACCTCGGACGCTGGATTGAAACGAAGAACTCCTGCGAGGGAGTAAATGAGCAAATGGTGATAGAAGCTTTTATTGCAGGACTTCCAGTCGGACTTTTGTGTCATAGACTGAAGCGTGCCCATGTCACAGATTTGGGAGAAATGATAGAGACGGCAAGCAAATCTGCTGATGCCGATGATGATTCAGAAGGGCTGCTAAACATTCTGGCCAATCCCAATGTGGCCCAATAGCCAAAACAATCTCAGAAGCGCAATAACACCTCGGACGAAAAGCCGTCTCCAAACAACGCAGCTATCAACGCAACGTTCGGATCTGGAGGACGAGTAGGGCGCGGAGGCGGCCGGGGTAGAAGCCGTGGAACTTCCCAAATCTAGGGCAGAGGAGATCATCAACCCGGAAGAACTTATACCTAGGCTGAGATTGCCAACAATCCCTGTGTCCATCACTTGGATAGTAATGGAGAATGTACCCACACAAATGCTGAGTGTCATTTCAATGACGACATCAATAAAGACGAATCCGTTGGCTATAGAGCCAAGCGACGAAAAGGAAAGAAAAATTCTGAGAAAGTAAAGGAGCCCAAGGAAGATTCCAACATGGAAGAAGCGGAAGCCGCTGTAGAGCCCAAGTCAGATGGAAAGAAGACTTTTACGACCAAGAAAGATGCATACGTCTGCTTCCTTGGATCCCATCATGCCAAAGAAAATAAGGCGGTTCTCCCTGAGCTCAATGCCACGGTTTTGGCTGTTCCACAATTTTTGACTGGTCGGAAGTAACCATCACCTTTGATCACTCAGATCACCCGAGGAAAACACATCGTCGGGGAAAGTACCCTCTAGTCTTCAATCCTCTTATTGATGGCTATGAGTTCTCTAAAAACACTCATGGATGGTGGAAGCCGCATTAACATCCTCTACATCGAGACGCTCCATCGCATGAAGCTGCACGAGAGGCAGTTGAGTTACAGCAGTGTAACTTTCCATGGCATTGTACCAGGGAGACAGGCGGATTCTCTCGGTGAGATTACTCTGGCGGTGACATTCGGAACCTGACCGAACCACTCTCTTTTGAGGTGGTACCCTTAAAAAGTGCTTACCATGCCATCTTCGGACATCCGGCTTACTGGGCGTTCATGGCTCGTCCCTGTTACATCTACAACATGATTAAACTTCCAGGTCCAAAGGGTGTAATCATCGTACGGGGAAATCTGAGGAAGGCGCAAGAGTGCAACGAAGGATCTGCTGCCTTCGCTGAAGCCGTGCTGCACGCCCAGGAGTACCAGGAGATCAAGAAGACCATCAATCTTTCTGAGATGCCCGCTATGAAGAATGAGGTGTTGAAGGAAATTTTGCATTTCAAGGCATCGGAAGAGATGAAGAAAACATCGCTGAAGGAAGATGATCCCTCCAAGATGACGAACATAGGGGTAGGCTTAGACTGAGCATAGGAAAGTGCACTCATCAAGTTCCTCAAAGATAATACTGATATCTTTGCATGGAAGCCTTCTAACATGACCGAAGTACCTAGGGAACTCGCCGAGCACTCTCTTAATGTGTACCCTGAAGCTAAACCCATCAACTAGTCCTTACAATGGTTTGTGATGAAAATCGCAAAGCAATAGCCAAGGAATTAGCCCGACTAGAATTAACGGATTTTATAACAAAGGTCATCCTTACAGATTGGGTGGAAAATCCTATACTCGTCCCTAGAAAGGACACCATTGATTTAAGGATGTGTGTTGATTATACGGCTTTGAACAAGGCATGCCCAAACGATCCGTTTCCTTTGCCATGAATCGATCAAGTTATCGACTCAACGGCAGGATCGGAACTACTCTGATTTCTTGACGCATATTCCGGATATTACCAAATACCGATGAAAAAGTAGGATCAAATTAAGACGTCTTTCGTCACTCCTTTTGGAACCTTCTGCTACAAAACTATTCCTTTTGGCTTAAATAACGCAGGAGCAACATATCAACGTACTATGCAATGTTGTCTCAACGACCAAATCGGATGCAACGTCCATGTATACGTAGACGACATAGCAGTTATGTCCAAAAAAAAGGAAACTTTAATTTCTGACTTGGATGAAACATTTCCTAGTCTACGGAAATTCAATATGATGCTAAATCCGAAAAAGTGTTTCTTTGGAATTCCAGCCGAAAAATTGTTAGTTTTCATTGTCTCTGAGCGAGGCATAGAGGTGAACCGGGAAAAAATTAAGGCTATACTAAACATTACCAGGCCAACTCGCCTGAAGGACATGCAGAATCTCACTGGTTGCATTGCAGCGGTGAGTCGGTTCGTCAGCCGGCTCGGCGAAAGAGCCTCACCTTTATACAAACTCATGAAGAAAACCGAGAAATTTGTCTGGATCAAAGAATCCGAAACTTCCCTGTAAAGTTTGAAAGACCTACTTTCAAACCCACCAGTTCTTGGAGCGCCAGAACCTCAAGAACCTATGTTACTCTACACTATAGCGACCAACAAGGTCATAAGTGTAGTAACAGTAGTCGAACGCGAGGAAGAAGGCCACGAGCATAAGGTGCAACAGCCAACTTATTACCCGAGTGAGGTTCTAACCGAATCAAAACAATGGTACCCACATCATTAAAAGCTAGCCTATGGAGTGTTCTTTGCATCCATAAAGGTACGACACTATTTTCAAGAGCACAAGATCACAGTGGTGAGCACCGCTCCCCTGCGAGACATAATCAATAACCACGACGCCACATGACGTGTCGCAAAGTGGGGAATAGAGCTTGCAGCTTTCGATATTGAGTACAAACCACGTACATCAATCAAGTCCCAAATACTTTGCCAACTTTGTTGTTGTTTGGACAGAAACAACAGAAAACACAAGTCCTCCAGACTCGGAATTTTGGACCCTTCACTTTTATGGATCAAAAGAACGAGGAGGCTCGGGGGATGGCGTGGTGCTCAAATCACCCCAAGGAGATAAGCTGTTCTATGTGTTTCAAATACACTTCACGGCAACCAACAATATTGCCGAGTATGAAGCACTACTACATGGAATACGCATGACCAAAAATATTGGCATATCAAGACTCATGTGTTACGGAGACTCGGATTTAGTTACTCAGCAAGTATCCGATATCTGCAACGAAAACAAGCACATTGCAGCATACAAAGCTGTTGTGGATGAACTATCTAAATTGTTCGAGGGGTTTGAGGTTCAACACATCCCTCGAGCAGAAAATGAGGAAGCAGATGCTCTATCGAGGATATGCTCTGTGCAGAAACAAGTACTGGATGGCGCTTTCTTAGAGCATTTAAGGTTCCCCTCCATAGTCGAAGTTGACGAGTACTATCCGACGAAATCTGGCTCACCTTTGATAGCAGTTCTGGCTGTAATACTCAGCTGCACAAAACCCTATCTGGATTTCCTGATAGACGGAAAATTACCCAACGACGAAGTCTTGAGCTGAGAGATTGTCCGGCGAGCAAAAGCCTACACTATAATAAATGGTGAGCTCTATAAACAGAGTGTTTCTGGCGTATTTCAGCGATGTATTTCTTTGGAAGGAGTGAAATCTTAAGAGAAATCCACGAAGGCGAGTGTGGTCATCATGCTGCAGCCAGATCCTTAGTGGATAAAGCTTTTCGAGAAGGATTCTTTTGGCTTACAGCTAAGGCGGATGCCGATAAACTGGTCAAAACATGCAGAGGCTGCCAAAAGTACGCCCATCAGGCACACGTTCTGGCTGAACAGTTGCGAACAATCCCTATTACATGGCCATTTGCGGTCTGGGGTCTTGATATGGTAGGGCCGTTTCGCATGGCACAATATGGATTTACTCACCTACTAGTAATGATGGATAAATTTACAAAGTGGATTGAGGCTAAATCTGTAACAATTTGCGATGGAGCCATAGCCAGAAAATTCATTGAGGATGTAATCATCCGATTCGGATATCCGTACAGTATAATTACTGACAATGGGAGCATTTTTTCCATGGGGGAACTTTCCGAATTCTACGAAGTACAAGGGATCTGACTTGATATTGCATCAGTCGCACATCCACAAGCTAATGAACAAGTCGAAAGAACTAATGGCCTTATTTTACAAGGAATCCGACCTCGCCTCGAGGCACCGCTTCTTTGGGCCGCGGGGGCTTGGGCGGAAGAATTACCATCTGTGATATGGAGCTTACGTAGAACTCCTAACATATCAACCATCTATACTCCTTTCTTCTAGGTCCATGGTGCAGAAGCAGTTCTTCCAAGAGATCTAATTCATCAGTCTCCACGAGTCAAAGCGTATATCGAAGAAGATGAAGAAGTTTCTCGAAAAGATGATCTCGATATAATCGAAGAAGTGCGCGTCGTTGCTGAGCAGAGATCTACAGCCTATCAGCAAAAGTTGCGCAAGTATCATAGTCATAGAGTGCAAAACCGCTCTTTCAGAAAAGGCGATTTGGTACTCCGACTTGTGCAAAAAGAAAGCAAAAACTTTCCCCAATTTGGGAAGGACCTTTTATGATTAGAAGAGTTTTGCATAATGGGTCATATTATTTAATCGATATGAGACCAATCAAGGAAAGAACAGATACCCGGAAGAGAAAGAGAGCTGGTGGAAGCACAGACCCGGATGAAATAGACTGTCTATGGAATATTGCACAACTACGACCCTTCTATTCTTAGTTATATTTCCTTGTAATCATATATGTACATGTTCAAAGTGAAATAAAGTATTGGTTTCCTCATATGTTATCTTTGAGATGTTTTTGCCATCTTATTTCCAAAAGAGCATGTCATTTTTTCTAAAAATCCCAGAATGCTTGAAAGTACATTATGCTCATGTTCGTTCTGCTTATGATTTTTGAATATCTAAAAAGTGTTACCTTAGGGTACAGAATTTAATTTATTGTATACACTTTGGTTGTTTATCTGATTGCTTAGACGCAGGCATTTTCCGAGGAATGAGTTGTTGGTACTGGAAGCCGGCTTGTTTCCAATTTTAAACTGGTTTAGCAATTGCGATCCATTGCTCGACAAATTTTCCTTGCTAAAGGTTGGTCGGCCCATGAAAGGCACGAGGCAGAGAGCCAGATAAAACGACAAGTATAGGCATAAAACAAAAAAGTGCTTCAGAAATTTTCAAGCACATGCATAAAAAGTATAAGCACAAGTGCTACGATAGTAAAAGCATTAGTTTTTACAAGACCAACACAAATAAAAACATTGTTTCCATCATTACATTTCCAGAAGTTCAGAATAATGCATAAAAACTGTTTATGCTACAGAGTCAGGCGGTGGTGATGAAGAAGGTGGAGCGCTTGAGTCGACAACATTGTCGCCCTGGATCTCAGTCTCGGAAGCTGCAAAGCTGTTTTCTGGCTCTTGAGGCGAGGGAGGCACGGCGATGGATTCAAAGAACGGCGTCGTATAGTTGGTCATCTCCGCCACACGAAAAGCATGACCTGCACAAGAATTTTGGATTTCCTTGATGTCCTGTGGGTTGCCCTCATCATCCTCCTCGGCGATACCTTTGGTGACATGCCCGATTTCCATCTCGCTGTGGTGGCTCATCACCATGGTAAGCGCAGTCTGGGCAGCAGTCCGAGCGTAGGAGATATTCCAGTCCTCGATAAGCTTCGGAATCTCCTTGGCCTTGTCCCTCACCTCTTGCACGGACATTGTGTGCAAGTCGGAAAGGTTGACTGACTCGCCAACTACTTCAAGATATCTCTGACCAACTTGATGTGCTCGAGGCGAGGTTCGGAGGTAGGAGAGTCAAAAAGATTCAAGAGGGCAAGGAAAGAACCAAAAAGTCAAAATTTGACTCAAAAGAAAGTTGAAAAATTAAAAAAAAGTAAAAGTCAGAAATCTTACCTAGCATAGAGCAATTCCATTGATCATGCTCCTCACGGAGGCTGTTAAGTTCACTCTCTGTGGCCTGGGCCAGATCCTTCTGACTATCGAAGTCCTTGTTGAGATCATCTAGTTGTTTATCTCAGAGGGCTAGCAGCTTCTCGAGCCTGACGATCTCATGATTGCTTGACTCCAGGACATCAGCTACAGATTTCAGCGACTCAATAGTGAGCTTCTGAAGCTTGTCCCAGAGCTCAACATTCTCCATTTCTAAGACCTTGATGTTCTCGGATTGCTCCACCATCTTGCTAGACTGGCACAACAGTTTTGCAAAGGAAAAATATCAGTCGGACAAAACAAGTTTGACTATCACAAAAGTTAACTGACAAAGAGGAAGTCGGAAAAGTTTACCTTCTGCTTCATATTTCTCAATTTTCAACTTTGAATTATCAAGGCGCAAGGCTTTGATCTCCTTGCGTTTATTATAGATGTTCTTGAGCAATTCCTAGTTGGAAGATACAATTTTCTGTAAGTTTAGAGACAGAATAACATCAGACGGCTACTAAGACTCGGGCTGCAAATTTAACTAAGTAAAATTACAGCACGAGCCTTGGGGGCTACACTACATCATTCTTTTGCAACCTAAAAGAATTAACTCAGATCCAATGATGTTTATCCGGATTATGCTTGGGGGCTAGAGGATATGATAATAAATGCAAATAAGAATCAGAAACTTACAATGTGTTCTAGATGCAATTTCTCAAATCTGACCTTGGTGCTATGAAACACCTTCTCGGCAAGGGAGAGGGAAGGAACATCCTTCGCTGGGACTTTGCTAGAATCAATATTATCATCCTGGACCAAAATTTGGTCTAGGAGGCTGAGCAGTTTGACGTCCTCCTGCTCTTGGCTCACTGCCTCTAGGGTTAAGGTTTGCTTCTCAAGGCTGGATTGGGCCAGCTTGAGGATCTCTTCCTCTTCAGGCCAGAGAGAGCGGAGACAACCACTTTATCCAACGTTCCTATAGATGTTACCATGGGATCAATACCCTTGACTGGTAAACCCTTGTTAGTTGCCTGATCATCAATGGTGACCAAGGCTTGCGAGATGTCGCCAGCATTAGGAGAGGCAGAAGCTTCCTGTGCTGATGGAGTACTAGATGGAGCTGGTGGCGGCATAGCAGGGGAATAACAAGCTTTTGCTGACGTATCTGCTTGGCCGGCTTGCTGTCCGGCTTGATCTTACTCTTCAAAACTGATTTAGCTCTAGAACATGAAAATCCAAATATCCGGTGTGCTCTATAAAGAAAGAAAGGTATAAAGTACTGGAAATAAAAGACAAGGTGCTTACTTTTTAACTACTGTCATCACTTGGCTACCAGCAGTAACAACAACTTCTTTCGCCTTGCGCTTCTTGGAGGCAGGGCGGCAACTTATTGCACCTCATCATCCCCCGTCGCCTCCGGATCATCTGAGGGATAGCCCTCTAGTGGAGCTAGCTCAGACTTGGAGAGTTTATCGAGCTAATAAAGTCGAAAAGCAACGATGAAAAAAGAGTCGGAGAAAGAACAGAAAAGAACGACGAAACGCAAAAGCAGAGTTGAAATATTTACCGGAGTCAGAGGACGGTTGGACCTAAACATCTTCATGGAGACATTCGGAACTTTTCGTTCCACTCTCTCCTTGATCAAGTACTGCATGAGGGTTCTGTAATCCTTCGCCAGAATCCGGTTCAAGCTGACCCACATGTTGTCCTTCTTGTCGCTGGTGAAGGAGTGCATGAGGCAATCTCCGTGGTGCTGTAGAGGATGGATCTGACGATTCAGCCAATAGTGGAACACGTCGGATCCGTGGAGGTCCTTATGCTTCATCAGAAATTCAATCAGCCTCTTGGCGAGGATCAAAATATTCGACTGCTCCGGCACCTCCGCGTCCCATGACTTCTGGTGGGAAGCGACGCCATCGGTGAACGCCAGAAGGCCTTCCGCCTTTCCAGGAGCCGGGATATCCTTGTGATAAAAGAAGGTTCCAGCCCAGCGTTTGAAGGATTCACTATCATTAATCTTGGGATAGACTCGGGTTCTCCTAAGAACTAATATAAGGGTGCCGGTGGTGTAAGGCACACCAGCGCTAATGGATTTCTTCTCAGTACCATAGTAGTACCAAAAAAGGGTGATACTTGGCCTAATGCCAAGAAACCCCTCGCATAGAGCTGCATGACTACTAAGATCGAGCAAAGAGTTGGGAGGAAGGTTATGGAGTTGCACACGGTAATGATTGAGGACCTCGACGAAGAAGTCCGACGGTGGCAGGCTGAGGCCACGGTCGATGTGCGTGCCGAACAGCACCCGCTCGCCGTCACGCGGGGTAGGAACAGCGTGCCCTAAGGCGCTCCGCCACGTTCCGGTGATGATGAGTGCTTCGTCCTCCATGACTTGGAGTTCAGCATTGTCCATGGCACTAGGGATCCAGAGGCCCCACATCTTCTTCTCATCCGCTTCCGATGAACCCGCCGCCTCTCCTGAGGTCGAGTCAGACGCCATTGATCTTGGAGGAAAAGGACTAGTAGGGGAGAGAGATTTTTTCTTGAGATGTGCAGATGGGAACGGCTGTGGAGAGCTCGAGGAGTATGAGGAGGAAATGAATGAATCGATGGAGAGATAAATCTGAGCGAAATGGTTTTCCCCTCTCTTTTATTTGTCTCTATGTCAAGTTCGTGCGTTAATACACGTGATTAGCGCCACGTGTATAGGAGAGAGGGAGGTAGATTCCTCGCCACTCTTCCACCCCCTTGATTTTTGCATAGGCATTGAAACGGAGTTCTGTTCCGTAAGGAGCGGACCCACCAACGGTCATCTTGATAGGAGTCCGGTCAGTGACATGACCTGATCTAAAAAGTTGTTAGTCCGCATGCCGCTAAAAAATCCGGCTTATGTTTCAAACTGAGCAAGGAAAAGACTAAAGTCAGAACAAAACATATCCGACTCAACTGACTCGGAATCCTACATTGTTGAAAGAAGTTTTCGGGAACCCTTCAAGATTCTCAAGACGAAGAAACCATCAAGCTAGACGATTTATCCGACTTTGGATCTTGGACACTTCCGGGGCTACTGTTGGGTATATACTTTTCGGATATATCCACAAGACTCACTGACCAGGGTGGCCCACCAATGGGTTAGAGATTTGCTTCACGGGCGGCCCAGTCAGAGAAAGAGGAGGAGCCAATTCCGGCTATGACAAGGCCCAGAAGAGTTGCCGACTTAGGCCTGTAGTATTACTTGTAGTCCAAGCTGTATCTACTTACCAACTCTGTCACATAGCCAGATATGTCTCTCCTGTAACCCTAGGCCCTGGTGACTATATAAACCGGACCTATGGGAGCCTTTAGGGCATAACACAATACACAACCACAATCAACTCGCACAGGCAAAACTCTCGTGTAATCCGCTGTAACATCCGGCTTACGCCGATATATTACTGGGTTGCTAGTAGGAGTAGGATCCGATCACCGCAGTTGGATCTGAACCTGGGTAAACTTGTGCTCACCACTCCTGGAACATCCGACGCCTCACACCGCATCCTGCCAACGCCACCAGGACTCCCTATGGCGTACTTGTCGACAATCCGGCGGTCACGACGTCCACCACCTACCTCACATCCAACCCGCCGCCGGTGGGATATCCACGAAAAGCAATCCACAAACTGCGCTTGCAGGTCTCGGACTTGTCAGAGCTGCGCTCCACGATGAGGAAGCCATGAATCCAAAGAAAAAGGCAGCGGTAAAATTCACTCGAAGCCGCACGCCCGCATCCGAGGAATAAGAGCATGACCTTCCGCTGCGGTGCCGCAGCCCATGGTGCAGGAGTAACAACTATGATGCTCGTAGCGAGCTCGCACACCGCAAGATCTACAAGTCACACGCAAAACGCGCATGCTCTGCTAAGTCCGAAGATGAGGACACGGAGCTGTGCGGTGCTAGGTGGTTCGGAAGGGTCGTATGGCAATCATGGATGCCCAAGAACTTCAAGCTCCCTTCAGGCAACCCGAAATTTGATGGCGCGCAGGAGCTAAATAAATGGCTCAACGACCACCTGTCGTTAGTCAAGCTCCATGGCGGGAGCAAAATACAGCCATGCAATGCCTTCAGCTGTAGCTAACGGGCTTAGCTAGAGCCTGGCTGAACAGCCTCCCTTCCGGATCCATCCAAAGTTGGGCAGAGCTAGCATACTGCTCCATCCACAACCTTAAAGACACCAGCAAGGGACCGGCCTCAATCGAGGAGCTATGCGCCTGTTGCCAACGGTCCAACGAGTCTATCCACTCTTACATACTACGCTGGTCCATCATCAAAAACTCTGCCACGAACATCTCGGAAGAAAGGGCAATCGATACCTTCAATGACGGTGTAAGGCGCCGTGAATTCAAAGAAGAGCTCGGGCGTGTCAAACCCAATGCCATCGATCACCTGATGGACATCGCCAATCGCTGGGCCGATGGTTAAGATGCCGTCAACCGAACACGTTTGGATGACGAATATAATTTTGGCCGCAGGCGCGATCACTGCGGAAAAAGAAGAACGCGCGTCTACGACGACCATGAAGAAGTCGATATGGTCGCAGCTGGCTACGCCGATCGCCGCGACGACGGCAACAACAATAGTAGGTACGATGGTGGCAACTACCGCGACGGCGGAAGACCCACACAAACGTGGCAATGCGGTAAGCGCGACGACGAACCATCCGCAATCGAGAAATTGTCGGGTCCCTGCACCATCCACTTCTACATCGAAGAGCAGGACGGCAAGAGGAAGGCCTGCCACATGCTCAAGGACTGCAGGGAGTTCCAGAAACTCCATGAGCGCTTCAACCAGATGCATCGCCTAGTGGTGAACCCAGGATTCGGCCCCGCCCTAGGAGCTATCGCACATGGAGCTCCACCTCCACCACCCGGAGCACCCACGCATCCTATGGCTGCGCCGACCCGCAATAACAGGGCAGATGCATACCCACCAACGTTGGGATCTCTGATGACCCAAAAGGGGTGCCCAACCAATAGGGTGCAAAAGAAGATCACACGCCAAGTTAACTTGACTGTTACCTCTCCGCCGGCCATACCTAAGTACCTCGGTGGCTTGGAATCTTGCATCACCTTTAATCGCTCGAATCACGCAAACCAGATACCTCGCCAGGTCACTATGCCCTAGTGCTCGAGGCCCATATTGGAGGATTCGAGATGAGCCGCGTCTTCATGATCGGTGGCAGTGGCATCAACCTGATGTTCGCCAACACACTCATAGCTATGCGGATCCCGCTATGCAGCCTAGAGGCATCGGACACGACTTTCCACGACATCATCTGAGGGAAGGGAATATACCCCCTGGGCAAAATATGTCTCGACGTCATCTTCGGCACCCCCGATAACTTCAGGCGTGAGGGGCTTGAGTACGAGGCGGTGGACTGGCCCTCACAGTACCAAGCCATCATTGTATTGCATATTGGCATCATTCATAATATTAAAATTGAAATAATTGACTAAAATCCTAAATTCTATGTGCCACCTTATTCCTAAAGGAAATTAAATAGGCTTCATAAAACTCACTATTGCTAAGACAAAAAATATTGTTAAATATTATCTCATTAAGATCTACTAAATATTTGAAAATTTTAGAAACAAGTTTCAACCCATTTGGAGATCATATGAAAAATATATGAGAGAAAGAAATAAAATAGAACATGGAAAAGCACAAGCATAAAGAAAAAGAACACTAAACCTAATCTGCCTTGTGGCCTAGTCGAGCTACAGCGTGTCCCAGCCCCACTAAACCCCTTCCTACTGGCCGCCGACCCCCACACACGCGTAGCATGCAGCGCCGCAGTCGCTTGGGCCGGCCCATCGCAACAGCCACAACCCCCCGCAGTACCCGCCCCTCCCCCTCTATACCCTCGTTCCACTGATAGCATGGTCCCACCAGACCATCTCCTTCCTCATGCCGGAGGGCATCTACCGTATGGTTCTTTGCTTGCTCGAGACAATCTCGCCAAATTTGGCCAATTTTTTTGCCCCTTCTACAAGGATTCATAGCCAATAAATAGCCTTGAGATCCCAGTCCTGAACCCCCAAGAAATTCCGTCAGATCATCCCAGGCTAACAAATTTGCTCACGGTTCCGATCTACAGATGCCGCTGCCAATGCTCCTACTAGGAGCTTGGGGCATCTGTCGTTTCTGTCGCCCCCTCTCCCTGTTTTTCCTCTCATCCTCTCCCTCATGTTTCACCTCTTAGTCTCACCCTACTTGACCCTTCTTCAGATCACTGAAGCCACCGCGCGAGCTCGCCGAAGTCTGCATCGATGCCCTCACCTTCGTCCGCATGTCACCGTCTCTAGTGGAAGGGGAAGACGATGTAGTGACCATATACGTGATCGGCATGATGGGTAGCATCAAGTCCACTACTCATCCATTCCTAGAAACTGGTAGAGGCGTCCCCACGACCACTATCTGAGCCTCTCTTCCACTTGTGATGTCATCGCCGGTGAGCCCCTACAAGCTTCCTCTGCCCACTGTTGGATTCCCCATCTAGCGGTCCAGATTAGATGATCTCCCGAACCAGTGTCAACCAATCAGGACTCGCAGTTTGGCATCTCAGTAAGCGCAGCGTCAGCACTCTGTCAGCCAGTCAACACTAAGTCACCAGGTAGAATCAGCAATTCTTTCAAAATAAAGAAAATAGCTAGAAATTCATGTAAAATTGCAAAATTCATAACAAAATATTTACATGTCCGAAATCAACAAATAATATATTCCGGATTCATAAAATATGTAGAATATTAATATGAGATTATATCTAGGTTTTACACTAGAGTTTTACTATAGTAATTAATTAGTTTAATGGACATTTTATGATAAATAAATCATAGTAAATTATATATAGTTCACAAAAATACAAATAAAGTATCTATTGATTCCTAATTTCATATAAGACATTAATATGTTGTTATATCCAACTTTTGCAGTGTAGAACTAATGTATTGATTTAACTAGCATTAATGACCTTTTAGAGTATTAAATTCATAATTATTTATAGATCACAAAATTTAAATAATATGCCCACGGAATCACAATCTGGTGTAGGTATCTGATCGGGTCTTAGATATATTTTTGACAAAGTAAATATTTTAAATGAATTAAACACTATTAAATAATAATTAAATTATAGAAACGATCTACAACTCTGATTAAGGTGAATCTAATTTCTACTGGATTGTACTAATGTCCTCTATCTAGTCCACTCTAGAACCAAATTTAATTCAATAATAAGGACAGAAGTTGCAACAGAACTATTAAAACCTCTTTATTAGAAATCAATAAATAATAAATAATACACTATTACATTAAATGAATTCATGCATGCATCATGTGATCTATTATTGTTTAGAGAACTAATTACAACTAGTGTGACTTATTAAATCATCATGCATGCTTTTGTTAATATTTGTTTTGTTGTATTGTTGCATGTTTTTAATGTTTGAATGGTGTGTTTGTTGTGCACTTTTTAATCATTAAATTGCCAGGAGTGCAATTATTATGATTGTGATGCATGCAACCTTTTCTATTGAAAGGATTGTTTGAACGACTACATCAACTAAAGGCAAGTGGCACTATCATAAATGTCCTACTTATTTTCCTATGTATTGTAGTTGATATTAGTAGAATTGCATGTGTAGAAATGTTCTGCACTATGTGCCATGCTATGCTATGTCCTAATAGGATATTCTCATATATCTTGATTAGTGGAAATATCATAGTTGTAGTATGCTTAGCCCTGCTATAGATTCAGGGTAGAATATGAATATATGAGGTATTGGAAAAACTGAGTTTTTACATAATAAATCAAGCACTTAATGAATCACCTGGGTGGAATATTGTTGATGTTGAGTTTTGAAGAAGTGACAACGAAGGGGACCGTATCTTTGGCTACCTCTCTCGTGTGTACACTAGAAGAACACCACCTAGGCATCTTAGAGATTTAACATGTTTCTCATTAGTAGCTTCCCGTACAGCCGCATGCTAAGATGGACTCTAGATTAGTTAATTACATAGCAGAACACCCTTTGCATTGGTACCTCTTTAGGTTAACTAGAATTGTGTATTGAAGGTTATATCCTTGCATTGGTGCCTGTTAGACGTGCTAGCATTTTGTATTGGGAGGACTTCTATGGAATGACTTTATTACATTCTCGATCTACAGGTATACCAATTGGTGTGTACTAAACCAAAGGCCACTAGTGGCATCGAGACGAGATTGTGTCGTGTGGTTAAAGTATACAACTTCTACAAAAGATATAAATTTAATCGATTAGCCGTGTCCCCGGTTACATAAAATATTGAGCAACTAAGGACTAGAGCTTATGGATGATCTCGACATTCCAATTTCTTAATTAAATTTGTTGGTTTGAACAAAGGAGTAGGAGCACTTGGTGTTGGACAATGTGTTTAGACAATTTTTAGAAAGGATTAATATTTTTAGAAATGTTAGGATAAAACAATTGATTTATGCAACTCAGCCTGAACTCCACTTAACCAAATATGCATGTAGCTGATAAGTTCCATTTATACTCACATACTACTGACACATGCCAATACATTTAAAGTTTTGACCATTCGTGGCTACAACATTTCATGTTGCAGGTTATTTCGTTTTTGAGTGATCGTTCATAGGTCGTGAGACTCCACTCAACAATTGTTTGCTTGTGGCACTTTTGAAGGATGAAGATCTGCCTTGTTGCTTTCCGCTGTGTACTTGAATAAATAATTTGAATTCTTGATCATATTCATTGTATTTATGATGCACAGTTATATTTGGTATCATTTTGTACTGTGTGTGATAGTGAACATATCCACGGATTAGCAATATACGTAGGAACTCAACCTTATCAGGCGAGGGTGTTACAGTAGAGGACGACTTCGGCGAAGGCGACTCCCTTGCCTTTGTGAAGCTTTGGGAAATTGTGATGATACCGTTTGGCCTGGGTATCTTGAGCTTGTTGTATACAAAGCATGCCCTTGCGTGGAAAGAGTGGAAGATGTCCCATCCAAATATGACATGGTACACGCTCTTAAAAGGTACCACTTCGAAGGTTATGTGCTCTTGGCGGTAATTGTTAACATCACGAAAGGCGACAGGAAGGGTAATGCTCCCAAGGGATCAAGCTTCAGGAATGACGCCATGAAACATAGTGTTGGTCTACGTTAGGTTGGTCTCTATCAAATTCATCTTGTGAAGTGTATACAGGTACATGATGTTGATGTTGCTTCCATTATCCACGAGGCACTTGGTGAACTCACTACCATCAATCAGTGGGTTGATGACCATGACATATTGTTTCTCTGTTGGGACGAGTTCTGGGTGATCCTTCCTATCCCAAGTAACAAGAAGTTCCGACCAACACATGTACTAGGGAACTAGGGCGGGTGTGGCCATTAGTATCGTCAAAGAGGTTTTCTGTGCCCACATGGTTGGAGTGCTAACGAAAGTGTGGTAGACGGGGGACTTCGTTTCAAACGGATTCTTTCCCTTCCATCGCCCTTGTCGGCGTGTTTGGGCTCTACATACTCATCCATGTCATCTGAATCCTTGGACTCTTCATCCTTCTTATTCCCCTTTCCCTTGTCGTGCAGTTGATTCATCCGGCTTTGCTTGTAGGCAGACTTCGGGTCTTCCTTGGGGCCATTGACAAACGTGCATTGGCGGTTGGTATGAGTGGTTTTGTCGTTGGCACCTAGTTGGACGAAACACGACATATCGTCGTACTCCTCGTACATCTGGGGTATGCGGAACGCTGTTGTTGTACTTTCACTACCACGCTGCTGCCCACGACCAACCCCCCGACCACGACCATGTTGTCCATGTTCGCCTCATCTAGCGAATGTCATGGAGACCATGTCGGCTCCTGGATTATATTCAGGGGTATTATTCAACTTATTGTTGTTGTTTTTCTTAGCTTGGTTCGGGATAGCCACTGCGAGTAGGGAACCATGAATATCATCGTCAGCAGCTACAAACTCATTGGCCTTGGTAATCATTGAATTGAGATACAATTTTCCCTTGTCTTGAGTGCGCCTCAACGTATGTCAGATAATATATCCTCTTTCCAAGTCGTCGATGAAGGCATCCATAGCGGTTTGATTGTGTACTCATGTGCAAGTATTTTGTATGTCTAGCCAATGAGAGAGGTAGGCCCGATAAGACTTGTCCTTTAGTTGTACATACCGTTGTAGGTCACCGATAGTGCAGGGACTTTTGTACGTACCCACGAAATTCTTGGTGAACGCTTCATGCATGTCCAATCAATTGCAGATTGATTTATCTAGAAAATCAACGATCCATTGGAGGGTAGTGCCGGATAGCATTAGTGGGAGGTACTTTACAACGACATTGGGTTTATCCCCTGCTATTTCCACTACTTCGTTGTAGTCTGCAACAATGTGGCTAGCCTGGCAATTCTGTCATAAGGCTTGATAGTCTTGTCAATCTAGAATCCTTTGGGATAAGTTGTGGCTCTTATGACAGGTAAAAACAACATGGTCCCAAGTATGGCTCTTCCGGGCTTCATAGATCTTATCAAGGCACTTATGCGCATCATATGGATCCGACTGATTATTGTGTTTATCACCGCCATGGGGAGGGGAGTGCGAGCAGTGAGACCTATGCGGTCCTCCTCCGCAATGGTGGATGCTTGGCAGAAAAATTGGTGGTGTGGCGGTGGCTTAGCCTTCTTGTTGTTCATGTCCTGGTCATCATCACACCCGTCGCGGTTGCTTGTCGGACATGGACGATCTTGGTGCGACCTGCTCCTGTGTGCATTGGTTCCGCTGTGCTCTCCGTCATGCCGAGGCTACTCCACGTTATCGCGAATAAATATGCTGCCCAAAGGGAATCTAGTAGGAGGCATGCTCGTACGGTGGTGAGCCTTTGGGTCTTTGTGATGTCGGGAATTCAGGGGAGGTGGAGGCGAGCGACATGGTTGAGCCTTACCACCATGGTCAGAGGATATAGGGATGGCATCATCTTGTTGCGAGCGTCCCTCTGTCTTTTTATGAGGAACTCATACGAGATCCAACATCATGAGGAGATCTGGGCCTGGTCTCGTTGTGGGCACTAGACTAGCAATATATCGGGTCAGACTCGAGCCTTCTAAGAGGTGGCCTTTTCCTGCTGTTTGACAGCTTTGGCGACAAGGTCGTAGACTTCATCCAGCACTACGGGTGATCTATCCTTCTCTCGTATTGTTTTAGCGACGGCCATGTTGAGGGCGGGCATCGGCATGACCTGCTTCTCAGCCTTATCGATATAGGGGTTCGCATTTACAAACTTTGACGGGACCCATCCCAAGTTGCACCTGACTCCGGGATCGCTGATGACATGAGCTAGATATATCTTGATTTTCGCTTCCTGAGTAGGTTCTTATACTCCTTTTCCATTGCTTTCGCTGCCTCGATTGATTTTTGCGCTCTGACCAAATCCTTGTCTAGCTTTGCGCCTTCCTCCGTGATGTTCTGTGTCTTCTCCAAGAGCTGTTGGTGTTTAACCTCGAGCTCAACCATGCTCTAGATATGGGTGATGATGAATTGCTCGATGAGGGTTTCGCCATAGATAGATTTGTCGGCGGGGGTGATGTAGATGTTTTCTAGCCGTTTAAGTGGACGGTGGCGGTGGAGGATTTCCCTGGTTGGCAGTGCTGGGCCTGGTGGCGAGTTCCTATGACTGTTACAGAGGGATAGCCGGAGGAGGCATGGCTCTTGCCGGATCTGAGGGATCGACAGCACTATTGGCCGCTTCTTGTCCGGCATCGCCTTCTTTCGGCGAAGCTGCTCCAATTTTCTAATGTTATTCAATCATGTTCCTCGTGGCACCCAGTACCTGACGGTAAGTGACAGCCTAGTCGGCGCGTTCCTCACGCTCTATTTCCACCTCGATCACCTTCATGGCAGTGTCGAGTTCTTCCCAGTTGGCCTCAAGTTCCTCCGAGTCCATGTTCATGTTGGCGTAGAGCGCATCCAAGACAAAGTCAGTGGGAGAGATAGGTTCTTCGACAATAAAGGTCGATGTAGGGGCGACGAGTCGGTGGGCTTGGGTTTTCTAGCTGCGGCGGTGATGTCGGCCTGGGCCTGCTCAACGGTGGATGCAAAATTGTTAACAATTTCGACTATCCAAGTGAGAGTGAGGTTTCTAGTTGCCTGCTGCCTCCTAAGCGTATGTCGAAGAAGTGTGCCAAGAGTAAGTCCTTCGAAAAAGTGGTAGATCGCGTCATTGCTAGGATATCTCACCAAGTCGGCCCTCAGCCTTAGCCATCTGGCAAGGTACTCACAGGGTTTTTCACCATCTCTCTGAATGCAACGAACCAGATCGAAGATGTTTACGATGCTGACAAAGTGTGACCTCTGCTTCTCTAACACTTGGGGGGGGGGCAAGCGGGTCTGCTTTGGTCTTCCACCATTATATCCTGCACATGGGCGGTTTGGGTGGGCCTTGATTTGTTCTGATCTAAGCCGTCAAACTCTAAAGAGAGATCCAAGCTCGATCCTTCCACGAATATGTCCTACCCAGAGGCGGTCCGTGCGTGCCTTGACGCGTTTACGACTTCCTGGGAGCTAGATCCTGATCTGGTTTCACCGATGAAGAGGTGGATGTCCCCGATTGGAACAATGGAGCAGCCGGTGGGATTCGACTTTGCCTGTATCCATAACTCGTCGGGTGGGATGATCGGAATGTTTACAGAGAAGAGGACACACCCAATGTCTATAGTGTTGCAAATCCCCATGAATATATTAGACCTCGCCCGTTATAGAGCTCGAAGCGCCTCTTGCCCATGGTGGGCACCAACTGTCATCGTATTGCCGATGTGTACACCATGTACGGGTCCACAAAGAGCGTCTTTAGAGAGCTGGGGGAAGGCGGTGAGTTGGAGGGTAAGAGGTAACATAGATTACCCAGGTTCAGATCCCACGACGGTGGCAGAATCCTACTCCTCCTATAAAATCACTATAATGTCAATACACCGAGTTACAAACATAGGTTTGATCTGCGAGGTATGTGAATTGATTACCTAAAGGCTCCCAAAGATCCGGCTTATAAAGGCGGCAGAACCTAGGGTTATAGGGAAAAGTACTAGCCGGATTGGTTACATATCCTACACTAATACTAACTAGTCTTCGTGTCTTGCAATCCAAGGATCCGGGTTGGTTTATCACTGCTCCGTAGTCTTCCTTTATCCGACATGGGCCTCCCTTCTAGATCCATCTAACTGCGCCGCCCAGCAGGCCATAGGCCTTACTACCAACTGTGGGCCACCCGGGTTATCCGCATTAGAGACACACTTTAGTGATACCCAATTAGCATATCCACAACAAGTGGTGACTTGAAGAACATGATGCTCGAGAACATGGCCTTTTACTGCACATGATCTCGGCTATGGAGTGTTGGAGAGCTTCATTATGGAGCGAGAAGTTATGATGCATAGAACTCATGCAACTCTCGAGGTCACTTAAAGAGAGCATCCATCCTCTTGAACTTAGAACAAGTTTCTCCAGATTTTTCATCTTGACGAGTCTCGAGGGCATTACAAAGACCATGAAGTTCTTCATGAATTATGAAGTGGATAACTCTTGTCATGTATGGTCCTTCTTCATCTTGTGGAGGAGGTTGAATTGTCTCACCGGTCCTATCTATGATTCATAGGAAGCAAGGATTGTATATGGAAGTGTAATATGTGGATGGGTTAGCCTTTCACCTCACCTTGTAGAAAGATTGGAATAAGTAGCCACACTAGAAAAACCAATGACTTGCGAAGAGAATGCGAAAGGAAACCTCACACTAAAAGAAACTAAGACTATCAAAAGGCATATCATGGTAGGTTAGGAAGATGGAAAAACAAACATAACAACCAATGGAAAATGATGTTGTCAAAAGTGGGTTAGATCCAAAAATCTAAAGCAAAAGGTACAATCTACAAAGACACAAAACACATATGTGTAGATGGATGGGGTTGACAAGACTTTGGAAAATGAGCTAAGAAAACCTATCAAACTAAGCTCATGTGTCGTTCCAAAGAAAGAGAGATGGTAGCTCGTTTACAAAAAAGATGATAAGAAATGGAGTTGTGCACTTTCTTCTCTATTTTCTTTCAAGCTTGAGACTCAAATTTCTATGGGAAACTAATCTTTCTATTTTTCTCTTTTTATTCTTTTCTCCCTTCTATACTATGAAGTTAACTTTTGAATTACATTAAATGCACTCACTATCCAAGGACAAGTGCACAATTCTTATGCAAACACAAAAGAGCTACTCTCATAAGATAGATACACAAAAGGAAGACATGTGATTAACATGGTGAAGCAAGTTATACCTTTGATGACATACATGCAACCGGTGTTGGGGGAGTGTTTGAGTCTCGTCGTGTCAGAAAGCGCGGGGCATATTGTTTCAGAAGCTTGAAGTTAGTTGTCTTGACCCAAACACGATACACGAATAAACAAAAGGAGGAACGTCAAAAATGAAATTGAGGCAGACCGAAGAAGAAAACTTATTTTTGGCTTGGGAGGTAGTACTGCTGGCTGCTAGTACCGTTGATTTTCAATAGTACCACTACATGGATTCCTGGACACAAAGATCTCAATATTGTCCAGAAAATGTGCCCGAAAAACCTTAAATTTGATGAAATCTGACCAAAACTAGGCTCGATAAATACATGGAAGGTAGATCGACACCAATAGCAACAGACTATGGATCCAAACCACCAAAACACACCAAATCCAGACATCGGTCCAAATGTTGTGGGGCTCTTTTTTGGGAGAGATTTTCAAAATTACGATGGATAGAATAAAAATGGGACAAAATTCGTGAGAAACGAGGCTCTTGATACAAATATATTAGGGGGTGACCCTTTGGTTGGCCCGAACTTTCATGAATTCAGTGATTTTTGAGGGTCAATCAAGGGAGGATAGGGAGTAGATGAACACAAAAAACACCACACACGAGGATAGACGACGAACTCATGGAAGACACAAACACAAACATGAACCGTTGGCTCATGTCGGGGCTACCGGTCCCACTCAATCCTCTTGGATCAGGGTTGGGCAAAGAACTCTCTCAATCCAAACGGCGAGTACAAGAAATCTGATGAGGTCTTGATAACTTCACAAGAGCTAACTCAATATGAAGATCTTGTACAACTCGAATGCTATGAAGCGAGATCCGAAGAAGTTGTGATACTAGGTGCTCCTCATGAAGGAGCATGAGACTACCTAGATAGAGATCCTCAAGGGTGTGTCTTCTTCTAGTTCTAATATCAAGTCTAAAGGGTACAATAAGGGATGGGGGTCTATATATAGGCCATCCACTAGAATAAGGGTAGTTTGGGCATAAAGGAAGTGTTTAGGGCGTTACAAGAGCTGTGGCCCAAGCTGGGGCGCACAGGCTCTGTAAAAACTGGTAGTACCCTACTCATGTCTGGTAGTGGTCGATCGCGGGGCGGTAGCTCCGAGCTTCCCCGTTTGCCATCTAGATGGCGTGGTGGATTGCAGGGTAGACATCATCCGGGGACTCTAATCCCGAGTTGGAGTCAAAGAGTGGGAGGATTGATGGAGTCTCGTGATGGAGTCATCCTTGGACGTAGGGGTGAGCCTGCAGCCGATGCAGGGGTTGCCGAATCGGCGTCGTCGTAGAGAGCAAAGTCGTTTCTAGCCGAGCCACTCCTGGCTGGATCGCACTCGGAGGCAAGGTGAGTGATAGATCGGATCTGCTCCTCTGAGAGTAGATCGCGCGAAGGTTATCCGTTGTCGACGATGAATCCGGAGGAGTCTACTGGGTCGGTGGCATCGGTGAAGCCGAGGAAGAGGTTGATGGAGCCGATTGGCAAAATAGCGACGTGCGTGACCGGACGCGATGCCGACACTTAGCTACTCGACGTGATCTAGAGGAATCCGTTCATAGAGATCATGCGGCCGGTGGCGAAGGGTCGACGAAAGGGAGTGTAGGGTCTCGTCGTAGATCTTAGTCTTGACTGACTATGCCCCACAGTGGGAGCCACTGTTGTGGGAATGGCCACGGCAATCGCTACCAAGGGTAACGATTGAGTCGATTCAGGTCAAGATCAAGTCGCCATCTACGAATCGAGATTGAGGCAAGACATAGGGATTTATCCATGTTCGGCCCCCCGTAGCATAAAGACCTACTTTCTGGTTGATTGTATTGATTGCGAGTGGATTACAAAATGGGCGAGTTCGGCGAGTAGGCAGTGAGTCGCTTGGATGGGGTAGCTTATAGCTCATGAGTCCAATGGATATCCTAGGGAGGCTTATATAAGATCACCTCGCTAGGGCTTATAATATTACAACTGAATCAGTAAGGGTTTTAGAGGTTTGACCTAATTTGACTGTGCCTAGCTATGATTCTAGGCCTCCTGCTTCCAGTCGTCTGGGCTTTATTGAAATCTCTTTCCATTGGTCATTCCTTGAGCCCCACTCGAAGCAGTGCTGGGCCAATCATTTCAATCCTCTAGGATACCCCTACTGGCATATCTCATCACACTAGATTACTGGACTTGTCCATATTTACTTTGCTAATCCAATTTAATTGCTGTAGGTTTAGGCAAAGTTTTGCTTTTGTAACTCTCCTCCAAAACAGCTTGGAAATAAGTGGATCGCAAAACCACGAAGTAAACATAAGAGTCTCTAGTTCCCCACTCATGTCTCATGATGAGAGGGAGTTCAACGGGAGAATTGCACTTGCATGCTTTATAGCATGCTGCTTACCGTTGGTGGCATCAGGGTTAGATTTGTTACAATTGCGACAAGAAGATAACGAAGAACGAAAATGAAAAACACAGCAAGGGGACACCGATTTAACGTGGAAAAACCTCTCCAACAAAGAGAGAAAAAAACCACGGGCGCCAGCCAGCGAAACTTCACTATATCGAGGAGTGTTTACAAACGCCGGGGATTTCACAGATGCAACTCATCCCAACCGGCGGCTTTCAAGGGGTTTATATATCGGTGGAAACCTAGGTCTTCGACGATCCGTACCGTACCGGCGACTCAGCCCAAGCCTCCCGACGACGGGCCTCGCTCCACTCGTCAGAAGTTGACCTATACTTTATAGAATTTGGATCAACATATAACAAGATTCAGCTAGCAAACACGACAGATCAGGCAGAGATTCAGTGAGCACACAACCGTACATGTCCTAATCAAAAATAGGATTGCTTGTTAGATACTCCACATGATGGCCGACCCAGCAACGAATAGAGCTATGATAGCTATTGACAGTGAGATAATTGAAAAGCAAGTGAACGAAAAAAATAAACTAAGATACTCTCTTCGTTCTAAAAGGGATGTTGCAAATTTGTCTGAATTAAAATATATCAGGACACTATTTAATATATAGATTCATTTAAATTTAATTAAATTCGCGATATCATTTTTAGGATAGAGGAAGTACAATAAAAGAGATAGTACGAGTGGTAATGTAAGGGGAATCGAATATGACGTTTGAAATATCAGAAGAGGACGACTTGTTATGGACCCTAGTACCCTGTTAATTGTAGACGGTTAGGTCTGCTGCCTCTTGTACTACTAATCTTCTTCCTTGCACCCCATACCATCTATACTGTATTCTACTTCTTTTTGGTGTTTTTTTTCACTATGAGAAGGATGTTTTGCTTAGTTTATCTTATCATGGGCACGGTCACCACCGAGCCAATTAAAAATATATGGTCTTCGGTCTCGTACATTAAAAAAGCAGACGATGCATATCTGCCGAAATAAACTTGGAAAATAAACATGTGATAAGTTATAGAAATATTTCCTTCGAACCATATTAGTTGACTTAAATTTATCTAGATATAGATGTATCTAGTACTAAGACTTAACTAAATATATCCATATCTAAATAAATCTAAGTTAATTAATATGGGTCAGGGGTATTAATAGATTTTGAACGATGCAATGACACAGGTTTACTTGTCACCTTCCCAGCAAGTCCAGGATAATCAACGCGATATATGAACAACTTAAATGAAAGGCAGAAGAAAATGGAGTGACTACTCCTTCGGTTCTCAAATAAGTGTACTTGTGGATTTGTATTAAGTGAAACATTTTTAAATTTGACCAAACTTTAAAAAAAAGTAGCAACATATACAACATCAAAACAGTATATAATGAAACTCTATTTTAAAAAGGATCCAGTGATACTAATTTAGGATCATAAATAATACTAATTTAGGGTTATAAATATTGCTACTCCCTCCACAGAAATAACTGACTTGGATTTATCTAGATTAAAATGTATCTATACACTAAAATGCGTCTAGATATATTTGAATTTAGACGAAACCAAATCAGTTATTTCTAGATAGAGGGAATACATTTTTTAATAAAGTTGATTTGTCATAGAGGAAATGTATATGATTATACGGATTGTTTTTGCACGGAATACCTGTTTTTGTACAATGAACTTGATTCCGCTGGTCCTACTTCCAGGAAACAAAGGACAACCTCTTACGAGATATGGTGATCAGATGTATCGGAGAGGACAAACAAATACATGTCACAAAATACCAAAGCCGATGTAAGCTACTCTCTCCGACCAAAATTAGTTGACTAATATTTTATTTAGATTCGATTATATCTAGACATAATTTAGTATTAGATTCATTCTTATCTTGACAAATTTGAGTCAACTATTTTTTGTCAGAGAAAGTACAAGTTTCAGTTAAGCTAGATAACCAAGCTATAAACGCAAATATTCTGTGTTCAAGAATGTATGCGGATTGTGGACACAAATTAACATGCCATTTTTTAATACCAAAAGTCCTATTTTTTCTGACAATAATACCAAAAGTCCTGTTAATTCAATGTGAGTACTTCAATCATAGAGTACCCTCCAGTGAGCTAACCTAAATATAATATCTCAGTGAAAGGGACGCATGAACAAGAAATTTATTCCGTCCCAGTCTTAGAAGTTGACAAAAGTTAGGAATATTTCACTAGTAGAAAACAAGCCATACGTTCGCGCCCCCTCAGAGCATTAGTCCCGGTTGCGCCACCAACCGGGACTAATGCTGGCATGCGTCCTGATTCGAGCGGGCACGGGGCCTGGAGGCATGCGTCCTGGTTGGTAACGGGGCATATGTCCCGGTTGGAGCCAGCAACCCGGATTAAAGGTTTGGCCACAGCCACGTGGCGTGGCACACACCTTTAGTCCCGGTTGGTGGCTTCAACCGGGACGTATGCTCCCGTCCTCTATAAATGCAACACCCCAACCCCCTCTGCCTCCACTCTGTTTTTTCTCTTGGTGGAAGCTGTGAGGGGTGTGCTAGTTTTTTCTCTCCTATGCATGCATTCAAGGTGTTTGATGAAATGTTTGAGTGAATAATCCCGTTAAATTTCTCATAGAACAAAAATATAGAAGGTGTTCAAGACGCACTTCAGCTTTCTCCTCTTTATTTCCCTCGATCGAGGTTAGCAATCTTATCTTTTCTCTGTCATTGATACAATGCATGTGTCGATGTGAATTGGTCATTTCACTATTTATGATGTCCTGTTTTTTTGATAAACTTACTTATATGACGCAGATGAATGGTCGGAAATGGATGTACGGTGACCGGCGCATAGCCGGGTATATGAAAGGCGTGGATAAATTTATGTGTTCAATGTCAGAACAACAAGGAGTACTCTTCCTCGAAAATCATTCGCGGCCACCTGATTATGAAAGGTTTCATGCCCAACTATAATTGCTGGACCAAGCACGGGGAAAGAGGGGTTATGATGGAAGATGGTGAAGAAGAAGATGATGATAACAACTATCATCATATGTTTTCTGAATACAGTGATACTGCAATGGAATACAATGGAGAGGAAAGATGTGAAGAACGGGCATCAGATGAGCCGACTGATGAACTTGGTAGGGTCATTTCTGATGCAAAGCGAGACTGTGAAATAGAAAATGAGAAGTTGAAGTTAGAGGACATGTTAGAAGATCACAAGAAATTGTTGTACCCAAATTGTAAAGATGGCAGCACAAAGCTCGGTACCACACTGAAATTATTGCGATGGAAGGCAGAGTGTGGTCTAACTGACTCCTCATTTGAAAAGATGTTGAAAATAATGAAGCCGAAGTTTCCAAAACATAATGAACTTCCCGAGAGTACCTACGAAGCAAAGAAGACTCTCTGTCCTCTAGGATTAGATGTGCAAAAGATACATGCATGCATTAATGACTGCATCCTCTACCGCGGTAAGGAGTATGAGAATTTAGATAAATGCCCGGTATGCAATGCGTTGCGGTATAAGATCAGACGAGATGACCCTGGTGATGTTGAGGGAGAGCCCCTCAGGAAGAGGGTTCCTGCTAAGGTTATGTGGTATGCTCCTATAATACAAAGGTTGAAACGCATGTTCAGAAACAAAGAGCATGCCAGGTTGTTGCGATGGCACAAAGAAGACCGTAAGAAAGACGGGAAGTTGAGACACCCTGCTGATGGGTCACAGTGGAGAAAAATCGAGAGAGACTTCCCATACTTTGCAGGTGACGCAAGGAACTTATGGTTTGGTCTAAGTATGCATGGCATGAATCCTTTTGGGGAGCAGAGCTGCAGTCACAGCACCTGGCCCGTGACTCTATGTATCTACAACCTGCCTCCTTGGTTGTGCATGAAGCGTAAGTTCATTATGATGCCAGTGCTCATCCAAGGCCCGAAGCAACCGGGCAACGACATTGATGTGTACCTTAGGCCATTAGTTGAAGAACTCTTACAGTTGTGGGGCAAACCAGGTGTACGTGCGTGGGATGAGAACAAACAGGATCCATTTGATCTACGAGGGTTGTTATTCGTAACCATCAATGATTGGCCTGCTCTTAGTAACCTTTCAGGACAGACAAACAAGGGATATAAGGCATGCACACACTGTTTAGATAAGACTGAAGGTACATATTTGCATAAATGCAAGAAGGTTGTGTACCTGGCGAATCGACAATTTCTTCCGACCAATCATCCCGTAAGAAAGAAAGGCAAGCATTTCAAAGGTGAGGCAGATCATCGGAAGAAGCCTGAACTCCCTGCTGGTGATGATGTATTTGGTATGGTCAAGGACATAGAAGTAATCTTTGGAAAGGGTCCCGGTGGTCAATCAGTTCCGAACGACGTCGCTATAGGACACGCACCCATGTGGAAGAAGAAATCTATATTTTGGGAGCTGCCATATTGGAAAGTCCTGCGTGTCCGCTCTTCAATCGACATGATGCACGTGACGAAGAATCTTTGCGTGAACCTGCTAGGATTCCTAGGCGTGTATGGGAAGAGAAAAGATACACCAGAAGCACGGGAGGACCAACAAATTATGAAAGACCCACAGAACATGCATACACATAAAAAGACGGATAAAGGGCGTCACTTAAGTCGTGCCAGCTATGCTCTTCCCAAGCAGAGAAGGAAATATTTTTTGAAGTCCTTTACAGTATCAAGGTGCCGTCGGGCTTCTCATCTAATATAAAGGGGATAATAAATATGGCAGAGAAAAAGTTCCAAAACCTGAAGTCTCATGACTGTCACGTGATTATGACACAGTTGCTTCCGATTGCATTGAGGGGGCTTCTACCGGAAAATGTTCGAGTACCCATTGTGAAGCTGTGTGCATTCCTCAATGCAATATCTCAGAAGGTAATCAATCCAGATATTCTGCCAAGGTTACAGAAGGATGTGGTACAATGTCTTGTGAGTTTTGAATTGGTGTTCCCACCATCCTTCTTCAATATTATGACGCATCTCCTGGTTCACCTAGTGGAAGAGATTGCCATTCTCGGTCCGGTATTTCTGCATAATATGTTCCCCTTTGAGAGGTTCATGGGAGTCTTAAAGAAATATGTTCATAACCGTGCTAGACCAGAAGGAAGCATCTCCAAGGGATATGGAACAGAGGAGGTCATTGAGTTTTGTGTTGACTTTATTCCTGACCTTAAGCCGATTGGTGTTTCTGACTCGCGGCATGAGGGAAGACTAAGTGGAAAAGGCACGCTGGGAAAGAAAGCAATGATATGTAGGGACGGGGATTCTTTCACTAAAGCACACTACATAGTTCTACATAATTCCACCTTGGCAGCTCCGTATATCGAGGAACACAAGAATATTGTACGCTCCAAAAACCCGGTGAAGCCTAAATCATGGATTACAGATGAACACATGAAGTCTTTTGGTGGTTGGATGCGGACACATCTCTTGAATGACACCACTGTTGGAGATCAGCTATACTTGTTGGCCGCGTCACCATCGTCTACTGTATTGAAATTCCAAGGGTACGAAATAAATGGGAATACATTCTACATGATCGCCCAAGATAAAAAGAGCACCAACCAAAATAGTGGTGTCCGCTTTGATGCAATAGACGAGAATGGACAAAAGGACACATATTATGGTTACATAGAGGAGATATGGGAACTAGACTATGGAGTCTCTTTTAAGGTCCCTTTGTTTCGCAGCAAATGGGTCAACCTGAATGGGGAAGGGGTAAAGATAGACCAGTTGTACGGAATGACAACAGTGGATCTCAACAATCTTGGTTATAGAGATGAACCATTCGTCCTAGCCAATGATGTGTCTCAGGTTTTCTATGTGAAGGACATGTCCTCCAGACCAAAAAAAAAATGCAAACGAATACATCATATGATGAGCCAAAGCGTCACATAGTTCTTTCAGGGAAAATAAACATCGTGGGAATCGAGGACAAGACAGACATGTCAGAAGATTATAATAAGTTTGATGAAATTCCGCCCTTCACAGTGAAAACTGACCCAAGCATTCCGTTAAGTAAAGAAGATGCTCCATGGTTACGTCTAAAGCGATCATAAGGAAGGACATATGCCAATAAGTTCATGCTCATATTATGTAACTCTAGTTCATGTCTTTCACGGTTTGTGGCTTGACCGAAGGATATATTTCGCGATTTGTGGCTTGACCGGGACTATATATAGGGTGGCCTTTAGTCCCGGTCTTGTAGTCTCAGTTTTTAATATTAATAAATGTCTTGAGTGTTAGTCCCGTTTTGTGGCTGGACCGGGACTATGAAGAAGTTGTCCCGATTCGTACTTACCATTAAGATCTGATCTCCAAACGCGCGCGGTCACATATTAGGGAGTGCCTCTATGACCAGTTTCTTGGAGATGCCGGAGGACTGGGATCCGGCGGCATCTCCCTGAAACTGGTCGTAGTGGTGTCCCTGCTCTCGAAAACCATCTTGCAGCTTGTAACTTCTCTAACTAGATCAATACACATGGGAGCTAACTAATTTCACATATTAGGGAGTGCCTCTATGACCGGTTTCTCGGAGATGCCGGAGGACTGGGCTCCGTCGGCATCTCCCTAAAACTGGCCGTAGTGGTGTCCCTTCTCTCGAAAACCATCTCGCAGCTTGTAACTTCTCTAACTAGATCAATACGGCTCGGAGCGAACTAATTTCACATATTTGGGAGTGCCTCTATGACCAGTTTCTCGGAGATGCCGGAGGGCTGGGCTCCATCGGCATCTCCCTGAAACTGGCCGTAGTGGTGTCCCTGGTCTCGAAAACCATCTTGGATATGCCTCAAATTGGCTGGGGGACTGGACTCACAAGGATGCCTATTTATAGTACAAGCAGCTCGGCATAGTGTCGACACTTACGAAATAATGTCGACACTCACCCCTATTATTAGTGCTGACTCGTGTTTTGTCCCGGTTGGTATCTCCAACCGGGACTACAGGTTCATCTTTAGTCCCGGTTGGTGACACCATCCAGGACAAGGTACACACCGCACGACATAATGTCGACAGTCACCCCTATCATTAGTGTTGCCTGGCCCACCCTGCCAAAATCCCTCTGCTTGGTGTCGACAATGAAAATCCTGTTTCAGAATGCTACCGTCCCATTTTTAGAACAATCCGAACAATGAAAATCCTTCGCGTGGTGTCATATTATGTTACATAATTGAAAGGAAAAATACCAGACTTGGTATATTGATCATGTTTCGAAAAACGGGTCGTTTTGTGAAGTAACCACCAAAATGCCGTTTCAGAATGCTACCGTCCCATTTTCCTAAAATACTAGACCACCTTACATGGACTATCTCCCAGCCGGGACATCTCAAACCTTTTCGTCCATCCTGGGTAAAAAGGACAAATGTCTGCCGAATCGGCAGGAAGTGGGTCCGGTTTGTACTACAGGTACATGATCTATCGCCCGTGATTTTTTGAAAAAAACATTTTTAGATTCGCAATATGTGGTTTCTTCAGAGATCCAATGCAAGTTATAATGATGCTCGTCCCATATCTTCATGCACACCGGTTCAACCATAGTTAGAAATTCAGATAATTCAAAACGGGCATAATAAATTCAAAAAAAATCCGAACAATGAAAATCCTTCACGTGGTGTCATATTATGTTACATAGTTGAAAGGAAAAATACCAGACTTGGTATATTGATTATGTTTCGAAAAACCCTTCACAAAATGACCTATCATGTTCGAGGTTTCATGGCTTTCGGTCCAAATGACCGATGTTATGTGCTGAATCACGGCATAGTTTTTGATGTTGTGCCCATATTATGCATGTGTGTGGACATTGGTATGGAGAACAATGTTGCAGGAGGAAGTTTTCCTTTTTGTCGCACGGAAAAGCCCTTTTCCATTTTCCGAGCGCAAAAAACGGGTCGTTTTGTGAAGTAACCACCAAAATGCCGTTTCAGAATGCTACCGTCCCATTTTCTTAAAATACTAGACCACCTTACATGGAGTATCTCCCAGCCGGGACATCTCAAACCTTTTCGTCCATCCCGGGTAAAAAGGATAAATGTCTGCCGAATCGGTAGGAAGTGGGTCCGGTTTGTACTACAGGTACATGATCTATCGCCTGTGATTTTTTGAAAAAATCATTTTTAGACTCGCAATATGTGGTTTCTTCAGAGATCCAATGCAAGTTCTAACGATGCTCGTCCCCTATCTTCATGCACACCGGTTCGACCATAGTTAGAAATTCAGATAATTCAAAACGGGCATAATACATTCAAAAAAAATCTGAACAATGAAAATCCTTCGCGTGGTGTCATATTATGTTACATAGTTGAAAGGAAAAATACCAGACTTGGTATATTGATTATGTTTCGAAAAAACCTTCACAAAATGACCTATCATGTTTGAGGTTTCATGGCTTTCGGTCCAAATGACCGATGTTATGTGCTGAATCACGGCATATTTTGTGATGTTGTGCCCATATTATGCATGTGTGTGGACATTGGTATGGAGAACAATGTTGCAGGAGGAAGTTTTCCTTTTTGTCGCACGGAAAAGCCCTTTTATATTTTCCGAGCGCAAAAAAACGGGTCGTTTTGTGAAGTAACAACAAAAATGCCGTTTCAGAATGCTACCGTCCCATTTTCCTAAAATACTAGACCACCTTACATGGACTATCTCCCATCCGGGACATCTCAAACCTTTTCGTCCATCCCGGGTAAAAAGGACAAATGTCTGCCGAATCAGCAGGAAGTGGGTCCGGTTTTTCCCGCCATTTTTTCCTGCCAGTTCTTCCCGCCATTTCTTCCCGCCAGTTTTTCCCGCTGGTTCTTCCCGCCAGTTCTTACCTCCAGTTATCTTCCTGCCATTTCTCACTATATATATGTAGGGTTGGCCTCCATTGTCATTCCACATCTCTATACTCATATTTGCAACCTCATCACTCTTTCCCATGACTTCCACCGTAGCACTAACTCCCAGGGAGGCGGAGGCGCTTTGCGCCTCGAACTACCCCTGCCCGCCGGGCTACTGTGTCCTTGTCGGCTGGATGCTGAGCGCTGGAGGCGTGCCGGTTCCTCCTGTCACTCTAGGTGTGGCGCGTCGGATGGCCATCACGAACCACTACTACTTCGAGCTCACGCCGGAGCAGCGGAGGAATCCCAGATGGCATCCCAACTATTTCCCGACTTAGGAAGCCTTCTTCGTGGATCGGCGTGAGAGGGCGCTCGCTAGGCACGAGGAGGACGACCCACCTCCTCCAAACTTCAACGAGGCCGGCCGTCGGCTGTGGTGGCGCGGCCGGACTCTCCAGAGCGTCATGGCCAACGACACGGCCGCCGACTCTAGCCCCCGCCTGCGCTACCCTCAAGTCCAGCCCACTCGTACTCAGCCTTCAAGGTTCAACTACGGCGACCCCGACGACGACACCGATGACGGCCGTAGCGAGTACGACGACTATAGTGGCGAGTATTACAGGTGTAGGCAGGAGCATGACTGAATCATTCCAACATTGCAAAACAAGTTCGGCTGATTGTGGCTTAATCTGGCCATGTATCTTAATTTTCAGTTCTTCTATGTAACTTTGTGTTAGTTGCGTTATGTACTTTAATTCCAGTTCTATCCTAATCAAATTTTCTTTTCGCCCATTATTTTCCGTCCTTTTTTTCCGCTCATTAATATATAGAAAATATAATTTAATTCAAATCCAAATGAAAAACAAAAAATGGTTTTGAATTACTTATTCAAATCCAAACACTTTTTATGTTTAAAGTTTTTCTAAATTCCAAATTAATATTAAAAAAATATAAGTTAATTCATTTTTAATTGTAAATGGTTCATATTTTAAATGGTTACATTAATTATTTTTTAAAACAGAAAATGGTTTTGAATTATTTATTCAAATCCAAACACTTATTATGTTTAAAGTTTTTCTAAATTCCAAATTAATATTCAAAAAATATAAGTTAATTCATTTTAAATTTTAAATGGTTCATAGTTTAAATGGTTACATTAATTATTTTTAAAAACAGAAAATGGTTTTGAATTATTATTCAAATTCAAACACTTTTTATGTTTAAAGTTTTTCTAAATTCCAAATTAATATTCAAAATATATAAGTTAATTAATTTTTAATTTTAAATGGTTCATATTTTAAATGGTTACATTAATTATTTTTTAAAAATAGAAAATGGTTTTGAATTAGTTATTCAAATCCAAACACTTTTTATGTTTAAAGTTTTTCTTAATTCCAAATTAATATTCAAAAAATATAAGTTAATTCATTTTTAATTTTAAATGGTTCATAGTTTAAATTGTTACATTAATTATTTTTAAAAACAGAAAATGGTTTCGAATTAGTTATTCAAATTCAAACACTTTTTATGTTTAAAGTTTTTCTAAATTCCAAAGTAATTATCATTTAAAAAACATTACAAATTTAAACCCCAAAATAAAAAATAAGGCGGGAACAGAGAGAAAATTCCTGAATTTTTTTGAAAACAGGGTCATATGTCCCGGTTGGAGCCACCAACCGGGACTAAAGACCCCCTGCGCGCGCGCCCCTTTATCTGCTGAATAAATTGGAGTATAAGTCCCGGCTGGTGGCTCCAACCGGGACGTATGACCCTTTAGTCCCGGTTGGAGCCAACAACCGGGACAAAAGATCCTTCAGTTATAACTGGATCGCCTCCTCTTCTTCTTCTTCCCCATCTCATTCATCGACGCGCGCACACAGTAACCCCCCCACGACATGGGCAGGTTTCCTGCCGAGCTCGTCGCCGCTGTTTGATGCAAGGATAGGAACCGCCGCATTGCCCTCTCTCTCCCAGTACCAATCTCATCCCCTCACGTTCCTTCTCGCATTCTTCCCCATTTAAGCAGAAACCCTAACTCGTCTTCGTCGCCGTTCAGAGCCTCCCCGAGCCAAGCCAAGGTGCCGAGGAGCTCTGCCGTGCTGGACTGCGTCTCTACGCCAAAGGAATCGTCCCTGCTCGGCCTTAATCAAGCTCTGCAACCCATCTTCCCGAGCTCCGGCCGCCGTCGATTCGCCTCCGTCTGGCCACCCCTTGCTTCCCCGAGCTCGGAATCGCGTTCGTGGTGAGCCACTGGTGCTCTAGCACCTCTTCACACGCTCCCTCTCGCTCTCTAGCTCTATCGCGACGACCATCTGTCGCCGCCGCCTCTGTCCGCCGCTATGCTCGTCGCTCCGGCGACCAATAATGGGCGGCGCAGCCACCATATGGTTCGTCTCGACGAGCTCTTTCGAACGCGCACAGCCCCGCAGTCCCGCGCGCTTCCCAGTGTCGCCGTCGACCACCGTCTGCCGCGCCGCCCGTCGTGGTGACGTGGTGCTTGCGTGGCTACTGCGTGGTGCCCGCGTGGCCCCGGTCCCACTTGCCAGCCTTAGAGGCTAGGTGCCTCTATGGTGCAGGTTAGCCGTGGCCTGGTCCAGGTCCCACCTCCCTGCGTGGAGGCTGAGGTGGCCACGGGCCCCTCTGTCAGCCATTGTGGCTAGCAGTGGCCTCGATGTAAAAATGTTTTCTCTTTTGTTTAAATTCAGAAATGGTTTAATTAAATCCAGAAATTGATATAATATTGTAAATTCAATAATTAATTATTTATAACTCAGAAAAATACAAATAATATATCAAAATGTTCAGAAAAATGAGATCTAACTATTTAACCTATAATCATGCATTGTTCAACAACTTTCAAGACAAGTTTAATTAGAAAACAAAATCAACCCCTCTCATATGCTCCGAAGTTTTGCCGAGTTAGGGTTTTCACCCCTCGGAACCCCGTTTAAATTGCCGAGCATGTCTTAGGGTTACATTTTAATACAAATTAACTTGTCATATCATCATCCTTGTTTGATCATTGCATCGATGCCATGTGTTGATTGTTCCCCTCTTTTTCCAGCGTTCGGTTCTTCGCGGTAGAATACGAGATCGAGATCAAAGACCGAGGTCAACACCATCGAAGATCGAAGATTTCTTGATAGCCATCGCATTGTAGATGCTTAGCCATGATATTAGTTGTGATAGACCCTAGTTGAATCGATGTTGCACCTAGGGTTAGCCGGTGTGTCCTCGCCAGGGCATCCCGAACCGGAGGGTTGATTGATTGCCGCCTTTCTTTTCGGTATTGGTTCTTCATGATAGGATCCGAGCCCGATGGTTTCTCCTTAGCCGCTTTGACTTATCCGAGCCCGATGGAGCCACCAACCGGGACTAAAGCCCCTTTGGTTATAACTGGGTGCCCCTGCACGCCCTACAGGTTTAGGGTTTAGGGTTTCTCTTCATTTTTATTATTGTGTATGTATATATTAGGGTTTCTCTTAATTAGGGTTTATATCTCTCAACACCGTACCTAACTTTCTCCCTTAGCTGCTTTGACTTATTCGTTTTTCCACCTATGAAGAAAATATGGACCCACACGTCAGAGACGAAGAAAAGGAAGAGTTGATCCAAGGTGTGATCCGCGGGGAAGAAAATTTATATGTATCAACGTTTCTGAACAACTCCAGTGAGGGTGATCCTCTTTTTACCGGAATAGACGACTTGTTCAAGGTTGAAGGTGTTGCCTTTCGTGAGGGAGAAGGCGATGCCTTGTGTAATCGAGAAGACGACCGCTCCGGCGAGGTGCATGTAATATAATTAATTCATTAATTAATCATCTGCTATATATACAGAAATAGTAACGATGATCTTTCTTCTTTTAGCCCTCCAGATCGAACAAATCTACTGAAAAGAGCAGACGAGGCCCAACCAAAAAGTTGCAAGACCATGAGAGGTTCAGGATCGAAGATGTCGCTGAAGACGGCAAACCGATGGCTCCCGAAGTTGTCGCAAACAAATTTGTGGCACAATGCGGAGTAATCGTTAGGGACTTAATCCCGATCACCATTAGAAACTGGAATAGGCCTGCTAATGTGAATGAAGAGGGAACATGTTTATTTGTCCCTAACCACGCCAAAGATTTACTATGGAAGAGGCTCATCGTTAATTTCAAACTACCGAAGATAGAGATGGATCCAAATGCGGAGGATCCAGTTGAGGACGCCTTAGAACATGGGAGAGCCATGGAGGCTAAGGTCAGGGAGTGGGCTTTGAAGAAGATGGCCCAGTATTTCACCAACTGGAAGAAAAGATTGCACCTTGACTATGTCGTGAAAGAGAAGACTCCCGATTTCAAGAATATTCAGTTTGAGAAGATAAAACCATTCTGGGCTGAGTTTGTGGAATACAAGACATCAGAAAAAGCTAAAAAAAATTCTGCAACGAATAAGCTGAATGCTGCTAACAAGAAGTATCACCATACTATGGGGCAAGGTGGCTACAAGGCTGGCATTCCTAAGTGGGAGAAACTTGAGAATGAACTGCGTGCTAAAAACATCACCCCAGAGACAGACGATTGGGTAGAACGTGCAAGGAATTGGTTTTACGGGCCTGGGGGCACGTTGGACTCGGAAGGGAGGTGTATATATAACATACGACATAAAGAAGACACCTTGCCAATCGAGAGGATGAGAAAAGCAGTAAAGGCTGTTAAAGATGGGGACTTCATTCCCGATAGAGAGAATGATGAGCTCACACTCGCCCTTGGAAATAAGGAACATGATGGACGAACACGAGGCACAAGAGGCTCCCAAGCATGGAGGACTGGGTTTCCCGAAGAGAGGAAGAAATATCCTGATAGAAGCCGTCAGATGAGAAAGGACAGGGCGGAAGTTGAAGCAGATAGTCAGAAAGAGCGAATGCGTTTAATTGAAGAACGAATAAAGCAAAAACAAGATGAAATTAACGCACTTAAAGAGCAAAGTACTACCAGCCCATCTCAGCAGCACACTGCATTCGATGCTACTGGCCTATCGAATAATCGAAAAAGCAGTGTGGCTTCCACCGAGGTCCCGGGTGATGACAATGGCGATGACGATGGTGCACCGACGATGGCTCCTGTTGGCTACCCAGTGGATGATATCACAGAGATGACACACTACGAGCTACATGTCAAAGTTGTGAACATATCAATGAAGGTGGCGGTCGGCTATGCCTTACCAATTGGACCCACACCAACTTACCACTATCGTCCGGTTCCAGAGGGCTACGCTGTTGTCGGGGTGGATGAAATCATGCCCACCTTTGAAGTTTTGGATCTTGACTACCCTGCAGGTGAAGGGTATGTGACTGTACTAGGAGACGCAACAAACGTCACCATTCTATGGCCGAAGGAATGTATCGTTCTTCGAAATCACACGCCAAGGCCATCTTTGCCGCCGCCTCACCCGTCTCCACCAAGGTTGTCGCCGCCGCGGAAGCCGTCTTCGTCGCCTCACTTGGCTCCGTCGCCTCACCAATATCCGGTGCAGCCATCGTCGGCGCCTCAGGATAAAAAGCGTAAGCGTACCGCTACTCTGCGTCGTGGTAAGCGATCGCCGAAACGTAAACAAGAGCCTCTTCCAAAAGTACCAAAGGTTCCTCCCAAGAGAGCTTATGACTGTACTGAAGAGGAGACTGCGGCGATCGTTGATGCGGAAACGACAACGTTTTTCGGTAAGCTGAGGCGGCCGAAAGAGCTAGAGTTCCCCAGCACCAAATAAGAAAAAGCCAAAGTGTTGAAAATTCTAAAGACTCTTCATCAACCCGAGGCAAAGCTGTCATCAGACTATGAGCGTTCTATTCTCAAGTCACATGTGGCACAAAAAGCCTCGAAGAGCAGTACTGATGCAAGCGAGAAATCTGTTGCCCAGCTCGGAGAATAAGAAAAATAGTCTTGCGCCCCTCTCAAGGTGATTTCCCAAACCAATGTGGGGTCGAGCAAATATAGGGCCGAAGAGCAGTATGATCCAGAGGTAGTTGCACAATACGGAGAAGCTGCCGCTGCTCAAGGTATGAGTATTGCCCAGTACTTATCCCAGTTAGAGTACTTTCCCGTGAGTGAAGTAGCATACAAATACCAGTACGACAAACCTCTCGTCAAACCTGAGGAGGTAAACAATCTTCCAACAAAAATGCGAAGATTGCATAACTGGTACATGCATGCCACAAAGGCCGGGGCTAACTGGATAGTGCTGAGGGTTAAAAAAAGCATCATGGGAAAGAAAAGGATGATATGATATCCATTGAATTTGATGAACTATTTCAATTATTCAATCAAGACGCCTTGGACAAATCGATCATCAGTGCCTATTGTCTGTAAGTACTAATTCTGTAATTAATTTAGTCTCCACCTATCTCACCTTGTTTATTGCATGTATATAATCATACTGTAATATGCAGAATGAAGATTCTCAAATGCAGCAGAGGACAAATCTATAACATTGGCTTCATTGACCCATATTGGGTTCATGAAGCTAATCTCAAAACAAGCCCCTAGGATACGGAAGATAATATAGTACACGCATTAAGGTTTCAAGAAACCAGAAGGGAAATACTTTTTCCTTACAACTTCGAGTGAGTGTTATTGTCTTGTATATACTTTCTATTTCGCTTACTCGATGTTAAGTATATAATTGATTAGTTATGCATTCACAGCTTCCACTATATTCTGTTAATCATTCAACTTGACAAAGGGCGTGTACTAGTCATGGACTCGAAACATAAACCCCTTGAGACGTGGAAGGACATGCAGATGCTTCTTCAGCGGTAATTCTAATCATTACGACACTATATCGGCAACATTCGTGAATTTTATGATATCAAGTAATTAATAACTTCTTTTATTCGTTTTCTTCGCCGGGCAGCGCTTGGAAACGGTTCACCAAGAAGGCTAGGGGTGTTTGGAAAGAGGAGCTTACAATTCAACCACTAGATGTAAGCACCACTAGCTATATCCGCGCATCTCTTTGATTCTAGTTTTGATACAGTTATTATCATGCTTGATTATTATTTTGATTGAACTCTGTTCTCGTAAAGTGTCTGACGCAGGGAACAAGTAACAATCTATGTGGATACTATGTTTGTGAGTTCATCCGCCAGACGTGCGATGAGAAGGGCAGAAATTTAGAGAAACTCCACGTACGTAAACAATTTCTATAGTTTTTAATTACAATCAAATTGTGTTTAGTTTCATTCATATAGGCTGACTCCTTTTTTAAATCAGATCGAACGTCTACGGGACGGTCTTCTGCCAAAGGATCGCGTACGGGCAATTCAGGAGGAATTGGCGGGATTCTTGGATGCAGAAGTCCTAAACCCAAAAGGGGAATACTATTCGGCTGTGTATAGACAATAGGGATTGTAAAAATAGCAACTTTTGTATGTAGTGCATGAACTCGATCCGTGTATTGAATGTAATATTGTCATGATGATCTTGTGTAATATAACGGTTCCTTCATTGATAAGTGCAAAACACTAAATAAACAATAAAACAACCTAAATGAATTCTCTGCCGCAGCAACAAAATATGCCAAAATGAATTCTCTACCGCGGCAGAGAAATGGGCCAAATCTCTGCCGCGGCAGAAGGTTATTTGTCCCGGTTCGTGTTACGAACCGAGACTAATGCTCCACCCCCCTCGCCCTCTGCCGCTGCCACGTGTGCACCCATTTGTCCCGGTTGGTGGGGCAACCGGGACTAAAGCCCCTTACCAACCGGGACGCATGGCACATTTTCTACTAGTGTTTTTGTATATTGACGCTTATCAGTTGGGTGCCATGGACACATCTCTAGAATTGACAAGCGGAGCGTCTTCGGGACACAATTGAGCTTCGACAAAACCGATGACAATGTAGTTTCAACCTCTCCATAAGAAAGAAGCCACAATACATCAGTGTAGTGTACTGGGCCCAAGCCTCCCGGCGACAGGCCTCGCTCCACTCGTCAGAAGTTGACCTATACTTTGTAGAATTTGGATCAACATATAACAAACTCCACCTTGAGACAAATTTCTCCTTGTAGCATCAGCAACAACCATCTCCCTGAACAAACAAAGCAAATACTTTCGGCGCCAATAGCCACTTGGGCTAATCAGTTAAACCAACTAAGTTCGAGCAAAACTCAAACTTAGCAACAGGAACAGGTTTAGTCATCATATCAGCAGGATTATCATGAGTGCTGATCTTGCATACCTTTAATTTATCTTGAGCAACAATGTCTCTAACAAAATGGTACTTGACATCAATGTGCTTAGTTCTCTCATGGAACATCTGATATTTTGTAAGGTATATGGCACTTTGACTGTCACAAAACAAAGTAATGCAAGAATCATCTCCACAAAGCTCAACAAACACACATTTCAACCAAACAGATTCTTTGCAAGCTTCAACAATAGCCATGTATTCAGCTTCAGTAGTAGATTGTGTAACAACATCCTGCAATGTAGCCTTCCAGCTAACAGCACAACCACCAACATTAAACACATAACCTTTGAGGGATCTTCTCTTATCCAAATCGGCAGCAAAATCTGAAACCACATAGCCAACGAGTCCCTCACCGGTCCTGCCAAACTTCAAACAAGCATTGGAAGTGCCAAGAAGGTACCTGAAAACCCATTGAACAACCTTCCAATGTTCTTTACCAGGATTATCCATGTATCTACTTATCAAACTCATAGCATATGATAAATCAGGACGAGAACAAACCATGGCATACATCAAAGAACCAACAGCACTAGAATATGGCACCTTTGACATGTACTCAAACTCTTCATCAGTAGTAGGACATTGAGAAACTGACAATTTAAAATGAGGAGCAATAGGAGTACTAACTGAGTTGGCACCATCCATATTAAAACGATGAAGAACTTTCTTAATGTAACTTTGCTGACTAAGAAATAACAAACCATATTTTCTATCTCGGGTAATCTCCATACCTAAGATCTTCTTAGCAGCACCAAGATCCTTCGTCTCAAACTCACTACTTAGGTGTGCCTTCAAAGTAGTGATTTCTTTCATGCCCTTGGCAGCAATTAACATATCATCAACATATAGCAGCAAGTATATAGGTGACCCATCAACAAACTTGATATAAACACAACTATCATATTTAGACCTCTCAAAACCATGTGAGATCATAAATGAATCAAACCTTTTATACCACTGTCTTGGAGATTGCTTTAAGCCATAAAGGGACTTATTTAATTTGCACACAAAATCCTCTTTACCAGGCACTATGAACCCTTCTAGTTGGTCCATGTATATTTCCTCATCAAGCTCTCCATGCAGAAAAGCAGTCTTGACATCTAACTGCTCAAGCTCAAGATCACGCATAGCCACAATACTAAAGAAAGTACGAATGGAACTATGCTTCACAACTGGGGAGAACACATCATTATAATCAATACCTGGAATCTGGCTGAACCCTTTTGCTACTAACCTTGCCTTGTACCTTGAAGGCTCCTTGGGAGACAGACCTTCCTTTTTCTTGAAGATCCATTTGCAGCGGACCGCCTTCTTTTGTTTAGGCAAGCGCACAACATCCCATGTACCATTTTTCTCAAGCGATTGCATCTCTTCTTGCATAGCAGAAACCCACTTCTCGCTGTCAACGGATGCACTGGCTTCATTATATGTAGCAGGTTCAGAATCGTTCTCCACCTGTTCAACACAACTCAAAGCATAATGTACAAGATTACACTCTTCAATTAAACGAGGACGAGGACCACAGTTACGCCTTGGTCTATCAGCAGCAATGGACTCATGTGGCTGCTGCAAAACAGTAGGTGAGTGCTAAACAACAATATCATCAATGTTTTTCTCATGTGTATCTTCAACGATAGCATCATTATCAACAGTTTTCTGCAGGTTCTCCACCTGCACATTAACTCTCTCCTCTCCAATGGCAACAGGAGAGGTATCTGATGGCAAGCTATCATGATACATAACGGACTCATTGAAAACAACGTTTCTACTTAGCAAAATCTTTTTAGTTTTAGGATTCCATAGTTTATATGCTTTAACTCCTGAACCATAACCAAGGAATATACACTTAACAACCCTAGGCTCTAACTTTCCTTTATCAACATGAGCATATGCAGTGCAGCCAAAAACTCTCAACTATGAGTAATCAGCAGGCAAACCTGACCATACCTCAATGGGAGTTTTATTCTCAAGTGGAATAGAAGGTGACTTGTTGATGAGGTAACACGGTGTGTTGGTTGCTTCAACCCAGAAACGCCTATGCATACCTGCATTAGACAACATACAACTAGCCCTCGAGATGATGGTTCTGTTCATCCGCTCTGCCACGCCATTCTGCTGAGGAGTATATGGGATGGTGTGATGCCTGATCATGCCATCGTTACTGCAAAACTCCTCAAACTCATTAGAACAGAATTCCATACCATTGTCAGTACGTAGTACCTTTACCTTCTTCTCAGTCTGTTTTTCAACCATAACTTTCCACTTCTTAAAAGCATCAAAAACATCAGATTTATGCTTCAGAAAATAAGGCCACACTTTTCTTGAGTAATCATCAATAATAGTAAGCATATAATTAGCACCACCAATAGAAGTCTTACGGGACGGACCCCATACATCAGCATGCACATAATCTAATATGCCTTTGGTGGTATGAACGGAAGCATTGAATTTAACTCTTTTATGCTTACCAAAGATGCAGTGCTTACAGAACTCAAACTTACTCAAGTTGCAACCATCAATCAGCTCTCTCTTGACCAACTCTGCCATGCCTTGTTCTCTCATATGCCCTAGACGCATATGCCATAGATGTATTTTACCACAATCATCAGAATCATTAGAAGTAACAGCAACAACAATACCAGGCAAAGTGCTACCTCTAAGAACATATAATTTAGCAGAATTCATATCACCTATCATGTGAATAAGAGAACCTTTTGATACCTTCAGAACTCGATGCCCACCGGCATACTTGTATCCATCAACGTCCATGGTACTCAGGGAGATCAAATTTCTGGCCATGCTTGGTATGTGCTTCACCTCACTCAACGTGCGTGTCACACCATCATGTGTCGTGATCTTAACAGATCCAACACCAACAATATGGCATGGGTTGTCATTCTCCACACGCACAAAATCTCCAGTCTGCACAGACTCATATGAACTGAACCAATCTTTGTTACAGAAAATATGAAACGAACATGCAGTATCAAGTATCCATTTATCATCACGAGAAGCACAAGCAGCAAAAACAGCTAAGCATTCACCATCAGAACTATCAGAAACAACAGCAGCCTTACCAGAACCTTCAGACCTATCTTTCGGTTGGTAAGTTCCATTTCTTTTCTCCTTATTCTGCAACTTCCAACAATCATCAATAACATGATTAGATTTCTCACAATACCTGTAGAATTTATCCTTTCCCTTGGACTTTGAACGACTTCTACCATCCTTGCTCTTATCTCTGTTGCCATAGTTGTTGTATATCTGCTCGGTCCTGCCACGAACCTGCAGAGCCTCAGCCTTGGATGACGACCCATCTGACCCTACCACAGTTTTCATCTTTTCCCTATGTTTGAGGGCGTCATGTACTTCGGCAAGGGTTAGTTCATCACGGCTTAGCAATATTGTATCACGAAAATGTGTATAGGAACTAGGCAACGAGCATAAGAGTAGAAGAGCTAAATCCTCATCATCATATTTTACCTCCATAGACTGGAAGTCTGAAACAATCTCTTTAAAAACATATATGAGATTCATTACCGATCCACCTTCTTGCAGCCTATGCGAGAACAACTTCATCTTCACGTTCATCTTACTGGTTAGATCCTTTGACACACAGATCGTTTCCAGTTTTTCCCATAGGGTAGCAGCAGATTTCATCTCCAGTACTTCCTGCACAATATTATTGGACAGATGAAGTTAAATCAAAGACAAAGACTTACGGTCCTTCCGCTTCTCTTCGGCGGACCAGGTCTTAGCATCCTTTCCACCGAATCCATCCAGCGCTTCATCCAAACCAGAAGTTTGGGCGAGAATCGCCCGCATCTTCACCTGCCACAAGGAGAACCTTGTGGTGTAGTCTAGCTGTGGTAGATCGAACTTCAATGACGACATGTCGCAAACCCTAGATTAGAACCTGGGGCTCTGATACCACTTGTTACAATTGCGTCAAGAAGATAACGAAGAACGAAAACGAAAAACACAGCAAGGGGACACAGATTTAACGTGGAAAAACCTCTCCAAAAAAGAGAAGAAAAAAGCACGGGCGCCAGCCAGCGAAACTTCACTATATCGAGGAGTGTTTACAAACACCGGGGATTTCACAGATGCAACTCATCCCAACCGGCGGCTTACAAGGGGTTCATATATCGGTGGAAACCTAGGTCTTCGACGATCCATACCGTACCGGCGACTCGGCCCAAGCCTCCCGGCGACGGGCCTCGCTCCACTCGTCAGAAGTTGACCTATACTTTGTAGAATTTGGATCAACATATAACAAGATTCAGCTAGCAAACATGACAGATCAGGCAGAGATTCAGTGAGCACACAACCGTACATGTCCTAATCAAAAATAGGATTTATTGTTAGATACCCCACATGATGGCCGACCCAACAACGAATAGAGCTATGATAGCTATTGACAGTGAGATAATTGAAAAGTGAGATAATTGAAAAGCAAGTGAACGAAAAAAATAAACTAAGATACTCTCTTCGTTCTAAAAGGGACGTTACAAATTTGTCTAAATTAAAATATATCAGGACACTATTTAATATATAGGTTTATTTAAATTTAATTAAATTCGCGATATCCTTTTTAGGACAGAGGAAGTACAATAAAAGAGATAGTACGAGTAATGTAAGGGGAATCGAATATGACGTTTGAAACATCAGAAGAGGACGACTTGTCATGGACCCTAGTACCCTGTTAATTGTAGACGGTTAGGTTTGTCGCCTCTTGTACTACTAATCTTCTTCCTTGCACCCCATACCATCTATACTGTATACTACTTCATTTTGGTGTTTTTTTTTCACTATGAGAAGGATGTTTTGCTTAGTTTATCTTATCATGGGCACGGTCACCACCGAGCCAATTAACAATATATGGTCTTCGGTCTCGTACATTAAAAAAGCAGACGATGCATATCTGCCGAAATAAACTTGGAAAACGAACACGTGATAAGTTATAGAAATATTTCCTTCGAACCATATTAGTTGACTTAAATTTATCTAGATATAGATGTATCTAGTACTAAGACTTAACTAAATATATCCATATCTAAATAAATCTAAATTAATTAATATGGGTCAAGGGTATTAATAGATTTTGAACGATGTAATGACACAGGTTTACTTGTCACCTTCCCAGCAAGTCCAGGATAATCAACGCGATATATGAACAACTTAAATGAAAGGCAGAAGAAAATGAGGTGACTACTCCTTCGGTTCTCAAATAAGTGTACTTGTGGATTTGTATTAAGTGAAACCTTTTTAAATTTGACCAAACTTTAAAAAAAATTAGCAACATATACGACATCAAAACAGTATATAATGAAACTCTATTTTAAGAAGGATCCAGTGATACTAATTTAGGATCATAAATAATACTAATTTAGGGTCATAAATATAGCTACTCCCTCCACAGAAATAATTGACTTGGATTTATCTAGAGTAAAATGTATCTATACACTAAAATGCGTCTAGATATATTTGAATCTAGACGAAACCAAATTAGTTATTTCTAGAAAGAGGGAATACATTTTTTAATAAAGTTGATTTGTCATAGAGGAAATTTATATGATTATACGGATTGTTTTTGCACGGAATACCTGTTTTTGTACAATGAACTTGATTCCGCTGGTCCTACTTCCAGGAAACAAAGGACAACCTCTTACGAGATATGGTGATCAGATGTATCGGAGAAGACAAACAAATATATGCCACAAAATACCAAAGCCAATGTAAGCTACTCTCTCCGACCAAAATTAGTTGACTAATATTTTATTTAGATTCGATTATATCTAGACATAATTTAGTATTAGATTCATTCCTACCTTGACAAATTTGAGTCAACTATTTTTTGTCAGAGAAAGTACAAGTTTCAGTTAAGCTAGATAACCAAGCTATAAACGCAAATATTCTGTGTTCAAGAATGTATGTGGATTGTGGACACAAATTAACATGCCATTTTTTAATACCAAAAGTCCTATTTTTTCTGACAATAATACCAAAAGTCCTGTTAATTCAATGTGAGTACTTCAATCATAGAGTACCCTCCAGTGAGCTAGCCTAAATATAATATCTCAGTGAAAGGGACGTGTGAACAAGAAATTTATTCCGTCCCAGTCTTAGAAGTTGACAAAAGTTAGGAATATTTTTGTATATTGACGCTTATCAGTTGGGTGCCATGGACGCATCTCTAGAATTGACAAGCAGAGCGTCTTCAGGGCACAATTGAGCTTCGCCAAAACAGATGACAATGTAGTTTGAACCTCTCCATAAGAAAGAAGCCTCAATACATCAGTGTAGTGTACCGAGGATACCTTCTAGAAAAACGGAATCTTCGAAAAAGAAAATATGGCATGGAGGGAGTATATCTACACACTAAAATTTGGCTAGATAAATATAAATTTAAACAAATTCGTGACATTATTTTTATGACCGGAGGAGTAGAAATATTAGAAAGAGCCTAAATTTCGCATGACAATCCTACGATAACATGGCCATGCGAATGATCCTCTAAAAGTGGATCATAGTCTGTTCCAAACCTCCTTTTACTTGACCATGTGGTACCAATTTCGAGCTACCATCCTCGGTTTCACTGCATCCATTTCATAGTCCGCATATATGTATTTATAGGGTATAAATTCAAATATCCAAAGTAAACATGCATTTCCAGAGAAAAACAAGTAATTATTTACTGATGCATGCTTCTTTTATTATGATAGATCGTTATCTTCTTATGCCTCTTTTATCATGCCTTCTGACATATTTGTTTACTAAAACATTGTTTAGACCTTACCTTTTCGAAATGGGGGATAAAACACATCGGCCTCCTCTGCATTAATAGATGCACACAGTCTCATTTATTACATACTTTAACAATCTTAGAAATACAAACTCACGGCTCACACAACATCGCCACATGTATTCCAAGACTGGTGGTTGATTACCGTCCACTCAACACGGTGACAATCAAGAATAAGTACCCACTTCCCCAGATAAATGACCTCTTTGATCAATTAAGTGGTGCCACTGTCTTCTCCAAAATGGACTTAAGATCAGGGTATCATCAAATCAAGATCAGAAAGGAAGATATCCCAAATACAGCATTCACAACTTGTTATGGTCTTTACGAGTATACAGTGATGTCCTTCGGGTTAACCAATGCCCCTGCCACATTTATGAGGCTCATGAACTCCGTCTTCATGGAGTATCTCGACAAGTTCGTCGTGGTATACATTGATGACATTCTAATCTACTCCAAAACTGAAGAACAGCATGCCGAACATCTACATTTGGTACTGACTAAAATTCGTGAACATCGTCTCTACGCCAAGTTTTCCAAATGTGAGTTCTGGTTACAAGAGCTCGTCTTCCTTGGTCATGTTGTGTCTGCAAGTGGTGTTGCTGTCATACCGGATAAGGTTCAGACCATTCTGGAATGGAAGTCACCTACTTCAATCAAGGAAGTCCGAAGTTTTCTTGGAATGGCTGGATATTACCGCCGATTCATCGAGAACTTCTCCAAGATAGCCAAGCCTATGACTGATCTTCTTAAGAAAGATAAGAAATTTGAATGGTCAGAAAAGGCAGAAGAAAGCTTCCAAGCTTTGAAAACTAAGCTAACCACCGCCCATGTGCTTGTTCTTCCGGATACAAGCAAGGATTTCGTCATCTGTTGTGACACCTCTCTTCAAGGTCTCGGTTGTGTGTTGATGCAAGATGGTCATGTAGTGGCATATGCCTCTCGACAGTTGAAGCCACATGAGAAAAATTATCCAACCCATGATCTCAAGATCGTTGCTATTGTTCATGCTCTTAAGCAATGGAGACATTACCTCATCGGTAACCTTTGCGAACTTTACTCGGATCATCAAAGTCTGAAGTATCTCTTTACCCATCCAGATCTGAATCTCAGGCAAAGACGATGGTTGGAACTCATCAAAGATTATGATTTGGGTCTCAACTATCAACCCGGCAAAGCCAATGTCGTTGCTGATGCGCTAAGTCGAAAGTCTTATTGCAACAATCTGATGATTTCACAAGCCCAACCTGTTCTCTACGAGGAACTTAAGCGTCTTAACCTTTAAGTGGTTCCTTGTGGATTCCTTGCTAACCTTGAAATAAAATCTTCTCTCGAGGACCAAATCAAGGAAGCTCAAAAGCAAGATGCTGAGGTTACCAAGATCAAAGAACGTGTTGCAAGCGGTGAAGCTAAATGTTTCTCCATCAATGATCAATGTATCCTATACTTCAGTAACCGGTAGTGGTTCCAAACAGTTGGAAAATCAAATATCTAATCCTACTAGAAGCTCATGAATCCCCTATGTCTATCCATCCTGGTGGTACCAAGATGTACCGAGATGTTCGTCAAAGATTCTGGTAGAGTGGAATGAAACCAGAAATCGCTCACTTTGTTGCAGAGTACGACGTTTGCCATCGTGTGAAGGCTGAACACCAAAGGCTTGCTGGACTTCTGCAGCCATTGAAAATCCCTGAGTGGAAATGGGATGAAATTGGTATGGATTTCATTAATGGACTACCAAAGACACGATCTGGACATGATGCCATATGGGTAGTTATTGATCGACTATCCAAAGTTGCCCACTTCCTTGATGTTCGGGAAAGCATTACTGCAAGCCAGTTGGCAGAGCTATATGTATCCCGGATAGTCGTTCTTCATGGTGTTCCCAAGAAGATTATATCTAATCGTGGAAGCTTGTTCACTTCCAAATTCTAGGATAGTATCCAACAAGCAACGGGAACTCAAGTTTCCTTCAGCACAGCTTATCATCCTAAAACCGGTGGTCAGACCAAAAGAGTGAATCAAATTCTTGAAGACATGCTCAGAGCGTGTGTCATATCCTTTGGAAATAACTGGGAGAAATGTCTTACTTTTGCGGAGTTCTCCTATAACAACAGTTTTCAATCCAGATTGGGCATGGCACATTTCCAATTTCTATATGGGAGAACATGTCGAACACCGCTGAACTGGACAGAAACCGGCGAAAGACAATTCTTTGGTCCGGACATGATCCAAGAAGCAGAAGATCAAGTTCGCATAATTCGAGAGTGTCTGAAGGCCGCTCAATCTCGTCAGAAGACAAACTACGATCGTCATCATCTTGATGTTCATTATTAAGTTGGTGATCAAGTTTACCTGCGAGTCACTCCTCTGAAGGGTGTCCATCGATTCCTACCAATTGGATCTACCTTCAACTTTTACAGAGGTACATGATGTTTTCCATGTGTCTCAACTCAAGCGTTTCTTCAAAGATCCCATTCGTGGTGTGGACCATGAAACTTTGGATCTCCAAGATGATCTAACATACCGAGAATACCATGTTCATATTCTTGATAAAACCGAGCGCAAGACTCGTCGTCAAACCATCAAGTTCCTGAAAGTTCAATGGTCTCATCACTCTAAGTCGGAAGCAACCTGGGAACGCGAAGATCGTCTTCGATCTGAGTTCCTCGCCTTCTTTTCTAAAACCTAGGAATCTCGAGTTGAGATTCTTGTAAGTGGGGTAGAGCTGTAACATACCACCCTTTTGTGTAATATTAATAAGGACATGTTTGAGCATTGCATGCATGCATAACACTTGCACTATGGTTTAATTAAGAAGGAACAAACAAAACCCTAAACCCTAATAGCTTCCCTCTCTCTCTGAAGCAATTCAAATGGTTTCTATATTTTGAAAATTCTCAAAACAGATGGAGCCCAAATTGTGTTGAGGGCCCCTTAGTGTTTTCAGTTATATTATAAAAGTTTATGTGATTTGAAATTATTCAAAAAAGAATTACAAATAGAATTTACAAAAGAAATTATAAAACAGAAATATAAAAAGAAATTTCCAAATAAAAACTACCCCTAATCCTCTCTGGGTGTCAACACCCGGATTTTTAATCCCAGATGCCTGTTATGCCATACATCACAATCCCAGGATTACCATTTGTGCGAGACATAACAGATTTGGATACCACAGTACATCATCCATTACACACCATACATAGGGTCTTACACAAATAAGGATCTCATGATCCAGTTCTTAATACAACTCAAGCAGCGGAATAATGTAATAATAAAGGTAGCGTAGGCGAAGCTCCATCTTCGGGGTCACAGGCAATGCTGACGATGGGAGATGATCCTAGTTGTCGTCACCTTCCTGGGGTCCATCCTCCTGGTACTCCTCTTCATAGTCTGGCCACGGGAATAGCCAGGGACAAAGCCATGAGTACTCTTTAAGTACTCGCAAAGTAATACTGAGAAGTGAAGGGGGTTTTTGTAATAGGACACTAAGCTCTATGGTTGTTTTGCAAAAAGCCAGATTTACCTCTACTAAGTTCAGAAGCAAAGAAAAACTAGTTGAAATTTTATAACACCTAAGTGGGAACTTGTATTTCATATCACAACTCTGTTGTGGTCAAGTCAACATCTCAATTCATTTCATAAGTCATTTTAAAACATCTGACGGGGGAACAGTATGGCCACTCCAACTGTCCATAACCGCGGACGCGGCTATTCGAATAGTTTGACACTCTGTAGAGATTGTACACTTTCACCACAACATACGATACATCCGTCAGGAACAAATCCTGAATTCACCATACTCAGTATGTGGATAATCAATCCTAACCCTTCGATTACATGCCCTAGTATAGGCACCTCTCCTGTGAGTTTGGCCTCCCAACCATGACCAACTGTCATCTTGGGTACTGCACAGGTGGACAATCTTCACAAAGTAGCCTCATCTCAGACCTTGGCCATGAGGGAACCCACACTAAGGTATATAAGTTTCCAGTCAAGACCTACCCAATTATCGGGTATTGTGGTTGTACGGTAAAATTGGAATGGTATCGCATCCATACAACCATCAGTTTTGTAAAAGGTCTAAGGCTCCTACCTCAACATTTTCATCATCAAAATCATCTCGTGTTCGGAAACACATGTCAAAACATCTCAGTACAATGATCCATCATTCCAAGGTTTTCATAACCATTTTCCACCAAGTATTCCCATCTAAAGTTGATCAAGTTTTATGCTTAGCACTAGCATCTACAAATGGTAGTGAGTAGTAATGAGGGGTGGTAAACTAGTGGAGTTTAACTAAGTTCAATCTCATGCCTTCGGATGACATCAAGATTATCTTTCTAGTATCTACAATTTACTCAAGTAAACTCTAAGCAAGAGCTTTGATAAAGAAATAAAGTAGAAGCTTGCAAGTAAAACTAGGAGGGGGTATCAAGTGGATACGACCACATATGCTTAAGGCATCTAGTGGTCATGGTAGCAAAGTATTTGCTTGCATCAGTATCAGTATAGGATTGCATAAGTAGAGTATCTTGCAAGTGTTAGCTTTCCTTGTGCAGAGCAGTGGTTGAAGTTCTCCTCGGCTTCTTCTTCGTAGTATCCTCCTTCCTCCTCGTATCCTTGGTCGGTACTAGCGTCTATGAATACATACGAGGTACACAATCACCAAACAATACTTAACTACTTTCAATCTTCACACCAAAGGGTTCTATAGATGATCTAGCATCATCACTAACATTCAAGATTAAAGCACTTGCATTATTTATTTATTTGTAGAAAAGTAATTTCTACTCATTGAAAAACTACTTAAGATTTAATATTCTCCAAACCAAACATGGGATCATGTTGACACATGTCATCACCACATATTTCAGTATATGGGAATCTGATTTAAAGTGGTGTCACAATTTAATAAGGTTTAACCTTTAATTTCAATTAAATAAAGTGACTAGAAATGCCTATGTGGTATTCTTTTATTACTTGAACATTATATCTGTAATTAAACCCATATTTTTTTATATATTCTGAAAGGTATGATCAAATGTGATTTTTGAGAGTTGGAATCAACTCAAAAGCTATTATGGTTTAAATTTGAAAAATGTTTGAATGCAGAAAAGCTTCTGCCTTGTTGTTTTTACCAAGGTTGATCTATAGATTCAAATAATTTGAATCCAACAGGCTTGGATTATGCATTTAAATATATTTCTAACAAAATTGGTTTCATTCAATTTGGTTCACTGAATCGAGCTGGGTTTATTTTTGAAACTAGGTACAGAACTGAGTTTGAATATAAATAGAAAAGATAAATTCAAACGATTGGGCTGCGCGGGAAGGGGTAATGGGCCGGCCCAGTGTCACTCCGCAGCGCGGGGCGCAACTGATAGGTGGGGTCTACTAGTCAGTGGCTCTTTAAACGCGAAGAGGTACGGGGCGATGTGGTGCGTTGGATTAGAATGAAGATCGACAACTGAGGGTCGTCGTCGATGATGAACAAGTCACCGGCGAGCTCGAACCCTAGCGGCTCAGTGGGGGTCGTGGGAGGCTCACCGGGGCTCAGGCGAGGGTGGGCGACGCGGGCGAATGACGAAGTCGACGACGACGATCCTCCTGGTACTGGCAGCTCCTCCTGGGGCGGCTCCAATCGATGGCTTCCTTCTTCTCCAGCAGCGGCGGACTCCGGTGAAATTACGGTGATGCGCTGCTCGCCTTGCTCCGGGAATGAGGTGGGGTGGTTCTGGGTGAGAGGGGAGTAGAATGGTGTGAAGAATTCGAGCGGGGGATGCCTCTATTTATAGTGGCGAGAGGGGACCGACGGGCGCAAGCTGAGCTCGTCGTGGTCGACGGCACAGAGGGCTATCGGCGTGGGCGACGGTAGGGGGCGGTGCTGTTCTCCCTGGCGAAGCTCAACGGCGTCGTGGCGAGGCGTGCGGCGATGCTGATCGGTCGGAACGCTGCGGTGCTCTGCGCTGGTCCGACGGAAGTTTTGATGGCGCACAACGCGCACGGTCCACGCGGCGGCGAACAGGCGTGTCTGCGGGGTTGCTGTGGTGTTGGTGATCACGCGTGCACGCGGTCTCTGGGTGCTGGTCGAGCATGGCGCATGGGGCGCACTCTCGGCATGGTTGCAGAGAAGGTTGGCATGGCCTGGGCATGTGGTCCAATGGCTGGCATTGCTCGCGGATGGGATAGGGAGTGGCGGTGGGGTGCTAGCTTGCTCCCAGACAAGGTTGGCGAGGCTAGTGTTGCTCGTAGCTTGCTATCGACCATGGGGTGGCAATGGTGCTCTCGTCCTGCTCACCATTGATGACAAAGGCCAGCTTACAGTGGTGCTAGGGATTAGTTAAGGTTGTTAGATGATCTACTAAGGCTAGTGGTGTCCAGAGAGGGAACAAGTTAGGCCGAAAACATTGCTCAACATAGTGTTTTGATTTTGTTTTATTTGCATCTGTAACCTGTTTGATGAAATGGCTGCATGAACTTAAGTTTTGAATTTTGAAAAGATTTTTGGTGGGTGTGCTAGGTATGTACTGGGGAGTCTGTGGATGCTTGGGTTTTGAAAATTGAGTTGGTTTGAGTGGTTTTTGAAATAGTGGGATCTTCCCATATGAAATAGATTCAATTTTAAACTTTCATTTAAACTAAGCATTTGAATGTTTCTGGATGATTACAAAGTGGGCCTTGATACCTTGTTATTAGTACTATCAAGGGGTGCAAAGATCCATACATGTTTATGTTAAGTTCTGAAAGTTAGAGATAGCCAAAGTAGGCATGGGAGTTAATTTGGCCAAAGTGACCATTCACTTAATTTGATTGTTTTGATTTGTTTGTCTTTGGGAAAAGCTTGGGGATTGTTTAGAAGATGTTTATTTCACCTAAGAATCATTTTACGAGCAAAGAAACACATAATCATGGCAAATCAAAAGAATCCAAATTTTAATGCACAATCATATGAATGCTTTCATATTTTTAATTTGAAAAGTTTTTGTTAACCCTAACTTTGGTGATTGGAGTTTGATGATTCTACTTTAATATTTTTGGGATGTTACACTGGGCCGCAGCCCACCTCTCTTCTCTCTCTCTGCAACCAAGCACAGCACGTAGCAACCCAAGAGCCGGCCCACCTCAGCCATCTGGCCCGTACCCCTTCGCCGTCTTCTTCTTTTCTTCTTCCCCGAGCTGCCGGCGAAGCAGCTGCCTAGCAGCACCCTTGCCGTCGATCCCGCCGATGCTACGATGCATGCCGCCGCTTGCGAGGATGAGGATAAGGACCGTCGCGTCGAGATGTTCCTCCCCATACCCATCTCACTCTCTCTCGTGGCCTCTGTAGTTTTTCCCCAAAACTCGACGGAACCCTAGCCTCGGGCTCCGCCGTGCCCCACCATCCCGACCACCCCCTCGCCATCTGAGACCACTACCGGCTTCGACTAGCCACGCTGATCATCGCTGCCAAAGGAATCGACCGGAGACGCACGGAATCGTCGCCATCGACTTCACCTTCCCGAGCTCCGGCCACCGCCTTCTTCGTCGACTCCGGCCGTTCCAGACTGCCCTTGGCGTCGCCGTCACCACCATCGCGCTCAGGGTGAGCTACTGGTTCTCGTAGACCCCTCTGTATCCTCCCTCTCGCTCCCTGGCATCCTCCCCACTGTGCACCGCTGCTCGTCGCCACTGTCCATTGTCGCATCGCCATCTCCGGCGACCATTCTCTAGCGGCGCCACCACGGTTCGACTCGCCTAGTTTCCCTGTTTCCAACACCCACCACCGCAGCCTCTCGTGTGCGCTCAATCGCCAGCTCCATCGTCGATCTGAGAGCAAAGCCATTGATGATGTCAGCATGACATCATCATGATGTCATATTTTCTTTTTATTTCTTTTATTGTTTTTTGTAATTGTTTTATTAAATGAAAAATGTATGATAGGTGGGCCCTTCCTGTCATGGTTTTAATCATTTCTGTAAATGTTTTCTGAAATTAATAAAAGTCTGACATGTGGGCCCAAGTTTGGAAATTATTTCAAATATTCCAAAAATGATTTAAAATGAAATAAAATTTGGGAAATTCATAACTAATTCATTTTAAATCAGAAAAATACAAATAATATACCAAAATGATCAGAAAAATGAAACCTATCTAACTAAGATATAATAATACATTGTTAATCAACTTTGATGGCAAGTTTAATTAGAAGAACTAATTGAACCCCATAGGTGATTTCGATGATTCCCCTGTCTTAGGGTTTGGACCTTCGGAAACCCCTTTCAAGTGATGAAGCATGTTCTAGGGTTCATTTCAACACTATTCAACTTGTCATATCAGCCATATTGTATGAGCATTGCACATGCCATGTGTTGAGTGTTGCTTTCTCTTTTCCGGTGATTGGTTCTCGCGAATAGGAACCAAACCCGAAGCTGAAGTGAACGCCACTGAAGAGCAGTATCAGTCCAACGACAGACAAGGCAAGTGAAGCCCCACTCATACATATGAATCCTATGATTACAAAGTATTTCATTCTCGTCATATGCATTTGGTTCAACAGTATTTTATTAGCAGACAGAGAAATCCTATCTGCTGCATGTTTCCCTTTGTGAACTATATTACCCGATCCACTGCTCCTAGCATAACTAGGGTTTGGCTTATGAGCATTGCTAGTGCCACAGTTCAGTCAAGCTTAGCCATGCTTAGTGGTTTGATGCTGATCATTCATGTGATGCACCAGAGATGCGAATGAATCTAGTATGGTAGGATGTTGTGATGTGATCAGATATGAATGGTAAAAATGCTAAGGCTTGTATGGGAGGCCACGAGGGTTGTGGTTTTTGTAGTCCCATACTTGCCACCCTTAGGACCTGATGTTCTCGCCTCTTGAACCAAGACGAGCGTACAACCACACGGGGGCCTCGAAACCCCCTCGACCAACTAACTTGCCTAGTAGATTCCATGAGTCACATAGTTTGGGCTTTCCATTCGACATACGCATCTTGGTTGTTCTTGAATGGAGGTGAAGGAGGTGCATTCATAACAGGTAGGTAAGCGTGGTCGGGAACAAGAGATGCTCGGCATCCGTAATCTTGAACCCTGCGCACATCATTAGGGACCGGCTTCAGGACTTTACCCGTTATGGCGGCATCTCCCTAGTGCGTGACTCATGGTCTCGGCGAAAGCAAGGTAAAGGTCGTGGTCCACCACTCTATGCCGGCCTTCCAAGGAAGAGGGCTAATAATTTGGCATTAAGAATCGGTTGGTACGTGTGGGTAAAGTTGTGCACCCCTGCAGGGTTATTAATCTTTTCGAAAAGCCATGTCCATGGTTATGGACGACTTGGGAACGGAGTCTGTGATCATAGAGAACTATAACCGAATGATAAAACTTGCCAACTAAAGTGAGATCCGGAATACTTCCTCAGGGTTGTTGAGGGGGTAGTCCGGGAAGAGAGGTTCAGTTGATGATGATACTTGGTGAATATCAAAGATGATTCTAGGAGCTAGAATTGAAGTCTTCTTACCCCTTTTTCAAAATGATCTTACTATTCGAGTTTCTTCTCCCTCTTGTTTTGAAAACAAAAGATGGCTTTATGCAAAATAACTCCACTAGCCATAAGTCTTGCGGAGTACACCCTGTACTCAGCCTTGCTTCGTTGATGTTTTTCTACAGATGATTCTACCCCAACTGAAGGTGGTTTCTACGTCGAAGTCGAAGAGTAGTCGGGGTTCCCGGGAAGCAGCCTAGGATCTATGGAAGGGTCGCTACTTATGTTATGGCCTCTTAGGCCTTTGCTAAGTTTGTTGTTTAGAACAACTTGTTTGCTTCCGTTGTTTGATGTAATGATGGGTCTGTGACCCCTGGTTTGTATGTCTGGTTTGTAACTCTCTTAAGACTTTACCTTATTAATGTATGGTCTGTTTGTTCTGTAATGTTACCGATCTTTCCCTTCGCTCTTCGGAATTTAGATTAGGCTTATATCAGATGAGGATCTGGTATTTTCTAGCCCTGATCCCGGGTCGTGATAGTAACCCTGGCGGTCAAGAAGGTATTATGTGAATTCCTCACCACACCCATCAACTGTAGGGGTTCGTAGCAGGGGAAAAAATTCTACCACATGAACACAAACAAGCCAAGATCTATCTACTAGATTGCAGCAACGAGTCGATTAGAGTACTCACCCTTGAAGATTCCAAAGCGGTTAACGAGAACAGATTCTCGTGGGTGATGTAGTCGTACACTTGCCAATCTCAAGTTCGCATAGACGATCCTTCCGGCGCTGCTTTCCGGCAGCGCTTCCGTAGTCGGTCAGACGTTTGGTACTCGATGAAGACCTTCCTCTCCCTTGTTCCATCAGGTAGTGGAGGTTGTAGTTCTCTCCTTGTGATTCCGGCAGCATGACAGCGTGGTGTCAGAAGTAGAGGGAAGATCCTGCAGGGCTTCGCCTAAGCCGGAGCTGGTTATGGTGGAGAAATAGGGTTTCCCAGCGATCTAGGGTTTAGAGGCCTGAGAGGAGGAGATGGAGGATTCGGCGGCGGCTAGGGCGACGGCGACAAACCGGTGGTGGAGCGTGGCGGCGACGACGCTAGGCGGTGGCGCGACGCGGTGTGGGAAGGGGCTGGTGTTGTGTGTCTCTTGGGGCACCCCCTCCCCTCTATTTATGAGAGGGAGGGCAGCTTGGGAGAGGGGAGTTTGAATCCTTCCCCAACTCCCTCTCCTTGTTGGCATGTGGTGGAGGGAAAGAAGGATTCTTTCCTTCCTCCACGAGTATACATTGTCCCAGATTGACTTTTCAAACTTGCCTTTTGACTTTTAATTTGGAGCTCAATTTCTTTCTTACAAATGCCCAACCAAGTGACCTAGGACATGATGAAATTATTCCACTTGTTCATGACACATTCATGTACCCTTTCCCTTCCGGACCATTCCGGATCTCCTCGTGATATCCCGGATCCCATTCGAGACTCCGAACAACATTCGGTCTCCCTGCTTACATTCCATATCTACTAAAAAACATCGAATCCTTAAGTATGTCTCCCTACTATTCGTGAATTATGCAGACATGACCGAGTCTCTTCTCCGATCAATAACCAATAGAGGAATCTGGAAATTCATATGGCTCCAACATATTTCTACGATTACTTTGCGATCGAATGAACCACTTACATATGATACCAATTTCCTTTTGTCTTACGATAGTTTACTTATCCGAGTTCTGATCGTCGGTATCTCTACATACCTAGTTCAACCTCGTTACCGATAAGTACTCTTTTCTCGTTCCCGTGATATGTGATCCCTTGTGAGCCAGTCACATGCTTGCAAGCTAATTGGATGACATTCCACCGAGAGGGCCCAGGGTATATCTATCTGTCATATGGATGGATAAATACCACTCTTGATCCATGTGCCTCAACACATACTTTCAAACACTCAATGCCACCTTTATAGCCACCCAGTTACGGTGTGGTGTTTGATGTCATCAAAGCATTCATCCGGTGATGGTGATTAGAATGATCTCATGGTCGAAGGAATTAGGTTACTATGTATCAGAAAGCTTATAGAAAACGAACTATTGAAATGTATTGATCTTTATGCTACGGTTATCTATAGGAGTATGTCCATCACATCATTCTCCTAATGATATGATCTTGTTGTTAATAACATCTCAATGTTCATGATCAGGAAACCATGATCATATATTAACCAACAAGCTAGTTTAACAAGAGGCTTTACTAGGGACTCTTTTATTTTTACAAATCACACAAGTATTAATGTTTTCGGTTAATACAATTATAGCATGGTATGTAAACATTTATCATAAGCATAAAGATATGATAATAACCTCTTTATTATTGCCTCTTTGGCATATCTCCAACATCAACTCGTTCATGGCACATACTATCATGGCCCTAAAAAAAGCGTTTGGAGATCCTCAAACATGCAACTAACATCATTGAGATCAACAAGGAGTTGGAGGAGGGCATCACCAGAATGGAGAAGCTGCACTGAGAATATAAGCGACTCTTCCAAGAAGTGCCAGTAGTCAACTGCACAAATGGTCTAAATAAATATTTTCTCTCCCTCCCGAGAAGGAATAAGATTAGAACGTCAGTGAACCAAGGCGTAACAACCAAGGAAATAGGGTATTCGACACCCTTGTAGAAAACATCGTGAATTCCACATAGATCCAAAAGAACAATCTAAGTCCAGATGTGATAGAACAATGTGTTGTGCTCTGGGAGAAAGCTCTGCAACAACAGAAGATCATCACTTCATTTAGTGGAAGACTCGTACCAAAATCTGCAAACTACCACAATGATGTGGAAAATCCAGAGACCAACAAAAGGCTTTGAGACAGAAATCGTCCAACACGGAATGAGTAACCTCAAGATGACCACTCAATAACTGGTCTGATAGAACTGCGACATCATGAGGCACGCGGATGGGAGAATGTCATGCTCATATCCTAGGAGAATGGTGCACCACGAGATGACCAGGGAATACTCCTCTTCTACCCCCTGCACAGGCAACAAGATCGCATTCCAAATACCAAGGAGGCGACCCATAGTTGATCTAGAAGTTTTTCAGCATGAAGAAGATAGTTTCCGTAAAAAATGTTAAAAGCCAACATACTAAGAATCGTCATCAAGACGAGAATTACGCTATGGACTGCAATAGTGGCCCAGGAGAAAACCTATAGGGAAGTCATCATCGCGAGACCACATAGGAGGCCCGTCGCTGGAACATACCCGAAGTAAGGAGACGTGCAGCCAATCCGACATGCCTGCTATCTCCACCAACAAGTCACCACAGTGGCAGTGGAGGCAGAGGAAGTGACAGATGTGGAAATCGTCCGATTGCTCCCAATCAGCGTCCACGTAGGCACAAATACAAAGACGTACAATACTCAGATGGGGTCACTCAAATAACGCCTTGTCCTCGCTAGATGCCATCCTCCGGGAAAAGAGTTATGAAAGAGTGGACTACTATGTGGGTGCAAAATGCTCTAGGCCAAGAATTCATAAAACCCCTTCTCCAAAAAACTTCACGGTAGAAAAACAGATCCCAGCACAGGATAGGGTGGTTAGGCTAGACAGGTGGTTGTATGGATACTTCAACGTTGTGATCATTGCCAAAGGCAACAACCTGGTGGCCGTCCGATACCTATCCCTTCACGTGGGGTGTTCACGTCAATGCTCGTACTTGATGGACATGGGTTTAAGGAAAAGGGGTGCACTAGAGATCTTGTTTAGCTAACAAACAAGCAATGAAGCACACGAGGTTTACCCATGTTTAGGCCCTTGGAGGGAAAACCTTACTCCCTCCTGTCTATTCTTGATTATCAGCGAAACCGAGGATTACAAGGGTGTGCAGATGAGATCTAGCGGGTGTGTATGCTAGGGTTGAGGTAGGTCCCTCTCGACGTTCCTTCCTGGCCTTTATTAGGGTTTGTCTCTTAACTTTGTATCCATCCTCCATGGACCTAGGCCACCCGGATCCTTCTTTGGGTTCATCATAAGGATCGGATCATCACGTGCGCTCCCGCTAGGCCAAACCGGATAGGACAATATTGGGTACCCATAGGGCATACCCATGTCAGTAGCCTCCGAGTGTTCACTCGAATCATAGATTCGTATGGAGACTCTATAGTATTTGAGTGTTTTTTCATCCGAACATGTTTTCGAGTCATAGATTTTAGTTCATATGGATAGTTCATGTGTGTGCCTAACTCGCTAGAAGGATCAGGGTCAGTTAACTGCCTTCGGGCAAAACAATGATATCTACTTAGATTTGAGTCACCGAAATCAAATCCGGAAAAGTGTTGGAGTAATTAGACTCACGCTACGGAGGCCTTATAGAAGTCGAATCCCAGTGATTCAATATTCACCTAACACATTTGTCAGGTTTTTTATCGCACCTATAGGCACGGTATATTTCTAGTAGAGCACAATAGGTGCATTACCAGGCCATTAGACTGTGTTTGTAGGTCTTACCTTTGCATCGTAGATAGAGCGTACGAATGTTTATCATCGTAGAGATGATTCCGTTGGACAAGGAGACATTGTGTATTTAGCAATTATTGTGATTGGCAGAGTCACCATGTTTTTCGATTGCATGTTAGTCCCCGTGACGCAGTTGCCGCAAATGATCCGCAAGATCATGATAGTTTTATCATAGGGTGCGCTGAAGGAAATATGCCCTAGAACAGATAATAATATTGATTATTAGAAGATTTCATAAAGTTTCTAATTAATTTTTGTTTCTTCTATAACTGTATAGAATGGAAACATCAATGCACGTGTGATATACAAACAACCATGAGTTACCAGTGAAACTATAGTCACTGGTACATTGGTCAATAGATGATCAAGGTTTCCTGATCATGTTGGTGCCTCAGCAGCTATTGACAATGGAGTCATCTCATTGGAGAATGAGATGGTTAACATACCCTATCTATAGCATCGTATCACGGTCATGTCACAAAGTTCAAGTTATGATGATTAGGAAACATAGTGACTCATTCCTTAGCCGTGAGACCATATCTAATCACTGTCTCCTGAGGATACTTTTATTAGCGCAGGCGAGCGGTGGATGAATCAAGTGCGCGACGAGCTGCATTCTCCGCTGGTGGCTCAACCTCGAAGGGCTACGACGGCTGCAAGTATCGCTCCCGCATGGAGCGCATGGATCCCAAAACGCAGGGTGATGAATCAAGCGCATGGCCACCAAGGCACTCGACATATCCTTCATGACTATGGAATCGCAGGGAAATATCATGCCCAAAACGCCGCAGGCTGAGGTCATGGCATACAACACCTACCTCGCATCCAACCCGCCTCCGGCAGGAGATCGACGAAACACAAACCACAAATATGTGCTTGTAGGTCTCGTACTTGTCGGATCTGCGCTCCATGACGAGGCAGCCGTGGAGCCAAAGAAAAAGGCCGCGAAAAAATTCACTCGAAGCCGCACGCCCTCGTCCGAGGAAAAGAGCATGACCTGCAATGGCGGCGCCGCAGCCCACGGCACAGGAGCAACAACTACGACGCTCATAGAGAGCTCGCACAACGCAACATCAACAAGTCACGCGCAAAACGCGCATGATCCACTGAATATGAAGACGAGGACACAGAGCTGTGCGGCGCCAGGTGCTTCAGCAGGTCTGTATGGCAATAGCGGATGCCCAAGAACATCAAGCTCCCTTCGGACAATGCGAAATTCATCGGCCCGCAGGAGCCGAATATCTGGCTCGACGACCACCTGTCGTCAGTCAAGATCCATGGCGTGACAAAAAACACAGCGATGCAATGCCTTCAGCTGCAGCTGAAGGGCGCAGTCAGAGTCTAGCTCAATAGCCTCCCTTCTGAATCCATCCGTAGTTGGGAAGAGCTAGCATACTGCTTCATCTACAACTTTAAAGGCACCAGCAAGGGACCACCCTATCGAGGAGCTACGCACCTGTTGCCAGCGGTCCAACGAGTATATCTGCTTGTACATACTGCGCTAGTACATCAACAAAAACTCCTCCGCGAACATCTCGGAGGAAAGGGCAATCGATGCCTTCAATGATGGCTTAAGGAGCCGCAAATTCAAAGAAGATCTCAGGCGCGTCAAGCCAAAGACCATCGATTTTTGGTGACCCAATCCCATAAAGGATACAACTCCTTGAAGAACATGGCTAGCTTTAGATAGAAATTTGAAGGGAAAAACCCTAAACTATAACAGACTCGACTTTATCCTGAGACCTAGCCTACCTATATGAAGGCCAGGAGGTCACGACGAGGAGGACAGGCATAACCCTAGCATACACACTCTATAACCCTCGGTTTCTCCATCAATCAATAACATACAAGCAGGAGTAAGGTTTCCCTCTAGGGGCCCGAACCTAGGTAAATCTCGAGTCCCTTGTTGCTTGTTTGTTAGTCGTTCCATGATCTCCAGCTTCCCCTCCTTCTCCAAAACCCAAGCCCATAACAATGGGCATTGACAAGTTGAACCCTCGTCAAATGGCGCCGTCTATGGGAACTGGGATGCTGAAGTTGCGGTCCTCACGGCCCCATCAACTGCTATCTTCAATTCCTCTACAACGGAGCACCATCTCCTCTTCGGCAGCATCGACTTCACCATCCACTCTCCGGCAACTCTCCCGGCCTTCGATTCCATAGGAGATGGAGTCGACATGATGCTCGGGAGACTATGCTTCCAAGTCGGCCAGATCGGCACGCTCCGCCTTCCTTGAGAGGTTTACACCACCATTAATCGCACCTGCCTCGTAGATACCACCAATCAGCGTGCTCAGCGCACCCACGTTGGCATACGACTTGGATAGGAGCAACAGTTGCAACTCCGACCTATGTGACCCGCCTATGGAGGAAAGAACCTATGGTTCCAGATTCGAAAGTTGTGGGAGCAATGATCTCTGTCATCACTTCATCTGCAAGGTCATCGTCAAAGGCCATGACACTCAGGACAATGCCGGCAACAGGACCGATCCGCATGCCCCCAATGCTGCAAACGAAGGGAACACTCCAAATATCAACGCTAACGATGCCCCTCCTTTGAATCCCAACGGGAATGGCCCTGCAAATCCTGAAGCCGCCAACGGAGGCAAATCGGCTCTCTAACAGATCCACCCCAACGAGGCTAAGTGGTAAAGCGTTAGGGAGGCCGTAAGAGGCAACCCCCTACAAATCGATGCCTCCTGTGACATGATGATGGGCTACCACTGGCTGCTCATAAAGGAGCACAATCGACAAGTTGCGCAACACAAAGATCTCGAGTAGTGCCAACAAGCAGCCGATGAGTCAAGAGCGCGACGGGTAGCACTCTCCTCCATCGGCAGGTCCTCATCGAAGGACAACGGAGGCCACGCTGCCAACAAAAGTGCCCACGGATATAGCGCATGGGCCCAGACACAAGGTGCAAGGATACCAAAGCCCTCCACATGTCATTCATGTCGATAGACTCGTAGGGCAACATGACGCCCAAGACACCATAGGACGCGGTCATAGCAGCAACTACATACCTGCTCGCCAATCAGCCACCGGTCGGGGATCCATGATCCTCCATTCACAAATCTGTTATTGCGGGCCGTGGGCTCGTCGGAGCCACATTAACTGGAGAGGCTACTCCAGAGCCAAAGAAAGCTGCGGTGAAATTCACGAGGAACCGCAAGCCTTCATCTGACGAGGAGGATCATCACCTATTACGGCGTCACCATAGCCCATGACGGAGGATCGGCAACTATGACGCATGCGACGAGCTCACTCAGTGTAAGATCAACAAATCAAGAGATAAAAGTGTGTGCTCCATAGAGTCGGAATATGAAGACACAAAGCTTTGTTGCACCATATGCTTCAACCGAGCCATACGGCAGTCGCGAACTTCCAAGGGCTTCAAACTTCCTTCGGATAATCCTAAGTTAGACTACCTACAAGAGACAAAAATTTGGCTGGATAATCATATCTCATCATTCAAATGCCATGGCGGAAGCAACAACACCGCCTTGCAATGCCTTCAGCTGCAGATGAAGGGTGCAGTGCGAGCTTGGCTCAGCAATCTCCCTTCCAGATCCATCCATAGCTGGGAGGAACTAGTCTACAGCTTTGTCCGCACTTTCATGGGCACCTGCAAGCGGCCAACATCAATCGAAGAACTGTGTGCCTGCTGTCAAAGGTCCAATGGGTCAATACACTCATACGTCCAGTGATGATCGGTCATCAAGAACTCAGCAGAAGATGTCTTTGAGGAACGAGCAATCGACACATTCAACGGTGGCATGAAGTGCCATGAGCTCAGGGAGGAGTTGGGCCGCATCAAGACTAAAACCATCGATCACCTGATGGACATCACCAATCATTCGACTGATGATGAAGATGCCGTCACAACAATCGAACATGCTCAGATGGCGAGGATGACCTCGGCCGCAAACACAACGACCGAGGAATGAGAAGAGCGCGTGTCTACGACAACCGCGAGGAAATCGACATGGTCGCGGCTTGCTATGCTGATAGCCGCGACGACAGAAACTGCAGCATTGGCTATCGCAATGACATCTACCATGACATCAGGAAGATCATGCAATTGTGGCAGTGCCGCACTCGCAACGATGAACCATGTGTAATCAACATACTGTCGAGTCTCTACAACATACACTTCTACATCGACAAACAAGATTGCAAGAAGAAGTTCAACCATATTCTCAAATACTACTAGGAGTTTCAAAAAATTCACGAAGGGTAGGCCCAGCTTCGGCGTGATACCATAAACCAAGGATTCGGTTCCACCCTAGGGACTATCTTATATGGTGTCCCACCACCACCACCTAGAGGACCCGCGCAGCCTACGGCTGGACCGGCCCAGAACAACAGAGGAGAGCAGGACCCACGTGTGTTGGGTACCATGATGATATAGAGGGGACATCCATCCAAAAGGATCCAGAAACGATCACCCGCCAAATAAACCTGGCCGTTACCTCTCTACCAGTCGTACATGCGTACCTCAGCGACTAGAAATCATGCATCACCTTCGACCGATCCGATCACCCTCGCCAAATCCCTCGCCTAGGCCACTCCTCCCTGATGCTTGAGGCTCAGATCGGCGAATTTGAGATGAGTTGCGTGTTCATGGACGGCGGCATCGGCATAAAACTTATGTTCGCCAATACCCTGGAAGCCATGTGGATCCCGCTCTGCAGCCTAGAGGCATCCGACACAACCTTCCACGACATCGTCCCAATGAAGGGTGTCTACCCGCTGGGAAAGATATGGCTCGACATCATCTTCGACACCCCCAAGAAATTCAGGCATGAGCGAATCGAATTCGAAGAAGTTGACTAGCCATCACAATAACACGCCATCCTCGGTCGCGTGGCATTCGCACGACTCCTGGCGGTACTGCACTACGCCTACCTACTGATGAAAATGCCGGGAACCAACGACATCATCATCGTCCCAGTGAGCTTCAACAGATCAGACAGCTGCGACAGGGAATTCAAAATAATCTCCCAATCTTTCGGCATGCAGGAGGAACTCGCAAGGCTAAAGGAGTTAACAGACACCAGCCTCCCTCCTGTGACCAAGCAGAATACCCCTGACATGTCTTTCAACTCAGCTACCAACACCAAGGCGATCCAGGTCCACCCCATGGAACTCACCAAGATGGCTCTCATTGCCAATGACCCGAGTTCCGCATATGAACTCACGTTCGTATAATTCCTCCATAAGCGTTGTGAGATTTTCGGCTGGTGTCCTACGGACATGCCAGGCGTCCCAAGGGAATTCACCGAGCACACACTCAAGTGTATTCGGATGCATGGCCAGTCAAGGAATCGATGCGTCGACTGTCCGAAGGACGAGCTGAAGTGGTCGGCATCGAAGTTAACATACTCCTCAATGCTGACTTCATAAAAGAGATCAAGGAAAGCACCTAGGTAGCAAACGCGATGCTAGTTCCAAATAAGGACACGGTCATGTCGCGGATGTGTGTAGCCTTAACAGCTCTCAACAAGCACTGTCCAAAACACCACTTTCTGTTACCGCGGATTGATCAAATCATCGACTCCACCGTGGGATCTGAGCACCTATCGTTGTTCAATGCCTACTCAGGCTACAACCATATTCGAATGAACATGGAGGACTAGGAGAAAACCACATTCATCATGTCGTTTGGGCTATTCTGCTACATTACGATGCCCTCCGTCCTCACGAACGTACATGCAACATATCAACAGTGCATGTAGGCCTTCCTGAAAAGTAAAATTGGTCACAACATCCAAGTGTATGTCGACGACATAGTGATAAAGACCAACGAAAGCAGAACACTGATCAACGATCTCCGCGAGACATTCGACAAACTTGATCGACACAGGATCAAGTTGAATCCAGAAAAGTGCGCCTTCGACGTCCCATCTGGTCAATTGCTCGGATACTTCATCTATTCGAGAGGCATCGAGGAGAACCCGAAGAATATAAAACCTAAATTAGCCATGGAGAAGCCAAAAAACGTTAAGGGCATCCAGCAACTAGCCGGGCGAATCGCATCCCTTAGCATGTTCATCAGCTCCATGGGAAAAAAAGCTCTACCCTTCTACCAACTCCTCCGCAAATCGGAGAAATTCGAGTGGATGGGTAAAGCCGACAAAGCATTCGAAGACCTCAAGCGTCTACTCTCCACCTCTCCCGTCATGGTGTAACCTAAAGAGAGGGAACCTATGCTGCTGTACATATCCACAACACACCAGGTGATCAGCACCGCATCTTGTGGATATACCAAATAGGTATACCTTGGGCATAGTCTCATACCAGCAAGCCCGGGTAGCCGACAATTGGTGGTTAGTCCTATGGCATAACCGGGTGGCTCAGTTGCTGATAGACAAGACGGAGGTCCAACAGGGATAAAGGAAGTCGATGTGCCACCGCCTAAGATAGAAGCCGACGTCATGGAGGACACGATGACTAGCTAGTGTTAGTCTAGAACTCTGTAACCGTTTTCAGCTGAGACTCTCCATATAACCCTAGGTCTTGGCGCCTTTATAGGATAAAAGATTAAACTGACAAGTGCATAGCACAACTCGCACACAGCGAACCCCACAATCCTATAACTCGGCGTACTATCATTATAGTGATTTATAACAGGAGTAGGATCTCGCCACCATCGTGAGAACTGAATGTGGGTAAATTGTGTCAGGCCGTCCCGGATGCTCTTTTCCTAACCCCACTTCTCTAAACTCATCGTTGGGATATCTATATGGCGTATGGCAACCGTGAGGCAAGAGACACTTACAGCACTGATCCGCATGGGATTCCTTACCGCTTTCAAGAAGATGATGAAATCACATATGATCTGAAAGCAGCACCGATTTTTTCGTCTGATCATATAGTCCGATCGGAAGTGTCTTGCGGATCTAAATCCCAAGCTGTGTCTATGCACGTACGCATATATGTATGCATCAACATTGCCGTCACAAAATTCCGATTAGAATGGATTAGTAAACGTACGGGTAAAAATCAGTCTGCTATTTCATGTCAGAAGGAAGATTGAAGACGACATGATCTTGCTCAACAAGCGTGAGCTTTGGTCATCACGCAGATAGAGTCATCGCTAGATCGGGAGTTTGCAGTTTCTCTAGGCACAATAGGTCAATGTCTAACACCGTCTCTAGGCACAATAGGTCAGGTCTACAAGATCGACCTGCCTCGAGCGTGGTGCAATGACTAGATTTGGCAGCGCTCCACATGACGGCCCGAGATGCAAATCGACTGCGTGTACTTCCCCGCAACGACTCCACTAATTGGCTGCCAAACAGCTTTTGCCTCTTGCGCTGGTAAAGTACACAACTCGGACAGCAGTGGGCAACAGTTTTGAAACCAGTCCAGCGCACAAGCGAAAGACGAAGCAACCTGGCTTCATAAGGCAATTAAAAATCTCGGGCCAGAGTGCCCACGGGAGCAGTACCCAGCCGAGCAACAGCCATGTCGGGAAGGCTTTGTCAAATAAAACCCAGAACAAAGCTGCTACATTAGGCAATCATGAAGCATCATGGAGCGTGCCCTTTGGCTTTTGTTAATGTGAATGCAATTAAATCAAGCTCCGTGTGTATATTTTAGTGGATAGAATCGTTTTTGCCTGCCGGTTTATGCTGGCCAACGCCGCAAACGGCGTTGCTTTATCAGATTCATCTCCGACTTTGCTACGATCTACACCGGCTTTACTTCAACTTGTCCATGTATGGTTTTAGCGTCATTGCAATACTTTGTCGTAGTCGGATTTGCGTGTACTTTATCTTCGCTGCGTTTGGATTCGTTTTCATCGCGAATAACACCGACTCCGCTTAAACAGCTAAGTCCCTATTTATTTTTATTATTTTAATTATTTATAATCATGAGATTATAACTGGTTCACTTATATCTTGAGTCTTTTACCGCTTTCGATTTTGTTCATACCTTTTCCACGATTTGTCTTGCGCTCATGATTATAAAATTTTTACTGGCTTGCCATTTAAGCCTCCAGTAGCATGCAAAAAACCCACCTTCTGGACTTACCTTAAGTTTTCCGGTCTACACGTTTTGTTTTGTTTTTTATGTGGATTCAGGAGTAGTGACTTTTTGGCACTTAAAGACGGCGTTTTGGCCTTGGGTTTTGGATGGTGCCATTAGGTATCATCACCTAAGGACATGGTTATATGCTGCGAGTCTTTCGTTGCATGAAAGGTTAAGCATAAAAAAACAGAATAATGGATAAGACAACACTTGCTTAAACAAAATTTTATATGAACTGTCCGATTTAGTTGAGTTTTCTCCTCCTAAACAATTTTATGTTGTCTAGCTACTGTATAGTTTTAGCTTTAAAGCATTTGTTCAAAGGCCATGTTTGTTCCGCCTTATATTTGTTTGATGGACACAATTAAAGGAACAATTTTAATACATTTGTATTTTCATGTTTATGTTTTAGGTACAAAACTCTTGGATATTCCCGCGTTCCTCGAATTAAGGTGTTTTTTGAGCTGGCTTTGCATTAGACTCAACACCTCGGGGGCTGCGATTACAGTTGTTGACCAAGACTTGAGTCGCTTTTGAGGAAGTCGACTCGACGCTTGGGGGCTTGACATCTCTAACTTAAGAGCTTTGTCCTGCCTTGCGTCCATACCGGAACAATCCTCGGAGGCTACAGTACCTTGATCTCCAAGATATGGTCAAAGTTCTCTTTGAGCATCAAGCCGGAAATTTCAAATAAATTCCACCTTGACGCTCGGGGGCTACACTATTTACATTTTGACCGAAGCTACTCTTAGAGCACCAAGACGATTTTCTTTTGGAACTCCGACTTGGCGCTTGCGGGCTACAATCATTTGATGTACAATTATGCATGTTCTTTTGAGCATCAAGCCGCATTAGATGAAGCCGATTCAATGCTCGGGGGCTATATATGGTTATGTCAACAAAACTTTTAAGACGGTGAAGAATCCGGCTAGAGAAACCTAGGGGCTGGAAATCAACTTTGCCTTCATGGAAGTTTCCTGTGCAACATGGCTCGATGGCCTTAATGTCCATGACTTGAGAGGTTCTAATACCTTAATTCAGAAAGCTCCTATGTCCGTGACTTTGCAGGCTCTAAATCGGCAATTTGGCATCCTTTATGACCGTGGCCCGGTATTCGTGATTTTTTCGACTTACGTACCATCCTGCATGGATATTGATACTAAAGACGTGCCTAGAGCTTGGAAGAATCAATAATAATTCATTAGAGAGTTCTCTGCCTTGGATTCGTTCGTAGAAGCAAAACAGCCAATATCCGGCTAGGGTTAGTCAGATGAGAATATGAAATTGGAGCTCTCCAAGAATTCTTTGCGAAGCATGCCTACAAATTTAAGATGATGTGATACTTACGCTCAAAGATAGACGGAGGAACGCAAGGATCTTGATGAAATCTGGGGCTAATTTTGTGGATATAACAAATAGGTATACCTACGACATAGTCTCATACCGACAAGCCTAAGTGGCCCACAGTTGGTGGTTAGGCCTATGGCATAGCCGGACGGACTAGTTGCTGATAGACAAGACAGAGGTCCAGCAGGGATAAATAAAGGTGACGTGCCACCGCCTCGGATGGAAGCCGGCGCCTTGGAGGACACGGAGACTAGTTAGTGTTAATCTAGGAATCTGTAACCGTATCCGGCTGAGACTCTCCATGTAACCCTAGGTCTTGGTGCCTTTATAATCCAGCCTACGGGAGCCTTTAGGACATAATATTAGACAGACAAGTGCATAGCACAACTCGCACACAGCGAACCCCACAATTTCGTAACTCGGCGTATTGCCATTATAGTGATTTATAGCAGGAGTAGGATCTCACCACCGTCATGAGATTTGAACCTGGGTAAATTGTGCCAGGCCGTTCAGGACGCTATCCGCCTTACCCCACGTCTCTAAACTCGAACGACCTGAAGAAGGAAAGACCCATGGGGTGCAACTCCTAGTGTACTACCTGAGCGAGGTACTAACATAAAAAAAGCAAAGGTATCCTCACTACCAGAAGCTGGCCTACGACGTATTCATGACCGTGTGTCGACTGTGCCACTTCTTGCAGGAGCATCAAATAGTGGTCGTTAACGATGCACGACTATCTCACATCCTCAACAACCCTGAAGAAATGGGGTGGGTGGCCTTTGCCATCAAATCGGGCATCATCTACGAGCGACACACTACCATCAAATCGCAGGTGCTCCATGATTTCCTTGTCCACTGGATGGAACTTCAACTTTCGTACACCCCAAACATGTCGCAGCTCTGGACAATGCACTTTGAAGGATCCAAGCATGGGGAAGGATCCGCAGCCGGCGTAATCTTGACATCTCCTCAAGGAGACAAGATGCGGTACATCCTGCGGATGATATTTCATGCATCCAACAACGAGGCTGAGTACAAGGCGTTGATCCATGGCATGCATATGAACAAAGTGTGCGGCACCACTCGATTAGTAATCTACGGCGACTCCAATCTTGTGTTACAGCAGACGATGAACCAATGCAACACCGTCAGCGATAACATGATCACCTATTGCAACTTCTACAATGCACTCGAAGGAGACTTCGACGACTTTGCACTCCGGCATGTTGGCCGAGAAAGCAACAAAGAGGCTGATAAGCTCGCCAACATCGGCTCCACCTATGCCCCAGTACCACCAGGTGTGTTCCTCGAACAAATTTACGAGCGCTCCATCAAGCGCAAACCCTCCAATGGGACACCAGACGCTGCAACACACTCGGGGGCTACGCCACCCAATAAAGTCGACGCACCCGCATATGAGGAGTTAGACGTCCCACTTGCATGTCTCATGCACGTCATGGTGATCGAACAATCCTGGACTCAATCGTATGTCACGTACCTGGGCTACCAGATGATCCTGCGAACGCGCGAGACTGCAGTGACCCATCATACCACTTCATGATGTCGTACAGTATAGTCGTTGACATAACACCAATGAAACAACGTTCCACCAGTATTAAATTCCTTAGATTGGTATAATAGAAACACATCAGGTCCAATACATGACTATAGGTTACAATTCGAGTCTTTAGAAAGGATCTAGAGAACACTCTGGGTTATAGAGAGAGAAAACAACTTATTACAAAGAAGAATCAGAAATAGAAACTCACAACTATCATACTAATAGACTAGTATCTAAAAAATTTGTCTTGCAAATGCTACTATTGCATTGATCTATAGAAGTAGGTTTTATGGTTAGATATCATCCTCCTGACTAATCAGCAACTTGGTCTTCACTTTAATGGTTTTATATGTTGACTTCTTTGATTTCAACGAAGAACTTGATCCTTTGGTGACAATCTACAAGAGCATAAGTTGATGTATATTAGTATTCATTGGCTTCAGAATCTGGCAAGGGATAAGAAGGTATGGTTGAGTACGAGGATACTCAGCAAGTTCACTAAAAAGGAGTGTATGATGGACTATCTACAGCCATAGACCGCAGGTCATAGGCTATGCAGGTTTTCATAAACATCTCTTCAAAGATTGATTTTATTCTAAAAAGCTATGTCCGTCAGTCTTCACAGGTTTTACTAGAACGTTTATGGAGTTCCTTTTCTGTAGCATTCGCTGCTCCTTCCCAGAACAGGTAGTAAAATGTCACACTCTATAGAGGTGCGTTGCTTTACCCATAAGAGATACTTATCCATGTTGCACAGCCAAGTCGTGAGATTGTCCATACTTCCTCGGTATGGGGCCCGGTATAAGGACCCAAGTCTAGCATTGTCCGTCTTCGTGACCCTGCATACCCTGCAATTGTTGTACTATCAAAGTCAAGACAGACTTTCCCCCGTTAATATGGCAATAGACATGAAAACCATTAACACTACAAATTTGTCTTTTGTATGTCCAGATCCATGGTAGGATTCTCCCGAATACACGACTTTATCCATGATCTGCAATTTACAAAATGCCTAGAACAGTGTCCATGGCATGCGAAAGGAAGAAGATCCAACTGACTTCCCTAGAGACATATAGATCTCATCTTTGCACGTATTATATGACACAAGAATCACTGGCAACATTCGTTATTAGATCCAAGGTAATATGTTTCTTTACTACCGGAACTGTAGTAGTAGTAGTCTATTACCATACGGTAAATAACCCATAATCATATTATTATGAAAATATTGTTTTCCGACTTTTTTCAAATGCAGGTGATGACTACACTGAGTTTGCAAATACTTGATAGAATGTAATCAAAGGACATGAGCAAGTGTGAACTTTCCTTTGTGATCACAATATTATGTAATCATGGTCTTCGAGATGATATACGATCCAATATCTGAAAACAACATCATTGGTCCAGTAGGGACTAATGTTTAAAGAAGAAATATCTAGTTATGCATAAGTAATGCTATACATTTTGTAAAACTCCAAAAGTGAATCCCTAATAGTCTGAGTGAGTTGAACTTAGGTGATTTCCTTAAGAGTTGGTTTATATTCAATTCTTATTTCAAAAACAAATGCATTCATCAGGAACTTAAGTTTTAACACCCAAAATATAAAAGTAGAGTATAAAGCAATGCAAGATTGAGGTTGATTGCCATGGTGACTATGTAAAAAATTCCATGTGTTGAGTTTTTAAGAGTTGAAGGAGATTATTATCGATTGGTTGTTTGAAGTGGAAAAAAGAATAATCTTTGAAGAAAAGGTTTATTTTATAAGGTTTCAATAATATTTATGGTTGATAGAATCTGATCGATGTTGTTTGTGTTGCTCGAATAGTTTGGACTTGAGATGTTTTGTGTCTTAATTTCAAAAGACCAATGTTAACTATAAAATTATACAAATAGTCTTTAGACAGAATATTTATAAGATTTATGACTAAAGTTAACTTTAAAACATAAATAAACTTAAAGGGTAATATGTTTTAATTATTACCAAGTTTTTAGGTTTATGATAGGTATGATTGAGGTGTGAGATTCATTCACTTTAGATTTAAGTGAATGGTTAGTTTGAATTTGTTTTGTTATTACGAAGATAATATGCAACTTATTAATGGAAGAATAATTAGATGATATTATTAATTTGTTAGGTTTTAAAGTCATGTTAAGTATGGTTAAGAGATAAAGATCATTCACCCTCATTATAAGTGAATGATGCATAAGGTTAGCTTAAAGGTTGTTGGGTTTAAGTATGATTTAGGTTTCAAAGTAATATTATATAGTTAATAGTTTACACTTAAGTTTTATTATAAAACATTATTATTGTGTTATACTTAGTAACTAGACTTAAGGATTCGTTGTTTAATATTTTATAAAGACATATAATTATGTCTTTCTGAGGGATGATCTTGAGGAATTACAAAACAATTATCTCATTTTAAATGAAGATTTATTATCTTGGAACCTTAAGTCTTTTGGAATAGCATACTTAATTTTTTTCTAGTGAAATATACCTATTTAAGATCTTAAATATGATTTTTATTTATTTTTAAGTATTATCTTTATTTTTATAAAATTCTATAAAGGATTAAATGTACTTAAATATTTCTTTCAAGTTTTAATTGTAAAAGTTTTAAGTTAGTATTTTTATAAAGTAGTAGATTTATTTTTATATATTTTTATTGATTTTTAGGATTTTTTGATTTTATTAAATTTCATTTAGTGGTTTTAGTAGCTTTAATATTTAGTTTCAATTTATTCAATTCAAACAAGTAGTTTTATATTTTTCTTAGGTGGGTATTATTTTTATGAACATTTTGATATATTTTTTTATGTTTTTTTATTTTTCTAGTATTAAAATATTATTAGCATAATTTAGTAATTTATTTATCTTTTGTTACTACTTTTTTCTAAGTTAATCATTTAACTAGGCCTGTCCCATAGACCAGTTCCCTACCTAGCCCGTCCCAGCCCACAGGGTTGGGTTAAACCACTTGGTATCGTCAACTATGTCGGTTGACCCCGACTAGGTCCTCACCCTTCCTCTCGAGCCCTCTCCTCTCACACTCTCTCTAGCGTTGGGGGACCCCACCGCCGCAGCTTATCGCTTGATTCCGGCGAGCTTCGTTTACCTCGGCTGGAAGTCCTTAATTGACCATCTTTCTCTGTTGCATCCCTCCACCTAATTCGATACGATTATTATGTCACTACGCGCTAAACACCAACTCTAAAACCCTAACTCCTCCTTTTGCCACTACACCGGCAGGATGACGAGGTTCCACCGCAACCCCGGTGGTATGGAGTGGGCATTTGGATGCTGGCACCATGCTGGTAGTGTGGCTCGGTGTAGTGCAATGCGGTGGCACTTCTCATGCTGCCGCACTGGCGTGCTATGATCTGCCTCTCTGTCATCACCACTGCTTCTTATTCTTCGGCGAGCTTGAACTCGCTAGCAGATAGGTACCCATTCCCCCTCTCACAGACCTCTCTCCATCTTGGTGTACAATCGTAATTAGGTTTTTTTCTCCTTATTTTGATGATTGATGTTTCACAATGGTTTGCTCAGTGAAATTTTTTGAGCATGTGATCCTTAGCTTGATTAAGTGGTAGTGATGGTAGTGGTATCCGTTTTTAATTGCATTTAATTTAGGGATTTCTATTTTCGTGCCCTTGGTTCGTTAATTGTACTCACTTTTCCCCAACCACTTAACTTTTTCTCACTTTTACCCTAGCTGTTGGGGATATGCTAAATGGGTATCACCATAGCATGTCTCTAATCCGGATAACCCGGGTGGCCCAAAGTTGGTAGCAAGGCCCATGGTCTGTTGGGCGTCCCGGTTAGATGGATCCAGAAGGGATGTCCATGCTTGATAAAGGAAGGCTACGCAGGAGTCACTAGCGTACTCGGAGCCTTGGGGTGCAAGACACGTTAAACTAGTTGTGTACCGTGCAGGACTCTGTAACCTGTCCGGATAGGAATTTTCCTATAACCCTAGGATCTCGCAACTATATAAGCCGTACCTATGGGAGCCTTAGGGATAGAACAACTCATATCGCGCATAGAGAACCGATCCCTCTAACTCGGCGTATTGCCATTATAGTGATTTATAGCAGGAGTAGGATTCCGCCACCGTCGTGGGATCTCAACCTGGGTAAGCTATGTTACCTCATACCCGTCAACCTTCCACCTTACCCCACGTATCTAAACACGCTCTGTGAGGACCCCTCCATGGTGTACTTGTCGCAATACCATGACCGTTGGCGCCCACCGTGGGGCAAGAGGTGCTTCAGGCTCTTCAATGGGCGAGGTCCAAGTTCTTCGCGGTAATCGGTGAAACCATAGTCATTATCCGTGTTCTCTTCTCTGTCAATGTTATGATCGTCCCTCGTGTTGAGTTTAAGATCCCAGCGAAGACGAACCACACCCGCTGCTCGATCGTCCCAATCAGGGACATCCACCTCTTCATCGACGAAACTGACTCATGCACTAGTTCCCTGGAAGCCGAAGGATCGAAGTTGGATCTCTCTTTAGAGTTTGCCGGCATAGATCGGCAAAATTCAGGGCCCACCAAAACCTCCCCTATGTAGGATATAATGGTGGAAGATCGCTGCAAGTCAGCCGGCTTTGCCCGTGCATCTAGACAACAAAGATCCAAGTTCGTCGGTGTGGTGACTATATTTGATCTGGCGCATTGCATTCAGAGAGAGGGTGAAAACCCCCGCGATTACCTAGCCAGGTGGCTCCGTATACAGGACGATCTGGAGCATTACCCCAATGATGATTCCATGTATCACTTTGTGGAAGGAATGGACCACGTTACACTTCTTCGACATACGCTAAGGCGGATACAGGGCTTGGGACGCCTCACTTTTGAAGGCATGGTGAACACCGTCAACAACTTTGCGGCTGCTGATGTAGAAGCTCAGGCAACGCTCGCGGTCGTACCCGACAACCCTCCGCCTCAGCCGCCACCACCGTTGCCTCCAGTGATCGTCGCTACAGCCTCACCACCACAACCCATCATCGAGGAGGCCCTGGCACCCCCCGACTCCGTCTTGTACGCGCTCTATGCCGACATCAGCGCTGACTCGAAGGAGATAGACTTCAGCCCGGAGGAACTCGACTCTTCTATGCAGGAGATGGAGGAGGACATCAGATGTGACGAGCAGGCTGACAAGGCCATCACATCCCGAGAGGTGTTCATCGCCATTGGGACCGTGATGGACGTGACTGTCACATCCCAAAATTTTCCAAATTTTGAAATGTGAAAAATAAATAAACAAAAATAAACAATTGTTGATTTTTAGGGTGAGAAGAAACTTCTTGAATCCAATTGGAAACCTTCAAACCTATTTTGATCAAATAAATTCTAAAGGGATTTAAAAAGATAAACAAATAATAAATAAAGTTTTAATAATTGGAATCACTATTTTTGGATCTTTAAATAAAAAGATATGGTTTTTATAAAGTAAAGGTAGAATTATAAATAAGGATTATTTTATAAAGCCAAATTAAAACTTGGCCAAGATTTTGAAATAAAATATTTCTATTTGATAAAAAGAGTAAAGGTCTATTTAAATAAAATAACGAGGATTTATTAATATCCAATTTTATTAAAGTAAAGGCTTTTCCATTTTAACTAAACACTAAAACTTGTTAAATTATTTTAAACAAGTTTTCCAAGTGTTTTACATTTTCAAATAAAACCTACTGAAATGATTTTGGTATTATTTATATTTCAAATGGATATTTTAAATAAATTAAACCCTATTTGAATTAATAACTAAGGTCTATTTAATTTAATTATTAATGGATGCTAAAAAGAATAAAAAATTATTTTATTTTGGACTTTGGTTTGTGTTGTTAAACAGAACTAAAATTATACAAAGTTTGGCAAAGGTTTGAATTCATTTGAGTGTTGAATTGTTTGAATAAAATCAAAACTGAAATTCAAATAGAAAAAGGAAAAAGCTTCTGTATAAAAAAAATGAAAGAACATACCCAATCCATCTGGCCCAACAGCCCAGCAACGCAGCCCACCAGCTCTACCCACTGCGAATCATTTTTCACTGAGAAATCAACCCACATAGATGCTGACGAGTGGCCCCATCTCCCTCTCTCTCTTCCTCACTGACAGACAAGCCCACGCCACCTTATCATCGTCTCCACCACGACCTCGTCGCCCTGCCGTTGCTGCCGAGTTATTGCCGGCGTCAATACGCGTAATTGGCTGAGTAAAACCTCGCTGTGATCACACACACATAAGCGCCCCTGTCTCCTCTCTCTTTCCCCCCAAACAAGGCCTCCCCTCTGCCCCTAGGTTGCTCCGATTTTGAGCTCAAGCTTCCCTGTCTCCGACGACTTCCCCGGCCAATTCCGGCACCGTCCAGCCGCCCCTCTCCTTTCTCTGCACGCGAGCCTGTTCCCCACCTCCTGGCGCATCTCCTCGTGCCACTCGTTCGCCCGCGCTTGCCCCAGAGCGTCGGCAATGACAAGCTCAACTCGCCACCGCCGTCTGCCATTGCTCCGGCGACCTTTTCCCAGTAACTCCGACCGCCCCAAGCTCTCCTGTTGACACTCCCGTACTCCCCATGCTCGTACGCATCTAATACCCCCTTCCGTTTGCCTCGGCATGACCTCTAGCCTCGCCCCTGTCGATGACCAGAGGAACCCGACGCAGACAAGCACTCCGGCGAGGAATCCCAGTCGTATCTGAGCGCCCCTCGCCAAGACGACCGCACGTTGAGCTTCGCCAACCCCCTGTGAGCACGGTGAGCACCCCCGTTACCTCCCTTGCGTCCTGTATCGCCAGCACCACCGCGAGCAGACCATGCTCCGCCAGTCGCCGCCGCCAGCGCCGCCCATTCCTGGCCAACCTCACAACAGTCGTTGGATCATCATCTAGTGGCTACGATATAACAGCTTAGCGAAGAGGTATCAATTGATCTACACCGTGTGATCTAAATGAGATCCTACGGTCTGTAACAGTCGATCCAAACGAAATGGTACCGGCCAGTAGAAACGCGCCACATGGACGAAGATTAGTTTAAAAACAAAATTCGAATCTGTTTGAATTGCAAACTTGTAAAATTCATAACTTTAATTCTGCATATCCAAATTTTGCAAATTTTATATCAATGGAATCAGTAGAACAATTACTTTGTAACCATGCAATTTGTTTAATGATTTGCTTCTGGAAAATTGGTTGAAATTGCAGAAACATGTGTAGGCTTATTTTGAATATAAAAATTGTTTGAGATATAATTTTAATGTGAAATCTTTGCAAAATGGTTTGTTGTGAGCCTACTGACTCTAGGAACCAACTTATAGATTTAAAAATATATTTTGTGAAGCTAAGGAGTAAATATTTGAATTAGCTCATTTCTTGTCAAATAAAAATATTGATTTTAATTTAGAAATTATTTTATGAGTGAAACCTTTGGGAAATGATTTGATTCAAACCTTCTGACCCTAAACACCAATTTTTGAGAATTAAAATATATTTGGTGAACTCTTTAAAGAATATTGTTTTACTAAAAGCATTTTCAACCACATAAAATATTGATTTGGTTTAGAAATGGTTTATAGATAAAACCTTTTGCAAATGGTTTTAGCACTTTAGAAAATGACCACCTTTGAACCTTATAATGTTTAGAGCCTAATAGAAACCACTTTTCTAAATAAAACTATCTTTTGCATGCTTGCATGCATGACCTTGTTTTTGTTATTTTATGTGTGACAAATTGTTTGAATGTTGTGTTGAATATGTGTTTGCTTGATTGAATTGTAGTGGAACTAGAAGAGTGTGATATTTGCAAGATCAAGAAGTGAACCAACATTCTCTACTAAAAAGGCAAGTGACACTATCATCCAAGTCCTACTATTTTCATTGCACTTAGTGTATTTTTGTAACATGCATGAAAAGGATTTCTATATTTTATGCTATGCTAAATCCTAATAGGATACCCTTATATATTCCTTAGTGGAAACAATATAGTTGTAGTATGCTTAGCCCTGCTATATATTGGGATGGGATACATGTTATGATTATATGAAGAGTTGAAAAAGATATATGTTTTATATAATAAAACAAGTACTCAATGAACCACCTGGGTGGACAAGGATACTCAAGTTTTGGACAAGGTGGCAACAAAAGGAACCATGTTTATATGGTCATCTCTTTTTGTTTGTGCACTAGAAGAAAACCACCCAGGGACTTAGAGATTGAACATGTTTCTCGTATAGTGGCTTCCGTGTACAGCCACATGCTAAATGGGCTCTGGCTTAGTCAACTACATAGTGGAAGACCCATGCATTGGCATCTTCAGGTTAACTAGGATTGTGTAAGGGAACTTGAAACCCTACATTGGTGCCTGGATGACAAGCTAGCATTGTGTATTGGGAGGACTTCTATGGAAAGACTTTGTCACATTCTCAATCTACCAGTACTCCATCTTGGTGAGTACTTATCCAGCGGCCACTGGTGGCATCAAGATGAGATTGTGTCATGTGGGTAAAGTGTACAACTTCTGTAGAAGAGAAAATTCTAAGTACTTAGCCGTGTCCCCGGTTATGGACAATACTGAGCAACTAAGGCCTGAAGCTATGGAAGATCTCGACATTCCAATTTCTCAAAGTAAAACTTGATGGTGACAACAAGGGATTTTGAAGCACTTGGAGTTTTCCAAGAAGTTCAGAAAGATTTGACAAAAGATCAAAACTATTTTTGAAAAGATAGGATAAAACTATATTGCTTTCTGCAAATGAGCCTAAACCCTACTTAGCCAAATATGCATGTAATGATAGGATCCACTTATATCTACATAGTAGTGAAACTTGCCAATACAATTCAAATGTATTGACCCTTGTGGCTGCAACTTATTATGTTGCAGGTTTGTTTGATGTTAGTGAAGTGTGTTGAATAGGATTACAAGTCTACAACCAACATGATTGCCTGTGGCACTTTGAAGATGAAGGACCCCATGCTTATAGATATTCTGCTGCAAAAGTAATGTGATAGCCAAATGAGCTATGTAAGATGTAATGAATTATTTTATTCCTGGTTATAAAGTTGTATTATGACCTTTGTTTCTTGATATTACATCTTAACTGTGGATGCTAGCTATTGATCCAGGGACTAGCATTGTAAACACAGGGATCTCTACCTTATTAAAGGTTGGGAACCTTACAGTGACACCCCGGATTTATGGTCCAAGAATACCCGTTATGCGTACAATTCATGTTCAGTGAGCCATGAGCATAACCGACTAGTATCATTACATCCTCCACACAATATCGAGTACAAAATTACAAGGAGGCCATTCTGCCGATTACAACACAAGTAGCGGAAGTCTTCGGCGCAGAGCCCGTGCCTTAACCTACAGGCAACTGACTGGGAAGACGGCCTAGCTCGCATAGACATCAGCACCTTTGTTCCTTCTTAACATCTGCAATCTGGCCATGTAAATAGCTAGGGACAATGCCGGTGAGTACTTTGAATGTACTCGCAAACCACCGAGACAAGGTAATAAGATAATGCATATCTGGCTGTGGCGAGATAGCTCTACACTATAGTTGCTTTTGAAAACGTTTTGTTGTAAAACCTTTTGTAAAAATTTATCGACCATCTCTGGTCAAAACCCATATATTCTTATCTTTTCCTCGTGACCAAGTCACTTTCTTTAGTTCATCTCAACTTATCCGAAGGGTCCTCCTAGCACTTGCCATTCCAACCGTCCTTGACCATAGACACGGCTATTCGAATAGATTAGACTCTATAGAGTTTGTGCACTTTACCCACAAGAATCAATACATCCGGCAGGATAAAACCACGGCCTGCTACACATGGTAGACAAGGGCTCGGATAATCAAACTTATGCTTTTCATTTGTCCATCCCTAGCAATGGTGGCTTTTCCTTTTGGGTTGTTCTATCTGGTACGAGTGTGGGGTACTACGACCCTGGTCCTTCCTTCCGTACTAACCCCTATCTCTAGACCTAAGTCTAGCAGATAGCAATAGTGACAATCTTCCATCCGTACTACCTAAAATCACACCGTCCACAATAGACCCAATTGTTGCACTAGTGCCTTACCCTACAGGTAGCCTAGATTTCAGGGGATTTCTCCCCTTTAGCGAGTAAGAGCAGCCCCGGCTAAAGATCACAAACTACGAGCCCGGGCGTCTGGGGTAATGTGGTTGCACAGATAAATTGTTCCGGACATTGGCATAGAACGTCCCTTCCTTTGTCTTACTTAAATTTCTCTTCATCCACCTCATATCTTATTTTAGTAAAACTTCCACTTGGAAAGGATGCCTCTTTCCAAGGGTTTTATTTTGAAAACTTTGCAGTAGGGTATAACCCAAAATAGTTTTATCATTGAGGGAAGATGCTAATCCTCTTAGCCTCGTTATAAGGGGTAAAAGTAGGTGTAAATAGGGTAGGTGTCGAAGGGACACTCATTCATAACTTGGAGGAGCCAAGTTACTCACGTCTGTTTATTTGAATACAAAAAATGCCTTTAATCATGCAATTTATAAACGAGATATAAAACAGCTGATAAACGCGAGTAGGTAAATGTAGGAGTTCAGGAATGGTGGCTTGCCTATGACCAGCGAGAAGTCCCTTGACGGTGTTAGATAACAAGATAACTGAATAATAGAAATAATAAAGATAACCTCGATGCTTCCTTCTTTTCGGCGTCACACAATCGCAACTATCGTCGTTATCGAGCAAACATGCAAGCAAACAATACACCAATCAATACAAGGCATACAATCTTTGAACCATACAGTAAGCTAAGGAAACATATATTCTAGACATCAGTAGGATGTTGGGGGTTGTATTGGATGGGATGGGGAGGAGACTTGGAGATATTAGGGAAAGGATCCGTTTGGATTTCTAGTTTTGTAACTACCTAATAGAGGGGTTTTTGACCAAGGGCTTGGTATGTATGATACCATTGTATAGGAATGATACCATCAGATAGGTATTGATAAAATGAAGCCAAGAAAAGTGGTTTCACTATTTTATCAATTTCCTAGGATTTATAATGGAATTTAGAGTGATTAGAACTCTAGTTTTAGGAAATAATTCACCATGACTTCTCTAGAGTTCCAAAAATTATTTCCTTGGGTGAAAAGGTAGTAATGGGTGGAATGAAACAATAGGAATTGGAATCTCCTCAAAAAAATTACCAGAATGCCCTTGAGAAATTCCCAAAGGTAGTACTAGATAGGATTTGTCTTTTTCATCAGATTTAATATACAGAATATTTTTAGTTGATTCCAAGGAAACATGGTAGGTACTGAGAATACCTTTCTGCAGAAATTGGAATAAACCTTTTTGGAGTTACATAGCTACTGTAATGATTTTGTTAGTGAATAAACTATGCACATAAGAATTTAATTCACTAAAATTCAACAGAGAATCATAAAAATATGAGCTGATGGATTAAGATGTATATGGTTATGTGTGTAATCTAGGAGTTGGAATTAGGTCCATACCTTGTTTGGTTTGAACTAGGGAAATTCCTAAAGTCAAAAAGGGAATGGATTATTTCTGGAGCCCAAATGGATTAAAAAGGGCCCTCAAGTATTTTGAAATGTTTGAAAAGATCTTGTATTTTGAAACTAATCAAAACAGATCTTTAATTGAAATTACAAATGGAAAACATAAAAAAGATTTTGGAAAAAGATTTCAGAAAGAAAAAAACCCGTAGCTAAACTTTTTGGGCCGAAGCCTAGCCAACCTCCCGTGCCTACCTGCCGCTCAACGCGTCACACAACAGTCGCAGCCGGCCCACCTCATCCTACCTTCCTCGTGACGCCAAGCTACTGCTTGGAAGCGCCTCCGCCGCCCAATGCCCACCGCGTTACGATGCCCCCCACCGCCGTTGGTTGAGAGGATAAGAACGAACGCGTCATGCTCTATCTCCCCATACCTGTCTCCCCTCCTTTAGTGCTCTCTTTAGGTTTTCCCCAATTTGCGGTACCCTAGCTCGCTGGTAACCTTCTGTCGCCATCGTTCCAGACCTCTCCAAGCCATGACGAGACACGCAGGAGAACCACCGTGCTCCCTTCATTCATCTCTCTAAAGGAATCATACCCAAGAGCCCGCAATCGAGCAGGACATCCGCGCCTTCCCTGACTCCGGCCGCTGTGTTCATCATCGATTCCGGTGGCCTCCGTTCTCGCCTCGCCTCCTCGACCCCTCTACAAGCTTCTCGGTGAGCTCACGGTCCTCGTTTCCTTCCTATATTCACCTCTACCTCTCTGTATCACCGTGACCGCAGCCACCTGTGAGCCCCACCGCTGTTCGTCGTTGCCGGTTCCTCTCCGACGACCATACACAAGCTACGCCACAACTTTCTGGCTCTGCTTGATCGTCTATATCCAGCGCGCCCGCTCTCGTCGCCCCTGGCACCGAGACCGAGCTGCACCTGTGAGAAGCGCCATGGATGACGTCAGCGTGACCTCATGCATGTGCAACAAATCCTTTTTATTTTTCTTCTATCATTTGTGTAATTCTTTTTCTGTAATTATTTTAGTAAAGGAAAATACCTGACATGTGGGCCCTATCTATAAGTGATATAAACATTTTCATAAATGTTTTCTAATTTATAAAAATGTAAAAGTATTCCAAAATATAAAATGTCATATAATATTCCAAAAAATGATTTAAAATGAATTCAAATTGGAGAAAATCATAAATAATTCATTTTATATCAGACAAATACAAATAATATATCAAAATGTTCAGAAAAATAAGATCTACACAATAGAGCTATAATTATGCATTTCTAAACAACTTTCATTGCAAGTTTAATTCGAAGAACCAATTGAACCCCGTAGGTGATTTCGAGGATTCCCCTGTTTTAGGGTTTGCACCCCTCGGACCTTTATTAAATTGGTTGAGCATATCTTATGGATTAATTACAATATAATTTAACTTGTCATATCTTCATTCTTGATCAAGCATTGCATCGATGCCATGTGTTGATAGTTATATTCCTTTTCTGATGTTTTTGGTTCTTCTCGGTAGTCCTCGGAGATGAATGCGAGAAACAAGATCAATTCCAAGACTGATGATCGAGATCAACACCATCGAAGGTTACCGACAAACAAGTCGAGATGATGAACCCTGAAGATCTATAGCTGGGTACCAACTGGAAAAGGCAAGCGAATCCCCACACATGATATAATCCTATGCTCTCAAAGTATTTAAATTCTTGCCTTTTGGATGCGATTCCAAAGACTTTTATAGATATGTAGAGTAATCCTATCTGATACATGTTACCTTTGTATCCTATATTCCCCGATCCATTGCTCATAGCATAACTAGGGTTTGGCTTGTGAAGCGTTGATAGAGCTATTATATCTGTTGTGCTTAGCCATGCTTAGCTGTTACCGCTAGTCCATTTGGTTGATGAATCAGAACTGCGAATGAACCTAGTATGACAGGATGACGTGGTATGATTAGAGATGAAAGTTAAACATGATAAGTCTTGTATGGGAGGCCATAGTGGGTTGTGGTTTTTTGCAGTCCCATACTTGACACTACTAGGACCTGAGTTCTTGCCTATGTACCAAGATGAGCGTACAGCCATACGGGGGCCTGGAAACCCCCTCGACCAACTAATTTGCCAAGTAGATTCCATGAGTCACATAGTTCGGGCGTTCCATTCGACATACGCATTTTGGTTCTTCTCGGAGGAGGTGAAGGAGGTCCATTCATAACAGGTATGTAAGCGTGGCCGTGAACAAGAGATTCCCGGCATCCATAATCTTGAACCCTGTACACATCATTAGGGACCGGCTTCGGGACTCGACCCATTATGGCGGCATCTCCCTATTGCGTGACTCATGGTCTCAGCGAAAGCAAGGTAAAGGTCATGGTCAACCACACTCTGTCCACCTTCCAAGGAAGAGGGCTTATAGCTTGGAATTATGAATTGGTTGGTACATGTGGGTAAAGTTGTACACCCCTGTAGGGTTATATCTTTTCGAAAAACCGTGTCCACGGTTATGGATAACTTGGTGACCAGATTCTAAGATCATGGAGAACTTGAACCTAATCATAAAACTTGGTAGATCAATCTGTGCTTAAGGATACTTCCTCATGGGTACGAGGGGGTGATCCTAGTTGGTAGGTTCAGCTGATAAAGATTCGGTGGATATCAAAAGATGATCAAATATAGAGATACCACTGTCTTATACCCTTTTAAAATATTATATTTAGTCAAGATTCTTCTCCCTCTTGTCTTACAAACAAAGATGTCTTTATGCAAAATAACCCCACCAGCCATAAGTGTTGCGGAAAACACCCTGTACTCACCCTTGCTTTGTTGATACTTTTGCAGCAGAGTAAGTGTTACCATAGAAGAGGAATTCTTTATGATATCAACATCGATGAGTATCTTGGGATTCCCGGTCGGCAGCCTGGAATCTATGGATTGGACGCCATCGTTATGCTTCAGGCCTCTTAGGCCATTTGTTAAGTTTGATATACTTAAAAGCATAATTTACCTTCCGTTGTTTGATGTTTGTGGTCAGTGACCTCTGCTTGTAATATTTTGGTTCTTTTCTCAGTTATTAGCTAGCTATAATAAGTTTTGTGTCGTAGCGTCACTATTGTGTTATCAATTCTCTCTCTGTATGCTTTCAATATTACGTTTGGCTTACTGGTGGATGAAAATATAATGTTGGAATACTTTTGTGTGGATAGGGGGGCAGCTTGTGATGCAAACAGGCTGAGGCTTAGAAGAACGTATTATCTTGTGTAAATAAAGTGGCCTTTTAAATTATTCCTAGACTATTTGTCTAGGAAAATAATTTATGTGATATTTGTATTTGCTTGTAGATGAGCTTAAAATCTGTCTCTTGATGATGAGGTGATTTAGTTAATTATAGTGGCCTTATTAGTTATGAAATTGCTACTGTGGGACCTTACCAAAGTGTGCACATCAGCATGGCTATAATGATTATGATCTGCTACTACTTTGACTAATATAACTAGTCAAAGGTCATTTGTTCTTGTTGATTTAGGTGTGTAACAAGATCCAGCCTATGATGCAAAGGCTGAGGCACAAAATTTAAATAAGAACAAATGCTTGCATGCCCTAAAGCTCTATGATGAGCCTTGCATATCATTTCTATGCAAGACTGAGAGCTCCCCTTTAAAATATTTTCATACAAGAACAAATGATATGATTGATCATGGGAATGTATATTCACCTGATTCTGCATAGGTTGCTGAACTGTGTTGTGGATGTTCCCGGATTTGATCAGCTTGCCATCCTAGTTTTTATACTTGGACTACTGGCTTAATACTTTATCTACTATTGTTGTGGATGCTTCCTCCTCCCGATACTTGTGTATGGACAACTCCTCCTTGCTATTGCTGGCCTACATTTCATGAGACAGCTACCTACACTCCAGTTTCTTGATCTTGTTCCTAGTATACTCTAAGTCCTCTAATAGTTTTTGTGGTGCTATGGAGAGCCTATTGGATAGCTTGGCGGTGATCTGATGGAAAGAATTGGTGGTATACATAGCAGCTATGTTGCGGCTGTGCTACTTCTTTTTTATGTGTTTGGTTATTGCTGCGGTGTTGACAGCACACAATCTGCATGCAGTGCTGATACTGCTTAGATGTGGGCTCCACTTTACTCAAGTTTCAAGGTTTGAGATTTTGTGCTGAAGATTGGTTTGGATGATCAATTGATATTATCATCGTTTGTCCATTTCCTCCTTTTATACTGGTGAAACTTGCCCCTGCCTATGATACATAAGCCTAAGGAAAAATCCTAGATAAGAACAGATTTTACATTGGCCCCTTTTTTAATACTATTCAATGATGACCAAGCAATGCATTTCATTGCCAGCCTGAGATTACAATAACCCCCATAACCCATCTGTTGAATTTGTTTGTTGTTTGTTGTTTTTGTTTGCAGGGATCAGGAATATAGAGAAAAGCATTTGAAGATGAAGAAAGTAAATTTGATATTTAGTTTAGGATTTTCTTCTCATTTATTAATTCTTTTATAATTCCTCTTCTGTTTAAAAATTGTAATGCCAATGTAATATTTTGTATTATTAATAGAGTTAAATTTTCTCTCTTTGCTGTCATCAAGCTATTTTCTAGCACCGTTGCCGGGGAGCTAAGCGCTGTAAGTCTTATAGCTTTTGTTTATTTATTTTAGTTTTTTTAGATTTTGTTTTAAGCTTTCTTTATTTGTTGCATTTGTACTTTTTCTTTTGTTTACAAAACAAAAACCCATAAAAATATTTGTTACTAATCATGTCATCCGAGATGACTACCTTTGAACAGGAAAAGCTCGTAAGGAAGCGAGAAATACTAAATCAATGGGTGATAAGGGTGAATGATTATTCATCCATTCTCTATGCCTCATACAAGTTTGTTTGTAGATTCTCTAGATCCAAAGTTCATATCGCTTACCAATGTAAGTATAACATTGATCCCACATTAGAATATTACAATAGAGATGAGTTTAAAAGCTTAGTTTATATGAATGTTCTTGAATCTGCGGTTTTTACTGGTTCTTCAGAGTTGCTTTCTGCTATGAAAAATATTCGAAAAATATGCCAGGAGCTTGATGACATCCATGAAGACGTTCATCGCATGTATTCATTTTACTGTAAATATATGGATAATGATTTATGGATCACTGTTCATGAGTGGATTTCAGCCCGCATGGAAAAGCCTATCCTTTTGCAGGATCAAAAGGCTAAAGAGAAGGAAACAACATATGAAGAACCTCCACCAAAACCGCCTGAACATATTGTTAATGAAGAGGTGACGCTTGACGTTTCACCCTCTCAACTAATGGAAGGTAAGCCCAAACTTAAGACTATCGTTGAGCTACTCGCAAATTATCTTAGTAAGAATGAAGAGGAGCAACTTGATCAACCACTTGAATCTTTCCATGAATATAAGTCCCAAACTTATGATGATTGTTGTGAGGAGGGTTCATGCCCAGACAATGATTTTAGGGACTTTGGTGATGAACTAGAAAATGAATCTTTCCATGAATATTGTGATGCTACTAACATGGTATAGGAAATCCCATTGGATAAGGATGAAGTTCCTTCCCAAGAATAGGATGAATACAAAGAAGAACTGCTAATCCTTGAGGATATGCAACTACTGGACATGTGGCAGCAGGTGGATTATTGTTTTGGTAATTTGTTAAGTTTATTCAAAAACAAGCTTTATGATTATGAATACATTCCTCTCTTTAAAGAATTTTTATCAACCAATAATCACATAAACGGTAATAATGTAGATCTCTTGGAATACATAGTTTCTGAAGGGTCTGATGAGCTGCTTAGAAAAATTGGTATTATTATGATAAGTAGCGATAATGAGGATTTAGCATGGTATCATAATATTATGGATTATATTGTCAATTATTGTCAAGAACATTTTAGTGGGAATGCACTTGTGAGTATCGCAACAACAACAGAATAGTTAACTAAAACTGCCCACTGCTTATTATATCAGGATGACTCATGGAATGAATAAAACTGCCACTGTGTGAGTTCCTCGGTCTGACTTCCTCGTTTGGTGTCGAGCGGGAAACGCCAGGACGGGTATGTTTGGTGTTAGTATCAGTTGGAACCTAATAGGTCTTTCTTATCCCTCTCTGATAGCCGACAGTTGAATCGAGTCTCTATAGGTTATTTAGTGCATGATGCACTGCCGCTTCAGTCCACCATACCTATGTAGGCGAGGACCGCTGAATTCTAAGACTCGCCGTGTACTGGCCTCATTACTGACCGCTATCTTTTTTCCTTTTCCCTTTGCCGGCACCCCTTTTGTTTAAGCAGGTTTGAGATCGACGCCGTTAGCAGGGTTACCCATCCAACTTGGCCTGGACAGGGTTATGGACGCCATTGGTTATTCTTCAGGGCTCTTAGCTCAATTTGCATCTTGTCCGTTGTCGGATGTTGTATCGTTTTCAAGGTGATTTGGATCTTTGTATTGTATATCTATATTCTTGACTCATTGATTCGTTATTGTATATATCTGTTCTGTGGGTTCCATCGTGGACTATTGTGTAATGATACTACTTCGTTTTCCACCCACACGCAAGTGCCTAGTGGGCACCTCTAAATCGTTTCTATGTGGGTTCGGCGTGAATCGGTAAAACTTGCATAGGGCCGATCCGTGGGTGTTACACTAAGGTAGCAGCAACACGCGTAGCAATAATTCCCCCATAAATGGGTCCCTTAGCTGTTGAGCGACGAGCAATGAGAGAACCAAGATTATACTTGGTATCATTGTTGAGCGTAGCAGCTAAGAAAGCCAAATGATAGCTGGAAATATTACTAGTGTTCTCCCTACCAGAACACTAGTGGCAAGATAGTAAGCGAAGTACCTGATGGCTAGAAGCTGAATATTTCTTATCTCTCCCTGTTGAGATCTACGGCTATCATCATTGGTTATTCCTCGGAAAGCTCCAACAAATCAGCGGGTTGAGCTGGATTCTTCTTTTCTGACCCAGCTGTACCAAGTCCAAGAGACCCACAAAATTTCTTCAATGCCATATGGTAAGACCTGCCACAAACTTTGAAAGAAACATCTAGATGGAACACACTGTTAGTAAATGAGAAACTCTCCACAAATGTTTTGGTGAGCGTAGCATATTGCGCGCTCTCATCCTGCATAAGACTTGTTAGACCAGCCCTCTGAACCAAGGTCATAAAATCATTAAGAATCCCAGCAGCCTGCAAGAAAGTTTGGCATGGAAAGTCGGAGGGTTACGCATCCCCCTCATCTCCCTCGTCACCAAATCGCGGATTGATGAGATCCTGATTGTATGAGGGCCTGACACTGGTGGATGATCTTGGAAGCCTTGCCCTTATAGGTGCATCACCCTCAAATATTTCATCAAATGTGTGGTGGTCCATGACTTCCCTTTTCTGAAATTTTAGACAAGCATCAAACCAAGTGATTTCTAAGTTGATAAATGATGAGTAACTACCATAGGAGCTTGCTAGAGGACTACACATGCATCAAAATGAAATCTCTAAGCATAGAACAAGCATGCAAGCTCAAACAACCTATCACCTATAGCAGCAAAATACTCAAGATACAATCTACCATTCACAAATCTAATTGGACAAGTGGAGGAGGCACATACCAAGGAACAATCTCTCCAAAAATCAGTAGCAAAGATGGGCTGTGAAAGGAGATCGAAAATCGCGAGCAAGAACAACAAGAACTCGAGCTTAAGCAAGTTGTCTGGTGTTTTTCGAGACATAGAAATAAGATGTCTTTGAAGAGGCAGCTTGGAGGGGCCTAGTTGGGCCAGACCCCCTAGGCGCCGCCCACTGGTAGGACGCGCCTACCATGGGTTTGGTGGCCTGGGGTGGCCCCCTGGGTCACTTCTGGTGTCTCTCTGCCCCTTTTTTCAAGGAAAACATATATTTTCAGTTTTGACCAAAACAATCTTATATGAAACAAAACTTTGCATTCCACAAGGTGATTATGTTACCTCATACTTGATAGCAATGGTCCCAATCGTAATAGTTTCAAAGTTTTCTCGTGGAATGGGACAATATATTTCTGCAACCTTGATTCTCTCAATATTTTCAATGGAATTCAGGCAATAGTTCTTAACAACCTTCTTGGGGAAATAAATAGTATGCTCCTTGCCATAAATATTGAATGTTACTCTTCCTTGATTACAATTAATGATAGCACCTGCAGTATTAAGAAAAGGTCTCCGAATAATAATTGACATATTATCATGTTGAGGCATTTAAGGCACAACAAAATCAGTTAAAACCAAGCCATTATGAGCCACTTGAACAGGAACATCCTCACATATACCAATAGGAATAGTAGTTGACTTATCAGCCATTTGCAATGATATATCAGTTGGTATCAACTTTTCTAGCTGGAGTCTCTTATAGAGAGAAAAATGCATAACACTAACTCCAGCTCCCAAATCACATAAAGTAGTTCTAACATAATTATTCTTAATAGAGCAAGGAATAGTTGGTATACCAGGATCACAAGTTTCTTTGGAACCTTACCATTGAAGGAGTAATTAGCAAGCACAATAGAAATCTCCTCATTAGGAATCTTCCTTTTATTAGAGACAATATCCTTCATATACTTTGAATAAGGAGGAAATTTAATAGCATTAGTCAAATGAATTTGCAAAAATAAAGTTTCATCCACTCACAAAACTTGTTGTAGTGTTCTTCCTCCTTTGACTTGTGTTTCTTACCTGGAAAAGGCATAGGTTTCTGCACCCAAGGTTCTCTCTCTTTACCATGTTTATTAGCAATAAAATCTTCCTTAGTGTACATAGTGTTCTCAGTGTGCTTCTGAGGTTCTTCCTCACCTTCCTCCTTATCAGGAGCATCATTTTTATCATTACCACTCTCAGTTTCAGCATCAGAGACAAATATATTATTAGGATCTACAGCAGGTTCAAGTGGTTCCTCAACTACTTTATGTTTCTTTTTCTTTCTCTTACGAGTACTACCACTATTCTCACCTGGTAGAGAATCCTGGTTAATCCTTTTAGGTGTCCTTCAGTATATAATTGATCTTGAGTAGCTATACCACTCCTAGTTCTAATTCCATATGCATGTTTATTTCCTGATGCATCAACTAGCATATCCTTTTGTACCTTAGCAAGTTGATCAAGTTGGGTTTGAACCATTTGAAAGTGTTTACAAAGCATTTTAATATCATTAGAAGTTCTTTCCACAATATCTTTTAACTCATGGATAGCTCTAGAGTTTTCCAATAAATGATTCTGAACTTGTTTATTAAAATTACCTTGTTTAACAATAAATGTGTCAAGTTCCTCTAAGCATTGATCAGGAGGCTTACCATAGGGAATATCACCTTCATTAAAGTGGAGAGAGTGTACCTCAATAGTAGATGAGTGGGGAATTGGCCTACATAATTCTTCTATAGGAGGTAGATTCTTCACATCTTCAGCTCTAATACCTTTCTCCTTTAGACATTCTTAGCTTCCTTTATTACTTCATCATTTAATGCAATAACTCCCCTCTTCTTTGGTGTTGGTGTTGGAACTGGTTCAGGCACAACTGGTTCAGGAGTAATAGGCTCATGTGTACTTAGCTCAGTTGAAGTCAATCATCATAATTCTTCCTTATTTTAGCCATCAATTCTTCAGCATCTATAGGAGTTCTTTTCCTGAAAACACAATCAGCAAAGCTATCTAGGTAGGTCCTAGAATCATCAGTGAGTCCATTATAATAAATATCAAGAAGCTCATTCTTAGGCAATGGACATCCAGGATGTGCATGAATCAAGGCACAGAACCTTGTCCATGACTCATGCAATTTCTCTTCTTCTCCCTGTTTAAAATAAAAAAGTCTCTACAAAGCAGCATGTCTAGCACTGGGAGGAAAATATTTCTGGAAGAAAGAAGAAATCAAGCAATTAGGGATATCAATGGAACCAGGAGGTAATCTATTAAACCAAGCCCTAGCTTCTCCTTTTAGGGAAAAAGGGAATATCTTAGTAAAAAAGTACTTGCACATATTAAAATCATCAGAGAATAAAGCACTCATAGTAGAAAGAGCATTCATATGAGCCACATCACTCTCATTTTCAGTCCCACAAAAAGGTTCTTTCTCAACAATATCTAAATAGGACAAATCAATAGAGAAATCATAGTCTTCATCTTTAATATCTATGGGAGAGGTTGTAAACTTAGGATCAGAGGACAGTTTAGGGATAATAGTACGTCTAGCAAGGAGACTCTTAATAGCACTAGTACCATGTGTGTTTCGGCACTCTTCAACAAATTCATCAGTGAACTCAATGTAACCATCATTAATATCATAAGTCTCTCTAGACTTAGGTGAGCTAAGAGGTGTAACAATGTCTTCACTAGGAGTTTCGGTATTTCCTAGACTAGCCATAGTAGCATCTAGGAAAGGACGTAATGAACAACTCGCATCAAGCACAGTAGAAGTAACATCATGAGCATCAAAAGCAGTTTCAGTTTCAGTAGTATTAGCACTGTGTGTAGCATGAGTATGTGGTGGTGGTGTGACAAGCTTACTTATAACAAACGGTGAATCAAGAGCAGCAGAGGTGTTTAGGACTGTACCTCTTTTTGTAGTGGATGGTAAAATAGGGAACTTTCCATCACGAGACTTCCCCATGATGAAAGTAGTAGAAGTGAAAAATAATAGATCCAAGTGAACTTACAAATAAGCTATGCTTCCCAGCAACGACGCCAGAAAATAGTCTTGATGATCCACAAGTGTAGGGGATCGCAACAGTCTTCGCGAGTAGTATTACCAATTTATTGATTCGACACAAGGGGAGCCAAAGAATACTTGCAAGCCTTAACAACTGAGTTGTCAGTTCAACTACACCTGGAAATAGTTCTTGCTCACAGAAGTTTATCAGTAGCAACAGTTTGTAGTAGCTACAGCAAAGAAACAGTAACAGTAAAATAGGAGCAATAGTAGCAGTAATGGTAATAGTGGGATTCGAGTGCGGTAGGCATAGGGATGGATGGACGGGCGTTGCATGGACTAGTCTAAACATGTAACTTCAAGATCTAGGGAATTGCAGATAAATAATAACAAGCATACAAGTACTAAACAATCTTAGGCATGTGCTCCAAATATAGTTATAGGTGCTCGCAATGAGAACTTGCACAACATCTTCTGTCTAGCCAGCCCGTGGCAGCGGGGCCTCTAGGGAACTACTGGCAATTAAGGTGCTCCTTTTAATAGAGTACCGGAGCAAAGCATTAACACTCCATGAACACATGTGATCCTCACACCACAGCCATCCCCTCCAGTTGTCCCAATTATTGTCACTTTGGGGCCTTTGGATCTGGGCAATGATATGTATACACAACTTGCAGATAAGATCACAAACAATACTATCATAATGATTCAATAATAGGTTCAGATCTGAGATCATGGCACTCGGTCGCTAGTGACAAGCATTAAGCATAACAAGTTGCAACAAAGTCAAATAGCACTAATAGAGATACTAGGCACTATGCCCTAACATATATTATTCGATTACATGATAGAACTCATCCAATCCCTACCATCCCCAAGCCTACAACGTTTTTTTAAAAACTCTTGGACGTAGTTTTTTGACTTAAGCGTGATGCTTGGGTTGATGAACTGACTCAGTGGGACTTGTATTTTTATCACTTGTGAGCTAATCCCCGTGCCTTCAAAACACAAACTGTTTTATTTTCTTCTTAGTTTCCAAGCAGTTTCTCAAGGAAGGCAGCCACCAGACTATATTAATAAATATATGTTAAAGCAAAGGTTCTTTGTCCATCGAAAGAGAGGTTACTTGTACCTCAACGGTAAAGTGTGTCACCCTTGTTTTCAACTAAGCTTGGGGAGGTAACCACTTATCACACTCTCTTTTGGAAACTTTTTTTCTCTTTTCTTGTCGTGATATACTCAAGTTTGGTTCTTGCAAAGTTCTAAGCTTGGGGAGATTACTTCTGCATGTGTAGAGTCTTGTGAAATATTTATATTCGATGAAAGTTTAATGCAATCATGTATCCCGCTGTTTTTGAATGCTTGCTTAAGTGAGTCTAGTTTTGTATTCATATGGGGATACACTTTCTCATGATAGGCACCATAGGAGTTGACTTAGAGCTTGTATGCATCTTGCCAAATTGTTTATCAAGCTTGTGAAACTACATGTGATCCTCTAGAAAACAATGCCACAATATCTACACTTGGAAAGAATGAATACTTGATCAAGATCTTTTGAAATTTGTTGGTTGTTACCAAATAGATTTGTCTTAAATGAATAGGTTATGCTCGACCCCAGAATGTCAAAACAATAGACTTGATAGTTTGCTTACGGAAGGAGTTGTCAATTGGAAATGATATTTCGAAGTTTTGAGTTCTATGCTAAATAAGGTGTTGTTTAATTGTCTTAAGAATTTAGTCTTAAATATACTCAACACCATAGATGTGATGATCGACTTGATAGTACCCTTTGAAAGGATTTGTTTGAAGAAACTAATGTTTAGCGGTAATTGAGATACATGCTAAATCTTGACCTGTTGATTAAAGTATGATATTAGTTTACACGTGTCTGCACCACTGTGGCACAACATGGGATGATAACAACTGGCCTTTGAACAATCCAGAAAGAGGAAGCTCTTGGAGTTTGAGTATGCATTGGTATTCTCATGGGCCCGCGTTCAAAGAAAAAGAGGGAATACTCCTCTCACCGTTATGAGAAATCATTATACCAAAAAGGGAAACCTTGGTAATGGTCACGAGTATCCATTCTTACCCTGCAGAGGCTGATTAAACACACTGACTTTTGGCATGATCTCATTACTAATGAACTGAAGTTGTAGAAAGACAAAGAATATAAAATGAGTTTCTGATAGCCATGATTTATTGATGTGGATGACCAAATGAGACACTCTAATGCTATGCTTCTTTTTACATGTTCTCGCATTTTCTTTTGACATAAATCTTGTTACTAAGAGATAAACTTTCTGAAAGTTCAATAACTGATGTTTGCACTTGAGAGCCTTAACTAGATGACATGATTGGGTAGAATCGATAAACATTATTCTTATTTATGCTGGACATCTATTTGTGACTAAGTTTTTTCTCCTAAAATAATGATATGAAAAGTTATACAAAAGGTGCAATAAGAGGATCACAAGTTTGTTTGCAAGTTAGATTCATTGTTGACATGGAGCACATCAGTTTTGATGCATTTTTAATGGTATTTATAACTGAGATTGTGTTTCCTTTTATGAATAAATGTTTTCTCTCTTCGAGCTTGTAGAAGAAATAAGGATGCAAGGCATTGATTTCAAATGATAAGATATTTCACTACCATTAATTTATTATCGACCCTTCCTGCTCGAGGATGATCAAGTTCTATCTTGGGGAAGTTGATGGCTGTGAAATACCACCTCTTTTAGCCATATAAAATGTTCCATTTATCTCCCATATGATGTTTCTTCTAAGCTATAGCTATGCCTTATATGCATGACATCCAGTTCTCATTTACTTTCATATGAGCTTTCCACATTTAGTAGTTTAGGTATAATTTTATCACTTTCCTTGTCTATGACATGTGTGTAGGTGTTGGTGAAGATTACGGATAAAAAGGAACAAAGAGAGCATAGTATGGAGGAGCTGCAGGGACCAGACTTAGCCATTTGAGAGGTTGGAAAATTGAATTTTTCAAACTTCTCAAAATAAATATCTATGACCATGGGGTTGTAGCCCTCGATGAGATGAAACTAACGAGCCCAAGAACACCCAAAACGGAGTTCGTATGAAGATAGGCGACCAAAACACTATGGAGTACCGAAGGTTGGATGACCAACTATACGGCGGGAGCAATAATTCCACCCGTATAGCTCCTGCCGTATAGTTGCCTAAAAGGTCAGAAACGACGGGATTTCACCCCCAGAAAATCTCCAAAACCTTCCCCAAGTCATATGAAGGTATTATGGGTACACTAGGGCATCCCCAAGGCCTATATAAAGAGGGGAGGAGGCAAGAGAGGCACCAGTCCATATTCTCACCCACGGCCGAGCCCTGCCACCATGACATCGCCATAGAGTCCTCCAATCAAATCTACACCATCACCTCACACAAGAGGATAAGGGACTAGGATCTTGAAGGCCTCCCCATCGATCTACATCATCATCTTCATCAACAATGTCTCCATCACCGATCCCCTTTGGTCACTTGTTGTAATTCTAGATTGAATCTTGGATTTGCACTTGTTCTCAATTGTATCATCATACTTCATCCATATTCTATCAATGATGTTGATTGCCTTCATGTGTGAGTAGTTTCCTTTGTTCTTGAGGAGATGGAGAAACACTAGTATGTGATTGATTTGATATCAAGGTTATTATGTGATATTGTTCATTATGTGTTTGTGTTAATTATCTTCATCTTGATGTTGGGAGTTGTGCACCTCCTCAATATTTTCCTCTTATGGGGACTTGATGAAGGGGATTACTTGTTGGTAGTCGGAAGGATGATAGCACTTATTGTGACTATAAATTAGTTGTCATTCTTTACGTACTAACTTGGGGAATCAAGGAAAACTCATCAAGCCATGTCCATGCCACGGGAGAAATCCCTTAATAGCGCAGTAACACGATGGTTGTCGGTTCTTATCTGCTGGGGTTATGATGGATGATGTGAGGAGTGGTTGCTGCCTATTCGTCCATATATGGAGCTCCTCCCACAGATATCATAAATGGGCTTATTCATTATAATAATTTTGATCACTCTTTCTAATTTCTAGCGGTGGATCCAGTACTGCCTGAGACCTCTTTCCATCATCTTGCAAACCTTCTTAATCATAATCGCATGCGCTTATTTACTTACAACTTTTGTTTACTTATTGTTCCCCTATTTGAAAACCCAAAAATATCTCTTACACAAAACTCGCATTTTATCTTGTTACTTAGAACGTTATTTAGCATTATTATTTCAGTATTTAATTCAAGAGTTATTTAGACTTCAGACTCCTTCTCCCCGTGGGATCGATATCTTTATTTTGAAACTATCTACAGACGATCTATGCACTTGCAGTCATCACCACACGGGCTAGAAGCTCCTCTGGTGAAGCCGACCCTCCTGAGGTGGCTCGAGGGAAACACGCTCGAGAGGAGGTTTCCCCTCCGAAGGGCACGACCTCAACAATCGGCAGGTCTCACCGGGTGAGGCCTTTTGTTCCTCTTGGCGCCCGAAGATGCGACTGGGTGTGAAGTCCCAATCCGGGGGTTCTTCCAGGTATGTTTTCACCAGATGCCCTTCGCTCCCTTGTGAGTTTGTCCTTGTCTAACACGTCGTACTCTGGCAGCGAGGAACGCCCGAAGAAGCAGCGGATGCTGAAGTGAACATCCGCCCAGAAGTCCCATCCGATGGTCCGCCCTTTGGACCAGCTTGTGAAGGCCCCGCACCTCAGGAGGGGTATAGGAGCTCCTCGACACTTGTGGTATCCATCCCTCATCACCCGGTGTCACCAGCCGGTGGGGAGGGTGCAGCAGTTGACATCACGCTTCTAGGAGGTCCTCTAGAGGACATCTTTTCGGCGAGGATAAGACCCAGGCGGCTGTGGTGGCGGTGATCTCAACCATAGTATACGGGCCTCTAGAGGGCGCAACCCTTGCCGCCCCGACGGGGTCTCCTGATCTCCGCCTAGGAGATCCGGAGGTGGTCGTCATCTCCAACCCTGCAGGTCGTACGTCCACCGGGATGACACCCTCATCCCGCCTTCTTCGAACGGTGGCCCCCGAGAGGGCTTCCGGTGGCGGGAGCCCCATGCGGAGTCACGAGGGCTGATCGCCACAAAGACGGGATATACTTCCCGAGTCACTCTCCTAGGACATCTTATCGTGGGTGCTCACACTGGGCTGGACTGCTTCCTTGTATCCACCATTCATGAAGACTGCCAACTAGCCCTGGCCCGGGAGGCGACAGAGTTGAAGCGGGAGAAGGCCCGCCTCTACACAGAGGGCGAGGTCCATGACGCCTCTGTGCAATGACCAAAGATTATCACTGACACAGAGACTCTGGTCTCGGGGCTTCAGGAGGTGTTGGCCGCTCGCGAGGATGATGTCTCCACCCGAGAGATGTCCTTGGCCCAACTCCAAGTGGAGTTCGAGTGCTCGAGAGGCCCTCACCAAGTTGTCGGAAGCCTAGGGGTCCCTTGCCAAGGAATATGAAGAGAGTCGGAAGCTTCATGAGGCTGTCCAGTCTATGGAGAAGGCTCGGGAGGACTTCGTCCAAGAGGCTGAGGACCTCCGAGGCAAGGTTGAAAGCTTGCAGAACGCCACCCGCTCGACCGCTCGGTCTCACGAAGAGGAGGGCGACTGGATCCTGAAGCAATCGAGGCTCACTATAAGTCCTTCTCCACTCTTGCCGAGCAGAGTGCTGTCGTCCTCCCGTAGCTAGGGGTGAATGACTTTGTCATGCTGGGACTCCGTTACGAATGGTAGGCTGAGGTGTTCCTGGATCCTACGCATAGGGTCCTGACCCCTTGAGTGTGGCCGCGTAGGGCCTCTATAATTTCATCTCCTTGGAGTGCCAGGACATGCTGACTACTGTCAGGAAGTCCCTCTTCACCTACCTCCTACAGCTTTCGCCTGAGCTCGACTACTCCCTAGACGTGTGCCAGTCGGAGGTTGTGCCGGCCCTCGAGGAATCCCGTCACCCCAATCGTTGATCTGCTGGTCGAGACGTTTTTGTGTGTGTGTTACGTGACGAGGAGGAGTCCCCACATGAAGGCTGAGGTAGTCCCAATGTCAAAGAGGGGGACTTCGAGGAGGTGAGCTCGGGCGAATCCACTGGGGGAGATTTATTCCTTGCCTGCATAACGCTTGTGAGGCACTATAAGGCATGTTCTGTTCATTCCCGCCAAGACTTGTAAGGGTACTCTCCCCATACCGGGGCCTTAACCGTCTGTTCCTTGGTATTTCTTTCCACTTGTGCTCGTAGATTCCTCGGGAGGCGATCTTCCGCATTCGCTTCTGAATCTACCTCGTAAGTCCACTGGAGAGGTGACCATAGGGAGCATACTTTCCCTTTATACCTCCTTGACGGGGTAGTCACAGGTTATGCATGCCGCTTGAGGGGTAGTCTCAAGGGTCGCCACGCTGGCTTCTCGAAGAGAAGGTCACTTAGGCTTTTACCTGTCCTGTAAGCCCTTAAGGAGGTGACCATAGGCTTTGTACGTTTGATTTCGTCCCATAAGTCCCTCGGAGAGGTGACCGGAGGACGTTTACTTTCCCTATATTGTTCCTCGAGAAGGCAGCCGTAGGTTTTGCATGCCGCTTGAGGGGTAGTTTCAAGGGTCTCCATGCTGGCTTCTCAAGGAGAAGGTTGCTTAGGCTTGTACATGTCCCGTAAGCCCCTCAAGGAGGTGGCCGTAGGCTCTGTATGTTCAGTTCCATCCCATAATCCCTTAGATAGGAGACCATAGGATGCGTACTTCCCCTGTATAGCCCCTTGGAGAGGCAACCATAGATTCTGCATGGTGTATGCCCCTCCTTCATGTGCCGAGTGAGGATTACCAAGAACCGGAACCGTGGGTGAGGTGAGTTATTGCTGGAGATACTCCGTAAGTTCATAGATCAATACTTTAGTCCCCGACATTGGCCGAGGGTGACTCTAGTGATAGACACCATGTCAAGCCTCCTCTCACGTGGTGCACAAAGGGACGGAGAACCATAGAAGAATCAAAGATCCAAACGAGGAAACCATCGAAAAAACACCAGAAAACTAGAAACCGTCCTTAAGTTTCCACTTTGTCTGGGAGGTGGAGGGGTAAATAATTATTATCACTACCACTGTGAGTGATCCTCACGGGTAGAACTTGCAGAGGTGCTGAATGTTCTAGGCGTTGGGGATCGGGACTCCCTCCTCTGTCTATAGCCGGACCATACCTGGTCTCGTGACATGCACCACCCGGAAGGGGTCGCCCTAAATTGGGGAAAGCTTGTGGAGACCCTCGCGAGAGAGGACACGTCAAAGGATGAGGTCACCGACCTCTAGGGTGCGTACTCGTACGTTTCAGCAGTGGTACTGGCGCAACACATGTTGGTACCTGGCTGCCCGCACATTTACCTTGTGTCGGGTTTCCTTGATGAGGAGAATGTCATGATGATGCAGCCATTCTTGCCCTGCTTCATTCAAGCCGAGCACCCATGGGGATCCATACTTGAGTTCAGCGGGGTTGACCACCTCAACCCGTAGACGAGGAAGAATGGAGTCTCACCGGTGGGCTTAGTGGAGGTGGTGCGGATGGACCATAGCACCACTGGGAGAGCCTCAATCCAACCGCGCCCGCAATCCTTGAGGTTGCGGCAGAAACTCTTGGTCTTGAGTACCCTTAAGACCTTTGCATTCACACACTCGGCTTGTCCATTGCTGCGAGGATGGGCAACTGATGCGTACCAAATCTTGGTGCCGATACCTCGCAGTAGGATTTGAACGCACCGCTGGTGAATTGGCTTCCATTGTCGGTGATGATGTGTCTAGGCACACCGAAGCGGCATACAAAACCTTGGATTAACTTCACGGCAAATCGCACTGGGATGGTTTTAACCGGTTCCACTTCTGCCCATTTAGTGAACTTGTCGATGGTGACGTAGAGGTACCAGTAGCCCTCAGGCGCTCGCGGGAAAGGTCCAAGAGAAGGGGATGGTTTCTAGTTGTTGTGTCTGCTGGTGTATTTTATTGGCGTGGAATTGGAAAGCCTTGCACGACTTCACCAGCTCCATGGCATTTGTGAGTGCCATGAGCCAGTATAAGTCACTACAAAAATCCTTCCTGGTGAGGGTACGTGCTGAGGCATGATGGCCGCATTCCCCGGCATGGATGTCAGCCAGTAGCTTGCGCCCATCATCATCGGAGTTGCATCACAACTACGCCATTGGGGCGGCGGCAATAAAGGTCACCGTCTACCATGTAGTACTTCTTTACACGACGGACGAGGCTCTCTTCCATGTCTTCATCGTCAGGGAGGATGCCATGCTGGAGGTAGCTCTTGAGCTCGATGATCCAATATGACTTCTAGGAGGTGTCCTCCAGGACCAACCTGTCACCGGAGGGTGGACCACAGTTTGAGGCACCTGACGAGGGAGGGGGAGGGAGCTCCATGGGCTTGGCCTTTTACTTTGGTGGTGGGGCGGACAAGGGCTCAAATAGCCTCTCCTCGAAGACCCCTGGCCACTACGGCTCCTGTCTGGATGAACGCTTGGCGATCTTGTCTGCCTCGTAGTTGTCCCTCCTAGGGATGTGAAGCAGGTTCAATACCAGGAAGTACTTCTCGATCCTCCGCACCTCCTCGAGGTATTCCACCATGTGCTCATCCTTGGGGAATTAACTCTTGTTGGAAAAGTTGACTAGGAGCAGGGAGTCTCACTAGTGGAAATGAGGCCTTTGGTTGAGTTAGGAAATGGGCTTTAACACCGGTTCTCCTAAGAATCGGTGTCAAAGGGGGCGCCCATACCAGCGTGGTACAGAAAGCAAAAAGGAGCACCCCCTTTAACACCGGTTCGAGCCACGAACCGGTGATTAAGGCCCTGCCCAGTGGCCCGCGCAGCCTCCCCCTTTAACACCAGTTCGTGGCTTGAACCGGTGTTAGAGGGGGTGCGCCTATATAACACACCGCAGCCCAGACCCCTCTCTCTCATTTTTTTAATCTCTCATTTTGGAGCTTAGCAACAGGGTGAGAGGTGTGCTAGTTTGTGTTTTTTCCTATGCACAAGAGGTGTTCGGTGAAATGCCCGAGAGCTCGAATTAAGTTTTCTCGCTGCTCTTTCCTTCTCGGTCGAGGTCGGCAACTTTATCCTTTCATGTGTCATTGATGTACTATATAAGTGGTCATCTCCCTATTAATTTTTGATATACTATATAATGCAGATGAACCGGCAATGGATGTACGGTGACCGACGCACTTCCGAGTACATTACGGTCCTCCAAAATTTCATTGTTGTGGCCAATGCAAACCGTGGTCACAATGGTTTTATGTGTTGTCCGTGTGTTCACTATCAGAACAAGAAAGACTAATCAAATACCAGAACCATTCACGCCCACCTGCTTCAATCCGGTTTCATGCCGAGCTATAATTGTTGTACCAAGCACGGAGAAAAAGGGGTTGTGATGGAAGACAACAAAGAAGAAGAGGATGATGACAACTATCATAATATGTATCCTGAATACGATGATACTACAACGGGGGTAGATAATGAAGATCAAGAGGCAGTAGATGGGCCCGCTGATAATGATCTTGGCCGGGCCATTACTGATGCAAAGGAAGAATGTGAAACTAAAAAGGAGAAGGAGAAGCTGGAGCAGATGTTAAAGGATCACAAAACATTATTGTACCCAACTTGCAAAGATGGTCACAAAAAGCTAGGTACCACACTGGATTTGCTGCAATGGAAGGCAGAGAACGATGTGACTGACAACGCATTTTCAAAGTTGTTGGTAAAAATAAAGAATCTGCTTCCAAGAAATAATGAATTGCCCGACAGTACATACCAAGCAAAGAAGGCCATTACTAAGCAAACAGATACATCACACGATGATCCAAAGCGTCACATAGTTCTTTCCGGGAAAAGAAACATCATGGGAATGGAGGAAAAGACAGACATGTCAGAAGATTATAATAAGTTTGATGAAATTCCGCCCATCAGAGTGAAGACTGACCCAACCATCATGTTAAACGGTGCTGATACTCCATGGTTACGGTCGACGCGATCATAAGATTGACTATATGTATTAATTGAGCCATTTTTTGCACACATATGTATCTCAACATGGAAATCAATGTCATATTTCTTCTGTTAACACTATATGTTTGAAATGAGCCATTTTTCTTCTCGCCATTTCTTCCCGCCATTTTTCTTCCAGCCATTTCTTCCCGCCATTTTATTTCCCGCCATTTCTTCCCACCTGTTCTTCCCGCCATTTCTTCCGCCATTTCCTCCCTCCATTTCTTCCCGCTAGTTCTTCCCGCCAGTTTTTCCCGCCAGTTTTTCCCACCAGTTCTTCCCGCCAGTTCTTCCTGCCATTTCTCAGTATATATATGTAGGGCTGGCCTCCATTGTCATTGCACATCTCTAGACTCATATCTGCAACCTCATCACTCTTTCCCATGGCTTCCACCGTACCACTAACCCCAGGGAGGCGGAGGCGCTTTGCTCCTTGAACTACCCCTGCCCGCCGGGCTACTGCGTCCTCGTCGGCTGGATGCTGAGCGCCGGAGGCGTGCCGGTTCCTCCTGTCCCTCTAGGTGTGGCGTGCCGGATGGCCATCACGAACCACTACTACTTCGAGCTCATGCCAGAGCAGCGGAGGAATCCCAACTGGCATCCCGACTATTTTCCGACTTGGGAAGCCTTTTTCGGGGATCGGCGTGAGAGGGCGCTCGCCAGGCAAGAGGAGGACGGCCCACCTCCTCCAAACTTCCACGAGGCCGACCGTCGGCTGTGGTGGCGCGGTCTGACTCTCCAGAGCGTCATGGCCTACGACACTATCGCCGACTCTAACCCCCATCTACGCTACTCTCAAGTCCAGCCCACGCGTACTCAGCCTTCAAGGTTCAAATACGGCGACCCCGACGACGACAGCGACGACGGCCGCGGCGAGTACAATGACTATAGTGGCGAGTATTACAGGTGTAGGTAGAAGCATGACTGAATCACTCCAACGTTCCAAAACAAGTTCGGCCGATTTGTGACTTAATCTGGCCATGTATCTTAATTTTAGTTCTTCTATGTATCTTAATTTTCAGTCGTACTTTGTTAGTTGCGTTATGTACTTTAATTCCAGTTTTATCATAATAAAATTTTCTTCCCTCCCTTTTCCTCCCGTGCATTATGCCCGCCCTTTCCCATATGTTACTAGTTTGAATTTTTAGAACTTTATTTTTTAAAAACAAAAAATGTTTTAGGATTAATTATTCCAATACAAACAATTTTCATGTTGAAAGTTTTGTCAGATTCCAAAGTATACAAAAGATGCTAAATTTAAATATCCAAACAATTCAAAAATGTTAATACAAATTAAAATATGATTTTCTCTAATAAAATAGGGCTATATTCCTTTTCAGATGCTTAATATTTCTTAAGTTCAAAGTTTTAGGGTTTGACTATTTTATTTTTATCTTAATTGAATAATCAAAATTTATATTTAAGTGTTTTAATCATTTTGAAAAATTTGATCTACAGTAACTATAAAATGTTTTTATATGAATGGATAGATCTTATTTTTCTGAAAATTATGATATATTATTCATATTTTTCTGAGTTGCAATGAAAAAGATATGAATTTTCTAAATTCTATCCTAATTTTTGAATTAAAAATGCCCCACCCCTTTAATGTACGAAATAAATGCCCGAACCGGTGTTAAGGGGGGGGGGGGGTGCGCGCGAAACGAATTCCCCCCCTTTAACATCGGTTCCGGTGTTAAAGGGGGGGGGGTGCGCGCGGGAAACAAATCCCCCCTTTAACACCAGTTCGTGGCTGGAACTAGTGTTAAAGGGGGCGGTATAAAAGCACGCGTCCTCTTCCTCTCCCCCGGATCGAGCGGATCGAGGAGGAAATGAGCTAGCAGAGGACCATGTCGGCAGGCTGCTCGACCCCCCAGTTGCCGTCCGCCGCTATCGTCGTCCGCCGCCGTCGCCGCCGCGCCAGCGCCATCTGCCACCGCGCCCGCGCCGTCCCAACGCCGTCCACGCCCGGTGCCGCGATGCCCGGAGCTGCCGCGCGCGCTGCTCGGAGCCGTCCGCCACAGCGCCCGCGCCGCTGCCCTGGCGCCGTCCGCCACCGCCGTCCACGCCCGGTGCTACGCCGCTCGGATCCGCTGCCAACCGTCCTCCACTCGCCGCCGTGCGCACCAACCCGCCGTTTGCCGCCGGTGAGGAGAAAATTTGGTTGATATTTGATTGTTATTGTAGTATATATATGTATATTTTTGTATATATTTGATTGTTGTATATATTTGATTTTTTTATATATATTGTTGTATATAATTTGATTGTTGTGATTGTATGAATATATATAGAAAGGATTATTATATGAATGTTTATTGTAGATATATTGTTGTGATTTAATATATGCCACTGTTTGCCCACACGCCATCCGCCACCGATGACCACCACGACCATTGCCGTCGACCCTGACCTCCGCTGCCCTCGCGGAGCCTACACATGTGTCGTGTTGGTTCGAACGCACACCCCCACACATCCCCGCTCTCCCCCTAGCGCACACCCCCACCCTCTCATATGAATCCGGGGTTTCTCTGAATTAGGGTTTGGACCCCGTTTAAAATGACCAAGCATGTATTAGGGTTACATTTCAATACTTTTAACCTTTCATATCATCTTCCTTGCTCGGTCATTTCAATAGATGTATTACTGAGATTTGTGTGATAATATTATTTTTTTAGAAACTATGGATCCACTTAGTAGAAACCTAGAAGAGGAAGAAATAGTGGATAACATGATCCACGAGGACACCTCACAATATCTGAACTTGGAGGGACATGATGATAGCTCAAGTAGTCATGGAGAAGATGACGACTCCGGTGAACGCACTTTAGTGATTACAAAGTCCGTCGAGGTATATGCATGGATGAAGCCTCTAATGACTTGCACCAATTGATTTGTATATGTACATGTATTAGTTAATACTTCTTTCTTCTTTTAGTCCTCCGGATCGACCATCCAGGAACAATCTTTTTCTATGAAAAAGAGCAAGCGAGGCGCGAGCCATCGGTTGAAAGATCGTGCAATGTTCACGATCGAAGCAGTCCGTGTTGATGGCAGGCCGATGGAGCCCAAGAAGGCCGTAGACAAATTTATATGTCAGGCTGGAGTTCTTGTTAGGGACCAAATCCCAATCATAATTGCATATTGGAATAAGCCAAAGAAGGGCAACGGTACCTTTGTCGATGAAAGATCCAAAGAAACACTTTGGACTTCGCTGTTGGTTAATTTCACCCTGCCGCCAGAGGAGGATGAAAATAAACCGGTTATAAAGGAAAAGGTCAAAGAGTGGACTCTAGAGAAGATGGCTGATGCTTTTCGCAACTGGAAGACAAAATTGAACAAATTTGTCAAAGCTCGTGAGACTCCAGATTTCGAAGACGCATATTATGCGAAGATAAGACCTCACGGGCCGGAATTTGTGTCGTACAAGGAAGGTGCTATACCTACAAAGAGTTCAGAAACCAATACGCTAAATGCCTAGAAGAAGGAATAGCACCAGAGGACGGGGTCAGGTGGCTACATATCTCAGAGGCCTAAGTGGGAGGAAGCTGAGAAGGCCCTGCGTGCTAGAGGTATCACACCCCAGACACATGGGTGGGACCTACATGCAAAGACTTGGTTCTACGGAATCGGGGCAAGGTTGGACCCAGAAACGGGTTTGTGTATCTTCCCAACAATTTTGCCAAAACCGTCACTGAACTCATCACGACATATGAGGAAACACCCGCCAGGACCTTCCATCCCGACAGAGAGAATGACCAGCTGACACGCGCCATCGGTAAAAAAGAACACCTTGGACTTGCACGAGGCACAAGGGGTATTACGTGGAAAGATGGGTTTGCCGAGTGGGGCAACTCTTACAGATGGCACGACAGAAAAAAAGAGAGCGTACAGACCAGATGACACAGATATAACATGCACTTGTGGTGCTATGGGCGCAAGTGAATGCACAAAAGATCCAGCTAGCTACCGGCCCATCTCAGCGGCATGGAGAGCCTACATTCGAAGCTGTCGGCGGCCCAGACTCTACGTGGAAAAGCAGTGTGGCTTCCACGGAGAACGTGTAGCGCACGCTTGAAATGGCGGGTCCTCGATACCCCGTGGATGAGATCACGGAGAGCGAACACGCTGAGCTGCATGTGAGATTAATGGGCTTATCCATTAAGGTGGCGGTCGGCTATTCCTTACCTCCTGTAGCTGGTGGAACTTATCACTGCCGACCAATTCCAAATGGCTATGCTATTGTCGGGGTGGATTAGGTTGTGAAGGAATATGAGGAAGCACAACTTGACCATGCTCCAGGTGAAGGGAAACAACCATTCTTTGGAAGAAGGAACACATCGTGCTTCCAAATTGGAGGCCATTGACACCCCCGCAGTCTCCGCAGCGTTAGCAGTCTGAGCCGCCTTAGCCGTCTCCCGGTCATCAGAATACTCCCTTGTCGTCTTCGTCGCGTCAGCCGTCTCCGGCACTTAAGCCATCTCCTGCGCGTCAGCCATCTCCAGCGCGCCAGCCATCTCCTACACGTCAGCGTAAGCGGAAGAGCACTGCCACGAAGAGCACTAGCACTGCCACGAAGAAATCCGCAGGAAACCATATGCCGAAGAGTTCAAGAAACTACGTCCCGCAGCCTTCCGCCAAGCCATTGCTGGTATTACCGTGGAATCACAGTGACGAGGAGACCAAGAGGATCTCGGAAGAAGAGGTCAAGAAATTATTTGCACCTAGACGGGCTGAGCCAAAGGATAAACTAGATCCGGCGGTGGTGGAGAAGTTTTACAATAATCTTTTGAAACCTGAAACCCCACTTGTGCCGCACTACGAGTGTCAGATTATGAAAGGGGATGCAAGGCGGAGGTAGTATGAAAGTAGTAGTCATGCGGCACCCCAGAAAACAGTTCCCATGCTCGGAGAGCAGGAAAACCAATCGTGCGCCCCGCTCCAAGTGTTCGACACACGGATAGCTCCTCCTATAAATGATTACGAGGCAGAGCTACAAAGAAAGGCCAATGAGATGGGGATGACTTACATTGCATACTTGAACATCATGGGAGACAACTTGCCCAAAGGCGATGTCAACCCATTACAGCCATGGAAGTATGGGAAGAATCTCGTCAAGAAAGAGGAGCTCAAGAATCTACCAACAAAGATGCGAAGATTTCATAAGTGGTACCTTGATTTCTGCAAGATGAGAAAGGAAGAATGGATCACGGCGCATATAAGAGATCAGATTTTCTTATGCGGAGACGACGAGATCACCTTCAACATTCAAGACTTGCATTTTCTATTCAATCAGAAGGAACTTGATAAAGCTACCATTAGCCTTTATTGTGTGTAAGTACTATTTCTGTAATTTCAATCTCATCTCATACAATTCATTAATTGCATGTATATATATGCTCACCATATTTGTATATACTATTATGCAGGAAAAAGGTTATGGAATGCATGAAAGGAGGCCCTTTTGACATTGGGTTCGTTGACCCAAATAGAGTTCATGAATAGGTGGTAAAACACAAACCTGGGCAAACAGAAGATTTCTTGCTAACGTCTTTACTGAGACAACAAACCAAAAGGGAAATAATATTGCCTTACAACTTCCTATGAGTGTTACCCTCTCTTGTACACATTCTGTTTCGGCTTACTCGATGTTAAGTGTAACTGATGATGATTTATGCTTACGTAGGTTCCACTTTATTCTGCTAGTCATTCAAGTTGACTCAGGAAAAGTCCTTGTCATGGACTCGTTACAAAAAAGACCAAGAGCTCTGGGCAGACTTTAAAGAGATGCTCCAGAGGTAATTTCAATCATATTATCGCACTAGATCGGCAACTTTCGTGACAACAAGTAATTAATTACTCCTTTATCCATTTTCTTTGCCGGACAGGGTTTGGAAAAGGTTCACGGGCAGGGCCATGGGTTAATGGTCAGAAGAACTAAAATTTTTAGACCAAAATGTAAGTAATACTAGCCAGCTAGGTCTACGTATCTCTTTGATTCTGCTTCCAATTCCATTATATCATGCTTTATTGAATATTATTTTGATTGAATTCTATATTCTCGTATAGTGCGTGCATCAGGGACCCGGCAATAACTTATGTGGATACTATGTTTGCGAGTTCATTCGGAATACGATATGTGCGACGGGCCAAGTCGCACTAGAATAACTTAGAGTAAGTAAACAAAGTACACAACATTATTTTATTACCATCTGTTGTGTTGAGTTTTATTCTTATATATATATTTACCCCCATTCTTCATATATATTTAGATCGAATGGATGCGGGACCAACTCCTTCCATTTGACCGCATACGAGCCATTCAAGAGGAATTGACGGGTTCATACTTGATGAGGTCGTCACGCCTGGCGGAGAGCTCTTTAGATATCCACCAAAATGAACGTGTACGGAGATGTTATATTGTATATATGCTTGAACGTGTTTGTCTTGTACTTGATGCTTCAACGTGTATGGAGAATACCAAAATGACGATGTTAGTGTATAATAATAGTTGCTTAATTATTCATGTACTCGTATGTACCGACGACATATGTGTATACCTCTCCCGATCGATTCCCCCTCCCCCCTCCCCGTCCCCGTCGCGCCGAAGATATCTGCCCAGAACGGGGCGGCGGCAGAACTTTGCCGCGGCAGATTTATGCCGTTTTCCTGCCGCGGCAGAGATTTATACCGTTCTCGTGCCGCGGTAGAGAACCTTTAACACCGGTTCGTGTTACGAACTGGTGTTAAAGGGGGGCTGAGCGCTGCGGCAACCCCACGTGCGCCACCCTTTAACAACGGTTCGTATAAGAACTGCTGTTAAAGGGGGGGCCTCTAACACCGAACCCCCAACAGCGGTTCTAAAACCGCTGTTAGAGGGTCTCTTGAACCGTTGTTAGAGGGTGTGTTGTGCACTAGTGTATCCATGGACCGTGATGCGCTTGATGCCGAGGGTGATGGATGGCTTGAGTCCGGCGATTAGCCCTTCACACTCGGTGATGTTGTTGGAGCGCTTGACTTCCTCTCTGAAGCACTGCTGGACATCATAGTGTATATTGTCACCTGTTTGAGACGTAAGCTCGGCAGATGCTCCTACCCCATAAAAGTTAATGCTCTAGCGCCTTGGAGACAGCTTCCCGGGTAGCTAGGTAGTTTCCTCCTGGGGCTCGTTCCTCCCCAGGTCAGTCCACTCCGCCGCAAACTCTGCCACGACCCTCCCATGGACAGTGGGTGCGGTGTCAAATTTCAGCTCGAAGGGCTGCAACTCGATGGCCCACTCACCCACGTGGCCGTGGAGTTCGGGTTGCGAAGGATTTTGTCAAGGGGAACTTGGTTACCACCTTGATGGGGTGGCCCTGGAAGTAGTGGCGCAGCTTACGCGATGCCACCAGGAGCGCGTAAAGGAACTTCTACTGCATGGGGTAGCTTTCCCGAGCGTCTCGGAGTATCGTGCTAACGAAGTAGAACAGCCGCTGCACAAGCTCCATGGTTTTTGCTGGGGCCACGGCCACGACTTCTCCGCCGGCCTTGTCTAACGGGTCCTGGCTTTCCTCTCTAGCCCCCGAGCCTCCCGAGGGGCATGGCGCCTTAGGATTCCTACTCTTCTCCACCACCACCTCACGCTCTGCTACTAGGTCAGTGCTCGCCGTTTGCGACGTGGCTGGTAGGTATATCAGTAGCGGCTTGTGGAATCTAGGCGCCACCATGATTGGAGGGCTCATAAGGTACCTCTTGAGGGCCTCAAATGCCTCATGAGCATCTGGAGTCCACTGGACCTTGCATGTGCACTTCATGATATTGATGAAAGGCAGTGCTTTCTTGCCCATCTTGGAGACCTCCCCAGCACCGCCATGCACCCTGCCAGGCACTGCATATCCTTGCGCCGCGTAGGCGAGCGCATTTCTTTGATGTCCCGTACCTTTCCAGGGTTAGCTTTCATTCTCCGGTGCGATGCCACGAAACCGAGAATTTTCCCTATGAGACTCTGAACACACACTTGCGCGGTTGAGCTTGATGTTTACCCAGCGCAAGTTGGCGAAGATTCCCGTCAGGTATGCCACTAGGGTACCCTTCTTATGGGTCTTGACCACGATGTCGTTGATGTAGGCTTCCTCGTTCCGTCCCATCTGTTCACCCAGCATGAGGTGCATGAGCCTTTAGAAGGTAGTGCCTGCATTCTTGAGGCCGAACAACATGAAAGTATAGAAATACACTACGCACGGGGTGATCAATGACGTCTTTTGTTCGTCCTCCTTGGCCATCTTGATCTGGTGATATCCTGAGAAGGCATCCAGGAAGCACAACAGGTCACAGCCCGCTATAGAGTCCACCATCTGGTCTATTCACGCTAATTGGGAAGGGGGATTTTGGGCAGGCCTTGTTGAGGGCGATGAAGTTGATGCAGAGTCGCCCACCCTCGGTGGCCTTTGGAACCACCACGGGGATGCTGACCACTTGGTGTGTGAGACCTTCTTGACAAGGTTCACCTTGACCAGTTTCTCCATCTCAGCGACTATGAATTGCTGCTTTTCCGCGGACATCTTCCTGGGATTTTTCTTCACTGGCATGCCCATGGGACAAACCGCCAGGTGGTGCTCGATCACCTCTCGAGGAGCCCCCTTCATTTCTGATGGGGTTCAAGAAAACATGTCTGTGTTGTCCCAAAGGAAGGTGACGAGTGTGTCCTCTCTTTCGAGAGAAAGGTGAGCGTCGATGGTGATGGTATCCCCCGGTTCTGCCAGATCGAGTGGGATCTTCTTGGTTTCCATCCGCTTCTGGGAGAAAGCGGGCTTCTTTCTTCCCACAATGCATGTGGCACTCACGATGCCCTAGGGGAGGGGCGCTATGGCTCTTTCCCCCATCCCTTGAGTCCTCACCGGCAGGGGCGGGGTTCTACCAGAGGATGCGTCCATAGCCTCCTTGAATGTCTGCTCGAGGGAGCATATGGCTTAGACCTTGTCGTAGTGCACCGTGATGGAGGTCCTAGCGCTACCCGTCAACTTGACCAGGTTGTAGATGTTCTAGGTGACAACCATGAACTTGGCCAACATCAGGTAGCCCAGGATGGCATTGTAGGGCAAGCCAATCGAGGTGACGTTGAAGTCGATGAGCTCCGTGCAGTAGTTGTCGCTCATCCCGAAAGTTACGGGGAGCTAAACCGCCAAAGGGGGACGTTAGTACAGGCTGTACCCCCGACGAACAGCAGGGCAGGGAGGAGGCACACTGTGGGCATCCGCAGCTGCCTGAACGCTCTTTCTGAGAGCACATCCACCATGGCCCCACCGTCGATAAGGGTCTTAGGCACGGCGAATCCTCCGATGGTGTGAGTGCAAACAATGGGCACGACTCCCGCAAGCAGGTGGATCCCGGATGGTCCATGGCACTGAAGGTGACCGGTTGCTTCGACCACTCGAGCGGCGCGAAGGTGGAGCTGGGCCTTGTCGCCGCCAGCCCATGGGAGAACTACCTGAGGTCTCTCCCGGAGGTGGGAACATGGGATCTGCCCAAGATGCAGGCGAGAATCCTGGGCCTGCTCCGGCGCGGGGCGCCTCCACGACCATCCTCTCAATGTAAACTCGTCGCCATGGAATCAACCGCGTGGAGGGTCTCGGAAGCGCGCCTCGGCCCCCTACCTGGCACGTCAAATGTCCCGAAATTTTCCCATGAAGGAACTAGGGTCCAACGATCCCTTGGTTTGGGAGGTGGCTGAACACGCGTTCCCAAGGAGCCTCGGCAACGGCGGAGCAAGAACACGACAAAGATATGACACATGTTTTTTACTCAGATTCGGGGCCCTCGTGAGGAGGTAAATCCCCTACTCCCTCTTTGTTGTAATGCTCACTTTCTTTGCGAGGCTACAATGAAGACTGTAAGTCTAGGTTTTAGATCGCTGAGGATCGATCTGTTCTAAGGTAGGAGGAGGGTCTCTTATATAGGGCGACGTCGGGCCTCTTCCCCTAGCCTTTGGGTGGGAAGGACGTCCGTAGTGGCGCTCTTCGAGATCCCAATCTAGGAGACTACTTTCGGTGGACTTAATCCAGCTCGCCATGCTCCACTCTTTCCTCATGTAAAGCGGCCTTCGATGATCCCTGACGCCTTGGCGTGCCTCCCTTTGTCCTTACATGCCACCGCGAGGAGTGGACCGTCTTCTCGGCTGGACCCCGCCTGCCCAGCTTTTGACCGGGCTCCTCTCTCGGGACTACTTCAGGACAGCATCCAATGCCACCATTGTACTTGTCGTACTCTCCTCTCCATAACCTCTATAGGTGGCCTTGTGTGGTGGTCCTCGTGAGGGTGTCCTCCTGCCCCCCTCAGGAGGTCTGACCGACAGTTGGTGTGCAAGCTAGTTGTAGACAGATTGGGATACCCCAGGTACCAGGTATCCAACAAACGACTGCCAACGATCCGCTGACAAGCTGCATGCGCGAGGCTCGGAACTACAACCCATACCGCTAGCATGGCCCTTCGCCAATTCGGGACTCTACATGGTTAGCAAGATGCAAAGGTCCTCACCTGGGGCTATGTCTTCCTCCTGGTGGTAGTCGACAAATTCACCAAGTGGATTGAGGTCATGCCAGTCACCAACCAAACCAGCACCACAACCATCAAGTTCTTCGTGTCCATAGTTTACAGGTTTGGTGTACCACACAACATAATAACTGACAACAGGACAAAATTCACCTCGAACGAGTTCCAAGACTTCTGTGATGGCCTCGGGATCAACATCATCTATGGCTCGGTGGCACACCCCCAGACCAACGACCAGGTCAAAAAACCCAAAGGCCTCATTTGCAACGGGATCAAGAAGAGGCTCCTACGACCTCTCGAACGAACGACGGGAGCCTGGACAGAAGAACTTCCCTCCATTCTCTGGATCCTACGCACAACACCAAACATCACCACATGCTACATGCCCTTCTTCATGGTGCCAAAGCGGTGTTGCCAGCTAAGGTACTCTACAAAGCCCCATGGGTCGTTGCTTATAGCAACGAATCAGCGGACACACTTGAAGACTCTTTCAACCTATTGGACGAGGTACGCGACATCGCTGCTACCCGTTCAACGATGTATCAACAATGATCTACAACTACCACAACCGATGTATATGAGCAAGGTCCTTTGTCGAAGGCGAGCTCGTCCTCCGACTCAAGCAGAAGGGGCATCTGTAGGTCGAGCCCCCTTGGGAAGGACCCTATGTGGTCACAGAGGTGATTCCAAGGGGCGCTTGTTGCCTCAAGGACGTCGAGTCCGGAGTAGCATACTCCAACCCTTGGAATGTCGCGTAGCTGTGGCGGTTCTACTCCTAGACATTTTTACTTTATAATACGTCTATTCAGCTAGGCTATTTCATCCAAAAAAATGGAAAGGAATATGCCCGAGAGGCAATAATAAAGTGGTTATTATGCTATTCCAGGTTTATAATAGATGTTTATTTTTCATGCTAGAATTGTATTAATAGGGAAACATTAAAACATTTGTGACTTATAAACATAAATAGTTCCTAGTAAATCCTCTCTTTATACTAGCATGTTGATTAACGGATGATCAAAGGTTTCCTGATCATAACATTCGATGTTGTTAATAATAGGGTCATATCATTACATAATGATATGATGAACGGTCTCTCGACTTAGAGGTAGCAATACAATCATGACATCAAGTTTAAATATCTGTCACATTCGTAGTAACTCAATTTCCTTAGACCATGAGATCACATCAATCATTTTCACCGGAAGAGTAATTTGATTACATCAAACGTCACACCATAACAGGGTGATTATAAAGGTCTCTTTAGGTATTTGGAAAGTGTCAGTTGAGGCTCATGGATCAAGATTGGGATTTCTACATCTAGATGACAAATAGATATACTCAGGGCCCTCTCGGTGATATCACATTAACATAGCCTTGCAAACAAGTGATTTGATCACTAGAATGTCATATCACATGAACGAGAAAAAATGTACTTGTCAGGAACGAGATTAAATAATTTATAAATGATACCAAGTGATTGAATCTCGGCAAGTAATATATCGTGAGGAAAAAGGAATTTGATTATAGCGAAAGAGGTTCAGACTTCTGGGAGTCATTATGGATCTCTAGGTCCCACTAATGATTACTGATCGAGAAAGTCTCGATCATGTCTACGTAGTTCCCAAATCTGTAGGGAGAGACACTTAAGGTTAACCGACACGTTTGATCATATAGGGAACATAGGGGAAGTTAATGGACATCAGAGAAAATTGTTCTGCTACAGAAAATTATTCTATCGAATCTGCCAAATAGTTTTGGGGTATCGAAACAAAGCAAGGGATCAAAATTTTAATGTGTTCATTACTAAAGTGTTCATTAAATAAAGTACTCATTAAATTAAGTGTTCCTTAAATTGAGTTGCATTAAAATGGAATTAAAGTGCTTTAATGGACAGACCTTTAAAGGAATTAAAGTGCTTTAATGGAAATACCTTTAAGGGAATTAAAGTGTTTTAATAGACCTTTAAGGGAATTAAAGTGTTTTAATAGACCTTTAAGGGAATTGAAGTTCTTCAAATCATATTGAATGAGAGGATGGGAGGGGGAAGCCCAATGGCACCTATAACAGGAGGTGGCTGTGAAACCCTGAGATCCGTCCTATGCAAGTTTTAGCGATTCCTGCCAAACCCGCATATAAACGATTCAAAGGTGCGCAACAGGCACTTTCGTGCGGGTCGAAAACAAAGTAGTACCATTACACATTAGTCCACGATGGAACCGATAGAATAGATATACACAACAATAACTCCAAGAGTCAAGAATACAGATATATACAGTACGAATATCTAAATCACCATGTAAATGATATAGCGTCCGAGTATGGACAAGAAGAAAATGGGGCTAAGAGCCCTAAACAATAATCAATGACGTCCATAACCCGACCCAGGCCAACCCGGAAGGGTAACCCTACTAACGACGTCGATATCATACCTGTTAAAACAAAAGGGGCGCCGACAAAGTGCAAAGGAAAAAAGAGAGCGGTCAGTACTGAGGCCAGTTCACGGAGAGACTTAGAATATGGCGGCTCTCGCCTACATAGGTATGATGGACTAAAGTGGCAGCGCAACATGCACTAAACAACCAATAGAGACTCGATACATCTGGTGACTATCAGAGAGAGATAAGAAAGGCCTATTCTAATCCAACCTGAAAATATCACAAACATACCTATTCTGATATTCACCTTCGAGACCAAACGAAGAAGTCATACCACGGAAACTCACATAGTTGGCAATTTTATTCATTCCATTATAGTTGTAGCAATTACTAGTAAGGTATGGTGAACATGAGTCGTCATGATATCATAAGCAGTGCGTAGTTTTAGTTAACCATTCCGTTGTAGTTGCAATACTTACTAGTCAGATACAAATAGCACGAGACATCCCAAAACCAGCACTTGTTTGCACTTTTATTTACTCATTTTGTTATAGTGAATCTGATTACTAGACATGTCAAAGTCAAAATTATAGCACTACTTTAGTTATAGTTTTCTATAATCGAGATACTGTGCTCCAAGTCATCCATAACCGCGAACACGACTTTTATAAAGATTTACCCTTCAAGGTGGCACAAATAGCAACACACGCACGATCAACCTCAAAAACCAAATGAAAATACAACGAGGCATCACGGCAAAGCAATGACAAGATACATATAATATTTCAGGGGGCACCTATCACATCCCAAGTTTTTAGATATTGGGACTAGGAAAGAACTTTGCATTTGCATATCATTCATAAGCATTGCATTGCGTTTATTAAACTTTTGAATTACAAAACACTAGTTTAAACCCCTATTTTTGAATTACAAAAAATGAATCTACAAAGAATTATATAACCATTTTTAAAATCCACTTTTTGATAACTAGTGGAAAAGATTAAAAATGGATCCTAAAATGATCCACTGGTTTTTAGAAAAATTTAGAGACAAAAATAAGCTCATTTGGAACTATATTCAAATGATATTAAATAAAATATAAAAGGAAAAGGAATAACAAAAAAAACCCAAACTACCTGCACCAGTCCGCGACACCCACCTAACGCCAGCCCACCTAGCTGCCACTACATGCGGCTCGGTGCACCCTACGCGCAGCACACAGCCGCAACCTCAGCTGGGCCGGCCCATAGCTTCCAGCGCCGCGCCAGCCTGCTCACCTCCTTGCTCCGCTGACATCGGGGCCCCTCCTCTCCTTTCCCTTCCTCCGGATGAACTCGTGTTCATCATGGAGTCCATCAACCGAACTAGACCCCGTCGAATATGCGATTCCGTTCGCCCCCGATCCCTCATCCACACGCCACCCTCATATAAATACCCTCTCGTCTCGCCCCCGTGCGAATTTTTTGCTTGTTCTAAACCCTAGCACCGCAGTCGGAAGCTCCCGATCTCGCACGTCGTTGCCGCCATTACCACTGCTAGTTCAAGCTCGAAATGGTGGTTTCGAACCGCCCCCTTCTCTCCTACCCATCTAGTACTCATCCACCAGAAACGCCACGACACCCTGACCTCTTATATTTCCCTGTACGCCACTGCATCGCCTTGGATAAGTAGACGGAGCCGCCGTCGACCTGGACGCTCCAGCCGCCCTCCGTCGTTGCCTGGGGAAGCTCCAAACCGTGCCGTTGCCACCCCCATGACCGCCTCACATTCCGTGTTTGGGTACACCACCGCCACGCTACCGAGGACCGCTGGACCGCCGCCTACAACCGTCGCCTCCAGTCATCGATGTCACCAGTTAGCCTCGCCACGGTCGCCACCAGCCGTTCGATCTCCATAACATCCAACTTCCAGCATCAGCTCCAGCACCGAATCGGTACCCACCAACCACAGCACACCACCTGGCCCTCCGCGCCATCTTACGGCGCGTTAGCATTGACTGCATATTATACTTACACTTGATTTTAGGAAAGGTGCAGAAAATGTATTAAACTTGTAAGAATCATATAAAAAGATTCATAGATCCAAAAATAGAAAATAATATATCAATGGATTCAGAAAACGGAGTAGAATTTTAATATCAAATTGAATCTAACTTTTACAGGATGTATTTACTTGAATAATTTAAATAGTTTAAATGGACTTTTAGAGTATTAAATTCTTAATAAATTATTTTTAGGTCACAAAATATGAATTATATGTCCAAAGAAAGCTACTCTAATGTTGGTTAATAATATCATATTATATATGATCTTTGTAGTACATATTTACTGTAATGATTTAATTAGTTTTAATGGTCTTTTAGGTTATTAAATTCATACCTGGTCCAAAAATGATGAATGATATATCAAATTGAAGATAAATTCATAGAGATTAATAATATATGGTTATATGTAGAGTTTGAAGTTTAATTACCCCTTAGAAATTTAATTACTATTAATGTATTTTTAGATCATTAAATTGATAGTAAATTATTTATAGATCACAAAAATATAAATAATATGTCCCTAGAATCACAATCCCGTGAAGATTATAGATCTGATTTTTAGGAAAAAGAAAGTATTTAAATGATTTAAAAACCATTAAACATTATTTAAATCATAAGAAAAAATATATAACTCCGATTAGGGTGAATCCAATTCCTACTAGTTTGTATTAACGTCCTCTATATAGTAAACCCCATAAACAATTTTAATTCAGCAGTTAAGGTAGAAGTTTCAATAGAACTATTAAAACCCTTATATTAGCAACCGTGATTTAATAATAAATACCCTATTGCATTAAAACACTTCATGCATGCATCATGTGATCTAATAATGTTAAGAGAACTAAAATACAACCATTGTGACTTATTAAATTTTTATGCATGCATTTGTGCATTTGTTTAAGATTGTATGGTTGTCTATGTTATATGCAATTGTTTTCTCGATAGATTGCGAGGAGTGCAACGTGTGTGATTGCTATGAGTGCTTGAACGACTCCAACAACTATTATGGAAAGTAGATGTTAGTTTGTTCATGAATTATCCTACTATTTTCTCTTGTGCATGTGTAGTGTATTTTTTGTAACATCCCAGACTTTGTATTTGGATGTTATTAGTATCATGCATCATCCTTGCATCATTGCATCCTACAATTGAAAATTGAAATAAAAATCCTAAACACCTAAACCTAGAAAACCCTAATAGTGGTTGCCTTATGTAAGCATTATGGTAGAGGCCCTTCTAAAAAAACCTTGTAAAACATTAAACTATGGCCCTATGTTGACCACCTTAATTTTATGGAAATTTAGAAACAAGTTTCGTCAATTTTGGACTTAGTTTGCAAAAGTTGTTAGGGTTTTACTAAAACAGAAAAAAGGGAAAATAACTAAAGGAAAAAAAAGGGGGCAACCTATCTAACTGGGCCGCAGCGCAGCCCACCAGCGCCCACGCGGCAGCCAGCTTGCCGCGCCAGCCTCCGCAGCCCGCCACCGGCCCACTCGCACCGTCGCCACCTGCCACACCCGCTGACCGCCCTGGCCCACCCGTCATCACCTTCCTCCCCACGGAAACCGCGTGCCGCCGTGAGGTGGTCGGACTCCGACCGAAACGGAGACGAGTCCGTGTCCCCGACACCAAGGCTCCCGTCCACTTAAACCCCACCACCCTCGAATCGTCCCCACTCGATTCCTTCTTGCAAACAAACCCTAGCCATCGTCGAACCGCACCGCCGCCGTCGGGTCAACCTCGCCGAAGACGGTTCGAAGCCCTCCCTTGCCCCTTCCTCTCTCTGGTTCTATCCGCCCCTGATTCTATCCGCGTGCTTTTCCCCTTCTCTCTCGCAGGAACTTGCCCGCGATTGCACGCCGGAGCATCGCCGAAGACGAGGAGAACAACAAGTCGTCGCTGATAGCCGAGGAAGCGAGGGGAGACGACGAGGACGCGAGCGTGACCGCGAGAGCCAGGCGAACCTCGTCGACCTCGCCGCGGTTCCAGGGACCCGCCGGAGCGCCGCCACCGTCGACCACTGACGCCACCGCTGCCCCGCGCCGCCGTCACACCCTTGTAAGTCGCCGCCGCCCTCCTGACCGCCGGATTGAGGTTGAACGCGTAGGATTAGAAGAGTACCGAAGGGGTATCGACGAATAGCGGCTTGCCACGTGGCCACGCGCATCAGCACGCACGCGCCAGCGCCGCGTCGCTCCAGCTGGACCAACCAGACGCTGACACCTGGCTAGGTTTTAAGTGAAGTTTAGATCTGTTTGCAGATTTGGAATTCAAACTTGCGAAAATCATATAAAATCAAATATTTGTCCAAATCTAGCTTGTAATATACCGTTGGATTCCTAATTTTATGTAGAATCCAAATCTGTAATAATATTGCAGGTTTGCAGTAATGTTTTAGCTGTAGATTTTAATCATTAGATTAGAGAGTTTAATCTATAGAAAAATAATTAAAATTCTATCCTATTTGATTCTTGTTGCTATAACTTTGTTTCCACAATACCTACTGATCCAAATCATTAAGCTTTTCTTAAGATCATTAGATCTAGTTTGGGGCTAATTAGATAGTTTGATCTTCTTATAATCCCAAGATTTGTTTTAGTGACTCTATTAGATCTAAACCCTTGGGAAAATCAATCCTAGTGACACCCTTACACTATCACAACACAAACTTGCTACCTTGATCAATTTAACCAACCTTGCATAAAGTACCATGTTGCATGCATGCATGATATTCTTTGTGATATGCTTAGAGCAAGTTGTGATCAGATCGATGTTTGTGATTCGTTAGATTGCTCGGAGTGCGCTAAGGAGTGCTATTGTGTAGAGTGCTGCTCGGATCAAGGAAAGTTACACCACTTGTTCATAATTTTATCCCAGTTTTGATTCTATGCATGTGATCTTCAAAATTCTGTAGTATGCATGTGTAGGATGTTCTAGTAGAATTTTTCCTTAGTATTATTTTGCAAGTGCGATGATTTTGTAGTATGCCATGAATAGCTCTATACTCAGGATTTCTCCTCCTAATAGGTTACCCCTGTTTTTGCAAAGTATTGCTTGCTATCCTATATATACAAAGTACCGTTGGGGGGTTCGAAAGACAATGATTTTTTCTAAGTGTAAAGGCTCTCTAGAGCAAAGTTTTCTTCTCAAATCCACTTCAAAATAAAACTAAGTTTTTCTTCTGGGCGGAATGGTTTTTGGGACAACGAGTGAGATTTTGGTGGAGGACGGCCGCCCAGGAATCAAAGAAGTCTGCCATGTTTCAGAATTCAGAAGCTTCCAGTGCAACCACAATACATTATGGGCTCTGTCTTGGCCTAATACTTAGTGGGAAACCTCACCTGGGTACCAACATTTGGAGGTTCTTGGCACGGTTGGATCCGGAAGGTAGAGGGGCTACTAAGGGAAAGCCTCGCCATGGTCTTGTCTGTAAAAGGACTTGATCGTGGATTGTGGGTAAAGTGCACAAACTCTCGAGAGTATTGTAATCTGATCGATCAGCCGTGTTCACGGAAACAGAACAACAGTGAGCATTTGAAGGATGGAGCCTCTGAAGGATCTTCCTCTCTCTTTTCTAAAACAAAGCTTTGAAACCCCATGGCGTCCGTAATATCGCTAATGGGTGGGAATTTGGGAACTTGGTGTGTAATATCCAAGTGACGCTTGGTGCGTAATTTCCAAGTGTTTGGTTGTTTGGACACTTGGTGCGTAATATCCTCGTGTGCCAATCGACCTTATTTTATCTAAAGCAAATGTTTACAAAGTAGGGCAATCCTCTCTTCTTCTCTCTACTTAAGAAAACTAGCTTTGAGCAAATAAACTCTACAGCCTATACCAGCCTTGCATGTAGAGATAGTTTTTTTCTCTCCTTGGTGTAATTTGCCAATACATTCAAAGTATTGACCCAACTTGTCGGCTGCACGTCTTATGTGCAGAATCCGAAGATTGAAAGGTGCGTAGGGATCGCGGGTCTACACTCGACAAACCTGGGCGTTAATGCACTCATGCTGCTTTTATGTTTCCGCTGTTATTCGAGCTAGCATAATGCTAAGCAATATTTGTAATAAATTCATACTCTGGATTCTCCGTGTAATAAAGACTTTGTGTTTTACATGATATTTCATCGACTGTGAGTGCTAGCTATTGATCCAGGGACTAGCATGTTAATCACAGGGACTTAGGATCCTTACCGATCCGAGGTCACTACAGATGGTATCAGAGCACATCGTTGCCTGTAGGACGTGACCCTAGGATTGGAACCACCTCTAACTTTTGTGCCTTACCCGTTCTTCTACTAAGTTATTTTCCGCACTTCTAGTATCTACCTTCCTCTACTTGTTTAAGTATCTAACCTTCATTCTTCTGACTCAAAGATGACAAGCTTCCTCTACGACACCATCGTGGACATCGAGCCCCTTCGCTTTGGTGGATGCCTCATGGATCTACTCACATTTTTGGACCTTCCTCTCCCAACAATCCAGGGGAGCACAATGAAGAAACTCCACAAGGACGGCTGTTGGGGAGTCAAGGTCATCCAACCAGGAAAAGAGCGAGGCAAGAACCCGGAGGAAGACATAGCAATACACATTGTTAGCGATTCCAAGGAGAAGGCCCTTAGCATTAGCTTGCAGCAACTCGTTGGTCGCCTATGTGGACGTCATCATGAAGCTCTCCAAGGACACTGCGGCGGCCTCTTTGGAAGACGAGATGAGGAAGGAATTCCCATGGAGTTAACCTTTGAGGAAAGAACTTCTACCAAGCGCCGAAGAACACAATATCAAGACTTGGAGTGCCACATCCATGACCTTGAGAAGGGTACCTTCCTCGAGATGTTGAAGAACGACGAGCTATGCGCCCTCATCAAGGAGAAGGAAGAATTGATCAAGCAGCAGGAGGAGGCAATGAAGCTCCAAGAGAAAATTCCAGGACCAAGAGAAGAAGTTCGCTAACCAAGAGAAGAGGGTGATAAATAAAAACAAGAGAATTAGGGAACTCAAACAACAGATCGATGGAGATGAAGTGCAAACTGAAGGCCTTTGCAAGATAATCAATGATGTGCGTGCTTCCAAGAGGGACTTGGCAAAGCAACTTGAAGCCGCGAAGAAGTCAAGTTTAGTGGAGGAACTACAAAGCGAAAAGGAGGGACTTCAGGAGCAGCTGGAAGCCACTATCAAGAAGTTACAGGATGAGATAAAGAACCTCCAAGAGAAGCTTGAAGCCACCACAAAGGAGATGGAGTTGTACAAGACAACTCTAGAGCAAGAAGGCTACTCGTTCGAGGACGAGGAAGAGGAAGGCATGGAAGATGTGTAATAGTTGGACCACCTTTAGTTCTATAGTAGAACGTTATTCGCAAATGTAATAAATACCAAGACAAGTCTGGTTTAGTTAAACTTGGTTGTTTTTTTGTGTGTTAAAGATGTGTTATTATGTCTTGTGTGCCTTGTGTGCTTGGTGTGTTTTCATAAGGGTAGGAGTTTACTACTTAGTCTTTCTGTCTATTTCTTAACTATTCTCTTAAACCCACAGATGCCGCCAAGACGTGTGAACCCCGAAATCCCGCCAGAAATAGCACAACTTTTGGCCACTCAGAACCAGCTGATCCAACTGCTCACTCAGAACATGCAAAACAACAACAACCCGCCACCACCACCACCTCCGCCACCTCCTCAACAGGATCGCTTCACTCGGTTTTTGAGGCTGAACCCACCTACCTTCACTAGCAGCACTGAACCAATCATCGCTGATGACTGGCTGCGAACGATCAACAAGAAGCTAGACACCGTGGAAGCTGTCGGAGCCGACAGGGTGCGTTATGCCGCACACCAGCTTGAAGGAACTGCTGCAGAATGGTGGGATAACTACCAAGTCACCCACCCGGATATTGATGCTATCACTTGGGAACAGTTTGAGTTAGCCTTTCGCACTCATCATGTGGCTGCTGGTGTCATGACTCTAAAGAGGCGCGAGTTTCGCGACCTACACCAGCTGCACCGTTCTGTCACCGAGTATGGAGAGCTTTTCAATAAGCTAGCCCGTTATGCACCCGATGATGTTTCCACTGATGCCAAGAGACAGGAGGAGTTCTTAAGAGGGCTCAATGATGAGATATCCATTCAGCTTGTGGCTCAGAAATTTGACAACTTTCAGGAACTCCTGGACAGAGCCATTGTGGTTGAATCGAAAAGGAAGAGCATAGAAAACCGCAAGAGGAAGTCTAATCCTCACAAGCACTCTGTTCCGTATCAGAAGCAGCGCAACTCTTCGCCTCCACCTTATAACAATAATGGCCACAACTATAATGGTCATAACCATGGTGGCCACAAACACAATGGGCATAAGAACCGCAATGGGAATGGCAGCAATGGAAAGGATCTCAGTGAGGTGACATGCTTTAAGTGCAACAAGACAGGGCACTATGCAACCTCTTGCCCCGAGAGGAAGAATGGCAATGGCAATGGGAATGGTAATGGACACAACCATGGAAACGGAAACGGGAAGAAGCCAAATCCGTTTGTCAAAGCCACGGTGAATCATGTTTCTATGGAGGATGCTTGTGATGCGCCAGACTCTGTAATTGGTAAGTTCAAACTCAATTCTATTCCCGCAGTTGTTCTTTTTGATACCGGTGCATCGCATTCATTCATATCAAGGGTATTTGTGGATAGAGGCAAGATACCAACGGAGACTATAAACTTTCCTTTAAGGGTAAGTTCTCCCGGGGGAGAAATAGTGGCAAACTCCGGTTGCCGGGAATTAGAACTAAGGATTGGGACACATATTTTTCCCACCAGTCTAGTAGTTCTAGAATCATAAGGATTAGACATAATCTTGGGCATGAATTGGATGACCGAATATGAAGGAGTCATAGATTGTGCCAAGAGAACTGTCATGCACACAACACCGGAAGGGAAAAGGATTTGTATCAAGTCGAATTTCGCACTTAAAGAAGTCATGGTGAACTCTCTTAAGGGGGTTAGCTTGGAGGAGGTACCTATTGTAAAGGAATACCCAGATGTCTTCCCAGAAGAGCTACCCGGAATGCCACCCGACCGTGATATCGAGTTTCTCATTGACTTAATGCCAGGCACGGGGCCGATAGCTAAGAGACCATACAAGATGGATGTGGGGACGAGTTAAAGGAACTCAAGAAACAGCTTAGGGAACAATTGGACAAGGGGTTCATCCAACCCAGTGCGTCATCTTGGGGAGCACCCGTCCTATTTGTGGAAAAGAAGGATAAGACCAAGAGGCTGGTTGTGGACTACCGCTCGTTGAACGAAGTGACGATTAAGAATAAGTATCCACTGCCCAACATCAATGACCTGTTTGACCAGTTAAAAGGAGCAAGTGTGTTCTCAGAGATCGATCTGTGATCAGGCTACTTTCAGCTAAAGATTCGAGAGCAGGATGTGCCCAAAACAGCATTTACCACAAGATACGGATTGTATGAGTACACCGTAATGTCGTTTGCTCTGACCAATGCCCCAGCATACTTCATGACCATGATGAACAAAGTGTTCATGGAATATTTGGACAAGTTTATCGTGGTATTTATAGATGATATACTCATATACTCTAAGGATGAGAGGGAGCATGAGAAACACCTGCGCCTTATTATGGAGAAACTAAGAGAACACAAGTTGTACGCCAAATTCAGCAAGTGCGAGTTCTGGTTAAAGGAAGTGGGGTTCCTTGGTCATGTTGTGTCAGCTAAAGGAGTTGTCGTAGATCCTAGCAAGGTAGCTTTCGTGACGGAATGGGAGTCACCCAAGACTGTGGGAGATATTAGAAGTTTCTTGGGCCTCGCAGGATATTACCGGAGGTTTATCGAAAACTTTTCCAAGATAGCAAAACCCATGACGGAACTATTAAAGAAGGAAAAGAAATTCCTATGGACCGAGGCATGTGAAGCAAGTTTTCAAGAGTTGAAGAAACGCCTTGTAACGGCACCAGTTCTGTGTTTGCCTGATATCCAGAAGGATTTTCAAGTCTATTGTGACGCTTCTCGACAAGGACTTGGAAGTGTATTAATGCAGGATGGGAAAGTGGTATCCTATGCCTCCCGACAACTTAAGAACCACGAACACAATTATCCCACACATGATTTGGAACTTGCGTCTGTGGTTCATGCACTCAAGGTATGGAGACACTACCTCATGGGCAAACATTGTGATGTGTTCACAGATCATAAAAGTTTGAAGTACATCTTCATCCAAAAGGAGTTGAATATGAGACAACGAAGATGGCTTGAGCTAATTAAGGATTATGACTTGGATTTACAGTACCACCCCGGAAAGGCAAACGTGGTGGCTGATGCCTTAAGTCGTAAGGTGTACATGAATGGACTTAGCGCAGGGGAACTTCTAGAGGATTTATGCAAGCAATTCAGGGATCTCAGGCTAGAGATAGTCCCGAAAGGACACGTAGCGACTATGGAAATAGTGTCCACCTTCCAAGAAAGGATTCAAGAAGCACAAAAGGGGGATAAAGAGTTGGAAGAAATAAGAGTCAGGATAAGTGAAGGAAAGACTAAAGAATTTCATCTGGACGAACAAGGAACCCTCTGGTATGGTAAGCGTTTGTGCGTTCCCAATGACCCCGATACCAGGAAGATGATTTTACAAGAAGCTCATGATTCGCCATACTCAATTCATCCAGGTAACACAAAGATGTACATGGATGTGAAGGATAGATTCTGGTGGAATAACCTAAAGAGAGATATTGCAGAGTATATTTCTCTGTGTGATGTGTGCAACAGAGTTAAGGCCGAGCATCAGAAACCGGTAGGATTACTTCAACCACTACCTATACCCGACTGGAAGTGGGACAAGGTAGGCATGGATTTCATCACGGGATTGCCCCGGACTCGTTCTGGATTTGATTCTGTCTGGGTAGTGGTGGACCACTTTACCAAGGTGGCTCACTTCATCCCCGTAAAGACCACATATACAAGTGCTAAGCTCGCTAAGATATACATGTCAAGGATTGTAAGCCTACATGGTGTTCCCAAGGGAATTGTGTCAGACAGAGGCACCCAGTTTACTTCAAAGTTTTGGCGACAACTACATGAGTCTCTTGGGACCCGACTAGAATTTAGTACTGCCTTCCACCCACAAACAGATGGCCAAACAGAAAAGGTGAATCAAATCCTGGAAGATATGTTGAGAGCTTGCGCACTAGACTACGGGTCTAGTTGGGACGATAACCCGCCATATGCTGAGTTCTCATACAACAACAGCTACCAGACAAGTATCAAGATGGCTCCGTTTGAAGTTCTATATGGCAGGAAGTGTAGGACTCCATTGCTATGGAATGGAGTGGGTGAACGCAGTCTTTTTGGACCTGACTTGATAAAGGATGCCGAAGAAAAGGTACGACAGATTCAGGATAGGCTAAAGGTAGCCCAATCCGGACAGAAGAGCTACGCTGATTCCAAGCACAGGGATGTGGCCTATGAAATAGGGGACCGTGCGTATCTCCGAGTTTCACCCCTACGAGGAGTTAAGAGGTTCGGAATCAAGGGAAAGGTAGCCCCACGATTCATAGGACCATATAAGGTTGTGGCCCGTAGAGGGGAAGTGGCTTATCAGCTGGAGTTACCGAAAGGACTGACTGTTCATGATGTGTTTCACGTGTCGCAACTAAAGAAGTGTCACCCGGAGATGGCCGAAACACCACTAAGAGACACCATTTCCCTAGAAGAGGTTCAATTGGAAAATGACCTTACCTATGAGGAAAAACCCATCAAAATCTTGGAAACAGCTGAAAGGATTACCCGCACCAAGACTATAAGATTCTGCAAGGTACAATGGAACCACCACTCCGAGGAAGAAGCTACGTGGGAGCGTGAAGAAGACTTGAAGGCAGAACACCCACACCTATTTGCTAGCCAACCCGAATCTCGAGGACGAGATTCTTCTTAAGGGGGGTAGGTTTGTAACATCCCAGACTTTGTATTAGGATGTTATTAGTATCATGCATCATCCTTGCATCATTGCATCCTACAATTGAAAATTGCAATAAAAATCCTAAACACCTAAACCTAGAAAACCCTAATAGTGGTTGCCTTATGTAAGCATTATGGTAGAGGCCCTTCTAAAAAAACCTTGTAAAACATTAAACTATGGCCCTATGTTGACCACCTTAATTTTATGGAAATTTAGAAACAAGTTTCGTCAATTTTGGACTTAGTTTGCAAAAGTTGTTAGGGTTTTACTAAAACAGAAAAAAGGGAAAATGACTAAAGGAAAAATAAGGGGGCAACCTATCTAACTGGGCCGCAGCGCAGCCCACCAGCGCCCACGCGGCAGCCAGCTTGCCGCGCCAGCCTCCGCAGCCCGCCACCGGCCCACTCGCACCGTCGCCACCTGCCGCACCCGCTGACCGCCCTGGCCCACCCGTCATCACCTTCCTCCCCACGGAAACCGCGCGCCGCCGTGAGGTGGTCGGACTCCGACCGAAACGGAGATGAGTCCGTGTCCCCGACACCAAGGCTCCCGTCTACTTAAACCCCGCCACCCTCGAATCGCCCCCGCTCGATTCCTTCTTGCAAAAAAACCCTAGCCGTCGTCGAACCGCACCGCCGCCGTTGGGTCAACCTCGCTGAAGACGGTTCGAAGCCCTCCCTTGCCCCTTCCTCTCTCTGGTTCTATCTGCCCATGATTCTATCCGCGTTCTTTTCCCCTTCTCTGTCGCAGGAACTTGCCCGTGATTGCACGCCGGAGCATCGCCGGAGACGAGGAGAACAACAGGTCGTCGCTGACAGCCGAGGAAGCGAGGGGAGACGACGAGGACGCGAGCGTGACCGCGAGAGCTAGGCGAACCTCGTCGACCTCGCCGCGGTTCCAGGGACCCGCCGGAGCGCCGCCACCGTCGACCACTGATGCCACCGCCCCCCCGCGCCACCGTCACACCCTTGTAAGTCGTCGCCGCCCTCCTGACCGTCGGATTGAGGTTGAACGCGTAGGATTAGAAGAGTACCGAAGGGGTATCGGCGAATAGCGGCTTGCCACGTGGCCACGCGCCTCAGCACGCACGCGCCAGCGCCGCGTCGCTCCAGCTGGACCAACCAGACGCTGACACCTGGCTAGGTTTTAAGTGAAGTTTAGATCTGTTTGCAGATTTGGAATTCAAACTTGCGGAAATCATATAAAATCAAATATTTGTCCAAATCTAGCTTGTAATATACCGTTGGATTCATAATTTTATGTAGAATCCAAATCTGTAATAATATTGCAGGTTTGCAGTAATGTTTTAGGTGTAGATTTTAATCATTAGATTAGAGAGTTTAATCTATAGAAAAATAATTAAAATTCTATCCTATTTGATTCTTGTTGCTATAACTTTGTTTCCACAATACCTACTGATCCAAATCATTAAGCTTTGCTTAAGATCATTAGATCTAGTTTTGGGGCTAATTAGATGGTTTGATCTTCTTATAATCCCAGGATTTGTTTTAGTGACTCTATTAGATCTAAACCCTTGGGAAAATCAATCCTAGTGACACCCTTACACTATCACAACACAAACTTGATACCTTGATCAATTTAACCAACCTTGCATAAAGTACCATGTTGCATGCATGCATGATATTCTTTGTGATATGCTTTGAGCAAGTTGTGATCAGATCTATGTTTGTGATTCGTGAGATTGCTCAGAGTGCGCTAAGGAGTGCTATTGTGTAGAGTGCTGCTCGGATCAAGGCAAGTTACACCACTTGTTCATAATTTTGTCCCAGTTTTGATTCTATGCATGTGATCTTCAAAATTCTGTAGTATGCATGTGTAGGATGTTCTAGTAGAATTTTTCCTTAGTATTATTTTGCAAGTGCGATGATTTTGTAGTATGCCATGAATAGCTCTATACTCAGGATTTCCCCTCCTAATAGGTTACCCCTGTTTTTGCTAAGTATTGCTTGCTATGCTATATATACAAAGTACCGTTGGGGGGTTCGAAAGACAATGAATTTTTCTAAGTGTAAAGGCTCTCTAGAGCAAAGTTTTCTTCTCAAATCCACTTCAAAATAAAACTAAGTTTTTCTTCTGGGTGGAATGGTTTTTGGGACAACGAGTGAGATTTTGGTGGAGGACGGCCGCCCAGGAATCAAAGAAGTCTGCCATGTTTCAGAATTCAGAAGCTTCCAGTGCAACCACAATACATTATGGGCTCTGTCTTGGCCTAGTACTTAGTGGGAAACCTCACCTGGGTACCAACATTTGGAGGTTCTTGGCACGGTTGGATCCGGAAGGTAGAGGGGCTACTAAGGGAAAGCCTCGCCATGGTCTTGTCTGTAAAAGGACTTGATCGTGGATTGTGGGTAAAGTGCACAAACTCTCGAGAGTATTGCAATCTGATCGATCAGTCGTGTTCACAGAAACAGAACGACATTGAGCATCTGAAGGATGGAGCCTCTGAATGATCTTCCTCTCTCTTTTCTAAAAAAAGTTTTGAAACCCCATGGCGTGCGTAATATCGCTAATGGGTGGGAATTTGGGAACTTGGTGTGTAATATCCAAGTGACGCTTGGTGCATAATATCCAAGTGTTTGGTTGTTTGGACACTTGGTGCGTAATATCCTCGTGTGCCACTCGACCTTATTTTATCTAAAGCAAATGTTTACAAAGTAGGGCAATCCTCTCTTCTTCTCTCTACTTAAGAAAACTAGCTTTGAGCAAATAAACTCTACAGCCTATACCAGCCTTGCATGTAGAGATAGTTTTTTTCTCTCCTTGGTGTAATTTGCCAATACATTCAAAGTATTGACCCAACTTGTCGGCTGCACGTCTTATGTGCAGAATCCGAAGATTGAAAGGTGCGTAGGGATCGCAGGTCTACACTCGACAAGCCTGGGCGTTGATGGACTCATGCTGCTTTTATGTTTCCGCTGTTATTCGAGCTAGCATAATGCTAAGCAATATTTGTAATAAATTCATACTCTGGATTCTCCGTGTAATAAAGACTTTGTGTTTTACATGATATTTCACCGACTGTGAGTGCTAGCTATTGATCCAGGGACTAGCATGTTAATCACAGGGACTTAGGATCCTTACCGATCCGAGGTCACTACATTTTTGTAGCTACATGTGCAGATATTACTGTGCTATGCTATATCCTATGTATTATGGTAGGAAAATCCCTTGTAGTTGAGCCTCCGTATGTTAGATCTGCTTAGATATGCTGTAGATATGGGGAAGGGATCAAGATATGATGAAGTATATATTTTGTTCAGTTAAAACAATATAATATCAATGAACTACCTATGTGGAGTGGTTGGATTAGTCATCGGAGTGTGAATAACTGTGAGCAATGCTGCCCAGGGTATTGAGAAGGATTAGTTTTATTATTACAGTAGCACGTGTGCAACCATGTGCCAGTAAGAAATGGGTAGCTGGTTGGACTTAGTAGGTCGTGGTGACCCGAACCCAGCATAGCTAGAGATGTAGTGAATGGTAGGTTGGGACAGGTGTGCAGTGGGGTTTGAGGATATACTTCCCGAATGGTCTCTTATTGGGCTTATCCCTATCATCACACAATATGAGTGTGGTGTTACGAGATGGGATGACCAAGTCACATGTGTAAAGTGTACAACCACTGTAGGTTGTAAAACTAAGTTCTTAGCCGTGTCCCTGGTTACAGAGAAATGAGTTGCTTGATATCGATCCTATGGCATATTCTTGCTCATCCTTATTTCTTGATTACTAAAACTTGATGGGTTTCCTTATTGGGTTGATGTGAATCAAATTGTTTTAATAAAGTAGGACAAAGTGTTTGAAAAATGGAAGCTAACCAAAGCTCCACCAGCCAAATAAGCATGTAGTTGCTAGGTGTATTGTCTCCCTACTTAGCGCTACTTGCCATACATTCCATGTATTGACCCTTCGGGGCTGCTACGTTTTATGTTGCAGGATATTCTGATTCCGAGTGATCGACTAGGTTGCGGCACTCTACTCAACATTTATTCGCTTGTGGGCAATTCAAGATGGAGCCTATTATATGTTTATGCTTCCGTTTGCTATTGAACTATTTGAGCTAGCCTGCGTGCTAAGAATTGTTGTAATAATTGAATACTCTTGATCATTTTGTTATTTATGATGCACGGATATTTTCTTTGTTATTCATCTTTAAGATCTATGTAAGCCAATGAACCGATCCAGGGATTGGCGTGTTGCATAGACCAATGGTATTTTCAGGTTGTAGTATTACACTACCCCACTAAGCTACCCTCTACGAAGTTGGATGGCTCCACGACGGACCCAGAGGTTTGTGAGAACGGCTGTAAACGACTGGGAAACCGAAAGTGTGACTAGACCTGTCAATACTAAGAAATCATGCCGTGATCGAAAATAGTATAGTAGTAAATTCTCCTTGAACAACAATTGTAAATAAAGCAGTAAAGCATGGCATAAGTACACGATAGTAATAACACCCCAAACTAGTTTGTGGCCCCAAGAAATAAGATATGACTCACGCTCTCTTTAAGGGGATTCATGGTCCCACATGTGGATAGTGCGAGAGTCAAGGAACAAGTATCAAGTACTAGGGGTCCTACGAGACACTAGTGAGCGGTTAAAAACCACATCACATCTATTGCCCACCGGTGCATCTGCATTAGTTATAAATATTCCTAGCATTTTAATATCAAGTTGTAATTTGAGTCATTATCATCTCCACTAGTAAGCATGTGGCATTCCTCCAACAACTATGGAACAACGACAGCACGAAGTAACACCTGCGCAAGCAACTACGACTCACAAGGCTGACTATCTACCAAATAACAGGTAATAGGAGGTTTACATGGAAATAAAGGCTGCAAGGGATATAAAGTGGTAAGGAATCTAAAGTATCACAACACAGACAGCAATAAATCAACAGGAGGAAGTAAATACTAGAAATGTAAAATAGGTAGAAGGGGAGAATGCTCGCCTGGAAAACAGTGCCAAAGATTTATCCAAGGATCGGGTCAACACTCGCATCAACTTATCACCCTAATCCGTGAATAAGCAAAGCACTAGAAGAAACATCCGATGCACTATTTAATACTATGGTAGAATATCGGGCATGATGCATTGATGATACATGACATTAGACAATATTAAGCGGTACCAGGGTCCTGACAATTGTTTAGATACCCCACAATTTAATGTTGTCTTCTCAAGGAAAAACATGGCGGCCCGCTGGACAAATTTAAATGGGGTGAATATATGACTAGAAAATCCTGCATATGGTCTCCATATTTAATTTAGGAGCATCATCGAAATAGCCCCGAACACCCACAATATGCATACAAGTATGAACAATTTAATATGCAACAACTTATATAGATGGCATTTGTAAAATAGGGGCTCGGATCGGGGTCACACATTGGGGTTCAAAGAGGGTTCGGGGTTCGACGGGCTTCAGGTCACGCCAAGATGGGTCTTTGAGGTCTCGGACATCGAATCCTTGACAAGGTCATGGCGTTCTTGTAAGCAATCTTCGGATGGTTGAATCCATGAAGAAGCTCCCAATGGCCTCCATCAGTGTCTCAGATGGTTGATCTCGAGCAGCTCGTAGCAAGCATCACATAAAAAACACTACACCATCTTCATATGTTTGTCGTCGGGTCTTCGCCACACCATCCCATGCACATCCGCATCACCGAATACTGAATGCACACCAGGACAAAAGAGACGCTGAAGACAATGAGTAACAGAGGCCACGATAAGCAACAGTTGCTGCAGCGGAGAGGAATCGAGGCAAGACAAGGAGGATGGTAGCTAGAGGCCACGATCGACGGTACTCTGTGGGTGAGGTAGGTGGGGAAGCAGTGGTCGGAGCATGCAAGGGCTTTGAGAGGGGACATAGAAGGAGACCGGCGAAGAGGGACATTGCACAGTGGCTGCGTCCATCGGCCTCAGGACGGAGCAGGGACTCGTGCGGTGACCTAGGGTGACTGAGGCGGCGGGGACGAGCAGGGTTGCTGCGGCTGGTCGACGAAGAGGCACTGGCAGTGTTGGCGCTTGCAAAGGAGGCCGCCAGAGACAGAGGAGGCAGAGAAGACGCGAATGAGGCCGGTGTCAAAGAGGCCGCGGGGTCGGCCTCGCTCGGGGGTGAGCATCGTGGTGCAGGCTCTAGGGAGATCAAAGCGGGGAAGAAAGCAAGGGAGGGGGGTCACGTGGGGTAGAGACAAGGAAGGATCCCCTGGCGGCGGAGGTTGCCGAGGGAGGAAGGAGGCGGGATCATGGGGAATGCGGGTTGGTGAGAGGACGAGGTCAGCGAGGGGGGGTGGGGGCGGGGAGCAGGACAACAGGGTGGAGGGGCAGGTCACGAAGGAAACACCCAGGGGGAGCGTGGGCGCGTTACGATGCGAGGGTGGGCGACTTGTTGGGTGGGCCGGGGTTACGGTGTGCGGGTTGGTGTATAGGGTTAGGGCATCTCTATTGGACAGATGCATCCCATCCGAGCGTGTCCGAACTCGTCCGCGTGGACGCGCGGGGCATGCGCATCGCCCCAGTGGACTGACCCATCCGGAAAAACGCGTCTGGCTCAACCCATCCATTGACCAAATCTGGTCCTCGGTTGGGTCGGCCCAGACAGCCCGCTTGTCCTTGCGTGTCCTCCCACTAGTTCGCTCGGGCCCTCTTTCCAGTGGCACAATGGACACTCTCCTCCCCAAAACCGCCGTCCTGCATATCTCACGACCAGAGCAGGCGCAACCTTTGCCACCGCCACCGCTCAGTTACGCCGCCGCCCCTGCGATTTCGAGCAGCACCATAGGCCACACATTTTCTCAGAGTTGTCTAGAGGCGCCCCAGGCAATCCCGTCACCCCGCTCTCCTCCTGTGGACTAGACGTCCGACACCCTCTTCATGGTGCACACCCTGCTCGATCATTTGCCTGAGGTATGTTCGCGGTCCTTTCTAGGTTATCCAGCCCGCTACGGGAGTTGGCATCGCCATCGACGACCGCATAATTTGTAGATGGGCATTTCCATTGATGGCCCACTACGGGAGTTCTTCTACACGAATTTCGTGGAGCATCGTCCGAGGAGGAGTCCGATGGTGAAACCGAGATTCTGCTGGCAGCTGCACAGATGGTGCACGACCACTACCTCCTGCCGCCACGTAGAGGTGTCTTGTCCAAGTGGCACAAAGCCAACCAGGAGCGCGACCGAGAAGAAGGCCAAATATGCCTTTACAAGGACTACTTCCATCCAATTAATCTAGTCTTCAACCAGAAGGCATTCCGTTGCCGTTGGATGTCAGTGGACATGTTCTTGCAAATTCTCAATGGGGCGACGGAGTACGCTACTTCGAGGCCAAGTATGATTCTACCGGTAAGATTGGCTTCGCCTCTTACCAAAAAGTATTCTGCTGCAATTCGGCAACTTGCATATGGAGTGCCTGGTGACCTCCGTGACGACTACATGCGCATGATCGAGTCCACATGCCATGAGGCTATGTACCAGTTTTATAGCACCATTATTGTGGTGTTTGGGAAAGTTTACCTGAGAGAGCCAAACACAGAAGACACTTCCCGCCTTTTGTCCATCAACGAGAGAAGCAGATTTCCTGGTATGCTTGGCAGCATCGATTACATTCATTGGCAGTGGAAGAACTATCCCTTTTGTTGGCAAGGGCAGTTCAAAGGGCACGCAGAGGGGTGCACCATCATACTAGAGGCTATTGCATATATGATCTCTGGATTTGTCACTCCTTTTTTGGCATGGCTAGATCAAACAATGACATTAATGTGCTATAGTGGTCTCCGCCTATTTGCTAGGCAAGTAGAAGGCAATTCCCCATAGGTTTCTTATCATATCAACGAAAATCCTTATGATATGGGTTACTATCTAGCTGACGGTATCTACCACTCTTGGGCCACCTTTGTGAAAACAATCTGCAACCTTAGAGATGATAAATTCAAGAGATTTGTGAAATAGCAAGAGGCCGCCATGAGGGATGTGGAGCGAGCATTTGGCATGATTCAACCAAGGTGGGATATTGTTTGATACCCTGCTAGAACCTGAAGCACAGAGAGCATGTGGGATGTGATGAAAAATTGTGTCATCATGCACAACATGATCGTCGAGGACAAGCGAGATAACAATAACTTGGACCAAGTCTGGCATTTCAGGGCCAGTTGGTTGAGCCAGAGCCAGGTTTAGCGTCATGGGAAGATTTCAGGCGAGTGCATGAAAATTTGCGTCACAGGCATACCCATGAACGGCTTCAACTAGATTTGGTTAAGCACATATGGGGTCGTGCGGGAAACCTTAGTATTTATTTTCATATTTGTTTCTTGTAATTTGAATGACGGTTTAGTTATCTTCTATTGAACCATGTGAGCCTAAACTATTTATATATAAGCACTATTTTAATTAAATTATCTAATCTAGTTTATTTGCTTGTAAAATTTTATTTTGTTACAAAACCTACAAACACATGGAATTCCTGGCCAGCGTTGCCAGGCTAGCCTGCATTGACAAATGGGTCATGCCGCTGGGCGCGGTCGGCCGGACACCAACCCAAAAGCGGGCGCGAACTGATCCAAACAGACAGAAACAGACCATTTGGGTCGACCGGATAAGTCGGCCAAGTGGAGATACCCTTAGCAACAGGGATCAGGTGGGGGTGGCACACTTCGCGTAGGGAGAGAAGCAAGGTGCGGGCGCGGGACGGTTTGTGCACAGCCTAGGATGCGGCGGTGGCTGGGAGTAGTTTAGGTAGGTTTAGCTAGGGTTTCATCTAGGCTTAGGGTTTTCTTAGGGTTGGGTTGGGACTCCGGCCAGGCTAGGTTTGGCTCCCTCTTTTTTATAAACCTATCATTATTTATTTTAAAACAACAAATCTTTTTGCAAATTATTATTTAGAAATATGAGACGGTATTTAGAGAAAAAATAGGGCTTTAACAAAATATGTTTGAGACAAGTATACGTATGTCATGATCATGTAATATAAACAAATAAACAACGAGCGTTTTTATATTAGTTGTTTTCCTAGGGTCCTACATTGGTCTCCTCCTCCTCTCCACACACACTCTCTCACAAGCTCTCTCGTATGCCCCAAGGTTAGAATCTTCTCCTTGTTTTCCTTGTCCATTGCCACTAGAAAAGGTGCTTGGCGAAGCCCTGCTCTAAACCTTTCCCTCCACCACCAATACCATGGCGTAGTTCTGTTGGAGTTCCCGGGGATCCGCTACTTCCGTTGCCCGGCTAGAGCAAGGGATCGGGAGTTGTCGGCACACCGAACATGTGACTGATTACGGAGGCGCTGCCTGTCTGTGGCGTTGATCTATGCACGTCCTTGAGGATGGTCATCTACCATCTACATCAACCAAGTTTTCTTGTAGGAACGTTATCCCGCTTATGGTCTATGAAGGTGAGTCCATCTGTAACCGTTACAAAGTATTGCCTAGATTCAATCTTGGTAGTTGCAAACCATAGGATTTTTTTGTTATCTATGCAACCAACCCCATCAGTGTATTAGAGCCAGGTTTATGAGTAGATTCTTTTTATAGTTAGAACACATGGAGATGTGGGCGTTGATAACTATTGTTATTACAAATCTCTTGTATTTCGGATATTGGTAGCATAGTCGGATGAAGCGGCCCGGACTAACTTTATATGTCCTCTCACATGAGACTTGTTCCATGCTTGACATGCAACTCGTTTTACATAAGTGGCTTGTGGGTGTCTATCTCTCCTACTATAGTTGATATATGATTTACAACGGTTTTCTTAATAACTTGGTTATCACAGTTGCAGCTAAAGTTCGTAGGTAGAACAGTTCTATCCTAGAAAGCCCACAACCACGTAAAATATGCAAAAATAAATTAGAGGTGTTTTGCAGGGCATGTGATGTGATATGATATGTGATACAAATGTTATTGTATGCAATGTGTTTTATTGTAAAACAACCGGCAAGAGCCATATCATTGTTATTTTATTTTATGTCCTACGTGCCAGAAAATGGAAATACATGTAATTGGATTAGTGGAGAACAACCTTGATGGTGGAGCCATGGACCTTGGAGACACGCCGGTGGAATGATGGAGATCATTCCATGACGCACGAGATGGAGATCGAATGCGACAATGACCATATCATATCACATTATATATGCATGTGATGTTTATCCTTTGATTCATCTTATTTTGCGTTGATTTGATTACCTAGGTAGTATTTGATTTCCTTGATACCACTATCAGATGATCCCTCCTACTAAATATCAATATAATAATATGTTCTTCCTTAGTATTCACCCTTAAGAAAGTTCGTCGTCTCAAAGCACCACGTGATGATCGGTTGTGATAGATTATACGTTGGCATACAATGGGTGTAAGACAGTTTTACATACACGAATACTAAAGTTCTTACTTGACAAGACTAGCATGTACATACATGGCCTCAGAACATGAACCGGAAGGTAAAGCACGAGTCGTATGGAGATATGATGACCCATACGATGCTTGCCATTTGACCTACGCCACCACTCATGATGATCGGTCATGGCATAGTGAATTTGGTTCGTGTAATCACTAAATGACTAGCGGGATGTCATTTTGAGTGGGAGTTCATATAAGTAATTTTGAATTATCTTGAAATCTATCTATTATAAACCTAGTCTAAATAGTCTTTGTTAATACATTGTAGATCATGGCACCCCCTGCATTCAATTTCAATGCATTCCTTGAGAAATAAAAATTGCAAGATAATGGGTATAACTTCGCCATTTGGTTTTGCAACTTAATGATTTTTATTATGGCCATAAGGAAGTCTTATGTACTAATAGATCCGCTAGGTGACACTCCCGATAGTACTGCATCTCAGGAAGAGCACAATGTGTATGACACAAAGTATGATGACTACACTCTTGTAAAGTATGTGATCCTTCAGTCGATGGAGCTAGAACTCTAAAAGCGCTTTGAACTTAGAAATGCTAATGCTATGGTGAAAGAACTCAAAACCATGTTTGAGAGCCAGATCCGAGTCGAGAGATATATGATATCCGACAAGTTCTTTAGTGTAAATATGAAGGAACATAAATGTGTGAATGAGCACGTCATGATGATGATGGACTATGTTCAATGTCTTAAGGAACTATGATGTGATATCCTAGGTGATCTTACGACATACAGAGTTCTGTAGTTGCTCCCACCGAGTTACAAAGATTTTGTACTGAATTATAAGATGAGTGATGCGATTAGCTCGCTCTCCGAACTCGCTGCCATGTTGATGGTTGGCAAAGTGGACATAAAGAAAAGGCACCAGGAGGATATGGATGATAAGATCATTACCTCTAAAGAAACTGGCGAGCCCAAAGGTAATTTCATGAAGGGCGAAAAACCTGTTGGCATTCCTAGAAAGAAAACCATGGGAGGTCCGAAGCCTAATTCTGAATTCTTTTACTGCAAGGAGACTGGTCACTGGAGGCGGAACTTCTCAAAGTACTTGGCAGATATGAAGGCCGGGAAAGTGAACAAATGTATATATGATATACTTGTTATTGACGTGTACCTTACTAGTATTCGATGTAGTACTAGGGTATTTGATACCAGTTCGGTTGTTAATATATGTAACTCGAAATAGGGACTAAGGAATAGTCGACCACTAGCAAAGGATGAAGTGACGATCGCGTAGGCAATGGATCAAAGGTTGATGTGATAACCGTCGAGAAGCTGCCACTTCATCTGCCATCGGGATTGACAATAAACCTTAATAATTTTTATTATGTGCCTGCGTTGAGCATGAACATCAGGTCTAGATCATGTTTAATGCAAATCAGTTATTCATTTGTATCGGAGAACAATGATTGTTCCTTATATATGAATAATATCTTTTATGGTCACGCTCTTTTGTTGAGTGGTTTATTTGTCTTGAATCTTGACATTAGTAGTACACATATTCATAATGTGAATTCTAAAAGAATTAAGTTGAATGGTGATATTCTTCCATACTTGTGGCATTGTCGTTTAGGTCATATTGGTATAAAGTGCATGAAGAAGCTCCATTCTGATGGGCTGCTTGAATCACTTGATTATGAATCATTTGAAACATGTGAACCATGCCTTATGGTCAAGATGGCTAGAACTTTGTTCTCAGGAACAATGGAGCATGAAATCGACTTGTTGGATATAATACATACCGAGGTATGTGGTCCAATGACTGTGTTGGCACGTGGCAGATATCATTATTTTGTAACCTTTACGAATGATTTAAGTTTATATGGGTATATTTAGTTAATGAAACACAAGTATGTACATTTGAAAAGTTCAAAGAATTTTAGAGTGAAGTAGAAAATCATCATAACCGAAAGATCATGTTTCTATGATCCAATCGTGGAGGAGAATATCTTAGTTACGAGTTTCGCACACACATGGGACAATGTGGAATTGTTTCAAAACTAACTCCCGTCGAAACACCTCATCATAATGGTGTATCTGAACATCATAATCTAACCTTATTAGATATGGTATGATCTATGATGTCCATAAGAGATTCGCCATTGTCATTTTGGGGTCATGCATTAGAGACTGTTGCATTCACTTTAAATTGGGCACCATAAAAATCCGTTGAAACGGCACCATATGAATTACGGGTTGTCAACAAATATAAGCTGTCATTTCTAAATGTTTGGGGATGCGATGCTTATGTGAAGAAACCTCAAACTGATAAGCTCGGACCCAAAGCGGAGAAATGTGTCTTCATAGGATACCCAAAATAAACAATTGGGTACACATTCTATTATCGATTTGAAGGAAAAGTGTTTTTCTCCAAGAATGAATCCTTTCTAGAAAAAGAGTTTTTATACAAAGGTGTGAGTAGTAGGAAAGTAGAACTCGACGAGGTTATTGAACCTCCCATTCCAGAAGTGGCGAGTAGCACAGCGCCGGAATCTTTTCTAGTGTTGACCCCACCCATGGAAGAACGAAATGATGATGAGGTACCAACCCCTCCTCATGAAACTCCAAGAGAGAGTACTACCAAACCTCATAGGTCAGGCAGGATACGTGCAGCTCCGGACCTGTACGGTGATCCAGCCCTCAATTTCATGATAGATGGAAATGATGACCCTGTGACGTATGATGAAGCGATGATGAGCCCAGATTCCAACAAATGGCTAGAAACCATCGAATCCTAGATGGAATCCATGTATGATAAGCAAGTTTGGACTTTGGTAGACTTATCTCATGACTGAAAGGTCGTTGAGAATAAATGGATCTTCAAAAAGAAAATGGACACTGACGGTAATGTGATTGTCTATAAAGCTCAACTTGTTGTGAAGGGGTTCTGAGAAATTCAAGAAGTTAACTATGATGAGACTTCCTCACCAATAGAGATGCTAATGTCTGTTAGGATTATGTTAGCAATTGCTGCATTTTTCGATTATGAAATCTGGCAGATGGATGTCAAAATAGCGTTCGTTAATGGAAACATTGAGGAAGATTTGTATATGATACAACCAAAAGGTTTTTTCAATCCTAAGGATGCTAACGAGGTATGCAAACTTCAGCGATACATCTATGACTGAAGCAAGCATCCCGAAGTTGGAATCTCCGATTTGATGAAGTCATCAAAGGTTTTGGATTTGTCCAAACCATCGGAGAAACTTGTATTTACAAGAAAGTGAGTGTGATCTCTATTGTATTTCTAGTCTTATATGTGGATGACATATTGTTGATTGGAAATGACATAGAACTTTTGAAAAGCGTAAAGGATTACTTAAATAGTAAGTTTTTGATGAACGATCTTAGTGACGCTGCATACGTATTAGGCATCAAGATCTATACAGATAGATCAAGACGCTTAATAGGATTGTCACAAAGTACATACCTTGACAAGATTTTGACGAATTTCTAAATGGACGGAAGTGAGAAGGGACAAGATCTTATTGATGTTGCGTGGAACGGTTTTGAGTAAGACTCAAAGTCCAGCGACAAGAATAGACAAAGGAATAATGGACTGTGACCCCTATGCCTCAGCCATAGGTTCTCTTATGTATGCTATGTTATGTACATGGCCAGATGTGGCACATGTTGTTAGTTTGACTAGCAGGTACCGATCTGATTAAGGTTCAGAACACTGAAAGGAAGTCAAGGATGTCTTTAAGTACTTAGGAAGAACTAAAGACATGTTTCTCGTATATGGAGGTGAATAAGAGCTCGTCGCAAGCTGTTACATTGATGCTAGCTTCGACACAATCAGAATCACTCTAAGTCCCAATTCAGATAAGTATTTTTTATGAATGGTGTAGTGGTTAGTTGGAGGAGCTCCAAGTAACCAGTTATTGCGAGATCTAAAAGGGAGGCAAAATATATCTCTGCTTTAGAAGTAGTGGTGGAAGTTGTTTGCATGAAGGAGTTCATTTTTGAACTTGGTATGGTTCCAAGTGCTTTGTATCCTATGGTGATCTATTGTGACAAAAATCGTGCCATAGACAATGCTAAGGAACCAAGGTATCACAAGAATTCCAAGCATATAATGTGTTGCTTTAACTCCATCTGGGAACATGTTCAGGATGGTGATGTAGAGATTTGCAAAGTAGATACGGATTTGAATGTTGAAGATCCGTTGACTAAAGCTCTCCCGAGGGCAAAACATGATCAGCACCAGAACTCTATGGTTGTTAGATTCATGACTATGTAAACTATATTATTCACTCTAATGCAAGTGGGAGAATGAAAGGAATATGCCTGAGAGGCAATAATAAAGTGGTTATTATGCTATTCCAGGTTTATAATATATGTTTATTTTTCATGATAGAATTGTATTAATAGGGAAACATTAATACATGTGTGATTTATAAACATAAATGTTTCCTATTAATGCCTCTCTTTATACTAGCATGTTTATTAACAAATGATCAAAGGTTTCCTGATCATAACGTGTAACAGGGTCATACCATTGGAGAATGATATGATGAACAATCACCCTAAGTAGATGTAGCAATACGATCATGTCATCAAGTTTAAATTGCTATCACATTCGTAGTAACTCAATGTCCTTAGACCATGATATCACGTTAATCACTTTCACTGGAAGTGTACTTTGATTACATCAAACGTCACACCATAATAGGGTGATTATAAAGGTGCCATCAGGTATTTGGAAAGTGTCAGTTGAGGCTCGTGGAACAAGATTGGGATAATTCCATCCGGATGATGGAGAAATATACTCAACACCCTCTCGGTGATATCAGACTGACATAGCGTTGCAAGCAAGTGATTCAATCACTATAATGTCATATCATAGGAATGAGAAAAACAGTACGTGTCGGGAACGATATTAAAAAAGGTATAGATGATACCAAGTGATATAATCTCGTACAAGTAATATATCAAGAGTACTTGTCGGGAACGCTACCTTAGTACCATGCGCCGCCACTAGCATCTTGGATGTGGCCTTGTTGAGGTCCAGTTGTACACCGCAGGCCAGTGACATCACCATCCCATGGGGGGCACCCATGCCCTTCTACGCCTTCTTGTACTCGGAAGGTACATCCCCTGCCAGGGCTTTCACTAGGGAATCGACATTGTCAACGACTGCACTCTTCAGGAAAATCTCCCGATGGAAGCGACTGAGAACCTCCTTAGACTTGGCAAAGGTATCAAGGGTGGAGCTTCAGCGGTCTTCGACCATGGAAACTACATCTGCAAGATGATCCCCATGATCCAACACCTGGCGATCCAAGCCAAGGCCAGTCGCCTCTACAACAACCAACAGTTTGTCAAAGACATAGCAATCAAAGACACAGAGAAAGAAGACCAGAACTTGTACAGCATAAGTCTCTTACCTGACAGCGCCTGAGCGGCTATCATCAGCTGCTCTGCCATCACCTTCTCCCTCCCATCCGCTCCCCCAAGCTTATCCTCATGCTCCTTTGCTTCTAGCTTGAAGCGTTCAACGACCTCCACGGCACTTTTCTCCTTGGTATCCGCCTGAATCCAACTCTTCTCCACTGAGTCGAGTTGATGGAGCACGACATTATTTTCCTCTACAAACCAAAGCAATAAGGTCACACAAAAATACTCAAAAAATCACTTGAAAAGCATGGACAGTGAGATATTTACCGTGCAGCTAGTGAAACTCCGTATCTAGGCTAAGATACTGTTGGCCAAGGCATTTCAGATCTTGGATTAAGGGCTGCATCAGAAAGGTTTAAGTCAGAAGGAATAAAGACTTGAGGGCTCATCGATGACGAATCAAGGGTACTTATGTGTTCACCCGAAGACAGCTAGGGTTGAGGGTGTGTCTTCCGGGCAACAACTTCACAAGTCCTCTTCTTGGAGGAAATTGAAGAGCTGTCACCGGAGTTGGCCACCATGTTCGGGGAGGGTGTTGCAGTACCAGCGCTCGATGCTTTCGAATCCACGACAATCTCCTTGGTTTCATCCTTCACAGAATCATCTGGATATGCCCCCTAATACAACAACAACACAACAATCATCATCCGCGAAAACATAAAGACACATGTCAAATATAGGAGTAGAGGAGGCTTACGAGGCAATGTCGGAGAGGACGAAGACCGGTACTTTCTTCTGCTTCTTGGCCTGCGGCTGGGGAGCCACAACCCGAATAAGCACAGCCAGAATCGAGGAAGTCGCACCTTCAGCAAAGGTGTGCTCCTGCAGGAACGCAACTCCTTTAGGAGTCGGCGACATTGAAGCATCTGAAGCCTCACATCGGCTCCTCTTGAGGGAGTTATCGTTGCTATGCTGGAGAGGCAACTGAGCAGCAGGGACGGTCGACTCCGACTCGTACACACCCCTGCCATCACGAGCATTCGTATACTTCTCATGAAGGGAAGGAATCATGTCCTCCACCATCAGATTCTGCACAACAGAAACAAATCATGTCAGATTCAAATACAATGAAGACCAGCAATGTCAAAGCCACATTACATGCAAACAAAAAATCACCAAAGGAACCTCCCTAAAAGCGTTGAAGGGCTAAGTCTATGTTTCCTCCGGCAGAGCCTCGTTGTCTTTAAGGCACAGCAAGGGCCTAACGACCATGTCGAGGTCCGTGGATAAGAGTTCCTCGGATGACACCCTCGTCAGGTCATTGACACCAGAATACAAGAACATTGCCATGGCCTGGAGGGGCTATACCCGACGCTTGAGGAAGGTGCAGATGATGTCGATGCCACTCATCTATTGGCCTCACAACAGCTGCAGAGCCTCCACGTTCTTATACAGTGCCTCGACAACCTCGATTTAACCCGAAGGAACGTCGTTCGACCACGAACGCTTCCTAGAGATCATCGCGCTGGCATCTTAGGGAGGCATGTTATACAGCTGGTTGTTTCGCTTCTTATTGCGTATGTAGAACCATTTGTTCCTCCATACTTGCGCGGATTCGACAAGATTGAAGAAGTATTGCTGATTGGGGCGGATATATATTCCGCACCTTCCCAGCTTATATACTGCGCCACCGAGGCCGGACTGCCTCTTCAAGGAATAGATCTTCTTGTAGAGGCCAAAGTGTGGCTCGATTCCGAGCCAGCACTCGCAGAGAGTGATAAAACACACGATGTGCAGAATAAATTTGGGAGTCAAATGGTGCAGTTGAAGCCCATAAACAAAGTGAAGCCCACGAACGAAATCATGTGCATGAAGAGTGAAGCCCCAAAGGATGAAAGCGAGGAACATGACCCAAAAACCAGCAGGAGGGTCAAGGGTTACCTCCACACCAGGAATCTAGGCATTGACCTTCTCCTGAGACAGATGGGATTCGTGGAGGTAGTGCAAGTCAACCTCCCTCATCGTCGATCACAGCCAACTACTGTTGGTGACGCGGTTCTTGGCGGCGCCGGCGGCGCTGGTTCTGGCTCCGCTAGATTTCTTTAGCTTGCCCCTCTTCGTGCGATGCACTATGCGTTACGCTCAGATTAGAGAAGAAGGAAAGACGAGAAATCTTTCTAGCACAAGGAGGATTGATGGGCTCAAGATATGGCGAGAGTAGGAATAATAAGGAAATGAGGTGAAATGATGAAAACGAAGGGGAAAATTACCATGGACTGTTGAAGTATAAAACGCTGAAGACGACGATGTAGAGCCATCGATCTACAGAACCTCACACGTGTCACGCATCAAAATATACACGTGGTGGCCATTGCCGGAACCCTTGCGAGCATGCTCTCCACTACGTGCGGAAATCAAGGAGACGCATTTAAAATCATATAAACTACGCATGACTAGTGAAATCCCAGTCAGAAAGTGGGACCCATGACCATCTATTCCCATCAACACTGCTACTGCAGACGATTGAGCTCACCAAGCGTCAGCAATAATGTCATCAGTCGAAAAAGAAGAGGCACCACAACGGCTCCAAATGTTCGAGTTAGGACAAAGTACTTACTCGAGCTTATGACTTGACAAAATACTAAGGGAGGTACCCTATCAGGAGCGCTGATTACAAACTAAAGAATTAGTTCAGGTCACTGATACATTCAAAGATAACTTGGGGGCTACTCCTTCTTTGATTACATCACTTTATGCCTCGATTCCTTCTTTGATTCCACGACTCCACTATGGACTCGGGGGCTACTCCCATAGGGAGCGTCAATTAAATTGGGTTATTGAAGGCATTAGAAATCTTAAAGTCTGTGCTTGAGTCTACGATTTGAACAAACACTCGGGGGCTACTCCCATACGGAGTGCTAGTCACGCACCCTGTGAATCAATTAATTATGATCCTTAGGATCCTTTACAACTACTATGAACAAAAACCGACAAAATTGGCGACTCCGCCCAAAATTGATGATAAGAGAGATATTGTATCCTTAGTCACCCGAAACATTTCCGCGACGAAAACTTTTGGATGTTCTGTCTGTGATGCAAAGGTAAGACTTGCAGATAAAATCGAATGTCCTGATACCACACCCGAATGTGCTCTGCCAGTAATATCTCGTGTCAATAGGCACGATGAAAAATCCCGACGAATGCGTGGGGTACATTACTTGAAACACTGGAATTGGACTCCTATAAGACCTCCGCGTCCTGAGTCGAATTACACCAACAATTTTCCAGATTCGAGTCCGGAGACACGAGTCTGAGTAGATAGCGTTGTTTTGCCCAAAGGCAGTTAACTGATCCTAATCCATCAGGAGAGTCAGACACGTGTATCGACAATCCGTATGAACTAATATCCTGACATGAAAACATATTCAGATGAAAGCACTTGAAGACTTAAGATTCTCCAGTCGAATCTACGATTCCACTAAACACCCAGGGGCTACTGACATGGGTATGCCCTATGGGTGCCGAACATTGGCCTATACGATTTCGCCAGCGGAAGCCCATGCAATGATGATCCCCTAACAAAGAATCCCACAGGGATTTTGGGTGTCCCAAACCCATAAAGGATACTACTCCTTGAAGAACACGACTAGCTTTAGATAGAAATTCAAAGGCAAAAACCATAAACTGTAACTGACTCGACCTTATCCTGAGACACACATAACGCTAGCATACACACATAACGGCTAGGAGGGCATGGCAAGGAGGACACGCATAACTCTAGCATACACACCCGCCATATCTGATCTTCACACCCATGTAACCCTCGGTTTTGCAATCAATTAAGAAAAGACAAGCAGGAGTAAGGTTTCCGTCTGAGGGCCCGATCCTGGGTAAATCTTGAGTCCCGTGTTTCTTGTTTGTTAGCTATTCTATGATCTCCATCGTCCCCTCCTTCTCAAAAACCCAAGCCCATAACAATGGGCATTAACGAGTCTTAAAAGACAATACGTGATTCACCAATAGATGTGTTGGGCAAATTAAAATGTATTTGATTCAGAAATTCTAATCTCTGATGGATTTAATACTAGTAGAGTACTAGAATCTTGTAAAAGAAATTCTCAAATTGATAGTTGATCAAGAGATTTTGAATCAGTTTGAAATATTCAGAAGATGTGCACTTTGCATAAAATTGAGTGGGAGCTAGAAAGCATTCCTGAAATTAATATGTGATTGACATATGTTTGAGTGGGAGCATTGTAAAGTTTGAACTCACATATGTAGTCGACATATTTTGACTAGGAGCGTGACATGATTGATATGTGTAAATGAAAAATTATAAATGAGGACCAATAGCCAATAAATAAATACATATTGATTATGAGAATAAAGTTGAAAGTATATAGGACATTGAAATCTCAGAAATTAATAAAATTCCTATAGAATTATGTTGGAATAAATTCCTAAAGGAGATTCTGAAGAGTTTAGAATAGGAATTGATTAAGGAACAGTCCTAAATCATTCAAGTTAGGAATATCATGAAGTATAAACATCGATCATTTGATAGAATGAATAGGATGTTCAAAAATTGATGAGTGCATATTTGCCTCATGTTTTAGATTATTACTTTGCATTGTAGTAGTAGGATCTTGGTATTTTATGGAATTATCGCGCACCTTTTTCACCAAGATCAGGACACATGATGGATCCGATGGACACAATTAATGGACCAATTATATTGGAGTGCAAAGGAGACAAAAACTATGTAAATTTCTTATTTGGGAAATATTAATAAGACCATAAGAAAACCCAAAGCAATTGGAGGGTATAGAAGGGTTAACGACCAACTATACATCGGGAAGAAATATTCTGGCCGTATAGTTCCCGCGGTATAGTTGGCACCGACATCGCCTCCTCAAATAGTTTCAACCCGTGCAACTAGATCGGAGAGACAACATACAGAACACCCAGAAATATCCGAAACCTAACCTCCGGAAGTCATATGGAGGAGGAAGTCATCCACTGGGGATCCATCTTCGCCCTACGCAGATCTAGAAGGCTAAGGCATCTATCTTCATCATCAACTGCTACATCACCACCATATCCATCCATCTCATCTACATCTTGTCTAGATCTTGTTGTAATTTTCGTACTCGTTATGGATGTGGCATCACGGATTTACGGTCCGAGAACACCCTTTATGCATACAATTCACGTTCCCATGATCAGTGAGCCGTGAACATAACCGACTAGTATCATTACATGATCCTTACATTAACGGGTACAAAACTTACGAAGGGGCCATTATGGAAATTACAATACAAGTAGCGGAAGTCTTCAGTGCAGAGCCCGTGCCTTAACCTAGTGGGGCGATATAAAACAGAAATGCGTTAATACGGGAGTTCAGTGTTATGGGGTAACCCCTTAGGGTGGCCTGGTCTTTCACGAATCTCCGTGGGAATCGAGGGTAAAGCGGTGGACGGGGGGGAAGGGGATGAAATCCACGAACACACGCACACGAAGAACCCGACAAACTCACGCACACAAAACACGATACACGCCGATAACTCACGCCGGTGGCAACCGGTCCAACATAATCTCTAGGATCGGTGTTGGGCGAAGCTCTCTCTCCACGCCAACAACGGGGGACAAGGTGCTTGGTGAGATCTTGACGACTTGGGGGCGAGAAACCGAGAACCCAAGGCCTTGTACAACTTGAACGCACTAGGCAAGATCCAAGAGGGGGGTGGATAATCCGGTGCTCCTTGGCAGGAGCATGAGACCAATAGATGTAAGATCCTCAAAGGGTTTCCTTAATCTATTATTATCCAAGTCTAGGGTTTACAATAGAGGGTGGGGGCTATATATAGGCCAACCACATAAACAGGGGTATTTTCGGAACAAATAGCGAAACATAGTGAGGGTTACAAGGCGCTGGGCCGACTTAACATGATCAGGTTCTGTGTCGTCCGGTAGTACCGCTCCAGCTCAACCGGTAGTACCGGTCACGCGGTAGTACCGGTCACGCGGTAATACCGGTCACGCGGTAGTACCGCTTCCTGGCCCGGTAGTACCGCTTGTCGACCTGGGACTTCCGCTGGAGCCTTCTGTTGGTGGCGGTAGAAGGGGGCGGTAGTGCCGTCGTCCGGTAGTACCGGGTCCTGGGCCGGTAGTACCGCTAGTAACAGAGAGCATTTGGCTAGCGCTGGGGTCTTCTGTTGGTGGCGGTAGCAGAGGGCGGTAGTGCCACCGAGCGGTAGTACCGGTCGCCGGGTCCGGTAGTACCGCTGGCGACAGAGAGCATTTGGTCTCTTCTGCTGGTTCTCCTTCGTCCTGTGGGTCCTTCTCTTCGTACCTGATAATGCACAAGGTATGGGTATGAAGTAGCAGGCCATCCAAGGGTGTATCGAAGTCACACAAGGAGAGGAGCGAGTTCACCTTAGCTTGTAGGAGTTTAGCTCGGGCGCGAGTCATGGGTCCACTTGGGGAGCTCGTGGGAGTAGATGTAGAAGCGGTCGTAGGACGGGCCGCATCAGCTCCCCCCCTTGGGAAAGAGACGTCCTCAACTCGTCAACCTTCGCAACTTCATCATCTCCATGGTAGGGTGAGAGGTCCTTGACATTGAATGTCGAGCTCACAAGGTACTTCGATGTTGGGATATCGATGATATAGGCGTTGTTGTTGATCCTCTTTAGCACCTTGAATGGTCCATCACCTCTTGGCTTTAGCTTGGAGTCGCGTTCCTTGGGGAAGCGGTCTTTACTCAAGTGTATCCACACAAGGTCGCCCTCTTCGAAGATTATCTCTTTCTTGTTCTTGTTTAGCCTTGATGCTTGGCGAAGGACTTGTTGCTCGATAGTAGCCCGTGTGTCTTCATGGAGTTTCTTCATTGTTTGGGCACGCTTGACAACGTCCATATTGGCACGTTCATGAAGTGGTAGTGGAAGGATATCGAGCGCGGTGAGAGGCTCGAAGCCGTAGACGATCATGAACGGGCTCCTCATGGTGGTGGAGTGCTTGGCGCGGTTGTAGGCAAACTCGGCGTGTGGAATACATTCCTCCCAGTCTTTAAGGTTCTTCTTTATCAACACCCGGAGGATCGTGCCAAGACTTCGATTGACGACCTCGGTTTGTCCATCGGTTTGAGGATGCGAGGCGGACGAAAAGAGGAGCTTGATGCCGAGCTTGGCCATGAGAGTCTTCCAGAAGTAGCTCATGAATTTTACGTCGCGGTCGGAGACGATTGTTCTTGGCACACCGTGTAGCCGAATTATTTCCCTGAAAAATAAATTTGCTACATGTGAAGCATCATCGGTCTTATGGCACGGGATGAAATGTGCCATTTTGGAAAAGCAATCCACTACTACAAATATAGAATCATGTCCATGTTTAGATCTAGGCAAGCCTAACACAAAGTCCATGCTAATGTCCGACCAAGGTGCATGAGGAATAGGCAATGGCATATAAAGACCAAAGGGGTTGGACTTAGACTTAGCTTGGATACATGTAGTGCATCGTTGGACGTGGCGCTCCACGTCGCGCTTCATCTTTGGCCAAAAGTAGTGAGTGGAGAGCATGGCATATGTCTTGTCACGGCCAAAGTGACCCATAAGGCCTCCACCATGGGACTCTTGAAGAAGCAAAACTTGGAGAGACGATTTTGGAATGCAAAGCTTGTTTTGTTTGAAAAGAAAACCCTTATGCAAATAGAAATCATCAATCCCTTTGTCTATTGAACATTGTGCAAATATTGGTCCAAAGAAGGGGTCGGACGCGTACAAAGATTTGATGTCATCAAGACCCAAGACATTTACTTTGAGTCATGTAAGAAGGCTTGTGTTTTTGCGAGACAAGGCGTCCGCTACCACATTTTCTTTGCCCTTCTTGTATTTGACAAAGTAAGGAAACGACTCCATGAACTCAACCCATTTTGCGTGCCTTTTACTCAAATTGGCTTGGCACTTAAGATACTTCAATGACTCATGGTCGAAATGGATGATAAATTCTTTGGGCCAAAGATAGTGTTGCCACACTTGAAGAACTCTAACCAAGGCAAAAAGTTCTTTGTCATAAATGGGATAGTTTAGGCGTGCGCCATCGAGTTTCTCACTATGGTAAGCAATAGGACGCCCATTTTGCATAAGGACGCCACCAATGCCAAAACCACTAGCGTCACATTCAATCTCAAAGGTCTTTGTGAAATCCGGTAATGCAAGAAGTGGTGCTTCGGTGAGCCTCTTTTTGAGCTCATCAAAAGCCTTTTGTTGTGGTTTTCCCCAAACGAACGTGACATTTTTCTTGGTCAATTCGTTGAGGGGGCAAGAAATGGTAGAAAAGTCTTTCACAAAGCGACGGTAAAAGCCAGCCAACCCATGAAAACTACGAAGTTCACTAACATTTGTAGGGATGGGCCAATCTCGTATGTCCTTGACTTTTGAGACATCAACTTCAATGCCATTAGAAGACACAACAAAACCAAGGAAAATCAGCTTGTCTTTTGCAAAAGTGCACTTTGGGAGATTAGCATAAAGCTTTTCATGACGAAGGATTTGAAGGACCTCCTTAACATGAGTAACATGCTCCTCTAGTGACTTGCTATAGACAAGGATGTCATCAAAGTAAACAACTACACTCTTCCCAATGAGAGATCTCAAAATATGGTTCATGAGGCGCATGAAGGTAGATGGGGCATTAGATAAGCCAAAAGGCATAACCAACCATTCATAGAGACCAAGCTTGGTCTTGAAGGCAGTTTTCCACTCATCACCTTCGGCCGTGCGAATTTGATGGTAACCACTACGAAGATCAATTTTCGAAAATATAGTGGCTCCACATAACTCATCAAGCATGTCATCAAGACGCGGTATAGGATGTCGATAACGCACGGTGATAGCATTGATTGGACGGCAGTCCATGCATAACCGCAACGTATCATCCGTTTTGGGAACTAGAATCACGGGGACCGCGCTTGGGCTAGTGCTTACTTGGATCAAACCTTTGGAGACGAGTTGGTTGATTTGACGTTCGATCTCCTTTGTCTCTTCCGGGTTTGTGCCGTACGCGACGCCGTTTGGGAGTGGAGCGCCGGGTATGAGGTCGATGCGGTGCTTGATTCCACGGAGAGGAGGAAGGCCATGAGGAAGCTCTTCGGGGAATACATCTTGGAATTCCTACAAAATAGCCATCAAAGGAGGAGGAACATTTGTCAAGTCGTTAGTTCCTTGCGCTAGTCCCTTGCATACAAGGACATTGTGCAAGATGGATGGGTTGTTCCGCACTTCTCTCATCTCACTTTTGGTGGCAAGAAGAACACTCTTAGTTTTTCCACTCGAGTTTGGCTTGTAGCTCTCACTCACTATGGTGTGGTTCTCTCGCTCACCACTCTTCTCACAAGGTGTTTTTGTGTATTGCGCCCTCGCTAAAGCCTTTGCATTGTCTGCAATTATTTGGCTAGGAGTCATTGGTTGCAACACACAAGTTTTATCAAGCCATTTGAAGGTATAAGTGTTTGAGTGACCATCATGCAAAGCACGCTTGTCATATTGCCACGGCCTTCCGAGCAACATATGGCAAACCGTCATTGGGACCACGTCACATTCCACCGTGTCCTTGTAGTGCCCAATTGAGAACGTCACCGAGACGGTGTGCTTGATCTTGACGGATCCTTGGTCACTTAGCCAGTGGATATGGTAGGGGTGTTTATGCGGATGGAGGGTGAGATTGAGTTTCTCACACAATTCCGTACTTGCAAGGTTGTGGCAACTCCCTCCATCGATGACAACTTTGATGGACTTCCCATTGATTCCGTCACGAGTTTGGAAGATGTTCGAGCGTTGGTCTTCCTTCTCATTGACTTGGGTAGTTAAGACCCTTGTGACCACAAGCTATGGGCTTGCGCCATGCTCACACACAAGTAGTTCTTGGTACTCTTCGAGATGTTGCCTTGCCATGGCTTCCTTGACCCTTGCATCAAACTCTTCTTCACTCAAGTATTCTTAATCGCCGTTGTCATGGATGAACAAAACTTTCTTGTTTCCACATGCGTTCGACTTGTGCCCTTTGCCTCCACACTTGTAGCATTCACCATTGAATGGTTGATCATCCCTTGTGTTTTTGCCACTTGGGGGCTGTTTTCCTTGAGGGAGAGTTGGCTTGAAGGGGAGCTTGGTGGTACTTGAGGAGATTCCACTTGGTGTTGTTGGAGTAGTGGTTGGTGCTTGCTTGTAGGTGAAGTACGTCTTTGGCTTGTTGTACTTGATGTCCTCTTGCACTTGACGCTCGGCCTTGGATGCGATGTGCACAAGCTCAACCATGTTGTTGTACTTTTGGAACTCGGTGATGCGCTTGATGGGATGGTTCAAGCCATTGAGGAAGCGTGCCATTGTTTGTTCATCTCGCTCTTCAATGTTGGCACGGATCATGTTGAGCTCCATTTGCTTGAAGTACTCTTCCACGGTCTTTGTCCCTTGACTATGCATTTGAAGCTTGTTGAAGAGGTCACGCATGTAGTGTGAAGGAACAAAGCGGGATCTCATATGAGCCTTCATATCTTTCCAAGTTGAGATTGGAGGCTCTTCTTTTGCTTCTCGAGCGAGTTGGACTTGTTCCCACCAAAGGTTGGCATACTCATCAAACTCGAGGGATGCCATGGCCATCATCTTCTCATTGCTGTAGTTGTGCATGCGGAAGATCTTGTCGACCTTGAGTTCCCACGAGAGATATTCCTCGGGTTCATTGGAACCGGTGAACTTGGGCATGGTGAATTTGAGCTTGCCGAAAGTTTCTTCTCCATTACGGTTCCGGTTGTGGCGGTTGCCATGATTTGGGTGGTCATCATCATCATCCGAGCTCTCATGTCTTGCTTGGTGATGGTTGCGTTTCTCTTGCGGTTGTTGAGGTGCCGCGTTTGGTGGTGGAACTTGGTTTTGACGACGAGCTTGGGGAGCTTGCTCTTGTTCGTGACGCGGTTGATGCCGAGGAGCATTGTCTTGCGCCCTGTGGCGTGGGGGACGTCGAGCCGCATGCGCGATGGGTTGCTCTTCTTCTTCTTGGTGTAGAGGATGCTCGTCATGACCATCATGTTGCCGACGTGGACGATCATGTCGACGAGGACACCTTGGAGGATTGTCGAATGCATCATGTCGATGGTGATCTTGTTCGTCCTCTTCGGGTGCTTCACTTGTTGTTGAAAGGACATGTCGACGGCGATGGGCTTGGTGGTCCATGCGAGGCTGCTCTTGTTGAATCACAAGTGCCCTTGGTTGTGGCCGGTTCGCTTCACGTCGTGGAGGTCTTGCTGAGAGGTCACCATCATAGCTTGACGTTGCGGCGTGTCGCGGAGATGGTACCGCTTGAGAAGAGCTCATGGATTGAAGAACGGGTCCATCCCAGTGCCTTGAAGCGTGACGGCGAGGTGCACTTGATTCACTTGAGGAGTGTCGAGATGAGCTTGATTCGCGCGAGCGTGGCCTTGCTAGTCCATCAATGAGGCGTTGAAGATTCTCATCCGTTGAGGCGAGTGCACGACCAAGAGCTTCATTTTGATGACCGAGGTTGTGTTGCATGGCATGCATTTGGCCACGGACTTCTTCGAAGCGGTTGTCGATGTTCTTGAATTCCACACGGGCCTCGCTAAATTGTTCATCTTGGCGCCGCTCAAGAGATTCACAACGGTAATTGAATTCTCCTCGAACCTTCCAATGGTCCCATATTGTCATGAATTGTGTGTCGTCCTCCGGAGGTTGTGGTGGTTGGGACGGCTCGCCATTCCTGTCCATGATGCAAAGCCGACAAGGGTTGTATATGGAGAAAAAGGGTGCGAAGAGTTAGCCTTTTACCTCACCTTGGAGATTATATCAAACCAATTGCCACACAAATGAGCGAACAGCGTGCAAAGTGAAATGGGAAAGAAACTCACACACTAATATGCTACAACTCTCAAAATCTTTTGGTGGAAGGTTAGGATTGTGGAAAACCAAACGAAACGATCCAAGCAAAAGGTTATTGTTCTACGTGGTAAAGAACCAAAGATCAAAAGCAAAAGGATACGATCTACAAAAACACGGAAAACACACACGTGGAGAAAAACGGGGTTAGCACGACTATGAAAATGAGCACAAAAGGTCCTAACGAAGACTACGCTCGGTTGTCGTGCCAACTCAAGGAGAGACCACAACTAGTTTGCCAAAAGAGGATAAGCAATAGATTTGTGCACTTGCCTTGGTGCGCTCTTTTCTTCTCTCTTGTTGTCTTACAAGCTTGGTATTCTCTTTGTATTGGGAGACTATGTATCTTTTTTTCTTTTTCTCTCTTTTTTTTTGATTCTTTTACTTTTTCTCCCTTTCTATGCTACTATGTTAGCTTTTGTATTTGGCCTCACACTCTCACTTTCCGAAGGCAAGTGCACAATGCTTAGACAAACACAAAATGAGTTACTCTCATAGGATAGATACACACAAAGGAAGATATGGGGCTGTCAAAGTGGCGCAAGTTATACCTTTGGTATTGTTGACGACTTGCAACCGGTGGTGGGGATGATGTTCGAGTGTCACGGTGTCGATGAGCGCGGGTGACTTTGATGCGGAAGCTTGTGTTAAATTGGTGACAAACACGCGAAACACGAACAAATTGAAGATGGAAAGTCAGCCAACGAAGTTGAGGTGTCAAGACAAGAAGGAAAACCTTCTGTGGCGCGCGGTAGTACCGCTTGGTACGGGCGGTAGTACCGGACGGCGGTAGTACCGCTTGGTACAGGCGATAGTACCGCTGGTCACAGAACAGGAACGATATCCAAAATTCGTGGACCAAAACTCAAATTTGTGGGAAATTTGACCGAAAGGCTGGGCTAGGAACAACAGGGGTTATAGATCGACTCCAAAAGCAATAGATCTATGGACCAAAACCACGAAAAACTCACCAAATCCAGAGATCGATCCGAAGGCAAATTGGGGCTCTTTTTGGTGGGATTTTCAATTTTAAGGGGGATAAAGAAAAATTGGGGGAAATTCGTGATCAACCTTGCTCTTGATACCAAGATGTTATGGGGTAACCCCTTGGGGTGGCCCGATCTTTCACGAATCTCCGCGGGAATCAAGGGTAAAGCGGTGGACAGGGGGGAAGGGGATGAAATCCACGAACACACGCACGCGAAGAACCCGACGAACTCACACACACAAAACACGATACACGCCGATAACTCACGCCGGTGGCAACCGGTCCAACATAATCTCTAGGATCGGTGTTCGGCGAAGCTCTCTCTCCACGCCAACAACGGGGGACGAGGTGCTTGGTGAGATCTTGACGACTTGGGGGCGAGACACCGAGAACCCAAGGCCTTGTACAACTTGAACGCACTAGGCAAGATCCAAGAGGGGGGTGGATAATCCGGTGCTCCTTGGCAGGAGCATGAGACCAATAGATGTAAGATCCTCAAAGGGTTTCCTTAATCTATTATTATCCAAGCCTAGGGTTTACAATAGAGGGTGGGGGCTATATATAGGCCAACCACATAAACAGGGGTATTTTCGGAACAAATAGCGAAATATAGTGAGGGTTACAAGGCGCTGGGCCGACTTAACATGATCAGGTTCTGTGTCGTCCGGTAGTACCGCTCCAGCTCAACCGGTAGTACCGGTCACGCGGTAGTACCGCTTCCTGGCCCGGTAGTACCGCTTGTCGACCTGGGACTTCCGCTGGAGCCTTCTGTTGGTGGCGGCAGCAGGGGGCGGTAGTGCCGTCGTCCGGTAGTACCGGGTCCTGGGCCGGTAGTACCGCCAGTAACAGAGAGCATTTGGCTAGCGCTGGGGTCTTCTGTTGATGGCGGTAGCAGAGGGCGGTAGTGCCGCCGAGCGGTAGTACCGCTCGCCGGGTCTGGTAGTACCACTGGCGACAGAGAGCGTTTGGTCTCTTCTGCTGGTTCTCCTCCGTCCAGTGGGTCCTTCTCTTCGTACCTGATAATGCACAAGGTATGGGTATGAAGTAGCAGGCCATCCAAGGGTGTATCGAAGTCACACAAGGAGAGGAGCGAGTTCACCTTAGCTTGTAGGAGTTTGGCTCGGGCGCGAGTCATGGGTCCACTTGGGGAGCTCGTGGGAGTAGATGTAGAAGTGGTCGTAGGACGGGCTGCATCATTCAGGAATAGTGGGTTGCCTGTGACCAGCGAGAAGTCCCTTGACGGTGTTAGATAACTAGAATACCAAGTACAATAATAATAGGAAGAACCCGATGCTTCCTTCTTCTCGACGTCACACAATCACAACTATCGCCGTTATCGAGCATACATGCAAGCAAACAATACACTAATCAATACCAGGAATATAAGCATCAAACCATACAACAAGTAAAGGATATGTTCGTGGTATGAGGCACTGAGATGTGGGAGGATGGTTTGATGATATTAGCAAAGGATTTGGAGGCATTAGGGAAAGAGGAACCCTTTGGATTTCCAGTTTTGGAATTACCTAGGAGAGGGGTTTTTGATCAAGGATTTAATCTGTATGATGCTATTGTATAAAAATGATACCATCAGATAGGTATTGATAAAATGAAGCCAACAAAAGTGGTTTCACTATTTTCTCAATTTCCCTTGATTTATAAAGTATTTTATGGTGGATAAAACTCTATTTTTAGGAAATAATTCACCAGAACTTCTCTGGAGTTCCAAAAATTATTTCCTTGGGTGTAATGGTAGAATTTGGTGGACTGAATTCAGAGAAGTTGGAATATCCTCAAAAAATTACCATAATTCCCTTGAGAAATTCCCAAATGAAGTATTGGACCAGAGTTGTCTTTTTCATCATATTTATTTTATAGAAGATGTTTAGTTGATTCCAAGGACACATGTTAGTTATTGAGGATACCTTTCTGTAGAAATTGGAATCAACCTTTTTGGAGTTACAGAGCTACTGTGGTGATTTTGTTAGTGATTAAACCATTTAGAGAAGAGTTTAATTGACCAATATTAAACAGAGACTCATAAAAATATGAGCTCATGGGCTTAGTACGATGTAGATGTGGTTGTTATCTGAGAGTTGGAATTAGGTCCTTTGGTTTGCCCTAGGGAAATTCCTAAAGTCAGAAAGGCTCTGTTATTGTTATTTCTACCAGGGGCAAACTAGGAAATAATTAAGTGTGGGGCCAGTGGGGGTCTGAAAGGTATGGTCAGTATCTTTAATTAACTATAGGGTTTACTCGAATTGGAGACATCAATCTCTCTGAAGAAATTAAATAGTGTTCTAGATAGATCTGGGTATGTGATTTATCATTTTTATTTTAATGAGCATTTTCGTGTAGCACCTGGTCTGTATGTTGGGGAAAACACACAAACACTTGAGGAAATTTAGATCTGGGATTTTTGAAGCCTTTTACATTTTTATTTTGATTTAAAACCAGAGCCTACTTTTCAGATCTAGTAAAAATGGATAAAAGAAAAGGGGAGGGAAAATCTGCAGGCCAGATCTACTAGGTAGATGGGCCGTGCGGGGGCAGGCCGGCCTAGCGGCGACGTGCGCATGCTGGCAGCACTAAACCGGCAGCGGCCCAGCCGCTGGCCCGCGAGACGAAGGGGTACCGAGCGCTCCCGCCTGTTGGATCTGGAGGGATCTGATGGTCGCGGGGCGTCATCCTCACGGGGATAGCCAGTTGACGGTGAAACCCTAGCTGGCACCAGGGGAGGAGCGGGAATGCTCACCGAGGGCTCGAGGGAGGTCGTGGAGGCAACGAGGTTGACGGCGGCGACTTCGGAGATGGTCGGCATGAGGTGGTTGGTCGTCGGGAGGGAGCTCACGCGATGACGTCCGAGAGGGAGATCGCCGGAGCTCGTCGTAGGCGACGCTGCAGGAGGTCCTGGGCAAAGATAAGGGCAGGGTTAGACAGAGGAAGAGGAGGGGGTCACTGCAGGGTGACATGCAGAGAGGGATAGTGCGAGGAGGAGAGGCCTTGCTCGCTTTTTGGAAGTGAGCCGAAGCTCCTTATTTTTCGTCCTTGAGCAGAGTAGAGCGTGGGGGAAGAGAGGGGAAGCTCTGGGGAAGGTGAGTGAGGTGTGCTGGGGGCAAATGAGGGCAGGGGTGTGCTGGGGGTGGCCTTGGGCCTTATAAACCGAGGGGAGAGGTCTATGGTGGGTGTGGGTCATGGATGAGCATGGAGCTGGTCCATGGCCTACCCATTGGGTGCTGAGGGCGGTGGGGAGTGTGTTGGGGGTTCTTATGGTCGTGCACAGGGCAAAGAGGGGGTAGAGGGCTGCAATGAGTAAAGAAATGGGGATTGACAAGACAAGTCCTTTGTCTCTTACTTAAAGAACCATGTGGGGCCCAAGAGTATGGGATATTTTTAGTGTTGGTCGACCAAGAGAGACTAGTGAGCTGATGAGGAGTGCTTGGAAAGATTTGGTGCTGGTTTGGGATTAATTTGAATCAAGATTTAATTGAGTTTGCCAAATCAATAAATTGAAGGCTTTGTGAAGGAAGTTGCAAAAGTTGCATTGAGCAAAGTGTGGAAATGGTACTGGTAGGTAGAATAGGTCAAATAATCACATCATGATTTAAATGGGATTTTTCTGATGATTATAATCCCATTTAAAAGCATTTCTTCAAAAAGGGCAGAAATAGATTATGGAAGCTAAGATGAAACTTTTACATTGGTCAATCTTGGTTTTTGATGTGATATGGTCCTAAATACCATATCCCACATTGGAGAATTTTATTGGGATTTATTGAGGTGGAAAAGTATTTTTGGGGAATTAGTTCTTGTCTCTGCCATTTAAAAAAAGGGCAAAAAGAAATGATAAAGAATCTCAAAAATATTTATTTTTGATTTTGAAAGATGGGATATGAAGTATAGGCATAAAATGTGCCTTGAGTTGGCAATGTGATTTGGAGAAAAACAAACTTGTCTTTGAAGACAAGGATTTTGTGGAATTTGCAAGAGAAGGAAATAAAATAGTTTAATAATCCAAATAATTGTGGGAATTGTTTGGGGATGCTTATATCCAAGGTAGATGATGTAGGCATCAATATAAACCTTGTTTTAGAAGCAAAGTGGTGAAAAGGGTGGAAACTATAGAAGGGAGGATCTTGGATTTGGTTAATTTGTTGCCACCTAAATAGGGTTGGATTAGGGAGCTCAGATCTCACCTTGGTACAAGGGGTATATGGATGGTTAGAAAATTTCATGTAGATTATCATGGGATCAAGATTTGGGCTTGGTTGCATTTGAGGTGATCATGATGAGATGGCAAACATGTTAAAAATTAAGGCTGGCATAATAGATACATCAGGTAGCCTCCTAAACCATGTGGGTTTAAGAAACACAAGGCTCCAATGGAGACAAGTTAAGTGGGGATTTATAGGACATCATTAGTAGATCCTAACCATGCAAAGAGTTGGTTAGGGGGAGGTGGCATATAGATGTGAGTTTTTGCCAAAGTAGGCAAGATGATAAGGTTTGCAGAGAAGATTATTATCTTGACTACAAAACCATCAGGGATGAGTGGGAAATAGATTAGCTTAGGTAGGGTAAAGAGTGGTCCTTGGTAGTACTAAAGATTTACTACAAGATGGTTCAAGTACATTCTCAAGAATGCACATAGGTTGGAAGTCGTAGAGATCTAAAGATTGAATCTGGATAAGGAATTCCACATTTAGCCATTCTGGCAGATTTGGGGTTTTAGACTAGAGTGCAAGTGTAGATTATTTTGAGAGAATGCTAGGTTCCAAACTTATGATCAAGGAGAGGATGTTGAAGTGAGGGATAAGTATATATCATCCCTGCTTGGATTGGGTCTTCACTGAGTTGGAAACCATCCAGAGGGATTATCCTGGGATTGATCTGAGCAAGAGATGAGGGGGGCACTTGAGTGGCTTAGGATAGATCCAGACTTGGATGCTTAGTTTGAGATGGATGATCACAAGCAAGGATTGGGTCCTAAAATATGATCTACTTGATTAGCTCAATCTAGTTCCTAAGCAAACAAGGCAATCAGCGGATTAAGGCAATCATCAGACAGCAGATCAAGGCAATTCATCTTATTACTTATCTAACTACTACTAGGGTTGCCATTAAGTCTAGCTTTAGGTAAGGATGGGTATGTGGAAAGGGGTTTTGCTTTGAAGTAAGATAAGTACCATCTTGGTATCTTTACCGATATTGAGATGAAAAGGTTTTGATAAAGGTTTTGGAAAAACCTAGAGATCAGGGTAGTTTAAGGATCCGTCTTGAAAACATGAGGAGAGTATATATATGGGTCTATAGTTTTGGCAAAAGAATCTAGTAAAGTATTTGGTTGTGTCAAAGTCATCTTGGCTCAGGTTTTGGAAATGCCAGAACATTTGAGAATATGAAAGATGAGCCAAGACATCTCTTTTGTAAAATAGTTTTGTGAACTAGTGTTGAGATGAGGATCACACAACTAATACACAAACAGTTGCTTGAGCACAAGCAAGCAAGTAAGCTCACATTGCAATAAAAAGTTTTGTTCCCCCTGATTTTGCATTTTGGGACATTTAATCAGGGTTGCTGAAATTGGGATATTAAAATGGATTTATACAAGTACTATTCATCTATGATATATTCCATTACTTTGGCCATGATGCTGAGTGCCTGCATGTCTGAGTAGATCACTAGTTCTTGGGGAGATGGAGAAACCCTAGCATGAGATTGAAATAAGATATAGTTTATTATGATATTCATCGCTGTGACCATGTGTTAGATTGTCTACATCTTTATATTGGGAGAAGTCGACCTCTCAATATTTTACTCTTGTGGGGAGTTGATGGAGGTGTGTTAGCACTTACAGTGACGATAAACCTCTTGGCACCCCTTACGTATCAACTTGGGAATCGAGGAAACTCATGAAACACTATCCATGCCATGGGATACGTCCTACGGGATTATGTCCCTTAATAGCGCAGTAATTCAATTGATGTTTATTGCTATCTGTTGTGGTTATGAGGATGATTTGAGTAGTGGTTGATGCATAATTGTCCATATACGGAGTTCCTCCCACACATACATAGTTGAGAATGTTCAAAAAGGGATATGGTTGAAAAGTGTTGTTACTCAGGGGACTCTTAGTGTGAAAGTTAATGGGGAGATTGGTCCTTACTTTGGCAGTTCTAAGAGTGTCAGGCAAGGGGATACTTTTTGTCCTTTTTTCAATCTGGCTGGTGAATGCTTGGTGACTAGGAGGTTCAACTCCTTGGAGCATGCGGCTAGCCAGACGGCACTGGTAGTGTCCATACGCATAGAAATCTTGTTGAAGACGTCGACGCCGACCTTTCTCCATCCGTCATGCCTCCTGTTGGACCCCGAATCCACCATCGCGTCCCGATGGATTGGGGGCGAGGGTTGATCAATCTATGACTGTTGGAAGGACCGATGCTGCGAGTGAGATGGCAAGGAAAGTGAGTGAAGGGAGTGATAGAGATGATACCAAATGCTACCAGAGATAGGGAAGATGGAATGGCTCTTTGAACAAGGAGTTTTTTGCATATTCCTTTATCGGTCTTCTGCTGCAGTGCGCAGCTGCATCGATGAGACATTAATTAGCTAGCTAGTCTAGCATGCCAATACGTTCTATAGTGTACTCCTTAATACTAGTATTGGGTTGCACATACTAGTAGAATAACATATCATCACAATATAAAATTATAAAGTAATATGTAAAGCACATAAAATAATTATAATTTCGAGCCACATCCATAAAGTATCGGGTCTATATTTAGTCCTTGTGGGTAGTGTTCATCGTGCTTCTATCAATATAATCTCCTAGATGCTAGAATGGGAAAGAAGATTCAATGGTTAGAAATTTTGGGATTTTTCTAGTATTTATACAACCGTTAATGTTGAACGTTATACGTACACTATATAATGGTAAGATAATATATGATTAGTGAGCTAATGAATCTAGAAACCTAGAACATATTATTTTTCCAAACGGAGGGAGTAGTACTAGATGCCTGGGGTACGGGTTGTAATTCGGAAATCCGAGCTCTTTATTTTCCATTCACCCCAAATGAACCTCATGTTTGAATTACTTTGTTTTCCATTGTTTCAAACACATACTTGATCCAAATTCCTGTATTTTTCTATTCCAATAGGATTCAAGAGGTCATGCAACTCCAATCCTACGGATTTCCTATTCCTATGTTTTGAGATTCCTGCAAATCAAACAAACCCTTAATACTCGAAAATTTTGAGAATATGCTCTAGAGAAATGAGAGAAGATTCTAGAACTACAAAGAAGTGTGTGAGGTTTGTGCATAAAGTTCATTGTGCTAAAGACTATCAATAGAATCTTCTAGATTCAAGAATTGAAAAGAAGATCCAACGACTAGCAATGTTGGGATTTGCCAATCTTTGATCCAACGGTTAGTGTTCAAAGTTCTTTATACACTATATACTTGTAAGGTGTAAGATAAGATAAGAAAAGTGAGGCCAGACTAATTTATGGGCCTATGCAAAGCATCGTTTTTTACAGAAAAGCCCATGTGCTAGATCTAAAATCTTGGGAATTTTACATGATATGTGAATATCATATGTCCATGTGTTGATCCAATGTAGGATTAGTTCACAATGCTCAAGTTGAATTGTGACACATAAAAAACATTTTGATGCACAGGGATTATGAAGTGTATAAGAAAATAATAAAATTTGCTAAGATTTCAGCTAACTAAAAAGTGATAATGCAATATTGAGTGAAATGCATATGCATAGTTTCATTTAACTTGAGCATTGTAAAAGGAAATTGTTCAGCCAACCTAAACAACATCAATCTACACAAAAACTCTACACGAACTTTCAAAAGCAATAGAAGTCGTGGAAGGACACAATTTATAGGCTGGTACTATTTTATGGTCTCAATCGTAGAAGTGCACATTCATGACTGCTAAACATGTACTAATTTGGTCAAATAGAATCAAATTTGTTTGAAATGGACTGATTTGTACCAGGATGCATGTTTTGGGACTGATTTTGTCCACTTTGCAAGTTATGGGACTAATTTGCACCCTGAGTGCAAGAAGTTTTACTAAAAGTGTATTTACCTCGATATTTGGCAAAAAAAAGTGATACAGATCCTCTAACTTCCAGAAGTATCTCATGTTCAAACTTTACAAAGTTTTGGTTTGACGAAATATTGGATGCATTGAGCTTTACAGAGACCAGGTGAAACCAATAATTTGCAAAAAGAGTGCAAGGAGGAGAATAAATTGTATCATCCCAACCATACACGTTATGAGTACCAAGAACCCATGCCTCGCTGCATCTCTTCTGGAGCAACTAGAGCCATCGTCAGCGTGATCTTGAGCCAAGAAGACAAGGCACGAACCACATTCACGCATGATGGCTGAACTTGCTGGCCCCTCCGATTGCAGGTTTTGGTGATGACCGGTTAGAAAAAGGTAGACCAATCCAGTCCACTAGCATATATTCTATGGAACTTAGGCGATCAGAAGCAACGTACACAAAGCCTAGCCTCCCGAATGGCAGGATCTTGGTGTGAGGGCCATGCATGACATCATTATTCACAAACCCAATAAGTGGATGGTTCAGACCAAGGAAGAGGGAAACATATCGGGGATGGCTCAGAACCCAATCAGGAGAAGGAAGGTCGTCGTGGTAACTATAGCAGCGTTGGGCTGCTACCCTGTGGAAGATATCGCACCGAAGCAATGGATACAATTTGAATGTCCTACCTTGGTGACTAATAGTCTCCATCGAAGGAGTTTGTTTGCCCCGGATGTGTATCCAAAGAAGTGTTGGCCTGAAATAAGCTAGGAACTAGCACGGGTGAGAATGTATGTAGCCACAATCCAGGCCGTCGACATTGTCGTTCGGCATAGCGTGCTCATCCTTGTCTATTATTGGGGCCTGCACCTTCATAGGATCTGGATCAACACCGGTCCAACCAACACAACAGACAACAAATATGTACTGTAGAAAAAAGAGAGCAGTAACTATAGTTTGGTACTGATATCACTGTATTCAAAGGGTTGCCATGTAAAAATAGAGTCATCATCCGACACAGCAAAGATAATTTCATCCTCCCACACATCGTCCACATAGATTCTCGGGGCAAGATTACTATTCCTAAGTACACTCAATGTATCATCCCCTAAAAACTAATCCATGTCTAGGATGGCAATGAACTTATCGAACACCACAATGAGCTTGTATAGCTACGTGTTGCAGTGGGTGGACATCCGAGGTTCACTACCAATATGTATCTTAAGAATCCTGGTAAGGGCCTTACGATACAAAAAGAAACCTACATGTGTACCACGACACCCAGCAATTTCGAGTGAAGGGACCTGAATGATGGTGCCAGCATACAAATTCACTAGTCGTACTAATGATTTTTCGGGACCAGGATGACCAGCGAGATCAATCATGGCTACCCAGTTGCGGCTGTAACCAGCCCAATAATCCTAGCCAGATTTTGGGATGATGATGGGGCTGGCATAGATGGTACGTCTAGAGGTATCATGTTGGAATCAATCACTCCCATTTCAGTACTACTTGGTGATGGGGAAGAAGATAGATAGTAGTTCAGAAGGCAAGGATAATCATAGGGTAAGAAGAGAGGCTTCTGAAGCACAAATCGTTCGAGGGAAAGGTATAGATCTGGAATGAACTCAGAGAAATGGGACACACTAAGAGGATCAGATAGACTAGCGATTACACGAAGAGCATCATCATATAACTTCGACCAGTTCAGGACAGGGTTGCCTGCATCAGAAGGCTAACCTAGTCATCGGTGAGAGTCACGAGGGGGATGCTAGGGCTTGAGTTTGTTTAAAAATGTTTGGAGGGACTAGTAGGGAGGTCCCGCGCGTGATGGGGTGTGGAGTAGCTCGAGCAGGAGGGCGGGCGGCACCACGATATGTGGGGAAGGTGGTCGATGTAACCCACACTAACATGACGACCCACCATATGGTGGACCTCACATGTCAGTTGTAACACCACGGTTCTGAAAAGACCGTGGATTCTATGTGACATGCCAATCCCTGGATCGGTTCATTGGCCCACAATAGAATAAGATGAATAACATAGCAAAATATCCGTGTATCATAAATACCGAAGATCCAGAGTACCATTATTACAATAAAAGCTTAGCTCAAGGCTAGCTCAAATTATTCAGGTAGAAACATAAATAAAGTAAATTCTCCATTCTTCAAATTGCCCACAAGTGAACAAGTGCCGAGTGGAGTACCGTGGCCTATATCGATTACTCAGAATCGGAATATCCTGCAACATGAAACGTAGCAGCCCCGAAGGTTCAATACATGGAATGTATGGCAAGTAGATCTAATAAAGGAGACAATAATGCTAACATCTACATGCATATTTGGTAAGTGGAGCTGTGGCTAGCTTGCATTTGCAAATACCTTTGTCCTACTTTCATAAGCAGTTTTTGATTTTCTTTGAAAAGATCCCAATTAAGTTAACCCAACAATATTAAAACAACTATGAAGTTAGAATGAGCGAGAAACATGTCATGGGATCAATATCAAGCAACTCGGACGTCCATAACCGGGGACACGGCTAATCGATTAGATTATACACCCTGCAGGGGTTAGTACACTTTACCCATGTGACTTGGCCAGCCCAGCTCGTACCATCACTCTTATTTTGGGTGATGATAGGGAGAAGTCCAAGAAGAGACTGTTCGGGAAGTAGCTCCCCAATCCCGACGCGCACCGGTCCAACCTACCAAAATTCTACATCTCTGGATACGCGGGTTTGAGTTACCACAACCTACTAAGTCCAACCAACCGCCCATTCCATTATTGGCACATGGTTGTACACGTAAGCTACAGAATAAAGAAGCCAATCATTTTCTCTTGATACCTGGGTGCCTTTCCGCAATGAAACCACCAAAAATTATCAATCCCATCACACCCAGGAGATTCATTGATTAAGTTGTTTTAGTTTTCACAAACCGACACATTTAGAAACAACTTTCAGTGATGTAACCCATCCCTCGTTCACCATAGCATGGCTAAGCACATCTACCAACGGTGGTTCATCTACAAGAAAAGCCCTACCACATAATAGGACATAGCATAGCGATAGTATCATCCTACACATGCATCTACAAAATATATGACAATGCATTGAAAATAGTAGGACAATATCATGAACAAAGTAGCATCTACTTGGCTTGGTTGTAGCGGTCGGAAGAACAATCCACACACGAGAAAGCGTTGCACTCGTCACAATCTACACGATACAATTGCATTCATAAACAAACCATCCACAAGCATATGCAAACAAGGATGATGCATGAATGCATGACAAGTGGATTGATGCTACAGCAGCACCATATAATCCTATTCAGTAAAGCTACTGAATGCATGCATGGAAAATAATTTTAGCGCAAGGAAAACTATTATGCAAATTATAATGCTCAAAACTAGAGCTAGAACCCAAATAAATCACTACTGAAAACATACTATTTGTAAAATCTTGGGAAAATTCTACTGTATAGGCATTGCTATTTAAGAACAGTACCAATTGGAATTACTCAAAAAGGAATTATAAAACTCCCTGAGTAATTGAAATACTGCAGAAAGCCACTAAATAGTTTCTGTAAAAGTTTTTACTGTAAGCCTATCTTTTTAATTCACCTTGAGATTCCCCTTGTTCTACTGAATCCAGGGACATATTATTTGCAATTTTTGGAGTTACATATATTTTTCTACGAATTAAATACTCCAAAAAGGGTATTAACTCATTTAATTAATCTGGACAAAATCTTGCTGCAAAAGTGTAATATAATGGCACAGCAATATTCTACACGACTTACTGAACCTACACATATTTTATTTGCAATTTTTGGCCCAGTAAATTAATTTCTACGCAATTTACAAGATTAAACAAGTTTTTGCCATTTAAATCAATTAAGGAAAATACCCAGTCAACTTTGACTGTTGACTGGCCCACGTGGCGGCTGACTGGGCGCTGACTGGGCGATTGACCAGTCAGCACCTAGGCTGACCAGTCAACGGCCGATCTGGGCCGTTCGCGGCAGATCGTGCGGCTGGGAGAGGTGGCGGCGAGGTGGCTCACCGGAGCGGCGGCGGCGAGGTTCCGGCAGCGGCGGACGTCGGCGTCGGCGCGGAGGGGAGGCGAGCAGTCGTTGGGCGTCGGCGGGAAGGCGACCGGGGCACGGGGTGGCTGACGGCGGCGACCTTGGGCGGCGGCGGCTCGGTGGTCGTCGGGGCGGCGCCCTGCGGGGAAGAAGAAGGAGGCGGCGGGTCAGGCGGGGTGGCGCGGCGAGCTCGTGGACGCGGGGCAAAGCGCGTGGCGGAGGCGCGCTGGGGGGCGAGGGGAAGAGAGGGCGGCGGCGGTGGTTACCTGGCGGTGGCGGCGGCGAGATTGGCGAGGCGGCGGCGCGCGATGGGGAGAGAGGCAGGGGGCGGCGCGGGTTAAGTGGGGGCCCCACGCGGAGTTGGAGACGGAGACGGCGCGCGGCGGTTGCGGATTCCGCGTCGGACGCGGCAGGCGGCGGCTGCGCGCGCGGCTGGCTGCTGCGGGTGGGCCGGCTCGGCCCAGCGGCTGCGCCCCCCTTTTTTTTGCTCTTTTATTTTTCTAATATCTGTTTAGTAATTCCTCCGTAGCTTCTTCATACGAACTCCAAATTGGGTGCAACTTGTTCCTAAATTTTTCTAAAATCTAGGAGATCAATCTAGGGTCAAGTGGTATTTGATTCCACTAGTCTACAAGGGTGGAAAACACAAGACCTAGTATACCCTCCCGTAGGAGCATTGTAGTGAAATAAAATAGGGTTTTGAAAATTGCGTTTTGCCGAATCATTTCAAATGAAGGTTTTGCATGGAAGAACATGATGCAATGATATGAATGATATGCAGAACCAAATCAAAAATTTGGGATGTGACAAGACTAACCCCCTTAAGATGAATCTCGTCCCCAAGATTTGGCGCGGCTAGCAAATAGGTGTGGGTAGTCCTCTCGGATGTCATCCTCACGCTCCCAAGTGGCTTCCTCTTCGGTGTGGTGGCTCCACTGCACCTTGTAAAACCTGATCGTCTTGGTATGGGTAATCCTCTCTGCTGTCTCCAAAATCTTGACCGGCTTCTCCTCATAGGTCAAGTCATTCTCAAGCTGAACCTCCTCTAGTGGCATAGTGTCTATCAATGGTGTATCCACCATCTCCGGATGGCACTTCTTCAGCTGGGATACGTGGAACACATTATGAACAGCGGACAGAGCCTCTGGCAACTCCAACTGATAAGCAACTTCTCCTTTGCGTGCTAAGACCTGATATGGTCCAATAAACCGAGGTGCCAGCTTACCCATAATTCCAAATCTCTTGATTCCACAAAGTGGCGACACTCTGAGGTATCCTCTATCACCTATCTCATACACCACTTCCTTGCGCTTGGCGTCAGCATAGCTCTTATTCCTTGATTGTGCTACCTTCAGCCTGTCCCTAATCAAGGCGACCTTCTCCTCAGCGTCCTTGATCAAATCAGGTCCAAACAACTAATGTTCTCCTACTCCATCCCATAGCAATGGTGTCCGGCACCGTTTCCCATACAGTACATCAAACGGTGACGTCTTGATGCTGGTTTGATAGCTGTTGTTGTAGGAAAACTCAGCATACGGCAAATTCTCATCCCAACTAGAACCATGAGCCAAAGCGCAAGATCTCAGCATATCTTCCAAAATCTGATTCACCCTCTCGGTCTGTCCATCAGTCTGTGCGTGAAATGCTGTGCTAAACTCCAATCTAGTCCCAAGCGACTCGTGCAGCTGACGCCAGAAGTGTGAGGTAAATTGGGTGCCTCTATCTGATACGATGCTCTTGGGAACTCCATGTAGGCACACAATTTTGTCCATGTAGATCTTGGCCAACTTTGCACTCATGTAGGTCGTCTTCACCGGTATAAATTGGGCTACCTTGGTCAAATGGTCGACCACTACCCAAATGGAGTCATATCCTGACCTGGTCCTGGGCAATCCTATGATAAAATCCATTCCCACTCTATCCCACTTCCAAAATGGCATGGGCAACGGCTGTAGCAGTCCTGCTGGCTTCTGGTGTTCCGCCTTCACTCGGCTACACACATCACATAGGGAAATATGCTTGGCGATGTCTCCCTTCATGTTGTTCCACCAAAATCTGCTCTTCAAATCCATATACATCTTAGTGTTGCCCGGATGTATGGAGTATGGCGAGTTATGAGCCTCCTGCAGAATCAACTCCCTTATCTCCGGGTCGCTGGGCACACACAAACGATCTCCATACCACAAGGTACCATGCTCATCCTCGCGAATATCCTTTTCCCCGATTTCCCTTCATCTTTTCCTTTATCTCTTCTATTTCCTTGTCTCCTACCTGAGCCTTCCTGATCCTGTCCTGTAGCGTCAGTTGGACTTCCATTGTTGCCAAGTATCCTTCAGACACTACTTCCAGTCTAAGGTCCTTGAACTGCTTGCACAAATCCTCCGGCAATTCCCCAATCGTAAGTCCATTGGCGTAAACCTTCCGGCTTAGAGCATCTGCTACTACATTGGCCTTTCCTGGGTGGTATTGCAGATTCATATCATAGTCCTTGATAAGTTCCAACCATCTCCTTTGCCTCATATTCAGTTCCTTCTGTGTAAATATGTACTTCAGGCTCTTGTGGTCGGTGTACACATCACAGTGTTTCCCCATCAAGTAGTGCCTCCATACCTTGAGCGCATGAACCACTGACGCTAACTCCAAGTCGTGTGTGGCGTAATTCCGTTCATGGTGTTTAAGTTGTCGCGAGGCATATGACACCACTCTCCCATCTTGCATCAGCACACTCCCAAGTCCCTGTCGAGAAGCATCATAGTACACTTGGAAATCCTTCTGAAGATTTTGTAAACACAGAACAGGCGCAGTCACTAGTCGACGCTTCAGTTCCTGAAAGCTAGCTTCGCACACATCCGTTCATTCAAACTTCCTCTCCTTCTTCAGAAGTTCAGTCATCAGCTTAGCAATCTTGGAGGAGTTTTCAATGAATCTCCTGTAATATCCAGCAAGTCCCAAAAAGCTTCGTATCTCTCCTGCATTCTTGGGTGCTTCCCACTCAGTTACTGCCGTTACTTTGCTTGGATCAACAGTAACTCCTTCTCCTGACACCACATGTCCAAGAAATCCAACAGTGTTAAGCCAGAATTCACACTTGCTGAATTTGGCATACAGCTTGTGTTCCCTCAGCTTCTCCATAATCAGTTGCAGATGCTTCTCATGCTCAGCATCATCCTTGGAATATATCAGTATGTCGTCAATAAACACCACCACGAACTTGTCCAAATACTCCATAAATACCTTGTTCATCATGGTCATGAAATATGCCGGGGCATTTGTTAGTCCAAAAGACATAACTGTATACTCATATAAGCCATACCTAGTGGTGAAAGCGGTTTTTGGTATGTCCTCCCCCGGATCTTCAATTGGAAGTAGCCTGATCGCAGATCAATCTTGCTGAACAACTTTGCTCCTTCCAGTTGATCAAACAAATAATTTATGTTCGGCAGGGGGTATTTGTTCTTGATGGTCACCTCATTCAGCGAGCGATAGTCCACCACTAATCTCTTGATGCTGTCTTCCTTCTCCACAAACAGAACAGGTGCACCCCATGATGACGAACTAGGCTGAATGAATCCCTTGTCCAACTGCTCTTTCAGCTGCTTCTTCAATTCCTTCAGCTCATCCACATCCATCTTATACGGTCTCTTTGCTATAGGTCCTGTTCCCGGCATCAGATCGATGAGAAAATCCACTTCCCTGTCAGGTGGCATCCCTGGCAGCTCTTCCGGGAACACATCGGGGTAATCCTTAATCACAGGCACAGTATCCATGCTAACCCCCATAAGAGAATTCAGCTTACACCTTCCCGGTCGCACTGCCGACTTGAACCTAGTTCTCTTACCATCCGGGGTTTTGAGTGAAACAGCTCGCTGTGCATAATCTATGTGTCCCTCATGCATAGACATCCAATCCATACCCAAAATAACATCTAACCCTTGCGATTCCAACACTACTAGATGTGCAATGAAATTTTGTGTTCCAATCCTCACAGTTAAGTCGCGACATCCCGCGCTAGCTATCATATCTCCTCCAGGTGAGCTTACCCTAATAGACTCTTTCATAGACTCAGTAGGTAGCTTATACTTATCCACAAATGCCCTTGATATGAATGAATGCGATGCACCAGTATCGAAAAGTATAAGCGCAGGGTGAGTGTTGATTGGGAACTTACCAATCACAAGGTCAGGCTCATCTGGGATCTCCTCCACATTCATGTGGTTCACTGTGGCCTTCTGGTTGTTGGTTGGCTTCAGTCCCTTCCTCTCCGGACAGTTGTCATCATAATGCCCCTTCTGGCCACACTTGAAGCATGTCACCTCACTCAGATCCTTCTTCACAAAGCTGCGATCACGGTTGCGGTCATGTCCACCGTGTCCTCCAGAATGGTGAGAGTGTCCTCCCTTGTGGTTGTGGTGGCTGCTCTTGTGGTTGTCATGGCGATGTCCATCGCCTCCATGGTGGTGGCGGTCATGGCTCCCATGGTTCCCATGGTCACTTCCTCCATGCTTGGAGTACCCATCATAAGAAGTGCGAGACTTGTGGTGAGAACCAGAGTGGTGATTTCTTCTCTTTCTCTTGCGGTTCTCCACCTGCTTGTGCTTCCCTTCCAAGATCCTGGCCTTGTCCATAAGCTCCTGTAAAGTGGGGCAATAAACCACCAGTAGCTGCACTGAAAGCTCATCACTAAGGCCATCCAGGAATCTCTCCCTCCTTTTTGCATCAGTGTCAACATCCTCAGGTGCATAACGGGACAGGTTGTTGAACTCCTCAATGTACTCAGCCACGGTGCGGTTGGTTTGGCGCAAGTTGCGAAACTCCTTCCTCTTCAGGCTCAGAACTCCTGAAGACACGTGGTTGGTCCTGAAACCTTCTTCAAACATTGCCCAAGTCACAGTGTCCAGCGGGTGGGTGATCTGAAAAGTGTCCCACCAAGAAGCGGCTGGTCCCTCCAGTAGGTGAGCGGCAAACCTCACCTTCTCAGCATCAGTGCATCCAACAGTTACTAGATCCTTGTTGACTGAACGCAACCAGTCGAGAGCAACCATTGGTTCCGTTGCAGTAGAGAACTTAGCTGGCCTTAACCTCAGAAACCTGGTGAGAGCATCTCCCTGAGGCTGGTTGTTCCCATTGTTGTTGTTGTTCTGAGCTTCCATGAACTGGGTCATAACTTGGGTCAGCTGTGCCTGAGCTACCATGAGCTGCTCCAACTAAGTGGGTTGACGGCAAGGAGGCATCTGCGGTTCAGCACAGGTAATCTTAGAAAGAATCAACTACGATAATAGGATTCTACCCATGCATTATGATCAAACAACAACAAACAGTAGCAGACAATCTCAAGCAAGTAACACATCAACAAACAAGTGATCCAGCAACATCCCAGGGGTTATCCTAGCAGTATATACCTACTGAAATAGTTTTAGAAGAGTTGGCAATGGTTATCTAAGCAGTTGATCAACAAAACATTAAAAAACAGAAATCTGCTTGAACAGTCCAGCAGCGTTCACGAATTTTTCTACCTGACTTAAGATCGTCAGGAAATTTTGCTGATTTTTGTGCATACAGTACAGAGAGTTTCGCACCAGCCCTATTATTTTCAGATTTTTCCCAGGTACCAGTAAAATATGAAAAATCGTACAGTACTGCTGTATCAGCAGAAAACTGCAGCGAAAATAACACAGATGTTAACCAAACTTGCCATAACTCTTTCATAAAATTTGCACAAATAATTCCTAGGATATTGGAGTACACAAATAAGCAACTAAACACTCTTAAGCTAACATTAATTAAGTTTTACATCGATCGAGACTAATCCTAACGATTTTACCTAACGAGGACTAATTGGTGGATTTCTATCTACTTCTTGAAGAGGTTGCGATAGGTCCTTGCACTCATGTGTTGGCGCTTCTGTCCACGGTTCAACCATGGCGGCGGAGTGTACACCTCTCCTGAGTCATCACTTGAGATCTCAAACTCCATCTCTTTTGGATCCTCCTCTTCTTCTTCACTTTCAGCTGCAACTGCAACAGCTTCATCTCCTCCACCATCATCGTCTCCATCATCATCATCCTCGTCCTCATCATCATCGTCGTTCCCACTGTCATCATCATCATCATTGTTGCCACCATCTCCATTTTCATCATCAGAGGGTGGATTTAGCTATGCTTGGAGAGCGGCAATCTGGGCTGCCATAGCTTCAATAGTTTGATCCCTTTCCTGGACGGTCCCTTGCAACTGTTCTATGTTCTGGGTGTTTTCCTGCACAGTTCCATGAAGATGAGCTATGGTTGCATCCCTGCCTATCAAGGCATTCTCCATAACTCCCACAGCTTCATGCAAGGTGTCAATCTCCTGTCCTTGGACCACCATACCATTGCTGGCAAAATCTGCATTCTCCTTTACCATCATCACTTTCTCTGCTAGACCTCCATTCTCCCTTTCCATGTCCTCTATGTGCCTCCGACGGGGTGGCATGTTGTTCCTGTCGCCCGGAGTAACCACAATGTGCCCCTCTTCATCACGCCTCCCATAGTCACGGTAGGGTGAGTCTGCTGGTAGTAGGTGTCGGACATGATGGCACTGGCGAGACAGGGCTTCATGTATGGCCAAGTTGATTCCAAGTCCCAGTTGCAGTATGTCTTGGCGTAGATCAGATGCATAGGGTTTGGCAAGGCGGCATCCCTGAAGATGAAGGTGGTGGTCTCCCATGCATCCTCACCATATCCATAGGTGTACATCCTTCTTCCCTTGAACATGGGCAGTGGCAATCCCAACGACTGCGAGAGTTGTGCTAGCTGTCTTGCAAAGGGCCTTGGTGACTCCATGGTTGCATACTCAGTCCTGACTTCTCCCATCTATCAATTAAAAGAGGAAAGTGTGAGAATAGCATATGATAAGAATTTACGAGAGTGAAAGGCAGAAGATGAAAGACAGAGTTAATATAAGCTTTAGCAATTCTATGGCTTCCTAATCCAACCTAGGTCACGATTCTACAGTCGACACACGGGCTCTGATACCATCTTGTAACACCACGGTTCTAAAAAGAACGTGGCTTCTATGTGACATGCCAATCCCTGGATTGGTTCATTGGCCCACAATAGAATAAGATGAATAACATTATTACAATAAATAACAAAGCTCCAGAGTACCATTATTACAATAAAAGCTTAGCTCAAGGCTATCTCAAATTATTCAGGTAGCAACATAAATAAAGTAAATTCTCCATTCTTCAAATTGCCCACAAGTGAACAAGTGCCGAGTGGAGTACCGTGGCCTATATCGATTACTCAGAATCGGAATATCCTGCAACATGAAACGTAGCAGCCCCGAAGGGTCAATACATGGAATGTATGGCAAGTAGACCTAATAAAAGAGACAATAATGCTAACATCTACATGCATATTTGGCAAGTGGAGCTGTGGCTAGCTTGCATTTGCAAATACCTTTGTCCTACTTTCATAAGCAGTTTTTGATTTTCTTTGAAAAGATCCCAATTAAGTTAACCCAACAATATTAAAACAATTATGAAGTTAGAATGAGCGAGAAACATGTCATGGGATCAATATCAAGCAACTCGGACGTCCATAACCGGGGACACGGCTAATCGATTAGATTATACACCCTGCAGGGGTTAGTACACTTTACCCATGTGACTTGGCCAGCCCAGCTTGTACCATCACTCTCATTTTGGGTGATGATAGGGAGAAGTCCAAGAAGAGACTGTTGGGGAAGTAGCTCCCCAATCCCGACGCGCACCGGTCCAACCTACCAAAATTCTACATCTCTGGATACGCGGGTTCGAGTTACCACAACCTACTAAGTTCAACCAACCGCCCATTCCATTATTGGCACATGGTTGTACACGTAAGCTACAGAATAAAGAAGCCAATCATTTTCTCTTGATACCTGGGTGCCTTTCCGCAATGAAACCACCAAAAATTATCAATCCCATCACACACAGGAGATTCATTGATTAAGTTGTTTTAGTTTTCACAAACCGACACATTTAGAAACAACTTTCAGTGATGTAACCCAGCCCTCGTTCACCATAGCATGGCTAAGCACATCTACCAACGGTGGTTCATCTACAAGGAAAGCCCTACCACATAATAGGACATAGCATAGCGATAGTATCATCCTACACATGCATCTACAAAATACACGATAATACATTGAAAATAGTAGGACAATATCATGAACAAAGTAGCATCTACTTGGCTTGGTTGTAGCGGTCGGAAGAACAATCCACACACGAGCAAGCATTGCACTCGTCACAATCTACACGATACAATTGCATTCATAAACAAACCATCCACAAGCATATGCAAACAAGGATGATGCATGAATGCATGCATGACAAGTGGATTGATGCTACAGCAGCACCACATAATCCTATTCAGTAAAGCTACTGAATGCATGCATGGAAAATAATTTTAGCGCAAGAAAAACTATTATGCAAATTATAATGCTCAAAACTAGAGCTAGAACCCAAATAAATCGCTACTGAAAACATACTGTTTGTAAAATCTTGGGAAAATTCTACTGTATAGGCATTGCTATTTAAGAACAGTACCAATTGGAATTACTCAAAAAGGAATTATAAAACTCCCTGAGTAATTGAAATACTGCAGAAAGCCACTAAATAGTTTCTGCAAAAGTTTTTACTGTAATCCTATCTTTTTAATTCACTTTGAGATTCCCCTTGTTCTACTGAATCCAGGGACATATTATTTGCAATTTTTGGAGTTACAGATCTTTTTCTACGAATTAAATACTCCAAAAAGGGCATTAATTCATTTAATTAATCTGGACAAAATCTTGCGGCAAAAGTGTAATACAATGGTACAGCAAGATTCTACACGACTTACTGAACCTACGCATATTTTGTTTGCAATTTTTGGCCCAGTAGATTAATTTCTACGCAATTTACAAGATTAAACAAGTTTCTGCCATTTAAATCAATTAAGGAAAATACCCAGTCAACTTTGACTGTTGACTGGCCCACGTGGCGGCTGACTGGGCGATTGACCAGTCAGCGCCTGGGCTGACCAGTCAACGGCCGATCTGGGCCGTTCGCGGCAGATCGTGCGGCTGGGAGAGGTGGCGGCGAGGTGGCTCACCGGAGCGGCGGCGGCGAGGTTCCGGCGGACGTCGGCGTCGGCACGGAGGGGAGGCGGGCGGTCGTCGGGCGTCGGCGGGAAGGCGACCGGGGCGCAGGGTGGCCGGCGGCGGAGCGGTCTTGGGCGGCGGCGGCTCGGTGGTCGTCGGGGCGGCGCCCTGCGGGGAAGAAGAAGGAGGCGGCGGGTCAGGCGGGGTGACGCGGCGAGCTCGCGGACGCGGGGCAAAGCGCGCGGCGGAGGCGCGCTGGGGGGCGAGGGAAAGAGAGGGCGGCGATGGTGGTTACCTGGCGGCAGCGGCGGCGAGATTGGCGAGTCGGCGGCGCGATTCGGGGGCGGCGCGCGATGGGGAGAGATGCAGGGGGCGGCGCGGGTTAAGTGGGGGCCCCACGCGGAGTTGGAGGCGGAGACGGCGCGCGGCGGTTGCGGATTCCGCGTCGGACGCGGCAGGCGGCGGCTGCGCGCGCGGCTGGCTGCTGCGGGTGGGCCGGCTCGGCCCAGCGGCTGCGCCCCCCTTTTTTTTGCTCTTTTATTTTTCTAATTTCTGTTTAGTAATTCCTCCGTAGCTTTTTGATACGAACTCCAAATTGGGTGCAACTTGTTCCTAATTTTTTCTAAAATTTAGGAGATCAATCTAGGGTCAAGTGGCATTTGATTCCACTAGTCTACAAGGGTGGAAAACACAAGACCTAGTATACCCTCCCGTAGGATCATTGTAGTGAAATAAAATAGGGGTTTGAAAATAGCGTTTTGCCGAATCATTTCAAAGGAAGGTTTTGCATGGAAGAACATGATGCAATGATATGAATGATATGCAGAACCAAATCAAAAATTTGGGATGTGACATCAGTAAATCAAGATCGACTCAATATGCATGGGAAACCCAAACCAGCATGGGAAATAGGAGAGTATCTAGAACCATGTTCATACTGCTACTCTAGGAGCAATAACTGACACATGTCTGGTAGCATGTATTGAGTATGAGTGCACTGTAACATGACGATTGTAGTCCACTGTGATTTGTGTTCTGCTGAATCTTTGCATGTAGTACCTTGCGTGCATGTTTTCGTTGATACCTATACTAGTGTGCAAATGGTCAATACCACACCCACTCATGCGCAAGAAAAGTGCACCTAATGTTTCATTGTGCATCTTGCCCAGCTATTGCACAACATGAGTCTAGCAAAAAGACTCCCATGGCCAATTCTAGTAGTACAAGACTCAAATCAACAAAAAATAATGGAAGGGTCCACAATCAGTCTCTAGATCCTTTCTATAATGGAATGTCATGCAAATAGAAATAAAGTTTGGCAGTTCCGTTTGCAAAGTAGTGGGTCCTATAAAAATAACCGACAACATTTTTCTGACAATATTTCCTAGACACAAGCTAAATGGTGTAAAATGCTCTAATCTTATAGATTCGAGAATGGAAAAGAAGATCCAACGCTTAGCAATATTGGGATTTACCAGTCTTGGTCGAACGGTGAATATTCAAAATTATCCGTACACTATATATGTATAAGTTGCACAAATTCCTTGCACACGTGGGAATCGGATGATAGAAGTATGACATTATTATTTTTATATAATTTTATAGGGATTTATATTTTCGTGCCTATGGTTCATTAGCTGTACTCACTTTTCCCCAGCCTCTTAGCTTTTCCTCACTTTTGCGCAGCCCCTTGTCTAAAACTCTCGCATCAGTCTGAAACTCGCTCTCCGTCGGGTCCCGTTAGTGGACCCTCGCCGTTACGTGCTGACAAGTGGGGCCGCATTTAGGTGCTTCCCCTAGTGGACACTCGCCGTTACGTGCTGACGAGTAGGACCCCCTAGTTACATGTTGAAGTGGGGGAATGTTCACTCAGTTCCTGTAGTAGGACCCCCACATGTTGGACTGCGAGGAGCCGGCTTGTTTGGAATGCGTTTTGGGGATGTGGTGTGGGACCATATGGGGCGCGTTTGGTAGATACATGCGCCCCGTCGCCTAAAGTAGAAGATTTATTTTATTTTTATTTTTATAATTGGCCTTTTTAAGGGCTCCTTTTCCCCTTTATGTTGCTAACAGTTGTGTTAATGTTTGCCCAAAAAGGCAGCAAATCTAGAGCAGCCTCTCTCTTCATTCATGGTTCCTTTTGGCCCTCGTGTTTTCCCAATCTAGTAGCAAATCTAGACCAGCAAATCTAACCAGCACCATAAATATGTAGATAAACAGAGCATACATAGATAAAGCAGCTAATATAGGATTATATAGTACTATACTTAAACGAGGTTCGATAATTAGGCTGCTCAGTAGGAGCAGCGGACAAGTTTACCACAGACAACAAAACAAAAGAAGCTGCTTTACAGCAGCAGTATCAGCACAAGATCAGTGAACACTCATGGCCTTCGTTAGGAGGGCCTCCGCCTCCTCCCTCTGGAGCTTCCTCCACTTCTGGTTGCCCAGTCCCTTGACCTTGGGCGCCTGGGCTTGATCGGGGGCATGCGACCCTCCTCTATGGCCACCATCTAGAGGGTGCGGAGGTGAAAACCGAGAGCCTGGTATTTGGCTCTGAAGGCGTGGACATTCTTTGACAAGCCGCTGGTCTTCACGTCCTCGGCATGCCTCACGAGGGAGTTGAAGTCAGTGGTGAGGCCCCTAGTGAAGAAGGGGCACCTATAGACGTTGCCGGCGAAGAGGACGTTGAACTAGCCGGACTTCAGCTTCCTCAGCACCTCAAGAGTCTTAGTGTCCGTGGACTCGTTGTCACTGCAAACGTCGCTGCTATCCACCTATTACAAAAACAGTAGCGTGCAATAAGGACATGATTGAGATACCTTGATTATCGGGATTGATTACTTGCATAAATTAACCGATTGAGATCCCCTAATTATTCCACAATCCCCAAATCTCAAAACAAATCGAACACTGATCCCAACTACAGATCGGTGCTACTATTGATCCCAACTACAGATTGGTGCTAGTACTGATCCCTACTACAGATCGGTCCTAGTACTGGTCCCAACTAGGGGCATTCATCGAAATACGAGATCTAACACAAGAGGATTAGTTACTATAAAAATACCTAGCATCCAACGATTGAAAATACGAACATCCGAGCCCTAATAACACATTATCTAGCATCCAATGATGGGAATGGGGGAAGAACATAGGAAGGGGATAAAACCCTAGTTACCTCCGACCATGGGTCGCCTAAGCTGGTGTCGTAGGGGTTCTCCGGCCTGGTGTAATTGTTGTCCCTGTAGGGGTCCCAACTATGCGGGATCTGCCGGAGAATGGCGGGGGCCTCCTCGACGGGGGCCTGTACAGGGACGGGGGACTCCTTGTCGGCGGCCTTGGAGGCGACGATGGCTACCGCGTGGTTGGGGTTTTCTTGGGGGTTTGCAGAAGGTGATGGGACAGTGGAGATGGTTGCGTGAGTGAGTGAGCGAGTGATGAGTGAGAGGGAGGAGACGTTTTGTTGCACCACTGTGCACCGCATAACTGCGTACGCTACTGCATCGTGCACGGCCACACGCTTCCGCTACCGCCCCGTGCACCGCGACACGCGTACCGTGCGTCACGTTTCCCCCTCGTGTCTAACCTTGGACACATAGTTGTGCTCAGTTATACCCTCGAGTGTAGCACTAGTAGTTTGGTTGTACTCAGTTTTGCCCTCTAGTACTAACACTGCCTTGGGCAATATACTCACTTTTACCCTCCGCTGTCAACAGAGAGTCAACGAATGGGTTTTAGCTAGATAATTGAGTCATTTTATGAACAAAAAATTCAAAAAGATCAAAACATAGTGGCATCTACCCATGGAGTCTTATTATGTGACCTGCCACCATAAAAATGTATATAAATCAAGTTTTAACCTAAATCACCACTTCTCCAATCACCTACTATCTATGAAGGTTCATGGCTTTCTACTCAAGCCTCTTCCCAAAACATCCCTCCCCAAAACATAATTTGTCTGGATGAGGCAATAATTGTCAAACTGATATATATATTTGAATTTCAAATAGTTTGATGTATGTCAATATGTATTTTATTATATAAAAGAAGCATTTTCTATTTTTAAATCTCGTTTTGTTTTCTATTTGAACCACTTTGTCAGTTTTGCCCTTGGTTTTTAAGTTCTACTCAGTTTTACCCTCTCTCTTAGTCACCAACTCTCACACCTATGCTCATCTTGGCTGCTACACTCTGATTGGTCGAGACAGTTGTCACGTGGATCGTACCCACCAACCGTTGATCCTCTGTGATCTAGCGGATAGGATAACCCCAGTATCTATTGGGGGAACCCTCTATCCATGCAAAATAACGAATTGCCACCGATGCTTTGACTCCATAAAAATGATTTTGAATATAATTTGACGGGAAAGTGTTCAAAGGTGTATAATTTTTGCATTATATTTCACTCCATGAAAATGATAAATGATCAGGATTTTATTACCAAAATAAAATCATGTCCTAAGTGCGATTTCAAAGATTTCAAAGGTGTATAATTATTGCCATATGCATGTTTATGCATTACATTCTATGAAAATTACAATCTCTCAAGATTTTCTTAGCACATCACTATCACGTAGTAAGTGTGATTTCACAGTGTTCAAAGTTTTATAATTTTAGTATACGCAAGTTTAGGGATCACTTTTCACACTCTAAAAATGGTAAACTCTTGAGATTTTCTTAGGACGCTCTAATTTGTAAGTGTTCAAGAGTCGTCTCAATTATAAACACTCTTTTACATTAAGAGTTGTATAATTTTTTCAATTTGAAAGTTTTCAAGAGTTGTGTCAATTATAAACACTATTTTACATGAGGAGTTGTATAATTTTTTTTAATTTGAAAGTGTTCAAGAGTTGTGTCAACTATAAACACTATTTTACATTAAGAGTTGTATAATTTTTTCAATTTGAAAGTGTTCAAGAGTTGTGTCAATTATAAACACTCTTTTACATGAGGAGTTGTATAATGTTTTTTAATTTGAAAGTGTTCAATAGTTGTGTCAATTATAAACACTCTTTTACATTAAGAGTTGTATAATTTTTTCAATTTGAAAGTGTTCAAGATTTGTGTCAGTTATAAACATTCTTTTACATTAAGAGTTGTATAATTTTTTTTAGTTTCAAAGTGTTCAAGAATTGTGTCAATTATAAACACTCTTTTATATTAAGAGTTGTATAAATTTTTTAATTTGAAAGTGTTCAAGAGTTGTCTCAATTATAAACACTCTTTTCCATTAAGAGTTGTATAATTTTTTCAATTTGAAAGTGTTCAATAGTTGTTTCAATCATAAACACTCTTTTACATGAAGAGTTGTATAATTTTTTTAATTTGAAAGTGTTCAAGAGTTGTGTCAATTATAAGAACTCTTTAACATTAAGAGTTGTATTTTTTTAATTGAAAGTGTTCTAGAGTTGTGTCAATTATAAAGACTCTTTTACATTAAGAGTTGTATACTTTTTTAGTTTGAAAGTCTTCAAGAGTTGTGTCAATTATAAACATTCTTTTATATTAAGAGTTGTATAATTTTTTTAATTTGAAAGTGTTCAAGAGTTGTGTCATTTTCTTATTTATTATACATCCATGTCCCTAGTTTTTAATTATAAACACTCTTTCACTTGATTGCAGCCGAGACATTAACTCGATAAACCAATTAAACCATCGGAATGGCTCGTCGGCCACATTCTCAATATCAAGCGCCCTGGTTGCCATTTTGGTGTGAGATTTTGGTTCATTTTGGTGCAAGATCTAACCTTCTCTACGCACGGTTGTCATTGTCATCCTTCATACAAGTTAACGGGACAACACCATACTGTGGCCAGGACGAACTGGAGGCCGAAGTGAAGCTCGAAAAAGGGCCGCCATCGCCGGAGAAGGTCCACCATCGCAGAAGAAGTAGAAGAAAGGGGAGGCAACAACATGTGCGCGGGCACAGGGTTGGCTCACGTGGATAAGCTGTGGGTCCGATGTTCACATGCATAAGCTATGGGTCCCATACTAATTAGGATAAGTGGAGAGAGGTGTACACTACGGGAACCAACTTACCATGTCCCCACTTGTCAGCATGCAATGGAAAGGGTCCACTACGGGACCTGACAGACCGTAGCCCCGCTTGTTAGCACGTAACGGCGAGGCTCCACTAGGGGACCTGACTGAATGCGTCCCCATGTGTTAGCATCTAATGGCAAGGCTGACAGACAGCGAGTTTTAGACTGTGCGAGAGTTTCTTAATAGGAGATGGGGCAAAAGTGAGGAAAAGCTAAGCGACTGGGGAAAAGTTAGTACAACTAAGGAACAAGTGGCACAAAAATAGAAATCCCAATATTATAATAGGTGAAATAATTTCATTTTTGAGCTATGTCCATAAAGTATTCGGTGTATATATCATATACCAACGAGATTTGTGACGATAGGTTCAACTTATTGCTATGCTTTTACATCTTGAAAGTTTAACAAAATTAGGTCAAACTTGAGCTAGAAGTAAGCGTGATAGAGTTCTCTTGAATTAAATGTAATTCCAGAAGTAGATGGGTTCATCTTCTTGTAGTAAACAATGTCATCTGTATAGGTGTCTAACTATATCTGTAAAGAACATTCCTAATTTTACGACTGATGACGAGATTATTTTTTGCCGGAAAGAAAAATCAGAAGAACATTGGATCTCAATGCCATAAACCATGAATTTATGTTGATTTATCAAAATTAAGTCAAATTTAACACTAGAAGTAAATTGTAGGTTGCTTAGAAAGTTTACAAAAAAGATCTTAGAGGTACCCATCTTGGGTCCCAATTAATATATCAGAAACCACCAAGAGTTTTGATGACAGGTTCAACTTCTTACTAAGATTTCACATCCTCACAATTTTACAAAATTAGGTCAAATTTGACAGCTTGAATTACACTTGATGTACACTTGTAGTTGGGATTATACTTGAATTACACTTGAATTAAATCTTTTCAAATTTTACGACTACAAAATTAAAGGTGAATTAAACTTAGTTTAACTTCAAGTGTAAAGGTAAAATTTTCAAACGCGTTTACACTTAGTAAGAAGTTGGAAACTCATTAGGACAATTTAATTAAAGTAAGCGCAAATAGATTACAGTTGAATTAAATCTTTTCAGCGGTAGATGGGTGCATCTTATTATAGTAAACAATGTCGTCAGTGTGAGTTTCCAACTATCACGAAAGAACATTCTCAATTTTTTGAGGGATGACGAGATTCTTCTTTCTCGTAAAGAAAGTCCAAAGAATATGGATATGAATGCCACAAATCCAAGTTTTCATACATATATAGTGGATCAACGTGTTGTACTTACAATTTCGCATGTTTTATGAGTTCTCAAACTTCCTTGCTAAGTCCGCCCGCTTGAATGACTTTATGTTGATTAATCGAAAGTAGGTCAAATTTGAACTACTACAAGTAAATCATGGGCTGCTTTGAATGTTTTTGAAAAGATTTTGGAGGTACCCATCGGGAGAGTCAAAATTAATATATCAAACCACCGAGAGTTTCGACGATAGATTCAACTTCTTGCTAAGATTTTCCACATTGACAATTTAACGAAATTAGGTCAAATTTTAGCTACAAGTAAGCGCAAATAGATTTATCTTGAATTAAATGTCTTTTCGAAGGTAGATGGGCGCAACTTCTTGTATTAAACAATGTTGTTAGTGTGTGTTTCCATCTATCAGAACATTCTCAATTTTTCGAGTGATGACGAGATTGTTATTTCCTGTAAAGAACCGAAGAATATGGATATGAATGTCATAAGGCAAGTTTTCATACATAGATAGTCGGCCAACATGTTGTACTTATGATTATGAGTTCTCAAACATCCAATCTAACTTCGCCGACTTGAATGACTTTTTGTTGATTAATCGAAATTAGGTCAAATTTGAACTACTACAAGTAAATCGTGGGCTACTTCAAAAGTTTACAAAAAAGCTTTTGGAGGTACCCATCGGGGGTCACAACTAATATATCAAACCACTGAGAGTTTTGACGTCAGGTTCAACTTCTTGCTAAGATTTTGCACCTTGAAAATTTAACGAAATTAGGTCAAACTTAAGCTACAAGTAAGCGTGATAGATTACTCTTGAATTAAATGCCTTTTCGGAGGTAGATGAGTGAATCTTCTTGTATTAAACAATATTGTCAGTGTGAGTTTACAACTATCATGAAAGAACATTCTCATTTTTCCAAGTGATGACAAGATTGTTCTTTACCGTAAATAAAGTACGAATAATATGAATATGAATGCCACAAGCCAATTTTCCAGACATTTTCCACTAGGTAGGACCCACAATGTATAAGGTGAACCTTAGCGGATGCCACATAGGCATTAAGGTGTCTTTAACACATTGTGGATGCTAAGGAAAAGAAAATAATGGGCCCACTTGGTAGTGTATGACCAAGCTATAAAACTCCTTTGCAAAAGTTAGCATCTTCAGTTTAGTAGGTCCCATGAATCATCTCGTATAGACACTCTCTAAATGGTGGAGCTTACTCGTACTAGTACTATAATGGTAGGGGAAGAGGGCAGCAACAAATAAAGAAGAGGAGTTGAAGGCGGTTCGATGTTAGAGCAAAGTTTATTACTTATGGGTTCCTAACATGAGGTACTCCTGAATCTACTAGTATTAAATTTCAAGACCTATGCACACAAAAAAAAATTGTGTTTTCTCTCTCCTTTGCTGCCTCTGATCTGTCCACCCCTCTCCCCTTGCGCATCGGCCCGGCTGATCTCTCCCTCGTCCACAGCATGGCGCTGCGCACGTGTTCCTTGGTACGGAGGCTCAGTTTCAATTTCGTTTTTTCATAGGGTGGATCTGTTTCTCTACTATGTTCGGCAACCGTGTTGGTGTGGAGTAGGAGGAGTAGTGAAAGGGCATGTATGCCCCCATGTGTGTTTTTGGTAATTAATGACAATCTCTATGGACTAATGTGTAAATTGAGTTTCACTTGTAGGTTTGTCCATTGGCATCGCTTGGGCCATGTGTTGTTCTCAAGGTTGAAAGATGAAGTAATGTCCATGATCTTTGTGCCATTGGATTCATGAAGAAATAAGGAGCTTGAAGGTTGATCAAGACAAGTGCAAAGAGTTGCATCAATATGGATCAACCTCAAGAATGGATGAAGAAGGGCAAGCTCAAGATGTGCCATCTCTAGAAGATCTCATGCTTGAAGCTTCCCATCCTCATGATCATGGAGTGATTAAGACAAGTTCAAAGAAGTGGTTTCCCCATGGAGTATGGGGATAAATTTGCAAGTCTTCATCTTCGTCAAGCAAGAGAAAACAATAAAGGTGTTCCCGCTATAGAAGAACAAGACGGTCTACATCAAGTTCAAGTGGGATGCTCAAGGCAAACGTATGTTCTTGATAGGGCTTCTCTTTTGCCGGTCCCGTGTTGTTAGTTGGGAGACCGGGTTTAGGATAGATAGTCGTTCTATCAAGAGGGTCTCGCAAGAGGGTGTCTCAATTGCATCATTCGAAGAGAGCTCAAACCTTTGCATTCAGAGCATCATCTTTCTTGGTTATTATTTGGTTCTTGTCCATGATAAGATCTAGAGCTTGTGTTCATCATCATAACAAGCTCTAGGTTGATATTTGGTTCCTGTCCATGAGAGGATCTGGAGCTTGTGGTCATCATCATAATAAGCTCTAGTTCATCGTCTAAGGATTTCCCTTGCATATCTTATTGCGGTTTTTGATCTTGCGAGTTTTCCGGCTCCACACCTTGGGGGATACTTCACATATATATTCATGGTATTTTCTCCCAAGGTGATACCCAATATTTTTGTTGGATTCTATTCATCGTTATCTTTCCAAAAAAATTGCTTTCATCTCGTTTGGAGTTCGGATGCAAAAGTTATTGCATTTCTGGTTTCTGGAATTTCACTGACCGGAAGTTCCGGCTTTCCATAGGAAGTTCCGCTAGGGAATTTTTCCACCGGAAGTTCTGGTGGAATGTAACATCCCAAAAATCATGATTTGAAAGCTTGCATATCATTCATGCATTCATATTCATTTTAGGGTTATTTTCAAATGGGGTTTCAAAAATAGAAGCATTTGATGTCTATCATTTTATGTAAGCAAGACTATGGCCTTATTATTACTTTCTAATAGGAAAACACTTGTGTTAACCAGAAAAGTTTTGAACATAAGTTTGAGTGTTGTTTCTAGGGCTTGGTTAAAGTTTTCAAAACAAATTATGAAATTCAAAACCATTCTCATGTCTTATTCAAAATTAATATTAGAGGCAAGGTTTATTTTAAACATCAAAGGGCCATTGTTAATTTGAGTGAACAACAATACTTTATACACAAAAATGTATATGTATCACTTTACAAAAACCCAAAGAAGGCTTGAATTCAAACTCATTTGATAAACATTTGAAAAGTATTTTCGAAATTCAAAATAGAAATAGAAAAGGATAAAAGAAAACAGAAAAGGACTGCTCCAGCCTTTTGGCCCAACAGCAAAATCAGCCCAACAAGCCCACTTGGGCCATTCCTCTCTCTCTCTCTCTCACGCGATGCAAGCTTACCCCGGGCTCGCTGACCGGTGGACCCAAACGCCACGCAATCATCGTCCCCATACCCCGCACCCCCCGACCCCGTCATCGCCGCCGTTACCACCATCACTGCCGCGATTGAAGCAGGATTAATTGCCGATCAATGTCGCGTAATCCCCTCACCCCACACCGGCTATTTAACCCCGTCTCCTCTCCGCATCTTTCCCCTCACTCAGTGCCCCTTCTCCGCCACCAGACTGCCCACAATCCCATTTGCACCGCCGCAGTACTGAGCATCTCCGGCGAAGCATTCCGGTGAGTACAGCGCCCCCTTCACCTCTGGTCCATGCGAGTGTGTTCGCCTAGTTCCTGCGCATCATCTCATGCCATCCGTTTGCTCTGTAATGCACTAGGACGCCGCCTCTGTCCACCTCTGCAAACAACAGAGCCGCCGCCCAACTCTGTCGAGAAATACTGGTAACCTTCGAGCGCCTCTTGTCCCCTCTTTGACCCTGTCGTGTTCACCATGACTTTGCGCAACTCCTGATACGATTGGTTTGTGCTAGGGCGCTCCAGAGCATCGCCATCGTCTTCGTCACCGTTGACCCAACGTCTGCAAGCTTTTCGACGAGGTTCTCCGGCCAACACAGCACGCCCCCATCCACACCAGCGAGTCATTGAGCATCAGCGCGACCTCGCGAGTTTCGTAAGCATCTCTGCCAACCCCAGCCCCCTCCGTAGCCACTAGAACACCGCTGGTAGTGCGTCGCGGCCGCGCCGCCGTTGCTAGCGCCGCCCATCCATGGTCGCATGCTCGACAGCCGTTGGATCTGGATCTAACGCATAGGATTAGATCACTTAACAAAGGGGTACGAGTAGATCTGGACCGTGCGATTTCATTTAAATCCTGCATCTCTCGTTGATCGATCCAGCCGAAACAGTATCAGCCAATCAGAACACGTAGCGTGGCTAGGGTTTAAATTTAAAATCTGGAATTAGATCTATTAGTTGTTCAAACTTGCAAAATTCATAACTTTTGATACACATGTTCAAATTTTGCAAATTGTATATCATTGGAATCAGGAGAAAGAATTCTATCCAATTATGCACTTTGTTGAATAAATTGAATCTGTAAAATGGGTTGTTTTTGTAGAGACATTTCTAAGCTTATTTTTATATAAAAAATTATATGGAAAATGTTCTAAGGGCCAAATCAATTTTATTTAGTGTATAATTGTTTTGTTTATGATTCAGTACTGTTTCACTTGTCTTGTTTGATTTAGAAAAATCATCACATGGCATTTGCATGCATTCATATATTTTTGCTTGTATATTTTGATATGTGATTTTGGTGCTATCATTTTATGTGTAGATTTTCGTGCTAGTAGTGATTGTGGTTGTGAAGATTGTTGCTACTCCCCCAACTACCAAGGCAAGTGGTGCTTCGTATTTTTTTCCCAATATTTTGACTATGCATTAGAAATATTTTGTATAGGGCTTGCATGAGTATTTTTTTGCTAAGTATCTATATGCTATGCTTGGGAAAACCTAGTAGTTGTAGAATTGTTAGAATTTTCTCTAAGTTAAGATACTTGCTATTGCCATGCTTACCCTAGCTAGTAGCAACCAAGGGTGCAATATATACATGCTATGTAAAAATATTGCTAAGTCTTTGACTGATGGTTTTGCTTAATAAAACAACTAAGTTAATGAAACACCTGGGTGGAATGGTAATTGCTTGGTGGTTTTTGGTTGATTGGTTATACAAGGACCATTTCTCTGGTTTACCTTGTGTATCTCACTTGTGGATTCCCACCCAGGAACAAAGGGATTTGAGATGCCAAATGTTAAGAAGCTTCTAGTGTAGCCACATGGCATTATGGGCTCTGCCTGGATCATATAGGTTGCAATAACTTAGCCATTTGGACAGTTGGTGGTAGTGGGATGATAGGTTGGAATGCGTTTATTTGTTCTAAGGGAAGGCTTCTGAAAGCTCCTGTCTTGGTGAAAATCAAGTCTTGTGGGGAAAGTGCACCACCTCTGCAGATGGAAGAAACTAAGTACTTAGCCGTGTCCCCGATAATGGACAACTTGAGCATCAAGACATGGAAGCTATCAAGAATCTCCTCATCCCAATTTTCTAAGTTAAAAACTTTTGCTTGAACAAGGTGAAGGTGCACCAATTTCTATTGGTGGTTCCTTGGAAAGTTTTTGCCAAACAAAAACTTAGTGTTTTTAACTATAGGCAAAACCTATTTTGAGCAAAGCAAGCCTAAGCTACAATTAGCCAAATTCATGTAGTAACTAGATGCTAATATTTTAGTAAGGTATCACTTGCCAATACTATTCCAATGTATTGACCCATTATGGCTGTAACTTGTGATGTTGCAGGTTATTCTGATGATGATTAGGGGTTATGAGTCTACACTCAACATTCTTGCCTGTGGCACATGAAGATGAAGACTTCTATTTTATATTTTTAAGTTAAACTCTTGTACTATCCTATGGCTATTGAGTTGTAAAAGACTATGTTATCTCTGGAATGACGATGTAATAATGAACTTTGTTTTTGTGTACTTCATCTTAAACTGTGGATGCTAGCAGTTGATCCAGGGACTAGCATTGCAATCACAGGGATCTTTACCTTTATAAAGGTGGGATCTTACAGATGGTATCATAGCATTGTGTTGCCTGTAGGATTATGACCCTAGGATTGGATTACAGACCACTAAGGAAAAAAATTCAACCATTTCCACACTTGTATTTTTCTTCTCGTAAACTTTTCTAATCTTCTTTGTCATCTCTATTTTTACATGAACTCCATCAACGAAGCCATGAGGAAGGGACCACTCATGACCATGACCTTGGAGTGTGAGACGGAATTCCCCAAGGCCCTCAAGGACCTCATGGTTGCCATGGGGATACATGGTGCAGCTGTGTACAAAGGATTCCCCGTGATGGATGAAGGAGTAGAGTATTGGTGGGTGCAACTTCACTTGTACAAAAACAAGGAAGACAACCACAAGGAATCAGGATTCTGCATGGTCACCAACTCAGTAATGCACACGGCATTCTTTGACTCTGCAAGAAATGCAGCATGGAATGCTATCAAGGAGCTTGGCGATAGACTCAAGTGCAGAATGCTTAACACTCAAAATGACCTTAGGGAAGAAAAGAAGCATACCCAAGAGTTAGAGGATACCAACCAACGTTTAAGAGTGGACATCATAGACTTAGCAATAGATTCATGTGATCATGATTGACAGATTGCCTCTAGGGATGCCCTGTTAGCCAACTTGGCAAGTGAGATGGGATTGTAATGTACTTCGTTAGTTGGACCACCACACTTATTGTTTTATTTCCAAAAAAATTATCTAAGTTATGTTGAATCTTTGATGCTTGTAATGGATTTGTGTATGCCATGACTTGTGTGATTGTTGCCAAAGATATGCTTGTGATACTTTGTCTTGTGATTTTTCTCTATTGATGTTGATTCTAACTTTTCTCTATCTTATAAAAAATAGATGCCTGCTGTTATTATCAACACGGCCGAAGAGTTCAAGGGAACTAGTTTTGGCACTCATCTTATTGAGCTCACTAGCGTGCTCAACCTTCCGCTCCCTAGCATCATGATGCTTCCCCTCACCAAGTTTGAGAGGAAGGACCTTTGGGGCTTCAGAGTCACTATAACATCCCTAAAATCATGTTTTCAAGTTTAGCATATCATCCATGCATGCATTATCATTTAGGACTCAAATTCAAACTCATTTTGAAGAAAACAGAAACTTGGAGTGCTATGATTTTATGTGAGAAGCTATTAATCAAATGCCACTCTCAATTGAGGGTGTAAATGTTTTAAACCAAGCTTTGTTTGTTTCCTTGTTGTTTAGGGTGAATGTTAGAGTTTGGGCAAAGTTTACAAAACAAATATAGTTTTAAAACCATTTTCAAATATATATCCAACCATGTGCTAAGGCACTGTTATTTTTAAAAATCTTCAAAGGACCATGCTAGTCCAACAAGACAGTATGATTCTATACTCAAAATTATACAAGTTTCACTTTACAAAAATCTAGAAAAGATTTGAATTCAATTGCTTTTGAATTTGATTGAATTTGGTTCCTGAAATTCATTATAGAAAAAGAAAAGGAATTAAGAAAACCAATTGGGCCTGGCGCCACAATTCTAGCCCAGCAACAGACGCAACCCAGCAAGCCCACCCGGGGATTTTTCATCCTTCTCTCACGCGGCACAGACCCACCCCGCAGTCACTGATCTGTGGCCCCTCTCCACGTCATCTCCTTCTTCCCCAAATTCCGCGCGCAGATGCCGTCGCCGCCTGTTTCTTCCCCCTTCACTGCCGCGATTTTCCTCGAAGGATTGAACGATGAACTGAACCTGCAGCTATCCGTGGTTTATGTTCCCACTTATCAGTCTCTTTGTGACAAGGCTGCTATTTTGCAGAGCAAAATGAAACAAGTTGAAAGCAGGAAGAGAAAGCACTCGGACAAGCACAGCTCGGGATCATCTCACAAGCGTTCCCATTATGGTGACAGTGGGAATTCTGGATCCCACAAGAATGGGAAGTACAATAAGCACCACAACCATAACCGTCATCATGACAACAAGCACCACCGTAGTCATGACAATGATAAGTACAAGAATCACAAGAGTGGATATAAGAGCCACCACAATGGAAGTGGAAGTGGTAGTGGAAGTGTCACATCCCAAGATTTTCCAAATCTTGTAATGTGAAAAATAAATGAATAAAATAAAACTTTGTTTGATTTTCAGGGCCAGAAGAAACTTTTTGAATTCAATTGGAACTTCAAACCAAGTTGGATCAAATAAAATCCTAAAGGGATTTAAAAAGATAAAACATTTTATTAAAGGAAAATAAAACTATTTAAAATTACTATTTTGGATCTTTAAATAAAAGGATTTGGTTTACCAAAGAAAAGGTGGTTTTATAAATAAAGATTATTTTATAAAGCCAAATTAAACCTTGGCCAAAGCTTATGAAATAAAATGCTTTGTTTTGATAAAAATAGTAAAGGGTTATTTAAAAATAAATTAATAAGGATTTAATATCCAAGTTTTTATTAATAAAGGTTTTACTATTTCCAAAACATCAAAACTTATTTTATTTGAAATAAGCTTTCCAAATATTTTATATTCCCAAATAAAACGTACTGATTTGGTTTTGAAAATATTTAGATTTCAAATAGAGATTTTATTAATAAAATCAAACCCTATTTGATTAATAAACCATGGTCCATTTTATTTAATTAATGAATGGAACTTAAAAAGATTTAAAATATTATTTCATTTGGACTTTGTGTTAAACAGAACCAAATTCAAATGAAAAGTTTGATGATTGTTTGATTTTTTTATTTGTTTGATTTGTTGTTTGGTTTTCAAAACAGAAAATGAGAACAGAAAAAGGAAAAACAATTTGGAAGAAAAAAAATAAGGATCTGGACTCAGCCCAGCCGTCCAAGCCCAATAAGCCCAGCAAACAGCCCAACTCCCCTCTCCAGCGACGAAACGTTTTCCACTCACTCCCAGACCCGCAAAGAGACTGACTGGTGGACCCTTCCCCTCATTTCTTTTCTCACTGAGCAGCCGACCCCACTCCCCACCTCGTCGCCGTTTCTGTCAGATAACTGTGCGCTTAATTCCTCTTAATCACCCGTTGAATCAGCCCAGTGACTGCGTGCACTTAAGCGTCCCCCTCCCCTCTTATGTTTCCCCAAACATCGCCCCGTCTCTACCCTCAGGCTGCTCGCATTGCTTGCGACAACCCCTGCCTCCGACGAGCTTCCACCCCCAATTCCGGCCGTGTCCTGCCGCCCCGTGCCTCCCTGAGCACACTAGGAGATTCCCCACCTCCTAACGCATCTGTCCGTGCCCCTCGTCTCCGACCAAGCTCTGAGCAACGCCATCTGTCTTCAACTGCGACGACAACTCCCAGGTAAAACAGACCGCCCCGACCCCTCTCGTTCACGCACACACCTTCGTCGTGTCATTGCGCGTCTGACTGTGAGTTTCGTTTGTCTCCAAGTGACCCATAGCGCCGTCCTCGACGACACCTGAGCAAGCCCGACGCCGACGACGTCTCCGACGAGCAATCGCCACCGTTCCCATGCGCCCCCTGCCACGTCGACCACACGTCCAGCATCACCTCGTCCTCACAAACACGGTAAGCACCCCCTCTGACTTCCTTGCTTCCTAGAACCTCCGTAGCGCCACCGCCTGGCCGTGGGCCGCCGCTAGCCACCGTCGGCGCCGCTCGCATTTGGTCAAGCAAGCCAGCGCCGTAGGATCTAGATCGGGCGAGCAAGATTAGATCACTTAACCGCGAAGAGGTACACGTCCTGTGCCGCACGATCTGATTAGATCCAATGCCTGCAACTACGCGATCCGGCCGAACTGGTACCATCCAACCAAGACACGCCACGTGGCCAGGTTTCGTTTTAAAAACAGATTTGAATCTGTTATAGATTCAATTTTCAAACCTTTGTAACTTTTGATCCACACGTCCAAAAATTACAAACTTTATATCATTGGAATCAGTGGAACAAGCCCTAGCCAACCATGCTTTTGGTTTAGCAAATAGTATCTGTTAGAGTGTTTGTTTTTGCAGAAACATTTGTATGCTTGTTTAGATTAGAAAAATTGTTCAAAAATGTTTTTGAGTTTGAAACCTTGGCAAAATGGTTTGTGGTGAACTTACTGACCCTAGGAACCAACCCATGGTTTTAAAAATGAATTTGGTGAAGTTTAGATTGGAAAACTTGATTTAGCCCATTTCTAACCAAATAAAAATAATGGTTGTGTTATGGAAAATGCTTTGGATGTAAAAACTTTGGGAAAAATGTTTTGGATCAAACCTACTGACCCTAAACACCAAGTTTTGAGAAACAACAACTTATTTGGTGAACCACTTAAAGTTGTTGCCTTGATAAAAATGTTTTTCACCACATAAAATGATGAATGGATTTAAAAATAGTTTTTGGATAAAACCCTTTTGCAAATGACTTTGCCATTTTGGTAAATGACCACTTTGGACCTTACAAAGTTTAGAAGCCTAGTGGAGACCACCTTTGCAAATAGAACCATCCCTTGCATGCTTACATGCATGACTTAGCTTCCATTGTTTTATGTGTGTGAAATTGTTTGATTGATTATTGGTTTGGAATGCTAGTTGATATTGTGTTTACTTGATTGACTTATAGTGAAGTTAGAAAAGTGTGAGACTAACAAGATCAAGAATTGAACCACCATTTCCTACCAAAAAGGCAAGTTACACTATCATCTAAAGTCCTACTATTTTCATTATACTTAGTGGATTTTGAAACATGCATGAAAATAATTTTATACTTATGCTATGCTAAATCCTAATAGGATACCTTATACATTCCTTAGAGAAAACAATGTAGTTGTTACATGCTTAGCCATGCTATATTTAGAAAAGAGATACCTGTTGAGATTTTATGGAGTTGAGAAAAGGACTTGTGATTTTATATAATAAAACAAGGACTCAATGAACCACCTGGGTGGCCAAGGATACTTTGAGTTTTGGAGAAGGTGGAAACAAAAGGAACCATGTCTATGGCAATCACTTTGTGTTGTGCTCCAAAGGAAACCACCCAGGAAACTTAGAGATTGAACTTGTTTCTCCAATTGTGGCTTTCGTGTGCAACCACATGCTATTATGGCTCTGGCTTAGTCAACTACATTGGGAAGACCCATGCATTGTCTTCAGTTAACTGGACATGGGGACCTGGAATCCTACATGGGTGCTGAAGACAAGCTAGCAATGGTGTATGGGAGGACCCTTTGGAAAGACTTCGTCACATTCTCAATCTGCTAGTACTCCATCTTGGTGAGTGCTAATCCAGTGGCCACTAGTGGCAAAAGGATGGGATTGTGACATGTGGGTAAGGTGTACTCCTTCTGCAGAAGATAATAAAATCTAAGTACTTAGCCGTGTCCCCGGTTATGGACAATACTGAGCAACTAAAGTTTGAAGCTATGGGAGATCTCGACATTCCAATTTCTAAAATAAAAACTTGATGTACTTGGGGGTACCAAGGAGCTCAAGAGATTTTGATAAAACTTGATGCACTTGGGGTTACCAAGGAGCTCAAGAGATTTTGATAAAACTTGATGCACTTGGGGTTACCAAGGAGCTCAAGAGATTTGGTTAAAACTTGATGTACTTGGGGTTACCAAGGAGCTCAAGAGATTTGGTTAAAACTTGATGTACTTGGGGTTACCAAGGAGCTCAAGAGATTTGGTTAAAACTTGATGTACTTGGGCTTACCAAGGGACTCTAGAGGTTTTGTTGAAGACTTGAACACTTGGGGTTACCAAGGAGTTCAAAGAGATTTTTGTTAATAACTTAAAACACTTGGGCATTACCAAGAAGATTTCAAAGATTTGTCAAAGGACCAAAACCATTTTGAAAAGATAGGATAAAATATTGCTTTATGCAAATAAGCCTAAAACTCTACTTAGCCAAAATTGCATGTTATGATAGGATCCTCTTATATTCTACATAGAGGTGAAACTTGCCAATACTATTCCAAAGTATTGACCCTTGTGGCTGTAACCTGTAATGTTGCAAGTTTGATTGATTTTAGTGAAGATTGATTGATTAGGATCACAAAGTCTACAACCAGCATTTTCCTGTGGCACTTTGAAGATGAAGGACCCCATGACTATAGTTATTCCGCTGCAATGTATTGTAATAGCCAATTGAGCTATGTAAAGATGTAATAAAAATTATGTTATTCCTGGTTGTAAAGTTATATTATGACCTTTGTTTCTTGATATTACATCTAAACTATGGATGCTAGCTATTGATCCAGGGACTAGCATTGTAAACACAGGGGACACCACCTTATGTTGATAAAGGTTGGGTCACTCCCTCTACAGATGGTATCAGAGCATTGTGTTTCCTGTAGGATTTGTAAACCTAGGATTGGACAAAAACCCTTAGAAAATAGGAGTTGTATTTGTTCCAAAAACTTATTTACGAACATACTTGTAAACTCTTTCCTCAACCACTTTGGTTTCAACTCTACATCTCTTCTATTTCAACTTGATGGAAAAACCTACCCCATGGCCAAAAACTTCACCATGAGCAAAGGACTTCTTCAACACTTTCAACTCTAATTACTTCAACTTCTTAAACTCTAATGACTTCAACATCTTCAGCATATTCACCAAGGACTTCCAACTTGGATATCACTAAGAACTACATGTGAGACAAGGAAAACTTACTCAAGATTTAGAGACCGAGGGAATGCAAAAGTTAGAAGGAACCCACACTTGAAGTTTAGTGACCAAGGAGTTTTCCCAAGGAAACCATGATCTCATGTAAAGAAGAATCAACCAAAGAAGGATGGAAAGATTACAAGTAAACCATATAGATGGACTACCATAATTTAGTTAAGTCAAACACCCCAACTTATGTGGTGTAACAAAAATATTTTGTTGCCTAAGTATGTGCTAGAACTTTGTGTTTGAGTGAAATGTTTGGTTTGTGATTGCATGCACATTGCTTGTGTGAAATGTGATGTGTGTGATTAGAATTGATTCCTTAGAAAAATCTTTTGCCTATTCTAATCTCATTCAACCCAAACAGATGACTACTCCAAGAGACTCCAACATCAAGGTTGATGACACCAACACCAACCAAGAGGACAACATGAAAGAGCTCATAGCAACCCAACACCAGTTGAACCAAGTGACAGCTCAATTCATAGCCAACACTAGTGGAGAAGATCCAACACTGCAAGGATTTTTGGAAACTCAAGGACAACTGATACTTAAGATGACTGATCAAATGATCAAAATGGAAGAAAGCTATTCCAAGAAAGTTTATGACAACAAGGATGACAGAAATATCATTCTAGATGGAGCCCCAGCTTGCATTATTTGTGGAGACAAGGATCATACTTCCAGGGAGCATGGAGATCAATGCCCCAACTGTGAAGAGAAACATCCTGCTGGACAATGTCCCACCTCTCAAGCTACTTGTTATCTTTGTGAAGGAAACAACCATGTTCCTATCCAATGCCTCATCTACTCCATTATGGAACAAAGGAAACAAGAAGGATCCAAGTCTACCAAGAAAGGAAAAGGACCACTTATACCTCCCAACAAGACAACCCAATTCAAAGGACAAAAGAAACCCAAGAAGCAAAAGAAGGACAAAAGCCATGTGCAATGTCATAAATGTAAGGAAATGGGACACTATTCTGGTGAATGCCCAGAGAACCCGAAGAATAAGGAGATTGGCCAAGTAGTGTGCAACAACTGCAAAGAGCTAGGCCATTATGTAGCAACTTGTCCACAAGAGCCACGTAAAGAACTCAAGGACATCCACTGTTTCAATTGCAAGAACCCAGGACATTATGCAAGCAACTGTCCAGAAAAGATGAAGAACAAGTTGACCAAGCCTACGGAGAAACTCAACCTTGTCCCATGAGTCAAGCATGGCAACTAAGGACACAATGCAAATGTTTCCAGAGAAATTTTCCCAGGATCCCAATAAGGACATTATGTAATTTTTGTTTGAAATATTTTAAGGGTGGTAGTACCCTAGTTGTTTTGAGCCTACTTGTAACCCTAGCCTTCCCAAATCTCGGGACGAGATTTATTTTAAGGGTGGTAGCCTGTCACATCCCAAGATTTTCCAAATCTTGTAATGTGAAAAATAAATGAATAAAATAAAACTTTGTTTGATTTTCAGGGCCAGAAGAAACTTTTTGAATTCAATTGGAACTTCAAACCAAGTTGGATAAAATAAAATCCTAAAGGGATTTAAAAAGATAAAACATTTTATTAAAGGAAAATAAAACTATTTAAAATTACTATTTTGGATCTTTAAATAAAAGGATTTGGTTTACCAAAGAAAAGGTGGTTTTATAAATAAAGATTATTTTATAAAGCCAAATTAAACCTTGGCCAAAGCTTATGAAATAAAATGCTTTGTTTTGATAAAAATAGTAAAGGGTTATTTAAAAATAAATTAATAAGGATTTAATATCCAAGTTTTTATCAATAAAGGTTTTACTATTTCCAAAACATCAAAACTTATTTTATTTGAAATAAGCTTTCCAAATATTTTATATTCCCAAATAAAACCTACTGATTTGGTTTTGAAAATATTTAGATTTCAAATAGAGATTTTATTAATAAAATCAAACCCTATTTGATTAATAAACCATGGTCCATTTTATTTAATTAATGAACGGAACTTAAAAAGATTTAAAATATTATTTCATTTTGGACTTTGTGTTAAACAGAACCAAATTCAAATGAAAAGTTTGATGATTGTTTGATTTGTTTTATTTGTTTGATTTGTTGTTTGGTTTTCAAAACAGAAAATGAGAACAGAAAAAGGAAAAACAATTTGGAAGAAAAAAAAAGGATCTGGACTCAGCCCAGCCGGCCAAGCCCAATAAGCCCAGCAAACAGCCCAGCTCCCCTCTCCCGCGACGAAACATTTTCCACTCACTCCCAGACCCGCAAAGAGACTGACTGGTGGACCCTTCCCCTTATTTCTTTTCTCACTGAGCAGCCGACCCCACTCTCCTGTTCATCCTCCTCACCCGCGCGACTTCTTCCTCCCCCAAACCTCGTCGCCGTTTTTGTCAGATAACTGCGCGCTTAATTCCTCTTAATCACGCGTTGAATCAGCCCAGTGACTGCGTGCACGTAAGCGTCCCCCTCCCCTCTTCTGTTTCCCCAAACATCGCCCCCTCTCTGCCCTCAGGCTGCTCGCATTGCTTGCGACAACCCCCTGCCTCCAACGAGCTTCCACCCCCAATTCCGGCCGTGTCCTGCCGCCCCGTGCCTCCCTGAGCATACTAGGAGATTCCCCACCTCCTAACGCATCTGTCCGTGCCCCTCGTTTGACCGCGGGCGTCCCTGAGCGTCGACTCCGACCAAGCTCTGAGCGCCGCCGTCTGTCTTCAACTGCGACGACAACTCCCAGGTAAACCAGACCGCCCCGACCCCTCTCGTTCACGCACACACCTTCGTCGTGTCATTGCGCGTCTGACTGTGAGTTTCGTTTGTCTCCAAGTGACCCATAGCGCCGTCCTCGACGACACCTGAGCAAGCCCGACGCCGACGACGTCTCCGACGAGCAATCGCCACCGTTCCCGTGCGCCCCCTGCCACGTCGACCACACGTCCAGCATCACCTTGTCCTCGCGAACACGGTAAGCACCCCCTCTGACTTCCTTGCTTCCTAGAACCGCCGTAGCGCCACCGCCTGGCCGTGCGCCGCCGCTAGCCACCGTCGGCGCCGCTCGCATTTGGTCAAGCAAGCCAGCGCCGTAGGATCTAGATCGGGCGAGCAAGATTAGATCACTTAACCGCGAAGAGGTACACGTCCTGTGCCGCACGATCTGATTAGATCCAATGGCTGCAACTACGCGATCTGGCCGAACCGGTACCATCCAACCAAGACCCACCACGTGGCCAGGTTTCGTTTTAAAAACAGATTTGAATCTGTTATAGATTCAATTTTCAAACCTTTGTAACTTTTGATCCACACGTCCAAAAATTACAAACTTTATATCGTTGGAATCATTGGAACAAGCCCTAGCCAACCATGCCCTTGGTTTAGCAAATAGTATCTGTTAGAGTGTTGTTTTTGCGGAAACATTTGTATGCTTGTTTAGATTAGAAAAAATGTTCAAAAATGTTTTTGAGTTTGAAACCTTGGCAAAATGGTTTGTGGTGAACTTACTGACCCTAGGAACCAACCCATGGTTTTAAAAATGAATTTGGTGAAGTTTAGATTGGAAAACTTGATTTAGCCCATTTCTAACCAAATAAAAATAATGGTTGTGTTATGGAAAATGTTTTGGATGTAAAAACTTTGGGAAAAATGTTTTGGATCAAACCTACTGACCCTAAACACCAAGTTTTGAGAAACAACAACTTATTTGGTGAACCACTTAAAGTTGTTGCCTTGATAAAAATGTTTTTCACCACATAAAATGATGAATGGATTTAAAAATAGTTTTTGGATAAAACCCTTTTGCAAATGACTTTGCCATTTTGGTAAATGACCACTTTGGACCTTACAAAGTTTAGAAGCCTAGTGGAGACCACCTTTGCAAATAGAACCATCCCTTGCATGCTTACATGCATGACTTAGCTTCCATTGTTTTATGTGTGTGCAATTATTTGATTGATTATTGGTTTGGAATGCTAGTTGATATTGTGTTTACTTGATTGACTTGTAGTGAAGTTAGAAAAGTGTGAGACTAACAAGATCAAGAAGTGAACCACCATTTCCTACCAAAAAGGCAAGTTACACTATCATCTAAAGTCCTACTATTTTCATTATACTTAGTGGATTTTGAAACATGCATGAAAATAATTTTATACTTATGCTATGCTAAATCCTAATAGGATACCTTATACATTCCTTAGAGAAAACAATGTAGTTGTTACATGCTTAGCCATGCTATATTTAGAAAAGAGATACATGTTGAGATTTTATGGAGTTGAGAAAAGGACTTGTGATTTTATATAATAAAACAAGGACTCAATGAACCACCTGGGTGGCCAAGGATACTTTGAGTTTTGGAGAAGGTGGCAACAAAAGTAACCATGTCTATGGCAATCACTTTGTGTTGTGCTCCAAAGGAAACCACCCAGGAAACTTAGAGATTGAACATGTTTCTCCAATTGTGGCTTTCGTGTGCAACCACATGCTATTATGGCTCTGGCTTAGTCAACTACATTGGGAAGACCCATGCATTGTCTTCAGTTAACTGGACATGGGGACCTGGAATCCTACATGGGTGCTGAAGACAAGCTAGCAATGGTGTATGGGAGGACCCTTTGGAAAGACTTCGTCACATTCTCAATCTGCTAGTACTCCATCTTGGTGAGTGCTAATCCAGTGGCCACTGGTGGCAAAAGGATGGGATTGTGACATGTGGGTAAAGTGTACTCCTTCTGCAGAAGATAATAAAATCTAAGTACTTAGTCGTGTCCCCGGTTATGGATAATACTGAGCAACTAAAGTTTGAAGCTATGGATAATACTGAGCAAATAAAAACTTGATGTACTTGGGGGTACCAAGGAGCTCAAGAGATTTTGATAAAACTTGATGCACTTGGGGTTACCAAGGAGCTCAAGAGATTTTGATAAAACTTGATGCACTTGGGGTTACGAAGGAGCTCAAGAGATTTGGTTAAAACTTGATGTACTTGGGGTTACCAAGGAGCTCAAGAGATTTGGTTAAAACTTGATGTACTTGGGGTTACCAAGGAGCTCAAGAGATTTGGTTAAAACTTGATGTACTTGGGGTTACCAAGGGACTCAAGAGGTTTTGTTGAAGACTTGAACACTTGGGGTTACCAAGGAGTTCAAAGAGATTTTTGTTAATAACTTAAAACACTTGGGCATTACCAAGAAGATTTCAAAGATTTGCCAAAGGACCAAAACCATTTTGAAAAGATAGGATAAACTATTGCTTTATGCAAATAAGCCTAAAACTCTACTTAGCCAAAATTGCATGTTATGATAGGATCCTCTTATATTCTACATAGAAGTGAAACTTGCCAATACTATTCCAAAGTATTGACCCTTGTGGCTGTAACTTGTAATGTTGCAGGTTTGATTGATTTTAGTGAAGATTGATTGATTAGGATTACAAAGTCTACAACCAGCATTTGCCTGTGGCACTTTGAAGATGAAGGACCCCATGACTATAGTTATTCCGCTGCAATGTATTGTAATAGCCAATTGAGCTATGTAAAGATGTAATAAAAATTATGTTATTCCTGGTTATAAAGTTATATTATGTCTTTGTTTATTGATATTACATCTAAACTGTGGATGCTAGCTATTGATCTAGGGACTAGTTGTAAACACAGGGGACACCACCTTATGTTGATAAAGGTTGGGTCACTCCCTCTACAGGAAGCTAGCCTGTCAAGAAGGATCTTAGTCAGGTTGAATGTTTCAAGTGCAAGAAGATGGGGCATTATGCGAATGAATTCCCAGAAAATAAAGTTGAAGGACCCAACAAGCCCAACCCTTTCCAGAAAGGGCAAGTGAACCACATCAATGTGGAGGAAATTTATGAAGAGTCAGATGCTGTGGCTGGTAAGTTCAAACTCAATTCTATTCCAACACTTGTTCTTTTTTATACTGGTGCATCACATTCATTCATATCAAAAGCATTTGTTGATATAAATGGGTTTTCAACTGAAAACATTGGGTGTCCAATAAAAGTAAGTTCTCCCGGTGGAGATATGATAGTAAGTCTTGGATGTCGGGATCTAGTAATAGAGTTTGGAAAGCATAAGTTTCCAGTGAGTCTGATAATCCTAGATTCCCAAGGACTGGATGTAATTTTGGGAATGGATTGGATGACCAAGTATGAAGGAGTACTAGATTGTGCTAATCGAAGAGTTGCACTCACAACCCCGGAAAAGAAACGGATAAGATTCAAGTCTAACTTTGAATCGAAAGGGAGTAAGCTAAATTCTCTTAAGGGGGTTAGCATTGACAGTGTCCAATTGTGAGCGAGTATCCGGATGTGTTTCCGGAAGAATTGTCGGGAATGCCACCAGATAGAGATGTGGAGTTTCTTATTGATTTGCTACCAGGATCTGGACCAATAGCAAAAAGACCGTACAAGATGTCAGTTGATGAGTTGAAAGAACTCAAGAAACAACTTGGAGAACAGTTGCAGAAAGGATTTATTCAACCAAGTTCTTCATCTTGGGGAGCACCAGTTTTGTTTGTGGAAAAGAAAGATAGAAGTCAAAGGTTATGCATAGATTACCGCTCACTCAATGAGGTGACTATCAAAAACAAATACCCTTTGCCTAGAATCAATGACTTGTTTGATCAGTTAGAAGGAGCTTGTGTGTTCTCAAAGATTGCTCTCCGGTCAGGTTATTTCCAGCTCACGATAAGGGAACAAGACATACCTAAGACAGCTTTCACCACTAGGTATGGATTGTACAAGTACACCGTGATGCCATTTGGTTTGACCAATGCACCAGCTTATTTCATGAATATGATGAACAAGGTGTTCATGGAGTTCCTTGATAAGTTTGTTGTCGTATTCATTGACGACATTTTGATATACTCCAAGAGCAAGGAAGAGCATGAAGGATATTTTGCGTTTGATACTTGAGAAGATTAGAGAGCATAAGCTGTATGGAAAATTCAGTAAGTGTGAGTTTTGGTTGAATGAAGTCTGATTTCTTGGACACGTTGTGTCAGGAGATGGTGTAGCAGTCGATCCTGCTAAAGTTTCAGCTGTAACTGAATGGGAATCTCCTAAGTCAGTGAAAGAGATTCGTAGTTTCCTTGGCTTGGCAGGATACTACAGAAGGTTCATTGAGAATTTCTCCAAGATAGCTAAGCCAATGACAGAATTGCTAAAGAAAGACAAGAAGTTTGCTTGGTCTGAAGGATGTGAACTCAGTTTTCAAGAATTGAAGAAGAGACTAGTGACAACACCAGTCTTATGTCTGCCAGATTTGGAGAAAGATTTCCAAGTGTATTGTGATGCGTCTCATCATGGATTAGGTGCAGTACTTATGAAAGAAGGGAAAGTTGTGGCTTATGCCTCGAGACAACTCAAAACTCATGAGGTAAACTACCCAACTCTTGATTTGGAGTTAGCCTCTGTTGTCCATGCACTAAAAACATGGAGACACTATCTTTTGGGAAAGCGATGTGAAGTGTTCACAGATCACAAAAGTTTGAAGTATATCTTCACCCAGAAAGAAATCAACATGAAACAAAGGAGATGGCTAGAACTCATCAAGGACTATGACTTGAGTTTGCAATACCACCCCGGTAAAGCAAATGTTGTAGCGGATGCTCTAGGCCGTAAAGTTTTTGTGAATGGCCTTACTAAGGGAGAAATGCCAAATGATCTGTGTACCCAACTTAGAAATCTCAGATTGGAGATTGTGCCTGAGGGACATCTCATGTCCTTGGATGTTCAACCCACTTTGTTGGACAAGATCAAAGAAGCCCAAAAGACAGATAAGGAAATTGAAGAGATTAAGGAAAAGATTTGCAAGGGAAAAGCCAAAGGATTCCATGAAGATGAACAGGGAACTTTATGGTATGGGAAACGTATCTATGTTCCACAGGACCCGGAGCTTCGAAAACTGATTTTACAAGAAGCCCACAACTCACCATATTCCATTCATCCGGGTAACACCAAAATGTACATGGATATGAAGGAAAGATTTTGGTGGAATAATCTCAAGAAGGACATCACCGAACATATTGCTTTGTGTGATGTATGTAGTAGAGTGAAAGCGGAACATCAGAAACGAGGAGGATTGTTGCAACCACTACCTATTCCTTGTTGGAAGTGGGACAAGATTGGCATGGATTTCATTACCGGATTGCCAAGGACCCGGTCAGGATATGATTCTATTTGGGTAGTAGTGGATCGCTTGACTAAAGTGGCTCATTTCATACCAGTGAAGACAACCTATACAAGTGCTAAGTTAGCCAAGATATACATGAGTAGGATTGTATGTCTACATGGAGTACCCAAAAGTATTGTGTCTCATAGGGGAATTCAATTCACTACTCATTTTTGGAGGCAATTACATGAGTCATTGGGACCGAGGTTGGAATTCAGCACTGCTTTTCATCCTCAGACTAATGGACAAACAGAAAGGACCAACCAGATTCTTGAAGATATGTTGAGGGCATGTGCCCTAGACTATGGAGCCAGTTGGGATGAAAGTCTGCCTTACGCAGAATTCTCTTACAATAACAGCTATCAAGCCAGTATTGAGATGGCACCATTTGAGTTTCTCTATGGGATAAAGTGTACCACCCCATTGCTATGGAATGGTGTGGGAGAAAGAAGTTTGTTTCGGCTAGAACTAATCAAAGAGGCCGAGGAGAAAGTCAAGCTAGTTAAGGACAGATTGAAGATAGCACAGTCCCGACAGAAGAGTTACGCAGATCCTAAGCGTAGAGAAGTCACCTATGAAGTGGGTGATAGAGCTTATCTTAGAGTGTCACCACTTCAAGATTCTGAGTCATAAAGGAGAAGTAGCTTATAAGATTGAATTGCCAGAATCATTGTCTGCCGTTCACAATGTGTTTCATGTGAGTCAGCTTAAGAAATGCCATCCAGAAATGGAAGAGACTTCTTTGAAGGATACTATACCTTTGGAAGAGGTTCAATTGGAGAGTGACCTCACTTATGAGGATAAACCTATCAAGATTCTTGAGACTGCAGAAAGAGTTACTCGGACTAAGACTATCAAATTCTGCAAAGTTCAATGGAACCATCATTCCGAAGAAGAAGTAACATGGGAAAGAGAAGATGATCTTTGGAAAGACCACCTTCACCTATTTGCTAGCCAACCCGAATCTCGAGGGCGAGATTCATCTTAAGGGGGTTAGATTTCTAACATCCCTAAAATCATGTTTTCAAGTTTAGCATATCATCCATGCATGCATTCTCATTTAGGACTAAAATTCAAACTCATTTTGAAGAAAACAGAAACTTGGAGTGCTATGATTTTATGTGAGCAGCTATTAATCAAATGCCACTCTCAATTGAGGGTGTAAATGTTTTAAACCAAGCTTTGTTTGTTTCCTTGTTGTTTAGGGTGAATGTTAGAGTTTGGGCAAAGTTTACAAAACAAATATAATTTTAAAACCATTTTCAAATCTATATCCAACCATGTGCTAAGGCACTGTTATTTTTAAAAATATTCAAAGGACCATGCTAGTCCAACAAGACAGTATGATTCTATACTCAAAATTATACAAGTTTCACTTTACAAAAATCCAGAAAAGATTTGAATTCAATTGCTTTTGAATTTGATTGAATTTGGTTCCTGAAATTCATTATAGAAAAAGAAAAGGAATTAGGAAAACCAATTGGGCCTGGCGCCACCAAACTAGCCTAGTAACAAACGCAGCCTAGGAAGCCCACCCGGGGATTTTTCCTCCTTCTCTCACGCAGCACAGACCCACCCCATAGTCACTGATCTGTGGCCCCTCTCCACGTCAGCTCCTTCTTCCCCAAATTCCGCGCGCAGACGCCGTCGCCGCCCGTTTCTTCCCCCTTCACTGCCGCGATTTTAATCCACTTAATTGGCGATGAATGCGTGCGTAATCACCGCCCTTGCTCCGGCTATAAGATCCCCTCCCCTATCCGCTCATTTGCCCCCACACTGCACACTCTCCTCGCCACCAGGCTGCCGGCAATTCGAGTTGCACCGCCGCTGTACCGAGAGACTCCGGCGAGCCATCACGGTGAGTATCGAGCGTCCCTTGCCTTCTGGCCTAGGCGAGTGGCTTCGCAATCATCTCGCGCATCTTCTCATGCTTTCATTTCATCCTGAATCGCCCTAGGTCGTCGCCCTCGTCGACATCTGGAAACGGCCGAAGCTTGACTCAACTCCGACGAGCCATTCCGGTGAGCCCTATGTTCCCCTCTGCCTCTGGTTCACGCAATCATGTTCGCTAGTGCCTCGCGCATCCGTTAACGTTCTCCGTTTGAATCCTTGTGCCCCAGGACGTCGTCTTTGACTCCGACAGTGAGCATCCTACGCTCAGACGAACTCCGACGAGCTCCTGCTGCCGTGTTCGAGCGCCCCGACCCTGTCCGTCTGCAAGTTGAGCATCTACATGTTCTCGCGATCTCGGTAAGCACTAGCCTGACCCCCTGCCCCTCTGCCCTCGCCGGCGTGTCACCACCAGAACCGTCGCCGCCACGGGCACCATTTGCGCCGCTGGTTTCTGGTCAGATAGATCTGATCCATTGGATCCAGATCCAAAGGCCACAATTATTTTTTATCTGAAGCGGTACAGGCAGATCTGAGCCATGCATTTTAGTTAGATCTGGCGGTCCACGTTAGCCGATCTGTGTGAAGCGGTATCATCCAATCATATGCTGTTGCGTGGCATGTTCTTCGTTTTAAAATTCTGAATTAGATCTATTAGATGTTTAAACTTGTATAATTCATAACTTTTGATTCCCACGTCCAAATTTGACAAATTTCATATCAATGGAATCAGGAGAGAAAATCCTTTCCATTTATGCAATGTGTTTAATGTTTTGCTCATGTGAAAATGATTGTTTTCACAGAATCATTTGTAGGCATAATTTGGGTATAGAAATTATTTGAAAAATGTTATATTGCTCAAATAAAGTTTGTTTGGCAAGATTTGAACTTGTTTAAAATTCAGTACTGTGCACTTGTCTTGTTGGGTGTAGAAAATCATCACATGGCATTTTGCATGTATCCATATATTTTTGCTTGTATATATTTTGTATGTGATTTTGGTGCTATTATTTTATGTGTATATTTTGGTGCAAATAGTGATTGTGATTGTGAGGATTGTTGCTACTCTCCAAACTACCAAGGCAAGTGGTGCTTCATGATTTTATTCCTATGTTTTTCAACTATGCACTAGAAATATTTTGCTAGACTTGCATGAATATTTTTGATCTATATGCTATGATTGGGAAATCCTAGTAGTTGTAGAATTCCTAGAAATTTCTAAGTTAAGATGCTTATATATGCCATGCTTAGCCTAGCTAGTAGCAACCAAGGGTGGTTATATATTCATGCTATGAGTAAATATTTCTAAGTCTTTGGACTATGTTTTTGCTTAATAAAACAACTAAGTGAATGAAACACCTGGGTGGAATGGAAAGAATGGGTTATGTTGAGTGGTTACACAAGGCCCATTTCTATGGCTTACCTTGTGTATATCACTTGTGGAAAGCCACCCAGGAACAAAGGGATTTGAGAGGCCAAAGGTTAAGAAGCTTCTAGTGCAGCCACATGGCATTATGGGCTCTGCCTGGATCATATAGGTTGCAATAACTTAGCCATTTGGACAGTTGGTGGTAGTGGGATGATAGGTTGGAGCGCGTCCATTTGGTCTAAGGGAAGGCTTCTGAAAGGTCTTGTCTTGGTGAAAATCAAGTCTTGTGGGGAAAGTGCACAACCTCTGTAGATGGAAGAATTTAAGTACTTAGCCATGTCCCTGGTATTGGACAACTTGAGCATCAAGACATGGAAGATATCAAGAATCTCCTCATCCCAATTTCTAAGTTAAAACTCGTGGGTGAACAAGGGTGAAGGTTCACCAATTTCTATTGGTGTTTCCTTGGGAAAGTTTTGTCAAAGAAAAACTTAGTGTTCTCAACTAATAGGTAAAACCTATTTTGAGCAAAGCAAGCCTAAGCTACACTTATCCAAAATGCATATCGTATCTAGTCTACCAACATTCTACTAAGGTATCACTTGCCAATACTATTCCAATGTATTGACCCACTGTGGCTGTAACTTGTGATGTTGCAGGTTATTCTGATGATGATTAGGGGTTATGAGTCTACACTCAACATGCTTGCATGTGGCACATGAAGATGAAGACTTATTTATCTTTTTATATATTTGAACTCTTGTATTAGGCCTGTGGCCATGGAGTTTGTAAAAGACTATGTTTGTCTCTGGAATGATATGTAATAATGACCTTTGTTTCTGTGTACTTCATCTTAAACTGTGGATGCTAGCATTGATCGAGGGACTAGCATTGCAATCACAGGGATCCTTACCTTTATAAGGGGAGGAATCTTACAGTCACTCAGCCCGGACGCCAGACAGAGCCGACCACGGAGACCATCACCTTCAAGTTGATGCAGGACGACAAGGAGAAGGGCTTAGATATAGTTATGCAGGAGTTACTTGGGCGTCTGGTAGGGAGACACTCTAGAGAGCTTAGAGGTCTTTACTTTCACCCCTTAGGGAGACGCGACGAGGAGGGAGAGGCTATTGAGTTTGAGGATGCTGCTAGAGAGACGGTGGAGCCGATTCGTCTGTACCTTCAGGACCTAGAGGTTCTTACTAGGCACCTAGATATTGATAGGACCAACGTCATGCTCAGCAATGACGACCTCCAGGTGAAGCTTCGTGAGAAGGACAAGCTCTTCGCGGATCAAGATGAGATAGTCAAGGAAATGGAGGCCAAGTTTGAGAGCCATGACAGGAAATTCTAGAGTCAGGAGAAGAGAGTCCAAGACCGAAACAAGAAGATCCGGGAGATGAAGGAAGAACTGGAGGCCAAGGACTTCGAGCTCGAGCATCAGCAGGGAGTGATTAAGAGACTTTTCTCACAGAAGAGGGCTCTTTGGGCCAAGATAGAGGCCTTGACCACCAATGTCGAGGAATACAAGACCGCTATGGAGAATGCAGGTCTTACAATTGTTGATGTGGAGGTTGATGCAGAGGAATAGTGATGACTACTCATTTATCTTTCATTTACCATACTTATGATTATTGAGTCGCAATGACCATCCAACATGTGGGTGGCTTGCTATGGTGTGCTTATTTTTACAAACTTGTTGTTTACGTCATTTGATCTTTAAGTTATTTTGATGCTTTTTGGTGATTGTCTATGTGATGTATTGTGCATGTTAAGCATCTATGGGTATCTCATTCTTATCCTTATGAAAACCACAGATGCCTCCTCGACGTGCCAACCCCAACCCAAACAACAACAATGTCACCCCCGAGATGCAGCAGCTGATGACAGCACAGGCACAGCTGATGCAGATGATCACCACTTTTATGCAGAATTAGAATAACAACAACAATAACAACAACAACAACAAAAACAATCCGAACAATCCACCAGGATTTGACATGATCACCAGATTCCTAAGACTGAGGCCTACAAAGTTCTCAGGAACTACTGATCCCATGGTGGCCAATGATTGGCTACGTTCGGTGAACAAGGATTTGGTAATTGTCGGCTGCACCGACGAGGAGAATGTCAGGTTTGCAGCACATCTGTTGGAAGGACCAGCATCTACTTGGTGGGATAATTTCCAGATCACCACTCCCATTGAGGATGTAACTTGGTCTATCTTTGAGGATGGTTTCCGCACAGCTCACATTTCTTCCGGAGTGATGAATTTGAAGAAGAAGGAGTTCCATAACCTGAAACAACGTCACCGGAGCATGGCTAAATATATTGAGGATCTCAACAATCTGGCGTGTTATGCACCGAATGAAGTTGATACCGATGCCAAGAGGAAGGAGAAATTCCTCGAAGGACTGAACGATGAACTGAATCTGCAGCTATCGGTTGCCTATGTTCCAACCTACCAATCACTTTGTGACAAGGCTACCATCTTGGAGAACAAGATGAAACAGGTTGAAAGCAGAAAGAGGAAGCACAGCCCTTACAAGCACAGCTCGGGATCGTCTCACAAGCTTTCCCATCATGATGATAGTGGGAGTTCTGGATCCCACAAACATGGGAAGTACAACAACCACCACAGCCACAACCGCCATCATGACAACAAGCATCACCGTAGTCATGATAATGACAAGTACAAGAACCACAAGAGTGGACAAAAGAGTCACCACATTGGAGGTGGAAGTGGAAGTGGCAGTCAGCCTGCAAAGAGAGATATTAGTCAGGTTGAATGTTTCAAGTGTAAGAAGCTGGGGCATTATGCAAATGTGTGCCCAGAGAAGAAAGTTGAAGGATCCACCAAGCCCAACCCTTTCTAGAAGGGACAAGTAAACCACATCAATGTGGAAGAAATTTATGAGGAACCTGATGCTGTGGCTGGTAAGTTCAAACTCAATTCTGTTCCAGCACTTGTTATTTTTGATACTGGCGCATCGCATTCATTCATATCAAGAGCATTTGTTGATATAAATGAACTTCTAGTTGAAACTATTGGGTGTCCTATAAAAGTAAGTTCTCCTGGTGGAGAAATGATAGTGAACTCAGGATGTCATGACCTACTCATAGAGTTTGGGAAGTATAAGTTTCCTGTTAATTTGATAATTCTAAATTCCCAAGGATTAGATGTCATTTTGGGAATGGAATGGATGACTAAGTACAAGGGAGTGCTAGATTGTTCCAATCATACTATCACACTCACAACCCCGGATAATAAAAGGATTAGATTCAAGACTAACTTTGAATCAAAAGGGAGTAAGATAAATTCTCTTAAGGGGGTTAGCATAGACAGTGTACCAATTGTGAGTAAATATCTGAATGTGTTTCCAGAAGAATTGTCGGGTTTGCCACTAGATAGAGATGTGGAGTTTCTGATTGACTGGCTGCCAGGATCAGGACCAATAGCAATGAGACCTTACAAGATGTCAGTTGATGAGTTGAAAGAACTCAAGAAACAACTTGGAGAACAGTTGCAGAAAGGATTTATTCAACCAAGTTCTTCATCTTGGGGAGCACCAGTCTTGTTTGTAGAAAAGAAAGATAGAAGTCAAAGGTTATGCATCGATTATCGTTCACTCAATGAGGTGACTATCAAGAACAAATATCCTCTGCCTAGAATCAATGACTTGTTTGATCAGTTAGAAGGAGCCTGTGTGTTCTCAAAGATTAATCTCCGGTCAGGTTATTTTAAGCTTAAGATAAGAGAGAAATACATACCTAAGACAGCTTTCACCACTAGGTATGGATTGTATGAGTACAAAGTGATGCCATTTGGTTTGACTAATGCACTAGCTTACTTCATGAATATGATGAACAAGGTGTTCATGGAGTTCCTAGACAAGTTTGTTGTCTTTTTCATCGATGATATTTTGATCTACTCCAAGAGCAAAGAAGAGCATGAAGGACATTTGCGACTGATACTTGAGAAGCTTAGAGAGCATAAGCTATATGCCAAATTCAGCAAGTGTGAATTCTGGTTGAATGAAGTTGGATTTCTTGGACACGTTGTGTCAGGAGATGGTGTAGAAGTTGATCCCGCAAAAGTGTCAGCTGTAACTGAATGGGAATCTCCTAAGCTAGTGAAGGAAGTTCATAGTTTCCTTGGCTTGGCAGGATAGTACAGAAGGTTCATTGAGAATTTCTCCAAGGTAGCTAAGCCAATGACGGAGTTACTAAAGAAAGACGAGAAATTTGCTTGGACTGAAGGACGTGAACTCAGTTTCCAAGAATTGAAGAAGAGACTAGCGACAGCACCAGTCTTATGTCTGCCAGATTTAGCGAAGGATTTCCAAGTTTATTGTGATGCATCTCATCATGGATTAGGTGCATTTCTGATGCAAGAAGGGAAAGTTGTGGCTTATGCCTCGAGACAACTCAAAACTCATGAAGTAAATTACCCTACTCATGATTTGGAGTTAGCCTCTGTTGTCCATGCACTTAAAACATGGAGACATTATCTTTTGGGAAAGCGATGTGAAGTGTTCACAGATCACAAAAGTTTGAAGTATATCTTCACTCAGAAAGAAATCAACATGAGACAAAGAAGATGGCTAGAGCTCATCAAGGACTATGACTTGGGTTTGCAATACCACCCCGGTAAAGCAAATGTTGTAGCGGATGCCCTAAGGCGTAAAGTATTTGTGAATGGCCTTACTAAGGGAGAGTTGCCAGATGATCTGTGTGCCTAATTTAGAGACCCCAGATTGGAGATTGTGCCTGAAGGACATCTCATGTAATTGGATGTTCAACCCACCTTGTTGGACAAAATCAAGGAAGCCCAAAAGACGGACAAGGAAATTGAAGAGATTAAGGAAAAGATTGGCAAGGGAAAAGCCAAAGGATTCCATGAAGACAAAAAGGTACTTTATGGTATGGAAAACGCATCTGCGTTCCGCAAAATCCGGAACTTCGGAAACTGATTTTATAGGAAGCACACAACTCACCATATTCCATTCATCCGGGTAACATAAAAATGTACGTGGATATGAAGGAAAGATTTTGGTGGAATAATATCAAGAAACACATCGCCGAACATATTGCTTTGTGTGATGTATGTAGTAGAGTGAAAGCGGAACATCAGAAACCAGCAGGGTTGCTACAACCACTACCTATTCCTGGTTGGAAGTGGGACAAGATTGGCATGGACTTCATCACCGGATTGCCAAGGACCGGGTAAGGATATGATTCTATTTGGGTAGTAGTGGATCGCCTCACTAAAGTGGTTCATTTCATACCCGTGAAGACAACCTATACAAGTGCTAAGTTGGCCAAGATCTATATGAATAGGATTGTGTGTCTGCATGGAGTACCCAAGAGTATTGTGTCTGATAGGGGAACCCAATTCACTTCTCATTTTTGGAAGCAACAACATGAATCATTGGGAACGAGATTGGAATTCAGTACTGCTTTTCATCCCAGACCGATGGACAGACAGAAAGGACCAACCAGATTCTAGAGGATATGTTGAGGGCACGTGCCCTAGACTATGGAGCTAGTTGTGATGAAAGTCTGCCTTACGCATAATTCTCTTGTAACAAGAGCTATCAAGCCAGTATTGAGATGGCCCCATTTGAGTTTCTCTATGGGAGAAAGTGTACTACCCCATTACTATGGAATGGTGTGGGAGAAAGAAACTTGTTCGGGCCAGAACTAATCAAAGAGGCTGAAGAGAAATTCAAGCTAGTAAAGGACAGATTGAAGATAGCACAGTCCCGACAGAATAGCTACACAGATCCTAAGCATAGAGAAGTCACCTATGGGGTGGGTGATAGAGCTTATCTTAGAGTGTCACCACTTCGTGGAGTGAACAGATTCGGAGTCAAAGGAAAATTGGCCCCAAGATATGTTGGACCATTCAAGATTCTGAGTCGTAAAGGAGAGGTAGCTTATGAAATCGAACTACCAGAATCATTGTCTGCCATTCACAATGTGTTTCATGTGAGTCAGTCAAAGAAATTCCATCTAGAGATGGAGGAGACTTCTTTGAAGGATACTATACCTTTGTAAGAGGTCTAGTTGGAAAGTGATCTCACCTAAGAGGAGAAACCTATCAGAATTCTTGAGACTACAGTTACTCGAACTAAGACTATCAAATTCTGCAAAGTACAGTGGAACCATCATTCCGAAGAAGAAGCAACATGGGAAAGAGAAGATGACCTTCGGAAAGACCACCCTCACCTATTTGCTAGCCAATCCGAATCTCGAGGGAGAGATTCACCTTAAGGGGGTTAGATTTGTAACATCCCAAAAATCATGATTTCAAAGCTTGCATATCATTCATGCATTCATAATCATTTTAGGGTTATTTTCAAATGGGATTTCAAAAACAGAAGCATTTGATGTCTATCATTTTATGTAAGCAAGACTATGGCCTTATTATTACTTTCTAATAGGAAAACACTTTTGTTAACCAGAAAAGTTTTGAACATAAGTTTGAGTGTTGTTTCTAGGGCTTGGTTAAAGTTTTCAAAACAAATTATGAAATTCAAAACCATTCTCATGTCTTATTCAAAATTAATATTAGAGGCAAGGTTTATTTTAAACATCAAAGGGCCATTGTTAATTTGAGTGAACACCAATACTTTATACAAAAAATGTATCTGTGTCACTTTACACAAATCCAGAGAAGGTTTGAATTCAAACTCATTTGATAAAAATTTGAAAAGGATTTCAGAAATTCAAAATAGAAATAGAAAAGTATAAAATAAAACAGAAAAGGACTGCGCTAGCCTTTCGTCCCAACAGCAAAATCAGCCCAACAATCCCACCCGGGCCTTTCCTCTCTCTCTCTCTCTCTCTCTCTCTCTCTCTCTCTCTCTCACGACGCAAGCTTACCCCGTGCTCGCTGACCGGTGGACCCAAACGCCACGCAATCATCGTCCCCAAACCCCGCACCCCCGACCCCAAACCCCGCCGTTACCACCATCACTGCCGCGATTGAATCAATCTTAATTGCCGATCAATGCCGCGTTATCCCCTTGCCCCGCACCGGATATTTAACCCCCTCTCCTCTCCGCATCTTTCCCCTCACTCAACGCCCCGTCTCCACCACTAGGCTGCCCACAACCCCATTTGCACCGCCGCAGTACCGATCATCTCTGGCGACGCATTCCGGTGAGTACAGCTCCCCTTCACCTCTGGTCCATGCGAGTGTGTTCGCCTAGTTCCTGCACATCATCTCATGCCATCCATTTCCTCTGTAATGCACCAGGACGTCGCCGCCGTCCACCTCTGCAAACAATAGAGCCGCCGCCCAACTCCGTTGAGAAATACTGGTAACCTTCGAGCGCCCCTTGTCCCCTCTTTGACCCTGTCGTGTTCGCCATGACTTTGCGCACCTCCTGATACAATTGGTTTGTGCTAGGGCACTCCATAGTGTCGCCATCATCTTCGTCACCGTGCACCCGACGTCTGCAAGCTTTCTTGAGCATCAGCGCGACCTCGCGAATCTGGTAAGCGTCTCTGCCAACCACAGCCCCCTCCGTAGCCACCGGAACACCGCTGGCAGTGCGTCGCCGCCGTGCCGCCGTCGCTAGCGCCTCCCATCCATCGTCACATGCTCGACAGTCGTTGGATCTGGATCTAGCGCGTAGGAATAGATCACTTAACGAAGGGGTACGAGTAGATCCTGCGGCTCTCGTTGATCGATCCAGCCGAAACGGTATCACCCAATCAAAACACGTCGCGTGGCTAGGGTTTAAATTTAAAATCTGGAATTAGATCTATTAGTTGTTCAAACTTGCAAAATTCATAACTTTTGATCCACACGTTCAAATTTTGCAAATTTTATATCATTGGAATCAGGAGAATGAATTCTTCCAATTATGCACTTTGTTCAATATATTTCATTTGTAAAATGGCTTGTTTTTGCAGAGACATTTATAAGCTTATTTTGTATATAAAAAATTATATGGAAAATGTTCTAAGGGCCAAATCAATTTTATTTAGTGTATAATTGTTTTGTTTATGATTCAGTACTGTTTCACTTGTCTTGTTTGATTTAGAAAAATCATCACATGGCCTTTGCATGCATTCATATATTTTTGCTTGTATATTTTGATATGTGATTTTGGTGCTATCATTTTATGTGTAGATTTTGGTGCTAGTAGTGATTGTGGTTGTGAAGATTGTTGCTACTCCCCCAACTACCAAGGCAAGTGGTGCTTCATATTTTTGTCCCAATATTTTGACTATGCATGAGTATTTTGTATAGGGCTTGCATGAGTATTTTTTGGCTAAGTATCTATATGCTATGCTTGGGAAATCCTAGTAGTTGTAGAATTGTTAGAATTTTATCTAAGTTAAGATACTTGCTATTTCCATGCTTAGCCTAGCTAGTAGCAACCAAGGGTGGAATATATATACATGCTATGTAAAAATATTGCTAAGTCTTTGACTTATGGTTTTGCTTAATAAAACAACTAAGTGAATGAAACACCTGGGTGGAATGGGAATTGCTTGGTGGTTTTTGGTTGAGTGGTTATACAAGGCCCATTTCTATGGTTTACCGTGTGTATCTCACTTGTGGATTGCCACCCAGGAATAAAGGGATTTGAGATGCCAAATGTTAAGAAGCTTCTAGTGCAGCCACATGGCATTATGGACTCTGCCTGGATCATATAGGTTGCAATAACTTAGCCATTTGGACAGTTGGTGGTAATGGGATAATAGGTTGGAACGCGTTCATTTGGTCTAAGGGAAGGCTTCTAAAAGGTCCTGTCTTGGTGAAAATCAAGTCTTGTGGGGAAAGTGCACCACCTCTGCAGATGGAAGAAACTAAATACTTAGTTGTGTCCCCGGTAATGGACAACTTGAGCATCAAGACATGGAAGCTATCAAGAATCTCCTCATCCCGATTTTCTAAGTTAAAACTTGTGGTTGAACAAGGGTGAAGGTTCACCAATTTCTATTGGTGGTTCCTTGGAAAGTTTTTGCCAAACAAAAACTTAGTGTTTTCAACTCATAGGCAAAACCTATTTTGAGCAAAGCAAGCCTAAGATACACTTAGCCAAATTCATGTAGTAACTAGATGCTAATATTTTACTAAGGTATCACTTGCCAATACTATTCCAATGTATTGACCCACTGTGGCTGTAACTTGTGATGTTGCCGGTTACTCTGATGATGATTAGGGGTTATTAGTCTACACTCAACATGCTTGTCTATGGCACATGAAGATGAAGACTTCTATTTTATATTGTTAAGTTAAACTCTTGTACTAGCCTATGGCTACGGATTTGTAAAAGACTATGTTATCTCTGGAATGACAATGTAATAATGACCTTTGTTTCTGTGTACTTCATCTTAAACTGTGGATGCTAGCTGTTGATCAGAGACTAGCATTGCAATCACAGGGATCTTTACCTTTATAAAGGTGGGATCTTACATGGAAGTTCCGGTTCTTCTTCCACTCATGTTCAGTAACCGTTCTATTTTTGAGTCTCTATTTGACGGAATTTGGACCGGAAGTTCCACCAGAAATTCTGCTCGGGCCTAGTTGCCGCCGAAAGTTCCAGATGAATATCCAGCTCTTGTTCGACTCACGTTCAGTAAACTTCTATTTTGGATATGTCTATTTGAAGGAACTTCAGTCGCAATTTCCACCGGAAGTTCCGGTGAACCGGCGGAAGTTCCGACCAGGCTCGTGTTTTCAGTATCTCGCCTCGCAGTTTTCTGACCGTTGGCTATGTGCCACCGGAACTTCCGGCCTCCCACTAGAAGTTCTGGCCAGGGTCGTGAATGCCCCTAACAGGCAGATCTGGGAGCCCTTTAAAAGGGGCTCCTCTTCCCCTTCGTGGGTACTAGCTCTTTTCTTGGTTCTTGGCTTTCTCTCTCTCCTCAATTGTTGACCTTGAAGAAGCTTTCCCTCTCCCCTTTATCTTCCTATGATTCTTGCATCTTTTTGAGGGACTTGAGAGAGGAGATCTAGATCTATAATCCCCCAAGCCAAATACCTTCTTTGTGAAGGAATCATTGGGATCTATATCTTGGAGAGTTTTGTGTTCTCCTCTTGTGTTCTTCCTCTCACATTCCCCCAATAGATTTTGTAGCTTTGGTGGAATTTGAGAGAGAAGGACTTTCCTCTTGCATTCTTTGCATAGGTTTGAGTTCTCCTCGGATATTTGGCGAGTACAAGATTGTGGTCTTGTTACTCTTGGGTTCTTGGAACCCTAGACGGTTGTGTGGTTGGATTGTTGACCTTTTGTGGTATCTTTGACCTTTTGTAGTCTTATAGCCTTTTATGGCTCTGTTGGCCTTTTGTGGCATTGTAGCCTTTTGTATCTTTGTTGTTGGGAGCCTCCAATTGAGTTATGGAGTTAGCCCTAGTCTTGTACGGGTTCGGTGACTGCCCTCAAGCATCCCATAGTGGAGTCAGTACCCGCCTTTTGTGGTGCGCACTCGGGAGAATAGGGTGAGCCTTTTGTGGCGTCGGTGAGTTGCGTGCTTCCGCATCCGGGTTGAGGCCTTGTGTGGCGTTGGGTGATCATCCAGCCACCACACCTCAAGATGAGCCATTTGTGGCGTTCAGAGAGCATTGAGCCATCGCACCTCTCCAACAGAGGCGTAGCTTCTTTGGAAGTGAACTTCGGGAAACAAATCTTTGTCTTCGCTCCATCGGTTATCTCTCAACTAAGCCCTTTACTTATGCACTTTACATTGTGATAGCCATCATTCTTGAAGTATTTATGCCTTGTTATCACCTTGTTGCTTGTATTGCTTAGCATAGGTTGTTGGTGCACTTTGGTAAACCTAGTGGCTAAGTTTTGTTCTCGATAAATTAAACGTTAGTTTTATTCCGCATTTACTTGAGCCTAAACCGTAATAATTTTAAAAGCCTATTCACCCCCCCCTCTAGGCAACGTCCAATGCACTTTCAATTGGTATCAGAGCGAGGTATCTCGCTTTAATCTTCACCGCCTCGAGAGTAAAGATGTCTCCTAGGGGTTTAGTGCACTCACACACATTTACATCTGTTGGCACCCATTATGATGTTTGGCGTACTAGCATGCTTAGTCATATCCGTGCCATTGACCCAAATATTGAGCGAATTCTTGATATGGCCTTGTCTCCTCCTAAGGATCGCCAAAATCTATCTTCGGAGGAGGAGACAAACTCTTCAGTTCTAGATGTGCATGAGACAAACTCTATCTTTGGAGGATGAGACAAACTCTTCGGTCGATAGTGGGTTCATGCCTCTAGTTTCCAAAGGAAGTGACAATAATCTCTTCGGTTGTAGATGTGCTGTTGCTACTATGGAGAAATCAACTCTCTCTTATTCATGGAACATGTGGACTGTTTACCTTACACACTTTTCTTAAAGAAGTTGTCTGTTGCTTGCAACTTAATACTGGAGGGGGTTCGGATGATAACCTGAAGGTGGACTTCTAGTAATAGATGCAGCTGGATGGCGGTCTATGTATATTGTTGTATTGCCCAATCATCCTCATAGGATCTTTCTGTCTAGTAATTCCATTGTTATGCCTTGCTCAGTTCCTGTCAATTGCCCCGCTGTAATTTGTTTACCCTTCATGCCATGTTGTTTATCTAAGGAGAGCACCTCTAGTGAACTATGGACCCTGGTCCAATCTTTACCATTGATACATCTTCAACTGTTACTTTTTTACTTGCTTCAAACCATTACCTTCCACGCCATACGTTTAATCCTTTGTTACAGCAAAGCGGTGAGCTTGACAACCTCACTGATTCGTTGGGGCAAAGTCTTGAGTTTCTGTTGTGCAGGTCTCCGCGTTGCTTGCAACACCTGTGTGACGTTTCCTTCCTCCTACTGGTTCGCTAACTTCGGTCTCAACTGAGGGAAGACTTGCTGCTGTGTTGTTCACACCTTGCTCTTGGGGTTCCAACAAGACTCCACATCAAGCACCAAGTTCTCTGGCACCACCAAAGAGTGATCAACAAGTTTTCTGGCGCCATTGCCGGGGAGACTAAGGTCGTCTTCACTAGGGGAGTCCTTAACTTCCTTTCTCTTTACTTTGTTTTTAGTTTGCTTTGTTTCTTTTGCTTGGTTTTGTTTGCCTCTTTTCAAAAAAAATAGCCTAGTTTGGTTTGCTTGCCTTATTCAAAAACACAAAAAGATTAGTTCGTGCTCTAGTTGTTGCCATGTCGGGGTGTGCCTTTATTTCCCCTATGGTATAAATCTCCACTTTTAAGAAAAAAAGTGAAGAAAGTTTTAAGGAAGCTTGGTCTAGAATCTCTGCTTTCCAGAGGGAAACTGAGCCTGAGGTAAGCCTCAGCTTGGTTATTGATAGTTTCTACCGCGATATTGCTCTTCGTATAGATATACTTTGGATGCTGTGGCTGAGAAAGATTTTTTTCTTTGTACTGAGGATGAAGCTTATGATGCTATAAGGAAATTAATCATAATCTATGGTACACCTGGCAAGTCTGATTCCTCTTTCACAAGTATTTTTGCTAGGTTGAACCATCTTGAGACCAGTATTGCTTCCATGAATAGTTGCTATCACACTCTTAGGGCTTACCATTCTTATGTTCCCATAAATTTCGAGCCTTCAAATTGGTTTACCACAATTAAAGTCTCAATAAACACTACACTTTTTGACGCTCGCTGTGATATCATGTCTGAATTTTGTCTCATGCCTAGAGATATTTTTGATTCCTTGAGTCTTTGGGGGCTTATTGAAGGAGGAGAGGAAATATCTCTTACCAAAAATGCCACTATATTTCCCATTGGAATAGTTGAAGGTGTGTTTACAAAAATCTCAGGGAAAATGGTGTCTACTGATTATCTTGTTATTGAATGTGTAGGGAAAGGACAGATCACACTTGGACGATCTCTACTGAAACACCTTGGGGCAGTAATAGATGTGGGAGAAGGCATCATGCAATTTACTCCCCCGGTAAGCAATCATATCTTCCCTTAGAAGAAAAATAATGGTAAGAAAAGAAGGAACAAGAGGGGAAATTCTTCATTTGAAAATACTTTATTCTTCTTGCTTCTTGTGGCTAACTTAAAGGCGTTAAAGAAAAGTACTTGTTGGGAGATAACCCAAGAGTTTCCTTGAGTCTTGGAAGTTATTACTTCTGTAATGACCTCTCCTTATCCTTTTTGTTTGTTTTTTGTGCCAAGAATGACCTCTAATGAGAGGGAAGTATGATTTGGGGAGTTGCTGTCCCGAAACTGATTTCTGTCCTCCACCAAAAAAAATCGTGAGGAGGATCTATAACTAGGATTGAGCTCAAAACTCCAGTATGTTAGCTAACTTTCGTTAGTTCAATACTTTTTGATTTGAGCAACAGAAGATGTTCGAAAAAATTAGTTTCTACCTTCTGGTCTATTTTGACAGATTTCTGCCATTATTTGCATTTGCTTCTTATTGATTCCTTTTCGAGTTCTCTTCCGGTAAATTGAGGTTTTTGAAGGATTTACTACAGTAGCTTGTGTTTTTAGTAAAAAGCCTTGCTGTTCCAAAGCTTTCCCAGTGGTCTAATATCTTTTGAATACACTAATGTTGCTAATGAAGATTTTGTGAAGTTTTGTATGAAGGAAAAATTTCAGGTGTAGAGAGAGAATGATGGAATGAGATGAAGAATGGACAAAAGCTCAAGCTTGGGGATGCCACCATGGTGTCACCCCAAGAAATATCCAAGAGTTACAAGTGTCAAAGCTTAGGGATGCCCAAGGAATCCCCTTCTTCATCAATAAAAAGCTCAGGCCTGTCTAGACACTTCGTTTTTATTGTTTCATGCACAATTGTGTTTTTCTTGGAGCGTCTTAGTTTTTATTTGCTTTCCTTAGGTTGTTTAGTTTGCTTGAATAAAGTAGTTTGGACCCTCGTTCTCGCTGTGTTGTTTTGCAAATAAGGTTGCTTGGTGTTTGGAAAGGAGTAGTAAGGTCTTGCTTGAAGTGCAAGAGGAGCTTGCATTGACTGTGACTTAAACTTTAGCATGACATACTAGGTGATATGGGCACGGCGGAGGAGGTGCAGCCTAATTTCAGGACTCCACCAAGCTAGGCGTGTCTTTGTAATTTAATAAATAGGTTTTATTATTCCTGGTCATGTTTTGGGCCAATTAGATTTTATTATGTCTGTGGGCTTGGTTTGGGTCTGTCCAGCCAAGTCGAGTCGCGGCCCAACTAGTGGGACGCCCCAGCCCTCATATAAGGAGCTGGCCGAGTTAGGGTTTAGGGAGTTCAATTGTTTAGTCTAAAAACTATATTGTGCTCCACCGTGTATCATCCCTCCGGGGACGACGATACCGTTTATCAGATTATAGAGATTGCTGCGGTGGTTCTTGTGTTCATCAAGGATTATCGAGCTGTGGTTTTGAGGCGTGTTGTTTATCAATACATTGCTTGCTGGATTGATTCCTCTTCTTCAGGTTGCGTTCATCGCGTAATTGGGATATTATATACCGGGTTGACTCACTGTGAAAGATCGGGACAAACTTAAGGATCATCGAGACGATCAGTATCACTAGGTGTTGTTTTGGCATTATGCTTAGTGATTATTGCTGTAGCATGTCTTGTTCCAAACAATTGGGATTTCTTAGTGTGCCTTGAAGAAATTATGCGTTGTTTTAGCATGCAAAAGTATAGTATTGTGGTATTATCCTTCGATGTTTTGCTTGGGTTAACTTGGCACATGCTCACACCATGCTATGACTATGACAAGTCACCATTATCCTCTATGATAATTTAGTCCTTGACTTGTAGTACCACTCTTTGCTTTGATTAGTATGCTTTGTTGCACTGCATGATTATGGACATTATTGCTCTCTTAGTTGGTTGCTCCCAGTTTTTTGCTAGCGTCCACTTGTATGAGTAAGTTCTACTCATGCCTCCAACTCCCAAGAAACCAAGTTATTCCAAAGTGTCCACTATAAATTACTATGCATGGTGTGTTACACCATTCCAAGTATATTCTTGTTTTCAACTATCTTCCAATTAAAAACTATTTTGTTATGTGAAAACTTAGTGATTAAAGCCCTCACGAACTTGAAGGCACACTTTATTCTTTTCCCCTAATAAACTTGAACCATTGTGACAAATTTGTTGTATATGCTTGCACTTATAAGTTGGAGTTAGCAGAACCGTGTTTTCACGGGGAACGTTTTCAACATTGCACTTGTATCTTGTTGTACTCAGTTGATATGGTGTTTTTTGTCTATGGATGTCACCGGTGTGAAATAAAGAGGAAGCTTGTAAGTCCATGGAGTTTGTATCATGTGTTAGAGAAACGCCTGGGCCGCTAGCCTAAGCCATGCCTAATCATGGTGGAAACTTGCAGCATCACCATAGGGACATCTATGAAGCATTCTTCTTATAAAAAAAGAGACACATTTAGAAGAGAGGAAAGAGAGAAAAACACCATATTCCCATGGTACATAAGAAGAATTGCTGAGATGCTCATTGTCTGCTTGCCTTGTCATTTTGGTTATGGGAAAGCTCATGTACCATGTGCAATGGGTACCCCATTGGCGGTTCTCAATGATATGAAAATACTTAAAGTGACAAGAACTTACCTGGACCCAAAGTTGAGTATGCATGAGGTGTGGCCCTCGTATTGAAGGGGCATGAGATTGCCAACTTATACTTCGTCAAGAATATACTCCACCTTTGCCACTTTAACCTTAACCACTTCAAGATGCTTATGATAGGGGCAATGAGGCTGAAAGCTAACAAGTACCATAATTTTTGGAAGCTCTTTTTGAAACTTGTAATCCCTCCTTCCTTTACAAAAAGGCCTTTCTTTCACCACTATTGAGTCTCCACCTTCTACCTTTATGCACCATTAAGAGAGCATAGTTGTCATTGTGTGTGCAGTGTTCCAAAGCTTATTAGTTGATGCATATTGTGATATTATTTGCTCTTGTGTTACTTGTTTCTAGTCACCCTTGTGAACTTTGCAGGTGTCCTATGCAATATATTGCTACTCTATGAGGGACAAGATGGTTGCCACTATGCTATGTTTTCTGCATGTGAAACAAACAAACGTTTTTCAATGCATATTATTCATGATCTTTGTTTGTAGCTTGACATGTTGCATGCATAGTTACTATGTCCTATTGTTAGAACTCCATCTTTCATGCACATGTTTAGAGTTCTTTGATCCCAGCTTTCAATGCTTGTAAATGGTTGGATCTTTATTGTGAGGGTGCATGTGACCTCAAAAATTATTCTGTTTATCACTTACCTACTCGAGGACGAGCAGGAGTTAAGCTTGGGGACGCTGATACGTTGGAAAAGTATCTACAATTTTTTATGTTCGATGCTTGTTTTGTATCTACTTTGCTTTGGTTGTCTACACTTTGAGGTGCTTTTTTCATGTTTTGTAGTACTAACCTATTAACAAGTTGCAACAGTGTCAGATGCCTTTTTTCTGCTATTTTTGGTTTCAGAAAAGTTAGTAAAGAAATATTCTTGGAATTGGACGGGACAAACGCCAAAGTCAATTACTTTCCGTGGGGAACAAGAAGTCCAAAGGAGAGCCGGAGGGGCTAGCCAGGGGGCCAGACCCACCCCAGGCGCGGGGGCAGGTGGGCCCGCGCCTGGCTAGGGTTTGGTGGCCCTGGCCGCCTCCCGGTCTCGCCCCTTCTCCTATTAGAATCCCCCGATGCAGAAACCCTGAGTAACCAATCAGATATCCACGAAACCTTCTTTAGCCGCCGCCACCATCGTTCCTAGATCGGGGGGATATGAAGTTCTTCCCAGCACCCTGCCGGAGGGGAGATCATCCCGGAGGACTTCTCTCCGGTATGATGCGTGAGTAGTTCCACCTTGGACTATGGGTCCATGTAGTAGCTAGATGGTTGTATCTCCTCCTTTGTGCTTTCATATATAGATCTTGTGAGCTCCGTTCATGATCAAGATCTAATCTATTTGTAATCATGCATGTTGTGTTTGTGGGGATCCGATGGATATTGAGATTATTATGTTAGTTTGATTAATGGTTTTGTCTTTATGATTCTATCATGTCTGTGTTGTTTGTGATCTTGCATGCTCTCCGTTGCTAGTGGTTATCTGGGCCAAGTAGTTGCTAGTGACTCCAAGAGGGGGTATTTATGCTTGATAGTGGGTTCATGCCTCTAGTTAACAAGGGAAATTGTTTTCTCCCTAGTAGCAACAACACATCTACAACCGAAGAGATTTCTGTCACTTCCCTTGGAAACTATAGGCATGAACCTACTACTGAGCATAAATACCCCCTCTTGGAGTCACTAGCAACTACTTGGCCAAGATAGCTACTAACAACGGAGAGCATGCAAGATCACAAACAACAAACACATGATAGAATCATAAAAACAAAACCATTGATCAAACCAACATAATAGTCTCAATATCCATCAGATCCCCGCAAACACAACATGCATGATTACAAATAGATTAGATCTTGATCATGAACAGAGCTCACAAGATCTATACATGAAAGCACAAGGAGGAGATACAACCATCTAGCTACTACATGGACCCATAGTCCAAGGTGGAACTACTCACACATCATACCGGAGAGAAGGCCTCCAGGATAATCTCCCCTCCGGCAGGGTGCCGGGAATACCTTCAGATCCCCCTTGATCTAGGAACGATGGTGGTGGCAGCTACAGAAGGTTTCATGGAATATTGATCGGGTACTTAGGGTTTCTGCATCGGGGGCTTTTTATAGGCGAAGGGGGAGGCCGACGAGGCGGCCAGGGGCCCTACACCCTGCCTAGGGGTGGGGCAGGGCCCACTCACGACTAGGGGATCTGGGCACCCTGGCCCGCTTCTCTGTCTCCCCTCTAGACTTCTTGTTCCCCATGGAAGGTTATTGACTTTGGCTTTTGTCCCGTCCAATTCCGAGAATATTGAATTTCTGCCTTTCTAGAACCAAAAAGAAAATAGGCAACTGACACTGTGGCAACTTGTTAATAGGTTAGTACCAGAAAACATGTAAAAACACCTCAAAGTTCAGACAAAGCAAAGCAAAGTACATACTAAACAAGCATGGAGCATCAAAATTTATAGATACGTTTCCGACGTATCAATTCACCAATCCCAAATATGTCAATCTAGCAATTTTGTTGCATATCGTTTCCTCAATATCTCTCATGTGCAGTAGTGAGTATTTTTACAAAGTTGATTTCTATTTTGTGATTCTTGTTGCGTTTCCCCTTCTTTCCTTGGTAATAGTTGTATTGCTTGGAGTATGTTGGTGTTTGAAGCTTATTGATGTACAATAAGATATATTTGAGCCCTTGGGCATGCTTTCAACCAAAACATCTTATTGGGATATTCTATGACTTACTTTTGTTTTTCATGTGCTTTCTTAAGTATCTATCTTGTTTGTGCATATTTCTTTGTGGGAATTTTTATTTGTGACATTTTCCACCTAGAAATTTATACACACAAGACAAGATCATTCTTTGGTTGTTTTTGCATTTCTTGGGAACCACCTCTCATTTATTTTTGATTCTTCGGTGGCTTCCATATTTATTGTCTTTTTTGCAATGTGAAATGAGTTTGGAGGAGTGAGGATTCCATGGGTGTGCATATTGTTTCCAAATACAATTACTATAATTGGTGCATAATCATTGGGGAGTTTCTCTAATTCATTTAAGAATGAACACTTGCCTTCTTTCTCATATTGTTGTTGTTTAAATGTTTATGGGGGAGCGAGGATTCCAAATTTGTGAATTTTGTATTCAAATGCAATTATTCTAAGTTCTGCAAAAATATTGGGGAGCATCCCTATTTTCATTCAAACATTTTTTTGTTGCTTTCTTTTGGTACCATTTGCTAATTTTTTCATTTGGATTCTTTTGGACCTTTTTTTGATTGCTTGCTTCACTTGTTGAAGCTTATTCTATTTATTTTATTTTTTCAATAGTAGGTCCTCAATATAGTTTTACTTCGTTGCAAGTATTGGAGGAATTCTCACTATATTGGCCGTCTAGAACTTTTCACCCATTTTGGCAATCGATGCCAATGGGGGAGAAGTTTTGGAGGGTTTAAGGGAAGTTGGCCTTTGCTTTGAGTGTGTTCTTGATCATTTGACTCTCATTATCTTGCTTCTGTGTGGTTTCTTTGCATGTTGAATATATATTGGAAACTCAACCAACGGTAACGGTTGGCAATCTATGCAATGAAATTCAAGTTCATCACACATGCATAGATTATGGGGGAGTTTTCTCTATATATTGTGGTTGCACCAACATCACATACTTGTGTAGTATTTGATGTTGGTGCAACCACTTTGGTCTTTAATTGTCATATTTAAACCCTCGCTAAGGGATTGTCATCAATTACCAAAATGGGGGAGATTGAAAGGGCATGTATGCCCCCATGTGTGGATTTTGGTAATTAATGACACTATCTATGGACTAATGTGTAAATTGAGTTTCACTTATAGGTTTGTCCATTGGCAGTTCTTGGGCCATGTGTTGGTCTGAAGGTTGAAAGCTTAAGGAATGCCCAAGGGCTTTGTTCCATTGGATTCATAAATAAAGAAGGATCTTGAAGGTTGATCAAGACAAGTGCAAAGAGTTGCATCAATATGGATCAACCTCAATAAGGGATGAAGAAGGGCAAGCTCAAGATGCACCATCTCTAGAAGATCTCATGATTGAATATTGCCATCCTCATGATCATGGAGTGATGAAGACAAGTTCAAATAAACGGTTCCCCATGGAGTATGGGGGAGAAATTTGCAAGTCTTCATCTTCATCAAGCAAGAGCAAACAAGAAAGGTGTTACCACTATAGAAGAACAAGACGGTCTACATCAGGTTCAAGTGGGATGCTCAAGGCAAAGGTATGTCCTTGATATGGCTTCTATTTTGCCGGTCTAGTGTTTTTAGTTGGGATACCGGGTTTAGCATAGATAGCCGTTCTATCAAGAGGGGCTCTCAAGCGGGTGTTTGGATTGCATCGTTCGGAGAGAGCTCAAACCTTTGCATTCATAGAATCATCTTTCTTGGTTGTTATTTGGTTATTGTCCATGAGAGTATCTAGAGCTTGTGGTCATCATCATAACAATCTCTAGTTCATCGTCTAAGGATTTCCCTTGCATATCTTCTTGTGGTTTTTGATCTTGCAAGTTTTCTGGCTCCACATCTTGGGGGATAATGCACATATATATTCATGGTATTTTCTCCCAAGGTGATACCCAATATTTTTGTTGGATTCTATTCGTCGTTATCTTTCCAACAAAATTGGTTTCATCTCGTTTGGAGTTCGGATGCAAAAGTTATTGCATTTCTGGTTTCTGGAATTTCCCTGACCAGAAGTTCTGGCTTTCCATCGGAAGTTCCGCTAGGGAATTTTGCCGCCAAAAGTTCTGGTGGAAGTTCCGGTTGTTCTTTGCTCACATTCAGTAACCTCTCTATTTTTGAGTCTCTATTTGACGTAATTTGGATCGGAAGTTCCACCGGAATTCCGCTCAGGCCTAGTTGTCGCCGGAAGTTCCGGTTGAATATCCGGCTCTTGTTCCGCTCACGTTCAGTAACCTTCTATTTTGGATGTGTTAATTTGACCGAACCGGCGGAAGTTCCGACCAGGCTCGCGTTTTCAGTCTCTCTCCTCTCAGTTTTCTGACTGTCGGCTGTGTGCCACCAGAACTTCCAGCCTCCCACCAGAAGTCCCGGCCAGGGTCGTGAATGCCCATAACGGGCATATATGGGAGCCCTTTAAAAAGGTCTCCTCTTCCCCTTCGTGGGTACTAGCTCTTTTATTGGTTCTTGGCTTTCTCTCCCCCTTTCCATTCTTATTATTCTTGCATCTTTTTGAGCGATTTGAGAGAGGAGATATTGATCTACAATCCCCCCAAGCCAAATCCCTTCTTTGTGAAGGAATCATTGGGATCTAGATCTTGGAGAGTTTTGTGTTCTCCTGTTGTGTTCTTCCTCTCATATTCCCCCAATAGCTTTTGTAGCTTTGGTGGAATTTGAGAGAGAAGGACTTGCCTCTTGCATTCGTTTCATAGGTTTGAGTTCTACTTGGAGATTCGGCGAGTACAAGCTTGTGGCTTGTTACTCTTGTGTTCTTCGAACGCTAGACGGTTTTGTGGTTGGATTGTTGACCTTTTATGGTCTTGTTGACCTTTTGTGGCTTTTTTGGCCTTTTGTGGCATTGTAGCCTTTTGTGGCATTGTTGTTGGGAGCCTCCAATTGAGTTTTGGAGTTAGCCCCTATCTTGTACGGGTTCGGTAACCGCCCTCGGGAGAATAGGGTGAGCCTTTTGTGGCCCCGGTGAGTTGCGTGCTTCTGCATCCGGGGTGAGGCCTTGTGTGGAGTTGGGTGATCATCGAGCCACCACACCTCAAGATGAGCCATTTGTGGCGTTTAGAGAGCATTGAGCCATCGCACCTCTCCAACAGAGGCGTAACTTCTTTGGAAGTGAACTTCGGGAAACAAATCTTTGTCTTCGCTCCACCGGTTATCTCTCAACTAAGCCCTTTACTTATGCACTTTACATTGTGATAGCCATCATTCTTGAAGTATTTATGCCTTGCTATCACCTTGTTGCTTGTATTTCTTAGCATAGGTTGTTGGTGCACTTAGGTGAACCTAGTGGCTAGGTTTTGTGCTCAATAAATTAAATGTTAGTTTTATTCCGCATTTACTTGAGCCTAAACCATAATAATTTAAAAGCCTATTCACCCCCCTCTAGGCGACACCCATTGCACTTTCAAGTAGTACATAGGAAGGAAACCACTTTGGTCTTAAATGTAACTTTACATACAATTCAGACTTATCCGGTTTCGGACTTCGAACATTCACTGTTGGATCAAGACTAGCAAATCCAAACATTGCTAACTGTTGGATCTTATTTTACATTCTTAGAATCTACTCCTTCCATTTAAAAATATAAGATGTTTATGGTTTGTGAAGAAAATGTATCTAGACTTTGTTTAGTGTGTACATTCATTCCAAAGATGGGTGAACCTACTTACTAAAAGTAGTCTAGATACATTTTCTTCCAAAGGTAAAACATCTTATATTTTGAAATAAAGGGAGTAGAAGATTCTATTGATATTCTTTAGCACAATGAACGCTAGTATGAGTAAACCTCAAAACAAGCTTCATTGCTTAGTTTCAGGGACCTTGTGCTAAATGCATTGACTTGGATGTAATTTTCATTTTTTTATGAGGTCCTTGATGTAACTTGTACTTCCACCGACGGTGTTAACTGAAGCACCTCTCTCCTACGGTACCTATCATAGTTATAAGAAAACGCAACCCTCCCAATTATCACACAAAGTGGACCATGGTTTCTTATATAATTCCATTTTGCAAGCATCCTAGCTAACTTCGCACACTTCACTGACTTCTTGCTGATTTAACGAAATTAGGTTAAACTTGATCTATAAGTAAGCGCGGTAGATTTCTCTTGAATTAAATGTAATTTCAGAGGTTCATGGGTGCGTCTTCTTGTACTAAACTATGTTGTTGGTGTGACCTTCCAGTTATCTAGATCTCAATTTCCCGAGTGATGATGAGATTGTTCTTTTCCATAAATAAAGTCTGAAGAATATTGATCTAAATGCCAAAAGCCAAGCTTCCAAACATATTAAGTGGACCAACATGTTGACTTAATTAATATTTTCATGTTTTATGAGTTTTCAAACTCCCTAGCTAACTCGACCCACTTGAATGAATTTATGCCCATTTAGCGAAATTATGTAAAATTTGAAGAACTACGAGTAAATTGTAGGTTGCTTCGAAATTTTAATGAAAAAGCTTTTGTAGGTACTCATCAGGGGGTCAATTAATATGTCAGAGACTATCAAGAGTTTTGACAACAGTTTCAACTTCTTGCTAAGATTTTGCATCTTGACATTTTAACGAAATTAGGTCAAACTTGAGCTACAAGTAGGCATGGTAGATTTCTTTTTAATTAATGTATTTTATGAGGTAGATGGGTGAATCTTCTTGTAAGAAACAATGCCATTGGAATGAGTTTCCAACTATAAGGAAAGAACATTCTAAAATTTCTTATTGATGACCATATTGTTCTTTTCCGTAAATAAATAATGATTAATTGAAATTAGGTCAAATTTGAACTACAACTAAATTGTAGGTTTCTTTGAAAGTTTTATGAAAAAGCTTTTGGAGGTACCCATGGGGGGTCAATTAATGTGTTATCAACCAACTAGAGTTTTGACGCAGGTTCAACTTCTTGCTAAGAGTTTGCATCTTGACAGTTTAACAAAATTAGGTCACACTTGAGCTACAAGTAAGCGCGATAGAGTGATCTTGAATTTAAATGTAATTTTAGAGGTAGATGGTGTCATCTTATTGTAGTAAATAATGTCATCGGTGTGGGTGTCTAACTATATATGTAAAGAACATTCTCAATTTTATGAGTGATAACGAGATTGTTCTTTTCCGTAGAGACAAGTTCGAAGAATATTGGATCTCAATGCCACAAGCCAATTTTTAAGACATATATAATGGACCAACATCTTGTACTTACGGTTCCCATATTTTATGAGTTCTTCAAATTTCCTTGCTAACTCTGCCCACTTGAATGAGTTTATGTCAATTTATCGAAATTAGGTCAAATTTGAAACTATAAGTAAATTGTAGGTTGCTTAGAGAGTTTATGAAACAGCTTTTGGAGGTATCCATCAGGGGTCACAATTAATATATCATAAACCACCAATAGTTTTGATGACAGGTTCAAGTTCTTGCTAAGATTTTGCATCCTGACAATTTAACAAAATTAGGTCAAATTTAGCTACAAGTAAGTGTAACATCCCAAACATATTAAACTAAGATCATTAAACTCTAATCATCAAAATTAGGGTTAACAAAAATTGTGGACAGCAAGCTAGGAGAAGAAACAAGCCTAGCCAACATGTCTGGGAGCAAGACAACACCCCACCGCCACTCCCTGTCCAGCGCTCGAACGTTGCCAACCCCTGGACCACATGCACAGACCGTGCCCAGCTCGCCAGCAACCATGCCGATCATGCGCTAGAGCGCCACCCTCGACCGAAGCCCACAGACCGTGCGCCGCTCTCTTCACGTGAATACACGATCACCATCGTCACAGGAGACCGCCAGACATCCCCGTTTGCCGCCCCATGCCTCACAGCCACCGCTCGGGTCGAAGACGCCGCCTCGGCCGCGCAGAGCATCGCACGTTCCAGACCATTTGCCACTGCCCCCACATGCGCATTAAAGCCGTAGAGAATCACCAGGATACCATCAAGCGATCGCCACCGCCGGCCATGCCTCTAGCAGCCCGTTGCCATGTCGCCACCGTCGCCTGCCCATGCCGTTCGGTCTCGTCGTCGCGACTATAAATAGAGGCCACCCCTAGCCGAATTGAGCACACCATCTCACTCCCCTCTCCTCACTGATCGTTCCACCCCGTTCCCGAAGCAAGGCGAGCAGCGCTTCGCCAGAATTTCACCGGAGCTCGCTGCTGCTGGAGAAGAAGGGAGCCAGCGATTGGAGACGCCCCAGGAGAAGCTGCCAGTACCATGAGGTTCACTGTCGTCGACTTTTTTTTTTGCCTGCCTCGTCGACCCTCGCCTGAGCCCCGGTGAGCCCCCAACGACCCTCACCCGCCGCGTTAGGTTTCAGTATCTCCGGAGTTGCCCGACGTGGACGACGACCCTCAGCCGTTAGATTAGAACAAGATGCCACGGCTAACATCGCCCCATACCGCTTCGCACCCCCTCGTCTCACTGACGCATGGGGACAACAACTTAACCAGCCCGCGTAAGCGCTGTGCTTAGCAGGCCGGCACAGTATCGCTTCCCGCGCAGCCCAGTCATTTGAAATTAACCTTTTCCATTTTATTTCAAACATACTTCTGCACCTAGATTCAAAAATCAACCCAGATCGATTCAGTGAACCAAATTGAATGAAACCAATTTTTAGAAAGGTCTAGAAATGCTGAATCCAAGCCCGTTGGATTCAAGTCATTTGGATCTGTAGATCATCCTTGGTAAAAATAACAAGGCAGAAGCTTTTCTGCATTCAAACATTTTTCAAATTTAAACCCTAATAGCTTTTGAGTTGATTCCAACTCTCAAAAATCACATTTAACCATACCTTTCAGAATATATAAAATTATATAGGTTTACTTACATAAATAATGACCAAGTAATAAAAGAATGCCACATAAGCATTTCTAGTCACTTTATCTAATTAAAATAAAAGGTTAAACCTTATTAAATTGTGACAAAACTTTAAATCACATGCCCATGTACTTAAATATGTGGTGATGACATGTGTCAACATGATCCCATGTTTGGTTTGGAGAATATTAAATCTTAAGTACTTTTTCAATGAGTAGAAATTACTTTTCTAAAAATAAAAGGAATTAAACCAAGCTTGGCTCTTGTAATGTTAGTGATGATGCTAGATCATCTATAGGAACCTTGTGGTGATGATTGCAAGTAGTTAAGTATTGTTTGGTGATTGTGTACCTCGTATTTATTTATAGACGCTAGTACCGACCAAGGATACGAGGAGGAAGGAGGATACTACGAAGAAGAAGCCGAGGAGAACTTCAACTACTACTCTGCACAAGGCAAGCTTATACTGATACTGATGCAAGCCAATACTTGCAAGCTATTAACTTAGCAAGCCTTACTAATCAAGTTGACCCATGCAAGCTAATACTCGCTTGCTACCATGCCCACTATATGCCTTAAAGCATATATGATCATAACCACTTGATAAACCAATCCTAGTTTTACTTGCAAGCGTTATACTTTATTTCTTTATCAAAGCTATTACTTAGAGTTTACTTAAGTGAATGGTAGATTCTAGAAGGATAAAAGAAGGTTGCATAAAGAGCATAAAATTTGGCCTAAGCTAGACAATCTTGATGTCATCCTAAGGCATGATATTGAACTTAGTTAAAACTCCACTTGTTTACCACCCCTTATTAGTACTTACCCCCACTTGTAGATGCTAGTGCTAAGAATTAAACTTGATCAAATTTAGATGGGAATACTTGGTGGAAAAATGGTTATGAAAACCTTGGAATGATGGATCATTCTACTGAAATGTTTTGGACATGTGTTTCCGAACACCAGCTGATTTATGGTGATGAAAACGTTGAGGCACGAGCCTTAGCCTTTATAAAACTGATGGTTGTCTGGATGCGATATCATTCCAATTTTACCGTACAACCACAATACCCGAGAATTGGGTAGGGCTTGACTGGAAACTTATATACCTTAGTATTAGTTCCCTCACGGCCAAGGTCTGAGCTGAGGCTACCTTGTGAATATTGTCCACCTATGCAGTACCCAAGATGACAATTGTTCATGGTTGGGAAGCCAAACTCACAGGAGAGGTGCTTATACTAGGGCGTGTAATTGAAAGGTTAGGATTGATTATCCGCATACTGAGTACGGTGAATTCAGGATTTGTTCCTGACAGATGTATCGAATGTTGTGGTGAAAGTGTACAATCTCTGCAGAGTGTCAAACTATTCAAATAGCCGCGTCCGCGGTTATGGACAGTTGGAGTGGCCATACTGCTCCCCCATCAGATGTTTCCAAAATGACTTGTGAAATGATTTGAGACTTTGACTTGACCACAACAGGGTTGTGATATGAAATACAAGTTCCCACTTAGGTGTTATAAACTTCAACTAGCTCTCTTGCTTCTGAACTTAGTAGAGGTAAATCTGGCTTTTTGCAAAACAACCCTAGAGCCTAGTGTCCTATTACAAAAACCCCCTTCACTTGTTAGTATTAGTTTGCGAGTACTTAAAGAGTACTCATGGCTTTGTCCCTGGCTATTTCCATGGCCAGACTATGAAGAGGAGTACCTGGAGGATGGACCCCAGGAAGGTTACGACAACTAGGATCATCTCCCATCGTCAGCATTGCCTGTGACCCCGAAGATGGAGCTTCGCCTACGCTACCGTTATTATTACGTATTCCGCTGCTTGTGTTGTATTAAGACTGGATCATGAGATCCTTATTTGTGTAAGACCTTATGTATGGTTTGTAATGGATGATGTACTGTGGTATCCAATTCTGTTATGTCTCGCAAAAATGGTAATCCTGGGATTGCGATGTATGGCATAGCAGGCATCTGGGATTAAAAATCCGGGTGTTAACAGTAAGCGCGATAGATTTCTCTTGTATTAAATCTTTTCGAAGGTAGATGGGTGCATCTTATTGAAGTAAACAATCTTGTCAGTGTGAGTTTCCATCTATTAGGACAAAACATTCTCAATTTTCTGAGTGATGGTGAGATTGTTCTTTCCTATAAAGAAAGTCCGAAGAATATGGATTTGAATGCCACAAAGCCATATTTTTAGACATATATAGTGGACCAACATGTTGTACTTATGATTTCCCATGTTTTATGAGTTCTCAAACTTCCTAGCTAAGTCCACCCACTTGATTTGACTTTATACCGATTTATCAAAATTAGGTCAAATTTGAACTACTCAAGTAAATAGTGGGATGCTTTGAAAGTTTACAAAGAATCTTTTGGAGGTAGCCATCGAGGTGTCACAATTAATGTATCAAACCACTGAGAGTTTTGATGATAGGTTCAACTTCTTGCTAAGATTTTGCACCTTGACAATTTAAAGAAATTAGATCAAACTTGAGTTAGAAGTAAGCGTGATAGATTTCTCTTGAATTACTAATTGTCTTTTCGAAGGTAGATGGGTGCATATTATTTTTAGTAAACAATACCATCAGTGTGAGTATCCAACTACCAGGAAAGAACATTCTTAATTTTATAAGTGAAGACGAGATTCTTCCTTTCCATAAATAACATCTTAAGAATATGGATTTGAATGCCACAAGTATACATTTTAAATTTTATAGTGGACGGACATGTTGTACTTACAATTCCCATGTTTTATGATTTCTCAAACTTCGGCCTAGCAAACTCTACCCACTTGAATGACTTTATGCCGATTTATCGAAATTAGGTAACTATAGGAAAATTGTAGATTGCTTTGAATGTTTTGCGCTTTTTAGGTAACCATCGGGGGGCATTTAATATATCACGAACCACCACAGAGAGTTATTAAAAATAGGTTCAACTTATTGCTAAGATTTTTCATCTTGATAACTTACCGAAATTAGGTCAAACTTGAGGTATGATGGGTTGCTCTCGAATTAAATATCATTTCAGAGTTAGATGGTTACTTCTTCTTTTAGTAAACAATGTCGTCGGTGTGAGTTTCCAACTATCAGGAAAGAACATTCTCAATTTTCCAAGTGATGGACTTGGATGTTGTTTTCATTTTCTATAAGGTCCTTGATGCAACCTGTACTTCCATCGACCTTTTTAACTGAAGGTCACAGCTCCCACAGGACCTGTGTCAGTTAAAAGAAAAAGCCACTGCCGAAATTTTCATATAGAGTTATCAATATTTTAATTCTTATGGACTACCCATGAGCTTAGGTGTGACCCTTAAGGTTTTTAGCTTGTGGATAGCTTCTAGTATGTATATGGAAGTGTGAGACCCTGGCGCATGGCTCAATAGGATTGATAGGAAACCCATACCAATAAGTTGCAACTTCTTTTCCGGAAGCTCATTCGAAAAGAACTCTAAGGTTAAGCGTGCTTGGCCTAGAGCAATTCTAGGATGGGTGACCGACTGGGAAGTGGGTACCGGGTGCGCACGAGTGAGGACAAAGTTCATAGAAAAGACTAGTGTTGGTCCGTGGGGTTAGTGTAGAGATCCTATTGAGCTGCCAGAAGTGAGAGACATCGGTCCGGAGTGACCGCGGGTGTTACAAATTGGTATCAGAGCCGACCCTCGCGGTTAAACGGGCATGTGCGGGTCAGTGGCGGACATGTGGCGCATGGCGCGTGTGGCACGGAGTGGACACGACATGGCACATGTGCCGGCACTGGACGCACAGACATGTGCCAAAAGGGGACGTTCCTGGCTTGTGGTTGATCGACGAGGACGTCGATATTCTGAGGGTGGGTGTATGTGAGACCCTGGTGCATGGATCAATAGGATTGATAGGAAACCTGTGAGACCCTGGCGCATGGTTCAATAGGATTGATAGGAAACCCATACCAACAAGTTGCAACTTCTTTTTCGGAAGCTCATTCGAAACGAACTCTAAGGTTAAGTGTGCTTGGCCTAGAGAAATTCTATGATGGGTGACCGACCGAGAAGTGGGTACCGGGTGCGCACGAGTGAGGATAAAGTGCGCAGAAAAGACTAGTGTTGGTCTGTGGGGTTAGTCTAGAGATCCTATTGAGCTGCCAGAAGTGTCAGCCGTCGGTTCGGAGTGACCGAGGGTGTTACAAAGTGGTATCAGAGCCAACCCATGCGGTTTCATGGGCCTGTGCGGGTTAGTGGCGGACATGTGGCGCATGGCGCGTGTGGCCCGGAGAGGACACGGCATGGCACATGTGGCGGCACTGGACGCACATGCATGTGCTAAGAGGGGACGTTCCTGGCTTGAGGTTGATCGACGAGGACATCGATCTTCTAAGGGTGGGTGTATGTCAGACCCTGGCGCATGGTTCAATAGGACATATAGGAAACCCATACCAACAAGTTGCAACTTCTTTTCCGGATGCTTATTCGAAAAGAACTCTAAGGTTAAGCATGCTTGGCCTAGAGCAATTCTAGGATGGGTGACCGACCGGGAAGTGGGTACCGGGTGCGCACGAGTGAGGACAAAGTGCGCAGAAAAGACTAGTGTTGGTCTGTGGGATTAGTCTAGAGATCCTATTGAGCTGCCAGAAGTGACAGCCGTCGGTCCATAGTGACCGAGGGTGTTACAAAACCCATACCAACAAGTTGCAACTTCTTTTCAAGAAGCTCATTCGAAAAGAACTCTAAGGTTAAGCGTGCTTGGCCTAGAGCAATTCTAGGATGGGTGACTGACCGGGAAGTGGGTACCGGGTGCGCACGAGTGAGGACAAAGTGCACATAAAAGACTAGTGTTGGTCTGTGGGGTTAGTGTAGAGATCCTATTGAGATGCCAGAAGTGACCGGGGGTGTTATAGGAAGTCTATCACGACTACTTTTTCCCTTATGGACAACATAGTGGATGACCTTACTCACAGTAGTATTTCTTTGCTTAGACATATGCTCACCTCTGTCCACATGTTGTACGTGCAGAGAGAATAAAATGTAGGTAGGGGAAGTGGGAAGCAGCGAAGAGCAAAGTTATGATGGGTTCCTAACACGACGTACTCCTGCCGCCTATGTACACTTTACTAGTAGTAAATTTCAGGACCTACACATGAAAAAAGGGTGTGTTTTATATCTCCTTCAGTTCCTCTCATGTCTCCACCCCCCTCACCTCGTGCACTGGCCTGGCCGATCTCTCGCTCGTCCACAGCATGGCGCTGCGCACGTGTGCCTTGGTACAGTGGCTCTGTTTCTTGTTTTGAGAGGGCGGCTATATTTATCTAGCGTGTTCGGCAGCCGTGTTGGTGTGGAGTATGAGGAGTAGTACATATGAAGGAAACCACTTTGGTCCTCGGTGGCAAAAAAATTCAAACTTTTCCGGTTTCAAAATTTGCACTTGCTTCCCAAACATCGGGAGGGAAGGTTATCCAAAAGTAATACTTGTTATCTTATTTTTATCTTGTCTTATCTCTTACAATACCATAGACCACTATATAGTGTACGTATAACATTGAACACTGACCATTGGATCAAGAGTGGAAAATCCAAACATTGCTAACCGTTCAATCTTCTTTTCCGTTCTTAGCATCTAGAAGATTCTATTGATAGACTTTAGCACAATGAATGAATGCTAGTATGCGCAAACCTGAAGACACACTTCATTGCTTAGTTCCAGGGACCTTGTGCTTCCACCGATGGACTTGGATGTAATTTTCATTTTTATGAGGTCCTCAATGTAACTTTTACTTCCACTGACCGTGTTAACTGAAGCACCTCGCTCCTATGGGACATACCACTGTTATAAGAAAATGAAACCTCCAAATTATCACACAAAGTGTACCACGGCTTCTTATATAATTCCATTTTCAAGCTTCCTAGCTAACTTCGCACAATTCACCGACTTCTTGCTGACTTAACGAAATTAACTCAAACTTGAGCTACAAGTAAGCGAGGTAGATTGGTCTTGAATTAAATGTCTTTTCATAGGTAGATGGGTGTTGTAGTAAACAATGACGTCGATGTGAGTTTCCAACTATAAGGAAAGAATATTCTCAATTTCCCGAGTAATGACGAGCTTGTTCTTTTCATAAAGAAAGTCCATAGAATATGGATCTGAATGCCACAAGCCAAGCTTCCAGGCATATTAAGTGGACCAACATTTTTCGCTTACGATTCCTATGTTTAATTTTATGAGTTTTTCAACTTCATCCTAACTAACTCTGCCCACTTGAATGACTTTAAGACAGCTTATCGAAATAAGGTAAAGTTTGAACTACAAGAAAATTGTAGGTTTTGTTTAAAGGTTTTGCGATTTTTTCAGGTAACCATCGGGGATGGGGAATTTAATATATCACAAACCACCACCGAGAGTTCTGACAGCAGGTTCAACTGCTTGCTAAATTTTTTCATCTTGACAATTTAACAAAATTTGGTCAAACTCGAGGTACCAGTAAGCGCGATAGATTCCTCTTGAATTACTAGTTGTCTTTTCGAAGGTAGATGAGTGCATCTTATTTTTAGTAAACAATGTCATAAGTGTGAGTATCCAACTACCAGGAAATAACATTCTTAATTTTCTAAGTGATGACGAGATTGTTCCTTTCCGTAAATAAAGTATGAAGAATATGGATCCGAATGCCACAAGGAGACCTTTCAAATATTTATAGTGGACCGACATGTTGTACTTACAATTCCCATGTTTTATGATTTTTAAACTATGGCCTAGCTAACTCTTCCCACTTTAATGACTTTATGACGATTTATCGAAATTAGGTCAATCTTGATAAACTACAGGAAAATCGTAAGTTGCGTTGAAAGTTTTGCGATTTTTTAGGTAACCATCGGGAGGGGGGGTCATTAAATATATCATGAACCACCACCGAGAGTTTTGAAAACAGGTTTAACTTCTAGCTAAGATTTTTCATCTTGAGAAACCTTACGAAATTAGGTCAAACTTGAGGTACAAGTAAGCATTATAGATTGCTCTTGAATTAATTTTCTTTTTGAAGGTACATGGGTGCACCTTCTTGTAGTAAACAATGTCGTCGGTGTGAGTTTCCAACTATCAGGAAATAACAATCTCAATTTTCCAACTGATGATGAGATTATTCCTTTCTATAAAGAAAGTTCGAAGAATATTGGATCTGAATATGCCACAAGCCAACTTGAATGACTTTGTGCCGATTTATTAAAATTAGGTCAAATTTGAACTACAGGAAAATTGTAGGTTGCTTTGAAATTTTTGTGATTTTTTGGAGGTAAACATCGGGGGGTCATTTAATATATCACAAACCACCATTAAGAGTTTTGAAAACAGGTTAAACTTCTTTTATGATTTTGCATCTTGGAATTTTAACAAAATTATGTCAAACTTGAGCTACCAGTAAGCCCGATACATTTATCTCGAATTAAGTATAATTTTAGAGGTAGATGGGTATATCTTATTTTAGTAAACAATGTCGTTGGTGTTAGTTTCCAACTATCATGATAGAACATTCTCAATTTTCCAAGTGATGTACTTGGATGTCACTTTCATTTTCTATAAGGTCCTTGATGAAACCTGTACTTCTAGTGACCGTGTTAACTGAAGCTCACTGCTCCCATGGGACCCGTTTTAGTTAAAGGAAAAAGGCACCGCCCCAATTTTCATATATACTGGAACTTTCGTTCTTACAATTCCCAAGTTTTAAGATAGATTTTTCAAGATTACTAGCTAACTTCGTACATTAAATGACTTTATATAGATTTAACAAAATTAGGTCAAATTGTTCTTCTATGTAAAGAATGTAGCTCAAAATACAGGGGAAAATCGATGAACGATAATAGATTACGCATGCATATTGTTGAGGAAATATGGCATGTAAGAGCAACTTACTTTTGCGTCTATTTATACGGTTGTTAATCATTATTAATAAGTCGGTGGAATTTTGCAAAAAAATTGAGTCTAGAGGGGTTGTGAGGGGAGTACAAGGCACATGTTTCTAAAGGAAAAAGCAAATAATGGGCCCCACTTGGCAGTGTATGACCAAGCTATAAAACTACTATGCAAAAGTTAGCATCTTTAGTCTAGTAAGTCTGACGAATCATCTCGTAAAGACACTGTCTAAACGGTAGAGCTTAGGGCATCACCTATGTATGTGACCAAACCTATATTTAAGATGGGACCCACTTGCTAATACCAAGATAGTTGATTGAACCACACTGTATCTAGTAAAACTTGTCCATAAGATAAGACCCACATGTAAGAGCTACCCTCTTGTAGTCTTGTGATTAAAATTTGTTTTCTATTGCTATGTGTAGTAGATATCAATACTTTAATGCTTATGGACTACCCATGAGATTAAGGGTGACCCTTAAGGTTTTTAGCTTGTGGATAGCTTCCACTATGTATATGGAAGTCCATCAACATAGTGGATGCCCTTATTTGTAGTAGTATTTATTTTCTTAGACATATGCTCACCTTTGTCCACGCACTGTACATGAAGAGAGAGTAAAACATAGGTAGGGGAAGAGGGAAGCAGCAAAGAGCAAAGTTATGATGTGTTCCTGACACGAGGTACTCCTGCCGCCAGTGTATAGTCTACCAGTTGTAAATTTCAGGACCTGTACACTAAAAAAGGGTGTGTTTTCTCTCTCCTTCAATGCCTATCATTTATTCACCCCTCCTTCCTCACGCACTGGCCCAACTGATCTCTCCCTTGTCCATAGCGTGGCGCTGCGCACGTGTGCCTTGGTATGATGGCTCTGTTTCTTTTTTATAGGATGGCTCTATTTTTCTAGCGTGTTCGACATCCACTTTGGTGTGGAGTAGGAGTAGTACATAGGAAGGAAACCACGTAGATCATTGTCAATTCCTATTTCTGCATGTGTCTTGCAAGTCTCCTTTTTTCTATGCGAATATGGTTGATATTGATGAATATGCTTGTTATTGATGATCAGTTGATGCGACCATTTTTTCTATTCCTAAACAGAGGGAGTACCATTTTTCTCCTAATATTATTTACATTCTAGGCAAATTAAAAATCTCAGTCGAGCGGCAAAATTTACTGCGGGTGTACCCCTGTTTGAATCAGTGGTAGAGTATCCAATGTTGTGCACTTGCACGTAACTAATGTAATGGATGATTAGCTGATATGACTCTTGGCCTTCAATTCCTAACCAGCTAGCATACTAGTACTAGTCTACAATTACCTTTTCTATTATTACTTGGCCGCTAGCAACAAAATGAAAAATCATAATTGAGCGCAAAATTCCCCACCGACTCAAATGCATTTCGCGCCCCTGCCTTTCAAACATTTTGAGGAAAAGTCTCACTCTATTATTATTAGATTGGCGCTAGCCAAATTCAAAATATGAATCGTGTAGGGGTTCGTAGCATGGAAAACAAAAATTTTCTATCGCATACAAACAAACAAGCCAAGATCTATCTACTAGATTGTAGCAACGAGTCGATGGAATAACTCACCCTCGAAGATTCCAAAGTGTTTAACGAGAGCAGATTCTCGTGGGTGATGTAGTCGTACTCTTTCCGATCTCAAGATCGTGTAGACGATCCTTCCGGCGCCACGTTCCAGCAGCGCCCCCGCAGTCGGTCACACGTTCGGTACTCGACGAAGACCTTCCTCTCCCTTGTTCCAGCAGGCAGCGGAGGTTGTAGCACTCTCCTCGCGATTCCGGCAGCACAACGGCGTGGTACCGGAAGTAGAGGGGAGATCCCGCAGGGCTTCGCCTTAAGCCGGTGCGAGTATGGTGGAGCTTATGAGAGAGGCTATTAGTGGTCTAGTAATTAGACACACCAATTAGAGGGCTCTAAACCAATTAGAAGGCTCTAAACCAAAATAGCTCTAAACCGGGGTTTTAGATCTAGGGTTTAGTTTAGAGGGTAGGAACTAGTAGTGTTGTGTAGAGAGGGGAGCCCTGCCCCTCCCTTTATAGGTGGGAGGGCCGGCGGCCAAGGGGAGGAGTTCCTCCCCAACTCGGCCTTGGGAGGTGCGCCGGCCAAGGGGAGGAACCCTCCTCCAACTCGGCCTCCACCTCTCCTCCTCTTTCTCCTCTTTCCGAAAACTGGCAGTTTGACCGAAAACTGGCAGTTTGACTTTTTCAATTAGGATTTGAATTAACCCTTTATTTCGGACAGCGAGAACACTTAGTACATGATGCAATCATTCCAACATGCAATGACACATTCATGTACCCCTTCCCTCCCGGAGTGCCGGACATTCCGGGACCTTCTAGAATGTTCCCGATGAAAACACCGGAATCATTCCCGAACTCCGAAACGGGACTTTCCTTATATGAATCTTATTCTCCGGACCATTCCGGATCACCTCGTGATATCCCGGATCCCATCCGAGACTCCGAACAACATTCGGTCTCTTTCTCATAATACCATAACTACTCAAACAACGTCGAATCCTTAAGTGTGTCTCCCTACGGTTCGTGAATTATGCAGACATGATCGAGACACTTCTCCGAACAATAACCAATAGAGGAATCTGGAAATTCATATGGCTCCCACATATTTCTACGATTACTTTGCGATCGAATGAACCACTTACATACGATACCAATTTCCCTTTGTCTCACGATATGTTACTTATCCGAGGTTATGATCTTCGGTATCTCTGCATACCTAGTTCAACCTCGTTACTGATAAGTACTCTTTTCTCGTTCCCGTGATATGTGATCCCTTGTGACCCAGTCACATGCTTGCAAGCTAATTGGATGACATTTCACCGAGAGGGCCCAGAGAATATCTATCCGTCATGTGGATGGACAAATCCCACTCTTGATCCATGTGTTTCAACCAATACTTTCCGAACACTCAATACCACCTTTATAGCCACCCTGTTACGGTGTGGTGTTTGATGACATCAAAGCATCCATCCAGTAAAGGTGATATGCATGATCTCATGGTCGAAGGAATTAGGTTACTATGTATCAGAAAGCATATAGCAATTGAACTATTGAAATGACTTGATCTTTATGCTACGCTTATCTATAGGAGTATGTCCACCATATCATTCTCCTAACGATATGATCTTGTTGTTGATAACATCTCAATGTTCATGACAAAGAAACCACATCATCAATCAACCAACAAGCTAGTGAAGTATAGAGGCTATACTAGGGACTTCAAATTAAGTTTACAATTCACACAAGTATTAATGGTTTCCTTGTTAATACTATTATAGCATGAATGCAAACATTTATCATAAACACAAAGATATAATAATAACTATATTTATTATTGCCTCTAGGGCATATCTCCAACAGTCTCCCACTTGCACTAGAGTCATCTAATCTAGATTACATGGTAATATACCGAACACCCATGGCAGTTTGGTGTTGGTCATGTTTTGCCCTCGGGAGAGGTTTAGTCAACGGATCCGCCACATTCAGATCTGTGTGTACTTTGCAAATCTTTATATCCCCATCCTGGATATGTTCTCGAATAGCGTGAAAACGTAGCTTGATATGCTTCAGCTTCTTGTGTGACCTTGGTTCTTGCGCATTGGCTATGGCGCCCATGTTATCACAGTAGATAGACATTGGGTCCAGCGCACTAGGAACCACACCCAGCTCTGTAATGAACTCTTTCATCCATATCGCTTCTTGTGAAGCCTCCGAAGCAGCCATGTATTCCGATTCAGTTGAAGATCTCGCCACAACGCTTTGCTTTGCACTCCTCCAGCTAACTGCTGCACCATTCAAAATAAATACGTATCCAGATTGTGATTTAGAATCATCCGGATCAGTGTTCCAACTAGCATCGGTGTAACCATTAACAACGAGCTGTTCATCACCTCCATAAGAAAGAACCATATCCTTAGTTCTTCTCAAGTACTTAAGGATGTTTTTGACCGCTGTCCAATGATCCACTCCTGGATCACTTTGATATCTGCTAGTTAAACTAACAGCATATGCAATGTCGGGTCTAGTACATAGCATGGCATACATTAGAGATCCTATGGCTGAGGCATAGGGAGTCTTACTCATCCTTTCTCTATCTTCTGCCGATGTCGGACTTTGAGTTTTACTCAAGGTCGTATTGGGCAACATGGGCAAGAACCCTTTCTTGCTATCTTCCATTCCAAACCTCTTTAGAACTTTGTCCAAATATGTACTTTGTGACAATGATATTTGGCGTTTCGATCTATCTCTATAAATCTTTATGCCTAATATGTAAGCTGCTTCGCCAAGATCCTTCATTGAAAAACTATTATTCAAATATTCCTTGACACTATTAAGAAGGTCTACATCATTCCCAATCAACAATATGTCATCCACATACAGTATTAAGAATGCTACAGAGCTCCCACTCACTTTCTTGTAAATACAAGCTTCTCCATAAGTTTGTATAAAACCAAAACTTTTGATTACCTTATCAAAACGTTGATTCCAACTTCGGGATGCTTGCTTCAATCCATAGATGGACCGTTGAAGCTTGCATACCTTGTTAGCATCTTTAGGATCGACAAAACCTTTGGGTTGCATCATATACAACTCTTCATCAATGTCTCCATTGAGGAATGCTGTTTTGACATCCATCTGCCATATCTCATAATCATAATATGCAGCGATTGCTAACATAATCCTCACAGACTTTAGCTTCGCTACTGGTGAGAAAGTCTCATCGTAGTCAACTCCTTGAATTTGTCGAAACCCTTTTGCGACAAGTCGAGCTTTATAGACAGTAACATTACCATCAGCATCTGTTTTCTTCTTGAAAATCCATTTGTTCTCGACAGCCTTCCGGCCATCCGGTAAGTCCACCAAAGTCCATACTTGGTTTTCGTACATGGATCCAATCTCGGATTTCATGGCTTCTTGCCATTTATTGGAATCTGGGCTCATCATCGCTTCCTCATATGTCTCGGGGTCATCGGTGTTGTCCACCAACATGACATTCATAACGGAATCATACCAATCTGGAGTGGTACGAGTTCTCGTTGACCTCCGAGGCTCTGTAGCAACTTCAACCGAAGTTTCATGATCATCATCATTAGCTTCCTCTCTTATTGGTGCAGGCACCACAGGAACTTCTTCCGGTGCTGCGCTACTCGCAATTTCGAGAGAAGGTTCGACAACCTCGTCGAGTTCTACTTTCCTTCCAGTCACTTCTTTCGAGAGAAATTCCTTCTCTAGAAAGGATCCATTCTTGGCAACGAAGATTTTGCCTTCGGATCTATGATAGAAGGTATACCCAATAGTTTCCTTTGGGTATCCTATGAAGACGTATTTTTCCGCTTTGGGTTCAAGCTTGTCCGGCTGTAACTTTTTTACATAGGCTTCGCATCCCCAAACTTTAAGGAACGACAATTTAGGTTTCTTCCCAAACCATAATTCATACGGTGTCGTTTCAACGGATTTAGATGGTGCCCTATTTAAAGTGAATGCGGCTGTTTCTAATGCATAACCCCAAAATGATAGCGGTAAATCTGTAAGTGACATCATAGAACGAACCATATCTAAGAGAGTTCGATTACGACGTTCGGACACACCATTACGCTGTGGTGTTCCCGGCGGTGTCAATTGTGAAAGTATTCCGCACTTCTTTAAATGCTCGCCAAACTCGTAACTTAGATATTCACCTCCACGATCAGAACGTAGAAATTTAATCTTCTTGTTACGTTGATTCTCTACCTCACTTTGAAACTCCTTAAACTTCTCGAAAGTTTCGGACTTATGTTTCATGAAATAGATATACCCATATCTACTCAAATCATCCGTGAAGGTAAGAACATAACGATAACCACCGCGCGATGCTACACTCATTGGACCACACACATCGGTATGTATGATTTCCAATAAGTCCGTAGCTCGCTCCATTATACCAGAAAATGGAGTCTTAGTCATTTTACCCATCAGACATGCTTCGCATCTTTCAAGTGATTCAAAATCAAGTGATTCAAGAAGTCCATCGGAATGGAGTTTCTTCATACGTTTCACTCCAATGTGACCAAGACGACAGTGCCACATATAGGTCGAATTATCGCTTGATTTCAAACGTTTAGCTTCAATGTTATTAAGATGTGTATTTCTACTATCGAGATTCAATAAGAATAGACCATCTATCAAAGGTGCATGTGCGTAAAACATATTACTCATATAAATCGAACAACCATTATTCTCTGATTTAAACAAGTAACCGTCTCGCAATAAACAAGATCCCGATATAATGTTCATGCTCAACGCAGGCACCAAATAACAATTATTTAAGTATAAAACTAATCCCGATGGTAGATGAAGAGGTAGCGTGCCGACCGCGATCACATCAACCTTTGATCCGTTTCCCACACGCATCGACACCTCGTTCTTCGCTAGCTTCCGTTTATTCTGCAGCTCCTGTTTCGAGTTACAAATATGAGCAACCGAACCAGTATCAAATACCCAGGCACTACTACGAATACTAGTGAGATACACATCAATAACATGTATATCAAATATACCTTTCTTCTTGATGTTGCCGTTCTTCAAATCCGCCAAGTACTTTGGGCAATTCCGCTTCCAGTGACCTTCTCCCTTGCAGTAAAAGCACTCAGTTTCAGGCTTAGGTCCAGCCTTGGTCTTCTTCGTTGGCATGGTAACTTTCTTACCACCCTTCTTGAAGTGTCCCTTTTGCTTAGACTTGCCTTTCTTGAATTTGGTGGTCTTATTGACCATCAACACTTGGTGCTCTTTCTTGATCTCCACTTCTGCAGATTTTAACATAGCAAATAGTTCTGGCAACTCTTTGTTCATGTTCTGCATGTTGTAGTTCATCACAAAGTTCTTGTAACTTGGTGGTAGTGATTGGAGGATGCGGTAAACTCCCAAAGTATTAGGAATCACTATACCCAAACTTTGAAGTTTATTTGCGTGCCCAGACATCTTAAGCACATGCTCACTGACGGAGCTACCCTCTTCCATCTTGCAGTTAAAGAACTTTTCAGAAGCTTCATAACTTTCAATTGCCGCATGAGTCTCAAAAATTAATTTGAGATCCTCGACAATATCATATGGATCTGACTCTTCAAACCTTTTCTGAAGCTCCGATTCTAAACCATACAAGATAGCACACTGAACTATGGAGTACTGATTCTTCCGAGCGAGGTAAACATTCTTTACTTCATCGGTAGCATCAGCTGCAGGTGGGTCACCTAGCGGTGCATCCAGCACATAGGTCAAATTACCAGCTGTGAGGACAATCCTCAAATTGCGGAACCAATCCGCGAAGTTGCTTCCATTGTTTTTCAACTTTTCTTTCTCTAGGAACGCATTAAAATTGATGGTAGGGGCTGCCATTGATCTACAACATATTTGCAATAGTTTAGACTAAGTTTATGACAAATTGAGCTCAAATTAATTAATGAAATTAAACTAGGTGAACTCCCACTCAAAACAACATCCCTCACATTGTTTTAGTGATCACACGAACCAAAACTACTATATCAACACCGATCATCACGAGAGCCGATATAGTTTTAATGGCGAACAATCATCATGTTCATCATATCTACTATATGATTCATGCTTTGCCTTTCGGCGATCCGTGTTCCTGAGGCCATGTCTGTACATGCTAGGCTCGTCAAGATCAAACCTTAGTTACCGCATAAGCAAATCTGGCTTGCTTACGTTGTATTCACCCGCGGAATCAAAGACACCCGATCATCACGTGGTGCTTCGAAGCAACAAGCTTTGGCAACGGTGCATACTAAGGGTGAACACTTCAGAACTTGAAATTTATGTGCATGAGGGATCATCTTATAATGCTACCGTCGTCTACTAAGCAATACAAGATGCATAAAGGATTAACATCACATGCAATTCATAATATGTGATATGATATGGCCTTTCTTCTTTGTGCTTCCGATCTCCATCTTCAAGCACGAATATGATCTCCATCATCACCGGCATAGCATCAAGGTCAATGACGCTTCTTCATGGTTGTCGTCCACCAGCTTCAACTATTACAACTATTTTGAATAGACACGCAGGTCTTAACAGAAATTAAAGACAACCATATGGCTCCTGCCGGTTGCCAACTTACAATAAGGAACATTGCATACATCAAATATAATCACAATCATGGCCATATCACATCACTGCACACCCCTGCAAAACAAAGTTAGACGCTTCTACTTTCTTTGCATATTTTACGTGGTTTGGGGCTTTCCATAAGTGTCGTTCTAACCTACGAACAAGAACCACAACATTGATACTAGCATTGTTGATTACCCGTTGTAAATTGGATCTTTACTATGCTAGGAGAAACAGGCACCCGCAAAGCCACTTATGCAATACAAGTTGCATGTTAAGCGTGGAGCAAGTCTCATGAACGATGTCATGTAAGGTTAGCCCGGGCCGCTTCATCCCAACATACCGCAAGATGCAAAGTACACAAAAAGCAATCTACAATAAAAGCATCAACGCCCACAATGACCATTGTGTTCTACTCGTGCAACAGATCTACATATAGACACGGCTCTGATACCACTGTAGGGGTTCGTAGCATGGAAAACAAAAATTTTCTATCGCATACAAACAAACAAGCCAAGATCTATCTACTAGATTGTAGCAACGAGTCGATGGAATAACTCACCCTCGAAGATTCCAAAGTGTTTAACGAGAGCAGATTCTCGTGGGTGATGTAGTCGTACTCTTTCCGATCTCAAGATCGTGTAGACGATCCTTCCGGCGCCACGTTCCAGCAGCGCCCCCGCAGTCGGTCACACGTTCGGTACTCGACGAAGACCTTCCTCTCCCTTGTTCCAGCAGGCAGCGGAGGTTGTAGCACTCTCCTCGCGATTCCGGCAGCACAACGGCGTGGTACCGGAAGTAGAGGGGAGATCCCGCAGGGCTTCGCCTTAAGCCGGTGCGAGTATGGTGGAGCTTATGAGAGAGGCTATTAGTGGTCTAGTAATTAGACACACCAATTAGAGGGCTCTAAACCAATTAGAAGGCTCTAAACCAAAATAGCTCTAAACCGGGGTTTTAGATCTAGGGTTTAGTTTAGAGGGTAGGAACTAGTAGTGTTGTGTAGAGAGGGGAGCCCTGCCCCTCCCTTTATAGGTGGGAGGGCCGGCGGCCAAGGGGAGGAGTTCCTCCCCAACTCGGCCTTGGGAGGTGCGCCGGCCAAGGGGAGGAACCCTCCTCCAACTCGGCCTCCACCTCTCCTCCTCTTTCTCCTCTTTCCGAAAACTGGCAGTTTGACCGAAAACTGGCAGTTTGACTTTTTCAATTAGGATTTGAATTAACCCTTTATTTCGGACAGCGAGAACACTTAGTACATGATGCAATCATTCCAACATGCAATGACACATTCATGTACCCCTTCCCTCCCGGAGTGCCGGACATTCCGGGACCTTCTAGAATGTTCCCGATGAAAACACCGGAATCATTCCCGAACTCCGAAACGGGACTTTCCTTATATGAATCTTATTCTCCGGACCATTCCGGATCACCTCGTGATATCCCGGATCCCATCCGAGACTCCGAACAACATTCGGTCTCTTTCTCATAATACCATAACTACTCAAACAACGTCGAATCCTTAAGTGTGTCTCCCTACGGTTCGTGAATTATGCAGACATGATCGAGACACTTCTCCGAACAATAACCAATAGAGGAATCTGGAAATTCATATGGCTCCCACATATTTCTACGATTACTTTGCGATCGAATGAACCACTTACATACGATACCAATTTCCCTTTGTCTCACGATATGTTACTTATCCGAGGTTATGATCTTCGGTATCTCTGCATACCTAGTTCAACCTCGTTACTGATAAGTACTCTTTTCTCGTTCCCGTGATATGTGATCCCTTGTGACCCAGTCACATGCTTGCAAGCTAATTGGATGACATTTCACCGAGAGGGCCCAGAGAATATCTATCCGTCATGTGGATGGACAAATCCCACTCTTGATCCATGTGTTTCAACCAATACTTTCCGAACACTCAATACCACCTTTATAGCCACCCTGTTACGGTGTGGTGTTTGATGACATCAAAGCATCCATCCAGTAAAGGTGATATGCATGATCTCATGGTCGAAGGAATTAGGTTACTATGTATCAGAAAGCATATAGCAATTGAACTATTGAAATGACTTGATCTTTATGCTACGCTTATCTATAGGAGTATGTCCACCATATCATTCTCCTAACGATATGATCTTGTTGTTGATAACATCTCAATGTTCATGACAAAGAAACCACATCATCAATCAACCAACAAGCTAGTGAAGTATAGAGGCTATACTAGGGACTTCAAATTAAGTTTACAATTCACACAAGTATTAATGGTTTCCTTGTTAATACTATTATAGCATGAATGCAAACATTTATCATAAACACAAAGATATAATAATAACTATATTTATTATTGCCTCTAGGGCATATCTCCAACAAATCGAGCGGCAAAAACACACACCGATCTTAAAGTATTTCCCACCCCACCATTTCAAAAAATTTGAGCCAAAATATCCCACCGGGAGTACCGCAAAGAAGCCAACACTGCCTTTTAGAGTTTGAAAGACCTACTTTCAAATCCACCAATTCTCACAGCACTAGAGCCACATGAGCCTATGTTACTCTACATCGTAACGACAAACAAGGTTGTAAGTGTAGTAACATAAGTGGAGCGCGAGGAATAAAATCATGAACATAAGGCGTAGCGTCCAACTTATTATCTAAGCGAGGTCCTGACAGAGTCGAAGCAAAGTTATCCACATTACCAAAAGTTAGCTTATGGAGTATTCTTTGATACTAGAATACTATGACATTACTTTCAAGGGCACAAGATCACAATGATGAGTACAGCTCCCCTGCGAGATATAATGAACAATCGCGACGCCAAAGGACGTGTCGCAAAGTGGGGAATAGAGCTTGCATCTTTCAACATCGAGTACATGCCACGAATAGCAATCAAATCCCAAATACTATCCGAATTTGTCGCTGATTGGACATAGACGGAAGAAAACACAAGTCCTCCAGACTCAAAATTTTGGACCCTACAATTTGACGGATCAAAAGCACGAGGAGGCTCGGGGGCTGGCGTGGTGCTCAATTCACCCCATGGAGATAAGTTGTTCTATGTGTTACAGATACACTTCACGGCAACCAATAATATTGCCAAATATTAAGAACTATTACATGGAATACACATGGTCAAAAACATTGGCGTAACCCGGCTCATATGTTACGAAGACTCGGATTTAGTTGTCCAACAAGTATTCGATATCTGCAATGCAAATAAGTACATGGAAGCATACAAAGATATTGTGGATGAATTAGCCAAATTGTTTGAGGGCTTTGAGGTTCAACACATCACTCGAGCAGAAAATGAGGAAGCAGATGCTCTATCAAGAATAGGCTCTACGCGGAAACATGTTCCGTATGGTGCTTTTCTAGAGTACCTAAAAGTCCCCTCTATCACAGGAGTTGATGAGGACTATTCGACGAAATCCGACTCACCTTTAGTAGCAGTTCTGTTTGTAATCCCCGCCTGGACAAAACCCTATCTAGATTTCCTGATAGACGGAAAACTACCCGAAGAAGAAGTTCTGGGCCGGTAGCTCATCCGACGAGCATAATCCTATACAATAATCAATGGTGATCTCTATAAGCTGAGTGTTTCTAGAGTTTTCCAGCGATGTATTTCTCCGGAAGAAGGAGTGGAAATCTTATGAGAAATCCACAAAGGCGAATGTGGCCATCACGCTGCAGCCAAATCCTTAGTGGCAAAAGCTTTTAGACATGGATTCTTTTGGCTCACAGCTAAGGAAGATGCCGAGAAACTGGTCAAAGCATGCAAAAGCTGCCAAAAGTACGCCCGTCAGGCACACGTTCCGGCTGATCAACTGCGAATAATCCCTCTAACATGGCCATTTGCGGTCTGGTGGATTGATATGGTAGGGCCGTTTCGAACGGCAAAGTGTGGATTTACTCACCTAATAGTAAGGTGGATAAATTGCGATGGAGCCACAGCTAGAAAGTTCATCAAGGACATGATCATCATATTCAGCTATCCGCATAATATCATAACTAACAATGGGAGCAATGTTTCCATCGGAGAAGTAGCCGAATTCTCTGAAGAACAAGGGATCCGACTTGATATTGCATAAGTCGCACATCCACAAGCCAATGGAAAAGTCAAAAGGGCAAACAGTCTCATTTTACAAGGACTCTGACCTCGTCTCGAGGCACCACTTTGTCGTGATGCGGGGGCTTGGGCGGAAGAATTACCGTGTGTGATATGGATCTTGCAAACAAATCCTAATAGGTAAACGGATATACTCCTTTCTTCTTGGTCTACAGTGCAGAAGTATTTCTTCCGAGTGATTTAATTCATCAATATCCTCGAGTCAAAGCGTATGACGAAGAAGATACAAAAGTTTCTCGACAAGATGATCTCGATAGAATCAAAGAAGTTGGCATTGTTGATGAGCAGAGATTTACAACCTATCAGCAGAAATTACACAAGTACCATAGTCAAAGAGTTCAAAATCATTCTTTCAAAAAGGGTGATCTGGTTCTCCGAATTGTGCAAAAGAGAAAGAAAAAACTTTCCCCGATTTGGTAGGACCTTTTATGATCAGTCGAGTTCTGCATAATGGGTCATATTATTTAACCGATATGAGACCAATCAACGAAAGAACTAACACACGTAAGAGAAACAGAGCTGGTGGTAGTACATACCCAAATGAATTAGACCCTCCATGGAATATTGCACAACTACGTTACTTCTATTCTTAGTTATAATTCCTTGTAATCATATGCACCTGTTCAAAGTGAAATAAAGTGTTGGTTCCCTCACATATTTTCTGAGAAGGTTTTTACCATCTTATTTTCAAAAGAGCATGCCAGTTTCAAAAATCCCAGGATGCTTGAAAGTACTTTATGCTTATGTTTGTTCTGGTTATGATTTTTGAATATCTATAAAAATGTTACCTTCTAAATCTCATTTTATGTTTATGCTTTAGTTTTTTATCTGATTACTTAGACATGGGAATTTCCCGAGTAATGAATTGTTGGAACTAGAAGCCTATTTTGTTTCCGAGTTTAAACTGGTTTTGCAATTGCGCTCCGTTAACTCGGCAAAGTTTCCGTGCTAAAGGTTGGCCAGCTCATGAAAGGGATGAGGAAGAGAGATAGATTAAACGAGAAGTGTAAAGACAAATTTCTTAAGAAACTTTCGAGCAAACACATCAAATATATACAAAAAGTGATAAGTAGTAAAAGATAAGTTCTTACATACCAGCACACATAATAATTCAAAATATAGTGCCCATCATTACAAGCCATATGGAAGTTTTAGGATAATGCATCAAATGTTTTTATGCTGCAGATTCAGGTGGTGGTGGTGGAGACTTGGGAGCGCTAGACACGATATCGTTGCCATCCTGCTTAGGATATTTGGAAGTTTCTTCGTCTTCGACGAGACTATCTTCTGGTTCTTTTGGTGAAGGAGGCATGGTGACTGACTGGAAGAATGGCGTTGTATAATTTGTCATCTTAGCCACACGATAAGCATAGCCTGCACAAGTTTCTTGGATGGCCTTGATGACTTATGGGTTACCCTCATCGTCCTCGCTAGCGATGCCCTTGGTGACATGCCATATTTGCATCTCACTATGGTGATGAGTCACCATAGTAAGGGTAGTCTTGAAGGGATACGGGTAGGCTACACTAGCGCAAATCAAAAATTTCTACCGTGTAAACCAGGAATACTGTTGTCATAGATCACAGGATTACCACTAGATGCACAGTTGCAGAACTTGATGAAGCGCGTCGAGGCAGTGCAAACGTTCTACGTATCCTCCTTGTCCTCGTCCCACGAATAGCTCCCCTTGCACGGCTCGTCCAAATTCTACATCTGCAATACCTCCGAGGTATCCACACGTATAGGGTGGAAGCGTCAGACGCCAGACTTCTAGGTCCACGCGTGCAACACAGGCGTGAGGAGTGGCGGCTAGGTGGAATGGTCTTCATCTGGTCAGCACGCCCTAGCCTCTCTTATATAGGCATTCCTAGTGGGCTTCTACATTAGTAGTCCATTAGTAGCCTAAGCCTGGTCTAATTTGGATCTAATCCTCATTAGGCTTCCATCCCCTTAAGTGTGTGACCCTATAGGTTCATATACGTATAGACATGGCAAGAATACACTTATTCTCTCAATAGTTGGTAGCGGCCTCTAGCAAGACGTGCCAACTCCTAGACGTATACAAAGATCATATCGGACGAACCATCACAAGGTTTAGTACATGTCTTTCCCTTTGCCTCACGATATTTGGTCTAGCTCCAAGCTGACCTCCCTTTCTCGATACCGTGATTTGGAATCCCTTTACTAGGTTAAGTCTTAACCTTATGTAGCACGGCCATGCATTTCTAGATCCAATCACTCGAGGGGCCCAGAGATATCTCTCTCAAGTAGAGAGGGGAAAATCCCATCTTGATTGACCATGCCTTGCAGCATGCTTCAGGACAAACCCGAAAGCTACCTCTATGACTACCCAGTTACGAAGTAGTGTCTAATAGCCTCAAAGTAGGTCGATCCACATCTCAAGTACATGCGACAATCTCAGGTCTAAGGACAAAATGTACACGATGTGTAGAGAGAGATGCAAGTCTAATTGACAGTCTCAAGTTGGGTCAGTCCAACCCCATGTTCATAACATGTGCCCACATCATTGGTTTGACATCTCCATGTCTATGACTTGCGAAACATAGTCATCAACGAATCGATGTGCTAGTCTAATATTCACGTGTGTCCTCACATGAACTCCGACTAGGGACAACCATTAAATAACCATACATGTAAAGAGTTTCACAAACAATTCACATAATTGCAAGTCAATACAAGTTGCCTGATATGGATATTCAAGGAACATTAAAATAACTCATGGATACATAACAAATATAATCATCTATATGATTACCTCTAGGGCATATTTCCTTCAGTCTCCCACTTGCACTAGAGTCAATCTAGATTATATCTAATACCTATTGCTCTTGCATGCGCCTGATGCGCAGGCTGCGGGAGTGGCTTTGTAAATGGATCAACAACATTTGAGTCCGTATGTATTTTGCATATCATGACACTACCATCCTCAACAAACTCTCGAATATGGTGGTAGCGCATGCGAATATGTTTGTCCTTCTGGTGCTATCTAGGCTCCTTGGATATTACAATAGCACCATAGTTGTCAAAATAAACATCCATGGGATTGGACGCGCCCTGAACCACACCAAGAGTGATCAGGAAATTCCTAATCCAAATAGCTTCCTTTGCAACCTCCGAGGCGGCAATATATTCAGCTTCTATTGAAGAGGAGGCCACCGTATCTTGCTTGGAACTTTTCCAACTCACATCACCACTATTCATGACAAACACATAACCTGATTGCGATCTGGAGTCATCTGAGTCGTTAAGGTAACTCGCATCTATGTAACCCCTTTCACTGAGTTCATCCTCACCTCCATAAACTAGGAACACATCCTTAGTCCTTTTGAAGTACTTAAGGATGTTCTTTAACACTGTCTAGTGACCTTCACCTAGATCAGCCTGGTATCTGGTAGTAACACTTATAGAATAGGAAACATCTGGGCGAGTACATATCATTGCATACATGATGGATTCAATAGCCGAAGCATATGGAATCCTGCTCATGCGCTCACGCTCATCAGTAGTCAAAGGTCACAGAGTCTTGCTGAGTTTTATGCCATGAGACATGGGCAAGAAGCCCTTCTTATACTCTTCCATGCTGAACCGTTTCAACACTTTGTCAATGTATGTACTCTGGCTTCATCCAATTAGCCTCCTTGATCTATCTCTATAGATCTTGATGCCCAGAATATATGCCGCTTCTCCTAAGTCCTTCATCGAAAAACTATTTTTCAATGAGGTCTTAACAGACTCGAGCATAGGAATGTCATTTCCAAATCAGCAATATGTCATCTACATATACGATTAGAAATACCAGCGCTCTCCCACTTTCCTTCTTGTAAACACAAGGTTCTTGTTCGTTTTTGATGAAACCAAACTCATTTACAACTTCATCAAATCGAATGTTCCAACTCCGAGATGCTTGCTTCAGCCCATAAATAGACTTTAGAAGTTTGCATACCTTTCTAGCATTGTTTGGATCGACAAAACCTTCGGGCTGCATCATATACACGTCCTCGGTAAGGATTCCATTTAAGAAAGCCGTCTTGACATCCATCTTCCATATTTCATAGTCGAAATGTGCAGCAACGGCTAGAATGATCCGTATAGATTTAAGCATCGCTACGGGCGAGAAAGTCTCATCGTAGTCAACTCCTTGACCTTGTCCAAAACCTTTTGCAACAAGTCGAGATTTATGGATGTGAACATTTCCATCCATATCAATCTTATTCTTATAGATCCATTTGCACTCGATGGCCTTAAAACCATCAGGTAGGTCAACCAAGTTCCAAACTTGATTATCTCCCATGGACTCTATCTCGGATCTCATGGCGATCAGCCATTTCTCAGAGTCTGGGTCCACCATCGCTTCTGCATAGGTCGCAGGCTCATCATTATCTAACAATAATAATTCCCGCGCTTCGCGGAGCCTTGCCGACCTTCTTGGTTGTGGTGCTTCTATTGTCACAGGTTCCTCAACTTGTTCTGATACAATAGCATCACTCATAGAAGCATCCCCGACTGGCTCATCTTGAACTTCTTCAAGTTGCACCGACCTTCCACGCGTTCCCTTTGTGAGAAACTCTTTCTCTAGGAAAACACCGCTACGAGCGACAAACACTTTGCCCTCTTCTCGGTTGTAGAAGTAATACCCTAAGGTTTCCCTCGGATATCCCACGAGAATGTACTTATCCGACTTGGGTGTTATCTTGTCCGACTGAAGTCGCTTGACAAATGCATCACAACCCCAAATATTTAGAAAAGACAAACTGGAATTCTTTCCAGTCCACATCTCATATGGTGTCTTAACTACGGATTTAGATGGTACCTATTAAGTGTGAAAGCTGTCGTTTCTAGAGCGTAACACCAGAATGAAAATGGTAAATCCGACTGGCTCATCATCGATCGAACCATGTCCAACAAAGTTCGATTGTGCCGTTCGGAGACCCCATTTCTTTGAGGCGTTCCTGGCGGCGTGAGATGTGGAACAATTCCGCAACTCTGAAGATGATCGCTAAATTCATGACTCAAATATTCACCTCCACGATCAGATCGCAAGGCCTTTATTTTCTTGCCACGTTGATTCTCTACCTCACTCTGAAACTCCTTGAACTATTAAAAAGTTTCAGACTTATGCTTCATCAAGTAGACATATCCATATCTACTAAAATCATCAATGAAAGTAATGAAGTAGTGATATCCTCCTCTGGCCGTCGTGCTCATTGGTCCACATCCATCAGTATGTATGAGTTCCAACAAGTATATCGCTCTCTCGGGTAAACCCGAAAAAGATGACTTGGTCATCTTTCCAAGTAAACAAGCCTGACATGTCTCGTATGATTCAAAATCAAACAAAGTTAGAAGACCATCACCATGGAGATTCTTCATGCGCTTTTGACTTATATGCCCCAAATGACAATGCCATAAATAGGTAGGACTCAAATCATTAGGCCGAAGACTTTTAGCACTAACATTGTAAACAGATGTATCTTCAAGATTTAAAATAAATAACCCGTTCACAATGGGAGCATTAGCCATAAACATATCATTCTTAGAGATTACACAACCATTATTCATACTCGCAAATGAATATCCATCCCTCATCAAACATGAAGGTGATAAAATGTTTGGACCCATACTAGGAATGTAATAACAATTATTCAACTCCATAATAAATCCTAATGGAAGGTGAAGTTGCATGACACCGACGAACAATGCAGCAACCCTTTCTTTATTTCCGACGCGAAAGTCCACTTCGCCTTTCTGCACTTCTCTAGCCTTATTAGCCCCTGCATTGAATTGCAAATATGAGCAACCGATCCGGTATCAAATACCCAAGAGTTAACATAGGAATAAGCGAGAAGAATGTCACAACATTTACAACAAGCGTACCTGAGTGGTAAGTACTCTTACTTCCACTCTTCTTCAAAGAAACCTCGTACTTGCTGTAGTTTCTCTTCCAGTGGCCATGTTCATGACAAAAGAAGCACTCAGTGTCTTCTACAGGTCCAGCCTTTTGCTTGGGTGCAGGCTTAGGGATCGTATCCTTGGCCTTGCCCTTATTCTTCCAAGAAGTACCCTTTTTTGTAAAGCTAGGCTTGTTCTGCACAGCCATCACATGGGTATGCCCTGCACACTTCTTCATGTCACTTTCTGCTATTTTTAGCATCTCGCATAACTCATTAAGGCCCTTCTCCACCCCATGCATATGGTAGTTCGAAATGAACTACCCATAGCTAGATGGAAGAGACGCCAAAATGAAATGAGTAGCCAACTCTTGGTCTAGTGGAAAACCAAGATTTTCCAAAGTTTGAGTGTAACAAACCATTATGATCACATGGGGGCCTACTGCTGCTCCCTCTGCCAGCTTGCATTCCACAAAGGACTTGGCAACATTGTACCTCTCAGTCCTTGCCTGATCTTGGAACATGTCCTTAAGCGCGACGATCATATCGTACGCATCCTGATCCTCAAACTTCTTTTGGAGTTCAGGTTCCATGCATGCAAGCATAAGACAGCTAACCTCGAGAGAATCATTACATGCTCTCTTGTAGGCATTTTTAAGGGCAGCAGATGCATTATCAGTAGGTTCATCGGGGATTGGGGTATCCAGAACCGTTTCCTTTTTATCAGACTTGAGAACAATTCTTAGGTTACGGACCCATTCTAAATAGTTTGTTCCATTTAGTTTATCTTTGTCAAGAATTGAACGCAAAGAAAAAGGTGATGCAGTGTTTGATGCCACTGGTCTACAACAGAAAACATGCCAAATACTAAGCCATGTAACCATGAAAGTGTAAAACACATTAAACAATTTAATATCATATACTCCCACTTAAATCAATATCACTCTATTGATACTAAGTGATTCAAGATCCACAATTAACAAGTCGACTACTGAGCTTTAGCATCACTGCTAGAAGACAAGGTAAATCGGTAAGCAACACTTGCTAATCATATCACATATGACTCTTATTGTTGGGTGACATCTCTTTGTAAAAACTAGGCACCCAACCTTTATGCCCCAAGGTCCTTAACTGTTAAGATGACCTTGTCAAGCTCACCAACCCTTATGCGTGTAGCTATCCGATACAAACCCATCCAGCCAACGAAAATCTGTAACATCCCAAAAATCATATTTCAAAACTCATTCATATCATTCTTTGCATCATTCATTCATATAGGGTTTTTCTCAAAATCATTTAGAGACAGAAGTTTGAGCTATGATTTCATGTGGGCAATTTATCTCAATTGGCCATCACCCTTAGAGATTTGAATGCTTAGGTACTTGTTTGCTTGCCTCCATGGTTGGAAAGACTAGGTGAAGCTTTTTACCCAAGATTCAATATTTAGAAATATTTTTCTAAACCCTATTTCAAACTAGAGACAAAGAGACAAAGTCTCTGTTTATATCAAAACCTAAGCTTGACCAAGCCCTTGCTAGTAACCACATGGTCATCTGACTCGTTTTTGAACCCACAGAACCCTGCAAAAATCCTTAAAGCAGTTTGAATTCAAAAGGATTTGAATTCATATCAAATTCTATCCAGAAAATGAATTTAGAAAAAGAAAAGGAATTCTCAAAAGAAAAGGGTCGCGCGGCCAGAATCTGGCCCAGCAGCGGATCAAGCCCAGCAAGCCCACCCGGGGATCTCTTTTTCCTTTTCACACGCGCGAGCGCACACGTTAAGTCGCTGACAGACAGACCCCACCGCCACCTCGCACACTTCGCTGACGAGCGGGCCCGGTCCACGTCGCCCTCGTCTTCCCCAGACCGCGCCTGCGACCACGTCCCTGCGGCAGTGATGGCCGGTAATGGCGCGGCGTAAATGGGCATTTAACCGCGAGCATTTCCTGTCGATTCCCCGGCTATAAGATCCTCTCTGCCTCGCGATCTTTTTCCCCCAAACACCTCGCTCACTCCGCCACCAGGCTGCCCTCAATCAGCTTTGCACCGCCACAGACAGAGCCTCTCCGGCGATCGATTCCGGTGAGCCTAGTGTTCCCCTCTGCCTCTCGTTCTTACAATCTGACTCAGTGTATCTTTGCACATCTCCTGACCTCACTAGTCCGTCCTGTACTGCCCCAGGTCGCCGGTTCCACTTGACACCGCGAGCACCGACGGCGACACCAACTCCGACGAGTTTTCCCGGTAGGTACAGACCGCCCCTCGCCTTTCCGTTCATGCTCACTACTTCGCCTTGACTCTGTGAATCTAACCGTGTCCTCGCCTTGTCTTGGGGTGATTCACAGCGACGTCCACGACGACCACCCGACGCACCTGACGCCGCCACGAACTCCGGTGAGCAATCGCAGCCGTGCTCGAGCGCCCCTTGACCAACCGCAAGTACGACGAGCTTTGCCGTGACCTCCTGAGCCCGGTGAGCTACTCCTCGATCTCACTTACCCCCTGTAGCGCCGCCTCCGTCATCGACCGACAGTTCCGCCGCCGGTAGCCGCTGCTCCGCCGCCAGTTCTTGGCCAGAGAAATAGCAGCCGTTAGATCTGTATCGTAGCGCTAGGATAGATCCACTTAACCCCGAAGCGGTACGCGATCTGAGCTGCCAGATTTCATTTAGATCCAGCGGTCTGTATCGCTCGATCCAGACGAACCGGTACGGGCGAATAAGAACATGACGCGTGGCTAGGTTAGATCTGGAAATAGAATTTAAAAACAGATTTTGATCCAGATTTCTAATGCCAATAACTTTTGAATGCCACGTTGGAATTTTGCAAACTTTATACCGTTGGATTCAGTAAAACAAGACCTTTCTGCCTATCCTTTTTGTTTAGCAAATAGTAACCATTAGTTTGGCTTAAATTGCAGAAACTTGTTTGAGGCCTTTTGAGAATAGTTTTAGTTTAATAACTTGTTTTAGGGTTAATTAAGTTTGTCTTGGTTACTTTGTGACTTGTTTAGTTTCTGTAAACTTGCACTTGATTGGTAGAATTTTCAAAAATCACCACTTAGTATTTTCATGCATGCATGCATTCATACTATTTCTTGTTTGTATATATTTGTGTGTAATTGTGTGCTACAACTTTGTGTGTAGATTTTGCTAGTGATTGTGATTGTGACGAGTGCTACTCTCCACACTACCAAGGCAAGTGATATTTTCATGAATATTCCATTCCTATATTTTATACATGCATTAGATATATTTTGTTAGGACTTGCATGCTACTTTTGTCATTTGATGATGGGAAATCCTATTTAGAATAGAATGCTAGAGTTGCTAGGAAAATTCCCTAAGGATTAGTTGCCATGCCATGCTTAGCCTAGCTACTAGAAAACAAGGGTGGTTTATATTCACACTATGGAAAAATATTCTAAGTCTAAGGACTTGTTTTATTTAACAAAACAACTAAGTTAATGAATCACCTGGGTGGAATGGAAAGAATGGTTTATGTTGAGTGGTTCACAAGGCCATGGACTTGGGTTGTGTATCTCACTTGTGGATGGCCACCCAGGAAACAAAGAGATTTGAGATGTCAAATGTTGAGAAGCTTCAAGTGCAACCACTTGGCATTATGGGCTCTGCCATGATCTTAGGATGCTAGAACTTAGTCTCTTGGACAGTGGGTGGTAGATGGGATGATAGGTTGGAGCGCGTCCATTTGACTAAGGAAAGGCTACTGAAGGATCATGTCTTGGGAAACCAAGGCTTGTGGGGAAAGTGCACCACCTCTGCAGAGTGTAAAACCTAAGTACTTAGCCATGTCCCTGGTAAAGGACAATTTGAGCATCAAGACATGGAAACTTCAGGAATCTCATCACTCCAATTTCTAAATAAAACTTGTGGGTGAACAAGGGTTAAAAGGATCTTCAGTCACTGATTGGTAGATGCCCTGAGTGGATCTGGAGTCTTTGATTGATAGATGCCTTGGGTGTTTTGTGCCAAGCAAAAACTTAGTATTTTCAAAAGTTAAGGAAAAATCTATTTTGAGCAATGCAAGCCTAAGCTCCACCAGCCAAATGCATATAGTATTATAGTCCTCTTAAAATATACTAAGGTATCACTTGCCAATACTATTCCAAAGTATTGACCCTCTGTGGCTGTAACTTATGATGTTGCAGGTTACTCTGATGATGAATAGGAGTCATGAGTCTACACTCAATATGCTTGCCTGTGGCACATGAAGATGAAGACTTATGTTTATTTACATATTCCATAAACTCTTGTATTAGGTCTTTGGCCATGAGTTGTAAAAGACTATGTTTTATCTCTCGAATGACTGTAATAAACGACCTTTGTATCTGTGTACTTCATCTTAAACTGTGGATGCTAGCTTTGATCCAGGGACTAGCATTGCAATCACAGGGATCTTTTCCTTTACAAAGGAGGGATCTTACAGATGGTATCAGAGCACTGTGTTGCCTGTAGGATCATGACCCTAGGATTGGAAACCACTAAGGAAAAATTTTAACTTCTTCTACACTTGTCTATTCTTCTCGTAAACTTTTCTAATCTTCTCATTCTCATCTCTATTTGTAGATGAACTCCGTCAACGAAGCCGTGAAGAAAGGACCACTCATGACCATGACCTTGGAGTGTGAGACTGAGTTTCCCAAGATTCTCAAGGACCTCATGGAGACCATGGGAGTACATGGTGCAGGAGTGTACAAGGGCTTTCCAGTAATGGAGGAAGCAGTGGAGTATTGGTGGGTGCAACTTCACTTGTACAAGAATAAGGAAGACAACCACAAAGAAAAGGGCTTCTGCATGTACACCAACACTTTTATGCACACCACATTCTTTGAGTCAGCAAAAGAAGCAGCTTGGAAGACTATCAAGGAACTAAGTGCTAGAGTCAAGTGCAAGATGCTCAACCTCCAAAAAGACTTAGAGAAAGAGAAGGAACATACCCAAGAGTTGGAAATCACCAACCAATCCTTAAGAGGAGATATTATAGACTTAGTGATAGAAGCATGTGAACAAGATAGGGTGATTGCCACTAGGAACATTGTGTTAGCCACCAGATCCAATGAGATAGGATTGTAAGCGCACTTCGTTAGTTGGACCACCACCTATCACCTTATTTTCCAAAATGATACCTTAAATAAGTTTGAACCTTGGATGATGTAATGGATTCTTGTATGCATGACTTGTATGATTTTTGTGTGTCCCAAGAATGTGTTTGAATGTTTGTCTTGTTTATCTTAAATTGTGTTGTTCTAACTTTTTCAATCTTATAAATAGATGCCTATTGCCATCAGCACTGTTGAGGAGTTCCAGGCTACCCGTTTTGGTCCTCGTATCGTAGAGCTTACTACTTTACTCGATCTCCTTCTTCCTATCATTACGGTGCACCCACTCACCAAGTTTGAGAGGAAGGACCTTTGGGGCTTCAAGGTGAACCAGCCAGGACGCCAGACAGAGCCTACTACGGAGGCCATCATCTTCAAGCTTATGCACGATGACAGGGAGAGAGGCATGGAGGTTGTCATGCAGGATCTGATAGGACGACTGTTAGGACGTCACTCCCGACAGGTTAGAGGCACTCACTTCCACGCCTTCGGAAGGCGTGATGATGACGGAGAGTCCATTGACTTTGAGGACGACTCGAGGGTCACAGCAGAGCCGATACGCCTGTACCTCCAGGACTTAGAGACTCTTATTAGGCACGTGGATACCGATAGGACCAACGTCATGCTTAGTAATGACGAGCTCCAGGTGCAGCTACGCGAGAAGGACAAGCTCTTCGCGCAGCAGGACGAGATAGTCAAGGAGATGGAGACGAAGTTCGAGACCCAAGACCGTAAGTTCAAGAGTCAAGAGAAGCGTGTCTAGGATAGGAACAAGAGGATTCGTGATATGACCGAGGAACTGCAGTCCAAGGACTTCGAGTTAGAGCAGCAGCAGACGGTGATTGAGAGGCTTCGTTCCCAGAAGAGGGCTCTCAAAGCCAAGATCGACTCTTTGACCACTACCATCGAGGAGAACAAGACCGCAATGGAGAACGCAGGTCTTACCTTTGTCGAGGAGGAGATTGATGCCGATGAGTAGATTTGACTACTCAGTTATCTTTATTTACCGCACTTGTTATTTGTGAACTTATTATTGGACCATCCGACATGTGGATGGCTTGCCACTTGTGTGTTTGTACTTTGAGACTTTTGTTATCTTGTTGTTGAGCTTTTATCCTTGTGTTGCATGCTATGTGTTTGCTTGTGCAATGTATTGTGCATAAATCATGTAAGGGTATCTCATTCTTATCTCTATATGAATAAACCACAGATGCCTCCCCGTCGCGCAAACCCCAACCCCAACATTACCCCGGAAATGCAACAAATGATGAATGCGCAGACACAACTTATGCAAATGATGACGACGTTCATCCAGAACCAGAACAACAACAACAACAACCCCAACAACAACAACAATAACAATAACAACAATAACAACAACAACAACCCTCCAGGTTTTGATATGCTCACCAGATTTCTGCGTCTGAGGCCAGCTAAGTTTTCGGGAACGACTGATCCCATGGTGGCCAATGATTGGCTACGTTCTGTGAACAAAGACTTAGTGACCGTGGGATGCACAGATGCTGAAAAGGTCAGGTTCGCAGCACATTTGTTGGAAGGACCAGCCGCCGCATGGTGGGACAATATCCAGATCACCACACCTATTGATGAGGTGACTTGGGCTATCTTTGAAGACGGATTTCGTACTACTCATATCTCACCAGGTATGATGAGCCTGAAAAAGAAGGAGTTTCACAACCTGAAGCAGCGCCACCACAGTGTGGCTGAATATATTGAAGAGTTCAACAATCTGGCGCGCTATGCACTGGATGAGGTTGACACTGATGCCAAAAGGAAGGAAAAGTTTCTGGAAGGCTTAAATGATGAGCTGAATTTGCAGTTGTCTGTGGCATATGTTCCAACTTATCAGTCGTTGTGTGACAAGGTTGTTATTGTGGAGAATAAAATGAAGCAAGTCGAGAGTAGAAAGAGGAAACACTCCGACAAGCATAGCTCGGGATCATCTCATAAACGATCTCACTATGATGATAGTGTCAGCTCAGGATCCCATAAGCATGGGAAATTTAACAAGCACCATAACCACAACCATCATGACAACAAGCATCATCGCAGTCATGACAATGATAAGTATAAGAACCACAAGAGTGGATATAAGAGCCACCATAGTGGAGGTGGAAGTGGAAGTAGAAGTCAGCCTAAGACGGACATCAGTCAGGTTGAGTGCTACAAATGCAAGAAGCTGGGGCATTATGCTAATGAGTGTCCTGAAAAGAAAGTTGAAGGACCTAACAAGCCTAATCCTTTTCACAAAGGACAGGTTAACCACATCAATGTGGAGGAGGTCTTTGAAGAGCCTGATGCTGTTGCTGGTAAGTTCAGACTCAATTCCATCTCAGCATTTGTACTCTTCGATACTGGTGCATCTCATTCATTCATATCAAAAGCATTTGTTGATAGAAACGGGTTTGCATCTGAAAACATTGGGTGTCCGATAAAAGTTAGCTCTCCGGGAGGGGATATGATAGTGAGTCTTGGATGCCGGGATCTAGTCATAGAGATCGGAAAACATAAGTTTCCAGTAAGCCTAATAATCCTGAATTCCCAAGGATTGGATGTAATTTTGGGAATGGATTGGATGGCTAAGTATGAGGGAGTACTAGATTGTGCAAATCGTACAGTTTCACTCACAACCCTGAAGGTAAGAGGATAAAATTTAAGTCCAATTTTAAATCTAAAGGAAGCAAGCTAAATTCTCTTAAGGGGGTTAGCATGGACACGGTGCCAATTGTGTGTGAGTATCCGGATGTGTTTCCAGAAGAGTTACCAGGAATGCCACCAGATAGAGATGTGGAGTTTATAATAGATTTGGTACCAGGTTCTGGACCAAGAGCTAAGAGGCCTTATAAAATGTCAGTTGACGAACTTAAGGAACTCAAGAAACAACTTGGAGAACAATTGCAGAAAGGATTCATCCAGCCAAGTTCTTCATCTTGGGGAGCTCCAGTTTTGTTCGTAGAAAAGAGAGATAGAACTCAAAGATTATGCATAGATTACCGTTCTCTCAACGAGGTAACCATCAAGAACAAATATCCTTTGCCAAGAATAAATGACTTGTTTGATCAGCTAGAAGGAGCATGTGTGTTCTCGAAGATTGACCTTCGGTCAGGCTATTTTCAACTCAAGATAAGAGAGCAAGACATACCTAAAACAGCATTCACCACAAGGTATGGATTGTATGAGTACACTGTGATGCCTTTTGGTTTAACCAACGCTCCAGCATACTTCATGAATATGATGAACAAAGTGTTCATGGAATTTCTCGACAAGTTCGTTGTCGTTTTCATCGATGACATCTTAGTCTACTCCAAGAGCAAGGAAGAACATGAAAGACATCTACGCTTGATACTTTAGAAACTAAGGGAACATAAACTTTATGCCAAGTTCAGCAAGTGTGAGTTTTGGTTAGAGGAAGTTGGATTTCTTGGTCATGTTATGACAAAGGATGGTGTAGCAGTTGATCCTGCTAAAGTTTCAGCCGTGACAGAATGGGAATCTCCTAAGAATGTAAAAGAGGTTCGTAGTTTCCTTGGTTTAGCAGGTTACTACAGAAGATTCATTGAAAATTTTTCTAAGGTTGCTAAACCAATGACAGAATTGTTAAAGAAAGATAAGAAATTTGCTTGGTCTGAAGGATGTGAACTCATCTTTCAAGAATTAAAGAAGAGACTTGTGTCAGCACCAGTACTGTGCCTACCAGATTTGGAAAAGGATTTCCAAGTGTATTGTGATGCTTCGCATCAAGGATTAGGAGCCGTACTTATGCAAGGCGGAAAAGTTGTGGCTTATGCCTCGAGACAACTCAAAACTCATGAAGTAAACTATCCTACTCATGATTTAGAGTTAGCCGCTGTTGTCCATGCACTCAAAACATGGAGACATTACCTTTTGGGAAAATGTTGTGAAGTATTCACCGATCATAAGAGTTTGAAGTATATCTTCACCCAGAAGGAAATCAATATGAGACAAAGGAGATGGCTAGAACTTATCAAGGACTACGACTTGAGTTTGCAATACCACCCCGGTAAAGCAAATGTAGTAGCAGATGCTCTAAGTCGTAAGGCGTTTGTAAATGGCCTTACCAAAGGTGAATTGCCAGATGACTTGTGTAAGAAATTCAAGGAACTCAGGTTGGAGATTGTGCCGGAAGGACATCTTATGTCTTTGGATGTTCAACCCACTCTGTTGGATAAGATTAAAGAAGCCCAAAAGACGGATAAAGAAATCGAAGAGATTAAGGAAAGGATTAGCCAAGGGAAGGCTAAAAGTTTCCATATGGACGAACAAGGTACTTTATGGCACGGGAAACGTATTTGTGTTCCACAAGATCCGGAAATGCGGAAACTGATTTTACAAGAAGCCCATAACTCTCCATATTCTATTCACCCGGGAAACACCAAAATGTACATGGATATGAAAGAAAGATTTTGGTGGAACAATCTCAAAAGGGACATCGCCGAACACATTGCTTTGTGTGATGTGTGTAGTAGAGTGAAAGCGGAACATCAGAAACCAGCAGGTTTGCTTCAACCAATGCTTATTCCTGAATGGAAGTGGGAAAATATTGGTATGGATTTCATTACCGGATTACCAAGGACTAGGTCAGGGTATGATTCCATATGGGTAGTTGTGGATCGCCTAACTAAAGTGGCTCATTTTATACCCGTAAAGACAACTTATACAAGTGCCAAGTTAGCCAAAATCTACATGAGCAGAATTGTATGCCTTCACGGAGTACCTAAGAGTATTGTGTCTGATAGAGGAACTCAGTTCACTTCTCACTTTTGGAGACAGCTTCATGAATCTTTAGGAACGAGATTGGAATTCAACACTGCTTTTCATCCTCAAACTGATGGACAAACAGAAAGGACTAATCAAATTCTTGAAGACATGTTGAGGGCATGTGCCCTAGACTATGGAGCAAGTTGGGATGAAAGTCTGCCTTACGCAGAGTTCTCTTACAACAACAGTCACCAATCTAGTATTAGGATGGCACCATTCGAGTTTCTCTATGGAAGGAAGTGTACCACCCCATTGCTATGGAATGGTGTAGGAGAAAGAAGTTTGTTTGGACCAGATCTTATCAAAGACGCCGAAGAAAAGGTCAAATTGGTTAGAGACAGGTTGAAGATAGCACAGTCTCGACAGAAAAGCTACGCAGATGCTAAGCGTAGAGAAGTCACTTACGAAGTTGGGGATAGAGCTTATCTTAGAGTATCACCACTTCGTGGAGTAAAAAGATTTGGAGTCAAAGGAAAGTTAGCACCAAGATATGTTGGACCATTCAACATTCTAAGTCGCAAGGGAGAAGCTGCATATGAAATCGAACTGCCAGCATCTTTATTAGCAGTACATAATGTTTTTCATGTGAGTCAGCTTAAGAAATGTCATCCAGAAATGGAAGGATCTTCTTTGAAGGATACCATATCTTTGGAGGAAGTTCAATTAGAAAGTGACCTCACCTATGAAGAAAAGCCTATCAAGATACTTGAGACCGCAGAAAGAGTCACAAGGACAAAGACTATCAGATTTTGCAAAGTACAATGGAATCATCATTCCGAAGAGGAAGCAACATGGGAAAGAGAAGATGATCTTCGGAAAGACCACCCTCACCTATTTGCTAACCAATCCGAATCTCGAGGGCGAGATTCATTTTAAGGGGGTTAGATTTGTAACATCCCAAAAATCATATTTCAAAACTCATTCATATCATTCTTTGCATCATTCATTCATATAGGGTTTTTCTCAAAATCATTTAGAGACAGAAGTTTGAGCTATGATTTCATGTGGGCAATTTATCTCAATTGGCCATCACCCTTAGAGATTTGAATGCTTAGGTACTTGTTTGCTTGCCTCCATGGTTGGAAAGACTAGGTGAAGCTTTTTACCCAAGATTCAATATTTAGAAATATTTTTCTAAACCCTATTTCAAACTAGAGACAAAGAGACAAAGTCTCTGTTTATTTCAAAACCTAAGCATGACCAAGCCCTTGCTAGTAACCACATGGTCATCTGACTCGTTTTTGAACCCACAGAACCCTGCAAAAATCCTCAAAGCAGTTTGAATTCAAAAGGATTTGAATTCATATCAAATTCTATCCAGAAAATGAATTTAGAAAAAGAAAAGGAATTCTCAAAAGAAAAGGGCCGCGCGGCCAGAATCTGGCCCAGCAGCGGATCAAGCCCAGCAAGCCCACCCGGGGATCTCTTTTTCCTTCTCACACGCGCGAGCGCACACGTTAAGTCGCTGACAGACAGACCCCACCGCCACCTCGCACACTTCGCTGACGAGCGGGCCCGGTCCACGTCGCCCTCGTCTTCCCCAGACCGCGCCTGCGACCACGTCACTGCGGCAGTGATGGCCGGTAATGGCGCGGCGTAAATGGGCATTTAACCGCGAGCGTTTCCTGTCGATTCCCCGCTATAAGATCCTCTCTACCTCGCGATCTTTTTCCCCCAAACACCTCGCTCACTCCGCCACCAGGCTGCCCTCAATCAGCTTTGCACCGCCGCAGACAGAGCCTCTCCGGCGATCGATTCCGGTGAGCCTAGTGTTCCCCTCTGCCTCTCGTTCTTACAATCTGACTCAGTGTATCTTTGCGCATCTCCTGACCTCACTAGTCCGTCCTGTACTGCCCCAGGTCGCCGGTTCCACTTGACACCGCGAGCACCGACGGCGACACCAACTCCGACGAGTTTTCCCGGTAGGTACAGACCGCCCCTCGCCTTTCCGTTCATGCTCACTACTTCGCCTTGACTCTGTGAATCTAACCGTGTCCTCGCCTTGTCTTGGGGTGATTCACAGCGACGTCCACGATGACCACCCGACGCACCTGACGCCGCCACGAACTCCGGTGAGCAATCGCAGCCGTGCCCGAGCGCCCCTTGACCAACCGCAAGTACGACGAGCTTCGCCGTGACCTCCTGAGCCCGGTGAGCTACTCCTCGATCTCACTTACCCCCTGTAGCGCCGCCTCCGTCATCGACCGACAGTTCCGCCGCCGGTAGCCGCCGCTCCGCCACCAGTTCTTGGCCAGAGAAATAGCAGCCGTTAGATCTGTATCGTAGCGCTAGGATAGATCCACTTAACCCCGAAGCGGTACGCGATCTGAGCCGCCAGATTTCATTTAGATCCAGCGGTCTGTATCACTCGATCCAGACGAACCGGTACGGGCGAATAAGAACATGACGCGTGGCTAGGTTAGATCTGGAAATAGAATTTAAAAACAGATTTTGATCCAGATTTCAAATGCCAATAACTTTTGAATGCCACGTTGGAATTTTGCAAACTTTATACCGTTGGATTCAGTAAAACAAGACCTTTCTGCCTATCCTTTTTGTTTAGCAAATAGTAACCATTAGTTTGGCTTAAATTGCAGAAACTTGTTTGAGGCCTTTTGAGAATAGTTTTAGTTTAATAACTTGTTTTAGGGTTAATTAAGTTTGTCTTGGTTACTTTGTGACTTGTTTAGTTTCTGTAAACTTGCACTTGATTGGTAGAATTTTCAAAAATCACCACTTAGTATTTTCATGCATGCATGCATTCATACTATTTCTTGTTTGTATATATTTGTGTTTAATTGTGTGCTACAACTTTGTGTGTAGATTTTGCTAGTGATTGTGATTGTGACGAGTGCTACTCTCCACACTACCAAGGCAAGTGATATTTTCATGAATATTCCATTCCTATATTTTATACATGCATTAGATATATTTTGTTAGGACTTGCATGCTACTTTTGTCATTTGATGATGGGAAATCCTATTTAGAATAGAATGCTAGAGTTGCTAGGAAAATTCCGTAAGGATTAGTTGCCATGCCATGCTTAGCCTAGCTACTAGAAAACAAGGGTGGTTTATATTCACACTATGGAAAAATATTCTAAGTCTAAGGACTTGTTTTTATTTAACAAAACAACTAAGTTAATGAATCACCTGGGTGGAATGGAAAGAATGGTTTATGTTGAGTGGTTCACAAGGCCATGGACTTGGGTTGTGTATCTCACTTGTGGATGGCCACCCAGGAAACAAAGAGATTTGAGATGTCAAATGTTGAGAAGCTTCAAGTGCAACCACTTGGCATTATGGGCTCTGCCATGATCTTAGGATGCTAGAACTTAGTCTCTTGGACAGTGGGTGGTAGATGGGATGATAGGTTGGAGCGCGTCCATTTGACTAAGGAAAGGCTACTGAAGGATCATGTCTTGGGAAACCAAGGCTTGTGGGGAAAGTGCACCACCTCTGCAGAGTGTAAAACCTAAGTACTTAGCCATGTCCCTGGTAAAGGACAATTTGAGCATCAAGACATGGAAACTTCAGGAATCTCATCACTCCAATTTCTAAATAAAACTTGTGGGTGAACAAGGGTTAAAAGGATCTTCAGTCATTGATTGGTAGATGCCCTGAGTGGATCTGGAGTCTTTGATTGATAGATGCCTTGGGTGTTTTGTGCCAAGCAAAAACTTAGTATTTTCAAAAGTTAAGGAAAAATCTATTTTGAGCAATGCAAGCCTAAGCTCCACCAGCCAAATGCATATAGTATTATAGTCCTCTTAAAATATACTAAGGTATCACTTGCCAATACTATTCCAAAGTATTGACCCTCTGTGGCTGTAACTTATGATGTTGCAGGTTACTCTGATGATGAATAGGAGTCATGAGTCTACACTCAACATGCTTGCCTGTGGCACATGAAGATGAAGACTTATGTTTATTTACATATTCCATAAACTCTTGTATTAGGTCTTTGGCCATGAGTTGTAAAAGACTATGTTTTATCTCTGGAATGACTGTAATAAACGACCTTTGTATCTGTGTACTTCATCTTAAACTGTGGATGCTAGCTTTGATCCAGGGACTAGCATTGCAATCACAGGGATCTTTTCCTTTACAAAGGAGGGATCTTACAAAATCGTGGTACCCTAATTTCATAGGCCCACCAACGATTGTAAAGGGCATAGGATGGTGCAAGGTTTGGTTGGGAGGGCATGGTTTAACTTAAACTTTGGGAGATATCGTTCTACTTCTATCATCTAAGCATGCATAGTAGTAAAACGTATAAGAATAACATTCACATAGATGTGACATAGTATGGCCCATTTTCTCATGGTGATCTCCATCGCCATAGAACCTGTCCACCATGATGATCTCCATCTTCATGATCCATGTGAGCCATCCTCCAAGTGATGAGTCCTCCTAGAACTAATACAATTTATTACTCCTAACAGCTAGTAATCAAAATTACATAGTATTGGGATCATCACAAGTTGGCACGTAGGATATTACAATAATTGACAACACATATGGCTCCAGCCGTGTTGCCCTACTCACGACACGCAGGTCATGATAAATTTCATACATGCATCACATGCATATATGGGACATACTGATCACATACATCCTACAAAAACAAGTTATGCATAGAATCGCATTCTACCGGATCATGTGAACTCGCATCACCTAGTTACCTTAACGAGATAGAAAAGGAGTTAAGGGGGGTCTAGGGGGTTTCCCCCTGCCGGGTTCGAAGGGGCAACGCCCCTCGCGGTATAAAACTGTGAAAAATGAGAGATCGAATCTACACAATTTTATTTAAGGATTTTGATTGGCAAATCAAATTTACCATAAACCGACTATGGTTCCGATTCAATCAAACTCCTTTTATCATGGTACATCGATTTTTACATCTAGGTTCCGATTTGATCAATTATATTAATCTTCGCGTGACTCAAAAGGATTTATGTGTCACTGTCTACCATGATGGCGGAAACCGACCGGTAGGGCTAAGTCGTTCGATAACCTCAGAATCACGATCACGGAAAGCAAAATCATAGATCAATCCTGCACCACCGCAATACAAACGATCACATCATTCATATCAATCTACATACTACCATATGCAAACATCCCGAACCTATAACTGACAGCATCGGCTCTGATACCACTGAAGGGATATGGGTAGGCTACACTAGCGCAAATCAAAAATTTCTACCGCGTAAACTAGGAATACTGTTGTCATAGATCACGGGATTACCACTAGACGCGCAGTTGCGGAACTTAATGAACCGTGTCGAGGCAGTGTAGATGTTCTACGTCTCCTCCTTGTCCTCGTCCCACGAGCTTCTCCCCTTGCACGGCTCGTCCAAATTCTACAGCTGTAGAACCTCCGAGGTATCCACACGTACAGGGTGGAAGCGTCAGACGCCGGACTGCTAGGTCCGCGCGTGCAACACAGCCGTGAGGAGTGGCGGCTGGGTGGAATGGCCTTCATCTGGTCAGCACACCCAGCCTCTCTTATATAGGCGTCCCTAGTGGGCTTCTACATTAGCATCCCATTAGTAGCTTAAGCCTGGTCTAATTTGGATCTAATACTCATTAGGCTTTCAGCCCCTTAAGTGTGTGACCCTATAGGTTCATATACGCATAGACATGACACGGATACACTTATTCTGTCAATAGTTGGTAGCGGCCTCTAGCAAGACGTGCCAACTCCTAAACGTATACAAATATCATATTGGACGAACCATCACAAGGTTTAGTACATGTCTTTCCCTTTGCCTAACCATATTTGGTATAGCTCCAAGCTAACCTCCCTTTCTCGATACTGTGATTTGGAATCCCTTTACTAGGTTAACTCTTAACCTTATGTAGCATGGACATGCATTTATGGATCCAATCACTCGAGGGGCCTAGAGATATCTCTCCCAAATAGAGAGGAGCAAATCCCATATTGATTGACCATGCCTTGCAGCGTGCTTCAGGACAAACCCGAAAGCTACCTTTATGACTACCAGTTACGGAGTAGCGTCTGATAGCCCCAAAGTAGGTCGAACCACATATCAAGTACATGCGACAATCTCAGGTCTAAGGACAAAACATACACGATGTTTAGATAGACCTGCAAGTCTAATTGCCAGTCTCAAGTTGGGTCAGTCCAACCCCATGTTCATAACATGTGTCCACATCATTGGTATGACATCTCCATGTCTATGACTTGAGAAACATAGTCATCAACCAATATATTTGCTAGTCTAATAATCACGTGTGTACTCACATGAACTCCGACTAGGGACAACTATTAAATAACCATACAAGTAAAGAGTTTCACAAAAAATTCACATAATTGCCAATCAATACAAGTTGCCTGATATGGATATTCAAGGAACATTACAATAACTCATGGATACATAAGAAATATAATCATCTCTATGATTGCCTCTAGGGCATATTTCCTTCAAGTATATGCAGCGGTCCTGGCGTATGAGATCTCCGAGTGCTTGATAAGATTCGGTATTTCCTTCACTCTATCTCTCATTTCGAGCACTGGAGAATTATGCAGGTCGGAAAATTTCACCGACATGCAAGCCTCTTCAAGAGTATGGCAGAAGTCGAAGAGAATATCTCCGAATGACTTGATGCACTTGGAACGAGAGTCGGAGAAAGGAGAATCAGAAAGATGCAAAGGATCTGGGAAAGAACAAAATCACAAATCTGACCAAAGAAACGCCAAAAAATAAAAGAGGAAATAAAAAGTTAGGAAATTTACCAAGAACGTAGTGGTTCCACTAGGAATGATCTTCTCGGAGATTCCTCAGGTTTGCTTCTGAGGCTTGGGCAAGATCCTTCTGTCTCTCAAAATCTTTCTTTAGATTATCAAGCTACTGATCTCGGAGGCCAGCAATTTTGCAAGCCTCTCGATCTCCATATTAATCGACTTGAGGAGGTTGTTCATCGATTTATCGTGTTCATCCTTAATATTTTTTAGCTCCTCGTGTAGCTTGGAATTCTTCATCTGTGTGGCACCCCGGATTTACAGTCCGAGAATACCCGTTATGCATACAATTCATGTTCCCATGATCAGTGAGCCGTGAGCATAACCGACTAGTATCATTACAACATACATATAGTAACAAGTACAAAACATACAGAATGGCCATTATGGCGATTACAACACAAGTAGCGGAAGTCTTCAGTAGTGACCTCGGATCGGTAAGGATCCTAAGTCCCTGTGATTTAACATGCTAGTCCCTGGATCAATAGCTAGCACTCACAGTCGATAAAATATCATGTAAAACACAAAGTCTTTATTACACGGAGAATCCAGAGTATAAATTTATTACAAATTTTCTTAGCATAAGGCTAGCTCAAATAACAGCGGAAACATAAAAGCAACTTGAGTCCATCAACGCCCCAGGCTCGTCGAGTGTAGACTCGCGATCCCTACGCACCTTTCAATCTTCGGATTCTACACATAAGACGTGCAACCAACAAGTTGGGTCAATACTTTGAATGTATTGGCAAATTTACACCAAGGATAGAAAAGACTATCTCTACATGCAAGGCTAATTTAGGTTGTAGAGTTCTTTTGCTCAAACTAGTTTTCTTAAGTAGAAAGAAGAAGAGAAGATTTTTCCTACTTTGTAAACATTTGCTTAGATAAAATAAGGTCGAATGGCACACGAGGATATTACTCAAAAAGTGTCCAAACAACCAAACACTTGGATATTATGCACCAAGTGACACTTGGATATTATACACCAAGTTCCCAAATCCCAACCATTGGCGATATTACACACACCATGGGGTATGAAAACTTTGTTTTAGAAAAGAGAGAGGAAGATCCTTCAGAGGCTCCATCATTCAGATGCTCAATGTTGTTCTGTTTCCATGAACACGGCAGATCGATCAGATTGCAATACTCTCGAGAGTTTGTGCACTTTACCCACAATCCACGATCAAGTCCTTTTTACAGACAAGACCATGGCGAGGCTTTCCCTTAGTAGCCCCTCTACCTTCCAGATCCAAGTGTGCCAAGAACCTCCAAATGTTGGTACCCAGGTGAGGTTTCCCACTAAGTATTAGGCCAAGACAGAGCCCACAATGTATTGTGGTTGCACTAGAAGCTTCTGAATTCTGAAACATGGTAGACTTCTTTGATTCCTGGGCGGCCGTCCTCCACCAAAATCTCACTCGTTGACCCGACAACCATTCCTCCCAGAAGAAAACTTAGTTTTATTTTGAAGTGGATTTGAGAAGAAAAGTTTGCTCTAGAGATCCTTTATACTTAGAAAAACTCTGTCTTTCGAACCCCCGAACGGTACTTTGTATATATAGCATAGCAAGAAATACTTAGCAAAAACAGGGGTAACCTATTAGGAGGGAAAATCCTAAGTATAGAGCTACTCATGGCATACTACAAAATCATCGCACTTGCAAAATAATACTAAGGAAAAATTCTACTAGAACATCCTACACATGCATACTACAGAATTTTGAAGATCACATGCATAGAATCAAAACTAGGACAAAATTATGAACAAGTGGTGTAACTTGCCTTGATCCGAGCATCACTCTACACAATAGCACTCCCTAGCGCACTCCGAATAATCTAACGAATCACAAACATAGATCTGATCACAATTTGCTCAAAACATGACACAGAGATAATCATGCATGCATGCAACAACGTATTTTATGCAAGATTGGTTTTCTAAATTGACCAAGGTAGCATAATTGTATTGCAATAGTGTTAAGGGTGTTACTAGGATTGATTTCCCATAGGTTTAAATCTATTTGGGTCACTAATATAATTCATAGGATAAATAGGAGATCCAACCATCTAATTAGCCCCAAATTAGATCTAATGATCTTAAGCAAAGTTTTATAATTTTTTCAAGTAGGTATAGCGGAAACAAAGTCAACGCAACAAGAATCAACTAAAACGGAGTTCTAATTATTTTTCTACGAATTAAATACTCCAATCTAATGATTAAATTCTACACCAAAAACCCTACTGTAAACTTGGAATTTTATTGCAGATCTGGGTTCTACATAAAAGTATGAATCCAACGGTATATTATAAGCTAAATTTGGCCAAATATTTAATTTTATATGATTTTCACAATATTTAACTCAAATCTGCAAAATTGAACCGAACTAGTCTAACCCTAACTCGAAACGCGCCAAGTGGCAGCGCCTGATTGGCTCCAGCTAGACGATGCAGCGCTGACGCGGCGCGCTGACGCGTGCGGCCATGTGGCACGCCGTGACTCGCCGATACCCCTTCGGTATAACTTCTAATCTAACCTGTTCAATCTCGATCCGACGGACAGGAGAGGCGGCGGCGACTTACAGGGTGCGACTGCGGCGTTGGGCGGCGGTGGTGTCGGTGACGATGGTCGACGGTGCTCTGGTGGCTCCCCGAGGTGGCGTCGTGGTCGACGGGGCGCGTCTGGTCCTCACGGTCATGATCGCGCCCTCGAACGGTCTCCTCGCTTCCTCCTCCGAATGTAGTGCTCCGGTGTTCCTCCTCGTCCCTGGCGGTGCTCTGGCGAGCAATTGGCGGTGTCTCGGCAGGATTTGTGATAGGGTTTTTGAGGGAAACGATTGGCGGGGGGGTCGGCTTATATATCCCCAAGACTTGGGAGAGGGGGTGGCCGAATCTTGTTAGGATCGGGCTTATCCCGACACGGCAGCGCCGTGTTCGTCGTGGTCTCGGGAAGGACGCGATGGGGGCGGGTCCCATGTGTCCGTGGCGGAGGGGGGGGGGTTGTGGGCCGGTGCTGCTAGCTGGGCATATGGCGACGCGGTGCGGCTGCTGTGGCTGGTGGCAGTAGATAGGTCACGGGCTGGCTTAACTGGCCCGTTTAGGCTAGTTAGGGTTTTTTTATACTTTGCTTTTATTAATTTCTGTTTTACTAAATCTTAAATAATTTTTGCATATAAAGTCCAAAAATGATGAAACCAACTTCTAAATTTTTGTAAAAAGAAGGTGGTCATCTTAGGACCATAGTTTAATGTTTTTACATAGTTTTTAGAAGGGTCAAGATTGACTACAACAATAATGCTTACATATGGAAATCTTTATTAGGGTTTTGATAGGTTTAGGTGTTAGGATTTTGTTGTAAAATTTATTTGTAGGATGCAATGATGCAAGGATGATGCATGCTTCTAGTAATCATCTTAATATAAAATCTGGGATGTTACATCTTCAAGCACAGAGCCCATGTAATGCCATAACCTATAGGCAACTGACTAGGAAGACGGCCTAGCTCGCAAATAAATCAGCACCTTCGCCACTTCTTATCATCTGCAATTTGGCCAAGTAAATAGATAGGGACAATGCCGGTGAGTACTTATAATGTACTCGCAAACCACCGGGACAAGGTAACAAAGATAATGCATATTGGGATGTGGCGAGATAGCTCTACACTATAGTTTCTTTTGAAAGACCTAACATTGGCATCTCTATATCTTTGTTGAAAAGAGTTTTTGGAAAATATGCCTCCTTTTAGAAAGTCCGGATATCCCCATATCCTTGTTAAAAACTTTGAAAACAGTTTTATAGGACACCCTTTTTAAAACATCTTCGACCATCTCTCGTTAAAACCAAACTCATTCTTATCTGTCGTCGTCACCAAGTCACATCATTTTGGTACTCCTACCAAACAACCTTCCAACCGTCCTTGACCGTGGACACGGCTATTCGAATAGATTAGACTCTCCAGAGTTTGTGTACTTTACCCACAAGATCAATACATCCGCTGGGATACAACCACGACCTGCTACACACGGTAGATGGGGGTTCGGATAATCAAACCTAACTTTTCATTTGTCCATCACTAGCAAAGGCGGCTTTTCCTTTTGGGTTGTTCTCTCTGGTACGAGTATGTGGCACATTGGGCATAGTCCTTCCTCCTATACTGGCCCCTAACCCTAAACTGTAGTTTGGTAGATAGCAAATTTTGACTCCACTTCCATCCGTACTTACCTTATGTCATACCGTTCGGGAGAGACCCAATTGTTGCACCGGTACCTTGTCCTAGACAGTCCGTATTTCAGGGGATTTCTCCCCTTTAGCGAGTATGAGCAGCCCCGGCTAAAGACCACAAACTACGAGTTAAGCTCCAGCGATTGGGGTAGTGTGGTTGCACGGATAAATTGTTTCGTTAAAGGCGTAGAACATCCCTTCTTTTTCTCTTGCTTGACATTCTCTTCATCCTCCTCATATCTTATTTAGTAAAACCTCCACTTGGAAACGATGCCTCTTTCCAAGGGTTTTATTTTGGAAACTTTGTGGTAGGGTAAAACCCAAAATAGTTTTATCATTGAAAATCTGTGGGCTCCAAGAGGGAAGATGCTAATCATCTTAGCCTCTGCCTAAAGGGGTAAAAATGGGTGTTAATAGGGTAGGTGTCCTAATGGACACTCCTCCATAACTTGGAGGAGCCAAGTTACTCACGCCTTTTATTTGAAACAAACCATGCAATTTAATCGTGCAGTTCATAAACGAGATATAAAACAATTGATAAAAAGGAGTAGGTTATCATAAGAGTTCAGGAATAGTGGATTTCCTGTGACCAGCGAGATGTCCCTTGACTTCCTTATAATACCAGAAACCAATAGTGCCAATACCAATGATAAATAGATTAACCCAATGCTTCCTTCTTCTCGGCGTCACCCAATCAAAAACTATTGCCGTTATCGAGCATACATGCAAACAAACAACACCACAATCAATACAAGGCATACAAACATCAAACCATACAACAAGCAAAGAATAAATACATGATATACATCAGTAGGATGTTGTATGGTTGGTTTATAGAATTAGAAAAAGATTTGGAGGCATTAGGGAAAGGACCCCTTTGGATTTATAGTCTAGGTAGTACCTAAGAGAGGGGTTTTTGACCAAGGCTTGATTTGTATGCTACCATTGTATAAAAATAATACCATCATACAGGTATTGATAAAATAAAGACAAAAAAGTGGTTTCACTATTTTATCAATTTCCATTGATTTATAATGATTTTTATAGTGGATAAAACTCTAGTTTTAGGAAATAATTTACTATACATAATATGGAGTTCCAAAAATTATTTTTGTGGTTGATTAGGAAGTATTTAGTGGACTGGTTCAAGAGGAGTTGGAATCACCTCAAAACAAATACCAGAATGCTATTTAGAAATTCTCAAAGACAGTACTAGATGGCATTTTTCTTTTTCATCATATTTAATATACAGAAGATTTGCATGGGATTCCAAGTACACATGTTAGGTACTGAGAATAGATTTCTGTATAAATTGGAATCAAGATTTTTGGAGTTACAGAGCTACAGTGGTGATTTTATTAGTGAATAAACCATGCACATAATAGTTTAATTCTTAAAATTCAGTAGATGCTCAATAAATTTTGGTCTCCTGGGGTTTGATATGTAGGGTGGTATAGGGGTACTGAGAGTTGGAATTAGGTCATTACCTCTTTTGGTTTGACGTAAGGAATTTCCTAAAGGCAGAAAAGCTCTGTTTTTGTTATTTTTACTAGATGCAAACTAGGAAGCCAAATAGGGTGGGGCCAGTGAGACATGGAAGGTAGGGATTATACCTGCCAATAAAATTTGGTTTCAGGTCATTTGGATGAATATATCTTCCAACCGCGCGTGCGGGACGTAGCTGCCTCCCGGAGGGCCGGCTCGGCCTGTCAACGGGGCGATGGCGAAGAGGTACGGGAGCTCCTGGCAACTGGATTAGATCCAGATCGACGACCAGGGTTCTCCGTCCACCTCCCAATGGGGGCTGCGAGATGAAACCCTAGGGGAGGTCGGGGCGGACATGGGGAGCTCACCAGCGTGGCCTGGAGGCGTCGGGAAGAGGCCGGGGCATCGCGGGGCACACCGGCGAGTCTGGGTAGGGGCGACACGGGGAATTTGGCGTCAGGGACGCCCTCGCATGACGGCGACCTTGCCTAGCTTCGCCGGAGGTCGTCGGGGTTGGTGCCTATGGTGCCTGCATGTCAAAAAGAGGGACATGGTTAGGTAGAGGAGGAAGAGTAGGTCTAAGTGCGGTGACATGCAAAGGGAGAAGGACTAGGGAGAGGTGCTCTTGCTCGATTTCGTGGACGAGGCCGAAGCTCCCAGCTTCCTTTCTCCCGAGAAAGGCAGAGCAAGGGGAGAGGGGAAGGGGTGCTCTGGGATGGTAGGTGGGTGGTGAGGGAGCAAATGAGCCAGAGGGGAGGCATTAAGGTGGCCTAGGCTCTTTATTTTGGGAGGGGGAGGTCCATGGTGAACCAAGTCCATTTTGGACAAGGGCAAGGGTGCTGGATATCCATTGGCTTGTTGGGGTGGTGCTGGGTGGTGGCGTGGGTCCTGGTACTCGTCTAGAGGGAGAGGGGGGAGTGCTACAACTGGGGGAGAATATATTTGCAAGGAGGGAGGGCCACACATTTTTATTCCTCTCTAAGGACAAAAGAAAAAGAGGGGAGGGGAGCTACAGTAGCTAGGGCTACAGTAGTGGTCCACCAGAGGGGTGTGTGCTGGTAAGGAGGGGTGCTTGAAAAGTTTGGAGATAGTGGGATTTGGTTTGAAATCAAGTTTTGCTTGGTTTAGCAAAAAATGGTCAAATGGAGGCTTGTGAAGGAAGTTGAAAAATTTGCATATGGCAAGGTGTGGAAATGGTACTGGTGGATAGAGGAGGTCAAATAATCTCTTCAAGATTTAAATGGGATTTTTCTATAGATTATAACCCCATTAAAATGCACTTATTCAAAAAGTGCAAAAGTAGATTATGGAATCTAAGATGATATTTTTACATTGGAAAAGCTTGGTTTTTGATGTGATATGGTCCTAAATACCATATTACACATTGGAGAATTTTATTTGAATTTATTGAGGTGAGAAAGTGGTTTGGACAAGCTAAGAATTATTTCTTATTTCTGCCATTTAAGAAAAAGGGCAAAAATAAATAATAAGGAATCTCAAAAATATTTATTTTTGAGTTTTAGAGATAGGGTATGAGGTGGAGAACTCAAATATGCATTGATTTGGCAATGTGGTTTGGAGAAAAACAAACTTGCCTTTATAGAGATGGTTTTGAGGATTTTGTAGGATAATGAATTTAAATAGTTTTAGGCTGCAAATAATTATGGAAATTATCTGGAAAATGATTATATTCAAGGTAGATGATGTAAAATTTATGTATGCATCATGTTCAACCTTGGGTTTTGAAGAAATGTGGTGAAAAAGGATGGAAACTAGATTTGGGAGGATCTAGGGTTTGGTTATTTTTATGCCTCCTAAACAGGGTTGTATTTGTGATCTCATAGCTCACCTTGGTACAAGGGAGAGATGGATAGCTATACCAAGTTATATAGATGCTCGAGGAAGCAAGAGTTAGGCTTGGTCGTATTTGAGGTGGTTTAGGAGTGATGGCAAACTTTGTTGAAAATAAGGCTGCCATAACAGAGTTGTCTTGATGCCTCATAAATCATGGGGTTTTAAGAAGCACAAAGCTTAAGTGGGAACAAGTGAAGTGGGGGTTGATAGGCCATGATTAGTAGATCATAACCAAGCAAAGATTTGGTCAAGGGGAGGTGGCATATAGATGTGAGCATCTGCCAAAGTAGGCAAGATGATAAGATTTGCAGAAAAGATTATTATCTTGACAACAAAACCATCAAGGATGAGTGGGAATTAGAAGGGATTAGCCAAGGGCGAGAGTGGTACTTGGTAGTACTAAAGATGTAATACAAGAGTGTTCAAGTACATTCTCAAGAATGCACACAGATTGGAAAAGGTAGAGCTCCAAAGATTGAATCTAGATAAGAATTCCAGACAGCCATTTTGGCAGATTTGTAGATTTTGACTAGTAAGCATGAGGAAATATTTGAGAGGGTGGCAAGGGTTTATCCTTCCCATTGAGTGGTTGTGGTTGAGGTATAGATTGAATATATGGGATCCAGACTTGGATTGGTCCTCTACTGAGTTGGAAACTATCAGAAGATGGGATGGTCACTTAAGTGGCTTGGTTTGACCTAGATTTGGATGCTTAGTTTGAGATAGATGACCATATGCAAGGATTGGGGTCCTAGGGGATGAGCTACTAGATTATCTCACTCTAGTTCCTAAGCAAACAAAGCAGTCAGCAGATCAAGGAAATTCATCAAATAGCAGATCAAGGCAATTCATCAAACAGCAGATCAAGGCAATTCATCAAATAGCAGATCAAGGCAATTCATCTTATCACTTATCTCACTACCACTAGGGTTACCATCAAGCCTAGCTTGAGATAAGGATGGGTATTTTGAGTTGGTTGTGCTTTGAAAGGAGATAAGGATCATCTTGGTATTCCTACCAAGATGGGTTTTGGAAAAACCTAGGGGCAAGAGTAGCTGGGAGTTCTGTCTTGAAAACATAAGGAGATTATATATAGGTCTCCATAGTTTTGTTAATAGAAACTAGTAAAGTATTTTTTTGTGTCAAAGTCATCTTGGATCATGTTTTGAAATGCCAGAACCTTTGAGAATATGAAAGATGAGCCAATACATCTATTTTGTAAAATAGCCTTTTGTAAAATATGAGCCAATACAATTAAGCAAGCATTGCAACAGATAACAAGAAAAAGTTTTTGTTCCCCTTGATTTTTTCCTTTTGGACAGTTAATTAGGGTTGCTGAAATTGGGATGTTACAGACCTTTCCCCCTTAAAACAATCTCGTCCCGAGATTAGGGAGGAGTAGGATTGGGTGATATCATCCGCTTAACAATTTCTGCGGTGGAAAAATATTAGGCGTTAACAAGTTTTACAAATAACCGATGTGGTTAGTTACGGAGCGGAGCTGAGGGGCTTCGGATCGGGTGGTTTAATTTTAAACAAATGGAAAAGACACAATATTTTCCCCTTAGGACAAGTCTAGGTAGGTTTAGCGTCGGCGGGGGTAATTCCTTCTTCAGGCGAGACGTCGAGTTATGTCTTCTTTATTTCTTTGTCTCGCGGTCGACTTTTCTCTCTTCAAGGTCTTGATACACCGGGTTTTTTGGCTAGACGGTCGACCTTAGAGGGGAGTACTTTCCTGAAGTACCGTATGATTCTAGATAAGCGCCGATTGTCGTCCTTCTAGCAGGGTCGATGATTCGTAGTTAGAGTGTGGTCATCACTTAACGCTAACTAGTGTTCGGCTATAGGGCCTATTGGGTTTTGGGCGGGAAATACGCAGTCGTTCCCTCTTTGCGCGAAACTAAGGGTCCTTGGTGGAGTCGCCGACTTTCTTGGTTGGAGTCGCATGCTGGGGGAGGGCACTGCACTTTTTCTTCGGGGTGGTTATCTTCTGTCGACGTCGTCGGAGCCGCTTCATGAGTTAGAAGGTCTACCAGAAAAACATCTACTAGCTTCCGAGTAGTTAGTTCTGAGTGAGTTAGGAGTCCAATGGGTCGGAGGATGCCATGGGAGTTTGGTGGTCTAGGAAATGAGTTCCTTTGGGATAAGTCATTATGGGTTTAGTCTGATGCAACGTCGTTGGTAAAACATGCAAAGAAGGATATCATACTTGCATATCATCCATAAATTTATCAGGTTCATGCTAGTCGGTGGCGGAGGTACTTAAGAGGTTACAAAACAGGTCGGTGCCGCAGGGCAACAAGGCACTTAGAGTTTTACAAAATAGGTTCTGGGGTGATACATGACTGTACCAATGTTGGCGATAGCCGAGCTTCCGGGTACGAAACTACTTCGGAGGAACGTCCAGAGTCTTGTCGCCTTTCTGGGTGAAAGGTTTCTCCTCAGGTAGTGCTTTCTTGTAGAGGTCCCAACCTGATAAGGTAGAGATCCCTTTGTTTACAATGCTAGTCCCTGGATCAATATCTAGCATCCACAGTTTAAGATGTAATATCAAGAAATAAAGGTGATAATACAACTTTATAACTAGGAATAAAATAATTCATTACATTTTACATAGCTCATATGGCTATCTCATTACAATGCAACAGATATATATATAGCATGGAGTCCTTAATCGTCAAAGTGCCACAGACAATCATGTTGGTTGTAGACTTGTAATCCTATTCAACACACTTCACTAACATCAAACAAAACTGCAACATAATAAGTTACAGCCACAAGGGTCAATACAGTTGAATTGTATTGGCAAGTGATACTATGGTAGAATAGTGGTATCTATCATCTATATGCATTTGGCTAAGTGGATCTTAGGCTTGCTTTGCTCAAAATAAGGTTTTCCTTATAAGTTGAAAACACTAAGTTTTTGTTTGTCAAAATCACCCAAGGTATCTACCAATTAAAAATTGAAGATCCTTTAACCATTGTTCAACCACAAGTTTTTAACTTAGAAATTGGGATGAGGAGATCCTTGATAGCTTCCATGTCTTGATGCTCAAATTGTCCATTTCTGGGGACACGGCTAAGTACTTATATTTTACTCTCGAGAGAGGTGGTGCACTTTCCCCACAAGACTTGACATGGATCGAGACAAGATCTTTCAGAAGCCTTCCCTTAGACCAAATGGACGCGTTCCAAACCTATCACCCCTACCACCTTTGTCCATCTAGCTAAGTTATTGCAACCTATATGATCCAGGCAGAGCCCATAATGCCATGTGGTTGCACTAGAAGCTTCTCAACACTTGACATCTCAAATCTCTTTGTTCCCGGGTGGCTTTCCACAAGTGTGATACACATGTTTTCCCAGTTTACTGGACATGTGTAACAACTCAACATATCCCATTCTCACTATTCCACCCAGGTGATTCATTCACTTAGTAGTTTTATTAAGCAAAAACATAAGTCAACAGACTTAGCAAAATTTCCATAGCATGTATATAAACCACCCTTGTTTGCTACTAGCTATGCTAAGCATGATAGTAGTAGGAATCTTAACTTAGGGAAAATTCTACTAAGGCATCATCTACTAGGATTTCCCATGGCATAGTTATCCACATAGGAAATTCCATGCAAGTCCTACATAGAAATATCACTAATGCATAGTTAAAATAATAGGACAAAATGTATGAAGCACCACTTGCCTTTTTGGTAGAGAAACTAGGTTCACTCCTTGATCTTGCAATTGTCACACTCTTCAAAGTTCACTACAAGTCAATCAAGCAAGGTACAATCTCAAAACTAGCATTCAAACAATTCACCACATAAAATAAAGAAAACAAAACAATGCATGCAAGCATGCAAAATATTGTTTTATTTGGAAAGGTGATTTCTAATAGGCTATAAACATTTTAAAACACCTATTGGTCATTTATAAAAGTGGCAAAATGATTTAAAATCAAGTTAATGAAAATGGTCATTTTAAATCATTTTTGTCTTTGCTAGAAATGATTTAAATCAAAGTAATAATTTCTAGTTTTTGCCAAATATATTTGTAACACAAATGTTAGTGTTTATGGTCAAAGTGTTTAAAACTAATCCATTTTCAAAAGGTTTCACTCAAAAACCATTTTCAAATCAAAGCAATATTTTTGTTTTAGTAAAAATGCTTTTAATCAAAGTAATAATTTTCTAGGGTTAATCAAATATATTTTTAAATCCAAAAGTTAGTGTTTAGGGTCAGAGAGTTCAATTCAGACCATTTGCAAAAGGTTTAACTCAAAAAGCATTTTTAAATCATAGCAAACATTTTTGTTTTACTAAAAATGCCTTTATTCAAGGAATAATTCCTTGTATTTAACAAAATATATTTCTAAACCCAAAAGTTTGTGTTCATGGTCAGTAGGTTCAAAAAAAATCATTTGCAAAAGATATTACCCTAAAATCAATTTTAGAATAAATTTTATACACAAAATAGACCTAATAATGTTTGTGCAAAAACAACAAATTTTTCCAGAAGCAAAATAATAAACTAAGGGAATGGTTGAAAAGATCACATTTTTTGAATCCATCGATATAAAATTTGTAAAATTTGGCCAAGCATGACAATAGTTATGAATTTTACAAGTTTAAACAAACAAAATTCATTTCTGGAATTTTAAACAGACAGGACAGGCCACGCGTCACGTTCTTACTAGCTGATAACGGTTCGTGTGGATCACGCAGTGTGAGACGTTGGATTTAAATGACATCGCATGGTGTAGATTACCTCGAATCGATTCAGTTAAGTGATCTGTCCTACCGCTTGGATCTAGATCTAACGGTCTAAAACGTCCTGACCAAAGTCTGGTTGCGCTCGACGACGGCGTGCGGCGGCGATGCTCGGGCGGTGATGTTGCCGGCAAAATAGGCAGCGAGAGAGATAATGGAGAGGCTCACCGTGCTCGTAGGGTCTTCGCGGTTCTCAAGGTGGCTGTGAGAGGGACAGGGGCGCATGGTATAGTCGTCAATTGCTCATCGGAGTTGGTCCAGGCGACAGGAGATCTCAGCGTCGTTGTTGGCGAGGCTGCACGACACGGAAAATCAAAACAGCGAGTGCGTCAGACGCGCGCGAGAAAGTAGAGTATGCGTGCGTCAAAGAGAGGGGGAGGTGCGGTTAGAAACTACCAGTAGGAGTCACCGGAGTTGTAGCAGACCGTGGCGGTGCTCGGGCGAGGTCGTTGGCAAGCATATGGGGCGCGCGCGACCGAGCTGAGGGTACTCGCAGGTGCATGAGACGCTGGCGAGCAAGCTCGTATGTTCCATGGGCCGTGGGGGTGGCTGGGGTGGTCAGAATTGTCGCCAGAGAGTCGTCGGAGCAGTGGGGTTGCAGCGAGAAATTTGGGCAGCCCTGGGGCAGAGAGGGTGCGGCGAATGAGGGAAAAAAGAGAGGGGAGCAAGGCGATTAATGACTTGATTGGATTATTGTTTTTTAGTCCTGTCGTTTTGATTTTGTGAAGAGGTTCAGCAGGAATAGTCCATATAATCCGGTGGTTTTAGTTAAAATACGACATTCCAAACTAGGCGTAACTAGGCAAGGTCAGGGGGAGGAATTACTAGCGCATTGATTCGAATTCAAGGGAGATTTCATCGACCAAAAATAGCCGGAGGAATGAGGGGGAACGGATCGCGGGGTGGAGAAGACGCTGAGCTGGCGATGGGGTCCGTTGTCAGCGAATGAGACGGGGTACGCGTGGGGTCTCGCGGTCAGGCACTGTGCGGGTTTGTTCGCGGGGGAGAAAACGATTTGCGAGGGGGAGAGATAGGTGGGCTTCGTTGGGACAAGTTGGGCTGGGTTTTCAGGGTTGGATTGTTTTCTCATTTTTTTTCTCTCTATTTTATTTTTATTTTTCTATTTTTTATTTTCTGTTTTGAATTTATTCAAATGATTCAAACACCTATTTAAATTAAAATATTTATCAAATCTTTTCAGTCGGTTACTATTGTTTATATATTGTGTTTAAATAATCTACTTAGAATATTTCTTATATTCTCTTAGGATTTAAATATTTATTTAAAATAGACACTTGTCTTTATCTAAATAAGATTTTAAATATGTTTCCAATCCATTTTATTTTATTCAAATGATTTAAAAATCTGTTTTATATTCAAATGTTTATCAAACCTTCTTAGTAGGTTTTATTTATTCATTAGTGTGTTTAAATAATTCACTTTGAATTATTTAAAAAAATTTATTATGATTTAATATTTGAGGCTTTTGTCTTTATCTAAATGAATTTAAATATGGTTCCAAACCATATAATTTTATTTAATTATTCTTTTATTCTTTTTAAGTTAATTGGATAACTTATAATCCATTTGGCAATTTTTATTATTATTTCCTCATGATTTAATTAATCATTTTTATTAGGGATTTTGTCTTCATTTAAATATAATTTGTATATGGTTTCAATCCCATATGATTTTATTTGAATATTAATTATCCCTTTATTTTATTTGGATTTGGATTATCCTTATTCCATTTTCTTATGGATTTAATTAAAATTTTAAATTATCTTCTAAATAATTTTATTGGGATTTATTATTTAGTTTAGGCAATTTGTCTTTATTGAAATAAAATTGGATATTGTTTAATCCTTATGATTTTATTTAAATAATCTTTTACTCCTTTTTATTATTCAATAACTTTCATTTGTTTATGGATTTGGCCAATATTTAATTTGTCTTTTAAATATTCCTTATTTATTTATTTCCTTCTTTGCCTTATAAAATCTATATCTTTTTATTTATAGATCCAAAATTGGTGGTTCCTATTTGGATAATTTTATTTAATATTTGTTTATCTCTTTAAATCCCTCTAGGATTAATTTTCTCACAATTTGGTATGGATTTTTAGCTAGGAGCTTTATTAGCTTTGAAATTTATTTTCTTTATCTTATTAAATCGACAAGTTTTTATCCATGGCTCCAAATTAAATGAAACCAATTTCTATGGGTTTATAATATTTTTATTTATCATTTTTGATCATTCATAACTGTTTGTTGCTAAATTTTTATATGGAACAAATCCATAGTCTTAGAAAGATCTTGGAAATGATTTTCTTCCATTGGGGTTTTGGTGTTTTGGTTTAACTTTTCCAAATGTTTAAATTTCAATATACATTCATTGATGAATGCATTTCACTTGATTGAAATTTTTTTGGATTCCATTTTTATTCAATTTTTTTCAAGAAGGGTTTTGACGTTTCCATTCAGAAGAAAAAAGTTTCTTTTCACCCTAAATTTCAACAATTAATTCTTTTGTTTATTTATTTTAGACATTTCAAAATTTGGAAAATTTTGGGATGTGACATTTCTCAGGGGAAGAGGAGGTCCTGGGGATAGCGGCCTCCTGATTCTTGTGGCCGAAGGGTCTCGGGGTTTCTTGCCCTTTTTCGGTGCTGGAACTTGTTGCTTTAAGGCAGCCGCGTACTTGTCCGGACATTCACTGGAGAAGTTGCCCGGACCTCCACAGGTGTAACAACCGTTTTTCTTAGCTTCAGATCCTCCTTGGGTTTGTCTTGGGATCTTTACGGGGGAAGTGGATGTCTTGGCCTTTGGCTTGGTAGGAGTGTTGTCAAGACCATGTTGGGGGCACTCTCGGCTGAAATGACCCGGTTGATCACAGGAGAAGTAGGTGCCTTTCTTGGAACGTCCTTCTCTTGATTTCTTCCCAATGTTGATGCAGGGAAGTTGACGAGCCTTGCCAATAAGGAGATAGAGGGGCAGTTGGCCAGGACATGGTCTTGACCTTCATAGAGGAAACATGTGACTAGTTGGGTGGGGCAATCTGCAGGAGAGTGGAGAGCCCACAATTTGGGCAGTTGCCTAAGAACTGGCTGGCTTGATGTCCTTCCTCACCGCAACGGATGGGTCCTTTCCTCGGGGCTCCGATCTTCATGGCCATACTTAGGGTTTTCTGGTGGAGATGAAATCTCGGGCTGTAGAAGGAAACGGTGCTACAGAGTTAGCCTTCCGAGTTCGAGGGTAGTGGAAGGAGTGATGTATAATATTGGGTGGAAAGCTATGGTTGACGATGATAGGTCAACAGGGGTTTATTGGAGTTGAGTGGAAAGACGTCGTCTTTCCACCTTAGAGTTTTACTTGGGGTTGTCGAGGTTTTCTTATGTGGCCATCCTGCTGAGAAGAGGTTTCCGGCTATGAGGTTACGAGGGTTAGCGTCGGGATGTGCCAGATAGGTGGTCAAAACTAAAGTATCGAATGATTCCCGGCAAACAAGCAACACATTCCAAGCATCATATAAGCACATGACAAGCAAGCAAGGCATACCATAAGTACTAAGGAGTTGACTACACGCCATAAAAAGGGAATCCTATTTTAGAGATGCTAATCCTAAGTATGGACTTTACGGGGGTCTTAACTTATGTCCTTCTGTGTTTTGTCGTCGGTGCCATACTTGATTGATTTGGGAGCGATGAAGGATTTCGTTGGCAGGGCAATCTTGTAGTGTCTGTCGTCGTGGGTAGCTCCTTTGTTTTGCTTGTATCGAGGTTTCTTCATTTCGGGATCTCAGTCTTCAAGGTCTCCGAGTCGGACTTTGTTTGTGAAAATAGATTAGTTGAAATTGACGAGATATAGAGTAATCCATTTTCAAATTGTTTAAGTCAGAGAAGAGGAGATAAGAAATCCTTCAAAAAGATTTTGAGAAAATAGTTTGTAAAAGCCGGGTGTTTTCCAAAATAGTGGTTGTCCTGTCTAATGTCCATGCTAACTAAGTTCTCCTACAGTCAGGATGGCTCTGATACCATGTCTGTGGCACCCCAGATTTACGGTTCGAGAATGCCCGTTATGCATACAATTCACGTTCCCATGACCAGTGATCCATGAGCATAACCGAGTAGTATCATTACAACATCCATATAGTAACGAGTACAAAACTTACAGAATGGCCATTATGGAGATTACAACACAAGTAGCGGAAGTCTTCAAGCGCATAGCCCATGTCATGCCTTAACCTACAGGAAACTGACTGGGAAGACGGCCTAGCTCGCATAGACGTCAACACCTTCGTCACTTCTTATCATCTGCAATCTGGCCAAGTAAATATCCAGGGACAATGCCAATGAGTACTTTGAATGTACTCGCAAACCACCAGGACAAGGAAACAAAGATAATGCACATTGGGCTGTGGCAAGATAGCTCTACACTATAGTTTCTTTTGAAAGACCTAACATTGGCATATCTATACCTTTGTTGAACATAGTTTTTGGAAAATATGCCTCCTTTTAGAAAGTCCGGATATCCCCATATCATTGTTAAAAACTTTGAAAACAATTTTATAGGAAAACCCTTTTTAAAACATCTGCGACCATCTATGGTCAAAACCAAACTCGTTCTTATCTTTCCTCGTGACCAAGTCACATCCTTTTCATTCATCTCAACATATCCCAAGGGTACTCCTAGCAAACAACTTTCCAACCATCCTTGACCATGGACACAGCTATTCAAATAGATTAAACTCTGTAGAGTTTGTGCACTTTACCCAAAAGAATAAATACATTCGCCGGGATATAACCACGGCCTGCTACACACGGTAGACGGGGGTTCGGATAATCAAACCTAACTTTTCATTTGTCCATCCCTATCAAAGGCGGCTTTTCCTTTTGGTTTGTTCTCTTCGGTACGAGTATGTGGCACGATGACCATAGTCCTTCCTCCCGTACTGGCACCTACCCCCAAACTGTAGTTTAGCAGATAGCAAATTTTGACTCCACTTCCATCCGTACTCACCTTAGGTCATATCGTCCGCGAGAGACCCAATTGTTGCACCGGTACCTTGTCCCAGACAGTCCGGATTTTAGGGGATTTCTCTCCTTCAGCGAGTATGAGCAATCTCGGCTAAAGACCACAAACTACGAGTTAAGCCCCAGCAACTAGGGTAGTGTGGTTGCAAGGATAAATTGTTCCATTAAAGGCGTAGAACATCCCTTCTTTTTCTCTTGCTTGACTTTCAATTCATCCTCCTCATATCTTGTTTAGTAAAACCTCCACATGTAAATGATGCCTCTTTCCAAGGGTTTTATTTTGGAAACTTTGTGGTAGGGTAAAACCCAAAATAGTTTTATCATTGAAAATCTGTGGGCTCCAAGAGGGAAGATGCTAATCATCTTAGCCTCTTCCTAAAGGGGTAAAAATGGGTGTCAATAGGGTAGGTGTCCTAATGGACACTCCTCCATAACTTGGAGGAGCCAAGTTACTCACGCCTTTTTTTGAAACAAACCATGCAATTTAATCGTGCAGTTCATAAATGAGATATAAAACAATTGATAAAAAGGAGTAGGTTATCATAAGAGTTCAGGAATGGTGGCTTGCCTGTGACTAGAGAGATGTCCCTTGATGTCCTTATAATACCAGAAAACCAATAGTGCCAATACCAATGATAAATATATTAACCCAATGCTTCCTTCTTCTCGGCGTCACACAGTCGCAACTATCGTTGTTATCGAGCATACATCTAAACAAACAACACCACAATCAAGAAAAGGCATACAAACATCAAACCATATAGCAAGCGAAGGATAAATACATGATATACATCAGTAGGATGTTGGATGGTTAGTTGATAGAATTAGCAAAAGATTTGGAGGCATTAGGGAAAGGACCCCTTTGGATTTATAGTCTAGGAACTACCTAAGAGAGGGGTTTTTCACCAAGGATTGATCTGTATGATACCATTGTATAAAAATGATACCATCGGATAGGTATTGATAAAATGAAGCCAACAAAAGTGATTTCGCTATTTTATCAATTTTCATTGATTTATAATGATTTTTACAGTGGATAAAACTCTAGTTTTAGGAAATAATTTACTAGACATAATCTGGAGATCCAAAAATTATTTCCTTTGTTTATTTGGTAGTATTTAGTGGACTAATTCAATAGGAGTTGGGATCACCTCAAAACAAATAACAGAATGCCATTGAGAAACTCCCAAAGATAGTACTGGATGGGATTTGTCTTTTTCATCATATTTAATATACAGAAGGTTTGCATGGGATTCCAAGTGCACATGTTAGGTACTGAGAATACCTTTCTGTAGAAATTGGAATCAACCTTTTTGGAGTTACAGAGCTACTGTGATGATTTTATTAGTGAATAAACCATGCACAGATTAGTTTAATTCGCTAAAATTCAGTAAATGTTCAATAAATTTTGGTCTCCTGGGCTTTGATAGGTAGGGTCGTATAGGGGTACTGAGAGTTGGAATTAGGTCATTAACTCTTTTGGTTTGACCTAAGGAATTTCCTAAAGTCATAAAAGCTCTATTTTAAATATTTTTACTAGATCCAAACTAGGAAGCAAAATAGGGTGGGGCCAGTGAGACATGCAAGCTAGGGATTATACCTTCCAATAAAAAATATTTTAAGGTCATTTTGGTGAACAAAACTCTCTAGAAAATTTTATTAGTGAAAAGAACAGATCCTAGTAGATGTTTTATCATCTTTATTCTAATCATCAAATTAGTCCAGCACAAAGACCGACAGGGACCTAAGAAAAATAGTATCTGGCAATTTTAGTTGGTTTTACATTTTCAGTTGGAATTAAACCTACAGCTAGATTTACTAGATCTGGAGAAAATAAAAAGGAAAAAGGGGAAGAAGGAGCCACCGGGCAAGATCTGCTTGTGAGTGGGCCGTTGGGGGATGGATCAGCCCACCAGTTACCAACCGCGCGTGCGGGACGCAGCTGCCTCCCGGAGGGCCGGCTGTCCATTGGATTAGATCCGGATCGACGGCCAGGGTTCACCGTCTACCTCCCGATGGGGGGTCGCGAGATGAAACCCTAGGGGAGGTCAGGGCAGACATGGGGAGCTCACCAACATGGCCTGGAGGCATCGGGCAGAGGCCGGGGGATCGCGGGGCACGCCGGCGAGTCTGGCGAGGGGCGGCACGGGGAAGTTTGGCGCCGGGGGCGCCCTCGCGCGACGGCGACCGAGCCTAGCTTCGCCGGAGATCGTCGGGGTTGGTGCATGTGGTGCCTGCATGTCGAAAAGAGGGACATGGTTAGGTATAGGAGGAAGAGTAGGTCTTAGTGCGGTGACATGTAGTGGGAGAAGGACTAGGGAGAGGATCTCTTGCTCGATTTCGTGGAGGAGGCCGAAGCTCCCAGGTTCCTTCCTCCCGAGCAAGGAAGAGCAAGGGAAGAGTCAAGGGGTGCTCTAGGAGGGTAGGTGAGTTGTGAGTGATCAAATGAGCTAGAGGGGAGGCACTGAGGTGGCCTGGGCACTTTATTTTGGGAGGGGGAGGTCCATGGTGAACCAAGTCTATTTTGGACAAGGGCAAGGGTGTTGGTTGTCCATTGGCTGGTTGGGGTGGTGCTGGGTGGTGGTTTGGGTCCTGGTACTCGACTAGAGGGAGGGGGAGGAGTGCTGCAGCTGGGGGAGAAGATATTTGCAAGGAGGGAGGGCCACACATTTTTATTCCTCTCTAAGCACAAAAGAAAAAGAGGGGAGGGGATATACAGTAGCTAGGTCTACAGTAGGTGGTCGACTAGAGGGGTGTGTGATTCTAAGGAGGGGTGCTTGACAAGTTTGGATAAAGTGGGATTTGGTTTGAAATCATGTTTTGTTTGGTTTAGCAAAAAAATGATCAAATGGAGGATTGTAAAGGAAGTTGAAAAATTTGCATATGGAAAGGTGTGGAAATGGTACTGGTGGATAGAGGAGGTCACATAATCTCTTCAAGATTCAAATGGTATTTTTCTAGAGATTATAACCCCATTTAAATGCACTTATTCATAAAGTGTAGAAGTAGATTATGGAAGCTAATATGATATGTTTACATTGGAAAATCTTGGTTTTTGATGTGATATGGTCCTAAATACCATATTACACATTGGAGAATTTTATTTGAATTTATTGAGGTGAGAAAGTATTTTTAGGGAATTATTTCTTGTTTCTTCCATTTAAGAAAAAGGGCAAAAATAAATAATAAGGAATGTCAAAAGTATTTATTTTTGAGTTTGAGAGATAGGGTATGATGTGGAGAACTTAAATATGCATTGAGTCGGCAAAGTGGATTGGAGAAAAATAAACTTGCCTTTATAGAGATGGTTTTGAGGATTTTGTAGGATAATGAATTTAAATAGTTTTAGGCTCCAAATAATTATGGAAATTATCTGGAAAATGATTATATTCAATGTAGATGATGTAAACTTGATTGATGCATCATGGTAAACCTTGGCTTTTGAAGAAATGTGGTGAAAAAGGATGGAAACTAGATTTGGGAGGATCTAGGGTTTGGTTATTTTTATGCCTCCTAAATAGGGTTGTATTTGTGAGCTCATAGCTCACCTTGGTACAAGGGAGAGATGGATAGCTAGACCAAGTTATATAGATGATCCAGGAAGCAAGAGTTCGGGTTGTTAGTATTTGAGGTGGTTTATGAGTGATGACAAACTTTGTTGAAAATAAGGCTGCCATAACAGAGTTGTCTTGATGCCTCATAAATCATAAGGGATTCAGAAGCACAAAGCTCCAGTTGGAACATGTGAAGTGGGGTTTGATAGGCCATGATTAGTAGATCATAACCAAGAAAAGAGTTGGTCAAGGGGAGCTGGCATATAGATGTGAGCTTCTGCCAAAGTAGGCAAGATGATAAGATTTGCATAAAAGATTATTATCTTGACTACAAAACCATCAAGGATGAGTGGGAATTAGAAGGGCTTAGCCAAGGGTGAGAGTGGGCTTTGGTAGTACTAAATATGTACTACAAGAGGGTTCAAGTACATTCTCAAGAATGCACACAGATTGGAAAAGGTAGAGCTCCAAAGATTGAATCTAGATAAGAATTCCAAATAGCCATTTTGGCAGATTTGTAGATTTTGACTAGTAAGCATGAGGAAATATTTGAGAGGTTGGCAAGGGTTTATCCTTCCCATTGAGTGGTTGTGGTTGAGGTATAGATTGAATATATGGGATCCAGACTTAGATTGGGTCTCTACTGAGTTGGAAACTATTAGGAGTGATTTAACCCTGGATTGATCTGATAGAAGATGGGATGGTCACTTATGTGGCTTGGGTTTACCCAGATTTGGATGCTTAGTTTGAGATAGATGATCACATACAAGTATTGGGGTCCTAGGGGATGAGCTACTAGATTATCTCACTCTAGTTCCTAAGCAAACAAGGCAGTCAGCAGATCAAGGAAATTCATCAAACAGCAGATCAAGGCAATTCATCAAACAGCAGATCAAGGAAATTCATCAAATAGCAGATCAAGGCAATTCATCTTATCACTTATCCCACTATCACTAGGGTTACCATCAATCCTAGATTGAGATAAGGATGGGTATTTTGAGTTGGGTGTGCTTTGAAAGGAGATAAGGATCTTCTTGGTATTCCTACCAAGATGGGTTTTGGAGAAACCTAGGGGTAAGAGTAGCTGGGAGTTCTGTCTTGAAAACATAAGGAGATTATATATAGGTCTCCATAGTTTTGCTAATAGAAACTAGTAAAGTATTTTGTTGTGTCAATGTCATCTTTGCTCATGTTTTGAAATGCTAGAACATTTGAGAATATGAAAGATGAGCCAAGACATCTCTTTTGTAAAATAGCTTTTTGTAAACTAGTGTTGAGATGAGGAGTACATCACTAATTCACAAACAGTTGCTTGAACACCAGCAAACAATTAAGCAAGCATTGCAACAGATAACAAGAAAAAGTTTTTGTTCCCCCTGATTTTTTCCTTTTGGACAGTTAATCAGGGTTGCTGAAATTGGGATGTTACAATCTAGCGGACCTGGAAGTTATCGACCTCCTCCACAATTTTAAAATGGACAAAATATTAGTCGAAAGAAATATTCGACTAAGAAAATAAGTTTGGTTGAGAGTCGGAAATGTTCACCTTTTGCTTCATCCATTTCATTATGCAACATGGAATTTTCAAGTTACAAAGCTTTGATTTCTTTGTGCTTGTTGCATATATTCTTGAGAAATTCTTGGTTGTAAGATGTAACTTTTTGTAAGTTAAATATGGAATACCGTCAAACGGATACTAAGACTCGGGTTGTAACTTTAACTAAGTTAAATGCCAGCACGAGCCTTGGGGGCTACACTATATAATTCTTCTGGATCCAATAAGCATCAACTCGGATCTTATGCTACGATCTTTACCTGACTTTATGATTGGGGGATAGAGGATATGATAGTAAAATACTACAAAATGATAGTCGTAAAACTTAAAATGTGCTCCAAGTGCAAATTTTCAAACCCGATCTTCTTGTTGTGGAAGACCTTCTTTGCAAGGAAGACAGGAGCGACATCTTGCGCAGGCAATTCTCCAGCTTCGAAATTTTGGTCTTGGATATGGATCTGATCCAGTAGATTCACGAGTTTTATGTCATCTGTCTCCTGGCTTGCTGCTTCTGGAATAAGGCCTTTCTTCTCAAGATAGTTTTGTGTCAGCTTGAGAATTTCCTCCTTTTGCTTCCGCTTTAGGCCGGTAGTAGCAGAGCCGACAATTTTATCTAGCTTTCCTGGCGACATAACCATGGGATCATTACCCTTAGTGGGATCACCCTTGTCAGATTCCTGGCTACCAGTAGTAACAAGGGTTTGTGAGGTCATGGTGTCGTTAGGAACGACGGAACCAGCTTCCGGAGAGGAAGGAGCCTCCGGTGCTGAAGTCTGGTTGCTGGTCGGTGTTAGAGGGGGCACAACTAGAGATAATGTAAGCTTCTGCTGACGCAGTTTCTTGCCTACTTGCTCGCCAGCTTGCACTTGATATTCAAAACATTTTTAACTCTAAATAACATAGAGAACAAATGTCAAATGTGACTCAGAAAGACTAAACAAACAAGTACTAGAGGTTACAAGGTAGTTACGTTCTAACCACTGGCAGCACTTGTGCGCCAGCGGTAACAAAAACTTCCTTGGCCTTGCACTCCTTGGAAGCAGGGCCATAAATTTCCTTCACCCCATCATCCTCTGTCTCTTACGAGTATTTTGGAGGATAGCCCTCATGAGGGGCAAGATTAGACTCGGGAAGTTTCTCAAGCTAAAAATATATAAAACGTCAGCACAACCAAATCCGGATGATGGGATGAAGAGCAAAATTATAAAACAAAGTCGAAAAGTTTACCAGAGTCAGAGGTCGGTCAGCTATAAACATATTCATGGAGATTTCAGGGATCTTCTTATTCACCCTCTCCTTGATCAAATAATGCATTCGGGTCTTGTAGTCCTTTGCAGCAATACGCGTCGGATAGACCTTCATGCTGTCTTTCTTGTCTCTGGTGACCGTGTGCGTCAGTCGGTCGACGCGGTACTGTAGAGGCTGAATCCGACGATCCAGCCAGCAGTGAATCAAGTTGGATCCGTGGAGACCTTGGTGCTTCATCAAAAAATCAGTCTGCCTCTTTGAGAGGATCAAATCTTCGGATAGCTACGGCATCTCTGCGTCCCATGATTCCTCGTGTGGATCAACGCCGTCGATGAAGGCCGGAAGACCTTCCATATTCTATGGAGCCGGCATATCTTTGTGATAAAAGAATGTCGCGACCCATCTATTTAACTACTCACTAGCATTGACCCTAGGATAGACTCGGTCTCTCCTAAGAACTAAACTAAGAGTGCCGGTCATATAAGGAACTCCGACACTAATGGATTTTTTCCGAGTACCATAGTTGTACCGGAATAAAGTGAGATTCAGCCTAATGCCTAAGTGTCGGGGGGGGGGGGGGGAGGGTCACCCCCGGGTAGGCTAACCGGACAAGATATAAGGGCAATACAACTGCCAGCCGATGTCCAGCCGGATGTAAAACCTCAAAGACACTAGAAGAGAAGACCAGATGCAGTACATGCCAGCAAACAAGATAGCCGGATAAAAAGCACCGCCAAGATGTCTGGCCGGCTGGATCATCCCAACCGAATAAAACTAGATCGACCAAAAGGCCAGACGGCTAGGTAGCCCTAGCCGGACAACCAAGCCAGAAGGAGGACAAGGTGACGCACGACACAATGCATGGTACGTCCAGGACGACGGACAAGACGGGAGAAGTCTGCGACACTCGGCTGATACCGATGACGGTTGTAACATTGTTCAGTAGGTGATGGCTCTGAAATATAGCCATGCATGTCCGTATTTAAACTAGATATTATTTATATATTTGGTGAAATATCTCTCTAAAACCTGCCACTAATGCCTAATGATCAAAGGGGTATGCAATCCTTTCTTGCTATTTTTGCCTGTGCAGATAATAAGTATGATTATGGGAATCACTATATAAATGCCAAAGATACGAGATTTCCAACATGCCAAAGAAACCAAGAGTGGTGACGAGGCTACTGCAAGATTAACGACCAACTATACGGCCCGCCGCCATATAGTTGCCACCGTATAGTTTGAACCGACCTCCTTTGGTCAAACAGAACGACTTTCGTGAAGGGACTCCTATATAAAGAGGCTTCAGGCGGCGAGAAACAAGCCCCCAAATCGACAATCTCGTTTCTTTCACCCTAAACTCTCCCTGCCGCCACGCCGGAGGAATAGATCTAGATCTAAACCTCTAAACCCTTCTCCACCGCCATAGCCATCTTCCACCACTTGTAATAGTAGATCTCATCTCCAATTGGCCACATTGTAATACTATTTTCTATCAACTCTATGATCTCTATTACAATGTTTATGATTGTCGATTTAATATCTATGTGTGAGTAATTCTCCCTGGGCTAAGGGCTTTGGCCTAGACATGTACCTTTTTGTGCATGTTATTTATCATAGATGGGATCATGTATTAGTTTGCATGACATGATGATTTTAGTACCCTCTCTTGCCTCAATATAAGGACTTGTTAGGTACCCAAGACCCCGAGGATTCATCCAGGTAAAGGGAGTATGAGTAACGACTGATCTACAGGATAGGAATCCTAGTGAAAGAAAGGGTAGTACGATGTATGTGAGGAACTTACTTGGGATTAACGGTGACATAACTATGCATATCATTAGTTCTCTTTATTCTATGGATGGGACTAATAGGTTATTGCCATAAGCGGTTGCGGAGAAGATAACATTTATGGATGGACTACCCACATATAATTATCTTTCTCTAACAATTACATTAGTACTTTATTATTATCTATTATTCCCATTAGATGTTTTGCACAGCTACTGGTGAAAACTGAAGACCCTAGGCCCACTCTCTCTCCATCATCAATAACAACAACAAGAACAACAACAAGATCGCAAACTCTTGGTATGGTGAAAACGCAATAGGAATTCTGAAACTCTCGAAGGTCCATTTAAGTAACCTCACTTTCCTTTCTGCTTCCCGAGGATTCGATAAACCTAGGTCTACTAGGGAAAAAGAGCTATACTACATCTGAAATCCGGATCGAAGGTATCAACCCTTTTTCTGGCACCGTTGTCGGGGAAGCAATAGCTACCCTCGTGAGGTTAGTAGGAACCTTGCTAGTTTTAATTATCATTTTTTATTTTGTTAGTTTGCTTTCAGTTTTATTTGAAAAACCAAAAAAAGTTAGTCTTTTAATTCTTGCTTTATCATCATTAGTACTTGTTTAAGAAAATCGAAAAACTTAGGAAGTATGGCTGAAAAGAAACTTGGGGAGTTTGCAACTCCTAACAATGATTATTGGCCTACTCCTATTACTCAGCTAGCAATTGCTGCTGAAGATTATGAAATTAAGCCCTACTATTTAAGTTGGTTCAACAGAATCAATTCGGAGGCTCTGCTGTAGAAGATGCAGGTATGCACTTAAATACTTTCACTGAAATATGTGATATGATGTGCATTAAATTGTTGACCCCGATGCGGTCAAGTTGCGCTTATTTCCTTTCTCTATTAGAGGAAGATGAAAATAATGGTTTCTATCTTTTCCTAGAAATACTATTACATCATGGGTGGAATGTACTTCTTCATTTATGACTAAATTATTTCCACCTGCAAAGACTATGCAAGTCAGATCTAATATTACTGGTTTTAGATAGGAAGAGCATGAGACACTAGTGCTTGCATGGGAGAGAATGAAAGAATGCATGAGAAAATGCCCCAGCCTTGGGATGGAAGATTGGTTAATTATCCATTTACTTTATAATTCTCTAAACCCTATTTCTATGTTTATGCTAGATACTGCAGCTGGAGGAACATTTATGGGTAAGAAATTTACCGAAGCAAAGCAGCTGCTAGACAATATGCAAGACAACCATGCCTAATGGCATGTTGAAAGATCAAATACAAAGAAGGTGAACTCCGTCACACCTCAATAGAATGAATACCTCAATGCTAAGTTAGATGATCTCATATTAGCCGTTAAAGGTAAGGAAACCCTGGTAAGAGCTACTCCCGAACCAATTGTTGAAGAAGTAGACTTCATAGCTTGTAATGATTATAACCCTGCTTGGAAGAAGAAATATAATCCTAATTTCCAAAAATATTATTCTAGTCCTGCAGGTAGCTCTAGTAATTTTTGGCATCAAATACTAGTCTCCAAGAAACTCTTAAAGCTTTTATGGACTCACAAAATGAGCAAAACAATATTCTAGTCAAAATTACAGAGAATCATGATGCTATGCTTGGTAAATTATCTAACCAAGATGTTAGTTTGATAAATGATTTGCAGGCCCTCCATGAAAGAACAAGGATTGTTGAGGCACAGCTAGGTAAGATAACCGAGAGTCAAACTCTCATTCTAGATAAATTTCCAGGTAAAGCTGAGCCCAATCTAGTGGAAGACCTCAAGATGATAAGAATCCAAAGGGAGGAGCCCGAAGAACTTGATTGTAGCAATGCCCCTTCACCAAACTACACATTTGAAGATCATGTAAAAAGGATCAATGTCAAGATTCCGGTAAGTGAAGGAAATGAGAAGCCATGTATCAACACTTCGTTAATCAGGTAGCAATAAAGGTACGTGAGCTTGAAGAAGAATATAAGAAGATTGCTGAAGAATTGCCTGTTAAGCTAGATGATATATTTGAGCCTACCATTAAGATTAAAATTGGAACTAATGAAATAGCTACATTATGTGATCTAGGTGCAAGTGTTTCAAAAATTCCAAAGCGTCTTTTTAACAAGTTAAATCTTGGATCTTTTGAAATCACTGGACTAAAATTACATCTAGCAGACTCTACTTATAAACAAGCAGGAGGCATTAAAGAAAATACTTTGGTATACATTAAAAGTTGTCCTACTCTTATTGATTTTGTTATTGTTGACATGCCTGAAGATGCTACTACCCTATTATATTAGGCCGTCCTTTCTTAATAACTATTAAGGCTTTAATCAATTTGCATGAAGGTAACATGAAGCTTCAATTGACTTTGCGGGATTCTTTTGTTATTCATTTCCCTAGGAAAAAGAAAGCCAAGAAAGATGATAAGGAGGCCATCAGTTTGAAGGCCAATTACTTTGGAGTGGGTGTTCCACTCATATGGCCTAAGTGAGCAATATCAAGGTCAAGATATTGACCATAAAATAATGCTGCATGAGAGGAAACCCATGTGAAATTAAGGTTTGAGTAAGTTTTTAAGTTTTAGTTTCAGTTTTATATAAATAAAGAGTGCTAGAAAACTCCAATGAGAAGAAGAGATTCAGCAGTACTAAAAATTCCTATTTTATATGCCATAGTTGGTCGAAATTTTAGTCTATCATTTTTCTGTCAAAACTAGGCGTTTCGCTAAGTTTCAGTCTATGAAGTAATCCTCGAAGAAATAGAAATTTTTTGATGTGCACAGAAAGTTTAATGACCAACTATGAATAAAAATTCCCGCCGTATAGTTGCGGTCGTATAGTTATGATACCCATCGACAATATTTCGTCCCAGGATACAGAAGGTTTGACGACCAACTATATGGCGGGAATAAATGTTCTCTTCATATAGTTGTTGCTGTATAGTTATAGCCGTTAGACAGAAACCCTAGGAAATCCTAAAATTTTGTTGCTAGACAAACTATATGGCCGAAACACTTTGTTCCCGCCGTATAGTTGCGTCTGAGCACTTAAACTCTCGGGGAGGTACCCAAAACATAAAAAACACAATCCTTTTTCTCTCTTCTACCTCCAAACTCTCTCAAAACCTTAAGAGATCTTCACCCATGCTCAATTTCGTTCGAATTCCTCACTCACAAGTGATCTATGGTATGTTTCTCCTTTGATCCTCCAAATACTTTTTGCAAATTCATCTCTGATCTGTTGTCATTATCAATCTAAGGTGAGACTTATTTTGAACTATTTGCCATGATTATCTTGCCTAGATGATTATGTTTAGGAGATTCTTTAGTGTGCTATGATGAGGATTATGCTATGACTATTACTATTGGATCAAAAAGTTTTATATTTGTGTATTTTATTTATTTTTATAAGATGAACACGAGGAGCCAGACACGTGCTATTGCCGCATCTAGTTCTTCTCGGGATGTAGCACACTAACACATGGGGATTCGATTCAAGAATGAAGCCCATCGTGATCGTTTTGACAAGATCAAAAACCGAGAAATCAAGGCAACCAAGTGGGATTTCCCCGTCACTTTGAATCAACTCGGTATTTCTGATGACTTTAATTTACTTTGCAATAGATTTTTCTTGCAAACCTTTGTATTCCATGATGCACCAACCTATCGTCGGTTAACCATTGAATTTCTTAGCTCTTTGCAAAGCACCATCAAAGCATGGCATGGGGAAGATAAAATTTCTATCTGACTCATGAACAATAATTATTCTCTAAGACTTGATGAATCATGCAATTGTTTTGGTTTACCCAACAATTATCCTAATGCTCTTTCTGTAGCTTTTACCAACATGGAACCTTCCCCTGAACTCTACTATAATAGAATGAGATTTACTTCTAGAGTCAGCAGAGGGAAGAATATTCAACATCCTGCTATTCAGTATTTGTTCTATGTTATTGCTAACACCTTACAGGAGCGCAATGAGTTTACAAGACTCAATGAGGAGGAGATCTTAGTACTGGCAAAAGCTGCTTTCAACTATGTCAACTTGTCACTTCACTTGGGCGCAATTATTGTGCGCTACTTGGAGTACCAATCCCACCAAAGACAAGGACCATTCACTTGTGGAGGCTTCATCACCGTGCTTGCCAATATTCTAGGCATCCACCTAGGTGAGTTAGAACCGGTACTAGGTGAGCGACGTGTTGGTTTCTCTACTTTCAGGGCTTGTGGAATGCTCACTAGGAGAGGTGGTGTTTATTATCTGCACATTGCTGGAGCTAGGCATATCTACCCTGCTCCTATGCCTAATGGTCTTTTCTCTATCAAGGAAGGACGTGTGCTTTATGACTTGCAGGTTGACCAACAATAACCCATGGAGGAGATTCTGGATGAGGATGAGGACCAAGAGGAGGAGCAAGAAGTCCACCATCAGGAGGATCATCCATCAAACCGGTTTGTTACATATCAATATTTCTAAGAGATTGGAGGAACTATCGAGGGAATGGACAATATCGCCCTAGACCTCCGGGAAACAACAAGTAACCTTTCAAATCAATTTGTGAACCGAGTTTACAACTTCCCCCCCACCACAGTGATTTGAAGGGCTGGAAAAAGCCTAAGCTTGGGGAGGTTTTCTATCTATTTTATATTTTGGGTTTTTATTTGCTTTATCTTATTTTCGAGGTTATGCTTTTATTTGAGTTTATAAGCAGTCGTGTTGGTTTCCCCAACACTTTCTCTTAGTTATTTTATTTTGTTTGAGATTTTCAATCCGAGTTTTCCAGCCAATTTTCTATTCTTTAATCCCCCTTCTCAAAAACCACAAAAAGATTTCTCTGTTTATCTTTATTTTCCCTCTCTCTTTTTCTGTTCGCCTCTAAGTTATCGTTGATTTGCAGGAGAGTGATTGACTTCGAGTTTCCAGGAAAAAAATAAAAAGGGAAGAGAGAAGTGGAACCAAACATGAGAGGTATGCCTTATGACTACCCACTTTTGAAGTCCGAGAAACCCATTCTAGTTAGTAGTAATGTTGAGATATTATATCGGTAGAGTGAGTCTCTATATTGTAGTAAAAAAGTTGCATGGGTATTTAATTGGGTACGTTTTGTTCCAGCTCTTGTAGTTAACCAAGTCTTGCCTAAAATTTTGCTAAACAATTGAAATAGGAAAAGTCTCACAAATTGAAGACTTGGGTGTTGTAGTGTTTTAGTCTTGAAAGCTTATGCCTAGAGACACTCAACACCATAGAAAATAATGATTGTCTTGATAGCGCTCTTTGAAAATATTTTTTCAATTTAATTAATGTTTAGAGGTTTTTGTAAGCATGCCATAGTTTGATGTGTAAATCATAAGAATGATATAGCTTTATGCGTGTTAGACTTCATGGGATGCGAACAACTTTGCTGGCCTACAAACGATCTTCATGGAAGAAACTCCTAGATTTCAGCTATGAGTTGATTAAACATTTGTAGCAGCAATGCTATAATGGGTAAGATTCTTGTCACTCCCGGGTAGCTGTAACATGATGGAATCACTCGTCTGGCTGATATGAGTAATAATTATGCAAAAGGAACACAAACCTTAGTGATGCCACGAGTGTCCATCTCAGCCGGATAAACTAATGATTTTTTTTGGCATGCTCCCAATTAATTAAGAACTGAAATTCTTGAAGGACAATGACATCCCACCAACATGATCTCAAGGATCTCATCCCTAGAATATCTACACCTGACGGTCGTTGCCACCATCATCGGTCTCCTTGATCCAGTAGCTTTCCTGTGGATATACCTATCCATCTAAACAATATTTATCGCATGAGACCCTAAGGGACTCGTCAAGTCTTTATGCATCTAAAGGGAACAACCTGGGGGTGACGCAATTGCAGCGAAAATAAATCCTAGATGTTCTATTAAGCACTCTAAAACATCCTCCTAACCAAAGATAGAAGGACGCTAGTTAAATAAACAATAATTAATTACCCAAAAAATATATCAACATAAATATCGCTCGCCCTCCTTCTTGTTCCCCGAGTGAGAAGGCGGAAGAACATTCTATCTGTTGGCAGTTTTATTAATCATTCCATGAATATTTCACTATTAATTGTCAATTTTTAGTCATATTAAAAGTGATACTTTAGTTATGATTGTCTAAGATCGAGAAACTATGCTCCAAGTCGTCCATAATCGCAGACACCGCTTTCAGAAATATTTACCCTACAAGGATGCACAAATAGTAACACACGTATGATCAACCTCGGAAAAAAAATGAAAACCCAACGAGTCATGACGACAAAGCATTCACAAGATTCACCGTTGATTTTAGGGGGCCACCCCACTAAGCTAACTTCTATGAATTCAGCCAGGCTCGAAGACGGACCAAGGGTTTTGCGACGACGGCTGAATGAATCGAAACTTGAAAGTGTAAATAGGATTTTCGATACCACGCAAACATGGCATGGGGTTCGAAAATAGTACAGTAGTAAACGCTCCTCGAGAAACTAGTTGTGGCATAAGAAAGTACTAGTTGTGGCCCAAACTAGTAAATAAAGCCGTAAAGCATGGCATAAGGTCAAGATAGTAATAATGCCCCAAACTAGTTGTGGCCCAAGAAATTAAATGTGACTCAAGCTAAGACTAAGGGGATTTATGGTCCCACATATGCATAGTGCGATAGTCAAGGAACAAGAATCAAATACTAGGGGTCCTACGGGACACAAGTGAGATTAAAGAACCAAATAGCAGATAATACCCATCGGTGCCTCTTTCTTTAGTTATCCCATTACTATTCAATTCAGTTGTTTAGGTACCTCGTTATTCAAAGACTCTCACAAACCCTACACTTGCAGTTCTACGACTCGCATGGCTCAAATAAATCCTGTAGTAATGGATTATAGGATTAAGGGAACAAGCTTCGGTGGGGTTTAAAAAGTAAAGGCTATGCAGTACTTGGGATTGCAATTTAATTTGGATCGTGACTCATGATGCAAGAATAAGATAGATGCAATAGGTACTATATGTAGTGCAAGCATGGGGAATTGCTTTCCTAGAAGCTCAGTTGATGATTAAGTGGGATCCGGGTAATACTCCCGAGGCTCCTGATATTCTCCTTGGTCGGTGTCTATTCGGATAAAAAATAAACACACACAAGGGCCGGAATAAATACATTGTACAATCATATAATGCATATGCAACAAGCAAACAAGGTATGCCATATTGGAATGATGAAAAATTACATGGTATAACATAGCATGGCATGCATGGGTGAGGTGAAGGGTACAAGAATAAAGCATTTTATTAAGTTTTTACTCATGTTTTGCTTCCATAAACCTTGTTGTACTTTTAATATTTATATGATCCATGATTCGATTCATATCTTAGAATGCGTGGTTAGAATGGGCTCATCGTGCTGATTAATTTAGACATATCATTTGCCAAATTCGGAGTTAGGCTTTTAAAGTTGTGAATTATTCAATAATGGGATTTTAATAGTATTTAAATCATTTAGAATTTTGAATTTGTCAAATAATATTTTGGATATCATATTATTATTCCTCACATTTTTCTGATTCAAAAACATATATTATTCAAATTATTTGGAATTATGAATTTAAAACAACATTAAAGTCAATTTATATTAAAAGGGGTCAAAGTCAAAAGTTTGACTAGTTTGGAATGGAATTTAAAAGTATTGAATTTACTTTTGAATTCACATATATAAAAAAATCATATTTCATATTAACTTTTAATCAAATTCAAAATTATTTAAAAGTTATAAATAGTTTTATGTTTAAACAGATTCTTAAAACAATTTGAATTTGAATTTTAACTAGAATTTTGCTACGCAAGGGAGAGCTTGCCACAGAGGCAGACATGAAGGCCCAGAGTTATGTGGGTCCATACGCATGCACACGCCAGCCACTGAGTGACATGTGGGCGATCTAATACAGGGGGACGATATGTCAATTACATGAAACGCCAGGTACCTTTTTACATAAATGCTAAACGGTGGGGAGTTGGTGAGGCTGACAGGTGGGCCTGCTTCATGGACTGCGGGTTAGCAAATAAAACTATAGGGGGCCAATCGTGAAACATACACATGCTACTGTTCTTCTACTTCATGATGAAACTGAAGAACAATGCGACATCACGGTGGAACAAAACAGCAGCATCCGCGGGGTACGATCTAGTCACCTAGGGAACGGGCGAGTGGGGAGGATCCACTTCTTTGACTGGGGGGTTCTGCTAGGTGGGCTTGCGGGGTTAGGAAAAGCTCTTGCGGCTCAGCTTCAACAAAGAAGATGCAGCGGCGTCACCACCGGCATGGTTGAGTCACAGCGGTGTCAGCAAGTGGGGCTCCAGGCGCGACGCTAGGGCTACACGACACAGGAAAACAAGGCAAGCACGGAGAGGCTAGCATGAAGGCACAAGACACGCGGTAGAGGAAGCGCACAAGCTAACACACAAGGCGTGGAAGCGCACGCAGGCTGTTCGACGCAAGGCCATGGCGATGCAGGAAGTGAGAAAATAGGGGAACATGTCCAGGGGGTTGGTGAGCCACCGCAGGGAGGGTGGTGGTTCAGCTTGGGGCGATGATGATCGAAGGCGACACTAGCACTCTAGGATTAGGGTTTTGCTTCAGGACTTGCTTGTGCTGCAGGTTCGGGGGCTTCTCCTCTTCGTCTCCATGAACAAGCAGGTACAGGGGAAGACGGTGGTATTCCTCAACACCTCGAGCTCCTTTCCTCCTTCCTCTCCTCGCCAGGACAGAGACGAAGCTAAGGTAATCCTTTGGTGGGGCTAGGCTAGCAGGGAAAGGTGGGGAAGGAGAGATAGGTCCTGGATGGCGCACTGGCATGGTGGAACAATATAGAGGGGTGGGGGACGACACCTAGATAAGGACAAGGTAAAGGGGAGAGATAGGATTACCCTGTTATCCAATATGCTTATGACAGAAATTAATTATAATGCCTACTTGTCATATTCAAATTAATGTGATGAAGGGGATTCTAAGAAAGTATGCAATATCCACTGGTCTTCGTATTAATTTCCACAAATCCTCCATGATTCCAATCAACATTTCTAATGAGTAAGCACAAATCTATGCTGCTTCTTTTGGCTGTAACATTGGTTAGATGCCCTTTACTTATCTGGGACTACCTCTAGGGACTACTAAGCCTTCAGTTATTGATCCTATGCCTTTAGTGGACAGGATTGAGAGAAAAATGTCTGCTTCTTTCATGATGATGACCTATGGTGGTAGAGTTACTATCATTAACTCTTTGCTTACCTCAATTGCCATGTTTCCAATGTGCTCTCTGAATATTCATTGAAAAATTATTGAGCATGTGGATAAAATCAAGAGACACTATCTGAGGATGGTGAAAAGTGTCATACTTTAGTGGCATGGGATAAGTTTTGTAGGCCAAAAAATAAAGGAGGTACCTGTATTCTCAACTTAAAAATATAGAATCAAGCCTGTTACTGAAGCATCTTCACAAATTTTATAATAAGATTGATACTCCCCGGGTGACACTCCTCTGGAAAGCCTATTATTATGATAAGGTTCCACATGTTGTGGCTCCTTGTGGGTCTTTCTGGTGGAAGGATATCACTAAACTTATGCCAATCTTCAGAGGAATTACTTCTTGTCAGATTGGTACTGGTGAGGCTATTTTATTTTAGAAAGATGACTGGTTTGGAACAATTGCAGCTAATAAATTTCCAAGAGCTTACTCCTATTCTTTAAGTGAAGATGTGTCTGTTAAATCCTTCTTATTGGCCACTAGCCTATCTGCCAACTTTTTCCTTCCTGTATCCATTGAAGCATTTGAACAAATTAAGCAGCTTCAACAGGATGTTAGAAATACTGATGTTGGAGAGGGGTCGCAGGGAGGTAGCCCTCGATGATCAATTCCTTGATGTCGCGGTCCGTAATATCCGAACCACGCCAGTCGCCCTTGTGGGTGTCGTACTCGTCCTCTAGCAGCTCCAACGCCGTTGGGTTATGGTCGTCGCCGGTGGCTTCGACCACCGCGGATTTGGGGATCACCAGGCCCTCTGGGGGTACGATGACGGTGCTCGCCGGCTTCGCCGCGGCATCGCCTAACGCCACCATGGAAGGGGTGGAACTCCTGCTGGCCATTGGAGGGGTTATGGTTTTTTCGCACGGTGCGCGGAGAGCTCGAGGAGGAGCTCGCAGGAGGAAGAATATGACGAAGAGGAGAATGAGGTGAAAAGTAAAATTTCCACCGATGTTACAATTTATAACCTCAGGCATCAAGATTCATGCGGAATGATCAAACGGTTGAAGCGTGGAAGACGTGTGCGGGCGCGTGCGCGGAAAATCGGACATGATTAAGTTCTCTGCATGTGTGAGTTATGAGGTGTTGCTGACCTACGTCTACGTCGCCCTAGCTGTCACTGGCAGCTAAACCATCACATCAGAAGATTCCAGCATGGACGGATCCAATCCGTCTACGGAAGAGTACGATGGAAGATTTAGAAATTCTCCGACTTAAGTTGAAGACGGAGAAAACCTTGCATGGTTCTTTGGGAGGACTGTAAGATCTTGCTTGACGATTTGCCGAAATCCATTTAGACAGAGCATTCAAGCTGAAGAGGAAAGACGACACAAGATCTCGGAGTTCTCCGGGGTCTACTGTTGGGGATATGTTATATGGGTATCCTCATAGCATGTCTCTTATCCGGATAACCCGGGTGACCCACAGTTGGTAGCATGGCCCCTGGCCTGCTGGGCGGCCCAGTTAGATGGATCTAGAAGGGAGGCCAATGCCGGATAAAGGAAGGCTACGAAGGAGTCACCGACGTACCCGGAGCCTTGGAGTACAAGACATGCTAGACTAATTCTAGGCCGTGTAGGACTCTATAACCTATTCGGCAAGGACTTTGCCTGTAACCCTAGGACCTGGCGACTATATAAGTCGGGCCTATGGGAGCCTTTAGGGCATGATTAGTCACCTCGCACAGCGAACCAATTCCAGTAACTCGGCGTATTTGCCCTTATAGTGATTTATAGCAGGAGTAGGATTCCGCCACCATCGTGGGATCTGAACCTGGGTAAGCTGTGTTACCTCGTACCCGTTAACAGTCCGCACTGTGAGGACTGTGAGGACTCGTCCATGGTGTGCTCGTCGGCAATACCACGTCTCTAAACACGCACTGTGAGGACTCGTCCATAGTGTACTCGTCGGCAATACCACGACACATGGCATGCAAAGGTGTCCATGAGGCTCCAAATACTTAATATTGTGAAAACAATAGAAAACATATATGGGAGCATGTAGATTTACAAGTTGATCCATCTTATTACATATGATCTAGCCAAAAGACAGAGAAATGCAACTGCTCATATATAGTTTGGATGGTGGGATTATAAGGTGGTGACATAGAAAGGTGGTGGAATTGCAAAAGAGATATGCCCCCAACTAAACTTGGGAATGAAACAATATATGAAGAGGCAAATACAAGTGCTACAACATATTATTCATATGGGATAAGAACAAAATAGAGAGGTTTTACATGATGCTCAAATGCAAGGTGGCGTAGTGACATGGGTATGATATAATTATGAGGCAATTAATGACATGAAGGAAGTAGCAATATATAATAGGCAAGTAGCATTAAAATTGTTAGACAATTGGGATGCTACATATCCGAACCTACCGGGTCACTGATGCGTGCACCAACTGTTGACGTGGAGCACTTCGTTGGAACCCCAAGAGCAAGATGTGATGGCGCACAGCAGCAAGTTTCCCTCAGTAAAGACCAAGGTTATCGAACCAGAAGGAGGAAGGAAACGTCACACAGGTGTTGCTGGTAACGTGGAGACCTACACAACACAAACTCAAGACTTTGTCCCAACGAATCAGTGAGGTTGTCAAGCTCACCGGTTTGCTGTAACAAAGTATTAAACGTATGGTGTGGAAGGTAATGGTTTGTAGCAAGTAAACAAGGAATAGTGGAAGATGTATCAATGGTAAAGATTGGACCGGGGTCCATGGTTCACTAGAGGTGCTCTCCTTAGATAAACAACATGACATGAAGGGTAAACAAATTACAGCGTGGCAATTGACAGGAACTGAGCAAGGCATAACAATGCAATTACTAGCTAGCAAGATCCTATGAAGTTGATTGGTCAACAAACATTATACATAGACCGTAATCCAACTGCATCTATGACTAGAAGTCCACCTTGAGGTTATCATCCGAACCCCCTCCAGTATTATGTTGCAAGCAACAGACAACTGCTTTAAGCAAAGTGTGTACGGTAAACAATCCACATGTTCCATGAACAATGGACCGTTGTTTTCTACCTATTAGCAACATCACATCTACAACTGAAGAGATTTCTGTCACTTCCCTTGGAAACTAGAGGAATGAACCCACTATCGAGCATAAATACTCCCTCTTGGAGTCACTAGCAACTACTTGGCCAAGATAACCACTAGGAACGGAGAGCATGCAAGATCACAAACAACATAGACATGATAGCATCATAAATATAGAACCATTAATCAAACAAACATAATAATCTCAATAGATTACATTAATCAAACCAAACACAACATGCATGATTACAAATAGATTAGATCTTGATCATGAACGGAGATGACAAGATCTATACATGAAAGCACAAAAGAGGAGATACAACCATCCAGATACTACATGGACCCATAGTCCAAGGTGGAACTACTCACGAATTATACCGGAGAGAAGGCCTCCGGGATGATCTCCCCTCTGGCATGGTACCGGGAAGAGCTTCACATCCCCCTGATCTAAGGACGATGGTGGCGGCGGCTACAGACGGTTTTGTGGATTTCTGATCGGGTACCGAGAGTTTCTGCATCGGGGGCTTCTTATAGACAAAGGGGGGAGTCCGGGAAGCGACCAGGGTAGGTAAACCCTACCCAGGCGCAGGTCCACCTGACCCCGCGCCTGGGGGGGTTTGGCCTGCCTGGCCCGCTTCTCCGTATCCCCTCTGGACTCCTTGTTCCCCACAGAAAGTTATTGACTTTGACGTTCGTCCCATCCAATTCCAAGAATATTACTTTACTAACTTTTCTGAAACCAAAAACAGCCGAAAACAGGCATCTGGCACTGTTGCAACTTGTTAATAGGTTAGTACCAGAAAACATGTAAAAGGCACCTCAAAGTGTGGACAAGTAAGCAAAGTAGATACAAAACAAGCATGGAGCATAAAAAATTATAGATATGTTTCCAACGTACCAGTCACACACTTAAGACTCTTACAAAATTTGAGAATGTGAGTGTAATTGAGATAGTTGGATGAAGTAATTCCAAAAGAATGTTTTGGAGCGTCTCCGAATGTTCTAGAGGAGTCCATTATATAATAGAGAGTGGACGGAATGGTTCCAGACATTAAAGAGGATGTTTGGAATATTTTAGGAAGGTTTCAAATTAATTTGGAGGTGTCCGAATGTTAATTCGGAAATTTTCATTAAAAATATTTATATTAATAATAAATAAGAAATTATTATTTATTAATATCCTAGTGGGTCACATAGGACGGAGGGCCTCATGGGCCTACTGGGTGACACGTGCGCGGGGGTGGGGGGAGGTATCCCTGGCTGAATCAGCCAGGGCCACCCCTAGGCGCCAACGGGTGGAGGAGGAGGGGAGGGTGAGGCCGTGTGGAGGAAGGAGTCCTTTCCGGTCTCAAACTTTCCTTCCAAGTTTGTTTTAGGGAGAACTCTGTATTTGGTACGAACTCCGTATTGGATATGGACTTCCTCTCTCTCATATTGGTGGAGTAAAGGAAAAGTAGGAGTCCTTGTAGGATACGGATCCTAGTCCTACTCTCCTCTATGGAGGAGGGAATCCTCCCATATAAGGAGGGGAGAGGGACAAGGGAAAGACACAACAATCCAAGCCCTAGCTCCGAGCCAACACCACCGCTGCCGGCCCACCGCCGCCACGCCCTCGTCCTCTTCCTCTTCCTCGCGTCGTCGTCTTCGTCACGTGGATGAGATCTTCACCAACGCCCGCATCAGCTCCTTCTTCTACCCCATCTAGATCTAACCTCGATAGATGATTGAGTGCTACTGGATCTTCATCGACATGTTACCACTTTGTCCGCGAGTTCTTGATCTTGCCTCGACGCGGTGCCATCTTTGTTGCACATGTGGATACCGGTGGAGGTGTGACTCTTGAAGAACTATTTCTTCGAAGCCGTCTGTGGGATAATACATCTCCTGGTGACTCGCTAATTCTTGTTGCGGGGATCAACACACGGTCAACCTCGTCATCGACAAAATTCCGCTAGTTCGATCAACAAGGTTATGTTCTGTTACCTCACCCAAGCATTGGATCTTGGTTATACGCTAGATTTTTTATTTTTCGTAGCGCATTCCCCAATACCACACATTCCAGGTGCCAGCCACCTGATGGGCAACCAAGTCATAATCTCCATAGAAAACTATGAGCTTGATGCCAATATGCTTGGCTACGCGAAGTCCGTGAATAAGAGATTCATAATGTGCCATGTTATTGGTAGTGTTGAAGTCGATCTATAGGACATACTGGAGCTTTTATCCTATTGGTGATTGTAATAATACACCAGCCCCTGAGCCATTGAGTAACTTAGATCCGTCAAAATCCATGACCCAAGAATCTAGCTCTGGCATAGAAGTATTAGCTGGAAGTTCTATCCAATCTACGATGAAATCCACAAATTCTTGTGATTTGATACCGCCGCATCTCTTGTAAGATATTTTGAAGGCGGCAAGGTCAATGACCCACTTCGCCATCCTTCATATAGTATCGCGGTTTTTTATGATGTCGGATAGTGGAGCCTTGCTCACTACTATAATACGGTGCTCTTGGAATTAGTGCCTTAAGTTCCGATAAGCAAGGAACACTCCATAAGATAGCTTCTAGTAGTGGTGGTAACGCTGCTTAGATTCCTTCAAGACCTCTCTTATATAGTAAACTGATCGATGAACTCTGTGCTCGTGATTTGGCTCCTTCCCCTCCACCACAACGATGATGTTGATTACCCGGTTGCTTGCCACCATGTATACTAAAATATGATCCATTGACTCCGGTGCTGCAAGTACAGGTGCAGAGGAGAGTATTCTATTCAACCCCTGAAGTGCCGCATCTTCTTCATCCATCAATGCAAATTTGTCCTCCTTTTTAAGAAACTGGTAGAGCGGCATTGCCTTCTCTCCAAGTCGGCTGATGAACTGGCTTATTGTTGCCACGAATCCTGTGAGATGTTGGTGTCCTTCAAGCATGTTGGGATAATTGTTGTCATGGAGGAAACACTGCATCGTCCGCTGGTATGTAGCACCTACGTTTTTTAGCTGAAAGGGCATCGTGATGTAGAAGTATATGTTGTAAGGAGTGACGAATGAATTGGCCAATTGTTCCAACTTGTGCATCTTAATTTTTTGGTATCCTAAGGATGCATCTAAGAAACACAGAAGTTTCGAGCCAGCCGTCAAGTCAATGAATTGGTCTATATGAAAAAAAGCAAAAGGATCCTTCGGGCACACTTTATTCAAGACGGTGTAATTAATGCACATACTTAATTCTTTGGTTACCTTCTTGGGCACAAGTACATGATTGGCATCCCACTTAGTGTGAACTACTTATCGAATAAAACTAGACTTAAGTAACCTAGCTAGCTCCTTTCCCATAACAAGTCATTTTTTATCACCGAAGCATCATAGAGGTTGTTTCACTGGTTTTGCTTTAGGATCGACGTTTAAGCTATGTTAGGCAAGTTCCCTAGGAACACCTTTCATGTCGATAGGTTTCCAGGAAAAGGTGTCCTTATTCACATGGAGGAAATCGATGAGCACGCTTTCCTATTGGGGACCCGTCATGTGCCCATGGAGGTGGTTTTGGAGGCATCGCCTTCCAGAAGTTCCACCGGCTTGGTCTCAATGGAGGCCTTGAAGGTTGGTTCGTATTTTGAAATTTGTTTCTTCGAACCCGACATATCTGAGGCATCGACCTGGCTCTATATCACCATAGATAATGGCATCGGCTTAGGCATCTTCACTTAGCTCGCACTCCCTTGCCTTCTTGAAGCTTCCGGGAACTGTGATGATATCACTTAGCCCGGGTATCTTGAGCTTGTTGTAGACAAAGAACGACCTGGCGTGGATTGTTTGGAAGATGTCGAATTTGAATATGACGTGATACATGCTCTTGAAGGGTAAAACTTTGAAGTTCATGCGCTCTTAGCGGTAATTATTAACATCACCAAAGTTGACTAGATGGGTAATGCTCCCAAGGGACTAGGCTTACCGGCCAGGAATGACAAAATGAAACATGGTGTTGCTCCGCCTTCGATTGGTCTCCATAAAGTTCACCTTGTGTACTGTATCAAGGTACATAATGTTGATGTTGCTTCCAATGTCCACGAGAAACTACGTGAACATTGTTGTTAATGAAAGGGTTGATGACCATGGCATACTGGTTCTCTACCGGGATGAGATCTAGATGATCCTCTCTATCCCAAGTGATAGTAACTTCTGACCACTTCACGAACTGGGGAACTCCGGGGAGTGTTGCCATCAGTATCCCCACAGAATTTTTCTGTGTCTGGATGGTGGGAGTACCAAGGAAGGTGTGGTAGACATGATCTTTCTTCTCAAAGGGATTTTGACCTTGCAATCGCCCTTGTCGCTGGGCTTGGGTCCATGTACTCATCCATATCATCTGAATCCTTGGACTCTTTGTCCTCCTTCTTCCCCTTTCCCTTGCCGTGTGGTCAATTCTTCCGGCTTCGCTTGTAGCCGGACTCAAGGTATTCCTTGAGGTCATTGGAAAACTTGCATTGGCGGTTGGTGTGAGTTGCTTTACCGTTTGGATCAAGATGGATGAAATAGTGAAAATCTCGGTAATCCTTGTACGTCTAGGGAACGCGGGGCACATTGGGTGTCGTTTTAGTACCTTGTTGCTGCCCACTACCAGGCCCTCGGCCATGGCCACGCTTTCCACCATTGCCTCTGCCAGCAAAAGTCATGGCGACCATGTCAGCTTCTTTCTTACCTTCGGGTGGATTTTTCCGCTTGTTATTGTTGTTCTTCTTGGATTGGGTGGGGATCACCACTACAAGTAGGGAACTGCGAGCATCATTGTTGGCAGAGTTAAACTCACTAGCCTTGGCAATCATTGAGTCAAGATCAAGTTTACCCTTGTCCTGAGTGTGCTTCAACGTGTGTCGGAGCAAGGTTCCTTTTTCTAAACAAATGATGAAGGCGGCCATAGAAGTTTGATCGTGCACTCCCACGCATGAATTTTTCTTCCCAATCCAAGGGGAGAGGTAGGCCCGAGATGATTTATACTTCTCTTGTACACACTATTGTTTGTCACCGACAGTGTAGGGACGCTTATACGTACCCTCGAAGTTCTGGGTGAACACACCATGAATGTGCAACTAATTGCAGATTTAATTCTCCGGTAAGTTTATGATCCATTGTCGGGCGGTGCCGGCGAGCATCAACAGGAGGTACTTGACGGCGACATTAGGGTTTCCCCTAGCGATTTATATTGCTTCGTGGTACTCCTGCAACCATGTGGCTGACCTGGCAGTGTTGTCATAGGGCATGATAGTATTGTTAACCCAGAGGCCCCTGGGGTAAGTTGTGGCCCGAATAACTAGACAAAAACAACGTGGCCCCAGGTATGGATCTTCCCGAGATACCTAGATCTTATCAAGGTGCCAACATGCATCGTATGACTCTGGTAGTTTCTTGTACTTATTGCCGCCATGCACAGGGGAGTGACATGAGTGGTGAGACCTATGTGATCCTCCGCCATGGTGGCTTCTTGGCACCGACAGTGGTAGTGGTGGCAGTGGGTTAACCTTCTAGTTGTTCCTGTCATGTGAACCATCGCGCCTGTCATCGTTGCTTTTCGGACATGGATCCTCCTACTGAGATCTGCTCCTTTATCCTTCATTGCCGCCATGTTCTCCACCATACCGAGGTCGCGTTCCATTATCGTGTATGATGATGCCACCCTGAGGGTGTCTAGGAGGTGTCATAATCGCTCGGTGGTGAGGCTTTGGACTGTCATGATGTCGGGACTACCGGGTAGGTTGCAGCAAGAGATAGGGGTGAGCCTTTCCTCAATGGTCGGAGGTTATGGGATGGCGTCAATCCTGTTGCATGCGTCCCTATGCCTTCATTCCGAAGAACCTGTGTGAGATCCAACATCGTGAGAAGATCTTGTCACGTGCTAGTTGTTGGCCCTAGACTAAAAAAATGCTGGGTCAGACTCGAGCCTCTAAGATGTGGCATTTTTGTGTTGTTTTATAACCTTGGCGATGAGATCATAGACTTGATCCAACGTCATAGGGGATTTATCCTGTTCTTGTAGAGTTTTGGCAACAGCCATGTTGAGGGCGCTCGTAGGCATGACTTCCTTCCTTGCCTTGTAAATCTAGGGTGTCGATTTTACTGGCTTCGATGGATCCCACCCTTGGTTGCGGCGAATGCTAGGATGCCGAGGACATGAGCGGGAACTTGGTGTGCTTTCTCTTGAGCAGCTTCTTGTACTCCATTTCAATTGCTTTTGCTGCCTCGATGGATTTTTGTGTTTTAGGGAGATCTCTATCTAGCTTTGCGCCTTGATCCGTGATGTTCTTGGCCTTCGTGAGGAGATCCTGGCGCTTCTCATCAAGCTCGACAATGTTCCGGATCTGGGCAAAAGTCACTGGATCGACGAGGTTTTTTTCGTAAATCACCTTATCTACAGGAGAAACATAGACTTTGCCATCCACTGATGTGGATGGCGGTGGTGGCAGATTTGCTTGATTGGCAATGTTGGCTCCGGTGGTGAGTTCCTACAGCTGCTGTGTGGGGATAGTCAGAGAAGGCATGGTTGTTGCTGGATCTTAAGGATCAACAACGTTCTTACCAACAACCGCTACTTTTCTGGCACCACCTGCTATTGGCGGAGCTGCTCCGGCATCCTGATTCTACTTATTTTCTTCAATCACATTCCCGAAGGCCACCAGTACCTAGAGTTCAATTGACGACTTGGTCGGCGTCCTCCTCTCGCTCGAACTCCTCCTCCGTCCCCCTCATGGCAGCTTCGAGTTCCTCTGATTTGGCTGACGTGCTACCTCAGTCCCCGCTGATGTCGGTCTAGAGTGCGTTCAAGACTGATTAGGAGGGACCGTTAGCGTTCACGGTGGTGGAGTACGAACTAGAGGCTACGCAGAGAATGAAATTGTATTTTCCGGTTGAGGTGGCGAGGTCGTCCTGACCCTTCTCATCAGCTATAGAGAAACTATTAATAGTCTTGATTACTTGGCTGATAGTGAGTAACCCGATGGCCTGCTGCCTCCTAAGAGAATGGCGGAGAAGGGTGCCAAGTGTGAGCCCTTGGATGAAGTCGTACACTTCATCATTGGTGTAGACCCCCTCCATGGAGCCCCTCAGCCTTAATCATATGGCGAGGTACTCACGTGGGGATTGTCCCGACCTTTGGACATAGCAAGCCAGATCGAAGATGCTGACAACGCCATCAAAGTGCGACCTCTGCTTCTCTAACACTTGGGGCATTCAAGTGGATCTACGTTCTTCTTCCACCACTATTTCCTACATTGGACGGTTTGGGTGGGCCTTGATTTGTTTCAATCTAAGCCAGCCAACTCCAAAGAGAGATTTGAGCTTGATCCTTATGCGAATGTATCCTCCCCGAAGGCAATCTGTGCGGGCCTTGATTCTTCTCATCTAAGACAGCAAACTCCAAAGATATATCCGAGCTTGATCCTTCCATGACCGTATCCTCCCTTGAGGCAGACCATGCAGGCGATGATGTGTGTCCGACTTCCTAGGAACTTGATCCCGAGCCGGTTTTGCCGATTAAGACATGGATGTGCCAGACTGAAACAATGGAGCAGCTGGTGAGGTTTGACTTCGTCGGGATACAGAATTCATCTGGAATGATGATCAAAATGTTGCTAGAGAAGATAACACGCCCAATGGTTATAGTGTCCCCGATTCCCGCAAAGAGATTTGGCCTTGCCCGGTGTAGAGCTCAAAGCGCCTCTTTCCCCATGATGGGCGCCAACTTTCGTGTTATTGATGATGAGTAAGGCATGGAGGAGTCCTCATAGTGCATGTTTAGAGAGGTGGGGGAAGGTGGAAAGTTGGTGGATACGAGGTAACATATTTTACCCAGGTTCAGATCCCACAATGGTGGCAGAATCCTACTCCTGCTATAAATCACTATAATGGCAATACCCCGAGTTATTGGGATTGGTTCGTTGTGCGAGTTTGTATGAATCGTTCCCTAAAGTCTCCCACAGGTATGACTTATAAAGGCACCAGAACCTGGGGTTACAGGGAGAAGTCCATACCAGATAAGTTATAGAGCCCTACACTAGCACTAACTACTATTTTGTGTCTTACACTCCAAGGCTCTGGATACGTCAATGGCGCTGTCGTATCCTTCCTTCTTCCGGCATGGGCCTCCCTTATGGATTTGTCTAACTGGGCTGCCCAGCAGGCCACAGGCCTTGCTACTAACTGTGGGCCACCCCGGTTAGCCAGATTAGAGACGTGCTATGGCGATACCCATTAAGCGTATCCCCAAAAAGAGGTTCATGATATTATGGTCTCCTTGCTAAGGAGGATGAGACTAAAGTAGATAGATTCCACAATAGGGGGTTTTATTCTAGTTCTAATATCAAGTCTAAGTCAAAGGGGTGAGCCATAGGGCTATTTATAGTGCTAGGGAAAAAGAGTAGGTAAAGGGAATATTCAAGGGTCACAAACCCGAAATTCTGTGCATACAAGGTGTTTTGGCGAATGTCCGGTGGAGCCTGGTTTGGCGTCGGATGCTTCAGTAGTAAGTCCAGCGGGCCGAAGTGGGTTCTAGATACTTCAGCGGGGAACATGTTCATTAGGTGGAAGCTGAACCTATTTACTGTAAGGGATTCCGGCAGGGCGCCGGGCTTGGCCGAGGCTAGCTCCGACTTGTCCGGCGGTATGTTCATCGAGCCAGACCTAGCGACAATGGTCTTGAAGAAACCGGCAGCGTGCTGGACCAGGCGCAAAATTCCTTTTCTACTCCCTCTTGCGCATACTTGGTTGCTTCTCTTTGTGTTCCTTCTTAGGGTTCATATCTGAGTATACACAAAGTATTTGCATGAAGTAGAAAGCCATTCAAAGGAGAGTCGAAGTCACACATAGAGAGGAGAGAGTTACCTTATCAGGTAGCAGCTTGTCATAGTAGATGGAGTGACGTCGGGAGGATGGGCTACATCAGCTCCCCCTTGGGAAAGATTTATCATCTACTCTTCATCATCTTCATCTTCATCATCCCGATGGGATGGTGATAGGTCCGTCACAATGAAAGTATTGCTTACAAGGTACGTGGACGTGGGGATGTCGATCATGAAGGCATTGTTATTGATCTTCTTGGGGACTTTGAAAGGACCAAATCCTCTTGGCTTGAGCTGGGAGTCACACTCATGTGGGAAGCGTTCTTTGCTGGGGATATGCTACATGGGTATCACCATTGCATGTCTCTAATCCGGCTACCCCGGGTGGCCCACAGTTGGTAGCAAGACCCTACTGGGCGACCTAGTTAGATGGATCCAGAAGGGAGGCCAATGCTAGATAAAGGAAGGCTACAGTGTAGTTACCAACCAACCCGGAGCCTTGGAGTGCAAGACATGAAGACAAGTTAGTATCTATGTAGAACTCTGTAACATGTCCGGCTAGAACCCGGAGCCTTTAGGGCATCGATTTACACATGTCACACAACAAACCAATCCCTGTAACTCGGCGTATTGCCATTATAGTGATTTATAGCAGGAGTAGGGTTCCGCCACTGTCGTGGGCCATGAACCTATGTAAGTTATGTTACCTCTTACCCATCAACTTGCCTCCTTCCCCCACCTCTAAACACGCTCTGTGAGGGCCCCTCCATGGGGTACTCGTCAGAAATACCATGACAGTTGGCGCCCACCATGGGGCAAGAGGTGCTTCAAGCTCTACAAAGGGCGAGGTCCAATCTCTTCGTGGGAATCGGCGAAACCGTAGCCATCGGTCGTGCTATATTCTCCGACAACGTTCCTATCATCCCTCCCGGTGAGTTCTGGATCCCGTCGAAGACGAAACCTACCCTCTTCTCGATTGTTGAAATCAGGGACATCCACCTCTTCATCGGCGAAACTGACTCGGGCGCTAGTTCCCTAGAAGTTGAAGAATTGTCAAGGCCCACACGGACCACCTCCGGGCAGGACACATTCGCGGAAGGACCGAAGTCGGCTCTCTCTGTGGAGTTTTCCAGCTTAGATCGGAAAGATTCAAGGCCCACCAAAACCGCCCCTATTTGCAGGATATAATGGTGGAAGATCATTGCAAATCCACCGGGTTGACCCGTGTGTCTGGAAATCAGCGATCGTACTTTGTCGCTGTTTTGACCATCTTCGATCTAGCCCGTTGTATTCAGATAGCAGGTGAGAGACCCCGAGATTATCTCACTATATGGACCTGGATAAGGGCCAACTTGGAGGACTATCCAAGCAATGACGCGACCTACCACTTCGTTGAAGGGCTCGCACGCAGCACACTTCTCCGGCATGCGCTCATGAGGCAACAGGCCACTGGGACACCCACACTTGAGTAGATGGTTAACATTGTTAACAGTTTGCTGTTGATGATGAAGTGGCCTAGGCCGGACCCATCACCTTATCCGGGCCACCGCCCCCACCGCCTAATGGCCCCGTTTCCTCAGCATCGTCCTCCGCCATCGAAGAAGCACCCGCTCCCTCCGACTCCATCTTGGACGCACTCTACCCCGACATCAGCATAGATTCGGAGGAGATCGATGTCAACCCAGAAGAGCTTGACACTACCATGAAGGAGATGGAGGAAAAGATCAACCAAGAGAAGCAAGTGGACAAGGGCGTCACTTCCCATTAGGTGCTAGTCGCCATCGGGAGCGTGATAGAAGAAGAACAAACTGGAGCAGCTCCGCCTAAGCCGTGGGACAATGAGAAGGGACCAACCGACAATGCTGACAATGTTCAGGCAAAGGTTATGACCCCACCGGCTCTCATAGTGCAACAACCGAAGGAACTCGCCACGAGACCAAGAAACGCTAATCCTGCAAATCCGCCACCACCACCACCATCTACGACTGCGGCTGCCCAAATCACTTCGGCTGATAGAGTGATGTATGGCAATTTGCTCGTTGAGCCTATGACTATGGCCCATATCCGGAATGTTGTCCAGCTGGATGAGAAACGCCAGCAGCTACTGGAGGAGGCACATGCCATCGCGGAGAAAGGCGCAAAAATCAATCGAGACTGAGTAAAAGAATTTGCTCAAGCAACAAAAGAAGAATAAAGCACCGGCTCACGTCGTCAAGGATCCTGGCATACGATGCAACTTGTGGTGGGCTCCTTCGAAGCCGGCACAAGCTAAGCCATACATTGACAAATATGGAAAGCAAGTCATGCCCACACCCGCCCTCAACTTAGACAACGCCAAGACTCTACTGGAGCAGGATAGATCACCCACATATGTGGATTAGGTCTACGACCTCGTCACCAAGGCTGTCAAACATCAGGAAAACGTCGCCTCTAAGAAGTACATTGTCAGTCTAGAATCTGACCTAGAGGCTAGAATCTGACCCAGCATATTGTCAGTCTAGCGCTCCTAAGAAGCACAGGGCAAGATCTCCTCATGATGTCGGATCTCAAATGGGTTCGTCGGAGAGAATACGGAGGTATGCACGCAACATGACTGACTCTATACCCATATCCTCCAACCATGGAGGTAAGGCTCAACCTCGTTGCTCGCTCCCACCGCCCCTAAATTCCCAACATCACGAAGACCCAAAAGCACACCACCGCACGAGCATGCCTCCACCTAGACACCCCCAGGGCAGCATCATCATCCGTGACAATGTGGAGCAGCCTCGGCATGCCGGAGAGTGCAGTAGGAATCACGGGCATAGGAGCAGGTCGCACCTTGACCCTCCACATCTGAGAAGCAACTGTGACAGGTTTCAGGAGTTGAAGGAGGGTAACAACAAGAAGGCTAACCCACCTCCACCTTCTCACCATCGCCACCCAAGAGCCACCATGGTAGAGGAGGACCGTGTCACTCACACAGCCCCACCCATGGAGGCGATAAAAACAACGGAAACCCGGAGCCAAATGATGCATGTTCATGTTTGGACATGATCCATGAAGCCCGGGAAGTACAATACTTGGGACCACATTGTTTTGGCCCTATGATATGGGCCACAACTTACCCCAAACATTTCCAGATTGAGAAGACGATAAAGCCCTATGATGGCACTGCCCGACCAGCTACGTGGTTGCAGGATTACAGTGAGGCGATGTATATCATAGGAGGAAACCCCAACCACGTCGTCAAGTGCCTCCAACTGATGTTGATGGGCACCGCTCTCCAATTGATCGACAACTCGCTGGAGAAGTCCATATGTAAATGGTTGGACATGAATGAAGCTTTCACCCAGAACTTCTAGGGTACGTACAAGCGTCCCTGCACTGTTGGCGATCTATAGCGGTGCGTCCAGGAAAAGGATGATTCATCTTGAGGCTACCTCTCCCGCTGGCTGGATATGAAAAATTCATGCATGGGAGTGCATGATCAGACTGCTATGGCCTCCTTCATAGATGGCCTGCAAAAGGGCACCTTGCTCCAACATAAGTTCAAGGGCATGTAGAAAAATCACAAGTTGGACCTCAATCAGATGATCTCCTTGGCCAGTGAGTTCCTGGCCGCCGCCGATGATGCTCGTGGATCCTTTATGGCATTAGCCGTACCAATGCAAACCAAGTGGAACAACAAAAATAAGTAGAATAATCCGCCAGAAGAAAATGCATCTTCCGACATGGTAGCCGTGACGTTCACAGGTAGAGGCGAAGGTGGACATCGTGGCCGAGGCCAGGGGATGGTCGTGGGTAACACCGCGATAGTGAAACTACCCCGGCAGTGCCCCGCGCCCCTAGACATATGAGATATACCATGATATGCCGTGTTTCGTACACCTCAATGTCAATGGAAATGCCACTCACACTAACCGCCAATGGAAGTTTGTCAATGATATCAAGGAAGACCCGGAGTCCGGCTACAAGCAGAGCCAGAATAACCGACCACGAGGAAAGGGCAAACGGAAGAAGAGGAAAGTGGAGTCCAAGGATTCAAGTGACATGGACGAGGACATAGACCCCAAGCATGCCGACAAGGGCGATGGAAAAGGCAAGAATCCCTTCGAGAAGAAGTCCCCCGTCTATCACACTTTCCTTGGCACCCCAACTGTCTATGCATAGAAAATGCCATTGAGGATATCGATGGACACCCTATCCCCAGTTACCCAGTACCTGCGCTGGTCAGAATTTCCAATCACTTGGGACAGGACGTATCACCCCGACCTTGTTCCAACAGAGAACTAGTATGCCATGGTCATCAACCCCCTGATTTACGGCAACGAGTTCACCAAGTGCCTTGTGGATAGTAGAAGCAACATCAACATCATGTACCTGTATACACTGCACAAGATGAACTTGACGTAGACCAACCTAAGGCGGACCAGCACCGTGTTTCATGGCGTAGTTCCTGGTCGGGACGCATGCCCTTTGAAATGGTCCCTTTCAAAAGCGTGTACCACGTTAATTTTCGAACGCAACATCTTCCAGTCCTTCATGGATAAACCATGCTTTGTCTACAACAATCTGAAGATACCCGGACCAAACGGTGTCATCACAGTTATCGGAAGTTTTGCAAAGGCAAGGGACTGCAAAATTGGAGAAGCTCCTTTGCTGTATTCGTCCTCTACGATGAAGAATTCAAGGAGATCCCGCGCCCGTTAATGCCTTGGAGATGCCAACATTGAAGAAGAAGATTTGTCACTCTAATCCCGCCTTCAAGGCCACCATCGTCGGAATTCGTCGGGCAGCGACGGTTCGAGCTCCAATACAGGCATCCAGGGGCATTCTAGTACTGAGGGGTGAGGGGAAATGGTCGGCGGTGTGCGGTTTAAGTAGCCAGAGCAGGGGCGTCATTTGCGTGACGAATCCATGCCAATTAATCAGATTTCAAACCGGTAGTGAAGGGGAAGAAACTGCAGCGGCGACCTCGTCTGCGCGTGGAGTTTGGGGAAGACGACGACGATGTGGCATTTGGGCCACTAGTCAGCGGGAGCTGGGGTAGGTTCTGCACGCGTCAGAGAGAGAGAGAGAGAGGGGGGGGGATGGCCCGGGTGGGCTTGCTGGGCCACTTCTGTTGCTGGGCTGAATAGGTGGCACCGGCCTTTTCTTTTTTCCTTACTCTTTTTCTTTTTCTATTTTGATTTTTCAGGAATCAAATTCAACCAAATTAAAATGAGTTTGATTTCAAACTTTCTCTGGATTTTTGTAGTGTGAACCAAGCACATAATTGTGTATAGAACACTGTTGTTTATTCGAAGATACTTTTATACATTGAAATATAAAATATAACCATGCCTTATTTGAATATATATAATTGGCATATGAATGGTTTTAGTTTTGATTTTTGTTTTAAAAATCTTGGTGCAAGATTTGCATAAACCCTTAAACATTTCTGACTAAATCAAAATATTCCCATACTTTGAAAGTATAAATAAGCCATTGCCTTTCTTGCATAAAATAGTAAGAACCTAAATGGTTTCTGATTTTTGAAACTAACCAAATGCTTATGCATGCATGGATGATATGCAAACTTTATAAATCATGATTTTTGGGATGTTACAAATCTAACCCCCTTAAGGTGAATCTCGCCCTCGAGATTCGGATTGGCTAGCAAATAGGTGAGGGTGGTCTTTCCGAAGGTCATCTTCTCATTCCCAAGTTGCTTCCTCGAGAATGATGGTTCCACTAAACTTTGCAGAATTTGATAGTCTTAGTCCGAGTAACTCTTTCTACAGTCTCAAGAATTTTGATAGGTTTTTCCTCATAGGTGAGATCACTTTCCAAATGGACCTCTTCCAAAGGTATAGTATCCTTCAAAGAAGTTTCTTCCATCTTTAGATGGAATTTCTTCAACTGACTCACGTGAAACACATTGTGAACGGCAGACAATGATTCAGTCAACTCAATCTCATAGGCCACTTCTCCTTTGCGACTCAAAATTTTGAATGGTCCAACATATCTTGGTGCCAATTTTCCTTTGACTCCAAATATCTTCACTCCACAAAGTGGTGAGACTCTCAGATATGCTCTATCACCTACCTCACAGGTGACATCTATATGCTTTGGATATGCGTAGCTCTTCTGTCGGGGTTGTGCTATCTTCAATCTGTCTTTTACCAACTTGACTTTCTCTTTAGCTTCCTTGATTAGTTCTGGCCCGAACAAATTTCTTTCTCCAACACCATTCCATAGCAATGGTGTAGTACACTTTCTTCCATTGAGAAATTCAAACGATGCCATCTCAATACTGGCTTGATAGCTATTGTTGTAAGAGAATTCTGCGTAAGTTAGACTTTCATCCCAACTAGCACCATAGTCTAGGGCACATGCCCTCAACATATCCTCTAGAATCTGGTTGGTCCTTTCTGTCTGTCTATCAGTCTGGGGATGAAAAGCAGTGTTGAATTCTAGTCTCGTTCCCAATGACTCATGCAATTGCCTCCAAAAATGTGAAGTGAACTGAGTTCCTCTATCAGACAGAATACTCTTGGGTACTCCATGCAGACACACAATCCTATTCATATAAATCTTGGCTAACTTAGCACTTGTATAGGTTGTCTTCACGGGTATGAAATGAGATACTTTAGTTAGGCGATCTACCACGACCCAAATAGAATCATATCCTGATCTAGTCCTTGGCAGTCCGGTGATGAAATCCATGCCAATCTTGTCCCACTTCCAATTAGGAATAGGTAGTGGTTGTAACAGTCCTGCTGGTTTCTGATGTTCTGCTTTCACTCTACTACATACATCACACAAAGAAATATGTTCGGTGATGTCCTTCTTGAGATTATTCCACCAAAATATTTCCTTCACATCCATGTACATTTTGGTGTTACCCGGATGAATGTAATATGGTGAGTTGTTTGCTTCTTGTAGAATCAGTTTCCGAAGTTCCGGATCTGCGGAATGCAGATACGTTTTCCATACCATAAAGTACCATGTTCGTCTTTATGGAATCCTTTGGATTTTCCCTTGTTAATTTTTGCCTTAATCTCTTCAATTTCCTTGTCCAACTTTTGGGCTTCCTTGATTTTTTCCAACAAGGTGGGTTGAACATCTAATGACATGAGATGTCCTTCAGGCACTATCTCCAATCTGAGATCTTTGAATTGGGCACACAGATCATCTGGCAATCCTCCCTTAGTGAGGCCATTCACATAAACTTTACGGCTTAATGCATCCTCTACAACATTTGCTTTACCGGGGTGGTATTGCAAACTCAAGTCATAGTCCTTGATGAGTTCTAACCATCTTGTTTGTCTCATATTGATTTCTTTCCGAGTGAAGATATACTTCAAACTTTTGTGATCTGTGAACACTTCGCAACGTTTTCCCAAAAGATAATGTCTCCATGTTTTGAGTGCATGGACAATAGAGGCTAACTCCAAATCATTAGTAGGGTAATTCACTTCATGAGTTTTGAGTTGTTTCGAGGCGTAAGCCACAATTTTCCCTTCTTGCATCAAAACTGCACCTAATCCTTGGTGAGATGCATCACAATATACTTGGAAATATTTCTCCAAATCTGGCAGACATAAGACTGGTGCTGTCACTAGTCTCTTCTTCAACTCTTGGAAACTGAGTTCACACCCTTCAGTCCAATCAAATTTCTTGTCCTTCTTAAGTAACTCCGTCATTGGCTTAGCTACCTTTGAGAAATTTTCAATGAATCTTCTATAGTATCATGCCAAGCCAAGGAAACTACACACTTCTTTCACTGACTTAGGAGATTCCCACTCAGTTACAGCTGACACTTTTGGGGGATCAACTGCTACACCATTTCCTGACACAATATGTCCAAGAAATCCGACTTCATTCGGCCAGAATTCACACTTGCTAAATTTTGCATACAACTTATGCTCCCTAAGCTTCTCAAGGATCAAACGCAAATGATCTTCGTGCTCTTCTTTGCTCTTGGAGTAGATCAAAATGTCATCGATGAAAACGACAACGAACTTGTCAAGAAATTCTATGAACACCTTGTTCATCATATTCATGAAGTAGGCTGGTGCATTTGTCAAACCAAATGGCATCACGGTGTACTCATACAATCCATACCTAGTGGTGAAAGCAGTCTTAGTTATGTCTTGTTACCTTATCTTTAGCTGAAAGTAGCCTGATCGAAGATCAATCTTTGAGAACACACGGGCTCCTTCTAACTAATCAAACAAATCATTGATTCTTGGCAAAGGATATTTGTTCTTGATAGTTACTTCATTGAGTGAACGATAATCTATGCATAACCTTTGACTTCTATCTTTCTTCTCAACAAATAAAGCTGGTGCACCCCAAGATGAAGAACTTGTTTGAATAAATCCTTTCTTTAACTGTTCTACAAGCTGTTTCTTGAGTTCTTTCAACTCATCAACTGACATCTTATAAGGTTTCTTTGCTATTGGTCCAGATCCTGGCAGTAAGTCTATCAGAAAATCAACATCTCTATCTGGTGGCATTCTAGGTAATTCCTTCGGAAACACATCCGGATACTCTCTCATAATTAGCACATTGTCTATGCTAACCCCCTTAAGAGAATTTAGCTTACTCCATTTTGATTCAAAGTTAGACTTGAACATAATCCTTTTATTATCTGGGGTTGTGTGTGTGACAGTACGAATGGCACAATCTAGTACTCCTTCGTACTTGGTCATCCAATCCATTCCTAGAATGACATCCAATTCTTGGGAATCTAGCATTATTAGACTGACTGGAAACTTATGTTTCCCAAATTCTATCACTAGACCACGACATCCAAGGCTCACTATCATCTCTCTAGCGGGAGAGCTTACTTTTATAGGACACCCAATATTTTCAGTTGGAAGTCCATTTTTATCAACAAATGCTCTTGATATGAATGAATGCGATGCGCCAGTATCAAAAAGAACAAGTGATGGAAAGAATTGAGCTTGAACTTACCAGCCACGGCATCAGACTCTTCATATATTTCTTCCACATTAATGTGGTTCACTTGTCCCTTTTGGAAAGGGTTGGGCTTGGTGGTTCCTTCAACCTTCTTTTCTGGGTAATCATTTGCATAGTTTCCCATATTCTTACACTTGAAACACTCAACCTGACTGATATCTCTCTTTGTAGGCTGACTTCCACTTCCACTTCCATTGTGGTAGATCTTGTGTCCACTCTTGCGGTTCTTATACTTGTCGTTATCATGACTGCGATGGTGCTTGTTGTCATGATGTCAGTTGTAGTTGTGGTGATTGTTGTACTTCCCATGCTTGTGGAACCCAGAACTTCCACTATCATCATGATGGAACGTTTGTGCGACGATCCCGAGCTGTGCTTATTAGAGCTATGCTTTCTCTTTCTGCTCTCCGCCTGTTTCATCTTGTTTTCCAAGATGGTAGCCATGTCACAAAGTGATTGATAGGTTGGGAGATAGGCAACAGACAGCTAAAGGTTCAACTCATCATTAAGTCCTTCGAGAAAATTCTCCTTCCTCTTTGCATCTGTATCAACTTCATCCGGTACATAGCGCGCCAGATTGTTAAATTCCTCAATGTACTCAGCCACATTGTGATGACGCTGCTTCAGATTGTGGAACTCATTTTTCTTCAAGTTAATCACTCTGGATGAGATGTGAGCTGTACGGAATCCATCCTCAAAGATATCCCAATTAACATCCTCAAGGGGAGTGGTGATCAGAAAGTTATCCCACCAGGTTGCTGCTGGTCCTCCAAGCAGATGTGCTAAAAATCTGACCTTTTGCTTGTCGGTGCAGCCAACAGTCACTAAGTCCTTGTTCACTGAACGTAACCAGTCATTGGCTACCGTTGGATCAGTGGTTCCCGAGAAATTTGCAGGCCTTAGTCTCAGAAATCTGGTGAGCATGTCAAATCCTGGAGGATTATTCTGATTTTTGTTGTTGTTGTTATTGTTGTTCTGATTCTGGTTTTGCATGGACTGCGTCATCATCTACATCAGTTGAGCTTGTGCTGTCATCAACTGCTGCATCTCGGGAGTGACGTTATTGTTGTTGTTTTGGTTGTGGTTGGCACGACGGGGAGGCATCTGTGGTTTCAATAAGGATAAGAATGAGATACCCATAGATGCTTAACATGCACAATACATCACATAGAAACAATCACAATAACCAAGCTGAAAATAACATAGAGTTTGAACGACATAAACAACAGGTTTTGAAAATGCAAACACACCATATCAAGCCATCCAGATGTTGGATGGTCATTGTGACTCGATAATAAAAGTATGGTAGATGAAAGATAGTCGAGTAGTCTACACTACTCCTCCATGTCGACCTCCACATCAAAAAGGGTAAGACCTGCATTCTCCATGGCGGTCTTGTACTCCTCAACACTAGTGGTCAAGGCCTCAATCTTGGCCCTAAGATCCCTCTTATGTGAGCGAAGCCTCTCAATCACTCCCTGCTGGTGCTCAAGCTCGAAGTCCTTAGCCTCTAACTCCTCCTTCATCTCCCTGATCTTCTTGTTCCTGTCTTGGACTCTTTTCTCCTGGCTCTTGAACTTCTTGTCCTGTCTCTCAAATTTGGCCTCCATCTCTTTGATGATCTCGTCTTGCTCCGCGAAGAGCTTGTCCTTCTCCCGCAGCTGAACCTGGAGCTCGTCATTGCTAAGCATGACGTTGGTCCTATCAGTGTCAAGGTGTCTAATAAGACCCTCTAGGTCCTAAAGGTACAGATGAATCGGCTCCATCGTCTCTCTAGTAGCATCATCGTACTCTATAGCCTCACCCTCTTCGTCGCGTCTCCCGAACGGGTGAAAGTAGATACTCTAATCTCGGTGGAGTGTCTCCCAACCAGGCGTCCAAGTAACTCCTGCATGACTACATCTAAGCCTCTCTCCTTGTCATCATGCATCATATTGAAAGTGATAGCCTCCGTGGGTGGCTCTGCTTGACGTCCCGGCCATGTGACTTTGGAGCTGAAGTGTTGTGATACTAGGAAGTGGAAGGTTGAGTACACTAGTGAGCTCACTGAGACGAGTCCCAAAATGAGTTCCCTTGAACTCCTCAGTAGTGCTGATAACAACGTTAGGCATCTATTTTTATAAGATAGAGGAAGGTTAGAATCAACACAAGTAGAGAAAATTCACAAGACAGAATAACACAAGCACATCTTTAACAACAAACACACAAGCCAGGGCATACACAAATCCATTACAAACACCAAGGTTTAACTTAGACAAAATTTTGAAGTAAAAACGACAAGTGTGGTGGTCCAACTAATGGAGTACGTTACAATCTTAACTCACTAGACAAAATAGCTATCAGGGCATCCTTAGTGGCAATATTTCTATCTTGATCACAAGACTCCCATATTAAGTCTATGATGTCTTCCCTTAGTCGTTGATTGGTAGCCTCTAAGTCTTGGGTATGATTCTTTTCTTCCCTAAGGTCATTTTGAGTGTTGAGCATTCTGCACTTGAGTCTATCACCAAGCTCCTTGATGGCATTCCAAGATGCATTTCTTGCAGAGTCAAAGAATGTTGTGTATATTTCAGAGTTGGTGACCATGCAAAATCCTGACTCTTTGTGGTTCTCTTCCTTGTTTTTGTACAAGTGATGTTGCACCCACCAATACTCTTCTCCTTCATCTATCACATGGAATCCCTTGTACACAGCTGCACCATGTATCCCCATGGTAACCATAAGGTTCCTGAGTGCCTTGGGAAACTTAGTCTCACACTCCAAAGTCATGGTCATGAGGGGTCCCTTCCGGACGGCTTCGTTGATGGAGTTCATCTACAAATTGAGATGAGAAAGAAGATTAGAAAAGTTTACAAGAAGAAAAAGACAAGTGTGGAATTTTCAAAGTGTTGAAATTTTCCTTAGTGGTTTCTTAGTCTAATCCAACCTAGGGTCATAATCCTATAGGCAACACAGTGCTCTGATACCATCTGTAAGACCCCACCTTTATAAAGGTAAAGGTCCCTGTGATTGCAATGCTAGCCCCTGGATCAAATGCTAGCATCCACAGTTTAAGATGAAGTACACAAAAACAAAGGTCATTATTACATCGTCATTCCAGAGATAACATTGTCTTTTACAACTCCATCACCATAGGCTAGTACAAGAGTTCAACTTAACAAAATATAGTAAAGTCTTCATCTTCATGTGCCACAAGCAAACATGTTGAGTGTAGACTCATAATCCTAATCCTCATCAAAGTAACCTGCAACATCACAAGTTATAGCCAAAGTGGGTCAATACATTGGAATAGTACGGGCAAGTGATACCTTAGTTCAATAATAGTTTCTAGCTTCTACATGAATTTTGCTAAGTGCAGCTTAGACTTTCTTTGCTCAAAATAGGTTTTGCCTATTAGTTGAAAACACTAAGTTTTGGTTTGACAAAAACTCCCAACGAACCACCAATAGACATTGGTGAACCTTTACCCTTGTTCAACCACCAGTTTTTAACTTAGAAATTGGGATGAGGAGATCCTTGATAGCTTCCATGTCTTGATGCTCAAATTGTCCATTGCCGGGGACACGGCTAAGTACTTATATTCTTCCTTCTCGAGAGGTGTGCACTTTCCCCACAAGACTCGACATGCATCAAGACAAGATCTTTCAGAAGCCTTCCCTTGGACCAAAATGGACGCGCCCCAAACCTATCTCCCCCTACCACGAACTGTCCATTTGGCCAAGTTATTGCAACCTATACGATCCAGGAAGAGCCCATATTGCCAAGTGGCTGCACTAGAAGCTTATTAACATTTGGCATCTCAAATCCCTTTATTCCTGGGTGGCTTTCCACAAGTGTGATACACAAGGTAGATCATAGATATGGGCCTTGTGTAACCACTCAACATAACCCAAACATACCATTCCACCCAGGTGATTCATTCACTTAGTTGTTTTGTTAAGCAAAACTCAAGTCAAAGACTTAGCAACATTTTCCATAGCATGTATATAATCCACCCTTGTTTTCTACTAGCTAGGCTAAGCATGGGAATATATCAAGTATCTTAACTTAGAGAAAATTCTAACAAGTCTACAACTACTAGTATTTCCCAAGCTTGGCATATATATAATTAGCAAAAAACATCATGCAAGCCCTATACAAAATATCACTAATCCATAGTCAAAATATTGGGACAAAAATATGAAGCACCACTTGCCTTGGTAGTTGGTGGAGTAGAATTAATCCTCACAATCACAATCACCACTAGCACCAAAATATACACATAAAATGATAGCACCAATTTACATTCAAATAGATCAATAAAAAATATATGAATGCATGAAAATGCTATGTGATGATTTTTCTCAAACAAAACAAGACAATCAAACAGTACTAAACACTAAACTAAACATTTATATACTAAATAAACTTATTTTAGCTTTAACAACATTTTCTAAATAATTTTTATATACAAAATATGCCTACAAATGTCTCTGCAAAAAATTCCATTTTAACAGAAGCAAAATACAAAACCAAGCCTACAGATGTGTAGGATTTATTTTTTTGAATCCATTGATATATTATTTGCATTTTTGGATAAACATAACAAAAGTTATAGATTTTACAAGTTTAAATCTCTAATAGATTCAAAAACAAATTTTAAATCAAATCCAGTGACACGCGGCGCTTCCTGATTGGTGCGTACCGGTTCGCTCTGGATCATGCGTCTGCGCCATTAGATCTAACTAAATCCTGCGGCTCAGATCTGCTCGTACCCCTTCGTTATATTTCTAATCTCAACCACTGGATCCAGATCCGATGGACCAGATCCACTCGACTAGAAACTGGCGGCGCAAATGGCACTGGCGGCGGCGGCACGAATGGCGGTGGCGTTCCGGCGATTGCAGAGGGGGATGGGGGTTGCGGTTGGTCTCACCAGCGTCGCAAGGTTGCGAGGGAGCTCAACGAGTCGCTGGCGAGGACAGGGGCGTGCTCTAGCGGTGGCTAGAGCTCGTCGGAGTTGCGCTGTACGTCGGGTGCTCACTGCCGGAGACAAAGGCGACGACCTGGGTCACCATAGGGAAAACGCAAGGCATTAGTAGCTGCACAAGGGCACGGCAAACCTAGTCGTATCCAGGAGAGGTCAAGGGGCAATCTGTAGTTACCGTGATTGCTCGTCGGAGTCGAGCGGCGCCTCGGTTGTTTGCAGGGGTGGACGGGGATCGCGACCTAGGGAGATGTAGGACAAACCAGAGGTGTCAGAATGTGTGCAAGGACAAGAGGGAAACACTCGTGTGAACGAGAGACAGGGGGCGCTCGAGGCTCGCTAGAATAGCTCACCAGAATTCGTCGGGAAACGGCGGTTCGAGCTCCAATATAGGCAGACTAGGGGCATTTTGGTGCTGGGGGTTGAGGGAAAATGGTCGCGGCGGTGCGGGGTTTAAGTACCCAGAGCAGGGACGTCATTTGCGCGACGAATCAATGCCAATTAATCAGATTTCAAACCGGCAGTGAAGGGGAAGAAACTGCAGCGGCTACCTCGTCTGTGCGCGGAGTTTGTGGAAGACAACGACGACGTGGCGTTGGGGCCACTAGTCAGCGGGTGCGGGGTAGGTTCTTCCCACATGAGAGAGAGAGGGAACTGGACCGGGTGGGCTTGCTGGGCCGCTTCTGCTGCTGGACTGAATAGGTGGCGCCGGCCTTTTCTTATTTCCTTACACTTTTTTTATTTTTCTATTTTGATTTTTCAGGAATCAAATTCAACCAAATTCAAATGAGTTTGATTTCAAAACTTTCTCTGGATTTTTGTAGTGTGAACCAAGCACATATTGTGTATAAAACACAACTGTTTATTCCAAGATACTTTGATCCATTGAAAAATAAAATATAACCATGCCTTATTTGAATATATATAATTGTCATATGAATGGTTTTAGTTTTTCTTTTTGTTTTGAAAATATTTGTGTAAGCTTTGCATAAAGCCTTAAACATTTCTGACTAAATCAAAATATTCCCATACTTTGAAAGTAGAAATAAACCATTGCCTTCCTTGCATAAAATAGTAAGCACCTAAATGGTTTCTGATTTTTGAAATCTTGTTTGAAACTAACCAAATGCTTATGCATGCATGGATGATATGCAAACTTTATAAATCATGATTTTTGGGATGTTACAAATTCCAATCACCAAAATTAGGGTTAGCAAAAAACTTTGTTAATTAAAATCATATGAATGCATGTGTATATGTGATGATTGTATGAATGCATGATTGGACTTGTATGATTGTTATAAATAGAAAGGAATGGTTTAATGATGAAAACAACCTCATCTAGAACATTTCCAAGCAGAAACAAATCAAGAGAAAAATAAAAAACAAACAAAACAAGCAAATGGTCATTTTTGTCAATCTTGCTCACTAGGACACTTTGACTGTTTCTAGTCCAAGATTTCAAACAAAAACAATTCCATTTCTTTCCACCCCTTGCTAGACCAAGTAAAAGTGAACCCAAGCCCACCTTTCAAAATCACAGAAACATTTGGAAACTTGATTCAAATGACAATTCAAAATTGAATCTTTAACATATGTGAAGATCACCCATTTTCAAAAACCAACCAAACCAGTGCACCTTGACCTTTCCAACTAACCAGAGACTACCTAGTATGTAACTAGTGCACCCACCAAGGTTTAACCAAAAATTCAAATTCAAATCTCTTTCGGCCATTTCATCAAACACCTTGCAAACACAAATCAAACAAACAATAAACACTATAGTGAGCAGTGATTTGGCCAACCTTGTTCACTCTCTGGCTCACAACAAGCTATTTGTAGATCATCCAGCTTAGTTATCAAGCTCTAGCACCACTGTGAGCTTGCCATTTCCATCATTGGTGAGCATGTCGAGCCTCACCTTGCCACCCCTTGGTCGACAGCAACCTAGGAGAAGCACCAAGCCTAGCAACCATGTCTGGGACATTGAACACCGTCCACCGCCACCCCCTGTCCAACGCCAACGCCCAGCCAGCCTCTGGACCACTCTAGAACCGCGGTGCCCTATGCCTCTGTGCCATGCCGAGAGCGCGCCAGAACGCCACACTCGCAATGCGCCCACAGACCGCGCACCGCCCTCGCTGCATGCAAGCGTGATCACCATCATCCTAGGAAACCGCTAGACAACCCTGTTCGCCGTCGCGCGACCCGTAGCCACGGTGCACCATTAAAATGCCCATCGGACCCGCCTAGAGCACTGTAGCGTTCCGACCGTCTCGCACCACCCCACGCCTCGGGACCATGTTGTTGAGCTTCGCCATGCTAGTAGCTCGATGTGTCGACAACCACGACGAGCTTCACCCGCGCCCTTCGGTCCCCTTCTGGCACTAAAAATAGAGGCCACCCCTGTTCGATTTCTTCACGCCAACACACTCCCCTATCTCTCAGAACCACCCCACCTCACCCCCGGAGCAAGGAGAGTAGCAGGTTGCCGGAATTTGGCCGGAGTCTGCCGCGGAGGAGGAAGAAAGGAGCCAGCGATTGGAGCCGCCCCAGGAGAACCAGCCGATACTAGGAGGTTCGCCGTCGTCGACTTCGTCGTTCGGCCCCATCGCCGACCCTCGCCTGAGCCCCGGTGAGCCCCGGTAGACCCCCACTGGCCGTGCTAGGGTTCTGTCTTGCCGGAGTTGCCCGACGGAGACGATAGGTCACAGCCATTCGATTAGAGTTTGATCGTGCGGTCTAGATCACCCATACCGCTTCGCACCCCCTATCTCGCTGACTGGTGGGGTCATCCACATAAACTCACCCGCGCGCGCTGTGCGCCGTGGGCTGGCCCATTTACATTCCCGCGTGACCCAGTAGTTTGAATTTAGGTTTATTCTTTTAGTTTGAAACTCAGTTTTGTACCTAGATTCAAAAAGCGACCTAGGTCGATTCACTGAACCAAATGGCATGAAACCAATTTTGATAGAAAGGTACTAGAATCCTTAATCCAATCCCGTTTGATTAAATTCATTTGGAGTTGTAGATCACCTATAGTAAAAATTCAACCTCAAAAGCTTTTGAGTTGATTCCTACTCTCAAAATTCACATTTAACAATACCTTTCGGAATATATAAAAATATCTAGGGTTACTTGCAGAAATGATGGACAAGCAATAAAATAATGCCTCATAGGCATTTCTAGCCAGTTTATTTAATTAAAATAAAAAGGTTAAACCTTATTAAATTGTGACACCACTTTAAATCACACTCCCAAGTACTGAAATATGTGGTGATGACATGTGTCAACATGTTCGCATGTTTTAGTTGGAGAATATTAAATCTTAAGTAGTTTTTCAATGAATATAAATTAATTTTCTAAAATAAAATAAAATAAAACTATTGCCTTAATCTTTGTCATGTTTGTGATGATCCTAGGTCATCTAGTGAAAACCTTGGTGTGATAAATAGAAGTAGTTAAGTACTGTTTGGTGATAGTGTACCTCGTATTTATTTATAGACGCTAGTACCGACCGAGGATACAAGGAGGAAGGAGAATACTACGAGGAAGAAGACGAGGAGAACTTCAACCACTGCTTTGCACAAGGCAAGCTAACACTTGCAAGTATGAAAACTATATGATCTATGCAACGCATTAGGCATGCCTTGGTTATACCCCTTGATGACAAATAATCCTAGTTTTACTTGCAAGCTTAGTTATCTTATTTCTTTATCGAAGCTTTATATTGAAGTTTACTTAGGGACTTGTAGATTTTAGAAGGATATTTTAAATGTAGCATAAAGATCATAAAACTTTGCTTAAGTTATATAATCTTCATGTCATCCTGAGGCATGAGATTGACCTTAGATCTTTCACACTTGATTACCACCCCTCATTAGTGTTTAACCCCCACTTATAGATGCTAGTGACATAACACTTGACCACTTTAGAGGGGAATACTTGGTGAAAATGGTTATGAAAACCTTAGAATGATGAGTCATTCTACTTAAATGTTTTGACATGTGTTCTTGAACACCAGATGATTTTGATGATGAAAATGTTAAGGCATGAGCCTTAGCCCTTTATAAAATTGATTGTTGTCTGGATGCGATACCATTCAAATTTTACCGTACAACCACAATACCCGAAAATTTGGGTAGGGCTTGATTGGAAATTTATATACCTTAGTATGCGTTCCCTTCCGGCCAAGGTTTGAGCTGAACAAGAAGTCCACAAACTCAATTACTTTCCATGGGGAACAAGAAGTCCAGAGGAGAGCCGGAGGGGTCAGCCAGGGGGGCAGACCCAACCTAGGGGCGGGGTGGGCCCCACCGCGCGCCTGGATAGGGTTTGGTGGCCTTGGCCGCCGCCTCGGTCTCCCCCTTCGCCTATAATAAGCCCCCGATGCAGAAACCCTCAGTACCCGATCAGAAATCCAAGAAACCGTTTGTAGCCGCTGCCACCATCGTCACTAGATCGGGGGGATCTGAAGTTCTTCTCGAAACACTGTCGGAGGGGAGATCATCCTGGAGGCCTTCTCTCTGGTATGAGGCGTGAGTAGTTCCACCTTGGACTATGGGTCCATGTAGTAGCTAGATGGTTGTATCTCCTCCTTGTGCTTTCATTTATAGATCTTGTGAGCTCCGTTCATGATCAAGATCTAATCTATTTGTAATCATGCATGTTGTGTTTGTGGGGATCAAATGGATATTGAGATTATTATGTTGGTTTGATTAATGGATTTGTCATTATTATTCTATCATGTCTATGTTGTTTGTGATCTTGCATGCTCTCCGTTGTTAGTAGCTATCTTGGCCAAGCAGTTGCTAGTGACTCCAAGAGGGGGTATTTATGCTCAATAGTGGGTTCATGCCTCTAGTTTCCAAGGGAAGTGACAAAAATCTCTTCGGTTGTAGATGTGTTGTTGATACTAGGGAGAAAACAACGGTCTCTTGTTCATGGAACATGTGAACTGCTTACCTTACACACTTTGGTTAAAGCAGTTGTATGTTGCTTGCAACTTAATACTGGAGGGGGCTCGGATGATAACCTGAAGGTGGACTTCTAGTCATAGATGCAGTTGGATGGCGGTTTAAGTATCTTTTTGTATTGCCCAATCAACCTCATAGGATCTTTCTGACTAGTAATTACAATTTAATGCCTTGCTCAGTTCCTGTCAATTGCCCTGCTGTAATTTGTTTACCCTTTAGGCCATGTTGTTTATCTAAGGAGAGCACCTCTAGTGATCTATGGACCTGGGTCCAATCTTTACCATTGATACGTCTTCCTCTGTTACTTGTTTACTTACTGCAAACCATTATCTTCCACACCATATGTTTAATCCTTTGTTACAACAAACCGGTGAGCTTGACAACCTCACTGATTTGTTGGGGCAAAGTCTTGAGTTTGTGTTGTGCAGGTATCCATGTTGCTAGCAACACCTGTGTGACTATTCCTTCCTCCTACTGGTTCGATAACCTCGGTTTCTTACTGAGGCAAACTTGCTGCTGTGCTGCTTCATACCTTGCTCTTGGGGTTTCCAACGAAGTGTCCCACGACAAGTACTGGGCGCCATCAAGCTATTTTCTGGCGCCGTTGCCAGGGAGGCTAAGGACGTCTTCACAAGGGGAGTCCTTCAATTCCTTTCTCTTTACTTTGTTTTTAGTTTGCTTTGTTTCTTTTGCTTAGTTTTGTTTGCCTCTTTTCAAAAAACTCAAAAAAAATTAGTCTAGTTTCGTTTGCTTGCTTTATTCAAAAAACACAAAATTGTGTGACTTCACTAGCACCAACAACAATGATTTCCTTAGAACACATATTGCTCCACCTTCTCCTGATGCTCCCTTTTATGAAATTAAGCCTGCTTTGTTGAATCTTTTGATGAGAGAGCAATTTTCTGGTGCTGGTTCTGATGATCCTGCTGCCCATCTTAATTGCTTTGTTGAACTTTGTGAGATGCAAAAGTATAAGGATGTAGATGGAGATATTATTAAGCTCAAGCTTTTTCCTTTCTCCTTGAGGGGAAAAGCTAAAGAATGGTTGCTTTCTTTGCCTAAAAATAGTATTGATTCTTGGACTAAGTTCAAAGATGCTTTTATTGGAAAGTACTATCCTCCTGCTAAGATTAAATCTATGAGAAGTGATATTATGAAATTCAAACAACTTGACAGTGAACATGTTGCTCCATCTTGGGAGAGAATGAAATATTTGGTTAAAATTGCCCTACTCATGGACTCACTGCTTGGATGATTATCCAGACTTTTTATGTAGGTTTGAACTTCACCTCAAGAAACCTGTTGGATTCTGCTACTAGAGGTACCTTCATGGGCCTCACTTTGGGTGTTGCAACAAGGCTCCTTGATAATATGATGGTTAACTACTCTGAATGGCATGTCGAGAGAGCTCCACATCATAAGAAGGTAAATTCTATTGAGGAAACTTCCTCTTTGAGTGAAAAGATTGATGATATTATGGCTATGCTTGTTAATGGGAAACCTCCTCTATATCCTAATAGTGTTCCCTTAGACTCTTTGGTTTCTCAAGAACAGCATGTTGATGTAAACTTCATTAGAAACAACAATTTCAACAACAATGCCTACAGGAATAATTTTGGTAGCAACAACAATTATAGGCCTTATCCTCCTAATAATGGCAACTCCTATGGAAGATCTTACAATAATGCTAGAAGTGCCCCCTCTGAACTTGAAGTCATGCTCAAGGACTTTATTAGTAAACAAACCACATTCAATAAGACTATAGAGGAAAAGCTTTTAACTGTTGAGAAAAATATATACTCTTTGTCTGAAGCTCAGTCCTCCTTGATTAATAAAATGGCTGCTAAACCTGAAACTATGGAAAACACATTTCCTACTGCTCATGCCATACATGTTACTATTGATGAAAATGTTAGGCTGTTAGCTCAACTCCATGCTAAGTGGGAAAGGGAAGCTGAAATTGATAGAAACAATAGTGTGTGCACCATCGCCACGAAACCACAAGTAGTCCCTATCCTCCTCCTACTATGCCTAAGCCTATTGAGCCTACTACTAGTGATGCCAAGTTTGACTTTGATATTTATGGTTGTAATATTTCTGAAGTGATTATGTTCTTGCAAAAACTTGCTAGAAGTCCTGATGCTAGTGATATGCATGTGGACTTTACCAAACACATTACAGATGCTCTTGTTAAGATTAAGGAAGAGAAGCTAAAACACAAAGCTTCTATTCCTAGGAAAGTATAAGATAGTTGGGAACCCATTATTAATATGCAAGTGAATGACTTTGATCTCAAAGCTTCATGTTATCTTGGTTCTAGTGTATCTATTATGCCTAGGAAGATTTATGAAATGCTTGATTTGCAAACATTGGAAGATTGTTATTTAGATGTTCTACTCAATGATAATTTTAAGAAGAAACTCATGGGGAGTATTAATGATGTTCTCATCATGGTTAACAATGCTTATGTCCCTGTGGATTTCTATGTTTTGGATGTTCAATACAATTGTCAACACCCGAATTTTTAATCCCAGATGCATGTTATGCCATACATCGCAATCCCATGATTACCATTTTTGCGAGACATAACAGAATTGGATACCACGGTACATCATCCATTACAAACCATACATAAGATCTTACACAAATAAGGATCTCATGATCCAGTTCTTAATACAACTCAAGCAGCGGAATACGTAATAATAAAGGTAGCGTAGGTGAAGCTCCATCTTCGGGGTCACAGGCAATGCTGACGATGGGAGATGATCCTAGTTGTCATAACCTTCCTGGGGTCCATCCTCCTGGTACTCCTCTTCATAGTCTGGCCACGGGAATAGCCAGGGACAAAGCCATGAGTACTCTTTAAGTACTCGCAAACTAATTATAATAAGTGAAAGGGATTTTTGAATGATAGGACACTAGGCTCTAAGGTTGTTTTGCAAAGGCCAGATTTATCTCTACTAAGTTAAGAAGCAAGAGAAACTAGTCACAAATTTATAATTCCTGAGTGGGATCTTGTAACTCATGTTACAACTCTGTTGTTGTCAAGTCGAAGTCTCAATTCATTTCACAAGTTCTTTTGAAAACATCTGACGGGGGAACAGTATGGCCACTCCAACTGTCCATAACCGCGGACGCGGCTATTCGAATAGTTTGACACTCTGCAGAGATTGTACACTTTCACCACAACATTCGATACATCCATCAGGAACAAATCCTGAATTCACCATACTCAGTATGCGGATAATCAATCCTAACCTTTCAATTACACGCCCTAGTATAAGCACCTCTCCTGTGAGTTTGGCCTCCCAACCATGACCAACTGTCATCTTGGGTACTGCACAGGTGGACAATCTTCACAAGGTAGCCTCAGCTCAGACCTTGGCCGCGAGGGAACTAATACTAAGGTATATAAGTTTCCAGTCAAGCCCTACCCAATCTTCGGGTATTGTGGTTGTACGCTAAAATTGGAATGGTATCGCATCCAGACAACCATCAGTTTTATAAAGGGCTAAGGCTCATGCCTCAACATTTTCATCACCAAAATCATCTGGTGTTCAGAAACACATGTCAAAACATCTCAGTAGAATGATCCATGATTCTAAGGTTTTCATAACCATTTTTCCACCAAGTATTCCCATCTAAAGTTGATCAAGTTTTATGCTTAGCACTAGCATCTACAAGTGGGGATAAATACTAATGAGGGGTGGTAAACTAGTGGAGTTTCAAGTAAGTACAACCTTATATCTTAGGATGATATCAAGGTTCCTAACTTAGGCCAAATTTTATGCTCTTTATGCAACCTTCAACTATATCTTTCTAGAATCTACAAGTCACTTGAGTACTCTCTGAGGAAGTAGCTTTGATAAGGAAAAATAAATTAGAAAGGTTGCAAATAAAACTAGGATTGGGTTATAAAGTGGGTAATATCACATATGCTTAAGGCATATAGTAGGCATGGTAACAAGTAAGGGTTTTCTTCTATCATTAGAATATCTTGCAAGGGGTTATCTTGCACATTCACTACTAGTATTAGGCTTGCCTTGTGCAGAGCAGTGGTTGAAGTTCTCCTCGGCTTCTTCTTCGTAGTATCCTCCTTCCTCCTCGTATCTTTGGTCGGTACTAGCGTCTATAAATAAATATGATATACACAATCACCAAACAATACTTAACTACTTGCAATCATCACACAAAACGGTCCTATAGATTATCTAGCATCATCACTAACATTATAAGATTAAAGCTTGGTTTAATTCCTTTTATTTTTAGAAAAGTAATTTCTACTCATTGAAAAACTACTTAAGATTTAATATTCTCCAAACCAAATATGGGATCATGTTGACACATGTCATCACCACATATTTTAGTCCATGGGAATGTGATTTAAAGTGGTGTCACAATTTAATAAGGTTTTACCCTTTTATTTTAATTAATTAAAGTGGCTAGAAATGCCTATGTGGCATTCTTTTATTACTTGGTCATTATTTCTGTAAGTAAACCTATATATTTTTATGTATTCTGAAAGGTATGGTCAAATGTGATTTTTGAGAGTTGGAATCAACTCAAAAGCTATTGTGGTTTAAGTTTGAAAAATGTTTGAATGCAGAAAAGCTTTTGCCTTGTTATTTTTGCCAAGGGTGATCTACAGATCCAAATGACTTGAATCCAATGGGCTTGCATTCAGCATTCCCAAACCTTTCTAACAAAATTGGTTTCATTCAATTTGGTGCACTGAATCGATCTGGGTTGATTTTTGAAACAGGGTACAGAAGTGTGTTTGAAATAAAATGGAAAAGGTTTAATTCAAATAACTGGGCTGCGCGGGAAGTGATACTGGGCCGGCCTGCTAAGCGCAGTGCTTCCGTGGGCTGTTTAAGTGGCTGTCCCCACACGTCCGTGAGACAGGGGGGTGCGAAACGGTATGGGGCGATGTGGTGCGTTCGATTTGGTTCTAATCCAACGGCTGAGGGTCATCGTCGATGTTGGGCAACACCGGCGAGACAGAAACCTAGCGCGGCCAGTGGGGGTCGTTGGGGGCTCACCGGGGTTCAGGTGAGGGTCGGCGAGGCGGGCGGACGACGAAGTCGACGACGGCGAACCTCCTAGTACCGGCAGCTTCTCCTAGGGTGGCTCCAATCCCTGGCTTCCTTCTCCTCCAGAGGCGGCGGGCTCTGGTGAAATTCCGGCGCTGCGTTGCTCGCCTTGCTCCGGGAACGGGGTGGAATGATCAGTGAGGATAGGAGAGTGAGATGGTGTGATCCATTCGGCTGGAGGTGGCCTCTATTTATAGTTGCGAGAGGGGACCGACGGGGAGCACGGTGAGCTCGTCGTGGTCGATGGTACAGACGGCTAACGGCATGGGCGACGGTAGGGGGCGGTGCGGTGCTCCCTCGCGATGCTCAAAGGCACGGTGCAGAGACGTGGGGCGGTGCGGCTTGGTCGGAACGCGACGGTGGTCTACGCGTGCCCGACGGAGATTTTAATGGCGCACAGCGCGCGTGGTCCGCGCGGCGGCAAACGGGCGTGTATGCGGGGTTGCTGGGATGGTGGTGATCACGTATGCACGCGGCGAGGGCGGTGCGTGGTCTGTCGGCGTCGGTCGAGCGTGGCGCACGGGGCGTGCTCTCGGCATGGTTGCTGGCGAGGTTGGCATGGTTCGTACGTGTGGTCCAGTGGCTGGCAACGTTCGAGCGCTAGACAGGGAGTAGCGGTGGGATATTGGCTTGCTCCTAGACATGCTGTCTAGGCTTGTTTCTCCTCCTAGCTTGCTGTCGACATGGGGGTGACAAAGGTGCATTCGGCCTGCTTACCATTGATGGCAATGCCAAGCTTACAGTGATGCTAAGGGTGTGCAATTGAGTTAGATGATCTACTAAAACCTAGTTATAACCAGAGAGGGAACAAGTTAGGCCTCAATCACTGCTCACAATAGTGTTTGGATTTTGTTTGATTTGTGTCTGCCAAGTGTTTGATGAAATGGCCGCAAGAACTCAAGTTTTGAATTTTGAAAATATTTTTGGTGGGTGTGCTAGGTTGGTGCTGGTGAGTCTGCAGATGCTTGGGTTTTGAAAGTTGAGCTTGTTTGAGTGGTTTTTGAAAAAGTGGGATCTTCCCATATGATAAAGATTCAATTTTGAATTGTCAATTAAACCATGCATTTGAAAGTTTTTGGATGATCACAAAGTGGGCCTTGATATCTTGTTATGAGTACAATCAAGGGGTGCAAAGATCCAGAAAAGTTTCTGTTAGGTTCTGAAAGTTTGAGATAGCCAAAGTAGGCATGGGAGTTAAATTGGTCAAAATGACCATTCCCTTATTTTATTTGTTTTGATTTACTTGTCTTTGGGAAAAGTGTGTGAAATGTTTAGATGATGTTTATTTCACCTAAGAATCCATTTACAAGCAAAGGAACACACAAACAAGTTGGTTCAAAAGAATTTCAAATGAAATGCATACACATATGCATGCTTTCATAATTTTATTTAGAAAAGTTTTTGTTAACCCTAATTTTGATGATTAGAGTTTGATGATCCAAGTTTAGTATTTTTGGGATGTTACAAACCTTCCCCCTTAAACAAAATCTCGTCCCGAGATTTGAAAAAGGATGAAAAAGATTACCTAGGATTTGAAGAGATCGGGAAACTCCGTCCTGATGTGATCTTCGCGCTCCCAGGTAGCTTCCTCTTATGTGTGGTTGCTCCAGTGAATCTTGAGAAACTTGATGCTTCGGGTTCGGGTAGTTCTGAAAGCTTCTTCCAAAATACGGATGGGTACTTTGGGATAGGTTAGGTCATCGTTGATCTCTATGGTCCGGTGGTCGATGTTCTTGAACACTTCGGTCTTCTCTAGGACTTCGAGACACTTGCGAAGTAACGAGATATGGAAAACATTGTGTACTGCGGACATCTCTTTGGGTAGTTCCAATTGATACGACACTTCTCCTCGACGGTTCAGAATCTTGAAAGGTCCGATATATCTGGGGGCTAACTTTCCTTTGAGTTGGAAACACTGAATTCCCTTCAATGGCGACACCTTCAGATAAACAAAATCTCCTATGTTGAAGGCGAGGTCTCGACGTATCTTGTCGGCGTAACTCTTCTGTCTGGATTGGGTCGTCTTGAGGTGCTCACGAATCCTGTGAACCTTCTCTTCTACTTCTCGTAGGATTTCGGGTCCGAAAATCTGACTATCTCCTACTTCCGACCAGTTCAAAGGGGTGCGACACTTTCTTCCGTACATAAATTCAAATGGGGCCATTTGCAAACTAGCTTGATAACTGTTGTTGTATGAAAATTCTGCAAATGGCAGACAGTCTTCCCACTTGGATCCATATTCTAACACACATGCTCTCAGCATATCTTTGAGTATTTGATTTACTCGCTCCGTTTGTCCATCGGTCTGAGGGTGATACGCGATACTGAAATCTAGGCGGGTTCCTAAACCTTCTTGAACTTTCTTCCAGAATCTCGAGGTAAACTGAGTTCCTCGATCAGATACAATGTTCTTGGGGACTCCATGCAAACTAACTATTCTAGCAATGTACAACTCTGCAAGCTTCGAACTCTGATATGTGGTATTGACGGGCAAGAAATGGGCGACTTTGGACAATCTGTCCACTATGACCCAGATAGAGTCATTTCCCCTACTAGAAGTAGGCAGTCCAGTGACAAAGTCCATTCCAACGGAATCCCATTTCCATTCCGGAATCTGTAATGGTTGCAACAATCCAGCGGGTCTTTGATGTCCTGCCTTGACTCACTGACATATGTCACACTTGGCGATATAGCTTCCTATTTCTCTCTTCATCTTATGCCACCAAAATTTCTCTTTCAAATCTTGATACATCTTCGTTCCTCCGGGGTGGATAGAATAAAGAGTATCATGAGCTTCCTTCAAAATAACTTCTTTCAACTCAGAATCTGCTGGTACACAAAGGCGTCCTTTGTACCACAGAACTCCTTCTTCGTCTTCGGTGAATCCGGGTACTTTGCCTGTACCGATACGACGCTTGATTCCGTCGATACTAGCATTTCCTTTCTGCGCCTCTTTGATCTGACTGATAAAAGTGGGCTTGAGTTCTATGCTAGCCAAAAATCCTTCACTCACTAATTCTATTCGAAAATCTTCCATTTCCTTGTGCAGGCTTGGTTGCTCCTTCAAAATCATGGAGTTCAAGCGGCACGGCAATCTGCTAAGGGCATCTTCTACCACATTGGCTTTACGAGGGTGATAGTGAATGTCCAGGTCGTAATCCTTGATTAGCTCAATCCATCTCCTCTATCTCATATTCAGCTCCTTCTGAGTGAATATATACTTCAGGCTCTTGTGATCCGAATAAATCTCACAACGATTTCCCATCAGGTAATGTCTCCATGTCTTCAGGGCTAGAACTACGGCTGCGAGTTCGAGGTCATGGGTTGGGTAATTTTGCTCATGTTGCTTCAATTGTCAAGATAGATAAGATATAACTTTGCCTTCTTGCATTAGAACACATCCGAGACCGATCTTGGATGCGTCACAATACACATCGAAGGGCTTCGTGATATCCGGCATGATCAAGATTGGGGCTGAAATCAATCTCCTCCTGAGTTCTTGAAAACTCGCTTCACACTTGTCGGTCCATTCAAACTTCTTGTCCTTCTTCAGTAATTGGGTCATGGGTCTGGCGATACTCGAGAATCCTTCTACGAACTTGCGGTAGTATCCCGCCAATCCGAGAAATGGACGAACTTGGGTTTGAGTGGTTGGGGCTTGCCAATCTTTGACATCTTTCACTTTGGCAGGGTCAACGGCAATTCCTCCGGCTGATACAATGTGACCGAGGAATCCTACCTCCTGTAACCAGAATTCACATTTGCTAAATTTGGCATACAACTGATGATCTCTAAGGGTTCCAAGAATGGTCCTTAGGTGTAGCTCATGTTCTTCTTCTGATTTGGAATAAATCAGAATGTCATCGATGAAAACAACGACAACCTTATCCAGGAAGTCCATAATATTATTCATGAGATTCATGAAATAAGTGGGGGCATTGGTTAATCCAAAGGACATAGCGGTATACTCGTATAATCCATAACGGGTGGTAAAGGTAGTCTTTGGAATATCCTCTACGCGAATCTTGAGTTGATGATAGCCAGTCCTAAGATCAATCTTAGAAAACACTTTGGCACCGGTCAACTGATCAAAAAAATCTTCTATCTTGGGCATGGGGTACTTGTTCTTGATGGTGACATCATTCAACTTCCGATAATCCGTACACAAACGGTTACCTCCATCTTTCTTGTCCACAAACAAGACAGGTGATCTCCATGGTGACGCACTTGGTTGAATCAATCCAATTTCCAGCATGGCATCCAGTTGCTTCCTCAGTTCTACTAGCTCCGACGGGTTCATACTATATGGTCTCTGGGCTATGGGTCCAGTTCCGGGGATTAGTTCGATGATAAACTCGATATCCCGATCTGGGGGCTTACCGGGCAAAACATCTGGAAATACATCGGGGTATTCACAGATTATCCGGACTTTGTCAATGGTAGGTTGGGCTATACTGTTGTTGCATTTGAATTGGCGAGGTAAGATTTCAGATATATGCTCGACTGATATTCTAGCTGTACTGGTCATGGTGATGGCTTTCTTGGCACCGTCAATCAATCCTTTATGTTTGGAAATCCAATCCATTCCTAGTACTACTTCCAAACCTTTAGTTCCAAGTACTATCAGATTAGCATAAAAATCTATGCCATGGATTTGGATAGGGACGGCTTTGCAAATTTGCCTAGCCTTGGTGGTTGATCCGGGAATTTGAACAATCATGACATGCTTAAATTTGGTTGGTTGAATTTTACTAGTGCATGCAAATTCTTCGGTGACAAATGAATGCGATGCACCAGAATCCAACAACACTCTTGCAAGTACTGAATTAACAGAAAACATACCCAGCACGACGTCTGGCGCTTCCTGAGCTTCTTCAGCATGCATGAGAAAAAGACGGCCATTGTGGTTGAGTGAATTCCCTGGGGCAAATCTTCTTCCTAGCTGAACACGATGCTGCTGCTGAATTGGGGCATTGGTATTGGGGGCTGCGGCATTCTTCTTGTTTAGGCACTCGTTGGAGTAGTGACCCTTATTTCCACAGTCATAACAAGTAACTTGCGACTTGTCCTTTGCTACGACAGGCACAACATTGCTTCCAGTCCTCGTGGCAGTGTTGGTGTTGGTGGTAGCATTGTTGTTGTTGAACTTGGGTGGGGCACGGTTGAAATTGCTAGAGTTCCCGGGGTTGTTGTGATTTCCTCCGGGTCTAGGGTTTCCACGGTTGGGATAGGTCGGACGGTTCATCAGGGGTCTGTTTGTTCTTGGGGCAAATCCGGGAGATGGGTTAGGGCGATACTTTGGGGTCTGATGGGTTCCTGGCTGATGCATCATGCGACGCTTGCGGTTCTCGTTGGCTTGGTTGATCTTTCCTTCCATCTGGATAGCAGAGTCTACAAGGGCTTCAATATCGGCAAATGGGATATTGACTAACACCGTCTGCTTGGCTTCGGTGTCAATCTCATCCGGGGCATACCTAGATAATGACAAGAATTTGTCACGGTATTCCACTACAGTCATCCTTCCTTGCTTCAGCTCTCTGAACTCGTCTCTCATCATCTTGATCAAACCCGGTGGCACATGGGTTCTGCTGAACTTGACCTTGAATTCCTCCCAGGTCATCATCTGGCCTCCGGTCATTGCGCGAACACTGTTGCAACATGCCCTAGCATCTCTGGCTAGATAGTGGGTGGCGAACAGAACTTTCTCTTTGGCTTCCACTCCGGCTACTTCTAGGTTATTTTCCATGGTTTGCAGGCAATCATCGGCGTCCAGGGGATCTTCTGACTTAGTGAAAACAAGTGGGTTGGTATTCTGGAAATTCTTGAGCTTAGATCCATGGTTGTCCTGATTTCCGTGGCCTTGGTTGTTGTGGGCAAGCTGAGCTATCGTTAGCAGGGTGGCCAGGTTGGCTTGACGTTCCGCTCTTTCAGCTTCACGGTCAGAAGTCAACATTTGCAGGATCTGCAACATCGGGTCCGGGGATGAACCACTTCCTCCGCGTGGCATCTGAAGATTGAGATAGATCATGAGAAAAGAGGGAAATTTCTAAGGTTTCGGGGACTTTGAAAAGTTTTTAAAGTTTGACTTGGATTTTTCTAGCAACTTGCTTTTCATTCATTCACTCATAGCACACGATACAACACACACCACAACAAAGAAAAACAGATGGTTTTAAGAACCATTCTGAAAACTACGATACAGTGGGACCAAATACTACTCACTACGCTAGTGCTCAAGTGGTACTACTCCTCGGAATCGGTGGCTTTGTCATCTTCATCATCATCAATGAAGGCGAAATCATCCTCATCGGTGAAGAAATCCATAGCCTGATCCTCAAGAAAATCATCATCATCCCTGAGATAGGAGTAGGGGTCTCCACGAAGGTCCTCTCCGGCATTCTCCCTTTCCTCCAACTGCATGTCTCTCTCGTGGATGGTCTCCTCCAAAGATGAGATGCGGTGGCGAAGAAGGTCAATGATGCGCTCCTTCTTGTCGAGCTGACGGCGGCGAGACTTGCGATCCTTCGCTAGCATGGTGATGGTTTGATCCTTCGTCTTGATGATGGCAGACTTGTGGTTGGAGTAGTCACGGTAGTTATCCAACTCCTGCTGACGATCGTACATCATGAAGCTAAGGTGGTACAATTGAGTCTTCAGCTCAGGGTGGTATGGTGCTTCCAGTGGTTGTCCATTTGCATCACGCCTCGGGCAAAACTCAAAGCGAGTTCCCTTGATCTGATTGATGCTCTGCCCACACAGACGGGCGACTTTCCTGCATGGCCCTGGCAAGTCCATAGAGCCAGTTGTTCTCTCTGAAGGTAAACTGAATTCCCTCCGCAGTGGGAGGTTCAATCTTTCCTCGGAGACTTGCAACAATTAGCCACTGTATATCTTCTCCTCCTTGATCATTGAGCTGAGCTCCGGAGAACTCGAGGTGCGGACGCTCCAGAAGTTTCGAAAGCTGGTCCAAATCCCTCTCAAAGATAAGGTCTCCTCCATTTCCCAACTAATAAAACTTGTTGTACTTCATGTCCATCTATAAGAATATAGGATGAGTAAGTTAGTAGAGTGATCAAGTGTGTCAAATTTTATGTATTTTGCAAGAATTTTTGAGGAACATGAATTTTCATGAAAGAATCAAAGGGATAAGAATGAGAATAAGTTTTTGTAAATATTTGCTTCCTTTGGTTTTGAAACTAAGTTTTTGATTCAAACGTCCAGTCTAACTAGGGTCTCCTATGGTCAGGATGGCTCTGATACCAACTTGTCAACACCCAGATTTTAATCCCAGATGCGTGTTATGCCATACATCGCAATCCCAGGATTACCATTTTTGCGAGACATAACAGAATTGGATACCACAGTACATCATCCATTACAAACCATACATAGGGTCTTACACAAATAAGGATCTCATGATCCAGTTCTTAATACAACTCAAGCAATGGAATACGTAATAATAAAGGTAGCATAGGCGAAGCTCCATCTTCGGGGTCACAGGCAATGCTGGTGATGGGAGATGATCCTAGTTGTCGTAATCTTCTTGGGGTCCATCCTCCAGGTACTCCTCTTCATAGTCTGGCCACGGGAATAGCCAGGGACAAAGCCATGAGTACTCTTTAAGTACTCGCAAACTAATTCTAATAAGTGAAAGGGATTTTTGAATAATAGGACACTAGGCTCTAAGGTTGTTTTTCAAAGGCAAGATTTATCTCTACTAAGTTAAGAAGCAAGAGAAACTAGTCACAAATTTATAATTCCTAAGTGGGATCTTGTAACTCATGTCACAACTCTATTGTGGTCAAGTCAAAGTCTCAATTCATTTCACATGTTCTTTTGAAAACATCTGACGGGGGAACAGTATGGCCACTCCAACTGTCCATAATCGCGGACACGGCTATTAGAATAGTTTGACACTCTGTAGAGATTGTACACTTTCACCACAACATTCGATACATCTGTCAGGAACAAATACTAAATTCACCATACTCAGTATGCAGATAATCAATCCTAATCTTTCAATTAAACGCCCTAGTATAAGCACCTCTCCTGTGAGTTTGGCCTCCCAACCATGACCAACTGTCATCTTGGGTACTGCACAGGTGGACAATCTTCACAAGGTAGCCTCAGCTCAGACCTTGGCCGCGAGGGAACTAATACTAAGGTATATAAGTTTCCAGTCAAGCCCTACCCAATCTTCGGGTATTGTGGTTGTACGCTAAAACTGGAATGGTATCGCATCCAGACAACCATCAGTTTTATAAAGGGCTAAGTCTCATGCCTCAACATTTTCATCACCAAAATCATCTGGTGTTCAGAAACACATGTCAAAACATCTCAGTAGAATGATCCATGATTCTAAGGTTTTCATAACCATTTTTCCACCAAGTTTTCCCATCTAAAGTTGATCAAGTTTTATGCTTAGCACTAGCATCTACAAGTGGGGACAAGTACTTAATGAGGGGTGGTAAACTAGTGGAGTTTCAACTAAGTACAACCTTATATCTTAGGATTATATCAAGGTTCCTAACTTAGGCCAAATTTTATGCTCTTTATGCAACCTTCAACTATATCTTTCTAGAATCTACAAGTCACTTGAGTACTCTCTGAGGAAGTATCTTTGATAAGGAAAAATAAAATAGAAAGCTTGCAAATAAAACTAGGATTGGGTTATAAAGTGGGTAATATCACATATGCTTAAGTGGGTTATAAAGTATCTTCGTAGTATCCTCCTTCCTCCTCGTATCCTTGGTCGGTACTAGAGTCCATAAATAAATACGATGTACACAATCACCAAACAATACTTAACTACTTGCAATCATCACACAAAAGGGACCTATAGATGATCTAGCATCATCACTAACATTACAAGATTAAATCTTGGTTTAAATCCTTTTATTTTTAGAAAAGTAATTTCTACTCATTGAAAAACTACTTAAGATTTAATATTCTCCAAACCAAATATGGGATCATGTTGACACATGTCATCACCACATATTTTAGTCCATGGGAATGTGATTTAAAGTGGTGTCACAATTTAATAAGGTTTTACCCTTTTATTTTAATTAATTAAAGTGGCTATAAATGCCTATGTGGCATTCTTTTATTACTTGGTCATTATTTCTGTAAGTAAACCTATATATTTTTATATATTCTGAAAGGTATGGTCAAATGTGATTTTTGAGAGTTGGAATCAACTCAAAAGCTATTGTGGTTTAAGTTTGAAAAATGTTTGAATGCAGAAAAGCTTTTGCCTTGTTATTTTTGCCAAGGGTGATCTACAGATCCAAATGACTTGAATCCAACGGGCTTGGATTCATAATTCCCAGAACTTTCTAACAAAATTGGTTTCATTCAATTTGGTGCACTGAATCGATCTGGGTTGATTTTTGAAACTGGGTACAGAAGTGTGTTTGAAATAAAATGGAAAAGGTTTAATTCAAATAACTGGGCTGCGCGGGAAGTGATACTGGGCCGGCCTGCTAAGCGCAGCTCTTCCGCGGGCTATTTAAGTGGCTGTCCCCACGCGTCAGTGAGACAGGGGGTGCGAAACGGTATGGGGCGATGTGGTGCATTCGATCTGGTTCTAATCCAACGGCTGAGGGTCATCGTCGACGTTGGGCAACGCTGGCGAGATAGAAAACTAGCGTGGCCAGTGGGGGTCGTTGGGGGCTCACCAGGGTCCAGGCGAGGGTCGGCGAGGCGGGCGAACGACAAAGTCGACGACGGCGAACCTCCTGGTACCGGCAGCTTCTCCTGGGGCAGCTCCAATCGCTGGCTTCCTTCTCCTCCAGAGGCGGCGGGCTCCGGTGAAATTCCGGCGCTGTGCTGCTCTCCTTGCTCCGGGAACGGGGTGGAATGATCAGTGAGGAGAGGGGAGTGAGATGGTGTGGTCAATTCGGCTGGGGGTGGCCTCTATTTATAGTGGCGAGAGGGGACCGACGGGGCGCACGGTGAGCTCATCGTCGTCGATGGTACAGACGGCTATTGGCATGGTCGACGGTAGGGGGCGGTGTGGTGCTCCCTGGCGATGCTCAACGGCACGGTGGCGAGACGTGGGGTGGTGCAGCTTGGTCGGAACGCGACGGTGCTCTGCGGGTGCTCGACGGAGATTTTAATGGTGCACAGCGCGCGTGGTCTGCGCGGCGGCGAACGAGCGTGTCTATGGGGTTGCTGGGACGGTGGTGATCACGTATGCATGCGACAAGGGCGGCGCGCGGTCTGTGGGCGTCGGTCAAGCGTGGCGCATGGGGCATGCTCTCGGCATGGTTGCTGGCGAGGTTGGCATGGTTCGTGTGTGTGGTCCAGTGGCTGGCAACGTTCGAGCGCTGGACAGGGAGTGGCGGTGGGATGTTGGCTTGCTCCCAGACATGCTGGCTAGGCTTGTTTCTCCTCCTAGCTTGTTGTCGACATGGGGGTGACAAAGGTGCATTCGGCCTGCTCACCATTGATGGCAATGCCAAGCTTACAGTGATGCTAAGGGTGTGCAATTGAGCTAGATGATCTACTAAAACCTAGTTTTAACCAGAGAGGGAACAAGTTAGGCTTCAATCACTGCTCGCAATAGTGTTTGGATTTTGTTTGATTTGTGTCTGCCAAGTGTTTGATGAAATGGCCGCAAGAACACAAGTTTTGAATTTTGAAAATATTTTTGGTGGGTGTGCTAGGTTGGTGTTGGTGAGTCTGCAGATGCTTGGGTTTTGAAAGTTGAGCTTGTTTGAGTGGTTTTTGAAAAAGTGGGATCTTCCCATATGATAAAGATTCAATTTTGAATTGTCATTGAAACCATGCATTTGAAAGTTTTTGGATGATCACAAAGTGGGCCTTGATACCTTCTTATGAGTATAATCAGGGGGTGCAAAGATCCAGAAAAGTTTCTGTTAGGTTCTGAAAGTTTGAGACAGCCAAAGTAGGCATGGGAGTTAAATTGGTCAAAATTACCATTCCCTTATTTTATTTGTTTTGATTTACTTGTCTTTGGGAAAAGTGTGGGAAATGTTTAGATGATGTTTATTTCACCTAGGCATCCATTTAAATGCAAAGGAACACACAAACAAGTTGGTTCAAAAGAATTTCAAATGAAATGCATACACATATGCATGCTTTCCTAATTTTATTTAGAAAAGTTTTTGTTAACCCTAATTTTGATGCTTAGAGTTTGATGATCCAAGTTTAGTTTTTTTGGGATGTTACAACAATGCTTCTTGTCCTATCACTTTGGAAAGACCTTTTCTTAGAACAGTTGGTGCTATCAAGGATATGAAAGAAGGCACCATTAAATATCATTTTCCATTCAAGAAAGGTATTGAATAGCTCCCTATGAGGAGAGAGAAGTTGATTTTTGCTCCTACTTTGAATGCAAGATTTGATGGCAATGCTTCTTCATTTGAATATACTTGATTCTTCTTGCTTCTTGTGCCTAACATAAAGGCGTTAAAGAAAAGTACTTGTTGGGAGATAACCCAAGAGTTTCCTTGAGTCTTGGAAGTTATTACTTCTGTAATGACCTCTCCTTATCCTTTTTGTTTTCTTTTTGTGCCAAGAATGACCTATAACGAGAGGGAAGTAAGATTTGTAGAGTTGTTGTCCCAAAAAAGATTTCTGTCCTCCAACAAAAAAAATCATGAGGAGTCTCTGTAACTCGGATTGAGCTGAAAATTTACAAATAAATCCCCCAGTATGTTAGCTAACTTTAGTTAGTTCAACACTTTATGATTTTAGCAACAGAAGGTGTTTGAAAAAATCGGTTTCTATCTGCTGGTCTATTTTGACAGATTTCTGCCATTATTTGCATTTGCTTATTATTGATTCCTTTTTGAGTTCTATTCAGGTAAATTGAGATTTTTGAAGGAGTTACTACAGTAGCTTGTGTTTTTAGTGAAAATCCTTGCTGTTTCAAAGCTTTGCGAGAGGTCTAATATCTTTTGAATAAGCTAATGTTGCTAATGAAGATTGTGTGAAGTTTTGTATGAGAGAGAATGATGCAATGAGATGATGGATGGACAAAAGCTCAAGCTTGCGGATGCCACCATTGTGTCACCCCAAGAAATATCCAAGCGGTACAAGCGTCAAAGCTTGGGGATGCCCAGGGCATCCCCTTCTTCATCAATAAAAATCTCAGGTCTGTCTAAACACTTTGTTTTTATTATTTCATGCACAGTTGTGTTGTTCTTGGAGCGTCTTAGTTTTCGTTAGCTTTGCTTAGGTTGTATAGTTTGCTTGAATAAACTAGTTTGGACCCCAGTTCTCGCTGTGTTGTTTTGCAAACAAGTTGCTTGGTGTTTGGAAAGGAGTAGTAAGTTCTTGCTTGAAGTGCAAGAGGAGCTTGCATTGACTGTGACTTAGACTTTAGCATGACATGCTAGGTGTTGTTTTGACCTTATGCTTAGTGATTATTTCTGTAGCATGTCTTGTTCCAAATAATTGGGATTGCTTAGTGTGCCTTGAAGAAATTATGCGTTTTTTTATCATGCAAAAGCATAGTATTGTGGTATTCTCCTTTGATGCTTTGCTTGGGTTGACTTGGCACATGCTCACACCATGTTATGACTATGACAAGTCACCATTAGCCTCTATGATCATTTAGTCCTTGACTTGTAGTACCATTCTTTGCTTTGATTAATGCTTTGTTGCACTGCATGATTATGGCCATTAATGCTCTCTTAATTGGTTGCTCCCAGTATTTTGCTAGCCTCCACTTGTATGAGTAAGTTCTACTCATGTTTCCAACGTCCAATTACCAATTTATTCCAGAGTGTCCACTATAAATTCTTATGCATGGTGTGTTACACCATTCCAAGTATATTCTTGTTTTCAACTAACTTCCAATTAAAAACCATTTTCTTATGTGAAAACATAGTGATTGAAGCCCTCACGAACTTGATGACACACTTTATATTCTTTGCCCCCAATAAACTTGAACCATTGTGACAACTTTATTGTATATGCTTGCACTTATAAGTTGGAATTAGCACAACCGTGTTGTCATGGGGAACGTTTTCAACATTGCACTTGTACCTTGTTGTACTCAGTTGATATCATGTTCTTTTTTCTATGGATGTCACCGGTGTGAAATAAAGAGGGGACTTGTAAGTCCATGGAGTTTGTATCCTCTGTTAGAGAAACGCCTGGGCCGCTAACCTAAGCCATGCCTAATCATGGTGGAAACTTGCAGCATCACCATAATGAGCTATCTATGAAACATCCTCAATAAAAATCTATGCATATGGTAAATAAAAATATTGTTGAGATGCTCATTGTCTACTTGCCTTGTCATTTTGGTTATGGGAAAGCTCCTATACCATGTGCAAGGGGTACCCCGTTGGCGTTTCTTAATGATACGCAAATACTTATAGTGACAATAACTTACCTGGACCCAGAGTTGAGTATGCATGAGGTGTGGCTCTCGTATTCAAGGGACTTGAGATTGCCAACTTATACTTCATCAAGCATATACTCCATCTTTGCCACTTTAACCTTAACCACCTCAAGATTCTTATGATAGGGTCAATGAGAGCTGAAAGCTAACAAGTACCAAATTTTTTGGAAGCTCTTTTTGAAACTTCTAATCCCTGCTTCCTTTTACAAAAAGGCCTTTCTTCCACCATTATTGAGTCTCCACCTTCTACCTTTAGGCACCATTAAGTGAGCATAGTTGTCATTCTGCGTGTAGTGTTCCAAAGCTTATTAATTGATGCATATTGTGTTATTACTTGTTCTTGTGCTACTTGTTTCTAGTCACCCTTGTGAACTTTGCAGGTGTCCTATGCATCTATATTGCTACTCTATGAGGGACAAACTGATTGCCACTATGCTATGTTTTCTGCATGTGAAACAAACAAACATTTTTCAATGCATGTTATTCATGATCTTTGTTCGTAGATTGTCATGTTGCATGCATAGTTACTACTGTTAGAACTACATCTTTCATGCACATGTTTAGGGTTCTTTGATCCCAACTTGCAATGCTTGCAAACGGTTGGATCTTTATTGTGAGGGTGCATGTCACCTCAAAAATTATTCTGTTTATCACTTACCTACTCGAGGACGAGCAGGAGTTAAGCTTCGGGATGTTGATACGTTGGAAACGTATCTATAATTTGTGATGCCCCATGCTTGTTTTTTATCTACTTTGCTTTGCTTGTCTACACTTTGAGGTGCTTTTTACATGTTTTCAGGTACTAACCTATTAACAAGTTGCAACAGTGTGAGATGCATGTTTTCTACTGTTTTTGGTTTTAGAAAAGTTAGTAAAGAAATATTCTCGGAATTGGACGGTACAAACGACAAAGTAAATTACTTTCCATGGGGAACAAGAAGTCCGGAGGAGAGCCGGAGGGGATAGCCAGGGGGGCCAGACCCACCCCAGGTGCGGGTGGGCCCCACCCCGCGCCTGGCTAGGGTTTGGTAGCCCTGGCCGCCGCCTCGGTCTCCCCCTTCGTCTATGAGAAGCCCCCAATGCAGAAACCCTGAGTACCCAATCAGAAATCCATGAATACCGTCTGTAGCCGCCGCCACCATCGTCCCTAGATCGAGGGGGATCTGAAGTTCTTCCCGGCACCCTGCTGGAGGGGAGATCATCCCAGAGGCCTTCTCTCCGGTAGGATGCCTGACTAGTTCCACCTTGGACTATGGATCCATGTAGTAGCTAGATGGTTGTATCTCCTCCTTGTTATTTCATGTATAGATTTTGTGAGCTCCGTTCATGATCAAGATCTAATCTATTTGTAATCATGCATGTTGTGTTTGCGGGGATCCGATGGATATTGATATTATTTTGTTGGTTTAATTAATGGATTTGTCTTTATGATTCTATCATGTCTGTGTTGTTTGTGATCTTGCATGCTCTCCTTTGTTAGTAGCTATCTTGTCCAAGTAGTTGCTAGTGACTCCAAGAGGGTGTATTTATGCTCGATAGTGTGTTCATGCCTCTAGTTTCCAAGGGAAGTGACAATAATCTCTTCGGTAGTAGATGTGTTGTTGCTACTAGGGAGAAAACAACGGTCTCTTGGTCATGGAACATGTGGACTGTTTACCTTACACACTTTGTTTAAAGCAGTTGTCTGTTGCTTGCAACTTAATCTAGAGGGGGGTTCAGATGATAACCTGAAGGTGGACTTCTAATCATAGATGCAGTTGGATGGCGGTCTATGTATCTTGTTGTATTTCCCAATCAACCTCAAAGGATCTTTCTGACTAGTAATTTCATTGTTATGCCTTGCTCAGTTCCTATCAATTGCCCTGATGTAATTTGTTTACCCTTCATGCCATGTTGTTTATCTAAGGAGAGCACCTCTAGTGAACTATGGACCCCGGTTCAATCTTTACCATTGATACATCTTCCACTGTTACTTGTTTACTTACTACAAACCATTACATTCCACACCATATGTTTAATCCTTTGTTACAGCAAATCGGTGAGCTTGACAACCTCACTCATTCATTAGGGCAAAGTCTTGTGTTTGTGTTGTGCAGGTCTCCGTGTTGCTAGCAACACCTGTGTGACGTTTCCTTCCTCCTACTGGTTCGATAACCTCGGTTTCTTACTGAGGGAAACTTGCTTCTATGCTGCTTCATACCTTGCTCTTGGGGTTTCCAACAAAGCGTCCCATGACAAGTACTGGGCGCCATCATCCACATGTGTAGTTCCCAAGATGACAGTTGGTCATGGTTGGGAGGCCAAACTTACAGGAGAGGTTCCTATACTAGGGTGTGTAATTGAAAGGTTAGGATTGATTATCCGCATATTAAGTATGGTGAATTCAGGATTGTTCCTGACGGATATATCGAATACTGTGGTGAAAGTGTACAACCTCTGCAGAGTGTCAAACTATTCGAATAGCCGCGTCCACGGTTATGGACAGTTGGAGTGGCCATACTGTTCCATCGTCAGAAGTTTTCAAAATGACTTATGAAATGATTCATGAATTTGACTTGACCACAACAGGGTTGTGATATGAATTTCAAGTTGCCACTTAGGTGTTCTAAAACTTTCAACTAGCTGTCTTTTCTTCTGAACTCAATAGAGATAAATCTGGCTTTTGTATTAGTTTGCGAAATAACCTAGAGCTTAGTATATCCTACTCAAAACCACTTCACTTGTTTGTATTAGTTTGCGAGTACTTAAAGAGTACTCATGGCTTTGTCACTGGCTATTCCCGTGGCTAGACTATGAAGAGGACTATCAGGAGGACGGACCGCAGGAAGGTTACGACAACTAGGATCATCACCCATCGTCAGCATTGCCTGTGACCATGAAGATGGAGTCTCGCCTACGCTATCGTTATTATTACGTTATTCCGCTGCTTGTTTGTATTAAGACTAGATCATGAGATCCTTTATTTATTGTAAGACCTTATGTATGGTTTGTAATGGATGATGTAATGTGATATCCAATCTGTTATGTCTCGCATAAATGGTAATCCTGGGATTGCGATGTATGGCATAACAGGCATTTGGGATTAAAAATCCGGGTGTTGACAAGTTGGTATCAGAGCCATCCTAACCATAGGAGACCCTAGTTTAGAATGGACGTTTGAATAAAAAACTTAGTTTCAAAACCAAGGAAGTGAGTATTTATAAAAACTTATTCTCATTCTTATCACTTAGACTCTTTCATGAAAATTCATGTTCCTCAAAAATACTTGCAATCTTACCTAAAATTTGACACACTTGATCAGTATACTAACTTACTCATCCTACATTCTTATAGATGGACGTGAAGTATAGAAAGTTCTATCAGTTGGGGAATGGAGGAGATCTCATCTTTGAGCGTGACTTGGACCAGCTATCGAAGATGCTAGAACGCCTGCACCCCAAGTTATTTGGAGCTCAGCTCAATGATCACGATGGAGAGGAGTTGAAGTGACTGATTGTTGCAAGTCTCCGAGGAAAGATTGAAGCCCCCACCTAAGAGGGAATGTAGTTCACAATCAGGGAGAATAATTGGCTCGATAGACTTGCCAGGTCCATGCAACAAGCTCTCTCCCTTCTGTGTGGGTAGAGTATCAACCAGATCAAGGGTACCTGCTTTGAGTTCTATCCAAGGCGTGATGTTACGGGACAGCCACTGGAGGCCCCATATCACCATGAGCTAAAGACTCAATTGGATCACCTCAGCTTCATGATGTATGACCTTCAGAAGGAGTTAGACAATGCCCGCTCCTACGCCAACCACAAGTATGGAATTGCCACCCAGAAGGATCAGACTATTGCCATGCTAGTGAAGGATCGCTAGTCTCGTCGATGTCAGCTCGACAAGAAGGAGGGCATCATTGCCCATCTTCTCCACATGATTACAGAGTTGGAGGAGACCATCCACGAGAGGGATAATCAGCTTGAGGAGAGGGAGAATGCAGGGGAGGACATCCGTGGAGACCCCTACTCCTATCTCAGTGACGATGATGACTTTCTGGAGGATCAAGCCATGGACTTCTTCACCGACGAGGATGACTTCGCCTTTATTTATGATGATGATGAGGATGATGAGGACACTGACTCCGAGGAGTAGTAGCACTTGAGCACTAGCGTTAGTGAGTGGTATTCGGTCCCAATGTATCTTAGTTTCCCAGAATGGTTCTTAAAACCATATGTTTTCCTTTGTTGTGGTGTGTGTTTGTATCATGTGCAATGAATGAATGAAAAGCAAGTTGCTAGAAAAATCTGAGTCAAACTTCAAAAACTTTTCAAAACCCCGAACCTTAGAAATTTCCCTCTTTTCTCATGATCTATCTCAATCTTCAGATGACTCGTGGAGGAAGCACTTCATCCCCTGACCCGAAGTTGGTTTCCCTCTTTTCTCATGATCTATCTAAATCTTGCAAATGTTGGTTTCGGATTGCGAAGATGAAAGAGCCGAATGTCAAGCCAAATTAGCCACCCTTCAGCACATCGCTTAGATGGCCAACAACAATCAAGGCCACGGAAATAAGGACAACCATGGATCCAAGCTCAAGAATTTTCAGAACACCAATCCACCCATTTTCACAAAGTCTGACGAGCCCCTAGATGCCGATGATTGGCTGCAAACCATGGAGAACAACTTAGAACTTGTAGGAGTGGAAGCTAACGAGAAGGTACTGTTTGCCACTCACTACCTGGCCGGAGATGCAAGGGAATGGTGGAACAGCGTTCGTGCCATGAATGGAGGGCAGATGATGACTTGGGGAGAATTCAAAATCAAGTTTAGTAGAACCCATGTGCCATCGGTTTTGATCAAGAGGATGAGAGATGAATTCAAAGAACTGAAGCAAGGAAGGATGACCGTAGTTGAGTACCGTGACAAATTTTTGTCATTGGCTAGGTAGGCACCGGACGAGATAGATACCGAAGCCAGGAAAAAGGAGAGATTCTTGAATGGTCCGCATGATGTGATGTAGACAGTGATAGTCAATATCCCATTTGCTGATATTGAAGACTTAGTGGATTCCGCCATTCAGATGGAAGGCAAGATCAACCAAGCCAATGAGAACCACAAGCGTACAATGATGCATCAACTAGGAACCCATCATACCCCTAAGTGTCGCCCCAACCCATCTCCAGGATTTGCCCCAAGAAACAACAGACCCTCGATGAACCGTCCAACCTATACAAACCATGGAGGAGGAAACCCAAGGCCTGGAGGAAATCACAACAACCCCGGAAAGCCCAGCAATTTCAACGGTGCACTGGATAAGTTCAACAATAACAATGTCGCCACCAACACTGCCTCAAGTATTGGAAGTAATGTTGTGTCTGTGGTAGCAAAGGAGAAGTCTCAGGTGACTTGTTATGAATGTGGAACCAAGGGTCACTATTCCAATGAGTGCCCCAAGAAGATTTCCGCAGCCCCCAATGCAAATGCCCTAGCTCAACAGCAGTGTCGTGTTCAGCCTGGAAGAAGGTTTGCCCCAGGGAATTCACTGAACCACAACATTCGTCTCTTTCTCATGCATGCTGAAGAAGCCTAAGAAGCGCCAGATGTCGTGCTTGGGTATGTTTTCTGTTGACTCAGTACTTGCAAGAGTGTTGTTAGATTCTGGAGCATTGCACTCATTTGTTACCGAAGAATTTGCACACACTAGTAAGATTCAACCCACCAAAATGAAGCATGTTATGATAGTTCAAATACCTGGTTCCACCACCAAAGCTAGACAAATTTGTAAGGCCGTACCTATCCGAATCCATGGCATAGATTTTTATGATAATCTAATAGTACTTGGAACTAAAGGTTTGGAAGTAGTACTAGTAATGGATTGGATGTCGAAACATAAAGGATTAATCGACTGTGCCAAGAAAGCCATAACCATGACCAGTACAGCCGGAATATCAGTAGAGCATGTATCTGAAACCTTGCGCAGTCAATTCAAGTGCAACAAGAGTCTAACCCAACCAACCATTGATCAAGTCAGAATAGTCTGTGAATACCCCGATGTATTTCCAGATGTTTTGCCCGGTATGCCCCCAGATCGGGATATCGAGTTTACTATTGAACTCATCCCTGGAACCGGACCCATAGCCCAAACACCTTATAGTATGAACCCGTATGAATTAGAGGATCTGAAGAAGCAAATGGATGCTATGCTAGAGATAGGATTGATCCAACCAAGTGCGTCGCCATGGAGATCACCTGTTTTATTTGTCGATAAGAAAGATGGAGGTAACCATTTGTCCACGGATTATCGGAAGTAGAATGATGTCACCATCAAGAACTAGTACCCACTGCCAAAGATAGAAGACCTGTTTGACTAGTTGATTGGTGCCAAAGTATTTTCTAAGATTGATCTTAGAACTAGTTATCATCAACTCAAGATTCACGCAGAGGATATTCCAAAGACTACCTTTACCACCAGATATGGATTATACGAGTATATTGTCATGTCTTTTGGATTAACCAATGCCCCCGCTTATTTCATGAACCTCATGAATAAGATTTTTATGTAATTCCTGGATAAGTTTTTCGTTTTTTTCATCGATGACAGTCTGATCTATTCCAAATCAGAAGAAGATATTTATGGATTTCCTGGAACCCTAAGGGAGCATCCGTTGTATGCCAAGTTTAGCAAACATGAATTCTGGTTACAGGAAGTAGGATTCCTCGGACATATTGTATCAGCCGGAGGAATTGTCGTTGACCCTGCAAAGGTGAAGGATGTTGAAGATTGGCAAGCCCCAACCACTCAAACCCAAGTTCGTGCATTTCTCGGATTGGCGGGATATTACAACAAGTTTGTAGAAGGATTTTAAAGTATCACAAGACCCATGACCCAATTACTAAAGAAGGATAAGAAGTTTGAATGGACAGACAAATGTGAAGCGAGTTTTCAAGAACTCAAGAGGAAATTGATTTCATCCCCAATATTGATCATGTCGGATATTATGAAGCCGTTTGATGTGTATTGTGACCCATCCAAGATCGGTATCGGATGTGTGCTAATGCAAGAAGGAAAAGTTATATCTTATCTATCCCGACAACTAAAGCAGCATGAACAGAATTATCCTACTCATGACCTTGAACTAGCAGTCGTATTTCTAGCCCTGAAGACATGGAGGCATTACCTCATGGGAAACAGTTGTGAGATTTATTCGGATCACAAGAGCTTGAAGTATATATTCACTCAGAAGGAGCTGAATATGAGGCAGAGACGATGGATCGAGCTAATCAAGGACTATGATCTGGACATTCACTATCACTCCGGTAAAGCCAATGTGGTAGCAGATGCCCTTAGTAGATTGTCGTGTCACTTGAACTCCATGATTCTGAAGGAGCAACCAAGTTTGCACAAAGAGTTGGAAGATTTCAGAATGGAATTAGTGAGTCAAGGATTTTTGGCTAGCATTGAACTTCAACCCACTTTGATCCGTCAGATCAAGGAGGCGTAGAAAGGAAATGCTAGTATCGATGGAATCAAACGTCGCGTCAGTACAGGAAAATTACCCGGATTCACCTAAGACGAAGAAGGAGTTTTGTGGTACAAAGGACGTCTCTGTGTACTAGTAGATTCAGAATTGGAGGAAGCTATTTTTAAAGAGGCCGGTCATACCCTTTATTCTATCCACCCCGGAGGAACAAAGATGTATCAGGATCTGAAGGAGCAATTTTGGTGGCATAAGATGAAGAGAGAAATCGGGAGCTACATAGCCAAGTGTGATATTTGCCAGAGAGTTAAGGCGGGACATCAGAGACCCGCAGGACTATTGCAACCATTACAGATTCTAGAATGGAAATGGGATTCAGTTGGAATGGACTTTATCACCGGATTGCCAACTTCTAGTAGGGGAAATGACTCTATTTGGGTCATAGTTGATAGACTATCCAAGGTCGCTCATTTCGTACCAGTCAAGACCACCTACCAGATTCGTGAGCACCTCAAGACCGCCTAGTCATCGCAGAAGAGTTATGCCGATAAGAGACATCGAGACCTTGCTTTCAATGTCGGAGATTTTGTGTATCTCAAAGTGTCGCCTTTGAAGGGAATGCAGCATTTATAGCTCAAAGGAAAGTTAGCCCCCAGATATATATCGGACCTTTCAAGATTATGAATCATCGAGGAGAAGTATCGTATCAACTGTAACTTCCAGAAGAGATGTCAACAGTGCATAATGTGTTCCATATATCGTTGCTTCGCAAATGCCTAGAAGTCCCGGAGAAGACTAAAGTTTTCAGGAACATTGATCACCGAACCATAGAGGTCAACAATGACCTGACGTATCCCAAAGTGCCCATCCGTATTTTGGAGGAAGCTTTTAGAACCACCAGGACCAGAAGCATCAAGTTTCTCAAGATTTAGTGGAGCAACCACAAGGAACAAGAAGCTACCTGGGAGCGGGAAGGCTATATCAAGACGGAGTTTGCCGATCTTTTTAAATCCGAGTTTTCTTCTTTCTTCCTTCTCAAATCTCGGGACGAGTTTTTTTTAATGAGGGAAGGTTTGTAACATCCCAAAAATATTGATCAATGATTATCAATTCCAATCACCAAAATTAGGGTTAACAAAAAACTTTGTTAATTAAAATGATATGAATGCATGTGTGTATGTGATGATTGTATGAATGCATGATTGGACTTGTGTGATTGTTCTAAATAGCAAGGAATGGTTTAAAGATGAAAACAACCTCATCTAAAACATTTCCAAGAAGAAACAAATCAAGAGAAAAAAAACAAGCAAATGGTCATTTTTGCCAATCTTGCTCACTAGGACACTTTGAGTGTTTCTAGTCCAAGATTTCAAACAGAAACAATTCCATTTCTTTTCTCCCCTTGCTAGACCAAGTAAAATTGAACCCAAGCCCACCTTTCAAACTCACAGAAACATTTGGAAACTTGATTCAAACGACAATTCAAAATTGAATCTTTAACATATGTGAAGATCACCCATTTTCAAAAACCAACCAAACCAGTGCACCATGACCTTTCCAACTAACCAGAGACTACCTAGTATGTAACTAGTGCACCCACCAAGTTTTAACCAAAAATTAAAATTCAAATCTCTTTCGGCCATTTCATCAAACACCTGGCAAACACAAATCAAACAAACAACAAACACTATAGTGAGCAGTGATTTGTCCAACCTTGTTCCCTCTCTGGCTCACAACAAGCTATTAGTAGATCATCTAGCTTAGTTATCAAGCTCTAGCACCACTGTGAGCTTGCCATTTCCATCAATGGTGAGCATGCCGAGCCTCACCTTGCCACCCCTTGGTCGACAGCAAGCTAGGAGCAGCACCAAGCCTAGCCACCATGTCTGGGACATTAACCACTGGCCACCCCCTCCCCCTGTCCAACGCCAACGCCCTGCCAGCCTCTGGACCACTCTAGAACTGCTGCGCCCTATGCCTTTGCGCCATGCCAAGAGCACGCCAAAATGCTGCACTCGACATAAGCCCACAGACCACACGCCGCCCTTGCCGCATGAAAGCATAATCACCACCATCCCAGGAGATCGCTAGACAACCACGTTCGCCGCCGCGCGACCCGTAGCTGCGATGCACCATTAAAATGCCCAACATACCCGCCCAGTCCACCGCAGCATTTGGACCATCTCGCACCGCCCCACGCCTCGAGACCATGCTGTTGAGCTTCGCCAGGGAGCACAACACTACCCCCTACCATCGCCCATGCCAGTAGCTCGCTGTGCCGACGACCACGACGAGCTTCACCCACACCCTTCGGTCCCCTTCTGGCACTATAAATAGAGGCCACCCCCGTTCGATTTCTTCACACCAACACACTCCCCTCTCTCTCAGAACCACCCCACCTCACCCCCAGAGCAAGGTGAGTAGCAGGTCGCCAGAATTTGGCCGGAGTCTGCCGCGGAGGAGGAAGAGAGGAGCCAGCGATTGGAGCCGCCCCAGGAGAAGCCGCAAGTACCAGGAGGTTCGCCATCATCGACTTCGTCGTTCGCCCCCATCGCCGACAATCTCCTAAGACCTAGTGAGCCCCCGTGGACCCCCATTGGCCGCGCTAGGGTTCTGTCTCGCCGGATTTGCCCGACGGAGACGATAGGTCACAGCCGTTCGATTAGAGTTTGATCGTGCGGTCTAGATCACCCTGTACCGCTTCACACCCCCTGTCTTGCTTACTAGTGGGGTCATCCACTTAAACTCAACCGCGCATGTGTTGTGCGTCGTGGGCCGTCCCATTTACATTCTTGCGTGACCCAGTAGTTTGAATTTAGGTTTATTCTTTTAGTTTCGAACTCAGTTTTGTACCTAGATTCAAAAATCAACCCATGTCTATTCACTAAACCAAATTGCATGAAACCAATTTTTTTAGAAAGGTATTGGAATCCTTAATCCAAGCCCATTTGATTCAATTCATTTGGAATCGTAGATCACCTATAGTAAAAATAACAACGCATAAGCTTTTCTGCATTCAAATTTTTTTCAAAATTCAACCCCAAAAGCTTTTGAGTTGATTCCAACTCTTAAAATTCACATTTAATAAGACCTTTCTGAATATATAAAAATATCTAGAGTTACTTGCAGAAATTTTGGACAAGCAATAAAAGAATGCCTCATAGGCATTTCTAGCCACTTTTTTAATTAAAATAAAAAGGTTAAACCTTATTAAATTGTGACACCACTTTAAATCACATTCCCAAGTACTGAAATATGTGGTGATGACATGTGTCAACATGATCCCATGTTTTAGTTGGAGAATATTAAATCTTAAGTAGTTTTTCAATGAGTAGAAATTACTTTTCTAAAATAAAATAAAATAAAAATATTGCCTTAATATTTGCCATGTTTGTGATGATCCTAGGTCATATAGTGAAAACCTTGGTGTGATAAATAGAAGTAGTTAAGTATTGTTTGGTGATTGTCTACCTCGTATTTATTTATAGATGCTAGTACCAGCCTAGGATACGAGGAGGAAGGAGAATACTACGAGGAAGAAGCTGAGGAGAACTTCAACAACTGCTCTGCACAATCTTCCTTATGGCGCGGGAGGCTTCATTGTTGGAGGGAAAGAGGGCTTGGTACCTCCATGTGGTGACTTCAGCGGTGGCCCCATCGATGAAGTCTGGGTACATGCCTTCTCAGCCAGCTAGAGGAATATCTAGGCCGTAGAAGTAGCTATGTTGTCAGTTCTTGCATGACTCATGTCCCACAATGTCGGGGAACTACCGACTAGGCCAGATCTTGAAGCTGATTGTTTCTCAACTCCTAAGCTCGTCTTTGTTCACTCCGGATTCCCTCTTAATGGTGAAGAAGTAAATGAACAAGTCTAACCTAGGCGTAATCCCTAGGCATCCCTCGCACAAAGCTACGTATTTGTTAAGTGCTAGGATGTTGTTAGGAGAAAGGTTTTGAGGTTGAACCTGAAAGTGTTGGAGGACTTGGATGCAGAAGTCGGAGATTGGCACCACTAGTACAAACTCGCTACTTAGATACTATGACTAGAGCCGGTTTACCCCAAGTACGAAAAAGCATGTCTCTGTTTGTACCCCTCATCCGGGTTGTTACAATACGACCGCCTCTAATGGTCTTCGAAGTATTTGTTTACAATAGCAGACTTAAAAAATAGACTCCTGGTAGCCGAATAATAAAAAAATGCCTCAGTATATAACCTCTAGGAGGTTTGAAAAATCAACCATCTCTAATACTCAGAGCGGTGAACCGGCTATTATTACAAGCCACCTCAATTTGGTTGCGTGACACGTGTAGTTATAGAACCCGGTCATAGGCAGCCCTCACAAGTGCACCTTAGACGGATGGTAGTAAGAACCGTCTCTAAGAGTGGTCAGGGGAAGCGGTTAGGTTTTTGTGCCACCTCCTAGATCTACACTCCGGGCAAACTGAATTTGCACACATACTCAACGGTCAGTTCTAGAGGCAGAGTACAGACGAACTCCTGCCTGCAGGTTCTCCTTCTTCTCTACTCTTCTTTCTATTTGATTAATTTCTTTCACTAGATTTAGTCTAATAATGCGTAGGAACTTGTTCATACATAGAGCTCGAGTTGCACAGATTGTTCAGACACTTCTCCAGATATGTACATATGATATTTTCTTACTCTGTTTTTCCCCACTAAGTACTCTAGAAAATGGGGTTTTTAGTTTATGCTGAATCTTTTCTTCGATCTTTTATTTTTTCAGTACGCATAACCAAGCTGAGGTGATGGAAATCGGTCCTGTATGCAGCCAACAAAGGCATAACTTAGGCCGTTCCAACAAAACTTCAGAGTCCTTCACCATCGTCCTGAACCAGCCTATCTTTCGGGAAGCTGTGGTCAGTAATTTTAGCCTCAATCTATCTAAAAAGTCCTTCACTATCAGTTAATTAGCATGCCTATGTATAAACTAATATTATTGTACCGGTGCTTGGTAGATACCTATGAATTTGATTTTTTGTTGTTTGAAGAATTAGAAACATCAATGGGCCTATCTTGGAAAGTGTCCTTCAGATTTTAGGAGTGATAAGCCATATATGCATCTCTGTTTGGATCTGATATAAGACACACATGAGTACATGATTTTATGGTTTTTATATAGGTTTTTAGTGAATCTTCCTACTGTTATATGTATCATTGTACCATGTGTATATATGTTACAAATGCACTTTGGTTTTTTCTACTGTTATATATATTTGATTAGTAGTTTTCTGATTATTTTAGGAGTATTACTTTCTTAGTTAGTAGTAAATTCTTGCTACTATTATATGTATGATCAACATCACATTTTTTTCAGACCGTTCCTTATCACTTCAAGGAAAAACTAAACACATATTCCGATAAGTGGTTACCAACTTTGGCTGGAAGGCGTAGGTTTGAGATTTTTCTGCAAAAATAGGAAGATGCTACATCCATAAGAGGGCCATTCTTGTTATCTTTCTTGAGGACACACAATGTTTCTATCCACGATGTGGTGAGATTTAGCTTAATCACAGAAGATGATGATGAAGAAGAGGAAGGAGATGAAGAGGAAGGAGATGATTAGTCTGTGTTTAGTATGGAAGTACATACCCCTAATGGTGACATCAAAGGATACCAGAATAATTATGGTATATGTTTTTTCTCCATCAAACATACGTACATTTGAATTTTCCATTTGTGACTCTCGACATTATTTCTCCTTTTAATTGTAATTGAATTTTATAGGATTTAGTGTGCCATTTGTGGATCCCATCATTAGAGGTGTTTTCTATAGGAGCGTTTTCACATATATGTATGCCATTACTGTGGAAGACATGTATGCCATTATGTAACATACCAAAAATATTAATCATGGTTATCAATTCCAATCATCCAAAATTAGGGTTAACAAAAACTTTTGTGAATTAAAACCCATATGAATGCATGTGTGTATGTGATGAATGCATGAATGCTTGAATGGACTTGTGTGATTGTTGTGAATGTAAAGGATTGGTTTAAAGATTGAAAACAACATCATCTAAATCATTTCCAAGCAGAACCAAATTAAGAGAAATTCAAAAACAAACAAAATAAGCAGATGGTCATTTTAGCCAATCTTGCTCACTAGACCACTTTGAGTGTTTCTAGTCCAAGATTTCAAACAAAAACAAATCCAATTCTTTTCACCCCTTGCTAGACCAAGTGAAACTGAACCCAAGCGCACCTTGCAAACCCACAAAAACATTTGGCAACCCTAATCAAATGACATTTGAAAATTGAATCTAGTTCATATCGTAAGATCACCATTTCTCAAAAACCAACCAAACCAGTGCACCTTGACAAATCCAATCAACAAGAGACTACCTAGTATATAACAAGTACACTCACCAAGTTTCAAACAAAAATTCAAATATCAATTTATTTCGGCCATTTCCTTAAACACTTGGAGACATAAACCAAACTTGGCCAAACTTCACGGTTTTGAGCAGTAATCCTTTCAAACATTGTTCACCATTGATCATCCCTGTTTCCCCCAATGCCAACCAGTGCATTGAACCAACCTAGCCCCTACCCAATGAACCATGCCATGCATGCATGAGCCAACCCCGGCCAGTCGACCATGGCTAGCTAGCAGCAAGAAGCGCCGCGCCTAGCCACCGTGTCCACGAAGCACTCCACCGTCCACCGCCACCACCTGTCAAGCCCTCGAGCCTTGCCAAGTAGTAGACCACAGCAAACACGCCGCGCCCAGTTTGTCTCTGCCATGTCTAGAGCGTGCCAGCTCGCACAGACCGCGCCCCACCTTCGCCGCCCGTGCCTGTGATCACCATCGTCCCAGGAACCTCCTAGACATCCCCATTCGCCACCATGCAACCCGTAGACACTGTGCATTATCAAAACTTCCGTCAGTGCCACTCAGCGCGTCGACCCGTTCCGACCAACCGCGACCGCCCCTTGCCGCGCCATCAAGCCGTTGAGCACCGCCAGGAGATCGCGGACCGTCCCGTACCTTTAGCCATGCTCGTAGCTCGCTGTAACCCCGACCTCGACGAGCACTGCCCATGCCGCTCGGCCTCTCTCGCTCGCCTATAAAATGAGGCCTCTCCGCTTGTTTTATTCACACCAATTCACTCCCCACCTCTCACTGATCCTTACACTTCTTCCTGGAGCAAGGCGAGTGCAGCATCACCGAAATTTCGCCGGAGCCTGCCGCTTCTACAGGAGAAGGGCGTCGTCGATTGGATCCACCCCGGGAGGATCCGCCAGTACCAGGAGAACCGCCGTCGTCGACTTCGTCGTTCGCCCCCATCGCCAACCATCGCCTAAGCCCTGGTGATCCGCCCCAGACACCCACTGGTCGCGCTAGGGTTCGATCCCGTCATCTTCTGTTTGACGGGGACGATGGCCGTGAGCCGTTGATCCTCGATCTAATCCTATGGTTGTAATCGCCCTGTACCCCTTCACACCCCCCCTGTCTCACTAACGCGTGGGGAAAACCACTTAACTAGCCCGCGTGCGCGCTGTGCGCAGTGGGCCGGCCAAGTTAGAATTCCCGCGCGACCTAGTTAGTTTGAATTTAGATTTATCTATTTAGTTTCAAACCTAGTTTTGGCAGTAAATTCAAAAATCAATCCAGACAGATTCAATGAACCAAATTGCATGAAAGCAATTTTGTTAGAAAGGTATGGAAATTCTTAACCTAATCCCGTTGAATTCAAACCATTTCAAATTATAGATCACCTATAGTAAAAATAACAAGGCAGATACTTTTATGCATTCAAACATTTTTCACAATTCAACCATAAAATCTTTTGAGTTTATTCCAACTCTCAAAAATCGCATTTGATAAAACCTTTCTGAATATATAAAAATATCTAGGTTTACTTATAGTAAGAATGGACAAGTAATAAAAGAATGCCCCATAGGAATTTCTAGTCACTTTAATTAATTAGAAAAAAGGTTAAACCTTATTAAATTGTGACACCACTTTAAATCACATTCCAAGTTCTGAAATATGTGGTGATGACATGTGTCAACATGATCCCATATTTTAATTGGATAATATTAAATCTTAAGTAGTTTTTCAATGAGTAGAAATTACTTTTATAAAATAAAATAAATAAAATTATTGCCTTAATTCATGTGATGATTGTGATGATGCTAGATCATCTAGTGTGAACCCTTGTGTGACAAATAGAAGTAGTTAAGTATTGTTTGGTGATTGTGTATTTCGTATTTATTTATAGATGCTAGTACCGACAAAGTATACGAAGAGGAAGGAGACTACTATGAAGAGGAATCAGAGGAGAACTTCAACCACTGCATTGCACAAGGCAAGCCTCATTATACAAGTTAGATTTGCAAGTTAACACTTGCACGATAACTAAGCCAACTAGATGCCTTAGGCATATGTGATTATACCCTTTGATTTATACTAAATCCCAGTTTTTACTTGAAAGCTTTATTAGTTTATTTCTTTATCAAAGTTCCTTGTTTACTTTTAGAAAGTGCTTGTGAAGGTTTGGAAAGATATTAAAGGTAGCACAAAGAGCATAAAACTTGGCCTAAGTTAGGTAGATCTTGATGTCATCCTGAGGCATGAGATTAGACTTAGATAAGTCACACTTGATTATCACCCCTCATTAGTGCTTACCCCTAACTTTAGTTGCTAGTGCTAAGCATAAAACTTGATCACTTTAGATGGGAATACTTGGTGAAAATGGTTATGAAAACCTTAGAATGATGAGTCATTCTAATGAAATGTTTTGACATGTGTTAGTGAACACAAGGTGAGTTTGATGATGAAAATGTTGAGACATGAGCCTTAGCACTTTATAAAACTGATGGTTCTGTCTGGATGCGATACCATTCCTATTTTTACCATACAACCACAATACCCGAATTTGGGTAGGGCTTGATTGGAAGTTTATATACCTAAGTATGGGTTCCCTTGCGGCCAAGGATTGAGCCGAGGCTACCTCGTGATGATTGTCCACCTGTGCAGTTCCCAAGATGACAGATGGTCATGGTTGGGAGGCCAAGCTCATAGGAGAGGTGCCTATACTAGGGCGTGTAATTGAAAGGTTAGGATTGATTTTCGGCATGCTGAGTATGGTGAATTCAGGATTGTTCCTAATGGATGTATTGAATGTTGTGGTGAAAGTGTACCACCTCTGAAGAGTGTCAAACTATTCGAATAGCCGCATCCGCGGTTATGGATAGTTGGAGTGGCCATACTGTGCCGTCGTCAGATATTTTCAAAATGACTTGTGAAATGAATCATGATTTTGACTTGACCATAATAGGGCTATGAAAGTGAAATTTCAGTTCCCACTTAGGTGTTATAAAACCTTAAACTAGTTTTCTTTACTTCTGAACTCAGCTAGAGATAAACCTTTCTTTTTGCAAAACAACCTAGAGCTTAGTATTCCTACTTGAACCACTTTACCTATTAGTGATAGTTTGTGAGTACTTAAAGAGTACTCATGGATTTGTCCCTGGCTATTCCCGTGGCTAGACTATGAGGAGGACTATCAGGAGGATGGACCATAGGAAGTCTACGACAACTAGGATCATCTCCCATCATCAGCATTGCCTGTGACCATGAAGATGGAGCTTCGCCCATGCTACCGTTATTATATTATTCCGATGCGTTGATTGTATTATGACTGGATCATGAGATCCTTTATTTGTAAGACCTTTATTATGGTTTGTAATGGATGATGAACTATGGTACCAATCTGTTATGTCTCGCAAAAATGGTAATCCTGGGATTGTGATGTATGGCATAACAAACATCTAGGATTAAAAAATCCGGCTGTTAACACATTACATTTGAGATGCTGAAGAATGTAAGCATAATATGTTGGATGCATGATGAGGATGATTTTTTCCATCTCTCTGACATGCAATACTATGTTACAAGTCTCAGTGCACTTAATCTAGCTAATAGTGGTTATTATACCTAATAAGGACATGGTTTCAATTTTACTTGTGTGTTTATAATTTACTAATGTGTTTTATTTGTTTCATCATTTTAGGTCATACCATCAATCGTTGTAATTGGTTACAACATCTCGAAGAATGGCACAACTTTGTTTCATGGTTATGGCATGGACTACACAGTTACTGTCTAGTATACTATCTTGCGTGGCAGATTGAACCAGATAGTGTTCTCCAATGGTCGGAACCTCTTCTATAGCATGAACCAACTTCAACGTGGTTCAGTAGTTTATGTCAGGGTGTAAATGAGGGAACACTGCATTGGTTTGTTCGTGACGAAAATTTGCTGAACCCTCTAAGGAAGACCCTGAATCGTTATTTTGTTTAGCTAGATATAACTTAGGAACTATGTTAGAGATGGTGTGAACAACTATGTTTGAAGTATTAGGTGTTGTGAACAACTATGTTTGTAATATATTCACCTCCCTTGCCTTTTGTTCCTAAATATAATTCGCAAGTTTTAGGATTAACAAAATCTGGAGTGTCCGAATATATCTGGAGTTCCTACTACACGAAATTCATGCAAAATAGATTAAATTGGTGAAAAATAGTTTAAATTGATGATAGATTCATATATTCATACCCAAATGATCTCACAACCTGATTAAACATTGGAATTAGTTGATTTATAGACACTTGCACCTTATTGCTATGCAGCAAGCGCAAGAACACTAGGATATGTCGTACCTTTAAGGATAAGATCCAAGGTTTGTACTACACCATATATTTTCTTCAATGCATATGAACCTAATTCAGTCTTAGGACTTAATTTAACACTAGTACGCATGTATAAGCACCTTCGTTTGCCTTTTCCTCCTCAATAATTCTCAAATATTAGGATGACCAAAATCCGGATGGTCCGAATACATGCGGAGAACCCGAATAATTTGTTATGGTAGAGACAGATATTTTTATGGGTCGCCTCCTACAGAATCCAACCTTCCATTTAATATTGATAAATCCCCCATACGACAGCTTCCTCTATTCCAGATCTAGCGCTCCCCCTTCTCCCCCCAGCCGCCCCTAAATCTAGAATGAGGCCGCCGCAACGCATCGACGCCGACTGGCTCGACGATGCCGATACCCCCCACCCCTCCCCTGCGACAAGATATATGGCAACACGCCATCTTTGCAAGACTCACTGCAAGGAAAGAATCTTGTCAACTGGCTCACTATTCATTGTTCATCTAGTAACTAGTTATTTCTAGAAATCAGTGGTATATACTCCGACACCCATACTATTTAAATTCATCTCATACTTATTAGCATATTAAAATGGTTAATTTAAAGTGTGCTTTTGGTGAACAGACTGTCTCATGAAATTCTAGGGCACCTTTCAATGAGCTCACAGGAGATACGGTGCAATTCCGAGCTTGTGGGCAGACATACATGGCTGAAGTGCGAAAAGGGCCATCTAGGACTCAATTGGGAGGTGAAGGGTGGCGTAAGATCATTGTTTATAACCATCTCACCGGAGATGGTCAGAGATGCAAACTTACCGACGGTGAGAAAGATCACCTCCAACAAATCATCCCTCCAAGTAATTCCATCATTGGGGTGCCATTTGTCACCCACTTCATGAAGACAAATGTCGAGAGGCGCCTTATGGTAAGTATATCATGTCAACAAAGCTATACATATCGATCTACTTATGATAATGGTCGTGTGTAACATCGAGTCCTCGTACCTTTGCATCATCAAAATTACCTAAGGACATGGTTTATCATCTTCATATCCTTGAAGATGGTTTGGTTGGGGTACGCATTGGAGCACGAGGTGGCATCCGCACTATCGAGTACAAGACAGATTTTGATGGCCTCATCTCCTTCACCACTGACGGGTGGACTAGCTTCCTCCAAACCGAGTGTCTCCATATTGGACAAGACATACTCGTCACTGCGAGGTTGACCACCACACGCAGGGACCTGCATATATGATGTTCGTCATCGACATCATCAATGATTTGGCATCCCTACCGGATTCGGACTCGTAGGAGTGATACTCGGAAGAGTACGTCGTGTAACCTTAATAATATTGTTTGCTAGATTATTGTCTAAACCACAACTTTGTCAATAGCTATCTAGTTTATCTCTATGTTTTGGACATAATTCATATTAATTAGCCATATAATGATGTATGATAAGTGCTCTAGACCGCCGATCCCATCTTCCAAATCTTTGGATCTTAATGGGCCTCTTATCTCCCTTAATTACTTCCTTTGTGTGAAATTTGAATTAGTGCTTTTAAATTTCGAGACGGTTGTAATTTCCAGCCCCTGAGGGAAGTAATTGGTGGAAAAATATGAAATTCGGATGTTGTTACAGACGTTTCTGTTCCCAACAATTTGAGGTTAGTACTTGGCGGCAAGATCTTAAAATATTTGGAAAAATATTTCAGATATGTGCCATATTTTTCGTTCCCCGCCTTCTGAGGTTAGCACTTGACCCCCAATGTCCACTGTCGCTGCTGCCGGCGCCCTCCAACACCGCCGCCTCTGGTCCCTTGGCTCTCCTCCCTGCCGCCTTCGGTCCCCTATGGTGTGTATGCTCTCCCTCACCTCTGAGAACCCCTTCGTCGTCTAGGCAGGTATGCGTGAAAACCAAACCCCCAAAACCCTAATGTAGAGCTTCGATTTAGGAATTTTGGCATGGAATTTGAAATTTTTCCTGTCGAATTTAGGGCTCAGGGTTTCCAAGCTGCAGAGACACGATGGAGGCATTGGGAGAGCCTCCCCCAGCAACTATCCCACCTCTTTTCTCCTTATATATATCTCAAAATCTACAATTTTTTATTTATTCCTCATTGTTCTTTGACCTTCTAGCAATATGGATTTCATTGTCACTTCATTAGTCTGCTTGCATCTCTTTTATTTGATGAATTTCAAATTCTTTGGTTGTGTATGCTTTTTATTAATGTACGAGAACAAGAACTATTTTCTATTTTTTAGTCTATTTAACATATGGAAACCTGCAGTGATCTTACAATAGTGCTCTGTACCGATGACAGTGTTGCCATTCGCTTTGACAGTTTTGAATTCCAGTCATCAGCAGAGCCCACTAAGAGGCTTGATCTTAGAGGTATCAAAGAACATAAAAATTTCAGTAATTCATTTTAAATTTGTATGTGTTTAGACTATAGACACAGGAATATTCCACCGCATTAAAATTTGTATGTGTTATTACATCAGGGCCTCAACATAAGGGGAACGCTGATTTTTATAAGAAGAGCCTTTTTGGAAACAAAATGTATGTGAAAGAAGATCATATAGACTTCCTTTTAGACTGGTGTGATCACAAATTTCCACCAAAAATCAAGTACTATGTCTATAGGTTGCCCTATTCATCTGTCATGCAAAAGAAGTGCAAGCTGGTAAGATGATATATTCTTGAACACATGATCAACAATGATACCCTGTGATATTTCAGTACTTCTAGTAATGAAATGCTAACTCTTCAGCTATTTGTATTTGCAGACTTTTGGAGCTGAGTTCGCAATAAAATATCTAAAGAATCGCCTTGATGAACCATTTGATGTCCATGTTTGGAAAATGAAGACCAAGAAGCCAAAGATGGTTACGATGAAGATGTGAGTTGGTGGGTAAAATCCAATGTTTACGGCTGGATGGGAGAAGGTTATGAGAAGCTTCAACTTAAAGAAGGATAGCATTGTCCTGTTTAGCTTTCATGAAGTAGATAGTGGAGAGGTATATATTTTAGTTTAGAAACTTCCACCGGGCGGCCGATTACTACTTGAGTACTAATTATGCTTCTTCGATGTATGTACACCACATTGTATGGACTGCCATGATGTTATGGCTAAATATGTATGGATTTCACCAACTATTGGGTTAATGTTAATTGTTAATATAATGGTATTCTTTTGACTGGCTGCTATAAGTTCTTGAGTTAATCTGTCTATCTGGCCACTAAATCATGATTATGTGTTAGGGTCGTCTATGATCGAGTTCGAATTAGCATGCTACTATTTAAAATGGTCTACACACACTGGAGACGGTCCCTATAAAAAGCAGCTTCGAGGCACACTAATTCTAGAGACGGCCTTTATTATAATCCGACTGAGGTCGCCTTACTATTCGACACGGTCCATAGTATAGGCCGTCTGAGGTCAAAGAGTTTTTGCAATCGGTCTAAAATACTGCCCATCTCCAGTTCGTAGATGTTAGAGGTGTTTGTGTTTTTGCACCATCTGAGGCCGCCTATCTTAGAGCCGCAAAGAAAAACCGGCTCAGGTGGTGCTCTCTTAGAAGCTATGCGCTTGATCCGGAACGAGAAACCGTATGAGGCCTATGGGAAATTGTCGTCTCTAAGTAGTGAGTTGGTACTAGTGCAAGGATATGTCGCGGACTAGATGGGCTTTGAGTTATACCTTTTCTCGGGCTTCGGGAGAAGGGACCACCTTGCCGGACGGCGCTGGACGCCATGCCAGACCCTTCGTCGGTAGGAGGTACCCCTCAGAGATCATCTCTTTGATGTCCCCAGCAGATATGTCAAAGCCCCTCCATACTCCATTTTGGGAGTCCGCCTCATCTTCCAACAGCTCGAGAACCACTGGAATATGGTCGCCACCGGTGGATTGCACCATCACGGAAAGTGGGAAATTCACCCACTCTAGTGGGACATGCACCATGCTTGAGGGCTTAGCTGAAGACTCGACAGACGCCACCATGGTGGAAGGAGTCCTACTGCTAGCCATTACTGGGAGGAGGAGAGATGGAGATTGGAGATGGGTTAGGGTTTTTCTCTACGAGGAGCTCGAGGAGAATCTTGGCGAGAGGAAGAAGACGATGCGAGAGCGAATGAGGGTAAAAATAAAATTAACTATGTTGTAAAACCTTTATATCCCCGACATCAAGATTCGTGAAAGGCGATCCAACGGTCCACACGTGGATAGCACGTGCGCGAGCGTGCACCGAGATTTCACAACGTTCCCACTGCCGCTTGATGTTTCAGATTTCTCATGCGGGAAAAATGTTATCATTATGTTTTATGCATGTGTGAGTTTGGAGGAGACACTAGCTACAGTCTAAATCATCTCACGGACAAATATAGATGAAAAGTCCCATCTGAAGATTCTGGCATGGATGGATCCTGTCCGGCTACGAGGAGAGTAAGGTGGAAGACTCAGTGATTCTCCGACTTACGTATTGAGGATGGAGAATATTGCAGGGTTCTTTGGAGGACTACAAGATATTGCTTGAGGAATTGCAGACATCACCTAGACGGAGCATTCAAACTAAAGAGGCAAGATGGCGCAAGATCTCGATGTTCTCCGGGGGCTACTATTAAGGATACGCTAAATTGGTATCACCATTGCATGTATCTAATCCGGCTAAACCGAGTGGCCCATAGTTGGTAGCATGGCCCATGGCCTACTGGGCGGCCTAATAGATGGATCTAGAAGGGAGGCCCATGCCAGATAAAGGAAGGTTACGGTGTAGTTACCGACCAACCCAGAGCCTTGGAGTGCATGACACGAAGACCAGTTAGTATCTGTGTAGAACTCTGTAACCTGTCCGGATAGGAATTTTCCCTGCAATCCTAGGTTCTGGTGCCTTTACAAGCTGGACCTCTAGAAGCCTTTAGGGCTTTGATTTACACACCTCACACAGTGAAACAATCCCTGTAATTCGGTGTATTGCCATTATAGTGATTCATAGAAAGAGTAGGATTTTGGCACTGTCGTGGGACCTGAACGTGGGTAAGCTGTGTTACCTCATACCCGCCAACTTTCTGCCTTCCCCCACCTCTCTAAACACGCTCTGTGAGGACCCATCCAAGGCGTACTCATCGTCAATACCAAGACAGTCTTTGCATAGGTGTATCCACACGAGGTCACCTTCCTTGAAGATCATATCCTTCTTGTTATTATTGATCCTTGTTGCTTGATGAAGAATTTCTTGCTCAATGGTAGCTCTTTTTTTCTTCCTGAAGTTTCTTCATTTCTTGGGCACACTTGTCGATGTCCATATTTTTCATTTGTGAAGAGGAAGCGGTAGTATGTCGAGCATGGTCATGGGCTCGAATTCATATACGACCATAAATGGACTCTTCATTATCATGGAGTGCATATGGCAACAACTCTGTGTGTACTAACTCATTGGGACTCCGAGTGTAGATTGTTGTAACAAGCTTCTTTTACCCACAAGGGTGACTCGAGGGTTTATATTCAACTCTCAGGGAAAGAGATAGTATTAATGTTGGAAGGTTATTTCTTGTGATAAAAGTTGGACCGGGGTTCATGGATTCACTTGTCTACTCTCTTTTTAAGTTGAAGTGGACATAAAACAATCATCATTAATATAATATTGGTGAAACCTTAATATGTGTTTGATAAGCATTCATATGGGCATCATGTCTTAACGTAGAGATAACAAAACACATCTCTCTTATACTCCTATATAAAGGGAAAACTCCAAGAAATCTAGAATTAAGATTTAAAAGAGTATTCCCTTAAGACGTGCTACCTGGGCTCTTTTAGACCTCCAAGCCCCTCTCGTGAGGTTCTAGCACTCCAGATCATCATTCTTCCCGAAATATTGGCTTTCACAGAATCATAGCTACATTGAACTTTGTTTAGGTCCCTGAAAGATAAAAATACACAAAACAAGGTTTTCTTGTCGTGCAGAGTTATTACCAAAATAAAGGAGATCATTGGTAAATCCTAAACAATCAAAATAAAACATGGTTATTACATTATATAATTTGCAAATATGTGGGAATATGTATAAATAAACAACAAAGTTCATGTATGCATTTTACATGCATCAACATCCCCAAGCTTAACATATGCTCATCCTCGGTCATGAAGGTGATAAAACTAAACATGGACTTTGGAGTTTGTTGCAATGTTTCATGTCATACATTGTTACACAAAGCTTACAAGGTTCATTATTTAAAGAATATTAATAAGCAAGATAGCTATAAAGTGATTTCTCTTATAAACTACAAACATGCTTAACAATAACTTGTTTTGTAATGAAACAAATGAAAGTACCATGAACAATTAAGCATTCTTGGATGAACCAATGAAATTTTGGAAGACTCTTTTGCTCCATTGGTATTTTGACTCTTTTGTAACAGAAAGTAAGCAGGCAACATATGTGTTAGTCCTTCAATAATAAATATGTCAAAAAATAAAGTTTTGAGATGTGTACCTCAAGTCAATGATATTCATAAGAGTGGGGTATTAGGCGATTCTTTTGGCAGATGTATGTACGGTTTATGTGTTTGACCCTTTGCAAGCTAAATGTTTCATGCCCCTTGACTACAAGTACCATTTTCTCTAGATCATAATAAATTCGTCATCATATGCATACAAGCTTCAAACAAGGAGGAACTGAGGTACCTCCTGCCCCTTTCTATGAGTGGTCCTTGCCCCCTAAGTTCAAGGTGGACAATTGTCACATCCCAAAATTTTCAAAATTTTGAAATGTGAAAAAATAAATAAACAAATTAAACAATGGTTGAAATTTAGGGTGAAAAGAAACTTTTTGATTCCAAATGGAAACATCAAAACTTAATTTGAACAAATAAAATCCTAATGGGATTTAAAAAGATAAAGAAAATAATAAATAAAGTTATAAAAGTTAGAATCACCATTTTTGGATCTTTAAATGAAAAGATATGGTTTTTGTAAGCAAAGGAAGAAATGAATCATGAGGATTTAATAATATCCAAATTTTATTTAAGCAAAGGCTTTTTCCATTTTAAATAAACATTAAAAACTTATTAAAGTGTTTTAAATAAAAACTCAAAGTGTTTTATATTTTTAGTTAAAACCTACTGAAAAGGTTTTGGAAGAATTTATAAAGTCAAATAGAGTTTTAAACATATTTGAATCCTATTTGAAATAAAAACTAAAGTCTATTTATTTATTTTTAATAAGTAATAAACCCTAAAAATAATTGTTCAATTTTGGACTTTGGAATATGTTGATAAACAGAATTAAAATATACCCAAAGTTTGGTGGTGGTTTGAATTGAAATAGAGTTTGAATTATTTAAATGAAAATCAAAGCAGAAATTCAAAATTGAAAAAGAGAAAACATTCTGTATAAAAAAAGAGAAACGAAGCAGCCCAGCCGGCAGGCCTAACCCAGCCCAACAGCTAGCCCACCAGCTCTCCCCGCAGCGAAGCGTTTTCCACTAAACCGCGCACCCGCCCCGTCGCTGATCAGTGGACCCCACTCTCTCTTTCTCTCTCTCGCAGACAGCGCGGCCCCGCGCTGTCAGTCATCATCTCCACCACGACCGTTTCCCCCTCGCCGTTTCTGCCGTGATTCAATTGCGTTAATTCGCGTTGATGGCTCGATTAAACTCGCCAGCGACCACGCACACTTAAGCGCCTCGCTCTCCTCTTCCATTCCCCCCAAGCAACACCTCCTCTCTGCCTCCAGGCTGCCCCAATTTTGAGCTCGAACCCCTCTGCCCCGACGAGCTTCTCCGGCCGATTCCGTCGAACCGCAACCTCCCCACTGCCTCTAGAAACCACAAGCTTACTCCCCTCTCCCGTGCGCATCTGCAAATGTGTTCCACTCACCCGCGCGCATTCCCTAGGCTCGGCAACCTCGACATCTGAGCGCCGCCGTGTCTGCCATTACTCCGGCAAGCTTCCCTGGTAAGCACCGTCCGCCCCTGTCTCTCTCGATGATGCCTTCGTGATCGCCACACTCACAGGCGTCTAACGCACCCTTTCTTTCTTCTTCTGGTGACCTACAAGCTCGCCTCCGACGACAACCAGAAGCACCCGACGCCGCTGCAAGCTCCGGCGAGCAATCCACTCCGCTCTAGTGCGCCCCTCGACGAACTGAGGCCACCTTGAGCTTCACCGCAACCGCACAAGCACGGTCAGCAGCCTCACTCCCTCCCTTGCTTCCTGAATCATCGCCAACGCCACCTCCCGAGCGTGCCCCGCCGTCCGCCGCCGCCAGCGCCGCCAGTCCATGGTCAGATGAGCTGTGTCCATTGGATCTTGATCTAGTGGCTGAGATTAGATTTTAAACGAAGGGGTACACGTCCTTATGTGACGTGCGATTTAAGTGACATCCTGCGGCCAGTATTGATCGATCCGCACGAACTGTTACCGACCAATAGGATCGAGCCACGTGGACAGATTTTGATTTTAAAAACAGAGTTTGATCTATTACATATGCAAATTTGTAAAATTCATAACTTTAAATCTACACGTCCAAATTTTGCAAATTTTATATCAATGGAATCAGCATGACAATTACTTTACAACCATACACTTTGTTTAATGTTTTTATTCTGGAAAATTGGTTTAATTTGTAGAAACTTGTGTAGGCCTAATTTGAATATAAAAATTGTTCTAGATATATTTTTAAGGTGAAATCTTTGCTAAATGGTTTGTTTTGAACCTACTTACCATAGAAAACAACTTATGGATTTAAAATTGTATTTTGTGAAGCTAAGGAATAAATATTTTAATTAGAGCATTTCTAGTCAAATAAAAATATTGTTTATGTGTTAAAAATGCTTTTTGAGAAAATCTTTGGAAAATGATTTGAGTTAAAACACTCTTACCTAAACACCAAGTTTTGAGACTTAACAATATATTCGATGAACCCTATAAAATTATTACCTTGCAAAAGGCATTTTCAACAACATAAAATATCACCTTAGTATAATAATTGGTTTATGGAGTGAAACCTTTTGCAAATGGTTTTATCACATTGGTAAATGACCAATATGGGCCTTAAAATAGTTAGAGCCTAATAGCAACCACTTTTCTAAATAAAACCATCTTTTGCATGCTTGCATGCATTGCCATGTTTTTGATATTTTATGTGGTGAAATTGTTTGAATGCTAGTTGAATATGTGTTTGCTTGATTGAATTGTAGTGAAGTTAGAAGAGTGTGATATTTGCAAGATCAAGAAGTGAACCAACATTCTCTACTAAAAAGGCAAGTGACACTATCATCCATGTCCTACTATGTTCATTACACTTAGTGAATTTTTGTAACATGCATGATAGGACTACTATATTTTATGCTATGCTAAATCCTATTAGGATATCCTTATATCTTCCTTAGTAAAAACATTGTAGTTGTAGTATGCTTAGCCCTGCTATATATTTGGGATGGGATACATGATATGATTATATAAAGTGTTGGAAAAATATATGTTTTATATAATAAAACAAGTAATCAATGAACCACCTAGGTGGAAAGAGGATACTCAAGTTTTGGACAAGGTGGCAACAAAGGGAACCATTTTTATATGGCTATCTTTTTGTATGTGCACTAGAAGGAAACCACCCAAGGACTTAGAGATTGAGCATGTTTCTCGTACAGTGGCTTCCGTGTACAGCCACATGCTAAATGGGCTCTGGCTTAGTCAACTACATAGTGGAAGACCCATGCATTGGCATCTTCAGGTTAACTAGAATTGTGTATAGGAAACAAATCCCTACATTGGTGCCTGGTTGACAAGCTAGCATTGTGTATTGGGAGGATTTCTATGGAAAGACTTTGTCACATTCTCGATCTGCTGGTACTCCATTTGGTGAGTACTTATCCAGCGGCCACTAGTGGCGTCAAGACGAGATTGTGTCATGTGGGTAAAGTGTACAACTTCTGCAGAAGATCAAATTCTAAGTACTTAGCCGTGTCCCCGGTTACGGACAACTCTGAGCAACTAAGGCCTGAAGCTATGGAAGATCTCGACATTCCAATTTCTCAAAGTAAAACTTGATGGTGTCAACAAGGGATTTGAAGCAGTTGGAGTTTTCCAAGGAGTTCAGAAAGATTTTCAAAATATCAAAACTTTTTTTAAAATATAGGACAAAACTATATTGCTTTCTGCAAATGAGCCTAAACCCTACTTAGCCAAATATGCATGTAATGATAGGATCCACTTATTTCTACATAGTAGTGAAACTTGCCAATACAATTCAAAGGTATTGACCCTTGTGGCTGTAACTTATAATGTTGCAGGTTTGTTTGATGATTAGTGAAGTGTGTTGATTAGGATTACAAGTCTACAACCAACATGATTGCCTGTGGCACTTTGAAGATGAATGACTCCATGCTATAGTTATTTCTGCTGCATTGTATTAAGATAGCCAAATGAGCTATCTAAGATGTAATGAATTATTTTATTCCTGGTTATAAAGTTGTATTATGACCTTTGTTTCTTGATATTACATCTTAACTGTGGATGCTAGCTATTGATCCAGGGACTAGCATTGTAAACACAGGGATCTCTACCTTATTTGTCAACACACAGATTTTTAATCCCAGATGCCTATTATGCCATACATCGCAATCCCAGGATTACCATTTTTGTGAGACATAACAGAATTGGATACCATAGTACATCATCCATTACAAACCGTACATAAGTTCTTACACAAATAGGGATCTCATGATCCAGTTCTTAATACAACATCAAGCAGCGGAATACGTAATAATAACGGTAGCGTAGGCGAAGCTCTATCTTCGGGGTCACAGGCAATGCTGACGATGGGAGATGATCCTAGTTGTCGTAACCTTCCTGGGGTCCATCCTCCAGGTACTCCTCTTCATAGTCTGGCCATGGGAATATCCAGGGACAAAGCCATGAGTACTCTTTAAGTACTCGCAAACTAATACTAACAAATGAAAGGGTTTTTTTTATAATAGGACACTAGGCTCTAGGGTTGTTTTGCAAAAGCCAGATTTATCTCTACTAGGTTTTAGGGGAAACGAATGCTAGTTGAAGTTTATAAAATCTAAGTGGGAACTTGTATTTCATATCACAACCCTGTTGTGGTCAAGTCAAAGTCTGACTTCGTTTCACAAGTCATTTTGAAAAGTCTGACGGGGTAACAGTATGGCCACTCCAACTGTCCATAACCGCGGACACGGCTATTCGAATAGTTTGACACTCTGCAGAGATTGTACACTTTCACCACAACATTCGATACATCCGTCAGGAACAAATCCTGAATTCACCATACTCAGTATGCGGATAATCAATCCTAACCTTTCAATTACACGCCCTAGTATAAGCACCTCTCCTGTGAGTTTGGCCTCCCAACCATGACCAACTATCATCTTGGGTACTGCACAGGTGGACAATCTTCACAAGGTAGCCTCAACTCAGACCTTGGTCGGGAGGGAACTAATACTAAGGTATATAAGTTTCCAGTCAAGCCCTACCCAATCTTCGGGTATTGTGGTTGTACGATAAAATTGGAATGGTATCGCATCCAGACAACCATCAGTTTTATAAAGGGGTAAGGCTCATGCCTCAACATTTTCATCACCAAAATCATCAGGTGTTTTCGGAAACACATGTCCAAAACATTTCAATAGAATGATCCATCATTCCAAGGTTTTCATAACCATTTTCCACCAAGTATTCCCATCTAAAGTTGATCAAGTTTTATGCTTAGCACTAGCATCTACAGGTGGGGGTAAGCACTGATGAGGGGTGATAAACTAGTGGAGTTTTAACTAAGTTCAAGCTCATGCATTACGATGACATCAAGACTATCTAGCTTAGGCCAAATTTTATGCTCTTTATGGAACCTTCACATATCTTTCTAGTATCTACCATTCCCTTAGGTAAAATGTAGTTAAGAGCTTTGATAAAGAAATAAAGTAAGAAGCTTGCAAGTAAAACTAGGATTGGGTTATCAAGTGGAGATGATCATAGATGCTTAAGGCATATAGTGGTCATAGTATCAAGTAGGGGTTTGTTTGCATCAGTAGAGTATCTTGCAAGTGTTAGCTTGCACATTCAATTGGTAGTATTAGGCTTGCATTAGTGTCAATATAAGCTTGCAAGTAATTGCTTGCATAGGTATAGTATCAGCTTTCCTTGTGCAGAGCAGTGGTTGAAGTTCTCCTCGGCTTCTTCTTCGTAGAATCCTCCTTCCTCCTCGTATCTTTGGTCAGTACTAGCGCCTATAAATAAATACGAGTTACACAATAACCAAACAATACTTAACTACTTGCAATCATCACACACAAGGGTCCTATAGATTAAGGCTTGGTTTAATTCCTGTTATTTTTACAAAAGTAATTTCTACTCATTGAAAAACTACTTCAGATTTAATATTCTCCAAACCAAACATGGGATCATGTTGACACATGTCATCACCACATATTTTAGTCCATGGGAATATGATTTAAAGTGGTGTCACAATTTAATAAGGTTTTACCCTTTTATTTTAATTAAATAAAGTGACTAGAAATGCCTATGTAGCATTCTTTTATTACTTGAACATTATTTCTGTAAGTAAACCTATATATTTTTATATATTCTAAAAGGTATGGTTAAATGTGATTTTTGAGAGTTGGAATCAACTCAAACGCTATTATGGTTTAAATTTGAAAAATGTTTGAATGCAGAAAAGCTTCTGCCTTGTTATTTTTACCATGGGTGATCTATAGATCCAAATGACTTGAATCCAACGGGTTTGGATTCAGCATTCCTAGACCTTTCTAACCAAATTAGTTTCATTCAATTTGGTGCACTGAATCGACCTGGGTTGATTTTTGAAACTGGGTACAAAAGTGTGTTTGAAATTAAATGGAAAAGGTTTAATTCAAATAACTGGGCTGCGCGGGAAAGGTTAACGGGCCGGCCTGCTAAGCGTAGCGCTTCCGCGGGCTGTTTAAGTGGCTGTCCCCACTCGTTAGTGAGACAGGGGGTACGAAGCGGTATGGGGCAATGTGGGACTTTCGATCTAGTTCTAATCCAACGGCTTGGAGTCATCGTCGACGTTGGGCAACGCCGGCGAGACAGAAACCTAGAATGGCCAGTGAGGGTTGCTGGGGGCTCACCGGGGTGCAGGCGAGGGTCGGCGAGGCGGGCGAACGACGAAGTCGACGACGACGAATCTCCTGGTACCGGTGGCTCCTCCTGGGGCGGCTCCAATCGCTGGCTCCCTTCTTCTCCAGAGGCGGCAGGCTTTGGTGAAATTCCGACGAAGTGCTGCTCGCCTTGCTCCGAGAATGGTGTGGCACGATCAGTGAGGAGAGGGGAGTAGAATGGTGTGCTCAATTCGGCAGGGGGTGGCCTCTATTTATAGTCGAGCGAGGGGACCGACGGGGCACACGGTGAGCTCGTCGGGGGCGATGGTACAGACGGCTATTGGCATGGACGAAGGTAGGGGATGGTACGGTGTTCCCTGGCGATGCTCAACGATACGGTGGCGAGACGTGGGGCGGTGCGGGTTGGTCTAGAACACGCGACGCTCTGCGTGGCAGAGGCGGTGTCTTCGACGGCGAGCGGTGGCTGTGCGGCATGGGGCGGCTAACGGGGATGTCTGGCGGTCTCCTGGGTCGGTGGTGATCGTGTATGCACGCGGCGAGGGCGGCGCGCGGTCTGTGGGCTTCGGTCGAGGGTGGCTCTTTGGAGCATGCTCGACACGGTTGGTAGAGGCACGGGCGCGGCGTTCCTGGGTGCTCTGGTCGGTGTCTTCGAGGCATGGCATGGGTGATCTCCTAGACAAGGTTGGCATGGTTAGTTTCCTTCCTAGCTTGATGTCTACACTGGGTGGCAAGGATGCACTCGGTTGTTCACCATTGATGATATTTGCAAGCTCACAGTGGTGCTAGTGCTTGGTTAATCTTGCTAGATGATCTACTGAGATGGTTGTGAGCTAGATAGGGAACCACTTAGGCTCAAAACACTGCACACTATAGTGTTTTGATTTTGTTTGATTTGTGCCTGCCAAGTGTTTGATGAAATGGCCGCATGAATTCAAGTTTTGAATTTTGAAAAGATTTTTGGTGGGTGTGCTAGGTTAGTGCTGGTGAGTCTGCAGATGCTTGGGTTTTGAAAGTTGAGCTTGTTTGAGTGGTTTTTGAACAAGTGGGATCTTCCCATATGATAAGGATTCAATTTTGAATTGCCATTTAAACTATGCATTTGAAAGTTTCTGGATGATCACAAAGTGGGCCTTGATACTCTGTTATGAGTACAATCAATGGTTGCAAAGATCCAGAAAAGTTTCTGTTAGTTTCTGAAAGTTTCAGGCAGCCAAAGTAGGCATGGGAGTTAAATTGGTCAAAATGACCATTCCTTTACTTTATTTGTTTTTCTTTATTTGTCTTTGGGAAAGGTGTGGGAAATGTTTTAGATGATGTTTATTTCACCTAAGAAACATTTTACAAGCAAACAAACACACAAACACACAAACAAGGTGGTTCAAAAGAATTTCAAATTCAATGCATACTCATATGATGATTAGAGTTTGATGATCCAAGTTCAATATTTTTGGGATGTTACAAACCTCCCCCCTTAAACAAAATCTCGTCCCGATATTTGAAAAAGGACGAAAATATTACCTATGATTTGAAGAGATCGGGAAACTCTGTCATGATGTGATCTTCGCGCTCCCAGGTAGCTTCCTCTTCTGTGTGGTTGCTCCACTGAATCTTGAGAAACTTGATGCTTCGGGTTCGGATAGTTCGAAAAGCTTCTTCCAAAATACGGATGGGTACTTCGGGATAGGTCAGGTCATCGTTGATCTCTATGGTCCTGTGATCGATATTCTTGAACACTTCGGTCTTCTCTGGGACTTCGAGACACTTGCGAAGTAATGAGATATGGAACACATTGTGCACGGCTGACATCTCTTCAGGTAGTTCCAATTGATACGATACTTCTCCTCGACGGTTCAGAATCTTGAAAGGTTAGATATATCTGGGGGCTAACTTTCCTTTGAGTTGGAAACGCTGAATTCCCTTCAATGGCGACACTTTCAGATAAACAAAATCTCCTATGTTGAAGGCGAGGTCTCTACGTCTCTTGTCGGCGTAACTCTTTTGTCTGGATTGGGCTGACTTGAGGTGCTCACGAATCTTGTGAACCTTCTCTTCTGCTTCTCGTAGGATGTCGGGTCCGAAGATCTGACTCTCTCCTACTTCCGACCAGTTCAAAGGGGTGCGACACTTCCGTCCGTACATGAATTCAAATGGGGCCATTTGCAACCTGGCTTGATATCTGTTGTTGTATGAAAATTCTGCAAACGGCAGACAGTCTTCCCACTTGGATCCATATTCTAACACACATGCTCTAAGCATATCTTCGAGTATTTGATTTACTCGCTCCGTTTGTCCATCGGTCTGAGGGTGATATGCGGTGCTGAAATCTAGACGGGTTCCTAAACCTTTTTGGACTTTCTTCCAGAATCTCGAGGTAAACTGAGTTCCTCGATCCGATACAATGTTCTTGGGGACTCCATGCAAACTAAAAATTCTAGCGATGTACAACTCTGCTAGTTTCGAACTCTGATATGTGGTCTTGACGGGTAAGAAATGGGCGACTTTGGACAATCTGTCCACTATGACCCAGATAGAGTCATTTCCCCTACTAGAAGTAGGCAGTCCAGTGATAAAGTCCATTCCAACAGAATCCCATTTCCACTCCGGATTCTGCAAGGGTTGCAACAATCCAGCGGGTCTTTGATGTCCTGCCTTGACTCGCTGACATATATCACACCTGGCGATATAGCTTCCGATTTTTCTCTTCATCTTATGCCACCAAAATTGCTCTTTCAAATCTTGATACATCTTAGTTCCTCCGGGATGGATAGAATAAAGAGTATCATTAGCCTCCTTCAGAATAACTTCTTTCAACTTAGAATCTGCTGGTACACAAAGGCGTCCTTTGTACCACAAAACTCCTTCTTCGTCCTCGGTGAATCCAGGTACTTTGCTTGTACCGATACGACGCTTGATTCTGTCAATACTAGCATTTCCCTTTTGCGCCTCTTTAATCTGACTGATCAAAGTGGGCTAGAGTTCTATGCTAGCCAAGAATCCTTCACTTACTAATTCCAATAAAAAATCTTCCATCTCTTTGTGCAAACTTGGTAATCTGCTAAGGGCATCGGCTACCACATTGGCTTTACCAGGGTGATAGTGAATGTCCAGGTCGTAATCCTTGATTAGCTCTATCCATCTTCTCTACCTCATATTCAGCTCCTTCTGGGTGAATATATACTTTAGGCTCTTGTGATCCGTATAGATCTCACAAAGGGTTCCCATCAGGTAATGTCTCCATGTTTTCAGGGCTAGAACTACGGCTGCGAGTTCGAGGTCATGGGTTGGGTAGTTTTGCTCATTTGCTTCAGTTGTCGAGATAGATAAGATATAACTTTGCCTTCTTGCATTAGCACACATACGAGACCGATCTTGGATGCATCACAATACACATCGAAGGGCTTCGTGATATCCGGCATGATTAAGATTGGGGCTGAAATCAATCTCCTCTTGAGTTCTTGAAAACTTGTTTCACATTTGTCGGTCCATTCAAACTTCTTGTCATTCTTCAGCAATTGGGTCATGGGTCTGGCGATACTAGAGAATCCTTCTACGAATTTGCTGTAATATCCCGCCAATCCGAGAAATGCACGAACTTGGGTTTGAGTGGTTGGGGCTTACCAATCTTCTACATCTTTCACTATGGCAAGGTCAACGGCAATTCCTCCGGATGATACAATGTGACCGAGGAATCCTACCTCCTGTAACCAGAATTCACATTTGCTAAACTTTGCATACAACTGATGCTCCCTAACGGTTCCAAGAATGGTCCTTAGGTCTAGCTCATGTTCTTCTTCTGATTTGGAATAAATCAGAATGTCATCGATGAAAACAATGACAAACTTATCCAGGAAGTCCATAAAATTCTTATTCATGAGATTCATGAAATAAGCGGGGTCCGAAAGACATGACTGTATACTCATAAAATCCATATCTGGTGGTAAAGGCAGTCTTTGGAATATCCTCTGCACGAATTTTGAGTTGATGATAGCAAGTTCTAAGATCACTCTTAGAGAACACTTTGGCACCGGTGAACTGATCAAAAAAATCTTCTATCTTGGGCAAGGGGTACTTGTTCTTGATGGTGACATCATTCAATTTCCAATAATCCGTACACAAACGGTTACCTCCATCCTTCTTGTCCACAAACAAGACAAGTGATCTCCATGGTGACGCACTTGGTTGAATCAATCCAATTTCTAGGATGGAATCTAGTTGCTTCTTCATTTCTGCTAGCTCTGACGTGTTCATACTATATGGTCTCTGGGCTATGGGTCCTGTTCCGGGAATTGGTTCGATGATAAACTCGATATCCCGATCTAGGGGCATACCGGGCAAAACATCTGGAAATACATCGGGGTATTCACAGACTATACGGACTTGGTCAATGGTAGGTTGGGCTATACTCTTGTTGCATTTGAATTGGCGAGGTAAGGTTTCAGATACATGCTCGACTGATATTCCGGCAGTACTGGTCATGGTTATGGCTTTCTTGGCACAATCAATCAATCCCTTATGTTTGGACATCCAATACATTCCTAGTACTACTTCCAAACCTTTAGTTCTGAGTACTATCAGATTTGCATAAAAATCTATGCCATGGATTCGGATAGGGACGACTTTGCAAATTTGCCTAGCCTTAGGTTGATCTGGGAAAATGAACAATCATAACATGCTTCAGTTTGGTTGGTTGAATTTTACTAGTGCATGCAAATTCTTCGGTGACAAATGAGTGCGATGCACCAGAATCAAACAACACTCGTGCAAGTACTGAATTAACAGAAAACATACCCAGCATGACGTCTGGCGCTTCCTGAGCTTCTTCAGCATGCATGAGAAAAAGACGGCCATTGCGGTTGAGTGAATTCCTTGGGGCAAATCTTCTTCCTGGCTGAACACGACGCTGCTACTGAGCTGGGGCATTGGCATTGGGGGCTGTAGCATTCTTCTTGTTGGGCACTCGTTGGAATAGTGGCCTTTATTTCCACAGTCATAACAAGTCACTTGCGACTTGTCCTTTGCTGCTACAGGCACAACATTGCTTCCAGTCCTAGGGGCAGTGTTGGTGTTGGCGGTAGCATTGTTGTTGTTGAACTTGTGTGGGGCACGATTGAAATTGCTAGCGTTGCCGGGGTTGTTGTGATTTCCTCCGGGCCTAGGGTTTCCACGGTTGGGATAGGTCGGACGGTTCATCGGGGGTCTGTTTGTTCTTGGGGCAAATCCTGTGGATGGGTTGGGGCGATACTTTGGGGTCTGATGAGTTCCTAGTTGATGCATCATGCGACGCTTCCGGTTCTCATTGGCTTGGTTGATCTTTCCTTCCATCTGGATAGCAGAGTCCACAAGGGCTTCAATATCCGCAAAGGGGATATTGACTAACACTGTCTGCATCTCATCATGCAGACCATTCAGGAATCTTTCTTTCTTCTTGGCTTCGGTGTCGATCTCATCCGGGGCATACCTAGCTAATGAAAAAAAATTGTCACGGTATTCCACTACAGTCATCCTTCCTTGCTTCAGCTCTCTGAACTCGTATCTCATTCTCTTGATCAAAACTGGTGGCACATGGGTTCTGCTAAACTTGACCTTGAATTCTTCCCAGGTCATCATCTGGCCTCCGGTCATTGCACGAACACTGTTCCACCATGCCCTGGCATCTCCGGCTAGATAGTGGGTGGCGAACAGAACTTTCTCGTTGGCTTCCACTCCGGCGACTTCTAGGTTATTTTCCATGGTTTGCAGCCAATCATCGGCGTCTAAGGGTTCTTCTGACTTAGTGAAAACAGTTGGGTTGGTATTGTGGAAATTCTTGAGCTTAGATCCATGGTTGTCCTGATTTCCGTGGCCTTGGTTGTTGTGGGCTAGCTAGGCTATCTGCTGAAGGGTGGCTAGGTTGGCTTGACGTTCCGCTCTTTCAGCTTCACGGTCATAAGTCAACATTTGCAGAATCTGCAACATCGGGTCCGGGGATGAACCACTTCCTCCACGTGGCATTTGAAGATTGAGATAGATCATGAGAAAAGAGGGAAATTTCTAAAGTTTTTTGGTCTTTGAATTTTTTTTAAAGGTCTGACTCAGATTTTCTTGCAACTTGCTTTTTCATTCATTCATTCATAGCACCCGATACAACACACACCACAACAAAGGAAAGCAGATGGTTTTAAGAACCATTCTGAAAACTACGATAAAGTGGGACCGAACACTACTCACTACGCTAGTGCTCAAGTGCTACTACTCCTCGGAATCTGTGGCCTCATCATCCTCATCATCATCGATGAAGGCGAAATCGTCTTCATCGGTGAAGAAGTCCATAGCCTGATCCTCCAGAAAATCATCATCATCGCTGAGATAGGAGTAGGGGTCTCCACGAAGATCCTCTCCGGCATTCTCCCTTTCCTCCAACTACATGTCTCTCCCGTGGATGGTCTCCTCCAAAGATGAGATGCGGTGGAGAAGGCGGGCAATGATGAGCTCCTTCTTGTCGAGCTGACGGCAGCGAGACTTGCGATCCTTTGCTAGCATGGCGATGGTTTGGTCCTTCATCTTGATGATGGCGGACTTGTGGTTGGAGTAGTCATGGCAGTTGTCTAACTCCTGCTGACGATCGTACATTATGAAGCTAAGGTGGTCCAATTGAGTCTTTAGCTCGGGGTGGTATGGGGCTTCCAGTGGTTGTCCATTTGCATCACGCCTTGGGAAAAACTCAAAGCGAGTACCCTTGATCTGATTGATGCTCTGCCCACACAGACGGGAAAGAGCTTCCTGCATTGCCCTGTCAAGTCCATCGAGCCAGTTGTTCTCTCTTAAGGTAAACTGAATTCCTTCCGCAGTGGGAGGTTCAATCTTTCCTCTGAGACTTGCAACAATTAGCCACTGCAGATCTTCTCCTCCTTGATCATTGAGCTGAGCTCCGAAGAACTTGGGGTGCAGACGCTCTAGAAGTTCTGAAACCTGGTCCAAATCCCTCTCAAAGATAAGGTATCCTCCATTCCCCAACTGATAAAACTTGCTGTACTTCACGTCCATCTATAAGAATATAGGATGAGTAAGTTAGTAGAGTGATCAATTGTGTCAAAATTTTATGTATTTTGCAAGAGTTTTTGAGGAACATGAATTTTCATGAAAGAATCAAAGGGATAAGAATAAGAATAAGTTTTTGTAAATATTTGTTTTCTTTGGTTTTGAAACTAAGTTTTTGATTCAAACGTCCAGTCTAACTAGGGTCTCCTATGGTCAGGATGGCTCTGATACCAACTTGTCAACACCCGGATTTTTAATCCCAGATGCCTGTTATGCCATACATCGCAATCCCAGGATTACCATTTTTGCGAGACATAACAGAATTGGATACCATAGTACATCATCCATTACAAACCGTACATAAGTTCTTACACAAATAGGGATCTCATGATCCAGTTCTTAATACAACATCAAGCAGCGGAACAACGGTAGCGTAGGTGAAGCTCCATCTTCGGGGTCACAGGCAATGCTGACGATGGGAGATGATCCTAGTTGTCGTAACCTTCCTGGGGTCCATCCTCTAGGTACTCCTATTCATAGTCTGGCCATGGGAATAGCCAGTGACAAAGCCATGAGTACTCTTTAAGTACTCGCAAACTAATACTAACAAATGAAAGGGGTTTTTGATAATAGGACACTAGGCTCTAGGGTTGTTTTGCAAAAGCCATATTTATCTCTACTACATTTTAGGGGCAACGAATGCTAGTTGAAGTTTATAACATCTAAGTGGGAACTTGTATTTCATATCACAACCCTGTTGTGGTCAAGTCAAAGTCTCACTTCGTTTCACAAGTCATTTTGAAAAGTTTGACGGGGGAACAGTATGGCCACTCCAACTGTCCATAACCGCGAACGCGGCTATTCGAATAGTTTGACACTCTGCAGAGATTGTACACTTTCACCACAATATTTGATACATCCGTCAGGAACAAATCCTGAATTCACCATACTCAGTATGCAGATAATAAATCCTAACCTTTCAATTACACGCCCTAGTATAAGAACCTCTCCAGTGAGTTTGGCCTCCCAACCATGACCAACTGTCATCTTGGGTACTGCACAGGTGGACAATCTTCACAAGGTAGCCTCAGCTCAGACCGTGGCCGGGAGGGAACTAATACTAAGGTATATAAGTTTCCAGTCAAGACCTACCCAATCTTCGGGTATTGTGGTTGTACGATAAAATTGGAATGGTATCCGCATCCAGAAAACCATCAGTTTTATAAAGGGGTAAGGCTCATGCCTCAACATTTTCATCACCAAAATCATCAGGTGTTTTCGGAAACACATGTCCAAAACATTTCAATAGAATGATCCATCATTCCAAGGTTTTCATAACCATTTTTCCACCAAGTATTCCCATCTAAAGTTGATCAAGTTTTATGCTTAGCACTAGCATCTACAGGTGGGGGTAAGCACTAATGAGGGGTGATAAACTAGTGGAGTTTTAACTAAGTTCAAGCTCATGCCTTAGGATGACATCAAGACTATCTAGCTTAGGCCAAATTTTATGCTCTTTATGGAACCTTCACATATATTTCTAGTATCTACCATTCCCTTAGGTAAAATCTAGGTAAGAGCTTTGATAAAGAAATAAAGTAAGAAGCTTGCAAGTAAAACTAGGATTGGGTTATCAAGTGGAGATGATCATAGATTCTTAAGGCATATAGTGGTCATAGTATCAAGTAGGGGTTTGTTTGCATCAGTAGAGTATCTTGCAAGTGTTAGCTTGCACATTCAACTGGTAGTATTAGGCTTGCATTAGTGTCAATATAAGCTTGCAAGTATTGGCTTGCATAGGTATAGTATCAGCTTTCCTTGTGTAGAGCGGTGGTTGAAGTTCTCCTCGGCTTCTTCTTCGTAGAATCCTCCTTCCTCCTCGTATCTTTGGTCGGTACTAGCGTCTATAAATAAATACGAGGTACACAATCACCAAACAATACTTAACTACTTGCAATCATCACACACAGGGGTCCTATAGATGATCTAACATCATCTCTAACATTACAAGATTAAGGCTTGGTTTAATTCCTGTTATTTTTAGAAAAGTAATTTCTACTCATTGAAAAACTACTTAAGATTTAATATTCTCCAAACCAAACGTGGGATCATGTTGACACATGTCATCACCACATATTTTATTCCATGGGAATATGATTTAAAGTGGTGTCACAATTTAATAAGGTTTTACCCTTTTATTTTAATTAAATAAAGTTACTAGAAATGCCTATGTAGCATTCTTTTATTACTTGAACATTATTTCTGTAAGTAAACCTATATATTTTTATATATTCTGAAAGGTATGGTTAAATGTGATTTTTGAGAGTTGGAATCAACTCAAAAGCTATTATGGTTTAAATTTGAAAAATGTTTGAATGCAGAAAAGCTTCTGCCTTGTTATTTTTACCATGGATGATATATAGATCCAAATGACTTGAATCCAATGGGATTGGATTCAGCATTCCCAGACCTTTCTAACCAAATTAGTTTCATTCAATTTGGTGCACTGAATCGACCTGGGTTGATTTTTGAAACTGGGTACAGAAGTGTGTTTGAAATTAAATGGAAAAGGTTTAATTCAAATAACTGGGCTGCGCGGGAAAGGTTAACGGGCCGGCCTGCTAAGCGTAGCACTTCCGCGGGCTGTTTAAGTGGCTGTCCCCACTCGTCAGTGAAATAGGGGGGTGCGAAGCGGTATGGGGCGATGTGGGACGTTCGATCTAGTTCTAATCCAACGGCTGGGAGTCATCGTCGATGTTGGGGAACGCCGGCGAGACAGAAACCTAGCGCGGCCAGTGCGGGTTCCTGGGGGCTCACCGGGGTGCAGGCGAGGGTCAGCGAGGCAGGCGAACGAGGAAGTCGACAACAGCGAATCTCCTGGTACCGGTGGCTCCTCCTGGGGCGGCTCCAATCGCTGGCTCCCTTTTTCTCCAAAGGCGACGAGCTCCGGTGAGATTCCGATGAAGTGCTGCTCGCCTTGCTCCGGGAACGGTGTGGCACGATCAGTGAGGAGAGGGGAGTAGAATGGTGTGCTCAATTCGGCTGGGGGTGGCCTCTATTTATAGTCGAGCGAGGGGACCGACGGGGCACACGGTGAGCTCGTCGGGGGCGATGGTACAGATGGCTATTATCATGGGCGAAGGTAGGGGACGGTGCGGTGTTCCCTGGCGATGCTCAATGATACGGAGGCGAGACATGGGGCAGTGCGGGATGGTCTAGAACACGCGACGCTCTGCGCGGCAGAGGCGGTGTCTTCGACGGCGAGCGGTGGCTGTGCGGCATGGGGCGGCTAACGGGGATGTCTGGCAGTCTCCTGGATCGGTGGTGATCGTGTATGCACGCGGCGAGGGCGGCTCGCGGTCTGTGGGCTTTGGTCGAGGGTGGCGCTCTGGCGCATGCTCGGCACGGTTGGCAGAGGCACGGTCGCGGCGTTCCTGGGTGCTCTGGTCAATGTCTTCGAGGCAGGGCTGGTCGAGAGGGGGCAGTGAGGCATGGGTGATCTCCCAAACAAGGTTGGCATGGCTAGTTTCCTTCCTAGCTTGCTGTCTAAACTGGGGTGGCAAGGATGCACTCGGCTGTTCACCATTGATGATATTGGCAAGCTCATAGTGGTGCTAGTGCTTGGTTAATCTTGCTAGATGATCTACTGAGATGGTTGTAAGCTAGATAGGGAACCAGTTAGGCTCAAAACACTGCACACTATAGTGTTTTGATTTTGTTTGATTTGTGTCTACCAAGTTTTTGATGAAATGGCCGCATGAATTCAAGTTTTGAATTTTGAAAAGATTTTTGGTGGGTGTGCTAGGTTGGTGCTGGTGAGTCTGCAGATGCTTGGGTTTTGAAACTTGAGCTTGTTTGAGTGGTTTTTGAAAAAGTGGGATCTTCCCATATGATAAGGATTCAATTTTGAAATGTCATTTAAACTATCCATTTGAAACTTTCTGGATGATCACAAAGTGGTCCTTGATACTTTGTTACGAGTACAATCAAGGGGTGCAAAGATCCAGAAAAGTTTATGTTAGTTTCTGAAAGTTTGAGGCAGCCAAAGTAGGCATGGGAGTTAAATTGGTCAAAATGACCATTCCTTTATTTTATTTGTTTTGCTTTATTTGTCTTTGGGAAAGGTGTGGGAAATGTTTTAGATGATGTTTATTTCACCTAAGAAACATTTTACAAGCAAGGAAACACACAAACAAGGTGGTTCAAAAGAATTTCAAATTCAATGCATACTCATATGCATGTTTTCATAATTTTATTTAGAAAAGTTTTTGTTAACCCTAATTTTGAAGATTAGAGTTTGATGATCCAAGTTCAATATTTTTGGGATGTTACATTATTAAAGGTTGGGACCTCTACAGATGGTATCAGAGCACTGTGTTGCCTGTAGGATTGTAACCCTAGGATTGGACAAAACCCCTTAGAAAAATAGGAGTTGTTACTGTTCCAAAACTTATTTACAAACAATCTTGTAAACTCTTTCCTCAACCTTTTAGGTCTTGATTCTACATCTCTTCCTCTTTCAACTTGATGGACAAAGCCTTCACCATGACCAATGAATTCAACTTTAGTTTCACCAAGGACTTCAACTTGGAAATCACTAAGGACTACAAGTGAGAACCAAGAGACAATAGATTGCCTACCAAAAACATTGATATCATGTTAGAGTATGGATCATATTGACCTATGAGGTATGACTATACTAAGTTAATTATTTCAAGAAAAACTTGTTATTTCCTTCAACTCATGAATTAGGCTCATATGTTGTTAAGAGAATAGTCGCTTGATGATTGCTTGATTGTTTGTTTGAACTTGATTGTTTTGGGTGATGTGTTAGAACTTCTTTAGTCTATCTGTCATTACTTATCCCTATCAAACCAACAGATGCCTCCCTGTCGTGTCAACCCCAACCAAAATAATAAAAACAACCTCACTCCTGAGATGCAACAGATAATGACATCTCAAGCTCAACTAATGCAGATGATGACATAGTTTATGCAAAATCAGAATCAGAAAAACAACAACAACAACAATCCGAATAATCCTCTAGCACATGATATGCTCACCAGGTTTCTGAAACTAAGGCCTACAAGGTTCTCTGGAACAACTGATCCAATGGAAGCCAATGACTGGTTACGTTCGGTGAATAAGGACTTAGTGACTATTGGCTGCACTGATGAAGAAAAAGTTAGGTTTGCATCACATCTGCTTGAAGGACCAGCAGCAACATGGTGGGACAACTTTCAGATCACCACCCCCCTTGAGGATGTGACATGGGCTATTTTTTAGGATGGTTTCCGTACAGCTCATATCTCATCTGGAGTGATGAACTTGAAGAAAAAGGAGTTCCATAATCTAAAACAGCGTCACCTTAGTGTGGCTGAGTACATTGAAGAATTCAACAATCTGGCACGCTATGCACCGGATGAAGTTGACATAGATGTTAAGAGAAACGAGAAATTCCTCGAAGGACTTAATGATGAGTTGAACCTGCAACTGTCTTTTGCCTATGTCCCAACTTATCAATAACTCTGTGACAAAGCCACCATTTTGGAAAACAAGATGAATCAAGTTGAGAACAGAAAGAGGAAGCATAAACTCAAGTATCACTCAGGATCATCACAAAAGAAGCGTTCATTCAAAAAGAGCAATGAAGATTCTGAACCACATCAGCATCACCACAACAACAATGGAACGGATAATAATGGAAATGGTACTGACAATGGAGATGACCTTGGTGAGAACCAACATGGCAATTTCAGGAAGAAGGACATTAGCTAGTTGCAGTGCTATAATTGTAAGGAACTTGGACACCATGAATCGGACTGTCCTGAGAAGAAAAAGAAAAAGGATGCTATAAACTCCAATGGAAATAACTCCAATGTGACCCAGAAAAGACATGTGAACCACATTGACATGGATGGGAACCTTGAAGAAATAGAAGAAGTGGATGTCAGGAATTAGTTAACTCAGAAGAGTCAAATAAGGATTCCTTGTCTGGATATCAAGTATTGAACCCATGGTCAAGTGAACCATCAATGTAACCCTATGAGACTTTCTTTTAAGGGTGGTAGTACCCTAGTTGTCTTCAAGCCACCTTGTAACCCTAGCCTCCCCAAATCTCTGGACGAGATTTCTTTTAAGGGTGGTAGCCTGTCACATCCCAAAATTTTCCAAATTTTGAAATGTGAAAAAATAAATAAACAAATTAAACAACGGTTGAAATTTAGGGTGAAAAGAAACTTTTTGATTCCAAATGGAAACATCAAAACCTAATTTGAACAAATAAAATCCTAAAGGGATTTAAAAAGATAAAGCAAATAATAAATAAAGTTATAAAAGTTGGAATCACCATTTTTGGATCTTAAATGAAAAGATATGGTTTTTGTAAGCAAAGGAAGAAAACTATTTTAAAGAGTCAAATTAAAGCTTGGCCAAGCAAATGAAATAAAATATTTCTGTTTGATAAAAAGAGTAAAGGATTATTTAAATAAAATCATGAGGATTTAATAATATCCAAAATTTATTTAAGTAAAGGCTTTTTCCATTTTAAATAAACATTAAAAACTTATTAGAGTGTTTTAATAAAAACTCAAAGTGTTTTATATTTTCAATTAAAACCTAGTGAAAAGGTTTTGGAAGAATTTAGAAAGTCAAATAGAGTTTTAAACATATTTGAATCCTATTTGAAATAAGGACTAAAGTCTATTTATTTATTATTAATAAGTAATAAACCCTAAAAATAATTGTTCAATTTTGGACTTTGGAATATGTTGATAAACAGAATTAAAATATACCCAAAGTTTGGTGGTGGTTTAAACTGAAATAGAGTTTGAATTATTTGAATGAAAATCAAAGAAGAAATTCAAAATATAAAAAGAGAAAACATTCTGTATAAAAAAAGAGAAATGAAGCAGCCCAGCCGGCAGGCCCAACCTAGCGCAACAGCTAGCCCACCAGCTCTCCCCGCAGTGAAGCGTTTTCCACTCAACCGCTCACCTGCCCCGTCGCTGATCAGTGGACCCCACTCTATCTTCCTCTCTCTCGCAGACAGCGCGGCCCCGCGCTGTCAGTCATCGTCTCCACCACGACCGTTTCCCCCTCGCCGTTTCTGCCGTGATTCAATTGCGTTAATTCGCGTTGATGGCTGGATTAAACTCGCCAGTAACAACGCACACTTAAGCGCCTCGTTCTCCTCTTCCATTCCCCCCAAGCAACGCCTCCTCTCTGCCTCCAGGCTGCCCCAATTTCGAGCTCGAACCACAACCTCCTCACTGCCTCTAGCCACCACAAGCTTACTCCCCTCTCCCGTGCGCATCTGCCAGTGTGTTCCACTCACCCGCGCGCGTTCCCTAGGTTCGACAACCTCGACATCTGAGCGTTGTCGTGTCTACCATTACTCCGGCAAGCCTCCCTGGTAAGCACCGTCCACCCCTGTCTCTCCCGATGATGCCTTCGTGACCGCCACACTCACAGGCGTCTAACGCACCCTTTGTTTCTTTCTTCTTCTGGTGACCTACAAGCTCGCCTCCGATGACAACCAGAAGCACCCGACGCCGTTGCAAGCTCCGGCGAGCAATCCACTCCGCTCCAGTGCGCCCCTCGACGAACTGAGGCCACCTTGAGCTTCACCACAACCGCACGAGCACGATGAGCATCCTCACTCCCTCCCTCGCTTCCTGAATCATCGCCAATGCCACCACCCGAGCGTCCCCCGCCGTCCGCCGCTGCCAGCGCAGCCAGTCCATGGTCAGATGCGCTGTGTCCATTGGATCTTGATCTAGTGGCTGAGATTAGATTTTAAACGAAGGGGTACGCGTCCGTCTGTGCCGTGCGATTTAAGGGAGATCCTGCGGCCAGTATTGATCGATCCGCATGAACCGTTACCGACCAATAGGATCGAGCCACGTGGACAGAGTTTGATTTTAAAAACAGAATTTGATCTATTACATATGCAAACTTGTAAAATTCATAACTATAAATCTACACGTCCAAATTTTGAAAATTTTATATCAATGGAATCAGCAGGACAAGTACTTTGCAACAATATACTTTGTTTAATGTTTTGCATCTGGAAAATTGGTTGAATTTTCAGAAACTTGTGTAGGCCTAATTTGAATATAAAAATTGTTCTAGATATATTTTTAAGGTGAAATCTTTGATAAATGGTTTGTTTTGAACCTACTGACCATAGGAACCAACTTATGGATTTAAAATTGTATTTTGTGAAGCTAAGGAATGAATATTTGAATTAGAGCATTTCTAGTCAAATAAAAATATTGTTTATGTGTTAAAAATGCTTTTTGAGAAAATCTTTGGAAAATGATTTGAGTTAAAACTCTCTGACCCAAACACCAAGTTTTGAGACTTAACAATATATTTGATGAACCCTATAAAATTATTACCTTGCAAAAGGCATATTCAACAACATAAAATATCACCTTAGTATAATAATTGGTTTATGGAGTGAAACCTTTTGCAAATGGTTTTATCACATTGGTAAATGACCAATATGGGCCTTAAAATAGTTAGAGCCTAATAGCAACCACTTTTATAAATAAAACCATCTTTTGCATGCTTGCATGCATTGCCATGTTTTTGATATTTTATGTGGTGAAATTGTTTGAATGCTAGTTGAATATGTGTTTGCTTGATTGAATTGTAGTGAAGTTAGAAGAGTGTGATATTTGCAAGATCAAGAAGTGAACCAACATTCTCTACTAAAAAGTCAAGTGACACTATCATCCATGTCCTACTATTTTCATTACACTTAGTGAATTTTTGTAACATGCATGATAGGACTACTATATTTTATGCTATGCTAAATCCTATTAGGATATCCTTATATCTTCCTTAGTAAAAACATAGTAGTTGTAGTATGCTTAGCCCTGCTATATATTTGGGATGGGATACATGATATGATTATATAAAGTGTTGGAAAAATATATGTTTTATATAATAAAACAAGTACTCAATGAACCACCTGGGTGGAAAGAGGATAATAAAGTTTTGGACAAGGTGGCAACAAAGGTAACCATGTTTATATGGCTATCTTTTTGTATGTGCACTAGAAGGAAACCACCCAGGGACTTAGAGATTGAGCATGTTTCTCGTAGAGTGGCTTTCGTGTATAGCCACATGCTAAATGGGCTCTGGCTTAGTCAACTACATAGCGGAAGACCCATGCATTGGCATCTTCAGGTTAACTAGAATTGTGTATGGGAAACAAATCCCTACATTGGTGCCTGGTTAACAATCTAGCATTGTGTATTGGGAGGACTTCTATGGAAAGACTTTGTCACATTCTCGATCTGCCGGTACTCCATTTGGTGAGTACTTATCCAGCGGCCACTGGTGGCGTCAAGACGAGATTGTGTCATGTGGGTAAAGTGTACAACTTCTGCAGAACATCAAATTCTAAGTACTTAGCCATGTCCCCGGTTACGGACAACTCTGAGCAACTAAGGCCTGAAGCTATGGAATATCTCGACATTCCAATTTCTCAAAGTAAAACTTGATGATGTCAACAAGGGATTTGAAGCACTTGGAGTTTTCCAAGTAGTTCAGAAAGATTTTCAAAAGATCAAAACTGTTTTTAAAATATAGGACAAAAACTATATTGCTTTCTGCAAATGAGCCTAAACCCTACTTAGCCAAATATGCATGTAATGATAGGATCCACTTATTTCTACATAGTAGTGAAACTTGCCAATACAATTCAAAGGTATTGACCCTTGTGGCTATAACTTATAATGTTGCAGGTTTGTTTGATGATTAGTGAAGTGTGTTGATTAGGATTACAAGTCTACAACCAACATGATTGCCTGTGGCACTTTGAAGATGAATGACTCCATGCTATAGTTATTTCTGCTTCATTGTATTGAGATAGCCAAATGAGTTTGTAAGATGTAATGAATTATTTTATTCCTGGTTATAAAGTTGTATTATGACCTTTGTTTCTTGATATTACATCTTAAGTGTGGATGCTAGCTATTGATCCAGGGACTAGCATTGTAAACATAGGGATCTCTACCTTATTAAAGGTTGGGGCCTCTACAACAATCCACACTCCAATGCCATGAAAACCAGACTTAAATAAATTATCAACACTTCATTTACTTTTTCTTTTTGAGAGGGTGCTTCATAGAATATTCATGTTGTAAACTTCCACCGTGATGCATTGCATGGCTTAGGTTGGCAGCCCAATGCCCCTATAACACATATGCATACTCAAAAAAACTTGATCATTTCTAGCTCATTTCATATTTTTTGGTAGGTATCCACAACCAAAAGAACAAGATATCAACGAATAGTAATGCAATGTTTTAAAGCTTTCCCCATGATACCATGGTTTTGCTAATAAATAAACTATAAACTGTCAAAAACATAATTTTCAATTACCAATGGTCAAATTCTTATTTTCCCTTTTGTATATTTTAAACGGTTGCATGCATAGTGGTTTTCACCCCCACATCTTACTTTTTCATGAGCTTTCAACAAAAAGTGAGATTATTTTGAACTACTTGAAGGCATAGCACAAATATTATACTTATAGTAGTAAGTGCCACATAGGTAGGTATGGTGTATGTTGTTGGAGTTTAAGGTATTTGGATATACAAGTTGTTGGGGGATAACCCCAGGTAGGGTCAAGCTAAGGTAAAAGGGAAAATCCCACCAAGCTATAGATCTGGCCAGGGCATGACCCGACCGAGGTAGATAAGGGTCGACCGAATAAGGGACGGATTACCCTAAGCTAAGCGCCTATGGCTTGACTCGGCCGACATACAACTTATATCGTCACGATGTCTTGTGTGCTTTCTATTTGCAGGTACGAGTTTGGCCGAGTCATAATAGATGAGGCCGAATTAGGAGATGGCTTGCTCGAGAATGAGAGAGCGAGCCCCAAGGTGGACACAGACCTCTGTCTCTCCCTCAAGTATCCACGCAAAGACAAACACTATAAACAAGTGCCAAAGGGACAGAAATAGAGGAGATGTCACGGAGGTGACAGACCTATATCCCAACGATCACATGTCATGGACTCTAGGTCTTTGTCGTTGATAGAAGGGTGACAGGGGAAAGACACCGGCCGAGTTACCATATTAGGAAGAGCATATGCTGGGAATATGTTTTCCAGCTCATCCCTAATTCTAACCTGGTCACCCCTTTATAAGGTGAGCCAGGGCCTCCTAGAGAGGGGATTGATTCATTTGACACTTAGAGAAACCCTAGAGTGAGACAGGGAAAAAGTGTCATCTTATTCATCTGTCTGATATAGCTCAAGGAGAAAGTGTAAACCATTGTAGATATAAATACAAGATCTTGAGAGTATTGTTCATGTGTATATCCAGTATGATATCCCTCCCTGGATCCCACTAGTACACATTGGACCAAATTTAGCCTACCCATGGCATCTGCCGTGCCACCACCACGATAGTTGGCGCCCACCATGGGGCCAGCAGCAGTGCTAGCTGGAGTCAAGATCCAGACAGGAAACTTCATTGCTACTGGAGAGCGCATCGTCTTCGGACTGGTCTAGCGCTTCGACCTGTGGGACTACGTCAGCGACAACGCGCACCACTTCGCCAAGCACTCCCCTTCGCGCAACGGAGTCTTCATCAACCTTGGCGCGCACAAGGTCTAGTCAGAGTGAACGTCTCCTGCATGTATCCGTAGCTAGTCGTTCTCGCGAGAGAACCTCCCCTCTGCTCTTCACGCGGCTCACGTATCACTCGCCCCGAAGGTAGCGTCGAGGAGATGATGACTACACCAGCAGTAGGCGCTGGAGCTAGCACCAACAAAGACCCGGCAACAGCAAACCCAGAGGAAGCGGATAATGTGACTCCCAGGGTACCTCGTTCGAGGGGCCCTCTGGTAGAGATGCCTAAGAATATCCTGTAGGAAGCCATAGATAGCTTAAATACTCATGTAGCTCCCATTGTAGACCCAGCTCAGGCATAGGACGAGATGGAGAAAACCTGGCAGAAAGTGCTAGAGGGATCTAAGAGAGTAGTAGCTGCACAACAGCCACTTAACATTACCTTGCGTGAGTATGCTAGGGCGAATAAGCTTAATACGAGCCCAACGCATATGGATAGTTTAAGAAAAAGAGGAAAGAACCTCCTTAGTGATATTAACAAGGAACATGTGCCAAGGCCAAGTGACTTGGCTGACCCAGGGTTGCCAAGGTATAGAGGCAGCTAGAGAGAATTAATGAACTGGTGCGCATAGCAAACCAGCAGAATGAGGAACTACTTAAGAACAACCCGGCAAGGCTAGGAGGTTCCCATGTCGTTCATTCGGCTGGGGGTGCTCCATGAAAATCAGCCGCCACAACCTCCTCAAATGATGGAGGCCCGAGGAGATAATAGGTGGTCACCTTGGGGAGAAGAAACAAGAAGATGGTACCTTATGATCCGGCTGTGGCCGGAAAAGCAAAAACAGCACAAGTTCAGGATTAGGGAAGTGGTATCCGAGGTAACAGAAACCCAAGCCAAGGTCATGGTGGCCAGCTTAACTCAGTTTGAGGAGGGCAGCATCCACCTCAGCATCATCAACTAAGGTATATGTCTCGGTAGGAACAGAGTGCAGGACCAGTACCGCAACACCCAGAGAAAAATAGGTACAATGATGATTACTCGGCAATGGAAAACTCCGGGTTCCCGAGGCCAGATCATAACATGATGGGACCAAGGCTAGGGAACAGTAACTGGTAGCCGGACGATGCAAGATTGAAACTGGACAGAATATATAGGTCCGAGCTATTGGAAGAACAGGGTCCTCCGGGTCAGACATGTTTTGGACCTCAGATTATGAGGGAATTACCTGTGGCACATTTCCAATTGGCTAGGGAGACAAAGACATATGATGGTAGCACAAAGCCACAAGATTGGTTGATACATTATGCCACTGATGTGAACATCATAGGGGGCAACCTCAGAAGGGTAGTAAGATATGTACCTCAAATGTTAGAGGGACCAGCAAGGGTCTGGTTGAATAATCTGTCGGCAAGAAGTATCAACTGCTGGTTGGATTTTGAGGAGATGTTTGTAGAAATTTTACCAGTACATACAAGAGGCCAAACAGACCTCAACAGCTGGCAATGTGCAAAAAGGAGCCGAATGAAACCGATCGATAATTTCGGACTTGGTGGTGCAACCTGAGAAACTCATGTGAAGGAGTAATCGAGTCACAAGCAGTTGCATGGTTCCCTCAGGGGTGCAGATAGAGAAGTGTGTTATGGCAAAGGTTATAGAGAGATATGCCAACTATGTTGGCCGAAACAATCAAAATTGCCGGCTCATATGCATTGGGTGACCGACTCAGCCCGAGCTTATGTCGGCAGAGCAAAATGAAGAGCATTACGCCCGTGATGATGTCGGGTCATCCCAGAGACATGATTTCTGAAGTAAGAGAAGAGAAGAAAGGTCGAATAATCGATATAACTCTAACCATGTTGCTGCTGTAACCCAAGACCAGCCAGCAACTGGGGGTAATCAGCGATAGAAAAACAGTGCGAAGTAGTGGACACCGAAGAATGATGGCAAGAAGGAATGGAGTGCGGAGTAGAAAAAGCAATGGCAGGAAAGGCCAAAGTATACATATGAGTCCATGTTGGATCAGCCCTATAAGTTCCATACGCCTAATCCGGCTAAGCTAGCGGATCATACAACTTGACATTGTGCATGGATGAAGCTGGCCATGGGTGAGGCAGGACCAAACCAGTCGAATCACCAACCATAGCTCACAGGAGGCAATGCTCAACAGCAGCTAGCTTTACCTACACTACCGCCGAGGTACGAGAACCATGATAGAAGGGAAGCTATGCACCAAGTGGCGAATAAGAACCATGAGGACCGTGGAAACCCCGGCAATGGAGGCCAGAATGACTATAGAGAGAGTCATCAGACATACTTTGTGTTCAACACAGAAGAAACAAACATGCAAAGCATGCAGAGGCAACATATAGAAGTAAATGCAGTTATGTCGGCCGTGCCAAAGTATATGCATTGGTCGGGTCAGGAAATTACTTGGAGTATGAAGGATCACCCCAAGATCATGCCAAAACCTGGATCGTATGCTTTAGTACTTGATCCGATATTCGTTGGGCCGAATATTACCATAACGTTCTCCAAGGTGCTCATTGAAAATGGCAGCGGTATAAATATGTTATACAAAGACACAATGCATAAGCTAGATATCTCGGAGAACATGTTGCAGTCGACTAAGACTACATTTCATGGCATTGTGTTAGGATTGTCCTGCGAGCCAATTGGCAAGGTCTGGGAAGATGTGTTATTCGGCACAAGGGAAAACTACAGGACTGAGAATTTGGAGTTCGAGGTTCTGGTCCCGTAAATTTTCTACCATGAATTGTTGGGTAGGACAACTATATAAAAATTCATGTCTTACACTCAAATCGTTACTTGAAGATGAAAATTCCAGGACCCCATGGTATTATTACCATTGCTGGAGATTACAGGATATCAATGGAGTGTTCCTCGGTCGGGTCAAACCTAGCCGAATCATTGGTGATTGCAAGGGAAAACCTAGCCGGATCAAGAGGTAGCAGCTTTGGATCAGTCGGCGTTGTTAAATAAGACGACACTCAATAACCTGCATGGAAGTGTGTCATTCCAGCTAACTAAGGATACCAAAAAGGTTCAAATTGACGACCAGTAGGAAAGAGATCTCGTCAACTTCCTCCGTGAGAATCGGGAAATTTTTGCTTGGTCTACTCAAGATCTTCATGGTGTGCCGAGGGAGCTGGATGAGCACACTTTGCATGTCAGGCCAGATGCAAGGCCAGTGAAGAAAACTCTCTGCTGCTTCGCCAAAGATAGGAGAAAAATCATTGGGGATGAGATAGCTCGCCTCCTTGCACTCGGGTTTATCATGGAAGTGCTTCATCCGGATTAGCTATCTAATCCGTAGAATGTGGCAGTTGTGTGGAGCATGTGCATTAACTACTCGAACTTGAACAATGAAGGGTTTCGCAGCATAGTAAATCAAAAAAATTCTACGGATGCGAACGGGAAAGCCAAGATCTAATCTAGGAGATGCAAACAACGAGGGGGTAGATGAGATCTTCATACCCTTGAAGATTCGCACAGCGCAACATTCAATAGAACGTGGTTGATGTAGTCGTACTAGCTTCTCCTCCTCGCGATCCGATCCGATCCAACACCGCAAGTGGCGATGCCTCCGAGAGATGCACACGTACGACACCTCGACGTCTCCTCCTTCCTCGGTCCAGCAAGTGGGGTGGAGAGATATATTGGATCTACAACACGACAGCGTGGTGCAAAGGTGGAGAGTTTCTGCGGCAGGGCTTCACCTACGCGCAGTCGGGAGAGAGAAGGAGGGCAGCAACTAGGTGGCTAGGGTTTGAGGAGGTGTGGGGCGAGGGTGCGCCCCTGCCCTCTTTATATAGAGGGCTGGCCGGCTGCGCCCTTGCCCCTCCTCCAAGCCTAGGGCCGGCGGACACATGGGAGGAGTGGGGGCAAGTTTCCCCCCTTCTAGAAGCTCTCCCTAGGGTTTCCCCTAGGGCTTGGCCGGCTGGGCCTATGGGGCCTTGTGCCCCTGGACCAATGCAGCCAGGGCACTCCCTCGTAGGCCCACGCCCCCTCCCGACAAGTGGGGCCACGTTGGTCCCACTCCGGAAGGTTTTAGAAGCTTCCCGTACAATACCGAACAATCCGAAACAATTCCGAAATCCAAAAACTGCTTTCCCTTATATTAATCTTATTCTATGGACCATTACGGAACCTCTCATGACGTCCTGGATCTCATCCGAGATTCTGAACAAAAACTCATAAAACAATTATCCATTCTATCCTAGCGTCGAGACACGTTAAGTGTGTGACCCTACGGGTTCGAGAATATGCATACATGATCTTCTATCAATAATCAACAACGGGGTCTGGAAACACATATTGACACCCACACATTCATCGATGATCATATCGGATGAACCACGGTGTCAGGATTCAATTAATCCCATATATATATTCCCTTCGTCACGCGATATTTTACTTGCCCGAGATTCGATCGTCGGTATCGGCATACCTAGTTCAATCTCGTTTACAGCAAGTACTTTACTCGTTCCGTAATCCGATATCACTTTGTGATTAACTCCTTAACCACGTGCTTGCAAGCGGTGCTGATATTGATTACCGAGTTGGCCCAAAGTATATCTCTCCTACTTGGGAGGGACAAATCCCATCTCGATACATACAACCCAACAAGTACTTTCCCATCACCTGAGAGACACCTTTATGATCACCCTCTCATAGGATGACGTTTGATGACCTCAAAGCTTTCTTCCGATACCACGGAGTTGCATTATCTCATGGTCTAAGGAATACAATATTTGACATAAGAAAAAACTTTGCAAAGATGAACACGATGACACGATCTAATTGCTCTGCTTGATTTGGGTCTGTCCATCATATCATTCTCCCAATGATATGATCTCATTATTAATCGACAACTCATGTCTATGGTTAGGAAACCTTAACCATCATTAATCAATGAGCTAGTCCATAGATGCGTACTAGGGGCACGGCGTTGTTCATAAACCACACAAGTATCAAAGTTTCCGCTTAATACAATTCTAGCATGGAATATAAACTTTATCATGAACAAGAATTATAATAATAACATCTTTATTATTGCCTCTAGGGCATATATCCAACAGTCTCCCAGTTTCACTAGAGTCAATAATCTAGTTTACATCTGGCAATAATCTAACACCCATGGCACTAAGGTGCTGATCATGTTTTGCTCGTGGAAGAGGTTTAGTCAACAGATCTGCGACATTCAGATCCGTATGTACTTTGCTAATCTTCAGATCTCCATCTGTTATATAATCTAGAATTATATGAAACTTGCGGTTGATATGCTTGGTCTTTGAATGATATCTTGGTTCCTTAGCCAGTGCTATGGCGCCATTGTTGTCACACAATATCTCCAGTGGGTCCAACGCACTTGGAACCACAGCAAGCTCAGTGATGAAGTTCCTGATCCAAACTCCTTCACTTGACGCTTCTGCAGCAGCCATGTATTCCGCTTCTACTGTAGATCCCGCGATCACGCTTTGCTTGCAGCTTCTACAGCTCACAGCTCCTCCATTCAAAATATAAATGTATCCTGTCTGAGATTTAGAATCATCCTTGTCGGTGTTGAAACTAGCATCGACGTAACCTTTTACGACGAGCTGTTCATCACCTCCATAGACTAAGAACATTTCTTTAGTTCTATTTAAATACTTTATGATGTTCTTCACGGCTGTCGAGTGTTCCGCTCCTGGATCACTTTGGTATCTGCTCGTCAAACTAAGAGCTTTGGACACATCCGGTCTAGTACATAGCATGGCATACATGATAGATCCTATCGCCGAGGCATAAGGCACTTTGCTCATAGCTTCTCTATCGTTTACCGTGGCTGGACACTAAGCCCTGCTCAATATCTTACCTGACAACATAGGCACTGAACCTTTCTTTGCCTTATCCATTCTGAACCTTTTCAGAACTTTGTCTAGGTATGTACTTTGGCTTAAAGCTATCAGGCGTCTTTGTCTATCTCTATAGATTTTGATGCCCAATATATAAGCAGCTTCCCCTAGGTCTTTCATTGAAAAACATTTGTTCAAATAACTCTTCACATCGTTCAGCATGTCAATGTCATTTCCGATAATCAATATGTCATCCACATATAGTACCAAAAATGTCAGTGAGCTCCCACTCACTTTCTTGTAGATACAAGCTTCATAGAAATTTGGAACAAATTCAAAGCTCTTGATCACTTGATCAAAACAAAGGTTCCAACTCCGAGATGCTTGCTTCAGTCCATAAATGGAACGCTGAAGTTTGCACACCTTATCAGCATCCTTAGGATCGACAAAACCTTCGGGTTGCATCATATACAACTCTTCATCAATGTTGCCATTGAGGAACGTAGTCTTGACATCCATCTTCCATATTTCATAATCATGAAACGCAGCAATTGCTAATAAAATCTGAATGGACTTAAACATCACTACGAGAGAGAAAGTCTCATCGTAGTCAACACCTTGAACTTGTCAAAAACCTTTCGCGACAAGCCGTGCTTTATAGATAGTAACATTACCATCCACGTCCGTTTTCTTCTTGAAAATCCATTTGCACTCAACGGCCTTTCGGTCGCTAGGAGGGTCCACCAAAGTCCATACTTGGTTTTCGCTCATGGATCCCAATTCGGATTTCATGGCCTCTAGCCATTTCTCAGAGTCTGGGCTCATCATTGCTTCCTCATAGTTCGTTGGTTCACTGTTGTCTACTAACAAGATAGTTAACACAGGGTTGCCATACCACTCAGGAGGGGCACGCGACCTTGTCGACCTGCGACGTTCAGTAGTAGCATCGTCCGAAGCTTCATGATCCTTGTCATTAGCTTCCTCTATTGTTGGTGCAGACGGCACTGGAACAATTTCAGGAGCTGCGCTACTCTCCAACTCAAGAGAAGGTTCAATAACCTCGTCTAGCTCTACTTTCCTCCCACTCACTTCTTTCGAGAGAAACTCCTTCTCAAGAAAGGATCCGTTCCTTGCGACAAACACTTTGCCTTCGGATCTATGATAGAAGGTATACCCAATCGTTTCCTTAGGGTATCCTATGAAGACGCATTTCTCCGCTTTGGGTTCGAGCTTGTCCGGCATCAACTTCTTGACGTAAGCTTCGCATCCCCAAACTTTAAGAAACGACAACTTAGGTTTAGCACCAAACCACAGTTCATACGGTGTCGTCTCAACGGATTTAGATGGTGCCCTATTTAAAGTGAATGCAGCGGTTTCTAATGCATAACCCCAAAATGATAACGGAAAATCTGTAAGAGACATCATTGATGGCACCATATCTAATAGAGTTCGATTCCGGCGTTCAGACACACCATTGCGCTGTGGTGTTCCGGGTGGCGTGAGTTGCGAAACGATTCCGTTTGCTTTAAGATGCGTGAGAAAATCATAACTCAAATATTCACCTCCACGATCGGATCGTAGAAATTTAATTTTCCTGTTACGATGGTTTTCCACTTCATTCTGAAATTCTTTGAACTTTTCAAATGTTTCAGATTTATGTTTCATTAAATAGATATACCCATATCTATTTAAGTCATCAGTAAAAGTGAGAAAATAGCGATAACCACCGCGCGTCGAAACACTCATTGGTCTGCATACATCGGTATGTATGATTTCCAACAAGTCCGTTGCTCGCTCCATTATTCCGGAGAACGGGGTTTTGATCATCTTGCCCATGAGGCAAGGCTCGCACGTGTCAAATGATTCAAAATCAAGAGACTCCAAAAGTCCATCAGAATGGAGTTTCTTCATGCGTTTTACACCAATATGACCTAGACGGCAGTGCCACAAATAAGTCGTATTATCACTATCTACCTTGCATCTCTTAGCCTCAATGTTATGGATGTGTGTTTCATTGCTTTCGAGATTCAGAAGAAATAAACCATTCATAGAAGGTGCATGACCATAAAAGATGTTACTCATATAAATAGAACAACCATTATTCTCCGATTTAAATGAATAACCGTCTTGCAATAAACACGATCCAGATATGATGCTCATGCTCAACGCAGGCACATAATAACATTTATTGAGGTTTAAAACAAATCCCGAAGGTAAAACTAAGGAGAGCGTGCTGGCGGTCATCACATCAACTCTTGATCCGTTGCCAACGTGCATCGTCACCTCATCCCTCGCTAGCCGCCGTCTATTCCGTAGCTCCTGTTTCGAGTTACAAATATCAGCAACTGAACCAGTATCAAATACCCAGGCACTACAACGAGGGCTAGTAAGGAAAACATCAATAACATGTACATCAAATATACCTTTGATGGTGCCAGCCTTCTTGTCCGCTAAGTACTTCGGACAGTTACGCTTCCAGTGACCCTTGTCCTTGCAATAGAAGCACTCAGTGTCCGGCTTAGGTCCATACTTGAGCTTCTTCTCTGGAGGGGCAACGCGCTTGCCGCTGCCCTTCTTGAAGGGATTCTTTGCACCCTTACCTTTCTTAAAGCTGGGGGGCTTGTTGACCATCAACACATGCTTATCTTTCTTGATGTCCACCTCCGCAGCTTTCAGCTTAGCAAAGAGCTCGGTGATCGTATCAGTGGAACCAATCTGATTATGAGTAACTACAAAACCTTTGTAGCTAGGAGGGAGTGATTGCAGAACTCTGTCAATCTTGAGCTCCTCTGGAATCTTGCAGTCCAGTTGCTCAAGGCGTTGAGTGTAGCCCGACATCTTAATGGCGTGCTCACTAACGGAACTCCCTTCCTCCATCTTGCAGTTAAAGAATTTCTTAGAGATCTCATATCTCTCAGAACGGGCCTGAGTCTGAAACATAGTTTTCAATTCCTCAAGAATCTCAAAGGGCCCGGGGAACTCCTCAAAACGATTTTGAAGGTCCGATTCCATAGCAAACAACATGGTGCTCTTAATCACACCATAATCATCCTTGCGCGACTGATAAAAAGCTTTCTCATCAGCCGGCGCATCTACAGCAGGGGCGTCACCTAGCGCTTTCTCAAGGACATAGTCCTTTTGTCCGCCAGAGAGAATGATTCTCAGATTGCAGAACCAGTTGGTGAAGTTAGACCCATTGTTCTTAAGCTTTTCTTTCTCAGCAAAAACATTGAAGTTGAAGTTGGACTTAGCCATTTGATCTACAAAATTTGCAAGTACAATTAGACTATGTTCATGATAACTAGTTCAACTTAATCAAATTACTAGATGAACTCCCACTAAATTCAACATCTCTCAAGTTGTTTAGTGAACATGATCCAAATTCACCACACCTAATCCGATCTTCACGAGAAGAGATGTGGTTTCAATAGTGGACAACAAAGTGTCGATCATATCATTCATATGACTCATGCTTAACCTTTCGGTTCGTGTGTTCTGAGGCCGTGTCTTTACATGCTAGGCTCGTCAAGTCAAACCCAAGTATTTTCGCATGTGCAAAACTGGCTTGCACCCGTTGTATGTGAACGTAGAGTTTATAGCACCCGATCATCACGTGATGCTTGAACACGACGAACTTTCGTAACGGTGCATACATGGGGAGAACACAGTTTTATCTTGATCTTTAAGTGAGGAATCATATTATAATGCTACCGTCGCGATCTAAGCATAATAAGATACATAAAAGGATAAACATCACATGCATATAATTTTATGTGACATGGTATAGACAATCTCCGCGCAATGATCTCCATCTTGTGCGTGCTAGCATGATCTCCATCACTCCACCATGATTGCCTCCACCACAAATAGCAACTACAACTATTGCTAACTACTTAGCGATAAAGTAAAGCTATTACATGGCGTATAAGAAGTTGACACACAGGTTATACACAATTATAAAGAAAACCATATGGCTCATGCCGGTTGTGTACTCATCGACATGCAAGTCGTGAAATATTACAAAACATGATCATTGCATACAACATACACATCACATCTTGGGCCATACCATATCACAGAAACACTCCCTGCAAAAACAAGTTAGATGCCTCTACTTTGTTTTTGCATGTTTTACGTGGCTTACGGGAGTAACAAGCTAAGAACGATTCTTACCTACGGAAAGCCACAATGGAGATATTATGGTTGCCAACATCTGGTGTAAATCCCATGACAACTGTGAAACTGGCATCCACCAGACGCATGTGTGTAACAAGCCACACGTCAAGTGCAGAGCCGGTCTCGCGAACGAGGTCGCGTAAAGTTGGCCTGGACCGCTTCGATCTCACTATCCCTTGTCATAAGAAGTACACAAACAAGAGGCTTGAAACAGAGAACATCAACGCCCGCAACAAGCATGTTGCGTTCTACTCGTGAAACACATCTACGCATAGATATAGCTCTGATACCACCGAAGGGTTTCGCAGCATAGTAAATCAAAATATTTCTACGGATGCGAACGGGAAAGCCAAGATCTAATCTAGGAGATGCAAACAACGAGGGGGTAGATGATATCTTCATACCCTTGAAGATTCGCACAGCGGAACGTTCAACGGAACGTGGTTGATGTAGTCGTACTAGCTTCTCCTCCTCGTGATCCGATCCGATCCAACACCGCAAGTGGCGATGCCTCCGAGAGATGCACACGTACGGCACCTCGACGTCTCCTCCTTCCTCGGTCCAGCAAGTGGGGTGGAGAGATAGATTGGATCTACAACACGACGGAGTGTTGCAAAGGTGGAGAGTTTCTGCGGCAGGGCTTCACCTACGCGCAGTCGGGAGAGGGAGAGAGAGAGAGAGAGGAGGGCAACAACTAGGCGGCTACGGTTTGAGGAGGTGTGGGGGGAGGGTGCGCCCCTGCCCTCTTTATATATAGGGCTGGCCGGCTACCCCCTTGCCCCTCCTCCAAGCCTAGGGCCGGCGGCCACATGGGAGGAGTGGCGGGCAAGTTCCCCCCCCTTCTAGAAGCTCTCCCTAGGGTTTCCCCTAGGGCTTGGCTGGCTGGGCCTATGGGGCCTTGTGCCCCTGGCCCAATGCGGCCAGGGCACTCCCTCGTAGGCCTACGCCCCCTCCTGACAAGTGGGGCCACGTTGGTCCCACTTCGGAAGGTTCTAGAAGCTTCCGGTACAATACTGAACAATTCGAAACAATTCCGAAATCCAAAAACTGCTTTCCCTTATATGAATCTTGTTCTCCGGACCATTCCGGAACCTCTCGTGACGTCCTGGATCTCATCCGAGACTCCAAACAAAAACTCATCAACCAATTATCCATTCTATCCTAGCGTCGAGACACGTTAAGTGTGTGACCCTACGGGTTCGAGAATATGCAGACATGATCTTCTATCAATAATCAATAGTGGGGTCTGGAAACCCATATTGACTCCCACACATTCATCGATGATCATATCGGATGGAGCACGATGCCAGGATTCAATTAATCCCATATATATATTCCCTTCGTCACGCGATATTTTACTTGCCCGAGATTCGATCGTCGGTATCGGCATACCTAGTTCAATCTCGTTCATAGCAAGTACTTTACTCGTTCCGTAATCTGATATCACTTTGTGATTAACTCCTTAACCACGTGCTTGCAAGCGGTGTTGATATCGATTACCGAGTGGGCCTGAAGTATATCTCTCCGACTTGGGAGGGACAAATCCCATCTCGATACATACAACCCAACAAGTACTTTCCGATCACCTGAGAGACACATTTATGATCACCCTCTCATAGGATGACGTTTGATGACCTCAAAGCTTTCTTCCGATACCAGGGAGTTGCATTATCTCATGGTCTAAGGAATACAATATTTGACATAAGAAAAAACTTCGCAAAGATGAACACGATGACACGATCTAATTGCTCTGCTTGATTTGGGTTTGTCCATCATATCATTCTCCCAATGATATGATCTCATTATTAATCGACAACTCATATCTATGGTTAGGAAACCTTAACCATCATTAATCAATGAGCTAGTCCATAGAGGCGTACTAGGGACACGGCGTTGTTCATAAACCACACAAGTATCAAAGTTTCCGCTTAATACAATTCTAGCATGGAATATAAACTTTATCATGAACAAGAATTATAATAATAACATCTTTATTATTGCCTCTAGGACATAATTCCAACAAACAAAGCATGTCCAAAGGATCCATTTACTTTGCCTATAATTGATCAAGTCATTGACTCGACAGTTGGTTGTGAATTCTTATCATTTGTAGACACGTACTCTAGTTTACACCAGATACCTTTAAACCTGACTGATTAAATAAAAACTTCATTTATTATCCTGTACGGGGCTTATTGCTATCGCACTATGCCATTCGGCTTACATAATGCAGGTGCAACGTATTAAAGATGCATGCAAAAATGTCTATATAATCAAATTTGCAAAAATATCCAAGTATATGTGGATGATGTGGTGATAAAAAACAAAGAGAGTCACACTCTCCTAGATGATATCCGACAGGCATTTGCTAATATATGGAGATTCTAAATGAAGCTTAACCTGGAAAAATGCACCTTTGGTGTCCCGGCCAGAAAATTACTTTGTTTCCTCATATCCAGCCGAGGTATAGAAGCAAATTCAATTAGGATTCAAACAGTTGAGAGTATAGGACTTCCGAACTATGACAATGATGTCCAGAAGTTCACTGGTTGCCTGGCATCACTGAGTCGGTTCGTTAGTCGACTGGGGAAAAAGGCATTGCTCTTATATCAATATATATACCTATATCTAAAAGCAGCAACGCTTCTGTCAACTAGTCTTCTTTTGGACCCTTTTACCCTTCCACCAAACATCATATTACGCAGCACTGCCACTACCATGGTACCGGTTCATCCCTACTGTTTTCTCCTTTGTTCACACAAGCCTAAGCGAAAAAAAAGCTGTTCGTCGTCTCCCCCCCGCGTCGCTCCCTTCCCCAGTCCTGAACGCCACCTCCCGGTACAAATTGGCTCAAGCGCATCTTGTCCGCGGCGAGGTTGTAGCTTGGTATCGAGGCCGGAGCGACGAGGAGAAGCGGGGAAGATGGCAGCCAACGCTTGCTGGAGAAGGTCATCCTCTCGCGCGCGGAGGGAATCGAGCAAGAAGGAGCGCAGCAAGGTTGGGGGCGGGCGCGGAGGAGGTCGAGCACGAGGGTCGTCGGAGCAGTCCCACCGAGTCAAATTAACAGTTCACAGGCACCGAATTGAGAAATCCCCTCCTCCACAGCCTCCGCTTTGGCTGGATGGGGCAAGCAGGCAGGCGGAGGATATCAGGCGGAGGAGCGTCCGCTCTGGCTGGACGGGGGAAAGCAGGCGGAGGTGGCGCGCGGCACCGTGCGGTGGGGAAGAATGGGGCAGCCGGGATTACGGGGTGGGGCAGGCGGAGGAGGGTCCGCTCCGGCTGGACGGGGCAAGCGGAACGGAGGATGTAGTAGATGTGACCGTCGCATCCCGCTGTGCTCGATTGGACTCCGTCGGGGCTCAGCATTGGGTTGGGATGTAGCAGAGGTGGCCGTCGCATCCCGCTGTGCTCCATGATTGGACAAGCGGTCAGGCGGAGGAGGCGCGCGGCGCAACGCGATGGGGAAGAAGGGAGCGACGGGTGGAGATGTATAAGGTAGCCATGGGCTCGCAGGTAGCCGACAAGGTAGCCATGGGCTCGTGTTCCTAGTGGTCGTACCGACGCTCGTTATCCTCTTGGACAGGCGCATTGGCGAGCAGCCAGCGGTCTGGATCAAAACGGCCGTGGCTGGCATGCGGCAAGGTGAAACAGAGGGCTAGCAATATTTGTTTCTTCCAATTCTGTACTTACTGTTATGCGCGTCTAGAGCCTGCGACTGCAATGCTTTTGTGATTCTGCTTCGGGTGATTTTTCTTACTTAATTAGCGCCTGCAGTTGATCCTAACAAAAACGAAACATAAACAAAAAACCACCTTTTATGTTCCAGCTGACGGTATTTTAATTAGTCGTCGTTCTCTTGACATTGATGAATCCAGTATGAATGGGAAAGAAAAGTTGTATATTAATTTTTCTCTTGATTTTAAACTCCTATGTAGGATATTTTTTGATTCTTTTACTGTCAGGGACCCCCTTACAGCAACTCTTAGGTAAGATTGATTTGCAATGAGTAGTAAACCTTCCATCTCTGATTAGGTTTTTCCAGGATCAGAAGTCGCCTTTTCTAATGGGAGGGTGCAAAGTAGCTGATGGTTATGGTTCCATGTTGGTGAGCTATAATATCTTTTCTTATCGCCTCATTCTTTTTCTATTCTCTTTTGACGAAAATCGTATTTGTACGAACAAAAATAGGAAATTGAGACTCATTTACTTTGTGTGTGCCCTTGGGTTTGAGCATTGTTTACATGTCAGCTAGATTAGTTTAAGAGCGCACTGAGATTGACCTTTACTTGATGATTTGGTAAAATTCCACTTGCAACTGTGCTATTCAAATTCAGGTAACTTCGATTGGTCTGAATATGGAATGAGATTTAGTAATGGCTAGTATTTCAGGAGACAGCAATGAAGAGACCCCGTTACATGTTATTCCTCCTTTTATCATTCCGCTGATCATCCGATTGTTAATTCATGGCCCTCTCTTTCCTATTGAAGGTGCGGTTGAATGGAGTAGCAACATTCATAGGCATTGTGGGTCTTGTCGTTGCTGCGCTGGTTCTTGTAGTCCTTTTTGCAAGGTATGCATTCATGTGTTTTCCCCGTTATTGGAAGTGTAACTGGAAATAATTTCTAAGTTGTGGCATAGGTTCTTCAAGTTAACAAAAATGTCCTACTCGAGACCGGTATCGTGAGGGAAGATAAAATTCTCCATGCGAATTGGATTGGTCTTTCCGGTGCAACGCACGGGCACTTCTGCTAGTTAATGAAAAAGTCAGATAAATTCATCTGGACACTGCAAGCTGATAATTCTTTTCATGAATTAAAAAAGATGCTAGCCTCTGCACCAGTGTTAGCCTCACCACTGTCCAAAGAGCTGATGTTGCTCTACATAGAAGCGACTAACCGAGTCGTAAGTGCCATGATAATGGAGGAGTTTGACGAAGAGGGTAAGTCGGTGCAGAGGCCAATGTATTATCTAAGCGAAGTACTTTCTGCTTCAAAACAGAACTACCCACATTATCAAAAAATGGCATACAGCATATATATGTTAGCAAAGAAGCTTAAGCATTACTTTGAGGAACACCCCATAAAGGTGATATGTGAAGAACCAATTGCCGAGATAATGGGCATTGACCTAACCACTTATTCTCCTCATTTTGATACACGAGATGCAATCAAATCTCATGCACTAGCTTACTTTTTTGTCAATTGGGCTGAAATGTAATATGAGCCACCTTTGTCTGATTCTAACTACTGGCGAATGCATTTTGATGGCTCAAAGTTAAGAACTAGTCTAGGTACCGGGATAGTACTTACCTCACCTAAGAAATATCAACTAAAATATGTGCTACAAATACATTTTGCCGCATCAAACAATGTTGCCGAATATGAGACACTGGTTGATGGTTTAAAGGTGGCAAAGGACATTGGAATAAGTTGGATACAATGTTTTGGTGATTCGGACCTTGTGGTGCAGCAGGTGTCTGGTCATTGGGATGCACTTGATGCAAAAATGGCATTATATAAATTTCATGTGCAAAAGATCAGTGGGTACTTTGAAGGATGTGAATTCCATCATGTACCGCGGGCAGAAAATGATGCAGCCGACAGACTGACAAAACATGGCTCGTCTAGGCAACCTATCCCACCCGGCATAGCACTTGAGAACCTCAGAAAACCATCAATTATCCCATCACTAGAATCCGAATCAATTCGTATCCCGGCTAGCACATGGTCCAAGGCTGTCCCAATGGACATAGATGGGGGAACGATCTGAATAAACCGGGGACTGATTCGGCAAACTCGGGGACTGCCTTGCAGAATCCGGGGACTCGATAGCCTAATACGACAGAAGTTATGTCGGCTAATGTGATGGAGATTGATGAACCAATTACCCCGACACATGAGGTACCAGCATGGGCGCTGCCCATTTTTGAGTTCTTGAAGGATGAAACTCTGCCGAATGATGAAGCATTAGCCAGCCAAATCCAAAGAAGGTCCAAGGCTTACACCATAATAAACAAATAGCTATACAAGATAAGTGTTACCAGTGTCCTGCATAGATGCGTTGATTCGGTAGAGGGTCAGGAAATCATCTGAGATATCCACCAAGGCGAATGTGGGCATCATGCCTCATCTAGAACCTTAGTGGCCCAAGCTTTCCGACCTTGGTTTTACTGTTCCAGTGTACCGCATGATGCAAAGAAACTAGTGAAAAAATGCAATGGTTGCCAAAATACTCAAGCAAAATAAATATGCCATCATCCAAGCTAAAAACTATACCTATTACTTGGCCATTTGTTGTATGGTGCTTGGATATGATTTTCCCATTTAAGTCGGCTCGAGGCAACATGACTCACCTCTTGGTCATGGTTGATAAATTCACAAAATGGATTGAGGTTAAGCCAATAAGAAAATGTGATGGTCCCACAGCTGTGACATTCCTCAGGGATATAATCTTGAGATATGGATACCCACATAGCATAATCACAGATAATGGCACAAATTTTTCTGAGGGAGCATTTGCTCTCTTCTTTCAAGATAAGAAGATAAGACTAGATGTGGCATTAGTCGCACATCCTGCATCGAACGGGCAAGTAGAAAGATCCAACGGACTAGTATTGTCTAGGATAAAACCTCGAAAAATTGAGCCGCTGCAAAGATCAGCGGGGTGTTGGATCGAGGAGCTCCCGGCCATATTATGAAGCCTAAGGACAACTCCAAATCGATCCACAGGCTACACGACATTTTTTCTGGTATATGGGGCAAAAGTTGTATTATCAGCGGACATACTTCATGATTCGCCTAGATTCACCCAATACACAGACGCTGAAGTGAATGAAATAACCCGGCAAAACAATGTTGATATGCTAGAAGAGGAAATAAAATTGGCACTATCGAGATCCGCCATATATCTTCAGAACCTCAGACGCTATCATAGCAAGATAGTAAATCCTCGAGTTTTTTGAAAAGGAGATCTGGTGCTTCGGCTTGTGCAGCGCATAGTCGGCATGCATAACCTATCACCTCCATGGGAGGGTCCATTTATTGTGAGCAAAGCATTACACAATGATTCATACTATCTTATAGATGCTCAAGCATAGGAGAAGAATGAGGCGGACATGTCAGGAGAAAAATCGAAGAGGCCATGGAATGTAGCTCTACTATGTCCATTTTACACTTAGCCGAAGTGTGTGTATCCCGAACTCTCATATGTTGGATTGTATTTCTTCAATGAGTTAATGAATGAATCCACGGGATCTCGAGCCGTAGCTCGGGTGCTCCCTTAATAAAATTGTCTTTTATGCATTTCCTTTTATATGTCGGTTGGCTTGAATGTCTTAATCATTAGGCCGGAATATTAATGTGTTGGCTTGCTGCTGTCCAAAAAATAGGCTTAATGGCAAGCAATAAAAAAGCCAGTGGATGCTAAACACATGAAAAATGACTAAGGGAAGAAAAATACGCGAGCCGACTCATGTTTTGACTAACCCTTGTATTTACTTTACTTATTTACTATATTGAATTACTTTGAGCTAACTCTCGAAATTTCTAAGTATTTTTATTCAGGTTTTTTCCCTTGGACTCATAAGTCCACGCCAAAAAATGATAAACATGATCCAGGTCACGGAATTGAGCGAACAAGAAAATGAAACTCGGGGACTAGATCCAAAAGGATCCAATATTTACAAACATAATAGTATAAAAAACACTTAAACTGTATATTACATACTGCTCCCGACATCTTGGGAATCTAATAAAAAGTTAAAGCTATTGGGCCTAAGTAGCAGCGGAGGATGCATCACCAACAATTGGCATGGGAAGAAAAGCCTCAGAGGTAGGGGTATGCGAGGTGCGAGCTTCGGCATCAGTAGTTGGAGCCTCGACTATTGTTGGAGGAACATCGGTTTCTGTGGAGGGAACCTCGGCTTCAGCACGAGAAGCCTTAGCTTCTGGTGAAGGAACCTCGGCTTCTGCAGCATGATACAAAGTTTCTTCGTGATTGTGCGAGCTTGTCGCCCCTTCTTCCGAGTTCTCTTCTTCGTCATTGGCCTCCTCTTCAGCCTCCTCTTTTCCCTCCTCTTCGAGATTGGCATCGGCCTTTTCTTCGAGGAAGCGCGACCCTTCATTCCAACCGTGCGTATTGGCGTACTTGATAAGTTGGTACGCCCGATCTTGCCGACATTTAATATCCTCCAAATCAGAGACCGGCGGTGGGCTGGTGCGCATGTTATGAAGAGTATCCAAACAGATACCATCATACTATGAGAGCACAAACCACAAGGCTATGTCGGCACCATCTCGCATAGCGCACTCCCTCTAAAGGTTATGCTTTAAAAAATGAGTTTCACAGTCCATCAGCCGCTCGGCTAAGGCTGCAACACGCGTGTGACTTACTTCTGTAGGGAAGAGAATGTTGCAAACCCTGATGGTTCCATCCATAAGATGAATGCCAAATGTTCTCATTGGTTTCATGCTGGCCGCCAAGCTGATTAAGTATTCTTCAATACTGTAAGAACGGTCTGGGTCAGTGGATTCACCATGACATTCTCGATCCTTCACCACAGTCTTGAGTATAAGTAAAAGGACAAACCAGTAAAAAAGGTCAGGAAATGTCGTATGAGACTTATGGTGCATGACACTGGTGATCTGGCTAAGGTCAGAAAGCCAGCCTACATGCTTCTTGTTCATCCTTTCAAGCTCAAGCTTGGCTGAATCAGTTGTGGCCTCTGTTGTTTGGATAAGCTCTTTGTCTTCCTGTAACTAGTGGTTGGGTTGGATCTTCTCCTCGGAGAAATCTTGGTCGAGTTTCGAGTGCTCGGCCTATTGATTTTTCTTCAAAGCTTTGTTTTCAGCACAAAGCCGAGCTATCTCGTCATCTTTCTCTTTTGATCACCAAGTCAGGCGTAGAAAATCAATCTTGATGAGACTCTGCAAGAACTTGTAGTTCGGCTGGGCCGAGGTAAAATTTGTAAGGAAAATAGTAAGTAGGGCAAGGCAATAAAATAAGATTTGCAACGCAGTACAGATGAATACCAAATATAACTATGCATCATAAATACAACAAATCTGATCTAGAATTTACATTATTTATTAAAGTACACACCGGAAAATGAATATAAGGTAGATCTCCATCCTTCAAATGTGCCACAGAAGAACAATTGTTGAGTGGAGCCTCGCGACCTATGAACGATCACTCAGATATGATATAACCTGCAATATGAAATGTTGCAGCCATGAAGGGTCAATACATTGAATGTATGGAAAGTAGGCTAAAGTGGTTAACAACATACCTATCAGCTACATTCTTATTTGGATAAGTGGTGTTCAGGCTCATTTGCACAAAGCAATATTTTTATCCTAACATTTGTAACAAAGTAGTTCTCCAATAAAATAAATAGGACACTATGATTCACTCCCAGGTGCTCCTACCCAATTATGTTCAACCAACAAGTTTTATGTAATTGAGAAATTAAGATGAGTGAGAAATATGTCAGCGCATCAGTACCAGGTCGCTCACATTGTCCATAACCGGGGACACGACTAAGTACTTAGCTTAGACATCATGCAGGGGTTTGTACACTTTACCCACGTGACCTGACCAACCCATCTCGGACCAACACACTCATATTGTGTGATAATAGAGAGAAGTACAAGACCAGACAATTTGGGAAGAGCTTCCCAAACCCAGCTATCCACCGTACGAACCTACACTATTCTACATCTCTGGATACGTAGCGTTCGAGTCGCCACAACCTACTAAGTACAGCCACCCACCCATTCTTACTGGCACATGGTTGCACACGTAAGCTACCAAACAACGAAACCAATCATTTCTCTGTACCCTGGTCGGCATTCCCCACCATAAATCCACACTCGATGACCCAATCAATGCCATTCTGCTATGGTGGTCCATTAACATTATGTTATTTTGGTTTGAGCAATACATATACACTACCATATCATGATGTAATCCCTTCCCTTTCTAGAATAGCATGGCTAAGTAATCTACCAATATGATGGCTCATAACAAGGATAACTAGGGAATATAGTATGAGACATAGCATATCATATACACATCAATTCCTACATATGCAGTTCTACTAAAACATCTGCAATGCATAGGAAAACAATAGGACATTCAAGACCAAGATAGCACCACTTGCCTTTAGTTGTAGTCGTTCAGATGATCCTCACAATCCTCATAGATATAATGGTTACACTCGTCATAACCACAATACTTGCAATCATAGTAGTTTCGATCACAGTAGTTGCACTCCTCACAATCTAATATTTGAAACAAAGCACAACAAACACACCATTCAAAACATAGCAATTATGCACAATACAATAAAAATGATGACCAAATGCATGCATGCCAATTTAATATGTCACAATGTTTCTAATTAGTTCTCTAAACAATACTAGATCACATGATCCATGCATGAGATCATTTAATGCACCAAAACATTTATTATTAAAGTTCTATCAATTTAATATGGTTTATCTCACTTTAATTAAACTACGGATGTTCCTATTGTATTAATCTGTGAAGTAAATGTTACTGGATGGGTAATGCAATTTATAACCAGTATTAATTTGAATCACCTAAAAAGGAGTTAGAGATCTTTTCTTATGATTAAAATACTATTGCAATGAGTTTATAGCTTTCTGCAAGAATTTCTGTTTGAATAGTACCAAATAATTCGGCACGCAATTTTTTTGATAGAGATTATCAATACAAAATAGTACCAATTGCTTTCACTAATTTTGGAGTTCTTGTTAATTTGTTGTGATTTAAATACTAGTTAAAAGGGTTTAAATCCTTTAAATTATTTCCTTCAAGAACAATTATATCTAATGCCAGATAAGTGTTCTACATGAACCAGGGATTCCATAGACATCTTATTTGCATTTTATGATCTGTAGATAATTTACTATCATTTATTTACTCAAAATAGGCCACTAAATCATTTAAAATACTATAGCAAATATATAGTTTAAAATTTGAATATAACAGCACATTAATATTCTTCGTAGTTTTCTGAATCTATAGGTATATTATTTGCACTTTTTGGACATGTAAATCTTTTTATATGAATTTTACAACATTACACAATTTTTAGTGCTTTTTATTTCTTTTAAATGATTTGGTGACTGGTACCTGACATGGCTGTGCTGACTGGACATTGTGCTTCAAATCTGGACCGCCATGTTGGATGTGACAAACGTTGTACATTGGCTGAAGCATCGGCGTAGCTTGAGCTCTGGCTGGGCTTGCGTTGTGGCTGAGGCTCGGCTATCTGCAATTTGCACCATTCCGATTAAATCGGACGGTGGTTGGTGACGATGGCGAGCTGGCAGCAGCGACGACGATGGCGGGCGGCGGCGCGACTCGGGAGGCGATGGTGGTGGTGGTGGTCGTGGTGTTCTCTGGCGACGGGAAAAGTTCGACGAGAAGCGACATTGAATGGATACATCGATGGTGGCCTCGTCCTCGGGAGGTCGCAATCCGCGGACGGAGGGTTCGTATGATGGTGAACTCTGGCTGCCTTGGGGGTTCGATCTTGGGCTCCTGGCGATAGGGAAAAACATCAGAAGCAGATCATGGTAGGGAGCATGGGTGGCGAAAGGGGCCTCGAGAACCTCGGTAGGCAATGGAATCGACGGCGGAAGCTTCAGTGCTGGACCAACTCCGACGATATCTAATTTGGTCAATACGGCGACTACAGTTTCGCGACTTGGAAAAAAACGAAAGGAAAACCATGCGGGGGATTTTGGTATTTATAGGGGAGGATTTCGTATGGAGGGAGGCACAGGTGCGCGTGAAATTGGAGGATTTCCTCGGGCGGTTCGCGTTTGTTCTGGGATGGTTTCTAGGTCGGAGGAAGGAGATGAAGGTGCGGGCCTAGGCTGTCAGTGGCTGAGAAAGGGGTGTGGGTTGTAGCTGTTGCTTGCTGTTAGCCGGCCCGTTGCTTGGCGACGCGCGCGCAGCAGAGAGAAAAGTGGAGGAGCGTTAGGGGGGGGGTGGACCGCTAGCTCAGGTCCAGGTTAGGTTGGTGTGTTTAGTTTCTCTTTTTTTCCTGCTTTCTTTTATAGCTTTTATTGTAGGACTCCAAATTAAATCAGTTAAATTTATAAAAACTTGTCGAATTAAACTTAACAATTTAGTATACTTATTAGTATGTTTCTAGTCCATTTCAAATATTCCACCAATAACCAATGAATTGGCCTATATGGCAATATTCTATTTTCTTTATTCTTTATTTCCTTCCTCATATACTTCATATTCTATATTTGAGCTCCAAAATCATTCAAACCATTTCCTATTGTTTTAAAAATATGTACTCTAAAAAATACCCATTCATGAATGTCTTTTCTCAAGTTTTTCTATGGACAAACCATAGGTATTTGGTTCCACTTAGAATGGGAAAATCCCATTTAGGGTTTTGAATTTTTTTTTGGGCAATACTATTTCCTTCTTAGGGGTTATATGCAATGATGTTCATGCATGCTTCATGATTTTGAATTTTAAAATATTGCACACCAATTCAACAATCCATAATCAATGCATGACATTTTTCCTATATGGCTACTTAGGTCATAACAAAAGAATATAAGATTTTAAAATCAAGGTTAAGAGGATTTTCAATTTGAAAAGTTTATTTTCTTTGAGAATTTTCAACAAAGTCAAACAATTCAACCAACTTATTTTATTTATTTAACATTCGAATATTAGGAGAATATTGGGATCTGACATGGAGGATGCAAAATACAGACCTGTTTTCTCCAGTATAGGCAACAACTTGTTATACTTGGTGCAGAGACACCTGTGGGAAAAAAGCAGCTTCTGGAACTCGGCAGTACACCGGTTATGAGAAATCTGAAAAAGCACAGATCATAAGAACTAAAGAAAATGGATATTCAAAGCAATACTGAAGATCCGAACCAATTAAACTTGACCCGGATCTAGGTGACTCGATATTCAAAGCAATACTTGAGATCCAAATCACGAAAAACTTGACTCGGATCTAGGTAGCTGGATATTCAAAGCAATACTTGATATCCGAAACAAGTAAAACTTGACTCGGATCTAGGTGGTTGGATATTCAAAGAAATACTAAAGATCCAAATTAAGTAAAACTTTACTCGAATATAGGTGGCTGATATTCAAAGAAATACTGAAGATCCGAATCAAGTAAACTTGACCCAGATCTAGGTGTCTAGATATTCAAAGCAATACTTGAGAGTCGAATCAAGTAAAAAACGATCAAAATCTAGATGGATAGATATTCAAAGCTAAGAGAAACTTTGGCAAAGTTAAAATAATTCGATTCTATAACCCAAGGGAGCATTTGGCCAAATGATAATCCATTCCCCCGGAGGCTCGGGGACTAATGGTTATGTGTTATGTATAATAAAAATGAAGTGTGAACCGAATTATTTACCTCCATCATATGGTTAGCCTTATCTATGACCCGTCTAGCGAGGTGCATCCTATCGCTAATCTCGGACGCACCAAATTTCTGTGTCAAAGGATTGCTCCCAGAGCTGACCTCGGCATAATCAGCGTTGTTCCAACTATTGCCATATTCGGCAAGAGAGCTGAGGCTCTCACCACTCGCATGCGCATCAGCACCATGCTCTTCTTATCTGAAGCTTGCTTGGCTGCCACTGCAGCTTCCGGGCTCTTGTGTAGCACAATTTTCTTGCCAGTGGCCGAGGCAGAGCCAAAGGCAGCGGTAGTATTTTGAAGAATCATCGCAATGGAGGGATGAATAGCCATCTCCCCATTTTTCTTCTAGGAAAATTTTGGCGCGTCTCCCCCTTTCTTCTGCTTGGCAGCTGGGTCGTCCTATGGCTGCGATTTGGTTGGCCGAGATGCAGATGGCGAGGTTGATGGAGCCGGTGAAGGATATTGAGACTTGGATCACGATCTCTACCATGTTTGCTCTCGTTACCGAGTCTTGGAATACCCATACGATGTTGGTGTTGCTGGTTGCTGCTGGCTAGGACTTTGTCACATCCCAAAATTCTTCTAATTTTGGAATGTGAAATAAATAAAATAAGCTTAATTGATTGTTTGACTTTGTTAAAAATTTCCAAAAAGATAATTTTGAATAGAAAATCCTCTCAATCTTGATTTTAAAACCTTATATTATTTTTTTATGACCTAAGTAGCCATATAGGCAAAAGGGCATGGATTGATTATGGATTGTAGAATTGGAGTGCAAGTTTGCAAAAATACAAAATCATGTTGCATGCATAAGGTCATTGCAACCCCAAGGAAATATTTCCATTGTCCAAAAAAATACCTAAAAACCTTAAATGGGATTTCCCCATTCTATGTACACCCCTTGATCTATGGCTTTGTCCATAGTAACAATTAAGAAATAGAATTCATAAATGATATATATTACATATATCCATTTTATAAAACCATAGAATTTGGTTTGGTGGATTTTGAGTATAAAATGGAAAAGATATAAATTTCATATGATAAGAAATATAATGCCCTTTTGGCCAAACTAAATATTTATGGGTTGGTAAATTTCAAATGGACAAGAAATATTGTAGTTAATATTTTAAAATGACCAGGATGATTTTACAAAAATTTAGAAATTGGAATCACTTCATTTGGAGCTACAATTCAAAATCTACAAAAGAAATACTAAAATAGGAAAAAGAAAAGAATAAACAAAAAAAACTAACCTAACCCTAACCCACTCACCTACAGCCCAGCCCACCTACAGCCCACTCCCCGTCACACGCGTGCAGCGCGCAGCAACCGTCGCCAGCGCAGCCTCGGCCCAGCTGCCAGCCCGCCAACGCAGCCTCGGTTCATCCCAACCAAACAAAATCCGGGAAAATCTCTAGTTTCCTCGTCGATTCTGCTCACCCCACGCACGAAAACTCCCTATAAACCTCCCCTCCCTCTCTCCCTTTCGATTTTTCACGTTTTTGCAAACCCTAGCGGCCAAATCGGAGCCCGCCAGATCTTGCCGGAGCTACCGCCAGGAGGAGCTCACAGTAGAGGTTACGTCACCCCGAGCCCTCTATTTCTCCTCCGTTTTTGTCCCTATGTTGCACCACGTCGCCTCACTCCCTTCCCCATCTCGCAGGAGCACAGAAGCACGTCCACGCCATCGCTGGAACTCCGCCACCGTCAACTGCCTCCGTCCGCGCCTCACCATCTCCAGAGGAAGAACGAGACGACGCCGGGACCACCGTTGTGACATTCGTCGCACGCTACATCTCGTCGGCCACCTCACCTCTGCCAGGGACCGCTGTATCGCGCGTTATCGCCACCGTCTGCACCGCCGTGCCGCCGACCATCGTCGTCTCCACTGTTTTCCAGCCGATGCTGGCTCGCCATATTCAACCAGTGCCCTCCGATCTGACGCCGATGGTCTAGATCGAATCAAGCCAAGCTCCAGCCGAAGCTGAAGCTCAAGCCGACTCGAGCCAAGCCGCCACGGAGCCGCCAAACCCGCAGCCATCAGATCTTGATCCAGTGGTCCATGACGACCCACTTAGCGAAGGGGTACAGACCAATCCTGTTGCACCATGTGGCCATCTATTTGTCTGTTTAATCCAGAAATTGTATAAATAGACATAAATACATTAAAGTTTGTAAAATTCATATAAAATTGAATACATGTCCAAAAATTATAAGTAATATATGGTTGGATTCATAAAAGTATGTATAATAATAATATACGATTATATATAATGTTTACAGTATAGTTTTACTGTAATAAATTAAATAGTTTAATGGATATTTTGGACTAAATAAATTATAGAAAATTATTTGTATATCAGAAAAATACAAATAATATGTCTATGGATTCGTAATTTCATATAAGACATTAATATGCTGTTAGACCCAACGTTTGCAGTATAGTTAACTGGTAGTAATTTAAATATTTTTAATGGCCTTTTTAGGTTATTAAATTCACAACAAATCATGTAGATCATAAAAATATAAATAATATGTATCTGGAATCACAATCTCGTGTAGATTACAAATATGATTTTAGTTTGAATTTTAGACAACATAAATTGTTTAAATGATTTAAACTCTATTAAACAATATTTAAATCATAAGAAAAGATTTATAACTCCGATTGAGGTGAATCCAATTGCGAGGAGTGCAACGTTTGTGATTGTGACGAGTGCAATGATTGAAATTGTGAGAATTGTTTGAAAGACTACATCAACTAAAGGAAAGTGGCACTATCATAAATGTCCTACTTATTTTCCTATGTATTGTAGTTGTTTTTAGTACAAGTGCATGTGTAGGAATATTTTTGCACTATGTGCTATGCTATGCTATGTCCTATTTAGTATATCCTTTTGTATCTTTCTTAGTGGAAACATCGCAGTTGTAGTATGCTTAGCCCTGCTATAGATTCGGGATAGAATATCATGTTATGACTATTGTGAGTATTGGAAAAGCTATGATTTACATAATAAAACAAGTACTTAATGAATCACCTGGGTGGAATATTGTTGTTGTTGAGTTTGGAAGAAGTGGCAATGAAGGGGACCGTATCTTTGGCTAATTCTCTCGTGTGTGCACTGGAAGAAGACCACATAGGCATCATAAGATATTGACATGTTTCTCGTAGAGTAGCTTCCAGTATAACCACATGCTAATAAGGGATCTAGCTTAGTTAATTACATAGCGGAAGACCCTTTACATTAGCATATCTTCAGGTTAACTAGAATTGTGTATTGGAGGTTATATCCGTGCATTGGTGCCTGTTAGTCGTGCTAGTATTGTGTATTGGGAGGACTTCTATGGAAAGACTTCGTCACATTCTCGATGTGCCGGTATACCAATTGGTGTGTACTAAACCAGCGGCCACTGGTGGCGTCAAGGCGAGATTGTGTCGTGTGGGTAAAGTGTACAACTTCTGCAGAAGATATAAATCTAATCGATTAGCCGTGTCCCCGGTTATGGACAATATTGAGCAACTAAGGCTTGAAGCTTATGGATGATCTCGACATTCCAATTTCTTAATTACTAAAACTTGATGGGTGAACATGGGTTTTGGAGCATACGAAAGCTGAACTGTCTTGTTTCTACATGGGTTTATGCTGGTATTTCCTTATAAGATTGTTTTTGAAGAAAGAAAAGTATTTTGAAAGTAGGGAAAAGTTGTATTTCTTTTAGCAAATGAGCCTGAACTCCAGCTAGCCAAATATGCATGTAGTTGATAGATCCTTTGTACTCATTAGTTCTACTTTCCAATACATTCAAAGTATTGACCATTCGTGGCTGCAATGTTTTATGTTGCAGGTTATATCGTTTCTGAGTGATCGTTATAGGTCGCGGGACTCCACTCAACGATTGTTCGCCTGTGGAACATTTGAAGGATGGAGATTTACCCTGTAATGCTTTCCGCTATGATATAATGTAAATTCTGGATCATATTCGTTGTATTTATAATGTATAGTTATATTTGGTATCATTTTGTACTGTGTGTGCCAGTGAATCGATCCAGGGATTGGCACTATACACATGAACTCAGCCTTATCAGGCAAGGGTGTTACAGACTTGGAGGAGGTGTTGTACGATGGGAGCTTGAAGTTGAATAAAGGCCGAGGAAACAGGTACCTCAGCAGAAGTTGGCTCGGCGCCATGATATTTTGCGGTCTTGGTGGCGGTGGCCGAATTAGTCGGCATATCCGGCATGACGGTATCTCCAGAGGCGCTACCATCGCTAGCTCCAACATTCTCATCCTCCTGCCGAGGTTGACTATTATTCGGCGCAGTAGGAGAGCAACTTCGGACCGGGCTGAAAACTCAGGCTTCATCATGGGCTATGCGGTCTGGGGATAGGAGAGGCCACGCTCTAGGGAATATCCAGCGGGTCACTTATGAAGTAAAACAGATAAAAAAGTGAGTCATATAAAGAAAGAGAGAAACAAGAAATACAGAGAAAGAGAGAACTAGGAAATACAAGCTTGACTCAGAAAGGGAACTTACAAGGAGACTGATGGTGCCGCCTTGGCTTGGGGGCCTTCTTGGCGGCCTTCTTGGTTCGTTTCCTAGAAGACTCGGTCGGAGGGTCGGAGGCGGCAGCTCATTTCCTCATAGGCCATTGGCCCTCACGGTGATAGGAGCCACCACGTGAACCTGATCGGCCAGATTAGCTGGAGTACAAGGAGTCGGATAGGCATATGAGAGCGGAGCTGGATTATATACCTTAAGAATCTCGCACTCATTTGAATCATCATCATCATCATCATCAGGCCAGTCCTTAATGACAGAAGCCTTACCGGAGGTTTGGCTGGAGACCAAATCAGGGATTGGCATAAACTCCTTAGAGTCTGTCTCCCCATCGTAAGAGGTCTCTCGGTCCTTTCCCCAAGTAAGGGAAAGATTCTTGCCATCCTCCGCGGATTGCTCGAGAAATTCTTAAGGAAAAGAACACATAAAGAAGTTAAGTGAATGAATGATCCGATATAGCTTATGACTCGGAAAGAGTGATCCATAATAAAGTTACCTGGGGAAGAGGGTTAGCTCGGCTATAGGGATCCATGCCCCACGACTAGTCCTTAGCTAAGTCCATCTTAAAATGGACTTCACACGCTTCCGAATCTAGTCGTTATCTAACTCGACCGTCGAAACTCGGTTTGGGTCAAGTCGCCCGCTCATGTAGCAGATCTTGTGGGTGCGCCTCTGGATAGGAAAAACCCTGCTACTAATGAAATTAGCCATGAGGTCATCGTCGCATAATCCAGCCTTGGTCAACATGATGAGTCACCTCTTGAATGACGGGACAAAAGAGTTCTTCGTCTTTCGGGTCAAGATGCCAGTTCTTCTTAGAGGGCACGCCGACTGTGAAAGAAGGCAGCCGAATCATGTCTTATTTGGTGTTGTTCTTGACGTAGAAGAATGACTTATGCCACTTCATGCATGATTCAAGGCCAGTGACTTAGGGGAAAGCAGAGCCCTTCCAAGGTGTGATGGAGGCAGCACCACACTGGGTGAGAGATTTCTCATGGGGCGTAGGTCTTTATTCAACACTATGTTGGCCCTAACTTGAAATAACTTGGCACAGAGCTCGATGGAGGGCCAAAGGCCGAAGTATCCCTCTGTTGCCGAGATAAACACCGAGAGATAGGCAATGGAATTAGCCGGCAGATGGTGGGGTTGGAGGCAGAGTGTTTCAAAGAACTACTTGGAAAAATCACTAACGGGGAGGCGGGATCCTTGAGAGAAGTGAGATACGAACACTACGAACTCACTGGGTTGCACGTACGGGATAAGTTCCTTGTTGGGTAAGCGCCAGGTGACCCCCGGCGAGATCCGGCGCGTCCAGGTGAGCCAATCAAGTTCCTCCTGCGTGACCTTGGATCCTTGCCAAGATCCCCGCTTAGATATGGAGGCCACCTCCTCGTGCTCGTCGACGGTGACCATACCATGCGAGGTCGCCATGGATCCTTTAGAGAAGCTCGTGGAGGAAGAACTGCTCGAAGCATCGGGGAGGGGCCTACATTGCCGCGGTCCCTTCGTTGTGCCGGAGAAGCAGAGGTGCGAGCGGTAGGGAACAATTTGAGCACAGCCGATGCACGGAGCGAGGCCTGGTTGGAGCAAGCTCATAGCGTGGTGGTTTGAGCGGAGCAAACAAGCGGTGTGGTCGCAAGAGCAGAGCACTAGAGCGGCGATAGCACAAGGAAGAAGAAAAGGAATTGGGAGCGGGGAAAGTAAGAGAGGGTTTTCCCGCACTGCCTTATTTAACTGCACCGCCCATGAAGCGTCGTGGGATTGTGTGTGCGCAGCGGTTCCATTGCACGCACGTGTACCTCATGGTGGCAGTCGTAGGTTGGTGGCACACAGGCGGTTACATGATGCAAAGATGAAGAAGCACACAATGGCCGAAGCAGTAATCAAGGAGAAGCAGTGGGACTTGAGAGGTTGTAGAGATAACTGCCAGTGCGTTCCAGTGATCACTATAGCAGCCCAAAAAATAAAGCAAGGTGCAATGATTATTGACACGTATGATAGGAGAAACTTACGAAGAAAGAAAGGGAAATTGACGAGGTTTAATCTCGTCAATGCCCATTGTTATGGACTTGGGTTTTGGAGAAGATGGGGATGCTGGAGATCGTGGCACGGTTAACAGACAAGCAACCAGGGGACACGAGATTTACCCAAGTTCAGGCCCCGAAGGGAAAACCCTACTCCTGCTTGTCTGCTCTTGATTACGGCGGAACCGAAGGTTACAGGGTGTGCAGATTCGATCTGGCGTGGATGCCTGTGCGAGAGTATGAGTCGAGAGATCTAGGGCGTGCCCTCCTGGCCTTTATATAGACTTAGGCAGGTCCCGGGCATAGTCCTAGTCGGTTACAAGTTCTAGGATTTTACCCCTTTAAATTTCCTATCTCCGCTAGTCTTGGTCTCCAAGGATCCGAAGGCGTCATGGGCCTTGGCCACCCGAAAATCTTCATGGGCCAGTGTATGTCTACTGTGGGCCTTCCTTGGGCTGGACCAGGTATGCTGAAGTCACGTACCCGTAGGGTATAACCATGTCAGTAGCCCCCGAGTGATCAGTCGAATCGTAGATTCGGCTGAGGAATCTTCCATCCTTCGGGTGCAACTATATTTCAATAGTATATGTGTGTAGGGATTGTTGATTCGTGTGCCTGACTCACCCGACGGATCAAGGTCAGTTAACTATCTTAGGACGAAACGACACGATCTTCTTCAGGTTCGAGTCCCTCAACCCGGACCTGGAACATATGCTGGCGTAATTCGACTCAGGCCGCGGAGGACTTACAGGAGTGGAATTCCAGTGATCTTAATTAGTGTACCCAACGCGTCCGTCGGGATCGTACCTGCTGGTACGGATTTATACTAGCAGAGCGCAGTCAGGTGCGTTGCCAGGCCATCAAATGATATCTGCAAGTCTTATCTTTGCATCACAGACGCAGCATTCGAACATTTATCACCTCGGAGGTGCTTCGGGTGGCCTAGGAGGCTGTCGCTCACTCGGTCGTTTTGCTGGGGCAGAGTTGCCAAAAATTTTTTGCGTGCTGATCCGAAAGATCACAGTCGAAGATTTCATAGGGTGCGCGACCAGCGCTCCCTATGGGAGTAGCCCCCAAGTGTCTGTTCGAGTCGTAGACTCGAACGGAGACTTCAATTCAAGCATTGTTTCAGTCGTCAAGTCCGCAGGACTCGAAAATTTTCGGATGCTTAAATCCATCCTCCCTATGGGAGTAGCCCCCGAGTCCGTAGTGGAGTCGTAGACTCGACGTAGGACTCAGAGAAGTAATTTGTCCTCTTTTGTCTGTCGGGTGCGTGGCCAGCGCTCCTGATAGGAGTAGCCCCCGAGTATTTAGTCGAATCGAAGATTCGAGTGAGTACTCTTAGCTGTGAAGCCGAAGTTGATGCTAGTATAGCTTTTGATGACGTCAGTGCTGACGATCGATGACCTCAAGCGTCTGCTACGCCAGAGATGACTTGACTGGACGAAGCGTGGGTCCCTCTTGCTGACTTTGAATTGACCGGTCACGCGCGACGTGGAGATGATTACGGCGTCTCCTCGATTTCCACGCGTAGTGGACGGCGTGGTAACGACGGTTCGTTGTGATGCTGACACATGTACGGCCAGATCTACCGTTGGCGTTAGGTCTTCTCGATGGACAGCCAGCGTGCATCGTCTTCGCTGTTATAATCCTTGGTGAAATCGTGGTTTGTTTTTCACCGCACCAGTTCATATGTTCACTGCCTCCTTGTTCTTGAGCGATTCTTGCTGCGCACTAAGCTTTCCTTCCACATTTCTTTTGTTCTTTCTGCGTTGGCATCGCCACCACCGCCGTAGCGCCATGGGGAAAACAAAGAAGTCTTCATCTGCGGTTGGGACCAGCACCGCCGGAGGCAAGAAGGGCACCGCCGCTGCTCGCGTCACCGATGGTGGCTGGCGGCGATCAGAGATGCGGGAGAGCGATCTCCGCAAACTGCGCGAGCGGGGCCTGATCCCGCAAGATACGACGGCCGTCAAACTCCCCGGCAATGAGGTAATCCCCCGTCCCCCATCTGGGTACCGGGTTATGTTTCTTGCCTTCGTGGTGCGCGGGTTTTCTTTTCCGGTCCACGACTTCCTCCGTGGACTGCTCTTCTTCTATGGGGTTCAACTCCATCATTTGTCTCCCAATTCTCTTCTCCACATTGCGTGCTTTATCACATTTTGCGAGTGTTGGCTTGGCATTGAGCCGCACTTTGGCTTCTTCCGGAAGCTTTATTCCGTGAAGAGGCAGTCTGGTTCGGATGGTGTGTATCCCATTGGGGATTGGGGGTTTCATCATCTCCCTCAGTCCCAATCTGCAATTCTTTTCCTTTTCCATGTCTGAATCTGTCCAGTACTGGCGGAGGCGATGGTTTTATATCCGCGACTCCGTTTTGCCTAGGCAAGATTTTGGTCTTGTTCCCTTTGACCCCTCTCAAAAGATTGAGAAGAAAAGGTCTTGGAAGAACCAAATCTTAGACGGTGAGGTGGCAGAGATAGAGGCCCTTTACCATCGGGTGGAGGATCTCCAACTGATTCCTGAGAAGGAGGTGAACGGTGTGGACATCATCCGGACGTTTATTGAGCGTCGGGTGCAGCCTCTCCAAGCGAGGGCGCATCCGATGTTTCTTTATTCTGGGCGCCGTGATCCGACGAGGGTTTCGAGTGAGAAAATCTCCGAGGGGTATCTTGACAAGGATCTTCGCGTGCTGCTGAAGTTCAAGGCCGGAGAAGAAATCCCGGGTAAGTCGCTGACTCCTCCCTTTTCTTCGACGTTGGTCGTGCCGAAGGTGTAGATTTGTGCACGTAGTGCTCCCCCCCTTTTTTTGTTGGGTGTGTATTTGTTTCCTTTGTTTGCTAACAAAGTTCCTTCTCATCTTGTAGAGCTTCAAAGTGCCGGGCATGGTACCACCATTGCCTGAAAGGTATCCGAATGCCCCGGATAATGAAGTGGTTGATTCCGTGTCCGAGCTTCCATCGGCGCGATCTCCGGCGGAGGATGCCGACGAGTCGAGTGAGGACCATACGCGCAAGCGGTCACGGAGCTCCAGCGAGTCTTCGGATGCCTCGACTCCTCCGACTCCCAGAAATCCTCTGGGCCTTGAGCGTCATAGTGATGGTCATGGAGGTTCTTCCTCTCCCCTTCCTGCCATTCCTGTGCGGGTTGTTGCACCGCACCCGCCAGCAAAGCGGAAGAAGGAAGAAAAGAAGGAGGAGAAGAAGGAAGAGAAGAAAGAGGAGAAGAGGGCCCGAAGGGCTTCTCCTATCTTCGACCTGAGCGCATTGGGCTCGTAAGTTTTCTTGCTATACCGTTGTCCTTTTCCCTTCATGATTTTTGCACCTGCGTTGATTGGTTCGTATGCAGGCAATCCTCCCACGACTCTAGTGATGGTGCGCGGGAGATGATGGGGGAGTCAAACATTGCGTCGCCTCCTCCTCAGACGGTGGCGACTTCGGGTGGCGCCGCTCCGGATCCTCCTGTGCGGGAGGGGCTGGTGGTTGCACCTCAGAATTTCACAGGCGGGGCTTCGGGGTCGCCATCGGAGCATGTAAGTTTTCTGCTTCATGTCACGGGGGAAGCCCCCGAGTGTCTTCGTGTGCTGTGTTGTTTTTGCTTCTTTCTGTTGGGCGTAGCCCCCAAGTCCTGTTCTTACTGCTGTTGCCTTTCTCTGCAGCCTTTTGTACAGGAGGCCAAGCGGCTGGTGGAGGAACGCCTGGCGCTGGAGGCAAAACTTCGGCAGCTTCAAGGTATCCGTCTGCCTTTTAGTACCTCTCTTGTTTATCCTGGTCCTGTTCTTTGACACTTGCTTGTCTTAAATGCAGAGGAGCATAACGACTCTCTCCGTGAGGTCGACGCTCTTAAAAAGAGCCTTGGCCAATCGGAGCAGAAAGCCGAAGCCGCCGTCGGCGCGAAAGAGCGCCTTGATCTAGAGCTGTCGAAGGCAGCCGAAGCGAAGGAGCATCTGCAGCAGGAGGCCGCAGATCGTGAGGAGCAGCTGGCCACCGTTGCGGCTGCTCGTGAAAGAGGGGTGGCGGCGAAGCTCATGGCTGCTGCCAAGGCTATTTCGGGTGAGTGCTGGATTTTTGTACTTGTTTATTTTTCTACGGGTCTTCTTCTATGCTGCCTTTCTTCATGCTTTTCTTCATTTTTGTCTCAGATGCCGCAGGCATCGAGTTTGACCGTGGTGCTCTGGAGCACGGGAGTGCTCTAGATGATGCCACTTTTGCGGTCGAAGACCGCTGCGGCACCGTCATCAACTCCCTTGCCAAGGCGAAAGAGGTCCTTGGTCGCTTCTACCAGGAGCTTTTCTCGAAGGGCGCAGCCCTTGATGATGTGGACGCTCTGGCAGAGGCTCTATCAGCCGAAGCTCCTGCGGCGTACAAGCGCAAGCAGAAGGGCATCGGCGCGTCCGTCGGGCTGGCGATGGCCTTGGCGGCTGGAGCGGAGCTGGACTTGCCCCAGATATCCTCTCGGATGCCGACGGCTGCGGATGGATCCGAGGTAGCCTTTGCTGCCTACTCCGCTCGCTGCAGACGATATGGGCCCAAGCTCATTGACTTGCTGTCTGAGTATGCGCTGCGGCAGCAGGGCGAGGCCAAAGCTAGGTAGTCTGGCTCCGAGGCGACTCAGTGTCCTGCGTCTTAGGCATAGTAGACGTAGGGTAGTGTGTAGTCTACTTTTGTTGTAAATATCTTGAGGAGTACCATCCTTTGTGCCACGTAGTGGCCTTATATATATTTAATGAATTCCTCTGAGTTGTGCTCTATCCTTGGCTGAATGTCTGTGTGCCTTCTTTTTTCTGCTGCTATAGGTTCCTTCGGGTGCTGACCCAGTTGACACTTCATCCGCAAAGCCCTTGCGACCATCGTTGGATGATTCCTCGCAGCTCGCTTTCCTTCGAGATCGCGTGCGCAGTTTGGAGAGGGAATTGCTCGGGTTACGTGGTCGCGCCGACGTTTGGAAATCCAAGGCGGATCGTGGTGCAGCCAGAGAGGAGTACTTGATGGCGGAGCTGGGTCGGCTGTCCGAGCAGCTGCAATGTAAGTTGATCCTTGTTTCGGGTTGTAGCTCAGTTCTTCGGGTGAGCCTGCTGGCCTTATTCTTGTTTTGTGCTATTGTCGCAGGTGCCAATCTTGCTCCGAGGGAAGAAAAGGAGCGTGTCGCTGTTCGGGTCAATTTCTTGACTCAACAGGACATGGAGGCCGGCGGCTTTTTCTGGATGGATCGCGATCGCGCCGTGGTTCTGGCGACGGTGCAGGATCGTGTTTATCAGGTTTCGCGGGTGCTTCGCCAGGTGCAGACATCACTTTCCTCGGTGCTGCACGTCATGTTTCCTTTGGATGCCATGCCGACGAGCCTTGCAGGTCTTCTGTCGAAGTTTCAGAGTGCCAGCAATGTCAAGGAGCTGGTGCGGCAACAACTCGTCGCAGGAGTGAAGGCTGCTTTGTCTCTTGTGAGGGTGCACCGCCCTGGCGTAGATTTGGCTACTGTGGCAGCTGGGCCACCTCTTCGACCGGATGGTGGCGAGTGGAACATGCGTCCGCATTACGCGGCTGTAAGGCAGTATGCCGAACAGATTGTAGATTTGTTTGAGCAGCGTGCTCAGGTTATTCTTCAGAATAGGTAGGTCCTGAAAATGGACAGATAGATGTAAAATTTGTATATTGCGGCTGGGCGTTTTGTGCCCTTTGTTGTAAAGGTTTGCTTGTTTGTGAGCACGCAGTGCTTTGAGTGAGTACGTGTCCTTTTCGTTTGCCTGACGTGGTCAGCTACTCAGGTGTACACGTTTGGTCCTCAGTCGATGAAATCGTGAGGTGGGGGGAGCCCCCGAGTGCGTTTGTAGCACGTAATAAAGTTGCAGAAAAATAGTCGACCGAAGTTTGGGGGCGAGACACTTAGCTTTATTTATATCGAAATGGAGGAGGTACATTCTTCGGCTGAGTAGCCTTGGCTGAAAGCCTTATTGAAAGTAAAAGGGGGTAGGTTGCTACGGGTAGAATCGTCGCAGTTGCGAGATGTTCCATGGGTTGGAGTATGCGACTCCAGACTCCACGTGCTTGAGGCGATAGGCGCCACCTGGGATGACTTCGGTGATGACGTAGGGTCCTTCCCATGGTGACTCGAATTTGTTCGGTCGCTTTTGCTTGAGTCGTAAGATGAGGTCTCCTTCGACGAAGGACCTTGGGCGCAGCCGGCGGCTGTGGTAGTTGCGGAGACTTTGCTGGTACACCGCTGATCTAGCTGTTGCTATATCCCGTGCTTCGTCGAGTGTGTCGACGGCATCTTCGAGTGCAGCCGTGGATTCGGCTTCGCTGTAAGCAACGACTCGTGGGGCCTAGTGGCGTACTTCGGCTGGTAGCACGGCGTCAGCTCTGTGCACCATGAAGAACGGTGTGTAGCCGGTGGAGTTGTTTGGTGTAGTCCGTAAGCTCCACAGGACAGACGGTAGCTCTTTCGTCCAGTTTCCAGCTTTGTGCTCGAGTGAGCTCATGAGGCGCTTCTTGATGCCGGCGCCGATGAGGCCGTTGGCCTTTTCCACTTGCCCGTTGGTTTGCGAGTGTGCCACTGAGGCATACGTGATGTTGATCCCGAGGCCTTCGCAGAAGTCCTGGAATTCTTCGGAGATGAAGTTCGATCCGTTGTCGGTGATGATGCTGTGCGGCACGCCGAACCTGTAGACAATGGATTCGAAGAATTTGACAGTGGTTTTGCCCTTCTGGTTGGTGACTGGCATGGCCTCAATCCACTTGGTGAATTTGTCGACCGCGACCAGGAGGAAGACATGTCCCCCTTTCGAGGATTTGGCAGTTTGCCGATCATGTCGAGGCCCCATTGAGCAAAAGGCCAAGCTATGGGTATGGGTCTAAGTTCGGACCCAGGTGCGTGCGGTTTGTCGGCGAACCATTGGCATCCGTTGCATCTTCGGACGATGTCCTTTGCGTCGCTCATGGCCGTTGGCCAGTAGAATCCTGCTCGTAGAGCTTTTGCGACAAGGGAGCGGCTGCCTGCGTGGTGGCCGCAGATGCCCTCATGGATGTCTTGGAGTATGGCCTTGCCGTCGTTGATGGTGACGCACCGTTGTAGTACACCCGTAATGCTGCGTTTGTACAGCTCGCCGTTGATGATGGTGAAGGCTTTTGACCGACGAGATATGCGTCGGGCATCTGTCGAGCTGTCAGGCAATTCTCCGTTTATCAGGAACTGGAGGTATGGGCGTGTCCAGGTTTCTTCGACTGCCATGACCTCAATCAGGCTGACCATAGCGACCTCTGTGTCCAGTTTCTCGGGTCCTTCTTGTCCTTCGGGTAGCGTAGCCCCCGAGTGTTCTGCTTCTTCGGGTGATCCCTTAGGGAATTTCCGCTGGATGGATGGCACGCAGATTTGTTCGAGGAACACACCTGGTGGTACCTTTGCGCAAGTGGAGCCGATGTTGGCAAGTCTATCGGCTTCCTCGTTGCTCTCTCTTCCAACGTGTCGAAGTTCGCAGCCGTCGAATTCTCCTTCGAGTGCGTTGTAGAGCGCGCGGTACGCGATCATGTTTTCGGCATGTGCGTCACACTCGTTCATCGTCTGCTGGACGACGAGGTTGGAGTCACCGTAGATGACCAGGCGCGTTGCGCCACATATTTTTGCCATCCTCATGCCATGGATGAGGGCTTCGTATTCGGCTTCGTTGTTGGAGGCTCTGAATTTCATCCGAAGAACGTACTTCATCTTGTCACCTTGGGGGAGGTCAGTATGACTCCTGCCCCTGCTCCGGCTTCGGGCTTGGAGCCGTCGAAATGCATTGTCCAGGACTGCGACATGTCTGGGGTGTCTAGCAGCTGCAGCTCCATCCAGTGCACCAGGAAGTCCGGAAGGACTTGAGATTTGATTGTGTGTCGCTTCTTGTAGACGATGTCTAAGGGTGATAGTTCGATGCCCCACAGGGCAACTCGTCCTGTTGCCTCTGGATTATTCAGGATGTTGTCCAAGGGTGCCTCGTTGACGACTATCACTTGGTGCTCCTGGAAGTAATGGCTCAACCGTCGAGCCGTCATGAACACGCCGTAGGCTAGCTTCTGGTAGTGAGGGTACCTCTGCTTTGTTGGGGTGAGAACCTCGCTGAGGTAGTAAATTGGGCGCTGGACCCCGTGGGTCTTGCCTTCTTCGGGTCGTTCGACCACGAGTACTGTGCTGACCACCTAGTGTGTGGCTGCTATGTACAGCAGCAGGGGCTCGTGCTCCTTTGGCGTGACCAAAACGGGCGAGGTGGAGAGGAGCCGCTTGAGGCTTTCGAATGCGTCGTTGGCTTCTGGTGTCCACTCGAACTTGTCTGCTTTACGCAACAGCTGGTAGAATGGTAGGGCCTTCTCATGCATACGGCTGATGAACCTTCTTAGTGCCGCTACTCGTCCTGCGAGCTGCTGGACGCCCTTGAGGTTTTTCGGCTTCTCCATCGTCATGATGGCTTTGAATTTCTTCGGGTTCGCCTCGATCCCTCGTTGAGAGATGAAGTACCCGAGCAGCTGACCCGAGGGGACGCCGAAGGCGCACTTTTCTGGATTGAGCTTGATCCTGTAGCGATCAAGGTTGTCGAACGTCTCGCGGAGATCGTCGATAAGTGTCCTTGCCTCCTTGGTTTTTATTACTATGTCGTCGACATAGACTTGGACATTGCGACCAATCTGGTCCTTGAGGCAGGCCTGCATGCATCGCTGGTACGTGGCACCCACGTTCTTTAGCCCGAAGGGCATTGTGTTGTAACAGAATACTCCGAACGGTGTGATGAACGCCGTTTTCTCTTGATCTTCGACCTTGAGTCGAATCTGGTTATAGCCTGAGTAGGCGTCGAGGAAGGAGAGTTTCTCACAACCTGTAGTCGAATCGATGATCTGGTCGATCCGTGGAAGAGAGAAGTGGTCCTTTGGGCAATGCTTGTTTAGTGACGTGAAGTCTACGCACATACGCAGGATGTCCGTGTCCTTCTTTGGGACCATCACCGTGTTTGCCAGCCACTCGCTTTCCTTGATTTCCCGGATGAAGTCTGCTACGAGTAATCTGTTGATTTCCTTGCCGATAGCTTCGGCCCGTGGCTCCGACAGTCTTCGGATGGACTGCTTGACTGGCTTGGTGTCTGGAAAGACGTTGAGTGCATGCTCGGTGAATTCCCTGGGAACTCCTGGCATGTCCGCAGGACACCAGGCGAAGATTTCCCAGCGCTCACGGAGGAATTCGACGAGCGCGCCTTCCTATGCGGTGCTGAGGTCATTGGCGATCAGCACCGTCTTGGAGGCATCCGTCGGATGGACCTGCACTTTCTTGGTGTTGACGGTGGAGTCGAAGGACATATCAGGTGCGTTCTGCCTTGTGACTGGGGGTAGCCCATTATCTGTCACCTCGCGGAGCCTTACAAGCTCGTCTTGCATGCCGAAAGAGTGGGAGATTTTGTTGAAGTCCCTATCGCATTGGTCCGATCGGGTGAAGCTCCCGTGGACTGTGATGACGCCCCTTGGTCCTGGCATCTTGAGTAGTAGGTATGCGTAGTGTGGGACGGCCAGGAACCTTGCGAATGCTACACGCCCCAGGATGGCGTGGTATTGCGACGGCCAGTCCACCACTTCGAATTCTAGGCGCTCCTGCCGAAAGTTGTCTGGTGTCCCGAAGATGACGTCAAGCCCTATTTTGCCCAGGGGGAATATGCCCTTTCTTGGGACAATGCCGTGGAACGTTGTGTCTGATTGTTCCAGGCTGCATTGCGGGATTCGCATAGCTGCTAGAGTGCTTGCGAACATTAGGTTGATGCCGCTGCCACCGTCCATGAAGACGCGACTCGTCTCGAAGCCTCCGATCTGCGCCTCCAGCACCAGGGCAGCATGACCTGGGCGAGGGATCTGGCAAGGGTGATCTGCGCGAGTGAATGTGATGCAGGACTCCGATCCGCTGAGGTACTCAGGGATTGCAGGCGGAGTTGCGACGGCCAAGTTGATTTGTCGGGTGATTTTCTTCTGCACCCTGTTTGTGGGGCGTCCCTTCTGGATCATATTTAGTGCTCCCTTTGGTGGGGGATATCCGACCCCGACGTTGTTTTGCGCTGGTGCGACTGGTTGATTTGGGCCTCCAATAGGCGGCGGTGGAGGAGCTCCGTGATCTATTTCATCGGGCGCAGGTGCGTTTCCAAACGCAGGGGTTGGGGCTTGTTGCCTCATCTGCACCATGCCTTCGCTGAGTTTCTGGAACTCGCGGCAATCCTTGAGCATGTGGCTGGCTTTCTTTTTTCCATCATGTTTATCGATGTAGAAGTGGATGGTGCATGGACCCGAAAGTTTGTCGAATGCTGAGGGTTCGTTGTCGCGGTCGCGGCGTTGCCATGACTGCGTTGGTCGTCCGTTGTCGCGGAAGTTTCCGCCACGGTATCCTCCGATGTTGCGGCTGTTGTCGTTACGGCGGTCGGCGTAGCCGGCCGCGACCATGTCGGGTCCGTCGCGGTCCTCGTAGACGCGCGATCTCCTCTTGCTACGGCGTTCACGTCTTCGGCCGTAGTCGTCCTCTTCATCTGATTGCGCTCGCTGGATGCAATCTTCGCCGTCTGCCCAACTGTTGGCGATTTCCATGAGGTGGTCGAGTGTCTTGGGCTTTACACGCCCAAGTTCCTCCTTGAAGTCTTTGCACTTGACGCCGTCCCTGAAGGCGTCGATGGCCCTCTCTTCGGAGATGTGTGCTGTGGAGTTCTTGTTGTAGACCAGCGTAGTATGTACGAGCGAATAGATTCACCCATTCTTTGAGTGCAGGCTCGCAACTCTTCGATTGAGGCGGGCCTCTTGCTGGTGCCTTTGAAATTTCGGATGAAGCTGTAAGCGAGCTCCTCCCAGCTTCGGATGGATCCTGATGATAGGCTGCTGAGCCAGACTCACGCCGCGCCTGTCAGCTACAGCTGAAGGCATTGCATGGCGGTTTCTTTGTTGCCTCCGTGAAGCTTGACGGATGACAGATGGTCACTGAGCCAGGATTTTGGATCTTGCGTGCCGTTGAACTTCGGAGTATCCGAAGGAAGCTTGAAGTTGCGTGGCATTTGTGTTCGCTGAACAGATCTGCTGAAGCATCGAGCTCCGCAGAGTTCTCCTTCGTCTTCATCCATCTCAGATTCAGACAAGCATGCGCGTTTAGCACGTGCTTTGTCGATCTTGCGCTGTGTAAGCTTGTCTCTGGCGTCGTAGTCGCGTTTATGGCGTTGTGAGCTCTTCTTCCTTTGAGGAAGATCGTGCTCCTCTTCCTCTTCGGATGAGGGGGTGGGGCTCCGGTCGCGCCTGGCCGGAGCTTTCTTCTTCGGCTCCGCGGGAGCGTCTTCATGGAGCGCAGCTCCGATTAGTCCTAGTCCGGTAAGTGCGGACCTATGCATGGCCCTTTTCGGGTCCCCCTCTGGAGGTGGGTGAGCCGCTAGATACGCAGTGGCTGCCATGATCGCAACTTGCGGCGTCTTCCGGGATGATGTTGCCGTCGGCATCCATATCCATGAACGGTGTGTGGAGAGTTCGGGTCACGTCTCTCCGCTCCTTGGGATCCATGTTTTCCACCCGCGAGCGGTGCTTGTTTCCCTGGTTTCCGTTTGTGCTAGAGCCGGGTGCCATGGCGGAGAGCGCAGCTCGTCGCGCGCTGGACTCAGAGGCTGCTTGTTTGCGTTTGTCGAGCGTCTCCTGCATCTTGACTTGTTTCTTGTGCTCCTCGATGAGGAGCTAGTGGTATGCCATCAGTAGGTCACGTGAGGCATCTGCAGGTAAGACGATGTCGCCTGCGACTGCACGGCGCGCCTGGACCCATCCTTCTTTGCTAAGTTGGATGACGTGGCCGTTGTTTTCCCTGTTGGGTGGGGGGGACTGGCTTCTTCTGTTTTCGCCGTTTTTGCCGTTTCGGTTGGGCGGCGGGTTAGGTGTTTCCTCGTCGGTTTTGATGACTGCGGCGCATAGATAGCGCTCGCAGATTGGTCGGCTGCTGCCGCAGCTTTCAGATCCGGAACCGTAGGTCCCTTCATCCGAAGGTGGATCGCACAGATCGGAGTTGCAGCTGCTGCCGCTGTAGAACTCATCTGTCGATGGTGACGTGCATAGCACGGGGTGTGGAGCCCATGAGGCGGGCCTGATTGACGGAACGGGCACCCGCTCAGGGAGGCGGAGGGTGCCAGTTTGACCCACCTGGAAGCAGAAGCTCCCGAACAAGATTTCGAGTCCGTCGCCTACGGGCTCGAAATCCTTCATGGTGGCCGGCGAGTGGGCGGTGAAGTCGAAAGCGCCGAAGAGGAGGTGATTCTCCGTCGCTGCGGAATAGTAGATCGGTCGGGTCGGAACCGTCACGATCGCACAATCAGCAGCCCCAATTCCCACAGACGGCGCCAATTGACGAGGTTTAATCTCGTCAATGCCCATTGTTATGGACTTGGGTTTTGGAGAAGATGGGGATGCTGGAGATTGTGGCACGGTTAACAGACAAGCAACCACGGGACACGAGATTTACCCAGGTTCAGGCCCCCGGAGGGAAAACCCTACTCCTGCTTGTCTGCTCTTGATTACGGCGGAACCGAAGGTTACAGGGTGCGCAGATTCGATCTGGCGTGGATGCGTGTGCGAGAGTATGAGTCGAGAGATCTAGGGCGTGCCCTCCTGGCCTTTTTATAGACTTAGGCAGGTCCCGGGCATAGTCCTAGTTGGTTACAAGTTCTAGGGTTTTACCCCTTTGAATTTCCTATCTCCGCTAGTCTTGCTCTCCAAGGATCCGAAGGCGTCATGGGCCTTGGCCACCCGAAAATCTTCATGGGCCAGTGTATGTCTACTGTGGGCCTTCCTTGGGCTGGACCAGGTATGCTGAAGTCACGTACCCGTAGGGTATAACCATGTCAGAAATAACCTGGACATAACAGAATTACTTGGCCGACAAGAAACGTCTCGGACAAAGCAAGAAAGAATTAGAGCAATTATTAGATCATGAATAGTGCAGCCGAGACGCACATCAAAGATTGGCTGACTAAAACGTAAGTCGGAAACACGAATACCAGATCTAGATAAATAGAAAATGCTATGGCCTTGCCAGCTAAAGTTCTTAAGACCGCACTAGCTTCTGGAACTAATGTTGGGGGGATGACCCCAGGTAGGGTCAAGCTAAGGTAAAAGGGATAATCCCACCAAGATATAGATCGGTCCATAAGGGTCGGCCGAATACGGGCCGGATTACCCTAAGCTAAGCGCCTAGGTCTTGACTCGGCCGACATACAAGGTATGTCGGCACGATGTTAGATGTGCTTTCTATTTGCAAGTATGAGTTTGGCCGAGTCATGATAGATAAGGCCAAATGAGGAGATGGCTTGCTCGAGTAGGAGAGAGTGTGCCCCAAGGTCGACACCGACCTCTGTCTCTCCCTCAGGAATCCACGCAGAGACAAATACTATATACAAGTGCCAGATAGACAGAGACAGAGGACCCTGGGTCTTTGTCGTTGATAGAAGGGTGACAGGGAAAGACAGCGGCCGAGTTACCATATTAGGAAGAGCATATCATGGAAATATGTTGTCTAGCTCAGCCCTAATTTTAACATGGGCACCCCGTTATAAGGTAAGCAATGGCCTTCTAGAGAGGGGCTCGATTCATTTGACACTTAGAGAAACCCTAGAGTGGGAGAGGGCAGAAGTATCATCTTCTTCCTCTCTCTGATATAGCTCAAGGAGCAAATGTAAACCATTTTAGATCTAAATACAAGATCTTGAGAGTATTTTTCATGTGTAGATCCACTAAGCTTCCCTCCCCGTATCCCACTAGTACACATTGGCCCCAACTTTAACCTACCCATGGCATCTGCCGTGCCACCACCACTACACAAGTCTTTGCTTGTTTGAGATTTTTGGGATATCAAAAAAATTCCACAAGCATGTCAAAGTGTCCATAGTGCTAATAATTTATTATAAAAAAATCACCTTAAAATTATCCATTCATGCATGTGAATAAAAGGTAGAACTAGATAAGGCACTTGCAAATGAGCATCATTAATGTAGTGGAATCAAGTAAAACTTAGCATAACTTGCACTTCACTTTTTTCATTCCCTTTTTATTTTAATAGCATAAAACTCAATTTCTTTTAAATTTAGTAGATATTTCTTAGGAATGCAAAACAATTATCATGGTGGTCTCATTTATTTCAAAAGTAACATGCAAAACAAAATATAAAACTTGATAAAGACACTCCAAATTTCTATGATTATCTTATGTTGCTCAAAAACAAATTTTAGAGGTTTGAAAACCGAGAGCTTAATTGTCACATCCCAAAATTTTCCAAATTTTTAAATGTGAAAAATAAATAATCAAAAGAAATAAATGATGCAATTTAAGGTGAAAAGAAACTTTTTGCTTCTAAATGGAAACATCAAAACCCTTCTTGAACAAACTTTGGATAAAAGGGAATCCCACAAATTTTCAGTCAAGTAAAATGCATTCATCAATGAATGTATCTTGAAATTTAAACACTTGGAAAAATAAACCAAAACCCTAAAACCCTAATGGAAGAAAATCAATTCCAAAGATCTCCCTAAGACTATGGATTTGATACATATAAAAATCTAGCAACAAACGTTTATAAATGATCAAAATGATAAACAAAAATATTATAAAACCATAGAAATTGGTTTCACTCAATTTGGAACCATGGATAAAAACTTATGAATTTAATAGGATAAAGAAAATAAATTCCAAAGCTAATAAAGCTTCTAGATAAAAATCTATACCAAATCTTGAGAAAAATAATCCTAAAAGGATTTAAAAAGATAAACAAATATTAAATAAAATTATACAAATTGGAATCACCAATTTTGGATCTATAGATAAAAATATATGGATTTTATAAGGCAAAGAAATAAATAAATAAATAAGGAATATTTAAAAAGACAAATTAAATCCTGGCCAAATCCATAAACAAACGAAAGTTTATTGAATAATAAAAAGGAATAAAATATTATTTAAAATAAAAATATATGGGCTTTTAACCATATTCAATTTTATTTAAAAAAAGACAAATTGCCTAAAGTAAATAATAAATCCCAAGAAAATTATTTAGAAGACAATTTAAAACTTGAATTAAATCCATAAGCAAATGGAATAAAGATAATCCAAATAAAATAAAGGGATAAAGATTATTGGAATAAAAACTTATATGGACTTGAACCATATTTGAATTGAATAAAGACAAATTTCCTAATTTAAAGGATTAATCAACTCATGGAAATAATAATTCAAATTACCAAAGTGGATTAAAAGTTAACTAATTAACTTAAAAATAATAAAAGATAATGAAATGTATTGTTTGGAACCATATTCAAATTCTATTTAAAATAAAGTCAAATGCCCGATTTAAATGAATATTAAATCATATTAAAATATTTTAAATAATTCAAAGTGAATTATTTAACACACTAATGGATAAATAAAACCTACTGTAAAAGGTTTGGTAAAAATTGGAATTCAAATAGAAGTTAAAATCATTTGAATAAAATACTATGAATTGGAACCATATTTAGAATCTTATTAAATAAAGACAAATGTCTATTTTAAATAAATAGTAAACTATAAAAAGAATAAAAAGAAATCATTCTAAATGGACTTTAAAACACATTAATAAATTGTACAAAAACATACTAAAAGTTTAGAAAAGGTTTAAAAAGGAAATCTAAATTCAAATAAATGTTTGAATTGAAAAACAGAAAACAGAAATGGAAAAAGAAAAAGAATCAGAAAAAAATATAGAAAAGGAAGCAACCCAACCCAGCAGCCCAACTAACCTAGCCCAAATTGGCCCAGTACAGCCCACCCGGCTCCACTCTCTCCCCTGCTCATTCTTTTTCCACGTGCAAACTAACCCGTACCCCCACTGACCGCCAGACCCCACCGTAGCCTCCTCAGCTCGCTGACAACCAGGACCCACCTGCCTCGTCACCATCGTCCCTGCGAGAATCGTTCTTCCCCAAATCACTCTGGCTGTTTCTGGTCGATTAAACCAAGCTTGAATTTGAATCAATGCGCCAGTAATTCCTACCCCTAACATTGCCTACTTAATCGCCTTGCTCCCCTCTCTCTTTCCCCTCACTCGCCCCTCCCCCTCCGCCACCAGGCTACGCGAATTGCCCTCATGGACCTCACTGCTCCGACGAGCAACTCCGGCCAATTCCGGCCAACACAACCACCCCCATTGCCCCTGGTTTCCACTATCATTCTACCCATCTCCTTACGCATCCGCAAGCACCCACTGTTCACCCGCGTGTGCCTCACAGCCTCGACAACGATGACGGTAGAGCGCCGCCACTGTCTGCTGCAACTCCGACAACCTCCCACAGTATTACCTGACCGCCCCCTTCCCCCTCGATGACACTCACGTGCTCCCCTATCTCCTCTGCGTCTAAGGGCACCCTTGGTTTGTCTTAGCACGCCCTTTACCGTTGCCTCCGTCAACAATCGTGCTCACCCAACACGGACACAAACTCCGGCGAGCAATCGCCAGCACCTCCAAGCGCCCCTTCTTCTTCAACAAGCATGTGGAGCACCCTCACTCCACGGTGAACCCGGTGAGCCACCTCATCCTCTCCCTCACTTCCTGTAGTTTCCGCAACTCCATAGCCAGAGTGCTGCCGCCACGCGCCATCGAGCCAGCACCACCAAACTTAGGTCAGTGCACATCAACCGTTAGATCTTGATCGCAAGGTTAGGAATAGATGACTTAAACGAAGCGGTATGTTAGATCTGTGTTGTACAATTCTAGTTAGATCTAACGATCCACACAGCTCTATCCTCACGAAATGGTATGCGCCAATAGAATGCTGACACGTAGCCAGACTCGGGATTTAAAAATAGAATTAGATCTATTGGTAGTTTGATTTTGTAAAATTCATAACTTTAGATCTACACGTCCAAAATTTGCAAATTTTATATCATTGGAATCAGGAAAAATTATTCTAGAAATGATTTTTGAGTAAAATCTTTTGCAAATGGTTTGTCTTGAACCTACTGACCTCTTGAATAAAAGAATTTATAGTAAAACAAAAATGTTGATTATGTTTTAAAAAATGCTTTTTTAGTAAAACCTTTTGCAAATGGTTTGATTTAAACTCTCTGACCCTAAACATTAAGTTTTAGATTTAAAAGTGTATTTGATTAACCCTAGAAAATTATTACTTTGTTTAAAGGCATTTCTAGTAAAATAAAATGTTGCTTTGGTTTAAAAATGATTTTTGGGTGAAACCTCTTGTAAATGGATTTGCTTTAAACACTTTGATCTTAAACACTAACATTGTGTTTAAAAACATATTTGGCTAACTCTACAAAATATTACTTTGATTTAACTCATTCTAGCAAAACAAAAATGATTTAAATGGCCCATTTTCACTACCTTGGTTTCAAATGGTTTTGCCACTTTTATAAATGACCAACAAGTGTTTTAAAATGTTTATAGCCTATTAGAAACCACCTTTCCAAATAAAATAATCTTTTTCATGATTGCATGCATTGTTTTGTTTTCTTTATTTTATGTGATGAATTGTTTGAATGCTAGTTTGAATATGTGCTTGCTTGATTGAATTGTAGTGAACTTTGAAGAGTGTGACAATTGAAAGATCAAGGAGTGGATCTAGTTTCTATACCAAAAAGGCAAGTGGGGCTTCATACATTTTGTCCTATTATTTTCACTATGCATTAGTGATATTTTGAATAGGACTTGCATGGAATTTTAATAAGTATGCTATGCCTTGGGAAATCCTAGTAGATGATGCCTTAGTGGAATTTTCCCTAAGTTAAGATCCCTACTACTATCATGCTTAGCTTAGCTAGTAGAAACCAAGGGTTGATTATATTCATGCTATGAAATATTTCTAAGTCTACGACTTATGTTTTGTCTAATAAAACAACTATGTGAATGAATCACCTGGGTGGAATGGTGAGAATGTATTTATGTTGAGTGGTTACACAGGTCTAGTAAACTGGTGAAAACTTGTGTATCACACTTGTGGATAGCCACCCAAGAACAAAGGGATTTGAGATGTCAAGTGTTGAGAAGCTTCAAGTGCAGGCACATGGAATTATGGGATCTGTTTGAATCATATAGGTTGCAATAACTTAGCCAGATGGACAATTGGTGGTAGGGGTGATAGGATGGAACGCGTCCATTTGGTATAAGGGAAGGCTTCTGAAAGATCTTGCCTCGATGCATGTCGAGTCTTGTGGGGAAAGTGCACCACCTCTCAAGAGAGTAAAATCTAAGTACTTAGTCGTGTCCCTGGCAATGGACAATTTGAGCATCAAGACATGGAAGCTATCAAGAATCTCCTCATCCCAATTTCTAAGTTAAAAACTTGTGGTTGAACAAGGGTAAAGGATCACCAATTTTATTGGTAGATGCCTTGGGTGATTTTGACAAACAAAACTTAGTGTCTTAAAATGATAAGGAAAATCTATTTTGAGAAAACCAAGCCTAAGCTCCACTTAGCCAAATGCATATAGATGATAGATACCACTACTCTACCATAGTATCACTTGCCAATACAATTTGAATGTATTGACCCTTGTGGCTGTAACTTATTATGTTGCAGGTTTGTTTGATGTTAGTAAAGTGTGTTGAATAGGATTACAAGTCTACAACCAACATGATTGCCTATGGCACTTTGAAGATGAAGGACTCCATGCTATATAGATATTTCTGCTTCATTGTAATGAGATAGCCAAATGAGCTATGTAAGATGTAATGAATTATTTTATTCCTGGTTATAAAGTTGTATTATGACCTTTGTTTCTTGATATTACATCTTAAACTGTGGATGCTAGCTATTGATCCAGGGACTAGCATTGTAAACACAGGGATCTCTACCTTATCAAGTTGGAACCTCTACATTAATAGGCCCAGTGTGGTACCTTGTAATACCCAAGCTTATGGTTTTTACTATTCTTGGGTAGCAAATAGTTTGGTGTTCCTCCATTCCCTGTCAAGAAACTTCAACACAAAACTTTCTCCTAATTCTTTTCTATGGGGTGACATTGGTGGTACAAAGATATGTTGCAATCTTCCATACAATACTTAAACAAAATTTATTTTTAGGTGTCCAACAAGTATATTATGCTGTAAACATTCTTATCATCTCAAAAGACTCATGGTAGATCATTTTGAGACTCAAAGAATGGCTTAAAAAAACAAGCCAGAATTTGTCTAGATTTTCAGTAGCAACAAAACGTATTTATTTCGACCACATAGGCATGTCAGGAATTTTAGCTAATTTTTGTACATATAGAGGATGAATAGTTGTAACTTAAGTTTAAATATGATCTCAATCGGAGTTATAGAACTCCATGGAGATTTCTTTACTAAACAGTGTTGGTGTAGGAATTTTCTACTCCATATGTTTATCGACTTTATATCATATAAATGGGTTCAACTTGGTACTTTATTAAAAACTTAAGATAATAAACTTAAAAGGGACTCTCTTAAACTACAGCAAGAGTGCATAAAAATAAATAACCGGGTTGCCTCCCAAAAAGCGCTTCATTTATAGCCATATAGCTAGGCTTTACTTACTTTTTTATGTAATATGGAGATCATGTGATAGCTTGTACCTTGGTGGTATATCCTTCTTCATGGGGAAGTGTTGCATAGACTTTTTGTTCATGCAGGCTATTAAAAGGTTCTTTTGTTTCACTAAACATTTTAGATTCCTCTACTTTCTTTTCATTTGTAATCATAAGTGCCACTTTGTTTTTATTTAACATAGTATATTCTTTTCTTTTTTTATTGGTTCCTTTAATAGTGGTTCCAATTGAAACAAGATTGGTTTTTTATACCCTTGTTTTTTATTTTCTTGCATACTCATGGGTGGATCTTTTTTATACTTTTGTTTTTCATTATTTTTATTTCCCAAGAACATTGTAGGTTATTTAAAGACAATGACCCCTGCTTTTCCATTATATTCCTTATTGCTGATTGAACCAATATATTTAATTTTCTCCAAGATCTATTGGATGTTAGTTTCAACAAATATTCCATCTAACAAAGGAAAGAGCTCATAAGTTTTACTTCTCATAAAAGAGGCGTCGGCTTCCTTATCTAGGAGGGGCATGGAATCATCATTAGGACCACTATAAAAACTGCTAATAAGCATTCAATCTCTTAACTCATGTTCCATATTATAGGAAAGTTATCTAAATATAATCAAACCATTAGTGATAGTTTCATTTTTTGTTGTTTGAAATCAAATATAGCCTTTTTTTAAAAGAGTGGTGCCTTTTCCAAATCTTTCCAAGAATGAAGCTCTCATAATAAACCATGTTTTTTGAATCTCTTTTAGATACACTTGCATACCATAGTCTAGAAGTTTTTCTTCAAGAATATGGACATAACATAACTCTTAATATACGAGGGTCAAGATTAGGAGTTTTTATTGTCCCACATAGTTTGGCAAAATTTATAATGTGCCACTCTTCAGCAAGCAAATTTCCATAAGAAAAAAGAGTAGAGTAAAGTGTTCTTATTACTTTTGATTCAATGTTGCATTCAAGATTTGCTTCATGACTTTTGCTACCATATGGTGTCCACAATTTTACCTTCTTGTTCATTCTACTCATGTTTGCAAGCAAAAGTTATACTACTTTTTATGGTTTTTATGTTTTGATGAAAACTAACAAATAAATAAGAAACTAAAAAAAAGACAAAGAAAATTGATTTGAAAATCTAAAGGAGGAGGAAAAGCTCACAGTGGTGCAATCTCCCCAAGCTTAGGTATTTACACAAAGTTGATGAAGATGGTGCCAAAAAAGGTCCTGACTATTGAAGTGGGAGTTGAATCACACTTGCAGCCACTATGAGATGCTCTAGCAATTCCACGACAACGGCGCTAAAATTTTTTCTTGATGGCAACAACTCTCTATGTACCAAACCATTGGGACTCCAAGTACAGAGTGTTATAGCAACCATTTTTTCCCCACAAGGCTGACTCTAGGGTTTATATAAAACTCGCATGTAATTGGAAAAGAGTATCTTTTTCTTCTCCTCTAAAGCAATCTACAAAACAAAAAAATTGCCTTGTGTCCCCAACTCCACCGTGTGGTTGTCAAGCACAAGGTTTCGTATTAGTAATATGAATAACAATAATAATATATAAAATTAAACGGTAATAAAATATGCAAGTAAAATAAATGCAAATGACATGATAGGTGTTTTGTGTTCAGTTTTTATTTGCAAGTAAATAAAGTATTTTTGTGTTTTAGCAATATTAAATTGAAACAAATGTAAAAGATAGTAGTAATGTTCGAAGGTTGTTTCTTATGATGAAATTTGAATCGGGGTTCATGGGTTCACTTGTCTACTCTCTTTTTAAGTTTCAGCAGACATAAAACAATTCATCATCATTATAATATTGGTGAAACTTAAATATGTGTTAGATAAGCATTCATATGTGCATCACGTCCTAACATAGAAAGGGAAAACTCCAAGAAATCTAGAATTAAGAATTAACAGAGTATTCCCTTAAGTACTTTGACGTGATGTTTGAATAACAGATATGCTACCTTGACCAAACAACATTATCAAACTATGATAATATATTATAGCACATGAATTTACTTAATCCCTAGTGAGGTAATAAACAAAAGTTAAAAACCATAGTAGTTCGTGAATCTGTTGTCACTGTTTAATCACCACCACTATGTTACTCCATCTAATACACACTTCCCCTCACACATGCCTACAAGTTGGATCAAAACAAGTAATTGAGAATGGCGTACATGATATGCATATGTCAATACATCTTACACATATATAGGTTCTAATGCAGCCCATCCTATGGACACCCCTACATCTACACCACCAAGTTCCCCAAGCCGACGAATGACTCGCGCCGGAGCCAAACTCCTACAAGTTAAGGTTAACTCTCTCATTTCCTCGTGTGACTTTGATAAACCTTTGGATCGATTTCTACTTCATGGAAATACGCTATGCATCCTTAGCTATGGAGCCCCAATGCATCACCAACCATGAAATAAGTACAAGGAGCAGGACAAGATGAAGCATCTATTGAAGCTAAACACAATGGAATCTCCAGTCTTAGCGGACCGGAGTCTCTGAACCGACACACTGGAATCTTTGGCTGCCCTCCGAACCAGCCCCCGGGCCGAAGCCCGGGATAGAATGTGACCCTTTCCAGAGACAGACCGGAGATAAACCGGAATCTCCGGTCTGGACCGGAGTCTCCGGCCCGCCCCACCGGAATCTCCGTCCTACGCGTCAGCGGGCATGTAAAGGCCTTTTGGGCCAGGCCCATGTAACCCCCAGATTGTGCCCAACTTCCAGTTTTATCCCTAAAATACCCCTATTTAAGTGGCTGGCCTATAAATATCCCCACCCCTCTACTGTAAACCCTAGACTTGGATGATTGTAATAGAAGAAACCCTAGAGTATCTATCTATTGCTAGTCTCATGCTCCTTGACAAGGACAACAAATTATCCCCCAACCTCTTGGATTTTCCTAGTACGTTCAAGTTGTACAAGTACTTGGAGTCGTTGTCTCGTCTCCATGTAGTCAAGATCTCATCAAGCCTCTCACCTCCAATGTTGGTAGTGGGAGAGTGTCTTGCCCGTCACCAATCCTAGGGATTGTGCCAGACCGGTTACCGTCGGTGTGAGCTATTGGTTTGTATCATGTTGTCATGTGTTCATCGAGTTCTTTGCGTGTGAGTCCTTGTATTTCATCCCCCCACCTCCCTCGCCTCCATATCGATTTCCACAGGAATTTGTTAAAGATCAGGCAACCCTAAGGGGTCACCTCAAACATATTGGTATCAAGAGAAAGGTTGATCATGAATTTCACCACACATTTTTCTCTTATCCACCATAAATTCGAAAATTCCCCAAAAAAGAGCCCCAATGTTCCTTTGGACCGATCTCTCGTTTTGGAGTGTTATTTTTTTTATCTAACAAAATCTTGTCTAAGGTGTTGATCCAACTTTTGCCTGCATTTCCCAGCCAATTTTATCCATTTTTTTGCGGATTGAAGACCCAAGGCGCGGATTTCCGCTCAAGAACACGAGCAGTTCGAGTTGTTCCCTCACACATGAGTTTATGGTATGTAGACACCGTAGTTTTCGGCCTACCACACCCGAATCTCCATCCCTGGCGCCTATTTTGACTTTTATCTCTTATTTCGCATTGGCTAATATTCCTCTTTTTGTTTGTGTTCCATGTGCGTGCCGTCAACTAAAAGAAAGCTTCTGCAATATCATCCATGCTCCTCGACACCACGGCACCTGAACAACATCACGCACCACGGACCGCAAGTTCATCATCACCAACGAAGGTCTAACTTGTGTCGCCTTGTTAACCCCTATCTTCCTTTGTGTGTACCTATCCCACGAGAGTGGCTCATATTGTGTTTGCTTGAGCATTGTGCATTTTTCCTTGGATAGTGAGAGTGCAAAATAAATAGAAAGAGTGACTTGGTAGCATCAAGGGAGAGCAAAAAAATAGAAAAGAATCAAAAGAAAGAAAAAGATACAAAAGCAAAATAAACATAGTCTACCATAGCAAAGGAGAGTCTCAAGCTTGTAAGCAAGAGAGAAATAAGAGCGCCCAAGGCAAGTGCACCAATTCGTTTCTCACCTTTTCCTCTTTGCAAACGAGCCACCATCTCTTCTTGCATTGGCATGACAATCGAGATTACTCTTCGTTGGGACATTATGTGCTCATTTGCATAGTCGTGTCAATCCCATTTTTCTCCACGCATGTGTATAGTCATAGGTTCCCGTCACCCTTTTTAGTTTTTGACCTTTACCTTGTCTTGAGTTTTCTTGGATTTTACCTACCTTTGACAATCTTGTTCGTTTGGTTGGTTCTTTGGCTTTCCACCATTCCAACCTTCCACCAAAAGATTTTGAGAGTTAGGTCTTCCTTTAGTGTGAGTTTCTTTGCGATTTCACTTTGCAAGATTTATTTCTCACGTGTGGCAACTAGTGTCATACAATCCCCAAGGGGAGGTAAAAGGCTAACCCCCACCACATATTACCTTCCATATACAATCCTTGTTGGTTTTGCATCATGGATAGGAACGGTGAGATGAAACAACCACCTCCACCTCAAGAGGAAGAAGACTAGTACATGACAAGGGAAAATCATTGGAAGATTCGAGGAGAATTCAACTACCATTGTGACACCCTTGAGAAGTGCCAAGATGAACAATTTAGCGAAACTCACATGGAGTTCAAGAGCATGGACAAATGCTTCGAGGAGATCAGAGGACAAATGCATGTGATGCAATACAACATCGGGCATCAAAATGAAGCTCTTCAAAGTGTCATCGCTGCAAATGATGACAATCTCCAACATCTCATTGATGGTTTCGCAAGGCAGCATTCTCACGCTTCAATCTCTTCAAAGCACTCCTCAAGTGCGTCAAGCTCTTCACACCATCGGGAGCCAAGGCGCAACGAAGGATCCATACTGCATTCCATGAGCTCTTGCAAGAGGTACCCTCTCCTCAGCACGCCGCAACGTCAAGCTATGATGGTGACTTCTCCGCAAGATCTCCAAGATGATAAGAGCAACATCACCACAGAAGGGGCACTAGTGATACAACAAGAGCAACCACGTGAGCGACATCAAGTGGAACCTAAAGTCCCTCGTCAGCGGCCACAATACATTATCTCAAAAACAAGTGATGCCTCCGAGTTGGAAGAACAACCTCACCGTCGATGTGAATCACTTGAGACCCACCAAGGCATCATCATCATCAGGATCATCAACACTGACAACAAGGTCACCATGATGAGCCTTCCCCTCAACATGAAGAAAGCGAGCGTTCCATTGTACATGTGGCGCGAGGTCATCCTCGTCACGTGGCTCAAAACCATGCTCGTCACCATGAAGGCCAAGTGCCTAACCAACCTCGTGAGGCCTAAGCTCCTCTACCTCGTAAACAACCACGCCAAGAACAAGATCAAGATCTCCAAGCTCTTCACGAGGACCAAGTTCCACCACCACTAAATGCGGTTCAACAACAACCGCAAGTGCAATAACACCATCACCAAGCAATACGTGATAGCTCGGATGATGAAGATGGCCACCAACATCATGGCAACCACCGCTACTAGAACTGCAATGAAGAAGAAACTTTTGGCAAGATCAAATTCACCATGCCCAATTTCACTGGTTCCAATGATCCCGAAGAGTATCTCTCATGGACACTCAAGATTGACAAGATCTTCCGCATGAACAACTATATCAACGAGAATATGATGGCCATGTCACCTCTAGAGTTCGATGATTATGCCATCCTTTGGTGGGAACAAATCCAACTCGCCCATGAAACAAGGGAAGAGCCTCCAATCACCACTTGGCAAGATATGAAGAGTCATGTGAGATCCTGGTTTGTTCCCTCACACTACACTTGTGACCTCTTCAACAAGATTCAAACGATTAGCCAAGGGACAAAGACCGTGGAATAGTACTTCAAGCAAATGGAGCTCAACACCATCTCCGCCAACATTGAAGAGCGCGACGAGCAAACAATGGCATGAACCATCCAATCAACTGCATAACCGAGTTCCAACGGTATAACAACATGCTTGAGCTTGTGCACATTGCAACAAAAGCCGAGCATCAAGTACAAGAGGACATAAAGTACAACAAGCCAAAGATGTACTTCACCTACAAGAAAGAACTAACCACTACACCAACCAACCTCAATGTAGGATCCTCAAGTACCTCCAAGATTTCCTTCAAACCAACACTGCCTCAAGGAAAACCGCCCCCAAGTGGCAAATATGCAAAGGATGAACCACCATTCAACGATGAATGCTACAAGTGTGGAGGCAAAGGACACAAGCCATCCACATGTGAAAACAAGAAAGTTTTGTCAATCCATGACAACGGCAATGAAGAATACTTGAGTGAAGATGAGTTTGATGATTGAGTCAAAGAAGCATTGGAAAGGCAACATGTGGAAGATAACCAAGAACTACTCATGTGTGAGAATGCCGCAAGTACATCGCTTGTTGTCACAAGGGTCTTGACCACTCAATCCCACGAGCATGAAGATCAAATATCCAACTCCAAACACATGCCGGTATCAATGGAAAATCCATTAAAGTTTTCGTTGATGGAGGGAGTTGCCACAATCTTTCAAGCACCGAGTTGTGTGAGAATCTCAACTTCACCATCCATCCACACAAGAAACCCTACCATATACAAGGGCTAAGTGACCAAGGGTCCATGAAGATCAAGCACATCGTTTCGGTAACTTTCTCCATTAGACCATACAAGGACACGATGGAGTGTGATGTGATCCCAATGACGGTTTTCCATATGTTGCTTGGTAGGCTGTGGAAATACGACAAGGGTGCTTTGCGTGATGGTCGCACAAATGCATATACCTTCAAATGCTTGAAAAGACATGTGTTTTGCAATAGATGACTCCTAGCCAAATAATTGCGGACAATGCAAAGGCTATAGCGAGAGCGCAAAACACAAAGTCACCTTGTGATTAAGAGTGGTGAGCGAGAGAACCACCATATAGAGAGTAAGATCCACAAGCCAAACTCGAGTGGAAAAACAAGATTGCTCTTCTTTCCACCAAAATTGAGATCAGAGAAGTGCAGAACAACCCATCCATCTTGCAATATGACATTATTTGCAAGGGACTAGCTCAAGGAACTATACTTGACAAATGTTCATCCCTCTTTGATGGCTATTTTGCAAGAATTAAAGGATGTGTTTCTTGAAGAGCTCCCTCATGGACTACCTCCTCTTCGCGGAATCGAGCACCGCATCGACCTAATACCTGACGCACCTATCCCAAACCGCACCACATAGCGCACGAACCCGGAGGAGAAAAAGGAAATCGAACGACAAATCAACCAACTTGTCTCCAAAGGTTTGATCCAAGTAAGCACTAGCCCAAGCGCGGTACCCGTGATTCTTGTCCCAAAGACAGATGATACGTTGCGTTTATGCATGGAGTGCCATCTAATTAATGCTATCACCGTATGTTATCGAAATCCCATACCGCGTCTCGATGACATGCTTGATGAGTTGTGTGGAGCCACTATTTCTCAAAAATTGATCTTCGTAGTGGTTACCATAAAATACGCATGGCCAAAGGTGATCAATGGAAAACTGCCTTCAAGACCAAACTTGGTCTCTACGAATGGTTGGTTATGCCTTTTGGCTTGTATAATGCCCCATCCACCTTCATGCGCCTCATGAACCATATTTTGCGATCTCTCATTGGAAAAGATGTAGTTTTATACCTTGATGATATTCTTGTCTATATCAAGTAACTATTGGAGCATGTTACACATGTTAAGGAGGTTTTACAAATCCTTCATAATGAAAAGATATATGCTAATCTCCCAAAGTGCACTTTTTCTAAAGACAAATTTATTTTCCTTGGGTTTCTTGTTTCTTCGAATGGTATTGAAGCTGATGTTTCCAAAGTTAAATACAAACAAGATTGGCCTATTCATACCAATGTGAGTGAACTTCGTAGTTTTTATTTGGCCAGTTTCTACCGTTGATTTGTTAAGGACTTCTCTACTATTGCTTGCCCTCTCAACGAGTTGACCAAAAAGAATGTCACATTTGTTTGGGGAAAATAACAACAAAAGGCCTTTGATGAGCTCAAAAAGAGGCTCACCGAAGCACCTCTCCTTGCTTTACCGGATTTCACAAAAACTTTTGAGATAGAGTGTGATGCGACTGGTATTGGAATTGGAGGCATCCTTATGCAAAATGGGCATCATATTCCATACCATAGAGAGAAACTTGATGGCGCACGCCTTAACTATTCGATTTACGACAAAGAGTTTTTTGCCTTAGTATGTGTCCTTCAAGTGTGGCAACACTACCTTTGGCCTAAAGAATTTATCATACATTACGAGTCATTGAAATATCTTAAGGGCCAAGCCAACTTGAGTAAAAGGCACGCTAAGCGGGTTTAATTCATGGAGTGTTTTACTTACATAGTCAAATATAAGAAAGGCAAATAAAATGTAGTTGCAGACGCCTTGTCTCGCAAGAATATAAGCCTTCTTATGCGCCTCGAAGTAAACGTGTTGGGTCTTGATGACATCAAATCTTGTTATGGTTCCGACCCGTTCTTTGGACCAATTTATGCAAAATGTTCAACAGACAAAGGGGTTGATGATTTGTATTTGCATAACGGCTTTCTATTCAAACAAAACAAGATTTTCATTTCGAAGTTGTCTCTCCAATTTTTCTTCTTCAGAGTCCCATGGTGGAGGCCTTATGGGTCACTTTTTCCTTGACAAGACATATGACATGCTCTCCACTCACTACTATTGGACCAAGATGAAGCGCGACGTGGAGAGCCACGTCCAACGATGCACTACATGTGTCCAAGCTAAGTCTATGTCTAACCCATTTTGGTCTTTATATGCCATTACCTATTCCTCATGCACCTTGGTCGGACATTAGCATGGACTTTGTATTAGGATTGCCTAGGTCTAAGCATGGTCATGATTATATATTTTTCGTAGTGGATCGTTTTTTCAAAATGGCACATTTCATTTCTTGCCATAAGACCGACGATTCTTCACATATCGCAAATCTGCTTTTCAGGGAAATAATTCATCTGCACGGTGTGCCACGAACAATCATCTCTGACCGCGATGTCAAATTCCTGTGCTACTTTTGGAAGACACTCATGGCCAAGCTCGGCATCAAGCTACTCTTCTCGTCCGCCTCACATACTAAAACCGATGGCCAAACCGAGGTTGTCAACCAAAGCCTCGAAAGACTCCTTCGCGTGTTGATAAAGAAGAATCTTAAGGATTGGGATGAATGCATCCCCCACGCCGAGTTTGCCTATAATCATGCCAAGCACTCCACCACCATGAAAATCTCATTCATGACCGTCTATGGATTCAAGCCCCTTACCGCGCTCGACATCCTACCTCTTCTGCTCCACGAGTGCACCAACATGGACGTCAACAAGCGTGACCAAGCAATGAAGAAACTACATGAAGACACAATAGCTAAGATCGAGCAACAAGTGCTTCGCCAAGCGTTAAGGCTAAACAAGAGCAACAAAGAGATGATCTTCGAAGAAGGTGATATTGTGTGGATACACTTGAGTAAAGACTGCTTCCCCAAGGATTTCGACTCCAAGTTCAAGCCAAGGGGAGATGGTCCCTTCAAGGTACTCAAAAGAATCAACAACAATGCGTACATCATCGACATACCAACCTGCAAGTACCTTATGAGCAATACGTTCAATGTCAAGGACCTTTGACCCTACCATGGAGATGATCAATATGATAACCATGAAGAGTCGAGGACAACTCTTTCCCAAGGGGGGAAGCTGATGTAGCCCGTCCTACGCACACCCCTACATATACACCACCAAGTCCCCCAAGCAGACTAATTACTTGCACTCGAGCCAAACTCTTACTAGCTAAGGTTAACTCTCTCCTTTCCTCTTGTGACTTTGATAAAACTTTGGATGGCCTGCTACTTCATGCAAATACGCAATGCATCCTTAACTATGAAGCCCCAATGCATCACCAAGCCCCCATGAAAGAAGTACAAGGAGCAGGACAAGAAGAAGTATCTGCCGAAGCAAAACACACTGAAATCTCCGGTCTGGCCGACCGGAGTCTCCGGACCGACACACCAGAATCTCCGGCTAGCCTCTAGACCAGACCTCGTGCCGAGGCCTGAGACAGTTTGTGATCCCCTCCGGAGACGAACCGGAGATAGACCAGAATCTTCGGTCTGGACCGGAGTCTCCGACCTACCCAACCATAATCTACCGCCTACGCATCAGCATGCATGTAAAGTCCTTTTGGGCCTTTCCCATGTAACCCCTAGATTCTCCCCAACTTCTAGTTTTATCCCTAAACTACCGCTGTTTAAGTGGCTGGCCTATAAATAGCCCCACCTCTCTATTATAAACCCTAGACTTGGATAATTGTAATATAAGAAACCCTAGAGTATCTATCTATTGCTAGTATCATACTCCTTGACAAGGAGCACCAATTATCACCCAACCACTGGGATTTTTCCTAGTGCGTTCAATTTGTACATGTTCTTGGAGTCGGTGATTGTCTCCAAGTAGTAAAGATCTCATCAATCCTCTCACCCCCGATGTTGGTAGTGGGAGAGTTTTTTGCCTGTCACCGATCCTAGGGATTGTGCGGGACCGGTTACCGTTGGTGTGAGCTATTGGTTTGTATCATGTCTTCGTGTGTTTGTGTGTGTTCATCGAGTTCTTCGCATGTGAGTCCTTGGATTTCGTCCTCCCCTTCTCCCTCACCTCCATCTCGATATCCATGGGATTTCATGAAAGATCGGGCAACCCTAAGGGGTCACCCCTAACAGGTTCCAATATCATACATCAAATCATAAAATCAAGATCCATCACATAGGAATTACATATATGACCATAATCATGTTGGGTGGCTTATATGGTACTAGATCTATCAAGAACAAGAGAGAGAGATATCAAGCTCCTTCCACAAACCCATAGTCCAGAGGTGGACTACTCGCTCTTCATCATGGTGATGAAGTTGGATATTTAGGAGAAGGTAGAGATCCCTCTTAAGGAGGCTCCGATGGGGTTTCCTCCTCCAATCATCACTAGTTTTGACTCCTTTTGGTGTTTCTATATTTCTGTGGATCCCCCCCTTGAGGATGCCCTGGGGGACCCTTTATATAGAAATTTTTAGATCAAACCAAGTCCGTGAGCGAAATATTTAAGTGAATAAGACGAACAAATGCCAAAAAACCTCAGGTGGCGCGTGCACCAGGGTAGACCGCGCCACCTAGGCTCTTTTGGGAATTCGAGCCCCTTTCATGGGGTCCAAGAAGTCCAGATCATCATTCTTCCTGACATATTGGCTTTCACAAAATCTTAGATCTATTGGACTTTGTTTAGGTCCCTAAAATATAACAATACACAAAATAGGGTTTTCCTGTAATGCTGAGTTTTAACCAAAATAAAGGGCATCATTGTTAAATACCCAAAAATCAATATAAACATGGTTATTACATTATATAAGTTGCAAATATGTGGGAATATGTATCCATAAACTACAAAGTACTTGATGCATTTTACATGCATCAAGTGATTGGCGCAATTGTATGCGAACTCGGTGTGGGGAATGCATTCTTCCCAATCCTCGTTTCTTCTTTGTAACACTCCAACGAGAGTTCCAAGGCTTCGGTTGACCACCCATGTTTGTCCATCGGTTTGAGGGTGCGAAGCAGATGAGAACAGAATCTTGATGCTAAGATTGGCCATGAGGGCCTTCAAATATACTCATGAATCTGATGTCGCGGTGGGAGACAATTGTTCTTCGTACACCAAGAAGATGGATGATTTCCTTGAAAAAATTGCACTGTGTGAAGAATCTTCGATCTTATGGCAACGAATGAAATCTGCCATTTTTTTGAAAAGCGATCAACTACAAAAAATATCAAATTGTGACCATGTTTTGATCTAGGTAATCCTAACACAAATTCCATGCTAATGTATGACCAAGGTTGCATATGTAATAGGTAAAGTAATATAAAGACCAAATGGGTTAGACTTGGACTTAGTGTGTAAGAATGTTGTGCATCATTGGACAAGGCGCTCCACGAGCTATCTTCATCTTCGGCTAATAGTAGTGCGTGGATAACATGTCGTATGTCTTTTCATGACCAAAGTGACTCATTAAGCATCCACCATGAGACGCTTGGAGTAGCAAAATTTGGAGAGATGACTTTGGAATGCAAAGATTATTTCTTTTAAGAGAAACCCAGTGTGCAAATAGAAGTCATCAAATCCCTTATGAATGGAACAATTAGCAAATATAGGTCCAAATAACGGGTTGGAAGAATACAAATTTTTGATATCAAGACTCAATATGTTAACTTCAAGGAACATGAGGAGGGTGGTGTTTTGTGGGAAAGAGCATCGCAACCACATAATATTTGCCCTTATTGTATTTTACAATCTAAGTAAAAGAATCCAAAAAATAAACCCACTTTGTGTGCTATTTCTAAAATTATCTTAACCCTTGAGGTACTTCTTGGCCCAAAGGTAGTGTTGCCACACTTGCAAGACACGAAACAAAGCAAAGAGTTCTTTTTCATAAATCAGATAGTTAAGACGTGCACCATCAAGTTTCTCGCTATGGTACGCAACAGGATGACCCTTTTGCATGAGTACTCCTCCAATTCCAATACCACTAGCATCTTTCAAAAAGATTGTAAAGTTCAGCAAAGCAAGGAGAGATGCTTTCGTCAGTCTCTTTTTAAGGTCATCAAAGGCCTTTTATTTGTGCTTTTACCCGAGCATAAGTGACATTCTTTTTAGTCAACTCACTGGGAGGGCAAGCAATAGTAGAGAAGTCTTTCACAAAAACACGATAGAAACTTGCTAATCCATGAAAACGTCGAAGTTCACTCAAATTTTGGGTATTATCCAATCTCGTATGCATTTCACTTTAGAATTATCGACTTCAATACCATTCTAAGAGACAAAAAATCCAAGAAAAACCAACTTGTCTTTAGAAAAGGAGCACTTGGGAATATTAGCATATAGCTTTTCTATAAGAAGGATTTGCAAAACTTCCTTAACATGTGTAACATGCTCTTTATGCAACTTGCTATAGACAACGATATCATCAAAGTAAACTACAACACTTTTTCCACTGAGAGAACTCAAAATATGATTCATAAAATGCATGAAGGTGGATGGGCATTGGATAGAACAAAGGGCGTTACCAACCATTCATAGAGACCAATTTTGGTCTTGAAGGAGGTTTTACACTAGTCACCCACAACCATGCATATTTGATGGTAACCACTACTAAGAATTATCTTAGAAAAGATCGTGGCTCCACTCAGGTCATCAAGCATATCATCAGTATGTGGTATAGGATGTCTGTAACATATGGTAATAGAGTATATAGGACGAAAATCCATGCATAACGGCAATTTATTATCCTTTTTTGAGATTAGAATCACGGGTACTGCACTAGGGCTTAAGATCTCTTGGATCAAACCTTTGGAGATGAGGTGGTGGATTTATCATTCTGTATCCTTTGTCTCCTATGGGTTCATGCGGTAAGCAGCATGGTTTGTTTGAGCATTTTGGGAATGAGTTCGATGCGATGCCCTATTCCTCGAAATGGGGGTAGTCCATGAGGAAGCTCTTCAGAAAATACATCATCGAATTCTTGCAACATAGACATCAGAGAAGGAGTAACATTGGATAAATTATTAGTTCCTTGCACTAAGCCCTTGCATATAAGGACATAGTGCAATATGGATGGGTTTTCCCTCACTTATCTCATCTCACTTTAGGTGGCAACAAGAACACTAGTTTTTACCACTCAAATTTGGCTTCTGGCTCTCACATAACTTTCGGTGGTTCTCTCGCTCACCACTCATCTCAATAGATGGTTTTGTGGATTTCTCCCTCTCTAAATACTTTGGATTGTACACAATTATTTGTCTAGGGGTCATTCGTTGAAAATCACATGTTTTACCAAGTATCTTGAAGCTATACATGTTCGTGCGGCCATCATGGAGAGCTCCCTTGTCAAACTATGATGGTCTCCCGAGCAACATGTGAAAAATGCTCATTAGGAGAATGTCGCATTCTCCCACTCTTGTCGCTCAACCATTGCACACAGTAGGGATGATCGTCTAGATGAAGGGAGAGGTTGAATTTCTCACATAGTTTCGTGCTTGCAAGATTATGAAAACTCCCTCCATTAATGATTACCTTTGTGGAATTCCCGTTGGTTACGACATGAGTTTGGAAGATTTTGCACCTTTGATATTCATGCTCTTCGTATTCTGTTGTTAGTACTCTTGTGACAAGAAGCGAATGACTTGCATCATGTGCACACACGAGAATATCTTGATCATCATTCTCAACATGTTGTCTTGCCATTTCTTCTTGGACTTTTGCTTCAAAGTATTCTTCACTCAAGTACTCTTCCTCGCCATTGTCATGTACGAGCAAGACTTTGGTATTGCCACATTGGAAGGATTTGTGGCCTTTGCGTCCACACTTGTAACATTCCACTTTTGTAATTGAGGAATCATCCATTGTTTGCTTGCCACTTGGGGGTGGTTTTCCTTGAGTATTCCTTGAGTTGAAAGGAGGCTTCGATCTAGTTGGACTGCATCTTTTGGGACTTGTTGTAGGAGCGGGTGAAGAGGCCTTGTAGGTAAAGAAGGTCTTTGGCTTGTTATACTTGAGATCCTCTTGAAATTTACTTTCGTTTCTTGATTTTCGACACCGAGGGTATGAGTCCCCCTTTGTTGTTCGGCCAGGGCCACAACGTCCGGAAATCTCAATTAGCGAGCTAGATGGAAACAATCATAGAGAGAGACATGGTATTTATACCCAGGTTCAGGTCCGTAGTGAGTGGATACTTACATCCTGCAACTATCTACTATCTAATTATCACAAGATTACAATGGGTTTCTTCATCAGGAAGGTTCTGCAGTCTCCAATCCTCATCCTCCTATATTCCAACCTAGGCCTCCTTTTATACAGGAAGGGGACACCATAGCGGTCAAATACACGTGGTGGTGTGAGCTCAGCCACGCGACGGGTTATGGCATGCAATGTGCCCTCGCAATACTGCGATGGCACCGCGTGTCTCTCGAATTCTGCCTACTATAGACTAGTGCTCGGCTGCGCATCATTAGGCAGGTCCCTATTCCCTGGTGGCTGCCTAGGGTCGATCTACCGCCGGGGGTATTGCCAGGGTCCCGTGAAGAGTCCTTCATGAGCCCCACGTGGGTACTAATCTCGGGTTGCGCATCGCCCCTGAGTCCCGGGATACCCCAATTTCATGGAAGCAATAGTATCCCCAGGGCTCGCCTCAGCGTAGGCGGTAGAGGCTAGGGCCGCATTCTACCTTTCAAGGAGGGTCCTGATCCGGGTTACGCGACCGACGTAATACGAGAGGGATCTTAGGAGTTGCCTCGATAACTGCCCCTGTTCAAGGGATCACGTTTCACCTTATATAACCACATGCCTTGCATCGTTAATTTTCTTCACTCGTCACAGGACCTGGCGGCTGCCCTCTTTCATCTTATTCCAAGATGTGCTTCTCCACTCCTCGAGCTACCTATCCGGATCCACCATCCTGCTCTTTAGAGGGTGAACCTTGCCTTTTAGGCGAGGGTACCCGAGCAGTGACAGAAGGCGCCAAAGAGGCGGCGACTCTTCAAGAGGCCATCCTTCCATGGGGTGGCCTCGTCTTGTCGGCTTCGAGTTATTCCTAATGCTGGTCCGCGACCATGAGGGAGTTTTAGAACTCCCCAAGGTGGTGGTTGAGGCCTTCGGCAGTGACTTCCCTCGCGTGGTACGAATAGTGTCCAATGGATGTGGTTTTAGGGAAAAGTCAGACAAAATATTCCTGGGCGCCCATAGGAGGGTATGCATTGGTAAGGGTTGGGGCCGCTTCGCGTCATCCCGCCACCTAGAGTTCGGAGATCTTGTCTTCTTCTCCTTCGACGGTCACGACAAATTCAGTCAAAACTTTTGATCTCTGCCAATGGCGTGTGAGGTTCAGGCTTGATGGCACTGCCGATATATAAACACGTACCACCTACTTCTATCACCTTCTTGAATATTCTCCCTTGTGTAATCAAAGCATCCTTTCTGGGAGGCTAGGATAAGAAAAACAAGGAAACTACTTAATCAAGTGCACCTTTGGCTTCTTTCCTCTCTTTTTTCTTTACTCTCCTGTTAGCGATCCTGGCGGGACAATCATGGGAGAAAATGCCCTCCCGGAAGAAAAGGGACATTCCCAGGAAATCATCTTCTGAAAAACCTATCTTGCTTTAGTGGTCGAGGCTGAGATCTTCTGTTGAGCCTCCTTCCAAATCCCTCGGTTTATGAGGGAGACACTACTAGAAAAACGTCTGTTCGTGGCGCACCTGAAAAGGCCTTCTGTGGTGCACTAGCAGTGCGCCACGGGCCTCATGCTATGACTATCTCGTAGCCGTGGCGCACTGCATGGTGCGCCACGGTTGTGTCGAGATAGGCGTGGCGCACTACCAGGTGCGCCACAGAAGGCCTTTTCAGGTGCGCCACGGATGTGTTTTTCAAAAAACAAAAAAAAATGCAAAAAACACCCTTGTTTTGAATTGCAAAAGCAATCGGGTCCGTGCATCGCCGCCGCAGTCGTGTCACCTCGCCGGAGCATGGCCGTGGCAGGGAGGTGCGGGAGGGGTCGTGGCCGCTCTAGTCCTCGCCGGCGTCGAGGTGGTGTGTGGTTGGAGAATGGATGGTAGGAAGAGAGGGAGGAAGGAAGAGATGGAGGAAGAGAGGGAGGAAGGAAGAGATGGAGGAAGAGAGGGAGGTAGGAAGAGATGGAGGAAGAGAGGGAGGAAGGGAGGTCAGTGAGGAGAAGGATGCCGCCGTCGCCCGTTGTCACTGCGAGGAGGAGGAGAAGGAGGCCACCGTTGCACCACCGTCGCCCGTTGTCACTGCGAGGAGGAGGAGAAGGAGGCCGACGTCGCGCCGTCACTGCAAGGAGAGGAGAAGGGGAAGGAGGAGAAGGAAGAAGGAAGAAGGGAGAAGGAAGAAGGATAAGGGAAAGGGAGAGGAAGAGGGAAAAGGGAAAAGGGAAAAGGGGAAAGGAAAAGGGAGGAGGGCGGGGTGGGGATTCAAATTTCAATCCCGCCCAAGCTTATCCGTGGCGCACTAGGTGGTGGTGCGCTACGGGTAAGTCGCCCTCTATTTTTTTTTGCAGGAAAAAACGGTCTTTTGACCATAACTTTTTACTCTTTTCGAATTTTGAAAATCTAAAAAATCGCTAAACGACCAAAGGTCGTTGCGAGCAGATGCGAAATCTCGTTCTCGTCATTTTGGTATATTATACGATTTTTTTTGACATCGTATGAAAAAGTTACGGCCATTTTACCGTGGCATGACTTTTTTTTGCAGAAAAAGTCAAAACTCATGTTTGTTAATTTTTCTAGAAACTATACCACATTATCTTCCTAAATATGAAAGGATTTAATTTTTTGAAGTGTTTATCATTTTCTTTTATTTTTTGCAAAGCCTAAAAAGGCGATCCACGGGGGAGGGGGGGGGGTGGGTGGGTGGAGTTGGTGCAGGATAGTTAGGCGTAGGGCACTAGGGCAAGGTGCCCTACTATTAAGTTTATACATCCGTGGCGCACATGGCATAGTGCGCCACAGAACTTGCCACAACCGTGACGCACATGGCATAGTGCGCCACAGAACTTGCCACAACCGTAGCGCACCTACCCCATGTGCGCTACGGGTACGTGGCATGCGGCTGGCAGGCCCCTGGCCCATACATATCTGTGGCGCACATACCCCATGTGCGCCACGGTTGTTCTAGTTACTAGTAGGGCACTACCCACAGGTGAGCCACGCCTATTTTACCCGTGGGGCACTTCAACCATGTGAGCCACGGATGTGCGTATTACCTATAGCCCTTTTCCTAGTAGTGAGAGCTTCACGGTTCTCATTCGGGAGGAGGTGGATAGGCTCCGAGTTGAGTTTGCACCTCCCCTTCCCCAGGATACACTGAGAAGTACACGTGGCCATTCTGAATGCTACTCTCCATTACTAAGTAGCTATTACGCCCCCGAATCGGGTCTATGCAGATCTCAACATTTCCCGCCAAAATTCGCATAGAAGCAATTCAAAGACGGCCACCAGACACTTTCGTGTGGGTGGGTTTTCTTACAAGTAGTTACATCACAGTAGTTTACAATATGATCCAAAATAAACATATATATACAACAACGACTTGACGAGTCAAGAATACAAATGATAAAATCCAAAGATACATTTCTAGAAGAAAAAAATAGTGTCTGAGTATGTACATGAACCAAATGGGACTAAGAATAACCAAGCGGTGTCCATGAACCTTCCCAGGCCAAGCCATAAGGGTAACCTTGCTAACATCGTCAACACATACTATCGGAGATTTGTCCTGTGAAGTAACTATGGTCCAACGATCCATTGGTTCGTGAGGGGATGAACAAGGTGGTTCCAAGAAGTCTCGGCTACGGTGGGGAGGACGGAGCAAGCACATGATAGATAGGTGACACAAGGGTTTTTTACCCAAGTTCAGGACAATCGTGAGGAGGTAAAGCCCCTACTCATGTTTTGTTGTATTGCTCGGGTGCTTCACGAGGGTACAATGGTGGATGAAAGTATAGGGTTTTCATCTCAGGGATCGACCCATTATAAGGTAGGAGGCGGGCCCCTTATATAGCGGTGTCGGGCCTCTTACCCCAATCTTTGGGCGGTAAGAGCTATGAAAGTGCCGCTCCTAGTGATCTCGGTCCACCAAGCCGCTTTGCATGGAACGGGTCTATCCTCCTGGAAAGCATCGGTCCTCCCCTAGGCTTTGGTCATCCCTAACGTCTCCCGCCAGCGTGCGCCTTCCTTTGTCCTCTTGCGCCAAAACAGGGGGGGGAAGCACAATCCTTCCAGCCAGGGCCCCGACGGCCCTGCTTTTGACTGTGCCCCTTCCTCAGGACTGCATCGGGGTGGCATCCAATGCCACCATTGATCTTGTTGTATTCATGTGGTTATTTCATCCATGCGCAGCAATAAAATATCTGCGGCCCGATCCCTACCGAGTGGGGGTACCCAAGCCGATTCTCCCCTCCTGTGCTCACTGGGGTAGCCTGGTGTGAGGACCCTCGGGAGGGGGCCTCCTGCCCCCTCGAGAGGCCTGACGAGGTGCTGGCAGGCAAGCCACTCGTGTACATACCTTGGAACCCCCAGTAACAGATGTCTTGTAGTAGCCCCCCAGATTTTGGACTGAGCATCGCACCTGTGGGGACGAAAGGTCGAATGGCCACATCGACGACTGGAGCTACAAAGGACACGTGTCGCTCCAGGTTCCTGAAACGCCTTCTCAGAAGGAGCGTACCCTCCCGGGTTCGATCTCTAAATATAAGGAAGGGCTGGCCTTCACGTGTCGAGATCTATTCTTCTCCGCCTCATCTTCCCGACCTTCTTCCCCGAATAATTTCCCCTTGGACCAACCGTCAACGCTAGCCACGCATGATGTCCTTCTGGTCGCTCCCGCGCTGAGGGGGAGGAGACTGGGGAGGTGGTAATGCCTTCCATGATCGAGACTAACCAGGACAATTGACCGGTGCCACTCGCAGCTTGCCTCAAGCTGGAACGAGTGGGGTGAGACTTGGGTGTGGCCCGGGTTAGTGGATCCCTCCATTATGCCCCTTCTTCATGGCGGTTCTGGAGCACTACCAGATATGCGCCCTCCACCTGCGGCCCAAATCTATCACCACCGTCTGGTGCGATATGTTTGTAGGGGTGAATCCGTACGTGGCGCTTTTGCTCCAGATGTATGTCCTTCGCCTGACTTTCACCTCCCGTGTAGCCGGTTGCACCTCCTTTGTGACAGAGGGGTTGTTCTGGCTCTAGATGGGCTGGTCAAAGCGCGTGGAGGATTTCCGGAAGGGTTGGCTTCTAATGGACATGTAGGAGGATAGCCGCCACCTCCTGCTTCCCACTGCACTGGCCGAAAAGGTCAGCAATCGATGGTATGCGGCGGGTCTGGAGGGAGACAAGGTCGACGCCCTCACCGCGCGCATCGAGCTGCTTAACTCCTCTGGCCTAATGGGACCTCTGGTGGCCATGGAGTTCCGTCGCCTTAGGATTTCTCCACTACAGAATCGCATCAATTATATGTGGGACTTGGCCACGCAGGATCATTTGACCCTGGGGGACGACATTACCGACGACCCCCTAGTGGCAGGATGCATCCACGAGCTTCGGCACACCTCCGCCGCCTCTAAGCTGCCCAAGAAGGTCATGCACCTCTACCTTGACCCTCGCAAGGAGGAGATCCGTGCCTCACTCCCCTAGTTTTACGTGTCGGGAATACTCCCTCCTGTTCATACGAGAAAGAGCCCGAACACTTTGGCCATGGGTTCTCCTGTCGCGACCCCTCCTGGGAGACTGCAGGAGGGAGCCGCGGAGGCAAGGAGTTCTGCCAGGGAGGCTGGCCCTAGAGAGGTACCACGGAAGAAACGTGCTCGTGCATCAGCTCCTGCAAGCCTTGGCAAGGAACAAGGTTCCCCTCTTGAGTGAGTCATGTCCGGGAGCGGTGGGGATCACCTCATGAGTCCCTTCGTTCCCCCAGGTAAGCTGCTTCCTGGCCCTCCTTCTTCCTCCAAATTCTTGTGTCCCATCTCACCTACCGAAACTCTGCAGCGAGGCCCGCCCACGGAAGCAGCAACGGCTGAATAGGACCTCCACCCAGAAGGCTATTTCAGTGGTCTGCCCTTTTGGGCCAGCTTGAGGAGGCTCGGGTCACTCCGGTCATGGAAGAGGCAAGGGCAGTGGCTTATCCAATGATCACGGTTTCTGTCCCCTCTTCTCTTTTTTTGGAAAAGACTATATTAATATCACAGGGATACCAATTACACCCATCCTCTGCAACAACGCATGCCCTAGCGGCCCTACGGATGCACACAGCTCAGAAAAAAGAAAGAAGAATTACAAAAAAGAAATGTGTCGCTACAGAGAACTAATCCTCAAAGTAACGACACTGACACCATCAGAAGAACACCAGTAGTCCTCCACTCCAATAACAACGCCTTCAAGAAGGAAATAGTTCCCAAGCACCGTCGTTTCCCGATCAAATATCATAGGTTTTCACCGTGGAGAAAGTCCTTGCTCACAAAACAATGCCTTCAACAAGGTATTTGCCAGACATAGCCAGTTAAGGCCAGACCTTGGATTTTCGCCCTACAAGATAAGACTGGGAACTCCCCCTGTGTTATCTTCCCGAACCAACAGTCGCTGCAACGAGTCCCAGATCGTGCAGCCAATTCTTCGTCGCCACAAGAACAAAAATCACCATCGCCACCCTCATATTTCCGCTTTCCTGAAATTCTCCGCATCTAACTTCACCATGGCTCTAAGAATGACATTTGGTTGGAACAAACAACAGAGCTTCACAATGCTCCCGCTGAAACCAAATGGCCAGAAAAATAAGGTTCGCTTGACCGAATACCTTCCGATCTAACAATCTCTAGGCATGATACGCCCATGGGAGTTCGTTAGTGGAGCCTTCCAAAACCTGCCTCTCCATACCAGATCAATGAGGGTATACATCAAGCATATCTTCGTCTTCGTGCGAAAGAAACCAAAGTACCACCTCCTTTATTAGATCTGACACAATGATCCCCACACCACCGGCCGGTTTCCGGAGAACGGATCGAGCAGGAAATTAGGGATAGAGATCCGATCTAGGTCTTCCAATGGAATCCCATCGCTGGCACCTGCTCCACCAGATCGCCACCCGCCCCACTCCAGTAGAGGCCATCGCCTCCAGATCCAAGCTCCCATGAAGCCACCGCCGGTCGGAGCCACGTAGACGTTGATGGAGAGGGGGCCCCGTCCAGCACCGACGTTCTCCTCCCTACCGCCGCGCTGGGGCCAGGAGACCAGATCCCCGCCGCCCCCATCATCGACACCGCGCAATTAGGCCGGTGGCCCTCCTGGGGCGACAAGGAGGGTGAAGGATGGAGGGGGAGGAGGTGGTAGCGGGGTTAGGGTATCGACCCCTCAGTCACCAGGACGGGGCGACACGAGGGGGATACGCGAGGAAGTGGCTGCTTCTCAAGTGGTTTAAGTGGGCAAAGAACTTCCCCCGAAGAGATCTTGTGAGGCCGCCCCCTCGGCTGAGGGAGAGGTCATGGACGTTGCGCCGGCGGTGGACATGATTGCAGCTCCGGGGTCACCGGGGAGTCTGGTCCTCGTCGGCTCAGGGCTTGCTCCTGAGCAGCACCCGAGTGACCCCGGGCTGGCACTCGTTCATGGTCCTGAAGGTCGTGTGTGCCCTGGTCCAACCCTCGACTCCTACATGTCGGTTGGGAACCCATGAAAAGGCTCCCTCTAGCGAGGGGTTCGGTGAGTCCCGAACACTGGTCATGGTGGATCCAGGGTACACTCCCCATGCCAAGCCCTGGGCAAGCTCGTTTCAAGTGCACGCATCAAGCTGGACCGGGTGCGGCTTGACGAATCCAGGAAGTCGATGGAGTCGGAGCGGGATAAGGCCTGTCTTCATGCTGAGGGCATGCTCCAAGATTCTTCGACATGAGCTGCGGAGATCGTTGTCGGTGATGAAGCCTAGGCTTCACAGCTCAGGGAAGCCCTATCACCTTGCAACGGAGACGTCTCCGCCCGAGAGGAGGTCGTGCCCCGATGCTAGGGGTACCTTGAAGCTCAAGCTCGAGAGGCCGACTCCAAACTGTTGGAAGTTCAGGGGTCCCTCGCCATGGAGTGGGAGGAGAGTTCTAAGCTTCGCGATGCTCTTGAGGTTGAGGATAAGCTCTAGAATTGCTTGCTTCAGGAGACTGAGGGCATTCGCGATGAGGTCAAGGCTCTGAAGGAGACCACTGCTGTGGCTTCCCAGGCCCTCGAAGAGAGTGAGAGTCAAGCTCGCGAGGTGATAGGGACTCGTCGTACGTCCTTCTCCTCTCTTGCTGAACAGGGTGCCGCAGTCCTCCCACTCCTAGGGGTTAAAGATTTCCCGGCACCGGAACACCATGCGGGCCGGGAGGTCGAGGCATCCCTGGAGCTTGCGCGCAGGGTCCTTAACCCCTTGAACGCGGCGACACAGGGCCTCTAAAACTTTATTTCCTCAAAGTGCCAGGAGAGGCTGGCCGCCGTAGGGAGGTCCCTCTTGACCAACCTTCTGCAGCTGTCAACTGATCTCGACTATTCCTTGGCCGTGCGGCGGTCAGAGACCTTGCCGGCTCTCGAGGCGAGTGTCGTCCCGCTCGCCGATCTGTTGATCAGGGCATTCCCGCACACGGTGGGCATCGAGGAAGAGGCTAAGCTTTACAACTTGAGCGACTCAACTATCGAAGAAGAAGGTAACCTCGATGAAGAAAGCTTCGAACATACCGCTGGGATGGTTTGATCCTTATCCATTTAACGCCCATGAGGCACTTAGAGACCTTTCATCTCCCTAGCAAGACTTGTAAGGACACTTCCCCTATGATGGGTCCTCCGAGGGAGTGGTCGTGCTCCACCCTGTCGTCCCCTCGAGGAGGTATTCTTAGGCCTTTGCATCTTGTTGGGGATACTTGAGGAGGATTTCCTCGTGGGCTGCCTCACTTCCCTCTCCATAAGAGGGGAACGAGGCTTGTACCTGGCCCATAGGTCCCTCGAGGAGGTGGCCCTAGGATATGTACATTTTATTTCCGTATCATAAGTCCATCCAGGAGGTGACTGTAGGACGTGTACTTTCCATGTATAGTTTGTCAGAGAGGTAACCATAGGTTCCAGATGCCGCTTGAGGGGTGGCCTCAAGGGTCGCCATGCTTGACTCTCACCAAGAAGGTCGCGAGGCTTGTACCTGTCTTGTAGTTCCCTCAAGGAGGTGGTCGTAGGCTCTGTACGTCGTCCCGTAAGTCCCTCGGGGAGGTGACCATATGATGCGTACTTTTCCTGTATAGTTCCTCGGAGAGATAACCGTAGGTTCTGCATGGTGTATTATTTCCCTTCGTGTGCTGCGTGTGGATTATCAAGAATCTAGAACCGTAGGTGAGGTGACCTATCGCTGGAGCTAGTCTGCAAGTTCAGAGCTTGACACTTTAGGCCCCAATGTTGATCGAGGGTGGCTCCGTTGATCGACACCGTGCCTAGCCCCTGCTCACGTGGCATGCGAAAGGGAGAAGCACCACAGAAGAAGCGAAGATGCATGCGAGAAAACCATTGGAAGAACACGAGAACCGGGAAATCGTTATTGAGTTTTCACATGGCTTGAGAGAAAAGTAGTTTGTTACCGCCGCCGCTGTGAGCGGAGCTCACGGGTAGAACTTGCGGAGGTGCTGGATGTTCTAGGCATTGGGCACCGGGACTCCTTCCTCTGTTTCCAGCCAGACCGCACCTAGCCTCGTGACGTGCATGACTAGGATGGGGACATACCACATTGTGGAGAGCTTGTGTAGACCCTCACGAGAGAGGACGCGACAAAGGACAAGGTCCCCAACCTCTAGGGTGTGTGCTTGTATGTTGTGGCAGTGGTACTGCGTAGGGCCTTCTAGTACCTGGCTGCCCACATTTTGACCTAGTGGCAGGATTCTTCAATGAGGAGGAGGAGGTCATCATGATGCAGTTCCTCTTGCGCTGCTTCGCTGAGGGCGAGCACCCATGGGGAGCCATGCTTGAGTTCTGCAGGGATGACAACCGCAACGCCATAAACAAGGAAGAAGGGAGTCTCGTCGGTAGGTTTGGTTGCGGTGGTGCGGATGGACCACACCACTCCAGTGAGGGCATCAATCCACCCGGGCCCGCACACCTTGAGCTTGCGGTCGAATCTCTTGGTATTGAGTCTCCTCAGGACTTCCGTGTTTGCTCATTTTGCTTGTCCTTTGCTGCGGGGGTGGGCGACAGATGCATATCAGATCTTGGTACCAATGCCCTCGCAATAGGATTTGAACATCCGGCTGGTGAACTAGCTACCGTTATCGGTGATGATGCGGCTAGGCACACCAAAACGACAAACCAGGACTTGGATCAATTTCACCGCCGCCTGTGCTTGGATGGTCCTGATTGGTTCCACCTCGACCCATTTGGTGAACTTGTCGATGGTGACATGGAGGTACCTGTAGCCCCCGGACCGCGAAGGGCCATGAGAACGAGATGGTCTGTAGTTGTTGAGTCAGCTGGTGTATTTGCTTGGTGTGGAATTGGCATGCCTTTCATGACCTTACCAACTCTATAGCGTAGGTGACCATGGTGATCTAGTAGAAGCCACTGCGGAAGGCTTCCCAGTGAGGTTACGCTCCAAGGCATGGTGGCCGCATTCTCCAGCATGAATATTGGCCAGCAGCTCGCGCCCCTCATCGTCAGAGATACATCGGAGGGCGATGGTAGTAGAGGTCCCCGTCCAACATGCAATACTTCTTTTCACAGGAAACGAGACTCTCTGCCATGTCATCATCATCCGGAAGGATGCCATCATGCAGGTAGCTCTTAATCTCAATGATCTAGTCTGACTCCTGGCCAGTGGCTGCTAAGACAAGCCTGATGCCCGAGGGTGGAACGCAATCAGGGGCGCCTGACGAGGGTGGGGGCGGTAGCTCCTCAGGTTGGGCCTTCTCTTATTTTGGCGGTACGGCTAAGGGCTTGAACAAAATTTCTTTAAAGAATCCCAGCTGTTGGGGCTCTCGCCTGGATGCATGCTTGGCGATATCGTCTGCCTCGTGGTTGTCCCCTCAAGATACGCCTAGGAAGTGCTTCTAGATCCTCCGCACCTCCTCAAGATACTCTGCCATATGCTCATCCTTGGGCTGTAGATTTTGTTGGAAAAGATGACCAGGAGCAGAGAGTCTCCCTGGACTATGACTCACTTGATGTCGAGGGTGATTGCTACCTTTAGGCCGTGTTGGGGATATACTTTATGAGTATACCCACAGGACTCGCTGACCAGAGTGGCCCACCAACGGGTTAGAGCTTTGCTTCACGGGCGGCCCAGTCAGAGAAAGAGGAGGAGCTAGTTCCGGCTATGACAAGGCCCAGAAGAGTTACCAACTTAGGCATGTAGTATTACTTTTAGTCCAAGTTGTACATAGTTACCGACTCTGTAACGTAGCCGGATATGTCTCTCCCTATAACCCTAGGCCCTGATGACTATATAAACCGGCCCTATGGGAGGATTTAGGGCACCAATAACCACAACCAACTCGCATATGCGAACCTCTCTTGTAATCCATTGTAACATCCGGCTTACGCTGATATATTACTGGGTTGCTAGCAGGAGTAGGAACCGATCACTGCAGTCAGATCTGAACCTGGGTAAACTTTTGCTCACCGCTCCTGGAACATCCGACGTCTCACACCCCATCCTTCGAACGCCACTAGGACCCCCTATGGCGTACTTGTCGACAATCCGACGACAGTTGGCGCCCACCATGGGGCAGGTGACCTTTGGAGCATCGTTCCAGGCAGAATCTGCGCGTGCAGGATTCAGCGAAACAATCGCCATGGGTCGCGTGGTCTACGCCAGTGATGTCCCTATCATCCTCCTAGATGGGACTTGGATTCCGGCTTCCAGACCCGTGAGGAACTACACAATCATGTCAATCGATATTTATCTCGGTTTCGCTGAACCCGCCCAACCCACCCTAGAGGTGATGACGATAGCGGAAGAAAAATCCGGATCTACTTTGTCCGCAGAGCCGGAAGAGTTCAATCTCTTGGAGAAAATCAAACCCGCCCAACCCACTACTCAAGTGGAAGAAGAGGTGGAATAAGAAGTCAGATCTGATCTCTCAAGCGAGATTGGATACACAGACGAGGAGTACATCTGCTACGGATCTAGCTTTGCTTATGTCAAAGCGGAAACCAAGTTATACAAGTACCTCAAGAACATGAATAAGAAGAATCACTGTTTTGTGTACCACATAAGCACTGGATCCGACTCTGTCGATGCTCGACCTGGTAGCGACTCAGTCCTAGATGCAATCGAAGAAAACGCCGACTTACCCGGCTCCCTAATGGAGTCAATCACGTCACAAGAACTTCGAGACTTCGACAAGGAGATAGAGGAGTACGAGAAACAACACGTCTCCATACAAACGCCAGATGAGCCGGAAACTCCTCCTAGTCCATATGATAGCATGGATGCAAGCTACACCTCGCAGGATGACATGGACACTGAAGATTCCTCCGAGATCTACAAACCAACCATGACGGAAAGTACCGACGGAAGCTTATCCCCCGGTACCGGACCAAAAGCCGTCCTTGCCACTAATACGCACGTTAAAGCTACTGGGCGGTCAAAGAAGAAGAAGAAGAAGAAGAAGAAGAAGAACAAGAACAAGAATCCGATCCGGCAGAGCCAGCGGTCAAGGAAACCAACGAAGAAAAAGTTGATGAATAGATCGAGATGGAGAATCAGGACAGAGATCTGATTAATCCCACTCGATCGATCCTCTTTTGGATGGACACGTTGTCACGAAGGGTGCAGGCAAAATCAACGGAGATGGCCACACGATTCCAATCCCAACGGCTTTAGATCTTACACCGGAGGCGCTGCAGAAAAGGGTTGAGTACCTGGAAAAGCATCGTTTGTTTCTACTTGAAGAGGTCGCACGCCTTGTAGAGATGAGACAACAGTTAGACAGTGATCTTGCCGGATATTAGTCAGATTTCAAGCGACATCCAAACAAAACAAGGGGAGGTCCGTTTCTTGCAAACAAGAATCCGGATATCCACAAAGATCTATTCGATGGAAAAGATGGAGAGAATATCTTAGTCTACAGCACGCCGGCGGAAAACGCTACTGCAGCTCGAGCCATCCTCGCCAACATTCCGTCTCCATAGCAGGTCCAACAGTGCGTTGCGTTGCTGGACAAAGGATTAAAGAAGCAGAAGACGGACGCGTCATTCAGTGGCAAACTGGCCTCAAAATATGAGTTTTTCCACACTTGCACTGACCAAAGCACTGACGTAAGGCTCCACAGGGACACGGCTCAGCGCTACCATCCCCGTGGAGAAGAAGAAAATTCCAGGACTGGCTCCAACAGCCACTCTCGCCGGCCGGCGCGTGACTAGGCAAGAGTTATTCCGGCTACGGCCGAAGACGCCATCAGGGCAATGGTTCCTCATCAGGACCATCGCCAGCAAAATAATCGCTATAGAGAAGACCAGGAAATACGCCGCTAGTGAGAGGATCAAGATCGGCTAAGGATGCCACCACCAAGCCGTCCGTCTGGCAACGCCGGACGAAGAGATGATCTGGATCGTCCCGAATCTAGTAGGGACGGTGCCCGAAGAAACAGGCACCGGGAGTCAGCATAATGAGTCGCCACCGCCACCACCAAGAAACTCAGCCGTAAATAATCCACCAGGGCCACCATCGCCTCCTAGCAGCGACCATGAAGGATCACGTCGTAGCCACGAAAGCTGTAGGGGAGGATGCGACAATGGTGAGGGAAGAAGCAGGAATCCGACTCCACCGCACAGAAGACACGAGCCTCCAAGGCGTAGATGTCTCTCGCCAAACGACGCTCGCCATCACATTGAATCAATATAGAAGCGTGGAGGTATGAGGAAGAAGATGTGTACGTGGGACCCAAGTGCTTTGGTCCACGTATACGTCAGACAAAATTTCCAGTTGACTTTGGCATCGCCGAGCACATTCAGCCCTATGACGGAGCAGCTCGGCCAAATACTTGGCCCCAGGATTTTTTCCAGGCTTGCTGCATCGCCAAAGGAGGAAACAGCCTGGTTGCAGACCAATATCTCCCACTAATGTTGAGGAAGACGGCTCGATCATGGCTGAATGAACTTCCAGAGAATTCAATTCATAACTGGTATAATATGGAAAGTGCGTCCTTTTCAAACTTCGAGGACACATACAGGAGGCCCTGTACAGTCGGAGACTTGCAGCGTTGGACCCAAAGACCTGGAGAAACCTGACGGGATTACCTCAGACGATGGATCGACACGAAGAACTCCTGAGAAGGAGTAAACGAGCAAACTGCGATAGAAGCTTTGATTGCAGAACTTCCAGTCAGACTTTTACATCATAGGCTGAAGCGTGACTACGCCATAGATTTGGGAGAAATGATAGAGACGACAAGTAAGTATGCTAATGCCGATGATGATTCAGAAGGGATGCTAAATATTCTGGCTAATCCTAATGTGGCCAAACAACCAAAACAAACTCAGAAGCACAAGAACACCTCGGACAAAAATCCGGCTCCGGACAACGCAGCTGTCAACGCAATGTTCGGATCTGGAGGATGAGGAGGGCACGGAGGCAGCCGTGGTATAGGCCGAGGAACTTCTCGAATCCAGGGCAGAGGAGACCAACAACCCGGAAGAACCTATACCTAGGCTGGCATTGCCAATAATCCCTGTGTCCACAACTTGGATAGTAATGGAGGATCTACCCATACAAATGCCAAGTGTCGTTTCAATGACAACATCAAGAAAGACGATTCCGCTCGCTACAGAGCCAAGCGACGAAAAGGAAACAAAAATTCTGAGAAAGGAAAGGATCCCAAGGAAGATTCCAACATGGAAGAGGCGGAAGCCACCACAGATCCCAAGCCCGATGGAAAGAAGACTTTTTTGACTAAAAAAGATGCATACGTCTGCTTCCTTGGATCCCAACCAGCTAAAGACAAAAAGGCGGTTATTCGTGAGCTCAATGCCACGGTTCCGGCTGTCCCCCAATTCCTGGACTGGTCAGAGGTGACTATCACCTTTTATCGTTCAGATCACCCGAGGAAAACACATCGTCGGGGAAAGTATCCTCTGGTCATCAATCCTCTTATTGATTGCTATGAGTTCTCAAAAACACTCCTGGACAGTGGGAGCAGTATCAACATTCTCTACATTGAGACACTCCACCGCATGAAGCTACAAGAGAGCCGGTTGAGTTACAGTAGTGTAACTTTCCATGGCATTGTACCAGGCAGATAGGCAAATTCTCTAGGTGATATTACTCTGGACTTGACATTCGGAACCCGAGATAATTACCGGACCGTTCAAAAGTGCTTACCACGCCATCTTCGGGCATCCGGCTTACTGGGCGTTAATGGTATGTCCCTGTTACATCTACAACATGATTAAACTTCCAGGTCCAAAGGGCGTAATCACCGTATGAGGAAATCCGAGGAGGCGCGAGTGTGCGATAAACGATCTACTGCCTTCTTTGAAGCTGTGCTACACGCCCAGGAGTACCAGGAGATCAAGAAGACCATTAATCCGTCCGAGATGCCCGCTATGAAGAATGAGGTGCTGAAGCCAAGTTTGCAGTTCAAGGCGTCAGAAGAGACAAAGAAAATGTCGCTGAAGGAAGACGATCCCTCCAAGACGACGAACATAAGCGTAGGCTTAGGCCATGCATAGGAAAGCTTTCCAGAAGTGATGGTTTCCTCAAAGCTAATAGTGATATCTTCGCATGGCAGCCATCTGACATGACCGGAGTACCTAGGGAACTTGTCGAGCAATCTCTTAATATGTACCCAGACGCTAAACCCATCAAATAGTCCTTACGACGGTTTGGTGATGAAAAGCGCAAAGCAATAGCCAAATAATTAGCCCACTTAGAGCTAGAGGATTTCATAACAGAGGTCATCCATACAGATTGGGTGGCAAATCCTGTACTCGTCCCTCAAAAGGACACCATTGATTTAAGGATGTGTATTGATTATATCGCTTTGAACAAGGCATGCCCAAAAGATCTGTTCCCTTTGCCAAGAATCGATCAATTTATCGACTCAATGGCAGGGTCAGAATTACTCTGTTTTCTCGATGCATATTTCGGATATCACCAAATACCGATGAAAAAGTCGGATCAAATTAAGACGTCTTTCGTCACTCCTTTCGGAACCTTATGCTACAAAAATATGCCTTTTGGCTTAAAGAACGCAGGAGCAACATATCAACATACCATGAATGTTGTTTCAACGACCAAATCGGACGCAACGTCCTTGTATACGTAGACGACATAGCAGTTATGTCCAAAAAGAAGGAATCTTTAATTTCCGACTTGGATGAAACGTTTGCTAGTCTACAAAAATTCAAAAGGATGCTAAATCCGAAGAAGTGTTTCTTTGGAATTCCAGCCGGAGCGAGGCATCAAGGTGAACCGGGACAAAATCAAGGCTATCTTAAACATTACCAGACCGACTCACCTGAAGGACGTACAACGCCTCAGTGGTTGCATTGCAGCGGTGAGTCGGTTCGTCAGCCGGCTTGGCGAAAGAGCCGCACCTTTATACAAACTCTTGAAGAAAACCGACAAATTTGTCTGGACCCCAGAAGCCGAAACTGCACTACAAAGTTTGAAAGATTTGCTTTCAAATCCACCAGTTCTCGCGGCACCAGAACCTCAGGAGACTATGTTACTCTACATTGCAGTGACCAACAAGGTCATAAGCATGGTATAGTAGTTGAGTGCGAGGAAGAAGGCCACGAGCATAAGGTGCCGCAGCCAACTTATTATCTAAGTGAGGTCCTAACAGAATGAAAGCAACGGTATCGACATCATCAAAACTTATGGAGTGTTTTATATCCAGAAATCTACGCCACTATTTTCAAGAGCATAAAATCACAGTAGTGAGCATGGCTCCTCTGCGGTATATAATCAACAATCGCGACGCCACGGGACGTGTTGCAAAGTGGGGAATAGAGCTTGCAGCTTTCGACATTGAGTACAAACCCCGTATAGCAATCAAGTCCCAAATTCTCGCCGACTTCATCGTTGATTGGACAGAAATGGTAGAAAACATAGGCCCTACAGACTCGGAATTTTGGACCCTTCACTTTGATGGATCAAAGGCACGAGGAGGCTCAGGGGCTGGCGTAGTGCTCAAATCACCCCAAGGATATAAACTGTTCTATGTGTTGCAAATACACTGCACGACAATGAATAATATTGCCGAGTACGAAGCACTGATGCATGGAATACGCATGGCCAAAAACATTGGCATATCAAGACTCATGTGTTACGGAGACTCGGATTTAGTTGATCAGCATGTATCCGACATCTGCAACGCAAAAAAGCACATGGAAGCATACAAAGCTAGTGTGGATGAATTATCCAAATCGTTCGAGGGTTTTGAGGTTCAACACATCCCTCAATCAGAAAATGAGGAAGCAGATGCCCTATCAAGGATAGGCTCTGAACAGAAACAAGTACCGGATGGAGCTTTTCTAGAGCATCTAAGGGTCCCCTCCATGGTCGGAGTTGATGAGGACTATCCAATGAAATTTGACTCACCTATAATAGCAGTTCTGGCTAAAATTCCTAGCTGGAAAAAACCCTATCTGGATTTCCTGATAGACGGAAAATTACCTAAAGACGAAGTTTTGAGCCTGCAGATTGTCCGACGAGAAAACGCATACACTATAATAAATGGTGAGCTCTATAAGCGGAGTGTTTCTGGCGTGTTTCAGAGATGTATTTCTTTGGAAGAAGGAGTGGAAATCCTAAGACAAATCCACCAAGGTGAGTGTGGTCACCGTGCTGCAGCCAGATCCTTAGTGGCAAAAGCATTTCGACACGGATTCTTTTGGCTTACAGCTAAGGCAGCTACCGATAAACTGGTCAAAACGTGCATGGGCTGCCAAAAGTATGCTCATCACGCACACGCTCCAGCTGAACAGCTGTGAACAATCCCTATTACATGGCCGTTCGCGGTCTGGGGGCTTGATATGGTAGGGCCGTTTCGCATGGGAAAATGTGCATTTACTCACCTACTACTGATGGTGGATAAATTCACAAAATGGATTGAGGCTAAACCCGTAACAAGTTGCGATGGAGCCATAGCCAGAAGATTTTCATTGAGGACGTAATCATCAGATTCGGATATCTACACAGTATAATTACTAAAATGGGAGCAACTTTTCCATGAGGGAACTTCCTGAATTCTGCGAAGAGCAAGGTATCCGACTTGATATCACATCAGTCGCACACCCGCAAGCCAATGGACAAGTCGAAAGAACTAATGGCCTTATTCTACAAGGAATACGACCTCGCCTCAAGGCACCACTTCGTCGGGCTATGGGGGCTTGGGCGGAAGAATTGCCGTCTGTGATATGGAGCTTGCGTACAACTCCTAATAGGTCAACCGGCTATAATCCTTTCTTCTTGGTCTACAGTGCAGAGGAAGTCCTTCCAAGTGATGTAATCCATCAAGCTCCATGAGTCAAAGCGTATATCAAAGAGGATGCAGAAGTTTCTCGACAAGATGATCTCGATATAATCGAAGAAGTACGCGTCGTTGCTGAACAGAGATCTACAGCCAATCAGCAGAAGTTACGCAAGTATCACAGTCAGAGAGTGTAAAACCGTTCTTCCAAAAAAGGCGATTTGATTCTCCGACTTGTGCAAAAGAGAAATAACAAACTTTCCCCAATTTGGGAAGGACCTTTTATGGTTAGCAGAGTTCTGAATAATGGGTCATATTATTTAACCGACATGAGACCAGTCAAGGAAAGACCTGACACTCGGAAAAGGAAGAGAGCTGGTGACAGCACAGACCCGGATGAAATAGACCGTCCATGGAATATTGCACAGCTATGTCACTTCTATTCTTAGTACTATTTCCTTGTAATCATACATGTACATGTTCAAAGTGAAATAAAGTATTGGTTTCCTCATATTGTTATTTTTGAGACGTTTTTTCCATCTTATTTCCAAAAGAGCATGTAACTTTTTAAAAAATCCCAGAATACTTGAAAGTACTTTATGCTCATGTATGTTCTGGTTATGATTTTTGAACAATCCAAAAAATATTACCTTAGGGTACAAAATTTAAATTATTATCTATACTTTGATTCTTTATCTAATTGCTTAGACGCGGGCATTTTCTGAGTAATGAGTTGTTGGTACTAGAGGACGGCTTTATTTCCGAGTTTAAACTGGTTTAGCAATTGCGCTCCGTTGCTCGGCAAAGTTTTCGTGCTAAAGGTTGGCCCACCCATGAAAGGGACGAGGCAGAGAGCCAGATAAACCAATAAGTATAGACATAAAAAAAGAGTGCTTTAGAAAACTTTCAAGAACAAAGCATGAAAATATATAAACAAAAAGTGCTAAGATAGTAAAAGCATCAGTTTTTACAGATCAGAACAAAATAAATATTGTAGCCATCATTACATTTCTATATTTTTAAGATAATGCATAGAAATTTTTTATGCTGCAGGCAATGGTGATGAAGCAGGTGGAACACTGGAATCAACAGTACTGTCGCCCTTGATCTCAGACTCGAAAGCGTTGCTAATTTCTAGCTCTTGAGACGAAGGAGGCGCGGCGACGGATTCAAAGAATGCTGTCGTGTAGTTAGTCATATCTGCCACCCGACAAGCATAACTTGCACAAGTTTCTTGGATGTCCTTGATATCTTCCGGGTTACCCTCATCATCATCCTCGGCAATGCCCTTGGTGACGTGCCAGATTTCCATTTCGATATGGTGGCTCATCACCATGGTCAGAGCTGTTTGCGCAGCAGTCCAAACGTTGGATACCTTCCAGTCCTCGATCAACTTCGGAATCTTCTTCACTTTGTCCCTCACCTCGTGCACTAACATTTTGTGCAAATCGGAAAGCTTGACGGCTTCACTAGCCTCTTTTAGAGTTTGGCTGAAGTCGAACAAGACATCTCCGACGAGCTTAATGCGCTCGATGTGAGGTTCGGAAGTGGAGGAGTCAAAAAGATTCAAGGGGGATAGGAAAGAAACAAAAGTCAAAATTCCGACTAAGACGAAAGTCAAAAAAAGAATAACACAAAGAAAAGATTCGGAAATCTTAGCAAGAACAGAGTGATTCCATTCAGCATGCTCCTTGCGGAGGCTATCTAGTTCACTTGCTGAGGCCTGGGCAAGATCTTTTTGGATATCAAACTCCTTCTGGAGATCAGAAAGTTGTTTATCTCGGAGGGCTAGGAGCTTCTCGAGCCTCACGGTCTCGTGGTTGCTTGATTCCAAAACCGCAGCTACGGATTTCTCCGACTCCACAGTTAGGGTCTCAAGCTTTTCCCAGAGTTCAGTATTTGCTGCCTCCAAGACCTTGAAGTTTTCGGCCTGCTCCACCATCTTGCTGGCTTGGCACAACAATTCTGCAAAGGCAAAAATATCAGTCGGATAAAGCACATCCGACTATGACAAAACAATTAGCTGATATTGAGGAAGCCGGCAAAGTTTACCTTCTGCTTCATCTTTTTCAACTTTTAACTTTGAATTTTCAAAGTGCAAAGCTTTGATTTCTTTGCGCTTGTTGGAAATATTCTTGAGCAATTCCTTGTTGGAAGATGCAATTTTCTGTAAGTTTAGAGATGGAATACCGTCAGACGGCTACTAAGACTCGGGCTGCAAGTTTAACTAAGTAAAATTACAGCACGAGCCTTGGGGGCTACACTACATCATTCTTTTGCAATCTAAAAGCATCAACCCGGATCCAATGATATTTATCCGACTTTATGCATGGGGGCTAGAGGATATGATAATAAATGCAGATAAGAATCTGAAACTTACAATGTGTTCCATATGTAACTTTTCAAATCCGAGCTTGATGCTGTGAAACACCTTCTCGGTAAGGGTGAGGGATGGAACATCCGTCGCTAGAAGTTCGCCAGATGCGATTTTATCATCCCGGACCAAAATTTGGTCCAGGAGGCTAACCAGCTTGACGTCTTCCTAATCTTGGCTAGCTTCTTCTGGGGTCAATATTTGCTTGGAGGCGGAGGCACTTTTTAACTACTGGCAGCAAAGGTACAAGAGTACTAAAAACGAAAGGTGAGATGTTTACTTTTTAAATACTGGCAGCACTTGGCTACCAGCAGCGACAACTTCCTTCGCCTTACGGTTCCTAGAGGCAGAGGCGGCAACTTCTTGCACCTCATCATCCTCCATCGCCTCCGGGTCGTCTGAAGCATAGCCCTCTAGTGGAGCTAGCTCAGACTAGGAGAGTTTCTTGAGCTGACAAAATCGGAAAAGCATCGATGAAAATAGAGTCGGAGAAAGAACAGAAAAGAACGACGAAACGTGAAATCAGAGTCGAAATATTTACCGGAGTCAGAGGATGGCTGGATGAATACATGTTCATGGAAACTTCCGGAACTTTTTGTTCCACTCTTTCCTTGACCAAGTATTGCATGAGGGTCCTGTAGTCCTTCGGTGAAAGCCAGTTCGGGCTGACCTTAATTCTGTCCTTCTTGTCGTTGGTGATTTGGTGCATGAGGCGGTCTCCGTGGTGCTAGAGAGGCTGAATCCGGCGCTCCTGCCAGCAGTGGATCAAGTCGGATCCACGAAGCCCCTCATGCTTCTTCAGAATTTCGATCCTCCTCTTGGCAAGGATCAAAATTCCGACAGCTCCGACACCTCCGCGTCCCATGAATCTTGGTGGGAAGAAGCGCCATTGGCGAACGCCGGAAGACCTTCCGCCTTACCCGGAGCCGAAATATTCTTATGATAAAAGAAAGTTCAGGCCCAACGTTTGACGGACTCACTAGCATTAATCCTAGGATAGATCTGATTCCTCCTAAGGACTAAGCTAAGAGTGCCGGTGACATAAGGCACACCGGCACTAATGGAATTCTTCCGAGTACCATAATAATACCGGAAAAGGGTGAGACTTGGCCTAATTCCAAGAAACTCCTCGCACAGAGCTGCGTGAGCACTAAGCTCAAGAAGAGAGGTGGGAGGAAGATTGTGGAGTTGCACACCGTAATGGTCAAGGACCTCGACGAAGAATTCCGACGGTGGCAAACTGAGGCCACGGTCGACATGAGTGCTGAAAAGCACCCTCTCGTCGTCTTTCGGCGCAGGCATGGCGTGTCTAGTAGCGCTCCGCCACGCGCCGGCAGCGATGAACACCTCATCCTCCATGACTTGGAGATCCGCAGTGTCCATGGCGCTGGGGATCCATAGACCCCGCATATTTTTCTCATCCGCCGCTGACGAACCCGCCGTTGCCATTCCAAAGGACGAGGCAGATGCCATAGTTCTTGGAGGAAGATGGGCTGGTGGGGAAAGGAGAGTTTTTCTCAACTAAGGGCAGATTGGCACAGGTACGGAGAGCTCGAGGAGTACGAGGAAGCAATGAATGAATCGACGGATAAGTGAATCTGGGAAGAAGGGTTTTCTCTCCTCTTATATGCCTCTGTGTCAAGATTCGTGCGGTGAGACGCGCGATTATCGCCACGCGTATAGGAGAGGGGGAGTTACCTTCCTCGCGACTCTTTCGCCCCCTCGATTTTCGCACAGGCATTGAAACAGCGTTCTATTCTCTAAAGAATGGACCCACCAACAGTCGTGGTAATGGAAATCCTGTCAGTGATGCGACCTGGCCTATAAAGATGTCAGTCAGCACACCGCTGTAAAATCCGGCTTATGTTTCAAATCAAGCAATAGAAAGATCATGGTCAGATCAAAATATATCCGACTCAACTGACTCGGAATCCTACATCAATAAAAGAAGTTTTAGGGAACCCTTAAAGATTCTAAAGACGAAGAAACCATCAAGCTAGACAATTTATCCGACTTCAGATCTTGGAGACTTTCGGGGGCTACTGTTGGGTATATACTTTCCGGGTATACCCATAGGACTCGCTAACCAGGGTGGCCCACCAACGGGTAAGCGCGTTGCTCCACGAGCGGCCCAGTCAGGGAAAGAGGAGGAGCAAGTTCCGGCTACGACAAGGCCCAGAAGAGTTACCGACTTCAGCATGTAGTATTACTTGTAGTCCAAGCTGTACATAGTTACTGACTCTGTAACGTAGCCGGATATGTCTCTCCCTGTAACCTAGGCCCCAGTGACTATATAAACCGGGCCTATGGGAGCCTTTAGGGCACCAATAACCACAACCAACTCGCACAGGCGAACCTCTCTTGTAATCCATTGTAACATCCGGCTTACGCCGATATATTACTGGGTTGCTAGCAGGTGTAGGATCTGATTACTGCAGTCGGATCTGAAATTGGTTAAACTTGTGCTCACCGCTCCTGGAACACCCGACGTCTCACACCCCATCCTTCCAACGCCACTAGGACCCCCTATGGCGTACTTGTCGACAATCCGACGACAGGCCAGGGATCAGGCCCTCGTACTCAACAATGTTGTTGGAGTGCTTCACTTCGTCCCTGAAGCATAACTACACAACATAGAAGAGCTTGTCGCCCATTGGGGATGTGAGCACTGCGGCTGGCCCTGCTCCATCTCCGTTGAACACCCTATCGATGTTCATAATCCAGCGCCGTGGGGCTAGCTTCCTAGGGAGCTTGGTTATTTCCTCCCGAGGGTCCTTCCCCCTGGGCCATTCCATTCAGCCGCAAACTCTACAAGGGCCCTTCCGTGAATGGTGGGTGTTGGGTCGAAGTTCAGCTTGAAAGGCTATAGCTCGATGGCCCACTCAGCCACATGTCCCGTGGCGTTAGGGTTGCGAAGGATCGTCTCTAGAGGGAACTTTGTGACCACCCTGATGGGGTGACCCTGGAAGTAGTGGCACAACTTCCGCGACGCCACCAGGAGAACGTAGAGGAACTTCTACTGCATGGGGTACCACTCACAAGCATACCTGAGCACCGTGCTGACAAATTAGACCGGGTGCTGCACAAGGTCGGTGGCTATGGTCAAGCCCGTGTCGGCAACCTAACCACCAGCTTCTTCCTATGTGCTGCTGCCTTCCAACACAACCCCTGAGTCCTCCAGAGGGTTCGTGGCCCATGGTTTTGTTTTCTTCTCCACCACATCTTCACGCTCGGCGACCAGGACGGCCCTCGCCGTCTACGGCATGGCCGCTAGGGACAATAGCAGTGGCTCGTGGGGCTTTGTCGCCACCATGACAGGCGGGCTGGTGAGGTACCTCTTGAGGGCCTCGAAAGCCTCGTCAGCCTCTGAAGTCCACTGGATCCCGCCTTGGAGATGAATCTTCCCAAATCCACCATGCATCCCGCCAAGCGTTGCATTTCCTTGAGCCTCTTAGGGGCGCTTCTCCTCGATGGCTTGAACGTTGTCAAGGTTAGCCTCAATTCCCTAGTGTGATACCAGCAAGCCGAGGAGCTTTCCCAACGGAACCCCGAACACACACTTGGCATGGTTGAGCCTGATGTTCACTCTGCGCAAGTTGACGAAAGTTTCCATCAGGCCCGCCACCAATGCGCCCTCTCGTGGGTCTTGACCAAGATGTCGCTGATGTAGGCCTCCGTGTTCCTTCCCATATGCTCGCCTAGCGTGATGCGCATGAGCCTCTGGAAGGTGGCACCGACGTTCTTGAGGTCGAACGGCATGAAGTTCTAGCAATACACTCTGCACGGGGTGTTGAAGGACATTTTCTCTTCATCCTCCTTAGTCGTCTTGATCTAGTGGTACCCCGAGAAGGCATCCAGGAAGCACAACAGGTCGCATCCTTCCGTGGAGTCCATAATCTGGCCAATCTGTGGGAGTCGGAAGGGGTCCTTGGGACAAGCCTTGTTGAGGTCAGTGAAGTCGACGCAGAGCCACCTGCCCCTGGTGGCCTTAAGGACCATGACGGGGTTAGAAGACCAGTCGGTGTGCAGGTCCTCCTTGACACGGTCTACCTTGACTAGCTTCTCCGTCTAGGATATGATGAACTGCTGATTTTCTAAGGATTGCTTCTGCGGCTTCTACTTCACCGGGCATGCAGTGGGGCACATTACCAAGTGATGCTCAATCACCTCCTGTGGGACCCCTGTCATATCCGACAGGGACCAAATGAACATGTCCCTCAAAGGAAGGTGATGAGGGACTCCTCCCTCTCAGGCGAGAGGCGGGCGCCAATGGTGATGCTATCCCCTGGGACCGCCGGGTCGAGCACTACTAGAAAAACGCCTATTCGTGGCGCACCTGAAAAGGCCTTCCGTGGCGCACTAGCAGTGCGCCACGGGCCTCGCGCTACGGCTATCTCGTAGCCGTGGCGCACTGCATGGTGCGCCACGGTTATATCGAGATAGGCGTGGCGCACTACCAGGTGCGCCACGGGTAGGGGTACAGGGTGCGCCACAGATGTGTTTTTCAAAAAAGAAAAAAATGCAAAAAACACCCTCGTTTTGAATTGCAAAAGCAATCGGGTCCGTGCATCGCCGCCACAGTCGTAACACCTCGCCGGAGCATGGCCGTGCCAGGGAGGTGCGGGAGGGGTCGTGGCCGCTCTAGTCCTCGCCGGCGTCGAGGTGGTAGGAAGGGTGTGGTTGGAGAAAGGAAGGTAGGAAGAGAGGGAGGAAGGAAGAGATGGAGGAAGAGAGGGAGGTAGGAAGAGATGGAGGAAGAGAGGGAGGAAGGGAGGTCGGTGAGGAGAAGGATGTCGCCGTCGCCCGTTGTCACTGCGATGAGGAGGAGAAGGAGTCCACCGTTGCACCGCCGTCACTCGTTGTCACTGCGAGGAGGAGGAGAAGGAGGCCGACGTCGTGCCGCCACTTCAAGGAGAGGAGAAGGGGAAGGAGGAGAAGAAAGAAGGGAGAAGGAAGAAGGAAGAAAGAGAAGGGAAAGGGAGAGGAAGAGGGAAAAGGGGAAGGGAAAAGGGGAAAGGAAAAGGGAGAAGGGCGGGGTGGGGATTCAAATTTGAATCCCGCCCAAGCTTATCCGTGGCGCAATAGGTGGTGGTGCGCTACGGGTAAGTCTCCCTCTATTTTTTTTCTGCAGGAAAAAACGGTCTTTTGATCATAACTTTTTACTCTTTTCGAATTTTGAAAATCTAAAAAATCGCTAAACGACCATAGGTGGTTGCGAGCGGGTGCGAAATCTCGTTCTCGTCATTTTGGTATATTATACGATTTTTTCGATATCGTATGCAAAAGTTACGGCCTTTTTACCGTGGCATGACTTTTTTTTGCAAATAAAGTCGAAAATCATTTTTGTTAATTTTACTAGAAGCTATACCACATTACCTACCTAAATATGAAAGGATTTAATTTTTTGAAGTGTTTATCATTTTCTTTTATTTTTTACAAAGCCTAAAAAGGATCCACGGGGGGGGGGGTGTGGAGTTGGTGTATGCCACTATGGCAGAGTGCCCTACGGCTAAGTTAACCCAGCTGCAGCAGCAAACATGCCCGTAGCGCACTAGGTCAAGGTGCCCTATGGATAAATGAAACATCTGTAGTGCACCTTGACCTAGTGCGCTACGGGTATGTGTGATGTGGCCACATGTGCCCTGGCCCACACATAGCCGTGGCGCACCACCCCCATGTGCGCCATGCTTATGACAGTTAGCCGTAGGGCACCTCTGGGCAGTGCGCCACGCCTATTTTACCCGTGGGGCACCACTAGCAAGTGCGCCACAGAAGTGTGGATTACCTATAGCCGTTTTTCTAGTAGTGGAGAGGGATCTTCTTGGTTTCAGCGCGCTCCTGGGAGAATGTCAATTTCTTTCTTCTAGCGATGCAGGTGGTGCAAGCGGTATCCTCGATCGGGCTCGATGTCAGCGCCTTCCAGCCAGCCCTCGAGGCCCCGTCAGCTGGGGTTTTCCCGATGTCGCTCGAGTCGGTTACTGCCTCCTGGCAAGCAGTCGTCGCCCCTTTGTATGCCTGCTCGAGGGAGTGCACGACTTCGGCCTCATCGCAGCGGATCATGATGGTGGTTCCGGCGCCGCCCGACATCTTTACCATGTTGTAGGCTTTGTGGGTGACCGCCATGAACCTCGACAGCGCCGGGTACCCTAGGATGGCATTGTAAGGCAGGTTGATTCGTGCGACGTCGAAGTCGATGAGGTATGTGCGGTAGTTACCGCTCGTCCAGATAGTAACAGGGAGCTGGTGTAACATGCCAGGATTAGCACCTAGAAATAGAGAGGACACATGTGTGTGGATTGAATTCATGCATAAGAAAATCCGTGAAATTTTCACGCAAAAAAAATAGAGCTATAGAGAGATCAAGATCTTCCTTGTTCTGATGGAAACATCAGCGCAAGTGCGATAGATTTTGACATGACCTATGTAGAATTCTTTGTTTTAGGGGGAAGTTATTCAAATGTTTATTTGAATGTCAAGTTTGAATTCTAAATGAATTTAGAAAATTCACAAATTGAATTATGGATGGAAAATGAATTACATTTATTCAAATAGAAAATAATATTATAATAAAAATAATATAAGAAAAATAAAATTGAATTATAAATGGAAAATGAATTACAATAATAAATAAATAAAAGAATTATTTTATCATAATAGTACAAATATTACATTGTTTTTTAAAATGTCTATAAAATGAAAGATTACATTAATGAATATGAATTCAAGAAACTACAAGCCTCAAATTACACAAGGGAGAAAGTTTAACTTTATTAAGAAAGTTACATTAATACATTGTATTTACAAGTCCAAGAATTAAAGAGAACATTTACAAAAGAATAAAAGAAATCCTAAATATTTTCTAAGCTATTCCATTATGTTGTGTCTTCATTTTCACTTTGACTCCTGCAAAGATAAAACAAAACAAAAGAAAATAATAAAATAGGGAGGTAGTGGGTTATTTTTACTCCCAGATTGGGCAATGAAGTGCATTGCAAAACTCATCATCTAGTAGTAAATTGAAAAGGGGCCAAAGTGTGTAATGTGTTCTTATTCTAAGTGGGGCCTCAGTCTATGCATCATAGGCATGGGGAAAGTTTCACTATTAGTAAGAAGATGGCAGCAGTAAAAACATAGTAAAGATCACACTTCTACTTGAACATATCCACAAGTGAGAAGATTACAAGACTAGGGACTTGAGCCCATGGGACCTACTAGTAAGAAGCTTACACAACACATGCAACATCTGTGCTTTCAACACCACAAGAAAAGGGCCTATGCTTAAAAGGGAATACACCAGCCATAGCACCATACATTGTTTCCAATGTCATTTCTCATCCACACCAAACCATCTTCCCTTCTTCTCACAGTACTAGAACATCCCCCACCATCACATAATCATGATCACCTAGAGCCAATCCTCATGTCTAGAAAGAAAAAGAAGCCTTAATAGGAAGAAGGAGACTTGATGATCATTAGGAAGAGTTGGTAACCTCACTAGAAGGATCAGGCCAGTGACACCATGGAAAGAAGTTCAACAACAGATCTAGAAGGAGCAGGTTAACAATAACCATCAAAGAAATCATCTATCCACAAAAAGTCTGATATCCAGAGTCTATAATTACAAGCTACCCAGAACAAGCTCCAGGAAGCCAAGGTAGAGTAATACAAGCTTTAGAATGGGATTAGTACTACATATCTATTCATATCAGCATACGAGTCCAAGAATTGACTTTTAAGAGAAAGATTGTTCTCAATTTTGCAAATGGTGGCTTTGCAAAATCATCATTGAAATATTTAGGCCAACACTGTGGCACCCCGGACTTACGGTCCGAGAATACATGTTATGCATACAATTCACGTTCCCATGATCAGTGAGCCGTGAGCATAAACAACAAGTATCATTACATCATCCTTAATTAACAAGTACAAAACTTACAAAGGGGCCATTATGGCGATTATAACACAAGTAGCGGAAGTCTTCAGCGCAGAGCCCGTGCCTTAACCTACAGGCAATTGACTGGGAAGACGGCCTAGATCGCATAGACGTCAACACCTTCGTTGCTTCTTAACATCTGCAATCTGGCCAGGTAAATAGCCAGGGACAATGCCGGTGAGTACTTTGAATTTACTCGCAAACCATCAAGACAAGAGTAATAAGATAATGCATATCTGGCTATGGCGAGATAGCTCTACATTATAGTTTCTTTTGAAAACCTAACATTGCCATATCTATATCTTTGTTTAAAAAGAGTTTTTAGAAAATATGCCTCCTTTTTGAAAATCCGGACATCTCCACATCCTTGTTAAAAAGATTTCTAAAATAGTTTTGTTGTAAAACCCTTTTTAAATGTCTTCGACCATCACTGGTCAAAACCAAACTCATTCTTATATTTCCTCATGACCAAATCACTTCCTTTAGTTAATCTCATCTTATCCGAAGGGTACTCCTAGCTCTTGTCTTCCAACTGTGCTTGTCCGTGGACACGGCTATTCAAATAGATTAGACTCTATAGAGTTTGTGCACTTTACCCACAAGAATCAATACATCCGCCGGGATAAAACTATGGCCTGCTACACACGGTAGACAGGGGTTCGAATAATCAAACTTACGCTTTTCATTTGTCCATCCCTAGTAACGAAAGCTTTTCCTTTTGGGTTGTTCTCTCCGGTACGAGTATGGGGTACTACTACCCTGGTCCTTCCTCCCATACTGACCCCTATCTCTAGACCGAAGTCTGGGAGATAGCAATAGTGACAATATTTCATCCGTACTACCTAAAAGCATACCGTCCGCGAGAGACCCAATTGTTGCACCAGTGCCTTGTCCTACAGACAGCCCGTATTTCAGGGGATTTCTCCCCTTTAGAGAGTACGAGCAGCCCCGGCTAAGGATCACAAACTACGAGCTAAGCCCCAACGTCTGGGGTAATGTGGTTGCACGGGTAAAATTGTTCCGCACATTGGCTTAGAACATCCCTTCTCTTTCTCTTGCTTGACTTTCTCTTCATCCACCTTATATCTTCTTTTAGTAAAACTTCCACTCGGAAATGATGCCTATTTCTAAGGGTTTTATTTTTAAAACTTTGTAGTAGGGAAAGATCCCAATGTAGTTTTATCTTTGGAAATCCGTGGGTTCCAAGAGGGAAGATGCTAATCATCTTTGCCTCACTCCAAGGGGTAAATATTGGTGAAAAGGGTAGGTGTCCTAATGGACACTCATTCATAACTTGGAGAAGCCAAGTTACTCACGCGCTTTTATTTGAAACAAACCATGCCTGTGATCATGCAATTTATAAACGAGATATAAAACAGTTGATAAACAGAAGTGGGTTAATATAGGACTTCAGGAATGGTGGCTTGCCTGTGACCAGCGAGAAGTCCCTTGACGGCGTTAGATAACCAGAATACCAATACAATAATAATAAAGATAACCCCGATGCTTCCTTCTTCTCGGCGTCACACAATCGTAATTATCGCAGTTATCGAGCATACATGCAAACAAACAATACACCAATCAATAGAAGGCATACAAGCATCAAAACATAAAGCAGGTAAAGGATAACTACAAGATATAGATCTGTAGGATGTTGGAGGTTTGATGTGATTGAATTGGAAGGAGATTTGGTGGACATTTAGGGAAAGAATCCCTTTGGATTTGCAATCGAGGAACTACCTAAGAGAGGGGGTTTTGACCAAGGGCTTGATTTGTATGATACCATTGTATAAAAATGATACAATAAGACAGGAATTGATAAAATAAAACCAACAAAAGTGGTTTCACTATTTTATAAATTTCCCTTGATTTATAATGGATTTTATAGTGGATAAAACCCTAGTTTAAGGAAATAATTCACCAGAACTGTTCTCGAGTTCCAAAAATTATTTCCCTGGGTGATTAAGTAGTGTTTGGGGGACTGAATCAGGAGGAGCTGAAATCTCCTCAAAAAAATTATCAAAATGCCCTTGAGAAGTTTCCAAGGACAGTACTAGACAAGATTTGTCTTTTTCATCAGATTTATTCTACAGAATCTTTTTAAGTGATTTCAAGGACACATGCTAGGTACTGAGAATACCTTTCTGTAGAAATTGGAATCAACCTTTTTGGATTTACAGAGCTACTTTAGTGGTATTATTAGTGATTAGACCATGCACAGAAGGGTTTCATTCACCAAATTTCAACAGAGACTCCTAAAAATATGAGCTACTGGTTTTTGGAAGGTATGGTTAGGTGTGTCATCTAGGAGTTGGAATTAGGTCCAAAGCTCACTTGGTTTGACCTAGGGAGATTGCTAAAGAAAGAAAAGGGCATGTTTCTGATAATTTTATCAGGGGCAAACAAGGAAGCAAATGGGTGTGGGGCCAGTGGTAAATAAAGTTATGGACAATATCTTTTGTACAAATTAAATTTACTCCATTTGGATAAACCAAAATTTATGGAGAATTTAATTAGTGATCTGGACAGATCTTAGTGTATGATTAATCCTATTTATTTTAATCATCCATTTAGGGAAAAACTTGGCCTGCATGTTAGGTAAGAGGCTTGAGCACCTGGGAAAAATACTATCTAAATTTGTTTGGGTGGTTTCCATTTTTGTTTACAATTAAACCATACTGCATCCTATAGATCTGAAATAAACTAGAAAAGTAAATAGGGGTAAATGGGCTGGGGTTGCTGGCTACTGGGCTAGGGAAAGGAATTTCAGCCCACACAACGAGGTCACGCGCGGGGGAGGCTTTCAAATCCCTGCCAAGCAGGGCCCGCTCATCATTGACTCAGTGGTCTGAAGGGGTATGGAGGGACCACGACCGCGGGATTAGACGCAGATCTATGGTGGTGGTTTAGTCTTCCTCCTCATGAAACCCACGGCTGGGAGGGAACCCTAGGGGCGGACGGCGGCGTGGGGGAGCTCACCTGAGGGGGTTGCCGGTGAGGGAAGAGGTTGCAGGGCGACGCAGCGCACCTCGGGGACTTAGGAGATGGGCGGAAGGCCCTAGTTTGGGGCAGGGAGTAGATCTCGACCTGCTCCACCCGAGGACGTGTTCGGGAGCTAGGTGCGGGGCTTCTAGAGCCCATGCAAGTTGATGGGGAGAGCTCTTCTTGGACGGGGCTTTCCTGGGGGATGCAGACTCGATGCATGCGGGTGTAGATGGGGCTCGGGAGCTCCTGGTCGCCGGAGGAGCTCGGCTCAGACATGACTTTGAGCGGTATCCTCCGGAGTTCCTGCGTGCAAAGGAGAAGACCAGAGAGGGGGATTAGATCCATAGGATCAAGAACGAGAGTAGAGAGAGTTGGGGTGGTCGGGGGTGACCTACAGACTTGCCTACATGCTTTAACCCGAGAAGGTTTCTTCTTCTTCTCCATGGCGATGGAGAGCAAGGGGTTTGGATATGGAGCTCGGGGGAGGCTCTTTGGTGGTAAGGGGAGAAATCAGGGGGTAGGGGAGGTGTGCTCTGGCCTCTGGCATTATATAACGAGGGGGAGGGTGTTGGATGGACAATGTTCATGGGGAAATCTTGGAGGAAGGGAGGTTCTCATCCATTGGCTGGCTTGGGTGGTGGAGTGGGTCCTGTGGGTGTGCCCTGGTCGTGCAGGAGGGTGGGGAGAGGCAGAGAGGCTGCTGCAAGAGTTTTAATATGGCTTTGAAGGGACATGACCTTTGTCTCTCCACTCAAACAAGAGCAAAAGGACAAGAACTAGGGTTTGGTCACTATAGTTCTTCAGTGCTGCGACCAGGAAGAGGGAGGGGTGCTGGTGTAGTGCTTGATAAGGTTTGGTGATGATTGGAGTTGGTTTGAATCAAGATTTGACTAGTTTGCCAAATTTGATCAAAACTTTTTTTGTGAAAGAAGTCCATAAAACTACATTGGACAAGATGGGGTAAAGGGTACTGGTAGAATGATATGGTCTTTGTACACCTCCAAGATTTATTTGGGATTTTTCTGATGATTAAAGGTGCACTTAAACTCCAATATTTAAAAAGTCCAGAAGTAGTTGCTAGATGCTTATTTGATAATTTTATATTGGGCAAGCCTGGTTTTTATGTGATATGGTCCTAAATACCATATCACACATTGGAGAATTTTAGTGGGATTTATTGAGGTGGAAAAGTATTTTTGGGGAATTATTTATTGTTTCTGCTATTTAAGAAAAAGGGAAAAAAGAAATAATAAAGTATCTCAAAAATATTTATTTTTGAGTTGGGAAGATGGGATATGATAAATAGGCATCAAATTTTCCTTGAGTTGGCAAGGTGATTTGTTGAAAAGCAAACTTACCCTTAAAGGCAATGATTTTGAGAATTTGGTAAGTAGAGGAAATTAAATAGTTTACTAATCCAAATAATTATGGGAATTATTTGGGTATGCTTATATTCAAGTTAGATGATGAAAACTTGATGTGGTAATTAAGGTCAACCTTGGATTTGAAGAAAAGTGGTGAAAAGAGTGAAAACTAGATTTTTGGAGGATCTAGGGTTTGGTTACTCTGATGCCACCTAAACATGGTTGGATTAGGGAGCTCAGAGCTCACCTTGGTACAAGGGGTATATGGATGGATAGACCATGTCATATAGTTGATCATGGAAGCAATAGTTGGTCTTAGTTGGATTTGACGTGGTTTCGGAGTGATGGCAAACTTTGTGGAAAATAAGGCTACCATAACAGATACATCAGGTAACTTCCTAAACCATGTGGGTTTAAGAAGCACAAGGATCCAATGGAAACAAGTTAAGTGGGGATTGATAGACCATTATTAGTAGATCCTAACCATGGAAAGATTTGTTCAAGGGGAGGTGGCATATAGATGTGAGCTTCTGCCAAAGTAGGCAAGATGATAAGATTTGGAGAAAATATTATTATCTTGACTACAAAACCATCATGGAGGAGTGGGACATGGAATGGCTTATCCAAGGGAAAGAGTGGGCCTTGGTAGTACTAAAGATGTACTACAAGATGTTCAAGTGCAATCTCAAGACTGCAGATAGGTTGGAAGAAGTAGAGCTCTAAAGATTGAATCTAGATAAGAAATCCAGACTTAGCCATTTTGGCAGATTTAGGGTTTTTGACTAGAGTGCAAGTGTAGAAGCTTCTGAGAGGATGTCAGGTTCCAAGCTCATGATCAAGGAGATTATGTTGAGGTAATAACTAGGTAGATAGGAATCATGCTCAGATTGGGTCTCCACTAAGTTGGAAACCATCCAGAGGGATTATCCTGGGATTGATCTGAGCAGGAGATGAGAGGGGCACTTGAGTGGCTTAGGATAGATCCAGACTTGGGTGCTTGCTTGAGATTCATGATCACAAACAAGGATTGGTTCCTAAGGGATGAGCTACTAGATTAGCTCACTCTAGTTCCTAAGCCAACAAGGCAATCGCCAGATCAAGGCAATTCATCAAACAACAGATCAAGGTAATTCATCAACCAGCAGATCAAGGCAATTCATCATATTTCTTATCCAACTAGTACTAGGGTTACAATCAAGCCTAGCTTGAGGTAAGTATGGGTAGGTTGAAAGTGCTTTTGCTTGAAGTAGGATAAGTACCATCTTGGTATCTCTACCAAGATGGAGATGAAGAGGTTTTAATAAAGTTTTTGGGAAAACCTAGGGCTAAGAGTAGTTGAAGGTTCTGTCTTGAAAACATAAGGAGAGTATATACATATGTCTCCATAGTTTTGGAAATATAAGCTATTAAAGTATTTGGTTGTGTTAAAGTCATATTGGCTCCGGTTTTTGAAATGCCAGAACATTTGAGAATATGAAGGATCAGCCAAGACATCTCTTTTGTAAATTAGTTTTTTTAAACTAGTGTTGAGATGAGGGGTACACAACTAATACATAAACAGTTGCTTGAGCAAAAGCAAACAAGTAAGCACACATCGCAAGAAAAAGTTTTTGTTCCCCCTGATTTTTGTCTTTTGGACATTGAATCAGGGTTGCTGAAATTTGGCTGTTATAGACCTTTACCCCTTAAAATAATCTTGTCCCGAGATTAGGGAGGAGTAGGGTCGGGGTGATAACATCCGCTTAACAATTTCAGTGGTGAAAATTCTTAGGCGCTAATAAGTTTTACAAAGAGCCGACGTGGTTAGTTACGGATCGGAGCTGCAGGGCATTGGATCGGGTGGATTCAGATGAAACAAGTGGAAACGATGCAGTCTTTTCCCCTTAGGAAAAGTCTAGGTAGGTTTAGCATTGACGAGGTACTTCCTTCTTGAGTCGCGGCGGCGAGTTGAATCTTCTTTATTCTTTCGCCTAGGGGTTATCTTTCTTTCTTCATGGTCTGGATACACCGGAAGGTTGGCTGGGCGGTCGACCTTGGAGCGGAGGATCTTCACGAAGTCCTTCTGACTCTGGAGAAGTGTCGATTGCCATCCTCTTTGAAGGGAATATTCCCGAGAGGCAATAATAAAGTGGTTATTATCGTATTCCTTGTTTATGACAAATGTTTATTTTGCATGCTATAATTGTATTAATACATAAAAGTTAATACATGTGTGTTTAATAAACAAACAGAAAGTTCGTAGTTATGCCTCTCTCATAAAACTAGCTCGTCGATTAACAAGATGATCAAGGTTTCCTGATCATGGATATTGGATGTTGTTAATACCGAGGTCACAACATTAGTGTAATGATGTGATGAACATTCATCTGAAGTATAGCATTAGGATCAAAGTCATTGAGTTTATATTGCTATAACAACTTGCGAAGTGATCCTAATCCTTAGACCATGAGATCATGTCAATCACTAACACAGGAACAATTTCTTGATAACATCAAACGTCACACCGTAACAGGGTGATTATAAAGATGGGTTCAGAACTACTAAAGTGTTATGTTGAGGCCCATGGATCGAGAGTGGAATTTGTTCATCCCGATGACGGATAGATATGATCTGGGCCCTCTCGTTGATATCACATTGATTAGCCTGCAAGCAAGTGATTTGATCACTAGAATGTTATATCACGGGGAACGAGAAAAGAGTGCATGTCAGTAATGAGATGAAACTAGGTATGGAGATACCGATGATCGAATCCCGGACATGTAATATATCGCGAAACAAAGGGATTAAGATACTAGCGTAAAAGGTTCCGACGATCACAAGAAAGTCATCGTTGAATGTGTGGGAGTCAGTATGGATCTCCAGATCCCGCTTCTGATTATTGATTCGAGAGGGGTCTCGATCATGTACGCATTATTCATGAACCGTAGGGTGACACACTTAAGAGACACCAACATCCATTTAGAGCAAAAATTTCATTCCATAAAGAATAAACAATGCGCAGGAATTTATTTCACTAGATACTGAAACGGGTTTTCGGGTGAAATTGCATAAAGTGTTTATGCATGTGAAATGAATTACTAGAAAGGGGTTATATGTGAATGTTTGTCATTAAAGTAATTGACAAAATTCTGAATAAATAAAAGGAGTTTTATTTAATGAGATTTTGCATTAAATTTGGTGGAAATTTAATGGGAATTTGAGTGGGTTTTTGAGTGGAGGAAATTGAAAGGCTTTTGTGTGAGTGGAGTGTCCACCCACATGAATGAAAGGAGGGGAGGGGGAAGCCCCATGGCTGGGCGCATGGCCCCTTGGGTGCCCCCCTCTCCCTATAAAAGGAGCCCCCCTCCATCTCTCTCACTCACACCTCCTCGTGAAGGATCTCTCTCCCCCTCTAGTATTTATTACCCATGGTCTCGGACTAGCGAGATACATGTTCCCGGTGGATTTTCGGCAAGAAAGAGTTGTTCTTCCGCTGCATCGCTGAAGCGAGGAGGCGGAGGTTGCTTGGTGCCTCGGACGTGTGTGCGAGCACAAATGCGTCGCTGGTTTGCGGCTCTAGGACTTCCTATCAATCTTGAGATCGGAAAGAGGTCGTCTACATAAACCACGAGTTTGGAATCTTTAAGCTTTGTCGGTCTTCAAGGGTATGTTCTCTACGGATGTATATCCGCCCATTTCTTGTATCTAGTAGATTGATCTTGGTACATAGTTGTTCCCATCGTAGGAATTTTTTTGTTTTCTATGCTGCAAACCCTACAGTGGTATCAGAGCCGGATCTATGCGTAGATGCTTTGCACGGGTAGTACACATATGAGTATGTTGGCGATGATGATCATTTTATTACTTCTTAGTTGTACTTTTGATATTGGTGGCATAGTGGGATGAAGCAGCCCGGACAAACTTTACATGTCCTCGCACATGAGACCTGTTCCATGCTTGACATGCAACTAGTTTTGCATAAGTGGCTAGTGGGTGTCTGTCTCTCCTACTATAGTCAATATCTAATTTGCAACGAGTTGTCAACAATTTGGTTATCCTCTTTGTGGTTCATGTTCATAGGTATGAACGGTTCTATCTTCGAAAGCCCTAAGCCACGTAAAATTTGCAATGGATAAATTAGAGGCGTCTAGTTTAGATTGTTGCTGGGCTAGTGTTATGATATGGTGATGTTGTAAGTAGAAGCATAAGATGATACTCTTACAACACACATAACGTGTAGGTTCCATAGACCTTGGCATTACACATAGAGGTATGATAGAGATCATACCACGATGCACATGATGGAGATCAAGTGAGGGAACCATATCATTTCACTTACAAACATGTGATGTTTAATTGCATCTTATATTGCTTGTTTGGCGTTTTATTAGCATAATAAGATGATCCCTCATTTAGATATCAAGATAAAAATGTGTTCTTCCTTAAGTATGCACCGACAATGTTTCGTCGCTTCAAGACATCACGTGATGATCGGGTGTACTTGAATCCACGAGCATATCTCGGGTGTAAGACAGTTACACACGTGAATACTAAGGTTCTTACTTGGCGAGCCTAGCATGTACAGACATGGCGTCATAACACGGACCGAAAGGTTAAGCATGAGTCATATGTTTTGATATGATGACCATATACATGCTCGCCTTTGAAGCTACACAGACTCACGTGATGATCGTACTTGGTGTAGTGAATTTGGTTCATGTAATTACCAAAAAGACACGAGGGATGTCGTTTTTGAGTGGGATTTCATTACTAATTTCGATTAGTAGAACTCAATTTATCATAAATTAAATCAAAGTGAATTTGCATAATTTGTTGTAGTCATTGGCATTCGTTCATCACCTTATGTATAGTTGTAATTGAGATAATAGAACTATAGAATTATGGATATATACTTTACGAACTGGTATCATATTGTGTTGAGTGTCAATCTAAAGTTTAAAGTCCTATTGAAAAATTTCAGCAAACTATGTTTACTCCATGAAATTTGATAATTAGTATTAAATCGAGAGTAATAATTCCAGTGTTAGTGTCTTAAGTATCATGTTTGCCTCCATGATTCTTGATTTAAATATCAAGATTATCTAGGAGCTGAAAGAATTGTTTCAGAACCCATCATGTGTGGCAGATATAACGATATCTGAAACAATGTTTTGGTTGCAATATGATAGAGTATAATATATGTTCTCATATTGGATGATAATTTGCAAAGGTTGGAGATGCTAGACATCCTAATCATCCAAAAGGGTTTTGGAAAGTAATGTTATACTCACGATTCGCCTTTAGAAGCTACGGTAGCTTGATCATGAAAGTCGTCATGATAAGGATGAATATAAGACGTATGTAAAGTGTTTACTACACTAAAAGATTACTAAAGAATGGATTTTGAAAGAACGTCGATCATTTGATGATGGTGATCTACTTCAAAGTGCTAGTCCAAAGGTATTATTATTTGAATATACACGTTTTGGACTATGTGTCATGTATATGGCGCCACTATTGATGTTGATAGATTCTTTTAAAAAGGAAAATGAAATGCTGAAAGAGAAACTATAAGATATACTTGGCAGAAAAGATTGGAAATATCCAATTTAGGTATATAGATGATATACATGTTATGGTTGGATTCTTTGCTTGTTAGACAATGTGGTTCTTGGGTATTGGATACCTAATTGGTTGGTATGAAATTTCATACGGAACGACGCAATTCATAAACCATAATGGCCTAAGTAACTAGCAAGAGAATATGTGATGATGATCATCGGAAACAAATAAACAGTTGTTTGTATTTCTCGTTGACATCAAATCTTGCCTACAAGATTTGTTTTAATAATTGTTATTTAAATCAGGTATTATGAGAATAAAGGTTATTCAAATAATTACCATATTCCATATAAGATGGATGATTTACAAATCTAGTTGGAGAAATCACATCCATAAAGCTAATGCTAAAATGTTGCAAGACAAATGATTGGAAGATCACTTATGAAGTGACCTCGACGTTTAAATTATATTGGAAAGAAAACATGAAGAATCTCCATATACATGGATTTTTGGAGTCTTTAATTTGATCAAGTGACGCTTGTGAGACTTTCCTCAGGATAATTAAAACTTCGTTCAAAGGCCAAAGAAGAACGAACGACTAAAATATTGGAATTTATAAATACCGATGTATGTAGTCCATTATGTATAGTCGTAAGCGATAGATTTCAGCTTCATATGCTTTCTTCAGAAATATGAGTGAATGTTCACTTAATGAGAAAGAAGTATGAAATATTTGAAAATGTTTAATGACTTTCAAGATGAAGTGGAAAATCATTGTAACAAGAAAATGAATGGTTTATGATTTTATCATAAGGGATTTATTTGAGTTGTCACAAGTTTAGCAAAAACACCTAGATTTGCATCTCCTGAAACACCATAGGAATATGGAGTGTTTGAGATTTGTAATAAAATCTTGTGTGACATGGTTGGATCAAAGCTGTTATTTATAAAACTGCCATTATGTTTTAAAAGATGAAAAGATTTAGGGACTACCGGTTTTACACTGAAAAGAGCTCCATCTTGATCCGTTGAAATGACACCATGGAAATTATGGTTTGGGGTAAAGCCCAAGTTGTCATTTCTTAAATTTTGGTATGCTAAACATAAGTAAGATGTTTACACCAAAGTCGGATGAGCATGTCTTTGTAGGTTATTTCGAATAACAATTGGGTATTCCTCCATAACACCAAGGACAAAAGGGTTTGTCGCTTGAAACATGAAGTTTCTTGAAGAAGGAATTTTTCATAAAATTTAAGTGGGAGGACAATAGAACTTTAATAAGGTTAACAAACCTTAGCTATATGTGCTGAGTTGCGCAGCGCCGGAAAATGTTTTGAAGGCAGCCAGAATGCTCATGTATCATGTGCCTCAAAGGTTGCAGTCACGGAGGTATAAAGTTCCTATTGAACCAAGTAGGTCGGATAAACAATCAAATGTTTAGATTTGAGAGTAAATCATTATTGTTTGACAATGATGAACCGACTATATACAAAGAAGTGATGATGGGCCCTGACTCCGTCAAATGGCTTGAAGCCATAAAATTCGTGATAGTTCCATACACGAGAAATCAAGTTTTAAACTTGGAAGACCCTCCGGAAAGGTGTCAAAACCTATCGGTCATATTTGGATCTATAAAGAAACAGACATGGATGTTTCACATCTATGAAATAGTCGACATGTCGCCAAGTATTTTTACGACAAATGTTCAAGGAGTTGACTATGACAAGATTTGATCTTTCATAGCGATATTTAGTCTAGACGGATTAAAGTACAAACCAGTACATATAATTTGGTATATGGTAGATGAATAAACAAAACAATTTTTTTTAAAAGAATGGTTACCTAGGACGTGTACATGACACGATCCAAAGGGTTTTGTTAATTCAAAGTATGCTAAAAAGGGCTTGCAAACTTCAATTGTTGAAGTAAGCATCGCGGAGTTGGAATCTTCATCGTGATGAAAAGAAGTTTTCATCAGGGGACGATGAAGATGCTTGCATTTTCAAGAAATTAAGTGGGAGCATTGAGACATATTTCTAATACATTATGTGGAGGACATCTTGTTGATTAGAAATGATGTAATTTTTATAGACAAAGGTTAAGAATTTCATTTTGATGAAAGACTTAGGCAAAACCAGAATATTTAGCATGAATGTCTATAGCGGATAGACTGTGACGCTAATATGGTTGTGCCAAACATACATATATGAGATATTGAAGGAGTTCAATATAGAAACAACAAGAAGCGGTTATTGTCGCATGGAAAGGAATTGAATCAAGATTCAAGTGTATCGACACTTGATAAGTGAAACAAGATTCAAGTGCTTTGACACTTGATGAGTGAAATCACAAGCTTGTTTTGATCAATCATACCATGATATGTACATATCCAGATATGTCCAATGCTCTAAGTGTTACGAGCATATACTAGAATGAATCATAAAATGATCATTGGACGATAGTAAGGATATTCTAATGATCTTTTGGAACAACTAAGAATATATTTATGTAGAGGTGACAAACAATTACAAATAGTTCACTGTAAAGCGTTACATTGATACTAGTTTTGTCAAAAGATACAAATTAATTTTATCTCAATTTAAACTATGGGTGGCACAATGTAATGGAAAGGAGATTCCATGATGGATTTGGATGAATTCCAAAGTTAAGACATTATGACGGATACTACAACAAAAGGCTAAGTATATGACTGCTATAGTAGCAGCAAAGGAGGAATTTGTGTCAAGTAGTTTGTTATCAAACTAAGGTGTGGTTCGCAACGGTCTAACACTAAAGATATATTGTATGACAATAGCATCGACATTATTTAACCCCAAGGAACTAAAGGTCTCACCAAAAGACCAAATTTATACAATGCCATCTCATTGGAGAATGAGTGATGCGTGAAGACGCAAAGACATGCAAATACACACGGACCTGAAGCGTCTGATCCATAAATTATGTTAACCACTTGCAATTGCGTATATGGAACACCAGAAAGCCATAGGTGTTTAATACGCAAAGTTTTTAGACTAGATTATTATCTCTAGTGCAAGTGGGAGACTGAAGGGAATATGCCCTAGAGGCAATAATAAAGTGGTTATTATCGTATTCCTTGTTTATGATAAATGTTTATTTTTCATGCTATAATTGTATTAATACGGAAACGTTAATACATGTGTGTTTAATAAACAAATAGAAAGTTCCTAGTTATGCCTCTCTCATAAAACTAGCTCGTCGATTAACAAGATGATCAAGGTTTCCTGATCATGGACACTGGATGTTGTTAATAATGAGGTCACAACATTAGTGTAATGATGGGATGAACATTCATCTGAAGTATAGCATTACGATCAAAGTCATTGAGTTTATATTGCTATAGCAACTTACGAAGTGATCCTAATCCTTAGACCATGAGATCATGTCAGTCACTAACACAGGAACAGTTTCTTGCTAACATCAAACGTCACACTGTAACAGGGTGATTATAAAGATGGGTTCAGAACTACTAAAGTGTTATGTTGAGGCCCATGGATCGAGAGTGGAATTTGTTCATCCCTATGATGGATAGATATGCTATGGGCCCTCTCGGTGATATCACATTGATTAGCTTGCAAGCAACTAATTTGATTACTAGAATGTTATATCACGGGAACAAGAAAAGAGTACATGTCAGTAACGAGATCAAACTAGGTATGGAGATACCGATGATCGAATCTCGGGCATGTAATATATCGCGAAACAAAGGGATTAAGATACTAGCGTAAAAGGTTCCGACGATCACAAGAAAGTCATCGTTGAATGTGTGGGAGTCAGTATGGGTCTCCAGATCCCGCTTCTGATTATTGATCCGAGAGGGGTCTCGATAATGTCCGCATTATTCATGAACCGTAGGGTGACACACTTAAGAGACACCGACATCCATTTGGAGCAAAAGTTTCATGCCAGAAAGAATAAACAAAGCGGAGGAATTTATTTCACTAGATACCGAAAGGTTTTCGGGTGAAATTGCAGAAAGTGTTTCTGCCTGTGAAATGAAATACTATCAAGGGGTTGTATGTGAATGTTTTTCATTAAAGTAATTGACAAAATTCTGAATAAATAAAAGGAGTTTTATTTAATGAGAGTTTGCATTAAATTTGGTGGAAATTTAATGGAAATTTGAGTGGGTTTTTGAGTGGAGGAAATTGAAAGGCTTTTGTATGAGCGGAGTGTCCACCCACATGAATGAAAGGAGGGGAGGGGGCAGCCCCATGGCTGGGCGCATGTCCCCTTGGGTGCCCCCCTCTCCCTATGAAAGGAGCCCGCCTCCCTCTCTCTCACTCACACCTCCTCGTGAAGGATCTCTCTCCCCCTCTAGTATTTATTCCCCATGGTCTTGGACTAGCGAGATACATGTTCCCGATGGCTTTTCGGCAAAAAAGGGTTGTGCTTCCGCTGCATCGCTGGAGCGAGGAGGCGGAGGTTGCTCGGTGCCTCGGACATGTGTGCGAGCACGGATGCGCCGCTGGTTTGCGGCGCTAGGACTTCCTCTCGATCTTGAGATCGGCAAGAGATCGTCTACATCAACCACGAGTTTGGACTCATTAAGCTTTGTCGGTCTTGAAGGGTATGTTCTCTACGGATGTATATCCGCCCGTTGCTTGTATCTAGTTGATAGATCTTGGTACATAGTTGTTCCCATCGTAGGAAATATTTTGTTTTCTATGCTGCGAACCCTACACTCTTGCAGGGTCGATGATTTGGATTTTGAGGGTTGGTTCGGGGTAGTTATCTTCTGTCGGGGTGAAGCGCTACACCTTTCCTTCCGGGTAGTTATCTTCTGTCGATGTCGTCGGACCTTCTTCATAAGTTGGAAGGTCTATCAGAAGGGCGTCTACCGGCTTCCAGGTAGCTAGTTTTGAGCGGGTACGGGTCCGACGGGTTGGAGGATGCCGTTGGTGTTTTGGCGGTTTAGGTACATAGGTCCTTTATAAATTGGTCGTTCCGGTTTTAGTCTGATGCAACGTCGTGGGTAAAACATGCAAAGAAGGATATCACACTTGCATAACATCCATACATTTAGCAGGTTCAAGCCGGTCGGTGGCAGAGGTTCTTAAGAGTTACAAAACAGGTCTGTGCCGCTGGGCAACAAGGCACTTAGAGTTTTACAAAACAGGTTCTTGGGCGATACATAGGTACTATGATCCATCGGTACCACGCTAGGCTAATTGCCGTTTGCGGAAGATCCAGGAGAATCCTCTTTGGCTTCATCCTCGCCTCCAGGGAGGTGGGTGGAGGATCCTTGTATATCTTGGGGTGGCTTGAACCTCTTGAGGTACTACCGCGTGGTGACACACTTCTTTCTTCCTTGGAGGATGTGGATTCCAGAGCCTTCTTCCGGTTCCTTGATTATTGCTTGATTCCTGTGTTGGACTTCTAAAGCTTCCTCGCGATCTAGGATAGCTGGCACACGGTGGAGTTCCATCTGGGTGCGGCGGTATTCATCGACGACTGCGGTGAGAAGCTCATTTCCCGCATAGCTATAACGGGCTTGCAGCTGCAGGGCGGGGTAGGTCAAGCGAGGATCTTGGGATTGTCCAGATGAGTCCACGCTGCCTTTGATGGGTAGATAGAAGGTTGTGGGTTGCCTCATTTCAGGAAGGACATCCCGAATGCGAAACAGGGCTTCTCTTGCAGCCATGTTCATAGCTAGCACAGGGGTTGCATGCGGACTCCCGTGGCACGAATGGGTTCTCCATACTTGGGTTGGATGGTCACTTGACCCAGATATTGTCCAGTTTCTAGTCCTTTGTGGCGATTGTAGGTGGGAGGTTGGGTGTATCCGCAAAGCTGCAGGGAATCCCAAAGGAGCACTGGGAATCCAGCGCTTAGCCATGCTTCATGGATGGGTTCCATCTAGAAAGAGGAGGTGTAACATCCCTAAAATCATGTTTCAAAACTCATGCATATCATCCATGCATCCATGATCATGTAGAGTTTCATTTCAAAAATCAATTCAAAAACATGAGCATATGAGCTCATTATTTTATGTGTTCAGCATTAAATCAAATGCTACTGTCCAATGAGAGATTGTTGTTCATGAATCAAACCTAGTTTCTCTCAGATTGTTTCGCTTGATTGCTAGAACTTAAACCAAAATTTACAAAACAAATATGGATTTTTAAACCAAATTCAAAACTTGATCAAACCAAGTGCAATGTCACTGTTTATTTTATTTGATCAAAAGAACCAAGCTTGTACAGAGAGACCACATGTTTTTATGCCCAGAAATATGAATGTTGCACTCTACAAAAATCCTGAAAAGGTTTGAATTCAAATAGCTTTTGAAATCATTTGAAAGAGGTTCCTGGAAATTCATTCAGAAATAGAAAATGATTAGAGAAAAGGAAAAGGGTCGGCGCCAGTCATTTGGCCCAACAGAGGAACCAGCCCACTAAGCCCACCCGGGTCATTTTCCCCTTCTCTCTCTCTCACCCGCATCCGCTCTGCCCTGCTGCCACTGCCACTGTGCCCGAGCCAGATCAGCACCTTCTTGTCCACCCCCGCGCGCGCAGACCCTGTCGCCACCGCCGTTTCCTCCAGAAACGCCGCGATTGAATCCTCGCTTAATTGGCATTGAACCACCGCGTGATTTCCTCGCCCCTCCTGGCTTCTTAATCACCTCGCCACCGCGGACATTTCCCCTCACTCAATTTCCCCTCCACGCCACCAGGCTGCCCGTAGTCTTGCCCACACCACCGCAGCTCCGACGACCTCCGGCGTGCGATTCCGGTAAGACCCCATCGCCCCTTGCCGTCTAAGTTTGCCAGACTGATCACAACATCCATGCGCATCTTCTCATCCTATTAGTGCATGCTAGGACCGTCTGGAGACTCGCCATCGACGATGACCGCAAGTGCCCGAAGCTTTCCTCCTCTCCGGTGATCGATTGCGGTAAGAACTGAGCACCCCTTGACCCCTCTCACATACGACTAGGTTCGCCTTGTCCTTGCATAGCTACTGATGCCTCTGGTTGGTACTAGGAAGGTCTAGAGCGTCGGCAACAACTTCGTCTGCAAGGACCCGACGCCGTGCACGACTCCGACGAGCTCCAGTGACCACCTTTGCGCACCCCTTCGCCAACGAAGCCCACCTTGAGCATCAGCAGCACACGCGAGCACGGTAAACCCCTTCTCCCTCTCCCGCGCAACCTAGAACGCCGACAGCAACTCTGACAGAGACGCCGCCGCCAGTCGTAGCCGCTAGCGCCGCCCGTTTGTGGTTAATTAGATTGTGGCCATAGGATTTAGATCTAACGTGTAAGATTAGATCTGGGACGAAGAGGTAAGTTTAAAATCAGATTTTGTATCTATTAGATGTTTAAACTTGATAAATTCATAACTTTTGATTCCCACGTCCAAATTTGACAAATTTTATATCAATGGAATCAGGAGAGAAAGCCCTTTCTATATATGCAATGTGTTTAATGTTTTGTTTCTGTTAAAATGGTTATTTTTACAGAAACATGTGTAGGCCTATTTTGTGTATATTAATTATTTGAGAAATGTTTTAATGTTAAAATAAAGGTTGTTTCGCAAGTTTTGAACTTGTTGATGAACCAGTACTGTGCACTTGTCTTGTTGAGTATAGAAAATCATCACATATCATATTGCATGCATCCATATATTTTTTCTTGTATTTATTTTGTATGTGATTTTGTGCTATCATTTTATGTGTAGATTTTGGTGCAAATAGGGATTGTGATTGTGAGGATTGTAGCTACTCTCCAAACTACCAAGGCAAGTGGTGCTTCATGATTTTATCCCTATTTTTTTCAACTATGCATTAGAAATATTTTGCTAGTCTTGCATGGATATATTTTAATTTATATGCTATGCTTGGGAAATCCTAGTAGTTGTAGAATTGCTAGAAAATTCTAAGTTAAGATGCTTATCTATGCCATGCTTAGCCTAGCTAGTAGCAACCAAGGGTGGTTATATATTCATGCTATGAATAAATATTTCTAAGTCTTTGGACTATGTTTTTGCTTAATAACACAACAAGTAAATGAAACACCTGGGTGGAATGGAAGGAATGGTTTATGTTGAGTGGTTACACAAGGCTCATTTGTATGGTTTACCTTGTGTATCTCACTTGTGGAAAGCCACCCAGGAACAAAGGGATTTGAGAGGCCAAATGTTAAGAAGCTTCTAGTGCAGCCACTTGGCAATATGGGCTTTGCCTGGATCACATAGGTTGCAATAACTTAGCCATTTGGACAGTGGGTGGTAGTGGGATGATAGGTTGGAACGCGTCCATTTGGTATAAGGGAAGGCTTCTGAAAGGTCCTGTCTTGGTGAAAATCAAGTCTTGTGGGGAAACTGCACAACCTCTGGTATTGGATCTAAGTACTTAGCCATGTCCCTGGTATTGGATAACTCGAGCATCAAGACATGGAAGCTATCAAGAATCTCCTCATCCCAATTTCTAAGTAAAACTTGTGGTTGAACAAGGGTGAAGGACCCCAATGTCTATTGGTGGTTCCTTGGGAAAAGTTTTTGACAAAGAAAAACTTAGTGTTTTCAACTGATAGGCAAAACCTAGTTTGAGCAAAGCAAGCCTAAGCTACACTTAGCCAAAATGCATACAGTATTTAGTTCACCAGTATTATACTAAGGTATCACTTTCCAATACTATTCTAATGTATTGACCCACTGTGGCTATAACTTGTGATGTTGCAGGATATTCTAATGATGATTAGGAGTCATGAGTCTACACTCAACATGCTTGCCTGTGGCACATGAAGACGAAGACTTATTTATCTTATTATAATTTGAACTCTTGTATTAGGCCTGTGGCCATGGAGTTCGTAAAAGGCTATGTTTGTCTCTGGAATGATATGTAATAATGACCTTTGTTTCTGTGTACTTCATCTTAAACTGTGGATGCTAGCATTGATCCAGGGACTAGCATTGCAATCACATGGGTCCTTTCCTTTACAAAGTAGGGATCTTACAGATGGTATCAGAGCACTGTGTTGCCTGTAGGATTATGACCCTAGGATTGGAAACCACTAAGGAAATTTTTTCAACAACTTCCACACTTGTCTTTTCTTCTCGTAAGCTTTTCTAATCTTCTTTCTCATCTCTATTTGTAGATGAACTCCATCAACGAAGCCGCAAAGAAGGGACCACTCATGACTATGACTTTGGAATGTGAGACAGAATTCCCCAAGGCTCTCAAGGACCTCATGGTTGCCATGGGAATACATGGTGCAACTGTGTACAAAGGTTTTCCTGTGATGGATGAAGGAGTTGAGTACTGGTGGGTGCAACTTCACTTGTATAAAAACAAGGAAGACAACCACAAGGACTCAGGATTCTGCATGGTCACCAACACAATGATGCACACCACATTCTTTGATTCAACAAGGGATGCGGCTTGGAGAGCCATTAAAAGAACTTGGTGACAGAATCAAGTGCAGAATGCTTAACACCCAGAATGAACTTAGGGAAGAAAAGAAGCATACCCAAGAGTTAGAGGCTACCAACCAAAGCCTAAGGAAGGACATCATAGACCTAGAAATGGAGTCTTGTGATCCAGACAAAGAGATTGCCTCTAGGGATGCCCTGTTAGCCAACTTGGCAAGTGAGATGGGATTGTAACGTACTTCGTTAGTTGGACCACCACACTTATCATTTTATTTTCCAAATGTTGTTTAAAAATAAGTTGAACCTTGTTTGTTGTAATGAATCCATGTATGCCATGACTTGAGTGTTTTGATTTCCAAAGTTATGCATGTGATGCCTTGTCTTGTGACTTGTCTTAAATTGTGTTGATTCTAACTTTTTTCTATCTTATTAAATAGATGCCTAATGTTACTATCAGCACGGTTGACGAGTTCAAGGGGACTCGTTTTGGTCCTCGTATTATTGATCTCCCTAGTTTGCTAAATCTCCCTCTTCCTACCATCATGGTGCTTCCCCTCACCAAGTTTGAGAGGAAAGACCTTTGGGGCTTCAAGGTTAATCAGCCCGGACGCCAGACTGAGCCTACCACGGAGGCAATCATCTTCAAGCTCATGCACGATGACAAGGAGAGAGGCCTAGAGGTAGTCATGCAGGACTTGATTGGACGTCTGTTAGGGAGACAATCTCGACAGGTTAGAGGTACTCATTTCCACACCTTCGGTAGACGTGATGAGGATGGTGAGGCCATTGACTTCGAGGATACTTCGAGGGTGACAGCAGAGCCGATTTGTCTATACCTCCAGGACTTAGAGGTTCTTCTTAGACACGTAGACACTGATAGGACCAACGTCATGCTCAGCAATGACGAACTCCAGGTGCAGCTTCGTGAGAAGGACAAGCTCTTCATGGAGCAAGATGAGATAGTCAAGGAGATGGAGGCCAAGTTCGAGAGTCAGGACAGAAAGTTCAAGAGTCAAGAGAAACGAGTCCAAGATAGGAACAAGAGGATTCGAGACATGACTGCAGAATTGGAGGCCAAGTACTTCGAGCTCGAGCATTAGCAGACTGTGATTGAGAGGCTTCGTTCTCAGAAGAGGGCTCTCAAAGCCAAAGTAGAGACCTTGACCACCAATGTCGAGGAATACAAGACCGCTATGGAGAATGCAGGTCTTACATTTGTTGAGGAGGAGGTTGATGCCGAGGAGTAGTGATGACTACTCATTTACCTTTATTTATCATGTCTTTGATTAATGAGTCACAATGACCATCCAACATGTGGATGGCTTGCTATTTGTGTGTTTACTTTGCAAACTTGTCGTTTATGTTGTTGAACTATTATTATTATGATGCATGTTTGGTGATTGTTTATGTGATGTATTGTGCATGTTAGCATCTATGGGTATCTCATTCTTATCTCTATTGAACAAACCACAGATGCCTCCCCGACGTGCCAATCCCAACCCCAACAACAACAACATCACCCCGGAGATGCAGCAAATGATGACAGCTCAGACTCAGCTAATGCAAATGATGACTACGTTCATCCAGAATCAGAACAACAACAACAACAACAACAACAATAACAATAACAACAATCAGAACAACACACCGGGTTTTGACATGCTTACTAGGTTCTTGAGACTAAGGCCAGCAAATTTCTCAAGAACTACTGATCCTATGGTGGCCAATGATTGGCTACACTCTGTGAACAAGGACTTGGTAACAGTTGGCTGTACGAATGAAGAGAAAGTCAGATTTGCAGCTCACTTGTTGGAAGGACCAACAGCTACTTGGTGGGATAACTTCCAGATCACCACTCCCATTGCAGATGTGACATGGGCTATCTTCGAAGATGGGTTCCGTACTGCTCACATCTCATCCGGAGTGATGAGTCTGAAGAAGAAAGAGTTCCATAAACTAAAGCAACGCCACCGCAGCGTGGCTGAATATATTGAAGAGTTCAACAATCTGGCGTGTTATGCACCGGATGAAGTTGACACGGATGCTAAGAGGAAGGAAAAGTTCCTTGAAGGGTTGAATGATGAACTGAACCTGCAGTTAGTTGTGTCATATGTTCCCACATACCAGTCTCTTTGTGACAAGGCTGCTATTTTGGAGAACAAGATGAAGCAAGTTGAAAGTAGGAAGAGAAAGCATTCTGACAAGCACAGCTCGGGATCGTCTCACAAGCGTTCCCATTATGATGATAGCGGAAGTTCAGGATCCCACAAGCATGGGAAATTCAATAAGCACCACAACCACAACCGTTATCATGACAACAAGAATCACCGTAGTCATGACGGTGACAAGTACAAGAATCACAAGGGTGGATATAAGAGCCACCACAGTGGAAATGGAAGTGGCAGTGGAAGCCAGCCTGTCAAGAGGGATCTTAGTCAGGTTGAGTGTTTCAAGTGCAAGAAGATGGGGAATTATGCAAATGAATTCCCAAAAAATAAAGTTGAAGGACCCAACAAGCCCAACCCTTTTCAAAAGGGACAAGTGAACCACATCAATGTGGAGGAAATTTATGAGGAGCCTGATGCTGTTGCTGGTAAGTTCAAACTCAATTCTGTTCCATCATTTTTTCCCTTTGATACTGGTGCATCTCATTCATTCATATCAAGATCATTTGTTGAAAGAAATGAACTACCAGTAAAAACTATTGGGTGTCCTATAAAAGTAAGTTCTCCTGGTGGAGAAATGATAGTAAATTCGGGATGTCATGATCTAGTCATAGAGTTTGGGAAGTATAAGTTTCCTGTTAACCTGATAATCCTATATTCTAAAGGATTGGATGTTATTTTGGGAATGGACTGGATGACTAAGCACAAGGGAGTGATAGATTGTGCAAACCATACTGTCTCACTCATAACTCCAGAAAACAAAAGGATCAGATTCAAGACCAACTTTGAAGCAAAAAGGAGTAAGCTAAATTCTCTTAAGGGGGTTAGCATAGACAGTGTGCCAATTGTGAGTGAATATCCAGATGTGTTTCCGGAAGAATCGCCGGAATGCCACCAAATAGAGATGTGGAGTTTCTTATTGACTTGTTACCAGGATCTGGACCAATAGCAAAGAGACCATACAAGATGTCAGTTGATGAACTGAAAGAACTCAAGAAACAACTTGGAGAACAATTGCAGAAAGGTTATATCCAACCAAGTTCCTCATCTTGGGGAGCACCAGTTTTATTTGTGGAAAAGAAAGATAAAAGTCAGAGGTTATGCATAGATTACTGTTCACTCAATGAGGTGACTATCAAGAACAAATACCCTTTGCCTAGAATCAATGACTTGTTTGATCAGTTAGAAGGAGCTTGTGTGTTCTCAAAGATTGATCTTTGGTCAGGTTATTTTCAGCTTAAGATAAGGGAACAAGACATACCCAAGACAGCTTTCACCACAAGGTATGGATTGTATGAGTATACCGTGATGCCATTTCGTTTGACCAATGCACCAGCATACTTCATGAATATGATGAACAAGGTGTTCATGGAGTTCCTTGACAAGTTTGTTGTCGTATTCATCGACGACATTCTAATCTACTCCAAGATCAAGGAAGAGCATGAAGGACATCTACGCTTGATACTTGAAAAACTTAGAGAGCATAAGTTATATGCCAAATTCAGCAAGTGTGAATTTTGGTTAAATGAAGTTGGATTTCTTGGACACGTTGTGTCAGGAGATGGAGTAGCAGTTGATCCTGCTAAAGTTTCAGCTGTAACTGAATGTGAATGTCCCAAGTCAGTGAAAGAAGTTCGTACTTTCCTTGGCTTAGAAGGTTACTACAGAAGGTTCATTGAGAATTTCTCCAAGGTAGCAAAACCTATGACAGAATTGCTAAAGAAAGACAAGAAATTTTCTTGGTCTGAGGGTTGTGAACTCAGCTTTCAAGAATTGAAGAAGAGACTTGTGATAGCACCAGTCTTGTGTTTGCCAGATTTGGAGAAGGATTTCCAAGTGTATTGTGATGCATATCATCATGGATTGGGTGCAGTACTTATGCATGAAGGAAAAGTTGTGGCATATGCCTCGAGACAACTCAAAACTCATGAAGTGAACTACCCTACTCATGATTTAGAGTTAGCCTCTATTGTCCATGCACTCAAAACATGGAGACATTATCTTTTGGGGAAGCGATGTGAAGTGTTCACAGATCACAAGAGTTTGAAGTATATCTTCACCCAGAAGGAAATTAACATGAGATAAAGAAGATGGCTAGAACTCATCAAGGACTATGACTTAAGTTTGCAATACCACCCCGGTAAAGCAAATGTTGTAGCGGATGCTCTAAGCCATAAGGTTTTTGTGAATGGCCTTACTAAGGGAGAATTGCCAGATGATCTGTGTACCCAATTTAGAGATCTCAGATTGGAGATTGTGCCTGAAGGACATCTCATGGCTTTGGATGTTCAACCCACTTTGTTGGAAAAGATCAAAGAAGCCCAGAATACTGATAAGGAAATTGAAGAGATTAAGGAAAATATTGTCAAGGGAAAAGCCAAAGGATTCCATGAAGACGAACAGGGTACTTTATGGCATGGAAAACGTATCTGTGTTCCACAAGATCCGGAGCTTCGGAAACTGATTTTACAAGAAGCACACAACTCACCGTATTCCATTCATCCGAGTAACACCAAAATGTACATGGATATGAAGGAAAGATTTTGGTGGAATAATCTCAAGAAGGACATCGCCGAACATATTGCTTTGTGTGATGTATGTAGTAGAGTGAAAGCGGAACATCAGAAACCAGCAGGATTGCTTCAACCACTACCTATTCCTGATTGGAAGTGGGATAAGATTGGCATGGATTTCATCACCGGATTACCGAGGACCAGGTCAGGATATGATTCTATTTGGGTAGTAGTGGATCGCCTAACTAAAGTGGCTCATTTCATACCCGTGAAGAAAACCCACACAAGTGCTAAGTTAGCCAAGATTTATATGAGTAGAATTGTGTGTCTACATGGTGTACCCAAAAGTATTGTGTCAGATAGAGGAACCCAATTCACTTCTCATTTTTTGAGGCAATTACATGAGTCATTGGGAACGAGGTTGGAATTCAGCACTGCATTTCATCCTCGAACTAATGGACAAACAGAAAGGACTAATCAGATTCTTGAAGATATGTTGAGAGCATGTGCTCTAGACTATGGAGCTAGTTGGGATGAAAGTCTGCCTTACGCAAAATTCTCTTATAATAACAGCTATGAAGCCAGTATTGAGATGGCACCATTTGAGTTTCTATATGGGAGAAAGTGTACCACCCCATTGCTATGGAATGGTGTGGGAGAAAGAAGTTTGTTCGGACCAGAACTAATCAAAGAAGCTGAAGGAAAAGTCAAGTTGGTTAAAGACATATTGAAAATAGCATAGTCCCGACAAAAAAGTTACGCGGATCCTAAGCGTAGAGAAGTCACCTATGAAGTTGGTGATAGAGCTTATCTTAGAGTGTCACCACTCCGTGGAGTGAAAAGGCTTGGTGTCAAAGGTAAATTGGCCCCAAGATATGTTGGACCATTCAAGATTCTGAGTCATAAAGGAGAAGTTGCTGATGAGATTGAATTGCTAGAGTCTTTGTCAGCAGTTCATAATGTGTTTCATGTGAGTCAGCTTAAGAAATGCCATCCATAAATGGAAGAGACTTCTTTAAAGGATACTATACCTTTGGAAGAGGTTCAATTGGAGAGTGATCTCACCTATGAGGAGAAACCAATCAAGATTCTTGAAACTGCAGAAAGAGTTACCCGGACTAAAACTATCAAATTCTACAAAGTTCAGTGGAACCACCATTCCGAAGAGGAAGCAACATGGGAAAGAGAAGATGATCTTCGGAAAGACCACCCTCACCTATTTGCGAGCCAATCCGAATCTCGAGGGCGAGATTCACCTTAAGGGGGTTAGATTTGTAACATCCCTAAAATCATGTTTCAAAACTCATGCATATCATCCATGCATCCATGATCATGTAGAGTTTCATTTCAAAAATCAATTCAAAAACAGGAGCATATGAGCTCATTATTTTATGTGTTCAGCATTAAATCAAATGCTACTCTCCAATGAGAGATTGTTGTTCATGAATCAAACCTAGTTTCTCTCAGATTGTTTTTCTTGATTGCTAGAACTTAAACCAAAATTTACAAAACAAATATGGATTTTTAAACCAAATTCAAAACTTGATCAAACCAAGTGCAAAGTCACTGTTTATTTTATTTGATAAAAAGAACCAAGCTTGTACAGAGATACCACATGTTTTTATGCCCAGAAATATGAATGTTGCACTCTACAAAAATCCTGAAAAGGTTTGAATTCAAATAGCTTTTGAAATCATTTGAAAAAGGTTCCTGGAAATTCATTCAGAAATAGAAAATTTTTAGAGAAAAGGAAAAGGGCCGGCGCCAGTCATTTGGCCCAACAGAGGAACCAGCCCACTAAGCCCACCCGGGTCGTTTTCCCCTTATCTCTCTCTCACCCGCACCCGCTCTGCCCCGCTGCTACTGCCACTGTGCCCGAGCCAGGTCAGCACCTTCTTCTCCACCCCCGCGCGCAGACCCCGTCACCACCGTCGTTTCCTCCAGAAACGCCGCGATTGAATCATCGCTTAATTGGCATTGAACCACCGCGTGATTTCCTCACCCCTCCTGGCTACTTAATCACCTCGCCACCGCGGACATTTCCGCTCACTCAATTTCCCCTCCACGCCACAAGGCTGCCCAGTCTTGCCCACACCGCCGTAGCTCCGACGACCTCCGGCATGCGATTCCGGTAAGACCCTGTCGCCCCTTGCCGTCTAAGTTTGCCAGACTGATCACAACATCCATGTGCATCTTATCATCCTATTAGTGCATGCTAGGACCATCTAGAGACTCGCCAACGACGACGACCGCAAGTGCCCGACGCTTTCCTCCTCTTCGGTGATCCATTGCGGTAAGCACTGAGCTCCCCTTGACCCCTCTCGCATACGACTAGGTTCGCCTTGTCCTTGCGCAGCTACTGATGCCTCTGGTTGGTACTAGGAAGGTCTAGAGCGTCGGCAACAACTTCGTCTGCAAGGACCCGACGCCGTGCACGACTCCGACGAGCTCCAACGACCACCTCTGTGTGCCCCTTCGCCAACGAAGCCCACCTTGAGCATCAGCAGCACACGGCAAGCACGGTAAGCCCCTTCTCCCTCTCCCGCGCGACCTAGAACGCCGGCAGCAACTCTGACAGAGACGCTGCCGCCAGTCGCAGCGGCTAGCGCCGCCCGTCTGTGGTCAATTAGATTGTGGCCGTAGGATTTAGATCTAACGTGTAAGATTAGATCTGTGACGAAGAGGTAAGTTTAGATCTGAGCCGTGCATGTTTAGTTAGATCCAACGGTAGCCGAGCGTGATCCGGTGTGAAGCGGTATCGTTCAATCAGACGCTGCCGCGTGGCCAGTTCTTTGATTTAAAATCAGATTTTGTATCTATTAGATGTTTAAACTTGATAAATTCATAACTTTTGATTCCCACGTCCAAATTTGACAAATTTTATATCAATGGAATCAGGAGAGAAAGCCCTTTCTATATATGCAATGTGTTTAATGTTTTGTTTTTGTTAAAATGGTTATTTTTACAGAAACATGTGTAGGCCTATTTTGTGTATATTAATTATTTAAGAAATGTTTTAATGTTAAAATAAAGGTTGTTTGGAAAGTTTTGAACTTGTTTATGAACCAGTACTGTGCACTTGTCTTGTTGAGTATATAAAATCATCACATATCATATTGCATGCATCCATATATTTTTGCTTGTATTTATTTTGTATGTGATTTGGTGCTATCATTTTATGTGTAGATTTTGGTGCAAATAGTGATTGTGATTGTGAGGATTGTAGCTACTCTCCAAACTAACAAGGCAAGTGGTGCTTCATGATTTTATCCCTATTTTTTTTCAACTATGCATTAGAAATATTTTGCTAGTCTTGCATGGATATATTTTAATTTATATGCTATTCTTGGGAAATCCTAGTAGTTGTTGAATTGCTAGAAATTTCTAAGTTAATATGCTTATCTATTCCATGCTTAGTATAGCTAGTAGCAACCAAGGGTGGTTATATATTCATGTATGAATAAATATTTCTAAGTATTTGGACTATGTTTTTGCTTAATAAAACAACTAAGTGAATGAAACACCTGGGTGGAATGGAAGGAATGGTTTATGTTGAGTGGTTACACAAGGCCCATTTCTATGGTTTACGTTGTGTATCTCACTTGTGGAAAGCCACCCAGGAACAAAGGGATTTGAGAGGCCAAATGTTAAGAAGCTTCTAGTGCAGCCACTTGGCAATATGGGCTCTGCCTAGATCACATAGGTTGCAATAACTTAGCCATTTGGACAGTTGGTGGTAGTGGGATGATAGGTTGGAACGCGTCCATTTGGTCTAAGGGAAGGCTTCTGAAAGGTCCTGTCTTGGTGAAAATCAAGTCTTGTGGGGAAAGTGCACAACCTCTGGTATTGGATCTAAGTACTTAGCCATGTCCCTGGTATTGGATAACTCGAGCATCAAGACATGGAAGCTATCAAGAATCTCCTCATCCCAATTTCTAAGTAAAACTTGTGGTTGAACAAGGGTGAAGGACCCCAATGTCTATTGGTGGTTCCTTGGGAAAAGTTTTTGACAAAGAAAAACTTAGTGTTTTCAACTGATAGGCAAAACCTATTTTGAGCAAAGCAAGCCTAAGCTACACTTAGCCAAAATTCATACAGTATTTAGTTCACCAGTATTACACTAAGGTATCACTTGCCAATACTATTCCAATGTATTGACCCACTGTGGCTGTAACTTGTGATGTTGCAGGATATTCTGATGATGATTAGGAGTCATGAGTCTACACTCAACATGCTTGCCTGTGGCACATGAAGATGAAGACTTATTTATCTTATTATAATTTGAACTCTTGTATTAGGCCTGTGGCCATGGAGTTTGTAAAAGACTATGTTTGTCTCTGGAATGATATGTAATAATGACCTTTGTTTCTGTGTACTTCATCTTAAACTGTGGATGCTAGCATTGATCCAGGGACTAGCATTGCAATCACAGGGATCCTTTCCTTTACAAAGGAGGGATCTTACAGGAGGGTTTGTGGTTTTAGGGTGATATAACATAGATGGGTGTAGATTTATCAGGGTACACAATTAATATAAAGCGGCGTCATGGCTTGGTATTCCTCGGACGACTGTCGAAGTTGAGGGTGGGTGGTTCATTGGAGTTGGAGTTTGAGTGGAAAGACGCAGTCTTTCCACCTTAGGGCCTTACTTGACGGTGTCGAGGTTTTCTTATGTGGCCATCCTGCCGAGGAGGGGTTTTCCGGATAAGGGGTTGCAAGAGTTAGCATCGGAATCTACCAACTAGGTGGTCAAAACTAAAGTATCGGATGATCCAAGGCAGACAAGAAACACATTTCAAACATCAATCACGCACATGTCAAGCAAGAAAGGTATACCATAAGTACTATAAAGGTGACTACTCGCCAATCTTATTTTATGGATGATAACCCTAGGTACGGACATTACGGAGGTCTTAACTTCTGTCTTGCCGTCTTTTTTCATCGGTGTCATGCTTGATTGATTTGGGGGGGTGAAGGACTCCGTGGGTAGGGCGATCTCGTAGTGTCTGACATCGTTGGGAGCTCCTTTACTTTGCTCGTATCGATATCTCTTCGTTCCGGGATATTCGGCTTCATAGTCTCCGATTTGGTCTTGGTTTTTGAAAACGGATTAGTTGAAGTAGACGAGATATAGAGTAATCCGTTTTCAAATTGTTTAAGTCAGACAAGATGAGGTAAGAAATATTTTGACAAGCTTTTGAGAAAATAGTTTGGGAAAACCGGCGTTTTCATAAATAGGGGTTGTCCTGTCTAACGTCCATGCTAACTAAGGTCTCCTACAGTCAACCTGGCTCTGATACCATGTCTGAGGCACCCTGGATTTACAGTCTGAGAATACCCGTTATGCATACAATTCACGTTCCCATGATCAGTGAGCCGTGAGCATAACCGACAAGTATCATTACATTATCCTTAATTAACGAGTACAAAACTTACAAAGGGGCCATTATGGCGATTACAACACAGGTAGCAGAAGTCTTGAGCGCAGAGCCCGTGCCTTAACCTACAGGCAACTGACTGGTAAGACGGTCTAGCTCGCATAGACGTCAACACATTCATTGCTTCTTAACATCTGCAATCTGGCCAGGTAAATAGCCAGGGACAATGTCGGTGAGTACTTTGAATGTACTCGCAAACCACCGAGACAAGAGTAACAAGATAATGCATATCTGGCTGCCGAGAGATAGCTCTGCACTATAGTTTATTTTGAAAACCTAACATTGGAATCTCTATATCTTTGTTGAAAAATATTTTTTATAAAATATGCCTCCTTTTTGAAAATCCGGACATCTCCACATCCTTGTTAAAAATATTTCTAAAATAGTTTTGTTGTAAAACCCTTTTTAAACGTCTCCGACCATCACTGGTCAAAACCAAACTCGTTATTATCATTCCTCGTGACCAAGTCACTTCCTTTAGTTCATCTCAACTTATCCGAATGGTACTCCTAGCTCTTGTCATTCCAAAGAGTTTGTGCACTTTACCCACAATAATCAATACATCCACCGGGATAAAACCACAGCCTACTACACACGGTAGACAGGGGTTCGGATAATCAAACTTATGCTTTTCATTTGTCCATCCCTAGTAACGGCGGCTTTTCCTTTTGGGTTGTTCTCTTCGGTACGAGTATGGGGTACTACGACCCTGGTCCTTCCTCCCGTACTGACCCCTATCTCCAGACCGAAGTCTGGCAGATAGCAATAGTGACAATCTTCCATCCGTACTACCTAAAACCATATCGTCCGCGAGAGACCCAATTGTTGCACCAGTGCCTTGTCCTACAGACAACCCGGATTTCAGAGGATTTCTCCCCTTTAGTGAGTAAGAGCAGCCCCGACTAAGGATCACAAACTATGAGCTAAGCCCCAGCATCTGGGGTAATGTGGTTGCACGGGTAAAATTGTTCCAGACATTTCCTTAGAACATCCCTTCTCTTTCTCTTGCTTGACTTTCTCTTCATCCTCCTTACATCTTCTTTTAGAAAAACTTCCACTTGGAAATAATTCCTATTTCCAAGGGTTTTATTTTGAAAACTTTGTAGTAGGGAAAGATCCCAAAGTAGTTTTATCTTTGGAAATCTGTGGGTTCAAAGAGGTAAGATGCTAATCATCTTTGCCTCACTCTAAGGGGTAAATATAGGTGAAAAGGGGTAGGTGTCCTAATGGACACTCATTCATAACTTGGAGGATCCAAGGTACTCACGCGCTTTTATTTGAAACAAACCATGCCTGTGATCATGCAATTTATAAATGAGATATAAAACAGTTGATAAACAGAAGTGGGTTAATATAGGAGTTCAGGAATGGTGGCTTGCCTGTGACCAGCGAGAAGTCCCTTGATGGCGTTAGATAACCAGAATACTAATATAATAATAATAAAGATAACCTCGATGTTTCCTTCTCCTCGGCGTCACACAATTGTAACTATCGCAGTTATCGAGCATACACACAAACAAACAATACACCAATCAATACAAGGCATACAAGCATCAAACCATACAGCAAGTAAAGTATAACTACGAGATATAGATTTGTAGGATGTTGGAGGTTTGATGTGATTGAATTAGAAGGAGATTTGGGGGACATTTAGGGAAAGAGTCCCTTTGGATTTGCAATTGAGGAACTACCTAAGAGAGGGGGTTTTGGCCAAGGGATTTATTTGTATGATACCATTGTATAAAAATGATACCATCAAATAGGTATTGATAAAATAAAACCAACAAAAGTGGTTTCACTATTTTATCAATTTCCCTTGATTTATAATGGATTTTATAGTGGATAAAACCCTAGTTTAAGGAAATAATTCACCATAACTGTTCTAGAGTTCCAAAAATAATTTCCTTGGGTGATTAAGTAGTGTTTGGTGGACTGAATCAGGAGGAGTCGGAATCTCCTCAAAAAAATTACCAGAATGCCCTTGAGAAATTTCCAAGGACATTACTGGACAAGATTTTTATTTTTCATCAGATTTATTCTACAGAATCTTTTTAAGTGATTCTAAGGACACATGCTAGGTACTTAGAATACCTTTCTATAGAAATTGGAATCAAGCTTTTTGGATTTACAGATCTACTGTAGTGATATTATTAGTGATTAGACCATGCATATAAGGGTTTAATTCACCAAATTTCAACAGAGACTCCTAAAAATATGAGCTACTTGATTTTGGAAGGTATGGTTAGGCATGTCATCTAGGAGTTGGAATTAGGTCAGAACCTCAATTGGTTTGACCTAGGGAAATTACTAAAGGAAGAAAAGGGCCCGTGTCTAATATTTTTATCAGGGGCAAACTAGGAAGCAAATGGGTGTGGGGCCAGTAGTTAATAAAGGTATGGAAAATATCTTCTTGTAAAAATTGAATTTACTCCATTTGGAGATACCAAACTTTCTGGAGAATTTAATTAGTGATCTGGACAGATCTTAGTGTATGATTTATCCTATTTATTTTAATCATCCATTTAGGGAAAAACTTGGACTGCATCTTAAGTAAGAGGCTTGAGCACCTAGGAAAAATACTATCTAAATTTGTTTGGGTCGTTTCCATTTTTGTTTACAATTAAACCATACTGCATTCTGCAGATCCGAAATAAACTAGAAAAGGAAATAGGGGGAAATGGGCTGGGGCTGCTAGCTACTGGGCCGGGGAAAGGAATTTCGGCCCACACAGCGGGGTCACGCGCGGGGGAGGCTTCAAATCCCTGCCATGCAGGGCCCACTCGTCATTGACTCAGCGGTCTGAAGGAGTATGGAGGGACCATGACCGTCTGATTAGACGTAGATCTAGGGTGGTGGTTTCGTCTTCCTCCTAATGAAACATGCGGCTGGGAGGGAAACCTAGGTGTAGACGGCGGCGTGGGGGAGCTCATCTGAGGGGTTGCCGGCGAGGGAGGAGGTTGCAGGGCAACGCGGCGAAACTCGGGGACTTGGGAGATGGGAGGAAGGCCCTAGTTTGTTGTAGGAAGTAGATCTCAAGCTGCTCCGCCTGAGGACGTGTTCGGGAGCTAGGTGCGGGGCTTCTAGAGCCCATGCAAGTCGACGGGGAGAGATCTGCTTGGACGAGGTTGTCCTGGGGATGCAAAATCGATGCATGCGGGTGTAGATGGGGCTCTGGAGCTCCTGGTCGCCGGAGGAGCTCGTCTCGGCCATGAGTTTGTGTGGTAGCCTCCGGAGTTCCTGCGTGCAAAGGAGAGGTCTAGAGAGGGGATTAGATCCATAGGAGCAATACAGAGAGTAGAGAGAGTTGGGGTGGTCGAGGGTGACCTGTAGACTTGCCTACATGCTTTAACCCGAGAAGGTTTCTTCTTCTTCTCCATGGCAAAGGAGAGCAAGGGGTTCGGATCTAGAGCTCGGGGGAGGCTCTCTGGTGGTAAGGGGGAGAAATGAGGGGGCAGGGTAGGTGTGTTCTGGCCTCTAGCATTATATACCGAAGGGGGGTGTTGGATGGACTATGTTCATGGGGAAAGCTTGGAGGGAGGGAGGTGCTCATCCATTGGCTGGCTTGGGTTGTGGAGTGGGTCCTGTGGGTGTGCCCTGGTCGTGCAGGAGGGTGGGGAGAGGCAGAGAGACTGCTGCAAGAGTTTTAATATGGCTTGAAGGGACATGACCTTTGTATCTCAACTCAACCAAGAGAAAAAGGACAAGAACTAGGGTTTGGTCACTGTAGATGTTCAGTGCTGCTACCAGGAGGAGGGAGGGGTGCTTGTGTAGTGCTTGACAAGGTTTGGTGATGATTGGAGTTGGTTTGAATCAAGATTTGACTAGGTTGCCAAATTTGATCAAAACATGTGTTGTGAAAGAAGTCCACAAAACTACATTGGCCAAGATGGGGGAAAGGGTACTGGTAGAATGATATGGTCCTTGTACACCTACAAGATTTATTTGGGATTTTTCTGATGTTTAAAGGTGCACTTAAACTCCAATATTTAAAAAGTCCACAGGTAGTTTCTAGATGCTTATTTGATAATTTTACATTGGGAAAGCTTTGTTTTTTATGTGATATGGTCCTAAATACAATATCACACATTGGATAATTTTAGTGGGATTTGTTGAGGTGGAAAAGTATTTTTGGGGAATTAATTCTTATTTCGGCCATTTAAGAAAAAGGGCAAAAAGAAATAATAAAGTATCTCAAAAGTATTTATTTTTTAGTTGGGAAGATGGGATATAATAAATAGGCATCAAATGTTCCTTGATTTGGCAAGGTTATTTGGAGAAAAGCAAACTTACCCTTAAAGGCAAAGATTTTGAGAATTTGGTAAGTAGAGGAAATTAAATAGTTTACTAATTCAAATAATTATGGGAATTATTTGGGGATGCTTATATTAAAGGTAGATGATGAAAACTTGATTTGGGCATCAAGTTCAACCTTGGATTTGAAGAAAAGTGGTGAAAAGAGTGATATCTAGATTCTTGGAGGATCTAGGGTTTGGTTACTCTGATGCCACCTAAACAGGGTTGGATTAGGGACCTCAGAGCTCACCTTGGTACAAGGGGTATATGGATGGATAGACCATGACATATAGTTTATCATGGAAGCAATAGTTGGGCTTGGTTGGATTTGAGGTGGTTTTGGAGTGATGGCAAACTTTGTTGAAAATAAGGCTACCATAACAAATACATCAGGTAGCCTCCTAAACCATGTGGGTTTAAGAAGCACAAGGCTCCAATGGAAACAAGTTAAGTGGGGATTGATAGGACATGATTAGTAGATCCTAAACATGCAAAGATTTGGTCAAGGGGAGGTGGCATATAGATGTGAGCTTCTGCCAAAGTAGGCAAGATGATAATATTTAGAGAAAAGATTATTATCTTGACTACAAAACCATCATGGAGGAGTGGGACATGGAATGGATTAGCCAAGGGAAAAAATGGGACTTGGTAGTACTAAAGATGTACTACAAGATGGTTCAAGTGCAATCTCAAGACTGCACAAAGGTTGGAAGAGGTAGAGCTCTAAAGATTGAATCTAGATAAGAAATCCAGACATAGCCATTTTGGCAGATTTAGGGTTTTGGACTAGAGTACAAGTGTAGAAGCTTCTGAGAGGATGCCATGTTCCAAGCTCATGATCAAGGAGATGATGTTGAGGCAATAACTAGGTATATAGGATTCATGCTCAGATTGGGTCTCCACTTGAGTGGCTTAGGATAGATCCAGACTTGGGTGCTTGCTTGAGATTCATGATCACAAACAAGTATTGGGTCCTAAGGGATGATCTACTAGATTAGCTCACTCTAGTTCCTAAGCAAACAAGGCAATCAGCAGATCAAGGCAATTCATCACACAGCAGATCAAGGCAATTCATCAACCAGCAGATCAAGGCAATTCATCATATTACTTATCCAACTAGTACTAGGGTTACCATCAAGCCTATCTTGAGTTAAGGATGGGTAGGTTGAAAGGGGTTTTGCTTGAAGTAAGATAAGTACACCAAGATGGAGAAGAAAAGGTTTTAATAATTTTTTTGGGAAAACCTAGGGATAAGAGTAGTTGAAGGTTCTGTCTTTAAAACATAAGTAGAGTATATACATATATCTCCATAGTTTGGCAATAGAAGCTAGTAAAGTATTTGGTTGTGTTAAAGTCATCTTGGCTCAGGTTTAAAAATTGTATACAAATGGTATACAAAATCATCATAGGGTTTAAAAATAAGGCAACAATAGTATTTGATCCAAATATTAGTGGCATCAGCCTTAGTATCATTGGCAGCCAATTAGGGTCTCCTACATAACTAAACCCAACAGCCAACTATCAGGTGGTACCTACTACTATGTACAATCCAAAATGAGGCATCACAGTGCCAGATACACTAATAGAAGCCATAGAGTTTGGCTGAACCAGAAAAGCATTCAAACTAGGCATCATACTTATTGATAGTTATCGTCTAAATAAACTTCCTGACCAACCAGGTATAATAAATAAATTCCAGAAGTCACCATTGAGTCCTGCATGCCAAGCATTGAACCAAAGGTTCAGTGAATCTGAATTCAAACTCAATTGGATAGTGTATATTCAGAGAGCACCTACTGTAAGTTATATAAACTGGTAGTAACAAAAGCCAGTAGTCAGGGTTACACACTACATAAACCAATTAGATTAATCAATCTTATAACCAACCAATATAAATACAACATTTATTAGAAATTTACCTAACAGCAAATCATATATATGTAAATTTACCTCACTAATTTACAACTAGTTTAAGTATAGTATTCAACCACTTGCACCCTTAGAATAAGATTAAAACATGATTTATAATTTACTATAAATTATAATATGTTTAGCTGAGTTAATACATACTCAATACATCATCTACTCATTGCTTAAAATATATATGTAAGTGTTTCATCTATTTACTTAAGAAATGTTTGATCTTTTTACTCATGATCATAAAAGTTACCAGGACATGTAGTAAGATAAGAGACAATGTCCAATTTACTAGACTAAATAAGGAAGGTAGATTCAAAAAAGTGAAACATGAGCATTTGCTTGTGCTCAAACATTATAACAGGAGGAATGGCTTATACCAAATTAACCAGCAAACTCATACCATTTTCCATGGCTGCCCATACACTCTTGCACATCTCAATAGCACATTATGTGTTCTTATATATTTAATGAGCATCAATTAATACATACAACAATAGTAGAATATAGATAGGATTGCTAAGATTGTATAAAAAACTATCTAGCTCTTCTAGATATACATCTAAAGAATTACAAGAGAAATCTCAATTTCTCAAGGAAGCATAACTCGAACAAAACAGAGTACAAACCATTGGCCATTCTTTATATTCCTATAAAAGTTCAAGTAGTGATTTATGAGTCACACTATTAAGTAATATTAATAGAATTATTAGAGTTATATCAGCCAACATCATAATAACGAAAATCAAATTACAAAAATCTATCACACCTAGTTCAACTAGAAGCTCACTCGCAGCACATATTCATAGATCATCACCATAGTCCTAATCCAACAATAATTCATTGGCTCTATGGACGGTCTTAACAAGGGACTCGCCATGCCCGTATGTGGGGGTAGTGAAGTGTTGACGCGGGGATTTCCGTCCATAGCAGCATCCCACCCACGTTAGGATCGAAAGAGGGGCACCAGGGTTGCGCTGCAGCATCATCCCACCAGCATCCAGATAGCAGTGGACACTGCGGAAACATCATCACCATATTTACCACCACCATGCGCCCATGGGCAGGGGACACCGGGGTTGCAGGCGAAAAAACCATCCCATCGGTGTCAAGGAGGCGAGCATCAGGCAGCACAATAAGGGGAAGAATCATGATGAGGTGAAGGAGGCGTAGAAGTCGGGGAGGTGCTTGTGATCGTCCACAAGCAGAGCCAGAGGCATGAGCGCATGCAATAGAAAGAAGCACCGAGAAAATAGAACCGCACAAGGAGAATTAGCCATCGGCATGGGCCCCTTATGAGGGAGCGACATCGAGGCAAAGGAATTCTAGATAGGAGACTATGGAAGCTTGAAGCACCTCTAAGTAGCGGTGTTGGATATAACCAACGGTGGCTAGGAAGTGTAGATATGTTTAGGGTTAGGGTTTCCCTAGGGTTGTTCGCGAGGGCGCGGGTGAGAGTCGCATTAGCAGAGAAGCAGAGGGGAGAGTGAGGCATAGCTTGCTGACGAGTGGCAACACCGGAGACGGTCGGCGACTAGCCGGAAGCATTGGCGGCGGTGGCATCATTCTCGACCAAAAGGGGAAAGAAATAGGTGGGGTTAGTGCGTGCGTGGGTGTGTTCCGTTGAGAGAGGAGAGTGAGTTGGGTCGGCTTGGGGTTTGACCCCAGGCCTAGTTGGGCCGAATAGAACTAAATCGTCCAATGTGCCTCGTGGGCTCACAGGTCAGGTCCAGAATAAATAAAAGAAACCAAAATAAATAAATAAGTTAAATAGAAATGTACCAAAATACCCCTGAGATTATTTTAGGTCTAAAAAAATATAGAAAAATCCTAAAAATACATATAATATATCAAAATGATCCCAAACATAATCTCTAGGTAGGAAAAATATAACTTCAATTACTTGGGTAAAATAAAATATAACTAAACACTAAAGACAATAAAATCCTCAATGAGATATAACAAAATAAGGAAAAGTCCTAAAAATCAATATAAATCATTTTTGTGTATAAAAAATCTGTTATTTTATAAAAAAAAAGTTAATTATAAAATCCCAAGTCATTTTAGGATTTATAAATAAATCAATGGCATAATTGACTTTATAGTCCTTTTCTTTTATTAAAATATAAGAGATATATTTTCTATTTTCATTTATAAATCAAAATAAATCCACATTAGCTTTAATTGACTACTTGGCAATTATTAAAACACTGAACGTAAGTATTTAAGAATAAAAATATAGAACTTCTATAAAGCTATTTCTTTAAGCAATAGATTTAGCTCTTAAATTTGTATAAATACTTCAAACCCTAACAAATTAATGAGATCATCTAATTATGCTTCCATATAGGAGTTAATTATTTTTTTAGGGTTATCTTAGCAAATCAAGTCTTGAACTGATCATTCATTTGCATTGGAAGTGAATGATTTGACATCTTTGATCATGCTTAGTAAAATCCTAAAACTTAACATAAACCTTATGTCTTAAACATTGAATGTTTTTATAGTTAACTTTTGTCTAATATGCAATAAACTAGAAATATAATAACCCTAGATCATCGACATTTATTTCGGGGATTCGAGTTTACAAAATTGCATTACATTACTTATGCATAATAGCATCATGCATCTTTAAACATTAGTCATTATCAGACCAATGATGCTGCTTTCAGATATTCGATATTATATCATCTTAAAGACCTTGATTACATAATCTTGTAATCGCAAAGGTAAGTTCATAGTTTCTCATGTCCTTTGATTATTTTCTATCAAGTATTTGCGACTCAAATGTTGTCATCACCTGCATTTCAAAAAAGATCAGAAAACTCTATTATTGATAATAATGTGAACTATTGGTTACTAACCTAGGGTGATCATCTAATTATTAAGTCTGGTACTTTGAATACCACTGCACAGGAATATATCATCTAGGACTTAACAACCAATGTCGCCAGTGATTTTAGCGCCATATAATACGAGTTAACCATGCGATTTGGAATGGGACAGAGAAGTCAGCTAGATCTTCTTCCTTTCGCATGAATCTGGATGTGCATGCCTTGGATGTTCTCCTTGTAGCGTGAGTGTAATTCGTTGAGGATATTAAGCATATGGTTGGCAACCCTCAATGTCCCATGGTAGTTCTTCCATCTGAACAATCTGTACTGTCCATTGCTGTAATTCGATATGTGGGCATTGCGTACACCAAGGGGGCATGCGGGGTCGCGGAGAAGGAAAGTGATTGGCTTGGATCTTAGTCTAGGCCTCACACCAAGGAAGTGTGAATGAGCCTGCAACTAGGATGTACAACAAAACTAAGATCTCTCATGGGTAAAGTAACACACCTCTACAGAGTGTAAAAACTATGACATGTTACTCCCTGTTCCGGGAAGGAGTTAGGAACGTGGCAGGAAAGGAACTCCACGAAGTTTTGGTAAACCTATGAAGGATGATGGACATAGCTTTTTTAAATAAAAGCAACCTTTGAATAAATGTTTACGAAAACCTGTATAGCTTGCGACCTCTATTCTATGGCTGTAGATAGTGCATCAAATACTCCTTTTTAGAGAACTTGCTGAGTATACTCAATTTATTCTCAAGGAATCGACATCAAAAGCGCAAGCTCTTAAATGAAGTAAAGAAATTCAACATATACATCAACAGAAGTGAAGATGAAGTTGCTGATTAGATAGGAGTATAATATCTGGCCATAGAACCTACTTATGTAGAGCAATGGAAATAAAGCATTTGCAAGCCAAATATTTTAAATACTAGTCTATTAGTATGATAGTTATAAGTTGTTATTTCTGGTTCTTCTTTGTAAGAAGTTTCTTTTTCTCTCTATAACCTATAGTGTTCTATGGATCTTTTGTAAAGAGTCGAGCTATAACCTATAGTCATGTCTTGGACCTACTATGTTTTTGTTGTACGACTCTGAGGGATGTAATACTAGTGAATCGTGTTTCATTGATGTTATGTCAACGACTATAGTGTACTGTATAATGCAATGGTATGCTGGGTCACCACAGCTCGATCCGTCCAAGTGTCATGGTTGTGCCTATCGTGGCCCCCACAAACGGCAAGGTGGGGAGGAGGCGCATGGTTGGAACCTACAGAAGCCTAAATGCTCCCTCTGGGAGCACGTTCATCCCCGCCCCACCACCGATAAGCATCTTGGACACAGTTACCCTACCAATGGTGGGGGTGCATACCATGGGCATGGTGCCTACCAAGCAAGTGGAGCTAGGGTGGTTTGCGGTGTCGAAGGAGATCGGATGTTGTGACCACCTGAGCGGAGCGATAGTAGCGGTAGGCCTTGCCGCCGCTAGTTCACGGGAGAACTGCTTGAAGTGCCTAGGAGCCACCCAAGATGCAAGCTATGCTCCTGGGTGCGCCCCAGCGTGGGGAGTTCCCCGGGCCGGCCTCTGCATGAGGGCTCGTTGCTATGGCTTCGACCGTCTAGAGGGTCTAAAAAGCGCACATCATCCCCCTACCTGGTGTGCCAAATGTCAGAGATTTGTCCCATGAAGGAACTAGGGTCCATTGATCCCTTGGTTCGTGAGGGGGCTAAATACGTGGTTCCAAGAAGTCTTAGTGATGGTGGCGACGGCGGAGCAAGCACACGACAGAGAGGTGACACAGGTTTTTTACCCAGGTTCAGGACCATCTTGATTAGGTAAAGCCCCTACTCCTGCTTTGCTGTATTGCTCGCGTGCTTCGCGAGGGTACAATGGTGGATGAAAGTCTAGGGTTTTGATCTCAGGGATTGACCCGTTCTAAGGTAGGAGGAGGTCCCCTTATATATAGGCGTTGGGCCTCTTCCCCCAATCTTTGGGCGGGAAGGACTACCACATTGCTACTCCTGGTGATCCCAGTCCACCCGGATTATTTGCTTGGAACAGATCTATCCTCCCGGAAAACACCGGTCCTCCCCTAGGCTTCGGTCATCCCTGACATCTCCCAACAGGGCGCGCCTTCCTTTGTCATCTTGCATCAAAAAAGCTGGGAAGCACTTCCCTTCCAGCCAGACCCCGACATCCCAGCTTTTGACTAGGCCCCTGCCTTGGGACTACATCGGGGTAGAATCCAATGCCATCGTTGATCTTGTCTTATTCCCGTGGTTGGTTCGTCTGTGCACACCAATAAAATATCTCAGACATGGTCCCTCCCAAGGGGGGGGGGGGTACCCGAACCGATTCTCCCCCCCCCCCCCCCCCCCCCCCCCGGTGCTCACCGAGGTAGCCTTGCATGATGACCCTCTGGAGGGGGCCTCCTTCCCACTCGCCAGGTCTGACGAGGTCCTGGCAGGCAAGCTATTCATGGACGAACCGGCGTACCCCTGATACCAAATGTCTGACACACACATGTCAAGACAAATTGTGCCGAAAAAGGGCAAAGGAAAACATAAAGAGAGCGGTCAGTACTGAGGCCAGTACACTACGAGTCTTAGAATTCGGCGGTCCTCTCCTACATGGGTATGGTGGGCTCAGCGGCAGCAGAGCTTGTGATGTGGCTCAGATCACTCTAGAGTTTCGTTGGGAAACCCCCACAGCAGTATGTCTTCCCTCAGTATCAAACCAAGGTTATAGAACCAGTAGGAGGAAGGAAATGACCAGAAGGTGTTGCTAACAACTTGGAATCCTGCACAACACAAACTCAAGACTTTGCCCCAACGAACAGTGAGGTTGTCAATGTCACCTATTTGCTAAAAACAAAGTATTAACCGTATGGTGTGGAAGGTAATGATTGCTAGAAGAAAGTAAACAGTAACAGTGGAAGATGTAACAATGGTAAAGATTGGACCGAGGTCCACAGTTCACTAGAGGTGTTCTCCTTAAGGTAAATAACATAACATGCTGGCTAAACAAATTACGGCGGGGAAATTGACATGACAGAGCAAGGCATAACAATGCAATACTAGACATTCATGATCCTATGAGATTTGATTGGGAATTACAACAATATGCATAGACCACCATCCAACTGCATCTATGACTAGTAATCCACCTTCAGGTCATCATCCGAACCCCCTCCAGTATTAAGTTGCAAGCAATGGATAACTGCTTTAAGCAATCTGTGTAAAGTAAACAATACAATTGTTCCATGAACAAAAGATTGTTGTTTTCTCCCTAGTAGCAACAACACATCCACGACCTTAGAGATTTCTGTCACTTCCCCAGATTCAATAGAGGCATTAAACCACTTGATGACCCACAAGTGTAGGGGATCGCATCAGTCTTCGCGGGTAGTATTACCCAATTTATTGATTCGACACAAGGGGAGCCAAAGAATACTTGCAAGCCTTAACAACTGAGTTGTCAATTCAGCTGCACCTAGAAATAGTTCTTGCTCACAGAAGTTTATCAGTAGCAACAATTTGTAGTAGCAACAGCAAAGCAACATCAGCAGTAAAATAGGAGCAATAGTAACAGTAACAATAAACAGTAAGATTCGAGTGCGGTAGGCATAGGGATGGATGGACGGACGTTGCATGGACGAGTCTAAACATGTAACTTTAAGATCTAGGGCATTGTAGATAAATAATAACAAGCATCCAAGTACTAAACAATCCTAGGCATGTGCTCTATATATAGTCATACGTGCTCGTAATGAGAACTTGCACAACATCTTCTGTCCAGCCAGCCCATGGCAGCGGGGCCTCTAGGGAACTACTGGCAATTAATGTTCTCCTTTTAATAGAGAACCGGAGCAAAGCATTAACACTCCATGAACACATGTGATCCTCACACCACAGCCATCCCCTCCGGTTGTCCCAATTTCTGTCACTTCGGGGCCTTTGGATCCGGACAATGATATGTGTACACAACTTTGAGATAAGGTCACAAACAATACTATCATAATGATTCAATAATAAGTTCAGATCTGAGATCATGGCACTCGGTCCCTAGTGATAGGCATTAAGCACAACAAGTTGCAACAAGGTCAAATAGCACTAATAGAGATACTAGGCACTATGCCCTAACAATCTTATTCGATTACATGATAGAACTCATCCAATCCCTACCACCCCCAAGCCTAGAGCGGGGGATTACTCACTCATGGATGAGGGAATCATTGATGGTTTATGGAGAGGCGTTGGTGTTGACGATGGTGATGAACTTCTCCAAATTCCGCGTCCCGGCAGGGTGCCAGAATGGAGTTTCTGGATCCGAATATTGGTTTCTGATGGTGGCAGTGGAGCGGAACTCTTTTTGGAAAAACGTCGAACCCCCCTCGGTTTTTAGGTCAATGGGCAACTTATAGGCGCAAAGGGAGCCTGAGGGGGTGCCTAGGGTGGTCGCACCCCCCCTAGGCATGGGGCAGGGCCCACTCGCGCCTGGCAGGGGTGTGAGACCCCGTTTCGTCTCCTGGCTCTGTGGATCTTCTGGTGAAATATAATTTTTGGCATATTTTCCGGGATTTTTCCTGATAATTGATTTTCTGCACAAAAACTAGACAACAAGGTAATTCTGGTGAAAACAGCGTCAGTGCGTGTTAGTTGTATCCAAATCTCACAAGTTTAGAGGAGAAACAATAGCAAAAGTGTTTGGGAAAGTAGATACGTTTTGGACGTATCAACTCCCCCGAGCTTAGCTTATTGCTTGTGCTCAAGCAATTCAGTTGAAAACTGAGTGCGATAAAAGAACTTTCACGAACACATTTGCTTCATATGATGTATATATTCTCATCACAGGTGTAGATACTTAAACCATTCATAATAAGAAGTATGCAACTAAGTCTACTCAATAGTCATTGCAAGCTATGAAGAGAAACCAACTCAATAATAATAAGTAGCATGGAACATAAACAATGCAATGCTCATAGTAAGGTATAATATAGTGGCATCTCGCATGCCTTTTTTTGTAGATCACAATATAAATGCCAAGGCACCTATGAAGTTCAAGTGAAGACTAGAGGTAAAAATATCAGAGATACAAGCATCAAAGTCATGACATAATTAACCAAGTTTTGGAACAAACACAATAATGACAACTATGCTCTCAAGAAGGTTCTCATAGAATAAGTGGTGACTCAACATGGAAGTGAAAAGGTTTTGAAAAGTTTGAAAGGCTTCCTAATGTTGAAAGGAAGGTACTCATTAGCTTTGAGCTCTCATTGCCCCTATCATAGGCATCTTCATATGGTTAAGGTGAAAGTGAGGTCCAATCTAAGTGAAAGAGCATTTCCTATCCCTAGTGATTTTGGTGTTTTATAACAACACACATATCAGACTAATTATTTTCCAAGTGTATCGCATGTGCATTGAAAAAGTTTTGCAATGGTCAAAATAACTGTCTGCCTGGCGCGGTACCAAAAAGTGGTAGTACCGCTTTTTGCTACCGGACGCAGCAGAAGGTTTTGATCAGTTGTCAAAAAGCCTTTGTCGGGCCAGGTACTAAAAAGCGGTAGTACAGCATTTTAGTACCTAGCACGATAGTAGCTTTTTGACCACTTGTCAAAAGCTACTGCTCGCTCCGGTACTAAAATGCGGTAGTACTGCATTTTAGTACCGTGCGCAGCAGAGCCTTTTTCCAACCTTTAAAAGGCCACTGCTCACTCCGGTACTAAAATGCGGTAGTACCACATTTTAGTACCTGACGTGGAAGTAGCCTTTTGTATGTTGGCAAAAGCCCCTGGATGCCTTTGCTACCAGGCATGACAGAGAGTTTTTTCCGACCAAGTTGCTAATTCCACTGCACGTCCGGTAGTACCGGTTGCCATTTGCGGTACTACCGCTTTACGCTAGCATCAAGTGTTGTACCGTTGTGGCCAGGGCTTATGAAGTTTGAAAGATGGTCGTCCGGTACCAGGTCCGGTAGTACATGAGTTCTCCGGTAGTACCGCTTGAACTTCCGGTACTACCGCTGCATTATAGGCTCCAACGGCCATATTTCTTGGAGGGGTATAAATACCCCTCCACCTACCTTGGGACAAGATGCTCATCCACATTAAAAGTCAAGACCTTCATTGGAGCCACCATATCTTCTAGATCTGCTCAATCCACCACCCAAAGTCCTTGATCTTTGGGGAATCGAAGGAGGAGGCCCCGATCTACTACTTCACCAAAAGAGATCTTCATTTCCCCCTCATTCAATTGAGGGCCCCTTTGCTCTAGTGTTTTCTTGGAACCCTAGTTCTTGTTTTGGTTCTTACAAGCTTGTCTTTGGTTGCTTTGATAGCTTGCTTGTATTTGAGAGCCTCTGATTAAGTTGTGGATGTGTGCCCCAAACTTGTAAAGGTGCCGGCGTCCACCTTGAAGGTTGCCGATATAGTGGAAGGTGAATCAATCCCGTTGGGGTGAGATTCATCGGAGAACAAGGGAGGACTTTCGTGGCGTTGGTGGTTTGAAACCACCCCCTCTCCAAATGTAGACGTACTTTCCCTCAAAAGGAAGGAACTACGGGAAACAAATCCTTGTGTCTCCGCGTCCACCACTTTGGTTACTTCTATCCTTTACCGCACTTTACTTACTTATTATTACCATGTGTTGTGGTAGCTCTTGCATAAGTGTCATATAGGTAAATTCACCTTAGTTGCATTATCTAGAGAATTTACCTTATTGTCAAACCTTAATTTGAAAAAGAAGAAAATTTTAAGTAGCACCTATTCACCCCCCCCCCCTCTAGGTGCCCATACAATCCTTGCAATTGGTATCAGAGCCTCGGCTCTTTATTTGGGCTTTACCGCCTAAGAGAATATGGGTAGCCAAGAAGGGGATGTGTCACATCCCAAAATTCTCCTAATTTTGGAATGTGAAACAAATAAATAAGATTGATTAATTGTTTGACTTTGTTGAAAATTCTCAAAGAGAAGAAACTTTTTGAATAGAAAATCCTCTCAACCTTGAATTCAAAATCTTATATTCTTTTGTTAAGACCTAAGTAACCATATAGGCAAAAGGGCATGGATTGATTATGGATTGTAGAATTGGTGTGCAAGATTTCAAAATGAAAATCATGAAGCATTCATATGCATTTCATCCATGCAAAGTTCTCACAAACTAAATCCAAATCCTGGTATCTAAATCCTATAGTTGATTCGCCCAAATGTTCCTAAGGGTAATTAAATTGACTTATTAAAACCCACTGTTGTTAAGGCATCAATTATTGATAATTATAGCCTAAAGAGATCCAATTAATACTACAAAATTTTAGAAACAAAATTGAGCTCATTTGGAGGTAGTATGAAAAAGTTATGGAACAAATACAAACACATAAAGATATGAATAAAATAGAATATACAAGGATTTATAAATCCACTACTTCCAAACTAGTAAAAAGATTACAAATATGATCCTACAATGATCTATTCGATTTTAGAAAAATTTAGAAACAAGAATCGTGTCATTTGAAGTTCGTATGCAAAAGATATAAGGAAAACAAGTAAATAGAAAAAGAAAAACAAAAAAAACAAAAAAAACTAATGGGCCGGCCCACCCGGACCGAGGGGAGCACCACGCAGCCAGCATGTACGTGAGGGATCTCGATCTAAGTGCTTTAAAAACCGTGCAAAACAGTTTTCTCAAACCTATCTCCATTCAAACTCTCGTAATTTTTTATCTATAACTCCGAATCGACTTCCGTTTGTTTCTACTTGTTCCCTACTCCAAGGCCTATCTCTACACCATCCTAAATCTTAATATAAACTCGTGGAACCATGGCTGTACGAGTTTCTATTCTCAAAATCCCGAATCTACATATGCCCGAATCTTATTTCGCTTTTTAACCCATCTAGACTTCGTCGTTTGCCTTCGGTCAAAAAACGAAAGTCGTAGGGATCGTCGAAATCTTTCAATCCTGACAAACCTCACTTCTTTTCATCCACCACAGCCGGAGAATTTCGTATCGCAATATTTCAGATCTTACGGTGTAAATCCAAGATATACTCGCGCTCGTTTCTTCAAATCCAAATTCCTTTGGTGAGAAGGTAGGAATAATGATTCCCCACAACTTTCATGTTCTGAGTTTTTCAATTTGACCTACGGATTTGTCTCTCTAACACAGATCTATTTCTTTTTATTCTGAGCCAAAATCGGGTCAATCTCTTCTTCTAGCCACCGGATCCTATCCAGACGGTCGAGATCCAATCAAACCGGTGCGTGCCATGTCGTCATCCCGGTCATCTTCCTCATCAACGCCACGTCAACGTAAGGTCAACATCTAGTCCCAGTCAGCATGCAAAGTCAACCTGTCCAGTCAACGGAATATTCCCTGGAATATTCCGTTCGAATTTAAATTTGCATATTATAGATCTAACTTGTAAAATTCATTAGAAATTCATACCATGTCCAAAAATTGTGTATAATATACCAAATTGAAGATAATTTCACGTAGAATCATCTTATCAGAATAGATCCAACTTTTACTATACGTGGTTACTGCAGTAATTTAATTAGTTTTAATGGTCTTTTAGGTTAATAAATTCATAGGATATTATCTGTAACTCCGAAAAATATGAATAATATATCAAATTGAAGCTACTGTAATGTACTTTAAGAATATCTGGTTGGATCTAGCCTTTGCAGGTTATTTAACCCGTAGCAATTTAATTAGTTTTAATGGCTTTATAAATCATTAAATTCATAGTAAATTAATTGCTTGTCACAAAAATACAAATGATATACCGATGGAAAGCTGGTTCCATGTAGATCATCAATATGCAATTAGTTCAGCTTTTTACTGTAAGGATTTGCCGTGAAGGTTTAAATGGTTTAATAGCCTATTTAGAGTAATAAATTCATAAGAAAATAAATACTATTCGGAAAATTACAAATAATATGTCCCTGAAATCACAATTCCCTGGAGATTACAGATAAAATTTTAGTTTGATTTTTAGGCAACAGAAACTGTATGAATCATTTAAAACCCATTAAACACTATTTAAATCATATAAAAAGATCTATAACTCCGATTAGGGTGAATCCAACGCCTAATGGTTCGTATTAACGTCCTCTATCCAGTAAACCCAAGAAACAAATTTAATTCTATAGTCAGAACAGGCGTTACAACAGAACTATCAAAACCCTTATATTGGCAAGTAATCATTAATAACAAGTACCCTATTGCATTAAATGAACGCATACATGCATCATATGATATATTAATGTTCATAAAACTAATTATAACCATTGTGTCATGTTAAATCATCATGCATGTTTTCGATCATCCTTGTTGTGTTTGCTATGTTTGCAATTGTTTTGATTGGAACTACCTTGTCCTCGTATTAGATTGTTCGGAGAGTGCGATTGCTGCGGAGAAATACAATCAACACCCATATTATCAACATAAGGCAAGTTACACCACTTGTTCATAATTTTGTCCCAGTTTTGATTCTATGCATGTGATCTTCAAAACTCTGTAGTATGCATGTGTAGGATGATCTAGTAGTGTTTTCCTTAGTATTATTTTGCAAGTGCGATGATTTTATAGAATGCCATGAGTAGCTCTATACTTAGGATTTCCCATCCTAATAGGTTACCCTGTTTTTGCTAAGTATTGCTTGTTATGCTATATATATACAAAGTACCGTTGGGGGGTTCGAAAGACAAAGAATTTTCTAAGTATAAAGGCTCTCTAGAGCAAACTTTTCCTCTCAAATCCACTTCAAAATAAAACTAAGTTTTCTTCTGGGCAGAATGGTTGTCGGGTCAACGAGTGTGATTTTGGTGGAGGACGGCCGCCCAGGAATCAAAGAAGTCTGCCATGTTTCAGAATTCAGAAGCTTCCAGTGCAACCACAATACATTATGGGCTTTGTCTTGGCCTAGTACTTAGTGGGAAACCTCACCTGGGTACCAACATTTGGAGGTTCTTGGCACGGTTGGATCCAGAAGGTAGAGGGGCTACTAAGGGAAAGCCTCGCCATGGTCTTGTCTGTAAAAGGACTTGATCGTGGATTGCGGGTAAAGTGCACAAACTCTCGAGAATATTGCAAACTGATCGATCAGCCGTGTTCATGGTAACATAACAACAATGAGCGTCTGAAGGATGGAGCCTCTGAAGTATCTTCCTCTCTTTTCTAAAACAAAGTTTTGAAACCCCATGGCGTGCGTAATATCGCTAATGGGTGGGAATTTGGGGACTTGGTGAGTAATATCCAAGTGACGCTTGGTGCATAATATCCAAGTGTTTGGTTGTTTGGACACTTGGTGCATAATATCCTCGTGTGCCACTTGACCTTATTTTATTCAAGCAAATGTTTACAAAGTAGGGCAATCTTCTATTCTTCTCTCTACTTAAGAAAATTAGCTTTGAGCAAATGAACTCTACAGCCTATACCAGCCTTGCATGTAGAGATAGTCTTTCTCTCCTTGGTGTAATTTGCCAATACATTCAAAGTATTGACCCAACTTGTTGGCTGCACATTTCACGTGTAGAATTTCGGAGATCTTTGAAAGGTGCGCTAGGATCGCGGGTCTTCACTCAACCTGCCTGTGGCATTGATGGGACTCCAAGTTGTATTTATATCGCTTCTGTTGTAATAATGTAAACTCTGGATTATTCGATTCATGTAATAAAGACTTGTGTTTTACATGATATTTCATCGACTGTGAGTGCTAGCTATTGATCCAGGGACTAGCATGTTATTCACAGGGACTTAGGATCTTACTTGATCCGAGGTCACTACAGATGGTATCAGAGCATAAGTTGACTGTAGATCGTGACCCTAGACATGGAAAAACCTTAGGACAAATATTTTCTAAGTTATTTCAGAAAACTCTCATACTTCTCATCATCTACCTTTGGGTTTTTTAAATCTAAGTCTCTTCTTTTCAACATTAGAAAATGACCACTACACACTTCAAGAAGAAACTTTTCTCAAGATTACCTTTTCAAAGAACATCATCTCAATAATTCGATTAAGTTGGTACTTGAAGACCTCCATGAAAGATGTTCCAAGACTGATGATACAAGATTAAAGACTTCAAAGGCCTTAAGTCAATGTTATTAACTAAAGAACTCGAAAGATTGAAGATTATGAAGAACATGAAGACTATCAAGAGCACGAAGACTTTTGGAGACTCGAAGCCTCGAAGATTCCAAGTGACCTATTAGGAACCAAACCCGAATAAGATTTCGCTAAATATAGATACGACAAATTGTTTGCTATCTTGTATGATTTATTACCATAGCTAATGAAAACCTATTTTCTAAACAAGATTTCTTGTATGGGTTATTCTTCTTCCTTCCATACTCCATTCGTTCCCACTCTAAACCTAGGTCAACTCGACGGATGGACCATATCAATAAGGAGGACAAGGAACTCAACTCCACCAAGCGTAAGAGCCACGGCGATGCAAAGAAGTGGATGCTCCAGGTTGAAGAAAGAATGAAGGATGCCAACATTGAAGTCAACAGAATGCTTCATTATGCCACCCAATTCCTAAAGGACGACGCTCCAACTTGGTGGGAGATGCAACACACCATTGATGATCATCAAGGGGTGATATCTTAGGAAGAATTTAAAGTGGTTCTACTTCAATCTCGTCTCGTATACCAAAAATCCAAGAAGTTGAAGTCCCGAAACATTTAGCTTGCACGATCTATGGAGAAATAGGGCATATCACCAAGGAGCATCATGATCAGCGCCCCTATTGTGAAGGAAGGCACCCATCAGAAGAATGTCCCACCTCTCAAGTTACATTCTTCCTGTGTGAAGGGACCAATCACAACCCCGCTCAATGCACCTCTACCCGGTGGTACATCAACTGAATCAACAAGTCAGAGACGGAATGCGCCAAGACCTCATGAAGCTCCGCAAGGACACGACAAATACAAGGGATGGATTCAAGACTCTAGACACCGCACCCAAAGTCATCACTTCGCAATACTCGACATATGAAAGGAATGCCCATTTTCCCCAAACTGGCTCAAGGAAACGATCAAGGCTTCCAAATGTTGAGGTAGAGCATGAAGAACCACAAGGTGGGATGTCCTTGCCAAAAAGGAGGAAGGATCTAAGCAAAAGTCCTATGCTTCCAGTGTCACAATCCTGGGCATTATGCTGATAATTGTCCAAAACATGTGAATGTAGCTGGAAAGGATAAAAACGACGATGGTAATAGCAATAGAAGACCTCTATTAGGAGAACTATCATCTTTTATACTTATTAGATGTTCTTATATTTCTTGTCTATCTTTTCTATAACCTCTTCTTGTTCAAATTGTAGTTGTCCATTCTTATGATACCTATATGAGAGTTAGCTAAGTAAAAGAACAAATAGTATGACATAAATAAACATCTCATCAAGTTTGGTTAGGTCTGGACCACCATATTTTATCTCTTTAGGAGATCATCGCTATCGTGTTAGCATATTGTTCTTACCAACTTATGTGGTATGACAATATAGGTTGTTTGCTTGGTTGTATTGAGCTATTTTGTGTGATGCCTTGTTTAGGATCTGTTGTTTTGAAACTCTAAAGTTGCTGGAGTTTTCGTGTGGTTTTAAAATTATTTTAATGGTGGGAATTGATTGAAATTCGTGGGATTACTGCTGCAGTTTTCTGCCTGACCTGTTGTACCGCGCGATTTTTCATATTTTATTGGTAACTCATAAAAATCTAAAAACAATAGGGTCTGGAGTATAATTACCTATAGTACATGCACAAAAATTGGCTAGAATTCCTGACGAGTTTAGGTCGGTTAGAAAAAAATTCGTGAAGTCTGCTGTACCGTTTTGACAGATTTTGTTTATCGCTTATATGTTGCTCTATTTTTACTCTAGTATTGTTCCCAATGCTTCCAAACTATTTTGTGGTTATATAATACTAAGTTTATACACCTGTAATGTTATTATACAAGTGTTTGATTGAGGGTTGATCGCCTATGATTGCTTCCTTGTTTGTAACATTGATTGCTTCATATAGTTATGGGTAGGATTATTTTCTTAGTCGTTTCTCTCCTATAGAATCTATTCTTTCCTATCTTGAACCCTTGGAGATATAATGATGTGTTAAGTGGAAGGTTTGACAACACAATGCATTTAGGAAGGGAATGCTCAACCTAATAGAAAAAAAGGATGTGGAAGTATGAGGTATTGCACATGATGTTATGTAGTAGATTACCCAACCTGAAAGTTGAAGTATCGATAGCTTAGTCTTAGTAGTGGCTTGTTGATTGAATACATGGGAGTATACATAGAGCATTAGTTCGTGCCCATGGAAACATTCTTCAAGGCAAGTAAGAATGCCCGAGTGATAGAAAAACGTGATTCACCTATCCTCATACAGGGTAATGAATTGGGTGCAGGATGGATTGATCATCATTCCTACTACTCTTATTATTCGCTCTTGTACCGTTGCCTTTGCGAATCTTGAGTGCTTTTCAGCCTTAGCAGAGAGCCGGCGTTGAGCCTAAGCCTTAGATTGGTGGATTGTTCCACCTCTACAAAAGCATTCATTGCTAAGCGTAGGAATATACGGTAAGGATGAATCCCAACCGTGAATTATGGGCACCGTGAAGTAAACATTCCCTATTTGCCCACCATGAGAGTTTTGCTAGTTTAAGAAGTGCTTTCTCGGAAAGTATCAATCATGATGTTTAGAATGTGCTAGAGACATTGTGCCAATAAAAGTCTAAAGGAGAACCAATCTGAGCTAAGTGAATCCTCGAGAAGTGACCTTGTCAATTTTCTTTTAAGGGTGGTAGCATCCTAATGGATCCCGAACCTTTCTTTCTTTCTAGCCTTCCCAAATCTCGGGACGAGATTTCTTTTAAGGGTGGTAGTCTGTCACATCCCAAAATTCTCCTAATTTTGGAATGTGAAACAAATAAATAAGATTGATTCATTGTTTGACTTTGTTGAAAATTCTCAAAGAGAAGAAACTTTTTGAATAGAAAATCCTCTCAACCTTGAATTCAAAATCTTATATTATTTTGTTAAGACCTAAGTAGCCATATAGGCAAAAGGGCATGGATTGATTATGGATTGTAGAATTGGTGTGCAAGATTTTAAAATGAAAATCATGAAGCATTCATATGCATTTCATCCATGCAAAGTTCTCACAAACTAAATCCAAATCCTGGTATCTAAATCCTATAGTTGATTCGCCCAAATGTTCCTAAGGGTAATTAAATTGACTTATTAAAACCCACTGTTGTTAAGGCATAAATTATTGATAATTATAGCCTAAAGAGATCCAATTAATACTACAAAATTTTAGAAACAAAATTGAGCTCATTTGGAGCTAGTATGAAAAAGTTATGGAACAAATACAAACACATAAAGATATGAATAAAATAGAATATACAAGGATTTATAAATCCACTACTTCCAAACTAGTAAAAAGATTACAAATATGATCCTACAATGATCTATTCGATTTTAGAAAAATTTAGAAACAAGAATCGTGTCATTTGGAGTTCGTATGCAAAAGATATAAGAAAAACAAGTAAATAGAAAAGGAAAAAGAAAAAAAAAACAAAAAAAAAACTAATGGGCCGGCCCACCCGGACCGAGGGGAGCACCACGCAGCCAGCATGTGAGGGATCTCGATTTGAGTGCTTTAAAAACCGTGCAAAACAGTTTTCTCAAACCTATCTCCATTCAAACTCTCGTAACTTTTTATCTACAACTCCGAATCGACTTCCGTTTGTTTCTACTTGTTCCCTACTCTAAGGCCTATCTCTACACCATCCTAAATCTTCATATAAACTCCTGGAACCACGGCTGTACAAGTTTCTATTCTCGAAATCCCGAATCTACATATGCCCGAATCTTATTTCGCTTTTTAACCCATCTAGACTTCGTCGTTTGTCTTCGGTCAAAAAACGAAAGTCGTAGGGATCGTCGAAATCTTTCAATCCCGACAAACCTCACTTCTTTTCATCCACCACAGCCGGAGAATTTCGTATCGTAATATTTCAGATCTTACGGTGTAAATCCAAGATGTACTCGCGCTCGTTTCTTCAAATCCAAATTCCTTTGGTGAGAAGGTAGGAATAATGATTCCCCACAACTTTCATGTTCTGAGTTTTTCAATTTGACCTACGGATTTGTCTCTCTAACACAGATCTATTTCTTGTCTATTCTGAGCCAAAATCGGGTCAATCTCTTCTTCTAGCCACCGGATCCTATCCAGACAGTCGAGATCCAATCAAACCGGTGCGTCCCATGTCGTCATCCCGGTCATCTTCCTCATCAACGCCACGTCAACGTAAGGTCAACATCTTGTCCCAGTCAGCATGCAAAGTCAACCTGTCCAGTCAACGGAATATTCCCTGAAATATTCCGTTCGAATTTAAATTTGCATATTATAGATCTAACTTGTAAAATTCATTAGAAATTCATACCATGTCCAAAAATTGTGTATAATATACCAAATTGAAGATAATTTCACGTAGAATCATCTTATCAGAATAGATCCAACTTTTACTGTACGTGGTTACTGCAGTAATTTAATTAGTTTTAATGGTCTTTTAGGTTAATAAATTCATAGGATATTATCTGTAACTCCGAAAAATATGAATAATATATCAAATTGAAGCTACTGTAATGTACTTTAAGAATATCTGGTTGGATCTAGCCTTTGCAGGTTATTTAACCCGTAGCAATTTAATTAGTTTTAATGGCTTTATAAATCATTAAATTCATAGTAAATTAATTGCTTGTCACAAAAATACAAATGATATACCGATAGAAAGCTGGTTACATGTAGATCATCAATATGCAATTAGTTCAGCTTTTTACTGTAAGGATTTGCCGTGAAGGTTTAAATGGTTTAATAGCCTATTTAGAGTAATAAATTCATAAGAAAATAAATACTATTCGGAAAATTACAAATAATATGTCCCTGAAATCACAATTCCCTGGAGATTACAGATATAATTTAGTTTGATTTTTAGGCAACAGAAACTGTATGAATCATTTAAAACCCATTAAACACTATTTAAATCATATAAAAAGATCTATAACTCCGATTAGGGTGAATCCAACGCCTAATGGTTCGTATTAACGTCCTCTATCCAGTAAACCCAAGAAACAAATTTAATTCTATAGTTAGAACAGGCGTTACAACAGAACTATCAAAACCCTTATATTGGCAAGTAATCATTAATAACAAGTACCCTATTGCATTAAATGAACTCATACATGCATCATATGATATATTAATGTTCATAAAACTAATTATAACCATTGTGTCATGTTAAATCATCATGCATGTTTTCGATCATCCTTATTGTGTTTGCTATGTTTGCAATTGTTTTGATTGGAACTACCTTGTCCTCGTATTAGATTGTTCGGAGAGTGCGATTGCTGCGGAGAAATACAATTAACACCCATATTATCAACATAAGGCAAGTTACACCACTTGTTCATAATTTTGTCCCAGTTTTGATTCTATGCATGTGATCTTCAAAACTCTGTAGTATGCATGTGTAGGATGATCTAGTAGTGTTTTCCTTAATATTATTTTGCAAGTGCGATGATTTTATAGAATGCCATGAGTAGCTCTATACTTAGGATTTCCCATCCTAATAGGTTACCCTGTTTTTGCTAAGTATTGCTTGCTATGCTATATATATACAAAGTACCGTTGGGGGGTTCGAAAGACAAAGAATTTTCTAAGTATAAAGGCTCTCTAGAGCAAACTTTTCCTCTCAAATCCACTTCAAAATAAAACTAAGTTTTCTTCTGGGCGGAATGGTTGTCGGGTCAACGAGTGTGATTTTGGTGGAGGACGGCCGCCCAGGAATCAAAGAAGTCTGCCATGTTTCAGAATTAAGAAGCTTCCAGTGCAACCACAATACATTATGGGCTCTGTCTTGGCCTAGTACTTAGTGGGAAACCACACCTGGGTACCAACATTTGGAGGTCCTTGGCACGGTTGGATCCGGAAGGTAGAGGGGCTACTAAGGGAAAGCCTCGCCATGGTCTTGTCTATAAAAGGACTTGATCGTGGATTGTGGGTAAAGTGCACAAACTCTCGAGAGTATTACAAACTGATCGATCAGCCGTGTTCACGGTAACATAACAACAATGAGCGTCTGAAGGATGGAGCCTCTGAAGGATCTTCCTCTCTTTTCTAAAACAAAGTTTTGAAACCCCATGGCGTGCGTAATATCGCTAATGGGTGGGAATTTGGGGACTTGGTGAGTAATATCCAAGTGACGCTTGGTGCGTAATATCCAAGTGTTTGGTTGTTTGGACACTTGGTGCGTAATATCCTCGTGTGCCACTCGACCTTATTTTATTCAAGCAAATGTTTACAAAGTAGGGCAATCTTCTATTCTTCTCTCTACTTAAGAAAATTAGCTTTGAGCAAATGAACTCTACAGCCTATACCAGCCTTGCATGTAGAGATAGTCTTTCTCTCCTTGGTGTAATTTGCCAATACATTCAAAGTATTGACCCAACTTGTTGGCTGCACGTTTCATGTGCAGAATTTCGGAGATCTTTGAAAGGTGCGCTAGGATCGCGGGTCTTCACTCAACCTGCCTGTGGCATTGATGGGACTCCAAGTTGTATTTATATCGCTTCTGTTGTAATAATGTAAACTCTGGATTATTCGATTCATGTAATAAAGACTTGTGTTTTACATGATATTTCATCGACTGTGAGTGCTAGCTATTGATCCAGGGACTAGCATGTTATTCTCAGGGACTTAGGATCTTACTTGATCCGAGGTCACTACAGGATGGTGGTAGTGAGCCGACCCCGGTGACCATGGAAGATCTCAGAAACTTGGAAACAAGATTGAGCTCTTCCTTGGTCAACGAAGTCAAGAAGATGCTTGAGCAACTTCTTAAAGACAAAGATGGCTCATCACCCCCATCTCCTCAAGAGGATCTACCATCCGTTGTATCAAAAGGGAATACTTCGGTATCCCCCGACGGTATGATGGTGGGGGGTAAACAAGACAACGCTAATTCCTCCACACACAATGATGGTGGGAATGGTGAGCACCGTGATTCATGGTAATCTCCCGACCCTCCAGTCCCTCACCCTCATGTGTACAATAGAGGTGACCCACCTAAGCTTGAAGAATCTCCTACTTTTGCTCAATGGCAATCACTAATGAGAACTCATGTGCGCAGCTCTTGCATTGAACTATGGAACATCATCGAGCATGGACTCTTTATTGGGGATCCAAACAACTTGACAAGAAGAGAGGTTGTCAATAGTCAACTCAATGCCACTGCTTTGCATATGATTCAACAAGGATTACCCACACATTGAGCACTTTAGCATTGCCAAGGAAGCTTGGGATGCTCTCACTGTGTTGTTTGTTGGAAATGAGAGTATGAGGAGGAACCGATATGATGCTCTAAGCAATGAAGCCGAAGGCTTCTACATGAAAGAAGGTGAAGATCTCGAAGACATGTACCGAAGGCTCAAGACCACCGCCACCGCTTTTAGAAATGTGGGTGCCTCACATGTGGATGATGCATGGATAAAAAGGAAATATGTGAGTGCACTCATGCCTTTTGAGCCCACCGACTTGAAGAGCCTACAAGGAAGACACAACTACCATATCATGACGTCAAATGAAGTTATGCCACTACTAGGAAAACTGCCGTCTGTGGCGCACATGGAATCATCATCTGTGGCGCACTAGCCGTGCGCCACTAGCCTCGCGTTGCGGCTAACTCCTAGCTGTGGCGCACTGCCTAGTGCGCCACGGTTATGTCGAGATAGGCATAGCGCACCTGCTAGTGCGCCACGGCTATGTGGGCAGGTGCGCTACGCGTTTGATCTTCTATGACGCATGTTCCAGTGCGCCACTAAGCTGCTAGGTGCGCTTTAGACGTAGTGCGCCACAAAAGCTAGGTCATGTGCGCCACAGGTGTTTTTTTTAATTTCAGAGCCAGATTATATACAATACAGATTATATACAATATTACAGGCAGATATACACACAGATACAAGATATACAATTATATATATAGATACACAATTTGAAAAACAAGATTGAAACAAATACATATAGATAAGTCTCATACGTGAATACATAGTATAAGTTACATTGTTTCGATCAAGTTACAAAGTAGTTGGTGACATGCGAATACATGTGTCGATCGAACAAGTTAGAGCTCGGAAGCTCGCCTAGACATCTAAACTAGATAGACACAAACGCGGGATAAACAACCAAAGAAGATAAGCATGATCACCGCCATGACGAAGGTGTAGGTCTTCATCCGGTTCCTTGTCCTAACTCCCGCTAGATAGCTCGTGTATCTAGCTTCCGCCTCCGCCATAGTGTTGTACCCTTTGTAGCTATTGCCGCTGAAACGGTGCACCTGTCTCCGGCAGTCTTCCCAATCATCATAGACTCCGGGAACCCGTCCCTTGTACACGACGTACCACGTCATCTATAAGTTGACAATAATAATTAACCGATGGTTGAAAAAAAATATATAATTAAAGTCACATATGAAGATACACTTATAGAAAGTACTCCTAAATCAAAAAGACCCAACTCAAAAAGCATGCCTCATATATAACTAGGTTTTTCGACACAGGAATATGCTACGATGGAACTGTTCGCCAAGTAGGATGCACAACACCTGTACCTGTGCATAGCACAAGGCGAACAATCCCATCGCAGCACATTCACATATAGTGTGCCACGACATTTCAATCATCGGCATTATTCTCGAAAAAGACCAAAGTAACTCGAAAAGAATGCCTCATATATATATATATACATAGGTCGTTGGACACATGAATATGCTACGATGAAACTGTGAGCCAAGTAGCTATGCGCAAGACCTGGACTTGTGCATATCACAAGGCTCACAATCCCGTCGTAGCACATTCATATATATATTGTGCCAAGACATTTCAATCATCGGCATTATTCTCAAAAAAGACCAAAGTAAATCAAAAAGAATGCCTCATATATATATACATAGGTCATTGGACACAGGAATATGCTACGATGGAACCATAAGCCAAGTAGGATGCACAACATCTAGACTTGTGCATAACACAAGGCTTACAGTCCCATCGTAGCACATTCACATATATATTGTGCCACGACATTTCAATCATCGGCATTATTCTCAAAAAAGACCAAAGTAGCTCGAAAAGAATGCCTCATATATAACTAGCTAGGTCGTTGGACACAGGAATATGCTACGACAGAACGGTTAGCCAAGTAGGATGCACAATTCCTGGACTTGTGCATATCACAAGGCTAACTATCCCGTCGTAGCACATTCACATATATATTGTGCCACGACATTTCAATCATCGGCATTATTCTCGAAAAAGACAAAAATAACTCGAAAAGAATGCCTCATATATATACATAGGTCGTTGGACACAGGAATATGCTACGATGGAACCGTGAGCCAAGTAGGATGCACAAGACCTGGACTTGTGCATATCACAAGGCTCACAGTCCCATCGTAGCACATTCACATATATAGTGTGCCACGACATTTCAATCATCGGCATTATTCTCGAAAAAAGAGTAAGGAAAAAAAGGACCAAAGTGAGCAAAGGACCAAAGAGTAAGCAAAAAACCAAGCATTGATTTATATATAATAATAATAAGCAAAATAAGTAAGCGATTATTCATAAACCTAATAAGATAAGTATAGTAGCATGTACACTTGTCCACACACACACAAAGGTCATCTATAGTTTGTAACTACAACTAGGCCAACATCAAGCCTTCTGGATCGGCTTAGGGAACGGGAGGACGCCTTGTCTCGTCATGAACTTCCTATAGTCACCCTGCATCTCTAGGCGATATTCTATGTCACGGTTATTCGGGATATTTCCTCCGTAGAAGATCCCCCCCGAAGTCATGACATCACGAAAGATGATTGCCCCAAACTGCTGCTGGATGCGATACATCTCTTGTCTAATATCTGAATCAATGATCTTGGCCTTTGCTTCGGATCACTGTTTGAGATGATCTGGCAGCGTAGAATTCTGCTGGTCAAGTAGGAACGCCCTCATGCGATGGAGTGCATAGTAGGCTTCCTTCTTACTGTTTTCCGGCTGCTTCACGCGGAGGAACTCCGTTACGTGATTGAAGACGTGCCTGCCGAACTTGACCTTCGTACGCACGAAGGTGGTGCCTTCCGTCGAGGCAAAGCCAGTGAGAGCATCATCCAGAACTTCCTTGATCTTGTCATAGTTTTTCTTCTTTTCTAGACTCCCCGAGTCGAAATACGTGGCATGGGAATGCTTCGGCGATAAGGAGATGAGCGTGCAGTGTTCATCTCTGCGCAAAAAATTCAAATGGAATGTGTTGGAAAAAGAATGATGATAATCTAATAAAGCCAATCGACGGTGGCGAGTGAAGAACGACTTACTCGGGAAAGTAAGGCACGAGAATGTATTCCTTTGTTTTGTTAACCACGAGGATTTTTTTTAGGTACGAGGCCACGATACGTCATTCGGCGGGGGAACCCAAGCAGCCGTCACGCATGTAGTAGGGGTCCACTATAGCGGTGCCCGGTGTGTTCTCTCTAATGATCTGCATGGCCAGGATGAGAGAAAATAGACGGGAAGACCGACAGGGTTCTTGATGTCTAGATAATTCGTGCAGAAAGAGATGCACTCTTCGGCCAGAAAGCCCTTGGCTATGCTTCCATCTGGACGGGACCTGTTGCGAACGTATCCTTTGATGTGTCCGTTCATCCTTTCGAACGCCATCATGCTGCGGAGGAACATCGGCCCGAGTTGTACGATGTCCTCCACGACATGGACCAGCAGATGCACCATAATGTCGAAGAATGCGGTTGGGAAGTAGACCTCAAGCTCGCATAGTATCACCACGATCTCCTCCTGTAGCCTCCCGAGCTGATTCACGCCAATCGACTTCCTAGAGATGACGCCGAAAAACTTGCAGAGGCCAAATAACGTTTCACGGACGTGCTCGTCCATTATCCCTCTTAGTGCGACCGGAAGTACCTGCGTTATTAGCACGGCACAGTCGTGAGACTTCATGCCAATGAACCTCTGCTTCGCCTCGTCTAGGTATCTGGTGATCTTCCCCGCGTAGCCGTAAGGAAATTTGACTCCTAGAAGGCACTTGAAAAACTGTTTGATCTCATCCTGGCTTAGAGTGAAGCAAGAAGGAGGGCAATAATATTCGTTCTTCTTGAACTTTTTACCCTTCCGACGACCTTGTGTCGTCTCCGACTCATGATCATCGTCATCTTCCTGATCATCAGGAGTAGTGCGTCCTCCGTGAACCTCCTTCCGGATACCCAAGCATATCAGGTCGTGCCTTGCTTTCGGACCATCTTTCTTCCTATATTGCATGTTGATTATGGTGGCGAATAGACTCTCGCACACGTTTTTCGTGATATGCATGATGTCGAGGCTATGAGGCATGCGGAGAAACTTCCAGTATGGCAACTCCTAGAAAACAGACCTTGTTTTCCATACCTTCATCAGCGGCTTGTCTTGTTGCTGCCTCTTTCTCTTCTTTTCAGGCTTAGGACAATCTTTCCAGTTTTTCAGCAACTCTTCCACTTCGTCGCTGCTCCTATGCTCTGGGATTCCTCGGGTCTCGGATTTGCCATCGAACAGGTCTCCACGTTTTCTCCATGGATCATTCTTGCCGAGCCACCTCCGGTGCGCCATGAACACGGTTTTCGATGACCCTGGATCTTTCTCTAGTTGGAGATAGCTTGTGTTATCCATGCACCTAACGCATGCGCAGAATCCTTGGATAACCTGCCCCGAGATATACCCGCAACCTGGATAGTCTTGCACCGTAGTGACCAACGCGGCTCTCATAGTGAAATAATCTTGTGCGACGGCGTCGTAAGTATTGGCTCCAGATTCCCATAACGGGGCTAGCTCCTCTTTCAATAGCCCAAGATACAGACTGATGTTGGTACCAGGTTATTTCGGCCCTTGAATTAGCATACTCATTTGTATGTACTTCTTCTTCATGCACAACCATGGAGGGACGTTGTACATCCATACAAACACGGGCCAAGTGCTGTGCGTGATGCTCTGGCTACCGAACGGATTGAGTCCATCGGTGCTTGCACCAAGCCTGATGTTCCTCGAATCTCCACCGAATTCTAGGAATTCAAGGTCCAATGCTTTCCACTGGCTAGCATTTGAAGGGTGCATCAGCAGCTCATCCTTTTCGGGGTCATCATCTCTTGGCTTCTTCCTTTCCGCACGCCATCGCATGAGTTTCACTTCCTTGGGGTCCGCGAAATAGCGCTGCAGACGAGGAGTGATAGGAAAGTACCATACCACTTTTCGAGGTGCTTTCTTCCCTTTCTTGTATCGACTCACGCCGCACACCGGACATGTGGTTTTCTCCGTGTCCTCACCCCGATAAATGATGCAATCGTTGATGCATACGTGATATCTAACATGCGGTAGATCGAAAGGACAGACGATTTTCTTGGCGTCCTCGATACTAGTTGGACATGTGTTCGCCTCCGGGAGACGATCCTGCCAGAATGCTATCATATCGTCGAAGCTTGCGTCGCTCAATTTGTGTTTTGCCTTCATCTCCATAGCCTTGAGCGTTACATTCAACCGGGTATCATCGGGCCTGCATCCTTCATACAATGGAGTAACCACATCTTTCTCAAGTTGCACAATCTTGGCTTTCTCTCTAGCGGCAGCCCTGGCGTTACTCGTCTGCTTGAGAAGCAACTCTTGCACATAAGGGTCCCGCATCCAGCCTGGCGTTGTTCCATCGTCGTCTCCTCCTCCGGCATCTAGATCATCATCATCCCGGTCTGCTTCCGCACCTTCACCATCTCCAGGAGACTCTTCATCATCTCTCCCTTTCTCGCCGTGATGATGATCATTGTCATGTTGCCCACCTTCACCGTCTCCATCGTCTTCGTCATCGTTTATCCAACGAGTGTATCCATCCATGAAACCATGGCGGAGCAGGTGCGCCTGCAGATTCTCGGAATCTGGGTCGATCACCCAGTTGAGTTTGCATCTTCTGCACGGACATCTTATCTCCGTCTTGTTATTTCGTATCATGTCGGCCGTCGCACATTTAAAAAATCTAGCCACAATGTCTTTGCTCATTATGAGCACCATTTTTGCCTGCACGGTGTACACGGTACAATTAGAAGTCTATTAGAACCACATAATCAATGCATGCATGCAATGGTCGATAGAAAATTTCGGCATGACCTATCCTAAAATTAGGACCTTTGCGAAATGCCAAAGTCTTGCCAAAATGGAAATAAATCAACATTTTGGCAAAACAAATGGCAACTTGTTCACATACAAACACAAGAGAGAGACCGATCCATACACACATGAACATATCATTATCCTCTCCATACACACATGCATGAGCATCATCGATACTCTCCATATACACACACATATGACCATCGATCCTCTCATACACACATCATGAGCATCGATCATCTACATACATATGAGCATATCATCCATATACACATGAACACATCCTTACATGGACAACTTACCGAGATGAGAGACCAATCGCGAGAAAGATGGAAAGGAGAGGTGCGCGCAAGACCGGAGAAGGAGATGAGAGACCGGAGACCTTCCTCTATTACTTATGTAACATCCAAGGCAAGTTCTACATGCTAAAAATGGTGAATGGGTGGAGAAATTGAGGTGGGAAGGAGAAGATCCCGACTAGATCTAAGGAGGAAGAAGAAGGGGAAAGTGAAGTGTGGGGTGGTGGATGGTCACACATGTGCACATAAAGTGGAGCTGCCAAAAAAATCGCCACATCCGTGGCGCACTAGGCCCAGTGCGCCACAGGGATTAGTAACATCCGTGGCGCACATGCCATAGTGCGCCACGGATGTGTCTGGCCATTTCACAGCAGAGAGGGGCATGCGCTTAGGCGTAGCGCACCCCCTCCATGTGCGCCACGGTTGACACTAACAACCGTAGCGCACCTACCCTACATGTGCTACGGATGTCTGGCGTGCGGCCAACAGGGCCCTGGCCCACACATATCTGTGGCGCACTATGGTCATGTGCGCCACGGTTTTCCTAGTTACTAGTAGGGCACTGCCCATAGGTGAGCCACGCCTGTTTTAGCCGTGGGGCACTTCAACCATGTGAGCCACGGATGTGCTGATTACCTATAGCCATTTTCCTAGTAGTGTGCAAGAGATGGCCGCTTTCAAGGTTGCCTCCAAGAATGCCAAAGATGCCCGTGCTCGTGCCCTTGGTATGAGCAATGTTGTCAATGTTGCTTTGAAGGCCAAAGTTGTGGATCATGGGGATGAAGATGATAGTGATGAAGGGATCTCCATGGACCACCCCGATGAAGTCAAGTTTGCTCCTAGTCAATATATGGCCCTCTATGAAAAGAACTTTTGGAAGAACCCCGCCAAGGCCAAGATGGAAATGCAAAGAAAAAGCAACCCAAATGGGAAAAGAGAAAATACAACGAGATTGAGAACTTGCTTCAATTGTGGTGACCGCTATCACTTTGTAGAAAGTTGCCCCTATGAGAAGAGAGAAGATCATGGGGGTAAGCTTGTGTTGAAGAAGACTCTCAAGGCACCTTACAAGAAACCTTTCATCGAGAAGAATCCCATCAACAAGAAGTCGGGAGAAATTGTCTTGATCAATCATGAAGAATACTCCTCCGACAATGAAGATGATGAAGATGAGGAAGAGGAAACTTCTCATGAGGTGGCTGCTCTAGCCACCACCTCTACTCCGACATTCTCACTCTTCGATTCTCCAAATGAGAACTCTCCCACCAAGAACGTCACTTGCCTTATGGCAAGAGGAACGGAGGTATCCTCATCAACCCGCTCTACTCCCTTAGATAATGATGAAATTGATGATGAGATGTCTCTTGATGTTAAAAAGAAATTAATTGCCTTTGATGGGTTTATGACTAACCTAGAAGGAGATGCTAAGTTACATTTTGGAAACATCCTAGATCAACTTTCACATACTCAAGAGCTTCTAAGATGTAAACTTGGACATGAACACATGATTGAGCTAGAGGCTTTAAACAATGCTCTAGAAGAAGAAGAACAAACTAGGTTGTCACTTGAATTAAAACTTGAAGGGCTTGATGAGGCTAATGACATTATTGTTAACAAACTCATCAAAGAGCGTGATCATGCTATTGCTAAATACAAAAGTGCTAAAAACGACAAGATTGAGTTTGGTGTGGTTCATGAAAAACTTGCCGAGGACTTTAGGTTGCTTAACAAGGCCCACAAGGCTTTGGAGAGTGAACTCTTATCACTCACAAAGTCCCATGAAAAGCTTCAAACTCAATTGGCCAATATTACTTCACCTAGTAACTTCATTCCACCTATTAGTACAACTATTCTTGAAGAGAATTCTAGGTTGAAGGGGGAGCTTGCTAAGGACACATTTCCACAAGGCAACAAGTCCATTGATGATCTTTTGAGTAAGCAAAGACCTAGTGGTGATAAAGGGGGCATTGGATTTGTCTCCAATTATAAGAAGAAGAAGACCAACAAGAAGAAGAAGGCCAAACCCACACAAGAAACTAACAAGGACATTCTGGGTAGTAAGACCACAAGTGGTAAAACTATGTCTCATGATGACTTTGCGGGTAGTGCTAACCCTCACTATGTTCTAATGCGTGATTATTATGGTGATGTGTATGCAAAATATGTTGGCCCATATGATGGTTATATTGCTTGGTCTATTTGGGTTCCCAAGACCCTTGTTGCTAACAAAAGAGGACCCATTGAAAAATGGGTACCTAAAAATTAGCTTGATATTTTGTAGACTTATGCTTCCGGAGGGTCAAAGTGGGTGCTTTATAGTGGTTGCACAAGTCATATGACCGGAAGCTCATCTATTGTCAAGGAGTTAAAGCCAAATGATGATCAAATCACCGTTACATATGCCGACAAATCAAAGTCTAAGGTAATGGGTTTCGGCAAGGTTGTGGTTGCTCACGACATTACACTCATGAACGTCATGCTTGTTGAGACCCTTGGATACAATTTACTTTCAGTCTTTGCTCTTGGTAAGATGGGCTTTTCCGTCTTTATTGATGTTGATATTGTGGTCCTCATGTTGAGAAAGTATCTCAAGGTCGCTTTCGTTGGGTACGTCGAACATGACTTGTATGTGGTGGACTTTTCGGAGCAAACCACTACAGGTCCGATGTGCTTATTCGGAAAGGCCGATGTGGGTTGGCTATGGCATCGCCGACTAGCCCATGTCAATATGAGAACTTTGCAAAGTCTCCATAAGGAGGGCCATATTGTTGGACTAAAAGAAAATGTTTCCTTTGCCACAGATCGTGTTTGCAGGGCATGTGTTCTAGGGAAGATGCATGACGCCCCTCACAAGCCTAAGAACCAAATCAAGTCTACCAAGATCTTGGAACTCCTCCATGTGGATCTATTTGGTCCTCCATCTCATGCAAGTCTTGGGGGGGAAGAAATATTGATTGGTGATTGTTGACGACTTTTCAAGATACTCTTGGGTTTATTTCTTCAAGTTCAAGAGTGAGACTCAAAAGACTTTTATCGACTTCATCAACTTGATTCAACGGCAATACAATGTTCCCGTGTTGACTATAAGAAGCAACAATGGCACCGAGTTCAAGAACTACACCTTGAATGATTTCCTTAGTGATGAGGGGATTAAACATCAATATTCCGCTGCATACACCCCTCAAAAAAATGGTGTGGCCGAAAGGAAGAACCGGACTCTTATTGAGATGGCTAGGACCATGTTGGCGGAGTTTAATTATCCATACAACTTTTTGGCCGAAGCCATCTCCACCGCTTGCCATGCTTCCAACCGGATCTACCTCCTAAAAGAAATCAACAAGACTCCATATTAAATTCTTACCGGTAACAAGGCCAACATATCTTACTTCCTGGTGTTCGGTTGTAAGTGTTTCTATCTCATAAAAGGTGTTCATTTGTCTAAATTCGTGTCTAAAGCATTAGAGGGAATTTTTGTTGGATATGGTCTCGAATCTCACACTTATAGAATCTATGATAAGCTCTCCAGAGCCGTCATAGAATCTTGTAGTGTGACCTTCGAAGAATATGATGGTCCCCAAGGGGGGCGTGTTGATGCTTGTGATGCAGATGATGAAATGCCTTAGGATGCCGTAGGAAGAATGGGTGTGGGATATATCCGCCCCATTGAGGAACCCCTTATGGTGGATCGAGAAGAACTATGCTCCACTCAAGTGGAGCCCTCATCTTCACAACCTCAACATGCTCCATCCACCGAAGAGGACATTGACTCAAGCCAAAGACAAGATGTGGACCCTCAACATGGTGATCAAAGTGACAACTCTAGTAAAGGGGAGCTTGGTCCATTCGACGGGTTGTCAAGTGGTGCCAAGTCAATTTCTCAAGGAAGATCCATACAAACTGCTTTGAGACAAGCTCAAAATGACGCTAGAAGAGCACTTGATCAAGACCAAGGTCAATATTTGCCTCCCAATGTAGAGGATGATTCCAATGATGATCAAGGTCAAGATGATGTTCAAGACGAGGATCAAAATGATGAAGAGGGTCCCCCAAGAAACAACACAGATATCCATGCTCGTCGCGAAGCTAGAAAGGAAAGAATGTTGGAATTAAGAGACCACTCTCTACAAAATGTAGTTGGTGATCTAAGGAAAGGTATTTCCACAAGAGCACAATTGAAGAGATTCAGTGAACATCAAGCACACATCTCCATGATTGAACCAAAGAAAGTGTGGGAAGCTCTTGAAGATTCGGATTGGTTAGAAGATATGCACAAAGAACTCAACAACTTTGAGAGAAACAAAGTGTGGAAGTTAGTAGAGAAGCCAAAGGATTGCCGCAATGTTATTGGAACTAAGTGGATATTCAAGAACAAGCAAGATGAGCATGGAATCATAGTAAGAAACAAGTCTAGATTGGTTGCACAAGGGTTCTCTCAAAATGAAGGCATTGACTATGGAGAGACATATGCACCCGTGGCTCGTCTTGAGTCCATTCGTATCCTTCTTGCTTATGCGGCACATCATAACTTCAAGTTGCAACAAATGGATGTAGAAATTGCATTTCTTTATGGTCCACTAAATGAATTGGTATATGTTAAGCAACCCCCAGGATTTGAGGACCCCAACTTCCCAAACCATGTCTACAAACTTGATAAGGCGCTCTATGGGCTCAAGCAAGCCCCACTCACGTGGTATGAGCACCTTAGAGAGTTATTGTTTGACCATGGCTTTGAGGTTGGGAAAATCGATCCCACTCTTTTTACTAAGAGAGTCAATGGGGAGCTTTTTGTATGCCAAATATATGTTGATGATATTATCTTTGGCTCATATAACAAAGCTTTTAATGAAGAATTCTCAAAGCTTATGACTAGTAGGTTCCGGATGTCTTTGATGGGGGAGTTGAGAGTATTTCTTGGCTTTGAGATCAGGCAAGTTAGAGGAGGGACATTCTTCAATCAAGCCAAGTATACTCAAGATATGCTCAAGAGATTCAAAATGCAAGATTTAAATGGAGCTCCTACTCCCATGGCTACAAAGACACATCTCGAACAAAATCCAAATGGTAAAGATGTGGATCAAAAGGTATACTGGTCCATGATTGGTTCTTTGCTTTACCTTTGTGCATCTAGACCCGATATTGTGTTGAGTGTAGGTGTGTGTGTGCAAGATATCAAGCGGCTCCTAAAGAAAGCCATTTGATGGCGGTCAAGAGAATATTTCGATATTTTGTTCATACCCCATTCTATGGTCTTTGGTATCCTCGAGGATCAACATTTGCCCTTTGTGGATACACGGATTCGGATTGGGCGGGTGATAAGGATGATAGAAAATCAACATCCGGGGCTTGCCAATTTCTTGGTAGGTCCTTGGTATGTTGGTCTTCTAAGAAGCAAAATTGTATATCTCTCTCTACCGCCGAAGCCGAGTATGTCGCGGCCGCTAGTGCTTGCACTCAATTGCTATGGATGAGGCAAACTTTAAAGGAATACAGTGTCCATTGTGACAAAGTGCCTCTTTTATGTGACAATGGAAGTGCCATCAAGATTGCATACAACCCGGTGGATCACAGAAGGGCAAAGCATATTGAGATTCGTCATCACTTCATTAGAGATCATGTTGCTCGAGGTGATATTGATCTATCCTATGTATCAACCAAAGATCAACTTGCCGATATTTTCACGAAGCCACTTGATGAAGCAAGGTTTTGCTACTTGAGGAATGAACTAAATATCATAGATTCAAGGATCTTGACTTGGTATATTGCACTCTCACCTAATACTCGACCCATATTTGGTTTAGATGTAGGCATGGACATAGGGGGAGTGCGGTCCTAATTGATTGGACCATCCCTCCCCCCATTATGCGCAAAGTAAACAAAATCATTCCTCTTAATATCATTTTGTGATATGTGAGCTAAATGATGAGTTTCGGTAATGGATCCAAGATATATCTTCGTGGTACCAAGCCGAGTATACTCAAACATGGTGGCCTAGGCCACCGCCCCCTCTCTAGCGAGAGGTTGATGTGCTTACTCGTGTTTATCACTTTAATTTGGTCCTTACTTGTGTTTGTCATGCTCTAGTTGGTTTTGTTCTTTTGGTCGTGCACTCACATTTGGCCCTCCATATGTTTTTAGTAATTTTTTAGTGCATTGGCCCATATCAGTGTGACTCTCTAAACCCAGGCCATTCTTATCCCCTGACAAAACTCATCTACTCTGCACAAGAACCTTCCATTGTATGCATCTTGGCTCTCTGTCCTGATGATTACGGTACTACCGGTTCTCACTAGCGGTACTACCACCAAACGGTACTACCGGAAATTACTAGCGGTACTACCCCTTCTAGATCAGTTTCTAGGCTCCTGTCTAGAAATTTCCCAGGTGCAGTACTACCGGTAGTTGTCTACGGTACTACCGCTCGTGGCTCCGGTACTACCGCTTGTGCGTTTCGGTTAAGAATGGAGACGTGGGAGAGGCACCTCTCAGTGCCTCATTAGTCCCCCATCTCCACTCCTCACCAGTGCCACCGCCGGAGCACGAGACCGCCGCAGGATCCCCGCCCTCCTTCTCCTCTTCCCGGATCCACACCGGATCCGGCCTCCTCGCGGTCTCCTCCTTATTTTCCACCGCCATGGACACCGGTACTACCGCCCTCCTCCTCTTCTCACTTATTTTCTCCATTGAATCTAGGGAACTTCGATTCTTGGCTAAAACACGTATTCTTGAGGTTGTACCGTGTGATATCTACCAGATCTACCACTTTGTCCGCTGGAATTCTTGTTTTACAACAAATTTACTGCCCGTACAGGGATTTCTGTCTCAGGTCTGCACTGAGGTCGCGGGCTGGTAGTACCGGGAATCTTTTTACGGTACTACCGCTTCACGGTACTACCGCCGATGCAGTCCGGTACTACCGCCCTGTACTGACAGCAAATTTTTTTTAATACCAAGATTTCCATCCTCTGTTTGTCTCGGGTTCTTGTGCCCTTACCTCTATGCTATCTCCCTCGTTCTTTCACAGGTGCAGGGGGTTACCGGGGATCTCGCAAACGCTCCAAAGCTCTCCATGAGATTGAGGACTTTGAGTCAGAGTCAGAGTCAGAGACTGAGTCCGAAGAGGAGGTCATGCCTCAACCTAGTTCCCGTCTGAAACTGCAAACAACTCGTGGTCGTCGGGATGGGGGGGGTCAAGCAAAGTGCTGGTCGTGGTAAAGCTCCTCCACCTCCTCCTCCCTCCGGTCCTCGCAAGAGCTAAAGTTCTAGGCCATCTGGGCCAAATCTGCTGTCTGATTTGTCTGAGACAGAATTTCATGACCTGCGGGTTGTCAATCCATATGTGGCTGCTCGCTCTCATTCTCGGGAAGGTAGCCTCTTCTATATGGATTTCCAAGAGCGGGTGTTCCATGAGATCCTCATGAAAGATGACAAAATTGTGGTTCCTCAAAAATGGATCGAGATGAATCATGTGAGGAAGAACCTGAACTACTTTGGTGAAGCTCTTGATATTTGCACCAACATTGGCTTGCTTCCCATTATGGCGTTCCGGTGAAACTATGACCCAATGCTCATTACTCAGTTCTATGCAACCGTTCACTTTTCCAAGAATCAGACTCGGACTCTCACCTAGATGACCGAGGGTGTGGTCAAGGAAGCAACATTGGCTGAGTTCGCGGCTATACTCGGGTACGAAGACCGTGGAAAAGACACTCTCGTTGGCTTTCGGTGCCATGACCATGATCTCCCCAGGAAGAAGGATGCTCTTGCACCACTGTACATCCGGGGGCGCGACATCCCTGGAAAGATCAAAGGGCTTCTACCTACATATGACATCTTGCATCGCATCTTTCGTGAGACCGTTGGCCCCCGTGCTGGGAATGTTGATGAGATACATGCCTTCATGGTGGATATTATGCTCGCCACCCATCACCACCGTGACTCTGGCCTACCTATGGATGTGATGGATGCTATTTGGAATGAAATGGTCTGTGCCATTTTTCAAAGGAGGGTGCCTCCTTTTGCTCCGTAGATCATGGCTATCATTATTAGCAAGTGCCCTGTGATTGTCCATGACTTGCCTTCTCTTTGTCTTGTCACCCACCGCCACAAGAATCTTTTGATCAAGACCCATCTCAAACCAAGCAATGCCGATGGTTAGATTGTTGATGAGGATGGGAACCCTGTTGTGGAGGAATCCGATGATGCTGCTGAAGCCCAGCAGGATGCTGCCTTTGTGGTCTCACGTTGCAAGCCAGCTCAGCCATCTTGGTCCAAGAGGTTTGAGGCCAAACTCAAGAAGATATTCTGCCTCCAAGTGGACAATCAGAAACGCATCTACGAGGCCCATGTCTATGCCAAGAAGTCATGTGCTCGTCAGAAGGAAATGATGGAGGCTCAAGGCTTGACCGTCTCCAAGGGCTCTGAGAACAACATTACCCAAGAAGACCAATGGATCTCCCAGCACAGCCACTGGGATGATGATGCCACCTCCTCCTTCCGTGCCCCGCCAACTCATGATGATGCATATGAGGAATGGGTTGATGATGATGACAAGTGATCTCCGGGATGTTAGTGTTGCTCTTGTACCTTTTTGGCGTCTTGATGCCAAAGGGGAGAAGTTGCACATTAGGTAGATGCGAGATTTGCGAGGGAAAAGCCACAAGCTCGTTCTTGCCATTGATTTTTATTCGCTTGTGAACTTTATTTGCTTTCCTCTTATTATGTGTGACTTATTATGTGTGAACTAACTATTTGTGTTATTTATGGTGAGAATATGTGGTTATCGTTGGATCCATCTTGTGTGTAATATGGCTATTCTCATTTGGATCCATTCTATGTGGTATATGTGACGAACTTCTGCATTCCTAATCAATATTTGTCATCACATGTTATTTAGCAAAGGTATGTACTCTATGTGCGACGTCTACTCCTAGGTAACTTGTTAGATAGCATGGGGCTTGTTTCTACATATCCAGGGGGAGCCACATCTATATATTGTCGTTATTGGTTTACCCTGCAAAATGTGAGTTGTCATCAAACACCAAAAAGAGGGAGATTGAAAGAGCATTTCCTATCCCTAGTGATTTTGGTGTTTTATAACAACACACATATCGGACTAATTATTTGCCAAGTGTATCGCAGGTGCATTGAAAAAGTTTTGCAATGGTCAAAATAACTGTCTACCTGGCGCGGTACCAAAAAGCGGTAGTACCGCTTTTTGCTACCGGACGCGGCAGAAGGTTTTGATCAGTTGTCAAAAAGCCTCTGTCGGGCCAGGTACTAAAAAGCGGTAGTACCGCATTTTACTACCTAGCCCGAAAGTAGCTTTTTGACCACTTGTCAAAAGCTACTGCTCGCTCCGGTACTAAAATGCGGTAGTACCGCATTTTAGTACCGTGCGCAGCAGAGCCTTTTTCCAACCTTTTAAAGACACTGCTCACTCCGGTACTAAAATGCGGTAGTACCGCATTTTAGTACCTGGCGTGGCAGTAGCCTTTTGTATGTTGGCAAAAGCCTCTGGCTGCCTAGGTAGCAAAATGCGGTAGGCGTGACCGAGAGTTTTTTCCGACCAAGTTGATGATTCCACTGCACGTCCGGTAGTACCGGTTGCCATTTGCGGTACTACCGCTTTACGGTAGCATCAAGTGTGGTACCGCTGTGGCCAAGGCTTATGAAGTTTGAAAGACGGTCGTCCGGTACCAGGTCCGGTACCAAGTCCGGTAGTACCGGAGTTCTCCGGTAGTACCGCTTGAACTTCCGGTACTACCGCTGCATTAAAGGCTCCAACGGCCAGATTTCTTGGAGGGGTATAAATACCCCTCCACCTACCTTGGGACAAGATGCTCATCGACATTAAAAGTCAAGACCACCATTGGAGCCACCATATCTTCTAGATCTCCTCAATCCACCACCCAAAGTCCTTGATCTTTGGGGAATCGAAGGAGGAGGCCCCGATCTACTACTTCACCAAAAGAGATCTTCATTTTCCCCTCATTCAATTGAGGGCCCCTTTGCTCTAGTGTTTTCTTGGAAACCCTAGTTCTTGTTTTGGTTCTTACAAGCTAGTCTTTGGTTGCTTTGACAACTTGCTTGTATTTGGGAGCCTCCGATTAAGTTGTGGATGTGTGCCCCAAACTTGTAAAGGTGCCGACTTCCACCTTGAAGGTTTCCGATATAGTGGAAGGTGAATCGATCCCGTTGGGGTGAGATTCATCGGAGAACAAGGGAGGCCTTTCGTGGCGTTGGTGGTTTGAAACCACCCCCTCTCCAAACGTAGACGTACTTCCCCTCAAAAGGAAGGAACTACGGGAAAGAAACCCTTGTGTCTCCGCGTCCACCACTTTGGTTACTTCTATCCTTTACCGCACTTTACTTACTTATTCTTACCTTGTGTTGTGGTAGCTCTTGCATAAGTTTCATATAGGTAAATTCACCTTAGTTGCATTATCTAGAGAATTTACCTTATTGTCAAACCTTAATTTGAAAAAGAAGAAAATTTGAAGTAGCACCTATTCACCCCCCTCTAGGTGCCCATACGATCCTTTCACTAAGTTATATGCTTGACAGATCATAAACTGGAAATTCCATGTCCCTTGAGTACGAGGGCCGCTCCGCATGCTACTCAAATTTGGTTACCTGTAAGTTCTTGTCATTATAAATACATGCATATCATATAGAACCGCCAACGGGGTACCCCTTGCACATGATACATGAGCTATCCCGTGATCAAAATGACAAGGCAAGCAGACAATGAGCATCTCAGCGATCTTTTTATTAACTATATGCGTAGCTTTTTATTGAGGATGCTTCACAGAATGCTCATTATAGTGATGCTGCAAGTTTCCACCATGATTAGGCATGGCTTAGGCTAGCGGCCCAGGCGTTTCTCTAACACAATGTATAGAATCCATGAACTCACAAGCTCCCCTTTTATTTCACACCGTCGACATCCGCAAACAAAAGAGCAAAGTATCAACTGGATAGGATATCCAAAAAGTGTTGAAAGCGTTCCCCGTGATAGCACGGTTCTGCTAACTCCCAGCATATAATTTGCAAGAATATAACTTTCATGGACAAGTCACAATGGTTCAGGATTATTAAGTGCAAGGAATAAAGTGTTCCATCAAGTTCGTGAGAGCTTTACTAACTAACTTTCTCAAAACAGACAAAAAATTTATTTGGAAGAAAACAAGGCATATTGAATATGAACTGAAATAGAAAACGACGCTAATAGGTAGGTATGGTGGACACTGTTGGCAATATTGGTTTTGGGGAGCTAGAAGCACAAGTAGAGCTCATACTCATTGCAAGTGGTGGCTATCAATAGAGATGGAGCGACAAACGAGAGAGCAATAACTGTCATAATCATGCTTGCAACAAAACAGGACTAATTATGGCATGAAAGTGATACTAGAACTCTGAGGCAAGATAAATCATCGAGGATAACTAACTATTGTTTAGTCATATGCATGCGTGAGCATGTGCCAAGTCGATTCACATGAAACGTTCAGAGGATGATACCACAATTTCATGCCAAAATATGAAAAAAACAATGCAAGCAAACATTCATATGACATGCTACAAACTATTAGCAAGCTGGAGCTAATCATAGACAAGCAAGAACTACTAAGCATCCATCGGTAACATACGCCTTACAATGAACAGACTAAGCCTTCTCACAATGATGAGTATATGTACAAAAATGAAAAAAATAGACTTCATTACCAGCCTCTTACCACCCCTCGATTTGTCTTAATCTTCATTATTGCCCTTCACTTGTGTGACTTGAATAATAACATGAAACCAAATCCATTGAGGATGGATGAACCCTGCAAAGAACTCAGAAAACCAAAGAAGAACAACAAATATTTTTGGTTTTTTCAATTTTTCAAACAAGCCAACAAAGAAAAAACAAGAAAAGCAAAAACAAACCAAGCAAAGCAAAATATTTTTGAATTTTTTCTTTTAAGGCAAACCAAAGCAAAGAAACAAACCAAGAGAAACAACGAAAATATTTTTGGTATTTTTGTGTTTTTGAGAAAGGAACAACAAGAACCAAAAAGAAAGCGAAACAATGGATATACAAAGAACCGACCAAACATGATATATAGATGAGTGTGATGTCGGTATACCTCCCCCCAACTTAGGCTTTTGGCCTAAGTGGGGCTCAATAGCGCGGGTAGTAACCCCAAGCTGGTGGTTCATCATAGGAATGATCATAGTCAGGCGCTTGCGATGAAGAAGAAGATGCGCCCCAATCAAATAAGGGCTGCTGGTATGAAGACTCTCCCAAGTTGGAGGGCTGAACCGAATCATCTTCGGCATCCTCTCCAACATTCTCCTCTTGCTGGGAGAGCTACACCACATATGTGTCAACCTCCTCCTCTGTGAGCGACCATCCTTGCGTGTTATCAAAGTTAAACAAAGCAGGTGCAGGAAAATAAACTATTTTCTCAGTCCTACCCTTTTTCTAACCTTGCTGGGCAAAAGATAATTCACACGGTAAACTTCTCACATTAGCCCCCAAAGAAACAAAACCATGCTGAATCATGGATTCAATATCAAGCCTCTCTATGGGGAACCGATAATCTAAATGGTGAGGCTCTAAACCATCGAAATCTAGCAACCTAGAAGCAGTGAGACCTCCACAAATTCCACCCTTCTTGCGGTTGGTGGTGAGACGGTGAGCTATCAAAGCACCCAGGATATAAGATCTCTTCATATTCAAAGTAGCTGCGATAAAAGCTAGATCAGAAGAAGATAACTTTGTAGCAATTTTTGTTGCAAGAACACACTCGGTAATGAAATAGGCAAAATATCTAATGGCTGGGGACTGAATGTTCCGAATTTTACCTACTTTAAGAATTCGAAACCTTGGCAAATCTCAGCATATAAATCCATAAGAGACTTGGGTCTCTCCTTGATCTTCTCACAAGATCCCCACTGAGGTACTCTAATTGCTGCACAGAAATCAGCAAAAGGCAGGTCGATAGGTATATTGTATATTTTGTAATGGACCATAGGATTCGATGTAGACCAAGTAAACCAGAAGCCCTGCACAAATTCCATGGTTAGCTTAACATACTAAAAGGGTTAACCTTCAGCAAAGTGTTCCAACAATGCATTGGTAATCATAGTTTGGAAATCCTGGAGGATTCGTGCGGTTCTCATAAATTCCTGGCATGGATATATAGAAGGGAAGACTCGTTCCTCACGATTAGCTTTCATTGGCTCGGGTACCATCAAGTCATATTGATTCAGTGGATAATCACTCATCTTCCTTGCTGAAATTTTTAGACAAACATCAAACCAAGTGATTTCCAAGTTGATAAATGATGAGCAACTACTATAGGAACTTGCTAGAGGGCTACACATGCATCAAAATGAAATCTCTAAGCATATAACAAGAATGCAAGCTCACACAACCTGTCACCTATAGCAGCAAAATACTCAAGATACAATCTACCAATCACAAATCTGATTGGACAAGTGGAGGAGGAACATACCAAGGAGTAATCCCTCCAAAAATCAGTAGGAAATATGAGCTGAGCAAGGAGATCGAAAATCGCGATCAAGAATAGCAACAACTCGATCTTGAGCAAGTTTTTTGGTGTTTTTCAGGAGAGAGAAAGAAGTTGGCTGTTAGGGGGCACCTTGGAGGGGCCCAGGTGGGCCAGACACCCCTAGGCGCCACCCATGGGCAGGCCGCGCCTACCAAGGGTGTGGGCGTCTGGGGTGGCCCACTGGGTCACTCCAGGTGTCCCTCTGCCCCTTTTTTTGAGAAAAAATAATTTTGAATTTTCTAGGATTTTTCGGGAAACTTTATTTTTGGCCAATTTTCAGGGTATGAAAATTGAATTTCTCGCAGAACAGTTTTTTCAGAAGAAGCAAAAGGAAACCAAAATCCAAACTACAGAAGCTCTAATACACTCTAACAAGCAACAACTGTCTAACAAGAGCAAAAGCAAATACTAGGAAGGAGAAAAATAAAAGAAAGCAAGAATAACCACAGTGGAAACATTATTTTGTTCATTAAAATCCTTTTGTTAACAAGGTTGATCAAGTCTTGTTACCAAAACAATATTATATGAAACTAAACTTTGTAATCCACAAGGTGATTATGTTAACTCATACTTGATAGCAATGGTCCCAATCATAATAGTTTCAAAAATTTCTCATGCAATGGGACAATATATTTCTCCAACCTTGATGCTCTCAATATTTTCAATGGAATTCAGGCAATATCTCTTAGAAACCTTCATGGGGAAATAAACAATATGCTCTTTGTTATTAATATTAAAAGTTACTTTTCCTTGATTACAATTGATGACAGCACCTGTAGTATTATGAAAAAGTCTCCCAAAAATAATACACATATTATCATCTTCAGGCATTTCAAGCACAACAAAATCAGTCAGAACCAAGCAATTATGAGCCACTTGAACAGAAACATCCTCACATATACCAACAGGAATAGTAATTAACTTATCAGCCATTTGCAAAGATATATTAGTTGGTATCAACTTTTCTAGACGGAGTCTCTTGTAGAGAGAAAAAGTCATAACACTAACTCCAGCTCCCAAATCACATAAAGCAGTTCTAACATAATTATTCCTTCATCACTTGGATCAAGGAATAGTTGGTATACCTGGATCACCAAGTTTCTTTGGAACCTTACCATTGAAGGAATAATTAGCAAGCAAAGTAGAAATTTCCTCATTAGGAATCTTCCTTTTATTAGAGACAATGTCCTTCATATACTTTGAATAAGGAGGAAATTTAATAGCATCAGTCAAAGGAATTTGCAAAAATAAAGGTTTCATCCACTCACAAAACTTGTTTTAGTGTTTTCCTCCTTTGACTTGTGTTTTTTACCTGTAAAAGGCATAGGTTTCTACACCCAAGGTTCTCTCTCACTACCATGTTTCGTAGCAATAAAATCTTCCTTTGTGTACCTAGTGTTCTTAGTGTGCTTCTCAGGTTCTTCCTCACCTTCCTCCTTATCAGGAGCATCATTTTTATCATTACCACTCTTAGTTTCAACATCAGAGACAGATATACTATTAGTATTTATAGTAGGTTCAGGTGGTAACTCAACTATCTTATGTTTCTTTTTCTTTCTCTTATGAGGACTACCACTACTTTCACCTTGTTGGAATCCTGCTCAATTCTTTTAGGGTGTCCTTCAGTATATAAAGGATCTTGAGTAGCTATACCACTCCTAGTTCTAATTCCATAAGCATGTTTATCTCCTAAAGCATTAACTAGCATATCTTTTTGTACCTTAGCAAGTTGATCAAGTTGGGTTTGGACCATTTGAAAGTGTTTACAAAGCATTTTAATATCATTAGAAGTTCTTTCCACAATATCTTCAACTCTTTAATAGCTCTAGAGTTTTCCAATAAATGATTCTGAACTTGTTTATTAAAGTTACCTTTTTTAACAATAAATGTGTCAAGTTCCTCTAAGCATTGATCAGGAGGCTTACCATAAGGATTATCACCTTCATTAAAGTGGAGAGAGTGTACCTCAATAGTAGATGAGTGGGGAATTGGCTTACATAATTCTTTTATAGGAGGTAGATTCTTCACATCTTCAGCTCTAATACATTTCTCCTTTAGACACTTCTTAGCTTCCTTTATCACTTCATCATTTAATGCAATAACTCCCCTCTTCTTTGGTGTGGGTGTTGAAATTGGTGCTGGCACAACTGGTTCAGGAGTAACAGGCTCAGGTGCATTTAACTCAGTTGAAGTCCAATCATCATAATTCTTTCTTATCTTAGCCATTAATTCTTCAGCATCTGTAGGAGTTATTTTCCTGAAAACACAATCAGCAAAGCTATCTAGGTATGTCCTAGAATCATTAGTTAGTCCATTATAATAAATATCAAGAAGCTCATTTTTAGGCAATGGACATCCAGGATGTGCATGAATCAAGGCACATAACCTTGTCCATGACTCAGGCAATTTTTCTTCTTCTCCCTATTTAAAATCAAAAATTCTCTGCAAAGCAGCATGTCTAGCACTGGGAGGAACATATTTCTGGAAGAAATAAGAAATCAAACAATCAGGACTATCAATGGAACTAGGAGGTAATCTATTTAACCAAGCCCTAGCCTCTCCTTTTAGTGAAAAAAGGGAAGATCTTAGTAACAAAGTACTTGCGAATCTTAAAATTATCAGAGAATAAAGCACTCATAGTAGAAAGCTCATTCATATGAGCCACATCACTCTCATTTTCAGTCCAACAGAAAGGTTCTTTCACAACAATATCTGTCAACACCCGGATTTTTAATCCCAGATGCCTGTTATGCCATACATCGCAATCCCATGATTACCATTTTTGCGAGACATAACAGAATTGGATACCAGAGTACATCATCCATTACAACCGTACATAAGTTCTTACACAAATAGGGATCTCATGATCCAGTTCTTAATACAACATCAAGCAGCGGAATACGTAATAATAACGGTAGCGTAGGCGAAGCTCCATCTTCGGGGTCACAGGCAATGCTGACGATGGGAGATGATCCTAGTTGTCGTAACCTTCCTGGGGTCCATCCTCCAGGTACTCCTCCTCATAGTCTGGCCATGGGAATAGCCAGGGACAAAGCCATGAGTACTCTTTAAGTACTCGCAAACTAATACTAACAAGGGAAAGGGGTTTTTGATAATAGGACACTAGGCTCTAGGGTTATTTTTGCAAAAGCCAGATTTATCTCTACTAAGTTTAGAAGCAACGAATGCTAGTTGAAGTTTATAACATCTAAATGGGAACTTGTATTTCATATCACAACCCTGTTGTGGTCAAGTCAAAGTCTCACTTTGTTTCACAAGTCATTTTGAAAAGTCTGACGGGGGAACAGTATGGCCACTCCAACTGTCCATAACCGCGGACGTGGCTATTCGAATAGTTTGACACTCTGCAGAGATTGTACACTTTCACCACAACATTCGAAACATCCGTCAGGAACAAATCCTGAATTCACCATACTCAGTATGCGGATAATTAATCCTAACCTACTCAATTATATGCCCTAGTATAAGCACCTCTCCTGTGAGTTTGGCCTCCCAACCATGACCAACTGTCATCTTGGGTACTGCACAGGTGGACAATCTTCACAAGGTAGCCTCAGCTCAAACCTTGGCCGTGAGGGAACTAATACTAAGGTATATAAGTTTCTAGTCAAGCCCTACCCAATCTTCGGGTATTGTGGTTGTACGATAAAATTGGAATGGTATTGCATCCAGACAACCATCAGTTTTATAAAGGGCTAAGGCTCATGCCTCAACATTTTCATCACCAAAATCATCAAGTGTTCGGAAACACATGTCCAAAACATTTCAATAGAAAGATCCATCATTCCAAGGTTTTCATAACCATTTTTCCACCAAGTATTCCCACCTAAAGTTGATCAAGTTTTATGCTTAGCACTAGCATCTACAGGTGGGGGTAAGCACTAATGAGGGCTGGTAAGCTAGTGGAGTTTTAACTAAGTTCAATATCATGCCTTAGGATGACATCAAGATTATCTATCTTAGGCCAAAGTTTATGCTCTTTATGAAACCTTCACATATCTTTATAGAATCTACAAGTCACTTAAGTAAAATTTAAGAGAAAGCTTTGATAAAGAAATAAAGTATAAAGCTTGCAAATAAAACTAGGATTGGTTTATCAAGTGGGTATGATCACTTTTGCTTAAGGCATATAGTTGACATGGTAACAAGCCAGTATTTGCTTGCATCAGTATCCATATAGGCTTGCATAAGTAGAGTATCTTGCAAGTGTTAGCTTGCCTTGAGCAGAGCAGTGGTTGAAGTTCTCCTCGGCTTCTTCGTAGAATCCTCCTTCCTCCTCGTATCCTTGGTCGGTACTAGCATCTATAAATAAATACGAGGTACACAATCACCAAAGAATACTTAACTACTTGCAATAATCACACACAAGGGTCCTATAGATGATCTAACATCATCTCTAACATTACAAGATTAAGGCTTGGTTTAATTCCTTTTATTTTTAGAAAAGTAATTTCTACTCATTGAAAAACTACTTAAGATTTAATATTCTCCAAACCAAACATGGGATCATGTTGACACATGTCATCACCACATATTTTAGTCCATGGGAATATGATTTAAAGTGGTGTCACAATTTAATAAGGTTTTACCCTTTTATTTTAATTAAATAAAGTGACTAGAGATGCCTATGTAGCATTCTTTTATTACTTGAACATTATTTCTGCTAGTAAACCTATATATTTTTATATATTCTGAAAGGTATGGTTAAATGTGATTTTTGAGAGTTGGAATCAACTCAAAACCTATTATGGTTTAGATTTGAAAAATGTTTGAATGCAGAAAAGCTTCTTCCTTGTTATTTTTACCGTGGGTGATCTATAGATCCAAATGACTTGAATCCAACGTGCTTGGATTCATCATTCCCAGACCTTTGTAAAAAATTAGTTTCATTCAATTTGGTGCACTGAATCGACCTGGGTTGATTTTTGAAATTGGGTACAGAAGTGTGTTGGAAATTAAATGGAAAAGGTTTAATTCAAATAACTGGTCTGCGCGGGATAAGTTAACGGGCCGGCCTGCTAAGCGTAGCGTTTCCGCAGGCTGCTTAAGTGGCTGTCCCCACTCGTCAGTGAGACAGGGGGTGCGAAGTGGTATGGGGCGATGTGGGGCGTTCGATCTAGTTCTAATCCAACTGCTGAGAGTCATCATCGACGTTGAGCAACGCCGGCGAGACAGAAACCTAGCACGGCCATGGGGGTTGCTAGGGGCTCACCGGGGTTCGGGCGAGGGTCGGCGAGGCGGTCGAACGACTAAGTCGACGACGGTGAACTCAGGGGTGGTCGCGGCAGCTCCTGGGGTGGACGAAATCGATGGTACCCTTCTTCTCCAGAGGCGGCGGGCTCTGGTGAAATTCCGGCGATGCGCTCCTCGCCTTGCTCCGGGAGTGAGGTGGGGTGGTTCTGGGTGAGAGAGGAGTGGAATGGTGTGAAGAATTCGAGTGGGGGAGTCCTCTATTTATAGTCTCGACAGTGAGACCGAACGACATGGGCGGGAGACGGTGGCGACACGGCTACGGCTGCTAGAGGCATGGCCAGCGGTGGCGATCGATTGGTGGTATCCTCGCGATGCTCTACGGCTTTAATGCGCTTGTAGGGGCAGTGCGGTTTGGTCTGGAACACGCGACGCTCTACGCGGCAGAGGCGGCGTCTTCGAGGGCGAGCGGTGGCTACGGGGCACGGGCGGTGAAATGGGCATGTCTGGCGTGTTCCTGGGACGGTGGCGATCGTGTATGCACGCGACAAGGGCGGCGCGTGGTCTGTGGGCGTCTGTCGAGTGTGGCGCTCTGGCGCATGCTCGGCATGGTTGCTGGCGGGCTGGGCGCGGTCCGTGCGTGTGGTACAGTGGCTGGCAACGCTCGCGGCTGGGACAGGGAGTGGCGGTGGACGTTAGGCTGCCTCCTAGACAAGGTTGGCACGACTAAATCTCCTCCTAGCTTGCTGTCTCCACTAGGGTGGCATGGTGAGCTTCGGCTGTTCACCATTGATGTAATTGCCTAGCTTACAGTGAGGCTAGTGCTTGGTTTAACTTGCTAGATGATCTACTGAGATGGTTGTGAGCTAGAGAGGGAACAAGTTAGGCTTCAATCACTTCTCACAATAGTGTTTAAGATTTTGATGATTTGTGTCTCCAATGTGTTTGATGAAATGGACGCATGAATTCAAGTTTTGAATTTTGAAAAGATTTTTGGTGGGTGTGCTAGGTTGGTGCTGGTGAGTCTGCAGATGCTTGGGTTTTGAAAGTTGAGCTTGTTTGAGTGGTTTTTGAAAAAGTGGGATCTTCCCATATGATAAAGATTCAATTTTGAATTGCCATTTAAACTATGCATTTGAAAGTTTCTGGATGATCACAAAGTGGGCCTTGATACTTTGTTATGAGTACAATCAAGGGGTGCAAAGATCCAGAAAAGTTTCTGTTAGGTTCTGAAAGTTTGAGACAGCCAAAGTAGGCATGGAAGTTAAATTGGTCAAAATGACCATTCCTTTATTTTATTGGTTTTGATTTACTTGTCTTTGGGAGAAGTGTGGGAAATGTTTTCGATGATGTTTATTTCACCTAAGAAACATTTTACAATCAAGGAAACACACAAACAAGGTGGTTCAAAAGAATTTCAAATTCAATGCATACTCATATGCATGCATTCATAACTTTATTTAGAAAAGTTTTTGTTAACCCTAATTTTGATGCTTAGAGTTTGATGATCCAATTTCAATATTTTTGGGATGTTACAAACCTTCCCCCCTTAAACAAAATCTCGTCCCGAGATTTGAAAAAGGACGAAAAGATTACCTAGGATTTGAAGAGATCGGGAAACTCTGTCCTGATGTGATCTTCGCGCTCCCAGGTAGCTTCCTCTTCTGTGTGGTTGCTCCACTGAATCTTGAGAAACTTGATGCTTCGGGTTCGGGTAGTTCGAAAATCTTCTTCCAAAATACGGATGGGTACTTCGGGATAGGTCAAGTCATCATTGATCTCTATGGTCTGATGGTCGATATTTTTGAACACTTCGGTCTTCTCGGGGACTTCGAGACACTTGCGAAGTAATGAAATATGGAATACATTGTGCACGGCTGACATCTATTTGGGTAGTTCCAATTGATATGATACTTCTCCTCGACGGTTGAGAATCTTGAAAGGTCCGATATATCTGGGGGCTAACTTTCCTTTGAGTTGGAAACGCTGCATTCCCTTCAATGGCGACACTTTTAGATAAACAAAATCTCCTATGTTGAATGCGAGGTCTCTACGTCTCTTGTCGGCGTAACTCTTTTTTCTGGATTGGGCTGTCCTGAGGTGCTCACGAATCTTGTGAACCTTCTCTTCTGCTTCTCGTAGGATGTCGGGTCCGAATATCTGACTCTTTCCTACTTTCGGCCAGTTCAAAGGGGTGCGACACTTTCTTCCGTACATGAATTCAAATGGGGCCATTTGCAAACTGGCTTGATAACTGTTGTTGTAGGAAAATTCTGCAAACGGTAGACAGTCTTCCCACTTGGATCCATATTCTAACACACATGCTCTCAACATATCTTCGAGTATTTGATTTACTCGCTCCGTTTTTCCATCGGTCTGAGGGTGATAAGCGGTACTGAAATCTAAGTGGTTTCCTAAACCTTCTTGGACTTTCTTCCAGAATCTCGAGGTAAACCGAGTTCCTAGATCCGATACGATGTTCTTGGGGACTCCATGCAAACTAACTATTCTAGCGATGTACAACTCTGCTAGTTTCGAACCCTGATATGTGGTTTTAACGGGCAAGAAATGGGGGACTTTGGACAATATGTCCACTATGACCCAGATAGAGTCATTTCCCCTACTAGAAGTAGGCAGTCCAATGATAAAGTCCATTCCAACAGAATCCCATTTCCATTCCGGAATCTGCAAGGGTTGCAACAATCCAGCGGATCTTTGATGTCCTGCCTTGACTCGCTGACATATATCACACTTGGCGATATAGCTTCTGATTTCTCTCTTCATCTTATGCCACCAAAATTGCTCCTTCAAATCTTGATACATCTTAGTTCCTCCGGGATGGATAAAATAAAGAATATCATGAGCCTCCTTCAGAATAACTTCTTTCAACTCAGAATCTGCTGGTACACAGAGGCATCCTTTGTACCACAAAACTCCTTCTTCATCCTCGGTGAATCCGGGTACTTTGCCTGTACCGATATGACGCTTGATTCCGTCAATACTAGCATTTCCCTTTTGCGCCTCTTTAATCTGACTGATCAAAGTGGGCTGGAGTTCTATGCTAGCCAAGAATCCTTCACTTACTAATTCCATTCGAAAATCTTCCATCTCTTTGTGCAAACTTGGTTGCTCCTTCAAAATCATGGAGTGCAAGCGGCACGGCAATCTGCTAAGGGCATCTGCTACCACATTGGCTTTACCAGGGTGATAGTGAATGTCCAGGTCGTAATCCTTGATTAGCTCTATCCATCTTCTCTGCCTCATACTCAGCTCCTTTTGAGTGAATATATACTTTAGGCTCTTGTGATCTGTATAGATCTCACAACGGTTTCCCATCAGGTAATGTCTCCATGTTTTCAGGGCTAGAACTATGGCTGCGAGTTCGAGGTCATGGGTTGGGTAGTTTTGCTCATGTTGCTTCAGTTGTCGAGATAGATAAGATATAACTTTGCCTTCTTGCATTAGCACAAATCCGAGACCGATCTTGGATGCTTCACAATACACATCGAAGGGCTTCGTGATATCCGGCATGATCAAGATTGGGGCTGAAATCAATCTCCTCTTGAGTTCTTGAAACCTCGATTCACATTTGTCGGTCCATTCAAACTTCTTGTCCTTCTTCAGCAATTGGGTCATGGGTCTGGCGATACTAGAGAATCCTTCTATGAACTTGCGGTAATATCCCACCAATCCGAGAAGTGCACGAACTTAGGTTTGAGTGGTTGGGGCTTGCCAATCTTCTACATCTTTCACTTTGGCAGAGTCAACGGAAAATCCTCCGGCTGATACAATGTGACCGAGGAATCCTACCTCCTGTAACCAGAATTCACATTTGCTAAACTTTGCATACAGCTGATGCTCTCTAAGGGTTCCAAGAATGGTCCTTAGGTGTAGCTCATGTTCTTCTTCTGATTTGGAATAAATCAGAATGTCATCGATGAAAACAACGACAAACTTATCCAGGAAGTCCATAAAAATCTTATTCATGAGATTCATGAAATAAGCGGGGGCATTGGTTAGTCCGAAAGACATGACTGTATACTCATACAATCCATATCTGGTGGTAAAGGCAGTCTTTGGAATATCCTCTGCACGAATTTTGAGTTGATGATAGCCAGTTCTAAGATCAATCTTAGAAAACACTTTGGCACCGGTCAACTGATCAAACAAATCTTCTATCTTGGGCAAGGGGTATTTGTTCTTGATGGTGACATCATTCAATTTCCGATAATCCGTACACAAACGGTTACCTCCATCCTTCTTGTCCACAAACAAGACAGGTGATCTCCATGGTGACGCACTTGGTTGAATCAATCCAATTTCCAGCATGGAATCCAATTGCTTCTTCAATTCTGCTAGCTCTGACGGGTTCATACTATATGGTCTCTGGGCTATGGGTCCTGTTCCGGGAATTAGTCCAATGATAAACTCGATATCCTGATCTGGGGGCATACCGGGCAAAACATCTGGAAATACATCGGGGTATTCACAGACTATCCGGACTTGGTCAATGGTAGGTTGGGCTATACTCTTGTTGCATTTGAATTGGCAAGGTAAGGTTTCAGATATATGCTCGACTGATATTCTGGCAGTACTGGTCATGGTTATGGCTTTCTTGGCACAGTCAATCAATCCTTTATGTTTGGACATCCAATCCATTCCTAGTACTACTTCCAAACATTTAGTTCCGAGTACTATCAGATTTGCATAAAAATCTATGCCATGGATTCGGATAGGGACGGATTTGCAAATTTGCCTAGCCTTAGTGGTTGATACGGGAATTTGAACAATCATAACATGCTTCAGTTTGGTTGGTTGAATTTTACTAGTGCAGGCAAATTCTTCGGTGACAAATGAGTGCGATGCACCAGAATCAAATAACACTCTTGCAAGTACTAAATTAACAGAAAACATACCCAGCACGACGTCTGGCGCTTCCTGAGCTTCTTCAGCATGCATGAGAAAAAGACGGCGTTGCGGTTGAGTGAATTCCCTAGGCAAATCTTCTTCCTGGATGCACACGACGCTGCTGCTGAGCTGGGAAATTGGCATTGGGGGCTGTAGCATTCTTCTTGTTGGGGCACTCGTTGGAATATTGGCCTTTATTTCCATAGTCATAACAAGTCACTTGCGACTTGTCCTTTGCTGCTACAGGCACAACATTGCTTCCAGTCCTAGGGGCAGTGTTGGTGTTGGCGGTAGCATTGTTGTTGTTGAACTTGGGTGGGGCACGATTGAAATTGGTAGCGTTGCCGGGGTTGTTGTGATTTCCTCCGGGCCTAGGGTTTCCACGGTTGGGATAGGTCGGACGGTTCATCGGGGGTCTGTTGGTTCTTGGGGCAAATCCTGGAGATGGGTTGGAGCGATACTTTGGGGTCTGATGGGTTCCTGGTTGATGCATCATGCGACGCTTGCGGTTCTCATTGGCTTGGTTGATCTTTCCTTCCATCTAGATAGCTGAGTCGACAAGGGCTTCAATATCAGCAAAGGGGATATTGACTAACACAGTCTGCATTTCATCATGCAGACCATTTAAGAATCTCTCTTCCTTCTTGGCTTCGGTGTCGATCTCATCCGGGGCATACCTAGCTAATGACAAAAATTTGTCACGGTATTCCACTACAGTCATCCTTCCTTGCTTCAGCTCTCTGAACTCGTCTCTCATTCTCTTGATCAAACCTGGTGGCACATGGGTTCTGCTAAACTTGACCTTGAATTCTTCCCAGGTCATCATCTGGCCTCCGGTCATTGCGCGAACACTGTTCGACCATGCCCTGGCATCTCCGGCTAGATAGTGGGTGGCGAACAGAACTTTCTCTTTGGCTTCCACTTCGGCGACTTCTAGGTTATTTTCCATGGTTTGCAGCCAATCATCGGCGTCTAGGGGTTCTTCTGACTTAGTGAAAACAGGTGGGTTAGTATTCTGGAAATTTTTGAGCTTAGATCCATGGTTGTCCTGATTTCCATGACCTTGGTTGTTGTGGGCTAGCTGGGCTATCTGCTGAAGGGTGGCTAGGTTGGCTTGACGTTCCGCTCTTTCAGCTTCACGGTCAGAAGTCAACATTTGCAGAATCTGCAACATCGGGTCCGAGGATGAACCACTTCCTCCACATGCAATCTGAAGATTGAGATAGATCATGAGAAAAGAGTGAAATTTCTAAAGTTTTGGGTCTTTGAGAAATTTTCAAAGTTTGACTAAGATTTTTCTAGCAACTTGCTTTTTCATTCATTCATTCATAGCACACGATACAACACACACCACAACAAAAAAAACAGATGGTTTTAAGAACCATTCTGATAACTACGATACAGTGGGACCGAATACTACTCACTACGCTAGTGCTCAAGTGCTACTACTCCACGGAATCTGTGGCCTCATCATCCTCATCATCATCGATGAAGGCGAAATCGTCTTCATCGGCAAAGAAGTCCATAGCCTGATCCTCTAGAAAATCATCATCATCGCTGAGATAGGAGTAGGGGTCTCCATGAAGATCCTCTCCATCGTTCTCCCTTTCCTCCAACTGCATGTCTCTCTCGTGGATGGTCTCCTCTAAAGATGAGATGCGGTGGCGAAGGAGGGCAATGATGCGCTCCTTCTTGTCGAGCTGACGGCGGCGAGACTTGTGATCCTTTGCTAGCATGGAGATGGTTTGGTCCTTCGTCTTGATGATGGCAGACTTGTGGTTGGAGTAGTCACGGCAGTTATCCAACTCCTGCTGACGATCGTACATCATGAAGCTAAGGTGGTCCAATTGATTCTTCAGGTCAGGGTGGTATGGGGCTTCCAGTGGTTGTCCATTAGCATCACGCCTTGGGAAAAACTCAAAGCGAGTACCCTTGATCTGATTGATGCTCTGCCCACACAGACGGGAAAGAGCTTCCTGCATGGCCCTGGCAAGTCCATCGAGCCAGTTGTTCTCTCTTAAGGTAAACTGAATTCCTTCCGCAGTGGGAGGTTCAATCTCTCCTCTGAGACTCGCAACAATTAGCCACTGCAGATCTTCTCCTCCTTGATCATTGAGCTGAGCTCCGAAGAACTCGGGGTGCGGACGCTCCAAAAGTTCCGAAAGCTGGTCCAAATCCCTCTCAAAGATAAGGTCTCCTCCATTCCCCACCTGATAAAACTTGTTGTACTTCACGTCCATCTATAAGAATATAGGATGAGTAAGTTAGTAGAGGGATCAAGTGTGTCAAAATTTTATGTATTTTGCAAGAGTTTTTGAGGAACATGAATTTTCATGAAAGAATCAAAGGGGTAAGAATGAGAATAAGTTTTTGTAAATATTTGTTTTCTTTGGTTTTGAAACTAAGTTTTTGATTCAAACATCCAGTCTAACTAGGGTCTCCTATGGTCAGGATGGCTCTGATACCAACTTGTCAACACCCGAATTTTTAATCCCAGATGCATGTTATGCCATACATCGTAATCCCAGCATTACCATTTTTGCGAGACATAACAGAATTGGATACCATAGTACATCATCCATTACAACCGTACATAAGTTCTTACACAAATAGGGATCTCATGATCCAGTTCTTAATACAACATCAAGCAGCGGAATACGTAATAATAACGGTAGCGTAGGCGAAGCTCCATCTTCGGGGTCACCGGCAATGCTAACGATGGGAGATGATCCTAGTTGTCGTAACCTTCCTGGGGTCCATCCTCCAGGTACTCCTCTTCATAGTCTCTCCATGGGAATAACTAGGGACAAAGCCATGAGTACTCTTTAAGTACTCGCAAACTAATACTAACAAGGGAAAGGGTTTTTTGATAATAGGACACTAGGCTCTAGGGTTATTTTTGCAAAAGCCAGATTTATCTCTACTAAGTTTAGAAGCAACGAATGCTAGTTGAAGTTTATAACATCTAAATGGGAACTTGTATTTCATATCACAACCCTGTTGTGGTCAAGTCAAAGTCTCACTTTGTTTCACAAGTCATTTTGAAAAGTCTGACGGGGGAACAGTATGGCCACTCCAACTGTCCATAACCGCGGACGCGGCTATTCGAATAGTTTGACACTCTGCAGAGATTGTACACTTTCACCACAACATTCGATACATCCGTCAGGAACAAATCCTGAATTCACCATACTCAGTATGCGGATAATCAATCCTAACCTTTCAATTACACGCCCTAGTATAAGCTCCTCTCCTGTGAGTTTGGCCTCCCAACCATGACCAACTGTCATCTTGGGTACTGCACAGGTGGACAATCTTCACAAGGTAGCCTCAGCTCAGACCTTGGCCGTGAGGGAACTAATACTAAAGTATATAAGTTTCCAGTCAAGCCCTACCCAATCTTCGGGTATTGTGGTTGTACGATAAAATTGGAATGGTATCGCATCCAGACAACCATCAGTTTTATAAAGGGCTAAGGCTCATGCCTCAACATTTTCATCACCAAAATCATCAAGTGTTCGGAAACACATGTCCAAAACATTTCAATAGAATGATCCATCATTCCAAGGTTTTCATAACCATTTTTCCACCAAGTTTTCCCACCTAAAGTTGATCAAGTTTTATGCTTAGCACTAGCATCTACAGGTGGGGGTAAGCACTAATGAGGGGTGGTAAGCTAGTGGAGTTTTAACTAAGTTCAATGTCATGCCTTAGGATGACATCAAGATTATCTAGCTTAGGCCAATTTTTATGCTCTTTATGCAACCTTCACATATCTTTCTAGAATCTACAAGTCATTTAAGTAAACTTTAAGAGAAAGCTTTGATAAAAAAATAAATTATAAAGCTTGCAAGTAAAACTAGGATTGGTTTATCAAGTGGGTATGATCACTTATGCTTAAGGCATATAGTTGACATGGTAACAAGCCAGTATTTGCTTGCATCAATATCCGTATAGTCTTGCATAACTAGAGTATCTTGCAAGTGTTAGCTTGCCTTGAGCAGAGCAGTGGTTGAAGTTCTCCTCGGCTTCTTCTTCATAGAATCCTCCTTCCTCCTCGTATCCTTGGTCGGTACTAGCGTCTATAAATAAATACGAGGTACACAATCACCAAACAATACTTAACTACTTGCAATCATCACACACAAGGGTCCTATAGATGATCTAACAATATCTCTAACATTACAAGATTAAGGCTTGGTTTAATTCCTTTTATTTTTAGAAAAGTAATTTCTACTCATTGAAAAACTACTTAAGATTTAATATTCTCCAAACCAAACTTGGGATCATGTTGACACATGTCACCACCACATATTTTAGTCCATGGGAATATGATTTAAAGTGGTGTCACAATTTAATAAGGTTTTACCCTTTTATTTTAATTAAATAAAGTGACTAGAGATGCCTATGTAGCATTCTTTTATTACTTGAACATTATTTCTACAACTAAACCTATATATTTTTATATATTCTGAAAGGTATGGTTAAATGTGATTTTTGAGAGTTGGAATCAACTCAAAAGCTATTATTGTTTAAATTTGAAAAATGTTTGAATGCAGAAAAGCTTCTGCCTTGTTATTTTTACCATGGGTGATCTATAGATCCAAATGACTTGAATCCAATGGGCTTGGATTCAGCATTCCCAGACCTTTCTAACAAAATTAGTTTCATTCAATTTGGTGCACTGAATCTACCTGGGTTGATTTTTGAAATTGGGTATAAAGTGTGTTTGAAATTAAATGGAAAATGTTTAATTCAAATAACTGGGCTGCGCGGGAAAAGTTAACGGGCCAGCCTGCTAAGCGTAGCGCTTCCGCGGGCTGCTTAAGTTGCTGTCCCCACTCGTCAGTGAGACAGGGGGTGCAAAGCGGTATGGGGCGATGTGGGGCATTCAATCTGGTTCTAATCCAACGGCTGAGAGTCATCGTCGACGTTGAGCAACGCCGGCAAGACAGAAACCTAGCGCGGCCAGTGGGGGTTGCTGGGGGCTCACTGGGGTTCGGGCGAGGGTCGGCGAGGCGGGCAAACGAAGAAGTCGATGACGGCGAACTCAGGGGTGGTCGCGGCAGCTCCTGGGGTGGACGAAATCGATGGCGCCCTTCTTCACCAGAGGCGGCGGGCTCCGGTGAAATTCCGGCGATGCGCTGCTCGCCTTGCTCCGGGAGTGAGGTGGGGTGGTTCTGGGTGAGAGAGTAGTGGAATGGTGTGAAGAATTCGAGCGGGGGATTCCTCTATTTATATTCTCGACGGTGAGACCGAACGGCATGGGCGGGCAACGGTGGCGACACGGCTACGGGCTGCTAGAGGCATGGCCGGCGGTGGCGATCGATTGGTGGTCTCCTGGCGATGCTCTACGACTTTAATGCGCTTGTAGGGGCGGTGCGGTTTGGTCTGGAACACGCGACGCTCTGCGCGGCAGAGGCGGCGTCTTCGACGGCGAGCGGTGGCTATGGGGCACAGGCGGTGAAATGGGCATGTCTGGCGTGTTCCTGGGATGGTGGCGATCGTGTATGCACGCGACGAGGGCGGCGCGCGGTCTATGGGCGTCGGTCGAGTGTGGCGCTCTGGCGCATGCACGGCATGGTTGCTGGCGGGCTGGGCGCGGTCCGTGCGTGTGGTCCAGTGGTTGGAAACGCTCGCGGCTGGGACAGGGAGTGGCGGTGGACGGTGGGATGCCTCCTAGACAAGGTTGACACGGCTAAATCTCCTCCTAGCTTGCTGTATCCACTGGGGTGGCATGGTGAGCTTCGGTTGTTCACCATTGATGTCATTACCTAGCTTACAGTGAGGCTAGTACTTGGTTTAACTTGCTAGATGATCTACTGAGATGGTTGTGAGCTAGAGAGGGAACAAGTTAGGCTTCAATCACTGCTCACAATAGTGTTTAAGATTTTGATGATTTGTGTCTGCAATGTGTTTGATGAAATGGCCGCATGAATTCAAGTTTTGAATTCTAAAAATATTTTTGGTGGGTGTGCTAGGTTGGTGCTGGTGAGTCTGCAGATGCTTGGGTTTTGAAAGTTGAGCTTGTTTGAGTGGTTTTTGAAAAAGTGGGACCTTCCCATATGACAAAGATTCAATTTTGAATTGCCATTTAAACTATGCATTTGAAAGTTTCTGGATGATCACAAAGTGGGCCTTGATACTTTGTTATGAGTACAATAAAGGGGTGCAAAGATCCAGAAAAGTTTCTGTTAGGTTCTGAAAGTTTGAGACAGCCAAAGTAGGCATGGGAGTTAAATTGGTCAAAATGACCATTCCTTTATTTTATTGGTTTTGATTTACTTGTCTTTGGGAAAAGTGTGGGAAATGTTTTAGATGATGTTTATTTCACCTAAGAAACATTTTACAAGCAAGGAAACACACAAACAATGTGGTTCAAAAGAATTTCAAATTCAATGCATACTCATATGCATGCATTCATAACTTTATTTAGAAAAGTTTTTGTTAACCCTAATTTTGATGCTTAGAGTTTGATGATCCAAGTTCAATATTTTTGGGATGTTACAATATCTAAATAAGATAAATCAATAGAGAAATCATAATCTTTATCTTTAATATCTATGGGAGAGGTGGCAAACTTAGGATCAAAGGACAACTTAGGAATAATGGTGAGTCTAGCAAGGAGACTCTTAATAGCACTAATACCATGTGTGTTTCGGCACTCTTCAACAAATTCATCAGTGAACTCAATGTAACTATCATTAATATCATAACTCTCTCTAGACTCAAGTGAGCTAACAGGTGTAACAGTGTCTTCACTAGGAGTTTCGATATTTCCTAGACTAGCCATAGTAGCATCTATAAAAGGACCTAATGAACCACTCGGGTCAAGCACAGTAGAAGTAACATCATGAGCATCAAAAGCAGTAGTAGCAGTGTGTGTAGCACGAGTATGTGGTGGTGGTGTGACAAGGTTACTTATAACATACGGTGAATCAAGAGCAGCAGAGGTGTTTAGAACTGTACCTCTTCTTATAGTGGATGGTAAAATAGGGAACATTCCATCGAGATACTTACCCATGATGAAAGGAGTAGCAGTGAACAATAGTAGATCCAAGTGAACTTACAAATAGAGTTATGCTCCCTGGCAATAGCTCCAGAAAATAGTCTTGATGACCAACAAGTGTAGGGGATCGCAACAGTCTTCGCGGGTAGTATTACCCAATTTATTGATTCGACACAAGGGGAGCCAAAGAATACTTGCAAGCCTTAACAACTGAGTTGTCAATTCAGCTGCACCTGGAAATAATTCTTGCTCACAGAAGTTTATCAGTTGCAACAGTTTGTAGTTGCAACAGCAAAGCAACAGTAGTAGTAAAACAGGAGCAATAGTAACAGTAATAGTAAACAGTGGGATTCGAGTGCGGTAGACATAGGGATGGATGGACGGGCGTTACATGTATGATTCTAAATATGTAACTTTAAGATCTAGGGCATTGCAGATAAATAATAACAAGCATCCAAGTACTAAACAATCCTAGGCATGTGCACCATATATGGTCATACGTGCTCGCAATGAGAACTTGCACAACATCTTCTGTCTAGCCATCCCGTGGCAGCGGGGCCTCTAGGGAACTACTGGCAATTAAGGTGCTCCTTTTAATAGAGCACCGGAGAAAATCATTAACACTCCATGAACACATGTGATCCTCACACCACAGCCATCCCGTCCGGTTGTCCCAATTCCTGTCAGTTCGGGGCCTTTGGATCCAGACAATGATATGTGTACACAACTTGCAGATAAGATCACAAACAATACTATCATAATGATCCAATAATAAGTTCAGATCTGGGATCATGGCACTCGGGCCCTAGTGACAAGCATTAAGCACAACAAGTTGCAACAAAGTTAGATAACACTAATAGAGATACTAGGCACTATGCCCTAACAATCTTATTCGATTACATGATAGAACTCATCCAATCCCTACCATCCCCAAGCCTACAGCGGGGGATTACTCACTCATGGATGAGGGAAACATCGATGGTTGATGGAGAGGCGTTGGTGATGACGATGGTGATGATCCTCTCCAAATTCCTTGTCCCGGCAGGGTGCCAGAACGGAGTTTCTGGATCCGAATCTTGGTTTCTGATGGTGGCGGTGGAGTGGAACTCTTTCTAGAAAAACGTCGAACCCCCCTCGGTTTTTAGGTCAAGGGGCAATTTTTAGGCGCAGAGGGAGCCCGAGGGGGTGCCTGGGGTGGCCGCACCCGCCTGGCAGGGGTGTGGGCCCCCAAGGCCTCCACTCTGTTTCGTCTCCTGGCTCCGTGGATCTTCTGTTGAAATATAATTTTTGGCATATTTTCTAGGATTTTTCCTGATAGTTGATTTTCTGCACAAAAACTAGACAGCAATATAAATCTACTGAAAACAGCGCCAGTACGCGTTAGTTGTATCTAAATCACACAAGTTTAGAGGAGAAACAATAGCAAAATTGTTCGGGAAAGTAGATACGTTTTGGATGTATCACCACTATCGAGCATAAATACTCCCTCTTGGAGTCACTAGCATCTACTTGGCCAAGATAGCTACTAGAAACGGAGAGCATGCAAGATCTCAAACAACACAGACATGATAGAATCAACAAGATAGAATTATTAATCAATCTAACATAGTAATCACAATATCCATTGGATCCACGCAAACAAAACATGCATGATTACAAATAGATGATCTTGATCATGAACAGAGCTCACAAGATCTAAACATGGTAGCACAAGGGAGGAGAAACAACCATCTAGCTGCTGTATGGACCCATAGTCCAAGGTGGAACTACTCACTCATCATACCATAGGCTGGCATGGTGATGAAGAAGGCCTCCGGGATGATCTCTCCTCTCTGGCAGGGTGCCGGGAAGAGCTTCGGATCCCCCCCCCGATCTAGGGTCGATGGTGGCGGCGGATACAGACTGTTTCCTGAAGATCTAATCGGGTACTTAGAGTTTTGGCATGGGGGGATTATATAGGCGAAGACGCGAGGCAGGAGGGCGCCCAGGGGGCCTACACCCTGCCCAGGCGCGGCCTAGGGTGGGCCCGCGCGTGGGGGGTGTGGCCACCCTGTGGCTCCCCTCCGGTCTCCCTTCAGTCTTTGTGTTCGTCTCGGTGAAATATGGACTTTGGCTATTGTCCCATCCAATTCCGAGAATATTTCCTCACTAGCTTTTCTGAATCCAAAAATAGCAAAAAACAGGCAACTGGCACTGTGGCATCTTGTTAATAGGTTAGTCCTAGAAAATGTATAAAAATACCTCAAAGTGTAGACAAAGCATAGCAAAGTGGATACTAAACAAGCTCGGAATATCAAAAATTATAGATATGTTTACGACGTATCAGCTTGCACTTTCTAACTTATAGAGACACGCTACAACTTCGGCTATTAGAGCGAGATAATAGAGCGCTACACGATAACTATAACATAACACCAAACATAACTCATATGATGATTTCCCCCTTGAAGGCCAGTCGAGGAAGTCCTCCCGCGGAACACACACGTTACAATTTTAATTATCCAATTGTTTAGTTGGTAAGGCTAATTACTAGTCATATTATTAGAGGAAAAGTATTGCTGGCGTTGTCTATGATCATGACACCATACTCCCGAGGCATCCATAACCATGGACAAACGGCTTCTCGAAAAGATTTACCCTATAAGAGTGCACTACTATACTTAAACGCATGCTCAACCCTTCAAGCAACATATTACGCGTGCCTTCCGAATCTCATAACAAGAACTGTCTCATAACTACGCATATATATAGAGGCATCACCTACTGTGTCAACCCAACCGAGAGGTATGAAAATTCTCGAGAAAGGCATGGTGTTTGCGCCTACTGTTGGATCGGGCCCTGTGGGAGTAACTTGTATGCCTCGTGGGTGCTGCCACCGTCTACCGTGATTTATGTATGCAAGCCATGGCAATCCACCAAAGATAAAGTCCAAAGACATACTCAACACACCCATGTCCGAGGACATATTATGCAAATGCACCAAAAAAAACCAATTTTGTAACCATAGTGTCGATAGTTGAGGGGGGATCCTAGAGGCCCCACGTTTGGTTAGCACGACCAACTCAAAACTGGTATCATAGAACAAATGGTTCCTAGGTCGACTCAACCAGTCCCCAAAGATGGTCGCTGCTGGGGTCTTATCATTATGTGAAGCCAATTACCAACAACAATAGATTAATATTCATATCAACAACATTATCCAGATATCAAGTTCCGCCTGTATGAGAGCAGTGCTAGCAAGCCTACAACTCGCAAGGACAAAGCTAGCTAAACAAACAAGGCAATAGGATAACTAATGCAATATAGTAGAGCAGGTAAAGTAAAGGAACGGTACTAAAGCATTGATAATAAGGATAGCAATAGATCAACAGAAGGAAGTAAAGACTATAAATGCAAAATAAGTAGAAGGGAGAGATTGCTCGCCTAAGAGACAATGTCGGGTAGCTGAAGGCTTGTAGTATCTCACATCGACTCATCATCCTATCCGGTGAAGAAGCAAGGCACTAGAAGAGGCAACAGATGCAATATTTAATACTATGGCGGAAGATCTGGCATGTTTATGTTATGATGCATGGCATGGCAATATCACTCTATCTTACCAATATTAAGTGGAATCGGAGTCCCGATAAATAAATATTATGGTTCAAGTTGTTTATAATCCCTCAATTTAAATGTTAGATTAACAATATAAAACATGTCATCCGTAAGCTACATAAGTTAAATAGAGTCGCAGTGAGACAAAAACATCCCGCATAACACTCCATGTTTAATTATTAAGTGAATCGTGGTTCCCCTGAAACCACATTATATATATATATATATATATATATATATATATATATATATGCAAAGATGTAAGATTTAATGCAACCAGAATAGATGGCATATTTAGAAAAATGTGGTTGGGGCGGGGTCTCACGGTTCGGGTCCAAGTCGGGTAGGTGATCTTCGGATTATGCACGAGGAAGCGGGAGTAGCGTTAGCCTGGAGACACCGTCTTGATATTTTGAAGTCAAAGTAGCCGAAGCATACTGACGTTAAAAGAAACCATGGTCGAACCTCCTAGGACTTTTGTCGAACAAGTTAGGTGGAGGCACAAACACAACGAAACGAAGAGACTAGTGATCCAGTGAGACCACGACTACCTCGTGCGTTGCACAGAAATTTTGCAACATGAAAAACAGCGGAGTGCACCACAGCGGGAGTGGAACGGGTAGGCCCGGGCGTTGAACGTTTGGCTACTGTCGGCCGGCATGCAGGTGCACGCCCGCGCAGGAGCAAGGGACGACAGGGCCCTTAGGCTGGGCTGGTTGGTTTGCAGCAAGGAATAAGGAGATCGGGTGTAGTGTGCACAGCACACGACGGCCGAGTCAGCCTGGAGGTCAACATGCGTGTGGACGCACAAGGAACACGCGGCAATGGAATCAGCTGCTGCTGGGGGAAGATGCATGGGGATCTGAGGGCATGCGTCGATGGAACCTGCCGAACTAACCATGGTGGCAGGCTGCTGCTGCGCTTGGTGGCTGCTATCTTGTACGAAGGGTCAAGGTGGCCTAGAGTTTGATGGATCGATGGAGTATGGTGTCATTGCACACTGGCCAATGGATGGTATGCACGCCAGCGCTCGGCCACAGGAAGAGAAACATGGAGGCACACGGAAAGCAAAGAGCGAGAGGTGGAATTTTAACAAGAAGAAAAGAGGATTTTTTCTCAGATTTAGATTTCAGGATTTTGGGCTGGGGTTTGAAAGGACCTCCGTGAGCCACAGATTGGAGTATTTATATAGTCTACTAAAGTTAACTAGATATCGTTAGTTTTGGGTTAAAACATTAAACGGGATTTTTCCTTTTTATTTTTATAAACAAATAACAAAACCTTTTGTGGCCACGTAACAGATCAGAGAATACTATTTTGTTTTAATTTCAAAATAAGAAAACGGTATAGGTTTAATAAAACCACTGAATAGAAAAACAAAAATAGGTTTAACCAAAATAATTTGAAGTTAAAATATACGAATAAAATGTGCATGATGATGTCATGATGATGCACAAAATAAAATAATAATAAATTTCTAATTTTTATATTTTAGGCCTTACAACATCCTGGATGAACGATAATCAAACTAAGTGCAAAAGATCAACTCATTCATATTCATCTATGGAAATTGCTTCTGGATAAATTGCTTGTGCTATGGGACCCAACCGACATTAGAAGGCTTTTAGGTGGTTGGGGTAGACCCCGAGCGTTTCTACTCTTAGGTGACTCGATCACCTTCGGAGACAAACCGCGGGAAACCCTGGCCACGATATCGCGGGGAGACCAAGGGTCACCAAGCTAGGCACTTCCTTAGGATAAACCTGACCTTCCATATTCGTCCCGAGCAAGGTCAGGTCGTGACGCCTTGTCCTGGAGTTCCTAGGCGGGCATTTACCTCCCTCCTTCTTGGGTGGACCGTGCCCACTTTAGGGGGATGAGTAATACCCGCTTAGGTTCCCATCCCTGGCGGGAGGTCGTGTTCCCTACGCCCCCACCAGACCAGGCCGTGAAAGGGTGAACGGGCATCCTTTGTTTGTTTTTGCGATGGTTCCTTTGGCGCTAGGCAACGATGGTTAGGTGCATCCGGGTGGCAGTCACTGCAATTAGGAGCGCCCCTGGGATCTGTGTCTTCTGGCGACCCTGCCGAGCAGATAGGGGCACCTATTCTTATGTGGGGAGGGGGTGCTCCATGTTTTTTAGGGGCGCGTCCCCTCAATCTTGCTTGTCCAAAGGAAAGAAGGGGACAGTTGGCCCCCTTCCATGGGTAAGGTTCTTATCCGAGGTTCTTATAACATTACCATCTCAGGTGGAGTACTCCTTCTGGTTCTGCTGATGTTGCAGCTTGCGGGAGAGGGTCATAATTCTCGGGGATGAGCCTCTATCAGGCTCTTTAGCCGGGCACCTTTCTGGTGGGTGATGTCGCGGGTGCGAGGTAACTTCTTCTACTAATGCTTGCAATTTTTGGAGGCTGAGCATTGACGGGGAATGCCGTTCTAGAGCTTCCCGGCTTGAATGATGCAACGGGTTAGGAGGAGGCGCCTTCAAGCATCCCAACCTCCTTCCTCTAGCCCCTCGGGCAAGAAGGAGAAGGTTGAGCTCGGGTTTTACCCCGGGGCCGTGGGCGATGACTTGAAAAGTCATATCCCTCCCAAAACCGTACAAATGAGGCACCGGCCGGCGACAATTGTTTCGTTCTTCTTCTTTTTCTTAAGGGGTGGAATGATGGTATTGAGGATGAAACTTCCTCAACCGTTGTTCGGATATGTGATACATCATAAATGTATCTATAATTTTTGATGTTCCATGCTTGTTTAGTATCCACTTTGCTATGCTTTGTCTACAATTTGAGGTATTTTTATAGAATTTCTGGAACTAACCTATTGAAAAGATGCCACACAGCCAATTGCATGTTTTCTGTTGTTTTTGGTTTTAGAAAAGCTAAAAAATTAATATTCTCGAAATTGGACGGGACAAAATCCAAAGTTACTATTTTTCACGGAGCTATACGGAAACGCGAAGCAGAGACGGAGTAGGGCACCAGGGTGGCAACACCCTAGGGTGGCGCGGGCCCACCCTAGCCGCACCACCAGGGGGTGTGGGCCCCACAGGCCTCCACCGACCTTTCCCTTTTTCCTATATATACGTCTCCTCGGGACGTAAACCCTAACATGGGCAAAAATCCACGAAAAGTCCCACAGCGCCGCCTCCACCAAAGTCTTTTCTGGGGCAGTTACTGGGGATATCCTCCCCGCCAGAAGCTCTTTTCTCGCACCGTTATCACCTGTATTTCAGTATCTCTTCGCCGAACTAGTGCACCTATACACCTTACAAGTGTATTGGGTGTGTTGGGGAAAAAGAGACTTATTTTATCTTGATTGCAGGGTTGCTTGAGAGGGATAACTTTGACCACTTCCTCCCTGAGTTTGATAAATCTTGGGTAATCCACTTAAGGGAAACTTGCTGCTGTTCTACAAACCTCTGCACTTGGAGGCCCAACAACTGTCTACAAGAATAGAAGTGCGTAAACGTCAATATGGAGGGTGATTTCAGGAATCTAGGGTCATTCCCGGGCTCCCGAGCGAGTCCATAGGGTATCCCCTAGCTTAGCACAGGGCCGCGGCCATCGGCACATGGCATCTTCTCGGGTCTCCGGGCAAGGGGTTTGACGGGCTCGCCGGGCGGTAGGGCCTCGGGTGCCACTCGGGGGCACCACTAAGGCTTAGTCGCGAATCCGGAGGGGGAATTGAGTCTTCTTGATGGAAATCCCCCAGTAATCTTGAAGTTGTTGTGTCGAGGCTGCGAGTGACAAAAGGAGGCGTCTTGGGAATACGAGTAGGTTCCACCAACTCAAGGTTGGGAGGCACTTCTTGGCTCAGGGTTTAATCCGAGTCCCTTGACAATGGCTGGGGATCTCCCTCTGTCAGGCCTCAAGCAGAAGGGCACGCTCCTTGTAGGTTGTTGTAAAAGTTCGGTGCTAGATCTTATGATCTGCTGATATGGATGTTGGTGCTTGTAGCTTTATCATTTATTGACGGGGTCCCGCTACCCAAGTGTACTAAAACGGGGGTGGAAGAACTATAGTCACGGAAACCAGGAAGGGGGAGCAGTCAGGCATCCATTGCGTCTCTTCGGGTCCAAGCTCGGGTAGCGTTAATGGCTTATAGTAACCTCCGGGGCCCTGGGAGATGACACGTCATCTCCCTTCGAGGTTCCTACCTAGGAAGGGGTGGAAAGAGGCGTCAGCGGGTCCCCGAGGACGTTAGCCCTGCCCGACGCAATTCGGTAGGCGCTCTTGTCCCGGCATACTATCGCGGCTGCTAGCAATGGCTCTTGAGTCATTTCCTATCCTACCTTGTCTGGTCATATGCCCCGGCATGGCCCATTCCATGCGAATGAAGAGGAAAACCATGTCGGAGCTCATCTAGGGGCACGGCGGCATGCCCGTGGTTATGGGAGCTAGGGCGGCTCCCCTCCTCGATCTTGGCGCAGGCTTCCACGATAGCAAAGATCTCTTGGGTGGAGTCGAACATGCAGGTGATCATGCGCCTTCTCACTCGGGGGCTTTGCACCCCTCAAAAGAAGGCAAGCTCCAGTCATTCCGTTGGCTCCTGGGGGAGGGCAACAAGCACACGAGTGAACTGACGAGTAAACATACTCAACGATTTGCCTGCTCGCTGCCATACCCACAATATGTCGAGGTTGTTGCGCCCTGCTGCTCCCTTCTTATCCCCGCTGCACCCAATGGAGGAGGACTCGAAGGGGGCTAGGAGGCTCCTACTAAGCGGCTCTCCCCCGAGGTCCTACCACTAGAGGAGGGTTAGCCGCTAGTGGGTGAAGAGCTTGATGATGCAGTGGATTCATCCTCCGGTTCCTCGGTTGAACCAAGGAGTCAAAAAATTTCCCATACACCAGGTCGTAGAAGGCTGGGCATAGGAGTCGCGTCGGTGAGATCTCTTTGGGAGATCCCCCTACCTGGAGCGCCAGATGTCGTGTCTTGATTTACAACACAGGGGTATGAGTCCCCCTTTGTTGTTTGCCCAGCGACATAACGTCCGACAAGCTCAATGGACACAATCACAGAGAGAGACACGGTATTTTTACCTAGGTTCAGGTCTGTAGTGGGTGGAGCCCTACATATTGCAACTATCTACTATCTAATTATCACAAGGTTACAAACGGTTCCTTCAACGAGAAGGTTCTCTAGTCTCTAATCCTCATCCTCCTCTAGTCCGACCTGGGTCTCCTTTTATAAAGGAACGGGACACTACCAAGGTCAGATACACGTCGTGGTGCAAGCTCAGTCATGCGGCGGGCGATGGCATGCAACGTGGCCTGGAAATCCTGTCATTGCACCGCGAGCGCTTAGAGTCTGCCTAGTAAAGACTGGTCCTAGGATGCGCCTGATCAGTCAGGTCCATGTTCCCTGGTGGATCTCCGGGTTCGATCTACCAGCGGAGGTATTGTTGGTGTCCCGTGTAGAGTCTTTCCTGAGCCCCCATGCGGGTACCGATCCTGGGTGGCGCACCTCCCATGGGTCATAGGAAACCCTAATTCCTTGGACGCGACATTGAAGCTCGGCCTTGGTGGCATTGTGTACAAGTTCAACCATGTTGTGGTATGCTTAGAACTCCGTGATGCACTTCATAGGATGGTTCAAGCTCATTAGGAAACAAGCCATGGTTTGCTCATCTCTTTCTTATATGTTAATGTGGATCATGTGAAGCTCCATCTCCTTGAAGTACTCTTCCACATTCTTCTTTCCTTTGTTGGCTTTTGATGCTTGTTGAAGAGGTCTCGGGTGTAGTGAGACAAAACAAAGATAGAGTGCATGTGAGCCTTCATTTCTCGCCAAGTATTGATGGGAGGATCTTCTCTTGCTTGACAGTAAACTTGAACTTGTTCCAACCAAAGGTTGGCGTAATCATCAAAATCAAGGGATGCCATAGCCACCATCTTCTCATTACTATAATTATGCATGCAGAAGATCTAATCAACCTTGAGTGCCCATGATAGGTGCTCTTCAGGATCATAAGAACCTGTAAACTTGGGCATCATGAACTTGATGTTTCCAAATGTTTCTTCATCTTGGCGGTCACAATGACTAAGGTGTCCATGTTGATGATGATGGTGGTGGTGATTTTCATCATCTGAGATATCATGAGGATCATCATCCAGGTCGCGATCACCTTGACGTACTTGGCGATGATTGTGTTGTTTCCTCGATTGATGAGGAGCTTGATGTTGTTGTTGTGGTGGTTATGTCGCATTTGGATGTGGAGGAGTTTGGTCCTCTTGTCGACGTTGGTGGTCTTGAGTCTCTTGATGCAGTAGTGCTGGTGGTTGTTGAGGAGGTGATTGCGGCTCATGCCTAGGTTGTTGATGAGGTTGCCGTTGCTCACCATTTCTTTAGTGATGCTCATGGTGTTGTTGGGGTTGTTGCTCCACATTTGGACCATGGTGTCAGTGTGGATGGTTGATGGTCTGAAAGAGTACAAGTTTGTCAGAGCACATTTTCACGAAAGTATTGTTTCAAATTTTAATACCAAATCCTAACAAGGAGCTTAGGAAAGTGTTCATTTGTGGCGTTTATGTCGCACTCGAGGTGTGACTGGTCTTGACTGAGTTGACTACAAGAGTTGAGGTGGAAAAAGGTTGAGTGTGAATGAAAGATTTTTGTATATTGAACGGACCTTAAATTAAAGAACATAAAATTAAGGGATTTATATTTTCGTTCCCTTGGTTCGTTAGTTCTACTCACTTTTCCCTAGCCTCTTAACTTTTCCTCACTTTTGACGATATCCTTCTCTGAAACTCTCACACTGTCTAAAACTCATTGTCCATCAGCCTTGCCGTTATGTGCTGACAAGTGGGGCCGTGTTCAGTTGGGTCCTATAGTGGACCCTTGCCGTTATGTGTTGACAAGTGGGGCCGCGTTATGTCGGTTCCCGTAGTGGACCCTTGTCGTTACATGCTGACAATTGGGGCCGCGTTGAGTTGGATCCCGTAGTGGACACCTCTATCCACTTATCGAGATCAGCATGGGACCCACAGCTTATCCACATGAGTGCCGGATCCACAGCTTATCCACGTGAGCGCCAGAACCACAACTTACCCAGGTTGGCATTGCAAGATGGGACCCTGAGCCATCCCCTAGTCTGTTCCTGTGTTGTTGCCTCCCCTTTCTTCTTCTTCTTCGGCAACGGCGACCCTTCTCCAGTGAAGGCGGCCCTTTCTCTAGTTTCACTTTGTCTCCCGTTCGTCCTGGCCGTAGTATGGTGCTCTCCTGTTGACCTGTATGAAGGATGCCAATGGCAAACGTGCATAGAGAAGGTTATATCTCGCATCAAGTTGTTCCGATTATAGGGGGCACTTGCTATTGATAATCAATTGGCGCAACTCGGGATCTTAATTGGGCACGCGCTAGATATGGAGAATGCGGCCGACAAAGGAGTCATTCCAATGATTTAATTTTTTTATCGAGTTAATGTCGCGGTTGCAATCAAGTGAATCTATAAGGTGAAAGTCAAACTTTGAGATTTAGGGAGATGGCAGTATAAGAAATAAGAAAATGACACAACTCTTGAACACTTTCAAATTAAAAAAATTATACAACTCTTAATATAAAAGAGTATTTATAATTGACACAACTCTTGAACACTTTTAAATTACAATTTAGACATGATAATGTTGTTCTAAGAAAATATTGAGAGTTTACCATTTTTAGAGCGTGAAAAGTGATCCCTAAACTGCCTTGTGCATATATGGAAATTATACACCTTTGAACATTGTGAAATCGCACTTAGGACATGGTAATGTTGTGCTATGAAAATCTTGAGAGTTTATCAATTTCATAGAGTGAAAAATTATGCATAAACTTGGATATACGAAAATTATACACCTTTGAACACTGTTAAATCGCACTTGATACGTGATAATGATGTGCTAAGAAAACCTTGAGATATTATCATTTTCATAGAGTGAAATGTAATGCATAGACTTGCATATATGAAAATTATACACCTTTGGACTCTTTAAAATCGCACTTGGGACATGATAATGTTGTGCTATGAAAATATTGATCATTTATTATTTTCATAGAGTGAAATATAATGTATAAACTTGCGTATAGGAAAATTATACACCTTTGAACACTGTAAAATCACACTTAATACGTGATAATGATGTTCTAACAAAATCTTGAGAGATTGTCATTTCACAGAGTGAGATGTAATTCATAAACTTGCATATACAAAAATGATACAACTTTGAACTCTTTGCAATCGCACTTAGAACATGATAATGTTCTGCTAAGAAAATCTTGATCATTTATCATTTTCATAGATTGAAATATAATGCATAAACTTACGTATATGAAAATTATACACCTTTGAACACAGTGAAATCGCACTTAATACGTGATAATGATGCTAACAAAATCTTGAGAGATTTCATAGAGTCCGGTGTAATACATAAATTTACATATGCGAAAATTATACACCTTTGAAATCTTTGAAATCACACTTAATACGTGATAATGTTGTGCTAACAAAATTTTGATAGATTATCATTTTTGTAGAGTGGAATGTAATGTAGAAACTTGCATATATGAAAATTATACACCTTTGATCACTTTCCCTTCAATTTATATTCAAAATAATTTGTTTATGGAGTTAAAGTATCCATGGCAAGCTCGTTATTTTGCATGGATAAAGGGGTTCCCCGACAGATATAGGGGTTATCCTGTCTGCTAGATCACAGAGGATCGACAGTTGGTGGGCAAGATCCGCGTGACATCTATCTCGACCAATCAGAGCATAGCAGCCAAGATGCGCACATGTGTGAGAGTTTGTGACTAAGAGAGAGGGGAAACTGAGTATAACTTAAAAACCAAGGGCAAAACTAACAAAGGAATTCAAATAGAAAATAGAAAGAGATTTAGAAAATGGAAAATGCATCTTTTATTCAATAAATTACATCTTGTCATACATCAAACTATTTGCAATTCAAATATACATGAGTGTGATAATTATTGTCTCATTCAGACAAACTATGTTTTGGGGATGGATATTTTGGGATGAGGCTTGAGTATGAAGCCATGAACCTTCATACATAGTAGGTGGTTTGAGAAATGGTGATTTAGGTTTAAACTTGATTTCTATGCATTTCTTATGGTGGCAGGTCACATAAGAAGACTCCTCGGGTAGGTGCCACTATGTTTTGATCTTTTTGAATTTTGTGTGCATAAAATGACTCGATTAGCTAGGTAAAACCCATTTGTTGACTCTCTGCTGACCAGCTACCAGAGGGTAAAAATGAGTATATTGCACTCGACAGTGTTATTACTGAAGGGAAAAACTGAGTACAACCAAACTGGCAGTGTTACACTCGAGGGTATAACTAAGTACAACTAAGTTGCCAGGGTTAGACACGAGGGAAAAACATGACGCACGGCACGCGTGTCGTGGTGCACAGGCCGGTAGCAGACGCGTGTGGCTGTACACGGTGCTGAATCGTATGCAGTTACACGGTGTACGGTGGTGAAATGAAACATCCCTTGCCTTCACCTTTATAGAGGCCTCCTCACCCTCACTCATCACTCACTCTCTCACTCACGCAACCGTCTCCATTATCACATCACCTTCTAAAAACCCCCAAGCAAACCCCAACCACACCGGCGATGGAGAAGAATGGCACAGTGGCCATAGTTGCCTCCAAGGGTGCTGGCGAGGAGGCCCCCATCCCCGTCCAGGCCCCCGTCGAGGCATCAAAGGAAGCTATTGTCCCCATCCAGGCCCCGTCCCCGCTTCGGCTGTAGCCGTGGGTGAGGAGGCCCCCACCAGTCTCGGGAAGATCCCGCTCAGCTGGGACCCCTATGAGGAGGAGGAATACATCAAGTCGGAGAACCCCTACAATACCAGCATCATTGACCCATGGTCGGAGGTAACTAGGGTTTTCTCCCCTTCCCTTGTTCTTCCCCCATTCCTATTGTTGGATGCTAGGTCGTGTGTTAGCTAATTCTATTGTGTTAGATCTCGTATTTCGATGAATCCCACTGTTCGTATTTAAATCCTATTTTATTTGTCCTTCGAGTTGCATTTCAGGGATTCCCTAGTTAGTACTAGTGCCTATATGTATTTGATTTTGTTTAAGATTTGGGGATTGGGGAATTTAACCCACTCGGTTAGTTAATTTATGGAATAATCAGGGGGTCACAATTGGTTAATTTATGCAAATAATCAATCCCGATAATCAAGGTATCTCAATCATGTACTTATTGCACGCTACTAGTGGATAGCAGCAATGTCTGCAGCGATGATGTGTCCAAGGACATCAGGACTCGTTAGGTGCTGAGGAGGCTGAAGTCCAGCCAGTATGACAAATTCTTTGTCGGCGACATCTATAGGTGCCCCTTCTGCACCAGGAGGGTCCTCGCCACTGACTTCAACTCCCTCATGAAGCATGCCGAGCATGTGACCACCTGCGGCCAGACCATGAATTTCCACACCTTCAGAGCCAAGCACCAGGCACTCAGTTTTCACATCCGCAAACTCCAGAAGGTGGGCATCGAAGAGGGTCGCATGCCCCCGATCAAGACCAAGGCGCCCAAGGTCAAGGGACAAGGCATCAAGAAGTGGAGGAAGCGCCAGCGGGAGGAGGCAGAGGCCCTCCTGGCGGAAGCCATGAGGGGCCACTGATTCTTGTGCTACTGTTGGTGCTGTTGTAAAGCAGCTTCTTTTGTATTGTCTGTGTTGAACTTGTCCGCTGCTGGTGAGTAGCCTAATTGTCGAACCTCATTAAGTACTGTAATATATATCCTATATTAGTTGGTTCCTCTACATCTTCTTTGATTACTGAATGTATTTACGGTACTGGTTATATTTTCTACTCTAGATTTGCTACCAAATTGGGAAAAACGACGTCTAAAAGGAACAATGAATGAAAAGAGAATCTTCTCTAGATTCACTACCTTTTTGGGCAAAAAAGCACAACAGTTAGTGAGAGAGACTAGGAAAAGGCACTCTTAAAAAGGCCAATCATAAAAATAATAACAAGGAAAACTTCCAATTTAGGTGACATAGCGCACGTAACTACCAAACGTACCCTAGATGGTCCCTCACTACGTCTCCCATAATGTGGTCCCAACCAAACGGCTCCACGCAGTCCCACATGGCATGGCCCCATAAGTCAGCTGTAGGGTTCATTGCATGGAAAAACAAAATTTTCTATCGCAAGAACACATAAAACCAAGATCCAATCTATGGAAAAGCCAAGATCTATTCTATGATATTGGTGCAATGATATTGAATAGAACTAACCCTTGTAGATCCAAAGCGTTAACAAGATCGGATCTCGTGGTTGATGTAGTCGATCACTTGTCGATCTCAAGATCGCGTGTACGATCCTTCCGGTGTCGCGTTCCGGCAGTGCTTCCGCACTCGATCACACGTATGGAGTCGATGAATACTTTCCTATCCCCATTCTAGTGGGCATCGGAGGTAGTAGATCCCCTCGGAATCCTAGCAGCACGACGGCGTGGTAGTGGTCGTGGAGGAGAGAATCCTACAGGGCTTCTCCTAAGCCGGAGTAGCAGGAAGGAGGAGGAGGAGGGTGGAGGCTAGAGTTAGGAGGAAGGGGCAGGGGTTGCGCCCTCCCCTCCCCTCATTATATAGAGGGGGTTGCGGCTAGGGTTACCCCTTGGCCCACCTCTTCCTCCATGTGGCGGCGCAAGGGAGGGGTGGGAGGGAAACTTGCCACCCAAGTCTTCCCCCCCAAAACCCTAGGGCTAGCTAGTTGGACCCTTGGCCTTGGTGCGGCTGGCCCATGGGCCCCATAGCATGCCTCAGCCCATGTGGCCCCTCTCGGCATGGTGGACCCACTGGTGGTCCCGCTTGAACATTCTAGAAGCTCCGGTCAAAATACCGAAAACTTTTCCGAACCCTGGAAGATGACTTCCTTTATATGAATCTTATTCTCCGGACCATTCCGAATCTCCTCATGATGTCCTTGATCCAATCCGGGAATCTGAAAAACATTCAGTCTCCAACTCATATTCCATATCTATTTAAACAACATCGACCCTTAAGTGTGTCACCCGATGGTTCATGAAATATGCAGACATGATCGATACACCTCATCGATCAATAACCAATAGTGGGACCTAAAGATCCATAATGGCTCCCACATATTCAACAATGAATTCATGATCGAATAAACCATTAACATACGATACCGATTCCCTTTGTCATGCGATACTTTACTTTATGAGGTTCGATCATCGGTATCTCCATACCTAGTTCAACCTTGTTACCGATAAGTACTCTTTACTCATACTATGATGTGACATACCTTGTGACCTAGTCACGTGCTTGTAAGCCAATTGGATGACACTCCACCAAGAGGGCCCAAAGTATATCTATCCGTCATTTGGATGGACAAATCCCACTCTTGATCCATGCGCTTCAACACATACTTTCAGAATAACCAATGCCACCTTTATAACCACCCAGTTATGAACTGGCATTTGATGTCATCAAAGAACTCATCCGGTGATGGTGATTAACATGATCTCATGGTCGAAGGATTAGGTTACTATGTATCTGAAAGCTTGTATCAAAACAAACTTAATGACTTGATCTTATGCTATGCTTACTATGGGTTTGTGTCCATCACATCATTCTCCTAATGATATGATCTTGTTATTAATAACATCCAATGTCCATGATCAGGAAATCGTGATCATCTATTAATCAACAAGCTAGTTTAACAAGAGGCTTGGTAGGGACTCATTTATGTCTTAAAAACACACAAGTATTAATGTTTCCTATTAAATACAATTATAGCATGGGATGTAAACATTTATCATAAACACAAAGATATAATAATAAACACTTTATTATTGCCTCTTGGGAATATCTCCAACAGTCTCCCACTTGCACTAGAGTTAATAATCTAGATTACATGGTAATATAGCTAACACCCATGGCATTCTGGTGTTGATCATGTTTTGCTCTAGGGAGAGGTTTAGTCAACGAATCTGCCACGGTCAAATCTGTGTGTACTTTCCAAATCTTTATGTTACCATGTTGGACATATTGTTGAATCGAATGGAAACATAGCTTGATGTGCTTCAGCTTCTTGTGTGACCTTGGTTCCTATGCATTAGCTATGGCACCCATGTTATCACAATAGATGGCCATGGGTTCAAACGCACTAGGAAGCACACCAAGCTCAGTAATGAACTCCTTCATCCATATCGCTTTTTGTTAAGCCTCCGAAGCAGCTGTGTATTCTGATTCAGTTGAAGATTTCGCCAAAACGCTTTGCTTGGCACTCCTCCAGCTCACTGCTGCACCATTCAAAATAAATACGTATCCAGAGTATGACTTTGAGTCATCTGGAACGGTGTTTAAACTAGCATATCTGTAACTGTTTACAACGAGCTCTTCGTTATCTCCATAAGAAAGAACCATATGCTTAGTCCTATTTATGTACTTTAGAACATTTTTGACCGCTATCCAGTGTTCCACTCCTAGATCACTTTGATATCTGTTGGTCAAACTAACAGCATGTGCAATATCCGGTCTTGTACATAGCATGGCATACATGATAGAACCTATGGCCGAGGCATAGCTGGAATTTGAGTCTTACTCAAGGTGTTACCTGGCAACATGGGCAAGAACCTTTTCTTGCTTTCTTCCATTCTAAACCTCTTTATAACCTTGTCCAGGTATATACTTTGTGAAAGCGCTTTTAAGCGTCTTGATCTATCTCTATAAATCTTGATGCCTAAGATATATGCTGCTTCGCCAAGATCCTTTATTGAAAAACTATTATTCAAATAGCCTTTGACACTATCAAGAATATCTATATCATTCCCAATCAACAATATGTCATCCAAAAACAGTACTAGGAATCCTAAAGAGCTCCCACTCACTTTCTTGTAAATACAAGCTTCTCCAAATGTTTGTATAAATCCAAAGTTTCTGATCACCTTATTAAAATTTGATTCCAGCTCCGGGATGCTTTCTTCAGTCCATAAATGGAGAGCTGAAGTTTGCATACCTTGACAGCATCTTTAGGATCAGTAAAACCTTTGGGTTGTACCATATACAACTCTTCCTCAATGTCACCATTAAGGAACGTCGTTTTGACATCCATCTGCAAAATCTCGTAATCGAAAAATGCAGTGATTTCTAACAAAATCTTCACAGACTTTAGCTTTGCTACCGGTGAGTAAGTCTCATCGTAGTCAACTCCTTGAATTTGTCGGAACCCTTTCGTGACAAGTAGAGCTTTATAGACAGTAACATTACCATTGGCGTTTGTTTTCCTTTTGAAAATCTATTTGTTCTCGCAGCCTTCCGACCATCAGGTAAGTCCACCAAAAGTCCACAATTGTTTTTCATACATGGATCCAATTTTGGATTTCATGACTTCTTGCCATTTTTTGGAATCTGGGCTCATCATTGCTTCCTCATACGTCGCAGGGTAGTCGGTGTTGTCCACCAACATGACATTCAAGACAGGGTCATAGCAATCAGGAGTGGTATGAACCCTCGTTGACCTGTGAAGTTCAGTAGCAACTTCGTTCAAAGTTTAATGATCACCATCATTATCTTCCTCTCTTACTGGTGCAGGCGGCACATGAACTTCTTCCGGTGTTGTGCTACCCTCAAATCCGAGAGAAGGTTCAACAACCTTGTTGAGTTCTACTTTCCTTCCAGTGACTTTTTTCAAGAGAAACTCCTTTTCAAGAAAGGATCCATTCTTGGCAAAAAAAAACTTTGCCTTCTGATCTATGATAGAAGGTATTCCCAATTTTTTCTTCAGGGTATCCTATGAAGACGCATATTTCCGCTTTGGGTTCAAGCTTGTCGGGATGTAACTTCTTTACATAAGCTTCACAACCGCAAACTTTAAGGAATGACAACTTAGGTTTCTTACCAAACCATAATTCATACGATGTAGTTTCAACGGATTTAGATGGTGACCTATTTAAAGTGAATACGGTTGTCTCAACTTCATAACCCAAAAACAATAACGTTAAATTTGTAAGAGACATCATATAACGAACCATATCTAAGAGAGTTCGATTACGATGTTCGGACACACCATTACCTTGTGGTGTTCCCGGTGGTATCAATTGTGAAGTATTACGCATTTCTTTAAATGCATGCCAAACTCGTAACTCAGATATTCACCTCCGCGGTCAGAAGCAGATACTTAATCTTCTTGCTATGTTGATTTTCTACCTCACTCTAAAATTCCTAAACTTCTTGATAGTTTCGGATTTATGTTTCATAAAGTAGATATACCCATATCCACTCAAGTCATCTGTGAAAGTAAGAACATAACAATATCCACCGTGCAATGCTACACTCATTGGATCACACACATCGGTATGTATTCTTTTCAATAAGTTTGTAGCTCGCTCCATTATCCTAGAGAATGGAGTCTTAGTCATTTTACCCATTAAACATGCTTCGCATCTTTCATGTGATTCAAGAAGTCCATCGGAATGGAGTTTATTCATGCGCTTCAATCCAATGCGACCAAGATGATAGTGCCACATCTATGTCGAACCATCATACAATTTCATTCGTTTAGCATCTATGTTGTGAACATGTGTATCACTACTATCGGGATTAAATAAGAATAAACCATTCATCTCAGGTGCATGACCATAAAAGATAGGGATTTCTATTTTCATGCCCTTGGTGTGTTAGTTGTACTCACTTTTCACCAGCCGCTTAGCTTTTCCTCACTTTTGCCGATCTCCTATTATGGAACTCTCGCACGGTCTGAGACTCGCTGTCTGTTAGCCTTGTTGTTAGATGCTGACAAGTGGGGCCGCATTTAGTCGGGTCCCATAGCGGACCCTCGCCGTTATGTGCTGACAAGTGGGGCTGTGCTTTATCAGGTTCCGTAATGGACCCTTTTCGTTACATGCTCACAAGTGGGGTCGAGTTTAGTTGGTTCCCGTAGTGGACACCTCTCTCCACTTATCCAGATCAGCATCGGACCCATAGCTTATCCACGTGAGCGTCGGACCCACAGCTTATCCACGTGAACTAGCCCCGTGCCCATGCCCATGACGTTGCCTCCCCTTTCTTCTTCTTCTCCGGCGACGGCGACCCTTCTCCAACGACGGCGGCCCTTTGTCGAGCTTCACTTAGGCCTCCCGTTCATCCTGGCTCAGTATGGTGTCGTCCTGTTGACCTATACGAAGGATGATAATGGCAACCATGCGTAGAGAAGGTTAGACAGCTAAAAGTTACCTATAGCGCACTGCTTGGTGTGCTACAGGTACCTGGAGATAGCAGTAGTGCACTGCATAGTGCGCCATGGCTAGGAAAGCTCGTGCGTTTTTAGTATGTTGCATGTGGCGCAGAGGGCAGTGCGCCACTAAAGCTAGGCCGTGTGTTCTTTACAATACAGATTATATACAATACACAATACAAATATACATACACAGATATAACATATATAGGTATATATATGAATACACAATTTGCAAAACAAGATAGAAACAAATACATATAGAGAATTCACATACATGAATACACAGTATAAGTTACATTGTTTTGATCAAGTTACAAAGTAGCTAGTGACATGAATACATATGTCTCGACCAAGTTAGAGCTCGGAAGCTCGTCTAGACATGTAAAGTAGGAACATGCGGGATACACAACCAAGGATGATAAGCATCACCGCGATGAAGGTGTAGGTCTTCATCTGGTTCCTCATCAATACTCCCACTAGATATCGCGTGTATCTTGCTTCCACCGCCGCCATAGTGTTGTACCCTTTGTAGATATTGCCGCTAAAATGGTGCACCTATCTTCGGAAGTCTTCCCAATCATCGTAGAGTTCGGGAACCCGTCCCTAATACATGACGTACCACGTCATCTACAAGTTGGAAATAATAATTAACTGGTGGGTGAACAAACCCGTAAAAGTTGCATATAAAAGATACACTTATCAAATAGCGTCAACTGAAAAAGAATTCCTCATATATTCCTAGGTTGTTGGAGACAAAAATATGATATGATGGAACTGTATGGCCAATTAGGATGCACAAGACTTGGACTTGTGCAAAGCACAAGGCCGGACAGCCCATCACAACACATTCACATATATAGTGTCCAACAACATTTTAATCATCGGCATTCTCAAAAAATACCAAAGTAACTTGGATTTGTGCCTCATTCTCCAAAAAATAAATTAGTCCCAACTCAAAAAGCATGCCTCATATGTACATAGGTCGTTGGACACAGGAGTATGTTATGATGGAATAGTGAGCCAAGTAGGATGCACAAGACCTGGACTTGTGCATAGCATAAGGCTCACTATCCCATTGCAGCACATTCACATATATAGTCTTCCACGACATTTTAACCATTGGCATTCTCAAAAAAGAGAAAAGTAACTCAGGTTTATGCCTCATTCTCGAAAAAGAAACTAGTCCCAACTCAAAAAGCATGCCTCATATATACATAGGTCGTTGGACATAGGAATATGCTACGATGGAACAGTTATCCAAGTAGGATGCACAAGACCTGGACTTGTGCATAGCACAAGGCTCACTATCCCATCGTAGCACATTACCATATATAGTGTGCCGCAACATTTCAATCATCGGCATTCTCGAAAAAGACCCAAGTGAGGAAAAAGGACCATAGTATGTAAAGGACCAAAGATTAAGCACAAAAACCAAGCATTGATTCATATATAACCCTAATAATAAGAAAAAGAAGTAAGTGGTAATTCATAACCCTAATAAGCTAAGTAGTCGCTAAAATGGATCGTATGGGAACCTAGAGGGGGGTGAATAGGTGCTACTCAAATCTTTAGTTATTTTTCAATTTTAGGCTTGACACAAAGTAAATTCTCTAGATATGCAACTACGAGAATTTCCCTATATGCAAACCTAACTACTAAACATCTAAAGAGAGGATCGAGGAAACCGTAGTGGAGCACGCAGAGACATAGGGATTTGTTTCACCGCATTTCCTTCCTTGTTAAGGGAAGTACGTCTGTGTTGGAGGGGTGGGCGGTTCTAAGAGCACCACGCCACAATAGGCCTCGCCATATTCTCAAATGGATCTCGCCACGAAAGGCCTGATCCACCATCTCCACTATTGGTACCCTTCGAGGAGGGAACCGGTGCCTTTACAACTCCAGCGGGGCACACATCCACACCCAAATTGGAGGCTCTCGTAATGACAACAATCTGCCACAAGAACAGATTATCAAAATAATCAAAACAAGGATCTAGATATTTGCAAGAAATACTAGATCGAGGGTTCTCCAAATGAATGGACAGGAGGTGAAGCGCTAGATTGCTGCTGATGAAGATCGAGCGCTCCTCCTTCGATTCCCCAAAGAACGAGGCCTTTGGGTGGATGAAGGTGGAGATCTCTTGGATGGAACTTGAGGAGCAGATCTTTTCTTTTTCGAATGAACCAAGCATTCTGGAAGGAGAGGGAAGATGGGTTTAAATACCTCCTACCTAGACCTGGCCGTTCTAGTAATTTGTTGGCAGATTATCCACCCCCCACTAGTGGCAGACTATCCGCCTTGAGGAGAAAATCCGCCCCAGGGCCGGAAGTTCTGGGGGAACTCTAGGCCCCCTCTCTAGGCGTTGCGCCGATCTTGACTTGAAGAAAAATCTCGAGGGGGCGGATACTAGGGCAGACTATCCGCCCTGGGGAAAAATCCGCCCCAGAGCCAAAAAGTCGGGGGGAAACTCCGCCCCCATATAGAGAGCCGCTCTGTGTCTCGCTTTGCCAACTCCTTGGTGGCGGATTATCCGGTCCCCTTGAGGGGCGGATTATCTGGCCTAGGGAAAACTTGCTGCCCTGGCTGGATAATCTGGGAGATATTCCTCCCCCCACATAGTGATCCGCGCCCTTTGTGATTAGGGAAGGGGGATTATCTGCCCCAAAACCACTTTGAGTCTCCTTTTCATATTGTTAAGATCTGCAACACTTCAACACACATTAAATAATCCTTGGTATTTTTTATCTAACACATAAAACACTAGGGATCATAAAATGTTCTTTCAATCTCCCCCTTTTTGGTGTTAGATGACTATACTAGGATTTGCAATAAAACCTGCTAACATCATATTCAAGAAATGAAAGAGGCTCTCCCTAAATGTGTGCATATCAATAACTTGCATTTGAATACAAATGCACACACTAAGGAGCAAGCCAATTTCATAAGATTAACGAGTATAATAAAGATGAGTTAGAAAAAACATTTCATACACGAGGATGTGAAATAACCAATGTAATAAGCGAGACTATTAGGCCTTGACAACATCCCACCATTTTAATGCATCAATATATAATTCCAAAATTCCATATGACATCAAGATAATTCCAAACTCCATAGATAAATCCAGAATTCCACGCGGATAGTTTCACAAATATAAATCCAGAAATTCAGATTTCCACACAGAATTCCACATAGATAGTTTCACACACGACATAGTATCATACAAAACCAAGAACAAATAGATGTTCAACACTAAATGGGCACAAGCAACTGATAAAGAAAACGAATGATAAAAACGGCAAATGCTTGCGCCCTACCCATGCAAATCCGAGACCTAAATAGAACTACTTATCCCCCTTTGGCATCAAAATGCCAAAAAGGAAGAAGAGCGATGATAACGCCCCAAAAGATCACTCCTCTTCGTCCTCCTCATCATCGTCATAGTCATCCCCGTCCCCTTCCTCTTCGTCATACTCATCAGCATCAGCAGCTGGAGGAGTAGGCGCCCTAGGCGGTGCAGGAAATAGGTGACTCTCAAGCTCTCCATAGTTGATCCCTAAGGTGTTCCACTGAGCATACGGTTCCGGAGCAGTAGGAGGAGGAGGATGGCCAGATGCCCCAGACACATGTTTTAGAATCCACTGCTGGGTGTGGGACATCTCATGGCTCATCTGGCAGGTCTCATACTGGACCTTGTGAGTGTCCACGCCCATGCAAAGAATGTGCCATTTAAACCAGTTGAGCTGCTTGAACTCACGGGACATAGGACACACCACGGGCCGGCAACCACTATCTCGTGCATCACGCATGAAAGACTCGGGAGCAGTGGAAGGGTGAGAGGTCTTATGTGCCTTGTTCTAAATCTTCTTGGGCTTGTGCACTCCATCCAAATCGCTACCAAATTCCTCATGTGGAAATATGTGCTTGATAAGTATCGTAATATAGGGAGCAGAAGGGATGGAGAGCCTGTTGAACATAGCATCAGTAATCTCATGATAGATATAATCCATGACATTCAACTTGTACCCCATAGATGACTCAATATTGGTGGCACATTCATGGGCAAAGGCAAGTAGGGGCACCAAGTGACCATGAATCTTATCATTATTGCCCCCACTTGGAGCAATGCTGTCACAGAACAAACCAACAAGAGCTGCATATAATGGAGATAGACCAGAAAAGGTACCAGCAACACCATCTGAAGTCAGGCAAGGAGCAAGGGCAGTATCCTTGCTGGGCTTGATAGGAGGAATGATGCTTTGGCCAGAATGAAGGGAATATGCCCTGAGAGGCAATAATAAAGTGTTCATTATGTGTATTCCAAGTATATGATAGATGTTTATTTTGCATGCTATAATTGTATTAATACGGAAACGTTAATACATGTGTGTTTAATAAACAAACAGAAAGTTCCTAGTTATGCCTCTCTCATAAACTAGCTCGTTGATTAACAAGATGATCAAGGTTTCCTGATCATAGACATTGGATGTTGTTAATAACTGGATCACAACATTAGTGTAATGGTGTGATGAACATTCATCTGAAGTATAGCATTATGATCAAAGTCATTGAGTTTATATTGCTATAACAACTTACAAAGTGATCCTAATCCTTAGACCATGAGATCATGTCAATCACTAACACCGGAGAGTTTCTTGATAACATCAAACATCACAACGTAATAGGGTGATTATAAAGATGGGTTCAGGACTAATAAAGTGTTATGTTGAGTCCCATGGATCGAGAGTGGAATTTGTTCATCCCGATGACGGATAGATATACTCAGGGCCCTCTCGGTGATATCACATTGGTTAGCTTGCAAGCAAGTGATTTGATCACTAGAATATTATATCACGGGAACGAGAAAAGAGTGCATGTCAGTAACGAGATCAAACTAGGTATGGAGATACCGATGATCGAATCTCGGACATGCAATATATCACGAAACAAAGGGATTAAGATACTAGCATAAAAGGTTCCGACGATCACAAGAAAGTCATCGTTGAATGTGTGGGAGTCAGTATGGGTCTCCAGATCCCGCTTCTGATTATTGATCCGAGAGGGGTCTCGATCATGTCTGCATTATTCACGAACCGTAGGGTGACACACTTAAGAGACACCGAAATCCAATTGGAGCAAAAGTTTCATGCCGAAAGAATAAACAAGCGCAGGAATTTATTTCACTAGATACCGAAACAGGTTTTCGGGTGAAATTGCATAAAGAGGTTATGCATGTGAAATAGAATTATAGCAAGGGGTTATATGTGAATGTTTGTCATTAAATTAATTGAAAAAATTCTTAATAAATAAAAGAGTTTTATTTAATGAGAGTTTGCATTAAATTTGGTGGAAATTTAATAGCAAGTTTGAGTGGGATTTTGAGTGGAGGGATTTGAATGGATTTTTGTGAGTGGAGTGTCCACCCACATGAAGAGGGGAGGGCAAGGGGGCAGCCCCCATGCACCGGCCACCCCCTTGGGGTTCCCCCCTCTCCTATAAAAGGCACCCCTCTCCTCACTTCTCACTCACACCTCCTCGTGAAGGATCTCTCTCCCCCTCTAGAATTTATCCCCTATGGTCTCGGACTAGCGAGATACATGTTCCAGGTGGCTATTCGGCAATAAAGAGTTGTGCTTCCGCTACATCGCTGGAGCGGGGAGGCGGAGGTTGCTCGGTGCCTCGGACATGTGTGCGAGCACGGATGCGCTGCTCATTTGCGGTGCTAGGACTTCCTCTCGATCATGAGATCGGCAAGAGATCGTCTACATCAACCACGAGTCGAACTCGTTAAGCTTCGTCGGTCTTCAAGGGTATGTTCTCTACGGATATACATCTGCCCGTTGTTTGTATCTAGTAGATAGATCTTGGTACATAGTTCCCATCGTAGGAAAAATTTTGTTGTCTATGCTGCGAACCGTACAGTGGTATCAGAGCCGGATCTATGCGTAGATGCTTTACACGTGTAGTACACGTATGAGTATGTGGGCGATGATGATCATGTTGTTGCTCCTTAGTTGTAATTTTGGATATTGGTGGCATAGTGGGATGAAGCGGCCCAGACAAACTTTACATGTCCTCGCACATGAGACCTGTTCCACGCTTGAAATGCAACTAGTTTGCATAAGTGGCTAGCGGGTGTCTGTCTCTCCTACTATAGTAAATATCTATTTTGCAGCGAGTTGTCAACAAATTGGTTGTCCTCGTTGTGGTTCATGTTCGTAGGTATGAACGGTTCTATCTTAGAAAACCCTAAGCCACGTAAAATTTGCAATGGATAAATTAGAGGCGTCTAGTTTAGATTGTTGCTGGGCTAGTGTTATGATATGGTGATGTTGTGAGTAGAAGTATGAGATGATACTCTTACAACACACATAACGTGTAAGTTCCATAGACCTTGGCCTTACACATAAAGGTATGATAGTGATCATACCACGGTGCACATGATAGAGATCATATGCGGGAACCATATCATTTTACTAATAAACATATGATGTTTGATAGCATCTTATATTGCTTGTTTGGCGTTTTATTCGCATAATAAGATTATCCCTCATTTAAATATCAAGATAAGAATGTGTTCTTCCTTTAGTATGCACCGATTATGTTTTCGTCGCTCCAAGACATCACGTGATGATTGAGTGTTCTTGGATCCACGACCATATTTCGAGTGTAAGACAGTTACACACGCAAATACTAAGGTTCTTACTTGGCGAGCCTAGCATGTACACACATGGCCTCGGAACACAGACCGAAAGGTTAAGCATGAGTCATATAGTATATATGATTCCCATTTGATGCTCGCCTTTTAAGCTATACCAACTCACGTGATGATCGGACCTGGTATAGTGGATTTGGTTCATGTAATCACCAAAAGGACATGAGGGATGTCGTTTTTGAGTGGGAGTTCATTCGTAATATGGATTAGTTGAACTCAATCTATCATAAACTTAGTCTAAACTTTACAAATTATGTTGTAGATGGCACCACCTGCTTTTAATTTCAATGTGTTCATGGAGAAAGAGAAACTTGCAACGAACGGTAGAAACTTCACCGAATGGGCCATGAATTTGAGGATTCTCCTCACTGCTGCATAAAAGCAATATGTGATAGAAGCGCCGCTAGGCCCCCCACTTTTTGACGATGCCCCTGACGAGGAGAAGAATGTCTATCAGACTCGTCAGGAGGACCACAACTTAGTTCATTGCGGCATATTGTATGGGCTAGAGCCGGAACTTCGAAAGCGTTTCAAAAACATCAATGCATTTGATACAATGGGTGAGTTGAAAATGATTTTCGACACACATGCTACTGTAGAGAGCTACAATGCTTCAGAAAAGTTCTTTAGCTGCATGATGGAAGAGCACAGCTCCGTTAGTGAGCATGTACTCAAGATGTCGGGTTACGCTGATAAGCTTGTGTCCTTGGGAATATCGATTCCCATTGACTTAGGCATCCATAGTATTTTGCAGTCTCTGCCACCTAGCTATAAGAGCTTTGTAATGAACTATAATATGCAAGGCATGAAGAAGTCTCTCCCCGAGCTTGTTTCGATGCTTAAAACTGTAGAAGTGGAGATCAAAAGGAACATCAAGTGTTGATGATCAATAAGAACACTGGTTTTAAGAAAGACAAGAAGGGAAAACGGAAGGGAAGTAAGGGCGGCAAGCCGGTTGCCGTGCCTGAAAAGAAACCCCGAGTTGGACCTAAGTCTGATACCGAGTGTTACTATTGTAAGGGGATTGTCCACTGGAAGTGCAACTGCCCCAAGTATTTGGCAGACAAGAAGGCCGGCAAGGCAAACAAAGGTATATATGATATACATGTTATTGATGTGTACTTGACTAGTGCTTGCAGTAGCACCTGGGTATTTGATACCGGTTCAGTTGCTAATATTTGTAACTCGAATCAGGGGCTGCGGAACAAGCGACCGCTAGCAAGGGGTGAGGTCAAGATGCGTGTCGGAAATGGATCAAGAGTTGATGTGATCGCCGTCGGAACGCTACCTCTCCATTTGCCGTCGGGATTAGTTATAAACTTGAATAATTGTTATCTGGTGCCTGCACTGATCATGAACATTGTATCTGGATCGTGTTTGATGCGAAGTGGTTATTCATTTAAATTCGAGAACAATGGTTATTCTATTTATATGAATGAAATCTTTTGTGGTCATGCACCGATGATGAATGGTTTATTTCTATTAGATCTCGATGATAATGTTACACATATTCATAATGTTGATGCTAAAAGGATTAAACTTAATGATGATATATCCGCATATATGTGGCACTGCCGTCTAGATCATATTAGCATTAAACGCATGAAGAATCTCCATTCGGATGGACTTTTAGATTCACTTGATTTTGAATCATTTGATACATGTGAGCCATGCCTTATGGGCAAGATGACTAGAGCGCCGTTTTCGGGTTCAATGGAACGGGCAATAGATTTATTGGAAATCATACATTCTGATGTATGTGGTCCAATGAGTGTGTCGGCGCGAGGTGGATATCGTTATTTTGTTACTTTCAAGGATGATTTGAGTAGATACGGTTATATCTACTTGATGAAACACAAGTCTGAAACCTTTGAAAAGTTCAAGGAATTTCAGAATGAAGTGGAAAATCATCGTAATAGAAAGATCAAATTTCTACGGTCTGACCGTGGAGGTGAGTATCTAAGTTACGAGTTTAGCATTCACATGAAAGAGTGTGAAATTGTTCACAACTCACACCTGCCAGAACACCACAGAGAAATGGTGTGTCAGAACGTCGTAATCGTACTTTATTGGATATGGTTCGATTTATGATGTCTCTGACGGACTTGCCATTGTTATTTTCGGGTTATGCACTAGAAAATGCTGTATTCAATTAAATTCGGGCACCATCTAAATCCGTTGAGAAGACACCATATGAATTGTGGTTTGGAAACAAACCTAACCTGTAATTTCTTAAAGTTTGGGGATGCGATGTTTATGTGAAGAAACTTCAACTGGATAAACTCGAACCCAAAGCGGAAAAATGCGTCTTCATAGGATACCCTAAGGAAACTATTGGGTATTCCTTTTATCACATATCCGAGGGCAAAGTTTTTGTTGCCAAGAATGGATCCTTTCTAGAGAAATAGTTTCTCGCGAAAGGTCTGAGTAGTCGGAAGGTAGAACTCGAAGAGGTTATTGAACCTTCTCTTCAAGGTATGGTGAGTAGCGCTGCGCCGGAAGTAGTTCCGGAGTTGGCTTCACCAGTTGAAGAGGGAACTAATGATAATGATCATGAAACTCCGAAAGAAAATACTACCGAACCTCGCAGGTCTAGAAGGACGCGTGTAGCTCCCGAGCTGTACAGAAATCCTGTCATGAATTTCATGGTTGATGAAAATTATGACCCTGCGACATATGAAGAAGCGATGATGAGCCCGGATTCCAACAAATGGTTAGAAGCCATGAAATCCGAGATGGAATCCATGTATGAAAATCAAGTTTGGAACTTGGTAGACTTACCTCACGACCGAAAGGCCATGGAGAACAAATGGATTTTCAAAAGGAAAACTGATGCTGATGGTAATGTGACCGTCTATAAAGCTCGAATTGTCGCAAAGGGTTTTCGACAAATTCAAGGAGTTGACTACGATGAGACATTCTCTCCCATAGCGATGCTAAAGTCAGTTAGGATTATGTTAACAATTGCTGCATATTTCGATTATGAGATATGGCAGATGGATGTCAAAACCACGTTTCTCAATGGTAATATTGAAGAAGAGTTGTATATGATACAACCAAAGGGTTTTTCAATACTAAGGATGCCAACAAGGTGTGCAAGCTTCAATGATCCATCTATGGATTGAAGCAAGCATCACGAAGTTGGAATGTCCGCTTTGATGAGGTGATCAAAGAGTTTGGATTTGTCCAAACTTATGGAGAAGCTTATATTTACAAGAAAGTGAGTGGGAGCAATGTGGCATTTCTGATATTATATGTGGATGACATATTATTGATCGGAAATGATATAGATCTTTTAAACAGTGTTAAAAGTTATATAAACAGCAAATTTTCAATGAAAGAACTAGGTGAAGCGTCATACATTTTAGGAATAAAGATCTATAGAGATAGATCTAGACGCCTAATAGGGCTATCACAAAGTACATACCTTGATAAGATTTTAAAGAAGTTTAAAATGGACGGAAGTAAGAAGGGGTTCTTACCTATGTTGCAAGGAAAGACATTGAGTAAGACTCAAAGTCCGGCTACGGCGGAAGAAAGAGAGATAATGGACAAAGTCCCCTATGCTTCAGCCATAGGCTCTATAATGTACGCCATGCTATGTACAAGACCGGATGTGGAAGATGCTATTAGTTTGACTAGTAGGTACCAATCAGATCCAGGTTCAGAACACTGGATAGCGGTCAAGAATATCCTTAAGTACTTACGAAGAACTAAGGATATGTTTCTTGTATACGGAGGTGAAGAAGAGCTTGTCGCTAAGTGTTATGTTGACACAAGCTTTGACACCGATCCGGATGACTCTAAGTCTCAATACGGATACGTATTTCTCATGAATGGCGGAGCGGTTAGTTGGAGGAGCTCCAAACAACCTATGGTGGCAGGATCAACAACGAAGGCCGAATATGTTGCTGCTTCGGAAGCGGCTCAGGAAGCAGTTTGGATGAAGGAGTTCATATCCGAACTAGGAGTGGTTGCAAACGCGTTGGACCCAATGGTGATCTATTGTGACAACAATGGTGCCATTTCCAATGCCAAAGAACCAAGGTCTCACAAGCATTCCAAGCATATTAAGCGCCGGTTTCACTCCATCCGCGAGCATGTCAAGGATGGAGATATAAAGATTTGTAAAGTACACACGGATCTCAATGTAGCAGATCTGTTGACTAAAACTCTCCCTAGAGCAAAACATGATCAACACCAGAACTCAATGGGTGTTATATTCATCACTATGTAACTAGATTATTGTCTCTAGTGCAAGTGGGAGACTGAAGGGAATACGCCCTGAGAGGAATAATAAAGTGTTTATTATGTGTATTCCAAGTATACGATAGATGTTTATTTTGCATGCTATAATTGTATTAATACGGAAACGTTAATACATGTGTGTTTAATAAACAAACAGAAAGTTCCTAGTTATGCCTCTCTCATAAACTAGCTCGCTAATTAACAAGATGATCAAGGTTTCCTGATCATAGACATTGGATGTTGTTAATAATGGGATCACAACATTAGTGTAATGGTGTGATGAACATTCATCCGAAGTATAGCATTACTATCAAAGTCATTGAGTTTATATTGCTATAACAACTTACGAAGTGATCCTAATCCTTAGACCATGAGATCATGTCAATGACTAAAGCCAGAAGAGTTTCTTGATAACATCAAACGTCACACCATAACAGGGTGATTATAAAGATGGGTTCAAGACTAATAAAGTGTTATGTTGAGGCCCATGGATCGAGAGTGGAATTTTTTCATCCCGATGATGGATAGATATACTCAGGGCCCTCTCGGTGATATCACATTGGTTAGCTTGTAAGCAAGTGATTTGATCACTAGAAAGTTATATCACGGGAACGAGAAAAGAGTGCATGTCAGTAACGAGATCAAACTAGGTATGGAGATACCGATGATCGAATCTCGGACATGTAATATCTCGCAAAACTAAGGGATTAAGATACTAGCGTAAAAGGTTCCGACGATCACAAGAAAGTCATCGTTGAATGTGTGGGAGTCAGTATGGGTGTCCAGATCCCGCTTCTGATTATTGATCCGAGAGGGGTCTCGATCATGTCCGCATTATTCACGAACCATAGGGTGACACACTTAAGAGACACCGACATCCAATTGGAGCAAAAGTTTCATACCGAAAGAATAAACAAGCGCAGGAATTTATTTCACTAGATACCGAAACAGGTTTTCGGGTGAAATTGCATAAAGAGGTTATGCTTGTGATATATAATTCTAGCAAGGGGTTATATGTGAATGTTTGTCATTAAAGTAATTGACAAAATTCTGAATAAATAAAAGAATTTTATTTAATGAGAGTTTCCATTAAATTTGGTGGAAATTTAATAGCAAGTTTGAGTGGGATTTTGAGTGGAGGGATTTGAATGGATTTTTGTGAGTGGAGTGTCCACCCACATGAAGAGGGGAGGGCAAGGGGGCAGCCCCCTCTCCTATAAAAGGAACCCCTCTCCTCACTTCTCACTCACACCGCCTCGTGAAGGATCTCTCTCCCCCTCTAGAATTTATCCCCCATGGTCTCGGACTAGCGAGATACATGTTCCCGTTGGATATTCGGCAAGAAAGAGTTGTGCTTCCGCTGCATCGCTGGAGCGAGGAGGCGGAGGTTGCTCGGTTCCTCGAACGTGTGTGCGAGCATGGATGCACTGCTGATTTGCGGCGCTAGGATTTCCTCTCGATCTTGAGATCGGCAAGAGATCGTCTACATCAACCACGAGTTGAACTCGTTAAGCTTTGTCGGTCTTCAAGGGTATGTTCTCTACGAATATACATCCGCCTGTTGTTTGTATCTAGTAGATAGATCTTGGTACATAGTTCCCATCGTAGGAAATTTTTTGTTTTCTATGCTACAAACCCTACACAGAAGCTATGTCACGACCATGGAAGTCGTATCCAAGGACCCGACCAAAAGTGCGGAAATCTGACTGAATAATAGTGGTCCGGTTCATACACTTCATGGTGCGAAGCTCATCTCCGCAAATCAGAAGGGTAGAGAAGAATTGCTTCAAAACTGAGCAGTCATAGTGGCATTGTAAGGTCATAAGATGGTGCAGCCCCATTATAACAGTCACATCCAAAGCCTCACGAAGTCTTGACTTGGATTGGTCCTCAGTCAAATTTAGAGGACGCATAGGGTGTATCTTGAGAGTAGCATAAACATCATAATGAATGTACCTAAAGTGAGGACACGAAAACATACTATCCTCTGGAGGACCTTCACTGTCAGCCTCAGCATAATGATCAATGTGATGAATTGAGGAGTACTCAACATTGTCCATGGCATTGTAGTTGACACGGGCCTGCTTGCCCTTTCCCTTGCGAGATGTGATCTTCTTGGCTTTTCTAGCTGCCTCGGCCATCCGTTCAACCTCTCTTTGTGACCTTCGGATTTCAGTCTCGTCAACAAGCTTACCCTCTTTGTTGTGTCTGATATAACCGGCATGGGGACGACGCATGTAGGTATTGGGAGCACTGGAACCACCTGTGAAGAGCAATATATAGGTAGCATGGGGATAAGCATACACAAAATTCCAAGAGGAATGGTAGATACGGTAGGAAAACAACCCATGGTCCAATGATGCACACTAGGAGAATCTGAGACAAAACCAAAACAGGCAGTGAACCTCCAGGCCAAATTTGTAACATCCCTAAAATCATGTTTTCAAAGATTGCATATCATCCATGCATGCATATCATTTAGGGATCAAATATCAAACTAATTTCAAGAAAACAGAAGCACTAAGTGCTATTATTTTATGTGAGCATGCATTAATTTAATGCCACTCTCAAATGAGAGTATAATTGTTTAAACCAAGCTTTGTTTGCTCTCATGTTGTTTTAGTTGAATGTTAGAGTTTGGACAAAAATTTACAAAACAAACATGGGTTTAAAACCATCCTCTAAATCAAGTGGTATGACACTATTTTTTTTGATTTTTCCAATAAGTACCAAGCAAGGCCAGCAAGGCAGCATGGTTTAATACTCAAATTTACACAGGAATTCATATTACAAAAGGCCATAAAGATTTGAAATTGAAATTCTTTTAAATTCATTTGAAATTGATTCCAGAAAATCAAACAGAAAATAGAAAAAGAGAAAAGAATTAGAAAAGGGCCGACGCTACTAATCTAGCCCAGAACCAGATCCAGCCCAAAAAGCGCGTAATCGTTTGCATTGATACAGCGCGTAATCGTCGCCCTGTTCTGGCTATAAAATCACCACCTCGTCGCGGTCCTTTTCCCCTAAACACCCACACCTAGTCGCCCCCAGGCTGCGCATATTCGAACTCACTCCGCCGCTGCACAGACGGACTTCGGCGGTAAATTCTTGTGAGCATACTCCACTCCTTGCCTTTTTAACTTGCCAGAAAGATCTTCGCGACCGTGCGCATCGTTTAACCCCATGGGTGCATCCTAGGGCCATTCAGAGCCTCGCCAGCGTCAACACCAGAACGCCACCGATGACCACGTCCAATCAAGAGAGTTCTCCCCGTAAGCTCCGACCGCCCCCTTCCCACTCTTTGATGTTCATGTGTTCGCCAGGCTTGTGCGTGTCTAATGACACCATCCATTTTGCTAGGCGCGAACTATATCTTCGCCAACGACGACGAGCGACCGTAACCAACGGCTGTAGGTTCTCCGGCGAGCAATAGCGGTCGAGTCCGTGCGCCCCTGTCCCTTCCTTGACCACCTCGAGCACTGCGTCGACCTCATGAGCTCGGTTATCCCCTCTATTTCCTCCCTTGCTTCCTAGAACCACCGGAGCATCGTCGGCAGCAACACCGCCGCCGCCAGCAGCCAGCTGTGCCGCCAGTTTTGAGTCAGAGCGTTTTTGACCACTGGATCTAGATCCAGTGGTGTAGATTAGATGCATGCCGAAGGGGTACGGGCAGATCAGAACTGTTGGTTTTAAGTTAGATCCAACGCACCGCATCGACCGATCCATGCGAAGCGGTACCAACGAACAGAAGCTGCCGCGTGGCCAGTCTTTTGTTTTAAAAAACAGGATTTAGATCTATTAGATGTTTAAACTTGAAAAATTCATAACTTTTGATTCCCACGTCCAAATTTGACAAATTTTATATCATTGGAATCAGGAGAGAAAATCCTTTTTATTTATGCAATGTGTTTAATGTTTTGCCTCTCTAAAAATGATTGTTTTTACAGAAACATTTGTAGGCATAATTTGTGTATAGTAATTATTTGAAAAATGTTATGGTATTCAAATAAAGTTTATTTGGCATATTTTGAACTTGCTTATGATTCAGTAGTGTGCACTTGTCTTGTTTGGAGTAGAAAATCATCACATGGAATTTTGCATGCATTCATATATTTTTGTTTGTATATGTTTTGTATGTGATTTGGTGCCATTATTTTATGTGTAGATTTTGGTGCAAATAGTGATTGTGATTGTGAAGATTGTTGCTACTCCCCAAACTACCAAGGAGAGTGGTGCTTCATGATTTTATTCCTATGTTTTTCAACTATGCACTAGAAATATTTTGTATAGGACTTGCATGAATATTTTGATCTATATGCTATGCTTGGGAAATCCTAGTAGTTGTAGAATTTCTAGAAATCTCTAAGTTAAAATACTTATCAATGACATGCTTAGCCTAGCTAGTAGCAACCAAGGGTGGTTATATATTCATGCTATGAGAAAATATTTCTAAGTCTTTGGACTTATGTTTTTGCTTAATAAAACAACTAAGTGAATGAAACACCTAGGTGGAATGGAAAGAATGGTTTATGTTGAGTGGTTACACAAGGCCCATTTCTATGGCTTACCTTGTGTATCTCAGTTGTGGAAATCCACCCAGGAACGAAGGGATTTGAGAGGCCAAATGTTAAGAAGCTTTTAGTGCAGCCACATGGCAATATGGGCTCTGCCTGGATCATATAGGTTGCAATAACTTAGCCATTTGGACAATTGGTGGTAGTGGGATGATAGGTTGGAGCGCGTCCATTTGGTCTAAGGGAAGGCTTCTGAAGGGTCCTGTCTTGGTGAAAATCAAGTCTTGTGGGGAAAGTGCACAACCTCTGCAGATGGAAGAATCTAAGTACTTAGCCATGTCCCTGGTATTGGACAACTTGAGCATCAAGACATGGAAGCTATCAAGAATCTCCTCATCCCAACTTCTAAGTTAAAACTTGTGGTTGAACAAGGGTGAAGGTTCACCAAATTCTATTGGTGATTCCTTGGGAAAGTTTATCAAAGAAAAACTTAGTGTTTTCAACTAATAGGCAAAAACTTATTTTGAGCAAAGCAAGCCTATGCTACACTTAGCCAAAATGCATATAGTATCTAGACTACTAATATTCTACTAAGGTATCACTTGCCAATACTATTCCAATGTATTGACCCACTGTGGCTGTAACTTGTGATGTTGCAGGTTATTCTAATCATGATTAGGGGTTATGAGTCTACACTCAACATGCTTGCCTGTGGCACATGAAGATGAAGACTTATTATATATTTGAACTCTTGTATTAGGCCTGTGTCCATGGAGTTTGTAAAAGACTATGTTTGTCTCTCGAATGATATGTAATAATGACCTTTGTTTCTGTGTACTTCATCTTAAACTGTGGATGCTAGCATTGATCCAGGGACTAGCATTGCAATAACAGGGATCCTTACCTTTATGAAGGGAGGGATCTTACAGATGGTATCAGAGCACTGTGTTGCCTGTAGGATTATGACACTAGGATTGGAAACCACTAAGGAAAAATTTTCAACAACTTCCACACTTGTATTTTTCTTCTCGTAAAGTTTTCTAATCTTCTTTCTCATCTCTATTTGTAGATGAACTCCATCAACGAAGCCGTGAGGAAGGTACCACTCATGACTATGACTTTGGAATGTGAGACAGAATTCCCCAAGGCTCTCAAGGACCTCATGGTTTCCATGGGAATACATGGTGCAGCTGTGTACAAAGGTTTTACTGTGATGGATAAAGGAGTTGAGTACTGGTGGGTGCAACTTCACTTGTATAAAAACAAGGAAGACAACCACATGGAATCAGGATTCTGCATGGTCACCAACTTAGTGATGCACACCACATTCTTTGACTCAGCAAGGGATGCAGCTTGGAAGGCCATCAAAGATCTTGGTGATAGATTCAAGTGCAGAATGCTCAACACTCAGAATGACCTTAGGGAAGAAAATAAGCATACCCAAGAGTTAGAGGCTACCAACCAACGTTTAAGAAAAAACATCATAGACTTAGCAATGGAGTCATGTGATCAGGATCGACAGATTGCCTCTAGGGATGCCCTGTTAGCTAACTTGGCAAGTGAGATGGGATTATAACGTACTTTGTTAGTTGGACCACCACACTTATCATTTTTTATTTTCCAAATGTTGTCTAAAATAAGTTGAACCTTGGATGCTTGTAATGGATTTATGTATGCCATGACTTATGTGTTTTGATATGCTTGTGATGCCTTGTCTTGTGATTCATCTCTATGTATGTTGATTCTAACTTTTTCTATCTTATAAAATAGATGCCTAATGTTACTATCAGCACGGCTGAAGAGTTCAAGGGAACTCGTTTTGGCACTCGACTTATTGAGCTCACTAGTCTGCTCAATCTTCCGTTTCCTAGCATCATGGTGCTTCCCCTCAACAAGTTTGAGAGGAAAGACCTTTGGGGCTTCAATGTTAATCAGCCAGGACGCCAGACTGAGCCTACCATGGAGGCGATCATCTTCAAGTTCATGCATGATGACAGGGAGAGAGGCCTAGAGGTAGTCATGCATGATTTACTTGCGCGTCTGTTAGGGAGACACTCTCGGGAGATTAGAGGTACTCACTTCCATGCCTTCGATAGACGTGATGAGGATGGTGAGGCCATTGACTTCGAGGACACTGCTAGAGAGACGGCAGAGCCGATTCGTCTATACCTCCAGGACTTAGAGGTTCTTCTTAGGCACTTAGATACTGATAGGACCAACGTCATGCTTAGTAATGACGAGCTCCAGGTGCAGCTTCGCGAGAAGGACAACCTCTTCGCGGAGCAAGATGAGATAGTTAAGGAAATGAAGGCCAAGTTTGAGAGTCAGGATAGAAAGTTCAAGAGCCAAGAGAAAAGAGTCCAAGATAGGAACAAGAGGATTCGAGAGATGACTGCAGAACTAGATACCAAGGATTTCGAGCTCGAGCATCAACAGACTGTGATTAAGAGACTTCATTCACGGAAGAGGGCTCTCAAGTCCAAGATAGAGGCCTTGACTATCAATGTCGAGGAATACAAGACCGCTATGGAGAATGCAGGTCTTACACTTGTTGATGAGGAGGTTGATGCAGAGGAGTAGTGATGACTACTCATTTACCTTTTATTTACCATGATTTTGATTATTGAGTCGCAATGACCATCCAACATGTGGATGGCTTTCTACTGGTGTATTGACCTTTCAAAAACTTGATGTTTATGTTGTTGAACTTTTGTTATTTTGATGCATGCTTGGTGATTGTCTATGTGATGTATTGTGCATGTTAAGCATATATGGGTATCTCATTCTTATCCTTATTGAAAACCACAGATGCCTCCCCGATGTGCCAATCCCAACCCCAACAACAACAACAATATAGCCCCCGAGATGCAGCAGATGATGACAGCTCAGACGCAGCTGATGCAAATGATGACCACGTTTATACAGAATCAGAACAACAACAACAACAACAACAACAACAACAACAACAACAACAACAACAACAACAACAACAACAAAAACAATCAGAATAACCCACCGGGTTTTGACATGCTTACCAGATTCTTAAGACTGAGGCCAGCAATTTTTCAGGAACTACTAATCCCATGGTGGGCAATGATTGGCTACGCTCAGTGAACAAGGATTTGGTAACTGTTGGCTGTACTGATGAGGAGAAAGTCAGGTTTGCAGCACACTTGTTGGAAGGACCAGCAGCTACTTGGTGGGATAACTTCCAGATCACCACTCCCATTGAGGATGTGACATGGGCTATCTTTGAAGATGGTTTACGTACTGCTCACATCTCATCCGGAGTGATGAGTTTGAAGAAGAAGGAATTTCATAACTTGAAGCAGCGCCACCAAAGCGTGGCTGAATATATTGAGGAGTTCAACAATCTGGCGCGTTATGCACCGGATGAAGTTGAGACTGATGCTAAGAGTAAAGAGAAGTTCCTTGAAGGATTGAACGATGAATTGAACCTGCAGTTAGCTGTGGCCTATGTCCCCACATATCAGTCTCTTTGTGGCAAGGCTTCCATCTTGAAGAGCAAGATGAAACAAGTTGAAAGCAGGAAGAGGAAGCACTCTGACAAGCACAACTTGGGATCGTCTCACAAGCGTTCCCATTATGATGAAGTGGGAATTCTGGATCCCACAAGCATGGAAAGTACAACAAGCACCACAACCATAACCGTCATCATGACAACAAGCACCACCGTAGTCATGACAATGACAAGTACAAGAATGTGAGATCCAGGCACATGGCTTAATAGGATTGATAGGATACCCATATCAACAAGTTGCAACTTCTTTTCCGGAAGCTCATTCGAAAAGAACTCTAAGGTTAAGCGTGCTAGGCCTAGAGCAATTCTAGGATGGGTGACCGACCGGGAAGTGGGTAACCGGGTGCGCACGAGTGAGGACAAAGTGCGCAGAAAAGACTAGTGTTGGTCTGTGGGGCCAGTCTAGATATCCTATTAAGCTGCCAGGAGTGACACCCCCCGGGCCCAGGAGTGGACGGGGTGTTACAAAGAATCACAAGAGTGGATATAAGAGCCACCACAATGGAAGTGGAAGTGGTAGTGGAAGCCAGCCTGTCAAGAAGGATCTTAGTCAGGTTGAGTGTTTCAAGTGCAAGAAGATGGGGCATTATGCAAATGAATGCCCAGAAAAGAAAGTTGAAGGACCCAACAAGCCCAACCCTTTCCAGAAAGGGCAAGTGAACCACATCAATGTGGAGGAAATCTATGAAGAGTCAGATGTTGTGGCTGGTAAGTTCAAACTCAACTCTATTCCAGCACTTGTTCTTTTTGATACTGGTGCATCACATTCATTCATATCAAAAGCATTTGTTGATAGAAATGGGTTTTCAACTAAAAACATTGGGTGTCCAATAAAAGTAAGTTCTCTAGGTGGAGATATGATAGTAAGCCTTGGATGCCGGGAGCTAGTAATAGAGTTTGGAAAGCATAAGTTTCCAGTGAGTCTGATAATCCTAGATTCCCAAGGACTAGATGTAATTTTGGGAATGGATTGGATGACCAAGTATGAAGGAGTACTAGATTGTGCCAATCGAACTGTTGCACTCACAACCCCGAAAAAGAAACGGATAAGATTCAAGTCTAATTTTGAATCGAAAGGGAGTAAGCTAAATTCTCTTAAGGGGGTTAGCATAGACAGTGTGCCATTTGTGAGTGAATATCCGGATATGTTTCCAGAAGAATTGCTGGGAATGCCACCAGATAGAGATGTGGAGTTTCTTATTGATTTGCTACCAGGATCTGGACCAATAGCAAAGAGACCATACAAGATGTTAGTTGATGAGTTGAAAGAACTCAAGAAACAACTTGGAGAACAGTTGCAGAAAGGATTTATTCAACCAAGTTCTTCATCCTGGGGAGCACCAGTCTTGTTTGTGGAAAAGAAGGATAGAAGTCAAAGGTTATGCATAGATTACCGTTCACTCAATGAGGTGACTATCAAGAAAAAATACCATTTGCCTAGAATCAATGACTTGTTTGATCAACTAGAAGGAGCATGTGTGTTCTCAAAGATTGATCTTCGATCAGGTTATTTCCAGCTCAAAATAAGGGAACAAGACATACCTAAGACAGCTTTCACCACTAGGTATGGATTGTATGAGTACACCGTGATGCCATTTGGTTTGACCAATGCACCGGCATACTTTATGAACATGATGAACAAGGTGTTCATGGAGTTCCTTGACAAGTTTGTTGTCGTTTTCATTGATGACATTTTGATCTACTCCAAGAGCAAAGAAGAGCATGAAGGACATTTGCGTTTGATACTTGAGAAGCTTAGGGAGCATAAGCTGTATGCCAAATTCAGCAAGTGTGAGTTTTGGTTGTATGAAGTAGGATTTCTTGGACACGTTGTGTCAGGAGATGGTGTAGCAGTTGACCCTGCTAAAGTTTTAGCTGTAACTGAATGGGAATCTCCTAAGTCAGTGAAAGAGGTTCGTAGTTTCCTTGGCTTGGCAGGATACTACAGAAGGTTCATTGAGAATTTCTCAAAGATAGCTAAGACAATGACAGAGTTACTAAAGAAAGACAAGAAATTTGCTTGGTCTGAAGGATGTGAACTCAGTTTCCAAGAATTGAAGAAGAGACTAGTGACAGCACCAATCTTATGTCTGCCAGATTTGGAGAAAGATTTCCATGTATATTGTGATGCATCTCATCATGGATTAGGTGTAGTACTTATGCAAGAAGGGAAAGTTGTGGCTTATGCCTCGAGACAACTCAAAACTCATGAGGTAAACTACCCAACTCATGATTTAGAGTTAGCCTCTGTTGTCCATGCACTCAAAACATGGAGACACTACCTTTTGGGAAAGCAATGTGAAATGTTCACAGATCACAAAAGTTTGAACTATATCTTCACCCAGAAAGAAATTAACATGAGACAAATAAGATGGCTAGAACTAATCAAGGACTATGACTTGGGTTTGCAATACCACCCCGGTAAAGCAAATGTTGTAGCAGATGCTCTAAGCCGTAAGATTTTTGTGAATGGACTTACTAAGGGAGAATTGCCAGATGATCTGTGTGCCCAATTTAGAGATCTTAGATTGGAGATTGTGCCTGAAGGACATCTCATGTCATTGGATGTTCAACCCACTTTGTTGGACAAAATCAAAGAAGCCCAAAAGATAGATAAGGAAATTGAAGAGATTAAGGAAAAGATTGGCAAGGGAAAAGCCAAAGGATTCCATGAAGATGAATAGGGTACTTTATGGCATGGAAAACGTATCTGTGTACCACAAATCCGGAGCTTTAGAAACTGATTTTACAAGAGCACACAACTAACCATATTCCATTCATCCGGGTAACACCAAAATGTACATGGATATGAAAGAAAGATTTTGGTGGAATAACCTCAAGAAGGACATCGTCGAACATATTGCTTTGTGTGATGTATGTAGTAGGGTGAAAGCGGAACATCAGAAACCAGCAGGATTGTTACAACCACTACCTATTCCTGATTGGAAGTGGGACAAGATTGGCATGGATTTCATTACCGGATTGCCAAGGACCCGGTCAGGATATGATTCTATTTGGGTAGTAGTGGATCGCTTAACTAAAGTGACTCATTTTATACCCGTGAAGACAACCTACACAAGTGCTAAGTTAGCCAAGATCTATATGAGTAGAATTGTATGTCTACATGGAGTACCCAAGAGTATTGTGTCTGATAGGGGAACCCAATTCACTTCTCATTTTTGGAGGCAACTACATGAGTCGTTGGGAACGAGGTTGGAATTCAGCACTGCTTTTCATCCTCAGACTGATGGACAGACCGAAAGGACCAACCAGATTCTTGAAGATATGTTGAGGGCATGTGCCCTAGACTATGAAGCTAGTTGGGATGAAAGTCTTCCTTACGCAGAATTCTCTTACAATAACAGCTATCAAGCCAGTATTGAGATGGCACCATTTGAGTTTCTCTATGGGAGAAAGTGTACCACCCCATTGCTATGGAATGGTCTGGGAGAAAGAAGTTTGTTCGGACCAGAACTAATCAAAGAGGCTGAAGAGAAAGTCATGCTAGTTAAAGATAGATTGAAGATAGCACAGTCCCGACAAAAGAGCTATGCAGATCCTAAACATAGAGAAGTCACCTATGAAGTGGGTGATAGAGCTTATCTTAGAGTGTCACCACTTCGTGGAGTGAAGAGATTTGGTGTCAAAGGTAAATTGGCCCCAAGGTATGTTGGACCATTCAAGATTCTGAGTCGTAAAGGAGAAGTAGCTTATGAGATTGAATTTCCAGAATCATTGTCTGCTGTTCACAATGTGTTTCATGTGAGTCAGCTAAAGAAATGCCATCCAGAAATGGAAGAGACTTCTTTGAAGGATACTATACCATTGGAGGAAGTTCAATTGGAAAGTGATCTCACTTATGAGGGAAAACCTATCAAAATTCTTGAGACTGCAGAAAGAGTTACTCGGACTAAGACTATCAAATTCTGCAAGGTTCAATGGAACCATCATTCCGAAGAAGAAGCCACATGGGAAAGAGAAGATGATCTTCGGAATGACCACCCTCACCTATTTGCTAGCCAACCCGAATCTCGAGGGCGAGATTCACCTTAAGGGGGTTAGATTTGTAACATCCCTAAAATCATGTTTTCAAAGATTGCATATCATCCATGCATGCATATCATTTAGGGATCAAATATCAAACTAATTTCAAGAAAACAGAAGCACTAAGTGTTATTATTTTATGTGAGCATGCATTAATTTAATGCCACTCTCAAATAAGAGTATAATTGTTTAAACCAAGCTTTGTTTGCTCTCATGTTGTTTTAGTTGAATGTTAGAGTTTGGACAAAAATTTACAAAAAAATATGGGTTTAAAACCATCTTCTAAACATATTCAAATCAAGTGCTATGACACTATTTTTTTTGATTTTTCCAATAAGGACCAAGCAAGGCTAGCAAGGCAGCATGGTTTAAAACTCAAATTTACACAGGAATTCATATTACAAAAGTCTAGAAAGATTTGAAATTCAAATGCTTTTAAATTCATTTGAAATTGATTCCAGAAAATCAAACAGAAAATAGAAAATGAGAAAAGAATTAGAAAAGGGCCAGCGCTACTAATCTAGCCCAGAACCATATCCAGACCAAAAATCCCACCCGGGCCACTTCCCCTCTGCTTCTTCTCTCACCCGGACCGAACCAACCCACACCGTCGCTGACTGGTGGCCCCTCTCCACGTCATCTTCCCCAAATCCCGCGTAGGAACACGTCGCCGCCGGCCGTTTCTTCCTCTTCACTGCCTCGATCAATTGCATTGATACAGCGTGTAATCGTCGCCGCTTTTCTGGCTATAAAATCACCACCTCGTCGCGGTCCTTTTCCCCCTAACACCCACACCTAGTCGCCCCCAGGCTGCGCGTATTCGAACTCACTCCACCGCTGCAGAGACGGACTCCGGCGGTAAATTCCGGTGAGCATACTCCACCCCTTGCCTTTTTAACTTGCCAGAAAGATCTTCACGACCGTGCGCATCGTTTAACCCCATTGGTGCATCCTAGGGCCATTCAGAGCCTCGCCAGCGTCAACACCAGAACGCCACCGACGACCACGTCCACTCTGGCGAGTTCTCCCCGTAAGCTCCGACCGCCCCCTTCCCTCTCTTTGATGCTCACGCGTTCGCCAGGCTTGTGCGCGTCTAATGACACCATCCGTTTTGCTAGGCGCGACCTATATCTTCGCCAACGACGACGAGCGACCGTAACCCACGGCTGTAGATTCTCCGGCGAGCAATAGCGGTCGAGTCCGTGCGCCCCTGTCCCTCCCTTGAGCACCTCGAGCACTGCGTTGACCTCACGAGCTCGGTAAGCCCCTCTGTTTCCTCCCTTGCTTCCTAGAACCACTGGAGCATCGTCGACAGCAACGCCGCCGCCGCCAGCAGCCACCTGTGCCGCTAGTTTTGAGTTAGAGCGTTTTTGACCACTGGATCTAGATCCAATGGTGTAGATTAGATGCATGCCGAAGGGGTACGGGCAGATCAGAACCGCTGTTTTAAGTTAGATCCAATGCACCGCATAGGCTGATCCGTGCGAAGCGGTACCAACGAATTAGAAGTTGTCGCGTGGCCAGTCTTTTGTTTTAAAAACAAGATTTAGATCTATTAGATGTTTAAACTTGAAAAATTCATAACTTTTGATTCCCACGTCTAAATTTGAAAAAATTTATATCATTGGAATTAGGAGAGAAAATCCTTTCCATTTATACAATGATTTTAATGTTTTGCCTTTGTAAAAATGATTGTTTTTACAGAATCATTTGTAGGCATAATTTGTGTATAGTAATTATTTGAAAAATGTTATGGTATTCAAATAAAGTTTATTTGGCATATTTTGAACTTTCTTATGATTCAGTACTGTGCACTTTTCTTGTTTGGTGTAGAAAATCATCACATGGCATTTTGCATGCATTCATATATTTTTGTTTGTATATGTTTTGTATGTGATTTGGTGCCATTATTTTATGTGTAGATTTTGGTGCAAATAGAGATTGTGATTGTGAAGATTGTTGCTACTCCCCAAACTACCAAGGCAAGTGGTGCTTCATGATTTTATTCCTATGTTTTTTAACTATGCACTAGAAATGTTTTGTATAGGACTTGCATGAATATTTTGATCTATATGCTATGCTTGGGAAATCCTAGTAGTTGTAGAATTGCTAGAAATATCTAAGTTAAAATACTTATCAATGTCATGCTTAGCCGAGCTAGTAGCAACCAAGGGTGGTTATATATTCATGCTATGAGAAAATATTTCTAAGTCTTATGACTAATGTTTTTGCTTAATAAAACAACTAAGTGAATGAAACACCTGGGTGGAATGGAAAGAATGGCTTATGTTGAGTGGTTACACAAGGCCCATTTATATGGCTTACCTTGTGTATCTCACTTGTGGAAAGCCACCCAGGAACAAAGGGATTTGAGAGGCCAAATGTTAAGAAGCTTCTAGTGCAGCCACATGGCAATATGGGCTCTGCCTGGATCATATAGGTTACAATAACTTAGCCATTTGGACAGTTGGTGGTAGTGGGATGATAGGTTGGAGCGCGTCCAATTGGTCTAAGGGAAGGCTTCTGAAGGGTCCTGTCTTGGTGAAAATCAAGTCTTGTGGGGAAAGTGCACAACCTCTGCAGATGGAAGAATCTAAGTACTTAGCCATGTCCCTGGTATTGGACAACTTGAGCATCAAGACCTGGAAGCTATCAAGAATCTCCTCATCCCAATTTCTAAGTTAAAACTTGTGGTTGAACAAGGGTGAAGGTTCACCAAATTCTATTGGTGATTCCTTGAGAAAGTTTTATCAAAGAAAAACTTAGTGTTTTCAACTAATAGGCAAAAAACTATTTTGAGCAAAGCAATCCTAAGCTACACTTAGCCAAAATGCATATAGTATCTAGACTACTAATATTCTACTAAGGTACCACGAGCAACATGATCCTGAATAAAGTGATTGCTAATCTCTATAAGTTTTGTCCTTGTATGCTGCACCGGATTGTAAGCAATTTTAATAGCACTTTCATTATCGCATAAAGAGGCACTTTGTCACAATTGACACCATATTCCTTTAAAGTTTGCGTCATCCATAATAATTGCGTACAAGCACTTGCAGCAGCAACATATATAGCTTTGGCGGTTGAGAGAGATATACAATTTTGTTTCTTTGAAGACCAATACACTAGAGACCTGCCCAAGAATTGACATGCACCAGAAGTTGATTTTTGATCATCCTTGTCACCAGCCCAATCTGAATCAGTATAGCCACATAGAGAGAAACTAGATCCTTTGGGATACCATGGACCAAAATTTGGGGAATGAACCAAATATCTGAAGATTCTCTTGACCGCCAATAAATGGCTTTCTTTAGGAGCAGTTGATACCTTGCACACACTCCTACACTCAACACAATATCACGTCTAGATGCGCAGAGGTAAAGGAGAGAGGCAATCATGGATCAGTATACCTTTTGGTCCACATATTTACCCATTGGATTAAGATCTAGATGACATTTGTTTTGCATTGGAGTAGCAACACCATTTAGATCCGTCATCTTGAACCTCTTGAGCATGTCTTGGATGTATTTTTCTTGAATAATAAAGGTTCCCTCTCTCAGTTGCTTGATCTCAAATCCAAGAAAGAACCTTAATTCTCCCATCATAGACATCTCAAACCTGTCAGTCATAAGCTTTGAAAATTTGTCATTAAAAGCTTGATTAGTAGAGCCAAAAATGATATTTTCTACATGTAGCTAGCATACAAAAAGATCCCTGTTAACCTTCTTAGTAAAATGAGTCGGATTGATTTGCCCAACTTCGAATCCATGGTCTAACAAAAGCTCTTTAAGGTTCTCATACCACTCACATGGGGCTCGTTTAAGGCCATAGAGTGCCTTATCAAGTTTGTAGAGATGGTTCGGAAACTTGGGATCCTCAAAACCCGGGGGTTGCTTGACATATACCAACTCATGTAGAGGACCATTAAGAAACACACTCTTAACATCCATTTGCTGAAATTTAAAATTATGATGAGCAGCATAAGCAAGGAGGATACAGATGGACTCAAGGAAATCCACAGGAGCATATGTTTCGCCAAAATCGAAGCCTTCCACTTGAGAGAATCCTTGAGCCACCAGCCTTGCCTTATTCCTTACAAGAACGCCATTTTCATCTTGCTTGTTCTTGAAAATCCACTTTGTGTTGATAACATTGCAACACTCTTTGGATTTTTCTACGAGCTTCCATACTTTGTTACGCTCAAAGTTATTCAGTTCTTCATGCATTGCAACCACCCAATCTTGATCTTCAAGAGAATCAAAGATCTTATTTGGTTCCACCATTGATATATGAGCTTGAAGATCACAAAAGCTAGCAAGTTCTCTTCTAGTGGACACTCTTCTTCTTAGATCACCTATAACCTTGTCAAGAGTATGACCCCTTAACTCAAGGTTCCGTTCAGCACGAGTTTTACGATGAGATTCAATTTCCTTATTGTTTCTTGGAGTATTTTCTTCAACATTTGGAGCCTCATCTTGACCACTACCTTGTCCTTCATCAACAACTTGATCTGCATTCATAATAGGAGGTTGCTGCTATTCTAGAGCTTCAGGGCCAGATAATCCGCCCCAAGGTAGGGCCAGAGAATCCAGCCATGGAGTTTCTGCTTCAGTTTACTCTTCCTGGTTGCCCCTATCATGAGTTGGAGTGCCAGGCCCGGATAATCCGCCCCTGGTAGGGGCCGGATAATCCGGCCTGAGATTTTCATCGTCTCCCTATTCTGGCCTGGGACTACCAGTTTTCCTAGAAAACCTGATGATCTTCAGGAGGTCGTGTTGTTGGTGCAGTAGTTTCTCCAGCAGGAGGAGCTTATTGATCTTGTGTAGATGAGGGCTCCACTTGAGTAGAGCATTGTCCTTCCCTATCTGCCACAAGGGGTTACTCAATGGGGTGGAAAATCCCACTGCCATTCTTCTTATGCTATCTTGGGGTATTTCAATATCTGCATCACAGACATCAACTTGCCCCCACATGGGAGCCATCATTTTCATCGAATTCCACACTACAAGATTCTACAACAGTTCTGGAGAGCTTATTGTAGACTCTATAAGTGTGGGATTCGGCACCGTAACCAACAAAAATACCTTCGAAAGCCATAGACTCAAATTTAGACAAACAAACTCCTTTGATAAGAAAGAAACACTTACAAACGAATAACCAGAAATATGATATGTTAGGCTTGTTATCGGTAAGTATCTCATATGGCGTTTTGTCCAAAATCTTGCAGAGGTAGAGATGATTTGCTGAGTGGCATGCAATAGATATGGATTCAGCCCAGAAGTTAAATGGTGACTTGAATTCAGCCAACATAGATATAGCCATATCCATCAAAGTATGGTTCTTTCTCTCGGCTACACCATTTTGTTGAGGGGTATATGCAGCGGAATATTGATGTCTTATCCCCTCTTCACTTATAAATTCATTTAAAGTGTAGTTCTTGAACTCAGAGCCATTGTCACTTCTTATTGCCAATATTGGGAAATTGTGTTGACGCTAGACCTCATTGGCGAAATCAATGACAGTTTGTTGAGTCTCACTCTTTAGCTTGAAAAAATAGACCCATGTGTATCTTGAGTAATCATTGACTATCACCAAACAATATTTATTCCCACCAAGGCTAGCATGATATGGAGGACCAAACAAGTCCACATGAAGTAATTCCAAGATCCTCTTTGAGGAAACAATAGTTTTCCTCTTGTGGGGTAAGTCATGCATCTTTCCTTCAACACATGCCCTGCAAACATGATCTTTGGCAAAGGAAACATGGTCTATTAGTCCAAGGATTTGGCCACCCTTGTGAAGAATTTGCAAAGTTCTCATGTTGACATGGGCTAAACCGAGATTCCATAACCAGCCCACGTCGGCCTTTCCGAATAACAACATCGGACCAGCAATGGTTTTCCTCGAAAAGTCCACCACATACAGGTCATTTTCGACGTACCCAACGAAAGCTATCTTTAGAGACTTGATCCAGAAGAGGACCACTAAATCACCATCAATGAAAACAGCAAAGCCCATCTTACCACGGGCACGAACAGAAAGTAAGTTGTAACCGAGGGTCTCAACAAGCATGGCGTCCACGAGTGATATGTCGTGGGGAACCACTACCTTGCTTCTCGGAATGAAGCATTACATTCAGGAGCACCCAATCACAGTGGTGAGCAAGACTCCACTGTCCGACATTATCAATAACAGTGACGCTACATGAAGGGTTGCGTAGTGGGGCATTGAACTTGCCGCCTTCGAGATCACCTACAAGAGACGCGACGCTATCAAGTCACAAGACTTGGCGGATTTTGTTGCAGATTGGACGGAGATGCCAGATGCTACTCCGTTGCTGGAACCAGAGTATTGGGTGATGCACTTTGACGGATCAAAGCTGCTCAACGGCTCGGGGGCTGGTGTATTGCTACAGTCACCAACAGGATACAAGCTACACTACGTTCTGCAAATCCACTTCGAGTCTACAAACAACATGGCGGAGTATGAAGCACTCATTCACGGACTACGTGTAGCCAAGGATATTGGCATCAAGCACATAGTTTGGTGTGGAGATTCCGACTTGGTTGCCCAGCAGGTGGTTGGCACCTGGAATGCGCGGAACCCTATGATGGCGGCATATGGAAACAAAGTGGACGAGATAGCCAAGAGCTTCTTGGGCTACGAAGTCAAGTATGTACCTAGGGAGCAAAACGAGGCGGCTGATCTACTGTCTAAGCTTGGATCAGGGCGCAAGCAAATTCCGCCAGGAGTTTTCCTAGAGCATCTACGCACACCATCTGTGAAGGGTGCCGACATCGACAACTCGGATAGAGCTGACTCTTTCATCAACATAGTGACTAAGGTCCCTCCGGCTTGGACAAAACCGTTCATGAAATATCTCGAACACGGAACTTTGCCCAATGACGAAGTTGAAAGACGAAAAATAGTACGACGAGCAAAGGGTTATACCATAATTAATGGGCAACTCTACAAAAGGAGCACTACTGGTGTGTACCTAAATTTTGTTTCCCAGCTGGAAGGTACGGAAATCCTACGTGAAATCCATCTCGGAGATTGCGGGCATCACGCCGCTCCTCGATCATTGGTCGCGAAAGCCTTCCGGCAAGGATTCTACTGGCTGACCGCGAAGGCGGACGCCGACAACCTGGTTGAGACATGCATGGGATGCCAGTATTATGCCCGACAACCACATGTTCCTGGTGAAGAACTGCGAACAATACCAATAACTTGGCCGTTTGCAGTTTGGGGGTTGGACATGGTGGGACCGTTACAGACGGCACCTTGTGGGTTTACGCATCTGCTTGTAGCAGTTGACAAATTTACTAAATGGATAGAAGCTAAACCCATTAGAAAACTTGATGGGGCAACTGCCCTCAGGTTTGTCCGAGATCTAGTGGTGAGATTTGGTCTCCCACACAGCATTATCACCGACAACGGCAGCAATTTATCACTCGGATAAGTGGAGGTTATTGCTAGGAGAAAGGAATCCGACTTGACCTTGCATTTGTGGCACACCCACAATCCTATGGTCAGGTTGAGCGAGCCAATGGATTAATTCTGAGGGAATCAAGCCACGTCTTGAGGCACCTCTACATAGAGCAGTTGGAGCCTGGGTGGAAGAATTACCATCTGTGTTGTGGAGTTTACGAACTACACCCAACAGATCCACCGGCTACACCCCTTACTTCATGGTATATGGAGCAGAAGCCATCCTGCCTTCCGACATACTTCACGATGCACCAAGAGTTGCCGCCTACGACGAAGATGACGCTGAAGAATCCAGACGCCTAGATGTGGACCTTCTCGAGGAGGAGCGCGTTTTGGCATGCCAAAGATCCGCCATCTACCAGCAGAAGCTACGCAGCTACCATAGTCGCCGCGTTCGGCATCGCTCGTTTAAATAGGGGGATTTGGTGCTCCGACTTAGGCAGAAAAAGTCACACAAATTAACCCCACCATGGGAAGGACCGTTCATCATAAGCAAGGCGCTACTCAATGAGTCTTACTACCTTGTTGATAATCGTGAACTGAAGGATAGACCCAACGAGGATCATAAGCGTAAGCGACGTGACCTAGATGATGACTACCCGGAGCTTGATCGGCCATGGAACATAGCACAGCTATGTCCTTTTTACACTTAGAATTTTATATCTAATTGTGTATCTCTTATATGATCAATGAAATAAATCTTTCTGGTTCACTCATAATTTTGAGTCTTTTACCTCCTTTAGTGTTCATTTTTGGATCATGTAAAACCTTTATGCACAAGCCTTGCGTTTGCACTTGTGAAAATTCCGCCTACGGGCGTTATCTTAAGTTTTCTGGTCTACACGTTCTTTGTCGTTTTTATGTGGATTCTGGAGTAGTGACTTTTGGCACTTATTGTCGGCGATTTTGTACTTAGGTTATTGACGGTGCCATTGGGCATCATCACCTGAGCGCATGGTTACGACAACGAGTCTTCCGACTCACGAAAGGTCAAGCATAAAAACCAAAGTAATGGATAAGCCAGCACTTGCTTAAAATTATATACATGATGGAAACTAGTTCTTAAGTAGCAGGAAATAACAACCATTGTTTTCCGCCTTAAGTTACATCAATAAGTTTTCGCCGCACATGCACCAAAGGTGAAACAAATAATACAAAGTTTTTCTTCATTCCTTTGACGCAGGAGACTTAGAAGCAGCGTCATCACCAGCAGGAGAGCCACCCTCGAAGTCGGCAGTGTGAAGAGACTCGGAGGAGTTTTGGTTGCCGCCATCGATGGTGTTCATTGGCATGAAGACGTTGATATCGACCAAGTCGGCAACTCTGGTGTCATAGCCCGCGAGCGATGACAGGATGGCTTCGTGATTAATCTCTTTGCCATCATCGTCTGCGTCGGGAATGCCAGAGGTAACCGTGTCGATGTCGGCATCTTCATAGTGTGCCTTCACCATTGACAGCGCCATCCTTGCGCCAGCCCGTGCTCATGAAGCTTTCCAGCTTGTGACACGCTCGGGGGCTCGGCGCAAAATCTCCGAGTACTTCGCCACGGAGTCCGATGCCTTGATGTTTATCTGGAGGGGCTTGGCAATCTCCTTAGCTTCGGTGATGGTGGTGTTGATGAAGTTGCCGGCAAGAACCATGCTTTCCTTGTCTGAAGGAGGCGATCGGGTTAAACCCATAGGAGCTGCAAGTTATGACAATGAGCGCATGAGTTCAATAAATTCAAAGTATCCAGACTACAAAAATACAAGGCGGAGAAAACTTACTGAAGATGCTGGCCTTAGCCTGCCAGAGGGTGTCCGCCAGGGATTCTTTCTCTTGTTGGAGGAGCTTATACGCCTCGCTATGGCGTTGATTCTACTCATCGGCAGCTTGCTTTTGATCCTTTAAGATCGCAATCTCCTCCTTCAAGCGAGAGTTTTCCGCAGAGGCGAAGTCCTGCAGGGCCTTCATTGAATCCTCATGCATTTTCAGCATATCTTTCCTCTCCTCTTTAAGGATCTTGTTCTCGCTGTCCAGCTGTTGAATATGCTTAGAAAGCTCGACAATGTCCTTGGCCTAGGCAACATGTTCTGCAAAGTCGGAGAAAGCAAAAGTACACAGTAAGTACTCGGAGAAAATAGGCACAAAACCAAGACGGAATGCGCAAAAAGAAAACAGACTCTTTTTTTTGATGATCTGTTCCTTCAAGATGCCAGTTTTACCCTTTTCGGCTTCAAGATCTGCGCGCATCTTCTGGTACTTGTCATTGGCCATGCCCCTCCGAGCATTCTCGTTCTGTGAAAAAAGGACAAAGTTAAAACCGTTGTTTAGTCTACTTGGAGCATCTAGTCGGAAATTTTCCACCTAGACGCTCGGGGGCTACAGCGAGAGTTTATGACTTAACAATATGCATAGCTTTCTTTAAGCATCTAGTCGGAACTAATTCAGTTGCAACTAGAAGCTTGGGGGCTACTGTATAAAGTTTTCAACTCGGATATATGCTTAGCTTTCTTTAAGCATCTAGTCGGAACTAATTCAGTTGCAACTAGAAGCTTGGGGACTACAGTACCGAATTTTTGTGAATACTGTGTTTGCTACTCTTAAAGAATTTAGTCGGAATAATTCATTCCATCTACATGCTTGGGGGCTACAGTGAGAAGTTTTCTAGCTTAGTCACTCTTAGAGCATATAGATGCAAAACCTATGGTTTTCCGTCTACATCCTCGGGGGCTACAGTGGGATACTCATATGAAATGCAAAAGGCAAAGTAAAACTTACAAGTGCAATGATCTTGAGGTTTGTAGCGCTCTCGGCTAGCAGCTTGCCAAAGGAGATGCTATTTCCTTGCAATATTTCTGCTTGTCAGAGGAGCTCCTCAAGACCGCACGTCGGAGATGTCGGTGCTGCTCCAGGAACCAGAGTTCTGCTGCTCGGCATAAGCGGCGGGTAGACTATCTTGGGGAACTCAAAAGGTTTTTGGGGAGCAAGGGCGCCGCCTTCGGCAGAAGTACCAGCTTCCACCACCGCCTTGCCGCCACCGATGGCATCCTTAGCCGGAGCTTCAGCCATTTGTTGAGCGGTGCTCTCCTGCGTTGCGTGCTCGCCGACAACAGCGAGTTAGGTAGAGGCGCTAGAATCCACTTCCATGGCGGAAGGGCCTGATGCCTCCTTAGCTTGTGAGCTTGTTAGAGCAGACGAGGGCTTGACGGCAGGAGTAGCAGGGGCGATGGCGGGGGAGGCGTCGCGATGCAGCGTGTCCTTGATATTTCGAGAAGCCCCCGATGTTTTGGAGGTCTTCTTGAGGCTGGTCGTGGCTTTCTTCCTGAAACATGCGAAATGCATAAGTACAGGAGCAAGACAGATAAATAGACAATGTCGTAAAATGAGAAGCTTACACAAGTGGGGGTGCTTTGGCAAAGGGGATCCCGGTAAATTTTCTCTTTTCCGCCTCCAGGGCGGCGGTAGTCTCCTTGGAGGCTCCACCCTCCGTCTTCTTCTTCTTGCCTCCGTCGGCAGCGTCAGAGGTTGAGATCTTCCGCTTCCGTGCCAACGGAATCTTGTCGTCGGACACGACCGTGACTTCCTTCAACTTTGGATCATAGATTTGGGCATCCAGGTTGCCCTCCTCTAGATCGCTAAGCTGTTAAGTGAGAAATCACCGTGTTAGATAAGATGATATTTGCAAGACGGAAGAACTAGAGTATATGTCGTACACGGAAAATAAATACCTACCTTTGGGCACTTGCCGTCTACGAACATGTCATAGGTGATGGTGAAGCCACGCCTCTTATCCTTCACCTTGACGATGTCCTTAAGGCGGAGCTTGACGGAGTCGCTCGAGAAGTTGTCCACGGAGATGCGGAGACTATCCCTTCTGTCGTTGGTATACTCGTGCATGAGCTTCGCACGGTGCTGTAGAGGTTGGATTCGCCTGATGAACCAGCACATGGCTAGGTCCAAGCCGGTTAGACCCGTCTGTACAAACCACTTGATCCGCCTTAGTGCCCGAGAAGCTTCGAGGTCAGAGGGAAGGGAGGCTTGGGATCTCCATGATGAGGCTTCAACGGCGGCTCTGTCAACGAAGTCCGGGTACGTAACTTGACGGCCAGATAGAGGGATGTATGGGCCGTAAAAGTACGTCCATTGCCAATTCTTGCAGGACTCGTGGCCGACGATGTCGGGGAACCGCCGGCCAGGTCGAATCTTGAAGCTTATGGTGCCACAGTTCCTAAGTTCTTCCTTGCTATGTCCGGCTTCACGTTTGACTGTGAAGAAGTACACAAAAAGGTCTAACCTAGGCTTTATCCCTAACTATCCCTCGCAAAGTGCCGCGTAGTTGCTAAGCACTAAGATACTATTGGGGGAAAGGTTCTGGGGCTGGACCCTATAATGGTTTAAGACGGAGAGGAAGAAGTTGGAGATGGGCAGGGAGACGCCGCGTACCATTTGAGCTTTTAGGTACACCTTTTCTCCGGCTTGGGGAGAAGGTGTCACCTCGCCGGCCGACGCCGCCCGCCACGCAAGTCCCTCCGTCGCGGGGAGGTAGCCTTCGGCGACCATCTCTTGGATATCACGATCTGTGATATCTGAGCCGCGCCAGTCGCCCTTGTGCGAGTCTGGTTCCTCCTCTAGTGGCTCTAGTGTTGGGCCACGCAGAGATAAAACAAAACTTTTCCTCTAACATGGTGATCCCAAGATCTAGCTGACGTAAAAGGCCACGAGGTTTACCACTAGACGCACAGTTGCGGATTACTGATGAAGCGCGTCAGTTGATGCAGTGCAGTCCTCACGATCCGATCGTCCTGGTGCTGATCGCACAGCACCTCTGCTGGTATCCACATGTACAAGGAGGATGACCGGCGGCAAACTGCTAGGTTCGTATCGACGGTAGGACTGCTGTGGAGCTAGGGTTTCCAACACATGGAATGACCTAACTGAACAACGATTAACCTTCCTGGGTTACGGTGCTCCACTATATATAGGGAGTGAACATGGGCTCTGCTCGCGCGACCCATTCACTAAAGCCCATATAACACTAGTCACCGTGAGTCCAACTCACTAACTCCGTCCTTATCCGATTTAGGTCCAAATCAACCAGATTACAAGTTCAGATCCAATCCGAACATGCTCCCCGCAGGCTCATGGCTACTTGGACACGATTGGAGTCCGACTCTCAATCGATCAGTTGGTAGCGGATCCTAGCAGAACGTGCCGACTCCCAAATACCAAAGAGTCATGACAACTTGCCTTTCCAATGCGACTTACGTCCGAGTCCCTTTTGCCTCACGATATACCTTGTCAGACTATAGGCGAATAATTGTCATCCCTTAAATAGTCCGACTCTCTTCTCGATCCAAGATAAGTGATTCACCCGACTAACTCGTAGTCGATGGCCTCGGTTAACACTTAACCGAGTCGTGCATGTCCATGCTTTCCGAATCATATCTCACGAGAGGGCCCAGAGAATATCTCTCCGAGTGGAGGGGCAAAATCCCATCTTGGTTATTCACATCACGCAGCTTGATTCTCAGTCGACCCGAACCCTGCCTTTATAACTGCCCAGTTACGGATCAGCGTTTGACAGAACCTAAGTCGGTGATCCTCAACTCGGACTATGCAACAACCTCAGGTCTAAGGATTACATTGATTGAGATATACAAATGACAACTTGTTTGTTGTACCTCAATATGGTTCAATCTGACTCTCTAAACTCTTTAGCCGAATCTGTGTAAGTTGGAATAGCATCTCCATGCTCATGACAAGTGGAACCGAGTCATCAAGCCAACTTTCACATTGGTCTAAGTTGTGTGTCCAGCACAACTTCGATGACCAAGGATATTTAGTACAAACAACATGAATGCATAGTTCCACAACCGAATCACATATTCAATGATACACATCAGATGTTTATACAAGGACTACTTAATATCTTTATGAATACAATGGGAAATCTCATCATACATGATTGCCTCTAGGGCATATTCCCATCAGTCTCCCACTTGCACCAGAGTCAATCTTCTGACATCACATGTCTAAGCATCTAATGCCCATGGCTCTCAGGTGCGCCTCATGTTTCGGCTGTGGTAACGGCTTTGTTAATGGATCCGCAATATTTGCATCCGTGTGTACCTTGCATAACTTGATATCACCCTGATCCACGAACTGGCGAATCAGGTGGTACCGCATGAGTATGTGCTTGTTCTTCTGGTGCTGTCTAGGTTCATTGGCTTGTGCAATAGCACCATTGTTGTCACAATACACGTCTAACGGATTGGACGAGCCCTGAACCACACCAAGATCCATGAGGAAATTCCTCATCCAAACAGCTTCCTTTCCTGCCTCCGAGGCGGCAATATACTCATCCTCTGTTGTAGACGCAGACACAGTCTCTTGCTTGGAACTCTTCCAGCTCATAGCACCTCCATTTATAATAAACACGTATCCAGATTGCGAACGAGAAATCATCAGAGTCGGTAAGATAACTCGCATCCTTGTAACCCTTTACACTGAGTTCATCTTCACCACCATAAACCAAGAACATATCCTTAGTCCTTCTCAAGTACTTTAGGATATTCTTAGCCCCTTTTCAGTGGATCTCTCCAGGATCAGCTTGGTATCTGCTCACAACACTTAGAGCATAGGAAACATCCGTCCTAGTACAAATCATGGCATACATGATGGATTCGACTGCAGAAACATATGGAATCGCACTGATCCGACTTCGCTCATCAGTTGTCGAAGGACACTGAGTCTTGCTAAGTTTTACACCATGGGACATCGGTAAGAACCCCTTCTTAGACGATTCCATGTTGAACTTCTTCAACACTTTGTCCAAATAAGTACTCTGACTCAATCCAATGAGCCTCCTTGATCTATCTCTATAGATCCAGATTCCGAGGATGTATGTTGCCTCACCCAAGTCTTTCATTGAGAAACTCTTTTCCAATGATTCCTTGGTTTCTTGCAACATCTGGACATCATTTCCAATCAGTAATATGTCATCCACATATAAGATTAGAAAATTTACTTTGTTCCCACTGAACTTCTTGTACAAACAAGAATCATGATCACTCTTGATGAAGCCAAACGATTTGACTACCTCATCAAAGCGAATATTCCAACTCCGAGATGCTTGCTTCAACCCATAAATGGATTTCTGAAGTTTGCATACCTTGTCAGCATTAGCCAGATCGACAAAACCCTCGGGCTATATCATATACACGTCCTTGGTCAAATTTCCGTTAAGGAAAGCCGTTTTGACATCCATCTGGCATATCTCATAGTCAAAATAGGCCGCTGTAGCTAACATGATCCAAACTGATTTAAGCATCGCTACGGGCGAGAAAGTCTCGTCGTAATCAACTCATTGAACTTGTCGGAACCCCTTTGTGACAAGGCGTGCTTTATAGATTGAAACATTTCCATCCATATCAGTTTTCTTCTTAAAGACCCGTTTGCACTCGATGGGTCTTGCACCATCTGGCAGATCAACCAAGTTCCAAACTTGATTTTCATCCATGGACTTTATCTCGGATCTCATGGCTCCAAGCCATGACTCAGAATCAGATCCCACCATCGCTTCCGAATAATTTGCAGGCTCATCACTATCTAACAGTAATACATCACGAACACTTCGTAATCTTGCCTATCTTCGTGGTACAGGTGCTGCTGCCGGCTCAGCTGCCACGACCGGCTCAACCTCCAAGGTTTTCGCCGACTCGCTACTAGCCGGTTCCTCTCGAATTTCTTCGAGCTGCACCGTGCTCCCACTTACTCCCCAACTGAGAAACTCTTTCTCAAGGAAGACACCGTTCCGAGCGATAAACACTTTGCCCTCTTCTCAGTTGTAGAAGTAGTAACCCAAGGTTTCCCTCGGATACCCCACGAAAATACACTTATCCGACTTGGCTGTAAGCTTGTCCGACTGAAGTCGCTTGACAAATGCTTCACAACCCCAAATCTTAAGAAAAGACAAACTCGGCTTTTTGCCTGTCCACATCTCATGCGGTGCCTTCTCTACCGATTTTGATGGTACTCTGTTTAGTGTGAACGCCGCTGTTTCTAGACAATAACCCCAAAATGATAAAGGCAGATCTGTCCGACTCATCATTGACCGTGCCATGTCCAACAAGGTCCGAATTCCGCCTTTCCGAAACACCGTTCCTTTGTGGCGTTCCTGGCGGAGTAAGTTGAGGAACTATTCCACAACTTTTCAGATGGTCATCAAACTCATGGCTTAGGTACTCACCTCCTCGGTCCGACCGAAGAAACTTTATTTTCTTGCCGAGTTGATTCTGTGCTTCATTCTGGAATTCTTTGAACTTTTCAAAGGCTTCCGACTTGTGTTTCATCAAGTAGATATATTGATACCTACTCAAATCATCATTGAAGGTAATGAAGTACTCATAACCACCTCTGGCTGTCGTGCTCATTGGTCCACATACATCACTATGTACTAGTCCCAACAAGTCGGACGCCCTTTCGCAACGCTTTGCAAAAGGTGTCTTGGTCATTTTGCCGAGTAGGCAAGATTCACATGTCTCGAAGACTCCAAGTCGAACGAAGTTAGGAGTCCATCATCATGGAGTTTCTTCATGCGTTTCCAACTTATATGAACAAGACGACAGTGCCAAAAGTAAGTCATATTCAGATCATTTGGTTTCAACCTTTTAACATTTATGTTATAAACCGACTCACCATCAAGATTCAAAATAAATAACCCGTCCTGGACGGGTGCAAAGCTGTGAAACATATCATTCAAATACAAAGAGCAACCATTATTCTTGATATTCGACTCATAGCCTTGCCTCATCAAACATGAAGCAGAAATAATGTTTAGACTGAGCAATCGAACATAATAACAATTATTCAGTTCCATAATGAATTCGGAAGGTAAATGAAGTTGCATCGTGCCGACTTCCAATGCAGCAACTTGTAACACCATCGGCCCTATGCAAGTTTCAGCGATTCCCGCCAAACCCGCATAGAAACTATTCAAAGTTGCCCACCAGGCAATTTCGTGTGGGTGGAAAACGAAGTAATACCATTACATAATAGTCCACGATGAAACCCACAGAACAGATATATACAACAACGACTCCATGAGTCAAGAATACAATATACAGTACAAAGATCCAAATCACCTTGAAAACGATACAGCGTCCGAGTACGGACAAGATGCAAATTGAGCTAAGAGCCCTGAAGAATAACCAATGGCGTCCATAACCCTGCCCTGGCCAAGCCGGAAGGGTAACCCTGCTAACGACGTCGATCTCAAAATCTACTTAAACAAAAGGGGTGTCGACAAAGGGCAAAGGAAAAAGAGAGCGGTAAGTACTGAGGCCAGTACACGGCGAGACTAGAATTTAGCGGTCCTCGCCTACATAGTTATGGTGGACTGAAGCGGCAACGCAGCATGCACTAAACAACCTATAGAGACTCAATACAACTGGCGTCTATCAGATAGGGATAAGAAAGACCTATTTGGATCCAACCTGATCTACCACCAAGCATACCCATCTTGGTATTTCCCCCTCGAGACCAAACGAGGAAGTCAACCGAGGAACTCTCACAGTTGGCAGTTTTATTCATTCCGTTATAGTTGCGGCATTTACTATTCATATATAGATAGCATGAGTCATCCTGATATAATAAGCAGTGGGCAGTTTTAGTTAACCATTCCATTGTAGTTGTAGTACTTACTAGTCAGATACATATAGCATGAGGCATCCCAAAACCCAGCAGTTGTTGGTACTTTTATTTATCCATTCTGTTGTAGTTGCAATACTTACTAGTCAGATACAATGGTAACAGGTGACAACCCAAACCAGCAATTGTTGGCACTTTTATTTAGCCATTCCATTATAGTGAAGCTGATTACTAGTCATTATATAGTCAAATTTATAGCACTACTTTAGTTATAGTTGTCTATGATCGAGATACTGTGCTCCAAGTCGTCCATAACCGCGGACACGGCTTTCAGAAAGTTTTACCCTGCAGGGGAGCACAAATAGCAACACACACATGATCAACCTCGGGAAAAACCAAATAAAAACCCAACGAGGCATCACGACAGAGCAATTGCAAGATTCATATAAATTCCAGGGGCCACCCCACTAAGCAACCCGCGACGAAGTTGGACGGCTCCGAGATGGACCCAGAGGTTTGTGTCAATGGCTGTAAACGACTGGGAACCCGAAAGTGTGACTGGACTTGTCGATACCGCGGAAACATTCCACATTTGTTCCTAAACAGTACAGGCGCTCCACGCGCAAATCGTAAATAAAGCAGAAAAACATGGCATAAGTACAGGATAGTAATAAAGCCCCAAACTACTTTGTGGCCCCAAGGAATAATATATGAATCAAGCTCTGGCTAGGGGGATTCATGGTCCCACATGCGGATAGTGCGAATATTCAAAGAACAGGTATCAAGTACTCGGGGTCCTATGGGACACAAGTGGACAGTTAAAAACCAAATAACATCTATTGCCCACCTGTGCCTCTGCATTATTTACCTACTTCAATTTTAGTTCTTAAACGGTAATTAAAGTTATAATCATATCCAACATAAAGCATATGGAAGTCTTCCAACAACTGTGGTGCTTGACGACACGCAACAACACTTGAGCAAGCAACTACGACACGCAAGTCCAACTATCTACCAAACAATAGGTAATAGGATGTGTCCAAGACAATATAAGGCTGCAAAGGATATCGCAGGTACGAAAACTAGAGTATCGTAACACAGATAGCAATAGATCAACAGGAGGAAATAAAGAGTAGAAATGTAAAATATGTAGAAAGGGGGAGAATGCTCGCCTGAAAACATTGCCGAAGATTCATTCGAAGTTCGGGTCGACACTCGCACCAACTCATCGTCCTATCCGGGAAGAAGTAAAACACTAAAAAGGAACAAGCGATGCAACAATTACAACTAATGCAGAAGAATCGGCATGATCGTGATATGATGCATGACATGGAAAGTTAATGATGCAAACTATGTTGAAAAGATATTAGAGACATCGCATATTGATGATGTAACATCCGTGAGGCATTATCAATAAGAGACAATTAGTTCCCAATTTTATTTATCATGTTTTCCTTGCATAATCAATACTGATTTTAAAACTGCTCTTAATGCATGATGCAAATGATAACATGGATATCATGATTGGAGAGGTATCGTCGCGCTAATCGATTTGGACATATCATTTGTCGAATTCGGAGTTACGGATTTAAAGTTATGCAATAATTAAGAAAAGACAATTATTAATATTTATTAATTCGAAATTTTTAAATTGCTCAAATGATAATATACATAGCATAAACAGATTCCTCACATTTTTCTGATTTAAAAACATATACTATTCAAATTATTTGGAATTATAAATTTAAATTATTATTAAAGTCAAAATTATTAAAAGGGGTCAAAGTCAAAGGTTTGACTAGTTTGAGTCAGATTTGAAAATATTTCAATGTGCATATGAATTCACAACTTAAAACTAAACACATTTCATATTACACTTTTATTCAAAATCTTGTTTATTCAAAAGTTATGAATTAGTTTATGTTTAAACAGAATATAAACAAATTTAAATTGATTTCAGAAAAGGTTTTCTGGACTTTTGTTACTCGCAGGATTCTACCCGTAGAGAGGGACAGGTGGGCCGCAGTGCTGACTGGGCATAGGACTGGTGGGGTTGAGGACCGCAGGTCAAGGTTAACATAAGGTGGGTGCCTTTTTACAAAAAGCCATGAAGGGATGGTCTGCGGGTTGAGTTAAAGAAAAGTGGAGGGTCTGATTGCAAAACCTACCGGGAGGGTTGGAGGATTGGATCTGACGAACGGAACTGAATTTTGCGAAAAATGGCTAGCTGGAACGATTTTGCGATGAATATGGCGATCAATATAAGCAGAATTTTGCGACTACATAAAAATAAAAGTCTAAGAGGAGTCCAAGGGTTGCGGATTTGGTTCAGAATGTTTTCCCATACGAAGGTTGGATAGGGTGGAAAACTGCGATGAACAGAGGCCAGAAACAGGTGTCGCCTGGGTGTGGAACTCCTTCAGTTTTGCAGCGAGATTTGCTGATCTTCAACAGATGATCCTGAGAGATGTAGATCGATGTTTTGAGAAAGTTCGGGATTTCTGGAAAGAGGACACACCAGGCTACACATTGGTATAAAGATATAGAGCTGGAGAGAACTGGAGGAGAAGCACGCTTGCGGTGAACGATGGCGGAAAACAGGGCTGATGTGCGTGTTGTTGTTGCTGCTGCTGGTTCGACAGGCCGAGCGCGCGTGCTGGCGTGTCGGCGAGCTGTACGGCGGCACGAAAGAGAGGTGGCGGGATGAGGCAACTGGGAGGACGATGACGGCGCGGCGGAGCTCCACGGTCAGGCCGCTTGCGGGGAGATCGGCAGTGAGTGGTCTATGACGCGCGGGTTCTCGCGGCGGCGTGCACGGGACGCTCGAAGGTGGCGGCAGCGACACAGGGCAAATAGGTAGAGGGGGTCCTTGTCAGAGAGGAGGGTCTGCTCACCCTGGGGTTATCGGTGTAGGCGAGGTCGCTCGTGGTGGGGATGATCTGCCACGTAGCTGGGGCTCTGGAACTCCTGATCTTGGCGCCCCACGCGGCGTTCTCCGGTCTCTGGCGAGGCACGGCCGTCCTATGGCTACTGGGAGGAAGCCGGCGATCAAGCTTCCCCGACCCCAAGACTCCCTCCTGCTCGACTCCAAACGCCTCCTCTTGTGATGGCCGGAGCTAGGGTTAGTCGAGCTCATGGCGTGGCCATGACTTCTTGGGGGAAAGGGAGGGAGGAAGGGTGGTTCAGGTGGTGAGATCTGGAGCTTTCAATCTACTGGGAGATGAAGATAAGAGGGACAGCTGATAGGGGTTTGCCTCTTGCAAAAAGGAGAGGAAGGGGACTCGGGTGGTTGGGGTCTCCTCTCTTCTCTCTTGTAGCTTTGCTTGAAGAGGAAAAGAAAGGGGGACCAGAGGAGAAGGAAGGCCAGGTCGTGTATGGGGTGGGTTGGCCAAAAGAACCAAAACAAAGAGGTAGGGAAGCACATGGTGAACCCACGGCAAGGAAGGGTGAGAGTGTACAGGGCTTTGTCTAGGTAGAATAGATTAGGTAGATGTAGTGTAGGTTTTGTTCATTTTTTATTTCTCCAAACTTTTGTTTGAATTCAACTATTCAAAACCAACTTAAGAAACGACCCGAATTCCAAAGAACAAAAGAGAGAAGATATATGGCATGTTTTCATGGCCCATGCACCTATACACCGACTTGCATGCATGGGTACACATACATACACATGAAGCTAGATTTGTGACTAGAAAGGAGAGAAAGGAAACAAGGTAGGATTATTTTATTTGGTTTGAATTCAAAGCATAATAGAACCATGCTTAAATTCCAAAATAGTACAAATGGAAAGATAGAGAAATCATGGGCCATGCATGTTGAGCTTGTCCAATATGCAAGGTTTCATGAATGATTGCAACCATCCAAGAATTTTTGTGGAACCTTCTTTAATTTCATTAGCTTATTTAAAATGATAGGCACATTTGCACATTAAGGCCAAAACTAGTGTACGTGAGCCACTATGAATTTATATGGCCTTATTAAATCAAATGTACTTATAATCCTGAATAAAACTATGGAAAGAAGATAGAAAGGATTCTACACTTACATGGAAAATAGAGGTGGCCATGTAGATCCCATACTAAATATTGTGAAAACAATATTGGACCATGTATGGAGGCAAGTAGTTCAAAGAAAAAGGACCCATACCCAATTAGTGATGAGCTTTAGTTAAATAACAAAAGGAGATGCAAATTCTCATATTAAGTGGGAAGGTGGAATCATAAGATGGTGACACGGAAAGGTGGTGGAGTTGTAAAAGATATGCCCAGAACTCAACTTCGGCATTAAGCAATTTATCAAGAAGCAACTACAATTTATCAAGAGGCAAATACAAGTAACGCAATAAATAATGCATATAGGATAAGAACCAAATAGCGGGGTTTTATATGATGCTCAAATTCAAGGTGGCATGGTAACATGAGTATGATATTAGGATGATGCACAAAACAAAAACACCAAGTGATTTTCTAGTAGTGGTTTTACCCGGGGTGCTACAATTCGACACCACTAACAATGGATCTCGCCCTCGAGATACGCCTCCTGGTATGGAGAAGAATACCGACGATCTGATTCTTCTCGCTTCGTGTAGATCCTCGCGACACCACTAACAAGAGTTCCTTATTCATCTTGAAATTGGCGACACCACCAACAAGGGTCGTTGCTCACGTTCGTCGAGAGAGCACTCCGAAGAACAAAGTCGAAGGTAAAGGTCTCAAAAGGTAAGGCCACCTCCAACTTCCATAGAAGGAGTATAATTGCATCAATCCATCATTCGATGTACAAGAGCGAATGATAAGAGTAGTCGGATGGTGATCAGTCCATCGCGCACCCAAAGCATTACTCTTCACATGAATAGGGGATTATGCGACCAACTCTCAGAATCAAACTGAAGATCTCGACAGTCGAGTTTTGGAAACAAAAGAATGATGTAAGTTCTTCATCATACATGATGCATATGAGGTCGTCACATAGAAAAACACCGGAAGATACAAATAAAATTTTTAGTGAATTTTTGGGTCCACTAGAAGGTACAACAAATGAAACATTCCTCGGATAGCATGAAGGCCGAATGTCGAAGCACCGTTACAAGAGGAGGAAGTGAAACCCTGAAGGTACGACGGAAACCCAACCACGAGAATTCCTGAACTCATAGAAAAGATAGGAGAGCAGATTCAAAACACGTTGAGGTAAGAGGAGAACAGCAGAGGGATAAGGAGTAAAAGCAGACCTAATCCGATCTATCCAACCGATTTTTCAAAATAGTTTTGACACTCTACAACGTCCGTTAGCTAGGTTATCCTACAGGCTGGACCAGTGGGGTATCGTAACTGCTGAGCTCTGATACCACTCTGTAACACCCTCTGGATCGGCCCTATGCAAATTTCAGCGATTCCCGCCAAACTCGTATAGAAACGATTCAAAGTTGCCCACCAGGCACTTTCGTGCGGGTGGAAAACGAAGTAATACCATTACACAATAGTCCACGATGGAACCCACATAACAGATATATACAACAACGACTCCATGAGTAAAGAATACAATATACAGTACAAAGATCCAAATCATCTTGAAAACGATACAGCGTCCGAGTACGGACAAGATGCAAATTGAGATAAGAGCCCTGAAGAATAACCAATGGCGTCCATAACCCTGCCTAGGCCAAGCCGGAAGGGTAACCCTGCTAACGACGTTGATCTCAAAACCTGCTTAAACAAATGGAGTGCCGACAAAGGGCAAAGGAAAAAGAGAGCGGTCAGTACTGAGGCAAGTACACAGCGAGACTAGAATTCGGCGGTCCTCACCTACATAGGTATGGTGGACTGAAGCGGCAGCGCAGCATGCACTAAACAACCTAAGAGACTCAATACAACTGGCGGCTATCAGATAGGGATAAGAAAGACCTATTTGGATCCAACCTGATCTACCACCAAGCATACCCATCCTGATATTTCCCCCTCGAGACCAAACGAGGAAGTCAACCGAGGAACTCACACAGTTGGCAGTTTTTTTCATTCTGTTATAGTTGCAGCATTTACTAGTCAGATATAGATAGCATGAGTCATCCTGATATAATAAGCAGTGGGCAGTTTTAGTTAACCATTCTATTGTAGTTGTAGTACTTACTAGTCAGATACATATAGCATGAGGCATCCCAAAACCCAGCAGTTGTTGGTACTTTTATTTAGCCATTCCGTTGTAGTTGCAATACTTACTAGTCAGATACAATGGTAACAGGTGACAACCCAAACCAGCAATTGTTGGCATTTTTATTTAGCCATTCCATTATAGTGAAGCTGATTACTAGTCATTATATAGTCAAATTTATAGCACTACTTTAGTTATAGTTGTCTATGATCGAGATACTGTGCTCCAAGTCGTCCATAACCACGGACACGGCTTTCAGAAAGTTTTACCCTGCAAGGGGGCACAAATAGCAACACACGCACGATCAACCTCGGGAAAAAACAAATAAAAACCCAACGAGGTATCACGACAGAGCAATTGCAACATTCATATAAATTCCAGGGGGCCACCCCACTAAGCAACCCGCGACTAAGTTGGCCGGCTCCGAGACGGACCCAGAGGTTTGTGTCAATGGCTGCAAACGACTAGGAACCCAAAAGTGTGACTGGGCTTGTCGATACCGCGGAAACATTCCACATTTTTTCCTAAACAGTACAACTGCTCCACGCACAAATCGTAAATAAAGCAAGAAAACATGGCATAAGTACAGGATAGTAATAAAGCCCCAAACTACTTTGTGGCCCCAAGGAATAATATATGACTCAAGCTCTGGCTAGGGGTATTCATGGTCCCACATGCGGATAGTGCGAATATTTAAAGAACAGGTATCAAGTACTCGGGGTCCTACGGGACACAAGGGGACGGTTAAAAACCAAATAACATCTATTGCCCACTTGTGCCTCTGCATTATTTACCTACTTCAATTTTAGTTCTTAAACGGTAATTAAAGTTATAATCATCTCCAACATAAAGCATATGGCAGTCTTCCAACAACTGTGGTGCTTGACGACACGCAACAACACTTGAGCAAGCAACTACGACACGCAAGTCCAACTATCTACCAAACAACAGGTAATAGGATGTGTCCAAGGCAATATAAGGCTGCAAAGGATATCGCGGGTACGAAAACTAGAGCATCGTAACACAGATAGCAATAGATCAACAGGTGGAAATAAATACTAGAAATGTAAAATAGGTAGAAAGGGGGAGAATGCTCGCCTGAAAACATTGCCGAAGATTCATTCGAAGTTCGGGTCGACACTCGCACCAACTCATCGTCCTATCCGGGAAGAAGTAAAACACTAAAAAGGATCAAGCGATGCAACAATTACAACTAATGCAGAAGAATCGGGATGATCGTGATATGATGCATGACATGGAAAGTTAATGATGCAAACTATGTTGAAAAGGTATTAGAGACATCGCATATTGATGATGTAACATTCGTGAGGCATTATCAATAAGAGACAATTAGTTCCCAATTTTATTAATCATGTTTTCCTTGCATAATCAATACTGATTTTAAAACTGCTCTTAATGCATGATGCAAATGATAACATGGATATCATGATTGGAGAGGTCTCGTCGCGCTGATCGATTTGGACATATCATTTGTCGAATTCAGGGTTACGGATTTAAAGTTATGCAATAATTAAGAAAACACAATTATTAATATTTATTAATTCGAAATTTTTAAATTGCTCAAATGATAATATACATAGCATAAACAAATTCCTCACATTTTTATGATTTAAAAACATATACTATTCAAATTATTTGGAATTATAAATTTAAATTATTATTAAAGTCAAAATTATTAAAAGGGGTCAAAGTCAAAGGTTTGACTAGTTTGAGTCAGATTTGAAAATATTTCAATGTGCATATGAATTCACAACTTAAAACTAAACACATTTCATATTACACTTTTATTCAAATTCTTGTTTATTCAAAAGTTATGAATTAGTTTATGTTTAAACAGAATATAAACAAATTGAAATTGATTTCAGAAAAGGTTTTATGGACTTTTGTTACTCGCAGGATTCTACCGTAGAGAGTGACAGTTGGGCCGCAGTGCTGACTGGGCATAGGACTGGTGGGGTTGAGGACCGCGGGTCAAGGTTAACAGAAGGTGGGTGCCTTTTTACAAAAAGCCATGAAGGGATGGTCTACGGGTTGAGTTAAAGAAAAGTGGAGGGTCTGATTGCAAAACCTACCGGGAGGGTTGGAGGATTGGATCTGACGAACGGAACTGAATTTTGCGAAAAATGGCTAGCTGGAACGATTTTGCGATGAATATGGCGATCAATATAAGCAGAATTTTGCGACTACATAAAAATAAAAGTCTAAGAGGAGTCCAAGGGCTGCGAATTTGATTCAGAATGTTTTCCCGTACGAAGGTTGGATAGGGTGGAAAACTGCGATCAACAGAGGCCAGAAACAGGTGTCGCCTGGGTGTGGAACTCCTTCAGTTTTGTAGAGAGATTTGCTGATCTTTGACAGATGATCCTAAGAGATGTAGATCGACGTCTTGAGAAAGGTCGGGCTTTCTGGAAAGAGGACACACCAGGCTACGCATTGGTATAAATATATAGAGCTGGAGAGAACTGGAGGAGAAGCACGCTTGCGGCGAACGGTGGCGGAAACAGGGCTGATGTGCGTGTTGTTGTTGTTGTTGCTGGTTCGACAGGCCGAGCGCGCGTGCTGGCGTGTCGGCAAGCTGTACGGCGGTGCGGCAGAGAGGTGGCGGGAACAGGCAACTGGGAGGACGATGACGGCGCGGCGGAGCTCCACGGTCAGGCCGCTTGCAGGGAGATCGGCAGTGAGGTGGTCTGCGACGCGCGGGTGCTCGCGGCGGCATGCACAGGACGCTCGAAGGTGGCGGCAGCGACACAGGGCAAATAGGTAGAGGGGGTCCTTGTCAGAGAGGAGGGTCTGCTCACCCTGGGGTTATCGGTGTAGGCGAGGTCGCTCGTGGTGGGGATGATCTGCCACGTAGCTGGGGCTCTGGAACTCCTGATCTTGGCGCCCCACGCGGCGTTCTCCGGTGTCCGGCGAGGCACGGTCGTCCTGTGGCTACTAGGAGGAATCAGAGGCCGGCGATCAAGCTTCCCGGACCCCAAGACTCCCTCCTGCTCGACTCCAAACGCCTCCTCTTGTGATGGCCGGGTCTAGGGTTAGTGGAGTTCATGGCGTGGCCATGGCTTCTTGGGGGAAAGGGAGGGAGGAAGGGTGGTTCAGGTGGTGAGATCTGGAGCTTTCAATCTGCTGGGAGATGAAGATAAGAGGGGCAGCTCACAGAGGTTTGCCTCTTGCAAAAAGGATAGGAAGGGGACTCGGGTGGTTGGGGTCTCCTCTCTTCTCTCTTGTAGCTTTGCTTGAAGAGGAAAAGAAAGGGGGGACCAAAGGAGAAGGAAGGCCAGGTCGTGTATGGGGTGGGTTGGCCAAAAGAACCAAAACAGAGAGGTAGGGAAGCACATGGTGAACCCACGGCAAGGAAGGGTGAGAGTGTACAGGGCTTTGTCTAGGTAGAATAGATTAGGTAGATGTAGTGTAGGTTTTGTTCATTTTTTATTTCTCCAAACTTTTGTTTGAATTCAAATATTCAAAACCAACTTAAGAAACAACCAGAATTCCAAAGAACAAAAGAGAGAAGATATATGGCAAGTTTGCATGGCCCATGCACCTATACACCCACTTGCATGCATGGGTACACATACATACACATGAAGCTAGATTTGTGACTAGAAAGGAGAGAAAGGAAACAAGGTAGGATTATTTTATTTGGTTTGAATTCAAAGCATAATAGAACCATGCTTAAATTCCAAAATAGTACAAATGGAAGGATAGAGAATCATCATGGGCCATGCATGTTGAGCTTGTCCAATATGCAAGGTTTCATGAATGATTGCAACCATCCAAGAATTTTTGTGGAGCCTTCTTTAATTTCATTAGCTTATTTAAAATGATAGGCACATTTGCATATTAAGGCCAAAACTAGTGTACGTGAGCCACTATGAATTCATATGGCCTTATTAAATCAAATGTACTTATAATCCTGAATAAAACTATGGAAAGAAGATAGAAAGGATTCTACACTTACATGGAAAATAGAGGTGGCCATGTAGATCCCATACTAAATATTGTGAAAACAATATTGGACCATGTATGGAGGAAAGCAGTTCAAAGGAAAAGGACCCATACCCAATTAGTGATGAGCTTTAGTTAAATAACAAAAGGAGATGCAAATGCTCATATTAAATGGGAAGGTGGAATCATAAGATGGTTACACGGAAAGGTGGTGGAGTTGTAAAAGATATGCCTAGAACTCAACTTGGGCATTAAGTAATTTATCAAGAAGCAACTACAATATATCAAGAGGCAAATACAAGTAACACAATAAATAATGCATATAGGATAAGAACCAGATAGCGGGGTTTTATATGATGCTCAAATGCAAGGTGGCATGGTAACATGAGTATGATATTAGGATGATGCACAAAACAAAAACACCAAGTGATTTTCTAGTAGTGGTTTTACCCGGGGTGCTACACAACTCTTGCTTTGTTGCCGACTCGAATATCAACCTCGCCTCTTGCTACGCTCCTAGTCCTTACCAGTCCCTGCAACGAGTTGCAGATGTGAATAACTGATCTGGTATCATATACCCAAGAACTATTAGGTGCATCAGGAAGATATATGTCCATAACATTGCAAATAAGTGTACCTGAGTCGGAAGTCATACCTCCACTCTTGGCTTTGTCAGCCAAATACTTGCTGCAGTTCCTCTTCCAGTGGCCATCCGCCTTGCAGTAGAAGCAAGTGGATCCAGCTGAAGGAGATGGTTTAGTCCCTGAGGAAGTGCTTGGGACCGGGTCCTGAGCCTGCTTTCCTCCTGACTTAGCCTTCTTCTTAGTCCAAGAACTCTTATTGAACTTAGCCTTATTCTGCATCATCAACACTTGACTAGCGCCCTTCTTGAGATCCGCCTCTGCCTGCTTGAGCATCCCATGTAATTCAGTGAGCTTCTTATCCATACCATGCATGTGGTAGTTCGAGATGAACTGCCCATATGCACTAGGAAGAGAATTCAGAATTATATCCGTAGCGAACTCTTCGCTTGTGGGGTAGCCAAGCCTCTCCAGAGACTGCACGTAACCAACCATTTTGATCACATGCGGACTCAGTGGATTACCATCCTTAAGCTTGCAACTCAGCAAAGCCTGAGAGACTTGATACCTCTCAGTCTTCGCCTGAGCCTGGAACATACTTTTGAGGCTTTCGATCATATCGTAGGCCTCAACATGCTCGAACTGCTTTTGCAAGCCCGGTTCCATGTGAGCAAGCATAAGACAGCTAATATCCATGGACTCATCCTTAGCTCGACGGTAGGCATTGGTGGCAGCGACAGTCGCATTCTCATTCGGCTCATCTGGAAGTGGGTTGTCTAGCACATGGTCCTTCTTTTCTTGTTTGAGAACAATTCTCAGATTTCGATACCAGTTGGTAAAATTAGTGTCGTTCAGTTTATATTTCTCAAGAATGGTTCTCAACGCAAAACCGGATATCTGAGAGTGACTGCTACTTGGTGCCATGATCTACAACAGAAAATATGCAAAACACTTAAGACATGTATTCATAAAAGAGCAAGCATATTAAACATTTTAATATTTTATGCTCCCACTAGAACCAACACCCCTCCGATGGTTGCTTAGTGATTCAGGATCCTAAATAAGCAGGTCGTCTAGTGAGCTTTAGCATCACCGCTAGCCGCCAAGTGATCTAGGTAGACAACTCCTTGTCAATCGCATCTCATGCGACTCCTGTTGGACGGGTGGCATCACATGCCCCGGCTCCCATCCGACTTTTCCCTGAGTCCCACAACCGTTGTGATAGACCCATATAGCTTACCGAGTGTTTCTACAGTAAGAGTCCGACTCGAACCCACCTAGTCAGAAAGAATTGGCAGCACCTCAATTTTATGAGCCCACTACCAAAAATGTCCGACTTGTGATGGCGCAAACACTGGCGGGAAAACCGACTAGACCTTCTTTGAGGGATTAAATTTTACCGACTATCTAATAGAGGTAAAATAGAGACATAACAATAACACAAAATAAAGCAATTATAATGTGAAATGGTATGGCTCTCTTCATGGCGATCTCCATCTCCACAAAGCCTGTAATCCAACTCGTGCCAACTCTTGTCACTTGCCGTCTTACTCCATGTCGCCGACATGTACAACGTCTTGCATGCCTTCCGGGTTCTCCAAAAAGCTACACTAGCTTAGTAAAGTAAATTACATAGAGAATCCGACACGCAGGTCGTTATACAATAAAATGACAGCACCTAGGCTCCAGCCGGCTGACAAAAAACCGTGATTCGCAGATCATGTATGGATTACACACATACATCACATGCACATGAACCATACCATTCACGACTTCCTACAAAAACAAGATATGCATAGATACAATATCTACCGGTGTTGTGAAACTCGCAATGACATCTAAGGCGCTACGACAGGGCGAAGCCAGCGGTCCCGCTAGCCTGATAGCGGGCGGGGATCAAAGGGGAAGCGCCCTCGCGGGTGCGGGCAGCGCCCGACGATTTTTCCGAAAACGTAGATCTCATCTATGATCCAAACATGGATTCCGACCATTGTGCCGATTCGATCAAACTCTTTGATCTTCGATCACTGCTTCTGGATTTACGTGTCACAGTATACCCCGATGGCGGAAGCCGACCGGTATGGGTATGTCGTTCCACGACCTCAGCAGTATGATCATGGAATTCAGATCTACCATTCCCCCAGCACAGTTGATCCAATCAACATCGTACAAAACCTATCTATCTCATAGATCGACCACCAAAACAGCATATAGATCTCATCTACAGCCTACCGCATATCACATATGCGAGATCTCGAGCCTAAAACCAGAAGCTATCGCTCTGATACCACTGTTGGGCGACGCAGAGATAAAGCAAAAATTTTCCTCTAACGTGGTGATCCCAAGATCTAGCTGAGGTAGAAGGCCACGAGGTTTACCACTAGACGCGCAGTTGCGGATTACTGATGAAGCGCGTCAGTTGATGCAGTGCAGTCCTCACAATCCGATCGTCCTGGTGTTGATCGCACATCACCTCTGCTGGTATCCACACGTACAAGGAGGAGGACCGACGACGAACTGCTAGGTTCGTATCGACGGTAGGACTACTGTGGAGCTAGTGTTTCCAACACATGGAATGACCTAACCGAACAACGATTAACCTTTCTGGGTTATGGTGCTCCACTATATATAGGGAGTGAACGTGGGCTCTGCTCGCGCGACCTATTCACTAAAGCGCATATAACACTAGTCACCTTGAGTCCAACTCACTAACTCAGTCCTAATCCGGTTTAGGTCCAACCCAACCATATTACAGATTCAAATCCAATCCGAACATGCTCCCGCTCTTAAGTGTGTGACCCCGCAGGCTCATGGCTACTTGGACACGTTTGGAGTCTGACTCTCAATCGATCAGTCGGTAGCGGCTCCTAGAAGAACGTGTCGACTCCCAAGTACCAAAGAGTAATGAAGACTTGCATTTCCAATGCGACTTACGTCCGAGTCCCTTTTGCCTCACGATATACCTTGTCAGACTATAGGCGAATAATTGTCATCCCTTAAATAGTCCGACTCTCTTCTCGATCCAAGATAAGTGATTCACCCGACTAACTCTTAGTCGATCGCCTCGGTTAACACTTAACCGAGTCGTGCATGGCCATGCTTTCCGAATCATATCTCACGAGAGGGCCTAGAGAATATCTCTCTGAGTGGAGGGGCAAAATCCCATCTTGGTTATTCACATCACGCAGCTTGATTCTCAGTCGACCCGAACCCTGCCTTTATAACTGCCCAGTTATGGATCAGCGTTTGACAGAACCTAAGTCGGTGATCCTCAACTCGGACTATGCAACAACCTCAGGTCTAAGGATTACATTGGTTGAGATATACAAATGACAACTTGTTCGTTGTACCTTAATATGGGTCAATCCGACTCGCTAAACTCTTTAGCCAAATCTGTGTAAGTTGGCATAGCACCTCCATGCTCATGACAAGTGGAACCGAGTCAGCCAACTTTCACATTGGTCTAAGTTGTGTGTCCAGCACAACTTCGATGACCAAGGATATTTAGTACAAACAACATGGATGCATAGTTCCACAAACGAATCACATATTCAATGATACACATAAGATGTTTATACAAGGACTACTTAATATCTTTATGAATACAATGGGAAATCTCATCATACATGATTGCCTCTAGGGCATATTCCCAACATCTAGCGCCGCCAAATTTAGGTCGCCGCCGGTGGACTCGATCACCACCGATGCGGGGATGACCAAACCTTCTGGGGGCACGACGACAGAGCTCGCTGGCTTCGCCGCGGATTTGCTCGACGCCGCCATTGATGGAGAAGTGTTGCTGCTGGCCATGGAGTGAGATGGGGTGCGACTGGTGCAGATTGGAGATAGGGTTTTTTCGAGAGTTCTCGCGGAGAGCTCGAGGAGACACGCGGCTGGAGGAAGAAGGTGATGCAAGGAGAATGAGGTAAAAAGTGGAAATTCCCCACGGTTACGATTTATCATCCTCGGCGTCAAGATTCATGCAGCTTAATCGGGCAGTTGCCGCGTAGACGACGTGTTCGCGAATGTGCGCGGAAATTTCGCGACGTCTCCAACCGTCGCTGCCAACGGTTCGTATCGCTCGCGCGGGAAAATCGGACATGATTGCATTCTCTACATGTGTGAGTTACGAGGTGTCGCTGACCTAAGCCTACGTCGTCCTAGATGACATGGGTAGATCAGCAGTCACATCGAAGATTCCGACATAGACGGATCTAATCCGACTACGGAAGTGTACGATGGAAGATTAGCATTTCTCCGTCTTACAAGTTGAAGACGAAGAAAGTTTTGGAGGGTTGGCAGGACTACAAGATATTGCTTGACGATTTGCGGACATCCAACTGGACGGAGCATACATCTGAAAAGGCAAGACGGCACAAGATCTCGGAGTTCTCCGGGGGCTACTATTGGGGATATGCTATATGGTTATCCTCATAGCATGTCACCTATCCGGATAACCCGGGTGGCCCACAGTTGGTAGCATTTCCTATGGCCTGCTTGGCGACCCAGTTAGATGGATCCAGAAGGGAGGCCCATGCCAGATAAAGGAAGGCTACGGTGGAGTCACCAGCGTACCCGGAGCCTTGGAGTGCAAGATACACAAGACTAGTAATAGAGAGTGTAGGACTCTGTAACCTGTCCGACTAGGATTTTTCCCTGTAACCCTAGGACCTGGCGACTATATAAGTCGGGCCTATGTGAGCCTTTAGGGCACAACTTCAGACAATCTAGTGTCGACTACGATGCATCTCGCACAGCGAACCAATCCCTGTAATTCGGCGTATTGCCTTTATAGTGATTTATAGCAGGAGTAGGATTCCGCCACCGTTGTGGGATCTGAACCTCGGTAAGCTGTGTTACCTCGTACCTGTCAACCATCCGCCTTCCCCACATCTCTAAACACGCACTTTGAGGACCCCTCCATGGCGTACTCGTCGGCAATACCACGACATGTGGCGTGCACCAGGTGGAGGCGGCGGGAGAGGGAGTGAGGGTGGTTGGGAATTAGGGTTTAGGTTTTATACAGAGGGGTGGTAGGTGGCTGCGGGCTGGGATTTTAGGACTGGTCTGCGGCTTCCTTCCCTGAAAAAATATTTTATATTTTATTATTTTATTTTATTTAAAACAAAACAACTCTTATTGTAAAAGGGTGTTTACCATTTTTATAGTGTGAAAAGTGATCCCTAAACTTGCGTATACGAAAATTATAAACCTTCGAACTCTGTGAAATCGCATTTATACATGATAATGATGTGCTAAGAAAAGCTTGAGAGATACAGGGGTGGCAAACACTATGAAATCACACTAAGGACATGGAGTGAAATATAATGCAAAAATTATACACCTTTGAACACTTTCCCTTCAAATTGTATTCAAAATCATTTGTTTATGTCGTTAAATCATTAGTGGCAAACTCATTATTTTCCATGGATAGAGGGTACCCCCCGACAGATACAGGGGTTATCATGTCCGCTAGATCACAGAGGATCAATTAGAGGATCAAAGATTGGTGGGTACGGTCCGCGTCACAACTGTCTCGACCAATCAGAGCGTAGCAGCCAAGATGAGCACATGTGTGAGAGTTTGTCACTAAGAGGGAGGGGAAAACTGAGTAGAACTTAAAAACCAAGGGAAAAACTGACAAAGGGGGTTCAAATAGAAAACAAAAAGATATTTAAAAATGGAAAAATGCTTCTTTTATACAATAAAATACATATAGGCATACATCAAACTATTTGCAATTCAAATATATATCAGTATGACAATTATTGCCTCATTCGGACAAATTATGTTTTAGGGAGGGATGTTTTGGGGAGAGGCTTGAGTAGAAAGCCATGAACCTTCATAGATAGTAGGTGATTTGAGAAGTGGTGATTTAGGTTAAAACATGATTTATATACATTTGTTATGGTGGCAGGTCACATAATAAGACTCCCTAGATAGATGCCACTGTGTTTTGATCTTTTTGAATTTGTTGTGCATAAAATGACTCAATTAGCTAGCTAAAACCCATTCATTGACTCTCTGTTGACCAGCCACCGGAGGGTAAACGTGAGTATATTGCACATGACAGTGTTAGTACTCGAGGGCAAAACTGAGTACAACCAAACTGCCAGTGCTACACTCAAGGGTATAACTGAGCACAACTAAGTGGCCAAGGTTAGACACAAGGAGGAAAACATGACGCACGGTAAGCGTGTCACGGTGCACGGGGCAGTAGCAGACGCATGTGGTCGTGCACGGTGCAGTGGCGTACTCGTTTACGCGGTGCACGTTGGTGCAACGAAACGTCTCCTCCCTTCACCTTTATAGAGGCCTCATCACTCTCACTCGCTCACTCACTCACGCAACCATCTCCACTGTCCCATCACCTTCTGCAAACCCCAAGAAAACCCCAACCATGCTGGCGATGGATAAGCACGACATGGTGGCCATTGTCGCCTCCAAGGCGTCGACGAGGAGGCCCCCGTCCCCGTACAGGCCCCCGCCGAGGCATTGAAGGCAGTCACCATCCCCGTTCAAACCCCCGCCCCCGCTTTCGCCGTAGCCGCCGGCGAGGAGGCCCCCGTACCTGTACAGGCCCCCACCATTTTCCTGCAGATCCCGCACGGCTAGGACCCCTACGGGGACAACGATTACATCAGGCCGAAGAACCCCTTCAACACCTGCTTAGCCAACCCATGGTCGTAGGTAAGTAGGGTTTTCTCTCCTTCCTTTGTTCTTCCCCTATTACCATGAGTGGATGCTAGATAGTGTGTTATTGGGGCTCGACTGTTCGTATTTTCAATCGTTGGATGCTAGGTATTTTAACAGTAGCTAATCCTCTTGTGTTAGATCTCGTATTTCAATGAATTCCCCTAGTTGGGATCAGCACTAGCACCGATCTATAGTTGGGATTAGTACCACCACCAATCTATAGTTGGGGTCAGTATTCGATTTGGTTTGAGATTTGGGGATTGGGGAATAATCAGGGGATGTCAATCGGTTAATTTATGCAATTAATCAATCTCGATAATCACGATATCTCAATCATGTCCTTATTGCACACTGTTTTTTGTAATAGGTGCATAGCAGCGACGTCTGCAGCGACGAGGAGTCCACGGACACCAAGACTCGTCAGGTGTTTAAGAAGCTGAAGTACTGCCAGTTCAACGCCTTCTTCGCCGGCAACGTCTAGAGGTGCCCCTTCTGCACCAGGGGCCTCTCCACTAACTTCAAATCCCCCGCGAGGCATGCCGAGGATGTGAAGACATGCGGCCTGTCAAAGAACGTCAACACCTTTAGAGCCGAGCACCAGGCGCTCGGTTTTCACCTCCGCAACCTCCATAAGGTGGGCATCGAGGAGGGTCACATGCCCCCGATCAAGCCCAAGGCGTCCAAGGTTAAGGGACTAGGCATCATGAAGTGGAGGAAGCGCTAGAGGGAGGAGGCGGAGGCCCTCCTAAAGGAGGCCATGAGGGGCCACTAATCTTGTGCTGATGTTGCTGCTATAAAGCAGCTTCTTTTGTTTTGTTGTCTGTGTTGAACTTGTAAGTTGCTACTGAGCAGCCTAATTGTGGAACCTGGTTTAAGTATCGTACTATATAATCCTTTATTAGCTGCTTTATCTACATCTGCTCTATTTATCTACATATTTATGGTGCTGGTTAGATTTGCTGCCACATTGGGAAAATACGAGGGACAAAAGGAACTATGAATGAAAGAGAGAAGCTGCTCTAGATTCGTTGCCTTTTTGGCAAAAATAACAATTGTTAGCGACATAAAGGGGAAAATGCGATCTTAAAAATGCCAATCATAAAAATAACAAAAAAGAAATCTTCAATTTAGGTGACAATGCGCACGTAACTACCAAACACGCCCCACATGGTCCCACACCACATCTCCCAAAATCTGTTCCCAACAAGCCGGCCCCGTGCAGTCCAACATGGGGGGGGGGTCCTACTATGGGACCCGACTGAACGTGGCCCCACCTATCAGCATGTAACGGAGGGGTCCAACTTGTCAGCACGGCGCGCCGAGGGTTTACTACAGGACCCACCTGAATGAGGTCCCACTTGTGAGCACGTAACAGTGAGGGTCCACTAACGGGACCCGACGAAGAGCGAGTTTCAAATTGATGTGAGAGTTTTAGACAAGGAGCAGGACAAAAGTGAGGAAAGTTAAGCGGATGGGAAAAAGTGAGTACAACTAATGAACCAGGGGCATGAAAATAGAAATATCATTAATTTTTGGGACCCGGTTCCGCTTAATATTGCCTAATTGCACCGCATATTTTCCATGACATGCATCATGCTCGATCTTCTGTCGTAGTATTAAATAGTGCATTCGGTGTTTCTTCTAGTGCTTTGCTTCTTGACGGATTAGGTCGATGAGATTGATGTGTGTCGACCGATCTTCGTATGAACCTCCGGCAGTGTTTTCCAGGCGAGCATTCTCCCCCTTTCTACCTATATTATTTTTATTTCCTCATTTCAATTTGTTGCTATCTGTGTTGTGATTCTTTAGCTTTCGTACTTGTGATATTCCTTGCAGCCTCTATATTGCCTTGGACACCTCCTATTACCTGTTGTTTGGTAGATAGTCTGCCTTGCATTTCATAGTCACTTGATCAGGTGCTGCTTCGTGTCATCAAGTACCATAGTGGTTGGAAGGTTGCCATATGTTTTACATTACAGATAATCATGACTTAAATTACAACTTGATATTAAAATGCTGGGAATAATTATAACTAATGCAGATGCACCGGTGGGAAATAGATGATATTTGGTATTTAACCACTCACGGGCGTCCCGTAGGACCCCGAGTACTTGATACATGTTCCTTGACTATCGCACTATCCGCATGTGGGACCATAAATCCCCTTAGCCAGAGCTTGACTCATAAATTATTTATTGAGGCCACAAACTAGATTTGGGCTTTACTACTATCCTATACGTATGCCATGTTTACTACATTATTTACTACGCGAGGAGCCTTTACTACTGTACTATTTAGGAATTGTGATACGTTTATGCGGTATCGACAAGCCCAATCACACTTTCGGGTTCCCAGTCATTTACAGTCATCGACCCAAACCTCTGGGTCTGTCTCGGAGCTGTCCAACTTCGTCGCGGGTAGCTTAGTGGTGTGGCCCCTGAAATATTTTATGAATCTTGTGATTGCTTTGTCGTGATGCCTCGTTCGGTTTTCATTTGGTTTTTCCGAGGTTGATCTTGAGTGTGTTGCTATTTGTGTCCCCTACAGGGTAAATCTTTCTGAAAGCCGTGTTCGCGGTTATGGACGATTTGGAGCACAGTATATCGATCATAGACAACACTTTGGAATGACTAGTAATCAGCTTCACTACAATGGAATGGCTAAATAAAAGTACCAACAACTGCTGGATTTGGGATACCTCATGCTATTTGTATCTGACTAGTAAGTATTGCAACTACAACAGAATGATTAACTAAAACTGCCCACTGCTTATGATATCAGGTTGACTCATGCTATCTATATCTGGCTAGTAATTGCTGCAACTATAATAGAATGACTAAAATTGCAACCTATGTGAGTTTCCTCGGTATGACTTCTTTGTTTAGGCTCAAAGGGGAAAACTAGGATGCGTATGTTTGGTGTTAGTATGAGGTTGGATCCGAATAGGCCTTTATCATCTCTCTTTGATAGACGCCAGTTGTGTCGAGTCTCTATAGGTTGTTTAGTGCATGATGCGCTGCCGCTTCATTCCACCATATTTTTGTAGGCGAGAGCCACTGAATTCTAAATCTCGTCGTGTACTGGCCTCAATACTGACCGCTCTCTTTTTTCTTTGCCCTTTGTCGGCACCCCTTTTGTTTATGCAGGTTTGAGATCGACGTCGTTAGCAGGGTTACCCTTCCGGATTGGCCTGGGCAGGGTATGGACGCCATTGGTTATTCTTCAGGGCTCTTAGGTCAATTTGCATCTTATCTATACTCGGATGTGTATCATTTTCAATGTGGTTTGGATATTTGTACTGTATATCTGTATTCTTGACACTTTGGGTCGTTGTTGTATATATATGTTCTATCACTACACGGAATGTGGTAATTTTTGACCCTCCATATTGGTCACTAGATGGTCATTGTTCTTAATTTGTGACCTTCTTGTGACCAAAAATAGATGATCGAAAGCTGAGAGTCACTAACAGACAATAAAGACATTTTCTGTGCATTGGTCATAGACTACTATGACCAATACAGATGGTCATAGTTTGTATGACCAACTATATTGGTCACAGACTGTCTGCCTTGTCCATGTAGGATCCTACATGGCCAATCCTACGTGGAAAATATGTGACCAATTTTAAAGGTCGTTGATCAAATTCAGCCCGGCCCATTTAGGTCATTTTACATGGGCTATTCCTAACAATTCAGCCATTTTATGATTCTTTTTTATCAATTCAGGTCTATTAAATAGGTCAAGCCCAACATTTTTTGCTTGTTTTTTACTTGGGCTTGGTCCTTTTAAAGTCCATTTATTATGTACTTTTAGCCTTATTATTTTGGAGAAGGTCCCACTATTTGGATGGTTCCCATTTGTCACATTCATCTCAATAATTTGGCCCACAAGTCAGGAAGGTCAAAGAGTCAATTTCGTTTCGGTTGTAGGTTTCCATTTCCCATGATTTCAAATAACATGCGTATTCAATATTCTAACATAATAGAATAACAACATGGCAGTCTTCAAAGAACAGCTAAAAATTAGTCTATTACAATCTCTAGTATAACTTTCCTAGTACTACTCTTCACGCTGAGTGGGGCATCTCGCCTTTTCACCCTTCAAGTTTCTTTGGCCGAAGCTCCTGTACAAGAGTAAACACCAGAATTTAGTCCCAACGATGAGTATCTATCTAAGAAAAAACAAAACAAGTGGGAACAAATGCCCTATGCAACCATATGGTATTATCGTAATACCTTAACTGCTCACAATTGAAAGTGCACTTTATACATGCCAAGTCATGTTCCAGATCAGAATAGTGCATCCATCAGAATATTGCATGAATCAAATAAGGTGAACTGATAGTTCATTGAGTGCATGTACATTCAAGACTCAAATGGAAAGTAACATGTACATCACTGACCATAATAAACATCTGAAACAGATCCTGATACAAAGCTATCTAGATCAGATAATATCATCCTGATACAAAAATGTTACCTTGGCATTCTATGCATGAGTCTTTCTACGAAATAGAGTCACTGTGAACCAGGAGCATCACCTGCATAAATTGTTTCATTTACCATCAGTGGCAAAAGATCCAAAGGGAGCAAGGACAAAGCAGGTTGTTTGCATACAAGATGCAAGGCCAAACTAATCTCGCTTTCATGTAAGATGCTATGGAAAATAAAAAACCATAGAACAACCGAATGACCATCTGTGGTTGTGCACTTGCTCTTATTTTACATGAACTTCCTGCTGATCACATACACTAATCTCAGACAACTGGAGCATCAATACACTAAACAAGAAATGTAGCTCGGGTGAACATAGCATTGTGATAACATATAAACGCAGATGAATTGGCGAGCAATATAGTGTAAGCATCATTTAACAAGAATCTTACATGTGTTTTTTAATGATCATTCGTGGTGTTTAATGTTAATGGAAGAAATAATTTACAGAAAAAACTATAAACAATCCTATATTGAGGACATAAATGTTTACATCTAAGGTGTTGGGCTTGGCAGCATCCTATTAAAACTATCTCTTCCCAATCACGACATGCTCAAAAGCTCTCTAAATAGTTAATTCATGCAACAATGAAGAGATGAGCATCCAGCATAACTGTAGTATTTCAAATAGCATGGTACAAACAGAAGATTGACAATTGGTACTACCAAAATTAATCTAGCATGCTATCTAAATGGAATATTGTACGATCCAGCACGCACTAGTGGAGCAACAGAGCAATGGTAAGTTAAAACTCATTGATAAGTATCATAAGCAGCAGTAAGGAATTTTTCCAGGAGCAAAAAAAGCATCACATCATTACTAGATGGTGCTCATATTTCACAATATTCAAAATTAATCAATATATGGTTCATTCAATCTTCATATTTGCAACTCGGGATAGTAATGATTAATCAATACTAGCATGCTACCAAACCTAACAGGTAACTAACTACATTTGCAAGATAGAAGCAGATTTAGTTAATGGTGCACTGCACATACAGATTCAAGCTAAAAGTACCAATGGTCAATATGAACCCATGTACGAGTAACGTTTATAAACATATGCATGTCCTGAGCCAATAAGACCAAGAGGTAGTACTTACTAATGTCTGCAGAGGGCATGACCTGCAGGAACATGAAGTGCATCAATTCTGCTGTGTTGCTCATCATCAGGTCAACACACTCACCTTGACACTAGCTGAATAAGTGCATCAATTCCTGCACATGTGCGGAGGTTGAAGAAAAGGTAATGGGGCATGAGAGATGAATACAAAATATTTAGAAGCATACGAAATATCAAAGGCTCCTGATTACAGGTTCTATCAGGAATAGTGAATCAATTCGATACATGTTACAAGTCCTGACATAATAAATACAAGGCAGTAATGATAGTATTCACATCTAACACAGATAGAATAGCACGTGATGTGAGCAAATTAAGTACTTTAGGAACAAGGATACCAAATTAATCGAGTAAGAAGATGCAAATTGAGTGAAACCATTACCAGAACTCCCAACTAGGATGTAAATGTAACAGTTTAAATAGGAACTATGAGTAAGCAGTATCAATTTATTTGGGAATACACCATTATTTCTAGATATTTTATATAACTAAGTGTTCTGTAAAAACAGTAGTGGATCATAGAATTTGTGTATACATAAATCCTATGAAGAATAGAAGGAACTATGAGTAAGCAGTATTAATTTAACCAGAACTCCCAAAGTTAGGTTGCATCTTGAGTTACTCAACAAACCCGGCAAAAGAAAATCACTTATACTAGCGCGACCGTGCATCGGAAGGCTTAGCAGTTGTTGATCGATACTTGCACAAAGGGAGCAATTACCATGTTACTCTAGCCCAATTAAAAATCACTAATACTTATATATCTGGTTCTACATGACTAACTCAGAAAATAAGGTGCCTATATTGCATATTATGCGTCTCCTAGAGAGCTTGCAGATAGCAATCATCCCAAGAACACTAACCAATAACACCTTCAAGTATTAGAGCACTAACCAAGAACAGTTATACTAACTACTGACTAGGTAGATGTCATCTTCGGTATGTTGACAGTATAGCACTAACCAGGAGAACAGAGGAAGAGGGATCGCTGCAGAGGGAGAGGGACAGAGAAGAGCACCTACCAGGGTACGATGGGGTCGGAGGGAGAAGTGCGGCATCACACGACGGTTCTAGTTGAGCAGGCGCGTGATACCCGACGACGTGGCTCCTCCGCTCCAGGCCCGACGACCTCCTCCTCCGTGCCAGGCCCGACGACGTGGCTCCTCCACGCCAGGCCCAAGGACCTCCTCCTCCGTGCCAGGTCCGACGACCTCCTCCTCCATGCCAGGACCGATGACCTCCTCCGCGCCAGGCCTGACGACCTCCTCCTCCGCGCCGTCGTGGTTATCCTAACGCGTCAATCACCGCCAGATCTGGCTTTCCCAACTCCTCCCGGCTCGATGCAAAGAGAGGTGGGCGGAGGATCTGGCAAACACCGCTATGGAGGAAGATGTGGAGATCTGGCGGGCGAAGTGCGGCAGAGAGAGGCTGCAGTTGGTCTCGTGACGAGGGGATTAGGGTTTGGGCCTTTGGGGGCAGATGGGTGGTGTCGTGGTGAGGTGGGATGGAGGATTTTGCGCAAATACCCCGAATCATTTTTGTGGTGCAAGTAGGAACGGAAGGGCATTTTAGACTTTCGGCAGGGGTAGGATGAGGGGCTAGGGAAATTATGGGCGTTGGATTGAGGCAGTGTGTACGGCTGAGATCTATTGCAGTGGGGTTAGTTGTCGGTAGTCTTCTCTTTTCTGATTGGCTGTCTATATTTTTCTATTTTCCGAATGTTAAAAACGGGCGTTTTATGAAGCAACCACCAAATTCATAATTTAAAATGCTACCATCCTATTATTCAAAAATACTATACCATCCTACATGCACAATGTTTCAAACCGGGGTATCTCAAACCTTTCCGTCCACCCCTCGCGAAAAAGACAAATGTCTGCTGAATCGGTTGGAAGTGTGTCCCATTTGAACTATAGGTACATGATCTGATGCTCCTGATTTTTTGCAAAAATCATGTTTAGACTCATAATATGATGTTTCTTCAGAGATTCAATGCAAGTTTAGCGAGCCTCATCCCCTAGCTAATAACCTTCATGCCCGCCGTTTTGACCATAGTTTGAAATTGGCATAAATATTTAAAAACTGTCCAAACAAGGTGAATCCTTCGCGTGGCGTCATACTATATGACATAGTTACAAGGAAAAATACCAAACTTGGTATATTGCGAACATCTCGAAAAAACCTTCATAAAAATGACCTATCATGTTCGTGGTTTCATGGCTTTCGGGCTAAATGACCAATGTTATGGCTATAATCGCGACATAATTTGTGATAATGTGCCCATATTATGCACGCCTGTGTATATTGGGATGGCGAACAATACTGCAGGAGGAAGTTTTCCTTTTCGTCGCATAGAAAATGCATTTTCCATTTTTCGAGTGCCAAAACCGGGGCGTTTTGTGAATCAACCACTAAAGTGCTCATTCAAAGTGTTACCACCGTATTTTTCAAAAATACTAGACCATGTTACAGAGAAAATTTCCGAACAGGGGGATCTCAAACCTTTTCGTCCACCCTTCGCGAAAAATACAAATGTGTGCCGAATCGGTTGGAAGTGGGTCCGATTTGAACTATATGTACATGATCTGATGCTCTTGAATTTTTGCAAAAATCATTTTTAGAATCATAATATGATGTTTCTTTAGAGATCCAATGCAAGTTTAGCGAGCCTCATCCCCTAGCTAATAACCTTCATGCCCGCTGTTTTGACCATAGTCTAAAACGGGCATAAAAAATTCAAAAACTATCCAAACAAGGTGAATCCTTCGTGTGGCATCATATCATGTGACATAGTTGCATGTAAAAATACCAAACTTGGTATATTGCGAGCATCGCGAAAAACCTTCTCGGAAATGACCTATCATGTTCGAGGTTTCATGGCTTTTGGGCCAAACGACCAATGTTATGGCTAGAATCGTGGCATAGTTTGTGATAATGTGTCCATATTATGCACACATGTGCATCTTAGGAAAATATGTCATAGACCATATTGCATGGACAATGTCCCAACCAGGGTATCTCAAACCTTTCGGTCCACCTCTCGTGAAAAATACAAATGTCTGCCGAATCGGTAGGAAGTGAGTCTGATTTGAACTACATGTACATGATTTAATGCTCATTATTATTTGAAAAAATAATTTTTAGTTTCACAATATGATGTTTTATTAAAGATCTAATAAAAGTTTGTGAGGCTCATCCCCTAGCTAGGAACCTTCATGTCCTCTTTTTGACCATAGATTGAAACGGACATAATAAATTCAAAAACTGTCCAAACAAGATAAATCCTTCACATTGTATAATTTTATATGACAAGAAATTTATCACCTCGTAAAGATGAACCAAATTGATTTTTATATCATTTCAATCCAAATTCATATGAAAAGATTATGGATAAATTAAGTTTTTAGATTTTTCAAAAAAATTCCCTCCACTCGTGTGGGCTAAAACTTCACAAGAGCCCATAGGTTTTAGTAAAATTGCTTGCTAATGTTTATTGGGCTGTTGGCCAGCCGGAAGTATATTCAGGAAAAAAAAGAAGGCCATTTTTGTTAGAGCCCAGGCCCAACGTTGTTTCGGTATGTACAGAAGGATTTAGCGTGACATGTTAACTTTAAACTTAGCTTGGTCCAGTTGTGTGGTTCCCTTGGCATTGGGCAGTGGTTCTGGGTTGAACCCTCCGCTACTCCTTTTTTTTCCTTTATTATTCTAGTGGGTTCGTCATGTATAAAAGGACATCGCGTGGTTTGTTAACATGAAAAATAGATTGGTCCGGTGGTTAGGTTCCTTAGTTGTTGGCGAGAGGTCGTGGGTTCGACCCCCACTTCTCCCTATTTTTTTCCTTCATTATTCTAGTAGGTTTGGCATATTTAAAAAGATCATGTCGTTTAGTGGGTTCGTTATTTATAAAAGGACACCGCATGGTTTCTTAACATGAAAGTTAGATTGTTCTAGTGGTTAGGTCCTTTGGGCGTCGTCGATGGGTCATGGGTTCAACCACCACTTCTCCCTATTTTTGCCTTCATTATTCTAGTAGGTTTGGCATAATAAAAAAGATCATGTCGTTGTTTGTTAACGTGAATGCAGTGTTGTTATATTGGTATAGTTTCTTGAGAGAGATTAATGTGTTGTGGATTCGAATCCTCATAGGCTCATTTTTTTGCCATAATTTCCGTCGCACTTGTTTAATATCAGAATGACTTTCCGTCGCACTTGTTTAATATCAGAATGACTGGTAGACCCCACTAGTCAGTGATACTATAATAAAATACCAGATTCACTTGTAGACCCCACATAAATGGACATGTCAGATGACACATAGATGAATTGATGAGGTGGCGGTCTAGTCACCCTTTTTATACTTTAGAATATATTGTTATTATATGATATTACCATCTAAATTGGTCGTAGTCTCCCAAATAACTCTCCTTAGACCAGTTCTATCCATCTATGACCTTTCTGTGTTAGGATATCATGATTTTCTTGACTAAATTGGTCGTTATTTTTTAAGGTATGGACCCTTCTAAATTCCCTATGACCAATTGGTTCAGAATGGTCATAGATCTATGACCAAAAACCCATGGTCATTAAAAAAAGATCACTAGTGAGCAGATTCTTTGTAGTGTATGGGTTCCATCAAGGACTATTGTGTAATGGTATTACTTCGTTTTCCACCCGCACGAAAGTTCATGGTGGGAACCTTTGAATCGTTTCTATGTGGGTTTGGCGGGAATCGCTAAACTTTCATAGGGCCGATCTGAGGGCGTTACAGAGTGGTATCAGAGCTCAGCAGTTACAAAACCCCACTGGTCCAGCCTGTAGGATAACCTAGCTAACGAACGATGTAGAGTGTCAAAACTATTTTGGAAAATTTGTTGGATATATCTGATTAGGTCTGATTTTACTCCTTATCCATGTGCTATTTTCTTCTAACCTCTACATGTTTTGAATCCTCCCTCTTTATCTTTTCTTCGATTTCAGGAATTCTCGTGGTTGGGTGTATGTCGTACTTTTAGGGTTTCATTTCTTCCTCTTATAATTGTTCTTCGACTTTTGCTCTTCATTCTATCTGATGGATCTTTCATCTGTTGAACCTTTAGTGGACCGAAAATTCACTAAAAAATTTCTTTGAATCTTCCAGTGTTTTCTGATGCGACGACATCATTGGCACCAGATCCGATGAAGAATCTGCATCACTCTTTTGTTTACAAATCTCTCTGAATCTCGTTTGTCAAGATCTTCAGTCTGAATCCCGAGAGTTAGTTGCATAATTCTTCTATTCGTGTATAGAGTAATGCTTTGAGTGCGGGATGGAGTCGCGACCATACCACTACTCTTATCATTCGCTTTTGTACTATGAATAGAGGATCGATGCAATTGTACTATTTCCATGGAAGTTAGAGGGGGGCATTACCTTTTTGAGACCTCTACCTTTGTCTATGTTTCGCCGGAGTGTTATCTCGATGCCCGTGAGCAACACCCCTTGTTGGTGGTGTCATCGATTCCAAGACGAAGAAATAATCCTTGTTAGTGGTGTCGCAAGGATCTACACGAAGCGAGAAGATTCTGATCGTCAGCCTTTTCCCCGTACCAGGAGGCGGATCCCGAGGGCAAGATTCATTGTTACTGGTGTCGAATTGTAGCACCCCAAGTAAAACCACTACTAGAAAATTGCTTGTTGTTTCTATTTTGTGCATCATCATGACATCACCATGCATCATCATCATGTTCATCATATCAAATTGCATGGAACATAATCTAAATTGTGCATTTAATTATTGCACTTGTATTTGGTTGTAAATATTTGAATTTGAGTTTGAATTGCCTCTCTCTAATTGCCTTCTATGTGTTCTCATTCTAGTTGGTGCCATACTTGATGGAACCATAACATCTTACTTGAATCTTGATATTATTTTTTCCAATAATGACCAAATTGATTTTGGGGCATATATTTTGTATTCATTCTATCTACTAACAAGCCACACCATCTTGCCATATGTTCTTGTTCTAAACTCAACCACACATGACATATGGATTTCTTCGTTTGTTTGGATTTAATTATACCCATGTGTTATTGTGTGGATCCTAGTCATCTTGTTTGGCCCACTAATCTTTCTCTATTTTCTACCATGCATGGATATATGGGTTTTATTTATATTTACTTGTATTTAATTCATGCCCATATATCATGTGTGGATCCATCCCAATGTTGTCTACCTGATCTTGTCTATATTCTACCGCACCTTGTCATATGGACTGCATTTATTGGCTTTGTTCCAATATATGCTCATATTTCCTATGTGTGATTTATCTATAATTATGTGACCATAAAAGGGTTTTAATAGTTTACTAAAAATAAAAATAAAAGCAAAAAATCCTGTCTTTGGCGTAAAACTAGCCCCATCTAGTCTATTTTGGACTATATAAATAGTCCATCCCTCTCTTTCTTCTCGAACCCTAGCCCCAAAATCTGTCCAAAAGTTCCTCTCTCTACCCAATGTTCCAGATCCAATCCACATATTTTTCTATTCTTCCTCCAAAAATTCATTCGATGATGTGCTTGATTTTCTCCTTGGCATCTCAAGTTCTTAGCTCGTTACTCACTTGGTTTATTCAGTGTATGTGTCATCGTGCTGGTCCCAAGCAACCACCACATCTCTCATATTCTGTATCGACCCTCCCTCTCCATCTTTTTCTCTCTCTCTCTGCCTGTCTTCTCTGGTCCTCATCTTGCCAATACTACAGCAGCAACACAACATTCCTATCCCAACCAGATCGGGACATCCTTTCCCTTTTTTTACTTTCCTCCTATCCATGCCATGGACGTGGCATCTACTTCCTCCCCGTCATGTTGTTCTACCACCGAAGAAGGTCCTCGAAAAAACTAGAAGCATCACGAGGAGATTTTGAAGCTGATCGGAACCTGGAGCTTACTGGAGGACAGGAGGAGGCATGGAGCAGCTCCAGGACACCAACATCGTCCCAGCATACCACGCGCGCGTCTCGCCGTTCACCCGAGCCTCGCCGCCATTTACTTCCTCTTCTAGTCGACTCCGTCGTCCTCGAACTTCGCCTGCCCCTTGTGAACCATCCTGGTGAACCCTTCTACTTCCAGGCCTGCCCCTTTTCTTCCGTTCTCCCTCTAGCCTGGCCTGCGCCTCCTGACGAACACCATGCCTGCGTCGCTTCTCTCACCGTCGCCTCTTCCGACATCACCAATCCGGACCACCTTGTCTCACATCTCTGCCTCATCGATCTGCAAAGTTTCATAGAATCCACCGTCGAAAACCCTGACCAGAGCAACACCAACGTTGACATCGCCGCCGGCAGAAAATGTCAGCGCGCCGTCCGTTCTTTTTTGTGTCCTACGAGAAAAACCTCTCCAAAACTATCTATTCACATCTGAATCTCGAAGAGCCCCAATGACCAATGTTGTAGATCTCGGCATCCTCTAAAACTTTGTCTATAACGGCATATTCAAACTCCTACTCGATCTTTCGTAATCATCCGATGAAGATCAACTCAGCTACTAGCTCATTTTTTAACATGCCAGCATTTAGGAACAAACGTTAAAAACCTAAAGTAATCAGAGTTTTTTTTCACTCTTAGTGTGTAGGGATGGCTATTGGGAGTGATCGTTATAAATTCTGGCATGATATTTTTTGATAAGTGTGTTTTGAAGGGAGAATTTGAATTCAAATTTGTAATTTGAATTTATATTTAAACATTAAGAATTGTTATTTTTATAAATGAATTATAAACTAATTTAGAAATATCATTTGTTATAATAATGAGAGAATAGTAAATAAAGAATTCAAAGTAAAATAATAAGAAATGAATTCTTATTCTTTATCTTTATTCCATAAACAGTTTAGAAAGAGGAATTCACTCCATTAATGAAGAAGTTCATTACAGTAAAAAAGTATCAACAAATGAAATTTAAATAATAAACTATTACAATATTATTACAAACTAAATAATATAATATATTACAAAATCTTTACAAATGAATCAATAAAGCTTACAACCTACTTATTTATCTAAACCTATACTAAATCTTGAAACCCCAGATCTTGCACCTGCAACAAAAATTAAACAAACAAAAAGGAAAATAATGGGTTAATTGTGAGAATATTCTCGGTAGAGAGTAGTGAGGTGCACTGCTCATATTACATCACTAAGTATCAATACAGGGGCAAGTTTCACCATATGAAAGAATTGTTCTTTCATAAATCAATAAGCCAAAATACAAATTTCAATAGCAAGTAAAAGGGGCAAGTTTTCCCTAGGGGAGTTAAATATGTTAAAAGATCAAAAGGTAAAACACCTCATCGATCTGATCCAAACTGTGTACCAAGCACACATGCAGCACAATCACCTAAATGCATGGTGAGAGCTGTCAACACAGTAGCAGCAGCAGCTACACAAGCAAAAGAAAGAGCTCAGCCGTGACCAGGATCATAGCAGTACCTTATCACTTTCAACACCAAACCAAGAGCACACTAGGCTTAGCAAGAACCAAGCAAACCTTCATCCAACCACACACAAGATCATCCTCGTACTCACCAGATGGTGACATAAGGAGGGGGTGGATCAGGTGGACAACAAGACCAAGTTACAGGAGCCAGGAGGTGAAGGGCAAGATCAAGGCCAAGTTACAGGAGCCAGGAGGTGAAGGGAAAGATCAAGGGAAAGTTACAGTACCCATAAGGAGAAGGACAAGCTCAAGACAGCAGCTTCATCAGCAAGATCCAGCCAACCAAATCAACTAGCCACAACACCAGCAAAATCAACTATTATGGTGAGTGAAATAAAACCATCACATGATCTTATTATATTCTCTAGACTAAGATTCATGTGTGGTTTTACATCTAAATGTGTTAGAAATCACCCAAGTGGGGTGAATCCATCATAGAGGATTTTTTGGAACATTAAATCCGGAATTAAACTATACAGATCAAACCAGGATCTCAGACCAACCTCATTGATCCTGGCTATAAAACTATATTCCATACTCTAAGTATAAACATAGCCAAGGTCTGGAATTTTGGGCACATCTCTTAAAAGGAGTAGCACCTCAGAATTCCTAGACCTTATGGATTCATATAACTTAAGAAGCACACCAATCATTTCACCAACTAGGATTTAAGATCCAGTAACCAATGAAGATATCAGAACATTTCTCTTAGGTATAACAAGATAGGAAATTGGTTCCTATGCCTTAGACCAACATCACAGGAACACAAGCTTAAATAGAAGATTCCAACTAAACTTTGAATCAAATCCAATACTAAGCCCAACAGAAACAAGCCAATAGTAGAATCTAACAACTTGTGTGCCATACTAAGATGGTGTCACAAGAACAGGTTCTAAATCAAGCAGAACCATTATTGAGCTTGCATATTAAATTTAGATTATCATTTTCTTGGAATCAAACTAGGAATCATTATCAATATTATACTCATTCACATAATCAAGGTATCACTATAATCATATTACTACCCATTTCTGAATCTCATCTCACAAGTGAGAACTCAACAAATCAGTGAGTAATCACTAACAGTGCTACTGTCAGTACTAATGTATTGATAGTAGATGAACCCACGAATCACAAACACCACCAGTTAGATCCCACAATAACATTACCATCTTAGCCAAGCTCAACTATCAACTAAAATAAACACTACAAGGCCACTAGTATCATATTACCAAATGAGAACAATGAGCAATCTAGTGGAAAAGACCACAATCCTCATTAGTCATCATCACCAGTTACAGTTCATATTATACCAATAAATAGAGGGAGGAACCCTGGAACAGGATATGAACCCTAATTAGGGATACATGGTAGAGACACACAACCTATCTTAGGAGGGACAAAGGACAAACAACCACAAGGGGGAAATCTAGATCAACTCACTGAAGGTCCTCGTTGTAGATTAGAAGAGGAAGCAGAGAGGCCGATGAGCACACGGCGGCACGGGGAGCACCCCAAGGGGCGCTGCAACCCGCACCGAGCTGAGGCGGCGGCCACAGTAGTGTTTGATAACGAGCAGCACCACCAACGCAACACACGAACACCCCACGACACCACTAGAGCAGCAAAGGCGTCACCGGCACCACCCCAAACCCTAGGGTTCGGGACGGAGTCAGCCTGGCCGCAAGAGGGCTCCAAATCCAAATCGACTTGGATTAGATGGAGGAGGGAGGTCGACAACTATACCATGCACCACGGCGGTGGCCAGAGAGGACCACGGCAGCGGGAATCGCACGGCGGCTGTGTCAGCGACCACAGGGTCGAGGGAGAGAAGAGGTGAGATCGAGAGAGAGTGGAGGCAGTGGACTAGGCCGATAAGGCCAGTATCCCTTCGGGGAGGTCCTTTGACCAGACCAATTGGGCCAAGATGGTCCCAAATAGCCCAGTGGGTTGGCCCAAACCCTAACAGAGATTCTAATAATTAAGTTTAAGACCAAAATACCCCTAGAACTCAATAAATCCTAGAAAAAAAAGGTCTTAAAAATACAAACAATATATTTTTAGACTCATAATAAAATAACCTATTAAATTAAATCAAGAAACCATTTTTAATAAATGAATTTTTGGTTAAGGATTTTATAATATATATTCCTTATTGAATTTTATAAAAATCAAGAAAATGCATAAAAATAACTTTTATCATATTGAATCATTATAGTATTTTAGAAAAATATTAAATAAATATTTAAAATTACCAAAATAACATCTTTTTAATTGAAATGCTACTTCTTAAAAAGAATTATTAAGAAAATAATTATAAGGATTAAAATTAAATAAAAACTAGTTTTTAACTCTATTAATAATATATTACATTAATAAAATAGTGAAAATAATATATCAAGGTTATTCTTTAAAAATGAATTTCTTAAGTTCCTAAGATATTGTAGAAAACTAAAATATTGGGGAAAACACATAAAAAATAAATAATAAATAATGCATTACATTACTATGCATGTTCATTTTCTTCTTGTTTAAATATTGTCCTTACCTGGCAATAATGATGTTTTGTAGACATAGAAGCTCAAGGTCTAGTGCAAGCATCCGACTTTACTACCTTGCAATCACAAGGCAAGTTTATCGCTTGCTCGTGTCCTTTGAAGAGTCTTTATTGAAGTATTTGTAAATTGTGTGTTATCATATATGTTTGAGGAAAGAAAATATTATCTTCTCAAATAAATAAATTGTTGATATCATCCTAAGTGATGATATAGTGGAGCAATAGAACTTAGGTTTCTAGTTGCAACAAGGATAATCACCTAGGAATTAACAACCCATGATATCAGTGATTCTAGCGCCGTATATCATGCGTTAACCATGAGATTTGGAACGGGATGGAGAAGTCAGTTGTATCTTCTTCCTCTCGCATGTAGCTCGATGTGCAGGTCATGGCTGTTATCCTCGTAGCGTGCATTAATTGGTAATTCGTAGAGGATATGCAGCATATTGGTGGGAACCCTCAATGTCCCACGATAGTTCTGGCATCTAACAGTCTGTACTAACCATTGCCGTAATTCAATGGGTGGGCATGGTGTACATCAAGGAGACATGCGAGGTCGCGAAGGGGGCAGTGATTGGCTTGGATCACCTACTAGGCCCCACATCATGGTATTATGGAAGGGAAAGTATGCCCGGATGTGCAACAAGGAGTTGATCTCTCATGGGTAAAGTAACGCACCTCTACAGAGTGTACGAACTATAACTTGTTACTCCCTGTTCCGGGAAGGAGCTACAAACACGGCAGGAAAGGAACTCCATGAAAGTTTTGGTATACCTTTGAAGGCTGATGGGCATAGTTTTAATAATAAAATCAATATTTGAAGAAAGATTTATGAAAACTTCATAGTGCCAAGGACTTATAGTCCAAGGTGGTAGATAGAGCATCAAACTTCCCACCTTGCATATAATGAACTTGCTGGGTAACGCTGTTACTCACCCTTTCATTTGATCCCCTGCTTAGACTCTCAGGATCCAGAAGATACCCCAATGTATGCAGCAGAATGTCAAGAAGATTTCTTGTATGAGGAGCCTGACCTATCGAGCGGTGTGGAAGGGGTGGACTACGAGATGAGATATGGTGTGTAAATTGAGCCAAGCAACATGAACAATAGATAATAATAAGTTGATGAGCTCAATTCAGAGTTGAAGTTGTCACTTTAAAACTTCCACTGAAACACTTTATATTTGGTTTGTAAATTGAATCTTTGGAAGTCTTGAATTTCTGGTATTGTAATAATAATAATGTGTGTATGTTTGTAATATGGACCCACAATGTTTCTGTTGTACCACTCTGAGGGATGTGATAATTACCGAACGGTGTTCTATGAATGTCATGTCAATGACTATACTGTACTACACATGAAGTGGTATGCTGGGTCACCGCAGTTGGTATCAGAGCAAATTGCTTTGGCCTTAGGTTGGAAATCTAGTAAAGGGTATTACCTATAGGAGTATATAGCAACAATAAAGAATTATCTAAAAGGATATAATGGGTATTCAAAAGAGAATGTTCCGTTATATATTTTAGTTCGATAATTCTTTGTTATGATGCAATATATTATTGTTTACTAATAAAAATATTTGTGTTATACTGATTTATGGCACCAAAGTTTCCAAAACAAACTTTGGCAAGGAAAGAGGGTAATCTCGATGACTATCAAGGATGATTCACTAATCAGCTTCGTTAACTCTTAAGGATTTTTAGTTGTCCAACTAAAATCCCAGTGAATACCATAACTTATTATGATGGTCATATGTTATCCAAGTATTGTGTGAGTATCCAACTTCTAGAGGAGCTTGGATTATATCACGATCTACCTCTAGGTGAAGGTAGGAGTCATTTAGCAGCATACCATGTTGCTGTTGTGGAGGCGATAACCAATATCCGGGAGCATAAAGCCCAGGAGTTAGAAGGGAGCACATTTTCTATGATTCCTCATGATTCTATAGACTCGGAGCCAGTACTGGATCATCTTACTTTAGTAAATAAGCATCCTAAGTTAGCTTCCAAGTATATGGATCGATATCAAACACTCGTTGCGTCTTTTTATAAGACACATCAAGTCATAGTAGAGGATAAAAATGACATGTTAGTGGATTTAACAGATCCAGAAAGAAGGAAACAGTTAGCATCCCAGCTAAAGAATGAAGCAAAGATTAGTGAACAACCAATCTTTAAGGATATACCTATATATCCCAACTCATTTACACAATATACTTATTCACCCAGACCAGAACCTACTTATGATCCTAATTTAGATATGAGGTATTCAGTGTCACATGCTTCTAAGGAAGGATCTGATTCAGAACTTCCTATCGAGAATTCTGATGGATGGAGAATAGGGTCACCTGAGGGATCCCTAGGGAATCATATGTCAGTGGATGCATCTGACAGGAATGTTGGACAATCCAGCTGAATGGGTGCGAGAACCAATCCTAATAACAGTAGTAGAAATACCATATTCATAGGAACTCTGGATGAGGAAGAAGATCCTGAGGAGAGAGTGTTTGAATCGTCAGCACCTTCTCAAAACCCAGGGAATGTATATTATCCAGTGTTTAACTATCTTGCCCAATATAGTACCTAGGGTGCAACGGAATCTGGGTATTCTGTTGACAACTCTAGAAACCAAGCTCAGGATATGCAAGTGGGTGATAATGTTGAACAGGTTTCTGAAGACTTTTTAGCTGAGCGGGATGGATTCAATGCACTTAGGCTGAGTAATGACTCAAGTCCTAATATTTCAGATACTGAGTATGTTCCATCTAGAAGGCCATTTGTTCCACAAACTGTGCGACGAACGTCACGTCATCACGGTTGGACTTCAGGCATGTATAATGAGAGTCGCGGATACTAAAAGAATAGGTTACTTATTATGAAGTAGCTAGTATTGCGTATTGTAATCCGAGAGAAAGATGTAGCTAAGTAAGTGAGGTAGTGTTTTTAATGTGTAATGGTACCTATATGGTATAGGTTGTAATGACTTTGTATTCACTAAATGGTTTGTAATGTATATATGTGAAATGCATATTTGGATCTTTTTAGGTTTTGTTTTCCATTGTGTGACTAGTTTTGTGCGTAAAGTTGAGCTCAGAACACATGTGCATGATGTAATTATGAGTATTCGCTTTATGTTGTGTTACTAGGGGGGTCATGGAATCGGGTGTAGAAATCGAATCTAAACAGTAGCGCATGGAGCGCGAGGCTAAGGAGAAGGCAGATGCAGATGCTGGAAATCAAGGAGTATTACCACGACCACCAATGAGGCTGCTAATGGAGCAGAACTTTATGCAATACATGCAAATGATGCAAGAGTCCCAGAACAAATTCATGGAAGAGTTGTTGGGAAGAGATGGAAACTAGAGAGCACCTGAAGGCGGATGAGTGAGTCTTTCCGACTTCCAGAATGCAAGGCCATTACCTTTTGCATCAGCTCTAGAACCAATGGATGCAGAGGATTGGCTAGCAGATACTGAGAGGAAGTTAAAGACTCTAGGTTGCAACGATGCAAAAAAGTTGAGGTATGCGACCCATGTTTTGACTGGACCTGCAACATCGTGCTGGGAAAATCAGTTAGCAATGCAACCGCCAGGGAGAGAGTATACCTAGGAAGAGTTCAAGTAGAGGTTCCGTGAGTATCATGTTCCGGAAAGTGTGATGGAGTTGAAGCGTAGGGAGTTTGAGGAGCTTCAGCAAGGTTATACCAGGGTCATGAAGTACATCCGGGAGTTTAGCCAACTATCTCGTTATGCTAAGGATGAAGTGAGCACTGAGGAGAAGAGGAAGAAGCGTTTTCTGCGGGGGTTAAACCCATTCGTGAAGATGCAGTTGAGGTTGGCCAATAAACAAACCTTTCAGCAGTTACTGGATGCAGCCATCACTTTTGAAGATGACTATAAGAATGTTCAAGAGGACCGAAGGAAGAGAGCCAAGAAAGAGACAAAGAGGATTCAAGCAAGTAAACCTAAACCCAACCTGGAGTTCAAACCGAGGAACAAAACTTACAAAAACAACAACAACAAGAACAATAGTGGAAATCAGTCCAATCCTCGGAGGAATGTCATTTGCAAAAATTGTCGAATTCCAGGGAATTTCCAGAGGGAATGCAAGAAGCCAGTAGTTATCTGTTATGGCTGTGGGCGAAAAGGTCATATCAAGCCTGATTGTCCGAATAAACCACCGGGTGGTTAGCCTACTAAGGTTGGAGGACAAGCTAGTGGAGGTAATGGATAGCCCAATCGAGGAGGAAATTTTGTCAAGAACAACAATGGCAAAAGGACCAGGCCTACTGGGAAGCTGAATTGTGCAACCTTGGAGGAGGTGGATAAATCCAAGCATGCAGTAATTGGTACGCTCAATATCCTTACCAATCCCGGAAAAGTTCTATTTGATACCGGTGTAACTACTTCATTCATTTCTGAAGAATTCTGTGATAAATTCGGGATTAGAAGGGCAGCGTTAGAAAACCCTATGACCATGGTGATGGCATGAGGAAATGTAGTTGTATGCCACATTAAACAAGATCAGGTTATTTCGATCTGCGACTGTACATACTTTGCGGACCTTTATGTGATTCATTTGAAGGGAATTGCAGTAGTGCTAGGTATGGACTGGATGACTGAACATGGGGCTCAGATTAATTGTGAGGATAAAACCGTCTCAATCAAGACTCCAAGTGGAGCAAGGATAGTATATTAGAAAGATAAGCATAGTCATATCATGGTAGATCTTCAGTTGAACTCAATGAAGGAGGGTAAGTTGGAGGATATTCCTGTAGTAAATGAGTTCCAAGATGTTTTCCCAGCAGAATTACCAGGAATGCCACCAGATCGGGAAATAGAGTTTACTGTTGATCTAATTCCGGGTACATCACCAATAGCTCAAGCACCATACAAGATGAGTCTGAAAGAATTAAAAGAGCTTAAAGAGCAAATTGATGAGTTAGCCAGGAAGGGATTCATTCAAGAAAGTGTATCTCCATGGGGAACTCCGGTGGTTTTGGTAGATAAAAGAGATGGAGGACGAAGGATGTGTGGGGACTACAGAAATCTCAACAATGTTACCATCAAGAATAAGTACCCGTTGCCAAGAATTCAAGATATGTTTCATCAAGTTAAGGGAGCTGGAGTATTTTCCAAGATTGATCTAAGATCAGGATACCACCAGATAAAAATCAAACCGGAAGATGTTCCAAAGACAGCATTTGTATCAAGGTATGGACACCATGAATATCTTTTCGTACCATTTGGTTTGACCAATGCACCAGCAATATTCATGAATTTGATGAAAAAAATCTTCATGTCGTACTTGGACAAGTTTGTCATAGTATTTATTGATGATATTTTGATATATTCAAAGGATAAGGAAGAGCATGCAAATCACTTTAGAATCGCATTGAAGATCTTAAGAGAACATAAGCTTTATCCTAAGTTTAGTAAGTGTGAATTTTGGTTAGATGAGGTGGAATTCCTAGGTCATGTGATCAGTAAGGATGGGATTGCTGTAAATCCATCCAAAGTTCAATCAGTATTAGAGTGGACTGCACCAACCAATGTGAAGCATATTCGAGGTTTCTTGGGCATGTCTGGTTATTATCGGAGGTTCATTGAAGGTTTCTCCAAGATTGCTAAGAAAGAACACACCATTCATTTGGGATGAGAAGTGTGAAGAAAGCTTTCAGAAGTTGAAGACTAGATTAACTACCGCTCTAATTTTAGCAGTTCCTGAAACAGGAAAGGATTATACAGTATATTGTGATGCATCCAAAGAAGTTTTCAGTTGTGTGTTAATGCAAGATTGTAAAGTAATTGCTTATGGATCAAGACAACTGAAACCACGTGAGGTGAATTATCAAACACATGATTTGCAACTAGCAGCAGTAGTCTTTGCCTTGAACGGATGGAGACATTTTCTCTATGGAGCAAGGTGTGAGTTATACACTGACCACAAAAGCCTCAAATATTTCTTCACCCAATAGGAATTGAATACGAGACAGAAGAATTGGTTGGAGTTAATCAAGGACTATGATCTAACAATCAATTATACCCCTGGAAAGTCCAATGTTGTAGCAGATGCTTTAAGCCGTAAGAGCACATATATTCAGCCTATCAATCGAGAACTACAAAAAGAGCTACAGATGGATTTGGAGAGGTTGGAACTTCAATTCATAAGAACGGAGACTCTTGGAGGACTAGCTACCATATGGGTAGTTGCAGAACAGAATAGTGATCTCAGGCATGCAATTTTTAGACATCAAGCTGAAGATCCTTTTATTGCTAAAGAAATTCGGAGAATATCTCAAGTTCAAGCATCAGTTTTTCGCTTAGGAGATTATGGGTCTCTATGGTTCCAAGATCGTCTTTGTGTTCCATGTGTGTCAGAAATTCGTGAAGTGATTGTCACATCCCAAATTTTAGATTTGGTCTTGCATATCATTCATAGCATTGCATCATGCCTTTCCATGCAAAACCGTCGATTGAAAAGAATCGGCGAAACGCTATTTTCAAAACCCAATTCTATTTTGCTACGAGGCTCCTGTGGGAGGCTTTAGTAGGACTAGCATTGTCCACCCTTGTACCATAGTGGTTTCGCCCAACCCTTGACCCTAGATTGTTCCCCTCGATTTTACAAAACCGTAGGAGCAAGAATCGTTCGATTCGGAGCTCGTACGGAGAAGTTACGGCCGTTTGTTTAATAGATCGGAAAACGGTCCGATTTTCGGACGGATTTCCGAGTCCCAAACCAACTCCGCGCCGAATCAGTCTAGATTTCCGCGAGAGGGCCCACTTAAGGGGGACCCACCCGGCCGACCCCGCCCCTGCCTTGATAACCGCCCACCGCCTCGATCTCGGGAACCGAGCCCGCACCCCCGCACCTCGTTACCCGCGCGCCGCCAGCAGCCGCGATCGCCGCCGCCTCCCGCGCGACCCCCGCGCGCCGCCTTCCCTCCACGCCGCCGCCGGCCGCCAGGGCCCCGCCGCCATCGCCGCACCCCGCCGCCAGCAGGTACTGCACCGCCGCCTCCTTCTCTTCCCCGCCGCCGTGCACCTGCCCCGCCGCCACTCGCCGCCACCGCGCCGCCTTCCGCTCGCAGCGCCGCGCGTTGCTGCTCCCGCCGCCCTGCGCCCTCGCCCACGCGCCATCGCCCCCGCGTGCCGCTGCTGCAGCGCTGCACCGCGCGCCGCGCACGCCTGCGCCTGCCCGCGCCTCCGAGCCACTGCTCTGCGCCCGCTCGCTACGCGCGCTGCGCGCACTGCTGCGTGCGCTGCCGCCCGCTGCTGCTGCGCCGCTTGCTGCTGACGCTGCACGCGCTACGCGCTAGCACGCCTTCGCGCGCGCGTCTATGCACACACGCGCGCCGTCTTGCACGCCGCGTTGTCTAATCTTGAACCGTGCGCTGATCGTCCCCCTCTCGCGCAGGTAACTGTCGTCGCCGGAACCGATCGCCGCACCGTCCGGAGTCCGTTTCGCCGTTTGTTTCCGGTAAGCCTGCAGCCACCGTCAGATCTCAGATCAGCGGTTCAGATCGTTCGTTGACCAGTCAGACCCAGGCGTTGACTAGTCAGACGCCCAGTCAGCGCCCAGTCAACAGACACAGTTGACTGGTTAATTTCGTTAATCCTTTTAGTTGATATATTTCGGTAGAAACTTATAAATTGTGTAGAAATTAAACCGCTTGGCCAAAAATTGAAAATAAAATATGTGTAGATTCAGTGAGTCGTGTAGAATCTTGCTGTACCTTTGGTACAGGCTTTTGCAGCAAGGTTTAGTACAGTTTAATCAAACTAGTTAGTGGCTTTTTCAGAGTAATAAATTCGTAGAAAAAGATCCGTAGCTCCAAAAATCGCGTATGATATGTCCCTGGATTCAGTGGAACGAGGAGAATCACATCGTGAATTAAAAAGATAGGCTTACAGTAAAAACTTCTGCAGAAACTGTCTAGTGGCTTTATGCAGTGTTTTAATTACTCCGGGAGTTTTATAATTCCTTTTTGAGTAATTCCAGTTGGTACTGTTTCTAATCAGCGATGCCTATGTGGTAGAATTTTTCCAAGATTTTACAAACAGTATACTACCGGTAGTGAATTATTTGAGTTCTAGCTCTAGTTTTGAGCATTACTTTTTGCGAAATAGTTTTCCTAGCACTAAAACTATTTTCCATGCATGCAATCAGTAGTACTATTGATTAGGATTATGTGGTGCAGCTGTAGCACCAATTCACTTGCCTTGCACACCTTCATGCATCATATTTTTTGCATATGCTTGTGGATTGTTTGTTTATGATTGCAATTGTATCGTGTAGATTGTGACGAGTGCAACGCTTGCTCGTGTGTGGATTGTTCTTCCGACCGCTACAACCAAGGCAAGTAGATGCTACTTTGTTCATGATATCGTCCTACTATTTTCAATGCATTGTCGTGTATTTTGTAGATGCATGTGTAGGATGATATTATCGCTATGCTATGTCCTATTATGTGGTAGGGCTTTCCTTGTAGATGAACCACCGTTGGTAGATGTGCTTAGCCATGCCATGTTGAACGAGGGCTGGGTTACATCATTGAGACTTGTTTCTAAAAGTATTGGTTTGTCAAAACTAAAACAACTTAATCAATGAATCTCCTGGGTGTGATGGTATTGATAATTTTTGGTGGTTTCATTGCGGAAAGGCACCCAGGTATCAAGAGAGAATGATTGACTTCTTTATTGTGTAGCTTACGTGTACAACCATGTGCCAATAATGGAATGGGCGGTTGGTTGGACTTAGTAGGTTGTGGTAACTCGAACCCGCGTATCCAGAGATGTAGAATTTTGGTAGGTTGGACCGGTGCGCGTCGGGATTGGGGTGCTACTTCCCGAACAGTCTCTTCTTAGACTTCTCCCTATCATCACCCAAAATGAGAGTGATGGTACGAGCTGGGATGGCCAAGTCACATGGGTAAAGTGTACTAACCCCTGCAGGGTGTATAATCTAATCGATTAGCCGTGTCCCCGGTTATGGACATCTGAGTTGCTTGATATTGATCCCATGACATGTTTCTCGCTCATTCTAATTTCGTAATTGTTTTAATATTGTTGGGTTAACTTAATTGGGATCTTTTCAAAGAAAATCTAAAACCGTTTATGAAAGTAGGACAAATGTATTTGCAAATGCAAGCCAAACACAGCTCCAATTGCCAAATATGCATGTAGATGTTAGCACTATTATCTCCATTACTAGCTCTACTTGCCATACATTCCATGTATTGACCCTTCGGGGCTGCTACGTTTCATGTTGCAGGTTATTACGATTCTGAGTAATCAATATAGGCCACGGTACTCCACTCGGCACTTGTTCACTTGTGGGCAATTTGAAGAATGGAGGATTTACTTTATTTATGTTGCTACCTGAATAATTTGAGCTAGCCTTGAGCTAAGCTTTTATTGTAATAATGGTACTCTGGATCTTCGTTATTCATGATACACGGATATTTTGCTATGTTATTCATCTTATTCTATTGTGGGCCAATGAACCGATCCAGGGATTGGCATGTCACATAGAAGCCACGGTCTTTTCAGAACCGGGGTGTTACATGATGGTATCAGAGCCCATGTGTCGATTGTAGGATCGTGACCTAGAATTGGATTAGGAAGCCATAGATTTATTAAAGCCTATATTAACTCTGTCTTTCAACTTATGCCTTTCACCCTCGTAAATTCTTACGATATGCTATTCTCACACTTTCCTCCTTTACTTGATAGATGGGAGAAGTCAGGACTGAGTATGCCACCATGGAGTCACCAAGGCCCTTTGCAAGGCAGTTAGCTCAGCTCTCGCAGTCATTGGGATTGCCGCTGCCCATGTTCAAGGGAAGAAGGCTGTACACCTATGGATATGGAGAGGATGCATGGGAGATCACTACCTTCATATTCAGATATGCCGCCTTGCCAAACCCAGTGCACCTGATCTACACCAAGACATACTGCAACTGGGGACTTGGAATCAACTTGGCCATACATGAAGCCCTGTCTCGCCAGTGCCATCAAGTCTGACACCTACTGCCAGCAGATTCACCCTACCGTGACTATGGAAGGCGTGATGAAGATGGGCACATTTTGGTTACCCCGGGCGACAGGAACAACATGCCGCCCCGTCGGAGGCACATAGAGGACATGGAAAGGGAGAATGGAGCTCTAGCTGAGAAGGTGAGGATGATAAAGAAGATTGCAGATTTTGCTAGCAATGGTATGGTGGTCCAAGGACAGGAGATTGACACCCTGCATGAAGATGTGGGAGTTTCTGGAGAATGCCCTGATAGCCAGAGATGCAACCATAGCTCATCTTCATGGTACTGTGCAGGAGAACACCCAGAACATACAACAGCTGCAAGGGACCGTCCAGGAAAGGGATCAAAGTATTGAAGCTATGACAGCCCAGATTGCCGCTCTCCAAGCGCAGCTGAATCCACCCTCTGATGATGACAATGAGATGATGGCAACAATGGGGATGATGATGACAGTGGAGACGATGATGATGATGAGGACGAGGATGATGATGGAGACGATGATGGTGGAGGAGATGAAACTATTGCAGTTGCAGCTGAGAGTGAAGAAGAAGAGGAGGATCCAGAAGAGGTGGAGTTTGAGATCTCAAGTGATGATTCAGGAGAAGTGTACACTCCGCCGCCATGGTTGTACCGCGAGCCGAAGCGTTAACGCATGACAGCAAGGACCTACCGCAACCTCTTCAAGAAGTAGATAGAAGTCCACCAATTAGTCCTCGTTAGGTAAATTCGTTAGGATTAGTCTCGATCGTTGTGAAGCTTAGTTCGTGTTAGTTTAAGAGTGATTAGTTGCTTATTTGTGTACTCCAATATCCCAGGAATTATTTGTGCGAATTTTAATGAAAGAGTTATGGCAATTTTGGTTACTATCTGTGTTATTTTCGCTGCAGTTTTTCTGCTGATACAGCAGTACTGTACGATTTTTCATATTTTTTCTGGTAACTCGGAAAAATCTGAAAAAATTGGGCTGATGCGAAACTCTCTGTACTATATGTGCAAAAATCAGCTAAATTTTCTGACGAGTTTAAGTCAGGCAGAAAAATTCGCGAACGCTGCTGGACTCTTCTGGCAGATTGCTGTTTTGTTGTTTCGTTGATCGACTGTTTAGTTAACCATTGCCAACTCTTGCAAAACTATTTCAGTAGGTATATACTGCTAGGATAACCCCTGGGATGTTGCTGGATCGCTTGTTTGTTGATGTGTTGCTTGCTTGTGATTGTCTGCCATTGTTTGTTGTTGTTTGATCATATGCATGGGTAGAATCCTATTATCGTAGTTGATTTTTTCTAAACTTACCTGTGCTGAACCGCAGATGCCTCCCCGCCGTCAACCCACTGAGTTGGATCAGCTCATGGCAGCTCAGGCACAGCTGACCCAAGTGATGACTCAGTTTATGGCAAATCAGAACAACAACAATGGAAACAATCAGCCTCAGGGAGATGCTCTCACCAGATTTCTGAGGCTAAGGCCAGCTAAGTTCTCTACTGCAACGGAACCAATGGTTGCTCTCGACTGGTTGCGTTCAGTCAACAAGGATCTGGTATGTTGGATGCACTGATGCCGAGAAGGTGAGGTTTGCCGCTCACCTATTGGAGGGACCAGCCGCTTCTTGGTGGGACACTTTTCAGATCACCCACCCGCTGGATACCATGACTTGGGCAATGTTTGAGGAAGGTTTCAGGACCAACCACGTGTCTTCAGGAGTTCTGAGCCTGAAGAGGAAGGAGTTCCGCAACTTGCGCCAAACCAATCGCACTGTGGCCGAGTACATTGAGGAGTTCAACAACCTGTCCCGTTATGCACCTGAGGATGTTGACACTGATGCAAAAAGGAGGAGAGATTCCTGGATGGCCTCAGTGATGAGCTTTCAGTACAGCTACTGGTGGTTTATTGCCCCACTTTCCAGGAGCTTATGGACAAGGCCAGGATCTTGGAAGGGAAGCACAAACAGGTGGAGAACCGCAAGAGAAAGAGCAACAATCATCACTCTGGTTCACACCACAAGTCTCGCACCTCATATGATGGATACTCCAAGCATGGAGGGAGTGACCATGGGAGCCATGACCGCCACCACCATGGAGGCGATGGGCATCGTCATGACAACCATAGGAGCAGCCACCACAGCCACAAGGGAGGACACTCTCACCACTCTGGAGGACACGGTGGACATGACCGCAACCGTAGCATGGTACCTTGTGGTATGGAGACCGTTTGTGTGTGCCCAGCGACCCGGAGATAAGGGAGTTGATTCTGCAGGAGGCTCATAACTCGCCATACTCCATACATCCGGGCAACACAAAGATGTATATGGATTTGAAGAGCAAATTTTAGTGGAACAACATGAAGGGAGATATCGCCAAGCATATTGCCCTATGTGATGTATGTAGCCGAGTGAAGGCAGAACATCAGAAACCAGCAGGACTGCTACAGCCATTGCCCGTGCCGGATTGGAAGTGGGATAGAGTGGGAATGGACTTTATCACAGGATTGCCTAGGACCAGGTCAGGATATGACTCCATTTGGGTAGGGGTCGACCATTTGACCAAGGTAGACCACTTTATACCGGTAAAGACGGCCTATACGAGTGCAAAGTTGGCCAAGATTTACATGGACAGGATTGTGTGCCTACACGGAGTTCCCAAAAGTATAGTATCTGACAGAGGCACCCAATTTACCTCACACTTCTGGCGCCAGCTGCACGAGTCACTTGGTACTAGACTGGAGTTTAGCACAACGTTTCACCCGCGGACTGATGGACAGACCGAGAGGGTGAATCAGATTTTGGAGGACATGCTAAGAGCATGCGCTTTGGCTCATGGTTCTAGTTGGGATGAGAATTTGCCGTATGCGGAGTTTTCCTACAACAACAGCTATCAGACCAGCATCAAGACGTCACCGTTCGATGTGCTATATGGGAAACAGTGCCGAACACCATTGCTATGGGATGGCGTAGGAGAACGCCAGTTGTTTGGACCTGATTTGATCAAGGACGCTGAGGAGAAGGTCGCCTTGATTAGGGACAGACTAAAGGTAGCACAATCAAGACAGAAGAGCTACGCTGACGCCAAGCGCAAGGAAGTGGTGTATGAGATAGGTGATAGAGCATACCTCAGAGTGTCGCCACTTCGTGGAATCAAGAGATTTGGAATTAAGGGTAAGCTGGCACCTCGATTTATTGGACCATATCGAGTCTTAGCACGCAAGGGAGAAGTTGCTTATCAGTTGGAGTTGCCAGAGGCTCTGTCCGCTGTTCACAATGTGTTCCACGTGTCACAGCTGAAGAAGTGCCATCCGGAGATGGTGGATACACCATTGAGAGATACTGTACCGCTAGAGGAGGTTCAGCTTGAGAACGACTTGACCTATGAGGAGAAACCGGTCAAGATTCTGGAAACAACGGAGAGGATTACCCGTACCAAGACAATCAAGTTTTGCAAGGTGCAGTGGATCCACCACACCGAAGAGGAATCCACTTGGGAGCGTGAGGATGACATCCGAGAGGACTACCCACACCTATTTGCTAGCCCCGCCGAATCTCGAGGACGAGATTCATCTTAAGGGGGTTAGTCTTGTCACATCCCAAATTTTAGATTTGGTCTTGCATATCATTCATAGCATTGCATCATGCCTTTCCATGCAAAACCGTCGATTGAAAATAATCGGCGAAACGCTATTTTCAAAACCCAATTCTATTTTGCTACGAGGCTCCTGCGGGACGCTTTAGTAGGACTAGCGTTGTCCATCCTTGTAGCATAGTGGTTTCGCCCAAACCTTGACCCTAGATTGTTCCCCTCGATTTTACAAAACCGTAGGAGCAAGAATCGCTCGATTCGGAGCTCGTACGGAGAAGTTACGGCCGTTTGTTTAATAGATCGGAAAACGGTCCGATTTTCAGACCGATTTCCGAGTCCGAAACCAACTCGGCGCCGAATTAGTCTAGATTTCCACGAGAGGGACCACTTAAGGGGGACCCACCCGGCCGACCCCGCCCCTGCCTCAATAACCGCCCGCCGCCTCGATCTCGGGAACCGAGCCCGCACCCCAGCACCTCGTTACCCGCGCGCCGCGAGTAGCCGCGATCGCCGCCGCCTCCCGCGCGACCCCCGCGCGCCGCCTTCCCTCCACGCCGCCGCCGGCCGCCAGGGCCCCGCCGCCATCGCCGCACCCCGCCGCCAGCAGGTACTGTGCCGCCGCCTCCTTCTCTTCCCCGCCGCCGTGCGCCTGCCCCGCCGCCACTCGCCGCCCCCGCGCCGCCTTCCGCTCGCAGCGCCGCGCGCCGCGCACGCCTGCACCTGCCCGCGCCTCCGAGCCGCTGCTCCGCGCCCGCTCGCTGCGCGCACTGCTGCGTGCGCTGCCGCCCGCTGCTGTTGCGCCGCTTGCTGCTGACGCTGCACGCGCTGCGCGCTAGCACGCCTTCACGCGCGCGTCTACGCACGCACGCACACACACGCGCGCGCCGTCTTGCGCGCCGCGTTGTCTAATCTCGAACCGTGCGCTGATCGTCCCCCTCTCACGCAGGTAACCGTCGTCGCCGGAACCGATCGCCGCACCGTCCGGAGTCCGTTTCGCCGTTTGTTTCCGGTAAGCCTGCAGCCACCGTCAGATCTCTGATCAGCGGTTCAGATCGTTCGTGGACCAGTCAGACCCAGGCGTTGACTAGTCAGACGCCCAGTCAGCGCCCAGTCAGCAGACACGTTGACCAGTCAACATACACAGTTGACTGGTTAATTTCGTTAATCCTTTTAGTTGACAGATTTCAGTAGAAACTTGTAAATTGCGTAGAAATTAAACCATTTGGCTAAAAATTGCAAATAAAATATGTGTAGATTCAGTGAGTCGTGTAGAATCTCACTGTACCTTTGGTACAGGCTTTTGCAGCAAGGTTTAGTACAGTTTAATCAAACTAGTTAGTGACTTTTTCGGAGTAATAAATTCGTAGAAAAAGATCCGTAGCTCCAAAAATCGCGTATGATATGTCCCTGGATTCACTGGAACGAGAGGAATCTCATCGTGAATTAAAAAGATAGGCTTACTATAAAAACTTCTGCAGAAACTGTCTAGTGGCTTTCTGCAGTGTTTTAATTACTCCGGGAGTTTTATTATTCCTTTTTGAGTAATTCCAGTTGGTACTGTTTCTAATCAGCGATGCCTATGAGGTAGAATTTTTCCAAGATTTTACAAACAGTATACTACCGGTAGTGAATTATTTGAGTTCTAGCTCTCTTGTTTTGAGCATTACTTTTTGCGAAATAGTTTTCCTAGCGCTAAAACTATTTTCCATGCATGCAATCAGTAGTACTATTGATTAGGATTATGTGGTGCAGCTATAGCACCAATTCACTTGCCTTGCACACCTTCATGCATCATATTTATTGCATATGCTTGTGGATTGTTTGTTTATGATTGCAATTGTATCGTGTAGATTGTGACGAGTGCAACGCTTGCTCGTGTGTGGATTGTTCTTCCGACCGCTACAACCAAGGCAAGTAGATGCTACTTTGTTCATGATATCGTCCTACTATTTTCAATGCATTGTCATGTATTTTATAGATGCATGTGTAGGATGATATTATCGCTATGCTATGTCCTATTATGTGGTAGGGCTTTCCTTGTAGATGAACCACCGTTGGTAGATGTGCTTAGCCATGCCATGTTGAACGAGGGCTGGGTTACATCATTGAGACTTGTTTCTAAAAGTATTGGTTTGTGAAAACTAAAACAACTTAATCAATGAATCTCCTGGGTGTGATGGTATTGATAATTTTTGGTGGTTTCATTGCGGAAAGGCACCCAGGTATCAAGCGAGAATGATTGGCTTCTTTATTGTGTAGCTTACGTGTACAACCATGTGCCAATAATGGAATGGGCGGTTGGTTGGACTTAGTAGGTTGTGGTAACTCAAACCCGCGTATCCAGAGATGTAGAATTTTGGTAGGTTGGACCGGTGCGCGTCGGGATTGGGGTGCTACTTCCCGAACAGTCTCTTCTTGGACTTCTCCCTATCATCACCCAAAATGAGAGTGATGGTACGAGCTAGGCTGGCCAAGTCACATGGGTAAAGTGTACTAACCCCTGCAGGGTGTATAATCTAATCGATTAGCCGTGTCCCCGGTTATGGACATCTGAGTTGCTTGATATTGATCCCATGACATGTTTCTCGCTCATTCTAATTTCGTAATTGTTTTAATATTGTTGGGTTAACTTAATTGGGATCTTTTCAAAGAAAATCTAAAACCGTTGATGAAAGTAGGACAAATGTATTTGCAAATGCAAGCCAGACACATCTCCAATTGCCAAATATGCATGTAGATGTTAGCACTATTGTCTCCATTACTAGCTCTACTTGCCATACATTCCATGTATTGACCCTTCGGGGCTGCTACGTTTCATGTTGCAGGTTATTCCGATTCTGAGTAATCGATATAGGCCACGGTACTCCACTCGGCACTTGTTCACTTGTGGGCAATTTGAAGAATGGAGGATTTACTTTATTTATGTTGCTACCTGAATAATTTGAGCTAGCCTTGAGCTTTTATTGTAATAATGGTACTCTGGATCTTCGTTACTCATGATACACGGATATTTTGCTATGTTATTCATCTTATTCTATTATGGGCCAATGAACCGATCCAGGGATTGGCATGCCACATAGAAGCCACGGTCTTTTCAGAACCGGGGTGTTACAGTGATAATCCGAGAGGCACATGAGACACCATATTCCATTCATCCAGGAAATAACAAAATGTACATGGATTTGAAAGAATTATTCTGGTGGAATAACATGAAAAGGGACATTGCAAAATATGTGTCGGAATGCCATACTTGCCAAAGGGTAAAAGCTGAACATCAAAGTCCAACAAGACTGTTACAATCCTTGGAAATTCCCGAGTGGAAATGGGAGGAAATTGGTATGGATTTCATCACAAGATTACCCATGACACCAAAACGGAAGGATATGATATGGGTGATTGTTGATAGACTCACTAAGAGTGGACATTTTATTTTGGTAAATCAGAAAGATAATGCCGAGAAGTTAGTAGAAGTTTCTGTCAAGGAGATAGTAAGTAAGCACGAAGTGCCCAAGTAGATCGTAACTGATAGAGGATCTGTGTTTACTTGAACATTTTGGAAACAATTACATGAATCACTTGGTTCAAACTTAGATTTCAGCACAACCTATCATCCAGAAACTGGGGGTTAGACTGAAAGAACCAATTAAATATTGGAAGCCATTCTTAGGGATTGTGCATTTGATTTTGGAGGTTCGTTGGAAGATCATCTACCGTTGGCAGAATTTTCCTACAACAACAGCTATCAGAGTAGTATGAAGGCAGCCCCATATCAAGTACTCTATGGAAGGAAATGTAGATCACCAATATGTTGGTATGTGCGGTGACCCAGCATACCACTGCATGATGTAGTACACTATAGTCGTTGACATAACACCAATGAAACACCGTTCACTAGTATTACATCCCTCAGAGTGGTACAACAGAAACACAACAGGTCCAAGACATGACTATAGGTTACAACTCAACTCTTTACACAATATCCAGAGAACACTCTAGGTTAAAGAGAGAGAAAGAAACTTCTTACAAACAAGAATCAGAAATAAACAACTCAAAAACTATCATACTATTAAGACTAGCATCTGAACTACTGATCTGGCATTGCTGCTATTGAAATACACTATAGAAATAGGTTCTATGGCTAGAGATTATATTCCTATCTAATCAGTAACCTTGTCTTCCCTTGAGTTGATGTATATGTTGACTTTCTTGACTTCATTGAAGAGCTTGAGCTTTTTGATGATGATTCCTGGAGCATAAGGTTATGTAGACGTTGTCTGTATTGGCTTCAGAATCTAGCAATGGTTAAGAAGATACGTTGAGTACGAGTGTACTCAGCAAGTTCACTAGAAAAGGAGTGTTGATGCACTATATCTACAGCCATAGACCGTAGGTCGTAGGCAATGCAAGTTTTCATAAACATTTCTTCAAAGGTTGCTTTTATTCTGAAAACGTATGTCCGTCAGCCTTCACGGATTTACCAGAACTTTCATGGAGTTCCTTACCTTCCGCGTTCGTAGCTCCTTCCCGGAATCGGGAGTAACAAGTTACAGTTCTTACACTCTACAAAGGTGCTTCACTTTACCCATGAGAGATCTTAGCTTTGTTGCACATCCGAGTTATAGGCTTGTTCACACTTACTTGGTGTGAGGCCCAAACTAAGATCCAAGCCAATCACTACCTTCTCCGTGACCCTGCATGTCTCCTTGGCATACTCCAGCCCACCTATTGAATTACGGCAATTGGCAGTACAGACAGTTCATATGCCAGAACTATCATGGGACGTTGACAGTTCCCACTCATATGCTTCATATCCTCTACGAGTTACCAATTAATATGCATGCTACGAGTGATAACAACCACGACCCGCACATCCGGCTCCATGCGAGAGGGAAAAGATACAACTGACTTCTCTGTCCCATTCCAAATCTCATGGTCAACGCGTAATATATGGCGCAAGAATAACTGGCGACATTGGTTGTTAAGTCCTAGGTGATATAGTCCTGTGTAGTGGTATTCCAACTGCCAGACTTAATAGATTAGCTGATCACCCTAGATTAGTAAGCAATAGTTCACATTATTATCAAAAATAGTGTTTTCTGACCTTTTTGAAATGCAGGTGATGATAACACTGTATTTGCAAAATACTTTACAGAAAATAATCAAAGTACATGATCAAGTGTGAACTTGCCTTTTCAGATTGCAAGATTATGCACTCATGGTCTTCGAGACAATATAAGATCCAATATCTGAAATCAACATCATTGGTTCGATAAGGACTAATGTTTAAATAAGCAATATGCTATTATGCATAAGTAATGTAATGCAATTTCGTAAACTCGAATTCCCGGAACAAGCGTTGTCCTAGGGTTTGGATACTGGAAATGGTTCATTTAGAATGTGTTGTACTTTTTGATAAGCTTCAAACTTGTGCTTCTTATTAAGGCTTCTGAGTGGGTGTGAACAACATGTAATTATAAAACCATACAATAATAAGACACACTATTGTGGAATGCTATTCAAAAGACCTCTCATATCAGAATTGTTGTTTGAAGTGGCAAAAAGAATAACATTTGAAGAAAAGATTTCTTTACCAAGGTTGAAACAATCCTGATAGCTTTTTTAGAATGTGATTGATAGAATGTGATTGATGTTGTTTATGCTTGCTTAAATAGTCCAGACTTGAGATGCTTTAGGTCTTTATTAAAATAGACCAAAGTTAACTATAAAACACATAACAAAGTCTTTAGGTTTATATTTAAAGTCTTGTAGACTAAAGTTATCTTTAAAGACATAGATGGACTTTAAGATATAAAACTTATGGTATTTGTACTTTGTTCACTTCATAACATTTCCTTAAAGTTACTTCAGTTTAGTATTACTTCTATTTGAGTAGTGGTTTCTTAATTTTATAATGGAATAGAAATTTTTATCTCTTTATAAAGGTGTGTTTATGATTTGTAATCAAGGAAATAACTTTAGTTAACTACTTATAGATTTACTATAGTGTGGTGGTATGTTTATAAACTTGTAGTTGAAGTAATGGAAAAGATTTTATTTAATCACAATTATTCGTGAAGATTTTATATTGGATAAGGATCTTTTTAGAAAATAATCTACACTTCTGGTTGAATGATAATTCAATAAGATTATATTTAAAATGTGTTGAACCATTTTGACTTCATACTATCAATATTTAAGACTAATACTATTTATTAGACTCACTTGGCTAAATTTACGAATATTAGCAAATTTTATTTACTCTTATATGAATTATCAATTAAGGAAATAGGTTTAATTTCAAGTTATTAAAGTTTTTTAATTTTTTATTTACCTAAAGTGGAATATTATATTTTTAACATGTAGGTATTATTTTTTTGATCATTTTGATACATTACATTTATTTTTGTGATTTATAAATAATAAGATTTGATTTTTATAAAATTTATTATTTGATAAACACTTAATTAATAATAAATATTTAATTAGGTGAAATAATAATGCATGATTATAGTTTTAAATTATAGTTCTTATTTTTCTAAGATTTTTGGTATTTTATTTATATTTTTAACATTTACCAATATTAAAATATGAATTTTTAAAGTATTAATACTTATAAAATCTTTACTAAATGATAATTATTTAAATTGTTAATATAATAATGTTTGATAATGGTTTTAGGTTATAGATTTTATTTTTCTACAAATTTTCATATATAAAACATTTTTTCTGAATTATAAAACAGAAGATATTGAATTTACAAGATTTAAATCATTTTCTGTAATTATTAAAAAAATTATTGCATCATGCTGACATCACCACGATGCCAACACAGGTACTGAAACATTTGTCACCGGGGCAGGGTCTACCCACTACAACTGACAAGGGGGCCCAGGGAGCGTCAGCAAGACACCTAAGCGGGGAAAGGACACACCTTGGTTTGACCTGGCTTGGTCACACGGCGGAGGTCAACTGACGCCGGCGACCCTACGGTAGCGGCGCTATGGCGCATGCAGCGATGAGTTCCTGCACGAATCTGAAGCTCCTCTTCCTAGGATACCTAAAAACAGCACCGCGGAGTCCTGGGGTGTCCTAAAACCTCACCGGCGACGACTACAACAGAACATGCACGGCGACGCTCGGTGTCCGGACAACATAGAGGATGAGGAGGGCCAGGAGAGGGTTCTTTCGAACCAGGAGCTTACCCTTGTTGCGATAGGAAGCTCGGCAAGGCCAGAGGAAGGCTATAGAAGCAGTAATGGTGACGGCGGTGGTCGCCGGGCTCCGGGAAGATGGAGTCACTAGCGTCGATCGGGGACTCCCCTCCTTAATTCAATTGGTGAGGAGGAAGATGGAGGCGAGGCGAAGCTCCTGGTGCTGTCTCCGGGGCACGGGGTGGCGCGGAAAAACGGCGATTCATCGGCGACTCTCGGCTTAGGTTTTTGGGTTTGAGAAGATAGAGAGAGGGAGGTCGCTGGGAAGGGAAAAAAGATGAGATCGAAGCGAAACACCTCGGCATCCTTACCTCCTCTCCAGAAGACGGCGGACAGTGGCGAGTATCGTGATGCCGACGAACGGTGGCGGCGACGCCACTGAGCTGCTTGTCGCTAGGAGGAATACGATGGATAGGTGAGACAAAGAGGTATTGGGCTGGCTTGGGCCTCAGCTGGGCTGCGGTGTGGCATGCGTGAGCAACAAGAAGGTGAAGGAGAGGGATGGGCCGGCTTGGCTGCTACTCTTTTTTTATCTTTTCTGTTTTCTGTTTTTAATAATTTGTTTTCAATTCAAACTTCCTCAAGGTTTTAAATACCATAATTTTTGTACAGTATTTTAAATATTCCAAATATAACTATACTAATGATTACTCTAAACATGTTGGTATTTATTTATACTCATAATTATTTTATAAATTATATATTGAGTAGAATAAATGAGAATTAGGGTTTTAGGGATTTTTTTATTATATCAAACTCTGGGAATGGTGATTTTTTTCACCATAAAAATTATATAGGTGAAGATTTAAGTGGGTGTTTAATGGCATGGTATACTTTCATATTTAACAATCATATAGGATGATTTAAATATTAAATTTTCCTTAGGACTATCTTGGTTAAATCTTTATGCATGAGTAATGATCATAGATGTAGAAATGAAGATTAAGAGGTGAAGATATTGCTTTTGTGTTTGTGATCAGGGATAATATCTTCATCCAAGAGAAAATAACAAAGTTATTCTCTAGAATGACTTATGAAAAAGAATTGATGATTAAATTTTCTAGGCATATATGATTATAATGTTTGCAGTTACAAAGATATGCTTCAGTGATTTGCTATACGAAAATATTCCTATAAAGCTTTGTGGAAATAAGGTGATAGCTCATTCAGATGAAATGGACATTATGCTTGGTTTAAGATTTAGGGGTTTAGTGTTTACGAAGAATTCTTATCTTCCATAATTCACAATCCTGGACTTCTAATTAAGGAATTCCTTTCCTAGATATACTGCTTCTTCACATCCATCATCATGTGTTAACATGATGAGCTTTACTTCACAAGAATATTCTTATCACTAATTTCTCCTAATCCATTTGTAAATCTAATGGGCTTAACACTAAAGCTCTTCATAATATTTTCATCACCATACTTGGTTATATCAAATACTCTACTGCTAATAACCTCCAATCCAACAAGTAGTTACTTCTAACTCCATTCACACTCTTCCTTAGTCATCCACCACTAATATTACTCCAGTAGATGTATATATCAATCTACTTTCCTTAAAAGCTTACTATCCTTTAAGAGCAATAACACTACTTCAATAACTCCATGCTACTCTAGCTTTAACTAAGTCATATTATCTTATATATACTTAACTTCAGTATCTTATATACAAACTTTACATCATATCATGGTGACTTGTCATGGCTAACCTAGAATAACATATCTATACTAGGGTTCAATCATGTTGTATCCACCAATGTCACTTATACACGATATAAGCATTCAATCTTGGTGACTAAAGCATGATCATTATAATCCTTTGATCATTTATTGCTTAGGTTTCCAGTTGGCTAAGCAAGGCCTTCATCAATACAACATTATAGTTGTATTATAATTATCTTCTTAGTGTATCTATTTGACTAAGAGATATTATTCATTGACTATGCCTACTTAATACAATAGGATTACTCCTTGGTAACTATCTTCAATATTCATCCTTGTAATCTTCTTTGTTACCATACAAATATATATTCCAGGTAACTCTTCTATTATTTCAGGAGTGAGTTAACTCCCTCAATTATCATATTTATTAGATTCTCTTTCAACACTCTCATCCTATAAATGAAATTTAAATCTAGCATTTCTATTTACCTCTTCTTACTTATTTCTTTATAGGTCTTAAGTCAATGCTAAGATAAGGACAAGAGTTGATAGATCAAGAATTGATAGGTTAAGAATTGGTGAATCAATAGTTGATTACTCAACATTGATAACAACAGATATTAGAATAATATTCAATAAAGATGATGAGGATTGATATGGAAAGAAAGATATATAGTGAATGAACTTGACTTGGTTCTGTCCTACTCAATCTCACTAAAGAGTTAAGGTTAGGCATTACCATGATACTCATGGTATAAGTAGATGAGATTAAGATATATCAATATTGAGTTGTTACATTCCTATTACTTAAGTTATATTTATAACTTGGTATTCATGAGTTGTGTAATGAATACTAGGATATGATTACTTAAGGATCCAATATAAATCATTAAGTAAGGTATTAGGGTTTAACTTATATTATCTTTGATCTACCCTTAGATCAAATCTCCTTTACCCAAAACAAGGTTTTAGCACAGGTCATATTGAAACTTATCGCATTCAACTTGATGATCTAATTCATTTCCATCAAGTTGAGAGAAGCTTCAATCACTTTGACAAGTTTTGTTTAAAAGCGCGAAAATTATTCAGATTTTCTATGCATGAATGCAACGCACACATCTGTGTTCAGCTTATTTCTAAGCTCTAATGCTGGGATGTTACAGACTCTCCCCCTTAAAATAAACTTCGTCCTCGAAGTTCGTAAACTCTCACGTTTTGGAATGAAGAATTGGCTTGTATTAGTTACGACACGTCTCAGCTCCATGGTAACCTCAATGGAAATAATTGTAGTATCCCATATCCAGATCTTTTCCTTGAATTATTACCATTCTTGGCAATCTCCAACTTGTTGTCTTCAATACTCCAAAGTTCCTTTTACTATCATCCCTCAGGGATATGTCATTATTAAGAAATAATTAAATTGAGGTCGCTTCTTTAGTTCTTTATCCTTATTAGGTATCCTAATTCAACTTCTTAACTTGATCATCGATCTTCTTTACTATATTATGTAAGGTCTAGGAAGTCTCACTATAACAGGGTTTTAATTTTTCTTACTCAATAGTTGAGGCCAAAAGACTAATCTTTGATTTATTATATGAGTTGCATTGGTAGTCCTTCCGAATATTGGTTTTGAACACATTTAGTTCATACCCATCAAAATTTCTTGTTTCTTTATACATGTCCAATTGGATGTGCTTTATTACCTCTTAAGGATCACTTAAGAGTTGTTTTCTTTGAAATTAGTCTATTAGGGTTCACCTATTTGATCTCCTTCAAATTTTTACCTTGCCAAGATTTAGAAATGCTTTTGTTATTTCCTTAGGTACTTCTTAAACTTCCATTTCCTGAGACTAATTATGTTAAGATTTTTACTCTCCCCCATAGGGTTTACTAATAGTCTCTAAATTGCGTATATACTAACCATTGACTCTACAACTACGATATTGGTCTCTATCCAGCTTATTCTTTACCTCTATAAGGTTTCATGAAAGAGCTTACGGTATACCGACACAATTTGTGGATTCTTCGTGATAGATCTTCCAAGATTATTTGTCTTATTTACTGTTTGGACATTCTATCTTTGGTAGGTATGATTTCGCGAGGCGTCTCGAAAGATGGTTGCTTTAAATTTTATACTCCTGTGTGTCTAACTTAACTTAGGCCAAGTTTTATGCTCTTTATGGAATCTTTAAGAAGATCTAGTTAACTAAGGCAACCAAATACCAGCTGCGGACAAATACCAGTTGCGAACCATCCTAGGGTGTATGTATTACCCTACGGTTTCCGACACACTTCTGGCATTCTCTATGAATTTTCAGAGCTTGAATACCATATTGGTTCCAAAGCTTCTACTTTATACTAATTCATGATGCTTCCATGAACTAGATACTACTACTTCATTAGCTTCTTAGCAACATCACCTATTTTGGGTGAACTTTAAGTTTATTACTTCTTGTTGCTCCATACATCTTCTACACTAGTCTTCCTTCTTGTTGTTTGCTTGTAATGATCTGATCTTGATCCAACCTTTAAATTGTGTTGATACTTCTTATACTTTGCTTCATTCTTCTCGTAGGCCTTCATCTTGGTCTTGAGAACTCGTCACTCCCTTACACGAATTCCCTTTATTATCTAGGTCTATAACATTAAGTAATAACTGGATGTTGCAACATGCATTTGTACACCAAGTCAAACTTCACGTATAGATCTAGTCAATCAAGAAGATCCAAGAATAAATCAATAAATCCAAATGTGGTACATATAACACAGAATATTCTAAGCCCGGAATATAGTAGTTGAGTATAATATCTCTAGAATTTAGACCTAGTTGTGTAGTATATGACACATTCACATATAGGTTTACATCGTGATACTTAACACTTAGGGTCAAACTATTCTTCTTCTCAATATTTACCCTAATTACTCAAGTGCAACAGGATAATCTTAAACAAAGTGGTCTCAATTTGGTTTTGACTAACCTTTAGTCTCACTTTTGGAATGATTAATTATAACCATCCTTTCTTAACCTCACATGATCACCCCAAATGACTAATCAGATTCTATTTGCTAACTTAAACCAAAGATTATTGGAAAGTTCTAGAACCTATGACTTCTATCATGGTTCTACCATATTATTATATTACTTTTACTTCAGGATACCTTGCTAATTACTTGTCATATTTACACGTATATCATGGTTTCGGAGCTAATATCACCATGATCTTGTTACGTTTTACCTATACATCATAATTTAAGATCTAATCTCATCATGATGACTTTACTTATCATTGTACTATATTTGATTGTTATCACCATTTTACTCCTTCACATAGAATCCTCAAGTGAATCCCACATGATTTACTTCTTCAGACATCTATACCTACTCTAATGGTCTTTATTATGTTATCTATTGTTACCAATTAATAATAAGATTTTACTGCCTTACTTGAATTCTATGGTTAGGCTACACCATTTGTATTACATCAATTGACATACTAACTTGATCCAACTCTATTGCGACCAATTGGCTTTCCTACAATATCTTGGTGGTTTATATCTCCTTAGGAAGACACTAAATAGCACCTTACTGAGGAAATATGGATAACTACTTCTAAGAAAGATGACCAAATCATCCAACTTAAGTGCGACAAGGTTATCCTCAAGTGGATACTCATCACTATTCATAAGAATATCTGGTTTAGATAAGATGGCTCCTATAGTCACTATCCAACCTACAGATCTTCCTAAAAGGGTTTTAATCCTAATGTCAAAGCATATGCTCTGATGATAGCTAAGGTGACCCAGCATACCACTGCATGATGTAGTACACTATAGTCGTTGACATAACACCAACGAAACACCGTTCACTAGTTTTACATCCCTCAGAGTAGGTTACAACTCAACTCTTTACACAAGATCCAGAGAACACTCTAGGTTAAAGAGAGAGAAAGAAACTTCTTACAAAGAAGAATCAGAAATAAACAACTCAAACTATCATACTATTAAGACTAGTATCTGAACTACTCATCTGGCATTGATGCTATTGCAATACACTATAGAAATAGGTTCTATGGCTAGAGATTATATTCCTATCTAATCAGTAAATTCGTCTTCCCTTGAGTTGATGTATATGTTGACTTTCTTGACTTCATTGAAGAGATTGAACTTTTTTATGATGATTCCTGGATCATAAGTTGATGTAGACGTTGTTTGTATTGGCTTTAGAATCTAGCAAGGGTTAAGAAGATACGTTGAGTACGAGCGTATTCAGCAAGTTCACTAGAAAAGGAGTGTTTGATGCACTATATATACAGCCACAGACCATAGGTCGTAGGCAATGCAAGTTTTCATAAACATTTTCTTCAACGGTTGCTTTTATTGAAAAGCTATGTCCACCAGCCTTCACGGGTTTACCAGAACTTTCATGGAGTTCCTTTCCCGCTGTGTTCGTAGCTCCTTCCCGGAATAGGGAGTAACAAGTTACAGTTCTTACACTCTGCAGAGGTGCGTCACATTACCCATGAGAGATCTTAGCTTTGTTGCACATCCGAGTTATAGGCTCGTTGACACCTCCTTGGTGTGAGGCCCAGACTAAGATCCAAGCCAATCACTGCCTTCTCCACGACCCTCATGTCTCCTTGCTGTGCCAGCCCACCTATTGAATTATGGCAATTGGCAGTACAGACCGTTCAGATGCTGGAACTATCGTGGGACGTTGAGGGTTCCCACCCATATGATGCATATCCTCTATGAATTACCAATTAATAGGCACGCTACGAGTAATAACAGCCACGACTCACACATCTGGCTCCATGCGAGAGGGAAAAGATACAGTTGACTTCTCCGTCCAATTCAAAATCTCATGGTCAACGCGTAATATACGGCGCAAGAATCACTGGAAACATTGGTTATTAAGTCCAAGGTGATATAGTCATGTGCAGTGGTATTCCAACTGCCAGAATTAATAGATTAGCTGATTACCCTGGATCAGTAACCAATAGTTCACATTATTATTATTATTATCAAAAATAGTGTTTTTTGACCTTTTTGAAATGCAGGTGATGACAACACTGTATTTGCAAAATACTTTACAGAAAATAATCAAAGGAAATGAGCAAGTGTGAACTTTCCTTTTGTGATTGCAAGATTATGCACTCACGGTCTTCGAGACACTATAAGATCCAATATCTGAAATCAACATCATTGGTCTGGTAAGGACTAAAGTTTCAATAAGCAACATGCTATTGTATAAGTAATGTAATGCAATTTCGTAAACTCGAATTCCCGAAACAAGCGTTGTCCTAGGGTTTGGATACTGGAAATGGTTCATTTATAATGTGTTGTACTTTTAGATAAGCTTCACACTTGTTCTTCTTATGAAGGCTTGTGAGTGGGTGTGAACAACATGTAATTATAAAACCATACAATAATAAGACACACAATTGTGGCATGCTATTCAAAAGACCTCTCATATCAGAATTGTTGTTTGAAGTGGCAAAAAGAGTAACATTTGAAAAAAAGATTTCTTTACCAAGGTTTAGAGAATCTTGATAGCTTTTTAGAATATGACTAATAGAATGTGATTGATGTTGTTTATGCTTGCTTAAATAGTCCGGACTTGAGATGCTTTAGGTCTTAATTAAAATAGACCAAAGTTAACTATAAAACACATAACAAAGTCTTTAGGCTTATATTTAAAGTCTTGTAGAATAAAGTTAACTTTAAAGACATAGATGGACTTTAATATACAAAACTTATGGTATTTGTACTTTGATCACTTCATAACATTTCACTAAAGTTACTTAACATTAGTATTACTTCTATTTGAGTAGTGGTTTCTTAATTTTATAATGGAATAGAAATTTTTATCTCTTTATAAAGGTGTGTTTATGATTTGTAATCAAGGAAATAACATTACTTAACTACTTATATATTTACTATAGTGTGGTGGTATGCTTATAAACTTGTAGTTGAAGTAATGGAAAGGATTTTATTTAGTCACACTTATTCTTGAAGATTTTATATTGGATAAGGATCTTTTTAGAAAATAATCTACACTTAATGTTGAATGATAATTCAATGAGATTGTATTTAAAATGTGTTGAACCATTTTGACTTCATAATATCAATATTTAAGACTAATACTATTTATTAGACTCACTTGGCTAAATTTAGAAATATTAGCAAATTTTATTTACTCTTATATGAATTATCAATTAAGGAAATAGGTTCAATTTCATGTTACTAAAGTGTTTTAATTTTTTATTTACCTAAAGTGGAATATTATATTTTTAACATGTAGGTATTATTTTTGTGATCATTTTAATACATTACATTTATTTTTGTGATTTATAAATAAAAAGATATGATTTTTATAAAATTTATTATTTTATAAACACTTAAAAAATAATAAATATTTAATTAGGTGAAATAATAATGCATGATTATAGTTTTAAATTATAGTTCTTATTATTCTAAGATTTTTGGTATTTTATTTATATTTTTAACACTTACCAATATTAAAATATGAATTTTTAAAGTATTAATACTTATAAAATCTTTACTAAATGATAATTATTTAAATTGTTAATATAATAATGTTTGATAATGGTTTTAATTTATAGATTTTATTTTTCTACAAATTTTCATATATAAAACATTTTTCTGAATTATAAAACAGAAGATATTGAATTATAAAACAGAAGATATTGAATTTACAAGATTTAAATCATTTTCTGTAATTATTAAAAGTTTTATTGTATCATGCTAACATCACCACGATGCCAGCACAGGTACTAAAGCATTGGTCACCGGGGTAGGGTCTACCCACTACAACTGACAAGGGGGCACAAGGCACGTCAGCAAGACACCTAAGCGGGGAAAGGACCCACCTTGGTTTGACCTGGCTTGGTCACACGGCGGATGTCAACACCCGGATTTTTAATCCCAGATGCCTGTTATGCCATACATCGCAATCCCAGGATTATCATTTTTGCGAGACATAACAGAGTTAGATACCACAGTACATCATCCACTACAAACCATACATAAGGTTTTACACAAATAAGGATCTCATGATCTAGTCTTAATACAACACAAGCAGCGGAATACGTAATAATAACGGTAGCGTAGGCGAAGCTCCATCTTCGGGGTCACAGGCAATGCTGACGATGGGAGATGATCCTAGTTGTCGTAACCTTCCTAGGGTCCATCCTCCAGGTACTCCTCTTCATAGTCAGGCCATGGGAATAGCCAGGGACAAAGCCATGAGTACTCTTTAAGTACTCGCAAACTAATACTAACAAGTGAAGGGGGTTTTTGTAATACGACACTAGGCTCTAGGGTTGTTTTGCAAAAAGCCATATTTACCTCTACTAAGTTCAGAAGCAAGAGAGCTAGTTGAAGTTTATAACACCTAAATGGGAACTTGTATTTCATATCACAACCCTGTTGTGGTCAAGTTAAAGTCTCAAATCATTTCACAAGTCATTTTGGAAACATCTGACGGGGGAACAGTATGGCCACTCCAACTGTCCATAACCGCGGATGTGGCTATTCGAATAGTTTGACACTCTGCAGAGATTGTACACTTTCACCACAACATTCGATACATCCGTCAGGAACAAATCCTGAATTCACCATACTCAGTATGCAGATAATCAATCCTAACCTTTCAATTACACGCCCTAGTATAAGCACCTCTCCTATGAGTTTGGCCTCCCAACCATGACCAACTGTCATCTTGGGTACTGCATAGGTGGACAATCTTCACAAGGTAGCCTCAGCTCAGACCTTGGCCGTGAGGGAACTAATACTAAGGCATATAAGTTTCCAGTCAAGCCCTACCCAATTCTCGGGTATTGTGGTTGTACGGTAAAATTGGAATGGTATCGCATCCAGACAACCATCAGTTTTATAAAGGGCTAAGGCTCGTGCCTCAATGTTTTCATCACCATAAATCAGCTGGTGTTCGGAAACACATGTCCAAAACATTTCAATAGAATGATCCATCATTCCAAGGTTTTCATAACCATTTTTCCACCAAGTATTCCCATCTAAATTTGATCAAGTTTATGCTTAGCACTAGCATCTACAAGTGGGGGTAGGTACTAATAAGGGGTGGTAAACAAGTGGAGTTTTAACTAAGTTCAATCTCATGCCTTAGGATGACATCAAGATTGTCTAGCTTAGGCCAAATTTTATGCTCTTTATGCAACCTTCATTTATCCTTCTAGAATCTACCATTCACTTAAGTAAACTCTAAGTAATAGCTTTGACAAAGAAATAAAGTATAACGCTTGCAAGTAAAACTAGGATTGGTTTATCAAGTGGTTATGATCATATATGCTTTAAGGCATATAGTGGGCATGGTAGCAAGCAAGTATTAGATTGCATGGGTCAACTTGATAAGTAAGGCTTGCTAAGTTAATAGCTTGCAAGTATTGGCTTGCATCAGTATCAGTATAAGCTTGCCTTGTGCAGAGCAGTGGTTGAAGTTCTCCTCGGCTTCTTCTTCATACTATCATCCTTCCTCCTCGTATCCATGGTTGGTAATAGCGTCTATAAATAAATACGAGGTACACAATCACCAAACAATACTTAACTACTTGCAATCATCACACACAAGGGTCCTATAGATGATCTAGCATCATCACTAACATTACAAGACCCAAGGTTGGTTTAATTCCTTTTATTTTTAGAAAAGTAATTTCTACTCATTGAAAACTACTTAAGATTTAATATTCTCCAAACCAAACATGGGATCATGTTGACACATGTCATCACCACATATTTCAGTATATGGGAATGTGATTTAAAGTGGTGTCACAATTTAATAAGGTTTAACCTTTTATTTTAATTAAATAAACTGACTAGAAATGCTTATGTGGCATTCTTTTATTACTTGGTCATTATTTCTGTAAGTAAACCTATATATTTTTATATATTCTGAAAGGTATAGTTAAATGTGATTTTTGAGAGTTGGAATCAACTCAAAAGCTATTATGGTTTAAATTTGAAAAATGTTTGAATGCAGAAAAGCTTCTGCCTTGTTATTTTTACCAAGGATGATCTACAGATCCAAATGACTTGAATCCAACGGGCTTGGATTCAGCATTTCCAGGCCTTTCTAACAAAATTGGTTTCATTCAATTTGGTTAACTGAATTGATCTGGGTTGATTTTTGAATCTAGGTGCAGAAGTGTGTTTGAAATAAAATGGAAAAGGTTAATTTCAAATGACTGGGCTGCGCGGGAAGCGATACTGGGCCGGCCTGCTAAGCACAGCGCTTACGCGGGCTGGTTAAGTCACTGTCCCCACGCGTCAGTGAGACGAGGGGGGTGCGAAGCGGTATGGGGCAGTGTGAGCCGTGGGATCTTGTTCTAATCTAACAGCTTAGGGTCGTCGTCCACGTCGGGCAACTCCGGCGAGACTGAAACCTAACGCGGCGGGTGAGGGTCGTTGGGGGCTCACCGGGGCTCAGGCGAGGGTCGGCGAGGCGGGCGAACGACGAAGTCGACAACGGCGAACCTCCTGGTACTGGCAGCTCCAATCGCTGGCTCCCTTCTTCTCCAGCAGCGGCGGGCTCCGGTGAAATTCTGGCGAAGCGCCGCTCGCCTTGCTTCGGGAACGGTGTATAACGATCAGTGAGGAGAGAGGAGTGAGATGGTGTGCTCAACTCGGCTGGGGGTGGCCTCTATTTATAGTCGCGACGACGAGACCGAACGGCATGGGCAGGCGACGGTGGCGACATGGCTACGGGCTGCTAGTGGCATGGCCGGCGGTGGCGATCGCTTGATGGTCTCCTAGCGATGCTCTACGGCTTTAATGCGCATGTAGGGGCAGAGGCAAATGGTCTAGAACGTGCGATGCTCTGCGCGGCCGAGGCGGCGTCTTCGACGGCGAGCGGTGGCTGTGAGGCATGGGGCGGCAAACGGAGATGTCTGGCGGTCTCCTGGGACGGTGGTGATCGTATATGCACGCAGCAAGGGCGGCGCGCAGTCTGTGGGCTTCGGTCGAGGGTGGCGCTCTAGCGCATGCTGGGCATGGTTGCTGGCGAGCTGGGCATGGTCTGTGCGTGTGGTCCAGGGGTTGGCAACATTCGAGCGCTGGACAGAGAGTGGCGGTGGGGTGTTGGCTTGCTCCCAGACATGTTGGCTAGGCTTGTTTCTTCTCCTAGCTTGCTATCCACACTAGGGTGACATGGTGAGCTTCGGCTGTTCACCATTGATGGCATTGCCAAGCTTATAGTGGGGCTAGTGCTTTGTTTAGTTAGCTAGATGATCTACTGAGGTTGCTGTGAGCTAGACAGGGAACAAGTTAGGCTCCAATCACTGCTCACAATAGTGTTTAGATTTTATTTGATTTGACTCTGCAAGGTGTTTGATGAAATGGCCGCAAGAATTCAAGTTTTGAATTTTGAAATATTTTTGGTGGGTGTGCTAGGTTGGTGCTGGTGAGTCTGCAGATGCTTGGTTTTTGAAAGTTGAGCTTGTTTGAGTGGTTTTTGAAAAAGTGGGATCTTTCCATATGATAAAGATTCAATTTGAATTGTCATTTAAACTATGCATTTGAAAGTTTCTGGATGATCACAAGGTGGGCCTTGATACTTTGTTATGAGTACAATCAAGGGGTGTAAAGATCCAAACAAGTTTCTGTTAAGTTCTGAAAGTTTGGGATAGCCAAATTAGGCATGGGAGTTAAATTGGTCAAAATGACCATTCACTTATTTTGTTTGTTTTTTATTTATTTGTCTTTGGGAAAAGTTTGGGAATTGTTTAGATGATGTTTAATTCACCTAAGAATCTATTTACAAGCAAAGAAACACATAAACAAGGCAATTCAAAAGAATTCAAAATGGGATGCATACACACATGCATGCTTTCATATTTTTATTTAGAAAAGTTTTTGTTAACCCTAATTTTGATGATTAGAGTTTGATGATCTTAGTTTAATATTTTTGGGATGTTACAAACCTTCCCCCTGAAACAAAATATCGTCCCGAGATTTGAAAAAGGACGAAAAGATTACCTAGGATTTGAAGAGATCGGGAAACTCCGTCCTGATGTGATCTTCGCGCTCCCAGGTAGCTTCCTCTTCTGTGTGGTTGCTCCACTGAATCTTGAGAAACTTGATGCTTCGGGTTCGGGTAGTTCGGAAAGCTTCTTCCAAAATATGGATGGGTACTTCGGGATAGGTCAGGTCATCGTTGATCTCTATGGTCTGGTGATCGATATTCTTGAACACTTGTGAAGTGATGAGATATGGAATTGTGCACCGCTGACATCTCTTCAGGTAGTCCCAATTGATACGACACTTCTCCTCGACGGTTTAGAATCTTGAAGGGTTCGATATATCTGGGGGCTAACTTTCCTTTGAGTTGGAAAAGCTACATTCCCTTCAATGGCGACACCTTCAGATACACAAAATCTCCTATGTTGAAGGCGAGGTCTCGACGTCTCTTGTCGGTGTAACTCTTCTGTCTGGACTGGGCTGTCTTGAGGTGCTCACGAATCTTGTGAACCTTCTCTTCTGCTTCTCGTAGGATGTCGGGTCCGAAAATATGACTCTCTCCAACTTCCGACCAGTTCAAAGGGGTGCGACACTTCCTTCCGTACATGAATTCAAATGGGTCCATTTGCAAACTGGCTTGATAACTATTGTTGTATGAAAATTCTGCAAACGGCAGACAGTCTTCCCACTTGGATCCATATTCTAACACACATGCTCTCAGCATATCTTCGAGTATTTGGTTTACTCGCTCCGTTTGTCCATCGGTCTGAGGGTGATATGCGGTGCTGAAATCTAAGAGGGTTCCTAAACCTTCTTGGACTTTCTTCTAGAATCTCGAGGTAAACTGAGTTCCTCGATCAGATATGATGTTCTTGGGGACTCCATGCAAACTAACTATCCTAGCAATGTATAACTCCGCTAGCTTCGAACTCTGATATGTGGTCTTGACGGGTAAGAAATGGGAGACTTTGGACAATCTGTCCACTATGACCCAGATAGAATCATTTCCCCTACTAGAAGTAGGCAATCCGGTGATGAAGTCCATTCCAACGGAATACCATTTCCATTCCGGAATCTGCAATGGTTGCAACAGTCTAGCGGGTCTTTGATGTCCTTCCTTGACTCGCTGACATATATCACACTTGGCGATATAGCTTCCGATTTCTCTCTTCATCTTATGCCACCAAAATTGTTCTTTCAAATCTTGATACATCTTAGTTCCTCCGGGATGGATAGAATAAAGAGTATCATGAGCTTCCTTCAGAATAACTTCTTTCAACTCAGAATCTGCTGGTACACAAAGGCGTCCTTTGTACCACATAACTCCTTCTTCGTCTTCGGTGAATCCGGGTACTTTGCCGGTACCAATGCGACACTCGATTCCGTTGATACTAGCATTTCCCTTCTGCGCGATCTGACAGATCAAAGTGGGTTGAAGTTCTATGCTAGCCAAAAATCCTTCACTTACTAATTCCATTCGAAAATCTTCCATCTCTTTGTGCAAGCTTGGTTGCTCCTTTAAAATCATGGAGTTCAAGCGGCACGGCAATCTGCTAAGGGCATCTGCTACCATGTTGGCTTTACCGGGGTGATGGTGAATCTCTAGGTCATAATCCTTGATGAGCTCAATCCATCTTCTCTGTCTCATATTCAGTTCCTTCTGAGTGAATATATACTTCAGGCTCTTGTGATCCGAATAAATCTCACAACGATTTCCCATTAGGTAATGTCTCCATGTCTTCATGGGCTAGAACTACGGCTGCGAGTTCGAAGTCATGGGTTGGGTAATTTTGCTCATGTTGTTTCATTTGTCGAGATAGATAAGATATAACTTTGCCTTCTTGCATTAGGACACATGCGAGACCGATCTTGGATGCATCACAATACACATCGAAGGTCTTCGTGATATTCGACATGATTAAGATTGGGGCTGAAATCAATATCCTCTTGAGTTCTTGAAAACTCGCTTCACATTTGTCGGTCCATTCAAACTTCTTGTCCTTCAGCAATTGGGTCATGGGTCTGGCGATACTCGAGAATCCTTCTACGAACTTGCGGTAATATCCCGCCAATCCGAGAAGTGCACGAACTTGGGTTTGAGTGGTTGGGGCTTGCCAATCTTCGACATCTTTCACCTTTGCGGGATCAACGGAAATTCCTCCGGCTGAGACAATGTGACCTAGGAATCCTACTTCTTGTAACCAGAATTCTCATTTGCTAAACTTGGAATACAACTGATGCTCTCTAAGGCTTCCAAGAATGGTCCTTAGGTGTAGGTCATGTTCTTCTTTCGATTTGGAATAAATCAGAATGTCATCGATGAAAACAACAACAAAATTATCCAGGAAGTCCATAAAAATCTTATTCATGAGATTCATGAAATAAGCGGGGTCATTGGTTAATCCAAAGGACATAACGGTATACTCGTATAATCCATATCGGGTGGTAAAGGCAGTCTTGGGTATATCTTCTGCACGAATCTTGAGTTGATGATAGCCAGTCCTAAGATCAATCTTAGAAAACACTTTGGTACCGGTCAACTGATCAAACAAATCTTCTATCTTGGGCAAGGGATACTTGTTCTTGATGGTGACATCATTCAACTTCCTGTAATCCGTACACAAACGGTTACCTCCATCCTTCTTGCCCACGAACAAAACAGGTGATCTCCAAGGTGACGCACTTGGTTGAATCAATCCAATTTCCAACATTGAATCCAGTTGCTTCTTCAGTTCTGCTAGTTTGGATGGGTTCATACTATAGGGTCTCTGGGCTATGGGTCCTTTTCCGGGGATTAGTTCAATGATAAACTCGATATCCCGTCTGGGGCATACCGGGCAAAACATCTGGAAATACATCGGGGTATTCACAGACTATCCGGACTTGGTAAATGGTAGGTTGGACTATACTCTTGTTGCACTTGAATTGGTGAGGTAAGGTTTCAGATATATGCTCGATTGATATTCCGGCTGTACTGGTCATGGTTATGGCTTTCTTGACACAGTCAATCAATCCTTTATGTTTGGACATCCAATCCATTCCTAGTACTACTTCCAAACCTTTAGTTCCGAGTACTATCAGATTAGCATAAAAATCTATGCCATGGATTCGGATAGGGACGTCCTTGCAAATTTGCCTAGCCTTGGTGGTTGATCCGGGAATTTGGACGATCATAACATACTTCAGTTTTGTTGGTTGAATTTTACTAGTGCATGCAAATTCTTCGGTGACAAATGAATGCGATGCACCAGAATCAAACAACACTCTTGCAAGTACTAAATTAATAGAAAACATACCCAACACGACGTCTGGCGCTTCCTGAGATTCTTCAGCATGCATGAGGAAAAGACGACCGTTGCGGTTGAGCGAATTCCCTGGGGAAAACCTTCTTCCTGGCTGAACACGATGCTGCTGCTAAGCTGGGGCATTTGCATTGGGGGCTGCGGCATTCTTCTTGTTGGGGCACTCGTTGGAATAGTGGCCCTTATTTCCACAGTCATAACAAGTCACTTGTGACTTGTCCTTTGATGCTACAGGCACAACATTGCTTCCAGTCCTCGGGGAAGTGTTGGTGTTGGTGGTAGCATTGTTGTTGAACTTGGGTGGGGCACGGTTGAAATTGCTAGAGTTCCCGGGGTTGTTGTGATTTCCTCCGGGACTTGGGTTTCCACGGTTGGGGTAGGTTGGACGGTTCATCGGGAGTTTGTTGGTTCTTGGGGCAAATCCTAGAGATGGGTTAGGGCGATACTTTGGGGTCTGATGGGTTCCTGGCTGGTGCATCATGCGACGCTTGCGGTTCTCATTGGCTTGGTTGATCTTTCCTTCCATTTGGATGGCAGAGTCGACCAGGGCATCAATATCAGCAAAGGGGATATTGACTAACACAGTCTGCATCTCATCATGCAGAACATTCAATCTTTCTTTCTTCTTGGCTTCGGTGTTGATCTCATCCGGGGCATACCTAGCTAATGAAAAGAATTTGTCACGGTATTCCACTACAGTCATCCTTCCTTGCTTCAGTTCTCTGAACTCATCTCTCATCCTCTTGATTAAACCCGGTGGTACATGGGTTCTGCTAAACTTGACCTTGAATTCCTCCCAGGTCATCATCTGGCCTCCGGTCATTGCACGAACACTGTTCCACCATGCTCTGGCATCTCCGGCTAGATAGTGGCTGGTGAAAAAAACTTTCTCGTTAGCTTCCACTCCGGCGAGTTCTAGGTTATTTTCCATGGTTTGCAGCCAATCATCGGCGTCTAAGGGCTCTTCCCACTTAGTGAAAACAGGTGGGTTGGTGTTCTGGAAATTCTTGAGCTTAGATCCATGGTTGTCCTGATTTCCGTGGCCTTGGTTGTTGTGGGCAAGCTGAGCTATCTGTTGCAGGGTGGCTAGGTTGGCTTGACGTTTGGCTCTTTCAGCTTCACGGTCAGAAGTCAACATTTGCAGTATCTGCAACATCGGGTCCGGGGATGAACCACTTCATCCGCGTGACATCTGAAGATTGAGATAGATCATGAGAAAAGAGGGAAATTTCTAAGGTTCTGGGACTTTGAGAAGTTTTTAAAGTTTGACTCAGATTTTTCTAGCAACTTGCTTTTCATTCATTCATTCATTCATTCATAGCACACGGTACAACACAAACCACAACAAAGGGTAACAGATGGTTTTAAGAACCATTCTGGAAACTACGATACAGTGGGACCGAATACTACTCACTACGCTAGTGCTCAAGTGCTACTACTCCTCGGAGTCGGTGTAGTCGTCAGCCTCATCATCCTCGTCGTCATCGATGAAGGCATAATCATCCTCATCGGTGAAGAAATCCATAGACTGATCTTCCAGGAAATCATCATCATCACTACGATAGTAGTAGGGGTCCCCACGAAGATCCTCTCCGACATTCTCCCTTTCCTCCAACTACATGTCTCTCTCATGGATGGTCTCCTCCAAAGACGAGATACGGTGGCGAAGATGGGCAATGATGCGCTCCTTCTTGTCGAGCTGACAACGTCGAGACTTGTGATCCTTCGCCAGCATGGCGATGGTCTGATCCTTCGTCTTGATGATGCCGGACTTGTGGTTGGAATAGTCACGACTGTTGTCCAACTCTTGCTAACGATCGTACATCATGAAGCTAAGGTGGTCCAATTGAGTTTTCAACTCGTGGTGGTATGGGGCTTCCAGGGGTTGTCCATTAGCATCACGCCTTGGGCAAAACTCAAAGCGAGTACCCTTGATCTGGTTGATACTCTGCCCACATAGACGGGAAAGAGCTTCATGCATTGCTCTGGCAAGTCCATCGAGCCAGTTGTTCTCTCTTAAGGTGAACTGAATTCCCTCAGCAGTGGGAGGTTCAATCTTTCCTCGGAGACTTGCAACAATTAGCCACTGCAGATCTTCTCCTCCTTGATCATTCAGCTGAGCTCCGAAGAACTCGGGGTGAGGACGCTCCAGAAGTTCCGAAAGCTGGTCCAAATCCCTCTCAAAGATAAGGTCTCCGCCATTTCCCAATTGGTAAAACTTGCTGTACTTCACGTCCATCTAAAAGAATATAAGATGAGTAAGTTAGTAGAGTGGTCAAGTGTGTCAAATTTTATTTATTTTGCAAGAGTTTTTGAGGAACATGAATTTTCATGAAAGAAGTGAGTGATAAGAATGGGAATAAGTTTTTTGTAAATATTTGCTTCCTTTGGTTTTGAAACTAAGTTTTTGATTCAAACGTCCAGTCTAACTAGTGTCTCCTATGGTCAGGATGGCTCTGATAACAACTTGTCAACACCCGGATTTTTAATCCCAGATGCCTGTTATGCCATACATCGCAATCCCAGGATTACCATTTTTGCGAGACATAACAGAATTGGATACCACAGTACATCATCCATTACAAACCATACATAAGGTCTTAAACAAATAAGGATCTCATGATCCAGTCTTAATACAACACAAGCAGCGGAATACGTAATAATAACGGTAACGTAGGCTAAGCTCCATCTTCGGGGTCACAGGCAATGCTGACGATGGGACATGATCCTAGTTGTCGTAACCTTCCTAGGGTCCATCCTCCAGGTACTCCTCTTCATAGTCTGGCCATGGAAATAGCCAGGGACAAAGCCATGAGTACTCTTTAAGTACTCTCAAACTAATACTAACAAGTGAAGGGGGGGTTTTGTAATAGGACACTAGGCTCTAGGGTTGTTTTTCAAAAAGCCAGATTTACCTCTACTAAGTTCATAAGCAAGAGAGATAGTTGAAGTTTATAACACCAAAGTGGGAACTTGTATTTCATATCACAACCCTGTTGTGGTCAAGTCAAAGTCTCAAATCATTTCACTAGTCATTTTGGAGACATCTGACGGGGGAACAGTATTGCCACTCCAACTTTCCATAACCGCGGACGCGGCTATTCGAATAGTTTGACACTCTGCAGAGATTGTACACTTTCACCACAACATTCGATACATCTGTCAGGAACAAATACTGAATTCACCATACTCAGTATCCGGATAATCAATCCCAACCTTTCAATTACACGCCCTAGTATAAGCACCTATCCTGTGAGTTTGGCCTCCCAACCATGACCAACTGTCATCTTGAGTACTTCACAGGTGGACAATCTTCACAAGGTAGCCTCAGCTCAGACCTTGGCCGTGAGGGAACTAATACTAAGGTATATAAGTTTCCAGTCAAGCCCTACCCAATTCTCGGGTATTATGGTTGTACTGTAAAATTGGAATGGTATCGCATCCAGACAACCATCAGTTTTATAAAGGGCTAAGGCTCGTGCCTCAACATTTTCATCACCATAAATCAGCTGGTGTTCGGAAACACATGTCCAAAACATTTCAATAGAATGATCCATCATTCCAAGGTTTTCATAACCATTTTTCCACCAAGTATTCCCATCTAAATTTGATCAAGTTTTATGCTTAGCACTAGCATCTACAAGTGGGGGTAAGTACTAATAAGGGGTGCTAAACAAGTGGAGTTTAACTAAGTTCAATCTCATGCCTTAGGATGACATCAAGATTGTCTAGATTAGGCCAAATTTTATGCTCTTTATGCAACCTTCATTTATCCTTCTAGAATCTACCATTCACTTAAGAAATAAAGTATAACGCTTGCAAGTAAAACTAGGATTGGTTTATCAAGTGGTTATGATCATATATACTTTAAGGCATATAGTGGGCATGGTAGCAAGTAAGTATTATCTTGCATGGGTCAACTTGATTAGTAAGGCTTGCTAAGTTAAAAGCTTGCAGGTATTGGCTTGCATCAGTATCAGTATAAGCTTGCCTTGTGCAGAGTAGTGGTTGAAGTTCTCCTCGGCTTCTTCTTCGTAGTATCCTCCTTCCTCCTTGTATCCTTAGTCGGTACTAGCGTCTACAAATAAATGCGAGGTACACAATCACCAAACAATACTTAACTACTTGCAATCATCACACACAAGGGTCCTATAGATGATCTAGCATCATCACTAACATTACAAGACCCAATCTTGGTTTAATTCCTTTTATTTTTAGAAAAGTAATTTCTACTCATTGAAAAACTACTTAAGATTTAAAATTCTCCAAACCAAACATGGTATCAAGTTGACACATGTCATCACCACATATTTCATTACATGGGAATGTGATTTAAAGTGGTGTCACAATTTAATAAGTTTTAACCTTTTATTTTAATTAAATAAAGTGACTAGAAATGCTTATGTGGCATTCTTTTATTACTTGATCATTATTTCTGTAAGTAAACTTATATATTTTTATATATTCTGAAAGGTATGGTTAAATGTGATTTTTGAGAGTTGTAATCAACTCAAAAGCTATTATGGTTTAAATTTGAAAAATATTTGAATGCAGAAAAGCTTCTTCTTGTTATTTTTACCAAGGATGATCTACAGATCCAAATGACTTGAATCCAACGGGCTTAGATTCAGCATTTCTAGACCTTTCTAACAAAATTGGTTTCATTCAATTTGGTTAACTGAATCGATCTAGGTTGATTTTTGAATCTAGGTGCAGAAGTGTGTTTGAAATAAAATGGAAAAGGTTAATTTCAAATGACTAGGCTGCGCGGGAAGCGATACTGGGCCGGCCTGCTAAGCACAGCGCTTACGAGGGCTGGTTAAGTCGCTGTCCCCACGCGTTAGTGAGACGAGGGGGTGCGAAGCGGTATGGGGCGATGTGAGCCGTGTGATCTTGTTCTAATCTAACGGCTAAGGGTCGTCGTCCACGTTGGGCAACTCCAGCGAGACTGAAACCTAACGCGGCGGGTGAGGGTCGTTGGGGGCTCATCGGGGCTCAGGCGAGGGTCAGCGAGGCGGGCGAACGACGAAGTCGACAACGGCGAACCTCCTGGTACTGGCAGCTTCTCCTGGGGCGGCTCCAATCGCTGGATCCCTTCTTCTCCAGCAGCGGCGGGCTCCGGTGAAATTCCGGCGAAGCGCTGCTCGCCTTGCTTCGGGAACGGGGTAGAACGATCAGTGAGGAGAGGGGAGTGAGATGGTGTGCTCAATTCGGCTGGGGGTGGCCTCTATTTATAGTCGCGACGACGAGACCGAACGGCATGGGCAGGCAACGGTGGCGACATGGCTACGGGCTGCTAGAGGCATGGCCGGCGGTGGTGATCGCTTGATGGTCTCCTGGCGATGCTCTACGGATTTAATGTGCATGTAGGGGCTATGGCAAATGGTCTAGAACGTGCGATGCTCTACCCGGCCGAGGCGGCATCTTCGATGGCGAGCGGTGGCTGTGAGGCATGAGGCGGCAAACGGGGATGTCTGGCGGTCTCCTGGGACGGTGGTGATCGTGTAGGCATGCGGCGAGGGCGGCGCGTGGTCTGTGGGCTTCGGTCGAGGGTGGCGCTCTGACGCATGCTCGGCATGGTTGCTAGCGAGCTGGGCACGGTCTGTGCGTGTGGTCCAGGGGTTGGCAACGTTCGAGCGCTGGACAGGGAGTGGCGGTGGGGTGTTAGCTTGCTCCCAGACATGTTGGCTAGGCTTGTTTCTTCTCCTAGCTTGTTGTCCACACTGGGGTGACATGGTGAGCTTCGGCTGTTCACCATTGATGGCATTGCCAATCTTACAGTGGGGCTAGTGCTGGGTTTAGTTAGCTAGATGATCTACTGAGGTTGCTGTGAGCTAGAGAGGGAACAAGTTAGGCTCCAATCACTGCTCACAATAGTGTTTAGATTTTATTTGATTAGAATCTGCAAGGTGTTTTATGAAATGGCTGGAAAAATTCAAGTTTTGATTTTTGAAAAGATTTTTTGTGGGTGTGCTAGGTTGGTGCTGGTGAGTCTGCAGATGCTTGGGTTTTGAAAGTTGAGCTTGTTTGAGTGGTTTTTCAAAAAGTGGGATCTTCCCATATGATAAAGATTCAATTTTGAATTGTCATTTAAACTATGCATTTGAAAGTTTCTGGATGATCACAAGGTGGGCCTTGATACTTTGTTATGAGTTCAATCAAGGGGTGTAAAGATCCAAACAAGTTTCTGTTAAGTTCTGAAAGTTTGGGACAGCTAAAGTAGGCATGGAAGTTAAATTGGTCAAAATGACCATTCACTTATTTTGTTTGTTTTTTATTTATTTTTCTTTGGGAAAAGTTTGGGAATTGTTTAGATGATGTTTAATTCACCTAAGAATCTATTTACAAGCAAATAAACAGATAAGCAAGGCAATTCAAAAGAATTCAAAATGGGATGCATACACACATGCATGCTTTCATATTTTTATTTAGAAAAGTTTTTGTTAACCCTAATTTTGATGATTAGAGTTTGATGATCTTAGTTTAATATTTTTGGGATGTTATAGTTTTGATTATAAAATGAATCTTTGAAGAAAAATTTACGAAAACTGCATAGTGCCAAGTTCTTATAGTCCGAGGTGGTAGATAGAGCATCAAACTTCCCACCTTGCATATAACGAACTTGCTGGGTAACGCTGTTACTCACCCTTTCCTTTGATCCCTTGCTTAGACTCTGAGGATCCAGAAGATACCCCAATATATGCAGCAGAATGTCAAGAAAATATCTTCTATGGGGAGCCTGACCTGTCGAACGGTGTGGAAGGGGTGGACTACGAGATAAGATATGGTGTGGGCGGCAACGAGTCAGACTAGTTGCCTTAGTAGTAGTAACCTATTGAGCCGAGCAACATGAACAATATATAATAATAATTTGATGAGGTCAATTCGGAGTTGAAATTGTCACTTTAAAACTTCCACTGAAACACTTTATTTGGTTTGTAAATTGAATCTTTTGAAGTCTTCAACTTCCGGTATTGTAATAATAATGTGTGTATGTTTGTAATATGGACCCGCAATATTTCTGTTATACCACTCTAATGGATGTGATAATTATGGAACAGTGTTCTGTGAATGTCATATCAACGACTATAGTGTACTACACATGTAGTGGTATGATGGGTCACCGCCATTTTGCACTGATTTTGACCGATCAGTCCAGCTGTGTTGATGTGAGCTTGGCTAGCTACGTCTCCGTTTCTTCTATTTGAAATTTGTTGCATCCTTATCTGTTCAAAACCATCAATCAGGTGTACTGGATGGACACCGACACTTGTACCATGTCATCATCCTTTCCGCAAACGAAGCTGGTTTGTTTTCTCAAGATAGTTTGAGTGATCCCCGTTTCGAATACCTTTTGGCACAATTTAATCCCATATATTTTTGTTTTGTTTCAACTCTGCAATTTCCAGGTTGTTGGTTAGTGTAACTTTGCTCTCACCTTAGACATATACTGAACAATAGCTTAGTGGGTACAACCCGACGCCATTTCTATTCTGATCCTATTGTCAAATCTTCAATTCTGCACCATACAAAATGCTCTTTTCTATTGTCTCTGATTTCTATTAGCTTATGTACATGTACATGGATTATTCATCAACCAACGCAGTTCTTCCCAGCAGTACAGTCACATCCCAAGTCCCCTCTCCGCTGGACTGTTCTTTTATTTCTCTTTTGCAAATCTGTTTATTTTATATCTTTTCTCTATAACTCAAAATGAAATATGTTTATATGAAAGTAGATCGGAAAAAATGCGTAGAACATTAATATGCCATCCTTATATTTGTTTTCATCATGTATCATGTGGGTGGGGGGCATTATACTGATTCACCTAATAATTAAATATGGAGACTATATGCGGGATTTTCTAGTTTAATATTGGCTTCATTTAAATTTGTATAGTGAACCGATACCATATTTTGCCATGTTAAGTCAACATTTAAAATGCGCAGTATCTAAACAACTTAAATCATATAATTAATTATTGAGACCCCGGTTCCGCTTAATATTGCCTAATTGCACCTCATATTTGCGATGATATGCATCATACATGCATCATGCATGATCTTCTGCCGCAGTATTAAATTGTGCATTCAGTGTTTCTTCTAGTGCTTTGCTTCTTCACGGATTAGGCTGATGAGATTTATGCGAGTGTTGAATGATCTTCGGATGAACATTTGGTAGTGTTTTCCAGGCGAGCATTCTTCCCCTTTCTACCTATCTTATTTTTAGTCTTTATTTCCTCATGTTGATCTATTGCTATCTATATTGTCATTCTTTAGTTTTCGTACCTATGATATCCCTTGCAGCCTCTATATTGTCTTGGACACCTCCAATTACTTGTTGTTTGGTAGATAGTCGGCCTTGCATGTCATAGTCGCTTGCTCAGGTGCTGCTTTGTGTCGTCAAGTACCACAGTTGTTCGAAGGTTTCCATATGTTTTATGTTGGGATGATCAAGACTTAAATTAATACTTTATATTAAAATGTGGAAATAGTTATAACTAATGCAGAGGCACCGGTGGTCAATAGATGATATTTGGTTTTTAACAGCTCACTCGTGTCCCGTAGGACCCCGAGTACTTGATACCTATTCCTTGAATATCACACTATCATGAATCCCCTTAGCCAGAGCTTGAGTCATAACTTATTTCTTGGGGCCACAAACTAGTTTGGGGCTTTATTACTATCATGTACTTATGCCATGTTTACTGCATTATTTAGTACTGTTGCTCGAGGACCATTTACTACTGTACTGTTTTGGAATTGTGATACGTTTATGCGGTATCGACAAGTCGACTCACAATTTCGGGTTCCCAGTCGTTTATAGCCGTCGACACAAATCTCTGGGTCGGTCCCGGAGCCGGCCAACATTGTCACGGATAGCTTAGTGGGGTTCCCCCTGAAATATTTTATAAATCTTGTGACTACTTGTCATGATGCCTCGTTGGGTTTTCATTTAATTTTTTCGAGATTGATTGTGTGTGCATTACTATTTGTGTCCCCTGTAGGGTCAATATTTCTGAAAGCCGTGTCAGTGGTTATGGATGAATTGGAGCACAGTATCTCGATCATAGACAACTATAACTAAAGTAGTGCTGTAAATTTGACTTTGGAATGACTAGTAATCAGCTCCAGCAAAGTATCAGCAAAGCGATCTAAATTGACGTAAAGAGACAGTTGAAGAGATTAGCAAAGCAGTCACTGCCAACGGTCTGCGACATAATGGCTAAATAAAAGTACCAACAACTACTGGATTTGGGATGCCTCAAGCTATTTGTATCTGACTAGTAAGTATTGCAACTACAACGAAATGGTTAACTAAAACTGCCCACTGATTATGATATCAGGTTGACTCATGCTATCTATATCTGACTAGTAATTACTGCAACTATAATAGAATGACATAAATTGCCAACTGTGTGAGTTTCCTCAATATGACTTCTTTGTTTGGCCTCGAAGGGGAATACCATGGTGGGTATGCTTGGTGTTAGTATCAGGTTGGATCCGAATAGGCCTTTCTCATCTCTCTTTGATATACGCCAGTTGTATCAAGTCTCTATAGGTCGTTTAGTGCATGTTGTGCTACGTCTTCAGTCCACCATACCTATGTAGGCAGAAGTCGCCGAATTCTACGTCTTGCCGTGTACTGGCCTCAGTACTGACCGCTCTTTTTTCTTTGCCCTTTACTGGCACCCATTTTGTTTATGAAGGTTTGAGGTTGGCGTCGTTAGGAGGGTTACCCTTCCGGCTTGCCCTAGGCAGGGTTATGGACGCCATTGGTTATTCTTTAGGGCTCTTAGCTCAATTTGCATCTTATTGATACTCGGATGTGCATCATTTTCAAGGTGATTTGTATAATTGTATTGTATATGTATATTCTTGACTCTTTGAGTCGTTGTTGTATATATTTTTTCGGTGGTTTCATCAAGGACTACTGTGTAATGGTATTACTTCGTTTTCCACCTGCACGAAAGTGCCCGATGGGCACCTTTGAATCGTTTCTATGCGGGTTTGGCGGGAATCGCTAAAACTTGCATAGGGTCAATCTGAGGGTGTTACAAGTACCAATAGAAAAGGTGCTTGGTGAAGCTCTGATCTAAACCTTCCCCTCCACCACCACTACCATGGTGTAGCACTGTTGTATTTCTCGGGGATCCCCTACTTCTGCTACCCGGCTGGAGCAAGGGATCGGGAGTCATCGGCACACCGAACATGGGACCGATTATGGAGGTGCTCTCCGTCTGTTGCACTGATCATCTTCACATCCTTGAGGACGGTCGTGTACCATCTACATGAACCACGTTTGTTTGCAGGAACGTTATCCCACATACGGTCTATGAGGGTGAGTCCATCTGTAACCGTTATAAAGTATTGCCTAGATTCGATCTTGGCAATTGCAAACCATAGGAATTTTTTGTTTTCTATGCAACGAACCCCATAAACTTCACCCATGAGACTAATACTTTTTCCCATAGGTAGTTTGCTGCCTATGCCGTAAACTCATAGCTGAAATTATAAATTATATCATAGATCGTTCAAAGGCCAACTGAGTTATTAGTCTCATGGCGTGTGATATTGTTGCCCCACTTGCATAAGTAAAATCTCTCATTCTAATTGTCAAGGTAAGTTTGGCATTTAGCTCAACCACCGCAAATTATCCGTTGCTTCAAGCAAATCTTTTTCAAAAAGTGTTATCTAGTCAGTTCATCATGATGTGGGGTTGAGCATTGCTAAGATTAAAACAATTGGAAAAATTCATGGCACCAAAGTCATCACAAGGATGCTTGTTCTACTTATAAAAATAATTGGAGTCGAGTCCAATGGAGTTTTTTTTCAAACTTGAGTCAATGATTGTAAGTCGTAACTAAAGTAGCGACACTAGAATGGTAGTATCATTTAGGTGATAATAAGCTAAATGAGGAGTGGGACTAGAGTGCAACTCAACAAACGATAATATGATCATGAATGAACTTACAAGTGTTGGGCCACGAGGGGAAAAACAAAAACTTTTTGCCCTATATGGTTATCCCAAGATCTAGATGAGGTAGAAGGCCACGAGAATTACCAATAGACGCATAGTTGTGGTATTGATGAAGCACGTCTATTGATTGTAGTGCAGTCCTTACGATCTCGATCCAATCAATGATCGTCCAAGCGCTGATCGTAGCGCCTCTGCTGTTGTCCACACGTACAAGGAGGAGCATCGGTGGTGGACTGCGAGGTCCAGTATGGCGGCAGGACTGTTGTGGAGCTAGGGTTTCCAACGCATGGAATGACCTAACCCTCAACCCTCCTAGGTTTTTGTGCCCCACTATATATAGGGAGTGAAAGTGGGCTCCACACACGTGTGGCCCATTCACTAAAGCCCATATTAGATTAGTCACTATGAGTCGAACTCACTGACTCAGTCCAAATCCTGCTCGGGTCTAACCCAACCAGATTTTCGGTTTAGATCCAATCCGAACTTGCTCTTGCTCTTAAGTGTGTGCCCCGTAGGCTCTTGGAAACTTGGACACGACTGGAGTCCGACTCTCAATCGATCTATCGGTAGTGGCTTCTAGCATAACGTGCTGACTCCCGAGTACCAAAGAGTCATGACGACATGCCTTCTAATGTGACTTACGTACGAGTCCCTTTTGCCTCATGATATACCTTGTAGGCCTATAGGCGACTAATCATCATCCATTAAATAGTACAACTCTCTTCTCGATCCGAGATAAGTGATTCACCTGACGAACTCTTAGTCGATCACCTCGGTTAACACTTAATCGAGTTGTGCATGTCCATCCTTTCAAAGAATATCTCTCCAAATGGAGGGTCAAACACCCATCTTGGTTATTCACATCACACAGCTTGATTCTTAGTTGACCCAAACTCTGCCATTATAACTCCCAAGTGACGGAACAACATTTGATAGAACCTAAGTCGGTGATTCTCAACTCGGATTGTGCAACAACCTTAGGTCTAAGGATTACATTGATTGAGACATACAAATGAAGACTTGTTCGTTGTATCTCAATATGGGTCAATCTGACTCGCTAAACTATTTAGCCGAATATGTGTAAGTCGGGATAGCATCACCATGCCCATGACAAGTGGAACCGAGTCATCTGCCGACTTTCACATTATTCTAAGTTGTGTGTCCAACACAACCTCAATAACCAGGGATGTTTAGTATGAACAACATGATTGTATAGTTTCACAACTGAATCACATATTCAATGACATACATCAGATGTTCATACAAGTACAACTTAATAACTTTATGAATATAATGGAAATTACATCATAAATGATTGCCTCTATGGAATATTCCCAACAACAAGAGGAGTGAAAATGAGAATGTGATGTCTCCTCTTACTTGCTCGTACTACATTGCTAGGGAAAACCCTACTCCAGGCGCACTATAAAGGCTATTCGAGGTGCATATGGGATGCGCCTCAAGGCTTGCGCCGCTAGTATTTGTTACTCGAGGCGCATCAGACATGCGCCTTGTATACCCTAGATATGCGATGCACATATCGACCGATATGAGCCTCGCATATCTAGGGTATACAAGGCGCATCTCAGATGTGCCTCGAGTATGTCTGAAAGATGCACCTCTAATATCTCTCTAAAATATGTGCATCTTTCAGACATACTCCAGTCGTGTTTTAGATGCACCTCTAATATTATTCATATTAGAGGTTTAAACTAATATATTATTCATATATTTGATAAAATATCTCTCTAAAAACTGTCACTAATACCTAATGATCAAAAGGGTATGCAATCCTTTCTTGCTATTTTTCTCTACGCAGATAATGAAGTATGATGATGGGAATCACTGCATAAATGATAAAGATACGAGATTTACAACACATCAAAGAAACCAGGAGCCGTGAAGTGGATTCAGAAGACTTAATGACCAACTATACGGGCCACCGCCGTATAGTTTGCACCTACTTCATTAGGTCAAACAGAACAACTTTTGTGAAGGGAACACTATATAAAGAGGCTTCAGGTGATGAGAAACAAGCACCCGACTCCATAATCTCGCTTCTTTCACCCTAAAATCTCCCTGCCTCCACGCCGGAGGAATAGATCTAGATCTAAACCTCTAAACCTTCTCTGCCACCATAGGCATCTTCCATCACTTGTAATAGTAGGTATCATCTCTAATTGGCGACATTGTAAGACTATTTGCTATCAACTCTATGATCTCTATTATAATGTTTATGATTGTCGATTTCATCTCTATGTGTGAGTAATTCTCCTTGGGCTAAGGTCTTCGGACTAGACATGTAGCTTATGTGTATGATATTTATCATAGATGGGATCATGTATTAGTTTGTATGACATGATGATTGTAGTACCCTCTCTTGCCTCAATCAAATGACTTGTCACGTACCCAAGACCCCGAGGATAGATCCAGGTAAAGGGAGTGTAAGTAACAACTGATCTGCAGGATAGGAACCCTAGTGACAGAAAGGGTAGTACGACTATATGTCAGGAACTTACTTGGGATTAACAGTGACATCACTATGCATATCATTAGTTTTCTTTATTCTATGGATGAGACTAGTAGGTTATTGCCATAAGCGGTTGAGGAGGCGATAACAATTATGGATGCACTACCCACATATAATTATATTGCTCTAACAATTATGTGAGGACGTTATCATTATCTATTATTCCCATCAGATGTTTTGCACAACTACTGGTGAAAACCGAAGACCCTAGGCCCTCTCTCTCCATCAACAACAACAAAAACAACAACAACAACAAGAAGATCGCAAACTCTTGGTCCGGTGAAAACGCAATAGGAATTCTAAAACTCTGAAAGGTCCGTTTAAGTAATCTCACTTTGCTTTCTGCTTCCTGAGGATTCGATAAACCTAGGTCTACTAGGGAAAAGGAGCTATACTACATCCGTAATCCGGATCAAAGGTATCAATCCTTTTTCTGAGGCCGTTGGTGGGGAAGCAATAGCTACCCTAGTGAGGTTAGTAAGAACATTGCTAGTTTTAATTCTCGTTTTTAATTTTGTTAGTTTTCTTTCAATTTTTATTTGAAAAAACATAAAAATAGTTAGTCTTTTTAATCTTGCTTTATCACCATTAGTACATGTTTAAGAAAATCCAAAAACATAGGAAGTATGGCTGAAAAGAAACTTGGGAGTTTGCAACTCCTAACAATGATTATTTACATACTCCTATTACTCAGCTAGCAATCGCTGCTGAAGATTATGAAATTAAGCCCCACTATTTAAGTTTCGTTCAACAGAATCAATTTGGAGGCTCTGATGTAGAAGATGCATATATGCACTTAAATACTTTCACTGAAATATGTGATATGATCCACATTAAAGATGTTGACCATGATGCGGTCAAGTTGCGCTTATTTCCTTTCTCTCTTAGAAAAAGAGCAAAATAATGGTTGCTATCTTTGCCTAGAAATACTATTTCATCATGGGTGGAATGTACTTATTTATTTATGACTAAATTCTTTCCACCTGCAAAGACTATGCAACTCAGATCTAATATTACTGGTTTTAGCCAAGAAGAGCTTGAGCCACTAGCGCTCGCATGAGAGAGAATGAAATAATGCATGAGAAACTGTTTAATTCTCCATTTATTTTATAATGCTCTTAGCCCTTTTTCTAAGTCTATGCTAGATACTGCAGCTAGAGGAACATTTATGGGTAAGCAAATTACAGAAGCATAGCGGCTACGAGACAACATGCAAGACAACCATGCCCAATGGCATGTGGAAAGATCAAATACAAAGAAGGTGAACTCCATCACACCTCAAGAGAATGAAGACCTCAATGCTAAGTTGGACGATCTCATATTAGCCATTAAAGGTAAGGAAACCCCGGTAAGAACTACTCCCGAACCAACTATTGAAGAAGTATACTTCATAGCTCATAATGATTATTACCCTGCTTGGAAGAAGAATAACAACCCAAACTATTAGAAACATTATTCTAGTCCTACAGGTAGCTCTAATAATAATATAGCTTCAAGTAATACTAGTCTCCAAGAAACTCTTAAAGCTTTTATGGACTCATAAAATGAGCAAAACAATATTCTAGTCAAAATTATGGAGAATCATGATGCTATTGTAACATACCAAATTTTATAAAATGCAAAGTCATGTCATTGCATTCATAGCATCATGGCATTTTGATCTTGCATAAAAAATTTCAAAGTGTGAAACCAAATAGAACCAAATTTATACCCCTTTTATATATATATGGGGCATGGTTTCTATTTTATTTTTAACCTCAAATTATTGTGTTGAGTGGATTTATGTGTTTGAACACGTTTGAATGCTAGAATCATCATACAAAAGTCTGGTGAAAATTTGAATTCAAACATATTTGAAATAGCCATTCAAATCTGTAACTACCTCGGTGAATTACGCTCCTAGTTACAATCCTGGATGAGCGGAAATGGTTAAAATAGTACGGTGGGGCCCAAATGCCACTCACAGGTAGACCTTTCGGCCGTCCTAACCATTTCCAAACATCGGGACAAGAACGGGCGGCGTAATCGGCAGGCGAAGGGATCAACTACATACACAAATGAGTATGTATGCAAGCCACCATACAACAGTCCTCAGAGCCATTCCATCTAAAAGAAATAGAAATATTGCAACGCCATACGGCAAGATCCAAATATCCTAGATAGATATAATAGTTTAGGATATCTCCTCATACATCAAACATCAGAGTATCAGGCGGAAGCGGAAACAAGATCCGAGTACGGATAAGAAGCAAATCGGCATAAGATGCCCCATAAATAAACACATCCCGCCCACAGATCTCGCGGATCCCCGTTCCCGGAATCTCTACACCGAATGATCGTTGCCCACATCGTTCGTCTCCTCCAACCAGTATCCATCTTGCGAGTTTACCTGTTCATCTGAATCAAACAATTTATCGTGTGAGACCCTAGGGGTACTCAGCAAGTCTTTGTGCCTCTAAAGGGGACACAACCTGGGGTGATGCAATTGCAGCAAAAGATAATACCTAACAATTCTATAGTTACTCGCTAACCATCCGCCGAACCAGAGATAGACGGATGCCCGTGAATTAAATAACAACAGTTATAACGGTAACATTAACAGATCCATCCTCCTCCTCGCTTTCCGACGAGGAAGCGGACGAACAACCCCCCATCCGTTGGCAGTTTTATTATCCATTCCATGAGTGTTGCACTATTTACTAGTCAGGTACTTAGTCATATTAAAGCGGTACTTTAATGATACTTGTCTATGATCGAGAAACTGTGCTCCAAGTCGTCCATAACCGCGGACACGGCTTTCAGAAAGATTTACCCTGCAGGGGTGCACAAATAGCAACACACACTCGATCAACCTCGGAAAAACCAAATCAAAACCCAACGAGGCATTCACGACAAAGCGATCATAGGATTCAGAAATATTTCAGGGGGCCACCCCATTAAGCTACCCGCAACGAAGTTGGCCGGCTCCGAGATGGACTCAAGGTTTGCGTCAATGGCTGTAAACGTCTAGGAACCCAAAAGTGTGACTGGGCTTGTCGATACCGCGAAAACACTCCGCTTACCTAAACGGTACAGGTGCATCCTCGCACAATCTTAAAGAAAACAGTAAAGCATGGCATAAGTACAGAATAGTAATAAAGCCCCAAACTACTTTGTGGCCCCAAGAAATAAGAATGAATCAAACTCTGGCTCAGGGGGGTTCATAAGCCTCCCGGATGTGGATAGCGCGAATATTCAAGGAACAGGAATCAAGTACTCGGGGTCCTACGGGACACAAGTGAGCATGAAAAACCAAATAGCAGATATTGCTCACCGGTGCTACTTTCATTAGTTATCCCATTACTACTCAGGTTAAGTTGTTTAGGTACCTCGTTATCCATCAGACACTCACATACCCTACACATGCTGTTCTACGACCCGTATGGCTCAATCAACTCCTGTGGTAATGGCTCATGGGATGGGGGAACAAGCTTCGGTGGGGTTTAAAAGTAAAGGCTATGCAGTACTTGGGATTCAATTTAATGCAATCGCGACTCAATGATGCAAGAATAAGATAGAGGCAATAGGTATTGTATGTATGCAAGCATGTGGTAGTGCTTGCCTGGCAGCTTAGTTGAAGCGAGAGAAGGATCTAGGTAGTGCTCCTGGGTTTCTTGATATATCCCCTGCTTAGCGTCTATTCGAAGAAGAACCAAACAAACAAGGGCCAACATAAATAAAGTGCACAAGCATATGAATAAAATGCAACAAGCAAACAATCATGCCATGATGAATGATGCACAATTTGCATGGCAATAAAGTAGCATGGCATGGGTGAGGTGTGGAATACTAGAAATAAACATTTTATGGGGTTTTAATCATATTTTATACTCAAATAAGTTGCTGCATGCTTTATATTTATATGATGCATGCTGCAATTCAGAACATGGAATGCATAAACAGAAAGGTCTCGTCGAGCTAATCATTTTAGACATATCATTTGTCAAATTTGGAGTTATAAAACAAAAGTTATTAATTAAATAAGGAAAAGGGCATTTTATTGTAATTTTAATCAATTTGAAAATTAAAGTGTTCAAAATATATTTTGGATGGCATATTTGAATTCCTCACATTTTTCTGATTTCAAAACATATATTACATGTATTATTTGGATTTATATTTTAAAAGTTATTTGAAAACAGATTTCAAATTTGAATTTAAATTAATTTGGAAAAGTTTGAATTAAACCAGAAATACATAAATCCTTTTCTTACTCAACCCAGACCTAGCCACAGCCACAGACAAGTGGGGCCAGGCTGACTGGGCGGCACAGAGCGATGGAAAACGTTTCACACCGCGGGCTTAACCAGCCCCAGCCGCTGACAAGCGGGTCCGTGCTGCGGATGGGCCCACGTGCCAGTGGACGAGAGAGCGGGGGACACGTGGCGCGGACGGGGACGGCGGGTTGAGGCTCGGACTTTGCGGGTGCTTCCTTGCAAAACAACCACAGAGGCTGACAGGTGGGTCGGCAGGAGCGCGGGTTGATCGAGAAAACAACAAGGGGGTTTTCTGCAAAAAGGGGGGCCGCGACACCGTTGTTCTTCTACGCGTTACTGGCGACAGATCGATGCCGATCGCGTCAGAGCGCGGCGCAGGTTACTCGAACCCGTGACCTGGGCGTGCGCGCGGAGGGCGAAGCCGCTGCGGTAGGCTAGGGGGGGTTGTTAGGAGAGGACAACGCGGCCAGGTAAGGGGTGAGGTGACGCAGGGACGGTCCTCGACGACGGGAGCTCGCCGCACTGAGAGCGTTCGACGAAACGCACCACGCGAGCAAGCAACGGATCGGCTAGCGGAGGTGTCTGGGAGGGTCGGGTGCTCACCGAGAGTGTGTCGGTGGTGGCGGAACGGCCTGGGACGCAGGGGATCGGCGATGACGCAGGCGGACCGGAGCTAGGGTTTGGCGTCGGGCTCGTCGGTGAACTTCGGCTCTGGTCCTTCTCCTCCTTTGCGACAGGTACCAGCGGCCTCCTAGTAGTCTCCTCGATCTTCCTCGACACCCAGAGCTCCTCGCCACCGGCTGCAGGAAGGGGGGACAGAGGAGACCGACGGTTGGCCGGCGACGGTGTAGAAGGTGGTAGGGGTAGACGGAGAGTAAGGGGGCGGCCTGGGGAGATCTGGGGATGCAGAGGGGACGGGAGGTGGTGGTAGGTAGCAGAGGGAGAGGGGAGGATGCCGTGGGGGAGTGGGGTAGAGAAAAGGTGGCTTCGGCCACTTTTTCCCTCCTCTCCTTCACGTGCTCGGGTCGGTCTCGAGCTGGGCGGAGCAGAGGCGGGCAGGTGGGCCAGGAAGAGGGGAGGTAGATCAGGTTCGGACTGGTGGGGTCGCACGACAGAGGGAGAGAGCTAGAGAGAGAGGCTCGGTATGGAGCTAGGGTTGGAGCTAGAGGGGGCTCGGGTTAAGGTTGTTAGGGTTGGGTAGGGGGTAGCTCGGCCAGGGGAAGGGTGGCTAGGTGGGGTAGCCTTGGTTAGGGTTGGGGTATGGTTTAGAGAGGAGGGTTAAGGGAGAGGATGTGGTATGGTAGCTAGGGTTTGAAGCATGATCAAAACAAGAGGTGTAAAGAGAGAGGAGAGAGGGGTAGGGAGAGGGATTAGGGTTTTAATACTTGCATGTATCTAGCTAGATTAAACAAGAATAGGTGGAAGAGGAGGGTTTTTAGCAAGAACCAACAAGATCAAGCATGAAGAGAGGTAGAGAGAGAGATGGGAGATTCACCCAAAAATCCAAATATAAGCAAAGGAGGAACAAAATTGGAGATGGTTGCATGGCCCATGCAAAATAATTAATGCCATGCTTATTTTTGTGAAAACAATATTATTAACATGGCATTATTTTTATGCATTACCAAATATGGTTTAAGGCCAAGCTAAGGATTTGTAGAAGTAGATCCATCCTATCTCCCATGAGCTAGATTAAATACCAAAAGAAAAACACATGCAAGCTCATGGATAATGGAATGGTGGAATTATAAGATGGTGAAAGAAAAGGTGGTGGAGTGGAATAAAAGATATGCCCCCAACTCAACTTGGGCATTTGCACAATATATCAATAACCAAATACAATATCAAGAGGCAAATACAATTTACAATGCATATGAGAGAAGAACCAAAACAAAAAGGGTTTTATATGATGCTCAAATGCAAGGTGGCATGATGACATGAGCATGATATAATTATGATGCAACAATTATATATATGAAGTAGCCATTATAATACTAGACCAAGTAGCATTACAATTGTTAGACAATTGGGATGCTACAAAATCTACCCTAGAAAATCAAAACAGAAAAAGAAAATAGAAAAGGAGAAAAAATAACTAGCGCTACCTATCTGGCCCAACCCCACTCGCGCCCTAGCAAGCCCACCCGGGATTTTCCTCCCCTCTCTCTCTCACCCGCGCACGCACACCCTCTCTCAGGGCCAGTGCCCCATTGCCACGTTAGGTCGTCGTCCTCAAACCCCGCCCGCGACCAGGCCCTCCGCCGTTTCTTCGCCCCTCCCCCGCCCTCAATGCCGCGATTTCAATTTGAGTAATTGGCGATGAATGCTCGCGTAGTCCCCGCCCCTGCTCCAGCTACAAAACCCCCACCCCCTCGCGGTCATTTCCCCTCACCTAGCCAGTACTAAGAGCCGCCAGGCTACTCTAATTCTCGCTCGCACCGCTGCAGACCCGCGTGACTCCGGCGAAGTATTCCGGTGAGCTTTGTGCTCCCCTATGCCCCTCTTTCATACAAACTTGTTCCGCTGGTCCTTGCGCTTCTCCTGATGCCTCTGGTTTGCCCTATTTCACCCCAGGTCACCATCCCCGTTGACGACTGCAAGCACCAGACGCACCGCTCGACTCTGACGAGCAATCTATGTAAAACCCGAGTGCCCCTTGCCATCTACTTTACACCATCGTGTTCGTTGTGAACTAGGTCGTCGCCTTCGTCTCTGCCAGCAAGCACCCGACGCCAGTGAGATCTCCGACGAGCTCCTACGCCCGTGTCCGTGCGCCCCTGTCCAAAACCAAGTGCACGTTGAGCTTCACCGCATCCACTCGACTCTGGTAAGCCTCAGCAACACCCCCTGTCCCCCTAGACTCGCCGTCGTGTCACCGGTAGAGCCGTCGCCGCTGCCAGTGCCATGTGTGCCGCCCATCTATGGTCGATTAGATCTAGGCCTTTTGATCTGCATCCTGCAGTTTAGATTAGATCACTTAGCGAACAGGTATGCTTAGATATGGAACATTAGATCTGAATTAATCTAAAGGAGTGGAAGCACGATCCTGAGCAAGCCAGTACGCACTAATCAGGAAGCGCCGCGTGTCACTGGATTTGATTTAAAATCAGAACTTAGATCTATTAGATATTCAAACTTGTAAATTCAATAACTTTTGATCTGTGTGTCCACAAATTACAAATAATATATCAATGGATTCAGAAAATTGAGGCCTACACATCTATGGCCTTGGTTTGGCCATTTGCTTCTGTAAAATTAGGATTTTATGCAGAACCATTTGTAGGCTTATTTTGGCTATATAAAATGTTTAGAAAATTGTTTTAGAGTAAATTTTGGTTTATTTAGATCTCAGAAAGTTTAATTTTTGTTCATTACTGTTAGTTTGACTTGTTTAGAGTGGAAAAATCATTCCATTGCATTTGCATGCATTCATATATATTTTTGTTTGAATATTGAATGTGAATTTGGGGTTATGATTTTATGTGTAGATTTTGGTGATTGTGATTGTGAGGATTGTTCCTATTCCCCCAACTACCAAGGCAAGTGATGCTTAATATTTTGTCCTACTATTTTATCTATGGATAAGTGATATTTTGAGTAGGATTTGCATGTATATTTTTCTAAGTATATGCCATGCCATGGGAAATCCTATATATGTTGTCTTACTAGTTTTCCCTAAGATAAGAAACTTGCTATACTAGTATGGTTAGCCTAGCTAGTAGAAAACAATGGTGGAATATTCATTCTATGATATTATGCAAAATCTATGACTTTGTTTTTGGATAATAAAACAACATGTGAATGAATCACCTGGGTGGAATGGAAAGATTGGTTTGTGTTGAGTGGTTACACAAGGACCATGTCTATGGTTTACCTTGTGTATCACACTTGTGTATGGCCACCCAGGAACAAAGGGATTTGAGATATTTAGTGTTGAGAAGCTTCTAGTGCAACCACATGGCGTATGATCTCTGCCTTGACCAAATAGGTTGCAAGAACTTAGCCAGATGGACAATTGGTGGTAGGGTTGATAGGATGGAACGCGTCCATGGTGGTCTAAGGGTATGCTTCTGAAGAGTCTCGTCTCGATGCATGTCGAGTCTTGTGGGGAAAGTGCACCACCTCTCGAGAGGTTAAAAGCTAAGAACTTAGCAGTGTACCCGGCAACGGACAATTTGAGCATCAAAGACATTGATGTGATCAAGAATCTCCTCATCCCAATTTTTCTAAGTTAAAACTTTTGGTTGAACAAGGGTAAAGGTTCACCAATGTATATTGGTGGTTCCTTGGGTGTTTTTGACAAATAAAAACTTAGTGTTTTTCAACTAATGAGAAAATCTTATTTTGAGCAAAGCCAACATGAACTACACTTAGCCAAATTCATATAGATGTTAGATGCTACTATTCTACTATGGTATCACTTTCCAATACAATTCCAAATGTATTGACCCTCTGTGGTTATAACTTATGATGTTGCAGGTTACTCTGATGGAGACTAGGGTTATGAGTCTACACTCAACATGTTTGCCTGTGGCACATGAAGATGAAGACTTCTATTTATTTACTTTACGTTATGAACTCTATGTATTAGCCTTGGTATAACGAGTCGTAAAGACTATATTATCTCTGGAATGACGATGTAATAACAAACTTTGTATCTGTGTACTTCATCTTAAACTATGGGTGCTAGCAATTCGATCCAGGGACTAGCATTGCAATCACAGGGGCCTTTAGCTTAAAAGGTGGGGTCTTACAGATGGTTTCAGAGCACCGTATTGCCAGTAGGATTATGACCCTAAGATGGATTAGACTAAGGAAACCACTAGGAAATGCAAACACCTTTACAAATTTCTACACTTGTCTCTTTTCATCTCGTAAAACTTCTTCTAATCTTCTTTCTCATCTCCATTTGTAGATGAACTCCATTAATGAAGCCGTCAAGAAGGGACCACTCATGACCATGACTTTGGAGTGTGAGACGGAGTTTCCCAAAGCACTCAAGAACCTTATGGTTACCATGGGGATACATGGTGCAACAGTTTAAAAGGATTCCCTGTGATGGATGCAGGAGAAGAGTATTGGTGGGTACAACTCCACTTGTATAAAAACAAGGAGGACAACCACAAAGAGTCAGGATTCTGCATGGTCACCAACTCAGAAATGCACAAGTCATTCTTTTACTCTACAAGGAATGCAGCTTGGAATGCCATCAAGGAGCTTGGAGATAGACTCAAGTGTAGAATGCTCAACACTCAAAATGACCTTAGAGAGGAGAAGAAGCATACCCAAGACTTAGAGGCTACCAACCAACGTCTAAGGGAAGATATCATAGACTTAGCATGGGAGTCTTGTGACCAAGACAAACAGATTGCCTCCAAGGATGCCCTGATAGCTATCTTGACAAGTGAGTGAGAGTTGTGACGTACTCCAATAGTTGGACCACCACAATTATCGTTTTTCTCGCGTTAATATTTTTTTATCATACCAACCTATGTGGTATGGCAAAATTTTGTCTAAGTCATTTGAACCTTGGTGTTTGTGACTAAATATTGTATGCCATGACTTGTGAGTTTTATGTTTTTCTCTTTACTTGTGTTGATTCTAATTTTTTTCTCTAACCTATGCAATAGATGCCTAGCTTTGTTATCAGCACCGCCAAGGAGTTCAAGGGAACTTGTTTTGGTTCTCGTATCGTGGAGCTCACATATTAAGGGACTTCGGCTTATGAAATTCGAGACGAAGGATCTATGGGGATTTAGAGTCTCGCAGCCAGGACGCCAGTCGGAGCCACCCACCGAGGAGATTGCCTTCAAGTTGATGCATGATGACAAGGAGAAGGGACTCGACATGGTCATGTAGGAGATACTTGGAGGCCTTTGTGGACGTCACTCCACCGATATCAGGGGCCTCTACTTCTACCCATTTGGGAGACATGACGAGGAGGGAGAGGCTATAGTGTATGACGATGCCACTAGGGAGACTATTGAGCCAGTGCGTCTCTATCTTCAGGACCTAGAGAGCCTCGTTAGACACCTCGACACTGATAGGACCAACATCATGCTTAGCGATGACGAGTTACATGTTCTGTTGAGGGATAAGGACAAGGCCTTCGCCGAGCATGATGAGATCATCAAGGAGATGGAGGCTAGATTCAAGAATCAAGACAAGAGGTTCAAGAACCAAGAGAAGAGAGTGCAAGATAGGAACAAGAGGATCAATGAGATGAAGGCCGAGATAGAGCTCAAGGATCTTGAGCTAGAGACATAGCAGGGAGTGATAGAGAGGCTATGCTCATAGAAGAGAGCCCTCCGGGCGAAAATCGATGCTTTGACCACCAGCGGGGAGGAGTACAAGACAGCAATGGAGACAAAAGGACTTTCTCTCGTAGACGAGGAGGTCGACATGGTGGAGTAGTGTTGGCTACTTATCTACCTATCTATATATCATCCTTTTATTTATCGAGTCGCAATGATCATGCAACATGTGGATGGCTTTGCTAGTCTGTTTACTTTGCCAAAACTTGTTGTTCACGTTGTTTAAACTCTAAGTTTATCTTGTGCTTGTTTATTTGAGAATGTTGATATATTATGTATTGTGCATGTTAGTATCTATGGGTTATATCTCATTACTTATCCTTATTGAAACCATAGATGGCTCCCTGTTGTGCCAATCCCAACACTAACAACAATAACAACAATGGAAATGCGATGCAGTAGCTCATGACAGCCCAGACTCAGTTGATACAAATGATGACCCATTTTATGGTGAATCGGAATCAGAACCAAAACAACAACAACAACAACAATAACAACAACAATCATCAAAACAACCCACCAGCGTTTGGTATGCTCACAAGGTTTCTAAGGTTCAGGCCTGCAAATTTTTCGGGAACCACTGATCCTATGGTACAAAATGACAGTCTATGTTCTGTGAACAAGGACTTGTTCACTGTGGGTTCACTGATGAGGAAAAGGTCAGTTTTGCAGCACATTTGCTTGAAGGACCAGCAGCCACATGGTGGGATAATTTCCAAATAACCACTCATATTGAAGATGTGACATGGGCAATATTTTAGGATGGTTTCCACACTTCTCATATCTCATCAGGAGTGATGAGTTTGAAGAATAAAGAGTTCCACAACCTTAAGCAATGCCACCGCAGTGTGGCATAATACATTGAGGAATTCAACAATCTAGCGCGCTACATCGGATGATGTTGACACTGATGCTAAGAGGAAGGAAAAATTCCTTGAAGGACTGAATGATGATATGTGCATGCAGCTATCTGTTGCATATGTTCCAACTTATCAATCACTGTGTGACAAATCCACCATCTTGGAAAGCAAGATGAAACAGGTGGAGAATAAGAAGAGGAAGCATCACTTTGATAAGATAGTTCTGGATTGTCACACAAGCGTTCCCATGGTGATGATAGTGGAAGTTCTAGATCACACAAACATGGGAAGTATAACATCCAACACAACAGTAACCGTCACCATGATAACAAGCACCACCGCAGTCATGACAATGATGGATATAATAACCACAAGAGTGGACAAAAGAGCCATGACAGTGGGAATGGCAATGGAAGTCAGCCTTCTAAGAGAGACATCAGTCAGGTTGAACGCTTCAAGTGCAAGAGAACTGGGCACTATGCAAATGAATGTCCAGAAAAGAAGGCTGATGGAGCCAACAAGCCAAACCCTTTTCATAAGGGTCAAGTGAACCACATCAATGTGGAGGATATCTATGAGGAATCTGATGTTGTGGCTGGTAAGTTCAAGGTTAATTCTTTTCCAGCACTTGTTCTTTTTGATACCGGCGCGTCACATTCATTCATATCAAGAGCATTTGTTGATAAAAATGGAATTCCAACTGAAACTATTGGATGTCCTATTAAAGTAAGTTCTCTAGGTGGAGAGATGATAGTGAATTTTGGATGTCATCATCTAGTAATAGAGTTTGGAAAGTATAAGTTTTCAGTTAGTCTGATAATCCTAGATTCCCAAGGATTGGATGTAATTTTGGGCATGGATTGGATGACTAAGTATGAAGGATTAATAGATTGTGCCAATCGTACTGTTACACTCACAACCCCGGATAAGAAACAGATTAGGTTCAAGTCTAACTTTGAATCTAAAGGGAGTAAGCTAAATTATCTTAAGGGGGTTAGCATAGACAGTGTACCAGTGGTGAAGGAGTATCCGTATGTGTTTTCAGTGGAATTACCAGGAATGCCACCTGATAGAGATGTGGAGTTTTTGATTGACTTACTGCCAAGATCTGGACCAATAGCAAAGAGACCCTACAAGATGTAAGTTAATGAGTTGAAAGAACTCAAGAAGCATCTTGGAGAATAGTTGCAGAAAGGATTTATCCAACCAAGTTCTTCATCTTGGGGTGCACGAGTTCTTTTGGTGAGAAGAAGGACAGAAGTCAAAGACTATGCATAGATTATCGTTCACTCAATGAGGTGACAGTAAAGAACAAATACACTTTACCTAGAATCAATGATCTATTTGATCAGGTAGAAGGAGCCCTTGTGTTCTAAAAAATTGATCTCCGATCAGGCTATTTTCAGCTAAAGATTAGAGAGCAAGACATACCTAAGACTTCTTTTACCACCACATATGGATTGTATGAGTATACCGTCATGCCATTTGGACTAAAAAATGCACCATCTTATTTCATGAACATGATGAACAAGGTGTTCATGCAGTTTCTGGACAAGTTTTTTTTCGTATTCATGAATGACATTTTGATCTATTCCAAGAGCAAAGAAGAGCATGAAGAACATTTGCGTTTGATACTTGAGAAACTCAGGGAGCACAAGTTGTATGCCAAGTTCAGTAAGTGTGAATTTTGGTTGAATGAAGTTGGATTTCTTGGACATATTGTGTCTGGAGATGGTATAGCTGTCGATCCCGCAAAGGTGCTAGCTGTAACTGAGTGGGAATCTCCCAAGTCAGTTAAAGAAGTTTGTAGTTTCCTAGGCTTGGCAGGATACTAAGAAGGTTCATTGAGAATTTCTCAAAAGTAGCGAAGCCAATGAAGGAGTTACTTAAGAAAGAGAAGAAGTTTGATTGGATTGAAGGATGTGAAATCAGTTTCCAAGAATTGAAGAAGAGACTAGTGTCAACACCAGTCTTATGTCTGCCAGATTTAGAGAAGGACTTTCAAGTCTATTATGATGCATCTCACCAAGGATTGGGTGGAGTTTTGATGCAAGAAGGAAAAGTTGTGGATTATGCCTCGAGACAACTTAAAACTCATGAAGTGAATTATCCTACCCATGACTTAGAGTTAGCCTCTGTTGTCCATGCACTCAAAACATGGAGACATTATCTTTTGGGGAAGCGTTGTGAAGTGTTCACATATCACAAGAGTTTGAAATATATCTTCACTCAGAAGGAACTCTACATGAGACAAAGAAGGTGGCTAGAGATTATCAAATACTATGACTTGAGTTTGGAATACCATCCCGGTAAAGCAAATGTTGTAGCGGATGCTTTAAGTCGCAAGGTCTATGTGGATGGCCTTACTAAGGGATAATTGCCTGATGATCTGTGTGCCCAATTTAAAGAACTAATATTGGAGACAGTGCTTGAGGGATATCTCATGTCATTGGAAGTTCAACCAACATTGTTGGACAAGATCAAAGAAGCCCAAAAGTTCGACAAGGAAATAGAGGAGATTAAGATTAAAATAGTAAAGGGAAGGCTAAAGGTTTCCATGAAGATGAACAAGGAACTTTATGGTATGGAAAGCGTATCTGCATTCCACAACATCCGGAGCTTCATAAATTGATTCTGCAAGAAGCAAACAATTCACCATATTCCATTCATCCAGGTAAGACCAAAATGTACATGGATGTGAAGGAAAGATTTTTGTGGAACAATCTCAAGAAAGATATAGCGGAACATATTGCCTTGTGTGATGTGTGTAGTCGAGTGAAAGCAGAACATCAGAAACCGGCAGGGTTATTGCAACCACTACATACCTGATTAGAAGTGGGATAAGATTGGAATTGATTTTATCACCAGATTACCAAGGAACAGATCTGGATATGATTCCATATGGGCTGTTGTGGATCGCCTAACTAAAGTGGCTCATTTCATACCAGTGAAGACTACTTATATAAGTGCTAAATTGGCTAAGATCTATATGAATAAAATTGTATGTCTGCGTGGAGTACCTAAGAGTATTGTGTCTGATAGAGGAACCCAATTCACTTTGCATTTTTAGCGACAACTGCATGAATCATTGGGAACAAGGTTAGAATTCAGCACAACTTTTCACCCTCAGAGTGATGGACAGAGAGAAAGGACCAATCAGATTTTGGAAGATATGTTGAGGGCATGTGCACTAGACTATGGATCTAGTTAGGATGAAAGTATGCCGTACGCAGAATTCTCTTATAATAACAGCTATCAAGCAAGCAAATGTACTACGCCATTACTATGGAATGGGGTAGCAGAAAGAAATTTATTCGGACCAAAATTAATCAAGGAAGCTGAAGAGAAAGTCATAATGGTAAAAGACAGATTGAAGATATCCCAATCCCGGCAAAAGAGTTACACAGACCCAAAGCGTAGGGAAGTCACCTATGAGGTAAGTGATAGAGCTTAGCTTAGAGTCTCACCACTTCGTGGTGTGAAGAGATTTGGAGTCAAAGGAAAGTTGCCACCTCGATATGTTGGACCATTCAAGATTTTGGGCCGCAAAGTAGAAGTGGATTATGAGATAGAATTGCCAGAATCATTGTCTGTTGTTCACAATGTGTTTCATGTGAGTCAGTTGAAGAAGTGTCAGCCGGAGATGGAAGAAACTTCATTAAAGGACACTATACCTTTGGAAGAGGTACAGTTGGAGAGCGATCTCACTTATAAAGAGAACTTATCAAGATTCTCGATAGTGCAGAAAGAGTTACTCGTACTAAGACTATCAAATTCTGCAAAGTATAGTGGAACCATCATACCGAATAAGAAGCAACATGGGAAAGAGAATATGACCTTCAGAAGGATCACCCACACCTATTTGCTAGCCAATCCAAATCTCGAGGGTGAGATTCATGTTAAGGGGGTTAGATTTGTAACATCCCTAATTTCATCAAATGCAAAGTCATGTCATTGCATTCATATCATCATGGCATTTTGATCTTGCATAAAATTTTTCAAAGTTTGAAACCAAATAGAATCGAATTTATACCCCGTTAATTATATATGTATGGGGCATGGTTTTTATTTTATTTTTAACCTCAAATAATTTTGTTGAGTGGATTTATTTGTTTGACACACATTTGAATGCTAGAATCACTATACAAAAGTCTGGTGAAAATTTGAATTCAAACAGAGTTGAAATAGCCATTCAAATCTACCCTAGAAAATCAAAACAGAAAAAGAAAAGAGAAAAGGAGAAAAAAATAACTGGCGCTACCTATCTGGCCCAACCCCACTCGCGGCCCAGCAAGCCCACCCGGGATTTTCCTCCCCTCTCTCTCTCATCCGCGCACGCACACCCTCTCTCACTGCCAATGTCCCCATTGCCACATCAGGTCGTCGTCCCCAAACCCCGCCCGCGACCAGGCCCTCCGCTGTTTGTTCCACCTTCACTACCATGATTTGAATTCGATTAAATGGCTATGAATGCTCGCGTAATCCCCACCCCTACTTCGGCTACAAAACCCCCACCCCCTCGTGGTCATTTCCCCTCACCTAGCCATTACTAAGTGCCGCCAGGCTACTCTAATTCCGCTCGCACTGCCGCAGACCCGAGCGACTCCGGCGAAGTATTCTAGTGAGCTCCATGATCCCCTCTTACCCTCGTTCGTACGAACTTGTTCCTCTGGTCCTTGCGCTTCTTATGATGCCTCTGGTTTGCCCTATTTCACCCCAGGTCACCGTCCTCGTTGACGACTGCAAGCACCAGACAAGCCGCTCGACTCTCACGAGCAATATAGGTAAAACCCGAGCGCCCCTTGCCCTCTACTTTACACCTTCATGTTCGCCGTGACCTTTTGAACATGCTAATGCCCAGCGTTTGCCTTTTGGTGACCTAGGTCGTCGTCTTTGTCTCCGCCAGCATGCACCCGACGCAGTGAGATCTCCGATGAGTTCCTACGCCCGTGTCCGTGCGCCCCTGTCCAAAACCAAGTGCACGTTGAGCTTCACCGCATCCACGCCACTCTGGTAAGCCTCGGCACCACCCCTATCCCCCTAGACTCACTGTCGTGTCACCGGCAGAGCCGTCACCGCCACTAGTGCCATGCGCGCTGCCCATCTATGATCGATTAGATCTAGGCCTTTAGATCTGCATCCTGCGGTTTAGATTAGATCACTTAGCGAATAGGTATACTTAGATCTGGATCGTTAGATCTGACTTAATATAATGGCATGGAAGCGCGATCCTGAGCGAACTGGTATGCACCAATCAGGAAGCGCCGCGTGTCACTGGATTTGATTTAAAGTCAGAAATTAGATCTATTAGATATTCAAACTTGTAAATTCAATAACTTTTGATCTGTTTGTCCAAAAATTACAAATAATATATCAATGGATTCAGAAAATTGATCCATACACATATATGGCCTTGGTTTGGCCATTTGATTCTGTAAAATTAGGATTTTATGCAGAACCATTTTTAGGATTATTTTGGCTATATAAAATGTTTAGAAAATTGTTTTAGAGTAAATTTTGGTTTATTTAGATCTTAGAAATTTTACTTTTTGTTCAGTACTTTTATTTTTAATTGTTTAGGGTGGAAAAATCATTCCATTGCATTTTCTTGCATTCATATATATTTTTGTTTGTATATTGAATGTGAATTGGAGGTTATGATTTTCTCTGTAGATTTTGGTGATTGTGGTGATTGTGATTGTGAGGATTATTCCTATTCCCCCAACTACAAAGGCAAGTGATGCTTCATATTTTTCCTACTATTTTATCTATGCATTAGTGATATTTTGAGTAGGATTTGCATGGCAATTTTTCTAAGTATATGCTATGCCATGGGAAAACCTATATATGTTGTCTTAGTAGTTTTCCCTCAGATAAGAAACTTGCTATACTAGTATGCTTAGCCTAGATAGTAGAAACAAGGGTGGAATATTCATGCTATGATATTATGCAAAATCTATGACTTTGTTTTTGGATAATAAAACAACATGTGAATGAATCACCTGGGTGGAATGGAAAGATTGGTTTGTGTTGAGTGGTTACACAAGGCCCATGTCTATGGTTTACCTTGTGTATCACACTTGTGGATGGCCACCCAGGAACAAAGGGATTTGAGATATTTAGTATTGAGAAGCTTCTAGTGCAACCACATGGCATATGGGCTCTTCCTTGACCAAATAGGTTGCAAGAACTTAGCTAGATGGACAGTTGGTGGTAGGGTTGATAGGATGGAACACGTCCATGGTGGTCTAAGGGAATGCTTCTGAAAAGTCTCGTCTCAATGCATGTCGAGTCTTGTGGGGAAAGTGCACCACCTCTCGAGAGGGTAAAACCTAAGTACTTAGCCGTGTCCCCGACAACGAACAATTTGATCATCAAAGACATTGAAGTGATCAAGACTCTCCTCATCCCAATTTCTCTAAGTTAAAACTTGTGGTTGAACACGGGTAAAGGTTCACCAATGTCTATTGGTGGTTCCTTGGGTGTTTTTGTCAAAAAAACTTAGTGTTTTTCAACTAATGAGAAAACCTTATTTTGAGCAAAGCCAGCATGAACTACACTTAGCCAAATTCATATAGATGTTGCAGGTTACTCTGATGGAGACTAGGGTTATGAGTCTACACTCAATATGTTTGCCCGTGGCACATGAATATGAAGACTTTTATTTATTTACTTTATGTTATGAACTCTATGTATTAGCCTTGGGCTAATGAGTTGTAAAGACTATATTATCTCTAGAATGACGATGTAATAATGAACTTTGTATCTATGTACTTCATCTAAAACTATGGTTGCTAGCAATTCGATCCAGGGACTAGCATTGCAATCACAAGGGCCTTTACCTTAAAAGGTGGGGTCTTATAGCTATGCTTGGTAAATTATGTAACCAAGATGTTAGTTTGATTAATGATTTTTAGGCCCTCCAGGAAACAACAACGATCGTTGAGGCACAACTAGGTAAGATAACCGAGAGTCAAACTCTCATTCTAGCTAAATTTTCAGGTAAAGCTGGGACTGTCAACACCCGGATTTTTAATCCCAGATGCCTGTTATGCCATACATCGCAATCCCAGGATTACCATTTTTGCGAGACATAACAGATTTGGATATCACAGTACATCATCCATTACAAACCATACGTAAGGTCTTACAGAAATAAGGATCTCATGATCCAGTTATTAATACAACTCAAGCAGCGGAATAACGTAATAATAAAGGTAGTGTAGGCGAAGCTCCATCTTCGGGGTCACAGGCAATGCTGACGATGGGAGATGATCCTAGTTGTCGTAACCTTCCTGTGGTCCATCATCCTGGTACTCCTCTTCATAGTCTATCCACGGGAATAGCCAGGGACAAAGCCATGAGTTGTTTTGCAAACTAATACTAACAAGTTAAGGGGTTTTTATAGGAGGACACTAAGCTCTAGGGTTGTTTTGCAAAAAGCCAGATTTACCTCTACTAAGTTCAGAAGCAAAGAAAACTAGTTGAATCTTATAATGCATAAGTGGGATCTTGAATTTCATATCATAACTCTGTTGTGGTCAAGTCAAAATCTCAATTCATTTCACAAGTCCTTTTGAAAACATCTGAAGGGGGAACAGTATGGACACTCCAACTGTCCATAACCACGGACGCGGCTATTCGAATAGTTTGACACTCTACAGAGATTGTACACTTTCACCACAACATTCGATACATCCGTCTGGAACAAATCCTCAATTCACCATACTAAGTATGCGGATAATAAATCCTAACCTTTCCATTACACGCCCTAGTATAGGCACCTCTCATGTGAGTTTGGCCTCCCAACCATGAACAATTGTCATCTTGGGTACTGCACAGGTGGACAATCTTCACAAGGTAGCCTCAGCTCAGACCTTGGCCGTGTGGGAACCCATACTAAGGTATATAAGTTTCCAGTCAAGCCCTACCAATTTTCGGGTATTGTTGTTGTACGGTAAAATTGGAATGGTATCGCATCCAGACAACCATCAGTTTTATAAAGGGCTAAGGCTCATGCCTCAACATTTTCATCATAAAAATCATCTGTTGTTCGGAAACACATGTCAAAACATTTCAGTAGAATGACTCATCATTCCAAGGTTTTCATAACCATTTTTCACCAAGTATTCCCATCTAAAGTTGATCAAGTTTTATGCTTAACACTAGAATCTACAAGTGGGGTAAGTACTAATGAGGGGTAGTAAACAAGTGGAGATTAATTAAGTTCAATCTCGTGCCTTAGGATGACATCAAGATTATCTAGCTTAGGCCAATTTTAATGCTCTTTATGCAACCTTCAATTATCTTCCTATAATCTACAAGTCACTTAAGTAAACTCTAAGAGAAATCTTTGATAAAGAAATAAAGCATAAAGCTTGCAAGTAAAACTGGGATTGGGTATCATAAAATGGGTCTAACCAAGCATGCTTAATGCATTACATAGGTTATCTCACTTTCATAGTTGCAACTGTTAGCTTCCAAGGTTTTAAGTATTGGCTTGCATAAGTATCAGTATAAGCTTGCCTTGAGCAGATAAGTGGTTGAAGTTTTCCTCGGCTTCTTCCTCGTAGTATCCTCCTTCCTCCTCGTATCCTTGGTCGGTACTAGCTTCTATAAATAAATACGAGGTACACAATCACCAAACAATACTTACCTATTTTCAATCATGACACAAAGGTGCACTATAGATGACCTAGCATCATCACTAACATTACAAGATTAAAGATTTTGTCCTATTTATTTTATTTTTAGAAAAGTAATTTCTACTCATTGAAAAACTACTTAAGATTTAATATTCTCCAACCCAAACATGGGATCATGTTGACACATGTCATCACCACATATTTCAGTACATGGGAATGTGATTTAAAGTGGTGTCACAATTTAATAAGGTTTAACCTTTTTATATTAATTAAATAGAGTGGCTAGAAATACCTATGTGGCATTCTTTTATTACTTGAACATTATTTCTGTAAGTAAACCCATATGTTTTTATATATTCGGAAAGGTATGATCAAATGTGGTTTTTTAGAGTTGGAATCAACTCAAAAGCTATTATGGTTGAATTTTGAAAAATGTTTGAATGCAGAAAAGCTTCTGACTTGTTATTTTTACCAAGGGTGATCTAAAGATCCAAATGATTTGAATTCAACGGGCTTGGATTAAGCATTTCAGTACCTTTCTAACAAAATTGGTTTCATGCAATTTGGTTCACTGAATCGAGCTGGCTTGATTTTTGAATCTAGGAACAAAACTGAGTTTGAATTAAAATAGAAAAAAAGAAATTCAAACGGTTCGGCTGCGCGGGAAAGGTTAATGGGCCGGCCCAATGTCACTCCATAGCACGGGGCTCAGCTGACAGGGGGTTCCACCAGTCAGTGGCTCATAACACGCAAAGCGGTACAGGGCTGTGTGGTTCGTTGGATTAGAAGGAAGATCAATGACTGGGGATCGTCGTCGATGATGAACATGTCACCGGCGAGCTTGAACCCTAGCGGCTCAGTGGGGGTGCATAGGGGGCATACCAGGGCTCCAGCAACGACGGCAATGTGGGCAAACGAACGAGTGGTCAACGGCGAGCTCAGGTATGATCGAGGAAGCTCCAGGGGTGGTCGAAATCAACGGCTCCCTCCTTCTCCAGAGGCGGCCTGCTCCGGCGCAATTCCGGCGAGCTGCTGCTCCTCATGCTCCGGCTAGAGGGTGGAATGATCAGTGAGGTGAGGGGAGTGGGACGGTGTGCTTCAAATGGCTGGGGGTCGCCACCTTTTATAGGCTCGATGGCAAGACCGAGAGGGATGGGCAGGTGACGGTGGCGACATGGCTACGGGCGGCTAGAGGCATGGCTGAGGTTGGCGATCGATGTGCTGTCTCCTGGCGATGCTCTAGGACTTCAATGCACGCTTAGGGGCGGTGGAAAACGGTCGGGAACGTGCGGTGCTCTGAGCGGTACCGACGGCGAACTCCGCGGTGTGTGGTGGCTACGGGGTACGGGCGAGGAAACGATCATGTCTAGTGGTCTCCTGGTACGGTGTGGTTCATGCTGGCGGGCGGCAAGGGCTCGAGGTGGTCGGGTTGAGTGGGAACGGTGCATGCACGATGGTGCGCATCAGCATGGTCGACAGCAGCGCAGGAACGGTGTTCCTGGCGGTTCTTGTCTTGGTCTTTGAGCTAGGGCTGGTCGAGAGGGGGCGGTGAGGTGCTGGCTACCTCCCAGACAAGGTTGGCAAGGCTAGGGTGGCTGCTAGCTGGCCGGCGACAATGGGGTGGCATGGTGAGTCTCGGCCTGCTCACCATTGATGGCAAGGCAATCTCACAGTGGTGCTAGAGGTTTACAAATGAGCTAGATGATCTACTAAGGACTAGTTGCAACCAGAGAGGGAACAAGTTAGGCCAAATTTACTGCACACTATTGTGTTTGTGATTTGTTTGATTTGAATCTGCAAGCTGTTTGATGAAATGGCCAAAAGGAACTTACTTTTGAATTTTGAAAAGATTTTTGGTGGGTGTCCTAGGCATGTGCTGAGGATTCTGTGGGTGCTTGGGTTTTGAAAATTGAACTTGTTTGAGTGGTTTTTCAAATAGTGGGATCTTCCCATATGAGATAGATTCAATTTTAAACTGTCATTTAAACTTAGCATTTGAATGTTTTTGGATGATCACAATGTCGTGGTATTGCCGACGAGTAAGGCGGACGGTTGACGGGTACGAGGTAACACAGCTTACCCACGTTCAGGTCCCACAGGGGTGGCGGAATCCTACTCCAGCTATAAATCACTATAAGGGAAATACGCCGAGTTACAGAGATTGGTTCCCTGTGCGAGGTTGTCTGAAGTTCTCTGCCCTAAAGGCTCCCATAGGCCCGACTTATATAGTCGCCAGGTCCTAGGGTTACAGGGAGAAGTCCTAGCGAACAGGTTATAGAGTCCTACACAGTCTATTACTAGTCTTGTGTATCTTGCACTCCAAGGCTCCGGGGACGCTGGTAACTCCACCGTAGCCTTCCTTTATCCGGCATGGTCCTCCCTTCTGGATCCACCTAATTGGGCCGCCCAGCAGGCCATAGGCCATGCTACCGACTATGGGCCACACGAGTTAGACGGATAAGAGACATGCTATAAGGATACCCATATAGCATATCCCCAACAGTAGCCCCCGGAGAACTCCGAGATCTTGCGTCGTCTTGCCTCTTCATGTGGAATGCTCCGTCTAGATGGATGTCGGCAAATCGTCAACCAATATCTTATAGTCCTCCCAAAGAACCCTGCAAGGTTTTCTCCGTCTTCGATTTGTAAGTCGGAGAAATGCTGAATCTTCCATCGTACCCTTCCGTAGTCGGATTAAATCCGTCCATGTCGGAATCTTCGATGTGACGGCTCATCTACCCGTGTCAGCTAGGACGACGTATGCTTAGGTCAGTGACGCCTCGTAACTCACACATGCAGAGAATGCAATCATATCCGATTTTACCGCGCGAGCGATACGAACCATTGGCGGCGGCGGTTGGAGACGTGGCGAAATTTCCGCGCACGTTCGCGAACACGTCGTCTACGCGGCAACCGTCCGATTAGCTGCACGGATCTTGACGCCGAGGATGATAAATAGTAACCGTGGGGAATTTTCCACTTTTTACCCCAATCTTCTCGCGTCGTCTTCTTCATCCATCCGTACGTCTCCTCGAGCTCTCGGCGAGAAACCTCGAAAACCCTAGCTTCCATCTGTGTCAGTCGCACCCGTCCATCACTCCATGGCCAGCAGCAACACCTCCCCGTCGATGGCGGCATCGAGCGAAGCCGCGGCGAAGCCGGTGAGCTCCGTCGTCGTGCCCCCAGAGGGCTTGGTCATCCCCGCATCGGCAGTGATCGAGTCCACCGGCAGCGACCACAATTTGGCGGCGCTGGAACTACTAGAGGAGGAGCCAAACTCGCATAAGTGCGACTGGCGCGGCTCGAACATCACAGACCGCGACATCCAAGAGATAGTCGCCGAAGGGTACCTCCCCACGACGGAGGGGCTCACCTGGCGGGCGGCGCCGGCCGACGAGGTGACACCTTCTCCCCAAGCCGGAGAAAAGGTGTACCTCAAGGCTCAGCTAGTACGCGGCGTTTCCCTGCCCATCTCCCACTTCTTCCTCACCGTCTTCAACCATTAGAAGGTCCAACCCCATAACCTCTCCCCCAATAGCATCTTAGTGCTTAGCAACTTCGCGGCACTTTGCGAGGGTTATCTAGGGATAAGGCCTAGGTTAGACTTGTTCGTGTACTTCTTCACCGTCAAACGTGAAGCCGGACATAGTAAGGAGGAGCTTAGGAGCTACGGCACCATAAGCTTCAAGATTCGACCTGGTCGGCGGTTCCCCGACATCGTCGACCATGAGTCCTGCAAGAACTGGCAGCGGACGTACTTTTACGGCCCCGACATTCCTTTGGCGGGCCGAGAAGTGATGTACCTGGACTTCGTGGACGGAGCCGCCACTGAAGTTTCTAAATGGAGATCCCATGCCTCTCTTCCCTCCGACCTCGACGCTTCTTGTGAAATAAGGCGGATCGAATGGTTCGTAGAGACGGGTTTGACCGGCTTGGACCTAGCCATGTGCTGGTTCATCAGGCGAATCCAACCTCTGCAGCACCGCGCGAAGTTCATGCACGAGTATACCGGTGATCGAAGGGATACCCTCCGGATCTCCGTGGATAACTTCTCGAGCGACTCCGTCAAGCTCCACCTAAAGGAGATCGTTAAGGTGAAGGATAAGAAGCGTGGCTTCACCATCACCTACGACATGTTCGTAGACGGCAAGTGCCCAAAGGTAGGTATTTATTTTCCGTGTACGACATATGCTCCAGTTCTTCCGTGTTGCGAACACGATTTTGTCTAACACGGTGATTTATCACTTAACAGCTTAGCGATCTAGATGAGGACAACCTGGCTGCCCAAATCTACGATCCAAAGATGAAGGAAGTCACGGTCGTGTCCGACGACGATGTCCCGTTGGCGCGAAAGCAGAAGAGCTCCACCTCTGACGCTGCCGACGGAGGCAAGAAGAAGAAGACGGAGGGTGGAGCCTCCAAAAAGACTACCGCCGCCCTGGAGGCGGAAAAGAGAAAAGCCACCGGGATTTTTGCCAAAGCACCCCCTCTAGTGTAAGCTTCTCATTCTCCGACATTGTCTATCTATCTGTCTTGTTCCTGTACTTATGCATTTGCACGTTTCAGAAAGAAAGCCACGACCAGCCTCAAGAAGACCTCCAAAACTTTGGGGGCTTCTCAAAATATCAAGGATATGCTGCATCGCGACGCTTCCCCCGTCATCGCCCCTGCTACCCCTACTGTCAAGCCTTCGTCTGCCCCAACAACCTCACAAGCTAAGGAGGCACCAGGCCGTTCCGTCATGGAAGTGGATTCTGGCGCCTCTACCGAACTCGCTGTTGTCGGCGAGCAAGCGACGCAGGAGAGCACCGCTCAACAAATGGCTGAAGCTCCGGCTAAGGATGCCATCGGTGGCGGCAAGGTGGTGGTGGAAGCTGGTACCTCTGGCGAAGGCGATGCCCTTGCTCCCCGGAAACCCTTTGAGTTTCCGAAGATAGTTTACCCGGCGCTCACGCCGAGTAACACAACTCTGGTTCCTGGAGGAGTACCGTCATCTCCGACGTGTGGTCTTGAGGAGCTTCTCCGACAAGCGGATATCTTGCGAGGAAATAACATCTCCTTTGGCAAGCTGCTAGCCGAGAGCGCTACAAACCTCAAGATTATTGTACTTGTAAGTTTTACTTTGCCTTTTGCATTTCATATGAGTATCCCACTATAGCCCCCGAGGATGTAGACGGAAAACCATAGGTTTTGCATCTATATGCTCTAAGAGTGACTAAGTTAGAAAAAAACTCTCCCTGTAGCCTCCAAGCATTTAGATGGAACAAACTATTCCGACTAGATTCTTTAAGAGTAGCATACGCAGTGTTTATAATTTTCAATTCTGTAGCCCCCAAGCCTCTAGTTGTAACTGAATTAGTTCCGACTAGATGCTTAAAGAAAAGCTAAGCATTTTCCGAGTTAAAAACTTTATACTGTAGCCCCGAAGCTTCTAATCGAGAACTGAATTAGCTCTGACTAGATGCTTAAAGAAAAGGTAAGCATATTGCTACGTAAAAAACTTTCGCTGTAGCCCCCGAGCGTCTATGTGGAAAGATTCCGACTAGATGCTCCAATTAGACTAAACAACGGTTTAACTTTTTTCCTTTTTTCCACAGAACGAGAATGCTTGGAGGGGCATGGCAAACAACAAGTACCAGAAGATGTGCGCAGATCTTGAATCCGAGAAGGGTAAAACTGCCATCTTGAAGGAACAGATCATCAAAAACAAGAGTCTGTTTTCTTTTTTGCACATTTCGTCTTGGTTTTGTGCCTTCATTCTCTGAGTACTCACTGTGTACTTTGTTATCTCCGACTTGCAGAACATGTCGCCAAGGCCAAGGACATTGTCGAGCAGTCCAAGCACATCCAGCAGCAGGACAGTGAGAACAAGATCCTTAAAAAGGAGAGGGAAGAAATGCTGAAAATGCATGAGGATTCCATGAAGGCCCTGCAGGACTCCGCCTCCGCGGAAATCAATCGCTTGAAGGAGGAGCTTGTTATCTTAAAAGATCAGAAGCAAGCTACTGATGAGCAAAACCATCGCCATAGCGAGGAGTATAAGCTCCTCCAGCAAGAGAAAGAATCCCTGGCGGACACCCTCTGGCAGGCTAATGCCAACATCTTCAGTAAGTTTCCTTCGCCTTGTATTTCTGTAGTCTGGATACTTTGAATTGTTGAACTCATGCGATCCTTGTCGGAATTTGCAGCTCCTATGGGTTTAACTAGATCGCCTCCTCTAGCCAAGGAATGCATGGTTCTTGCCGGCAACTTCATCAACACCGCCATCACCAAAGCCAAAGAGATTGCCAAGACCCTCTAGATACACATCAAGGCCTCGGACTCTGTGGCGAAGTACTTGGAGATTCTGCGTCGAGCCCCCGAGCGTGTCACAAGATGGAAAGCTTCATGTGCACGGGCTGGCGCAAGGATGGCACTGTCAATGGTGAAGGCGCACTACGAAGATGCCGACATCGACATGGTGACCTCTGGCATCCCCGACGTTGACGATGACGGCAAAGAAATTGATCACGAAGCCATCTTGTCATCACTCGCGGGTTATGACACCAGAGTTGACGAGTTGGTGGACATCGACATCTTCGTGCCCATGAACACCATCGACAGCGTCAACCAAGATTCGTCCGAGTCCCACCATAGTGCCGATGCTGACAGTGATTCTTCGGCTGATGACGATGTTGCTTCCAAGTCTCCTGTGCCAAAGAAATGAAAAACAACTTTGAAATATTTGTTTCATCTTTGGTGTATGTGCGGAAAAAACTTGATGATGTAACTTAAGGCGGAAAACAATGGTTGTTATTTCCTGCTACTTAAGAACTAGTTTCCAGCATGTATATATTTTTTAAGAAATTGCTGGCTTATCCATTACTTTGGTTCTTATGCTTGACCTTTCGTGAGTCGGAAGACTCGTTGTCGGAACCATGCGCTTAGGTGATGATGCCCAATGGCACCGTCAATAACCTGAGCACAAAATCGCCGACAATAAGTGCCAAAAGTCACTACACCAGAATCCACATAAAAACAACAATGAACGTGTAGACCAGAAAACTTAAGCTAACGCTCGTAGGAGGAATTTTCACAAGTGCAAATGCAAAGCTTGTGCATAAAGGTTTTACATGATCCAAAAATGAACACTAAAGGAGGTAAAAGACTCGGAAATATGAGTGAACCAAAGAGCTTTATTTCATTGATCATATAGGAGGTACACAATTAGATAAAAATGCTAAGTGTAAAAAGGAAGTAGTTGTGCTATGTTCCATGGCCGATCAAGCTCCGAGTAGTCATCATCCGGGTCACGTCGCTTACGCTTATGATCCTCATTGGGTCTATCCTTTAATTCACGATTGTCAACAAGGTAGTAAGACCCATTGAGAAGCGCCTTGCTTATGATGAACGGTCCATCCCATGGCGGTGATAATTTGTGTGACTTCTTCTGCTTAAGTCGGAGCACCAAATCCCCCTCTTTAAACGAGCGATGCCGAACGCGGCGACTATGGTAGCTGCGTAGCTTCTGCTGGTAGATGGAGGATCTTTGGCATGCCAAAACGTGCTCCTCCTCAAGAAGGTCCACATCTAGGCGTCTGGATTCTTCAGCATCATCCTCGTCGTAGGCGGCAACTCTTGGTGCATTGTGGAGGATGTCGGAAGGCAGGATGGCTTCTGCTCCATATACCATGAAATAAGGCGTGTAGCCGGTGGATCTGTTGGGTGTAGTTCATAAAATCCACAAGACAGATGGCAATTCTTGCGCCCAGGCTCCAGCTGCTCTATGTAGCGGTGCCTCAAGACGTGGCTTGATTCCCTGCAGAATTAATCCATTGGCTCGCTCAACCTGACCATTGGATTGTGGGTGTGCCACAGATGCAAGGTCAAGTCGGATGCCTTTCTCCCAGCAATAAGCCTCCACTTCTCCGAGTGACAAGTTGCTGCCGTTGACAGTGATAATGCAATGTGGGATACCAAATCTCACCACTAGATCTCGGACGAACCTGAGGGTAGTTGCCCCATCAAGCTTTCTAATGGGTTTAGCTTCTATCCATTTAGTGAATTTGTCAACTGCTACAAGCAGATGCGTAAATCCACAAGGTGCCGTCTGTAACGATCCCACCATGTCCAGCCCCCAGACCGCAAACGGCCAAGTTATTGGTATTTTTCGCAGTTCTTCAGCAGGAACATGTGGTTGTCCGGCATAATACTGGCATCCCATGCATGTCTCAACCAGCTTGTCGACGTCCGCCTTCGCGGTCAGCCAGTAGAATCCTTGCCGGAAGGCTTTCGCGACCAACGATCGAGGAGCGGCGTGATGCCCGCAATCTCTGAGATGGATTTCGCGTAGGATTTCCATACCTTCTAGCTGGGAAACACACTTTAGGTATACACTAGTAGTGCTCCTTTTATAGAGTTTCCCATTGATTATGGTATAACCCTTTGCTCGTCGTACTATTTGCCGTCTTTCGACTTTGTTGTCGGGCAAAGTACCATGTTCGAGATATTCCATGAACGGTTTTGTCCAAGCCGGCGGGACCTTAGTCACCATGTTGACGAAAGAGTCAGCTCTATCCGGATTGTTGATGTCGGCTCCCTTCACAGATGGTGTGCGCAGATGCTCCAGGAAAACTCCTGGCGGAATTCGCTTGCGCCCTGACCCAAGCTTGGACAGCAGATCAGCCGCCTCGTTTTGCTCCCAAGGCACATACTTGACTTCGTAGCCCAAGAAGCTATTGGCTATCTCGTCCACTTCGTCTCGATATGCCGCCATCATAGGGTTCCGCGCATTCCAGGTGCCAGCCACCTGCTGGGCAACCAAGTCGGAATCTCCATAGCAAACTATGCGCTTGATGCCAATATCCTTGGCTACACGTAGTCCGTGAATGAGTGCTTCATACTCCGTCATGTTGTTTGTAGCCTCGAAGTGGATCTGCAGAACGTAGTGTAGCTTGTCTCCTGTTGGTGAATATAGCAATACACCAGCCCCCGAGCCGTTGAGCAGCTTTGATCCGTCAAAGTGCATCACCCAGTACTCTGGTTCTGGCAACGGAGTAGCGTCTGGCATCTCCGTCCAATCTGTAACAAAATCCGCCAAGGCTTGTGATTTGATAGCGTCGCGTCTCTTGTAGGTGATCTCGAAGGAGGCAAGTTCGATGCCCACTTCGCGACCCTTCCTGTAGCGTCGATGTTATTGATAATGTCGGATAGTGGAGTCTTGCTCACCACTGTGATTGGGTGCTCCTGAAAGTAATGCCTCAGCTTCCGAGAAGCAAGGAATACTCAATAAGCTATCTTTTGGTAGTGCGGGTAACGCTGCTTGGACGCTGTCAAGACCTCGCTCACATAGTAAACTGGTCGTTGAACTCCGTGCTCATAGCCTGGTTCCTTCCTCTCTACCACGACGACAATGTTGATAACCCGGTTGGTTGCCGCCATGTAAATTAACAGGGGCTCACCAGGCTCAGGTGCTGCAAGGATGGGCGCTGAGGAAAGAATCTCCTTGAGCTGCTTCAGTGTTGCATCTGATTCATCCGTCCATGTGAATTTGTCCGCCTTCTTCAGCAACTTGTATAGCGGCAGAGCCTTCTCTCCAAGTCGGCTGACGAACCGACTAACTGCTGCAACACAACCTGTTAGTGGTTGAATGTCCTTTAGGCATGTCGGACGGTTTATGTTTAAGATGACCTTGATTTTATCTGGGTTGATCTCGATTCCATGTTGGGAAACGATGATGCCCAACAATTTGCCGGCTGGAACCCCGAAGACGCACTTCTTAGGGTTGAGCATCATGTTGTATTTCCGGAGATTATCAAAGGTTTCTTTTAAGTCGGAGATTAAGTCGTTTGACTTTTTAGACATCACCGCGATATCGTCCACATAGGCGTGAACGTTCCGACCAATTTGGTCGTGAAGGCAACGTTGCATTGTCCGCTGGTAGGTAGCACCTGCGTTTTTCAGCCCAAAGGGCATCGTGACATAGAAAAACGTGCCGTATGGGGTAGTGAACAAAGTGGCCAATTGGTCCGACTTCCTCATCTTGATCTGGTGGTATCCTGAGTATGCATCGAGAAAACACAAATGTTCCGATCCAGCAGTCGAGTCAATGACTTGGTCAATGCGAGGCAAAGCAAACGGATCTTTGGGACATGCTTTGTTCAAGCCGGTGTAATCAACGCACATTCTTAATTCATTGGTTCCCTTTTTGGGGACAAGTACAGGATTGGCCACCCATTGGGTGTGAAGGACTCCTCGGATAAATCTAGCCTTAAGTAACCTAGCTATCTCTTTGCCAATGGCGCGTCTCTTCTCATCTCCAAAGCGTCGTAGAGGTTGTTTCACTGGTTTGCATTTTGGATCAATGTTTAAGCTGTGCTCAGCAAGTTCCCTAGGTACACCTTTCATGTCGGCAGGTTGCCAGGCAAAGATGTCCTTGTTCTCACGGAGGAACTCGACAAACGCGCTTTCCTATTTGGGATCCAGGTTCGTCCCAATGGCGGTGACCTTGGAGGCATCGCCTACCACAAGGACCACCGGCTTGGTCTCGATGGCGGCCTTGAACGTAGGAGCAGAGTCGGAGATCTGCTTCTTCGACACGGGCATCTCTGAGTCATCGACCTTTCTCTGGATCTCCTTGAATTCTTCGCTGTAGAGGACAGCTTCTACAACGGCTGCTTTGTTGATCTCGCAGTCCCTTGCCTTGGTAAAGCTTCCGGATATGGTGATGATGCTGTTTGGTCCGGGTATCTTGAGTTTGTTGTAGACGAAGCATGGCTTGGACATGAACGTGTGGAATATGTCGCGGCCGAATATGACGTGGTACACGCTTTTGAAGGGGACCACCTCGAAGGTCATGCGCTCTTGACGGTAATTATTAACATCGCCAAAGGCAACCTGAAGTGTAATGCACCCAAGGGACCGAGCCTCCCGACCAGGAACTACGCCGTGGAAGATGGTGTTGGTCCGCCTTAGGTTTGCCTCCGTGAAGTTCATCTTCTGCAGTGTATCCAGCTACATGATGTTGATGCTGCTTCCACTATCCACCATACACTTGGTGAACTCCACGCCGTCAATCAAGGGGTTGATGACCATGGCGTACTGGTTCTCCGTGGGTATAAGGTCTTGGTGGTCCGTCCTGTCCCAAGTTATTGGAACCTCCGACCAGCGCAGGTACTGGGGAACTCGGGGGAGAGTAGCCATCAGGATCCTCAGAGAGGTCTTTTGTTGTCGGACGGTGGGGGTGCCAAGGAAAGTGTGGTAGACTGGAGCCTTCTTTGCGAAGGGGTTCTTGCCCTTGTCGTCGCTCTTAGGGGCGTGCTTGGGGTCAACGTCCTCGTCCATGTCACTTGAATCCTTGGGCTCCTCCTCCTTCTTCTTTCCCTTGCCCTTGCCTCACGGTCTATTCTTCCGACTTCGCTTGTAGCCGGACTCCGGGTCTTCCTTGAGGTCGTTGACGAACTTGCACTGTCGATTAGTATGGGTGGCCTTGCCGTTGGTGTCGAGGTGTATGAGGCACGGCATATCGCGGTACTCTTCATAGGTTTGGGGAACGCGGAGCGGAGCCGAGGTGGTTTCACTTCGTCGTTGCTGCCCACGACCAGCTCCCCTTCCTCAGCCACGTTGTCCGCCTTCTCCTCGTCTTGCAAAAGTCATAGCGACCATGTCAGTAGATTGCTTTTATTCTGGAGCGGTATTCCACTTTGTACTGTTGTTCCTCCGAGCTTGAGTTGGAACGACCGTTGCCGGCAAGGAGCCACGAGCATCGTCATCGGCAGCTGCGAACTCACTAGCCAACTGAATCATCTGGTTCAAGTCAAGCTGGTGATTGTCCTGCAAGCGCTTCAGCTTATGTCGGAGCAACGTGCCTCTTTCCAACCAATCGATGAAGGCGGCCATGGAGGTATGAGCGTGCACTCCTGCGCAGGAATTCTTCATGTCCAGCCAGCGGGAGAGGTAGGCGCGAGATGTCTCGTCTTTCTCTTGCACGCACCGCTGTAGATCGCCCACAGTGCAGGGACGCTTGTATGTACCCTCAAAGTTCTTGGTGAACGCTTCTTGCATGTCCAGCCAGTTGTAGATAGATTTCTCTGGCAAGTCGTCGATCCATTGACGGCCGTGCCTGCCAACATTAACGGGAGGTACTTGACGACGACATTGGGGTTGCCTCCGGCAATCTCCACCGCGTTGCCGTAGTCCTGCAACCATGTGGCTAGCCGGGCGGTGCCGTCATAGGGCTTGATGGTCTTGTCAATCCGGAAACCTTTGGAGTAATTTGCGGACCGTATTGCAGGTCCAAAGCAACGTGGTCCTAGGTATGGTCCTTCTCAGGCCTCATGGATCTTATTGATCCGCGAACGTGCATTGTACGGCTCCGGGTTCTTCTTCTTTTTGTCAACAGGGGATGGGATGCGTGAACGACGTGGGCCCCCTCCGCCATGGTGACTGCTTGGTGGTGACGGAGGCGGAGGTGGCGGTGGGTTAGCCTTCTTGCTGTTACCCTCCTGTGATGCCTCACACCTGTCACGGTTGCTTGTCGGACGCGGAGGGTCATGGCGTGACCTGCTCTTGTGTCCTTGGTTGCGCTCTCCGTCATGACGGGTTTGCTATGCGTTGTCGCGGATGACGATGCCGCACTGCTTTGGTGGGGGCATATCCGTATGATGCTGAGCCTTGTAATCTTCGTGACGTCGGGGAGACCGGGGCGGTGGCGAAGGGCAACGAGGTCGGGCTTTTTCTCCGTGATCGGAGGATATGGGGATGGCGTCCTTCCTGTTGCGTGCATCCCTCTGTCTTCTTCTGATGAACCTGTCTGGGACCCGACATCAAGAGGAGATCTGTCCCTTGGCGGCTTGTACTGGCTAGATTGGCAGAGCGCTGGGTTAGACTCAAGCCTCTAAGAGGTGGCCTTTTCCTGCTGCTTCACCGCCTTGGCCACTAGGTCATAGACCTGTTCCACTGCCTTAGGCGGTCTATCCTGCTCCAGAAGGGTCTTGGCGACGGCGAGGTTAAGGAGTGGGGTGGGCATCACCTGCTTGACTTCATTGTCAATGTATGGCTTGGCCTGTGCCGGCTTCAAGGGAGCCCATCCTAGGTTGCGCCGTACACCAGGATCATTGATGACGTGAGCCGGAGCTTTCTTAGCCTTCTGATGCTGTAGCAGAGTCTTGTACTCGGCCTCCACTGCTCTAGCTTTTTCTATGGACTTCTGCGCGTTGACCAGATCTCGATCTAGTTTAGCGCCTTGCTCCGCGATGGCTTGCGCTTCCTCCAGCAGCTGCTGGCGCTTCTCGTCAAGCTGGGTCACGTTCCGGATATGAGAAACGGTTAGTGGCTCGACGAGGAGATTGTCGTACATCACTCTATCGGCTGGAGTCACTTGGGCTGCTGCGGACGTAGATGCTGGAGGTGGCAAGTTTGCGGTGTTGTTGTTTCTCGGGCCGGTGCCGAGTTCCTGCGGCTGCTGCACTGGGTTAGGCGGAGGAGGCATGACCTTTGCGCGATCATCGTCAGCAGCAATATGTGGCCCCTTCCCCTTTTCCAGCGCCGTAGGTGGAGCTCGTCCAGGTTGATATTCATCCATCGTCGTCCCAATGGTGACGAACACCCCTCGGGACGTGATGGTGTTGTTGGCTTGCTCGTCGTGCGAGTACTCCTCCTCCATCTCCTGCATAGCGGAGTCTAGCTCTTCTGGACTGAAGTCGATCTCCTCTGAATCTGCACTGAAATCAGCATAAAGCGCGTCAATGACAGAGTCGGAGGGTGCCAGGACTTCCTTGATGACGGGCGGTGGAGGTGCAACAGGCTCGACGATGACTGGATGTGGTGGTGCTGCTGCGATGATGGCGGCAGGAGGCGGTGGCGGCGGCTGCTGAATCGGAGGTTCTCCATCTCTGAGCGCAAGCTCCATCTGGGCTGCCGCGTCAGCTGCCACGTAGCTGTTGACGGTGCTCACCATCTCTTCGAGGGTAAGGCATCCTGTTGCCTCCTGCCGTCTTAAAGAATGACAGAGAAGCATGCCGCGGTCCAGTCCTTCCACGAAGTGATACAAAGCATTATCATCGGGGTAGTGGACTAGATCGGCTCGTATACGGAGCCACCTGGCTAGGTAATCGCGGGGGTTTTCGCCCTCTCTCTGAACGCAGCGTGCCAGATCGAAGATGGTAACCACGCCGACGAACTTGGATCTCTGCTGTCCAGACGCACGGACGAAGCCGGCGGATTGGCAGTGATCTTCCACCTTTATATCCTGCATAGGGGCGGTTTGGGTAGGCCTTGAATTTTTCCAACCTTTACCGGCAAACTCCAAAGAGAGATCCGACATCGATCCTTCCGCGAACGTATCCTGTTCGTAGGCAGTCCATGCGGGCCTTGGTGCTTTCCGATCTTTGCTGGCAAACTCCAAAGAGAGATACGACATCGATCCTTCCGCGAACGTATCCTGCCCGTAGGCGGTCCGCGCGGGTCTTGATGCTCCTCCGACTCCCAGGGAACTAGTGCCCGAGTCGGTTTCGCCGATGAAGAGGTGGATGTCTCCGATAGGAACGATCGAACACCGCGTAGGGTTCGTCTTCGCCGGGATCCAGAACTCGTCAGGAGGGATGATCGGAACGTTGCCGGAGAAGAGAACGCGACCGATGGCTACGGTTTCGTCGATTCCGCGAAGATCTTGGTCCTCGCCCGCTGAAGAGACTGAAGCGCCTCTTGCCCCACGGTAGGCGCCAACTGTCGTGGCATTGCCGACGAGTACGAGATGGAGGGGTAAGGCCGACGGTTGACGTGTATGAGGTAACACAGCTTACCCAAGTTCAGATCCCACAACGGTGGCGGAATCCTACTCCTGCTATAAATCACTATAAGGGCAATACGCCGAGTTACAGAGATTGGTACGCTGTGCGAGGTTGTCTGAAGTTACAGAGATAAGGCTCCCATAGGCCCGACTTATATTGTCGCCAGGTCCTAGGGTTACAGGGAAAAGTCCTAGCCGGACAGGTTACAGAGTCCTACACCGTCTATGACTAGTCTTGTGTATCTTGCACTCCAAGGCTCCGGGTACGCTGGTAACTCCACCGTAGCCTTCCTTTATCCGGCATGGGCCTCCCTTATGGATCCACCTAACTGGGCCGCCCAGTAGGCCATAGGCCATGCTACCGACTATGGCCCACCCGGGTTAGTCGAATAAGAGACATGCTATAAGGATACCCATATAGCATATCCCCAACACACAAAGTGGGCCTTGGTACCTTATTATGAGTACTAACAACGGATGCAAAGATCCACAAATGTTTCTGTTGATTTTTGAAAACTAGAGATAGCCAAAGTAGGCATGAGAGTTAATTTGGCAAAAATGACCATTCACTTTATTTGTTTATGTTGAGTTGTTTGTCTTTAGAAAAAGTTTGGGGATTGTTTAGATGATGTTTATTTCACCTAAGAATCCTTTTACAAGCAAAGAAACACAGAACCATGGAAATTCAAAAGAATCCAAATTTTGAATACACACACATATGAATGCTTTCATATTTTTAGTTGGAAAAGTTTTTGTTAACCCTAATTTTGATGATTAGAGTTTGATGATCCAAGTTTATTATTTTTGGGATGTTACAGAGACCAATGCAGTAGAAGACCTCAAGATGATAAGAATCCAAAGGGAGGAGCTCGAAGAACATGATTATAGCAATGCTCCTTCACCAAACTACACAGTTGAAGATCTTGTTAAAAGTATCAATGTCAAGATTCCGATAAGTGAAGGAAATGAGGAAGCCATTTATCAACACTTTGTTAATCAGGTAGCAATAAAGGTATGTGAGATTGAAGTAGAATATAAGAAAATTGCTGAAAAATTTCCTATTAAGCTAGATGATATATTTGAGCCTACTATTAAGATTAAAATTAGGACTAATGAAATAGCTGCACTATGTGATCTAGGTGCAAGCGTTTCAACAATTTCAAAAAGTCTTTTTAACAAGTAAAATCTTGGCTCTTTTGAAATCACCGAACTAAAATTACATCTAGCAAATTCTACTTATAAATAGGCAGTATGCATTAAAGAAAATACTTTAGTATATATTAAAGGTTGTCCTGCTCTTATTGATTTTTTTATAGTTGACTTGCCTAATGATGCTACATCCCCTATTATATTAGGTCGTACTTTCTTAAGAACTATTAAGGCTTTAATCAATTTGCATGAAGGGAACATGAAGCTCCAATTTCCTTCACGGGATCCTTTTGTTATTCATTTCCCCAGGAAAAGAAAGCCAAGCAAGATGATAAGGACGCCATCACTTTGAAGGCCAATTACTTTGGAGTGGGTGTTCCACTCATATGGCCTAAGTGAACAATATCAAGGTCAAGCTATTGACCATAAAAGAGAGCTAAATGGGAGGAAACCCATGTGAAATAAAGGTTTGAGTTATGTTTTTAAGTTTTAGTTTAAGTTTTATATAGAATTAATAGTGCTAGGAAATTCTAGTGAGAAGAAGATATTGAGCGGTACTAAAAATTCCTGTTTTATATATGCCATAGTTTTTCGAAATTTTAGTCTGTCGTTTTTCTGTCAAAACAAGGTGTTTCGCTAAGTTCTAGTATAAAAAGTAATCCTCGAAGAAATAGAAATTTTTTGATGTGTATAGAAAGGTTAACGACCAACTATACAGCGGGAATAAAAATTCCCGCCATATAGTTGCGGCCGTATAGTTATGTTACCCATCAACAATTTTTCATCCCAGGATACAGAAGGTTTGACAACCAACTATACGAAGGGAACAAAAGTTTAGACCGTATAGTTGCCGCCATATAGTTACAGCCGCCAAGAAGAAACCCTAAATTTTTCCATCAGACCTACTATACGGCGGGAACACTTTGTTCCCGCCATATAGTTTCCACAGCATAGTTGCGTCCGACCACTTAAACGCTCCGGAAGGTACCTAAAACATCAAAAACTCAATCTTTTTCTCTCTTCTACCTCCAAACTCTCTCAAAACCTCAAGGGGTCTTCACCCCTACTCAATTTAGTTCGAATTCCTCGCACACAAGTGATCTACGGTATGTTTCTCCTCCGATCCTCCATTACTTTTGGATAATTCATCTCTGATCTATTGTCATTATCAATCTAGGGTGAGACTTGTTTTGAACTATTTTCTATGATTATCTTGCCTACATTATTATGTTGGGGAGATTCTTTAGTGTGCTATGATGAGGATTATGCTATGAATATTACTGTTGGATCAAAAAGTTTTATATTTGTATCTTTTATTTGTTTTTAGATGATGAACACGAGGATCCAGACATATTCTCTTGCTGCCGCTAGTTCTAATCGGGCTACAACTCAGGGAATGCATGGGGATTCAATTCAAGAACGAATCTCACCGTGATCATTTTGACAAGATCAAAAACCGAAAAGTCACGGCAACCATGTGGGCTTGCCCCGTCACTTTGAACCAACTTGGTATTTCTATTAACTTTACTTTACTTTGCAATAGAGTTGTCCTACAAACCTTTCTATTCCATGATGCACCAACTTATCGCCGGTTAACCATTTAATTTCTTAGCTCTTTGAGTAGCACCGTTAAAGCATGGCATGGGGAGGATAGAATTTCTTTCTGACTCATGAACAATAATTACTCTCTATCACTTGATGAATGGTGCAATTGTTTTGGTTTACCCAACAATGATCCTAATGCTCTACACGCAGCTTTTACCGACATGGAACCTTCCCATGAATATTGTTATAATAGTATAAGGTTTACCTCTAGAGTCACTAAGGGGAAGAATATTCAACATCCTGCTAATCGCTATTTGTTCTATGTTATTGCCAACACCTTGCAGGCGTGCAATGAGTTTACAAGACTCAATGAGGAGGACATCTTAGTCCTTGCAAAAGCTTCTTTCAACTATGAAAAATTGTCACTTCACTTGGGCGCAATACTTGTGCGCTACTTGGAATACCAATCCCACCAAATCCAAGGACCAATCACTTGTCGAGGCGTCATCACCGTTCTTGCCAATGCATTGGGTATCAACCTAGGTGAGTTACAACCAGTGCTTTATGAATTGCAGGTTGAGCAACACCAACCCGAGGAGGAAATTCCAGAGGAGGATGAGGACCAAGAGGAGGAGCAAGAAGTCCATCATCAGGAGGAGGATCCACCAAACCGGTTTGCTACATATCAAGATTTCCAAGAACTTGGAGGAACTATGGAGGGAATGCATAATCTCGCCCTGAACCTCCGAAAAACATTAAGTAACCTTTCAACTCAATTTGCAAACTGGAGTTACAACTATTTTCCCCCACCATAGTGATTTGAAGGGCTTGCAAAATCCTAAGCTTAGGGTGGTTTTATCTATTTTATATTTTTGTTTTCATTTGATTTATCTTATTTTTGAGGATATGCTTTTATTTGAGTTTATAAGCACTTGTGTTGGTTTCCCCAACACTTTATCCTAGTTGTTTTATTTTATTTGAGATTTTCCAGCCGATCTTTTCCGCCAATTTTCTATTCTTTAATCCCCCTTCTAAAAAACTACAAAAATATTTCTCCATTTATCGTTATTTTCCCTCTCTCATTTTATTTTCGCCTCAAAGTTCTCATTGATTTGCAGGAGAGTGGTTGACTTCGAGTTTCCAAGAAACAAATAAAAAGGGAAGATAGAAGTGGAACCAAACATGAGAGGTATGCCTTATAACTCCCCACTTTTGAAGTTTGAGAAAGCCATGCTAGTTAGTAGTAATGTTGAGTTGTTATACCGGTGGAGTGAGTCTCTATGTCGTAGTAAAATTTTGTTGGCATGGGTTTTAATTGGGTATGTTTTGTTCTAGCTCTTGTAATTAACCAAAGTTTTGCCTAAAAATTTACTAAACAATTAAAACAAGAAAAGGTAAAAAAAATTGAAGACTTGGGTGTGGTAGTGTTTAGTATTGAAAGCTTATTCCTAGAGACACTCAACACCACAGAAAATAATGATTGACTTGATAGCTCTCTTTGAAAGATTTGTTCGGTTTTTTTGAGCATGCCAAAGTTTGATTTGTAAATAATAATAATGATATAGCTTTATGCGTGTCAAACTTCATGGGATATCAACAACTCCGCTAGCCTATGAACGATCTTCATGGAGGAAACTCTTAGATTTCGGCTATGAGTTGATTAAACATATGTAGCAGCAATGCTATAATGGATAAGATTCTTGGCACTCCCGGGTAGCTGTGACATGATGGAATCACTCATCTGGCTAATATGAGTAATAATTATGAAAAAGGAACAAAAACCTTAGTGATGCCACGAGTGTCCATCTCAGCCCGATAAACTAATAATTTTTTTTGGCATGCTCTCAATTACTTAAGAACTGGAATTTTTGAAGGACAATGAATAGAAAAGTAGTGCTTGAAAAGTTTTCATTTATTGATGTGGGAGAATTGAGATACTTCAGTATATATGCTTTTTATGACAAACTCTCACACTCTTAATTCTACATGATTACACTTTATTGTTCAAAGGCAAGCCTATGAGTTAACTACATGACATGGAATAAAGTTTACTCTTTTGAATCATCCATGCTTACTATAATTTTGCTGCGCTATAAGGATTTATGAAACTCGTATGATATGCTTGCCATTACTCTATCTATGATAAAAAAATTCAGATTAATAAAGTGGAGGAAACATGAGACTACCAATCATGAGTAAGATCATCATCTCGTTATTTCAGTATAAATGTTGATTTCCCTTTTGATTTTGGTTTTCTTGCTCGAGGATGATCAAGTTTAATCTTGGGGAGGTTGATGGCTGTGAAATATAGCCATCCACATCCGCATTTAAACTATATATTATTCATATATTTGAATACATATCTCTCTAAAACCTGACAATAATGCCTAATGATTAAAAGGAATGCAATCCTTTCTTGCTATTTTTTCCTGCGTAGATAATGACGTATGATGATGAGAATCACTACATAAATGCCAAAGATACGAGATTTCCAACATGTCAAAGAAACCAGGAGACGTGAAGTGGATCCAGAAGACTTAACGACTAACTATACTGGCCGCCGCCGTATATTTTCCGCCATATAGTTTGCACCGACTTCATTAGGTCAAACAGAACAAGTTTCGTGAAGGGACCCCTATAATAGAGGCTTCAGGCGACGAGAAAAAAGCGCCCGACTCCACAATCTCGCTTCTTTCACCCTAAACTCTCTCTGTCACCACGCCGGAGGAATAGATCTAGATCTAAACCTCTAAACTTCTCCACCACCATAGCCATCTTGCACCACTTGGAATAGTATATCTCATCTCCAATTGGTGAAATTTTGTAAGACTGTTTTCTATCAACTCTATGATCTTTATTACAATGTCTATAATTGTCGATTTCATCTCTATGTGTGAGTAATTATCGTTGGGCTAGGGGATTCAACCTAGCCAGGTAGCTTTTGTGCATGTTATTTATCATAGATGGGATCATGTATTAGTTTGTATGACATTATGATTGTAGTACCGTCTCTTGCCTCAATCTAAGGACTTGTCAGGTACCCAAGACCCCGAGGATTGATCCAGGTAAAGGGAGTGTGAGTAACGACCGATCTGCAGGATAGGAACCCCAGTGTCAGAAAGGGTAGTACGTCTGTATGTGAGGAACTTGCTTGGGATTAACAGTGACATCACTATGCATATCATTAGTTCTCTTTCTTCTATGGATGAGACTAGTAAATTGCCATAAGCGGTTGCGGAGGCGATAAGAATTATGGATGCACTATCCACATATAATTATCTTGCTCTAACAATTACATGAGTACTTTATTATATCTATTATTCCCATCAGATGTTATGCACAGCTACTGGTGAAAACCGAAGACCCTAGGCCCTCTCTATCTCTCTCTCCATCAAGAACAACAACAAGATCGCAAACTCTTGGTCCGGTGAAAACGAAATAGGAATACTAACACTCTCAAAGGTCCATTTAAGTAATCTCACTTTGCTTTCTGCTTCCCAAGTATTCGATAAACCTAGGTCTACTAGGGAAAAAGAGCTATACTACATCCATAATCCAGACCGAAGGTATCAGTGGCCGGAAGAGGATGTGCTGGCCGGAGGATGAGGTCCCGGCCAGAGGAGGAGGAGGAGGAGGTGACGGCCGAAGGAAGAGGTCGCCGTCGTTGTCAACGCAGGAGGAGGAGGACAGAGCAAGGAGGCCAGAGAGAGAGGATAAGGAGAAGGGGAGGAGAAGGGGAGGATAAGGAGAAAGGAGAATGTGAGGAGAAGGAGAAGAATGGGATGGAAAGGAGAGGGGTAGCTGGCGGACCGGATTTGAATTTCGAATCCCGCCCAAAAGGTGGAGAGAAGTGAGTGGTGCTTGGTGGCTCCATGTGCCAAAAAAGTGAAAAAGGTGGTGCCAGAATACTCGAGGCGCTTCCCATACGAGATGCGCTTGTATAATTTAAGAACACAAGGCACATGTTGTATAGGATGTGCCTCAAGTATTCTGGTACCACCTTTCCCACCTACCACCAACGGGCCCACCCACCTTATTCAAGGAGCATATGCTCAATATGCGCCCCCAATATCCAAAAATACAGAACGCGCATATCAGCATATGCGCCTCCAATATTGGGGCACCAACCACCACCGGGCCCACCCACCTTATTCGAGGCGCATCTGGTCCATATGCGCATCGAGTAGGCGCATATGGACCATATGCACCTCGAATAAGGGGAGGCAACCAGGTCTGGTCCGTACATGAAATATAGGAGACACGCCTTTCACAAATGCGCCTACACTACTCAAATATACAAGGCGCACCCTTAAGATGTTACAGAGTCATTTATTAGTTATAGCTTGGACTACAAGTAATACTACAAGCCTGAGTCGGTAAGTATTCTGGGCCTTGTCGTAGCCAGAATTGAATCCGTCCTCTTTCCCTGACTGGGCCGCCTGTCAAGCAAAGCTCTAACTTGTTGGTGGTCCACCCGTCTCAGTGAGTCCTGTGGGTATACCCGAAAAGTATATCCCCAACAGTAGCACCCGGAAGTCTCCAAGATACAAAGTCAGATTAATCATCTAGCTTGATGGTTTCTTTGACTTGTAGATTCCTGAAGGGTTCTCGAAAACTTCATTCAAATGTTTAGGATTCCGAGTCTCGCCTGAGTCGGATATATATTCTAGAGTTCAGACATTTCCATGCTCGATTTCAAACTTGAACCAGATTTTGGATGTTGACGTGCCTGACAAATTTTTAGACCCCGTCCTGTCACAGATGGGATATATAAGGGGTAGAAAATATCCTCATTTTCTCCATCAGCACCCGTTTCTCCCTTCTTCTCCGCGAAATTGCGTTCTCCTCGTCTTCCTCATTCTCTATCCATACCACAGAGATTCACTAGCACCACCAGATTAGTGTTAATCCACCCACAAAAAATGGTGGAGGCATCTGGCTCTGGTGCCATCGGTGCTTCCGCGACGGAGGACAAGAAGTATAGGGGGGTTTCGATCCCCTATGTCCTGGACAACGAAAAACTCCAAGTAACGGAGGATGGGGGCTTCTCCTTGCTTGCGGGTGGAAGAGCGGCTTTGGCGAGCTCTTTCCTGCACCTCGTGCTGACGAGCGAGTCCACTTTGGGATACACCTGGACCGAGGTTTGAACTTTCCGCCATCGGAGTTCTTTACCGATGTAATCCTCCACTATGGCGTCCAACTCCATAATCTTCCTCCAAAATATATCTTAGAGATTAGTTCATATACATCTCTTTGCGAGGGTTTTCTTGGCATTAAGGCAAATCTTCTCTTGTTCTGGTACTACTTTGGTATCTAGAAAAACTCCATTACAACTGGTATTCCTTACAATACTGGCATGCTTATCTTAGTCCTTAGGAAAGAACTAGTCTATCCCAAGGTCATAGCGATTGAGTCGGTTAAAAGTTGGCCAGCCACTTTCTTCTACCACCAGGATTGGCTGTCTCCCGGCAAGACAGAAAGCATGCCCGTATTTTTGATGGTGTTGTCGCTCACCAAGAATCTTGGGACACTGAGCCACCGGCTTTGACTAATAATTTCATCCTTGCCAAGAGGCAGATTGCATATTTTATGAAGCATAAAGGACTGAAGGGATCTGACTTAGTCCATTGTTGGATACTTCGTCGGACTCAACCTCTATAGCACCATGGGGACCGACTGATGTACACGGTCACCCTTGACAAGAGGGACGGCTTAAAGATGAGTCCAACTCTAATCCCCTCCAAGGAGTACAACTCCAGGGTGAAGTGGTTGATCAAGGAGTGAGTGAACCATAAAATTATGGGGATCTTGATGCACATGTATAGGACTAAAAGGCCTCTGACCCCGGTAATATTTCCGACTACTCTATCTTGTTGTTTTGTCTTTTAGTGTTTCGCAATATTGAGTTTTTTTTTTCAACTTTCAGCTTGATAACCTCCTCGATTCGGAGCTTGGTCCTGTTGAGGGATATCCTCCAGAGGAACAAGATCCTCCAGAGCATGAAGAATTTGAAGAAGTATACTAAGCACTCTGCCGGAAACGCAAGAATCTGGTTGTATCAGTTGGCACGCAAGATGTATGCTTCTCCTACCATACTTTCATGTTTTCAGTTGTGTTCATTATGTATCATAACGATCATAACTAGTTATTGTATAGAGATAAATCTTTGATCAAAGGAAAGGGGGAAGTCGGGAAAAGTTATGCGTCAGTAGAAGCTATCCATGTCTTCTCCTATTGTTGCACCTCCGACCCCCAATCCGACCAAGTCCCTAGCGCCGGAAGATGTTCCGTCTCCGAGCATTGCATAAACTGAGCCTTGAAACTTAGGTTTGCAAACCGACGTCACCATGGGTGACTCGAGAAATGATAAGGGTGAACCCTTTAAGGGTAATGATCCTTCCGCAAATAATATTTCCAATGATCCCCAGAAAACTCTAGGTGGCTTCATCAGGAAAAACGCTGAAGATCTGAAAAAACTTGCTCGTGAATGCCTAGAGAGCCAGGATATCACATTAGACGAGGAGGATCAAGAAGTTGAGGATGACAAGCATGTAGAGCTGCTGGAACAAGTCCATCTCCGTGATGAGAATCTAAAAGCCATCACAATTCCACCTCCACCATTTGTCCATTGACTCTTGCTGAAAAGGTTACTCTTGAGATCAAGACCACCCTCCATAAGCTACAACATGAGCATGTTGTAAGTTGTCTTTTCGACTGTTCTTACTCTATGTATATCTTATCCTGTAGCCTCCAAGCATGAAGTTCGATAGGAATCCAGATTTATGCTTTTATAGGATGCCAAAAAACTAAGGAGTGTAGCGTCTAAGGCTCATGCTGAAATTTAATTTAGTTAAAGTTGCAGCCCGAATCTTAGTAGCCTTCTGACTATGGTTACTATTCTGACTTATAGAAAGTTAATGTTTACAAACAGGAATAGTTGAAGAACATATGTGACAAGATGAGAGAGGTAAAAACTCTCCGACTTGAAAATGCTATCTCTTCTCGGATGATGTTTCTTCAGTCGAATTATATGAGTTTGACTAACTGTTATTTTTTTATTTGCTTCAGACTTGTTGAATCAATTTTTCAAGCTTGTGGAGCAGGCCGAGAATTTCAAAGTCTTAGAGCCGGAGAATGCTAGACTTCAAGAACAGATCCAGAAGTTAAGAGCTGTCTGCAAAAGTAGAATCAGCAACATTTTAGAGTCCAGCAATATTGCTACCGAGGAGCGTGATCACACCATTTCTCTCAAGGATAAGGAAATATCGGACCTGAAGGCAGAACTGTACCGGCAAAAGGACACCACTCAAGCACTTCGGGATGAACTCCGGAGTTTGAGAGAGGAAAAGGCCAAAGTAGTCAAATTTATCTTCAGTATGTTTTGCTATCATTCTATCTCCTTTTACTTGTTTCTTTCATTTTTCTAAAAATTGTGTGTCGGATTTTGATTATTGTGTCTTATCCTCATAGCCTCTCAACCTTCTGGATTCTTCATCATCCGAGTCACGCACCAGCTAACATGAAACAGTCGGAGATCTGCTTCATGATTTCCATTAATCTCTTGAAGAGTTTGGTGAAGCCGTTGATCTCCCCTACTTACACAAGCTTTCGGAGTTGGAGGTGCGTGACAACACGAAGGATATGCCCAAGCTGGTCCAGGACTGGAAGATGTCGTATGCTCGTACAGCTGTGCAGAATGCTCTGACAATGGTAATGAGCCATCATGGAAACATGGAAATCTGGCAAGTTACGGGTTATGTGACTAAATATGAAGATGGCAAGAGCCCTAGAACGTCGGAGAAATTTGGGAGTCTTGTGCTGGATACGCTTGTCATGTGGCCAAGATGACCAACTTCGAGAAGACATTATTTACTTCCATCAAGTGCCTCCAAGCCCCCTAGTCGAAGCTAAAGAAGATTCCAAGGATGACGAGAAGACCGAGTCTGACGTCCCCTTCCTGGAAAAAGAGCACTGTAACTTGGGTGGTAGGACCGCCGATTCGGCAGATCCTTCTCCTCCACCTGTAGTATAGATTCCAAGAGGAAAAACTTTCAAGTATTCTGAGCCAGGCATGATATATAAACTACTTTATTTGGTGGTGCTGTTATGTAAGAACTAATGCTTTTCTACTTAGAAGATAGTATATTTTGATGTGCTTGAAAATTTCTTAAGAACTTTGTGTTTATCCTTATCATTTTATCTGGATTTGTCCCTCGTCTCTTCCATGAGCTGGAAAACCTTTAGCATGGAAACTTTGTCGAGCAATGGAGCTCAATTGCTAAACCAGTTTAAACTCGGAACAAAGTCGGCTTCCAGTACCAGCAATTCATTACTTGAAAAATGAGATTTACACACGAAGGTAACATATTTATAGGTTTTCAAAAATCATAACTAGAATGAACATGAGCCTAAAGTACATTCAAGCATCCTTGGATTTTTGAAATTGACATGCTCTTTTGGAAATAATATGGTAAAAAACTTCTCAGAAAATTATGAGGTAACCAATAATTCATTTCACTTTGAACGTGTACATATGATTATAAGGAAATAGAATTACGAATAGAAGGGACATATATGTGCAATATTCCATTGACTATGTAGCTCATCTGGGTCTGTACTACCGCCAACTCTCTTTCTCTTCCGAGTATCAGGTATTTACTTGATTGGTATCATATCAGTTAAATAATATGATCCATTATGCATAACTCAGCTGATCATAAAAGGTCCATCCCATATAGGGGAAATTTTGTTCTTTCTTTTTTGCATAAGTCAGAGAATGAAATCACCCTTTCTAAAAGAACAATTTTGTACTCTTTGACTGTGGCACTTGCGTAACTTCCGCTGATAGGTTGTATATCTCTTCTAAGCAACGGGACACAAACTTCTTTGATTATATCAAGATCATTTTGTTGAGAAACTTGTACATCATCTTTGATATATTCTTTGACTCGGGGAGATTGATGAACTAAATCACTCGGAAGAACTTCTTCTTCACCGTAGACCAAGAATAAAGGAGTGTATCTGGTTGATCTATTAGGAGTCGTTCATAAGCTCCAAATCACAGATGGTAGTTCTTCACCCAAGCCCCCGAAGCACGTCGAAGTGGTGCTTCTAGACGAGGTCAGAGTCCAAGTAAAATAAGATTGTTTGCCCTTTCGACTTGTCCATTGGCTTGTGGGTGTGCGACTAATGCAATATCAAGTCGGATCCCTTGTTCTTTGTAGAATTCAGCTAATTCTCCCAAGGAAAAGTCGCTCCCGTTGTCGGTAATGATATTGTGTGGATAACCGAATCGGCTAATTATGTCCTCGACGAACTTTCTGGTTGTGGCTCCATCACAATTTGTTTTGGGTTTAGCCTCAATCCATTTTGTCAATTTTTCCACCATCACTAAGAGATGGGTAAATCCACATTTTTTCATTCTGAATGTCCCTACCATATCAAGCCCCAGACCGCAAATGGCCATGGTATAGGGATTGTTCTTAGCTAATAACTGGAATATGTGCTCGACGGGCATACTTTTGGCAGCCTTTCCATTGACCAGTTTCTCGGCATCTGCCTTAGCTGTGAGCTAAAAGAATCGCGGAAAAAAGCTTTTTCCACTAAGGTTTTGGCTGCAGCGTGATGAACGCATTCGCCTTCGTGGATTCCTCGTAAGATTTCCACTCCTTCTTCCGGAGAAATACAACACTAAAATACCCCAAAAACACTATACTTATAGATCTCACATTAACAATTGTGTAGGCTTTTGCTCGTCGGACGATCTGTCGGCTTAGAACTTCATCTTCAAGTAATTTCCCATCTACCAGGAAATCAAGGTAGGGTTTTGTCTAGCTAGGAATTACAGCAAGAACTGCTACTAAAGGTGAGTCAGATTTCGTCGGATAGCCCTCATCAACTTCTATGGTAGAGGGAACTTTGAGGTGCTCTAAAAAAGCACCATCCAAAAATGATTTCCGCGGAGAGCCTATTCTTTATAGAGCATATGCTTCCTTATTTTCTGCTCGAGGGATGTGTTGAACCTCAAACCCTTCAAACATTTTGGATAGTTCTTCCACAACAACTTTATATGATGCAATGTGTTTATTTGCATTGCAGATATTGGATACTTGTTGTGCAACTACATCCGAGTCTCCATAACACATGAGTTGAGTAATGCCAATGTCTTTGGCTATGCATATTCCATGTAACAGTTCTTCATATTCGGTAATATTATTGGTTGATGTGAAGTGAATCTGTAACACAAAGAACATCTTATATCCTTAGGGTGATTTGAGCACCACACCACCGCCCGAGCCTCCTCGTGCTTTTGACCATTGAAATGGAGGGTCCAAAATTCTGATTTTGGAGGATTTATGTTTTCCACCGTCTCTATCCAATCAGCGACAAAGTCGGCAAGTATTTGTGACTTTATTGGTATACATGGCTTGTACTCAATGTCGAAAGTTGCTAGATCTATTCTCCACTTTTCGACACGTCATGTGGTGTTGTGGTTATTGATTATTTCTCATAGGGGAGCGGTACTCACCACTATGATCTTGTGCTCTGTAAAGTAGTGTACTAGCTTTCTGGTGGCAAAGAATACGTCATAGACTAACCTTTGGTAATGTGGATACCTTTGCTTTGACTCTGTTAGGAGCTCACTTAGATAATAAGTTGGATGCTGCAACAAATATTCGTGGTTTTCCTCCTTGCACTCCACTAATGTAACAATGCTGACGATTCTGTTTGTTGCTGTGATGTAGAGTAACATAGGCTCTTGTGGCTTAGGTACAGCAAGGATCGGTGGATTCGAAAGTAGATCTTTGAAACTTTATAGTGTAGCGTCAGCTTCTTTTGTCCAGAAAAATTTTATGGTCTCCTTCGAGATCTTGTATAATGGTGCGACTCTTTCTCTGAGCCGGCTGATGAACCACCTTACCGTTGCGATGCAGCAAGTGAGTCACTGGACATCCTTCAGGCGACTCGGCCTAGTAATGGTGTAGATCCGTGATTTTGTCTTGGTTCACACTTATGCCTCTTTATGAGACGATGAAACCTAACAATTTTTTTCTGGTATCCCAAAGAAACATTTCTTTGGGTTAATCATCATGTTGAATTGGCGTAGGTTAGCAAATGTTTCCTCTAAGTTGGAAATCAATATTTCGTTCTCTTTGTACATAACCGCTATGCCATCTATGTATACATGGACGTCGCGTCCGATTGGATCATTGAGGCAACACTATATGGTTTGTTGATATGTTGCTCCTGCATTCTTTAAGACGAAGGGCATAGTTTTGAGGTAGAAGGTTCCGAAGGGAGTGACGAAAGACGTCTTAATTTGATCCATTTTTTCATCGGTATTTGGTGATATCCACAATATGCGTCGAAAAACAGAGTAATTCCGACCCTTCTATGGAATCAATAACTTGATCGATCCTTGGAAAAGGGAACGGATCTTTGGGGCAAGCCTTGTTCAAGGCAGTATAATCAACACACATCCTTAAATCAACAGTTTCCTTTTTAGGGACGAGTACATGATTTGCCATCCAATCTGTGGGGATGACCTCTGTGATAAATCTGGCTAAATCTACTTGGGCTAATTCCTTAGCGATAGCTTTGCGCTTTTCATTGCCAAACCGTCGTACGGACTGTTGACGGGTATAGCGTCAGGATAAAAATTGAGCGAGTTCTCAGCAAGTTCCCTAGGTACTCCGGTTATATTAGAAGGATGCCATGCGAAGATATATTTATTATCTTTGAGTAACTCGACGAGCACACATTCCTATGCGAGGTATAAACCAACCCCTATGTTGGGATCATCTTCCTTCAGTGGCGTCGCCTTCGTCTCTTTTGGTACCTTGAACTGCAGACTCTGTTTCAGCACCTTGTTGCGGGCATCTCGGATAGGTCGATGTTTTCTTGATCTCCTAGTACTCCTGGGCGTGCAGCACGACTTTAGAAAAGGTGGCAGATCCTTCTTTGCAGTCTTGTTCTTTCTTTGGGTTTCCCTGGTTAGTGATGACGATGTTGGGACCCGATAGTTTCACCATGTTGTAGATGTAGCAGGGGCGAGCCATGAACGTCTAGTAAGCCGGACGCCCGAAGATGGCATTATATGCACTTTTGAATGGTACCACTTCAAAAGATAGTGGTTCGATCTGGTAGTTATATGGAGTACCGAATATTACGTCCATTGTGATCTCACGCAGCGAATCTGCTTGTCTCCCTAGTACAATGTCATGGAAAATCACATTGCTATGGTTTAACTAACTTTCATGAATCTTCATGTTGTGCAGTGTCTCGATGTAGAGAATATTTATGCTCCTGTGACCATCCCATGAGTGTTTCAGAGAACTCATAGCCATCAATAAGAGGATTGATTACTAGGGGGTACTTTCCCCGACGATGAGCTTTATTCAGTTGATCACTTTAGTCAAAGGTGATGGTTACTTCCGACCAATCCAGAAACTAGGGGATGGCCGGAACCATGGCGTTAAGCTCATGGAGAACCGTGTTTTTGACCTTAGCCGGCTGAGTTCTAAGGAAGCTAAGATAAGTTTCTTTATTTGTAGGATAATCTTTCTTTCCCTCTAACTTGGGTTGTGCGGCATCCGCTTCTTTCATGTCAGAATCTTCCATGGCCTCCTTTCCTTCCTTGGAATTTTTCTTTCCTTTTTGTCACCCTGCCATGTAGCGAGCGAATTCGTATTTCTTGATGTCGTCATTGAAGCTACACTCGTCATTGGTGTGGGAAGAACCCCCGTTCATGTTCGGGTGATGTACACAAGGGTTGTTGGCAATGTCGGTCCAGGAATAAGTTTTTCAGGGCTGCTGGTCTCCTCTAACATGGACTCTGGAAGTTGCGTGGCCTCGTCCCCGGCCGCCTCCGCACCCACATTGTCCTACATATCTGAATGTATCATTGACTATTGTATTGTTCAGATTGGGTTTGTCTTCCAAGGTATTCTTGCGCTTATGGTTCTGCTATTGCCTAGGCTGCTTAGCCGACTGTGGCACGGCCATAGCGTTCAGAAGTATCTCTGAATCATCGTCGGCATCATCATATTTGCTTGCCTTGTTTATCATTTCTCCCAAGTCGGTGACTTTGTCGCAGTTCAGGCGATGACGTAACAATCCGATTGGGAGCCCTGTGATGAAAGCTTTGATCGCGGTTTGATCATTTACTCCTTCACAGGAGTTCTTCGTGTTGATCCATCGGCTGAGGTAATCCTGGCAAGTTTCTTTGTATTTTTGAGTGCAATGCTATAGGTCATTTACTGTACAAGGCCTCTCGTATGTACCCTCGAAATTCCAAAAGAATGCACTCTGCATATCATACTAGTTGTTTATTGAGTTTTCTAGCAACTCACTGAGCCATGATCGAGCCGTTTTCCTCAGCATAAGTGGGAGATATCGGACAGTGACTAGACTGTTTCCACCATTGGCGATGTAGCAGACCTGGAAAAAATCCTAAATCCAAGTATCTAGCCGAGCCACATCATCGTAGGATTGAATTTTCTTTTCGATACCAAAGTCAACCAGAAATTTGTTCTTGTGGATTCATGGACCAAAGCACTTGGGTCCGACATATACATCTTCCTATTCGTAGAGCCGTGAGTTAATATTAGATTCAATGCGGTGGAGAGCATCATTTGGCAAGACTGATCTCCGCCTTGGTTGCTCACTGTGTCTGCGGGGCGCTGATATCGGATTTTGACTTCTTCTCCTCTCATTTCCCTCTCCGCCCCGACGGCTACCATGGCTATGATGAGAACCATCATGGTCACTGCTAGGTGGGGATGGTGGCTCTGGTGGGTTGTTTCCAGTTGAATGGTGGCTTCCTTCCGGAGCGTCGTTGTGATGCCTCCGAGGTGGATCTTCATCACGTCGATCGTTGTGCCGACTTTGTCCAGCGTAGTCTTTGTCGTTTCTTCGTCTGATGTTATCATTGTTGCGACGCGGCTCAGCCAAACGGATGAAGTCCCTTGGAGGCACATTTTCTGCCTGTCCTGCTCTCGCCGGCGCTGCATTGATGCTATGGTATCTATTTTGCCGATGATGGGATTTGTGTGGTACTACTTCCTTTATGGCGTCACGTGACGCTACTGGAAGAACTTTTTTCTAGCCTCGTGCAGGCCTGCGGTTCTGGCCTGAAGAGCCAGTTCTTGAATGGTGATCATCCCTAGGCTCGGAGCGATAATGATGTTCCAGATTCCTTGGGGGCCTTATATCAGCATCATGGTTCACATCAGTGCGGTATTGTTTGGATTTCGAGGCGAGCTTCCTGGTGAAAGATGTGTTTTTTGTTTCTCCAAGCCTTTGTTGAGTAACGCAACGCACGGCTGGACCTGTTCAGGAGACAGATTGTTGGCGAGGATAGCTCTGGTGGCCGCTGAGTTTTCCATCGGAGTGTTGTAGACTCGGTTTTCATTGCCATCTAGTTGAAAGTGCCCCCGTCCCCCCGTGTTTCTGTTGAAGAGAGATTTGCGGACTTCCGAATATGACAAGTATTAGATTGACTATAAATGACATGTACTTGTCTTATAGCGAGCAGCTAGTTGTACTATTGTCCTTGCTCTCAACCTGAGCCACCTCGACACCACCCGCATGTACCCCTCCTGCCACCGCCTGTCACCAGATGTCCAAGCTCCAATCGCCACCAACCACCGAGTTGCCGCTGCATGCAGATGCCAGCCCCACCCGACTACGCTGCCGCCTACTTCCTCCATGTCCCCTTCAGCCAAGCCAGAAGCAGCGAATCGAGCAGCGCAGCACTTCCCAACGATAAAATTCCCACATGAACAGTCAACTTTAGCACTTCAACAGTCGACTGCGCCCGTGCTCAGCACTTCAACGGGTCAACTTCGCCAATCTCTGGGTAGTGCATCGGATATTCCCAATGATAAAATTCCCACATGATAACAGACCGTGTTTTCTTCTCATCGGCGTCTGTTTCTGCTACCTCGAAATTTTAAGATGGTGTCAATAGACTATTTTCGAGCGAGTGCTATTTCCGCTACCTCGAAATTTTAAGACGGTGCGAATAGACTATTTTCGAGCGAGTGCTATTTCCGCTACCTCATGTACAATCTAAAGACCCATCTACCCAACTCTGACCCGAACTGTGAGACTCGGCCCTAACCATATTTTTCTAATTATTCCATCTATTCTTGTTGTATTAAATCATTCATCCTTACAATGTCATGTGGTTTGAGGTATTTAGCCAATTCATCTATTAATTAAATATGGAGTGTTTACGCGGGATATCCTTGTCATATTCTGAACTCCATTTAAATTGTGTAGCGCACTAAAATTATGTTTTGTCTTGTTAATTCAATATTTAAATTATGGTGTAGTTAGATAACTTGAACCACTATAGTACTCACCGGGATTCCGATTCCTCTTAAGATTGCTAAGATAGATCGCATCTTGCCATGTCATGCATCATATCATCTTGTTGAATCTTTGCCGTAGTATTAAATAGTGCATTCAGTGTTTCTTTTAGTTCTTTGCTTATTCATGGATTAGGCCATTGAGTTGATACGAGCTTCGCCCCGGATCTCCAATGAATCTTCGACAGCGTTTCTCAGACGAGCATTTCCCCCTTTCTATCTATTTTGCATTTATAGTCTTTACTTCCTCCTATTAATATATTTCTACCTGTATTGCGATGCTTTAGTCTTTTTATATCTGTTATATCCCTTGCAACCTATATTGACTTGGACAGTTCCTATTACCTGTTGTTTGATAAAAAGATGGTCTCGCGAGTCGTAGTTTCTTGCTCAGGTGTTGCTTCGCGTTATCGATGTTCCACTGATGTTAGGGGTTGGCAGATGCTTAATAGTGGAGATGATCATGGATTTAATTACAATTTGTTAATTAAATGTTGGGATTAGATATTAATGCAGAGGCACAGAGAGGCAATAGTTGAGATCTGGTTATTATCCTGCCTCCTGTGTCCACCTAGGACCCGAGTTTTTGACAGTTGTTCTGAAACTAAGCGCGCTAACGACATATATGGTGTATGGGCACCCCTATTGATTTATTACTTGATTCCAAAGTATTGTTTTGGGGTTCATAAAGTAGTTCAAACTTTATATGTTACATACTGTACTTATGACATGTATTCCATGTATAAAATGTTTATTAGATGTTGTTCGATGAGCGTTTATTATTATTGCATAGGTGCAGCACTCTGTCCGGAATAATATATTGTCTATGACCTCTGCTCGCATTGTCCATTGCGCGTAACCTCTAGGTCCGTACGAGACTTAGCTATACATTGTATGGGTAGCCCATTCAGGTGGACCCTATTTACTTGCTTTGGGTATGGGAACACGTCGTGTTCGAGGCCCCCGCTGACATATCGATGGGTGTATATTAATTGATCTGGCAACAAGGGTTGAAATACGTAGGAAACTTTTGTGCACCCTTGCAGGATAATTTGTTTTTTGAAAATACGTATTTGTGATTATGGACGACTTGGAGCACAGTTTCTCGATCATAAACAACTATAACTAAAGTTTACTGTTATAATTTGACTTGTATCTGATATAACTAGTAAACCACCATGAAAAAATATATAAAATTACCAACCATGTGAGTTTTCTCGGAATGACTTCCTTGTTTGGTATCGAGGGGGAAATATCAGGATGGGTATGCTTGGTGTTACTATCAGATTGGTTCCGAATAGGTATTTCATATCTCTCTCTAATAGCCGACAGTTGTAGAGTCTCTATAGGTTGTTTAGTGCATGCTTCGCTGCAGCTTCAGTCCATCATACTTATATAGGCGAGAGCCGCCGAATTCTAAGATTCATCATGTACTAGCCTCAGTACTGGCCGCTCTTTTTTCCTTTTCCTTTTGTCGGCACCCCTTTTGTCTTAGAAAGTTTTGAGATCGGCGTTGTTAGCAGGGTTACCCTTTTGGCTTGGCTGAGAAGGGTTATGGACGCCATTCACTACAAGAAATATTTCCTTCCACAACGACTGGGCCCGTCGGTCGTCGTAGAAGGCGCCTCTTCCGCGAAGAAAATCTCGGCTCGACCGTGGCCGATGCAAAACTTTTTTTTTCTCGGTTTCGCGCCCCTCTACTACGATAAAACCGCTAAAAACATGAAGGAAGCTCGTCGGGCGTGTGGCAGAAGTAATATTTCCGCTTCCTCACGAGATGTTAACTCGCCAAAATATTTTTTGCGTGTGGGTCCCGGACGTCATTGACTCTAGCAGATCAAACTTTTTCGGTCGTGCCTCCCTGATTTGAACTTGATAATGTTGTTTGATGCCTCTTCAATTTAGTCAGGCTGCTGGGTCCCACATGTCTGCCTCACATTAGAGAAATCGTGTATATGATGGAAATTTTTTCCTTCCCTGTTTCGAACACGTTTCTCTGTTCCAAACTTGATAGCGTCGCTCGATGCATCTGTCGTTTAATCAGAATGCTGTGTCCCACGTGTCATCCTCACATTAGAATAAATTTGTGCATGATGGATTGTTTACCTTGGCTCATGCCTTCCTGATATGAACTCGATAACGTTGCTCGATCTATCTTCCATTAATCACGATGCTGGGTCCCACATGCCAGTCTCTCATTACAAGAATCATGTGTATGATGGAATTTTTTTCCTTCGCTCCCTCTACGCTCTTTTGAACTTGATTACGCTGCTGTTTAATCACGCATCTAGGCCCATCTGTCATCCTCTCATTAGAAGAAACGTGTGTATGATGGATTTTTTGCCCTCGGTCACGCTGCCCTGTTCCAAACTTGATAGCGCTGCCAGATGCATAATCACGCAGCTGGGCCCCACGTGTCATATTCTTATTAGAAGAAACATGTATATGATTGAAATTTTTGCCCTCGGTCGTGCCTCCGTGTTAACTTGATAGTGTTGCTCGCTGCATCCGCCATTTATTCAGGCTGGTGGGTCCCATATGCCCTGCTCACATTAGAAGAATCGTGTGTATATGATTTAAATTTTTATTCTCTAGCGCTACCCTATTCCTAACTAGATAGCGTTTCTCGATAAATCTTTCGTTTGGTCAAGCTATTGGGTCCCACATGCCATCATCTCATTAGAAGAAATGTGTGCATGTAGGATTTTTTTCTCGCTCGCGCCTTCGTGTTTCGAAATTGGCAATGTTGCTTGATGCATAAGCCATTTATACAAGCTGCTGGGTCACATATGTTAGCCTCAAATTAGAAGAATACTGTGTATATGATGAAATTTTTTTCTTCTTTCGTGCTACCGTGTTCCGAACTATACCGTGTTCCGAACTAGATAGCGTTGCTCGACGAATCTGCCGTTTGGTCACGGTGCTGGTTCCAACATGTCAGCATGTCATTAGAAGAATGTGTATATGTTGGGCTTTTTTCTCGCTCGCGCCTACCTTATTCGAACATTGCTCGATGCATCACCTATATAAGGTCTCTCTGGAGGGTCTCACATGTCAGCCTCTCCATAAATGAAATGTGCTATGATGGATTTTTTTGGCCGCCTCCGTTATTCTGACTTTGGTCTGTTGTTGGGTCTCAGACGTCATCATCCTCTGTGCAGGAAACGTGTCTATGCTGGGTCCTAGATGTCTGCCTCTATTTGAAAGAAACGTGTGTTTGTTGGACTGTTTTTTTTGGGTTGAGTCCGCTGTTATGAGCTTGGCAACATTGCTGGATGTTTTTGAGTGGAAACGTGTCTATGATCCAGCAGCAGTTTACCTGGGCCCCAGATATCAGCCTTACAGATTACAAAAATGTTAATCTACACTCCGATGTTGGGTCCCACATGTCATGCTTCTATGTACAGGAAACGTGGCTATGTTGGGTCCCACATTGCAGTCTTCTCTGGGCAGAAAACGTGTCTATGCTGGGTCCCACATATCAGCCACTATTTAAATTAAATGTGTTCATGCTGGGTTCCACATGTCAACTTATATTTGAATTAAATGTGTGTATATATGTTGGACTGTTTTTTTGGATCGAGTCCGCCGTCCTGACCTTGCCAACATTGCTAGATGCAGCAGCAGTTTATCTGGGTCCCAGATGTCAGCCACTATTTGGATTAAACGTGTCCATGTTGGGTCTGACATGTCAATCTCTATTTAAATGAAACGTGTGTATATATGTTGGACTGTTTTTTGGGTCGAGTCCGCTGTCCTGACCTTGGCAACATTGCTAGATGCAGTAGTAGTTTATCTAGGTCCCAGATGTCAGCCTAAGAGTAAAAAAAGTAACTCTATATTAATACATATTTCCTAGGATTTGAACTCGAGACCTCACTACCGGTTAACTGGGTGCCTTGCTACTATGACAGAAACAACTAATTGAATAAAATCGTTAAGTTTTGATGTTATAACTTATTGACTTGTATTCTTAAAAAGGCTTTCTTTGAACATTTTTATCTCCTATCAAATGATAAGACGGCGCTCCTGGCAGTTAAACTAAAAATTGCAGGCGCTATAAAAAAACTCTGCAGGCAGAGTTGTTTTAAAAATATTGAGAGGTGGGGGGCAATGCCCAAAAGGCCGAATTAAAAAGAGTTTGGCTATTCTACACGGGCTGCTCTACATGGGATATACTCCATAGGCTATTCTCCATGTGATTATTTCTGAAATTTCCCTGGGCTATGGTCAGCAGTCCCCTTATACCGCTAAAAGGCCAAATTAAATGTTCTAGGATAAAGAGGGGTCGAATGAGTTAGATTTCTTCTCCTGGTATATAAAAATTACATTTTGTTTTGGCTCGGCCAGATTCGAAACAAAGATCTCAGAGAGGGACGGGAAGAAATCGATAATTCTTTTTGGTAGATATTTATATACACTATGCAGTACATAATAAGATAGAAAAATTATTGACAGATTCACAGTTCACATTCAGTAGCACTTGATCAATTCAGCAGAATTTCAAAGTTAGCGATTTATCAATACAGACACTGAAATACAATAGCAGTATAGAGAGAACCAGTTCCTGTTTCATCTCTTAAAACCTTTTCACCCGATCAGTTTTCCCTTTTCTCCAAACACACTTCACCATTGGAGCATGCAAAACTTACGATCAAGTATGCTTCGAGTACCTTTTCTCACATCAAATGCCTGTGCGACCCCCCTATGCTACCCAAAATTCCCAAGTCTTATCTAGATAGTGCCAAGGCCATGTTTCAAAACAAAAGCAAGACTATCTACTTCCCTTTATTTAAACAAGTCCCAATACATTAGTATTATTTTCACAAAATGCTTTAGTAATATCAATGACAAAAAAATTGAAAGTTTCAATAGATTTCCTATGTGACCCCTATATGCAATCCAAAATGCCCAAGACGCATCTAGATAATTGTGATAATGCTAACTTTCAAAAGAAAAGCAAGATAATTTGCTACACTTGATATAAACAAGTATTCCAATTACATCACAATTAGTTGTCAAAATATTGTACTAGTAGTAACGACAGAACATTTCACAGACTCAACCGTATAGAATAAGACCAAAAAAATATTGACAGATTGCCAATTCATATTCAATAGCACTTGAGAGATTTACCAGCATCACAAACTGACCGATTAGCAGTACACAGACAATAACCATCAGAATTGATAGCTTCGGCAACGCCTGATTCAAAAGAAAAGCGAGACCATATTCTGCACTCGATAAGTTGATCTGAACAAGTACCAGTACATGGTTATTACTTCAAAATAGATTAGTAGAGGAAGAACTGCATACAAAATACTTAGAACTACCTTAAGCCAGGAACTACTATTCTTACTAGCATTTGAAAGATTCAGCAGTACAAAATAAGAAATCAAAATATCGACAGATTCCTAGTTCAAAGTGGCTGATTCAGCAATACAGACACTGAAATTCAATAACAGTACAAAGATAATCAGTTCTTCATTCAGTTTGCCCTTTTCTCCGAACAGACTCCATCATTGGAGCATGCAAAACAGACGATCAAGACTGCTTTTCTATGCATACCTCGTTCTTACATCAATGCCAGTGTGAGCAACATATTTGCAACCCAAAATGCCCAAGCTTCATCTAGATTGTGAAAAGGCCATATTTAAAAAGAAACGAATGATCGGCTATTTACTTCCCTTGATCTAAACATGTACCTGGTACGGAATAAAATAGAAAAATATCAACAGATTCGCATTACATAATCAGTGTTACTTGACAGATTCAACATCATTTCAAAGTGACCGATTTAGCAGTATAGATAATGACAAAAGAATTTACAGATTTTACAATACAGACATTGAAATTCAATAGATGTAGCAAGGCCATAATTCAAATGGAAAGAGAGACCATATTGTGTCCATGCTGTTCCAAAAGAAGAGTAAGACCATCTACTGCGCTTGATCTAAACAAGTACAAGTACATCACTATTAGTTCTACAAAAATACTTTAGTAATATCAATAGAACATTTGATAGATTCACTAGCATTTGAAAGATTTAGTAATACATAATTAGAAAGAAAAATATCAACATATTCCCAGCGACACTTGACAGACTGATCAACATTTCAAAGTGACCGATTCAATTTGTCCTTTTCTCAGAACACTCGATTATTGAAGCAAGAAAAATTGACGAACAAGTATGCTTTTGTGTGCATACCTCCTTCTCACATTAATGCATGTGTGTGTGACCTCCATAGGCAAGTAAAAATGCCCAAGCCTCGTCTAGATTATGAGTTTATGACAAAGCCAAGTTACAAAAGAAGAGAAAGACAAAGTTGCACTTGATCTAAACAAGTACCAGTACATCAATATTAGTTCTACAAAATACTTTAGTAATAGCAACGACAAACAAAGGAAACGCAGTACCATCTCCTGCCCTTGATCTAAACAAGTATCAGTATATAGTACAAAATACTCCGAAATACAAGACCTAGTAATATACTAGTATTTCTTTGCAGCTAAAATGGTTCAACATGGCTGATACCAACTGAACTATCCTATTACATAGTATTACGATTACTTATGGTAGCTAGGCTCCAATTCCGGTCATTGGCAATGCTCGGGATGAGCCATAATGGGGTCTCTAGAGATTTCCATACAATGTTGGTTGAGAAACCAACAACTTCTTCTTTAGTATTTAGACTGAAGCAGCATCTTTCAGGAAAAGGCGTATATCCAAATCCTATTGCATGGTGGGAGGTGTAGACACGGTTGCTTCTCGTCAGATATCTTGGGGCAACATCTTCAACGCCTACTGCAATGTTAATCAGATAGATCAATCAAAGGAAAAGGAAATATGCTCCTAGGTCAGCGATCTATATTCATGGCTTAGGTGGAAACAAGTAAGAAGTGTCCTTTAAGTACACCTTGCAGCCACACCTAGTAGCATAGGTGCCAAAAGTGCGACCGCAATGATCAACACTATGATCAGGAACAGGATTGACATGGCCATGATAAGTACTGCCATAAAACTACTCATCTGTTATGCCCTCAGTATGGATAAGAAGGCGAGATTCGTCTACAGATATTGCTAAGAACCATAAACGAGGTTCGTACTCCTCATCATCTATGTCATGAAGGTTGCCCTCCCCAAGATGCACGCTAGGTGGTGCTGAGAGCATAATAAGACCTTGAAAAAGAAATGACGGCCAAATCAGCCAAAACTATTTTACATCCATAAAAACTGAAACTAGTGATTACAAAAGGTGTGGATCAAGCTTACCAAAATAAAGATGATTCTAGACATAACCACTGCCACTATAAGTGGCTTTAAACACCAGACCCTTGTGGATAATTGCATCGTTGTATCTGAAAAAGTACTGGAATTGGTTCTCAAGAACTGTCCATGTATACTCGTCGCCATCAAGGGTAGCCATTGAGTAGTCAAAGATAGCAACAAGAGAGAAATCTAAATAATGCGCAATAGTTGTGGGAGCTCGGCAAATAGCAATCTTCTGGTGGATAATGGTGTGATCATTATGCATGAATGTAAACTGATCATTGGTGGGTACAAACTCATGGACTTGTCGAGAGGAAAGCGTTGATGAGTATACACATTGACAAGATCCCACTTAAACTCGCACCAAAAAGTGGCGATCCAATCTCCATTGGCAACTACCCACTATTTACCCATACAATTCGGGAACACAGCGTTAGAGGAGAACTTATCCAATGGCGTCCGCTTGCATGTCATGCCCCTTCCCTCGAAGTACTCATTGAATTCCCATGGTTTCTTAGTCGGGTGAGAATGAAGAACACAGAGGAGGCCAAACGGCTGAGAAGCATGTAAAGTTGTACTATATTTTGCCGAGTCAAGAAGATGTTTGGACGAACCAGCGAGGCTCGCAGAGGTGATGATGCCGCATCTCGTTATGAGTTCTTCAAGCGGGTCTTCGGTAAAAACCTCCTGGAATATATCAGAATCATCACTATCCTTTCTCGGTCCTGCCATCGCAAGGGAGCTGCTAGAAGTTGGAACAATAGCTTGCTTTGGTTTTCTGGAAAAGATGGAAGATCGATGGTAGCAGGCGGGATAGGAAGAAGAACAAACACTCTCATACTGTGTGGTGGATAGGATCAAAAAGAGGCATGGTGGAGGAGTGGAACGGCGGCGCTTGGCATAGAGGTAGGGGAATGGGGAACCGGGGATACAAAGTAGTATAGGGGAGGCTTGATAAAATGATTAAAATGGACGCATGCTCCTCTTCTCTAGTTCCCCTAAGATCAGTACGAATGGAAGGGTAGCTATAGGACCAACACTTGTGTAATTTATGGTCAAATTTTCAGTTCCTTGATGTAAAATATACTCCCACCGCCCGTATAAAATTTTAATCTAAAAGTTTTAAAATTTAAAAGAATTTAAGCTTAGTTGTCAATGAGTATGAACATTCTTGGATTCCAAGCCGAAAGACCAATATCATGGTCATATCTACATCATACTTTATGTGGATGATCCATAGGACTCGACTATCAAGTAGCTCGACTCGTTAATGCTCTAACTCTTTAAGGCTCGGATAATTCAACTCGTTAAGGATATGAGAAAAAATTAAAGCCTGGCTCGTTTCATACTCATTGACAACTAATAAAATTATAAACTAAAAATACGTGGTAAAATCAAAAGAAAATTAAGCTTAGTTGTCAATGAGTATGAACGTTCTGGGATTTCAAACCGAACGACTAGAGCCATGGCCATATCTACAACATACTTTATGTTGATGATCCCATATCCAAGGATTTGCATGACGATAAATCTGGCCATATTTTGAAAACACTCAAAGAGGAAATAGTATGAAGAGTATGTCTTGATCATCTTCTATCTCGAGGAGGCGAACCCGATTGTTTACCTTGCTTAGTGCTGAATGTATGAACCTCGATGTAATTTTCCTAATTTTAGATCCTTGGTGTAAAATGTACTCCCGTCACCCGTGTAAAATTTCAACCTTAAAGTAAGTGGTAAAATCTAAATGAATTTAAGCTTAGTTGTTAATGAGTATGAACATCCTTCAATTTCAAGACAAATGGCCAAGGTCATGGAAATATCTACATCATACTTCATATCGATGATCCCATGTACAAGAATTTTCATATTTTGAAAAGAATCGAAGAGGTAGTATTTAGAAGAGTATGGCTCGATCAGCTAGTCTCACGAGAAGGAGTCAAACCCGACTATTTTCCTTGCTTAAATAATTTAGGGTCCTTTGTGCTAAAATGTATGGACCTTGATGTAATTTTCCCTATTTTATCTCCTTTATATAGGATGTACTCCCACCTACAGTGTAAAATTCTAACCCGAAAGTATGTGGTAAAGTCAAAAAGAATTTAAGTTTAGTTGTCAATGAGTATGAACATTCTTGGATTTCAAGCCGAACGACCAGTGTCTTGGCCATATCTAATGTTGATGATCCCATATCCAAGAATATGCATGCTCACAAATTTGGCCATATTTTGAAAACAATCTAAGAGGTAGTAGTACGAAGAGTATGGCTCGATCAGCCGCTCTCTCAAGAAGGATCCGAACCCGATTGTTTTCCTTGCTTAATTATTTTAGGGATTTTTGGTAAATGTATGGATGTAGATGTAATTTTACTATTTTAGGTCCTTGATGTAAAATGTACTCCCGTCGCCCATGTAAAATTTGAACAAAAAATTAAGGGGTAAAATTTAATGAATTTAAACTTAGTTTTGACTGAGTATGTATGAACATTCTTGGATTTCAAGCTGAACGACCAAAGTCATGGCCATATCTACATCATACTTTATATCGATGATCCCATGTCCAAGAATTTTCATGTTGACAAATTTGTCCATATTTTGAAAACAATCAAAGAGGAAGTAGTATTTAGAAGAGTATGCATCGATCAGCTACTCTCTCAAGGAGGATCCTAAACCGACTATTTCCTCCCTTAATTATTTTAGGGTCCTTTGTGCTACATGTATGGACCTCGATGTATTTTTCCCTCTTTTTGGGTCCATGTGGTAAGATCTAATCGAATTTATGCTTAGTTGTCAACGGGTATGATCATTATTGGATTTCAAGCCGGACGACCAAGGCCATGGCCATATCTACAACATACATTATGCTGATGATCCCATGTCCAAGAATTTTCATGCCAATGTGGCCATATTTGGAAAATAATCAAAGACGAACTAGTATGAAGAGTATGGCTCAATCAGCTGGTCTCTCGAGGAATAGCCAAAACCGACTGTTTTCCTCCCTTAATTATTATAGGGTCCTTTGTGCTACATGTGTGGACCTCGATGTAATTTTCCCTATTTTTGGGTCCTTAGCATAAAACTTACTTCCACCGCCGGTGTAAAATTCTAACCTGAAAGTACATGGTAAGATCTAATCGAATTTATGCTTAGTTGTCAACGGGTATGGTCATTATTGGATTTCAAGCCGGACGACCAAGGTCATGGCCATATCTACAACATACATTATGTTGATGATCCCATGTCCAAGAATTTTCATGCCAATGTGGCCATATTTGGAAAATAATCGAAGACGAACTAGTATGAAGAGTATGGCTCAATCAGCTGGTCTCTCAAGGAGGAGCCAAAACCGACTATTTTCCTTCCTTAATTATTATAGGGTCCTTTGTGCTACATGTATGGACCTCAATGTAATTTTCCCTATTTTTGGGTCCTTAGCATAAAACTTACTTCCACCACCGGTGTAAAATTCTAACCTGAAAGTACATGGTAAGATCTAATCGAATTTACGCTTAGTTTTCAATGGGTATGGTAATTATTGGATTTCAACCCGGACGACAAAGGTCATAGCCATATCTACATCATACTTTTTGTTGATGATACCATATCCAGGAATTTTCATGCCAACAAATCTTGCCATATTTTGAAAACAATTGAAGAGGAAGTAGTATGAAGAGTATGGCTCGATTAGCTGCTCTCTCGAGAAGGAGTCAAACCCGATTGTTTTCCTTGCTTAATTATTTTAGGGTCCTTTGTGCTAAGTGTATGGACCTCGAAGTAATTTTCCTATTTTTTAGGTCCGTGTAAAATTTTAACCTAAAGTAAGTGGTAAAATCTTAATGAATTTAAGCTTAGTTGGCACTAAGTATGAACATTCTTTGATTTCAAGCCGAACGAAGAAGGTCATGGCCATATCTACATCATACTTTATATTGATTATCCCATGTCCAATAATTTTCATCCTGAAAAATTTGTCAATCTTTTGAAAACAATCAAAGAGTAAGTAGTATTTAGAAGAGTATGACTTCATCAGCTGCTCTCTCGAGAAGGTTGTCTTCCTTTCCTTAATTATTTTAGGGTCGTTTGTGCGAAATGTATGGACCTTAGTATAATTTTCTCATTTTTAAGGTCCTTGATGTAAAATATACTCACACCATCCGTGTAAAATTTTAACCTAAAAGTATGTTGTGGTAAAATCTTGTAATGGTAAACAATATTGCCACTAGGAGTCTCACCTATTAAAAAAATAAGAGCGAGAAGGGACCGCGAGGTGAGAGCATAGAGGAGGTAGCCCGAGAGCAGCGAAGAGGAGGATTTGAAGGTGGTGCAAAGTCAGAGCAAAGCTGATGGGTTCCTGACACGAGGTACAGTGGGTAGTATACTAGTACTAGTATAGTTCATGACTTTTACTACACGCAAAACAAATTGTGTTTTCTCCCTCCTTCACTACCACATCACCATCCACACAGCCCACTCGGCTGATCTCTTCCTCGTCCACAATGTGACGTGGTGCATGTGCGTCGACCAGCCTCGTGTTGGAGGCTCCGTGTCTATGTATGCCGTGTTCATCGGCTGCATTGGTGCAAACCATATTCGTTATTTTCTGGAGTAGTAGAGTAGCAATTCAAATTTCCTCGGTTTCCAAAATTTAGCTTCCTTACTCAAACATCCTGGGGGAAGGATATTCAAAAGATCGCCATTCGAAGTACTAGTACTCTAGTAGTACACTACTTAAAGTGGTAGAAAAGGGGTGCATTGATACTACCGTACGTCCCATCGCATTGGATTTTGATGCACACCATTATGATCTTTTTATTTTTATTTTTGCGGGGGACACCAGTATGATCTGGCAACCCTTTCTACTCCCAACTACTCCACCCCCATTCATTCCATTTCACACCCTAGGAAGAGGAAGCACCAAGCACGCACCCAAAACGCTGGTTTGAAAGTGAGGATCCCTCTTTTTTATTCGTGAAGCAAAAGTAGCACTCCTTCCTTCCATAGAATTTAAGCTGATTTTCCAATATTATGTAAATTTTGAAATACGACTAAGTTGTAGATTTTTGAAAGATTCGATTTCTTGCTTAGCATTTTCATATTGACAATCACGAGTCTTCACAACTTTTGAAAAGAATAAATCTGCCGATGATACCATATCCAGGAATTTGCATGCCGACAAAATCTGGCCATATTTTGAAAATATTTGAGAGAGGAAGTAGCATGAAGAGCAGGGCTCGATCAGCTTCTCTCTCGAGAATGAGCGGAATGTTTTCCTTAATAACTATTTAGGGTCCTCTGTGCTAAATGTATGGACCTCGATATAATTAACATTCTTTTAGGTCCTTGATGAAAAATGTACTTGCACCACCCGTGTAAAATTATAACCTAAAAGTAAGTGGTAAAATCTATACGAATTTAAGCTTAGTTGTTGATGAGTATGAACATTATTGGATTTCAAGCCGAACGACCAAGGCCACGGCCATATCTACATCGCACTTTGTCTTGACAATCCCATATCCAAGATTTTGCGTGGCATCAAATCTGGCCATATCTTGAAAACAATCGAAGAGCAAGTGGGGTGAAGAGTATGGTTCAATGAGCTGCTCCCTCGATAAGGAGCCAAACCCGACTATTTTCCTTGCTTAATTACTCAAGGGCCCTCTGTGCTAAGTGTATGGACCTTGATGTAATTTTGGTTCTTTTTAGGTCTTTGAAGAAAAATGTACTCCCATCTCGCGTGTAAAATTTAACCTAAAAGTAAGTGGTAAGATCTTAACGAATTTAAGCTTAGTTGTCAACGAGTATGGACATTCTTGGATTTCAAGACGAAAGACCAAGGTCATGGCCATATCTACATCTTACTTTATGTTGATGATACCATATCCAAGAATTTGCATGCCGACAAATCTAGTCATATTTTTAAAACAATCGAAGAGGAAGTACCATGAAGATCTAGCATTCCTCGATCAGTTGCTCTCAAGAGAAGGAGCCAAACCCGATTGTTTTACTTGCTTAGTTGTTTTAGGGTCCACTGTGCAAAATTTATGGACCTCAATGTAATTTTACTTTTTAGGTACTTGATGTAAAATGTACCCCCTCCACACGTGTAGAATTTTAACCCAAAAGTAAGTGGTCAAATTTAAACAAATTTAAGCTTAGTTGCAATGAGACTAAACATTCTTGGATTTCAAGCAGAACGACCAAGGTCATGGCCATATCTACATCATACTTTACATTGATGATCCCACATCTAAGAATTTGTAGACCGAGAAATCTTGCCATAGTTTGAAAACAATTGAAGAGGAAGTAGCTGATACGTCGAAAATGTATCTATAATTTTTGATGTTCCATGCTTGTTTAGTATCTAATTTGCTTTCTTTGTCTACACTTTGAGGTGTTTTTATATGTTTTCTGGTACTAACCTATTAATAATATGCCACAGTGCCAGTTGCCTGTTTTCTTATGTTTTTGGTTCCAGAAAAGCTAGTAAGGAAATAGTCTCGGAATTGGACGGGACAAAAGCCAAAGTCAATATTTCACCGAGGAGAACACGGAGTCCAGACGAGAGACGGAGGGGAGCCACAGGGCGGCCACACCTCCCAGGCGCGGGCCCACCCTAGGCCACGCCTGGGCAGGGTGTGGGCCCCCTGGCCGCCCTCCTGCCCCGCCTCTTCGCCTATAAGAAGCCCCCGATGCCTAAACCCTAAGTACCCGATATATATTCCACGAAACTGTCTATATCCGCCGCCACCATCGTCCCTATATCGGGGGGATCTGAAGCACTTTCCGGCACCCTGCCGGAGGGGAGATCATCCCAGAGGCCTTCTTCTTCATCATGCTAGCCTCCGGTATGAAGCGTGAGTAGTTTCACCTTGGACTACAGGTCCATGTAGTAGCTAGATGGTTGTATCTCCTCCTTTGTGCTTTCATGTCTAGATCTTGTGAGCTCCGTTCATGATCAAGATCTCATCTATTTGTAATCATGCATGTTGTGTTTGCGGGCATCCGATGGATATTGAGATTACTATGTCAGATAGATTAATGGTTTTATCTTATTGATTCTATCATGTCTGTGTTGTTTGTGATCTTGCATGCTCTTCGTTGTTAGTAGCTATCTTTGCCAAGTAGTTGCTAGTGACTTAAAGAGGGGGTATTTAAGCTCGATAGTGGGTTGACGCCTCTATTTAATCTAAGGGAAGTGATAACAATCTCTAAGGTTGTAGATGTGTTATTTCCACTAGGGAGAAAACAACAGTCTATTGTTAATGGAACAAATGGATTATTTACCTTACACACTTTTCTTAAAGCAGTTGTCTATTGCTTGCAACTTAATACAAGAGGGGGTTCGGATGATAACCGAAAGGTGGACTTCTAGTCATAGATGAAGTGTGATGGCGATCTATGTATCTTGTTATATTGCCCAATCGAATCTCATAGGATCATGATGTCTAGTATTGCATTGTTATGCCTTGCTCAGTCCTATAAATTACCCTGCTGTAATTTGTTTACCCTGCATGCCATGTTTGTTTATGTAAGGAGGACACCTCTAGTGAACTATGGACCCCGGTCCAATCTTTACCATTGATACATCTTCCACTGATACTGTTTACTTTTTGCAAACCTCTATCACCTTCCACACCATACAGTTAATCCTTTGTTACAGCAACCGATGAGATTGACAACCTCACAGTTCGTTGGGCAAAGTCTTGAGTTTGTGTTGTGCAGGTTTCCAAGTTGCTTTCAACACCTTTGAGACATTTCCTTCCTCCTACTAGTTCGATAACTTCGGTTTCTTACTGAGGAATGACTTGCTGCTGTGCTCTTCACACCTTGCTCTTGGGGTTTCCCGATGAAGCAATCTCAGGCGCCATTGCTGGGGAGGCTGAGGATGTCTTCACAAGGGGGGTCCTTCTCAAACATTCTCTTTACTTTGTTTTTGTTTTTCTTAGTTTCTTTTTCTTGGTTTTGTTTGCCTCTTTTTATCAAAAACTTAAAAAAATTATTCTAGTTTGGTTCGCTTTCTATTATAAAAAACACAAAAAAATTAGTCCCTGCTCTAGTTGTCACCTTGCTCTAGCTCACTATGTTGATCCCCAAGTTCACCCTGAAACACCTTTCAATAGGTAGTGGCTCCATAATTGGGACAGAAAATATTGAAGAATTCTTTAATCATGTTAACAAGAATGAGGATATTGAGAATAGATCTATAGCAGAACTTGCTCCTAATTATGAAATTGCTGTACCTTCTTTAGTTCATATGTTGGAGGTTAGGTTTGTTAACCTTAATGCCATGATGCAAATTTTGTTCCTTAAGCTAAAAGAAGAAAAGGATGTTGAAAAGAGAGAATTTATCTTGGAAACCTTACTAAAAGAGTTCAATGATGTTGCTAAGGAAGCCAAAAAAAAGTCTTTGAGCATTTATTATGCTAGGCTCATGTATAGATGTTGTGGGTACTTTAGATAAAACCAAACCTAGAGAGGAAATTAAGATACCCATACCCTTTAACTTGTTGGAATGCCTGAAGCCTTAGAAAAGAATTCTAATTGGATTGTTCCTGAAAATCCTTTTGATGAAAGTAGTAAACCAAAGAGAGATGAGAAGGGATCCTCCAAAACTCATTTGGATGAGATACCTTTCCTAGTTGAAGAGGTTGCAAGTATTGATCTTAGTTCTTCATTTGAAAATACTTGATTCTTGCTTCTTGTGCCTAACTTAAAAGCGTTAAAGAAAAGTACTTTTTGGGAGATAACCCAAGAGTTTTCTTGAGTCTTGGAAGTTATTACTTCATTAATGACCTCTACTTATCCTTTTTATTTTCTTTTTGTGCCAAGAATGACCTCTAATAGAGGGAAGTAAGATTTGGGGAGTTGCTGTCCCGAAACAGATTTTTGTTCTCCACCATAAAGATTCGCGAGGAGTCTATGTAGGTCGGATTGAGATGATAATTTATGAATAAATCCCCAAGTATGTTAGATAACTTTTGTTAGTTCAACACGTTTTGATTTGAGCAACATAAGGTCTTCGCAAAAATCGGTTTCTACCTGCTGGTCTGTTTTGACAGATTTCTGCCATTATTTGCATTTGGTTCTTATTGATTCCTTTTTGGGTTCTTTTTGGGAAATTGAGATTTTTGAGGGAATTTCTACAGTATCTTGTGTTTTTAGTGAAAGTTTTTCTATTCTAAAGCTAAACCCAAGGGTCTATTATCTTTTGAATATACTAATGTTGATAATGAAGATTGTGTGATGTTTTGTATGAAGGAAAAATTTCAGGTGTAGAGAGAGAATGATATAATGAGATGACGAATGGACAAAAGCTCAATCTTGGAGATGCCACCCCGGTGTCACCCCAAGAAATATCTAAGAGGTACAAGCGTCAAAGCTTGGGGATGCCCAAGGCATCGCCTTCTTCATCAATAAAAAGCTTAGGTCTTTCTAGACACTTCGTTTTTATTGTTTCATGCACTGTTGTGTTGTTCTTGGAGCATCTTATTTTTCATTTTATTTTCTTAGTTTTCTTAGTATGCTTGAATAAAGTAGTTTGGACCCCCGTTGTCGCTGTGTTGTTTCAAATAAGTTGATTGGTGTTGGAAATGAGTAGAAAGTTCTTGCTTGATTAGTGCAAGAGGAGCTTGCTTTGACTATGACTTAGACTTTAGCATGTCATGCTAGGTGTTGTTTTTACCTTATGCTTAGTGATTATTGGTGTAGCATGAATTTTTCCAAACAATTGGGATTGCTTACTGTCCCTTGAAAGAATCATGCGTTGTTTTAGCATGCAAAAGCATAGTATTGTGGTATTATCCTTTGATGCTTTGTTTGGGTTGACTTGGCACATGATCACACCATGTTATGACTATGAACAAGTCACCATAGCCTCTATGATCATTTAGTCCTTGACTTGTAGTACCACTCTATGCTTTGATTAGTAATGTTTTGTCGCTCTGCATGATTATGGCTATTATTGCTCTCTTAGTTGGTTGCTCCCAGTCTTTTGCTAGCCTCCACTTGTATGAGTAAGTTCTACTCATACTTCCAACTCCCAAGAAACCAAGTTATTCAAAAGTTTCCACTATAAATTTGTATGAATGGTGTGTTACACCATTCCAAGTATATTCTTGTTTTCATCTATCTTCCAATTAAAAAGTATTTTGTTATGTGAAAACTTAGTGATTAAATCTCTCAAGAACTTGATGGAACGCTTTATATTTCTTGCCCCTAATAAACTTGAACCATTGTGTCATGTTTGTTGTATATGCTTGCACTTATACGTTAGAATTATAAGAACTGTGTTGTCACGGGAAACACTTTCAACATTGCACATGTACTTTGTACACAGTTGATATCATGCTCTTTTGTCTATGGATGTCGTCGATGTGAAATGAAAGCGGAGGTTGTAAGTCCATGGAGTTATGTATGTGTGTTAGAGAATCACCTGGGATGCTAGCCTAATCTATGCCTAATCATGGTGGAAACTTGCAGCATCACCATAATGACATCTATGAAGCTTTCTTCTTATAAAAAAAGAGACACATTGAGAAAAGAGGAAATAGATAAAAAAGCACCATATTCCCATGGTAAATAAGAAGATTGCTGAGATGCTTATTGTGTGATTTCCTTGTCATTTTGGTTATGGGATAGCTCCTGTACCACGTGCAAGAACTTACTATGACACACATGTACTTACTATGACAAGAGCTTACAGGTGACTAAAGTTGAGTAGCATGAGGAGAGGCCCTCATATTCAAGGGACATGAGATTGCCAACTTATACTTTGTCAAGAATATACTCCATAGTTTGTTCACTTTAACCTTAATCACTTAAAGATGCTTGTGATAGGGGCAATGAGGGCTGAAAGCTAACAAGTACCATAATCTTTGGAAGCTCTTTTTGAAACTTGAAATCCCTGCTTCCCTATATGAAGGGCCCTTCTTCCACCATTATATTGAGTCTCTACCTTCTACCTTTAGGCACCAGTTAAGAGAGCATAGTTTCCATTCTTAGTTCTATGTGCATTGTCCCAAAACTTATTGATTGATGCATATTGTTGTCATTGCTTGTTCTTGTGATATTTGTATCTAGTCACACTTATGAACTTTGATGGTGTCCTATGCATCTATTTGCTACTCTATGAGGGACAAGCTGAATGCCACTATGTCATGTTTTCTGTATGTTAAACAAACAAACATTTTTCAATGCATGTTATTCACGATCTTTGTTTGTAGCCTTTCATGTTGCATGCATAGTTACTTTATCTTATTGGTAGAACTCCATCTTTCATGCTCATGTTTAGAGTTCTTTGATCCCAGCTTCCAATGCTTGCGAATGGATTGATCTTGGTTTTGATGGTGCATGTCACCTCAAAAATTATTATTATTATGACTTACCTACTCAGGGACGAGCATGAGTTAATCTTGGGGATGCTTGATACATCGGAAACGTATCTATAATATTTTATGTTCCATGCTTGTTTAGTATCTACTTTGCATTGCTTTGTCTACACTTTGAGGTGTTTTTATATGTTTTCTGGTACTAACCTATTAACAAGATGCCATAGTGCAAGTTTCCTGTTTTCTTCTGTTTTTGGTTCCAAAAAAGCTAGTAAGGAAATATTCTCGGAATTGGACCGGACAAAAGCCAAAGTCAGTATTTCACCGAGGAGAACACGGAGTCCAGAGAGATGGAGGGGAGCCACAAGGTGGCCGCACCCCCTAGGAGCGAGCCCACCCTAGGCCACGCCTGGGAAAGGTGTGGGCCCCCTGGACGCCCTCCTGCCTCGCCTCTTCGCGTATAAGAAGCCCCGATGCCTAAACCCTAAGTACCCGATCAATATTCCACGAAACCGTCTGTAGTCGCTGCCACCATCGTCCCTAGATTGGGGGGATCTGAAGCTCTTCCCGACACCCTGCCGGAGGGGAGATCATACTGGAGGCCTTCTTCTTCATCATCCCAGCCTCCGGTATGAAGCGTGAGTAGTTCCACCTTGGACTACGGGTCCATGTAGTAGCTAGATGGTTGTATCTCCTCCTTTGTGCTTTCATGTCTAGATCTTGTGAGCTCCGTTCATGATCAAGATCTCATCTAGTTGTAATCATGCATGTTGTGTTTGCAGGGATCCGATGGATATTGAGATTACTATGTCAGCTTGATTAATGGTTTTGTCTTATTGATTCTATCATGTCTATGTTGTTTGTGTTCTTGCATGCTCTCCATTGTTAGTATCTATCTTGGCCAAGTAGTTGCTAGTGACTCCAAGAGGCGGTATTTATGCTCGATAGTTGGTTCATGCCTCTATTTAATCTAAGGGAAGTGACAGAAATCTCTAAGGTTGTAGATGTGTTGTTGCCACTAGGGAGAAAACAAAGGTCTCTTGTTCATGGAACAAGTGGATTGTTTACCTTACACACTTTGCTTAAAGCAGTTGTCTATTGCTTGCAACTTAATACTGGAGGGGGTTCAGATGATAACCCAAAGGTGGACTTCTAGTCATAGATGCAGTTGGATGGCGGTCTATGTATCTTGTTGTATTTCCCAATCGAATCTCATAGGATCATGATGTCTAGTATTGCATTGTTATGCCTTGCTCAGTCATGTCAATTGCCCTGCTGTAATTTGTTTACCCTGCATGCCATGTTTGTTTATCTAAGGAGAACACCTCTAGTGAACTATGGACCCCGGTTCAATATTTACCATTGATACATCTTCCGCTGTTACTGTTTACTTTCGGCAAACCACTATCACCTTACACACCATACAAGTAATCCTTTGTTATAGCAACCGGTGAGATTGACAACCTTACTGTTCATTGGGGCAAAGTCTTGAGTTTGTGTTGTGCAGGTTTCCAAGTTGCTTGCAACACCTTTGAGATGTTTCCTTCATCCTACTGGTTCGATAACCTCGGTCTCTTACTAAGGGAAGACTTGCTGCTGTTCTCTTCACACCTTCCTCTTGGGGTTTCCCGAAGAAGCACTCTCAGGCGCCATCAGTAGCATGAAGAGTATGAAACAAACGGCTGGTCTCTTGAGAGAAAGGATATGAACCCGACTGTTTTCCTTGATTAATTATTTTAGGGCCCTTAATGCTAAATATATGGACATTGATGTAATTTTCCCTTATTTAGGTCCTCGATGTAAAATGCACTCCCACCGCACGTGTAAAATTGCAACCTAAAAGTAAGTGGTAGGATTCAAACGAATTTAAGCTTCGTTGTCAACTAGTATGCACATGCTTGGATTTCAATCAGAACGACCAAGGTCATGGACATACATCATACTTTATATTGATGATCCCAATATCCGAGAATTTGCAGGCCGACAGATATGGCCATCTTTTGAAAAAAATCAAATTAGAAGTAGTATTTAGAAGAGTATGCCTCGATCATCTTCTCTCTCGAGAAGGAGCCGAACCATATTGTTTTCCTTGCTTAATTTGTTTAGGGCCCTTTGTGCTAAATGTATGGAACCTCGATATAATTTTCCCTTTCTTTAGGTCCTTGGGGTAAAATGTCTCCCACTGCACAGGTAAAATTTTAACCTAAAAGTAAGTGGTAAAATCTAAACGAATTTAAGCTTAGTTGTCAATGAGCATGCACATTCTTGGATTTAAAGCGAACGACCAAGGTCATGGCCATATATACATCATATACATTATATTGATGATCCCATATGCAAGAATTTGCATGCCTCAATGTAATTTTAGGGTCCTTTATGCTAGATGTATGGACCTCGATGTAATTTTTCTACTTTTTAGGTCCTTGGTGTAAAAGGTACTCGTAGCGCCGGTTTAAAATTATAAATGAATTTAATCTTAGTTATCAATGAGTATGCATATTCTTAGATTTGAAGCCGAACGGCCAAGTTCATGGCCATATCTACATCACATACATTATATTGATGATCCCATATCCAAGAATTTGCATGCCTCGATGTAATTTTAGGGTCCATTGTGATATATGTATGGACCTCGATGTAATTTTTGTCCTTTTTAGGTCCTTGGTGTAAAAGGTACTCCTACCACCGGTTAAAAATCCTAAACGAGTTTAAGCTTAGTTGTCAATGAGTATGCACATTCTTGGATTTGAAGTCGAACGATCAAGGTCATGGCCATATCTACATCATATACATTATATTGATGATCCAATATCCAAGAATTTGCATGCCTCGATGTAATTTTAGGGTCCTTACTCCTAGATGTATGGACCTCGATGTAAATTTTCTCCTTTTTAGGTCCTTGGTGTAAAAGGTACTCCCACAGCCGGTTTAAAATTCTCAACGAATTTAATATTAGTTGTCAATGAGTATGCACATTATTGGATTTGAAGCTAAACGACCAAGGTGATGGCCATATCTACATCATATACATTATATTGATGATCCCATATCCAAGAATTTGCATGCCTCGATGTAATTTTAGGGTACTTTGTGCTAGATGTATGGACCTTAATGTAATTTTTCTCCTTTTTAGGTCCATGGTGTAAAAGGTACTCCTACCTCCGGTTTAAAATTCTAACCTAAAAGTAAGTGGTGGTAAAATCTTGTCATGGTAAACAATATTGCCACTTGGAGTTTCCCTGTGTTAAAAAAACTAGGATGGAGAAGGGACTGAGAGCACAGAGGAGGCAACACAAGAGCAGCGAAGAGGAGGATTTGAAGGCAGTGCGACTTTAGAGCAAAGTTGTGATGAGTTCCTGACACGAGGTACACGTACAGTGAGTAGTGACTAGTAAATTTTAGGGGGGGATAGTCAAAAGAGCGCCATGCATAGTACTAGTACTACTTAAAGTGGTGGACAAGGGGTGTCCCATCTCATTGGATGCACACCATTATGATATTTTATTTTTATATTTGCGGGGGACACCACTATGATCTGGCTAGACTTCCTACCCCGAACTACTCCACCTCCATTTGTTCCACCCTAGGAAGAGGAAGCACCATGCAGACCCGCAGCAAGCTGGTTCGAAAGTGAGGAGTGTTTTTTCTCGTGAAGCCAGTAGTAGTACTTCCTCCATCCTATGGAATTTAAGCCGATTTTCCAATATTTTGTAAAATTTGAAATACGAGTAGGTGGTAGATTTCTCTTAAAGTTCTACATTTATCTTTTGACGGTAGCCACCAACGAGATTTTTCGAAGATTCAATTTCTTGCTAAGCATTTTCATGTTGACAATGACTAGTCTTCACAACTTTTGAAAAAAATAGATCTGCTTGGAAATATGGCCTACATTGTATGAACATTCTTAGGCTACAAGCCAAACAACATGCGTGAATATATGTACATAATACTTTATGGAAATGTTCTGATGTTTTGTAGATGGGTGCATCTGGGCATGGTGAATGATACGTTGGAAACGTATCTATAATTTTTGATGCTCCATGCTTGTATAGTATCTAACTTCCATTACTTGTCCACACTTTGAGGTGCTTTTTACATGTTTTCTAGTAGTAACCTATTAACAAGTTGCAACAGTGCCAGATGCCTGTTTTATGCTGTTTTTGGTTTCCAAAAAGTTAGTAAAGAAATATTCTTGGAATTGGACAGGATGAAGGACAAAGTCAATAACTTTCCGTGGGGAACAAGAAGTCCAGAGGGGAGCCTGAAAGGCCCGCCAGGGGGGCCAGACCCACCCTAGGTGCGGGTGGGTCCAGCCTCGCGCCTAGCTAGGGTTTGGAAACCCTGCCCACCTCCCGGTCTTGCCCCTTGTAACACCCTCAGAATCGACCCTATGCAAGTTTCAGCGATTCCCACCAAACACGAATAGAAACGATTCAAAGGTGCCCACCAATTACTTTCGTGCGGGTGGAAAACAAAGTAATACTATTACACAATAGTCCACGATGGAACACACAGAACAGATATATACAACAATGACTCAAAGAGTCAAGAATACATATATACAATACAAAGATCCAAAACACATTTAAAACGATACAGCGTCCGAGTACGGACAAGATGCAAATTGAGCTAAGAGCCATGAAGAATAACCAATGGCGTCCATAACCCTACCCAGGCCAAGCCGGAAGGATAACCCTGTTAACAACGTCGATCTCAAAACCTGCTTAAACAAAAGGGGTGCCGACAAAGGGCAAAGGAAAAAGAGAGCGGTCAGTACTGAGGCCATTACACGGCTTGACTAGAATTCGGCGGTCCTCGCCTTCATAGGTATGTTGGACTGAAGCGGCAACGTAGAATGCACTGTACAACCTATAGAGACTCAATACAACTGGCGGCTATCAGAGATGGATAAGAAATACCTATTCAGATCCAACCTGAATGTAACATCCCAAAAATACTAAACTTTGATCATCAAACTCTAATCCTCAAAATTAGGGTTAACAAAAACTTTTCTAATTAAAATTATGAATGCATGCATATGTGTATGCATTGATTTTGAAATTCTTTTAAACCACCTTGTTTGATTGTTTCATTGATTGTAAAATGTTTCTTAGGTGAAATAAACATCATATAAAACATTTCCCACCCTTTTCCTAAAGACAAGTAAACCAAAACAAATATATAAAAGGAATGGTCATTTTGACCAATTTAACTCTCATGCCTACTTTGACTGTCTCAAACTTTCAAAACCTAACAGAAACTTTTCTGGATCTTTGCACCCCTTGAATGTACTCATAACAAAGTATCAAGACCCACTTTGTGATCATCCAGAAACTTTCAAATACATAGTTTAAATGACAATTCAAAATTGAATCTTTATCATATGGGAAGATCCCACTTTTTCAAAAACCACTCAAACAAGCTCAACTTTCAAAACCCAAGCATCTGCAGACTCACCAGCACCAGTCTAGCAAACCCACCAAAAATCATTTCAAAATTCAAAACTTAATTTCATGCGGCCATTTCATCAAACAGGTTTCAGACACAAATCAAACAAACATCAAACACTATTATGAGCAGTGATTCTTCCCTAACTGGTTCCCCATTTAGCTCACAACCAGCTCAGTAGATCCTCTAGCAAGATTAACCAAGCACTAGCACCACTGTGAGCTTTCCATTGCCATCAATGGTGAACAGCCGAGCACACCCTTGCCACCCCATAGTCGACAGCAAGCTAGGAGCAGCAGCAAGCCTAGCCAGCATGTCTGGGAGGCAGCCCACCGTCCACCGCCACTCACTGTCCCAGCCGCGAGCATTGCCAAGCCCTGGACCACACGCACAGACCGCGCCCAAATCGCCAGAGACCATGCCGAGCGTGCGCCAGAGCACCACCCTCGACCGAAGCCCACAGACCGCGCACCTCCCTCGCCACGTGCATACACAATCCCCACCGACCCAGGAGACCGCCAGACATCCCCGTTCGCCGCCCCATGACGCACAACCACCGCTCGCCGTCGAAGACGCCGCCTCTGCCGTGCAGAGCGTCGCATGTTCCAGACCAAACCGCACCGCCCCACGCCTCAAAACCATGTCGTTGAGCATCGTCAGGAGACACCGCACCGTCCCCTACCTTTGCCCATGCCGCTAGCCGCCTGTACCATCGCCCCCGACGAGCTCACCGTGCGCCCTGTCGGTCCCCTCGCTCGACTATAAATAGAGGCCACCCCCGCTCGATTTCTTCACACCATCTCACTCCCCTCTCCTCACTGATCGTGCCACACCGTTCTCAGAGCAAGGCGAGCACCACCTCGCCGGAATTTCACCGGAGCCCGACGCCTCTGGAGAAGAAGGGAGCCAGCGATTGGAGCCGCCCCAGGAGAAGCCACCGGTACCAGGAGATTCGACATCGTCGACTTTGTCGTTCGCCTGCTTCGCCGACCCTCGCCAGCACCCCGGTGAGCCCCCAGCACCCCTCACTGGCCGCGCTAGGTTTCGTTCTCGCCGGCTTTGTCTCACGTCGACGATGACTCCCAGCCGTTGGATTAGAATCAGATCAAACGACCCACGTTGCCCCATACCGCTTCGCCCAGCCCCGTGTCACTGACGAGTGGGGACACCCACTTAAGCAGCTCGCGGGAGCACTGCGCTTAGCAGACCGGCCCATTATCTTTTCCCGCGCAGCCCAGTGATTTGAATTAGATCTTTTTCTTTTTAATTCAAACACACTTCTGTACCCATTTTCAAAAATCAATCCAGATCGATTCAGTGCACCATTTTGAATAAAACCAATTTTTTTGGAAAGGTCTGTGAATGCTGAATCCAGGCCCGTTGGATTCAAGTCATTTGGATCTGTAGATCATCCTTAGTAAAAATTACAAGGCAGAAGCTTTTCTGCATTCAAACATTTTTCAAATTTAAACCATAATAGCTTTTGAGTTGATTCCAACGCTCAAAAATCACATTAAACCATACCTTTCAGAATATATAAAAATATATAGGTTTACTTACAGAAATAATGTTCAATTAATAAAATAATGCTACATAGGCATTTCTAGTCACTTTATTTAATTAAAATAAAAGGGTAAAACCTTATTAAATTGTGACACCACTTTAAATCACATTCCCATGGACTACAATATGTGGTGATGACATGTGTCAACATGATCCCATGTTTGGTTTGGAGAATATTAAATCTTAAGTAGTTTTTCAATGAGTAGAAATTACTTTTCTAAAAATAAAAGGAATTAAACCAAGCCTTAACCTTGTAATGTTAGAGATGATTATAGATCATCTATAGGACCATTGTGTGTGATGATTGCAAGTAGTTAAGTATTGTTTGGTGATTGTGTACCTCGTATTTATTCATAGACGCTAGTACCGACCAAGGATACGAGGAGGAAGGAGGATACTATGAAGAATAAGCCGAGGAGGACTTCAACCACTACTCTGCACAAGGCAAGTTAGTAACCTTGCAAGCTAACACTTGCAATTTAACAAGCTTATATTGACACTGATGCAAGCCTAATACTACTAGTTGAATGTGCAAGATGAGACTATACCTATGCAAACCACTACTTGTTACTATGCCCACTATATGCCTTAAGCATATGTGATCATATCCACTTGATAAACCAATCCTAGTTTTACTTGCAAGCTTCTTACTTTATTTCTTTATCAAAGCTCTTACTTAGAGTTTGCTAAGAGTTTGGTAGATACTAGAAAGTTATCTGAAGGTTGCATAAAGAGCATAAAATTTGGCCTAAGTTAGAAACCTTGATATCATCCTAAGATATAAGGTTGTACTTAGTTGAAACTCCACTAGTTTACCACCCCTCATTAGTACTACCCCCACTTGTAGATGCTAGTGCTAAGCATAAAACTTGATCAACTTTAGATGGGAATACTTGGTGAAAATGGTTATGAAAACCTTGGAATGATGGATCATTCTATTGAAATGTTTTGGACATGTGTTTCCGAACACTTGATGATTTTGGTGATGAAAATGTTGAGGCATGAGTCTTAGCCTTCTATAAAACTGATGGTTGTCTGGATGCGATACCATTCCAATTTTATCGTACAACCACAATACCCGAAGATTGGGTAGGGCTTGACTAGAAACTTATATACCTTAGTATTAGTTCCCTCACGGCCAAGGTCTAAGCTGAGGCTACCTTGTGAAGATTGTCCACCTGTGGAGTACCCAAGATGACAGTTGGTCATGGTTGGGAGGCCAAACTCACAGGAGAGGTGCTTATACTAGGGCGTGTAATTGAAAGGTTAGGATTGATTATCCGCATACTGAGTATGGTGAATTCAGGATTTGTTCCTGACGGATGTATCAAATGTTGTGGTGAAAGTGTACAATCTCTGCAGAGTGTCAAACTATTCAAATGGCCGTGTCCGCGGTTATGGACAGTTGGAGTGGCCATACTGTTCCCCGTCAGACTTTTCAAAATGACTTGTGAAATTAATTGAGACTTTGACTTGAGCACAACAGAGTTGTGACATGAGTTACAAGATCCCACTTAAGAGTTATAAAATTGTGACTAGCTTTGGAACTTAGTAGAGATAAATCTGGCTTTTGCAAAACAACCCTAGAGCCTAGTGTCCTATTATCCAAAAAAAAAACCTATACCTGTTAGTATTAGTTTGCGAGTACTTAAAGAGTACTCATGGCTTTGTCCCTAGCTATTCCCATGGCCAGACTATGAAGAGGAGTACCTAGAGGATGGACCCCAGGGAGGTTACGACAACTAGTATCATCTCCCATCGTCAGCATTGCCTGTGACCCCGAAGATGGAGCTTCTCCTACGCTACCGTTATTATTACGTATTCTGCTGCTTGAAGTTGTATTAAGAACTGGATCATGAGCTCCCTTATGTACCGTTGTAATGGATGATGTACTACGGTATCCAATTCTGTTATGTCTCGCTAAAATGATAATCCTGGGATTGTGATGTATGGCATAACAGGCATCTGGGATTAAAAATCCGGGTGTTGACAAGTTGGTATTAGAGCGATCTTGACCATAGGAGACCCTAGTTAGACTGGACGTTTGAACCAAAAACTTAGTTTCAAAACCAAAGAAAACAAATATTTACAAAAACTTATTCTCATTCTTATCCCTTTTATTCTTTCATAAAAATTCATGTTCCTCAAAAACTCTTGCAAAAATACATAAAATTTTGACACACTTGATCACCCTGCTAATCTACTCATCCTCTATTCTTATAGATGGACGTGAAGTACATCAAGTTTTATAAGTTGGGGAATGGAGGAGACCTTATCTTTGAGAGCGATTTGGACCAGCTTTCGGAACTTCTGGAGCGTCCGCACCCCGAGTTCTTCGGAGCTCAGCTCAATGATCAAGGAGCAGAAGATCTGTAGTGGCTTATTGTTGCAATTCTCCGACGAAAGATTGAACCTCCCATTGCGGAGGGAATTCAGTTTACCTTGAGGGAAAACAATTGGCTCGATGGACTTGCCAGAGCAATGCAGGAAGATCTTTCCCGTCTGTGTGGGTAGAGCTTTAATTAGATCAAGGGTACTCGCTTTGAGTTTTGCCCAAGGCGTGATGCAAATGGACAACCCCTGGAATCCCCATACCACCCATAGCTGAAGACTCAATTGGACCACCTTAGCTTCATGATGTACGGTCGTAAGAAGGAGTTGGACAACTACCGTGACTACTCCAACCACAACTCTGCCATCATCAAGACGAAGGATCAGACCATCGCCATGCTAGCAAAGGATCGCAAGTCTCGCCGCCGTCAGCTCGACAAGAAGGAGCGCATCATTGCCCGTCTTCGCCACCATATCTCATCATTGGAAGAGACCATCCACGAGAGAGACATGCAGTTGGAGGAAAGGGAGAATGCTGGAGAGGATCTTCGTGGAGACCCTTACTCCTATCTCAGTGATGACGATGATTTTCTGGAGGATCAGGCCATGGACTTCTTCACCGATGAGGATGATTTCGCCTTCATCGATGATGATGAAGATGATGAAGCCACAGACTCCGAGGAGTACTAGCACTTGAGCACTAGCGTAGTGACTAGTATTCGGTCCCACTGTATCATAGTTTCCAGAATGGTTCTTAAAACCATCTGTTTTTCTTTGTTGTGGTGTGTGTTGTACTGTGTGCTATGAATGAATGAATGAAAAAGCAAGTTGCTAGGAAATCTGAGTCAAACATTTAAAACTTTTCAAAGTGCCCGAAACCTTAGAATTTTCCCTCTTTTCTCATGATCTATCTAAATGTCTAGATGCCACGTGGAGGAAGTGGTTCAGCCCCGGACCCGATGTTGCAGATACTGCAAATGTTGACTTCTGACCGCGAAGCTGAAAGAGCAGAACGTCAAGCCAACCTAGCCACTCTGCAACAGATAGCCCAGCTAGCCCACAACAACCAAGGCCACGGAAATCAGTATAACCATGGATCTAAGCTCAAGAATTTCCAGAATACCAACACACCTGTTTTCACTAAGTCCGAAGAACCCCTAGACGCCGATGATTGGCTGCAAACCATGGAAAATAACATAGAAGTAGCCGGAGTGGAAGCCAACGAGAAAGTTCTGTTTGCAACCCATTATCTAGCCGGAGATGCCAGGGCATGGTGGAACAGTGTTCACGCAATGACCGGAGGCCAGATGATGAACTGGGAGGAATTCAAGGTCAAGTTTAGCAAAACCCATGTGCCACCGGGTTTGATCAAGAGAATGAGAGACAAGTTCAGAGAGCTGAAGCAAGGAAGGATGACTGTAGTGGAATACCGTGACAAATTTTTGTCATTAGCTAGGTATGCCCTGGATGAGATAGACACGAAAGCCAAGAAGAAAGAGAGGTTCCTGAATGGTCTGCATGATGAGATGCAGACAGTGTTAGTCAATATCCCCTTTGTGTATATTGAAGCCCTTGTCGACTCTGCCATCCAGATGGAATTAAAGATCAACCAAGCCAATGAGAACCGCAAGCATCGCATGATGCATCATCCAGGACCCCCACAGACCCCAAAGTATCGCCCCAACCCATCTCCAGGATTTGCCCCAAGAACCAGCAGACCCCCGATGAACCGTCCGACCTATCCCAATCGTGGAAACCCTAGACCCGGAGGAAATCACAACAACCCCGGAAACTCTAGCAATTTCACCCGTGCCCCACCCAAGTTCAACACCAACAATGCTACCGCCAACACCAACACTGCCCCGAGGACTGGAAGCAATGTTGTGCCTGTAGCAGCCAAGGACAAGTCGCAAGTGACTTGTTATGACTGTGGAAATAAAGGCCACTATTCCAACGAGTGCCCCAACAAGAAGAATGCTACAGCCCCCAATGCCAATGCCCCAGCTCAGCAACAGCATCGTGTTCAGCCAGGGACAAGATTTTCCCCAGGGAATTCACTCAACCGCAATGGCCTTCTTTTTCTCATGCATGCTGAAGAAGCTCAGGAAGCGCCAGACGTCGTGCTGGGTATGTTTTCTGTTAATTCAGTACTTGCAAGAGTGTTGTTTGATTCTGGTGCATCGCATTCATTTGTCACCGAAGAATTTGCATGTACTAGTAAAATTCAACCAACCAAACTGAAGCATGTTATGATTGTTCAAATTCCCGGATCAACCACCAAGGCTAGGCAAATTTGCAAAGCCGTCCCTATCTGAATCCATGGCATAGATTTTTATGCTAATCTGATAGTACTCGGAACTTAAGGTTTGGAAGTAGTACTAGGAATGGATTGGATGTCCAAACATAAAGGATTGATTGACTGTGCCAAGAAAGCCATAACCATGACTAGTACAGCCGGAATATCAGTCGAACATATATCTGAAACCTTACCTCGCCAATTCAAGTGCAACAAGAGTATAGCCCAACCTACCATTGACCAAGTCCGGATAGTCTGTGAATACCCCGATGTATTTCCAGATGTTTTGCCCGGTATGGCCCCAGATCGGGATATCGAGTTTATCATTGAACTAATCCCCGGAACTGGACCCATAGCCCAGAGGCCATATAGTATGAACCCGTCGGAACTAGCAGAACTGAAGAAGCAACTGGATTCCATGTTGGAAATTGGATTGATTCAACCAAGTGCGTCACCTTGGAGATCACCTGTCTTGTTTGTGGACAAGAAGGATGGAGGTAACCGTTTGTGTACGGATTATCGGAAGTTGAATGATGTCACCATCAAGAACAAGTACCCCTTGCCCAAGATAGAAGATTTGTTTGATCAGTTGACCGGTGCTAAAGTGTTTTCTATGATTGATCTTAGAACTGGCTATCATCAACTCAAGATTCGTGCGGAGGACATTCCAAAGACTGCCTTTACCACCAGATATGGATTGTATGAGTATACAGTCATGTCTTTTGGATTAACCAATGCCCCCGCTTATTTCATGAACCTCATGAATAATATTTTTATGGACTTCCTGGATAATTTTGTCGGTGTTTTCATCGATGACATTCTGATTTATTCCAAATCAGAAGAAGAACATGAGCTACACCTAAGGACCATTCTTGGAACCCTTAAAGAGCATCAGTTGTATGGAAAGTTTAGCAAATGTGAATTCTGGTTACAGGAGGTAGGATTCCTCGGTCACATTGTATCAGCCGGAGGAATTGCCGTTGACCCTGCCAAAGTAAAAGATGTAGAAGATTGGCAAGCCCCAACCATTCAAACCCAAGTTCGTGCTTTTCTCGGATTGGCGGGATATTACCGCAAATTCGTAGAAGGATTCTCGAGTATCGCCAGACCCATGATCCAATTGCTGAAGAAGGACAAGAAGTTTGACTGGACCGACAAATGTGAAGCGAGTTTTCAAGAACTGAAAAGGAGATTGATTTCAGCCCCAATCTTGATCATGTCGGATATCACGAAGCCCTTCGATGTGTATTGTGACGCATCCAAGATTGGTCTCGGATGTGTGCTAATGCAAGAAGGCAAAGTTATATCTTATCTATCCCGACAATTGAAGCAACATGAGCAAAATTACGCAACCCATGACCTCAAACTCGCAACCGTAGTTCTAGCCCTGAAGACATGGAGACATTACCTGATGGGAAACCGTTGTGATATTTATTCGGATCACAAGAGCCTAAAGTATATATTCACTCAGAAGGAGCTGAATATGAGGCAGAGAACATGGATTGAGCTAATCAAGGATTATGATCTGGACATTCACTATCACCCTGGTAAAGCCAATGTGGTAGCCGATGCCCTTAGCAGATTGCCGTTCCGCTTGAACTCCATGATTTTGAAGGAGCAACCAAGTCTGCACAAAGAGATGGAAGATTTTGGGATGGAATTAGTAAGTGAAGGATTTCTGGCTAGCATACAACTCCAGCCCACTTTGATCAGTCAGATTAAAGAGGCGCAGAAGGAAAATGCTAGTATAGACGGAATCAAGCGTCGTATCGGTACAGGCAAAGTACCAGGATTCACCGAAGACGAAGAAGGAGTTTTGTGGTACAAAGGACGCCTTTGTGTACCATCAGATTCTGAGTTGAAAGAAGTTATCTTGAAGGAGGCTCATGATACTCTTTATTCTATCCATCCCGGAGGAACTAAGATGTATCAAGATTTAAAGAGCAATTTTGGTGGCATAAGATGAAGAGAGAAATCAGAAGCTATATCGCCAAGTGTGATATATGTCAGCGAGTCAAGGCAGGACATCAAAGACCCGCTGGATTGTTGCAACCATTGCAGATTCTGAAATGGAAATGGGATTCTGTAGGAATGGACTTTATGACTGGACTGCCTACTTCTAGTAGGGGAAATGACTCTATCTGGGTCATAGTGGACAGATTGTCCAAAGTCGCCCATTTCTTGCCTGTCAAAACCACCTATCGGAGTTCGAAACTAGCGGAGTTGTACATCGCTAGAATCATCAGTTTGCACGGAGTCCCTAAGAACATAGTATCGGATCAAGGAACTCAGTTTACCTCGAGATTCTGGAAGAAAGTTCAAGAAGGTTTAGGAACTGTAACACCCTCAGAATCGGCCCTATGCAAGTTTTAGCGAAACTCGCCAAACCCGCATAGAAACGATTCGAAGGTGCCCACCAGGCACTTTCGTGCGGGTGGAAAACGAAGTAATAACATTACACAACAGTCCTCGATGGGACCCACAGAACAGGTATATATACAACAGCGACTCAATGGGTCAAGAATACAGATATACGGTACAAAGATCCAAATCACCTTGAAAATGATAGGGCGTCCGACTACGGACAAGAAGCAAATGGGACTAAGAGCCCTGAAGAATAACCAATGGCGTCCATAACCCTGCCCAGGCCAAGCCGGAAGGGTAACCCTGCTAACGACGGCGATCTCAAAACCTGCTTAAACAAAAGGGGTGCCGACAAAGGGCAAAGGGAAAAGAGAGAGCAGTCAGTACTGAGGCCAGCACACGGCGAGACTAGAATTCAGCGGTCCTCGCCTACATAGGTATGGTAGACTGAAGCGGCAGCGGCAGCATGCACTAAACAACCTATAGAGACTCGATACAGCTAGCGGCTATCAGAGAGGGGAAAGAAAGACCTATTCGGGACCAACCTGGTACTAACACCAAACAAACCCATCCTGGTATTTCCCCCCCGACACCGATCGAGGAAGTCAACCGAGGAACTCACACAGTTGGCATTTTTATTTATTCGGTTATCGTTGCAGCAATTACTAGTCAGGTATAGATAATCGTCCTGATAAATTAAGCAGTGGGCACTTTTAATTAACCATTCCGTTGTAGTTGCGACACTTACTAGTCAAATACAATTAGCATGAGATAACCCAAAACCCAGCAGTTGTTGGTACTTTTATTTAGCCATTCCGTTGTAGTGAAGCTGATTACTAGTCATATCGGATACAAGTCAATTTATAACAGTAAACTTTAGTTATAGTTGTCTATGATCAAGCACTGTGCTCCAAGTCGTCCATAACCACGGACACGGCTTCTCGAAAAGATTAAACCCTGCAGGGGTGCACCAAAGTATCCACAAGCACTTCGACCCTTTTTGCCAGATCAATTAACATACACCCATCGGTATGTCGGCGGGGCCTAAGTCATGACGTTTCCTAGACCCAAAGCAAGCACGGGGGGCCACCCCACTAAGTCTACCCGCAACGAAGTCGGCCGGTCTCCGAGACGGACTTAGGGTTTGCGCCAGTGGCTGTAAACGACAGCAAATCCCAAAACTGGGACTGTCGATACCGCGAAAACACTCCGCTTCCTAAACAGTACAGCGTGCTCCTCACACAATCGTAAATAAAGCAGTAAAGCATGGCATAAGTACAGGATAGTAAATAAAACCTCAAACTAGTTTGTGGCCCCCAGTACAATACTTTGAAATCAGGTAATAATCAATGGGGGGCCCATATCTCCCCACCTGTGGTTAGCGCGCTCGATCTCGGAACAGGTGTCAAGAACTCGGGGTCCTACGGGACACAAGTGGGCGGTCGGAAACCAAATGTTATCTATCACCCACCGATGCCTCTGCTTACTTACTTCAATCTTAGTTGTTAAACAGAAATTAAGTGAACGAAAAGTAAAGCCATGATCATCTCCAACATTGAACATGCGGCACTTCTCCAACAGCTGTGGTACTCGACGACACGCAACAGCACTTGAGCAAGCGACTACGACGCGCAAGTCCAACTATCTACCAAACAACAGGTAATAGGATGTGTCCAAGGCAATATAAGGCTGCAAGGGATATCACGGGTACGAAAACTAGAGCATCGCAACACAGATAGCAATAGATCAACAGGAGGGAATAAATACTATAAAAGTAAGATAGGTAGAAAGGGGGAGATGCTCGCCTGAAAACATGGTCGAAGGTTCATCCGAAGATCGGGGCGAAGCTCACATCAACTCAACGGCCTTATCCGCGAAGAAGCAAAACACTAGAAGAAACACCGGATGCAATATTTAATACAACGGCAGAAGATCGGCATGATGCATGTATGATGTATGGCATGGCAAATATGCGATGCAATTAGGTCAATATTAAGCGGAGCCGGGGTTCCGACAATTAATTAGGTGGTGCATGTTGTTTATCTACCCCGCAATTTAAATATTGTTTTAGCATGGCAAGAGATAGCACCGGTTCGCTACACAAATTTAAATGAGGCCAATATAAGGCTAGATTTGCCCGCATATGGGCCCCATATTTAAGTATTAGGTGAATCGGCATAAGGCCCCCAAACCACAGACAAGGATGCATGCATGAACAATTAAGATGCGACAAGTTGTATTATATTATAAAAATAGGGTTTCGGGAAGGGGTTCACACATGAGGGTTCGGCAGATCTTGGGGTTCCGGGGTGTTCGGGGTTCGGGGTCGGTCTCGGGTCCAGGGTTCGACGGATCTTTCTCGGACAGCGGAGTAGATCTTGTCGCCTCCAGGGGGGGGAGTTCTCGGTGTTCCGTGAGGTAGACATTGTCGCATCCGTGTTCCTTGGGCATCGGATCTGGGGGAAGTACTTGTCGCATCTACCGTCTTCGGGTTTGCTTCAATCGGGTCCATGTCGGAGTACTTGTCGTCCCATGTGGAATCCTTGTCGATCTGTGGCGATGATCTCAGGTTCGGGTCTCCGGGTTCAGGGGTCTCGGCGTCCGTGACGAAGATCATGGCATCCGTGAGGAAGAACATGGCACGTCGAGTTCGGTCTTCGGGGTCCTGCGGGAGAGTTCGGCGTTCTGCGGTCTTCGGCTCCGCGTGGCAGATCGTGTGGATCCGAGGTGGAGGCCTCAGCGTTCCGTGTCGTCGACCATCAGGTTCGAGGATCTGCAGCCGCACACACACATGCCACCAACTCGGGTGTTCGCCTTGAGGTCTGCTACCGAGAGGAGGACAGGGGCGCCGCACGGGGACGAAGAGGAGCGGACTGCAGGGGCCCTCACGGGGAGGCGCGCTGGAGGATGGCGAGCTCGGCGGGACGCGGTCGGGGCGAGGCCGCGCGGTCCGAAGGCGGTGCAGAGCCGCAGGCGGGGCGCGGGGCGAGGGACGGGCGGCGCTGGCGAGGTGCTGCGGCGAACACGGGCGAGGCGGAGGCCAGCGCGGAGCGGCTCGGGGCGGCTCCGGCGAGGCTCTGCTCGGGGCGGGCTTGGGCGGCAGACGGCGGGCGGGGCGACGACGGGGCGCAGCCGGCCGGGGAGAGGCGCGGGACCGACGGCGGAGGGGGCTTGGCGGCGAGCAGGGGTCGGGGTGGGGCTGCAGGCGCGCGGGGAGGAAGAAGGGGTTGGCCGGGGCTGAGGGAGGCGACGGCGCCGTCCGACGGCGGCGGGTGCAGAGAGCGGGGAGGAAGACGCGGTTGCGGGAGAGAGAGGCCGCGTGGGGAGGCGTCGGTGGGTGGGGTGGGACCGAGCATGGGCCAGGGTGCTGGGATTGGGGCAGGTGGAGAGGAGGGGCTGCGCACGCGGGGCCCAGCTGCAGCGTGGCGTGCGTGTGTGTGTGAGGCCGGCGGGTGAGGTGGGATGAGAGAGAGAGCTGAGAGGGAGGGGGTGGACCAGGTGGCAGGGTGTGGTTGGTGAGGGGGAGGGAGAGGGTGAGGTGTCAGGAGGCCATTGGTGGGGGTGAGGTGGAGGGGGGGGGGGTGTGGATAGGTTATCTGGTAGCTTTAGGATTAATGGGGTGGGCCGATTTAAAATCCTGGGGTGGTCGTTCGGGTCATTCGGCCCGTTCGACTGCCCCATTAAAAATAATATAATATTTATTTAACTTAAAAGCACCGTTTGCAAAACATAGTTGGTCAAAACAAAATATTCCGGAGTCCCGGTTTTGGTTTTGAATTAAAGACGGGGCGTTTTAGAAAACAAAATCGGCTTGCGAAAATAGTTTTAGGCAAACAATGCACGATGATGACGATGCAATGCACAAAAACAACGCGATTTTCTAGTAGTGGTTTTGCGGGATGCCACAATTCGACACCACTAACAATGGATCTCGCCCTCGAGATCCGCCTCATGGTACCGGAAAGAAGGTCGGCGATCTGAATCTTCGCGCTTCGTGTAGATCCTCGCGACACCACTAACAAGAGGTCATTGTCCGTGATCGGCGAGAGGACACTCCGGTAACAACAGGTCGAAGGTAGAGGTATCAACAAATAAAGCCACCCCCATCTTCCGTGGACGGAGTAAAACTGCTGGATCCACTGATTCGACGTACAAGAGCGAATGATAAGAGTAGTGGTATGGTAGCTACTCCATCCCGCACCCAAACCATTACTCCGCACACGAATAGGCGGATTATGCAACCAACTCTCGGAATCAGACTGAAGATCTCGACAAGCGAGGTTCGGAACAAAGGAGGGATGCAGACTCTGCATCGGATCTGGCGTAGAGGATGTCGTCGCGTCGGAAAACACCGAAAGGCACAAACAAGGAACAAAGAATGGTTCCACAGTAGGCGAACTCCTCAGGCAGCATGAACACCGGATGGATAGAACACCGTTATCAAAGGAGGAAGCGAAAACCTGAAGGTACGACGGAACCCAACCACGAGAAATCCTGGACTCGAAGAGAGAGAAAAGAGTGGATTCAAAACACGCAGAGGTGAGAGGAGAGCAGCAGAGGGGTAAGGAGTAAAATCAGACCTAATCAGTACTATCCAACCGATTTTGCAAAATAGTTTTTGACACTCTACTTCGGCCGTTAGCTAGGTTATCCTACAGGCTGGACTTGTGGGGTATCGCAACTGCTGAGCTCTGATACCACTCTGTAACACCCTCAGAATCGGCCCTATGCAAGTTTTAGCGAAACTCGCCAAACCCGCATAGAAACGATTCGAAGGTGCCCACCAGGCACTTTCGTGCGGGTGGAAAACGAAGTAATAACATTACACAACAGTCCTCGATGGGACCCACAGAACAGGTATATATACAACAGCGACTCAATGGGTCAAGAATACAGATATACGGTACAAAGATCCAAATCACCTTGAAAATGATAGGGCGTCCGACTACGGACAAGAAGCAAATGGGACTAAGAGCCCTGAAGAATAACCAATGGCGTCCATAACCCTGCCCAGGCCAAGCCGGAAGGGTAACCCTGCTAACGACGGCGATCTCAAAACCTGCTTAAACAAAAGGGGTGCCGACAAAGGGCAAAGGGAAAAGAGAGAGCAGTCAGTACTGAGGCCAGCACACGGCGAGACTAGAATTCAGCGGTCCTCGCCTACATAGGTATGGTAGACTGAAGCGGCAGCGGCAGCATGCACTAAACAACCTATAGAGACTCGATACAGCTAGCGGCTATCAGAGAGGGGAAAGAAAGACCTATTCGGGACCAACCTGGTACTAACACCAAACAAACCCATCCTGGTATTTCCCCCCCGACACCGATCGAGGAAGTCAACCGAGGAACTCACACAGTTGGCATTTTTATTTATTCGGTTATCGTTGCAGCAATTACTAGTCAGGTATAGATAATCGTCCTGATAAATTAAGCAGTGGGCACTTTTAATTAACCATTCCGTTGTAGTTGCGACACTTACTAGTCAAATACAATTAGCATGAGATAACCCAAAACCCAGCAGTTGTTGGTACTTTTATTTAGCCATTCCGTTGTAGTGAAGCTGATTACTAGTCATATCGGATACAAGTCAATTTATAACAGTAAACTTTAGTTATAGTTGTCTATGATCAAGCACTGTGCTCCAAGTCGTCCATAACCGCGGACACGGCTTCTCGAAAAGATTAAACCCTGCAGGGGTGCACCAAAGTATCCACAAGCACTTCGACCCTTTTTGCCAGATCAATTAACATACACCCATCGGTATGTCGGCGGGGCCTAAGTCATGACGTTTCCCAGACCCAAAGCAAGCACGGGGGGCCACCCCACTAAGTCTACCCGCAACGAAGTCGGCCGGTCTCCGAGACGGACTTAGGGTTTGCGCCAGTGGCTGTAAACGACAGCAAATCCCAAAACTGGGACTGTCGATACCGCGAAAACACTCCGCTTCCTAAACAGTACAGCGTGCTCCTCACACAATCGTAAATAAAGCAGTAAAGCATGGCATAAGTACAGGATAGTAAATAAAACGTCAAACTAGTTTGTGGCCCCCAGTACAATACTTTGAAATCAGGTAATAATCAATGGGGGGCCCATATCTCCCCACCTGTGGTTAGCGCGCTCGATCTCGGAACAGGTGTCAAGAACTCGGGGTCCTACGGGACACAAGTGGGCGGTCGGAAACCAAATGTTATCTATCACCCACCGATGCCTCTGCTTACTTACTTCAATCTTAGTTGTTAAACAGAAATTAAGTGAACGAAAAGTAAAGCCATGATCATCTCCAACATTGAACATGCGGCACTTCTCCAACAGCTGTGGTACTCGACGACACGCAACAGCACTTGAGCAAGCGACTACGACGCGCAAGTCCAACTATCTACCAAACAACAGGTAATAGGATGTGTCCAAGGCAATATAAGGCTGCAAGGGATATCACGGGTACGAAAACTAGAGCATCGCAACACAGATAGCAATAGATCAACAGGAGGGAATAAATACTATAAAAGTAAGATAGGTAGAAAGGGGGAGAGGCTCGCCTGAAAACATGGTCGAAGGTTCATCCGAAGATCGGGGCGAAGCTCACATCAACTCAACGGCCTTATCCGCGAAGAAGCAAAACACTAGAAGAAACACCGGATGCAATATTTAATACAACGGCAGAAGATCGGCATGATGCATGTATGATGTATGGCATGGCAAATATGCGATGCAATTAGGTCAATATTAAGCGGAGCCGGGGTTCCGACAATTAATTAGGTGGTGCATGTTGTTTATCTACCCCGCAATTTAAATATTGTTTTAGCATGGCAAGAGATAGCACCGGTTCGCTACACAAATTTAAATGAGGCCAATATAAGGCTAGATTTGCCCGCATATGGGCCCCATATTTAAGTATTAGGTGAATCGGCATAAGGCCCCCAAACCACAGACAAGGATGCATGCATGAACAATTAAGATGCGACAAGTTGTATTATATTATAAAAATAGGGTTTCGGGAAGGGGTTCACACATGAGGGTTCGGCAGATCTTGGGGTTCCGGGGTGTTCGGGGTTCGGGGTCGGTCTCGGGTCCAGGGTTCGACGGATCTTTCTCGGACAGCGGAGTAGATCTTGTCGCCTCCGGGGGGGGGAGTTCTCGGTGTTCCGTGAGGTAGACATTGTCGCATCCGTGTTCCTTGGGCATCGGATCTGGGGGAAGTACTTGTCGCATCTACCGTCTTCGGGTTTGCTTCAATCGGGTCCATGTCGGAGTACTTGTCGTCCCATGTGGAATCCTTGTCGATCTGTGGCGATGATCTCAGGTTCGGGTCTCCGGGTTTAGGGGTCTCGGCGTCCGTGACGAAGATCATGGCATCCGTGAGGAAGAACATGGCACGTCGAGTTCGGTCTTCGGGGTCCTGCGGGAGAGTTCGGCGTTCTGCGGTCTTCGGCTCCGCGTGGCAGATCGTGTGGATCCGAGGTGGAGGCCTCAGCGTTCCGTGTCGTCGACCATCAGGTTCGAGGATCTGCAGCCGCACACACACATGCCACCAACTCGGGTGTTCGCCTTGAGGTCTGCTACCGAGAGGAGGACAGGGGCGCCGCACGGGGACGAAGAGGAGCGGACTGCAGGGGCCCTCACGGGGAGGCGCGCTGGAGGATGGCGAGCTCGGCGGGACGCGGTCGGGGCGAGGCCGCGCGGTCCGAAGGCGGTGCAGAGCCGCAGGCGGGGCGCGGGGCGAGGGACGGGCGGCGCTGGCGAGGTGCTGCGGCGAACACGGGCGAGGCGGAGGCCAGCGCGGAGCGGCTCGGGGCGGCTCCGGCGAGGCTCTGCTCGGGGCGGGCTTGGGCGGCAGACGGCGGGCGGGGCGACGACGGGGCGCAGCCGGCCGGGGAGAGGCGCGGGACCGACGGCGGAGGGGGCTTGGCGGCGAGCAGGGGTCGGGGTGGGGCTGCAGGCGCGCGGGGAGGAAGAAGGGGTTGGCCGGGGCTGAGGGAGGCGACGGCGCCGTCCGACGGCGGCGGGTGCAGAGAGCGGGGAGGAAGACGCGGTTGCGGGAGAGAGAGGCCGCGTGGGGAGGCGTCGGTGGGTGGGGTGGGACCGAGCGTGGGCCAGGGTGCTGGGATTGGGGCAGGTGGAGAGGAGGGGCTGCGCACGCGGGGCCCAGCTGCAGCGTGGCGTGCGTGTGTGTGTGAGGCCGGCGGGTGAGGTGGGATGAGAGAGAGAGCTGAGAGGGAGGGGGTGGACCAGGTGGCAGGGTGTGGTTGGTGAGGGGGAGGGAGAGGGTGAGGTGTCAGGAGGCCATTGGTGGGGGTGAGGTGGAGGGGGGGGTGTGGATAGGTTATCTGGTAGCTTTAGGATTAATGGGGTGGGCCGATTTAAAATCCTGGGGTGGTCGTTCGGGTCATTCGGCCCGTTCGACTGCCCCATTAAAAATAATATAATATTTATTTAACTTAAAAGCACCGTTTGCAAAACATAGTTGGTCAAAACAAAATATTCCGGAGTCCCGGTTTTGGTTTTGAATTAAAGACGGGGCGTTTTAGAAAACAAAATCGGCTTGCGAAAATAGTTTTAGGCAAACAATGCACGATGATGACGATGCAATGCACAAAAACAACGCGATTTTCTAGTAGTGGTTTTGCGGGATGCCACAGGAACCCGCCTAGATTTCAGTACCGCGTATGACCCTCAGACCGATGGACAAACGGAGCGAGTAAATCAAATACTCGAAGATATGCTGAGAGCCTGTGTGTTAGAATATGGATCCAAGTGGGAAGACTGTCTGCCGTTTGCAGAATTTTCCTACAACAACAGTTACCAAGCCAGTTTGCAAATGACCCCATTTGAATTCATGTATGGAAGAAAGTGTCGCACCCGTTTGAACTGGTCGGAAGTAGGAGAGAGTCAGATTTTTGGACCCGACATCCTACGAAAAGCAGAAGAGAAGGTTCACAAGATTCGTGAGCACCTCAAGACCGCCCAGTCCAGACAGAAGAGTTATGCCGACAAGACACGTCGAGACCTTGCCTTCAACATAGGAGATTTTGTTTATCTGAAAGTGTCGCCATTGAAGGGAATGCAGCGTTTCCAACTCAAAGGAAAGTTAGCTCCCAGATATATCAGACCTTTCAAAATTCTGAACCGTCGAGGAGAAGTGTCGTATCAATTGGAGCTACCCGAAGAGATGTCAGTCGTGCACGATGTGTTCCATATCTCATTACTTCGCAAGTGTCTCGAAGTCCCCGAGAAGACCGAGGTGTTCAAAAATATCGACCATCAGACCATAGAGATCAACGATGACCTGACCTATCCCGAAGTACCCATCCGCATTTTGGAAGAAGCTTTTCGAACTACCCGAACCCGAAGCATCAAGTTTCTCAAGATTCAGTGGAGCAATCACACAGAAGAGGAAGCTACCTGGGAGCGCGAAGATCACATTAGGACAGAGTTTCCCGATCTCTTCAAATCCTAGGTAATATTTTCGTCCTTTTTCAAATCTCGGGATGAGATTTTGTTTAAGGGGGGAAGGTTTGTAACATCCCAAAAATACTAAACTTGGATCATCAAACTCTAATCCTCAAAATTAGGGTTAACAAAAACTTTTCTAATTAAAATTATGAATGCATGCATATGTGTATGCATTGATTTTGAAATTCTTTTAAACCACCTTGTTTGATTGTTTCATTGCTTGTAAAATGTTTCTTAGGTGAAATAAACATCATCTAAAACATTTCCCACCCTTTTCCTAAAGACAAGTAAATCAAAACAAATATATAAAAGGAATGGTCATTTTGACCAATTTAACTCTCATGCCTACTTTGGCTGTCTCAAACTTTCAAAACCTAACAGAAACTTTTCTGGATCTTTGCACCCCTTGAATGTACTCATAACAAAGTATCAAGGCCCACTTTGTGATCATCCAGAAACTTTCAAATACATAGTTTAAATGACAATTCAAAATTGAATCTTTATCATATAGGAAGATCCCACTTTTTCAAAAACCACTCAAACAAGCTCAACTTTCAAAACCCAAGCATCTGCAGACTCACCAGCACCAATCTAGCAAACCCACCAAAAATCATTTCAAAATTCAAAACTTAATTTCATGCGGCCATTTCATCAAATAGGTTGTAGACACAAATCAAACACTATTGTGAGCAGTGATTCTTGCCTAACTGGTTCCCCATTTAGCTCACAACCAGCTCAGTAGATCATCTAGCAAGATTAACCAAGCACTAGCACCACTGTGAGCTTGCTATTGCAATCAATGGTGAACAGCCGAGCACACCCTTGCCACCCCATAGTCGACAGCAAGCTAGGAGCAGCAGCAAGCCTAGCCAGCATGTCTGGGAGGCAGCCCACCGTCCACCGCCACTCACTGTCCCAGCCGCGAGCATTGCCAAGCCCTGGACCACACGCACAGACCGCGCCCAGACCGCCAGAGACCATGCCGAGCGTGCGCCAGAGCACCACCCTCGACCGAAGCCCACAGACCGCGCGCCGCCCACGCCGCGTGCATACACAATCCCCACCGACCCAGGAGACCTCTAGACATCCCCGTTCGCCGCCCCGTGCGCACAGCCACCGCTCGCCGTCGAAGACGCCGCCTCTGCCGCGCAGAGCGTCGCATGTTCCAGACCAAACCGCACCGCCCCACGCCTCAAAACCATGTCGTTGAGCATTGCCAGGAGACACTGCACCGTCCCCTACCTTCGCCCATGTCGATAGCCGCCTGTACCATCGCCCCCGACGAGCTCACCGTGCGCCCTGTCGGTCCCCTCGCTCGACTATAAATAGAGGCCACCCCCGCTCGATTTCTTCACACCATCTCACTCCCCTCTCCTCACTGATCGTGCCACACCGTTCTCAGAGCAAGGCTAGCACCACCTCGCTGGAATTTCACTGGAGCCCGCCGCCTCTGGAGAAGAAGGGAGCCAGCGATTGGAGCCGCCCTAGGAGAAGCCACCGGTACCAGGAGATTCGCCGTCATCGACTTCGTCGTTCGCCCGCCTCGTCGACCCTCGCCAGCACCCCGTTGAGCCCCCAGCACCCCTCACTGGCCGCGCTAGGTTTCGTTCTCGCCGGTGTTGTCTCGCCTCGACGATGGCTCCTAGCCGTTGGATTAGAATCAAATCAAACGACCCACGTTGCCCCATACCGCTTCGCCCAGCCCCGTGTCACTGACGAGTGGGGACACGCACTTAAGCAGCCCGCGGGAGCACTGCGCTTAGCAGGCCGACCCATTATCTTTTCCCGCGCAGCCCAGTGATTTGAATTAGATCTTTTTCTTTTTAATTCAAACACACTTCTGTACCCATTTTAAAAAATCAATCCAGATCGATTCAGTGCACCATTTTGAATAAAACCAATTTTGTTGGAAAGGTCTGTGAATGTTGAATCCAAGCCCGTGGGATTCAAGTCATTTGGATCTGTAGATCATCCTTAGTAAAAATAACAAGGCAGAAGCTTTTCCGCATTCAAACATTTTTCAAATTTAAACCATAATAGCTTTTGAGTTGATTCCAACTCTCAAAAATCACATTGAACCATACCTTTCAGAATATATAAAAATATATAGGTTTACTTACAGAAAGAATTTTCAAGTAATAAAAGAATGCTACATAGGCATTTCTAGTCACTTTATTTAATTAAAATAAAAGGGTAAAACCTTATTAAATTGTGACACCACTTTAAATCACATTCCCATGGACTACAATATGTGGTGATGACATGTGTCAACATGATCCCATGTTTGGTTTGGAGAATATTAAATCTTAAGTAGTTTTTCAATGAGTAGAAATTACTTTTCTAAAAATAAAAGGAATTAAACCAAGCCTTAACCTTGTAATGTTAGAGATGATGCTAGATCATCTATAGGACCCTTGTGTGTGATGATTGCAAGTAGTTAAGTATTGTTTGGTGATTGTGTACCTCGTATTTATTCATAGACGCTAGTACCGACCAAGGATACGAGGAGGAAGGAAGATACTACGAAGAAGAAGCCGAGGAGGACTTCAACCACTGCTCTGCACAAGGCAAGCTAGTAACCTTGCAAGCTAACACTTGCAATTTAGCAAGCTTATATTGACACTGCTGCAAGCCTAATACTGCTAGTTGAATGTGCAAGCTGAGACTATACCTATGCAAACCACTGCTTGTTACTATGCCTCTTATATGCCTTAAGCATATGTGATCATATCCACTTGATAAACCAATCCTAGTTTTACTTGCAAGCTTCTTACTTTATTTCTTTATCAAAGCTATTACTTAGAGTTTGCTTAAGAATTTGGTAGATACTAGAAATTTATCTGAAGGTTGCATAAAGAGCATAAAATTTGGCCTAAGTTAGAAACCTTGATATCATCCTAAGATATAAGGTTGTACTTAGTTGAAACTCCACTAGTTTACCACGCTCATTAGTATTACCCCCACTTGTAGATGCTAGTGCTAAGCATAAAACTTGATCAACTTTAGATGGGAATACTTGGTGAAAATGGTTATGAAAACCTTGGAATGATGGATCATTCTATTGAAATGTTTTTGACATGTGTTTCCGAACATTTGATGATTTTGGTGATGAAAATGTTGAGGCATGAGCCTTAGCCTTCTATAAAACTGATGTTTTTCTGGATGCGATACCATTCCAATTTTATCGTACAACCACAATACCCGAAGATTGGGTAGGGCTTGACTGGAAACTTATATACCTTAGTGTTAGTTCCCTCATGGCCAAGGTCTGAGCTGAGGCTACCTTGTGAAGATTGTCCACCTGTGCAGTACCCAAGATGACAGTTGGTCATGGTTGGGAGGCCAAACTCACAGGAGAGGTGCTTATACTAGGGCGTGTAATTGAATGGTTAGGATTGATTATCCGCATACTGAGTATGGTGAATTCAGGATTTGTTCCTGACGGATGTACCAAATGTTGTGGTGAAAGTGTACAATCTCTGCAGAGTGTCAAACTATTCGAATAGCCGCGTCCGCGGTTATGGACAGTTGGAGTGGCCATACTGTTCCCCCGTCAGACTTTTCAAAATGACTTGTGAAATGAATTGAGACTTTGACTTGACCATAACAGAGTTGTGACATGAGTTACAAGATCCCACTTAAGAGTTATAAAATTGTGACTAGCTTTGGAACTTAGTAGAGATAAATCTGGCTTTTGCAAAACAACCCTAGAGCCTAGTGTCCTATTATCCAAAAAAAACCCTTTACCTGTTAGTATTAGTTTGCGAGTCCTCATGGCTTTGTCCCTGGCTATTCCCGTGGCCAGACTATGAAGAGGAGTACCTGGAGGATGGACCCCAGGGAGGTTACGACAACTAGGATCATCTCCCATCGTCAGCATTGCCTGTGACCCCGAAGATGGAGCTTCGCCTACGCTACCGTTATTATTACGTATTCCGCTGCTTGAAGTTGTATTAAGAACTGGATCATGAGATCCCTATTTGTGTAAGAACTTATGTACCGTTGTAATGGATGATGTACTATGGTATCCAATTCTGTTATGTCTCGCAAAAATGGTAATCCTGGGATTGCGATGTATGGCATAACAGGCATCTGGGATTAAAAATCCGGGTGTTGACTAAGGCCATGGCCATATCTACATCGCAGTTTGTGTTGATGATCCATATCGTCCAAGATTTTTCATGGCGTCAAATCTGGCCATATCTTGAAAACAATCGAACAGAAACTGGCGTGAAGAGTATGGTTCGATGAGATGCTCTCTCTCGAGAAGGAGCCAAACCCAACAGTTTTCCTTGCTTAATTACTCTAGGGCCCTCTGTGCTAAGTGTATGGACCTCATTGTAATTTTGGTTCTTTCTAGGTATTTGAAGAAAAATGTACTCCCATCGCGTGTGTAAAATTTAACCTAAAAGTAAGTGGTAAGATCTAAACAAATTTAAGCGAAGTTGGCAATGAGTTTGGACATTCTTGGATTTCAAGCCGAACGACCAAGGTCATGGCCATATATACATCTTACTTTATGTTGATGATCCTATTGTAAGATCCCTCCTTTATAAAGGAAAAGGATCCCTGTGATTGCAATGCTAGTCCCTGGATCATTGCTAGCATCCACAGTTTAAGATGAAGTACACAGATACAAAGGTCATTATTACATCCATTCCAGAGATAAACATAGTCTTTACAACTTAAGGACACTGGCCTATTACAAAAGTTTGAATAAGTAAATAAATATAAGTCTTCATCTTCATGTGCCACAGGCAAACATGTTGAGTGTAGACTCATGACACCTAATCCTCATCAGAGTAACCTACAACATCACAAGTTACAGCCGCAGTGGGTCAATACTTTGGCATAGTATTGGCAAGTGATACCTTAGTATATTTTAAGTGGTCTAGATACTATATGCAAATTTGTCTAAGTGTAGCTTGGCTTGCTTTGCTCAAAATAGGTTTTGCCTATTAGTTGAAATCACTAAGTTTTTCTTTGTCAAAACTTTACCCAAGGAACCACCAATAGACATTGAGGTCCTTCACCCTTGTTCACCCACAAGTTTTTACTTAGAAGTTGGAATGATGAGATTCTTGATACCTTCCATGTCTTGATGCTCAAGTTGTCCATTACCATGGACTTGGCTAAGTACTTAGATTTTTCCATCTACAGAGGTTGTGCACTTTCCCCACCAGACTTGGTTTCACCAAGACAGGACCTTTCAGAAGCCTTCCCTTAGACCAAATGGACGCGCTCCAACCTATCAATCCCACTACCACCAACTGTCCAAATGGCTAAGTTCTAGCAACCTATGTGGTCCAGGCAGAGCCCATATTGCCAAGTGGCTGCACTAGAAGCTTCTCAACACTTAGCCTCTAAAATCCCTTTGTTCCTGGGTGGCTTTCCACAAGTGAGATACACAAGGTAAACCATAGCCATGGGCCTTGTGTAACCACTCAACCAAAACAACCAATCAAGTCCCATTCCACCCAGGTGATTCATTGACTTAGTTGTTTTATTAGGCAAAACAAAAGTCCAAAGACTTAGAAATATTTTCATCATATCATGTATATTTTACCAACCCTTGTTTGCTACTAGCTAGGCTAAGCATGGCATAGATAGTATCTTAACTTAGAAATTTCCTAGCAATTCTACAACTACTTAGGATTTCCCAACATGGCATTAGGCAAAATAATAACATGCAAGACTTAGCAAAATATTTCTAATGCTTAGTATAAAATATAGGGATGGAAATATTCATGAAGTACCACTTGCCTTGGTAGTTGGGAGAGTAGCACTCTTCACAATCACAATCACTAGCACCAAAATCTACACATAGAATATAGCCACAATCACATACAAGATATATTCAACCAAAAATATATATGCATGCATGCAAGATGCTAAGTGATGATTTTTAGAACTCAACCAAGCAAGTGCATAGTACTGAATCTTAAACAAGTCAAAAACTTGCCAAACCAAGTTTATTTGACACTACAAACAATTCCTAAACATTTCATATACTCAAATAAGCCCTACACAAGTTTCTGCAAAGAAAATCACTTTAACAGAAGCTAAACATTAAACACATTGCATAAACAGAAAGGGCTTGTTCTCCTGATTCCAACGTTATAAAATTTGCCAAAATCTAACGTGGGAATCAAAAGTTACAAACAAAACAAATTTGAACTATAATCTGATTCAAAATCTGTTTTAAATCTAAACTACTGCCACACGGCGCTATCCTGTTGGCTGGTACCGATTCGCTCAGGATCAAGCTTCCGTGCTGTCGGATCAAGTTAGATCCAACGCGCCAGATTCAAAGAAAACGCTTCGCTCAGATCTAATTTAAACCACAAGATCTACATCTAACGGCTGTTGTTGCTTTGACCGTAGCCTAGCGGCGGCGACTGGCGGCGACTGGCGGCGGCGTGTCTGTCAGCGGCGGTGCCGGTGTTCCAGGTCGCCCGGGGAGGGGAGAGGATGCTCACTAGAACCGCCGTGTCAAGGTGAAGCTCAATGTGTCTCTGGTTGGCGAAGGGGCGCTCGGAGTCGTCGGGGATTCCTCGCCGGAGTTCGCGAACACGTCGGGTACGGCTGCTGGTCGACGTTGGTGAGGTTCTGCTTCGCTCTAAGACAAGAGGAGGACACCTTTAGATGCGCAAGACGTTGGGGGTCTTAGGCGTATCAAACAGAGGGCAAAGGGCGGCTGGTACTTACGAGGAGAGGTCGCCGGAGTTCGAGCAGAGAGTGGCGGCGCTCAGTCGTTGTCGTTGCCGAGGCTACAGACCATGCGCGAGCAAAAGGAAGGTGTTAGTAGATGCGCACGGAGATGCAGAGCATGCTAGTATGAACCATGGACAGAGGGGGGCACGGTGCTCACCGGAATTCATCGGCGAGGTCGTCGGAACAACGGCAGTGTCTAGCGAGTTGCGAGCAGCCTGGTGGCGTGGAGAGGAAATTGGGTGAGGGGAAATGGCCGCGAGAGGGAGGGGATTAAGTAGGCAGGAGCTCGACAAGAAACGCCTGGTGAATCAATGCCAATTACGCCGCGGAATCAACGCAGCAACGGCCAGCGGCGACGTGTTCGTGCGCGGAATCTGGGGAAGACGATGATGACGTGGACGGGGCCCGCTTGTCATCGAATAGAACAGAGAGGGAGTGGGGTCCAAGTGTCAGCGACTCTGGGGGTGCTTCTGCGCGTGAGAGAGAGGGGACCCGGGTGGGCTAGCTGGGCTGGATCTGCTGATGGGCTCAAAGTCTGGCGCCGGCCCTTTTCTATTTCCTTTCTCTTTTTCTTTTTCTGTTTTGATTTTCAAATGATTTCAAAAGCTTTTGAATTCAAACTTTTTCCAGGATTTTTTAGGGTGCAACATTCACATTTCAGGGCATAAAATCAAGGGTCTCTCTGTTTAAGCTTGGTTCTTTTGAATAAACAAAATAAACAGTGCCATAGCACTTGATTTGCAAATGTTTTGAAAATGGTTTTGAAACCATTTTTATTTTGTATATTTTTGTTCAAACTCCACACTCAAACCAATCAACAAGGAAACAAAGAAACTTGGTTTTAAAACACTTAAGCTCTCAAATGGGGATGGTCATTTGATTTAAGTTTTCTCACATAAAATGATAGCACTATGTGCTTCTGTTTTCTTGAAATTGGTTTGAAATTGATCTCAAAACTATATGCATGCATGAATGATATGCAATCTTTGAAATCATAATTTTAGGGATGTTACAAATCTAACCCCCTTAAGGTGAATCTCGCCCTCGAGATTCGGTTTGGCTAGCAAATAGGCGAGGGTGGTCTTTCCGAAGATCATCTTCTCTTTCCCATGTTGCTTCCTCTTCGGAATGATGATTCCACTGCACTTTGCAAAACTTGATAGTCTTAGTCCTTGTGACTCTTTCTGCAGTCTCAAGAATCTTGATAGGTTTCTCCTCATAGGTGAGATCACTTTCCAAATGAACCTCCTCCAAAGGTATAGTATCCTTCAAAGAAGTTTCTTCCATTTCTGGATGACATTTCTTAAGCTGACTCACATGAAACACATTATGGACAGCTGACAGAGATTCTGGAAGTTCAATTTCATAGGCAACTTCTCCTTTGCGACTCAGAATCTTGAATGGCCCAACATATCTTGGCGCCAATTTTCCTTTGACTCCGAATCTCTTCACTCCATGAAGTGGTGATACTCTAAGATAGGCTCTATCACCAACTTCGTAGGTGACTTCTCTACGCTTAGGATTTGCGTACCTTTTCTGTCGGGACTGTGCTATCTTCAACCTGTCCTTAACCAATTTGACCTTCTCTTCGGCTTCTTTGATAAGATCTGGCCCGAATAAACTTCTTTCTCCCACACCATTCCATAGCAATGGGGTGGTACACTTTCTTCCGTAGAGAAACTCAAATGGTGCCATCTCAATACTGGCTTGATAGCTGTTGTTATAAGAAAACTCTGCGTAAGGCAGACTTTCATCCCAACTGGCTCCATAGTCTAGGGCACATGCCCTCAACATGTCTTCAAGAATCTGATTAGTCCTTTCGGTTTGTCCATCAGTTTGAGGATGAAAAGCAGTGCTGAATTCCAACCTCGTTCCCAATGATTCATGTAACTGTCTCCAAAAATGGGAAGTGAATTGGGTTCCCCTATCAGACACAATACTCTTGGGCACTCCATGTAGACATACAATTCTACTCATGTAGATTCTGGCTAACTTAGCACTTGTGTAGGTTGTCTTCACGGGTATGAAATGAGCCACTTTAGTTAGGCGATCCACTACTACCCAAATAGAATCGTATCCTAACCGGGTCCTTGGTAATCCGGTAATGAAATCCATACCAATCTTGTTCCACTTCCAATCAGGAATAGGTAGTGGTTGAAGCAAACCGGCTGGTTTCTGATGTTCCGCTTTTACTCTACTACACACATCACACAAAGCAATATGTTCGGCGATGTCCTTCTTGAGATTATTCCACCAAAATCTTTCCTTCATGTCCATGTACATTTTGGTGTTACCCGGATGAATGGAAAATGGTGAGTTGTGTGCTTCTTGCAAAATTAGTTTCCGCAGCTCCGGATCTTGTGGAACACAGATACGTTTCCCATGCCATAAAGTACCCTGTTCGTCTTCATGGAACTCTTTGGCTTTTCCTTTGCCAATCTTTTCTTTAATCTCTTCGATTTCTTTATCTACCTTCTGATCTTCTTTGATCTTGTCCAACAAAGTGGGTTGAACATCCAAAGACATGAGATGTCCTTCAGGCACAATCTCCAACCTGAGTTTTCTGAATTGGGCACACAAATCATCTGGCAATTCTCCTTTGGTAAGGCCATTCACAAAAACCTTACGGCTTAGAGCATCCGCTACAACATTCGCTTTACCGGGGTGGTATTGCAAACTTAAGTCATAGTCTTTGATGAGTTCTAGCCATCTTCTTTGTCTCATATTAATCTCCTTCTGGGTGAAGATATACTTCAAACTCTTGTGATCTGTGAACACTTCACAACGCTTTCCCAAAATATAGTGCCTCCATGTTTTGAGTGGATGGAAGACAGAGGCTAACTCTAAATCATGAGTAGGATAGTTCACCTCATGAGTTTTGAGTTGTCTCGAGGCATAAGCCACAACTTTACCGTCTTGCATAAGTACTGCACCCAAACCTTGATGAGATGCATCACAATATACTTGGAAATCCTTTTCCAAATCTGGCAGACACAAGACTGGTGCTGTCACAAGTCTCTTCTTCAACTCCTGAAAGCTGAGTTCACAACCTTCAGACCAAGCAAACTTCTTGTCTTTCTTTAGCAATTCAGTCATGGGCTTAGCTACCTTAGAGAAATTCTCCATGAACCTTCTGTAGTAACCTGCTAAGCCAAGGAAACTACGAACTTCTTTCACGGACTTGGGAGATTCCCATTCAGTCACAGCTAAAACCTTAGCAGGATCAACTGCTACACCATCCTTTGTCATAACATGTCCAAGAAATCCGACTTTATCCAACCAGAATTCACACTTGCTGAATTTAGCATAAAGTTTATGCTCCTGTAACTTATCAAGTATCAAACACAAATGTCCTTCATGCTCTTCTTTGCTCTTGGAGTAGACTAAGATGTCATCGATGAAAACGACAACAAACTTGTCAAGGAATTCCCTGAACACCTTGTTCATCATATTCATGAAGTATGCTCGAGCATTGGTCAACCCAAAAGGCATTACGGTGTACTCATACAATCCATACCTTGTAGTGAAGGCTGTCTTAGGTATGTCTTGTTCTCTTATCTTGAGTTGAAAATAGCCTGACCTTAGATCAATCTTTGAGAACACACAAGCTCCTTCTAGCTGATCAAACAAGTCATTGATTCTGGGCAAAGGGTATTTATTCTTGATAGTTACCTCATTGAGTGAACGGTAATCTATGCATAACCTTTGACTTCTATCTTTCTTCTCCACAAACAAGACTGGGGCTCCCCAAGATGAAGAACTTGGTTGAATAAATCCTTTCTGCAACTGTTCTCCAAGTTGTCTCTTGAGTTCTTTCAGTTCATCAACTGACATTTTATACGGTCTCTTTGCTATTGGTCCAGACCCTGGTACCAAATCTATCAGAAACTCCACATCTCTATCTGGTGGCATTCCCGGTAATTCTTCTGCAAATTTGGCTAAGTGTAGCTTGGCTTGCTTTGCTCAAAATAGGTTTTGCCTATTAGTTGAAATCACTAAGTTTTTCTTTTTCAAAACTTTACCCAAGGAACCACCAATAGACATTGAGGTCCTTCACCCTTGTTCACCCACAAGTTTTTACTTAGAAGTTGGAATGATGAGATTCTTGATAGCTTCCATGTCTTGATGCTCAAGTTGTCCATTACCATGGACATGGCTAAGTACTTAGATTTTTCCATCTGCAGAGGTTGTGCACTTTCCCCACCATACTTAGTTTCACCAAGACAGGACCTTTCAGAAGCCTTCCCTTAGACCAAATGGACGCGCTCCAACCTATCAATCCCACTACCACCAACTGTCCAAATGGCTAAGTTCTAGCAACCTATGTGATCCAGGCAGAGCCCATATTGCCAAGTGGCTGCACTAGAAGCTTCTCAACACTTGGCCTCTAAAATCCCTTTGTTCCTGGGCGGCTTTCCACAAGTGAGATACACAAGGTAAACCATAGCCATGGGCCTTGTGTAACCACTCAACCAAAAACACCAATCAAGTCCCATTCCACCCAGGTGATTCATTGACTTAGTTGTTTTATTAGGCAAAACAAAAGTCCAAAGACTTAGAAATATTTTCATCATAGCATGTATATTTTACCAACCCTTGTTTGCTACTAGCTAGGCTAAGCATGGCATAGATAGTATCTTAACTTAGAAATTTCCTAGCAATTCTACAACTACTTAGGATTTCCCAACATGGCATTAGGCAAAATAATAACATGCAAGACTTAGCAAAATATTTCTAATTCTTAGTATAAAATATAGGGATGGAAATATTCATGAAGTACCACTTGCCTTGGTAGTTGGGAGAGTAGCACTCTTCACAATCACAATCACTAGCACCAAAATCTACACATAGAATATAGCCACAATCACATACAAGATATATTCAACCAAAAATATATATGCATGCATGCAAGATGCTAAGTGATGATTTTTAGAACTCAACCAAGCAAGTGCATAGTACTGAATCTTAAACAAGTCAAAAACTTGCCAAACCAAGTTTATTTGACACTAAAAACAATTCCTAAACATTTCATATACTCAAATAAGCCCTACACAAGTTTCTGCAAATAAAATCATTTTAACAGAAGCTAAACATTAGACACATTGCATAAACAGAAAGGTCTTGTTCTCCTGATTCCAACGGTATAAAATTTGCCAAAATCTAACGTGGTAATCAAAAGTTACAAACAAAACAAATTTGAACTATAATCTGATTCAAAATTTGTTTTAAATCTAAACTACTGCCACGCGGCGCTATCCTATTGGCTGGTACCGATTCTCTCAGGATCAAGCTTCCGCGCCGTCGGATCAAGTTAGATCCAACGCGCCAGATTCAAAGAAAACGCTTTGCTCAGATCTAATTAAAACCGCAAGATCTACATCTAACGGCTGTTGTTGCTTTGACCATAGCCTAGCGGCGCTAGCGGCGGTGTGGCGGCAGCGTGTCTGTCAGCGGCGGTGCCGGTGTTCCAGGTCGCCCAGGGAGGGGAGAGGATGCTCACCAGAACCGTCATGTCGAGGTGAAGCTCAATGTGTCTCTGGTTGGCGAAGGGGCGCTCGGAGTCGTCGGGGATTCCTCGCCGGAGTTCGCAAACGCGTCGGGTACGGCTGCTGGTCGACGTTGGCGAGGTTCTGCGTCGCGCTAAGACAAGAGGAGGACATCGTTAGATGCGCAAGACGTTGGGGGTCTTAGGCATATCAAACAGAGGGCAAAGGGCGGCTGGTACTTACGGGGAGAGGTCGCCGGAGTTCGAGCAGAGAGTGGCGATGCTCAGTCGTTGTCGTTGCCGAGGCTACAGACCATGCGCGAGCAAAAGGAAGGTGTTATTAGATGCGCACGGAGCTGCAGAGCATGCTATTATGAACCATGGACAGAGGGGGGCTGACATGGTTATACCCTACGGGTACGTAACTTCAGCATACCTGGTCCAGCCCAAGGAAGGCCCACGGCCAATATACGCCAGCCCATGAAGATTTTCGGGTGGCCCAGGCCCATGACGCCTTCGGATCCTTGAAGAACAAGACTAGAGTTTCAATACAACTTGTAACCTACTCGTATCGGTACCCGAGACCTAGCCTCCCCATATATAAAGGCTAGGAGGGTCCAACGAGGAGGACACCCAACAACGATTACACCCAACAACGATGACACCCAACAACGATTACACCCTGCGATTACGACATACACACCTCCACGCCAGATCGAATCTGCGCACCCTGTAACTTTCGGTTCCGCCGCAATAAAAGAGCAGACAAGCAGGAGTAGGGTTTTCCCTCCGGGGGCCTGAACCTGGGTAAATCCCGTGTCCCCTGGTTGCTTGTCTGTTAACCGTGCCACGATCTCCAGCATCCCCATCTTCTCCAAAACCCAAGTCCATAACAATGGGCATTGACGAGTTGAAACCTCGTCAATTGGCGCCGTCTGTGGGAATTGGGGCTGCTGATTGTCCGGTCGTGACGGTTCCGACCCGATCGATCTACAACTCCTCGGCGACGGAGAATCACCTCCTCTTCGGCGCTTTCGACTTCACCGCCTACTCGCCGGCCACCATGAAGGATTTCAATCCCGTAGGCGACGGACTCGAAATTCTATTCGGGAGCTTCTGCTTCCAGGTGGGACAAGCTGGCATCCTCCGCCTCCCCGAGCGGATGCCCGTGCCGCCGATCAGGCCCGCTTCGTGGGCTCCACACCCCATGCTACGCACGTCACCATCAACAGATGAGTTCTACAGCAGCAGCTGCTACAACTCCGATCTGTGTGATCCACCTTCGGATGAAGGGACCTACGGTTCCGGATCCGAAAGTTGCGGCAGCAGCCAACCAATCTGCAGGCGATATCTGTGCGCCGCAGTCATCCAAACCAACGGTGACCTACTGCATCTTTCGGATGCGTTGACCTGACGCGATTTTTGATTTCCGCAACTGGCCGCATCGGCTTCAGCGACCACGACTCGGTGGGCTCCCTCGACATTGGCGACCCAATGCGGTGTTCGGCTGCAATGACCCGATACATCCTTCGGATGTGGCGACCCCGTCGGTCTTCGACCGCGTCAATCTTCGGATGCGGAATTCGATGCCGCCATCAACCTCAGAAACCCGTCGCTTCTATGACCGTGGTCCGCCGCGTCGACTACGTCCGCCGCGTGACCCGCTACTGCGTCGAATCCATCCAGGACAACTACCAACAAAGCTAAGTTTCCCTCTACTTAGAGATGATTTCTTACTTTAATCGCACTCGAAACACTCGGGGGCTGCGCCCTCTTCGAGTAACCTAATGTGACATCGGCTCCACGCACTCGAGCACCTCGAACGCGACAGCCCGAGTAGCTGATTCTGCCTGATCGTCGAATCCTTGAACTCCGAGTGCCTCGGCAAGGTACTGAGACTAAGGGTAATCAGGCTAACGAAAAGGCCTAGCATACAGTGCAAAAGTGTCTGACTCGATCGGCACCAGAATCTTACTATACAAGCCGACAGGCAAATATTCTTTACAAGATACAAGTACTTCACAATTCTTTATGTTTTCTGCAGCTTACAAGGACATCGACCGCGTCGAGCTATTCTATTAGGTCCTCCAACAGGAGTCGACAAAAGAGCTGGATACGCCATACAGTCAAGACCCGAGTCGAGTCCCTCCTTGGATGATTGCATCGCTTGATGCTACGAAGACACGACATTGGTCGCTCACCCGACAGAAGCAACGGTGTTGACTTCATCCGCAACGTCGAGTCCTTCCGGCTAAGCGCCGCACGACTCCGCCACATCAACTCCGACTGCATAATCGATTCTTGGCTCCTTATGCATGAGACGCTGACTTGGTGCACTTCCGGGTCAGTGATTTGTCCTCGCATGAGTCTCCACTCGAGTCTGCGACTCGACTAGACACTCGGGGGCTACTCCTATCAGAAGCGCTGGTCGCGCACCCGATGTACTTCCGGGTCAGCGGTATGTCCGCGAGATTGTCCACTGCGTCTACAAGATACAAGACTCGAGTCTCTGCCTGAGTCTACGACTCCGCCAGACACTCGGAGGCTACTCCAAACTAGAGCGATGGTCGCGCACACACAAGATCTTCGAGTCCTACGCCGAGGCTACGACTCCACTACGGACTCGGGGGCTACTCCCATAGGGAGGAAGGATTTCAGCATCCGAAAATTTTGTGTCCTACGGACCTGAAGCTGAACAACGGCTGAATTAAAGTCTCTGCTCGAGTCTACGACTCGAACAGACACTCGGGGGCTACTCCCATAGGGAGCGCTGGTTGCGCACCCTATAGTCCATTGTGTTGACTACGTCCACGATGTCGATTCCTTTACAACAGCCAAACAAATTCAGCTGACCCGATGAACTTCCGGGTGAAGTACTTCGCACTCGACACAACTTTCAACTCCGACATCCAAATACAAGGTTCAAGACAACTAAGTCTCCACCCGAATCTATGTTTCGGATGGACACTTGGGGGCTACTCCTATCAGGAGCGCTGGTCGCGCACCCGATGTACTTCCGGGTCAGCAGTACGCCCACGAGATTTTCCTACTACCGTTGCATGATACAAGACTCGAGTCTCTGCCCGAGTCTACGACTCCGCCAGACACTCGGGGGCTACTCCAAACTGGAGCGATGGCCGTTCACATACAAGAGCTTCGAGTCCACGACTCCACTACGGACTCGGGGGCTACTCCCATAGGGAGGAAGGATTTCAGCATCCGAAAATTTTCGAGTCCTACGGACTAAACAACTGAGCAATGCTTGCACTAAAAGTCTCCGCTCGAGTCTACGACTCGAACAGACACTCGGGGGCTACTCCCATAGGGAGCGCTGGTCGCGCACCCTATGAAATCTTCGACTGCGATCTTCCAGATCCGCATGCAAAAACTTTTCGGCAACTCTGCCCCAATTAATGCTAAGTGAGTAACATCCTCCTTGGCCACCCGAAACACCTCCGCGGTGATAAACATTCGGATGCTGCGTCTGCGATGCAAAGATAAGACCTACAGATATCATCTGATGGCCTGGCAACGCACCTGACTGCGCTCTGCTAGTATGAATCCGTACCAGCAGGTACGATGAAAAATCGCGACGGACGCGTTGGGTACATCATTTAAAAACACTGGAATTCCACTCCTGTAAGTCCTCCGCGGCCTGAGTCGAATTACGCCAGCATATGTTCCGGGTTCGAGTCGAGGGACTCGCACCTGAAGAACATCGTGTTGTTTTGTCCTAGGACGATTAACTGACCCTGATCCGTCGGGTGAGTCAGGCACACGCATCAACAATCCCTACACATTCTCTTGAAAGACAGAGTTACACCCGAAGGATTGAAGAGTCCTCAGCCGAATCTACGATTCGACTAAACACTCGGGGGCTACTGACATGGTTATACCCTACGGGTACGTAACTTCAGCATACCTGGTCCAGCCCAAGGAAGGCCCACGGCCAATATACGCCAGCCCATGAAGATTTTCGGGTGGCCCAGGCCCATGACGCCTTCGGATCCTTGAAGAAGACTAGAGTTTCAATACAACTTGTAACCTACTCGTATCGGTACCCGAGACCTAGCCTCCCCATATATAAAGGCTAGGAGGGTCCAACGAGGAGGACACCCAACAATGATTACACCCAACAACGATGACACCCAACAACGATTACACCCTGCGATTACGACATACACACCTCCACGCCAGATCGAATCTGCGCACCCTGTAACTTTCAGTTCCGCCGCAATAAAAGAGCAGACAAGCAGGAGTAGGGTTTTCCCTCCGGGGGCCTGAACCTGGGTAAATCCCGTGTCCCCTGGTTGCTTGTTTGTTAACCGTGCCACGATCTCCAGCATCCCCATCTTCTCCAAAACCCAAGTCCATAACAATGGGCATTGACGAGTTGAAACCTCGTCAGGGGCACGGTGCTCACCGGAATTCGTCGGCGAGGTCGTCGGAACAGCGGCAGTGTCTGGCGAGTTGCGAGCAGCCTGGTGGCGTGGAGAGGAAATTGGGTGAGGGGAAATGGCCGCGAGAGGGAGGGGCTTAAGTAGGCAGGAGCTCGACAAGAAACGCCCGGTGAATCAATGCCAATTACGCCGCGGAATCAACGCAGCAACGGCCAGCGGCGACGTGTTCGTGCGCGAAATCTGGGGAAGACGATGATGACGTGGATGGGGCCCACATGTTAGCGAATAGAACAGAGAGGGAGTGGGGTCCGAGTGTCAGCGACTCTGGGGGTGCTTCTGCGCGTGAGAGAGAGAGGGGACCCGGGTGGGCTAGCTGGGCTGGATCTGCTGATGGGCTCAAAGTCTGGCGCTGGCCCTTTTCTATTTCCTTTCTCTTTTTCTTTTTCTATTTTGATTTTCTGGATTGATTTTCAAATGATTTCAAAAGCTTTTGAATTCAAACTTTTTCCAGGATTTTGTAGGGTGCAACATTCACATTTCAGGGCATAAAATCAAGTGGTCTCTCTGTTCAAGCTTGGTTCTTTTGAATAAACAAAATAAACAGTGCCATAGCACTTGATTTGCAAATGTTTTGAAAATGGTTTTGAAACCATTTTTATTTTGTATATTTTTGTTCAAACTCCACACTCAAACCAATCAACAAGGAAACAAACAAACTTGGTTTTAAAACACTTAAGCTCTCAAATGGGGATGGTCATTTGATTTAAGTTTGCTCACATAAAATGATAGCACTATGTGCTTCTGTTTTCTTGAAATTGGTTTGAAATTGATCTCAAAACTATATGCATGCATGAATGATATGCAATCTTTGAAATCATAATTTTAGGGATGTTACACCTATATACAAGAATTTGCATGCCGACAAATATAGCCATATTTTGAAAACAATTGAAGAGGAAGTAGCATGGAGGGCTAGTATGCCTCGATTAGTTGCTCTATCGAGAAGGAGCCAAACACAATTGTTTTCCTTGATTTGTTGTTTTAGGGTCCTTTGTGCAAAATGTATGGACCTCAATGTAATTTTACCTTTTTAGGTCCTTGACGTCAAATGTACCCCGGCTGCATGATTAGAATTTTAACCTAAAGGTAATGGTAAAATCTATATAAATTTAAGCTTAGTTGTCAATGAGTGTGAACATTCTTGGATTTCAAGCAGAACGACCAAGGTCATGGCCATGTCTACATCATACTTTACATTGACGATACCATATCCAAGAATTTGTAGGCTGAGAAATATAGCCATAGTTTGAAAACAATTGAAGAGGAAGTAGCATGAAGAGTATGCCGCGATCAACTGGTCTCTCGAGAAGAAGGATCTGAACCAGATTGTTTTTATTGCTTAATTATTTTAGGTCCCTTTGTGCTAAATGTATGGACATCAATGTAATTTCCCATTTTTAGGTCCTCAATGTAAAATGCACTCCCACCGCACGTGTAAAATTGCAACCTAAAAATAAGTGGTAGATTTAAACGAATTTAAGCTTACTTGTCAATTAGTATGTACATTCTTTTATTTCAATCCGAACGATCAAGGTCATAGCCATATCTAGATCATAATTTATATTGATGATCTCAATATCCAAGAATTTGCATGCCGACAAATATGGCCATATTTTTAAAACAATCGAAGAAGAAGTAGTATTTAGAAGAGTATACCTCGATCAGCTGCTCTCTCGAGAAGGAGCCGAACCCCACTGTTTTCCTTGCTTAATTATTTTAGTGCCATTTGTGCTAAATGTATAGAACCCCGATGTAATTTTCCCTTTCTTTAGGTCCTTGATGTAAAATGTACTCCCACCGCACGGGTAAAATTTTAACCTAAAAGTAAGTGGTAAGATCTAAACCAATTTAAGCATAGTTGTCAATGAGTATGCACATTCTTGGATTTGAAGCCGAACAAGCAAGTTCATGGCCATATCTACATCATATATATTACATTGATGATCCCATATCCAAGAATTTGCATGCCTCGATGTAATTTTAGGGTCCTTTGTGCTAGATGTATGGACCTCGATGTATTTTTTCTCATTTTTAGGTCCTTGGTGTAAAAGGTACTCCTACCGCTGGATTAGAATTCTAAATGAATTTAAGCTTAGTTGTTAATGAGTATCACATTCTTGGATTTGAAGCCGAATGACCAAGGTCATGGACATATCTACATCATATACATTATATTAATGACCCCATATCCAAGAATTTACATGCCTCGATGTAATTTTCGGGTCCTTTGTGCTAGATGTTTGGACCTCGATGTAATTTTTATCCTTTTTAGGTCCTTAGTGTAAAAATTACTCTTACCGCCGGTTTAAAATTCTAACCTAAAAGTAAGTGGCGGTAAAATCTTGTCATAGTAAACAATATTGCCACTTGGAGTTTCCCCCTATTGAAAAAAAACTAGGAGGGAGAAGGGACCGAGAGCATAGAGGAGGTAGCGCGAGAGCAGCAAAGAGGAGGATTTGAAGGCAGTGCTGTAGGGTTCGCAGCATAGAAAACAAAAATTTTCCTACGATGTGAACTATGTATCAAGATCTATCTATTAGAAAGAAACAACGGGCAGATGTATATCCGTAGAGAACATACCCTTGAAGACCGACAAAGCTTAACGAGTTCAACTCGTGGTTGATGTAGACGATCTCTTGCCGATCTCAAGATCGAGAGGAAGTCCTAGCACCGCAAATCAGCAGCGCATCCGTGCTCGCACACACGTTCGAGGCACCGAGCAACCTCCGCCTCCTCGCTCCAGCGATGCAGCGGAAGCACAACTCTTTCTTGCCGAATAGCCACCGGGAACATGTATCTCGCTAGTCCGAGACCATGGGGGATAAATTCTATAGGGGTAGAGAGATCCTTCACGAGGAGGTGTGAGTGAGAAGTGAGAGGAGGGGATCCTTTTATAGGAGGAGGGGGGAACGCCAAGGGGGTGGCCGGCGCATGGGGGCTGCCCCCTTGCCCTCCCCTCTTCATGTGGGTGGACACTCCACTCACAAAAATCCATTCATATGCCTCCACTCAAAATCCCACTCAAACTTGCCATTAAATTTCCACCAAATTTAATGCAAACTCTCATTAAATAAAACTCTTTTATTTTATTCAGAATTTTGTCAATTACTTTAATGACAAACATTCACAAATAACCCCTTGCTAGAATTCTATTTCACATGCATAACCACTTTATGCAATTTCACCCGAAAACCTGTTTCGGTATCTAGTGAAATCAATTCCTGCGCTTGTTCATTCTTTCGGCATGAAACTTTTGCTCCAATTGGATGTCGGTGTCTCTTAAGTGTGTCACCCTATGGTTCGTGAATAATGCGGACATGATCGAGAGCCCTCTCGGATCAATAATCAGAAGCGGGATCTGGAGACCCATACTGACTCCCACACATTCAACGATGACTTTCTTGTGATCGTCGGAACCTTTTACGGTAGTATCTTAATCCCTTCGTTTCTCGATATATTACATGTCCGAGATTCGATCATTGGTATCTCCATACCTAGTTTGATCTCGTTACTGACATGCACTCTTTTCTCGTTCCCGTGATATAACATTCTAGTGATCAAATCACTTGCTTGCAAGCTAATCAATGTGATATCACCGAGAGGGCCCAGAGTATATCTATCCGTCATCGGGATGAAAAAATTCCACTCTCGATCCATGAGCCTCAACATAACACTTTATTAGTTCTGAATCCATCTTTAAAATCACCCTGTTACGGTGTGATGTTTGATGTTATCAAGAAACTATTCCGGTGTTAGTGATTGACATGATCTCATGGTCTAAGGATTAGGATCACTTCGTAAGTTGTTATAGAAATATAAACTCAATGACTTTGATCGTAATGCTATAATTCGTAAGTTGCTATAGCAATATAAGTTCATCACATCATTACACTAATGTTGTGATCCCGTTATTAACAACATCCAATGTCCATGATCAGGAAACCTTGCCACTGAGTTTATATTGCTATAACAACTTACGAAGTATAGCATTACGATCATGGAAGTATAGCATTACGATCAAAGTCATGGAAGTATAGCATTACGATCAAAGTCATTGAGTTTATATTGCTATAACAACTTACGAAGTGATCCTAATCCTTAGACCATGAGATCATGTTAATCACTAACACCAGAAGAGTTTCTTGATAACATCAAACGTCACACCATAACAGGGTGATTATAAAGATGGATTCAGAACTAATAAAGTGTTATGTTGAGGCTCATGGATCGAGAGTCGAATTTGTTCATCCCGATGACGGATAGATATACTCTGGGCCCTCTCGGTGATATCACATTGATTAGCTTGCAAGCAAGTGATTTGATCACTAGAATGTTATATCATGGGAACGAGAAAAGAGTGCATGTCGGTAACGAGATCAAACTAGGTATGGAGATACCGATGATCGAATCTCAGACATGCAATATATCGTGAAACAAAGGGATTAAGATACTAGCGTAAAAGGTTCCGACGATCACAAGAAAGTCATCGTTGAATGTGTGGGAGTCAGTATGGGTCTCCAGATCCCGCTTCTGATTATTGATCCGAGAGGGGTCTCGATCATGTCCGTGTTATTCACGAACCGTAGGGTGACACACTTAAGAGACACCGACATCCAATTGGAGCAAATGTTTCATGCCGAAAGAATAAACAAGCGCAGGAATTTATTTCGCTAGATACCGAAAAAGGTTTTCGGGTGAAATTGCATAAAGTGGTTATGCATGTGAAATGGAATTCTAGCAAGGGGTTATTTGTGAATGTTTGTCATTAAAGTAATTGACAAAATTCTGAATAAAATAAAAGAGTTTTATTTAATGAGAGTTTGCATTAAATTTGGTGGAAATTTAATGGGAATTTGAGTGGACTTTTGAGTGGAAGGAATTTAAAGGAATTTTGTGAGTGGAGTGTCCACCCACATGAAGAGGGGAGGGCAAGGGGGCAGCCCCCATGCGCCGGCCACCCCCTTGGGGTTCCCCCCCTCCTCCTATAAAAGGAGCCCCCCTCCTCACTTGTCTGTCACACCTCCTCGTGAAGGATCTCTCTCCCCCTCTAGAATTTATCCCCCATGGTCTCGGACTAGAGAGATACATGTTCCCGGTGGCTATTCGGCAAGAAAGAGTTGTGCTTCCGCTGCATCGCTAGAGCGAGGAGGCAGAGGTTGCTCGGTTCCTCGAACGTGTGTGCGAGCACGGATGCGCTGCAGATTTGTGGCGCTAGGACTTCCTCTCGATCTTGAGATCGGCAAGAGATCGTCTACATCAACCACGAGTTGAACTCGTTAAGCTTTGTCGGTCTTCAAGGGTATGTTCTCTATGGATATACATCCGCCCGTTGTTTGTATCTAGTAGATAGATCTTGGTACATTGTTCCCATCGTAGGAAATTTTTTGTTTTCTATGCTGCAAGCGAGTTGTCAACAATTTGATTATCCTTGTTGTGGTTCATGTTCGTAGGTAAGAACGGTTCTATCTCGAAAGCCCTAAGCCACGTAAAACTTGCAATGGATAAATTAGAGGCGTATAGTTTATATTGTTGCTGGGCTAGTGTTATGATATGGTAGTGTTGTAAGTAGAAGTATGAGATGATACTCTTACAACACACATAGCGTGTAAACTCCATAGACCTTGGATTTACACATATAGGTATGATAGTGATCATACCACGATGCACATGATAGAGATCATATGCGGGAACCATAACATTTCACTAATAAACATGTGATGTTTGATAGCATCTTATATTGCTTGTTTAGCGCTTTGTTAGCATAATAAGATGATCCCTCATTTAAATATCAAGATAAGAATGTGTTCTTCCTTTAGTATGCACCGATTATGTTTCGTCGCTCCAAGACATCACGTGATGATCGGGTGTTCTTGGATCCACGACCATATTTCGGGTGTAAAACAGTTACACACGCGAATACTAAGGTTCTAACTTGGCGAGCCTAGCATGTATAGACATGGCCTCGGAACACGGACTGAAAGGTTAAGCATGAGTCATATAGTTGATATGATGCCCATTCGATGCTCGCCTTTGAAGCTATACCGACTCACGTGATGATCGGACTTGGTATAGTGGATTTGGTTCATGTAATCACCAAAAAGGCACGAGGGATGTCGTTTTTGAGTGGGAGTTCATTCGTAATATGGATTAGTTGAACTCAATCTATCATACACTTAGTATAAACTTTACAAATTCTGTTGTAGATGGCACCACCTGCTTTTAATTTCAATGTGTTCATGGAGAAAGAGAAACTAGCAACAAACGGTAGCAACTTTACCGAATGGGCCATGAATTTGAGGACTCTCCTCTCTGCTGCACAAAAGCAATATGTGCTAGAAGCGCCGTTAGGCCCCCCACATTTTTATGATGCCCCTGACGCGGACAAGAATGTCTATCAGACTCGTCAGGAGGACCACAACTTAGTTCATTGCAGCATATTGTATGGGCTAGAGCCGGAACTTCGAAAGCGTTTCGAAAATGGCAATGCATTTGATACAATGGGTGAGTTGAAAATGATTTTCGACACACATGCTGCTTAGAGAGCTACAACGCTTCAGAAAAAGTTCTTTAGCTGCATGATGGAAGAGCATAGCTCCATTAGTGAGCATGTACTCAAGATGTCGGGTTACGCCGAGAAGCTTGTGTCTTTGGGAATATCGATTCCCATTGACTTAGGCATCCATCGTGTTCTGCAGTCTCTGCCACCTAGCTATAAGAGCTTCGTGATGAACTATACTATGCAAGGCATGAAGAAGTCTCTCCCCGAGCTTCTGTCAATGCTTAAAACTGCAGAAGTGGAGATCAAAAAGGAACATCAAGTGTTGATGATCAATAGGAACACTGGTTTCAAGAAAGACAAGAAGGGAAAACGGAAGGGAAGTAAGGGTGGCAAGCCTATAGCCGTGCCTGAAAAGAAACCCCGAGTTGGACCTAAGTCTGATACCGAGTGCTACTATTGTAAGGGGACTGGCCACTGGAAGCGCAACTGCCCCAAGTATCTGGCAGACAAGAAGGCCGGCAAGGCAAACAAAGGTATATATGGTATACATGTTATTGATGTGTACTTGACTAGTGCTTGCAGTAGCACCTGGGTATTTTATACCGGTTCAGTTGCTAATATTTGTAATTTGAATCAAGGGCTGCGGAACAAGCGACCGCTAGCAAGGGGTGAGGTCAAGATGCGTGTCGGCAATGGATAAAGCGTTGATGTGATCGCCGTCGGAACGCTACCTCTCCACTTGCCATCGGGATTAGTTATAAACTTGAATAATTGTTATCTGGTGCCTGCACTAAGCATGAACATTGTATCTGGATCGTGTTTGATGCGAAGTGGTTATTCATTTAAATTCGAGAACAATGGTTGTTCCATTTATATGAATGAAATCTTTTATGGTCATGCATCGATGATGAACGGTTTATTTCTTTTAGATCTCGATGATAATGTTACACATATTCATAATGTTGATGCTAAGAAGATTAAACTTAATGATGATATATCCGCATATATGTGGCACTGCCGTCTAGGTCATATTGGCGTTAAACGCATGAAGAAGCTCCATTCGGATGGACTTTTGGAATCACTTGATTATGAATTATTTGATACATGTGAGCCATGCCTTATGGGCAAGATGACTAGAACGCCGTTTTCTGGTTCAATGGAACGGGCGATAGATTTGTTGGAAATCATACATTCTGATGTATGTGGTCCAATGAGTGTGTCGGCGCGAGGTGGATATCGTTATTTTGTTACTTTCACGGATGATTTGAGTATATACGGTTATATCTACTTGATGAAACACAAGTCTGAAACCTTTGAAAAGTTCAAGGAATTTCAGAATGAAGTGGAAAATCATCGTAATAGAAAGATCAAATTTCTACGGTCCGACCGTGGAGGTGAGTATCTAAGTTACGAGTTTAGCACTCACATGAAAGAGTGTGGAATTGTTTCACAACTCACACCTGCCGGAACACCACAGAGAAATGGTGTGTCGGAACGTCGTAATCGTACTTTATTAGATATGGTTCGATCTATGATGTCTCTGACGGACTTGCCGTTGTCATTTTGGGGTTATGCACTAGAAACTGCTGCATTCACTTTAAATCAGGCACCATCTAAATCCGTTGAAAAGACACTGTATGAATTGTGGTTTGGAAACAAACCTAAGCTATCTTTTCTTAAAGTTTGGGGATGCGATGTTTATGTGAAGAAACTTCAACCGGATAAACTCGAATCCAAAGCGGAAAAATGCGTCTTCATAGGATACCCTAAGGAAACTATTGGGTATTCCTTCTATCACAGATCTGAGGGCATGGTTTTTGTTGCCAAGAATGGATCCTTTCTAGAGAAAGAGTTTCTCGCGAAAGGTGTGAGTAGTCGGAAAATAGAACTCGAAGAGGTTATTGAACCTTCTCTTCAAAGTATGGCGAGTAGCGCAGCGCCGGAAGTTGTTCCAGAGTTGGCTCCACCTGTTGAAGAGGGAACTAATGATCATGAAACTCCGAAAGAGAGTACTACCGAACCTCGCAGGTCAAGCAGGATGCGTGCACCTCCCGAGCTGTACGGAAATCCTGTCATGAATTTCATGGTTGATGAAAATGATGACCCTGCGACGTATGAAGAAGCGATGATGAGCCCGGACTCCAACAAATGGTTAGAAGCCATGAAATCTGAGATGGAATCCATGTATGAAAATCAAGTTTGGAACTTGGTGGAATTACCTCATGACCGAAAGGCCGTGGAGAACAAATGGATTTTCAAAAGGAAAACTGATGCTGATGGTAATGTGACCGTCTATAAAGCTCGACTTGTCGCAAAGGGGTTTCGACAAATTCAAGGAGTTGACTACGATGAGACATTCTCTCCCGTAGCGATGCTAAAGTCAGTTAGGATTATGTTAGCAATTGCTGCATATTTCGATTATGAGATATGGCAGATGGATGTCAAAACCGCGTTTCTCAATGGTAATATTGAAGAAGAGTTGTATATGATACAACCAAAGGGTTTTGTCGATCCTAAGGATGCTAACAAGGTGTGCAAGCTTCAGCGATCCATCTATGGATTGAAGCAAGCATCACGAAGTTGGAATCTCCGCTTTGATGAGGTGATCAAAGAGTTTGGATTTGTCCAAACTTATGGAGAAGCTTGTATTTACAAGAAAGTGAGTGGGAGCAATGTGGCATTTCTGATATTATATGTGGATGACATATTATTGATCGGAAATGATATAGATCTTTTAAACAGTGTTATAAGTTATCTAAACAGCAAATTTTCAATGAAGGACCTAGGTGAAGCGTCATACATATTAGGCATAAAGATCTATAGAGATAGATCTAGGCGCCTAATAGGGCTATCGCAAAGTACATATCTTGATAAGATTTTAAAGAAGTTTAAAATGGACGGAAGTAAGAAGGGGTTCTTACCTATGTTGCAAGGCAAGACATTGAGTAAGACTCAAAGTCCGGCTTCGGCGGAAGAAAGAGTGATAATGGACAAAGTCCCCTATGCTTCAGCCATAGGCTCTATAATGTACGCCATGCTATGTACAAGACCGGATGTGGCACATGCTATTAGTTTGACTAGTAGGTACCAATGGATCCAGGTTCGGAACACTGGATAGCGGTCAAGAACTAAGGATATGTTTCATGTATACGGAGGTGAAGAAGAGCTCGTCGCTAAGTGTTATGTTGACGCTAGCTTTGACACTGATCCGGATGACTCTAAGTCAATATCCGGATACGTTTTTCTCATGAATGGCGGAGCGGTTAGTTGGAGGAGCTCCAAACAACCTGTGGTAGCGGGATCAACAACGGAGGCCGAATATGTTCCTGCTTCAGAAGCGGCTCAGGAAGCAGTTTGGATGAAGGAGTTCATATCCGAACTAGGAGTGGTTGCAAACGCGTTGGACCCAATGGTGATCTATTGTGACAACAATGGTGCCATTGCCAATGCCAAAGAACCAAGGTCTCACAAGCATTCCAAGCATATCAAGCGTCGGTTTCACTCCATCCGCGAACATGTGAAGGATGGAGATATAAAGATTTGTAAAGTACATATGGATATCAATGTAGCAGATCCATTGACTAAACCTCTCCCTAGAGCAAAACATGATCAACACCAGAACTCAATGGGTGTTAGATTTATCACTATGTAACTAGATTATTGTCTCTAGTGCAAGTGGGAGACTGAAGGGAATATTCCCTGAGAGGCAATAATAAAGTGTTTATTATGTGTATTCCAAGTATATGATAGATGTTTATTTTGCATGCTATAATTGTATTAATACGAAAACGTTAATACATGTGTGTTTAATAAACAAACATAAAGTTCCTAGTTATGCCTCTCTCATAAACTAGCTCGTTGATTAACAAGATGATCAAGGTTTCCTGATCATGGACATTGGATGTTGTTAATAACGGGATCACAACATTAGTGTAATGATGTGATGAACATTCATCTAAAGTATAGCATTACGATCAAAGTCATTGAGTTTATATTGCTATAACAACTTACGAAGTGATCCTAATCCTTAGACCATGAGATCATGTCAATCACTAACACCGGAAGAGTTTCTTGATAACATCAAACGTCACACCGTAACAGGGTGATTATAAAGATGTATTCAGAACTAATAAAGTGTTATGTTGAGGCTCATGGATCGAGAGTGGAATTTGTTCATCCCGATGACGGATAGATATACTCTGGGCCCTCTCGGTGATATCACATTGATTAGCTTGCAAGCAAGTGATTTGATCACTAGAATGTTATATCACAGGAACGAGAAAAGAGTGCATGTCGGTAACAAGATCAAACTAGGTATGGAGATACCGATGATCGAATATCGGACATGTAATATATCGTGAAACAAAGGTATTAAGATACTAGCGTAAAAGGTTCCGACGATCACAAGAAAGTCATCGTTGAATGTGTGGGAGTCAGTATGGGTCTCCAGATCCCGCTTCTGATTATTGATCCGAGAGGGGTCTCGATCATGTCCGCATTATTCACGAACCATAGGGTGACACACTTAAGATACATCGACATCCAATTGGAGCAAATGTTTCATGCCGAAAGAATAAACAAGCGCAGGAATTTATTTCACTAGATACCGAAATAGGTTTTCGGGTGAAATTGCATAAAGTGGTTATGCATGTGAAATGGAATTCTAGCAAGGGGTTATTTGTGAATGTTTGTCATTAAAGTAATTGACAAAATTCTGAATAAAATAAAAGAGTTTTATTTAATGAGAGTTTGCATTAAATTTGGTGGAAATTTAATGGGAATTTGAGTGGAGGGAATTTAAAGGAATTTTTTGAGTGGAGTGTCCACCCACATGAAGAGGGGAGGGCAAAGGGGAAGCCCCCATGTGCCGGCCACCCCCTTGGGGTTCCCCCTCCTCCTATAAAAGGAGCCCCCCTCCTCACTTGTCTCTCACACCTCCTCGTGAAGGATCTCTCTCCCCCTCTAGAATTTATCCCCAATGGTCTCGGACTAGCGAGATACATGTTCCCGGTGGCTATTCGGCAAGAAAGAGTTGTGCTTCCGCTGCATCGCTGGAGCGAGGAGGCAGAGGTTGCTCGGTGCCTCGAACGTGTGTGCGAGCACGGATGCGCTGCTGATTTGCGGCGCTAGGACTTCCTCTCGATCTTGAGATCGGCAAGAGACCGTCTACATCAACCACGAGTTGAACTCGTTAAGCTTTGTCGGTCTTCAAGGGTATGTTCTCTACGGATATACATCCGCCCGTTGTTTGTATCTAGTAGATAGATCTTGGTACATAGTTCCCATCGTAGGAAATTTTTTGTTTTCTATGCTGCGAACCCTACAAATGGACACAACCATGGCAATGGAAACGGGAAGAAGCCAAATCCGTTTGTCAAAGCCACGGTGAATCATGTCTCTATGGAGGATGCTTGTGATGCACCAGACTCTGTGATTGGTAAGTCCAAACTCAATTCTATTCCCGCAGTTGTTCTTTTTGATACTGGTGCATCGCATTCATTCATATCAAGGGTATTTGTGGATAGAGGCAAGATACCTACGGGGACTATAAACTTTCCTCTAAGGGTAAGTTCTCCTGGGGAGAATTAGTGGCAAACTCCGGTTGCCGGGGACTAGAACTAAGGATTGGGACACACATCTTTCCCACAAGTCTAGTAGTTCTAGAATCACAAGGGTTAGACATCATCTTGGGCATGAATTGGATGACCTAATATGAAGGAGTCATAGATTGTGCCAAAAGAACTGTCACGCTCACAACACCGGAAGGGAAGAGAATTCGTATCAAGTCAAATTTTGCACTTAAGGAAGCCATGGTGAACTCTCTTAAGGGGGTTAGCTTGGAGGAGGTACCTATTGTAAAGGAATACCCAGATGTCTTCCCGGAGGAACTACCAGGAATGCCTCCCAACCATGATATCGAGTTCCTCATTGACTTGATGCCAGGCACGGGGCCGATAGCTAAGAGACCATACAAGATGGATGTGGACGAGTTAAAGGAACTCAAGAAACAACTTAGGGAACAATTGGACAAGGGATTCATCCAACCCAGCGCGTCATATTGGGGAGCACCTGTCCTATTTGTGGAAAAGAAGGATCAAACCAAGAGGCTGGTAGTGGACTACCGCTCGTTGAACGAAGTGACGATTAAGAATAAGTATCCTCTACCCAACATCAATGACTTGTTTGACCAGTTAAAGGGAGAAAGTGTGTTCTCAAAGATCGATCTGCGATCAGGCTACTTTCAGCTAAAGATTCGAGAACAGGATGTGCCCAAAATAGCATTCACCACAAGATACGGATTGTATGAGTACACCGTGATGTCTTTTGGTCTCACCAATGCCCCAGCGTACTTCATGACCATGATGAACAAGGTGTTGATGGAATATTTGGACAAGTTTATCATGGTATTCATAGATGATATACTCATATACTCTAAGGATGAGAAGGAACATGAGAAATATCTGTGCCTAATTATGGAGAAACTAAGAGAACACAAGTTGTATGCCAAATTCAGAAAATGTGAATTCTGGTTGAAGGAAGTGGGATTCCTTGGTCATGTTGTGTCGGCAAAAGGAGTTGCCGTAGATCCTAGTAAGGTAGCTTCCGTGACGGAATGGGAGTCACCCAAGAATGTGGGAGATATTAGGAGTTTCTTGGGCCTCGCAGGATATTACCGGAGGTTCATTGAAAACTTTTCCAAAATAGCAAAACCCATGACGGAACTATTGAAGAAGGAAAAGAAATTCCTATGGACCGAGGCATGTGAAGCAAGTTTTCAAGAGTTGAAGAAACGCCTTGTAACGGCGCCAGTTCTGTGTCTGCCTGATATCCAAAAGGATTTTCAAGTCTATTGTGACGCTTCTCGAGAAGGACTTGGAAGTGTATTGATGCAAGATGGGAAAGTGGTATCCTATGCCTCCCGGCAACTTAAGAACCACGAACACAACTACCCCACACATGATTTGGAACTTGCGTCTGTGGTTCATGCACTCAAGGTATGGAGACACTACCTCATGGGCAAACATTGTGATGTGTTCACAGATCATAAAAGTTTGAAGTACATCTTCACCCAAAAGGATTTGAATATGAGACAAAGAAGATGGCTTGAACTAATTAAGGATTATGACTTGGATTTATAGTACCATCCCGGAAAGGAAAACGTGGTGGTTGATGCCTTAAGTCGTAAGGTATACGTGAATGGACTTACCGCAGGGGAACTTCTAGAGGATCTATGTAAGCAATTCAAGGATCTCAGGCTAGAGATAGTTCTAAAAGGACACGTAGCGACTATGGAAATAGTGTCCACCTTCCAAGAGAGAATCAGGGAAGCACAAAAGGGAGATAAGGAGTTGGAAGAAATAAGAGTTAAAATAAGTGAAGGAAAGACAAAAGAATTTCGTCTGGACGAACAAGGAACCCTTTGGTATGCGAAGCGTTTGTGCGTTCCCAATGACCACGATATCAGGAAGATGATTTTACAAGAAGCTCATGATTCGCCATACTCGATTCATCCAGGTAACACGAAGATGTACATGGATGTGAAGGATAGATTTTGGTGGAATAACCTAAAGAGGGAAATTGCAGAATATATGTCACATCCCAAGATTTTCCAAATCTTGTAATGTGAAAAATAAATAAACAAAATAAATTATTGTTGAAAATCAGGGTGAAAAGAAACTTTTGTTTCTAAAAGGAAACTTAAAATCCCATCTTGAACAAACTTTAAATAAAGTTTGAATTCAACAAAATCCAAATCAAGGGTAATGCATTCCTCAATGAATGTATCTTGAAATTTAAACACTTGGAAAATAAATCCAAATCTTGAAAACCCTAATGGAAGAAAATCATTTCCAAGTTATCTCCAAGCCTATGGATTTGATCCATATAAAATCTTGTCAACAAACATTTACAAAATATCAAGGAAGACAAATAGAAATATTAAAAGATCATATAAATTGGTTTCACTTAAATTGGAGCCATAAATAAAATCTTATGAATATAATAAGATAAGGAAATTGTATTCCCAAAGCTAATAAAGCACTTATATAAAATCCATACCAAATGGTGAGAAAATAATCCTAAAAGGGATTTAAAGGGATAAACAAATATCAAATAAGATTTTACAAATTGGAATTACCAAGTTTGGATCTATAAATAAAAAGATATGGATTTTTATAAGATGAAGAAATAAATATTGAATAAGGATTATTTAAAGACCAAATCAAGCCTTGGCCTAATCCATTACAAATAGAATGATTATAATCAAAATCCAAATAAAATAAAAGGATAAATAAATTCCAAAATAAAATAAAATGGCTTAGACCAAATCCTATTGGAATAAAGACAAACCCAAATTTTAAATGATTAATAAATCTTATTAAAAACTTTTCCAAATAATTCAAGATGAATTATTTGACACCCTTTTAAGTAAACAAAACTTACTGAAAGGTTTTGGAAAGTTTAAAGAATTCAAATGGTGTTTGAAAATATTATTTAATCCTATTTTGATTTAAAACAAGGACTTGTTTGAATAAATAAAAGACTCCAAAAAGAATAAAATTTTATTCAAAAATTGATTTCAGAATGTGCTACTAATCAATATTTAAATCTACACAAATTTTGGTAAAGGTTTGAATCCAAATGAGTGTTTCATTTGCTTATTCAAAATCAAAACAGAATTAAAGATATGGAAAAAAGAAAAACAAACGGAATAAAAAATGTAAAGGACCCAGCCCAACTAGCTTGGCCCAACTAAGCCCAGCCAGCCCACTGCTCCTCACCCGCAGAAAAACGCTTCAGACCAAATATCCTACCCGCACAGCGTATGACGCGTGGACCCCATCTCTCCACTCCTCTCTCACGTTGCCAAGCAGACCCCCCCGCCAACTCACCTTGTCGTCAACCCGCGACCTGTTCTTCCTCCCGTTACTGCCGATTTATTGCGTCGTCAATTCTCTTCAATGACGCAATGATTCCGCCCCCAGACCATGCTCTCTTAATCGCCAGCATTCCCTCTATGTTACACCCTCTGTTCCCCACCTTAGCGTGCCCCCAGGCCGTCCTAATTTCTATACGAAGCTCCACTTCCCCGACGAGTTCCGGCGTCGATTCCGGCCAGCTTCCTCCGCCCCTCGTCTCCTCGATCACACGAGCATCTTCCCCAACCTCTGGCGCACCTCACAGTACCTTCCATTCATCCGCGCGTGTAGTGAATCGTCGACAACACCATCACTGAGCAAGCGCCGTCGCCTGCTACCTCTCCGGCGAGCTACTGACGCCCAACCCGTGTGCCCCTTGCTCACTTGTGAGTATTCTCGCGATGCTTGAACTCGTGCGCACCTTCCTGATGCATTATTTTTCTCGTTTGCGTCCCAGAGACTCGCCCCCGTCGACGTCTGACCGCACCCGATGCACGGCTCAACTCCGACGAGCGATTCTCATCGACCCCGTGCGCCCCCTGCTACCCGAAGACCATGTTGAGCTTCCCCACGCCACTGCGAACCTGGTGAGCCACACCCTTCTCTCCCTCGCTTCCTGTAACCGCCGCGACGCCGTAGCCAGACACGCCGCCGCCACCTGCCGCCGCCAGCGCCGCCCGACTCTGGCAAGTGTGCTGTGCACCGTGCGATTAAGATCCAGCGGCTAGGATAGAAACTAGACGAAGGGGTAAGTAACACCTGTGCGCCGTGGGATGTAACTTAAATCCAACGGCTGCCATCACTCGATCCAACCGAAGCGGTATGGGTGAATAGAAATAAGACACGTGGCTCTATTGATTTGAATTAAAACAGATTTGATCTATTAGATGCTAGATTTTGTAAAATCTATAACTTTTAATCTACACGTCCAAATTTTGCAAACTTTATATCAATGGATTCAGAAAAACAAGCCCTAGCCAACCATGCACTTTGTTTAGTAAAAAGCTTCTGTTAAAATGTTTGTTTTTGCAAAAACTTATGTATGTTTGTTTAGGTTATAAAATTTAGTCCAAAATGATTTTGAGGATAAAATCTTTGGCAAATGGTGTGTTTTGAACCTACTGACCATAGGAAACAAATTGTGGTTTCAAAAATGTATTTGGTGAAGCAAAAGAATGAATCTTGGATTTAAACCAATTCTAGTCAAATAAAAATATGGTTTATTTATTAAAAATGGTTTTGGAAGAAAACCTTTGAGAAATGTGTTGGAAATAAACTCTCTGTCCCTAAACACCAAGTTTTATGGTTTGAACACATATTTTGTGAACCCTATAGATTAATGCCTTATTGAAAACATTTTTACACCACATAAAATGTTACCTTGTTTTAAAAAGGGTTTATAAAGTGAAACCTATTGCAAATGACTTTGCCACTTTATAAAATGACAAATAGGTGTTTCCAAATGTTTACAACCTACTAGAAACCACTTTTACAAATAAAACAACCTATTGCATGCTTGCATGCATTACTTTGATTTTATCATTTTATGTGATGAATTGCTTGAATGGTAGATTGAAATATTGTTTGCTTGATTGAATTGTAGTGATTTGAAGTGAGTGAACATTGCAAAGATCAAGGAGTGAACTTATACTCTCTACCAAAAAGGCAAGTGATGCTTCATACTTTGTCCTATTATTTTCACTATGCATTAGTGATATTTCTAAGTAAGACTTGCATGGAATTTTTGCTAAGTATAAACCATGCTATGGGAAATCCTAGTAGATGAAACCTTAGTAGAAACTTTCCTAGGTTAAGATTCCTTCTACTATCATGCTTAGCTTAGCTAATAGAAAACAAGGGTGGAATATATTCATACTATGGAAAAATTTCTAAGTCTGAGGACTTGTGTTTTGTTTAATAAAACAACTAAGTGAATGAATCACCTGGGTGGAATGGAAGGAATGGTTTATGTTGAGTGGTCATGCAAGTCCAGTATGCTGGGGAAAACTTGGGCATCACCAAGTCTAGTATGCTGGGGAAAACTTGATGTCTCACTTGTGGATGGCCACCCACGAACAAAGAGATTTGATATGTCAAATGTTGAGAAGCTTCAAGTGCAGCCACTTGGCATTATGGGCTCTGCCTGGATCATATAGGTTGCAATAACTTAGCCAAATGGACAGTTGGTGGTAGGGGTTTGATAGGTTGGAGCGCGTCCATTCTGGTCTAAGGGAAGGCTTCTGAAAGATCTTGTCTTGGTGAAACCAAGTCTTGTGGGGAAAGTGCACAACCTCTGTAGAGTGTAAAATCTAAGTACTTAGCCATGTCCTTGGCAAAGGACAATTTGAGCATCAAGACATGGAAGCTATCAAGAATCTCATCATCCAAATTTCTAAGTTAAAAACTTGTGGTTGAACAAGGGTTTAAGGTTCACCAATTTCTATTGGTGGTTCCTTGGGTGATTTTTGTCAAGCAAAAACTTAGTGTTTTCAAATGATAAGGAAAATCTATTTTGAGCAAAGCAAGCCTAAGATCCACTTAGCCAAATGCATATAGATGTTAGACTCCACTATACTACCATAGTATCACTTGCCAATACAATTCAAATGTATTGACCCTTGTGGTTGTAACTTGTTATGTTGCAGGTTTGTTTGATATTAGAGAAGTTTATTGATTAGGATTACAAGTCTACAACCAACATGTCTGCCTGTGGCACTTTGAAGATGAAGGACCCCATGCTATTGCTATATTCTGCTGCATTGTAATAAGATAGCCAAATGAGCTATGTAAGATGTAATATATTATTTTATTCCTGGTTATAAAGTTGTATTATGACCTTTGTTTCTTGATATTACATCTTAACTGTGGATGCTAGCTATTTATCCAGGGACTAGCATTGTAAACACAGGGATCTCCACCTTATTAAAGGTTGGGAACCTTACAGATGGTATCAGAGCATTGTGTTGCCTGTAGGATTGTAAACCTAGGATTGGACAAAACCCCTTAGAAAAATAGGAGTTGTATTTGTTCCAAAACTTATTTACAAGCACTCTTGTAAACTCTCTCCTCAACCATTTTGGTTTTGATTCTACATCTCATCTATTTCAAACTTGATGGACAAAGCCTACCCCATGGCCAAAGACTTCACCTTGAGCAAAGGACTTCATCAACTCTAATGACTTCAACATCTTCCACTCTAATGACTTCAACATCTTCAACATTTTCACCAAGGACTTCAATCTTGGATATCACTAAGGACTACAAGTGAGGCAAGAAATGTTACTCAAGACTTGAAGACTAAGGAAACACAACTTAGAAGGAACCATCATCACCTTCAAGTTTGAGATCAAGATGCAAGAATTTACCCAAGGATACAAAGATCTTATTCATAAAAAAAAGTCAACTAAGAAGGATGGAAAGATTTCAAGTGAACCATATAGATGGACCACCATATTTAGTTTAAGTCAAACCCACCAACTTATGTGTGTAACAAAAATATTTTTAGTTGCCTAAAAATATGCTTGGAACTTGTTGTTTGAGTGGAATGTTTTTTTGTGATTTCTTGCACATTGCTTGTGTGAATTGTGATGTGTGTAATTAGAATTATTTCCTTAGAAATACTTTGCCTATTCTAATCCCAATCCAACCCAAACAGATGACTTCTCCAAGAGTCTCCAACATCAAGGATGGCAACAACAACAAGAACCAAGAGGTCAACATGAGAGACCAACTGCTGGCAAGACAAACCCAGTTGAACCAAGTGACAGCTTAATTTATAGCCAACAACAATGAGTTAGACCCAACCATGCAAGAAGTTTTGAAAACTCAATACCAATTGTTGCAAGGGTTGGCTACTCAAATGATCAACATGGGAGAAAACTCTTCCCGAGGAGCTTGTGACAACAAGGATGACAAAGATGTTATTCTAGAAGGAACCCAAGATTGCAATATTTGTGGAGACAAGGATCACACTTCCAAGGAACATGGAGATCAATGCCCCAATTGTGAAGAGAAACATCCAATTGACCAATGCCCCACATCTCAAGCTACTTGTTACCTATGTGAAGGAAACAATCATGTCCCAATCCAATGCCCATCTATTCCATAGTTGAGCAAAGGAAACAAGGTGGAGTGTAACAACTGATTGCAGACTACCATGAGAAAGCCAAGTCTACCAAGAAGTATGAAGACAAAGGAAAATCTCAGCTTGTACCTCCCAGCAACATGACTCAATTTAAAGGACCAAAAAGGAGACATGTGTATTATCCAAGGAGCAATAGAAGGTCAAGGAGGCCAGGAATTGTTCCTACCTTTGAGATAACATATGAAGAACATGAATTAGAAGCACTCCTAGCTTTGGAGAAACCCAAGAAAAAGAAGGACAAAAGCCATGCGCAATGTGGTCATTGCAAAGAAATGGGACACTATGCCAGTGAATGTCCAGAGAAGCAAAAGTATAAGTAGATTAGCCAAGTGTGGTGCAACAACTGCAAAGAGCTAGGCCATTATGTAGCAACTTGTCCATAGAAGATACGTAATGAACTCAATCTTATCACATGTTACAACTGTGGTAACCAAGGACATTATGCAAGCAATTGTCCAGAAAAGATGAAGCACAAGATAAACAAGCCTATGAAGTATCTCAGCCTTGTCACATGTTTCAAGTGTGGAAACAAAGGACACTATGCAGATGTTTGCCCAGAAAAATTTCAACAAGATCCCAAGCAAGCCAAGATGTAATCTGGTTGGAAAATTTTTAAGGGTGGTAGTACCCTAGGTGTTTTGCACCAACTTGTAACCCTTAGCCTTCCCAAATCTCGGGACGAGATTTATTTTAAGGGTGGTAGCCTGTCACATCCCAAGATTTTCCAAATCTTGTAATGTGAAAAATAAATAAACAAAATAAATTATTGTTGAAAATCAGGGTGAAAAGAAACTTTTGTTTCTAAAAGGAAACTTAAAATCCCATCTTGAAAAAACTTTAAATAAAGTTTGAATTCAACAAAATCCAAATCAAGGGGAATGCATTCCTCAATGAATGTATCTTGAAATTTAAACACTTGGAAAATAAATCCAAATCTTGAAAACCCCAATGGAAGAAAATCATTTCCAAGTTATCTCCAACCCTATGGATTTGATCAATATAAAATCTTGTCAACAAACATTTACAAAAGATCAAGGAAGACAAATAGAAATATTAAAAGATCATATAAATTGGTTTCACTTAAATTGGAGCCATAAATAAAATCTTATGAATATAATAAGATAAGGAAATTGTATTCCCAAAGCTAATAAAGAACTTATCTAAAATCCATACCAAATGGTGAGCAAATAATCCTAAAAGGGATTTAAAAGGATAAACAAATATCAAATAAGATTTTACAAATTGGAATCACCAAGTTTGGATCTATAAATAAAAAGATATGGATTTTTATAAGATGAAGAAATAAATATTAAAGAAGGATTATTTAAAGATCAAATCAAGCCTTGGACTAATCCATTACAAATAGAATGATTATAATCCAAATCCAAATAAAATAAAAGGATAAAGAAATTCCAAAATAAAATAAAATGGCTTAGACCAAATCCTATTGGAATAAAGACAAACCCAAATTTTAAACGATTAATAAATCTTATTAAAAACTTTTCCAAATAATTCAGGATGAATTATTTGACACCCTTTTAAGTAAACAAAACTTACTGAAAGGTTTTGGAAAGTTTAAAGAATTCAAATGGTGTTTGAAAATATTATTAAATCCTATTTTGATTTAAAACAAGGACTCGTTTGAATAAATAAAAGACTCCAAAAAGAATAAAATTTTATTCAAAAATTTATTTTAGAATGTGCTACTAACCAATATTTAAATCTGGACAAAATTTGGTAAAGGTTTGAATCCAAATGAGTGTTTGATTTGCTTATTCAAAATCAAAACAAAATTAAAGATATGGAAAAAAGAAAAACAAACAGAATAAAAAAATGTAAAGGACCCAGCCCAACTAGCCTGGCCCAACTAAGCCCAGCCAGCCCACTGCTCCTCACCCGCAGAAAAACGCTTCAGACCAAATATCCTACCCGCACAGCGTATGACGCGTGGACCCCATCTCCCCACTCCTCTCTCACGCTGCCAAGCGGACCCCACCGCCAACTCACCTCGTCGTCAACCCGCGACCTGTTCTTCCTCCCGTTACTGCCGATTGATTGCGTCGTCAATTCTCTTCAATGACGCAGTGATTCCACCCCCAGACCATGCTCTCTTAATCGCCAGCATTCCCTCTATGTTTCCCCCTCTGTTCCCCACCTTAGCGCGCCCCCAGGCCATCCTAATTTCTCTACGAAGCTCCACTGCCCCGACGAGTTCCGGCGTCGATTCCAGCCAGCTTCCTCCGCCCCTCGTCTCCTCGATCACACGAGCATATTCCCCAACCTCTGGCGCACCTCACAGTACTTTCCATTCATCTGCGCGTGTAGTGAATCGTCGACAACACCATCACTGAGCTAGCGCCGCCGCCTGCTACCTCTCCGGCGAGCTACTGACGCCCAACCCGTGCGCCCCTTGCTCACTGGTGAGTATTCTCGCGATCCTTGAGCTCGTGCGCACCTTCCTGATGCATTATTTTTCTTGTTTGCGTCCCAGAGACTCGCCCCCGTCGACGTCTGACCGCACCCGAGGCACGGCTCAACTCCGACGAGCGATTCTCATCGACCCCGTGCGCCCCCTGCTACCCAAAGACCGCGTTGAGCTTCCCCACGCCACTGCGAACCTTGTGAGCCACACCCTTCTCTCCCTCGCTTCCTGTAACCGCCGCGACGCCATAGCCAGACACGCAGCCGCCACCTGCCGCCGCCAGCGCCGCCCGACTCTGGCAAGTGTGTTGTGCGCCATGCGATTAAGATCCAGCGGCTATGATAGAAACTAGACGAAGGGGTAAGTAACACCTGTGCGCCGTGCGATGTAACTTAAATCCGACGGCTGCCATCACTCGATTCAACTGAAGTGGTATGGGAGAATAGAAATAAGACACGTGGCTCTGTTGATTTGAATTAAAACAGATTTGATCTATTAGATGCTCGATTTTGTAAAACCTATAACTTTTAATCTACACGTCCAAATTTTGCAAACTTTATATCAATGGATTCATAAAAACAAGCCCTAGACAACAATGCACTTTTTTTTTAGTAAAAACTTCTGTTAAAATGTTTGTTTTTGCAAAAACTTATGTATGCTTGTTTAGGTTATAAAATTTAGTCCAAAATGATTTTGAGGATAAAATCTTTGGCAAATGGTGTGTTTTTAACCTACTGACCATAGTAAACAAATTTTGGTTTCAAAAATGTATTTTGTGAAGCAAAAGAATGAATCTTGGATTTAAACCAATTCTAGTCAAATACAAATATGGTTTATTTATTAAAAATGGTTTTGGAAGAAAACCATTGAGAAAACTTTTGGAAATAAACTCCCTGTCCCTAAACACCAAGTTTTATGGTTTGAAAACATATTTTGTGAACCCTATAGATTAATGCCTTATTGAAAATATTTTTACACCATATAAAATGTTACCTTGTTTTAAAAAGGGTTTATAAAGTGAAACCTATTGCAAATGACTTTGCCACTTTATAAAATGACCAATAGGTGTTTCCAAATGTTTACAACCTACTATAAACCACTTTTACAAATAAAACAACCTATTGCATGCTTGCATGCATTACTTTGATTTTATCATTTTAGGTGATGAATTGCTTGAATGGTAGATTGAAATATTGTTTGCTTGATTGAATTGTAGTGATTTGAAGTGAGTGAACATTGCAAAGATCAAGGAGTGAACTTATACTCTCTACCAAAAAGGCAAGTGATGCTTCATACTTTGTCCTATTATTTTCACTATGCATTAGTGATATTTCTAAGTAAGACTTGCATGGAATTTTTGCTAAGTATAAACCATGCTATGGGAAATCCTAGTAGATGAAACCTTAGTAGAAATTTTCCTAGGTTAAGATTCCTACTACTATCATTCTTAGCTTAGATAATAGAAAACAAGGGTGGAATATATATTCATACTACGGAAAAATTTCTAAGTCTGAGGACTTGTGTTTTGTTTAATAAAACAACTAAGTGAATGAATCACCTGGGTGGAATGGAAGGAATGGTTTGTGTTGAGTGGTCATGCAAGTCCAGTATGCTGGGGAAAACTTGGTGTCTCACTTGTGGATGGCCACCCACGAACAAAGATATTTGAGATGTCAAATGTTGAGAAGCTTCAAGTGCAGCCACTTGGCATTATGGGCTCTGCCTGGATCATATAGGTTGCAATAACTTAGCCAAATGGACAGTTGGTGGTAGGGGTTTGATAGGTTGGAGCGCGTCCATTCTGGTCTAAGGGAAGGCTTCTGAAAGATCTTGTCTTGGTGAAACCAAGTCTTGTGGGGAAAGTGCACAACCTCTGCAGAGTGTAAAATCTAAGTACTTAGCCATGTCCCTGGCAAAGGACAATTTTATCATCAAGACATGGAAGCTATCAAGAATCTCATCATCCAAATTTCTAAGTTAAAAACTTGTGGTTGAACAAGGGTTTAAGGTTCACCAATTTCTATTGGTGGTTCCTTGGGTGATTTTTGTCAAGCAAGAACTTAGTGTTTTCAAATGATAAGGAAAATCTATTTTGAGCAAAGCAAGCCTAAGCTCCACTTAGCCAAATGCATATAGATGTTAGACTCCACTATACTACCATAATATCACTTGCCAATACAATTCAAATGTATTGACCCTTGTGGCTGTAACTTGTTATGTTGCAGGTTTGTTTGATATTAGAGAAGTTTATTGATTAGGATTACAAGTCTACAACCAACATGTCTGCATGTGGCACTTTGAAGATGAAGGACCCCATGCTATTGCTATATTCTGCTGCATTGTAATAAGATAGCCAAATGAGCTATGTAAGATGTAATATATTATTTTATTCCTGGTTATAAAGTTGTATTATGACCTTTGTTTCTTGATATTACATCTTAACTGTGGATGCTATCTATTGATCCAGGGACTAGCATTGTAAACACAGGGATCTCCACCTTATTAAAGGTTGGGAACCTTACAATATATTTCTCTGTGTGATGTATGCAATAGATTTAAAGCCGAGCATCAGAAACCGACAGGACTACTTCAACCACTACCTACACCCGACTGGAAGTGGGATAAGGTAGGCATGGATTTCATCACGGGATTGCCCCGGACTCGTTCTAGATTTGATTCTATGTGGGTAGTGGTGGACCACTTTACGAAGGTGGCTCACTTCATCCCTGTAAAGACCACGTATACAAGTGCTAAGCTCGCTAAGATATACATGTCAAGGATTGTAAGCCTACATGGTGTTCCCAAGGGAATTGTGTCAGACAGAGGCACCCAGTTTACTTCAAAGTTTTGGCGACAACTACATGAGTCTCTTGGGACTCGACTAGAATTCAGTACTGCCTTCCACCCTCAAACAGATGGCCAAACGGAAACGGTGAACCAGATTCTGGAAGATATGTTGAGAGCTTGCACACTAGACTATGGGTCTAGTTGGGACGATAATCTGCCGTATGTTGAGTTCTCATACAACAACAGCTACCAGACAAGTATCAAGATGGCTCCGTTTGAAGTTCTATATGGCAGGAAGTGTAGGACTCCGTTGCTATGGAATGGAGTTGGTGAACGCAGTCTTTTTGGACCTGAATTGATAAAGGATGCCGAAGAAAAGGTACGACAGATTCAGGATAGGCTAAAGGTAGCCCAATCCCGACAGAAGAGTTATGCTGATTCCAAGCGCAGAGATGTGGCTTACAAAATAGGGGACCGTGCGTTTCTCCGAGTTTCACCCCTACGAGGAGTTAAGAGGTTCGGAATCAAGGGCAAGATAGCCCCACGATTCATAGGACCATATAAGGTTTTGGCCTGTAGAGGAGAAGTTGCTTATCAGTTGGAGTTACCGGAAGTACTGACTGTTCATGATGTGTTTCATGTGTCACAACTAAAGAAGTGTCACCCGGAGATGGCCGAAACACCGCTAAGAGACACCGTTCCCCTAGATGAGGTTCAATTGGAGAATGACCTTACCTACGAGGAAAAACCCATCAAAATACTAGAAACAACCGAAAGGATTACCCGCACCAAGACTATAAGATTCTGCAAAGTACAATGGAGCCACCACTCCGAGGAAGAAGCTACGTGGGAGCGTGAAGAAGACTTGAAGGCAGAACACCCACACCTTTTTGCTAGCCAGCCCGAATCTCGGGACGAGATTCTTCTTAAGGGGGGTAGGTTTGTAAGATCCCAGATTTTATATTAGGATGAGATTAGTGGCATGCATCATCCTTGCATCATTGCATCCTACAAATAAAATTTGCAACAAAATCGTAACACCTAAGCCTACCAAAACCGTACTAAAGATTTCCATATGTAAGCATTATTGTAGTAGTCAAGCTTGACCTTCTAAAAATTATGTAAAAACATTAAACTATTGTCCTAAGATTTTACCACCTTCTTTTTACAAAAATTTAGAAGTTGGTTTCAACATTTTTGGACTTTATTTGCAAAAGTTATTTGAGATTTACTAAAACAGATATTGAAAAATTGTTATTAAAAAAAGCATCGGCCTAACCTAACTGGGCCGGCTGTGCCAGCACGCTAACGCGCGCGTGTCGCCTAGCTTGCCAGCGTCGCTAGCGCAGCCCAGCAGAGCGCCAGCCCGCAGGCCACAGCCGTTGACGCGGGGGTCCCACCCCGTCGTCGTCCTCGCGGAGACCGCGACGAGCACGTCCCCCTCTGCCGCGTCGGACCCCAAATCCCAACAGACTCGGCCACCCCCCTTCCCCAAGTATCTGGCCCTTAAAAGCCAACCCTCCCGTTGCCCTTCCCTCGAAAAACCCTAGCTCGAGCTTCGCCAAACTGCTGCCGATCTTCCTCGCCATCATCGCGCTCGGAGAGGTTGAGGATCCGGCGACTTGCGCCACCCCGAACCCTCCCTCGCTGTTGGTTGTACTCCCCATGCTTCACCGTTTCCCCTGACCTCTTTTCCCCCTTCTATAGAGCTCTAGAACACGCTCGATTCCTTGCCGACGCCTCGCCGGAGTTCGCGGAGATCGGTGGAGCACCGCGGCTGGACGGGGAAGCGAACGTGGAAGCCAGTCACGCGATCAAGACCGCGAGGAGGAGCCGCACGCCATCGTCTGCTCTGTTGCCTCGAGAAGCCACCAGACCGCCGCCAAGCACCGCTGCCCGACACCGCCGCCGTCTACCTTGCCTCGCCATCAACTCCGCTGGTAAGTCGCCGCCGTCGCTTCCCTCCGTTGGATCTGCTAGCGAAGGCCCAGATTAGAAGGGCGAGCGAAGCAGTACGCGCCAATCACGCTGCGCCGCGTGGCAAAGCGCATCGGCACCGCGCCCGCGCCGCGTCACCCCCCCACCTTGCCAGCTGGACCAATCGGGAGCTGCCACTTGGCAAGATTTTAAGTCAGGGTTAGATCTGTTTGCACATTTAGTTTAAAACTTGCGAAATTCGTATAAAATCAAATATTTGGCCAAATTTAGTTTATAATATACCGTTGGATTCATAATTTTATGTAGAACCCAGATCTGCAATAAAATTCCAAGTTTATAGTAGGGTTTTTGGTGTAGATTTTAATCATTAGATTGGAGTATTTAATTCATAGAAAAATAATTAGAATTCCGTTTTAGTTGATTTTTGTTGCGTTGACTTTGTTTCCGCAATACCTACTGAACAAAATTATAAAACTTTGCTTAAGATCATTAGATCTAATTTGGGGCTAATTAGATAGTTGGATCTCCTATTAACCCTATGAACTATATTAATGACCCAAATTGTTTTAAACCTAAGAAAAATCATTCCTAGTAACACCCTTAACACAATTGCAATCTAATTATGCTACCTTGGTAAATTAGAAAACCAATATTGCATAAAATACCATGTTGCATGCATGCATGATTATCTCTGTGACATGTTTTGAGCAAGTTGTGATCAGACCTATGTTTGTGATTCGTTAGATTGTTCGGAGTGCGCTAAGGAGTGCTATTGTGTAGAGTGCTGCTCGGATCAAGGAAAGTTACACCATTTGTTCATAATTTTGTCCCAGTTTTGATTCTGTGCATGTGATCTTCAGAATTCTGTAGTATGCATGTGTAGGATGTTCTAGTAGAATTTTTCCTTAGTATTATTTTGCAAGTGCGATGATTTTGTAGTATGCCATGAATAGCTCTATACTTAGGATTTTCCCTCCTAATAGGTTACCCCTGTTCTTGCTAAGTGTTTCTTGCTATGCTATATATATACAAAGTGCCGTTGGGGGGTTCGAAAGACAAAGAACTTTTCTAAGTATAAAGTCTCTAGAGAGCAAACTTTTCTTCTCAAATCCACTTCAAAATAAAAATAATTTTTTCTTCTGGGCGGAATGGCTATCGGGACAACAAGTGAGATTTTGGTGGAGGATGGCCGCCCAGGAATCAAAGAAGTCTGCCATGTTTCAGAATTCAGAAGCTTCCAGTGCAACCACAATACATTATGGGCTCTGTCTTGGCCTAGTACTTAGTGGGAAACCTCACCTGGGTATCAACATTTGGAGGTTCTTGGCACGGTTGGATCCAGAAGGTAGAGGGGCTACTAAGGGAAAGCCTCGCCATAGTCTCGTGGATTGTGGGTAAAGTGCACAAACTCTCGAGAGTATTGCAATCTAATCGATCAGCCGTGTTCACGGTAACAGAACAACCATGAGCGTCTGAAGGATGGAGCCTCTGAAGGATCTTCCTCTCTATTTTCTAAAACAAAGCTTTTAAAACCCCATGGCGTGAGTAATATCGCCAATGGGTGGGATTTTGGGAACTTGGTGTGTAATATCCAAGTGACACTTGGTGCGTCATATCCAAGTGTTTGGTTGTTTGGACACTTGGTGAGTAATATCCTCGTGTGCCATCCGACCTTATTTTATCTAAGAAAATGTTTACAAAGTAGGGAAAATCTTCTCTTCATCTCTCTACTTAAGAAAACTAGCTTTGAGCAAATGAACTCCATAGCCTAAACTAGCCTTGCATGTAGAGATAGTCTTTCTCTCCTTGGTGTAATTTGTCAATACATTCAAAGTATTGACCCAACTTGTTGGCTGCACGTCTTATGTGCAGAAATCGAAGATTGAAAGGTACGTAGGGATCGCGAGTCTACACTCGACAAGCCTGGGGCGTGATGGACTCAAGCTGATTTTATGTTTCTGCTGTTATTTGAGCTAGCTTAATGCTAAGCAAATTTGTAATAAATTCATACTCTGGATTCTCCGTGTAATAAAGACTTTGTATTTTACATGATATTTCATCGACTGTGAGTGCTAGCTATTGATCCAGGGACTAGCATGTTAATCACATGGACTTAGGATCTTACTTGATCCGAGGTCGCTACAGTTCTGGTGTTGATCATGTTTTGCTCTAGGGAGAGTTTTAGTCAACGGATCTGCTACATTTAGATTCGTATGTACATTACAAATCTTTATATCTCCATCCTTGACATGCTCGCGGATGGAGTGAAACCGGCGCTTAATATGCTTGGAATGCTTGTGAGACCTTGGCTCTTTGGCATTGGCAATGGCACCATTGTTGTCACAATAGATCACCATTGGGTCCAACGCGTTTGTAACCACTCCTAGTTCGGATATGAACTCCTTCATTCAAACTGCTTCCTGAGCCGCTTCTGAAGCAGCAACATATTCGGCCTCCGTTGTTGATCCCGCTACCACAGGTTGTTTGGAGCTCCTCCAACTAACTGCTCTGCCATTCATGAGAAAAACGTATCCGAATTGAGACTTAGAGTCATCCGGATCGGTGTCAAAACTAGCGTCAACATAACACTTAGCGACGAGCTCTTCTTCACCTTCGTATACAAGAACCCAAATAAATCACTACTGTTAACATACTGTTTGTAAAATCTTGAAAAAATTCTACTGTGTAGGAAATACCAAATAGGAACAATACCAATTGGAATTTCCCCAAAAGGATTTATAAAACTCCCTGAGTAATTAAAATACTGCAGAAAGCCATTAAATAGTTTCTGCAAAATTTTTTACGGTAAGCCTAACCTTTTAATTCACTTTGAGATTCCCCTTGTTCTACTCAATCCAGGGACATATTATTTGCAATTTTTGGAGTTACAGATCTTTTTCTACGAATTAATTACTCTAAAAAGTCCATTAACTCATTTAATTAACCTGGACAAAATCTTGCTGTAAAAGTGTGAAACAAAGGAACAGCAAGATTCTACACGACTTACTGAATCTACACATATTTTATTTACAATTTTTGTCCCAGTAGATTATTTTCTACGAATTTTACAAGTTTTACCTAAAATCTGCCAAATAAATCTATTTAAGAATTTACCCAGTCAGACTTTGACTTTGACTGGGCTGACGTGGCGGCTGACTGGGCGGTTGACCAGTCAGCGCCTGAGCTGACCATTCAATGGCCGATCTGGGCCGTTGGATCTAGAATCAACAACAGGGAGGGGTGGCGGCGAGATCTCACCGGAGGGCGGCGGCGGGCTCGAGGCGTCGGCACAGGCGGTCTCCGGTGGCGGTGGGGCGGCGTACGGGGTCGGCGAGGTCGGGGCGGTCCTCCTCGCAGTGGTGGCACAGGGCGGCGAGACGCGGGGCGACGGCGGCGAGCGGCTGGAGGCGGCGGCGTCGGTTCGCGTGGGCGACAGCGGCGGTGGTGACCTGCGGGGGAAGAGAGGAGGGCGGCGGGTCAGCGGGGGGGGGCGGCGGCGAGCTCGCGGTGCGAGAGAGGGGGCGAGGCGAGGAGGTGGCGCGGCTTACCGGGCTCAAACGGCGGCGGTGACGGAGAACTCCGGCGAGAAATCGCCGGAGATTGGGGCGATTTAGGGCTTGCGAGAGAGGGGAAAGAGGCGGCGGTGGTGTTGCTTATGAGGGCCGAAAAATTGGGGAGGAGGCGAGGCTATTCGAGACCGAACCGAGCGAGATACGCGGCGGCGGCGGTGTCCGTGTCGGGCGCGGCGGCGGGGATGACAGGCGGGCCCCGCCTGTCAGCGGCTGCGACGCGCGCGGGCTGGCAGGCGGCGGATACTAGCTGCTAGGCGCGCGCTGCGCTGCTGCTGCGCGTCTGGGCCGGCGCGGCTGGGCTAGCGGCCCAGCAGGCTGGCCGACTGCGCGCTGCTTTTTTTTGTTCTTATTGTTTTATTCTTTTCTATTTTAGTATTTCTATTGTATCTTTTTCATACGAACTCCGAATCGAGTGATTCTTGTTCCTAAATTTTTGTAAAAAACAGAGGGTCAACATGGGATCATTTGTATCAACACCACTAGTTTCCAAAGAGGGTGGAAATACAAACCTAGTATGATCCCTTGTAGGAGCATTATAGCAATTCAAAATAGGGTTTTGAAAGTAGTGTTTTGCCAGAATCATTTCAATCGAAAGTTTTGCATGGATGATTATGATGCAATGACATGAATGATATGCAGAACCAAATCTAAAATTTGGGATGTGACAAGCAAGGGCTAAGAAGATAAGTTGATTACGAGCGTACTCAGCAACTTCACTAAAAAGGATTGTTTGATGCACTAGCTACAACCACAGACCATAGGTCATAGGCAATGCAGGTTTTCATAATCATTTCTTCAAAGATTGCTTTTATTCTATAAGCTATGTTCGTCAACCTTCACAGGTTTACCAGAACTTTCATGGAGTTCCTTTCCTGCAGCGTTCACAGCTCCTTTAACATCCCAAAAATATTGATTAAGATTATCAAATTCCAATCACTAAAATTAGGGTTAACAAAAACTTTTGTTAATTAACATCATATGAATGCATGGGTGTATGTGATGATTGTATGAATGCATGAATGCATGAATGGACTTGTGTGATTGTTGTCAATAGCAAGGAATGGTTTAAAGATGAAAAAACATCATCTAAAACATTTCCAAGCAGAAACAAATCAAAGGAAATTCAAAAACAAACAAAAGGTGCTAATGGTCATTTTTGCCAATCTTGCTCACTAGACCACTTTGAGTGTTTCCAGTCCAAGATTTCAAACAGAAACAATTCCATTTCTTTTCACCCCTTGCTAGAACAAGTAAAAGTGAACCCAGTCCCACCTTTCAAACTCAAAGAAACATTTGGCAACTTGATTCAAAGGACAATTGAAAATTGAATCTATATCATATGTGAAGATCACCATTTCTCAAAAAGCAACCAAACCAGTGCCCCTTAGCAAAACCAACTAACCAGAGACTACCTAGTATGTGACTAGTACACCCACCAAGTTCGAACCAAAAATTCAAATTCAAATCTCTTTCGGCCATTCCATCAAACACCTTGCACACAAAAATCAAACAAAACACAAAACACTATAGTGAGTAGTGTTTGAGCCTAACTTGTTCCCTCTCTAGCTCACAGCACATCAATGGTGAGCATGTCGAGCCCCAAACGGCCACCCCATTGTCGACAACCAGCTAGGAGCTTCTCTAGCCTTGCCAACCTTGTCTGGGACGCTAAGCAATGTCCACCGCCACCCCCTGTCAAATGCCAAAGTGTAGCCAGCCCCTGGACCACTCAGCCGGAGTGCGCCCAGCTTCTCTGCAAGGATGCTGAGAGCACACCAGAGCGCCGCACCCGACACGTGATCACAGACCGCGCGCTCCTCCCGCCACTTGCGTGCATGATCACCACCGCCCAAGGAACCGCCAGGACTTGCCCGTTCATCGCCGCGTGACCAGGACAACCCATGCACCATTAATTTTCCCGTCGGACCCGCTCAGAGCACCGCAGCGTTCTGACCGCGTTGCAACGCCCCACGCCTCACGACCATGCCATTGAGCTTCACCAGGAGGCAGAAAACCGCCTCCTATTGTCGACCATGCCATTAGCCCACTGTGACGGCGACCACGACGAGCTCCACCCACGCCCTTCGGTCCCCTCTTGGCACTATAAATAGAGGCCACCCCCGTTCCATTTATTCACACCAACACACTCCCCTATCTCTCAAAACCACCCCACCTCATCCCCGGAGCAAGGCGAGCAGCAGGTCGCCGGAATTTTGCCGGAGTCTACCGTGGAGGAGGAGAAGAGGAGCCAGCGATTGGAGCCACCCCAAGAGGAGCTCCCGCTACCAGGAGGTTTGCCGTCGTCGACTTCGTCATTCACCCCCATCACCGACCCTCGCTTGAGCCCCGGTGAGCCTCACACGACCCCCACTGGCCGTTCTAGGGTTATTTCTCGCCGGCGTGGCCCGACGGAGATGATAAGTCACAACTGTTCGATTAGATGTTGATCATGTGGTTTAGATTGCCCCGTACCGCTTCACACCCCCTATATCGCTGACTGGTGGGGACAAAACCTTAAACTCACCCTCACGCATGCTGTACACCATGGGCCGGCCCAGTTAACCTCCCGCGTGACCTAGTAATTCACATTTAGGTTTATTCATTTAGTTTCAAACTTAGTTTTGTCCCTAGATTCAAAAATCAACCCAGGTCGATTCACTGACCCAAATTGCATGAAACTAATTTTACTAGAAAGGTACTGGAGTTCTTAATCCAAGCCTATTGGATTTAAATCATTTATATTGGTAGATCACACATAGTAAAATAACAAGACAGAATCTTTTTTGCATTCAAACATTTTTCAAAATTTAACCACAAAAGCTTTTGAGTTGATTCCAACTCTCAAAAATCACATTTAACAAGACCTTTCTGTATATATAAAAATATCTAGGTTTACTTGCAGAAAAAATGAACAAGTAATAAAAGAATGCCTCATAGGCATTTCTAGCCACTTTAATTAATTAAAATAAAAGGGTTAAACCTTATTAAATTGTGACACCACTTTAAATCACATTCCCATGTACTGAAATATGTGGTGATGACATGTCTCAACATGATCCGATGTTTTATTTGGAGAATATTAAATCTTAAGTAGGTTTTCAATGAGTAGAAATTACTTTTCTAAAATAAAATAAATAACACAAGTGCTTTAATCCTTGTGTGAACCTTTGTTTGCTAAGTAGAGTAGTTAAGAATTGTTTGGTGATTGTGTACCTCGTATTTATTTATAGACGCTAGTACCGAAAAAGGATACGAGGAGGAAGGAAAATACTATGAGGAAGAAGCAGAGGAGAACTTCAACCACTGCTCTGCACAAGGAAAGCTTATACTAATATCTTAGAAAGCTACCCTAGGAAGCTAACCCTTACAACTGTGAAAGATATATGATCTATGCAATGCATTAGGTATGCCTTGATTATACCACTTGATACCCAATCCTAGATTTATTTGAAAAAGCATAGTTATTTATTCCTTTATAAAAGATTTCTATTGGAGTTTACTTAGTGGCTTATAGATTTTAAAAAATTTATTTAAAGGTAGCATAAAGAGCGTAAAACTTGGACTAAGTTAGATCATCTTGATGTCACCCTGAGACATGAGATTGATTTTAGATAAGTCACACTTGATTATCACCCCTCATTAGTGCTTACCATCTCTTGTAGATGCTAGTGGTAAGCATAAGACTTTATCACTTTAGATGGGAATACTTGGTGAAAATGATTATGAAAACCTTAGAATGATGAGTCATTCTACTGAAATGTTTTGACATGTGTTCTTGAACACCAGATGATTTTGATGATGAAAATGTTAAGGCATGAGCCTTAGCACTTTATAAAAATGATGGTTGTCTGGATGCGATACCATTCCAATTTTACCGCACAACCACAATACCAAAAATTTGGGTAGGGCTTGACTGGAAATTTATATACCTTAGTATGGGTTCCCTTGCGGCCAAGGTTTGAGCTGAGGCTACCTTGTGAAGATTGTCCACCTGTGCAGTTCCCAAGATGACAGTTGGTCATGGTTGGGAGGCCAAACTCATAGGAGAGGTGCCTATACTAGGGCATGTAATTGAAAGGTTAGGATTGATTATCCGCATACTAAGTATGATGAATTCAGGATTGTTCCTGACGGATGTATCGAATATTGTGGTGAAAGTGTACCACCTCTGCAGAGTGTCAAACTATTCGAATAGGTGCATCCGTGGTTATGGACAGTTGGAGTGGCCATACTGTTCCGTCGTCAGATGTTTTCAAAATGACTTATGAAAGGAATCATGACTTTTACTTGACCACAACAGGGTTGTGTTATGAAAAATCAAGTTCCCACTTAGGTATTATAAAACTTTCAACTAGCTTTCTTTGCTTATGAACTCAGTTAAGGTAAATCTGTATTTTTGCAAAACAACCTAGAGCTTAGCATTTCCTACTCAAAACCACCTCACTTGTTAGTATTAGTTTGTGAGTACTTAAAGAGTACTCATGGCTTTGTCCATGGCTATTACCGTGGCCATACTATGAAGAGGACTATCAGGAGGATGGACCACGGGAAGGTTACGATAACTAGGATAATATCCCATCGTCATCATTGCCTATAACTATGAAGATGGGGTTCGCCCATGCTACCGTTATTATTACGTTATTCCGCTGCTATGATTGTATTAAGACTGGATCATGTGATCCTTTATTTGTTGTAAGGCCATATATATGGTTTGTAATGGATGATGTACTGTGATATCCAATCTGTTATGTCTCGCAAAAATGGTAATCCTGGGATTGCGATGAATGGCATAAAAGGCCTCTGGGATTAAAAATCCGGGTGTTGACAAGTTGGTATCAGAGCCAGGCTGACCATTGGAGACCCTAGTTTAGAATGGATGTTTGAACCAAAAACATAGTTTCAAAACCAAGGAAACAAGTATTTATGAAAACCTATTCTCATTCTTATCACTTAGAATTCTTTCATGAAAATTCATGTTCCTCAAAAATTCTTGCAAAACTTACATAAAATTTGACACACTTGATCACTCTACTAACTCACTCATCCTATATTCTTATATATGGACATGAAGTATAGGAATTTCTATCAGTTGGGGAATGGGGGAGACCTCATCTTTGAGCGTGACTTGGACCAGCTTTCGAAAGTTCTGGAGCGTCCACACCTAGAGTTCTTCGGAGCTCAGCTCAACGATCAGGAAGGAGAGGAATTGCAATGGCTGATTGTTGCAAGGCTCCGAGGAAAGATTGAAGCCCCCACCTAAGAGGGAATTCAGTTCACCATCAGAGAGAACAACTGGCTCGATGGACTTGCTAGGGCCATGCAGGAAGCTCTTGCCCGTTTGTGTGGTCAGAGTATCAATCAGATCAAGGGTACCCGCTTTGAGTTTTTCCCAAGGCGTGATGTTATGGGACAACCACTGGAGGCACCATATCACCCTGAGCTGAAGAATCAAGTGGACCACCTCAGCTTCATGATGTATGACCGGCAGAAAGAGTCGGACAATTCCCGCTCCTACGCCAACCACAACTATGCCATCACTGCCCAGAAGGATCACACCATCGCCATGCTAGTGAAGGATCGCTAGTCTTGTCGCCGTCATCTTGACAAGAAGGAGCGCATCATTCCCCGCCTTCGCCACATGATCACAGAGTTGGAGGAGACCGTCCACAAGAGGGACATGCAGCTTGAGGAGAGGGAGAATGCAGGGGAGGATATCCGTGGAGACCCCTACTCTTACCTTAGTGATGATGATGACTTTCTGGAAGATCAGGCCATGGACTTCTTCACCGATGAGGACGATTTCGCCTTCAATGATGATGATGATCAGGATGATGAGGAAATCGATTCCGAGGAGTAGTAGCACTTAAGCACTAGCGTTAGTGAGTTGTATACGGTCCCACTATATCGTAGTTTCCTAGAATGGTTCTTAAAACCATCTGTTTTTTCTTATTGTGGTGTGTGTTTGTATTGTGTGCTATGAATGAATGAATGAAAAGCAAGTGCTAGAAAACTCTGAGTCAAACTTCAAACACTTTTTTAAAAAAAAAACCCTGAACCTTAGAAATTTCCCTCTTTTCTCATCATTTATCTCAATCTTCGGATGGCTCGCGGAGGAAGCACTTCATCCCCGGACCCGATGTTGCAAATCTTGCAAATGTTGGTTTCTGACCGCGAAGCTGAAAGGGCTGAACGTCAAGCCAACTTAGCCACCCTTCAGCACATAGATTAGATGGCCAACAACAACAACCAAGGCCATGGAAATTAGGACAACCATGGATCCAAGATCAAGAACTTTTAGAACACCAATCCACCCATCTTTACTAAGTATGAAGAGCCCCTAGATGTAGATGATTGGCTACAAACCATGGAGAACAACCTAGAAGTTGCAGGAGTGGAAGCCAACAAGAAGGTACTGGTTTCCACCCACTATCTGGAAGGAGATGCAAGAGCATGGTGGAACAGCGTTCGCGCCATGAATGGAGGACATATGATGACTTGGGAGGAATACAAAATCAAGTTCAGTCGAACCCATATGCCACCGGGTTTGATCAAGAGGATGAGAGATGAATTCAGGGAACTGAAGCAAGGGAGAATGATAGTAGTTGAGTACCATGACAAATTGTTGTCATTGGCTAGGTATGCACCATATGAGATTGACACTGAAGCTAAGAAGGAGAGATTCATGAACGGTCTGCATGATGAGATGCAAACAGTTTTAGTCAACATCCTATTTGCTGACATCGAAGCCCTAGTGGATTATGCCATTTAGATGGAAGGCAAGATCAACCAAGCCAATGAGAACCGCAAGCGTCGAATGATGCATCAACCAGGAACCCACCATACCCCAAAGTATCGCCCCAACCCATCTCCAGGATTTGCCCCAAGAAACAATAGAACCCCGGTGAACCGTCCAACCTATCCCAACCATGGAGGAGTAAACCCAAGGCCTGAGGGAAACCACAACAACCCCGACAACTCCAACAATTTCAACCGTGCACCACCCAAGTTCAACAACAACAATGTCACCACCAACACCAATACTGCCCCAAGGACTGGAAGCAATGATGTGCCTATTGCAGCAAAGGACAAGTCGCAAGTGACTTGTTATGAATGTGGAAATAAGGGTCACTATTCCAATGGGTGCCCCAATAAGATTGCAACAGCCCCCAATGCAAATGCCCTAGCTCAGCAGCAGCGTCATGTTCCGCCTGGAAGAAGGTTTGCCCCAGGGAACTCGCTCAACCGCAAAGAGCTGTCTGTTTCTCATGCATGCTGAAGAAGCCCAAGAAGCGCCAGATGTCGTGATGGGTATGTTTTCTATTAATTCAGTACTTGGAAGAGTGTTGTTTGATTCTAGAGCATCACACTCATTTGTTACTGAAGAATTTGCATGCACTAGTAAGATTCAACCAACAAAATTGAAGCATGTTATGATAGTTCAAATACCCGGATTCACCAAGGATGAAGAAGGAGTTTTGTGGTACAAAGGACGTCTCTGTGTGCCAGCAGGCTCATAACTGAAGGAAGATATTTTGAAAGAGGCCTATGATACTCTTTATTCTATCCATCCTGGAGGAACGAAGATGTATCAAGATTTGAAGGAGCAATTTTGGTGGCATAAGATGAAGAGTGAAATCGGAAGCGACATAGCCAAGTGTGATATCTGTCAGAGGGTTAAGGAGGGACATCAGAGACCCGCAGGACTGTTGCAACCATTGCATATTCCGGAGTGGAAATGGGATTCAGTTGGAATGGACTTTATCACCGGTTTGCCTACTTATAGTAGGGGAAATGACTCTATTTGGTTCATAGTTGATAGATTGTCCAAAGTCGCCCATTTCTTACCAGTCAAGACCACGTACCAGAGTTCGAAGCTAGTAGAGTTGTATATTTCTAGAATCGTTAGTTTGCTGGAATCCCCAAGAACATTGTATCAGATCGAGGAACCCAGTTTACATCAAGATTCTGGAAGAAAGTCCAAGAAGGATTAGGAACCCGACTGGATTTCAGCATAACTTATCACCCTCAGACTAATGGACAAACGGAGCGAGTAAATCAAATACTCGAAGATATGTTGAGAGCCTGTGTGCTAGAGTATGGATCTAAATGGGAAGATTGTCTACATTTCGCATAATTTTTGTACAATAACAGTTATCAAGCTAGTTCGCAAATGGCCCCATTTAAATTCATGTATGGAATAAAGTGCTCTACCCCTTTGAATTGGTCGGAAGTAGGAGAGAGTCAGATTTTCGGACCCGACATCCTACGAGAAGCAGAAGAGAAAGTTCACAAGATCCGTGAGCACCTCAAGACCGCCCAATCCAGACAGAAGAATTATGACGACAAGAGATGTCGAGATCTCGCTTTCAATATCGGAGATTTTGTGTATCTCAAAGTGTCGCCTTTGAAGGGAATGCAACGTTTCCAGCTCAAAGGAAAGTTAGCCCTCAGTATATCGGACCCTTCAAGATTTTGAATCATCGAGGAGAAGTATCGTATCAACTGGAACTGCCCGAGGAGATGTTACTAGTGCATAATGTGTTCCATATATCGTTACTTCGCAAATGCCTAGAAGTCCCGGAGAAGACTGAAATTTTCAAGAACATTGATCACCGAACCATAGAGATCAATGATGACCTTACATATGCTGAAGTACCTATCTGTGTTTTGGAGGAAGCTTTCAGAACCACCAGGACCAAAAGCATCGAGTTTCTCAAGATCCAATGGAGCAACCATACTGAAGAAGAAGCTACTTGGGAAAGAGAAGACTACATGAAGACAGAGTTTCCCAATCTTTTTAAATCCTAGTTTTCTTTTTCTTCTTTCTCAAATCTCGGGGTGAGATTTTGTTTAAGGGGGAAGGTTTGTAACATACCAAAAATATTGATCAAGATTATCAAATTCCAATCACCAAAATTAGGGTTAACAAAAACTTTTGTTAATTAAAATCATATGAATGCATGTGTGTATGTGATGATTGTATGAATGCATGAATGGACTTGTGTGATTGTTGTGAATAGCAAGGAATGGTTTAAAGATGAAAACAACAACATCTAAAACATTTCCAAGCATAAACAAATCAAAGGAAATTCAAAAACAAACAAAAGGAGCTAATGGTCATTTTTACCAATCTTGCTCACTAGACCATTTTGAGTGTTTCTAGTCCAAGATTTCAAACAGAACAAGTGAATTTAAACCCAAGCCCACCTTTCAAACTCACAAAAACATTTGGAAACTTGATTCAAAGGACAATTCAAAATTGAATCTATATCATATGTGAAGATCACCATTTCTAAAAAACCAACCAAACGAGTGCCCCTTGGCAAAAAACTAACCAAAGACTACCTAGTATGTGACTAGTACACCCACCAAGTTTGAACCAAAAATTCAAATTCAAATCTCTTTCCGCCATTTCATCAAACACCTTGCAAACAGAAATAAAACAAAACACAAAACACTATACTGAGTAGTGTTTGGTTTGGGCCTAACTTGTTCCCTCTCTAGCTCACAGCACACTGTTAGTAGATCATCTAGATCATTTAACAAGCTTTAGCTCACTGTGAGCTTGACATTGACATCAATTGGGAGCATGCCGAGCCCCAAACCGCCACTCCATTGTCGACAACCAGCTAGGAGCTTCTCTAGCCTCGCCAACCTTTTCCGGGACACTGACCACCGTCGACCGCCACCCCCTGTCCAACGCCAAAGTGCAGCCAGCCCCTGGACCACTCAGCCTGAGCGTGCCCGGCTTCTCTGCAAGCATGCCGAGAGCGCGCCAGAGTGCCGCACCCGACACACGAGAACAGACCGCGCGCCGCTCCCGCCGCTTGGGTGCGTGATCAGCACCGCCCCAGGAACCGCCAGGACATGCCCGTTTGTCGCCACACGACTAGGACAGCCTGTGTGCCATTAATTTTCCCGTCGGACCCACTCAGAGAACCGCAGCATTCCGACCGCATTGCACCGCCCCACGCCTCGCGACCATGCTTTAGCTTCACCAGGAGGCAGAGCACCGCCCCTACCATTTCCCATGCCATTATCCCACTGTGACGACGACCACGACGAGCTCCACCCGCACCCTTCGGTCCCCTCTTGGCACTATAAATAGAGTCCATCCCCATTCCATTTCTTCACACCAACACACTCCCCTCTCTCTCAGAACCACCCCACCTCATCCCCGGAGCAAGGCGAACAGCAGGTCGCCGGAGTTTTTCCGAAGTCTACCGCGGAGGAGAAGAGGATCCAGCAATTGGAGCCGCCCCAGGAGGTTCGCCGTTGTCGACTTCGTCGTTCGCCCCCATCGCCGACCCTCGCCTGAGCCCCGGTGAGCCTCACATGACCCCCACTGGCTGCGCTAGGGTTCTGTCTCGCCGGCATGGCCCGACGGAGACGATAAGTCATTGTCATTCGATTAGATGTTAATCGTGTGGTTTAGATTGCCCCATTCCGCTTCGTACCCCCTGTCTCGCTGACTGGTGGGGACAACCACTTAAACTCACCCACACGCGCTATACAACGTGGGCCGACCCAGTGAACCTCCCGCGCAACCTAGTAATTCAAATTTAGGTTTATTAATTTAGTTTCAAACTTAGTTATGTCCCTAGATTCAAAAATCAACCCAGGTCGATTCACTGAACCAAATTGCATGAAACTAATTTTTCTAGAAAGGTACCGGAGTTCTTAATCCAATCCCGTTGGATTTAAATCATTTAGATTTGTAGATCACACATAGCAAAATAAACAAGGAAAAATATTTTTTGCATTCAAACAATTTTCAAAGTTCAACCACAAAAGCTTTTGAGTTGATTCCAACTCTAAAAAATCACATTTAACAAGACCTTTATGAATATATAAAAATATATAGGTTTACTAGCAGAAATAATGAACAGGTAATAAAAGAATGCCTCATGGGCATTTCTAGCCACTTTAATTAATTAAAATAAAAGGGTTAAACCTTATTAAATTGTGACACCACTTTAAATGGCATTCCCATATACTGGAATATGTGGTGATGACATGTGTCAACATGATCCCATGTTTTAGTTGGAGAATATTAAATTTTAAGTAGTTTTTCAATGAGTAGAAATTACTTTTCTAAAATAAAATAAATAAGACAAGTGCTTTTATCCTTGTGTTAATAGGGATGAGTCTTGATCATCTAGTGTGAACCTTTGTGTGCTAAGTAGAGTAGTTAATAATTGTTTGGTGATTGTGTACCTCGTATTTATTTATAGACGCTAGTACCAAACAAGGATACGAGGAGGAAGGAGAATACTACGAGGAAGAAGTCGAGGAGAACTTCAACCACTGCTCTCCACAAGGCAAGCTTATACTAATATCTTAGCAAGCTACCCTAGCAAGCTAACCCTTGCAATTGTGAAAGCTATATGATCTATGCAATGCATTAGGCATGCCTTGATTATATAAATTGATACCCAATCCTAGCTTTATTTGCAAGCTTAGTTATTTATTCCTTTATCAAAGCTTTCTATTGGACTTTACTTAGTGACTTATATATTTTAAAAAGATTATTTAAAGGTAGTATAAAGAGCATAAAACTTGGCCTAAGTTAGATCATCTTGATGTCACCCTGAGGCATGAGATTGATTTTAGATAAGTCACACTTGATTGTCACCCCTCATTAGTGCTTACCACCTCTTGTAGATGCTAGTGCTAAGCATAAAACTTGATCACTTTATATGGGAATACTTGGTGAAAATGATTATGAAAACCTTAGAATGATGAGTCATTCTACTGAAATGTTTTGACATGTCTTCTTGAACACCATATGTTTTTGATAATGAAAATGTTAAGGCATGAGCCTTAGCCCTTTATAAAACTGATGGTTGTCTGGATGCAATACCATTCCAATTTTACTGTACAACCGCAATACCGAAAATTTGGGTAGGGCTTGACTGGAAATTTATATACCTTAGTATGGGTTCTCTTGCGGCCAAGGTTTGAGATGAGGCTACCTTGTGAAGATTGTCCACCTGTGCAGTTCCCAAGATGATAGATGGTCATGGTTGGGAGACCAAACTCATAGGAGTGGCGCCTATACTAGGGCGTGTAATTGAAAGGTTAGGATTGATTATCCGCATACTAAGTATGGTGAATTCAGGATTGTTCCTGACGGATGTATCGAATATTGGGGTGAAAGTGTACCACCTCTGGAGAGTGTCAAACTATTGACCTTAGTACTGGAGGTTTACTTCAGCATTCATATGCTTGAGCCTATGTTTATAAAAAGTAATAATGAAATGATCCCATGATCATCAATTTGGGGATATGGGAAGGATATAGTTATATTGACCCTTCTAGCCTCGTAGAATTTATTCTAGTGTTAGGGTAGTTGTGTTGGTTTCTTTAACTTGTACTCCTGGTTTCTATGGTTTATCACTTAATGAAGTTAAGTGTATATTTTTGACAACAACACATATGTAAGATATGATTCCTAGATTATTTAATAGGGAAAAAATTGGAATTACTTTGTTATCAGTCACAATTGGGATGAGGTTGCCATATGCATATGGTGTCAACATGACAGTAGATTTTTAATTGATTCCTAACTATTCTGTTAGGAAGATGATGCAAGGATTCAGCTTGTTTGATTATAGATGATATGCAAGCATGTGTATTTTCTGATGTTGCTAGTGTAATTTTTTAGTGATATTTGTTGCTTAGAATCTGCTACTGTGGTGCCTCAGTCGAGTGTGCACAGTAGAAATCCATGGTTACATGATCTCCTGTCCCTGCCCCTACCAATGATGCAAAGGTTAAGACATATAGTTGGTTGAAAAGAATAGATGTTAAGATTTGGGGATATTTGTATGTCTCTATGATGATTTTTCAAAACAACACTTCGCAATACTGAGAGTACCACCCGATCAAATCCACCTAGATAAATTCTAGTTGAAGGGTACGTGGATTTGGTTGCTATGTTTAATTATTTCCCTTGCTCTCAAAGATGTCATTGCAAAAATTATTTCCCTTACTCTCAAAGATTATTACTTTGCATTGTAGATGTAGGATTTTGGTTTTTCACAGCATTCACATGCACTTTTTATGTTTATTTTCACCAGGATCAGATCGGATGATGGATCCAATGGACACAATTCTTGGAAAAGTTGTACTAGAGAGAAAAGTAGCCAAAAACTATGTAAATCACTTATTTGAGAAATATTAATAATACTAGAAGAAAACCCGAAGCGAGCAAAGGAGATAGAAGAGTTGAGACCAACTATACAGACCGCCGAGGTATAGTTCCGGCCGTATAGTTGGCGCTGCTCTGCCTCCTCAAATAGTTTCACCCCTTGCAACTGGTTCGGGGAGACGACATACAAAACACCCAGAAATCACCGAAAAGCTCACCTCTAGAAGGGATCTGGAGGGGGAACTTTCCCTAGGGATCCATCTTCGCCCTAAGCAGATCTAGAAGGCCAAGGCATCGATCTCCATCTTCATAAACCACTGCACCTCCATCACGACCATCATAAGTACTATTCACTGATTGCACTAGTTGTGGATTTATATAAGTACTATTCACTGATAATCGCTTCCCTTACCATTGTTATGATGTTGTTTTCCTCCATGTCTGAGTAGATCATTAGTTCTTGGAGAGATGGAGAAACCCTAGTATATGATTGAGATGAAATAGATATTATTATGTTATACATCATTATATGTATGTGTTAATTGTCTTCATCTTGATGTTGGGAGTTGTGCACCTCCTTAATATTTGCCTCTCACGGGGACTCGGTTAAGGGGATTACTTGTTTGTAGACGGGGTGGGGGGGTGGGGGGTGGGTGGGTGGTAGCACTTACTATGACTATAAAATCGTTGTTATACTTTACGTACTAACTTGGGGAATCAAGGAGAACTCATTAAGACATGTCCATGCCGCGGGCGAAATCCCTTAATGGCAAGATAATACGACTGATGTCGTTTATCTGTCAGCTGTGGTTATGAAGGACAGTGTGAGCAGTGGTTGCCGCCTCATCATCCATATATGGAGCTCCTCCCACATACATGCATATCATGAGAATATTCATTATAATAATCTTGATCACTTAGTCTAAATTGCTAGTGGTGTATCCACCACTCTCTGAGAATGCCTTTCTGATATTGCAGTTTCAATCTTTCTTACACACGCAATTACTACTTTCTGCATTAAGCTTTACTTTACTGTTTCACTCAACCAAAAACCCAAAAACAATTCTACTTTTCTTGCATCTTATAATTATTTCTTAAGTACTTCGTTTAGTTTTAGTTAAAACCATTTTAGTGTTTCGCCTACTGATCCCTATGGGATCGATATCTTTATTTCGAAACTGGCTACAACCGATCCGTGCACTTGTAGTCATCAAGCTATTTTCTGGCGCCATTGCCGGGAAGCTTATCTCTATAAGTCAATTTACTTTTAGTTATTTACTTTCGTTGTACTAATTTTTGATTTGAGTTGCAGGACCATAACAATGGACAACACTCAACATTTAATGCAGCTTGAGGCAGTAAGGAATATGGGTTCGTCCAAGAACGCTTTTATAACTGTCAATAGAAGCATAAACCCCGATTGTATTGAGACCCATCCTTTATTATTTGAGTTATTTGACTCTAATTTTTTTCAGGAACCCATGAAGAGAGTCCATATGGACACTTAAAATTCTTACAAGATGTTTTTGGTTCCTTTATATTTGATGATTGTGACCTTGATAAGGTTAAAATCTAGTTGTTTAGACAAACTCTCTGTAATAATGTTTACAACTGGTATAGATCCTTTTGTGTAGAAGCACCAAGGATGTGGACGGATTCTACAACCAAATTCTTGTCAAAATATTACTTAGAAAGAAAAGCTAACAGAATGAGAGGTATTATTATTAGTTTCAAAAACAATCCTGATAAGAGTTTATATGAAGGCTATCTAAGGTATAAAAGTTATCTAGACAATTGTCCCCATCAGCGTTACCTGATTGGTTAATAACCCATACTTTCTATGGAGGGATTAATAATAAAAATAGAGCAAGCCTAGATACTACTTCTAATGGTAGTTTCATATCTTATACTTATGGTGAATCTTGGAAATTAATAATGAAAATGAAAGAAACAATGGAAAGTCAAAAATGAGGAGAGCAATATGAAAGGTTCTTCCGAATATGCTTGTGTTAACGACTTTATTGCATATGAAAGGACTTGTGCGATGATTAAAACCCTCGGTATTGATTCTTATTCGGTAAAAAAATTTATTGAGAATTATGCAGGGCATTTACAGGTACCTGTAGGATGGGAGCCTCAAAAATCCCTCAAAGAAAAGAAGCGATCAATACAGGACGTATCATTGGTAGAATTGTCCTCTGAACCTATTCAAGAGAATATTAAGAAAAAGTGCAAGGAAGAAGATCGTATTAGGAGAAGATCGAAGAAACCAAAAAAGAACTTTGAAGCTACCAATGCAAATATTGTTATTTTCAAGGATCTTATGGATGCAAGAATCATGGAAAATAAAGTAGTTATGCTAGACTCTGAAACCTCAGACTACATTACAGGTAAGATACAAGGTAAAGAAATTTCTAAACCCATGAATCTTATATATTATGGAGAAACTTCCTTATACGAAATTTGTGAGCCGGTTTCTACTATAAATATTATGCCTTCATCACTTTATAAGGAACTTCGCTACAATTTAAATAATCCAGATGTGGAACTAGTGGCACTACTATTAAATTGTTTAATAGAACTAATATAAAACCGGAAGGTGTTATTCAAAATAGCTATGTTTTTATTGGACCACTTATGTACACTCTCTATATTCATATTGTTGATATGGATCGAGATACCTTTTGTCCTATTCTTTTAGAAAGGCCTTTTGTCTCTATAACTAAAGCTCGAATTGATAATAAGTAAGATATTATTTCCATGATGTTTGGAGAGGAGGAAATGATATTCCACTTTGCCAACCTAAAAAAGATGCCATATGAAATAGAAGATATCAAGGAAGAGAAAATAATTGCCGAGCTAGCCTCAATTCATTTCAGCACTCTCCAAGATGAATTAGAAAGGAGATTAATTAATTGGGAAGAAGCACTAGATGATGAGGGAAGAGAAGACATGGATGATTACCTTGAATTCATTGCAGAAGCGCAAAATCCACATGACTATGAAGAACTGGTAAGAAAAAGTGACGAAGAAACTTCGCCAATTGCATTGAAACGACTTCCAGACAATATGAGGTATGAATTTTTAGATAATAAAAACAAATGTCCTGTTATTATTAGTAAAAAATTATCAGAAAATAAAACAGATAAACTTATTTCAGTTTTGATCAAACATCGTGAAGCATTTGGGTATACTCTAAGTTGTTGGCACTCGTTTTGGGATCGTAGCTAATCAAGGCTAATGGCGAGATACACGAACTCGAAAAAGTCCACTACGATATCAAGTAGGAACCATATCAAGTCAAGCCATGATGAGGCTTAATAGCCGATTATCCTAGTGTTGAGAGAAGATTTGGAGACTAATATATGGAGGCTTCAACTATGACTCCTTCAAGATAACCCCAAATGAAAAATTTCCGAACATGTAAGTTGTGCGTCTCGTCGGAGTAAGAAACTTTAGTTTTTGAATCATTTTGATCCGAGTTAATATGCAAGAGTTAAAGTCAAAATACTGCCAGAGGCCGAATTAGAACGAAACCAGGGTTGCCGGACCCCAGAACGTATCTCAGCTTAGGCGAGAGCAAAAGGACCGGATGACCCAAAAAACTTCCTAATTCAATCAATCTGCTTATGATTTAATTTAAGCAGTCAATATCCTCTTGGATGGAAAATCACAAAACATAAAAGCTCTTCATATTTTCGAGATGAACAATTTTCATTTTGGATCCATCTTTAGTTGAGCAAGTATACGACCTCCAGATTCAAAATACGAATGAACAGATCTAAAATCGTTAGGTCAAAATCCGAGTTTGATACGAAAATAAGAGAAAAAGACCATTAATATCAGGTCAGATGGAAAAGTGTCCAGAATAAAAGTTCTTCGTATTTGTGAGGCGAATAATTTTTCTTTTACGGATTTTAATTTGAGCTCATTTACTATCTCAAAACTTGTCGAGAAGTTAAAGGAGAGTTTTTAGCCGAACAGTTATGGAATGTTTGGACCAGACCATCCGAGTTTGACCCCAACTAGGGTTTTGGACGTGATTCCAACCCTCTTTCTTGCACAGAAAGTCCAGTCGCTCCTTATATACACGAGGGGTGACGGCTGATTGAAGCAACACCAATCGAACAAATCAATCTATTACTTTTTCGTGTTCATCTACTTTTTATTCCTCTCCCTTGTATCCTTTTTCTCGTTCTTCATCGTTCTTCAAGATTGGAGGCTATGAATCCACGAGGCTCTAGGGCCGGTCAGGCCGACTATAGCCGCCGCGCCACCCTGACGGGCTCCCTCTCAGGCGAGCGGGGTTTTGTGTCTTCAAAAGCGCCCACCGGACTGTCTTGCGTACCGCGCTTCCGGCGAGCCTCCCTCGGTGCGTGCTACCGCGCATCGATCTCGGCGTCTAGGGTGCACGGTGACGTGTTCATGTGTGAACACACTTTTTAGCGACTCCGCTGGGGACGAAGCTTTGAATGGTTTCAATCCCGTTCCTTCTACGAAGAAAGCGTCATCACGAAGCTACAATCTAAACCGGTTTCAATCCTCAACCTTCCTACATAGATGCATATTACTCTTATGTAGATGTTTCTAGATCTTTTGTATGTGTACTGTATCGGCTAGCCTTAGTTTTTACAATGTGCAAAAGCCGATGCAAAATAACCTACATGCTTCGACTTATCTTAGTAATTTTCAACATGTAAATTTGAATTATCATGCATCGGCAACCCCCGGAAATTCATATACCGATGAACAACATGATGAATTCTGTTAATCCGTATGAAACACCCAATTTTAGAAATTTCAATGGCATACAACCAAGTGTTTCATCTTTAAATTCATCGGCAAATAACTTGCAACCCTAGGTTCACATTTAAAAATGCCGATGGATAGGGAAATAATAAATGCTATAACTAATTATTTGTCCAATTACGCTCAATCATCATATGCTACACCTTATGTTAGTAATATTTAGGATCGTATGCAACTAGTGATATTCATAATTTGGCTTCACATATTTACAATTGTTATAGCCGAATAAGTGAAAAGTCAGTAGGAGCTAATGTGCCTTTATCTAGTACTTTAGCGTATGGTACGTCCCCCGCACAGTTGCATAGTTTCGGTGACATCTCACTAACGAAAGATATAAAAATCATTGGGGAGTATTCTTTTGCAGGAACAAATGATTGGAAACAACAACTTGCAGCTGAGTTCAAGAAGCTTAATTTTCTTAATCGAGAACTAGAAGAGAGGCCCCATGATCTTGCTACAATACAAGCTTATGAGGCATACAACAAGAATCATGAAGAGGAGCGTAAGGCAAGCAATATTAGGTTTTCCCCTTCTCAATTGCTAAGTTTCGGAAACACTACATTGCTGAAATAAACTGAAAGCATTGGGGGGAAATCATGTGTTGCTGAAATTAACGCTGGTAATGTCATTACATTTGATGATTTATCGGAGGAACATCTTTAGTTGTTTGAGACACTCAAGAAGAAGCGTGATGAGGAGTTTGAAGCACTTGAAAAGAAGCTAAAATAGGATCATGAGGCATATAAGAAAAAACTTGAAGACGAAGAACTTTAGTAGTTTCTTGCAAGTCTTGAAAAGGACCATCAAGACAATACTACTCAAGTTAAACGAATCAATTCATCTCCTCCACGCAGCAATCAAGTTGAGCCCTCTACTACAACGAGGCAAAGAGAAAAAGCTTTGCAATATGATGAAACCCATGAAGAAAAATTCAATGATATGTCTAGTATGGTTAATTCGGTTATTGGAATAGCCGAATCAGAAAATACATATGTTGAATCTACCAAATCAGAAGAAGCAAACTTCATTGATCAAGAGCATGGCAAGCTTATCAAAACTGTTGTGCTTGATTTTTATGGATGTAAGGGAGCTTACATGTTGCCCTATGATTTTTGTACCAAAGAAATTGATGAACATCAACAACAGGAAGATATAGCCGAACAATGTTTGGCTAACAAAGAGCATCAAAATGAAGTGGCACAAAATCTAGAAAAGGAAGAAGACAAGGTATTGGAGAATTATCTAGAAGCTGAGAAAGATATTGTTCAGGTCATGCGACCATCATGCTATTCCAATGTCTTCAAAGAGGTTCATCTAGCAAATGATTTACTTATATTCCGGTTTGATCAACACTTTATTATTGATACATCTGATAGCAAAAAATTCATAAGCTATGGAAGACCAATCGAGAGAGGTAATTTATTTGTTTGAAATATATTTTTTATAGAACCTATCGGTCAACACATTGTGCCCTTTAGAGAGATCCATAGTAAAAATTATTACAACCAAAGTTTTCCCCATCATTTCATTTGCAATTTATATTTACATGGGCAGCTTTGTTTATCTCATACTTGGCTAACATTTGGTCTCAAGTGAGACATATGTGTTTTAATCTTTTTGGTTTCAGAGACCTAAAGCCAAGGTTATTGTCTCTTGACAAATCCGATGCTATTATAACTGTCTATTTAAAGAAGTTGGAAAACAAGTGCAAAAAACAAGTCATAGACAAATTGGATGATGTGAAATCTGAACAATTCGGTTGCTCCATTCCAAATCCGTTCTGACAACAAGATAGGTTAAAAGATCAAAGGTGTACCTATAGTTTCAGTATGTGTGATCATATCTTTGATATTTTTGTTGAAAATCGATTATGTTAGAGTTCTTGATCACAATGCTGAGCCATCATTGCAAGGACGAACGTATTGCAAGTTGCATGATTCGTTCGAGCATAGTATAGATAGTTGCAAGACGTTTCATTGAATAATACAATTGGCTTTTAATAAGGGACGATTGAAATTTTCTGAAATGAAAATTGATGACCAATATATTTTGATTGGTCTTGATGGCCAAATGATATTGCATCGGCTACCTCTGGTCGATTCATATAATGATGAGCAGGTACACAAGGAATATGATGGGATCAAGCTTTCAAGCAAACAGATTGTTGAAGAGCATATTGCAAATGTTCTTGAGGGCGGGAGTTCCATTGAAGCTACGATAAAGACATCAAGTACTGGGGGAAACAACGAAAATCAAAGATCAACCTGTGCAAAACTCAAAAAGACAAAGGCCATAATAAGAACAAGCGTAGCAAAACAAAAGTAACTTTCGCATAGCTGCTGGAAAAATATAAAATGGAGAGTGAAGCAAAATGTTCTTATCAGGCAAGTAGTCCAAAAGTATCAAGTTCACCCCAAGGAAAAGTTCTAAAGACAGGGATTGGCGAAAGGAGAAATTCAATGCAACAAATTCATATCCTCATTTTGGGCCACCAATTCCAATGTCATGGGTACCTCTGCTAATTATTATTCATATCCATCATGGGAAAGGTATGATTCATGGGCACATTATCCATCTAATTCTAGATCATCTCACACAAATTATGCAGCTCCAAGATGGTCAATTGATCAACAGTCACATGTCAAAGACTGTTTCAATAGAAAAGAATCAGTCCAGACTTCATGGGTAAAGAAAGAAGTGGTCAAGCAAGTATACCTAATCAAAAAGGATAGACGCAAGTGTGCTGTTTCAGACTAAGATCCAAATAATAAAAACCCAGCTGAGTTAACATTGGCTACTAAGGGCAAGGAAGTGAAGCGAGCAACTTCCAAAGTTCCAATTGTTGAGCCCAAACTATCCAAGTCGAAAGTGCCCAAGATTAATAGAGTCATGCCATTATGTGAAACAAAACCACAGTCGATATGCCCACTTGGCTTATCACATTGGCAAGAGAGGAAGCTATATCGTCTTAGGGCCGAGGAGATGAAGAAACTAAACATGGCATGGGTTCCCAAAGGAAACCATCAAGGCAAGGAATATGTGCAAGATCCTATCATAAGAAGGGAAGAAAAAGAGAAGAGCAAAAATAATAAAGCCAACAAGCGATCAGGACAAAGAATTCGGTATCACTATCAAAAACTTTGGCCAGCACATCATCTGTATTATTCTACTTCACCATTAATTCATATGCCATGGAATTCATCCCCCGGTATGATTGGTTACCCACCATGGTTTTATTTTGATCCTTGGATGCATCATAACTTTATTCATTTGATTAGTTGCACTTTTGTTGCTAACCCAAGAGGCCGAATATTTGAAGTTCATAATCATATTTGTTTTTTGTTTACTTTGGCTATACATACTTTGGTGGATGGATTATGCACGCCCGTTGGGACAAAGATATATGGCCGATATTTATTCTATCGCCCTGAGATCATTATCCAATCATGACCAATGTGGTTTTCTAACATCGTCCTTAGTTCTATTGGAGATCAAGAAAAGGTATGTATTTCATTAGCAATTGTGATTATGCTCATGTGTTGATAATTTGTCTTATAAATATTTAAAATCTATAAAAGGCCAAATTTTCTTTAATTTCATTATTGGCGTAGATGTTGAGCATGATATTTATATTGATATTGTCTCTCTAGTACCATGGAGATTACATTTTGACTGTTCAGTTTTAAAAGCAATAGCCAATGTGTTGGTATTGTTTATTTATCTCCTTATGGTACTATTTTATGAAGTATCATGTTGCTTAGAATATCTTGCACAAAGAATCAGGCCGAATTTCTAGCTCTGATATTCGTTCTAGAATTTTTTATTGCTATAGGAGCTACACATATTGAGACTTCTAGTGATTCTATGTAAGACCCCACCGCTTAAGGTAAAGGCCGCTATGATTGCAATGCTAGTCCCTGGATCAAATTGCTAGCATCCACAGTTTAAGATGAAGTACACAGATACAAAGGTCATTATTACATCGTAATATCCAGAGATACATAGTTCTTACCAATCATTAGGCCAAGGCTAATACATAGAGTTCATAACATAAAGTAAATAAATAGAAGTCTTCATCTTCATGTGCCACAGGCAAACATGTTGAGTGTAGACTCATAACCCTAGTCTCCATCAGAGTAACCTACAACATCATAAGTTACAGCCACAGAGGGTCAATACATTTGGTATTGTATTTGCAAGTGATACCATTATAGTATAGTAACATCTAATAACTATATGAATTTGGCTAAGTGTAGTTTAGGCTGGCTTTTCTCAAAATAAGGTTTTCGTATTAGTTGAAAACTCTAAGTTTTTGTTTGAAAAAAACACCCAAGGAACCAACGGTAGACATTGGTGAACCTTTACCCTTGTTCAACCACAAGTTTTAACATAGAGAAATTGGGATGAGGAGATCCTTGATCACTTCAATGTCTTTGAGGCTCAAAATGTCTGTTACCGGGGACACGGCTAAGTACTTAGGTTTTACCCTCTCGAGATGTGGTGCACTTCCCCACAAGACTCGACATGCATCGAGACGAGAATTTTCAGAAGCATTCCCTTAGACCACCATGGACGCGTTCCATCCTAGCAACCCTACCACCAACTATCCATCTGGCTAAGTTCTTCCAACCTATTTGGTCAAGGGAGAGCCCATATGCCATGTGGTTGCTCTAGAAGCTTATCGACACTAAATATCTCAAATCCCTTTGTTCCTGGGTGGCCCTCCACAAGTGTGATACACAAGGTAAACCATAGACATGGGTCTTGTGTAACCACTCAACACAAACCAATCTTTGCATTCCACCTAGGTTATTCATTCATATGTTGTTTTATTAATCAAAACACTCATAGATTTTGCATAACAACATAGCATGAATAATCCACCCTTGTTTTCTACTAGCTAGGCTAAGCATGCTAACATAAAAAGTCTCCTAACTTAGGATATTTCCACGAAGACAATATATATAGGATTTCCCATGGCATAGCATATACTTGGAAAAATCTTCATGCAAATCCTACTCAAAATATCACTAGTGCATAGATATAAATAATAGGACAAAAATATGAAGCATCACTTGCCTTGGTAGTTGGGGGAATAGGAACAATCCTCGCAATCACAATCACCACAATCACCAAAATCTACACTTAAAATCATAACACCAAATTTACATTCAATATAAAAACAAAAATATATATGAATGCATGCAAATGCAATGGAATGATTTTCCACAATAAACAAGTCAAACTAAACAGTACTAAACACAAATTAAACTTTCTAAAGTCTAAATGAACCAAAATTTATTCTAAAATAATTTTCTAAACATTTTATATAGCCAAAATAAGCCTACAATTTGTTCTGCATAAAGTCCTAAATTTTAAGAATCAAATGTCCAAACCAAGGCCATAGTTGCAAAGAGCTCAATTTTCTGAATCCATTGATATATAATTTGCAATTTTTGGACAAACAAATCAAAAGTTATTAAATTTACAAGTTTGAATATCAAATAGATCTAAAATCAGATTTAAAATCTAATTCAGTGACACGCAGCGCTTCCTGATTGGTTCGTACCGGTTTGCGTTGGATCACGCTTCTGCAAGGTTGGATTTAATTTAGATCTAACGCTCTAGATCTAACCGTAAATGTTTGATAAGTAATCTAATCTAAACCGCTGGATGTAGATCTAAAGGCCTAGATCTATCTGACCAAAGTCTGGCGGCGCGCATGGCCCTAGCGGCGGCGACAACACTGCCGGTGATACGACGGCGATTCTAGGGGGACAAGGGGGTGGTGCCGATGCTTACCTGAGTTGCGTGGACGCGGTGAATCTCAACGTGTGTTTGGCTTGGACATGGGGCGCATGGACACGGGCTCAAAGGCAAATCGGGTGTTCGCTGGCGGAGTTCCCACTGGCGTCGGGTGTTCGCTGGCGGAGACGAAGGCAACAACCTAGGTCACCAAAAGGCAAATGCTGGGAATTAGCATGTGCACAAAGTCACGGCGAACGCAATGGTGTGAGGCAAAGGGCAAGGGGCGCTAGGGTTTTACCTTAATTGCTCGTCGGAGACGAACGACGCCTCCGGTGCTTGCAGTTGTCAACGGGGATGGCGACCTAGGGCGATATAGGACAAACCAGAGGTGTGAGAAGATGTGCAAGGGCAAGAGGGACACACTCACGTGAATGAGAGGCAGAGGTGAACACGGAGTTCACTGGAATACTTCGCCGGAGTTGCTCGGTACTGTGGTAGTGCGAGATGAAATTCGGGGAGCCTGGCGGCGCTGGGGGTTGGAGTGTGAGGAGAAATGGTCGCAGAGGGGTGGTGCTTAAGTAGCCGGAGCAGGGGCGGGAATCACGCACTGAATCAATGGGATTAACGAATTAACGTGACAATCACTGTGAGGAGGAAACATGCGGAGGAGCTGGTCGTCGCGCGCGGTTTTGGGACAACTGGGCTGACATGGCGACGGTGCCCAGTGGCAGTAGGAGAGTGGGTGCATGAGCGGGTGAGAGAGGGAGGAGAGGGGTAAAACCCCGGGTGGGCTTGCTGGGCTGAAAGGCTTGTTGGGCCGAAAGGGTGGCCCTGCTTTATTTTTTTTCTTTTTGCCTTCTTCATTTCTGTTTTGATTTTTAGAATGAATTTGAATGCCCATTTCAAATCTGTTTGAATTCAAAGTTTCACCAAGTTTTTGTACTGTGACCCTAGTGTCCAAAAGTGTGTCAAACACATCAAAGCATTCAAAAACTATTTTGAGATCATAAAATAAAATATAACCATGCCCCATATGTATTTAATAAAGGGGTATAAATATGGTTAAAATAGGGTTTAAACTTGGAAAAAATTTATGCAACGTCAAAATGCCATGATGAAATGAATGCAATAACATGAATTTTCATTTGATAACATTTGGGATGTTACAGCTGTGAGTAGTGCAACAATGTCCATGGTTTACCAAAGATTCGACAAATCACTTGTTGTTTATCTTGATACATGCCTAGATGTGAATTTCATCTTAGATTGATTTATTTTTGCTCATATATCTAGACATGAAAACTAAAGGGCAAATAAGTTGGCTCAATAAACATTCGGTTGTCAGGTTATTCATGATATATTTCATATTTCACAAGAGCCAGTGTTTTGTTTCGACAACATAGGTAAGACCGGATTGGAGACCGCCGCTTCGGCCACTATTGAAATATCTAGTGGGGCGAGAATTATTGTTGGAGTTGTTCATGAAATCATTCATTGTATCCATCAATCGTCAAGATGAAAGTGGTTGTTCTCAATGCAAACAAGTTGAAGAAATTATACCCAAGTGGTAACAAGCTTCGACATAAAATGGCCGATATATATTTATCGCCCGTAGCACATATGACTGATATAGAGTTATCGCCCTAAGAAAACCAGTGGCCAATAGAGTGTTGACATTGCCCTTAGACTAAAAGTGAGAAAGTTATTTTCGGGCACGCAAGCTCTGCCAGAAAACAGGGGGCATGTGCTGGGACTCATTTTGGGATCGTAGCTAATCAAGGAAAATGGTGAGAGATACGCACTTGGAAAGGTCCATTATGAGAAATATTAATCATCATCAAATAGGCACCATATCAAGTCAAGTCATGATGAGGCTTAATAGCCGATTATGCTAGTGTTCAGAAGATTTGGAGACTAATATATGGAGGCTTCAACTATAACTCCGTCAAGATGATCTCAAATGAAAAAGTGGCGAATATGAAAGTTGTGCGTCTCATCGAAATAAGAAACTTTGGTTTTTGAATCATCTCGATCCAAGTAGTATGCCAAAGTTAGAGCCAAAATACTGCCAGAGACCGAATTAGCATGGAACCGGAGTCGCCGGACCCAGACCATTTCTCAGCTTAGGCGAGAGCAAAAGATTATTACTTTGCATTGTAGATGTAGGATTTTGGTTTTTCACAGCATTCACATGCACTTTTTATGTTTATTTTCACCAGGATCAGATCAGATGATGGATCCAATGGACACAATTCTTGGAAAAGTTGTACTAGAGAGAAAAAGGAGCCAAAAACTACGTAAATCACTTATTTGGGAAATATTAATAATACTAGAAGAAAACCCGAAGCGAGCAAAGGAGACAGAAGAGTTGAGACCAACTATACGGACCGCCGAGGTATAGTTCCGGCCGTATAGTTGGCGCTGCTCTGCCTCCTCAAATAGTTTCACCCCTTGCAACTGGTTCGGGGAGACGACATACGAAACACCCAGAAATCACCGAAAAGCTCACCTCTGGAAGGGATCTGGAGGGGGAACTTTCCCTAGGGATCCATCTTCGCCCTAAGCAGATCTAGAAGGCCAAGGCATCGATCTCCATCTTCATCAACCACTGCACCTCCATCACGACCATCATAAGTACTATTCACTGATTGCACTAGTTGTGGATTATTATAAGTACTATTCACTGATAATCGCTTCCCTTACCATTGTTATGATGTTGTTTTCCTCCATGTCTGAGTAGATCATTAGTTCTTGGAGAGATGGATAAACCCTAGTATATGATTGAGATGAAATAGATATTATTATGTTATACATCATTATATGTATGTGTTAATTGTCTTCATCTTGATGTTGGGAGTTGTGCACCTCCTTAATATTTGCCTCTCACGGGGACTCAGTTAAGGGGATTACTTGATTGTAGACGGGAGGGTGGGGGTGGGTGGGTGGTAGCACTTACTATGACTATAAAATCGTTGTCATACTTTACGTACTAACTTGAGGAATCAAGGAGAACTCATTAAGACATGTCCATGCCGCGGGAGAAATCCCTTAATGGCAAGATAATACGACTGATGTCGTTTATCTGTCAGCTGTGGTTATGAAGGACAGTGTGAGCAGTGGTTGCCGCCTCATCATCCATATATGGAGCTCCTCCCACATACATGCATATCATGAGAATATTCATTATAATAATCTTGATCACTTAGTCTAAATTGCTAGTGGTGTATCCACCACTCTCTGAGAATGCCTTTCTGATATTGCAGTTTCAATCTTTCTTACACACGCGATTTCTACTTTCTGCATTAAGCTTTACTTTACTGTTTCACTCAACCAAAAACCCAAAAACAATTGTACTTTTCTTCCATCTTATAATTATTTCTTAAGTACTTCGTTTAGTTTTAGTTAAAACCATTTTAGTGTTTCGCCTACTGATCCCTATGGGATCGATATCTTTATTTCGAAACTGGCTACAACCAATCCGTGCACTTGTAGTCATCAAGCTATTTTCTGGCGCCATTGCCGGGAAGCTTATCTCTATAAGTCAATTTACTTTTAGTTATTTACTTTCGTTGTACTAATTTTTGATTTGAGTTGCAGGACCATAACAATGGACAACACTCAACATTTAATGCAGCTTGAGGCAGTAAGGAATATGGGTTCGTCCATGAGCGCTTTTATAACTGTCAATAGAAGCATAAACCCCGATGGTATTGAGACCCATCCTTTATTATTTGAGTTATTTGACTCTAATTTTTTTCAGGAACCCATGAAGAGAGTCCATATGGACACTTAAAATTCTTACAAGATGTTTTTGGTTCCTTTATATTTGATGATTGTGACCTTGATAAGGTTAAAATCTAGTTATTTAGACAAACTCTCTGTAATAATGTTTACAACTGGTATAGATCCTTTTGTGTAGAAGCACCAAGGATGTGGACGGATTCTACAACCAAATTCTTGTCAAAATATTACTTAGAAAGAAAAGCTAACAGAATGAGAGGTATTATTATTAGTTTCAAAAACAATCCTGATGAGAGTTTATATGAAGGCTATCTAAGGTATAAAAGTTATCTAGACAATTGCCCCCATCAGCGTTACCTGATTGGTTAATAACCCATACTTTCTATGGAGGGATTAATAATAAAAATAGAGCAAGCCTAGATACTACTTCTAATGGTAGTTTCATATCTTATACTTATGGTGAATCTTGGAAATTAATAATGAAAATGAAAGAAACAATGGAAAGTCTTAAAAATGAGGAGAGCAATATGAAAGGTTCTTCCGAATATGCTTGTGTTAACGACTTTCTTGCATATGAAAGGACTTGTGCGATGATTAAAACCCTCGGTATTGATTCTTATTCGGTAAAAAAAATTATTGAGAATTATGCATGGCCTTTACAGGTACCTGTAGGATGGGAGCCTCAAAAATCCCTCAAAGAAAAGAAGCGATCAATACAGGACGTATCATTGGTAGAATTGTCCTCTGAACCTATTCAAGAGAATATTAAGAAAAAGTGCAGGGAAGAAAATCGTATTAGGAGAAGATCGAAGAAACCAAAAAAGAACTCTGAAGCTACCAATGCAAATATTGTTATTTTCAAGGATCTTATGGAGGCAAGAATCATGGAAAATAAAGTAGTTATGCTAGACTCTGAAACCTCAGACTACATTACAGGTAAGATACAAGGTAAAGAAATTTCTAAACCCATGACTCTTATATATTGTGGAGAAACTTCCTTATACAAAATTTGTGAGCCGGTTTCTACTATAAATATTATACCTTCATCACTTTATAAGGAACTTCGCTACAATTTAAATAATCCAGATGTGGAACTAGTGGCACTACTATTAAATTGTTTAATAGAACTAATATAAAATCTGAAGGTGTTATTCGAAATAGCTATGTTTTTATTGGACCACTTATGTACACTCTCTATATTCATATTGTTGATATGGCTCGAGATACCTTTTGTCCTATTCTTTTAGGAAGGCCTTTTGTCTCTATAACTAAAGCTCGAATTGATAATAAGTAAGATATTATTTCCATGATGTTTGGAGAGGAGGAAATGATATTCCACTTTTCCAACCTAAAAAAGATGCCATGTGAAATAGAAGATATCAAGGAAGAGAAAATAATTGCCGAGCTAGCCTCAATTCATTTCAGCACTCTCCAAGATGAATTAGAAAGGAGATTAATTAATTGGGAAGAAGCACTAGATGATGAGGGAAGAGAAGACATTGATGATTACCTTGAATTCATTGCAGAAGCGCAAAATCCACATGACTATGAAGAACTGGTAAGAAAAAATGACGAAGAAACTTCGCCAATTGAATTGAAACGACTTCCAGACAATATGAGGTATGAATTTTTAGATAATAAAAACAAATGTCCTGTTATTATTAGTAAAAAATTATCAGAAAATAAAACAGATAAACTTATTTCAGTTTTGATCAAACATCGTGAAGCATTTGGGTATACTCTAAGTTATTGGCACTCGTTTTGGGATCGTAGCTAATCAAGGCTAATGGCGAGATACACGAACTCGAAAAAGTCCACTACGATATCAAGTAGGAACCATATCAAGTCAAGCCATGATGAGGCTTAATAGCTGATTATCGTAGTGTTGAGAGAAGATTTGGAGACTAATATATGGAGGCTTCAACTATGACTCCTTCAAGATAACCCCAAATGAAAAATTTCCGAACATGTAAGTTGTGCGTCTCGTCGGAGTAAGAAACTTTAGTTTTTGAATCATTTTGATCCGAGTTAGTATGCAAGAGTTAAAGTCAAAATACTGCCAGAGGCCGAATTAGAACGAAACCAGGGTCGCCGGACCCCAGAACGTATCTCAGCTTAGGCGAGAGCAAAAGGACCGGATGACCCAGAAAACTTCCTAATTCAATCAATCTGCTTACGATTTAATTTAAGCAGTCAATATCCACTTGGATGGAAAATCACAAAACATAAAAGCTCTCCATATTTTCGAGATGAACAATTTTCATTTTCGATACATCTTTAGTTGAGCAAGTATACGACCTCCAGATTCAAAATACGAATGAACAGATCTAAAATCGTTAGGTCAAAATCCGAGTTTGATACGAAAATAAGAGAAAAAGACCATTAATATCAGGTCAGATGGAAAAGTGTCCAGAATAAAAGTTCTTCGTATTTGTGAGGCGAATAATTTTTCTTTTACGGATTTTAATTTGAGCTTATTTACTATCTCAAAAGTTGTCGAGAAGTTAAAGGAGAGTTTTTAGCCGAACAGTTATGGAATGTTTGGACCAGACCATCCGAGTTTGACCCGAACTAGGGTTTTGGACATGATTCCAACCCTCTTTCTTGCACAGAAAGTCCAGTCGCTCCTTATATACACGGGGGGTGACGGCTGATTGAAGCAACACCAATCAAACAAATCAATCTATTACTTTTTCGTGTTTATCTACTTTTTATTCCTCTCCCTTGTATCATTTTTCTCGTTCTTCATCGTTCTTCAAGATTGGAGGCTATGAATCCACGAGGCTCTAGGGCCGGTCAGGCCGACTATAGCCGCCGCGCCACCCTGACGGGCTCCCTCTCAGGCGAGCGGGGTTTTGTGTCTTCAAAAGCGCCCACCGGACTGTCTTGCGTACCGCGCTTCCGGCGAGCCTCCCTCGGTGCGTGCTACCGCGCATCGATCTCGGCATCTAGGGTGCACGGTGACGTGTTCATGTGTGAACACACTTTTTAGCGACTCCGCTGGGGACGAAGCTTTGAATGGTTTCAATCCCGTTCCTTCTACGAAGAAAGCGTCATCACGAAGCTACAATCTAAACCGGTTTCAATCCTCAACCTTCCTACATAGATGCATATTACTCTTATGTTGATGTTTCTAGATCTTTTGTATGTGTACTGTATCGGCTAGCCTTAGTTTTTACAATGTGCAAAAGCCGATGCAAAATAACCTACATGCTTCGACTTATCTTAGTAATTTTCAACATGTAAATTTGAATTATCATGCATCGGTAACCCCCAGAAATTCATATACCGATGAACAACATGATGAATTCTGTTAATCCGTGTTAAACACCCAATTTTAGAAATTTCAATGGCATACAACCAAGTGTTTCATCTTTAAATTCATCGGCAAGTAACTTGCAACCCTAGGCTCACATTTAAAAATGCCGATGGATAGGGAAATAATAAATGCTATAACTAATTATTTGCCCAATTACGCTCAATCATCATATGCTACACCTTATGTTAGTAATATTTCAGCATCGTATGCAACTAGTGATATTCATAATTTGGCTTCACATATTTACAATTGTTATAGCCGAATAAGTGAAAAGTCAGTAGGAGCTAATGTGCCTTTATCTAGTACTTTAGCGTATGGTACGTCCCCCGCACAGTTGCAAAGTTTCGGTGACATCTCACTAACGAAAGATATAAAAATCATTGGGGAGTATTCTTTTGCAGGAACAAATGATTGGAAACAACAACTTGCAGCTGAGTTCAAGAAGCTTAATTTTCTTAATCGAGAACTAGAAGAGAGGCCCCATGATCTTGCTACAATACAAGCTTATGAGGCATACAACAAGAATCATGAAGAGGAGCGTAAGGCAAGCAATATTAGGTTTTCCCCTTATCAATTGCTAAGTTTCGGAAACTCTACATTGCTGAAATAAACTAAAAGCATTGGGGGGCAATCATGTGTTGCTGAAATTAACGCTGGTAATGTCATTACATTTGATGATTTATCGGAGGAACATCTTTAGTTGTTTGAGACACTCAAGAAGCGTGATGAGGAGTTTGAAGCACTTGAAAAGAAGCTAAAAGAGGATCATGAGGCATATAAGAAGAAACTTGAAGACAAAGAACTTTAGTAGTTTCTTGCAAGTCTTGAAAAGGACCATCAAGACAATACTACTCAAGTTAAACGAATCAATTCATCTCCTCCACGCAGCAATCAAGTTGAGCCCTCTACTACAACGAGGCAAAGAGAAGAAGCTTTGCAATATGATGAAACCCATGAAGAAAAATTCAATGATATGTCTAGTATGGTTAATTCGGTTATTGGAATAGCCGAATCAGAAAATACATATGTTGAATCTACCAAATCAGAAGAAGCAAACTTCATTGATCAAGAGCATGGCAAGCTTATCAAAACTGTTGTGCTTGATTTTTATGGATGTAAGGGAGCTTACATGTTGCCCTATGATTTTTGTACCAAAGAAATTGATGAACATCAACAACAGGAAGATATAGCCGAACAATGTTTGGCTAACAAAGAGCATCAAAATGAAGTGGCACAAAATCTAGAAAAGGAAGAAGACAAGGTATTGGAGAATTATCTAGAAGCCGAGAAAGATATTGTTCAGGTCATGCGACCATCATGCTATTCCAATGTCTTCAAAGAGGTTCATCTAGCAAATGATTTACTTATATTCCGGTTTGATCAACACTTTATTATTGATACATCTGATAGCAAAAAATTCATAAGCTATGGAAGACCAATCGAGAGAGGTAATTTATTTGTTTGAAATATATTTTTTATAGAACCTATCGGTCAACACATTGTGCCCTTTAGAGAGATCCATAGTAAAAATTATTACAACCAAAGTTTTCCCCATCATTTCATTTGCAATTTATATTTACATGGGCAGCTTTGTTTATCTCATACTTGGCTAACATTTGGTCTCAAGTGAGACATATGTGTTTTAATCTTTTTGGTTTCAGAGACCTAAAGCCAAGGTTATTGTCTCTTGACAAATCCGATGCTATTATAACTGTCTATTTAAAGAAGTTGGAAAACAAGTGCAAAAAACAAGTCATAGACAAATTGGATGATGTGAAATCTGAACAATTCGGTTGCTCCATTCCAAATCCGTTCTGACAACAAGATAGGCTAAAAGATCAAAGGTGTACCTATAGTTTCAGTATGTGTGATCATATCTTTGATATTTTTGTTGAAAATCGATTATGTTAGAGTTCTTGATCACAATGCTGAGCCATCATTGCAAGGACGAACGTATTGCAAGTTGCATGATTCGTTCGAGCATAGTATAGATAGTTGCAAGACGTTTCATTGAATAGTACAATTGGCTTTTAATAAGGGACGATTGAAATTTTCTGAAATGAAAATTGATGACCAATATATTTTGATTGGTCTTGATGGCCAAATGATATTGCATCGGCTACCTCTGGTCGATTCATATAATGATGAGCAGGTACACAAGGAATATGATGGGATCAAGCTTTCAAGCAAACAGATTGTTGAAGAGCATATTGCAAATGTTCTTGAGGGCGGGAGTTCCATTGAAGCTACGATAAAGACATCAAGTACTGGGGGAAACAACGAAAATCAAAGATCAACGTGTGCAAAACTCAAAAAGACAAAGGCCATAATAAGAACAAGCGTAGCAAAACAAAAGTAACTTTCGCATAGCTGCTGGAAAAATATAAAATGGAGAGTGAAGCAAAATGTTCTTATCGGGCAAGTAGTCCAAAAGTATCAAGTTCACCCCAAGGAAAAGTTCTAAAGACAGGGATTGGCGAAAGGAGAAATTCAATGCAACAAATTCATATCCTCATTTTGGGCCACCAATGCCAATGTCATGGGTACCTCTGCTAATTATTATTCATATCCATCATGGGAAAGGTATGATTCATGGGCACATTATCCATCTAATTCTAGATCATCTCACACAAATTATGCAGCTCCAAGATGGTCAATTGATCAACAGTCACATGTCAAAGACTGTTTCAATAGAAAAGAATCAGTCCAGACTTCATGGGTAAAGAAAGAAGTGGTCAAGCAAGTATACCTAATCAAAAAGGATAGACGCAAGTGTGCTGTTTCAGACTTAGATCCAAATAATAAAAATCCAGCTGAGTTAACATTGGCTACTAAGGGCAAGGAAGTGAAGCAAGCAACTTCCAAAGTTCCAATTATTGAGCCCAAACTATCCAAGTCGAAAGTTCCCAAGATTAATAAAGTCATGCCATTATGTGAAACAAAACCACAGCCGATATGCCCACTTGGCTTATCACATTGGCAAGAGAGGAAGCTATATCGTCTTAGGGCCGAGGAGATGAAGAAACTAAACATGGCATGGGTTCCCAAAGGAAACCATCAAGGCAAGGAATATGTGCAAGATCCTATCATAAGAAGGGAAGAAAAAGAGAAGAGCAAAAATAATAAAGCCAACAAGCGATCAGGACAAAGAATTCGGTATCACTATCAAAAACTTTGGCCAGCACATCATCTGTATTATTCTACTTCACCATTAATTCCTATGCCATGGAATTCATCCCCCGGTATGATTGGTTACCCACCATGGTTTTATTTTGATCCTTGGATGCATCATAACTTTATTCATTTGATTAGTTGCACTTTTGTTGCTAACCCAAGAGGCCGAATATTTGAAGGTCATAATCATATTTGTTTTTTGTTTACTTTGGCTATACATACTTTGGTGGATGGATTATGCACGCCCGTTGGGACAAAGATATATGGCCGATATTTATTCTATCGCCCTGAGATCATTATCCAATCATGACCAATGTGGTTTTCTAACATCGTCCTTAGTTCTATTGGAGATCGAGAAAAGGTATGTATTTCATTAGCAATTGTGATTATGCTCATGTGTTGATAATTTGTCTTATAAATATTTAAAATCTATAAAAGGCCAAATTTTCTTTAATTTCATTATTGGCGTAGATGTTGAGCATGATATTTATATTGATATTGTCTCTCTAGTACCATGGAGATTAAATTTTGACTGTTCAGTTTTAAAAGCAATAGCCAATGTGTTGGTATTGTTTATTTATCTCCTTATGGTACTATTTTATGAAGTATCATGTTGCTTAGAATATCTTGCACAAAGAATCAGGCCGAATTTCTAGCTCTGATATTCGTTCTAGAATTTTTTATTGCTATAGGAGCTACACATATTGAGACTTCTAGTGATTCTATGTAAGACCCCACCGCTTAAGGTAAAGGCCGCTATGATTGCAATGCTAGTCCCTGGATCAAATTGCTAGCATCCACAATTTAAGATGAAGTACACAGATACAAAGGTCATTATTACATCGTAATATCCAGAGATACATAGTTCTTACCAATCATTAGGCCAAGGCTAATACATAGAGTTCATAACATAAAGTAAATAAATAGAAGTCTTCATCTTCATGTGCCACAGGCAAACATGTTGAGTGTAGACTCATAACCCTAGTCTCCATCAGAGTAACCTACAACATCATAAGTTACAGCCACAGAGGGTCAATACATTTGGTATTGTATTTGCAAGTGATACCATTATAGTATAGTAACATCTAATAACTATATGAATTTGGCTAAGTGTAGTTTAGGCTGGCTTGTCTCAAAATAAGGTTTTCGTATTAGTTGAAAACTCTAAGTTTTTGTTTGAAAAAAACACCCAAGGAACCACCAGTAGACATTGGTGAACCTTTACCCTTGTTCAACCACAAGTTTTAACATAGAGAAATTGGGATGAGGAGATCCTTGATCACTTCAATGTCTTTGAGGCTCAAAATGTCTGTTACCGGGGACACGGCTAAGTACTTAGGTTTTACCCTCTCGAGATGTGGTGCACTTCCCCACAAGACTCGACATGCATCGAGACGAGAATTTTCAGAAGCATTCCCTTAGACCACCATGGACGCGTTCCATCCTATCAACCCTACCACCAACTATCCATCTGGCTAAGTTCTTCTAACCTATTTGGTCAAGGGAGAGCCCATATGCCATGTGGTTGCTCTAGAATCTTATCGACACTAAATATCTCAAATCCCTTTGTTCCTGGGTGGCCCTCCACAAGTGTGATGCACAAGGTAAACCATAGACATGGATCTTGTGTAACCACTCAACACAAACCAATCTTTGCATTCCACCTAGGTTATTCATTCATATGTTGTTTTATTAATCAAAACACTCATAGATTTTGCATAACAACATAGCATGAATAATCCACCCTTGTTTTCTACTAGCTAGGCTAAGCATGCTAACATAAAAAGTCTCCTAACTTAGGATATTTCCACGAAGACAATATATATAGGATTTCCCATGGCATAGCATATACTTGGAAAAATCTTCATGCAAATCCTACTCAAAATATCACGAGTGCATAGATATAAATAATAGGACAAAAATATGAAGCATCACTTGCCTTGGTAGTTGGGGGAATAGGAACAATCCTCGCAATCACAATCACCACAATAACCAAAATCTACACTTAAAATCATAACACCAAATTTACATTCAATATAAAAACAAAAATATATATGAATGCATGCAAATGCAATGGAATGATTTTACACACTAAACAAGTCAAACTAAACAGTACTAAACACAAATTAAACTTTCTAAAGTCTAAATGAACCAAAATTTATTCTAAAATAATTTTCTAAACATTTTATATAGCCAAAATAAGCCTACAATTTGTTCTGCATAAAGTCCTAAATTTTAAGAATCAAATGGCCAAACCAAGACCATAGTTGCAAAGAGCTCAATTTTCTGAATCCATTGATATATAATTTGCAATTTCTGGACAAACAAATCAAAAGTTATTAAATTTACAAGTTTGAATATCAAATAGATCTAAAATCAGATTTAAAATCTAATTCAGTGACATGCAGCGCTTCCTGATTGGTTCGTACCGGTTCGCGTTGGATCACGCTTCTGCAAGGTTGGATTTAATTTAGATCTAACGCTCTAGATCTAACCGTACATGTTTGATAAGTGATCTAATCTAAACCGCTGGATGTAGATCGAAAGGCCTAGATCTATCTGACCAAAGTCTGGCGGCGCGCATGGCCCTAGCAGCGGCGACAGCACTGCCGGTGATACGACGGCGATTCTAGGGGGACAAGGGGGTGGTGCCGATGCTTACCAGAGTTGCGTGGACGCGGTGAATCTCAACGTGTGTTTGGCTTGGACATGGGGCACATGGACACGGGCTCAGGAGCTCGTCGGAGTTCCCACTGGCGTCGGGTGTTCGCTGGCGGAGACGAAGGCAACAACCTAGGTCACCAAAAGGCAAACACTGGGAATTAGCAGGTGCACAAAGTCACGGCGAACGCAATGGTGTGAGGCAAAGGGCAAGGGGCGCTAGGGTTTTACCTTAATTGCTCGTCGGAGACGAACGGCGCCTCCGGTGCTTGCAGTTGTCAACGGGGATGGCGACCTAGGGCGATATAGGACAAACCAGAGGTGTGAGAAGATGCGCAAGGGCAAGAGGGACACACTCACGTGAACAAGAGGCAGAGGTGAACACGGAGTTCACTGGAATACTTCGCCGGAGTTGCTCGGTACTGTGGCAGTGCGAGATGAAATTCGGGGAGCCTGGCGGCGCTGGGGGTTGGAGTGTGAGGAGAAATGGTCGCAGAGGGGTGGTGCTTAAGTAGCCGGAGCAGGGGCGGGGATCACGCACTGAATCAATGGGATTAACGAATTAACGCGACAATCACTGCGAGGAGGAAACATGCGGAGGAGCTGGTCGTCGCGCACGGTTTTGGGACAACTGGGCTGACGTGGCGACGGTGCCTAGTGGCAGTGAGAGAGTGGGTGCATGCGCGGGTGAGAGAGGGAGGAGAGGGGTAAAACCCTGGGTGGGCTTGCTTGGCTGAAAGGCTTGTTGGGCCGAAAGGGTGGCGCCTGCTTTATTTTTTTTCTTTTTGCCTTCTTCATTTCTGTTTTGATTTTTAGAATGAATTTGAATGCCCATTTCAAATCTGTTTGAATTCAAAGTTTCACCAAGTTTTTGTACTGTGACCCTAGTGTTCAAAAGTGTGTCAAACACATCAAAGCATTCAAAAACTATTTTGAGATCATAAAATAAAATATAACCATGCCCCATATGTATTTAATAAAGGGGTATAAATATGGTTAAAATAGGGTTTAAACTTTGAAAAAATTTATGCAACGTCAAAATGCCATGATGAAATGAATGCAATAACATGAATTTTCATTTGATAACATTTGGGATGTTACAGCTGTGAGTAGTGCAACAATGTCCATGGTTTACCAAAGATTCGACGAATCACTTGTTGTTTATCTTGATACATGTCTAGATGTGAATTTCATCTTAGATTGATTTATTTTTGCTCATATATCTAGACATGAAAACTAAAGGGCAAATGAGTTGGCTCAATAAACATTCGGTTGTCAGGTTATTCATGATATATTTCATATTTCACAAGAGCCAGTGTTTTGTTTCGACAACATAGGTAAGACCGGATTAGAGACCGCCGCTTCGGCCACTATTGAAATATCTAGTGGGGCGAGAATTATTGTTGGAGTTGTTCATAAAATCATTCATTGTATCCATCAATCGTCAAGATGAAAGTGGTTGTTCTCAATGCAAACAAGTTGAAGAAATTATACCCAAGTGGTAACAAGCTTCGACATAAAATGGCCGATATATATTTATCGCCCGTAGCACATATGACTGATATAGAGTTATCGCCCTAAGAAAACCAGTGGCCAATGGAGTGTTGACATTGCCCTTAGACTAAAAGTGAGAAAGTTATTTTCGGGCACGCAAGCTCTGCCAGAAAACAGGGGACATGTGCTGGGACTCATTTTGGGATCGTAGCTAATCAAGGAAAATGGTGAGAGATACGCACTAGGAAAGGTCCATTATGAGAAATATTAATCATCATCAAATAGGCACCATATCAAGTCAAGTCATGATGAGGCTTAATAGCCGATTATGCTAGTGTTCAGAAGATTTGGAGACTAATATATGGAGGCTTCAACTATAACTCCGTCAAGATGATCTCAAATGAAAAAGTGGCGAATATGAAAGTTGTGCGTCTCATCGAAATAAGAAACTTTGGTTTTTGAATCGTCTCGATCCAAGTAGTATGCCAAAGTTAGAGCCAAAATACTGCCAGAGACCGAATTAGCACGGAACCGGAGTCACCGAACCCAGACCATATCTCAGCTTAGGCGAGAGCAAAAGGACCAGATGACCCAGAAAACTTCCTAATTCAATCAATCTGCTTACAACTTAATTTAAGTAGTCAAGATGAACTCGGATGGAAAATCACAAAACATGAAAGTTCTTCGTTTTTCGAGATGAATTTTTTTTGTTTGGATCCATCTTCACTTGAGCAAGTACACGACCTCTAGATTCAAAATACGACCGAACAGATCTAAAATCGTTCGATCAAAATCCGAGTTTGATACGAAAATAAGAGAAAAATACCATCAATATCATGTCGGATGGAAAAGTGTCCAAAATCAAAGGTCTTCGTATTTTTGAGGCAAACAACTTTTCTTTTTACGAGATTTTGATTTGAGCTTTTTTGCCACCTCAAAACTGGTCTGAATGGTAAAGGCGAGTTTTTGGCCGAACAGTTATGGAAAGTTCGGACCAGACCATCCGAGTTTGACCCCAACTAGGGTTTTGGACGTGATTCCAACCCTCTTTCTTGCACAGAAAGTCCAGCCGCTCCTTATATACATGAGGGATGACAGCCGGTTGAAAAAACACCAATCAAACAAATTAATCTACTACTTTTTTGTGTTCATCTACTTTTTATCCCTCTTCCTTGTATCTTTCTTATCGCTCTTCGTCGTTCTTCAATATTGGAGGTTACGAATCCACGAGGCTCTAGGGGCGGTCAGGCCGACCTAGGGCAGCCCATAGCCCCCGAGCCGCCCTCACAGGGTCCCTCCCGGGCGAGCGGTGTTTCGGTTCTTCAAAAGCGCCCACCGGACTGTCTTGCGTACCGCGCTTTTGGCGAGCCTCCCTCGATGCGTGCTGCCGTGCATCGCGCTCGGCACCGAGAGTACACGGTGACGTGTTTGTGTGTGAACATAAGTGATATTAAAGGAATAGACTCATCCATTGCGAGACATACCATGCTTGAAGATGCTGTACCTGTAGTTGACATACAAAGAAGGCTTAATCCTAAAATGAAAGAGGTAGTGAGAAAAGAAGTTATACTCTTACTAGATGCCGGCATAATATATCCTATTTCTGAAAGTAAATGGGTTAGCCCAGCTCATTTCATACCAAGACATGGGGGTCTTGATGCTGCTATAAATGAGGATGGTGAACTAGTTGTTGGGTATCGCATATGCATCGATTTTAGAAAACTAAAACTGTGAGACACAGAAAAATCACAAACCTATACCGTTCATGGATAGAATTTTAGAAAGACTAAGCAATAATTCTTATTTTTTTCTTGATGGTTATTCCGGTTATTCTCAAATTTCTATATAGCCCGAAGATCAAGAGAAAACAACTTTTACATGTCCTTATGGTACTTATGCTTATAGATTAACCCCGTTTGGCTTATGTAATGCAGCTGCAACCTTTTAGGAATATGTTTTAAAAATCATTGATGATCTTATTGAGAAGACTATGGAAGTTCTAACAAATGATTTCGTTGTTTGTGGAACAACATTGATAATTGTCTCTACAATTTAACAAAAGTTTTGTAGAGATGCAGGCAATCAAACTTAGTTTTGAATTGGGAGCAATGTCGATTCATGGAAAGATAAGGTAAAGTTTTTGGACAAAAGGTTTTATAAAAAGGTATAGAAATAGATAAGACCAATATAAGTGCTATAGAAAATCTTCCCATACCTCAAGACGTTAAAAACTTAAAAATGTTGTTGGGACATGTAGATTTTTACAAGCGTTTTATATAAGATTTCGCTAAAATAGCTATGCCTCTCACAAACCTTCTTGATAAAGAAACTCCTTTATATCTGGATCATGACTACATTGCAGCTTTTGAAAATCTTAAGAACAAATTAGTTTCGGCACCTATCATGCAATATCCAAAGTGGGATGAACCTTTTGAGATCACGTGTGATGCTAGTGACTATGCTTTAGGAGCTGTACTAGGACAGCGAGACGGGAAGAATTTAAATGTTATTCATTATGCTAGTAGGACTCTTAATAAGATTCAGAAAAAAATATGCTACTCCTCAAAAAGAGTTCCTTTCTATAATTTTTGCCTATGACAAATTTAGATCTTATATTTTTCATTCTAGAGGAATAATTCATACACATCACCAAGCTTTGCGTCACCTTCTCATGAAAAAGGATGCAAAACCTAGGTTAATTAGGTGGGTATTATTACTACAAGAATATGATTTACAAATAGTAGATAGGAGGGGAAAGGATAATCCAGTAGCAGATCATCTATCTAGGATCGAGGGAATAATTACCGACCTCGTACCTATAAATGAGTCATTTCTGGGAGAGTACTTAACAAAAATTGAAGTAGTTGATCTGTGGAATGCAGATTATGCTAATTATCTCACGGTAAAATTTGTACCTCCTGGTATGACAAGAAATAACATAATGAAATTCTTTAATGATCTCAGACACTACTTTTGGGATGATCCATTTCTTTATCGTCATGGACCTGATGGAATGATACAAAAGTGTGTTTCTAACCATAAAATGAATGCAATTTTGCAATCTTGTAATGGCAGCCCATATGGAGGACATCATGCAGGCAGACGAACTACAGAAAAAGTACTTGAATACGGATTCTATTGGCCCACCTTGTTCAAGAATGCACAAAGTTATGTGGAATATTGTGATGCTTGCCAGAGAAGAGGAAATATAGGTAGAAGACAAGAGATGCAACGAATTATAGTCTTATAATTGAACCATTTTATGTATGGGGAATAGATTACATGGGACCCTTTATAGAATCAAACGGCTATACTCATATTCTTGTTTCTATCAATTATGTTACTAAATGTGTTGAAGTTGTCCCAACTAATCATGCAGATGCAGCTACTTCCGTGAAAATGATCAAGGATGTCATATTTCCCATGTTTGGAGTTCCTAGATTTTTAATTACTGATGGTGGTTCTCATTTTATGAAAGGAACTTTCAGGAAAATCCTCAGCAAATATGGAGTAACTCACCGTGTTACTTCACCATATCATCCTCAAACGAGTGGTCAACTGGAATTCTCTAATAGAGAACTGAAGACCATACTCGAGAAGATGGTGGATAAATCAAGAAAAGATTGGTCGTACAAGCTAAATAACACTCTTTGGGCATACCGAACTACTTTTAAAAATGCGATGGATATAACACGATATAAAATGGTATATGGTAAGGCGTGCCACCTACCTTTAGAATTGGAACATAGAGCCTTCTGGGAAATCAAGAGCTTGAACTATGATTTTACAGCAGCAGGAGAAAAACGTTTATTAGACATACATGGTTTAGATGAGTTTAGGAGTGAGGCTTAGGAAAATGCTAGATTTTTTAAGGAAAAAGTAAAAATATGGAATTATAGAAAAATAGAGGATAAATTATTTAAAAATGGAGATAAAGTTTGCTCTATAAATCTCTCCTTAAATTATTTTCAGGGAAGCTCAGATCAAAGTGGGAAGGCCCCAATATAGTTGAAGAAGCTTATGCATCGGGAGCAGTGAAGCTCTAGGGGAAAACATGTTGGAAATATAAGCAATAATCCATATGATTTAATCCAAATAATAAATTGATAAAGCATGATCATACAAACGGTACTAAAAAAATTATGCAGATCAACAAAGTAGATGAACAGATTACATCTATAGGAGATAAACCTATCACATCTATAACAAACACTGGAACAAAGAACTCTAGCATATTCCAAAAAAGACAGTTGAGTATCACGTACAATGTAGGCTGAATAGCAGCCGCAATGGTCGCAGCAGCGTCGCCCATGTTGAGGTTGTCGAAGAGGTCGCTGACGTCCGAGAAGAAGTCGTCGTTCGGGAACTCGTGGTAGGACGACGTCGTGGTTGCCAGTAGTCGCGCTTGAGCGCTCCCCAAAAACCTGATCGCCCCTCACCCGTACAGGTTCACGAGAGGCGGGGTTCCGGAGGCCTACTGTCCCAATCTGCGATGCACGCCGCAAACCTGGATGGGGAAGACGAAAGCGGCGGCACAAGGTTATGGAGGTAGGTGCATGTGTGTATTGATTCACCGATTAGGTTTAGCGCAGACGCTTATATAGTGCAGGTTAGGAAGATCGTGGGCTCAGCCCACGTCCGAGTTGGTAACAGCCACGTCCATAAAAACTGGAAACGGCTGTAATTAACGCATCCGTTAATGACTCATAATCAGCTTTCCCAGCCAGCAAAATAAAGCTCGGCTCGGAGAGATTCCGCAACCCGCAGCACGCACGCATCGTGGCGAGGCGAGGCAGGCGGCGTCAGAGGAGCAGTGCGTGAGGGCTACTCTTCTTGTGACATCTTAGTGAGTGGTGCAACACTCTACTATATAAGGTGGTCCAACTCCCCTTCAACTAGAAATGTGGGACTAAACTTTAGCACCACTAGCACAGCCATATGCTGACATATACAAGTGGGCTAAGGAGAATTTCAGAATTTGTCTAATGGGCCAACAGCCCAAAACTCACCAAATTCCAACAATCCCCCACAAAGTCTCATTGGAACATCACATTATTTACTTTCAGAATATTGTTTTATATACCGGTGTGTAGTGGATACTGTTAAGTTTAACTTCTAGGTTAAACTTCGTGCTACACTAGCTAGCAACTTTAATAGTGGACTATGCCTTAAACTACAAGTTTTCTGCGTGCTAGTTTCACACAAAATTTAGACCGGTACAGTACTATCGTCGGCTTCCCCACGGTTTGGAGCTTATGCGTCATACTCTAGGACTTTCATGAGTTTATTAGAGAGCACCCAACTCTCACGGACTGCGATGTTTGACAGTCAGACTCATATAGGTGTGTTTCTCAAGATATGTTCTGCAGGACAACATCTCTGCTTATAAAAGCCACTTGGAACACATTAAGATAAATATCAACCTGGCATGCAGATTAAGAGAGTATTGCATCTTTATGGAGATGTAAATATAATATGGGAATACTCTACTCTCAGCTGACCAACAGCTTGTCTCCCAGCTCTAGTTCATGGGATCTCCGATCACATAGAGTGGGATGCCACTAGGATCAACTCATAGTGTGGGTCTCAAACCCATCTCCCTCAATGCATTATCTATCACATTGCGTGATAAACCCTTTGTGAAGGGATCTGCCAGGTTCTTAGATGTTTGTATATAATCCAACGCAATAAGTCCGGAGTTTCTCAGTTTCCTTACAGATTTCAATCTCCTTTTCACATGCCTTGATGACTTCATATTATCCTTAGAACTGTTTACTTTGACGATCACAGTTTGATTATCACAGTTTATCGGGATGGCGGGTATTGGTTTTTCAACCATAGGTAAGTCCATCAAGAGCTCACAAAGCCACTCTGCTTCAACGGTGCCTATGTCTAATGTTGTGAGTTATGCTTCCATGTTGACCTCGTTAGGATGGTCTGCTTACAAGACTTCCAGGAAACAGCGCCACCACCAAGTGTAAACAAATAACCACTTGTGGCCTTAATCTCATGTGCATCAGATATCCAATTTGAATCACTATAACCCTCAAGTACCCGTGGATACCCAGTATAGTGAATACCATAACTCGCAGTGCCTTTCAAATAGCGCAAAACTCTTTCAAGAGCATGCCAATGATCATCTCTAGGATTTGACACAAATCGACTCAGTTTGCTTACAGCAAAGGAGATGTCAGGTCTAGTAGCGCTGGCTAAATACACGAGCGAGCCAATAATTTTAGAATATCTCAATTGATCTTTAGCAGTCCTTCGATTCTTTTGAAGTAGCACACTCAGATCATAAGGTGTTGGAGAAGAATTACAGTCGCTATACCCGAAGAGACTCAATATATTTTCCACATAATGAGATGAAGAAGTGTAATCCCACCATTGTCATCCTTTAGTAGCTTGATTTTTAAAATTACATCAGCCACTCCCAAGTCCTTCATCTCAAAGCAGCGAGATAGGAACTCTTTGACCTCCTTGATAACAGTGAGGTTGGTCCCGAGTATCAATATTTCATCAATGTAGAGACACATAATAACTCCCTCGCCCCCACCATGGCGATAGTACACACATTTGTCAGCTTCGTTTACAACAAAGCCTTCAGCAGTTAAAGTTCTTTGAAACTTCTCGTGCCACTATTTAGGAGCTTGCTTAATACCATAAAAAGACTTCACTAACTTACACACCTTTCCTTCTTGACCATCTACTTCAAATCCGTCAGGCTGCTACATATAAATTTCCTCATCTACCTCTCCATTTAGAAAAGTTGTCTTAATGTCCATTTTATGAACGAGAAGACCATGTGAGGAAGCCAAGGAAAGTAGTACTCGAATAGTGTTCAATCTGGCTACAGGTGAGTAGGTATTGAAGAAGTCTTCACCTTCCTTTTTGATATAACCTTTAGCCACAAGACGTGCCTTGTACTTTTCAATAGTACCATCAGGTCTAAGTTTTTTCTTGAACACCCACTTACATCGTACAGGTTTGCACCCATAAGGAAGATAAGTGACTTCCCAAGTACCATTAGCTAAGATGGAGTCCATCTCGCTTCGGACAGCTTCCTTCCAGTAGTCAGCATCTTGAGATGCATAAGCTTCTTAAATAGAAGTGGGAGTATCATCCACAAGGTACACAATGAAATCATCACCAAATGACTTTGCATTCCTTTGTATCTTGCTCCTTTTGGGAGCTTCATTGTCATCCTCCACAGGATCATCAGAGTGTTTTGTCGGCATAGTGTGTTCAGGAATTATAGAAAATTCCTGACTAGATGAACTAGTCATCTCCTGATTTGATGAGCTAGACATACCTTTCATTGGAAAGATGTCCTCAAAGAAAGTCGCATCATTCGACTCCATAATTGTACCTCCATGCATGTCGGATACCTCAGATTTTACTATCAAAAATCTATAGCCAATTCTATGAAAAGCATATCCCAGAAAAACACAATCAACGGTTTTTGGTCCAAGCTTTCGCTTCTTAGGTATTGGAATATTGACTTTCACCAAACAACCCCAAGTTCGTAAGTAAGAGAGTTTAAGCCTTTTCTTTTCCCATTCGTCAAATGGAGTCATGGTTTTATCCTTTACAGGAACACGGTTTAGGACATGACACAGAGTCATTAGCGCCTCCCCCCACCATTCCTTGGAAAGACCCGATGTATCTAACATGGCGTTAACCAAATCAGTTAGAGTGCGGTTCTTCCTTTCGGCCACCCCATTTGACTGAGGTGAGTAGGGAGGCGTCCTCTCATTTATAATACCATTTTCCATACAGAATAAATCAAATTCGTTTGAAAAGTACTCTCCACCACGATCCGACCTTAGCCGCTTGATTTTAAGATCAAGTTGGTTTTCTACCTCACCTTTATAGATTTTGAAGTAGTTCAAAGCTTCATCTTTAGGTTTCAGAAGATAAACATAGAAGTATCTAGAGGAGTCATCAATAAGCGTCATAAAGTATATTTTCCCACCCTTTGTCAACACATCATTCATCTCACAAAGATCTGAATGTATTAGTTCTAGCGGTGCTAAGTTTCTCTGTTCCGCAGCCGTATAGGACTTGCGGGGTTGCTTTGCTTGCACACAAACTTTGCACTTAGAACCTTTGATAGTGGTAAATTTCGGAATTAAACTCATATTGGCTAGCCGCGTCATACAACCAAAGTTAATATGACAGACTCGTGAATGAAAAATATTGGACTCATTATCATTGCAAACATGATTAATAACTTTAGTACATGAGTCTGACAAAGGAAAGCAGAACAGACCTCCGCACTCATAACCCTTACCAATAAATTGTACATACTTAGAAATTACAACTTTATTGGACTTAAAAAACAACTTAAAGGCATCTCGACATAAAAGCAATCCGCTGACGAGATTCTTATTGATGGATGGAACGTGCTGCACATTCTTCAGCTGTACGGTCTTCCCCGAAGCAAACTTTAGATTTACCGTACCAACACCATGAACAAAAGCACGTGAGCCGTTTCCCATAAGCATTGAAGAGGTCCTTGAAACCTGATAAGAGGAAAACATGGATATATCAGAACATACATGTGTATTATCACCCGTGTCTATCCGCCAATCAGGAGAATGACATACTGAAAGGATAGTAGGTAAAATACCGTACCCAGCATCCTTCATCTCAGTATCGCTAATAACAACATTAGCGGCCTTGTCGTTGTTTCCATGTTGACGCTTGTCAAAGTGATTAGGGAAGCTAGGAGCCCAATGATCAGGATCACCACAGACGTGGCAAGAGCCTTTCCTCTTATCATTTTTCTTCTTGAAGCTGGTTGAGTGCGTGGCCTTGTTCTTGCCATCAAACTTTCCCTTTCTTTCAGTTTTGTTCTGATTCTTGAACTTGTGGGATTGGAAGTTTTTCCTCTCCACTAAATCGGCAGTAGAACCTCCCTCAAGTCCTCGAGCAGTTTGTCCTTTGGTCTCGCCTTCTCTTCCACATGAAGAGACCCAATGAGATCCGTAACGGAAAAATCTTGTCTCTTATGTTTCAGAGAAGTAGCAAACTTCCTCCACGAGGGAGGAAGCTTGGAAATAATGCCACCGGCCACAAATTTGTCCGATAACGAACACTTGAACTGCTCAAGTTCTTTGGCAAGTGATTGTATCTCATGATCTTGCTCAACGATGGAGCGCTCATCAACCATATTGTAGTCATAGAATTGCTCCATGACATACAACTCAGTGCCAGCGTCCGAGACCTCAAACTTAGCCTCGAGCGCTTCCCTCGCGTCCTTGCCATTATCAAATGACATATACGGGTCAACAATGTTGTCCCCAAGAACACTTAACAAAGCCGCCATAAACATGGTATTGGCTTTCTTAAAGGTCGCTTCCTGCTCAGTAGAAAGATCTCCTTCAGGCTTGCCAAGAGTGGCGCTATATCAGTTTAGGTTTTCAAACCAAAGAACTGCTCTCTTGCGCCATCTCTTATAGTGCATGCCATCAAAAGGAGGCGGCCTAGTTGCCGCGGCTACACTGGTGGAATTCAGTTGCCTATAATAAGGTTTTTGGATTGTTAGAAATATAAGCAATAATCCATATGATTTAATCCGAATAATAAATTGATAAAGCATGAACATACAAATGGTACTAAAACCAATTATGCAGATCAACAAAGTAGATGAACATATTACATCTATAGGAGATAAACCTATCACATCTACACCAAACGCTAGAACAAAGAACTCTAGCATAATCCGAAAAAGACAGTTGAGTATCACGTACAGTGTAGGCTGAATAGCAGCCGCAGCGGTCGCAACAGCATCGCCCATGTTGAGGTTGTCGAAGAGGTCGCTGACGTCTAGAAAGAAGTCGTCATTCGGGAACTCGTTGCCGGACAACGTCGTGGTTGCCAGTAGTCGCGCTTGAGCGCTCCCCAAAAACCTGATCGCCACTCACCGCACAGGTTCACGAGAGGCGGGGTTCCGGAGGCCTACTGTCCCGATCTGCGGTGCACACCGCAAAGTGGGATGGGGAAGACGAAAGCGGCGGAGCAAGGTTCTGGAAGTAGGCGCGTGTGTGGATTGATTCATCGTGGGCTCAGCCCATGTCCGAGTCGGTAACAGCCACGTACATAAAAACTAGAAATGGTTGTAATTAACACGTTCGTTAATGACTCATAATCAGTTTTCCCAACCAGCAAAATAAAGCTCGGCTCGGCGATATTCCCGCAACCCGCTGCGCGCGCGCGTCGTGACGTGCCGAGGCGTGGCGAGGCGAGGCGAGCAGCGTCGGAGGAGGAGTGCGCGAGGGCTACTCTTCTTGTCACACCTTAGTGAGTGGTGCAACACTCTACTATAAAAGGTGTTCCAACTCCCATTCAACTAGGAATATGGGACTAAACTTTAGCACCACTAGCACAGCCATATGTTGCCATATACAAGTGGGCCAAATAGAATTTCAGAATTTGTCTAATGGACCAACAACCCAAAACTCCCCAAATTCCAACAAAACACCCTCTCTTTCATGGATAGTGAATGGACAGCGCTTGAACCATTATCGTGAAAAATAAGATATAAGTACAATCATTGTACGAATAATTATCCTAGAAGAGTTGATTGAGCAAAAATATGGAAGGAATGGTAACTAGAAGAAAGACAAGGTCGAGACGAAGTGAGCAACAATATGGTCAAGCTATATACCATAAAAGAGCGCTTCATGGGAGGCAACCCATGTGAAATAAAGGAACACTTGATGCTATTGAGAAATAAAAGAAATTGGTAATGATAAAAATCCCGTTCAATAAGTGTAATGTTGGTCGAAAATTTTAGTTGTCATTTTTCTATCAAAACTTATCATTTCACCAAGTTACAGACTAATCAAGAATTCCCAAAGAAATAGATAATTTTTTGGTGTATACTATAACCTTAGCGACCAACTATAAGGCGAGAAATAAATTTCCGGCCGTATAGTTATTCATCGCATCACCAATTTTTTATGCAAGATATAGAGAGTTGAACGACCAACTATACGGTGGGAAGAAATATTCCGGCCGTATATTTACGGCCGTATAGTTGTTACCGCCTTAGATAAATAAAAAATCTATGGTCGGCGCGTAACTATATGGCGGGATCTATAGGACCCGCGCCCGTATAGTTGCTCATTAAGCCTTGCGGATAGGATTTTCGACCTACCCTTTTAAATATGGTTGCATCTAACATTTTTCATTAAGATTTCGCAGATCTACAGCCTCCAGCCTCGAAAAGCCATCGCCATCTCCCTACACGCCCCTCTAAAAACATCCATGCAGCCTTTTCCATGTCAACAAGATTTGGAAGAAGAAGGAAGAGAAGCCTGTGAAGAAGATCGAGGAGGTGGAACCAAAAGAAGCATCATCGTCGTCTAGCTCGGAGATCAAGCCTCTCCCAAATTGGGAGGACATGTTCCTGCAAAGGATTGAGATGATGAGACAATCAGATCAGGGAAGGAGCAAGGATGAGTATCTCCCTAATCCTTACCGTCACAATGTAGGATCTTATTATAAACTTCCTCTTAGTCCGCCACCTCTTAAACCTAAGGAGGTGCGGCAAGATGAGATTCATGACAAGATCTATCAATTGGAAAAAGCTTCAAACACATGTGTTGAAACTATTGGAGAAGGGATTGACTCCTACTAAATGACGAGCAATGATCTTCAGAAAAAGGTCAATGACATCGATGGTAGAGTTGGTTTCTTGATTGAAACTGTTTTTGAGTTGACAGATGAGATGAAATTCCTTAAGAGGAAAAATTTGAAGAATCAATACGACATGGCCAAGGTCAACATCTGTCGCACAAGCGTGGCTAAAGTTAGCAACCAATGAGAGGAAGACAATGCTCTTCCTACCCAGGAGGAGGAATAGGTACCAGCAAGGAGTTATTTGATCCTGTCTGTCTTGATTCCAAGCTTGGGGAGATCTCTAAAACCTTCTAATCAATGTTATAAGTTTATTACTTTTAGTTTCGCGTTAGCTCACTTTAGAAATAAAAGATTGCATCATTAGACTTCTCTTCAAGAATAGTCGTTCCCTCTTATGAAATTCGGAATTTATTATAATATATGGAGCATTATTGAGTTTGAGTTTGTCCTATTGGATATATGAATGACTTGAGTCTGATTTTACATGCACTTGATGATAGAAATAGGAGTATTCCACACCATTGATATTAAGGGAACATATAAAGATAATTTGATCAATATGTTGTAGGTCAAAGGTTTACAAAAAGGAGAAATTGTCTAATTAGTTAAGATGAAAAAGAAAAACCTTGAACAAAGGAGAAATTATAAGTGCTATCAAATAGAGTGAGAACAAGTTGAGGTAGAATACTCAAGTTGTAAAGATGCTTCATATATATATATTTGGAATTTGGTAATTGAGGCCGTTAAACTTTGAAATTCCTACATGAAGTGGAATATATGGCTATCTCGTTTGCACAACACTTAACAAAAAGTGTGAGGACATATATATATAGAACAAGAAGAAAACGAAAGATGAAGAAAAAGAGCAAATGTGCAAAGAGCAAATAGACATATACCACTATATTTTAATAAGACAAAGAGACGTTTGAGATCTTGAATCCCAAGCGAATATGTTAATCCTAAAACACTTGGGACTACCTCACTAACTCATTCGGTTGAAGTTATTTATATGTATCATTTATGATAAACACATGATGCAACTGCCTAATTATTCTATCAACTCAGCTTCATGAATATGAGGATCACATCCATTAAGGTAAACTTGATCGGGACGAGCAAGAGTCTAAGCTTGGGGAAGTTGATGAGTGCATATTTGAATCATGTTTTAGATTATTACTTTGCATTGTAGATGTAGGATTTTGGTATTTTACGGCGTTTGCACACACTTTTTATGTTTATTTTCACCAGGATTAGATAAGATGATGGATCCAATGGACACAATTCTTGGAGCAGTTGTACTGGAGAGAAAAGGAGCCAAAAAATACGTAAATCGCTTATTTGGAAAATATTAATAATACCATAAGAAACCCCAAAGCGAGCAAATAGGCAGAAGAGTTGATGACCAACTATACGGCCCGCCACCGTATAGTTCAGACCGTATAGTTGGCAACGCCTCTGCCTCCTCAAATAGTTTCACCCTGTCAACACCGGGATTTTTAATCCCAGATACCTATTATGATATACATTGCAATCCCAGGATTACCATCGCCTATTATGCCTCCTCAAATAGTTTGTCCCCTCGCAATAACAGATTGGATATCACAGTACATCATCCATTACAAACCATACATAAGGTCTTACAACAAATAAAGGATCTCATGATCCAGTCTTACTACATTCAAAGAAGCTGAATAATATAATAACGATAGCGTGGGCAAGGCTCCATCTTCATGGTCACAGGCAATGCTGACGATGGGAGATCATCTTAGTTGTCGTAACCTTCCTATGGTACATCCTCCTGATAGTCCTCTTCATAGTCTGGCCACGAGAATAGCCAGGGACAAAGCCATGAGTACTCTTTAAGTACTTGCAAACTATCACTAACAGGTAAGGGGTTTGAGTAGGAATACTAAGCTCTAGGTTGTTGTAACACCCTCAGAATCGGCCCTATGCAAGTTTCAGCGATTCCCGCCAAACCCGCATAGAAACGATTCAAAGGTGCCCACCAGGCACTTACGTGCGGGTGGAAAATGAAGTAATACCATTACACAATAGTCCACGATGGAACCCACAGAAAAGATATATACAATAACGACTCAAAGAGTCAAGAATACAGATATACAATACAAAGATCCAAATCACCTTTAAAACGATACAGCGTCCGAGTACGGACAAGATGCAAATTGAGCTAAGAGCCCTGAAGAATAACCAATGGCGTCCATAACCCTGCCCAGGCCAAGCCGGAAGGGTAACCCTGCTAACGACGTCGATCTCAAAACCTGCTTAAACAAAAGGGGTGCCGACAAAGGGCAAAGGGAAAAAAAAGAGAGAGCGGTCAGTACTGAGGCCAGTACACGGCGAGGCTAGAATTCGGCGGTCCTCTCCTACATAGGTATGGTGGACTGAAGCGGCAGCGCAGCATGCACTAGACAACCTATAGAGACTCGATACAACTGTCGTCTATCAGAGAGACATAAGAAGGACCTATTCGAAACCAGTCTGATACTACCACCAAACATACCCATCCTGGTATTTCCCCCTCGAGACCAAACGAGGAAGTCAACCGAGGAACTCACACAGTTGGCAGTTTTATTTATTCCGTTATCGTTGCAGCAATTACTAGTCAGGTATAGATAGTCATCCTGATATAATAAGCAGTGGGCACTTTTAGTTAAACATTCCGTTGTAGTTGCGACACTTACTAGTCAGATACAATTAGCATGAGATATCCCAAACCCAGCAGTTGTTGGTACTTTTATTTAGCCATTCTATTGTAGTGAGGCTGATTACTAGTCATACCGGATACAAGTCAAATTATAACAGTAAACTTTAGTTATAGTTGTCTATGATCGAGAACTGTGCTCCAAGTCGTCCATAACCGCGGACACGGCTTCTCGAAAAGATTTAACCCTGCAGGGGTGCACCAAAGTTTCCACTCGCACCTACACCCTTGTTGTCAGATCAGGTAGGTACAAGATCACAAACATACACCCAACGGTATGTCGACGGGGTTTCGGAAACGATGTTTCCCAGACCCAAAGCAAGCACGGGGGGGCCACCCCACTAAGCTACCCGTAACGAAGTCGGCCGATCTCCGAGACGGACCTAGGGTTTGTGTCGACGGCTATAAACGACTGGGAACCCAAAAGTGTGACTGGGCTTGTCGATACAGCGAAAACGTATCACGGGGTTCCTAAACAGTACATGCGCTCCACGCGCAGTCGTAAATAAAGCAGTAAAGCATGGCATAAGTACAGGATAGTAATAAAGCCCCAAACTACTTTGTGGCCCCCAGTACAGTACTTGGAATCAGGTACTAAATCGATGGGGGTGCCCACACACCCCACCTGTGGTTAGCGCGCTCGATCTCGGAACAGGTGTCAAGAACTCGGGGTCCTACGGGACACCAGTGAGCGGTTAAAAACCAAATATTGTCTATTACCCACCGGTGCCTCTGCATTTACCTACTTTCAATTTTAGTTATTAAACAATAATTAAAGCCATGATCCTCTCCAACATTAAACATACGGCAATACTCTAACAACTGTGGTACTTGACGACACGCAGCAGCACTTGAGCAAGCGACTACGACACGCAAGTCCAACTATCTACCAAGCAACAGGTAATAGGATGTGTCCAAGGCAATATAAAGGCTACAAGGGATATCACGGGTACGAAAACTAGAGCATCGCAACACAGATACCAATAGATCAACAGGAAGAAATAAAGACTAGAAAGGTAAAATAGGTAGAAAGGAGGAGAATGCTCGCCTGAAAACATTGTCGAAGGTTCATCCGAAGATCGGGTCGACACTCGCATCAACTCATCGGCCTAGTCCGTGAAGAAGCAAAGCACTAGAGAAACACCGGATGCACTATTTATTACTACGGCAAAAGATCGGGCATGATGCATGTATGATGTATGCCATGGCAAAGATGCGATGCAATTAGGCCATATTAAGCGGAACCAGGGTCCCGACAATTAATTAGACGGTTCATGTTGTTTAAGATACCCTGCAATTTAAATATTGTATTAACAAGGCAAAATAGGTCACCGGTTCACTACACAAATTTAAATAGAGACAAACTAAGACTAAAATAGTCCATATATGATCTCCATATTTAATTATGAGGTGAATCAGCATAGTGCCCCCAAACCACACAATATGTATGCGAGATGAATAAATTATATGCAACAGGAATATATTATATATTATAAAAAAATATGGGGCTCGGAAAAAGGGTCACACATTGGGTTGCGAAGATCTTAGGTTTCGCCGAGGGTTCAAAATCGGTCTTCGGATCGGGACATCGGGGCTTCGGTTTTCCGTGTGGCGTTCTTGGTGTCTTCGGGTACGAGGGCGGAGAACTTGGCGTTCCGAGATGAAGATCTTGAGGTATCGCGGTTTCGTTGTCGATGGCAACCTTGAATGGAATCGGGCATCGATAGCCTTCGCTTGTCAACACATGTCAATCTTGTCCGGATGGCGAACTTGAATAGACAACATCGGGTGCAATGTGGTTCCTCGGGTTTGGCTCCTGGAATCGGGCTCAGAAGATCTTGGCATCGGTGGAATTTTGAGAGCGTTAGAACTCCTTGCGGCCGTACTTGTCACATGGTCCATGATGTGGCCGACCTTGCCAAAGGAGAGGAAACATGCCTGCTACAGATCGAACACGTCCACAGAGGGTTCAAGCAGTGGGGTGCACGGTCCTTGACAGGGGTGACGCAGGCGCAGTTCTCGCTCGCAGAGGAGGAGGGTACGACGAAGGGAGGCACACGGGCATGCGCGGGACTGAAGGGCGCGGAGCTCGGGGCCGGATGGTGACTGTGCGGCCAGGGAGAGGGCGCCGCGGTCGACGGCGGAGGAGGGGGCAGTACTGCCAGGTCGAGGTGGCCCCGAGGCGAGGACCGACGGTGGCGAGCTACTGGAGGATGGCATCGGCGGCGACACGGGATCCCGCGGCTCAGACGTGGGCTTGGCGGCGGAGCTTGCTCGCATCGACGGCGCGCGCAGAGTGCAGAGGGCGACGAGCATCCATGGAGGCGGGGAAGAGCATGCAGGGGCCGGAGGCGGAGCTCGGGGCAGAGCCTGGCGGCGCGGGATTGGGGAGGAAGAGGACGCGGGGCCGCGAACAGAGGTGGAGGCTCGCAGGTGACGGAAGCAGCAGAGGCGGCGGCAGGGTTGCGGAACGAAGTAGGGTCGAGGGAGATGGGGATCGCTAGAGGAGGTGGGGTCGGGTCTGCAGCGGGTTGGAAGGTGGAGTGGGTCTGGTTGGCGGTGAGAGAGGGAAAGCGAGCGTGGCTTGCATGCTGGTGGTGGATGGTTGTGTACCGCGACGGCGCGCGTGTGTGTGTTGCGTGCAGAGCAAGGGGTGGCGGCGGGTGAGAGGTGGGGTGGGATCTAGGGTTGGAAGAGAGGAGGGGGTTAGGGTTTCCAGGTGTGGGGTGGTAGTTGCCTGGTTGTTGGGCTTTTGGGCCTAGCGGCTGGCTGACTCCCCCACAAAATATATATATATATATATATTTATTTATTTTATTATAGTTGGTTCTAATTTAATAAAAAAATTGTAAGATAGTTTTAAATAAATAAAATATTCTGATCGATCCAGGTTTTTGTATTTTTAAAATAAGAGGGAGAGTAATGCCAAAATAAAGATAGGGTTTTAACGAAATGATTTTAGACAAAGGTATGCGTGATGATGTCATGATGATGCACATAATAAAAACAGCGATTTTCTAGTATTGGTTTTATCCGGGGTGCTACAGTTGTTTTGCAAAAAGCCAGGTTTATCTCAAACTAAGTTTAGAAACAAAGAAAACTAGTTTAAGGTTTATAACACCTAAGTGGGAACTTAGCTTTCACTTTCACAACCCTGTTCTGGTCAAGTCAAAGTCATGAATCAATTCACGAGTCATTTTGAAAACATCTCATGACGGAACAGTATGGACACTCCAACTGTCCATAACCGCAGACGCGGCAATTCGAATAGTTTGATACTCTGCAAAGGTGGTACACTTTCACCACAATAGTCGATACATCAGCCAGGAACAATCCTGAATTCACCATACTCAGTATGCGGATAATCAATCCTAACCTTTCAATTACATGCCCTAGTATAGGCACCTCTCCTATGAGTTTGGCCTCCCAACCATGACCATCTGTCATCTTGGGAACTGCATAGGTGGTCAATCTTCACGAGGTAGCCTCAACTCAAACCTCGACCACAAGGGAACCCATACTAAGGTATATAAAATTCTAGTCAAAACATTTTATCATCAAAGTCACCTTGTGTTTACTAACACATGTCAAAACATTTCATTAGAAAGACTCATTCTAAGGTTTTCATAATCATTTTCACCAAGTATTCCCATCTAAAGTGATCAAGTTTTATGCTTAGCACTAGCCACCAAAGTTGGGGGTAAACACTAATGAGGGGTGGCAAACAAGTGTGACTTATCTAAGTTCAATCTCATGCCTCGGGATGACATCAAGATCTACCGAACTTAGGCCAAGTTTTTATGCTCTTTATGCTACCTCTAAAATCTTTCCAAAGTTTACAAGTCACTAAGTAAACCCAAATAGAAAGCTTTGATAAAGAAATAAAAGAGTAAAGCTTGCAATTAAAACTGGGATTTGGTATAATAAGGTGGTATAATCACATATGCCTAATGCATCTAGTTTGCATAATCCACTTGTAGTGTTAGGCTTGCAAAGTTGCAAGTGTAAGCTTGCCTTGTGCAGAGCAGTGGTTGAAGTTCTCCTCGGCTTCTTCCTCGTAGTAATATCCTTCCTCTTCATATCCTTGGTCGGTACTAGTGCCTATAAATAAATACAAGGTATACAATCACCAAACAATACTTAATTACTACTATTTATCACACCAGGGTTTTCACTAGATGATATAGCATCATCACAATCATCACAAAGATTAAGGCACTAGTTTCATTTATTTTATTTTAGAAAAGTAATTTCTACTCATTGAAAAACTACTTAAGATTTAATATTCTCCAACTAAAACATGGGATCATGTTGACACATGTCATCACCACATATTTTAGTACTTGGCAATGTGATTTAAAGTGGTGTTGCAATTTAATAGGATTTAACCTTTTTATTTTAATTAAATAAAGTGGCTAGAAATGCCTATGGGGCATTCTTTTATTACTTGTCCATTATTACTGCAAGTAAACCTATATATTTTTATATATTTAGAAAGGCCTCATCAAATGTGATTTTTGAGAGTTGGAATCAACTAAAAAGCATTTATTGTTGCATTTTGAAAAATGTTTGAATGTAGAATAGTCTCTGCCTTGTTATTTTTACTATAGGTGATCTACAATTCCAAATGGTTTAAATCCAACGGGCTTGGATTAATAATTTCAATCCCTTTCTAACAAAATTGGTTTCATGCAATTTGGTTTAGTGAATCTCTCCGAAATGGTTTTTGAATCTACTGCTAGAACTAAGTTTGAAACTAAAATTAAAAATCTAAATTTAAACTACTGGGTTGCACGGGAGTGCTAACTGGGCCGGCCCACTACGAACAGCGCGCGTGGGGTCGGGTTAAGTGGTCGTCCCCACCAGTCAGTGAGACAGGGGGTGCAAAGGGGTACGAGGCTATTACAACCATAGGATTATATGTAAGATCTACGGCTGAGGGTCGTCGTCAATGTCTGAACAGAACGTGATGAGCACGAATCCTAGCGTGGCCAGTGGGGTCTGTGGCGACTCACCGAGACTCAGAAAATGGTCGCCGATGGGGGCGAACAACAAAGTCGACGACGATGATCCTCCTGGTACAGGCGGCTCCTCCTGGGGTGGTTCCAATCAACGGCGCCCTTCTCCTCCAGCAGCGGCAAGCTCCGGCGAAATTCTGGCAATGTTGCGCTCGCCTTGCTCTAGGAACGAGTGGGGACAATCAGTGAGATATGGGGAGTAGAATGGTGTGAAGAATTCGAGCAGGGAAGGCCTCTATTTATAGTGCGACGAGGGAACCGAAGGGTGCGGGCTGAGCTCGTCGGAGTCGACTTCACAGCGAGCTACGGACATGGCCGAAGATAGGGGACGGTGCGCGGTCCCCTGGCGATGCTCAACGGCTTGATGGCGAGGTGTGGGACGGTGCGGTTCGGTCAGAACGCGTCGACGCTATGAGCGGCACCGACGGCATTTTTGATGGCGCATAGTGGCTACGGGTCGCACAACGACTAATGGGGTTGTCTGGGAGGTTCCTGGGGCGATGGTGATCACGTATGCGAGAGGAGAAGGCGGGGCAAGATCTGTGCGAGTGTGTCGGCGCGGCGCTCTGGCGTGCTCTCGGCATGGTCGCAGAGAAATGGGCGCGTGCGTTTCTCTATGGTCAAGTGGCTGGCAGGGGTCGAGGGCTGGACAGGGGGTGGCGATGGACGGTGGCGTGCTTGCTAGATACGGTGGCTAGGCTCGGCGCTGGATCTGGATCTGGCTAGCTAGCCATGGTCGGCTGGCAAGGGTGCTCTCGGCATGGCATGGCATGGTGCACTGGGTAGGGGCTTGGTGTGTTCAAGGCATTGGTTGGCACTGGGGGAGACAATTGTGATCAATGGTGAACAATGCTTAGCCAAATTACTGCTCAAAACTGTGAAGTTTGGCCAATTTGATTTGATACCTCCAAGTGTTTGATGAAATGGCTGCAAGAAATTCAAATTTGAAATTTTGGATGAAACTTGGTGAGTGTACTTGTCACATACTAGGTAGTCTCTGGTTGGTTGTATTTTTCATGGTGCACTAGTTTGGTTGGGTTTTGAGAAATGGTTGCCGAATGGATTTGTGGGTTTGCAAGGTGGTCTTGCGTTCACTTTCACGTGGTCTGGCAAGGGGTGAAAAGAAATGGATTTGTTTCGGTTTGAAATCTTGGACTAGAAACACTCAAAGTAGTCTCATGAGAAAGATTGGCAAAAATGACCATTTGCTTGTTTTGTTTGTTTTTTGCATTTATCTTGATTTGATTTTGCTTGGAAATGATTTAGATGATGTTGTTTTCATCTTTAAACCATTCCTTGCCATTCACAACAATCACACAAGTCCATTCATGCACTCATGCATTCATCACATACACACATGCATTCATATGGATTTTATTAACAAAAGTTTTTGTAACCCTAATTTTGGGTGATTGGAATTGCTAATCTTGTTTAATAATTTTGGGATGTTAAAAAAACTAGGATTTAAAGAGATCAGGAAACTCCGTCCTAATGTAGTCTTCTAGCTACCAGGTATCTTCTTCTTCAGTGTGGTTACTCCACTGGATCTTGAGAAACTTGATGCTCCGGGTCCTGGTGGTTCTGAAAGCTTCCTCCAAAATATGGATGGGTAATTCGGGATATGTCAGGTCATCGTCGATCTCTATGGTTTGGTGATTAATGTTCCTGAAAACTTCGGTCTGCTCTGGGACTTCTAGGCATATGCGAAGTAACGAGATTTGGAACACATTATGCACGGATGACATCTCCTCGGGAAGTTCCAGTTGATACGATACTTCTCCTTAATGATTCAGAACCTTGAAGGGTCAGATATATCTAGGGGCTAACTTTCCTTTGAGCTGGAAATGCTGCATTCCTTTCAAAGGTGACACTTTGAGATACACAAAATTTCTGATGTTGAAGGCTAGGTCTCGACGTCTCTTGTCGGCATAACTCTTCTGTTTGGATTGGGCGGTCTTGATGTGCTCACGGATCTTGTGAACTTTCTCTTCGGCTTCTTGTAGGATGTCGGGTCCGAAAATCTGACTCTCTCCTACTTCCGACCAATTCAAAGGGGTACGACACTTCCTTCCATACATGAATTCAAATAGGCGATTTGCAAACTGGCTTGGTAACTGTTGTTGTATGAAAATTCTTCAAAAGGCAGACAATCTTCCCATTTAGATCCATATTCTAACACACAAGCTCTCAACATGTCTCTGAGTATTTGATTTACTCGCTCCGTTTGTCCATTAGTCTGAGGGTGATAAGCTGTGCTGAAATCCAATCGGATTCCTAATCCTTCTTGGACTTTCTTCCAAAATCTCGAGGTAAACTGAGTTCCTCGATCCGACACAATGTTCTTGGGGACTCCATGAAAACTAACGATTCTAGCAATGTACAACACCGCTAGCTTCGAACTTTGATAAGTGGTCTTAACAGGTAAGAAATGGGAGACTTTGGACAGTCGCTCTACTATGGCCAGATACAGTCATTTCCCCTACTAGATGTAGGCAAACCGGTGATAAAATCCATTCCAACTGAATCCCATTTCCATTACGGAATCTGCAATGGTTGCAACAGTCTTGCGGGTCTCTGATGTCCCGCCTTGACTCTCTGACAAATATCACACTTGGCTATGTAGCTCCCGATTTCTCTCTTCATCTTGTGCCACCAAAATTGCTCCTTCAAATCCTGATACATCGTCGTTCCTCCGGGGTGGATAAAATAAAGAGTATCATGGGCTTCTTGTCAAATAGCTTGCTTCAATTCTGAATCTGTCGGTACACAGATACGACCTTTGTACCACAAAATTCCTTCTTCATCTCCGGTGAATCCATGTACTTTCCCTATACCAATACGATGTTTGATTTCGTGGATACTAGCATTTCCTTTCTGGGCCTCCTTGATCTGGCTAATCAAAGTGGGTTGAAGTTCTATGCTAGCCAAAAAATCCTTCACTTAATAGTTCTATTTTGAAATCTTCTAACTCCTTGTGCAAACTTGGTTGCTCCTTCCGAATCATGGAGTTCAAGCGACACGGCAATCTGCTAAGGGAATCTGCTACCACATTGTCTTTACCCGGGTGATAGTGAATGTCCATAGCATAGTCCTTGATTAGCTCTATCCATATCCTTTGCCTCATATTTAGCTCCTTCTGAGTGAAAATATACTTCAGGCTCTTGTGATCCGAATAAATCTCACAACAGTTACCCATGAGGTAATGCCTCCATGTCTTCAAGGCTAAACCTACGGCTGCTAGATTAAGGTCATGGGTAGGATAATTTTTCTCATGTTGCTTCAATTGTTGGGATAAATATGATATGACTTTTCCCTCTTGCATTAGCACACATCCGAGACCTATCTTAGATGCGTCACAATACACATCAAAAGGCTTCGTGATATCCGGCATGATCAAGATTGGGTCTGAGATCAATCTCTTCTTAAGCTCCTGAAAACTTGCTTCACATTTGTATGTCCATTCAAACTTATTATCTTTCTTCAAAAATTGGGTTATGGGTCTTGCGATGCTCGATAATCCTTATACGAACTTGCGGTAATATCCCACTAACCTGAGAAATGCACGAACTAGGGTTTGAGTGGTTGGGGCTTGCCATTCTTCAACATCCTTAACCTTTGTAGGGTCAACGGAAATTCCTCCGGCTAACACAATATGTCCGAGGAATCCTACTTCCTGTAACTAGAATTCACATTTGATAAACTTGGCATACAACTGATGTTCCCTAAGGGTTCCAAGGATGGTCCTCAGGTGTAGCTCATGTTCTTCTTATGATTTGGAATAGATCAGAATGTCATCGATGAACACAACGACAAACTTATCCAGGAAGTCCATAAAAATCTTATTCATGAGGTTCCTGAAATAAGCGGAGGCATTGGTTAATCCAAAGGACATGACAGTGTACTCATACAGTCCATATCTGATGCTAAAGGCAGTCTTTGGGATATCCTCTGCATGAATCTTGAGTTGATGATAACCAGTTCTAAGGTCAATCTTAGAAAACACTGGCACCGATCAACTGGTCAAATAGATCTTTTATCTTCGGAAGTGGGAACTTGTTCTTGATGGTGACGTCATTCAGCTTTCGATAATCCGTACACAAACGGTTACCTCCATCTTTCTTGTCCACAAATAAGACAGGTCATCTCCATGGCGACACACTTGGTTGAATCAATCCTATCTCCAGCATAGCATCCAGTTGATTCTTCAGCTCCACTAATTCATACGGGTTCATACTATAAGGTCTCTGGGCTATCGGTCCAGTTCAAGGGATTAGTTCAATGATAAACTCGATATCCCAATCTGGGGGCATACCGGGCAAAACATCTGGATATACGTCGGGGTATTCAGAGACTACTCTGACTTGGTCAATGGTTAGTTGGGCTAGACACTTGTTGCACTTGAATTGACGGGGCAAGTTTCAGATACATGCTCTACTGATATTCCGGATGTACTAGTCATGGTTATGGCTTTCTTGGCACAATCGATTAATCCTTTATGTTTCGACATCCAATCCATTCCTACTACTACTTCCCAACCTTTAGGTCCAAGTACTATTAGATTAGCACAAAAATCTATGCCATGGATTCTGAGAGGTATGGCCTTGCAAATTTGTCTAGCTTTGGTGGTTGAACCAGGTATTTGAATTATCATAACATGCTTAAATTTTGTTGGTTGAATCTTACTAGTGCATGCAAATTGTTCTGTAACAAACGAGTGCAATGATCCAGAATCAAACAACACTATGGCAAGTACTAAGTTAACATAAAACATACCCAACACGACATCTGGCGCTTCTTGGGCTTCTTCAGCATTCATGAGAAACAGACGGCCGTTGCGGTTGAGTGAATTCCCTGGGGCAAATCTTCTTCGAGGTTGAACATGGCGTTGCTGTTGAGCTGGGGCATTCACATTGGGGGCTGCTGCAAGCTTCTTGGGGCACTCATTGGAATAGTGACCCTTGGTTCCGCATTCGTAACAAGTCACTTGAGACTTGTATTTCACTGCAATAGGCACGGCATTCCTTCCAGTTCTCTGGGCAGTATTGGTGTTTTTGGCGACATTGCTGTTGTTGAACTTGGGCGGTGCACGGTTGAAACTGTTGGAGTTTCCGGGGTTGTTGTTGTGGTTTCCTCCGGGCCTTGGGTTTCCTCCTCCACGGTTGGGATAGGTCGGATAGTTCATCGGGGGTCTATTGTTTCTTGGGGGAAATCCTGTAGATGGGTTGGGGCGATACTATGCGGTATGGTGGGTTCCTGGTTGATGCATCATTCGACGATGGCGGTTCTCATTGGCTTGGTTGATCTTGCCTTCCATCTGAATGGCAGAATCCACAATGCTTCAATGTTAGCAAATGGAATATTGACTATCACTATCTGCATCTCATCATGCAGACCATTCAAGAATCTCTCCTTCTTCTTGGCTTCAGTGTCAATCTCATCTGGTGCATACCTAGCTAATGACAGAAATTTGTCACGGTACTCAACTACTGTCATCCTTCCTTGCTTCAATTCTCTGAATTCATCTCTCATCCTCTTGATTAAACCCGGTGGCACATGGGTTTTGCTGAACTTGAGTTTGAATTCATCCCAGGTCATCATCTTTCCTCTAGTCATGGCGCAAACGCTGTTCCACCAAGCCCTTGCATCTCCTGCCAGATAGTGGGTGGCAAACAGTACCTTCTCGTTGGCTTCCACTCCTACAACTTCTAGGTTGTTCTCCATGGTTTGCAGCCAATCATCTGCATCTATTGGCTCTTCAGACTTAGTAAAGATGGGTGGATTGGTGTTCTAAAAGTTCTTGAGCTTGGGTCCATGGTTGTCCTGGTTTCCATGGCCTTGGTTGTTGTTGGCCATCTGAGTTATGTTTTGAAGGGTGGCTAAGTTGGCTTAACGTTCGTGTCTTTCAGCTTTGCGGTCAGAAACCAACATTTGCAAGATCTACAACATTGGGTCTGGGGATGAACTGCTTCCTCCGCGAGGCATCTGAAGATTGAGATAGATCATGAGAAAAGAAGGAAATTTCTAAGGTTCGGGGTTTTGTTTTGGAAAAGTTTTTGAAGTTTGACTCGGATTTTTCTAGCAACTTGCTTTTCATTCATTCATAACACACTATACAAACACACACCACAACAAGGAAACAGATGGTTTTAAGAACCATTCTATGAAACTACGATACAGTCGGACCAGATACAACTTCACTAATACTAGTGCTCAAGTGCTACTACTCCTCGGAATTGGTGGCTTCATCATCATCATCTTCATCATCAATAAAGGCAAAGTCATCCTCATCGGTGAAGAAGTCCATGGCTTGATCCTCCAGGAAGTCATCATCGTCATTGAGGTAAGAGTAGGGGTCTCCACAGATATCTTCCCCTGCATTCTCCCTCTCCTCAAGCTGCATGTCCCTCTCGTGGATGGTCTCCTCCAAGTCTGTTATCCTGTGATGAAGGCGGGCAATGATGCGCTCCTTCTTGTCAAGATGACGGTGATGAGAGTGGCGATCCTTCACAAGCATGGCAATGGTCTGGTCCTTCTTGACGGTGAAGGCATAGTTGTGGTTGGCATAGGAGCGGGCATTGTCTAACTCCTTCTGCCGGTCATACATCATGAAGCTGAGATGGTCCACTTGATGCTTCAGCTTAGAGTGATATGGTGCCTCTAGTGGCTGTCCCATAACATCACACCTCAGATAGAACTCAAAGCGTGTGCCCTTGATCTGACTATTACTTTGCCCACACAGACGGGCAAGAGCTTCTTACATGGCCCTGAGAAGTCCATTTAGCCAGTTGTTCTCCCTTAAGGTGAATTGGAGTCCCTCTGAGGTGGGGGCTTTAATCTTCCCTCGGAGACTTGCAACAATCATCCATTGCAATTCTCCTCCTTCCTGATTGTTGAGCTCAGCTTCGAAGAACTTGGTGTGCGGGAGCTCTAGAAATTCCGAGAGCTGGTCCAAGTCACGCTCAAAGATGAGATCTCCTCCATTTCCCAACTGATAGAACTTGCTATACTTCATGTCCATCTATAAGAATGTAGGATGAGTAAGTTAGTAGAGTGATCAAGTGTGTCAAATTTTATGTAAGTTTGCAAGAATTTTTTAGGAACATGATTTTTATGAAATCACCTTAGTGATAAGAATGAGAATAAGTTTTTCATAAATACTCACTTGTTTTCTTTTGAAACTGAGTTTTTGATTCAAGTGTCCATTCTAAACTAGTGTCTCCTATGGTCAGGATGGCTCTTGTGGCACACCAGATTTATGGTCCGGGATAACCCATTATGCACACCACCACGATCCCGTGATCAGTGACTTGTGGAGCATAATCGACATAGTATCAAAGTACACATCCATTACAGTACTGAAACAATAAGTCTTACATAGATAGTCTTACAAAGGGGCCACTTGGGCACAAATAGAGAGTAGCAGCGGAAACACTAAACGTAGAAGGCCCGAGTCATGCCATAGCACATAGGGTCCCTGACTCGGAGTAACTCCCTAGTTCGCGAAGTTGCCGTCGTAACCTTTGTTATTCCCATCTTCCTGCTCATAATCTGTCCAAGTAAATAGCCAGGGACAAAGCCGGTGAGTACTTTGAATGTACTCGCAAACTACCTTAAGATAAAACAACTGATATGCAATTTAGCCGTGGTAGGATGGCTACAAGAGGGGTTCTTTTATAAATTAGTTTCTCTTGTAGACATAACATGCCTCTATATCTTTGTTGAAAAACTTTTGTAAAACATTTTTGGAAAAGTTTTTGAAAAAGTTTTAAGAAAAATACTAGGATTGGGTCACCCATTTGTCTTTCCTTCCGGTCATCGCATCACCAAACTCCTTCCTCCTTTTTCCGACCATCCCATGGTCAAAACATGTCTAAGCCATTTCTCTTCCGAAGTCCTTTTTGAAATCAAAAACCATTACCTCTGTACAGCTGCCAGCATAACCGTCCATGATCGAGGACTTGGCTATTCGAATAGATTTACACTCTGCAGAGGTTGTACACTATACCCACACCATCTGATTACCCATCCCTGATCCGGACCGATTGTGGGTCGAATAACCGATCAAGACCTTCCGGATGCCCTCTCCAGTACAAGTGCCTACCCTATGAGGTTAATCCCCTCAACACTGGGACGCCCTATATAGTAACCAGCCAACCGGAGCGCGTTTTGCACCTCGACGGGTGTGCACTTTCAATGAGGGGCTCATAGTATCACGCGGAGGCCCGTAGACCCTTTGTTCCTTCCCCCGGTCGATGCTGCGCATGGACCGTTAGGTAGAGAAGGCCTACCCTCCTGGGATTGTTTGCCCCTGTAGTAGTGTGAGGCCCTTATACCGAATCGTACAAACTTCCAGCCCAGCCCCGTCCCATTCCAGAGTAATGTGGTTGCACGAGTTAATTGTGCTAGCTTCACAACTGGCCAGCACGGTTGTTTTCGTAAACATTTTTCCTCCTTCCTTTGCCTATCTTTTTGTAAAACAAAACATGTTTCCTTTTTTCAAACCACTTGGCAGGCCAGGCCTCACCAAGGTTTTCTCATAAAATATTTTTGTAAATCATTTCCCGGGGTTTTCCCATCCTACACTTTTGTTTAGGCTAGAATGGGGTTTCCAAGGGGTTACGGTGTTAAACACCATCTACCATACTAAGGGCAGGTAGGTAACATAAAGAAAAAGGGTTGTACCTAATGGTACTAAGGGATAATGGTATGGAGGAGCCAAACATTTCCCATATAACATAATATAGTAAAACAATGCATTTTGCATAAACGGGTAGATAAAACATGCATAGATAAAATAATAGGGCAAGTCTTATGAGCAAGAAGGTGGCTTGCCTTCGTTGGCAACTTGTCCCTGGTCTCCTTCTTCAAGATACTCCCAATCACCTTCCCCGTACCCTTCCTCGTTCGTATCTATCATCGCAAAAGAAAGTAAACGAACAAGCTACACACCATACATCAATCATGGAGCAAACAAGTCAAACAGTATAGAATAAGTACTCAACTGGACTATCCAAAACACACATTGGTAGCTACTGAAATAAGCAAGTCAAGGTCTTTGGAATCAACTAAATTTGGCACTCCTAAAAATAATAGTGAATTTACTAGTGAACCCTAGCCTAATAAGCAATCAAGTGCTTCACCACTAATCTGCAAGGAAAAGGGGATCAAAAATAATATTGCTGGGTAGGTAACAGAAATACTAAGCCAACCTAATTGGATTCATGATTTTAGCTAATATGGTTGATTTATAGCAATTTTAATACTTCAGCAAAGACTAGAATCACACAAATAATTCCCAGCATAGAAATATTCACACTAAAAATATGACTTTCCGGGATTAGGTAGTTATAGATGGTACTCCACTCCTGGAGATGGAATTACTCAAAAAGGAGTTACAGAAGCTTCTAGAATTTTTGCAAGAAGCTTCTGTCCCAAACATGCAAAAATTACTACAGGTGCTAAACAACTCCTAAAGCTGTGATTCTCATTTTACTGGATAGGTAGGTTAAAAAGGAAGGCCTGGGAATTGGTTTCATAATTTATGGCTTGCAGAAAAATTACTAAAAATAAAAAGTGAAAACTACCTAGTCTTACTCCACCAATTAGTAAGGAAACTACATTCATTATTTTGCCAAGCTACTGGTGTGAGGTGGTGGAGATTTACAGGGGCTAACCTCCAGAGTTTGAATCAGGTCAAACCGAGGTTTTAGTGATTTTTGGCAGATTTAAATCTGCAGCATATCTTTTTGGATCTTTTAAACAAATAAAAAAGAAAAGGGGCTGGGTGGATCTGAGGCCTGGCTAAGGCCTGCGCAAGAGCTGGGCTGTCCCGTTTGTGCGGCAGCATGCGTGGGAGCTAAGGATTTCAACTCCCCGACGGGGGCCCCGCACGTTAGCGCCTATGGGCTGGCGAAGAGGTATCCAACACCGTGGGTCGTCCGATCTTAACAGATCCAACGGCCCAGGGCCTGTCTTCCTCGCGAGGGTGGTGTCGCCGGCGACGAACCCTAAAGGCTACTAGGGAGGTTCGGGGAGGATCACCGAGGGGCGGAGCAGCGTCGGGGACAGCTTGGTTCCACGCGGGTGACGACACGGGTTCGAACGAGGGGCGTCAGCAGCAGCTTGGGCTCCGGGGACGGTCAGTGATGGTCTCGCGGTGTCGGCGTCCTCGGCTCCTCTTCGACGACGCTCCCACAGATCCTGGGGAAGAGGGGAAACAAGGTCATAGGGGGTTGTACGAGTCCTACATGCATGCATGGGTGGTTGGGAAGAGAAGGGGAGGAGCGGTGGCGTCGTCAACCTTCACCTTCCCCCGGTCGATACCACGGCGTTGTGATGGGTAGAGTGGGACGCAGGAGCCGAGCAAGCTTGGGTCCTCCCTGGGGTGGAGTGGGAGTGGGTTGGGGTGGAAATGGGGTGGATGGCGAGAGCGGTAGGTGGATTGGGGGTTTTATGCCGAGGAGGAGCGGCTCACGGTGCACCGCATGCAGGGTCCGTCCATGGAAAGGTTGGGGAGTGTGGGTAGACCAGGAGAGGGTGGGAGTGTGTCACTAGGAGCCAGTGGGAGGTTTTAGAGGCGTGTGGACCGGCTCACGGCCTCGGGACGGTGCGGGTTCTCCCGATGGTGCCCTTTCCCGTCAGGTGGTCGATGCCAGGTCACGTCGTGGTCGGTCTACGGGTGGGCTAGGGGGTGCTAGGTCTAGATGTTGGGGTGGTGGAGAGAGCAGTGGGCGGTGACCACTACGCGCGCGAGCCGTGTTTCTGTACCTGGGAGCTGGGGAACGCGGGGGTGTGCGACGTGGCCACAGTGACGTTGCCGGCGAGGGTTGGGGGTAGAGGGGGCGCCTGGTGAGCGAGTGAGAAGGGGGGGGCGGTGCCTCGGGATTACGCGAGCTACGCAGGCCCAAGGACACGACCACACAGTGGCTAGTGGGGCTGGAGGATGGCAAGGCAAGATCTTGCTGATCTGCCGCCCTGCCACTCCCTCTCTCTCGTCTAGGGTGATCAATGATGGCCAGGGTGGTGGAGAGAGGGGCATTGCAACATTGTATACGTGTCAGGGGACATGCATGCGATGGAGCGAGGTGTAGAGAGTGGGGAGGGTGTAGGGTGATCTAGGGCGGTACACCCTCGGGGTCGACTTTGTTCGATGCCCATGTCGAGCACAAGCCACCAATGGTAGGGGTAGGGGTATGGGGGTGTATAGGGAGGTAGGGTTAGTGAGTCCAGGCCATGGTTGCCTCCTAGATCAACTCCAAAAAGCTTGCATGGATCATCTAAAGTAGGTAGGAAATAAGGTGACCATTTGCTATAGTTGCCAAATGTGCTCATAGCACCAACATGCAAATGGAGAAAGGTTGGGGTTTTACCCAGATACCTTGTAGGTTTGCTTGTGAAAATGGCAATATGGAGAGGCATGGGATTTTTATGGCCCAAGGGTGGGGGTTTGATCAATCAAGGTGATCCTTCTCTGATTTTTCCCAAAGCACCCATTAGAGTTATGGTAGGGTTTAATCATAACTAATTCTAGGGGAAAGGACCACTAGGACACACTAGAATGGCAAGCACAAAGTTTTAAACCAGTCAAAAGATCATACGAACTAAGTAAATAACAGACAATGGCTAGTTTAACTTAAAAAGTTTTATTTCCCCCTAAACTTTGGGAGTTGCAACCTAGGCAATCAGGGTAGAAAAGTTGGGATGTTATAGACCTTCCCCCCTTAAAGAAATCTCGTCCCGAGATTTGCAAGTTGAGGAGTGAAGAGGTTGGGGTATTATTTCCGAAGGTAATCTTCGCGTTCCCAGGTGGCTTCGTCTTCAGAGTGGTTGCTCCATTGAACCTTGTAGAGGGGTATGTTACGGTGCCTGTTCAAACGATCTCTCTAGGATTTTGATAGGGACTTCTTGGTAGGTCAGGTCTTGATTGAGATCAATTGCTTTGAAATCGACTTTCTTGAAGACTTCAGGCTTGTCGGGCACTTGACGACATTTCCGAAGTTGAGACACATGAAAGATGTCGTGGAATTCAGACAGTTCGGAGGGCAGCTCTAGCTGATATGAGACTCGACCTAGTTGGGCGAGGATTTTGAAGGGCCCAATATACCGGGGAGCGAGCATTCCCTTCTCATGGAATGTTGCATACCTTTGAGGGGAGAGACGCAAAGATACGCGAAATCTCCTTTGTGGAAGGTTACCTCCCGACGCTTAGCATCAACATAACTCTTTTGACGGGATTGGGCGGCCTTCAAATGGTCACGAGCTAGCTAAACTTGTTCTTCGACGGCCTTGATTACATCTGGACCAAAGATTTGGGTTTCTTCAGTTTCGGCCCAGTTGAGGGATGTTTGGCACTTTCTCCCGTAGACGAACTGGAATGGGGCAATCTTCAGACTAGCTTGGTAGCTGTTATTATATGAGAATTCAGCGAACGGTAAACAATCCTCCCACCTGGTCCCGTAGGACAGACCACACGAACGAAGCATATCCTCCAGGACTTGATTGACTCTTTCAGTTTGACCTCCCGTGGAGGGATGGTAGGCAGTACTGAAGGACAGTTTAGTTCCCAAGGCTTTGTGCAGACTTTTCCAGAAGTGCGAGGTGAACTGTGGTCCTCGGTCCGACACGATTTCCTTCGGTACTCCATGGAGGCTAACTATTCTGGAGATATATAGCTCCACCAATTCTTTCACGTTGTAGTTGGTCTTCATGGGAAGGAAATGATCTACCTTGGAAAAATAGTCGACAATCACCCAGATGGAGTCGTGTCCCCTACTGGAGATGGGTAGTCCGGTAATGAAATCCATTCTGACTTTTTCCCATTTCCACTCCGGAATTTTCAGGGGTTGTAGCAATCCAGTGGGGCGTTGGTGTTCACCCTTAACTCTCTGAAAAATATCGCACTTGGCTACAAATAGAGCGATATCTCTTTTCATTCCATGCCACCAATACTGTTCCTTTAGATATTGGTACGTCTTGGTACTCCCCGGGTGGATGGAGTAAAGGGTCTCATGAGCTTCTCTCATGATGGTATGCTTTAGGTCATTCCTGCTGGGTACGTAGATGCGTCCTTTGTACCATAGGATGTCTTTATCATCGATGTTGAATCCAGGAACATTTTCCCTCTCCATACGCCACTTGATTCCCTCTATGCTGGGGTGACCTTTCTGGGCGTCCTTTATCTAGTTTAGTAGGGTTGGCTTTAACTCAAGGTGAGCCAGGAATCTGGAACTGACTAGTTCTAGCCCAAACTTTTTGAATTCCCGTACCAATTCTGGTTGGTCTCGTTTAATCATGGCATTTAGGGAACAAGGTTCCCTACTGAGGGCGTCGGCTACTACATTGGCCTTTCCTGGGTGGTGGTGGATACCTAGATCATAATCCTTGATCAGTTCGATCCATCTTCCACTACTAGGAAAACGGCTATAGGTAATCAGCACATCCGTGGCTCACATGGTTGAAGTGCCCCACGGCTAAAACAGGCGTGGCTCACCTGTGGGCAGTGCCCTGCTAATAACTAGAACAACCGTGGCGCACATGACTATAGTGCGCCACAGATGTGTGTGGGCCAGTGCCCTGTTGGCCGCACGCCAAACATCTGTAGTGCACTACAGTCATGTGCGCCACGGTTGTTAGGGTCATCTGTGGCGCACATGGGGTTGGTGCGCTACGCCTAAGCGCATGCCCCCCTCTGCTCTGAAACGGCCACAAACTTCTGTGGCGCACTCGGCCTAGTGCGCCACAGGGAGTAGGAGCATCTGTGGCGCACATGGCATAGTGCGCCACAGGGAGTAGGAGCATCTGTGGCGCACATGGCATAGTGCGCCACAGATGTTTGTACTCCCTGTGGCGCACTAGGGCCGTGTGCGCCACGGATGTGTCGATTTCTTTAGGACAGCACTTTATGTGCACATGTGTGACCACACATCCACCACCCCACACTTCACTTTCCCCTTCTTCTTCCTCCTTAGATCTAGTCGGGATATTCTCCTTCCCACCTCAATTTCTCCACACATTCACCATTTTTAGCATGTAAAACTTGCTTTGGATGTTACATAAGTAATAGAAGGAGGTCTCCGGTCTCTCATCTATCCTTCTCCGGTCGACGCGCGCACCTCTCCTTTCCATCTTTCTCGCGATCGGTCTCTCATCTCGGTAAGTTGTCCATGTAAGGATGTGTTCATGTGTATATGGATGATGTGCTCATATGTATGTAGATGATCGATGCTCATGATGTGTGTATGTGGAGAGGATCGATGGTCATATGTGTGTGTATATGGAGAGTATCGATGATGCTCATGCATGTGTGTATGGAGAGGATAATGATATGTTCATGTGTGTATGGATCGGTCTCTCTCTCTCTTGTGTTTGTATGTGAACAAGTTGCCATTTGTTTTGCCAAAATGTTGATTCATTTCCATTTTGGCAAGATTTTGGCATTTCGCAAAGGTTCTAATTTTAGGATAGGTCATGCCGAAATTTTCTATCGACCATTGCATGCATGCATTCATTATGTGGTTCTAATAGACTTCAAAATTGTACCATGTACACCGTGTAGGCAAAAATGGTCCGCATAATGAGCGAAGGCATTGTGGCTAGATTTTTGAAATGTGCGACGGCCGACATGATACGAAATAACAAGACGGATATAAGATGTCCATGCAGAAGATGCAAACTCAACTGGGTGATCGACCCAGATTCCGGGAATCTGCAGGCGCACCTGCTCCGGCATGGTTTCATGGATGGATACACTCGTTGGATAAGCGATGACGTAGATGATGGAGACGGTGAAGGTGGCCAACATGACGATGATCATCATCACGGCGAGAACGGGCGAGATGATGAAGAGTCTCCTGGAGATGGTGAAGGTGCGGAAGCAGACCGGGATGATGATGATCTAGATGCCGGAGGAGCAGACGACGATGGAACAACGTCAGGATGGGTGCGGGACCCTTATGTGCAAGAGCTGCTTCTCAAGCAGACGAGTAACGCCAGGGCTGCCGCTAGAGAGAAAGCCAAGCTTGCGCAACTTGAGAAAGACGCGGTTACTCCATTGTATGAAGGATGCAGGCCCGATGATACCCGGTTGAATGTAACGCTCAAGGGTATGGAGATGAAGGCAAAGCACAAATTGAGCGACGCAACCTTCGACGATATGATGGCATTCTGGCACGATCGTCTCCCGGAGGGGAACACATGTCCAACTAGTATCGAGGATGCCAAGAAAATCGTCTGTCCTCTCGATCTACCGCACATTAGATATCACGTATGCATCAACGATTGCATCATTTATCGGGGCGAGGACGCGGAGAAAACCACATGTCCGGTGTGCGGCGTGAGTCGATACAAGAAAGGGAAGAAAGCACCTCGAAAAGTGGTATGGTACTTTCCTATCACTCCTCGTCTGCAGCGCTATTTCGCGGACCCTAAGGAAGCGAAGCTCATGCGATGGCATGCGGAAAGGAAGAAGCTAGGAGATGATGATGACCCCGAAAAGGATGAGCTGCTGACGCACCCTTCAGATGCTAGCCAGTGGAAAGCATTGGACCTCGAATTCCCAGAATTCGGTGGAGATTCGAGGAACATCAGGCTTGGTGCGAGCACCGATGGACTCAATCCGTTCGGTAGCCAGAGCAGCACGCACAACACTTGGCCCGTGTTTGTATGGATGTACAACCTCCCTCCATGGTTGTGCATGAAGAAGAAGTACATACAAATGAGTATGCTAATTCAAGGGCCGAAACAACCTGGTACCGACATCAATCTGTATCTCGGGCTGTTGAAAGAGGAGCTAGCCACGTTATGGGAATCTGGAGCCAATACTTACGACGCCGTCGCACAAGATTATTTCACTATGAGAGCCGCGTTGGTCACTACGGTGCAAGACTATCCAGGTTGCGGGTATATCTCGGGGCAGGTTATCCAAGGATTCTGCGCATGCGTTAGGTGCATGGATAACACAAGCTATCTCCAACTAGAGAAAGATCCAGGGTCATCGAAAACCGTGTTCATGGCGCACCGGAGGTGGCTCGGCATGAATGATCCATGGAGAAAACGTGGAGACCTGTTCGATGGCAAATCAGAGACCCGAGGAATCCTAGAGCATAGGAGTAGCGAAGAAGTGAAAGAGTTGCTGAAAAACTGGAAAGATTGTCCTAAGCCTGGAAAGAAGCGAAAGAGGCAGCAACAAGACAAGACGCTGATGAAGGTATGGAAAACAAGGTCTGTTTTCTAGGAGTTGCCATACTGGAAGTTTCTCCGCACGCCTCATAGCCTCGACATCATGCATATCACGAAAAACGTGTGCGAGAGTCTGGTTGCCACCATAATCAACATGCCAGATAGGACGAAAGATGGTCCGAAAGCAAGGCACGACCTGATATGCTTGGGTATCCGGAAGGAGCTTCACGGAGGACGCACTACTCCTGATGATCAGGAAGATGATGATGATCATGAGTCGGAGAAGACACAAGGTCGTCGGAAGGGTAAAAAGTTCAAGAAGAACGAATATTACTGCCCTCCTTCTTGCTTCACTCTAAGCCAGGATGAGATCAAACAGTTTTTCAAGTGCCTTCTAGGAGTCAAATTTCCTTACGGCTACGCGGGCAAGATAAGCAGATACCTAGACGAGGCAAAGCAGAGGTTCAGTGGCATGAAGTCTCACGACTGTGCCGTGCTAATGACGCAGGTACTTCCGGTCGCACTAAGAGGGATAATGGACGAGCACGTCCGTGAAACGTTATTTGGCCTATGCAAGTTTTTCGATGTCATCTCTAGGAAGTCGATTGGCTTGAATCAGCTCGGAAGGCTACAGGAGGAGATCGTGGTGATACTATGTGAGCTTGAGGTCTACTTCCCACCCGCATTCTTCGACATTATGGTGCATCTGCTGGTCCATGTCGTGGAGGACATCGTACAACTCGGGCCGATGTTCCTCCGCAGCATGATGACGTTCGAAAGGATGAACGGAAACATCAAAGGATACGTTCGCAACAGGTCCCGTCCAGATGGAAGCATAGCCAAGGGCTTTCTGGCCGAAGAGTGCATCTCTTTCTGCACGAATTATCTAGACATCGAGAACCCTGTCGGTCTTCCCGTCAACAGACACCTTGGCAAGCTCGACGGATCTGGTCACCGAGAGGGTCGTCGCATACTGCATGCAGACTTCGATTTTCGACGCGCAGACTTTGATCGAGCAAATCTCGTCGCGCTACAGCATTTAGAACTGGTCGATCCTTGGGTAAAGAAGCACAAAAGGTTAATCGAGAAGAAGTACAGTGACCGGGGCATACAGAGGACGCAGGGAGAAATAATCAAAGAGCACAACTCAGATTTCACGCGTTGGTTTAGGCAGACGCTCCTTGATAATCCCCCGCGCTCGCATTCTTCTGACACGGAAAAGATCATATTCACCTTGTCGTAGGGACCGATGCAAAACATGGTGACCTATCAGGCGTATGATATCAACGGCTACACATTCTACACGGAGGAAAAGGACAACAAGTGTGATTATCAGAACTCAGGCGTAACGTCGGAATTCTACACCGATGACAATGTGAAGGAAAGATTCTACGAAAGAATCGAGGAGATCTGGGAGCTCGACTACTGTGGAGAAATGGTACCGATGTTCCGTGTCAGATGGGCAAAGAGCGTCGAAAGAGAAGACCCGAAGCAGCCAAATCCAAGGCCGCCGGTGCAAACGTGGCCGCGAAAAATGAACCGTGGGTACTGGCTACCAAAGTGGACCAATGTTTTTCATTACCGACCCGACAAAGCCTAGCCGTGTTGTCGTGAGGAGAGGAAAAAGAAACATCATTGGAATGGATGGAGTCGCCAACGAGCAAGACTTCGACCAGTACGGTGATCCAAAGATTGAAGATGACGACGACTACGATGCAGCAACATACATCACGAGAAGAAAAAGGACAACCCTACCCAAAAAAGGAAGCCCGTTCGAAAGAAGAAACATTAAAGTGCCGGGGCTAAATTATTCAACCGCGACAAAGAAGGGAAAAAAGATTGTAAAACGCTAGCTCAAAAAATATTGTAAACGCGTGGTCGAAAAAGATTGTAATATTCATGGACAAAGTATTATGAAATTTAGTTATACTTTTGGAATATTTAGAATATTATTACTTTTGGAATATTTAAAAGTATTTTAAAATCAAAATAAAACTTCTATGGCATATATCACCACTTTTGGGCATTTTTTGGAATATTTAAAAATATTTTTAAAATCAAAACAAAAAATTGGGGCACCAGGATTCGAACCTGGGTGCTCTCAGGTTTAGAATAGAGTAGTGGGCAGAACCAGTGGGATAGGCTAGTATAGTTGTTAGCTAGTGGGGCTGTAGTTCTCTTATGCAGTAGTTAGAAGCCGATAGGCATAGCGCACTATCCCATAGTGCGCTACAGATATCCGTAGCGCACTATGGCTCAGTGCGCTACGCCTAAGTGGCTTTATCCACACGTGGCGCCCGACCCCCTCTCTCATCCCCATCTCTCCATCTCTCAGCCCGAAGCCGAAGGACCGCCGCCGCCGCTCTCGATCCGCCGCCGCTGCGTCTGAGGAGGAGGAGGCCTGCCCGCGCCCGAGGAGGAGGAGGTCTGCCCGTACGTGTCCGAGGAGGACGTCCGCCCGCGTCTCAGGAGGAGGCCCGTGTCCGAGGAGGAGCAGCTGCCGCGTCTCAGGAGGTGGAGGCCGCCGTCGTCCGCCCGTCGTCCGCCCGTCAGAGGTGAGCGTCGCCTCTCCCCTCTCTCCCTCTCTCCCCTCTCTCTGCAGGCCATGGTTAGGGTTCTGCAGGCCATGGTTAGGGGTTAGCCCCTCCCATCTCTCCCTCTCTCCCTCTCTCCCTCTCTCCCTCCCATTGTCTTAGAGGTTAGCCCCTCCCATCTCTCCCTCTCTCCCTCTCTGAGTGATGAACCCTAGAGCAACTGCATAACTGCATCTGCTTCTACAGTACCAGCCTCAAATTCAGCTACCTACTCACACAGAGAAACACTACTGTGCTGAATGTGCAAACTGGTAGAGATTGCATCAATCATGGGCTCGATCATTGTTGTCCATGCAGTCATCAACTACTACTAGTAGTAGTAGCAATTCTCTGTAACAATCTCACCAGAAAAGCTTTAAAAAAGTGCAGCAATGGCCAACTAGAGTTCAAGGATACTCCATTCAGAATTGTTTGTAACTGATTTTACTCTATGAAAGCTTCTATAGAAAATGGAAAGTGAAAAGCCTCATGTAAATTCTGTATAGAACATATGTCATGTACTGATGCCAATTTTTCTCTAGCATATGATAAAAGCCTGGGAAACTTGGTTGATAGCAATGTGCTGCACCATAGATCATTCCAGAAAATAAAACTGAAACCATTGCCTACTTTTCCTATAGTCATGGCTCTCCATTCATCATCAAGACTAAATATCCCTCTCTATCAAAATGATCCACATTGTGTAACTGTATGGGGAACAGACTCATGATAGTAAGTGTCCCTTATCAATTTGACTCAGGGAAAATCAGCATTATTATAGAATTTATCCAAGTGTAATCAGTAATGCTTTGTTCTGAATCCTGAGATCCAATATTCCCAATCCTCCTTTTTCTTTTGGCTTGCAAATCATATCCCAAGCAGCTAGTGAATTTACTCTTTCCTTGTTTTTTTCCTTCCTCCATAAGCATCTTCTTCTAGCTTTATCAATGATCTCAATAACCCCCAGGGGAATAACCACAGTACACATGAAGTACATTGCCAATGAAGACAAGACAGAATTAACTAGAATGAGACTGTCTCCATAAGACAAAAAAGATATAGTGGCATTCAGTCTTCTTCCAATTATGTTAATAATTGTTAAGAAATCCTTGACAGAGGGTTTAGTAGTGCCCATGGGTAAATCCAAAATGTAAAAGGCATGGACCCAAGCTGACACTCAAAAGTATTGGCCAGATGATTATCTTCATGATCTATCAGATTAATAAGAATCGTAGAAGATTTGTGATAATTGACTTTCATCTCTATGAAAGCAGCATACTAATCAAGTAATTCCTTGAAAGTTATGAGATGATCATCCTCAGCTGGTAACACAATCAATGTATCATCACCATATTGAATACATCTGGTGATTTCCTTATGTAGTCTGTTGGCATAAAATTTCGTAATGAACTTTAAACATGTATTGGTCAAGGAAATTGGTCTGAAATCATTTACTATCGCTGGGGTTTGCTTCTTTGGTACTAAATTTATAATGAGCCATTAGTACTCTCCAAAGAGATTTTCCTTTGATGAAACTCCAAGCATAACTTGAAGAAATCTTCCTTGATGATATGCAGGCATTTTTCACAAAGAAACCATTAAAACCATCTGGTCCAGGTGCTTTACATGGTATTAAGAATTTAACCAATCCATATATTTCCTCTTCGGTGATTGGGGAATCCAGACTTTGTAGAGTGTCCACCTCAGGAAGTAACTCCATTAACTCCATATTATTATTTGTAGGAAAGGAAACCCCCATCCTATTTTTGTAACATCTCCATAAGGATGTATCTCTCTCAGTATGCTCTCTCATATTATTCCCATTTTCATCTTGGATATGAGAAATAATATTATGCATGTACCTTTCTGTGGCCCGTGCATGAAAATCCTTTGTGTTTTCCCCCATTTAATTTCACCCATTTGATAGTGCAATGCTACTTTGGTACTCTGATTACCCATCAATTTCTTTAGATGGAATTTAACAATATTAATGAAATTGAATTTAGGGGTGGAAATCCCCCTACTGTCCTCAAGTTGATCTAGTAGTAAGATCACATAATTTATTTTATCAAATAGGATTTTCAAACCGTGTATGTGCAAGGTAGTAAGATCCTTCTTTCAAGTAGATGTCCATTTCTGGCTTAGATATTACAAAAGTTTGCAATGATTGTTTATATAAATGATTAGAGAAGATAAAATCATCTCATGGACAGTCTATGTACAAGAAGCTAGCTAGGGTTAGCAAATTTAGCTTGGTAAAAAGCATCTGGTTTTGCACTCCTAGGTGGACACTCCTGGGTGCACCCCCTAGCTTCGGGTTTATCCAAATTTAGCTTGTATCAGAGGTGCACCCCCTAGCATCTTGTTTTGCACTCCTGGGTGCACCCCCTAGTTTGTGGTTGATCCAGCAACTACAAACAATGTGTATATACTGATGAACTTGTTATTTTCTATCATATTTGCTGTCATATACTTGCTGACATATAATCCATACTTGCTGTCATATTTGCTGTCATATTTGCTGTCATAAACAATGTGTACAAAAAATGTGTACACATTTACTGATGATCCATACTGTCATATAATGACAGGTGCTATAATCTGCATGTATTTGCTTGATGTCATCAATGATAGTTGATATAATCTGTGGTGATATAATTGTAGCACTTGAAATTGTGCTTGTGCTTGTATATGAAGCACTTACTATGTTGTGTATGCAGGTTCTTGTATGAAATGAGTCCTGATTTTTGCCGGAATGTTGATTAACTTCCGTTTCGGCAGAAATCAGGCACTCCTAGTTTAAGAAAATTAGCAAAGGTCATGCCGGATTTTTCCGTGCATTTAACCAATTATTTGTTTTTTATTAGTGCAAAGATGTGTGACAACGACGAGGCTGGATGTTCTAAGCGCATCAGCGCTGAAGGAGAACTCAGACCTCCGAATAAACAATTGACATTCTGGGAGGCGGCGTAACTACCTCGGTGAATTACGCTCCTAGTTACAAGCCTGGATGAGCAGAAATGGTTGAAATAGTACGATGGGGCCCAAATGCCACTCACAGGTAGACCTTTCGGCCGTCCCAACCATTTCCAAACATCGGGACAAGAACGGGCGGCGTAATCAGCAGGCGAAGGGATCAACTACATACACAAATGAGTATGTATGCAAGCCACCATACAATAGTACATCAGAGCCATTCCATCTAAAAAGAAAGGAAATATAGCAACGCCATACGGCAAGATCCAAATATCCTAGATAGATGTAATAGTTTAGGATATCTCCTCATACATCAAACATCAGAGTATCAGGCGGAAGCGGAAGACAAAATCCGAGTACGGATAAGAAGCAAATCGGCATAAGATGCCCCATAAATAAGCACATCCCGCCCACCGATCTCACGGATCCCCGTTCCCGGAATCTCTACACCGAATGATCGTTGCCCACATCGTCCGTCTCTTCCACCCAATATCCATCTTTCGAGTTTACCTGTTCATCTGAATCAAACAATTTATCGTGTGAGACCCTAGGGGTACTCAGCAAGTCTTTATGCCGCTAAAGGGGACACAACCTAGGGTGACGCAATTGCAGCAAAAGATAAACCCTAGCAATTCTATAGATACTCGCTAACCATCCGCCTAACCAGAGATAGACGAATGTCCGTGAATTAATAACAACAGTTATAATGGTAATATCAACAGATCCATCCTCCTCCTCGCTTACCGACGAGGAAGCGGACGAACAACCCCCCATCCGTTGGCAGTTTTATTAACCATTCCATGAGTGTTGCACTATTTACTAGTCAGTTATTTAGTCAATTTAGAAGCGGTACTTTAGTTATGCTTGTCTATGATCGAGAAACTGTGCTCCAAGTCGTCCATAACCGCGGACACGGCTTTCAGAAAGTTTTACCCTGCAGGGGTGCACAAGTAGCAACACACACTCGATCAACCTCGGAAAAACCAAATCAAAACCCAACGAGGCATTCACGACAAAGCGATGACAGGATTCAGAAATATTTCAGGGGGCCACCCCATTGAGCTACCCGCAACGAAGCTAGCTGACTCCGAGACGGACTCAAGGTTTGCGTCAATGGCTGTGAACGACTGGGAACCCGAAAATGTGACTGGGCTTGTCGACACCGCGAAAACACTCCGCTTACCTAAACAGTACAGTGTGCAGTACCTCGCACAATTTAAATAAAGCAGTAAAGCATGGCATAAGTACAGGATAGTAAATAAAACCTCAAACTAGTTTGTGGCCCCAAGAAATAAGAATGAATCAAGCTCTGGCTCAGGGGGGTTCATAAGCCTCCCGGATGTGGATAGCGCGAATATTCAAGGAACAGGAATCAAGTACTCGGGGTCCTACGGGACACAAGTGAGCCTGAAAAACCAAATAGCGAATATGGCTCACCGATGCCACTTTCATTAGTTATCCCATTACTACTCAGGTTAAGTTGTTTAGGTACCTCATTATCCATCAGACACTCACATACCCTACACATGCTGTTCTACGACTCGCATGGCTCAAACAACTCCTGTAGTAATGGCTCATGGGATGGAGGAACAAGCTTCGGTGGGGTTTAAAAGTAAAGGATATGCAATACTTGGGATTCAATTTAATGCAATCGCGACTCGATGATGCAAGAATAAGAAAGAGGCAGTAGGTACTATATGTATGCAAGCATGTGGTAGTGCTTGCCTGGCAGCTCAGTTGAAGCAAGGGATGGATCTGGGTAGTGCTCCTGGTTCTCCTGATATATCCCCTGCTCAGCGTCTATTCGAAGAAGAACCAAACAAACAAGGGCCAACATAAATAAAGTGCACAAGCATATGAATAAAATGCATCAAGCAAACAGTCATGCCATGATGAATGATGCACAATTTGCATGGCATTAATGTAGCATGGCATGGGTGAGGTGTGAGATACAAGATTAAATCATTTTATTGAGTTTTGGCCCCATTTTATTCTCATATTAGTTGCTGTATACATTATATTTGCATGATGCATGCTTCAAATCAAACCATGGAATGCATAAACAGAAAGGTCTCGTCGAGCTAATCATTTTAGACATATTATTTGTTAAATTTGGACTTATAAAACAAAAGTTATTAATTAATTAAGACAAAAGGGCAATTTATTGTAATTTTATTTAACTTGGAAAATAAAGTGTTCAAAATATATTTTGAATGGCATATTTGAAATCCTCACATTTTTCTGATTTCAAAACATATATTATTTGTATTATTTGGATTTATATTTTAAAAGTTATTTAAAAACAGAATTAAATTTGAATTTGAATTAATTTTGAAAAAGTTTGAATTAAAACAGATATGCAGAAAATACTTTTCTCACACACTCAGAACTAGCCACAGTCAATGACCAGTGGGTCCAGCTGCTGACTGGGACAGACTGCGCGCAAAAGCTTTTAACACCGCGAGCTAATCCAGGCTAATCGAATGACAGGCGGGCCCGGCAGGGACTTCGGCCCCACGTGACAGCGAAGGCCCAGGGTGGACCACGTGGCGTCGCGAGGGGAGCGCGGGTTGAGGAAAACAAAAGCCTGGGTACCTTTTTGCAAAAGCGCTGGGGGGCTGACAGGTGGGACTGGTGGACCGCGGGTTTAGCCACAAAAAGATGCAGGGGGATAAGTGGAAAATAACCACAGCCGTACTGTAGGTCTGCTTCCTCTGAACCGCGGACAGATCGGTGCCGACCGACGCGGGGCGCGGCACACGGGGTTCGAACTCGCGACCCCACGCGTGCGCACGGCGGCGGCGACCACTGGACTGGCTAGGGCTTGGTGCTAGGAAACGGCAGGACGGCTAGGTAGGCCTAGCGCGGCGCACAGCGTGGCAGGTATCGTCGAGCACCGTGCACTGAGGGTGTTCGTCGGACGGATCAGCGTCAACAGGGAGCATAGCCAAGCGGGGGTTTGTCAGGGAGGCTCAGCAGCTCACCAGGAGTTGGTTGGTGCGGTCGGATCGAGCAGGCGTGCAGCAGATCGTCGACGAGGCAGAGGCCCAGCGGATTAGGGTTTGGCGGCGGCCTCGTCGGTGTTCTTCGTCCCCGGTGCTCCTCCTCGGCGACAGCGCGTACAGGGTGATGCAGTGGAGGGTCCTCGACTTCCTCGACAGCCTTGAGCGCCACGCCTCCGGCTGGTGTGAGTAGGGGCGGTGGAGGCTGAGGGTTTGCCGGCGATGGGGTAGACGGCGACGGTAGAGAAGAGGGGGAGAAGAGGGCGAGGCTCTGGCGGATCTGGGGGACAGAGGAGAGCCAGGGGATGGTGGTAGGTAGCAGAGAGAGGGGGAGGTGCCGTGGGGAGGTGGGTAGGTTAAAGGTGGCTCGGCCACCTTTTTCCCTCCTTCCTTCTCACGTGCTCGGTCGGGGCAGAGACAGGGCAAGTAGGGGGAGGCTTCCAGGTGGGGCAGGGTGGTCAGGTGGTGAGGCTCGGGCTGGGGGCCACAAGGCAGGGAGAGAAGAGAGGGAGGGAGGAGTAGATGGCGTGGTGGAGGGGAAAGGGGTATGGCTCGGGCTAGGGCTTGTTTGGGTGGGGTAGCTAGGTGGCATGGTGGGGCCAGCTAGGTGAGAGAGAAAGAGGCCGAGAGAGAGGGAGGTAGACTTAGGGTTTAGCTTTTGTCAAGATCAAGCCAAGAACATGCCTAGCTCCAACAAGATCAAGACAATAAAAGATAGGGATGTGGTGATGTGGTTTAAGCATGATCAAAATAGATCAAGCCCAAAAGAAGGGATAGAGATAGAGATGATCCACTCAAGAATTCCAATAAAAACCAAAGGACAAGCAAAAAGGTGGTACTTGCATGGCCCATGCAAAATATTTATTGCCATGTTGATCATTGTGAAAACAATATTATTACATGGCATTATTCATTTGCATTTCCAGAGGTGGACTAAAGCCAAGCAGAAGAAATGAAAGGATGCCCCATGTGGAGTAGTTGGAGATGGCCATGTTTGAAATAAAATGAGACATGCTAGTGTGTATGTTCCACTAGATGATTACTAGTCCCAAAAATATTCCCACATGAGCATAAACCCATAATAATCCATATGGAAGCTAGGAAAAAGGGTTCCACTCACAAGGCATGCAAAGGTGGCCATGTGGCTCTCATTTATCAATAATGTGAAAACAACATGATGCCAAGATGAGAGCATGTGGAAAAGAATTGGATCCATCCCAACCCACATGAGCTAGAGGTAAAACCAATAAGTGCCAAGCTCATATTTAGTTGGATGGTGGAATTATAAGGTGGTGAAAGAAAGGTGGTGGAGTTAATAAGAGATATGCCCCCAACTCAACTTGGGCATTTAAACAATATATCAAGAAGCAACTACAATATCAAGAGGCAAATACAATTAATAATGCATATGAGATAAGAACCAAATGGAAAAGGGTTTTATATGATGCTCAAATGCAAGGTGGCATGATGACATGAGCATCATATAATTATGATGCAACAATTATATATAGGAAGTAGCATTTATATAGACTAGACTAGTAGCATTGCAATTGTTAGACAATTGGGATGCTACAACTCTCCCCCACTAAACAAGAATCTCGCCCCGAGATTCCTAGGAAAAAGAAAACAACACAAGGAGAGACGGGTGTTCGGAACAAAGGTGACCCTCACGTTCCCAAGTTGATGAACCACGGAATTGTGCGACCACTTCACCTTACAAAACTTGCTAGACTTGTTGCGAGTCTTGCGTTTTGCTTGAGACACAAAGGGTTAGAAGAATTGAAGGATTGTCGTGAGACAAGAAGGATAGGATGGACATAGCTCCGGTTTTCTCAAGAAACATGATAATAGGATAGAACCACTTGTGAAAGAAAGGACAAGATGATGTATCATGGATAAAGAAAGACACACCATTAAGATTAAAGATTTATTGGTATGAGAGAGGATGGATCTTTGTCTCGCCGGAAGGAAAGAGCTAGATTGGAGAGGTTTTGAACCACTATGACGATAGCATCGTATCCTCTCTCGGATTTGAGAAATGCAGTTCGGAAACCATATTGCCTTCAAACAATAGAGTCCCTTGATATCAACAGAAAGATTTAGTTAGACATCATCGGATTAGATTCTTGTTGCGCCGGTAAGAACCAAGGATCACGCAATTGAGGTGCGCGGATATAACTTCTAGAGACGGATGTGAAGCCAGATCATGGTGGGACCCCGAGAAGCAAAGATTATGGAGGATCTGGAGTTTATTGTAGAGATACTTATTGCTTTCTTTAGCCTTGAGGCTAACGCAATAGATTTGTGGCTGATGGCATCAACCATAATTGGCTTTACCACAGAAAAAGAATTGATGAAACAAAGCGAGAGATAGTTTCCTTTCATCTTGTTTGGGGATGTCAAGCACCGGTAGAAAGACGAGGACAGAAAAGAGTTTGCGTTTGTTTCCACCAGATAATTGAGGATTTTGCTCCGTGTAGAAAGGGTGAGATCACCAACAAGAGATTATTGATTACTTTCTTCGAGAGAGCACTCCGGAAAAACAAGGACGGAAGTAAAAGTATCGAGGGATAAAGGCCACTTGTAACTTCCGTGGAATGAGTGGGATCACATTAATTCACCAATTCATTGTACAAGAGCGAATGATAAGAGTAGTGGTATGGTAGCTACTCCATCCCGCACTCAAAGCATTACTCCGCACATGAATAAGAAAACCATGCAACCCAACTACCGAAATAGACTGAAGGTATTGATAAGAAGAGCTCATGGAACTCCGTTAGAAAACAAGGATAGATACAACCGATTCACCGGATCCAAGATAGATAATGGTGATGATGTTGTCGTCATGTCTGAAGTACCAAGCCACCGGAAAGATATGAAGGAAGATCACGGAGACAACTGCAAGATTCACAGCTACAGAAAAGATAGCACCAACTTGAACAGAAGGAATACAAGATCTGGAAGGTCTTCATGGCCTCCGGTGGATAGAGCATAGACGATAGAGCGAGAGGGTTTCAAGAGATTTCTTAACGAGATAGAGGTGAAAAGAACTCCATGTTCTTCTTGAAATGATTGAGAAAGATTTAGCAGTCTTGAGGAAGTGTTCAGCAGAACGACGATGATAACTCGCCAACAAGGAAAAGCTCCGGGTTGATTGAAGATGGAGGATTGAATTAACAATGGACTTGCTAATTCTAGAGTTGAAGCAATCTATTTAGCAGAAGGACGTGGTCGAGATAGGTGACTTCAAGAAGCCAGAATTTCCACTTAGAGACTTTGCACACAAGCAGTGCTCACGAAGCTTGAGAGAAAGAGACACAGATGATCTTCCATATTCTTCCATTGATATGGAATAGGCAAGCATATTATCAACATATACCACCATGGATTAACAAGATATTCCCAGAATATCAAGTTCAAGAGACAGGAGAAACGAACGAATGCTCGAAACACTTTCTGAGCTCAACGCCCTAAGAAAGATCAGTATTAAGAGCACGGGTTCGTGTTGAAGAAGATGCACTGGAAGAATAGATTATCTGGTCCTTCGGAAGAAAAGAGATGTCACCTGGTTCACATTGTCGATCGGATCACCGGTTACAAATATAAAGAGATCTTGGTTAAGAACCGATGATACCTCATACCTTAAGCAAAGCTATCAGAGACAAAAAGATGCAATTCCCTCGTCTCCAAGAGAATTGTGCAGATATGGGGTTCAAAAAGATGTGCAGCATGGTAAACAGATGATAGACCATCGTAGTGCATTGGGGAAACTCCGGATTGCCCAAGATGCTTGAATATGCATAGATATGATCACGGTGTACTCAAAATCACAGGAGATAACCTTATCCTCCAGATGGTGATGGTTGATAGCATTTTTCCATATTCCAATCGACACTTATCATGAGTGGAATATAGCTATGCCGAGAGCCAAATTACAATCATCAGCAACGGATCGACACACGTTATGTAATTAGCCCAAGAGAAAAGGAGATGAAAAGGAACTCCAGGATTAAGCGCCGGTGACAAAAGAATGAGTTAGCATGGACATGCTGATAAAAGGGAGATAGATAATGTTTCACACACGACTGAAAAGGAGTGTGGAAACACAGATGTATCGAAGAAATTTTTTCCGCATTTTTCGGCATTAAAATACCAATAGATGCGCAAAATCACTTATCAGGTAGAGATTAGCAACTGATGCTTACACAGAAGTTGGAGTTGCTAGAAGGAAGGACACCCTTAAAAAGATGGCACCGGTTAACAAGGAGTCAGATGGATCGCGACGGTTTGCAAAAGCCTGTCAGTATGGAATGTACCAACAGTTGATAACCAAAAGGCAGATAAAGATAACATGTTGGATGCAACAGATAGACAAGGAATTACACACACACACACTTTCTATGGTACTACGGAAACCCAGAACACGTGAATCCTAGTTTGAATTTTAAGAAGAGGATTGAAAACGTTGCACTTCCTTACCAGAAAAGGATGGGTGGTTGGGTAAGAAGAAAAGTGGAAGCAGTCCTACTCTCACGTTTTGTTTTTCCCTAGTATACATAACTACCAAAAATATTTGCTAGACAGACAACGACCATTTGGCTGAGACCCTGAAGGGCGGGATGGCTCTGATACCAATTGTAACTACCTCGGTGAATTACGCTCCTAGTTACAAGCCTGGATGAGCAGAAATGGTTGAAATAGTACGGTGGGGCCCAAATGCCACTCACAGGTAGACCTTTCGGCCGTCCCAACCATTTCCAAACATCGGGACAAGAACGGGCGGCGTAATCGGCAGGCGAAGGGATCAACTACATACACAAATGCGTATGTATGCAAGCCACCATACAATAGTACATCAGAGCCATTCCATCTAAAAAGAAAGGAAATATAGCAACGCCATACGGCAAGATCCAAATATCCTAGATAGATGTAATAGTTTAGGATATCTCCTCATACATCAAACATCAGAGTATCAGGCGGAAGCGGAAGACAAAATCCGAGTATGGATAAGAAGCAAATCGGCATAAGATGCCCCATAAATAAGCACATCCCGCCCACAGATCTCACGGATCCCCGTTCCTGGAATCTCTACACCGAATGATCGTTGCCCACATCGTCCGTCTCTTCCACCCAGTATCCATCTTGCGAGTTTACCTGTTCATCTGAATCAAACAATTTATCGTGTGAGACCCTAGGGGTACTCAGCAAGTCTTTATGCCGCTAAAGGGGACACAACCTAGGGTGACGCAATTGCAGCAAAAGATAAACCCTAGCAATTCTATAGATACTCGCTAACCATCCGCCTAACCAGAGATAGACGAATGTCCGTGAATTAATAACAACAGTTATAATGGTAATATCAACAGATCCATCCTCCTCCTCGCTTACCGACGAGGAAGCGGACGAACAACCCCCCATCCGTTGGCAGTTTTATTAACCATTCCATGAGTGTTGCACTATTTACTAGTCAGTTATTTAGTCAATTTAGAAGCGGTACTTTAGTTATGCTTGTCTATGATCGAGAAACTGTGCTCCAAGTCGTCCATAACCGCGGACACGGCTTTCAGAAAGTTTTACCCTGCAGGGGTGCACAAGTAGCAACACACACTCGATCAACCTCGGAAAAACCAAATCAAAACCCAATGAGGCATTCACGACAAAGCGATCACAGGATTCAGAAATATTTCAGGGGGCCACCCCATTGAGCTACCCGCAACGAAGTTAGCTGACTCCGAGACGGACTCAAGGTTTGCGTCAATGGCTATGAACGACTGGGAACCCGAAAATATGACTGGGCTTGTCGACACCGCGAAAACACTCCGCTTACCTAAACAGTACAATGTGCAGTACCTCGCACAATTTAAATAAAGCAGTAAAGCATGGCATAAGTACAGGATAGTAAATAAAACCTCAAACTAGTTTGTGGCCCCAAGAAATAATAATGAATCAAGCTCTGGCTCAGGGGGGTTCATAAGCCTCCCGGATGTGGATAGCGCGAATATTCAAGGAACAGGAATCAAGTACTCGGGGTCCTACGGGACACAAGTGAGCCTGAAAAACCAAATAGCGAATATGGCTCACCGATGCCACTTTCATTAGTTATCCCATTACTACTCAGGTTAAGTTGTTTAGGTACCTCATTATCCATCAGACACTCACATACCCTACACATGCTGTTCTACGACTCGCATGGCTCAAACAACTCCTGTAGTAATGGCTCATGGGATGGAGGAACAAGCTTCGGTGGGGTTTAAAAGTAAAGGATATGCAATACTTGGGATTCAATTTAATGCAATCGCGACTCAATGATGCAAGAATAAGAAAGAGGCAGTAGGTACTATATGTATGCAAGCATGTGGTAGTGCTTGCCTGGCAGCTCAGTTGAAGCAAGGGATGGATCTGGGTAGTGCTCCTGGTTCTCTTGATATATCCCCTGCTCAGCGTCTATTCGAAGAAGAACCAAACAAACAAGGGCCAACATAAATAAAGTGCACAAGCATATGAATAAAATGCATGAAGCAAACAATCATGCCATGATGAATGATGCACAATTTGCATGGCATTAATGTAGCATGGCATGGGTGAGGTGTGAGATACAAGACTAAATCATTTTATTGAGTTTTGGCCCCATTTTATTCTCATATTAGTTGCTGTATACATTATATTTACATGATGCATGCTTCAAATCAAACCATGGAATGCATAAACAGAAAGGTCTCGTCGAGCTAATCATTTTAGACATATTATTTGTTAAATTTGGACTTATAAAACAAAAGTTATTAATTAATTAAGACAAAAGGGCAATTTATTGTAATTTTAATTAACTTGGAAAATAAAGTGTTCAAAATATATTTTGAATGGCATATTTGAAATCCTCACATTTTTCTGATTTCAAAACATATATTATTTGTATTATTTGGATTTATATTTTAAAAGTTATTTAAAAACAGAATTAAATTTGAATTTGAATTAATTTTGAAAAAGTTTGAATTAAAACAGATATGCAGAAAATACTTTTCTCACACACTCAGAACTAGCCACAGTCAATGACCAGTGGGTCCAGCTGCTGACTGGGACAGACTGCGCGCAAAAGCTTTTAACACCGCGAGCTAATCCAGCCTAATCGAATGACAGGCGGGCCCGGCAGGGACTTCGGCCCCACGTGACAGCGAAGGCCCAGGGTGGACCACGTGGCGTCGCGAGGGAAGGCGGGTTGAGGAAAACAAAAGACTGGGTACCTTTTTGCAAAAGCACTGGGGGGCTGACAGGTGGGACTGGTGGACCGCGGGTTTAGCCACAAAAAGATGTAGGGGGATAAGTGGAAAACGACCACAGCCGTACTGTAGATCTTCTTCCTCTGAACCACGGACAGATCGGTGCCGACCGACGCGGGGCGCGACACACGGGGTTCGAACTCGCGACCCCACGCGTGCGCACGGCGGCGGCGACCACTGGACTGGCTAGGGCTTGGTGCTAGGAAATGGCAGGACGGCTAGGTAGGCCTAGCGCGGCGCACAGCGTGGCAGGTATCGTCGAGCACCGTGCACTGAGGGTGTTCGTCGGACGGATCAGCGTCAACAGGGAGCATAGCCAAGCGGGGGTTTGTCAGGGAGGCTCAGCAGCTCACCAGGAGTTGGTTGGTGCGGTCGGATCGAGCAGGCGTGCAGCGGATCGTCGACGAGGCAGAGGCCCAGCGGATTAGGGTTTGGCGGCGGCCTCGTCGGTGTTCTTCGGCCCCGGTGCTCCTCCTCGGCGACGGCGCGTACAGGGTGATGCAGTGGAGGGTCCTCGACTTCCTCGACAGGCTTGAGCGCCACGCCTCCAGCTGGTGTGAGTAGGGACGGTGGAGGCCGAGGGTTTGCCGGCGATGGGGTAGACGGCGACAGTGGAGAAGAGGGGGAGAAGAGGGTGAGGCTCTGGCGGATCTGGGGGACAGAGGAGAGCCAGGGGATGGTGGTAGGTAGCAGAGAGAGGGGGAGGTGCCATGGGTAGGTGGGTAGGTTAAAGGTGGCTCGGCCACCTTTTTCCCTCCTTCCTTCTCACGTGCTCGGTCGGGGCAGAGACAGGGCAGGTAGGGGGGAGGCTTCCAGGTGGGGCAGGGTGGTCAGGTGGTGAGGCTCGGGCTGGGGGCCACAAGGCAGGGAGAGAAGAGAGGGAGGGAGGAGTAGATGGCGTGGTGGAGGGGAAAGGGGTATGGCTCGGGCTAGGGCTTGTTTGGGTGGGGTAGTTAGGTGGCATGGTGGGGCCAGCTAGGTGAGAGAGAAAGAGGCCGAGAGAGAGGGAGGTAGACTTAGGGTTTAGCTTTTGTCAAGATCAAGCCAAGAACATGCCTAGCTCCAACAAGATCAAGACAAGAAAAGATAGGGATGTGGTGATGTGGTTTAAGCATGATCAAAATAGATCAAGCCCAAAAGAAGGGATAGAGATAGAGATGATCCACTCAAGAATTCCAATAAAAACCAAAGGACAAGCAAAAAGGTGGTACTTGCATGGCCCATGCAAAATATTTATTGCCATGTTGATCATTGTGAAAACAATATTATTACATGGCATTATTCATTTGCATTTCCAAAGGTGGACTAAAGCCAAGCAGAAGAAATGAAAGGATGCCCCATGTGGAGTAGTTGGAGATGGCCATGTTTGAAATAAAATGAGACATGCTAGTGTGTATGTTCCACTAGATGATTACTAGTCCCAAAAATATTCCCACATGAGCATGAACCCATAATAATCCATATGGAAGCTAGGAAAAAGGGTTCCACTCACAAGGCATGCAAAGGTGGCCATGTGGCTCTCATTTATCAATAATGTGAAAACAACATGATGCCAAGATGAGAGCATGTGGAAAAGAATTGGATCCATCCCAACCCACATGAGCTAGAGGTAAAACCAATAAGTGCCAAGCTCATATTTAGTTGGATGGTGGAATTATAAGGTGGTGAAAGAAAGGTGGTGGAGTTAATAAGAGATATGCCCCCAACTCAACTTGGGCATTTAAACAATATATCAAGAAGCAACTACAATATCAAGAGGCAAATACAATTAATAATGCATATGAGATAAGAACCAAATGGAAAAGGGTTTTATATGATGCTCAAATGCAAGGTGGCATGATGACATGAGCATGATATAATTATGGTGCAACAATTATATATAGGAAGTAGCATTTATATAGACTGGACTAGTAGCATTGCAATTGTTAGACAATTGGGATGCTACAGGCGGCCCAGCGTCTAGAAGACGATGAAGAATACCATCCCAGGAGAGCGAGGATGATGAGATGGAAGACGCGGAGGAAGAAGCCGAAGGAACGGCGGACGATGAAACCACTGATGGCGGCGAGGGCACAGGGAGTGGTAGCAACCCTCCTAAGAAGAAGAAGAAGAAGCCGAAGGACCGGCGCCCGAACACGGTCGGCACGGTCAGGGAGGAAATTACCGAAGTGAGCCCATCAGGGGTTCCTTTGGAGCCCGCCCTTGTCGTCAAAGGGTACGGTGGGCAAGTGGCGGCGATCACCCGGACAACCATCTCGATCAACACCGAGAATCTCCGGCATAAAGATAATGGCCACTTGCGCACACTCCTCTTCGAGAAGCTGCACGCAAGATACAAGTTCCCCGCTAAGTATCAGAACACAAATTATCATGGGAACGAAGTAAACAAATCCGCCCTCACAAAGATGAGCACCGCCCTGGCCAGCTGGAGAACCCGGATAAAGAAGAATATCTATAAAGAAGGCAAAAGTCTCGAGGAGATCCAGAAGATTGACCCGCAGATCACCGAAGATCAGTTCCGGGAGTTCAAGGAGAGGTGTGAATCCGAAAGAGCCCTGGCCAATAGTAATCGGGGAAAGGTGCTGTAGGCGATGAATATAGGTCATCACCATCTCGGATCTGGTGGATACAGAACCGCGGAGGCCAAATGGAATAAGGAGGATGAAGAGTATAGATCCAAGGGGATAGAAAACCCCTTTGCTAAATTCGAACCCGGGCAGGTTCGAAACTTCATCAGGGCCCGTTACCATGTGGACCCAAAAACCAAACAACTCACCGCGGATCCTGCGGTGAAGGAATTCGAGGAAATTGTGGTAAGTATAATCTAATTACCGCTGATCAACACGATTGCAATCTAATCGATGATCTAAATGATTCACTGTTACTTCTTCTGCAGGAGGAGGAAATTGTTGCTAGTCATGGATCCCAGGGTTCCTCATCCGAGGGGTCGACGGCGGCCACCCGGTGGGATAACCCTTTTAACAGGGCGATGAACCGGGCCAAGAAAATAGAGCCGGTTACGAAGAAGCCGTCGTCGGCTGGCCGTCTGGCCGGCCTCGGGGGTAAGAATTGGGTGGATCATTTTGGTCCACCATCGAGGACGCATGTGGCGCCGTCGGGAAGGAGCGAGGAGGAAAACCGAGAGGTTCAAGAACTTAAGGCACAAGTGGCGCGGATCCCGTAGATCGTCCAAGACAACGTGGCAATCACCCTCACGTCCTTCCTGCCTACCTTGGTGGAGTCAATAGCGAACTGGAGTGCGGGTGGTCGAGTAGGGCCGTGCCCGATTCCAAGCATGGTCAGCAGCCACTCGAACAACGCGGCGCCGACGAATCAGGCGAACTACGTGTTCGTGACTCCGCCTGCTAGCACCGCGGTGCCGCAAGTGTTGGTGACTCCCCCTGCCATCACCGCGGCGCCTGAGTACATGTTGGTGCCCCCCTGCCATCGTTGCGGCGGCACCGGAGCTCCAAGCACCCGTCGGTAGGGAGAATACACCGGCGGCCAGCACCGCGCCATCAAGCAGCCCTTCCGTCTCTTGCACGCCCGTTGCCATATGCGGTGCGTCGACATTAGCCGATCTCGACGCCATCACGGTAAACAAATTGCTTTAATTACCGCCTTTCATGCCATCTATTACTCTTATGGCATCTCGCTCTGACGACGCCGTACATGTTTTCCGCAGACGGATGTTCCTTGCACTCTCTTATGCTACGTGAACAACGAGCTGAGGGATGTTGCCAAGGGTACCATCGTTCAACCCTTGCAGTGCACGTTCCACTCAAAGCCGATGCCAGATAGCGTGCACAGGGTTAAAATTAGTCGGGTGCTAAGGGGCTGCGACGACCTGGAACCTCCCATTCAACCCCCAGGAGCGGATGAAGAAGAGCCGTCTATCCTCAGAAGTTGCTTCGGCTTATTCTTGCTATGGTCAAAGAGCATGATCCGTTTGGGGACGGCGGGGGCCATCACGCCACAGACAACAGCACCGCCTGTCGTGCCAGCGACAAGCGGTGGCAAGGCCCCCTTACCGCCCTCGCCGTCACCTCCACGCGGTGGGTCAGATGATCATGTTGATGATATGCACATGGCGCAGGATCCGGCCGAGGACGACGAAGACTGGAATGATCACTTCTTCAGCACTCAGTTTGGCAACGAAGAATACCCAGCTGGTGGCCCCACAGAGAAAGCCACTATCACCAAGCGTCTGTTTGGTTCTCAGGAGACGCCTCCAGCTTGCGCCTTTACAGAGCCAGCTGATACAACCAACCGGCCCTTTATTCTAAGCCCTGACACAATACATAGGGCGGCCAGTGCTCAGATTGCGGTGCATGCCCGCTCTCCAAAAGGAAAAAAGGGCAGGAAAAGAAAATCTAGCAGCTCGAGCCAGCCGGTGGCATCAACAACTGCGAATCCGATCAGGTTTCGGGACGGGCCACCAAGACCCGAGGGTATTATGTGGAGGATTCATGTGGCGGGTGAGCCCATGCTACCTAAGAATTTGCGGAAGCTCGCCAGTTCGGAACTGCAGAGTGTGCATGACAGCGTGCTGACAATAGAGAGACGCCTTCTATCGGAGAAAGATCCCTCGCACCCGGTATTCATGGTTAAGGTGCCACCAGGCTTGGGCTTCGTCGACACTGCCCCCGCGGATCTGTTCTTCTTGCGGTTCGAGGATATCTTCAATATGTTCCACCTATACCCGCTGCACTATACCATGGTCCGTCTCTTTTCTCTCAGCCTGGCCACGCAGATCATTAGAGAGAACACACCGGACATCGCTATAGTGGACCCCTACTACATGCGTGACGGCTGCTTGGGTTCCCCCGCCGAACGACGTATCGTGGCCTCGTACCTAAAAAGAATCCTCGTGGCGAACAAGACAAAGGAATACATTCTCGTGCCTTACTTTCCCGAGTAAGTCGTTATTCACTCGCCACCGTCGATTGGCTTTATTAGATCATCATCATTCTTTTTCCAACACATTCCATTTGAATTTTTTGCGCAGAGATGAACACTGCACGCTCATCTCCTTATCGCCGAAGCATTCCCACGCCACGTATTTCGACTCGGGGAGTCTAGAAAAGAAGAAAAACTACGACAAGATCAAGGAAGTTCTGGATGATGCTCTCACTGGCTTTGCCTCGACGGAAGGCACCAGCTTCGTGCGTAAGAAGGTCAAGTTCGGCAGGCACGTCTTCAACCACGTAACGGAGTTCCCCTGCGTGAAGCAGCCGGAAAATAGTAAGAACGAAGCCTACTACACACTCCATCACATGAGGGCGTTCCTACTTGACCAGCAGAATTCTACGCTGCCAGATCATCTCAAACAGTGGGCCGAAGCAAAGGCCAAGATCAATGATTCGGATATTAGACAAGAGATGTATCGCATCCAGCAGCAGTTTCGGGTAATCATCTTTCGTGATGTCATGACTTCGGGGGGGATCTTCTACGGAGGAAATATCCCGAATAACCGTGACATAGAAGATCGCCTAGAGATGCAGGGTGACTATAGGAAGTTCATGACGAGACAGGGCGTCCTCCCGTTCCCTAAGCCGAGCCAGAAGGCTTGATGTTGGCCTAGTTGTAGTTACAAACTATAGATGACCTTTGTGTATGTGTGTGGACGACAAGTGAACTTATTTTGCTTATTATTATTATATATAAATCAATTCTTGGTTTTTTTGCTTACTCTTTGGTCCTTTGCTCAATTTGGTCCTTTTTTTCCTTACTCTTTTTTCGAGAATAATGCCGATGATTGAAATGTCGTGGCACACTATATATGTGAATGTGCTACGATGGGATTGTACGCCTTGTGCTATGCACAAGTCCAGGTGTTGTGCATCCTACTTGGCGTACGGTTCCATCGTAGCATATTCCTGTGTCCAACGACCTATGTATATATATGAGGCATGCTTTTTGAGTTACTTTGGTCTTTTTCGAGAATAATGCCGATGATTGAAATGTCGTGGCACACTATATATGTGAATGTGCTACGATGGGATTGTACGCCTTGTGCTATGCACAAGTCCAGGTGTTGTGCATCCTACTTGGTGTACAGTTCCATCGTAGCATATTCCTGTGTCGAACGAGCTATGTATATATATGAGGCATGCTTTTTGAGTTACTTTGGTCTTTTTCGAGAATAATGCCGATGATTGAAATGTCGTGGCACACTATATGTGAATGTGCTGCGATGGGATTGTCCGCCTTGTGCTATGCATAGGTCCAGGTGTTGTGCATCCTACTTGGCGGACAGTTCCATCGTAGCATATTCCTGTGTCGAACAACCTAGTTATATATGAGGCATGCTTTTTGAGTTTGGTCTTTTTGATTTAGGAGTACTTTCTATAAGTGTATCTTCATATGCGACTTTAATTATATATGTTTTTTTCAATAGTCGGTTAATTATTATTGTCAACTTATAGATGACGTGGTACGTCGTGTACAAGGGACGGGTTCCCGGAGTCTACGATGATTGGAAAGACTGTCGGAGACAGGTGCACCGTTTCAGCGGCAATAGCTACAAAGGGTACAACACTATGGCGGAGGCGGAAGCTAGATACACGCGCTATCTAGCGGGAGTTAGGACAAGGAACCGGATGAAGACCTACACCTTCGTCGCGGCGGTGATCATGCTTATCTTCTTTGGTTATTTATCCCGCGTTTGTGTCTAGCTAGCTAGTTTAGATGTCTAGGCGAGCTTCCGAGCTTTAACTTGTTCGATCGACACATGTATTCGCATGTCACCAACTACTACTTTGTAACATGATCGAAACAATGTAATTAACTTAGACTATGTATTCATGTATGAGACTTATCTATATGTATTTGTTTCAATCTTGTTTTTCATATTGAGTATTTATATATATAATTGTATATCTTGTATCTGTGTGTGTATATCTGCTGTAATATTGTATATAATCTGTATTGCATATAATCTGGCTCGGAAATTAAAAAAACAAAAAATACATCTGTGGCGCACATGGTCTACCTTCTGTGGCGCACTACACCTAAAGCGCACTATGGAAGTTTAGTGGCGCACTAGGTAGTGTGCCACTGAAGATCCCAGGGGTAGCGCACCATCCCAAACTTCTGTGGCGCACTAGGAGGTGCGCTACGCCTATCTCTACACAACCGTGGTGCACTAGGCAGTGCGCCACGGCTGAGAGATAGCCGTAGCGCAAGGCCCGTGGCGCACTGCTAGTGCGCCACGGATGGGCATTCCTGGTGCGCCACTAACAGCCTGTTTCCTAGTAGTGTTCGTTGCCTCATGTTCAGCTCCTTCTATGTGAAGATATATTTCAGACTCTTGTGGTCCGTATAAATATCACAACGATTTCCCATCAGGTAGTGGCGCCATGTTTTGAGGGCGTGCATAACCGCGACCAATTCTAGATCATGGGTGGGATAATTCATCTCATGAGGCTTCAGCTGGCGAGATAGGTAAGCAATTACCTTTCCTTCCTGCATTAATACGCTTCCAAGTCCTAACTTGGAGGTGTCACAGTAGACTTCAAAGCTTTTGGATATATCTGGCATGGTCAGGATAGGGGCTGAGACTAATCTCCTTTTGAGTTCTTGGAAAATCTCTTCGCGTCTGCTTGTCCATTCAAATTTCTTGTCCTTTTTGAGCAACTGGGTCTTTGGATTTGCGATGCTGGAGAATCCCTCAACAAATTTGCGGTAATATCCTGCTAGGCCCAGAAAACTTTGGATTTCCGAAGGGTTGGTGGGGGCCTTCCATTCTAGTACTGATTCTATCTTGGCGGGATCTATGGAGACTCCTCCGGCTAACAACACATGGCCAAGGAATCCTACTTTCTTTAACCAAAATCCACACTTACTGAACTTGGCATAGAGCTGGTGTTCCCTAAGGGTTCCTAGTACTAGTCTCAGATGCTCCTCATGATCGGCTTCCGATATGGAATAGACTAGGATATCATCTATGAATACCACCACAAACTTGTCCAGATATGGTATGAATACCTTATTCATGATATTCATGAAATAGGCGGGTGCGTTGGTTAGTCCAAAGGACATGACTGTGTATTCATACAAGCCATATCTAGTGGTAAAAGTTGTTTTAGGAATGTCTGATTCTCGGATTTTGAGCTGGTGGTATCCTGTGCGGAGGTCTATCATGGAGAACACTTGTGCTCCATTTAACTGATCGAACATGTCATCGATTTTGGGCAGGGGGTTTATTTTTGATGGTGACATCGTTAAGCTTGCGGTAATCGGTGACCAACCAGGTGGTCCCATCCTGTTTGTCCACAAACAGAACCGGCGATCCCCGTGCGGAGGAGCTTGGATGGATATGGTCTTTGTGTTCCATGGCATCCAGCTGCTTCTTTAGTTCTACCAATTCCTCAGGGTTCATACGGTAGGGCCTCTGGGCTCTAGGGGCGGTTCCGGGTATCAGTTCGATGATTAACTCGATATCCCTGTCAAGGGGCATGCCGGGCAACTCATCGGGGAATACATCTTGGTACTCACAGACTACTGGCACTTGATCTAGGGTGGGTCCCACCACACCCTTTTGGCAATAAAACCTAGAAGAGGGAGTTGTCGCTTGGTACTCGACAGGCTCTCCTTCGGCACTCCTCAGGGAGATGATCTTTTTGGATAAATCTATTACTCCCTGATATCGGGACATCCAATCCATTCCTAATATTACGTCCAGACCTTGGGTTCGTAAGACAATTAGATCAGCCTGAAAGTTTATGCCATGGATAACTATGGGGATATTTTGGCAGACGGATTGTGTTTTGGAAGTCGAACCAGGTATTTGCACTAACATGAGTCTAACCATTCGACTAGGTTCCATCCCACTTTTCTCAACAAAGGGCTTAGTAACAAATGAGTGTGATGCTCTTGAGTCAAAGAGTATTGTAGTGGGAACTAAGTTGACGAGAAACGTACCCAAGACAATATCCGGAGATGCTTTAGCTTCCTCGGCGGTAATGTGGTTCAAATGTCCTCTAGCTGCATTAGCTGCCCTCTTGGGGACAGCGCCCTTGGCCGGAGCTCCACCGGCATTCATATGGGCCGCATTGGGACGCGGTCCATTTCCTCCTTTCTTTAGGGGGCATTCACGGGAGAAGTGCCCCGCTTCTCCACAAGTGTAGCATCCAGAAGAGTTGGGGCGGGCATTGGGGTCAACTGGGCCTCTGGGGGAGAGTCTTGGGTTTCCACCTCCGGGGCGGGGCTTGTTGTAGTTGCGGTTGGGGTTGTTGGGACGCGGAGCATAAGTGGGAGTCCTTTGAGGTGGGGGTGCCAGATTGGATGGGTGCATGCTACGGGACCTGATCCCACTGTATCCTCCTTGATGCATCATCCGGCGCTTGCGGTTTTCAATCATCCCCTTATGCTTGCTCTCGACCATGATAGCAGCATCAACCAGGGCATCAAGTTCCTGGAACCTCTATGCTACTAGATGGCACTGTATCTCATCATGAAGTCCATTCAGGAAGGTATCCACCTTTTTCTCTTCAGTGTTGGTGTCTTATGGGGCATACCTCGCCAGGTCAGTGTATTACTCCAGGAATTGGACAACAGTCATTCCTCCTTGCTTTAGAGCTCAGAACTGATCTCTCATCATCTTGACCAGGCCTGGGGTAATTTGGCGCTTGCGGAACCTTTCCTTGAAATTCTCCCAAGTGATCTCCTGACCAGCCGAAAGAATTTCCTTCACGCTTATCCACCATTCCCTGCCCTGCCCTGTGAGGAAATGGGTGGACAGAAGTACTTTCTCTTCAGTTCCCACTCGGGCTACTTCCAGATTGTTCTCGATGGTGCGGAGCCAATCATCAGCGTCCAAGGGGTTAGTGAACTTAGTGAACACCAGTGGATTGGTGGTTTGGAAATCCTTTAGACGGGATCGTGGTTCTCCATTCCCGCCTTTGCCTTCATTGTCATGGGCATTTCCTGTTGTGGCTTGGATAAGTTTCTGAAGTCTAGCGAGGTTGGCTTGGCGCTCGGTGTTGGCAGCTTGGCGATCTTCCATGGACATGCGTAGGAGTTGAGCCATTGTTGGCTCGGGTGGAGGGGGTGGCGGACCACGGGGACGCACCATCCTAAAGATGGGAGGTTAGATAAGGTGGTGGACATGGTGGTTCTCAAAGGAGATCCAATTAAAAAGAAGCGGCATTAAGGCGTCATGCATACATAAGGACAGCTAGCATTTTAACAGAAATAAGAACAAACACATGTTCAACAACATAACTACCAGTTCATGTGTCACATCTCGACACCAAATTGATGCAGTAGAGATCCAATAATTACAGAGCAAACAGAGTCAATCAAATCGACACTCAAAAGGGGAATACGACGATAGTCTCATGTGCTCTCATCATTGACGCATAACCTACTCCTCGTGGTGATGTGCAGTGGTATCCTCCTCGATGATCACCTCATCATCCTCCTCGGGCTCGAAGATGAGCTCCTCTGAATCCTCCTCCTCCATCTGGTCGTCGTCCTCGGGGTTTCTCTGTGGTTCCATGTCGAAGTCCTCCTTATGGGCAGCATCATTGTCGGTCTCATCTAGCAAGTCATTGTTGTCCTTGCGGAGATCGGCGCACTCCTCCTCGAGCTCCTCTATCTTGGCTTCCATTGTCACTAGAAGCTCCTTCTGATCCTTCATATTTTTCATGAGGCACTTGTTCCTAGCAACCATAGCCTTTTTCCCCAATAGGGCTAAGGCACGCCTAGCCTTCGCCTCCTCTAGGCTCTCCTCTGTGGCGAGCAACTGGGTAGGCTTGAGATCTATATCCATTCGGACCCTGTCCAGGTGCGTTTGGGTCTTCTTTAGGGTGTATTACATATTCTGGATATACGCCCCAAAGTCAGGATGGGGTGGTTCCTGGAGCACATACCCCTCCTCATGACGCCTCCCAAAGAAGCGAAATCGCGTCTCCTCTAGCTCCTGGCGATGGTGGTAGGCCAGACGCGCCAGGGCTTCCTAGGCTACCCTCAGTATGCCATCTCCCCATTCTTTATCAATCACATTGACTTCAAAGTCCTCAGAGAGCGGGGGTACTACTCTTCACACCGTGCACACCACGAGCCAAGAGAGCTCCCCATCGATGAGGGTGGGGATGTGGGCGCCATTGATCTCTGGTGTAGGGAGTCCCACCAAGCGAGCCAACTCTCCCAGCTCGGCCTCAACTAACTGTAGGGGCAGCTCCAGTCCCACCTGACGGAACTTGGTGAACACGACATCCATCTACAAAAATTTTAGAGGAGTTGGGGTTAGTGCAAGGTGTGAAATTTTTTAATAATTATAATGAAAGTTGAATGTAAGTAGGTTTTTGAAAATATAGGAGGGAAGACATAAGCATTATTTTTGCAAATACTCATGTTCTTCCTTTTATTGGTGAAGATAGTTTTAGGTCCTCGATTAACGTCCAAGCTATCTAGGGCTCCTACAGTCAGGATGGCTCTGATACCAAGTCTATGGCACCCCAGATTTATGGTCCGGGATAACCCATTATGCAAACCACCACGATCCCATGATCAGTGAATCGTGGGGCATAATCGACATATTATCAAAGTACACATCCATTACAGTACTGAAACAATAAGTCTTACATAGATAGTCTTACAAAGGGGCCACTTGGCCACACATAGACAGTAGGAGCGGAAACACTAAACGTAGAAGGCCAGAGTCATGTAATAGCCCATAGGGTGCCTGACTCGGAGTAACGCCCTAGTTCGCAAAGTCGCCAGCATCGTCACCTTCGTTATTCCCATCTTCCTCCTCATAATTTGGCCAAGTAAATAGCCAAGGAGAATGCCGGTGAGTACTTTGAATGTACTCGCAAACCACCTTAAGATAAAACAACTGATATGCAATTTAGCCGTGGTAGGATGGCTACAAGAGGGGTTCTTTTATAAATTAGTTTCTCTTGTAGACATAACATGCCTCTATATCTTTGTTGAAAAACTTTTGTAAAACATTCTTGGAAACCTTTTAGAAAAAGTTTTAAGAAAAACACTAGGATTGGGTCACCCATTTGTCTTTCCTTCCGGTCATTGCATGACCAAATTCCTTCCTCCTTTTTCCGACCATCCCATGGTCAAAACATTTCCAAGCCATTTATCTTTCGAAGTCCTTTTTGAAATTAAAAACCATTACCGTTGTACAGCTGCCAGCACAACCGTCCATGACCGAGGACTCGGCTATTAGAATAGATTTACACTCTGCAGAGGTTGTACACTATACCCACACCATCCGATTACCCGTCCCTGATCCACACCGATCGTGGGTCGAATAACTGGTCAAGACCTTTCGGATGCCCTCTCCGGTAGAAGTGCCTACCCTATGAGGTTAATCCCCTCAACACCGGGACACTCTATATAGTAACCAGCCAACCGGAGCGCGTTTTGCACCTCGACGGCTGTGCGCTTTCAATGAGGGGCTCATAGTATCGCGTGGAGGCCCATAGACCCTTTGTTCCTTCCCCCGGTCGATGCTACGCATGGACCGTTAGGCAGAGAAGGCCCACCCTCCGGGTATTGTTTGCCCCTGTAGAAGTGTGAGGACCTTATACCGAATCGGAGAAACTTCCAGCCCAGCCCCATCCCATTCCAGAGTAATGTGGTTGCACGGGTTAATTGTGCTAGCTTCACAACTGGCCAGCCCGGTTGTTTTCGTAAACATTTTTCCTCCTTCCTTTGCCTACCTTTTTGTAAAACAAAACTTGTTTCCTTTTTTAAACCACTTGGTAGGCCAGGCCTCACCAAGGTTTTCTCATAAAACATTTTTGTAAATCATTTCCCGGGGTCTTCCGATCCTACACTTTTGTTTAGGCTAGAACGGGTTTTCCAAGGGGTTATGGTGTTAAACAACATCTACCATACTAAGGGCAGGTAGGTAACATAAAGAAAAAGGGTTGTACCTAATGGTACCAAGGGATAACAGTATGGAGGAGCCAAACATTTCCCATATAACATAATATAGTAAAACAATGCATTTTGCATAAACGGGTAGATAAAACATGCATCGATAAAATAATAGGGAAAGTCTTATGAGCAAGAAGGTGGCTTGCCTTCATTGGCAACTTGTCCCTGGTCTCCTTCTTCAAGATACTCCCAATCACCTTCCTCGTACCCTTCCTCGTTCGTATCTATCATCGCAAAAGAAAGTAAACAAACAAGCAACACACCATACATCAATCATGGAGCAAACAAGTCAAGCAGTACAGAATAAGTACTCAACTAGACTATCCAAAACACACATTGGTATCTCCTGAAATAAGCAAGTCAAGGTCTTTGGAATCAACTAAATTGGGCACTCATAAAAATAATAGTGAATTTACTAGTGAACACTAGCCTAATAAGCAAACAAGTGCTGCACCACTCATCTGCAAGGAAAAAGGGATAAAAAATAATAGTGCTGGGTAGGAAACAGAAATACTAAGCCAGCCCAATTGGATCATGATTTTAGCTAATATGGTTGATTTATAGAAATTTTAACACTGCAGCAAAGACTAGAATCACTCAAATAATTCCCGGCACAGAAATATTCACACTAAAAATATGACCTTCTGGGATTAGGTAGGTATAGATGGTGCTCCACTCCTGGAGTTGGAATTAGTCAAAAAGGAGTTTGACAAAAGCTTTTAGAATTTCTTCAAGAATCTTCTGTCCCAAACTTTCAAAAATTACTACAGGTGACAAACAACTCCTAAAGGTGCGATTCCAATTTTACTGGATAGGTAGGTTAAAAAGGAAGGTCTAGGAATTGGTTTAATATTTTTATGGCTTGCAGAAAATTTACTAAAAATAAAACAGTGAAAACTGCCTAGTCCTACTCCAAATATTATTAAGGAAACTACAATCATTATTTTGGCAAGCTACTGCTGTGAGGTGGTGGGGATTTACAGGGGTAACCTCCAGAGTTTAAATCAGGTCAAACCGAGGTTTTAGTGATTTTTGGCCGATTTAAATATGCATCACATCTTTTTGGATCTTTTAAACAAATAAAAAAAGAAAAGGGGCTAGGTGGATCTGAGGCCTGGCTAAGGCCTGTGCAAGAGCAGGGCCGGCCCGTTTGCGTGTCAGCGTGCGCGGGAGCTGAGGATTTCAAATCCCCGTCGGGGGCCCCACACGTCAGCGCTTGTGGGCTGGTGAAGAGGTATCCAACGCCGTGGGTCGTTAGATATAAACAGATCCAACAGCCCAGGGCCTATCTTCCTCGCGAGGGTGGTGTCGCCGGCCACGAACCCTAGAGGCTACTGGGGAGGTTCGGGGAGGCTCACCTAGGGCCGGAGCGGCGTCGGGTACGGCTTGGTTCGACATGGTTGACGACATCGGTTCGAACGAGGGGAGTCAGCAGCAGCTTGGGCTCCAGGGACAGTCAGGGATGGTCTCGCGGCATCGGCGTCCTTGGCTCCTCTTCGGTGACGCTCCCACAGATCCTGGGGAAGAGGGGAAACAAGGTCAGAGGGGGTTGTAGGAGTCCTGCATGCATGCATGGGTGGTTGTGAAGAGAAGGGAAGGAGCGGTGGCATCGTCAACCTTCACCTTCCCTCGGTCGGTACCACGGCGGTGTGATGGGAAGAGTGGGAGGCAGGAGCCGAGCGAGCTCGGGTCCTCCCTGGGGTGGAGTGGGAGTGTGTTGGGGTGGAAATGGGGTGGATGGCGAGAGCGGTAGGTGGCTCAAGGGTTTTATACCAAGGAGGAGCGGCTCACAGTGCACCGCGTGCAGGGGCCGTCCATGGCGAGGTTGGGGAGTATGGTAGACCAGGAGAGGGAGGGATTGTGTCACTGGGAGCCAGGGAGGTTTTGGAGGCGTGTGGACTAGCGCACGGCCCCGAGACGGTGCGGGATGTCCCAACGGCGCCCTTGCCCGTTAGGTGCTCGACGCCAGGTCACGTCGTGGTCGGTCTAGGGGTGGGCTAGGGGGTGCTAGGTCTAGACGTTGGGGTGGTGGAGAGAGCAGTGGGCGGTGTCCACTACCTGCGCAAGCCGTGTTTCTATACCTGGGAGCTGGGGAACGCGGGGGTGTGCGACGTGGCCATGGTGACATGGCCGATGAGGGTTGGGGGTAGATGGGGCGCCTGTTGAGCAAGGGAGAAGGGGTGGGCGGTGCCTGGGGAAGACGCGAGCTGCTCGGGCCCAAGAACACGACCGCATAGTGGCTAGTGGGGCTGAAGGTGGCAATGCAAGATCTTGCCGATCTGCCGCCCTGCCACTCCCTCTCTCTCTCGTCTAGGGTGATCAATGATGGCCAGGGTGGTGGAGAGAGGGGCATTGCAACGTTGGATACCTTCCAGGGCACATGCATACGATGCATCGAGGTGTAGAGAGTGGGAGGGTGTAGGGTGATCTAGGGCGGCACACGCTCGGGGTCGACTTTGTTCGATGCCCATGTCGAGCACAAGCCACCAATGGCAGGGGTAGGGGTATGGGGGTGTAGAGGGAGGTAGGGTGAGTGAGTCCAGGCCATGGTTCCCTCCTAGATCAACTCCAAAAAGCTTGCAAGGTTCATCTAAAGTAGGTAGGAAATAAGGTGACCATTTGCTATAGTTGCCAAATGTGCTCATAGCACCAACATGCAAATGGAGCAAGGTTGGGGTTTTACCCAGGTGCCTTGTAGGTTTGCTTATGACCATGGCAAGATAGAGAGGCATGGGATTTTTATGGCCCAAGGGATGGGGGCTTGATCAATCAAGTTGATCCTTCTCTATTTTTTCCCAAAGCACCCATTAGAGTTATGCTAGGGTTTAATCATAACTAATTCTAGGGGCAAAGACCACTAGGACACACTAGAATGGCAAGTACAAAGTTTTAAACTAGTCAAAAGATAATACAAACTAAGTAAATAACAGACAATGTATAGTTTAACTTAAAAAGTTTTATTTCCCCCTAAACTTTGGGAGTTGCAACCTAGGCAATCAGGGTAGAAATGTAGGGATGTTACAGCTCTGATACCAACTTCAGGCGTGACGCAAGCGGGTCCTTGTTCGCGTCTGCTCCATCCTCCGGTGCACGCGTCTTTTTCCCGTGGGAAGCTCCAGCTGCCGGAGCGCGGCTTACGCTGGAGGCGACGGCGTCCCGGTTGTGGCGACCGCGATTGCAGGATTCGCCACGCGGGCGGCTGTTTTGCCCAACCCCTCCTGGAGAAGACGCCTGTTTATGCTTGCTTCCTCCGTGCACCGTCTGGTCCGCGCCTTTACAGACGACGAGGTCGTGGGAGTTGCCCACCTAGCTAGGGACGCCCTCGGCTTGCTGCTTGTTCGAAGTGGCCACAAGGAGCTGCACGCGCTCCTGCTGGCGACGAAGTTCCTCGCCCTCAAGGTGTTTTATCTCCGCAGCTGCTGCCTTGGCTGCCCTCATGTTCTTGGCGGGAGTGTTGTCGACAGGCTGCGCCACACCTGCATGCGAATCGGCGATGCGGTCCAGTTCCGACGCCAGGTCGCGCACCCGGTGCTAGATCTTCTTGGCAAAACCGTGAGCCGCGTTGTATTCATGCACGGTGTCGTTCAGCCGACGCTGGTTAGCCGCGACCTTGGTGGCTTCCTCCAGGAGTTTTTGGCGCGTAGCTTCGAGCGCTGCTGCTGCAGTCGCTGGATCCGTCTTGACAACGACCGGACCGCGCAAGTGCTGGATGGAGGCGGTGAGCGGGTCTTGCTCTTGCTCGGGCACGGAGTTTTCTCCTCCTGACCGACGTTATTGAGGTGGTCGGTGGTTTCCGTGAGCGTTTACCACCATGACTTCAATGCAACCACTCCCTACGGCTGGGCCACGGGTGAGGGGCACGTCGAGGACGGGGTTGACCACGCTGGGGAAAACCTCAGCGACAGTGGCGATGTAGACGCGGACGTCTCCAAAATGCATGATGGAGCCATCAGCGGGGAATGTGTTACCGGCGAAGCACGCTGCGTTGTCGATGACGCATTCGAAGGCACCCAGCGTGAGAACGAGGCCAGAGGCCACGCCTTCGCCGGCGACGAGCGGAAGTCCCGTGCGGAAGATGATCCTAGCCGAAGCGTTGTTCCCCACGGTGGGCGCCAACTGTCGTGGTGTGGAACACGGCAATGGCATCGGGGATGGCAAAGAAGGGAGATGCATTCGGTGGCTCACACAACGGGTTGGGCATGGTGAACTGCAAACACAGCGACGTACCCAGGTTCGGGGCCCTCTTGGCGAGGTAACACCCCTACTCCTGCAAGATGAACTATATGCGGGAGCTGATGCTCAGTACAAACACTCCTTGAGCTGTTTCCATAGGGACTATTGAGAGCTAGAGGAAGATGGGGACTTGATTCTAGCACTTCTATCCTTTTATCGTTGCCTACCTAGGACCCTAGCTCTGCCCTCCCTTATATACTGGTCTGGGGGGCAGATTACAGATCGGGTCCTAGAGTTTACTGTTTGGATATGGGTTTAAAAGACAAGGCCGGCTATAGGGCCTAGCCAGTGGGCCAGGACCCATTCCGCCCTTCATTTAGTGTCATCCTTCTCTTTAGTGGTCACCCGGGCTTCTTTGGGGCGTCATCCTTGCTTTAACGGTCACCCGGACTGCTTTTGCCAATCCAGCCGACCACCTTGCTTTATCTTTGGCGGGTAGCGCTGGCTATGACGGCATGCCAGCTAGCCCTATGACGAGGGAGAGCCAGAGGCGTACCCCGCATGGAGCGTCAGCCCTTACGTGCTCTCCATCGAATCCGAGGTGAGCCGGGTGGAAATGGCCACCCGGCCAGTTCTTCTGGCCACCGGCTAGACGGGCCAGCCGGGAAGGTTATAAGGCCAGCCAGGTGTGTTCGCCAGTTAGCTAGAGTTGTCCTTCCTAGAGGCTAGGCGGCCTGCATCTTCTGGACCCGGCCTACTTATGCCTGGCTTTCCCCACCCGGGGGTTATCCCCTCGACATTGCAAAAACCAGGTATATCTCTAACTGAGTTTAGAAGCAAAGAAAACTAGTTTAAGGTTTTATAACACCTAAGTGGAAACTTAGCTTTCACTTTCACAACCCTGTTGGGGTGAAGTCAAAGTCATGAATCAATTCACAAGTCATTTTGAAAACATCTGATGACGGAATAGTATGGCCACTCCAACTGTCCATAACCACGAACGGGGCTATTCGAATAGTTTGACACTCTACAGAGGTGGTACACTTTCACCACAATATTCGATACATCGATCAGGAACAATCCTGGATTCACCATACTTAGTATGCGGATAATCAATCTAACCTTTCAATTACACGTCCTATTATAGGCACCTCTCCTATGAGTTTGGCCTCCCAGCCATGACCTTCCGTCATCCTGGGAACTACATAGGTGGTCAATCTTCACGAGGTAGCCTCATCTCAAACCTCGGCCACAAGGGAACCCATACTAAGGTATATAAACTTACAGTCAAGCCCTACCCAATTTCGGGAATTGTGGTTGTACGGTAAAATTGGAATGGTATCGCATCCAGAAAACCATCAGTTTTATAAAGGGCTAAGTCTCATGCCTCAACAATTTTATCATCAAAGTCACCTTGTGTTCACTAACACATGTCAAAACATTTCATTAGAATGACTCATTATTCTAAGGTTTTCATAATCATTTTCACCAAGTATTCCCATCTAAAGTGATCATGTTTTATGCTTAGCACTAGCCACTAAAGTTGGGGGTAAACACTAATGAGGGGTGGTAAACAAGTGCGAATTATCTAAGTTCAATCTCATGTCTCAGGATGACATCAAGATCTACCTAACTTAGGCCAAGTTTTATGCTCTTTATGCTACCTCTAAAACTTTACAAAGTTTACAAGTCACTAAGTAAACACAAATAGAAAGATTTGATAATAAAGAAATAAGAGTAAAGCTTGCAATTAAAACTCTGATTTGGTATAATAAGGTGGTATAATCACATATGCCTAATGAATCTAGTTTTCATAATCCACTTGTAGTGTTAGGCTTGCAAAGTTGCAAGTGTAAGCATGCCTTGTGCAGAGCAGTGGTTGAAGTTCTCCTCGGCTTCTTCCTCATAGTAATCTCCTTCCTCTTCGTATCTTTGGTCGATACTAGCGTCTATAAATAAATACGAGGTACACAATCACCAAACAATACTTAACTAATTCTATTTATCACACCAGGGTTTTCACTAGAAGATCTAGCATCATCACAATCATCACAAAGATTAGGGCACTAGTTTCATTTATTTTACTTTAGAAGATTAATTTCTACTCATTGAAAAAGTACTTAAGATTTAATATTCTCCAACTAAAACATGGGATCATGTTGACACATGTCATCACCACATATTTCAGTACTTAGGAATGTGATTTAAAGTGGTGTCACAATTTAATAAGGTTTAACCTTTTTATTTTAATTAAATAAAGTGGCTAGAAATGCCTATGGGGCATTATTTTATTACTTGTCCATTATTAATGCAAGTAAACCTATATATTTTTACATATTCAGAAAGGTCTCATCAAATGTGATTCTTGAGAGTTGGAATCAACTCAAAAGCATTTGTGGTTGAATTTTGAAAAATGTTTGAATGCATAACAGTCTCTGCCTTGTTAGTTTTACTATAGGTGATCTATAATTCCAAATGAGTTGAATCCAACAGGATTGGATTAAGAATTTCAATACCTTTCTAACAAAATTGATTTCATGCAATTTGGTTTAGTGAATCTCTCTGAAATAATTTTTAAATCTACTGCTAGAACTAAGTTTGAAACTAAAATGAAGAATCTAAATTTAAACTACTAGGTCGCGCGGGAGTGCTAACTGGGCCGGCCCACTGCACAAAGCGCGCACGGGTGGGTTAAGTGGTCGTCCCCACCATTCAGTGAGACAGGGGGTGCGAAGGGGTATGGGGCTATTACAACCGTAGGATTAGATGTAAGATCTACGGCTGAGGGTCATCGTCAATGTCTGAACAAAACGCGACAAGCACGAACCCTAGAGCAGCCAGTGGTGGTCTATGGTGTCTCACCGGGGCTCAGTCGATGGTCGGCGATGGGGGCGAACGACGAAGTCAACGACGGCGATCCTCCTGGTACTAGAGGCTCCTCTTGAGGTGGCTCCAATCAACGACGCCCTTCTCCTCTAGCAGCGGCCAGCTCTGGCGAAATTCTGGTGATGCTGCGGTCGCCTTGCTCCGGGAACGAGTGGGGACGATCAGTGAGAGGTGGGGAGTAGAATGGTGTGAAGAATTCGAGCGGGGGAGGCCTCTATTTATAGTGCGACCAGGGAACCGAAGGGTGCGGGCTGAGCTCATCGAGGTCGGCTTCACAGCGAGCTACGTGCATGGCCGAAGGTAGGGGACGGTGTGCGGTCTCCTGGCGATGCTCAACGGCTTTATGGAGAGGCATGGGGCTGTGCGGATCGGTCGGAAAGCATCGACGCTCTTGTAGGGTTTGCAGCATAGAAAACAAAAAATCCTACGACGGGAACAACTAAGTACCAAGATCTATCTACTAGATACAAGAAACGGGTGGATATACATCCATATAATACATACCCTCGAAGACCGAATAGCGTTAACGAGGTTGTACTCGTGGATGATGTAGACGAACGCTTGCCGATCTCAAGATCGTGATGAAGTCTATCTGGTCCAGCCGGTACATCACCGTCAAGTCCAGCACCGCAAAGCAGTGGTGCATCCGTGATCGCACACACATCCGGGTGCCCTGACAACCTCTGTGCCATCTCTCCAGTGAAGCAGCAGAAGCAAAAAATCCTTCCAGAAAAAGCCACCGGGAACATGTATCTCGCTGATCCGAGACCATGGGGAAATTCTAAAGGGGGGAGAGAGATCCTTCGCGAGGATGTGTGCTTTGAGAGGAGGAGAGGGGGGCACCCCAAGGGGAATGGTGCCCAGCCATGGTGGCTTCCCCTACCTCTTCCACATTCATGTGGGTGGAGCTCCCACTCAACATGAAAAGCCTCCACTGCCATAAAAGAGCCTCCACTAAAAAATCCACTCACATGCATTAAATTTCCACCAAATTTAATGCAAGCTCTCATTTAAATAAAACTATTTTATTTATTTATTCAGAATTTTGTTAATTACTTTAATTAACAAAAATTCACATAAAACCCGTTTGCTAGTATTCAATTTCACATGCAGAACCAGTTTCAGCAATTTCAACCAAAACAGTTTCGGTGTCTAGTGAAATAAATTCCTGCACTTTCCTTTTTCTTTCTCTGGCATATTATTTGCTCCAAATGGTGTCGGTATCCCTTAAGTGTGTCACCCTATGGTTCGTGAATAATGTAGACATGATTGAGAACCCTCTCCGATCAATTATCAGTAGCTAGACCTGGAGATCCGTACTGACTCCTACATATTGAACGATGACTTCTGTGATCATGTAAACCTTATACGCATGTAAATCAATCCCTTTGTCTCGCGATATATTAAATGTCCGAGATTTGATCGTCGATATCTCCATACCTAGATTGATCTCGTTACCGACATGTACTCTTTTATTGTTCCCGTGATATAACATTCTAGTGATCAAATCACTCGCTTGCAAGCTAACCAATCTAATATCACCGAGAGGGCCTAGAGTATATCTCTCCATCATCGGGATGGAAAAATTCCACTCTTGATCCATGAGCCTCAACATAACACCTTTGTATCACTGAACCTATCTTTATAGTCACCCTGTTACAATGTGATGTTTGATGTTATCAAGATACTCCTCCGGTGTTAGTGATTGACATGATCTCATGGTCTAAGGATTAAGATTACTTCGTATAATGTTATAGAAATATAAACCCAATGACCTTGATCGTAATGCTATACTTTGGATGAATATTCATCACATCATTCCAACAATGTTGTGACCTCATTATTAACAACGTCCAATGTCCATGATCAGGAAACCTTTGATCATCTTGTTAATCACCGAGCTAGTTTATAAGAGAGGCATAACTAGGAACTTTCTATTTGTTTATAAACACACATGTATTAATGTTTCCGTATTAATACAATTATAGCATGCAAAATAAACATTTATCATAAATAAGGAATATGATAATAACCACTTTATTATTGCCTCTTGGGCATATTCCCTTCAGTCTCCCACTTGCACTAGAGACAATAATCTAGTTAGAAAGCTTTGTGTATTGAACACCTATGGCTTTCTGGTGTTCCATATACGTGATTGAAAGTGGTTAACATAATCTACGGATCTGACGCTTTCAGGTCCGTGTGTATTTGCATGTCTTTGCATCTTCACGCATCACTCATTCTCCAATGAGATGGCATTGTATAAATTTGGTCTTTTGGTGAGACCTTTAGTTCCTTGCGGTTAAATCATGTCGATACTATTGTCGTACAATATATCTTTAGTGTTAGCCCATTGCGAACCAAACCTTATTTGATAACAAACTAATTGACACAAATGCCTTCCTTTCCCGCTATTGTAGCACTCATATACTTAGCCTTTTGTTGTAGTATCCGTCACAATGTCTTAACTTTTGGAATTCATCCAAATCCTTCATGGAAACTCCTTTCCATTTCATTGTGCCACCCATAGTTTAAATTGAGATCAACTTAATTTGTATCTTGTGAAAAAACTAGTATCAATGTAACGCACTTGAATCTTCCAAAAGATTATAAGAATATCCTTACTATCGTCCAATGATCATTTTATGATTCATTCTGGTATATGCTCATAACACTTAGAGCATAGGACATATTTGGATGTGTACATATCATGGTATGATTGATCAAAACTTTATTGTGATTTCACTCATCAAGTGTCAAAGCACTTGAATCTTGTTTCACTTATCAAGTGCTGATACACTTGAATCTTGATTCAATTCTTTTCCATACGACAAGATCCTGTTCTTGTCGTTTCTATATTGAACCCCTTCAATATCTCATATATGTACGTTTGGCACGACCATATTAGCATCACTGTCTATCCATGTAGAAATTCATGCAGGGGCGGACCAACACCTAGGGCAGCCCGTGCTGCAGCCCTGGTCTTATGGCCAAAACTACACTAGAATTCCTTTAAAAATTGAAAAAAATGTGTAAAAAAATAACTAAATGCCTAAACACAAGGGCCAGTCCGGGGCTTAGCCAATTTCTGGGTCCGCCCATGCATTCATGCTAAATATACGGGTTTTTCCTAAGTCTTTCATCAAGATGAAATTCTTAACCTTTGTCAATAAAATACACATCATTTCTAATCAACAATATGTCCTCCACATAATGTATTAGAAATATGTCTTAGTTCTCCCGCTTAATTTCTTGCAAATGCAAGCATCTTCATCGTCTCCTATTGAAAACTCCTTTAATAGTTTCATCACGGTGAAGATTCCAACTCCGCGATGCTTACTTCAACCATTCAAGTTTGCATGCCCTTTTTAGCATCCTTTGAATTAACAAAACCCTTTGAATCATATCATGCACACGTCCTAGGTAACCATTCTTTTGGAAGAACTTTGTTTTGTTTATTCATCTACCATATACCAAATTATATGCAGTGGTTGCTACTTTAATCCGTCCAGACTAAATATCGCTATGAAAAATCAAATCTTGTCATACTCAACTCCTTGAACAATGTCGTAAAAAACTTTACGATGTGTCGAATATTTCATAGATGTGAAACATCCATGTCAGTTTCTTTGTAGATCCAAATACGACCAATAGGTTTTTACACCTTTCCGGAGGGTCTTCCAAGTTTAAAAACTTGATTTCTCGTGTATGGAACTATCACGGATTTTAGGGCTTCAAGCCATTTGACGGAGTTAGGGCCCATCATTGCTTCTTTGCATGTAGTCGGTTCATCATTTTCAAACAATAATGATTTATTCTCAAATCTTAGTATTTGATTATTTATCCGACCTACTTTGTTCAATAGGAACTTAGACCTCCATGACTACAACCTTTGAGGCACGTGAGCCATGAGCATTTTGGCTGCCTCCGGAACATCTTCCGTCGTTGCGCAACTCAGCACATAGAGCTAAGGTTCGTTAACCTTATCAAAGTTCTATTGTCCTCCCACTTAACTTTTGCAAAAAATTCCTTTTTCAAGAAACTTTACATATCAAGTGACAAACCCTTTTGTCCTCGGTATTATGGAGGAATACCCTATGGTTATTCAAAATAACCTACAAATACATGCTCATCCGACTTTGGTTGTAAACATCATACTTATGCTTAGCATACCAAAATTTAAGAAAGGACAACTTGGGTTTTATCCCAAACCATGTGTCATTTCAACGGATCAAGATAGAGCTCTTTCAGTGTAAAAGCGGTAGTCTCTAAAGCTTTAATATTTTCAAACATAATGGCAGTTTTATAAATAACACCTTTGATACAACCATGTCAAACAAGTTTTCATTACAAATCTCAAACATTCCATATTCCTATGGTGTTTCGGGAGATGTAAATCTAGTTGTTTTGCTAAACTTGCAACTCAAATAAATCCGTTTATGATAAAATCATAAATCATTTATTTTCTTGTTACACTTGCAAATCAAATCAAATCTGAAGCGATCAATCCCTTTAAGAATTGGATCATGTGTTTACAGTGCTAGTCCCTTGGATTGATTAGCTAGCACACACAGTTTCGATAAATAAAAGAGTATCAATGCGTCACATTATTACAATGATTGGTCCAAGAATATAAATATTACAAATTTTCTTAGCTCGTAGCTGTCTCAAATAACATAGTTCAACAAATAAACAATATATAAAGGCTCCATCACGCCACAGCCAACTCGCTGAGTGGATATTCGCAACCTAAACGATAACCTTACTTGTCATCAAAATAACATGCAACATAAAAAGTTGCAGCCATGAATGGTTAATACATTTGAATTGTATTGCAAGATATCACTGTTATGTGGACACAATTGGCAACCTGTCATATACATGCACACTTTGGCTAGTGGAGTTTAGGCTATTTCCATAAAGCAGCATTTTCTCCCACCTTTTCAAATTAAGTTTTAGTTCATCAAAATAACTAAGAACAACTCGTGTCACTCGAGAGCTCCTAAAACTATGGACACATTGAGTCACTCAAGTGCTCCTATAACCCATTAAGTTCACCCATCAAGTTTTACTAGAGAAATTGGAATGAATGAGACTTTTCAACTGCGTCAAGAGAAGTTACTCGTAATTTTCCATTACCGGGGACCCGGCTAAGTACTTAGTTCATAAACCATCTGCAGAGGCTAGTACACTTTATCCACAAGACCCGATCAACCCCTTTTGAGACAAGACCAGGACGAGACCTTCAAAAAACAGAATCATGAGCCTAGCTCCGGACCGTACCATCCTATCAACACCTACATCTGCTAGTCACGGTAGTACATGATCCTATAACTTACTCAGTCAAGTCAGAGCCCATATTACATGTCGTTGTACATGGAAGTTACTAATCAAGACCGCATATTTTTTCTTTCAAGCCCGGGTGGTAATCCCCACCAAAATCCACACTCAATGACCCAATCAATGCCATTCCACCCAGGTAATTCATTGATTAAGTGGTTTTCATTTAAGCAAAACATAATCATTCTCATACACATATGTATCATGAAAACCACCCACGCAACTAATAGCATGGCTAAGCATCTACAATACGATGGCTATCAAGGAATCAACTGGGGTCTATGACAATTCTATTGGGTACTCACACCATAGCATAACATATATAATATAAAACATTTCCTTCAATGCAAGCTACTGAAAACTAAATGCATAATAAACAATAGGAGATTCATGATAGTGACACTTTCCTCAGTTGTAGTAATCATTCACACAGTCGTCGCAATCACAAATATCACACTCCGGGAAATCTATCGCACAAAACAATAATTACAATCAATCATACAGTCAAGGAACACAACAAAACAATATGCATGCATTTTATAAAAGAGAAACAATTTCAAAAGGTTTCCATAAACATTTTCCATTAAACAAATAGGCTTTTAATAGTAATCTGGATAATTTCAGAAAAGTTTGGAAAACATTCTACTGGATAGGTAATGTTCATAGCTTTCATTTGCCACTGGTTTCACCTTAAAAGGATTTACAGATTAAAAGTTATAGCCAAAATACCAATTTAATGGATTTAATAGTAGCTAATTATTTTGCACTGTAACAAAATCAACTAATGCTATAGTGACGTGGATTACAATTTTTTGAATCCATAGACAACAAATTTTCCAATTTTGGAGTTATGGATATTTTTCTATAAATTGTTTACCATATAACAGATTTAAATATTCTAGAAAATATGAATTGGTCAAATTACGAATTTTATTGCATGATAATATTCTACACATTATTATGAATCCATACATATATCATTTGTATTTTTCTGACAAATATTCAATTTTCTACGAATTTTACAAGTTCTACAAATATTCTGGCTATTTTAAAACAGGATTGCACCGTCAGCCGACAAGACGCCACACAGCGCGATCTGATTGGCTGCGGGCGCTGAGTGGGCCACGACGTGGCGTCGCTCATGCATACGGGCAAGTGGCGCGCCATGAGTGGCTAGTACCGCTTTGGGGAGAAGCTTCTAATCTGAACAGTCCGAGGGCGATCGGACGGATGGGAGTGATTCCTTCCTGGTTCTCACCGACGACGATGAAGAAGACGGTGGTGGTGGCTCAGACGGTGGCGGCGCTCCAGTCACCCTTGGTAGCGTTGAGGACATCCACGAGAAGCGGATGAAGACGTTGGGATCCCTCGTGGCCTTTGCTTCGTTCTTCTGTTCACGTGCAGACGGTGAGACGCGGTCGACGGCGTATAACCGCTGCAATTCCGACGAACAATTGGATAGGATGTGGTGACCTATGGAGGGGGATAAGAGGTCAGGGAGACGCAGTAACGAAAGGGGGTTCAGATAGGGGAAAAAGGGAGGCGCGACAACCTCGAAATCAAGCTCGTACTGAGCCTTCCTTGGCGGCGGCGGACGGCGAGATCGGAAGAACTTCGTGGTGGCGCTAGGGTTGCAAAAGAAACGAAAAAAACCATACGGCTCGATGCGGGAGATTTTTAAGGGTGGGTGGCGTGCACGGGCCGAAAAATCGTACTGGAATAAGCCTAGTTTCGTGGGGGAGGTTACAGCGTGCTCGCGGTGGTCTCCGGAGCGAGGGGAAGAATATCGGTGTGTGTCCACTCTGTCGGTCGTATGGGGGCACTGACGAGTGGGCCAAGGCATCGAGAGAAAAAAAAGATGGGGAGAGGGGGTGCGGCTAATGCTGGGCTGGCTCGGCTAGGTGGGTCGCTGATGCTGCTTGCACGCGCGGGTGCGGCAGGTAGAGGGGAGAGGAGAGGCAGGCCGAGTGGACTAGTTGGCCTGGCCAGTTAGGTTTCCCCTTTTTCTGTTTCTTTTATTCTTTTTTTCTCTAGTTTCTTTAATTACTTCTGAAATATAGCTCCAAATGAGCTCAAACAGATTTGTAAATTTTTCTAAAACTCAACACAGCATTTTAGGACTACTTGGGAACTTATTCATGTCCATTTATAATATTCAAACAATAGGTTTTGTTTAGAAACCCTAATAGATGCATAAAGGATTTTCAAATAGGTTTTTTTTACAAATGGTTTTGAATTTGAAATTTTTGCAAGATGCTTAATGCAATGCATATGAATCCTATGAACCTTTCCCATTTTAAAATTTGGGATGTTATAGACTAACCCCCTTAAGATGAATCTCGTCCTTGAGATTCGAAATGGCTAGCAAATAGGTTCTAGTGGTGTTCTCGGAGATTATACTTCTAGCATCATTTGGCTTCTCTTCCATGGGTACATTCATCAAGCTAACCCCCTTAAGAGAACTGCACTTGGAATCTACAAACATCTAAGACTTAATTGTGGTATCTTGTACCAGCTATCAATTTGTTCTGCAATGAGTTCACTTTAACAGATCCTCTAAGTAACTCCATATGTGACTAATCTCATCCATTAATGCCTTATATGAACGAATATGATGCAAAGGTATTGAAAAGGTATGAGTGCGTTGCATAAATTAACCAGAAGCTTACCAGTCACAAGGCATGGCTTATTGAGTTCTGTCTTCATGTTCATGTGGTTCACAGTTGCCTTCTCAGTTGAGTTTGACTTGGTTCCATCTTCTGGACAACTGTAGACATAGTGTCCCAACTTCCTGCACTTGTAGCATTCCACATTACTGAGATCTTTATTTCCATTATGTTGATGGCCATTGCTACCTTTGTTGTGGCCATTACCGTTGTGGCCATTACCTCCGTTGTTGTGGTCATCAGAATTGTCATTGCCATCACGAAAGGTACGTTTATGATATGATCCTGAGTTGTGATGACCATTGTGCTTCCTCTTGCGTCATTCCACTTTCTTGTGCTTCCCTTCAAGAATTCTAGCCTTGTCCATCAACTCTTGGAAAGTGGGGCAGCAGACCACAGACAACTGCAACGAGAGCTCATCACTGAGACCATCCGAAAACCTCTCTCTCCTCTTGGCATCAGTGTCAAGATCTTCAGGAGCATAGCGCAATAGTTGTTGAATTCCTCTATGTAGTTTGCCACTTTGAGATTAGTTTGGTGCAAGTTGCGAAACTCCTTCCTCTTCAGACTCAGGACCCCTGAAGAAACATGGTTGGATTTGAATCCATCTTCAAACATGGCCCAAGTAACAGTGTCCAGCGGGTGGGTGATTTGGAAAGTATCCCACGAAGAAGCAGCTGGTCCCTCCAGTAGGTGAGCAACAAATCTCACCTTCTCAGCATTAGTGCATCCAACAGTCACTAAGTCTTTGTTCACCGAGCGCAACCAGTCAAGAGCGATCATAGGTTCAGGTGCAGTGGAGAACTTAGCTAGCCTAAGTTTCAGAAACCTGGTGAGAGCATCCTCCTGGGGCTGGTTGTTGTTGTTGTTGTTGTTGTTTTTGTTGTTGTTTTTGTTGCTGTTGTTGTTGTTGTTTTGTGCAGCCATGAATTGAGTCATCACCTGTGCCAGCTGTGTATAGGCTGCTATCAGCTGCTCCATCTCAGTGGGTTGACGGCGAGGTGGCATATGTTTGGGACAACATAGATAAGTTATAGATAGAAGGGACTAGATAAACTAGTACTACCCATAACTATATGAAGCAATTAGTGACACAAACAAGCAAACCCATCATAAGAAATCAACACACAAGCAACCACTTGCATAAAAGAATTACAGGGGTCTAATATTATCAGTATATAATCAAAAAATAGTTTGAATATGTTGGGGACAATACTAGAGCAAAATAGAGCAACATATAAGCAATACACAAAATCTGTCAAAACGGTACAGCAGGTTTCACGAATTTTCCTGACCGACTTAAACACGTCAGAGAATTTAGCTGATTTTTGTTCATATAGTACACGAAGTTCCGCACCAAACCCTATTTTTTCAGATGTTTCCAAGTTTTCAAAAAAAACATGAAAAATCATACAATACAGCAGGTTTAGTAGAAAATTGCAACACCGATATCACGAATTTCAATCAATTCACACCAATAAACTAATCTAAAAACCTCACAAAATATTCAGAAACTTTGGAGTTCAAAACTAACTGATCCTAAACAAGGCATAACACGAAATAGCTTAATACAAACAAACAAGCAACCTATATTGTCATACCACATAAGTTGGTAAGATCAATATGCTAACATGAAAGCGATGATCTCCTGAAGAGATAAAACATGGTGGTTTAATCCTAACCAAACTTGATGAGACATTCCTTTTTGTCATTCTATTTCTTATTCAACTTGTAGGACAACCCTCATATAGGTACCAAATGAATGGACAACTTCAAATTTTGAACAAGAAGAGGTTCTAGAAAAAATAGACAAGGAATATAAGAACTCTAATAAGTAGAAAATATGATAGTTATCCTAATAGAGGTCTCCTATTTCTAATCCTGTTCTAAGGTCATGAACCTACATTCAAAGCAATGCTCTGATACCATCTGAAGTGATCCAACCCGTTAAGAATTGGATCATGTGTTTACAGTGCTAGTCCCTTGGATCGATTAGCTAGCACACACAGTTTCGATGAATAAAAGAGTATCAATGCATCACATTATTACAACGATCGATCCAAGAATATAAATATTACAAAGTTGCTTAGCTCATAGCTAGCTCAAATAACATATTTCAACAAATAAAAAATATATAAAGGCTCCATCAGGCCACAGGCAACTCGCTAAGTGGAGATTCACAACCTAAACGATAACCTTACTTGTAGTCGAAATAACCTGCAACATAAAAAGTTGTAGCCACGAATGGTCAATACATTTGAATTGTATTGGCAACATATCACTATTATGTGGACACAATTGGCAACCTGTCATATACATGCACACTTTGGCTAGTGGATTTTAGGCTATTTGCATAAAGCAGCATTTTCTCCTACCTTTTCAAATTAAGTTTTAATTCTTAAAAATAACTAAGAACAAATCGAGTCACTCGAGAGCTCCTAAAACTATGGACACATTGAGTCACTCAAGTGCTCCTATAACCCATTAAGTTCACCCATCAAGTTTTATTAGAGAAATTGGAATGAATGAGATTTTTCAACTGCGTCAAGAGAAGTTACTCATAATTGTCCATTACCGGAGACATCGCAAAGTACTTAGTTCATAAACCATCTGCAGAGGCTAGTACACTTTACCCACAAGACCCGATCAACCCCTTTTGAGAGAAGACCAGGACGAGACCTTCGGGAAACATAATCATGAGCCTAGCTCCGGACCGTACCATCCTATCAACACCTAAATCTGCTAGTCACAGTAGGACATGATCCCATAACTTACTCAGTCAAGTCAGAGCCCATATGACATGTGGTTGTACATGGAAGTTACTAATCAAGACCTCCCATTATCTCTTTCAAGCCCGGGTGGCAATCCCCACCAAAATCCACACTCAATGACCCATCAATGCCATTCCACCCAAGTGATTCATTGATTAAGTGGTTTTCATTTAAGCAAAACATATTCCTTCTCATACACATATGTATCATGAAAACCACCCATGCAACTAATAGCAGGCTAAGCATCTACAATACGATGGCTATCAAGGAATCAACTAGGGTCTATGACAATTCTATTGGGTACTCACACCATAGCATAGCATATATAATATAAAACATTTCCTTCAATGCAAGCTACTGAAAACTAAATGCATAATAAAACAATAGGAGATTCATTATAGTGACACTTGCCTCAGTTGTAGTAATCATTCACACGGTCGTCGCAATCAAAAAGATCGCACTTCAGGAAATCTATCGCACAAAACAATAATTGCAATCTATCATACAGTAGATCAACACAACAAAACAGTATGCATGCATTTTATAAAAGAGAAACAAGTTCAAAAGCTTTCCATAAACATTTTCCATTAAACAAATAGGCTTTTAATAGGCATTACAGGAATCTAAATACTTTCAGTACAAAATAGTATCAGCAAATTTTGGAAACCATTCTACTGGATAGCGACTAGTTTCATCTTAATACGATTTACAGATTAAAAGTTATAGCCAAAATAAAAATTTAATGGATTTAATATTAGATAATTATTTTGTAATGTAAAAAAATCAACTAATTCTACAGTGACGTGGATTACAATTTTCTGAATCCATAGACACCAAATTTGCCAATTTTGCATGATAATATTTTAAACATTATTATGAATCCATACATATATCATTTGTAATTTTCTGACCAATATTCAATTTTCTATGAATATTATAATTCTGCAAATATTCTGGCTATTTTAAAACTGGATTACACAGTCAGCCGACAACTACGCCACACGGGCGATCTGATTGGCTGCGGGCGCTGAGTGGCGACGACGTGGCGTCACTGACGTAGTCAGGAAAGTGGCGCGCCGTGAGTGGCTGGTACCACTTCGGGGAGAAGCTTCTAATTTGAACTGTCCGCGCGTGATCGAACGGATGGGAGTGATTCCTTCCTGGTTCTCACCGGCGACGATGAAGAAGACAGTGGTGGTGGCTCAGACGGTGGCGGCAGGCATCGCTCCGATGACCCTTGGTAGCACTGAGGACATCCATGAGAAGCGGACGAAGACGTTGGGATCCCTCGTGGCCTCTGCTTCATCCTTCTATTCCCATGCAGACGGTGAGATGCGGCCGACGACGTACAACCGCTGCAACTACGGTGAACAATTGGATAGGATGTGGTGACCTATGGAGGGGTATAAGAGGTTTGGGAGGTGCGGTACCAAAAGGGGGTTCAGATAGGGGATAAAGGGAGGCGCGGGAACCTCAGAATCGAGCTCGTACTGAGGCTTCCTTGGTAGCGGCGGACGGCAAGATCGGAATAACTCCGTGGTGGCGCTAGGGTTGCAAAAGAAACAGAAAAAACCATATGGCTCAATGCGGGAGATTTATAAGGGTGGGTGGCGTGCATAGGGCCGAAAAATCATACTGGAATCGGTTTGGTTTCGTGGGGGAGGTTGTAACGTGCTTGCGGTGGTCTCCGGAATGAGGGGGAAGAAGATCGGTGTGGGTCCACCGTGTTGGTCGTATGGGGGCACTGACGAGTGGGCCAAGGCGTCGAGGGAAAAAAATATGGGGAGAGGGGGTGCGGCTGCTGCTAGGCTGGCTAGGCTAGGTGGGCCGCTGCTGCAGCTACTTGCGCGCGGGTGCGACAGGTAGAGGGGAGAGGAGAGGCACGCCGGGTGGACTGGTTGGCCTGGCCGGGTAGGTTTCCCCTTTTTTCTGTTTCTTTTATTATTTTTCTTTCTCTAGTTTGTTTAATAATTTTTGAAATATAGCTCCAAATAAGTTCAAACCAATTTGTAATTTTTTCTAAAATTCAACACATCATTTTAGGACTACTAGTATAGTGACCTCGGATCGGTAAGGATCCTAAGTCCCTGTGATTATCATGCTAGTCCCTTGATCAATAGCTAGCACTCACAGTCGATGAAATACCATTGAAAACACAAAGTCTTATTACACGGAGAATCCAGAGTATGAATTTATTACAAAGTTGCATAGCATTAAGCTTGCTCAAATAACAGCGGAAACATAAAAGCAGCTTGAGTCCATCAATGCCCCAGGCTTGTCGAGTGTAGACTCGCGATCCCTACGCACCTTTCAATCTTCGATTTCTGCACATAAAATGTGCAGCCAACAAGTTGGGTCAATACTTTGAATGTACTGGAAAATTACACCAAGGAGAGAAAAGACTATCTCTACATTCAAGTCTAGTTTAGGCTGTAGAGTTCATTTGATCGAAGCTAGTTTTCTTAAGTAGAGAGAAGGAGAGAATATTTTCCTACTTTGTAAACATTTGCTTAGATAAAATAAGATCGAATAGCACACGAGGATATTACGCACCAAGTGTCCAAACAACCAAACACTTGGATATTACACACCAAGCGACACTTGGATATTACACACCAAGTTCCCAGATTCCCACCCATTGGCGATATTACTCACGCCATGGGGTTTTAAAAACTTTTGTTTAGAAAAGAGAGAGGAAGATCCTTCAGAGGCTCCATCCTTTAGATGCTCAATGTTGTTCTGTTTCCGTGAACACGGCTGATCGATCAGATTGCAATACTCTCGAGAGTTCATGCACTTTACCCACAATCCACGATCAAGTCCTTTTACAAACAAGACCATGGCGAGGCTTTCCCTTAGTAGCCCCTCTACCTTCCGGATCCAACCGTGCCAAGAACCTCCAAATGTTGGTACCCAGGTGAGGTTTCCCACTAAGTACTAGGCCAAGACAGAGCCCATAATGTATTGTGGTTGCACTAGAAGCTTCTGAATTCTGAAACATGGAAGACTTCTTTGATCCCTGGGCTGCCGTCCTCCACCAAAATATCACTCGTTGACCCGACAAACATTTCGCCCAGAAGAAAACTTAGTTTTATTTTGAAGTGGATTTGAGAAGAAAAGTTTGCTCTAGAGAGCCTTTATACGTAGAAAAATTCTTTGTCTTTCGAACCCCCCAACAGTACTTTGTATATATAGCATAGCAAGCAAGAAAAAACAGGGGTAACCTATTAGGAGGGAAAATCCTAAGTATAGAGCTATTCATGGCATACTACAAAATCATCGCACTTGCAAAATAATACTAAGGAAAAATTCTACTAGAACATCCTACACATGCATACTACAGAATTTTTGAAGATCACATGCATGGAATCAAAACTGGGACAAAATTATGAACAATTGGTGTAACTTGCCTTGATCCGAGCAGCACTCTGCAAAATAGCACTCCTTAGCGCACTCCGAACAATCTAACGAAACAAAAACAAGAGTCTAATCACAACTTGCACCAAATATGACACAGGGATAACATGCATGCATGCAACATGGTATTTATGCAAGATTGGTCTTTCTATATTGACCAAGGTAGTATAATTGGGTTGCAATTGTGTTAAGGGTGTTACTAGGATTGATTTCCCATAGGTTTAAATCAATTTGGGTCACTACTATAGTTCATAGGGTTAGCAGGAGATCCAACCATCTAATTAGCCCCAAATTATATCTAATGATCTTAAGCAATATTTTATAATTTTGTTCAGTAGGTATTGCAGAAACAAAGTCAACGCAACAAAAATTAACTAAAACGGAGTTCTAATTATTTTTCTATGAATTAAATACTCCAATCTAATGATTAAAACCTACACCAAAAACCCTACTGTAAACTTGGAATTTTATTGCAGATCTGGGTTCTACATAAAATTATGAATCCAACGGTATATTGTAAGCTAAAATTGGCCAAGTATTTAATTTTATACGAATTTCGCAAGTTTTAAACATAATCTGCAAACAGATCTAGCCCTAACTTAAAAAACTTGCCAAGTGGCAGCTTCTGATTTGTCCAGCTGGCAAGGTGGGGTGTGACGCGGCGCGGGCGCGGTACCGATGCGCTTTGCCACGTGGCGCAGCGCGATTGGAGCGTACCACTTCGCTCGCCCTTCTAATCTGGGCCATAGATAGCAGATCCAACGGCGGGAGGAGGGTGGTGGCTTACCGCGGCGGTGTTGATGGCGAGGCGGCGGCGGCGCTGTCGGGTGGTGAAGCTCGGCGGCGATCTGGTGGCTCCTGGAGGCAGCGGTGTGGTCGCCGAGGTGCGTCAGGTCCTCGCGGTCACGCTCGTGGCCTCGTCGTTCCTCCTCGCTTCCTCGTCTATCGTCAGGGTCCCGCCGACCTTCTTCGTCCCTGGCGGTGCTTCGGCTAGCAATCGCGGACGCTTTTTTGTGAGAGGGAAGGGGAAAAGCACACAGCGCGAATCAGTGGTGAACGAGGGACAGCTGTAGGGGAAGGAAGGAGGGAGAGGGGGTCCCGAACCGTCTCGGTGAGGTCGACCCGACGGCGGCGGTGCGAGATATCGATTGGCCAGGTTTTCGCAAGGAGAAAATCGGACGAGGTGAGGCCGAGGGTGGCGGGGTTTATATGGGGGTGGAAACTTGGGCGAGGGGTCTCGGATCGGCCGCGAATCCTACCGGATTCGGTTCGCACGCGTGATGCAGGAGGACTCCTGCTCGAGGTAGGGGACGACCCTGTGGGTCCCGGCTGTCAGCGGAGGCAGGCGGTGTGGGCTGGCGTGGCGCTGGTTAGCTTGCTGCTGCGTGGGCGCGGGGGCAGGGTGGGCTGGCGAGCCGGCCCAGCAAGGTTAGCTGCTACCTCTTTTTTTTCCTTATTAGTTTTCAATTTCTGTTTTTTAATAAAACACCAATAACTTTTGCAAAACAAGTCCAAACCTGGTGAAACTTGTTTCTAAATTTTTGTAAAAAATGAGGTGGTCATCATAGGACCAGAGAACATTGTTTTTACATAGTTTTTAGAAGGATGAACAAGGTTATTTCTTCCTTGCTCACATAGATGGATTTTTTATTAGTGGTTTTAGTAGGTTTTGTTGTTAGGGTTTTGTTGCAATTTCCTTTGTAGGATGCAATGATGCAAGGATGATGCATGCCACTAATAACATCCTTTTATAAAATCTGGGATGTTACAAACCTACCCCCCTCAAGAAGAATCTCGTCCCCGAGATTCGGGCTGGCTAGCAAATAGGTGTGGGTGTTCTGCCTTCAAGTCTTCTTCACGCTCCCACGTGGCTTCTTCCTCGGAGTGGTGGTTCCATTGTACCTTGCAGAATCTTATAGTCTTGGTGCGGGTAATCCTTTCGGCTGTTTTCAGTATTTTGATGGGTTTTTCCTCATAGGTGAGGTCATTCTCCAATTGAACCTCATCTAGGGGAACGGTGTCTCTTAGCGGTGTTTCGGCCATCTCCGGGTGACACTTCTTTAGTTGTGACACATGAAACACATCATGAACAGTCAGTCCTTCCGGTAACTCCAACTGATAAGCAACTTCTCCTCTACGGGCCAGAACTTTATATGGTCCTATGAATCGTGGGGCTAACTTGCCCTTGATTCCAAACCTCTTAACTCCTCGTAGGGGTGAAACTCGGAGATACGCACGGTCCCCTATTTTATAAGCCACATCTCTGCGCTTGGAATCTGCATAACTCTTCTGTCGGGATTGGGCTACCTTTAGCCTATCCTGAATCTGTCGTACCTTTTCTTCGGCATCCTTGATCAAGTCAGGTCCAAATAGACTACATTCACCAACTCCACTCCATAGCAGCGGAGTCCTACACTTCCTGCCATATAGAACTTCAAACGGAGCCATCTTGATACTTGACTGGTAGCTGTTGTTGTACGAGAACTCAGCATACAGCAGGTTGTCATCCCAACTAGACCCATAGTCTAGTGCGCAAGCTCTCAACATATCTTCTAGAATCTGGTTCACTCTTTCGGTTTGGCCATCCGTTTGAGGGTGGAAGGCAGTACTGAATTCTAGTCGGGTTCCAAGAGACTCGTGTAACTGTCGCCAAAACTTTGAAGTGAACTGGGTGCCTCTATCTGACACAATTCCCTTGGGAACACCATGCAGACTTACAATTCTTGACATGTATATCTTAGCAAGCTTAGCACTTGTATACGTGGTCTTTACGGGGATGAAGTGAGCCACTTTGGTAAAGTGGTCCACCACAACCCAGATAGAATCAAATCCTGAACGAGTCCGGGGCAATCCCGTGATGAAATCCATGCCTACCTTATCCCACTTCCAGTCGGGTATAGGTAGTGGTTGAAGTAATCCGGCCGGTTTCTGATGCTCGGCTTTAACTCTATTGCATACATCACACAGAGAAATATATTCGGCAATTTCTCTTTTTAGGTTATTCCACCAAAATCTATCCTTCACATCCATGTGCATCTTCGGGTTCCCTGGATGGATTGAGTAGGGTGAGTCATGAGCTTCTTGTAAAATCAACTTCCTGATGTCGGGGTCATTGGGAATGCACAAACGCTTCCCATACCAAAGTGTTCCTTGTTCATCCAGACGGAATTCTTTTGTCTTTCCTTCACTTATCCTGACTCTTATTTCTTCCAACTCTTTATCTCCCTTTTGTGCTTCCTTGATTCTTTCTTGGAAGGTGGACACTATTTCCATAGTTGCTACGTGTCCTTTCGGAACTATCTCTAGCCTGAGATCCTTGAATTGCTTGCATAAATCCTCTGGAAGTTCCCCTGCGGTAAGTCCATTCACATATACCTTACGACTTAAGGCATCAGCCACCACGTTTGCCTTTCCGGGATGGTACTGTAAATCCAAGTCATAATACTTAATTAGCTCAAGCCATATTCTTTATCTCATATTCAACTCCTTTTGGGTGAAGATGTACTTCAAACTCTTGTGATCTGTGAACACATCACAATGTTTGCCCATGAGGTAGTGTCTCCATACCTTGAGTGCATGAACCACAGACGCAAGTTCCAAATCATGTTTGGGGTAGTTGTGTTTCATGGTTCTTAAGTTGTCGGGAGGCATAGGATACCACTTTCCCATCCTGCATCAATACACTTCCAAGTCCTTGTCGAGAAGCGTCACAATAGACTTGAAAATCCTTTTGGATATCAGGCATACACAGAACTGGCGCCGTTACAAGGCGTTTCTTCAACTCTTGAAAACTTGCTTCACATGCCTCGGTCCATAGGAATTTCTTTTCCTTCTTCAATAGTTCCGTCATGGGTTTTGCTATTTTGGAAAAGTTTTCAATGAACCTCCGGTAATATCCTGCGAGGCCCAAGAAACTCCTAATATCTCCCACATTCTTGGGTGACTCCCATTCCGTCACGGAAGCTACCTTAATAGGATCTACGACAACTCCTTTTTCCGACACAACATGACCAAGGAATCCCACTTCCTTCAACCAGAATTCGCATTTGCTGAATTTGGCATACAACTTGTGTTCTCTTAGTTTCTCCATAATTAGGCGCATATGTTTCTCATGTTCCTTCTCATCCTTAGAGTATATGAGTTATATCATCTATGAAGACCATGATAAAGTTGTCCAAATATTCCATGAACACCTTGTTCATCATGGTCATGAAGTACGCTGGGGCATTGGTTAGACCAAAGGACATCACGGTGTACTCATACAATCCGTATCTTGTGGTGAAAGCTGTTTTGGGTACATCCTGTTCTCGAATCTTTAGCTGAAAGTAGCCTGACCGTAAATCGATCTTTGAGAACACACTTTCTCCCTTTAACTGGTCAAACAAGTCATTGATGTTGGGCAGAGGATACTTATTCTTAATCGTCACTTCGTTCAACGAGCGGTAGTCCACAACCAGCCTCTTGGTTTTATCCTTCTTTTCCACAAATAGGACGGGTGCTCCCCAAGATGACACGATGGGTTGGATGAATCCCTTGTCCAATTGTTCCCTAAGATGTTTCTTGAGTTCCTTTAACTCATCCACATCCATCTTGTATGGTCTCTTAGCTATCGTCCCCGTGCCTGGCATCAAGTCAATGAGGAACTCAATATCACGGTCGGGGGGCATTCCTGGTAGTTCCTCCGGGAAGACATATGGGTATTCCTTTACAATAGGTACCTCCTCCAAGCTAACCCCCTTCAGAGAGTTCACCATGGCTTCCTTAAGTGCAAAATTTGACTTGATATGAATTCTCTTCCCTTCCGGTGTTGTGAGCGTGACAGTTCTTTTGGCACAATCTATGACTCCTTCAAATTCGGTCATCCAAATCATGCCCAAGATGATGTCTAATCCTTGTGATTCTAGAACTACTAGACTTGTGGGAAAGATGTGTGTCCCAATCCTTAGTTCTAGTCCCCGGCAACCGGAGTTTGACACTATTTCTCCCCCAGGAGAACTTACCCTTAGAGTAAAGTTTATAGTCTCCGTTAGTATCTTGCCTCTATCCACAAATACCCTTGATATGAATGAATGTGATGCACCAGTATAAAAAAGAACAACTGCGGGAATAGAATTGAGCTTGAACTTACCAATCACGGAGTCTGGTGCATCACAAGCATCCTCCATGGAGACATGATTCACCGTGGCTTTGACAAACGGATTTGGCTTCTTCCCGTTTCCATTGCCATGGTTGTGTCCATTTCCATTCCCATTTCCATTTCCATTCTTCTTCTCGGGGCAAGAGGTTGCATAGTGCCCTGTCCTGTTGCACTTAAAGCATGTCACCTCACTGAGATCCTTTCCATTCCTGCCACTCCCATTGCGGTTTTTATGCCCATTGTGTTTGTGGCCGCCATGGTGATGACCGTTATGGTTGTGGCCATTACTGTTATAAGGTGGTGGTGAGGAATTGCGCTGCTTCTGGTACAAAACAGATTCCTTGTGAGGGTTAGACTTCCTCTTGCGGTTTTCTATGCTCTTCCTTTTGGAGTCAAACACAATGGCTCTGTCCAGGAGTTCCTGAAAGTTGTCAAATTTCTGAGCCACAAGCTGAATGGATATCTCATCATTGAGCCCTCTTATGAACTCCTCCTGTCTCTTGGCATCAGTGGAAACATTATCGAGTGCATAACAGGCTAGCTTGTTGAAAAGCTCACCATACTCGGTGACAGAACGGTGCAGCTGGTGTAGGTCGCGAAATTCGCGCCTTTTCAGAGTCATAATACCGGCAGCCACATGATGAGTGCGAAAAGCTAACTCAAACTGATCCCAAGTGATAGCATCAATATCCGGGTGGGTGACTTGGTAGTTATCGCACCATTCTGCAGCAGGTCCTTCTAGCTGGTGTGTGGCATAACGTACCCTGTCGGCTCCGACAGCTTGCACGGTGTCTAGCTTCTTGTTGATGGTACGTAGCCAGTCATCTGCGATGATTGGTTCAACGCTGCTTGTGAAGGTAGGTGGGTTCAACCTCAAAAACCGAGTCAAGCGATCTTGTTGAGGTGGTGGCGGATGTGGTGGTGGTGGTGGCGGGTTGTTGTTGTTGTTTTGCATGTTCTGAGTGAGCAGTTGGATCAGCTGGTTCTGAGTGGCCAAAAGTTGTGCTATTTCCGGAGGGATTTCGGAGTTCGCACGTCTTGGCGGCATCTGTGGGGTTTGAGAGAAAAGTTAAAAAATAGAAAGAAATACTAAGTAGTAAACTCCTACCCTTATGAAAACACACCAAGCACACGAGACACATTAACACAACTTAACACAGAAACAACCAAGTTTAACTAAACCAGAATTGTCTTGGTATTTATTACAATCGCGAATAACGTTCTGCTATAGAATTAAAGGTGGTCAAACTATTACACATCTTCCACGCCTTCCTCTTCCTCGTCCTCGAACGAGTAGCCTTCCTGCTCTAGGGTTGTCTTATACAACTGCATCTCCTTCGTGGTGGCTTCAAGCTTCTCTTGAAGGTTCTTAATCTCATCCTGCAGCTTCTTGGTGGTGGCTTCTAGCTGCTCCTGAAGTCCCTCCTTCTCGCTTTGTAGCTCCTCCACTAGTCTTGACTTCTTCGCGGCTTCAAGTTGCTTTGCCAAGTCCCTCTTGGAAGCATGCACATCATTGATTATCTTGCAAAGGCCTTCAGTTTGCACTTCAGCTCCATCGATCTCCTGTTTGATTTCCCTAATTCTCTTGTTTTTATTTATCACCCTCTTATCTTGGTTAGCGAACTTCTTCTCTTGGTCCTGGAACTTTATCTCTTGGAGCTTCATTGCCTCCTCCTGTTGCTTGATCATTTCCTCCTTCTCCTTGATGAGGGCGCATAGCTCGTCGTTCTTTAGCATCTCGAGGAAGGTACCTTTTTCAAGGTCATGGATGTGGCACTCCAAATCTTGATATTGGGTCCTTCGGCGCTTGGTAGAAGTTCTTTCCTCAAAGGTTAACTCTATGGGAATTCCTTCCTCATCTCGTCTTCCAAAGAGGCCGCCGCAGTGTCCTTGGAGAGCTTCATGATGACGTCCACATAGGCGACCAATGAGCTGCTGCAAGCTGATGCTAAGGTCCTTCCCCTTGGAATCGCTAACAATGTGGATTGCTATGTCTTCCTCCGGGTTCTTGCCTCGCTCTTTTGCTGGCTGGATGACTTTGACTCCCCAATAGCCGTCCTTGTGGAGTTTCTTCATTGTGCTCCCCTGGATTGTTGGGAGGGGAAGGTCCAAACATGTGAGTAGGTCCATGAGGCATCCACCAAAGCGAAGGGGCTCGATGTCTGTGACGGTGTCGTAGATGAAGCTTGTCATCTTTAAGTGAGAAGAATGAAAGTTAGATACTTAATCAAGTAGAGGAGATCAGATACTAGAAGTGCGGAAAATAACTTAGTAGAAAAGCAAGTAAGGCATATAAGTTAGAGGTGGTTCCAATCCTAGGGTCACGTCCTACAGGCAATGATGTGCTCTGATACCATCTGTAGTGACCTCAGATCGGTAAGGATCCTAAGTCCCTGTGATTATCATGATAGTCCCTGGATCAATAGCTAGCACTCACAGTCCATGAAATATCATGTAAAACACAAAGTCTTATTACACGGAGAATCCAGAGTATGAATTTATTACAAGTTGCATAGCATTAAGCTTTCTCAAAAAACAGCGGAAACATAAAAGCAGCTTGAGTCCATCAACGCCCCAGGCTTGTCGAGTGTAGACTCGCGATCCCTACGCACCTTTCAATCTTCGATTTCTGCACATAAGACGTGCAGCCAACAAGTTGGGTCAATACTTTGAATGTACTGGCAAATTACACCAAGGAGAGAAAGACTATCTCTACATGCAATGCTAGTTTAGGATGTAGAGTTCATTTGCTCAAAGCGAGTTTTCTTAAGTAGAGATAAGGAGAGAAGATTTTCCTACTTTGTAAACATTTGCTTAGATAAAATAAGGTCGAATTGCACACGAGGATATTACGCACCAAGTGTCCAAACAACCAAACACTTGGATATTACGCACCAAGCGACACTTGGATATTACACACCAAGTTCCCAAATTCCCACCCATTAGCGATATTACTCATGCCATGGGGTTTTAAAAACTTCCGTTTAGAAAAGAGAGAGGAAGATCCTTTAGAGGCTCCATCCTTCAGATGCTCAATGTTGTTCTGTTTTCGTGAACACGGCTGATCGATTAGATTGCAATACTCTCGAGAGTTTGTGCACTTTACCCACAATCCACGATCAAGTCCTTTTACAGACAAGACCATGGTGAGGCTTTCCCTTAGTAGCCCCTCTACCTTCCGGATCCAACCGTGCCAAGAACCTCCAAATGTTGGTACCCAGGTGAGGTTGCCCACTAAGTACTAGGCCAAGACAGAGCCCATAATGTATTGTGGTTGCACTAGAAGCTTCTGAATTCTGAAACATGGCAGACTTCTTTGATCCCTGGGCGGCCGTCCTCCACCAAAATCTCACTCGTTTACCCGACAACCATTCCGCCCAGAAGAAAACTTAGTTTTATTTTGAAGTGGATTTGAGAAGAAAAGTTTTCTCTAGAGAGCCTTTATACGTAGAAAAATTCTTTGTCTTTCAAACCCCACAACGGTACTTTGTATATATAGCATAGCAAGCAAGCAAAAATAGGGGTAACCTATTAGGAGGGAAAATCCTAAGTATAGAGCTATTCATGGCATACTACAAAATCATCGCACTTGCAAAATAATACTAAGGGAAAATTCTACTAGAACATCCTACACATGCATACTACAGAATTTTTTAAGATCACATGCATGGAATCAAAACTGGGACAAAATTATGAACAAGTGGTGTAACTTGCCTTGATCCGAGCAGCACTCTGCACAATATCACTCCTTAGCGCACTCTGAACAATCTAACGAAACAAAAACAAGGGTCTAATCACAACTTGCACCAAATATGCCACAGGGATAACATGCATGCATGCACATGGTATTTATGCAAGATTGGTCTTTCTATATTGACCAAGGTAGTATAATTGGGTTGCAATTGTGTTAAGGGTGTTACTAGGATTGATTTCCCATAGGTTTAAATCAATTTGGGTCACTAATATAGTTCATAGGATTAGTAGGAGATCCAACCATCTAATTAGCCCCAAATTAGATCTAATGATCTTAAGCAAAGTTTTATAATTTTGTTCAGTAGGTATGGCGGAAACAAAGCCAACGCAACAAAAATTAACTAAAACGGAGTTCTAATTATTTTTCTATGAATTCAATACTCCAATCTAATGATTAAAACCTACACCAAAAACCCTACTGTAAACTTGGAATTTGATTGCAGATCTGTATTCTACGTAAAATTATGAATCCAACGGTATATTGTAAGCTAAAATTGGCCAAGCATTTAATTTTATACGAATTTCACAAGTTTTAAACTAAATCTGCAAACAGATCTAGCCCTAACTTAAAAAACTTGCCAAGTGGAAGCTTCCGATTGGTCCAGCTAGCAAGGTGGGGGGTGACGCGGCGCGGGCGCGGTGCCGACGTGCTTTGCCACGCGGCACAGCGCGATTGGCACGTACCGCTTCGCTCGCCCTTCTAACATGGGCCATAGATAGCAGATCCAACGGCGGGAGGAGGGTGGTGGCTTACCGCGGCGGTGTTGATGGCGAGGCGGCGGCGGCGCTGTAGGGTGGTGAAGCTCGGCAGCGATCTGGTGGCTCCTGGAGGCAGCGATGTGGTCTCCGAGGTGCGTCAGGTCCTCGCGGTCACGCTCGTGGCCTCGTCGTTCCTCCTTGCTTCCTCGTCTATCGGCAGGGTCCGGCGACCTTCTCCGTCCCTGGCGGTGCTCCGGCGAGCAATCGCGGACGCGTTTCTGCGAGAGGGAAGGGGAAAAGCACAAGGCGTGAATCAGTGGTGAACGAGGGACAGCTGTAGGGGAAGGACGGAGCGAGAGGGGGTCTCGAACCGTCTCGGTGAGGTCGAACCGACGACGGCGGTGCGAGATATCGATTGGCTAGGTTTTCGCAAGGAGAAAATCGGACGAGGTGAGGCCGAGGGTGGCGGGGTTTATATGGGGGTGGAAACTTGGGCGAGGGGGCTCGGATCGGCCGCAAATCCTACCGGATTCGGTTCGCACGCGTGCTGCAGGAGGACTCCTGCTCGAGGTAGGGGACGACCCTGTGGGTCCCGGCTGTTACCGGAGGCAGGCGGTGTGGGCTGGCGCGGCGCTGGTTAGCTTGCTGCTGTGCGGGCGCGGGGGCAGGGTGGGCTGGCGAGCTAGCCCAGCAAGGTTAGCTGCTGCCTCTTTTTTTCCTTATTAGTTTTCAATTTCTTTTTTTAATAAAACACCAATAACTTTTGCAAAACAAGTCCAAACGTGGTGAAACTTGTTTCTAAATTTTTGTAAAAAATGAGGTGGTCATCATAGGACCAGACAACATTTTTTTACATAGTTTTTAGAAGGATCAACAAGGTTATTTCTTCCTTGCTCACATAGATGGATTTTTTATTAGTGGTTTTAGTAGGTTTTGTTGTTAGGGTTTTGTTGCAATTTCCTTTGTAGGATGCAATGATGCAAGGATGATGCATGCCACTAATAACATCCTTTTATAAAATCTAGGATGTTACAACTAGAGAACTTATTCTTGTCCATTTAAAATATTGAAACAATAGGTTTTGTTTATAAACCATAATAGATGCATAAAGGATTTTCAAATAGGTTTTTTTACAAATGGTTTTGAATTTGAAATTTTTGCAAGATGCTTAATGCAATGCATATGAATCCTATGAACCTTTCCCATTTTAAAATCTGGGATGTTACAAAATCAAAGACTTCAAAAATCAATGAATATGGAGATTCTTCATGTTTTCTTTCCAATATAATTTAAACAGCAATGTCACTTCGTAAGTGATCTTCCAATCATTTGTCTTGCAACATTTTAGCATTAGTTTTATGGATGTGATATCTCCAACTAGGTTTGTAAATCATCCATCTTATATGAAATACGGTAATTATTTGAACAATCTTTGTTATCATAATACCTGATTTAAATAACAATTATTAAAACAAATCTTGAAGGCAAGCTTTGGTGTCAACGAGAAATACAAACAACGGTTTGTTTGTTTTTGATGAACATCATCACATATTCTCTTGCTAGTTACTTAGGACATTGTGTTTCATGAATTGCGTCGTTCTGTATGAAATTTCATACCAACCAATTCGGTATTCAATACCCAAGAACAACATTGTTTAACAACCAAATAATACAACCATAACATGTATATCATCTATATACCTAAATTGGATATTTCCAGTCTTTTCTTTTGTGCCAAATATATTTTATAGATTCTCTTTCAGCATTTCATTTTTCTTTTTTAAAAGAATCTATCAACATCAACAGTGGCGCCATATACATTACACATAGTCCAAAGCGTGTATATTCAAATAATAATACCTTTGGACTTGCACTTTGAAGTAGATCACCATAATCAAATGATCGACATTCTTTCAAAATTCATTCTTTAGTAATCTCTTAGTGTGGTAAACACTTTACATACATCTTCTATTCACCCTTATCATGACTACTTTCATGATCAAGCTAATGTAGATTATAAAGGCGAATCATGAGTATAATATTACTTTCCAAAACCCTTTTGGATGATTAGGATATCTAGCATCTCCAACCTTTGCAAATTCTCATCCAATATGAGAACATATATCATACTCTATCATACTGCAACCAAAACATTGTTTCAGATATTGTTATATCTGCCACACATGATGGTTTCTGAAACAATTCTTTCAGTTCCTAGAGAAACTTGATATTAAAACAATCAAGAATCATGGAGGCAAACATGATACGTAAGATACTAACACTAGAATTGTTACTCTCGATTTAATACTAATTAATAAACTTCACGGAGTAAACAGAGTCAGCTGAAAGTTTGCAATAGGACTTTAAACTTTAGATTGACACTCAACACAATACGATACTAGTTCGTAAAGTAAATATCCAGAATTCTATAGTTCTATTATCTCAATTACAGCTAAGCATAAGGTGGTGAATGAATACCAATGACTACAACAAATTATGCAAATTCACTTTTTTTTAATTTGTGATAAATTAAGTTCTACTAATCCAAATGAGAAATGAACTCCCACTCAAAAAAGACATCCCTCGTGTCTTTGTGGTGATTACATGAACCAAATCCACTACACCAAGTCTGATCATCACGTGAGTCGGTGTAGCTTCAAAGGCGAGCATCAAATGGGCATCATATCTTTCATATGACTCATGCTTAACCTTTCGGCCCATGTTCCAAGGCCATGTCTGTACATGCTAGGCTCGCTAAGTAAGAACCTTAGTATTCGCGTATGTAAGTGTCTTACACCTGAAATATTATCGTGGATCCAAGAACACCCGATCGTCATGTGATGTCTTGGAGAGACGAAACATAACTGCTGCATACTTAAGGAAGAACACATTTTTATCTTGATATCTAAATGAGGGATCATCTTACTATGCTAATAAAACGCCAAACTAGCAATATAAGATGCAACAAACATCACATGTTAATAAGTGAAATGATATGGTTCTTGCACTTGATCTCCATCACGTGCGTCGTGGTATGATATCCATCATTCCTTTATGTGTAAGGCCAAGGTCTATGGAACTTACACGTTATGTGTGTTGTAATAGTATCGACTTATACTTTTACTTACAACATCACCATATCATGACACTAGCCCAGAACAATCTAAACTAGACGACTCTAATTTATCCATTGCAAGTTTTAAGTGGTTTAGAGCTTTCGAAGATAGAACCGTTCTTACCTACAAACATGAACCACAACGAGGATAACCAAATTTTTGACAACTCGTTGCAAATTAGATATTGACTATATTAGGAGAGACAGATACCCTCTAGCCACTTATGCAAAACTAGTTGCATGTCAAGCATGGAACAGGTCTCATGTGCGAGGACATGTAAAGTATGTCCGGGCCTCTTCATCCCGCTATGCCACCAATATCCAAAGTACAACTAAGAAGCAATAAAATGTTCATATTCTCCCACATATACATATGTGTACTACCCATGCAAAGCATATATGCATAGATCCGGCTCTGATACCACTGTAGGGTTCGCAACATAGAAAACAAAACATTTCCTACGATGGGAACAACTAAGTACCAAGATCTATCTACTAGATACAAGCAACGGGTGGATATACATCCATAGAACACATACCCTCGAAGACCGAATAGTGTTAATGAGGTTGTGCTCATGGATGATGTATATGAACGCTTGCCGATCTCAAGATCGTGATGAAGTCCATCTGGTCCAGCCGGTCCAGCACCATCAAGTCCAGCACCGCAAAGCAATGGTGCATCCGAGATCGAACACACGTCCGGGTACCCCGACAAACTCCGCGCCCTCTCTCCAGCTAAGTAGCGGAAGCAAGAAATCCTTCTAGAAAAAGCCACCGGGAACATGTATCTCGCTGATCCGAGACCATGGGGAAATTCTAAAGGGGGGAGAGAGATCCTTCGCGAGGAGGTGTGCTTTGAGAGGAGGAGAGGGGGGGCACCCCAAGGGGCATGGTGCCCATACATGGTGGCTGCCCCCACATCTTCCACATTCATGTGGGTGGAGCTCCCATTCAAAATGAAAAGCCTTCACTCCCATAAAAGTGCCTCCACTCAAAAATCCACTCACATGCATTAAATTTCCACCAAATTTAATGCAAGATCTCATGTAAATAAAACTCTTTTATTTTTTTATTCATAATTTTGTTAATTATTTTAATTAACAAACATTCACATAAAACCCATTGCTAGTATTCAATTTCACATGCAGAACCAGTTTCAGCAATTTCATCCGAAACAGTTTCGGTGTCTAGTGAAATAAATTTCTGCTCTTTCCTTTTTCTTTCTCTGGCATATTATTTGCTCCAAATGGTGTCGGGTATCCTTAAGTGTGTCACCCTACGGTTCATGAATAATGTATACATGATCGAGAGCCCTCTACGATCAATAATCAGCAGCGGGGCCCGGAGATCCCTACTGACTCCCACATATTCTACGATGACTTATGTGATAGTGTGAACCTTATACGCATGTAACTCAATCCCTTTGTCTCGCGATATATTATATGTCCTAGATTCGATCATCGATATCTCCATACCTAGTTTGATCTCGTTACCGACATCTACTTTTTTCTCGTTCCCGTGATATAACATTCTAGTGATCAAATCACTTACTTGCAAGCTAACCAATGTGATATCACTGAGAGGGCCCAGAGTATATCTCTCCGTCATTAGGCTAGACAAATTCCACTCTTGATCCATGAGCCTCAACATAACACCTTCATAGCACTGAACCCATATTTATAGTCACCCTGTTATGGTGTGACGTTTGATGTTATCAAGATACTCTTCCGGTGATAGTGATTGACATGATCTCATGGTCTAAGGATTAAGATTCCTTCGTATAATGTTATAGCAATATAAACACAATGACCTTGATCGTAATGCTATACTTCGGATGAATGTTCATCATCATTCCAACAATGTTGTGACCTCGTTATTAACAACATCCAATGTCCATGATCAGGAAACCTTTGATCATCTTGTTAATCAACGAGCTAGTTTATAAGAGAGGCATAACTAGGAACTTTCTATTTGTTTATTAAACACACATGTATTAACATTTCCGTATTAATACAATTATAGCATGCAAAATAAACATTTATCATAAATAAGGAAAACGATAATAACCACTTTATTATTTCCTCTCGGGCATATTCCCTTCAGTTCTGAGCGGCACCGACGGCATTTTTGATGGCGCACAGTGGCTACCGGTCGCGCAGCGGCGAACCGGGTTGTCTGGGAGGTTCCTGGGGCGGTGGTGATCATATACACGAGCGGCAAAGGTGGGGCGCGGTCTGTGCGAGCGTGTCGAGCGCGTCGCTCTGCCGCGCTCTCGGCATGGTCGCAGAGAAATAGGCGTGTGCGTTTCTCTATGGTCTAGTGGCTGGCATGGCTCGAGGGCTCGACAGGGGGTGGCGGTGGACGGTGGCATGCTAGCTAGACATGGTGGCTAGGCTCGGCGCTGGCTCTGGCTAGCTTGCCATGGTCGGCTGGCAAGGGTGCTCTCGGCATGGCATGGCATTGTGCACTGGGTAGGGGCTAGGTGTGTTCAAGGCATTGGTTGGCACTGGGGAGACAAGTGTGATCAATGGTGAACAATGCTTAGCCAAATTACTGCTCAAAACAGTGAAGTTTGGCCAATTTGATTTGCTACCTCCAAGTGTTTAATGAAATGGCCGCAAGAAATTCAAATTTTAATTTTTTGATAAAACTTGGTGAGTGTACTGGTCACATACTAGGTAGTCTCTAGTTGGTTGGATTTGTCAAGGTGCACTGGTTTGGTTGGGTTTGAGAAATGGTGATGTTACCATATGAACTAATTTCAATTTTTAAATGTCATTTGAATAAGGTTGCCAAATGTTTCAGTGGGTTTGCAAGGTGGGCTTGGGTTCACTTTCACTTGGTCTAGCAAGGGGTGAAAAGAAAAGGATTTGTTTCTGTTTGAATTCTTGGACTAGAAACACTCAAAGTAGTCTAGTGAGCAAGATTGGCAAAAATGACCATTTGCTTGTTTTGTTTGTTTTTTGAATTTCTCTTGATTTGATTCTTCTTGGAAATGATTTAGATGATGTTGTTTTCATCTTTAAACCATTCCTTGACATTCACAACAATCGCACAAGTCCATTCATGCTCTCATGCATTCATCACATACACACATGCATTCATATGGATTTTATTAACAAAAGTTTTTGTTAACCCTAATTTTGGGTGATTGGAATTGCTAATCTTGTTTAATAATTTTGGGATGTTACACGCCCCGTGTAACAGGTTCGGGGATACGACATACAGAACACACAGAGATCATCAAAAACCACACCTCCGGAAGAGATCTGGAGGGGGAACTTTCCCTAGGGATCCATCTTCGCCCTAAGAAGATCTGGAGGGCCAAGGCATCGATCTCCATCTTCATCAACCGCTGCACCTCCATCACCACCATCATCTCCATCCATCCCATCTATATCTTGTTGTAATTATTGCACTAGTTGTGATTTATACAAGTACTATTCATCGATAATCGCTTCCATTACCTTTGCCATGATGTTGTTTGCCTCCATGTCTGAGTAAATCATTAGTTCTTGGGGAGATGGAGAAACCCTATTATATGATTGAGATGAAATAGATATTATTATGATATACATCATTATATGTATGTGTTAATTTTCTTCATCTTGATGTTGGGAATTGTGCACCTCCTTAGTATTTGCCTCTCACACGGACTCGATGAATGGGATTACTTGTTGGTAGCCAGAGGGATGGTAGCACTTACTGTGACTACAAAGTCGTTGTCATCCTTTACGTACTAACTTGGGGAGTCAACAAGAACTCATTAAGCCATGTCCATGCCGCAGGAGAAATTCCTTAATAGCGGGATAATACGATTGATGTCATTTATCTGGAAGCTCTGGTTATGAAGGATGGTGTGAGCAGTGATTGCCGCCTCATCATCCATATATGGATATCCTCCCACATACATGCATATCATGAGAATATTCGTTATCATAATCTTTATCACATAGTATAAATTGCTAGTGGTGTATCCACCACTCCCTGAGAACGCTTTTCCCCTATTGCAGTTTCAATCTTTCTTACATACACGATTACTACTTTCTGCATTAAGTTCTACTTCACTTTACTTACTGTTTCACTCAACCAAAAACCTAAAAACAATTCTATTTTTCTTGCATCTTATAATTATTCCTTAAATACTTCATTTAGTTTTAGTTAAAATCATTTTAGTATTTCTCCAACTGCTCCCTGTGGGATCAATATCTTTATTTTGAAACTAGCTACAACCGATCTGTGCACTTGCAGTCATCAATACATGATATACATTCGGGTAATCGTCAAAAGTTCATCTTGATGTTCTACTGCTATTGTTTGTTTGTATGGGTCTTCCCTGTTGTACTCTAGTTCACACTGCTACTACTCCTTTAGCAGTATAATAAATGGAATTACTCAAAGAAAGTCTCTACCATGAATTAGAAGAAAATGCTGCGATTCCTTGCAGTGTGGTGGCGTGCTATGGTGTAACACCCCAGTTTTAGTTAATATAATATTTAGGGTTGATTGTGCATTTATGAGCATCATCTTATAAAAATGCATGCAACAAGAAATAATGCAAACCCCAAAACCATACTTTCCCTCCCTCCCTCTCAAAGAAATTCAAAATGTTTTGAATTTTGAAAACTACCAAAAATTATGGAGCCCAAATGGACCAAAAGGGCACCTTCAATATTTTTATGTTTTATAAAACCTCTGGTATTTTTGAAATACTCAAAACAGATTTCAAAATGAAAATACAAAAGAGAAATTACAAACAAAAAAAGAAAAAGATTCTACAAAAGAAGAACCTAATCCTAATCTATCTGGGACAAGCACAACTCTTCCTCTCCTCTCTTCTTGCCGCTCACCGCATCACCCTGTGGCCCAGTCCGGCCCAGCCATGGCCCGCCATTGGCCCATACCCCTTCGCCTCTCCCTCATGTCGTCTTCCTCCTCTCGCAAGCATCTGCGTGCCAGCGTCGCCGATGTCGATCCTGCCGCTCGCTCCCTGCCATCCGTCGCACTCTCGAGAGGAGATAAGAACTCCACGACGCCTCTTCCTCATATTTATCCCCTCAGTATCTCCCGGACAACCTCCCTCTCTCCCAGGTTTCCCCAACCCGAAACCCTAGCTTCGAAGCTCGTCGTCGCCCCACCGATCCTTGCCTCCCCAAGCCTCGCTGAGCTTGATATCGTGTTTGCCAGGTCAATTTATTCATCCTCACCAATGGAATCGGTCGCGGGTGCTTGAAATCGAGCTCGCCGTCCTCGGCCTCCTCAACTCCGGTCGCTGCAGTTCTTGGATGATTCTGCCCGTCCCCGACATCGAGCCCTCTCTCCGACCACTTCCCTGCAACCACGGTGAGCTAGCGGTCCCGAATAACCCCTTCCCGCCTCCCCACCCTCTCTGGTTTCCTCTGTCCACGAACACCGCCGTGCGCCGCCACTATACGTGGTTGCACATGTTGCTCCAATGACCATCCGCGGGCGGCGCCGCCTCTATCCAGCTCGCCTAGCTTCACTGGTTCGAATGGGCCTAGTCTCGCAGCCCCGCACACCCGTAAATTGCTGCCTCGTTGCCATGCTGTAATCCTTGCCGGCGTGATGTCACGCTGATGTCACCCGGACAACAGCCGAGCATGGGCCTGACCCAATCAAACCCCGGTCCAGGTCCCACCTGCTCGTGTGGCAGCTGAGGTGGCTCAAGGCCCCTTTGTCAGTCACTGTGGCTAGGTGTGCCTGCGGTGTGAAAAGTTTTAGTGTGGTTTAATAAATCTATAAAATGGTGTAAATAATTACAAAAAGTGTTATAATATTGTAAAATCAATAACTAATTCATTTTAAATTAGAAAAATATGTATAATATATCAAAATATTCAGAAAAATGAGATCTACATGTTTAAGCTATAATCATGCATTCTTAATCAAATTTAATGACAAGCTTAATTAGAGAACAAAATGACCCCTCACATATGATTCAGGAGATTCCCCGAGTTAGGGTTTGCACCCCACGGAATCCCAATTAAATAGTTGAGCATGTCTTAGGGTTACATTTCGGTACAATTTAAGTTATCATATCATCATCCTTGTTTGAGCATTGCATCGATGCCATGCGTTGATTGTTTCCCTTTCTTTCCGCTGATTTGGTTCTTCTTTGGTAGAATTTGATATCGAGATCGAGACTGAAGTCAGAGGTCAAGACCATCGAAGATCGAATATCGAAGATCGACGAACAATACTTGACCAACTATAACCAAGTCAAGTACCGGATGTTCGAAGCTCTTCTTATATGTTATTAACGGGCAAAGGCAAGAATATCCCCACCATGATATAATCCTATGATTTTGAAAGCATTTCAATTCCTGCCATGATGCATACGATTCTACTGTGGTCTTTTATCGGTAGATAGAGTATCCTATATATTGCATTACTCCCTTTGAGCTTATGTTACCTGATCCACTGCTCCTAGCATAACTAGGTTTGGCCTCTGTGCTCTGCTAGAGCTTATATATGTGTCCTACTTAGCCATGCATAGCTTTTGAGTCTGGTTCATCCAGATGATGTATTAGATGTAGAGAATCTAGTATGACAGGAGAACGTGATGAGACGAGATCAGAGGTGATATGAGATTTAAACATGCTAAGGATTGTATGGGAGGCCATGGTGGGATGTTGTTTTTCTAGTTGATGACCCACAAGTATAGGGGGTGTATTGTAGTACTTTCGATAAATAGGAGTGTCGATCCAAACGAGGAGCAGAAGGTGTTGAATAGTGGTATGGAGCAGGAAATCTCTGTAAATACTTAGCAAACAGATTTTTAGGGGTTTCCTGATAAAGCAAAGAAACAAAGTGCAAGTAATAAAGACAACGAACAACTGCAGCAAGTGTTCCCAATCCTTTCTTAGCAAAGGACAAGCCGGTGGGAATACTTATAAGGACCAAATGTTCTCGAGGACACATGGGAATTATGTCAAGTGCTTTCTCTTCATATAGCTAAGTACTCTTATTTGGTGTTGTAAGTGTTGTGTGGGTGAACCTGTGCTAATGTACCGACCTTACTTGGACTAATACATACTTGTGATTAAACCCCGTGCAAGCATCCGCAACTACAAGAAAACCTAAACTCTGAGATCCTACACTCCCTTGTGCAATATTGTCCTTGTGCAATGCTGTCCTAACGGGGTTCAGGTTTGTGTCACTCCGGCAACACCACGATTAGTAGCCAAATACAAAATTCATTCCCCCAGGTCCATAAATGGTGAAGTATCATGTAGTCGACGTTCACATGACACCACTAGAAGAATAGGACCACAACTTAAATACTAAACCATTGAATAATATCTCAACACAAATCCACTACTAACAACATGACTTATCCCATGTTCTCAACAACTAAACAAACTACTCACAAGACATCATATGGATCAATATCAAAGATGATATGGTAATGGATAACAATCTGAATATAAACAATAATCCAATGGTTCCACTCACAAGCATCAACTACAATAGTCATTAACACCGGGAAAGTTTCCCCTAAAAACTATGCAAGATTCAACATGATTGTTACAGCGGGATGGAGTGGTGATGATGGTCCTGGTGGATATGATGGTGTGGATGATGATGATCCCGACGAAGTCTAGCTTGATGACGGTGTTGATGGCAACGATCTCCCCTCTCCGGGAAGGAATTTCCCCGGCAGAAATATGTCTGCCGGGAAGCTCTTTCTCTCTCGGTGTTTCCGCCCTGCAGAGGCGGCGGAAATATTTCTGTGGTCTCTCCTCTGGTATTAGGTTTCCGAGAGGAAGATATAGGTGAGAGGGCAGAGTTGGAGGTCGGCCAGGTGGGCCACACCTGTCCTAGGCGTGGCCCAGGGGGACCCGTTCCTAGGGGGGTGTGGGGCCCCTGTGGCCTAGCTACGCCTCCCCTTATGGCTTCCTTCGTCTTCTAGGAAAATATAATTTCCCAATATTTTTCTGGTATTTTTCTGATCTTCGCGAAATTGCAACGAAACATATCTTTTTCCATCAGAATCCTAACTCCGTCAGTCCATCCTCAAAGAATCATCCAACATGCAAAAACAGAAGAAAAGACATAAGTAACACCTCATAATAAGACACATATCAATGAATAGAGGCAAATTGTGATATAGAATGGTGATAAAAATTGGACGTATCAACTCCCCCCAATCTTAGACTTTCACTTGTCCCCAAGCGAAAACTGAGCTTAGTAAACATGTCCACAAGTTTATGGAGTGAAGTGTCAATAAAATAATATGAACAAGAAGCATCACACTTACCATTACACAACTCATAGAAGAAGGCAACTCAGCATTATATAACTTTGATTGCAACAAGAACAGCTGGCAAACAGTTTCACAAAAAGCTTTTGCAGAAGTTTTCACAACAGGAACACTCTTTTCTCAAAAAGGTTTTTCACAAAGATGGATTTCAAAGTAATACTCAATAGATAAGATGGTTTTTCACAAAGATGGCTTTCAAACAAGGAAGATAAAGAAAATGATTGGATAAATCACCATATGAATGATTGAAACACGACAACTCAAATGCTTGCTGGAGATAGAGAGGAAGTAGGTTTATTGACTCAACTAAGAAAATAGGAGAAAGGTCCCTTCATAGAGGGAAACATGGATTTCAAGTCATAAAGAGCTTCCAAATGATTATGGTACTTCCTCCGTTTCGGTTTACAAGTCCTACACGTATATCTAGGTTATCAATTTGACCTATATAATTTGAATTATATAATATAAAAATTATATCATTGGAAAATACAAAGTCTAAAGTTTCCGGTGATATATTTTTTGTAATATATACATCATACTAAGTTGCTCAATTTGGCGACATAGAACTACGTGCAGGACTTGTAAACCGAAACGGAGGGAGTACTTAATAGCTTTGAGCCCTCATTGCTCCTATCATAGGCATCTTGAGATGATTAAGGTTAAAGTGAACAAGGATGGAGTATATGCTTGACGAAATATAAGTTGGCAATCTCATGTCCCTTGTGTACGAGGGCCTCTCCTCATGCTACTCAACTTTAGTTACCGGTAAGTTCTTGTCATTGTAAGTACATGTGTATCATAAACAACCGCCAACGGGGTACCCCTTACACATGGTACAGGAGCTATCCCATAACCAAAATGACAAGGCAAGCAGACAATGAGCATCTCAACGATCTTTTTATTTACTATGTGCATAGCTTTTTATTGAGGATGCTTCACAAAATGCTCACTATGGTGATGCTACAAGTTTCCACCATGATTAGGCATGGCTTAGGCGAGCGGCCCAGGCGTTTCTCTAACACACATACATCACTCCATGGACTTACAAGATCCCCTTTTATTTCACACCGACAACATACGCAAACAAAAGAGCATGATATCAACTAGATATGTATCCATAAGTGTTAAAAGCGTTCCCCGTGACAGCACGGTTCTACTAATCCCAACGTATAGATGCAAGCATATACAACTTCGATGACACAATGGTTCAAGTCTATTAGGGGCAAGAAAATAAGGTGTGCCATCAAGTTCGTGGAGCTTTACTAACTAGTTTTCACATAACAAAATAGTTTTTAATTCGAAAGATATATGAAGCTTGAGAATTTTCTTGGAATAGCAATAATGCTAATAGGTAGATATGGTGGACACAAACGGCACAGGTTTTGGTTCAAAGGGGTTGGAAATATGAGAAGTATGCCTTCTCAAAACAGGTTTTTGGCTAGCAAGGCTAGGTAGCAAGCAAAAAATTTGAAGGAAACAAGAAAGCATACAAGTGATAAAGCCAAACATGCAATCTTCCTTGAAGACACAAAAGATCTTAAATAAAGAATACTAAGCGTATGAGCCAATCAAGAAAGAAAATAAATGATACAAAATACCTATAAGTTTTTTCTCTTTTTCTTTCAAAACTCAAAAGGTGTTCCTACTGACCAGAGCTTGGTTTGCCAAAACCAATTTAGATTTACTTGATGCTCCCAAAGTGATGCTAATACTGATCAACAAGATCAATCATACAATAGAGATTGCAAACTAAAATAAGAAGTGCAAAAAGTAAAAGATGAAACTTCTCATTAATATTCCATAAAGGCACTCACACCAAGGGATACATAGATAATCAACTAAAGGAGATATACTTCCACATGCAAATCAACCTATAAGATAACTTCTCTACCAAAGATAAGAATCTACTAAAAAGGTAAAAGATAAAAGATAATGATGTGATACCGCGGCACTCCTCCAAGCTTGGAACAAGCCAAAGGGATGCCAAACCTTATGACGAACTACTCCTTTGGTGGTGGTGGTGTTCTCTTGTCATCATCAAACTTCCAAGGAAAAGGATCCCCATCCAAAAAGGACGTCCTGGTTTCCACAATCCTGAAACTAGCAGCAGAGCTTATACGATTAAATCTAGCCTCATACTCACAGTTTTGATTTTGTATGTCGTAGAGTTGTGCTTGTAATTGGTTGGTGGTCTGACGGAGCGAGAAGATTTCTTCTCGGGGCTCAGCAACCTCCTCCTCGTGCTTGGCGATGAGTTTTGAACTTATCTTCTAAATAACATCCACTTCGCGTTCTGCCATCTTCTTGTACCGAAAAACTTCCTGCTCCAACACTTCCATCCTGTCTTCCAGACTGCCTTCTCCTTTAGGCCATGAACTTCAGTCATCTACACCTTTCCCATCCTGGAGAATCAACTCATTGGGATGAATCCTATACTCATACATGTATGGGTTGATGACATCCATAGAGGAATCCTCCATGGGTGATCCAGAGGAAGACATTGTGGCTCCAAAACTGAGAATTTGCCTACCAGAAATAGATCGAAACAAAAACACGACGAGAACACGATACAAGAACATCGGGGGACCCGGGGGGTTATATATTACGAAGTTTCAAAGTATAAGGAAGGTACTAGAACGAAAATGAGGCGGAGACGGAGCTCGGCCGGCTCACACCCCCTCTAGGCGTGGCCAGCTGGGGCTCGCGCCTGGGGTGGGTGTGGCCACCCCGGCCTCCGTTTCCTCCTCTATTTTGTTTTGTAGCCTTCCATATGTAATAAAAACATCAAAAATATAAAAAGATTATGTTTTCACGAACCTTCTGTTTTAACCACTTTTACCTATTCAAAGACGGACTCTACATATTCTGGTGTTTGGTTCCTGATGAATTCCTCTAGAGTCATCATTTTGAATAATATAAACATCTTTGTTATAAGAATCTTCAGAAATATAATGTTTTAGTCTTTGACCATTCACCACATGTGTTGTGTCATCCTTTAAGGAGATATTTTGATAGCACCTGAACGATATACTTCCTTAATAACAAAAGGTCCTTCCCATTTTGAGAGTAGTTTCCCTGCAAAAAATCTGAGATGAGACCTATACAAAAGAACTTTCTCACCAACATGGAACTCCCTTTTGAGAATTCTCCTATCGTGCCATCTTTTTACCTTTTCCTTAAAGAGTCTAGCATTTTCATAAGCTTCACTTCTCTACTCATCTAAAGTACTCATGTCAAGCAATCTTTTCTCACCAGCAAGTTTAAAATCTCTATTCAACTCTTTCACTGCCCAATAAGCTTTGTGTTCTAATTCTAAAGGCAAGTGACAAGCTTTCCCATAGACCATTTTGTAAGGAGACATCCCGATAGGATTTTTATAAGCAGTTCTATAAGCCCATAAAGCGTCATTCAACTTTTTACCCCAATTTTTCCTAGATCTATTAACAGTCTTTTGCAAGATAGATTTAATTTCCCTATTGGAGAGTTCTACTTGCCCACTGGTTTGGGGGTGATAAGCTGAAGCAATCTATGGTTTACATCATACTTAGCGAGAGTTTTTCTAAAACCACCATGAATAAAATGAGAGCCTCCATCAGTCATGAGATATCTAGGCACACCAAACCTAGGAAAAATAACATCCTTAAGCATTTTTAAAGAGGTCTTACCACCAGTGTTGTTTCAAGGTATGGCTTCTACCCACTTTGTAACATAGTCAACAACAACAAGTATATGAGTGTATCCTTTTGAAGGAGCAAAAGGACCCATAAAGTTAAATCCCCAACATTCAAAAGGTTCAATAACAAGAGAATAATTCATAGGCATTTCACTGCGTCTAGAAATGTTACCAACTCGTTGACATTCATCACATGATAAGACAAACTTCCTTGCATCCTTGAAAAGGGCTGGCCAATAAAACCCAGATTGTAAAATGTTTTGTGCAGTCCTATCCCCAACATGATGTCCTCCATAAGAGCTGCCATGACGTTTTCTCAATATCTCTTGTTGTTAAAATTATGGAACACATCTTCGCATAATACCATCTAGTCCTTCTTTATATAAGTGTGGGTCATCCCAAAAGTAATGCCTTAGATCATAAAAAAAATTTCTTCTTTGTTGGGTTGTAAAGGTTGGAGGCAAATACTTGGAAACAAAAAAGGTTAGCATAATCAGCATACCAAGGACTCTCATGCGGACTTACCCTTATTGCAGCCAACTGCTCATTTGGAAAACTATCATTAACAGGCAAAGGGTCAAAAGAAATGTTTTCCAAAAAAGTTAAATTGTCAGCAACAAGATTTTCAGCACCTTTCCTATCTACAATATGCAGATCAAACTCTTGTAAAAGTAACACCCATCTAATAAGCCTAGGCTTAGCGTCCTTCTTTGTCATAAGGTACTTAATAACAGCATGATGAGTGTGAATAGTGACCTTTGAATCAACAATATAGGGTCTAAACTAGTCACAGGCAAAGATTATAGCTAAGAACTCCTTTTCAGTAGTGGCATAAATCTTTTGAGCCGCATATAGAGTCTTGCTAGCATAATGAATAACATTCAACTTCTTATCAACATGTTTCCCAAGGACAGCACCCATAGAAAAATCACTAGCATCACACATAATTTCAAAAGGTAAACTCCAATCAGGTGGTTGAACAATAGGAGCAGTAGTCAAAGCTTTCTTCAAAGTTTCAAAATCTTCCTTACAATCATCATCAAAAACAAAAGGTACATCTTTTTGAAGAATATTAGTAAGGGGCTTTCAAATTTTGGAGAAATCTTTAATAAACCTCCTATAGAAACCATCATGACCAAGGATACTGCGAATACCTTTAATATCTCTAGGACAAGGCATCTTCTCAATTGCTTCGATTTTGGCTCTATCAACTTCAATGCCTCCTTCAGAGATCTTGTGTCCAAGAACAATCCCGTCATTAACCATGAAATGGCATTTCTCCCAATTAATAACAAGGTTGGTTTCTTCACATCTCTGCAAAAATTTATCAAGGTTGTGCAAAAAGTTATCAAAAGAAGTTCCATAGACGGAAAAATCGTCCATGAAAACCTCCACAATTTCTTCACAAAAATCATGAAAATAGCAAACATACAGCTCTGAAAGGTAGCAGGAACATTACATAAACCAAAAGGCATACGCCTATAAGCATAGGTGCCATAAGGACATTTGAAAGTGGTTTTCTCTTAATCTTGCGCTTTCCCAGAAATTTGAGAGAACCCAGAATAACCATCAAGGAAACAAAAGTTGGTCTTTTTAGACAACTTGTCAAGCATTTGATCAATAAAGGGCAAAGGGTAATGATATTTCTTAGTATCTTTATTAACCTTCCTAAAATCAATCCACATCCTATACCCAACCACTACTCTCTGGGGTATAAGCTCATTATTTTCATTAGGTACAATAGCAACTTCCCCTTTCTTTGGAACACAATGAACAGGGCTAACCCATTGACTATGAGCAACAAGGTAAATAATACCAGCATCAAGGAGTTTTAATACCTCATTTCTTACCACATCCTTCATCTAGGATTTAGACGACGTTGTTGCTCAACAACTGGATTTGCATCAGGTTCTATTTTAATAGCATTCTAACATATAGTGGGAGATAATCCTTTTAAATCATCAAGAGTATAGCCGATAGCTCCTCGGTGTTTATTCAGTATTTCCAATAACCTTTCTTCTTCCTTTCCTGAAAGTTTAGAACTAATAATAACAGGATATACTTCCTTATCATCAAGATAAGCATATTTAAGATCATCAGCTAAAGGTTTTAATTCGAAAACAGGATCCCCTTTAGGTGGTAGTGTGGTACCCAAATCTTCCACAGGTAGATTATGCTTAAGTAACTCAGGCTGACGAAGGAAAACCTCGTCAATCTCATTTGTTTCCTTCATGAAGACATCACTTTCATGATCTTCCATAAACAGTTGCAAGGCATTGCTAGGAGCAAGAAAGATAGTAAAAAGTTGTTCAGCCCTGAAATCCTCATTCATAAGGAGTTTTAGCAAATCTGGAAGAATTAAACTCATAAGACTCTCCATCAAACTTAGTCAAAACTTTTTCCTTCCTACAATCTATGATATCCCCACAAGTATTCAAGAAGGGTCCACCAAAGATAATAGGATAGGTTTTACTAGTTTCAGAACCAAGTACAAGAAAATCAGCAGGATATTTAATCTTACCACAAAGAACCTCCACATCTCTTACAATGCCAAAGGGACAGACTGTCTCTCTGTTGGCAAGGTGAATAACCACATCAATGTCGTCAAGCTCACAAGGACCAATTTCATGCATAATTTACCTGTAAAGCTCATAAGGAATAGCACTAGAACTAGCACCAATACCACATAAACCATAGTAGCAATGATCACCAATTCTAATAGAAAGCACAGGAACACTAGCTTTTCTAGCCTTACTAGGATGAGAGACAATATTAGAAGCGTCTTCACAGAAGACAATATGCTCATCCTCTATATTTCTAGCGTCAAGATCTTTCACAATAGCTATCACAGGTTCAATATTCATTTTTCATCAGGTTCCACAGTTTTCTTTTTACCTTTGTTATTCGCACTAATCATCATAGAGTACTCCTTTACCTTAGCTAGGAAAGGTATTTTCTCAACATAAGGTTCGGGCACAATATGATTAGTAGTACAAACTTCAGTGCTTCTAACAGGAACATGACTAACAACATCTTTATAAGGTGCATGGTACTTATTCCACTTCTTTTCGGGAATTTCTATGTAAGAGGCAAATGCCTTAAAACAGTTGGCAATACTTTGGGAATCAAGACCAAAATCATTACTAATAGCACGGAAGTCATCAGTTCCCGTAAAATATCTTATGCATTCATAATCATAGTTTATACCTGACTTTCTTCCTTTGTCATTCTCCCAAGCTTCAGTGTTCTCTTGAATATGGTCTAATAGATCCCATTTAGCTTCTTCCTTCATACGTGTGAATGATCCAGCACAAGAAGCATCTAGTAAATCTTTATCATGAAGATAAAGCCTAGCATAAAAGTTATTGATAATAATATTATTGGGGAGTTCATGAATAGGACATTTAAGCATTAGTAACTTCAGTATCCCCCAAGCTTGAGCTGTACTCTCTCCATCACGAGGCCAAAAGTTATATATCAGATTCCTATCCTTCTGAATCTTACTAGGAGGATAAAATTTAGAATAAAAGAGAGAAGCCATTTCCTCCCATTTCATGGATTGTCCATTCTTTAGCATCTTATACCATTCTTCAGCTCTCCCTTTTAAGGATATAGAGAGTAACTTCTTCACCTATTCAGTTGTGATACCTGCACACTTAAACAACCCGCATAATTCGTGGATAAAAATCAAGTGATCACTAGGATGGACAGTTCCATCCCCAAAATAATAATTATCCATAACACGATCAACAATACTTGTAGGTATCTTAAAAGGATCTATCTCAACAGGGGGTGGTTCATCTACTACCCTAACAATGGTAGTAGTTTTCCCAAACAGAAAACTAAGTAACAGACAGAAACAAAAAGAAATACTCACACTAGAAGTTTCCTTCACCAGTTCCACTCTTCAATAGCGCTTCACTCCCCGGCAACCGCGCCAGAAAATAGTCTTGATGACCCACAAGTATAGGGGGTGTATCGTAGTACTTTTGATAAATAGGAGTGTCGATCCCAACGAGGAGCAGGAGGTGTTGACTAGTGGTATGGCAGGAAATCTCTGTAAATACTTACCAAACGGATTTTAGGGGTTTTCTGATAAAGCAAAGAAACAAAGTGCAAGTAATAAAGACAACGAACAAGTGCCGCAAGTGGCCCAATCCTTTCTTAGCAAAGGACAAGCCGGTGGGAATACTTATAAGGACCAAACGTTCTCGAGGACACATGGAAATTCTGTCAAGTGCTTTCGCTTCATATAGCTAAGTACTCTTCTTTGGTGTTGTAAGTGTTGTGTGGGTGAACCTGTGCTAATGTACCAACCTTACTTGGACTAATACATACTTCTGATTAAACCCCGTGCAAGCATCCGCAACTACAGGAAAGCAATTAAGATATAAACCTAACCACAACCTTAAACTCTGAGATCCTACAATCCCTTGTCCAATGTTGTCCTAACGGGGTTTCAGGTTTCTGTCACTCCGGTAACCCCACGATTAGTAGCCAAATACAAATGCATTCCCCTAGGCTCATAAATGGTGAAGTATCATGTAGTCGACATTCACATGACACCACTAGAAGAATAGCACCACAACTTAAATACTAAACCATTGAATAATATCTCAACACAAATACACTACTAACAACATGACTTCTCCCATGTGCTCAAGAACTAAACGAACTACTCACAAGACATCATATGGATCAAGATCAAAGATGATATGGTAATGGATAAAAATCTGAACATAAAAAATAATCCAATGGTTCCACTCACAAGCATCAACTACAATAGTAATTAACACCAGGAAAGTTTCCCCTAAGAACTATGCAATATTCAACACGATTGTTACAGCGGGATGGAGTGGTGATGATGGTGCTGGTGGAGATGATGTTGTGGATGATGATGATCCCGATGAAGTCTATCTTTATGACGGTGTTGATGGCGACGATCTTCCCTCTCCGGGAAGAAATTTCCCTAGCAGAAATCTGTCTGCCGGAGAGCTCTTTCTCTCTCACTGTTCGCCCCAAAGAGGCAGCGGAAATCTTTCTGTGGTATTAGGTTTCCGAGAGGAAGATATAGGCGAGAGGGCAGAGTCGGAGGCCGGCCAGGTGGGCCACACCTACCCTAGGCATGGCCTAGGGGGGACCCGCACCTAGGGGGTGTGGGTCCCCTATGGCCCATCTACGCCTCCCCTTCTGGCTTCCTTCGTCTTCTGGGAAAATATAATTTTCCAATATTTTTCTGGTATTTTTCTGATCTTCGCAAAATTGCATCAAAACACTTCTTTTTCCATCAGAATCCTCACTCCGGTAGTCCATCCTCCAAGAATCATCCAAAATGCAAAAACAGAGGAAAAGACATAAGTAACACCTCATAATAAGACACATATCAATGAATAGAGGCAAATTATGATATAGAATGGTGATGCAAATTGGACGTATCACTAGTCCCATGCTTGCCACCACTAGGAACTGAGTTATTGCCTTTGGAACCGAGACGAGCGTACAACAACACCGGGCCTGGAAAATTCCACTAGTGACTAACTTGCCTAGTAGATTCCATTAGTCACATAGTTCGGGCGTTCCATTCGACATACGCATTGAACACGTTTTGAAAGAGCTGGTGGTTGAAGGTGCATCATAACAGGTAGGTAAGCGTGGATGAGGTTGCTTGGGGTGGATGGATCCCCTAGTAAACCAACCTCACCTCACATCTATAGGGACCAGCTTCGGTACTTGACCTATTGCGGAGGAACCATCCTTAGGGAGTGACTCATGGTCTCATTGAAATCAAGGTAAAGGTCGTGTCTAACCACCCTCTTCCGGCCTTCCAAGGAAGAGGGATAATCATGTGGCATTAAGAGAATGGTAGTACGTGTGGGTAAAGTTGTACACCCTTGTAGGGTTAAATCTTTTTGAAAATCCGTGCTCACGGTTATGAACGCTTGGTGACCGAATTCTAAGATCATAGAGAACATGAACATAATCATAAAACTTGTCAGATCAACGATGTGCTTAAGGATGCTTCCTCATGGGTACGAGGGGGTGATCCTAGTTAGGGTTCAGATGATGATGATTTGGTGGATATCAAAATATGATGATCAATACTTTGGAGATGTCTCTCTCTTATCCCCTTTTAAAATACTATGATTAGAGGAGCTTCTTCTCTCTCTTGTTTTATAAACAAAGATGGCTTTATGCAAAACAACTCCACCAGCCATAAGACTTGCGGGGTACACCCTGTAATCACCCTTGCTTTGTTGATACTTTTGGCAAAGTAAGTGTTCCCTTGAAGACACGTTCCATACGACATCGACACCGACGATTATCTTGGGGTTCCTGGCTGGCAGCCTGGTATCTATGGGTAGGGACGTCATCCTTATGCTTCAGGCCTCTTAGGCCATTTGTTAAGTTTGCTATACTTAATGGCACAATTTTCCTTCCATTGTTTGATGTTTGTGGTCAGTGACCTTTGCTTGTAATATTTTGGTTCTTCGCTCAGTTATCAGCTTGCTGTAGTAATTTTTGTGTCATAGGGTCACTATTGTGTTACCGATTCTCTCACTGGATATCCTCGAGCTCTAGGTTAGTCTTATGTCAGACGGAGGTCTGGGATTTGTCTAGCCCTGATCCTGGGGGTGTCACATATGATGCCTAAACCTCAACTCCTAGCACTCTACAGTGAAATTAAAATAAACTGCTATGATTCCTTGCATCTAATTCTTACCTCCGCCCCTTGCATGACGTAGTACTACTCATGTACTCCTATTGTAGTATATATACTACATGCATTAAATTGTACGGAGTATCATGCAAAGATAGAGCCAAACGCAAATATAGTACTCGTATGTCTCACATGGTGTAAAATTATGAATCTTCTTATTTGGTCTGCTTGCGCTTGCCCTTGCCCTTCTCTCTTTGTTGGACATTTAGAGAGTTTGTTGACACCTCTCGAAGTTCACTATCCGCATGTATACCTCGTAGGTCGTGTAGGCATCGAGGCTTGCATACTGGATCTGCTCTTTGGTCAAGGGCATGCTCTCCCACTCCTTGTGGTCCACATCCTTCTTCGTCTCCTTCATGACATTGTAACAGCTGTCTATGAGGGTCACAACGTCGTCAGCCAAAGAATCCTTCTCATTCATGGAGCCGGCAGGCTTCCACCTCTTCTGGATGTACACGAAGTTCGTCACTGGCACTAGAGAATTCCTGAGCCTGATACTTGAGTTGTCGATGTTGACGTCACCAAAGGAAATGTTAGGGTCCACGAGGAACTCTGCTAGCTTGGAGCATGGCTTGTCGGCCTGGCAGATCTGGTAAACCAGGCAATCCATGCCCACACACAGTTGGACGACTGCAGCCTTCTGTGTTGATGATTGCTCGTTGGTGTACTCGACGTCGAGGCCAACAATCTTTTCGTCTGCTTCCTCCAGGAGCGGTTGGATTTTCTCGATGTAACCGTTCACCGCGACGCTCTGTTGGTATACGCCACCCATAGTATGGTGGTGTTGTGGGGGTCCAGGAAGGAGTACAGCTTGTCGAATGGAAGCGCCATGGACGGTGATTGGCGGCTTCTTTTGTTTTGCAGAGGTTCGGCTAGGTGAGGAAAATGACAAAAAATGAATGGGATCGACAAGATGAAAGAAACCGCTAGAGATATTGGGAGATGCATGCATGCATGAGCGGTTGTGGAAACGAAGGGTATGAAGTTTCCCCCGGCCCCGCCCATTACTCCTCTGGAATATTTACGGATCAGTTTTAGGGACGCAGTTTACTGTACATTTTTGTACAGAAGCAGTAGTACTCTCCCCTTTTACATTTAGATTGTGTTATGCTCAAAACACACTTTATCTTGCCACCTAGTGTGATTTTATATAAAAAATGATATGTCATACTTCTATTATCTGATTCTCACACATGTGCAAGGAATGCACAAATTACTAGAGAGAAGTATCACATCGCACTTTTCAATGCAAAATGTGTCTAGTGTACAAAATACTAGTACCCGCTAACATGTGCATACTCCAAGTTACCACTCTTACCAGCCTTAGGCCTTTCATCACAACAATGGAGTCTCTTAGCATAGTATCATAGGCTAACTAAGCAACTATAGTTACCGATGAGGAGTACTCAGGTACTTCTAGTACATTATCAATGTATAGACAAAAAATAATTTCTAGTAGTCCAATCACATGCATGCATATAAGACATATTAATCCATTGGCGAGTGTAATGAGAGAGTGTTAGTAGTTCATGTTAGTACTACCTTTATAGTGGGTAACATGTGTGTACGTAATTAAGTCGAAGGCAGGGACCATATTTGTGCAGAAATGGGTCCAGAAATACTCTGTACCTACAAAGGCTAGAACGTTTTCTGTCGCCGTGCAACTCGGCACATAGAGCTAAGGTTCGTTAACCTTATCAAAGTTCTATTGTCCTCCCACTTAACTTTTGCAAAAAAATCCTTTTTCAAGAAACTTTACATATCAAGCGACAAACCCTTTTGTCCTCGGTGTTCTGGAGGAATACCCAATGGTTATTCAAAATAACCTACAAAGACATGCTCATCCGACTTTGGTTGTGAACATCATACTTATGCTTAGCATACCAAAATTTAAGAAAGGACAACTTGGGTTCTACCCCGAACCATGTGTCATTTCAACGGATCAAGATAGAGCTCTTTTCACTGTAAAAGCAATAGTCTCTAAAGCTTTAATCTTTTCAAACATAATGGCAGTTTTATAAATAACACCTTTGATCCAACCATTTCAAACAAGTTTTCATTACAAATCTCAAACACTCCATATTCCTATGGTGTTTCGGGAGATGTAAATCTAGGTGTTTTGCTAAACTTGCAACTCAAATAAATATGTTCATGATAAAATCACAAATCATTTATTTTCTTGTTACACTTGCAAATCAAATAAAATCTGAAGCAATCCAACCCTTTAAGAATTGGATCATGTGTTTACAGTGCTAGTCCCTTGGATCGATTAGCTAGCACACACAGTTTCGATGAATAAAAGAGTATCAATGCGTCACATTATTACAACGATTGATCCAAGAATATAAATATCACAAAGTTGCTTAGCTCATAGCTATCTCAAATAACATAGTTCAACAAATAAACAATATATAAAGGCTCCATCACGCCACAGGCAACTCGCTGAGTGGAGATTCGCAACCTAAACGACAACCTTACTTGTCATCAAAATAACCTGCAACATAAAAAGTTGCAGCCATGAATGGCCAATACATTTGAATTGTATTGCAAGATATCACTGTTATGTGGACACAATTGGCAACATGTCATATACATGCACACTTTGGCTAGTGGAGTTTAGGCTATTTGCATAAAGCAGCATTTTCTCCTACCTTTTCAAATTAAGTTTTAGTTCTTCAAAATAACTAAGAACAACTCGTGTCACTCGAGCGCTCCTAAAACTATGGACACATTGAGTCACTCAAGTGCTCCTATAACCCATTAAGTTCACCCATCAAGTTTTATTAGAGAAATTGGAATGAATGAGCCTTTTCAACGGCGTCAAGAGAAGTTACTCGTAATTGTCCATTACCGGGGACACGGCTAAGTACTTAGTTCATAAACCATCTGCAGAGGCTAGTACACTTTACCCACAAGACCCGATCAACCCCTTTTGAGAGAAGACCAGGACGAGACCTTCAGGAAACAGAATCATGAGCCTAGCTCCGGACCGTACCATCTTATCAACACCTACATCTGCTAGTCACGGTAGGACATGATCCCATAACTTACTCAGTCAAGTCAGAGCCCATATGACATGTGGTTGTACATGGAAGTTACTAATCAAGACCGTCTATTTTCTCTTTCAAGCCCGGGTGGTAATCCCCACCAAAATCCACACTCAATGACCCAATCAATGCCATTCCACCCAAGTGATTCATTGATTAAGTGGTTTTCATTTAAGCAAAACATAATCATTCTCATTCACATATGTATCATGAAAACCACCCACGCAACTAATAGCATGGCTAAGCATCTACAATACGATGGCTATCAAGGAATCAACTGGGGTCTATGACAATTCTATTGGGTACTCACACCATAGCATAAAATATATAATATAAAACATTTCCTTCAGTGCAAGCTACTGAAAACTAAATGCATAATAAACAATAGGAGATTCAAGATAGTGACACTTGCCTTAGTTGTAGTAATCGTTCACACAGTCGTCGCAATCAAAAATATCGCACTCTAGGAAATCTATTGCACAAATCAAATAATTGCAATCAATCATAAAGTAGAGCAACACAACAAAACAGTATGCATGCATTTTATAAAAGAGAAACAAGTTCAAAAGGTTTCCATAAACATTTTCCATTAAACAAATAGGCTTTTAATAATAATCTTAATAATTTCAGAAAATTTTGGAAACCATTCTACTGGATAGGTAATGTTCATAGCTTTCATTTGCCACTGATTTCACCTTAAATTGTTTTACAAATTAAAAGTTATAGCCAAAATACCAATTTAATGGATTTAATAGTAGCTAATTATTTTGTACTGTAACAAAATCAAATAATGCTACAGTGACGTAGATTACAATTTTTTGAATCCATAGACACCAAATTTACCAATTTTGGAGTTGTGGATATTTTCCTATGAATTATTTACCATATAACATATTTAAATATTCCATAAAATATGCATTGGTCAAATTACGAATTTTATTACATGATAATATTATACACATTATTATGAATCCAAACATATATCATTTGTATTTTTCTGACAAATATTCAATTTTATACGAATATTATACGTTCTCCAAATATTCTGGCTATTTTAAAATAGGATTGCACAGTCAGCCGACAACTACGCTACACGGCGTGATCTGATTTGCTGCGGACGCTGAGTGGGCGACGAAGTGGCGTCGCTGACGCAGACAGGCAAGTGGCGCGCCATGAGTGGCTGGTACCGCTTCGGGAAGAAGCTTCTAATCTGAACTGTCTGTGTGCAATCGGACGGATGGGAGTGATTCCTTCCTGGTTCTCACCGGCGACGATGAAGAAGACAGTGGTGGTGGCTCAGACGGTGGCGGCTGGCGGCGCTCCGGTGACCCTTGGTAGCGTTGAGAACATCCATGAGAAGCGTATGAAGACGTTGGGATCCCTCGTGGCCTCTGCTTTGTCCTTCTCTTCCCATGCAGACGGTGAGATGCGTCCGATGACGTACGACTGCTGCAACTCCGGCGAACAATTGGATAGGATGTGGTGACCTATGGAGGGGGATAAGAGGTTTCAGAGTCGCGGTACCAAAAGGGGGTTCAGATAGGGGAAAAAGGGAGGCGCGGGAATCGAGCTTGCACTGAGGCTTCCTTGGCGGCGGCGGACGGCGAGATCGGAATAACTCCGTGGCCGCGCTAGGGTTGCAAAATAAACGGAAAAAAAACCATACGGCTCGATGCGGGAGATTTATAACGGTGGGTGGCGTGCATAGGGCCGAAAAATCGTACTGCAATCGGCCTGGTTTCATGGGGGGGTTGCAACGTGCTCGCGGTGGTCTCCGGAGTGAGGGGGAAGAAGATCGGTGTGGGTCCACTTTGTCGGTCGTATGGGGGCACTGACGAGTGGGCCAAGGCGTCGAGGGAAAAAAAGATGGGGAAAGGGGGTGCGGCTGCTGCTAGGCTGGCTCGGCTAGGTGGGCCGCTGCTGCTGCTACTTGCGCGCGGGTGCGATAGATAGAGGGGAGAGGAGAGGCACGCCGGGTGGACTGGTTGGCCTGGCCGGGTAGGTTTCCCCTTTTTCTGTTTCTTTTATTCTTTTTCTTTCTCTAGTTTGTTTAATAATTTTTGAAATATAGCTCCAAATAAGCTCAAACTGATTTGTAATTTTTTCTAAAATTTAAAACATCATTTTAGGACTACTATGGAACTTATTATTGTCCATTTAAAATATTGAAACAATAGGTTTTGTTTATAAACCCTAATAGATGCATAAAGGATTTTCAAATGGTTTTTTTTACAAATGGTTTTGAATTTGAAATTTTTGCAAGATGCTTAATGCAGTGCATATGAATCCTATGAAACTTTCCCATTTTAAAATCTGGGATGTTACAAAATCAAAGACTTCAAAAATCAATGAATATGGAGATTCTTCATGTTTTCTTTCTAATATAATTTAAACGGCGATGTCACTTTGTAAGTGATCTTCCAATCATTTGTCTTGCAACATTTTAGCATTAGTTTTATGGATGTGATTTCTCCAACTAGATTTGTAAATCATCCATCTTATATGGAATATAGTAATTATTTGAACAATCTTTGCTCTCATAATACCTAATTTAAATAACGATTATTAAAACAAATCTTGAAGGCAAGCTTTGGTGTCAACGAGAAATACAAACAACGGTTTGTTTGTTTTCGATGAACATCATCACATATTCTCTTGCTAGTTACTTAGGACATTGTAGTTCATGAATTGCGTCGTTCTGTATGAAATTTCATACCAACCAATTCGGTATTCAATACCCAAGATCCACATTGTTTAACAACCAAAGAATACAACCATAACATGTATATCATCTATATACCTAAACTGGATATTTCCAGTCTTTTCTTTTCTGCCAAATATATTTTATAGATTCTCTTTCAGCATTTCATTTTCCTCTTTTAAAAGAATCTATCAACATCAATAGTGGCGCGATATACATGACACATAGTCCAAAGCGTGTATATTCAAATAATAATACCTTTGGACTTGCACTTTGAAGTAGATCACCTTAATCAAATGATCGACATTCTTTCAAAATTCATTCTTTAGTAATCTCTTAGTGTGGTAAACACTTTACATACATCTTCTATTCACCCTTATCATGACTACTTTCATGATCAAGCTAATGTAGATTATAAAGGCGAATCGTGAGTACATTATTACTTTCCAAAACCCTTTTGGATGATTAGGCTATCTAGCATCTCCAACATTTGCAAATTCTCATGCAATATGAGAACATATATTATACTCTATCATACTGCAACCAAAACATTGTTTCAGATATCATTATATCTTCCACACATGTTGGTTTCTGAAACAATTCTTTCAGCTCCTAGAGACACTTGATATTAAAACAATCAAGAATCATGAAGGCAAACATGATACTTAAGATACTAACACTGGAATTGTTACTCTCGATTTAATACTAATTAATAAACTTCATGGAGTAAACAGAGTCAGCTGAAAGTTTGCAATAGGACTTTAAATTTTAGATTGACACTCAACACAATACGATACCAGTTCGTAAAGTAAATATCCATAATTCTATAGTTCTATTATCTCAATTACAGCTAAGCATAAGGTTGTGAATGAATACCAATGACTACAACAAATTATGCAAATTAACTTTGATTTAATTTATGATAAATTAAGTTCTACTAATCCAAATTAGAAATGAATTCCCACTCAAAAACGACATCCCTCGTGTCTTTTTGGTGATTACATAAACCAAATCCACTACACCAAGTCCGATCATCACCTGAGTCGGTGTAGCTTGAAAGGCGAGCATCAAATGGGCATCATATCTTTCATATGACTCATGCTTAACATTTCGGCCCATCTCCCAAGGCCATGTCTGTACATGCTAGGCTCGCTAAGTAAGAACCTTAGTATTCGCGTATGTAACTTTCTTACACCCGAAATATGATCGTGCATCCAAGAACACCCGATCGTCATGTGATGTCTTGGAGCGATGAAACATAATTGGTGCATACTTAAGGAAGAACACATTTTTATCTTGATATCTAAATGAGGGATCATATTACTATGCAAATAAAACACCAAACTAGAAATATAAGATGCAACAAATATCACATGTTAATAAGTGAAATCATATGGTTCTTGCACTTGATCTCCATCACGTGCATCGTGGTATGATATCCATCATTCCTTTATGTGTAAGGCCAAAGTCTATGGAACTTACACGTTATGTGTGTTGTAGTAGTATCGACTTATACTTTTACTTACAACATCACCATATCATGACACTAGCCCAGAACAATCTAAACTAGACGCCTCTAATTTATCCATTGCAAGTTTTACGTGGTTTAGGCTTTCGAAGATAGAACCGTTCTTACCTACGAACATGAACCACAACGATGATAACCAAATTGTTGACAACTCATTGCAAATTAGATATTGACTGTAGTAGGAGAGACAGACACCCTCTAGCCACTTATGCAAAACTAGTTGCATGTCAAGCATGGAACAAGTCTCATGTGCGAGGACATGTAAAGTATGTCCGGGCCTCTTCGTCCCGCTATGCCACCAATATCCAAAGTACAACTAAGAAGCAATAAAATGTTCATGTTCTCCCACATATACATATGTGTACTACCCATTCAAAGCATATACGCATAGATCCGGGTCTGATACCACTGTAGGGTTTGCAGCATAGAAACAAAACATTTCCTACGATGGGAACAACTAAGTACCAAGATCTATATACTAGATACAAGCAACGAGTGGATATACATCCATAGAATACATACCCTCGAAGACCGAATAGTGTTAATGAGGTTGTACTCGTGGATGATGTAGACGAACGCTTGCCGATCTCAAGATCGTAATGAAGTCAATCTGTTCCAGCCGGTCCAGCAACATCAAGTCCAGCACAGCAAAGCAATGGTGCATCCGAGATCGCACACACGTCCGGGTACCGCGACAACCTCCGCGCCCTCGCTCCAGCGAAGTAGCGGAAGCAACAAATCCTTCCAGAAAAAGCCATCGGGAACATGTATCTCGCTGATTCGAGACCATGGGGAAATTCTAAAGGGGGGAGAGAGATCCTTCGCGAGGAGGTGTGCTTTGAGAGGAGGAGAGGGGGGCACCCCAAGGGGCATGGTGCCCATCCATGGTGGCTGCCCCCACATCTTCCTCATTCATGTGGGTGGAGCTCCCACTCAAAATGAAAAGCCTTCACTCCCATAAAAGTGCCTCCACTCAAAAATCCACTCACATGCATAAAATTTCCACCAAATTTAATGCAAGATCTCATGTAAATAAAACTCTTTTATTTTTTTATTCAGAATTTTGTTAATTACTTTAATTAACAAACATTCACAGAAAACCCCTTGCTAGTATTCAATTTCACATGCAGAACCAGTTTCAGCAATTTCAACCGAAACAGTTTCGGTGTCTAGTGAAATAAATTCCTGAGCTTTCCTTTTTCTTTCTCTGGCATATTATTTGCTCCAAATGGTGTCGGTATCCTTAAGTGTGTCACCCTACGGTTTACCAATAATTTATACATGATCGAGACCCCTCTCCGATCAATAATCAGCAATGGGACATGGAGATCCCTACTGACTCCCACATATTCTACGATGACTTATGTGATAGTGTGAACCTTATATGCATGTAACTCAATCCCTTTGTCTCGCGATATATTACATGTCCAATATTCGATCATCGTTATCTTCATACCTAGTTTGATCTCGTTACCGACATCTACTTTTTTCTCGTTCCCGTGATATAACATTCTAGTGATCAAATCACTAGCTTGCAAGCTAACCAATGTGATATCACCGAGAGGGCCCAGAGTATATCTCTCCGTCATTGGGCTAGACAAATTCCACTCTTGATCCATGAGCCTCAACATAACACCTTCATAGCACTGAACCCATCTTTATAGTCACCCTGTTACGGTGTTACGTTTGATGTTATCAAGATACTCTTCCGGTGATAGTGATTGACATGATCTCATGGTCTAAGGATTAAGATTACTTCGTATAATGTTATAGCAATATAAACACAATGACCTTGATCGTAATGCTATACTTATGATGAATGTTCATCACATCATTCCAACAATGTTGTGACCTCGTTATTAAGGACATCCAATGTCCATGACCAGGAAACCTTTGATCATCTTGTTAATCAACGAGCTAGTTTATAAGAGAGGCATAACTAGGAACTTTCTATTTGTTTATTAAACACACATGTATTAACGTTTCTATATTAATACAATTATAGCATGCAAAATAAACATTTATCATAAATAAGGAAAACGATAATAACCACTTTATTATTTCCTCTCGGGCATATTGCCTTCAGTTCTGAGTGGCACTGACGGCATTTTTGATGGCGCACAGTGGATATGGGTCGCGCAGCGGCGAACGGGGTTGTCTGGGAGGTTCCAGGGGAGGTGGTGATCATATAAACGAGCGGCAAAGTTGGGGAACGGTATGTGCGAGCGTGTCGAGCGCGTCACTCTGCCGCGCTCTCGGCATGGTCGCAAAGAAATGGGCGTGTGCATTTCTCTGTAGTCTAGTGAATGGCAGGGCTCGAGGGCTAGACAGGGGGTGGCGGTGGACGGTGGCATGCTAGCTAGACACGGTGGCTAGGCTCGGCGCTAGCTCTAGCTAGCTTGCCATGGTCGGCTGGCAAGGGTTCTCTCGGCATGGCATGGTATGGTGCACTGGGTAGGGGCTAGGTGTGTTCAAGGCATTTGTTGGCACTGGGGGAGACAAGTGTGATCAATGGTGAACACTGCTTAGCCAAATTACCGCTCAAAACAGTGAAGTTTGGCCAATTGGATTTGCTACCTCCAACTGTTTAATGAAATGGCCACAAGAAATTCAAATTTTAATTTTTTTATGAAACTTGGTGAGTGTACTGGTCACATACTAGGTAGTATCTAGTTGGTTGGATTTGTCAAGGTGCACTGGTTTGGTTGGGTTTTGAGAAATGGTGATCTTACCATATGAACTAATTTCAATTTTCAAATATCATTTGAATAAGGTTGCCAAATGTTTCTGTGGGTTTGCAAGGTGGGCTTGGGTTCACTTTCACTTAGTCTAGAAAGGGGTGAAAAGAAAAGGATTTGTTTCTGTTTGAATTCTTGGACTAGAAACACTTAAAGTAGTCTAGTGAGCAAGATTGGCAAAAATGACCATTTGCTTGTTTTGTTTGTTTTTTTGAATTTCTCTTGATTTGATTCTGCTTGGAAATGATTTAGATGATGTTGTTTTCATCTTTAAACCATTCCTTGATATTCACAACAATCACACAAGTCCATTCATTCACTCATGCATTCATCAAATACACACATGCATTCATATGGATTTTATTAACAAAAGTTTTTGTTAACCCTAATTTTGGGTGATTGGAATTGCTAATCTTGTTTAATAATTTTGGGATGTTACACGCCCCGTGCAACTAGTTCAGGGATACGACATACAAAACACACATAAATCATCAAAAACCACACCTCCGGAAGGGATCTGGAGGGGGAACTTTCCCTAGGGATCCATCTTCGCCCTAAGCCGATCTGGAGGGCCAAGGCATCGATCTCCATCTTCATCAATCGCTACACCTCCATCACCACCATCATCTCCATCCATTCCATCTAGATCTTGTTGTAATTATTGCACTAGTTGTGATTTATACAAGTACTATTCATCGATAATCGCTTCCATTACCTTTGTCATGATGTTGTTTGCCTCCATGTCTGAGTAAATCATTAGTTCTTGGGGAGATGGAGAAACCCTAGTATATGATTGATATGAAATAGATATTATTATGATATACATCATTATATGAATGTGTTAATTGTATTCATCTTGATGTTGGGAATTGTGCACCTCCTTAGTATTTGCCTCTCATAGGGACTCGATGAATGGGATTACTTGTTGGTAGACAGAGGGATGGTAGCACTTACTGTGACTATAAAGTAGTTGTCATCCTTTACGTACTAACTTGGGGAGTCAAGAAGAACTCATTAAGCCATGTCCAGGCCGTAGTAGAAATCCCTTAATAGCGGGATAATATGATTGATGTCATTTATCTGTCAGCTCTGGTTATGAAGGATGGTGTGAGCAGTGATTGCCGCCTCATCATCCATATATGGATCTCCTCCCACATACATGCATATCATGAGAATATTCGTTATCATAATCTTGATCACATAGTCTAAATTGCTAGTGGTGTATCCACGACTCCGTGAGAACGCATTTCCCCTATTGCAGTTTCAATCTTTCTTACATACACGATTACTACTTTCTGCATTAAGTTCTACTTCACTTTACTTTACTGTTTCACTCAACCAAAAACCCAAAAACAATTCTACTTTTCTTGCATCTTATAATTATTCCGTAAATACTTCATTTAGTTTTAGTTAAAAGCAATTTAGTATTTCGCCTACTACTCCATGTGGGATCAATATCTTTATTTTGAAACTAGCTACAACCGATTTGTGCACTTGTAGTCATCAATACACGATATACATTCGGGTAATCGTCAAAAGTTCATCTTGCTGTTCTACTGCTATTGTTTGTTTGTATGAGTCTTCCCTGTTGTACTCCAGTTCACACTGCTACTACTCCTTTAGCAGTATAATAAATGGAATTACTCAAAGAAAGTCTCTACCATGAATTAGAAGAAAATGTTGCGATTCCTTGCAGTGTGGTGGCGTGCTATGATGTAACACCCCAGTTTTAGTTAATATAATATTCAGGGTTGATTGTGCATTTATGAGCATCATCTTATAAAAATGCATGCAACAAGAAATAATGCAAACCCCAAAACCCTACTTTCCCTCCCTCCCTCTCAAGGCAATTCAAAATGTTTTGAATTTTGAAAACTACCAAAAATTATGGAGCCCAAATGGACTAAAAGGGCCCCTTAAATATTTTTATGTTTTATAAAACCTCTGGTATTTTTGAAATACTCAAAATAGATTTCAAAATGAAAATACAAAAGAGAAATTACAAACAAAAAAAGAAAAGGATTCTATAAAACAAAAACCTAATCCTAATCTATCTGGGCCAAGCACAACTCTTCCTCTCCTCTCTTCTTGCCGCTCACTGCATCACCCTGCAGCCCAGTCCGGTCCAGCCATGGCCCGCCATTGGCCCATACCCCTTCGCCTCTCCCTCATGTCGTCTTCCTCCTCTCGCAAGCATCTGCGTGCCGGCGTCGCCGCTGTCGATCCTGCCGCTCGCTCCCTGCCGTCCGTCGCACTCTCGAGAGGAGATAAGAACTCCACGACGCCTCTTCCTCATCTTCATCCCCTCAGTCTCTCCCGGACAACCTCCCTCTCCCCCAGGTTTCCCCAACCTGAAACCCTAGCTTCGAAGCTCGTCGTCGCCCCACCGATCCTTGCCTCCCCAAGCCTCTCTGAGCTTGATATCGTGTTCGCCAGGTCGATTTATTCATCCTCACCAATGGAATCGGCCACGGGTGCTCAAAATCAAGCTCGCCGTCCTCGGCCTCCTCAACTCCGGCAGCTGCAGTTCTTGGATGATTCTGCCCGTCCCCGACATCGAGCCCTCTCTCCGACCACTTCCCTGCAACCATGGTGAGCTAGCGGTCCCGAGTAACCCCTTCCCGCCTCCCCACCCTCTCTGGTTTCCTCTGTCCACGAACACCGCCGTGCGCCGCCACTATACGTGGTTGCACATGTTGCTCCAATGACCATCCGCGGGCGGCGCCGCCTCTATCCAGCTCGCCTAGCTTCACTGGTTCGAATGGGCCTAGTCTCCCAGCCCCGCACACCCGTAAATTGCCGCCTCGTTGCCATGCTGTAATCCTTGCCGGCTTGATGTCACGCTGATGTCACCCGGACATCAGCCGAGCGTGGGCCTGACCCAATCAAACCCCAGTCCAGGTCCCACCTACCCGTGTGGCAGCTGAGGTGGCTCAAGGCCCCTTTGTCAGTCACTTTGGCTAGGTGTGCCTGCGGTGTGAAAAGTTTTAGTGTGGTTTAATAAATCTATAAAATGGTGTAAATAATTACAAAAAGTGTTATAATATTGTAAAATCAATAACTAATTCATTTTAAATTAGAAAAATATGTATAATATATCAAAATATTCAGAAAAATGAGATCTACCTGTTTAAGCTATAATCATGCATTATTAATCAAATTTAATGCTTAATTAGAGAACAAAATGACCCCTCACATATGATTCAGGAGTTTCCCCGAGTTAGGGTTTGCACCCCTCGGAACCCCGATTAAATAGTTGAGCATGTCTTAGGGTTACATTTTGATACAATTTAAGTTGTCATATCATCATCCTTGTTTGAGCATTGCATCGATGCCATGTGTTGATTGTTCCCCTTTCTTTCCGCCGATTTGGTTCTTCTTTGGTAGAATTTTATATCGAGATCGAGACTGAAGACAGAGGTCAAGACCATCGAAGATCGAATATCGAAGATCGACGAACAATACTTGACAAACTATAACCAAGTCAAGTACCGGATGTCCGAAGCTCTGCTTATTTGTTATTAACGGGCAAAGGCAAGAATATCCCCACCATGATATAATCCTATGATTTTGAAAGCATTTCAATTCCTACCATGATGCATACAATTCTACTGTGGTCTTTTATCGGTAGATAGAGTATCCTATCTATTGCATTACACTCTTTGAGCTTATATTACCTGATCCACTGCTCCTAGCATAAATAGGTTTGGCTTGTGTGCTCTGCTAGAGCTTATATATGTGTCCTGCTTAGCCATGCATAGCTTTTGAGTCTGGTTCATCCAGATGATGTATCAGATGTAGAGAATCTAGTATGACAAGAGAACATGATGAGATGAGATCAGAGGTGATATGAGATTTAAACATGCTAAGGATTGTATGGGAGGCCATGGTGGCATGTTGTTTTTCTAGTTGATGACCCGCAAGCGTAGTACTTTCGATAAATAGGAGTGTGGATCCCAATGAGGAGCAGAAGGTGTTGACTAGTGGTATGGAGCAGGAAATCTCTGTAAATACTTAGCAAACAAATTTTTAGGGGTTTTCTGATAAAGCAAAGAAACAAAGTGCAAGTAATAAAGACAACGAACAACTGCAGCAAGTGTCCCAATCCTTTCTTAGCAAAGGACAAGCCGGTGGGAATACTTATAAGGACCAAATGTTCTCGAGGACACATGGGAATTCTATCAAGTGCTTTCTCTTCATATAGCTAAGTACTCTTATTTGGTGTTGTAAGTGTTGTGTGGGTGAACCTATGCTAATGTACCGACCTTACTTGGACTAATACATACTTGTGATTAAACCCCGTGCAAGCATCCGCAACCAGAGGAAAGCAATTAAGATATAAACCTAAACACAGCCTTAAACTCTGAGATCCTACACTCCCTTGTGCAATGTTGTCCTAACGGGGTTCAGGTTTCTGTCACTCCGGCAACCCCACGATTAGTAGCCAAATACAAAATGCATTCCCCCAGGCCCATAAATGGTAAAGTATCATGTAGTCGACGTTCACATGACACCACTAGAAGAATAGCACCACAACTTAAATACTAAACCATTGAATAATATCTCAACACAAATCCACTACTAACAACATGACTTCTCCGATGTTCTCAAGAACTAAACGAACTACTCACAAGACATCATATGGATCAAGATCAAAGATGATATGATAATGGATAACAATCTGAATATAAACAATAATCCAATTGTTCCACTCACAAGCATCAACTACAATAGTAATTAACACCGGGAAAGTTTCCCCTAAAAACTATGCAAGATTCAACATGATTGTTACAGCGGGATGGAGTGGTGATGATGGTCCTGGTGGATATGATGGTGTGGATGATGATGATGATCCCGATGAAGTCTATCTTGATGATGGTGTTGATGGCAACGATCTCCCCTCTCCGGGAAGGAAATTACCTGGTAGAAATATGTCTGTCGGAGAGCTCTTTCTCTCTCGGTGTTTTCCGCCCTGCAGAGGCGGCGGAAATATTTATGTGGTTGCTCCTCTGGTATTAGGTTTCCGATAGGAAGATATAGGTGAGAGGGCAGAGTTGGAGGTCGGCCAGGTGGGCCACACCTGCCCTAGGCCTGGCCTAGGGGGACCCGCGCCTAGGGGGTGTGGGCCCCGTGTGGCCCAGCTACGCCTCCCCTTCTGGCTTCCTTCGTCTTCTAGGAAAATATAATTTTCCAATATTTTTCTGGTATTTTTCTGATCTTCGCGAAATTGCAACGAAACATCTCTTTTTCCATCAGAATCCTAACTCCGTCAGTCCATCCTCCAAGAATCATCCAACATGCAAAAACAGAAGAAAAGACATAAGTAACACCTCATAATAAGACACATATCAATGAATAGAGGCAAATTGTGATATAGAATGGTGATAAAAATTGGACGTATCAACTCCCCCCAATCTTAGACCTTCACTTGTCCCCAAGCGAAAACTGAGCTTAGTAAACATGTCCACAGGTTTATGGAGTGAAGTGTCAATAAAAGAATACGAACAAGAAGAATCACACATACCATTACACAACTCATAGAAGAAGGCAACTCAACATTATATAACTTAGCTTGCAACAAGTACAGGAGTCACAATAGAGATGCAATCATAATTGGAATTGGCAAACTTTGTTCCTGGTCAGAGAACAGCTAGCAAACAGTTTCACAAAAAGCTTTTGCAGAAGTTTTCACAACAGGATCACTCTTTTCTCAAAAAGGTTTTTCACAAAGATGGCTTTCAAAGTAATACTCAATAGATAAGAGTCTTGTGAAAACAAGGAAGATAAAGAAAAATGATTAGATAAATCACCATATGAATGATTGAAACACGACAACTCAAATGCTTGCTGGAGATAGAGAGGAAGTAGGTTTATTGACTCAACTCAGAAAATAGGAGAAAGGTCCCTTCATAGAGGGAAACATGGATTTCAAGTCATAAAGAGCTTCCAAATGATTATGGTACTTACTAGCTTTGAGCCCTCATTGCCCCTATCATAGGCATCTTGAGATGATTAAGGTTAAAGTGAACAAGGATGGAGTATATGCTTGACGAAATATAAGTTGGTAATCTCATGTCCCTTGAGTACGAGGGCCTCTCCTCATGCTACTCAACTTTAGTTACCGGTAAGTTCTTGACATTGTAAGTACATGTGTATCATAAAGAACCGCCAACGGGGTACCCCTTGCACATGGTACAGGAGCTATCCCATAACCAAAATGACAAGGCAAGAAGACAATGAGCATCTCAACGATCTTTTTATTTACTATGTGCATAGCTTTTTATTGAGGATGCTTCATAGAATGCTCACTATGGTGATGCTACAAGTTTGCACCATGATTAGGCATGGCTTAGGCGAGCGACGCAGGTGTTTCTCTAACACACATACATCACTCCATGGACTTACAAGCTCCCCTTTTATTTCACACCGCCGACATCCGCAAACAAAAGAGAATGATATCAACTAGATATGTATCCATAAGTGTTGAAAGCGTTCCCCATGATAGCACGGTTCTACTATGCCCAATGTATAGATGCAAGCATATACAACTTCGATGACACAATGGTTAAAGTCTATTAGGGGCAAGAAAATAAGGTGTACCATCAATTTCGTGAGAGCTTTACTAACTAGTTTTCACATAACAAAAAAGTTTTAATTCGAAAGATAGATGAAGCTTGAGAATTTTCTTGGAATAGAAATAATGCTAATAGGTAGATATGGTGGACACAAATGGCACATGTTTTGGTTCAAAGGGGTTGGAAACATGAGAAGTATGCCTTCTCAAAACAGGTTTTTGGCTAGCAACGCTGGGTAGCAAGCAAAAGATTTCAAGGAAACAAGAAAGCATACAAGTGATAAAGCGAAACATGCAATCTTCCTTGAAGACACAAAAGATCTTAAATAAAGAATACTAAGCGTATGAGCCAATCAAGAAAGAAAATAAATGATACAAAATACCTGTAAGCTTTTTCTCTTTTTCTTTCAAAACTCAAAAGGTGTTCCTACTGACCAGAGCTTGGTTTGCCAAAACCAATTTAGATTTACTTAATGCTCCCAAAGTGATGCCAATACTGATCAACAAGATCAATCATACAATAGAGATTGCAAACTAAAATAAGAAGTGCAAAAAGTAAAAGATGAAACTTCTCATTAATATTCCATAAAGGCACTCACACCAAGGGATACATAGATAATGAACTAAAGGATATATACTTCCACATGCAAATCAACCTATAAGATAACTTATCTACCAAAGATAAGAATCTACTAAAAGGGTAAAAGATAAAAGATAATGATGTGATACCGCGACACTACCCCAAGCTTGAAACAAGCCAAGGGGATTCCAAACCTTATGATGAACTACTCCTTTGGTGGTGGTGGTGGTGTTCTCTTGTCATCATCAAACTTCCAAGGAAAAGGATCCCCATTCAAAAAGGACGTCCTGGTTTCCACAAACCTGAAACTAGCAGCGGAGCTTATACGATTAAATCTAGCATCATACTCACAGTTTTGATTTTGTATGTCGTAGAGTTGTGCTTGTAATTGGTTGGTGGTTTGACGGAGCGAGAAGATTTCTTCTCGGGGCTCAGCAACCTCCTCCTCGTGCTTGGCGATGAGTTTTGAACTTATCTTGTGAATAACATCCAGTTCGCGTTCTGCCATCTTCGTGTACCTAAAAACTTCCTACTCCAACACTTTCATCCTGTCTTCCAGACTGCCTTCTCCTTTAGGCCATGAACTTCTTTCATCTACACATTTCCCATCCTGGAGAATCAACTCCTTGGGATGAATCCTATACTCATACATGTACGGGTTGATGACATCCATAGAGGAATCCTCCATGGGTGATCCAGAGGAAGACATTGTGGCTCCAAAACTGAGAATTTGCCTGTCAGAAATAGATCGAAACAAAAACACGACGAGAACACGATACAACAACCTCGGGGGACCCGGGGGGTTATATATTACGAAGTTTCAAAGTATAAGGAAGGTACTGGTACGAAAATGAGGCGGAGACGGAGCTCGGCAGGCTCACACCCCCTCCAGGCGCGGCCAGCTGGGGCTCGCGCCTGGGGTGGGTGTGGCCACCCGGGCCTCCGTTTCCTCCTCGGTTTCGTTTTGTAGCCTTCCATATGTAATAAAAACATCAAAAATATAAAAAGATTATGTTTTCACGAACCTTCTGTTTTAACCACTTTTACCTATTCAAAGACGGACTCTACAGATTCTGGTGTTTGGTTCCTGATGAATTCTTCCGGAGTCATCATTTGAATAATATCAACATCTTCGTTATAAGAATCTTCAGAAATATAATGTTTTAGTCTTTGACCATTCACCACATGTGTTGTGTCATCCTTTAAGGAATATATTTTGATAGCACCTGAATGATATACTTCCTTAATAATAAAAGGTCCTTCCCATTTTGAGAGTAGTTTCCCTGCAAAAAATCTGAGATGAGACCTATACAAAAGAACTTTCTCACCAACATGGAACTCCCTTTTGAGAATTCTCCTATCATGCCATCTTTTTACCTTTTCCTTAAAGAGTCTAGCATTTTCATAAGCTTCACTTCTCAACTCATCTAAAGTACTCATGTCAAGCAATATTTTCTCACCAGCAAGTTTAAAATCTCTATTCAACTCTTTCACTGCCCAATAAGCTTTGTGTTCTAATTCTAAATCCTATAGGATTTTTATAAGGAGTTCTATAAGCCCATAAAGCGTCATTCAACTTTTTACCCCAATTTTTCCTAGATCTATTAACAGTCTTTTGCAAGATAGATTTAATTTCCCTATTGGAGAGTTCTACTTGCCCACTGGTTTGGGGGTGATAAGCTGAAGCAATTCTATGGTTTACATAATACTTAGCGAGAGTTTTTCTAAAACCACCATGAATAAAATGAGAGCCTCTATCAGTCATGAGATATCTAGGCACACCAAACCTAGGAAAAATAACATCCTTAAGCATTTTTAAAGAGGTCTTACCATCAGTGTTGTTTCTAGGTATGGCTTCTACCCACTTTGTAACATAGTCAACAACAACAAGTATATGAGTGTATCCTTTTGAAGGAGGAAAAGGACTCATAAAGTCAAATCCCCAACAATCAAAAGGTTCAATAACAAGAGAATAATTCATAGACATTTCATTGCATCTAGAAATGTTACCAACTCGTTGACATTCATCACATGATAAGACAAACTTCCTTGCATCCTTGAAAAGGGTAGGCCAATAAAATCCAGATTGTAAAACCTTTTGTGCAGTCCTATCCCCAACATGATGTCCTCCATAAGCGCTGCCATGACATTTTCTCAATATCTCTTGTTGTTCAAATTATGGAACACATCTTCGCATAATACCATCTAGTCCTTCTTTATGTAAGTGTGGGTCATCCCAAAAGTAATGCCTTAGATCATAAAAGAATTTTCTTCTTTGTTGGGCTGTAAAGGGTGGAGGCAAATACTTGGAAACAAAAAACGTTAGCATAATCAGCATACCAAGGACTCTCATGCGGACTTACCCTTATTGCGGCCAACTGCTCATTTGGAAAACTATCATTAACAGGCAAAGGGTCAAAAGAAATGTTTTCCAAAAAAATTAAATTGTCAGCAACAAGATTTTCAGCACCTTTCCTATCCAAAATATGCAGATCAAACTCTTGTAAAAGTAACACCCATCTAATAAGCCTAGGCTTAGCGTCCTTCTTTGTCATAAGGTACTTAATAACAGCATGATGAGTGTGAATAGTGACCTTTGAATCAACAATATAGGGTCTAAACTAATCACAGGCAAAGATTATAGCTAAGAACTCCTTTTTAGTAGTGGCATAACTCTTTTGAGCCGCATATAGAGTCTTGCTAGCATAATGAATAACATTCAACTTCTTATCAACATGTTGCCCAAGGACAGCACCCACAGAAAAATCACTAGCATCACACATAATTTCAAAAGGTAAACTCCAATCAGGTGGTTGAACAATAGGAGAAGTAGTCAAAGCTTTCTTCAAAGATTCAAAAGCTTCCTTACAATCATCATCAAAAACAAAAGGTACATATTTTCGAAGAATATTAGTAAGGGGCTTTGAAATTTTGGAGAAATCTTTAATAAACCTCCTATAGAAACCATCATGACCAAGGATACTGCGAATACCTTTAATATCTCTAGGACAAGGCATCTTCTCAATTGCTTCAATTTTGGCTCTATCAACTTCAATGCCTCTTTCAGATATCTTGTGTGCAAGAACAATCCCTTCATTAACCATGAAATGGAATTTCTCCCAATTAATAACAAGGTTGGTTTCTTCACATCTCTGCAAAACTTTATCAAGGTTGTGCAAAAAGTTATCAAAAGAAGTTCCATAGATGGAAAAATCATCCATGAAAACCTCCACAATTTCTTCACAAAAACCATGAAAAATAGCAAACATACATCTCTGAAAGGTAGCAGGAACATTACATAAACCAAAAGGCATATGCCTATAAGCATAAGTGCCATAAGGACATGTGAAAGTGATTTTCTCTTAATCTTGCACTTTCACAGCAATTTGAGAGAACCCAGAATAACCATCAAGGAAACAAAAGTCGGTCTTTTTAGACAACCTCTCAAGCATTTGATCAATAAAGGGCAATGTGTAATGATATTTCTTAGTAACTTTATTAACCTTCCTAAAATCAATCCACATCCTATACCCAACCACTACTCTCTGGGGTATAAGCTCATTATTTTCATTAGGTACAACAGTAACTCCCCTTTCTTTGGAACACAATGAACAGGGCTAACCCATTGACTATGAGCAACAGGGTAAATAATACCAACATCAAGGAGTTTTAATACCTCCTTTCTTACCACATCCTTCATCTAGGATTTAGACGACGTTGGTGCTCAACAACTGCATTTGCATCAGGTTCTATTTTAATAGCATTCTAACATATAGTGGGAGATATTCCTTTTAAATCATCAAGAGTATAGCCCATAGCTCCTCGGTGTTTATTCAGTATTTCCAATAACCTTTCTTCTTCCTTTCCTGAAAGTTTAGAGCTAATAATAACATGATATACTTCCTTATCATCAAGATAAGCATATTTAAGATCATCAGGTAAAGGTTTTAATTCGAAAACAGGATCCCTTTAGGTGGTAGTGTGGTACCCAAATCTTCCAAAGGTAGATTATGCTTAAGTAACTCAGGCTGACGAAGGAAAACCTCGTCAATCTCATTTGTTTCCTTCATGAAGACATCACTTTCATGATCTTGCATAAACTGTTGCAAGTCATTGTCAGGAACAAGAAAGATAGCAGAAAGGTGTTCAACCCTGAAATCCTCATTAGGCACTTCATTTTTCATAAGGAGTTTTAGCAAATCTGGAAAAATTAAACTCATAAGACTCTCCATCAAACTTAGTCAAAACTTTTTCCTTCCTACAATCTATGATAGCCCCATAAGTATTCAAGAAGGCTCCACCAAAGATAATAGGATAGGTTTTACTAGTTTCAGAACCAAGTACTAGAAAATCAGCAGGATATTTATTCTTACCACAAAGAACGTCCACATCTCTTACAGTGCCAATGGGACAGACTGTCTCTATGTTGGCAAGGTGAATAACCACATCAATGTCGTCAAGCTCATAAGGACCAATTTCATGCATAATTTCCCTGTAAAGCTCATCAGGAATAGCACTAGAACTAGCACCAATACCACATAAACCATAGTAGCAATGATCACCAATTCTAATAGAAAGCATAGGAACACTAGCTTTTCTAGCCTTACTAGGATGAGAAACAATATTAGAAGCGTCTTCATAGAAGACAATATGCTCATCCTATATATTTCTAGCATCAAGATCTTTCACAATAGCTATCCCAGGTTCAATATTCATTTTTCATCAGGTTCCACAGTTTTCTTTTTACCTTTGTTATTCGCACTAATCATCATAGAGTACTCCATTACCTTATCTGGGAAAGGTATTTTCTCAACATAAGGTCCAGGCACAATATGATTAGTAATACAAACTTCAGTGCTTCTACCAGGAACATGACTAACAACATCTTTATAAGGTGCATGGTACTTATTCCACTTCTTTTTGGGAATTTATATGTAAGAGGAAAAGGCCTTAAAACAGTTGGCAATACTTTGGGAATCAAGACCAAATTCATTACTAATAGCACGAAAGTCATCAGTTCCCATAAAAGATCTTATGCATTCATAATCATAGTTTATACCTGACTTTCTTCCTTTGTCATTCTCCCAAGCTTTAGTGTTCTCTTGAATATGGTCTAATAGATCCCATTTAGCTTCTTCCTTCATATGTGAATGATCCAGCACAAGAAGCATCTAGTAAATCTTTATCATGAAGAGAAAGCCTAGCATAAAAGTTATTCATAATAATATTATTGGGGAGTTCATGAATAGGACATTTAAGCATTAGTAACTTCAATCTCCCCCAAGATTGAGTTGTACTCTCTCCGTCACGAGGCCAAAAGTTATATATCAGATTCCTATCCTTGTGAATCTCACTAGGAGGATAAACTTTAGAATAAAAGAGAGAAGCCATTTCCTCCCATTCCATGGATTGTCCATTCTTTAGCAGCTTATACCATTCTTCAACTCTCCCTTTCAAGGATATAGAGAGTAACTTCTTCTTCACCTATTCAGTTGTGATACCTGCGACCTTAAACAACCCGCATAATTCATGGATAAAAAGCAAGTGATCACTAGGATGGACAGTTCCATCCCCAAAATAATAATTATCCATAACACGATCAACAATACTTGTAGGTATCTTAAAAGGATCTATCTCAACAGTTGGTGGTTCATCTACTACCCTAACAGTGGTAGTAGTTTTCCCAAACAGAAAACCAAATGGGTTATCCAAATTGGAAACAAAGTAACAAACAGAAACAAAAAGAAATACTCACCGTAGAAGTTTCCTTCACCAGTTCCACTCTTCAATAGCGCTTCACTCCCCGGCAACCGCGCCAGAAAATAGTCTTGATGACCCATAAGTATAGGGGGTGTATCGTAGTACTTTTGATAAATAGGAGTGTCGATCCCAACAAGGAGCAGAAGGTGTTGACTAGTGGTATGGAGCAGGAAATCTCTGTAAATACTTAGCAAACGGATTTTTAGGGGTTTTCTGATAAAGCAAAGAAAAAAGTGCAAGTAATAAAGACAACAAACAAGTGCAGCAAGTGGCCCAATCCTTTCTTAGCAAAGGACAAGCCGGTGGGAATACTTATAAGGACCAAACGTTCTCGAGGACACATGGGAATACTTATAAGTTTCCCCTAAGAACTGTGCAATATTCAACACGATTGTTACAGCGGGATGGAGTGGTGATGATGGTGTGGATGATGATGATACCGATGAAGTCTAGCTTAATGACGGTGTTGATGGCGACGTTCTCCGCTCTCCGGGAAGAAATTTCCCTAGCAGAAATCTGTCTACCTATAAGGTTCCCAACCTTTAATAAGGTAGAGATCCCTGTGTTTACAATGCTAGTCCCTGGATCAATAGCTAGCATCCACAGTTAAGATGTAATATCAAGAAAGAAAGGTCATAATACAACTTTATAGCCAGGAATAAAATAATTTATTACATCTTACATAGCTCATTTGGCTATCTCATTACAATACAGCAGAATATAACAATAGCATGGGGTCCTTCATCTTCAAAGTGCCACAGGCAGACATGTTGGTTGTAGACTTGTAATCCTAATCATTAAACTTCTCCTAATATCAAACAAACCTGCAACATAACAAGTTACAGCCACAAGGGTCAATACATTTGAATTGTATTGGCAAGTGATACTATGGTAGTATAGTGGAGTCTATCATCTATATGCATTTGGCTAAGTGGAGCTTAGGCTTGCATTGATCAAAATAGATTTTCCTTATCATTTGAAAAAAACACTAAGTTTTTGCTTGACAAAAATCACCCAAGGCATCTCCCAATAGAAATTGGTGATCCTTCAACCCTTGTTCAACCACAAGTTTTTTACTTAGAAATTTGGATGATGAGATTCTTGATAGCTTCCATGTCTTGATGATCAAATTGTCCTTTGCCAGGGACATGGCTAAGTACTTAGATTTTTAAACTCTACAGAGGTGGTGCACTTTCCCCACAAGACTTAGTTTCACCAAGACAAGATCTTTCAGAAGCCTTCCCTTAGACTAGAATGGACGCGTTCCAACCTATCAAACCCCTACCACCAACTATCCATTTGGCTAAGTTATTGCAACCTATATAATCCAGGCAGAGCCCATAATGCCAAGTGGCTACACTTGAAGCTTCTCAACATTTGACATCTCAAATCTCTTTGTTCTTGGGTGGCCATCCACAAGTGAGACACCAAGTTTTCCCCAGTATACTGGACTTGGTGATGCCCAAGTTTTCCCCGGCATACTGGACTTGCATGACCACTCAACACAAACCATTCCTTCCATTCCACCCAGGTGATTCATTCACTTAGTTGTTTTATTAAACAAAACACAAGTCCTTGTCTTGGAAATATTCCTTAGTATTAATATATATTCCACCCTTGTTTTCTATTATCTAAGCTAAGCATGATAGTAGTAGGAAGCTTAACTTAGGAAATTTACTAAGGTTTCATCTACTAGGATTTCCCATGGCATAGTTTACACTTAGCAAAATTCCATGCAAGTCCTACTTAGAAATATTACTAATGCATAGTGAAAATAATGGGACAAAAGTATGAAGCATCACTTGCCTTTTTGGTAGAGAGTATAAGTTCACTCCTTGATATTTGCAATGTTCACTCACTTCAAATCAATCAAGCAAACAATATTTCAATCTACCATTCAAGCAATTCATCACATAAAATAATCGAAACAAAACAATGCATGCAAGCATGCCAAAGATTGTTTTATTTGAAAAAGTGGTTTCTAATGGTTCATAAACATTTGAAAACACCTAATGGTCATTTTATAAAGTGGCAAAATCATTTGCATAAGATTTTACTTCATAAACCATTTTTAAACCAAGTCATTATTTTATGTGGTGAAGAAATTCTTTTAATAAGGCAACATTCTATAGAGTTCACAAAATATGTTTTCAAACCATAAAACCTTGTGTTTAGGGTCAGAGAGTTTATTTCCAAAACATTTCCCAAAGGTTTTCCTCCAAAATCATTTTTAACAACTAAACCATTTTTTTATTTGACTAGAAATGGTTTAAATCAAAGATTTATTCTTTTGCTTCACCAAATACATTTTTGAAACCACAATTTGTTTCCTATGGTCAGTAGGTTCAAAACACACCATTTGTCACAGGTTTTATTTCAAAAAAATCATTTTAGAACAATTTTTATATTCTAAACATGCATACATAAGTTTCTGCAAAAACAATCAATTTAACAGCAGCTTTTTACTAAAAAAGTACATGGTTCGATAGGGCTTGTCTTGCTTGAATCCATTGATATAAAATTTGCAAAATTTGGACGTTTGGTTTGAAAGTTATGAATTTTTCAAATTGTAACATCTAATAGATCATTTCTGGTTTTTAAAACAGACTCTGGCCACGTGGCTGTTTCTGATTGGACAAAAACGGTTCGCACGAATCGGTCGGCGTGGAGCGTTAGATCTAACTGAAAACGTACAGCACAGATTGCATACCCTTTCGCTTTAAGTGGTTCTATCTACGCCTTACGATCTAAATCCCACGGCGCACAGCAGCTGGTCAAGAACTGGCGGCGCAAGCGACGGTGGCTGGCGGCAGCGCGGTCAGACGGCGGCGGAGCTGGCGAAATAGGAAGCAAGGGGACAAGGGGAATGGCTCACCAGAATCGCCTTGACGCGCTGATGCTCAACGTGTCCTTCTTCAGTCGAGGGGCGCACGGGTGTAGTCGGGATTCCTCGCCGGAGATGCTCCTGGCGTCGGGCACGCGCTGTCGACATCGAAGGCGAGCCTACGGGTCCTGCGTGAGTGAATGGCGAGCACCTGGATGTTCACAAGGCACAGGCGAACAAGTTGGCATGAAACTCTGGTCGAGGCGCGCACGGGTTCAAGCGATGAAGCTCACCGGAGTTATTTGCAGACGGCGGCGCTGTTGGTTGACGTCGTTACCGGCGCTGTGGGTCAAGGGCGGGCAAGTCCAAGCCATTGGGAGATGCGTCTGGAAGAGGGGAGCAAGCTCGAGTGGTTGAGGGTGCAAGGGGCGACGTCTACTGATCGGAATCGGAGAAAATAGCTCGCCGGAGCCAGAGAGTTTTGAGACGAATTCAAGGTGGCCTGGGGGAGGAGAGGAGATGGTGTCTGGGGGGAAAGGTAGAGGGGAGCGTAGCGAGTTAATGGGAGTAATCGCGGGGTGTAATCTCTGCATCATTAAGACGAATTCAAGCAAGTAATTAAACGGCAGGAATGGCGAGGTTTGGGGGAAGAAACAGTCTCGCGGGGTTGACGATGATGACGTGGCAGTGGGGCTGCGTTGTCAGCGAGAGAGAGAAAAAGAATGTGGGGTCCATCAGTCAGTGTCCTCGCGGGTGTGTGTCTGAGTGAGAAAACGTTTCGGGGAGAGAGGGGTGAGGTGGGCTGCGAGTTGGGCTTAGTTGGCTAGCTGGCTGGGCTGCTCCTTTTCACATTTTTTTGTTCAGATTGTTTTTCTTTTTCCTTTTCCAGTATTCTGTTTTGATTTTGTTTAAATAATTTAAACATTCATTTGAATTCAAACCTCAACCAAAATTTGTGTAGGTTTAAATACTAATTAATAGTATATATTCTGAAGTCAATTTTGGAATAAAATTGTATTCTTTTTGGGGTCTTTTAATTATTCAAAAAGGCCCTTGTTTTAAATCAAATGAGATTTAGTAATATTTCAAACACCATTTAAATTTTCTAAATCCTTGCATATCTTTTCAGCAGGTTTTTATTTGATTAATAGGGTGTCAAAATAATTCATCTTGAATTATTTGGAGAATATTTAATATGATTCATAAATCATTTGAATTGGGTATTTGTTTTAATTCCAATGGAATTAAATATAGTTTTAATTCCCTAAAGTTTATTTGGAAAATTTCTTTAATCTTAATTAAGTTGAATTAAACAACTTTTATTTCACTTGGGTAAATTCCAAAATACTATTTTCTCATGAATTATATAATTATTCTTATTAGAGATTTATCTTTATTAAAATAGGGATAGAATGGTTATTGCCATTTTATTTTATTTTGGAAATTCTTTATCCTTTTATTTTATTTGGATTTGGATTATAAATCATTCCATTTGCTTATGGATTTGGCCAAGATTTGATTTGGTCTTTAAATATTCTTTATTTAATATTTCTTTCTTCATCTTATAAAATCCATATCTTTTTATTTAGTGATCCAAAGTTGGTGATTCCAATTTGTAAAATCTTATTTGATATTTAATTATCCTTTTAAATATCTTTTAGGATTATTTGCTCACCATTTGGTATGGATTTTTAGATAGGTTCTTTATTAACTTTGGAAATTTAATTTCCTTATCTTATTATATTCATAAGATTTTATCTATGGTTCCAAATTAAGTGAAACCAATTTAAATGGTCTTATAATATTTCCATTTGTCTTTCTTGATCATTTGTAAATGTTTGTTGACAAAATTTTATATGGATCAAATCCATAGACTTGGAGATAACTTGGAAATGATTTTTGTTCCATTAGGGTTTAGGGTTTTGGATTTATTTTCCAAGTGTTTAAATTTCCAGATGCATTTTATGAGGAATGCATTTCTCTTGATTTGGATTTTGTTGAATTCAAACCTTAATTAAAGTTTTTTCAAGATGGGATTTTAAGTTTCCATTTAGAAACAAAGTTTCTTTTCACCCTGATTTTCAAAAATAATTTATTTTGTTTATTTATTTTTCACATTACAAGATTTGGAAAATCTTGGGATGTGACACTACCGGAGAGCTCTTTCTCTCTTAGTGTTTTCCGCCCCGTAGAGGCGGCGGAAATCTTTCTGTGGTATTAGGTTTCCAAGAGGAATATATAGACGAGAGGGCAGAGTCGGAGGCCGGCCAGGTGGGCTACACCTGCCCTCGGAACGGCCTAGGGGGGACCCGCACCTAGGGGGTGTGGGCCTCCTATGGCCCAGCTACGCCTCCCCTTCTGGCTTCCTTCGTCTTCTGGGAAAATATAATTTTCCAATATTTTTCTGGTATTTTTCTGATCTTCACGAAATTGCATCAAAACACCTCTTTTTCCATCCGAATCCTGACTCCGGCAGTCCATCCTCAAAGAATCATCCAAAATGCAAAAACAGAGGAAAAGACATAAGTAACACCTCATAATAATACACATATCAATGAATAGAGGCAAATTATGATATAAAATGGTGATGCAAATTGGACGTATCACTAGTCCCATGCTTTCCACCACTAGGAACTGAGTTCTTGCCTTTGGAACCGAGACGAGCGTACAAACACACGGGGCCTAGAAAACCTCACCAGTGACTAACTTTCCTAGTAGATTCCATGAGTCACATAGTTCGGGCGTTCCATTCGACATACGTATTGAACACGTTTTGAAAGATTTGGTGGGTGAAGGTGCATCATAACATGTAGGTAAGCGTGGTTGAGGTTGCTTGGGGTGGATGGATCCCCTGGTAAACCAACCTCACCTCACATCTATAGGGACCAGCTTCGGTACTTGACCTGTTGCGGCGGAACCATCCTTAGGGAGTGACTCATGGTCTCGATGAAATCAAGGTAAAGGTCGTGTCTAACCACCCTCTGCCGGCCTTCCAAAGAAGAGGGCTAATCATGTGGCATTAAGAGAATGTTAGTACGTGTGGGTAAAGTTGTACACCCTTGCAGGGTTAAATCTTTTCGAAAATCCGTGCTCACGGTTATGAACGCTTGGCGACCGAATTCTAAGATCATAGAGAACATGAACATAATCATAAAACTTGGTGATCCTAGTTAGGGTTCAGATGATGATGATTTGGTGGATATCAAAATATGATGATCAATACTTTGGAGATGTCTCTCTCTTATCCCCTTTTAAAATACTCTGATTAAAGGAGCTTCTTCTCTCTCTTGTTTTATAAACAAAGATGGCTTTATGCAAAACAACATCACCAGCCATAAGACTTGCGGAGTACACCCTATACTCACCCTTGATTTGTTGATACTTTTGGCAAAGTAAGTGTTCCCTTGAAGACACGTTCCATACGACATCGACACCGACGATTAGCTTGGGGTTCCTGGCCGGCAGCCTGGTATCTATGGGCTGGGACGTCATCCTTATGCTTTAGGCCTCTTAGGCCATTTGTTAAGTTTGCTATACTTAATAGCATAATTTTCCTTCCGTTGTTTGATGTTTGTGGTCAGTGACCTCTGCTTGTAATATTTTGGTTCTTCGCTCAGTTATGAGCTTGCTGTAATAATTTTTGTGTCATAGGGTCACTGTTGTGTTATCGATTCTCTCACTGGATATCCTAGAGCTCTAGGTTAAGCTTATGTCAGACGGAGGTCTGGGATTTATCTAGCCCTGATCCTGGGGGTGTCACATACGATGCCTAAACCTGAACTCCTAGCACTCTACAGTGAAATTAAAATAAACTGCTATGATTCCTTGCATCTAATTCTTACCTCCGCCCCTTGCATGATGTAGTACTACTCCTGTACTCCTATTGTAGTATATATACTACATGCATTAACTTGTACGGAGTATCATGCAAAGATAGAGCCAAACGCAAATATAGTACTCGTATGTCTCACATGGTGTAAAATTCTGAATCTTCTTCGTTGGTCTGCTTGCGCTTGCCCTTGCCCTTCTCTTTTTGTTTGACATTTAGAGAGTTTGATGACCCCTCTCGAAGTTCACTATCCACCTGTATACCTCGTAGGTCGCGTAGGCGTCGAGGCTTGCATACTGGATCTGCTCTTTGGTCAAGGGCATGTTCTCCCACTCCTTGTGGTCCACATCCTTCTTCGTCGCCTTCATGACATTGTAACAGCTGTCTATGAGGGCCACAACGTAGTCAGCCAAAGAATCCTTCTCATTCATGGAGCCGGCAGGCTTCCACCTCTTCTAGATGTCCACGAAGTTCGTCACTGGCACTAGAGAATGCCTGAGCCTGATACTTGAGTTGTCGATGTCGACGCCAGCAAAGGAAATGTTAGGGTCCACGAGGAACTCTGCTAGCTTGGACCATGGCTTGTCGGCCTAGCAGATCTGGTAAACCAGGCAATCCATGCCCACACACAGTTGGACGACCGCAGCCTTCTGTGTTGATGATTGCTCGTTGGTGTACTCGACGTCGAGGCCAACAATCTTTTCATCCGCTTCCTCCAGGAGCGGTTGGATTTTCTCGATGTAATCGTTCACCGCTGACGCTCTGTTGGTATACGCCACCCATAGTATGGTGGTGTTGCGGGGGTCCAGGAAGGAGTACAGCTTGTCGAACGGAAGCGCCATGGACGGTGATTGGCGGCTTCTTTTGTTTTGCAGAGGTTTGGCTGGGTGAGGAAAATTACAAAAAATGAATGGGATCGAGAAGATGAAAGAAACCGCTAGGGATATTGGGAGATGCATGCATGCATGAGCGGTTTTGGAAATGAAGGGTATGCAGTTTCCCCCGGCCCCGCCCATTACTCGTGTGGAATATTTACGGATCAGTTTTAGGGACGCAGTTTACTATACATTTTTGTACAGCAGTAGTAGTCTCCCCTTTTACATTTAGATTGTGTTCTGCTCAAAACACACTTTATATTGCCACCTAGTGTGATTTTATATAAAAAATTATATGTCATACTTCTATTATCTGATTCTCAGACATGTGCAAGGAATGCGCAAATTACTAGAGAGAAGTATCACATCGCACTTTTCAATGCAAAATGTGTCTAGTGTACAAAATACTAGTAGTATGTACCCGCTAATATGTGCATACTCCAAGTTACCACTCTTACCAGCCTTAGGCCTTTCATCACAACAATGGGAGTCTCTTAGCATAGTATCATATGCTAACTAAGCAACTATAGTTACCGATGAGGAGTACTCAGGTACTACTAGTACATTAGCAGTGTATAGACAAAAAATAATTTCTAGTAGCCTAATCACATGCATGCATATAAGAGATATTAATCCATTGGCGAGTGTAATGAGAGAGTGTTAGTAGTTGATGTTAGTACTACCTTTATAGTGGGTAACATGTGTGTACGTAATTAAGTCGAAGGCAAGGACCCTATTTGTGCAGAAATGGGTCCGGAAATACTCTGTACCTACAAAGGCTAGAATATTACAATAAACTAGTAATATTTTTTTCTAGTCCTTGGAGTAGGTTATTATTTTTCTATATCTTTTGTATTGTATAGCCAAATTCAAAATCTTAGAGCGCCAAATTCTCCCGCCACACCTCCATCGAAATATTTCGAGTAGTCATGCGTCAAGTTTTAGCCGTACGAAATTACTTTTCTAGCCTAAACAATGGCCTAACTACAAATGTTGGGTCGTGGGTATATTTCGTAATTTTTCTCCCCCGGTCCCCACAGCTCTGAAGCTAGGTAGTCCACCTTCCACCGACACCATTTCCCCCATAGAACTCCGAAAAACCCTAACCCCTATCTCACCTCCGGCTCCTACACCACCGCACCGGAGCATCCCGCCACGCTTCGCCGGCCTACATGCCACCCAACCTCTATCTCACCTCCTGCTCCTTCACCACCGCACCGGAACATCCCCCCCCAGTTCGCCGGCCTACTCGCCACCCAACCCCTATCTCACCTCCAGCTCCTGCACCACCGCACTGGAACAACCCCGCTGCAGCCCGCCCTACACACCGCCCAACCCACTATCTCACTTGCATCTCCTGAACCACCCCACCGAAACATCCCGTCACACTTTGCCGGTCCACAGGCCACCCCAAACCCCCTATCCCACCTCCGGCTTCTGCACCGCCGCACTTCGCCGACCTGCATGCCATACTTTGCGATACCACATACTCCTCACCAGTCTACCGGATCAGCCGACGTCCTCCTTACTGAACCTAGTTTGCTGACTCCCTCGTCCATAGCACCTGACCTGCTTCACCTACGCTGGTGTGCGCTGCATTCGATTTGCTTCACGGACTCAACAGTCCACTACACGAGATCTCCTTCACCGATGCTCTTGAGCATATCCTCTAGTCCATCATCGGTAGTAACATATCTGCTCCACCGACGATGCCATGCACTACACCGGATCTCCTCTGGCGGCAACCTTATCAAGCAAGTGAGACCCATTAACAACCTCCATAGATCTGCTTCAGCGACGTCGTCATGATCTATCTGCTTCAGAGTGACTCACCAGTACCGGGAACACTCGGCGTCCTTGACGTGACCCACAAATATGTCGTGTATGCGTAGATGATGCCATGACCTAGGTAAACCAGATCTGCTTGTTCATTTCAGTATAGTAGGTATAAGCCTGCGACAGTGAACTGCATTTCCATATTGGTGGTAAATGCCAACCTCAATACTAGATTAATTAATATCTGACTCTCCCTTAATAAATCTGGTGTAGTCTATGTTAAATCTAGACGTTAAACTACTCCCTTTGTTTCAAGGAATAAGGCATCCTTGTTTTCCGTGTTTTTTCTTTGAGCAACAATTACTCTCAATATATAAACAATTTTGGTAGTACAAAACTAGTATCATTGGAGCTCATTGCTGTTATGCAGTTCATGGAAAATATTTATTCACTAAACATCTTAAGTTGCCTACATGTTCTACAAGTTCGCAAGTTATGTCATCATAATGTGCATTTGATTTTTCAATAGCTACAACACTGACTGCATGTAATTTTCGAGTTCATTGGTAGTTTTAAGCCACTGAACATGTAGGTTAACATTCCCCGCTCTACAAGTTCAGAATTTATGCTATTTTAATTTCAATCTGGTTTGTATTAAGCAACCATAGTAACTGCCTTCTTTTATGTAATTCATCGCAAAATTTATGTCATTGAACTTGTTGGTTTTGCATTCCCTATGCAAGGTATGCCATTATTATTTCTATCTCATTTAAATTAACCTCCGACAGTAGTTGCCTCCTATTATATACTACATTTGTTCCATAAAAGAAGGCCTATACTTTTTAAAGTCAAACAATGAGGACTTTAACCAGGCAAATATAAAATATATTAACGGTTAATTTGTATCAATTGTGACTAAAACTACATGTCTCGATGTACCGAATGTTATTGGTTTGGCATGGTAGATGTTCCTTTTATGTTCTACAAACTTGGTCGAGTTTTGCATCGACTGACTTGTGAAAAAAAAATATTCCTTAGTTTTTGGATTAGATGTAGTATTAGATGGTAAGTTTTAAGGCACTTAAAATGGTTATGTGCATGCCTTGCTCTATAAATTCAAGTTACTCAATTATAATTTCGGGAGCAGCAGTATCTAACTTCTATTGTGTTGTTCATGGCGTTTTATGTCACTTCACATGTGTTTTTGTTCCCTGCTCTATAAGTTCACGAGATATACTATTGTAATGTTAATCTTGTTTTTTCTAATGTTAATACAGTATCTGCCTGCTTCGTAGATCATGGAAAATTTTATGGCACTTCACATATTTGTTTGCAATCCAATTAACAAGTTAGAACCATTTTCATTTGTAATTTGTCTCTTGTTCGTGCTAAGGACTTACTGTATATGAATTCTATTTTGTAGCCATGGCAAACATTATGTCATTAAAATGTTTGTTTATATTCCACCATTCCCCGCTCTACTTGTTCACAAGTGGGGAACCAGGCGCTATCCTGGTAGCTGATACTCTAGGTGTGGAGACCAGCCTGCCTGGGTTCGAGTCCCAGCATGGGAAAAATTTCGAGTCGCCACTAAGGCATGAATAGACTGGGTATCTCCCCTACCTAACAACGTATAACCAAGGGAGGGATCATTCCCCCGTTGGCAACATATTTTCTTGTTCACAAGTGATTATACTATAATGTCTATCTAGATCTTTGTAAATCGCAACACCCCCTATCTGATATTATTTCCTCTCACAGGGAACACGGAGAATCGTTGAGTGAATCTCCCCTACAATCTTGTTAGTATCTGTTGCTTTCTATTGCTTCATGCAAACATATATACAGAGGAGCAACAATAAAGCGGATGAATCGACTATCCAAGTGCTGGATGCGGTTGATGTCTTCAACAAACGAACTGACAACATGATGTCCTCCAACGGGACTTCACAACGAGAAATAGTAAGTCACTTGTTTCTAGTGAGATGTGCTTACTGTTAGATGCTTGTTTGTATGAGGCACCACATGAATCGGCTAATGATTAGAACAAGATTGGCCTCAAACAAGACTGGGAAAAAACCAAACGTGAATCCCTCAATTATAATTCAATGTGCTCACTCGATCATGGCGCTGATCTATTCTTTGTATATTTGACTTATGTTCATCTATTTATCTATCTATATATACGTTAACTAGACCATGATTTGGTGGTGGTGATTTATGTATATCCAGTTTCATGCTATATTTTGCTTCTATGTAACAAAGACCAAATGTAAATATCTCGATTTGCAATTCAATTATCTCACTCGATCATGGTGATGCTCTATTATTTGCTATATTTGACTCACCATCAATCTATTTATCTACGCGTTAACTAGACTATTATTAGATGGTGGTAATTTAAGTATATCTACTTTTATGATAATTTATAATCTATTGTAGTATTTTTTTCTGCTATTAAGAGTTTGTATGAACCCTGGAGATAGTCACATTGTCTAGTGTTGGCACCACATGAGTTAGCCAATGATTAGAACAAGATGACCATTAACACAATATTCTACCTGGATATAAAAAGAATAATTAAGCTTCGTTACTTAGTTACTATATATATGTACTATAATCATCTTACTATGATCTAGAAGTCTATCCTGCACCTAGTGTTTTATTGCTTAATTCATTAACTCACATGCTACTCTACATGAGGCACATATAGATTCTATTGACAATTTGATTCTTTAGTTTGCTCATGGTTAAAGCAGTGTCATGATTTTCTTAACTTAAATGATGGCAATTTCTCTGCGAATACAATTTTTGATTACTAAGAAACATGAGACATTATGCATATGTTACGAGTCATGTCTGCTCGATTTAATCTATAGAGTTGGTAGCTAGGAGATGTAGCATCGCCATATGTCACATTCTATCGAAATAATGTCACATTCTGCTTCTATCGAAAGAATGTCACATGGTGAACAAAGTGCTTATATCGAAAGAATGTCACATTCTGGTTAATTTGATCTTCCACTTCATACCAGCCATACATTGTTCAAATACTTCATTGATATTGCAAGGTGCACAATATATCCGTTGCTTGTTTGTCTACTCAATTTTCTTAGTTGCATGGTTATAGGCATAATGATATTGTCAGCAGTTGGAAATACATTAGTTGTAGGCATCACAAAGAAGGTTTTTGCTACTTTTTGGCTGCATCCAACTATTGTGTAAGACCTCACCCTTTAAGGTAAAGGCCCCTGTGATTGAAATGCTAGTCCCTAGATCGAATTACTAGCATCCACAGTTTAAGATAAAGTACACAGATACAAAGGTCATCATTACACCGTAATATCTAGAGATACAACAGTTCTTACAACTCATTATCCCAAGGCTAATACATAGAGTTATCAACACAAAGTAAATAGATAAAGTCTTCATATTCATGTGCCACAGGAAAACATCTTGAGTGTATACTCATAACCCTAGTCACCATCAGAGTAACCTACAACATAATAAGTTACAACCACAGAGGGTCAATACAATTGGAATTGTATTGGCAAGGGATACCATAGTATTATAGTAACATCTAATAACTATATGAATTTGGCTAATTGTAGTTCAGGATGGCTTTTCTCAAAAATAAGGTTTGTCTTATTATTTTCAAAAAACTAAGTTTTGTTTGACAAAAACCGCAAGGAACCACCAATAGACATTGGTGAACCTCTACCCTTGTTCAACCACAAGTTTTAACTTGGAGAAATTGGGTTGAGGAGATCCTTGATCATTTCAATGTCTTTGATGCTCAAAATGTCCGTTACCGTGGACACGGGTAAGTACTTAGGTTTTACCCTCTCGAGAGGTGGTGCACTTTCCCCACAAGACTCAACATGCATCTAGACGAGACTTTTCAGAAGCATTCCCTTAGACCACCATGGACGCGTTCCATCCTATCAACCCTACCACCAACTATGCATCTAGCTGAATTCTTGCAACCTAGTTGGTCAAAGCAGAGCCCATATGCCATGTGGTTGCACTAGAAGCTTCTCAACGCTAAACATATCAAATCTCTTTGTTCCTGGGTGTCCATCCACAAGTGTGATACACAAGGTAAACCATAGACATGAACCTTGTGTAACCACTCAACACAAACCAATCTTTCCATTCCACCCAGGTGATTCATTAACATGTTGTTTTATTAATCAAAAACATAGGCATAAACTTTGCATAGTATCATAACATGAATATTCCACCCTTGCATTCTACTAGATAGGCTAATATTACTAGCATAACATCTCTCTTAACTTAGGGAAAAACTACTAAGACAATATCTATAGAATTTACCATAGCATAGAAAATAGTTTGAAATTTACCATGCAAATCCTACTCAAAATATCACTAGTGCATAGATAAAATAATAGGACAAAAATATGAAGTATCACTTGCCTAGGTAGCTAGGGGAATAGACACAATCCTCACAATCACACTCTCCAAATTCCACAAAATCTACACAACAAATTCATACAACAATATTTAATTCAATATACAACCAAAAATAATTATGAATGCATACAAAATGCAATGAGATGTTTTTCACACGTTTAAATCAAACTTTACAGTACTGAATACAAAGCATACATTCTAGAGTCTAAATAAAAGAAAAACTACCTAAAAATAATATTCTAAATAATTTTCATAGCCAAAATAAGCCTAGAAATGCTTCTGCATAAAATCCTAATTTTTCAGAAGCAAATTGCCAAATAAAGGCCAGAGTTGCAAAGAGATCATATTTCTGAATCCATTGATATAAAATTTGTATTTGTTGGATAAACAGAACAAAAGTTATTGAATTTACAAGTTTAAATAACTAATAGATGAAAATCCAGATTTTAAATCTAAAACCTAGCCACGCAGCAGCGTCTGATTGGCGCGTACCGGTGCACGTTGGATCACACTTCTGCATCATTAGATCTAAAGGAAATCCAGCTGCTCAGATCTACTCATACCTCTTCGTGCTAGATCTAATCGCAACCACTAGCTACAGATCCAGTGGATCAGATCTGTCTAACCATACGCGAGCAATGCAAATAGCCTCTGCGGTGGCAACGCCACTGGCGGTGACACGCCGGCAAGGTAAGAGGGGTAGGGGTGTGCTGGCGCTTACCGAGCTCGTGGGGATGTGGGGATGCTCAACGTGGATGTGGCTAGGGCGGGGGCACACGGTCACGACAGTTAAACCTCGTCAGAGTTTGTCCTGGCATCAGGTGCTCATAGACGGAGACGAATACGACGACCTAGGGGGAAATAGGGCAAACGGCTGGCATTAGAAGGAGCGCAAGGACACGGCGAAGTCAACCACGTGAAGCAGAGGTCAAGGGGAGCACGGGGTTTACCGGAATTACTCGTCGGAGTTGAGATGCGCCTTGGTTGCTTGCAGACGTTGATGGGGGCGACAACCTAGGGCGAAATAGGACAACCCAAGGGCATTAGCAGATGCACAAGAGCAAGGGGATCACGGTCGCGTGAACTAGAGGCAGAGGGGCGCACGAGGCTTACCAGAATAGCTCACCATAGTTCTACGACACTGCAGCGGTGCGAGGTGAAATTAGAGGATCCTGGCGACGCTCTGTGCTGGCTGTGTGAGGGGAAATGGTCGCGAGGAGGTGGGGGTTTAGTAGCCAGAGCGGGGAGGGGAATTACTCGGTGAATCAATGGGAATCAACACGCGAATTCATCGATAGTGAAGAAGGGAGGAAACGGCAAGTGGTGCGGGTCTAGAGCGTGATTGAAGATGACGAGCTGGCGTGCCAGTGGGTCCCACTTGTCAGCGCATGGGTGCGCACGCAGGCGGTGAGAAACAGAGAGGGGAGAGGGTTTCCCGGGTGGGCTTAGTGGGCTGCCAGGGGGAGATGGGCCAGATGGGTTGCCTGCTCTCATTTTTTTCTCCTTTTGTCTTTTCCTGTTCTGTTTTGATTTTCTGATTAAGATTTGAATGGCCATTTCAAATCTAAATGAATTCAAACTTGAAGGGAATATGCCCGAGAGGCAATAATAAAGTGGTTATTATCGTATTCCTTATTTATGATAAATGTTTATTTTGCATGATATAATTGTATTAATACGGAAACGTTAATACATGTGTGTTTAATAAACAAAAAGGAAGTTTTTAATTATGCCTCTCTTATAAACTAGCTTGTTGATTAACAATATGATCAATGGTTTCCTGATCATGGACATTGGATGTTGTTAATAACGAGGTCACCACATTAATGTAATGGTGTGATGAACATTCATCCGAAGTATAGCATTACGATCAAAGTCATTGAGTTTATATTGCTATAACAACTTACGAAGTGATCCTAATCCTTAGACAATGAGATCATGTCAATCACTAACACCGGAAGAGTTTCTTGATAACATCAAACGTCACACCGTAACTGGGTGATTATAAATATGGGTTCAGAACTACTAAAGTGTTATGTTGAGGCACATGGATCGAGAATGGAATTTGTTCATCCCGATGATGGATAGATATGCTCTGGGCCCTCTCGGTGATATCACATTGATTAGCTTGCAAGCAAGTGATTTGATCACTAGAATGTTATATCACGGGAACGAGAAAAGAGTGCATGTCATTAATGAGATCAAACTAGGTATGGAGATACCAATGATCGAATCTCAGAAATGTAATATATTGTGAAACAAAGGATTAAGATACTAGCACAAAAGGTTCCGACGATCACAAGAAATTCATCGTTGAATGTGTGGGAGTCAGTATGGGTCTCCCGATCCCGCTTTTGATTATTGATCCGAGAGGGGTCTCGATCATGTCCGCATTATTCGCGAACATAGGGTGGCACACTTAAGAGACACCGACATCCATTTGGAGCAAAAGTTTCATGCCGGAAAGAATAACAAGCGCAGAAATGTATTTCACTAGATACCGAAATGGGTTTTTGGGTGAAATTGCAGAAAGTGTTTCTGCATGTGAAATGAAATACTAACAAGGGGTTATATGTGAATGTTTGTCATTAAATTAATTGACAAAATTCTAAATAAATAAAAGGAGTTTTATTTATTGAGAGTTTGCATTAAATTTGGTGGAAATTTAATGGGAATTTGAGTGGGTTTTTAAGTGGAGGGGATTGAAAGGCATTTGAGTGAGTGGAGTGTCCACCCACATGAATGTGAAAGAGGTGGGGGTAGCCCCATGTCTGGGCGCCATGCCCCTTGGGTGCCCCCCTCTCCCCTATAAAAGTCCCCCCTCTCATCCTCTCAAAGCACACCTCCTCGTGAAGGATCTCTCTCGCCCTCTAGAATTTATCCCCCATGGTCTCGGACTAGAGAGATACATGTTGCCGGTGGCTATTCAGCAAGAAAGACTTGTGCTTCCGCTGCATCCCTGGAGCAAGGAGGCGGAGGTTGCTCGGTGTCTTGTACGTGTGTGCGAGCACGGATGCGCTGTTGTTTTGCGGCTCTAGGACTTCCTCTCGATCTTGAGATCAGCAAGAGATCGTCTACATCAACCACGAGTTTGGAATCGTTAAGCTTTTTCGGTATTCAAGGTTAAGTTCTCTACAGATATACATCCGCCCGTTTCTTGTATCTAGTAGATAGATCTTGGTACATAGTTGTTCCCATCGTAGGAAATTTTTTGTTTTCTATGCTACGAACCCTACAAAACTTTCACCATTATTTTGTGAGGTGACTCTTGTGTGTCAAACACAAATAATCACTCCAAAATCATTTGGGGGTAATAAAATAAAACCTTGCCCCATATATATAATATAAGAAGGGGTTTCAATATGGTTTTATTAGGGTTTAAACTATGAAAATTTTAATGCAAGGTAGAAATGCCATGATGTTATGAATGCAATAACATGGTTTTGAATTTGATGAAATTTTGGATGTTACAAATCTAACCCCCTTAAGATGAATATCGCCCTCGAGATTCGGATTGGCTAGCAAATAGGTGAGGGTGATCTTTCCGAAGGTCATCTTCTCTTTCCCAAGTTGCTTCTTCCTCGGTATGATAGTTACACTGTAGTTTGCAAAATTTGATTATCTTAGTATGAGTAACTCTTTCTGTTGTCTCAAGAATCTTGATAGGTTTCTCTTCATAAGTGAGATCACTCTCCAACTAAACTTCTTCCAATGGTATAGTGTATTTTAACAAACTTTCTTCCATCTCTGGATGACACTTTTTCAACTGACTTACATGAGAAACATTGTGAAATTCTAATAGTGATTCTAGTAGTTCTAACTCATAGGCCACTTTTCCTTTGCGGCTCAAAATTTTTAATGGCCCTACATATCTAGGTGCCAATTTACCTTTGACTCTGAATCTCTTCACACCATGAAGTGGTGAGAAAATCTAAGATAAGCTCTATCACCGACATCATAGGTGACTTCCATACGCTTTGGGTCTGCGTAGCTCTTTTGTCGGGATCGGTCTATCTTCAATCTGTCCTTTACCATTCTGACTTTCTCTTTATCTTCCTTGATCAGTTATGTTCTGAATAAACTTCTTTCTACTACTCCATTCCATAGTAATGGCGTAGTACACTTCCTTCCATAAAGGAATTCAAGTGGAGCCATCTCTATGCTCGATTGATAGCTGTTATTGTAAGAGAATTCTGCGTATGGCAGACTTTCATCCCAACTAGATCCATAGTATAGTGCACAATCTCTCAACATATCTTCCAATATCTGATTGGTCCTTTCTATATGTCCATCAGTCTGAGGGTGAAAAGTTGTGTTGAATTCTAGTCTAGTTCCCAATGATTCATGCAGTTGTTTCCAAAAATGTGAAGTGAACTGAGTTCCTCTATCAGACACAATACTCTTAGGTACTCCATGCAGACATACCATCCTGTTCATATAGATCTTGGCAAATTTAGCACTTGTATAAGTAGTCTTCACGGGTATGAAATGAGCCACTTTAGTTAGGCGATCCACATCAACCCATATAGAATCGTATCCAGATCTGGTCCTTGGTAGTCCGGTGATAAAATCCATACCAATCTTATCCCACTTCCAATCAGGTATTGGTAGTGGTTGCAATAACCCTGCCGGTTTCTGATGTTCCGCTTTCACTCGACTACACACATCACACAAAGCAATGTGTTCCGCGATATCTTTCTTGAGATTGTTCCACCAAAATCATTCTTTCACATCCATGTATATTTTGGTGTTACCTATATGAATAGAATATGGTGAATTGTGTGCTTCTTGCAAAATCAATTTCCGAAGCTTCGGATCTTGTGGAATGCATATAAGCTTTCCATACCATAAAGTTCCTTGTTCATCTTCATGGAATCCTTTCGCATTTCCTTTACTAATTTTACTCTTAATCTCCTCTATTTCCTTGTCCATCTTTTTGGCTTATTTGATCTTATCCAATAGTTTTGTTTGAACTTCCAAATACATGAGATATCCTTCAGGCACTATCTCCAATCTTAGCTCTTTGAATTAGACACACAGATCATCTGGCAATTCTCCTTTGGTGAGACCATTCACATAAACCTTACGTCTTAAAGAATCAGCTACGACATTTGCTTTATCGGGATGGTATTGCAAACTCAAGTCATCATCCTTGATAAGTTCTAGCCACCTTCTTTGTCTCATGTTGAGCTCTTTCTGGGTGAAAATATATTTCAAGCTATTGTGATCAATGAATACTTCACAACGCTTACCCAACATATAGTGTCTCCATGTTTTGAGTGCATGGACACCAGAGGCCAACTCTAAGTCATGTGTATGATAATTTACTTCTTGAGTCTTGAGTTGTCTCGAGGTATAAGCCACAACTTTTCCTTCTTGCATCAATACTACACATAATCCTTGGTGAGATGCATCACAATAGACTTGCAAGTCTTTCTCTAGATCTGGCAAGCATAAAACTGGTGCTGACACCAATATTTTCCTCAACTCTTGAAAACTGGTTTCACATCCTTCAGTCCAATCAAACTTCTTCTCTTTCTTAAGTAACTCCGTCATTGGCTTAGCCACTTCCGAGAAATTCTCGATGAACCTTCTATAGTACTCGGCCAAGCCTAGGAAACTATGAACTTCTTTAACTGACTTGGGAGATTCCCACTCAGTTACAGGTGACACCTTCGCGGGCAGCTATACCATCTCCAGACGCAATATGTCCAAGAAATCCAACATCATTCAACCAAAATTCACAGTTACTGAACTTGGCATACAACTTTTGCTCCCTGAGTTTCTTAAGAATCAAACGCAAATGTTCTTCATGCTCTTCATTGCTCTTGGAATAGATCAATATGTTATCGATGAATACCACGACAAATTTGTCTAGAAACTCCATGAACACCTTGTTCATCATGTTCATGAAATAAGCTGGTGCATTTGTTAGTCCAAAAGGCATCACCGTATACTCATACAATCCATACCTGGTGGTAAAATAAGTCTTAGGTATGTCTTGTTCTATAATCTTTAGCTGAAAGTAGCCTGATCGGAGATCAATTTTTGAGAACACACGAGCTCCTTCTAGCTGATCAAAGAGATTGTTGATTCTAGATAAAGGGTACTTGTTCTTTATAGTCACCTCATTGAGTGATAGATAATCCATGCATAGCCTTTGACTTATATCCTTCTTCTGAACAAACATAACTGGTGCGCCCCAAGACGAAGAACTTGATTGGATAAATCCTTTCTGCAACTGTTCTCTAAGTTGTTTCTTGAGTTATTTCATCTCATCAACTGACATCTTGTAGGGTCTCTTTACTATGGGTCCAGAACCTGGAAGTAAGTCAATCAAAAACTCCACATCTCTATCTGGTGGCATTCCTAGTAATTCCTCTAGAAACACATCCGGGTACTCTTTCACTACTGGTACACTGTCTATGCTGACCCCCTTAAGATAATTTAGCTTACTCCCTTTGGGTTCAAAGTTAGACTTGAACTTAATTCGTATGTTTTCCGGGGTTGTGAGTGTAACAGTACGATTGTAACAATCTATTACTCCCTCATATCTAGTCATCCAATCCATGCCCAAAATTACATCCAATCCTTGGGAATCTAGGATTATCAGACTAACTGGAAACTTGTATTTTCCAAACTCTATTACTAGATCATGACATCCAAAATTTACTATCATCTCTCCACCCGGGGAGCTTACTTTAATAGGACATCCAATTGTTTCAGTTGGGAGTCAATTTTTGTCTACAAATGCTCTTGAAATGAATGAATGTGATGCGCCGGTATAAAAAAGGACAAGTGCTAGAAAGGAATTAATCTTGAACTTACAAGCCATAGCATCAGACTCCTCATGGATTTCCTCCACATTGATGTGGTTCACATGTCCCTTCTGAAAAGGGTTTGGCTTGTTGGCTCCATCAGTCTTCTTTTCAGGGCATTCATTTGCATAGTGCCCAGTTTTCTTGCACTTGAAGCATTCAACCTGACTGATGTCCCTCTTAGTCGGCTGATTCCCATTGCCATTTCCACTATGGTGACTCTTGTGTCCACTCTTGTTGCTGCGGTAGTCACCATTGTTGTGCCCATGATGTTTATTGCTATCGTGGTGACGGTTACTGTTGTGGTGGTTGTTATGATTCCCGTGTTTGTGGGATCCAGAACCTCCACTTCCTTGAACAAAAGATCGCTTGTGAGACGATTCAGATCCATGCTTATCAAAATGGTGCTTCCTCTTCATATTCTCCACTTGCTTCATCTTGCTTTCCAAGATGGTGGCTTTGTCACATGGAGATTGATAAGTTGGAACATATGCAACAGATAGTTGCATACACATCTCATCATTCAGCCCTTCAAGGAGCTTCTCCTTCCTTTTTGCATCAGTGTCAACATCATTCGGTGCATAGCGTGCCAGATTGTTGAACTCCTCAATATATTCAGCCACACTACAGTGGCGTTGCTTAAGGTTGTGAAATTCCTTCTTCTTCAAACTCATCACCCCTGAAGAGATATGAGCAGTGCAGAATCCATCCTCAAATATTGCCCAAGTCACTTCTTCAATAGGAGTAGTGATTTGGAAGTTATCCCACCAAGTAGTTGTTGGTCCTTCTAGCAGATGTGCTGCAAACCTGAATTTCTCCTCATCAGTGCAACAAACTGTGACTAAGTCCTTGTTCACAGAACATAGCCAATCATTTGCTACCATAGGATCAATGGTTCCTAAAAAATTGGCAGGCCTCAATCTCAGAAACCTTGTGAGCATATCAAAAGCTGGTGGGTTGTTCTGATTGTTGTTGTTATTATTATTGTTGTTTTTGTTTTGGTTCTGATTCTGATTCACCATAAACTGGGCCATCATTTGCATCAACTGAGTCTGGGCTGTCATCAACTGATGTATCTCATTGCCATTGTTGTTGTTATTGTTGGGATTGGTACGATGGGGAGGCATCTATGGTTTCAATAAGGATAATTAATGAGTTATAACCCATAGATCCTAACATGCACAATATAATACATAGCAACAATCACAATAAGCAAGCACAATAAACTTAGAGTTTAAACAACATGACCAACAAGTTTTGTAAAGAAAACGCACTAGCATAGTCATCCACATGTTGGATGATCAATGTGACTCGATAAATAAAATGATGATAGATAGATAGAAGCTAAGTAGTCAACACTACTCCTCCATATCGACTTCCTCATCCACTAGAGTAAGTCATGCTTCTTTGATTCCTGCTTGGACTCCTCCACGCTGGTGGTCAAAGCATCGACCTTCGCCTGAAGCTCTCTCTTCTGCGAACGCAGCCTCTCAATCACCTCCTGCCGTGTCTCTAGCTCAAGATCCTTGAGCTCTATCTCGGCCTTCATCTCATTGATCTTCTTGTTCCTATCTTGCACTCTCTTTTCTTGGTTCTTGAACCTCTTGTTTTGCTTCTCAAACCTAGACTCCATCTCCTTGATGCTCTCATCCTACTCCTCGAAGGCCTTGTCCTTCTCCCTCAACTGGACGCGTAGCTCGTCATTGCTAAGAATGACGTTGGTCCTATCAATGTTAAGGTGCCTAAGAAGGAACACTATATCCTCTCTCTCCTCATCACGTCTCCCAAATGGATGGAATTAGAGGCCCCTGAGCTCGGTGGAGTGATGTCCACATAGACGTCCTAGCAGCTCCTGCATGGCGACGTCGAGTCCCTTCTCCTTGTCTTCATGGAGTATCTTGAAGGCAATCTCCTCGGTGGGAGGTTCTGACTGGCGTCCTGTCTACGAGACTCTAAATCCCCATAGGTCCTTCCTCTCGAACTTCCTAAGCTGAAGTCCATTAATGTTAGGGAGGGGAGATTGAGCACACTAATGAGCTCCACGATACGGGATCCAAAACGAGTTCCCTTGAACTCCTCGGCGGTGCTAAGAACAAAGCTAGGCATCTATTGCATAGGATGGAGAAAATTAGAAACAACACGAGTAAGATAAAACATAAAGTAGTAAGACAAAAGCCAAAACAAGCACATAATTTATTTCAAGCACACAAGTCATAGCATACATTATTCAATCACAAACACTAGGGTTCAAACATAACTTAGACAAATTTTTGCCACACCACATAGGTTGGTATGATCAAAATTTATTAACGCGAGAGAACGGTAAGTGTGGTGGTCCAACTATTGAGTACGTCACAACTCTCACTCACTAGACAATGTAGCTATCTGGGCATCCTTGGAGGCAATCTGTTCGTCTAGATCACAAGACTCCCATGCTAAGTCTATGATATCCTCCCTTAGACGTTTTATGGTGGTCTCTAAGTCTTGGGTATGCTTCTTCTCCTCTCTAAGATCATTGAGTGTTGAGCATTCTACACTTGAGTATTTCACCAAGATCCTTGATGGCATTCTATGCTACATTCCTTACCGAATCAAAGAATGACATGTGCATTTCAGAGTTGGTGACCATGCAGAATCCTGACTCATTGTGATTTTCCTCCTTGTTTTCATACAAGTGGAGCTATACCCACCAATATTCTTCTCATTCATCCATCACGGGAAATCCCTTGTACACGGCTTCACCATGTATCCCCATGGTAACCATAAGGTTCTTGAGTTCCTTGGGAAACTCCGTCTCACAATATAAGGTAATGGTCATGAGTGGTCCCTTCCTGACGGCTTCGTTGATGGCGGCCATCTAAAAATAGAGATGAGAAAGAAGATTAGGAGAAGTTTTACAAGATGAAAAATAGACAAGTGTGGAAATTTACAAAGGAGTTTGCATTTTCCTAGTGGTTTCCTTAGTCTAATCAATCCTAGGGTCATAATCCTATAGGAAACACAGTGCTCTGATACCATCTTTAAGACCTCACCCTTTAAGGTAAAGGCCCCTGTGATTGCAATGCTAGTCCCTGGATCGAATTGCTAGCATCCACAGTTTAAGATGAAGTACACAGATACAAAGGTCATTATTACACCATTATATCCAGAGATACAACAGTTCTTACAACTCATTAGCCCAAGGATAATACATAGAGTTCTCAACACAAAATAAATAGATAAAGTCTTCATCATCATGTGCCAAAGGCAAACATGTTTAGTGTAGTTACAGCCATAGAGGTTCAATACAATTGGAATTGTATTGGCAAGTTACAGCCATAGAGGGTCAATACAATTGGAATTGTATTGGCAAGGGATACCATAGTATTATAGTAACATCTAATAACTATATGAATTTGGCTAATTGTAGTTCAGGATGGCTTTTCTCAAAAATAAGGTTTGTCTTATTATTTTCAAAAAACTAAGTTTTTGTTTGACAAAAACCCCAAGGAACCACCAATAGACATTGGTGAACCTCTACCCTTGTTCCACCACAAGTTTTAACTTAGAGAAATTGGGTTGAGGAGATCCTTGATCATTTCAATGTCTTTGATGCTCAAAATGTCCGTTACCGGGGACACGGGTAAGTACTTAGGTTTTACCCTCTCGAGAGGTGGTGCACTTTCCCAACAAGACTCAACATGCATCTAGACGAGACTTTTTAGAAGCATTCCCTTAGACCACCATGGACGCGTTCCATCCTATCAACCCTACCACCAACTATCCATCTAGCTGAATTCTTGCAACCTAGTTGGTCAAAGCAGAGCCCATATGCCATGTGGTTGCACTAGAAGCTTCTCAACGCTAAACATATCAAATCTCTTTGTTCCTGGGTGTCCATCCACAAGTGTGATACACAAGGTAAACCATAGACATGAACCTTGTGTAACCACTCAACACAAACCAATCTTCCCATTCCACCCAGGTGATTCATTAACATGTTGTTTTATTAATCAAAAACATAGGCATAAACTTTGCATAGTATCATAACATGAATATTCCACCCTTGCATTCTACTAGCTAGGCTAATATTACTAGCATAACATCTCTCTTAACTTAGGGAAAAACTACTAAGACAATATCTATAGAATTTACCATAGCATAGCATACACTTTGAAATTTACCATGCAAATCCTACTCAAAATATTACTGGTGTATAGATAAAATAATAGGACAAAAAGATGAAGTATCACTCGCCTTGGTAGCTAGGGTAATAGAAACAATCCTCACAATCACACTCTCCAAATTCCACAAAATCTACACAACAAATTCATACAACAATATTCAATTGAATATACAACCAAAAATAATTACGAATGCATGCTAAATGTAATGAGATGATTTTTCACACTTTTAAATCAAACTTTACAGTACTGAATACAAGGCATACATTCTAGATTCTAAATAAAATAAAAACCACCTAAAAGTAATATTCTAAATAATTTTCATAGCCAAAATAAGCCTACAAATGCTTCGGCATAAAATTCTAATTTTTCAGAAGAAAATGGCCAAATGAAGGCTATAGTTGCAAATAGCTCATTTTTATAAATCCATTGATATAAAATTTGTAATGTTTGGATAAACAGAATTTTTTTATTGAATTTACAAGTTTAAATAACTAATAGATGAAAATCCAGATTTTAAATCTAAAACCTATCCACGCGGCAGTGTCTGATTGGTGCGTATCAGTTTGCGTTGGATCACGCTTCCGCTCCGTTAGATCTAAAGGAAATCCAGCGGCTCAAATCTACTCATACCTCTCCGTGCTAGATCTAATCGTATCCACTAGCTACATATCCAATGGATCAGATCTGTCTAACCATACGCGAGCGGCGCAAATGGCCTCTGCGGCGGCAACGCCACTAGCGGTGAAAAGCCGACAAGGTCAGAGGGGTAGGGGTGTGCTGGCGCTTACCGAGCTCGCGGGGACGTGGGGATTCTCAACATGTGCGGTGACCCAGCATACCACTACATGATGTAGTACACTATAGTCGTTGACATAACACCAATGAAATACCTTTCACTAGTATTACATCCCTCAGAGTGGTACAACAGAAACACAGCAGGTCCAAGACATGACTATAGGTTACAACTCAACTCTTTACACAAGATCCAGATAACACTCTAGGTTAAAGAGAGAGAAAGAAACTTCTTACAAGGAAGAATCAGAAATAAATAACTGAAAAACTATCCTACTATTAAGTCTAGTATCTTAACTAATGATCTGGCATTGTTGCTATTGCAATACACTATAGAAATAGGTTTTATGGCCAGAGATTATATTCATATCTACTTAGTAACCTCTCTTCACTTGAGTTGATGTATATGTTGTTGACTTCATTGAAGAGCTTTAGCCTTCGATGATGATTCCGGGAGCATGACTTGACATAGACATCGTCTGTACTGGCTATAGAACCTAGCAAGGGTTAAGAAGATACTTTGAGTACGAGCATACTCAGCAAGTTCACTAGAAACGAAGTGTTTGATGCACTATATCTACAGCCACAGACCATAGGTCATAGGCAATGCAAGTTTTTGTAAACATTTCTTCAAAGGTTTCTTTTATTCTAAAAAGCTATGTCCGTCAGCCTTCACGGGTTTACCAGAACTTTCATGGAGTTCCTTTCCCGCAGCATTCGCAACTCCTTCCCGGAACAGGGAGTAAGAAGTTACAGTTCTTACACTCTGCAGAGGTGCGTCACTTTACCCATGAGAGATCTTAGCTTTGTTGCACATCCGAATTGCAGGTTCGTTCACACTTCCTTGGTGTGAGGCCCAGACTACGATCCAAGTCAATCACTACCCTCTCCGCGACCTCATATGTCTGCACGATCCTTCGGGGCCGGATCACCTCCGTTAGTCCCCTTTCGGGAAGGCTATAACCATGATGAGTTCCCAAAGACTCTATGACCTGGTGCTTCCCTCGCAAGTTCCATATTAAATGGTTCATCAACTAAGCACCATCCATAGATAATATAGACACCAAAAGTGTGGGGCGTAAGGGTTCCCACCCATATGTAGGATCCGCACAAGGAATCACAACGTCACGTTAAGGTCGTCTTGCCTCCATACGAGAGGAAAAGGATACAGCTGACTTCTCCGTCCCATTCCAAATCTCATGGTTAACATGTTATATACGACGCAAGAATCACTGGCGACATTGGTGGTTAAGTCCTAGATAATATGTTCCTTTACCACCAGAACTTTCATAGTAGGTTATTACCTCATGGTAAATAACCTATAATCATTTACTATGAAAATAGTGTTTTCTGACCTTTTTCAAATGCAGGTGATGACAACACTGGATTTGCAAAATACTTTACAGAAAATAAACAAAGGACGTGAGCAAGTGTGAACTTGCCTTTTGTGATTGCAAGATTATGCACTCACGGTCTTCAAGACAATATAAGATCCAATATCTGAAATTAGCATCATTGGTTCGGTAAGGACTAATGTTTAAAGAAGCAAGATGCTTTTATGCATAAGTAATGTAATGCAAGTTGATAAACGTGAATCCCAAGAATAACGTTGTTCTAGGGTTTGGATACTGGAAATGTTTTTCTTGGAATGTGTTACCCTTTTAGATTAAGTTTCACACATGTGCTTCTTATTAAGGCTTGTGAGTGTGTGTGAAACAACATGTAATTATAATATCATAAAACAATGGGATACAATATTATGGAATGCTACTCAAAGACTACTTATATAATAATTGTTTATCTTCAACTTCACTTTACAAGTAGTGTCACTTATAAAGAACTTTAAGTGTTATTAATCCTAAATATAAAAGTAAAGTATAAAGTAAGGTGTTTACTATTAATTGTCATATGTTGATTGCAGTGGAAAAACGAATAACTTTTGAAGAAAAGATTCCTTTATTAAGGTTTAAACAATCTTTGTGGTTAATCAGATGTGGTCGATGTTGTTTGTATTTGCTTGAATAGTTTGGACTCGAGATGCTTTTCAATTTAATTATAACATTCCAAAGTTAACTATAAAGTATATAATATTTTTTTTAGCATTATACTTAAAGTCTGGTAGACTAAAGTTAACTTTAAAACATAGATGGACTTTAGGTGAAATGCTTGTTATACCTATACCTTGTTCACTTTATAATGTTTCTTTAAAGTTACTTAAGAATGGTATTATTTTTAGTTGGTAATGTTTTCTTTACAGTATAAATGTATAAAGGGATTTACCTCCCTATAAGGGTGTGGTTAAGGTTTGTGAATAAGTAAACAATATTATTTATTACTTATGGACTCACTTATAGTGTTTTGATTTGTTTATAAACTTGTGGTTAATATAAAGGAATGGGTTTTATCTTATTACAATTATTCTTGGAGGTTTTAGATTGGATAAGGATCCTTTTATAAAATAATCTACATTAATGGTCGAGAGATAATTTAATAAAATTGTATTTAAAGTGTGTTAATTAATTTTGAATGCACACTACTAACATTTAAGACGAATACTATTTATTAGACTCAATTAACTAATTTTTGAAATTATTAACAAATTTTATTTACCTTTATATGAATTATTAATTAAGGAAATAGATTTAAATTCAAGTTATTAAAGTGTTTAACTTTTTATTTAACTCAAAAGTGGAATATAATATTTTTAACATGTGGGTATTATTGTTGTGATCATTTTGGTATATTATATTCATTTTTGTGATTTATAAATAATAGGATATGATTTTTATAAGGTTTATTACTTTATAAATACTTAATAAATAATAAATATTTAATTAAGTGAAATAATAATACATGATTATAGTTTTAAATTATAGTTCTTATTTTTATAAGATTTTTGGTATTTTATTTATATTTTTATCAATTACCACTATTAAATTATGGATTATCAAAGATTTATTACTTATAAAACCTTTATTAAATAATATTTATTTAAATAATTATCATAATAATATTTGATAATAGTTTTAAGTTATAGATTTTATTTTTCTAAACATTTTCATATATTACACACATTTTTCTGAATTATGAAATAATAGATATCGAATTTACAATGTTTAATCAATTTCTAAAAATAATAAAAATAAATTACTGCATCATTGTGACATCAGCACAGAGTTGTGGTTGTTTTACACCGGGGTAGAACCTACCCACGGTGAATGACAGGAGGACCTAAGGCCACCTATGCTGCCACGCGGGCATGCTGGACCCACTCCGGTGTTGACCAAGACTTGGTCTTACGGCGGAGTCAACTAACACCGGCGACCCTCCGGTGGCGGCGCTACGGTGTATGCGGCGATGTATTTCTGTACGATTTGGAAGCTCCTCTTCCTAAGCTACCTAAAAACAGCGGCGTAGAGTTCTGGGACGGTCTAAAACCTCACCGACGACAACGACAACGGCACAAACACGGCGGCCCTCAGTGACAGGATGGCACAGAGGGCGAGGAAGGCCAGGAGAGTGTTCTTTCGAACCAGAAGCTTACCCTCTTTGCGATAGGATGCTCGACAAGGCCGGAGGAAGGCTGTAGCAGCAGTAATGATGACAGCGGTGGTCGTCGGGCTCCGTGAAGATGGAGACACAGCCGTCGATTGGGGGCTCCCCTCCTTAATTAAATAGGTGAGGAGGAAGATGAAGATGAGGCGGAGCTCCTAGCATCCTCGGATGGCTCCAGGGTGGTCTCTGAACGACAGCGTGCATCGGAAGTTGAAGCTAGGGTTAGGCCTCTGAGAGGAGACAGAGAGGAAGAGGATGGGCGAGCGGGTGAGGATGTGACAGAGCGTCACGGTGGCGTTCTTATCCCCCAGGGTGACGTTGGCGGCTGCACGAATCGTAGCGCATCGACAGCGTGCGGTGGAGCACTAGCCAGCGAGCTACTTCCAGTCGACGAGGAAGACGACGACGGAAGTTTCACGGAAAACTCCCCGGCGTTCTTTGGATTTGCTCCGCAGTCCCTCCCCGGCCCCACTAGTCAGCCAGAGAGAAAGATATGTCGGGCTGGTTGTTGGGCTGTTACTAGGCTTCGGTTGGGTTGCTGTGGTTTCTCGTGGGCGATTGATAAGAAGAGGGGTATTGGGCCGTGGGCCAGATTTGACTGTTGCCTTTACTTCTTTTATTTTTTCTTGTTCTCACATTTTTTTTATTTTCTGTTTTGATTTCTAAATTTATATCTACACAATTGTTTTCAAATTTCTTTATAGAAATTACTTGATAAATAGCTGCAACATTAATGAAGTGTATTTATATTCATTTTGTGAACTTTTATTATATATTGTTTAGAGTTTGTTTATTTTCTTTATATAGATACTTTTCCTATTATTCTTTATGAGGGCCTTTAATATGAATTTAATTGGGCAAAATTTCATAAACTTATTATAGAATGCATTACTATTAACTAATGAGATTTTATTCTCATTAATACATAATATTAAGGCAACTTTTATATTTAGTGATCCTTCATAAGTATTTGATACATAAAGTTCTAAGTACAAATAGGGTTAATATTATTCCTATGAATTTAGGAAATAGCAATATAAATATTTTATTATTACTAACTTAAGAGTTAAAGGTTTGAGATTATAAATGTCTACCATGAATTATGGGAGTTTTAATATTTTTATATCCTTTGATAATTGTGAATATGGGGGAATGGCTAAACATATTGTCTTTATGTTTATGATCTTTATTAATATCATCCTTTAAATTAAAATAGTGGGATTGTTTTCTAGGCTAACTTATGAGACAGAATTGATATAGATAGTTCTTAAGCATATGTGATCATGATAATTGGAAATGAGAAAAGATGTGCTTAATTGATTTGTTATAGGAAAATATTCCTATAAAGCATTGTGGAAACAAGATGATAGATCAACCATAGAAAGTGGATATTAGGTTTGGTTTTATATTTAGGTTTTAGTGTTTGACAAGGATTCCTATATTCCATACTTCATAATTCTGGACTTCTGATTAAGGAATTCCTTTCCTAGATATACTATTTCTCCTCCTAAATCCATTTGTAAATCAATGAGCTTGACACTAGAACTTTTCGTAATCTTCTCATATCCATACTTGGTTAAATTGACTATTCTACTGCTGATAATCTCTAATCCATCAAGTAGTTACTTCTAACTCCACTCATACTCCTCCTTAATCATCCATCACTAACATTACTCTAATGGATGTATATATCAAATTCTACTCTCCTTAAGTGTTTAGTATTTCCCAAGAGGAAGATATTACTTCTCTAATTCAATGTGCTCTAGCATCATCTTAATCATACTATCATATTTCTACTTGATTCCAGTATCTTATACTCCAACCTCTCATTATATTAACATGACTTGTCATGGATAATATAGGATAATATATCTATAATATGGTTCAATCATGTTTTATCCACCAATGTCACTTATACTTGGTATAAGCATTCAATATTGGTTAGTAAGGCATGATCATTATAATCCTTTGATCCTTTATGGTTCAGGTTTGCAGCTGGCTAAACAAGGCTTCATCAATACAACATTACAGTTGTATTATAATTATCTTCCATTTAGCTTTATTGGATTAAGAGATATAATTCATTGACTATACCTACTTGATCCAATAGGACTACTCCTGGTAACTTATCTTCAGACTTCATCCTTGTAATCTCCTTTGTTACCATATTGATTTGATTTCCTCCAATTACTCACATCCTATAGATAACATCTAAAACTAGCATCACTATTTACCTCTACTTACTTCTTTCTTTATAAGCCTTAAGGACAAGAGTTGATAGGTCAATAATTAATAGGTTAAGAATTGGTGAATCAATAGTTGATTACTCAATATTGATGAACAACAAATATAAGGATAGGATTCAATAGAGATGATGAGGATTGATATGGAAAGAAAGATATATGGTGAATGATTTTGACTTTGGTTTCTTTCCTACTCAATCTCATTAGAGAGTTAAAGTTAGGTATTTCCATGATACTCATGGTATAAGTAGATGAGATTAAGATATAGTTGTCACATTCTTATTATTTGTGTTATATTTATAATTTGGTATTCATGAGTGATTATAATGAATATTATGATATGATCACCTAAGGATCAAATATAAATCATTAAGTAATGTATTAGGGTTTAATTTTATAACATTTGATCTACCCTTAGATCAAATCATGTTTACCCAAAATAAGGTTTTAGCAAAGGTCATATTGAAACTTATCGCAGTCAACTTGATGATCTACTTCAATTCCATCAAGTTAAGAGAAGCTTCAATCAATTTGATAAGTTATGTTCAAAAGCGAAAAAATTATTCGGATTTTCTATGCATGAATGCAATGCACACATCTGGGTTCAGCTTATTTCTAATCTCTAATGTTGGGATGTTACAACATGGATGCGGCTGGGGCGGGGGCGCACGGTCACAGCAGTTAAACCTCATCGGAGTTCGTCCTAGCGTCGGGTGCTCACGGACGGAGACGAAGACGACGAACTGTGGGGCAATAGGGCAAACAGCTGGCATTAGAAGGTGCGCAAGGACACGACAAACTCAATCACGTGAAGCAGAGGTCAAGGGGAGCACGGGGTGTACCGGAATTACTCGCCGGAGTTGAGTTGCGCCTCGGTTGCTTGCAGACGTCGACGGGGGCGATGACCTGGGGAGAAATAGGACAAGCCAAGGGCATTAGCAGATACGCAAGAGAAAAGGGAACAAGGTCGCATGAACGAGAGGCAGAGGGGCGCATGAGGCTTACCAGAATAGCTCGCTGGAGTTCTACGCCACTGCGGCGATGCGAGGGGAAATTAGAGGAGCCTGACGGTGGTCTGTGCTGGCTGTGTGAGGGGAAATGGTCGCGAGGAGGTGGGGATTAAGTAGCCAGAGCATGTAGGGGAATTACTCGGCGAATCAATGGGAATCAATGCGCGAATTCATCGTAAGTGAAGAGGGGAGGAAACGGCCAGCAACGCGGGTCTTGCGCGTGATTAAAGACGACGAGCTATCATGGCAGTGGGTCCCACTTGTCAGCGAAAGGGTGTGCGCGCGGGGGGTGAGAAACAGAGAGGGAGAGGGTTTCCCGGGTGGGCTTAGTGGGCTGCCAGGGGGAGTTGGGCCGAATGGGTTGCCTACTCTCATTTTTTTCTCATTTTGTCTTTTTCCTTTTCGGTTTTGATTTTCTAAATCATATTTGAATGCCCATTTCAAATCTAAATGAAGTCAAACTTTCATCACTATTTTGTGAGGTGACTCTAGTGTGTAAAAGTGTATCACACACAACTAATCACTCCAAAAATCATTTGGGGGTCATAAAATAAAATAAAACCTTGACCCATATATATAATATAAGAAGGGGTTTAAATATGGTTTTATTAGGGTTTAAACTTTGAAAAAACTTATGCAACGTAGAAATGCCATGATGTTATGAATGTAATAACATGGTTTTTAATTTGATGAAATTTGGGATGTTACATATTGTTTTTGGCAGCAAATGACTCATCTCTTTGTTTCTCTTCTTTTTTTATATACTGGCCAGACGATCAAAATATTTGAATGATCTGGCTACTGAAAAGCAGTGGTTGATATCTTGTTTCTCTGCAAATAATTTCTCGAACTACACACTGATAGGGCTAGTTCGTACAATAGAACATTTCTAAACGCTATTTTTATATTATAGGTTAATGCTTGTTGTATTGAACAATTCTATGCATCTCAAGAGATCCCAGGCACCTCTTTTTGTTGTATTTTCTATATTTCCATTAGGCAGTCATATGATTTGTTTATGACAGAAATATTAGTTGCTTGGTTCACTACATTCACTTCCAAACAAGTTTAGTTAGACTACATGAGACACATGTTGATTGCTTGATTTGTTATATTAGGACAATACTGATTTTGAAAATCTTTGACAACAAACACAATGTTTCTTTGCCTTCTTTGCTGCACTAACTTAATATGTATTAGGTTCAGCCTTCAAATAATTTGTATTGTTTGTTTCAAAGAGCGGTTGTGATACAGGCACATGCTCGCATTGGTCCAGGACGTCGACTATTCCTGTTATTCTAGAAATATATGTACGAGGCACATCATTGATTGTTCCTGGCCAATGATGCATTATGATTATTTTAAATATAAGTGGGCTAATAGTTTACTAGTATGCTGTACTGACTTGTTTTCTTTGTTTCAAGCTGCACATGAAGATATGGAGGCAGAAGCGAGGACTCCTACGTTAAGTATTGATGTTATTTTACAAAGAAGCAGTGACAATGGTTATTGCTTGCATCGGCCCACTATTCCAGTTATTCCAGCACAAAGAGGTGTTATATCTGCACTTGAAACAATTGATTTAATTGAACAAGAAACATAGGAAACAGATGCAATAATCACGATTACATGCGAACAGATACTAGAACTGAAAGATTGACAAGATTGGACTAACCGTCTACTTGATAATCTGTTCTGTAGCTGTCATGGTAAGCCTGTTGTTACTTGTATGGCGATGGAAACTCTAGCAGAAATCCTATTCCAACCCATGACTGGTGATGTCTGTGTAATGCATCTTTCTGATTCTGTTGAATTCTGGTCTGTAATAAATTTCAGTATTCTCCTGTTGATGTAATATGCTCATTCTCATGCCGCATTAATGAGAGGAAATATTAACGGGCGGTTTTAAAGAAGAATTGCACCATAATTGTAGAATATGATATGCCAACCAGCAAACAGGCTCAATATATAGTTGAAGTCCTGAATCACGGCAGGCCGCATAAGCTGCCATAGGCCTTAAATTGTACCTAACAAAAAAATAACGGGCCAATAGCAAAAGAGAAACAGGCCAAAACAGTAACATGCCAAAATAGTAAAATGCCAGAACAGTAATATGCCAAAATAGTAACAAACCAGAATAGTAACAATCCTTAACAGTAACTGGCCTGAATAGTACAGAATAGAACTGGAGAAGGCCGGAACAGTAGAAGGCCAGAACAGTAACATGTCGGAAATCCTTCCTAATTTAGAACAATAACAGGCCACAAAATGAGCAGCCCGCTTTATGATCCATAACTATAGCGGGCCTTCCTACAAATGGGATGTCAGTTGGTAGCACATTATAGTCTGTAAGAACAGTCTTATGCCGACCGCATGCCTCAACAGTATCGGGCCGACATTGCATAGGACGCCAATGGGCCGCATAGTAGCAAGCCCAGCGGGCCTTCACTAGGCCGAAACAGTGAAGGGACCGAAAGTATATGGGCCGCGACCGGCAGCACAAATGGGCCCAATACAAATAGTGCATAACAGAACAATAACAGGACAGAAATTTTATGGGCCGCCTACGACTGCACCAGTGGGCCTATTTGTAACAATGCATGACGAAACAGTAACGGGCCACGATCCTGTTGGGCTTCCTTAATGGGCCGACCCACTTAATAATTATCAGGCCTTGGCTAGGCCTGTCTTCTACCACGGTTTCATTGACATTTAACATCGTTAACTAGTCGTTAACGACGCTTGCCACGTGGCAGTTTGCATGACGTCAGCAGTCAACATGGCTGGCAAACACATCTACGACAGAACGACTTTTTGTGGCCGAAGGGTGCGATCCGCCACGGTCAAAAAAACTATGGTAGATTCATTTGTGATGGGGCTTTTACCACGAAGGGAATCCATTGTAGAAGACTCTTCAGCCACGAAAAACGGGCCTTCAACCACGAAAATCGTCCATTGTAAAAGGACATTTTTCATGTAGTGATTGGTTATTCTTCAAGGCTCTTAGCCCCATTTGCTTCTTATATGTACTCGGATGTTGTATCATTTTCTAGGTGATTTGGATATTTGTATTGTATATATGTATTCTTGACTCATGGAATCGTTGTTGTGTGTATCTTTTCAGTGGGTTCCATCATGGACTATTCTGTAATGGTATCACTTCGTTTTCCACCCGCACGCAAGTGTCTGGTGTGCATCTTTGAATTTTTTATAAGTGGGTTTGGCGGGAATCGCTGAAACTTGCATAGGGCCGATTCGAGGGTGTTACATCGGGGTTATCTTGTTCTCCTTCTTCATCCGCCCAATATCTTTCACGCGCATACCAGTGGCAAAGACGGCTTTGGGTTCGGTACCAGGAGATAAACTTCCATCATTACTTTTAGTCATGGTTGGCTTAAACTTTTGGACTTCGGAGGAGTCTCCCATATCCATATCATCTTGCGAGGTGTATTCTTCATCCATGTTATCATATGGACCTGGAGGTGTCTCCTCTTATTCACCTTGCAATGCTTTGGAGATATATTCTACTTCATACGCCTCCATCTCATTCTCGAACTCTCGGAGTTCCTGCGACGTCAGTGATTCCTGAGGGGAAGCAGGTAGGTCGGTATTTTCTCGGATCGCATCGAGGACTGAGTCATTTTTGGCTCCAGCATCGACAGAGTCAGGTCTAGAGCCAACATAACCGACAAAACAATGCTTCCTCTTCTTTATTGACTTGAGGTAGGCATGGCTCTTAGCATCAGCTTCCTGGAAACCCCGGATTGTCTCAGAGGTTCCCTAGAAATAGATGTAAGGGCGTTTAATCATCTGATTAATCTTGTGCCTGAGTAGAGATTTTCCTATTCCAGTGTTGGTAAAACCAGGTCCAAAGCGAAAGTATTCCTCATCTGTGTATCTGACCTCATTAGGTAGATAAGATTCAGGTTTTTTCTCCACCTCTACTTCCACTTCAAGAGTGGACTGAGGGGCTCAGGCTTTTCCAGGATTTTTAACTCTTCCAGCTCCATAGATAGAGTAGATCCAGATTGTTCTTCCACCACGATCGTCACCTCAGGGGTGGGTTGGGCGGGTGTAACACCCTCGGATCAGCCCTATGCAAGTTTTCGCGATTCCCACCAAACCCGCATAGAAACGATTCAAAGGTGCCCACCAGGCACTTGTGTGTAGGTGGAAAACAAAGTAATATGATTACACAATAGTCGACGATGTAACCCATAGAAGATATATATACAACAACGACCCCATGAGTCAAGAATACAGATATATAGTACAAAGACCCAAATCACCTTAAAACGATACAACATCTGACTATGGATAAGATGCAAATGGGGCTAAGAGCCCTGAAGAAAACCAATGGCGTCCATAACCCTGCCCAAGCCAAGCCGGAAGGGTAACCCTGCTAACAACGTCGAACTCAAACCTGCTAAACAAAAGGGGTACCGACAAAGGGCAAAGGAAAAAGAGAACGTATAGTACTGAGGCTAGTACACGGCAAGACTTAGAATTCAGCGGATCTCGCCTACATAGGTATGGTGGACTGAAGCGGCAACTAAGCATGCACTAAACATCCTATAGATACTTGATACAACTGTTGGCTATTAGAGAGAGATAAAAATACCTATTTGGAACAACCCTGTACTAACACCAAACATACCCATCCTGGTATTTCCCCCTCGAGACCAAACAAGGAAGTCATTCCGAGGAAACTCACACAGTTGGCAATTTTATTCATTATTTTTATGTTGGTTATCAAATTTACTAGTTATATTAGATATAAGTCAACTTAGAACAGTAAACTTTAGTTATAGTTGTTTATGATCAAGAAAATGTGCTCATAGTCATCCATAATCGCGGATACATCTTTTCGAAAATATTTAACCCTGCAAGGGTGCACCAAAGTTTCCACACGTACTTCAACCCTTGTTGCCATATCAATTAACATACATCCATCGATATGTCGGCGGGGCCTAGGACACGATGCTTTGCCAAATCCAAAGAAATTACATGGGGTCCATCCGAAAGAGATACCTGTACGAGGTATACCTGATCTTCCTCATACGGACCTTGAGGTTGCGTGGACTTGTCACGGGAGCAGAGGTCATAGACAATATATTCCCGTGCCACAGTGCCGCACTTACACGACAATAATAAACGTTCATCAAGCAATAGGTAATAAAGGTCTCATAAATGGCATAGGTATAGTAAGTAGCGTGTAAATCCCGAACTAATTTGTGGCCTGGAACAGTACTTTGGAATTAGGTACTAAGCCGATAGGGGTGCCCATACACCCCATATAGCACCCCAGATAAAACCACTACTAAAAATTGCTTGTCTCTATCTTTATGCATCATTATGACATCATGCATATTAAGTCACCTAAAACTATTTTTCCTAAAGCCCTAGTTTGTTTTGTACAGTAATCCCTCTCTTTTATTCAAAGTTAAACCCGGGTCTACCTGGATATTTTATTTGTCTAAAAACTAATACAAATGTCTTTTAAATATTAAATGAAAAGTTTATATTATTTTTGGAGGAAGCCAGCCAGGCCCAAAAGCCCAGTCGGCCATCTCCAAACTAAAACCCACCCAAACCCACTCCTTCACTTACCGCTGCCACCCACCTGAAACACACACACGCACACGGACGCATAGCCACACACACATACCCAAAACAACACACACGCACCCGACATGCCCGCTGCCCGCACCGTACCTGCTCCCCGCCCCGTTTTTTTCCTGCCGCACCTGGCCCATCGCCCCATCGGGTCATCGCCCCCGCATGCGAGCCACGAGCCGCTTCGCTTTCCCTCGGCCTCGCTCGCTTCCCCAACCATCCGCTGTCGCCGGACTCCCTCTACGCCATTGCCTCTCCCTTCCCCTCGTCCTCAATTGAGCGAGGCTGCCACTGCTCGACCCCGGGCCCTCCCGCAGCATCGACCCGTCCCGCATGGCGTCGCCGCTTCATGGACCTTGCCGCTTCCAAGCTTCGCGCCTCTCCACCCTCTCGCCTGCGATCCGCAGCCTGAGCGCCCGATGCCAGGAGCTTTCCCTTCCATAAGCTCGTCCCCGCGGGCGTCGCTCCTAACCTCCGTTGACCCCAACGCCCTGGACCCCAGCGCCTCCCACGGTCCACCTTAGCTCCAGCGCTTCCCCATCCTATTCTGGCCTCTGTCTGCTGGCGCTGCCTGCATCGCCGACCTCCGCCTCCTTCCTGCGTGTCATCGTGTCCATCCGTGAGCCAGAGTGTTGCATTGCCCGGTCCTCTCCCGCGGGATCTCGCATGTGCCAACTAACCAGGTATCGAGTCCCTCCACTAGCAGCTCTCGCCAACTCCTGTGACCGCCACTGCTTAGCACGTCACATGCAAGTGCGTCATGTTCCCCTTCTCGTCCAAGAACATGTGGTACTACTTCCTTTTTTTCTTCGTCATCGTGTTAATGTCGCCCCTGGGCTCCTCCATTTGGCATGGTCGTCTGGTGTTAAGATGATGTTACCCTAATGGAAGGGGTTGCCTGACCATAGCCGTGATGTCAATAGACATCCCAAGATTTGTCCCGAAGCTGGAAGTGTGGTGGTGCGGCGTAAATGATGACCATATGAAGTTGCGATATGTCATTCGAAGATTATTGAAGAACCGCAAGGATCTTTTTTCTCGGCTTTCGCCAATATCTCTCAAGAACCATTGAGGTGTGCTCGAAGTAAGAGAGTTGGTGATTCAAGCTCTACTCCTAGGAACGCCAAGTATCCTTCATGGATCCGAAGTCTGAGCCCTTGATCCCGGAGAATCCGAGGATCCCCGAAGACCGAACTGAACCCTCAGCACCCAAGTTCTCTTAACTGAGATGTGTGAACCCTCCCAAGCCCCTATTTTATAAATTGACATATTATACTTTTTGCATATAATTCATCATGATTGCATACATGTTTGGTGGTTTGGGGGCATTATGACGAGTCACCTCATAATTAAATATGGAGACCATATGCATGCTTTTCTAGTCTTATATTGGATCCATTTAAATTTGTGTAGAAAATCGCCATGTTTTGCCTTGTTAAGCCAACATTTAAACTACGGGGTACCTAAACAACATAAGCCACATAATTAATTGTCGAGGCCCCAGTTCTGCTTAATATTGCCTAATTGCATTGCACTTTTTTCAAGTCATACATCACACATGCATCATGCCTGATCTTTTTCCGTTGTATTAAATAGTGTATTCAGTGTTTCTTCTAGTGGTTTGCTTCTTCATGGATTAGGCCGATGAGTCGATGCGAGTGTCGACCCGATCTTCGGTTGAACCTCCGGCAGTGTTTCCAGGCGAGCATTCTCCCCCTTTCTTCCTATCTTACTTTATAGTATTTATTTTTTCCTGTTGATCTATTACTATCTGTGATGCGATCCTTTAGTTTTCGTACCCGTGATATCCCTTGCAGCCACTGTATTGCCTTGGACACCTCCTATTACCCGTTGTTTGGTAGATAGTCGATCTTGCATGTCATAGTCGCTTGCTCATGTGCTGCTCGTGTCGTCAAGTACCACAGTTGTTGGAAGGTTGATATATGCTTTATGGTAGAGATGATCATGGCTTTAATTACAGTTTAATAACTAATATTGAAAGTAGGTAAATAATCTAGAGGCTTTGTTGGGCAATAGATGTTATTTGGTTTTTAACCGTCCACTTGTGTCCCGTACGACCCCGAGTACTTGATACATGTTTCTTGACTATCGCACAATCCGTATGTGGGACCATGAATCCCCTTAGCCAGATCTTGAATCATAACTTATTTCTTGGGGGCAGAAACTAGTTTGGGGCTGTATTACTATCATGTACATATGCCATGCTACTGCTCTATTTACTACTATTGCTCGTGGAGAGCGTTTACTACTATATGGTTTAGGAACCTCATGCCACGTTTTTGTTGTATCGACATTCTCAGTCACACTATCGGGTTCCTAGTCATTTACAGCCATTGCCACACACCCTGGGTCCATCACGGAGCTGGCCGACTTCGTAGGGGTAGCTTAGTGGGGTGGCCCCCTAAAATATTTTATGAATCTTCTGATTGATTTGTCGTGATGCATCGTTGGGTTTTTATTTGGTTTTTCCGAGGTTGATCGTGCTTGTGTTGCTATTTTTGCACCCCTATAGGGTAAATATTTCAGAAAGCCGTGTCCTCTGTTATGGACAACTTGAAGCACAGTATCTCGATCATAGACAACTATAACTAAAGTAGTGCTATAAATTTGACTTTGGAATGACTAGTAATCAACTTCACTATAACGGAATGGAAAATAAAAGTACCAACAACTGCTGGAGTTGGGATGCCTCATACCATATGTATCTGACTAGTAAGTACTACAACTAAAACGGAATGGTAAACTAAAGTGCTCACTGCTTATGATATCAGGATGATTCATGCTATCTACATCTCACTAATAATTGATGAAACTATAATGAAATGAATAAAATTGCCAACTTTGTGAGTTTCCTTGGTATGACTTCCTTGTTTGGTCTCGAGGGGGAATACCAGGATGGGTATGCTTGGTGATAGAATTAGGTATGATATGAATAGGACTTTCTTATCCCTCTCTGATAGCCTCCAGATATATCGAGTCTCTATAGGTTGTTTAGCACATGCTTCGCTGCCACATCATTCCACCATAGCTATGTAGGAGAGAGCCAAAGAATTCTAAGTCTCGCCGTGTACTGGCCTCAGTACTGACCACTCTCTTTTTCCTTTGCCCTTTGCCGGCACCCCTCTTGTTTAAGCAGGTTTTGAGATCAACAACGTTAGCAGGGTTACCCTTCTGGCTTGGCCCGAGCAGGGTTATGGATGCCATTAGTTATTCTTCAGGTCTCTTAGCCCCATTTGCTTCCCGTCCGTACTCGGATGTTGTACCGTTTTCAAGGTGACTTGGATCTTTGTATTGTATATCTATATTCTTGACTCTTTAAGCCGTTGTTATATATGTTTGTTCTATGGGTTCCATTGTGGACTAATGTGTAATGGTATTACTTCATTTTCCACCCGCACAAAAGTGCCTGGTGGGCAACTTTCAATCGTTTCTATGCGGGTTTGGCGGGTGTAACACCCTTGGATCGGCCCTATGCAAGTCTTAGCGATTCCTGCCAAACCCGCATGGAAACGATACAAAGGCGCCCACCAGGCAGTTCGTCTGGGTGGAAAACGAAGTAATACCATACACATTAGTCCACGATGGAACCCACAGAACAGATATATACAGCAACGACTCCACGAGTCAAGAATACAGATATACAGTACAAAGATCCAAATCACCTTAAAAATGATACAACATCCGACTACGGACAAGATGCAAAAGGGGCTAAGAGCCCTGAAGAATAAACAATGGCGTCCATAACCCTGCCCAGGCCAAGCCGAAAGGGTAACCCCGCCAACAACGTCGATCTCAAAACTTGCTAAAACAAAAGGGTGTCGACAAAGGGCAAAGGAAAAAAGAGAGCGATCAGTACCGAGTCCAGTACACGGCGAGTCTTAGAATTCGGCCGTCCTCAACTACATAGGTATGGCAGACTGAAGCGGCAGCGCATCATGCACTAAACAACCTATAGAGACTCGATACAACTGTCAGCTATCACAGAGGGATAACAAATACCTATTCAGATCCAACCTAATACTAACACCAAACGACGAAGTCAACCAAAGAACTCACATAGTTGGCAGTTTTATTCATTCCGTTATAGTTGCTGCAATTACTAGTCAGATATAGATAGCATGAGTCATCCTGATATTGTAAATAGTGAGCAGTTTTAGTTAACCATTCCGTTGTAGTGTCAATACTTACTAGTCAGATACATATAGCATGAGGCATCCCAAAACCAGCAGTTGTTGGTACTTTTATAGCCATTACGTTGCAGTGAAGCTGATTACTAGTCATTATAGAGTCAAATTTATAGCACTACTTTAGTTATAGTTGTCTATGATCGATATACTATGCTCCAAGTTGTCCATAACTACAGACATGGCTTTCAGAAATTTTTACCTTATAGGGGGGCACAAATAGCAACACACGCATGATCAACCTCGGAAAAACCAAATGAAAACCCAACGAGGCATCACGACAAAGAAATCGCAAGATTCATATAGTATTTCAGGGGGCCACCCACCAAGCTACCCGCGACGAAGTTGGCCGGCTCCGAAACGGACCCAGTGGTTCGCGTCAATGGTTGTAAACGACTAGGAAACTGAAATTGTGATTGGGCTTGTCGATACCGCGAAAACACTCAGCTTACCTAAACAGTATATGCACTCCACGCGCAATAGTAAATAAAGAAGTAAAGCATGGCATAATCGTGGCATAAGTACAGGATAGTAATAAAGCCCCAAACTAGTTTGTGGTCCGAAGAAATAAGATATGACTCAACCTCATGCTAAGGGGATCCATGGTCCCACATGCGGATAGTGCGAATATTCAAGGAACATGTATCAAGTACTCGGGATCCTACGGGACATAAGTGGATGGTTAAAAACTAAATAACATCTATTGCCCACCTATGCCTCTGCATTATTTACCTATATTCAATTTTAGTTATTAAACGGTAATGAAAGCCATGATCATATTCAACATTAAGCATGAGGTATTTCTCCAACAACTGTGGGACATCGACAGCGCGAAGCAACACCTGCGCAAGCAACTATGACTCGCAACGCTGACTTTCTACCAAACAACAGGTAATAGGATGTGTCCATGGGAATATAGGGGCTGCATGGAAATATAAGGGGTACGGAATCTATAGCATCGCAACACAGATAGCAATAGATCAACAGGAGGAAGTAAAGATATAAATGTAAAATAGGTAGAAATGGGAAGAATGCTCACCTGAAAACATTGCCGAAGGTTCATCCGAAGATCGGGTTGACTCTCGCATCAACTCATCGGTCTAATCCGTGAAGAAGCAAAGAACTAGAAAAAACACCGGATGCACTATTTAATACTACGGCAGAAGATCAGCATGATGCATATATGATGCGTGACATGGCAAAGATGCGATGCGATTAGGCAATATTAAACAGAACTAGGATCCCTACAATTAATTAGGTGGTTTATGTTGTTTAGGTACCACACAATTTAAATTTTGTCTTATCAAGGCAAAAATATGTCACCGGTTCGCTACATAAATTTACATGGGACCAATTTTAAACTAGATTCGCTTGCATATGGCCTTCCTTTTTAATTTAGGTGAATCGGCATAAGGCCCCCAAACCACAAAAATGCGTGCAAGAATGACAATTTAAATGCACAAGTATATATGACATATTATAAAAATAGGATGGGCTTGGATAGGGGTCACACTTCTCGGATCGAAGATCTTGGGGTTCACCAAGGGGATTCGACGGAGTTCGGTTCTTCGGGCTCCAGGGATCGGGCTTTGGGATGGTGGGAAGCGTCGGGGTCGATCTTCGGCTTTGAGATCGGTCTTGCTGACCGAGAGGAAGATCATGGGGATTCGATGCTGAAGGAGGACTCGGGGTTTCCTGGTTCCATCTCAACCATCTGTCGTGACGTCGCTCGACAAAACATAAGTAGATCTTGATGATAGAAGGGATCGAAGCACTTGTTACGGGCCGATGAAGAACTTTTCGGTGGATCTTTGGATCGACATCATCGCTCTCTGGTTTATACACGTCCTTGATGGTGGACTTGGTAACCCCTGTGGTTCAGTGTTCATTGGTTTCGGCTACTAAATATGTGGACTGATCTTCACTCGACGTCGCACTTGCATCGGTCAAACTTGACAGAGGAAATTGCATGTAACACCAGCTGTTGGGGAAGTTGTTGCACAAAACCACAACAACGCATCTTTTTTGCATAAAACACCATCTTTTATTGTAATCGTTGCATAGAACACAAAACTCATTGTTAAGTGGACTAATAGCCAATTAGTTAATATGGGCCCACTCTTAGGAGGCAGATGGAGACCAGTGTGGCTAGTCGCGCATGTCAGTTGGTCAAAGGCCATAGGCGTCCTGTTCCTACCCCGCCATTGATGTTGCCGGGCGCTGGGAGCCTTTGCCGGCCACGTCGCCGGAGCTCGTCGTCGCGCACAAGACTGGTTGCTTGTTGTGCCCTTCGGGTAGGCGGACACCATGAAGCTATTCTTGGATACATTCGAGATGGTGCAGTCGGAAGCTGTTCGCTGCATACCTGCTCGACTGTTGTTTTAGTCTTCATTAGATATGTGCACGTTACATCATTCCTTCAGGAATTACAACTTTGGACTACTTCCTACTCCCATGACGTTAATCCTTGGACGATTTTTTGGTCCGGACGCTTAAAATTGATTCAGTCATGTGCCCAGAACCCCGGTTTCGTCTGGGTTTGGGCCAACTTTGGTCCGGACATCCCAGGTCATTCCCGTGTTGCTGGAAACGCCGGCCGAAGTGAAAATAGGCGTGGGCCAGCTCTTTCGGTGACTCTAGACCAAACTCCCGCCCTTTTTGTTCTTCCCCTCTTGCCTTTCATTCCCATTCTTCTGACTCCCGCCCGTTCGCCGAGCTCTCCCGCCCGTCCACCATGCCCTCCAAGGGTTTCATCAAATCCATATCCAACCTCGATGAACCGAGGGAGAAAAAGGCGAGAAAACCGAGAGCGCCGACGGACGGCGTGTCCAACGCTGAGGGGCTGACCACTATGTAGAAGAGGAGGGTCAAGTCGGGCGGACGCAAGGAGAGGAAGGACAGGGCGAAGCTCAGGCAGGAGCTCGCCGCGGCACAGGGGCTCGCCGAAGAGCAGGCGATGAGGGCGAAGCAGGAGGCGGTGTCCCGCGTGGTGATGGCGTGCTTGAGGTCGGTCGTTCCATCGCCATACGCTGATCAGCCACACCTGATGACATCGAAAGGGGAGAGATTCCTGAAGGGGTCCCATCAGCCACACCCGACGACATCGACCACGGCCATAGGAACAAGACGGCCCTAAACTTTGACCAGCAGCCACGTCCGAGATGCAATGCTGGACTCCACCTATCTCCTGACAATAGGCCCATCTTGACTAATTGGCTATTAGTCCACTTAACATTGAGTTTTGTGTTTTGTGCAACAATTACGATAAAAGATGGTGTTTTGTGCAAAAAAAAGATACGTTGTTGTGGTTTTGTGCAACAACTTCCCCGACAACTGGTGTTACGTGCAATTTCCTCAACTTGACAACATCAGGATGAAGTGTGCACATAGACAAATTAGGCGTCGGGACCTGGTACACACAAGCACATGAATAAACATATGCAAACACGGTTGAGGATTACATGCATCACTGACGAACCGTACGCGAGCAGACATGGGGAACAACATAGTCGACGCAAGAGTCCGACGCGGAGGCGACGCAGGCGGCCAGAGATACACAAAGGCGGAGGGGGCCGCACCGAGGAAGGGGCGGTGGTGGCCATCCTTGGTGCAGGCAGCGGAGGACGCGGCGGGCGGCTCCAGGACGGAAGGGCTTCGGCGGCCGGCAAAAACGAGGGAGCGCCGGAGAGGAGCTCAGGGACGGACAGAGGCGGCCTTGCGCGGAGGCGTGACCAGTAGGGAGGCAGCGAGGGAGAGCACCTGCTGGCAGCAGCGCGCTTGGGAAGGTGAGGGAGAGAGACAGTGGAGCTCTAGCGGGGCGAGCAGACGTGGCGGCGTCGGTTGATGAGGAAGGATACGAGCGACGCGAGGGGGTCATGCACAGATCGAGGGGAGCGGGGCGGTGTCGGGGTGGGGCCGGGAGAAAGGCGTGGGAGATGAGGGGTGGGACATGCGTGCGTGTGGCATGTGGTGGGAGCGCGGGAGCGTTACAGGGAGCGTGCGTGCGTGCATCGCGTGAGTGCGCGTGTTGGGTGCGGGTGGGGCTGCGCGCAGGGTTAGGTAGGGTGCGGCGGCTGCGCGGGTGGTATAGGCTAGGGTTTGTTTTAGGGTTAGATTTAGGGTTTAGTTTAGGTGGGCCGGATTGTAGGTAGTCTGGCTTTATTGGGCCTCTAGACTGACCGATCGGTCTGCCTCTCTAAAAAAACATTTTATTTATTTATTTTAAAATAAGACTATTTGTAATTAGTTTATAGAAAATAAAATATCCGGTACGACCGAGGTTTTGCATTTGAAATAAAGAGGGGGATATTTGTAGAAAGTAAAACTAGGCTTTTAGCAAAATAGTTTTAAGGTTTAATATGCATGCAGACATGACGATACTCAAATGTAATATGGCCTGATAACATGAGCATATGACCATGGAGATGCACAAAACAAAAAGGACCAAGCGATTTTCTAGTAGTGGTTTTACCCGGGGTGCTACAGCGGGAATCGCTAAAACTTGCATAGGATCGATCCGAGGGTGTTACAGAGTTGTATCAAAGCTCAACAGTTGCAATACCCCACTGGTCCAGCCTGTAGGATAACCTAGCTAACGGAAACTATTTTAGAAAATCGGTTCGATAGATTTGATTAGGTCTTCTTTTACTCCTTACCCCTATGCTATTCTCTCCTTACCACTGCGTGTTTTGGATCTGCCCTCTAATATTTTCTTCGAGTCAAGTAATTCTCGTGGTTGGTTTTTCGTTGTACTTTTAGGGTTTCGCTTACTTCCTCTTGTAACGCTACTTCGACATCCGGACTTCATGCTATCTGAGGAATCTTTCTCTTTGTACCTTTCAGTGGAACAAATTCACTAAAAAAATTCTTTGTATCTCCCGATATTTTCAAGACGACGACATCATCTATGCCAGATTTGATGAAGAGCTAGCATCATTCCTTTGATTTCGAACATCATTGTGAAGATCATCAGTCTAAATTTCGAGAATGGGTGCACAATTTTCTACTACATGTGCGGAGTAATAGTTTGGGTGCGTGATGGATTGCCCCCCATGCCGACTACTCATTCTATTCGCTCTTGTACATTGAAGTGGATTAGAATGCATCTTTTCTCTCGTTCTATCGAAGTTGGAGGTGGCCTTATCTTTTGAGAACTTTACCTTCGTCCTTTGTTTATCCGGATTGTTCTCTCGATGAACGTGAGAAACACGCCGTATTGGTGGTGTCGCTGATTTCAAGATGGAGCAAGAATCTTGTTAGAGGTGTCGCGAAGATCTAAATTCAGCGAGAAGATTCAGCCCGTCAGCTGATGCGTCATAAACATATCTATAATTTTTGATGTTCCATGCTTGTTTAGTATCTACTTTGCTCTGCTTTATCTGCACTTTGAGGTGTTTTTATATGTTTTCTGGGACTAACCTATTAACAATATGCCACAGTGCCAGTTGCATGTTTTCTTCTGTTTTTGGTTCCAGAAAAGGCAGAAAATCAATATTCTCGTAATTGGAACGGGACAAAAGACAAACTCAATATTTTACCGTGGGGAAAACGGAGCTAGAATACGAGACGGAGGAGAGCCACCAGGGGGCCACACCCCCTGGCCGTGCGGCCAAGCTTGGCCCACGCCTAGGGGGGTGCTGCCACCCTGGGTGCCCTCCTGCCTTGCCTCTTCCCCTATAAGAAGCCCCTGATAGCAAAACCCCATGTACCCGATCAATCTTCCACGAAACAGTCTGTAGCCGCCACCACCATCGTCCCTAGATCGGGGGGATCTAAAGCTCTTCCCGGCACCCCACCGGAGGGGAGAGCATCCCGGAGGCCTTCTTCATCATCATTCTAGCCTCCGGTATGAAGCGTGAGTAGTTCCACCTTGGACTACGGGTCCATGTAGTAGCTAGATGGTTGTCTCTCCTCCTTTGTTCTACCATGTTTAGATCTTGTGAGCTCCGTTCATGGTCAAGATCATCTATTTGTAATCATGCATGTTGTGTTTGCCGGGATCCGATGGATATTGAGATAACTATGTCAGATTTATTAATGGTTTTGTCTTATTGATTCTATCATGTCTGTGTTGTTTGTGATCTTGCATGTTCTCCTTTTCTAGTAGCTATCTTGCCCAAGTAGATGCCAGTGACTCCAAGAGGGAGTATTTATGCTCGATAGTGGGTTCATGCCTCTATTTAATCTAAGGAAAGTGACAAAAATCTCTAAATTTGTAGATGTGTTGTTGATACTAGGTAGAATACAACGGTCTCTTGTTCATGGAACAAGTGGATTGTTTACCTTACACACTTTGCTTAATGTTGTTATATGTTGCTTGCAACTTAATACTGGAGGGGGTTCAGATGATAACCTGAAGGTGGATTACTAGTCATAGATGCAGTTAGATGGCGGTCTATTTATCTTGTTGTATTTCCCAATCAAATCTCATAGGATCATGAATGTCTAGTATTGCATTGTTATTCCTTGCTCAGTCCTGTCAATTTCCCTGCTGTAATTTGTTTCCCAGCATGCCATGTTTGTTTATCTTAAGGAGAACACCTCTAGTGAACTATGGACCCCGGTCTAATATTTACCATTGATACGTCTTCCACTTTCTGCAAACCACCATTACCTTCCACACCATATAGTTAATCCTTTGTTTTTAGAAAACCGGTGAGATTGACAACCTCACTGTTTGTTGGGGAAAAGTCTTGAGTTTGTGTTGTGCGCGTTTCCAAGTTGCTAGCAACACCTTTGAGTCATTTCCTTCCTCCTACTGGTTCGACAACCTTGGTTTCTGTAACATCCCTAAAATCATGTTTCAAACTCATGCATATCATCCATGCATCCATGATCATATGATTTTCATTTTAAACAAATCATTTCAAAACAGAAGCATATATGCTTATTATTTCATGTAAGTTGCTCTAGCCTTAGTGCTATCTTCCAATGAGAAGAGTACTTGTTTTGTTCAGTAAGGTTTTAATTCAAACTTAGGCACCATCAAAAAATTGAGCAAAGTTTTCAAAACAAAATGAGTAAATAAAACCAATATTATTCCTATTGTATATATCACATAAAGGCTTGGTTTTATTTTTATTTTCATTTGATCAAAGTGTTTTGAATAAACAGTAGTGTTTGACACACATTTGAGTGCAAGGTTTGCAGTATAAAAACCTAGGGAAGATTTGAATTCAAACTCATTTGATTTGGAGTTGAAAATCATTTCAGAAAAATCAAACAGAAAAAGAAAAAGGTTAAAAGGAAAAACATAAGCTTTCAGTCGAATCTGGCCCAACTAGCCCAGCTAAGCCCAGCACCCCCCCTCCCCATGCGAAACGTTTTCTTCACTCATCACTACACCCGCTAAGTCGCTGACAGACGGGACCCACTTCCTCTCTGTTTCTCTCGCTGACAGCCGCGGCCCACACAGCGTCGTCGTCTTCACCCCGCGACGTGTTCTTCCCCAAATCACGCCGTGCGTTTCTTGGCTTGATTCGCGTCGTCGATTCGCGTTGATTGCTGGAGTAAATCACGCCCCCGTCTCGCCTACTTAAACCCCCTCTGCCCCCTCTCCATTTCCCCCCAGACTCCAAACACAAAGCGCCCCCAGGCTGCCCGCAATAATCCTCGCACCGCCGCAGACAGAGTTCACTCTGGCGACCGATTCCGGTGAGCCCCGTGCGCCCCTTCTTCTCTGGTTCTTGCAGACAGCTTCGCCACTTCCTTGCGCACCTACTGACACCGTTGGTTCCTTCTATACCGCCCCAGGTCATCGTCTTCGACAAGCACAACAAGGTTCCGACGACGTCCTCAACTCCGGCGATCAAATTCGGTGAGCCCCTTGTTCCCCTTCGCCTCTGATTCACACGATCGTGTTCGCCGTAGTCTTGCGCATCTCCTGATGCCGTTTGTTCATGCTAGGGTGACCAGGAGCGTCACCAACATCCTCGCCCACCCGAGCCCGACGCTGACAGCAACTTCGACGAGCCCGTGCAGCCGTGTCCGTGCACCCCTTGCCGAGCCATCGCCAGGTTGAGCATCAGTGCGTTGCCACGATTCTGGTAAGCATCCCCGACGACCCCAGAGCCACCTGTAGGGCTGCGCCGCCGTAGGCCGAGAACGCCGCCGCCGGTAGCCACCGCCAGCGCTGCCCATCTGTGGTCGCTTGATCCAGGACCGTAGGATCTAGATCCAGCGCGTATAAACAGATCACTTATCGAAGTGTTACGAGTAGATCTGGGCTGTGCAGATTAAGTAGATCTAACGGCTCAGAAGCATGATCCGACGCGAACCGGTATGCGCCAATCAAAGCGTGACGCGTGGCTAGAGATTAGATTTAAAAACAGGATTTGAATCTATTAGTTGTTTGAATTTGTTTTAGCTATAACTTTTGATCCCCACGTTCAAATTTGACAAATTTTATATCAATGAATCAGGAGAGCAAGCCCTTTCTAAATATGCAATGTGTTTAATGTTTTGCTTCTGTTAAAATGGTTTTATTTACAGAAACATGTGTAGGGCTATTTTTGAGTATTTGAATTATTTAAGAAATGTTTTAAGGTTTAAATAAATGTTGTTTGGCAAGTTTTGAACTTGTTTATGAACCAGTACTGTACACTTGCTTTGTTGATTTTTAAAAATCATCACATATCATATTGCATGCATTCATATATTTTTGTTTGTATATATTTTGTATGTGATTTGTTGCTATGATTTTATGTGTAGATTTTGGTGCCAATAGTGATTGTGATTGTGAGGAGTGTAGCTACTCTCCAAACTACCAAGGCAAGTGGTGCTTCGTGATATTGTTATCCCTATGTTTTCTACTAAGCATTAGAAATATTTTGCTAGTCTTGCATGTTATATTTTGCTTATATGCCATGTTGGGAAATCCTAGTAGTTGTAGAATTGCTAGGAAATTTGTAAGTTAAGAATGCTTATCTATGCCATGCTTAGCCTAGCTAGTAGCAACCAAGGGTGGTGAAATATACATGCTATGATAAAAATATTTCTAAGTCTTTGGACTTGTGTTTTGCCTAATAAAACAACTAAGTAAATGAAACACCTGGGTGGAATGGAAGGAATGGTTTATGTTGAGTGGTTACACAAGGCCCATTTCTATGGTTTACCTTGTGTATCTCACTTGTGGAAAGCCACCCAGGAACAAAGAGATTTTAGAGGCCAAATGTTAAGAAGCTTCTAGTGCAGCCACTTGGCAATATGAGCTCTGCCTGGATCACATAGGTTGCTAGAACTTAGCCATTTGGACAGTTGGTGTTAGTGGGAATAATAGGTTGGAGCGTGTCCATTTGGTCTAAGGGAAGGCTTCTGAAAGGTCCTATCTTGGTGAAAATCAAGGCTTGTGGGGAAAGTGCACAACCTCTGCAGATGGAAGAATCTAAGTACTTGGCCAAGTCCATGGTAATGGACAACTTGAGCATCAAGACATGGAAGCTATAAAGAATCTCCTCATCCCAATTTCTAAGTAAAAACTTGTGGGTGACAAGGGTGAAGGACTCCAATGTCTATTGGTGGTTCCTTGGGAAAAGTTTTGACAAAGAAAAACTTAGTGTTTTCAACTAATAGGCAAAACCTATTTTGAGCAAAGGAAGCCTAAGCTACACTTAGCCAAATTGCATATAGTATCTAGTCCACCAAAAAAATTATACTAAGGTATCACTTGCCAATCTATTCCAATGTATTGACCCACGGTGGCTGTAACTTGTGATGTTGCAGGTTACTCTGATGAGGATTAGGAGTCATGAGTCTACACTCAACATGCTTGCCTGTGGCACATGAAGATGAAGACTTTTATCTATTTACTTATTTAAACTCTTGTAATAGGCCTGTGGCCATGGAGTTGTAAAGACTATGTTGTCTCTGGAATGACTGTAATAATGACCTTTGTTTCTTTGTACTTCATCTTAAACTGTGAATGCTAGCATTGATCCAGGGACTAGCATTGCAATCACAGGGATCCTTTTCCTTTATAAAGGAGGGATCTTACAGATGGTATCAGAGCACTGTGTTGCCTGTAGGATTATGACCCTAGGATTGGAAACCACTAAGGAAATTTTTTCAACAACTTCTACACTTGTCTATTCTTCTCGTAAACTTTTCTAATCTTCTTTCTCATCTCTATTTGTAGATGAACTCCATCAACGAAGCAGTAAGGAAGGGACCACTCATGACAATGACTTTGGATTGTGAGACAGAGTTTCCCAAGGCTCTCAAGGACCTCATGGTTGCAATGGAAATACATGGTGCAACTGTGTACAAAGGTTTTCCTGTGATGGATGAAGGAGTTGAGTACTGGTGGGTGCAACTTCACTTGTATAAAAACAAGGAAGACAACCACAAGGAATCAGGATTCTGCATGTTCACCAATTCAGTGGTGCACACTACATTCTTTGATTCAGCAAGGGATGCACCTTGGAGGACTATCAAAGAACTTGGTGATAGAGTCAAGTGCAGAATGCTCAACATCCAGAATGACCTAAAGGAAGAGAAGAAACATACCCAAGAGTTGGAGGCTACCAACCAAACCTTAAGAGGAGACATTATAGACTTAGTGATGGAGTCATGTGCTCAAGATAGAGTGATTGCTTCTAGAAATATTGTGTTAGCCAACATATCTAGTGAGATAGGATTGTAAGCGTACTTCGTTAGTTGGACCACCACTTATCACCTTATTTTCCAAATGCTGCTAAAAATAAGTTGAACCTTGGATGTTGTAATGGATTCATGTATGACATGACTTGTGTGTTTTGATTTCCAAAAATATGCATGTGATGCTTTGCCTTGTGTTTTATCTTGAATTGTGTTGTTTCTAACTTTTTCTATCTTATAAGTAGATGCCTAATGTTACCATCAGCACTGTTGAGGAGTTCCAGGGAACTCGCTTTGGCCCTCGTATTATTGAGCTTACTAGTTTGCTCAATCTCCCTCTTCCTACCATCATGGTGCTTCCCCTCACCAAGATTGAGAGGAAACACCTTTGGGGTTTCAAGGTCAATCAGCCCGGACGCCAGACTGAGCCTACCACGGAGGCTATCATCTTCAAGCTCATGCACGATGACAAGGAGAGAGGCCTAGAGGTAGTTATGCAGGACTTGATTGGACGTCTGCTAGGGAGACACTCTCGACAGGTTAGAGGTACTCACTTCCACGTCTTCGGTAGACGTGATGAGGATGGAGAGGCCATCGACTTCGAGGACACTTCGAGGGAGACAGCGGAGCCGATTCGTCTATACCTCCAGGACTTGGAGGCTCTCATTAGGCACGTGGACACTGATAGGACCAACGTCATGCTCAATAATGACGAACTCCAGGTGCAGCTTCGTGAGAAGGACAAGCTCTTCGCGGAGCAAGATGAGATAGTTAAGGAGATGGAGGCAAAGTTCGAGAGCCAGGACAGAAAGTTCAAGAGTCAAGAGAAGCGAGTCCAGGATAGGAACAAGAGGATTCGGGACATGACTGAAGAACTGCAGGCTAAGGACTTCGAGCTCGAGCATCAGCAGACGGTGATTGAGAGGCTTCGTTCTCAGAAGAGGGCTCTCAAAGGCAAAGTAGAGACCTTGACCGCCAATGTCGAGGAATACAATACCGCTATGGAGAATGCAGGTCTTACCTTTGTTGAGGAGGAGGTTGATGCCGAGGAGTAGAGTTGACTACTCATTTATCATTTATTTATCATACTTTATTCGTGTCACAATGACCATCCAACATGTGGATGGCTTGTTATTTGTGTGTTTACTTTGCAAACTTGTCGTATTTGTTGTTGAACTATTACTATTTTGATGCATGTTTTGTGATCGTTTATGTGATGTATTGTGCATGAAAGCATCTATGGGTATCTCATTCTTATCTCTATTGATCAAACCACAGATGCCTTCCCGTCGTGCCAATCCCAACCCCAACAACAACAACATCACTCCTGAGATGCAGCAAATGATGACAGCTCAGACTCAGCTGATGCAAATGATGACGACATTCATCCAGAACCAAAACAACAACAACAACAACAACAACAACAACAACAACAATAACAACAATAACAACAACAACAACAACAACAACAACAACCCACCGGGTTTTGACATGCTTACCAGGTTCTTGAGGTTGAGGCCAGCAAAGTTCTCAGGAACAACTCATGCCATGGTGGCCAATGATTGGCTATGCTCTGTAAACAAGGACTTGGTAACTGTGGGCTGTACTGATGCAGAAAAAGTCAGATTTGCAGCGCATTTGTTGGAAGGACTAGCCGCCACTTGGTGGGATAACTTCCAGATCACCACTCCCATAGAAGATGTGACATGGGCTATATTTGAGGATGGATTTCGTACTGCTCATATCTCATCTGGAGTGATGAGTCTGAAGAAGAAAGAGTTTCATAACCTGAAGCAGCGCCACCGTAGCGTGGCAGAGTATATTGAGGAGTTCAACAATCTGGCGCGTTATGCACCGGATGAAGTTGACACTACTGCTAAGAGGAAGGAGAAGTTCCTCGAAGGGTTGAATGATGAACTGAACCTGTAGCTACCTGTGGCATATGTTCCCACATACCAGTCTCTTTGTGACAAGGCTGCTATTTTGGAGAACAAAATGAAGCAAGTTGAGAGCAGGAAGAGAAAGCACTCAGACAAGCACAGCTCGGGATCGTCTCACAAACGTTCCCATTACGATGATAGTGGAAGCTCAGGATCCCACAAGCATGGGAAATTCAACAAGCACCACAACCACAACCGTCATCATGACAACAAGCATCACCGACGTCATGACAATGACAAGTACAAGAACCACAAGGGTGGATATAAGAGCCACCACAGTGGTAGTGGAAGTGGCAATGGAAGCCAGCCTGTCAAAAAGGACATTAGTCAGGTTCAGTGCTTCAAGTGCAAGAAGATGGGGCATTATGCAAATGAATGCCCAGAAAAGAAAGTTGAAGGACCCAACAAGCCCAACCCTTTTCAGAAAGGGCAAGTTAACCACATCAATGTGGAGGAAATCTATGAGGAGCCTGATGCTGTTGCTGGTATGTTCAAACTCAATTCTATTCCAGCACTTGTTCTTTTTGATACTGGAGCATCGCATTCATTCATATCAAAAGCATTTGTTGATAGAAATGGGTTTCCAACTGAAAACATTGGGTGTCCAATAAAAGTTAGTTCCCCAGGTGGAGATATGATAGTAAGTCTTGGATGTCGGGATCTAGTGATAGAGTTTGGAAAGCATAAGTTTCCAGTGAGCCTGATAATCCTAGATTCCCAAGGACTGGATGTAATTTCGGGAATGGATTGGATGGCTAAGTATGAAGGACTACTAGATTGTGCTAACCATACTGTTGCACTCACAACCCCGGAGAAGAAACGAATTAGATTCAAGTCTAACTTTGAATCAAAAGGGAGTAAGCTAAATTCTCTTAAGGGGGTTAGCATAGACAATGTGCCAATTTGTGGCGCCCCGCAAAAACCACTACTAGAAAATCGCGTTGTTTTGTGCATTGCATCATCATCACCGCATGCTCATGTCATCATGCCACATTGCATTGAGCATCGTCATCATCATGCATTTGTTTGTTTGAATCTATTTCGAAAAAACATATTTTTGGTTTTCTAAATACCCCGCCTTATTTCAAAAATCCAAACCCGGTCTCCGGGTTATTTTGTTTCGTCTACCAACAGTTTTCAAACGCCCCGTTTTAAATATTAAAATATTTATTTTATTTTTAGGGGCAGCCGTACCGGGCCGATCCGACCCAGTCGGCCACCCCAGTACAAAAACCTAGCTACCTAAATCTTTTCCTACCCCCAACCTAATCTACCCACCCTGCCTCCACCTCACCCCACCCAATAGTCTACCGCCACCTCACCACTCCGTTCCCCTTAGCCAATCCCAGTCTGCCACCTAGCCCCACCTGCCACCTACCCCACTTCAACCCCAATACCCAAGCGCTGGCCGATCCACTCCCCCTGCACGTCCCCCACCCCCACCTGGTCACGCCCTGGCCCCACGCCTGGCCCCACCACCGCCGACACGCCCACCTGCCCCGCCTCGGGATCCTGCCCGTGCGGACCCCACCTCCTGGGGCGGACAGACGCTCCCCTGGCGCGCCCCACACCCCTCTTCCCCACCGCCCCGTCCTATCCTCCACCAACCTCTGCCCCCTACTCCTCCTTCCTCGCCGGGCCGTCCTCCTTCGCCGGCCTCCCGGCCGCCGTCGTGCCACGTCCCCACCTCGCCTCGCTCCGCCCTCGCTGCGCCGCCCTCTTCCTCTATCCCGCGCGGCCTGGAGCTTCGCGCTGGCCCCGTCGGCCTCGACCCCCTCCTCGCCCTCTGTCCGTCCCGCGTCGAGCCGCCGTCGCGCTCGTCCCCGGCCTCCTGTCCGTCACCGCTCCGTCGAGCCCCCCTGCTTCACCGCTGCTTCGTCGGCCGATCTCCACCGCCTCCACGGGCCCGACCTCCTCCCCGGGCGCCCCTTCGCGTCCCCTGCCCCCGAGCAGACCGCCGCCCCGAGGCCGGCCGTCCCCGGCCACGTCGACCCCGCCGCCGGAAGCCCCCTCCGCGTCGGTCTCCGTAGGCCTCGACCCGGCCTCCTCCCGCGAGCTTCCTCCATGTGTCTCTGCAGTGTCCGACCCTCCCGGTTCTGTCTTTTTGCCGCGCATCGTCTGGGCAGGGCATTGTTGGTGCTATTCTGCCTCTTTGTTTCTTTTGTTGCATCGCTTGAACCAAGCAGCGGTTTTCGGAGTTTGGCATAACAGGAGGCGATGAAGTGATGTAATGTTTAATCGAGGTCTCCCGGTGGACGAGAATGAGAAGTTGGACAAAGTCTTTGGTGTCGTCGACAAGACCTTCCGATGACCACCGTAGTTGATTCAAGACCTCCATCGACGATAAAATCACCCACAAGGATTCAAAGATCCCAAAGACCTAGGACCCGAAGGCCTTCGAGGTGAAATCGACAAGAGCTACCTCACGGAGCGACGAACCCCCCTGGACCCGGAGCATCCCTGGACACCAAGATCTACCGGCGACCCGACCAAGACCCGAAGACCGATCCCGCCGAACGCCAAGATCTTCAATCAGAACTCGAGCACGCCGAGACCCCGGTACGACAAGACCGCCTTCCCGCACCGATGCCCGGGAGTCGGATGCCAAGTTCTACTTCCAACGAGTTGACCGATGATCGAGATGGCACCCCAAAGTCTTTGTCCTGGTACAACAAGCACTTTGCCGCGGAACGCCAAGATCTTCATCCCGAACGCCAAGACCGACCCGATACGAGGACCCGACAAGATCTTCGTGACGACAAGATCGACACCGACCAGGGCGGATCCGATGTGCCCCCGACGCCAATCAAGTTCTTCTTCTCGGATGCGACAAGATCGACTTCCGTTGTCCGAGACCGTTCTCGTCGAGCCGTTCTCCCATCAAACCCTGAGACCGACCCCGAACCCCTCGGAGCCCCAGTTCGCCGAACCCTAATGTGATTCCCTATCCGAGACCCCATTATTTTTATAATATGACATTATCTCTTGTTGCATATTAAATTGTCATACTCGCATGCATATTGGTGTGGTTTGGAGGCATTATGCCGATTCACCTCATAATTAAATATGGGGTCCATATGCGGACTTTTCTAGTCTTATATTGACCCCATTTAAATTTGTGTAGCGAACCGGTGCTATCTTTTGCCATGTTAAGACAACATTTAAATTGCAGGGTATCTAGACAACATGAACCACCTAATTAATGTCGGGACCCCGGTTCCGCTTAATATTGCCTAATTGCATCGCATCCTTGCCATGCCATGCATCATATCATAATCATGCCGGATCTTCTGCCGTAGTATTAAATATTGCATCCGGTGTTTCTTCTAGTGTTTTGAGTCTTCGCGGATTAGGCCGATGAGTTGATGCGAGTGTCGACCCGATCTTCGGTTGAACCTTCGGCCATGTTTTTCAGGCGAGCATCTTCCCCTTTCTACCTATCTTACTTTTATAGTATTTATTCCCTCCTATTGATCTATTGCTATCTGTGTTGCGATGCTCTAGTTTTCGTACCCGTGATATCCCTTGCAGCCTTATATTGCCTTGGACACATCCTATTACCTGTTGATTGGTAGATAGTTGGACTTGCGCTTCGTAGTCGCTTGCTCAAGTGCTGTTGCGTGTCGTCAAGTACCTCAGTTGTTGGAGTATTGCTGCATGTTAATGTTGGAGTTGATCAAGACTTTAATTACTGTTTAATAACTAAAATTGAAGTAGGTAATGCAGAGGCACCGGTGGGTGATAGACAATATTTGGTTTCCGACCGCTCACTAGTGTCCCGTAGGACCCCGAGTTCTTGACACCTGTTCCGAGATCGAGCGCGCTAACCACATGTGGGATGTGTGGGCACCCCATCGATTAGTACCTGATTTCAAAGTATTGTACTGGGGGCCACAACTAGTTTGAGGTTTTATTTACTATTCTGTACTTATGCCATGCTTTACTGCTTTATTTAAATTGTGCGATGTACTGCACCTGTACTGTTTAGGATCGGGACACGTTTTCGCTGTATCGACAAGCCCAGTCATCTTTTCGGGTTCCCAGTCGTTTACAGCCGTCCACCCAAACCCTGAGTCCGTCTCGGAGGCCGGCCGACTTCGTTGCGGGTAGACTTAGTGGGGTGGCCCCCATGTACTTGCTTTGGGTCTGGGAAACGTCATGACTTAGGCCCCGCCGACATACCGATGGGTGTATGTTAATTGATCTGGCAAAAAGGGTCGAAGTGCGTGTGGATACTTTGGTGCACCCCTGCAGGGTTAAATCTTTTCGAAAAGCCGTGTCCGCGGTTATGGACGACTTGGAGCACAGTTCTTGATCATAGACAACTATAACTAAAGTTTACTGTTATAATTTGACTTGTATCCGATGTGACTAGTAATCAGCTCAACTACAACGGAATGGCTAAATAAAAGTACCAACAACTGCTGGGTTTTGGGATATCTCATGCTAATTGTATTTGACTAGTAAGTGTCGCAACTACAACGGAATGGTTAAATAAAACTGCCCACTTCTTATTTTATCAGGATGACTATCTATACTTGACTAGTAATTGCTGAAACGATAACTGAATAAATAAAACTACCAACTGTGTGAGTTCCTCGGTTGACTTCCTCATTTGGTGTCGAGGGGGAAATACCAGGATGGGTATGTTTGGTGGTAGTATCAGGATGGTTCCGAATAGGTCTTTCTTATCCCTCCCTGATAGCCGACAGTTATATCGAGTCTCCATAGGTTGTTTAGTACATGCTGCGCTGCCGCTTCAGTCCACCATACCTATGTAGGCGAGGACCGCCGAATTCTAGCCTCGCCGTGTACTGGCCTCAGTACTGACCGCTCTCTCTTTTTCCTTTGCCCTTTGTCGGCACCCCTTTTGTTTAAGCAGGCTTTGAGATCGACGTCGTTAGCAGGGTTACCCTTCCGGCTTGGCCTGGGCAGGGTTATGGACGCCATTGGATATTCTTCAGGGCTCTTAGCTCAATTTGCATCTTGTCCGTACTCGGACGCTCTATCGTTTCAAGGTGATTTGGATCTTTGTCTTGTATATCTGTATTCTTGACTCATGGAGTCGTGTTGTATATATATATGTTCTGTGGGTCCCATCGAGGACTGTTGTGTAATGTTATTACTTCGTTTTCCACCCGCACGAAAGTGCCTGGTGGGCACCTTTGAATCGTTTCTATGCGGGTTTGGCGAGAATCGCTAAGACTTGCATAGGGCCGATTCTGAGGGTGTTACACAATTGTGAGTGAATATCCGGATGTGTTTCCGGAAGAATTTCCGGGAATGCCACCAGATAGAGATGTGGAGTTTCTTATAGATTTGCTACCAGGATCTGGACCAATAGCAAATAGACCATATAAGATGTCAGTTGATGAACTAAAAGAACTTAAGAAACAACTTGGAGAACAGTTGCAGAAAGGATTTATTCAACCAAGTTCTTCATCTTGGGGAGCCCCAGTTTTGTTTGTGGAGAAGAAAGATAGAAGTCAAAGGTTATGCATAGATTACCGTTCACTCAATGAGGTGACTATCAAGAACAAATACCCTTTGCCTAGAATCAATGACTTGTTTGATCAGCTAGAAGGAGCTTGTGTGTTCTCAAAGATTGATCTTCGGTCATGTTATTTCCAACTCAAGATAAGGGAACAAGACATATCTAAGACAGCTTTCACCACAAGGTATGGATTGTATGAGTATACCGTGATGCCATTTGGTTTGACCAATGCTCCAGCATACTTTATGAATATGATGAACAAGGTGTTCATGGAATTCCTTGATAAGTTTGTTGTCGTTTTCATCGATGACATTTTAATCTACTCCAAGAGCAAAGAAGAGAATGAAGGACATTTGCGTTTGATACTTGAGAACCTTAGAGAGCATAAACTTTATGCCAAATTCAGCAAGTGTGAATTCTGGTTGAATGAAGTTGGATTTCTTGGACACGTTGTGTTAGGAGATGGTGTAGTAGTTGATCCTGCTAAAGTTTCAGCTGTAACTGAATGGGAATGTCCCAAGTCAGTGAAAGAAGTTCGTAGTTTCCTTGGCTTAGCAGGTTACTACAGAAGGTTCATTGAGAATTTCTACAAGGTAGCTAAGCCTATGACAGAATTGCTAAAGAAAGACAAGAAATTTGCCTGGTCTGAAGGATGTGAACTCAGCTTTCAGGAATTAAAGAAGAGACTTGTGATAGCACCAGTCTTGTGTTTGCCAGATTTGGAAAAAGATTTCCAAGTATATTGTGATGCATCTCATCATGGTTTGGGTGCAGTACTTATGCAAGACGGGAAAGTTGTGGCTTATGCCTCGAGACAACTCAAAACTCATGAAGTGAACTAGCCTACTCATGATTTAGAGTTAGCCTCTGTTGTCCATGCACTCAAAACATGGAGACATTATCTTTTGGGAAAGCGTTGTGAAGTGTTCACAGATCACAAGAGTTTGAAGTACATCTTCACCCAGAAAGAAATTAACATGAGACAAAGAAGATGGCTAGAACTCATCAAGTACTATGACTTAAGTTTGCAATACCACCCTGGTAAAGCAAATGTTGTAGCAGATGCTCTAAGCCGTAAGGTTTTTGTGAATGGCCTTACTAAAGGAGAATTGCCGGATGATTTGTGTGCCCAATCTAGAGATCTCAGATTGGAGATTGTGCCTGAAATACATCTCATGTCTTTGGATGTTCGACCCACTTTGTTGGACAAGATCAAAGCAGCCCAGAAGATTGATAAGGAAATTGAAGAAATTAAGGAAAAGATTGGCCAAGGAAAAGCCAAAGGATTCCATGAAGATGAACAGGGTACTTTATGGCATGGGAAACGTATCTGTGTTCCACAAGATCCGGAGCTTCGGAAACTGATTTTGCAAGAAGCACACAACTCTCTGTATTCCATTCATACGGGTAACACCAAAATGTACATGGATATGAAGGAAAGATTTTGGTGGAATAATGTCAAGAAGGACATCGCCGAACATATCGCCTTATGTGATGTGTGTAGTAGAGTGAAAGCGGAAAATCAGAAACCAACAGGTTTGCTTCAACCACTACCTATTCCTGATTGGAAGTGGGACAAGATTGGTATGGATTTCATTACCGGATTACCAAGGACCCGGTCAGGATATGATTCTATTTGGGTAGTAGTGGATCGCCTAACGAAAGTGGCTCATTTCATACCCGTGAAGACAACTTATACAAGTGCTAAGTTGGCCAAGATCTATATGAGTAGAATTGTATGTCTACATGGAGTGCCCAAGAGTATCGTGTCTGATAGGGGAACTCAATTCACTTACCATTTTTGGATACAGTTACATGAGTCATTGGGAACGAGGTTGGAATTCAGTACTAATTTTCATCCTCAAACTGATGGACAAACAGAAAGGACTAATCAGATTCTTGAAGACATGTTGAGGGCATGTGCCCTAGACTATGGAGCCAGTTGGGATGAAAGTCTGCCTTACGCAGAATTTTCTTATAACAACAGCTATCAAGCCAGCATTGAGATGGCACCATTTGAGTTTCTCTACGGGAGAAAATGTACCACCCCATTGTTATGGAATGGTGTGGGAGAAAGAAGTTTGTTCGGACCAGAACTTATCAAAGAAGATGAAGAGAAGGTCAAGTTGGTTAAGGAAAGATTAAAGATAGCACAGTCCCGACAGAAAAGCTACGCAGATCCTAAGCGTAGAGAAGTCACCTACGAAGTTGGTGATAGAGCTTATCTTAGAGTGTCACCACTTCGTGGAGTGAAGAGGTTTGGTGTCAAAGGGAAGTTGGCCCCAAGATATGTTGGACCATTCAAGATTCTGAGTCGTAAAGGAGAAGTTGCTTATGAAATTGAACTGCCAGAGTCTTTGTCAGTTGTTCATAATGTGTTTCATGTGAGTCAACTTAAGAAATGTCATCCAGAAATGGAAGAAACTTCTTTGAAGGATACTATACCTTTGGAGGAGGTACAATTGGAAAGTGACCTCACTTATGGGGAGAAACCTATCAAGATTCTTGAGACTGCAGAAAGAGTCACACGGACTAAGACTATCAAGTTTTGCAAAGTGCAGTGGAACCATCATTCCGAAGAGGAAGCAACATGGGAAAGAGAAGATGATCTTCGGAAAGACCACCCTCACCTATTTGCTAGCCAATCGGAATCTCGAGGGCGAGATTCACCTTAAGGGGGTTAGATTTGTAACATCCCTAAAATCATGTTTCAAACTCATGCATATCATCCATGCATCCATGATCATATGATTTTCATTTTAAACAAATCATTTCAAAACAGAAGCATATATGCTTATTATTTCATGTAAGTTGCTCTAGCCTTAGTGTTATCTTCCAATGAGAAGAGTACTTGTTTTGTTCAGTAAGGTTTGAATTCAAACTTAGGCACCATCAAAAGCTTGAGCAAAGTTTTCAAAACAAAATGAGTAAATAAAACCAATATTATGCCTATTGTATATATCACATAAAGGCTTGGTTTTATTTTTATTTTCATTTGATCAAAGTGTTTTGAATAAACAGTAGTGTTTGACACACATTTGAGTGCAAGGTTTGCAGTATAAAAACCTAGGGAAGATTTGAATTCAAACTCATTTGATTTGGAGTTGAAAATCATTTCAGAAAAATCAAACAGAAAAAGAAAAAGGTTAAGAGGAAAAAAATAAGCTTTCAGTCGAATCTGGCCCAACTAGCCCAGCTAAGCCCAGCAACCCCCCCTCGCGCGAAACATTTTCTTCACTCATCACCGCACCCACTAAGTCGCTAACAGACAGGACCCACTTCCTCTCTGTTTCTCTCGCTGACAGCCGCGGCCCACACAGCGTCGTCGTCTCCACCCCGTGACGTGTTCTTCCCCAAATCACGCCGTGCGTTTCCTGGCTTGATTTGCGTCGTCAATTCGCGTTGATTGCAGGAGTAAATCACGCCCCCGTCTCGCCTACTTAAACCCTCTCTGCCCCCTCTCCATTTCCCCCCAGACTCCGAACACAGAGCGTCCCCAGGCTGCCCACAATCATCCTCGCACCGCCGCAGACAGAGTTCACTCCGGCGACCGATTCCGGTGAGCCCCGTGCGCCCCTTCTTCTCTGGTTCTTGCAGACAGCTTCGCCACTTCCTTGCGCACCTACTGACATCGTTGGTTCCTTCTATACCGCCCCAGGTCGTCGTCTTCGACAAGCACAGCAAGGTTCCGACGACGTCCTCAACTCCGGCGATCAAACTCGGTGAGCCCCTTGTTCCCCTTCGCCACTGATTCACACGATCGTGTTCGCCGTAGTCTTGCGCATCACCTGATGCCGTTTGTTCATGCTAGGGTGACCAGGAGCGTCGCCAGCGTCGTCGTCCACCCGAGCCCGACGCTGACAGCAACTCCGACGAGCCCGTGCACCCGTGTCCGTGCGCCCCTTGCCGAGCCGTCGCCAGGTTGAGCATTAGTGCGTCGCCACGATTCTGGTAAGCATCCCCGACGACCCCAGAGCCACCTGTAGCGCCGTGCCTCCGTAGGCCGAGCACGCCGCCGCCAGTAGCCACCGCCAGCATTGCCCATCTGTGGTCGCTTGATCTAGGACCGTAGGATCTAGATCCAGCGCGTATAAACAGATCACTTATCGAAGCGTTACGAGTAGATCTGGGCCGTGTAGATTAAGTAGATCTAACGGCTCAGAAGCGTGATCCGACGCGAACCGGTACGGGCCAATCAGAGCGTGACGCGTGGCTAGAGATTAGATTTAAAAACAGGATTTGAATCTATTAGTTGTTTGAATTTGTTTTAGCTATAACTTTTGATCCCCACGTTCAAATTTGACAAATTTTATATCAATGAATCAGGAGAGCAAGCCCTTTCTAAATATGCAATGTGTTTAATGTTTTGCTTCTGTTAAAATGGTTTTATTTACAGAAACATGTGTAGGGCTATTTTTGAGTATTTGAATTATTTAAGAAATGTTTTAAGGTTTAAATAAATGTTGTTTGGCAAGTTTTGAACTTGTTTATGAACCAGTACTGTACACTTGCTTTGTTGAGTTTTAAAAATCATCACATATCATATTGCATGCATTCATATATTTTTGTTTGTATATATTTTGTATGTGATTTGTTGCTATGATTTTATGTGTAGATTTTGGTGCCAATAGTGATTGTGATTGTGAGGAGTGTAGCTACTCTCCAAACTACCAAGGCAAGTGGTGCTTCGTGATATTGTTATCCCTATGTTTTCTACTAAGCATTAGAAATATTTTGCTAGTCTTGCATGTTATATTTTGCTTATATGCCATGTTGGGAAATCCTAGTAGTTGTAGAATTGCTAGGAAATTTGTAAGTTAAGAATGCTTATCTATGCCATGCTTAGCCTAGCTAGTAGCAACCAAGGGTGGTGAAATATACATGCTATGATACAAATATTTCTAAGTATTTGGACTTGCGTTTTGCCTAATAAAACAACTAAGTAAATGAAACACCTGGGTGGAATGGAAGGAATGGTTTATGTTGAGTGGTTACACAAGGCCCATTTCTATGGTTTACCTTGTGTATCTCACTTGTGGAAAGCCACCCAGGAACAAAGAGATTTTAGAGGCCAAATGTTAAGAAGCTTCTAGTGCAGCCACTTGGCAATATGGGCTCTGCCTGGATCACATAGGTTGCTAGAACTTAGCCATTTGGACAGTTGGTGGTAGTGGGAATGATAGGTTGGAGCGCGTCCATTTGGTCTAAGGGAAGGCTTCTGAAAGGTCCTGTCTTGGTGAAAATCAAGGCTTGTGGGGAAAGTGCACAACCTCTGCAGATGGAAGAATCTAAGTACTTAGCCAAGTCCATGGTAATGGACAACTTGAGCATCAAGACATGGAAGCTATCAAGAATCTCCTCATCCCAATTTCTAAGTAAAAACTTGTGGGTGAACAAGGGTGAAGGACTCCAATGTCTATTGGTGGTTCCTTGGGAAAAGTTTTGACAAAGAAAAACTTAGTGTTTTCAACTAATAGGCAAAACCTATTTTGAGCAAAGCAAGCCAAAGCTACACTTAGCCAAATTGCATATAGTATCTAGTCCACCAACAAAATTATACTAAGGTATCACTTGCCAATACTATTCCAATGTATTGACCCACTGTGGCTGTAACTTGTGATGATGCAGGTTACTCTAATGAGGATTAGGAGTCATGAGTCTACACTCAACATGTTTGCCTGTGGCACATGAAGATGAAGACTTTTATCTATTTACTTATTTAAACTCTTGTAATAGGCCTGTGACCATGGAGTTGTAAAGACTATGTTGTCTCTGGAATGACTGTAATAATGACCTTTGTTTCTTTGTACTTCATCTTAAACTGTGGATGCTAGCATTGATCCAGGGACTAGCATTGCAATCACAGGGATCCTTTTCCTTTATAAAGGAGGGATCTTACAATTTCTTACTGAGGGAAAAACTTGCTGCTGTGCTCATCGTACCTTCCTCTTGGGGTCTCCCAACGAAGCTCAACAATCAACTGAGCCATCGTCAAGCTAAGGATGGGTTCACAAGGGGAGTCCTTAACAACCTTTCTCTTTACTTTGTTTTTGTTTTGGGTAGTTTCTTTTGCTTGGTTTTGTTTGCCTCTTTTTATTAAAAACTCCAAAAAAATTAGTTTAGTTTGGTTTGCTTTTTCTTATCAAAAAACAAAAAATTATTTCCTGCTCTAGTTGTTGTTGCTGTTGGCTTGATCCACTTTTGCCAAAATGAACTATGCTGAGAACACCAAGTTGTGTGACTTCACTAGCACAGACAACAATGATTTCCTGAGTACACCTATTGCTCCACCTACTCCTGATGCTACCTTTTATGAAATTAAGCCTGCTTTGTTGAATCTTGTGATGAAAGAGCAATTTTCTGGTGCTAGTTATGATGTTGCTGCCCACCTCAATAACTTTGTTGAACTTTGTGAGATGCAAAAGTATAAGGATGTAGATGGATATATTATTAAGCTCAAGTTGTTTCCTTTCTCCTTGAGAGGAAAAGCTAAAGAATGGTTGCTATCCTTGCCTAGAAATAGTATTGATTCTTGGATTAAGTGCAAATATGCTTTTATTGGAAAATACTATCCTCCTGCTAAGATTATGTCTATGAGAAGTGAAATAATGAAATTTAAACAACTTGATAATGAAAATGTTGCTCAATCTTGGGAAAGAATGAAATCTTTGCTTAAGAATTGTCCCACTCATGGACTTACTACTTGGATGATTATCCAGACTTTTTATGCAGGTTTAAACTTCTCCTCAAGAAACCTGTTGGATTCAGCTGTTGGAGGTACCTTTATGACCATTACCTTGGGGGATGCAACAAAGCTCCTTGATAATATGATGGTTAACTATTCTGAATGGCACACTCAGAGAGCTCCACATGGTAAGAAGGTAAATTCGGTTAAAGAAACCTCCTCTTTGAGTGATAAGATTGATGTTATAATGGCTACGCTTGTTAATGGAAAAGCTCATATTAATCCAAATAATGTTCCTTTAGCCTCTTTGGTTGCTCAACAAGAGCAAGTTGATATGAACTTCATTACAAATAATAATTTTGGCAACAATGCTTATGGTAATAACTATAGGCCTTATCCTCCTAATAATGGCAATACTTATCATGGTAGATCTGGAATGCCTAGTGAAGATAGGATTCTAGAAGTTGAAAGATCCACTAAAAACTTTATGCAAATGCAATATGAAAAAAACAAGATATTCACTAAAACTATGGAAGAACAATCTGCTATCTTGAAAAATATTAGTCATCAACTTGAGAATTTGAATAGAGAAATTCCTAGTCTACAGTCAAAAATTTTGAGTGCTGAGAAAAATATATCCTCTTTGTCTGAAGCATAGTCCTATTTGATTAATAAAATGGCTGCTAAACCTAAAACCTTGGAAAGTACCTTTACTGCTACTCATGCTATACAAGTTACTATTGATGAAAATGTTAGACTATTAGCCCAACTACATGCTAAGTGGAAAAGAGAAGCTGAAATTGCTAGAAGCAATAGTGTGTGCACTATCACCACCACCAATATGGATGCCACTAAACCACAAGAAGTCCCTATTCCTCCTACCACAATGCCTAAAACCAATGATTCTACTACTATTGATGCTAAGTTTGATTTTGATCTTGATGGTTACAATATTTTTGAAGTGATTATGTTCCTACAAAATCTTGCTAGAAGTCTTGATGCTAGTGATATGATTGTAGATTTTACCAAACACATTACACATGCTCTAATTACAATTAAGGAAGAAAAGTTGAAACAAAAAGCCTCTATTCCTAGCAATTTACAAGATAGTTGAGAACCCATCATTAATATGCAAGTGAATGACTTTGATCTCAAAGCATCATGTGACCTTGGTTCTAGTGTCTCTATTATGCCTAGAAAGATTTATGAAATGCTTGAATTGCCACCTTTGGAAGATTTCTATTTGAATGTCCCACTTAATGATAATGCTAAAAAGAAACTCATGGGGAGTGTTAATGATGTTCTTATTATGGTTAACAATGGCTATGTCCCTGTTGATTTCTATGTTTTGGATGTTGAATACAATGCTTCTTGTCCTATTACTTTGGGAAGACCTTTTCTTAGAACTGTTGGTGCCATCATTGATATGAAATAAGGTACCATTAAATATCAATTTCCATTCAAGAAAGGTATTGAACACTTCCCTATGAGGAGAGATAAGTTGCATTTTGCTCCTCCTCTGAAAGCAAGGTTTGATGTTAATGCTTCTTCATTTGAAAATACATGATTCTTGCTTCTTGTGCCTAACTTAAAGGCGTTAAAGAAAAGTACTTATTGGGAGATAACCCAAAAGTTTTCTTGAGTCTTAGAAGTTATTACCTCTGTAATGACCTCTCCTTATCCTTCTTATTTGCTTTTCGTGCCAAGAATAACCTATGATGAGAGGGAAGTATGATTTGGGGAGTTGTTGTCCCGAAACAGATTTTTGTGCTCCACCGTAAAAATTCGTGTAAAATCTCTATAAGTTGGATTGAGTTGTAATTTTCTGAATAAATCACTCGCGTTATTAGCTAACTTTTGTTAGTTCAACAGTTTTTAATTTGAGCAACAGAAGGTCTTCGACAAAATCGGTTTCTCAATGCTGGTCTGTTTTGACAGATTTCGACCACTATTTGCATTTGCTTCTTATTGATTCCTTTTTGGGTTCTTTTTGCGAAATTGAGATTTTTGAGGTAATTGCTACAGTAGATTTTGTTTTTAGTGAAAGTTTTGTTGTTTTAAAACTAAACCCCAAGGTTCTATTATCTTTTGAATACACTAATGTTGCTAATGAAGATTGTGTGAAGTTTTGTATGAAGGAAAATTTGCATGTGTAGAGAAAGAATGATGTAATGAGATGAAGAATGGACAAAATCTCAAGCTTGGGGATGCCACCCCGTGTCACCCCAAGAAATATTCAAGAGGTACAACCATCAAAGCTTGGGGATGCCTAAGGCATCCCCTTCTTCATCAATAAAAATCGCAGGTCTTTCTAGACACTTTGTTTTTATTATTTCATGCACAAGTTGTGTTGTTCTTGGAGCGTCTTAGTTTTTGCTTCTGGTTTTTGGTTTTCTTAGTTTGCTTGAATAAAGTAGGTTGGATCCCTGTTCTCGCTGTGTTGTTTCAAATAAGTTGATTGGTGTTAGAGAGGAGTAGAAAGTTCTTGCTTGAATAGTACAAGAAGATCTTGATTTCACAATGACTTAGACTTTATCATGTCATGCTAGATGTTGTTTTGACCTTATTCTTAGTGATTATTGTTGTAGCATGACTTTTTCCAAACAATTGGGATTCCTTAATGTGCCTTGAAGGAATCATGCGTTGTTTTAGCATACAAAAGCATAGTATTGTGGTATTCTCCTTTGATGCTTTGTTTGTGTTGACTTGGCACATGCTCACACCATGTTATGACTATGAACAAGTCACCATAGCCTCTATGATCACTAATTCCTTGACCTGTAGTGTCACATCCCAAGATTTTCCAAATCTTGTAATGTGAAAATAAATGAATAAAATAAAACTTTGTTGATTTTCAAGGTGAGAAGAAACTTTTTGAATCCAATTGGGAACTTTCAAAACCTATTTGGATCAAATAAAATCCTAAAGGGATTTAAAAAGATAAATAAACAATAAAGTTAAAAATATTTTGAATTACTATTTTGAATCATTTAAAATAAAAAGATTTGGTTTCAAATGAAAAGGTAGAATTATAAATAAGGATTATTTTATAAGACAAATTAAACATTGGCCAAGTATTTGAAATAAAATATTTAGTTTTGATTAAAAAGGAATAAAGGTTTATTTAAACAAAATATGGAGGATTTATAAATATCCAATTTTATTAAAGTAAAGATTCTTCCCATTTTAAAATAAACACTAAAACTTGTTATTTTATTTTAAATAAGTTTTCCAAGTGTTTTATAATTTCAAATAAAACCTACTGAATGGTTTTGGCACCATTTTAGATTTCAAATGGAATTTTAAATAAATCAAATCCTATTTTGATTTAATAAACAAGGTCCATTTATTTAATTAATAATGGACCCTAAAAATATATTATTTTTGTTTTTGGGACTTTGGTTTATGTTGTTAAACAGAACCAAATACTCAATACAAAGTTTGGTGAAAGTTTGATGTGAATTGAATGTTTGATTTGTTGTTTGAAATTCAAAACAGAAAATAGAAATAGAAAAGAAAAAGCAATTTGAAAGAAAAAATAGAGTCAGACAGTAGCCCAACCCACCTGGCCCAGGAAGCCCACTCGCAGCCCAGTCTCTCTCCCCCTCTGCGAAACGATTTCCACTTAAACTCGCAGCCGCAGAGCAACTGACTGGTGGACCCTCTTCCCTAACTCTCTCACTCACTGACGCCAGGACCCCACCTCTCATGTTCATCGTTTTCCCCCTGACCGCGTCGCCTCGCCGTTTCCTGTCATTTACTCCGGCGATCAATTCGCGCTGTTAACGGCCATTACTCCCCCGGCGACCACGCTCCTTTAAACGCCTTCCCCTCCTCTCCATTTCCCCTCCCTCGCACGCACCAGCTCGCCACCAGGCTACCGTAATTACACCAGAGACCCCTCACTGCTCCGACGAGCTTCCTCATCGATTCCGGCCGAACCTCGCCACCCCTTGCCTCCCTGAGCACACGATCGTGACCCTCATCCCCTGGCGCTTCTCCCTGTGCCATCCATTCACTCGCGGGCGCCCCAGAGCGTCGACTTCGACAACTTCTGAGCGCCGCCGCGTCTGCTTCCCACTCCGGCGAACTCCACAGGTATACTCCGTTCGCCCCACCACTCCTCGATGATACTCCCACACTCGCCACACTCGACTACGTCTAACCGTGTCCTCATTTTGCCTCGGAGCGAACCACAGCGTCGTCCCCGACAACGACCAGAGCCGCCCGATGCCATCCCCCACTCCGGCGAGCAATCCCGCTAGAATCAGAGCGCCCCTCGATGAGCTGACCGTACTTTGAGCATCAGAGCATCATCGCGAACACTGTAAGCACCCTCACCCTTTCCCTTGCATTCTGTATCACCGGCGACGACCTCGTCTGAGCGCTGCCGCCAGAGCACCGCCGCCAGCGCCGCCACTAGTTGGCAAGCGTGCTGCGCACCGTTGGATCTTAATCGTACGCACGCGATAGAATCTTAGCCGAAGGGGTATCGATCTATCTGTGCCGTGCGTTGTTAGTTTAATCCTACGGCCAGCATCACACTATCCACCCGAACCGGTATCGACCAGTAGTTTTGCGCCGCGTGGCACCAGACGATTTAAAACAGAATTTGAAATCAGATTTAGATGCAGATTTTAAAACCTTGTACCTTTTGATCCACACGTCCAAAAATTGCAAACTTTATATCAATGGAATCAGTGGAACAAGCCCTAGCCAACCATGCCATTTGTTTACTAAAAAGCTTCTGGTAAAATGTCTGTTTTTGCAGAAACATTTGAATGCTTGTTTAGGATGTAAAAATTGTTCAAAAATGATTTTGGGGATACAATCTTTTGCAAATGGTGTGTTTTGAACCTACTGACCATAGGAAACACTTTGTGGTTTCAAAAATGTATTTGGTGAAACAAAAGAATGATTCTTTGATTTAAAACCATTTCTAGTCAAATAAAAATATGGTTTATTTATTAAAAATGGTTTTGGAAGAAAACATTTGGGAAATGTTTTGTTTTAAACTCTCTGACCCCAAACACCAAGTTTTATGATTTGAAAATGTATTTTGTGAACCCTAGAGATTAATGCCTTAGTAAAAACATTTTTACACCACATAAAATGATACCTTGTTTTAAAAATGGTTTATGAAGTGAAACCTTTTGCAAATGACTTTGCCACTTTATAAAAATGACGATTAGGTGTTTTCAAATGTTTATGACCCATTAGGAACCACTTTTTCAAATAAAACAAAGCTTGGCTTGCTTGCATGCATTACTTTGACTTTATCATTTTTATGTGATGTTTTGCTTGATTGGTAGATTGAGTTTGTGACTTGCTTGATTGAATTGTAGTGACTTGAAGAGTGTGATTGTAGCAAGGACAAGGAGTGAACTTATACACTCTACCAAAAAGGAAAGTGATGCTTCATACTTTTGTCCCATTACTTTCACTACGCATTAGTGATTTTTTCTAACTAAAACTTGCATGGAATTTTTGCTAAGTATAAACCATGCTATGGGAAAACCTAGTAGATGAAACCTTACTAGAAATTTTCCTAAGTTAAGATTCCTACTACTATCAATCTTAGCTTAGCTAATAGAAAACAAGGGTGGAATATACATTCATACTATGGAAAAATTTCTAAGTCTGAGGACTTGTGTTTTTGTCTAATAAAACAACTAAGTTAATGAATCACCTGGGTGGAATGGTAATTGCTTGGTGGTTTTTGTTTGAGTGGTTACACAAGGCCCATGTTTATGGTTTACCTTGTGTATCTCACTTGTGGATGGCCACCCAGGAACAAAGAGATTTGAGATGTCAAATGTTGAGAAGCTTCAAGTGCAGCCACTTGGCATTATGGGCTCTGCCTGGATCATATAGGTTGCAAGAACTTAGCCATATGGACAGTTGGTGGTAGGGTTTGATAGGTTGGAGCGCGTCCATTTTGGTCTAAGGGAAGGTTTCTGAAAGATCTTGTCTTGGGAAACCAAGTCTTGTGGGGAAAGTGCACCACCTCTGCAGAGTGTAAAATCTAAGTACTTAGCCATGTCCCTAGTAAAGGACGATTTGAGCATCAAGACATGGAAGCTATCAAGAATCTCATCATCCAAATTTCTAAGTTAAAAACTTGTGGTTGAACAAGGGATAAAGGATCTTCAATCTTTGATTGGGAGATGCCTTGGGAAAGATGATTTTGTCAAGCAAAAAAAACTTAGTGTTTCAAATGATAAGGAAAAAGCCTCAACTCCACTTTGCCAAATGCATATAGATGATAGACTCCACTATACTACCATAGTATCACTTGCCAATACAATTCAAATGTATTGACCCTGGTGGCTGTAACTTTTTATGTTGCAGGTTTGATTGATATTAGTGAAGTTTAAATGATTAGGATTACAAAGTCTACAACCAACATGTCTGCCTGTGGCACTTTGAAGATGAAGGACCCCATGCTTATAGATTTTCTGCTGCAATGTAATGTAATAGCCAAATGAGCTATGTAAGATGTAATAAAATTATGTTATTCCTGGTTATAAAGTTGTATTATGACCTCTGTTTCTTGATATTACATCTTAACTGTGGATGCTAGCTATTGATCCAGGGACTAGCATTATAAACACAGGGGACTCTACCTTATTAAAGGTTGGGAACCTTACAGATGGTATCAGAGCATTGTGTTGCCTGTAGGATTTGTAAACCTAGGATTGGACAAAAACCCCTTAGAAAAATAGGAGGTATATTTGTTCCAAAACTTATTTACAAACAATCTTGTAAACTCTTTCCTCAACCATTTTGGTTTTGATTCTACATCTCATATATTTCAACTTGATGGAAAAACCTACCCCATGGCCAAAGACTTAACCATGTGCAAAGGACATCATCAACTCTAATGACTTCAACATCTTCAACTCTAATGACTTCAACTTCTTCAACTCTAATGACTTCAACATCTTCAGGATATTCACCAAGGACTTCAATCTTGGATACCACTAAGGACAAGTGAGACAAGGAAATCTTGCTCAAGATTTGGGGACTAAGGAAACACAAATTAGAAGGAGCCCACATCACTTGAAGTTTGGTGACCAAAAGTTTTCCCAAGGAAACCATGATCTTAAACAAGAAGAATCAACCAAGAAGGATGGAAAGATCACAAGTGAACCATATAGATGGACCACCATATTTAGTTTAAGACAAACCCACCAACTTATGTGGTGTAAAAAAAATATTTTTGGATGCCTAAAAATATGCTTGAAACTTGTTGTTTGAGTGGAGTGTTTGTTTGTAATTCCTTGCACAATGCTTGTGTGAATTGTGATGTGTGTGATTAGAATTATTTCCTTAGAAATATCTTGCCTATTCTAATCCCAATCCAACCCACACAGATGACTTCTCCAAGAGACACCAACATCAAGGTTGATGACAATAACAACAACCAAGAGGACAACATGAGAGAACTTATAGCAACCCAAAACCAATTGAGCCAAATGACAACTCAGCTTTTAGCCAACAACAATGGACTAGACCCAGTCATACAAAGGATTTTGAAACTTCAATCCCAATTGCTGCAAGGATTGGTTACTCAAATGATCAACATGAGAGAGAACCTTTTCCAAAGAGCTAATGACAACAAGGATGACAAAAATGCTATTCTAGAGGGAACCCAAGTTTGCAATATTTGTGGAGACAAGGATCATACATCCAAGGAGCATGAAGACCAATGCCCCAAGAAGAGAGAAAGATTTCCCACCTCTGAGGTGAGGTATGAAGAACATGAACTAGAAGAACTCCTAGCTTTGGAGAAACCCAAGAAGAAGAAGAAATGCCCCAACCCTAGCAATAAGGATATTACTCAAGTGCAATGTTACAATTGCAAAGAGATGGGACACTATGCAAATGAATGCCCAGAAAAGAAGAAGAACCAAAGAAACAAACAAGAGGTAATGATACCAAAGGAAAAGAAAGATATCATCCAAGTGATGTGTTTCAAATGCAAGGAACTAGGCCACTATGCAAACTTCTGTCCAGAAAAGATGAAGCACAATATAAACCAGCCTATGAAGGATCTCAGCCTTGTCACATGTTTCAAGTGTGAAAACAAAGGACACTATGCAGATGTTTGCCCACAGAAGTTTCCCCAAGATCCCAAGAAGGCCAATATGTAAATTAGTGAGAAAAATTTTAAGGGTGGTAGTACCCTAGATGCTTTGAGCCAATTTGTAACCCTAGCCTTCCGAAATCTCGGGACGAGATTTATTTTAAGGGTGGTAGCCTGTCACATCCCAAGATTTTCCAAATCTTGTAATGTGAAAAATAAATGAATAAAATAAAACTTTGTTGATTTTCAAGGTGAGAAGAAACTTTTTGAATCCAATTGGGAACTTTCAAAACCTATTTGGATCAAATAAAATCCTAAAGGGATTTAAAAAGATAAATAAACAATAAAGTTAAAAATATTTTGAATTACTATTTTGAATCTTTTAAAATAAAAAGATTTGGTTTCAAATGAAAAGGTAGAATTATAAATAAGGATTATTTTATAAGCCAAATTAAACATTGGCCAAGTATTTGAAATAAAATATTTAGTTTTGATTAAAAAGGAATAAAGGTTTATTTAAACAAAATATGGAGGATTTATAAATATCCAATTTTATTAAAGTAAAGATTCTTCCAATTTTAAAATAAACACTAAAACTTGTTATTTTATTTTAAATAAGTTTTCCAAGTGTTTTATAATTTCAAATAAAACCTACTGAATGGTTTTGGCACCATTTTAGATTTCAAATGGAATTTTAAATAAATCAAATCCTATTTTGATTTAATAAACAAGGTCTATTTATTTAATTAATAATGGACCCTAAAATAAAAATATTATTTTTGTTTTTGGGACTTTGGTTTATGTTGTTAAACAGAACCAAAAACTCAATACAAAGTTTGGTGAAAGTTTGATGTGAATTGAATGTTTGATTTGTTGTTTGAAATTCAAAACAGAAAATAGAAATAGAAAAGAAAAAGCAATTTGAAAGAAAAAATAGAGTCAGACAGCAGCCCAACCCACCTGGCCCAGGAAGCCCACTCGCAGCCCAGTCTCTCTCCCCCTCTGCGAAACGTTTTCCACTTAAACTCGCACCCGCAGAGCAACTGACTGGTGGAACCTCTTCCCTAACTCTCTCACTCACTTACTCCGGCGATCAATTCGCGCTGTGAATGGCTATTACTCCCCCGGCGACCATGCTCCTTTAAACGCCTTCCCCTCCTCTCCATTTCCCCTCCCTCGCACGCACCAGCTCGCCACCAGGCTACGCTAGTTACACCAGAGACCCCTCACTGCTCCGACGAGCTTCCTCCTCGATTCCGACCGAACCTCGCCACCTGTAGCATCCCAATTGTCTAACAATTGTAATGCTACTTGGTCTAGTAATATAATGGCTACTTCAAATATATAATTGTTGCATCATCATTATATCATGCTCATGTCATCATGCCTCCTTGCATTTGAGCATCATATAAAAACCCTTTTTGATTTGGTTCTTATCTCATATGCATTATTAATTGTATTTGCTTCTTGATATTGTATTTGGTTCTTGATATATTGTTTAATGCCCAAGTTGAGTTGGGGGCATATCTCTTATTAACTCCACCACCTTTCTTTCACCACCTTATAATTCCACCATCCAACTAAATATGAGCTTGGCATTTATGGGTTTTACTTCTAGCTCATGTGGGTTGGGATGGATCCAATTCTTTTCCACATGCTCTCATCTTGGCATCATTTGTTTTCACATTATTGAAACATGAGAGCCACATGGCCACCTTTGCATGCCTTGTGAGTGGGACCTTTTCCTAGCTTCCATATGTGTGGTTTTGGGGTTATCATCATGTTGGGATATTTGTGTGGGCTTATTAAATACCTAGTGGCATATACACACTAGCAAGTCCCAAATATAATCCAATGTGATCATCTCCATATACTCCACTTGGAATTCTTTCTAAATTCATTTGCTTGGGCCTTACTCCAATTTTTGGGGATGCATAATAATAATGCCATGTATTAATGTTGTTCTCACCATAATCAACATGGCAATAAATGTTTGCATGGGCCATGCAAGCCCCACCTTTTGCTTGTTCTTTGGACTTTATTTGAATTTTGAGTGAGTTTAAAACCACATCTCTCTCTCCTCTTAGCTTGATCTTGTTTGAGCTTGCTTAAGACCATCATCACCACACCCCTCTCTTGTGTTGCTTGATCTAGTTGGAGCATGCAATCTCCTTTAAACCCCAAGCCACCACCCCATCACCCTAATCACCTAGCTATCACCACCCTAACCTCCATCTCCTCTAATCTATACCATACCCCCCTAGAACCAAAACCCTAAGCTACCCTTCACCTCTCTTGGCCTCCCTCTTCTCTCACCTAGCTGGCCCCACCATGCCACCCAGCTACCTCCCCCTCCACCACACAAGCCCTGGCCGAGGCTCCCTCTAACCCTACCCGAGCCACACCCCTCTCCCTCCTACCCTAGCTCCAAACCTAGCCCTACCCGAGCCTCTCCCTCTCTTGCTCCTTCCCTCCCTGCCTTGTGGCCCCTAGCCCGAGCCTCCCACCACCCTGGCCTGCCCTACCCCACCTGCCAGCTTCCCATGCGCGCGCCCTGCCCTTCCCCGACCGTGCACGTGAAGGAGGGAGAAGAGAAAGGTGGCACTGAGCCCCCTTTTCCCATCTACCCCACCCCCACGGCATCTTCCTCTCCCTCTCGGCTTTATCCTCCTCCTACCACCTCTCTGCCATCCCCAGATCCACCCCAGGACGCCCCCTCTCCCTGTCGTCCCTCACCACCGCCACACCATCGCCGGCAACACCCTCGGCCTCCACCGCCCCCTCCTTATCCAGCCGGTGGCATGGCGCTCCAAGGTGTCGAGGAGGACCACGCAGCTCCCCTATGTCGCCCTGTACCCGGAGCCAGGAAGGAGAAGCCCAGGACGTTGGACACCGACGACGACCGAGCCCAAACCCTAATTCCCCGGACGTGAGCCTCGTCGTCGATCCGCTGCTCGCCGACCCGATCCATCTGCACCAACCAACTCGCGGTGAGCATCTCAGTCGCCCTGACATGGTCCGCCTCGCCGTAGCCGTCTAGAGCCGCCGATACTTCCGTCGAACGCCGTCTGTGCGCCGGCGACGCTTTCGGTTCTCCTCGCCGAGGCGCCGCAGGAACCCTAGCTAGCCGCCCGGCTCCCTCCTATCAGCTACCGCAGCCCACCGCAGTGGTCCCGGCCCTCCGCGCGCACGCCCGCGACCAGGGATCGAATCCCCACCCCGCGCCGCGCATCGATCCCTCGACAGAGGTCAGAGGAAGATCAACAGTGCGGGCCACCTCCTTTTGCTTTTAGCCCCCTAACGTTTTGATCTGCTCAACCCGCGCTCCCCTCTGACCCCACATGGCAGTCTCTCTGTCGTTTTTGCAAAAGGCTCCTGCGCTTGTTTTGCATCAACCCGCAGTCCCCCCCGCGCTCGATCGCTGACGTTTGGGCCCGAGCCAGCTAGCCCCACCTGTCGGCCTCTAGATCTAGCTAAACCCGCGGTGTAAAAAGGATTTCTGCGCGCGTGGACACCCAATCAGCCTGGCCCCACCTGTAAGCGTCTGTGGCTAGATTAGACCGAGTATAAAAAGTATTTTCCTGTTATCTGTTTAAATTCAAATCTTTTTCTAATTCTTTCAAATCCAATTTAAATTCTGTTTTCAAATAACTTTTCAAATAGTAATCCAAATAATACAAATAATATATGTTTTCAAATCAGAAAAATGTGAGGAATTCAAATATGCAATCCAAAATATATTTTGAACACTTTAGTTTTCCAAGTTAATTAAAATTACATTAAATGCCCTTTTTCCTTAAATAATTAATATCTTTTGTTTTATAACTCCAAATTTAACAAATAATATGTCTAAAATGATTAGCTCGACGAGACCTTTCTGTTTATGCCTTCCATGGTTTGATTTGAGGCATGCATCATATAAATATAAAGTGAACAGCAACTAATATGAGAATAAATTGGGGCCAAAACTAAATAAAATGCTTTATTATTGTTTCCACACCTCACCCATGCCATGCTACCTTAATGCCATGCAAATTGTGCATCATTCATCATGGCATGATTGTTTGCTTGATGCATTTTATTCATATGCTTGCGCACTTTATTTATGTTGGCCCTTGTTTGTTTGGTTCTTCTTCGAATAGACGCTGAGCAGGGGATATATCAGGAGAACCAGGAGCACTACCCAGATCCATCCTTTGCTTCAACTGAGCTGCCAGGCAAGCACTACCACATGCTTGCATACATATAGTACCTATTGCCTCTATCTTATTCTTGCATCATTTGAGTCGCGATTGCATTAAATTGAATCCCAAGTATTGCATAGCCTTTACTTTTAAACCCCACCGAAGCTTGTTCCTCCATCCCATGAGCCATTACTACAGGAGTTGTTTGAGCCATGCGAGTCGTAGAACAGCATGTGTAGGGTATGTGAGTGTCTGATGGATAACGAGGTACCTAAACAACTTAACCTGAGTAGTAATGGGATAACTAATGAAAGTGGCATCGGTGAGCCATATTCGCTATTTGGTTTTTCAGGCTCACTTGTGTCCTGTAAGACCCCGAGTACTTGATTCCTGTTCCAAGAATATTCGCGCTATCCACATCTGGGAGGCCTTATGGACCCCCCCCTAAGCCAGAGCTTGATTCATTCTTATTTCTCGGGGCCACAAACTAGTTTGAGGTTTTATTTACTATCCTGTACTTATGCCATGCTTTACTGCTTTATTTAAATTGTGCGAGGAGCACACTGTACTGTTTAGGATCGTGGCCCGATTTCGCTGTATCGACAAGCCCAGCCACACTTTCGGGTTCCCAGTCGTTTACAGCCGCCTCCACAACCTTAAGCCCGTCTCGGAGCCGGCCGGCTTCGTTGCGGGATCTACTTAAAGGGGTGGCCCCCTGAAATATTTCTGAATCCTGTAACTGCTTTGTCGTGACTGTCTCATTGGGTTTTGATTTGGTTTTTCCGAGGCATATCGAGTGTGTGTTGCTATTTGTGCACCCCTGCAGGGTAAAACTTTCTGAAAGCCGTGTCCGCGGTTATGGACGACTTGGAGCACAGTTTCTCGATCATAGACAAGCATAACTAAAGTACCGCTTTTAATTTGACTAGACTAGGTACCTGACTAGTAAATAGTGCAACACTCATGGAATGGATAATAAAACTGCCAACGGTTGGGGGTTGTTCGTCCGCTTCCTCGTCGGTAAGCGAGGAGGAGGATCGATCTGTTAAGATTACCTTTATTACTGTTATAACTGCTGTTATTAATTCACGGACATCCGCCTATCTCTGGTTGGGCGGATGGTTAGCGAGTATCTATAGAATTGCTAGGGTTTATCTTTTGCTGCAATTGCGTCACCCCAGGTTGTGTCCCCTTTAGAGGCATAAAGACTTGCTGAGTACCCCTAGGGTCTCACACGATAAATTATTTGTTCAGATGAACAGGTACACTCGCAAGATGGATACTGGGTGGAAGAGACGGACGATGTGGGCAACGATCATTCGGTGTAGAGATTCCGGGAACGGGGATCCGTGAGATCTGTGGGCGGGATGTGCTTAATTATGGGGCATCTTATGCCGATTTGCTTCTTATCCGTACTCGGATTTTGTCTTCCGCTTCCGCTTGATACTCTGTTGATTGATGTATGAGGAGATATCCTAAACTATTATATCTATCTAGGATATTTGGATCTTGCCGTATGGCGTTGCTATATTTCCTTTCTTTTTAGATGGAATGGCTCTGATGTACTATTGTATGGTGGCTTGCATACATACTCATTTGTGTATGTAGTTGATCCCTTCGCCTGCCGATTACGCCGCCCGTTCTTGTCCCGATGTTTGGAAATGGTTGGGACGGCCGAAAGGTCTACCTGTGAGTGGCATTTGGGCCCCACCGTACTATTTCAACCATTTCTGATCATCCAGGCTTGTACTAGGAGCGTAATTCACCGAGGTAGTTACAATTGGTATCAGAGCCATCCCGCCCTTCAGGGTCTCAGCCAAATGGTCATTGTCTGTCTAGCAATTATTTTTGGTAGTTATGTATACTAGGGAAAAACAAAACGCGAGAGTAGGACTGCTTCCACTTTTCTTCTTACCCACCCATCCACCCTTTTCTGGTAAGGAAGTGTAACGTTTTCAATCCTCTTCTTAAATTCAAACTAGGATTCACGTGTTCTGGGTTTCCGTAGTACCATAGGTTGTGTATCTATATGTGTGAGTGTGTGTGTGTAATTCCTTGTCTATCTGTTGCATCCAAGTTGTTATCTTTATCGGCCTTTTGGTTATCAACTGTTGGTACATTCCATACCAACAGGCTTTTGCAAACCGACGCGATCTATCTGATTCGTTGTATACCGACGCGATCTGTCTTACTCTTTGTTATCCGACGTTATCTTCTGTTGTGTGTTCGTTTCCGTAGTTACCAATCTTTAGGTTCGTCGTGAGGAGAAGGTGTTGGGATATGTGTTTTACTTATTCATGTGCGGAGTAATGATTTGAGTGCGGGATGGAGTCGCGACCATACCACTACTCTTATCATTCGCTCTTGTATATTGAATTGGTAGAGTCACTAATCTTGATTCGTTAAGGGATTTTGCGCATCTATTGGTATTTTAATGCCGAAATTTGTGGAAAATTTTGCTTTGATATATTTGTGTACCACACTCCTTTTCCGTCGTGTGCGATATGCTTAATATCTTCTAGGTGCTTTGAACTTCGTTGATATTTTAATATCATCTTAGTAAATTGTATCCTTTAATCTTGAGTAATTCCATCTTGGTACTATTTTGGATTATTATTATTCTCCATCATAGTACTGACTTGTGTGTTATATCAATCACAGGATGGCACCGCCACGCCGTTCTGAGGAGGACATACAACCTGAACTGGGGGCAGCGTTGTCAAGCATCGCCAATGCCTTGGCAGCAATGCAGCAGAACCAGCAGCGGTTTGAGGAAAGTGTCAGGAGGAATGAGTTTGTTCCGCTACCTCCACCTCCCAAGCGAGGAGACATCAAGAGCTTCCTGAAGTTCAACCCTCGCCAGTTTGATGTTTCTGATCAACCACTTGATGCTGATGATTGGTTGCGTGAGATGTCAAGGTTACTGGCAACTGCTGATGTTCCTGAGCAAGAATGGGTAAAGTGTGCTACTCACCTTCTGAAGGGAGATGCAGCTCTCTGGTGGGAGAATTACCTGAAGGCAAACTGCACTGGTTTTCAGCCTACTTGGGGACAGTTCACTGGAGCTTTCAAGGAGCAGTATCTGTCGGAAATTGTCATGGAGAGAATGAAGGAAGTGTTTCTTAACCTGAAGCAGGGCAATGATAATGTCAATACCTACATCAGGAACTTCATGAACCTTTCTCGTTATGGTGGCGATGAGATCTCTGATGACAAGAAGAAGCAAAAGAGGTTCAGGCAAGGGCTCAATGCATCGATTAAGTATGCAATCACACATGCAAGGCCGGCATCTTTTCTGGAACTTCAGCATACAGCTCTGCAGGAAGAGGCAAGTAGGCAAGTGTTTGAGGAGTCAAAGAAACACAGCCGTGATGCAGCAAGCTCTTCAGCTATGTCAGCTCCTTCTAAGCGTCGTGTCTGGGTTCCTAACACCCCACCGTCGCTCCCGGCTCCACCAAGACCTTCAAGCTACGCGGCAAGGCCACCAAACTTCCTCACTGCTGCTCCCGGGGGCTACCATAACCACTACCCCGGAGCGCCTGCCGGAGTCCCTGGCTATGTTGCTCCACGTCCACGGGGTGCTTGTTACACTTGTGGAGAAACTGGGCATCCAAGCTGGAACTGTCCAGTGAAGAACAAAGCTCTCCCTCCACCACCGCCAAGATCTGCGGCAAGCTCTCCTATGGTTCGTGCACCACCACCTCGGGCTCTCAACATCAACACCAAGCCCGGGTCTACTGTTGCTCGTGCCAACTGCATCAACGCCGCTCAAGCTGAGCATGCACCTGGAGTTGTGATGGGTATGCTTCCCATTAACTCAGTTCCTGCAAGAGTTTTGTTTGATTCTGGTGCATCGCATTCTTTTGTGTCAACCAAGTTTGCAGATGAGAATGTGTTAGCTATGGAACCTCTCCTTAAGCAGTTAAGGGTCCTCTCTCCTGGTTCAAACATGAGGGCTGCTTATATCAGCCATGGCAATCAAATTGAGATTGGTGGCTCTTCGTTCTCGGCATCCTTAATTGTTCTGGGCAATTCCGACATTGATGTCATCCTGGGCATGGATTGGTTGACAGCAAATGCAGCTGTGATTGATTGTGCTGAACGCTCGGTTTCTCTGAAGATTCCTGAAGGCCATATAGTCTATTCTCCAAGTCTGAATCCTGCTATCCAGCTTTTCTCCTTGGCGGCTCTGAATGTTGATGCTATGGAAGCTATTCAGAGTGTTCCGGTGGTCTGTGAGTTCCCAGACGTCTTTCCTGAAGAGTTGCCAGGTATGCCTCCGGATCGTGAGGTTGAGTTTGTAATTGAGCTTGAACCTGGTACCGCTCCTATCTCCAAGCGGCCTTATAAGATGGGTCCTGCTGAGTTGGCTGAACTCAAACGTCAACTTGATGAACAAGAGAAGTTGGGTTTCATTCAGCATAGTACTTCTTCTTGGGGTAGCCCAACCCTCTTTGTGAAGAAGCGAGACCAGACTGATAGACTTTGTGTTGACTATCGTGCCCTCAATGCTAAAACCATCAAGAATAAGTATCCCCTTCCGCGGATTAATGATCTCTTTGATCAGCTAGCTGGAGCTGTGGTTTTCTCTAAGCTTGACTTGAGGAGTGGTTATCACCAAATCAAGATTCGCAAGGAAGATGTTCCGAAGACAGCTTTCACCACCCGCTATGGCCTGTATGAGTACACGGTCATGTCTTTCGGTCTCACCAACGCACCTGCCACCTTCTCGAGGCTCATGAACTCGGTTTTCATGGAGTATCTTGATAAGTTCGTTGTGGTCTATCTGGATGACATCCTAGTCTATTCTAAGTCAAAGGAAGAGCATGAAGAACACCTTCGGTGTGTCCTAAGCAAGCTTCGTGAGAACCGCTTGTATGCAAAGTTCTCCAAGTGTGAGTTTTGGCTGCCTCAAGTAACCTATCTTGGTCACGTCATCTCTGCCAAGGGCATTGCAGTCAATCCGGAAACTGTGAAGACAATTGTTGAATGGCTTCCTCCTGTAAATGTCAAGCAAGTGCGGAGTTTCCTTGGTTTGGCTAGTTATTGCCGTCGCTTCGTTCAGAACTTTTCGAAGATAGCGAAGCCTCTTACCGATCTCCTCAAGAAAGGCAAGAAATATCTTTGGACTCCTGCATGTCAAGCAAGCTTTGAGACACTCAAAGAGAAGCTCACTTCCACACCAGTCTTGGTTCCTCCGGATACATCCAAGCCGTTTCAGATCTTCTGTGACGCCTCTTTGCATGGATTGGGTGCAGTCCTCATGCAAGAAAAACAAGTTGTTGCTTATGCCTCTCGTCAGTTGAAGACGAATGAGATCAACTATCCTACACATGACCTCGAGCTCGCAGCAGTTGTCTTTGCTTTGAAAGTATGGAGGCACTACTTGCTTGGCAACCGTTGTGAGATATTTTCTGATCACAAGAGTTTGAAGTATATCTTCACTCAACCTGATCTCAACCTTCGGCAAAGGAGATGGATCGAAGCAATCAATGACTTCGATTTGACCATCAACTACACTCCGGGCAAAGCTAATGTCATGGCAGATGCTCTCAGCCGCAAAGCTTCTGTCAACAACCTCATGATGGAAGAACAACAGCCTCTCTTGTGCGAGGAATTCCGTCAGCTCAACCTGGAAATTGTGGAACAAGGGTATCTCCAGAACCTTCTAGCAACACCTCTCTTGGAAGAAAAGGTTCGCTCTTCTCAACTTGGTGATCCGTACACAAGAAAGATCATCTCCAGGATTCAGCTTCCAAAGTATGAGTCCTTCCACGTCGATGATCAAGGCACGCTTTTCTTTGAACACCGGATGTTTGTTCCGAACTACCCGGGTTTGAGAGAGCAAGTTCTCAAGGAGGCGCATGATTCTGTTCTTTCTATCCACCCTGGCAGCACAAAGATGTACATGGACTTGAAAACACAATATTGGTGGCCTGGTTTGAAAAGGTATTGTGCCAAGTATGTCTCGGAGTGTGATGTCTGCCGCAGAGTGAAAGCTGTTCATCAGAAACCTTCCGGTCTTCTACAGCCATTGAAACCCCCGGAATGGAAATGGGAGAAAGTAGAGATGGACTTCATCACTGGTTTTCCTAGGTCGCAAAAGGGCAACAATGCAATCTTTGTTGTCATTGACAGGCTTTCTAAAGTGGCTCACTTCTTCCCCGTCAAGGAAACCATTTCTGGAATTCAGTTGGCGGAGCTCTATATCAACAGAATTGTCTCTCTGTATGGGGTTCCCCTCGAGATCAGTTCAGACCGTGGAAGCATCTTCACTTCCAAGTTCTGGGAGAGTTTCCAAAATGCTTTGGGAACAAAGTTGAACTTCAGCACAGCTTACCACCCTCAGTCGCAAGGACAAGTTGAAAGGATCAATCAGATTCTGGAGGATATGCTTCGTGCTTGCGTCATCTCTTTTGGCATGAAGTGGGAAGAATGTCTTCCTTATGCTGAGTTCTCTTACAACAACAGCTTCCAGAAAAGTCTAAAGATGGCACCATTTGAGGCTCTATATGGTCGCAAGTGCAGAACTCCGATTGGTTGGTCGGGTGCAGGTGAAAGGATCTTGTTTGGCCCTGACATTGTGACTCAAGCGGAGGAAAAGGTTCACATCATTCTGGAAAATCTGAGGATTGCTCAAAGTCGCCAGAAGAGCAATTATGACAGGAAGCACACGGACATGGAGTATGTCCCTGGTGATCTCGTTTACCTTCGTGTCACTCCCATGAGAGGCACGCACCGTTTTGGTATCAAAGGGAAGCTGGCTCCTAGATACATCGGTCCTTTCAAAGTTCGTGGAAGAAGAGGAGAAGTTGCTTATGCTCTTGAGCTCCCGGAAAAACTCAAGGTCCATGATGTTTTCCACATCTCTCAGCTCAAGAAGTGCTTCAAGGATCCCGGCAGGACCGTGGACCATGAGCTTATCAATCTCCAAGAAGACCTGTCTTATCAAGAACACCCCACAAAAATCCTTGAAGTCGCAGAAAGAAGGACTCGCAACAAGTCCATCAAGTTCTGCAAGGTGCAGTGGTCGCACCATTCTGTTGATGAAGCCACTTGGGAACGTGAAGATGATCTCCGTGCCAAGTATCCTACCCTCTTTGTGTCTTCTTCTTCATCCTAGAATCTCGGGGCGAGATTCCTGTTTAGTGGGGGAGAGTTGTAGCATCCCAATTGTCTAACAATTGTAATGCTACTTGGTCTAGTAATATAATGGCTACTTCAAATATATAATTGTTGCATCATCATTATATCATGCTCATGTCATCATGCCTCCTTGCATTTGAGCATCATATAAAAACCCTTTTTGATTTGGTTCTTATCTCATATGCATTATTAATTGTATTTGCTTCTTGATATTGTATTTGGTTCTTGATATATTGTTTAATGCCCAAGTTGAGTTGGGGGCATATCTCTTATTAACTCCACCACCTTTCTTTCACCACCTTATAATTCCACCATCCAACTAAATATGAGCTTGGCATTTATGGGTTTTACTTCTAGCTCATGTGGGTTGGGATGGATCCAATTCTTTTCCACATGCTCTCATCTTGGCATCATTTGTTTTCACATTATTGAAACATGAGAGCCACATGGCCACCTTTGCATGCCTTGTGAGTGGGACCTTTTCCTAGCTTCCATATGTGTGGTTTTGGGGTTATCATCATGTTGGGATATTTGTGTGGGCTTATTAAATACCTAGTGGCATATACACACTAGCAAGTCCCAAATATAATCCAATGTGATCATCTCCATATACTCCACTTGGAATTCTTTCTAAATTCATTTGCTTGGGCCTTACTCCAATTTTTGGGGATGCATAATAATAATGCCATGTATTAATGTTGTTCTCACCATAATCAACATGGCAATAAATGTTTGCATGGGCCATGCAAGCCCCACCTTTTGCTTGTTCTTTGGACTTTATTTGAATTTTGAGTGAGTTTAAAACCACATCTCTCTCTCCTCTTAGCTTGATCTTGTTTGAGCTTGCTTAAGACCATCATCACCACACCCCTCTCTTGTGTTGCTTGATCTAGTTGGAGCATGCAATCTCCTTTAAACCCCAAGCCACCACCCCATCACCCTAATCACCTAGCTATCACCACCCTAACCTCCATCTCCTCTAATCTATACCATACCCCCCTAGAACCAAAACCCTAAGCTACCCTTCACCTCTCTTTGCCTCCCGCTTCTCTCACCTAGCTGGCCCCACCATGCCACCCAGCTACCTCCCCCTCCACCACACAAGCCCTGGCCGAGGCTCCCTCTAACCCTACCCGAGCCACACCCCTCTCCCTCCTACCCTAGCTCCAAACCTAGACCTACCCGAGCCTCTCCCTCTCTTGCTCCTTCCCTCCCTGCCTTGTGGCCCCTAGCCCGAGCCTCCCACCACACTGGCCTGCCCTACCCCACCTGCCAGCTTCCCATGCGCGCGCCCTGCCCTTCCCCGACCGTGCACGTGAAGGAGGGAGAAGAGAAAGGTGGCACTGAGCCCCCTTTTCCCATCTACCCCACCCCGACGGCATCTTCCTCTCCCTCTCGGCTTTATCCTCCTCCTACCACCTCTCTGCCATCCCCAGATCCACCCCAGGACGCCCCCTCTCCCTGTCGTCCCTCACCACCGCCACACCATCGCCGGCAACACCCTCGGCATCCACCGCCCCCTCCTTATCCAGCCGGTGGCGTGGCGCTCCAAGGTGTCGAGGAGGACCACGCAGCTCCCCTATGTCGCCCTGTACCCGGAGCCAGGAAGGAGAAGCCCAGGACGTTGGACACCGACGACGACCGAGCCCAAACCCTAATTCCCCGGACGTGAGCCTCGTCGTCGATCCGCTGCTCGCCGACCCGATCCATCTGCACCAACCAACTCGCGGTGAGCATCTCAGTGGCCCTGACATGGTCCGCCTCGCCGTAGCCGTCTAGAGCCGCCGATACTTCCGTCGAACGCCGTCTGTGCGCCGGCGACGCTTTCGGTTCTCCTCGCCGAGGCGCCGCAGGAACCCTAGCTAGCCGCCCGGCTCCCTCCTATCAGCTACCGCAGCCCACCGCAGTGGTCCCGGCCCTCCGCGCGCACGCCCGCGACCAGGGATCGAATCCCCACCCCGTGCCGCGCATCGATCCCTCGACAGAGGTCAGAGGAAGATCAACAGTGCGGGCCACCTCCTTTTGCTTTTAGCCCCCTAACGTTTTGATCTGCTCAACCCGCGCTCCCCTCTGACCCCACATGGCAGTCTCTCTGTCGTTTTTGCAAAAGGCTCCTGCGCTTGTTTTGCATCAACCCGCAGTCCCCCCCGCGCTCGATCGCTGACGTCTGGGCCCGAGCCAGCTAGCCCCACCTGTCGGCCTCTAGATCTAGCTAAACCCGCGGTGTAAAAAGGATTTCTGCGCGCGTGGACACCCAATCAGCCTGGCCCCACCTGTAAGCGTCTGTGGCTAGATTAGACCGAGTATAAAAAGTATTTTCCTGTTATCTGTTTAAATTCAAATCTTTTTCTAATTCTTTCAAATCCAATTTAAATTCTGTTTTCAAATAACTTTTCAAATAGTAATCCAAATAATACAAATAATATATGTTTTCAAATCAGAAAAATGTGAGGAATTCAAATATGCAATCCAAAATATATTTTGAACACTTTAGTTTTCCAAGTTAATTAAAATTACATTAAATGCCCTTTTTCCTTAAATAATTAATATCTTTTGTTTTATAACTCCAAATTTAACAAATAATATGTCTAAAATGATTAGCTCGACGAGACCTTTCTGTTTATGCCTTCCATGGTTTGATTTGAGGCATGCATCATATAAATATAAAGTGAACAGCAACTAATATGAGAATAAATTGGGGCCAGAACTAAATAAAATGCTTTATTATTGTTTCCACACCTCACCCATGCCATGCTACCTTAATGCCATGCAAATTGTGCATCATTCATCATGGCATGATTGTTTGCTTGATGCATTTTATTCATATGCTTGCGCACTTTATTTATGTTGGCCCTTGTTTGTTTGGTTCTTCTTCGAATAGACGCTGAGCAGGGGATATATCAGGAGAACCAGGAGCACTACCCAGATCCATCCTTTGCTTCAACTGAGCTGCCAGGCAAGCACTACCACATGCTTGCATACATATAGTACCTATTGCCTCTATCTTATTCTTGCATCATTTGAGTCGCGATTGCATTAAATTGAATCCCAAGTATTGCATAGCCTTTACTTTTAAACCCCACCGAAGCTTGTTCCTCCATCCCATGAGCCATTACTACAGGAGTTGTTTGAGCCATGCGAGTCGTAGAACAGCATGTGTAGGGTATGTGAGTGTCTGATGGATAACGAGGTACCTAAACAACTTAACCTGAGTAGTAATGGGATAACTAATGAAAGTGGCATCGGTGAGCCATATTCGCTATTTGGTTTTTCAGGCTCACTTGTGTCCCGTAAGACCCCGAGTACTTGATTCCTGTTCCAAGAATATTCGCGCTATCCACATCTGGGAGGCCTTATGGACCCCCCCTAAGCCAGAGCTTGATTCATTCTTATTTCTCGGGGCCACAAACTAGTTTGAGGTTTTATTTACTATCCTGTACTTATGCCATGCTTTACTGCTTTATTTAAATTGTGCGAGGAGCACACTGTACTGTTTAGGATCGTGGCCCGATTTCGCTGTATCGACAAGCCCAGCCACACTTTCGGGTTCCCAGTCGTTTACAGCCGCCTCCACAACCTTAAGCCCGTCTCGGAGCCGGCCGGCTTCGTTGCGGGATCTACTTAAAGGGGTGGCCCCCTGAAATATTTCTGAATCCTGTAACTGCTTTGTCGTGACTGTCTCGTTGGGTTTTGATTTGGTTTTTCCGAGGCATATCGAGTGTGTGTTGCTATTTGTGCACCCCTGCAGGGTAAAACTTTCTGAAAGCCGTGTCCGCGGTTATGGACGACTTGGAGCACAGTTTCTCGATCATAGACAAGCATAACTAAAGTACCGCTTTTAATTTGACTAGACTAGGTACCTGACTAGTAAATAGTGCAACACTCATGGAATGGATAATAAAACTGCCAACGGTTGGGGGTTGTTCGTCCGCTTCCTCGTCGGTAAGCGAGGAGGAGGATGGATCTGTTAAGATTACCTTTATTACTGTTATAACTGCTGTTATTAATTCACGGACATCCGCCTATCTCTGGTTGGGCGGATGGTTAGCGAGTATCTATAGAATTGCTAGGGTTTATCTTTTGCTGCAATTGCGTCACCCCAGGTTGTGTCCCCTTTAGAGGCATAAAGACTTGCTGAGTACCCCTAGGGTCTCACACGATAAATTATTGGTTCAGATGAACAGGTACACTCGCAAGATGGATACTGGGTGGAAGAGACGGACGATGTGGGCAACGATCATTCGGTGTAGAGATTCCGGGAACGGGGATCCGTGAGATCTGTGGGCGGGATGTGCTTAATTATGGGGCATCTTATGCCGATTTGCTTCTTATCCGTACTCGGATTTTGTCTTCCGCTTCCGCTTGATACTCTGTTGATTGATGTATGAGGAGATATCCTAAACTATTATATCTATCTAGGATATTTGGATCTTGCCGTATGGCGTTGCTATATTTCCTTTCTTTTTAGATGGAATGGCTCTGATGTACTATTGTATGGTGGCTTGCATACATACTCATTTGTGTATGTAGTTGATCCCTTCGCCTGCCGATTACGCCGCCCGTTCTTGTCCCGATGTTTGGAAATGGTTGGGACGGCCGAAAGGTCTACCTGTGAGTGGCATTTGGTCCCCACCGTACTATTTCAACCATTTCTGATCATCCAGGCTTGTACTAGGAGCGTAATTCACCGAGGTAGTTACACCACCCCTTGCCTCCCTTTGCACACGACCATGACCCCCATCCCCTGGCGCTTCTCCCTGTGCCATCCATTCACTCGCGGGCGCCCCAGAGCGTCGACTTCGACAACTTCTGAGCGCCGCCGCGTCTGCTTCCCACTCCGGCGAACTCCACAGGTAAACTCCGTTCGCCCCAGCACTCCTCGATGATACTCCCACACTCGCCACACTCGACTGCGTCTAACCGTGTCCTCATTTTGCCTCGGAGCGAACCACAGCGTCGTCCCCGACAACGACCAGGGCCGCCCGACGCCATCCCCCACTCCGGCGAGAAATCCCGCTAGAACCAGAGCGCCCCTCGACGAGCTGACCGTACCTTGAGCATCAGAGCATCATCGCGAACACTGTAAGCACCCTCACCCTTTCCCTTGTGTTCTGTATCACCGGCGACGACCTCGTCTGAGCACTGCCGCCAGAGCACCGCCGCCAGCGCCGCCACTAGTTGGCAAGCGTGCTGCGCGCCGTTTGATCTTAATCGTACGCACGCGATAGAATCTTAGCCGAAGGGGTATCGATCTATCTGTGCCGTGTGTTGTTAGTTTAATCCTACGGCCAGCATCACACGATCCACCCGAACCGGTATCGACCAGTAGTTTTGCACCGCGTGGCACTGGACGATTTAAAACAGAATTTGAAATCAGATTTAGATGCAGATTTGAAAACCTTGTAACTTTTGATCCACACGTCCAAAAATTGCAAACTTTATATCAATGGAATCAGTGGAACAAGCCCTAGCCAACCATGCCATTTGTTTAGTAAAAAGCTTCTGGTAAAATGTCTGTTTTTGCAGAAACATTTGAATGCTTGTTTAGGATGTAAAAATTGTTCAAAAATGATTTTGGGGATACAATCTTTTGCAAATGGTGTGTTTTGAACCTACTGACCATAGGAAACACTTTGTGGTTTCAAAAATGTATTTGGTGAAACAAAAGAATGATTCTTTGATTTAAAACCATTTCTAGTCAAATAAAAATATGGTTTATTTATTAAAAATGGTTTTGGAAGAAAACATTTGGGAAATGTTTTGTTTTAAACTCTCTGACCCCAAACACCAAGTTTTATGATTTGAAAATGTATTTTGTGAACCCTAGAGATTAATGCCTTAGTAAAAACATTTTTACACCACATAAAATGATACCTTGTTTTAAAAATGGTTTATGAAGTGAAACCTTTTGCAAATGACTTTGCCACTTTATAAAAATGACCATTAGGTGTTTTCAAATGTTTATGACCCATTAGGAACAACTTTTTCAAATAAAACAAAGCTTGGCATGCTTGCATGCATTACTTTGACTTTATCATTTTTATGTGATGTTTTGCTTGATTGGTAGATTGAGTTTGTGACTTGCTTGATTGAATTGTAGTGACTTGAAGTGTGTGATTGTAGCAAGGACAAGGAGTGAACTTATACCCTCTACCAAAAAGGAAAGTGATGCTTCATACTTTTGTCCCATTACTTTCACTATGCATTAGTGATTTTTTCTAAGTAAAACTTGCATGGAATTTTTGCTAAGTATAAACCATGCTATGGGAAAACCTAGTAGATGAAACCTTAGTAGAAATTTTCCTAAGTTAAGATTCCTACTACTATCAAGCTTAGCTTAGCTAATAGAAAACAAGGGTGGAATATACATTCATACTATGGAAAAATTTCTAAGTCTGAGGACTTGTGTTTTTGTCTAATAAAACAACTAAGTTAATGAATCACCTGGGTGGAATGGTGATTGCTTGGTGGTTTTTGTTTGAGTGGTTACACAAGGCCCATGTTTATGGTTTACCTTGTGTATCTCACTTGTGGATGGCCACCCAGGAACAAAGAGATTTGAGATGTCAAATGTTGAGAAGCTTCAAGTGCAGCCACTTGGCATTATGGGCTTTGTCTGGATCATATAGGTTGCAAGAACTTAGCCATATGGACAGTTGGTGGTAGGGTTTGATAGGTTGGAGCGCGTCCATTTTGGTCTAAGGGAAGGTTTCTGAAAGATCTTGTCTTGGGAAACCAAGTCTTGTGGGGAAAGTGCACCACCTCTGCAGAGTGTAAAATCTAAGTACTTAGCCATGTCCCTAGTAAAGGACGATTTGAGCATCAAGACATGGAAGCTATCAAGAATCTCATCATCCAAATTTCTAAGTTAAAAACTTGTGGTTGAACAACTGATAAAGGATCTTCAATCTTTGATTGGGAGATGCCTTGGGAAAGATGATTTTGTCAAGCAAAAAAAACTTAGTGTTTCAAATGATAAGGAAAAATCTAATTTTGAGCAATGCAAGCCTCAACTCCACTTTGCCAAATGCATATAGATGATAGACTCCACTATACTACCATAGTATCACTTGCCAATACAATTCAAATGTATTGACCCTTGTGGCTGTAACTTTTTATGTTGCAGGTTTGATTGATATTAGTGAAGTTTAAATGATTAGGATTACAAAGTCTACACCCAACATGTCTGCCTGTGGCACTTTGAAGATGAAGGACCCCATGCTTATAGATTTTCTGCTGCAATGTAATGTAATAGCCAAATGAGCTATGTAAGATGTAATAAAATTATATTATTCCTGGTTATAAAGTTGTATTATGACCTTTGTTTCTTGATATTACATCTTAACTGTGGATGCTAGCTATTGATCCAGGGACTAGCATTGTAAACACAGGGGATGGCTGTCTATTTATCTTGTTGTATTGCCCAATCAAATCTCATAGGATCATGAATGTCTAGTATTGCATTGTTATGCCTTGCTCAGTCCTGTCAATTGCCCTGTTGTAATTTGTTTACCCAGCATGCCATGTTTGTTTATCTTAAGGAGAACACCTCTAGTGCACTATGGACCCCAGTCTAATATTTACCATTGATACATATTCCACTTTCCGCAAACCACCATTACCTTCCACACCATATAGTTAATCCTTTGTTTTTAGAAAACCGGTGAGATTGACAACCTCACTGTTTGTTGGAGAAAAGTCTTGAGTTTGTGTTGTGCGGGTTTCCAAGTTGCTAGCAACACCTTTGAGTCGTTTCCTTCCTCCTACTGGTTCGATAACCTTGGTTTCTTACTGAGGGAAAAACTTGCTGATGTTCTCATCATACCTTCCTCTTGGGGTCTCCCAACGAAGCTCAACAATCAACTGAGCCATCGTCAAGCTAAGGATGGCTTCACAAGGGGAGTCCTTAACAACCTTTCTCTTTACTTTGTTTTTGTTTTGAGTAGTTTATTTTCCTTGGTTTTGCTTGCCTATTTTTATCAAAAACTCCAAAAAAAATTAGTTTAGTTTGGTTTGCTTTTTCTTATCAAAAAAACAAAAAATTATTTCCTACTCTAGTTGTTGTTGCTGTTGGCTTGATCCACTTTTGCCAAAATGAACTCTGCTGAGAACACCAAGTTGTGTGACTTCACTAGCACAGACAACAATGATTTCCTGAGTACACCTATTGCTCCACCTGCTCCTGATGCTACCTTTTATGAAATTAAGCCTGCTTTGTTGAATCTTGTGATGAAAGAGCAATTTTCTGGTGCTAGTTATGATGATGCTTCCCACCTCAATAACTTTGTTGAACTTTGTGAGATTCAAAAATATAAGGATGTAGATGGAGATATTATTAAGATCAAGTTGTTTCATTTCTCCTTGAGAGGAAAAGCTAAAGAATGGTTGCTATCCTTGCCTAGAAATAGTATTGATTCTTGGATTAAGTGCAAAAATGCTTTTATTGGAAAATACTATCCTCCTGCTAAGATTATGTCTATGAGAAGTGAAATAATGAAATTTAAACAACTTGATAATGAACATGTTGCTCAATCTGGGGAAAGAATGAAATCTTTGCTTAAGAATTGTCCCACTCATGGACTTACTACTTGGATGATTATCCAGACTTTTTATGCAGGTTTAAACTTCTCCTCAAGAAACCTGTTGGATTCAGCTGCTGGAGGTACCTTTATGACCATTACCTTGGGGGATGCAACAAATCTCCTTGATAATATGACGGTTAACTATTCTGAATGGCACACTGAGAGAGCTCCACATGGTAAGAAGGTAAATTCGGTTAAAGAAACCTCCTCTTTGAGTGATAAGATTGATGTTATAATGGCTACGCTTGTTAATGGAAAAGCTCATATTGATCCAAATAATGTTCCTTTATCCTCTTTGGTTGCTCAACAAGAGCAAGTTGATATGAACTTCATTACAAATAATAATTTTGGCAACAATGCTTATGGTAATAACTATAGGCCTTATCCTCCTAATAATGGCAATACTTATCATGGTAGATCTGGAATGCCTAGTGAAGATAGGATTCTAGAAGTTGAAAGATCCACTAAAAACTTTATGCAAATGCAATATGAAAAAAACAAGATATTCACTAAAACTATGGAAGAACAATCTACTATCTTGAAAAATATTAGTCATCAACTTGAGAATTTGAATAGAGAAATTCCTAGTCTACAGTCAAAAATTTTGAGTGCTGAGAAAAATATTTCCTCTTTGTTTGAAGCATAGTCCTCTTTGATTAATAAAATGGCTGCTAAACCTGAAACCTTGGAAAGTACCTTTGCTGCTACTCATTCTATACAAGTTACTATTGATGAAAATGTTAAACTATTAGCCCAACTACATGCTAAGTGGAAAAGAGAATGTAAGATCCCTCCTTTGTAAAGGAAAAGGATCCCTGTGATTGCAATGCTAGTCCCTGGATCATTGCTAGCATCCACAGTTTAAGATGAAGTACACAGATACAAAGGTCATTTATTACATCCATTCCAGAGATAAAACATAGTCTTTTACAACTCAAGGCCACAGGCCTAATACAAGAGTTTTGGAATAAGTAAATAAACATAAGTCTTCATCTTCATGTGCCACAGGCAAGCATGTTGAGTGTAGACTCATGACACCTAATCATCATCGGAGTAACCTGCAACATCACAAGTTACAGCCACAGTGGGTCAATACTTTGGAATAGTATTGGCAAGTGATACCTTAGTAAATTTTAAGTGGACTATATTACTATATGCATTTTGGCTAAGTGTAGTTTGCTTGCTTTGCTCAAAATAGGTTTTTCCTATTAGTTGAAAACACTAAGTTTTTCTTTGTCAAAAACTTTCCCAAGAAACCACCAATAGACATTGGGGTCCTTCACCCTTGTTCACCCACAAGTTTTACTTAGAAGTTGGAGTGATGAGATTCTTGTAGCTTCCATGTCTTGATGCTCAAGTTGTCCATTGCCATGGACTTGGCTAAGTACTTAGATTTTTCCATCTGCAGAGGTTGTGCACTTTCCCCACCAGACATGGTTTCCCAAGACAGGACCTTTCAGAAGCCTTCCCTTAGCCAAATGGACGCGTTCCAACCTATCATCCCACTACCACCAATTGTCCAAATGACTAAGTTCTAGCAACCTATATGATCAAGGCAGAGCCCATATTGCCAAGTGGCTGCACTATAAGCTTCTCAACACTTGGCCTCCAAATCCCTTTGTGCTTGGGTGGCATACCACAAGTGTGATACACAAGGTAAACCATGTCCATGGGCCTTGTGTAACCACTCAACCAAAAACCACCATTCAAGTCCCGTTCCACCCAGGAGGTTCATTGACTTAGTTGTTTTATTAAGAAAAACATAAGTCCAAAAGACTTAGAAATATTTTCATCATAGCATGTATATACTTTACCAACCCTTGTTTGCTACTAGCAAGGCTAAGCATGGCATAGTAACTGAACTTAGGAAATTCCCTAGCAATTCTACAATTCTACAACTACTTAGGATTTCCCAACATAGCATTTGGCAAAAGTAGCATGCAAGACTTAGCAAAATATTTCTAATGCTTGTACAAAAATATAGGGATGGAAATATTCATGAAGTACCACTTGCCTTGGTAATGGGGAGAGTAGCACTCTTCACAATCACAGTCACTAGCAAAATCTACACAAAAATTTGTAGCACAAAATTACACACAATTCATATACAAACAAAAATATGAATGCATGCATGCAAGAAAATGCTAAGTGATGATTTTTGAAAACTCCACCAAGCAAGTGCATGAAACAGAAACATAACCAAGTCAAAAACTTGCTAACTAAACTTATTTAGCACTAAAACAATTTACTAAACAAATTCTATACTCAAAATAGTCCAAAACAAGTTTATGCATATAAAGTCATTTTAACAGAAACATTTCACTAAACACATTGCAGATTCAGAAAGGGCTTGTCTCCCTGATTCCAACGGTATAAAATTTGCAAAAATCTAATGTGGGAAACAAAAGTTATAGCCATTTGAAATTTAGATCTAAATCTGATTTGAATTCTGTTTTTGAATCTAACCCTAGCCACGCGTCATGTTTCTATTGGCGCGTACCGATTCGCTCCGGATCACCCTCCCGCGCCGTTGGATCTAATTAAAACCCACGGCTCAGATCTGCCCGTAACGGTTCGCTAACTTATCTAATTCTACGCGTTGGATCCAGATCTGACGGCTACAAATCAACTAACCAAACTCGAGCGGCGCTAGCGGCGGCGACTGGCGGCGGCGCGTCTGACAGCGGCGGCGCTGGCGTTCTATGTCGCGCGGGAGTGGGGGAAGTGGCTTACCAGAACCGCGGTGGCGTGCTGAAGCTCAAGGTGGCGTTGGCTCGGGAAGGGGCGCACTGGCACGGTCTCAGGGCCTCGTCGGAGTTGCGGGCGGCGTCTGTCGCTTGCAGTCGTGGTTGTTGCCGAGGTTTGGCGTCGCCCTAGCACGAACCAGAGGCATCAGGAGTTGCGCAAGACGCAGGCGAACAAACTCGCATGAAGGAGGGGGCAAGGGGCGCTCGGGTTTTACCTCAATTGGTCAACGGAGTCAAGCGGCAGCACAGGTGGTTGTGGTCGTGAACGGAAACGACGACCTGGGTCACGAGCAGGCAAAAGAAAGGTGTCAGCAGGTGCACAAGATCATGCTGAGCATCATCGTTTGAACCAGAGAGAGGGGGGCGGTCGAGGCTCACCGGAATTAGTCGCCGGAGCCGTCAGTACTGCGGTGCTTCGAAGACAAATGCGCGCAGCCTGGTGGCGGAGTGAGCGAGGAGAGTGGGGGGAAATGCTCGCGGTGCAGAGGGGATTAAATAGGCCCAAGCGCGACAGGAAACGCCTGCGGCATCAAGGCTAATTACGCCGCGCCATTACCGGCATTGACAGCAGCGGCGACGCGGTCTGCGGGCGCGGTTTGGGGAAGACGAGGGCGACGTGGAGAGGGCCCGCTCGTTAGCGAAACATGCAGAAAGGAGGTGGGGTCTGGCCGTCAGCGGCTGTGGGGGTGCGCTTGCGCGTGCGAGAGGGAGAGGAATGGCCCGGGTGGGCTAGTTGGGCCAGTTCTGTTGCTGGGCTAGAATCCTGGCGCTGGCCCTTTTCTAATTCTTTCTCCTTTTTCTTTTTCTGTTTCAATTTTCTGAATTGATTTTCAAATGAATTCAAGTTCCATTTGAATTCAAATATTCTTGGGATTTTTGCAGTGAGCAGTAGTCTCAAATATATGCATAAAATCATGTGGTTGCTTTGCAAAGGCTTGGTCAAGCTTGGAGAACAAAATATCAGAGACTTGGCACTTGGTTTGCAAAATTTGAGAAATGGTTTTTGAAACCATTTCCATTTTGTAAAACTTGGTTCAAATTCCACACTCAATCCATTCAACAAAGGAAACAAGCATTCAAGGTTTAAAACATTCAAACCCTCAAATGGTGATGGCCATTTGATTTTTAGGTTGCTCACATAAAAGGATAGCACTAAGTGCTTTGTTTTCCTGAAATGAGTTTTGAAATTGATCTCAATTCTATATGCATGCATGAATGATATGCAATCATTGAAATCATGATTTTAGGGATGTTACAAATCTAACCCCCTTAAGGTGAATCTCGCTCTCGATATTCGGATTGGCTAGCAAATAGGTGAGGGTGGTCTTTCCGAAGATCATCTTCTCTTTCCCATGTTGCTTCCTCTTCGGTATGATGATTCCATTGTACTTTGCAAAACTTGATAGTCTTTGTCCTTGTGACTCTTTCTGCAGTCTCAAGAATCTTGATAGGCTTTTCTTCATAAGTGAGATCACTTTCTAGTTGAACTTCTTCCAAAGGTATGGTATCCTTCAAAGAAGTTTCTTCCATTTCTGGGTGACATTTCTTAAGATGACTCACATGAAACACATTATGGACTGCTGACAGAGATGCTGGCAGTTCAATTTCATAAGCAACTTCTCCTTTGCGACTCAGAATCTTGAATGGCCCAACATATCTTGGTGCCAACTTCCCTTTGACTCCAAATCTTTTCACTCCACGAAGTGGTGATACTCTAAGATAAGCTCTATCACCAACTTCGTAGGTGACTTCTCTAAGCTTAGGATCGGCCTAGCTTTTCTGTCGGGACTGTGCTATCTTCAACCTGTCCTTAACCAATTTGACCTTCTCTTCGGCTTCTTTGATAAGATCTGGCCCAAATAAACTTTTTTCTCCCACACCATTCCATAACAATGGGGTGGTACATTTTCTTCTGTAGAGAAACTCAAACGGTGCCATCTCAATGCTGGCTTGATAGCTGTTGTTATAAGAAAATTCTGCGTAAGGCAGACTTTCATCCCAACTTGCTCCATAGTCTAGGGCACATGCCCTCAACATGTCCTCAAGAATTTGATTAGTCCTTTTTGTTTGCCCATCGGTTTGAGGATGAAAAGCGGTACTGAATTCCAACCTCGTTCCCAATGACTCGTGTAGCTGTCTCGAAAAATGGGAAGTGAATTGGGTTCCCCTATCAGCCACAATACTCTTAGGCACACCATGAAGACATACAATTCTACTCATGTAGATTTTGGCTAACTTGGCACTTGTATAGGTTGTCTTCACGGGTATGAAATGAGCCACTTTAGTTAGGCGATCCACTACTACCCATATGGAATCATATCCTGATCTGGTCCTTGGTAATCCGGTAATGAAATCCATACCAATCTTGTCCCACTTCCAATCAGGAATAGGTAGTGGTTGAAGCAAACCCGCTGGTTTCTGATGCTCCGCTTTTACTCTACTACACACATCACACAAGGCAATATGTTCGGCGATGTCCCTTTTGAGATTGTTCCACCAAAATCTTTCCTTCATGTCCATGTACATTTTAGTGTTTTCCGGGTGAATAGAATACGGAGAGTTGTGGGCTTATTGCAGAATCAGTTTCCGCATCTCCGGGTCTTGTGGAACACAAATACGTTTCCCATGCCATAAAGTACCTTGTTCGTCTACATGGAAATTTTTAGCTTTCCCTTGGCTAATCCTTTCCTTAATCTCTTCAATTTCTTTATCAGTCTTTTGAGCTTCTCGAATCTTGTCCAACAAAGTGGGTTGGACATCTAAAGACATGAGATGTCCCTTTGGCACAATCTCCAATCTGAGTTCTTTGAATTGAGTACACAAATCATCTGGCAATTCTCCTTTGGTAAGGCCATTCACAAACACCTTACGACTTAGAGCATCTGCTACAACATTTGCTTTACCAGGGTGGTATTGCAAACTTAAGTCATAATCCTTGATAAGCTCTAACCATCTTCTTTGTCTCATATTGATTTCCTTTTGGGTGAAGATATACTTCAAACTTTTGTGATCTGTGAACACTTCACAACGCTTTCCCAAAAGGTAATGTCTCCATGTTTTGAGTGCATGGACGACGGAGGCTAACTCTAAATCATGAGTAGGATAGTTTACTTCATGAGTTTTGAGTTGTCTCGAGGCATAGGCCACAACTTTACCGTCTTGCATAAGTACAACACCCAAACCTTGATGAGACGCATCACAATATACTTGGAAATCCTTTTCCAAATCTGGCAGACATAGAACTGGTGCTGTCACTAGTCTCTTCTTCAATTCTTGGAAGCTGACTTCACAACCTTCAGACCATGCAAACTTCTTGTCTTTCTTTAGCAATTCTGTCATGGGCTTAGCAACCTTTGAGAAATTCTCAATGAACCTTCTGTAGTAACCTGCTAGGACAAGGAAACTATGAACCTCTTTCACGTTCTTAGGAGATTCCCATTCAGTCACAGCTGAAACCTTAGCAGGATCAACTGCTACACCATCTTTTGTCATAACATGACCAAGAAATCCAACTTCTTCTAACCAGAACTCACACTTGCTAAATTTGGCATATAGTTCATGCTCTCTCAACTTCTCAAGTATCAAACGCAAATGTCCTTCATGCTCTTCCTTGCTCTTGGAGTAGACTAAGATGTCATCGATGAAAACGACAACGAACTTATCAAGAAATTCCATGAACACCTTGCTCATCATATTCATGAAGTATGCTGGAGCATTGGTTAAGCCGAAAGGCATTACGGTATACTCATACAATCCATACCTTGTGGTGAATGTTGTTTTAGGTATGTCTTGCTCTCTTATCTTGAGTTGAAAATAGCCTGACCTTAGATCAATCTTTGAGAACACACATGCTCCCTCAAGCTGATCAAATAAGTCATTGATTCTAGGCAAAGGATATTTGTTCTTGATAGTTACCTCGTTGAGTGAACGGTAATCTATGCATAACCTTTGGCTTCTATCCTTCTTCTCCACGAACAAAAACTGGGGCTCCCCAAGATGAAGAACTTGGTTGAATAAATCCTTTCTGCAACTGTTCTCCTAGTTGCTTCTTGAGCTCCTTTAGTTCATCAACTGACATTTTGTATGGTCTCTTTTGCTATTGGTCCAGAACCTGGTACCAAATCTATCAGAAATTCCACATCTCTATCTGGTGGCATTCCTGGCAATTCTTCCGGGAATACATCCGGATACTCACACACAATTGGCACACTGTCCATGCTAACCCCCTTAAGAGAATTAAGCATACTCCTTTTTGCTCCAAAGTTGGTCTTGAATCTGATCCTTTTATTATCCGGAGTTGTAAGTGAGACGGTATGGCTGGCACAATCTATCACTCCCTTGTACTTAGTCATCCAGTCCATTCCCAGAATGACATCCAAACCTTGGGAGTTTAATATTATCAAGTTAACGGGAAACTTATACTTCCCAAATTCTATGACTAGATCATGGCATCCTGAATTCACTATCATTTCTCCACCAGGAGAACTTACTTTTATAGGACACCCAATAGATTCTACCGGTAGTTCATTTCTTTCAACAAATGCTCTTGATATGAATGAATGAGATGCACCAGTATCAAAGAGTACAAATGCTGGAATGGAATTGAGTCTGAACTTACCAGCAACAGCGTCAGGTTCCTCATAGACCTCATCCACATTAATGTGGTTCACCTGACCTTTCTGGAAAGGATTGGGCTTGACAGGTCCTTCAACTTTCTTTTCGGGGCACTCATTTTCATAGTGTCCCATCTTCTTGCATTTGAAGCATTCAACCTGACTGATGTCCCTTTTAGCAGACTGACTTCCACTTCCACTACCATTCCCATTGTGGTGGCTCTTATGTCCACTCTTGTGGTTCTTGTATTTGTCATTGTCATGACTGCGGTGATGCTTGTTGTCATGACGGTTGTGGTTGTTGTGCTTGTTGAATTTCCCATGCTTGTGGGATCCTGAGCTTCCACTGTCATCATAGTGAGATCGTTTGTGAGACGATCCCGAGTTGTGCTTGTCGGAGTGTTTCCTCTTCCTACTCTCGACTTGCTTCATTTTGTTCTCCAATATAGCCGCCTTGTCACAGAGCGACTGATAAGTGGGAACATATGCCACAGCCAGCTGCAGATTCAGCTCATCATTCAGGCCTTCCAGAAATTTTTCCTTTCTTTTGGCATGTGTGTCAGCCTCATCCGGTGCATAACGCGCCAGATTATTGAACTCTTCAATGTATTCAGCCACGCTGCAGTGGCGCTGCTTCAGATTGTGGAACTCCTTCTTTTTCAGGCTCATTATTCCCGATGAGATATGAGCAGTGCGAAAGCCATCCTCAAAGATCGCCCAAGTCACCTCATTTATAGGAGTGGTGATTTGGAAGTTGTCCCACCAAGTGGCGGCTGGCCCTTCCAGCAGATGTGCTGCAAATCTGACCTTTTCAGCGTCCGTGCAGCCCACGGTCACTAAGTCCTTGTTTACAGAACGTAGCCAATCATTGGCCACCATGGGATCAGTCGTCCCCGAGAACTTAGCTGGCCTCAAACGCAGAAATCTGGTGAGCATATCAAAGCCCGGAGGGTTGTTGTTGTTGTTGTTGTTGTTGTTATTGTTGTTTTTATTGGGGTTGTTGTTGTTATTATTATTCTGGTTCTGGATGAATGTTGTCATCATCTGCATAAGCTGTGTTTGAGCATTCATCATTTGCTGCATTTCCGGAGTTATGTTGTTGTTGTTGGGGTTGGGGTTTGTGCGACGGGGAGGCATCTGTGGTTTGTTCAAATAGAGATAAGAATGAGATACCCATAGATGTTTTCATGCACATTACATCACATAAGCAAACACAAGCATGCAACAGAAGATAAAAGTTCAAAAACCAGATAACAAGTTCACAAAGTAAAACACACAAGTGGCAAGCCATCCACATGTCGGATGGTCCAATAACAAGTTCACAAATAACAAGTACGATAATAAAAGATAAACGAGTAGTCAAGTCTACTCATCAGCATCAATCTCCTCCTCGACAAAGGTAAGACCTGCGTTCTCCATCGCGGTCTTGTTCTCCTCAATGGTAGTGGTCAAGGACTCGATCTTGGCCTTGAGAGCCCTCTTCTGGGAACGAAGCCTCTCAATCACCATCTGCTGCTGCTCTAGCTCGAAATCCTTGGACTTCAGTTCTTCAGTCATGTCCCGGATCTTCTTGTTCCTATCCTGGACGCGTTTCTCCTGACTCTTGAACTTCTGGTCCTGGGTCTCGAACTTCGCCTCCATTTCCTTGACTATCTCGTCCTGCTGTGCGAAAAGCTTGTCCTTCTCGTGAAGCTGCACCTAGAGCTCATCATTACTGAGCATGACATTGGTCCTGTCCGTGTCCACGTGCCTAATGAGAGACTCTAAGTCCTGGAGATAGAGACGTATCGGCTCTGCTGCATCCCTCGAGTCGTCCTCGAAGTCGATGGACTCTCCATCATCATCACGTCTTCCGAAGACGTGGAAGTGGGTGCCCCTAACCTATCAGGAGTGACGGCCTAGCAGACGTCCTATCAGGTCCTGCATGACTACCTCGATGCCTCTCTCCCTGTCGTCGTGCATAAGCTTGAAGACGATGGCCTCCGTAGTAGGCTCTGTCTAGCGTCCGAGCTGGTTCACCTTGAAGCCCCAAAGGTCCTTCCTCTCGAACTTGGTGAGTGGATGCACCATGATGGTGGGAAGAGGGAGATTGAGCAAGGTGGTAAGCTCAACGATACGAGGACCAAAGCGGGTAACCTGGAACTCCTCAACAGTGCTGATGGTAATAGGCATCTATTTATAAGATAGAAAAGTTAGGACAACATAATTTAAGATAAAATAAGACAAACATCTCATACATATCCTTGGAACACAATATCACATAAGTCATGCATACATGAATCCATTACATCAACCAAGGTGCAAACTTATTTAAGGTATCATTTGGAAAATAAGGTGATAGGTGGTGGTCCAACTAACGAAGTGCGTTTACAATCCTATCTCACTGGATCTGTTGGCTAACACAATGTTCCTAGAGGCAATCAGCCTATCTTGTTCAGATGATTCCATCACTAAGTCTATAATATCTCCCCTTAAGGTTTGGTTGGTGGCTTCCAACTCTTGGGTATGTTCCTTCTCTTTCTCTAAGTCTTTTTGGAGGTTTAGCATTCTGCACTTGACTCTAGCACTAAGTTCTTTGATAGTCCTCCAAGCTGCTTCTCTTGCTGACTCAAAGAATGTGGTGTGCACCACAGTGTTGGTGTACATGCAGAAACCTCTTTCTTTGTGGTTGTCTTCCTTGTTTTTGTACAAGTGAAGTCAATCCTTCATACTTTTACTCTTTCCACTGGACTCAAAGTCAATTATTCTAAGTCCAGCATGATGCCAATTAATATGGATTCAGAGAGGCTTGGGCATTTTGCCAATACCCTTTCTTGCCTCACTTGTTCCTTGCCTTTTACCTACCTTGGTTTGCCCCTGAGCTTGAATAAACCTGCTGTGGAACACTTCTTGCCTATTGTTCAGAGAGTTGAAAGAAGGTTGTGTGGAATAGTTGACTTCCTGAATTATGGGGGGAAATTGCAGTTAATTAAATCTGTGCTATCTTCCCTTCCCATATACTACATGAGTTGTTTTGATCTCCCTGTCACTATCAAGGAGCAGTTGATTAAATATATGAGGCAATGCTTGTGGAGAAAGAAAACTTCTGATGTTCAAGCTAGAGGTACTGCTCTTGTTGCATGGAAGAAAGTTTGTAGACCCAAAAGCCAGGGAGGATTGGGAGTTCTTGATATTAATGTTCAAAATTCTGCTCTTCTTTTGAAGAATTTGGATAAGTTTTATAATCATAAGGATATCCCTTGGGTTCACTTGATTTGGAATACTTACTATTGCAATGATAAGCTACCTGGAAGAAGTCTTGAGGGATCCTTTTGGTGGAAAGCTCATCTAAAACTGATTGAAATTTTTAAAGGACTTGCAAAGTGCTTGGTTGGACATGGGAAATCCACACTATTCTGGACTGATATGTGGAATGATAGTTGCCTTGAACATAAGCTTCCTCACCTCCTCTCATATGCAAAAGACCCTCACATCTCTGTCAGTGAGTTCCGACATACTGCAAATACTCAGGATCTCTTTTATCTTCCTTTGTCCCAACAAGCTTATCAGGAATACCAAAGTCTTGATCAAATTCTCAATTCTGGCAGGGAACGGGAATCTGATTGTTGGTCTTACATTTGGGGCAGTAATTTTTCGGTCAAAAAGGCTTACTGCTCTTTAGTCGGTTACCAACCAGTGCAGCCACATTTCTCTTGGATATGGAAATCTTCTTGTCAACAAAAGCACAAGTTCTTCTTCTGGCTCTTACTGCTTGATAGACTCAACACAAGAAATCTTCTGAAAAGGAAATGTTTTTCTCTGGCATCTTATGATTGTGTCTTCCAGGGCTGCAATAGTGAAGAAACCAGTTTACATTTGTTTTGGGAATGCCCCTTTGCAAGAGCCTGCTGGGCTGAAATTTCACAGGTCAATTTGGCTAATCAAAACATCTTTACAGTTTTAGACAGTATTAAAAAAGATCTCAAGGTCCCTTTTGCAATGGAAATTCTGATTATTGGAACTTGGAGCATCTGGATTTGCAGAAATAATGAAATTTTCAACAATCAGCATGCATCGATGGAGACCTGGAAGGCTATTTTAGCTCAGGAATTAAGATGGGTCCTTTATAGAATTAAGAAGAAGTATTATCAAGGTCTTAAGATTTGGATTGAAATCAATTTAGACAGGAGATAGTTGATTAGCACGTTATCCCTCTTTTTTGAGGTGGAATTTGGTTGTAAATATTCTTTTGTAACTCTATATAATATATAAAAGTTGCAGTGGGGTTTTTTTGCCCTACTGTTTTACCCTCAAAAAAAAAGTTGTACCCACCAGTACTCAACTCCTTCATCCATCACTGGGAAGCCTTTGTACACAGCTGCACCATGTATTTCCATTGCCACCATGAGGTCCTTGAGAATTTTGGGAAACTCAGTCTCACACTCCAAGGTCATGGTCATGAGTGGTCCTTTCTTTACGGCTTCGTTGATGGAGTTCATCTACAAATAGAGATGAGAAGAGAAGATTAGAAAAGTTTACGAGAAGAATAGACAAGTGTAGAAGTAGTTGAAAAATTTTCCTTAGTGGTTTCCAATCCTAGGGTCATAATCCTACAGGCAACACAGTGCTCTGATACCATCTGTAAGATCCCTCCTTTGTAAAGGAAAAGGATCCCTGTGATTGCAATGCTAGTCCCTGGATCATTGCTAGCATCCACAGTTTAAGATGAAGTACACAGATACAAAGGTCATTTATTACATCCATTCTAGAGATAAAACATAGTCTTTTACAACTCAAGGCCACAGGCCTAATACAAGAGTTTTGGAATAAGTAAATAAACATAAGTCTTCATCTTCATGAGCCACAGGCAAGCATGTTGAGTGTAGACTCATGACACCTAATCATCATCGGAGTAACCTGCAACATCACAAGTTACAGCCACAGTGGGTCAATACTTTGGAATAGTATTGGCAAGTGATACCTAAGTAAATTTTAAGTGGACTATATTACTATATGCATTTTGGCTAAGTGTAGTTTGGCTTGCTTTGCTCAAAATAGGTTTTTCCTATTAGTTGAAAACACTAAGTTTTTCTTTGTCAAAAACTTTCCCAAGAAACCACCAATAGACATTGGGGTCCTTCACCCTTGTTCACCCACAAGTTTTACTTAGAAGTTGGAGTGATGAGATTCTTGTAGCTTCCATGTCTTGATGCTCAAGTTGTCCATTGCCATGGACTTGGCTAAGTACTTAGATTTTTCCATCTGCAGAGGTTGTGCACTTTCCCCACCAGACATGGTTTCCCAAGACAGGACCTTTCAGAAGCCTTCCCTTAGCCAAATGGACGCGTTCCAACCTATCATCCCACTACCACCAATTGTCCAAATGACTAAGTTCTAGCAACCTATATGATCAAGGCAGAGCCCATATTGCCAAGTGGCTGCACTATAAGCTTCTCAACACTTGGCCTCCAAATCCCTTTGTGCCTGGGTGGCATACCACAAGTGTGATACACAAGGTAAACCATGTCCATGGGCCTTGTGTAACCACTCAACCAAAAACCACCATTCAAGTCCCGTTCCACCCAGGAGGTTCATTGACTTAGTTGTTTTATTAAGAAAAACATAAGTCCAAAAGACTTAGAAATATTTTCATCATAGCATGTATATGCTTTACCAACCCTTGTTTGCTACTAGCTAGGCTAAGCATGGCATAGTAACTTAACTTAGGAAATTCCCTAGCAATTCTACAATTCTACAACTACTTAGGATTTCCCAACATAGCATTTGGCAAAAGTAGCATGCAAGACTTAGCAAAATATTTCTAATGCTTGTACAAAAATATAGGGATGGAAATATTCATGAAGTACCACTTGCCTTGGTAATGGGGAGAGTAGCACTCTTCACAATCACAGTCACTAGCAAAATCTACACAAAAATTTGTAGCACAAAATTACACACAATTCATATACAAACAAAAATATGAATGCATGCATGCAAGAAAATGCTAAGTGATGATTTTTGAAAACTCCACCAAGCAAGTGCATGAAACAGAAACATAACCAAGTTAAAAACTTGCTAACTAAACGTATTTAGCACTAAAACAATTTACTAAACAAATTCTATACTCAAAATAGTCCTAAACAAGTTTCTGCATATAAAGTCATTTTAATAGAAACATTTCACTAAACACATTGCAGATTCAGAAAGGGCTTGTCTCCCTGATTCCAACGGTATAAAATTTGCAAAAATCTAACATGGGAAACAAAAGTTATAGCCATTTGAAATTTAGATCTAAATCTGATTTGAATTCTGTTTTTTGAATCTAACCCAAGCCACGCGTCATGTTTCTATTGGCGCGTACCGATTCGCTCCGGATCACCCTCCCGCGCCGTTGGATCTAATTAAAACCCACGGCTCAGATCTGCCCGTAACGGTTCGCTAACTTATCTAATTATACGCGTTGGATCCAGATCTGACGGCCACAAATCAACTAACCAAACTCGAGCGGCGCTAGCGGCGGCGACTGGCGGCGGCGCGTCTGACAGCGGCGGCGCTGGCGTTCTAGGTCGCGCGGGAGTGGGGGAAGTGGCTTACCAGAACCGCGGTGGCGTGCTGAAGCTCAAGGTGGCGTTGGCTCGAGAAGGGGCGCACTGGCACGGTCTCAGGGGCTCGTCGGAGTTGCGGGCGGCGTCTGTCGCTTACAATCGTGGTTGTTGCCGAGGTTTGGCGTCGCCCTAGCACGAACCAGAGGCATCAGGAGTTGCGCAAGACGCAGGCGAACAAACTCGCATGAAGGAGGGGGCAAGGGGCGCTCGGGTTTTACCTCAATTGGTCGCCGGAGTCAAGCGGCAGTGCAGGTGGTTGCGGTCGTGAACGGAAACGACGACCTGGGTCACGAGCAGGCAAAATAAAGGTGTCAGCAGGTGCACAAGATCATGCTGAGCATCATCGTTTGAACCAGAGAGAGGGGGGCGGTCGAGGCTCACCGGAATTAGTCGCCGGAGCCGTCAGTACTGCGGTGCTTCGAAGACAAATGCGCGCAGCCTAGTGGCGGAGTGAGCGAGGAGAGTGGGGGGAAATGCTCGCGGTGCAGAGGGGATTAAATAGGCCCAAGCGCGACAGGAAACGCCTGCGGCATCAAGGCTAATTACGCCGCACCATTACCGGCATTGACAGCAGCGGCGACGCGGTCTGCGGGCGCGGTTTGGGGAAGACGAGGGCGACGTGGAGAGGGCCCGCTCGTTAGCGAAACGTGCAGAAAGGAGGTGGGGTCTGGCCGTCAGCGGCTGTGGGGGTGCGCTTGCGCGTGCGAGAGGGAGAGGAATGGCCCGGGTGGTCTAGTTGGGCCAGTTCTGTTGCTGGGCTAGAATCCTGGCGCTGGCCCTTTTCTAATTCTTTCTCCTTTTTCTTTTTCTGTTTCAATTTTCTGAATTGATTTTCAAATGAATTCAAGTTCCATTTGAATTCAAATCTTCTTGGGATTTTTGCAGTGAGCAGTAGTCTCAAATATAGGCATAAAATCATGTGGTTGCTTTGCAAAGGCTTGGTCAAGCTTGGAGAACAAAATATCAGAGACTTGGCACTTGGTTTGCAAAATTTGAGAAATGGTTTTTGAATCCATTTCCATTTTGTAAAACTTGGTTCAAATTCCACACTCAATCCATTCAACAAAGGAAACAAGCATTCAAGGTTTAAAACATTCAAACCCTCAAATGGTGATGGCCATTTGATTTTTAGCTTGCTCACATAAAAGGATAGCACTAAGTGCTTTGTTTTCCTGAAATGAGTTTTGAAATTGATCTCAATTCTATATGCATGCATGAATGATATGCAATCTTTGAAATCATGATTTTAGGGATGTTACAGAGAAGCTGAAATTGCTAGAAGCAATAGTGTGTGCACTATCACCACCACCAATATAGATGCCACTAAACCACAAGAAGTCCCTATTCCTCCTACCACAATGCCTAAAACCAGTGATTCTACTACTATTGATGCTAAGTTTGATTTTGATCTTGATGGTTACAATATTTTTGAAGTGATTATGTTCCTACAAAAGCTTTCTAGAAGTCTTGATGCTAGTGATATGAATGTAGATTTTACCAAACACATTACAGATTCTCTAATTAAAATTAAGGAAGAAAAGTTGAAACACAAAGCCTCTATTCCTAGAAAAGTACAAGATAGTTGACAACCCATTTTTAATATGCAAGTGAATGACTTTGATCTCAAAGCATCATGTGACCTTGGTTCTAGTGTCTCTATTATGCCTAGAAAGATTTATGAAATGCTTGATTTTGCCACCTTTGGAAGATTGCTATTTGGATGTCCCACTTAATGATAATGCTAAAAAGAAACTCATGGGGAGTGTTAATGATGTTCTTATTATGGTTAACAATGCCTATGTCCCTGTTGATTTCTATGTTTTGGATGTTGAATACAATGCTTCTTGTCCTATTACTTTGGGAAGACCTTTTCTTAGAACTGTTGGTGCCATCATTGATATGAAAGAAGGTACCATTAAATATCAATTTCCATTCAAGAAAGGTATTGAACACTTCCCTATGAGGAGATATAAGTTGCGTTTTGCTCCTCCTCTGAAAGCAAGGTTGGATGTTAATGCTTCTTGATTTGAAAATACTTGATTCTTGCTTCTTGTGCCTAACTTAAAGGCGTTAAAGAAAAGTACTTATTGGGAGATAACCCAAAAGTTTTCTTGAGTCTTGGAAGTTATTACCTCTGTAATGACATCTCTTATCGTTTTTATTTGGTTTTCGTGCCAAGAATAACCTATGATGATAGGGAAGTAAGATTTGGGGAGTTGCTGTCCCGAAACAGATTTTTGTGCTCCACCGTAAATATTCGTGTAAAATCTCTGCAAGTCGGATTGAGTTGTAATTTTCTGAATAAATCACTCGCGTTGTTAGCTAACTTTTGTTAGTTCAACAGTCTTTGATTTGAGCAACAGAAGGTCTTCGACAAAATCGATTTCTACCTGCTGGTCTGTTTTGACAGATTTCTACCATTATTTGCATTTGCTTCTTATTGATTCCTTTTTGGGTTCTTTTTGGGAAATTGAGATTTTTGAGGGAATTGCTACAGTAGCTTTTGTTTTTAGTGAAAGTTTTTCTGTTTTAAAACTAAACCCCAAGGTTTTATTATCTTTTGAATACACTAATGTTGCTAATGAAGATTGTGTGAAGTTTTGTATGAAGGAAAATTTGCATGTGTAGAGAAAGAATGATGTAATGAGATGAAGAATGGACAAAATCTCAAGCTTGGGGATGCCACCCCGTGTCACCCCAAGAAATATTCAAGAGGTACAAGCATCAAATCTAGGGGATGCCTTGGGCATCCCCTTCTTCATCAATAAAAATCGCAGGTCTTTCTAGACACTTCGTTTTTATTGTTTCATGCACAAGTTGTGTTGTTCTTGGAGCGTCTTAGTTTTTGTTTTTGGTTTTTGGTTTGCTTAGTTTGCTTGAATAAAGTAGTTTGGGTCCCTGTTCTCGCTGTCTTGTTTCAAATAAGTTGATTGGTGTTAGAGAGGAGTAGAAAGTTCTTGCTTGAATAGTACAAGAGGAGCTTGATTTGACTATGACTTAGACTTTATCATGTCATGCTAGATGTTGTTTTGACCTTATTCTTAGTGATTATTGTTTTAGCATGACTTGTTCCAAACAATTGGGATTCCTTAATGTGCCTTGGAGGAATCATCCATTGTTTTTGTATACAAAATCATAGTATTGTGGTATTCTCCTTTGATGCTTTGTTTGGGTTGACTTGGCACATGCTCACACCATGTTATGACTATGAACAAGTCACCATAGACTCTATGATCACTAATTCCTTGACCTGTAGTACCACTTTATGCTTTGATTAGTAATGTTTTGTTGCTCTGCATGATTATGGCCATTATTGCTCTCTTAGTTGGTCGCTCCCAGTCTTTTGCTAGCCTCCACTTGTATGACTAAGCTCTACTCATGCATCCAACTCCCAAGAAACCAAGTTATTCCAAACTGTCCACTATAAATTCCTATGCATGGTGTGTTACACCATTCCAAGTATATTCTTGTTTTCATCTACCTTCCAATTAAAAAGTCTCTTTGTTATGTGAAAACTTAGTGATTAAAGCTCTCATGAACTTGATGGCCCACTTTATTTTTCTTGCCCCTAAATAAACTTCAACCATTGTGTCATGTATGTTGTATATACTTCCACTTATACGTTGGAATTAGCAGAACCATGTTGTCATGGGGAACTCTTTCAACATTGCACTTGTACATTGTACCCAGTTAATATCATGTTATTTTGTCTATGGATGTCGTCGGTGTGAAATGAAAGGAGAGCTTGTAAGTCCATGGAGTTATGTATGTGTGTTAGAGAAACTCCTGGGCCGCTAGCCTAAGCCATGCCTAATCATGGTGGAAACTTGCAACATCACCATAATGATCAATCTATGAAGCATTCTTCTTATAAAAAAGGGATTGAGAAAAAAATATGAGAAAAGAGGAAAGAGAGAAAAAAAGCACCCTTTTCCCATGGTAAATAAGAAGATTGCTGAGATGCTCATTGTTTTCTTGTCTTGTCATTTTGATTATGGGATAGCTCTTGTATCATATGCAAGGGGTACCCCGTTGACGGTTCTCTATGATACACATGTACTTACTATGACGAGAACTTACCGGTAACTAAACTTGAGTAGTATGAGGAGCGGCCCTCGTATTCAAGGGACATGAGATTGACATCTTATACTTTGTCAAGCATATACTCCATAGTTTGTTCACTTTAACCTTAATCACTTCAAGATGCTTATGATAGGGGCAATGAGAGCTGAAATCTAACAAGTACCATAATTTTTGGAAGCTCTTTTTGAGACTTGAAATACCTGCTTCCCTTTTATGAAGGTCCTTTCTTCCACCATTATATTGAGTCTCCACCTTTTATCCTTAGGAACCAATTAAGAGAGCATAGTTGCCATTCTTAGTTCTATGTGCATTGTCCCAAAACTTATTGATTGATTCATATTGTTGATATTGCTTGTTCTTGAACTATTTGTATCTAATCACTCTTATGAACTTTGAAGGTGTCATATGCATCTATTTGCTACTCCATGAGGGACAAGATGAATGCCACTATGCTATGTTTTCTATATGTGAAACAAACAAACGTCTTTCAATGCATTGTTATTCATGATCTTTGTTTGTAACCTTTCATGTTGCATGCATAATTACTTTGTCTTACTGTTAGAACTCCATCTTTCATCCTCATGTTTAGAGTTCTTTGATCCCAGCTTTCAATGCTTGCAAATGGTTTGATCTTGATTTTGATGGTGCATGTCACCTAAAAAATTCTTCTTCTTATCACTTACCTACTCGAGGACGAGCAGGAGTTAAGCTTGGGGATGCTTGATACGTCGTAAACGTATCTATAATTTTTGATGTTCCATGCTTGTTTAGTATCTACTTTGCTTTGCTTTGTATACACATTGAGGTGTTTTTATATGTTTTCTGGGACTAACCTATTAACAAGATGCCACAGTGCCAGTTGCATGTTTTCTTCTGTTTTTGGTTCCAGAAAAGGAAGAAAATCAATATTCGGAATTGGACGGGACAAAAGCCAATGTCAATATTTTCCATGGGGAACACGGAGCCAGGATACGAGACGGAGGAGAGCCACCAGGGAGCCACACCCCTGGCAACGTGGCCAAGCCTAGCCCGCGCCTGGGGGGGTGCTGCCACCCTGGGTGCCCTCCTGCCTCGCCTCTTCACCTATAAGAAGCCCCTGATACCAAAACCCTAAGTACCCGAACAATCTTACACGAAACAGTCTGTAGCCACCGCCACCATCGTCCCTAGATCGGGGGGATCTGAAGCTCTTCCCGGCACCCCACCGGAGGGGAGATCATCCTGGAGGCCTTCTTCATCATCATTCCAGCCTCCGGTATGAAGCGTGAGTAGTTCCACCTTGGACTACGGGTCCATGTAGTAGCTAGATGGTTGTCTCTCCTCCTTTGTTATACCATGTTAGATCTTGTGAGCTCCGTTCATGGTCAAGATCATCTATTTGTAATCATGCATGTTGTGTTTGCGGGGATCCGATGGCTATTGAGATTATTATGTAAAAATTTATTAATGGTTTTGTCTTATTGATTCTATCATGTATGTGTTGTTTGTGATCTTGCATGCTCTCCTTTTCTAATAGCTATCTTGGCCAAGTAGATGCTAGTGACTCCAAGAGGGAGTATTTATGCTCGATAGTGGTTCATGCCTCTATTTAATCTAAGGGAAGTGAAAGAAATCTCTAAGGTTGTAGATGTGTTGTTGCTACTAGGGAGAAAACAACGGTCTCTTGTTCATGGAACAAGTGGATTTTTTACCTTACACACTTTGTTTAATGTTGTTATCCGTTGCTTGCAACTTAATACTGAAGGGGGTTCGGATGATAACCTGAAGGTGGATTACTAGTCATAGATGCAGTTGGATGGCGGTCTATGTATCTTGTTGTATTGCCCAATCAAATCTCATAGGAACATGAATGTCTAGTATTGCATTGTTATGCCTTGCTCAGTCCTGTCAATTGCCCTACTGTAATTTGTTTACCCGTCATGCCATGTTTTTTTATCTTAAGGAGAACACCTGTAGTGAACTATGGACCCCGGTCCAATCTTTACCATTGATACATCTTCCACTGTTACTGTTTACTTTCTGCAAACCACCATTACCTTCCACACCATACAGTTAATCCTTTGTTTTCAGTGAACCGGTGAGATTGACAGCCTCACTGTTCGTTGGGGCAAAGTCTTGAGTTTGTGTTGTGCAGGTTTCCAAGTTGCTAGCAACACCTTTGAGTCGTTTCCTTCCTCCTACTGGTTTGATAACCTTGGTTTCTTACAGAGGGAAAAACTTGTTGTTGTGCTCATAATGCCTTCCTCTTGGGGTCTCCCAACTAAGCTCAACAATCAACTGAGCCATCATCATCAGCCTTCTTCCCCGTACCAGGAGGCGGATCTCATGGGCCAGATCCATTGTTAGTGGTGTCGAATTGTAACACCTCTGATAAAACCACTAGCAGAAATCGCTTGTCTTTATCTTTGTGCATCATTATGACCTCATGCATACTAAGTCACCTAAAACTTATTTTTAAAAGCCCTAGTTTGTTTTGTACAGTAATCCCCTCTCTTTTATTCAAAGTCAAACACAGATCTGCCTGGATATTTTATTTGCCTAAAAACTAATTACTAACATCTTTTAAATATTAAAGAAAAGGTTTATATTATTTTTGGGAGGCAACTAGCTAGGCCCAAAAGCCCAGCCGGCCACCTCCACTACTAAACCCCACCTAACCCTAGTTCCCACCCAAACCCAGTCCCTCACCTATTGCCGCCACCCACCTAAAACGCACACCCGCGCACATCTACACACACACACACCGGTTACACACACTCAACACAACACACACGCACTCGACACGCCCGTTGCCTGCATGTTACATTCTCCCCACCCCGTTTTTTTCTGCCGCACCTGGCCCACCGCCCCAACGCGTCGTCTCCCCCGCATGCGAGCCATGAGCTGCGTCGCTTTCCCTCGACCTCACTTGCTTCCCCAATCGCCCGCCGCCGACGGCCTCTCTCTGCGCCACCGCCTCTCCCTGCCCCTCGTCCTCAATTGTGCGAGGCCGCCGCTGCTCGACCCCGCGCCCTCCCGCTGTCCCGCATGGCACCGCCGCCTCCTGGACCTCATTGCTGCCATGCTTCGCGCGTCACCGCCCTATCGCCTGCGATCCGCGGTCTAAGCGCCCGACGCTAGGAGCTCTCCCTTACCCATGCTCGTCCTTGTGGGTGTCGCTCCTCCCCTCCGTTGACCCCAACGCCCTAGACCCCCGTGCCTCAGCAGTACACCTCTCCTTTGGCGCTTCCCCGTCCTATTCTTACCTCTGTCTCCTGGCGCTTCCTGCGTCGCCGACCTCCACCTCCTTCCCGTGCACCATCGTGACCGTCCGTGATCAAGCACTGCATCGCCCGGTCCTCTCCTGCGGGATCTCGCGGGTGCCAATGAACCAGGTCTCGAGTCCCTCCACTAGTAGATCTAGCCAACTCATGTGACCTCCACAGCTTACCGCCACCATATCATCCAAGCACAGGTGGTACTACTTCCTTTTTTGTTCCTCACCATGTTGATGTTGTCCCTTGGCTCCTCCGTTTGGCCTGGTCATCTGGTGCTGAGATGTTGTTACCCTAATGGAAGGGGTTGCCTGACTATAGCCGTGATGTCAATAGGCATCCCAAGATTTGCCCCGAAGATGAAACTGTGGTGGTGCGGCATAAACGATGACCGTATGAAGATGTGATACGTCATTCAAAGAGTATCAAAGCCCCGCAAGGATCTTTGTTCTCAGCTTTTGCCAAGATCTCTCGAGAACCATTGAGGTGCTGCTCGAAGTAAGCGAATTGCTGATTCAAACTCTACTCCTCGGAACGCCAAGTATCCTTCATGGATCTGAAGTCTGAGCCCTCGATCCCGGCGGATCCGAAGATCCCCGAAGACCGAACCGAACCCTGGCCACCCAAGTTCTCCGAACCGAGATGTTGGACCCGTCCCGATCCCCTATTTTATAAATTGACATATTATACTTGTTGCATATAATTCATCATGCTTGCATACATGTTTGGTGGTTTGGGGGCATTATGCCAATTTACCTCATAATTAAATATGTAGACCATATGCGGGCTTTTCTAGTCTTATATTGGCTCCATTTAAATTTGTGTAGAGAATCGCCATGTTTTTCCTTGTTAAGCCAACATTTAAAATACGGGGTACCTAAACAACATAAGCCACCTAATTAATTGTCGAGGCCCCGGTTCCGCTTAATATTTCGTAATTGCATCGCACTTTTTCCATGTCATACATCATACATGCCCGATCTTTTGCCGTAGTCTTAAATAGTGCATCGGTGTTTCTTCTAGTGCTTTGCTTCTTAACGAATTAGGCCGATAAGTTGATGCGTGTGTCGACCCCATCTTCGGTTGATCCTTTGGCAGTGTTTCTAGGCGAGCATTCTCCCCTTTCTACATATCTTACTTTATAGTCTTTATTTCCTCCTATTGATCTATTGCTATATGTGATGTAATGCTTTTGTTTTCATACCCGTGATATCCCTTGCAACCACTATAATGCCTTGGACACCTCATATTACCTGTTGTTTGGTAGATAGTCAATCTTGCGTGTCGTAGTTGCTTGCTTAGGTGTTGCTCGTGTCGTCAAGTACCACAGTTTTTGTAAGGTTGCTATATGCTTTATGGTAGAGATGATCATAGCTTTAATTATAGTTTAATAACTAATATTGAAAGTAGGTAAATAATGTAGAGGCGTTGGTGGGCAATAGATGTTATTTGGGTTTTAACCATCCACTTGTGTCCCATAGGACCCCAAGTACTTGATACATGTTTCTTGACTATCACACTATCCACATGTGGGACCATGAATACCCTTAGCCAGAGCTTGAGTCATAACTTATTTCCTGGGGGCACAAACTAGTTTGGGGCTATATTACTATCATGTACTTATGCCATGCTACTTATCTATTTACTACTGTTGCTCGTGGAGAGAGTTTACTACTATAATGTTTAGGAACCTCGTGTCGTGTTTTCGCTGTATCGACAATCCCAGTGACACTTTTGGGTTCCTAGTCATTTACAGCCGTTGCCACACACCCTGGGTCCGTTGTGGAGCCGTCCGACTTTGTAGCGGGGTAGCTTAGTAGGGTGGACCCCTAAAATATTTTATGAATCTTCTGATTGCTTTGTCATGATGCCTCGTTGGGTTTTCATTTAGTTTTTCAGAGGTTGATCGTGATTGTGTTGCTATTTGTGCACCCCTGCAGTGTAAATCTTTCTAAAAGTCGTGTTCGCGGTTATGGACGAATTGAAGCACATTATCTCGATCATAGACAACTATAACTAAAGTAGTGCTATAAATTTTACTTTGGAATGACTAGTAATCAGCTCACTATAACGGAATGGCTAAATAAAAACTGATGGAGTTGGTATGCCTTATGCCATATGTATCTGACTAGTAAGTACTGCAACTGCAACAGAATGGTCAACTAAAATTCTCACTTCTTATGATATCAGGATGATTCATGCTATCAATATCTGACTAGTAATTGATGCAACTATAATGGAATGAATAAAATAGCCAACTTTGTGAGTTTCCTCGGTATGACTTCCTTGTTTGGTCTCGAGGGGGAATACCAGGATGGGTATGCTTGGTGATAGAATCATGTATGATTCGAATAGGTCTTTCTTATCCCTCTCTAATAGCCTCCAGATATATCGAGTCTCTATAGGTTGTTTAGCGCATTCTTCGCTACCGCATCAGTCGACCATACCTATGTAGGCGAGTGTTGGGGATATGCTATATGGGTATCCTCATAGCATGTCTCCTATCCGGATTACCCGGGTGGCCCACAGTTGCTAGCATGGCCCATGGCCTGCTGGGCGGCCCAGTTATATGGATCCAGAAGGGAGGCCCATGCCGTATAAAGGAAGGCTATGGTGGAGTCACCAGCGTACCCGGAGCGTTGGAGTACAAGACACACAAGACTAGTAATAGACAGTATAGGACTCTATAACCTATCCCATTAGGACTTTTCCCTGTAACCCTAGGACCTGGCGACTATATAAGTCAGGACTATGGGAGCCTTTAGGGCATGATAACTTAGACAATCTCAGACAACCTCGCACAGCAAACCTATCTCTGTAACTCGGTGTATTGCCATTATAGTGATTTATAGCAGGAGTAGGATTCCGCCACCGTTGTGGGATCTGAACCTGCGTAGCTGTGTTACCTCGTACCCGTCAACCGTCCGCCTTCCCCCATGTCTCTAAACATGCACTGTGAGGACCCCTCCATGGCGTACTCGTCGGCAATACCACGACAGTTGGCGCCCAACGTGGGGCAAGAGGCGCTTCAGGCTCTTCAACGGGCGAGGACCAAGATCTTCACGGGAATCGGCGAAACCATACCCATCGGTGGCGTTCTCTTCTCTGGCAACGTTCCGATCGTCCCTCCCGACGAGTTCTGGATCCCGGCGAAGACGAACCATACGCGGTGTTCGATCGTTCCTATCGGAGACATCCACCTCTTCATTGGCGAAACCGACTCGGGCACTAGTTCCCTGGGAGCCGGAGGAGCATCAAGGCCCGCACGGACCGCCTACGGGCAGGATACGTTCGCGGAAGGATCGATGTCAAATCTCCCTTTGGAGTTTGCTGGCAAAGATCGGAAAAATTCAAGGACCACCCAAACCGCCCCTGTGAAGGATATAAAGGTGGAAGATCACTGCAAGTCCGCCGGCTTCGTCCGTGCGTCTGGACAGCAGAGATCCAAGTTCGTCGGCGTGGTTACCATCTTCGATCTGGCGCGTTGCATTCAGAGAGAGGTGGCTTCGTATATGAGCCGATCTGGCCCACTACCCCAATGATGATGCTATGTATCACTTTGTGGAAGGACTGGACCATGGCACGCTCCTCCAGCATTCTCTAAGACGGCAGCAGGCGTCGGGACGCCTTACCTTCAAAGGCATGGTGAACACCGTCAACAACTATGCGGAGGCCGAAGCGGCATCTTAGACAACACTTGCACTCATTGACGGAGCCCCTCCGATTCAGCCACCGCACAATCGCCTCCGCCCGCCATCGTCGCAGTCGCGCCGCCACCTCCAATCATCATCGCTGCTGTTGCACCTCCACCGCCCGTCATCGAGGAAGTCCTCTCACCCTCCGACTCTGTGATTGACGCGCTATACGACGACTTCAGTGCAGATTCGGAGGAGATAGATTTCAGTCCAGAGGAACTAGACTCAGCCATGCAGGAGATGGAGGAGGAGTACACGCGCGACGAGCAAGACAACAACGCCGTCACGTCTCAAGAGGTGTTCGTCACCATTGGGACGGCGATGGATGAAGATCAACCCGGACGAGCTCCGCCTACAGCGCTGGACAAGGGGAAGGGACCGCCTATTGCTGCCGACAATGATCGCGCAAAGTTCATGCCCCTCCGCCTAATCCAGTACAATAGCCGCAGGAACACGGCACCGGCCCGAGCAACAACAACACCGCAAACCTGCCGCCTCCGGCATCTACGTCTGCTGCTGCCCAAGTTACTCCAGTTGATAGAGTGATGTACGACAACCTCCTCGCCGAGCCACTGACTGTAGCTCATATCCGGAACGTGACCCATCTTGATGAGAAGCGTCAGCCACTGCTGGAGGAATCATAGGCCATCGCAGAGCAAGGCGCTAAGCTAGATCGAGATCTGGTTAACACGCAGAAATCCATAGAGAAAGCCAGAGCAATGGAGGCCGAGTACAAGACTCTGTTGCAGCAGCAGAAGGCCAAGAAAGCTCCGGCTCGCGTCATCAACGATCCTGGTGTACGGTGAAGCCTAGGATGGGCTCCCCCGAAGCCAGCACAAGCCAAGCCATACATTGACAGTGAATGCTGACAGGTGATGCCCACTCCACTCCTCAACCTCGCCGTCTCCAAGACCCTTATGGAGCATGATAGATCGCCTGAGGCAATGGACTAGGTCTATGACCTAGTGGCCAAGGCGGTGAAGCAGCAGGAAAAGGCCACCTCTCAGAGGCTTGAGTCTGACCCAGAGTTTTGCCAATCTAGCCAACATAAGCCGCCAAGGGACAGATCTCCTCTTGATGTCGGGTCTCAGACGGGTTCATCAGAACAAAGACGGAGGGATGCGTGCAACAGGAAGGATGTTATCCCCATATCCTCCGACCACGGAGAAAAGGCCCGACCTCGTCTCCCATCGCCATCACCCTGATCCCCCCGACATCGCGAAGATCCCAATACTCACCATCGTACGGATATGCCCCCGCCAAGGCAGGGCGGCATCGTCATTCACGACAACACGGAGCAGACCCATCATGGCGGAGAACGCAACCAGGGACACAAGAGCAGGTCACACCATGACCCTCCGCGTCCGACAAGCAACCGCGACAGGCATGAGGCGTCGCAGGAGGGTAATAGCAAGAAGGCTAACCCACCTCCACCTCCGTCTCCGTCGCCACCTAGCAGTCACCATGGCGGAGGAGGCCCGCGTCGTTCACGCAGCCCATCCCCTGTTGACAAGAAGAAGAAAAACCCGGAGTCGTGCGATGCACGTTCGCGGATCGATAAGATCCACGAGGCCCGGGAAGGACCATACCTGGGACCACGTTGCTTTGGACCTGCGATACGGTCCACAACTTACCCCCAAAGGTTTCCGGATTGACAAGACCATCAAGCCCTATGACGGCACCGCTAAGCCAGCTACATGGTTGCAGGACTACAGTAACGCGTTAGAGATTGACGGGGGTAACCCCAATGTTGTCATCAAGTACCTCCCATTGATGTTGGCGGGCACAGCCCGTCAATGGATCTGCAATGCTATCGGAGAAATCCATCTGCAATTGGTTGGACATGCAAGAGGCGTTCACTAAGAACTTTGAGGGTACGTACAAACGTCCCTGCATTGTTTGCGATCTACAGTGGTGCATGCAAGAGAAAGACGAGACATCTCGCGCCTACCTCTCCTGCTGGCTGGATATGAAAAATTTCTGCACAGGTGTGCACGCTCAGACGGCCATGGCCGCCTTCATCGATGGGTTGGAAAGGGGCACGTTGCTACGACATAAGCTAAAGCACTTGCAGGACAATCACCAGCTTGACTTGAACCAGATGATTCAGTTGGCTAGTGAGTTCGCAGCTGCCGACGACGATGCTCGCGGCTCTCTGCCGGCAACAGCCGTTCCAACTCAAGCTCGGAGGAACAGCAGTACAAAGCGGAAAACCACTCTAGAAGAAAAGCAATCTCCTGACATGGTCGCCATGACCTTTGCAGGACGAGGTGATGGCGCACAACGTGGCCGAGGACAGGGAGCTGGTCGTGGGTAGCAACAAGGAAGTGAAACTACGTCGGCACCGCTCCGTGTTCCCCAAACCTACGAAGAGTACCACGATATTCCGTTCCTCGTACACCTCGATGTCAACGGCAAGGCCACCCATACCAATCGACACTGCAAGTTCATCAACGACCTCCAGGAAGACCCGGAGTCTGGCTACAAGCAAAGTCGGAAGAATAGACCGCCAGGCAAGGGCAAGGGGAAGAATAAGGAGGAAGAGTCCAAGGATTCAAGTGACATGGACGAGGATGTTGACCCTAAGCACGCCGCCAAGAGCGACGACAAAGTAAAGAACCCCTTCGTGAAGAAGGCACCAGTCTACCACATTTTCCTTGGCACCCCCACCGTCCGACAACAGAAGGCCTCTATGAGGATACTGATGGAAACTCTACCCCCAGTTCCCCAGTACATGCGCTGGTCGGAAGGTCCAATTACTTGGGACAGGAAGGATCACCCAGACCTCCTCCCTATGGAGAATCAATACGCCATGGTCATCAACCCTTTGATTGATGACATGGAGTTCACCAAGTGTATGGTGGATAGTGGAAGCAGCATCAACATCATGTACCTGGATACACTGTAGAAGATGAACTTGACGGAGGCAAACCTAAGGCGGACCAACACCATCTTCCATGGCGTAGTTCCTGGTCGGGAGGCTCGGTCCCTTGGGTGCATCACATGTCAGGTTGCCTTTGACGATGTTAATAATTACCGCCAAGAGCGCATGACCTTTGAGGTGGTCCCCTTCAAGAGCGTGTACCACGTCATATTCAGCCGCGACATATTCCACACCTTCATGGCCAAGCCATGCTTCGTCTACAACAAACTCAAGATACCCGGACCAAACGGTGTCATCACCGTATCTGGAAGCTTTACCAAGGCAAGGGACTGCGAGATTAATGAAGCAGCCTTCACGGAAGATGTCCTCTACAGCGAAGAATTCAAAGAGATCTAGAGTAAGGTCGATGACTCAGAGATGCCCGCGTCGAAGAAACAGATTTCCGACTCCGCTCCTGCATTCAAGGCCGCCATCAAGACCAAGCCGGTGGAACTTGTGGTAGGCGATGCCTCCAAAACCACCGCCATTAGTATGAACTTGGATCCCAAGTAGGAAAGCGCGCTCGTCGAGTTCCTCCGTGAGAATAGGGACATCTTTGCCTGGCAACCTGCTAATATGAAAGGTGTACCTAGGGAACAGCTTAAACATTGATCCAAAATGCAAACCAGTGAAGCAACCTCTACAATGCTTTGGACATGAGAAGAGACGCGCCATAGGCAAAGAGATAGCTAGGTTACTTAAGGCTAGTTTTATCCGAGAAGTCCTTCACACCCAATGGGTGGCCAATCCTGTACTTGTCCCCAAAAAGGGAACCAAAGAATTAAGAATGTGCGTTGATTACACTGACTTGAACAAGGCTTGCCCCCAAAATCCGTTTGCTTTGCCTCGCATTGACCAAGTCATTGACTCGACGGCTGGCTCGGAACTTTTGTGTTTTCTCAACGCATACTCAGGATACCACCAGATCAAGATGAGGAAGTCAGACCAATTGGGCTGAAAAACGCAGGTGCTACGTACCAGCGGACAATGCAACATTGACTTCACGACCAAATTGGTCGGAATGTTCATGCCTATGTGGACGATATCGTGGTGATGTCTAAAAAGTGAAATGACTTAATCTCCGACTTAAAAGAAACCTTTGATAATCTCCGGAAATACAACATGATGCTTAACCCTAAGAAGTGCGTCTTCGGGGTTCCAGCCGGCAAATTGTTGGGCTCATCATTTCCCAGCGTGGAATCGAGGTCAACCCGAAGAAAATCAAGGCCATCTTAAACATAAACCATCCGACATGCCTAAAGGACATTAAACGACTAACAGGTTGTGTTGCAGCAGTTAGTCGGTTTGTCAGCTGACTTGGACAGAAGGCTCTGCCGCTATACAAGTTGCTGAAGAAGGCAGACAAATTCACGTGGATGGATGAAGCAGATGCAGCATTGAAGCAGCTCAAGGAGATTCTTTCCTCAGCGCCCATCCTTGCAGCACCCGATCCTGGAGATCCCATGTTAATATACATGGCGGCAACCAACCGGGTAATCAGCATCGTCGTCGTGGTAGAGCGGAAGGAACAATGCTATGACCACAGAGTTCAATGACCAGTTTACTATGTGAGCGAGGTCTTGACGGAGTCCAAGCAGCGTTACCCGCACTACCAGAAGATAGATTATGGAGTATTCCTTGCTTCTCGGAAGCTGAGGCATTACTTTCATGAGCACTAAATCACAGTGGTGAGCAAGACTCCACTGTCCGACATTATCAAAAACAGCGATGCTACGGGAAGGGTCGTGAATTGGGGCATTGAACTTGTCGCCTTCGAGATCACCTACAAGAGACGCGATGCTATCAAGTCACAAGCCTTGGCGGACTTTATCGCGGATTGGACGGAGATGCCAGATGCTACTCCGTTGCCGGAACCAAAGTACTCAGTGATGCACTTTAACGGATCAAAGCTGCTCAACGGCTCGGGGGCTGGTGTATTGCTATAGTCACCAAATGGTGACAAGCTACACTACGTTCTGCAAATCCACTTCGAGGCTACGAACATGGCGGAGTATGAAGCACTCATTCATGGACTACGCGTAGCCAAGGATATTGGCATCAAGCGCATGGTTTACTGTGGAGATTCCGACTTGGTTGCCCAGCAGGTGGCTGGCACCTGGAATGCGTGGAACCCTATGATGGCGGCATATCGAGACAAAGTGGACGAGATAGCCAAGAGATTCTTGGGCTACGAATTCAAGTATGTACCTAGGGAGCAAAACGAGGCGGCTGATCTGCTATCTAAGCTTGGATCAGGGTGCAAACGAATTCTGCCAGGAGTTTTCCTACAGCATCTACGGACATCATCCGTGAAGGGAGCCGACATCGACAACCCGGATAGAGTTGATTGTTTCGTCCACATGGTGGCAAAGGTCCCTCCGGCTTGGACAAAACCATTCATGGAATATCTCAAACACGAAATTTGCCCAACGACGAAGTCGAAAGACGGCAAATAGTACGTCGAGCGAAGGGCTATACCATAATCAATGGACAGCTCTACAAAAGGAGCACTACTGGTGTATACCTAAAGTGTGTTTCCCAGCTAGAAGGTATTGAAATCCTACGCGAAATCCATCTCGGAGATTGCGGGCATCACATCGCTCCTCGATCGTTGGTCGCGAAAGCCTTCCGGCAAGGATTCTACTGGCTGACCGCGAAGGCGAACGCCGACCAGCTGGTTGAGACATGCATGGGATGCCAGTATTATGCCCGACAACCACATGTTCCTACTGAAGAATTGCGAACAATACCAATAACTTGGTCGTTTGCAGTCTGGGGGCTAGACATGGTGGGACCGTTACAAACGGCACCATGTGGGTTTACACATCTGCTAGTAGCAGTTGATAAATTCACTAAATGGATAGAAGCTAAACCCATTAGAAAGCTTGATGGGGCAACTGCCCTCAAGTTTGTCCGGGATCTAGTGGTGAGATTTGGTATCCCGCATAGCATTATCACCGACAACGGCATCAACTTGTCACTCGGAGAAGTGGAGGCTTATTGTTGGGAGAAGGGCATCCGACTTGACCTTGCATCGGTGGCACATCCACAATCCAATGGTCTGGTTGAGCGAGCCAATGGATTAATTCTGCAGGAAATAAAGCCACGTCTTGAGGCACCGCTACATAGAGCAGCTGGAGCCTGGGCGGAAGAATTGCCATCTGTGTTGTGGAGTTTACGAACTACACCCAACAGATCCACCGACTACACCCCTTATTTCATGGTATATGGAGCAGAAGCCATCCTACCTTCCGACATACTTCACGATGGACCAAGGGTTGCCGCCTATGACGAAGATGACGCTGAAGAATCCAGACGCCTAGATGTGGACCTTCTCAAGGAGGAGCGTGTTTTGGCATGCCAAAGATCCGCCATCTACAAGCAGAAGCTACGAAACTACCATAGTCGCCACGTTCGGCATCGCTCGTTTAAAGAGGGGGATTTGGTGCTCCGATTTAAGCAAAAGAAGTCACACAAATTATCCCCGCCATGGGAAGGACCGTTCATCATAAGCAAGGCGCTACTCAATGGGTCTTACTACCCCGCTGACAATCATGAACTGAAGGATAGACCCAACGAGGATCATAAGCGTAAGCTACGTGACCTGGATGATGACTACCCGGAGCTTGATCGGCTGGAACATAGCACAGCTACGTCCTTTTTACACTTAGCATTTTTTATCTAATTGTGTACCTCTTATATGATCAATGAAATAAAGCTCTCTGGTTCACTCATATTTCTGATTCTTTTACTTCCTTTAGTGTTCATTTTTTGATCATATAAAACCTTTATGCACAAGTTTTCCAATTGCACTTGTGAAAATTCTGCCTACGGGCGTTAGCTTAAGTTTTCTAGTCTACACGTTCTTTGTCGTTTTTATGTGGATTCTGGAGTAGTGACTTTCAGCACTTATTGTCGGCGATTCCATTGGGCATCAGCACATGAGCGCATGGTTCCGACAACGAGTCTAACGACTCACGAAAAGTCAAGCATAAGAACCAAAGTAATGGATAAGCCAGCACTTCCTTAAAAAAATATACATGCTGGAACTAGTTCTTAAGTAGCAGAACATACATCATTGTTTTCCGCCTTAAGTTAATACATAGTTTTTTCCGCATACGCATCAAAGATGAAACAAATATTACAAGTTGTTTTTTGTTCCTTTGGCGCAGGCGACTTGTAAGCAGCATCATCGGCAGCAGGAGAATCACCCTCGAAGTCGGCAGTGTGAAGATACTCGGAGGAGCTTTGGTCGCCACCATCGATGGTGTTCATTGGCACAAAGACGTTAACGTCGACAAACTCGGTGACTTTGGTGTCATAACCCGCTAGTGACGACAAGATAGCCTCATGGTTTATCTTTTGTCCATCATCATCTACGTCGGGGATGCCAGAGGTTATTGTGTCGACGTCGGCATTCTCGTAGTGTGCCTTCACCATGGATAGCGCCATACTTGCACCGGCTCGTGCACATGAAGCTTTCTAGCTTGTGATATGCTTGGGGGCTCGGCGCAGGATCTCCAAGAACTTCGCCACAGAGTCCGATGCCTTGATGTTGATCTGGAGGGGCTTGGCAATCTCTTTGGCTTGCGCGATGGCGGTGTTGATGAAGTTGCCGACAAGAACCATGCATTCCTTTGCCGGAGGAGGCGACCGGGTTAAACCCATAGGAGCTGCAAATTCGGACAAAGGAGCACATGATTTCAAAAATTCAGAGTATCTAGACTAGAAATCCAAGACGGAGAATCACTTACTGAAGATGCTAGCCTCAGCTTGCCAGAGGGTATCCACCAAGGAGTCCCGTTCTTGTTGGAGGAGCTTGTACGCCTCATGATGGCATTGATTCTGCTCATCGGCAACTTTCTTCTGATCTCTTAAGATCAATATCTCCTCCTTCAAGCGGTTCATCTCCACGGTGGAGGAGTCCTGCAGGGCTTTCATTGATTCTTCATGCATCTACAGCATGTCCTTCCTCTCCTGCTTAAGGATCTTGTTCTCGCTATCCAGCTCTTGAATGTGCTTGGATTGCTCGACAATTTCCTTAGCCTCGACAATGGTTTCTGCAAGTCAGAGAAAGCGAAGTACACAGTGAGTACTCGGATAATACACAAGTTTAAGTTGGAATACGAAAAAGAAAGGAAAAATAGACGCTTGCTCCTGATGATCTATTCCTTCAAGAAGGCAGTTTTACCCTTTTCGGCTTCCAAGTCCGCGCGCATCTTTTGTTACTTGTCATTGGCCATGCCCCTCCGAGCATTCTCGTTCTGTGGAAAAAAGAAAAGTTAAACGTTGTTTGTTCTACTTGGAGCATCTAGCCGGAAAATTTCCACCTAGACGCTCGGGGGCTACAGCGAGAGTTTTTAACTTAGCAATATGCTTAGTCTTTCTTTAAGCATCTAGTCGGAACTAATTCAGTTTTCGATTAGAATCTTGGGGGCTACAGTATAAAGTTTTTAACTCGGATGTATGCTTAGCTTATCTTTAAGCATCTAGTCGGAACTAATTCAGTTACAACTAGAAGCTTGGGTGTATTGAAATTTATAAACACTGCATATGCTACTCTTAAAGGATCTAGTCGGAATAATTCATTCCACCTATATGCTTGGGGGCTACAGTGAGAAGTTTTCTAGCTTAGTCACTCTTAGAGCATCTAGACGCAAAGACCTATGGTTTTCCATCTACATCCTCGGGGGCTACAGTGGGATATTCATCTGAAAAGAAAAAGGCAAATAAAACTTACAAGTGCAATGATCTTGAGGTTGGTAGCACTCTCAGCCATCAGCTTGCCGAAGGATACACTGTTTCCTTGCAAGATCTCTGCTTGCCGGAGATGCTCCTCTAGACCGCACGTCGGAGATGTCGGCGCAGCACCAGAAACCAGAGCAGTGCTACCCGGTGTAAGTACCAGATAGACTATCTTCGGATACACTTGGTTTTCTTGGGTGCGGGGGCGCCTCCTTCGGCAGAAGTACCACCTTCCACCACCGCCTTACCGCAACCGATGGCATCCTTAGCCGGAGCTTCAGCCATTTGGTGTGCGGCACTTTCCTGCGTCGCTTTCTCGCCGACAACAGCAAGCTCGGTAGAGGCACCTGAGTCCACTTCCATGGCAGAAGGGCCAGATGCTTCCTTAGCTTGTGAGCTTGTCGGAGCGGAGGAAGGCTTGACGATGGGAGTGACAGGGGCGATGGCGGGAGATGCGTCGCGATGCTGCATGTCCTTGATGGTTCTGGAAGCCCCCGATGTTTTGGAGGTCTTCTTCAAGATGGTCGTAGCTTTGTTCCTGAAATGTGCAAAATGCATAAGTACAGGAACAAAAAAGATAAATGGACAATGTCGGAGAGAAAGAAGCTTACACAAGAGGGGGTGCTTTGGCAAATGGGATCCCAATAGTCTTTCTTTTCTTCGCCTCCAGGGCGGCGGTAGTCTTCTTGGAGGCTCCACCCTCCGTCTTCTTCTTCTTGCCTCCGTCGCCAGCATCAGAGGTGGAGCTCTTCCGCTTTCACGACAACGGAATATCATCGTCGGACATGACCGTGACTTCCTTCATCTTTGGATCATAGATTTGGACAGCCATGCTATCCTCCTCTAGATCGCTAAGATGTTAAGTGAGAGCACCGTGTTAGATGAGATGAAAAGGGTTAAGACGGAAGAACTGGAGTATATGTCATACACGGAAAATAAGCAGTTACCTTTGGGCACTTGCTCTCTATGAACATGTCGTAGGTAATGGCGAAGCCATGCTTTTTGTCCTTCACCTTGACGATGTCCTTGAGGCGAAGATTGACGGAGTTGCTCGAGAAGTTGTCCACGGAGATGCGGAGGCTATCCCTTCTATCGTTGGTATACTCGTGCATCAGCTTCGAGCGGTGTTGTAGAGGTTGGATTCGCCTGATGAACCAGCACATGGCTAGGTCCAAGCCGGTCAAACCCGTCTCTACGAACCACTCTATCCGCCTTATAGCGCGGGAAGCGTCGATGTTGGAGGGAAGGGAGGCCTAGGATCTCCATGTCGAGGCTTCGGCGGCGGCTCCATCGACGAAGTCCGGGTATGTTACTTATCGGTTAGCTAGAGGGATATCTGGACCGTAGAAGTAAGTACGCTGCCAGTTCTTGCAGGACTCGTGGCCGAAGATGTCGGGGAACCGCCGACCAGGACGGATCTTGAAGCTAATGGTGCCACAATTTCTAAGTTCATCCTTGCTGGCCCCAGCTTCGTGTTTGACGGTGAAGAAATAGACAAAGAGATCTAGCCTAGGCCTAATCCCTAGGTAACCCTCGCAAAGCGCCGTGTAATTGCTAAGCACTAGGATACTGTTGGGAGAGAGTTTTTGGGGCTGTACTCGGTAATGATTGAGGACAGCAAGGAAGAAGTTAGAGATGGGCAGGGAGACGCCACGTACCAATTGTGCTTTGAACTACACCTTTTCTCCGGCTTGGGGAGAAGGTGTGACCTCGTCGGCAGGCGCCGCCCGCCAGGCGAGCCCCTCCGTCACAGGGAGGTAGCCTTCGACGATAAACTCCTTGATGTCATGGTCCGTGATATCCGAACCGCGCCAGTCGCCTTTGTGGGAGTCGTTTTCCTCCTCCAGCAGCTCTAACGCCGCTGGATTGTGGTCGCCGCCGGTGGTCTCGACCACCACAGAGATGGGGATGACCAGGCCCTCTGGGGGCACGACGACGGAGCTTGTCGGATTCTCCGCGGCTTTGCCCGACACCGCCATCGAGGGAGAAGAACTGCTGCTGGCCATTGCGTGTGTTTGGAGGTGACTGGCAAGATTGGGAGTTAGGTTTTTTCGCAAGTTGCGCGGAGAGCTCGAGGGGGCGCTCGCTGGAGGAAGAAGATGATGCAAGGAGAGAATGAGGTGAAAAGTAAATTTTCCACCGCAGTTACTATTTATGATCTCCAGCATCGAGATTCGTGTAGCTTGATCGGACGGTTGCCGCGTAGATGACGTCTGTGCGGACGTGCACGGAAATTTTGCCGCGTCCCAACCGTCGCCGCCAACGGTTCGTATCGCTCGCGCGGGAAAAGTGGAAATGATTGTGTTCTCTGCATGTGTGAGTTACGAGGCGTTGCTGACCTACGTCTACGTCGCCCTAGCTGACATAGGCAGATGAACCATCACATTAGAAGATTCCGGCATGGACGGATCTAGTCCGGCTACGGAAGAGTATGATGGAAGATTCAGCAATTCTCCAGCTTACTAGTTAAAGACGGAGGAAACCTTGCAGGATTCTTTTGGAGGACTACCAGATATTGCTTGACGATTTGCCGACATCCATCTAGACGGAGCATTCCACGTGAAGAGGCAAGACGGCGCAAGATCTTGGAGTTCTTCGGGGGCTACTGTTGGGATATGCTATATGGGTATCCTCATAGCATGTCTCCTATCCGGATTACCCGGGTGGCCCACAGTTGGTAGCATGGCCCATGGCCTGCTGGGCGGCCCAGTTATATGGATCCAGAAGGGAGGCCCATGCCGGATAAAGGAAGCCTACGGTGGAGTCACCAGCGTACCCGGAGCCTTGGAGTACAAGACACGCAACACTAGTAATAGATGGTGTAGGACTCTATAACCTGTCCGGGTAGGACTTTTCCCTGTAACCCTAGGACCTGGCGACTATATAAGTCGGGCCTATGGGAGCCTTTAGGGAACGATAACTTAGACAATCTCAGACAACCTCGCACATCGAACCTATCTCTGTAACTCGGCATATTGCCATTATAGTGATTTATAGCAGGAGTAGGATTCCGCCACCGTTGTGGGATCGGAACCTAGGTAAGCTGTGTTACCTCGTACCCGTCAACCGTCCGCCTTCCCCCATGTCTCTAAACACACACTGTGAGGACCCCTCCATGGCGTACTCGTCGGCAATACCACGACAGCGAGAGCCACCGAATTCTATGTCTCGCCGTGTACTAGCCTCAGTATTTACCACTCGCTTTTTCCTTTGCCCGTTGCCGGAACCCCTTTTGTTTAAGCAGGGTTACCCTTCCGGCTTGGCCTGGGAAGGCTTATGGATTCCATTGGTTATTCTTTAGGGTCTTAGCCACGTTTGATTCTTATCCATACTCCGATGTTGTACCATTTTCAAGGTCACTTGGATCTTTGTACTATATATATGTATTCTTGACTCTTTGAGTTGTTGTTGTGTATATCTATTATGTGGGTTGTATCGTGGACTAATGTGTAATAGTATTACTTGTTTTCCACTCGCACGAAATTGCCTGGTGGTCACCTTTGAATCGTTTCTATGCGGGTTTGGCGGGAATTGCTAAAACTTGCATAGGGCTGATCTGAGGGTGTTACACCCCATATGTGGTTAGCGTGCTCAGCCTTGGAACAGGTGTCAAGAACTCGGGTCCTTGGTGGACACACGGGGGCGGGATAATAACCAGATCTCAACTATTACCACGATGTGCCTCTGCATTAATTATCTACTTCCCAAATTTAATTAACAAGTTGTAATTAGAACCATGATCATCTCCATCATTAATAATATGACAACCCCCAACACTAGTGTAACATCGACAACACGAATAAACACATGAGCAAGAAACTACGACTCGCAAGGCCGAATGTCTACCAAACAACAGGTAATAGGAGGTGTCCAGGAAATATAGAGGCTAGAAGGAATATAACTGGTTCACAGAATCTAAAGCATCGCAACAGGGATAGCAATAGAATAACAGGAGGAAGTAAAGACTATAAATGCAAAATCGGTAGAAAGGGGGAGAATGCTCGCCTAGGAAACACTACCGAAGGTTCATCCGAAGATCGGGTTAACACTCACATGAACTCATCGGCCTAATCTGTAAAGAAGCAAAGCACTAGAAGAAACATCAGATGCCCTATTTAATACTATGACATGGCAAAGATTCGATGCAATTAGGCAATATTAAGCAAAATCACGGTCCTAACAAATAATTAGGTGGTTTATGTTGTTTAGATACCCTGCAATTTAAATGTTGTCTTATCAAGGCAAAATATCATTGGTTCGCTACACAAATTTAAATGGGGCCAATATATATAGGACTAGAAAAGTCTGCATATGGCCTCCATATTTAATACGCCCCAAACATCCACAATATGCATGCTAGTATGAGTGATTCATGTGCAACAAGAATATATCATTTAATAAAAATAAGGGCTCTGATATGGGTAACACATGGGTATCGACGATCTTGGATCCGTGGGGTGCGACGGGGTTCGGGCTTCGGATCCGGGTTCAAATTCTTTGGGGTTCAGTCTCGGTTCCTCGGGATCAGGCTTCGAATCCGGGGCCTTCACTAGTGGAAAAAGGGCTATCCGTTCGCGACCCCTCAGAGCATTTGTCCCGGTTGTGCCACCAACCGGAACTAATGCTGGCACGCGTCCCGGTTGGAGCGGGCACGGGGCCAGGGGGCATGCGTCCCGGTTGGTAAGGGGGAATACGTCCCGCTTGGAGCCACCAACCGGGACTAAAGGTTTGGCCACAGCCACGTGGCGTGGCACGCACCTTTAGTCCCGGTTGCTGGCTCCAACTGGGACGTATTCTCCTGCCCTCTATAAATGCAACGCCCCAGCCCCCTCTGCCTCCACTCTGTTTTTTCGAATGGTGGAAGGTGTGAGGGGTGTGCTAGTTTTTTCTCTTCTATGCATGCATTGAAGGTGTTTGATGAAATGTTTGAGTGAATAATCCCGTTGAATTTCTCATAGAACAAAAATATAGAAGGTGTCCGAGACGCACTTGAGCTTTCTCCTCTATATTTCCCTCGATCGAGGTTAGCAATCTTATCTTTTCTAGGTCATTGATACAGTCCATGTGTCGGTGTGAATTGGTTATTTCACTATTTATGATGTCCTGTTTTTTGATAAACTTACTTATATGATGCAGATGAACGGTCGGGAATGGATGTACGGTGACCGGCGCGTAGCCGGGTATATCAAAGGCGTGGATAAATTTATCGATGTGGCTACGGCAAACAAAGAGAATGGATTTATACGTTGTACATGTGTTCAATGTCGGAACAACAAGGAGTACTCTTCCTCGAAAATCATTCGCGGCCACCTGATTATGAAAGGTTTCATGCCCAACTATAATTGCTGGACCAAGCACGGGGAAAGAGGGGTTATGATGGAAGATGGTGAAGAGGAAGATGATGATAACAACTATCATCATATGTTTCCTGAATACAGTGATACGGCAATGGAAGACAATGGAGAGGAAAGAGGTGAAGAACGGGCATCAGATGAGCCGGCTGATGAACTTGGTAGGGTCATTTATGATGCAAAGCAAGACTGTGAAACAGAAAATGAGAAGTTGAAGTTAGAGGGCATGTTAGAGATCACAAGAAATTGTTGTACCCAAATTGTGAAGATGGCAGCACAAAGCTCGGTACCACACTGGAATTGTTGCGATGGAAGGCAGAGTGTGGTCTAACTGACTCCTCATTTGAAAAGATGCTGAAAATAATGAAGCCGAAGTTTCCAAAACATAACGAACTTCCCGAGAGTACCTACGAAGCAAAGAAGACTCTCTGTCCTCTGGGATTAGATGTGCAAAAGATACATGCATGCATTAATGACTGCATCCTCTACCGCGGTAAGGAGTATGAGAATTTAGATAAATGCCCGGTATGCAATGCGTTGCGGTATAAGATCAGACGAGATGACCCTGGTGATGTTGAGGGAGAGCCCCTCCGGAAGAGGGTTCCTGCTAAGGTTATGTGGTATGCTCCTATAATACCAAGGTTGAAACGCATGTTCATAAACAAAGAACATGTCAGGTTGTTGCGATGGCACAAAGAAGACAGTAAGAAAGACGGGAAGTTGAGACACCCTGCTGATGGGTCACAGTGGAGAAAAATTGAGAGAGACTTCCCAGACTTTGCAGGTGACGCAAGGAACTTATGGTTTGGTCTAAGTACGGATGGCATGAATCCTTTTGGAAGCAGAGCTGCAGTCACAACACCTGGCCCGTGACTCTATGTATCTACAACCTGCCTCCTTGGTTGTGCATGAAGCGTAAGTTCGTTATGATGCCAGTGCTCATCCAAGGCCCGAAGCAACCGGGCAACGACATTGATGTGTACCTTAGGCCATTAGTTGAAGAACTCTTACAGCTGTGGGGCAAACCAGGTGTACGTGCGTGGGATGAGAACAAACAGGAGCCATTTGATCTACGAGGGTTGTTATTCGTAACCATCAATGATTGGCCTGCTCTTAGTAACCTTTCAGGACAGACAAACAAGGGATATAAGGCATGCACCCACTGTTTAGATAAGACCGAAGGTACATATTTGCATAAATGCAAGAAGGTTGTGTACCTGGCGAATCGACGATTTCTTCCGACCAATCATCCCGTAAGAAAGAAAGGCAAGCATTTCAAATGTGAGGCAGATCACCGGAAGAAGCCTGAACTCCCTGCTGGTGATGATGTATTTGGTATGGTCAAGGACATAGAAGTAATCTTTGGAAAGGGTCCCGGCGGTCAATCAGTTCCGAACGGCGTCGCTACAGGACACGCACCCATGTGGAAGAAGAAATCTATATTTTGGGAGCTGCCATATTGGAAAGTCCTGCGTGTCCGCTCTTCAATCGACGTGATGCACGTGACGAAGAATCTCTGCGTGAACCTGCTAGGATTCCTAGGCGTGTATGGGAAGACAAAAGATACACCTGAAGCACGGGAGGACCAACAAATTATGAAAGACCCAAAGAACATGCATACACATAACAAGACAGATAAAGGGCGTCACTTAAGTCGTGCCAGCTATGCTCTTACCAAAGCAGAGAAGGAAATCTTTTTTGAAGTCCTTTACAGTATCAAGGTGCCATCGGGCTTCTCATCTAATATAAAGGGGATAATAAATATGGCAGAGAAAAAGTTCCAAAACCTGAAGTCTCATGACTGTCACGTGATTATGACGCAGTTGCTTCCGATTGCATTGAGGGGGCTTCTACCAGAAAATGTTCGAGTACCCATTGTGAAGCTATGTTCATTCCTCAATGCAATATCTCAGAAGGTAATCAATCCAGATATTCTGCCAAGGTTACAGAAGGATGTGGTACAGTGTCTTGTTAGTTTTGAATTGGTGTTCCCACCATCCTTCTTCAATATTATGACGCATCTCCTGGTTCATCTAGTGGAAGAGATTGCCATTCTCGGTCCGGTATTTCTGCACAATATGTTCCCCTTTGAGAGGTTCATGGGAGTCTTAAATAAATATGTTCATAACCGTGCTAGACCAGAAGGAAGCATCTCCAAGGGATATGTAACAGAGGAGGTCATTGAGTTTTCTGTTGACTTTATTCCTGACCTTAAGCCGATTGGTGTTTCTGACTCGCGGCATGAGGGAAGACTAAGTGGAAAAGGCACGCTGGGAAAGAAAGCAATGATATGTAGGGACGGGGATTCTTTCACTAAAGCACACTACACAGTTCTACATAATTCCACCTTGGTAGCTCCATATATCGAGGAACACAAGAATATTGTACGCTCCAAAAACCCGGGGAAGCCTGAATCATGGATTACAGATGAACACATGAAGTCTTTTGGTGGTTGGATGTGGACACATCTCTTGAATGACACCATTGTTGGAGATCAGCTATACTGGTTGGCCGCGTCACCATCTTCTACTGTATTGAATTTCCAAGGGTACGAAATAAATGGGAATACATTCTACACGATCGCCCAAGATAAAAAGAGCACCAACCAAAATAGTGGTGTCCGCTTTGATGCAATAGACGAGAATGGACAAAAGGACACATATTATGGTTACATAGAGGAGATATGGGAACTAGACTATGGAGTCTCTTTTAAGGTCCCTTTGTTTCGCTGCAAATGGGTCAACCTGAATGGGGAAGGGGTAAATATAGACCAGTTGTACAGAATGACAACAGTGGATCTCAACAATCTTGGTTATAGAGATGAACCATTCGTCCTAGCCAATGATGTGTCTCAGGTTTTCTATGTGAAGGACATGTCCTCCAGACCGAAAAAAAGAAAAAATATGCAAACGAATACATCATATGATGAGCCAAAGCGTCACATAGTTCTTTCAGGGAAAAGAAATATCGTGGGAATTGAGGACAAGACAGACATGTCACAAGATTATAATAAGTTTGATGAAATTCCGCCCTTCACAGTGAAAACTGACCCAAGCATTCCGTTAAGTAAAGAAGATGCTCCATGGTTACGTCTGAAGCGATCATAAGGAAGGACATATGCCAAGAAGTTCATGCTCATATTATGTAACTCTAGTTCATGTCTTTCGCGGTTTGTGGCTTCACCGAAGGATATCTTTCGCGGTTTGTGGCCTTTAGTCCCAGTTTTGTAGTCTCAGTTTTTAATATTAATAAATGTCTTGAGTGTTAGTCCCGTTTTGTGGCTGGACCGGGAGTGCCTCTATGACCAGTTTCTTGGAGATGCCGGAGGACTGGGATCTGGCGGCATCTCCCTAAAACTGGCCGCAGTGGTGTCCCTGCTCTCAAAAACCATCTTGCAGCTTGTAACTTCTCTAACTAGATCAATACGCCTCGGAGCTAACTAATTTCACATATTAGGGAGTGCCTCTATGACCAGTTTCTCGGAGATGCCGGAGGACTGGGCTCCGTCGGCATCTCCCTGAAACTGGCCGCAGTGGTATCCCTTCTCTCGAAAACCATCTTCCAGCTTGTAACTTCTATAACTAGATCAATACGCCTCGGAGCTAACTAATTTCACATATTAGGGAGTGCCTCTATGACCAGTTTCTCAGAGATGCCGGAGGACTGGGCTCCGCGGCATCTCCCTGAAACTGGTCGTAGTGGTGTCCCTGCTCTCGAAAACCATCTTCCAGCTTGTAACTTCTCTAACTAGATCAATACGCCTCGGAGCTAACTAATTTCACATATTAGGGAGTGCCTCTATGACCAGTTTCTCGGAGATGCCGGAGGACTGGGCTCCGTCGGAATCTCCCTGAAACTGGCCGCAGTGGTGTCCCTGCTCTCGAAAACTGGCTGGAGGACTGGACTCGCAAGGATGCCTATTTATAGTACAAGCAGCTCGGCATAGTGTCGACACTTACGAAATAATGTCGACACTCACCCCTATCATTAGTGCTGACTCGTGTTTTGTCCCGGTTGGTGTCTCCAACCGGGACTACAGGTTGATCTTTAGTCCCGGTTGGTGACACCATCCGGGACAAGGTACACGCCGCACGACATAATGTCGACACTCACCCCTATCATTAGTGCTGCCTGGCCCAGCCTGCCGAAATCGTCCATCCCGGGTAAAAAGGACAAACGTCTGCCGAATCGGCAGGAAGTGGGTCCGGTTTGTACTACAGGTACATGATCTATCGCCCGTGATTTTTTGAAAAAATCATTTTTAGACTCGCAATATGTGGTTTCTTCAGAGATCCAATGCAAGTTCTAATGATGCTCGTCCCCTATCTTCATGCACACCGGTTTGACCATAGTTAGAAATTCAGATAATTCAAAACGGGCATAATAAATTCAAAAAAAATCTGAACAATGAAAATCCTTTGCGTGGTGTCATATTTTGTTACATAGTTGAAAGGAAAAATACCAGACTTGGTATATTGATCATGTTTCGAAAAAACCTTCACAAAATGACCTATCATGTTCGAGGTTTCATGGCTTTCGGTCCAAATGACCGATGTTATGTGCTGAATCACGGCATATTTTGTGATGTTGTGCATATATTATGCATGTGTGTGGACATTGGTATGGAGAACAATGTTGCAGGAGGAAGTTTTCCTTTTTGTCGCACGGAAAAGCCCTTTTCCATTTTCCGAGCGCAAAAAACGGGTCGTTTTGTGAAGTAACCACCAAAATGCCGTTTCAGAATGCTACCGTCCCATTTTCCTAAAATACTAGACCACCTTACATGGACTATCTCCCAACCGGTACATCTCAAACCTTTTTGTCCATCCCGGGTAAAAAGGACAAATGTCTGCCGAATCGGTAGGAAGTGGGTCCGGTTTGTACTACAGGTACATGATCTATCGCCCGTGATTTTTTGAAAAAAATCATTTTTAGACTCGCAATATGTGGTTTCTTCAGAGATCCAATGCAAGTTCTAACGATGCTCGTCCCCTATCTTCATGCACACCGGTTCGACCATAGTTAGAAATTCAGATAATTCAAAACGGGCATAATAAATTCAAAAAAAATCCGAACAATGAAAATCCTTCGCGTGGTGTCATATTTTGTTACATAGTTGAAAGGAAAAATACCAGACTTGGTATATTGATCATATTTCGAAAAAACCTTCACAAAATGACCTATCATGTTCGAGGTTTCATGGCTTTCGGTCCAAATGACCGTGTTATGTGCTGAATCACGGCATAGTTTGTGATGTTGTGCCCATCTTATGCATGTGTGTGGACATTGGTATGGAGAACAATGTTGCAGGAGGAAGTTTCCCTTTTTGTCGCACGGAAAAGCCCTTTTCCATTTTCCGAGCGGAAAAAACGGGTCGTTTTGTGAAGTAACCACCAAAATGACGTTTCATAATGCTACCGTCCCATTTTCCTAAAATACTAGACCACCTTACATGGACTATCTCCCAGTCGGTACATCTCAAACCTTTTCGTCCATCCCGGGTAAAAAGGATAAATGTCTACCGAATCGGTAGGAAGTGGGTCCGGTTTGTACTACAGGTACATGATCTATCGCCCGTGATTTTTTGAAAAAATCATTTTTAGACTCGCAATATGTGGTTTCTTCAGAGATCCAATGCAAGTTCTAACGATGCTCGTCCCCTATCTTCATGCACACCGGTTCGACCATAGTTAGAAATTCAGATAATTCAAAACGGGCATAATAAATTCAAAAAAAATCCGAACAATGAAAATCCTTCGCGTGGTGTCATATTTTGTTACATAGTTGAAAGAAAAAATACCAGACTTGGTATATTGATCATGTTTCGAAAAAACCTTCACAAAATGACCTATCATGTTCGAGGTTTCATGGCTTTCGGTCCAAATGACCGATGTTATGTGCTGAATCACGGAATAGTTTGTGATGTTGTGCCCATATTATGCATGTGTGTGGACATTGGTATGGAGAACAATGTTGCAGGAGGAAGTTTTCCTTTTTGTCGCACGGAAAAGCCCTTTTCCATTTTCCGAGCGGAAAAAACGGGTCGTTTTGTGAAGTAACCACCAAAATGACGTTTCAGAATGCTACCGTCCCATTTTCCTAAAATACTAGACCACCTTACATGGACTATCTCCCAACCGGTACATCTCAAACCTTTTCGTCCATACCGGGTAAAAAGGACAAATGTCTGCCGAATCGGTAGGAAGTGGGTCCGGTTTGTACTACAGGTACATGATCTATCGCCCGTGATTTTTTGAAAAAATCATTTTTAGACTCGCAATATGTGGCTTCTTCAGAGATCCAATGCAAGTTCTAACGATGCTCGTCCCCTATCTTCATGCACACCGGTTCGACCATAGTTAGAAATTCAGATAATCCAAAACGGGCATGATAAATTCAAAAAAAAAATCGAACAATGAAAATCCTTCACGTGGTGTCATATTTTGTTACATAGTTGAAAGGAAAATACCAGACTTGGTATATTGATCATGTTTCGAAAAAACCTTCACAAAATGACCTATCATGTTCGAGGTTTCATGGCTTTCGGTCCAAATGACCGATGTTATGTGCTGAATCACGGCATAGTTTGTGATGTTGTGCCCATATTATGCATGTGTGTGGACATTGGTATGGAGAACAATGTTGCAGGAGGAAGTTTTCCTTTTTGTCGCACGGAAAAGCCCTTTTCCATTTTCCGAGCGCAAAAAACGGGTCGTTTTGTGAAGTAACCACCAAAATGATGTTTCAGAATGCTACCATCCCATTTTCCTAAAATACTAGACCACCTTACATGGACTATCTCCCAACCGGTACATCTCAAACCTTTTCGTCCATCCCGGGTAAAAAGGACAAATGTCTGCCGAATCGGTAGGAAGTGGGTCCGGTTTGTACTACAGGTACATGATCTATCGCCCGTGATTTTTTGAAAAAATCATTTTTAGACTCGCAATATGTGGTTTCTTTAGAGATCCAATGCAAGTTCTAACGATGCTCGTCCCCTATCTTCATGCACACCGGTTCGACCATAGTTTGAAATTCAGATAATCCAAAACGGGCATAATAAATTCAAAAAAATCCGAACAATGAAAATCCTTCGCGTGGTGTCATATTTTGTTACATAGTTGAAAGGAAAAATACCAGACTTGGTATATTGATCATGTTTCGAAAAAACCTTCACAAAATGACCTATCATGTTCGAGGTTTCATGGCTTTCGGTCCAAATGACCGATGTTATGTGCTGAATCACGGCATAGTTTGTGATGTTGTGCCCATATTATGCATGTGTGTGGACATTGGTATGGAGAACAATGTTGCAGGAGGAAGTTTTCCTTTTTGTCGCACGGAAAAGCCCTTTTCCATTTTCCGAGCGGAAAAAACGGGTCGTTTTGTGAAGTAACCACCAAAATGACGTTTCAGAATGCTACCGTCCCATTTTCCTAAAATACCAGACCACCTTACATGGACTATCTCCCAACCGGTACATCTCAAACCTTTTCGTCCATCCCGGGTAAAAAGGACAAATGTCTGCCGAATCGGTAGGAAGTGGGTCCGGTTTGTACTACAGGTACATGATCTATCGCCCGTGATTTTTTGAAAAAAATCATTTTTAGACTCGCAATATGTGGTTTCTTCAGAGATCCAATGCAAGTTCAAACGATGCTCGTCCCCTATCTTCATGCACACCGGTTCGACCATAGTTAGAAATTCAGATAATTCAAAACGGGCATAATAAATTCAAAAAAAATCCGAACAATAAAAATCCTTCGCGTGGTGTCATATTTTGTTACATAGTTGAAAGGAAAAATACCAGACTTGGTATATTGATCATGTTTCGAAAAAACCTTCACAAAATGACCTATCATATTCGAGGTTTCATGGCTTTCGATTCAAATGACCGATGTTATATGCTGAATCACGGCATAGTTTGTGATGTTGTGCCCATATTATGCATGTGTGTGGACATTGGTATGGAGAACAATGTTGCAGGAGGAAGTTTTCCTTTTTCTCGCACGGAAAAGCCCTTTTCCATTTTCCGAGCGCAAAAAACGGATCGTTTTGTGAAGTAACCACCAAAATGCCGTTTCAGAATGCTACCGTCCCATTTTCCTAAAATACTAGACCACCTTACATGGACTATCTCCCAACCGGTACATCTCAAACCTTTTCGTCCACCCCGGGTAAAAAGGACAAATGTGTGCCGAATCGGTAGGAAGTGGGTCCGGTTTGTACTACAGGTACATGATCTATCGCCCGTGATTTTTTGAAAAAATCATATTTAGACTCGCAATATGTGGTTTCTTCAGAGATCCAATGCAAGTTATAACGATGCTCGTCCCCTATCTTCATGCACACCGGTTCGACCATAGTTAGAAATTTGTGTCATATTTTGTTACATAGTTGAAAGGAAAAATACCAGACTTGGTATATTGATCATGTTTCGAAAAAACCTTCACAAAATGACCTATCATGTTCGACGTTTCATGGCTTTCGGTCCAAATGACCGATGTTATGTGCTGAATCACGGCATAGTTTGTGATGTTGTGCCCATATTATGCATGTGTGTGGAAATTGGTATGGAGAACAATGTTGCAGGAGAAAGTTTTCCTTTTTGTCGCACGGAAAAGCCCTTTTCCATTTTCCGAGCGCAAAAAACGGGTCGTTTTGTGAAGTAACCACCAAAATGCCGTTTCAGAATGCTATCGTCCCATTTTCCTAAAATACTAGACCACCTTACATGGACTATCTCTCAACCGGTACATCTCAAACCTTTTCGTCCATCCCTGGTAAAAAGGACAAATGTCTGCCGAATCTGTAGGAAGTGGGTCCGGTTTGTACTACAGGTACATGATCTATCGCCCGTGATTTTTTTAATATTCATTTTTAGACTCGCCATATTATGCATGTGTGTGGACGCGCCATTTTTCATCTTTAGTCCCGGTTGGTGACACCATCCGGGACAAGGTACACTCCGCACGACATAATGTCGACACGCCATTTTTCCCGCCATTTTTCTTCCCGCCATTTTTTCCCGCCAGTTCTTCACTATATATATATGTAGGGTTGGCCTCCATTGTCATTGCACATCTCTAGACTTATATCTGCAACCTCATCACTCTTTCCCATGGCTTCCACCGTAGCACTAACTCCCAGGGAGGCGGAGGCGCTTTGCACCTCGAACTACCCCTGCTCGCCGGGCTATTGTGTCCCCGTCGGCTGGATGCTGAGCGCCGGAGGCGTGCCGGTTCCTCCTGTCCCTCTAGGTGTGGCGCGTCGGATGGCCATCATGAACCACTACTACTTCGAGCTCACGCCGGAGCAGCGGAGGAATCCTAGATGGCATCCCGACTATTTCCCGACTTGGGAAGCCTTCTTCGTGGATTGGCGTGAGAGGGCACTCGCCAGGCACGAGGAGGAGGGCCCACCTCCTCCGAACTTCAACGAGGCCGGCCGTCGGCTGTGGTGGCGCGGCCGGACTCTCCAGAGCGTCATGGCCTACGACACGGCCGCCGACTCTAGCCCCCGCCTGCGCTACCCTCAAGTCCATCCCACTCGTACTCAACCTTCAAGGTTCAACTACGGCGACCCCGACGACGATAGCGACGACGGCCGCGGTGAGTACGACGATTACAGTGGCGAGTATTACAGGTGTAGGCAGGAGCATGACTGAATTATTCCAACATTGCAAAACAAGTTCAGCCGATTCTGGCTTAATCTAGCCATGTATCTTAATTTTCAGTTCTTCTATGTAACTTTGTGTTAGTTGTGTTATGTACTTTAATTCCAAATTTTCTTTCCGCCCATTATTTTCCGTCCTCTTTTTTCCGCCCATTAAAAACAGAAAATGGTTTTGAATTACTTATAAGTTAATTCATTTTTAATTGTAAATGGTTCATATTTTAAATGGTTACATTAATTATTTTTTAAAACAGAAAATGGTTTTGAATTATTTATTCAAATCCAAACACTTTTTATGTTTAAAGTTTTTCTAAATTCCAAATTAATATTTAAAAAATATAAGTTAATTCATTTTTAATTTTAAATGGTTACATTAATTATTTTTAAAAAATAGAAAATTGTTTTGGATTATTTATTCAAATCCATACACTTTTTATGTTTAAAGTTTTTCTAAATTCCAAATTAATATTTAAAAAATATAAGTTATTTCATTATTAATTTTAAATGGTTACATTAATTATTTTTTAAAAATAGAAATTTTTTTTGGATTATTTATTCAAATCCATACACTTTTTATGTTTAAAGTTTTTCTAAATTCCAAATTAATATTTAAAAAATATAAGTTATTTCATTATTAATTTTAAATGGTTACATTAATTATTTTTTAAACAGAAAATGGTTTTGAATTATTTATTCAAATCCAAACACTTTTTATGTTTAAAGTTTTTCTAAATTCCAAATTAATATTTAAAAAATATAAGTTAATTCATTTTTAATTTTAAATGGTTACATTAATTATTTTTTAAAAATAGAAAATGGTTTTGGATTATTTATTCAAATCCATACACTTTTTATGTTTAATGTTTTTCTAAATTCCAAATTAATATTTAAAAAATATAAGTTAATTCATTTTTAATTTTAAATGGTTACATTAATTATTTTTTAAAAATAGAAAATGGTTTTGGATTATTTATTCAAATCCATACACTTTTTATGTTTAAAGTTTTTCTAAATTCCAAATTAATATTTAAAAAATATAAATTATTTCATTATTAATTTGAAATGGTTCATAGTTTAAATGGTTATATTAATTATTTTTCAAAACAGAAAATGGTTTCGAATTAGTTATTCAAATTCAAACACTTTTTATGTTTAAAGTTTTTCTAAATTCCAAAGTAATTATCATTTAAAAACATTACAAATTTAAACCCCAAAATAAAAAATAAGGCGGGAACAGACAGAAAATACCTGGAAAAATTTGAAAATAGGGGAATATGTCCCGGTTGGAGCCACCAACCGGGACTAAAGACCCCCTGCGCGCGCCCCTTCAGCTGCTGAAAATTGGAGTATACGTCCCGGTTGGTGGCTCCAACCGGGACGTATGCCCTTTTAGTCCCGGTTGGAGCCACCAACCGGGACGTATACTCCCTCCCCTTTATAACTTCTTTTCTTCTTCTCTGCTTCTCTTCTCTGCTTCTCTGTTTCATCGACGATGCCGCCAGGCTGCCCGCGCCCTCCATCGTCGTCAACGTCTCCGCCTCCGGCCGCCACCGTCGCGCGCTCCGTAGCGGCTCCTCCTCCTCCCGCACGCGTCTCCTTCCCCGACGACCGTCGCCCGCGTCTCCTTCCCCGACGACCGCGCCGCCCGCGCCCTTCCCCGACAACCGCACCGCCCGCGCCCTTCCCCCACCGCCTCGTGTCATCGCCTCCAGAAGAGGTACGCCCCTCTGCCTCTGTCCTCCCCCTCCCTCTGCTGCTGCTGGTGGGCGGCGGTGGCTGCTGCTGGTGGGCTTCGGGTGGTGGGCGGCGGCTGCTTTTTTTTTGAGTGGAGGTGGGCGGCGGCTGCTGTGCTAGGTGTTGCGCGCGTGAAGGTAGGGAAGAGAGGAGATGGGCCTCGGCCCAGGGAAAGCTAATTTTGCCCCTGTTTGAAAAAAAAGGTTGTGCATCATTGCATCTAGGGATGGCACCCGTCGGGTTTGGGGCCGGGTCCGGTCCCCCCATACCCGCCCCATTTAAGTTGTCGGGTTTCATTCCTTACCATACCCATGACCCGGCCGGGTTCGGGGCCCCGGCGGGTACCCACCAGCGCATGAGACGGGAGCGACGCTGACGCATTTAAGGCGGGTCTAACTTGGAGGGTCTAACTTTTTACCAAACCCTCCCCATTTAAGGCGGGTATCCATTGAGTTTGTGGGTTTTGGGGCCCCATTACCATCCCTAATCGCATCCTTATCATCGGACTATCCTTGTTTGCTATAGGAGTATCACATTTACTCAATGATAGATTTATACTCCCTCATGTCGGGTTTGTAAGGCTCGGGAAAAGGGTATGTCGGTGGCCGGTTCCGCAGGACATGGGAGGCGTGCAGGGACGCGTGGGGCGGGTGTATTGTGGCAAGAGAGAGGCAGAAGCTCTGTTTGCTCGGGGAAGGTGAGGAGAGGGGGGAGGAGGCGGCGCCGATAGGAGTTCCCCTGTTCGCTCACGCGTGGGCGATACATGGGCGAAGGGGTCGCGCGGTCAAAACCATTGTGTTCGACGTAGGAAAGCTCGGTCTGGCTCGGTCGCGCGTAAATCTTCCCATGAAATTGCATGCCCCTTAGGTGCATGTGGGTTCGACGATGTGCCTTCGCCAGGGCATTCCGAACCCTCTTAAATCGATTCCAATATGGTATTTTGTTAGTATCTAGTGTTACCTATCTGCTGGATAGTTTCCCTTTTGTAGCCTTATTCTCATGTTCCCCTCTCATATGCATCCGAGGTTTCTCCGAACTAGGTTTTACACCCCTCGGAACTCCGGAATATTGATTTTAGTTGATTTTAGCTAGAGTTACCTATCTACTACACGGTTTCCTTTTTGTAGCTCGGTTTAGGGTTTAGGGTTTCTCTTCATTTTTATTATTGTGTATGTATATATTAGGGTTTCTCTGAATTAGGGTTTATATCTCTCAACTCCGTACCTAACTTTCTCCTTTAGCTGCTTTGACTTATTCGTTTTTCCACCTATGCAGAAAATATGGACCCACACATCAGAGACAAAGAAAAGGAAGAGTTGATCCAAGGTGTGATCCGTGGGAAAGAAAATTTAGACGTATCAACGTTTCTGAACAACTCCGGTGAGGGTGATCCTCTTTTTACCGGAATAGACGACTTGTTTGAGGTTGAAGGTGTTGCCTTCCGCGAGGGAGAAGGCGATGCCTTGTGTAATCGAGAAGACGACCGCTCCGGCAAGGTGCATGTAATATAATCAATTCATTAATTAATCATCTTCTATCTATATAGAAATAGTAACGACGATCTTTCTTCTTTTAGCCCTCCGGATCGAAGGAATCTACTGAAAAGAGCAGACGAGGCCCAACCAAAAAGTTTCAAGACCATGAGAGGTTCAGGATCGAAGATGTCGCTGAAGACGGCAAACCGACAGCTCCCGAAGTTGTCGCAACCAAATTTGTGGCACAATGCGGAGTAATCGTTAGGAACTTAATCCCGATCACCATTAGAAATTGGAATAGCCCTGCTAATGCGGATGAAGAGGGAACATGTTTATTTGTCCCTAACCACGCCAAAGATTTACTGTGGAAGAGGCTCATGGTTGATTTCAAACTACCGAAGATAGAGGTGGATCCAAATGCGGAAGATCCAGTTGAGGACGCCTTACAACATGGGAGAGCCATGGAGGCTAAGGTCAGGGAGTGGGCTTTGAAGAATATGGCCCAGTGTTTCACCCACTGGAAGAAAAGATTGCACCTTGACTATGTCGTGAAAAAGAAGACTCCCGATTTCAAGAATATTCAGTTTGAGAAGATAAAACCATTCTGGGCTGAGTTTGTGGAATACAAGAAATCAGAAAAAGCCAAGAAAATGTCTGAAATGAATAAGCTGAATGCTGCTAACAAGAAGTATCACCATACTATGGGGCAAGGTGGCTACATGGCTGGCATTCCTAAGTGGGAGAAACTTGAGAATGAACTGCGTGCTAAAAAGATCACCCAGAGACAGACGATTGGGTAGAACATGCAAGGAATTGGTTTTACGGGCATGGGGGCACATTGGACTCGGAAGGGAGGTGTATATATAACATACGACATAAAGAAGACCCCTTGCCAATCGAGAGGATGAGAAAAGCAGTACAGGCTGTTAAAGATGGGGACTTCATTCCCGATAGAGAGAATGATGAGCTCACACTTGCCCTTGGAAATAAGGAACATGATGGAAGAACATGAGGCACAAGAGGCTCCCAACCATGGAGGACTGGGTTTCCCGAAGAGAGGAAGAAATATCCTGATAGAAGCCGTCAGAGGAGAAAGGACAGGGTGGAAGTTGAAGCAAATAGTCAGAAAGAGCGAATGCGTTTAATTGAAGAACGATTAAAGCAACGACAAGATGAAATTAACGCACTTAAAGAGCAAAGTACTACCAGCCCATCTTAGCAGCACACTGCATTCGATGCTACCAGCCTATCGAATAATCGAAAAAGCAGTGTGGCTTCCACCGAGGTCCCGGTTGATGACAATGGTGATGAAGATGATGCACCGACGATGGCTCCTGTTGGCTACCCAGTGGATGATATCACAGAGATGACACACTGCGAGCTACATGTCAAAGTTCTGAACATATCAATGAACGTGGCGGTCGGCTATGCCTTACCAATTGGACCCACACCAACTTACCACTGTCGTCCGGTTCCAGAGGGCTACGCTGTTGTCGACGTGGATGAAATCATGCCCACCTTTGAAGTTTTGGATCTTCACTACCCTGCAGGTGAAGGGGATGTGACTGTACTGGGAGACGCGAAAAACGTCACCATTCTATGGCCGAAGGAATGTATCGTGCTTCGAAATCACACGCCAAGGCCATCTTCGCCGCCGCCTCACCCGTCTCCAGCGAGGTCATCGCCGCCGCGGCAGCCGTCTTCGTCGCCTCACCCGGCTCCGTCGCCTCACCAATCTTCGGCGCAGCCATCGCCGCGGGAGCCATCGCTGGCGCCTCAGGGTAAAAAGCGTAAGCGTACCGCTATTGTGCCTCGTGGTAAGCGATCGCCGAAACGTAAACAAGAGCCTCTTCCAAAAGTACCAAAGGTTCCTCCCAAGAGAGCTTATGACTGTACTGAAGAGGAGACTGCGGCGATCGTTGATGCGGAAACGACAGCGTTTTTTGCTAAGCTGAGGCGGCCAAAAGAGCCAGTGTTCCCCAGCACCAAAGAAGAAAAAGCCAAAGTGTTGAAAATGCTAAAGACTCTTCATCAACCCGAGCCAAAGCTGTCATCAGACTATGAGCGTTCTATTCTCAAGTCACATGCGGCACAAAAAGCCTCGAAGAGCAGTACTGATGCAAGCGAGAAATCTGTTGCCCAGCTCCGCAGAACAAGCAAAACAGACTTGCGCCCCTCTCAAGGTGATTTCCCAAACCAATGTGGGGTCGAGCAAATATGGGGCCGAAGAGCAGTATGATCCAGAGGTAGTTACACAATACGGAGAAGCTTCCGCTGCTCAAGGTATGAGTATTGCCCAGTACTTATCCCAGTTAGAGTTCTTCCCCGTGAGTGAAATAGCATACAAATACTAGTACGGCAAACCTCTCGTCAAACCTGAGGAGGTAAACAATCTTCCAACAAAAATGCAAAGATTGCATAACTGGTACTTGCATGCCACAAAGGCCGGGGCTAACTGGATAGTGATGAAGGTTACAAAAAAGCATTATGGGAAAGATATGGATGACATGATATCCATTGAATTTGATGAACTATTTCAATTATTCAATCAAGACGCCTTGGACAAATCGATCATCAGTGCCTATTGTCTGTAAGTACTAATTCTGTAATTAATTTAGTCTCCAGCTATCTCACCTTGTTTATTCCATGTATATAATCATACTGTAATATGCAGAATGAAGATTCTTGAATGCAGCAGAGGACAAATCTATGACATTGGCTTCATTGACCCATATTGGGTTCATCAAGCTAATCTCAAAACAAACCCCCAGGATACGGAGGATAATATAGTACACGCGTTAAGGTTTCAAGAAACCAAAAGGGAAATACTATTTCCTTACAACTTCGAGTGAGTGTTATTGTCTTGTATACACTTTCTATTTCGCTTACTCGATGTTAAGTATATAATTGATTAGTTATGCATTCGCAGCTACCACTATATTCTGTTAATCATTCAACTTGACAAAAGGCGTGTACTAGTCATGGACTCGAAACATAAACCCCTTGAGACGTGGAAGGACATGCAGATACTTCTCCAGCGATAATTCTAATCATTACGACACTATTTTGGCAACGTTCGTGAATTTTATGATATCAAGTACTTAATAACTTATTTTATTCGTTTTCTACGCCGGGCAGCGCTTGGAAACGGTTCACCAACAAGGCTAGGGGTGTTTGGAAAGAGGAGCTTATATTTCAACCACTAAATGTAAGCACCACTAGCTATATCCGTGCATCTCTTTGATTCTAGTTTTGATACAGTTATTATCATGCTTGATTATTATTTTGATTGAACTCTGTTCTCGTAAAGTGCTTGACGCAGGGACCAGGTAACAATCTATGTGAATACTATGTTTGCGAGTTCATCCGGCAGACGTGCGATGAGAATGGCAGAAATTTAGAGCAACTCCACGTACGTAAACAATTTCTATAGTTTTTAATTACAATCAAATTGTGTTTAGTTTCATTCATATAGGCTGACTCCTTTTTTAAATCAGATCGAACGTCTACGGGACGGTCTTCTGCCAAAGGATGGCGTACGAGCAATTCAGAAGGAATTGGCGGGATTCTTGGATGCAGAAGTCCTAGACCCAAAAGGGGAATACTACTCGGCTGTGTATAGACAATAGGGATTGTAAAAATAGCAACTTTGAAGGAATTGGCCGGTAGCATCGAATAGCAACTTTTGTATGTAGTGCATGAACTCGATCCGTGTATTGAATGTAATATTGTCATGATATTCATGATGTAATATAAGGTTCCTTCATTGATAAGTGCAAATCACTAAATAAACAATAAAACAACCTAAATGAATTCTCTGCCGCGGCACAAAAAGTGGCGAAAATGCTGCCGCGGCAACAAAATGTGCCAAAATGAATTCTCTGCCGCGGCAGAGAAATGGGCCAAATCTCTGCCGCGGCAGAAGGTTATTAGTCCCAGTTCGTGTTACCCCGCCCCCCTCGCCCTCTGCCGCTGCCACGTGTGCACCCTTTAGTCCCGGTTGGTGGGGCAACCGGGACTAAAGGTTAGGGCTTTAGTCCCGATTGCCCCGTCCCGGTTGGGCAACCGGGACTAAAGCTCCGTACCAACCGGGACCTATAGCCCCGTTTCCACCAGTGCTTGGCGTTCCATGACAAAAATCTTGGGTAATCCACCTCCAACGATGGTGGTGGCGGATCTTCAGATCAACATTGGTGTTTCTCCGAATGGCAACCCACATGGCTGCTAGCACATCTTCGAGCATAACAACACCACTCCACCCCCTCCATCAACACTTGTTATCCCCACTAACCATAGCAACACCAAAACGACAAAACCACTCCAACATTTGTATGGCCGCATAGGGACGGGCATGAGCATCATCACACCCATCGGGGCCAACATACGGTCCAGGGAAGCAGCGGTCATGGCAGCAGGGACATACTCCCATGCTTCAGGAGAGGTGACCGGCGGCGTTGTTGGTGCCACAACGAGGTAGCGAGGAGGGACCCAACAGCGACATGCAAGCGGGGAAATCTAGGTTGGGGAAGAGGCGGGCTGGCGCATCGAGACACAGGTGAGGGAGGCCACAGCACAGGCAAGCTTGGCGGACGGTGACGCAGGGCCTAGGGGTTCCGCGCAGGCGGCAATCGGATGACGGGGTGGAGGCGACGGGGCCAGAGGACAACGAGGAGGGTGGCACGCAGTGCTGCACGGCGAAGGGCGGCAAGCTTGGGGCTTCGGGAGGATGCAAGCGAGCGTGGGGAGGGTGACTCGGTGGTGGACGAGGGAGTGTAGGGTTGGTGGCGAGGCTCCTGGCAGTGGCTGCCTGAGAGGAAGGCGAGGAAGAGGACCGGCAAATTGGGGGGCACTGGTCAAGAGGAAGGTGGGGCAGAGGAGGGTGGTGGGCTTGGGCAGCCGCAGAGGGGGTTGCAGGCGGCGGAGTGAGCTTGCGGGCAGCGGCGTCCAGACGCTCGAGCGTGGGAGGAGAAGAACAAGGGAGGCATACGCGGGGAGAGAGAGAGAGAGAGAGAGAGAGAGAGAGAGAGAGAGAGAGAGAGGGGTGGGTCCGGGATCGGGGCAGTAGGATTAGCGGCATGCGTGTGGGGAATGTGTGACACATGCATGGGGTTGCCGCTGGTGAGTGTGGTGCTTCCTTGCGTGCATCGCGTGCGAGTGGTGTGCCGCGTGTGTGTGCGCGTATGGCTGTAAGTGGGAGCGGCAGCCCACGGCGCCGCCAGCCCAAATCCACTTAACATGATAAGTGAAAACCCACGGACATGTACAGAATTGTGGCGGAGACTCGCGACACACCTGCTACCGCCGCCACGCCTTCGCATCGAACACGCAATGGCTGAAGAAAACTGCCGCCCTCCGCTCCCCCTCTCTGCATCGGCGCCATGGATGGAGGAATCTTGCCCCCTCCGCTCCCCCACTCCACATCGAGGCTCCATCTGTCCGCTCCTCTTCTCCGGCCACGTCCACCCCATCCCTCGAGCAGCAGAAGTCCGGCGAGATCCACGAGGAGAAGGCCGCCGGCGAAGTCCTTGGAGATGCACACGCGTCCGACAACCTTCTTGAGGTTCCGCACTTGACCGGCGAGGTCTGTGGAAAGCCGGAGCCACCGTATAGTGAGGTCGATGGAGATTTCTGGCAGAAGAAAAGCCGCAAGAAGGTAATTAGTCTTGTTTTTCATCGAGTGCCCCACACCCACCCCTCATGGATCTTGTACTGAAATTTCAGTCTTGTGTCCTGAATTTTGTTGATTTCTGTGTGTAAATCTTGTATCCTAACGTGTTCTTCTTTGACAAAACTAAAACTACAGTGCTAGGAGTATATAAATCAAAAGATACCTGGAGCATTTTTTGTATAGTGAGGACCATTGGTATCTAGAAAATTTGTTTTCTGATGCAAGTAAACTTTCTTTCTCCCTGACACACTATAGTTTTACTTGTTCAGTCTTAACTGATCGGTAGATCTCTTACCTTTTCCCTTGAAAATAGAGGGCAAATACCGTACTACCTCAGTCTATATATAAAAAAAGGCACTAAAGGGTCCGCATATCTGCAGATTGTTTCATACAGGAAGTGGTCAGATCAAAATGCATGATCTACAAATTCTCGTTGATTTGACAGTAGTTCAGGTTTAAGTTAGCTCCTCCTGTTATAACTGTTTCTTTTCAACTTTACATTTTTTATGATATAATAACTACTCCACATATAGCAGCCTACCATGAGAATTACATGTAAAATGTGGTTTATCACAGATATACCAATACTAATCGATAGACTTATGTTGATAGAATGATTGCACTGTAAGCTTGGTAGTAGTACCACTAAAACTGTTTATACATTAGTAGTAAGTATCTGTATCTAGTGAATTTCATAGTCCATGCTTGTTCTAGATATGGAGATGTAGAAGATTCTGGGTTAGTACCTATGGATTTCTTTGTCAGTACAGTGAATCCATTAAAAGAGCCTCTGCTAATCAGTACATGATTCAGGTAATTTTTCCTTTCACTATTGGACATATTACCCATACCTTGTTCGACTGTTGTTGTAACAGGTTGGATATCAATGGGCTTGTTGGATGGGTTCTTGTATTCAGTTTCTCCGGATGGTGACCTCAGAAAGTTGCTTCAAAGAACAACACCTAACTCAGTCATCCATACAAATCCAGTCCTCGACTGCTCAGGGTTTGAGTGTACATCAGCCAGACCATAGTGAAGGCAAAGTCAAGCCAAACTATCGGTGATCACACCTACGTGTTGGCGATGAAGCCTTCGAGCATCTTGTTCACTATGTTGGCTCCAGCAGCTAGAACAATCTACTGGCCTGAAAAGTATCATGGGTCGCTGGAGAACGGCCGGGTTGCCTGGGGATCGTGGCCCTGGGTTTTGCCCTCGTGGACCTGGCGCGGGAGGACGGAGGCGCGGGAGCCCAACAATGGCGACCTATTGTAGATGGACGGAGACGTGGGAGCCCCATGATGGCGACCTGGTGCGGGAGCACAGACGCGCACGTAGACGAAGAAAAGATCCAATTTTGAATTTTCAAATTGAAGGCAAATTTGGAACGTTTTGAGTGTAATAGGGAGTTCTAGGAAAAATTGAAATTATACTATGCTGGGAACGGTAATTCGGGCCTGAGTGAGCGGTTGTTTAAATATCAAATGCTTAGCAGTGAATCATGTTTGATCTATCCCAAATGTATGCCTGTAATACAGTAATATTCTTATGTACTAGTGCAGTTGGCCAAAAGTCTATGTAGAACATTGATGTGTATTCATCTATGGGAGGACACTAGCGGACGCCGCTGAACATGAAAATTTTAAACAGGCACTAGCGGCTGTCCTGCTTTAGTCGGATGGACAGAAGTTAGCAGCTGGTGGACACCCACGGGCATGCCCACTTACAGGGTGATGTGCGCGTGCTGCCTGCTTGTAGCGGTAGGTGTGCGCAGGCGTGTGGGGCAGCGGCTGGGTGTGTGTGTGTGGCTCTAGGCAGGTAGGGTTAGGGTTTTTGTGTGTTAGGGCACGTACAATGCGGTGACGTCAGCCTTCCCTTATGCTCGCCACATTGGATTTTTACTTAGTTGGAGGAGAGAGAAACAAGAGAGAGAGGGTTGTCTTCCCTTAGCTAAGGGATGATCTCTTAGCAATAAGAGAAGACTATTTTTCTCCATTGTACCATATGCCTTCTCTTAGTCAACCAATTTTTTACTAAAAATAGTTAATTCTATTAATTGCTAGAGATAGCAATAAGGATAATGCATTGTACAAGTTATATATTGTGTCTTCTCTAAATGATGTGGAGAGCTAAGAGAAGGCATGCCTTCTCTAGCATTGTACATGCCCTTAGGGTTTGAGCTGGTGGTTGGTTGGGCTGGTTTGTAGGTAGCTGGTCGGCCCTTTGGGCTGGCTGCCTACCCAAACAAAATCTTTTAAAATTACTTGTTTTATTTTAAAAATGTTTTTTTAAATACTTGTTAGACAAATAAAAGATCCGGACCACCCAGGGTTTTATATTTAAAATAAAAGGGGTATTATTTAGAAAACAAAACTAGGATTTTCGAAAATAGTTTTAGGCAAAAGATGCATGATGTCATAATGGTACACAAAGTAGTAATTAGCAAGTGATTTTTTTGTAATAATTTTACCCGGGGTCCTACAACGGGTTCAGCGAAACCAAGACATGTGTAGATCCCGCCGATTGACATGATGGTGTAGGTCGTCACGACCTCTTTTGCCGAAATCCAGGTCTCGTTGAGAAGGACGAGCGGGACGTTGCTGGTGTATAGAATGCGACCGATGGCAATTGTTTTGTTGATTCCTGCACATGCAGATTTTGCCCGAAACGAAGGTCCGAAGGTCACCTTCCCTATGCTTGGTTCCAACTATCGTCGGAGTGATGATAAGTACGACATAGGGGGTCCTAAGAGTGTTGATAAGATGGGGTGTGAGTCGTATGGTGTTTCAGGAGCGGTGAGCATAAGTTTACCTAGGTTCAAATCCGACTGGGGTTATTGGATCCTACTCATGCTAGCAACCCAGTAATATATCAGTGAGGGCCGGATGTTACAGAGGATTAAAAGATAGGTTCTTATGTGCAAATATGTTGTGGTTGTATGCCCTAAAGGCTCCCATAGGTCTGGCTTATATAGGCGCCAAGAGCTAGGGTTACAGGAGAGACCTATCTGCCTATATAGAGTTGGTTACTAGTTATAGTTTGGAATACAAGTAATACTACAGGACTAAGTCGGTAAGTCTTCTGGGCCTTGTCGTAGCCGGAATTGACTCTATCCTCTTTCGCTGACTGGGACGCCCGTGAAGCAAAGCTCTGACCCGTTGGTGGGCCACCCTGGTCACAGAGTCCTTTGGGTATACCCGGAAAGTATATCCCCAATAGGTTGAGGTGGTGGCATGTTGCGATGCTGCTGCTTGTAGTGTTGCTGTTGAGACTTCTGCTATTGGAATTATTGTTGCTGGCTATAGTCATCCTAGAATCGGTCGCCCCATCCTTGGGCTTGCTCTTTCTACTCCTGATGTGATTGGTCAAGTTCTTCTCCTTCCCAAGATGGGTTGCCCTCTGGATTGTCCATCTGTTTGGATAAGTTCTTTATTTTTATGAGCTCTTCCTCATTAAGAACGCAGTCTTGTCTACCTGGCAAACAAAAAACGTGTGCAAAAGGAAGAAGTTCTTAGTACATAACACTGTTAGGCTCAACATAAAACGGATAAGCACGGATCCTCTCATTGTGCTGAAAGATTCCCATAATTTTCTGCTAGCCATTTGGTAAGCATCCAGATATTTGCTTCCTAGGACAGGTAATACCGCGGGCACAGGAATTTTGTGTGCATAAGCGATTTGGGTTACGATCCCTGAGTGTGCCAACCTGTGTTGGCAGAAGTATTGGATAAGCAGGGCTTCAACGTTGACCATGTTGATCATCTCCTGGTGGATATCCATGTAGATGACGCTGATCTCGGTGTCCCTCTTCGGGAATATCGAATTCAACAAAAAGGTGGTGAAGTAACGGTTCATGGGATTCTTGATTTTGGCGGTCTTCTTCCATGCAAAGTTGTAATCCCTATAAACAAAAAAAATTCTCCCAGGCATGCATTGTCTCCTGAAGCACATCCTCAGTAATATCAAGTTGTCCTTCAGTGGAGAACTCCAAGAAAGAACATAATACATTGAATGTAATATTATAGGGTTGCCTATTGAGTTGGAAACTAACTGTTCAATTACGACCGTGAGTAGCAAGGTCATCGTTGAATATCGAGAGAAAATCCAGAGTGAAATGCTTGAATGTGTTGGTGCTGAGAGAGGCAAAGACCTCCATGTTGGCGTTGCTAACCATCATCCTAAAATCTCCGAACAGGTCATTGTGCGAGGGGAACTCATCATCCACCCACGTCATGGAAGCACAGTGTGAGCGCTCACTCTCGTGTACTCCTTATTGAAGTCAGCCTTCAGGGATTCGCTCTTGGCGCGTCCCCGCTTGTTCTTTGCAATAGAGGAGGCGCCTGAAGTCCTCGAGTGGATTCCTCAGCGCATGAGTTTGACCAAATTCATTGTACTGAAAATTTTCACCACAAAAGTATAGGCATAAGGTTTCTATGATGTCAACAAACGATTCTAGTTATAAAATTTGAATCCAAACATGTAGAAACAACAAGAATCTCAAAATAGTACGAAATCAACTAGATAATCAATGTGAGTTTTTAGAAATAAAGCATAGATCGGGTGAGAAACATACCAATGTGAAGATTCCCCGTGTACTTCACATAGTTTAGAGTGGTTAGGAGAGAGAATCAATGTTTAGTAGTAGGCCCGGTTCACTAGGTTCTACCATTGTTTGTTCCAATCATAGTCAAAATCTAATTCAAACGAATGAAATCAGTGAAGAATCTAAGTTTCTAGTTGATTAGGGTTGGAGTTTGAGAGAGAAAAAAGAAGGATGGTTTGGGGCTTATGAGCCAGCCATCGTCATTTGCACGAGGTCACATAGTTGGTACGGGTAGACGGTACATGGTCGTCCCGCCCGTATCGACGGTCGTCACCATTGGATACATCGGTTAGGGTTACGAGATCAAACCTGGATCTGGTATGGGCGGATGGTATGGTGGTGTCCGTTCATAGGCATGGTCGTTACATGCAGTGATTCCTAGATAAAATATTCAAGTTTCATCGATGCTCAGTACGGGCGCGTGATACGGGGCCATGCGGTCACACCAACGCTCGTTTCGAGTACTGTAGTTTGATAGAAATTGTGATGTTCCTCTTTGATATTAGTACATGTTTATGGTACGGTCCGGCCTGGCCGTACTGATGCTTGTTACGCATCCAGTTGCTCATCTTTTTCATCTTTTCTAATGTCTTTTCTTAAAACTTTCACTTCTAGATTTTAAGAATTGATTTTCATTGCAAAAATTAAACTGAGAAACTTTTATTAGAAAAAGTAAAAAATATAATTATAAAAACTTCTAAATTTAATAAGGATGGGTTGACTCCTATCGAGCATTTTATTTAGAATTGGCTATATGCTCAACCAAATTTTGGTTTGAGAATACTCGCCTTTGGTTGCCTATTATCAAGAACACTTGCCTCTTGGGAGCGCTTAGTAGCTGGTATATATTTTTCACCATCTTCTCGTTTCTTCATGAAATAATGAACAATCTAATTACCATAATTATTGAAGACAATTTTCCCACTAATGCAATAAATGTTTGGTCCAGCAGTACTAACAAAAGATCTCCCAAGTATGATAGAAAGTTTGTCATCTTCGGGCAAATAAAGTATGATGAAATAAGTAGGTATAACATGTTGATTAATTATGAGAAGAACGTCTTCAATCATCCCAATAGGTCTTTTGGTGGTTTTATTAGCCATTTGCAAGGTAATTGAGGTAGGAGAATACTCGCCAAGTGTCCACACCCGGATTTTTAATCCCAGATGCCTGTTATGCCATACATCGCAATCCCAGGATTACCATTTTTGCAAGACATAACAGAATTGGATACCATAGTACATCATCCATTACAAATGATACATAAGTTCTTATCCAAATAGGGATCTCATGATCCAGTTCTTAATACAACATCAAGCAGCGGAATACGTAATAATAACGGTAGCGTAGGCGAAGCTCCATATTCGGGGTCACAGGCAATGCTGACGATGGGAGATGATCCTAGTTGTCGTAACCTTCCTGGGTTCCATCCTCCAGGTACTCCTCTTCATAGTGTGGCCATGGGAATAGCCAGGGACAAAGTCATGAGTACTCTTTAAGTACTCGCAAACTAATACTAATAGGTAAAGGAGTTTTTAGATAATAGGACACTAGGCTCTAGGGTTGTTTTGCAAAAGCCAGATTTATCTCTACTAAGTTTAGAAGCAATGAATGCTCGTCACAATTTTATAACTCCTAAGTGGGAACTTGTATTTCATATCACAACTCCGTTGTGGTCAAGTCAAAGTTTCAAATCATTTCACAAGTCATTTTGAAAAGTCTGACGGGGGAACAGTATGGCCACTCCAACTGTCCATAACCGTGGACGCGGCTATTCGAATAGTTTGACACTCTGCAGAGATTGTACACTTTCACCACAACATTCGATACATCCGTCAGGAAGAAATCCAGAATTCACCATACTCAGTATGCGGATAATCAATCCTAACCTTTCGATTACACGCCCTAGTATAAGCACCTCTCGTGTGAGTTTGGCCTCCCAACCATGACCAACTGTCATCTTGGGTACTGCACAGGTGGACAATCTTCACAAGGTAGCCTCAGCTCAGACCTTGGCCGTGAGGGAACTAATACTAAGGTATATAAGTTTCCGGTCAAGCCCTACCCAATCTTCGGGTATTGTGGTTGTACGATAAAATTGGAATGGTATTGCATCCAGACAACCATTAGTTTTAGAAAGGGCTAAGGCTCATGCCTAATCGTTTTCATCACCAAAATCATCAGGTGTTTGGAAACACATGTCCAAAACATTTCAATAGAATAATCCATCATTCCAAGGTTTTCATAACCATTTTTCCACCATGTATTCCCATCTAAAGTTGATCAAGTTTTATGCTTAGCACTAGCATCTACAGGTGGGGGTAAGCAATAATGAGGGGTGGTAAACTAGTGGAGTTCTAACTAAGTTCAATCTCATGCCTTAAGATGACATCAATATTATCTAGCTTAGGCCAAATTTTATGCTCTTTATGCAACTTTCAGATATCTTTCTAGTATCTATAATTCACTTAAGTAAACTCTAAGGAATAGCTTTGATAAAGAAATAAATATAAAGCTTGTAAGTAAAAACTAGGATTGGTTGGTCAAGTGGGTTGGATCATATATGCTTAAGGCATATAGTGGGCAGAGTAACAAGTAGTGGGTTATGGCATCAGTAGGGTATCTTGCAAGGGTTAGCTTGCATTGGTCCACTTAGTTAATAAAGCTTGCACAATATCAGTATAAGCTTGCTAAATTGCAAGTGTTAGCTTGCAAGATTAATAGCTTGCAAGTATTGGCTTGCCTTGTGCAGAGCAGTGGTTGAAGTTCTCCTCGGCTTCTTCTTCGTAGTATCCTCCTTCCTCCTCGTATCCTTGCTCGGTACTAGCGTCTATAAATAAATACGAGGTACACAATCACCAAACAATACTTAACTACTTGCAATCATCACACACAAGGGTCCTATAGATGATCTAACATCATCTCTAACATTACAAGATTAAGACTTGGTTTAATTCCTTTTATTTTTAGAAAAGTAATTTCTACTCATTGAAAAACTACTTAAGATTTAATATTCTCCAAACCAAACATGGGATCATGTTGACACATGTCATCACCATATATTTTAGTCCATGGTAATATGATTTAAAGTGGTGTCACAATTTAATAAGGTTTTACCCTTTTATTTTAATTATTTAAAGTGGATAGAAATGCCTATGTAGCATTCTTTTATTACTTGAACATTATTTCTAAAGGTAAACCTATATATTTTTATATATTCTGAAAGGTATGGTTAAATGTGATTTTTAAGAGCTGAAATCAACTCAAAAGCTATTATGGTTTAAATTTGAAAAATGTTTGAATGCAGAAAAGCTTCTGCCTTGTTGTTTTTACCGTGGGTTATCTGTAGATCCAAATGACTTGAATCCAACGGGCTTGGATTCAGCATTCTCAGTCCTTTCTAACAAAATTGGTTTCATTCAATTTGGTGCACTGAATCGATCTGGGTTGATTTTTGAAGTTGGGTACAGAAGTGAGTTTGAAACAAAATGAAAAGGTTTAATTCAAATAACTGGGATGCGCGGGAAAAGTTAACGGGCCGGCCTGCTAAGCGCAGTGCTCCCGCGGGCTGCTTAAGTGGGTGTCCCCACTCGTCAGTGAGACAGGAAGGGGCGAAGCGGTACGGGGCGATGTGGATCGTTCGATCTAGTTCTAATCTAACGGCTGAGAGTCATCGTCGACGTTAAGCAACGCCGACGAGAAAGAAACCTAGCGCGACCAGTGAGGGGTGCTGGGGGCTCACCGGGGTGCAGGCGAGGGTCGGCGAGGCGGGCGAACGACGAAGTCGACAACGGCGAACTCAGGGGTGGTCGCGGCAGCTCCTGGGGTGGACGAAATCAATGGCGCCATTCTTCTCCAGAGGTGGCGGGCTCCGGTGAAATTCCGGCGAGGTGGTGCTCGCCTTGCTCTGGGAACGGTGTGGCACGATCAGTAAGGAGAGGGGAGTGAGATGGTGTGAAGAAATCGAGCGGGGGTGGCCTCTATTTATAGTCGAGCGAGGGGACCGACGGGGCGCACGGTGAGCTCGTCGGGGGCGATGTTACAGGCGGCTATTGGCATGGGCGAAGGTAGGGGCGGTGCGGTGTTCCCTGGCGATGCTCAACGACATGGTTTTGAGGCGTGGGGCGGTGCGGCTTGGTCTGGAACATGCGACTCTTTGCGCGAAAGAGGCGTCGTCTTCGACGGCAAGCAGTGGCTGTGCGTCACGGGGCGGCGAACGAGGATGTCTGGTGGTCTCCTGGGTCGGTGGGGATTGTGTATGCACGCGGTGAGGGCGACGCACGGTCTGTGGGCGCTGGTCGAGGGTGGCGCTCTGGCGCACGCTCGGAATGGTTGCTGGCGAGGTTGGCATGGTTCGTGCGTGTGGTCCAGTGCTTGGCAACGCTCGCAGCTGGGACAGTGAGTGGCGGTGGATTGTGGGCTACCTCCCATACATCCTGGCTAGGCTTACTTTTCTTCCTAGCTTGCTGTCAACATGGGGGTGACATGGGTGTGCTCGGCTGTTCACCATTGATGGCAATGCCAAGATTACAGTGATGCTAAGGGTTAGTTTAGGTTGTTAGATGATCTACTAAGGCTAGTGGTGTCCAGAGAGGGAACAAGTTAGGCTTCAATCAGTTCTCACTATAGTGTTTAGATTTTGTATGATTTGTGTTTGCAACCTGTTTGATGAAATGGCTGCATGAAATCAAGTTTTGAATTTTGAAAAGATTTTTGGTGAGTTTGCTAGATTGGTGCTAGTGAGTCTGCAGATGCTTGGGTTTTGAAAGTTGAGCTTGTTTGAGTGGTTTTTGAAAAAGTGGGATCTTCCCATATGATAAAGATTCAATTTTGAATTGTCATTTAAACTATGCATTTGAAAGTTTCTGGATGATCACAAAGTGGGCCTTGATACCTTGTTATGAGTACATTCAAGGGGTGCAAAGATCCAGAAAAGTTTCCATTAGGTTCTGAAAGTTTGAGACAGCCAAAGTAGGCATGGGAGTTAAATTGGTCAAAATGACCATTCCTTTATTTTATTGGTTTTGATTTATTTGTCTTTAGGAAAAGTTTGGGAAATGTTTAGATGATGTTTATTTCACCTAAGAAACATTTTACAAGCAAGGAAACATACAAACAAGGTGGTTCAAAAGAATTTCAAATTAAATGCATACACATATGCATGCCTTCATAATTTTAATTAGAAAAGTTTTTGTTAACCCTAATTTTGATGATTAGAGTTTGGTGATTTAAGTTTAATATTTTTGGGATGTTACAAACCTTCCCCCCTTAAATCCCGAGAGTTGAAAAAGGATGAAAAGATTACCTAGGATATGAAGAGATCGGGAAACTCCGTCCTGATGTGATCTTCGCGTTCCCAGGTAGCTTCCTCTTCTGTGTGGTTGCTCCACTGAATCTTGAGAAACTTGATGCTTCGGGTTCGGGTAGTTCGAAAAGCTTCTTCCAAAATACGGATGGGTACTTCGGGATAGGTCAGGTCATCGTTGATCTCTATGGTCTGATGATCGATATTCTTGAACACTTCGGTCTTCTCGGGGACTTCGAGACACTTGCGAAGTAACGAGATATGGAACACATTGTGCACGGCTGACATCTCTTCGGGTAGTTCCAATTGATACAACACTTCTCCTCGACGATTCAGAATTTTGAAAGGTCCGATATATCTGGGGGCTAACTTTCCTTTGAGTTGGAAACGCTGCATTCCCTTCAATGGCGACACTTTTAGATAAACAAAATCTCCTATGTTGAAGGCGAGGTCTCGACGTCTCTTGTCGGCGTAACTCTTCTGTCGGGATTGGGCGGTCTTGAGGTGCTCACGAATCTTGTGAACCTTCTCTTCTGCTTCTCGTAGGATGTCGGGTCCGAAGATCTGACTCTCTCCTACTTCCGACCAGTTCAAAGGGGTGCAACACTTCCTTCCGTACATGAACTCAAATGGGGCCATTTGCAAACTGGCTTGATAACTGTTGTTGTATGAAAATTCTGCAAACGGCAGACAGTCTTCCCACTTGGATCCATATTCTAACACGCATGCTCTTAGCATATCTTCGAGTATTTGGTTTACTCGCTCTGTTTGTCCATCGGTCTGAGGGTGATACGCGGTGCTGAAATCTAGACGGGTTCCTAAACCTTCTTGGACTTTCTTCCAGAATCTCGAGGTAAACTGAGTTCCTCGATCCGATACTATGTTCTTGGGGACTCCGTGCAAACTGACGATTCTAGCGATGTATAACTCCGCTAGTTTCAAACTCTGATATGTGGTCTTGACGGGCAAGAAATGGGCGAATTTGGACAATCTGTCCACTATGACCCAGATAGAGTCATTTCCCTTACTAGAAGTAGGTAGTCCAGTGATAAAGTCCATTCCTACAGAATCCCATTTCCATTCCGGAATCTGCAAGGGTTGCAACAATCCAGCGGGTCTTTGATGTCCTGCCTTGACTCGCTGACATATAACACAATTGGCGATATAGCTTCCGATTTCTCGCTTCATCTTATGCCACCAAAATTGCTCTTTCAAATCTTGATACATCTTAGTTCCTCCGGGATGGATAGAATAACGAGTATCATGAGCCTCCTTCAAAATAACTCCTTTCAACTCGGAATCTGCTGGTACACAAAGGCGTCCTTTGTACCACAAAACTCCTTCTTCGTCCTCGGTGAATCCGGGTACTTTGCCTGTACCGATACGATGCTTGATTCCGTCAATACTGGCATTTCCCTTCTGCGCCTCTTTAATCTGACTGATCAAAGTGGGCTGGAGTTCTATGCTAGCAAGAAATCCTTCACTTACTAATTCCATCCGAAAATCTTCCATCTCTTTGTGTAGACTTGGTTGCTCCTTCAAAATCATGCAGTTCAAGCGGCACGGCAATCTGCTAAGGGCATCGGCTACTACGTTGGCTTTACTAGGGTGATAGTGAATGTCCAGATCGTAATCCTTGATTAGCTCAATCCATCTTCTCTGCCTCATATTCAGCTCCTTCTGAGTGAATATATACTTTAGGCTCTTGTGATCCGAATAAATCTCACAACGGTTTCCCATCAGGTAATGTCTCCATGTCTTCAGGGCTAGAACTACGGCTGCGAGTTCAAGGTCATGGGTTGGGTAGTTTTGCTCATGTTGCTTCAATTGTCGAGATAGATAAGATATAACTTTGCATTCTTGCATTAGCACACATCCGAGACCAATCTTGGATGCATCATAATACACATCGAAGGGCTTCGTGATATCCGGCATGATCAAGATTGGGGCTGAAATCAATCTCCTCTTGAGTTCTTGAAAACTCGCTTCACATTTGTCGGTCCATTCAAACTTCTTGTCCTTCTTCAGCAATTGGGTCATGGGTCTGGCGATACTCGAGAATCCTTCTACGAATTTGCGTTAATATCCCGCCAATCCAAGAAATGCACGAACTTGGGTTTGAGTGGTTGGGACTTGCCAATCTTCTACATCTTTCACTTTGGCAGGATCAACGGCAATTCCTCCGGCTGATACAATGTGACCGAGGAATCCTACCTCCTGTAACCAGAATTCACATTTGCTAAACTTTGCATACAGCTGATGCTCTCTAAGGGTTCCAAGAATGGTCCTTAGGTGTAGCTCATGTTCTTCTTCTGATTTGGAATAAATCAGAATGTCATCAATGAAAACAACGACAAACTTATCCAGGAAGTCCATAAAAATCTTATTCATGAGATTCATGAAATAAGCGAGGGCATTGGTTAATCCAAAAGACATGACCGTATACTCATACAATCCATATCTGGTGGTAAAGGAAGTCTTTGGAATATCCTCTACATGAATTTTGAGTTGATGATAGCCAGTCCTAAGATCAATCTTAGAAAACACTTTGGCACCGGTCAACTGATCAAACAAATCTTCTATCTTGGGCAAGGGGTACTTTTTCTTGATGGTGACATCATTCAATTTCCGATAATCCATACACAAACGGTTACCTCCATCCTTCTTGTCCACAAACAAGACAGGTGATCTCCAAGGTGACGCACTTGGTTGAATCAATCCAATTTCCAGCATGGAATCCAGTTGCTTCTTCAGTTCTGCGAGCTCTGACGGGTTCATACTATATGGTCTCTGTGTAGGGTTTCGTAGCATGGAAAACAAAAATTTTCTACCGCATACAAACAAACAAGCCAAGATCTATCTACTAGATTGTAGCAACGAGTCGATGGAATAACTCACCCTCGAAGATTCCAAAGTGTTTAACAAGAGCGGATTCTCGTGGGTGTTGTAGTCGTACTCCTGCCGATCTCAAGATCGCGTAGAAGATCCTTCCGGCACTGTGTTCCGGCAGCACTCCCACAGTCGGTCACACGTTCGGTACTCGACGAAGACCTTCCTCTCCCTTGTTCCAGCAGGCAGCGGAGGTTGTAGCACTCTCCTCGCGATTCCGGCAGCATAACGGCGTGGTACCGGAAGTAGAGGGGAGATCTCGCAGAGCTTCTCCTTAAGCCGGAGCGAGTATGGTGGACTATGAGAGAGCTCCTCGGCGATCTAGGGTTTAGACACACCAAGGAGGAGGCTTGGCCGGCGGCTAGGGTTAGCTAGGCGGCGGCGACTGCAGGAGGGTCAGCGGCTTAGGGCTAGGGTTTGCGGGTGGAGGTGTTGGGTACTAGGAGGGGCAGCCCTGTCCCTCCTTATTTAGGTGGAGGGGCCGTGCCAGGGAAGGGGAGTCCCTTCCCAACTCGGTTTCCCAAGGGGGCCGGCGGTGGAGGGGAGGAACTCCTCCCCAACTCGGTTTCCACCTTCCCCTCCACTTCCCAAAATAGCCGTTTGACTTTTCAAATTGGCGTTTGACTTTTCAAACTAGGATTTGATTAAACCCTTTATTTTGTTCAGCGATGACACCTAGTACATGATGCAATCATTCTAACTTGGTATGACACATTCATGTACCCTTCCCCTTCGGAGTGCCGGACATTCCGGAACCTTCTAGAACATTCCCGATGAAAACACCGGAACCATTCTCCAACCCTGAACCATTCTTATTCTCCGGACCATTCCGGATCTCCTCGTGATATCCCGGATCCCATCCGAGACTCCAAACAACATTCGGTCTCTTACTCATCATTCCATAACTACTCAAACAACGTCGAATCCTTAAGTGTGTCTCCCTACGGTTCGTGAATTATGCGGACATGATCGAGACACTTCTCCGAACAATAACCAATAGAGGAATCTGGAAATTCATATGGCTCCCACATATTTCTACGATTACTTTGCGATCGAATGAACCACTTACATACGATACCAATTTCCCTTTGTCTCACGATAGTTTACTTATCCGAGTTTATGATCGTCGGTATCTATGCATACCTAGTTCAACCTCGTTACTGATAAGTACTCTTTTCTCGTTCCCGTGATATGTGATCCCTTGTGAGCCAGTCACATGCTTGCAAGCTAATTGGATGACATTTCACCGAGAGGGCCCAGAGTATATCTATCCATCATATGGATGGACAAATCCCACTCTTGATCCATGTGTCTCAACCAATACTTTCCGAACACTCAATGCCACCTTTATAGCCACCCAGTTACGGTGTGGTGTTTGATGTCATCAAAGCATCCTTCCGGTGAAGGTGATATGCATGATCTCATGGTCGAAGGAATTAGGTTACTATGTATCAGAAAGCATATAGCAATTGAACTATTAAAATGACTTGATCTTTATGCTACGCTTATCTATAGGAGTATGTCCATCATATCATTCTCCTAACGATATGATCTTGTTGTTAATAACATCTCAATGTTCATGATAGGGAAACCACAATCATCTTATTAACCAACAAGCTAGTGTTAGATAGAGGCTTTTACCAGGGACTTCAAATTAAGTTTACAAATCACACAAGTATCAATGTTTCCTTGTTAATACTATTATAGCATGAATGTAAACATTTATCATAAACACAGAGATATAATAATAACTACATTTATTATTGCCTCTAGGGCATATCTCCAACAGTCTCCCACTTGCACTAGAGTCATCTAATCTAGATTACATGGTAATATACCGAACACCCATGGCAGTTTGGTGCTGGTCATGTTTTGCCCTCGGGAGAGGTTTAGTCAACGGATCCGCCACATTCAGATCTGTGTGTACTTTGCAAATCTTTATGTCCCCATCTTGGACATGTTCTCGAATAGCATGAAAACGTAGCTTGATGTGCTTCAGCTTCTTGTCTGACCTTGGTTCTTGCGCATTGGCTATGGCGCCCATGTTATCACAGTAGATAGACATTGGGTCCAGCGCACTAGGAACCACACCCAGCTCTGTAATGAACTCTTTCATCCATATCGCTTCTTGTGAAGCCTCCGAAGCAGCCATGTATTCCGATTCAGTTGAAGATCTTGCCACAACACTTTGCTTTGCACTCCTCTAGCTAACTGCAAGCACCATTCAAAGTAAATACGTATCCAGATTGTGATTTAGAATCATCCGGATCGGTGTTCCAAATGGCATCGGTGTAACCATTAACAACGAGCTCTTCATCACCTCCATAAGAAAGAACCATATCCTTAGTTCTTCTTAAGTACTTAAGGATGTTTTTGACCGCTGTCCAATGATCCACTCCTGGATCACTTTGATATCTGCTAGTTAAACTAACAGCATATGCAATGTCGGGTCTAGTACATAGCATGGCATACATTAGAGATCCTATGGCTGAGGCATAGGGAGTCTTACTCATCCTTTCTCTATCTTCTGCCGTTGTCGGACTTTGAGTTTTACTCAAGGTCGTATTGGGCAACATGGGCAAGAACCCTTTCTTGCTATCTTCCATTCCAAACCTCTTTAGAACTTTGTCCAAATATGTACTTTGTGACAATGATATTAGGCGTCTTGATCTATCTCTATAAATCTTTATGCCTAATATGTAAGCTGCTTTGCCAAGATCCTTCATTGAAAAACTATTATTCAAATATTCCTTGACACTATTAAGAAGGTCTACATCATTCCCAATCAACAATATGTCATCTACATATAGTATTAAGAATGCTACAGAGCTCCCACTCACTTTCTTGTAAATACAAGCTTCTCCATAAGTTTGTATAAAACCAAAACTTTTTATCACCTTATCAAAATGTTGATTCCAACTTCGGGATGCTTGCTTCAATCCATAGATGGACCGTTGAAGTTTGCATACCTTGTTAGCATCTTTAGGATCGACAAAACCTTTGGGTTGCATCATATACAACTCTTCATCAATGTCTCCATTGAGGAATGTTGTTTTGACATCCATCTGCCATATCTCATAATCATAATATGCAGCGATTGCTAACATAATCCTCACAGACTTTAGCTTCGCTACAGGTGAGAAAGTCTCATCGTAGTCAACTCCTTGAATTTGTCGAAACCCTTTTGCGACAAGTCGAGCTTTATAGACAGTAACATTACCATCAGCATCTGTTTTCTTCTTGAAAATCCATTTGTTCTCGACAGCCTTTCGGCCATCCGGTAAGTCCACCAAAGTCCATACTTGGTTTTCGTACATGGATCCAATCTCGGATTTCATGGCTTCTTGCCATTTATTGGAATCTGGTCTCATCATCGCTTCCTCATATGTCGTAGGGTCGTCGGTGTTGTCCACCAACATGACACTCATAACGGGATCATACCAATCAGGAGTGGCACGAGTTCTCGTTGACCTGCGAGGCTCTGTAGCAACTACAACCGAAGTTTCATGATCATCATCATTAGCTTCCTCTCTTATTGGTGTAGGCACCACAGGAACTTCTTACGGTGCTGAGCTACTCGCAAGTTCGAGAGAAGGTTCGACAACCTCGTCGAGTTCTACTTTCCTTCCAGTCACTTCTTTCGAGAGAAATTCCTTCTCTAGAAAGGATCCATTCTTGGCAACAAAGATTTTGCCTTAGGATCTATGATAGAAGGTATACCCAATAGTTTCCTTCCTGTATCCTATGAAGACGCATTTTTCCGCTTTGGGTTCAAGCTTGTCCGGCTGTAACTTCTTTACATAGGCTTCGCAACCCCAAACTTTAAGAAACGACAATTTAGGTTTCTTCCCAAACCATAATTCATATGGTGTCGTTTCAACGGATTTAGATGGTGCCCTATTTAAAGTGAATGCGGCTGTTTCTAATGCATAACCCCAAAATGATAGCGGTAAATCTGTAAGTGACATCATAGAATGAACCATATCTAAGAGAGTTCGATTACGACGTTCGGACACACCATTACGCTGTGGTGTTCCCGGCGGTGTCAATTGTGAAAGTATTCCGCATTTCTTCAAATGCTCGCCAAACTCGTAACTTAGATATTCACCTCCACGATCAGAACGTAGAAATTTAATCTTCTTGTTACGTTGATTCTCTACCTCACTTTGAAATTCCTTAAACTTCTTGAAAGTTTCGGACTTATGTTTCATGAAATAGATATACCCATATCTACTCAAGTCATCCGTGAATGTAAGAACATAACGATAACCACTGCACGATGCTACACTCATTGGACCACACACATCGGTATGTATGATTTCCAATAAGTCCGTAGCTCGCTCCGTCATACCAGAAAATGGAGTCTTAGTCATTTTACCGATCAGACATGCTTCGCATCTTTCAAGTGATTCGAAATCAAGTGATTCAAGAAGCCCATCGGAATGGAGTTTCTTCATACGCTTCACTCCAATGTGACCAAGACGACAGTGCCACATATAGGTCGAGTTATTGCTCGATTTCAAACGTTTAACCTCAATGTTATTAATATGTGTATTTCCACTATCGAGATTCAACAAGAATAGACCATCTATCAAAGGTGCATGTGCATAAAACATATTACTAATATAAATCGAACAACCATTATTCTCGGACTTAAACAAGTAACCGTCTCGCAATAAACAAGATCCCCATATAATGTTCATGCTTAACGCAGGCACCAAATAACAATTATTGAAGTATAAAACTAATCCCGATGGTAGATGAAGGGGTAGCGTCTCGACCGCGATCACATCAACCTTTGATCCGTTTCCCACACGCATCGTCACCTCGTTCTTCGCTAGCTTCCGTTTATTCTGTAGCACCTGTTTCGAGTTACAAATATGAGCAACTGAACCAGTATCAAATACCCAGGCACTACTACGAGTACTAGTGAGATACACATCAATAACATGTATATCGGATATACCTTTCTTCTTGATGTTGCCGTTCTTCAAATCCGCCAAGTAATTTGGGCAATTCCGCTTCCAGTGACCTTCTCCCTTGCAGTAAAATCACTCAGTATCAGGCTTGGGTCCAGCCTTGGTCTTCTTCGTCGGCACGGTAACTTTCTTACCACCCTTCTAGAAGTGTCCCTTTTGCTTAGACTTGCCTTTCTTGAATTTGGTGGTCTTATTGACCATCAACACTTGGTGCTCTTTCTTGATCTCCACTTCTGCAGATTTCAACATGGCAAAGAGTTCTGGCAACTGCTTGTTCATGTTTTGCATATTGTAGTTCATCACAAAGTTCTTGTAACTTGGTGGTAGTGATTGGAGGACACGGTAAATCCCTAAAGCATTAAGAATCACTATACCCAAGCTTTGAAGTTTGTTTGCGTGCCCAGACATCTTAAGCACATGCTCACTGACAGAGCTGCCCTCTTCCATCTTGCAGTTAAAGAACTTTTCAGAAGCCTCATAGCTCTCAATCGTCGCGTGAGTCTCAAAGATCAATTTGAGATCACGGACAATATCATGTGGGTCTGAATTCTCAAACCTTTTTTGAAGCTCCGATTCTAAACCATACAAGATAGCACACTGAACTGTGGAGTACTGAGTCTTCTGAGCGAGGTAAACATTCTTTACTTCATCGGTAGCAGTAGCTACAGGTGGGTCACCCAGCGGTGCATCCAGCACATAGGTCAAATTACCAGCTGTGAGGACAATCCTCAAATTGCGGAACCAATCCGCGAAGTTGCTTCCATTGTTTTTCAACTTTTCTTTCTCTAGGAACGCATTAAAATTGATGGTAGGGGCCGCCATTGATCTACAACATATTTGCAATAGTTTAGACTAAGTTTATGACAAATTGAGTTCTAATTAATAGTTAAATTAATCTAGGTGAGCTCCCACTCAAAACAATATCCCTCAAATTGTTTTAGTGATCACACGAACCAAATCCACCACATCAACACCGATCATCACGAGAGTTGATATAGTTTCAATGGCAAACAATCGACATGTTCATCATATCTACTATATGATTCATGCTTTACCTTCCGGTGATCCGTGTTCCAAGGCCATGTCTGTACATGCTAGTCTCGTCAAGATCAAACCTTAGTTTCCGCATGAGCAAATCTGGCTTGCTCACGTTGTATACACTTGCGGAATCTAACACACCCGATCATCACGTGGTGCTTCGAAACAACAAGCTTTAGCAACGGTGCTAACTAAGGGTGAACACTTTATGACTTGAAATTCATGTGCATGAGGGATCATCTTATAATGCTACCGTTGTTAACTAAGCAATACAAGATGCATAAAGGATTAACATCACATGCAATTCATAATATGTGATATGATATGGCCTTTCTTCTTTGTGCTTCCGATCTCCATCTTCAAGCACGAACATGATCTCCATCATCACCGGCATTGCATCAAGGTCAATGGCGCTTCTCCATGGTTGTCGTCCACCGGCTTCAACTATTACAACTACTTTGAATATACACGCGGGTCTTAACAAAATTAAAGACAACCATTTGGCTCCTGCCGGTTGCCAACTTACAATAAGGAACATTGCATACATCAAATATAATCACAATCATGGCCATATCACATCACAGCACACCCCTGTAGAACAAAGTTAGATGCCTCTACTTTCTTTGCATGTTTTACGTGGTTTGGGGCTTTCAATAAGTGTCGTTCTAACTTACGAACAAGAACCACAACATTGATACTAGTATTGACAATCACCCGTTGTAAATTGAATCTTAAATATGCTGGGAGAAACAGGCACCCGCAAAGCCACTTATGCAATACAAGTTGCATGTCAAGCGTGGAGCAAGTCTCATGAACGATGTCATGTAAGGTTAGCCCAGGCCGCTTCATCCCAACATCCCGCAAGATGCAAAGTACACAAGAAGTAATCGACAATAAAAGCATCAACGCCCACAATGACCATTGTGTTCTACTCGTGCAACAGATCTACATATAGACACGGCTCTGATACCACTGTAGGGTTTCGTAGCATGGAAAACAAAAAATTTCTACCGCATACAAACAAACAAGCCAAGATCTATCTACTAGATTGTAGCAACGAGTCGATGGAATAACTCACCCTCGAAGATTCCAAAGTGTTTAACGAGAGCGGATTCTCGTGGGTGATGTAGTCGTACTCTTGCCGATCTCAAGATCGCGTAGACGATCCTTCCGGCGTTGCATTCCCGCAGCGCTCCCGCAGTCGGTCACACGTTCGGTACTCGACGAAGACCTTCCTCTCCCTTGTTCCAGCAGGCAGCGGAGGTTGTAGCACTCTCCTCGCGATTCCGGCAGCACAACGGCGTGGTACCGGAAGTAGAGGGGAGATCTCGCAGGGCTTCGCCTTAAGCCAGAGCGAGTATGGTGGACTATGAGAGAGCTCCTCGGCCATCTAGGGTTTAGACACACCAAGGAGGAGGCTTGGCCGGCGGCTAGGGTTAGCTAGGCAGCGGCGGTGGCTTGCCCTAGGGCGGCGGCGACTGTAGGAGGGCCGGCGGCTTAGGGCTAGGGTTTGCGGGTGGAGGTGTTGGGTACTAGGAGGGGCAGCCCTGCCCCTCCTTATATAGGTGGAGGGGCCACGCCAGGGAAGGGGAGTCCCTCCCCAACTCGGTTTCCCAAGGGGTCGGTGGTGGAGGGGAGGAACTCCTCCCCAACTCGGTTTCCACCTTCCCCTCCACTTCCCAAAATAGCCGTTTGACTTTTCAAATTGGCGTTTGACTTTTCAAACTAGGATTTGATTAAACCCTTTATTTTGTTCAGCGATGACACCTAGTACATGATGGAATCATTCCAACTTGGTATGACACATTCATGTACCCTTCCCCTTCGGAGTGCCGGACATTCTGGAACCTTCTAGAACATTCCCGATGAAAACACCGGAACCATTCTCCAACCCTAAAATAGGACTTTCCTTATATGAATCTTATTCTCCGGACCATTCCGGATCTCCTCGTGATATCCCGGATCCCATCCGAGACTCTAAACAACATTCGGTCTCTTACTCATCATTCCATAACTACTCAAACAACGTCGAATCCTTAAGTGTGTCTCCCTATGGTTCGTGAATTATGCGGACATGATCGAGACACTTCTCCGAACAATAACCAATAGAGGAATCTGGAAATTCATATGGCTCCCACATATTTCTACGATTACTTTGCGATCGAATGAACCACTTACATATGATACCAATTTCCCTTTGTCTCACGATAGTTTACTTATCCGAGGTTATGATCGTCGGTATCTATGCATACCTAGTTCAACCTCGTTACTGATAAGTACTCTTTTCTCGTTCCCGTGATATGTGATCCCTTGTGATCCAGTCACATGCTTGCAAGCTAATTGGATGACATTTCACCGAGAGGGCCCAGAGTATATCTATCCGTCATATGGATGGACAAATCCCACTCTTGATCCATGTGTCTCAACCAATACTTTCCGAACACTCAATGCCACCTTTATAGCCACCCAGTTACGGTGTGGTGTTTGATGTCATCAAAGCATCCTTCCGGTGAAGGTGATATGCATGATCTCATGGTCGAAGGAATTATGTTACTATGTATCAGAAAGCATATAGCAATTGAACTATTAAAATGACTTGATCTTTATGCTACGCTTATCTATAGGAGTATGTCCATCATATCATTCTCCTAACGATATGATATTTTTGTTAATAACATCTCAATGTTCATGATAGGGAAACCACAATCATTTATTAACCAACAAGCTAGTATTATATAGAGGCTTTGCTAGGCACTCTATTTTAGTTTACAAATCACACAAGTATTAATGTTTCCTTGTTAATACTATTATAGCATGAATGTAAACATTTATCATAAACACAAAGATATAATAATAACTACATTTATTATTGCCTCTAGGGCATATCTCCAACACTCTGGGCAATGGGTCCGGTTCCAGGAATTAGTTCAATGATAAACTCGATATCCTGATCTGGGGGCATACCTGGCAAAACATCTGGAAATACATCGGGGTATTCACAGACTATCCGGACTTGGTCAATGGTAGGTTGGGCTATACTCTTGTTGCATTTGAATTGGCGAGGTAAGGTTTCAGATATATGCTCGACTGATATTCCGGCGGTACTGGTCATGGTTATGGCTTTCTTGGCACAGTCAATTAATCCTTTATGTTTGGACATCCAATCCATTCGTAGTACTACTTCCAAACCTTTAGTTCCAAGTACTATCAGATTTGCATAAAAATCTATGCCATGGATTCGGATAGGGACGGCTTTGCAAATTTGCCTAGCCTTGGTGGTTGATCCGGGAATTTGAACAATCATAACATGCTTCAGTTTGGTTGGTTAAATTTTACTAGTGCAGGCAAATTCTTCGGTGACAAATGAGTGTGATGCACCAGAATCAAACAACACTCGGGCAAGTACTGAATTAACAGAAAACATACCCAGCACGACGTTTGGTGCTTTCTGAGCTTCTTCAGCATGCATGAGAAAAAGACGGCCGTTGCGGTTGAGCGAATTCCCTGGGGCAAATCTTCTTCCTGGTGAACACGACGCTGCTGCTGAGCTGGGACATTGGTATTGGGGGCTGTAGCATTCTTCTTGTTGGGGCACTCGTTGGAATAGTGGCCTTTATTTCCACAGTCATAATAGGTCACTTGCGACTTGTCCTTGGCTGTACAGGCACAGCATTGCTTCCAGTCCTCGGGGCAGTGTTGGTGTTGGCGGTAACATTGTTGTTGTTGAACTTGGGTGGGGCATGATTGAAATTTCTAGAGTTGCCGGGGTTGTTGTGATTTCCTCCGGGTCTAGGGTTTTCACGGTTGGGATAGGTGGGACGGGTCATCGGGGGTCTGTTGGTTCTTGAGGCAAATCCTGGAGATGGGTTGGGGCGATACTTTGGGGTCTGATGGGTTCCTGGCTAATGCATCATACGACGCTTGCGGTTCTCATTGGCTTGGTTGATCTTTCCTTCCATCTGGATAGCAGAGTCGACAAGGGCTTCAATATCCGCAAAGGGGATATGGACTAACACCGTCTACATCTCATCATGCAGACCATTCAGGAATCTTTCTTTCTTCTTGGCTTCAGTGTCTATTTCATCCGGGGCATACCTAGCTAATGACAAAAATTTGTCACGGTATTCCACTACAGTCATCCTTCCTTGCTTCAGCTCTCTGAACTCGTCTCTCATTCTCTTGATCAAACCCGGTGGCACATGGGTTCTGCTAAACTTGACCTTGAATTCCTCCCAGGTCATCATCTGGCCTCCGGTCATTGCGCGAACACTGTTCCACCATGCACTGGCATCTCCGGCTAGATAGTGGGTGGCGAACATGACTTTCTCGTTGGCTTCCACTCCGGCTACTTCTAAGTTATTTTCCATGGTTTGCATCCAATCGTCGGCGTCTAGGGGCTCTTCGGACTTAGTGAAAACAAGTGGGTTGGTATTCTGGAAGTTCTTGAGCTTAGATCCTTGGTTGTCCTGATTTCCGTGGCCTTAGTTGTTGTGGGCTAGCTGGGCTATCTGCTGAAGGGTGGCTAGGTTGGCTTGACGTTCCGCTCTTTCAACTTCACGGTCAGAAGTCAACATTTGCAGTATCTGCAACATCGGGTCTGGGGTTGAACCACTTCCTCCACGTGGCATCTGAAGATTGAGATAGATCATGAGAAAAGAGGGAAGTTTCTAAGGTCTTGGGTCTTTAAAATTTTTTAAAGTTTCACTCAGATTTTCTAGCAACTTGCTTTTTCATTCATTCATTCATAGCACCTGATACAACACACACCACAACAAAGAAAAGCAGATGGTTTTAAGAACCATTCTGAGAACTACGATACAGTGGGACCGAATACTATTCACTACGCTAGTGCTCAAGTGCTACTACTCCTCGGAATCTATGGCTTCGTCATCTTCATCATCATCAATGAAGGCGAAGTCGTCCTCATTGGTGAAGAAATCCATAGCCTGATCTTCCAGAAAATCATCATCATCGCTGAGATAGGAGTAGGGGTCTCCACAAAGATCCTCTCCGGCATTCTCCCTTTCCTCCAACTGCATGTCTCTCTCGTGGATGGTCTCTTCCAGAGATGAGATGCGGTGGCGAAGACGGGCAATAATGCGCTCCTTCTTGTCGAGCTGACGGCGGCGGGACTTGCGATCCTTTGCTAGCAGGGCGATGGTCTGGTCCTTCGTCTTGATGATGGCAGACTTGTGGTTGCAGTAGTCACGGCAGTTGTCCAACTCCTGCTGACGATCGTACATCATGAAGCTAAGCTGGTCCAATTGGGTCTTCAGCTCGGGGTGGTATGGGGCTTCCAGTGGTTGTTCATTAGCATCATGCCTTGGGAAAAACTCAAAGCGAGTACCCTTGATCTGATTGATGCTCTGCCCACACAGACGAGAAAGAGCTTCCTGCATGGCTCTGGCAAGTCCATCGAGCCAGTTGTTTTCCCTCAAGGTAAACTGAATTCCCTCCGCAGTGGGAGGTTCAATCTTTCCTCGGAGACTTGCAACAATTAGCCACTGCAGATCTTCTCCTCCTTGATCATTGAGCTGAGATCCGAAGAACTCGGGGTGCAGACGCTCCAGAAGTTCCAAAAGCTGGTCCAAATCCCTCTCAAAGATTAGGTCTCCTCCATTCCCAAGTTGGTAAAACTTGCTGTACTTCACGTCCATCTATAAGAATATAGGATGATTAAGTTAGTAGAGTGATTAAGTGTGTCAAAATTTTATGTATTTTGCAAGAGCTTTTGGAGGAACATGAATTTTCATGAAAGAATCAAAAAGATAAGAATGAGAATTAGTTTTTGTAAATATTTGTTTTCTTTGGTTTTGAAACTAAGTTTTTAGTTCAAACGTCCAGTCTAACTAGGGTCTCCTATGGTCAGGATGGCTCTGATACCAACTTGTCAACACCTGGATTTTTAATCCCAGATGCTTGTTATGCCATACATCGCAATCCCAGGATTACCATTTTTGCAAGACATAACAGAATTGGATACCATAGTACATCATCCATTGCAAATGATACATAAGTTCTTACCCAAATAGGGATCTCATGATCCAGTTCTTAATACAACATCAAGCAGCGGAATACGTAATAATAACGGTAGCGTAGGCGAAGCTCCATCTTCGGGGTCACAGGCAATGCTGACGATGGGAGATGATCCTAGTTGTCGTAACCTTCCTGGGGTCCATCCTCCAGGTACTCCTCTTCATAGTCTGGCCATGGGAATAGCCAGGGACAAAGCCATGAGTACTCTTTAAGTACTCGCAAACTAATACTAACAGGTAAAGGGGTTTTTGGATAATAGGACACTAGGCTCTAGGGTTGTTTTGCAAAAGCTAGATTTATCTGTACTAAGTTTAGAAGCAACGAATGCTCGTCACAATTTTATAACTCCTAAGTGGGAACTTGTATTTCATATCACAACTCCGTTGTGGTCAAGTCAAAGTTTCAAATCATTTCACAAGTCATTTTGAAAAGTCTGATGGGGGAACAGCATGGCCACTCCAACTGTCCATAACCGCGGACGCGGCTATTCGAATAGTTTGACACTCTGCAGAGATTGTACACTTTCACCACAACATTCGATACATCCGTCAGGAACAAATCCTGAATTTACCATACTCAGTATGCGGATAATCAATCCTAACCTTTCGATTACACGCCCTAGTATAAGCACCTCTCCTGTGAGTTTGGCCTCCCAACCATGACCAACTGTCATCTTGGGTACTGCATAGGTGGACAATCTTCACAAGGTAGCCTCAGCTCAGACCTTAGCCGTGATGGAACTAATACTAAGGTATATAAGTTTCTAGTCAAGCCCTACCCAATCTTCGGGTATTGTGGTTGTACGATAAAATTGGAATGGTATCGCATCCAGACAACCATCAGTTTTAGAAAGGGCTAAGGCTCATGCCTCATCGTTTTCATCACCAAAATCATCAGGTGTTTAGAAACACATGTCCAAAACATTTCAATAGAATGATCCATCATTCCAAGGTTTTCATAACCATTTTTCCACCAAGTATTCCCATCTAAAGTTGATCAAGTTTTATGCTTAGCACTAGCATCTACAGGTGGGGGTAAGCAATAATGAGGGGTGGTATACTAGTGGAGTTCTAACTAAGTTCAATCTCATGCCTTAAGATGACATCAAGATTATCTAGCTTAGGACAAATTTTATGCTCTTTATGCAACTTTCAGATATCTTTCTAGTATCTATAATTCACTTAAGTAAACTCTAAGGAATAGCTTTGATAAAGAAATAAAGTATAAAGCTTGTAAGTAAAAACTAGGATTGGTTGGTCAAGTGGGTTGGATCATATATGCTTAAGGCATATAGTGGGCAGAGTAACAAGTAGTGGGTTGTGGCATCAGTAGGATATCTTGCAAGGGTTAGCTTGCATTGGTCCACTTAGTTAATAAAGCTTGCACAATATCAGTATAAGCTTGCTAAATTGCAAGTGTTAGCTTGCAAGATTAATAGCTTGCAAGTATTGGCTTGCCTTGTGCAGAGCAGTGGTTGAAGTTCTCCTCGGCTTCTTCTTCATAGTATCCTCCTTCCTCCTCGTATCCTTGGTCGGTACTAGCGTCTATAAATAAATACGAGGTACACAATCACCAAACAATACTTAACTACTTGCAATCATCACACACAAGGGTCCTATAGATGATCTAACATCATCTCTAACATTACAAGATTAAGGCTTGGTTTAATTCCTTTTATTTTTAGAAAAGTAATTTCTACTCATTGAAAAACTACTTAAGATTTAATATTCTCCAAACCAAACATGGGATCATGTTGACACATGTCATCACCACATATTTTAGTCCATGGGAATATGATTTAAAGTGGTGACACAATTTAATAAGGTTTTACCCTTTTATTTTAATTATTTAAAGTGGCTAGAAATGCCTATGTAGCATTCTTTTATTACTTGAACATTATTTCTGAAGGTAAACCTATATATTTTTATATATTCTGAAAGGTATGGTTAAATGTGATTTTTGAGAGTTGGAATAAACTCAAAATCTATGATGGTTTAAATTTGAAAAATGTTTGAATGCAGAAAAGCTTCTGCCTTATTATTTTTACCATGGGTTATCTATAGATCCAAATGACTTGAATCCAACAGGCTTGGATTCAGCATTCTCAGACCTTTCTAACAAAATTGGTTTCATTCAATTTGGTGCAATGAATCGATCTGGGTTGATTTTTGAAGTTGGGTACAGAAGTGAGTTTGAAACAAAATGAAAAAGGTTTAATTCAAATAACTGGGCTGCGCGGGAAAAGTTAACGGGCCGGCCTGCTAAGCGCAGTGCTCCCGCGGGCTGCTTAAGTGGGTGTCCCCACTCGTCAGTGAGACAGGGAGGGGCGAAGCGGTATGGGGCGATGTGGATCGTTCGATCTAGTTCTAATCCAACGGCTGAGAGTCATCGTCGACGTTGAGCAACGCCAGAGAGAAAGAAACCTAGCGTGGCCAATGAGGGGTGCTGGGGGCTCACCGGGGTGCAGGCGAGGGTCGGCGAGGCGAGCGAACGACGAAGTCGACAATGGTGAACTCAGGGGTGGTCGCGGCAGCTCCTGGGGTGGACGAAATCGATGGCGCCCTTCTTCTCCAGAGGCGGCGGGCTCCGGTGAAATTCCGGCGAGGTGGTGCTCGCCTTGCTCTGGGAACGGTGTGGCACGATCAGTGAGGAGAGGGGAATGAGATGGTGTGAAGAAATCGAGCGGGGGTGGCCTCTATTTATAGTCGAGCGAGGGGACCGACGGGACGCACAGTGAGCTCGTCGGGGGCGATGTTACAGGCCGCTATTGGCATGGGTGAAGGTAGGGGGCGGTGCGGTGTTCCCTGGCGATGCTCAACGACATGGTTTTGAGGCGTGGGGCGGTGCGGCTTGGTCTGGAACATGCGACGCTCTGCGCGGTAGAGGCGGCGTCTTCTACGGCGAGCGGTGGCTGTGCGTCACGGGGCGGCGAACGAGGATGTCTGGTGGTCTCCTGGGTCGGTGGGGATTGTGTATGCACGCAGTGAGGGTGGCGCGCGGTCTGTGGGCGCTGGTCGAGGGTGGCGCTCTGGTGCACGCTCGGCATGGTTGCTGGCGAGGTTGGCATGGTTCGTGCGTGTGGTCCAGTGCTTGGCAACGCTCGCGGCTGGGACAGTGAGTGGCGGTGGACGGTGGGCTGCCTCCCAGACATGCTGGCTAGGCTTACTTTTCTTCCTAGCTTGCTGTCGACATGGGGGTGACATGGGTGTGCTCGGTTGTTCACCATTGATGGCAATGCCAAGCTTACAGTGATGCTAAGGGTTAGTTTAGGTTGTTAGATGATCTACTAAGGCTAGTGGTGTCCAGAGAGGGAACAAGTTAGGCTTCAATCACTTCTCACTATAGTGTTTAGATTTTGTATGATTTGTGTCTGCAACCTGTTTGATGAAATGGCCGCATGAAATCAAGTTTTGAATTTTGAAAAGATTTTTGGTGGGTTTGCTAGATTGGTGCTAGTGAGTCTGCAGATGCTTGGGTTTTGAAAGTTGAGCTTGTTTGAGTGGTTTTTGAAAAAGTGGGATCTTCCCATATGATAAAGATTCAATTTTTAATTGTCATTTAAACTATGCATTTGAAAGTTTCTGGATGATCACAAAGTGGGCCTTGATACCTTGTTATGAGTACATTCAAGGGGTGCAAAGATCCAGAAAAGTTTCCATTAGGTTTTGAAAGTTTGAGACAGCCAAAGTAGGCATGGGAGTTAAATTGGTCAAAATGACCATTCCTTTATTTTATTGGTTTTGATTTATTTGTCTTTAGGAAAAGTTTGGGAAATGTTTAGATGATGTTTATTTCACCTAAGAAACATTTTACAAGCAAGGAAACATACGAACAAGGTGGTTCAAAAGAATTTCAAATTAAATGCATACACATATGCATGCCTTCATAATTTTAATTAGAAAAGTTTTTGTTAACCCTAATTTTGATGATTAGAGTTTGATGATTTAAGTTTAATATTTTTGGGATCTTACACCAAGATCTAGCTTTTATATAGTGAATATGGCATGAAAATAACACCTGCACCTAAACCACATAAAGATTGTATATGCTAGTTTTTTCTATTTCACAAATGATAGTTGGTATAGCGGGATCACCAAGCTTAGCAGGAAGTTTATCACCATAACTAGTCATTACCTCAATAGTCTTAGCTATTTTTTTCTTCCCATTGATCTCGCATGAACTTTGTATAGGTAGGTACTTGAATAGCATTAGTTAGAGGGAGTTCTATAAGCTGTTTACTAAGAGCATTAGCAAAAGAATCATATATGGTCTTATTAGGCTCATGATGGATTAAATTAGGATAAGGAACTTTATTTACTGTTACCTTTTCTTTTACCTTTGGTGTTGGCTCAGGATCCTTCATACTTTTCTTCTTCTTAGACTTTTTCTTATCTAGTTTTTACTCTTTTGATATTATTACCTCCTAATCTTGTTCATGGCTAGGTTTAGATTCCTCTCTTGGATCAATTGTTTCAGCATTTGAATCATAAGTCTCATCTTGATCCTATGCATTGTCTTCTTAATTTTCCTTTGAATCTTCTTGTTGTTTTCTTTGTGCTTCAAGGTCAATATCATCTTGAGGATCGACGAGGTTTTCTTGTTCCTGGGTCATCTCTTGAGTTTTGTTCGCTTTACGCACTTGTTCTTCTTGCTACCAAGGCGGTCCTTGAGATTCCTATGTTTCTGTACCTTGCCTAGTAACAATGTTAGTAGATATAAATTTACTAAACTTATTTTGACTTAAAACCAAAGCTTGAGTATCTAATAATTCATCACACTGGACTTTAACCATCCTAATGTGTTTGTCTAGGTGTCTAGTAGCATGATCTAGATCATCAAAAGATACTGTTAATTTGTTAATATCTCTTTCATGAAGCATAGGATATTTATTAAAATGATGATGGAATTGGATTTGTTTATGCTTTCATTTTTGCATAGCTAGGCTCAATTCATCCTTAGTTATAAGGGCTTGGAGCACATCAACTTTATTCTCTTTAGCAAGTTCAACCGATATACCTTTTTCCTTCATTGACTTCTTCAGCTCAGGCATAAGTCCATGTGTTATAAAGAACATACCTTTATTTGGTTTAATCTCCACATTGGAATTATATTGTTCATCATTGATGGAGCTTATTGAGAAAATGTTCATTGCTTATTTCACTGTTAGATCATTCAAAGACCCTCATGCAGTTGAGTCAATCATTTGTTTAAATTCATCATTGATTCCATTATAAAAGTATTGCACAATTAATTCTTCTTGAAAACCATGGCTGGGACCCTCACGAGTATACCAAAAAATTTGGTCCAAGCTTGTGTAAAAATTTCTCCAATATTCTAAAAAATAGTTATATCGCGCTTGACTTGGATCATCTTATTAAATGAAGTCAATATTTACATAAATTCTCTAATGCAATCCTTCTAACTAGTAATAGTTCTATCGGGTAAGAATTTAGCCATTTAAAAGCTTTATCTTTCAAGGAACAACAAAATAGTTTAAGAATGCAAACTATTTAGGTAACCCTGTCGTCCGAGAACATTACATATATGATGCACCTTTGTTAGATGATAACTTGGATCTTCATATTCCCTTCCTGCAAAAGCAAATTCTTGCATCATACGAATTAGTTTACGGTCTAACTTAAATTCCATGCCTTTTATATCAGGATAAACTATAGGTTTCCTCTGAACAAGGACAGAAGGAGATCCACATTCCTTTAGTGTTTGCCTAGACCTTTCTTCCCTAGCGATTCTATATATATGAATTTTCCATCATAGGAATCAGAGCGCTCACGTATACAACACGTGAGTTAGAAAGATTTTCTATATATTCAAAGCATTTCTCTCTTGGTACATGTTCAATATAAGAGGGTAAGAAATTTGTTCCTGAATGCAGACATCGTCTATCTTCAACAGAGATCATCTATGAGTTCAATATTTGCAATTTTCAAGGAACAAACACTTGGCAGTTACCTCCCCGGTAATGGCGCCAGAAAATATCTTGATGGCATGCAAGAGCACATGTTTGTCAAAGCATCTTTTCACAGAATTATTGTTTCCAGTTTTAATATCGAATCCCAACAAGGATCTTAGGAAAGTGTTTATCTGCAGCATTTCTATCACACTCAAGGTGTCACTAGTCTTGAGTGAATTGACTGCAAGAGTTGAGGTGGAAAAGGGGGGAGTGCGAATGAAAGAGTTTTGTATATTGAATGGTGCTTAAATTAAAGAACATAAAAGTAAACACCACAAGCTTGTTTGGAGTTTCCTACGGATGAAAGATTAGGAGCGAAGAGATACGGTTCATGGTGATAGTGAATGTGCCAAATGGAGTAAGCAAAGAAAGTGATATAATACTTCTTATTAATATGTGAGTAGGCAAGTAACCTATGTGATTGTCAAAACTCCTCTTGGTATTTCTGTTGAATCCAATGATCCGGTTGCCTGTTATCAAAACCATGGTCAGCGCATCAATTAAGGTTGTGAGACCAGATCAAGGCTTTAAACTTAATGGCTCCTTGGTGTCCTAGATTTATACTAGCTCCTCTTTGATATCGTCCATGTCACTCGGGGTTGCTGATTCACTAGCAAACAAGTTCATATCTATGAGTTCTCGATATCATGTTATTTGGGCCCTTAAATTAGACAACAAGCATTATTCATACAAAGACAATCATTCTCACATAGAATAATCACAATTCTAGTCACAAATAGATGAATATAAAATAGGCACATCACAACTCACCAATTCCCTACATCTTCCACACCTACGGGGATTTACTCACACATAAAGGGATAATAGAACAATGACATTAGAGTAAATAATAACACTAGATTGTTTCGTCCGAAATTGCTATCCATGTGTCAGAGATTTTTCCCCTGAAGGAACTAGGGTCCAAGGATCCCTTGGTTTGAGAGGGGGCTGAACACATGTTCCCAAGGAGCCTCGGTGATGGTGGCGATGGCGGATCAAGAACACGGTAGAGAGGTGACACGGGTTTTTTACCCGATTTCCCTAGCGAGGAGGTAAAGCCCCTACTCTTGATTTGTTGTATTGCTCGCTTGCTTCTCTTGTATTCATCTGGTGCTCTCTTCTTTTTCCCTCTTTCACCAAAACGGCAACTGGAAGATCCTTACACCATGAGATCGCCTGTCCTTTCCCTGTAGAAGGGTAGGCGGAATGAGGCTTCCTCTACCAATGCAGCTGGCGCTGTAGGGCCACTATGCTCCTTGTTGGACCATGGCTTACACTTTGCTCGACAAAGTTACCGTCCTTCCCTAGACACGCTTCAAGGTATCCGAGGCTTGAGGGCGTAGCGTGGCACTGTGGCATGGTCCCTCGGGAGGCGTTCCCTCTGGAGGTTCAATCCCCCACGAGGCGGGGGCTTCGTGGCGTCAGCATGGTTGGGCCACCTCTAGAGGCGCTACTACCTCTCGAGGCTGGCGATGTATCTGGCACGGGGCTCATCAATCGTGGGTATGTGGCACCCCGGTTACCAGGGAGCCTACAGTAGCCCCCGGGAGCTTGGCTTCCATGTGTCCATTCATGGGCTCGAAGAGGCAAGCAGCCCAAGACGATGGATGGTTCCCCCGCGCTCGCTTGGTCAACAAGGACCTAACACGCTTGAATCTGGGTCGTGAAGACCAACTGGCCTCGCGCTCCCGGCCGTAGATGGGGGGCGTACTGTTCCTGCTCCGGGAGTTGTTCCCACGATGCGACGACACATGGGTCCTAGTAGTAAATGCAGCGTGCACGGAGAAGTGATCCGTCTTTTCAACTAGCCTGGTAAAATCTGGGAGTGGGGAAGAAGTATTTTCACTTCCACTCCACCGCTCCCCTTCTTCCTTTCTTGCGCCTCCAAGCTGAAGCTTTCACTCCTTCCCATGGCGTCCCCCTGCCATCCGCTTGCCGAGGCTGGCGAGGGCGTGTCGGTCGGGATGCAGGTCGCACCTGCTCCGGCCGGAGCGGGGGAGACCCTAATGGTGAGGTGTGGCCATGGGCGACCATGCGGAAGCAGCCGGGGGAGACGCGGTGGCCGCGGTGCAGGCCATGCCATGGTCGCATAGGCAGAGGTGGTCGCCGGAGAAGATCTTGTTAGACATGGGCGCGACCTCCCCCGTGGTAGTGGCCGAGGTCGCTGCGGGGGACGCGGTGCTAGATCCGGGTTGAACTCAGACCCTCCTCGCATGTCACCTACGCTTCCCCCCCCCTCCGGTGATCAACGTACAGGGCGATCCCATGCCTGTCCGAGTTAAGGACTTCGTCGTCATCCTCGGGAACTCTGATTGGTTCGCTCGCGTAAGGCTCCCCTCACGCTTTGCCCTTGGAGTCATGGAGAGCCTCCCTGAAGAGGTGGAGTTGCGGAACTCCGGGGGGATCGGTACATGGAGAGTGAGCGTCGAGACCCTTCCGCCCGACGAGATGTACCTCTGTCGTGGCTAGAGCCGCTTCCTCATTGCCCACCACATCGGCCGTGGCTCCGTGCTGCGCTTTCGCTTCACTAGTGCAGGGAACTTCTCTGTTATGGTGTTTGACACTCCCTGTGTCGATTTGCCTACTGATGAATCCAAAATTGGTGCATATTTAAGTATATCAATTGTTCATATTTTCACTCATTATAATGCTACATCTATCTATAACTATGCCTATTATGTATGAATACTAGTTCTCCTTCATTTACACATGGGCTTTGCACATTATTATTTTTATTAGGATTTTATGACCTTTTTCGCGTCTTTGACTTATGTGTAGGTGCTATAAATAATCATGGATAAAAGAAGCCAAGAGGATGCAATTGGAGGAGTTGTAGGCACCAGACTTGGCCATTTGAGGACAGGAAGAAGTGAATTTTTCCATCATCCCCAAATGAAGATTAAAGTCCATGGTGTTTTATCCCTCGTCCATACGAATCCAACGAGCCAAAGAACACCTCAACCAGAGTGTGTATGAAGAAATGTCGACCAAAACACTGCAGAAGTAGGCGTAACGACCAGCGGTACAGGCAGAGCCCGCCAGTACCATACGGCTGTACCACCCACCGACGGCTTTGTTTCTTCAAACAGAAAAACATTTTTGAAGGCCCAATGGGCATATTCGGCCCCCAGCTCCGTCGGTTCGCGAAACCGACCTCCAGAATGCCTATTTAAAGAGGGGGAAACTTGGAGAAAAAGAGGAGAGTCCACACATGCCATTGGGGCAGAGCCCTGCCGCTCCGCCTCTTCCATATCTGCCGCCCACAAGATCTACACCACCACACACCTCAAGGGAGAAATGATACTTGCATCTTGAAGACTATGCATTGATCTTCATCAACATCTTCATCAACAATGTCTCCAACTCTGATCCCCTTTGTTTACTTTGTTGTGATCTAATATCTATTGTGGATTTGCACTTGTATTCAATTGTACCTTAATATTTCATTCATACTATTTCCATAACGTTGATCCCCGTCATGTATGTGTAGTTTCCTTGTTCTTGGGAAAAGATGGTGAAATCCTAGCATGGTTATGAACTTGCAATAACGATGATCTATTCTTGTGTCCGTATGACTGGCCGGACTATCATAGATTTATGATTTGTGGTTGATCTCTCTCTTTAGATGGTATGTGAAAGTCGACCACATACCATTTGCCCTCAGGACTAAAGGGAGGGAGAATTCCTTTGGACGTGTTTTGGGAGCATACCCGGAATGGCTCTGTGACAGATTGGCGTCGGCTCGTAACCTACAAGGTAAAAGGAGGATAAAGAGGGACTCCCTAAGCTAATTGCGATATTCACGGGGAAACCCTTAATTGCGGTGGTCTGTATGGGTGACTACTCTTAGGCATCGCAGTGGTTATTTAGAGGTGACCTCTATAGAATCCCAATTGGCCAACAATTGTAGTGCTACTTGCCTAGTCTATATATTGCTACTTCATACATGTCATTCATTGCATCATCATTATATCATGCTCATGTCACCATGCCACCTTGCATTTGAGCATCATATAAAACCCATCTATTTGGTTCTTATCCCATATGAATTATATATTGTATTACTTGTTTTTGCTTCTTAATGAATTATAGTTGGTTCTTGATATATTGCTTCATACCCAATTTGAGTTTGGGGCATATGTATTCTAACTCCACCACCTTTCTTGTCACCACCTTATAACTCCACCATCCAAGATACATATGATCCATTGCATTTCTTTGGATATTGCCTCTAGCTCATATATGTTTGGGTGGATCCACTTCTAATTCTACATGCTCCCACATATGATTCATGTTGTTTTCACAATATTGTTATGTGGAGAGCCATTTTGCCACCTTTGCATGATATGTGGGTAGAATGCCTCATCTAGCTTCCAAATGGTTTGAATTTGAATATATGCCCATGCATGGATATATTTGTGACTCTATTGTTTATCTAGTGGATCACACACACACACACGAGTTGGCCACTTTATATTCATTCATGCTTTATTTCATATATTCCATATGAGAAGCAATCTCACCTTCCCTTGGTATGGCCCTGCTTCAAATTGTGGGGTGCATGTTTAACTATATAACCTTGTGCAACTATAGTTGTTTTTACAACTAGTGGGGTAATTATGAACCATGCATGGCCCATGCATATCTCCTCCTCATCTCATTTTATTTGAGCTTATATGAGTTTATGGGAGGAAGCATGTGGATTTCAATTCCTTCATGTTGGTTTACCAATCCACCACCAACTATATGTCCACCTTTGCCTTCTTTTATTTATGCCTTGATCGATTCAAATGTTTTCGAATGGCAGCAGCAGCAACAACAATACTCACGCCCCTCTGTTCCCCTATGTTTTACCATCACTTCGGTCCTACTCCTGTCCAACATCCTAAACGAAAGATGTACGCCTCTGTCCCCTCTCCGTCTTTCGCTTTTGTGGCTATGAGAAATACGCCGCAGATCTGTCGCCATCGTCACCGTAATCCAGATAGATCCCACCGCAAGACTGTCAACCACGACAGTTTCATCAGTATTTGCAGCCCTAGCTATTTGCATACTGGCCCCTAAATCTTTCCTCCTAAATTCGCAGCCCCTCCTCCTCCGGTCCTTTTGTAAAAAGGCACCCACGGTTATCATGTCCTTAACCCGCGGTCCCTCCCTATCCACATGTCGCCTCCATCGTGAATGCCCGCGAGCATGGCCCCACAGTGGGACACGTCCCACCTATCATCTGTGGTGGGTAGGACTCACGTGGGTAACAAAAGTTCTACATGAGCTATAAGATTAAATTCAAATCTATTTAAATTTGAAATATTAATAACTTTTGACCAAATTCTAATTTGAATAAACTTTTTAATATGAAATGTGTTCAGATTTAAAATACGAATTCAACTATAAATTCAAATATTGTCTAAACTAATTCAAACTAGTCAAACCATTGACTTTGAACCCTCTTTAATGTAATTGATTTTAAATATTAATTAAAATTGGAATTTCCAAATATTAAGTGTAATATATGTTTTTGAATCATAAAAACATGAGGAATCTGTTTATGCTATTTATAATATCATTTGAGCAATTTAAAATTTTCGAATTATTAAATGTTAATAAATGCCCATTTCTTAATAATTGCATAACTTTAAATCCGTAACTCCAAATTCGATAAATGACATGTCTAAATCGATTAGCTCAACAAGACTGTTCTAACTATGCATTCCATGATATGAAGAGTCAGGATGTTTTATGCAACTAAAAGGTGACTAAATAAATACTAAAAATATTATTTCTTGTTCTCACACCTCACCCATGCCATGCTATGTTATACCATGTAAATTGTGCATCATATAATCATGGCATACCTTGTTGGGTTGTTGCATATGATTTACACAATTGTGAAATGTATTTATTTTGGCCCCTTGTGTGTTTGGTTTTTATCCGAATAGACGCTAAGCAAGGAGGATATCAGGAGCCTCAAGAGTATTAACCGGATCCATCTTATTGTGCAACTGAACTTCCAGGCAAGAATTTCCCCATGCTTGCACTACATATAGTACATATTGCGTTTATATTATTCTTGCATCATATGTCGCGATCCGAATAAAACTGAATCTTAAGTATTGCATAGACTTTACTTTTAAACCCCATCGAAGCTTGTTCCTTCAATCCTATGAGCCATTACTACAGGAGTTGATTAAGCCATGCCAGTCGTAGAATTGCATGTGTAGGGTTTGTGAGTGTCTTTGAATAATGAGGTACGTAAACAACTGAATTGAGTATTAGTGGGATAACTAATGAAAGAAGCACCGATGGGCATTATCTGCTATTTGGTTCTTTATGCTCACTTGTTTCCGGTAGGACCCCGAGTACTTGATTCTTGTTCCCTGACTATCGCACTATCCGCATGTGGGACCATGAATCCCCTTAGTCCTAGCTTGAGTCATACTTAATTTTTCGGGGCCAGAAACTTGTTTTGGGTGTTATTACTATCATGTACTTATGCCATGCTTTACTGCTTATTTACTACTGTTGCTCGAGGAGCGTTTACTATTGTACTGTTTAGGATCACAGCACAATTTCACGGTATCGACAAGCCCAGTCACACTTTCAGGTTCCCAGTTGTTTACAGCCGTTTTCGCAAACCCCTTGGTCCATCGCGGAGCCGACCAACTTGGTAGAGGGTAGCTTAGCGGGGTGGCCCTCTAAAATCAAATATGAATCTTGCAAATGCTTTGCCGTGCTGCCTCATTGGGTTTTCATTTGGTTTTTCTGAGGTTGATCGTGCGTGTTGCTATTGTGCATCCCTCCAAGGTGAATCTTTCTTAAAGCCGTGTCCACGGTTATGGATGACTTGGAACATAGTTTCTCGATCATAGACAAGAATAACTAAAGTAACGCTTTTAAATTGACTAAAACTTTACTAGTAATAGTGCAATAATCATAGAATGATTAATAAAACTGCCAACAGAGGGGATGTTCTTCCGCCTTCTCGTTTGGAAACAGGGAGGTGGGCGAGCAATGTTTATTTATGTTGATATATATATCTATTGGGTAATTCACTGTTTTTTATGTAACGAGTGTTCGTATATCATTGGTTAGGTGGATATTGTAGCGTGTCTCTATAGAACTTCTAGGCTTTACTTTCGCTTCTATTGCGTCACCCTCAGGTTGTTCCCTTTAGATGCATAAATATTTGCTGAGGCCCTTAGGGTCTCACACGATATAATATTGGTTCATATGAACAGGTATGCTCTAAGGAAGGTTACTGGTTCGAAGAGACCGATGATGGTGGCAACGACCGTCTGGTGTAGACATTCCGGGGATGGATATCCGTGAGATCTCTGGGCGGGATGTGCTTATTTTTAGGGCATTTTATGCCAATTTGCTCATTATCCGTACTCGGATCTCGTCTTCCACTTCCGCTTGATACTCTGATGTGTGATGTATGAGGATGTATCCTAACTATTAGCTATCTAGTATTTTGGATCTTGCCATATGGCGTTGATTATTTCTATTTATTTTAGATGGATTAGCTCTGATGTAGTCTTGTATGTCGTTGGCATACACATTTGTGTGTGTTTTGTTCGCATGCCTATCGACTACACCGCTCGCACTTGATACGATGTTCTTGCAAAGTGGATAGGGTGGTGGCCGGTACCGTGCCCTACTCTGCTTTGACGGGCCAGCATGAGGGTGGCGTTTGGGCCTCCATCGTACTACCACCTTAGGCACTTTGGGTTCGTCCTGGCTTGTTGATTAGAGCGTAGTGTCCAAGGTATTACATCTAGTATCAGAGCCATTCCGCCCTTCAGGGTCTCAACCAAGATGGTCGTTGTCAGTCTAGAAAAATATTTTTGGTAGTTATGTATATTAGGGAAAAAATAATCGTGAGAGTAGGATTTTTCTTCTTACCCTCCCACCCTTTTCTGGTAAGGAAGTGTAACGTTTATCAATCCTCTTCTAAAATTTCAAACTAGGATTCACGTGTTCTAAGTTTCCGTAGTACAATAGGATGTTTATGTTAACCTTGTATATCTGTTGCATCTAACCGTCTTGTCATAATCTGCCTTTGGTTATCAATTATTGGTACATTCCATACTGACAAGCTTTTGTAAACCAACGCAGTATCTCCGACTCTTTGTTTACCGGCGCAATCTTGTTAAGAGTGTTCGTCCTTCCTTCATGTTTTCATAGAATGTGGAGTTGCTAATCTCTACCAGTTAAGTGGTTTTTCGCATATATTGGTATTTTAATGACGAAAAATGCGGACTTTTCTTTGATACCTCTATGTTTCCACACTCCCTTTTCAATCGTGTGTGATACATGTTTCACCTTATTTTTGTCAGCATGTCCATGCTAACTTGATCTTTTGCTAGCGGTGCTTCAATCTGGATTTTTACTTCATCTTCGAATTCGTTCGGACTAAATACATAACGTGTGTCGATCCGATATTTGTGATGGTAATTTGTCCCTCGGTATAGCTATATGATGCTTATCATGAGTGGGATATGGTCAATGCTATCAACCTAATCCTCCAAATGAGGATGGTTACATCTTGTGAATTTGAGTTATACCGTGATCATATCTATATCATATTTAATTTTCTTTGGAAATCCGGAGGTTTCTTAAGGCACTATGGTGGATTATCATCCAACCATCGTGCTTCACATATTTTGAACTCCATATACGAAAAGGTTCTCTTTGATATAGGATAATCTTGCTCGTTCATCTTTGATAGCTTCGCTTAAATGTATGAGTTATCATCGATTCTTTTCCAAAATATCTTCTTGTTTCAACGGTGATCCGACCAACAAGGTGAATAAGTCAGTATCTCTTTTCTTAGCCGAAGGGCCAGATAATCTATTCTTTCAATGCATCTTTCTAAACACCAATCCTTACTCTTTATGTTGATCTTTCGTGGTGTTATATCTCTACGATATTCTAGCCTACTCTATATCAATGGAATAACATGAAGAACAACATCTTTTCATCCTCTCAAGCTTCGAGAACACCACATCTATGTAAGTTCTCAAAGTGTAAATCCAGACTTTTTAAAGTCACCTATATCGACCATGTCCTCCTTCTAAAGACATCACTACAATTCTAGAATCATCAAATCAATTATAATTCTCACCAATCATCAGATTCCAACAAACTCTAGAGTTTTCCCTTCTTTGGCAAGTTATCATTGTCGTTCTGCTGAAGTTTTTCCTCAAGACGGTTAAATCTCGCTCAAATTCTTTTGTTCTTCTGCTCATCGAGAAATCTTTTGAAACCCTTTCTCTTTATCTTCTATCATCAATCCACTAGAGGCCACGAAGGTTTTCAAGATCTTTCACAATTCCTCTATTCAAGTTTGGGGTGCTATCCTCGATCTGTCTGTTAAACCTTTTATCTATCTCTGTGATCTTCATTCATATCTCTTCCGATGGACTTTGACTTCCTACACGATAAAAACATCATCATCCTTATCTACTTTGGATCAGACGAATCATTTGCATTAATCTTTGTTTTCTTTCGGAGCTTCATAAGTTTCTGCTTGACAAGATCTTCAGTCTGTTTTGGTAATTGGGTTGCATAATTTTCTTATTCATGTGCAGAGTAATTCTTTGGGTGCGGAATGGAGTAGATACCATAACACTACACTTATCATTCTCTCTTGTACATTGAATTGGTGAATTAATGTGATTTCACTTATTCCACGGAAGTTATAAGTGGCTTTTATCCCTTGATACTTTTACTTCCTTCCTTGTTTTTGAAGGGTTTAGCAGCATAGTAAATCAAAATTTTCTACGGAAGCGAACAGAGGGAAAGCCAAGATCTAATCTAGGAGATGCAAACAACGAGAGAGATTGGATTAGATCTTCATACCCTTGAAGATTCGCACAGCGGAACGTTCGTCGGAACATGGGTGATGTAGTCGTACTCGCTTCTCCTCCCCGCGATCCGATCCGATCCAGCACCACAAGTGGCGGTGCCTCCGTGGGATGCACACGTGCAGCACCTCAATGTCTCCTCCTTCCTCGGACCAGCAAGTATGGTGGAGAGATAGATTGGATCTACAGCACGACGGCGTGGTGTATATGGTGGAGAATTTCTGCCGCAGGGCTTCGCCTACAAACAGTCGGGAGGGGAAGAGGAAGGGCAGCAGGGCAACTGGGTTTGGAGGAAGGTGTGTGTAGGGTAAAGGGGGCGCACCAGCCCTCTATTTATAGAGGGGGGCGGCCAGCCCTAGCCTCTCCTCCAAGCCTATCTCTAGTTTAAACAATTTAAACTCTCCCTTATCTAGAAATCCTATCTTATCTTATCTCTAGTTTAAACGATTTAAACTCTCTAGGATCGGCTGGGCCCTATGGGGCCTTGTGCCCCTGGCCCAATGCGGCCAGGACACTCCCTCATAGGCCCATGCCCCCTCCCGGAAGGTGGGACCACGTTGGCCCCCTTCCGGAAGGTTCTAGAAGCTTCCGGTACAATACCGATTAACCCGGAACAATTCCGAACTCCAAAAACTGCACTGCCTTATATGAATCTTATTCTCCGGACCACTCCGGAACCTCTCGTGATGTCCCGGATCCCATCCGAGACTCCGAACAAAAACTCATAAACCAAGTATCCAATCTATCCTAGCGTCGAGACACGTTAAGTGTGTGACCCTGCGGGTTCGAGAATATGCAGACATGATCTTCTATCAATAATCAACAGCGGGGTCTGGGCACCCATATTGACTCCCACACATTCATCGATGATCATATCGGATGAACCACGATGCCAGGATTCAATCAATCCCATATATATATATTCCCTTCGTCTCGCGATATTTTACTTGCCCGAGATTCGATCGTCGGTATCGTCATACCTAGTTCAATCTTGTTCACAGCAAGTACTTTACTCGTTCCGTAATCCGATATCACTTTGTGATTAACTCCTTAACCACATGCTTGCAAGCGGTGTTGATATCGATTACCGAGTGGGCCCGAAGTATATCTCTCCGACTTGGGAGGGACAAATTCCATCTCGATACATACAACCCAACAGATACTTTCCGATCACCTGAGAGACACCTTTATGATCACCCTCTCATAGGATGACGTTTGATGACCTCAAAGCTTTCTTCCGATACCAGGGAGTTGCATTATCTCATGGTCTAAGGAATACAATATTTGACATAAGAAAAGCTTCGCAAAGACGAACACGATGACACGATCTAATTGCTTCGCTTAGTTTGGGTCTGTCCACCATATCATTCTCCCAATGATATGATCTCATTATCAATTGACAACTCATGTCTATGGTTAGGAAACCTTAACCATCATTGATCAATGAGCTAGTCCATAGAGGCGTACTAGGGACACGGTGTTGTTCACAAACCACACAAGTATTAATGTTTCCGCTTAATACAATTCTAGCATGGAATATAAACTTTATCATGAACAAGAATTATAATAATAACATCTTTATTATTGCCTCTAGGGCATAATTCCAACAGTCTCCCACTTGCACTAGAGTCAATAATCTAGTTTACATCTGGCAACAATCTCACACCCATGGCACTGAGGTGCTGACCATGTTTTACACGTGGAAGAGGTTTAGTCAATGGATCTGCGACATTCAGATCTGTATGTACTTTGCTGATCTTCAGATCTCCATCTGCTATATAATCTCGGATTATATGAAACTTGCGGTTGATATGCTTGGTCTTTGGATGATATCTTGGTTCCTTAGCGAGTGCTATGGCGCCAGTGTTGTCACACAATATCTCCAGTGGGTCCAATGCACTTGGAACCACGCCAAGCTCAGTGATGAAGTATCTGATCCAAACTCCTTCACTTGACGCTTCTGCAGCAGCCATGTATTCCGCTTCTACTGTAGATCCCGCGATCACGCTTTGCTTGCAGCTTCTCCAGCTCACAGCTCCTCCATTCAAAATATACACGTATCCTGTCTGAGATTTAGAATCATCCTTGTCGGTGTCGAAACTAGCATCGACGTAACCTTTTACGACGAGCTGTTCATCACCCCCATAGACTAAGAACATTTCTTTAGTCCTATTTAGGTACCTTAGGATGTTCTTCACGGCTGTCCAGTGTTCCTCTCCTGGATCACTTTGATATCTGCTCGTCAAACTAAGAGCATTGGACACATCCGGTCTAGTACACAGCATGGCATACATGATGGAACCTATGGCCGAGGCATAAGGCACTTTGCTCATAGCTTCCCTATCATTTACCGTAGCTGGACACTGAGCCTTGCTCAATATCTTACCTGACAACATAGGCACTGAACCTTTCAATGCCTTATCCATTCTGAACCTTTTCAGAACTTTGTCTAGGTATGTACTCTGGCTTAAAGCTATTAGGCGTCTTTGTCTATCTCTATAGATTTTGATGCCCAATATATAAGCAGCTTCACCTAGGTCTTTCATTGAAAAACACTTGTTCAAATAACTCTTCACATCGTTAAGCATGTTGATGTCATTTCCAATAATCAATATGTCATCCACATATAGTACCAGAAACGTCACCGAGCTCCCACTCACTTTCTTGTAGATGCAAGCTTCGTAGCAATTTGGAACAAATCCAAAGCTCTTGATCACTTGATCAAAACGAAGGTTCCAACTCCGAGATGCTTGCTTCAGTCCATAAATGGAACGCTGAAGTTTGCATACTTTATCAGCATCCTTAGGATCGACAAAACCTTCGGGTTGCATCATATACAACTCTTCATCAATGTTGCCATTGAGGAACGCAGTCTTGACATCCATCTGCCATATTTCATAATCATGAAACGCAGCAATTGCTAATAAAATCCGAATGGACTTAAACATCGCTACGGGAGAGAAAGTCTCATCGTAGTCAACACCTTGAACTTGTCGCAAACCTTTCGCAACAAGCCGTGCTTTATAGACGGTAACATTACCATCCGCGTCCGTTTTCTTCTTGAAGATCCATTTGCACTCAACGGCCTTTCGGTCGCTAGGAGGGTCCACCAAAGTCCATACTTGGTTTTCGCTCATGGATCCCAATTCGGATTTCATGGCTTCTAGCCATTTCTCAGAGTCTGGGCTCATCATCGCTTCCTCATAGTTCGTAGGTTCACTGTCTTCTACTAACAAGACAGTCAAGATAGGGTTGCCGTACCACTCAGGAGGGGCACGCGACCTTGTCGACCTGCGACGTTCAGTAGCAGCATCGTCCGAAGCTTCATGATCCTTGTCATTTGCTTCCTCTATTGTTGGTGCAGGCGGCACTGGAACAATTTCAGGTGCTGCGCTACTCTCCAATTCAAGAGAAGGTTCAATAACCTCGTCAAGCTCTACTTTCTTCCCACTCACTTCTTTCGAGAGAAACTCCTTCTCAAGAAAGGAACCGTTCTTTGCGACAAACACTTTGCCTTCGGTTCTGTGATAGAAGGTATACCCAATAGTTTCCTTAGGGTATCCTATGAAGACGCATTTCTCCGCTTTGGGTTCGAGCTTGTCCGGCATCAACTTCTTGACGTAAACTTCGCATCCCCAAACTTTAAGAAACGACAACTTAGGTTTAGCACCAAACCACAGTTCATACGGTGTCGTCTCAACGGATTTAGATGGAGCCCTATTTAAAGTGAATGCAGCGGTTTCTAATGCATAACCCCAAAATGATAATGGCAAATCAGTAAGAGACATCATTGATCGGACCATATCTAATAAGGTTCGATTCCGGCGTTCAGACACACCATTGCGCTGTGGTGTTCCGGGTGGCGTGAGTTGTGAAACGATTCCACTTGCTTTGAGATGCGTGAGAAAATCATAACTCAAATATTCGCCCCCACGATCGGATCGTAGAAACTTAATCTTTCTGTTACGATGGTTCTCCACTTCATTCTGAAATTCTTTGAACTTTTCAAACGTTTCAGATTTATGTTTCATTAAATAGATATACCCATATCTACTTAAGTCATCGGTAAAAGTGAGAAAATAGCGATATCCACCGCGCGTCGAAACACTCATCGGTCCGCATACATCGGTATGTATGATTTCCAACAAGTCCGTTGCTCGCTCCATCATACCGGAGAACGGGGTTTTGATCATCTTGCCCATGAGGCATGGTTCGCATGTGTCAAATGATTCAAAATCAAGAGACTCCAAAAGTCCATCAGAATGGAGTTTCTTCATGCGCTTTACACCAATATGACCTAGACGACAGTGCCACAAATAAGTAGTATTATCACTATCTACTTTGCATCTCTTAGCCTCAATGTTATGGATGTGTGTTTCATCCCTTTCGAGATTTAGAAGAAATAAACCATTCACAAGAGGTGCATGACCATAAAAGATGTTACTCATATAAATAGAACAACCATTATTCTCCGATTTAAATGAATAACCGTCTTGCAATAAACACGATCCAGAAATAATGTTCATGCTCAACGCAGGCACATAATAACATTTATTAAGGTTTAAAACTAATCCCGAAGGTAAAACTAAGGAGAGCGTGCCGACGGCCATCACATCAACTCTTGATCCGTTGCCAACGCGCATCGTCACCTCATCCCTCGCAAGCCGCCGTCTATTCCGTAGCTCCTGTTTCGAGTTACAAATATTAGCAACTGAACCGGTATCAAATACCCAGGCACTACAACGAGGGCTAGTAAGGAAAACATCAATAACATGTATATCAAATATACCTTTGATGGTGCCAGCCTTCTTGTCCGCTAAGTACTTCGGACAGTTGCACTTCCAGTGACCCTTGTCCTTGCAATAGAAGCACTCAGTGTCCGGCTTAGGACCAGACTTGAGCTTCTTCTCAGCAGGGGCAACACGCTTGCCGCTGCCTTTCTTGAAGGGCTTCTTTGCACCTTTACCTTTCTTAAAGGAGGGCTTGTTGACCATCAACACATGATTATCCTTCTTGATGTCCACCTCCGCAGCCTTCAGCTTTGCGAAGAGCTCGGTGATCGTATCAGTGGAACCAATCTGATTGTGATCAACTACAAAACTTTTGTAGCTAGGAGTGTCAATCTTGAGCTCCTCTGGAATCTTGCAGTCCAGTTGCTCAAGGCGTTGAGTGTAGCCCGTCATCTTAATGGCGTGCTCACTAACAGAACTCCCTTCCTCCATCTCGTAGTTAAAGAATTTCTTAGAGATCTCATATCTCTCAGAACGGGCTTGAGTCTGAAACATGTTTTTCAGCTCCTCGAGAATCTCAAAGGGCCCGGCGAACTCCTCAAAACGATTTTGAAGATCCGATTCCATAGCATACAACATGGCGATCTTAATCAAATCATAATCATCCTTGCGCGACTGATAAACAGCTTTTTCATCAGCCGGCGCATCTATAGCAGGGGCGTCACCTAGCGCTTTCTCAAGGACATAGTCCTTTTGTCCGCCAGCGAGAATGATTCTCAGAATGCGGAACCATTTGGTGAAGTTAGACCCATTGTTTCTAAGCTTTTCTATCTCAGCAAAAACGTTGAAGTTGAAGTTGGACTTGGCCATGTGATCTACAGTATTTGCAAGTACAATTTAGACTATGTTCATGATAAATAGTTCAACTTAATCAAATTACTAGATGAACTCCCACTAAATTCAACATCCCTCAAGTTGTTTAGTGAACACGATCCAAATTCACCACACCTAATCCGATCTTCACGAGAAGAGATGTGGTTTCAATGGTGGACAACGAAGTGTCGATCATATCATCCATATGACTCATGCTTAACCTTTCGTTTCTTGTGTTCCGAGGCCATGTCTGTACATGCTAGGCTTGTCAAGCTAGACCCAAGTATTTCCGCGTGTGCAAAACTGGCTTGCACCCGTTGTATGTGAGCGTAGAGTCTATAGCACCCGATCATCACGTGATGCTTGGACACGACGAACTTTCGCAACGGTGCATACTTGGGGAGAACACAGTTTTATCTTGATCTTTAAGTGAGGAATCATCTTATAATGCTACCGTCGCGATCTAAGCATGATAAGATACATAAAAGGATAAACATCACATGCATATAACTTTATGTGACATGGTATAGCCAATCTTCGCGCAATGATCTCCATATTGTGCGTTCCGGCATGATCTCCATCACTCCACCATGATTGCCTCCACCACGAACAGCAACTACAACTATTGCTAACTACTTAGCGATAAAGTAAAGCTATTACATGGCGTATAAGAAGTTGACTCGCAGGTCATACACAATTATAAAGACAACCATATGGCTCCTGCCGGTTGTGTACTCATCGACATGCAAGTCGTGAAACATTACAAAACATGATCATCACATACATTATACACATCACATCTTGGGCCATACCATATCACAGAAAACACTCCCTGCAAAAACAAGTTAGACGCCTCTACTTTGTTGTTGCATGTTTTACGTGGCTTATGGGAGTAGATGCTAAGAACGATTCTTACCTACGGAAAGCCACAACGGTGATATTATGGTTGCCAAACTCCGCTGTTAATCCCATGATCACTATAGTGAGAGAAACTGACATCCACCAGCCGCATGTGTGGAACAAGCCACACGTCAAGTGCGGAGCCGGTCTCGCGAACGACGTCGTGTAAGGTTGGCCTGGACCGCTTCAATCTCACTATGCCGTGTCATAAGAAGAACACAAACAAGAGGTTTGCAACAGAAAACATCAACGCCCGCAACAACCATGTTGCGTTCTACTCGTGAATCACATCTACGCATAGATCTAGCTCTGATACCACTGAAGGGTTTCACAGCATAGTAAATCAAAATTTTCTACGGAAGCGAACAGAGGGAAAGCCAAGATCTAATCTAGGAGATGCAAACAACGAGAGAGATTGGATTAGATCTTCATACCCTTGAAGATTCGCACAGCGGAACGTTCGTCGGAACGTGGGTGATGTAGTCGTACTCGCTTCTCCTCCTCGCGGTCCGATCCGATCCAGCACCACAAGTGGCGGTGCCTCCGTGGGATGCACACGTGCAGCACCTCAACGTCTCCTCCTTCCTCGGACCAGCAAGTATGGTGGAGAGATAGATTGGATCTACAGCACGACGGCGTGGTGTATATGGTGGAGAATTTCTGCCGCAGGGCTTCGCCTACAAACAGTCGGGAGGGGAAGAGGAAGGGCAGCAGGGCAACTGGGTTTGGAGGAAGGTGTGTGTAGGGGAAAGGGGGCGCACCAGCCCTCTATTTATAGAGGGGGGGCGGCCAGCCCTAGCCTCTCCTCCAAGCCTATCTCTAGTTTAAACAATTTAAACTCTCCCTTATCTAGAAATCCTATCTTATCTTATCTCTAGTTTAAACGATTTAAACTCTCTAGGATCGGCTGGGCCCTATGGGGCCTTGTGCCCCTGGCCCAATGCGGCCAGGACACTACCTCATAGGCCCATGCCCCCTCCCGGAAGGTGGGACCACGTTGGCCCCCTTCCGGAAGGTTCTAGAAGCTTCCGGTACAATACCGATTAACCCGGAACAATTCCGAACTCCAAAAACTGCACTGCCTTATATGAATCTTATTCTCCGGACCACTCCGGAACCTCTCGTGATGTCCCGGATCCCATCCGAGACTCCGAACAAAAACTCATAAACCAAGTATCCAATCTATCCTAGCGTCGAGACACGTTAAGTGTGTGACCCTGCGGGTTCGAGAATATGCAGACATGATCTTCTATCAATAATCAACAACGGGGTCTAGGCACCCATATTGACTCCCACACATTCATCGATGATCATATCGGATGAACCACGATGCCAGGATTCAATCAATCCCATATATATATATTCCCTTCGTCTCGCGATATTTTACTTGCCCGAGATTCGATTGTCGGTATCGTCATACCTAGTTCAATCTCGTTCACAGCAAGTACTTTACTCGTTCCGTAATCCGATATCACTTTGTGATTAACTCCTTAACCACATGCTTGCAAGCGGTGTTGATATCGATTACCGAGTGGGCCCGAAGTATATCTCTCTGACTTGGGAGGGACAAATTCCATCTCGATACATACAACCCAACAGATACTTTCCGATCACCTGAGAGACACCTTTATGATCACCCTCTCATAGGATGACGTTTGATAACCTCAAAGCTTTCTTCCGATACCAGGGAGTTGCATTATCTCATGGTCTAAGGAATACAATATTTGATATAAGAAAAGCTTCGCAAAGACGAACACGATGACACGATCTAATTGCTTCGCTTAGTTTGGGTCTGTCCACCATATCATTCTCCCAATGATATGATCTCATTATCAATTGACAACTCATGTCTATGGTTAGGAAAACTTAACCATCATTGATCAATGAGCTAGTCCATAGAGGCGTACTAGGGACACGGTGTTGTTCACAAACCACACAAGTATTAATGTTTCCGCTTAATACAATTCTAGCATGGAATATAAACTTTATCATGAACAAGAATTATAATAATAACATCTTTATTATTGCCTCTAGGGCATAATTCCAACAGTTTTTTCGAAGTGTTTTCTCAAGGATGTATTCAATAATCTCTTGTTGGTAGTCTCGTCTATTTCAAGGTGGAGCAAAATCTTCAATGAGCTGGTGGAAGCAAAATGCAAACCTCCTCCTTTATCTTCATTCCACGGATGCCCGACATCGTCATACGATATGGATAGAAGTTAAATCTAACTTCTTTTCGAAAATTCTTTTCTTTGGGTAAATCGCAAAATCTATTGCAATAACATCATGGTTAAGGAAAGCAATAAGCACCTCTATAATAAACTCCAGATATTCAATATTCAACTTCTTCCGCAGGATTCCACCGTAACCTTGGGTCACCTCCTTCGATTGAAGATAAATCCGCGCACATCAATTTTGCGATCCTTTGGTCCTCACCGGTGCAAAAAGAATCTAATCCGAGAATTCAAGAACCCAAATCTTTCCATTGATATCAAGGAACTCTATTATTTGAAGGCAATATTATTTTCCGGACTTCATTTATTAAATCTAAGGAAAGAAACAGTGTTATTTACATAGTGGTTGATAATTTTTCCTTGGCGAAAGAAAGAATCATCTTCTCTTGCATATGTTGATCTTCATTCCTAACGATGTATCTTTCCTTTCTCGATTCAACGTCTTCTCAAAATTCTTTAAGAAGTGGTTCTCTTCCTTTATCGTGTTCCTCAAGATCATCCGAGCTATGTCCATACTACCTTTATTTTCATGACAATCCTCCTTTCTTCAAGCTCTTTCTTTTCAAGAAGAAAAACACGAGACTCACATTAAGTCTAGCAAGTTTTGCAAGGTATAGTGGTTGCACCATGCCGTTAAGAATCATCTTGGGAACGCGAGGATCACCTTCATTCTGAACACCCGGTTCTCCTTGGTCTTTTCTTTTTCTAGGAATCTCGGGGCGAGATTCTTCTTTAGTGGGGGAGATTTGTAGCATCCCAATTTTCTATCAATTGCAATTCTACTTTCCTAGTCTATATATTGCTACTTCCTACATGTCATTCATTGCATCATCATTATATCATGCTCATGTCACCATGCCACCTTGCATTTGAGCATCATATAAGACCCCTCTATTTGGTTCTTATCTCATATGCATTATATATTGTATTACTTGTATTTTCTTCTTAATGAATTATAGTTGGTTCTTGATATATTGCTTCACCCCCAAGTTGAGTTTGGGGCATATCTATTCTAACTCCACCACCTCTTTTGTCACCACCTTATAATTCCACCATCCAAGATATATATGATCCATTGCATTTCTTTGCTTATTACCTCTAGCTCATATGTGTTTGGGTGGATCCACTTCTAATTCTACATGCTCCCACATATGATTCATGTTGTTTTCACAATAGTGTTATGTGGAGATCCACATGGCCACTTTTGCATGCTATGTGGGTACAATGTCTCATCTAGCTTCCAAATGGTTTGAATTTGAATATATGCTCATGCATGGATATATTTGTGACTCTATTGTTTATATAGTGGATCACACAGACTAGTTGGCCACTTTATATTCATTCATGCTTTATTTCATATATTCCATATGAGAAGCAAGCTCGCCTTCCCTTGGTATGGCCCTCCTTCAAATTGTGGTTGCATGTTTAACTATATAAACTTGTGCAACTATACTTGTTTTCACAACTAGTGGGGTAATTATGAACCATGCATGGCCCATGAATATCTCCTCCTCATCTCCTTTTATTTGAGCTTATATGAGTTTATGGTAGGAAGCATGTGGATTTCAATTCCTTCATGTTGGTTTCCAATCCACCACCTCCTATCTGTCCACCTCTGTCTTCTTTTATTTATGCCTTGCTCTATTCAAATGTTTTCAAACAACAGTTTGTATAAGTTTGAATCAAACAAATCAATAAAAAGAAAAACAATAAGCTAAAATAGAGGAAGGGAGCAAACCTGCTAGCAGCCCAACCCGCAGCCCGGAGCCTAGCAGCAGTCAGCCACCCGCAGCTTTCTTTCTCCCATCTTGGGCCCGCCCAGCCATCCATCGAACAGACTCAGTCCACCGCGGCCTCCTCCTATTGTCGTCTTCCTCGCTCCACCACACGACGCGCGTGACTACGAGCAGCGCTTGCAGCGACCAAGCCGCTTCCCCCCCTGCACTTTACTCCGACCAGAGCCAACCCAACTACAACCACCGTGGTGCTCCTATTAAGCCTCGCCCCAAGATCAAAACCCTAGCCAAGCCTATTTCCCCTGTCCCTCCTCCCTGCAGCCAAGCCACGGCCGCGGCCGTCGCCTTGATTGTCGCTGACCGCAGCCACGTTGCCGCCTCCAGGAGCATCACTTCGCCGCAGTGAGCGTGCCCATGCCTAGGAGCTAGGAGGGCAAGGTCACGAGCTCGACGCCGTCCTGATGCCTGCCGCTTGCTACCACGGGATCCCTCTCGTGTTGCCATCATCGTCGCTCTTCGAGAACCTCCGTCTCTGACGCCCCACTGGTGAGCACCTATGTGCCTGTCCTTGTCTGGTTCACCCTGCCTCCCCCGCGCGCGCACTCGCTAGCAGCCGGCCGCGCGCTCGCCGCATGCCGCGCGCGCCCGAACGGCAGCAGCAGCAGCAGCAACACTCGGGCCCCTCTATTCCCCGATGTTTTACCATCACTTCGGTCCTCCTCCTATCCAACATCCCGAACGAAAGATGTACGCCTATGTCCCCTCTCCGTCTTTCATTTTTGTGGCTATGCGAAATACACCGCAGATCCGTTGCCGTAATCTGGACAGATCCCACCGTGAGACTGTCAACCACGACAGTTTCGTCAGTCTTTGCAGCCCTAGCTCTTTGCAAACAGGCCCCTGGATCTTTCCTCCTAAACTCGCAGCCCCTCCTCCTCCGGTCCATTTATAAAAAGGCACCCGCGGTTATCCTGTCCTTAACCCGCGGTCCTTCCCTGTCAACGTGTCAAACGCCCACAAGCGTGGCCCCGCTGTGGGACATGTCCCACCTGTCATCTGCTGTGGGTAGGATTCCCACGGGTAACAAAAGTTCCAGATGAGCTATAAGATTAAATTAAATCTGTTTTAAATATCTTTTTAAATTTTAAATATTAATGACTTTTGACCAAATTCGAATTTGAATAAGCTTTTAATATGAAATGTGTTCAGTTTTTAAATACGAATTCAACTATAAATTCAAATCTTGTCTAAACTAATTCAAACTAGTCAAATCATTGACTTTGACCCCTCTTTAATGCAGTTGATTTTAAATATTGATTAAAATTGGAATTTCTAGATATTAAGTGTAATATATATTTTGAATTGTAAAAGCATGAGGAATCTGTTTCTGCTATTTATAATATCATTTGAGCAACTTAAATTTTATGAATTATTAAATATTAATAAATGTCCATTTCTTAATAATTGCATAACTTTAAATTCGTAACTCCGAATTCGATAAATGATATGTCTAAATCGATTAGCTTGACGAGTCCGTTCTAACTATGCATTAAATGATTTAAATTAAAGCATGCATCACATATATATAATTGAGGCAGCATGTTTTATGCAACTAAAAGGTGACTAATTAAATACTAAAAATATTATTTTTTGTTCTCACACCTCACCCATGCTATGTTATACCATGTAAATTTTGCATCATATCATCACGACATACCTTGTTTGCTTGTTGCATATGGTTTACACGATTGTGCAATGTATTTATTTTGGCCCCTTGTGTGTTTGGTTTTTACCCGGATAGACGTTAAGCATGGAGGATATCAGGAGCCTCAAGAGTATTACCCGAATCCATCTTATTCTGCAACTGAACTTTCAGCCAAACATTTCCCCATGCTTGCACTACATATAACACCTATTGCATCTATCTTATTCCTGCATCATATTGATCTGAATAAAAATTGAATCCTAAGTATTGCATAGCCTTTACTTTTCAACCCCACTGAAGCTTGTTCCTTCAATCCTATGAGCCATTACTATAGAAGTTGATTAAGCCATGCGATTCGTAGAATTGCATGTGTAGGATTTTTGAGTGTCTTTGAATAATGAGGTACCTAAACAATTGAATTAAGTATTAATGGGATAACTAATGAAAGAGGCACCGGTGGGCAATATCTGCTAATTGGTTCTTTATGCTTACTTGTGTCCCATAGGATCCCGAGTACTTGATTCTTGTTCATTGACTATCGCACTATCCGCATGTGGGACCATGAATCCCCTTAGTCCTAGCTTGAGTCATACTTAATTTTTTGGGCAACAAACTAGTTTGGGGTCTTATTACTATCCTATACTTATGCCATGCTTTACTTCTTATTTACTATTGTTGATCGAGGAGCGTTTACTACTGTATTGTTTGGGTTCGTGGCACGATTTCGCGGTATCGACAAGCCTAGTCACACTTTTGGGTTCCTAGTCGTTTACAACCATTCTCGCAAACCCCTTGGCCCGTCGCAGAGCCGGCCAACTTCGTAGAGGGCAGCTTAGCGGGGTGGCCCCCTGAAATCAAATATGAGTCTTACAAATGCTTTGTCGTGATGCCTTGTTGGGTTTTCATTTGGTTTTTCCGAGGTTGATCATGCGTCTGTTGCTATTTGTGCACCCTTGTAGGGTAAATCTTTCTGAAAACTGTGTTCGTGGTTATGGATGACTTGGAGCACAGTTTCTCGATCATAGCCAAGCATAACTAAGGTAACACTTTTAAATTGACTAAAACTTGACTAGTAATAGTGCAATAATCATGGAATGATTAATAAAACTGCCAACGGAGGGGATGTTCTTCCGCCTTCTCGTTTGGGAACGGAGAGGTGGGCGAGCAATGTTTATTTATGTTGATATATAACTATTGGGTAATTCACTGTTGTTTATTTAACGAGCATCTGTCTATCATTGGTTAGGCGGATGTTGTAGCATGTCTCTATAGAACTGCTAGGCTTTACTTTTGCTGCTATTGCGTCAAACTCAGGTTGTTCCCTTTAGATGCATAAAGACTTGCTGAGGTCTCACACAATAAAATATTGGTTCAGATGGACCGATATGCTCTAAGGAAGGTTACTGGTTGAAAGAGACCGATGATGGTGGCAACGACAGTCTGATGTAGAGATTCCGGGGATGGAGATCCGTGAGATCTGTGCGCGGGATGTGCTTAATTTCAGGGCATCTTATGCCAATTTGCTTCTTATCCATACTTGGATCTTGTCTTCCGCTTTCGCTTGATACTCTGAGGTGTGATGTATGAAGGACTACACATCGATCTTCATCAACATCTTCAACAACAACGTCTCCAACTCTGATCCCCTTTGTTTACTTTGTTGTGATCCAATCTCTATTGTGGATTTGCACTTGTATTCAATTGTACCTTCATATTTCATTCATATTATTGCCATGATGTTGACCCCCTTCATGTATTAGTTTCCTTGTTCTTGGGGAGATATGGTGAAATACTAGCACTACTATAAACTTGCAATAAAGATGATCTATTCTTGTGTCCGTATGACTGGCCGGTGATTGATTTATGATTTGTGGTTGATCTCTCTCTCTTAATATGGTATGTGAGTCGACCACATACCATTTTTCCCTTGAGACTAAAGGGAGGTAGAAATCATTTGGACGTATTTTGGGAGCATACCCGGAATGGCCCCGTGATAGATTAGCGCCGGCTCGTAACCTACACAGCCAAAGGAGTATAAAGTGGGAATCCCTAAGCTAACTAAGATATCCATGGGGAAACCCTTCATTGCGGTGGTCTGTATGGGTGACTTCTCTCAGGCATCGCAGTGGTTATTTATAGGTGACCTCACTCTTGGATCAACAAAGTGGCTTCCTACGAGCCTTGTAGTGAACATCTTATTATGGAGCTCTCTCCATACATCTCATGACACAAGAAGTATATTATCTTAATTATGATTAATGATATCATGCTAGAGGTGAATCCTACACTCCTTGAGAACTGCTCAACCATATTCACAACGCTTCACAGATACTCTCTTGCTCTAGTTTACTTTTGTTATTTACTTTGTTACTTGCTACTTCAAATCTCTCTTGTTTACTCTTGCAACTTATAGTGTAGACTATTTCCAAACACCGTTTTGGGTGTGAACGTGGCCTCACTGACAATGTGGCTACGGGTTTGTGTTGATTTCCACCGCAAAGCTTCCAAGGGATGAACTTTATAAATAATATTTTCTGCTACAAGTACTGCAATAACCCTGTTATTGATCACAGGAAATCCCACGCGTGGGGGTCCCACAATACTTCTGTGGCACACTTTTAAAGTGCATGCGCCACAGAAGAGTGAAGGTTCCGTGGCACATTTCCAGATATACGCCACTGGATAAATTTCCTTGCGCATGGTCAACACCATGCGCCAGAGATGGCCTTTCTATCCATAGTTGTTTTCCTAGTAGTGACACATCAAATTGGCGCCGTTGCTAGGGAGCATAGTGCTTGGTTATTACCTAATCACTCGCACATAGTTTATTTCCGTTTGTTGCTATTTACTGCTTTTACTTATTTGAAAAGAACAAAAAAAATTATTAAACCAAAAACCATACTAATTTATAAAACAAAAACTATAAAAACATTTTCTACTAATCATGTCTTCCTAGATTGCTATTTTTGAACAGATGAAGCTCGCAATAGAGGAGAAGAAAGTTGGAACTTTTGGATATTATATTACGAGGGAAAAGGTATTGGAAGAATGGGTGAGTTGGTTGAAAGGATATTCATCCACATTTTGTACCTCGTACAATTTTACTTGTGAATACTATGGATCCAAAGATAATTTTAATTATTAATGTAAGAATAATACCGATGATATCAAATTAGCACTTTATAATGGGAATTGCAAATTGTCTGCTAATATGGAGGTTTATGAGAGAGTACTTTTTACCAGTTGTTGTGAGTTGCTAGCTCGCATGAGTGATATAAAAAGAGAAGATGAAGTACTTGATGAGATCTATGGAATAGTATAGCTTATATACTCTTATTGTATTGATAACTTTTGTGATAATTCATTAGTGGTTGCTCAAAAGTGGATAGCCGCAGAAGAGACTAACCTTTTGCAAGACTCACAGAAGAAAGAAGAAAAGGATGTACACCGTAGTGAACATTCTACTACCTCTGGTATGGGTTTGTTTAACTTGTATGACTTGCTAGATAGTTGTGTAAAATCATTTTGTAATTCATATCATGAGATTTGTGACAAATGTATGGCAGTTGGCCACCTTAGTTTTCAATGTCCCATTACTCTTGAAGAATCCCTAGTATCTTACACTAGAGTTGAAGTCTTAGAGTATTTGGTTTATAAAGCTATCCATGATTTACTCTCAAAAAAATTAATTATGAAAGAGTAGTGATAATATGCTTCTTATGAAACTTCCCATCTTGTTACCAAAATTAAAATCTTATTGCCAAGAACGTCTTAGTGATAATCCACTTGTGTTAGAGAGTAAGGAACAGTCTAAAACCATAGTGCCCGAAGATAACCATTTGCAGGAACCACAAGATAAAGAGGAGAACAACAAAAAGGTAAGCTTGAAAAAAATTGGCACACTAGAAATACTACATTTTTTGATGATGCCTCTCTCTCTAGTAATGATTCTTATAATGCTAAAAATGATTGTACTTTATTTGTGGAGGCCTTGTGCCTAGACACTCATGAGGAGAGCATTACTAATGATGAACTAGAACCTTGCTATGAATGTTTTGATGCTAATATGCAGGACCTGATTTACTTCTTGTTGCAAAGGATGAATATTATGAAGTGTTCCCCTACAATGGTAACCAAGGTAAAATTTCAATAATTATATATCAACCCCTAATCCTCTCGTTGCAGCTATATAAGGATGCATGGTCACCACACATGGTTCATCCACACTCACTTGGAAGCGAGAACTTGTTCATCTATATGATACCGATGCAACGCAAGAGGGTACAACTTCGAACGTACTCTACTATGATATGATCCAACCGTTTGCTAGAGGTAAGTACTATTACACCACGAATTGATATCCCCTGGGATCCAGGTGGATAATTTAATGGAGAATCAAAGCCTGGCTTTATGGCTTTAAATAAAGCGCTTCCTGGGAGGCAACCCGGAAGTTTTAAGGTGTCTTTGTTAATTTTGTGTCTTGAGTTTAGTTGTATTCATGTTGCATTGGGACTTGTGTATATTTGCATGATTCTCTATTAGAGTTTGCTTGGGGAAAATTTTAAAAAGGTAGAATTATTCGTTTCTCTAATCATGTGTTTGATTTGTTTGGATGTTGGACTAACATTTCAGGTATATAATAAAATCCTCGGAGAAAAATAACTTGTTCCGGAGCTCATAGTGAGCATAACGAGCAGCAGTATGGGCAGATCCGTCTGTACCGCGCGCCCATACCGCTCATGTGACAAATCTGTAGAAGACAAAAATTCTCTAGGAAAGGAACAGTACACGTAATGATCATCGGTACGGTGCGACACGTCCATACCATCCGCCCGTACCAACCTCATTACCGAGTGAAGGAAACCTGAAGGCGATCCAGTGGAGATAAAGACCACCCGTATAGGCGCATCCTTCCCATACCACCTAGTCGTGCCGATTTCGATGGAACCCTTCAAAAAAAAGAGAAAACTGACATGGTTATACCCTATGGGTACACGATATTAGCATACCTGGTCCATCCCAAGGAAGGCCCACAAGAATATACGCGGCCCATAAAGATTTTCGGGTGGCCCAAGCCCATGACGTCTTTGGATCCTTGGAGAGCAAGACTAGAACAGATAGAATATTCAAAGGGGCAAACCCTAAACCTGTAATCGACTCGATCTATGCCTGGGACCTGCCTACCTCTTTATAAAGGCTAGGAGGCCACAACGAGTAGGATATCTCTCATACCACCGCATACACACCTCCACGCCAGATTGCATCTGCGCACCCCTGTAACTTTTGGTTCCGCCGTAACCAAGAGCATACAAGCAGGAGTAGGGTTTTACCTCCGGGGGCCTGAACCTGGGTAAATCTTGTGTCCCCTGTTTGCTTTTCTGTTAACCATTCCACGATCTCCAGCATCCCCATCTTCTCCAAAACCCAAGCTCATAACAATGGGAATTGGCGAGATTGAACCTCGTCAATTGGCACCGTCTGTGGGAACTGGGGGCGCTGATTGTGCGATCGTGACGGTCCCGACCAAAGCGATCTACAACTCCTCGGCGACGGAGAGCCATATCCTCTTCGGCGCTTTCGACTTCACCGCCCACTCGCCAGCCACCTTGAAGGACTTCGAGCCCGTAGGCGATGGGCTCGAGATCCTGTTCGGGAGCTTCTGCTTACAGGTGGGTCAGATCGGCACTCTCCGCCTCACAGAGTGGGTGCCTCTGCCATCGATCAGGCCCGCCTCATGGGCCCCGAATCCCGTGCTACGCACGTCAACATCGGCAGATGAGTCATACGACAGCAGCAACTGCAACTCAGATCTGTGCAATCCCCCATCGGATGAAGGGACATACAGTTCCGGATCTAAAAGCTACGGCAGCAGCGATCCAACCTACGGACGCTAGCACGCAGTCATCCAAAGCGACGTGGAGCAACCACCAGAATCGGGTGCACATGTGCCGCCGCCCAACCCACAGGGTAGAAACGGCGAAAACAGGAGGCAGCCATCCCCCCGCCCAACGGGAACGATCCTGACGCCAATTGAGTAATCCACCTCAGCGAGGAAGGATGGAACCAAGCACGCGAAGCTGTTGCGGGAAACAAGATCCTGCCTGTGGGTGCCTCACGGGACCTACTGATGGCATACCACCTGCTCCTCATCGAAGATCACAAAAAGCAGGTGAAGATGAAAGAGGTACTCGACAAACGCAAGCAAGCGGCCTAGGAGTCTAGCGCGCGGCGAGCTGCGCTCTCCACCGTTGGCGGCTCTAGGTCGCATGGCAACCACGCCAACAAGCATCGTTCTCGCATAGTGAACATGGACCCCGTTGCACGTCGCGAGGTGACCCGAACCCTCAACACGTCCTTCATGGAGATGGACGCCAACGACAATGTCATCCCGAAGACACCACAAGCTGCGATCATGGCAGCCACCACATACCTTGCGTCCCATCCACCTATGGTGGGGGACCCAAAGAGGGCCATGCACAATTCCGCACTAGCTGAACTCGGACTCGTTGGAGCTGCGCTCCACGGGGAACCTCATGCGGAGCCGAAAAAGAAGGCTACGGTCAGGTTCAACCGCAGCCCCACACCCTCATCCGACCAGGAGGACCACGACCTACCTCTACGACAAAAGATCTCGCGATGTTGCAGCCGCGACTATGACGCTCGAAGCGAAATCACTCAACGCAAGATCGACAAGGAACGCGCCAAGCGTGTATGCTCATCCGAATCCGATGAGGATGACGATGAAGGAGAACTTTGCGGGGCTCGATGCTTCAGGAGATCTGTTCGGCGGACACGAATGACAAGGAACTTCAAGCTTCCCTCGGACACTCCGAAGTTTGACGGCACGCGGGACCCTAATGCGTGGCTCAGCGACCACCTATCGTCCGTCAAGCTGCACGGCGGCAACAAAAACACCACCCTGCAATGCCTTCAGCTGCAGCTGACAGGCGCAACCCGGATCTGGCTTAGCATCCTATCCTCGGGATCCATCCGAAGCTAGGAGGAACTAGCGTACAGTTTCATCCAAAACTTCATGGGTACCAGCAAAAGGCTAGCCTCGATCGAAGAACTGCGAGCATGCACCCAACGAACGGGCAAATCCATTCGCTCGTATATACTATGTTGGTCCAGCATCAAGAACTACACGGCACACATCTCTGAGGAGAGAACAATCGACGCCTTCAAAGATGGCGTCAAATGCCTGGACTTCAAGGAAGAACTTGGGTGCGTCAAGCCCAAGACACTCGATCACCTCATGGACATCGCCAACAGGTGGGCAGATGGTGAGGACTCCGTCCACCGAGCACATTCGGAGGAGGAAGATAAATACGGCCGCCGATGCGAGCGCCGTAGCAAGCGAAGATCGCGCGTCTACGACGATCGCGATGGACCCAATATGGTCGTGGCTGGCTATGCCGACCGCCACAACGAAAGAAACCGCAGCAGCGGCGGATACCGTGGAAACAACTTCCGCGATGGATGCAAATGTGGCAAAGCCACGGCCGCGACGACGAGCCCTCGGCATACGACAAATTTTCAGGCCCATGCACCATCCACTTCTACATCGACAAGCAGGATGGCAAAAAGAAGGCCAGCCACATGCTCAAAGACTGTCGCGAGTTCCAGAAACTCAGCGAGAGCATGTCCCAGATGAGACAGCAACCCAAACCGTGGTTACGGACACGCACCCACACCAGGTGACATCGCCCACGGAGATCCTCCACCACCACCCTGAGTACCTCAGCCTGGTCAGCCTGGCTGTGACCGCTCCACCCGCCATCCCTGAGTACCTCAGCGGTTCGGAGCCCTGCATCACATTCAGCCGTTCGGATCAGCCCCGCCAGATCCCTCGCCCTGGTCATGCTGCCCTAGTGCTCGAGGCATAGATCGGAGGGTTTGAGATGATCCGTGTCTTCATGGATGGTGGCAGCGGCATCAATCTGATGTTTGCTAGCACCTTAGCAGCAATGCAGATCCCGCTGTGCAGCCTGGAACAATCCGACACAATGTTCCATGGCATCGTCCCAGGGAAGGGCATATTCCCTCTGGGAAAGATATGGCTCGACGTCATCTTCGGCAAGCCCGATAACTTTTGGTGCGAGCGACTCGAGTTCGAAGTGGTGGATTGGTCATCACAATACCACTCCATCCTCGGGCGCGTGGCATTCGCAAGGTTCCTGGAAGTACCGCACTATGCGTACCTGCTACTCAAGATCCCAGGACCTAGGGGCGTCATCACAATCCACGGGAGCTTCACCCGGTCGGATCACTGCGACAAGGACTTCAACATAATCTCCCAGTCATTCGGCATGCAGGAGGAGTTCATAAGACTCCTAGAGGTGACAGACAACAGGGCACCCCCAGTCTCGAGGCAAAACGCACCCGACATGTCATTTGACTCAACAGTCAACACGAAGAAGGTGCAGGTCCACCCGACGGACGCCTCCAAGACGGTGCTGATCGCCAACAACCTCAGCCCCGCATAGGAAAGCACGCTCGTCGAATTCCTCCGTGAGAGCTGGGAAATCTTCGCCTGGTGTTGAAATGGATCGTATGGGCACCTAGAGGGGGGAGGGTGAATAGGTGCTAACCAATTTTTAATACTTTTTCAATTTTAGGCTTAACACAAAGTAAATTCTCTAGATATGCAACTACGAGAATTTCCCTATATGTAACCCTAACTATTAAGCACGTAAAAGAGGAGCGAGGAAACCGTAGTGGAGCACGCGGAGACACAGGGATTTGTTTTACCGCAGTTCCTTCCTTGTTAAGGGAAGTACATCTGCGTTGGAGGGGTGGGCGGTTCTAAGACCACCACGCCACAATAGGCCTCACCCTATTCTCCGATGGATCTCTCCACGAGAGGCCTGATCCACCTTCTCCACTATTGGATCCCTTCGAGGCGGGAACCGGTGCCTTTTACAACACTATCGGGGCACACACCCAAAACCGAATTGGGGGCTCCCGAGATGACAACAAGCTGCCACAAGAACAAGATTTATCAATATAAACAAAAACAAGGATCTAGGTATTTGCAAGAAATACTAGATCGGGGGTTCTCCAAATGAATGGAGAGGAGATGAAGCGCTTGATTGCTGGTGATGAAGATCGAGTTCTCCTCCTTCGATTCCCCAAGGGATGGGGCCTTTGGGTGGATCTAGGTGGAGCACTCTTGGATGAAGCTTTCAGATCTGATCTGGTCTTTTTCGTGATGAATCAAGAGTTCTGGCAGGAGGGGGAAGGCCGGCTTAAATATCCCCTCCCCAGATCTGGCCGTTGCACAACTTTGGGGGCGGATTATCCGCCCCCCTGGGAAAACTCCGCCCCAAGGGCGGATTCTCCGGGGGAAACTCCGCCCCCTCTCTGAGGCTTGCGCTTTGGTGAAGCTTGGTGAAGATCTTGAGGGGCGGATAATCCGGCCCCCCTGAGGGGCGGATTATTTGGCCAAGCCGGAAAGTCCGGCCAAAACTCCGCCCCCTCTCTGGGGCTTGCGCCTTGGCGATGAGCAGGGGGGCGGATTATCCGGCCCCCCTGAGGGGCGGATTATCCGGCGGGGCCGGAGAATCCGGCCAAAATTCCGCCCCCTTCTGGGGCTTGCGCCAACTTGGGAAGAGGGAGGGGCGGATTATCCGCCCCTGGTGGGGGCGGATTATCCGCCCCCCAAAAACAGAATCCTTTCCCTTTTTCTCATAGGTGGCTGCAACACTTCAACACACATTAAATAATCCTTGATATTGTTATCTAACACACAAAACACTAGGGATTATAAAATGTTCTTTCAATCTCCCCCTTTTTGGTGTTAGATGACAATATTAGGATTTGCAATAAAACCGGCAAAAGCCACCTTAAATAATGAAAGACGCTCCCCCTAGATGTGTGCATATTTAAGATTTGCATTTGAATACAAATACACACACTAGGGAGAACACTACTTTAAGGTTTGGGAAATAAGGTCATACCACCGGGATGAGAATATAGCCAAAGCATACATAGATAATCCCATGAATCCATATGCCATCAAATATGCTCCATAATTCCAGAATTCCATGGGGTCCATGATAGATAAATCCAGAATTCCATGAATACCAAACATAGTACCAAACTGTGGAGTAAGACATAGTCTTACATAAACAAACACAAATAGCAACTGAGTTCACGGTAGAAAAGGCACAAGCAAGCAAATAAAAACGACTAAAATCGAAAAGCTTGTCCCCAACCCTTGCAAATCCACGAGACCTAATAGAACTACTTCTCCCCCTTTGGCATCAAAACGCCAAAAAGGAAGAAGAGCGATGCTAACACCCCTTTGGCATTGAAAGGCTTGGGTTTAGAGCATCAAACTGAGATGGTACTACACACCCAAATTTGTGTGTTTTCCATAAGAACAAGAGATATGCAAGAAAATCCAACGAGACCCATGAAAAACCAACTCTTCTCAAGGAAGAGGGCGGTGGCCGAAGCCACCATGTTGGAGCACATGGCATGACACCACGAAAATGTATCTTGAGTTCAAAACCAATGCTCATCGATGACCCACTTATCACAAAGTGATATTAAGGGAAATGATTTTACTTGCTTTCGGAATTATGGGGGGAGGGTTGGCCCAATCAATTAGGACCACACTCCCCCTATGTCTATGCCCGCATCTAAACCAAATACATGAATAAGAGCAAGTGAGTGTGCAAGGGTAGTCAAGCCAAGCTCCTTGAATCTATGATATTTAGCTCATTCCTCAAATAACAAAATTTTGCTTCATCAAGAGGCTTTGTGAAAATATCAGCAAGTTGGTTCTTCGTGCTCACAAAGGATAGAGCAATATCTCCACGAGCAACATGATCCCGAATAAAGTGGTTGCGAATCTAAATATGTTTTGTTCTTGTATGCTGCACAGGATTGTAAGCAATTTTGATAGCACTTTCATTGTCGCATAAAAGAGGCACTTTGTCACAATTGACACCATATTCCTTTAAAGTTGGCCTCATCCATAACAATTGAGTACAAGCACTTGCAGCAGCAACATATTCAGCTTCGGCGGTTGAGAGTGAAATACAATTCTGTTTCTTTGATGACCAACACACTAGAGACCTGCCCAAGAATTGGCATGCACAAGAGGTTGAATTCCTATCATCTTTGTCACCAGCCCAATCTGAATCAGTGTAACCACATAGAGAGAAACTTGAACCCTTGGGATACCATAACCCAAAATTTGGGGAATGAATCAAATATCGGAAGATTCGCTTGACTGCCACTAAGTGGCTTTCTTTAGGAGCGGCTTGATACCTTGCACACACTCCTACACTTAACACGATATCGGGCCTAGATACGCAAAGGTAAAGGAGAGAGCCGATCATGGATCGGTATACCTTTGATCCACGTCTTTACCCTTGGGATTGAGCTCAAGATGACACTTTGTTTGCATTGGGGTAGCAACGCCATTGAGATCCGTCATCTTGAACCTTTTGAGCATGTCTTGGATGTACTTAGCTTGATTAATAAAGGTTCCCTCTCTAAGTTGTTTAATCTCAAATCCAAGAAAGAACCTGAGCTCACCCATCATGGACATCTCAAACCTGTTAGTCATAAGCTTCGAAAATTCATTGTTAAAAGCTTGGTTAGTAGAGCCAAAAATAATGTCATCTACATAAAGTTGGCATACAAAAAGCTCCCCATTAACCTTCTTAGTAAAAAGAGTGGGATCAATTTGCCCAACTTAGAATCCACGGTCTAGCAAAAGCTCTTTAAGGTGCTCATACCACGCACGTGGGGGCTTGTTTAAGGCCATAGAGTGCCTTATCGAGTTTGTAGACATGGTTCGGAAATTTGGGGTCCTCAAACCCCGGGGGCTGCTTGACGTATACTAACTCATGTAGAGGACCATTAAGGAAAGCGCTCTTAACATCCATTTGTTGTAATTTAAAATTATGATGGGCTGCATATGCAAGAAGGATACGGATGGACTCAAGACGAGTCACAGGAGCGTAAGTCTTGCCAAAATCAATTCCTTCCACTTGAGAGAATCCTTGAGCCACGAGTCGTGCTTTATTCCTCACAACAATGCCATTTTCATCCTGTTTGTTCTTGAAGATCCACTTGGTGCCGATAACATTGCGGCAATCCTTTGGTTTTTCTACGAGCTTCCAAACTTTGTTGCGTTCAAAGTTATTTAATTCTTCATGCATTGCAACAACCCAATCGGGGTCTTCAAGAGCATCAAAAACCTTCTTCGGTTCAACCATGGAAATGTGAGCTTGATGATCACAGAAGCTTGCAAGTTCTCTTCTAGTGGATACCCTTCGTCGTAGATCACCAACAACCTTGTCAAGAGTGTGACCTCTTAGTTCAAGGTTCCGATCAGCATGAGCCTTGAGACGAGCCTCAATGTCCTTATTGTTTCTAGGAGGAGTGGATTCAATAGTTGTATCCTTGTCTTGATTACTGCCCTGACCTTGACCTTGGTCTTCGTTAACGCCAGAAGATTGTTGCTGAACATTTTCTTCAGGCCCGGATAATCCGCCCCTTGGAGGGGCCGGACTATCCGGCCTGGGAGGTGAAGTACCAGAACCATCTTCCTGAGAATGCCTGACAGGAGTTGGAGACCCAGGGCCGGATAATCCGCCCCTGGGGGCCGGAGAATCCGGCCTAGGAGCTTCAGAGTTGCTGACTTCTCCTTCGGATCCTCTGGAATGAGTTGGAGTGCCAGGGGCGGATTTTCCGCCCCTTGGAGGGGGCGGATAGTCCGGCCTGGGACTACCAACTTGTCCAGAGGACAGTTGATCTTCAGAAGATTGCGGTGTTGATGTAGGTTTTTCTCCAACAGTAGGAGCTTGTTGATCTTGTGTAGATGAGGGCTCCACATGGGTGGATCATTGTCCTTCCCGATCCGCCACAAGGGGTTCCTCAATGGGGCGGAAAAATCCCACGCCCATTCTTCTTATGGCATCTTGGGGTATTTCAACATCTGCATCACAAACATCAACTTGCCCTACAAAGGAGCCGTTATTTTCATCGAACTCCACACTACAAGATTCTACAACAATCCCAGTGAGCTTGTTGTAGACTCTATAAGTGTGGGATTCGGCACCGTAACCAACAAAAATACTTTCTAAAGCCTTGGACTCAAATTTTGACAAACGGACACCTTTAATAAGAAAGAAACACTTACACCCGAATACCCTGAAGTATGAGATGTTGGGCTTGTTACCGGTAAGTATTTCATATGGGGTCTTGTCCAAGATCTTCCGAAGGTACAGCCGGTTTGATGAGTGACAAGCAGTGGATATGGCTTTAGCCCAAAAATTATAAGGAGACTTGAATTCAGCTAGCATAGATCTTGCCATATCCATCAAAGTCCGGTTCTTCCTCTCGGCTACACCATTTTGTTGAGGGGTGTACGCAGCGGAATATTGGTGTCTAATCCCCTCTTCGCTAAGAAACTCGTTTAAAGTGTAGTTCTTGAATTCTGAGCCGTTGTCACTTCTAATTTCCAAGATAGGAACATTGTGTAGACGTTGAACTTCATTGGCAAAGTCGATGACAGTTTATTGAGTCTCACTTTTCAGCTTGAAGAAATATACCCATGTATATCTTGAGTAATCATCGACAATGACCAAGCAATATTTCTTCCCACCAAGACTTGCATGAGAAGGAGGACCAAATAAATCCACATGAAGTAATTCCAAGATCCTCTTTGATGACACAATAGTCTTCCTCTTGTGGGGAGAGTCATGCATTTTTCCTTCAACACAAGCCCTGCAAACACGATCTTTGGCAAAACAGACATTGTCTTTTAGTCCAACGATGTGGCCACCCTTTTGGAGACTTTGCAAAGTTTTCATGTTGACATGGGCTAAACGGCGATGCCATAGCCAGCCCACGTCGGCCTTTCCGAATAGACACATCGGACCCGAAGTGGTTTTCCCGGAGAAGTCCACCACATACAGGTCATTTTCGACGTATCCAACGAAAGCGACCTTTAGAGACTTGCTCCACAAGAGTACCACCAAATCATCATCGATAAAAACAGCAAAACCCATCTTGCCAAGGGCACGAACAGAAAGAAGGTTTTAACCAAGGGTCTCAACAAGCATGACGTCCACGAGAGAGATATCGTGGGCAACCACAACCTTGCCAAGACGCAATACCTGAGATTTAGACTTATCACCATAGGAGACTGTGATATTATCATGATTTGGACGTATCTCCGTGATGATTTCCTTGCTTCCGGTCATATGACTAGTGCAGCCACTATCCAGCACCCATTTCGACCCACCGGAAGCATAGCCCTGCAAGAGAATTACTTCTTGGTTTTAGGTACCCATTTTTCAATGGGTCCTTTCATGTTAGTAACAAGGGTCTTTGGGACCCAAATAGACCAAGCAATATATTCATCAAAAGGACCAACATAATAAGCATAAACATCGCCATAGTCATCACAAAAGAGTTCATAATTCAGATTGTGAGACCCTGCAAAACCAATATTATTAGTCTTGTCTTTTGTGACAATCTTCTCAGCAGTAATTGTCTTTAATTCCACATTCTTAGTCTTGTTCTTCTTGGTCTTCTTCTTCTTGGACTTGGTGACATACCCAAGTCCCTCTTTACTATGATTTGACCTTTGCTTGCCAAGGACTTCATCAAGCACACCTTTGTCCTTGGTAGTGATGTCCTTGATCACTTCTTTTTCCACATTAGCATTTTCCTTGTTACTATATGTTGAGTTTGACGAGCTAGGAGTATCATATTTGGCCAATCGACTTTGAAGCTGATCATGTGACTCACGAGAATAGAGAACTCGTTTTTCAACGCCTTGTGAGCATTGTCAAGTTTCTCCAATTCCTCGGAGAGTCTATCATGAGCAGCCCCAAAGTCAATCCTTTCCTTCTTTAACTTCTTTGCCTTGGTGACAGCATTGTCACGTTCCTTAACGAGTTTAGTCACAATTTCTTCATGTGACTCTTCCATAGACTCAAGCCTCTCTTCAAGAGAGACCCGAGCTTCTTCTTCTTCTTCAAGAGCATTTTTTAGGGATGCAATTTCCATTGCATCCTCCCTTTCAATTCTGCCCTTTTCTTCGAGGAGTGCTTCGTTTTGGGCCAGCTGATCCATAAGAGCCTCAAAACGAACTTTGTGCTCACCTTGAAAGTTAGTATAGAAATAATCCAAAGCAATAATCTCTTCTTTAACCTTAAGACTAGCAGGATCATCCATGTCTATCATAGCCTTGGGAAAAGAAGAGTTAGAAGAAGTTACCTCGGAGCTTCTTGCCATGAGGCAAGTAGCATTCTTGTTGATGATGTTTTTGTTCGGAGAGTCGAAGAGAGATGTTGATGTAGATGTGGTGGCTATAGCAGCCACCTCTTAAGAGCTATCGTCCTCGTCCTCATCTTCATTCCCAGATGAATATTCTTCTTGAGCCACTAGAACAATCTTTGGTTGCTTCTTGAAAGGAGCATTCTTCTTTACAAACTGTTTCTTACGTGGAGCTTTTGATTTGTCCTTGAAAATGAGTCTTCCTCCATTATCCTCCCTACTTTGATATGGACACTCAGCTACGAAGTGCAGCCGGTCACCACAATTGAAGCATGTTCTCATCTTGGGACCATTTTCTTTTCTTCCATAGGCTCCAGTCTTGCGATCTAGTTCAGCTTTAGCCTTGGCTGGATCTTTCCAAAAGTTTCTTACATAAAGAGCCAAGTATTGTCCGTGGATCCTTTTTATATCCTCGGGACAGTCCATACCTTCTACCGCATATTCATCATGATCAATCACACTAGTCTTCAAGGCCATGTTGACCCCCTTTTGCATCCCCATAGCTCGAGCACGAGCATCTTCGACATTCTTGGCAGCCACTTTGAAGGCGGCCATTTCTTGCATTACCTCATTGGATGACATGAGGTGATAGTTATGCCTACCTTGGAGACTTTTCAAATCTGTGGGCTCAAATGGCATAAGAGCACTGACATACTTGCGCTTGATCCAAGCATCATCAACATGAGCTGCACCGTGGTTTCTGAAGGTTGTAGCTATTGCCTTGAGCCTCCTGTACATGTCCTCGTGGTCTTCTCCATCCATCATATAAAATCCTTCAGCTTCATTGCTCAAGGCATCATATCTATTCCTTCTCATACTTTCATTTCCGATGAAGAGCTCGGTGAGGGCATCCCAAGCTTCTTTAGCTGTGCTAAGATGCTGAATGTGTGGCATGTCTTTGTCACCCACACCAAGTTGTATCACGTGTAGAGCTGTAGCGTTGAGTTGGCTATCGACCACTTCTCTTCTTGTGAGATTGTTGGGGTTTCCAATATGAAGACCATTTTCGATGATCTTCCACAACTCTATGGAGGAACTGCACACATGAGATTTCATCAAAAATTGCCATTGAGAGAAAGTAGATGCTGAAAGTTTCGGTGGATCACCCCTATTATGTATATGTGGGTGAGGGATAGGCGGATCAGGGGAATACACATGAGAAACCTCATTGTATCCATCCTTACCGCTATCCTTTTTCGAGGAGGAGCTCTTGCTAGTATCATCACCTACCACTTCGTTATCTTTGGAAACAATTTTACCCGTTTCCTTGGATTGCGGAGTGGTATCCTCAGAGTTAGATGGAGGTGATGCTGCGGATGTGGAGAGACGCATTATCAATTGACGCATCTCTTCCATCTTAGCCTCCATTGAACTCACCAAGGTTTTTTCCAACGTCTTGAGATCGTTCATGGTGACTACCTCCGGAGCATCACTCCCATCTCCCTTGGAACCCATACTTCTCTTAGGCGGTTAAGCCCGAAATAAGAGCCGAGGCTCTGATACCAATTGAAATGGATCGTATGGGCACCTAGAGGGGGGTGAATAGGTGCTAACCAATTTTTAATACTTTTTCAATTTTAGGCTTGACACAAAGTAAATTCTCTAGATATGCAACTACGAGAATTTCCCTATATGTAACCCTAACTACTAAGCACGTAAAAGAGGAGCGAGGAAACCGTAGTGGAGCACGCGGAGACACAGGGATTTGTTTTACCGTAGTTCCTTCCTTGTTAAGGGAAGTACATCTGCGTTGGAGGGGTGGGCGGTTCTAAGACCACCATGCCACAATAGGCCTCACCCTATTCTCTGATGGATCTCGCCACGAGAGGCCTGATCCACCTTCTCCACTATTGGATCCCTTCGAGGCGGGAACCGGTGCCTTTTACAACACTATCGGGGCACAAACCCACAACCGAATTGGGGGCTCCCGAGATGACAACAAGCTGCCACAAGAACAAGGTTTATCAATATAAACAAAAACAAGGATCTAGGTATTTGCAAGAAATACTAGATCGGGGGTTCTCCAAATGAATGGAGAGGAGATGAAGCGCTTGATTGCTGATGATGAAGATCGAGTTCTCCTCCTTCGATTCCCCAAGGGATGGGTCCTTTGGGTGGATCTAGGTGGAGCACTCTTGGATGAAGCTTTCAGATCTGATCTGGTCTTTTTCGTGATGAATCAAGAGTTCTGGCAGGAGGGGGAAGGCTGGCTTAAATACCCCCTCCCCAGATCTGGCCGTTGCACAATTTTGGGGGCGGATTATCCGCCCCCCTGGGAAAACTCCGCCCCAAGGGCGGATTCTCCGGGGGAAACTCCGCCCCCTCTCTGCGGCTTGCGCTTTGGTGAAGCTTGGTGAAGATCTTGAGGGGCGAATAATCCGGCCCCCCTGAGGGGCGGATTATCCGGCCAAGCCGGAAAGTCCGTCCAAAACTCCGCTCCCTCTCCGGGGCTTGCGCCTTGGCGATTAGCAGGGGGGCGGATTATCCGGCGGGGCCGGAGAATCCGGCCAAAATTTCGCCCCCTTCTGGGGCTTGCGCCAACTTGGGAAGAGGGAGGGGCGGATTATCCGCCCCTGGTGGGGGCGGATTATCCGTCCCCCAAAAACAGAATCCTTTCCCTTTTTCTCATAGGTGGCTGCAACACTTCAACACACATTAAATAATCCTTGATATTGTTATCTAACACACAAAACACTAGGGATTATAAAATGTTCTTTCAGGTGTCCTGCGAACATGCCAGGAGTTCCCAGGGAATTCGCCGAGCACGCACTCAATGTGTTCCCAGGTGCCAAGCCCGTCAAACAATCCATCTGACGATTATCTGAGCCACGGGCCGAAGCCATCGAAGTCAAAGTCAACAGAATGCTCGACGCTGATTTCATCAGGGAGATCAAGGAAAGCGAGTGGCTGGCCAACACCATGATGGTCCCTAAAAAGGACATGGACATCCTGCGGATGTGCGTGGACTTCACATCACTGAACAAGCACTGCCCAAAGGATCACTTCCCTATCCCTCGGATCGATCAGATCATCAATTCGACTGTAGGATGCGAGAAGCTCTCCTTCCTCGACGCCTACTCAGGCTACAATCGGATTCGACTAAAGGTAGAAGATCAGGAGAAAATGGAGTTCATCATGCCGTTCAGAGTATTATGCTACAATACAATGCCCTTCGTGCTGAAGAACGCAGGTGCCACGTACCAGCGGTGCATGCAGGCATGCCTGAAGAGCCAGATCAGCCGCAACATACAGGTCTATGTCGATGACATAGTAATCAAAACAAGGGAGGCCAAGACACTGATCGACGATCTCCTCGAGACGTTCGACAACCTTGATTGCTACAAGATCAAGCTGAACCCAGAAAAGTGCACCTTCGGCATCCCATCTGGCCAACTGCTTGGTTACTTCATCTCCCAGCGAGGGATTGAGGCGAAACGGATGAAAATCTGGGCCATAATGGCCATGGAGAAACCGAAGAACCTCAAAGGCGTCCAACAGCTAGCTGGACGCATCGCGGCGCTGAGCAGATTCATCACTCGAATGGGTGAGAAGGCCTTACCTTTCTACCAGCTCCTATGCAAAGCAGACAAATTCGAGTGGACACCTAAAGCGGACGATGCATTCGAAGATCTGAAGCAGCTGCTCTCCACCTCGCCTGTCCTGGTCACGCCAAAGGAACGCGAGCCTCTACTGCTGTACATAGCAGCCACGCATCAGGTGGTAAGCACCGTTCTCGTGGTCGAACGACCCGAAGATGGCAAGACTCATGGGGTCCAACGCCCTATCTACTACCTCAGCGAGGTATTGACGCCAACAAAACAGCGATACCCTCACTACCAGAAACTCGACTATGGCGTGTTCATGACGGCTCGTCGGCTGAGCCACTACTTCTAGGAGCATCAGGTGATGGTCATCAACGAGGCACCCCTGAACAACATCCTGAACAACCCGGAGGCCACAGGACGCGTGGCCCTGTGGGGCGTCGAGCTGTCCCCTCTAGACATAGTCTATGAGAAACGCCATGTGATCAAGTCGTAGGTCCTACCGGACTTCCTTGTCCACCGGATGGATCTGCAGCTGCCGCACACCCCGGACATGACACAGTCATGGACGATGCACTTTAATGGCTCCAAACGTGAGGCCGGAGCAGGAGCGAGGGTCATAATGACATCCCCACAAGGCGACAATATGAAGTACGTCCTCCGGATGAAAATTTGAGCTTCCAACAACAAAACCGAATACGAGGCCCTCATCCACGGCATGAGGATGGCCAAGATCTGCGACGCAATGCGCCTGGTCATCTACGGTGACTCGAACCTCGTCGTCCAGCAGACGATGAACCAGTGCGACGCACACACCGCCAACATGATCGCGTACCGCGCACTCTACAACTCACTCGAAGGAGACTTCGATGGCTGCGAGCTTCAACATGTTGGAAGAGAAAGCAACGATGAAGCCGACAGACTCGCCAACATCGGCTCCACCTGCGCGCTGGTGCCACCAGGTGTGTTCCTCGAATAGATCTGTGTGCCATCTATCAAAAGGAAATTCCCCAAGGGATCACCCGAAGAAGCAGAGTACTCAGGTGCTGCGCTACCCGAAGGACCCGAAAAGCTCGACACAGAGGTCGTAGTGGTCAACCTGATGCATGTCATGGCAGTCGAAGAAACATGGACGTAGCCGTATCTGCGGTACCTGATAAACAGGGAACTGCCTGATTACCCGACAGATGCCCGGCGCATATCTTGCCGGTCCAAGGACTTCACCATCATCAATGGCGAGCTGTGTAAGCGCAGCATTTCGGGTGTGCTCCAAAGGTGCGTCACCATCGGTGACGGAAAAACCATCCTCCAAGACATCCACGAGGGCATCTGCGGCCATCACGCGGGCAGCCGCGCCCTCGTCGCCAAAGCTCTACGAGCTGGTTCTACTGGCCAACGGCCATGAACGATGCCAAGGACATCGTCCGAAGGTGCAATTGGTACCAGAGGTTCGCAGACAAACCACACGCACCAGGATCGGAGCTCAGGCCCATACCCTTGGGCTGACCCTTCGCCCAATGGGGCCTCGACATGATAGGCAAACTGCCCAAGTCCTCGAAAGGAGGCCACGTCTACCTCCTGGTCGTAGTCGACAAGTTCACCAAGTGGATCGAGGCCATGCCCTTCACCAACCAAAAGGGTAAAACGGCCGTGAAGTTCTTCCAATCCATAGTCTACCGGTTCGGCGTGCCGCATAGCATCATCACCGACAACGGGTTGAACTTCATCTCCAAAGAATTCTAGGACTTATGCGAAGGCCTCGGGATCAACATATCCTATGCCTCCATGGAACACCCGTAAACCAATGGGAAGGTCGAAAAGGCCAATGGCCTCGTAGGCGGTGGCATCAAGAAGCGCCTATTAAGCCCACTCGAGCGGCTTGCGGGATCATGGGCAGAAGAGCTACCCTCCGTCCTCTAGAGCTTGCGCACAATGCCAAACAGCTCAATTGGATACACGCCTTTCTTCATGGTGCACGGAGCCGAAGCCGTGTTGCCTGCAAAAGTACGCCATAAGGCCCCACGGGTCATCGCCTACAGCGAAGCCGAATCGACGTCCGCACTCAAAGACGCCGTCAACACCCTCGACGAGGCACACGACATCACCGCGGCTTGATCGACAGTCTACCAGGAGAGCCTCCGCAACTATCACAACCGTCGGCTGTGACCAAGGTCCTTCGTCGAAGGAGACCTTGTCTTACGACTCAAGCAAGAGCGGCCGAAAAAGCTCGAGTCACCCTGGGAAGGACCATACGTCGTCACCGAAGTCATCCCAGGTGGCGCCTACCGCCTCAAGCACGTGGAGTCTGGAATCGCATACTCCAACCGATGGAACGTCGCACAATTGCGATGCTTCTACCCCTAGCTATCCCCCCTTAATTTCAATAAGGCTATTCATCCAAGGCTACTCAGCCGAACAATATACCTCCTCATTACGATATGAATAAAGCTAAGTGTCTTGCCCGAAAATTTATCTTTTACTCGCATTTCTTTATGCTACAATGCACTCAGGGGCTCCCTCTCACCTCACGACCTCGTCGATTGAGGATAACGCATGTACACCTGAGTAGCTGACCACGTCAGGCTAACGAAAAGGGCATGCATACAACCAAGGACCACGTGCTAACACAATGAACCTTTACAAATAAATGGCACAACATGCCCAGTCGAAATATATACAAGTTTTACATCTATCTTTTTACAGGAACTACCTATTCTGAAGGATCACCTGCGCGCGATGCTCAAAGAGATCTACAACTTCTTCGGCATACTGCCTACCAGCCGCATAGTGCGGGCGCATGTCCCATAGGCCACCATCTGGCTGAGGGGGTGGCCCAGCCACAACAGCAGCAAGATCCACATCACGGCGATGCAGCCGCACGAGGGAAATGGCGGCCTTCACCCCCGCAACAAGTTGGTGCCGCACCAACTCCCTGACGTGACGCACGTCCCGAAACTTCGCCAGCAAGCCCCAGAGAGTCGATGGTGCTTCATCAAAGGTAAACATGATGTGCAGAAGCGACGCCAGGGAAGTCTTAACCTGCCGCAGCACCCATGACACTTGCTGGGCAGGATCCTGCACAGTCGCAAGGACCGTGGCACGGCCGCGATCCATTCAGAAAAGCAATTGATCCGAACCGCAACACGCTGCTTCTCCTCCCTTGGAACAGGTTGGCACCTGCAACAACTACAAAGTAAGATGGTCTGCCAACAGGCGCATCCGAAAATGAGCAGCAGCTCGAAGAAACTTACACTGCAGCTTCTCGGCCAACTGCCGCAGCTCCCCCATAAGATATTCCTCTCTGGCGGCACCTCGCTCCGCCTTCGACTTCCAAACGTCCACATGGCCTCGGATGCCAAAGAAAATCCTTCTCAAGACCATGGACGTGGTAGCGAAGAAAAACAAGCTGCGACACATCATCCAAGGATGGTCGTGGCTGTGGAGCAGACGAAGTATCGATGGGGTCATCACCCGAAGGCCCCTAAGGAAAACAGAAAGGATATAAAAAACACAAGACTAGGCAACAGCTCGAAGGCTCATTATATACAACAAAAGCCACTGTGTGGCACACGAAGTGTTCATCAAGCAAATTACAGCAAACGGAGAAGGTAACTATCCTAGAACTACAAATACAAAGCCTAAGCAGCTGCATCCTGAGTGGCCTTAGAGACAAAGCGCCTGCCCTTGACCTCCTCTTGCTGTTTCACGGCATACTCCGCCAGGAGGTCAATAAGTTTTGGCCCATAGCGCTTACAGCGGGCGGCGAAGAGAGCAAAGGCTACCTCGGAACCATCGGGGGCCGTCGGCATCTGGGAGGTGACCTGATGAAGATCCAGTTCCGCTCCGGATGCCATGGCCATTGCCAGCCCCATGGACGCGCCGATGGCCTTCTGCTTGCTCTTATAGGCTGTAGGCGCATCCACTGACAGCGCATCCGCCAACAAGTCGACATCCTCAAGGGAAACGCCCTTGGGAACGAGCTCCTTGTAGAAGCGCCCGAGGACCTCCTTGGCTTTGGCAAGAGAGATAACCACAGTACTACATCGATCTTCGACCGCCGCAGTAGCATCATCCAAAACACTACTGTGCTCCAGGGCACTGCGGTTGAACTCAATGCCTGCGGCATCTAGAAAAACGGAAATAGTACAGTAAGAATCGAACAAAGGCACAGAGACAAGGCAGCCGAAATAGAACATACAGACAAAATCACTCACCCGAAATAGCTTTGGCGGCAGCCATCAGCTTATCGGCCACCTCCTTCTCGCGCGAAGCCGTGGCGGTGGCAAGCTGCTCCTCGCGGTCCGTAGCTTCCTGCTACAAGTGCTCCTTGGCCGCAAATACGTCATCTAGCTCCCACTCGAGGCGCTCCTTCGCACCAACGTCATCTCCGCTCGCCCGAGGCTCTTTTTGAGAGCATCAAGATCGCGGAGGGCAGTATTATTCTCATCTGCGAAAAAGCAACAAATAACGCACATGAAATCAACAAGCTAGCAAGCAGACGAAAAAATAGAGGATTAGTTGTGGATGTACCTTGAAGCTAACGCAGGCTGGCCTCCAACGCCAGGTGCTGCTTCACCAGCTGGTTCGCACCTTGCACAAAAGGCTGCAAGAAGAAACAACTTGTCAAGCCAAGTGCTCGGGGGCTGCGCCCAAGAAACAAGCAAAAGATCAAGCATATGAAAAACGCTTGGGGGCTCCCTCCGAGACACGCAAAGAAGAAGCAACGATCAGTAGATCATATGAAAATATGGCTCGGGGGCTCCCCCCACAGCAAGAGAGAACACACTTATATGCTCAGACGGAGACTCCGAAGGTCTGGCTGTAGTCTTATGGGAGACGATCACCCGAGCCTCCTACAGAGAGGGGTTCGGATCAGCACCCCCAGAGGTGGCCACCGTGTGAGAGGGAGGAGGCGGCATCTTCGACTCCCCTACATCTCCTGAGTGGCATCGCTAAAAGAGCCCTTGGAGGAGTGGCTGCAAAGGAAAACAATAGTCAAAGGCAAGAAAACAACAAGACAAAGAAAGATAGCAGAAGACATCCGAAAACACTTATGAGTCCATGTCGCTCAAGTTAAAAACAGGCAGGGCCCTCTGGCCTTTCTTCTCTTCCTTCTTCCTCTTCGCCGGCGGCTGCGGCGCTACAGCCCGCACAGGAACGGCCGGGATGGGAGAGGAAGATGCACCATCACTTCCACTGCGACGGACAAGGAACGGCGGGTCCCTAGGAGTTGGCGGAGTCGAGGCATCCGAAGATTCGCTTGAGCTCCGTGCCCGCTTTCGGGTCTGCCCCTCGCTCGCCTCGGGGGCTTCCTCAGTCGGTGATAGCGCCGGGGGAAGCTCGGACACGGAGTCCATGATTTCGTTGTCCAGAGCATCCGGATACCGTTCGGGTAGTAGGGGCACCATGCTAGGTACTTTGAACTCCTGCACAATGAAGACAAACTTTCAGAAAAGATAAATGCAAAGAAAATGCACTTGAAAATAGCTCTACGCGCACGTCCCAGATCTACACCTACGGAACGGGTCGAGAAGCACTGAACGGAGGGGTTCGCGACTTCCCCGGAAGGTCCTCGTCGGCCTTGTACTTCAGCAGCGGCCGGAGGACTCTGTCAAGGTCCCCCTTGGAGAGCTCCTCAGCCGCAACTCTCGTTGGGTCGTGGCGACCAGAATAAAGGAACATCGGGTGCGCCCTAGCCTGGAGTGGTTGCACCCGACGTTTGAGGAAGGTGCCGATAATGTCCACACCGTTCACCTCCTTCTCTGGAATCACCTGGAGGTCCTCCACCCGACGGTAGAGCTCCTCTATCTCCTCCACCTCACCCTCCAAGATGTGGTTCTTCCAGGACCTCTTCGGCTGGATTTTTTGGGTGGAGTCGAAAGGGGCAAGGCCAAAGTCCTGCCCGTCCACTGTGGAATCGCGGATATAAAACCACCTTTTCCGCCAGTATTGGACGGACTCAGACATAGAAAAAGAGAAGAAGGGAAAATTGGATCGAAGGGAAATGATGCAGCCACCGATCGGATAAACTCCGTTGGAGCCGGACTGCCTCTTCACGGAATAGAGCTTCCAGAAGAGGCCAAAGTGCGGTTCGATACTGGGCCAGCACTCACAGAAAGTGATGAAACAGGCGATGTGGAGCAGAGAATTGGGCGAGAGATGATGGAGTTGGATGCCATAGAAAAACAACAGTCCACGGAGAAAATCGTGGGCTGGGAGCGAAAGGCTCCGTAGAACAAAGGCAACAAACATGACCCGAAACCCTACGGGTGGACGGGGAATTACCTCGTCGTCGGGGATCTTGACGGCCTCCTTGTCCTGTGGGATTAAGCCCCGCTCACGAAGCTTGCGCATGTTGCCTTCACGCGTCTCCGTATGCCGCCACCCACCATCGGTGATACGAGTGGCGGCGGTGCCCTTCTTGCCGCCGGCAGCAGCACTGGTGGAGGTCTTCTTCGATTTCACCATTGCAGCGCGACGATGGCGGTGGTGCGAGCGCAGGAAAGAGGAGGGAAAATATCGGATAATTTCTAGCGCGTGGCGAGAGAAGCTCAAGAAAATGGAAGTAGTAGAAAGCAAGTGGCTGCGGTGAAAACAAACCACAATTTTTCCCCACAGTTATAAGGACGAAGACGATGAACAGAGACCGTTCATCTGGAATCCCTAGCGCCAGCATCAAATCCAACCGTCCACGTGTCAGCACAGCAGCAAACCGTTGCTCGTACGCCGCCTACTACGCACGGAAACCGAGGAGACGCCGTAATTCTCGCCACGTCGCGCGTGACCAGTCAACTCCAAGTCAGAAAGTGGGACCCACGTTCGTCCAGTCACGTCACCTCTGGAGCCGCAGACACTTGAGGTCACCGATCGTCAGCACTGACATCATCGAAGCCATACTGGCAACGGTTACAAAACTTCGGCTAAACAGCTAAAGTACTCACTCGTATCTACGATTCGAGCAACTACTCGGGGGATACTCCTATCAGGAGCGCTAGCTGTGCAACCGAAGCATGAATAACATACTACACCAATGATATTCTTCAAGTCCTACGTCGAGTCTACGACTCCACTACGGACTCGGGGGCTACTCCCATAGGGAGTATTGATTCAAGCATCCGAAAAAATTGTGTCCTACGGACCTGAAACAAACAATGGCTGAATTAAAGTCTCTGCTCGAGTCTACGACTCGAACAGACACTCGGGGGCTACTCCCATAGGGAGCGCTGGTCGCGCACCCTATGAATTCTTCGACTGCGATCCTTCAGATCAAATACGAGAAAATCTTTTCGGCAACTTTGCCCAAACCAACGCTAAGTGAGTAACGCTCTCCTTGGCCACCTGAAACACCTCCGTGGTGATAAAATTTCGGATGCTGTGTTTGCGACGCAATGATAAGACCTATAGATATCATCTGATGGCCTAGTAACGCACCCGACTAAGCTCTACTAGTAAAAATCCGTGCCAACAGGCGCGATGAAAATCCCGACGGACGCGTTGGGTACATCATTCGAAAACTACTGGGATTCGACTCCTGTAAGACCTCAACGTCCTGAGTCGAATTACGCCAGCATCTGTTCTGGGTTCGAGTCGAGGGACTCAAATCTGAAGAAGATCGTGTTGTTTTGTCCTAAGACAGTTAACTGACCCTGATCCGTCGGGAGAGTCAGGCACACGCTTCAACAATCCCTACATACTAAAATCATTCTATGATGAACAGAAAAAGCTGCACCCGAAAGATTGAAGAGTCCTCAGCCGAATCTACGATTCGAATGAACACTCGGGGGCTACTGACATGGTTATACCCTACGGGTAGACGACATTAGCATACCTGTTCCACCCCAAGGAAGGCCCACAAGAATATACGTGGCCCATGAAGATTTTCGGGTGGCCCAAGCCCATGACGTCTTCGGATCCTTGGAGAGCAAGACTAGAACAGATAGAATATTCAAAGGGGCAAACCCTAAACCTGTAACCGACTCGATCTATGCCGGAGACCTGCCTACCTCTATATAAAGGCTAGGAGGGCACAACGAGTAGGATATCTCTCATACCACCGCATACACACCTCCACGCCAGATTGCATCTGCGCACCCCTGTAACTTTCGGTTCCACCGTAATCAAGAGCAGACAAGCAGGAGTAGGGTTTTCCTTCCGAGGGCCTGAACCTGGGTAAATATCATGTCCCCTGGTTGCTTGTCTGTTAACCGTTCCGCGATCTCCAGCACCCCCATCTTCTCCAAAACCCAAGCTCATAACAATGGGAATTGACGAGATTGAACCTCGTCAAAGACAAGGCGTAGTACGAACAGGATCCGTGTAACATCCCAAAAATATTGAAGAATGATTATAAATTTCCAATCACCGAAATTAGGGTTAACAAAAACTTTTGTTAATTAAGATCATATGAATGCATGTGTCTATGTGATGATTGTATGAATGCATGAATGGACATGTATGATTGATCTAAATAGCAAGGAATGGTTTAAAGATGAAAACAACATCATCTATAACATTTCCAAGCAGAAACAAATCAAGAGAAAATCAAAAACAAAACAAATAAAGCAAATGGTCATTTTTTCCAATCTTGCTCACTACGCCACTTTGAGTGTTTCTAGTCCAAGATTTCAAACAGAAACATTTCCATTTCTTTTCACCCCCTGCTAGACCAGTTAAAAGTGAACCAAAGCCACCTTTCAAACTTACAGAAACATTTGGCAAGTTGATTCAAATGATTATTCAAAATTGAATCTTTAACATATGTGAAGATCACCAGTTCTCAAAAACCAACCAAACCAATTCACCTTGACCTTTCCCACTAACCAGAGACTCCCTAGTATGTAACTAACACACCCACCAAGTTTGATTCAAAAATTCAAATTTGAATCTCTTTCGGCCATTTCCTCAAACACCTTGCAAACACCAAACTGAAAAACATCAAACACTATTAGGAGCAGTGATTTTGGCCTAACTTGTTCCCTCTCTGGTTCACAACAAGCTATTAGTAGATCATCTATCCCATTTAACAAGCTTTAGCACCACTGTGAGCTTGCCATAGCCATCAATGGTGACCATGCCGATCTAACCTTGCCACCCCTCAGTCGTTAGCAAGCTAGAAGGTTCTCTAGCCTCGCCAACCTTGTCTAGTAGGCACTCCACCGTCCACCGCCAACCCCTGTCCAATACTCGAGCGCAACCAACCACTGGACCAGACGGAACGCTCGTGCCCAATGTCCCTGCGAGCATGCCGAGAGGGCGTCAGAGCACCACCCATGACACATGTCCACAGACCACGCGCCGCCCTCTCCACGTGCAAGCAGGATCACCACCACCCCAGGAACACCCCAGGCATGCATGTTCGCCGCCATGCGACCCGTATCACTTGTGCGCCATTAAAACTTCCGTCGGACCCGCCCAGAGCGCCGCGATGTTCTGACCATCTTGCACCGCCCCACGCCACGTGACCATGCCGTTGAGCTTCGCCAAGGAACACAGCACCGTCCCCTACCTTTGCCCATGCCAGTAGCTTGTGGTGACGACGACAATGACGAGCTCCACCCGTGCCATTCGGTCCCCTCGCTGCACTATAAATAGAGGCCACCCCGCTCGATTTCTTCACACCATCTCACTACCCTCTCTCTCAGAAGCACTCCACCTCTCCCCTGGAGCAAGGCGACCAGCACACCGTCGGAATTTGGCCGGAGTCTACCGCGGAGGAGGAAGAAGGGAGCCAGCGATTGGAGCCGCCCAGGAGACACCGCCGGTACCAGGAGGCTCGTCGTTGTCGACTTCGTCATTCACCCCGATCATCGACCCTCGCCTGAGCCCCTGTGAGCCCCCGTAGACCCCCAATGGCCGCGCTAGGGTTCTGTCTCGCCGGCGTTGCCCGACAAAAACGATAGGTCACAGCCGTTGGATTAGAGTTTGATCGCACGATTTTGATCACCCGTACCGCTTCGCACCCCTGTCTCGCTGACTGGTGGGGTCATTCACTTAAACCCACACGTGCATGCGCTGTGCACCGTGGGCCGGCCCACGATTTATTCTTTTAGTTTCAAACCTAGTTCTGTACCTAATTTCAAAAAGCAACCCATCTCTATTTACTGAACCAAAATGCATGAAACCAATTTTGTTAGAAAGGTACTAGAATTCTTAATCCAAGCCCGTTGAATTCAAACCAAATGGATTTGTAGATCACCCATAGTAAAAATAACAAGGCAGAAGCTTTTAGGCATTCAAACATTTTTCAAAATTCAACCACAAAAGCTTTTGAGTTGATTCCAACTCTCAAAAATCACATTTAACAAGACCTTTCAGAATATATAAAAATATCTAGGTTTACTTGCAGAAATAATGAATAAGTAATAAAAGAATGCCTCATAGGAATTCTAGTCACTTTATTTAATAAAAATAAAAGGGTTAAACCTTATTAAATTATGACACCACTTTAAATCACATTTCCAAGTACTGAAATATGTGGTGATGACATGTGTCAACATGATCCCATGTTTGAGTTGGAGAATATTAAATCTTAAGTAGTTTTTAAATGAGTAGAAATTACTTTTCTAAAAAAACTAATTGCCTTAATAATTGTAGTGTTTGTGATGATGCTAAATCATCTAGTGAAAACCTTGGTGTGATAAATAGAACTAGTTAAGTATTGTTTGGTGATTGTGTACCTCGTATTTATTTATAGACGCTAGTATAGACCAACAGTACGAGGAGGAAGGATAATACCATGAGGAAGAAGCCGAGGAGAACTTCAACCACTGCTCTGCACAAGGCAAGCTTATAGTAATATCTTAGAAAGCCTATACTTGCACCTTGCAAGCCTCAATATACAAGTTGACTTAGCAAGATAATACTTGCAAGCTTATCCTACTTGATACCCAGTCCTAGTTTTACTTGCAAGCTTAGTTATTTTATTTCTTTATCAAAGCTTTCTATTAGAGTTTACTTAGTGATTGGTAGAGTTTAGAAAGATATTTAAAGGTAGCATAAAGAGCATAAAACTTGGCCTAAGTTAGATAATCTTGATGTCATCCTGAGGCATGAGATTGAACTTAATTCATTCCCATTGGTTTACCACCCCTCATTAGTGTTTACCCCCACTTGTAGATGCTTGTGCTAAGCATAAAATTTGATCAACTTTAGATGGGAATACTTGATGAAAATGGTTATGCAAACCTTAGAATGATGAGACATTCTACTGAAATGATTTGACATGTGTTCTTGAACACCAGATGATTTTGATGATGAAAATGTTAAGGCATGAGCCTTAGCCCTTTTATAAAACTGATGGTTGTCTGGATGCGATACCATTCCAATTTTACCGTACAACCACAATACCCGAAATTTGGGTAGGGCTTGACTGGAAATTTATATACCTTAGTATGGGTTCCCTTGCGGCTAAGGTTTGAGCTGAGGCTACCTTATGAAGATTGTCCACCTATGTAGTTCCCAAGATGATAGTTGGTCATGGTTGGGAGGCCAAACTCACGGGAGAGGTGCCTATACTAGGGCGTGTAATTGAAAGGTTAGGATTGATTATCCGCATACTCAGTATGGTGAATTTAGGATTGTTCCTGACGGATGTATCGAATGTTGTGGTGAAAGTGTACTACCTCTGCAGAGTGTCAAACTTTTCGAATAGCCACGTCCGTGATTATGGACAGTTGGAGTGGCCATATTGTTCCATCGTCAGATGTTTTCAAAATGACTTGTGAAATGATTCATGACTTGACTTGACCACAACAGGGTTGTGATATGAAATTCAAATTCCCACTTAGGAGTTATAAAACTTCCACCTAGCTTTCTTTCCTTCTGAACTCAGTAGAGATAAATCTAGCTTTTTCAAAACAACCTAGAGCCTAGTACTTACTATTCAAAACCACTTCACTTGTTAGTATTAGTTTGCGAGTACTTAAAGAGTACTCATGGCTTTGTCCCTGGCTATTCCCGTGGCCAGACTATGAAGAGGACTATCAGTGGACGGACAACAGGAAGGTTATGACAACTAGGATCATCTCCCATCGTCAGCATTGCCTGTGACCATGAATATGGAGCCTCACCTACTCTATCGTTATTATTACGTTATTCCGCTGCTTGATTTGTATTAAGACTGAATCATGTGATCCTTATTTGTGTAAGACCTTATGTATGGTTTGTAATGGATGATGTATTGTGATATCCAATATGTTATGTCTTGCAAAAATGGTAATCCTAGGATTGCGATGTATGGCATAACAAGCATTTGGGATTAAAAATCCGGGTGTTGAAAATTCGTCCATACCACGCGCCCGTACCAAGAGGCAGCGCGTTGAAGTAAAGGCCAGGACAAGTATAGAAAGGTTATAACCCCTCCAATATTTTTATTTTGACAACCTTGGGTCAATGGGTTACCTTCTACATGTTCTAGTGTACTTCATTTTCTTTTACTTACTTTCGAAACTCCCTAGCCTATAATTCTCTATAGTGTTTCATGTTTCTTTTATTTTTCTTTCCACAGTTGGGTGAACGAACTCCGTTCGTACACCGAATCATTTGCTTTTACTTTGTTTGTTATTTTTGCAGGGACTTGAACCTTTTGTGATCGCGTGCATGGTGTGTGTAAAACATGGAAATACTTGCATAAGCCACTTGGTTGTTTCAACTCAACACTTCAACAAGGAAGTATTCGTTGAACCAAAGGTCCATGTCCATAAAAAGTGAGGTTATTTGTACCTCGACGGTAGAGTGTGTCACCCTTGATTTGTTCAAAGCTTGGGGTGGTAACCACTTCTCACACTCTCTTTTGATAACTGCATTTTATCTTTTCTTATGGTATTCTATTCAGGTTTGGTTCTTGCAAAAGTTCTAGATTGGGGAAGTTACTTCTCATATGTAGAGTCTTGTGCAATGTTTATGAAAAAATTTGTGCAATCATGTATCCCGATGTTTTTGAATTCTTGCTTAGGTAAGTTATGTTTCATGTTTATCCAATGGATGCACTTATTTTTGTTGGGATTCATAAGAGTCTAGTTAGAGCTTTTATGCACTTTGTTAAAATCTTTATCATCTTGAGAAGAACTTTGTGATCCTCTATAAAACATTGCCACAATTTCTACACTTAAATTCTTTGTCTCCCACTTTTAAAAGTTTGAATTTTTTATCTTAGCTGGTTGATTTGTGAAGATGCCATGATAGTGGGAGTAATTCAAAATAGTTAGAGTAAAGTTTTTTATTTGAATGAATGATTAGTTTTCTCTAGTTCTTTTAGCTAACCGAGTCTTGCCTTGGAAATAATATTGCCAAACAAGTACAACAAGAAAAGTCTGAATTTTTTATGACTTGTTTGATGATTGATTGTCTTGAGAGTTTACCTTTGAAGATACTTAATCCCATAAATGTTTTAATAGACTTGATGGCACTCTTGAAAAGAGTTGTTTGATTGAAATAAAGTCTAGCGGTAATTGTGATGCATGCCAAAGCTAACCTTGTGGATCAAACTGTGATACTATCTAAAAGAGTTATATGTTTTTGATGAACACCTTGGGATGCCAACAACTCCGTTGGCCTACGAATTATATATAGTACAACACCTGATTTCGGCTATGAGTTGAAGACATAGGTGGCATATGTGTCACCATATGGGCAAAAGTATTGGTACTCTCGAAGGTTGTGCAAACCATTGCTTAAAAAGAATCACTCAGTGATCCTTGTTGAGAATAATCCTTAAAAGAAGGAAGAGAAAAAATGAAGATCCACATAACAAGTCTTTGGCATGGTCTCATTACTACTATGAATTTTTCTTGAAAAACAATGATTGGATTAGAAGTGTTTTGATAGCCTTGATTTACTGATATGGGTGCCAATAAGACACTTCACTGTTATGCTACTTAGGAAATGAACTCTCTTACTCAATTTTGCTATTAAAACATCCTATTGTTCCTTGGCAAGCTGAGAGTTAACTAGAAGAATTGGATTGATTGTTATACTCCTAGTTATCTATACTAATATTAAAACTCTACTTTGATTGTCTTTATTAACTGAAGCTTGTATAATGTTCTTGCCATCTCTCTAACTTTGATGAACCCTTCAAATGGATGAAGTGTTGAACGTATATGACTTCCAACCGTAAGTGAATTAATATTCTTACTGAAGCATTTACTTTACAAAAGTAAGGAGATATAAAACATAAATAGGAGGATCACAAGTTTGCTTTCAAAGCTAGATTCACTCTTGATATGGAGCGTTGAAGTTTTAATTGATATTTTATGGATTGACATAACTAAGCTTATGTTTCCTTGTATAGATATGTTCTTTCTTACTTTGATCTTGTAGGGAAAATAAGGATACAAGGCATTTACATTCTACATTCGATATTATACTTCTGTTTCAAATTTTGCCTCATTTGTGTTATCAACTCATGCCTCATGAACATGATGACCTTGTCCATAAGCCACTTTATTGCTCGGGACGAGCAAGAGTCTAGCTTGGGGTAGTTGATTAGTCCAAAATTGATGCATATTTAAGTATATAAATTGTTCATACTTTCACTCATTACAATGCAACATCTATCTATAACTATGCCTATTATGTATGAATATTAGTTCTCCTTCAATTACACATGGGCTTTGCACATTATTAGTTTTATTAGGATTTTATTACCTTTTTCATGTCTTTGACTTGTGTGTAGGTGCTATGAAGAATCATGGATAAAAGGAGCCAAGAGGATGCAATATGGAGGAGCTGTAGGCACCAGACTTAGCCATTTGAGGAGAGGAAGAAGTGAATTTTTCCATCAAATAAAAATTAATATTTAATGCCGTGGTGTTGTATCCCTCGTCCATACGAATCGAACGAGCCAAAGAACACCTCAATCGGAGTGCGTATGAAGAAATGGCGACCAAAACACTTCAGAGTCCAGTAGGCGTAACGACCAACGATACGGGCGGAGCCCACCTATACCGTACGACCATACCACCCTCCGACGACTTTTTTTCGTCAAATGGAACAACATTTGTGAAGTACCAACGGGCATATTCGGCCCCCAACTCCGTCGGTTCGCAAAATCGACCTCCAGAATGCGTATTTAATGAGGGGAAAACTTGGAGGAAAGGAGGAGAGTCCACACACACGTCATTGGGGCGGAGCCCTGCCCTGCCACCTCCATATCCACCACCCACAATATCTACACCACCACACACCTCAAGGGATAGAGTATACTTGCATCTTGAAGGACTACGCATCGATCTTCATTAACATCTTCATCAACAACATCTCCAACTCCGATCCCCTTTGTTTACTTTCTTGTGATCCAATCTCTATTGTGGATTTGCACTTGTATTCAATTGTACATTCATATTTCATTCATCATATTGCCATGATGTTGATCCCCTTCATGTATGAGTAGTTTCCTTGTTCTTAGGGAGATATGGTGAAATCCTAGCACTATTATAAACTTACAATAAAGATGATTTATTCTTGTGTCCGTATGACTGGTCGGTCTATGATAGATTTATGATTTATGGTTGATCTCTCTTTATATGGTATGTGAAAGTCAATCACATACCATTTTCCCTTGGGACTAAAGGAAGGGATAAATCCTTTGGACGTGTTTTGGGAGCGTACCCGGAAGGACTTTTCAAAATTGAATCTAGCTACTGCACTAAGATAACACTTATTGGAAAACCATCAAAACCTTCTCCACTTGGAAAACCCTTGCAACCAGAGACTCTCAAGCATATGATCAACCAACCCACTAAACAGAATTTGAAAATTCAAATCTTTTTCTCTTGCGGCCATTTGGTCGAACACTTACTGAGTGCAGTACAGAACTACCAACTCCCCACTGTTTAGATCATTGTTGTGATCATCTTGGTACCTCACTGAGCCTCCACAACTCGCCCACACTTTCCTCAGTACCAACCTGTGCTGCTAAGCCTCGCTCACTCGACCATTTGACTAGTGCCAACCGTACCCGAGCTCGCCCATGTCACCCCGACATAGACTCACTGCTACACGCCGGACCACACTCCCCTGCGCTTGCTAGAAGCTAGCCGTGACCTCACCGCACCCGTATGTGTACGCCTCGACCAACGCCAGCTCATGGAAATGCCAACATGGCCGTGTACATTTCTCTACCGACCATGCCGAGCCGCATGCCAATGCGCTGAGCAATCCCGCTCAACCACGCCGCACCTTGCTCTCCGCTCGCGTCAAGGCAATTGCCATGCCGCCAGCAATCTCGAGACATGCCCGTTTGACCCTGCACAACGAGTACATGTTGTACATCATGACGAACACCCGCGGTACTCGAAGAGTGCATTGACTTTCCTGACCGATTGAGACCGCGCCTCGCCGCGCCACTATGCTCATGACGATCACCATGAAGCACTGCACCGGCCGACACCCTTCTCCATTCCTATAGCACACTGTAACATCATCGCCGACGAGCCCGAACCATGCCCTGATGATCCCCTCGCTAGGCTATAAATAGAACCTTTCCTCTGCCTCAAAATGCACACCACTCGACTCATTTCTCACCCAGCAACCTCTCTGACCCATCCCCGGAGCAAGGAGAAGCAACGAGCGCCGGAATTTCACCGGAGTTTGCCGCAGCAGAGGAAAAATGGAGCTATCACTAGGAGCCGCCCCAGGAGCTGTTGTGACCACCATTCGAACCGCCGTCGTCTACCAGCTTGTTCGCCCACCTCGTTGGACCTAGCTGGAGCCCTGGTAATCCCCCAACGACCCTCGCCATATAGGGTTGAATCCCGTGCACTCTGTGCGATTGAGGCGACGACGCGGAGCCGTCAATCGGGCTCTAATCGTGCGGATAGGAATAGAGGATACCGTTTCGGTTTAGATTTGCCGCTGACGCATGGCACCAAAACCAAGTGAAGCCTTCTGCGCGCACGGTGCATAGTTGGTCTGGCCCAGTAGCGTTCCCGCTCGAGCCCACAAATTCAAATATAGGTTTTTTCTTTTATTTCAAAACCGTATTCTGTAGGTGACTTTGAAATTTAATTCAATAAGTTTCAATGAACAAAATTGCATGATTCCAATTTTGTTAGAAAGGTAATGAAATTATCTAACCACTCCCATTGGATTCAAACAGTTTGAAGTTATAGATCACCTAGAGTAAAAATAACAAGGCATAGACTTTTACAACTTCAAACATTTTTCTAAAATCGACCATAAATGTTTTTGAGTTGATTCCAATTCTCAAAAATCACATTTTCCATGATCTATCTAAATATGTAAAAATATTTGGTTTTAAAAGCTATATAGTCATTTCTAGTCTTTCTTAATTATTTTAAACAACAATATTAAACTTTGTAATATATGCCATCCACTTTAAATCACATTCCCAAAGTAGTCGAATATGTGGTGATGACATGTGTCAACATGATCCCATATTTTATAATTGGAGAATATGAAATCTTAAGTAATTCTTTTCAATGAGTAGAAATTACGTTTTCTAAAATAAGATAAATAAGGCCATGTCAATATTTAGTGATTGAGATGATGCTAGATCATCTAGTGTGGATCTCTATGTGCTAAATATAAGTATTTAAGTATTGTTTGGTGATTGTGTACCTCATATTTATTTATAGACGCTAGTATCAACCCGGGGTACGAGGAAGAGGAGTTCTACAACGAAGAAGAGGAGAACTTCGACAACTGCACCAACCAAGGAAAGCTAAACTATGCAAGCTAGTCATATGCAAGCTAGCATATGCAAGATATATTATGCATGCTATGGTGATGCAACCATGATTATACCAATCCCATGTTTTACCTGCAAGCTTTATCTTTTCTTCCTTTTTTATAAGTTGCTCAAATAGTTAATTAATTGGTTATTAGTGGAGAAATAGGAAAGATACCATCAAGAGCATAGAACTAGGTGTAGGTAGTTACACTTGATTAGTACCCCTCAATAGTGACACCCTCATTGATACATGCTAGTGCTAAACTAATCTTGATCACTGTAGATGGGAACACTTGGAGAAAATGATTATGAAATCCTTGGGATAATGAGTCATTCTATTGAAATGTTTTGACATGTGTTATGGAACACAATGAGTTGAAGATGATACTGAATGAAGCATGTGCCCTGACTTTGATAAAACCTGATGGTTGGGTTCGGATGCGGCACCATTCCAACTTTATCGTACAACCACAATACATGAGTTGGGTAGGGCTTAACTGGAAGTTCGTGTGTATTAGTATGGGTTCCCTCACGGAAAGAGGTTGAGCTGAGGCTACCCCGTGAATATGAATGTCCACCTATGCAGTGTCCGGGATGGCGGATGGCCATGGCTGGGAGGCCAAACTCATAGGGAAGGTACCTATACTAGGGTGTGTAATTAAAAGGTTAGGATTGATTATCCGCATACCAAGTATGATGATTATGGTTTATCCCTGAGGGATGTATTGAATGTTGTGGTGAAAGTGTACCACCTCTACGGAGTGTCAAACTATTTGAATAGTCGCGTCCGCAGTCATGGACAGTTGGATGGCCATACTGTTCCATTGTAAGATATTTTCAAAATGACTTGTGACTTGAAATATGACTTGGACTTGACCACACAGGGTTTTGGACATGAAACTAGGTTCCCTCTTGAGTAATTTTGATAACTAAAATAGGTCTTTACTACTAAGTACCTCTGGAATAAAACTAGCTTATTGCAAATAAGCCTAGATCTTAGGATTCCTACTAGAATTGTCTTACTTACATTAGTGATAGTTTGCGAGTACTTTAAAAGTACTCATGGATTTGTCCCTGGCTATTCCCATGGCCATACTATGAAGAGGGCTATCCAGAGGACGGACAGCAGGATGTCTATGATAACTAGGATCATCTCCCATCGTCAGCATTGCCTGTGACAATGAAGCTGGAGCCTCTACTATGTTATTTCCGCTTCTTTGATGTGTATTAATACTTGATCATGTGATCAACTATTTGTGAGACTGTTTTGTTTTGTAATGGATGATGTATTGTGCTACCAATTCTGTTATGTCTCGCAAAAATGGTAATCCTGGGATTGCGATGTACGACATAACAAGCATTTGGACTTAAAAATCCGGGTGTTCACAAGTTGGTACCAGAGCCATCCTGACCATAGGAGACCCTAGTTAGAATGGACATCTGAAAAACTTAGTTTCAAAACAAATAAAGTGAGTATTTATGAAAACCTATTCTCACTCTTATCCTTGAGATTCTTTCCAAAAGAGAGTCATACGTTCCTCAAAGTTTTTGCAATCCTACATAAAATTTGACACACTTGATCACCTCACTAACTTACTCATCCTAATTTCTTATAGATGGAGGTCACGTATAGCAAGTTCTACCAGCTTGGCAATGGAGGGGAACTCAACTTTGAGAGGGACTTGGGTCAGCTCACGGAGTTTCTTGGACGCCCGCACCCAGAGTTGTTTGGAGCGCAGCTCAATGACCAGCCAGGAGGAGAACTGTAGTGGTTGATCGTTGCCGATCTGAGAGGCAAGATGGAGCCACCCACCTCGGAGAAGATACCGTTCAGCTTGAGGGAGAACAACTGGCTGGATGGACTAGCTAGAGCCATGCAGGAGATGCTTGCCCGTCTTTGTGGGAAGAACATCAACCAGATCATTGGCACCCGCTTCGCTCACTATGCAAGACGTGACTCCATGGGACAACCCTTGTCCATTCCAGGACATCCGGAGCTAACGCATCATGTGGATCACCTCAACGCCATGATGCACGAGACCCAGAAGGAGTTGGACAATGCCCGTGCCTATGCCAACTAGAAGCACCTTGTTGCAACCGAGAAGAACCAGACCCTCGCCCTCCTAGCTAAAGAGCGCAAGTCACTTTGTCGCTAGCGTAACAAGAAGGACCGCATCATCACTCGCCTCTACCAGAAGGTGGCAACCCTTGAAGAAACCATCCATGACTAGGAGATTCATCTTGAGGATAAGGAAGACGAAGGTGAAGATATTCGTGGGGATATCACTTTGTACCTTAGTGATGATGACGACTATCTTGAGGACATCAACATGGAGTTCCACACTAACGAGGAGGACGCCGATTTCCTGGATGACGAAGAGCCCACCAGTTCTGATGATGAGTAGTAGCACTAGTGCACTTTCGTAGGTGTGAGTTTGTAACCGGTACCGAGGTATCGTAGCATGACAGAATGGTTCTTAAAACCATCTGCTTCATAGTTGTGATGTGTTGTTTGCAATGTGTGGTTTGTATGTGTTGTTTGGAATGAATGAACAAGAGTTGTGGTTTTCAAACCTTAGCCATACTCAAAGTTTAGAGCTTTTGAACCATACCCATAAGCCATAGAAATTTCCCTCTTGTCTTATGATCTACCTCAATCTTCAGATGACTCGCGGCAACCCCAGTGGAAGCAACTCATCCCAGGACCCGATGGTTCAGATTCTGCAAATGCTAGTAGCAGATCGAGAAGCCGGTAGAACCGAGTGTCAAGACAATCTCGCCACTCTTCAGCAGATCGCCCAAATGGCGCATAACAACCAAGGCCATGGAAATCAGGATCACCATGGATCTAAGCTCAAGAACTTCCAAAACACCAATCCTCTTATGTTTAGCAAATCTGAAGAGCCCTTAGATGCTGATGACTGGCTGCATTCAATGGAGAACAACTTAGAAGTTGCAGGAGTAGATGCTGCAGAGAAAGTACTGTTTTCCACCCACTATCTGGCAGGTTATGCAAGATCATGGTGGAATAGCACTCGTACAATGAACAGAGGACAAATGATGACTTGGGAGGAATTCAAGATCAAGTTCAGCAGGACTCATGTGCCCCTAGGTTTGATCAAGAGGATGAGGGATGAATTCAGGGAGTTGAAGCAAGGAAGAATGACTGTGGTGGAATACCGTGATAGATTTCTGTCTCTGTTCAGGTATGCCCCCGATGAAATTGACACCGAGGCAAAGAAGAAGGAAAGATTCATGAATGGCCTGCAAGATGAGATGCAGACAGTGTTACTCAATATTCCTTTTGCTGATCTAGAAGCTCTAGTGGATTCTGCTATCCATATGGAAGGAAACATCAATCAAGCCAGTGAGAACCACAAGCGTCGTATGATGCACCAGCCTGGACCACACCATACCCCGAAGTACCGCCCCAGCTCGTCTGCAAGATATGCAGCAAGGAACAACAGGACACCTATGTCCCGTCCGAACTTCCCCAATCGTGGCGGAGGAAACCCGAGGCCCGGAGGCCACAAAAACAACCCTGGTAACCCCCATAGCTTCAACCGTGCATCGCCAAGGTCCACCACCAACAAAAAAATACTACCCCAAGGACTGGAAGCAATGATGTGCCTATTGCCGGGAAGGACAAGTCAATGATAACCTTCTTTGAATGTGGGATCACAAGTCACTACACCAATGAGTGCCCCAAGAAGCTTGCTGCAGCACCCAATGCCACTGCACCTGCCAGCAGCGGTGCCATGTCTAGCTTAGAAAGAGGTTTTCCCAGGCAACCCACACAACTTTACCGGCCGTCTATTCCACATCAATGCAGAAGAAGCCCAGGAAGCACCAGATGTCATGCTAGGTATGTTTTCTGTTAATTTAGTACTTTCATAGGTGTTGTTTGATTCTGTAGCATCGCACTCATTTGTTACAGAAGAATTTGCTTGCACGAGTAAGATTCAACCAACATATTTCAAGCATGTTATGATAGTTCAAATACCTGGGTCAACTACCAAAGCTAGAAAAAATTTCAAGGCCTTACCTATCAGAATACATGGAATAGATTTTTATGCCAATTTAATAGTACTTGGAACAAAAGATTTGGAAGTAGTACTAGGAATGGATTGGATGTCGAAACATGAAGGATTAATAGACTGTGCCAAGACAGTCATAACCATGACCAGTAGCACCGAAGTATCAATAGAGCATGTGTCTGAGATGCTGCCCTGTCAATTCAAGTGCAACCCATTCACTACCACCGGAGTAGCACCGGAGTTAATCAAGGATTATGACCTTGACATTCACTACCACCCCGTCAAGGCAGCCATAACCATGACCAGTAGCACCGGAGTTAATCAAGGATTATGACCTTGACATTCACTACCACCCCGACAAGGCCAATGTGGTAGCGGATGCTCTTAGTAGACTGGCGTGTAGATTAAACACCATGATTAATAAAGATCAGCCAAGTATGCATGAGGAGTTGGAGAATTTTAGAATGGAGCTAGTTAGCAAAGGATTTCTATCCAGTATCGAACTTCAACCCACTTTGATCAGTTAGATAAAGGAAGCTCATAAAGGAAATGCCATTATCAACGGAATTAAGCGTCGTATAGGTATAGGGAAGGTACCCGGATTCACTGAAGATGAAGAAGGCGTTATGTGGTATAAAGGACGCATCTATATGCCAGCAGATTCAAAGTTGAAGCAAGTCATTTTGCAAGAATCCCATCATACTTTTTATTCTATTCATCCGAGAGGAACGAAGATGTATCAGGATTTGAAGGAGCAATTTTGGTGGCACAAGATGAAGAGAGAAGTCATAAGCTATATGGCCAAGTGTTATATCTATTAGAGAGTCAAAGCAGAACACCAGCGACCTGCAAGACTATTGCAGCAATTGAAAATTCTAGAATGGAAATGGGATTCAGTTGGAATGGATTTCATCACCGGTTTGCCTACATATCATAGAGGAAATAATTCTATTTGGGTCATAGTAGATAGATTGTCCAAAGTAGCTCATTTCATACCTGTCAAGACCACTTATCAAAGCTCGAACTTGGCATAGTTGTATATTGCTAGAATAGCCAGTCTGTACGGAACTCCCAAGACAACTGTGTCAGACCGAGGAACCCAGTTTACCTCAAGGTTTTGGAAGATAGTCCAAGAAGGATTCGGAACCAAACTGAACTTCAGCACATCTTATCACCTGCAGACAGATGGACAAACGGAAAGAGTAAACCAGATACAAGAAGATATGATGAGAGTCTGTGTACTATAATATGGATCTAAATGGGAAGAATGCCTTCCTTTTGCAGAATTCTCATACAATAACAGTTATCAGGCCAGTTTGCAAATGGCCCCATTTGAGTTTTTGTATGGAAGAAAGTGTCGTACCCCCTGAATTGGTCGCAAGTAGGAGAGAGTCAGATATTCAGACCAGCAATCCTATGAGAAGTCGAAGAGAAGGTTCACAAGATCCTTGAGCACCTCAAGACCGCTCAATCCAGACAGAAGAGTTACGCTGACAAGAGACATCGAGACCTGACCTTCAATATTGGAGACTTTGTGTATCTCAAAGTATCACCCATGAAAGGAATGCAGCGTTTTCAACTCAAAGGGAAGCTTGCACCCAGATATGTCGGACCCTTCAAGATTTTAAGTCGTCGAGGAGAAGTATCCTATCAGATAGAACTGCCTGAAGAGATGTCAGCCGTACATAATGTGCTTCATATTTCATTACTTCGAAAATGCTTAGAAGTTCTGGAGAAGACCAAAGTTTTAAAGAACATGGATCACAGAGCCGTGGATATCAACAAGGATTTAACCTATCGTGAAGTACCCATTCGTATTTTGTAAGAAGCCTTCAGAACCACCCGGACCAGGAGTATCAAGTTTCTCAAATTCCAGTGGAGCAACCATACTGAAGAAGAATCCACCTGGGAGCAAGAAGATTATATTAGGACTGAGTTTCCAAATCTCATTAGTTCCTAGTTTTTACTGAATCTAGGGACGAGATTCTGTTTAAGGGGGGAAGGTTTGTAACATCTCAAAAATATTATAACGAGAATATCAATTTCCAATCAACTAACATTAGGATTAACAAAAGCTTTTAATTTTAAAACTATGAATGCAAGTGTGTGTTTATGAATGATGGTGAATGCATGATATGCCATGATTTGTTTGTTGTAACTGATGAGGTTGGGTTTAAAGATCAAAATAGTATCATCTAGGTCAAATCCAAACCAAACCAAATCAAATCAAAAGAAAATCAAATGGTGAAGCATATGACCTAATGGTTGCTTTTGCCAAAGTTAACACTTAGCTCACTTTGAGCATCTCTAGTAAATGATTTCAAAGAGAAACAATTCAAATTTTTTTCTCACCTTTCTAGATTAAGTAACAATGAACACAAGTGAGCTTTCAAAAATTACTAGAAAAATTCAAATTCATTTGAAGGACTTTTCATAATTGAATCTAGCTACAACACTTAGATAACACTTATTGGAAAACCATCAAAACCTTCTCCACTTGGCAAACCCTTGCAACCAGAGACTCCCAAGCATATGATCAACCAATCCACTAAACAGAATTTGAAAATTCATTTTTTTCTCTTGCGGCCATTTGGTCGAACACTTACTGAGCGCAGTGTCGTGGGAATGGCCACGGCAGATGCTGCAATCGGCAGCGAGTAGTAGAACGAAGGGCAAGGGCGGACAACCATCTACGGTGCGAGATATGGGAGGAGACACAAGGATTTACCTAGTTTCGCCCCCCGGAGGGTAAAGACCTACTCCTGCTAGATTGTATTATGGAGAGAGTACAAGGGCGAGCTCAACGACTAGGCGGCGAGTCGCTGGGGTGTATGATGGAACGTGTCCTCTATGCGTACCCTAGGGAGGTTTATATAGGCTCACTTCGCTAGGGTTTATAGATCTACAATCGAATTAGTTAAGGATTCAGAGGGTTCTGGACCTAATCTGACTAGGCCTTGCTACGCTTCTGGGCCTCCAGCTTCCAGTCGCCTGGGTCCTTGCCAAGTCTCGATCCAGTCGCCGTCCTGTAGGCCCACTCGCTGGCATATTGGGCCAATAGGAAACGTCCTGCTGGGTATACCCTGGTCGGCATATCCCCATCAGTAGTCCTTGAGGTCGTCGTTGATTCATCGCAGGTGTCCATTGGCAGTCAGAGTATGCGGGTCCAATTCGGATGCCCAGTTGAATCGGCGGCGGACTCCCTGAATAAAGGAAAGAACTAATCATTTTAGTCGCAATAACGGTGACTAGTTAAATCGCAGCTTGGCAAATAGGTCGGCGAGTAATTAAGTCACTGTTATAGTGATCAGGTCGGCGAATCGTCAAGTCGCTGAAGACAGCGAGTCGAGTTGATGAAGTTGGACCGTCAGCGCTGGTCAAAGTAGTCATTGGGTAATCGAACGGCAATATCGGCGTAATTACCGCGCGGTAACGGCTCCCCGAAGATGGAGGGGAGCAACCACTATTTAAGGAAAGTGACGGGTGAGGGAAGAACATTCCCACACTTCCACTGATCTCGCGTATTCCCAATCCTCCATTCCGCGCAGCGACCAGAGCGACCCAGAGCATCTCATAGCCCTAGATCCCTTAATCGATGGCCTCTCCAGCAGAACCATGGGGCAGATCCAAGTGCACGAAGGTGCTGTTGAAGTCGTTCGAGGAGGCAGGGATCCTCCGCGCCAGGAGATGGCGCATCCCCGCGGCCGGGGAGGTGACTCCAGATCCGCGCGAGGGGGAGTTCATCTGCTTGATCAGCAATCTGGAGCGGGGGCTCGGATTCCCCACTTCCCGCTTCTTCCGCCGCTTCTGCGCCTACTACGATATCCAACCGTCAGACCTAGGGTCGCATAGCATCGAGCAACTCGCCATCTTCGTGGCGTTCTGCGAGTGCTATCTGGGTTGTCGGCCGTATTTCCCCTATGGAAAGAACTGTTCCATGGTAGGATCGGCCGCGAAGAAGCAGGCGGCCCGATGCTGGCCACGGGCGGCCTGACCTTTCATCTGAAGTTGAAGGCGTCCTTCTTCGATCTGATGCTGCCGAAAAAGGCGGCAAACGAATGGAAGAAGAGTTGGTTCTATGCAGCCGAGTCGCCTTCGGCCGACGAGGTGGCGCTTCCGATGTACTCCACCGACCGGCCTGAGCCGCGTCAGCTCCAAGTCACCAAGCTCCCGTTGGACCAGCGGATGGTCGTCGACGAGATGTTGCAGACGATCCACAACCTGAAGAAGAAGGGCCTCCGGACCATCAATTTGTACAATTGCTGGTTTGGGCGGCGGCTGGTGCCTCTGGCCAGTCAGGCACATTATATGTACGAATACACGGGCAAGGACGACCCGGCGAAGTCCTGTCACGCCGAGTGGAGGCTTCAGGACTACACCTCGGCCTTGAAGAAGATCACCGAGGAAGAGTAGCTCGACGCGAGGGCCGGTGTCGCCCTTTACACCACGAAATGCCAAGCTCCAATGGTGAGTCCTTTTACCCTTTGCGCACTTCACAGTCACAGTTTTGCATTCGCGGTAGTGCTAACTTCATTTTGTTTTCGCCGTTGTTCCAGGTGTTGGAAGGTTGGCTTCCACCCGCAGACGGCGAGAATTCGAACTCGTCCAGCGAGGATTAAAGAGAGCCTTCGCCCGCAAGGGCGATGTCAGGAGTGACGGGGCGGTGATGACAATGATGATGACGACGGTGGCGAGGAAGCCGTGGAGGTCGCCGCACCAATGGTTCGCAAAACTTGCTGGCCGCATCAGCGCGAGCTTGAGGCCAGCAAGATCCTCGAGGCTCACGACGAAGACAAGGACGAACTCCCTGAACACACCTCACGGCGTGAAGCTACGCCGTCAAAGAAGAAACCACCACCACCGAAGAAGAAGAAGACGGCTAAGCCGGTATCACCGCCTCGGTCTGCGAGTAGCTCCGATGCTACCAGCGCAGCCGAGGAAGCTAAAGTCGATGCACCGGCACATGTGACCGCGGCGATCGGTGCAACCATTGTGGAAGACGAGATGCCGTTGGTGTCGCTGCCGCCGCCCTTCGTCCCAGTCACCGGGCTCGTGGCCGCTCCAGACGCATGGACCTCGCCGCCGAGGGGAGTTCCCGTGGTGATCTCCACTGAACCTCCTGCCACGGCCTCGTCCTCGAAGAAGCCATCGGGGTCTTGGGCACAGAGTGTGTTCGAGACGGGCCTTAGTCGGAAACTGGGGCCGGAGTTGGAGAAACCGGCCAGCATTCATACTGGACTACGTTTTATCCCAGTCGCCAAGTGAGTGTTTCTCAATCCTTTCATTTGTCTGCTTGATTTATGTCCAACTAGCGAGTTTACAGATGGAGTTGTTCTGCAGGACTGGAGTGAAGAAGATAGGTCACCCTTCAGTGGCCAAGGTTCCATCGGGTGCCGCGGAGGCACCAGTTGAACCTTCGTAGAAGAGGAAGGGCGACGGGGTCAAGGTGCCTGCTGAAGGCGCAAAGAAAGCAAAGGGCGACGAGGTCGTCACGATTTTGGACGAGCCAGCGGTCGCCCCGAGCGAGGCTCCAATAACACTAGACGCAGCCCCGAGGGCCACGATGGACACGGAGTCGCAGCGGGTGGAGCCCGTGGCCTCGGTTGGGGCGATAGGCCCACCTTCGAGTGGTGAGGGAGCCGCGGTGGCGACGTTCCCTCGCTTTGTAGCGAGGGCCTCCGCGGTGAGTGCATCAATGTCGTCGAGCCAATTGCCCGAGGGTACCGGCACGGAGGTCAAGCAGTCTCGCGGGCGTACTCCATTCGTGCTCCCAACGGAGCTTCACGCCATGCTAGGCGCCGCCATCCAGGTATGTCCAGTCCCCGAGGAACGGGCCACTGAATTTTAGTGGTCGGATTCTTATTGTTTTTCGAGTCCAGTCCCCGAGTGGCTAGTCACTAAATTTCAGCGGCTAGGCACTTAGGATTTTTGTTGCCCAGTTCTCGAGTGGCTAGTCGCTGAATTTCAGCGGCTAGGCACTTAGGATTTTCGTTGCCCAGTCCCCGAGTGGCTAGTCGCTGAATTTCAGCGGCTAGGCACATAGGATTTTCGATGTCCAGTCCCCGAGTGGCTAGTCACTGAATTTCAGCGGCTAGACACTTAGGATTTTCGTTGCTGATGCTTCTATGGTTGCGCAGGGCCTGCAGCGCGAGTCGGCGGAGCGGCTTGCCGCCAGGGAGCATGTGGAGAGGGAGCTCCTCGTTGTTCGGGACACGAACGAACAGCTTCGAGCGACTGCGGGTGAGTGGCCGTCGTGCTTGATGCTGGTCATAAACCTTGTTCTTCTCGTAATCATGGTGTTGTTGATGCAGAGGATAGCGTAGCCGCGGTGGAGAAGGCTCGTCAGGACCTCGTTCCGGTGAGTGACCTGATGGCTGCACAGTCGTCCTTGAGCGCCGTGGAGAAGAGAATCGCCGACCTGGAGCATGAGCTCAAGGAGGCAAAGGCGGATGCGACCTCGGTGGATGGGCGTGCCAAGGCATTCGTTGCTTCTGCTGCTGAGGAACTGAAGATGTCAGATGCGCTCATCGCCGGGCTGCAGGATGACCTCTCCGGTCTTCAGGACTTCATCACGGAGCGTTGTCGCCCGTTGATTTGTGAGTTTGTCTTTAGCGAGTCCCCGAGAGTGTGGGTCTTGTTATTTTGCTAGAGCCTCCCTTATTATTTGCGTGTATGTTGCAGGCCTAATTACTGATAATGCAGAAGAAGCGCAGTCATATGATGCGTGGCAATGCGTCATCACTCTTGTTGATTCTGCCGCGCTGTCAGTGACCTGCAACTGGGCGTATCTGTAGGAGATCTCTCCCACGGAGGTGATTCCCAGCGACCTCGTCGAAGTCTGGCTCTACTTGGAGAAGGCCCCGGCTATTATGGAATTCATGACGCAGTCGGCCTTTCGTCGTGGTGTGGTCACTGCGCTGAGCCTTGGGCTCGCGCACTTTCCTGATGACTTCGACCTTGACGACGTCACGAGCGGGTACCCTTCATCGATGGGCGCAGTCGAAATCACCGAAGTGCTGAAGCTGACCGAGCGGGCTCCGGTGTACGCCGACCAGGTGTGGGCAATGGGCGACCTCATTCCTTACCAGGAAACGGTTGTCGCCCCGAACGACCCCGAACCGGCACACCGCGACTTCAAGGTGGAGCAGCCGTTCCGTGCAGCCATGGCGGGTGAGCTCATGACGTACCCGTCGAATCCGTGGATTCCTTTTATCCGCTGTCACAAGGGTGGTGGCGCCTCATCGTCGAAGCCTGCAGAGTAGAATAGTTTGCCGATTGGCGTTAGTTAGGATAAGTATGTAACTACCCTTGTAAGCAAACAAAATTTTCTTCTTTGAAGGAATGCGAGGATTCTTTTGTCATTGTTTTTAGATTTGGTTGTTGGTTGTGCGAGTCCCCGAGCGCGTCCGCCCTTTTATGGGTTGACCTCGTTTTTATGTGTTGTTTGAACTGTTAGTAAGTTAAGGTCGACTCGCCATGGCTCGGAAAGCCAGTCGCTTGGCGACTCCAAGGGGTGCTCTGTACTTAGCCGTTTTCCCGGGCGTGAACAGGGTCGGGTGGCCGAGTCCCCGAGCGTGGTACTTGGCGGTTCTAGTCGCATGCCCGAGGTAGATGAGTACGGGGCGCGTTGTGTTAGGCGCGTCACCCCACCTGATCCATGGGACTAGTCGCGTGGTGAGTCCAGGACGCGCTCTCATACTTTGCCGTTGTGTTTGGACTGGCGTCAGTCCCCGAGTGTGGTACTTTGTTGTTCAAGTCGCTGCGCCGAGGATGTGGAGGATGTTGGAGATATGCCCTAGAGGCAATAATAAACGTAGTTATTATTATATCTTTGTGTTTATGATAAATGTTTACATTCATGCTATAATAGTACTAACAAGGAAACATTAATACTTGTGTGATTTGTAAACTTAAAAGAGTCCCTAGTAAAGCCTCTTTATAATACTAGCTTGTTGGTTAATAAATGATTGTGGTTTCCCTATCATGAACATTGAGATGTTATTAACAACAAGATCATATCGTTAGCGTAGCATAAAGATCAAGTCATTTTAATAGTTCAGTTGCTATATGCTTTCTGATACATAGTAACCTAATTCCTTCGACCATGAGATCATGCATATCACCTTTACGGGATGGATACTTTGATGACATCAAACACCACACCGTAACTGGGTGGCTATAAAGGTGGCATTGAGTGTTCGGAAAGTATTGGTTGAGACACATGGATCAAGAGTGGGATTTGTCCATCCATATGACGGATAGATATACTCTGGGCCCTCTCGGTGAAATGTCATCCAATTAGCTTGCAAGCATGTGACTGGATCACAAGGGATCACATATCATGGGAACGAGAAAAGAATACTTATCAGTAACGAGGTTGAACTAGGTATGCAGAGATACCGACGATCATAACCTCGGATAAGTAATCTATCGTGAGACAAAGGGAAATTGGTATCGTATGTAAGTGGTTCATTCGATCACAAAGTAATCATAGAAATATGTGGGAGCCATATGAATTTCCAGATTCCTCTATTGGTTATTGTTCGGAGAAGTGTCTCGATCATGTCCGCATAATTCACGAACCGTAGGGAGACACACTTAAGGATTCGACGTTGTTGAGTAGTTATGGAATAATGAGTAAGAGACCGAATGTTGTTCGGAGTCTCGGATGGGATTAGGGATATCACGAGGAGATCCGGAATGGTCCGGAGAATAAGATTCATATAAGGAAAGTCCAGTTTCGGGGTTGGAGAATGGTTCCGGTGTTTTCATCGGGAATGTTCTAGAAGGTTCCGGAATGTCCGGCACTCCGAAGGGGAAGGGTACATGAATGTGTCATACCAAGTTGGAATGATTGCATCATGTAATAGGTGTCATCGCTGAACAAAATACAGGGTTTAATGAAATCCTAGTTTGAAAAGTCAAACGCCAATTTGAAAAGTCAAACCGCTATTTTGGGAAGTGGAGGGGAAGGTGGAAACCGAGTTGGGGAGGAGTTCCTCCCCTCCACCGCCGGCCCCCTTGGGAAACCGAGTTGGGGAGGGACTCCCCTCCCCTGGCGCGGCCCCTCCACCTATATAAGGAGGGGCAGGGCTGCCCCTCCTAGCACCCAACACCTCCACCCGCAAACCCTAGCCCTAAGCCGCCGGCCCTCCTGCAGCCGCCGCCGCCCTAGAGCAAGGCGCCGCTGCCGCCTAGCTAACCCTAGCCACCGGCCAAGCCTCCTCCTTGGTGTGTCTAAACCCTAGATCACCGAGGAGCTCTCTCATTGTCCACCATACTCGCTCCGGCTTAAGGCGAAGCCCTGCGAGATCTCCCCTCTACTTCTGGTACCACGCCGTTGTGCTGCCGGAATCGCGAGGAGAGTGCTACAACCTCCGCTGCCTGCTGGAACAAGGGAGAGGTAGGTCTTCGTCGAGTACCAAACGTGTGACCGACTGCGGGAGCGCTGCCAGAACGCAGCGCCGGAAGGATCGTCTACGCGATCTTGAGATCAGGAAGAGTACGACTACATCACCCACGAGAATCCGCTCTCGTTAAACACTTTGGAATCTTCGAGGGTGAGTTATTCCATCGACTCGTTGCTACAATCTAGTAGATAGATCTTGGCTTGTTTGTTTGTATGCGGTAGAAATTTTTTGTTTTCCATGCTACGAAACCCTACAGTGGTATCAGAGCCGTGTCTATATGTAGATTTGTTGCACGAGTAGAACAAAATGGTCATTGTGGGCGTTGATGCTTTTATTGTCGATTGCTTCTTGTGTACTTTGCTTGCGGGATGTTGGGATGAAGCGGCCTGGGCTAACCTTACATGACATCGTTCATGAGACTTGCTCCACGCTTGACATGCAACTTGTATTGCATAAGTGGCTTTGCGGGTGCCTGTTTCTCCTAGCATAGTTAAGATTCAATTTACAACGGGTGATTGACAATACTAGTATCAATGTTGTGGTTCTTGTTCGTAAGTTAGAACGACACTTATTGAAAGCCCCAAACCACGTAAAACATGCAAAGAAAGTAGAGGCATCTAACTTTGTTTTGCAGGGGTGTGCTGTGATGTGATATGGCCATGATTGTGATTATATTTGATGTATGCAATGTTCCTTATTGTAAGTTGGCAACCGGAAGGAGCCATATGGTTGTCTTTAATTTTGTTAAGACCCGCGTGTCTATTCAAAGTATTTGTAATAGTTGAAGCCGGTGGACGACAACCATGGAGAAGCGTCATTGACCTTGATGCAATGCCGGTGATGATGGATATCATGTTCGTGCTTGAAGATGGAGATCGGAAGCACAAAGAAGAAAGGCCATATCATATCACATATTATGAATTGCATGTGATGTTAATCCTTTATGCATCTTGTATTGCTTAGTTAACAACGGTAGCATTATAATATGATCCCTCATGCACATGAATTTCAAGTCATAAAGTGTTCACCCTTAGTTAGCACCGTTGCTAAAGCTTGTTGTTTCGAAGCACCACGTGATGATCGGGTGTGTTAGATTCCGCAAGTGTATACAACGTGAGCAAGCCAGATTTGCTCATGCGGAAACTAAGGTTTTATCTTGACGAGCCTAGCATGTACAGACATGGTCTCGGAACATGGATCACCGAAAGGTAAAGCATGAATCATATAGTAGATATGATGAACATGTCAATTGTTCGCCATTGAAGCTACATCAAATCTCGTGATGATCGGTTTTGATGTGGTGGATTTGGTTCGTGTGATCACTAAAACAATGTGAGGGATATTGTTTTGAGTGGGAGTTCACCTAGATTAATTTAACTATTAATTAGAACTCAATTTGTCATAAACTTAGTCTAAACTATTGCAAATATGTTGTAGATCAATGGCGGCCCCTACCATCAATTTTAATGCATTCCTAGAGAAAGAAAAGTTGAAAAACAATGGAAGCAACTTCGCGGATTGGTTCCGCAATTTGAGGATTGTCCTCACAGCTGGTAATTTGACCTATGTGCTGGATGCACCGCTGGGTGACCCACCTGCAGCTACTGCTACCGATGAAGTAAAGAATGTTTACCTTGCTCGGAAGACTCAGTACTCCACAGTTCAGTGTGATATCTTGTATGGTTTAGAATCGGAGCTTCCGAAAAGGTTTGAGAATTCAGACCCACATGATATTGTTCGTGATCTCAAATTGATCTTTGAGACTCACGCGGCGATTGAGAGCTATGAGGCTTCTGAAAAGTTCTTGAACTGCAAGATGGAAGAGGGCAGCTCCGTCAGTGAGCATGTGCTTAAGATGTCTGGGCACGCAAACAAACTTCAAAGCTTGGGTATAGTGATTCCTAATGCTTTGGGGATTTATCGTGCCCTCCAATCACTACCACCAAGTTACAAGAACTTTGTGATGAACGACAATATGCAAAACATGAACAAGAAGTTGCCAGAACTCTTTGCCATGTTGAAATCTGCAGAAGTGGAGATCAAGAAAGAGCACCAAGTGTTGATGGTCAATAAGACCACCAAATTCAAGAAAGGCAAGTCTAAGCAAAAGGGACACTTCAAGAAGGGTGGTAAGAAAGTTACCGTGCCGACAAAGAAGACCAAGGCTGGACCTAAGCCTGGTACTGAGTGCTTTTACTGCAAGGGAGAAGGTCACTGGAAGCGGAATTGCCCAAAGTACTTGGCGGATTTGAAGAACGGCAACATCAAGAAGAAAGGTATATCCGATATACATGTTATTGATGTGTATCTCACTAGTACTCGTAGTAGTGCCTGGGTATTTGATACTGGTTCGGTTGCTCATATTTGTAACTCAAAACAGGTGCTGCAGAATAAACGGAAGCTAGCGAAGAACGAGGTGACGATGCATGTGGGAAACGGATCAAAGGTTGATGTGATCGCGGTCAGCACGCTATCCCTTCATCTACCATCGGGATTAGTTTTATACTTAAATAATTGTTATTTGGTGCCTACGTTAAGCATGAACATTATATCGGGATCTTGTTTATTGCGAGACGGTTACTTGTTTAAGTCCGAGAATAATGGTTGTTCGATTTATATGAGTAATATGTTTTATGCACATGCACCTTTGATAGATGGTCTATTCTTATTGAATCTCGATAGTGGAAATACACATATTAATAACATTGAGGCTAAACGTTTGAAATCGAGCGATAACTCGACCTATATGTGGCACTGTCGTCTTGGTCACACTGGAGTGAAGCGTATGAAGAAACTCCATTCCGATGGACTTCTTGAATCACTTGATTTCGAATCACTTGAAAGATGCGAAGCATGTCTGATGGGTAAAATGACTAAGACTCCATTTTCTGGTATGATGGAGCGAGCTACAGACTTATTGGAAATCATACATACTGATGTGTGTGGTCCAATGAGTGTAGCATCGTGCGGTGGTTATCGTTATGTTCTTACCTTCACGGATGACTTGAGTAGATATGGGTATATCTATTTCATGAAACATAAGTCCGAAACTTTCGAGAAGTTTAAGGAATTTCAAAGTGAGGTAGAGAATCAACGTAACAAGAAGATTAAATTTCTACGTTCTGATCGTGGAGGTGAATATCTAAGTTATGAGTTTGGCGAGCATTTAAAGAAATGCCGAATACTTTCACAATTGACACCGCCAGGAACACCACAGCGTAATGGTGTGTCCGAATGTCGTAATCAAACTCTCTTAGATATGGTTCGTTCTATGATGTCACTTACAGATTTACCGCTATCATTTTGGGGTTATGCATTAGAAACAGCCGCATTCACTTTAAATAGGGCACCATCTAAATCCGTTGAAAAGACACCGTATGAATTATGGTTTGGGAAGAAACCTAAATTGTCGTTCCTTAAAGTTTGGGGTTGCGAAGCCTATGTAAAGAAGTTACAGCCGTACAAGCTAGAGCCCAAAGCGGAAAAATGCGTCTTCACTGGATACCCGAAGGAAACTATTGGGTATACCTTCTATCATAGATCCGAAGGAAAAATCTTCGTTGCCAAGAATGGATCCTTTCTAGAGAAGGAATTTCTCTCGAAAGAAGTGACTGGAAGGAAAGTAGAACTCGACGAGGTTGTCGAACCATCTCTCGAACTTGCGAGTAGCGCAACACCGGAAGAAATTCCTGTGGTGCCTACACCAATAAGAGAGGAAGCTAATGATGATGATCATGAAACTTCGGTTGTAGTTGCTACAGAGCCTCGCAGGTCGACTAGAACTCGTACCACTCCTGATTGGTATGATCCCGTTATGAGTGTCATGTTGGTGGACAACACCGATGACCCTGCGACATATGAGGAAGCAATGATGAGCCCAGATTCCAATAAATGGCAAGAAGCCATGAAATCCGAGATTGGATCCATGTACGAAAACCATGTATGGACTTTGGTGGACTTACCGGATGGCCGGAAGGCTGTCGAGAACAAATGGATTTTCAAGAAGAAAACATATGCTGATGGTAATGTTACTGTCTATAAAGCTCGACTTGTCGCAAAAGGGTTTCGACAAATTCAAGGAGTTGACTACGATGAGAGTTTCTCACCGGTAGCGAAGCTAAAGTCTGTAAGGATTATGTTAGCAATCGCTGCATATTATGATTATGAGATATGGCAGATGGATGTCAAAACAACATTCCTCAATGGAGACATTGATGAAGAGTTGTATATGATGCAACCCAAAGGTTTTGTCGATCCTAAAGATGCTAACAAGGTATGCAAACTTCAACGGTCCATCTATGGATTGAAGCAAGCATCCCAAAGTTGGAATCAACGTTTTGATAAGGTGATCAAAAGTTTTGGTTTTATACAAACTTATGGAGAAGCTTGTATTTACAAGAAAGTGAGTGGGAGCTCTGTAGCATTCTTAATACTATATGTAGATGACATATTGTTAATTGGGAATGATGTAGACCTTCTTAATAGTGTCAAGGAATATTTGAATAATAGTTTTTCAATGAAGGATCTTGGCGAAGCAGCTTACATATTAGGCATAAAGATTTATAGAGATAGATCGAGACGCCTAATATCATTGTCACAAAGTACATATTTGGACAAAGTTCTAAAGAGGTTTGGAATGGAAGATAGCAAGAAAGGGTTCTTGCCCATGTTGCCCAATACGACCTTGAGTAAAACTCAAAGTCCGACGACGACAGGAGATAGAGAAAGGATGAGTAAGACTCCCTATGCCTCATCCATAGGATCTCTAATGTATGCCATGCTATGTACTAGACCCGACATTGCATATGCTGTTAGTTTAACTAGAAGATATCAAAGTGATCCAGGAGTGGATCATTGGACAGCGGTCAAAAACATCCTTAAGTACTTGAGAAGAACTAAGGATATGGTTCTTTCTTATGGAGGTGATGAACAACTCGTTGTTAATGGTTACACCGATGCTAGTTGGAACACCGATCCGGATGATTCTAAATCACAATCTGGATACGTATTTATTTTGAATGGTGCAGCAGTTAGCTGAAGGAGTGCAAAGCAAAGCGTTGTGGCGAGATCTTCAACTCAATCGGAATACATGGCTGCTTCGGAGGCTTCACAAGAAGCGATATGGATGAAAGAGTTAATTACAGAGCTGGGTGTGGTTCCTAGTGCGCTGGACCCAATGTCTATCTACTGTGATAACATGGGCACCATAGCCAATGCGCAAGAACCAAGGTCACACAAGAAGCAGAAGCACATCAAGCTACGTTTCCACGCTATTCAAGAACATGTACAAGATGGGGACATAAAGATTTGCAAAGTACACACAGATCTGAATGTGGCGGATCCGTTGACTAAACCTCTCCCGAGGGCAAAACATGACCAGCACCAAACTGCCATGGGTGTTCGGTATATTACCATGTAATCTAGATTAGATGACTCTAGTGCAAGTGGGAGACTGTTGGAGATATGCCCTAGAGGCAATAATAAACGTAGTTAATATTATATCTTTGTGTTTATGATAAATGTTTACATTCATGCTATAATAGTATTAACAAGGAAACATTAATACTTGTGTAAACTTAAAAGAGTCCCTAGTAAAGCCTCTTTATAATACTAGCTTGTTGGTTAATAAATGATTGTGGTTTCCCTATCATGAACATTGAGATGTTATTAACAACAAGATCATATCGTTAGGAGAATGATATGATGGACATACTCCTATAGATAAGCGTAGCATAAAGATCAAGTCATTTTAATAGTTCAATTGCTATATGCTTTCTGATACATAGTAACCTAATTCCTTCTACCATGAGATCATGCATATCACCTTTACCGGATGGATGCTTTGATGACATCAAACACCACACCGTAACTGGGTGGCTATAAAGGTGGCATTGAGTGTTCGGAAAGTATTGGTTGAGACACATGGATCAAGAGTGGGATTTGTCCATCCATATGACGGATAGGTATACTCTGGGCCCTCTCGGTGAAATGTCATCCAATTATCTTGCAAGCATGTGACTGGCTCACAAGGGATCACATATCACGGGAACGAGAAAAGAATACTTATCAGTAACGAGGTTGAACTAGGTATGCAGAGATACCGACGATCATAACCTCGGATAAGTAAACTATCGTGAGACAAAGGGAAATTGGTATCGTATGTAAGTGGTTCATTCGATCGCAAAGTAATTGTAGAAATATGTGGGAGCCATATGAATTTCCAGATTCCTCTATTGGTTATTGTTCGGAGAAGTGTCTCGATCATGTCCGCATAATTCACGAACCGTAGGGAGACACACTTAAGGATTCGACGTTGTTGAGTAGTTATGGAATAATGAGTAAGAGACCGAATGTTGTTCGGAGTCTCGAATGGGATTCGGGATATCACGAGGAGATCCGGAATGGTCCGGAGAATAAGATTCATATAAGGAAAGTCCAGTTTCGGGGTTGGAGAATGGTTCTGGTGTTTTCATTGGGAATGTTCTAGAAGGTTCCGGAATGTCCGGCACTCCGAAGGGGAAGGGTACATGAATGTGTCATACCAAGTTGGAATGATTGCATCATGTACTAGGTGTCATCGCTGAACAAAATAAAGGGTTTAATCGAATCCTAGTTTGAAAAGTCAAACGCCAATTTGAAAAGTCAAACGGCTATTTTGGGAAGTGGAGGGGAAGGTGGAAACCGAGTTGGGGAGGAGTTCCTCCCCTCCACAGCCGGCCCCCTTGGGAAACTGAGTTGGGGAGGGACTCCCCTCCCCTGGCGCGGCCCCTCCACGTATATAAGGAGGGGCAGGGCTGCCCCTCCTAGCACCCAACACATCCACCCGCAAACCCTAGCCCTAAGCCGCCGGCCCTCCTGCAGCCGCCGCCCTAGAGCAAGCCGCCGCCGCCTAGCTAACCCTAGCCACCGGCCAAGCCTCCTCCTTGGTGCGTCTAAACCCTAGATCGCCGAGGAGCTCTCTCATTATCCACCATACTCGCTCCGGCTTAAGGCGAAGCCCTGCGAGATCTCCCCTCTACTTCCGGTACCACGCCGTTGTGCTACCGGAATCGCGAGGAGAGTGCTACAACCTCCGCTGCCTGCTGGAACAAGGGAGAGGAAGGTCTTCGTCAAGTACCGAACGTGTGACCGACTGCGGGAGTGCTGCCGGAACGCAGCGCCGGAAGGATCGTCTACGCGATCTTGAGATCGGGAAGAGTACGACTACATCACCCACGAGAATCCGCTCTCGTTAAACACTTTGGAATCTTCGAGGGTGAGTTATTCCATCGACTCATTGCTACAATCTAGTAGATAGATCTTGGCTTGTTTGTTTGTATGCGGTAGAAATTTTATAGGGTGAGTTATTCCATCGACTCATTGCTACGAAACCCTACAGAGGACTAGGTCGCTGTAGGAAGCGAATGCAGTTGTCTTGGCTCGGAAAGCCATTCGAGCGAGGCGACTCCGATGGGGCTCCGGGTTGGATTTTCTCGTGGACGATACGAGGCCTGAAGTTTTTCAGTGCCCTCGTATCGCACTACTTGGCCGTGTCGGTCGCGTCACCAAGGGTTGACTTCTGCGAGTAGCATAGCGTTGTTATTAAGAGTGCTATTGGCACAAGATACAGAGAGTGGACACACGTTGTGCGAATCGATCTTCTTTATTTCATAGCGGGTAGGAGGTACATGTCTAGAGTTCTAGGTGTAGAACTTTCGTAGGAGATTTACATTCCATGGCTGCTTGACGTCGAGTTTTCCATCGCCTTGGACGTCGGTGAGGTAGTAGGCGTCGTTGCCCACGACGCGCCCAATGGAGAATGGTCCCTCCCACGGGGGAGAGAGCTTGTGCATGCCTTTCTTGTCCTGGATCAGGCGCAGTACCAGGTCTCCTTCCTGGAAGGTGCGGGTCCATACTCGCCGACTGTGGTAGCGGCAAAGCCCTTGCTGGTAGATGGCGGTGTGGGAGCGAGCTAGGTCGCGCGCTTCGTCGAGCTGGTTGACTCCATCCTGGCGTGCGAGCTTGTTGTCAGTCTCCGCGTAGTTGACCACCTGAGGCGAGTCATGCTCGAGGTTGGTTGGCATGATGGCCTCGGCACCGTACACCATGAAGAAGGGGGTGAATCCCGTTGACCTGTTGACGGAGGTGTGGATGCCCCAGATGACAGAGGGGAGATCTTCGACCCAGCACCCAGGAGTTTGCTCGAGTGGGACTTGAAGTCGCGGCTTGAGGCCATGGAGGATGCTCTGGTTGGCACGTTCTGCCTGGCCATTGGACTCCGGGTGGGCGACTGTGGCAAGGTCGAGTCGTATGTTGTGCTCCTCGCAGAATTCGGCCATGGCTCCTTTGGCGAAGTTGGTGTCGTTGTCCGTGATGATGCTGTCCGGGAAACCGTAGCGGTAGATGAGCTCGCGTAGGAACTTTGTGGCGGTCTTCCCGTCGCACTTGCGGACTAGCATGGCTTACACCCACTTTGTGAATTTTTCGACCGCGACTAGGAGGTGGGTGAAGCCAAGGGGGCCTTCTTGAAGGGTACTACCATGTCCATGCCCCATACGTCAAATGTCTAGGTGATGGGGATGGTCTTGAGCGCCGAGCTCGGTACGTGAGTCTGATTGGCGTACTTCTGGCACCCAACACAGCATTGGACGATGTCGACCGCGTAGGCGTGTGCGGTGAGCCAGTAGAAGCCATGTCGCATGGTCTTGGCGACTAGTGAGAGGGCGCCAGGGTGGTGGCCACAGTCGCCAGAATGGATGTCCTAGAGGATCTTGCGTTCTTCTGCGGGTTGGACGTAGCGCTGGAACACGTCGGTCACGTTGTGCTTGTGGAGCTCGCCGTTGATGATGACGAAAGATTTGCTGTGGCATGCTATCATCCGGGCCTCCATTTCGTCAGCGGGTAGGGTGCCTCCCTCCAGGTAGGCGACGTATGGCGCAATCCAGTTGCTTGGTTCGGCGATCATTGCGACCAGGGTTGCGTCTGGTTGTAGCGGAATTCCGATGTCGATCTCCCTCAGGGGAGACGGAAGGCTTGGTGATAGTGTCGAGGAAGAGGCCAACGGGCGGTGCGAGTCGAGCCAAGCCAATGTGGGAGAGTGCGTCAACTCCTCGTTCTTCCGCCTGTCAATCCACTCGACGGAGTAGCCCGTGAAGTGGCCTCCCAGCTGGTCCACTGCTTGGCGGTATGCCACCATGGTGGGGGAGACTACATCGCAGGTGCCAGCGACTTGCCCGACGACGAGGTCGGAGTCGCCGTAGCAGCGCAAATGATTGATGGTCATCTCCTTGGCTGCTCGCATGCCGTGGAGTAGCGCCTCGTACTTGTCCATGTTGTTGGTGCAGGGGGTGAAGTCAAGGTACAGGACGTAGCGTAACTTATCACCCTTTGGGGATGTGAGGACGATCCCTGCCCCTGCACCATCTGCATTCTTGGAGCCGTCGAAGTGTAGGATCCAGTAATGGAGATACGGCAGTTTCTCTGGCTATTGGGCCTCCTCCCAGTCGGCGAGAAAGTATGCAAGAGCCTGAAACTTGATCGCCTTGCGCGTCTCGTACCTGATGTTGTGGACTCCGATCTCGACGGCCCACTTGGCGACTCGCTCGGTCGCCTATCGGTTGCAGATGATGTCTTGCAACGATGCTGAGGAGACGATCGTTATTGGGTGTTCCTGGAAGTAGTGTGGTAGTCGCCGCTGGGCTCTGAAGACCACATATACCAATTTTTGGTACTGCGGGTAGCGTTGGCGCGACTCTGTGAGGACTTCGCTGATGTAGTATATAGGTCGCTGCAACGGGCGCTCCTTGCCTTCCTCTGGTCGTTCGACGACCATGACGGTAATGGCGACTCGCTCGGAGGCCGTGACGTAGACGAGCATGGGCTCCTTGTCGACGGGGGCGGCGAGTAGAGGTGCCACGAGTAGCACCTCCTTGAGAGCGTGGAGCGTGTCGTCTGCCTCCTTGTCCCACTGGAAAGTGGGGTTCTTGCGCATTAGGCGGTAGAGGGGCATCGCCTTCTCGCCTAGCCGGGGGATGAAGCGACTGAGAGCCGCGACTCGCCCGGCCAACTTCTGGATGTCGCACAGGCACTCGGGTCTGCCGAGCCAGGCGGTCATGTTGATCTTGGAGGCGTTCCCCTCGATCCCGGGCTTGGAGACGACGTACCCTAGCAGATGTCCGGTAGGTACACCTTATGTGCACTTTCCTGGGTTTAGCTTTATCTTGTACCTCCGTAGGTTAGCGAAGGTTTCCACCAGGTCGGCGAGTAGATCTCCCTGGCGAGTGGACTTTACCACCATGTCGTCGATGTAGACGTGGATGTTGCGGCCAATTTGGCTCGCAAGGCACTCCTACATGCACCTCTGGTAGGTCGCCATGGCGTTCTTGAGGCCGAAGGTCATGGAAGTGTAGAAGAAGGCTCCGAATGGCTTGATGAACGCCGTCTTCTCCTCGTCCTCGACTGCCATTTTGATCTGGTTGTAACCAGAGTAGGCGTCAAGGAAGCATAGCGACTCTGAACCAGCGGTTGAGTCGATGATCTGGTCGATCCGCGGGAGGACAAATTGCTCCTTCGGGCAGGCGCTGTTGAGGTTTGTGTAGTCGATACACATTCTCTAGGTCCCGTTTTTCTTCAGTGATTGATCTGGCCTGCAGTGAGTAGACGCTACACCTCCTCGGCGATTGCTCGGTGGCGCTCTTCATTGAAGGGCCGTAGCGACTGCTTAACGGGTCGCTCTTTGGGGTCGCCGTTGAGTTTGTGCTCATCGAGTTTCCTCAGGACACCAGGCATGTAGGATGGCTTCCATGCGAAGATGTCGCGATTCTCACGTAGGAACTCGATGAGCGCGCCTTCCAATGCTGGGCTCATCTCCGTCCCGATCGTCACCGTCTGGCTGGAGTCACCTGGGACCAGCTTGACGGTGCGAGTGTGCGTCATTGCCTCGAAGGCGGTGGAGCCGCCACCCTCCGAGTTGGGCTTCTTGAGTATGGTGGGGTCATCATTGTTGACCCCGCTCGCGTACTTGGTGAGCTCCTCTATGTGGTTGGCTTCTGCCGCTATGACGGCGTCGGCGAGCTCGGAGCCTTTGGCCTGGCACTCTACGACCATGCGGGGTTGCCGTGGACAGTGATGATGCCGCACGGCCCGGGAAGCTTCATCGCGTTGTACGCGTAGTGGGGCGCTTCCATGAATTTGGTGAACGCCTGATGCCCCAGGACATAGTGGTAGGGTCTGTTGAACGGCACCAGCTCGAAGATGATCCACTCGGTGCGGAAGTTCGCTGGTGTGCCGAAGGTGACTGGCAGCGTCACCTTGCCGATCGGGTACGCCTTCCGACCAGGGACGATGCCGTGGAAGGTGGTGTAGGTCGTCTTGATCATCTACTGCGGGAGCCACAGTTGCCTGAACTTGTCCAGGTACAGGATGTTGATGGAGCTACCGCCATCCATCAGCGTCTGGGGATCTAGTAGTCTCCCACCTTGGGCTTGACCACCAGGGCGACTCGACCCGGATATTAGATCCATGGCGAGTGGTCCTTGCGGCTCCAGGTGATTTGTTGCTCGGACCAGTTGAGGAACTGGGGGATGTCGACCTGGGACACTGCATTGACGGCGATAGCGCGGGCGATGGCCTTGTTCTCAGGCTTCGTGTTGAAGCCAGTGAAGGTGTGAAGCGAGCCGGCGTCGTTGCCGAATTTTCCACCGACTGGCGGGTGGTTGTCGGGGTCTTCCCTTGCACGCCGTGCCTTCTCGATCTCCCTCAGGGAGTGGCAGTTGGAGTTCGTGTGCGTGGCGGGTTTCCTCTCCCTGCTGTGGAACACACAGGGCTGGTTGAGGAGAGCCGCGGTATCGAACCTCGGCTTTGCCTTGTAGTTTCCGCCGTCGCAGCGTTGACCTCCGTCGCGGCGAAAACTCTTGGGCTCGCGTGGAGCATACCCGGCGTTGGCGACAAAGTCGACTCGCCCGTCACCGCGACGCTCTACGGTGAGGCGAGTGTTGTTGTATCGTAGCTCGGGTCATCTCCTGTTGTCGTGGCCGCTCGTGCGGAGATTCCCTCCCGACTCGTCGTCGGTTTCTTTGTTTGGGTCCTCCTCCACGTACCTCTTGGTGATCTCGAGGAGGTCCGGTATGTTGTCGAGTGTTTTGTACACCCACTTGAGTTTGGCGACCAGGGGATCATAGCGGCATGAGGTCTTGAAGAAGTGGATCATGGTGTCCGGTTGGATTCCAGCCGCGTTGTACCACAGGTCTTCCCACCATTGGACCTAGCTGCGGGTCGACTCGCGGGGTCTATGGATGCATCGCTCCAGGTCCTCGATGGTGGTGGCGCGGGTGTAGGAACCCTCGAAGTGCCTGACGAAGGCGTCGGGAATTTCCTCCCAGGAATCGATGTTGTATGTGGGGAGGGTGTTGATCCACTGCCGGCACGCTCCCTCCATCATCAAGGGGAGGTAGAGAGTGGCGAGCAGGTCGGTGTGGCCGGCGATTCCCATCGCCATGAGCTACGTGTCCAGCCACACGGACGGGTCGTACGAGGGGTCGCACTTCTCAATCTCCTCCAGCGCTTTGAAGTTCGCCGGGTATTTTTTGCCTCGGATAATCGGTCCGAAGCACTGGGGTACGAGTCGGCTCAGCTATCCCCTTGGTTCACCGTCGCGACGGTTGGTGAGGGTATGCCTTAAGTCATCGGGCTGGCGTGTACGCCAGCTCTGGTTGTTAATGATGTGGGTGCGCGCATCGACTGGCTGCCCGTTGGCGGCGACAAAGTTGTTCGCCGGTTGCGGGTCGTTGGTGGAGAGTGTCGCGTGTGCGGGTCGGTGTTGGAGCTGTAGGGGACCGGATGGTGGGAAGTTGAGGGTGTTTGTCGCCATTGGGCGGCCGCTCGAGGCCACCCTGCTCCCTGACAAACGCGAGTACATGCAACCCTGTGAGTCGGCTCCCGCGTTTTATTGCTCGACGGCCTTGGCGAGTAGAGCCTTGGCATACTAGATCTGCAGGGCGCCTTCCCCGGTCACGTTGATGTTGTCGACCGCGGCTCGGCTTGCGACGACGTTGTCCATCGGGGCGGAGAATAGCGGGAGGCCATTCGCATCTCGATCCCGCGAGAAGACCAGGATCCTTGACTGATCCTAGGGGGGTGCGGCTGGGTGGTGGTGGGGGCGCTGTTGGCCGTTGCGCCTGGTGGTGGCCGGGAGCTCCCTCCCGGCGGCGCGTTCTCGCAGATCGCGCGCTCGGCTATACGGGTCATTTTTGTCGTCGAAGTTCAGTGTGCGGCCCTGAACGGTGGGGTTCAGGCACGACCTAATGCAGAGTTGATGGTAGCGCGAAACCTCCTGCGCCGTCAACTGCTCGAGGCGAAATTTTTCGCGCTTGGCTTGTTCTTTGCGGACCGCCTCCTCCAACCATAGGCGGAGTTCCTCGACCTCCGTCGCCATCGCGGTCAGCGGGATCGGCGTGCAGAAGGGGTCTGCTGGGGCATCCGCGCCATTTGCCATGTAGGCTGCGATGTTGCGACCGGATCCGACGGGGAGGTCGCCGGAGTTCTCCAACCCGGAGTCGAAGTCGAAGATCCCAAGAATGGAGGGATCCTCGAAGTCTTCCACGTTGGAGACCTGGGTGCTGGAGCCCGCGGGTGACTCGGTGACGATGGATCCGGCGGCCGATGCCGGGGTCGCCGAGTCAGTGTCATCGTTGAGGGCCACGTCGTCCATGACCATGGTGGTTTTGGCCACGTTGCTGTTGGTCGAGTCGTACTCGGAGGCGAGGCGGTGGATGGTGCGGACCTAACTCTCAGAGAGCCGGTCGCGTGGTGGCGACTCGCGGATGCGAGCCGAGTCCTCCGAGACGATGACGTCGGTGAAGCCGACGAAGAGGTTGATCGTGCCGACCCGCATGATAGCTGTGCGTGACGGGGCACGCCGCCGGGACGTATCTGCTCCGAAAGATATGGAGGATCTCGCCGATCGCGATCGTCTCGTTGATGGGAAGATTGGATCTCGCCGCACCCGTATGTGTACGCCTAGACCAACACCAGCCCGTGGAAATGCCAGCGTGGCCGTGACCATTTCTCTGCCGACCATGTCGAGCCGCATGCCAATGACCAAGCAATCCTGCTCAACCACGCCGCACCTTGCTCTCCCCTCGCGTCAAGGTAATCGCCATGCCGCCAGCAATCTCTTAGACATGCCTGTTTGACCCCGCGCGACGAGTACACGCCGTATGCCGTGACGAACACCCGTGGTACCTGAAGAGTGCATTGACGTTCCTGACCGATTGAGACCGCGCCTCGCTGCGCCACTGTGCTCATGAAGATTGCCATGAAGCACTGCGTCGGCCTACACCCTCCGCCATGCCTATAGCACACTGTAATGCCATCGCTGGCGAAACTAAACCATGCCCCGATGCTCCCCTTGCTGAGGTATAAATAGACCCCTCCCCCCACCTCACAATGCACATCACTCGACTCATCTCTCACCCAACAACCTCTCTGACCCATCCACGGAGCAAGGTGAAGCAAGGAGCATCAGAATTTCACCGGAGTTCGCCATAGCAGACGCGGAACGGAGCCAGTACTAGGAGCCACCCCAGGAGCTGCCGCGACCACCATTCGAACCGCCATGGTATACCAACTCGTTTCCCCACCTTGCCGGACCTAGCTGGAGCCCTGGTAAGCCCCCGACGACCCTCGCCATAGAGTCAGGGTTGAATCCCGCGCGTGTTGTGCGATGGAGACGACGACACAGAGCCGTCGATCGAGCTCTAATCGTGCTACTAGGAATAGAGGATACCGTTTCGATTTAGATCAGCCGCTAACGCATGGGACCAACCCCAGTGAAGCCCGTTGAGCGTGCGCTGTGTAGTTGGGTCGGCCCAGTAGCGTTCCTGCGTGATCCCACAAATTCAAATATAGGTTTTTTCTTTTATTTCAAAACCCTATTCTGCAGGTGACTTTGAAATTTAATTCAAGAAGTTTCACTAAACCAAATTGCATGATTCCAATTTTGTTAGAAAGGTAATGAAATTATCTAACCACTCCCATTGGATTCAAATAGTTTGAAGTTATAGATCACCCAGAGTAAAAATAATAAGGCAAACACTTTTACAACTTCAAACATTTTTCTAAAATCGATAGTTAATGCTTTTGAGTTGATTCCAATACTCAAAAATCACATTTGACATGATCTATCTGAATATGTAAAAAATATTAGGTTTTACATGCATTAATCATGGACTAGTATTTAAAGAATGCTATATAGTCATTTCTAGTCTTTCTTGATTATTTTAAATAGCAATATTAAACTTTGTAATATATGCCATCCACTTTAAATCGCATTCCCAAAGTAGTCGAATATGTGGTGATGACATGTGTCAACATGATCCCATATTTTATAATTGGAGGATATTAAATCTTAAGTAATTCATTTCAATGAGTAGAAATTACATTTTCTAAAATAAGATAAATAAGGCCATGTCAATATTTCATGTAGTGATTGAGATGATGCTAGATCATATAGTGTGGCTCTTTGTGTGCTAAATAGAAGTAGTTAAGTATTGTTTGGTGATTGTGTACCTCGTCTTTATTTATAGAAGCTAGTATCAACCCGGGGTACGAGGAAGAGGAGTTCTACGACGAAGAAGAGGAGAACTTCGACAACTGCACCGACCAAGGCAAGCTAAACTATGCAAGCTAGTCATATGCAAGCTAGCATATGCAATATATATTATGCATGCTATGGTGATGCAACCATGATTATACCAATCCCAAGTTTTACCTGCAAGCTTTATCTTTTCTTCCTTTTATCAAAATTGCTCAAATAGTTAATTAATTGGTGATTAGTGGAGAAATGGGAAAGATGCCATCAAGAGCATAGAACTAGGTGTAGGTAGTTACACTTGATTAGTACCCCTTAATAGTGACACCCTCATTGATACATGCTAGTGCTAAACTAATCTTGATCACTTGAGATGGGAACACTTGGAGAAAATGATTATGAAAACCATGGGATGATGAGTCATTCTATTGAAATGTTTTGACATGTGTTATGGAACACAATGAGTTGAAGATGATACTGAATGAAGCATGTGCCCTGACTTGGATAAAAACTGATGGTTGGGTTGGGATGCAATACCATTCCAAGTTTACCGTACAACCACAATACCTGAATTGGATAGGGCTTAACTGGAAGTTTATGTGTCTTAGTATGGGTTCCCTCGCTATAAGAGGTTGAGCTGAGGCTACCTCGTGAATATGAATGTCCACCTATGCAGTGCCCGGGATGGCGGATGGCCATGGCTGGGAGGCCAAACTCATAGGGGAGGTGCCTATTACTAGGTTGTGTAGTTGAAGGGTTATCCCCGAAGGATGTATCGAATGTTGTGGTGAAAGTGTACCACCTCTGCAGAGTGTCAAACTATTCGAATAGCCACGTCTGTGGTCATGGACAGTTGGATGGCCATACTGTTCTGTTGTCAGATATTTTCAAAATGACTCGTGACTTGAAATATGACTTGGAATTGACCACACAGGGTTGTGGACATGAATCTAGGTTCCCTCTTGAGTAATCTAGATAACTAAAATAGGTCTTTACTACTAAGTACCTCTGAAATAAAACTAGCTTATTGCAAATAATCCTTGAGCTTAGGATTCCTACTAGAATTGTCTTACTTACATTAGTGATAGCTTGCGAGTACTTTAAAAGTACTCATGGCTTTGTCCCTGGATATTCCCATGGCCAGACTATGAAGAGAACTATCTGGAGGATGGACATCAGGATGTTTACGATAACTAGGATCATCTCCCATCGTCAGCATTGCATGTGACAATGAAGTTGGAGCCTCTACTACATTACTTTCTGCTACTTTGATGTGAATTAAGACTTGATCATGTGATCAACTATTTGTAAGACTATTATGGTTTGTAATGGATCATGTACTGTGCTACCAATTCTGTTATGTCTTGCAAAAATGATAATCATGGGATTGCAATGTATGGCATAACAGGCATCTGGACTTAAATATACGGGTGTTCACACTAGTAATCCCTAGGGTCCTCGGCATGGCCTTTGTCCGACTGCGGAGGAATCTGTTGCATGGTGTTGGCCTGATGGACCGCCTGCAGTGCATCGCGGCCTCCAGAGTTATTGTTCCAGCGCTCGCCCCCATGATTTCCGCCCCTTGCACCACCACACTCGCCACCAGATATGCCCCTCCTCTGGTTGTTGCACTTGTCATGGAGCTTCTTGAGCTCGTAGTAGTCGTCGGTGGGGTGTCCATGCCTCTTGTGGAGGTACAGTACGCGCTCCTCACGATGGCCCTTTTGGTCTGGCTCGAAGGCTAGGATGATGGCGGTCTTGCGCTTGGAGTACTTGTCCTTTTCATTTCTCTTGGATGAGATCGAGGCCTTGGGGTAGTCTCTTCTTTAGCGAGGCCGAACATCCACCCGCCCCCGCCTTGGTGCACTTTTCAATCATGACGAAGAGCTCGGCATCCATGGTGAGTCTCTCACCACGGATGCCTATCTTCTCCCTCATCTTGACGTCCTTGACGCCCTCGAAGAAGGTGGTAATGACGTTGGAGTCCAAGATCTTGGGGATCTTGTTGCAGACTCAGCTGAACCTTTGTAAGAACTTGAAGAGGGTCTCTCCAGGTTGCTGGCACACTTGGCAGAGGTCAAAGTATGTGAGCGGGCGCTCGTAGCTCCCCTTGAAGTTCGCAATAAAGAGGGAGCTAAGCTTGGCCCACGAATGGTTGGATTCCTTAGGAAGGTTCATCAGCTATGTGCTGGCAATATACTTCAGGCAAAGGGGAATCCAGTTCGCCATGATGCGGTCGTCGCCTCCCACGGCCTCGATGCCCGTGGTGTAGAGCTGCAAGAACTTTCACGGGTTGGTCATTTCGTCATAACGTGCAGGCATCTCCGAACGGAACTTGTGCGTCTAGACCACATAACGGATACAGCCGTTGGCCTGCACCGCCTTTCCGTTTGCGAGGGCCAAGCGGTTTTGCTGACCCATTGCGGCAATTTCCTCGGCGATATGGTCTTCGCGCCAGCACCGTGGCCATGGGGGGGGTGAGACAATCTGGCAGTTGTTGGTCGCCGGTGGGGTCCCCTGGTTGGGCATGGGGGCCCTGTCACGACACTGGGCCAGCAACGAGCCCCTAGCCCCCAGTTCTCGGTCCTTGCCCTGAGCCCCCTGCTCTCGCAGGGAAAGTGTGAAGACATCGAGGAGCTCGGCAATCCGGTCACACCACCTCACCTTGCCTGGGTCGGCCATTGGGTCATCCAGGAGCTCCTACACCATGCGCCTAGCGACTTTAGGGGTGAGAGGCTTGGTGTGGCCACACGAGGACACGGTGCAGCAGAGCGAGGTGGCACCGCGCGAATAAGACAGGGACTCCCGTGACGGGCGGTAGGTAGAACCCCCATACTCCACGGTCCACGGGTCCTACTCGCAGGGAGTACGTCACGGAGTTAGCTCGGTCTAGGCCTTTCTCTCCGCGTGACGGAGCACACGTTCTGCGCGGGTCGACATGTGGCCGAGGTTGGTGAAGATCTTGGAAGAGCGCCTCAGCCCCCTACCTAGCGCGCCACATGTCGGAGATTTGTCACGTGAAGGAACTATGATCCAACGATCCCTTGGTTCGAGAGGGGGATGAACACGCGTTCCTAAGGATCCTCGACGACGATGGAAATGGCGGAGTAAGAACACGACAGAGAGGTGAAACAGGTTTTTTTACCCAGGTTTGTGACCCTCGTGCGGAGGTAAAGCCCCTACTCCTTCTTTGTTTTATTGCTCGCTTGCTTCACGAGGGTACAATGGAGTTGCGAGTCTAGGGTTTAGATCGCTGGAGATCGACATGTTCGAAGGTAGGAGAAGGGTCTCTTATATAGGACGGCATCAGGCCTCTTCCCCCAGCCTTTGGGCAGGAAGGGCGTCCACAGTGCCGCTTCTCGAGATCCCAGTCTAGGAGACTACTTTTGGTGGACTTAGTCTAGCTCGTTGTAAATCAGCCTCCCTTGACGTCGCTTGTATTCATCTGTCGCTCTCTGCTTTTTTCCCTTTTTCACCAACACGGCAACATGAGGAGCATTCCGACACGATATCGCTTGTCCTTTCCCTACAGAAGGGCAGGCGGACTGAGGCTTCCTTTATCGATGCAGCTGGCGCTACAGGGCCACTGCACTCACTGTTGGACCATGGCTCACGCTTTTCTCTACGAAGTTACCGTCCTTCCCTCGACGCGCTCCGAGGTATACGAGGCTTGAGGGTGTACCGTTGCACTGTGGCAGGCTCCCTCGGGAGACGGGGGCCTCGCGGCGTCGCATGGTTGGGCCACCTCTAGAGGCGCTGATGCCTCTCGAGGCTGGCGGTTTCTCTAGTTCATGGGCTCGTCAATCTTGGGGACGTGGCACCCCGGTTCCTAGATCCCTGACACCACGTCGTCCCGATTCTTTTCAGCGGTGGTATGGACGCTGGAGAGGACACGTGTCACGGTCGCAATGGAGCCCAGCGCTTTCAAGAGGTGAGCCCAAGGTGAAAGATTTTAGACCGCAGATGTGTTACCTGCGTGATGTCCTACCCCGCGTCACAGGATAGTGGACCTCGCGCGCGCCATGGGCTCGCCATCATCGTCTGTGTGCAGGACCACCCGCGGTGAGAGGCGTTCATATTGCGACACGTCTCCACACCCTTCGGGTGGAGGGGAACACCAAAAGTCGACGTGACAGCGTGAGTCCATGTAGCCCGCGTCTTCTCACGATCATCCCCCCTTTAGACGATGTGGCGTTGGAAGCCCATGACGGTCGTAGTTTCCCGCAAACGCGGAGCCCACCCAGGGCCGACATGGTGATGTAGAATCTACCGAGTCGTGTTTTCTCGTGGCTCTAGGGCTGCCAACAGTTGACATGGCGCGATAAGTCCATGTCAATCGCGGTTTCGCATGGACGTGTAAACCTATACAATCTGTCAGCATAGACCGTAGACTATGTGGGTTCTCGCGGGTGTACAGCCAAGATGGCAGTGTTATCGTGTGTGAGAGAGCACGTATGGCAGCGTGATCTTTCTTGACTATGATAGAATAGGTGGGAGCGTAGATTCTAGCCGTACGCCAGTTCTCGCGGGTGGCTAAAAAATGTGCATCGCAAGGCTTTCTGATACAACGCCGCGTCTACCTTTATCGCTAACGTTCCGTCTATAAAGGCCTGTTCTCATTCAAGGCCTTCACATATAGCTATTTCGGTTTGTCCCTCTCCCGTTCTCGGTTTCACTCAGCCATCCGGTGAACACATCCAAACCGACTGCTGGAGCTTCTCTCAGGAGGGAGATGGAGCACGGCGTATGTACGTATGCCTTCCGTCCACCATCGGCGTACGTACACTGTGTCGTGTTCCTACCGGCCACCGTCGTAAGGTTCTTACGTTGCTCCGGAGAACATTCCAGGAGCGGTTGGGGTGTCTACGATGGTGGCCGATAGAAGAACGAGTCATTTTTCTGCATGTCGTGCGGAGCTAGCCTCGTCTGCTTCTTCGCGTTGCCTTTTCTTCTTTTGCTCTGCATCTTCCTTTCTTTTCTGTTTTTCTTTCTGTATTTATTTTATGACTCCTTGGCTTTACTCTTTCTTATGCGTCTTTCCAAATGCATAAAATTATTTTATCGTGTTGTTATTCTCTTTCTTCTTTTTCCCTCAAATCCCTTAAAACAATTTCTGTTGCTTCTTTTTCTTTGTTTTACTATCGAGTTCTTCCTTTTAACCTTTCGCCATCGTTGCTTTCTTCCTATTTAATTTTTCTCTTTTTTGCCGTCTTTGACATCTCAGTATTTTTTCTCGTTTGTATTATTGGATTTCTAAATATTTTATCGTCCTGTTATTCTCTTGCTTCTTTTTTCCTTGCTGTCCTGTTCTTCCTTTTCTCCTTGTGTCGTCTTTGCTTTCTTCCTTTTTACTTTTTCTCTTTTTGTGTATTTGATGTCCGACTACTTCTTTTCATGTTTGTATTCTCACGTTTCTAATACGCTATTTTGACTGTTTTTTATCTCTCTCTGTCTTTTGTCTTCTTTTTTCTTTTTCGTTTTCCTTTATTATGCTTAATTTATTTTTCCATTTCCTTTACCTTAATTTGTTGTTTCGTTTTTTCAAGATTTTGTGAAGCCTATGATGTGACCTGCGGCAGATTCAACTCAGTCTGTTAGCTCCTGACAGAATGTTGTTCTAACTACTTGGCTCAGATGTTGTCAGACCACTTTATGATAATGAGAACGGTTCAGATACAAGCTAACGACTAAGATCTTACGGATTTATACCTACACATTTGTATCTGCCGTCATACGACCTGAGGTTGCGTAAACGATAACGTTTAGATTTTACAAACAGAAAACATCTAAAATGATAATAACGTATGATTCTAAACTACGGAACTTTACGTTCTCAGAGAACGTTAATGCATTCACACCATACATGAACGAGGGAGGGTACACGTGATACTTCGATGTGTGACATTCACATTATACTTGAATGAGGGAGGGTACACATGATACTTGGACGTGGGATACTATACCCTGGATGTTTAGCATGGACACGATACTTCGATGAGGGAGTGTGGACATGACACTTTGACGAGGGAGCGTGCACAAGACACTTGGATGAAGGAGTGTGGATGTGACATTTGGACGTATACTTGAACGATAGAGCGTGGAAGACACATGGACGAGGGAGCATGGACCCGACAATTGGACGTATACTTGGACGATTGAGCGTGGACATAGTACTTGGATGATAGAACGTGGATACGGTATGAAACACCCTCGAATTGACCCTGTGCAGATTTCAACGATTCCCACCAAAACCAGCATAGAAACGATTCAAAGATGTCCATCAGGCACTTGCGTGCGGGTGGAAAACGAGGTAAAAATCATTACACAATAGTTCATGATGGAATCCACATAAACATATATATAAATATATATATATATACAAGAACGACTCAATGAGCCAAGAATACAGATATACAGTACAAAGATCCAAATCACCTTAAAAACGATACTACATTCGAGTACGGATAAGATGAAAATGGGGCTAAGAGACCTAAAGAATAACCAATGGCGTCCATAACCTTACCCAAACCAAGACAGAAGGATAACCCTTCTAACATGATCGATCTCAAACCTGCTAAAACAGAAGGGGTGCCAACAAAAGGCAAAGAAAAAAGAGAGCGGTCAATACTAAGACTAATACATGGCGAGGACTTAGAATTCGGCGGCTCTCGCCTACATGGTACTCCCTCCATCCCAATTTAGGTTGCATATAAGATTTTATGAAAGTCAAACTATACAATGCTTGACCAAGTAGTTTAAAACAATTATAAACTTATACAATTTCAAATTAATAATATTAGAATTGTGTTGAAATATATTTTCATAATATATACATTTTATGTCATACATATACAAATTATTTTGTGTATTCTTGGTCAAACTTTACAAAGTTTGACTTGCACGTAAAATTATGCACAACATAATATGGGATGGAGGGAGTATGGTGGACTAAAACGGCAGGACAGCATGCACTAATCAACCTATAGAGACTCGGTACACCTGTCGGCTATCAGAGATATAAGAAAAACCTATTCGAACCCAACCTGATACTAATATCAAACATACCCTTCCTAGTATTTCCCCCTCGAGACCAAACGAGGAAGTCCTGCCGAGGAAACTCACACAGTTGTCAGTTTTATTCATTCTTTCCATGATGGTTATCCAACTTACTAGTCATATTAGATACAAGTTAAATTATAATAGTAAACTTTAGTTATACTTTTCTATGATCGAGATACTGTGCTCCATGTCATCCATCACCGCGTACAAGGATTTTTGAAAATATTTAACCCTGCAGGGGTACACCAAAGTTTCCACACGCACCTACACCCTTGTTGTCAGATCAGGTAGGTACAAGATTACAAAACATATACCCAACAATATGTCGATGGGGTTTCGGACATGACGTTTCCCAGACCCAAAGTAAATACATGGGGGCCACCCCACTAAGCTACCCTCAACAAAGTCAACTCCCAGATTTTTAATCTCAGATGCCTGTTATACCGTACATCACAATCTCAGAATTACCATTTTTGCGAGACATAACAGATTGGTAGCACAGTACATAATCCATTACAAACCATAATAGTTTTACAAATAGTTGATCTCATAATCAGGTCTGATTACAATTAAAGCAGCAGAAATAATAATAGTAGCATGGTCGGGGCTCCATCTTCACGGTCACAGGAAATGCTGACGATGGGAGATGATCCTGGTTATCGTAAGCGTCCTGCTGTCCATCCTCCTTGTAGTCTCCTTCATAGTCTGGCCACAAGAATAGCCAGGGAAAAAGCCATGAGTATTTGGAAGAACTCGCAAACTATTACTAAAGAGGTAAGGCCAATCTAATAGGAATCCTAAGCTCTAGGTTTGTTTGCCACAAGGCAATTTTATTTCAACCAGTATCTAGTTATAGAAGCCTAACTTTAGTTGTATAAGTTACTTAGGTGGGAACCTACTTTCATCGCCACAACCTGTGGGGTCAAGTCAAAGTCACCTTTCAAGTCACGGGTCATTTTGGAAAACATCTGACAACGGGAATAGTACGGCCATCCAATTGTCCATAACCACAGACGCGGCTATTCGAATAGTTTGACACTCTACAGAGGTGGTCACTTTCACGACAACGTTCGATACATCCGTTAGGAATAACCCTGAATCATAATACTTGGTATGCGGATAATAAATCCTAACCTTTGAATTGTACACCCTAGTATAGGCACCTCCCCTATGAGTTTGGCCTCCCAACCATGGCCATCTGTCATCTTGGGAACTGCATAGGTGGACAATCACATTCACGAGGTAGCCTCAGCTCACCACATTCCGCGAGGGAACCCAAACTAAGACACATAAACTTCTAGTCAAGCCCTAGCCAAATTCGGGTATTGTGGTTATACGGTATAATTGGAATGGTATCGCATCCGAACCCAACCATCAGTTTTTATCAAAGTCAGGTCACATACTTCATTCATTATCATCTTCAACTCATTGTGTCCATAACACATGTCAAGACATTTCAATGGAATGACTCATCATTCCAAGGTTTTCATAATCATTTGTTCCCATCTAGATTGATCAAGTTTAGTTTAGCACTAGCATCTACAAAATAGGGATGTCACTAGTTATGGGATGCTAAGCTAGTGTATCTACCTTCGTCAAGTTCCAAGCTCTTGATGACCCTTTCCTAATCTTCCACTAATCACCAATTAATTAACTACTGGAACAACTTTGCAACAAGGGGTAACAAGTAAATCTTGCAAGTAAAACTGGGATTTGGTATAATCAAAGGGGTATCACAATTGCTTGCAAGTGAGGCTTGCATGGTTAGCTTATCTTGCCTTGGTTGGTAAGGTGGTCAAAGTTATCATCCTCGTCTTCGTAGAATTCCTCCTCTTCGTAGCCCGAATTGGTACTAGCGTCTGTAAATAAATATGAGGTACACAATCACCAAACAATACTTAACTACTACTATTTATCACACAAGCGTCATACTAGATGATCTAGCATCATCTCTATTATTACAAGAAAAGGGGTGATAAGATTTTATTTATCTTATTTTTAGAGAAGTAATTTCTACTCATTGAAAAGTTAATTAAGATTTAATATTTTCCAATTCAAATATGGGATCATATTAAAATATGTCATCACCACATATCCTAATACTTGAGAATGTGATTTAAAGTGCTTGGCCTAATTTACAAAGCTTAACGCTCCTATTTAATAATATTTTGGAGGCTAGAAATGACTATAAAGCCATTCTTTAATTTTGGTCCAGGACTCCTATATGTAAGTATGTATATTTTTACATATTCAGAAAGGTCTTGTCCAATGTGATTTTTGAGAGTTGGAATCAACTCAAAATCACATATGGTTGATTTTAGAAAAATGTTTGAAGTGATAAAAGCTGCTGTCTTGTTATTTTTAGTGAGGGTGATCCATAGTTTCAAACAATTTGAATCCAATGGGAGTGACTAGAGATTTTCATATACTTTCAAAAAAATCAAATTCATTCAATTTAGTTCTGTGAATCTTCCTGAATTGTTTTTTAAAGTTACCTACAGTAGGGGTTTCAAATAAAAGACAAATCTAAATTTGAATCGCTGGGCTGCGCGCGGGAATGCAACTGGGCTGGCCCAACTACGCAACCCAAGCGCAGCGGGCTGCTCCGGTGCTGGTCCTACCCAGGGGCGAAGCCAAGGGGAGACTAGCAGGGGTCAGACCCCCCTAACAATCTGTAGCATACTATTTAGCATTAATCATAATTATTAGTTGCCTATTAGGCTCAAGTATAGTCTATAGGTTTAATCGTTCAATCCTGAAATCTACAACGCACAAGGGTACATCCCATTAGCCCATGATTTTTATTAAGGAAGTGATTGCCCAGGACATGGAGTAGCTATATTCACGGAATGAATATGTGGATCGATACCTCGTTGAGACTTTATACATCTATACACGCTCTCTCCCATAAAACTATTCAACTGACGACAAATCGATGACCGACACCTCTCGTCTCATTGCATGTGGCTGCCACCCGTCGTAGGGCACCGCCGGCGACTGGCACCCGCCACAGGCATTGTCTACGGTTGTGGCTTGGGGCCCTTTGTCGACCATTTCTAACTTTCTATATCGTCGTGGAGGCACACGTGTTTCCATCGGATGCCTCACACAATCGTCTCATATTTAGGCTTAAATCTAAGGTACATTTGCTTGAGTATCTCGTCTAAGAAGTTCAAAGAGTGAACGTAAATCATATTTTATATTACAATCTACTTCATATTAATTTGTACTTATGGTTCTATTATGAATAAGTTTGGTTGATTATGAACTAATGGTTGGTATTGGTTGTCAAAATTTTGATTTTGACAATCTTCGTATTCTTCGCCCCCCTATGTCGGAATCCTGGCTCCGCCCCTGGTCCTACCCGTCAGCGGCTAACAACATGCGAAGCGGTATCTTCTATTTTGGGCCTTACGATTAGAGCGCGATCGACGGCTGAGCGTCGTCGTCTCCGTCGCAGTTCTCGCGCGGGATAGAACCCTAGCGCTACGGCGGGGGTCGTCAAGGGATTACCAGGGCTCCATCTAGGTGCGGAGATGGGGGCGAACGAACGAATCGATGACGGCGGTTCGACGGGTGGTCACGGCAGCTCCTGGGGCGGCTCCTAGCATCGGCTCCTTCCTTCCTCTGCAGAAGTGGAATCCGATGAAATTCCGGGGAGGTGGTGCTCTCCTTGCTCTAGGGTTGGGTCAGAGAGGTTCCTAGGTGAGAGAGGAGTGGAATGATGTGCATTTTAAGGTCAGGCTCGGGCTCGCCGGCGGCATGGCTTGGGCTCGCAGGCGACGCAGTTACAGTGAGCTATAGGCATGGCCAAGTGTATAGGTCGATGTGGTTCTTTAGGGCGATCGTCATGCACACAGTGGCATGGCGAGGGGCGATCTAAATCATTCTATAACGTCCGTGCTCTGCGGCGGTACCATCGGCAATCATCACGACGTACGGTGGTCACGGTGCTCACGCGGTCAAACGAGCATGTCTAGGATCTTGCTGGAGTCATGGCTAACATAATGGCGCAAGGTGAGGGCGAGGTGCGGCGTGTGCGCGCGGGATTGCTCGGCGCTCTGGCGCGGCGACCGGCAAGGTCGGGCGTTAAATGGGCACGGTTTGCCGGAATCTCCTCAAGCGGTCTTTGGTCGAGGCGTGCACATGCAGAGGCGGTGAGGTCAGGGCTACCTCCTAGACATCGTGGGCGAGGGCGGCGCAGTCTGTGGCGGCGTGTCCGCGTCGGGGTGGCAAGGTGAGCTCGGGTACGATTTTTGCACTTCTTATTTGATCTAGTGAGAGAGCTCCTTTGCACGGGCTGGTACTGAGGGCATTAAATGCATGACGTGTGAGCTCGGTGAGGTCACAAGATTATCAAAGGTTTGATCAAAATTGTGTATAGTGGTTGAGTTTGTACTATGATCACCAAGTGTTCGATCTAATGGCTGCAAGAACTAAACCATCACATTTTCCAGTGATTTTTGGTCGGTGTTATGGTAGTAATATTGGTAGTCTCTGGGTGCAAGGATTTGCTAAGTGGTGAAGGTTTGAGTGGTTTTCCAAAAATGGCTATCTTGATACATAAGATAGATTCAATTTTGAATTGTCTCTCAAATGGGTTTGGATTTGTTTCTGCAAGGTTGGAAAGCTCCACTAGGTTTAGTGTCACTAGGTCTAGCAAGGGGAGAAAAGAAATGCAAAAGTTTCTGTTTGAGATTAGTTGCTACAGATGCTCAAAGTGGGCTAGTGGTTAACTTGGGCAGAAATGACCATTAGGTCATATGCTTCATATTTGGATTTTCTTTTGTTTTGTTCTGATTTGGAAATGACCTAGATGATATGGTTTTGATCTTTAAACCAACTCTCATCATTTAGAACAATCAAACATGGCATTGAAAGCATTCATACACACAAGCAATAAGATTTGATTTTAATTAATAAAAGCTTTTGTTAACCCTAATCTTGATTAATTAGAAACTGATCCTCATTAATATTTTTGGGGGTGTTACATACCTTCCCCCCTTAAACAGAATCTTGTCCCGAGATTCAGGAAAAACTAGGAACTATAGAGATTGGGAAACTCGGTCCTCATGTAATCTTCGTGTTCCCAAGTGGCTTCTTCTTTAGTATGGTTGCTCCACTAGATCTTGAGATACTTGATACTCCTGGTCCGGGTAGTTCGAAAAGCTTCTTCCAAAATACGAATGGGTACTTCTCGATAGGTTAAATTTGGGTTGATTTTAATGTCTCTGTGATCGAAGTTCTAGGAATCTCCTGTCGTCTCTAGAACTTCTAAACATTTCCGAAGTAACAAAACATGGAACACATCATGCACGGCTAACATCTCTTCTGGCAGTTCTATCTGATAAGATACCTCTCCTCGGAGACTTAGAATCTTGAAGGGTCCAATGTATCTGGGTGCAAGCTTTCCTTTGAGTTGGAAACGCTGCATTCCTTTCACACTACAAGAAATCTGGTCTATTGCAACAATAATTATTGCAACAGACAATTTCCGTTGCAATAGAATGCAATATCACCACGAGATTCCCGTTTGTGGCAATAGCCTCCACATATTGCGACAATTTAGTTTCATCGCGGTAACTACCTTTTTTGTTGCAATAGAGGACGTGTATTGCAACAAAACACATTGGTGTTGTAATATGGTGGCCCTATTGCAACAATTTCGTGTTGTTGCAGGAACTTGTCACATTGTTGCAATAGAGACTAGCTAATGCAATGAAAGAAAAAGATCGTGGTAATATTTGGATAGATATTGCAACATTTTCCCATGTTGCGCTAAGTATTCATATTTTTGCAAAAAACTAGCTTGTATTGCAACAAAATACTTATTTGACATAATAGCAGTTTTTTGCCTTCAACCTCATTTTGTTGCAATAATTATTGCATATTGCGACAAGATGACATATGAAGTACTCCCACCGTCTCAAAATATATGTCTCAGATTTTTCAAAAATTATATGAATCTAAACATTTTACTACTCCCTCCGACCCATATTAGTTGACTTGGATTTGTCAAAATTTGGATGAACCTATATACTAAATAGTGTCTAGATTCATTCAAATCTAGACAAATTTAAGTCAACTAATATAGGTCGGAGGGAGTATATAGATTTAATATAAATTTTGACAAACCTGCTACATCTATTTCGAGTTACAAAGTAATAGTTCTATATAAACTTTTAAATTACAAATCGCTTGTGACGACCCACGCTGTTGAATCGGACACGCACAATAAAAAAAAGTTGGATTTGACAAAAACACCTACATGTCGCACTTAGTTTTTCTCTGTAGCTCACTCCGTTGATTGAAAAAAATGACCCGTCACCTACCTCCCACCTACTGATGTCTCCCTGCCATTCCCCATTCGCATGGTCGCAAGCTTCATCTCCCCAACTCGTATAATTATAAGAAAAAGAGGTGTGAGCGCTAAAAAGGAAAAAAGAGCTCACCCCTATCCTAATGAGAAACTCGACATCCCACTCTCTCCTAGTCCTATCTCTAGTATCCTCGCTCTGTACCACTCATCCTCTCCCCTTCCGATTTCTCCTCACTGACGGCGGTAAATGGCAGCTCCAACCCCCAGTTCTTGCTACTGGCTCGACTTCTTCCTCCTACCTAGAGCTGGCCTCGACGACTTCTATCCCCAGCGCTGCCACTGCCGTGCCATCACAGGCTCTGGTGTGAGATCTTCCTCCCCAGGTTACCCTCATCCGGCTCTAGGACTGGCTCCTCCCCTCGTTCCCCTCCGACGGCGCTAGATCGTGCCTTCCCTTGTCTCTCTATGGATGCCGCGAGTTCGACCCCCTACCATGCCTCCCCGCCAGTGATGCAACGACCGACCCCTCCCCTACTTCGCCATCGTTCACCTCAGGTTGTGTCGCAAGCCTCTCGGTTGACGCCCCTCTCCACCTTGCGCAGTACTGGTAATTTTTCATCCCCTTCGTCTCAATTGTGGTATCTTCATAATATTGTTTGATAGAAAAATGGAAAATAGTGAATCAGCACATTGACAAATGGTAATTTGTCTATGCAATAGTGAAACATAGTCATGCATGAAAATGGTGTCTTTCTCTAACTATTAGATATGTTTCATAATAATGGTGGCTTGTGAATGAAAGTGGTAATTTGTCATCCCCTTGTCTAATCCAAAATTCTTAATCAAGAATTCTCTAATCTGTTTTTCATCTTCTCTAATATTTTGGTATCTTCATAACATTGACTCGTAGATATTGTTTGATAGAAAACATGGTCCAATGGTTATGGTAGGAATCATCACCTAATTGATTGATTTGAGCCTGTAAGTACGCAGACCTAGGTATGTAGTCCATGGTACGCAGACCTGAGAAGAATTAAAAGGCAGGAGAATCTTGACTATTTCTATTGGTCAAGTTTGTGGAATCTGATCTCCAATTCATTTGATGGAATAAAGCAGATTTATTATATTTATGCTGAAATCGTCTTTTCCTCCTTCTGCCTGTGAAGTTGATGATTGCTTAGGAGTTCAGATGTCCATGTGCAACTTCCCAACGCTAACCATCGACGGTGACTGCAGGGTCTCGAGAAAGGTGAATGGAATATTAGGACCTGATTGATTGATCACCCCAAATTTGCTAACCTTTTGTGATCTGCGGAAGGTAAGTGAAACATGAGTTCTGTGTCTCTCTTGACTTACTATCTAAATTAAGAGTTCTGTTCTTTCCATCATTGGTGGCAAGTTTTTAATTCACTCGAAATAAACAATAGCTACTCAAGGATCTTGCCATCTTTTATTACCTGTTTATTTGTGTGGTCACGCAAGTAAACGCCTATCTCCTCTAAACGATACTCATAATGTGCGAGCTGCTCATATATAATATGTTGGATCTGATTAGCTCTTTAGTGTTTTCCTCCACAAGACCCCATCCTATGGTACTTTCACGAAATCATCATCCTATCCTATGGTTAACATGCTTTTAGTTACAATCCTCTATATTTGTTTGTTCTGTCCTCTGCATTTGTGTTGCATTCATAGTAAGATCCAAAAAAAAGCTGCTTATAGTTTTATTAATGGTTGGAATATTTATGAGCAGCATTTTATGGGGACGGAGCATGTACATTTTACTTTGCCTCTCGCATACAAATTTATGAGCAGCATTTTATTTAATAATGACAGCATTCTTAACTTTATTTTTCAGTGATTTCGATGTTGGGTCAACAAGCCATATTTCCTCATTGTTTGATCTTATTCATACAAACTTCTTCTGGACGACTAGAAGATTGGTGCAAATGCAGTTATATTATATATGAAAACAAGTATAGATCAAGCATATTTTAGCACTCATCAAGACACTTGCCAAGTAAGTATACCGTCTAAACTGAAAATACCACGATCTTATGTTTGTTAGGTGCGTACTAGTTACATGAGTTAGTGCATGGGTGTGTTCTATAAATCACCTTTCAATTTTGGAGGACATGGAAGTGATCTTTTTTCCTTTCTGATACAGAATATATGTGTACATTGTAGGATGTTCAAACACTCAACAATTCAAAACCGATCATGGCCTATCACATAGAAGATAGTAGTAACGTATAGTCTTGTAGCAGAAACATGTAGTCTTTAACAAGGAGAAAAACACCTCAGAGGTCCTGAAAAAGAGAAACAACATTTGTCATAGTCAAAAAAAATATCATTAGTAACTATAAAGAGCTTTAAAATGAAGAAAAGGTGACTGCAAAAAACCAAAAATTAAATAAGACATGTTACCATAGTGCATGATTTATCAACCACTTTGCAACAAATTTAGTGATGAAAGTTGCGTCATTTCTGCTGGATAAATTTCCAGCACAACAAAATATGAGAAGGCAATATATTATGTGGCTCTTTTTAGAAATTTCATCAGAAAAAACAACTTACTAAACTATACAGTTGTACATGAAGAAACAACATACTACATGTAATTTATACCATGATATCCTGTGTGAAATGGCACTTGTTCTTTTGCCAATAGGAATGAATATTGAACATGTAATAGCACATAAGAAATGTAGAAACTACAGTATAAGGTCAGGAACTATCAGACCATATTTCAGCTTCACACAAATGTACAAACCAAGAAAAGCAAATGAAAGATAATATTTTTCATGGGAGGACAGATTCTAACACATCAGACAGTTTATAGGGATTGTGAGTCACGAACCACTACAATAATTTTTATACATTTTTTGAACTGGAAGCTAGAAATTTACAACATATATAATAGAAAGGTTTTAGTATGTGGGAGCTAAATGTTCTTGTCAAGATATTAGAAACTGGAAGCTAGAAATTCTTACCAAGATATTAGAAACTACACGAAGAACCTGTGGTCATCATCCAACTCTTCTTGTCCCAATGGAGCAACATGGCCATTATTTATGTAAGCCTCATCATCATCATCATCGATATCATCATCAAATTCGAAAAGAACATCTTCAAACTCAACCGGTTTTATATTTTGGATGACAGTAGAATCAACGTTGGATCCTTCATCATCGTGTCTGCACCAACTAGTGATCTCTTCAGGTACAGTAGTTTCTGGCACCATAATTTCTGCATCGAAGACATCCAGTACGTCTGCATCACCACCTTCATCGGCTTCAACAGCTTCATCGAGGCATACACCATTTAAAACAGAAGGAGCAAACAAATTTCATGGATTCATTTTAATAACACTAGCATGATGGCCCTCGCAAATGCGAGGGCATTGTCTTAGTTGTGTCGAAATTGATTGAGATATAATATTCACATTATGCTAAAAATAATACCAATTCACAATCATAAAATGCTTCTTAATATATGCCACATGTGAATGGAACATTTATATCATCTCTATGTAGGGGATTTCCTATGATATACCTGACAATTTTTTTATCATATATTTTATATCGAGAGTGTTTGACCATTATGTTATTTGTAAAAAATTGGTACTATTGGTGATGTGTGTGTTTTGTGTATGGAAATACATCACTACATCGAATTACAATTTTGACCATGATTTTTCCATAGGTCTTATGTTATATGAGTACGCGATGTCAACCTCTAGTTTGTCGGTTAGTGCATCTTGAAAGATCAGATAATGTGCATAAAATTATTAATCAAAGAATAAGTGCATCTTACATGAATCATAAGAGTTTTTTTATCTCAATACACATCTATACAAAGCATACACGATATTGATGCATCATATATGAAGAATCTATAATCCGAACAAAAAATAAGATGAAACACAGAAAGTTAGATATATATGCAAGTACTACCTGAAAATAGAGAGAAATACTATATACCACTCTTCAGTTATGTAGATTACTACATTATGAATATCATACGATCATTCTTATTCTTGGACTGCTCTATCAGCTATTATGAATTCCAGTTTTGAGTTGTATATAAGCTAAACCCATTGGCAATAAAAAAGTCCATATAAACTGAATTCTTGTAATTACAAATACTATAATAATGAGGAAAAAACATGTAAGCTAAATCCATGTGAAACTGTCAAGTAGTACATAAATGTGTATTAGGACGTGTAAGCACCATGGTCAAGTAGTACATAAATCTGTTGTTAACCACTTTAGCCTACTTGCCATACATTCAATGTATTGACCATTCATGGCTGCAACGTTTTATGTTGCAGGTTATATCGTATCTGAGTGATTGTTCATAGGTCGCGAGACTCCACTCAACAATTGTTCGTCTGTGGCATATTTGGATGATGAAGATCTACCTTGTATTCATTTTCTGCTGTGTACTTGAATAAATAATGTAAATTCTGGATCATATTCGTTGTATTTATGATGCATAGTTATATTTGGTATCATTTTGTACTGTGTGTGCCAGTGAACCGATCCAGGGATTGGCACTATACACATGAACTCAGCCTTATCAGGCGAGGGTGTTACAAGATGGTATCAGAGCTGTGTGTTGACTGTAGGATCGTGACCTTAGAAATGGATTAGTAATAGAAGACCTCTATTAGGAGAACAATCATATTTTATACTTATTAGAGTCCTTATATTCCTTATATATCTTTTCTAGAACCTCTTCCTATTCAAACATTTATAGTTGTCCATTATTATGATACCTATATGAGAGTTAGCTAAGTAAAAGAACAAATAGTATGACATAAATAAACATCTCATCAAGTTTGGTTAGGTCTAGACCACCATGTTCTATCTCTTTGGAGATCATCGCTATCGTGTTAGCATATTGTTCTTACCAACTTATGTGGTATGACAATATAGGTTGCTTGCTTGTTTGTACTGAACCAAATCATGTGATGCCTTGTTTAGGATCTGTTGTTTTGAAACTCTAAAGTTGCTAGAGTTTTCGTGTGGTTTTAAAATTATTTTAAAGGTGTGAATTGATTGAAATTCGTGGGATTACTGCTGTAGTTTTCTGCCTGACCTGTTGTACCGCGCGATTTTTCATATTTTTATTGGTAACTCAGAAAAATCTAAAAAATAGGATCTGGAGCATAATTACCTGTAGTACATGCAAAAAAATTGGCTAAAATTCCTGAGGAGTTTAAGGTGCCCAGAAAAATTCGTTAAACCTGTTGTACCATTTTGACAGATTTAGTTTATTGCTTATATGTTGCTATGTTTTACTCTAGTATTGTTCCCAATGCTTTCAAACTATTTTGTGGTTATATACTGCTATATTTAGACCCCTGTAATGTTATTATACAATTGTTTGATTGTGTGTTGATCGCTTATGATTGTTTCCTTGTTTGTGACATTGATTGCTTCATATAGTTATGGGTAGGATTATTTTCTCAGTCGTCCCTTTCCTATAGAATCTATTCTTCCCTATCTTGAACCCTTGGAGATATAATGATGTGTTAAGTGGAAGGTTTGACAACACAATGCATTTAGGAAGGAGAATGCTTTATCTAATGGAAAAAAAAGAGATGTGGGAGTATGAAGTGTTGAAATGATGTTATGTAGTAGATTACGCAACCGGAAAGTTGAAGTATCGATAGTTTAGTTTTAGTAGTAGCTTTGTTGATTGAATACATGGGAGTATACATAGAGCATTAGTTCGTGCCCATGGAAACATTCTTCAAGGCAAGTGAGAATGCCCGAGTGATAGAAAAACGTGATTCACCTATCCTCATACAGGGTGATGATTTGGGTGCAGGATGGATTGATCACCATTCCTACTACTCTTTTTATTCGCTCTTGTACTGTTGGCTTTGCGAATCTTGAGTGCCCTTTTTAACCTTAGCAAAGAGTCGACGTTGAGCCTAAACCCTAGAATGGTGTATTGTTACACCCTTCTAAAAGCATCCATTGCTAAGCATAGGAATGTACGGTAAGAATGAATCCCAACCATGAATTATGGGCACCGTGAAGTAAATGTTCCCTATTTGCCCACCATGAGAGTTTTGCTAGTTTAAGAAGTGCTTTCTCGGAAACTATCAATCATGATGTTTAGAATATGCTAGAGACATTGTGCCAATAAAAGTCTAAATGAGAACCAATCTGAGCAAGTGAATCCTCGAGAAATGACCTAGTCAATTTTATTTTAAGGGTGGTAGCATCCTAATGGACTCCGAACCTTTCTTTCTTTCTAGCCTTCCCAAATCTTGGGATGAGATTTCTTTTAAGGATGGTAGTCTGTCACATCCAAAAATTCTCCTAATTTTGGAATGTGAAATAAATAAATAAATTTGATTGATTGTTTGACTATGTTGAAAATTCTCAAAGAGAAGAAATTTTTTGAATAGAAAATCCTCTCAACCTTGAATTCAAAATCTTATATTCTTTTGTTATGACCTAAGTAGACATATAGGCAAAAGGGCATGGATTGATTATGGATTGTAGAATTGGTGTGCAATATTTCAAAATGAACATCATGAAGCATTCATAAGCATTTCATTACATCCATGCAAAGTTCTCACAAACTGAATTCAAATCCTGGTATCTAAATCCTATAGTTGATTCGCCCAAATGTTCCTAAAGGTAATTAAATTGACTTTATAAAACCCAGTGTTGCTAAGGTATAAATTATTGATAATTATAGCCTAAAGAGATCCAATTAATATTACAAAATTTTAGAAACAAAATTGAGCTCATTTGGAGCTATTATGAAAAAGTTATGGAATAAATACAAACAAATAAAGATATAAATAAAATGGAATATACAAGGATTTATAAATCCACTACTTGCAAACTAGTAAAAAGATTAAAAATATGATCTTACAATGATTTATTCGATATTAAAAAAATTTAGAAACAAGAATCGTGTCCATTTGGAGTTCGTATGCAAAAGATATGAGGGAAACAAGTAAATAGAAAAAGAAAAAGAAAAAAAAGAGAAAAAAAACCTAACGGGCCGGCCCACCCGGACGGACCAACCAGGCACGTACACAGGATCGATCCCATGGGATTGCTTTAAAAACCGTGCGAATCAGTTTTTGACAAACCTATCTCTAATCAAACTCTCATAACTTTTTATCTACAACTCCGCATCGACTTCCGTTTGTTTCTACTTATTCCCTACTCCAAAACCTATCTCCCCACCATCATAAACCTCCATATAAACTCGTGGAGCCATAGCTGTACGAGTTTCTCTTCTCAAAATCCCGAATCTACACATGCCCGAATCTTATTTCGCTTTTTAACCCATCTAGACTTCGTCGTTTGCCTTCAGTCGAAAAACGAAAGTTGTATAACTCGTCGAAATCTTTCAATCCCGACAAACCTCACCTCTTTTCATCCACCATAGCCGGAGAATTTCGTATCGCAATATTTCAGATCTGACGGTGTAAATCTAAGATGTACTCGCGCTCGTTTCTTCAAATCCAAATTCCTTTGGTGAGAAGGTAGGACTAATGATTCCCACAACTTTCATGTTCTAAGTTTTTCAATTTGACCTACGGATGTGTCTCTCTGACACAGATCTGTTTCTTGTTTATTCTGAGCCAAAAATCGGGTCGATCTCTTCTTCCAGCCACCAGATCCTATCCAGACGGCCGAGATCCAATCAAACTGGTGCATGCCATGTCGTTATTCCGGTCAGCTTTCTCATCAACGCCACATCATCGTCAGGTCAGCATCTAGTCCCAGTCAGCATGCAAAGTCAACCTGTCCAGTCAGCGGAATATTCTCTGGAATATTTCATTCGAATTTAAAATTGCACATATTAGATCTAACTTGTAAAATTTATAAGAAATTCATACAACGTCCAAAAATTGAGTATAATATATCAAATTGAAGATAATTTTACGTAGAATTATCTTATCAGAATAGATCCAACCTTTACAGTACGTACTTACTGTAATGATTTAACTAGTTTTAATGGTCTTTTAGGTTAATAAATTCATAGGAAATTATCTGTAACTCCGAAAAATATGAACAATATATCAAATTGAAGCTACTATAATGTAGATTAATAATATATGGTTGTATCCAGCTTTTTCGGACTATTTAGCCCGTAGCAATTTAATTAGTTTTAATGGCTTTATAAATCATTAAATTCATAGTAAATTAATTGCTTATCACAAAAATATAAATGATATACCAATGGAAAGCTGGTTCCATGTAGATCATGATTATGCAGTTAGTTCAGGCTTTGACTGTAAGGTTTTTCCCTGAATATTTAAATAGATTAATGGCTCTTTTGGAGTAATAAATTCATAAGAAAATAAATATTGCTCAGAAAATTACAAGTAATATGTCCTTGGATTCACAATTCCGTGGAGATTACAGATATAATTTTACTTTGATTTGTAGGCAACAGAAACTATATGAATCATTTAAAACTCATTAAACACTACTTAAATCATACAAAAAGATCTATAACTTCGATTAGGGTGAATCCAACGCCTACTGGTTCGTATTAACGTCCTCTATCCAGTAAACCCAAGAAACAAATTTAATTCGATAGTTAGAATAGGCGTTACAACATAACTATTAAAAACCCTATATTGGCAAGTAATTATTAATAACAAGTACTCCATTGCATTAATTGGCCTCTTGCATGCATCATATACTTAAATATTGTTTAGAGAACAAAAGTAACAACCATCGTGACTTATTAAATTGTCATGAATGCATTTGTTGCATTTGTTTGATCTCTATGTGCTATTGTTTATGATTGTATGCAATTGTTTGCTCGATAGATTGCGAGGAGTGCAACGTGTGTGATTGCAACTACTATGATTGCAAGTATTGTGGTTATGACGAGATTAACCATTATATCTAATCGACTACATCTACAACAAAGGCAAGTGGTGCTATCTTGGTCCTACTGTTTTCCTATGCATTGTAGATGTTTTTGTAGAATTGCATATGTAGGAATTGATGTGTATATTCTATGCTATGTCCCATATTATTCCCTAGCATTCCTTGTTTATGAGCCACCGTTGGTAGATGTGCTTAGCCATGCTATGATGAACGAGGGCTGGGTTACATCACTGATGTTGATTCTAAATGTGTTGGTTTGTGAAAACTAAAAAACTTAATCAATGAATCTCCTGGGTGTGATGGGATTGATAAATTTTTTGGTGGTATCATTGCGGAAAGGCACCCAGGACACTGAGAAAGGATTGGTTTCTTTGTTTGGTAGCTTTCGTGTGCAACCATGTGCCAATAATGAAATGGGCGGTTGGTTGGACTCAGTAGGTTATGGTAACTCGAACCCACATATCCAGAGATGTAGATAGTGTAGGTTGGACCGGTGCGTGTCGGGTTTGGGGAGCTACTTCCCGAACGGTTCCTTGTTGGACTTCTCCCTATCATCACCCAATATGAGAGTGGTGGTACGAGCTGGGCTGGCCAAGTCACATGGGTAAAGTGTACTAACCCCTGCAGGGTGTATAAACTAAGTGCTTAGCCGTGTCCCCGGTTATGGACAATTTGAGCGACCTGATACTGATGCTATGATATTTCTCACTCATCCTTATTTCTTAATTACTTAAAACTTGTTAGGTGAACATAATTGGGTAGGAGCACCTGGGAGTGAACCAGAGTGTCCTATTTATCGTATTGGAAAACTACTTTGTTACAAATGTTAGGATAAAACTGTTGCTTTATGCAAATGAGCCTGAACTCCACTTGGCCAAATAAGCATGTAGTTGATAGATCTGCTGTTAACCACTTTAGCCTACTTGCCATACATTCAATGTATTGACCATTCGTGGCTGCAACGTTTCATGTTGCAGGTTATATCGTATCTGAGTGATCGTTCATAGGTCGCGAGACTCCACTCAACAATTGTTCGCCTGTGGCACATTTGGAGAATGGAGATCTACCTTGTATTTGTTTTCCGCTGTGTACTTGAATAAATAATGTAAATTATGGATCATATTCGTTGTATTTATGATGCACAGTTATATTTGGTATCATTTTGTACTGTGTGTGCGAGTGAACCGATCCAGGGATTGGCACTATACACATGAACTCAGCCTTATCAGGCGAGGGTGTTACAGCGCTTGTACCATTAGACTCGCGCTCGCATCCTCTTTCCAACTAGCCTAAGAGCGAGTCCCCATGCTTAGTAAATAAATAGATTTGATATCAATCTGTGAGGATCATCTCACATGACGTCAAGCATGTGTCATCCCACGCCTAGTCAATATGTTTGACCCAGTCCACGCCTAGGTGGCATCCAACGTGGCTAGTGCCCCACCAATCTGTGACTAGGGCTAGAACCAGCCCTGGTGAGAAAAACCTTCACCTCGTGCTGACATCAGCATTACATCATAAAATCATTTAGTTTTCTATTTTAATAATTTCAGAAAATGATCAAACCATAAAAATTCAATGTATTTTGTTTTATAAATCAAAAAATATATATCATATATCAAAAAATTTAGAAAAATAAAATCTACAATTTAAAATTTGTTATGACATATTATTGTTTTACTTATTGAAATACTTATTATTTAATAAAGATTTTATAAGTAATAATACTTTTAAAATTTATATTTTAATATTGGTAAATGATAATAATATAAATAATATACTAAAATTCTTAGAAAAATAAGAGCTACAATGTAAAACTATGAACATAAAATATTATATCACTTAACTAAATATTTCTTTTTATTAAGTGTTTATAAAGTAGTAAATCTTATAAAAATCATATCTTATTATTTAAAATTCATAAAAATACATATAATATACCAAAATGATCAAAAAAATAATATCTACATATTAAAATTATAATCTTTCACTTTTGAAGTAAGTAAAAATGTAATAACTGAATTTAAACCTATTTCCTTAATTGATAATTCATATAAGGATAAATATAAACTACTAATATTTCAAAAATTATTCATTTGAGGTTTATAAATAGTATTAGTCTTAAGTATTGATTGAATGAAGTAAAAATAGTTCAAATCATATTAAATACAATTTTACTAAATTATCATTCACAAATAAGTGTATATTATTTTCCGAAAGGATTCTCATGAAATATAAAATCCTCAAGAATAATATTATTGACTTAATAAAATATTTTAACATTATTTCATTCTCAAGTTTATAAATAAATTACAAATCCAAAAATAATTCATAAGTAGTTAAATAATATTGTTTCCTTGTTTAGAAACCCTAACGACTCCTTTATAAGGAGATAAATGATTTTATTCAATTATAATGTTAAGAAAACATGACTCAAATAGAAGTGTTACCAATCTTAATTAAACTTAAAGAAACAATATCAGTTATAATACCATTTAATGACCAAGATAGATAAGTCTCAACTACTAGTGTGGTCATTATTCAAATGAAGTAATTCTTCCTATCTTGAGAACTATAGTTAGTGAGAAAACCTAAGAATGTTAACTGAAAGTTTAAATACTTTTGTTTAGTTTAGTAAACTTTTCTTCAAAAGTTATTTTTTAAGATACCTTATAAAGTAAGACATAAGCATTCCTATGAAAAATATAAATGATGAACAATCCTTATATACACAGTATTTGGGTACATTCGACACTTGAGTATTCTATTTTTGTGTGTACTTTATTATACTTGCATGTTGTTTCACACACACTCACAACCTTAAAAAGAAGCACAAATGTGAAAAATATCTAAAAGAGAAACACATTCCAAAGAAACCATTTCCAGTTTCCAAACCTAAATCAACGCTTGTTTCGGGGATTTGAGTTTATTAAACTGCATTACATTACTTATGCATAATAGCATCTTACTCTTTAAACATTAGTCCTTACCAGACCAATGATGCTGATTTCAGATATTGTATCTTCTATTGTCTTGAAGACCATGAGGGAATAATCTTGTAATCAGAAAAGGAAAGTTCACACTTGCTCATGTCCTTTGATTATTTTCTGTAAAGTATTTTGCAAATCCAGTGTTGTCATTACCTGCATTTCAAAAAGGTCATAAAACACTATTTTCATAATAATATGATTACGGGTTATTTACCATGAGGTAATAACCTACTATAAATATTCCGGTGGTAAATTAACATATTACCTAGGACTTAACAACCAATATCGCCAGTGATTCTTGCGAAGTATATTACACGTTAACCATGATATTTGGAATGGGATGGAGAAGTCAGCTGTATCTTCTTCCTTTCGAATGTAGGCAAGATGACCTTAACGTGACATTGTGATTCCTTGTGCGGATCCAACATATGGGTGGGCACCCTTACGGCCCACGATTTTTGTGTCTTGATTATCTATGAGTGGCTGCCGGAGGTATAGCCGGACCTATATGGTACTTTCCAGGGGCATAACCAGCTCATAGAGTCTTCGGGAAATCATCAGGGTTATAGCTTGTAATGACCTCGGATCGGTAAGGATCCTAAGTCCCTATGATTAACATGCTAGTCCTTGGATCAATAGCTAGCACTCACAGTCGATAAAATATCATGTAAAACACAAAGTCTTTATTACACGGAGAATCCAGAGTATGAATTTATTACAAACTTGCTTAGCATTAAGCTAGCTCAAATAACAGCGGAAACATAAAAGCAGCTTGAGTCCATCAACGCCCCAAGCTTGTCGAGTGTAGACTCGCGATCCCTACGCACCTTTCAATCTTCGGATTCTGCACATAAGACGTAAAGCCAACAAGTTGGGTCAATACTTTGAATGTATTGGCAAATTACACCAAGGAAAGAAAAGACTATCTCTACATGCAAGGCTAGTTTAGGTTGTAGAGTTCATTTGCTCAAAGCTAGTTTTTCTTAAGTAGAGAGAAGAAGAGAAGATTTTCCCTACTTTGTAAACTTTTGTTCAAGTAACATATGGTCGAATGGCACACAAGGATATTACTCACCAAGTGTCCAACCAACCTAACGATTGGATATTACTCACCAAGTTCCCAAAACCCTCCCAATAGCGATATGACTCACGCCTTGGGTTTTTAGAAAACTTTAAGTTTTTAAAAGAGAGAGAGGAAGATCCTTCAGAGGCTCCATCCTTTAGATGCTCAATGTTGTTCTGTTTCCGTGAACACTTTACCCACAATCCAGAGGCTCCATCGTCTCGAGAGTTTGTGCACTTTACCCACAATCCACGATCAAGTCCTTTTACAGACAAGACCATGGCGAGGCTTTCCCTTAGTAGCCCCTCTACCTTCTGGATCCAACCGTGACAAGAACCTCCAAATGTTGGTACCCAGGTGAGGTTTCCCACTAAGTACTAGGCCAAGACAGAGCCCATATGTATTGTGGTTGCACTGGAAGCTTCTGAATTCTAAAACATGGAAGCCTTCTTTGATTCCTGGGCGGCCATCCTCCACCAAAGTCTCACTCGTTGACCCGACAACCATTCCGCCCAGAAGAAAACTTAGTTTTTACTTTGAAGTGGCTTTGAGAAGAAAATGTCACTCAAGAGAGCCTTTATACTTAGAAAATTTCTTGGCTTTCAAACCCCCCAACGGTACTTTATATATACATAGCATAGCAAGTACTTGGCAAAAACAGGGGTAACCTATTAGGAGGGGAAATCCTAAGTATAGAGCTACTCATGGCATTCTACAAAATCATCGCACTTGCAAAATAATATTAAGGAAAAATTCTACTGGAACATCCTACACATGCATACTATAGAATTTTGAAGATCACATGCACAGAATCAAAACTGGGACAAAAATTATGAACGAGTGGTGTAACTTGCATTGATCCGAGCAGCACTATACACAGTAGCACTCCTCAGCGCACTCCGAACAATCTAACGAATCACAAACATAGATCTAATCACAACTTGCACAAAATATGCCATAGAGATAACATGCATGCATGCAACATGGTACTTATGCAAGATTTGTTTTTCAAAATTGACCAAGGTAGTTTAATTGGATTGTAATTGTGTTAGGGATGTTATTTGTATTGATTTGTTACGGGTTTAAATTAATTTGGATCATTATTTTAATTCATAGGCTCACTGGAAGATTCAACCATCCGATTAGCCCCAAATTAGATCGAATGATCTTAAGCAAGGTTTTATAATTTTTTGCAGTAGGTATTGTAAAAACAAAGTCAACGCAACAAGAATCAACTAAAATGGGGTTTTAGTTATTTTTCTATGGATTAAAAACTCTAATCTAAAGATTAAATTATACACATAAAACCCAACTGTAGACTTGAAGTTTTTTTGCAGATCTGTGTTCTACATAATTTTGTGAATCCAACGGTATATTATATGCTAAATTTGGCCAAGTAATTAAATTTCTATGAATTTCGCAAGTTTTAATACAGATCTGCCAATTAAATCTAGTCCTAATTCGAGAACGTGCCAAGTGGCAGAGCCTGATTGGACCAGCTAGGCAAGGTGGTGGCGACGCAGTGCGCTGTCGCGGCTTGCCACGCGGCAGCGCGGGATTTGCCGATACCCCTTCGTTTCAAACTTCTAATCCTCACCGTTGAACCTAGATCTAATGGCTAAGAAACAAGATCGGCCCACCTACCTTGCTGGCGGCGGCGACTGGCGGCGGTTGGGCGCTGCGGTGGTCGGCGTCGGTGTCCGTGCTCTTCGGAGAGGGTGAAGCAGTCGCGGATGATCGCCTCCTCCTCGCGGTCCCGCTCGTTGCCTCAGGTATGATCTTCTCTTCCCCGAGCGGTGGCGGTGGCTGCTTCTTCTCCACAGCTCCGGCGAGCAATCGGTGGCGGTGCGCTATGGTAAACAGAGGGGGAAATGGGTGAGTCGACATTTTAGATCGAGGGGATCATTCTAGGGAAGGAACTAAGGGAAGGGGGTGATCCTGTCGTTGATTTCATCAGCTTACCGAGGCTAGCGGCGGCTCGAGCCAGCGGAATCACAGGCGAGGCTAGGGTTTTGAGGGTCTGGGAACGGAGGAGAGGGTCGCGCGGCTGAGCTTTTATATGCTGCCTGGGGGAGTCCTGGCTGGACACGGAGACAGGGGGAAAGACGTGGCCGGCGAGGATTCTGTCCAGGGTCTCGTCGGGGAAGGGAAGGAGAGGGATGACAGGTGGGCCAGGTTAGTCAGTGGGAGTGGCAGTGCGGGCTGGCGCGAGGCGCTGGCTAGTTAGCTGTCGCGCGGGCGCGGGGTGCGGGTGGGCTGGCGCAGCCGGCCCAACAAGGTTAAGCTGTTGCCCCTTTTTCTACTCTTTATTATTTTTCAATTTCTGTTTTAATAAAACTCCAATAACTTTTGCATATCAAGTCCAAAAGTGATGAAACCAACTCCTAAATTTTTTAAAAAGAAGGTGGTCATTATAGGACCATAGATTAATATTTTTACAAGGTTTTTAGAAGGGTCAAGCATGAATACAACATTATTGCTCACATAGGGAAAAATCTTTATTACGGTTTTGGTAGGTTTTGTTGTTAGGGTTTTGTTGCAACTTCATTTGTAGGGTCCAATGATGCAAGGATGATGCATGCTTCTAATAACACCCTAATAAAAAAATCTGGGATGTTACAAACCTACCCCCCTGAAGAAGAATCTCGTCCCCGAGATTCGGGCTAGCTAGCAAATAGGTGTGGGTGTTCTGCCTTCAAGTCTTCGTCACGCTCCCATGTGGCTTCTTCCTCGGAGTGGTGGTTCCATTGTACTTTGCAGAATCTTATAGTCTTGGTGCGGGTAATCCTTTCGGCTGTTTCCAGTATTTTGATGGGTTTTTCCTCATAGGTAAGGTCATTTTCCAAATGAACCTCATCTAAGGCAACGGTATCTCTTAGCGGTGTTTCGGCCATCTCCGGGTGACACTTCTTTAGTTGTGACACATGAAACACATCATGAACAGTCAGTCCTTCTGGTAACTCCAACTGATAAGCAACTTCTCCTCTATGGGCCAGAACCTTATATGGACCAATGAATCGTGGGGCCAATTTACCCTTGGTTCCGAACCTCTTAACTCCTCGCAGGGGTGAAACTCGGAGATACGCACGGTCCCCTATTTTATAAGCCACATCTCTGTGCTTGGAATCAACATAACTATTCTGTCGAGATTGGGCTACCTTTAGCCTATCCTGAATCTGTCGTACCTTTTCTTCGGCATCCTTGATCAATTCAGGTCCAAAAAGACTACGTTCACCAACTCCACTCCATAACAGCAGAGTCCTACACTTCCTGCCATACAGAACCACAAACGGAGCCATCTTGATACTTGTCTGGTAGCTGTTGTTGTATGAGAACTCAGTGTATGGCAGGTTATCGTCCCAACTAGACCCATAGTCTAGTGCGCAAGCTCTCAACATATCTTCCAGAATCTGGTTCGCCCTTTCCGTTTGGCCATCTGTCTGAGGGTGGAAGGCAGTAGTGAATTCTAGTCGGGTTCCAAGAGACTCATGTAGCTGTCGCCAAAACTTTGAAGTAAACTGGGTGCTTCTGTCTGACACAATTCCCTTGGGAACACCATGTAGGCTTACAATCCTTGACATGTATATCTTAGCAAGCTTAGCACTTGTATAATCCTTGACATGTATATCTTAGCAAGCTTAGCACTTGTATACGTGGTCTTTACGGGGATGAAGTGAGCCACCTTGGTAAAGTGGTCCACCACTACCCAGATAGAATCAAATCCAGAACGAGTCCGGGGCAAACCCGTGATGAAATCCATGCCTACCTTATCCCACTTCCAGTCGGGTATAGGTAGTGGTTGAAGTAATCCGGCCGGTTTCTGATGTTCGGCCTTAACTCTATTTCATACATCACACAGAGAAATATATTCGGAAATTTCTCTTTTTAGGTTATTCCACCAAAATCGACCCTTCACATCCATGTACATCTTTGTGTTACCTGGATGAATTGAGTAAGGTTGTCAACACCCGGGTTTTTAATCCCAGATGCCTGTTATGCCATACATCGCAATCCCAGGATTACCATTTTTGCGAGACATAACGTAATTGGATACCACAGTACATCATCCATTACAACCGTACATAAGGTTTTACACAAATAAGGATCTCATGATCCAGTTCTTAATACAACATCAAGCAGCGGAATACGTAATAATAATGGTAGCGTCGGCGAAGCTCCATCTTCGGGGTCACAGGCAATGCTGACGATGGGAGATGATCCTAGTTGTCGTAACCTTCCTGGGGTCCATCTTCCAGGTACTCCTCTTCATAGTCTGGCCATGGGAATAGCCAGGGACAAAGCCATGAGTACTCTTTAAGTACTCGCAAACTAGTACTAGCAGGTAAAGGGGTTTTTGGATAATAGGACACTAGGCTCTAGGGTTGTTTTGCAAAGGCCAGATATCTCTACTACTTTTTATGAAAGCACTAATGCTAGTTGAAGTTTTATAACACCTAAATGGGAACTTGTATTTCATATCACAACCCTATTGTGGTCAAGTCAAAGTCTCACTTCATTTCACAAGTCATTTTGAAAAGTCTGACGGGGGAACAGTATGGCCACTCCAACTGTCCATAACCGCGGACGCGGCTATTCGAATAGTTTGACACTCTGCAGAGATTGTACACTTTCACCACAACATTCGATACATCTGTCAGGAACACATCCTGAATTCACCATACTCAGTATGCGGATAATCAATCCTAACCTTTCAATTACACGCCCTAGTATAAGCACCTCTCCTGTGAGTTTGGCCTCCCAACAATGACCAACTGTCATCTTGGGTACTGCACAGGTGGACAATCTTCACAAGGTAGCCTCATCTCAGACCTTGGCCGTGAGGGAACTAATACTAAGGTATATAAGTTTCCAGTCAAGCCCTACCCAATCTTCGGGTATTGTGGTTGTACAATAAAATTGGAATGGTATCGCATCCAGACAACCATCAGTTTTATAAAGGGCTAAGGCTCATGCCTCAACATTTTCATCACCAAATTCATCCGGTGTTCGGAAACACATGTCCAAAACATTTCAATAGAATGATCCATCATTCCAAGGTTTTCATAACCATTTTTCCACCAAGTATTCCCATCTAAAGTTGATCAACTTTTATGCTTAGCGCTAGCATCTACAAGTGGGGGTGAGTACTAATGAGGGGTGGTAAACTAGTGGAGTTTCAACTAAGCTCAATCTCATGCCTTGGGATGACATCAAGATTATCTAGTTTAGGCCAAATTTTATGCTCTTTATGCAACCTTCACATATCTTTCTAGTATCTACCACTCACTTAGGTAAAATCTATGTAAGAGCTTTGATAAATAAATAAAGTAAGAAGCTTGTAAGTAAAACTAGCATTGGTTTATCAAGTGGGTATGATAACATATGCTTAAGGCATATAGTTGGCATGATAACAAGCAAGTATTTGCTTGCATAAATGCAAGTATAAGCTTGCTTAGGTATAGTATCAGCTTGCAAGGTTACTGGCTTGCTAAAGTAGAGTATCTGGCAATTGTTAGCTTGCCTTGTGCAAAGCAGTGGTTGAAGTTCTCCTCGGCTTCTTCTTCGTAGAATCCTCCTTCCTCCTCGTATCCTTGGTCGGTACTAGCATCTATAAATAAATACGATGTACACAATCACCAAACAATACTTAACTACTTGCAATCATCACACACAAGGGTCCTATAGATGACCTAGCATCATCACTAACATTACAAGATTTGGGTTTGGTTTAATTCTTTTTATTTTTAGAAAAGTAATTTCTAGTCATTGAAAAACTACTTAAGATTTAATATTCTCCAAACCAAACATGGGATCAGGTTGACACATGTCATCACCACATATTTTAGTTCATGGGAATGTGATTTAAAATGGTTTCACAATTTAATAATGTTTTACCCTTTTATTTTAATTAATTAGAATGGCTAGAAATGCCTATGTAGTATTCTTTTATTACTTGAACAATATTTCTGTAAGTAACCCTATATATTTTTATATATTCTGAAAGGTACGGTTAAATGTGATTTTTGAGAGTTGGAATCAACTAAAAATCTATTATGGTTTAACTTTGAAAAATGTTTGAATGCAGAAAAGCTTCTGCCTTGTTATTTTTACCAAGGATGATCTACAGATCCAAATGACTTGAATCCAACGGGCTTGGATTCAGCATTCACAGACCTTTCCAAAAAAATTGGTTTCATTCAAATTGGTGCACTGAATCGACCTGGGTTGATTTTTGAAAATGGGTACAGAAGTGTGTTTGAATTAAAAAGAAAAAAGTTTAATTTGAATAATTGGGCTGCGCGGGAAAAATTACTAGGCCGGCCTGCTAAGCGCAGCGCTTCCGCGGGCTGTTTAAGTCGGTGTCCCCACTCGTCAGTGACACAGGGGGGTGTGAAGCGGTATGGGGCGCTGTGGGTCGTTCGATCTGATTCTAATCCAACAGCTGGGAGTCATCGTCGACCTTGAGCAACGCCGGCGAGACAGAAACCTAGCACGGCTGGTGGGGGTCGCTTGGGGCTCACCGGGGTACTGGCGAGGGTCGGCGAGGCGGGTGAACTACGAAGTCGACGACGGCGAATCTCCTGGTACCGGTGGCTTCTCCTGGGGCGGATCCAATCGCTGGCTCCCTTCTTCTCCAGAGGCGGCGGGCTCCGGTGAAATTCCGACGAGGTGGTGTTCGCCTTGCTCCGGGAACGGTGTGGCACGATCAGTGAGGAGAGAGGAGTAGAATGGTGTGAAGAATTCGACTAGGGGTGGCCTCTATTTATAGTCGAGCGAGGGGACCGACAGGGCGCATGGTGAGCTCGTCGGGGGCGGTGGTACAGACGACTATCGGCATGGGCGAAGGTAGGGGACGGTGCGGTGCTCCCTGGCGATGCTCAACGACATGGTTTCGAGGCGTGGGGCGGTGCGGCTTGGTCGGAACGCGGCGGTGCTCTGAGCGTGCCTGACGGAGAATTTAATTTCGCACAACACGCGTAGTCCACGCGGCGGCGAACGAGCGTGTCTGCTGGGTTGCTGGGACGGTGGTGATCAAGTATGCACGTGGCGAGGGCGGCGCGCGGTCTGTGGGCGTCGGTTGAGCGTGGCGCACGGGGCGTCCTCTCGGCATGGTTGCTGGCGAGGTTGGCATGGTTCGCGCGCGTGGTCTAGTGGCTGGCAGCGTTCGAGCGGTGGACAGGGAGTGGTGGTGGGGTGTTGGCTTGCTCCCAGACATGCTGGCTAGGCTTGTTTCTCCTCCTAGCTTGCTGTCTCCACTGGGGTGGCAGGGTTAGCTTCGGTTGTTCACCATTGATGACAATGCCAAGCTTACAGTGGTGCTAGTGCTTAGTTTAGCTTGCTAGATGATCTACTGAGATGGTTGTGAGCTAAAGAGGGAACAAGTTAGGCTCCAATCACTGCTCACTATAGTGTTTAGATTTTGTTAGATTTATGTCTGCAACCTGTTTGATGAAATGGCCGCAAGAACTCAAGTTTTAAATTTTGAAAAGATTTTTGGTGGGTGTGCTAGGTTGGTGCTGGTGAGTCTGCAGATGCTTGGGTTTTGAAAGTTGAGCTTGTTTGAGTGGTTTTTGAAAAAGTGGGATCTTCCCATATGATATAGATTCAATTTTGAATTGCCATTTAAACTATGCATTTGAAAGTTTCTGGATGATCACAAAGTGGGCCTTGATACTTTTTTATGAGTACATTCAATGGGTGCAAAGATCCAGAAATGTTTCTGCTAGGTTTTGAAAGTTTGAGACATCCAAAGTAGGCATGGGAGTTAAATTGGTCAAAATGACCATTCCCTTAATATATTTGTTTTGATTTACTTGTCTTAATGAAAAGTGTGGGAAATGTTTTAGATGATGTTTATTTCACCTAAGAAACATTTTACAAGCAATGAAACAAACAAACAAGGTGGTTCAAAAGAATTTCAAAATCCATGCATACACATATGCATGCCTTCATAATTTTATTTAGCAAAGTTTTTGTTAACTCGAAATTTTGATGATTAGTGTTTGATGATCTAAGCTTAGTATTTTTGGGATGTTACAAACCTTCCCCCCTTAAACAAAATCTCGTCCCGAGATTTGAAAAAGGACGAAGAGAGTACCTAGGATTTGAAGAGATCGGGAAACTCCGTCCTGATGTGATCTTCGCGCTCCCAGGTAGCTTCCTCTTCTGTGTGGTTGCTCCACTGAATCTTGAGAAACTTGATGCTTCGGGTTCGGGTAGTTTGAAAAGCTTCTTCCAAAATGCGGATGGGTACTTCGGGGTAGGTCAGGTCATCGTTGATCTCTATAGTCCGGTGGTCGATATTTTTGAACACTTCCGTCTTCTCTGGAACTTCGAGACACTTGCGAAGTAACGAGATATGGAACACGTTGTGGACGGCTGACATTTCTTCGGGTAGTTCCAATTGATACGACACTTCTCCTCGATGGTTCAGAATCTTGAATGGTCCGATATATCTGGGGGATAACTTTCCTTTGACTTGGAAACGCTGCATTCCCTTCAATGGCGACACTTTCAGATAAACAAAATCTCCTATGTTGAAGGCGAGGTCTCGACGTTTCTTGTCGGCGTAACTCTTCTATCTGGATTGGGTGGTCTTGAGGTGCTCACGAATCTTCTGAACCTTCTCTTCTGCATCTCGCAGGATGTCGGGTCCGAAAATCTGACTCTCTCCTACTTCCGACCAGTTCAAAGGGGTGCAACACTTTCTCCCGTACATGAACTCAAATGGGGCCATTTGCAAACTGGCTTGGTAACTATTCTTGTATGAAAATTCTGCAAAAGGCAGACAGTCTTCCCACTTGGATCCATATTCTAACACACATGCTCTCAGCATATCTTCGAGTATTTGATTTACTCGCTCCGTTTGTCCATCGGTCTGAGGGTGATACACGGTACTGAAATCTAGGCGGGTTCCTAAACCTTCTTGAACTTTCTTCCAGAATCTCGAGGTAAACTGAGTTCCTCGATCTGATACAATGTTCTTGCTGACTCCATGCAAACTAACGATTCTAGCGATGTACAACTCCGCTAGCTTCGAACTCTGATAGGTGGTTTTGACGGGCAAGAAATGAGCGACTTTGGACAATCTGTCCACTATGACCCAAATAGAGTCATTTCCCCTACTAGAAGTAGGCAGTCCAGTGATAAAGTCCATTCCTACAGAATCCTATTTCCATTCCAGAATCTGCAATGGTTGCAACAATCCAGCGGGTCTTTGATGTCCTGCCTTGACTCGCTGACATATATCACACTTGGCGATATAGCTTCCGATTTCTCGCTTCATCTTATGCCACCAAAATTGCTCTTTCAAATCTTGATACATCTTAGTTCCTCCGGGATGGATAGAATAAAGAGTATCATGAGCCTCCTTCAAAATAACTTCTTTCAACTCAGAATCTGCTGGTACACAAAGGCGTCCTTTGTACCACAGAACTCCTTCTTCGTCTTTGGTGAATCCGGGTACTTTGCCTGTACCAATACGACGCTTGGTTTCGTCGATACTAGCATTTCCTTTCTGCGCCTCTTTGATCTGGCTAATCAAAGTGGGCTGAAGTTCTATACTAGCCAAAAATCCTTCACTTACTAATTCCATTCGAAAATCTTCCATCTCTTTGTGCAAACTTGGTTGCTCCTTCAAAATCATGGAGTTCAAGCGGCACGGCAATCTGCTAAGGGCATCGGCTACCACATTGGCTTTACCAGGGTGATAGTGAATGTCCAGATCGTAATCCTTGATTATCTCAATCCATCTCCTCTGTCTCATATTCAGCTCCTTCTGAGTGAATATATACTTCAGACTCTTGTGATCCGTATAAATCTCACAACGATTTCCCATTAGGTAATGTCTCCATGTTTTCAGGGCTAGAACTACGGCTGCGAGTTCGAGGTCATGGGTTGGGTAATTTTGCTCATGTTGTTTCAATTGTCGAGATAGATAGGATATAACTTTGCCTTCCCGCATTAGCACACATCCGAGACCGATCTTGGATGCGTCACAATACACATCGAAGGGCTTCGAGATATCCGGCATGATCATGATTGGGGATGAAATCAATCTCCTCTTGAGTTCTTGAAATCTCGCTTCACACTTGTTGGTCCATTCAAACTTCTTGTCCTTCTTCAGCAATTGGGTCATGGGTCTGGCGATACTCGAGAATCCTTCTACGAACTTGCGGTAATATCCCGCCAATCCGAGAAATGCACGAACTTGGGTTTGAGTGGTCGGGGCTTGCCAATCTTCTACATCTTTCACTTTGGCAGGGTCAACGTCAATTCCTCCGGCTGATACAATGTGACCGAGGAATCCTAACTCCTGTAACTAGAATTCACATTTGCTAAACTTGGCATACAACTTATGCTCTCTAAGGGTTCCAAGAATGGTCCTTAGGTGTAGCTCATGTTCTTCTTATGATTTGGAATAAATAAGAATGTCATCGATGAAAACAACGACAAACTTATCCAGGAAGTCCATAAAAATCTTATTCATGAGGTTCATGAAATAAGCGGGGGCATTGGTTAATTGTCACATCCCAAGATTTTCCAAATCTTGCTATGTGAAAAATAATGAATAAAATAAAACTTTGTTGATTTTCAGAGTGAGAAGAAACTTTTGATTCCAATTGGAAACCTTCAAACCTATTTGATCAAACAAATCCTAAAGGGATTTGAAAAGATAAACCATTAATAAGGAAAATTTTAAATAAGTAAAATTACTATTTTTGGATCTTTTAATAAAAAGATTTGGTTTTCAAATGAAAAGGTAGAAATATAAATAAGGACTATTTTTATAGAGCAAAATTAAACCTTGGCCAAGTTTTTGAAGTAAAATATTTTGTTTTGATTAAAGGAGTAAAGGGTTATTTAAATAAAATAATGAGGATTTATTAATATCCAAATTTTATTAAAATAAAGGTTTTACCATTTTAATTAAACATCAAAAACTTGTTAAATTATTTTAAACAAGTTTTCCAAGTATTTTATTTTCAAATAAAACCTACTGATTTGGTTTTGATAATATTTAGATTTCAAAAGGAGATTTTAAATAAAACAAATCCTATTTTAATGATTAAGATCTATTTTATTTAATTATTAAATAGATCTTAAAAAGAATAAAATTACTATTTTATTTTGGACTTTAGTTTTGTGATATTAAACAGAACTAAAACTCAATACAAAGTTTGGTGGAAGTTTGATTTGATTTGTTGTTTGAATTGTTTGATTGAATTTCAAAAACAAAAAATCAAATGGAAAAATAAAAACAGAAGCAGTACAAAAAAAATGAAAGAGACGACCCAGCCCAGCTAAGCCCACCTGGCCCAGTCCAACCCACCTATCCCCCTCGCCCCCGAAGCGTTTTCCTTACCGCAGAAAGAACCCGCGCAGTCACTGAACACTGGCCCCCACCTCCACTCTCTTTCTTTCGCTGACGAACAGGCCCCATAGCCACGTCACTGTCTTCAATCGCGCGACCGGTTCTTCCTTCCTCTCTCTCCTGTTTCTGCCAATTGATTCGCGAGTTAAATTCGTGTCAATGCCGCTATTAATCCGCCCAGTAAACATGCCCTACTAATCGCCCCTCTCTGCTCTCCCTTTCCCCCAAAACAGCGCATCCCCTCTGCCCCTAGGCTGCTCTAATTCGAGCTCGCATTCCACTGGCTTCGGCGAGCTTCTAATGTCGATTCCGGCGAGACCACCCACCTTCACTGCCCCTGGTTGCCACTAGGGTACTCGCCAGCACCAGACGCATCCTCCAGTACCTCCATCTCGGCCACGCTCGTTCCGGAACATCGGCAACTTCTCCAAGTCGTGCGCCGCCGCGTCTGTTCTTTCTCCGGTGACCTCCCCAGGTAACCTCCGTTCGCCCTAGCACTTCCCGATAATGCTCCCTTACTCACGACCCTCGTGCGCACCTAACCAAGCCTCCACTTTGTCTTAGCGCGGTCCTAAACGACGCCAGCGATGACGCCTGAGTACAACCGACGACGCTGCACACTCCGGCGAGGGATTGCCGCCGTCCCTGAGCGCCCCTTGCAAATCCGACCACGCGTTGAGCATCACCTCGACCTCGCGAGCACGGTGAGCCACCCCACTCCTCCTCTAGCTTCCTGTATCGCCGGCACCGCCACCGTCTCGCCGCTCCGCCGCCAGTAACCACCGCAGCGCCGCCCATCTCTGGCTAGCGTGCTGTGCACCGTAGGATGTAGATCCAAGCGCCAAGATAGAACAGGATCGAAGGGGTACGAATAGCTCTGCGCCGCACGATCTGTTTAAAATCCAACGCACCAGAGAGATCGATCCAACCGAAACGGTATGGACGAATAGAAACGTTCCACGTGGCCCTGACTGTTCTAATAAAAACAGATTTGATCTATTTTGTGTTCAATTTTGTAAATTCCATAACTTTTGATCTACACGTCCAAATTTTGCAAACTTTATATCAATGGATTCATAAAAGCAAGCCCTAGCCAACCATGCCATTTGTTTAGTAAAAAGCTTCTGGTAAAATGTTTGTTCTTTGCAGAACCTTATGTATGCTTGTTTAGGTTATAAAAATTATTCTAAAATGATTTTGGGGATAAAATCTTTGGCAAATGGTGTGATTTGAACCTACTGACCATAGGAATCACCTTGTGGTTTCAAAAATGTATTTGGAGATGCAAAAGAATGAAACTTGGATTTAAAACCAATTCTAGTCAAATAAAAATATGGCTTATTTATTAAAAATGGTTTTGGAAGAAAACCTTTGGGAAATGTTTTGTTTTAAACACCCTGACCCTAAACACAAGGTTTTATGGTTTGAAAACATATTTTGTGAACCTATAGATTAATGCCTTATTAAAAACATTTCTACACCACATAAAATGATACTTTGTTTAGAAAAGGGTTTATAAATTGAAACCTTTTGCAAATGACTTTGCCACTTTATAAAATGACCAATAGGTGTTTTCAAATGTTTATAACCTCTTAGAAACTACTTTTACAAATAAAACAACCCTTTTGCATGCTTGCATGTATTGTTTTGTTTATTATTTTAAGTGATGTTTTGCTTGAATGGTAGATTGAAATATTGTTTGCTTGATTGAATTGTAGTGACTTGAAGTGTGTGAACATTGCAAAGATCAAGAAGTGAACCTATACTCTACCAAAAAGGCAAGTGATGCTTCATACTTTGTCCCATTATTTTCACTATGCATTAGTGATATTTCTAAGTAGGACTGCATGGAATTTTGCTAAGTATAAACCATGCTATGGGAAAACCTAGTAGATGAAAACCTTAGTAGAATTTCCTAATTTAAGATTCCTACTACTATGATGCTTAGCTTAGCTAATAGAAAACAAGGGTGGAATATATACATTCATACTATGGAAAAATTTCTAAGTCTGAGGACTTGTGTTTTTGTTTAATAAAACAACTAAGTTAATGAATCACCTGGGTGGAAAGGGACTTGCTTGGTGGTTTTTGGTTGAGTGGTTACACAAGGCCCATGGCTATGGTTTACCTTGTGTATCACACTTGTGGATTGCCACCCAGGAACAAAGAGATTTGAGATGTCAAATGTTGAGAAGCTTCAAGTGCAACCACTTGGCATTATGGGCTCTGCCTAGATCATATAGGCAGCAATAACTTAGCCAAATGGACAGTTGGTGGTAGGGCTTTGATAGGTTGGAGCGCGTCCATTTTGGTCTAAGGTAAGGCTTCTGAAAGATCTTGTCTTGGGAAACCAAGTCTTGTGGGGAAAGTGCACCACCTCTGTAGAGTGTAAAATCTAAGTACCTAGCCATGTCCCTGGTAAAGGACAATTTGAGCATCAAGACATGGAAGCTATCAAGAATCTCATCATCCAAATTTCTAAGTTAAAAACTTGTGGTTGAACAAGGGTTAAAGGATCTTCAATCTTTGATTGGTAGATGCCTTGGGTGATTTTTGTCAAGCAAAAACTTAGTGTTTTCAAATGATAAGGAAAAATCTATTTTGAGCAATGCAAGCCTCAACTCCACTTAGCCAAAAGCATATAGATGATAGACTCCACTATACTACCATAGTATCACTTGCCAATACAATTCAAATGTATTGACCCTTGTGGCTATAACTTGTTATGTTGCAGGTTTGATTGATTTAGTGAAGTGTGTTGATTAGGATTACAAAGTCTACAACCAACATGTCTGCCTGTGGCACTTTGAAGATGAAGGACCCCATGCTTATAGATATTCTGCTGCAATGTAATGTAATAGCCAAATGAGCTATGAAAGATGTAATAAATTATTTTATTCCTGGTTATAAAGTTGTATTATGACCTTTGTTTCTTGATATTACATCTTAACTGTGGATGCTAGCTATTGATCCAGGGACTATCATTGCAATCACAGGGATCCTTTTCCTTTATAAAGGAGGGATCTTACAGATGGTATCAGAGCATTGTGTTGCCTGTAGGATTTGTAACCCTAGGATTGGACAAAACCCCTTAGAAAAATAGGAGTTGTATTTGTTCCAAAACTTATTTACAAACAATCTTGTAAACTCTTTCCTCAACCATTTTGGTTTTGATTCTACATCTCTTCTATTTCAAACTTGATGAACAAACCTACCCCATGGCCAAAGACTTCACCATGTGGAAAGGACTTCATCAACTCTAATGACTTCAACATCTTCAACTCTAATGACTTCAACATCTTCAGCATTTTCACCAAGCACTTCAACCTTGGATATCACTAAGGACAAGTGAGACAAGAAATGTTACTCAAGACTTGAAGACTAAGGAAACACAACTTAGAAGGAGCCATTAACACCTTTGAAGTTTTGTGACCAAGAATTTTCCCAAGGAAACCATGATCTCATGGAAGAAGAATCGGCCAAGAAGGATGGAAAGATCACAAGTGAACCATATAGACGGACCACCATATTAAGTATAGATCAAACACACCAACTTATGTGGTGTATCAAAAATATTTTTGTTTGCCTAAAAATATGCTTGAAACTTGTTGTTTGAGTGAAATGTTTGGTAGTGATTGCTTGCACTTTGCTTGTGTGAATTGTGATGTGTTTAATTAGAATTATTCCCTTAGAAATATTTTGCCTATTCTAATCCCAATCTAACCCAAACAGATGACTTCTCCAAGAAACTCCAACATCAAGGATGATGACAACAACAACAACCAAGAGGACAACATGAGAGAACTTATAGCAACCCAAAACCAGTTGAGCCAAGTGACAACTCAGCTTTTAGCCAACAACAATGGACTAGACCCAGCCATACAAAGGATTTTGAAACTTCAATCCCAATTGTTGCAAGGATTGGTTACTCAAATGATCAACATGGGAGAAAACTTTTCCCAAAGAGCTAATGACAACAAGGATGACAAAGATGTTATTTTAGAAGGAACCAAAGCTTGCAATATTTGGGGAGACAAGGATCATACATCCAAGGAGCATGAAGATAAATGCCCTAATTGTGAAGAAGAAAGTCATATCTCTAGTAACTGCCCCAAGAAGAGAGAAAGATTTCCCACCTTTGAGGTGAGATATGAAGAGCATGAAATAGAAGAACTCCTAGCTTTGGAGAGACCCAAAAAGAAGAAAAAGGACAAAAGCCAGTTGCAATGTTACAATTGCAAAGAGATGGGACACTATGCCAGTGAATGCCTAGAAAAGAAGAAGAGCCATGAGGACAAACAAAAGCTAGTGAAACCCAAGATGAGAAAGGATATTAGCCAAGTGATGTGCAACCACTGCAAAGAGTTAGGACATTATGCATCATATTGTCCAGAGAAGCCACCTCAAGACCTCAACCTTATCACAAGTTTCAAATGCAAGGAGCTAGGCCACTATGCAAACCTCTGTCCAGGAAAGTTACACCAAGATCCCAAGAAGGCCAATGTGTAATCTAGATGGAAAATTTTTAAGGGTGGTAGTACCCTAGATGATTTGAGCGTACTTGTAACCCTAGCCTTCCCAAATCTCGGGACGAGATTTATTTTAAGGGTGGTAGCCTGTCACATCCCAAGATTTTCCAAATCTTGCTATGTGAAAAATAATGAATAAAATAAAACTTTGTTGATTTTCAGAGTGAGAAGAAACTTTTGATTCCAATTGGAAACCTTCAAACATATTTGATCAAACAAATCCTAAAGGGATTTGAAAAGATAAACCATTAATAAGGAAAATTTTAAATAAGTAAAATTACTATTTTTGGATCTTTTAATAAAAAGATTTGGTTTTCAAATGAAAAGGTAGAAATATAAATAAGGACTATTTTTATAGAGCCAAATTAAACCTTGTCCAAGTTTTTGAAGTAAAATATTTTGTTTTGATTAAAGGAGTAAAGGGTTATTTAAATAAAATAATGATGATTTATTAATATCCAAATTTTATTAAAATAAAGGTTTTACCATTTTAATTAAACATCAAAAACTTGTTAAATTATTTTAAACAAGTTTTCCAAGTATTTTATTTTCAAATAAAACCTACTGATTTGGTTTTGATAATATTTATATTTCAAAAGGAGATTTTAAATAAAACAAATCCTATTTTAATGATTAAGATCTATTTTATTTAATTATTAAATAGATCTTAAAAAGAATAAAATTATTATTTTATTTTGGACTTTGGTTTTGTGATATTAAACAGAACTAAAACTCAATACAAAGTTTGGTGGAAGTTTGATTTGATTTGTTGTTTGAATTGTTTGATTGAATTTCAAAAACAGAAAATCAAATGGAAAAAGAAAAACAGAAGCAGTACAAAAAAAATGAAAGAGACGACCCAGCCCAGCTAAGCCCACCTGGCCCAGTCCAACCCACCTATCCCCCTCGCCCCCGAAGCGTTTTCCTTACCGCAGAAAGAACCCGTGCAGTCACTGAACATTGGCCCCCACCTCCACTCTCTTTCTTTCGCTGACGAACAGGCCCCACAGCCACGTCACTGTCTTCAACCGCGCGACCGGTTCTTCCTTCCTATCTCTCCCGTTTCTGCCAATTGATTCGCGAGTTAAATTCATGTCAATGCCGCTGTTAATCCGCCCAGTAAGCATGCCCTACTAATCGCCCCTCTCCGCTCTCCCTTTCCCCCAAAATGGCGCAGCCCCTCTGCCCCTAGGCTGCTCTAATTCGAGCTCGCATTCCACTGTCTCCGGCGAGCTTCTAATGTCGATTCCGGCGAGACCACCCACCTCCACTGCCCCTGGTTGCCACTAGGGTACTCGCCAGCACCAGACGCATCCTCCAGTACCTCCATCTCGGCCATGCTCGTTCCGGAACATCGGCAACTTCTCCAAGTCGTGCGCCGCCGCGTCTGTTCTTTCTCCGGCGACCTCCCCAGGTAACCTCCGTTCGCCCTAGAACTTCCCGATAATGCTCCCTTACTCACGACCCTCGTGCGCACCTAACCATGCCTCCACTTTGTCTTAGCACGGTCCTAAACGACGCCATCAACGATGCCTGAGTACAACCGACGCTGCTGCACACTCCAGCGAGTGATTGCCGCCGTCCCTGAGCGCCCCTTGCAAATCCGACCACGCGTTGAGCATCACCTCGACCTCGCGAGCACGGTGATCCACCCCACTCCTCCTCTATCTTCCTGTATCGCCAGCACCGCCACCGTCTGGCCGCTCTGCCGCCAGTAACCACCGCAGCGCCGCCCATCTCTGGCTAGCGTGCTGTGCACCGTAGGATGTAGATCCAAGCGCCACGATAGAACAATATCGAAGGGGTACGAATAGCTCTGCGCCGCACGATCTGTTTAAAATCCAACACACCAGAGAGATCGATCCAACCGAAACGGTATGGACCAATAGAAACGTTCCACGTGGCCCTGACTGTTCTAATAAAAACAGATTTGATCTATTTTGTGTTCAATTTTGTAAATTCCATAACTTTTGATCTACATGTCCAAATTTTGCAAACTTCATATCAATGGATTCATAAAAGCAAGCCCTAGCCAACCATGCCATTTGTTTAGTAAAAAGCGTCTGGTAAAATGTTTGTTCTTGCAGAAACTTATGTATGCTTGTTTAGGTTATAAAAATTAATCTAAAATGATTTTGGGGATAAAATCTTTGGAAAATGGTGTGATTTGAACCTACTGACCATAGGAATCACCCTGTGGTTTCAAAAATGTATTTGGAGATGCAAAAGAATGAAACTTGGATTTAAAACCAATTCTAGTCAAATAAAAATATGGCTTATTTATTAAAAATGGTTTTGGAAGAAAACCTTTGGGAAATGTTTTGTTTTAAACACCTGACCCTAAACACAAGGTTTTATGGTTTGAAAACATATTTTGTGAACCCTATAGATTAATGCCTTATTAAAAACATTTCTACACCACATAAAATGATACTTTGTTTAGAAAAGGGTTTATAAATTGAAACCTTTAGCAAATGACTTTGCCACTTTATAAAATGACCAATAGGTGTTTTCAAATGTTTATAACCTATTATAAACCACTTTTACAAATAAAACAACCCTTTTGCATGCTTGCATGTATTGTTTTGTTTTATTATTTTAAGTGATGTTTTGCTTGAATGGTAGATTGAAATATTGTTTGCTTGATTGAATTGTAGTGACTTGAAGTGTGTGAACATTGCAAAGATCAAGAAGTGAACCTATACTCTACCAAAAAGGCAAGTGATGCTTCATACTTTGTCCCATTATTTTCACTATGCATTAGTGATATTTCTAAGTAGGACTGCATGGAATTTTGCTAAGTATAAACCATGCTATGGGAAAACCTAGTAGATGAAAACCTTAGTAGAATTTCCTAATTTAAGATTCCTACTACTATCATACTTAGCTTAGCTAATAGAAAACAAGGGTGGAATATATACATTCATACTATGGAAAAATTTCTAAGTCTGAGGACTTGTGTTTTTGTTTAATAAAACAACTAAGTTAATGAATCACCTGGGTGGAAAGGGACTTGCTTGGTGGTTTTTGGTTGAGTGGTTACACAAGGCCCATGGCTATGGTTTACCTTGTGTATCACACTTGTGGATTGCCACCCAGGAACAAAGAGATTTGAGATGTCAAATGTTGAGAAGCTTCAAGTGCAACCACTTGGCATTATGGGCTCTGCCTAGATCATATAGGCAGCAATAACTTAGCCAAATGGACAGTTGGTGGTAGGGCTTTGATAGGTTGGAGCGCGTCCATTTTGGTCTAAGGGAAGGCTTCTGAAAGATCTTGTCTTGGGAAACCAAGTCTTGTGGGGAAAGTGCACCACCTCTGCAGAGTGTAAAATCTAAGTACCTAGCCATGTCCCTGGTAAAGGACAATTTGAGCATCAAGACATGGAAGCTATCAAGAATCTCATCATCCAAATTTCTAAGTTAAAAACTTGTGGTTGAACAAGGGTTAAAGGATCTTCAATCTTTGATTGGTAGATGCCTTGGGTGATTTTTGTCAATAAAAAACTTAGTGTTTTCAAATGATAAGGAAAAATCTATTTTGAGCAATGCAAGCCTCAACTCCACTTAGCCAAAAGCATATAGATGATAGACTCCACTATACTACCATAGTATCACTTGCCAATACAATTCAAATGTATTGACCCTTGTGGCTGTAACTTGTTATGTTGCAGGTTTGATTGATTTAGTGAAGTGTGTTGATTAGTATTACAAAGTCTACAACCAACATGTCTGCCTGTGGCACTTTGAAGATGAAGGACCCCATGCTTATAGATATTCTGCTGCAATGTAATGTAATAGCCAAATGAGCTATGAAAGATGTAATAAATTATTTTATTCCTGGTTATAAAGTTGTATTATGACCTTTGTTTCTTGATATTACATCTTAACTGTGGATGCTAGCTATTGATCTAGGGACTAGCATTGCAATCACAGGGATCCTTTTCCTTTATAAAGGAGGGATCTTACATTAATCCAAAAGACATGACTGTATACTCGTATAATCCATATCTGGTGGTAAAGGCAGTCTTTGGAATATCCTCTGCACGAATCTTGAGTTGATGATAACCAGTTCTAAGATCAATCTTAGAAAACACTTTGGCACCGGTCAACTAATCAAACAAATCTTCTGTCTTGGGCAAGGGGTACTTGTTCTTGATGGTGACATCATTCAATTTCCGATAATCCGTACACAAACGGTTACCTCCATCTTTCTTGTCCACAAACAAGACAGGCGATCTCCAAGGTGACGCACTTGGATGAATCAATCCGATTTCCAGCATGGCATCCAGTTGCTTCTTCAGTTCTTCTAACTCTGATGGGTTCATACTATAGGGTCTCTGGGCTATGGGTCCTGTTCCGGGGATTAGTTCGATGATAAACTCGATATCCCTATCTGGGGGCATACCGGGCAAAACATCTGGGAATACGTCGGGGTATTCACAGACTATCCAGACTTGGTAAATGGTAGGTTGGGCTATACTCTTATTGCACTTGAATTGACGAGGTAAGGTTTCAGATATATGCTCGACTGATATTCCGGCTGTACTCGTCATGGTGATGGCTTTCTTGGGCAGTCAATCAATCCTTTATGTTTGGACATCCAATCCATTCCTAGTACTACTTCCAAACCTTTAGTTCCGAGTACTATCATATTAGCATAAAAATCTATGCCATGGATTCGGATAGGGACGGCTTTGCAAATTTGCCTAGCCTTGGTGGTTGATCCGGGAATTTCAACAATCATAACATGCTTCAGTTTGGTTGGTTGAATTTTACTAGTGCATGCAAATTCTTCGGTGAAAAATGAATGCGATGCACCAGAATCAAACAACACCCTTGCAAGTACTGAATTAATAGAAAACATACCCAGCACGACGTCTGGCGCTTCCTGAGCTTCTTCAGCATGCATGAGAAAAAGACGGCCATTGCGGTTGAGTGAATTCCCTGGGACAAACCTTCTTCCGGGCTGAACACGACGCTGCTGCTGGGCTTTGACATTGGTATTGGGTGCTGTAGCATTCTTCTTGTTGGGGCACTCGTTGGAATAGTGGCCTTTATTTCCACAGTCATAACAAGTCACTTGCGACTTGTCCTTAGCTGCAACAGGCACAGCATTGCCTCCAGTCCTCGGGGCAGTGTTGGTGTTGGTGGCAGCATTGTTGGTGTTGAACTTGGGTGGGGCACGGGTGAAATTGCTAGAGTTGCCGGGGTTGTTGTGATTTCCTCCGGGTCTAGGGTTTCCACGGTTGGGATAGGTGGGACGGGTCATCGGGGGTCTGTTGGTTCTTGAGGCAAATCCTGGAGATGGGTTGGGGCGATACTTTGGGGTCTGATGGGTTCCTGGCTGATGCATCATACGACGCTTGCGGTTCTCATTGGCTTGGTTGATATTTTCTTCCATCAGAATGGCAGAGTCGACAAGGTCTTCAATATCCGCAAAGGGGATATTGACTAACACTGTTTGCATCTCGTCACGCAGACCATTCTGGAACCTCTCCTTCTTCTGGCCTTCGGTGTCGATCTCATCCGGGGCATACCTAGCTAATGACAAAAAATTGTCACGGTATTCCACTACAGTCATCCTTCCTTGCTTCAGTTCTCTGAACTCGTCTCTCATTCTCTTGATCAAACCCGGTGGCACATGGGTTCTGCTGAACTTGACCTTGAATTCCTCCCAGGTCATCATCTGGCCTCCGATCATTGCACGAACACTGTTCCACCATGCCCTGGCATCTCCGGCTAGATAGTGGGTGGCGAACAGAACTTTCTCGTTAGCTTCCACTCTGGCGAATTCTAGGTTATTTTCCATGGTTTGCAGCCAATCATCGGCGTCTAGGGGCTCTTCTGACTTAGTAAAAACAGGTGGGTTGGTATTCTGGAAATTCTTGAGCTTAGATCCATGGTTGTCCTGATTTCCGTGGCCTTGGTTGTTGTGGGCCATCTGGGCTATCTGTTGCAGAGTGGCTAGGTTGGCTTAACGTTCCGCTCTTTCAGCTTTGCAGTCAGAAGTCAACATTTGCAGGATCTGCAACATCGGGTCCTGGGATGAACCACTTCCTCCGCGTGGCATCTGAAGATTGAGATAGATCATGAGATAAGAGGGAAATTTCTAAGGTTCTGTGACTTTGAAAAGTTTTTTTAAAGTTTGACACAGATTTTTCCAGCAACTTGCTCTTCATTCATTCATTCACACGATATAACACACACCACAACAAGGAAAAACAGATGGTTTTAAGAACCATTCTGGAATCTACGATACAGTGGGACCGAATACTACTCACTACGCTAGTGCTCAAGTGCTACTACTCCTCGGAATCTGTGGCTTCATCATCTTCATCGTCATCGATGAAGGCAAAATCATCTTCATCGGTGAAGAAGTCCATGGCCTGATCCTCCATAAAATCATCATCATCGCTGAGATAGGAGTAGGGGTCTCCACGAAGATCCTCTCTGGCATTCTCCCTTTCCTCCAACTTCATGTCTCTCTCGTGGATGGTCTCTTCCAAAGATGAGATGCGGTGGCGGAGACGGGCAATAATGCGCTCCTTCTTGTCGAGCTGACGGCGGCGAGACTTGCGATCCTTTGCTAGCATGGCAATGGTTTGATCCTTCGTCTTGATGATGGCAGACTTGTGGTTGCAGTAGTCACGGCAGTTGTCCAACTCCTGCTGACGATCATACATCATGAAGCTAAGGTGGTCCAATTGAGTCTTCAGCTCGGGGTGGTATGGGGCTTCCAGTGGTTGTCCATTTGCATCACGCCTTGGGCAAAACTCAAAGCGTGTACCCTTGATCTGATTGATGCTCTGCCCACACGGACGGGAAAGAGCTTCCTGCATGGCCCTGGCAAGTCCATCGAGCCAGTTGTTCTCTCTTAAGGTAAACTGAATTCCTTCCGCAGTGGGAGGTTCAATATTTCCTCTGAGACATGCAACAATTAGCCACTGTAGATCTTCTCCTCCTTGATCATTGAGCTGAGCTCCGAAGAACTCGGGGTGCGGACGCTCCAGAAGTTCTGAAAGCTGGTCCAAATCCCTCTCAAAGATAAGGTCTCCTCCATTCCCCAACTGATAAAACTTGCTGTACTTCATGTCCATCTATAAGAATAGAGGATGAGTAGGTTAGCAGAGTGATCAAGTGTGTCAAAATTTTATGTATTTTGCAAGACTTTTTGAGGAACATGAATTTTCATGAAAGAATCAAAGAGATAAGAATGAGAATAAGTTTTTGTAAATATTTGTTTTCTTTAAGTTTTTGGTTCAAACGTCCAGTCTAACTAGGGTCTCCTATGGTCAGGATGGCTCTTATACCAACTTGTCAACACCTGGGTTTTTAATCCCAGATGCCTGTTATGCCATACATCGCAATCCCAGGATTACCATTTTTGCGAGACATACCAGAATTGGATACCACAGTACATCATCCATTACAACCGTACATAAGGTTTTACACAAATAAGGATCTCATGATCTAGTTCTTAATACAACATCAAGCAGCGGAATACGTAATAATAACGGTAGCGTCGGCGAAGCTCCATCTTCGGGGTCACAGGCAATGCTGACGATGGGAGATGATCCTAGTTGTCGTAACCTTCCTGGGGTCCATCTTCCAGGTACTCCTCTTCATAGTCTGGCCATGGGAATAGCCAGGGACAAAGCCATGAGTACTCTTTAAGTACTCGCAAACTAGTACTAGCAGGTAAAGGGGTTTTTGGATAATAGGACACTAGGCTCTAGGGTTGTTTTGCAAAGGCCAGATTTATCTCTACTACTTTTTATGAAAGCACTAATGCTAGTTGAAGTTTTATAACACCTAAAGGGGAAATTGTATTTCATATCACAACCCTGTTGTGGTCAAGTCAAAGTCTCACTTCATTTCAGAAGTCATTTTGAAAAGTCTGACGGGGGAACAGTATGGACACTCCAAATGTCCATAACCGCGGACGCGGCTATTCGAATAGTTTGACACTCTGCAGAGATTGTACACTTTCACCACAACATTCGATACATCCGTCAGGAACAAATCCTGAATTCACCATACTCAGTATGCGGATAATCAATCCTAACCTTTCAATTACACGCCCTAGTATAAGCACCTGTCCTGTGAGTTTGGCCTCCCAACCATGACCAACTGTCATCTTGGGTACTGCAGAGGTGGACAATCTTCACAAGGTAGCCTCAGCTCAGACCTTGGCCGTGAGGGAACTAATACTAAGGTATATAAGTTTCCAGTCAAGCCCTACCCAATCTTCGGGTATTGTGGTTGTACGATAAAATTGGAATGGTATCGCATCCAGACAACCATCAGTTTTATAAAGGGCTAAGGCTCATGCCTCAATATTTTCATCACCAAAATCATCCGGTGTTCGGAAACACATGTCCAAAACATTTCAATAGAATGATCCATCATTCCAAGGTTTTCATAACCATTTTTCCACCAAGTATTCCCATCTAAAGTTGATCAAGTTTTATGCTTAGCACTAGCATCTACAAGTGGTGGTGAGTACTAATGAGGGGTGGTAAACTAGTGGAGTTTCAACTAAGCTCAATCTCATGCCTTGGGATGACATCAAGATTATCTAGTTTAGGCCAAATTTTATGCTCTTTATGCAACCTTCACATATCTTTCTAGTATCTACCACTCACTTAGGTAAAATCTATGTAAGAGCTTTGATAAAGAAATAAAGTAAGAAGCTTGTAAGTAAAACTAGGATTGGTTTATCAAGTGGGTATGATAACATATGCTTAAGGCATATAGTTGGCATTATAACAAGCAAGTATTTGCTTGCATAAATGCAAGTATAAGCTTGCTTACGTATAGTATCAGCTTGCAAGGTTACTGGCTTGCTAAAGTAGAGTATCTGGAAAGTGTTAGCTTGCCTTGTGCAGAGCAGTGGTTCAAGTTCTCCTCGGCTTCTTCTTCGTAGAATCCTCCTTCCTCCTCGTATCCTTGGTCGGTACTAGCGTCTATAAATAAATACGATGTACACAATCACCAAGCAATACTTAACTACTTGCAATCATCACACACAAGGGTCCTATAGATGATCTAGCATCATCACTAGCATTACAAGATTTGGGTTTGGTTTAATTCTCTTTATTTTTAGAAAAGTAATTTCTAGTCATTGAAAAACTACTTAAGATTTAATATTCTACAACCAAACATGGGATCAGGTTGACACATGTCATCACCACATATTTTATGTCATGGGAATGTGATTTAAAATGGTGTCACAATTTAATAAGGTTTTACCCTTTTATTTTAATTAATTAGAATGGATAGAAATGCCTATGTAGTTTTCTTTTATTACTTGAACAATATTTCTGTAAGTAACCCTATATATTTTTATATATTCTAAAAGGTATGGTTAAATGTGATTTTTGAGAGTTGGAATCAACTCAAAAGCTATTATGGTTTAACTTTGAAAAATGTTTGAATGCAGAAAAGCTTCTGCCTTGTTATGTTTACCAAGGATGATCTACAGATCCAAATGACTTGAATCCAACGGGCTTGGATTCAGCATTCACAGAACTTTTCATGAAAATTGGTTTCATTCAAATTGGTGCGCTGAATCGACCTGGGTTGATTTTTGAAAATGGGTACAGAAGTGTGTTTGAATTAAAAAAAAAGGTTTAATTTGAATAACTGGGCTGCGCGGGAAAAATTACTGGGCCGGCCTGCTAAGCATAGCGCTTCCGCGGGCTGTTTAAGTGGGTGTCCCCACTCGTCAGTGACACAGGGGGGTGCGAAGCGGTATGGGGTGCTGTGGGTCGTTCGATCTGATTCTAATCCAACGGCTGGGAATCATCGTCGACGTTGAGCAACACCGGTGAGACAGAAACCTAGCGCGGCAGGTGGGGGTCGCTGGGGGCTCACCGGGGTACTGGCGAGGGTCGGCGAGGCGGGCGAACGATGAAGTCGACGACGGCGAATCTCCTGGTACCGGTGGCTTCTCCTAGGGCGGCTCCAATCACTGGCTCCCTTCTTCTCCAGAGGCGGCGGGCTCCGGTGAAATTCCGACGAGGTGGTGCTCGCCTTGCTCTGGGAACGATGTGGCACGATCAGTGAGGAGAGGGGAGTAGAATGATGTGAAGAATTCGACTGGGGCTGGCCTCTATTTATAGTCGAGCGCGGGGACCGACGGGGCGCATGGTGAGCTCGTCGGGGGTGGTGGTACAGACGGCTATCGGCATGGACAAAGGTAGGGGATGGTGCGGTGCTCCCTGGCGATGCTCAACGACATGGTTTCGAGGCGTGGGGAGGTGCGGCTTGGTCGGAACGCGGCGGTGCTCTGAGCGTGCCCAACGGAGAATTTAATGGCGTACAGCACGCGTGGTCCGCGCGGCGGCGAACGAGCGTGTCTGCTAGGTTGCTAGGACGGTGGTGATCAAGTATGCATGCGGCAAGGGCGGCGCGCGGTCTGTGGGCGTCGGTCGAGCGTGGCGCATGGGGCGTGTTGTCGGCATGGTTGCTGGCGAGGTTGGCATGGTTCGCGCGCATGGTCCAGCGGCTGGCAGCGTTCGAGCGGTGGACAGGGAGTGGCGGTGGGGTGTTGGCTTGCTCCCAGACATGCTGGCTAGGCTTGTTTCTCCTCCTAGCTTGCTATCTCCACTGGGGTGGCAGGGTTAGCTTCGGCTTTTCACCATTGATGACAATGCCAAGCTTACAGTGGTGCTAGTGCTTAGTTTAGCTTGCTAGATGATCTACTGATATGGTTGTGAGCTAAAGAGGGAATAAGTTAGGCTCCAATCACTGCTCACTATAGTGTTTAGATTTTGTTTGATTTGTGTCTGCAACCTGTTTGATGAAATGGCCGCAAGAACTCAAGTTTTAAATTTTGAAAAGATTTTTGGTCGGTGTGCTAGGTTGATGCTGGTGAGTCTGCAGATGCTTGGGTTTTGAAAGTTGAGCTTGTTTGAGTGGTTTTTGAAAAAGTGGGATCTTCCCATATGATATAGATTCAATTTTGAATTGCCATTTAAACTATGCATTTGAAAGTTTCTGGATGATCACAAAGTGGGCCTTGATACTTTGTTATGAGTACATTCAAGGGGTGCAAAGATCCAGAAAAGTTTCTGTTAGGTTTTGAAAGTTTGAGACAGCCAAAGTAGGCATGGGAGTTAAATTGGTCAAAATGACCATTCCCTTAGTATATTTGTTTTGATTTACTTGTCTTTATGAAAAGTGTGGGAAATGTTTTAGATGATGTTTATTTCACCTAAGAAACATTTGACAAGCAATGAAACAAACAAACAAACAAACAAGGTGGTTCAAAAGAATTTCAAAATCCATGCATACACATATGCATGCCTTCATAATTTTATTTAGCAAAGGTTTTGTTAACTCTAAATTTTGATGATTAGTGTTTGATGATCTAAGCTTAGTATTTTTTGAATGTTACAAAGGTGAATCGTGAGATTCTTGTAAAATCAGCTTCCTGATGTCGGGGTCATTGGGAACGCATAAACGCTTCCCATACCAAAGGGTCCCTTGTTCGTCCAGACGAAATTCTTTTGTCTTTCCTTCACTTATCTTGACTCTTATTTCTTCCAACTTTTTATCTCCCTTTTGTGCTTCCTTGATTCTCTCTTGGAAAGTAGACACTATTTCCATAGTCGCTACGTGTCCTTTCGGAACTATTTCTAGCCTGAGATCCTTGAATTGCTTGCATAAATCCTCTGGAAGTTCCCCTGCGGTAAGTCCATTCACATAAACCTTACGATTTAAGGCATCGGCCACCACATTTGCCTTTCCGGGGTGGTACTATAAATCCAAGTCATAATCCTTAATCAGTTCAAGCCATCTTCTTTGCCTCATATTTAACTCATTTTGGGTGAAGATGTACTTCAAACTCTTATGATCTGTGAACACATCACAATGTTTGCCCATGAGGTAGTGTCTCCATACCTTGAGTGCATGTACCACAGACGCAAGTTCCAAATCATGTGTGGGGTAGTTGTGTTCGTGGTTCTTAAGCTGTCGAGAGGCATAAGATACCACTTTCCCATCTTGCATCAATACACTTCCAAGTCCTTGTAGAGAAGCGTCAGAATTGAAAATACTTTTGGATATCGGACAGACACATAACTGGTGTCGTTACGAGGCGTTTCTTCAACTCCTGAAAGATTGCTTCACATGCTTCGGTCCATAGGAATTTCTTTTCCTTCTTCAACAGTTCCATCATGGGTTTTGCTATTTTGGAAAAGTTTTCAATGAACCTCCGGTAATATCCTGCGAGGCCCAAGAAACTCTTAATATCTCCCACATTCTTGGGTGACTCCCATTCCTTTACGGAAGCTACCTTACTGGGATCTACCGCAACTCCTTTTGCCGACACAACATGACCAAGGAATCCCACTTCCTTTAACCAAAATTTGCATTTGCTGAATTTGGCATACAACTTGTGTTCTCTTAGTTTCTCCATAATTAGGCGTAGATGTTTCTCATGTTCCTTCTCATCCTTAGAGTATATGAGTATATCATCTATGAATACCATGATAAACTTGTCCAAATATTCCATGAACACCTTGTTCATCATGGTCATGAAGTATGATGGGGAATTGGTTAGACCAAAAGACATCATGGTGTACTCATACAATCCGTATCTTGTGGTGAAGGCTGTTTTGGGCACATCCTGTTCTCGAATTTTTAGCTGAAAGTAGCCTGATCGCAGATCGATCTTTGAGAAGACACTGGCTCCCTTTAACTGGTAAAACAAATCATTGATGTTAGGCAGAGGATACTTATTCTTGATCGTCACTTCGTTCAACGAGCGAAAGTCCACAACCAGCCTATTGGTTTTTATCCTTCTTTTCCACGAACAGGACGGGTGCTCCCCAAGATGACGCGCTGGGTTGAATGAATCCCTTGTCCAATTGTTCCCTAAGCTGTTTCTTGAGTTCCTTCAACTCGTCCACATCCATCTTGTATGGTCTCTTAGCTATCGGCCCCGTGCCCGGCATCAAGTCAATGAGGAACTCGATATCACGGTCGGGAGGCATCCCGGGTAGCTCCTCCGGAAAGGCATCTGGGTATTCCTTTACAATAGGTACATCCTCCAAGCTAACCCCCTTAAGAGAGTTCACCATGACTTCCTTAAGTACGAAATTTGACTTGATGCGAATCCTCTTCCCTTCCGGTGTCGTGAGCTTGACAGTCCTTTTGGCAAAATCTATGACTCCTTCATATTCGGTCATCCAATTCATGCCCAAGATTATGTCTAATCCTTGTGATTCTAGAACTACTAGACTTGTGGGAAAGATGTGTGTCCCAATCCTTAGTTCTAATCCCCGGCAACCGGAGTTTGCCACTCTTTCTCCTCCAGGAGAACTTACCCTTAGAGGAGAGTTTATAGACTCCATAGGTATATTGCCTTTATCCACAAATACCCTTGATATGAATGAATGCGATGCACCGGTATCAAAAAGAACAACTGCGGAAATAGAATTGAGCTTGAACTTACCAATCATGGAGTCTGGTGCATCACAAGAATCCTCCATAGAGACATGATTCACCGTGGCTTTGACAAACGGATTTGGCTTCTTCCCGTTTCCATGGTTGTGTCCATTTCCATTCCCATTGCCATTGCCGTTCTTCTTCTCGGGGCAAGTGGTTGCATAGTGCCCTGTCTAGTTGCACTTAAAGCATGTCACCTCACTGAAATCGTTTCCATTGCTGCCATTCCCATTGCGGTTTTTATGTCCATTGTGTTTGTGGCTGCCATGGTGATGACCGTTATGGTTGTGGCCATTATTGTTATAAGGTGGTGGTGAGGAAGTGCGCTGCTTCTGGTATGGAACAGAGTGCTTGTGAGGGTTAGATTTCCTCTTGCGGTTTTCTATGCTCTTTCTTTTGGATTCAACCACAATGGCTCTGTCCAGGAGTTCCTGAAAGTTGTCAAATTTCTGAGCCACAAGCTGAATAGATATCTCATCATTGAGTCCTCTTAAGAACTCCTCCTGCCTCTTGGCATCAGTGGAAACATCATCGGGTGCATAACGGGCTAGCTTGTTGAAAAGCTCACCATACTCGGTAACAGAACGGTGCAGCTGGTGTAGGTCGTGAAATTCGCGCCTTTTCAGAGTCATGACACCAGCAGCCACATGATGAGTGCGAAATGCTAACTCGAACTGGTCCCAAGCGATAGCATCAATATCCGGGTGGGGGACTTGGTAGTTATCCCACCATTCTGCAGCAGGTCCTTCAAGCTGGTGTGCAGCATAACGTACCCTGTCGGCTCCGACATCTTGCACTATGTCTAGCTTCTTGTTAATTGTACGTAGCCAGTCATCTGCGATGATTGGTTCAGCGCTGCTAGTGAAGGTAGGTGGGTTCAGTCTCAAAAACCGAGTCAAGCGATCCTGTTGAGGTGGTGGTGGAGGTGGCGGTGGCGGAGGTGGCGCGTTGCTTGTTGTTGTTGTTGTTTTGCATGTTCTGAGTGAGCAGTTGGATCAGCTGGTTCATAGTGGCCATGAGTTGTGCAATTTCCGGAGCAATTTCGGTGTTCGCACGTCTTGGCGGCATCTGTGGGGTTTGAGAGACAAGTTAAGAAATAGACAGAAAGACTAGGTAGTAAACTCCTACCCTTATGAAAACACACCAAGCACACAAGACACACAGGGCACATTAACACAACTTAACACAGAAAATCATCCAAGTTTAACTAAACCAAAAAGAATGTCTTGGTATTTATTACAATCGCGAATAACGTTCTACTATAGAATTAAGGGTGGTCCAACTATTACACATCTTCCACGCCCTCCTCTTCCTTGTCCTCGAACGAGTAGCCTTCCTGCTCTAGGGTTGTCTTGTACAACTTCATCTCCTTTGTGGTGGCTTCAAGCTTCTCTTGGAGGTTCTTTATCTCATCCTGCAGCTTCTTGGTAGTGGCTTCTAGCTGCTCCTGAAGTCCCTCCTTCTCGCTTTGTATCTCCTCCACTAGACTTGACTTCTTCGCGGCTTCAAGTTTCTTTGCCAAGTCCCTCTTGGAAGCACGCACATCATTGATTATCTTGCAAAGGCCTTCGGTTTTCACTTCAGTTCAATTGATCTCCTGCTTGAGTTCCCTAATCCTCTTGTTTTTATTTATCACCCTCTTCTCTTGGTTAGCGAACTTCTTCTCTTGGTCCTGGAACTTTATCTCTTGGAGCTTCATTGCCTCCTCCTGCTGCTTGATCATTTCCTCCTTCTCCTTGATGAGGGCGCATAGCTCGTCGTTCCTTAACATATCGAGGAAGGTACCCTTTTCAAGGTCATGGATGTGGCACTCCAAATCTTGATATTGGGTCCTTCGGCGCTTGGTAGAAGTCCTTTCCTCAAAGGTTAACTCCATGGGAATTCCTTCCTCATCTCGTCTTCCAAAGAGGTCGCCACAGTGTACTTGGAGAGCCTCATGAGGACGTCCACATAGGCGACCAATGAGCTGCTGCAAGCTGATGCTAAGGGCCTCCTCCTTGGAATCACTAACAATGTGGATTGCTATGTCTTCCTCCGGGTTCTTTCCTCGCTCTTTTCCTGGCTGGATGACTTTGACTCCCCAACAGGCATCCTTGTGGAGTTTCTTCATTGTGCTCCCCTGGATTGTTGGGAGGGGAAGGTCCAAACGTGTGAGAAGGTCCATGAGGCATCCACCAAAGCGAAGGGGCTCGATGTCCGCGACGGTGTCGTAGAGGAAGCTTGTCATCTTTAAGTAAGAAGAATGAAAATTAGATACTTAAGTAGAGGAAAGCAGATACTAGAAGTGCAGAAAATTACATAGTAGAAAAGCAAGTAAGGCACATAAGTTAGAGGTGGTTCCAATCCTAGGGTCACGTCCTACAGGCAACGATGTTCTCTGATACCATCTGTAATGACCTCGGATCGGTAAGGATCCTATGTCCCTGTGATTAACATGCTAGTCCCTGCATCAATAGCTAGCACTCACAGTCGATGAAATATCATGTAAAACACAAAGTCTTTATTACACAGAGAATCCAGAGTATGAATTTATTACAAACTTGCTTAGCATTAAGCTAGCTCAAATAACAGCAGAAACATAAAAGCAGCTTGAGTCCATCAACACCCCAGGCTTGTCGAGTGTAGACTCGCGATCCCTACGCACCTTTCAATCTTTGGATTCTGCACATAAGACGTGCAGCCAACAAGTTGGGTCAATACTTTGAATGTATTGGCAAATTACACCAAGGAAAGAAAAGACTATCTCTACATGCAAGGCTAGTTTAGGCTGTAGAGTTCATTTGCTCAAAGCTAGTTTTTCTTAAGTAGAGAGAAGAACAGAAGATTTTCCCTACTTTGTAAACTTTTGTTCTAGTAACATATGGTCGAATGGCACACGAGGATATTACTCACCAAGTGTCCAACCAACCTAACACATGGATATTACTCACCAAGTTCCCAAAACCCTCCCAATAGCGATATGACTCACGCCTTGGGTTTTTAGAAAACTTTAAGTTTTTAAAAGAGAGAGAGGAAGATCCTTCAGAGGTTCCATCCTTCAGATGCTCAATGTTGTTCTGTTTCCATGAACACGGCTGATCGATCAGATTGCAATACTCTCGAGAGTTTGTGCACTTTACCCACAATCCACGATCAAGTCCTTTTACAGACAAGACCATGGCGAGGCTTTCCCTTAGTAGCCCCTCTACCTTCTGGATCCAACCGTGCCAATAACCTCCAAATGTTGGTACCCAGGTGAGGTTTCCCACTAAGTACTAGGCCAAGACAGAGCCCATATGTATTGTGGTTGCACTGGAAGCTTCTGAATTCTAAAACATGGCAGACTTCTTTGATTCCTGGGCGGCCGTCCTCCACCAAAGTCTCACTCGTTCACCCGACAACCATTCCGCCCAGAAGAAAACTTATTTTTTATTTTCAAGTGGCTTTGAGAAGAAAATGTCGCTCAAGAGAGCCTTTATACTTAGAAAATTTCTTGGCTTTCAAACCCCCCAACAGTACTTTATATATACATAGCATGGCAAGTACTTGGCAAAAACAGGGGTAACCTATTAGGAGGGGAAATCCTAAGTATAGAGCTACTCATGGCATTCTACAAAATCATCGCACTTGCAAAATAATACTAAGGAAAAATTCTACTGGAACATCCTACACATGCATACTACAGAATTTTGAAGATCACATGCATAGAATCAAAACTGGGACAAAAATTATGAACGAGTGGTGTAACTTGCCTTGATCCGAGCATCACTCTACACAGTAGCACTCCTCAACGCACTCCGAACAATCTAACGAATCACAAACATAGATCTAATCACAACTTGCACAAAATATGCCAGAGAGATAACATGCATGCATGCAACATGGTACTTATGCAAGATTTGTTTTTCAAAATTGACCAAGGTAGTTTAATTGGATTGTAATTGTGTTAGGGATGTTATTTGTATTGATTTCTTATGGGTTTAAATTAATTTGGATCATTATTATAATTCATAGGCTCACTAGAAGATTCAACCATCCAATTAGCCCCAAATTAGATCTAATGATCTTAAGCAAGGTTTTATAATTTTGTTCAGTAGGTATTGTAAAAACAAAGTCAACGCAACAAGAATCAACTAAAACGGGGTTTTAATTATTTTTCTATGGATTAAACATTCTAATCTAAAGATTAAATTATACACAGAAAACCCAACTGTAGACTTGAAGTTTAATTGCAGATCTGTATTCTACATAATTTTTTCCAACGGTATATTATATGCTAAATTTGGCCAAGTAATTAAATTTCTATGAATTTCGCAAGTTTTAATACAAATCTGCCAATTAAATCTAGTCCTAATTCGAGAACGTGCCAAGTGGCAGAGCCTGATTGGGCCAGCTACACAAGGTGGTGGCGACGTAGCGCGCTGTCGCGGCTTGCCACGCGGCAGTGCGGGATTTGCCGATACCCCTTCGATTGAAGCTTCTAATCCTCACCGTCGAACCTAGATCTAATGGCTAAGAAACAAGATCGGCCCACCTACCTTGCTAGCGGCGGCGACTGGCGGTGGTTGGGCGCTGCGGTGGTCGGCGTCGGCGTCTGTTCTCTTCGGAGAGGGTGAAGCAATCGCGGACGATCGCCTCCTCCTCGCGGTCCGCCCGTTGCCTCAGGTACAATCTTCTCTTCCCCTAGCGGTGGCGGTGGCTGCTTCTTCTCCGCAGCTTCGGCGAGCAATCGATGGCGGTGCGCTGCGGTAAACAGAGGGGGAAACGGGTGAGTCGACGTTGTCGATCGAGGGGATCATGCTAGAGAAGGAATTAAGGGAAGGGGGTGATCCTGTTGTCGATTTCGTCAGCTTACCGAGGCTAGCGGCGGCTCGAGCCAGCGGAATCGGAGGCGAGGCTAGGGTTTTGAGGGTCTGGGAACGGAGGAGAGGGTCGCGCGGCTGAGCTTTTATATGCTACCTGGGGGAGTCCTGGCTGGACACGGAGACGGGGGGAAAGACGTGGCCGGCGAGGATTCTGTCTAGGGTCTCGTCGGGGAAGGGAAGGAGAGGGATGACAGGTGGGCTAGGTTGGTCAGTGGGAGCGGCAGTGCGGGCTGGCGTGAGGCGCTGGCTAGTTAGCTGTCGCGCGGGTGCGGGGTGCGGGTGGGCTGGCGCAGCCGGCCCAGCAAGGTTAAGCTGTTGCCCCTTTTTTACTCTTTATTATTTTTCAATTTCTATTTTAATAAAACTCCAATAACTTTTGCATATCAAGTCCAAATGTGATGAAATCAACTCCTAAATTTTTGTAAAAATAAGGTGGTCATTATAGGACCATAGATTAATATTTTTACAAGGTTTTTAGAAGGTTCAAGCATGAATACAACATTATTGCTCACATAGGGAAAACTATTTATTAGGGTTTTGGTAGGTTTTGTTGTTAGGGTTTTGTTGCAACTTCATTTGTAGGGTCCAATGATGCAAGGATGATGCATGCTTCTAATAACACCCTAATAAGAAAATCTGGGATGTTACATAGCCTTCCCGAAAGGGGGCTTAACAGAGGTGTAGTCAGCCCCGAAGGATCGTGCAGACATGCGGGGTCGCGGAGAGGGCAGTGGTTGGCTTGGATCTTAGACTGGGCCCCATACCAAGAAAGTGTGGACAAGCTCATGAATTGGTTGTGCAACAAGTCTAAGGTCTCTCATGGGAAAAGTAATGCACCTCTGCATAGTGTAAGAACTGTAACTTGTTACTCCCTGTTTTAGGAAGGAGCTACAAACGCGGCAGGAAAGTAACTCCATGAAAGTGCTTGTAAACCTGTGAAGGCTGACGGACATAGCTTTTCAGAATAAAAGCAAACTTTGAAGAAATGTTTATGAAAACCTGCATTGCCTACGACCTAAGGTCTATGGCTGTAGATAATGCATCAAACACACCTTTTTAGTGAACTTGCTGAGTACACTCGTACTCAATGTATCTTATTAACCCTTGCTAGATTCTAAAGACAATACAAACAACGTCTACATCGACTTATGATCAAGTAATCATCATCAGAAGCTCAAGATCTTTAATGAAGTCAAGGAAGTCAACATATACATCAACTAAAGTGAATACAAAGTTGCTGATTAGATAGGAATATAATCTCTAGCCATAGAACCTACTTCTGTAGAGTATTGCAATAGCAACAATGCAAGCCAGATAGTTAGATGCTAATCTTATTAGCATGATAATTATGTGTTGATTATTTATGATTATTCTGTGTAACAAGTTTCTTTCTCTCTCTTTCACCTAGAGTGTTCTCGGGATCTTTTGTAAAGAGTCGAGTTGTAACCTATAGTCATGTCTTGGACCTGCTGTATTTCTATTGTACCACTCTGAGGGATGTAATACTAGTGAATGGTGTTTCATTGGTGTTATGTCAACGACTATAGTATACTACATAATGTAGTGGTATGCTGGGTCACCGCAGCTAGTATTAGAGAATATTCTTTTACCACGGGATTAAAACCTTTTAGGAAGATCTATAGGTTGGATAGTGAATATAGTAAGCCATCTTATCTAAACCAAATATTCTTGTGACTTGTGATGAGTATCCACTTGAGGATAACTTTGTCACCAAATGCTTTGGTCATCTTTCTTAGGAGTAGTTATCTATCTTCTCTAACTGAAGTGCTATTTATTGTCTTCCGAAGGAGCTATAACCAACCAAGATACTTTAGGAAAGCCAATTGGTCGCAGTAGAGTTGGATTAAGTTTAGTATGTAAATTGAAGTAATACAAATGTTGTAATCTAACCATAGAATTCATGTAAGGCAGTAAAATCTTATTGTTAATTGGTAACAATAGATAACATAATGAAGACCATTAGAGCATGTATAGTTGTAATGGGAAATAAATTATGTGGGATTCACTTGAGAATTCTACGTGAAGGAGTAAAATTATGTTAAAAATCAATGATAGTACAATGAGAAGTAAAGTCATCATGGTGAGATTAGCTCTTAAATCATGATGTATAGGTAAAACATAACAAGGTCATGGTGATATTAGCTCTGAAACCATGATGTAGGTGTAAATATTACAAGTAATTAGTAAACTATCTTCAAGTAAAGTAAGAAAATAGCATGGTAGAACTATGATAGAAGTCATAGGTGTCATAATTCCTGGTAAAATTTAGTTTTAGGTGTTCAATGGAAACTTATTAGTTGTTTTGAGAGATCATGTGAGGTTAGTTTACTAAATAAAGAAAGGTTGGTTATAGTTAATCATTCGAAAAGTAAGACAAAAGGTTAGTCAAGACCAAATTGAGACCACTTTGCTTAAAATTATCATGTTGCAGTTGAGAAATTTGGGTAAATTATGAGGCAAAGAATAGTTTAACCCTAAGTTCTAAGTATCATGGTGTAAACCTATACGAGGATGTATCATATAATACACAACTAAGACTGAATTCTAGAGATGCTATACTCAATTACTATATTACGGGCTTAGAATATTGTGTGTTATATGTACCACACTTGGATTTATTTGTTTTTTCTTGGATCTTCTTGATTTACTAGATCTGTACATGAAGTTTGACTTGATGTGCAAATGCATGTTGCATCATCAAGATATTACTTGATGTTATAGACCTAGATATAAAAGGGAATTTGTGTAAGGGAGTGACGAGTTCCGAAGACCAAGATGAAGACTTACATGAAGGATGAATCAAGTTTAGATTATTACTATCTAGCAATAAGAAGTAATGTTAGTGTAGAAAATGTATGAAGCAACAAGAAGTGATGAAAGTAAGTTCACCCAAAATAGGTGATGTTGCTAAGAAGTTAATGAATTAGTTGTACCAAGTTCCTGGAAGTATCATGAAAAGGTGCAAATCAGTAAGCTTTGAAACCAAAATGGTATTCAAGCTTTGATCATTCAGAGAGAATGTCATGTAACACTACGGTTCTGAAAAGACCGTAGCTTCTATGTGACATGCCAATCCCTGGATCGGTTCATTGGCCCACAATAGAATAAGATGAATAACATAGCAAATCATCCGTGTATCATAAATAACGAAGATCCAGAGTACCATTATTACAATAAAAGCTTAGCTCGAGGCTAGCTCAAATAACTCAAGTAGCAACATAAATATAGTAAATCCTCCATTCTTCAAATTGCCCACAAGTGAACAAGTGCCGAGTGGAGTACCGTGTCCTAAATTGATTACTCGGAATCGGAATATTCTGCAACATGAAACGTAGCAGCCCCGAAGGGTCAATACATGGAATGTTTGGCAAGTAGAGCTATTAAAGGAGACAATAGAGCTAACATCTACATGCATATTTGGCAAGTGGAGCTGTGGCTAGCTTGCATTTGCAAATACCTTTGTCCTACTTTCACAAACAGTTTTTGATTTTTCTTTTGAAAAGATCCCAATTAACTTAACCCATCAACATTAAAGTAATTATGAAATTAGAATGAGCGAGAAACATGTCATGGAATCAATATCAAGCAACTCAGACATCCATAACCGGGGACATGGCTAATCGATTAGATTATACACCCTGCAGGGGTTAGTACACTTTACCCATATGACTTGAACAACCCAGCTCGTACCACCACTCTCATATTGGGTGATGATAGAGAGAAGGCCAGGAAGAGACCGTTTGGGAAGTAGCTCCCCAAACCCGACACGCACCAGTCCAACCTACCAAAATTCTACATCTCTGGATACGTGGGTTCGAGTTACCACAACCTACTGAGTCCAACCAACCGTCCATTATTGGCACATGGTTTTACACGTAAGCTACAAAATAAAGAAGCCAATCATTCTCTCTTGATACCTGGGTGCCTTTCCGCAATGATACCACCAAAAATTATCAATCCCATCACACCCAGGAGATTCTTTGATTAAGTTGTTTTATTTTTCGCAAACCAACACACTTAGAAACAACTTTCAGTGATGTAACTCAGCCCTCGTTCATCATAGCATGGCTAATCACATCTACCAACTGTGGTTCATCTACAAGGAAAACCCTACCACATAATAGGACATAGCATAGCGATAGTAATATCCTACACATGCACCTACAGGATACACGACAATGCATTAAAAATAGTAGGACAACATCATGAACAAGGTAGCATCTACTTGCCTTGGCTGTAGCGGTCGGAATAACAATCCACACACGAGCAAACGTTGCACTCGTCACAATCTACACGATATAATTGCAATCATAAACAAACCATCCACAATCATATGCAAACAAAGACGATGCAAGATGCATGCATGACAAGTTGAATAACGCTACAGTATCATCACGTAATCTTATTCAGTATAACTACTGTATGCATGCATGGAAATTATTTTGAGTGCAAAGAAAACAAAGCATGCAATTTATAATGCTCAAATAATAGAGCTAGAAACTAAATAATTAGCCACTGCTAACATACTGTTTGTAAAATCTTGGAAAATTTCCACTGCGTAGGCAACTCATAATAGAATCAGTACCAATTGGAATTTCTCAAAAAGGACCTATATAATTGCCTAAGTAATTAAAATACTACATTAAGCTATTACAAAGATTCTGCAAATTCCAGTACTGTAAGTGTAACTTTTTAATTAACTACAAGATTCCCCTTGTTCTACTGATTCCAGGGACATCTTATTTGCAATTTTTGGAGTTAAAAAACTTATTATATGAATTTAATACTCCAAAAAGGGTATTAACTTACTTAATTAACCAGGACCAGCAATATTTTACGTGAGACACTGATTCCATACATATTTTATTTGCAATTTTTGGCCCAGTAGATTAATTTCTATGAATTTTACAAGTTTCAGCTATTTTCTGCAATTTCCAAAATCATTAAAACTTTTACTGCGCAGTCAACGCGACTGGACGAGTTAGCGCTGACGCGGCGGTGACGTGGCATGCCACATGGCAGCGCGTAAGTGGGTGATACCCCTTCGTGGGATCCATCTAATCTGGCGCGTCCAACGACGATCGGACGGCTCACCTTGACCGTGGCGAGCTCGACGGTAGCGATGACGTGGCAGCGGCGGCGGGACTTCGGTGGCGCAGGCTGGTGGTGCTCCGGCGGTCATCGGCGGCGTGGGGGCGGTGTACGGGGTGCGGAAGGCGGCGTCGAAGCTCGAGGCGGCAGTGGGGTCCGTTATCGCGTCCGCGGGCGACGGCAATCGGCGGCTGGAGCGACGGCGGTGGGGTGCGCTCCGGCAAGCAATTCCCGTCGGCGGCGGTGTCTGCAGAGGGGGAAAAAGCAACAAGGTGAATCAGTAGAGCGCGGCGAAGATCATAGGGCAAACGGGGGGCGCGAGGCGGTCTCCCTCCACCTTGTCCGCGAGCACGCCGGCGGCGGCAACGGCGGTGATGTCGGCGACGGCTGAGCAAGCTCCAAATCGAGCTAGGGTTCGAGGGGGGGAAAAGGAGCTCGCGGCTGGGTCGTTGAAGGGGGGCTCAAGCGGAGTCCTTCTCGGAAACGGCACGCGAAAATCGTGCGAGGAGGCGGCGCTGTTCGTCGCTGGCTGCCGGGCTGACAGGTGGGGCCCTCCTGTCAGCCAGCGTGGCTACGCGGGCTGCCGCGGCGGCAGCGGCTATCGGCCGCGCGCGCGTGCTGTTGCTGCGGACTGCTGCTGTGGCCTGGCAGGCCTCGACTGGGCCGGCTGGGTCGGCGGCCCAGCTGGCTGTGCCGGCTGTTTTTCCTTTTTTTTATTCTTTTCCCTTTTCTTTTTTTTCTCACGATTTTTCTTATCTGAATTTTTGCTGAACTGTCCAGAATTTTAGTAAAATTCAGATTGTCGTAACTTTTGCTTCGAAGCTCCGATTTGGACGATTCAAAGTGCTACGGGTTCGTGACGGAACCCTCTACGCACCTCTGCCTTCCATATACCCAAAATATAATGTTTTTTAGCAGAGGCATGGTAAAACCAAGTGTTCAAGTGTAGATGTCAAAATGCAAATGCAAGTGATTTGTTTTGCCAATACCTTTTCAAACTGAAATTTTGCAATGATGATCATGATGCAATGACATGTATGCTATGCATTACCAAATCTAAAATTTGGGATGTGACAAGACTAACCCCCTTAAGATGAATCTCGTCCCCGAGATTCGCCGTGGCTAGCAAATAGGTGTGGTTAGTCCTCTCAGATGTCATCCTCACGCTCCCAAGTGGCTTCCTCTTCGGTATGGTGGCCCCACTGCACCTTGCAAAACCTGATCGTCTTGGTCCCGGGTAATCCTCTCCGCTGTCTCCAGTATCTTGACCGGTTTCTCCTCATAGGTCAAGTCATTCTCAAGCTGAACCTCCTCTAATGGCACCGTGTCTCTCAATGGTGTATCCACCATCTCCGGATGGCACTTCTTCAGCTGGGACACGTGGAACACATTGTGGATGGCGGACAGAGCCTCTGGCAACTCTAACTGATAAGCAACCTCTCCTTTGCGTGCTAAGACCCGATATGGTCCAATAAACCGAGGTGCCAGCTTACCCTTGATTCCAAATCTCTTAATTCCACGCAGTGGCGACACTCTAAGGTATGCTCTATCGCCTATCTCATACACCACTTCCTTGCGCTTAGTGTCAGCGTAGCTCTTCTGCCTTTATTGTTCTACCTTTAGTCTGTCCCTGATCAAGGCGACCTTCTCCTCAGCGTCCTTAATCAAATCAGGTCCAAACAGCTGACGTTCTCCCACTCCATTCCATAGCAATGGTGTCTGACATCTTTTCCCATACAGCACATCGAACGACGATGTCTTGATGCTGGTTTGATAGCTATTGTTGTAAGAAAACTCAGCATACGGCAAATTCTCGTCCCAACTAGAACCATGAACCAAAGCGCAAGCTCTCAACATATCCTCCAAAATCTGATTTACCCTCTCGGTCTGTCCATCAGTCTAGGGGTGGAATGCTGTGCTAAACTCCAACCTACTCCCCAATGACTCGTGCAGCTGGCGCCAAAAGTGTGAGGTAAATTGGGTGCCTCTATCAGATACAATGCTCTTAGGAACTCCATGTAGGCACACAATTCTGTCCATATAAATCTTGGCTAACTTTGCACTCGTGTAGGTCGTCTTCACCGGTATAAAGTGGGCTACCTTGGTCAAATGGTCGACCACTACCCAAATGGAGTCATATCCTGACCTGGTCCTGGGAAATCCTGTGATAAAATCCATTCCCACTCTATCCCACTTCCAATCTGGCACGGGCAAGGGTTGTAGTACTCCCGCTGGCTTTTGGTGTTCCGCCTTCACTCGGCTACAAACATCACATAGGGAATATGCTTGGCGATGTCTCCTTCATGTTGTTCCACCAAAACCTGCGTTTCAAATCCATATAATTGCCCGGATGTATGGAGTATGGCGAGTCATGGGCTTCCTGCAGAATCAGCTTCCTTATCTCCGGGTCGCTGGGTACACACAAACGATCTCCATACCACAAGGTACCATGCTCATCCTCGCGAATATCCTTTTCTCGATTTTCCTTCATCTTTTCCTTTATCTCCTCTATTTCCTTGTCTCCTACCTGAGCCTTCCTGATCATGTCATGTAGCGTTGGTTGGACTTCCATTGCTGCCAAATATCCTTCAGACACTACCTCCAATCTAAGGTCCTTGAATTGCTTGCACAAATCCTTGGGCAATTCCCCAACAGTCAATCCATTGGCATAGACCTTCCGTATCAGAGCATCCACTACTACATTGGCCTTTCTCGGGTGGTATTGCAGATTCATATCATAATCCTTAATGAGTTCCAACCATCTTCTTTGCCTCATGTTTAGTTCCTTCTGTGTAAATATGTATTTCAGGCTCTTGTGGTTCGTGTACACATCATAGTGTTTCCCTATTAGGTAGTGCCTCCATACTTTGAGCACATGCACAACCGATGCTAATTCCAAGTAATGCGTGGGATAATTCCTCTCATGGTGTTTAAGTTGTCGCGAGGCATATGACACCACTCTCCCATCTTGCATCAGCACACTCCCAAGTCCCTGTCGAGAAGCATCACAGTACACTTGAAAATCCTTCTGAAGATCTGGTAAACACAGAACAGGTGCGATCACTAGTCGACGCTTCAGTTCCTGAAAGCTGGCTTCACACGCGTCCGTCCATTCAAACTTCCTCTCCTTCTTCAGAAGTTCCATCATTGGCTTAGCAATCTTGGAGAAATTTTCAATGAACCTCCTGTAATATCCAGCAAGTCCCAAAAAGCTCCGAATATCTCCCACATTCTTGGGCGCTTCCCACTCAGTTACGGCAGTCACTTTGCTTGGATCAACAACGACTCCTTCTCCTGACACCACGTGTCCAAGAAACCCAACAGTGTTAAGACAGAACTCACACTTACTGAATTTGGCATACAGCTTGTGATCCCTCAGCTTCTCCATAATCAGTCGCAGATGTTTCTCATGTTCAGCATCATCCTTGGAATATATCAGTATGTCATCAATGAACACAACCACGAACTTGTCCAAGTACTCCATGAATACCTTGTTCATCATGGTCATGAAATATGCTGGAGCATTCGTTAGTCCAAAATACATAACTGTATACTCATATAAACCATACCTAGTAGTGAAGGCAGTTTTTGGTATGTCCTCCTCTCGGATCTTCAATTGGAAATAACCCGATCGCAGATCAATTTTGCTAAACACCTTCGCTCCTTCCAGTTGATCAAACAAATCATTTATGTTCAGCAGGGGGTATTTGTTCTTGATGGTCACTTCATTCAGCGAGCGATAGTCCACCACTAATCTATTGCTGCTGTCTTTCTTCTCCACAAATAGAACAGGTGCACCCCATGACGACGAACTAGGCTGAATGAATCCCTTGTCCAACTGCTCCTTTAGCTGTTTCTTTAATTCCTTCAACTCATCCACATCCATCTTATATGGTCTCTTTGCTATAGGTCCTGTTCCCGACATCAGATCGATGAGAAACTCCACATCCCTGTTAGGTGGCATCCCTGGTAGCTCTTCCGGAAACACGTCGGGGTACTCCTTAATCACAGGCACAGTATCCATGCTAACCCCCTTAAGAGAATTCAGCTTACACCTTCCCGGTCGCACAGCCGACTTGAACCTAATCCTCTTACCATCCGGGGTTTTGAGTGAAACTGCTCGCTGTGCACAATCTATGTGTCCCCGATGCATAGACATCCAATCCATGCCTAGAATTACATCTAAACCTTGTGATTCCAAAACTACCAGATGTGCAATGAAATTGTGTGCTCCAATCCTCATAGTTAAGTCGCGGCATCCCGCGCTAGCTATCATATCCCCTCCAGGTGAACTCACTCTAATAGACCCTTTCAGAGACCCCATAGGTAACTTATACTTATCCACAAATGCCCTTGATATGAATGAATGCGATGCACCAGTATCGAAAAGTATAAGTGCAGGGTGAGTGTTGATTGGAAACTTACCAATCACAAGGTCAGGCTCATCTGGGATCTCCTCCACATTCATGTGGTTCACCGTGGCCTTCTGGTTGTTTCCTGGCTTCAGTCCCTTCTTCTCCGGACAGTTGTCCGCATAATGTCCCTTCTGGTCACACTTGAAGCATGTCACCTCACTCAGATCCTTCTTCACGAAGCTGCGATCGCGGTTGCGGTCATGTCCATTGTGTCCTCCGGAATGGTGAGTGTGTCCTCCCTTGTGGCTGTGGCGGTTGCTCTTGTGGCTATCATGGCGATGTCCATCGCCCCCATGGTTGTGGCGGTCATGGCTTCCATGGTGCCCATGGTCACTCCCTCCATGCTTGGAGTATCCATCATAATAAGTGCGAGACTTGTGGTGAGAACCAGAGTGATGATTGTTGCTCTTCCTCTTGAGGCTTTCCACCTGCTTGTGCTTCCCTTCCAAGATTCTGGCCTTGTCCATAAGCTCCTGGAAAGTGGGACAATAAACCACCAGCAGCTGCACTGAAAGCTCATCACTGAGGCCATCCAGGAACCTCTCCCTCCTTTTGGCATCAGTGTCAACATCCTCAGGTGCATAACGAGACAGGTTGTTGAACTCCTCAATATACTCAGCCACGGTGCGGTTGGTTTGGTGCAAGTTGCGAAATTCCTTCCTCTTCAGGCTCAGAACTCCTGAAGATACGTGGTTGGTCCTGAAACCTTCCTCAAACATTGCCCAAGTCACGGGTGTCCAGAGGGTGGGTGATCTGAAAAGTGTCCCACCACGAAGCGGCTGGTCCCTCCAGTAGGTGAGCAGCAAATCTCACCTTCTCAGCATCCGTGCACCCAACAGTTACCAGATCCTTATTGACTGAACGCAACCAGTCGATAGCAACCATTGGTTCCGCTGCATTCGAGAACTTTGCTAGCCTTAGCCTCAGAAACCTAGTGAGAGCATCTCCCTGAGGCTGGTTGTTCCCATTGTTGTTGTTGTTGTTGTTGTTGTTCTGAGCTTCCATGAACTGGGTCATAACTTGGTTCAGCTGTGCCTGAGCTGCCATGAGCTGTTCCAACTCAGTGGGTTGACGGCGGGAGGCATCTGCGGTTCAGCACAGGTAAGTTTAGAAAGAATCGATTACGAAAACAGGATTCTACCCATGCATTATGACCAAACAACAACAAAACAATCACAGACAATCTCAAGCAAGCAACACATCATCAAACAAATGATCCAGCAACATCCCAGGGGTTATCCTAGCAGTATATATCTACTGAAATAGTTTTTAGAAGAGTTGGCAATAGTTATCTACACAAAAGGTCAACAAAGCATTAAAAACAGGAATCTGCCAGAACAGTCCAGCAGTGTTCACGAATATTTCTACCTGACTTAAACTCATCAGGAATTTTTTCTTATTTTTTTGTATACATTACAGAGAGTTTTGAACCAACCCTATTTTTTTCCGATTTTTCCCTGTTACCAATAAAATATGAAAATTCGTGCAGTACAGCTGTGTCAGCAGAAAACTGCATCAGGAAAAACTCAGATATCAACCAAACTTGCCATAACTCTTCCATAAAATTCGCACAAATAATCCTGAGATATTGGAGTACTCATAGGAGCAACTAAACACTCTTAAACTAATAGTAATTAAGTTTTACATTGATCTAGACTAATCCTAATGATTTTACCTAACGAAGACTAATTGGTGGACTTCTATCTACTTCTTGAAGAGGTTGCAGTAGGTCCTCGCACTCATGCGTTGGCGCTTCTGTCCACGAACCAACCATGGCGGCGGAGTATACACCTCTCCTGAGTCATCACTTGAAATCTCAAACTCTACCTCTTCTGGGTCCTCTTCTTCTTCATTCTCTGCTGCGGCTGCAATAGCTTCATCTCCTCCACCATCATCGTCTCCATCATCATCATCCTCGTCCTCCTCATCATCATCATCGTTCCCACTGTCACCATCATCATCACTATTGCCATCATCTCCATTGTTATCATCAGGGGGTGGATTCAGCTGTGCTTGGAGAGCGGCAATCTGGGCTGTCATATCTTCAATAGTCTGGTCCCTTTCCTGGACGGTACCTTGCAGTTGTTGTATGGTCTTATTGTTTTCCTGCACGGTCCCATTAAGTTGTGCTATGGTTGCATCCCTGCCTATCAGGGCATTCTTCAGAACATCCACAGCTTCATGCAAGGTGTCTATCTCCTGTCCCTAGACCACCATACCATTGCTGGCAAAATCTGCAATCTCCTTTACCATCATTACTTTCTCAGCTAGAGCTCCATTCTCCCTTTCCATGTCCTCTATGTGCCTCCGACGGGGTGGCATGTTGTTCCTGTCGCCCGGGGTAACCACAATGTTCCCATCCTCGTCACTCCTTCCGTAGTCACGGTAGGGTGAGTCTTCTGGCAGCAGTTGTCGGACAAGATGGCACTGGCGTGACAGGGCTTCATGCAGGGCCAAGTTTATTCCAAGTCCCCAGTTGCAGTATGTCTTGGTGTAGATCAGATGCACAGGGTTTGGCAAGGCGGCATCCCTGAAGATGAAGGTGGTGATCTCCCATGCATCCTCGCCATATCCATAGGTGTACAGCCTTCTTCCCTTGAACATGGGCAGTGGCAATCCCAATGACTGCGAGAGCTGTGCTAACTGTCTTGCAAAGGGCCTTGGTGATTCCAAAATTGCATACTCATTCCTGACTTCTCCCATCTATCAATTAAAAGAGGAAAGTGTGAGAATAGCATATGGTAAGAATTTACGAGAGTGAAAGGCATAAGATGAAAGACAGAGTTAATATAAGCTTCAATAATTCTATGGCTTCCTAATCCAAACCTAGGTCACGATCCTACAGTCGACACACGGGCTCTGATACCATCTTGTAACACTACGGTTCTGAAAAGACCGTAGCTTCTATGTGACATGCCAATCCCTAGATCGGTTCATTGGCCCACAATAGAATAAGATGAATAACATAGAAAATCATTCGTGTATCATAAATAACGAAGATCCAGAGTACCATTATTACAATAAAAGCTTAGCTCAAGGCTAGCTCAAATAACTCAAGTAGCAACATAAATATAGTAAATCCTCCATTCTTCAAATTGCCCACAAGTGAACAAGTGCCGAGTGGAGTACCGTGGCCTAAATCGATTACTCGGAATCGGAATATTCTGCAACATGAAACGTAGCAGCCCTGAAGGATCAATACATGTAATGTATGGCAAGTACAGCTATTAAAGGAGACAATAGAGCTAACATCTACATGCATCTTTGTCAAGTGGAGCTGTGGCTAGCTTGCATTTGCAAATACCTTTGTCCTACTTTCACAAACAGTTTTTGATTTTTATTTTGAAAAGATCCCAATTAAGTTAACCCATCAACATTAAAGTAATTATGAAATGAAAATGAGCGAGAAACATGTCATGGAATCAATATCAAGCAACTAAGACGTCCATAACCAGGGACACGGCTAATCGATTAGATTATACACCCTGCAGGGGTTAGTACACTTTACCCATGTGACTTGGCCAGCCCAGCTCGTACCACCACTCTCATATTGGGTGATGATAGGGAGAAGGCCAAGAAGAGACCGTTCGGGAAGTAGCTCCCCAAACCCGACACGCACCAGTCCAACGTACCAAAATTCTACATCTCTGGATACGTGGGTTCGAGTTACCACAACCTACTGAGTCCAACCAACCGCCCATTCCATTATTGGCACATGGTTGTACACGTAAGATATAAAATAAAGAAGCCAATCATTCTCTCTTGATACCTGGGTGCCTTTCCGCAATGATACCACCAAAAATTATCAATCCCATCACACCCAAGAGATTCATTGATTAAGTTGTTTTAGTTTTCGCAAACCAATACACTTAGAAACAACTTTCAGTGATGTAACCCAGCCCTCGTTCATCATAGCATGGCTAAGCACATCTACCAACGGTGGTTCATCTACAAGGAAACCCCTACCACATAATAGGACATAGCATAGCGATAGTAATATCCTACACATGCATCTACAGAATACACGACAATGCATTGAAAATAGTAGGACAACATCATGAACAAGGTAGCATCTACTTGCCTTGGCTGTAGCGGTCGGAAGAACAATCCACACATGAGCAAACGTTGCACTCGTCACAATCTACACGATATAATTGCAATCATAAACAAACCATCCACAATCATATGCAAACAAAGACGATGCAAGATGCATGCATGACAAGTTGAATAACGCTACAGTAGCATCACGTAATATTATTCAGTATAACTACTGTATGCATACATGGAAATTATTTTGAGTGCAAAGAAAACAAAGCATGCAATTTATAATGCTCAAATAATAGAGCTAGAAACTAAATAATTAGCCACTACTAACATACTATTTGTAAAATCTTGGAAAATTTCCACTGCTTAGGCAACTCATAATAGAATCAGTACCAATTGGAATTTCTCAAAAAGGATTTATATAATTCCCTAGGTAATTAAAATACTATAGTAAGCCATTACAAAGATTCTACAAATTCCAGTACTGTAAGTGTAACTTTTTAATTAACTACAAGATTCCCCTTTTTCTACTGATTCCAGGGACATCTTAGTTGCAATTTTTGGGGTTACAGAACTTATTCTATGAATTTAATACTCCAAAAAGTGGACTAACTTATTTAATTAACCAGGACAAAACCTTGCTGTAAAAGTGTAAAACAACTGTACAGCAATATTCTACGTGAGACACTGATTCCATACATATTTTAGTTGTAATTTTTGGCCTAGTAGATTAATTTCTATGAATTTTACAAGTTTCAGCTATTTTCTGCAATTTCCAAAATCATTAAAACTTTTACTGCACAGTCAACGCGACTAGACGAGTCCGCGCTGACGCGGCGGTGAAGTGGCATGCCACGCGGCAGCGTGTAGGCGATGCCCCTTCGTGGGATCCATCTAATCTGGCGCGTCCAACGACGATCGGACGGCTCACCGTGACTGTGGCGAGCTCGACGGTGGCGATGACGTGGTGGCGGCGGCGGGACTTTGGTGGCACAGGCTGGTGGCGCTCTGGCGGTCTTCGGCGGCGTGGGGGCGGCGTACGGGGTGCGGAAGGTGGCAGCGAAGCTTGAGGCGGCGGTGGGGTGCGTTATCGCGTCCGCGGGCGACGGCAATCGACAGCTGGAGCGGCGGCGGCGGGGTGCGCTCCGGCGAGCAATTCCCGTCGGCGGCGGTGTCTTCAGAGGGGGAAAAAGCAACGGGGTGAATTAGTAGAGCGCGGCGAAGATCACAGGGCAAACGGGGGGCGCGAGGCGGTCTCCCTCCACCTTGTCCGCGAGCACGCCGGCGGCGGCAACGGCGGTGATGTCGGCGATGGCTGAGCAAGCTCCAAATCGAGCTAGGGTTCGAGGGGGGGAGGAGGTCACGGCTGGGTCGTTGTAACGCCCCAGCATCGGGTCTATGTAGATCTCAGCATTTCCTGCCAAAATCCGCATAGAAGCGATTCAAAGATGCCCACCAGACACTTTCGTGTGGGTGGGATTTGAATACAAGTAGTTACATCACAGTAGTTTACAACAGAATCCACAAGAACTTATATATACAACAACGACTCAATGAGTCAAGAATACAAAAGGTACAATACGAAGATACAAGTCAAGAAGAAAGCAAGATAGTATCCGAGTACGGACAAGATCCAAATGGGACTAAGAGTCCTGAAGAATAACCAAGCGGTGTCCATAACCCTGCCCAGGCCAAGCCGGAAGGGTAACCTTGCTAACGTCGTCAATCACATACCTGTCAAGCCAAAAGGGTGCCGACAAAGGGCAAATCAAAAACATAAAGAGAGCGGTCAGTACTGAGGCCAGTACATGGCGAGACTAGAATTCGGCGGTCCTCGCCTACATAGGTATGGTGGGCTCAGCGGCATCAAAGCTTGCACTATCTAACTTATAGAGACACACTACAACTTCGAGTATTAGAGCGAGATAAGAGAGCGCTATGCGGTAACGATAATATAACACCAAAAATAACCCATCCGAAGATTTCCCCCTCGAAGACCAGTCGAGGAAGTCCCCTTGCGGAACGCACACAGTGGCAATTTTAGTTAAGCAGGTGTTTAGTTGATAAGGCTAATTACTAATCATATTATTAAGGGCAAAACATTAGTGGCGTTGTCTATAATCATGACACTGTACTCCTGAGGCGTCCATAACCGTGGACACACGGCTTCTCGAAAAGATTTACCCTGCAGGGGTGCACTACTGTACCCAAACGCATGCTCAACCCTTCAGACAACATATAACACGTGCCTTCCGAATCTCACAACAAGAATTGTCCCATAACTACGCGCATATCCAGAGGCATCACCTACTGTGTTTTACCCACACAAGAGATACAGCTTATTCTCCCGGTGGCACAGCATTTGAGTCTACGGCCGGGCGATGATCGGAAGATAACTTGTAGAGCTCCATCCCACCTCCGACACGATATCCCGATTTTATGCAATGCAAGCCATAGCAGTCCACCAAAATATCAAGTCCGAAGACATATCAACTCACCCATGTCCGAGGATATATTATGCGTATGCACCAAATGGAAAACCAATTTGGTAACCCTCTGGATATACGAATAGCGCCGGTAGTTGAGGGGGGGATCCCAGAGGCCCCCACGTTTGGTTAGAGCGATCAACTCAGAACTGGTATCGTAGAACGAACGGGTCCTAAGTCGGCTCAAGCAGTTCCCAAAGGTGGTCTCTGCCGGGGCCTTATCATTAGGTGAAACCATAACCATAACCAACATCACCAATTTAATTATTTTATCACCATCAACATCCAAGTATCATGTTCCACCTGTATGAGAGCGATACTAAGCATGCCTACGACTCGCAAGGACAAACTAGCTACTCAAACAAGGCAATAGGATAACCAAGGCAATATAGTGGAGCAGGTGATTAAAGGGACAATACTAAACTATCGATAATAAGGCTAGCAATAGATCAATTGGAGTAAGTAAAGACTATAATACAAAATAGGTATAAGGGGAGAATGCTCGCCTGAAAATATTGTCGAAGGTTCACCCGAAGATCGGGTCGACACTCGTATCAACTTATCGGCCTAATCCGTGAAGAAGCAAAGCACTAGAAGAAACACCGGATGCACTATTTAATAATGTGGCAGAAGATCGGGCATGATGCATGCATGATGTATGACATGGCAAAGGTGCGATGCGTCTAGGCAATATTAAGCGGAACGAGGGTCCCGACAATTAATTAAGTGGTTTATATTATCTAGATACCCCACAATTTAATGTTGTATTAAACAAAATTATATTATCGGTTTGCTACACAAATTTAAATGGGGCCAATATTAGACTAGATTTGCCCGCTTATGGTCTCCATATTTAATTTAAGCGAATGACAAAATACCCCCAAACAGATAAACATGTATGCATGTATGAATGAGTTAATATGCAACAAGTTATTTCTTTATATATTATAACAAAATAGGGGTCTTCGGATAGGGGTCGCACGTTGGTTCGGAGATCTTGGTCCGGAGAGTTTCGGGTGGTCTTCGGAATCCAGGAAGAAGATCTTGGCGTTACATGAAGGAGAACTTGGCGTGTCGAGGGTTCGGTCTTCGGTTTTCCAAGGTGACCTGTTTGGTGCCCGCGTCGATCGAAGAGAAGACCTTGACACGTCTTGACACCCCATGGTCACATGGCTTCTTTGGAGATCTTGTCGAGATGTGTCTTGGAGGATAACTGTAAGGGATCTTGCACGACTGCCCGAAGCTTGTGCGAATCAGCGGACAAATCAACATTTAGGTGCCCATAGAACCACACAAGCACAGGACATACACGTGTTGGAGACGGGCAGAGCGACCGAGGCAGAGAGACCTGAGGACGGTAGCGTCGGCCGGAAGAGAAGCTTGGCGAGGCGTGCAGAACGACGAGTGTCGGGGAAGATCGCGGGAAGATGAGGCTGCCACACCGGCGGAAAGCACGCGACGGTGGTGCTGCGGATGCTGTCCGGAGGCGACGCTGGGCCTCAAGGCGAGCAGGGTCGGGCTCACGCGACCTGGGACTGCGCCTGAAGGCGAGGCGAGGCGCTGGTGAACGGGGACCATGCGGCGGCGCTCGGGAAGGCTTCGACGGCGGAAACGAGGCGACACCGGAGGTCGACGGGGCGCTGGGCGAGCATCTACCGGGGCAGGGAGACGACGAGGCCACCGGCGGCGGCTTAAGCTAGGCGGGGAAGAGCTTGGCGATGGGGGGACCGACCGACAACGGGCGGCAGGGGCTCCTGGCGGCAGAGGCGAGCGCCTGAGAGGGAGGCGAGGACGGAGGGGCGCTGGTGCGAGAGGAGGAAGGCGTCGGGCGCGGGAGGAAGGAGCCGCGGGGAGAGGGTGCCGGGGAGGAGCTCCCTGGCGGTGCGTGGGCCCAGGGGACCGAGGAGGACGGCGCGTGACGGCGGACCTGGCTACCTGGGGGTCCTGGCGATGGAACGGAGGGCTCTGGATCCGGCGGCGGCAGTGGCTCGGGGTCAAGATCGAGGAGAGAGGCGACGCGGGGTTGGTGGCGATGGGAGCCGCGTCGCGTACGTGGTGTGTTTCGCGTGTGCGTCTGGGTCGTGGCATGCGAGAGTTGTGTGCGTGGTGTGCAGTCGTGTGTGTTTGTGTTGCGGGCTTCCCGTGTGTGGTGTGTGTGGGTGTTGCGTGTGGTGTCATGGGTCGGGGTGTGCGTGTGTGTTGCCTGGGTGCGTGCGTGAGTGCAGGTGTGTGTGTGTTCCTGGCTGCGGAGGGGTGAGGAGATTAGGGTAGTATTAGGGTTTGGCTTAGACTGGGTCGTAGGTGGTCTTCCGATTGGACCTTTGGGCCCGATCGTTTGACTGCCTCCCCACTAAAAACGTTTTTATTTTATTTTCATTTTAACACACTTTTGTAAATTAGTTTTTAGGCAAATAAAATATTTCGAAAGACCAGGGTTTTTTTATTTGAAATTAGAAGAGGGACTAATTAGAAAACAAAATAGGCTTTTGGTAAAAGTATTTTAGGGCAGAAGTAATGCATGATGTCATGATGAGCCTAAAAAGAAATTAACACGCAATTTTATTTCGAAATATTTTTCGGGGCATTACAGTCATTTAAGGGAGGGCTCGGGCGGAGTCCTACTCGGAAACGATGCGTGAAAATCGGACGAGGCGGCGGTGTTGTTCGTCGCTGGCTGCCGGGCTGACAGGTGGGGCCCTCCTGTCAGCCAGCGTGGCCACACGGGCTGCCGCGGCGGCAGCGGCTATCGGCCGCGCGCGCGTGTGCTGTTGCTGCGGACTATTGCTGAGGCCTACTGCTGCGGCCTGGCAGGCCCGGCTGGGCCGGCTAGGTCGGCGGCCCAGCTGGCTGGTCCGGCTGTTTTTCCCTTTTTTTATTCTTTTCTCTTTTTTTCTTACGATTTTTCTTATCTGAATTTTTGCTGAACTGTCAATAAGTTTAGTAAAATTCAGATTGTCATAACTTTTGCTTCGAAGCTCCGATTTGGGCGATTCAAAGTGCTACAGGTTCGTGACGGAACCCTCTACGCACATGTGCCTTCCATACACCAAAAATATAATGTTTTTAGCAGAGGCATGGTAAAACCAAGTGTTCAAGTGTAGGTGTCAAAATGCAAATGCAAGTGATTTATTTTGCCAATACCTTTTCAAACTGAAATTTTGCAATTATGATCATGATACAATGACATGTATGTTATGCAGTACCAAATCTAAAATTTGGGATGTGACATGTTAGTGGTACGTCGAAAAGCTATAGGGTAATACATACAACCTAGAATGGTACAAAGCTGGTATTTGGTCCATAGCTGGTATTTGGTTGACTTAGTTATCCAGATCATCTTAGTATTCCATAAAGAGCATAAAACTTGGCCTAAGTTAAATAAGACATAAAGGAGTATAAAAATTAAAGCGACCGTCTTTTAAGACGCATCGCGAAAGCGGGTCTAGCAAAGACAGAATGTCCAAACAGTAAGTAAGACAAATAATGTTGGAAGATTCATGTCGGAGATCCACAATTGTGTGGGTATACTGTATGTTCTTTCATGAGACCTTAAACATGTAAAGTACAAGCTAGACAAAGTCTAACATCCTAGTTATAAAGCCAATGGTCACAATATAGGTAGTTTAGAGACCATTAGTAAACCCAAGGGGGAGAGTAAACAATAAAATGGAAGTATTGTTATATGAATCTCAGAGTAAAGGTTGGAGAAAAAGTACTAAACTAGGATAACATTAAGCATTATTTTCTTAAGGTTAAAGCAAGTCATCATTATAAAAGTACTTTCAGAAGTATGTCTGGATAAAAGATAAAAGTTTACTTCAAGGTAGTAGTACTCAAACCTTAAAGTAATTAATAAATGGAAGTTGAAGAAGTACTTAAGGTGATTACAAAAGATTATATAAAGCTTGATAAGGTAAAAACTTTAAGGTGATAAAATAGATTAATCCTAATAGACTAGTTCTATAGGAAACAACTCCTAAGTGATCCTAATAGACTAATTCTATGACTCCACTACGGACTCAGGGGCTACTCCCATAGGGAGGATGGATTTAAGTATCCGAAAAAATTTGTGTCCTATGGACCTGACACCGAACAACGGCTGAATTAAAGTCTCCGCTCGAGTCTATGACTCGAACAGACACTCGAGGGCTACTCCCATAGGGAGCGCTGGTCGCGCACCCTATAAAATTTCGACTGCGATCCTTCGAATCAGTACGCAAAAACTTTTCGACAACTCTGCCCCAATAAAACGCTAAGTCAGTAGCATTCTCCTTGGCTACCCGAAACACCTCTGCGGTGATAAAATTTGGATGTTGTGTCTGCGACGCAAAGATAAGACCTACAGATATCATCTGATGGCCTGGTAACGCACATGACTGCGTTGTGCTAGTATAAACCAATGCCAACATGCGCGATGAAAAATCCCGATGGACGCGTTGGGTACATCAATTAAATTCACTGGAATTCCACTCATGTAAGTCCTCCGCGGCCTGAGTCGAATTACGCCAGCATATGTTCCGGGTTCGAATCGAGGGACTCGAACCTGAAGAAGATCGTGTTGTTTTGTCCTAAGACAGTTAACTGACCCTGATCCATTGGGAGAGTCAGGCACACGCATCAACAATCCCTACACATTCTCTTGAAAGACAGAGTTGCACCCGAAGGATTGAAGAGTCCTCAGCCGAATCTACGATTCGACTGAACACTCGGGGGCTACTGACATGGTTATACCCCGCGGGTACACGATCTCAGCATACCTGGTCCAGCCCAAGGAAGGCCCACGGCAAATATACGCCGGCCCATGAAGATTTTCGGGTGGCCAAGGCCCATGACGCCTTCGGATCCTTGGAGAGCAAGACTAGAGTAGATAGGAAATTCAAAGGGGTAAACCCTAGAACCTATAACCGACTAGATCTGTGCCTGGGACCTGCCTAAGTCTATATAAAGGCCAGGAGGGCACGACCTAGATCTCTCCCTCATACTTCCGCATACACACCTCCACGCCTGATTGCATCTGTGCACCCCTGTAACCTTCGGTTCCGCCGTAATCAAGAGCAGACAAGCAGGAGTAGGGTTTTCCCTCCGGGGGCCTGAACCTAGGTAAACCTCGTGTCCCCGTGTTTCTTGTTTGCTAACCGTTCCGTGATCTCCAGCATCCCCATCTTCTCCAAAACCCAAGTCCATAACAATGGTCATTGACGAGATCAAACATCGTCAGGCGGCGATAGTCTTTTTGGAGGCTCCACCCTCCGTCTTCTTCTTCTTGCCTCCGTCGGCAGCGTCAGAGGTGGATATCTTCCACTTTCCCGCCAACGGGACATCGTCGTCGGACACGACCGTGACTTCCTTCATCTTTGGATTGTAGATTTGGGCAGCCAGGTTGTCCTCATCTAGATCGCTAAGTTGTTAAGTGATAAATCACCGTGTTAGACAAAATGGTGTTCGCAAGACGGAAGAACTGGAGCATATGCCGTACACGGAAAATAAATACCTACCTTTGGGCACTTGCCGTCTACGAACATGTCGTAGGTGATGGTGAAGCCACGCTTCTTATCCTTCACCTTGACGATGTCCTTTAGGCGGAGCTTGACGGAGTCGCTCGAGAAGTTATCCACGGAGATCTGGAGGGTATCCCTTCAATCACTAGTATACTCATGCATGAACTTCGCGCGGTGCTGCAGAGGTTGGATTTGCCTGATGAACCGGCACATGGCTAGGTCCAAGCCGGTCAAACCCGTCTCTACGAACCATTCGATCCGCCTTATTGCGCGAGAAGCGTCAAGGTCGAAGGGAAGAGAGGCATGGGATCTCCATGTAGAAACTTCAGCGGCGGCTCCATCCACGAAGTCCGGGTACGTCACTTCTCGACCCACCAAAGGAATGTCGGGGCCGTAAAATTACGTCCGCTGCCAGTTCTTGCAGGACTCATGGCCGACGATGTCGGGGAACCGCCGGCCAGGTCGAATCTTGAAGCTTATGGTGCCGCAGTTCCTAAGCTCCTCCTTACTATGTCCGGCTTCACGTTTGACGGTGAAGAAGTACACGAACAAGTCTAACCTAGGCCTTATCCCTAGATAACCCTCGCAAAGTGCCGCGAAGTTGCTAAGCACTAAGATGATATTGGGGGAGCGGTTATGGGGTTGGACCTTGTAATGGTTCAAGACGCAGAGGAAGAAGTGGGAGATGGGCAGGGAAACGCCGCGTACCAGCTGAGCCTTGAGGTACACCTTTTATCCGGCTTGGGGAGAAGGTGTCACCCCGCTAGCCGGCGCCGCCCGCCAGGCGAGCCCCTCCGTCGCGGGGAGGTAGCCTTCGGCGACCATCTCTTGGATGTCGCGGTCGGTGATGTTCGAGCCGCGCTAGTCCCCCTTATGCGAGTCTGGCTCCTCTAGTGGTTCCAGCGCCGCCAAATTGTGGTCGCCGCCGGTGGACTCGATCACTGCCGATGCGGGGATGACCAAGCCCTCTGGGGGAACGAAGACGGAGCTCGCCGGCTTCGTCGCGGCTTCGCTCGACGCTTCCATCGACGGGGAGGTGCTGCTGCTGGCCATGGAGTGATGGACGGGTGCGACTGACATAGATGGAAGCAAGGGTTTTCGAGGTTTCTCGCGGAGAGCTCGAGGATACGTGCGGCTAGAGGAAGAAGACGACGCGAGAAGAATGGGGTAAAAAGTGGAAAATTCCCCACGATTACTATTTATCATCCTCGGTGTCAAGATTCGTGCAGCTAATCACACCGTTTCCGTGTAGACGACGTGTTCGCGAACATGCGCGGAAATTTCGCCACGTCTCCACCCGCCGCGGCCAACGGTTCGTATCGCTCGTGCGGGAAAATCGGATATGATTGCGTTCTCTTCATGTGTGAGTTACGAGGCGTTCACATCAAAGATTCCGGCATGGATGGATTTAATCCGACTACGGAAGAGTACGATGGAAGATTTAGCATTTCTCCGACTTACAAATCGAAGACGGAGAAAACCTTGCAGGGTTCTTTGGGAGGACTACAAGATATTGCTTGACGATTTGTCGACATCCATAGACGGAGCATTCCACGAGAAGTGGCAAGACGGCGCAAGATCTCGGAGTTCTCCGGGGGCTACTGTTGGGGATATGCTATATGGGTATCCTTATAGCATGTCTCTTATCCGGCTAACCCGGGTGGCCCATAGTTGGTAGCATGGCCTATGGCCTGCTGGGCGGCCCAGTTAGGTGGATCCAGAAGGGAGGCCCATGCCAGATAAAGGAAGGCTATGGTGGAGTTACCAGCGTATCCAGAGCCTTGGAGTGCAAGATACACAAGACTAGTAATAGACGTGTAGGACTCTGTAACCTGTTCGGCTAGGACTTTTCCCTGTAACCCTAGGACCTGGCGACTAAATAAGTCGGGCCTATGGGAGCCTTTAGGGCAGACAACTTCAGACAACCTCGCACAGCGAACCAATCTCTGTAACTCGGCGTATTGCCCTTATAGTGATTTATAGAAGGAGTAGGATTCCGCCACCGTTGTGGGATCTGAACCTGGGTAAGCTGTGTTACCTCGTACCCATCAACCGTCCGTCTTACCCCACGTCTCTAAACACGCACTGTGAGGACCCCCTCCATGGCTTACTCGTCGGCAATACCACGACACCACGCGTAGTAAATCAATGGATTTGATATCAATCTGTGAGGATCATCTCATGTGATGTCATATCGACGTGATGCCTGTGTCATCCCACGCCTAGTCAATATGTTTGACCCGGTCCACGCCTAGGTGGAATCCAACATGTCAGTGCCCCACCAGTCTGTGAATAGGGCTAGAACCAGCCCCGGTGAGAAAAACCCTCACCTTGTGCTGACAACAGCATTACAACATAAAATCATTTAGTTATCTATTTTAATAATTTTAGAAAATTATTAAACCTTAGAAACTCAATATCTTTTGTTTTATAAATTATAAAAATATATATCATATATCAAAATGTTTAGAAAAATAAATTCTACAATTAAAAATTTGTTATCACATATTATTTTGTTACTTATTTAAATAATTATTATTTAATAAAGATTTTATAAGTAATAATAATTTGAAAATTTATATTTTAATAATGGTAAATGTTAAAAATATAAATAATATACTTTGAAAATTATTGTGTTACTCATGTTCCCTCTCTCTAAAGCTCTCTCCTCCTCTCGCTCTTATCCTCTCGAAACCCTAGCCTCGGTTCTCGCCAGAGCATGTTGTTCACAAGCTTCCCTAGCCTCCCTAAATGCATCATTGGACTCGCATTGTTATCCTCGTTCTTCCAAGCCAAGCCATCGAAGCTGAAGAACCCCCTGTCGAACCAATCGACACCTCCTCAGCACCGCTGGTCACCGTCGTTTTCCATCAATTCTGGCAACAACTTGGTTCGTCGACTGCACCGTCGCGTTGTTGGTGATTCACCGAGTCTTCCTGTATGCTCCAATGTTTTGTTTGCTTCCTAAATCGATGCTGCGATGATCGGCTGCAAGCACTGCCGCACGGGCTCATCGCCGGCCATCTTCCGTTAACCAAAAAACGGGCGACGCTAGTACCATTACACTCACGCTCGCATCCTCTTTCCAACTAGCCTAAGCATGAGCCCCCAAGCATAGTAAATCAATGGATTTGATATCAATCTGTGAGGATCATCTCATGTGATGTCATATCGACGTCATGCCTGTGTCATCACACGCCTAGTCAATATGTTTGACCCGGTCCACGCCTAGGTGGCATCCAACATGGCCAGTGCCCCACCAGTCTGTGAATAGGGCTAGAACCATCCCCGGTGAGAAAAACCCTCACCTTGTGCTGACATGAGAATTACAACATAAAATCATTTAGTTATCTATTTTAATAATTTTAGAAAATTATTAAACCTTAGAAATTCAATATCTTTTGTTTTATAAATCAGAAAAATATATATCATATATCAAAATGTTTAGAAAAATAATTTCTACAATTTAAAATTTGTTATAATGTTATCATGTTACTTAAATAATTATTATTTAATAAAGATTTTATAAGTAATAACACTTTGAAAATTTATATTTGAATATTGGTAAATGATAAAAATAAGTAATATACTAAAATTCTTAGAAAACAAGAGTTACAATGTAAAATTATGAACATAACATATTATATCACTTAACTAAATATTTCTTATTTATTAAGTGTTTATAAAGTAATAAATTTTATAAAAATCATATCTTATTATTTAAAATTCATAAAAATACATATAATATACCAAAATGATCACAAAAATAATATCTACATATTAAAATTATAATCTGTCACTTTTCAAGTAAGTAAAAACCTAATAATCTAATAACTGAATTTATACCTATTTCCTTGATTAATAATTCATATAAGGATAAATAAAAACTACTAATATTTCTAAAATTATTCATTTGAGGTTTATAAATAGTTTTAGTCTTAAATATTGATTGAATGAAGTAAAAATAGTTCAAAGCATCTTAAATACAATTTTACTAAATTATCATTCACAACTAAGTGTATATTATTTTTCGAAAGGATTCTTATGAAATATAAAATCCTCAAGATTAATATTTTGACTTAATAAAATCTTTCAGCATTACTTCATTAACAAGTTTATTAATAAATTACAAATCCAAAAATAATTCATAACTAGTTAAATAATATTGTTTCCTTGTTTACAAACCCTAACCACTCCTTTATAAGGAGATAAATGATTCTATTCAATTATAATGTTAAGAAAACATGACTCAAATAGAAGTGTTACCAATCTTAATTAACCTTAAAGAAACAATATGAAGTGAAAAAATTATAATACTATCTTATGACCAAGATAGATAGGTCTCAACTACTAGTGTGGTCATTATACAAATGAAGTGATTCTTCCTTTCTTGAGAACTATAGTTAGTAAGAAAACCTAAGAATGTTAACTTAAAGTTTAAATACGTTTATTTAGTTAAGTAAACTTTTCTTCAAAAGTTCTTTTTTAAGATACCTTATAAAGCAAGACATAAGAATTCCTATGAAAGCTCTAAATGATGAACAATCCTTGATACATAGTCTTTGGATACATTCCACACTTGAGTATTCTATTTTTGTGTGTACTTTATTATACTTGCATGTTGTTTCACACACACTCACAAGCCATAATAAGAAGCACAAATGTGAAAATTGTCTAAAAGAGCAACACATTCCAAAGAAACCATTTCAAGTTTCCAACCCTAAATCAACGCTTGTTCCAGGGATTCCAATTTATTAAACTGCATTACATTACTTATGCATAATAGCATCTTGCTTCTTTAAACATTAGTCCTTACCGGACCAATGATGTTGATTTTAGATATTGGATCTTCTATTGTCTCGAAGACCGTGAGTGCATAATCTTGAAATCACAAAAGGAAAGTTCACACTTGCTCATGTCCTTTGATTATTTTCTGTAAAGTATTTTGCAAATCCAGTGTTGTCATCACCTACATTTCAAAAAGGTCATAAAACACTATTTTCCTAATAATATGATTATAGGTTATTTACCATGAGGTAATAACCTACTATAAAAGTTCCGCTGGTAAAGGAACATATTACCTAGGACATAACAACCAATGTCTCCAGTGATTCTTGCGTCGTATATTACGCTTTAACCATATTATTTGGAATGGGACGAAGAAGTCAGCTGTATATTCTTCCTTTCGCATGTAGGCAAGACGACCTTAACGTGATGTTGTGATTCCTTGTGCGGATCCAACATATGGGTGGGCACCCTTACGCCACACGATTTTGGTGTCTTGATTATCTATGAGTGGCTACCGGAGGTATAGCCGGACCTATATGGTACTTGCCAGGGGCATCACCAGCTCATAGAGTCCTCTGGAACTCATCAGGATTATAACCTGCCTGAAAGGGGGCTTAACGGAGGTGTAGTCAGCCCCGAAGGATCGGGTAGACATGCGGGGTCGCAGAGAGGGCAGTGATTGGCTTGGATATTATACTGGTCCCCATACCAAGGAAGTGTGGACAAGCTCATGACTTGGTCATGCAACAAGGCTAAGGTATCTCACAGGAAAAGTAACGCACCTCTATAGAGTGTAAGAACTGTAACTTGTTACTCCCTGTTCTAGGAACGAGCGACGAACGCGGCAGGAAAGGAATTCCATGAAAGTTCTAGTAAACCTATGAAGGCTGACGAACATAGCTTTCAGAATAAAAGCAACCTTTGAAGAAATGTTTATGAAAACCTGCATTGTCTATGACCTAAGGTCTGTGGCTATAGCTAGTGCATCCAACACTCCTTTTTAGTGAACTTGCTGAGTACACTCGTACTCAATGTATCTTCTTAACCCTTGCTATATTCTAAAGACAATACAAACAACGTCTACATCAACTTATGCTCAAGGAATCATCATCAGAAGCTCAAGCTCTTTAATGAATTCAAGGAAGTCAACATATACATCAAATAAAGTGAAGACGAAGTTGCTGATTAGATAGGACTATAATCTCTATCTATAGAACCTACTTTGTAGAGTATTGCAATAGCAACAATGCAAGCCATATAGTTAGATGCTAATCTTATTAGCTTGATAGTTATGAGTTGATTATTTATGATTCTTCTATGTATGAAGTTTCTTTCTCTCTCTTTCACCTAGAGTGTTGTTGGGATATTTTGTAAAGAGTCGAGTTGTAACCAATAGTCATGTCTTGGACCTGCTGTGTTTCTATTGTACCACTCTGAGGGATGTAATACTAGTGAATGGTGTTTCATTGGTGTTATGTCAACGACTATAGTGTAGTACATCATGTAGTGCTATGATGGGTCAACGCACCTGCTTTGCTTTTCCTCAATCTCCCACGATCCCCGCCACCTCTCTCGCCACCCCGGACCTGCCGCAGTGCTCCATGCCCCAACTAGTGGAGGCTCCCACCGCCCGTTCTTCCTCCGCAAACACCCGAGCGCCGTCGGTGGCAGCATCGATTGCTGCTAGCGAGCGACGTGGCCCCGTCCTGCAGTGCCCTCCCTTGCAGCGTCTGACCTCTGTCCTGTGCCTCGTCCCTGCCATGGTGTATGCCGCCTCCTCCTCTCCAAGCCAGAGCGCCGCCGACCTCGCCCGAGCTCCCTCCTGCAACTGCCTCCCATGTGTCCCCCTCTCACCGGTCTGCCTTTGGACCGCTCGTTGGCCGCCGCTGTGTTCCTTCCTAAGCGTTCCACCAGGAGCCGCCCCTGTTTCGTGTTGCCAGCAGGAAGATGTCTTCTGTGTCTTTCTTCTCGTATGCACACTGATGCTCGTGTGCTCCTGTTAAGTTTGCGTACCTTATGTTTGTGGTACTATGGTGGCATTACAAAGATGGTACTGTTTTGGAGATGATGTGTGATGCAGCGCTGAGTTGATGTAGGAGTTCTTCGTTGGGAACCCCAAGAGCAAGGTGTGAAGCAGCACAGTAGCAAGTTTTCCCTGAGTAAGAAACTGAGGTTAACGAACTAGTAAGAGGAAGGAAACGTCACACAAGTGTTGCAAGCAACGCGAAGACCTGCACATCACAAACTCAAGACTTTTCCCCAACTAACAGTGAGGTTGTCAATCTCACCGGTTGCTATAACAAAGGATTAAATAGTGGAAGGTAATGGTTTGCAACAATTAAACAAGTAACAGTGGAAGATGTATCAATGGTAAAGATTGGACCGGGGTCCATAGTTCACTAGAGGTGCTCTCCTTAGATAAACAACATGGCATGAAGGGTAAACAAATTACGGCAGTACAATTGACAGGAACTGAGCAAGGCATAACAATGCAATTACTAGTTAGAAAAATCCTATAAGATTCGATTGGGCAATACAACAAGATACATAGACCGCCATCCAACTGCATCTATGACTAGAAGTCCACCTTCAGGTTATCATCCGAACCCCCTCCGGTATTAAGTTGCAAGCAACAGACAACTTCTTTAAGCAAAGTGTGTAAGGTAAACAGTCCACATGTTCCATGAACAAGAGACCATTCTTTTCTCCCTGGTAGCAATAGCACATCTACAACCGAAGATATTTTTGTCACTTTCCATGAAACTAGAGGCATCAACCCACTATCGAGCATAAATACCCCCTCTTGGAGTCACTAGCAACTACTTATCCAAGATAGCTACTAACAACGGAGAGCATGCAAGATCACAAACAACACAAACATGCTACAGAAATAATCACTAAGCATAAGGTCAAAATAACACCTAGCATGTCATGCTAAAGTCTAAGTCACAGTCAATGCAAGCTCCTCTTGCACTTATCAAACAAGAATTTCCTACTCCTTTCCAACACCAAGCAACTTATTTGGAAACAACACAGCGAGAATGGGGGTCCAAACTAATTTATTCAAGCAAACTAAACAACCTAAGCAAAGCAAATGAAAACTAAGACGCTCCAAGAACAACACAACTGTGCATGAAACAATAAAAACGAAGTGTCTAGAAAGACCTGAGCTTTTTATTGATGAAGAAGGGGATGCCTTGGGCATCGCCAAGATTTGATGCTTGTAATTCTTGGATATTTCTTGGGGTGACACCAGGGTGGCATCCCCAAGCTTGAGCTTTTGTCCATTCTTCATCTCATTGCATCATTCTCTCTCTACACCTTAAATTTTTCCTTCATACAAAACTTCACACAATATTCATTAGCAACATTAGTTTATTCAAAAGATATTAGACCTCTGGCAAAGCTTTGGAATAGCAGGACTTTTCACTAAAAACACATGCTACTGTAGCAACTCCTTCAAAAATCTCAATTAACCTAATGAGAACTCAAAAAGGAATCAATAAGAAGCAAATGCAAATAATTGCAGAAATCTGTCAAAACAGACCAGCAAGTAGAAACCGATTTTTCGAACATCTTCTTTTGCTCAAATCAAAAAGTGTTAAACTAACGAAAGTTATATAACATAATGAGGGATTTATTCGTACATTTTCAGCTCAATCTGAGTTAGAGACTCCTCACAATTTTGTTTGGTGGAGGACAGAAATCTGTTTCGGGACAGCAACTCCCCAAATCTTACTTCCCTCTCATTAGAGGTCATTATTGGCACAAAAAGCAAACGAAAAGGATAAGGAGAGGTCATTACAGAAGTAATAACTTCCAAGACTCAAGGAAACTCTTGGGTTATCTCCCAACAAGTACTTTTATTTAACGCCTTTAAGTTAGGCACAAGAAGCAAGAAGAATCAAGTGTTTTCAAATGAAGAAGCATTAACCCTCTTGTTCTTTCCTTTCTTAACTTTTTTCTTCTCTTTAGGGAAGATATGATTGCTTGCCGGAGGAGAAAAATGCATAATGCCTTTTCCCACATATATTACCGCTCCAAGGTGTTTCAGTAGTGATATGTCCTTTGCCTACACATTCAATAACAAGATAATCAGTAGACACCATTTTCCCTAAGATTTTTGTTAACACACCTTCAGCTATTCCAATGGGCAATAAGGTGGCATTATTAGTAACAGAGATTTCCTCTCCTCCTTTAGAAAGCCTCGAAAGACTCAAAGAATCATAAATATCTTTAGGCATGAGACAAAATTCAGACATGATATCACAGCGAGCATCGAAAAGTGTAGTATTTATAGAGACTTTGATTGTGGGAAACCACTTTGAAGGCTCAGAATTTATGGGAACATAATCATGGTAAGCCCTAAGCGTGTGATAGAAACTATTCATAGCAGCAATACAGGTCTCAAGAGTGTTCAACCTAGCAAAAATATTTGTGAAAGAGGAATCGGACTTGCCAGGTGTATCATAAATTGCAATCAACTTCTTTATGGCATCAAAAGCTTCATCCTCAGTACATTGAAAAATATCTTTCTCGGCCATAGCATCCAAAGCATATCTATAATGAAGAGCAATACCGTGGTAGAAAATATTGATAACCATGCTAAGACTCATCTTAGGCTCATTTTCCCTTTGTAAAGTAGTGATTCTAGACCAAGCCTCTTTAAAACTCTCTTCACTTTTTTGCTTAAAAGTAAAGATCTCTTCTATAGGTGTAATAGAGATTGGCCCCAAACTAGACATGGCAGCAACTAGGGTCGGAACTAATTTTTTTGTGTTTTTGGATAAAGCAAGCAAACCAAACTAGACTAATTTTTTGGGTTTTTTTTAAAAGAGACAAACAAAACCAAGCAAAAGAAACTAAGAAAACTAAAAACAAAGTAAAGAGAAATGAAGTGAAGGACTCCCCTTGTGAAGATGTCCTTAGCCTCCCTGGCAACGACACTAGAAAACTTGATGACTCCTTGATGGCGCTAGAGAACTTGACGCTTGACGTGGAGCCTGTTGGGAACCCCAAGAGCAAGGTGTGAAGCAGCACAGCAGCAAGTATTCCCTCAGTAAGAAACCGAGGTTATCAAACCAGTAGGAGGAAGGAAACGTCACACAGGTGTTGCAAGCAACGCGGATACCTGCACAACACAAACTCAATACTTTGCCCCAACTAACAGTGAGGTTGTCAATCTCACCGGTTGCTGTAACAAAGTATTAAACGTATGGTGTGGAAGGTAATGGTTTGCAGCAAGTAAACAAGTAACAGTGGAAGATGTATCAATGGTAAAGTTTGGACCGGGGTTAATAGTTCACTAGAGGTGCTCTCCTTAGATAAAAAACATGGCATGAAGGTTAAAAAAATTACAGCAGGGCAATTGACAGGAACTGAGCATGGCATAACAATGCAATACTAGACAAAAAGATCCTATGAGATTCGATTGGGCAATACAACAATATACATAGACCGCCATCCAACTGCATCTATGACTAGAAGTCCACCTTCAGGTTATCATCCGAACCCCTTCCATTATTAAGTTAAAAGCAACAAACAACTTCTTTAAGCAAAGTGTGTAAGGTAAACAATCCACTCGTTCCATGAACAAGAGACTGTTGTTTTGTCCCTAGTAGCAACAGCACATCAACGACCGAAGAGATTTCTGTCACTTCCCTTAGAAACTAGAGGCATGAACCCACTATCGAGCATAAATACCCCCTCTTGGGGTCACTAGAAACTACTTGGCCAAGATAGCTACTAACAACGGAGATCATGCAAGATCACAACCAACACAGACATGATAGAATCATAAAGACAAAACCATTAATCAATCTGACATGGTAATCTCAATATCCATCGGATCCCCGCAAACACAACATGCATGATTACAAATAGATTAGATCTTGATCATGAACGGAGCTCACAAGATCTATAGATGAAATCACAAGGAGGTGATACAACCATCTAGCTACTACATGGACCCGTAGTCCAAGGTGGAACTACTCACGCTTCATACCGGAGAGAAGGCCTCAAGGATGATTTCCCCTCCGGCAGGGTGCCGGGAAGAACTTCAGATCCCCTCGATCTAGGGACGGCGGTGGCATCGGCTACAGAAGGTTTCGTGGAGTTTTGATCAAGTACTTAGGGTTTCTGCATCGGGGGCTTCTTATAGGCAAAGAGGCGAGGCTGGGAGGCGGCCAGGGGGGCCACACCCTGCCCAGGCGCGGGGAAGGTCCCACCCGCGCCTAGGGGGTGTGGCGGCCCTGGTTTGACTCTCCGTCTCTCCTCTGGACTTCATGTCACCCATGGTAAAATATTGACTTTGGCTTTTGTCCCGTCCAATTCCGTGAATATTGATTTTCTGCCTTTCTAGAACCAAAAACAGAAGAAAACAGGCAACTGACGCTGTGGCAACTTGTTAATAGGTTAGTTCCAGAAAAGATATAAAAACACCTCAAAGTGTAGAAAACCAAAGCAAATTAGATACTAAACAAGCATGGAGCATCAAAAATTATAGATATGTTTCCGACGTATCAGGATGCGACACCATTCCGATTTTACCGTGCAACCACAATACCCGAATTTGGGGAGGGCTTGATGTCACATCCCAAGATTTTGGAAATTGAGACTATAAAAAAATTTATACTTGCATGACATTCATGAGCATTGCATTGCATATTTGCATCAAGAAAAATCCCTAAATAGAAATAAAGTACTAAAACCCTAAATAGTATATGCCACTTTGTACCTAAAGGGAATTAAATTGGCTTTATAAAAAGCCATTGTTACTAAGGCATTGATTGTTGATAATTATAGCCTAAAAAGATCCTATTAATATTACAAAATTTTAGAAAAAAAATTGAGCTCATTTTAAGCTATTATGAAAAAGTTATGGAATAAATACAAACAGATAAAGATATAAATAAAATGAAATATACAAGTATTTATAAATCCACTACTTGTAAACTAGTAAAAATATTACAAATACTATCCTATAATAATCTATTCGATTTAAGAAAATTTTAGAAACAAGAATCATGTCATTTGGAGTTCGTATGCAAAAGATATGAGGGAAACAAATAAATAAAAAAACAAATGGGCCGGCCAACCAGCGGCCCAGCTAGCCAGCCGACGGGAGCGCGCAGGGCACAAGGCACGATCTACAACTTTTCGTGCAAAATATGTTTTTGTCAAACCTATCTCTATTCAAACTCTTATAACTTTTAATCTACAACTCCAAATCGACTTCCATTTTTTTCTACTTGTTCCCTACTCCAAGACCTATCTCACCATCCTAAATCTTCATATAAACTCGTGGAGCCACAGCTGTATGAGTTTCTCTTCTCAAAATTGTAACATCCCAAAAATACTAAACTTGGATCATCAAACTCTAATCCTCAAAATTAGGGTTAACAAAAACTTTTCTAATTAAAATTATGAATGCATGCATATGTGTATGCATTGATTTTGAAATTCTTTTAAACCATCTTGTTTGATTGTTTCATTGCTTGTAAGATGTTTCTTAGGTGAAATAAACATCCTCTAAAACATTTCCCACCCTTTTCCTAAAGACAAGTAAATCAAAACAAATATATAAAAGGAATTCTCATTTTGACCAATTTAACTCTCATGCCTACTTTGGCTGTCTCAAACTTTCAAAACCTAATAGAAACTTTTCTGGATCTTTGCACCCCTTGAATGTACTCATAACAAAGTATCAAGGCCCACTTTGTGATCATCCAGAAACTTTCAAATACATAGTTTAAATGACAATTCAAAATTGAATCTTTATCATATGGGAAGATCCCACTTTTTCAAAAACCACTCAAACAAGCTCAACTTTCAAAACCCAAGCATCTGCAGACTCACCAGCACCAGTCTAGCAAACCCACCAAAAATCATTTCAAAATTCAAAACTTAATTTCATGCGGCCATTTCATCAAACAGGTTACAAACACAAATCAAACAAACATCAAACACTATTGTGAGCAGTGATTCTTCCCTAACTAGTTCCCCATTTAGCTCACAACCAGCTTAGTAGATCCTCTAGCAAGATTAAAAAAGCACTAGCACCACTGTGAGCTTGCCATTGCCATCAATGGTGAACAGCCGAGCACACCCCTGCCACCCCATAGTCGACAGCAAGCTAGGAGCAGCAGCAAGCCTAGCCAGCATGTCTGGGAGGCAGCCCACCGTCCACCGCCACTCACTGTCCCAGCCGCGAGCTTTGCCAAGCCCTGGACCACACGCACAGACCGCGCCCAGACCGCTAGAGACCATGCCGAGCGTGCGCTAGAGCACCACCCTCGACCGATGCCCACATATCGCGCGCCTCCCTCGCCGCGTGCATACACAATCCCCACCAACCCAGGAGATCGCCAGACATCCCCGTTCGCCGCCCCGTGACGCACAGCCATGGCTAGCCGTCGAAGACGCCGCCTCTACCGCACAGAGCGTCGCATGTTCCAGACCAAACCGCAGCGACCCACGCCTCAAAACCATGTCATTGAGCATCGCCAGGAGACACCGCACCGTCCCCTACCTTCGCCCATGCCGATAGCCGCCTGTACCATCGCCCCCGACGAGCTCACCGTGCGCCCCGTCGGTCCCCTCGCTCGACTATAAATAGAGGACACCCCCGCTCGATTTATTCACACCATCTCACTCCCCTCTCCTCACTGATCGTGCCACACCGTTCTCAGAGCAAGGCGAGCACCACCTCGCCGGAATTTCACTGAAGCCCGCCGCCTCTGGAGAAGAAGGGAGCCAGCGATTGGAGCCGCCCCAGGAGAAGCCACCGGTACCAGGAGATTCGACGTCGTCGACTTCGTCATTCGCCCGCCTCGCCGACCCTCGCCAGCACCCCGATGAGCCCCCAGCACCCCTCACTGGCCGCGCTAGGTTTCGTTCTCGCCGGCGTTGTCTCGCGTCGACGATGACTCTCAGCCGTTGGATTAGAATCAGATCAAACGACCCACGTTGCCCCATACCGCTTCGCCCAGCCCCGTGTCACTAACGAGTGGGGACACCCACTTAAGCAGCCCGCGGGAGCACTGCGCTTAGCAGGCCAGCCCATTATCTTTTCCCGCACAGCCCAGTGATTTGAATTAGATCTTTTTCTTTTTATTTCAAATACACTTCTGTACCCATTTTAAAAAATCAATCCAGATCGATTCAGTGCACCATTTTGAATGAAACCAATTTTGTTGCAAAGGTCTGTGAATGCTGAATCCAAGCCCGTTGGATTCAAGTCATTTGGATCTGTAGATCATCCTTAGTAAAAATAACAAGGCAGAAGCTTTTCTGCATTCAAACATTTTTCAAATTTAAACCATAATATATTTTGAGTTGATTCCAACTCTCAAAAATCACATTGAACCATACCTTTCAGAATATATAAAAATATACAGGTTTACTTACAGAAATAATGTTCAAGTAATAAAATAATGCTACATAGGCATTTCTAGTCACTTTATTTAATTAAAATAAAAGGGTAAAACCTTATTAAATTGTGACACCACTTTAAATCACATTCCCATGGACTACAATATGTGGTGATGACATGTTTCAACATGATCCCATGTTTGGTTTGTAGAATATTAAATCTTAAGTAGTTTTTCAATGAGTAGAAATTACTTTTCTAAAAATAAAAGGAATTAAACCAAGCCTTAACCTTGTAATGTTAGAGATGATGCTAGATCATCTATAGGACCCTGGTGTGTGATGATTGCAAGTAGTTAAGTATTGTTTAGTGATTGTGTACCTCGTATTTATTAATAGACGCTAGTACCGACCAAGGATACGAGGAGGAAGGAGGATACTACGAAGAAGAAGCCGAGGAGGACTTCAACCACTGCTCTGCACAAGGCAAGCTAGTAACCTTGCAAGCTAACACTTGCAATTTAATAAGCTTATATTGACACTGATGCAAGCCTAATACTACTAGTTGAATGTGCAAGCTGAGACTATACCTATGCAAACCACTACTTGTTACTATGCCTACTATATGCCTTAAGCATATGTGATCATATCCACTTGATAAACCAATCCTAGTTTTACTTGCAAGCTTCTTAATTTATTTCTTTATCAAACTCTTACTTAGAGTTTGCTTAAGAGTTTGGTAGATACTAGAAAGTTATCTGAAGGTTGCATAAAGAGCATAAAATTTGGCCTAAGTTAGAAACCTTGATATCATCCTAAGATATAAGGTTGTACTTAGTTGAAACTCCACTAGTTTACCACCCCTCATTAGTACTACCCCCACTTGTAGATGCTAGTGCTAAGCATAAAACTTGATTAACTTTAGATGGGAATACTTGGTGAAAATGGTTATGAAAACCTTGGAATGATGGATCATTCTATTGAAATGTTTTGGACATGTGTTTCCGAACACTTGATGATTTTGGTGATGAAAATGTTGAGGCATGAGCCTTAGCCTTCTATAAAACTGATGGTTGTCTGGATGCGATACCATTCCAATTTTATCGTACAACCACAATACCCGAAGATTGGGTAGGGCTTGACTGGAAACTTATATACCTTAGTATTAGTTCCCTCACCGCCAAGGTCTGAGCTGAGGCTACCTTGTGAAGATTGTCCACCTATGCAGTACCCAAGATGACAGTTGGTCATGGTTGGGAGGCTAAACTCACAGGAGAGGTGCTTATACTAGGGCGTGTAATTGAAAGGTTAGGATTTCTTATCCGCATACTGAGTATGGTGAATTCAGGATTTGTTCCTGACGGATGTATCAAATGTTGTGGTGAAAGTGTACAATCTCTGCAGAGTGTCAAACTATTCGAATAGCCGCGTCCGCGGTTATGGACAGTTGGAGTGGCCATACTGTTCCCCCGTCAGACTTTTCAAAATGACTTGTGAAATGAATTGAGACTTTGACTTGACCACAACAGAGTTGTGACATGAGTTACAAGATCCCACTTAAGATTTATAAAATTGTGACTAGCTTTGGAACTTAGTAGAGATAAATCTGGCTTTTGCAAAACAACCCTAGAGCCTAGTGTCCTATTATCCAAAAAAACCCATTTACCTGTTAGTATTAGTTTGCGAGTACTTAAAGAGTACTCATGGCTTTGTTCCTGGCTATTCCCATGGCCAGACTATGAAGAGGAGTACCTGGAGAATGGACCCCAGGGAGGTTACGACAACTAGGATCATCTCCCATCATCAGCATTGCCTGTGACCCTGAAGATGGAGCTTCGCCTATGCTACCGTTATTATTACGTATTCCGCTGCTTGAAGTTGTATTAAGAACTGGATCATGAGATCCCTATTTGTGTAAGAACTTATGTACCATTGTAATGGATGATGTACTATGGTATCCAATTCTGTTATGTCTCGCAAAAATAGTAATCCTGGGATTGCAATGTATGGCATAACAGGCATCTGGGATTTAAAATCCGGGTGTTGACGGAAATCCCGAATCTACACATGCCCGAATCTTATTTCGTTTATTCACCCATCTAGACTTCATCGTTTGACTTCGGCCAAAAAACGAAAGTTTTAGATCTCGTTGAAATCTTTCGATCCCGACAAACCTCACCTCTTTTCATCCACCATAGCCGGAGAATTTCACACCGCAATATTTCAGATATGACGGTGTAAATCCAAGATATACTCACGCTCGTTTCTTCAAATCCAAATTACTTTGGTGACAAGGTAGGACTAATGATTCATCACAACATTCATGTTGTAAGTTTTTCAATTAGACCTACGGATTTGTCTCTCTAACACAGATCTATTTCTTGTCTATTTTGAGCCAAAATCGGGTCAATCTCCTCTCCTAACCACTGGATCTCATTCCAACGGTCAGGATTAGATTGATTCCGCGAAGGGGTACGAGCCAACCGGATCTCGCCACGTGTCAACGCCAGGTCAGCCCCGCGTCCCAGTCAGCATAGAATATTCCCAGGGAATATTCCCTGTAGATTTGAAATTGAATTTAATTTGCAGAAAATTGTGCAAACTTGCAAAAATCATATAAAAAGATTCATAGATCCAAAAATAGCAAATAATATATAAATGGATTCAGAAAAATATGTAGAATATTCATATGGCATTAGATTCAACATTTACAGTATGGGTTTACTGTAGTAATTCAATTAGTTTTAATGGTCTTTTAGGTTAATAAATTCATAGGAAATTATCTGTAACTCCGAAAAATATGAACAATATATCAAATTGAAGCTACTATAATGTAGATTAATAATATCTGGTTGGATCCAGCCTTTGCAGATTATTTACCCTGTAGTGATTTAATTAGTTTTAATGGCTTTAGAAATCATTAAATTCATAGTAAATTAATTGCTTGTCATAAAAATATAAATGATATACCGATGGAAAGCTGGTTCCATGTAGATCATCAATACATATTTGGTTCAGGCAAATACTGTAAGGTTATTCTATAGATATTTAAACAAGCTAATGCCCATTTTTGAGTAATAAATTCATAAGAAAATAAATACTATTCAGAAAATTGCAAATAATATGTCCCTGGAATCACAAGAAAGAGTGGAACCCGTTTCTGAATTAAAATTATAGGTGTACAGTACGTATAATGTTAGGAGAATTATAATACATTCTGTACTATTTTAATTATTTAAAAAGATCTATAACTCCGAGTAGGGTGAATCCAATGCCTACTGGTTCGTATTAACGTCCTCTATCCAGTAAACCCAAGAAACAAATTTAATTCTGCAGTTAGAATAGGCGTTACAACAGAACTATTAAAAACCCTATATTGACAAGTAATTATTAATAAGAAGTACTCATTGCATTAATTGGCTTCTTGCATGCATCATATACTTCAGTATTGTTTAGAGAACTAAAGTAATAACCATTGTGACATATTAAATTGTCATGCATGCATTTGTTCATCATTGTTTTGTTGTATTGTGCATAATTGCATTGTTTTGAATGGTGTGTTTGTTGTGCACTTGTTTTGATCGATAGATTGCGAGGAGTGCAACATTTGTGATTGTGACGAGTGCAATATTCTTTATTGTGAGGATTATATGATCGACTACATCTTCTACAACAAAGGCAAGTAGAGCTATCATAAATGTCCTATTATTTTTCCTATGCATGTAGTATGATTTTTAGTAGTAATGCATGTGTAGGTGTTTTACTACTATGCTATGCTATGACACCCAGGCATGATTGCCATATCTCCATGACTTGGTCTCCTTTGAGCCATCGTATTGTAGTTGCTTAGCCATGCTTATTAGATGCACAAAAGGGAATTCATGAATGATTATGTTATGGAAAGTTATGTTTTGATATAATGAAAACAACTGGAATTTAATGAATCTCCTGGGTGTCATGGATTGATGTTTTTGGATGGTTTATTACGGAAAGCACACCTAGGCTTCAGAGATTGGACAGGTTTCTTGTATAGTAGCTTCCAATACAGCGGCATGTCATTATTTGTCTTGACTAAGTAAGTTGTAGGAACCTGACCTGACGTGACTAGCATATGTAGGGGATGTAGGTTGGTATGGGTCTGTCCTGAGGGCCCAGGGTTCTGCTTATGAAAGGTTTCGTCTTGGTTTTCTCCCTACAATGGCACAAAATGAGTGTAATGGTAAGAGCGGGTTGACTGGGTCATGCGGGTAAAGTGTATAACCCCTGCAGGGTGTCTAAACTAAGTACTTAGCCGTGTCCCCGGTTATGAACAACTATGAGCAACTGGGCCTGGAACTGTTTGGAAGATCTCACTCATCCCAATTTCTTAATTACTAAAACCTGATGGGTGAACATGGGTTTAGGAGCATACGAAAGCTGAACTGTCTTGTTGCTACATGGGTTTATGCTGGTATGTCCTTAGAAGATTGTTTTTGAAAAAAGAAAAGTATTTTGAAAGTAGGGAAAAGTTGTATTGATTTTAGCAAATGAGCCTGAACTCCACCTAGACAAATATGCATGTAGTTGATAGATCCTGTGTGCTCAATAGTTCTACTTGCCAATACATTGAAAGTATTGACCATTCATGGCTGCAACGTTTCATGTTGCAGGTTATATCGTTTCTAAGAGATCGTTATAGGTCGCGATACTCCACTCAACGATTGTTCGCCTGTGGCACATTTGAAGGATGGAGATCTACCTTGTATTCGTTTTCCGCTGTGTACTTGAATAAATAATGTAAATTCTGAATCATATTCATTGTATTTATAATGCACAATTATATTTGGTATCATTTTGTATTGTGTGTGCGAGTGAACCGATCCAGGGATTGGCACTATACACATGAACTCAGCCTTATCAGGCGAGGGTGTTACAAGATGGTATCAGAACTGTGTGTTGGCTATAGGATCGTGACCTTAGAAATGGATTAGTAATAGAAGACCTCCATTAGGAGAACTATCATATTTTCTATTTATTAGAGTTCTTATATTTCTTGTCTATCTTTTTCAGAACCTCTCCTTATTCAAAAAAAAATTTAGTTTTCCATTCGTTTGATACATGTATGAGTGTTTCCTACAAGTAAAATAAGAAATAGGATGACACAAGTGAGCATCTCATCATGTTTGGTTAGATTTGGACCACCATACTATATCTCTTTAGGAGATCATCGTTATCGTGTTAGCATATTGATCTTATCAACTTATGTGGTATGACAATATAGGTTGTTTGCTTGGTTGTATTGAGCTATTTTGTGTGATGCTTTGTTTAGGATCAGTTAGTTTTGAACTCTAACGCTTTCTGAAATTTTGATGAGGTTTTTAAATTATTTTAATGGTGTGAATTGATTGAAATTCGTGATTTTACTGCTTTAGTTTTCTGCATGACCTGTTGTACCGCGCGATTTTTCATATTTTATTGGTAACTCAGAAAAATATCAAAACATAGGATTTGGAGCATAATTGCCTGTAATACATGCACACAAATTGGCTAAAATTCCTGGCGAGTTTAAATCGGTCAGAAAAATTCGTGAGACCTACTATACCGTTTTGATAGATTTTATTTATTGCTTATATGTTGCTCTATTTTAATCTAATATTGTTCCTAATGCTTTCAAACTATTTTCTGGTTACATACTACTAGGTTTAGACCTTTGTATCATTGTTATGTGTGTGCTTGCTTGTGTGTTGATTGCTTATGATTGCTTGCTTATGTGCCTATTGTTTGCTTCATATAGTTACGAGTAGTATTACTTCTATAGTCTTTCTATCTATAACTCATCTATGCTACCCAAAACAAATGCCACCATTACACCATAGAGATTGGAGCACATAAAAATTTCCCACTAGCTAGATTATATTGGATTCACATGACATAGTAGTAATAGTAGACATAGACCGGATGGTTAAATAAGAAGCTCGAATTGCTGGTGCACAACTTGATACTACACTCACAATCCTAGAGGGAGGAAGACCAAGATATAGCTTATCAACTATCCTTGGAGATGCAAGTTTAATTTTCTTAAGGGGGTTAGCCTCGACAACAATACCCATAACCTTGCTAGCCATTCCGAATCTCGGGACGAGATTCATCTTAAAGGGGTTAGTCTGTCACATCCCAAGATTTTGGAAATTGAGACTAGAAAAAAATTTGCACTTGCATGACATTCATGATAATTGCATTGCATATTTGCATCAAGAAAAATCCCTAAATAGAAATAAAGTACTAAAACCCTAAATATTATATGCCACTTTGTACCTAAAGGGAAATAAATTGGCTTTATAAAAACCCATTGTTCCTAAGGCATTGATTGTTGATAATTATAGCCTAAAAAGATCCAATTAATATTACAAAATTTTAGAAACAAAATTGAGCTCATTTGAAGCTATTATGAAAAAGTTATGGAATAAATACAAACACATAAAGATATAAATAAAATGAAATATACAAGGATTTATAAATCCACTACTTATAAACTAGTAAAAATATTACAAATATGATCCTATAATAATCTATTCGATTTTAGAAAATTTTAGAAACAAGAATCATGTCATTTGGATTTCGTATGCAAAAGATATGAGAAAAACAAATAAAAAAACAAATGGGCCGGCCAACCAGCCAGCGGCCCAGCTAGCCAGCCGATGGGAGCGTACAGGGCACAAGGCACGATTGCATAGTTGCTTTAATTCTCGTGCAAAATCTGTTTTTGTCAAACTTATCTCTATTCAAACTCTTATAACTTTTAATATACAACTCCAAATCGACTTTCGTTTGTTTCTACTTGTTCCCTACTCCAAGACCTATCTCCACACCATCCTAAATCTTCATATAAACTCGTGGAGCCACAGCTGTACGAGTTTCTCTTCTCGAAATCCCGAATCTACACATGCCCGAACCTTATTTTGTTTATTCACCCATCTATACTTCGTCGTTTGCCTTCGGAGAAAAAACGAAAGTTGTAGATCTCGTCGAAATCTTTCGATCTCGACAAACCTCACCTCTTTTCATCCACCACAGCCGGAGAATTTCGCACCGCAATATTTCAGATATGACGGTGTAAATCCAAGATGTACTCGTGCTCGTTTATTCAAATCCAAATTCCTTTGGTGAGAAGGTTGGACTAATGATTCCTCACAACTTTCATGTTGTAAGTTTTTCAATTTGGCCTACGGATTTGTCTCTCTAACACAGATCTATTTCTTGTCTATTCTGAGCCAAAATCGGGTCAATCTTCTCTCCTAACCACTGGATCTCATTCCAATAGCCAGGATTAGATCGATTCCGTGAAGGGGTACGAGCCAACCAGATCTCGCCACGTGTCAACGCTAGGTCAGCCCCGCGTCCCAGTCAGCATAGAATATTTTCAGGAAATATTCCCTGTAGATTTGAAATTGAATTTAATTTGCAGAAAATTGTGCAAACTTGCAAAAATCATATAAAAAGATTCCTAGATCCAAAAATAGAAAATAATATACCAATGGATTCAGAAAAATGTGTAGAATATTAATATGGCATTAGATTCAACCTTTAGAGTATGCGTTTACTGCAGTAATTCAATTAGTTTTAATGGTCTTTTAGGTTAATAAATTCATAGGAAATTATCTGTAACTCCAAAAAATATGAACAATATATCAAATTGAAGCTACTATAATGTAGATTAATAATATCTGGTTGGATCCAGCCTTTGCGGATTATTTACCCCGTAGTGATTTAATTAGTTTTAATGGCTTTAGAAATCATTAAATTCATAGTAAATTAATTGCTTGTCACAAAAATATAAATGATATACCGATGCAAAGCTGGTTCCATGTAGATCATCAATACATATTTGGTTCAGGCAAATACTGTAAGGTTATGATGTAGATATTTAAACAACATAATACCCATTTTTGAGTAATAAATTCATAAGAAAATAAATATTATTCAGAAAATTGCAAATAATATGTCCCTGGAATCACAAGAAAGAGTAGAACCAGTTTCTGAATTAAAATTATAGGTGTAAAGTAAGTATAATGTTAGGAGCATTATAATACATTCTGTAGTATTTTAATTATTTAAAAAGATCTATAACTCCGATTAGGGTGAATCCAACGCCTACTGGTTCGTATTAATGTCCTCTATCCAGTAAACCCAAAAAACAAATTTAATTCTACAGTTAGAATAGGCGTCACAATAGAACTATTAAATACCCTATATTGACAAGTAATTATTAATAAGAAGTACTCCATTGCATTAATTGGCTTCTTGCATGCATCATATACTTTAGTATTGTTTAGAGAACTAAAGTAACAACCATTGTGACATATTAAATTGCCATACATGCATTTGTTCATCATTGTTTTGTTGTATTGTGCATAATTGCATTGTTTTGAATGGTGTGTTTGTTGTGCACTTGTTTTGATCGATAGATTGCGAGGAGTGCAACATTTGTGATTGTGACGAGTGCAATATTCTCTATTGTGAGGATTATTTGATCGACTACATCTTCTACAAAAAAGGCAAGTAGAGCTACCATAAATGTCCTATTATTTTTCCTATGCATGTAGTATGATTTTTAGTAGTAATGCATGTGTAGGTGTTTTACTACTATGCTATTCTATGACACCCAGACATGATTGCCATATCTCCATGACTTGGTCTCCTTTGAGCCATCATATTGTAGTTTCTTAGCCATGCTTATTAGATGCGCAAAAGGAAATTCATGAATGATTATGTTATGGAAAGTTATGTTTTGATATAATGAAAACAACTGGAATTTAATGAATCTCCTGGGTGTGATGGATTGATGTTTTTGGATGGTTTATTGCGGAAAGCACGCCTAGGCTTTAGAGATTGGACAGGTTTCTTGTGTAGTAGCTTCCAATACAGCTGCATGTCATTATTTGTCTTGACTAAGTAAGTTGTAGGAACATGGCCTGACAGTTATATTTATGATGCACAGTTATATTTGGTATCATTTTGTACTGTGTGTGCCAGTGAACCGATCCAGGGATTGGCACTATACACATGAACTCAGCCTTATCAGGCGAGGGTGTTACACTTGACTAGAAGTTTATATATCTTCGTATGGGTTCCCTTGCGGAAGAGGTTTGAGCTAAGGCTACCTCGTTATGATTATCCACCTGTGCAGTTCCCAAGACAACAGATGGTCATGGTTGGGAGGCCAAACTCATTGGGGAGGTGCCTTTACTAGAGTGTGTAATTGAAAGGTTAGGATTGATTATCCGCATACTGATTATGGTGAATTAGGATTGTTCCTGACGGATGTATCGAATGTTGTGGTGAAAGTGTACCACCTCTGAAGAGTGTCAAACTATTTGAATAGCCGCGTCTGCGGTTATAGAAAGTTGGAGTGGCCATATTGTTCCGTCATCGGATGTTTTCAAAATGACTTGTGAAACGAATCCTGACTGTGACTTGACCACAACAGGGTTGTGAACATGAAAACTAAGTTCTCACTTAGGTGTTGTAAAACATTAAACTAGTTTTATTTACTTCTAAACTCAGTTAGAGATAAATCTGGCTTTTTGCAAAACAACCTAGAGCTTAGGATTCCTACTCAAACTACTTACTTGTTAGTGATAGTTTGCGAGTACTTAAAGAGTACTCATGGCTTTGTCCCTTGCTATTCCTATGGCCAGACTATGAGGAGGACTACTAGGATGATGGAAATCAGGAAGTCTATGACAACTAGGATCATCTCCCATCACCAGCATTGCCTGTGACCCTGAAGATGGAGTTTCGACCATGTTGCTACTATTATTATACCGTTGTGTTGATTGTACTAACACTGGATCATGATATCCTTTATTTGTAAGACCTTTATTATGGTTTTTAATGGATGATGAACTATGGTACCAATCTATTATGTCTCGCAAAAATGGTAATCCTGGGATTGCGATGTAGGGCAAAACAGGCATCTGGGATTAAAAATCCGGGCGTTGACAAGTTGGTATTAGAGCCATCCTGACCATAGGAGACCCTAGTTAGAATGGACGCTTGAATCAAAAACTTAGTTTCAAAGCAAAAGAAGTGAGTATTGATGAAAACTTATTATCATTCTTATCACTTAGATTCTTTCATGAAAATTCATGTCCTTCCAAAACTCTTGAAAACTTATATAAAATTTGACCCACTTGATCACTCTACCAACTTACTCATCCTACATTCTTATAGATGGAGGTGAAGTATAGCAAGTTCTACCAGTTGGGCAATGGAGGAGAGCTCATCTTTGAGCGCGATTTGGACCAACTCTCGGAACTTCTTGAGCACCCACACCCCGAGTTCTTCGGAGCACAGCTCAACAATCAGCAAGAAGGAGAATTGCAATGGCTGATAGTTGCAAGCCACAGAGGCAAGATGGAAGCACCCACCTCAGAGGGAATCCAATTCACCTTAAGAGAGAACAACTAGCTGGATGGACTCGCCAGGGCTATGTAGGAAGCTCTTGCCTATCTGTGTGGGCAAAGCATCAATCATATCAAGGGCACCCTCTTTGAGTTCTACGCAAGGCGTGATGCTATGGGACAGCCATTGGAGGTGCCATACCACCCGGCGCTAAATCATCAGGTGGATCATATTAGATTCATGATGTATGATAGGCAGAAGGAATTGGACAATGCATGCTCCTATGCCAACCACAACTATGCCATCGCAGTCAAGAAGGACCAGACCATCGGCATCCTTACAAAACAGCGCAAGACTTTTCGTCGTCTGCATGAAAAGAAGGATCACATCATTGCTCGCCTTCGTCACAAAGTGATAGACTTGGTGGAGACCATCCGTGAGAGGGACATGCAGCTTGAGGAGAGAGAGAATGTAGGGGAAGATATCCGTGGAGACCCCTACTCCTACCTCAGTGATGATGATGATGACTACCTAGAGGACCAAGCCATGGACTTCCACGCCGATGATAATGATTCCGCCTTCATTGATGATGATGATAAAGCCACCGTTTTTGATGAGTAGTAGCACTTGATCACTAGCATAGTTGTGAGTTGTATTCGGTCCCATTGTATCGTAGTTTCACATAATGGTTCTTAAAACCATCTATTTCCATATCATGGTGTGTGTTTGTATTGTGTGCTATGAATGAATGAAAAGCATGCTAGTTGGCAAAAACCTGAGTCAAACTCAAAGTTTTAAAACTTTTCAAAAACAAACCCATGAACCCTAGAAATTTCCCTCTTGTCTCATGATCTATCTCAATCTTCAGATGCCTCGTGGAGGAAGCAGTTCATCCCCGGGCCCAATGCTGCAAATCTTGCAAATGTTGGTTTCAGACCGTGAAGCTGAAAGAGCCGAACGTCAAGCCAACTTGTCCACCCTTCAACACATAGGTTAGATGGACAATAACAATCAAGGCCATGGAAACCAGGACAACCATGGATTCAAGCTCAAGAACTTTCAGAACACCAATCCACCCATTTTTAGTAAGTCTGAAGAGCCATTAGATGCTAATGACTGGCTGCAGACCTTGGAGAACAACTTAGAAGTCGCAGGAGTGGAGGCCAATGAGAAGGTACTATTTTCCACCCATTATATGGCAGGAGATGCAAGAGCTTGGTGGAATAGCATTCGCACCATGAATGGAGGACATATGATGACTTGGGATGAATTCAAACTTAAGTTTAGCCAAACCCATGTGCCACCAGGTTTAATCAAGAGGATGAGAGATGAATTCAAAGAATTGAAGCAAGGGAGGATGACAGTTGTTGAGTACCGTGTCAAATTCCTGTCATTAGCTAGGTATGCACCAGATGAGATTGACACTAAAGCCAAGAAGGAGAGATTCTTGAATGGTCTGCATGATGAGATGCAGACGGTGTTAGTCAATATCCCGGTTGCTGACATTGAAGCCTTAGTGGATTCTGCAATCCAGATGGAAGGCAAGATCAACCAAGCCAATGATAATCGCAAGCGTCGAATGATGCATCAACCAGGAACCCACCATACCCCAAAGTATCGCCCCTACCCATCTGCAGGATATGCCCCGAGAAACAATAGACCCCCGATGACCCGTCCGAACTATCCCAACCGTGGAGGAGGAAACCCAAGGCCTAGAGGAAACCACAACAAAAACCCTAGCAACACCAACAATTTCAACCGTGCACCGCCCAAGTTCAACACCAACAACACCAATACTGCCCCAAGGACTGGAAGCAATGCCGTGCCTATTGCAGGAAAAGACAAGTCTCGGGTTACTTATTATGAATGTGGAACCAAGGGTCACTACTCCAACGAGTGCCCCAAGAAGTTTGCACCATCCCCCAATGTGAATGCCCCATCTCACCAGCAGCGCCGTGTTCAACCTGGAACAAGATTTGCCCCGGGGAACTCGCTCAACCGCAATGGCCGTCTGTTCAACATGAATGCTGAAGAAGCCCAAGAAGCGCCAGATGTCGTGCTGGGTATGTTTTCTGTTAACTCAATACTTGCATGAGTGTTTTTTGATTCTGGAGCATCGCACTCGTTTTTTATGGAAGAATTTGCATGCACTAGTAAGATTCAACCAACAAAATTGAAGCATGTTATGATAGTTCAAATACCTGGTTCAACCACCAAAGCTAGACAAATTTGCAAGGTCGTACCTATCAGAATCCATGGCATATATTTTTATGATAATCTAATAGTACTTGGAACCAAAGTTTTGGAAGTAGTACTAGGAATGGATTGGATGTCGAAACATAAAGGATTAATCGACTGTGCCAAGAAAGCCATAACCATGACCAGTATAGCCGGAATATCAGTCGAGCATGTATCGGAAACCTTGCCCCATCAATTCAAGTGCAACAAGAGTCTAGCCCAACCAACCATTGACCCAGTCAGAATAGTCTATGAATACCCCGATGTATTTCCAGATGTTTTGCCCGGTATGCCCCTAGATCGGGATATCAAGTTTATCATTGAACTAATCCCTAGAACCGGACCCATAGCCCAGAGACCATAAAGGATTAATCGACTGTGCCAAGAAAGCCATAAACATGACTAGTACCACTGGAGTATCAGTAGAGCATGTATCTAGCCCCGTCAATTCAAGTGCAACAAGAGTCTAGCCCAACCAACCATTGACCAAGTCAGAGTAGTCTGGGAATACCCCGACGTGTTCCCATATGTATTGCCCGGTATGCCCCTAGATCGGGATATCGAGTTTATCATTAAACTGATCCCTGGAACTGGACCCATAGCTCAGAGACCTTATTGTATGAACCCATCTGAATTAGCGGAGCTGAAGAAGCAACTGGATGCTATGCTGGAGATAGGACTGATTCAACCAAGTGCGTCGCCATGGAGATCACATGTTTTATTTGTGGATAAGAAAGATGGAGGTAACCGTTTGTGCACGGATTATCGGAAGCTAAATGATGTCACCATTAAGAACAAGTATCCACTGTCGAAGATAGAAGATCTGTTTGACCAGTTGACTGGTGCCAAAGTGTTTTCTAATATTAATCTTAGAACTGGTTATCATCAACTCAAGATTCGCGCAGAGGATATTCCAAAGACTGCCTTTACCACCAAATATGGACTGTATGAGTACACTGTCATGTCTTTTGTATTAACCAATGCCCCCGCTTATTTCATGAACCTCATGAATAAGATTTTTATGAACTTCCTGGATATGTTTATCGTTGTTTTCATTGATGACATTCTAATCTATTCCAAATCAGAAGAAGAACATGAGCTACACCTAAGGACCATCCATGAAATCCTTAGGGAACATCAGTTGTATGACAAGTTTAGCAAATTGAGTTCTGGTTAAGGGAAGTAGGATTCGTCGGACATACCGTGTCGGCAGGAAGAATTGCTGTCGACCCTGCCAAGGTTAAGGATGTGGAAGAATGGCAAGCCCCAACCACTCAAACCCAAGTTCATGCATTTCTCGGATTAGCGGGATATTACCGCAAGTTCGTAGAAGGATTCTCGAGCATCGCAAGACCCATGACCCAATTTTTGCCGAAAGATAAGAAGTTTGAATGGACGGACAAATGTGAATCAAGCTTTCAAGATCTCAAGAAGAGATTGATCTTGGCCCCAATCTTGATTATGCCGGATATCACGAAGCCCTTTGATGTGTATTGTGACGCATCCAAGATTGGTCTCAGATGTGTGATAATGCAAGAAGGCAAAGTCATATCCTATCTATCCCGACAACTGAAGAAACATGAGCAGAATTACCCTACCCATGACCTTGAACTAGCAGTCGTAGTTTTAGCCATAAAGACATGGTGGCATTATCTCATGGGTAACTGTTGTGAGATTTATTCCGATCACAAGAGTCTGAAGTATATTTTCACCCCGAAGGAGCTAAATATGAGGCAAAGGAGATGGATAGAGCTAATCAAGGACTATGATCTTGGCATTCACTATCACCCTGGCAAAGCAAATGTGTTAGCAGATGCTCTTAGCAGATTGCTGTGTCAATTAAACACCATGATTCTAAAGGAGCAACAAAGTTTGCACAAGGAGTTGGAAGATTTCAGAATGGAGCTAGTAAATGAAGGATTTTTGGCAAGCATAGAACTTCAACCCACTTTGATTAGTCAGATCAAGGAGGAGGAGAAACGAAATGCTAGTATTGACGGAATCAAACATCGTATCGGTACAGAAAAGGTACCTGGATTCACCAAAGATGAAGGAGTTTTGTGGTACAAAGGACGTATCTGTGTACCAGCAGATTCTGAGTTGAAGCAAGCTATTTTGAAAGAAGCTCATGATACTCTTTATTCTATCCACCCCGGAGGAACAAAAATGTATCAGGATCTAAAGGAGCAATTTTGGAGGCATAAGATGAAGAGAGAAATCGGAAGCTATATAGCCAAATGTGATATCTGTCAGAGAGTCAAAGCAGGACATCAGAGACCCACAGGACTTGTGCAACCATTACAGATTCCAGAATGGAAATGGGATTCCGTTGGAATGGATTTTATCACCGGTTTGCCTACATCTAGTAGGGCAAATGACTCTATCTGGGTCATAGTGGATAGACTGTCCAAAGTCGCACATTTCTTACCGGTCAAGACCACTTATCAGAGTTCGAAGCTGGCAGAGTTATACATTGCTAGAATAGTCAGTTTGCATGGGGTCCCCAAGAAAATTGTGTCGGATCGAGGAACCCAGTTTACCTCGAGATTTTGGAAGAAAGTCCAAGAAGGATTAGGAACCAGACTGGATTTCAGCACAGCTTATCACCCTCAAACTGATGGACAAACGGAGCGAGTAAACGAGATACTCGAAGATATGTTGAGAGCTTGTGTGTTGGAATATGGATCAAAATGGGAAGACTGACTACCTTTCGCAGAATTCTCACACAACAACAGTTATCAAGCCAGTTTGCAAATGGCCCCATTTGAGTTCATGTATGGAAGAAACTGTTGTACCCTTTTGAATTGGTTGGAAGTAGGAGAGAGTCAGATTTTCGGACCCGACATCCTACGAGAAGCCGAAGAGAAAGTTCACAAGATCCGTGAGCACCTTAAGACCGCCCAATCCAGACAGAAGAGTTATGCCAACAAGAGACGTCGAGACCTAGCCTTCAACATCGGAGATTTTGGGTATCTCAAAGTGTAACCCTTGAAAGGGATGCAATGTTTCCAACTCAAAGGAAAGTTAGCCCCCAGATATATCGTACCCTTCAACATTTTGAATAGCCAAGGAGAAGTTTCATATCAACTAGAACTACCAGAGGAAATGTCAGCCGTGCATAATATGTTTCATATCTCGTTACTTTACAAATTCCTAGAAGTCATGGAGAAGACCGAAGTTTTCAAAAATATTGATCACAGGACCATAGAGATCAATGATGACCTAACATATCTCGAAGTACCCACTCGTATTTTGGAAGAAGCATTCAGATCCACCAGAACCCGGAGTATCAAGTTTCTCAAGATCAAGTGGAGTAACCACACTGAAGAAGAAGCTACCTGGGAGCGAGAAGATTACATCAGGACTGAGTTTCCAGATCTCTTTAAATCCTAGTTTTCTTTTTCTAAAATCTCGGGACGAGATTTTGTTTAAGGGGGGAATGTTTGTAACATCTCAAAAATATTAATCAAGATTATCAAGTTCTACTCAGCCAAGTTTCGGGTTAACAAAAACTTTTGTTAATTAAAATCAACATGAATGCATCTGTGTATGTAATGAATGCATGAATGCTTGCAATGACTTGTTTGATTGCTATGAATGGAAAGGATTAATTTAAAGATGAAAACAACATCATATAAATCATTTCCAAGCAGAATCAAATGAAGATAAATTCAAATATAAACATTATAAGAAAATAGTCATTTTTGCCAAACTTGTTCACTAGACAACTTTGAGTGTTTCTAGTCCAAGTTTTCTAACAGAAACAAATCCAATTCTTTTCACCCCTTGCTAGACCATGTAAAAGTGAACCCAAGCCCACCTTGCAAACTCACAGAAACATCTTCCAAACCTATTCAAATGACAATTCAAAATTGAATCAAGTATAGGTACTAAGATCACCATTTCTCAAAAACCACTCAAACCAGTTCACCTTGCCAAACCCAAGCAACCAGATACTACCAAGTATGTGACCAGTATACCCACCAAAATTCATTCAAAATTTTCAAACTTGAATTCTTTCGGCCATTTCATCAAACACCTGGAGACACAAATCAAACTCTGCCTAACTATACTGTTTTGAGCAGTGATCTTTGAAACCCTTGTCTCCCTTTGCTCACCCTTGACCCCCCCAGGGAGGACACCTGTATTGAACAGCCTAGCAAGCTACCATTGCACCAGCGCCATGCCAACCGGAGCTTCCCCTTGCCAGCCGACCAAGGCTAGCTAGCTGGAGAAAGCGTCGCGCCTAGCCACCATGTCTAGGAGGCAGCTGACCGTCCATCGCCACCCCCTGTCCAGCCCTCGCATGTAGACAGGCCCTAGACCACCCTAGCACAGCCGCGCCCAATGTCTCTGCGCCACGCCGAGAGCACGCTAGAGCACCATGCCCAACACGCTTGCACAAGCCGCACCTCGCCTTCGTCGCCCGTGCCTGCAATCACCACGAACCCAGGAACCTCCCAGACACCCCCGTTCACCGTCGCGCGACCCGTAGCACCCGTACGTCGTCAAAATCACCGTCGGTGCCGTGCAGAGCGTCAATCGTTCTAGACCATCCTCGACCACCCCTTGCCGTGCCATTAAGTCCTTGAGCATCGCCAGGAGACCGCGCACCGGCCTACGCCCTCCGCCATGCCATTAGCTCACTGCACCATCGACTCTGACGACCTCTTCCCATGCTGCTCTGCCTCTCTGGCTCGGCTATAAAAGGAGGCCTCCCCAGCCTCAATTCGCCACACCATCCCACTCCCCACCTCTGAGAGAGCACCACTGACTCTTCCCTGGAGTAAGACGAGCACTAGGTCACCGGAATTTCACCGGAGTCTGCCGTGGAGGAGGAGAAGAGGAGCCCTTGATTGGAGCCGCCCCAGGAGCGGCCGCAGCTACCGTTCAAACCGCCATCATCAACAACTTCGTTTGCCCCCAACGCCGACCCAAGCTGGAGCCCTGGTGATCCTCACACGACCCCCACCACCGTGTTAGGGTTCAGTCTCGCCGGCGCTGCCCGACGTAGACGACACACCCCAGTCGTTAGATTAGATTCTAATCGCAAGGTCCAGATTGCCCCTTACTGCTTCGCGTAACCAGAGTCGCTGACGCGTGGGGCCATCACTTAAATCAGCCTGCACGCTGCGCTGTGCGCAGTGGGCCGGCCTAGTTAGTTCCCACGCGACCCAGTTAATTCAAATTTAGATTTTTCAATTAGTTCAAACCCTAGTTCTATCAGTAGATTCAAAAATCAAATCAGGGATATTCACTAAACCAAAATGCATGATTTTTAGAAAGATATTAGAATTGTTAATCCAAGCCCGTTGGATACAAACCATTTGAAATAATAGATCATATATAGAAAAAATAACAAGGTAGAGGCTTTTCTACATTCAAATATTTTTCAAAAATCAACCATACATGCTTTTGAGTTGATTCCAACTCTCAAAAATCACATTTGACCAGACCTTTCTGAATATATAAAAAATATCTCGGTTTACTTGTAGTAATAATGGACAAGTACTAAAATAATGCCCCATAGGAATTTCTAGTCACTCTAATTAATTAAAATAATAATGTTAAAACTTATTAAATTGTGACATCACTTTAAATCACATTCCCAAGTATTAAAAATATGTGGTGATGACATGTGTCAACATGATCCCATATTTTAATTAGAGAATATTAAATCTTAAGTAGTTTGTAATGAGTAGAAATTACTTTTCTAAAATAAAATAAATAAGACTAAGGCTTTAACTCATGTGATGATTGTGATGATGCTAGATCATCTAGTATGAACCTTTCTGTGCCAAATATAAGTAGTTAAGTATTTTTTTCGTGATTTTGTACCTCGTGTTTATTTATAGACGCTAGTACTGACAAAGGATACGAAGAGGAAGGAGACTACTACGAAGAGGAAGCAGAGGAGAACTTCAACCACTACACTACTTAAGGCAAGCTATCTAATGCAAGACATCCTAGCAAGCTAACACTTGCATGACAACTATGCAAACTAGATGCCTTAGGCATATTTGGTTATACCACTTTACTATACCAAATCCCAGTTTTACTTGCAAGCTTTATTCTTTTATTTCTTTATCAAAGTTCTTTATTACTTCTAGTTAGTATTTAGTGAGTTTTGGAGAGATGTTTAGAGGTAGCTTAAAGAGCATAAAACTTGGCCTAAGATAGATAGAACTAGATGTCATCCTAAGGCATGAGATTAGACTGGGCTAAGTCACACTTGATTAGCAACCCTCATTAGTGATTACCCCCAATTTAGTGGATAGTGCTAAGCATAAAACTTGATCACATTAGATGGGAATACTTGGTGAAAATGATTATGAAAACCTTAGAATGATGAGTCATACTAATGAAATGTTTTGACATGTGTTACGAACACCAAATGATTTGATGATGAAAATGTTGAGGCATGAGCCTTAGCCCCTTTATAAAACTGATGGTTGGGTTCGGATGCGACACCATTCCAGTTTTACCGTACAACCACAATACCCGAATTTGGGTAGGGCTTGACTGGAAGTTTATATATCTTAGTATGGGTTCCCTTGCGGAAGAGGTTTGAGCTGAGGATACCTCGTTATGATTGTCCACCTTTGCAGTTCCCAAGATGACAGATGGTCATGGTTAGGAGGCCAAATTCATAGGGGAGGTGCCTTTACTAGGGTGTGTAATTTAAAGGTTAGGATTGATTATCTACATACTGAGTATGGTGAATCGGGATTGTTCCTGACAGATGTATCGAATGTTGTGGGGAAAGTGTACCACCTCTGCAGAGTGTCAAACTATTCGAATAGCCGTGTCCGTGGTTACGGACAGTTGGAGTGGCCATATTGTTCCGTCGTCAGATGTTTTCAAAATGACTTGTGAAATGAATCATGAATGTGACTTGACTACAACAGGGTTGTGAAAATGAAAACTAAGTTCCCACTTAGGTGTTGTAAACATGAAATCCAATAATGATCATACCCATTGACAACTAAGCATAAATTCGATTAGATCTAACCACGTACTTTCATTTTAGAATTTACACGGGCGGTGGGAGTATGTTTTACGCCAAGGACCCAAAAGAGGGAAAATTACATCGAGGTCCATACATGTAGCACAAAGGACGCTAAAATAATTAAGGGAGGAAAATAGTAAGTTTAGGCTCCTCCTCGAGAGACCAGCTGATCGAGCCATACTCTTCTAAATACTACTTCCTCTTTGATAGTTTTCAAAATATGGACAAATTTATGGACATGAAAATTCTTGGACATGGGATCATCAGTATAAACTATGATGTAGATATGGCCATGACCTTGGTCGTTCATCTTGAAATCCAAGAATGTTCATACATACTTAGTCAAAACTAAGTTTAGTTTTACCCCTTACTTTTAGGTTAAAATTTTACACGGGCGATGGGAGTACATTTTACATCAAGGATCTAAAAAATAAAAAAATTACATCGAGGTCCATACATTTTGAAGAAAGCCCTAAAATAATTAAGCAAGGAAAACAATCGGGTTCAAATCCTTCTTGAGAGAGCAGTTGATCGAGCCATACTCTTCATACTACTACCTCTTAGATTATCTTCAAAATATGGCCAAATTTGTGAGCATGCATATTCTTGGATATGGGATCATCAACATTAGATATGGACATGGCCCTGGTCGTTTGGCTTTAAATCCAAGAATGTTCATACTCTTTGACAACTAAACTTAAATTCTTGTTGACTTTACCACATACTTTCAAGTTAGAATTTTACATGGTCGGTGGGAGTATATTCTATATAAAGGAGCTAAAATAGGGAAAATTACATCAAGGTCCATACATTTTAGCACAAAGGAACCTAAATTAGTTAAGCAAAGAAAACAGTCGGGTTTGGCTCCTTCTCGTGAGACCAGCTGATCGAGCCATACTCTTCTAAATACTACCTCTTTGATTGTTTCCAAAATATGGACAAATTTGTCGGCATTAAAATTCTTGGACATGGGATCATCGATATAAAGTATGATGTAGATATTCCCATGACCTTGGTAATTCGGCTTGAAATTCAAGGATGTTCATACTCATTAACAGCTAAGCTTAAATTCATTTAGATTTACCACTTACTTTTAGGTTAAAATTTTACACGGGTGATGGGAGTACATTTTACACCAAGGACCTAAAAATTTGAGCCAGGCTTTACTTTTTGCTCGTATCCTTAACGAGTTGAATTATCCGAGCCTTAAAGAGTGAGATCCTTAACAAGTCGAGTTGCTCGATAATCGAGCCCTATGGATCATCCACATAAAGTATGATGTAGATATGACCATGACCTTGGTCTTTCAGCTTGAAATCCAATAATGTTCATACTCATTGACAACTAAGCTTAAATTCGTTTAAATTTTAACACTTTTAGATTAAAATTTTACATGGGCGGTGGGAGTACATTTTACATCAAGGACCTAAAAGTTTCACCAGAAATTACACAAGAGTTAGTCCTGCAGCTACCCCTGCATCCGTACTAATCTGAAGGGAACTCGAGAAGAGGAGCATGCGTCCGTTTTAATCATTTTATTCAACCTCCCCTATACTACTCTCGATCCCCAGTTCACCATTCCCCTACCTCTACGACAAGCGCCGCCGTTCCGCTCCTCCACCCTGCCGCTTTCTGATCCTGTCCACCGCATAGTATGAGAGTGTTTTTTCTTCTTCATGTCCAGCCTGCCGCCATCGATCTTCCCTCTTTACCAGAAAACCAAATCAAGCCATCGTACCAACTTCCAGCAGCTCCCTTGCGATGGCAAGACTGAGAAAGGATAGTGATGATTCTGAGTTGTTTGAGGAGGTTTTTACTGAACGCCCGCTTGAAGAACTCATAACAAGATGCGACATCATCACCTCCGCGAGCCTCACCGGTTCGTCCAAACATCTTCTTGACTCGGCAAAATATAGTGCAACTTTACATGCTTCTCAACCATTTGGCCTCCCATGTGTTCTTCATTCTCACTCGACTAAGAAACCATGGGAATGCAATGAGTACTTCGAGGGCAAGGGCACGATATGCAAGCTAACGTCGCTCGACAGATTCTCCTCCAACGTTGTGTTCCCGAATTATATGGGTAAACAGTGGGTAGGTGCTAATGGAGATTGGATCGCCACTGTTGGATGCGAGTTTAAGTGGGATCTTGTCAATGTGTATACTCATCAATGCGTTCCTCTCCCACAAGTCCAGGAGTTTGTACCCACCAATGATCCGTTTACATTCATGCATAATGATCGCACCATTATCCTCCAGAAGATTGCTATTTGCCGAGCTCCCATAGCTTCTACGGATTATTTAGATTTCTTTCTTATTGCTATCTTCGACTACTCAATTGATACCCTTGATGGCGATGAGTATACATGGACAGTTCTTGAGAACCAGTTCCAATACTTTTTCAGATACAGCGATGCAGTTATCCACAAGGCTCTAGTGTTTCCACCAACTAATAGTGGCAGTGTTTATGTCTGGAATCATATATATTTTGGTAAGTTTAATCCACACCTGTTGTAATCACTAGTTTTAGTTTTTATGGATGTAAACTAGTTTTGGCTGATTTGGTCGTCATTTCTTTTTCAAGGTCCTATTCTGCTCCCAGCACCACCTAACGTGTATCTTGGGGAGGGCAACCTTGATGACATAGATGATGAGGAGTACGAACATGGTTTATGGTCTTAGCAATATATGCGGACAAGTCTCGCCTTCTTCTTATCCATATGGAGGGCGTAACTGATGAGGAGTTTTATGGCGGTACTTATTATGGCCATGGCAATCCTGTTGCTGATCATAGTGTTGATCGCTGCGGTCGCACTTTTGGCACCTATGCTACTGGATTTGGCTGCAAGGTGTACTCAAAGGATACTGCTTACTTGTTTCCACCTAAGCCATGGGTATCGATCACTGACCTGGGAGCATATGCTCTTTTCCTTAGATTGAACTATCCGATTAATATTGCAGCAGGCGGTGCAGATGTTGCCCCAGGATATCTGACGAGAAGCAACTGTGTCTACACCTCCCACCATACAATAGAACTTGAATATATGTTGTTTCCTAAAATATGTTGCTTCAGTCTAAATACTGAAGAAGCAACTGTTGGTTTCTCAACCAACGTTGTATGGAAATCTCCGGAGACTCCATTATGGTTCATCTCGAGCTTCGCCAATGCCCAGGATTGGAACCTAGCTACCATAAGTACTCGTAATACTATGTAATAGGATAGTTCAGTTGGTATCGGCCCTATTGAACTATTTTGGCTACAAAGTAATAGTAGTATAGTAGTAGGTCTTGTATTTCGGAGTATTTTGTACTATATACTGATACTTGTTTAGATCAAGGCAGGAGATGGTATTGCTTTTTCTTTGTTCTGTCGTTGCTATTATGAAACTATTTTATAGAAATAATACTGATGTACTGGTACTTGTTTAGATCAAGTGAAGATTTGTCTTGATTTTCTTTTGTAACTTGGCCTTGTCATAAACTCATAATCTAGACGAGGCTTGGGCATTTTTAGTTGCATATGGATGTCACACACACAGGCATTAATGTGAGGAGGTATGCACAAAAAAGCAGACTTGATCGTCAGTTTTGCTTGCTCCAATAATCAAGTGTTCCAAGAAAAATACAAACTGAATCGGTCACTTTGAAATGTTGATCAGTATGTCAAGTGCCGCTAGATATGAACTAGGAATCTGTCAATATTTTTCATTCTTATTTTGTACTGCTGAATCTTTCAAATTCTAGTGAATCTATCAAATTTTATGCTGCTATTACTAAAGTATTTTTTAGAACTAATAGTGATGTACTGGTACTTGTTTAGATCAAGCGCAGTAGATGGTCTTGCTCTTGTTTTGGAACAACATGGCCACAATATGGTCTCTTTTTCCATTTGAATTATGGCATTTCTACATCTATTGAATTTCAATGTCTGCATTATTAAATATGTAAATTCTTTTGGTCATTATCTGTACTGCTAAATCGGTCACTTTGAAATGTTGTTGAATCTGTCAAGTGCTACTGATTATGTAATGGGAATCTGTTGATATTTTTCTGTTTTATTTTGTATCGCCGAATATTTCAAATGCTAGTGAATCTGTCAAATGTTTTGTCATTTTATTACTAAAGTATTTTATAGAACTAGTAATGATGTACTGGTACATGTTTAGATCAAGGGCAGCAGATGGCCGGTCTTGCTTTTCTTTTGAAATATGGCCTTGTCACAATCTAGATGAGGCTTGGGCATTTTGGGTTGCATATATGTTGGTCACACTAGCATTGATGTAGGAATGAGGTATGCACAAGAAAGCAGTCTTGATCGTTAGTTTTGCATGCTCCAATGATGGAGTGTGTTCGGAGAAAACGGCAAACTGAATCAAGAACTGATTATCTTTGTACTGTTATTGAACTTCAGTGTCTGTATTGCTGAATTGGCCACTTTGAAATGTTGTTGAACATGTTAAGTGGGGCTGATTACGAACCGGGTATTTGTCGATATTTTAATTTCTTATTCTATACTGCTGAATCTTTCAAATAACTAGTAAGAACAGTAGTTCCTGGCTTAAGGTACTTCTGAGTATTTTGTATGGAGTTTTTCCTCTACTAATCTATTTTACAGTAATAACCATGTACTGTACTTGTTCAGATCAACCTATTGAGTGCAGAATATGGTCTTGCTTTTATTTTGAATCAGGCCTTACAAAATCTATCAATTCGTATGGTTATTGTCGGTGTACTGCTAATCGGTCAGTTTGTGATGCTGCTAATTCTTTCAAGTGCTACTGAATATGAACTAGCAATATTTTTCGGTCTTATTCTGTAATGCTAAATCTATGAAATGTTCGGTCCTTAATACTAGTACAATATTTTGGCAACTAACTGTGATGTAATTCGAGTACTTGTTTAGATCAATTGCGGCATATTGTCTTGCTTTTCTTTTGAAACTTAGCGTTATCACAATTATCTAGATGCGTCTTGGAAATTTTGGGTTGCATATAGGGGTCACATAGGCATTGACGTGAGGAGGAGGTATTCACATAGAAGAAGACTTGATCGTCAGTTTTGCTTGCTCCAATGATCTAGTCTGTTCGAAGAACAGGGCAAACTGATCGTGCACCAAGTTTTTTTAGCTGGAACAAAAACCAATTCTCGCTATATTGCTATTGAATTTCAAGCAGAAAAGCTACTGAACCTCTCAATTGTTCTGTCCTTGCTATTACTAAAGCATTTTGTGGAACTAATACTGATGTATTTGTACTTGTTTAAATCAAGGACAGTAGATAGTCTTGCTTTTGTTTTGAAATATGGCCTTGGCACAATCTAGATGAGATGGGCATTTTGGGTAGCATAGGGGGTCCCACAGGCATGTGATGTCAGAAGAAGGTACTCAAAGCAGACTTGATCGTCAGTTTTGCATGCTCCAATGGTCGAGTGTGTTTGGAGAAAAGGGAAAACTGATCGGATGACAAGGTTTTAATAGCTGAAACAAGAACTGGTTCTCTTTGTACTGCTATTGTATTTCAGTGTCTATTGCTGAATCACTCACTTTGAAATGCTGCTGAATTGGTCAAGTGCTGCTGAGTGTGAACTGCGAATCTGTCGATAATTTTTCTATCTTATTATGTACTGCAGAGTATATATAAATATCTGTCAAAAAGAATTATCGATTTCTTTCCCTCCCTCTCTAAGATCTTTATTTTGAATCTGGCCAAGCCACAGAAAATGCAACTTTTATATACTAGGGGAAAAAATCTAGCTCATTCGGCCCCTCTTTAGCCTAGAACTTTTAATTCGGCCTTTTAGGGGTATAAGGGGACTACTGACCATAGCCCAGGGAAATTTGAGAAATGAGCCCATGGAGAATAGCCTATGGAGTATAGCCCATATAGAACAGCCCATGTAGAATAGCAAACTCTTTTTAATTCGGCCTTTTAGGCATTGCCCCCCCCCCCCACACCCACCTCTCAATATTTTTTTAAAAAAACTCTGCCTGCAGATTTTTTTTACAGCGCATGTAGTTTTTAGTTTAGCTGCCAGGAGCGCCGCCTTATTATTTGATGGGAGATAAAATGTTCAAAAGTCTATTTAAGGAGACAAATCAATAAGTTATAATAGCAAGGCTTAACGATTCTATTCAGTTAGCTGTTTCCACCATAGTGGCAACATACCTAGTAAACCGGTGGTGAGGTCTCGAGTTCGAATCCTACGCAATTTGTGTTAATATTGAGTTACTTTTTATACTCTCAGGCTGACATCTGGGACCTAGATAAACTGTTGCTGCATCAAGCAATGTTGTCAAGGTCAGGACAGCGGACTCGACCCAAAAAAACAGCCCAACATATATACACACGTTTAATTTAAATAGAGGTTGACATGTGGGACCCAGCATGGACACATGTAATTCAAGTAGTGGATGACATGTGGGACACAGATAAACTGCTGCTCCATCTAGCAATGTTGGCAAGTTTAGGACGGCGGACTCGACCTGAAAACAGTCCAAAATATATACAGACATTTAATTCAAATAGAGGTTAACATGTGGGACCCATCATGGATACGTTTAATTCAAATAGTGTCTAACATATGGGACCCAGCATAGACACGTTTCCTACACAGAGAAGGTGTAGAGGTCTCAACCTTTAATAAGGTAGAGATCCCTGTGTTTACAATGCTAGTCCCTGGATCAATAGCTAGCATCCACAGTTAAGATGTAATATCAAGAAACAAAGGTCATAATACAACTTTATAACCAGGAATAAAATAATTTATTACATCTTACATAGCTCATTTGGCTATTTCATTACAATGCAGCAGAAATAACTATAGCATGGGGTCCTTCATCTTCAAAGTGCCACAGGCAAACATGTTGGTTGTAGACTTGTAATCCTAAACAACACACTTCACTAACATCAAACAAACCTGCAACATAATAAGTTACAGCCACAAGGGTCAATACATTTGAATTGTATTGGCAAGTGATACTATGGTAGAATAGTGGTATCTATCATCTATATGCATTTGGCTAAGTGGAGCTTAGGCTTGCTTTGCTCAAAATAGATTTTTCTTAACATTTGAAAACACTAAGTTTTTGCTTGACAAAAATCACCCAAGGCATCTCCCAATAGAAATTGGTGATCCTACAACCCTTGTTCAACCACAAGTTTTTAACTTAGAAATTGGGATGAGGATATTCTTGATAGCTTCCATGTCTTGATGCTCAAATTGTCCTTTACCATGGACATGGCTAAGTACTTAGATTTTACACTCTGTAGAGGTGGTGCACTTTCCCCACAAGACTTGGTTTCACCAAGACAAGATCTTTCAGAAGACTTCCCTAAGACCAGAATGGACGCGTTCCAACCTATCATCTCCTACCACCAACTGTCCATTTGGCTAATTTATTGCAACCTATATGATCCAGGCAGAGCCCATAATGCCATGTGGCTGCACTTGAAGCTTCTCAACATTTGACCTCTCAAATCTCTTTGTTCCTAGGTGGCATTCCACAAGTGAGATACACAAGGTAAACCATAGAAATGGGCCTTGTGTAACCACTCAACACAAACCATTCCTTCCATTCCACCCAGGTGATTCATTCACTTAGTTGTTTTATTAAACAAAACACAAGTCCTTGACTTGGAAATATTCCTTAGTATGAATATATTCCACCCTTGTTTTCTATTAGCTAAGCTAAGCATGATAGTAGTAGGAACCTTAACTTAGGAAATTTCTACTAAGGTTTCATCTACTAGGATTTCCCATGGCATAGTTTACACTTAGCAAAATTCCATGCAAGCCCTACTTAGAAATATCACTAATGCATAGTGAAAATAATGGGACAAAAGTATGAAGCATCACTTGCCTTTTTGGTAGAGAGTATAAGTTCACTCATTGATCTTTGCAATGTTCACTCACTTCAAAATCACTACAATTCAATCAAGCAAACAATATTTCAATCTACCATTCAAGCAATTCATCACATAAAATAATAGAAACAAAACAATGCATGCAAGCATGCCAAAGATTGTTTTATTTGAAAAAGTGGTTTCTAATGGTTCATAAACATTTGAAAACACCTAATGGTTATTTTTTAAAGTGGAAAAATCATTTGCATAAGATTTTACTTCATAAACCATTTTTAAACCAAGTCATTATTTTATGTGGTGAAGAAATGCTTTTAATAAGGCAACATTCAATAGCGTTCGCAAAATATGTTTTCAAACCATAAAACCTTGTGTTTAGGGTCAGAGAGTTTATTTCCAAAACATTTCCTAAAGGTTTTCCTCCAAAACTAAACCATTTTTTTATTTGACTAGAAATGGTTTAAATCAAAGATTTATTCTTTTGCTTCACCAAATACATTTTTGAAACCACAATTTGTTTCCTATGGTCAGTAGGTTCAAAACACACCATTTGCCACAGGTTTTATTTCAAAAAAATCATTTTAGAACAATTTTTATATTCTAAACATGCATACATAAGTTTCTGCCAAAACAATCAATTTAACAGAATATTTTTACTAAACAAAGTGCATGGTTGGATACGGCTTGTCTTTCTGAATCCATTGATATAAAATTTGCAAAATTTGGACGTGTGGTTTGAAAGTTATGAATTTTTCAAATTGGAACATCTAATAGATCATTTCTGGTTTTTAAAACAGACTCTGGCCACGTGGCTGTTTCTGATTGGACAAAAACGGTTCGCACGGATCGGTCGGCATGGAGCGTTAGATCTAACTGAAAACGTGCGGCACAGATTGCATACCCTTTCGCTTTAAGTGATTCTATCTATGCCTTACGATCTAAATCCGACGGCGCACAGCAGCTGGTGAAGAACTGGCGGCGCAAGCGACGGTGGCTGGCGGCGGCGCGGTCAGACAGCGGCGGAGCTGGCGAAATAGGAAGCAAGGGGACAAGGGGAATGGCTCGCCAGAATCGCCTTGACGCACTGATGCTCAACGTGTTCTTCTTCAGCCGAGGGGCACACGGGTGTAGTCGGGATTCCTCGCCAGAGATGCTCCTGGCATCGGGCACGCGCTGTCGACGTCGAAGGCGAGCCTACGGGTCCTGCACGAGTGAATGGCGAGCACCTGGATGTTCACAAGGCACAGGCGAACAAGTTGGCATGAAACTCTGGTCGAGGCGCGCACGGGTTCAAGCGATGAAGCTCACCGGAGTTGTTTGCAGACGGCGGCGTTGTTGGTTGACGTCGTTGCCGGCGCTGTGGGTCAAGCGCGGGCAAGTCCAAGCCACTGGGAGATGCGTCTGGAAGAGGGGAGCAGGCTCGAGTGGTTGAGGGGGCAAGGGGCGACGTCTACTGATCAGAATTGGAGAAAATAGCTCGCCGGAGCCAGAGAGTTTTGAGACGAATTCAAGGTGGCCTGGCGGAGGAGAGGAGATGGTGTCTGGGGGGAAAGGTAGAGGGGAGCATGGCGAGTTAATGAGAGTAATCGCGAGGTGTAATCTCTGCATCATTAAGACGAATTCAAGCGAGGAATTGAACGGCAGGAATGGCGAGGTTTGGGGGAAGAAACAGTCTCGCGGGGTTGACGATGATGACGTGGCAGTGGGCTGCGTTGTCAGCGAGAGAGAGAAAAAGAATGTGGGGTCCATCAGTCAGTGTCCTCGCGGGTGTGTGTCTGAGTGAGAAAACGTTTCGGGGAGAGAGGGGTGAGGTGGGCTGCGAATTGGGCTTAGTGGGCTAGCTGGCTGGGCTGCTCCTTTTCACATTTTTTTATTCAGATTGTTTTTCTTTTTCCTTTTCTAATATTCTGTTTTGATTTTGTTTAAACAATTTAAACATTCATTTGAATTCAAACCTCAACCAAAATTTGTGTAGGTTTAAATACTGATTAATAGTATATTCTGAAGTCAATTTTGGAATAAAATTTTATTCTTTTGGGGGTCTTTTAATTATTCAAAAAGGCCCTTGTTTTAAATCAAATGAGATTTAGTAATATTTCAAACACCATTTAAATTTTCTAAATCCTTCCAAATCTTTTCAGTAGGTTTTTATTTGATTAATAGGGTGTCAAAATAATTCATCTTGAATTATTTGGAGAATATTTAATATGATTCATAAATCATTTGAATTGGGTATTTGTTTTAATTCCAATGGAATTAAATATAGTTTTAATTCCCTAAAGTTTATTTGGAAGATTTCTTTAATCTTAATTAAGTTGAATTAAACAAATTTTATTTCACTTGAGTAAATTCCAAAATACTATTTTCTCATGAATTATATAATTATTCTTATTAGAGATTTGTCTTTATTAAAATAGGGATAGAATGGTTATTGCCATTTTATTTTATTTTGGAAATTCTTTATCCTTTTATTTTATTTGGATTTGGATTATAAATCATTCCATTTGCTTATGGATTTGGCCAAGATTTGATTTGGTCTTTAAATATTCTTTATTTAATATTTCTTTCTTCATCTTATCAAATCCATATCTTTTTATTTAGAGATCCAAAGGTGGTGATTCCAATTTGTAAAATCTTATTTGATATTTAATTATCCTTTTAAATATCTTTTAGGATTATTTGGTCGCCATTTGGTATAGATTTTTAGATAGGTTCTTTATTAACTTTGGAAATTTAATTTCCTTATCTTATTAGACGTGTGGATCAAAAGTTATGCAATTTACAAGTTTGAACATCTAATAGAATCTATTCTGGTTTTTATTAAACAGTCTGGGCCACATGGCTATTTCCTATTCGCCCATACCGTTTCGCGTGGATCGACTAACGTGGAGCGTTGGATCTAACTGGAATCGCACGGATCAGATAAGCCCGTACCCGTTCGATTATGTTCTATCGCGTCCGTCCGATCTACATCGCATGGCCCTAATCAAATCTGTCAGAAAGTGGCGGCGCTGCGATGGCTGCGCGGAGGCGGCGTTCTGCTAGCGGCGCTTCGGCGGCTACAAGAAGCGAGGAACAGGATGAGGTGGCTCACCAGGTTCGCGGAGTGTTGCTGAAGCTCAACGTTGTTGTCTTAGGGCAGGGGGCGCACGGGGTTGACCATAATTGTTCGCCGGAGTTGTCCTTGGAGTCGGGCACGCTCGGCCATTGTCGGGGACGTCGCTACAGGGAATGCTGGGACAAACGAATGGTGTCGTTAGACGCGTAGGAGAGTGGTGAGTACAGGAGCATCAAAGAGAGGGGACGGCGCGGTCAGATGTTACCAGTAGAGCTCGTCGGAGTGGAGGCAGACGGCGGATGCGTACTGTCGATGTCGTAGTCGAGGCTATGGTGCCAGAGGCTGGGGATCACGCTCGTGTGCTCCGGGGAAAACGGGGAGGTTCGTGCTTGCCGGAATTGGCCAGGGGAGGTTGTCGGAGCAGAGATGTTGTCGCAAGCAATACGGGCAGCCTAGGGGCAGTGGGGAGGCGATGTCTGGGGGGAATGAAAGAGGAGGAGCAGGCGTTTAATACAGCATGGTCACGGTGAGGAATAATCGCGGCATTAAGGTGGATTGATCGCGAGTAATCGGCGGCAGAAATGGCCAGAGGGCGTGGTCTTCGCGGGGACGATGACGATGAGGTGGCAGTGGGGCCTGGCGTCAGCGAGAGAGGGAAAGGGGAGGTGGGGTCTGCTAGTCAGCGACTGGGTGGGTGTCTTTTCGAGTGAAAAACAGTTCACTGCGGGGAGTGAGGGAGTGGGCTAGACTAGGCTAGCTGGGCTTTGCTGGGCTGGGCTGGGCTGGCTTAGCTCATTTTTTTTGTAGAGATTTGTTTTTCCTTTTCTTTTTTATTTATCTGTTTTGGTTTTGTTTAAACTTTTCAAACAACAATTTGAATTCAAACTTCAACCAAACTTTGAGTATTTTCAAATACTGTTCATTTATATATTCTGAGGTCAAATTTAGAATAATTCTTTTATACTTTTTAGGGCATAGTAATTATTTAAAATAGGCCCTTGTATTAATTCAATCAAGACTTAATAATGTTTTAAAAATCCATTTGAATTCTAAATCCTTCCAAATCTTTTCAGTAGGTTTTATTTATTTATTAGGATGTCAAATAGTTCACTTTGATTTATTTGGAATATTTTTAATATGATTTATTAATCATTTAAAAATTGGGTATTTGTCTTTATTCCAATGAAATCAAATATGGTTTTAATTTAATAAAACTTCATTTAAATGATTCTTTTATTTCATTAAGTCAATTAAATAACTTTTATTCCACTTGGGTAAATTCCAATTATTTTCCCCTGATTTAATTAATCACTCTTATTAGGGATTGTTTTTATTCATATAGAAATAGAATTTGGTGAATGCCATTTTATTTTATTTGGAAAATTCTTTATCCTTTTATTTTATTTGGATTTGGATTATATTCATTCCATTTGCTTATGGTTTAGGCCAAGATTTAATTTGGTCTTTACATATTCCTCATTTAATATTTCTTCCTTTATCTTATAAAATCCATATCTTTTTATTTAAAGATTCAAACTTGGTGATTCCAATTGGTAAGATTTTATTTAATATTTGTTTATCCTTTTAAATGTCTTTAGGATTATTTGCTCACCATTTGGTATGGATTTTTAGATAGGTGCTTTATTAGCTTTGGAAATTTAATTTCCTTATCTTATTAAATTCATAAGATTTTATCTATGGCTCCAAATTAAGTCAAACCAATTCATATGGTTTTATAATGTTTCTATTTTTCATTCTTGATCATTTATAAATGTTTGTTGACAAAGTTTTATATGGATCAAAACCATAGACTTGGAGATAACTTGGAAATGTTTTTCTTCCATTAGGGTTTTACGGTTTTGGTTTATTTTCCAAATGTTTAAATTTTCAAGATGCTTTTATGAAGAAAGCATTTCACTTGATTTGGATTTAGTTGGATTCAAAAATTATCCAAAGATTTGTTCAAGATGGGATTTTAAGTTTCCATTTAGAAATAAAAAATTTCTTTTCACCCTAAATTTCAACAATTGTTTATTTATTTTTCACATTAAAAAATTTGGAAAATTTTGGGATGTGACAGAAGGATGCAATGTGGGACCCATCATAGACGTGTTTTCTATACATAGAAGGCTGACATGTGGTTCCCAGCATCCGAGTGTAGATTAACATTTTTTGTACTCTATAAGACTGACATCTGGGGTCCAGGTAAACTGCTGCTACATCATAGACATGTTTCCCCTCAAAACAAATCAACCAATATTTCCAAGGTTATAACGGCGAACTAAACCCGAAAAAACAGTCCAACATACACACGTTTCTTTCAAATAGAGGCTGACATCTGGGACCCAGCGTAGACACGTTTCCTGCATAGAGGTTGCTGACATCTGGGACCTAGCTACGGACCAAAGTTAGAACAACGGAGGCGGCCAAAAAATCCATCATAGCATGTTTCATTTACAGAGAGGCTGACATATGGGACCCACTAGAGATATATTATATAGGTGTTGCATCGAGCAACTTTGCCAAGTTCGAATAAGGTAGGCGCGAGCGAGAAAAAATACTAACATCCACACGTTCTTCTAATAAGATGCTGACATGTGGGACCCAGCAGCGTGACCAAACGGCAGATTAGTTGAGAAAAGCTATCTAGTTTGGAACAGGGTAGCGCTAGCTAAGAAAAAAATTCCATCATATACGCACTATTCAACTAATATGAGGCTGACATATGGGACCCACCAGCCTGTATAAACGGCTGATGTAGCGAGCAACGTTATAAATTTAACACGGAGGAGTGACCGAGGGCAAAAATTCCATCATACACATGTTTCTTCTAATGAGAGTATTACACGTGGGGCCTAGCTACGTGATTATGCAACTGGCAGTGCTATCAAGTTCGGAACAGGTTAGCGTGACCGAGGGAAACAATCCATCATACACACGTTTCTTCTAATGAGAGGATGACATGTGGGTCCAGATGCATCATTAAACGGCAGCGCAATCAAGTTCGGAACAGGATAGCGGGAGCGAATGAAAAAAAATCTATCATACACACGATTCTTCTAATGAGAGGCTGGCATATGGGACCCATCATCGTGATTAACGGCAGATAGTTCGAGCAACGTTATCGAGTTCGAATTAGGGAGGCACGAGCCAAGAAAAAAATCATCATGCACATGTTTCTTCTGATGAGACAAGGACATGTGGGGCCAGCTGCATGATTAAACTGTAGGTGCATCTAGCAGCACTATCAAGTTCGGAACATTTTAGCGGGAGCGAAGGAAAAAATTCCATCATACACATGATTCTTGTAATGAGAGGCTGGCATGTGGGACCCAGTATCATGATTAACGGCAGATAGATCGAGCAACGTTATCAAGTTTATATCAAGGAGGCACGAGCCAAGGAAAAAAATCCATCATGCACACGTTTCTTCTAGTGTGAGGATGATACGTGGGACTCAGCAGCCTGATTAAACGGCAGATGCATCGAGCGATGCTATCAAGTTCGAAACAGGGAAGGATAAAATTCCATCATACACATGATTCCTTTAATGTGAGGTAGACATGCGGGACCCAACATCTTGACTAAAAGGAAGATGCATCGAACAACGTTAACAAGTTGAAAGCGTAACCGAAAAATCTGGTCCGCTAGAGACACTGACGTCCGGGACCCACACGGAAAAAATACTTCGGCGAGTCAACATCTCGTGAGGAAGCGTAAATCTTACTTCTGACATGCGCCTGACGAGCTTCCTCCATGTTTTTAGCGGTTTCGTCATAGTAGAGGGGCGCGAAATCGGAAAAAAAGTTTTGCATCAGCCACGGTCGAGCCGATATTTTCGTCGCGGAAGAGGCGCCTTCTACGACGACCGATGGGACCAGTCATTGCGGAAGGAAATTTCTTATAGTATATCTTAAGTCGGTCTGCCTACCGACTACGCCCTCGGGGGCATAGAGAGAAATCTAGTTATAACAATGTAAATGAAGTTCATCTCGATATTACTGTAGGAAGACATAATAAAGTTGAAGATCGAATCAAATACAAAACAAAGTAGGAATATAGGTTCAAATCCCTAATATTATAAATGTGAATCTCAGTACAAGTGGGGAATAGTGGACGAATGGATGATCTAGTGGTTGGAGATCTTGGCAAGAATCAATGGAATTCTTATTCTACATATCCGATTTCCTCTTTTCTAGAGTGTTTTGTGGTGGCCGTGTCTACAAGTGGATCTCTCTTCCTTCACGAAAAGTTCTTGGTTGTACTGATGGTCGTTAAATCCCATGTACACTTCGAGTCAAAATGTCTTCAATTGGAGATTTTCTTGTTTTTCTCAAAATATCCCATAAATGTCATAGGATCCTTCCATAAGTGTTCAATACCCGAAACTCACATTGTAGAACAAGGTTTTGCTAATTGCAATATTAGCGTTAGTTGAAAGGTGAAAATATAATATAACCTGATGAAATCCAATGGAAAAATCCTAGTGAAAAGTGTTAATATTTGGATCTATCAACGGTCATGTCGGCCATGATGTCTTGGTGGGTCTTCAAGGTCTTCACATCGATGGCGTTCTTGGATTCATCACTTGTATTCAAGTGAAGATCTTGAGAACTTGCATTTTATTGATGTTGCACTTGAGGTTCTTATTGTGGTGGTTCCTCATAAATCACAACTGCTCTTTGTTGATGACGATGTCCTTCACGCCTTGAGTGAGGCCTTGATGAGGTATCACCATCATAGCTTGACGTAGCGACACATCATGGAGAAGGTACATGTTGCGAAGAGCTCTCATGTTCAATGATGGGTTTCTCACTACGCCTTGGGCAACTTGCAAGATGGTCATGTCGATACGGAGAATAATGTCGTGATGAACTTTGTCCACTAGCATTGTTCCTTTAAGAACTTTATGCGCGATAGCATGGACTTGTGTTGCGCGCGATCTCATCCATAGAACGTTGGAGAGCTCATTTTGGTACGAGAATTTATGATGCATAGCATTCATGCGACTCTCAAATCGATCGAAGTGAGCGTCCATCCTCTTGAACTTGGCTTGAGTTTTTCCAAATTTTTCATATTGATATGTCTCAAGGTCTTCACAACGACTTTAGAATTCTCCTCACATGGTGAAATGACTCGCTCTTGTCATGTATGGTCCTTCTTCATCTAGTGGAAGGGATTGACTTGACTCACTGTTTCTACCCATGATGCACCAAAGCAAGGATTGTATATGGAAGTGTAATATGTGGAGGTGATTAGCCTTTTACCTCACTGATGGATGTGAAAATAACCAACTCTCTCCATGTTTAAATCACATTTTTAGTCAAAATAATTACCAAGAATCTCTCTAGCCTTTCTAATGACTAATTATTGCAAATATGTGCAATCTATTTCTTTGAATGCGCCTATATATTTAGAGGTCCCAGCCGCTTTGCAGAGGGCCTCCATTCTCAGATTGCATCACAACAACACCAAAGGATATCCAGCACCATAGTTCATCCTCTCCATACACATAGCCATTAGCTTTTACTTGAGATCTCATTGTGATTCGGCGACCATTGTAAGAATATTTGATTTCAGTCTAAGTATTTTGCACAATGTTTTCTATGCTTAATATTATTTTTATGAGTGATTAGTCCTCACGGGCTGCGGGTTGGGGTTAAACCTCGCAGCGATTATGTGCATCTAATTCAATGGAGTATTGTGTATTGATTGAATAGAGATTTGTATCTTTGTCTCTTGTCTTGATCTATGGATTTGTAGGTACCCCAAGACCCCAGAGATTGATAAAGGATTGAGGGTGGGATACTTGGTGAGCGGCGATATCGTAGGAAACCTAGCGATAAAAAGGGGAGTATGGTCTTCATTTAGCGATCCATTTGGGAACAACAGCAGCATCACTTCTTAAGGCTTTGATCTGTGTCTTCACTTAATATATGTCGTAGCCCGGTATTTCATGGTACACTGATTGGATCAAAAGACTATTGTTATGCTTGTGACTCACATGGGATCTGGTATATCAGGATGTGTTTCCCATAATTTTATCTTTATTAAATCATTACACATGAATATGTGTATTACTATATTTATCCCATATGATGTGTAGTTGCAGGTGAATCGTCAACCCTGGCCTATCTCCATCCATTGCAACAAACAACGTTCTAAAGTAAACTATAAAGGTATGGTAAATGAAGGTAAAATGAACAAACAATTCTTGTAGATGTGTCTCATTTAATTTCCATTTAGCATTTTTTTCCAAGGTTTGATTAAACCTAGGACTACTAGGGAAAAGGCTATTATACTGCATCGGTAAATCCAGATTGAAGGTATCACTCACCTTGTAGAATTGAATTATACAAGTAGCCACACTTGAAAAAAACGACTTGCAAAGTGAAAGAGCAAAGAAAACTCACACTAACAACAATTAGCTATCAAAGGCCTTATGGTGGAAAAGGTTGGGATGGTGGAAAACCATATGGAACAACCAAAATAAAAGGATGGTGTCAAAAGTGGGTATGATCCGAAAATCCAAAGAAAAAGGTTATGATCTACAAAGACACAAAATACATACGTGGAGAAGGGCGGGGTTGACATGACTATGTAAAATGAGCTAATAAAACCTATTAAAATTAAGCTCGGTTGTCGTGCCAACACAAGGAAAGTCCGTAGCTCGTTTGCCAGAGAGTATAAGCAACACATTTGTGCAATTTCCTTGGTCACACTATCTCTTTTGCTTACAAGCTTGAAACTCTCTATGCTATGGGAGACTATGTATCTCTTTATATTTTTCTTTTTCTCTTCTTTTCCATGTTATCAAGTTAACTTTTGCATTTTCTTACACACACTCACTACCCAAGGACAAGTGCAAAATGCATAGGCAAACACAAAATGATCTACTCTCATAGGATAGGTACACACAAAGGAAGACATGGGGTTAACAAGGTGGAGCAAGTTGTACCTTTCGTATTGTCGATGACGTACTTGCAATCGGTGTTGGGGGAAGATATTCAGGTGCCGCGGTGTCGGAGAGCATGGGATGAAGTTGTTTATGGAAGCTTGTTGCTAGTATGGGAGACACGCACACGAAACACGAACAAACAAGAGGAAACACTGTCAATTCTGGCGACAATTCCAGCGATGAGGTTGGTGTGCCAGAATTCTCGCTAGAATTTTTGGAGGCAAGTTTGGTCCGCCGGACCTTAGGCCGAAATGAGTTCATGAAGAACATAAAAATTCAACTCATAAAATTCTTTGTAAAATTTCCAAAATTGGGGCTGGGGAAGGTCAAGGAAGGTAGATCGATACCATATGCAACAAATCTATGGACCAAAACCAGTAAAAACTCACCAAATCTAGAGATCGATCCTCGGGAACTTTTGGATCTTTTTTGGGGGAATTTTCAAATTTATGGTGGATCGAATAAAATTTGGGGAGAAATTCTTGATGAACGAGGCTCTTGATACCAATATGTTAGGGGTGACCCCATGGGTAGGCCTGACCTTTCATAATTTCAAGGGATTCATGGTGAATTCAAGGGAAAGGGAGAGGATATGAACACGATGAACACATGCGTGAAGAACACAATGAATAATTCACTCAAAACACAAACACGATACAACATCGGAGGCTTACATCGATGGCTACTGATCCAACTCCATCCAAAGGATTGAGGTTGGGAAAGGATGTCTCTCAAACCGACACGGTGAGGGCAAGATACTTGGTGAGATCTTGATAACTTGGCTAGAGCTCACTCAAAACCAAGGCCTTATACAACTTGGATGAAATCAAGCAAAATTCAAAGAGGTTGGTGATATTATGGCCTCCTTGCTAAGGACGATGAGGCCAAACTAGATAGATTCTATAATAGGGGTTTTCTTATAGTTCTAATATCAAGTATAAGTTAAATGGGTGAACCATATGGGATATTTATAGTGCTAGGGGCGAAAGGGTTGATAAAGGGAATATTCTTGGGCATCAAACCCAAAACTGTGTGCAGAAAGGGTGTTTCGGTGGTAAGTTCGATGGAGCTGGGGTTGGCGTCGAATGCTTTGGTGGTAAGTCTGATGGGCCGGACTAGGCACCGGATACTTCAGCGGGGAGGAGGTTCAGTCGGTGGAAGCCGAACCAGTGTACTGTAAGGGATTCCAGCGAGGCACCAAGCTTGGCTAGGGATGGCACCGATTTTTCCTGCAGTGTGTTTGGCTGGCCGTACCTGGCGCCAGATGGTCTTGACGAAACCGGCAGCACGCCAGACCTGGTGCCAACTTCCTCTGCTACTCCCTCTTGCTCATACTTGGATTGTTCTCTTGGCATTCCTTCTTGGGGTTCATATCTGAGGATACACAAAGTAATGGCATGAATTAGCAGGCCATTCAAAGGAGAGTCAAAGTCACACATAGATAGGAATGAGTTTACCTTATCATGTAGGAGCTTGGCTCGAGCACGGGCTTGGCATAGTAGATGGAATGGCATTGGTAGGACGGGCTACATCAAAAGTTCCCTACGGACCAAATTGCATTTGATGAATTTTATTCTATATGTGAGTGAATTGTGTAGTTTCAGTTGGGAGAGGAATAACAACAATGATGAATCAGCATGTATGAAGTGATTAAAAGGGAATGACACCTTTGCTATATTTATGCATGCAATTTAATAATAGCAAGTACTTGCAAGATGGTTTCATTAATACATAAGGAAGTGGTAACTAAATTTTATCTTATGTGTGTTCTTCTAGACATACAATGCTGCAAGTAAGATGCTATCGGTAACAATATTTAGCTTTGATTGAAATATAGTAGCTTTGCATCCCACTATGCTTGTTATTGTGGACTTGGCACACATTCAATGATGAAATGTGTGTCTTTAAAATATAAAGGCTAATGTTCGTATGACACTCTAGTCTTTCAAATGGTGAATCTCATAGTAGAGTCATATATAAGTTCGACTGATAGCATCTATAGTTGACAATTCAAGCCTTCATTGCTAGCCTAAAACCAATTCCACCAACATGATAAAGTTTTGGTGGTCAAAAATCCTTGATCCATAACCTTGAAAGAAAAAAGTAAACCCAATGAGTTGGCTTATTATTAATGTGGTCAATTTATAACAAAATCAAATATGACAATAAAGTTGTGAGTGCAAGTTTCAAGTATGAAAAGAGACCAAAATCCTTGCCACTCATGTAGACATGAAGCTTAGAAGTGATTGTATGTCCTACTTCCTTTCCACCTTAAAGTTATAAACTAGAGATACTAACTATCTTACTCATGTACGGGTCCATTATGAGTGTTCAAATCTTGAAATACTAGAAGGGTACATCATTACTTGATTATTTAGTTTACAAGGCAATCATGGTGAACTACTAGTTGTCAATTGAAAGAAACTAAGGCTTCAAAACCTTATCAAATGGTTCAATCAAAAGCGATGCAAGTACTTGTTTGTTGCCACTATAAATTAATCTTGCCTAAATAGTGTCATTTTATATTATCTTCTCCACAACATGTATGAACACTTGAACACTGACAGAATGAACTCTTTCTATTAATTTGTTATTCATTAGGGAAGCCATGTTATGAATACTTGATATTCTTAAACTGCCATGCATGCAAAGAGCAAAGTTCTTGTCAAAGTATTGTATCGCTTATGCACTACGTTTAGGTTGTTTGAGGACAAACAATGAGCTAATCCTAGGGGAGTTGATTCATTCCAAATGTATCTACTTCTCCAAGTACTTTCCTCTGTGGTTTTCTCGATAATCTCATCTAACTAGGATAAAACTGTTGAATCTAACGTTGTTTTAGCAGAAGTCTTATTTCTGTCTTTTTCTATGGGAAATTAAATCATAGAAAAATACCGCTCTAGTTTTTCATTAGAATAAGGAACCTGGGACATGGAAACTCACGAGAGAGGCCATGAGGACCGAATGAGCCTAGGTGGCGCGACCTATGGTGGGGCTCGCGCCACCTAAAGGTTGTTCGGCGCTCGAGTGTCGCCTCATATCCCCCTTTGGCGTACCCCTTTATATACCTAAGAAACCTACTTGGCCAGGAGGATGGAGCATTTCTCAAAACAGAGCACCACCAGCATCAGAATCTTCATTTTTGGGGTTAGATTGATCATGCTCTCCACACTAGAGAGAGGGATTTCAATGTTGTCTTCACCACCATCATCCCCATCAATCATGTGCTCACTCTCCGTCACCATGAGTGAGTATTTCTCTATAGGCATGTGAGGTGGATGGGGATTGGATGAGATTGATCATGTAGTCATGCATATATGTCGAGATTTGAGGGGTTTATCTTGAGGATGTTCTTGTAGAGTGTTTATGCACTTTTTTTAGGTTTAATGCTTGTTACTAGGTCCTGGGTGACATGATTTCATTATTGGACTTTTTGCCCCATCATATAAATGAGGTTTCTATTTATCTGCAAAGTGTATTACCTGTTGTTATGTTCATGCTGTGAACCCGGAAGTGACATTTAGGGAAAACAAGGGGGATATGTGATAGTTTGAGGATTATGTGTGTTCATGGATTATGAATGCATTTTTCCGGGCTATTCGAAAGGGTAGACCTTAATTACCTTTAGTTCCAATTTTGCCAAATGAAATGGGCAGTTAAGAAAATAGATGTTGTGCAAATTCTCTTAGTTAGTACGCATAACTATATTTGGAACACCTACACACAATATTATTAGAGATGAACACCATGTTATTGGTATTTATATTATATGACCAATATTATTCATGCAACACCCTGGTATCATATCATGCCTACGCTTTTAGCCACTGAAAGTTACAAGTTCAATACTTCCAGTGAAAAATGTGAATTTGTTACTATTGTTTATTGATTTATTTCAACTACTACAGTCACCACTTGTTTCTTAAGAATATTGATACATGGGTGTGGTTGAGAGTGAAATATCAATTGCTAAAGTCTTATTGGTATTCTTATGTTTCCGTTGTGTCAAACTATAAATTTGGGTAATACTTTCCATCGAAGATTTTTGCGATCCCCTATACTTGTGGACATCAGTACATTTGTGCACCCTGTAGAGTAAATCTTTTCGAAAATCTTTGTCCGTGGTTATGGACTACTTGGAGCACAATTTCTCGATCATACACAACTTACACTAAAGTAGTACTATAAATTTGACTTGAATCTGACATCACTAGTAAATAGTGCCACTACAATAGAATGCTTAATAAACTTTCCAATAGTGTGAGTGTCTCCGGTATTTCTCCCTAGTGGTTATGCGACAGTAGTAATGCTTATGTTTGGTCTTAGTGTCTATTTGGTGGGAATTGCTTAAATCTGCAAAGGACCGATTCAAGGGCTTTACACACCACACCCCGACCGAGTTTCTACCTGTATAGTGATGGCGCCTGAGAGCGCTTCGTCGGGAAACCCCAAGAGCAAGGTGTGATGCAGCATAGCAGCAAGTCTTCCCTCAGTAAGAAACCGAGGTTATCGAACCAATAGGAGGAAGGAAACGTCTCAAAGGTATGGCAAGCAACTTGAAGACCTGCACAACACAAACTCAAAACTTTGCCCCAACGAATAGTGAGGTTGTCAATCTCACTGGTTGCTGTAACAACGGATTAACTGTATGGTGTGGAAGGTGATAGTGGTTTGCAGAAAGTAAATACTAACAATGGAAGATGTATCAATGGTAAAGATTGGACTGGGGTCCATAGTTCACTAGAGGTATTCTCCTTAGATAAAAAAACATGGCATGATGGGTAAACAAATTACAGCAGGGCAATTGACAGGACTGAGCAAGGCATAACAATGCAATACTAGACATCAAGATCATATAAGATTCGATTGGGAAATACAACAAGATACATAGACCGCCATCCAACTGCATATATGAATAGAAATCCACCTTCGGGTTATCATTCGAACCCCCTCTAGTATTAAGTTGCAAGCAATAGACAACTGCTTTAAGCAAAGTGTGTAAGGTAAACAATCCACTTGTTCCATGAACAAGAAACCGTTGTTTTCTCCCTAGTGGCAACAACACATCTACAACCTTAGAGATTTCTGTCACTTCTCTTAGATTAAATAGAGGCATGAACCCACTATCGAGCATAAATACCCCCTCTAGGAGTCATTAGCAACTACTTGGCCAAGATAGCTACTAACAACGGAGAGCATGCAAGATCACAAACAACACAGACATTATAGAATCAATAAGACAAAACCATTAATCAATCTGACATAGTAATCTCAATATCCAATGGATCCCCGCAAACACAACATGCATGATTACAAATAGATGAGATCTTGATCATGAATGGAGCTCACAAGATCTAGACATGAAAGCACAAAGGAGGAGATACAACCATCTAGCTACTACATGGACCCGTAGTCCAAGGTGGAACTACTCATGCTTCATACCGGAGGCTGGCATGATGAAGAAGAAAGCCTCCGGGATGATCTTCCCTCCGGCAGGGTGCCAGGAAGAGCTTCAGATCCCCCGATTTAGGGATAATGGTGGCGGCGGCTACAGACGGTTTCGTTGAATATTGATTGGGTACTTAGGGTTTAGGCATCGGGGGCTTCTTATAGGCGAAGAGGGAGGCTGAGGGGGTGCCCAAGGCGGCTACACCCCCCTAGGCGCAGGGTGGGCCCACCCATGTGGCCAGGGGTGTGGCCCCCTCGAGGCCCTCCTCCGCCTCGTCTTCTGGCTCTGTGTTCCCCACGGTAAAATATTGACTTTGGCTTTTGTCTTGTCCAATTCCGAGAATATTGATTTTCTGCCTTTCTGGAACCAAAAACAGAAGAAAACAGGCAACTGGCACTGTGGCATCTTGTTAATAGGTTAGTACCAGAAAACATATAAAAACACCTCAAAGTGTAGACAAAGCAAAGCAAAGTAGATACTAAACAAGCATGGAACATCAAAAATTATAGATATGTTTCCGACGTATCAAGCATCCACAAGCTTAACTCCTGCTCGTCCTCGAGTAGGTAAGTGATAAAAGAATAATTTTTGAGGTGACATGCACCATCAAAATCAAGATGAAACCATTTGCAAGCATTGAAAGATGGTATCAAAGAACTCTAAACATGTGCATGAAAGACGGAGTTCTAACAGTAAGACAAGGTAACTATGCATGCAACATGAAAGGCTACAAACAAAGATCATGAATAACATGTATTGAAAAATGTTTGTTTGTTTCACATACAGAAAACATGGCATAGTGGCAATCAGCTTGTCCCTCATAGAGTAGCAAATAGATGCATAGAACACCTTCAAAGTTCATAAGAGCGACTAGATACAAATAGCAGAAGAACAAGCAATATCAACAATATGCATCAATCAATAAGTTTTTGGACAATGCACATAGAACTAAGAATGGCAACTATGCTCTCTTAGCTGGTGCCTAAAGGTAGAAGGTGGAGACTCAATATAATAGTGGAAGAAAGGCCCTTCATAAAGGGAAGCAGGGATTTCAGGTTTCAAAAAGAGCTTCCAAAAATTATGGTACTTGTTAGCTTTCAGCCTCATTGCCCCTATCATAAGCATGTTGAAGTGATTAAGGTTAAAGTGAACAAACTATGGAGTATATGCTTGAAAAAGTATAAGTTGGCAATCTCATGTCCCTTGAATACGAGGGTCGCTCCTCATGCTACTCAACTTTAGTCACTTGTAAGTTCTTGTAACAGTAAGTACATGTGTATCATAGAGAACCGCCAACGGGGTACCCCTTGCACATGGTATAGGAGCTATCCCATAACCAAAATGACAAGGCAAGCAGGCAATGAGCATCTCAGCAATCTTCTTATTTAGCATGGGAATATGGTGCTTTTTTCCCGCTTTCCTCTTTTCTCAATATGTCTCTTTTTTATAAGAAGAAAGCTTCATAGATGTCATTATGGTGATGCTGCAAGTTTCCACCATGATTAGGCATGGCTTAGCCTAGCGTCCTAGGTGTTTCTCTAACACACATACATAACTCCATGGACTTAAAAGCTCCCCTTTCATTTCACACCGACGACATCCATAGACAAAAGTGTTGGAGATATGCCCTAGAGGCAATAATAAATATAGTTATTATTATATCTTTGTGTTTATGATAAATGTTTATATTCATGCTATAATAGTATTAACAAGGAAACATTAATACTTGTGTGAATTGTAAACTTAATTTGAAGTCCCTAGTATAGCCTCTATACTTCACTAGCTTGTTGGTTGATTGATGATTGTGGTTTCCATATCATGAACATTGAGATGTTATCAACAACAAGATCATATCGTTAGGAGAATGATATGGTGGACATACTCCTATAGATAAGCGTAGCATAAAGATCAAGTCATTTCAATAGTTCAATTGCTATATGCTTTCTGATACATAGTAACCTAATTCCTTCGACCATGAGATCGTGCATATCACCTTTACTGGATGGATGCTTTGATGTCATCAAACACCACACCGTAACAGGGTGGCTATAAAGGTGGTATTGAGTGTTCAGAAAGTATTGGTTGAAACACATGGATCAAGAGTGGGATTTGTCCATCCATATGACGGATAGATATTCTCTGGGCCCTCTCGGTGAAATGTCATCCAATTAGCTTGCAAGCATGTGACTGGGTCACAAGGGATCACATATCACGGGAACGAGAAAAGAGTACTTATCAGTAACGAGGTTGAACTAGGTATGCAGAGATACCGACGATCATAACCTCGGATAAGTAACATATCGCGAGACAAAGGGAAATTGGTATCGTATGTAAGTGGTTCATTCGATCGCAAAGTAATCGTAGAAATATGTGGGAGCCATATGAATTTCCAGATTCCTCTATTGGTTATTGTTCGAAGAAGTGTCTCGATCATGTCCGCATAATTCACGAACCGTAGGGAGACACACTTAAGGATTCGACGTTGTTTGAGTAGTTATGGTATTATGAGAAAGAGACCGAATGTTGTTCGGAGTCTCGGATGGGATCCGGGATATCACGAGGTGATCCGGAATGGTCCGGAGAATAAGATTCATATAAGGAAAGTCCCGTTTCGGAGTTGGGGAATGGTTCCGGTGTTTTCATCGGGAACATTCTAGAAGGTCCCGGAATGTCCGGCACTCCGGAGGGGGAAGGGTACATGATTGTGTCATTGCATGTTGGAATGATTGCATCATGTACTGAGTGTTCTCGCTGTCCAAAATAAAGGGTTAATTCAAATCCTAATTTGAAAAGTCAAACGGCTAATTTGAAAAGTCAAACTGCCAGTTTTCGGAAAGAGGAGAAGGAGAAGTGGAAGCCGACTTGGGGGAGGAGTCCCCTTGGCCGGCGCGCCTCCCAAGGCCGACTTGGGGAGGGACTCCTCCCCTTGGCCGCCGGCCCTCCCACCTATAAAGGGAGGGGCAGGGCTCCCCTCTCTAGACACACAAGTTCCTATCCTCTAAACTAAACCCTAGACCTAAACCCCGGTTTAGAGCTATTTCGGTTTAGAGCCTTCTAATTGGTTTAGAGCCTTCTAATTGGTGTGTCTAATCACTAGACCACTAATAGCCTCTCTCATAAGCTCCACCATACTCGCACCGGCTTAAGGCGAAGCCCTGCGGGATCTCCCCTCTACTTCCGGTACCACGCCGTTGTGCTGCCGGAATCGCGAGGAGAGTGCTACAACCTCCGCTGCCTGCTGGAACAAGGGAGAGGAAGGTCTTCGTCGAGTACCGAACGTGTGACCGACTGCGGGGGCGCTGCTGGAACGTGGCGCCGGAAGGATCGTCTACGCGATCTTGAGATCGGAAAGAGTACGACTACATCACCCACGAGAATCTGCTCTCGTTAAACACTTTGGAATCTTCGAGGGTGAGTTATTCCATCGACTCGTTGCTACAATCTAGTAGATAGATCTTGGCTTGTTTGTTTGTATGCGATAGAAAAATTTTGTTTTCCATGCTACGAATCCCTACAGTGGTATCAGAGCCGTGTCTATATGTAGATCTGTTGCACGAGTAGAACACAATGGTCATTGTGGGCGTTGATGCTTTTATTGTAGATTGCTTTTTGTGTACTTTGCATCTTGCGGTATGTTGGGATGAAGCGGCCCGGGCTAACCTTACATGACATCGTTCATGAGACTTGCTCCACACTTGACATGCAACTTGTATTGCATAAGTGGCTTTGCGGGTGCCTGTTTCTCCTAGCATAGTAAAGATCCAATTTACAACGGGTAATCAACAATGCTAGTATCAATGTTGTGGTTCTTGTTCGTAGGTTAGAACGACACTTATGGAAAGCCCCAAACCACGTAAAATATGCAAAGAAAGTAGAAGCGTCTAACTTTGTTTTGCAGGGGTGTGCAGTGATGTGATATGGCCATGATTGTGATTATATTTGATGTATGCAATGTTCCTTATTGTAAGTTGGCAACCAGCAGGAGCCATATGGTTGTCTTTAATTTCTGTTAAGACCTGCGTGTCTATTCAAAATAGTTGTAATAGTTGAAGCTGGTGGACGACAACCATGAAGAAGCGTCAGTGACCTTGATGCTATGCCGGTGATGATGGAGATCATGTTCGTGCTTGAAGATAGAGATCGGAAGCACAAAGAAGAAAGGCCATATCATATCACATATTATGAATTGCATGTGATGTTAATCCTTTATGCATCTTGTATTGCTTAGTAGACGACGGTAGCATTATAAGATGATCCCTCATGCACATAAATTTCAAGTTCTAAAGTGTTCACCCTTAGTATGCACCGTTGCCAAAGCTTGTTGCTTCGAAGCACCACGTGATGATCGGGTGTCTTTGATTCCGCGGGTGAATACAACGTAAGCAAGCCAGATTTGCTTATGCGGTAGCTAAGGTTTGATCTTGACGAGCCTAGCATGTACAGACATGGCCTCAGGAACACGGATCGCCGAAAGGTAAAGCATGAATCATATAGCAGATATGATGAACATGTCGATTGTTCGCCATTGAAACTATATCAACTCTCGTGATGATCGGAGTTGATGTAGTGGATTTGGTTCATGTGATCACTAAAACAATGTGAGGGATGTTGTTTTGAGTGGGAGTTCACCTAGTTTAATTCATTAATTAATTTGAACTCAATTTGTCATAAACTTAGTCTAAACTATTGCAAATATGTTGTAGATCAATGGCAGCCCCTACCATCAATTTTAATGCGTTCCTAGAGAAAGAAAAGTTGAAAAACAATGGAAGCAACTTCGCGGATTGGTTCCGCAATTTGAGGATTGTCCTCACAGCTGGTAATTTGACCTATGTGCTGGATGCACCGCTAGGTGACCCACCTGCAGCTGATGCTACCGATGAAGTAAAAAATGTTTACCTTGCTCGGAAGAATCAGTACTCCATAGTTCAGTGTGCTATCTTGTATGGTTTAGAATCGGAGCTTCAGAAAAGGTTTGAAGAGTCAGACCCATATGATATTGTCGAGGATCTCAAATTCATTTTTGAGACTCATGCGGCAATTGAAAGTTATGAAGCTTCTGAAAAGTTCTTTAACTGCAAGATGGAAGAGGGCAGCTCCGTCAGTGAGCATGTGCTTAAGATGTCTGGGCACGCAAACAAACTTCAAAGCTTGGGTATAGTGATTCCTAATACTTTGGGGGTTTACCGCATCCTCCAATCACTACCACCAAGTTACAAGAACTTTGTGATGAACTACAACATGCAGAACATGAACAAAGAGTTGCCAGAACTATTTGCTATGTTAAAATCTGCAGAAGTGGAGATCAAGAAAGAGCACCAAGTGTTGATGGTCAATAAGACCACCAAATTCAAGAAAGGCAAGTCTAAGCAGAAGGGACACTTCAAGAAGGGTGGTAAGAAAGTTACCATGCCAACGAAGAAGACCAAGGCTGGACCTAAGCCTGAAACTGAGTGCTTTTACTGCAGAGGAGAAGGTCACTGGAAGCGGAATTGCCCAAAGTACTTGGCGGATTTGAAGAACGGCAACATCAAAAAGAAAGGTATATCTGATATACATGTTATTGATGTGTATCTCACTAGTATTCGTAGTAGTGCCTGGGTATTTGATACTGGTTCGGTTGCTCATATTTGTAACTCGAAACAGGAGCTACAGAATAAACGGAAGCTAGTGAAGAACGAGGTGACGATGCGCGTAGGAAACGGATCAAAGGTTGATGTGATCGCGGTCGTCACGCTACCTCTTCATCTACCATCGGGATTAGTTTTATACTTAAATAATTGTTATTTGGTGCCTGCGTTGAGCATGAACATTATATCGGGATCTTGTTTATTGCGAGACGGTTACTTGTTTAAATCTAAGAATAATGGTTGTTCTATTTATATGAGTAATATGTTTTATGCACATGCACCTTTAATAGATGGTCTATTCATATTGAATCTCGATAGTGGAAATACACATATTAATAACATCGAAGCTAAACGATTGAAATCAAGCGATAATTCGACCTATATGTGGCACTGTCGTCTTGGTCACATCGGAGTGAAACGTATGAAGAAACTCCATTCCGATGGACTTCTTGAATCACTTGATTTTGAATCACTTGAAAGATGCGAAGCATGTCTGATGGGTAAAATGACTAAGACTCCATTTTCTGGTATAATGGAGCGAGCTACGGACTTACTGGAAATCATACATACTGATGTGTGTGGTCCAATGAGTGTAGCATCGCGCGGTGGTTATCGTTATGTTCTTACCTTCACGGATGACTTGAGTAGATATGGGTATATCTATTTCATGAAACATAAGTCCGAAACTTTCGAGAAGTTTAAGGAGTTTCAAAGTGAGGTAGAGAATCAACGTAACAAGAAGATTAAATTTCTACGTTCTGATCGTGGAGGTGAATATCTAAGTTACGAGTTTGGCGAGCATTTGAAGAAATGCGGAATACTTTCGCAGTTGACACCGCCGGGAACACCACAGCGTAATGGTGTGTCTGAACGTCGTAATCGAACTCTCTTAGATATGGTTCGTTCTATGATGTCACTTACAGATTTACCGCTAACATTTTGGGGTTATGCATTAGAAACAGCCGCATTCACTTTAAATAGGGCACCGTCTAAATCCGTTGAAACGACACCGTATGAATTATGGTTTGGGAAGAAACCTAAATTGTCGTTCCTTAAAGTTTGGGGATGCGAAGCCTATGTAAAGAAGTTACAGCCGGACAAGCTTGAACCCAAAGCGGAAAAATGCGTCTTCATAGGATACCCGAAGGAAACTATTGGGTATACCTTCTATCATAGATCCGAAGGCAAAATCTTCGTTGCCAAGAATGGATCCTTTCTAGAGAAGGAATTTCTCTCGAAAGAAGTGACTGGAAGGAAAGTAGAACTCGACGAGGTTGTCGAACCTTCTCTCGAAATTGCGAGTAGCGCAGCACCGGAAGAAGTTCCTGTGGTGCCTGCACCAATAAGAGAGGAAGCTAATGATGATGATCATGAAACTTCGGTCGAAGTTGCTACAGAGCCTCGCAGGTCAACGAGAACTCGTACCACTCCAGATTGGTATGATTCCGTTATGAATGTCATGGTGGTGGACAACACCGATGACCCCGAGACATATGAGGAAGCGATGATGAGCCCAGATTCCAATAAATGGCAAGAAGCCATGAAATCCGAGATTGGATCCATGTACGAAAACCAAGTATGGACTTTGGTGGACTTACCGGATGGCCGGAAGGCTGTCGAGAACAAATGGATTTTCAAGAAGAAAACAGATGCTGATGGTAATGTTACTGTCTATAAAGCTCGACTTGTCGCAAAAGGGTTTCGACAAATTCAAGGAGTTGACTACGATGAGACTTTCTCACCAGTAGCGAAGCTAAAATCTGTGAGGATTATGTTAGCAATCGCTGCATATTATGATTATGAGATATGGCAGATGGATGTCAAAACAGCATTCCTCAATGGAGACATTGATGAAGAGTTGTATATGATGCAACCCAAAGGTTTTGTCGATTCTAAAGATGCTAACAAGGTATGCAAACTTCAACGGTCCATCTATGGATTGAAGCAAGCATCCCGAAGTTGGAATCAACGTTTTGATAAGGTAATCAAAAGTTTTAGTTTTATACAAACTTATGGAGAAGCTTGTATTTACAAGAAAGTGAGTGGGAGCTCTGTAGCATTCTTAATACTGTATGTGGATGACATATTGTTGATTGGGAATGATGTAGACCTTCTTAATAGTGTCAAGGAATATTTGAATAATAGTTTTTCAATGAAGGATCTTGGCGAAGCAGCTTACATATTAGGCATAAAGATTTATAGAGATAGATCGAAACGCCAAATATCATTGTCACAAAGTACATATTTGGACAAAGTTCTAAAGAGGTTTGGAATGGAAGATAGCAAGAAAGGGTTCTTGCCCATGTTGCCCAATACGACCTTGAGTAAAACTCAAAGTCCGACATCGGCAGAAGATAGAGAAAGGATGAGTAAGACTCCCTATGCCTCAGCCATAGGATCTCTAATGTATGCCATGCTATGTACTAGACCCGACATTGCATATGCTGTTAGTTTAACTAGCAGATATCAAAGTGATCCAGGAGTGGATCATTGGACATCGGTCAAAAACATCCTTAAGTACTTGAGAAGAACTAAGGATATGGTCCTTTCTTATGGAGGTGATGAACAGCTCGTTGTTAATGGTTACACCGATGCTAGTTGGAACACTGATCCGGATGATTCTAAATCACAATCTGGATACGTATTTATTTTGAATGGTGCAGCAGTTAGCTGGAGGAGTGCAAAGCAAAGCGTTGTGGCGAGATCTTCAACTGAATCGGAATACATGGCTGCTTCGGAGGCTTCACAAGAAGCGATATGGATGAAAGAGTTCATTACAGAGCTGGGTGTGGTTCCTAGTGCGCTGGACCCAATGTCTATCTACTGTGATAACATGGGCGCCATAGCCAATGCGCAAGAACCAAGGTCACACAAGAAGCTGAAGCATATCAAGCTACGTTTTCACGCTATTCGAGAACATATCCAGGATGGGGATATAAAGATTTGCAAAGTACACACAGATCTGAATGTGGCGGATCCGTTGACTAAACCTCTCCCGAGGGCAAAACATGACCAACACCAAACTGCCATGGGTGTTCGGTATATTACCATGTAATCTAGATTAGATGACTCTAGTTCAAGTGGGAGACTGTTGGAGATATGCCCTAGAGGCAATAATAAATATAGTTATTATTATATCTTTGTGTTTATGATAAATGTTTATATTCATGCTATAATAGTATTAACAAGGAAACATTAATACTTGTGTGAATTGTAAACTTAATTTGAAGTCCCTAGTATAGCCTCTATACTTCACTAGCTTGTTGGTTGATTAATGATTGTGGTTTCCATATCATGAACATTGAGATGTTATCAACAACAAGATCATATCGTTAGGAGAATGATATGGTGGACATACTCCTATAGATAAGCGTAGCATAAAGATCAAGTCATTTCAATAGTTCAATTGCTATATGCTTTCTGATACATAGTAACCTAATTCCTTCGACCATGAGATCGTGCATATCACCTTTACTGGATGGATGCTTTGATGTCATCAAACACCACACCGTAACAGGGTGGCTATAAAGGTGGTATTGAGTGTTCAGAAAGTATTGGTTGAAACACATGGATCAAGAGTGGGATTTGTCCATCCATATGACGGATAGATATTCTCTGGGCCCTCTCGGTGAAATGTCATCCAATTAGCTTGCAAGCATGTGACTGGGTCACAAGGGATCACATATCACGGGAACGAGAAAAGAGTACTTATCAGTAACGAGGTTGAACTAGGTATGCAGAGATACCGACGATCATAACCTCGGATAAGTAACATATCGCGAGACAAAGGGAAATTGGTATCGTATGTAAGTGGTTCATTCGATCGCAAAGTAATTGTAGAAATATGTGGGAGCCATATGAATTTCCAGATTCCTCTATTGGTTATTGTTCGAAGAAGTGTCTCGATCATGTCCGCATAATTCACGAACCGTAGGGAGACACACTTAAGGATTCGACGTTGTTTGAGTAGTTATGGTATTATGAGAAAGAGACCGAATGTTGTTCGGAGTCTCGGATGGGATCCGGGATATCACGAGGTGATCCGGAATGGTCCGGAGAATAAGATTCATATAAGGAAAGTCCCGTTTCGGAGTTGGGGAATGGTTCCGGTGTTTTCATCGGGAACATTCTAGAAGGTCCCGGAATGTCCGGCACTCCGGAGGGGGAAGGGTACATGATTGTGTCATTGCATGTTGGAATGATTGCATCATGTACTGAGTGTTCTCGCTGTCCGAAATAAAGGGTTAATTCAAATCCTAATTTGAAAAGTCAAACGGCTAATTTGAAAAGTCAAACTGCCAGTTTTCGGAAAGAGGAGAAGGAGGAGAAGTGGAAGCCGACTTGGGGGAGGAGTCCCCTTGGCCGGCGCGCCTCCCAAGGCCGACTTGGGGAGGGACTCCTCCCCTTGGCCGCCGGCCCTCCCACCTATAAAGGGAGGGGCAGGGCTCCCCTCTCTAGACACACAAGTTCCTATCCTCTAAACTAAACCCTAGACCTAAACCCCGGTTTAGAGCTATTTCGGTTTAGAGCCTTCTAATTGGTTTAGAGCCTTCTAATTGGTGTGTCTAATCACTAGACCACTAATAGCCTCTCTCATAAGCTCCACCATACTCGCACCGGCTTAAGGCGAAGCCCTGCGGGATCTCCCCTCTACTTCCGGTACCACGCCGTTGTGCTGCCGGAATCGCGAGGAGAGTGCTACAACCTCCGCTGCCTGCTGGAACAAGGGAGAGGAAGGTCTTCGTCGAGTACCGAACGTGTGACCGACTGCGGGGGCGCTGCTGGAACGTGGCGCCGGAAGGATCGTCTACGCGATCTTGAGATCGGAAAGAGTACGACTACATCACCCACGAGAATCTGCTCTCGTTAAACACTTTGGAATCTTCGAGGGTGAGTTATTCCATCGACTCGTTGCTACAATCTAGTAGATAGATCTTGGCTTGTTTGTTTGTATGCGATAGAAAAATTTTGTTTTCCATGCTACGAATCCCTACAAAAAGAGCATGATATCAACTGTGTACAAAGTACAGGTGCAATGTTGAAAGTGTTCCCCGTGACAGCACAGTTCTGCTAATTCCATCATATAAGTGCAAGCATCTACAACAAAGGTGACACAATGGTTCAAGTTTATTAGGGGAAAGAAATATAAAGTGTGCCATCAAGTTCGTGAGAGCTTTAATCACTAAGTTTTCACATAACAAAATACTTTTTAATTAGAAGATAGATGAAAACAAGAATATACTTGGAATGGTGTAACACACCATACATAGAAATTTATAGTGGACACTTTTGAATAACTTGGTTTCTTGGGAGTTGGAAGTATGAGTATAACTTACTCATACAAGTGGAGGATAGCAAAAGACTAGGAGCAACCAACTAAGAGAGCAATAATGGCCATAATCATGCAGAGCGACAAAACATTACTAATCAAAGCATAGAGTGGTACTACAAGTCAAGGACTAAATGATCATAGAGGCTATGGTGACTTGTTCATAGTCATAACATGGTGTGAGCATGTGCCAAGTCAACCCAAACAAAGCATCAAAGGAGAATACCACAATACTATGCTTTTGCATGCTAAAACAATGCATGATTCTTTCAAGACACACTAAGCAATCCCAATTGTTTGGAACAAGTCATGTTACAAGAAGAATCACTAAGCATAAGTTCAAAACAACACTTAGCATGACATGCTAAAGTCTAAGTCATAGTCAAAGCAAGCTCCTCTTGCACTAATCAAGCAAGAACTTTCTACTCATTTCCAACACCAATCAACTTATTTGAAACAACACAGCAACAACGGGGTCCAAACTACTTTATTCAAGGAAACTAAGCGAAGAAAATGAAAACTAAGACGGTCCAAGAACAACACAACAGTGCATAAAACAATAAAAACGAAGTGTCTAGAAAGACCTTAGTTTTTTATTGATGAAGAAGGGGATTCCTTGGGCATCCCCAAGCTTTGACGCTTGTACCTCTTGAATATTTCTTGGGGTGACACCGGGGTGGCATCCCCAAGCTTGATCTTTTGTCCATTCTTTATTTCATTACATCATTCTCTCTCTACACCTGAAATTTTTCCTTCATACAAAACTTCACACAATCTTCATTAGCAACATTAGTGTATTCAAAAGATAATAGACCCTTGGGTTTAGCTTTAAAACATCAAAACTTTCACTAAAAACACAAGCTATTGTAGAAATTCCCTCAAAAATCTCAATTTCCCAAAAAGAACCCAAAAAGGAATCAATAAGAAGCAAATGCAAATAATGGCAGAAATCTGTCAAAACAGACCAGCAGGTAGAAACCAATTTTTCAAAGACCTTCTGTTGCTCAACTTAAAAAGTGTTGAACTAACGAAAGTTAGCTAACATACTGGGGGTGTATTCACAAAGTATCAGCTCAATCCGACTTACAGAGATTCCTCACGAATGTTTACGGTGGAGCACAAAAATCTGTTTCGGGACAGCAACTCTCCAAATCTTACTTCCCTCTCATTATAGGTCATTCTTGGCACAAAAAGCAAACAAAAAAGGATAAGGACAGGTCATTACTTAAGGAATAACTTCCAAGACTCAAGAAAACTCTTGAGTTATCTCCCAATAAGTAATTTTCTTTAACGCCTTTAAGTTAGGCACAAGAAGCAAGAATCAAGTATTTTCAAATGAAGAAATAAGATCAATACTTGCAATCTCTTCAACTAGGAAAGGTATCTCATCCAAATGAGTTTTGGAGGATCCCTTCTCATCTCTCCTTGGTTCACTACTTTCATCAAAAGGATTTTCAGGAACAATCCAATCAAAATTCTTTTCTAAGGCTTCATGCATTCCAACAAGTTTAAAGGGTATGGGTATCTTAATTTCCTCTCTAGGTTTTGTTTTATCTAAAGTACCCACAACATCTACACATGAGCCTGGCATATTAAAACACTCAAAGACTTTTTTGGCTTCCTTAGCAACATCATTGAACTCTTTTAGTAAAGTTTCAAGGATAAATTCTCTCTTTTCAGCATTCTTTTCTTCTTTTAGTTTGAGAAACAAAATTTGCATCATGGGGTTAAGGTTAACAAACCTATCCTCCAACATATGAACTAAAGAAGCTGCAGCAATTTTGTAATTAGGAGCAAGCTCTGCTATAGATCTATCCTCAATATCCTCGTGTTTGCTAACATGATTAAAGAATTCTTCAATATTTTCTTTCCCAATTATGGAGCCACTTCCTAATGAAAGGTCTTTCAGGGTGAACTTGGGGATCGACATGGTGAGCTAGAGCAGGGTGACAACTAGAGCAGGAACTAATTTTTTTGTGTTTTTATAAGAGAAAGCAAACCAAACTAAACTAAAAAAATTGGAGTTTTTGATAAAAATAGGCAAACAAAACCAAGCAAAACAAAAACAAAGTAAAGAGAAAGTTTGAGAAGGACTCCCCATGTGAAGACATCCTTAGCCTCCCCGACAATGTCGCCAAAAAACTTGTTAATGGCGCCTGAGAGCGCTTCGTCGGGAAACCCCAAGAGCAAGGTGTGATGCAGCACAGCAGCAAGTCTTCCCTCAGTAAGAAACCGAGGTTATCGAACCAGTAGGAGGAAGGAAACGTCTCAAAGGTGTTGCAAGCAACTTGGAGACCTACACAACACAAACTCAAGACTTTGACCCAATGAACAGTGAGGTTGTCAATCTCACCGGTTGCTGTAACAAAGGATTAAATGTATGGTATGGAAGGTGATAGTGGTTTGCAGAAAGTAAACAGTAACAGTGGAAGATGTATCAATGGTAAAGATTGGACTGGGGTCCATAGTTCACTAGAGGTGTTCTCCTTAGGTAAACAAACATGGCATGCTGGGTAAAGAAATTACAGCAGGGCAATTGACAGGACTGAGCAAGGCATAACAATGCAATACTAGACATCAAGATCCTATGAGATTCGATTGGGCAATACAACAAGATACATAGACCGCCATCCAACTGCATCTATGACTAGAAATCCACCTTCGGGTTATCATCCGAACCCCCTCCAGCATTAAGTTGCAAGAAACAAACAACTGTTGTAAGGTAAACAATCCACTTGTTCCATGAACAAGAGACCGTTGTTTTCTCCCTAGTGGCAACAACACATCTACAACCTTAGAGATTTATGTCACTTCCCTTAGATTAAATAGAGGCATGAACCCACTATCGAGCATAAATACCCCTTCTTGGAGTCACTAGCAACTACTTGGCCAAGATAGCTACTAACAACGGAGCGCATGAAAGATCACAAAAAACACAGACATGATAGAACCAATAAGACAAAACCATTAATCAATCTGACATAGTAATCTCAATATCCGTCAGATCCCCGCAAACACAACATGCATGATTACAAATAGATGAGATCTTGATCATGAACGGAGCTCACAAGATCTAGACATGAAAGCACAAAGGAGGAGATACAACCATCTACCTACTACATGGACCCGTAGTACAAGGTGGAACTACTCACGCTTCATACCGGAGGCTGGAATGATGAAGAAGAAGGCCTCCGGGATGATCTCCCCTCCGGCAGGGTGCCGGGAAGAGCTTCGGATCCCCCCTGATCTAGGGACGATGGTTGCAGTGGCTACAGACAGATTTGTGGAATATTGATTGGGTACTTAGGGTTTAGGCATCAGGGGCTTCTTATAGGCGAAGAGGAAGGCCGAGGGGGGTGCCCGAGGTGGCTGCACCCCCCCCCCAGGCGCGGGGTGAACCCACCCGCGTGGCCAGGGGCTGTGGCCCCTCGAGGCCCTCCTCCGTCTCGTCTTCTAGCTCTGTGTTCCCCACGGTAAAATATTTACTTTGGCATTTGTCCCGTCCAATTCCTAGAATATTGATTTTCTGCCTTTCTAGAACCAAAAACATAAGAAAACAGGCAATTGGCACTGTGGCATCTTGTTAATAGGTTAGTACCAGAAAACATATAAAAACACCTCAAAGTGTAAAAAAGCAAAGCAAAGTAGATACTAAACAATCATGGAACATCCAAAATTATAGATACATTTCCGAAGTATCATATAGGGATGCGAAAACAAACAAACAAAATTCCATCTACCACGATAAAAGAACGAAATCATGGGAGAAGGTGCACCTTCTACCATGCTCGGCGGACCAAATTGTTTTCTATGACAGCTTTTATTACAGTGTCATTAGGTTAGGTAACACACAAATGAAAAAAAAATAGGGTTAACAAGGGTGGTGCAAGTTATACCTTCGGTATGTGTTGACCATGAACTTGCAACCATAGGTGGAGGGTACTGTTTAGTCGTGTGATGTCAAAGAGCGTGATTGGTGATGTGGGAGCTTTTGTTAGTGCAACATGCTAACGAAACATGAACAACAAAGGAAAATGGTCAAAACATTGCAAAGTGAAAACTGATGGTAAGTTTGCTAGAGCCAATTCTCGTGCTAGATGGTTCGACAGAGGGGTCGGCATGCCGTTTTGGCTGCCCAAAGTTCTGGCGGTATGGCCGGCGAGCCGGATTGCAAATAATATTTAGTTCGTGCAAAATAGCAAGAAGTCCAATCTCTTGATTGGACTGTACATGGGACATTGATCAAATTAGGGCTTGAAAAAACAAGGAAATAAAGATCATAACCTAAAGCAGCACATCCATGGACCAAAACCACTCAAAAATCACTAATTCAAGAGATTGTTCCAAAGCTTTTTGGGGATATTTTTGGCATTTCAAAAAAAATCAAGGAAAATTTGGGTATAGATGCGGGGTTTGAACCCGTGGCAACCTAGGCTTCTGATACCATATGTTGTGGACACCAGGTTGCCCGATCTTCACGAACTCGTGGGTTTCGAGGGGGAAGGAAAGAACACACACATGGAGATAAATAGTGAATCAAACACTTATAATCAATTTCAGCAATAAACCCCCAACAAAGCAACCTTCGGAACTCGAAAGAACAAGCCGACAATCACTCTAATTGAAACTGGTTCTTTCTTATTGGCCGGTCCACTAATCCAATAGAACCTCATTAAGGAAGAATAGCAACCAATAGAACATCATTAAGGAAGAATAGCAATCAATAGAACACTAACAAATATTGTCAGTACTAAAACCTTGATAGCACATTCATACTAGAATCCACATGGGAAAAGAGTTGATATATGAAGAACCTGAATCATCACTAAAAGGGCATGTGTGCCCCCATGTGTGGTTTTTGTAATTAATGACAATCTCTATGGATTAATGTTTGCATTGAGTTACACTTGTAGGAATTGTCCATTGGCATCGCTTGGACCATGTGTTGGCTTCAAGGTAGAAGAAATTAAGAAGAAGCATTATCCAAGGGCTTTAGGCCTATTGGAATCATTTAGAAGAATAATAATAAAGAAAGGAGGATCAAGAGTGTATTGAAGAAGATGGAATTTCTCATGTGTATCTTCAAGACATTATACAAATGAAGTTAGAAGAATTGTTATGTAAGATCAAGATGTGCCATCTCTAGAACATCTCATCCGTGAAGCCATCCTCGTGATCATGGATCGATAAAGTCAAGTTCTAAAAAGTTGTTTCGCCATTTGTATGGGGGAACAATTTGCAAGTCTTCATCAAACGAGTGCGAGCAAGATCAATCAAGAAAGGTGCTACATCAACAAGTGGATTTCTCAAGGCAAAGGTATAATCGTTGATAGATTTTCCCTTTTGTCGGTCTCATGTTGTTAGTTGGGAGACCGGGTTTAGGATAGATAGCTATACTATCAAGAGGAGCTCTCGAGTGAGTAACTAGGCCGTATCTTTCGGAGAGAGCTCAAACCTTGGCATACTTAGCATCATCTTTCGTGGTTGTTATTTGGATCTTATCCAAATGAGGTTCTACATCTTGTGGTAATCTTCATCACAAGCTCTAGTTCATCAAAAATAGATTTCCCTTGTATATCTAATTGCGCTTTTGATCTTGCGGGTTTTCCGGCACCACACATTGGGAGATATCGTATATATAATTGATATTTTCTCCCTTGGTGGTATCCAATATTTCCATTTTTTGGATGCTACTTGTTTGTATCATTCGAACAAAATTGTTTTCAACCTATTCGGAGTTTCCAAGGTTAAGTTATTGCATTTTGCATTTTGGAGGTTTGACATGTTCATCTCTTTTAGAGAGGTAAAACCTTTCAATTTGTGGTTTTACCTCCATGTTTGTACAATGATGTTTCTTTGCATGATATTGTAGAGCTTGTTGTCCTATTTGATATGAGCCGAAGATCATTGAAATTTGATTATGGATGCAAAATTTATTGTCATTTTCATATCGAGTGTCCAGCCGTTTCAAAAATCTAGTAGTAGCGGGAAAAATCCAGGTAGTACCATTTTGTACATAAAGTTGTGTTAGGTACATTAGAGATATATTGGATGCTTGTCTCTCAATTAGGAAGAAGTGGTGCGTGAATGAAAATTGGAGGCAAGCTAGGATGATCAACGAATTCATATCCACTGCATCCTTCTAATTATATCTCGGTAATAAGTATCCATTACGCATGCATACATATCTTGCTTCCAACCTTTTGTGGGTTGCTTTTTACCATGATTTTTTTGTATTTGCAATTGTTGTGGTTCTCTCTTTGGTTTTAAAGAGAACTCTCTATCGCAAATGTGAGTAAGTTGAGATGAGTGCATATAATTGGTACTATACGAAATCATGCATATGACTCACCAATCCCAAATATGTCAATCTAGCAATTTTATTGCCTATCTTTTCCTCAACTTCTCTCATGTGCAATAGTGAGATTTTGCAAGTTGAGTTTTTCTTTGTGATACTTGTTGCCTTTCTCCATATATTCCAGCTATCTCTGTTTCCCTTGGTGATAGTTGTAATGTATGTGGGGTGTTGGTGTTTTAAGATCATAGATGTGAAATAAGATTAAATTGTGCCATTGGCCATTCTTTCAAGCAAAAATCTTAGGGATTTCTATTTTCGTGCCCCTGGTTCATTAGTTGTACTCAGTTTTCCCCAGCCGCTTAACTTTTCCTTACTTTTACCCTTCCTCTATTATGAAACCCTTGTAGGCGCTCGGACGAAGGCATGCCATTAGGTCAAAGGCTGATTGGTGGGACCGCGTTGGGGCGAGTCCTGTCGTGGCCGTTACGTGCTGACTGGTGGGGCCAGGGTACACGTCAGACCATCCATCTCTCGCCGACTTGTGAGCCGCTTTTTTCCTGATTTTGTGGCCGGTGCAGCCAATGACAAATGGGGTTGTTCTGTGGGGCTTCAAAGCCAATGAACGATGGGGTCGTCATGTGGGGCTGTTTTATGGGCTGTCTAAGACAATGACCGATGGGGCCGTCATGTGGGGTTGGAGGGGTGATTTGAATATTTGCCACTTTTTGCTTTGCAACTTGCATATTTGCCATTTTGTGTGTCACTGACATGTGGTGGTCATGTGGAAAATATGCAAATTTCAAAGAAAAATTTTGGTAGATATGCAAAATTGGTAAATATGCAAAAATCCCGGAGCAACTACTCCCCCAAACATTGACAGGTGGGGTCGAGTATGTCACACGTGAGGTCTGCTCTCTCTCTCATCACCTCCCAGTCCCCAGCCCCGAGCAGCTCATGTCCCACCGGCGGACAGAGCAGCCATCGTCGGCGCGTCAGTGGCTCCGTCCTATGGTGGCGCCAGACGGACTGTTGTGTTGCACCTCGACCATGGCTCCAGCACCTGTTTTGTCTGCAGCATTGTACGTTGAAGCAGTGCCGACCACAGGCAAGTTCGTCTCCCATGATGACCGAGATTTTTTTTCACCGCCATAGATCGAGGAACGGTCGCAGCAATTGCTAGTAGTGCTTGGTAAGACCTTCTCTCCTGCTCCACCCACCCTAATCAATTCGGTTCCTGTAATTTGCTTGATATTGCAGGGGTAAATTAGTCTTCAATGTCTGGTCGTAGAGGGTACACCGGCAAGGGTGGGGATTCGATCATGTCGTGGCCACATTCTCCTTCTCCTACCATGTCGTAAGTGCAGGTAGCTTCTTCTCTTTGTACTACTATTGAATTTGAAGTGCCACCATGTCCTGGGCACTGATTTTAATTGGGTTTGTTTTGGGATTGTTACAATGTGCTATGCAGGCCGATGATCCATGGTACATTGCATACCAAGATGGATCAACCCAATGGTCTATCCAGACGATGGATTCGGAGAAGATGCTTTCCAATTTAGGTGATGAATTGGCCCATAAAAACCTATTGATATTCGAGCTGAAGCATACTGTCGAGGAAGAAAAGAAGAATTCAGAACTTATTCGCAAAGAGAAGTTGACACTTGAGGCTGATATTGCCGTATCTGATCAAGTGGTAGAAAATCTAAAAACATGAACATCAAGTGAAGGGGGGAGAATAGTAGATTCATGTGGACAGTTTTAGTAGTTGACATCCCCGTCCTAGCAGTTACAGTATGGGGCTATGGTGAAGTTGGTACATGTAATGATTAGTTGAATATATAGCTAATTTATAGAGTAGAATTGCTATAAAATGTATGGTTGTGAGTTCTTACTAATTTAGTCACTTTGCGGTCCCAAATTTGTCAAGAGAATACATTGTGGGGCCCGAGTTGCATGCCATTGGATCTAGATTCCCATAGTTGGCGTGCCAAATGCTTATAGGGTCAAGTTTGGGGCCCTATAAGTTTTGACCGTTGTGTCGCTGCCGTCGCAGCAGCCATGTAGACTTGCAGCGTTGACGGCAGCATCCATTCCCCGTTCTTCTTGACTCTGCATTCTTCTTCTATAGAGAGGCAATCTTTAAAAGAAAGTACTACTCCCTCCGATCCAAATTAGTTGACTCAAATTCGTCAAGATACGGATGAATCTAATAATAATTCATGTCTAGATACAATCAAATCTAGAAAAATCTAAATCAACTAATTTGGGTCAGAGGGCGTACTACTTATGAATCAGCTTTAGAGCATATCCCTCCAATCCATATTACTACTTGTCATTGAAATGGAAGTATCTAGACATGTTTTAGTGCTAGATATATCAATTTCAACGACAAGTATTATGAATCAGAGGGAGTATCAATTTTAATTCAAATGATACATATTTAGATCAAATTTATACAAGCCCACCATAGATAGTCAAAGCAAGTATTACTACTTATGAATCAGCTTTAGAGCATATCCACCGGTCTCACGACTCAAATACATACTCCCTCCGACCCATATTAGCACTAAAACTTGACTAGATACATTCATATCTAGATGAATCTAAGTCAACTAATATCGGTCGGAGGGCGTATTAAATTTAGTAAAATCATACATATATTTTAAGTCATAGAATTTTGGGTCAAATTGGGCTCAAATTTTTCCCTATATTAAGTGGACGGTGAGCTAGCCGCCCTCCCCACCACATGTGTACTCCAAGAAGTACGAGCAAAGTGCTCCCATCCATCCGGCCACGAGGTACATCCAGCCTTCACCGTCAAAGTGCACCTTGACGTGCGAGCCGCGGTCGCGGCTTGCCTTCCACAGCATCGGTTCAGAGGGCTTGATATGCATCATCACAGTGATGTTGCGAATGATGGATTCAATCATTGTCGCATCAATGACCACTGTCGGCACAGCCGCCGCCTCGGTGTCTTTCATCAGCAACGTATTTGAGGAGATGAACGGAAGTGAGACAGACAGAAACAGAAATTTCAGACGTTTAGATCCTCACCGCCACACGCCGTTCTAGCCGCCACGCTTGGATCCACGCCACCGCAAGCCGTTCTGACCCCCACTCTTAGGTCCATGCCAGCGCACGCCATTCTGACCGCCAGTTTAGATCCACGCCGCCGCACGCTATTTCGACCCCATGCTTAGGTCTGCACCGGCGCACGCCATTCCGACCGTCAGGCTTAGGTCCGTGCCGCCGCACGCCATTCCAGCCACCACGCTTGGAGCCACGCCGCCACAAGCCGTTCTAACCCCCAAGATTAGGTCTGTGGCGCCGCATGTCGTTTGGACCGCCATGCTTCGAACCGCTCCACCGTACATCGATAGGAGGAGAGGAAGATGCGGCTAGTATATGTGCAACAGGGAAAGGGAGAGGGAGACATCCAGCCCGTCAGGCTCTATTCTGCATACCGGGTAGGTGCGCCCATCGGGAGAGAGAGACCTACAGCCCGTCAGATCATGATGTATCCAACGGTGGTTGGCCAAGATCCGTGTGACATACATCTCAACCAATCAGAGCGTAGCCAAACTGACAGCTAATTGATGTGGCTGTGTAAGATCCCTCCTTTGTAAAGGAAAAGGATCCCTATGATTGCAATGCTAGTCCCTGGATCATTGCTAGCATCCACAGTTTAAGATGAAGTACACAGATACAAAGGTCATTTATTACATTCATTCCAGAGATAAAACATAGTCTTTTACAACTCAGGGCCATAGGCCTAATACGAGAGTTCTTGGAATAAGTAAATAAACATAAGTCTTCATCTTCATGTGCCACAGGCAAGCATGTTGAGTGTAGACTCATGACTCCTAATCATCATCGGAGTAACCTGCAACATTACAAGTTACAGCCACAGACGGTCAATACTTTGGAATAGTATTGGCAAGTGATACCTTAGTAAATTTTAAGTGGACTATATTACTATATGCATCTTGGCTAAGTGTAGCTTGGCTTGCTTTGCTCAAAATATGTTTTTCCTATTAGTTGAAATCACTAAGTTTTTCTTTGTCAAAACTTTCCCAAGAAACCACCAATAGACATTGGGGTCCTTCACCCTTGTTCACCCACAAGTTTTACTTAGAAGTTGGAGTGATGAGATTCTTGTAGCTTCCATGTCTTGATGCTCAATTTGTCCATTGCCATGGACTTGGCTAAGTACTTAGATTTTCCATCTGCAGAAGTTGTGCACTTTCCCCACTAGACTTGGTTTCCCAAGACAGGACCTTTCAGAAGCCTTTCCTTAGTCAAATGGGCGCGCTCCAACCTATCATTCCCACTACCACCAATTGTCCAAGTGACTAAGTTCTAGCAACCTATATGATCATGGCAGAGCCCATATGGCCAAGTGGTTGCACTGTAAGCTTTCTCAACACTTGGCCTCCAAATCCCTTTGTGACTGGGTGGCATACCACAAGTGAGATACACAAGCCAAATCCATGGCCTTGTGTAACCACTCAACCAAAAACCACCATTCAAGTCCCATTCCACCCAGGAGGTTCATTGACTTAGTTGTTTTATTAAGAAAAGCATAAGTCCAAAAGACTTAGAATTATTTTCAACATAGCATGAACATACTTCACCAACCCTTGTTTTCTACTAGCTAGGCTAAGCATGGCATAGTAGCTTAACTTAGGAAAATTCCCTAGCAATTCTACAATTCTACACTACATAGGATTTCCCAACATAGCATTTGGCAAAAGTAGCATGCAAGACTTAGCAAAAATAATTCTAATGATTATTCAAAATAAAGGGAATGGAAATATCATGAGGTATCACTTGCCTTGGTAATGGGGAGAGTAGCACTCTTCACAATCACAGTCACTAGCAAAATCTACACATAAAATTTGTAGCACACAATTACACACAATTTATATACAAACAAAATTATGTATGCATGCATGCAAGAAAGTGCTAAGTGATGATTTTTTGAAAACCCATCAAGCAAGTACTTGTTACAGAAACATAACTAAGTCAAAAAGTTTGCTAACTAAACTTATTTAGCCCTAAAACAATTTGCTAAACAAAAACTATACTCAAAATGGGCCTAAACATGTTTCTGCATACAAAGTCATTTTAACAGATACTTTTTGTTAAACACATTGCAGATTCAGAAACGCCTTGATTCACTGATTCCAATGGTATAAAATTTGCAAAAATCCAACATGGGAATCTCAAGTTATACCCCTTTGAAAATTTGATCTAAATCTGATTTTGAAATCTGTTTTTGAGCTAACCCTAGACACGCGTCGCAATATTACTGGCGCGTACCGATTCGCTCGGATCGATAGACGCAGACCGTAGGATCTAACTTAGATCTAGAGGCGCAGAGGCATGCGATACCCCTTCGATTATAATCTATCCTAGCCCTATGATTTGGATCTAACGGACACAAACGTCATGCCACTAACTGGTGGCGCTTAACGGCTGCGCGCGGCGGCGACGGTCAGATGGTGGCGGCGCCGGCGATTCAGGAAGCTAGAAGGGTAGGGAAAGTACTCACCGTGATCGCAAGGACGTGGTGATTCTCAATGTACGGTTGGCTCGGTAAGGGGCGCTCAGGGTTGCGGTGGATTGCTCGCCGGAGTAGGGTCTGGCGACGGGTGGCTCTGTTCGAGGTCGTAGGCGACGCTGTCGATCAAGAGGAGGCAAACAGAGGGTGTGGTCAGATGCAGAAGATCACGGAGAAGTCGCGTGCGTGAAGGAGAAGGTTTGGGGCGGTCTGAACTTACCGGGGGAGCTCGACGGAGTTGAAGCCGAAGATGGTGGCGCTCAGTCGCTTGCGTTGCCGACGTTCGGGGTCACGCGCGGGCGAGCTAGTGGTACTAGGAGGTGCGCGAGGTCAAATGGAGCCTTCTCGTGTGAACCAGGAGCAGAGGGGTGGTCGGAGTTGGCCGGAATCGTGGCTGCAGCTCGTCGGAGACAGCGGGGTTGCGGTGAGCAATTCTTGCAGCCTGGGGGCGCTCTGGGCTTGGGGTTTGGGGGAGAATGGAGAGGGGGAAGAGGGGGTTTTAGTAGCCAGGATACGAGCGAGATTTACTCGTGCATTTACGCGAATTGAAGCTGCGCAAATCAACAGGAAACGGCCGGCGTCAATTTGGGGATGAACCAGTCGTGGGGGTGGAGACGACGGTACCCGTGTGGGCCGCGGTTGTCAGCGAGAGAGGAGGAGGGGGAGTGGGTCCTGCCTGTCAGCGAGCTGGTGGGTGCGGGGGCGGGTGAAAGAAAACGTTTCGCGGGGTGGAGGGCTGCTGGACTAGCTGGGCCGAATTGGGCTGGTTCGGCCAGATTAGCTGGTTGTCTATTTTTTTTCTTCTTTACTCCTTTTCTTTTTCTGATTGATTTTCTAGAGATGGTTTTCAAACTCTATTTCAAATAAGTTTGAATTCAAACCTGCTCTAGCTTTTTGTACAGTGTTCCTTGCACCCAAATATGTGTCAAACACCTCTGTCCACTCAGACCTACTTGGGTTATTTGAAAATAATAAAATAAACCAAGCCTTTTAGGAGATATAATAATAGGTATAACTTTGGTTTTATTTTATACTTTGTTTTGAAACTTTGCCCAAGCTTTTGAAATCACTTAAGTTTGAACTCAAAACATTCTGAATGGATAAAAGCACCTTTCTCATTAGCATGTAGCACAAAGGCTAGGGTTTTCATACATAGAATAATGAGCCACATATGCTCCTGTTTTTGAAATGATTTTGAGATGAAACCCTAAATGATGATGGATGCATGGATGATATGCATGAGTTTTGAAACATGATTTTAGGGATGTTACAAATCTAACCCCCTTAAGGTGAATCTCGCCCTCGAGATTCGGATTGGCTAGCAAATAGGTGAGGGTGGTCTTTCCGAAGATCATCTTCTCTTTCCCATGTTGCTTCCTCTTCGGTATGATGGTTCCATTGCACTTTGCAAAACTTGATAGTCTTTGTTCTCGTGACTCTTTCTACAGTCTCAAGAATCTTGATAGGCTTTTCTTCATAAGTGAGATCACTTTCTAGTTGAACTTCTTCCAAAGGTATGGTATCCTTCAAAGAAGATTCTTCCATTTCCGGGTGACATTTCTTAAGCTGACTCACATGAAATACATTATGGACTGCTGATAAAGATGCTGGCAGTTCAATTTCATAAGCAACTTCGCCTTTGCGACTCAGAATCTTGAATGTCCCAACATATCTTGGTGCCAACTTTCCTTTGACTCCGAATCTTTTCACTCCACGGAGTGGTGATACTCTAAGATAGGCTCTATCACTCACTTCGTAGACGACTTCTCTACGCTTAGGATCTGCGTAGCTTTTCTGTCGGGACTGTGCTATCTTCAACCTGTCCTTAACCAATTTGACCTTCTCTTCGGCTTCTTTGATAAGATCTGGCCCAAATAAACTTCTTTCTCCAACACCATTCCATAACAATGGGGTGGTACATTTTCTTCCGTAGAGAAACTCAAACGGTGCCATCTCAATGCTGGCTTGATAGCTGTTGTTATAAGAAAATTCTGCGTAAGGCAGACTTTCATCCCAACTTTCTCCATAATCTAGGGCACATGCCCTCAACATGTCTTCCAGAATTTGATTAGTCCTTTCTGTTTGTCCATCGGTTTGAGGATGAAAAGCAGTACTGAATTCCAACCTCGTTCCCAATGACTCATGTAGCTGTCTCCAAAAATGGGAAGTGAATTGGGTTCCCCTATCGGACACAATACTCTTAGGCACACCGTAAAGGCATACAATTATACTCATGTAGATTTTGGCTAACTTGGCACTGGTATAAGTTGTCTTCACGGGTATGAAATGTGCCACTTTAGTTAAGCGATCCACTACTACCCATATGGAATCATATCCTGGTCTGGTCCTTGGTAATCCGGTGATGAAATCCATACCAATTTTGTCCCATTTCCAATCAGGAATAGGTAGTGGTTGAAGCAAACCTGCTGGTTTCTGATGCTCCGCTTTTACTCTACTACACACATCACACAAAGCAATATGTTCGGCGATGTCTCTCTTGAGATTGTTCCACCAAAATCTTTCCTTCATGTCCATGTACATTTTGGTGTTACCCGGATGAATAGAATATGGAGAGTTGTGGGCTTCTTGCAGAATCAGTTTCCGCATCTCCAGATCTTGCGGAACACAAATACGTTTCCCATGCCATAAAGTACCTTGTTCGTCTACATGGAAATTCTTAGCTTTCCCCTGGCTAATCTTTTCCTTAATCTCTTCAATTTCTTTATCAGTCTTTTGAGCTTCTCGAATCTTGTCCAACAAAGTGGGTTAGACTTCTAAAGACATGAGATGTCCTTCAGGCACAATCTCCAATCTGAGTTCTTTGAATTGCTTACACAAATCATCTGGAAATTCTCCTTTGGTAAGGCCATTTACAAATACCTTACGACTTAGAGCATCTGCTACAACATTTGCTTTACCGGGGTGGTATTGCAAACTTAAATCATAGTCTTTGATAAGCTCTAACCATCTTCTTTGTCTCATATTGATTTCCTTCTGGGTGAAGATATACTTCAAACTCTTGTGATCGGTGAACACTTCACAACGCTTTCCCAAAAGGTAATGCATCCATGTTTTGAGTGCATGGACGACAGAGGCTAACTCCAAATCATGAGTAGGATAGTTTACTTCATGAGTTTTGAGTTGTCTCGAGGCATAGGCCACAACTTTACCGTCTTGCATAAGTACGGCACCCAAACCTTGATGAGACGCATCACAATATACATGGAAATCCTTTTCCAAATCTGGCAGACATAGAACCGGTGTTGTCACAAGTCTCTTCTTCAATTCTTGAAAGCTGACTTCACAACCTTCAGACCAAGCAAACTTCTTGTCTTTCTTTAACAATTCAGTCATGGGCTTAGCAACCTTTGAGAAATTCTCAATGAATCTTCTGTAGTAACCTGCTAAGCCAAGGAAACTGCGAACTTCTTTCACATTCTTGGGAGATTCCCATTCCGTCACAGCTGAAACCTTAGCAGGATCAACTGCTACACCATCTTTTGTCATAACATGACCAAGAAAACCAACTTCCTCTAACCAAAACTCACACTTGCTGAATTTGGCATAAAGTTTATGTTCTCTTAACTTCTCAAGTATCAAGCGCAAGTGTCCCTCATGTTCTTCTTTGCTCTTGGAGTAGACTAAGATGTCATCGATGAAAACAACAACAAATTTGTCAAGGAATTCCATGAATACTTTGTTCATCATATTCATGAAGTAGGCTAGAGCATTGGTTAAGCCGAAAGGCATTACGGTATACTCATACAATCCATACCTTGTGGTGAATGCTGTTTTTGGTATGTCTTGCTCTCTTATATTGAGTTGAAAATAGCCTGACCGGAGATCAATCTTCGAGAACACACATGCTCCTTCAAGATGATCAAATAAGTCATTGATTCTTGGCAAAGGATATTTGTTCTTGATAGTTACCTCGTTGAGTGAACGGTAATCTATGCATAACCTTTGGCTTCTATCTTTTTTCTCCACGAACAACACTGGGGCTCCCCAAGATGAAGAACTTGGTTGGATAAATCCTTTCTGCAACTGTTCTCCTAGTTGCTTCTTGAGCTCTTTCAGTTCATCAACTGACATTTTGTATGGTCTCTTTGCTATTGGTCCAGAACCTGGTACCAAATCTATCAGAAATTCCACATCTCTATCTGGTGGCATTCCTGGCAATTCTTCCGGAAATACATTCGGATACTCACACACAATTGGCACACTGTCCATGCTAACCCCCTTAAGAGAATTAAGCTTACTTCCTTTGGATTCAAAGTTTGACCTGAATTTTATTCTTTTTCCTTCTGGTGTTGTGAGTGTAACAGTACGATTAGCACAATCTAGCACTCCTTCATATTTAGCCATCCAATCCATTCCTAAAATTACATCCAATCCTTGGGAATCTAGGATTATTAGGCTCACTGGAAACTTATGCTTTCCAAACTCTATGACAAGATCCCGGCATCCAAGACTTACTATCATATCTCCACCCGGAGAACTAACTTTTATTGGACACCCAATGTTTTCAGATGCAAACCCATTTCTATCAACAAATGCTTTTGATATGAATGAATGAGATGCACCAGTGTCAAAGAGTACAAATGCTGGAATGGAATTGAGTCTGAACTTACCAGCAACAGCGTCAGGTTCCTCATAGACTTCCTCCACATTGATGTGGTTAACCTGTCCTTTCTGAAAAGGATTGGGCTTGTTAGGTCCTTCAACTTTCTTCTCGGGGCACTCATTAGCATAATGCCCCAGCTTCTTGCATTTGAAGCATTCAACTTGACTGATGTCTCTTTTGGCAGGCTGACTTCCACTTCCACTACCATTTCCGCTGTGGTGGCTCTTATGTCCACTCTTGTGGTTCTTGTACTTGTCATTGTCATGACTGCGGTGATGCTTGTTGTCATGACGGTTGTGGTTGTGGTGCTTGTTGAATTTCCCATGCTTATGGGATCCTGAGCTTCCACTGTCATCATAGTGAGATCGTTTGTGAGACGATCCCGAGCTGTGCTTGTCGGAGTGTTTCCTCTTCCTACTCTCGACTTGCTTCATTTTATTCTCCAAAATAGCAGCCTTGTCACACAGAGACTGATAAGTTGGAACATATGCCACAGACAGCTGCAGATTCAGCTCATCATTCAAGCCTTCCAGAAACTTTTCCTTTCTTTTGGCATCTGTGTCAACCTCATCCGGTGCATAGCGCGCCAGATTGTTGAACTCTTCTATATATTCAGCCACACTGCGGTGGCGCTGCTTCAGGTTGTGAAACTCCTTCTTTTTCAAGCTCATCATTCCTGATGAGATATGAGCAGTGCGAAAGCCATCTTCAAAGATAGCCCAAGTCACATCATCCAAAGGAGTGGTGATTTGGAAGTTGTCCCACCATGTGGCGGCTGGCCCTTCCAACAGATGCGCTGCGAACCTGACCTTTTCAGCATCTGTGCAGCCCACGGTCACTAAGTCCTTGTTCACAGAACGTAGCCAATCATTGGCCACCATGGGATCAGTCGTCCCCGAGAACTTAGCTGGCCTCAAACGCAGAAATCTGGTGAGCATATCAAAGCCCGGAGGGTTGTTGTTGTTTTTGTTGTTATTGGGGTTGTTGTTGTTATTCTGGTTTTGGATGAATGTTGTCATCATTTGCATAAGCTGTGTTTGCGCATTCATCATTTGCTGCATTTCCGGGGTGATGTTGTTGGGGTTGGGGTTTGCGCGACGGGGAGGCATCTGTGGTTTGTTCAAATAGAGATAAGAATGAGATACCCATAGATGTTTTTATGCACATTACATCACATAAGCAAACACATAGCATGCAACACAAAGATAAAAGTTCAACAACAAGATAACAAGTTCTCAAAGTAAAACACACAAGTGGCAAGCCATCCACAAGTCGGATGGTCCAATAAAAAGTTCACAAATAACAAGTATGATAATAAAAGATAACCGAGTAGTCAAGTCTACGGATCAGCATCAATCTCCTCCTCGACAAAAGTAAGACATGCGTTCTCCATCGCGGTCTTGTTCTCCTCAATAGTAGTGGTCAAGGACTCGATCTTGGTCTTGAGAGCCCTCTTCTGGGAGCGAAGCCTCTCAATCACCATCTGCTGCTGCTCTAGCTCGAAATCCTTGGACTTCAGTTCTTCAGTCATGTCCCAGATCTTCTTGTTCCTATCCTGGACGTGTTTCTCCTGACTCTTGAACTTGCAGTCCAGGGTCTCGAACTTTGCCTCCATTTCCTTGACTATCTCGTCCTGCTGTGCGAAAAGCTTGTCCTTCTCGCGAAGCAGCACCTGGATCTCGTCATTGCTGAGCATGACGTTGGTCCTGTCCGTGTCCACGTGCCTAATAAGAGACTCTAAGTCCTGGAGATAGAGACGTATCGGCTCTGCTGCATCCCTCGAGTCGTCCTCAAAGTCGATGGACTCTCCATCATCGTCACGTCTTCCGAAGACGTGGAAGTGGGTGCCCCTAACCTGTAGGGAGTGACGGCCTAGCAGACGTCCTATCAGGTCCTGCATGACGACCTCCATGCCTCTCTCCCTGTCATCGTGCATAAGCTTGAAGACGATGGCCTCCGTAGTAGGCTCTGTCTAGCGTCCGGGCTGGTTCACCTTGAAGCCCCAGAGGTCCTTCCTCTCGAACTTGGTGAGTGTATGCACCATGATGGTGGGAAGAGGGAGATTGAGCAAGGTGGTAAGCTCAACGATACGAGGACCAAAACGGGTAACCTGGAACTCCTCAATAGTGCTGATGGTAATAGGCATCTATTTATAAGATTGAAAAGTTAGAACAACACAATTTAAGATAACACAAGACAAACATTTCATACATAACCTTGGAACACAAAAACACACAAGTCATGCATACATGAATCCATTACATCAATCAAGGTCCAAACTTATTTAAGGTATCATTTTGGAAAATGAGGTGATAGGTGGTGGTCCAACTAACGAAGTGCGTTCACAATCCTATCTCACTGGATCTGTTGGCTAACACAATGTTCCTAGAGGCAATCCACCTATCTTGTTCACATGATTCCATCACTAAGTCTATAATATCTCCCCTTAAGGTTTGGTTGGTGGCTTCCAACTCTTGGGTAAGCTCCTTCTCTTTCTCTAAGTCTTTTTGGAGGTTGAGCATTCTGCACTTGACTCTAGCACTAAGTTCTTTGATAGTCCTCCAAGCTGCTTCTCTGGCTGACTCAAAGAATGTGGTGTGCATCACAGTGTTGGTGTACATGTAGAAACCTCTTTCTTTGTGGTTGTCTTCCTTGTTTTTGTACAAGTGAAGTTGCACCCAACAATACTCCACTCCTTCATCCATCACTGGGAAGCCTTTGTACACAGCTGCACCATGTGCTTCCATTGCCACCATGAGGGATCTTACAGATGGTCCTTTCTTCACGGCTTCGTTGATGGAGTTCATCTACAAATAGAGATGAGAAGGAGAAGATTAGAAAAGTTTACGAGAAGAATAGACAAGTGTAGAAGTAGTTAAAAATTTTCCTTAGTGGTTTCCAATCCTAGGGTCATAATCCTACAGGAAACACAGTGCTCTGATACCATCTGTAAGATCCCTCCTTTGTAAAGGAAAAGGATCCCTGTGATTGCAATGCTAGTCCCTGGATCATTGCTAGCATCCACAGTTTAAGATGAAGTACACAGATACAAAGGTCATTTATTACATTCATTCCAGAGATAAAACATAGTCTTTTACAACTCAGGGCCATAGGCCTAATACGAGAGTTCTTGGAATAAGTAAATAAACATAAGTCTTCATCTTCATGTGCCACAGGCAAGCATGTTGAGTGTAGACTCATGACTCCTAATCATCATCGGAGTAACCTGCAACATTACAAGTTACAGCCACAGAGGGTCAATACTTTGGAATAGTATTGGCAAGTGATACCTTAGTAAATTTTAAGTGGACTATATTACTATATGCATCTTGGCTAAGTGTAGCTTGGCTTGCTTTGCTCAAAGTAGGTTTTTCCTATTAGTTGAAATCACTAAGTTTTTCTTTGTCAAAACTTTCCCAAGAAACCACCAATAGACATTGGGGTCCTTTACCCTTGTTCACCCACAAGTTTTACTTAGAAGTTGGAGTGATGAGATTCTTGTAGCTTCCATGTCTTGATGCTCAATTTGTCCATTGCCATGGACTTGGCTAAGTACTTAGATTTTCCATCTGCAGAGGTTGTGCACTTTCCCCACTAGACTTGGTTTCCCAAGACAGGACCTTTCAGAAGCCTTTCCTTAGTCAAATGGACGCGCTCCAACCTATCATTCCCACTACCACCAACTGTCCAAGTGACTAAGTTCTAGCAACCTATATGATCATGGCAGAGCCCATATTGCCAAGTGGTTGCATTGTAAGCTTCCTCAACACTTGGCCTCCAAATCCCTTTGTGCCTGGGTGGCATACCACAAGTGAGATACACAAGACAAATCCATGGCCTTGTGTAACCACTCAACCAAAAACCACCATTCAAGTCCCATTCCACCCAGGAGGTTCATTGACTAGTTGTTTTATTAAGAAAAGCATAAGTCCAAAAGACTTAGAATTATTTTCAACATAGCATGAACATACTTCACCAACCCTTGTTTTCTACTAGCTAGGCTAAGCATGGCATAGTAACTTAACTTAGGAAAATTCCCTAGCAATTCTACAATTCTACACTACATAGGATTTCCCAACATAGCATTTGGCAAAAGTAGCATGCAAGACTTAGCAAAAATAATTCTAATGCTTATTCAAAATAAAGGGAATGGAAATATCATGAGGTATCACTTGCCTTGGTAATGGGGAGAGTAGCACTCTTCACAATCACAGTCACTAGCAAAATCTACACATAAAATTTGTAGCACACAATTACACACAATTTATATACAAACAAAATTATGTATGCATGCATGCAAGAAAGTGCTAAGTGATGATTTTTTGAAAACCCATCAAGCAAGTACTTGTTACAGAAACATAACTAAGTCAAAAGTTTGCTAACTAAACTTATTTAGCCCTAAAACAATTTGCTAAACAAAAACTATACTCAAAATGGGCCTAAACATGTTTCTGCATACAAAGTCATTTTAACAGATACTTTTTGTTAAACACATTGCAGATTCAGAATGGCCTTGATTCACTGATTCCAACGGTATAAAATTTGCAAAAATCCAACGTGGGAATCTCAAGTTATACCCCTTTGAAAATTTGATCTAAATCTGATTTTGAAATCTGTTTTTGAGCTAACCCTAGACACGCGTCGCAATATTACTGACGCGTACTGATTCGCTCGGATCGACAGACGCAGACCGTAGGATCTAACTTAGATCTAGCGGCGCAGAGGCATGCGATACCCCTTCGATTATAATCTATCCTAGCCCTACGATTTGGATCTAACGGACACAAACGTCATGCCACTAACTGGCGGCGCTTAACGGCTGCGCGCGGCGGCGACGGTCAGATGGTGGCGGCGCTGGTGATTCAGGAAGCTAGAAGGGTAGGGAAAGTACTCACCGTGATCGCAAGGACGTGGTGATGCTCAACATACGGTTGGCTCGGTAAGGGGCGCTCAGGGTTGCGGTGGATTGCTCGCCGGAGTAGGGTCTGGCGACGGGTGGCTCTGTTCGAGGTCGTAGGCGACGCTGTCGATCAAGAGGAGGCAAACAGAGGGTGTGGTCAGATGCAGAAGATCACGGAGAAGTCACGTGCGTGAAGGAGAAGGCTTGGGGCGGTCTGAACTTACCGGGGGAGCTCGACGGAGTTGAAGCCGAAGACGGTGGCGCTCAGTCGCTTGCGTTGCCGACGTTCAGGGTCACGCGCGGGCGAACTAGTGGTACTGGGAGGTGCGCGAGGTCAAATGGAGCCTGCTCGTGTGAACCAGGAGCAGAGGGGTGGTCGGAGTTGGCCGGAATCGTGGCTGCAGCTCGTCGGAGACAGCGGGGTTGCCGTGAGCAATTCTTGCAGCCTGGGGGCGCTCTGGGCTTGGGGTTTGGGGGAGAATGGAGAGGGGGCAGAGGGGGTTTTAGTAGCCAGGATACGAGCGAGATTTACTCGTGCATTTACGCGAATTGAAGCTGCACAAATCAACAGGAAACGGCCGGCGTCAATTTGGGGATGAACCAGTCGTGGGGGTGGAGACGACGGTACCCGTGTGGGCCGCGGTTGTCAGCGAGAGAGGAGGAGGGGAGTGGGTCCTGCCTGTCAGCGAGCTGGTGGGTGCGGGGGCGGGTGAAATAAAACGTTTCGCTTGGTGGAGGGCTGCTGGACTAGCTGGGCCGAATTGGGCTGGTTCGGCCAGATTAGCTGGTTGTCTATTTTTTTCTTCTTTACTCCTTTTCTTTTTCTGATTGATTTTCTAGAGATGGTTTTCAAACTCTATTTCAAATAAGTTTGAATTCAAACCTGCTCTAGCTTTTTGTACAGTGTTCCTTGCACCCAAATATGTGTCAAACACCTCTGTCCACTCAGACCTACTTGGGTTATTTGAAAATAATAAAATAACCAAGCCTTTTAGGAGATATAATAATAGGTATAACTTTGGTTTTATTTTATACTTTCTTTTGAAACTTTGCCCAAGCTTTTGAAATCACTTAAGTTTGAACTCAAAACATTCTGAATGGATAAAAGCACCTTTCTCATTAGCATATAGCACAAAGGCTAGGGTTTTCATACATAGAATAATGAGCCACATATGCTCCTGTTTTTGAAATGATTTTGAGATGAAACCCTAAATGATGATGGATGCATGGATGATATGCATGAGTTTTGAAACATGATTTTAGGGATGTTACAGGCTGTATATGTGCGGCAGGAAAAGGGAGGGAGAGACATCTAGCCTGTCAGGCTCTCCTCTCCGTACAAGGTAGGTGCGCCCATCGGGAGAGAGAGACCTCCATCCCGTCGGATCATGATGTATCCAACGGTGGTTGGCCAAGATCCGCGTGACATACATCTCGACCAATCAGAGCGCAGCAGCCAAACTTAGTGCAAGTTGAGATGTTGTGAGGGTTTGAGTCAGGAGAGAGGGGAAAATTGAGGAAAACTTTAGCGAGAGGGGAAACGTGAGGAAAATATTAGAGGTAGGGGAAAACTGAGTAGAGCTAAGGAAAACAAGGGCACGCAGATAAAAAAATGAGTAAGGGAAATTCAAGCTTTTGGCATAAAAATGCAAAATGTGTTATTTCAACAAAATAATTCATCTTAGCCGACATTATATTGTTTGCAACTCAAACATACAGAAGTGTTCCAAATTTGGCCTCATTTAGACAAAGTATATTTTGGGATGGTTTATTTTGGAGGTTGATCGAGTAGAAAGCCATGCATCTTCATAACTAGTAGCTCATTCCAAGAAGGGTTTAAGAAGTGGTTTAGGGGATAAGTCCATTTATCTTTGTTTCTGTTTCCTTTATTATTCATGCTAGGTTGTAGGCAATATAACAAGACTCCATTTGAAGGTTGCACTATGTTTTGACTTTTTTTTGAATTAAACTAACCTTAAAACCATTTTTTGAATTTAATCACTTAGAAAAATAAAAATGTGGCTGATTCCAATTTAATCCAAAATTTCCAATTTCATATGGTAAATCAATCCAAGATAAACAAGTGTGCCAAATTTGGGATCAATTGGTCAACGTTTAAGCCATGAACTAGCTAAACCCCATGTGTTGACCACATGTCGAGGGCAAAACTAAGCAGCGCTAAGCAACTAGGTGCATGACCATAGAAACTTGTAATAACACATACATTATGGGATTATCCAACATACAAACATGGAAGCATCACACTAGTTTGAATTCAATGCAAACATTCACAGTAGTTCAAATTCAAATTAATAATTCAAATTCATTTTTTTCTTTCTCCTAGTGATTTTTGCTGGGTTCACCACCTTGCTCCTGGTGATCCTAGCTGGAATATTCTCGGAGTCAACCATCAGCTTCTTCCGTTTGTTCTATTTGTTCTTTTTCTCTGCATCCAATGAATCAAGTGCTTCAGTATGTCGTAAAATTGGTTAAATCACGTTTCGATCCTTTGGTTCATACGGTTCAAAACGCTTTGTCTCCATTTCTTCAATATCCTCTTGTGTAATTTATTTACGTTTGAACTCTGCTTCAATCTCCCATACATTTGATGTAATCTCCCATGCATTTGGTTCAATCTCCCCTACATTTGGTTCAATCTCCTCTCGATCCATTGGTTCAATCTCCCTTGCATTTGGTTCAATATCCTCTGCATTTGGTTCGATCTCTTCCTAAAACACCCATGAAAAAAAATGCATGTATGCAGGGTTTCCCACGGAGCTGTCATTGCCTGCAATGGCATGTCCTATCAACCAAACTCACTGGATACCTTCATTGCCTATCTTTACTATTAGTGTACGTTACCTTAGCCTCCATTCCTCTTCTAATTCATTTCATCTTCAATTGTTTTGCCCTGGCATGCAAAGCCTTAATCAAAGATGGGAGGATGGGATGGCTAGCATATATTGTTGATGCAATTCTTTGACACAAATCGATCTTTATCATGATCATCTGCCTAATCTTATCAAATATTTACACAGCATGATCCATTTCAATGACTTGACCTTTTCATTAAAACTCTCTGTAAGGTTACTTTTTACATAGTCTACCTTGCAAATTTCATTGAATCAGCTTCTTGACCACACCATTCCATGGTGTGCATCCAAGTACTCCTTCACCGCAGGTTTTTGTTTATACAACACTTCCAAATGATACAGATGCTTCCTCAAACTGTATATGTATGAAATTGGCCATAGGTTGTCGGTATAAACTTTATCCTTGAATTTCTTTGTAAAATTCTGCACTAAGTGTCGCATACATTCCCTATGCTCCACTCCGGGGAATACTGCTTCTACAGCTTTCTCCAAACATTTGCCAGCATCCGTGTGGATAGTAAGACCTGGTGGAACTTATAAGATCGCGCAAATTATCCAGAAACCAAGTCCAACTTTCCTCTGACTCAATCTCTAAAACTCCATAAGCAACAGGGAACATCCAATTGTGGCCATCAACTGAAGTAGCAGCTACTAGCTATCCTTTAAATCTTCCATGAAGAGTTGTTGCATCCACAGCAAAATAAGGTCTACAACCATCTAGAAACCCTTGCCGGCAAGCTTTGAAACAAACAAAAGCCCTTCTAAAGCACTCCTTCTCCACTGTCTTCCCTCTTATTTTGCACTGAACTTTATGCTTGTCTATCTATACAACACTACATGGACTAGCCATCTCCACTTCAGCTTTGAAGCTGTAAAGCAACTGGAAACTTTCATTCCATGGACCATTTATCCTCTCAAGAGCCATTTATTTTGCATAGAACATCCTCATGTAAGGTGCTTAATATTAAAATTTTTATAAACTTCTTTTATGAGCGTTATTGCACCAAGCGATGGGTTCGCTCTCATCCAATCCATGATTGCATCTACTAACCACCTAGTATTTGCTAGTTTTGTTTTGTCCTTTCGCTGTCCTCCTTGAGGTGGACAAGAATGTTCAAATCAGTTAATTTTTATCTGAAACATAATGAAAATGTTAGGTACATCTAACAAACTCTACATAATGATCTAAAATACACAACTGGTTCTAATACCTGAACCAAACTGCTCCTGAGCATAGTGGATGCATACATCCTCCACCTACACCTATTTTATGGGAACTTCACTATGAACATTGCTGGCTCACTCTTAATAACATAATAATCATTATTCGTGTGAATGTAATATGTAGTAAGGGCATTACGACAGTCCCGCATCGTTTCAAATACAGTGTCTTCTGAAATCTTAGGATCTTCCATGTCTCACTCAATTATTGGCATGTCCTCACCATCGTACTCGGCTAAAACGAGGTTTTCATTGTTATCCTCGTTCTCTTTGTCATCAGTGTCATCAAATCTGGCACCATGGGTAATTTCCTCTGTGTATTGATCCTCTAGTGCTTGTTTACTGTATCTATCTACCAATTCAGGACACATCAACTCATTCTCATCATCTAGTGGAGGCGCTCCCTCGTCAGGCTCTGCTTCATCCTCCACATCGGCCACATGAGTGATTTGGACTACACTCGTAGTGCGAACAGATGGTACTGATGTGGACCTAAAAGGAGCGTCGGGGTGCACAATATTAGTGGAGACAGCAGAGATACATGATGCCTGACCACCTAATGATGCCTCACCACCAGATGATGATTTAACCCACTTTCCCGTGTGCTCAACTTTAGGTTGCACATGGAGAAGAATTTGACCAAAACGTTCTGCAACATTCAAAGAGAAAAGAATTACTAGATCATCTTCGCTAGTTAGTGGGAGAAATCTTTGCTCGCTAATGTTGAAATATTGCAAATCAACTGAATCGCCACTGCTCCAGGGGAATTTAGAATAAATTTTATCTTTCAAATATCAGAGAGTTATGGAGGTTGCAACCACCACTGGGAAGTAAAATCCAGAGAGATATTGTTCACAACCACGAATTATGCTAGTATCTAGTCTAACCGCCAGCTGAAATTCCAGCACTGGATCAATCCTATTCGAAAAGCAGGAAGTTAGTTGAGCACCAGCGATTCGCGCTCAAATACTGCCTATAAGCAATCCACAAAGGGAAATGATGCTTACGCAGATGGAATCGATGCGTTAGATCCCTCCGATTCCACCCAATCTTCTCTATGCTCGACGAGGATGGCCGGTACACCAGTCAGCATTGCATATTGTTCTGCGAAAGTGGGGCAGGAGCGGAGCCGGAGGTGGAGTGGGATCCATGGATAGGGGGGCTCTAGGGACGAGGACGACATAAGGTAGGAGGGCACGACGTCGGGGCAATGGAGGGGCGGGGAGCTGTTCCAGGCTTAGGGGGAAGCGGATACTTTGGGTGAGCAAGAATGGCCAGTCCGACGTGTCTCCATGCGGACCCACCCTTCACCACGTATGCAAGACCCGTCCCAACGCGGCCCCACCCTTCACCATGTATAAAGGACCCGTCCCAACACGACCCCACCCGTCAGCATGTAACGGTCGTGTAGGGTTTATTGCATGGAAAACAAAAAAATTATATCGAAGAACACATAAAACCAGGATCTAATCTATGGCGAAGCCAAGATAGAATCTACGAGATCGGTGCAATGAGATTAAAGAGAACTAACCCTCATAGATCCCAAGCGTTAACTCGATCGGATCTCGTGGTTGATGTAGTTGATCACTCGCCGGTGTCTAGATTGCGTAGACGATCCTTATGGCGCCGCGTTCCGGCAGCGCTTCCGCATTCCATCACACGTACGGATTCGATTAAGACCTTCCTCTCCCTATTCCAGCGGGTTGTGGATGTAGTAGATCCTCTCATAATCCCAGCAGCCCGATGGTGTGGTGGTGGTGGTGGAGGAGAAGATCCTGCAGGGCTTCGCCTAAGCCGGAGCAGGACGATGGAGGAGGGAGGAGGCCGGCAGCTAGGGTTGAGGTGAGGGAGGAGGGGTGCACCCCCACCCTTCTTTATATAGAGGGGGGATGCGTCCAGGTTCCCACCCCTGGCCAAGTCCTTCCCCAACTCGGCGGCCAAGAGGGAGAAGGGGGAACTTGCCCCTAAATTCTCTTCCCCTTTCCTTTTTAGGGTTTTCCCCTTTTTCTTGTGCTGGCCGGTTGGGCCCTCTTGGGCTTGTTGACGCTATCCCTAGGCCCCAACGGCATGCCACAACCCAAGTGTCCCCTCCCGGGGTGGTGGACCCACTGGTGGTCCCTCTAGAACATTCTAGAAGCTTCCGGTCAAAACACCGAAAACATTTCTGAACCCCAAAAATTGACTTTCCTTATATGAATCTTATTGTCCGGACCATTCCGGATCTCCTTGTGATGTCCTGGATCCAATCCGAGATTCCTAACAACATTCAGTCTCCAAATCATATTCCATATCTACTTAAACAACATTGAACTTTAAGTTTATCACCCTACGGTTCGCGAACTATGCAGACATGATCGAGATACCTCTCTGGTCAATAACCAATAGAAGGATCTGGAGATCCATAATGGCCCCCACATATTCAACGATGACTTCATGATCTAATGAACCATTCACATACGATACGGATTCCCTTTGTCGCACGATACTTTACTTCTCTGAGGTTCGATCGTTGGTATCTCCATACCTAGTTCAACCTCATTACCGATAGGTACTCTTTACTCATTCCATGATATGACATCCCTTGTGACCTAGTCACATGCTTGCAATCCAATTGGATGAATTTCCACCGAGAGGCCCCAGAGTATATCTATCTGTAATTTGGATGGAAAAATTACACTTCTGATCCATGTGCTTCAACACATACTTTTAGAATACCTAATGCCACCTTTATAACCACCTAGTTACGGAAGTGGTGTTTGATGTCATCAAAGTACTCATCCGGTGACGGTGATTAACATGATCTCATGGTCAAAGGATTAGGTTACTATGTATCTAAAATCTTGTAGCAAAATGAACTTAATGACTTGATCTTATGCTATGCTCACTATGGGTGTGTGTCCATCACATGATTATCCTAATGATATGGTCTTGTTATTAATAACATCCAATGTCCATGATCAGGAAACCATGATCATATATTAATCAACAAGCTAGTTTCAACAAGAGGCTTACTAGGGACTCTTTTATGTTTACAAAACACACAAGTATTAATGTTTCCGGTTAATACAATTCTAGCATGGGATGTAAAAATTTATCATAAACACAAAGATATGATAATAACCGCTTTATTATTGCCTCTTGGGCATATCTCTAACAGTATCCCACTTGCAGTAGAGTCAATAATCTAGATTACATGGTAATATACCTAACACCCATGGAGTTCTGGTGTTGGTCATGTTTTGCTCTAGGGAGAGGTTTAGTCAATGTATCTGCCACATTCAGATCTGTATCTACTTTGCAAATATTTATGTCACCCTCTTGGACATACTCGCGAATCGAATGGAAACATAGCTTGATGTGCTTCAGCTTCTTGTGTTACCTTGGATCCTGTGCATTAGCTATGGAACCCATGTTATCACAATAAATGTTCATCGGGTATAACGCACTAAGAACCACACCAAGCTCGATGATGAACTCCTTCATCCATATCACTTCTTGTGAAGCCTCTGAAGCAGCTATATATTCCAATTCAGTTGAAGATTTCTCCACAACACTTTGCTTTGCAGTCCTTTAGCTCTGCTGCACCATCCAAAATAATTATGTATCCAGACTGTGACTTTGAGTCATCTGGATCGGTGTTCCAACTAGCATCGGTGTAACCATTTACAACGATCTCTTCGTCACCTCCATCAAAATGAACCATATCCTTAGTCCTCTTTAGGTACTATAGGATATTTTTTACTTCTGTCCAGTGTTCCACTCCTGGATCACTTTGATATCTTCTGGTGAAACTAACAGCATGTGCTATATCCGGTCTTGGGCACAGCATGGCATACATGATAGATCTTATGGCTGAGGCATAGGGTATCTTACTCATCCTCTCTCTATCTTCTGTCGTAGCTAGACTTTGAGTCTTACTCAAGGTCTTCCCTGGCAACATGGGCAAGAACCCTTTCTTGCTTTCTTCCATTATAAGCCTCTTTAGAACCTTGTCCAAGTATGTAGTTTGTGAAAGCGCTATTAAGCGTCTTGATCTATCTCTATAAACCTTGATGTATAAGATGTATGCTGCTTTGCCAAGATCCTTCATTGAAAACCTATTATTCAAATATCCTTTGACACTTTAAATAAGTTCTATATCATTCCCAATCAACAATCTGTCATCCACATATAGTACTAGGAATTCTATAGAGCTCCCACTCACTTTCTTGTAAATACAAGCTTCTCCATAAGTTTGTATAAATCCACAGTTTTTGATCACCTTCTCAAAACATTGATTCCAGCTACGGGATGCTTGCTTTGGTCCATAAATAGACCACTGAAGTTTGCATACCTTGATATCATCTTTAGGATTGACAAAACCTTTGGGTCATACCATATAAAACCCTTCCTCAATGTCACCATTGAGGACCTCTGTTTTGACATCCATCTGCCAAATCTCATAATCGAAAAATGCAGAAATTTCTAACAAAATCCTCACAGACTTTAGCTTCGCTACCAGTGAGGAAGTCTCATCGTATTAAACTCCTTGAATTTGGTGGAACCCTTTCGCGACAAGTCGAGCTTTATACACAATAACATTACCATCAGCGTCTATTTTCTTCTTGAAAATCCATTTGTTATTGACAACCTTGTGGCCATCAGGTAAGTCCACCAAAGTCCACACATGGTTTTCGTACATGGATCCAATCTCGGATTTCATGGCTTCTTTCCATTTGTTGGAATCTGGGCTCATCATTGCTTCCTCATACGTCGCAGGGTCGTCGGTGTAGTCCACCAACATGACATTCATGACAGGATCATACCAATCGGGAGTGGTACGAACCCTCATCAACCTGCAAGGTTCAGTAGCAACTTTGTTCTAAGTTTCATGATCATCATCATTAGCTTCCTCTTTTATTGGCGCAGGTGTACAGGAACATCTTCCGGTGCTGCGCTACTCTCAAATCCGAGAGAAGGTTCAACAAACCTTGTCGAGTTCTACTTTCCTTCCAGTCGCTTCTTTCGAGAGAAACTCCTCCTCAAGAAAGGATCCATTCTTGGCAATGAAAAATTTGCCTTCGGATCTATGATAGAAGGTATACCCAATTGTTTCTTTAGGGTATCCTATGAAGACGTATTTTCCCGCTTTGGGTTCAAGCTTGTCGGGCTGTAAATTCTTTACATAAGCTTTGCAACCCCAAACTTTAAGGAACGGCAACTTAGGTTTCTTACCAAACCACAATTCATACGATGTCGTTTCAACGAATTTAGATGGTTCCCTATTTAAAGTGAATGCAGCTGTCTCTAATGCATAACCCCAAAATGATAATGGTAAATCTGTAAGAGACGTCATGGAACAAACCATATCTAAGAGAGTTCGATTACGACGTTCGGACACACCATTACGTTGTGGTGTTCCCGGTAGTGTCAACTGTGAAAGTATTCTGCAATTTTTCAAATTCATGCCAAACTCGTAACTTAGATATTCACCATCGCGATCATATCATAGAAACTTAATCTTCTTGTTACGCTAATTTTCTACTTCACTTTGGAATTCCTTAAAATTCTTGAAAGTTTTGGACTTATGTTTCATAAAGTAGATATACCCATATCTACTCAAGTCATCCGTGAACGTAAGAACATAACGATATCCACCGCGCGACGCTACACTCATTAGACCACACACATCGGTATGTATTATTTCCATTAAGTCCGTAGCTCGCTCCATTATCCCAAAGAATGGAGTGTTAGTCATTTTTCCCCATTAGACATGCTTCACATCTTTCAAGTGATTCAAAATCAAGTTATTCAAGAAGTCCATCGGAATGGAGTTTCTTCATGTGCTTCACTCCAAATGACCAAGACGGCAGTGCCACATGTATGTGGAATTATCATTCAATTTCATTTGTTTAGCATCTATATTATGAACATGTGTGTTACTACTATCGAGATTCAATAAGAATAGACCATCCATCTCAGGTGCATGGCCATAAAAGATATTACTCATAAAAATCGAACAACCATTATTCTCGGACTTAAACGAGTAACCGTCTCGCAATAAACAAGATCCAGATATAATGTTAATGCTCAACGCAGGCACCAAATAACAATTACTTAAGTTTAAAACTAATCCCGACAGTAGATGAAGAGGGAGCGTGCTGACGGCGATCACATCAACCTTGGAGCCATTTCCAACGCGCATCGTCACCTCGTCTATCACTAGTCTTCGTTTATTCTGCAACACCTGTTTCGAGTTACAAATATGAGCAACCGAACCAGTATTAAATACCCAGGCACTACTACGATTACTAGTAAGATACATATCAATAACATGTATATCAAATATACCTTTCTTCTTGATGTTGTCGTTCTTCAAATCTTCTAGGTATTTGGGGCAATTCCGCTTCTAGTGACCACACTCATTGCAACAAAAGCATTCTGCATCAGGGCTAGGGATAGCTCGGGTCTTCTTATCAAGTGTAGCAACGGATTTGCCGTCCTTCTTGAAGTTACCCTTGGGCTCACCCTTTTCCTTCATGTCTACTTCGGCAGCCACCAAAGTGGTAGCAAGTTCAGTAAGCGATCCAATCGCACCACTTATCTTGTAATTCAGTACAAACTCTTTGTAACTAGGTGGGAGCGACTGCAGAACTCTATCCGTCACAAGATCAACTAGGATGACATATCCTAGTGTCTTGAGACGTTGGCCATGGTGCATCATCATCATGATGTGATCATTCATAGAGTTGTGTTCCTTCATATTAACTCTAAAGAACTCGCTAGAGATCATATATCTCTCAGCACATATTTGGCTCTCAAACATGGTTTTGAGTTCCTCCACCATAGCAGCAGCGCTGCTGAGTTCATAGCGTTCTTGGAATTCAGGCTCCATCGACATGAGGATCGCATATTTCACAAGATTGTAGTCATCACGCTTCGTGGCATACGCATTGTGCTCATCCCGAGACGCAGTATTTGCGGGTGGGTCACCTAGCGGTGCATCCAGCACATAGGTAATTTCTAGAATTAAGGACAATCCTCATGTTACGGAACCATTTTGTGAAGTTGCTTCCATTGTATTTCAAATTTTCTTTCTCTAGGAACGCATTGAAAATGATTTTAGGGGTCTCCATGATCTACAAGATATTTGCAAAGATTTTAGACTAAGTTTATGATAAATTGAGTTCAAATTTAATTCTTAAATTAACTAGATGAAATCCCACTCAAAACAACATCCCTCACATTGTTTTAGTGATTACATGAACCAAGTTCACTACACCAAGTCTGATCTTCACGAGAGAAGATGTAGTTTCAAAGGCAAACAATCAACATGTTCATCATATCATTCATATGACTCATGCTTTACCTTTCAGTATTTCGTGTTCTGAGACCATGTATGTACATCTTAGGCTCGTCAAGATTAACCTTTGTGTCCACATGTGCAAATATGGCTTGCACCCTTTGTATGCACACGTAGAATCTATCACACCCAATCATCACGAGATGCTTTGAAATGAAGAGTCTTAGCAACGGTGTCTACTAAGGACGAACACTTTATTACTTGATATTTAGTGAGAGGGATCATCTTATAATTCTACCATCGCGATCTAAGCAATACAAGATGCATAAAAAGGATTAACATCACATGCAATTCATAATATGTGATATGATATGGCCTTTCTCCTTGTGCCTTTGATCTCCATCTCCAAAGCACGGACATCATCTCCATCATCACCAGTGTGGCGTCAAGTTCAGTGGCGCCGCTTCATGGTTGTCCATCACCAACATCTACTTGGAATAAAGCTATTACATGATGAATAGACACACAGGTCTTAAAAAATTTAAAGACAACCATTAGGCTCCTGCTGGTTGCCATATTACAATAAGGATCATTGCATACATCAAATATAAACACAATCACATCATGGCCATATCACATCACATGCCCCTGCAAAAACAAGTTACATGCCTCTAATTTTGTTTGCATATTTTACGTGGCTTGGGGCTTTCAAACAAGAATCATTCTTATCTATGAACAAGAACCACAATGTTGATACAAGTGTTGTCAAGTGCAGATTGTAAATTGAATCTTAACTATGGTGGGAGACACAGACACCCGCAAAGCCACTTGTGCAATACAAGTTGCACGTTGAGTGTGGAGCAAGTCTCATGTACGACGACATGTAAGGTTAGCTCAGGCCGCTTCATCCCACCATCCCGCAAGATGCAAAGTACACGAAAAGCAAGAGACAAGAAGAGCATAAACACCCACAAAATCATTGTGTTCTATCCGTGCAACAGATCTACGCATAGATTCGGCTCTGATACCAATGTAGGGTTCGTTGCATGGAAAACAAAAAATTCTATCACAAGAACACATAAAACCAAGATCTAATCTATGGTGAAGCCAAGATCCAATCTACGAGATCGGTGCAACGAGATTGAAGAAAACTAACCCTCATAGATCCAAAGCGTTAATGATATCGGATCTCGTGGTTGATGTAGTCGATCACTTGTCAATCTCAAGATTGCGTAGATGATCCTTCCGGCACCGCGTTCCGGTAGTGCTTCCACACTTGGTCACACGTACGGAGTCAATGAAGACCTTACTATCCCCATTCCAGTGGGCAGCGGAGGTAGTAGATCCCCTCAGAATCCCAGCAGCATGACGGTGTGGTGGTCGTGGTAGAGGATAAGACCCTGCAGGGCTTCGCCTAAGCCGGAGCAGGACGATGGAGGAGGGAGGAGGCTGGCGGCTAGGGTTTAGGTGAGGGAGGAGGGGTGCACCCCCACCCCTATTTATATATAGGGGGGCTGCGTCCAGGGTCCCCACCCCTGGCCAAGTCCTTCCCTAACTCGGCGGCCAAGAGGGAGATGGGTGGAACTTGCCCCCAAAGTCTCTTCCCCTTTCCTTTTTAGGGTTTTCCCCATTTTTCTTATGCTGGGCGGTTGGGCCCTCTTGGGCTCAATGCGGCTGGACCTAGGCCCCCACGGCATCACAGCCCAAGTGGCTCCTCCTGGGGTGGTGGACCCACTGGTGGTCCCTCTAGAACATTCTAGAAGCTTCCGGTAAAAACATTTCCGAACCCCAAAAATCGACTTTCCTTATATGAATCTTATTCTCCAGACCATTCTAGATCTCCTCGTGATGTCCCGGATACAATCCGAGACTCCAAACAACATTCAGTCTCCAACTCATATTCCATATCTACTTAAACAACATCGAACCTTAAGTGTGTCACCCTACGGTTCGCGAACTATGCAGACATGATCGAGACACCTCTCCAGTCAATAACCAATAACTAGATCTAGAGATACATGAATCATTCACATACGATACCGATTCCCTTTGTCGCGCCATACTTTACTTATATGAGGTTCGACCGTCGGTATCTCCATACCTAGTTCAACCTCGTTACCGATAAGTACTCTTTACTTGTTCCGTGATATGACATCCCTTGTGAACTAGTCACATGCTTGCAAGCCAATTGGATGACATTCCACCGAGAGGGCCTGGAGTATATCTATTTGTCATATGGATGGACAAATCTCACTCTTGATCCATGCGCTTCAACACATACTTTCAGAATACCTAATGCCACCTTTATAACCACCCATTTATGAAAATGGTGTTTGATGTCATCAAAGTACTCATCCGGTGACGATGATTAACATGATCGCATGGTCGAAGGATTAGGTTACTATGTATCTGAAATCTTGTAGCAAAACGAACTTAATGACTTGATATTATGTTATGCTCACTATGGGTGTGTGTCCATCACATTATTCTCCTAATGATATGATCTTGTTACTAATAACATCCAATGTCCATGACTAGGAAACCATGATCATCTATTAATCAACAAGCTAGTTTCAACAAGAGGCTTACTAGGGACTCTTTTATGTTTACAAAACACACAAGTATTAATGTTTCCGGTTAATATAATTATAGCATGGGATGTAAACATTTATCATAAACACAAAGATATAATAACCACTTTATTATTGCCTCTTGGGCATATCTCCAACAGGTCGAGGCCACGTAATGTAACTCTCAACACACGACCCGCCCCAACGCGGTCCCACCAGTCAGCATGTAATGTCAAGCCTTTGACCTAATAACATCCCTCCGTTCGAGCGCCTACGAGCGCCTGCGAGGGATTTATAATATAGTGAGGGGAAAAGTGAGGAAAAGTTAAGCAGCTGGGAAAACTAAGTACAACTAATGAACCAGGGGCATGAAAATAGAAATCCCAAAATCTTATTGGTGTATTCTATGACTTCATCTTGCTTTTCACGTGCTTTCTTATGTATATATTTTGTGTGTGCATGTTTATTTGTGGGCATATGTATTTGTGATATTATCATCCTAGGAACTTATACACATAAGAGAAGATAAATTTTTAGTTGATATTGTATTCCTTGGAGACCACCTTTTTATTTCTTTTTTATTCTTTGGTGGCTTCCATATTTATTTGCCAATGAGTGCTTGTCTCTTGTGTTTGCATCTTAGGGCACTCATATTGTATCCCTCTTGCCTTGTATTGTTAAATGATTTGGATGAGTTAGGATTCCATGGTTGTGCACCGTGTTTTCAAATGTAGTTAATATAATTGGTGCATAATCTTTGGGGAGCTCCTCTAATTCATTTAAGGATGCTCATTTTCCCTCATACTCACCTTTTGTCTTATAAATGTTTATGGGGAAGTGGGGATTCCATATTTGTGCATATTGTATTCAAATGAAATTATTCTAATTTGTGCACAAATTTTGGGGACCTTCCCTATTTCATTTAAACACTCATTTTCTCTTATTAGTATCTTGTTGTTCTCAATTGGTTCTTTCTGTCCTTTGGATTTCTTGCGTCATTTGTTGATGCTTCCTCCATTTTATTTCTTTTTCAATACTTGGGTCCTCAATATAGTTCTATTCCCTTCCAAGCATTCATCATTTTATTTGTGCAAATGCACACCTTTGGAGGAATTTTTACTCTATTGGCCTTCTAGAACTTTGCACCAATTTTGGCAATCGATGCCAATGGGGGAGAAATTTTGGAGGGTTTTAAGGTAATTTGGTTTATGCCTTGAGTTTGTTATTAAGCATTTATCTTTCATGCTCTTACATATTTGTTTTTCTTGGCATGTGGAATATATAGAGGAAACTCCACAAACGGTAACGGTTGGCAATATATGCAATGGAATTCAAGTTCATCACACATGCATAGATTGTGGGGGAGTTTGCTCTATATATTGTGGCTATTGCAAAATCACATACATGTGTTGTTTTTTATGTTGGCGCAACCGATTTGTTCATTAAAATTCCTTATATAAACTCTCTCAAAGGGATTGTCATTAATTACCAAAATGGGGGAGATTGAAAGGGCATGTGTGCCCCCATGTGTGGCTTTTGTAATTAATGATAATCTCTATGGACTAATGTTTGCATTGAGTTACACTTGTAGGAATTGTCCATATTGAGGAGGACAAGATTGTCTACATCAAGATCAAGTGGATTTCTCAAGGCAAAGGTATAATCGTTGATAGGTTTTCCCTTTTGCCGGTCTCATGTTGTTAGTTGGGAGATCGGGTTTAGGATAGATAGTTGTACTATCAAGAGGAGCTCTGGAGTGAGTAACTAGACTGTATCTTTTGGAGAGAGTTTAAACATTTGCATACTTAGCATCATCTTTCATGGTTGTTATTTGTATCTTATCCAAATGAGGTTCTAGAGCTTGTGGTAATCTTCATAACAAACTCTAGTTCATCAAAAACGAATTTCCCTTGTATATCTTATTGCGTTTTTGATCTTGCGGGTTTCCGGCACCACACCTAGGGAGATATCTATCATATATATACTTGATATTTTCTCCCTTGGTGGCATCCAATATTTCCATTTTTGTTGGATTCTACTTGTTTGTGTCATTCCAACAAAATTGGTTTCAACCTATTTGGAGTTTCCAAGGTCAAGTTATTGCATTTTGTGTTTTGGAGGTTTTACCGGTTCATCTCTTTTAGAGAGGTCAAACCTTTCATCTTGTGGTTTTATCTCCGTGTTTGGACAATGATGTTTATTTTCTTTATATTTTAGAGCTTGTTGTCCTCTTTGAAAAGATCCCAAGATCATCGAAATCAGAGTACGGATGTTAAAATTATTGCCGTTTTCATACTGAGTGTCCGGGTGTTTCGTAAATCCGGTAGTACCGGGAAAAAGCCTGATAGTATCGTGTGTATCTGACTAGAATGCGTTTGGAGACCCGGGAACCCCAGTAATTCCATTAGTACCGGGAAAAAGTCCGATGGTACCGGGGTTTCCTGGCAAAAGTGCGTTTGGGTGACCCGGGAACCCCAGGGAATGTCCGGTAGTACCGGAAAAAACTCCGTTAGTATCGGGAATCACATTTTGTGGCTGGAATGGTTGGATTTTGGGAGGACCTATTTAAGGGGCCTTCTTCCCTAATGGTTCATCAACTCTTCTTGCAATGTTTCCCCTCCATTGTTGGTCTTTCCAAGCTTGCTATATCTCAATCCCTCCAATGATTTTTGCATATTCTTGGGGGAAAAGAGAGAGGAGATGTAGATCTACATTTCCACAAATCAATCTCTCCTCTAAGTGAGGGGAATCCATTGGATCTAGATCTTGGAGTCTTTTTTAGATTTTCTATTGTTTTCTTCCTCTTTTATTTCCCAATAGCTTTTGTAGCTTTGGTGAAATTTGGGAGTGAAGGACTTGCGATTGCATTAGGTGCATTAGTTTGAGTTCTCGTCGGAGGATTTGGTTGGTAAAATCAAAAAGCTTGTTACTCTTGGGTTCTTGAAACCCTAGACGGTGTAGTGGCTTTTGTGGTGAGTTCTTGGGGCCTCCAATTAAGTTGTGGAGCTCTCTCCAAGTTAGTGGCCTTGGTGGTGATTATTGGGAGTCTCCAATTAAGTTATGAAGATTACCCCAATCTTGTATGGGTTTTGTGACTGCCCTCAAGTGTCCCAAAGTGGGTCGGGCGCTTGCCGTTCGGCGGGTTCTTGTAAGAAAAGAGGGATGACTCTTGTGGTGTTGGTGGTCTTAGTACCGCTCACCCCTCCAACGATACGTACTCCCTTGTAGAGAGGAACTCGGTAAAACATCGTCATTCTTCGCGTGTCTCAGTTATCTCTATACACGATCCATTTACTTATGCACTTTACATTGTGATAGCCTTCATGTTTGAAGTAAGCTATCTTGCTATTACCTTGTTTTTTGTCTTGCTTAGAATAAGTTGTTGATGAACATAGATGAACCATAGTATATATATGTTTTGTTCTTGACAAAGTAAAAGATAGTTTTATTTCTCCTTTGTTAAGCCCATCTCGTAAAAGATTTTAACCGCCTATTCACCCCCCCCCCTCTAGGGGCATCTGTGCACTTTCAATCTCCAATAGAGTTCCACACAAGAGAGAAAGGAGCAAAGCTCTCTCTAATCCATCATGGCCTCTAAATCTTAGATCTAAGCCGGGCTATTTATAGTATTAGGGGCGAAGTGGTAGATAAAGACAATGTTTCAGGTAGGGGCGGGCCCATCTCGAGTCAAGGTGTAGCATCCCAATTGTCTAACAATTGCAATGCTACTAGCCTAGTCTATATAAATGCTCCTTCCTACATATAATTGTTGCATCATAATTATATCATGCTCATGTCATCATGCCACCTTGCATTTGAGCATCATATAAAACCCTTTTTTTTTTGGTTCTTCCCTCATATGCATTGTAAATTGTATTTGCCTCTTGATATTGTATTTGGTTCTTGATATATTTTTTAATGCCCAAGTTGAGTTGGGGGCATATCTTTTATTCCACTCCATCACCTTTCTTTCACCACCTTATAATTCCACCATCCAACTAATGTGAGCTTTACATTTTATTTGGGTTTACCTCTAGCTCATGTGGGTTGGGATGGATCCAATTCTTTTTCCACATGCTCTCATCTTAGCATCATGTTGTTTTCACATTATTGATATATGAGAGCCACATGGCCACCTTTGCATGCCTTGTGAGTGGGACCCTATTTCTAGCTTCCATAAGTGTTGTTTAGGGGTTATTATCATGTTGGGATATTTTGTGGGCTTATTAAATACCTAGTGGCACATACACACTAGCAAGTCCCATTTTATTTCAAATATGGTCATCTCCAACTACTCCACATGGGGCATCCTTTCACTCCTTTTAGCTTGGTTTATTCCATATTTTTGGAATGCATAAGTATAAATGCCATGGATATTCATTTTGTTTTCACAAGAGGAAACCTAGCATTAAGTATTTTGCATGGGCCATGCAACCATCTCCAACTTTGTCCTCCTTTGCTTGTTTTTGGATTTTTGGGTGAACCATCTCATCTCTCATCTCTCTCTCCCTCCTTTTGGCTTGGTCTTATTTGATCTTGCCTAAACCATATCACCACATCCCTCTCTTTTCTTGTCTTGATCTTGTTGGAGCTTGGCATGTGCTTGGCTTGATATTGACAAAAGCAAACCCTAGCTACCATACCACTCCCCTCTCTTCATCCCCTCTCTAAACCACACCCTAGTCATCTAACCCACTTCCACCATCCATCATACCCCCTCTCTCCTAAACCCTAAACCATGACCTACCCTAGATAACCACCTACCCTCTCTCGGCCTCTCTCCTCTCTCTGCCCTGCAGGCCCCACCTGACCACCCTGGACCCACCTAGCTAACCCATCCCCAGCAGAAACCCTAGCCCGAGCCTCCCACTACCCAACCCTAGCTCCAACCCGAGCTCCCTCTCTCCCTCTCTTGCTCTCTCTGCCATGAGGGCCCCAGCCCGAGCCTCTCCCCCTGCCTCCCTGGCCTCACCTCGCCCCACCTGCCAGCTCCCTACCCTGCCCCTGCCTAGTCTTGCCCGACCCTAGCACGTGAGAAGGAGGAGGAGAGAAAGGTGGCACCGAGGCCACCTTTTCCATCTACCCCGCGCCCACACGCTCCTCCCCTCCCTCCTTTCTCTTTAACCACACGGCTCTCCTCTGGCCTTCCCCAGATCTACCCTAGGGCCGTGCCTCTCCGCTCCTTCCTCTCCACCACCGGCTACTCTCTCTCGCCGGCCACCGTCGGCCTCCACCCCATCTCGTTGAACCAGACATGCAGACCGTCCGTGGAGGGGCCTGGAAGTCCAAGGGCAGCCCTCTGCTTCACCCTGGACACACCGTCGAGGAGGAGAAGGGCTGGAACCGCCAGGACCGACGCCGCTCCGACGAAACCCTAGCTCCGCCCGGCGCCTGCTACACCGCTGATCGCCAGCTCCGCTGCCCGAACCAACCGCACCAACGACCTCTCGGTGAGCTACCCAAACCCCCAGACATCCTCGTCGTCGTAGTCTTGCCCTGGTCGCGTCGGACGTTCCATCGAACGCTCTGTGCGCGCCGGTGTCCGCGTTCGTTCTCCAGATCGTGGCGTCGCAGAAGCGTATCTAGCCGTGCCGCGCTCACCCTGCACCAGCACCCAGCCTGGCCCAGTGGTCACCGCGGCCTGCGCGTGCGCGCCCAGGTCGCGTGTTCGATCCCCCGCGCCGCACGCTCGTTCGCGAGCACCGATCAGTCCCCTGCGCGCGGAGAAGAGGAACTGTACGGCCGCTGTTTTGCAAATAGCCCCTCCGTTAATTTTTCTGCTTAACCCGCGGTACCACCGAGCCCACCGTCAGCCTCTCTGTACATTTTGCAGAGCACCCCCTAGCCTTTTCCAATCTTAACCCGCGCCCCCTGGATCTACCACGTGTCGCGTCCCCGCTGGCGCGCCCGCGTGTGGCCCTGGAGATGCCGTGGCCCCACCTGTCGGCCTCTAGGTCTAGCCCAGCCGCGGTGAGAAAAGTTTCTCCGCGCGCTGCGTTGCTGAGTCAGCCAGTGACCCCACCTGTCATTGTCTGTGTCTGTATCTGCCTGAGTAACACAAGTATTCTCTGTAGTCTGTTTTAATTCAAACTTTTTCAAAATTAATTCAAATTCAAATTTTATTTCTGTTTTGAAATAACTTTTAAAATATAAATCTAAATAATACATATAATATATGTTTTGAGATCAGAAAAATATGAGGAATTCAAATATGCCATTCAAAATATATTTTGGACACCTTAATTTCCAAGTTAATTAAAATTACAATAAAATGCCCTTTTTCCTTAATTAATTAATAACTTTTGTTTTATAACTCCAAATTTAACAAATGATATGTCTAAAATGATTAGCTCGATGAGACCTTTCTGTTTATGCATTCCATTATCTGTTTTGCAGCATGAATCATATAAATATAATGTATACAGCCACTAATATGAGGATAAAATGAGGCTAAAACTCAATAAAATGCTTTATTATTGTATTCCACACCTCACCCATGCCATGCTACCTTATTGCCATGCAAATGGTGCATCATTCATCATGGCATGATTGTTTGCTTGATGCATTTAATTCATATGCTTGTGCACTTTATTTATGTTGTCCCTTGTTTGTTTGGTTCTTCTTCGAATAGACGCTGAGCAGGGGATATATCAAGATAACCAGGAGCACTACCCAGATCCATCCCTTGCTTCAACTGAGCTGCCAGGCAAGCACTACCACATGCTTGCATACATATAGTACCTATTGCCTCTATCTTATTCTTGCATCATTGAGTCGCGATTGCATTAAACTGAATCACAAGTATTGCATAGCCTTTACTTTTAAACCCCACCGAAGCTTGTTCCTCCATCCCATGAGCCATTACTACAGGAGTTGTTTGAGCCATGCGAGTCGTAGAACAGCATGTGTAGGGTATGTGAGTGTCTGATGGATAACGAGGTACCTAAACAACTTAACCTGAGTAGTAATGGGATAACTAATGAAAGTGGCATCGGTGAGCCATATTCGCTATTTGGTTTTTCAGGCTCACTTGTGTCCCGTAGGACCCCGAGTACTTGATTCCTGTTCCTTGAATATTTGCGTTACCCACATCCGGGAGGCTTATGAACCCCCCTGAGCCAGAGCTTGATTCATTCTTATTTCTTGGGGCCATAAACTAGTTTGGGGTTTTATTTACTATCCTGTACTTATGCCATGATTTACTGCTTTATTTAAATTGTGCGAGGTACTGCACACTGTACTGTTTAGGAAAGCGGAGTGTTTTCGCGGTATCGACAAGCCCAGTCACATTTTCGGGTTCCCAGTCGTTTACAGCCATTGGCGCAAACCTTGAGTCCGTCTCGGAGTCGGCCAACTTCATCGCGGGTAGCTTAATGGGGTGGCCCCCTGAAATATTTCTGAATCCTGTGATCGCTTTGTCGTGACTGCCTCGTTGGGTTTTGATTTGGTTTTTCCGAGGTTGATCGAGTGTGTGTTGCTATTTGTGTACCCCTGCAGGGTAAAACTTTCTGAAAGCCGTGTCCGCGGTTATGGACGACTTGGAGCACAGTTTCTCGATCATAGACAAGTATAACTAAAGTACCGCTTTTAATTTGACTAAGTACCTGACTAGTAAATAGTGCAACTCTCATGGAATGGATAATAAAACTGCCAACGGATGGGGGGGTTGTTCGTCCGCTTCCTCGTCGGTAAGCGAGGGGGAGGATGGATCTGTTGATATTACCTTTATAACTGTTGTTATTAATCCACGGACATCCGTCTATCTCTGGTTAGGCGGATGGCTAGCGAGTTCTATAGAATTGCTAGGGTTTATCTTTTGCTGCAATTGCGTCACCCTAGGTTGTGTCCCCTTTAGAGGCATAAAGACTTGCTGAGTACCCCTAGGGTCTCACACGATAAATTGTTTGATTCAGATGAACAGGTAAACTCGCAAGATGGATACTGGGTGGAGGAGACGGACGATGTGGGCAACGATCATTCGGTGTAGAGATTCCGGAAACGGGGATCCGTGAGATCTGTGGGCGGGATGTGCTTATTTATGGGGCATCTTATGCCGATTTGCTTCTTATCCGTACTCGGATTTTGTCTTCCGCTTCCGCCTGATACTCTGATGTTTGATGTATGAGGAGATATCCTAAACCATTATATCTATCTAGGATATTTGGATCTTGCCGTATGGCGTTGCAATATTTCCTTTCTTTTTAGATGGAATGACTCTGAGAACCATTGTATGGTGGCTTGCATACATACTCATTTGTGTATGTAGTTGATCCCTTCGCCTGCCGATTACGCCGCCCGTTCTTGTCCTGATGTTTGGAAATGGTTGGGACGGCCGAAAGGTCTACCTGTGAGTGGCATTTGGGCCCCACCGTACTATTTCAACCATTTCTGCTCATCCAGGCTTGTAACTAGGAGCGTAATTCACCGAGGTAGTTACAATTGGTATCAGAGCCATCCCGCCCTTCAGGGTCTCAGCCAAATGGTCGTTGTCAGTCTAGAAAATATTTTTGGTAGTTATGTATACTAGGGAAAAACAAAACGCGAGAGTAGGACTGCTTCCACTTTTCTTCTTACCCAACCACCCACCTTTTCTGGTAAGGAAGTGTAGCGTTTTCAATCCTCTTCTTAAAATTCAAACTAGGATTCACGTGTTCAGGGTTTCCGTAGTACCATAGAAAGTGTGTGTGTGTGTGTGTAATTCCTTGTCTATCTGTTGCATCCTTTTGTTATCACAATCTGCCTTTGGTTATCAACTGTTGGTACATTCCATACTGACAGGCTTTTGAAAACTGGCGCGATCTATCTGACTCCTTGTTAACCGGTGCCATCTTCTTAAGGGTGTCCTTCCTTCTAGCAACTCCACATTCTGTGAAATCATCAGTTGCTAATCTCTATCTGCTAAGTGATTTTGCGCATCTATTGGTATTTTAATGCCGAAAAATGCGGAAATTTTTTTCTTTGATGCATCTGTGTTTCCACACTCCTTTCCAGTCGTGTGTGAAACATTATCTATCTCCCTTTTTATCAGCATGTCCATGCTAACTCATTCTTTTGTCACCGGCGCTTAATCCTGGAGTTTTATTTCATCTCCAATTCTCTTGGGCTAATTACATAACATGTGTCGATCTGATGCTGGTGATTGTAATTTGGTTCTCGGCATAGCTATATGACACTTATCATGAGTGGAATATGGAAAATGCTATCAACTCTATCCTCCTAATGGTGACGGTTATCTCCTATGATTTTGAGTACACCGTGATCATATCTATGCATATTCAAGCATCTTTGGCAATCCGGAGTTTCTCAAAGCACTACAGCGGTCTATCATCTGTTCATCATGCTGCATATCTTTTCGAACTCCATATCTGCAAAATTCTCTTCGAGACGGGGGAATTACATCTTTTCGTCTCTGGTAGCTTTGCTTGAGGTATGAGCTATCATCGTTTCTTTATCCAAGATCTCTTTATCTTTGTAACCGGTGATCCGATCGACAATGTGAACCAGGTGACATCTCTTTTTCTTCCGAAGGACCAGATAATCTATTCTTCCAGTGCATCTTCTTCAACACGAACCCGTGCTCTTAATATTGATCTTTCTAAGAGCGTTGAGCTCAGAAAGTGTTTCGAGCATTTGTTCGTTTCTCCCGCCTCTTGAACTTGATATTCTGGGAATATCCTGTTAATCCATGGTGGTATATGTTGATAATATGCTTGCCTATTCTATATCAATGGAAGGACATGAAAGATCATCTGTGTCTCTTTCTCTCAAGCTCCGTGAGCACTGCCTGTGTGCAAAGTCTCAAAGTGAGAACTCTGACTTTTTAAAGTCACCTATCTCGGCCACGTCCTTCTGCTAAATAGATCGCTTCAATTCTGGAATCAGCAAGTCCATTGTTAATTCCATCTTCCATCTTCAATCAAACCCGGAGTTTTCCTTGTTGGCAAGTTATCATCGTCGTTTCGCTCAAGATTTCCTCAAAACTGCTAAATCTTTCTCTCAATCATTTCAAGAACAACATGGAGTTTCTTTCACCTCAGTCTCGTCAAGTGATCTTTTGAAACCCTCTCGTTCTATCATCTATGCTCAATCCACCGGAGGCCATGAAGATTTTCAGATCTTTTGTAATCCTTCGGTTCAAGTGGTGCTATCTTTTTCTTTATCTGTGGAATCTTGCAGTTGTCTCCGTGATCTCCCTTCATACCTTTCCGGTGGCTGGTTACTTCTGACATGACGACAACATCATCACCCTTATCTATCTTGAATCCGGCGAATCGTTTGCATCTATCCTTGTTTTCTAACGAAGTTCCATGAGTTTTTGTCAATACCTTCAGTCTGTTTCGGTAGTTGGGTTGCATGGTTTTCTTATTCATGTGCGGAGTAATGCTTTGAGTGCGGGATGGAGTAGCTACCATACCACTACTCTTATCATTCGCTCTTGTACATTGAATCAGTGAATTAATGTGATTTCACTCATTCCACGGAAGTTAGAAGTGGCCTTTATCCCTCGATACTTTTACTTCCGTCTTTGTTTTTCCGGAGTGCTCTCTCGAAGAAAGTAATCAATAATCTCTTGTTGGTGGTCTGTCTATTCTAGATGGAGCAAAATCTTCAATTATCTGGTGGAAACAAACGCAAGCTCTTTTATGTCCTCGTCTTGCTACCGATGCTGGACATCCACAAACAAGATGAAAGGAATCTATCTCTCTTTGTTTCATCAATTCTTTTTCCATGGTAAAGCCAATTATGGTTGATGCCATCAGCCGCAAATATATTGCATTAGCCTCAAGGCTAAAGAAAGCAATAAGTATCTCTACAATAAACTCCAGATCCTCCATATTCTTTGCTTCTCGGGATTCCACCATGATCTGGCTTCACATCCGTCTCTGGAAGTTATATCCGCGCACCTCAATTGCGTGATCCTTTGGTTCTTACCGGCGCAACAAGAATCTAATCCGACGATGTCAAACTAAATCCTTCTGTTGATATCAAGGGACTCTATTGTTTGAAGGCAATATTGTTTCCGAACTTCATTTCTCAAATCCGAGAGAAGATACGATGCTATTGTCATAGCGGTTCAAACCTCTCCAATCTAGCTCTTTTCTTCCGGCGAGATAAAGATTCATCCTCTCTAGTATCGGTAAATCTTTAATCTTAATGATGTGCCTTTCTTCATCCATGATACATCATCTTGTTCCTTCTTTCACAAGTGGTTCTATTCTTTTATCATGTTTCTTGAGAAAACCGGAGCTATGTCCTTCCTATCCTTCTTGTATCACGACAATCCTTCAACTCTCCTAACCGTTGTTTCTCAAGCAAAACGCAAGACTCGCAACAAGTCTAGCAAGTTTGCAAGGTGGAGTGGTCGCACCATTCCGTTGTTCATCAACTTGGGAACGTAAGGGTCACCTTCGTTCGGACACCCACCTCTCCTTGTGTTGTTTTCTTTTTCCTAGGAATCTCGGGGCGAGATTCTTGTTTAGTGGGGGAGAGTTGTAGCATCCCAATTGTCTAACAATTGCAATGCTACTAGCCTAGTCTATATAAATGCTCCTTCCTACATATAATTGTTGCATCATAATTATATCATGCTCATGTCATCATGCCACCTTGCATTTGAGCATCATATAAAACCCTTTTTTTTTGGTTCTTCCCTCATATGCATTGTAAATTGTATTTGCCTCTTGATATTGTATTTGGTTCTTGATATATTGTTTAATGCCCAAGTTGAGTTGGGGGCATATCTTTTATTCCACTCCATCACCTTTCTTTCACCACCTTATAATTCCACCATCCAACTAATGTGAGCTTTACATTTTATTTGGGTTTACCTCTAGCTCATGTGGGTTGGGATGGATCCAATTCTTTTTCCACATGCTCTCATCTTAGCATCATGTTGTTTTCACATTATTGATATATGAGAGCCACATGGCCACCTTTGCATGCCTTGTGAGTGGGACCCTATTTCTAGCTTCCATAAGTGTTGTTTAGGGGTTATTATCATGTTGGGATATTTTGTGGGCTTATTAAATACCTAGTGGCACATACACACTAGCAAGTCCCATTTTATTTCAAATATGGTCATCTCCAACTACTCCACATGGGGCATCCTTTCACTCCTTTTAGCTTGGTTTATTCCATATTTTTGGAATGCATAAGTATAAATGCCATGGATATTCATTTTGTTTTCACAAGAGGAAACCTAGCATTAAGTATTTTGCATGGGCCATGCAACCATCTCCAACTTTGTCCTCCTTTGCTTGTTTTTGGATTTTTGGGTGAACCATCTCATCTCTCATCTCTCTCTCCCTCCTTTTGGCTTGGTCTTATTTGATCTTGCCTAAACCATATCACCACATCCCTCTCTTTTCTTGTCTTGATCTTGTTGGAGCTTGGCATGTGCTTGGCTTGATCTTGACAAAAGCAAACCCTAGCTACCATACCACTCCCCTCTCTTCATCCCCTCTCTAAACCACACCCTAATCATCTAACCCACTTCCACCATCCATCATACCCCCTCTCTCCTAAACCCTAAACCATGACCTACCCTAGCTAACCACCTACCCTCTCTCGGCCTCTCTCCTCTCTCTGCCCTGCAGGCCCCACCTGACCACCCTGGACCCACCTAGCTACCCCATCCCCAGCAGAAACCCTAGCCCGAGCCTCCCACTACCCAACCCTAGCTCCAACCCGAGCTTCCTCTCTCCCTCTCTTGCTCTCTCTGCCATGAGGGCCCCAGCCCGAGCCTCTCCCCCTGCCTCCCTGGCCTCACCTCGCCCCACCTGCCAGCTCCCTACCCTACCCCTGCCTAGTCTTGCCCGACCCTAGCACGTGAGAAGGAGGAGGAGAGAAAGGTGGCACCGAGGCCACCTTTTCCATCTACCCCGCGCCCACACGCTCCTCCCCTCCCTCCTTTCTCTTTAACCACACGGCTCTCCTCTGGCCTTCCCCAGATCTACCCCAGGGCCGTGCCTCTCCGCTCCTTCCTCTCCACCATCGGCTACTCTCTCTCGCCGGCCACCGTCGGCCTCCACCCCATCTCGTTGAACCAGACATGCAGACCGTCTGTGGAGGGGCCTGGAAGTCCAAGGGCAGCCCTCTGCTTCACCCTGGACACACCGTCGAGGAGGAGAAGGGCTGGAACCGCCAGGACCGACGCCGCTCCGACGAAACCCTAGCTCCGCCCGGCGCCTGCTACGTCGCTGATCGCCAGCTCCGCTGCCCGAACCAACCGCACCAACGACCTCTCGGTGAGCTACCCAAACCCCCAGACATCCTCGTCGTCGTAGTCTTGCCCTGGTCGCGTCGGACGTTCCATCGAACGCTCTGTGCGCGCCGGTGTCCGCGTTCGTTCTCCAGATCGTGGCGTCGCAGAAGCGTATCTAGCCGTGCCGCGCTCACCCTGCACCAGCACCCAGCCTGGCCCAGTGGTCACCGCGGCCTGCGCGCGCGCCCAGGTCGCGTGTTCGATCCCCCGCGCCGCATGCTCGTTCGCGAGCACCGATCAGTCCCCTGCGCGCGGAGAAGAGGAACTGTACGGCCGCTGTTTTGCAAATAGCCCCTCCGTTAATTTTTCTGCTTAACCCGCGGTACCACCGAGCCCACCGTCAGCCTCTCTGTACATTTTGCAGAGCACCCCCTAGCCTTTTCCAATCATAACCCGCGCCCCCTGGATCTACCACGTGTCGCGTCCCCGCTGGCGCGCCCGCGTGTGGCCCTGGAGATGCCGTGGCCCCACCTGTCGGCCTCTAGGTCTAGCCCAGCCGCGGTGAGAAAAGTTTCTCCGCGCGCTGCGTTGCTGAGTCAGCCAGTGACCCCACCTGTCATTGTCTGTGTCTGTATCTGCCTGAGTAACAAAAGTATTCTCTGTAATCTGTTTTAATTCAAACTTTTTCAAAATTAATTCAAATTCAAATTTTATTTCTGTTTTGAAATAACTTTTAAAATATAAATCCAAATAATACATATAATATATGTTTTGAGATCAGAAAAATATGAGGAATTCAAATATGCCATTCAAAATATATTTTGGACACCTTAATTTCCAAGTTAATTAAAATTACAATAAAATGCCCTTTTTCCTTAATTAATTAATAACTTTTGTTTTATAACTCCAAATTTAACAAATGATATGTCTAAAATGATTAGCTCGACGGGACCTTTCTGTTTATGCATTCCATTATCTGTTTTGCAGCATGCATCATATAAATATAATGTATACAGCAACTAATATGAGGATAAAATGAGGCTAAAACTCAATAAAATGCTTTATTATTGTATTCCACACCTCACCCATGCCATGCTACCTTATTGCCATGCAAATGGTGCATCATTCATCATGGCATGATTGTTTGCTTGATGCATTTAATTCATATGCTTGTGCACTTTATTTATGTTGGTCCTTGTTTGTTTGGTTCTTCTTCGAATAGACGCTGAGCAGGGGATATATCAAGATAACCAGGAGCACTACCCAGATCCATCCCTTGCTTCAACTGAGCTGCCAGGCAAGCACTACCACATGCTTGCATACATATAGTACCTATTGCCTCTATCTTATTCTTGCATCATTGAGTCGCGATTGCATTAAACTGAATCACAAGTATTGCATAGCCTTTACTTTTAAACCCCACCGAAGCTTGTTCCTCCATCCCATGAGCCATTACTACAGGAGTTGTTTGAGCCATGCTCGTAGAACAGCGTGTGTAGGGTATGTGAGTGTCTGATGGATAACGAGGTACCTAAACAACTTAACCTGAGTAGTAATAGGATAACTAATGAAAGTGGCATCGGTGAGCCATATTCGCTATTTGGTTTTTCAGGCTCACTTGTGTCCCGTAGGACCCCGAGTACTTGATTCCTGTTCCTTGAATATTCGCGCTATCCACATCCGGGAGGCTTATGAACCCCCCTGAGCCAGAGCTTGATTCATTCTTATTTCTTGGGGCCACAAACTAGTTTGGGGTTTTATTTACTATCCTGTACTTATGCCATGATTTACTGCTTTATTTAAATTGTGCGAGGTACTGCACACTGTACTGTTTAGGAAAGCGGAGTGTTTTCGCGGTATCGACAAGCCCAGTCACATTTTCGGGTTCCCAGTCGTTTACAGCCATTGGCGCAAACCTTGAGTCCGTCTCGGAGTCGGCCAACTTCGTCGCGGGTAGCTTAATGGGGTGGCCCCCTGAAATATTTCTGAATCCTGTGATCGCTTTGTCGTGACTGCCTCGTTGGGTTTTGATTTGGTTTTTCCGAGGTTGATCGAGTGTGTGTTGCTATTTGTGCACCCCTGCAGGGTAAAACTTTCTAAAAGCCGTGTCCGCGGTTATGGACGACTTGGAGCACAGTTTCTCGATCATAGACAAGTATAACTAAAGTACCGCTTTTAATTTGACTAAGTACGTGACTAGTAAATAGTGCAACTCTCATGGAATGGATAATAAAACTGCCAACGGATGGGGGGGTTGTTCGTCCGCTTCCTCGTCGGTAAGCGAGGGGGAGGATGGATCTGTTGATATTACCATTATAACTGTTGTTATTAATCCACGGACATCCGTCTATCTCTGGTTAGGCGGATGGCTAGCGAGTATCTATAGAATTGCTAGGGTTTATCTTTTGCTGCAATTGCGTCACCCCAGGTTGTGTCCCCTTTAGAGGCATAAAGACTTGCTGAGTACCCCTAGGGTCTCACACGATAAATTGTTTGATTCAGATGAACAGGTAAACTCGCAAGATGGATACTGGGTGGAGGAGACGGACGATGTGGGCAACGATCATTCGGTGTAGAGATTCCGGGAACGGGGATCCGTGAGATCTGTGGGCGGGATGTGCTTATTTATGGGGCATCTTATGCCGATTTGCTTCTTATCCGTACTCGGATTTTGTCTTCCGCTTCCGCCTGATACTCTGATGTTTGATGTATGAGGAGATATCCTAAACCATTATATCTATCTAGGATATTTGGATCTTGCCGTATGACGTTGCAATATTTCCTTTCTTTTTAGATGGAATGACTCTGAGAACCATTGTATGGTGGCTTGCATACATACTCATTTGTGTATGTAGTTGATCCCTTCGCCTGCCGATTACGCCGCCCGTTCTTGTCCCGATGTTTGGAAATGGTTGGGACGGCCGAAAGGTCTACCTGTGAGTGGCATTTGGGCCCCACCGTACTATTTCAACCATTTCTGCTCATCCAGGCTTGTAACTAGAAGCGTAATTCACCGAAGTAGTTACACAAGGATATTCGGTTGAATACCTAAAATATTTTAGTAAAATATTGATATGTAAAGTTTATGCAATGTATGTACAAAACATTAACCGTCTTATAGTGAAACAAATGATGTAGTAGCTCAATTGGTTATAACAATTTCTCGAACCTTTTAGTTCGGGGTTCAAATGCCCATGGCTGCATTATTTTTTATACATGACTTTTAATATATTTTAAATATCCGTTCTTAAAATTCTAGGCCTGCCTCTGCTTTTAGGGCATCAAACCCGATTCTATGCACAGATAGGTGATTCCAGTGATAATTTTCGCGGTGTCGGTGTAGGCGCCGGTCGATTCGGCGTGTAGACCGGTAGGCCGGTTTGTGCGTCGGTCTATTGCACTAGTGATTAGTTTGGCGAGCACAGCGTTGTGTTCTTCTGGAGCCGAATGGTTCGGCGAGAAGACCAGCGGCCAGGTTGAGCGCTAGTTCGTTGGGCGCCACGTCCGGCAATGCCGGTTTGGTCGCAATCGATTATGTTTTCACGCTGATTGTGTCTTCTATTCCATGCTTTATGTTTGGGTGTCTTAAGTGGCATGACGATAGACCATATGCTTTACTGCATCACAATCGCACCCTTGTACTTTCGTTAACATACTTCGACGTAGTAACGTTGAGATTGTGACAGAGATAAACCGAGATAAGCACACCAAAGCAATGACATCGTTCCATTCTTTTGGGGCTTATAATTGCAATGATTGATAACTGGAATGGATTAATCGCAATGATTGATAGCCAGAATGGATTAGAACATGAAATTGTGCATTGTTAGCACTAATCGGCTAACCTTGTCACTTGGGCACAAAATAAAGTTTAGAAATGTAAGCACCAAAGTGGAGAGAAAACTAAGGGGGGAACAGGCATTTCACAAAATCCGTGCCATAAAATGGATTTTATTCTATACATCAACGTGTAGCACCAAGCTGTCCAGGCGACATGTTTGGCCCAAACTTACAAGTTTGATGATACCTAAAGACCGTTTGAAAGTGAAGTGACCAAAGTAGTAAGAAATTGAAGACCAAATTAACCAACCTAGTGAATATCCAAGATTTGCACAGGTGGAATCAAACTACAGCCAACAGGATGAAATACATGATGTTGCTTGTTAAGCAACTGTACAGTCGGCGCCCCATGTTCAATCATCATATCCGGCCATCCAGGTGGTGGAGGAGCACAGAGTACCCATGCAAACATATTGCAGGGTGTCCAGCTCAAGTTCTTGGTGTCCCGTAGCACCATTGCTTGGCGAGCCATTCCAGGCATAGTTTTCTGCACAAAAGTGGCCAATATCTTTTATTCTCAGCGATGGTGTGATCAAGCTCGTGTGAGGCATGATTAGTTATTTCTGTTGAATTCCCACCGTATCCAAAAAAAAGGTACTGTAGCTGCTTCTACATTCTCAGGACTCCGATTCCCTATATCCTGTGGACACTGTATCCAGCTTCCTCGGTATTCAAGTTGCCATTCCAGCTCTCAAACTCCGACCCACCAAAACATACTTGCTTAATGCCCAGATGACTGCAGAGAGTGAAACAAACCAGAATAAGTTTAAGTTGTTGTTTCATACACGAAGACGGTAATAAACACTTGATAAGTTTGAAATAAATGCAACAGAGCAGTGCCATTCTGGCAGAAAACCCCTCAAACTGAACTACTCCCTCCGACCCATATTAGTTGACTTGGATTTTTGAAAATTTAGATGAACCTATATACTAAATAGTGTCTAGATTCAACCAAATCTAGACAAATCCAAGTCAACTAATATGGGTCGGAGGGAGTATAAAAAGAAGAGGCAATCCTAGATAGAGTTTCTCTGTTATTTAAACCACTATTTCCTAGAATACTATTGTTTGTGCCATGATGCAGCAACAACAACAAAAAATATCACTGGTGTTGTAAGAAAGTTGGTTCATCTGCAATTCAGAATGACAGTCACATAGATTACTCACAAGCAGTGCACTACACAATAATCAAAGAACAGAAAGTTTGACACACAAGTGAATATTTAACAACTTATGGAACTAAGAGTGAGCATTTTATACTTACCGAACTAACAAAACTTCCAGTTACATATGTTTTCTGGAAGGAGAAAAATGAAAATGGAACCATGGCTAAAAATTTCACTGCAAAGCAGGAACTGCAATTCCTCACTTTAGAAGGAAAGATAAAACAATTTGTCGTAGCAGACGATTGTAAACGTGTGGTGTCAAACCATGCACTGTTACTGTATGGAAGGCTATAAGGACCCTACACAGATGACTATGTAAGAACTATTGCCTTCTGTTCCAGTTCAGTTTGTTCAACTGATGCCACACCATATGATTCAAAATTATTTCTCAGACTTTCCTTTTGGGAGGCATGCAAAATAAGAGAACGGAGGGAGTAGACAGAAATATAAAGTATATCTATGTGTCCAACTGCATCATCATAGACCCTAGTAACCAGATCCTGATGAATTGAGCTCACACTAGTAGCGACAAGTTGAACGTTCAGATTCTTACTCTGAATTTATGGTGGTTAATGAGTTAAGAAGGATATCCAGAAGCAACGGATCTTGAATACCAATGTCCACCCTGTGGAGATCAATAACATCAAAGCATAAAGTCATGGTTGATGTCAATGTTATAACAACTTGTAATCACAAAAAAATGTGATTACAACTTGAAAAGGTACAAGATGTGCAATACTTTCTGTTTGTAAGATTTATTTTGACTGAAAGAACAAGATATTTATGACCCAAGCACCCATAGACACCTGAGAAAAATGGGGACAGTGTTATACTAGATGTACATCAAGGTATAACAGCATAGAAATAGTTGCTACTTGAAAATGCTACAATTCCGATGCTTATCTTAAATTTACATCAGTAATTACTTTTACAGTCAAAATGCTATGGCAGGCTTTTATAGCACCACCAAATTTGGTCACATGTCACACTAACTTGTTTCTGAAAATAAACACGTGTCGATTTACTCCGGTTATTGACTGTTTGTTTCTGCCGGTTCCTGGTAGATGCAATGGGAGCAAACAATATGAGATGGATTGGGGGCATTATCTAGTCCATGATGCACAGATGCAAAGTGTAGTTTCTACCGAAAGTTTAGGAATAGAACTACACCAATCAAAGATCAATTTTTTCTGTATGCATGCTACTTTGAACATGGAGCTAATTATGATCCTATCATGAGTGGAGATGAGTGAACCTGGAGCTATATAACGAGGACCATGTCAATTTTATCCCAAATGTTGTCATGAATCCCTTCTTTTGGACCATGTCCAAGCTGATTCTGGTGGGACCCTCGTGTATACTCACAGAAATAAAGATGTATATTGTGTGGTATGTGCGTTAAAATGGGCATAATGGCATCTAAGAAATGTAGAGAGAATTAGAGTGGCGTTTCTCAAAAGTTGAAAGTTGTAGTGGCGTTTCTCAAATGGGCAGAAATTGCAATGGCGTTTATCCAATTAACCCTTTTTTTCATATTTTTACTTACATAAATAAACAGATGATAGGCTGCTCAGCTTTTCAGATCTCTCCCCTCTCCTCTCCTCTTGAGAGTCAACCGTCAAAGCCACCCAGATCCGGCCGCTCTCACCGCCAGAGCTCGCGCTGGCCGGTGTGGAGATGGACTAGGGTGTCGGCCCCTCTTGTATAGCAGTAGTTCTACGTCAAGGTCTCCGACTCCTCCCACTCCATCTACGCCACGCTCCCGCCGGCTCAAGCCGACCTTGTGATCAGCAACAAGCTCCACCTCGGCCAGTTCGTCCAAGCGGTCCCGTGGCTAAGTGCTAGGTTGGGTCGGGTTGGGGAGGGGCAGCCATTGATAAGTGTTGATGGTTGTGCGGTGCCAGCCACTCCAGCGCGGCAGACGTGCGTGCGGCTCCGTCTCGAGTGACGTGTGCGGCTGAGGCCCACGACGCTAGCCTGCCAAGGGCTGCAACGCCGCATGGTTCGGCGAGGCAGCGGTGGTTGCGGCGCCGTGTAGCCCGGCGCCGCAAGTGCGCGCCAGTGTGGCAGGGCTGCATCTTCGAGTCCCGATGCGCCAGCGTGGCAGGGGTGCAGCGTCATGCGAGGTGGAGTTGCAGACATGTGTGTGGCGCCACGCGGATGGGAGTTACAGAAAAAGGTTATTTCTCGTGAAATTGTTTGGCAGAAGGTTTATTTTTTGAATTTGTTTGACTTTTAGGTTATTTTTATTTAAATTGTCCCACGGGAGCAGGGGAACCGGCTCCTCTAAGGATCGTACTACGCGTCCCGAGGGATATAATTTCTTAAAATTCCCTCGGTCTTCTGCTGATACTTCTGCTGATACGTGTGCCTTAAAAAGCTCCAAATTCCATTTTTTATAAATATACTCGTTTTTGCTACAAATAGTTCTGCTTTTGCTACATGTAACAGAAAACGGTTCGATCTAACAGATAGAAAAATAGACTGGACCTCGACGGAGATTTCGTCGTAGACCTCGCCGGCGACCGTGTAGCAAAAAAATTGCTAATGTAGCATATCTAACTTTGTCGGAGACTCGCCAGTAGACCTCACTGGAGACCGTGTAGAAAAAACTTTACGCTATTGTAGCAAAAACACAAAATGTATGTAGCAAAAAATATCATATTGTAGCAAATCCGACCTCGTCGAATACCTCGCCGGAGATCTCGCCGGAGACATTGTAGCAAAACCCAAGACACACTTGTAGCACCGCCACCGGCCACACGTAGCAAACCTCGACGTTGTAGGTAGCGGCGGCGGTGGTAGTAGGTAGCAGCGCCGCTAACCTCATGTAGCAAACCTCGATGTTGTTGGTAGCACCGTCAGCGCCAGTAGGTAGCAGTGTCGTTAACTCTATGTAGCAAACCTCCATATCCTATGTAGCAACGCCAGTTGTGTATGGAGGCTACGACGAGGTGCCAGCGGCCGCACAACGCTGCAGAGGAGAGGGACGATGGAGCAGGACGGCGACGCGGTGCTTCGCCGAGGTGGGCGACACGAGGATGGCGACTGGCGCTCCGGCGATGTGGGCGACACAAGAACGACGATATCTCGCTGTAGGGACGGACTATGCACGCGGCAGTGCGAGCAGCAGCGCGCGGCGTCGCCAGCAGCAGGGCACGGCGGCGGCGCAAGCAGCGGGCGGCGCGAGCTACAGGCGGGCAGCGGCGCGCGAGATGCAAGGAGAGTTGATTGTGCGCGAGATGCGTGCGGGCGGCGGCGCACGAGAAGTCTGTGCCATGCGGGAAAGAGAAAAAAGAAAGAAAGTTAAGAACGGAAAACGTTTGGTGGAGCCAGACGCGCACTCAGGGCTAGGCGATCGTTTCGGGGAATCCTTTCGTTCTATCCCTCGGGGGCATCCTATCATTTCCCCTCCTCTAACGTCAAGGAACAAAGTTAGAGAAAACAAAAAAGGAAAGTCAGGGAAATATAGGTTAATCATCCTATTTTGTTATTACTGTAGCCACAAAAAAGTAAACTGGATTTTTTACATTATAGTTGTGCCCATATGTAGTTAGTCTAAATACATAACATAAACTTATATTATGCAAATTAATTTAAATTATTTTAGACTAAATAATACAATTTAAAAGAAGCAAAGTCAGACAACTGTAGCTTCTCTAACTTTATTACTCCACGTTAGAGGATCTGGCTCTGGGAGTAGGAGCATTCGCTGAAATCCGGGTTTTTATTTGTTAGATTGTGCCTTCTAGACACAATTCGGTTTGACATTATCGGAATTGGTGATTTCGACAAAATTTGACAAATTTTCATAGTTTGGCCATTACTTTTATAGTTCGGTCAAATTTTCACACACAACAACAGTTCGGCCAATTTATCATATAGTTTGGTGCACAAAACAAATTCGGTAGACACATAGCAAATTTAACAGGTTTTCAAACACAAGAACACCTCAAACTAGGTGTTGCCTTTGAGCATCCACATGTGCTCCACTAGATCATCCTGCAGTTGTTGATGCACATGCGGGTCTCGAATCTCTTGACATGTAGCAACAAAGTCAGCCCACGATGCTGACATCTGGTGATCAGACTCTGCAAGAGGACCCTGTCTGAAATATGGTTTATTGTTATCATCAAGCATTAGCTCCTCTCTCTTGTTCTCAATTCATGGTGTGCAAGATCACAAAGGGATTCATCACCACCAACATTTTCTCTTGCGACCATGTTAGAGCGGGAAACCAGATAACTGCAAATCAAGCTTGGAGCACACCAAATGCCCGCTCGACATCCTTATTGCAAGCTTCTTAGTACTTGTAAAAGTTGGCTTGTTTGTCGATCAGAGGGCTTGACATAGTCTTCACAAATGTTGACCATCTTGGATATATGTCATCTACCAGTAGTAGCCCTTGTGGTAGTGGTGGTGTAAGGGTAATTGTCCTTTTGTGTGGTTTTGGTAATTAATGACAACCCCTGTGGACTAAAATGTTTTTATTGAGTTTGTATGAAGAAATATTCTATAGGTCATGCTTGTAGTACATGTGTTGGATTCGAGTATGGATGCCATGAAGATAAAGATATATTGAGTATTGGCATCAAGATCATTGAGTTAAAGAGAAGAATATGATATGATCAAGATCTTGAGAGTTTGAATAGAAGAATTCAAGATATTCCTCTAAGTCAGTGTCATGATAACCTCATGAGTTGAGCTATGGTTGACTCATGCAATCAAATGGAGAATTATTTATGTACCTCAAGATATTGAGATAGATCGTGAGAAGATACATAGTTTACCAATACAAAGAGTGAAGAGTGAATTCAAGTTGGTCAACACATGAAGCATAAAGAATGTAAAACATGGATCTTGTGGTATGGTAAGCGTTGTCAATTATACTTCATGAACTAACACATTAATATGTGCCTTTGTGTTTTCTATATGGGCTATGTATCTTTCCATGAGCATGCATCAAAAGTGAATATTTCATATAGCCCATGAGAGGATGACATCAAATGGTGATCGTCATCAAGGTTGAAAAGTGCAAGTTCAAATATAAGCATCTCAACAAGATCATATGGTTGAAGCTTGCTATCCTTATTGGTGATAATGGACATGTGACGATGTGCCCGAATGAAGTTATCACATAGTGGTGTATGGGGAGTAAATTATGAGTCTCCACGAAGCAACAATGATCAAGTGAGGCATTCTGCCTTAAATGAAGCTAGAAGTGTTATCATCAAGATCAAGCGAGATGGGCAAGGCAAAGGTACGACCTTGCTAGGTTTTCCTTTTATCGGTCCCAAGGTGATTGTTGGGAGACCGGGTTATAGGATAGATAGCCGCACTATCAAGAGGGGCTCTCGGTTGGGTAACTTGATCACATCGTCTTAGGGAGCTTGATACTTTGCATACTTTGAAGGGAATATGCCTCAAAAGAAATAATAAAGTGGTTATTATCTTATTCTATGTTTATGATAAATGTTTATTTTCCATGCTATAATTGTGTTAATTGGAATACATGTGTGTTTAATAAACAAAAATATAGAGTTTCTAGTTATGCCTCGCATATAAACTAGCTCATTGATTAATAAGATGATCAGAGTTTTCTCATCATGGACATTGGATGTTGTTAATAACGAGGTCACAACATTGGTGGAATGATGAGATGAACACTTACCTGAAGTATAATAATACAATCAAAGTCATTATGTTTACATTACTATAATAAGTCCAACCCTAATCCTTAGACCATGAGATCATGTCAAGCACTAACACTGGAATAATACTTTGATAATGTCAAATGTCACACCGAAATAGGGTGAATATAAATGTGGGCTCAGGTACTTCAAAAGTGTTATGTAGAGGCTCATGGATCAAGAGTGGGATTTTTCCATCCAAATGACAGAGAGATATACTCTAGGCCCTCTCGGTGATATCACATTGACAACAACTTACAAGCAGGTGATTTGATCACAAGGAATGTTATATCATGGGAACGAGAAAAGAGTACTTGTTGGTAACAAGATCAAACTAGGTATGGGGATATCGATGATCAAATCTCGGACATGTAATATATCGCGAGACAAAGGGATTTAGTTACAAGGTCGAAGGTTCTCACGATCACTAAGTCGTTGTTGAATGTGTGGGAGTCAGTATGAATCTCTAGATTCCGCTACTAATTATTGATCGGAGAGGGGTCTCGATCATATATGCATTATTCGCGATCCGTAGTGTGACACACTTAAGGTATACAGACACAAATTGGGGCAGATATAATACCAGAGAAAGGTTTTGATAGCGCTGACATTATTTTGATAAGCACCAGAATTGTTTTGGGTCAAATTACTGAAATTGGATTTAGATGTAATATCGAAGTATTGCAGGGGGGTTTATGAAAATATTTGTTAATTAAAGTAATTAAAAATATTCTGAATAAAATAAATAAATTATTTTTATTAAATGAGGGATGCCATTAATTTTGGTAGAAAATACCAAAATTAATGCATGTAGTGGAATTTTGAGTGGAGGGGTTTTACGTGAGTGGAGCCTCCACCCACATGAATGAAGGAGTAGAGGGGGCACCCTCTTTGGACGCCGACCATGGGAGGGTTGTGCCCCCTCCCCTATAAAAGGATCTACTCATCTTCTCACTTCACACCTGCTCGTGAAGGATCTCTCTTCCCCTCTAGTTTATCCACCATGGCTTTGGATTAGCGAAGTACATGTTCTCGTGGTGGTTTCTCTAGAATGGATCTGCTGCTTTCACTGCTTTGCTGGAGAGAGGAGACGGAGGTTGTCGAGGTGCTATACGTGTGTGCGATCACGATGTACTACTGGACTTTCTGGTACTAGACCTACTGAACTTCATCATGATCTTGAGATCGGCAAGTGTACGACTACATAATCCACGAGAACTAGTCTCGTAAAGCTTTTCGGTCTTCGAGGGTGAGTTCTCTATTGATGTATATCCATCTGTTGCTTGTATCTTGATATATAGATCTTGATACTTAGTTGTTCATATCATAGGAAATTTTTTGTTTTCTATGCTACAAACCCAACAGTAGTATCAGATCTGGATCTATGCATACATACTTGTACGGGCAGAACACACATGAGTATGTGGGCGCAGATGATCATGTTATTGCATCCTTTTATATGCTTTGGATATTAGTGGCATAGTAGGATGAAGCGGTCTGAACTAACTTTATATGTCCTCGCACATGAGACCTCTTTCACGCTTGACATGCAACTAGTTTTGCATAAGTGGCTAGCGGGTGTCTGTCTCTTCTATTATAGTTAATATCTAATTTACAATAGATTGCTAATAATTTGGTTATCATCATTGTGGTATATGTCCGTAGGTAAGAACGGTTCTATCTCTGAAAGCACTAAGCCACGTAAAATATGCAAAAGATAAAATAGAGGCGTCTAGTTTTATTTTTATTGGGCAAGTGTAATGATATGGTAATATTATAATTTAAGCATAGTTGGATACTCTTGGAAATTGTAACATATCAAAGTGTAAACACCATAGACCTTAGTGTTACACAAATGGAATGATGGAGATCATACCATGATGCACAAGATAGTGATCAAGTGCAATAACCATATCATATCACTTTTTACATATGATGTTTGTTTGCATATTATTTTGCTTGTGTGACGCTTAGTAGAATTATAAGATGATCGCTCATTTAAATATTAAGATAAAAATGTGTTCTTTCTTTAGTATGCACCATTAAGAAAGTTTGTCGTTTCGAGACACCACGTGATGATCGCGTGTGATAGACTCTATGTTCGCATACAACGGGTGTAAGCCTGATTTACACACGCGGGTAATAAGGTTCGTACTTGGCGATCCTAACATGTACATACATGGCCTCAGAATATGAACCAAAAGGTAAAACATGAGTCATATAATTGATATGATGACCATATAGATGCTCTCCTTTGCAGCTGCACCAATTCACGTGATGATTGGTCTTGATGTAGTGAATTTGGTTCATGTAATCACAAAAATGACTCGAGCGATATTGGTTTTGAGTGGGAGTTCACGTAGTAATATGATTAAAATTAAACTCAATTTATCATAAACTAAATCAAACTAAATTTGCATAGTTTGTTGTAAGCATTGGCATCCGTTTACTACCTTATGATTAGTTATAATTAATATAATAGAACTATAAAGTTCTGGATATTTACTTTACGAACTGGTATCATATTCTTTTGAGTGCCAATCTAAAGTTTAAAAATCATATTGCAAACTTTCAGTAAACTCCATTTACTCCATGAAGTTTAATAAGTAGTATTAAACCAAGAGTAACAATTCCAGTGTTATTATGTAAATATCATGTTTTCCTCCATCATACTTGATACTCACAAAAGGTTGTTTTAGTATTAAGGTTATCTGGGAGCTAAAGGAATTGTTGCAGAAACCGTCATGTGTGAAAGATATTGTGATATCTGAAACAATATTTGGTTGCAAAATGATAGAGTATGATTTAGTAAAATGTATGTTCTCATATTGTATGTGAATTTGCGAAGGTTGGAGATGCTAGGCATCTTGATATCCCAAAAATGTTTAGGGAACTAACATTATACTTGTGATTCTCCCTTATAGGCTATAGTATCTTGATCATGAAAGTTTTCATGATAGGATGAATACAATATGTCGGTAAAATGTTTACTACACTAAAAGATTGCTAAAAATGGATTTTGAAAGAACGCCAAGCATTTTATGATGGTGATCCACTTCAAAGTGCAAGTCCGAGGATATTAGTATTTGACTAACATGCTTTAGACTATGTGTCATGTGTATGACGCCACTATTGATGTTGGTAGACTCTTCTAAAAGGAAAGAGAATTCTGAAAGAGAATCTCGAAATTATTTGGCAGAAAAAGAAAAAGGCTGGAAATGTCCAGCTTAGATATATAGATGATAGACACATTATGGGTGTATTCTTTGCTTATTAAACAATATGGTTCTTGGGTATTGGATACTGGATTGGTTGGTATGAAGTGTCATACAGGACAACACAATTCATGAACTGCAATGGCCTAAGTAACTAGCAAGAGAATATGGGATGATGTTTATCAGAAACAAATAAAGTGTTGTTATGTTTCTCATTGACATAAAACCTAGCCTTCAAGAGTTGTTTTAATAATTGTTATTTTTTGGTGTTATGAGAACAATGATTGTTCAAAATAATTACCTTATTTCATAGAATATGGGTGAACTCTTACAAGTCTAGTTGGAGAAATCACGTCCATAAACAGTAATGCTAAAATGTTGCAAGATAAATGATTAAAATATTACTTACGAGTGACATCGCCGTTTATATTGGAAATAAAACATGAAGAAACTCTATGTTGATGGATTTTTGGAGTCTTTGATTTTGATCAAATGACGCTTGTGAGACTTTCCTGAAGATAAATAAAACTCAGTTCATAGGCCAAAGAAGAATGAACGACTAAATTATTGGACATTGTGCATGTTGATGCATGTAGTCCATTATGTGTAGTTGTGAGCGATGGGTTTTAACTTCATATACTTTCTTTGAAAATTTGAGTAGATATATGTGTATATGTACTTAATAAGGAAGAAGTATGAAATATTTAAAAAATATTCAAATACTTTCAAGATGAAGTGGAAAATCATTGTAACAAGAAAATAAAGAATTTATGATTAGATCGTAAAGGAATATAATTGAGTTACAAGTTTAGCAAAACACCTAATATTTGAGGAATCGTTACATGGATTTGCATTTCCTGATAAACCATAGGAGTATGGATTGTTCACGAGATGATATCAAACCTTATTTGACATGGTAAGATCAAAGGTGTCACTTATAAAACTGCCATTATATTTTAAGGATTAAAGATTTAGACACTACCACTTTTGTACTGAAAAGAGCGCCATCATGATTCGTTGAAATGACACCATATAAGTTATGGCTTGGGATAAAACCCGAGTTGTCTTTTCTTAAAATTTTGGTATGCTAGGCATAAGTAAAATGTTTACAACCAAAGTCGGATATTCACGTCTTTGTAGGTTATCCCAAATAATTTGTTGGTTATTCCTCCATAACACCGAAGACAAAAGTGTTTGTCACTTAGAATGTCAAGTTTCTTGAGAAGGAATTTTTCACGAAAATTTAAGTGGGAGGACAATAGAAGTTTGATTAGGTTGATGAACCTAAGCAACATGTGCTAAGTAGCGCAACACCGGAAAGTGCCTGGGAGGCGGCCATAATGCTCATGGTTCTCATGGTTACAAAGGTTGTGATCTCGGAGATTTGAGTTCTTGTTGAACCATGTAGGTCGGGTAACAATCAAATAGTAATATTTGAAGAAAAAGTTGTTATTGTTTTGATAATTATGAACCGACTGCATGCAAACAAGCGATGATGGGCCCTGACTCCATAAAATGACTAGAAGTCATAAAAACCTGTGATAGTGTCCATACACAAGAAATCAAGTTTTTAAACTTGGAAGGCCCTCTAGAAATACGTGAAGCCATCAGTCATATTTGGATCTATAAAGAAACAGACATGGATGTTTTACATCTATGAAATAGTCAACATGTTATATAATTTGTTTACGACAATGTTCAAGGAGTTTAATATGACAAGATTTGACCTTTCATTGCGTTATTTTGTCTAGACAGATTATTGTATCAATCTGACATGGGTATGCCCTACGGGTGCCCGATGTTAGCCTACCCGGTCCGGCTTGGTTGAAGCCCATGAAGAAGGCGTGCCTCGTTCGTAAAGCCCAGGGGAATTTTGGGTGGCCCAGGACCAGTGAGGATTCGACTCCTTGGCGGATACGTCTTCTTCAGATAGAAGCTTGAAGGGAGAAACCCTAAACTTGTAACCGACTCAGTCTATCCCCGAGACTTGGCCTATATATATATAAAGTCTAGGAGGGCGCGACAAGGAGGACCTACCTCATAACCTAGAACACACCTCGTATCAACACCCGAATTTTTAATCCCATATGCCTGTTATGCCATACATCGCAATCCCAGGATTACCATTTTTGCGAGACATAACAGATTGGTACCATAGCTCATCATCCATTACGAACCATAATAAAGGTATTACAAATAACAGATCTCATGATCCAGTCTTAGTACAATCACCGCAGCGGAATAATATAATAACGGTAGCATGGACGAAGCTCCATCTTTAGGGTCACAGGCAATGCTGACGACGAGAGATGATCCTAGTTGTCATAGACTTCCTGTTGTCCATCATCCTGGTAGTCCTCCTCATAGTCTGGCCATAGGAATAGCCAGGGACAAAGCCATGAGTACTCTTTAAGTACTCGCAAACTATCACTAACAAGTAAGTGACTCAAGTAGGAATGCTAAGCTCTAGGTTGTTTTTACAAAAATCCAGGTTTATCTCTAGCTGAGTTCAGAAGTAAAGAAAGCTAGTTGAAGGTTTTATAACACCTAATTGGGAACTTAGCTTGCACTTTCACAACCCTGTTGTGGTCAAGTCAAAGTCATGATTCATTTCACAAGTCATTTTGAAAACATCTGACGATGAAACAGTATGGCCACTACAACTGTCCATAACCGCGGGCGTGGCTATTCGAATAGTTTGACATTCTACAGAGATGGTACAGTTTCACCATAATATTCGATACATCCGTCAGGAACAATCCCGAATTCACCATACTCAATATGCGGATAATCAATCCTAACCTTTCAATTACACACCCTAGTATAGGCACCTCTCCTATGAGTTTGGCCTCCCAACCATGACCATCTGTCATCTTAGGAACTGCACAGGTGGACAATCATCACGAGGTAGCCTCAGCTCAAACCTCGGCCGCAAGGGAACCCATACTAAGGTATATAAACTTCCAGTCAAACCCTACCCAATTTCTAGTATTGTGGTTATACGGTATAATTGGAATGGTATCGCATCCGAACACAACCATCAGTTTTATAAAAGGGCTAAGGCTCATGCCTCAACATTTTCATCATCAAAATCATCTAGTGTTCAATAACACATGTCAAAATCATTTCAGTAGAATGACTCATCATTCTAAGGTTTTCATAACCATTTTCACCAAGTATTTCCATCTAAAGTGATCAAGTTTTATGCTTAGCACTAGCCACTAAAGTTGGGGGTAAACACTAATGAGGGGTGGTAATCAAGTGTGACTTATATAAGTATAATATCATGCCTCAGGATGACATCAAGTTCTACCTAACTTAGGCCAAGTTTTATGCTCTTTATGCTACCTCTAATAAATTTCCAAAACTCACAAGCCACTAAGTAAACATAAATAAAAATCTTTGATAACGAAATAAAATAATCAAGCTTGCAAGTAAAAGTGGGATTTAGGACATTCATGTTTGTCTAATCAAGCATGCCTAATGCATTGCATAGGTTATCTAGATTTCACAGTTGTAAGTGTTAACTTGCAAATTTAACTTGTATGGTGAAGCTTTCATAGGTAAAATGCAAGTGGTAGCTTGCTAGGATGGCTTGCCTTGTGCAATGCAGTGGTTGAAGTTCTCCTCCGCTTCTTCCTCGTAGTAGTCTCCTTACTCTTCGTATCCTTGGTCGGTACTAGCGTCTATGAATAAATACGAAGTACACAATCACCAAACAATACTTAACTACTTATATTTAGCACACAAGGGCTCACACTGTATGATCTAGCATGATCACAATCATTACAAGAATTAAGGCATAAGACTTATTTATTTTATTTTAGAAAAGTAATTTCTACTCATTGAAAAACTACTTAAGATTTAATATTCTCTAATTAAAACATGGGATCATGTTGACACATGTCATCACCACATATTTTAATACTTGGGAATGTGATTTAAAGTGGTGTCACAATTTAATAATTTTTAACCTTATTATTTTAATTAATTAAAGTGACTAGAAATGCCAATGGGGCATTCTTTTATTACTTGTCTATTATTACTGCAAGTAAACCTAGATATTTTTATATATTCAGAAAGGTCTTATCAAATGAGATTTTTGAGAGTTGGAATCAACTCAAAAGCATTTACGGTTGAATTTTGAAAAATGTTTGAGTGCAGAAAAGTCTCTGCCTTGTTATTTTTACTATAGGTGATCTATAATTTCAAATGGTTTGAATCCAACGGGCTTGGATTAAGAATTTCCATACCTTTCTAACAAAATTGGTTTCATGCAATGTGATTCAGTAAAACTCTCTGAATTGATTTTTGAATCTACTGCCAGAACTAGGTTTGAAACTAAATAGATAAACCTAAATTCGAACTAACTGGGTCACGCGGGAATTCTAACTGGGCCGGCCCAGTGCTCACAGCACGCGTGGGCTGGTTAAGTGGTGTCCCCACGCGTCAGTGGGACAGGGGGTGCGAAGGGGTACGGACTAACTAAGACTGTAGGATTAGACTAAGGATCAACGGCTCACGGCCATCATCCTCGTCGAGCAGAACACGATGGGTTCGAACCCTAGCGCGGCCAGTGGGGGTCTGGGGCGGCTCACCGGGGCTCAGGCGATGGTCGGCGATGGGGGCGAACGACGAAGTCGACGACGACGGTTCTCCTGGTACTGGCGGCTTCTCCTAGGGTGGCTCAAATCGACAGCGCCCTTCTCCTCTAGCAACGGCAGGCTCCGGCAAAATTCCGGGGAGGAAGAGCTCGCCTTGCTCCGGGAATAAGTGGGAAGGATCAGTGAGAGGTGGGGAGTGAAATGGTGTGAAGAGAACGAACGGGGAATGCCTCCTTTTATAGGCGAGCGAGAGAGGCCGAGCGGAATGGGCAATGCTCGTCGGGGTCGGGGTTACAACGAGATACGGGCATGGCTGAAGGTAGGGGATGGTGCGCGGTCTCCTGGCGGTCCTCAACGGCTTGATGGCGTGACAAGGGACAGTCGAGGTTAGAGCGGCACCGACGGTGGTTTTGACGATGCACGGGTGCTACAGGTCGCGCGACGGCGAACGGGGTTGTCTGGGAGGTTCCTGGTGTCGCGGTGATTGCAGGCACATGCGGCGAAGGCGAGGCGCGGTCTGTGCGATCATGTCAAGTGCGGCGAGCTGGCGCGCTCTGGACATGGCAGAGACAAACTGGGCGCATGCATTCTCGGTGGTCCACGGCTTCTCAAGGCTTGAGGTCTAGACAGAGGGTGGCGGTGGATGGTGGCATGCTTCCTTGACATGGTGGCTAGGCGCGACGATGGCTGGTTCTAGCTTGCCATGGTCGGCTGGTCGGGGTTGGCTTGGGCATTCATGGAATGGTGCATTGGTACGGTTCTAGGTTGGTTCAATGCACTGGTTGGCACTAGGTAGACATGGGTGATCAATGGGGAACAAGGTTTGGGGTGATCACTGCTCAAAATAGTGAAGTTTGGCCAAATTTGTTTTCTGTCTCCAAGTGTTTGATGAAATGGCCGAAAGAATTTCATATTTGAATTTTTGGGTGAAACTTAGTGAGTGTACTGGTCACATACTAGAGAGTATCTAGTTGATTGGATTTGTCAAGATGAATTGGTTTGGTTGGATTTTGAGAAATGGTGATCTTACCATATGAACTAGATTCAATTTTCAAATGTCATTTGAATAGGGTTGCCAAATGTTTCTATGGGTTTGCAAGGTGGTCTTGGATTCACTGTCACTTGGTCTAGCAAGGGGTGAAAAGAATTGGATTTATTTCTGCTTGAAATCTTGGACTAGAAACATTCAAGGTGGTCTAGTGAGCAAGATTGGCAAAAATGACCATTTTCTTATTTTGTTTGTTTTTGAATTTCTCTTAATTTGGTTCTACATGGAAATGATTTAGATGATGTTGTTTTCATCTTTAAACCAATCCTTGCCATTCATAACAATCACACAAGTCCATTCAATCATTCATGCATTCATAATGATTTTAATTAACAAAAGTTTTTGTTAACCCTAAATTTGGGTGATTGGAATTGATAACCTTGATTAATATTTTTGGGATGTTACAAACCTTCCCTCCTTAAACAAAATCTCATCCCGAGATTTGAGAAAAATAAAACTAGGATTTAAAGAGATCTGGAAACTCTGTCCTAATGTAATCTTCTTGCTCCCAGGTAGCTTCTTCTTCAGTGTGGTTACTCCACTGGATCTTGAGAAACTTGATACTCCTGGTCTTGGTGGTTCTGAAAGCTTCCTCCAAAATACGGATGGGTACTTCGGGATATGTCAGGTCATCGTTGATCTCTATGGTTCTATGATCAATATTCTTGAAAACTTCGGTCTTCTCCGGGACTTCTAGGCATTTGCGAAGTAACGAGATGTGAAACACATTATGCATGGCTGACATCTCCTCTGGCAGTTCCAGTTGATATGATACTTCTCCTCAACGATTCAGAATCTTGAAAGGTCCGATATATCTAGGGGCTAACTTTCCTTTGACCTGGAAATGTTGCATTCCTTTCAAAGGTGACACCTTCAGATATACGAAATCTATGATATTGAAGGCTAGGTCTCGACGTCTCTTGTAACTCTTCTGTCTGGATTGGGCAGTCTTGAGGTGCTCACGGATCTTGTGAACTTTCTCTTCGGCTTCTTTGAGGATGTCGGGTCTGAAAATCTGACTCTCTCCTACTTTCGACCAATTCAAAGGGGTACGACACTTCCTTCCATACATGAATTCAAATGGGGCCATTTGCAAACTGGCTTGGTAACTGTTGTTGTATGAAAATTCTGCGAAAGGCAGACAGTCTTCCCATTTAGATCCATATTCTAACACACAGGCTCTCAACATATCTTCGAGTATTTGATTTACTCGCTCCGTTTGTCCATCAGTCTGAGGGTGATAAGCTGTGTTGAAATCTAATCTTGTTCCTAATCCTTCTTGGACTTTCTTCCAAAATCTCGAGGTAAACTGGGTTCCTCGATCCTACACAATGTTCTTGGGGACTCCATGCAAACTGACGATTCTAGCAATATACAACTCTGCTAGCTTCGAACTCTGGTAAGTGGTCTTGACTGGTAAGAAATGGGCGACTTTGTATAGTCTATCTAATATGACCCAAATAGAGTCATTTCCCCTACTAGATGTAGGCAAACCGGTGATAAAATCCATTTCGACTGAATCCCATTTCCATTCCGGAATCTGCAATGGTCGCAATAGTCCTACGGGTCTCTGATGTCCTGCTTTGACTCTCTGACAAATATCACACTTGGCTATGTAGCTTCCGATTTCTCTCTTCATCTTATGCCACCAAAATTGCTCCTTAAAATCCTGATACATCTTGGTTCCTCCAGGGTGGATAGAATAAAGCATATCATGGGCTTCTTTCAGGATAGCTTGCTTCAATTCTGAATCTGCTGGCACACATATACGTCCTTTGTACCACAAAACTCCTTCTTCTTCTTCGATGAATCCGGGTACCTTCCTTGTACAGATACGATGTTTGATTTCGTCGATACTAGCATTTCCTTCATGCGCCTCCTTGATCTGATTGATCAAAGTGGGTTGAAGTTCTATGCTAGCCAAAAATCCTTCACTTACTAGCTCCATTCTGAAATATTCCAACTCCTTGTGCAAACTTGGTTGCTCCTTCAGAATCATAGAGTTCAAGCGACACGACAATCTGCTAAGGGCATCTGCTACCATATTGGCTTTACCGGGGTGATAATGGATATCCAGATCATAGTCCTTGATTAGCTCTATCCATATCCTTTGCCTCATATTCAGCTCCTTCTGGGTGAAAATATACTTCAGGCTCTTGTGATCCGAATAAATCTCACAATGGTTTCCCATGAGGTAATGCTGCCATGTCTTTAAGGCTATAACTACGGCTGCTAGTTCAAGGTCATGGGTAGGATAATGTTGTTCATGTTGCTTTAGTTGTTAGGATAGATAAGATATGACTTTGCCTTCTTGCATTATCACACATCCGAGACCGATCTTGGATGCGTCACAATACACATCAAAAGGCTTTGTGATATGTGGCATGATCAAGATTGGGGCTGAGATCAATCTCTTCTTGAGCTCTTGAAAACTTGCTTCACATTTGTCCGTCCATTCAAACTTCTTATCTTTCTTCAACAATTGGGTCATGGGTCTTGCGATGCCCTAGAATCCTTCTACGAACTTGTGGTAATATCCCGCTAATCCGAGAAATGCACGAACTTGAGTTGAGTGGTTGGGGCTTGCCATTCTTCAACATCCTTAACCTTTGCGGGGTCAAAGACAATTCCTCCGGCCGACACGATATGTCCGAGGAATCATAATTCCTGTAATCAAAATTCACATTTGCTAAACTTGGCATACAACTGATGCTCCCTAAGGGTTCCAAGGATGGTCCTCAGGTGTAGATCATGTACTTATTCTGATTTGGAATAGATTAAATGGTCATCGATGAAAACAACAACAAACTTATCCAGAAAGTCCATAAAAATCTTATTCATGAGTTTCATGAAATAAGCGGGGTCATTGGTTAATTCAAAATACATGACCGTGTACTCATACAGTCCATATATGGTAGTAAAGGCAGTCTTTGGAATATCCTCTGCACGAATATTGATTTGATGATAACCAGTTCTAAGGTTAATCTTAGAGAACACTTTGGCACCGGTTAACTGGTCAAACATATCTTCTATCTTTGGCAGTGGGTACTTGTTCTTGATGGTGACATCATTCAGCTTCCAATAATCCGTACACAAACGGTTACCTCCATCTTTCTTATCCACAAACAAAACAGGTGATCTCCATGGCGACGCACTTGGTTGAATCAGTCCTATCTCCAGCATAGAATCCAGTTGCTTCTTCAGCTCCACTAATTCAGACGGGTTCATACTATAAGGTCTCTGGGCTATGGGTCCGGTTCCAGGGGTTAGTTAAATGATAAACTCGATATCCCAATCTAGGGGCATACCAGGCAATACATCTGGGAATACGTTTGGGTATTCACAGACTACTCTGACTTGGTCAATGGTTGGTTGGGCTAGACTCTTGTTGCACTTGAATTGACGGGGCAAGGTTTCAGATACATGCTCTACTGATACTCCAGTGGTACTGGTCATGGTTATGGCTTTCTTGGCACAGTCGATTAATCCTTTATGTTTCGACATCCAACCCATTCCTAGTACTACTTACAAACCTTTAGTTCCAAGTACTATTATATTAGCATAAAAATCTATGCCATGGATTCTGATAGGTATGTCCTTGCAAAATTGTCTAGCTTTGGTGGTTGAACCAGGTATTTGAACTATCATAACATGCTTCAATTTTGTTGGTTGAATCTTACTAGTTCATGCAAATTCTTCTGTAACAAACGAGTGCGATGCTCCAAAATCAAACAACACTCTTGCAAGTACTGAGTTAACAGAAAACATACCCAGCACGACATCTGGCGCTTCTTGGGCTTCTTCAACATTCATGTGAAACAGACAGCCGTTGTGGTTGAGCGAATTCCCTAGGGAAAATCTTCTTCTAGGCTGAACACGACACTGCTGCTGAGCTGGGGCATTCACATTGGGGGCTGCTGCAAGCTTCTTGGGGCACTCACTGGATTAGTTACCCTTGGTTCCGCATTCATAACAAGTCACCTGAGACTGGTCCTTTCCTGCAATAGGCACATCATTGCTTCCAGTCCTTAGGGCAGTATTGGTGTTAGTGGTGACATTGTTGTTGTTGAACTTGGGAGGTGCAAAGTTGAAATTGCTGGGGTTGCTGGGGTTATTGTTATGGTTTCCTCCGGGCCTTGGGTTTCCTCCTCCACGGTTGGGATAGGTTGGATGGTTCATCGGGGCTCTATTGTTTCTTGGGGCAAATCCTGTAGACGGGTTGGGGCGATACTTTGGGGTATGGTGGGTTCCTGATTGATGCATCATTCAACGCTTGCGTTTCTCATTGGCTTGGTTGATCTTGCCTTCCATCTAGATTGCAGAATCCACTAAGGCTTCGATGTCAGCAAATGGGATATTGACTAACACCGTCTGCATCTCATCATGCAAACCATTCAGAAATCTCTCCTTCTTCTTGGCTTCACTATCAATTTCATCTGGTGCATACCTGGCTAATGACTGAAATTTTCCACGGTACTCAACTACTGTCATCCTCCCTTGCTTCAATTCTCTGAATTCATCTCTCATCCTCTTGATTAAACCCGGTGGCACATGGGTTCTGCTAAACTAGAGTTTGAATTCATCCCAAGTCATCATCTATCCTCCATTCATGGCACGAACACTGTTCCACCATGCTCTTGCATCTCCTGCCAGATAGTGGGTTGCAAACATTACTTTCTCATTGGCCTCCACTCCTGCAACTTCTAAGTTGTTCTCCATGGTCTGCAGCCAATCATCTGCATCTAAGGGCTCTTCATACTTACTAAAGATGGGGGGATTGGTATTCTGGAAGTTCTTGAGCTTAGATCCATGTTTGTCCTGGTTTCGATGGCCTTGATTGTTGTTAGCCATCTGAGCTATGTGTTGGAGGGTGGCTAGGTTGGCTTGACGTTCGGCTCTTTCAGCTTCGCGGTCTAAAACCAACATTTGCAAGATTTGCAGCATTAGGTCCGGGGATAAACTGCTTCCTCCGCGAGGCATCTGAAGATTGAGATAGATCATGAGAAAAGAGGGAAATTTCTAAGGTTTAGGGGTTTGTTTTTGAAAAGTTCTTTTTAAAGTTTGACTCGGATTTTTCTAGCAACTTGCTTTTCATTCATTCGTAGCACACAATACAAACACACACCACAACAAGGAAACAGATGGTTTTAAGAACCATTCTGTGAAACTACGATACAGTGGGACCGGGTACAACTTCACTAACGTTAGTGATCAAGTGCTACTACTCCTTGGAATCGGTGGCTTCATCATCATCATCAAGGAAGGCGGAGTCATCGTCATCGATGAAGAAGTCCATGGCTTGATCCTCCAGGAAGTCATCATCATCACTGATGTAGGAATATGGGTCTCCACATATATCCTCCCCTGCATTCTCCCTCTCCTCAAGATGCATGTCCCGCTCGTGGATGGTCTCCTCCAAGTCTGTCACCCTATGACGAAGGCGAGCAATAATGCGACCCTTCTTGTCAAGGTGACGACGACGAGACTAGCGATCCTTCACAAGCATGGCAATGGTCTAGTCCTTCTTAACAATGATGGCATAGTTGTGGTTGGCGTAGGCGCAAGCATTGTCCAACTCCTTCGGCCTGTCATACATCATGAAGCTGAGGTGGTCCACTTGATGCTTCAGCTCTGGGTGACGTGGTACCTCTAGTGGTTGTCCCATAGCATCACACCTTGGGTAATACTCAAAGCGCGTGCCCTTGATCTGATTGATGCTTTGCCCACACAGATGGGCAAGAGCTTCCTACATGGCCCTGGCGAGTCCATCTAGCCAGTTGTTCTCACTTAAGGTGAACTGAACTCCCTCTGAGGTGGGGGCTTCAATCTTCCCTCTGAGACTTGCAACAATCAGCCATTGCAATTCTCCTCCTTCCTGATCGTTGAGCTGGGCTCTGAAGAACTTGGGGTGCGGGTGCTCCAGAAGTTCTGAGAGTTGGCCCAAATCATTCTCAAAGATGAGATCTCCTCCATTACCCAACTGATAGAACTTGCTATACTTCACGTCCATCTATAAGAATGTAGGATGAGTAAGTTAGTAGAGTGATCAAGTGTGTCAAATTTTATGTAAGTTTGCAAGAATTTTTGAGGAACATGAATTTTCATGAAAGAATCTAAGTGAGAAGGATAAGAATAGATTTTCATAAATACTCATTTCCTTTGTTTTGAAAATAAGTTTTTGATTCAAGTGTCCATTCTAACTAGGGTCTCCTATGGTTAGGATGGCTCTGATACCAACTTGTCAACACCCGGATTTTTAATCCCAGATGCATGTTATTCCATACATTGCAATCGTAGGATTACCATTTTTGTGAGACATAACAGATTGGTACCATAGTTCATCATCCATTACAAAATAATAAAGGTCTTACAAATAAAGGATCTCATGATCCAGTCTTAGTACAATCAACCCAGCGGAATAATATAATAACGGTAGCGTGGGCGAAGCTCCATCTTCAGGGTCACAGGCAATGCTGACGATGGGAGATGATCCTAGTTGTCATAGACTTCCTGTTGTCCATCATCCTGGTAGTCCTCCTCATAGTCTGGCCATAGGAATAGCCAGGGACAAAGCCATGAGTACTCTTTAAGTACTCGCAAACTATCACTAACAAGTAAGTGACTCAAGTAGGAATGCTAAGCTCTAGGTTGTTTTTGCAAAAAGCCAGGTTTATCTCTAGCTGAGTTTAGAAGTAAAGAAAGCTAGTTGAAGGTTTTATAACACCTAATTGGGAACTTAGCTTGCACTTTCACAACCCTGTTGTGCTCAAGTCAAAGTCATGATTCATTACACAAGTCATTTTGAAAACATCTGACGACGGAACAGTATGGCCACTCCAACTGTCCATTATCGTGGACGAGGCTATTAGAATAGTTTGACACTCTACAGAGGTGGTACACTTTCACCACAATATTCGATACATCTGTCAGGAACAATCCTGAATTCACCATACTCAGTATGCGGATAATCAATCCTAACCTTTCAATTACACACCCTAGTATAGGCACCTCTCCTATGAGTTTGGCCTCCCAACCATGACCATCTGTCATCTTGGGAACTACACAGGTGGACAATCATCACGAAGTAGCCTCAGCTCAAACCTCGGCCGCAAGTGAACCCATACTAAGGTATATAAACTTCTAGTCAAGCCCTACCCAATTTCGAGTATTGTGGTTGTACGGTAAAATTGGAATGGTATCGCATCCGAACACAACCATCAGTTTTATAAAAGTGCTAAGGCTCATGCCTCAACATTTTCATCAGCAAAATCATCTGGTGTTTCAATAACACATGTCAAAATCATTTTAGTAGAATAACTCATCATTCTAAGGTTTACATAACCATTTTCACCAAGTATTACCATCTAAAGTGATCAAGCTTTATGCTTAGCACTAGACACTAAAGTTGGGGGTAAACACTAATGAGGGGCGGTAATCAAGTGTGACTTATCTAAGTATAATCTCATGCCTCGGGATGACATCAAGTTCTACCTAACTTAGGCCAAGTTTTATGCTCTTTATGCTACCTCTAATAACTTTCCAGAACTCATAAGCCACTAAGTAAACATAAATAAAAATCTTTGATAAAGAAATAAAATAATCAAGATTGCAAGTAAAACTGGGATTTAGGACATTCAAGTTTGTCTAATCAAGCATGCCTAATGCATTGCATAGGTTATCTAGATTTCACAGTTGCAAGTGTTAACTTGCAAAGTTAACTTGTATGGTGAAGCTTGCATAGGTAACATGCAAGTGGTAGCTTGCTAGGATGGCTTGCCTTGTGCAGTGCAGTGGTTGAAGTTCTCCTCTGCTTCTTCCTCATAGTATTCTCCTTCCTCTTCATATCCTTGGTTGGTACTAGCGCTCATACTAGATGATCTAGCAATATACTAGATGATCTACTTCTATTTAGCACACAAGGGCTCATACTAGATGATCTAGCATGATCACAATCATTACAAGAATTAAGGCAAAAGTCTTATTTATTTTGTTTTAGAAAAGTAATTTCTACTCATTGAAAAACTATTTAAGATTTAATATTCTCCAATTAAAACATGCGATCATGTTGACACATGTCATCACCACATATTTTAATACTTGGGAATGTGATTTAAAGTGGTGTCACAATTTAATAATGTTTAACCTTATTATTTTAATTAATTAAAGTGACTAGAAATGCCTATGGGGCATTTTTTATTACTTGTCCATTATTACTACAAGTAAACCTAGATATTTTTATATATTTTGAAAGGTCTTATAAAATGTGATTTTTAGTTGGAATCAACTCAAAAGCATTTATGGTTGAATTTTGAAAAATGTTTGAATGCAGAAAAGTCTCTCCCTTGTTATTTTTACTATAGGTGATCTATAATTTCAAATGGTTTGAATCGAACGGGCTTGGATTAAGAATTTCCATACCTTTGTAAAAAAATTGGTTTCATGCAATTTGATTCAGTAAAACTCTCTGAATTAATTTTTGAATCTACCGCTAGAACTAGGTTTGAAACTAAATAGATAAACCTAAATTCAAACTAACTGGGTCGCACGGGAATTCTAACTGGGCCGTCCCACAGCACACAGCGCACGCGGGGGCTGGTTATGTGGTGTCCCCACACGTTAGTGGGACAGGGGTTGCGAAGGGGTACGGGCTAACTACGACCGTAGGATTAGACTAAGGATCAACGGCTCACGGCCATCATCCTCGTCGAATAGAACACGACGGGTTTGAACCCTAGCGCGGCCAGTGGGGGTCTGGGGCGGCTCACCGGGGCTCAGGCGATGGTCGACGATGGGGGCGAACGACGAAGTCGACGACGACGGTTCTCCTGGTACTGGCGGCACCTCCTGGGGTGGCTCCAATCGATGGCGCCCTTCTCCTCTAGCAGCGGCAGGCTCTGGCGAAATTCCGGCGAGGGAGAGATCGCCTTGCTCTGGGAATAAGTGGGAAGGATCAGTGAGAGGTAGGGAGTGAGATGATGTGAAGAGAATGGATGGGGAAGGCCTCCTTTTATAGGCGAGCGAGAGAGGCCGAGCGACATGGGCAGTGCTCATCTGGGTCGGGGTTACATCGAGCTACGAGCATGGCTGAAGGTAGGGGACAGGGTGCGATCTCCTGGCGGTCCTCAACAACTTGATGGCACGACAAGGGGCGGTCGAGGTTGGTCGGAACGGGTCGACGCTCCGAGCGGCACCGATAGTAGTTTTGACGATGCATAGGTTCTACGGGTCGCGCAACGGCGAACGAGATTGTCTGGGAGATTCCTGGTGTCGCGGTGATTGCAGGCACGGGCGGCGAAGGCAAGGCGCGGTCTGTGCGAGCGTGTCGAGCGCGGCGAGCTGGCGCGCTCTGGACATGGCAGAGACAAACTGGGCACGTGTGTTCTCGGTGGTCCACGGCTTCTCAAGGCTCGAGGGATGGACAGAGGGTGGCGCTGGACGGTGGCGTGCTTCCTGGACACGGTGGCTAGGCGCGGCGATGGCTGGTTCTAGCTTGCCATTGTCGGCTGGCCGGGGTTGGCTCGGGCATGCACGGAATGGTGCATTGGTAGGGGTCTAGGTTGGTTCAATGCACTGGTTGGCATTAGGGGAGACATGGGTGATCAATGGGGAACAAGGTTTGGGGTGATCACTGCTCAAAACAGTGAAGTTTGGCCAAATTTGTTTTCTGTCTCCAAGTGTTTAATGAAATGGCCGAAAGAATTTCATATTTCAATTTTTGGATGAAACTTGGTGAGTGTACTGGTCACATACTAGAGAGTATCTGGTTGATTGGATTTGTCAAGGTGAACTGGTTTGGTTGGATTTTGAGAAATGGTAATCTTACCATATGAACTAGATTCAATTTTCAAATGTCACTTGAATAGGGTTGCCAAATGTTTCTATGGGTTTGCAAGGTGGGCTTGGGTTCACTTTCACTTGATCTAGCAAGGGGTGAAAAGAATTGGATTTGTTTCTGTTTGAAATCTTGGACTAGATACACTCAAAGTGGTCTAGTGAGCAAGATTGGCAAAAATGACAATTTGCTTATTTTGTTTGTTTTTGAATTTATCTTAATTTGGTTCTGCTTGGAAACAATTTAGATGATGTTGTTTTCATCTTTAAACCAATCCTTGCCATTCATAACAATCACACAAGTCCATTCAAGCATTCATGCATTCATAATGATTTAAATTAACAAAAGTTTTTGTTAACCCTAAATTTGGGTGATTGGAATTGATAACCTTGATTAATATTTTTGGGATGTTACACCTCGCTAGCTCCAATCTGCGCACCCCTATAACCTTCGGTATCGCCATTAAAAAAGAGCAGACAAGCAGGAGTAGGGTTTTCCCTCTGGGGGACTGAACCTGGGTAAACCTTGTGTCTCGTGTTTCTTGTCTGTTACCCGTTCCATGATCTCCAGTGTCCCCTCCTTCTCCAAAAGCCAAGTCCATAACAATGGGCATTGACTAGTCGAACCCTCGTAAATTGGCGTCGTCTGTGGGAACCGGGGATGCTAATGTTGCGGTCGGGATGGCCCCATCCACTACGATCTTCGAATCCTCTGTGACAGAGAACCATCTTCTATTCGGCGCCATTGACTTCGCCGCCCACTCTCTGGCAACCCGCAAGGACTTTGATTCTATGGGAGATGGAGTCAACATGATGTTCAGGAGCCTATGCTTCCTGGTAGGCAAGATTGACACCCTTCGCCTCCCTGAATGGGTGGTTCCTCCGGCGATCGCACCTACCTCATGGGTGACGCTAATCGGTGTCCTAAGCGCACCCTCGCTGATGTACAGTTCGGATGACTGCAGTAGCTGCAACTCTGATCTATGCGACCCTCCTATGGAGGGAGGAACCTACGATTTCAGACCTGAGAGCTGTGGGAGCAACGATCTCCCCTAGCGCTTCATGTGCGCGACCATTATTGATGCTCACAATGATAATGGAGCAAATCCACATGCTCCCCCTAAAGCTGTAAACGAAGGACCTATTCCTCCCCCGAATTCTTCATACCCCAATGCCACCAACGGTGACAATGCGGCCCGGCAGGATATCCACCTCAACGAGGCTGAGTGGGAGAGGGTTCGAGAGGCCGTTGCTATCTACGCACGCTTCTATTCTTGTTGGGCCTCCAAGTGCATAGGTTTGTAGAATAGCAACAAGTTTCCTTAAGTGGATCACCCAAGGTTTATCAAACTCAGGGAGGAAGAGGTCAAATGTATCCTTCTCAAGCAACCCTGCAATCAAGATACAAGAAGTCTCTTGTGTCCCCAACACACCCAATACACTTGTCAGGTGTATAGGTGCACTAGTTCGGCGAAGAGATAGTGAAATACAAGTAATACAGATGATTATAAGTAGTAACTGCAATCTGAAATAAAAGTGACAGCAAGCAAACATGTAACATGACTGATTATAAACGGTGTTTCAATGATTAGAAACAAGGCCTAGGGATCATACTTTCACTAGTGGACACTCTCATATAAATATCTTCTCTTCATTATGCTACTCTGAACTACTCTCCGGTTGGACGGCGTAGGCCTATAACAGCACACCTCAAAGTTCGCATTCCCCATCTAGATAACCCCACACTATCACCTTGAGCGCTAGATGGTTCCAACAAACACCACAAACTCATAGAGACATCCAACTCAAATTATACTCATGATAAGTATTTCTGTAATCTTTAGCCTAAGTGCCACACGGCGTGCACACTGTCAACTTCACATATATGGGGATAAGCGGAGATTAATTAAAGCACTTGAGTACCAGAGTAGATCTACTTATTGATGACCCACAAGTATAAGGGATCGCAATAGTCTTTGAGGGTAGTATAACCCAATTTATTGATTCGATACAAGGGGAGCCAAAGAATACTTATAACCCTTAACAACTGAGTTGTTAATTCAGCTCCACCTGGAAATAGTCTTGCTCACAGTAGTTTATCAGTAGCAACAGTTTTGTAGTAGAAATAGCAAAGTAACAGCAGCAGTAGAACAAAAGCAATAGTAATAATAGTAGCAAATAGTAGGATATGAGTGCGGTAAGCATAGGGATGGATGAACGGGCATTGCATGGATGAGACTATTCATATAACTTCAAGATCTAGGGCAATTGCATGTAAATAAGATAAAGCATCCAAGTACTAAACAATCATAGGCATGTGTTCCATATATAGTCATATGTGCTCGCAATGAGAACTTGCACAACATCTTTTATCCAGCCAGCCCGTTGCAGCGGGGCCTCAAGGGAATCTAATGGCAATTAAGGTACTCCTTTTAATAGAGTATCGGAGCAAAGCATTAACACTCCGTGAACACATGTGATCCTCATATCATAGCCATCCCCTCCGGCTGTCCCAATTTCTGTCACTTCGGGGCCTTTGGTTCTGGACAATGATATGTCTACACAACTTGCAGATAAGATCACAAACAATACTGTCATCATGAATCAATAACATGTTCAGATCTGAGATCATGGCACTCGGGCCCTAGAGACAAGCATTAAGCACAACAAGTTGCAACAAAGTCAAATAGCACTAATAAAGATACTAGGAACCATGCCCTAACAATCTTATTCGATTACATGATATATCTCATCCAATACCTACCATCTCCATCGCCTACAGCGGGGGATTACTCACTCATGGATGGTGGAAACATGGATGGTTGATGTAGAGGTGTAGGTGATGATGATGGCGATGATCTCCTCCAATTCCCCGTCCCGGCAGGGTGCCAGAATGAAGTTTCTGGTTTCGAATCACGGTTTCTGGTGGTGGCAGCGCAAAGGAACTCTTTCTGGAAAAACGTCACCCCCTTAGAGTTTTTAGGTCAGAAGGCTTTATGTAGGCGAAGAGGGAGGCTGAGGGGGTGCCCGAGGTGGCCACACCCCTCCCAGGCGCGGCCTGGGCTGGCCCGTGCGTCCAGGGGGTGTTGGCCCCTCGTGGCCCTCCTCCGTCTCATCTTCTGGCTCCGTGAATCTTCTGGTAAATAGGAGTTTTGGCATATTTTCCGGGATTTTTCCTGAAAGTTGTTTTTCTGCATAAAAACTAGACACCAAAGCAATTCTGCTGAAAACAGCGCCAGTTCATGTTAGTTGTATCCAAATCACACAAGTTTAGAGGAGAAACAATAGCAAAAGTGTTCGGGAAAGTAGATACATTTTGGACGTATCAACTCCCCCAAGCTAAGCTAATTGCTTGTCCTCAAGCAATTCAGTTGAAAACTGAGTGCGATAAAAGAACTTTCACAAACACATTTGCTTCATATGATGTATACATTCTCAACATATGATCAGTACTTAGACAATTCATAATAAAGAGTATGCAACTAAGTCTACTCAATAGTCATTGCAAGCTATGAAGAGATTTCAACACAATAATAATAAGTAGCATTAAACATAAACATAAGAAACATTGCAATGCTCATAAGATGGTATGATAGAGTGGTATCTCGCTTGCCTTTGATTGTAGAGAAAAATATAAATGCCAAGGTACCTCTGAAGTTCAAGTGAAGATTATAATTAAAGATATCAAAGATACAAGCATCAAAGTCATGACATAATTAACCAAGTTTTGAGACAAGCACATTACACTAAAAATGACAACTATGCTCTCAAGAAGGTGAAGAATAAGTGGTGACTCAACAAGGAAGTGAAAAGGTTTTGAAAAGTTTGAAAGGCTTCCAAATGCTGAAAGTATGGTACTCATTAGCTTTGAGCTCTCATTACCCCTATCATAGGCATCTTTAAGTGGTTAAGTTTAAAGTGAGGTCCAATATGAGTTATGTGCTTGATAGACCATAAACTGGAAATCTCATGTCCCTTGAGTACGAGGGCCCCTCCTCATGCTACTCAACTTTAGTTACCGGTAAGTTCTTGTCATAGTAAATACATGTGTATCATTGAGAACCGCCAACGGGGTACCCCTTGCACATGATACATGAGCTATCCCATATCAAAATGATAAGGCAAGCAGATGATACATCCAAAACGTATCTACTTTCCCGAACAATTTTGCTATTGTTTCTCCTCTAAACTTGTGTGATTTGGATACAACTAACACGGACTGAGCTGTTTTCAGTAGAATTACCTTGGTGTCTTGTTTTTGTGTAGAAAATCAATTATTAGGAAAAATCCCAGAAAATATGCCAAAAATTATATTTCACCAGAAGACCCACGGAGCCAGAAGACGAGACGGAGAAGGGGCCTGGGGGGCCCACACCCCTGCCAGGCGCGGGCCCACCTCTGGTCACGCCTAGGGGGTGTAGCCACCCTAGGCACCCCCTCGGGTTCCCTCTGCGCCTATAAGTTGCCTTTCGACCTAAAAGCAGGGGGGTTCGATAGTTTTCCAGAAAGAGTTCCACTCCGCCGCCGCCACCAGAAACCAAGATTCGGATCCAGAAACTCCGTTCTGGCACCCTGCAGGGGGAATTTGGAGAGGATCATCGCCATCGTCATCGCCAACGCATCTCCATCAACCATCGATGTTTACCTCATCTATGAGTGAGTAATCCCCCGCTGTAGGCTTGGGGATGGTAGGGATTGGATGATTTCTATCATGTAATGTAATAAGATCTGTTAGGGCATAGTGCCTAGTATCTTTATTAGTGCTATTTGACTTTATTGCAACTTGTTGTGCTTAATGCTTGTCACTAGGGCCCGAGTGCCATGATCTCAGATATGAACTTATTATTGAATCATTATGATAGTATTATTTGTGATCTTATCTGCAAGTTGTGTACACATATCATTTCCCGGATCCAAAGGCCCCCAAGTGACAATAATTGGGACAACCGGAGGGGATGACTGTGGTGTGAGGATCACATGTGTTCATGGAGTGTTAATGCTTTGCTCCGGTGCTCTATTAAAAGGAGCACCTTAATTGCCAGTAGTTCCCTAGAGGCCCCGTTGCCACGGGATGGCTGGACAGAAGATGTTGTGCAAGTTTTCATTGCGAGCACGTATGACTATATTGGAGCACATGCCTAGGATTTTTTAGTACTTGGATGCTTGTTATTATTTATTTGCAATGCCCTAGATCTTGAAGTTACATGTTTAGACTTGTCCATGCAACGCCCGTCCATCCATCCCTATGCCTACCGCACTCAAATCCTACTGTTATCGTTACTGTTACTATTGCTCCTGTTTTACTGCTGCTTGTTGCTTCGCTGTTGCTACTACAAACTGTTGCTACTAATAAACTTCTGTGAGCAAGAACTATTTCCAGGTGCAGCTGAATTTACAACTCAGTTGTTAAGGCTTGCAAGTATTCTTTGGCTCCGTGTGTCAAATCAATAAATTGGGTAATACTACCCGTGAAGACTGTTGCGATCCCCTACACTTGTGGGTCATCAAGACTATTTTCTGGCGTCGTTGCCGGGGAGCATAGCTTTATTTGTAAGTTCACTTGGATCTATTATTGTTCATTGCTACTCCTTTCATCATGAGTCTCGTGATGGAAAGTTCCCTATTTTACCATCCACTACAAGAAGAGGTACAGTCCTAAACACCTTTGTTGCTCTTGATTCACTGTCTGTTATAAGTAAGCTTGTCACACCACCACCACATATTCATGCTACACACACTTCTACTGCTACTGAATCTGAAACTGCTTTTGATGCTCATGATGTTACTTCTACTGTGCTTGATACGAGTAGTTCATTAGGTCCTTTCCTAGATGCTACTATGGCTAGTCTAGGAAATACCGAAACTCCTAGTGAAGACACTGTTCCACCTGTTAGCTCACCTAAGTCTAGCGAGAGTTATGATATTAATGATGGTTACATTTAGTTCACTGATGAATTTGTTGAAGAGTGCTGAAACACACATGGTACTAGTGCTATTAAGAGTCTCCTTGCTAGACGTACTATTATGCCTAAACTGTCCTCTGATCCTAAGTTTGCCACCTCTCCCATAGATATTAAAGATGAAGATTATGATTTCTCTCTTGATTTATCCTACTTGGACATTGTTGAGAAAGAACCTTTCTGTGGGACTGAAAATGAGAGTGTTGTGGCTCATATGAATGAGCTTTCTACTATGAGTGCTTTATTCTCTAATGAGTTTAAGATGCGCAAGTACTTTGTTACTAAGATCTTCCCTTTTTCACTAAAAGGATAAGCTCGGGCATGGTTTAATAGATTACCTCCTGGTTCCATTGATAGCCCTGATTGCTTGATTGCTTCTTTCTTCTAGAAATATTTTACTCCTAGTGCTAGACATGTTGCTTTGCAGAGACTTTTTGATTTTAAACAGGGAGAAGAAGAGAAATTGCCTGAGTCATGGACAAGGTTCTGTGCCTTGATTCATGCACATCCTGGATGTCCATTACCTAAGAATGAGCTTCTTGATATTTATTATAATGGACTAACTGATGATTCTAGGACATACCTATATAGCTTTGCTGATTGTGTTTTCAGGAAAAGATCTCCTACAGATGCTGAAGAATTAATGGCTAAGATAAGCAAGAATTATGATGATTGGACTTCAACTGAGCTAAATACACCTGAGACTAATTCCTGAACCAGATGTTCCTGAACCAGTTCCAACACGAACACCAAAGAAGAGGAGAGTTATTGCATTAAATGACGAAGTGATGAAGGAAGCTAAGAAGTGTCTAAATGAGAAAGGTATTAGAGCTGAAGATGTGAAGAATCTACCTCCTATAGAAGAATTATGTAAGCCAATTCCCCATTAGTCTACTATTGAGGTATACTCTCTCCAACACTTTGATGAAGGTGATATTCCTTATGGTAAGCCTCCTGATCAATGTTTAGAGGAACTTGACACATTTATTGTTAAAAAGGTAATTTTAATAAACAAGTTCAGAATCATTTATTGGAAAACTCTAGAGCTATCCATGAGTTGAAAGATATTGTGGAAAGAACTTCTAATGATATTAAAATGCTTTGTAGACACTTTCAAATGGTTCAAACCCAACTTGATCAACTTGCTAAGGTACAAAAGGATATGATAGTTGATGCTCCAGGAGATAAACATGCTTATGGAATTAGAACTAGGAGTGGTATAGCTACTCAAGATCCTTTATATCCTGAAGGACACCCTAAAAGAATTGAGCAGGATTCTCAACAAGGTGAGAGTAGTGGTAGTCCTCGTAAGAGAAAGAAAAAGAAACATAAGATAGTTGAGGAACCACTTGAACTGTTGTAGATCCGAATAGTATATCTGTATCTGATGCTGAAACTAAGAGTGGTAATGATAAAAATGATGCTCTTGATAAGGAGGAAGTTAAGGAAGAACCTGAGAAGCACACTAAGAACACTAGGTACACTAAGGAAGATTTTATTGCTAATAAATATGGTAAAGAGAGAGAACCTTGGGTGCAAAAACCTATGCCTTTTCCAGGTAAGAAACACAAGTCAAAGGAGGAAGAACACTACAACAAGTTTTGTCAGTGGATGAAACCTTTATTTTTGCAAATTCCTTTGACCGATGCTATTAAATTGCCTCCTTATTCAAAGTATATGAAGGATATCGTCTCTAATAAAAGAAAGATTCCTAATGAGGAGTTTTCTACTTTGCTTGCTAATTACTCCTTCAATGGTAAGGTTCCAAAGAAACTTGGTGATCCAGGTATACCAACTATTCCTTGTTCTATTAAGAACAATTATGTTAGAACTGCTTTATGTGATTTGGGAGCCGGAGTTAGTGTTATGCCTTTTTTCTCTCTACAAGAGACTCCAGCTAGAAAAGTTGATACCAACTGATATATCTTTGCAAATGGATGATAAGTCAACTACTATTCTTGTTGGTATATGTGAGGATGTTCCTGTTCAAGTGGCTCATAATTTCTTGGTTTTAACTGATTTTGTTGTGCTTGAAATGACTAAAGATGATAATATGTCTGTTATTCTTGAGAGACCTTTTCTTAATACTGTAGGTGTTGTCATTAATTGCAATCAAGGGAAAGTAACATTCAATATTAATGACAAAGAGCATACTGTTTATTTCCCCAAGAAGGTTGTTAGAAGCTATTGCCTGAATTCCATTGAAAATATTGAGAGCATCAAGGTTGGAGAAATATATTGTCCCCAGGACTTGATCAACCTTGTTAACAAAAGGATTTTAATGAACAAAATAATGTTTTCACTGTGGTTATACTTGCTTTCTTTTACTTTTCTCCTTCCTAGTCTTTGCCTTTCTTTTGCTAGCTTTGGTTTTGTTAGTTGTTTACTTGTTAGTTTGTCTTAGAGCTCCTGTAGTTTGGCTTTTGGTTTGCTTTTGCTTCTTCTGAAAAAACTGTTTCTGCGAGAAAATTAATTTTCATACGCTAAAAATTGGCCAAAAATAAAGTTTGCCGAAATATCCCAAAAATTCAAAATAAATTTTTCCTCGAAAAAAGGGGCAGAGAGACACCAGAAGTGACCCAGGGGGCCACCTTAGGCCACCACACCCATGGTAGGTGCGACCTACCTATGGGCGGCGCCTGGGGGTCTGACCCACCTGGGCCCCTCCAGGCTGCCTCCTCAAAGCCATCTTCTTTCTCTCTCCCAAAAACACCGGAAAACTTGATCAAGCTCAAGTTCTTGCTGTTCTTGCTCGTGATTTTTGATCTCCTTGCTCAGCTCCTCTTTGCTGCTGATTTTTGGAGAGATTGTTCCATGGTATGTGCCTCCTCCACTTGTCCAATTAGATTTGTGATTGGTAGATTGTATCTTGAGTATTTTGCTGCTATAGGTGACAGGTTGTTTGAGCTTGCATGCTTGTTCTATGCTTAGAAATTTCATTTTGATGCATGTGTAGTCCTCTAGCAAGCTCCTATAGTAGTTGCTCATCATTTATCAACTTAGAAATCACTTGGTTTGATGCTTGTCTAAAATTTGAGAAAAGGGAAGTCATGGACTACCACACATTTGGTGAAATATTTGAGGGTGATGCACCTCGAAGGGCAAGGATTCCAAGATCATCCATTAGTGTCAGGCCCTCATACAATTTGGTTACGAGGGAGATGAGGGGGATGCGCATCCCTCCGCCTTTCCTTGCCAAACCTTCTTGCGGGCTGCTGGGATTCTTAATGATTTTATGACCTTGGTTCGGAGGGCTGGTCTAACGAGTCTTATGCAGGATGAGAGCACACAATATGCTACGCTCATGAAAACATTTGTGGAGAGTTTCTCCTTTACTAACAGTGTGTTCCATCCAGATGTTTCTTTCAAAGTTTATGGCAGGTCTTACCATATGACATTGAAGAAATTTTGTGGGGCTCTTGGACTTGGTACAACTGGGTCAGCAAATGCCGTTGTGGTGGCACGGCAGATGCCATGGGTAGGCTAAAATATGGGGCCAATGGATGCTAGAGGGATCTGGGGAGGGAAGATGTAGTTGAATCTACACACAGAAAACTAACATAAAGATCTTTATTTCTCCTTTTCCTGGCTACAAGTGCTCCTTGAGCTGTATACAAGTGGAGAAGAAGAACTTTACCAGCCTAACGGTACCAAATGGGTCGATCCCCTTCTCAGATTCCAAGCCTCTCCTTATAAAGGGGAGCCTTGGCTCCTCTAGGGCTGACGTGGCAAGCATATTCGAGGAATATGCTTGTCCCAATATAGTAATTCGGAGGCCTCCTTTCCGTGTCGCCCTTCTAATGACGGCAAGGTTCCAGAGAACCCCACCTGCACGCCTCGGGCTCCAGGACTGTCATCTCCATGACCTCCTTCTGCCCTTCTGTCACTCTGCGCCTTGTCCTTTATGTTTGGTTCTGCTCAGATTCTTCCTAGCCCGTGACTAGAGTTTGACTATAGGCTCCTCCTTCTCCCTCAAGCTTCATGTTACTCGGCCCTGTCTCGCTTAACTCGGCTTGGCCGTTACCTGCAATTATATTATTTGGGCTGACCCGTCCGACTTACACAGTACATCGGTCGGGTCACGTACTGCCCCTCTCTTAAATGTCCTGCTCATGCTTACCTCGGCCGACCTTTACAGGATTCGGCCGATTTAGCCATTAACTCGGAATTGGACGGGGATCTTCCTTTTGTCTTCCCCCGTCCTGACCCTATCCGGGGTCACCTCCCCAACATTAGTCCCCGAAGCTGGTATGGTCCTGCCTATAACCTCGGCCGAGCCATATCAGTTTCCCAATATTCAATTCTCCTAGTTTCCGAGTTACTTTTCCCTCGTCCGAGGTATCCGCGCATCTTCTCGCGTATGCCTCGTCCTACGTGTTACACTCATCATTGTTTCCCTAGTTTTTTGTTCCTCTATAGTGCCCACTGACAGGCTACAGTAATTACTGCGCCTGTCGCGTCGGCGCTGCAATGCCTCGCGCATCGTTTCTGTCAGGGATCGTAATCCTCTCTTGCATCGTGTGGTCGTTGGTGCGGTTCCACTCAGCGGCGCGCGGTTATGCCGCACACACGATCTACACAGTTAACGCCCGCACGCACGATCCCACTACCACTCAGGCCGCGTGGTTATAAAGAGGGGCGCGTGGCTGGGAGATTTACTTTCCTCCTCTGCTTCCTGTTGCCCTTCTTCCTCCTCTCGCTTCCACGCCTGTTCGTTCTTCTGCCGCCGTGCGCCCATCGGAATCTTCGACGGCGAGGCTCCCATCGCTTTGCTCCGTCGACCCCGTCCCCGTATACTTGCTCCGGCGCCGTTGCCGGTGAGTTTATCCGGTCTTATTGCCTAGTTTATTCTCTAGACGCATCTGCTTCTTCTTAGATTTCCTGCGGCGGTTCCTTCTCCGCTCCGCCGCCGTTTTCGCGTAGGATCACGACGGGGCCTTGCAGTTCTAGGCTTCGCTCCGCCGCTAGTTCATCCTCCGTAGATTCCTCCGGCGACCCTATGTCGAGCTCTGTTAGCGGTGCGCTTATTGAGGATGACGATGCAGCGTCTGGGCCCGAGCGGGGCTCCTGGCAGGGCTCTTCCGTCACCCGCCATGAGATTGAGTGGTTAATCCGAACTCGCCGGATTCTTGCCGAGGTAGCCTGTCGCTTACCCGGCAGTGAATCTTCTCTAGTTCTCAAGGAGGGCGAGTATGTCGTCTTTATGTCACACTTTGGGCGAGTATGTCCCCCTTAGCGATTTTGCTAGGGAGTTCCTTGATTACTTCGGCCTGCAACCGCATCATCTTCTGGCTAATGCCATCGCTTCTCTTTCCGCCTTTATTTCTGCTTCGGAAGGATACTTCGGCCTATGGCCGTCTGTGCACGTTTGGTCAAAGTTCTTTCAGATCCGTTCCAATGTTGTCCCAGACAAATCCCTTCAACCTTCCGAGAAACTGCTCACCTAGTGCGGAGCTGCGTCAATCACACCTCGGAGGAAATCCGAGTTTCTTGCGTTGCAGGTCTAGAGTCATGCAAGAAATGGCATAAATCGTTCTTTTATGTCAAGAATTCTGGGAAGGAGGACAGGATTTGGCTCCCTGCTTTTTCCATTGGCCCCCCTTTCAAGAAGAACTGGACTTATAATCCGAGGAAGAGTCATGCTCTGGCCGAGGCCTTTGAGATTCGGCTGAAGGAACTGATCCGCTCCGGGCTACGCGGCAAGGATCTGATGACTACCTTCGTCAGCAGCCGGATCTGCCCATTCCAGAAACGCATGCATAAGCTCTGCTATATGAGCGGTCCCCTTGATCCCAACTGAGTCTCAACGGTGGAGCTGGATAATTACCTTATCTTCAAGCGCGTCCGGGCTATCTTTAAGACAGAGATGCCGGAGGACTGGGCCTAGGGACTGAAGCCGTTCACCCGCGAGCATCCCCCTCCCAGAGTAAGTTCTCGCAGTTGTGTTTTGCCTTTTAATCGCATCTGTGATTTCCCTTTAAATTTCTCTCTTTCTTTTCCTGCAGAGGTTCGAGGAGCAGAAGATGGAGGATGCCGAGGTTTTGTCTCTCCCGTGGCCCGCGGATCAGAACACTCCGGACAGCGGGGAGCCGGACTCGGAGGAGTTCGTTCCCAAGTCGGACCTTGTTCCGGCTCGTGCCCGTGGCAAGACTCCGGCCCACGAGGAGGAAAGTGATTCGGACGAGGTCCAAGTTCTTGAGGTAGTTGCCGCAATGCCAATTTCTTATGCATTTCCGGCCTCTACTTTCTCAGCTAATCCGGCCGGTCAGGTTAACAACGCCGAGCCTCTCGCCTCCCGACCTCCCGTTACCTCGGGGAATCGTAGCGCTCCAGCTGGTGCCTCGGAAACAGCTCCCAAGAAACGAATGAAGAAGTCAGCCCAGCACCCTCCGAAGCGTAAAACTATGCCCGGGGTTACTGGGTGAGTTGCTTTTTATTTGTATTTCTTGTTTCTCTCTTTCTGTCTTTTGACCTAATCTTTTTTGCCTTTGCAGGGCTCCTCTTTCTGTTAAGCCTAGTGGTCCTAGCATGATGAGTCACACGACTCGGCCGCCTTCTCCTCCGCCTCCTGAAGATACTAGAGTTCCTAGTCCTGTTCGCATCAACTCTCCTCCTGCTCCGAATCAAACGTCATCTTGCCAGGATGCGCCTGAGGTCTTTCCTGCTGATGCTGATATAACTCGGCCAGTAGATATTTCTACCGAGCCTGCTGCCTCCTCCGTGAATCCCGGAGTTCCCCCGAGATCCCTTCGACCCCCGCAGCCTTTACTGCGACTCCTAGTCCAGCCGAGGATATCAATATCTCGGCGCCCTCAGAAACCATAATCCCTCGACCCCCCAAAAATGCCGTTCCGAGTGCCGAGGTAACGGCTCCTGCCGACGCCTCTTTTAAGGCAAAAAAGATCATCGTCACCAAACCTCCCTCATCCCAGAAAGGGCTTGCCAGCTCTTCTCAGCCTACAATTGCTGATGCGCTATGCAAGGGGGTTTCTTCTGCCAAGACAATTGTTACCCCGGCTGCTGATACACAGCTCGCTCTTCACAAGAGTCCCGCGGCGGCGGTGGCTACACAACACATCCGAGGTAAAGTCCTGACTCTTACAGAGAGTGGGAATAGCCTCGGCTCGTTGGTTGAGTATTCCAATAATTGGAATGCTGCTGATCAGCTCGAGGGCAATCCAAGCAGCCAGCCCTTTCAACTCTCTGACATCAGCAGTCGCTTACATCTGGCTGCCAAGATCATTCTTGACAACGACAAGATGAATGAGGTAATTGTTTTTATCGACGTTTGATTAATCATTTGAATGATATTATATATACTCTAGTCCCCGAAGCTTGCAACCGAATAATTTGTTATTCGTTTGGAAGTTTTATTAGGCTTTGCCTGGTTCAGTTTTATCTTAGTGTTCGACTATCCATCTACCGAGATCCGAATCAAGCTTTGCTTGATTTGGATCTATCTGAGTTTCGAATATCCAGCCACCTAGATCCGAGTTAAGTTTTTCTCGACTCGGTTCTGTTTTAGTTTTGAATATCCAGCCACCTAGATCCGAGTTAAGTTTTGCTTGACTCGGATCTGTTTTAGTTTTGAATATCCAGCCACCTAGATCCGAGTTAAGTTTTGCTTGACTCGGATCTGTTTTAGTTTTGAATATCCAGCCACCTAGATCCGAGTTAAGTTTTGCTCGACTCAGATCTGTTTTAGTTTTGAATATCCAGCCACCTAGATCCGAGTTAAGTTTTGCTTGACTCGGATCTGTTTTAGTTTTGAATATCCAGCCACCTAGATCCGAGTTAAGTTTTGCTTGACTCGGATCTGTTTTAGTTTTGAATATCCAGCCACCTAGATCCAAGTTAAGTTTTGCTTGACTCAGATCTTTTTTAGTTTTGAATATCCAACCACCTAGATCCGAGTTAAGTTTTGCTTGACTCGGATCTGTTTTAGTTTTCAATATCCAGCCACCTAGATCCGAGTTAAGTTTTGCTTGACTCGGATCTGTTTTAGTTTCGAATATCTTATTGCTATATATTTTGTTGCTTAGGTTGCGCATGACCGGTGGACCGCCAAATTCCAAAGGCTGCTTTTCGCACATAAAAAATTGCAAGATAAGTATGAGAAGATCATTCCTGTGGTGAAGAAAGCTGGTAAGTTAACAAACTTTTGCATTATCCCTAAAGCTCTTATTGTTTTGGACGTGAGGTGTTAGCTCACTTTGCTGGTAAATAGGTAACATCAACAATCTTAACATCCGTCTTGAGAAGAAAGTCAAGGCCCTGGAAGGTTAGTTACTCTTTTACTTTACATACTTCCATTTGAAATGTGCACTGGGTTTCTTTTAACCCTTTTGGCTTTGGTAAAGCCGAGTTACAAACTTTTGCAGCGTCACATCAATACTGCACACCTATGCCTGATATGATGCTGCATTTTTTAGAACAAGCCGCTACTCACTCGGCGCAGCTGAAAGATAAAGACGACGAGATACTTTGCTTGCGCGCCGAGGTGGAGTCCCTCAAGCTCTCTCAGAAGTCTGAGTTAGAGAAAGTTGACCAGGAGTTCTCCGAGGAGAAGAATCGGCTAGCTCTGCAATTGCAGAAAAATAAAGAACTCCTCGAGGCTGCCGAACTCAAGACACGGGCGATGAGCGAGGAGATCACTCGCTTTGAGAAAACCAAGGGTGACTGGGCAAGATCTTCAGAGAATGCTGACCTATATTCATCGTAAGCCTCTGACCGTGGCCGAGTTATCTTTTTCCCTTTCTTACTGTTGACCGACGTACTTTTGTTTTGCGTAGACCATTTTCCAGAAGCTAAGCCTGTGAGCTCTAGAGCGGTGGTTAATGCTCGTGTGCACCGAGGTGTTCCTGCTGATGCAATCCCGGAATACTCGATGGAAGATTACTTGGTTGCCATTGGCGCTGCCGTTGGTCCGATGAAGATTATGGGCAGGGACTTGGTGTAAGCAGCCATTCGGGCCTACCATGTTCTTTGTCTGAATACTTCTGGGACTCCTGATATTGATGAGATCAAAATCCTGGTGGAAAGATTGATGGCATCCCAAAACCAGTTAAATCTCTAGAGGGAATCCGCTGGACGAGCTGGTGCTGATATGGCGCTCACAGTAGTTATGTCATGGTATGAGGATATTTCCCTTGATACCTTGATAAATTTGCGCACTGGCTCCTGTTGGGTTGAAGATCCGGAATTCGTCGCTCGCCGAGAAGCTCGCGCCTTTCAGCTTGTTGAGTATGCGGACGTGCATAACTGGATTGAAGGGCCGAGTTTACTTTCTAACCCGGCGGATGAGGTAGAAGTTGAAGATGCCTCTGATGATAAATCAGCCGACCAGGGCGAGGATGAGGGCGACTCAGATACTTCTGATGATTCCAGCGCGAGCTCGGATGGCAATGGCAACGCGCGATCCTCCTCCAAAGGGATTGGACATTCTCAAGCTCAAGCTGATGTTTCTCACCAGCCCCGGGCTTCCTCCGAAGTCGCTCCTGGTTCTGCGGAGGGCGAAGCAACTTCGGCCGAGGTGCCGTCTACCTCGGAGCACCCAGTACCTGACCAAGTCGCTTCCCCTTAGGTTTAAAAAACTCTAAGTCGTTTCTTATCCCCGGTATGCCGAGCGTATGATGTATATGAAACAATTGTCTGACTTTCTGTGCGGTATGAACCTCTTTTGCCTTTTGTCGCTGAGGCACACATGGTTGTGATCATTATTATTTTGTTTAAACTGATCCTGTTTGTTCGAATCTTTGCTTTGGTAGCCTTCAATTTCTTAAGTTCGGAGTGTATGTTTGCCTTTGTTCTACCGTAGTTCGGCGTTTAATATTGCCTGACTTTGATAAACTTCACAACAAAACCACTGTGTTTTGGACTTTTAACCAAGTTGTAAATCTCGAAAACCGTATATGGGGAGAGCGAAATAATATCACTCCGAGTACCGAAGTTTGATACGCATTTTTCTAACAAGGGACAATTGTGGGGCAGTTCTCTAATCATTGCTCTAGAAATCAAGACTTAACACATCACTACAAATGCAAAATAATATTGTGCAGTCCTCGAGTCATTGCTCGAGGTGCCGAGGTTTAATGCATAACCCAAACTCAAAAACGAAATATGGCAGTCCCCGAGTCATTGCTCGAGGTGCCGAGGTTTAATGCATAACCCATACTTAGAAACAATATAGGACAGTCCCCGAGTCACTGCTCAAGGTGCCGAGGTTTAATACATAACCCAAACTTAGAAACAATACTGGAGAGTCCCTGAGTCACTGCTCAAGGTGCCGAGGTTTAATACATAACCCAAACTAAAAAACAAAATATGGCAGTCCCCGGGTCACTGCTCAAGGCGCCGAGGTTTAATACATAGTTGATACTTCGCCCTGAAGCGTACAATACAACATGTCATAGATGACTCCTATGAGTAAAATTGACGAAGTAAAGCTATGTTCCATGGTCTTTTCGATTCTTCGCCGGCTTTGTCTGCCTTGTTCTTTTCTGGTGACTGAGCATCAATTAGGTAATACGCATCATTGTGCAATGCTTTGCTCACGATGAACGGTCCTTCCCACGGGGGTGAGAGTTTGTGCATGCCGGCTGTGCGCTGCACTACCCGAAGAACCAAATCTCCTTCTTTAAACACTCTTGGATTTACTTTCTTGCTGTGATATCGTTGCAAGTCCTGCTGATAGATAGCTGATCTTGATAGTGCCAACTCCCTGGCTTCTTCTAGCAGATCGACATCATCTTGCCGAGCTATCTCATTTACCTCAGCGGTCGTATACTGGGTAACCCTTGGCGAGTCATGTATTATGTCGGCCGGAAGCACGGCTTCTGCCCCATATACCAGAAAAAATGGTGTATACCCTGTTGACCTGTTTGGGGTAGTTCTGAGGCTCCATAGTACTGCTGGTATTTCCTCAATCCAACAGCCTGCCGACCTTTGCAGTGGTTAGACGAGTCGTGGTTTTATTCCGGACAATATTAGTCCATTAGATCTTTCTACTTGCCCATTAGATGCTGGGTGAGCCACCGAGGCGACATCTAGTCTTATGTGTTTTTCTTGACAGAATCTGGCAAAGGCTCCTTCAGCGAAGTTTGTACCATTGTCTATAATAACGCTGTGTGGGTAACCATATCTCAAGATAATATCTTTGAGAAACTTTACTGATGTGGGCCCATCACACTTCTTTATTGGTTTTACCTCAATCCATTTTGTGAATTTGTCTACCATGACTAGGATGTGGGTCATCCCGCCCCGGGCCGGCTTGAATGGTCCCACCATATCTAAGCACCATACCGAAAATGGCCAAGTAATTGGTATTGTTTTCAACTCGGATGATGGCATATGTATCTTGCTGGCATATCTCTGGCAACCATTACATTTTTCCACCAGTTCTTTGGCCTCTTTCAACGCTGTTGGCCAATAAAATCCATGCCTGAATGCTTTGGCGACTAAAGCTCTGGATGAGGCGTGATGCCCGCATTCTCCTTGATGTATATCTAGGAGGATCTCCTGGCCTTCCACCGAATCCACACATCTTTGCAACACGCTTGTGACGCTCCTTTTATACAGCTCATTGTTTATGAGTGTATAAGCTTTAGCTCTTCTCACTGTCTGTCTAGCCAATACCTCATTATTCGGCAAAATCGCATCTTTAAGGAAAGAGAATATGGGTTGCGCCCATGTTGGTATGATTTTTTCTGGGGTAATCTCACTATCTATTTCCATATTTTCCGCCGACATAACTACCTCGGATTTTTCCAGATCCATCCGTGTATCGGCCGGGTTCATTTTTGTAAATTCCGAGTTACATTCCTTGTCAATTTCCATCGGCATACTATTCTCTCTTGATTTCACCGGAATAAAGATGGATTCGGACTCTGGTGATGGTGTTATTGACGGTTTTCTCAGGTGCTCTAGGGCGATACCTGGGGGAATTGATTGCCTGGTTGATCCGAGTTTTGACAATGTGTCTGCGGCGTCGTTTTCTGCCCGAGGTATATGATGAAATTCACATCCATCGACGCTCAGTTTTTGCACATGAAACCTATATAAGGCCATATTGGCATCTAGCGCATCCCAATTGCCTGAGACTTGTTGCACTACCAGATCCGAATCTCCGTAACATAAGATTCAGCGTATCCCAATCTCTTTTGCCACCTTTAATCCATGGACGAGTGCTTCATATTCGGCTACATTGTTTGATTTGGCAAAATGTATTTACAACACATATTTCAGCTGATCTCTTTTTGGCGAGGTTAACACTATTCCTGCCCCCAAACCGTTTCTCAGTTTGGAACCGTCGAAGTGCATCGTCCAATAGCTCGGATCTGGTAATGGTGGCTCATATTGCACCTCGGCCCAATCCATGAAGAAGTCGGCCACAGCCTGAGATTTGATTGCATCTCGCCTATCGAACTGCGGAGCATAAGGTGACAATTCAATTGCCCATTTAGCTATTCGGCCACTTGCATCTTTGTTGCTTAATATGTCGGCTATGGGTGCTTCACAGATCACTTTGATGGGGTGCTCTTCGAAGTAATGTTTGAGTTTCTTTGCTGACATGTATACCCCATATGCCATCTTCTGAAAATGTGGATAATTTTTCTTTGAGGCTGATAATACCTCGCTTAGGTAATATACCGGCCTTTGTACTGATTTATCATTTTCAATTCGTTCCACCACGATCACAGCACTTACTAATCTGTTCGTGGCGGCTATATAAAGTAACATAGGCTCTTTTGACAATGGAGAAGCCAGGATTGGCGTTGTGACCAACATCTTCTTCAATTCATGGAACGCATTATCTGCTTGTGGTGTCCAAATGAATTTATCAGATTTTTTCATCAGTTGATAAAGTGGTAATGCTTTCTCTCCCAGCCGACATACAAATCGTCTAAGCGAGGCCAGGCAACCTCTGAACTTCTGTACGTCATTTAGGCATCTCGGCAATTCCATCCTTTCTACTGCTCTTATCTTTGTTGGGTTGGCCTCTATACCTCGGCTAGATACGAGAAAACCGAGTAGTTTTCCCGCCGGTACACCGAAAGTGCATTTTTCCGGGTTAAGCTTCATTCGGAACCTTCTCAAGTTCGCGAAAGTCTGCCGAATATCATCCAGTAGCGTTTTGCTTTCTTTGGTTTTGATAACCACATCATCTACATATACTTGTACATTTTTTCCTATCTGGTCATGCAGACATTTTTGCATACATCTCTGGTACGTTGCCCCTGCGTTACGCAGGCCGAATGGCATGGTGCGATAGCAATAAGCCCCGTACGGGGTAATAAAACGCAGTCTTTATTTGATCGGCTGGATTTAACGGTATCTGATGAAAACCAGAATACGCGTCTACAAATGATAACAGTTCACAACCAGCAGTCGAATCAATAACCTGTTCTATTCTAGGTAAAGGAAAAGGATCTTTTGGACACGCCTTGTTCAGGTTCGTGTAATCAATACACATTCGCCATACAATGGCTACATTTTGGTCATCCTTCTTCTTTTCTACTAGCACCGGGTTTGATAGCCAATCCGGATAAAGCACCTCCATGATGAACCCGGCCGCAAGGAGCCGAGCTATCTCATCCCCTATTATTTTTCTCCTGTCTTCGGCGAAGCGGCGGAGAGGTTGCTTCACCAGCCTTGCTCCTGGCCTTACATTCAGAGAGTGCTTAGCCAACTCCCTCGGCACACCTTGCAAATCCTGAGTTGACCATGCAAAGATGTCCCGATTCTCACGGAGGAAGTTGGTGAGCTCGCTTTCCTATTTAGCATCTAGGCCGGCACCAATGGTGACGATGCGCTCTGGGAACTGCTCATCTATCTGGAACTTTTTTGTTTCTTTAGTCGGCTGGAAAGAGACACTTCCATGTGGATTGGCCAATGCCGGCATATTCAGTTGCGCCGACTGAGCGAGGGCCGCTACCTCCTGAATCCTTCTTGTTTCTCTTGCTATCACCAATGACTCGGCCAGATTTGATCCGGCTGAAGCGCATTCCATTGACTTCCTGTAATCTCCTGCTACTGTTATCACCCCTTGTGGTCCGGGTAGTTTCATTTTCAGGTAAGTTATGTGGCAGCTGCTCATGAACTTTGCCAATGCCGGTCGTTCGAGTAGAGCATGATAACAGCTCTCTAGATCCACCACCTCAAACTCCAGATTTTCTGCTCTGCAGTTATCCCTTGTGCCGAATAATACATCTACTCGAACCTTACCAATGGGTTCGCATGAAAGCCCTGGCACTATTCCATGGAACGTGGTTCTCGTGGGTTGCAGCATATTCTGCGATATTCCGAGTTTATGCATTGTATCCTTGTACATGATATTGATACTGCTCCTATTGTCAATGAGTACTTTTGAAAATTTCACATTAATGCTCGGTCCAACAAATGTCGGATCTATCACGAGTGCGTACGACCCCGGACTCGGCATTATTTTGGGGTGATCTTTTATGCTCCAAGTTACTTCCTGATCTGACCAAGGTACGTATCTTGGTACTGCCGGCATAACTGCATTTACTTCCATATGCCGGCGCTGTACGCTTTGCATGTCTTGCTGTTCTATTGTGAACACACAATATGATTGATGATGTTCCCTGTAATCATTGCGTCCATTATTTCCTGGGTTCGTCCTTCCATCCGGACCCTGATGTATCACTTGATGCACTGCATATCCCGGTCCGAGTTATCATACCTCGGGGGAGGAGGTGGCAACATTAGTTGCTGTGCATTTGTTCCAGTCAACTGCGGCTGATGCGCCTGGTGAGAAGTTGCTTCCATGCCCGCCGGGTTACCCATTGCATTTTTCATCCACGCGCATTGCCGAGTTGTATGATTGGCCGGCTTGGCCGGGTTTGAAGTATGAAACTTACACGGTTGATCTAACATAGACTCAAACGTGTACTTCGGCCTTTCCTGCCATTGCTTCTTCTGTTCTGGTATCCACTGTCTTTTCCCTTCATTCCTTGGTGTCCATTGCTGAGGGCCATTCTTCTGCCGCTGACTGCTTCCGTGACTCGGCTGATCTTGTACTACCGCTGCCACCTGATTAGAGGCATACCTATAATCCAGTCTTTCTTCTCTTCTTCTTCCTCTGAACTCATTGCGCCTTGATGACCCGGCTGCATCTCTTGCATATTGATCTTGATGCTCCCGATGATCTGCCGACATTAATTCTGGTTGTGTCGGATCTCCCAATGCATACGAATCCGCTATCCTGATGGTTTCTGCCAAAGTGGTTGGCATATCCCTTTGCAATCGCTGCCACAATACACTGCCATAACGGCATCCTTGAGCAAACCAAGCTATTGCTTGTGATTCTATAACTCCCTCGCATGAGTTCCTGAGGTTGCACCACCGAGTCAAAAACTCTCGGTCTGTCTCATTCGGCCTTTTCTTGCACATTGCCAGCTGCTGTGGCCTGTTTGGCCTCTTGTAAGTACTGGTGAAGTTGCTGACGAACATCTCTTCAAAATCTAGCCAACAGTTGATACTGCCTGCTGGCAGGTTATTCAACCATACTCTAGCTGGCCCTTCCAACATTTGCGGGACATATCGTACTGCCCATCGCAAGTTTCCGCCAGCTATTTTTACAGCAGTGGCATAATCAATCAACCAATCATGTGGTTTGGTGCTCCCATTATATGTTTTTGTGCCTCTTGCCAGCTGAAAGTTCGGCACTGGCGGATCGCCCATGATCCGTGGTCCGAAGCATGCCGGGCCTGGTGGACCTTGTTCTTCTAACAACTCGGACCGGTATAGCCGGTCCAGTTTTAGTCTTGCATCACTTGATGGCAAATCCCTGTATACAATTCTCTCTTGCATTCCATAGTGGTTATTCCCACCATGACCCGCATATTCCATATTTGAGTAACCATCATTGTACCTCTCATTTGCCTGATTTTGGTGAGTTGGTCTTACTTCTCTTTCATGCCGAGGTTCATACCTCGGCTGAGGATTGGGCGGCAGATCTCTCCTTCCTTCTGCCGGGATATTGTTTTCATGATTTCCACTTCCGAGGTCTTCATTACCTCGGCTTCCGTTGCCTCTGTCGGTACGGTGGGGGTTTCTTTTGCCATTGTTATCTCGGCTTCCCATGCCTCTATTCTCATTCACCTTTTCAGCCACTGCCGGATCATACGGTACAATCTGCTTGTTTCTTTTTCCTGAGGTTACCGCTCTATCTTTTCGCGTATTGTTTCCGGGCGAAGATGCAGCTGCCACTGAAAGTGCAGGTGCTGCTCCAGCCGAATGAACCATACGTGATGCACCAGGTCTTGCTGGGTTTGCCTTAATTATTTCCTCATTCTGCTGGTTTGCAATGCGTACTAGCTCATTCTCCCTTTCTTGCTGTTTTTGCCGGGCTTCACCGGTCAGCCCCTCCAATTCTAGAGCTGCGGCATTTGCCGCCCTTAGGTTTTTCGCCGGGGTGTTATACCTCGGCAAACCTAGATCGACTGAATCTGCTTTATGAGCTTCATGCTCTTTGTTGATATCATTCATGAGGTTCTTTCCTCTTATCCTTAAATCATCAACCCGCTCAGGGTCAACATCTAGCTTATTTGCCTTAGCATATTCTCGCAGGGTCCTGTTTAGGGACTCCCGCAACTCCGACACCTTTTTTGCTTCTACAAGTACTTTATGCCTAGTTTCCTCCAACTCTGCCTGAGCATTAGCCGGATCAACTATTGGTGCCACAGGCGTAGTCAAGTTATCTATAGTTGCCTGGAGAATATTCTCTGGTCTTTCCAGAGGTGGCCATCTTACCCTTGGTGCCCTTGGGGTTGTCTCCTGCACCTCGGCTGGCTTTGCTGCCGAAGGATCTACCTCGGTGGGCTGTGGAGCTACCTGTCTTGCGGTCACCTGTCCTCCTGTCACCGGCTCCTTTCCCGATCCGGCGCCTCCTGCTGCTACCTGTACTCCTGCTTCGACCATCACCTCGACGCTGCTGGTGGAGTACTCCCCACGCAGATCGTTCACAGCACTGAGGGGAGGCTCTCCTGCAAAAATGACTCGGTGAGGGTAGACGCAGGAGGTGTCGACGCCGACGTAGATCTGGTGCATGCCCAGGTTGATGAAGATGCCGTTGCACGGGGGAGTTTTTCCCCTGAAGCTTCCTGCGTTGTCACTGACGTAGTCGCAGAGATCGAATCTCTGAACTAGGCCAGAGACCACGCGCTCGCCAGTGTGGATGAAGTTTCCCGTCCGGATCTTGACTCCAGCTAGCACCGCTGCTGGCCCCACGGTGGGCGCCAACTGTCGTGGTGGTGGCACGACAGATGCCATGGGTAGGCTAAAGTATGGGGCCAATGGATGCTAGAGGGATCTGGGGAGGGAAGATGTAGTTGAATCTACACACAGAAAACTAACATAAAGATCTTTATTTCTCCTTTTCCTGGCTACAAGTGCTCCTTGAGCTGTATACAAGTGGAGAAGAAGAACTTTACCAGCCTAACGGTACCAAATGGGTCGATCCCCTTCTTAGAGTCCAAGCCTCTCCTTATAAAGAGGAGCCTTGGCTCCTCTAGGGCTGACGTGGCAAGCATATTCGAGGAATATCCTTGTCCCAATATAGTAATTCGGTGGCCTCCTTTCTATTGGAATTATGCCCTAGAGGCAATAATAAAGATGTTATTATTATAATTCTTGTTCATGATAAAGTTTATATTCCATGCTAGAATTGTATTAAGCGGAAACTTTAATACTTGTGTGGTTTATGAACAACACCGTGTCCCTAGTATGCCTCTATGGACTAGCTCATTGATTAATGATGGTTAAGGTTTCCTAACCATAGACATGAGTTGTCAATTGATAATGAGATCATATCATTGGGAGAATGATATGATGGACAGACCCAAACTAAGCGGAGCAATTAGATCGTGCCATCGTGTTCATCTTTGCGAAGCTTTTCTTATGTCAAATATTGTATTCCTTAGACCATGAGATAATACAACTCCCTGGTATCGAAAGAAAGCTTTGAGGTCATCAAACGTCATCCTATGAGAGGGTGATCATAAAGGTGTCTCTCAGGTGATCGGAAGGTACCTGTTGGGTTGTATGTATCGAGATGGGATTTGTCCCTCCCAAGTCGGAGAGATATACTTCGGGCCCACTCAGTAATCGATATTAACACCGCTTGCAAGCATGTGGTTAAGGAGTTAATCACAAAGTGATATCGGATTACGGAACGAGTAAAGTACTTGCTGTGAACGAGATTGAACTAGGTATGACGGTACCGACGATCAAATCTCGGGCAAGTAAAATATCGTGAGACGAAGGGAATATATATATATGGGATTGATTGAATCCTGGCATCGTGGTTCATCCGATATGATCATCGATGAATGTGTGGGAGTCAATACGGGTTTCCAGACCCCGCTATTGATTATTGATAGAAGATCATGTCTGCATGTTCTCAAACCCGAAGGGTCACACACTTAATGTGTCTCGACGCTAGGATATATTGGAGAATTGGTTTATGAGTTTTTGTTCGGAGTCTCGGATGGGATCCGGGACATCACGAGAGGTTCTGGAGTGGTCCGGAGAATAAGATTCATATAAGGCAATGCAGTTTTTGGAGTTCGGAATTGTTTCGGGTTAATCGGTATTGTACCGGAAGCTTCTAGAACCTTTTGGAGGGGGACCAACGTGGCCCCACCTGCCGGGAGGGGGCATGGGCCTATGAGGGAGTGCCCTAGCCGCATTGGGCCAGGGGCACAAGGCCCCATAGGGCCCAGCCGGCCAAACAAGGGGAAACCCTAATTGGAGCTTCTAGAAGGAGGGGGGAAACTTGCCCCCCACTCCTCCCTCCTTTGGCCACCGGCCTAGGACTTGGGGGAGAAGCGAGTCAGAGTACATCACCCACGTTCCGACGAACGTTCCGCTATGCGAATCTTAAAGGGTATGAATATCTCATCTAATCTCTCTCGTTGTTTGCATCTCCTAGATTAGATCTTGGCTTTCTCGTTCGCATCTGTAGATTTTTTTGATTTACTATGCTGCGAAACTCTTCAGTGGTATCAGAGCTAGATCTATGCGTAGATGTGTTTCACGAGTAGAACGCAACATGGTTGTTGCGGGCGTTGATGTTTTCTATTGCAAGCCTCTTGTTTGTGTTCTTCTTATGACGCGGGATAGTGAGATTGAAGCGGTCCAGGCCAACCTTATGCGACGTCGTTCGCGAGACCGGCTCCGCACTTGACGTGTGGCTTGTTCCACACATGCGGCTGGTGGATGCCAGTTTCTCTCACTATAGTTGTCATGGGATTTACACCGGAGTTTGGCAACCATAATATCACCGTTGTGGCTTTCCGTAGGTAAGAATTGTTCTTAGCTTGCTACTCCCATAAGCCACGTAAAACATGCAACAACAAAGTAGAGGCGTCTAACTTGTTTTTGCAGGGAGTGTTTTCTGTGATATGGTATGGCCCAAGATGTGATGTGTATATTGTATGCGATGATCATGTTTTGTAATGTTTCACGACTTGCATGTCGATGAGTACACAACCGGCAGGAGCCATATGGTTGTCTTTATAATTGTGTATGACCTGTGTGTCAACTTCTTATACTCCATGTAATAGTTTCACTTTATCGCTAAGTAGTTAGCAATAGTTGTAGTTGCTATTCGTGGTGGAGGCAATCATGGTGGAGTGATTAAGATCATGCCGGCACGCACAAGATGGAGATCATTGCGCGAAGATTGGCTATACCATGTCACATAAAGTTATATGCATGTGATGTTTATCCTTTTATGTATCTTATTATGCTTAGATCACGACGGTAGCATTATAAGATGATTCCTCACTTAAAGATCAAGATAAAACTGTGTTCTCCCCATGTATGCACCGTTGCGAAAGTTCGTCGTGTCCAAGCATCACGTGATGATCGGGTGCTATAGACTCTACGTTCACATACAACGGGTGCAAGCCAGTTTTGCACACGCGGAAATACTTGGGTTTAACTTGATGAGCCTAGCATGTACAGACATGGCCTCGGAACACATGAACCGAAAGGTTAAACATGAGTCATATGAATGATATGATCGACACTTCGTTGTCCACCATTGAAACCACATCTCTTCTCGTGAAGATCGGATTAGGTGTGGTAAATTTGGATCGTGTTCACTAAACAACTTCAGGGATGTTGAATTTAGTGGGAGTTCATCTAGTAATTTGATTAAAAGTTGAACTAGTTATCATGAACATAGTCTAATTTGTACTTGCAAACATTGTAGATCAAATGGCTAAGTCCAACTTCAACTTCAACGTTTTTGCTGAGAAGGAAAAGCTTAAAAACAATGGGTCTAACTTCACCAACTGGTTCCGCAATCTGAGAATCATTCTCTCTGGCGGTCAAAAGGACTATGTCCTTGAGAATGCGTTAGGTGACGCCCCTGCTGTAGATGCGCCGGCTGATGAGAAAGCTGTCTATGAGTCGCGCAAAGATGATTATGGTGTGATTAAGAGCACCATGTTGTTTGCTATGGAATCGGACCTTCAAAATCATTTTGAAGACTATCCCGGGCCCTTTGAGATTCTCGAGGAGCTGAAAACCATGTTTCAGACTCAGGCCCGTTCTGAGAGATATGAGATCTCTGAGAAATTCTTTAACTGCAAGATGGAGGAAGGGAGTTCCGTTAGTGAGCACGCCATTAAGATGTCGGGCTACACTCAACGCCTTGAGCAACTGGACTGCAAGATTCCAGAGGAGCTCAAGATTGATAGGGTTATGCAATCACTCCCTCCCAGCTACAAAAGTTTTGTAGTGACTCATAATCAGATTGGTTCCACTGATACGATCACCGAGCTCTTCGCAAAGCTGAAGACTGCGGAGGTGGACATCAAAAAGGATAATCATGTGTTGATGGTCAACAAGCCCCCCACCTTCAAGAAAGGTAAGGGTGCAAAGAAGCCCTTCAAGAAAGGCGACGGCAAGCGCATTGCCCCTGCTGAGAAGAAGCTCAAGTCTGGGCCCAAGCCGGACACTGAGTGCTTCTATTGCAAGGACAAGGGTCACTGGAAGCGCAACTGTCCGAAGTACTTAGCGGACAAGAAGGCTGGCACCATCAAAGGTATATTTGATATACATGTTATTGATGTTTTCCTTACTAGCCCTCGTTGTAGTGCCTGGGTATTTGATACTGGTTCGGTTGCTAATATTTGTAACTCGAAACAGGAGCTACGGAATAGACGGCGGCTTGCGAGGGATGAGGTAACGATGCGCGTTGGCAACGGGTCAAGAGTTGATGTGATGGCCGTCGGCACGCTCTCCTTAGTTTTACCTTCGGGATTAGTTTTAAACCTCAATAAATGTTATTATGTGCCTGCGTTGAGCATGAACATTATTTCTGGATCTTGTTTATTGCAAGACGGTTATTCATTTAAATCGGAGAATAATGGTTGTTCTATTTATATGAGTAACATCTTTTATGGTCATGCACCTATTGTGAATGGTTTATTTCTTCTAAATCTCGAAAGGGATGAAACACACATCCATAACATTGAGGCTAAGAGATGCAAAGTAGATAGTGATAATACTACTTATTTGTGGCACTGTCGTCTAGGTCATATTGGTGTAAAGCGCATGAAGAAACTCCATTCTGATGGACTTTTGGAGTCTCTTGATTTTGAATCATTTGACACATGTGAACCATGCCTCATGGGCAAGATGATCAAAACCCCGTTCTCCGGTATGATGGAGCGAGCAACGGACTTGTTGGAAATCATACATACCGATGTATGCGGACCAATGAGTGTTTCGGCGCGCGGTGGATATCGCTATTTTCTCACTTTTACCGATGACTTAAGTAGATATGGGTATATCTATTTAATGAAACATAAATCTGAAACATTTGAAAAGTTCAAGGAATTTCAGAATGAAGTGGAGAACCATCGTAACAGAAAGATTAAGTTTCTACGATCCGATCGTGGAGGTGAATATTTGAGTTGTGATTTTCTCACGCATCTTAAAGCAAGCGGAATCGTTTCGCAACTCACGCCACCCGGAACACCACATCGCAATGGTGTGTCTGAACGCCGGAATTGAACCCTATTAGATATGGTCCGATCGATGATGTCTCTCACTGATTTGCCGTTATCATTTTGGGGTTATGCATTAGAAACCGCTACATTCACTTTAAATAGGGCACCATCTAAATCCGTTGAGACGACACCGTATGAACTGTGGTTTGGTGCTAAACCTAAGTTGTCGTTTCTTAAAGTTTGGGGATGCGAAGCTTACGTCAAGAAGTTGATGCCGGACAAGCTCGAACCCAAAGTGGAGAAATGCGTCTTCATAGGATACCCTAAGTAAACTATTGGGTATACCTTCTATCACAGAACCGAAGGCAAAGTGTTTGTCACAAAGAACGGTTCCTTTCTTGAGAAGGAGTTTCTCTCAAAAGAAGTGAGTGGGAGGAAAGTAGAGCTAGACGAGGTTGTTGAACCTTCTCTTGAATTGGAGAGTAGCGCAGCACCTGAAATTGTTCTAGTGCCGCCTGCACCAACAATAGAGGAAGCTAATGACAAGGATCATGAAGCTTCGGACGATGCTGCTACTGAACGTCGCAGGTCGACAAGGTCGCGTGCCCCTCCTGAGTGGTACGGCAACCCTGTATTGACTGTCTTGTTGGTAGAAGACAGTGAACCTACGAACTATGAGGAAGCGATGATGAGCCCAGACTCTGAGAAATGGCTAGAAGCCATGAAATCCGAATTGGGATCCATGAGCGAAAACCAAGTATGGACTTTGGTGGACCCTCCTAGCGACCGAAAGGCCGTTGAGTGCAAATGGATTTTCAAGAAGAAAACGGACGCGGATGGTAATGTTACCGTCTATAAATCACGGCTTGTCGCAAAAGGTTTTCGGCAAGTTCAAGGTGTTGACTACGATGAGACTTTCTCTCCCATAGCGATGTTTAAGTCCATTCGGATTTTATTAGCAATTGTTGCATTTCATGATTATGAAATATGGCAGATGGATGTCAAGACTGCGTTCCTCAATGGCAACATTGATGAAGAGTTGTATATGATGCAACCCGAAGGTTTTGTCGATCCTAAGGATGCTGATAAAGTGTGCAAGCTTCAGCGTTCCATTTATGGACCGAAGCAAGCATCTCGGAGTTGGAACCTTCGTTTTGATCAAGTGATCAAGAGCTTTGGATTTGTTCCAAATTGCTACGAAGCTTGTATCTACAAGAAAGTGAGTGGGAGCTCGGTGACATTTCTAGTACTATATGTGGATGACATATTGATTATTGGAAATGACATCGACATGCTTAACGATGTGAAGAGTTATTTGAACAAGTGTTTTTCAATGAAAGACCTAGGTGAAGCTGCTTATATATTGGGCATCAAAATCTATAGAGATAGAAAAAGACGCCTGATAGCTTTAAGCCAGAGTACATACCTAGACAAAGTTCTGAAAAGGTTCAGAATGGATAAGGCAAAGAAAGGTTCAGTGCCTATGTTGTCAGGTAAGATATTGAGCAAGGCTCAGTGTCCAGCTACGGTAAATGATAGGGAAGCTATGAGCAAAGTGCCTTATGCCTCGGCCATAGGTTCCATCATGTATGCCATGCTGTGTACTAGACCGGATGTGTCCAATGCTCTTAGTTTGACGAGCAGATACCAAAGTGATCCAGGAGTGGAACACTGGACAGCCGTGAAGAACATCCTAAAGTACCTGAATAGGACTAAAGAAATGTTCTTAGTCTATGGGGGTGATGAACAGCTCGTCGTAAAAGGTTACGTCGATGCTAGTTTCGACACCGACAAGGATGATTCTAAATCTCAGACAGGATACATGTATATTTTGAATGGAGGAGCTGTGAGCTGGAGAAGCTGCAAGAAAAGCGTGATCGCGGGATCTACAGTAGAAGCGGAATACATGGCTGCTGCAGAAGCGTCAAGTGAAGGAGTTTGGATCAGGAGCTTCATCACTGAGCTTGGCGTGGTTCCAAGTGCATTGGACCCACTGGAGATATTGTGTGACAACACTGGCGCCATAGCACTCGCTAAGGAACCAAGATATCATCCAAAGACCAAGCATATCAACCGCAAGTTTCATATAATCCAAGATTATATAGCAGATGGAGATCTGAAGATTAGCAAAGTACATACAGATCTGAATGTCGCAGATCCATTGACTAAACCTCTTCCACGTGTAAAACATGATCAGCACCTTAGTGCCATGGGTGTGAGATTGTTGCCAAATGTAAACTAGATTATTGACTCTAGTGCAAGTGGGAGACTGTTGGAATTATGCCCTAGAGGCAATAATAAAGATGTTATTATTATAATTCTTGTTCATGATAAAGTTTATATTCCATGCTAGAATTGTATTAAGCGGAAACTTTAATACTTGTGTGGTTTATGAACAACACCGTGTCCCTATTATGCCTCTATGGACTAGCTCATTGATTAATGATGGTTAAGGTTTCCTAACCATAGACATGAGTTGTCAATTGATAATGAGATCATATCATTGGGTGAATGATATGATGGACAGACCCAAACTAAGCGGAGCAATTAGATCGTGTCATCATGTTCATCTTTGCGAAGCTTTTCTTATGTCAAATATTGTATTCCTTAGACCATGAGATAATACAACTCCCTGGTATCGGAAGAAAGCTTTGAGGTCATCAAACGTCATCCTATGAGAGGGTGATCATAAAGGTGTCTCTCAGGTGATCGGAAGGTACCTGTTGGGTTGTATGTATCGAGATGGGATTTGTCCCTCCCAAGTCGGAGAGATATACTTCGGGCCCACTCAGTAATCGATATTAACACCGCTTGCAAGCATGTGGTTAAGGAGTTAATCACAAAGTGATATCGGATTACAGAACGAGTAAAGTACTTGCTGTGAACGAGATTGAACTAGGTATGACGGTACCGACGATCAAATCTCGGGCAAGTAAAATATCGCGAGATGAAGGGAATATATATGGGATTGATTGAATCCTGGCATTGTGGTTCATCCGATATGATCATCGATGAATGTGTGGGAGTCAATATGGGTTTCCAGACCCCGCTATTGATTATTGATAGAAGATCATGTCTGCATGTTCTCGAACCCGAAGGGTCACACACTTAACGTGTCTCGACGCTAGGATAGATTGGATAATTGGATTATGAGTTTTTGTTCAGAGTCTCAGATGGGATCCGGGACATCACGAGAGGTTCGGGAGTGGTCCGGAGAATAAGATTCATATAAGGCAATGCAGTTTTTGGAGTTCGGAATTGTTTCGGGTTAATCGGTATTGTACCGGAAGCTTCTAGAACCTTCTGGAGGGGGACCAACGTGGCCCCACCTGCCGGGAGGGGGCATGGGCCTATGAGGGAGTGCCCTAGCCGCATTGGGCCAGGGGCGCAAGGCCCCATAGGGCCCAGATGGCCAAACAAGGGGAAACCCTAATTGGAGCTTCTAGAAGGAGGGGGGGGGGAACTTGCCCCCCACTCCTCCCTCCTTTGGCCGCCGGCCTAGGACTTGGGGGAGGGGTTAGGGCTGGCGCCCACCCCTCTATATATAGAGGGCTGGGGCGCACCACCCCCCCACACCTTCCCCTCAAGCCTAGCCGCCCTGCTGCCCTCCTCTCTCTCTCCCTCCCGACTGCGTGTAGGCGAAGCCTTGCTGCAGAAACTCTCCACCACTTGCACCGTGCCGTCGCGTTGTAGATCCAATCCGTCTCTCCACCATACTTGCTGGACCGAGGAAGGAGGAGACGTCGAGGTGCTGCACGTGTGCATCTCCCGGAGGCATCGCCACTTGCGGTGCTAGATCGGATCGGAACGCGAGGAGGAGAAGCGAGTACGACTACATCACCCACGTTCTGACGAACGTTCCGCTGTGCGAATCTTCAAGGGTATGAAGATCTCATCTAATCTCTCTCGTTGTTTGCATCTCCTAGATTAGATCTTGGCTTTCTCGTTCGCATCCGTAGAATTTTTTTGATTTACTATGCTGCGAAACCCTTCACTTTCTGTGTCGCCCTTCAAATGACGGCAAGGTTCCAGAGAACCCCACCTGCACGCCTCGGGCTCCAGGACTATCATCTCCGTGACCTCCTTCTTCCCTTCTGTCGTTCTGCGCCTTGTCCTTTGTGTTTGGTTCTGCTCAGATTCTTCCTAGCCCGTGACTAGAGTTTGACTATAGGCTCCTCCTTCTCCTGCAAGCTTCATGTTACTCGGCCCTGTCTCGCTTAACTCGGCTTGGTCGTTACCTGCAATTATATTATTCGGGCTGACCCGGCCGACTTACACAGTACATCCGCCGGGTCACGTACTGCCCCTCTCTTAAATGTCATGCTCGTGCTTACCTCGGCCGACCTTAACAGGATTCGGCCGATTTAGCCATTAACTCGGAATTGGACGGGGATCTTCCTTTTGTCTTCCCCCGTCCTGACCCTATCCGGGGTCACCTCCCCAACAGCAAAGAAGATTCCAGCTCAACCCGTTGATTTGTTGGAGCTTTACCGAGGAATAACCAATGATGATAGCCGTAGAGCTCAACGGGGAAAGATAAGAAACATTCATCTTCCAGCCATCAGGTACTTCGCTTACTATCTTGCCACTAGTGTTCTTGGTAGGGAGAACACTAGTAATATTTCTAGCTATCATTTGGCTTTCTTAGCTGCTGCGCTCAACAATGATACCATGTATAATCTTGGTTCTCTCATTGCTCGTCGCTTAACAGCTAAGGGACCCATTTATCGGGGAATTATTGCTACGTGTGTTGCTGCTGCCTTGGACATTGTTGTTGATCCAAATGATACAAACTTGGCTCCTGAGAGGCTGGATCTTGCTGCCATGAAGGCGCATCACTTTGTCATCACTAGCTCTACCCTTGAGAAGTTGGTTTATAGAATTCTATTTATTGACGGGGAAGAGAGAGAGATCCCTCTCCCCCAAACCACTTTGTTCAGTATTTCTCAGGGACCTTTGTCACGCTCCAAGGAGGAGATGGATGAGTTGCTGCGCTCCCTTAACTTCCATGGGCACTATCAGGAGGAAGTGCTCTCATATGACCCCGTTGTACACTACACGGGGGAGTCCTCGAGCTCGTACCAGGACGAGGGAGCCTCCTCGTCATACTACGGAGGTGCATCGACCTGGGCACCATGGGATTGAGCCCCACTTAGGTCAAAAGCCTAAGCTTGGGGGGAGGTATACCGACATCACACTCATATATATATATATCATGTTCGGACAGTTCTTTGTATATCCATTGTTTCACTTTCTTTTTGGTTCTTGTTGCTTCTTTCTCAAAAACACAAAAATACCAAAAATATTTTCGTTGTTTCTCTTTCTTTGTTTCTTTGCTTTGGTTTGCCTTAAAATAAAAATCCAAAAATATTTTGCTTTATCTGGTTTGGTTTTTCTTTGTTTGTTTTTGCTTTGTTTGCTTGTTTCTAAAAATCGAAAACACCAAAAATATTTGTTGTTATTCTTTGGTTTTGTGTGTTCTTTGCAGGGTTCAGCTGTCCTCAGTGGATTTTGGTTTCATGTTATTATTCAAGTCACAAAAGTGAAGGGAAATAATGAAGATTAAGACAACTCGAGGTGTGGTAAGAGGCTGGTAACGAACTCTATTTGTTTCATTTTTGTACATATACTCATCATTGTGAGCATTCTTAGCCTGTTTGTGTAAGGTGTATGTCATTATGGATACTTAGTAGTTCTTTCTTGTCTATGATTAGCTCCATCTTGCTAATAGTTTGTAGCATGTCATATGAATGTTTGCTTGCATTATTTTACTCATATTTTGGTATGATATTGTGGTATCCTCCTCTGGCTGTTCATATGAGTCGACTTGGCACATGCTCACGCATGCATATGACTAATCAATAGTCAGTACGCCTCGATGATTTATTTTTCCTCAGTGTTCTTGTATCACTTTCATGCCATAATTAATCCTGTTTTGTTGCAAGCATTATTATGACAATTATTGCTCTCTCATTTGTCGCTCCCTCTCTTTTTCTAGCCTTCACTTGCAATGGGTATGAGCTCTACCTGTGTTTCCAACTCCCCAAAACCAATATTGCAAGATGTGTCCACCATACCTACCTATTAGCATCGTTTTCTATTTCAGTGCATATTCAATAGATGCCTTGTTTTCTTCCAAATAAAATGTTTGTCTGTTTTGAGAAAGTTAGTTAGTAAAGCTCTCACGAACTTGATGGCACACTTTATTCGTTGCACTTAATAATCCTGAACCATTGTGACTTGTCCATGAAAGTTATATGCTTGCTAATTATATGCTGGGAGTCAGCAGAACCGTGCTGTCATGGGGAACACTTTCAACACTTTTTGGATATCCTATCCAGTTGATACTTTGCTCTTTTGTTGACGGATGTCGACGATGTGAAATAAAAGGGGAGTTTGTGAGTTCATGGTGTCTATACAATTTGTTAGAGAAACGCTTGGGCCGCTAGCCTAAGCCATGCCTAATCATGGTGGAAACTTGCAGCATCACCATAATGAGCATTTATGAAGCATCCTCAATAAAAAGCTATACACATAGTAAATAAAAAGATCGCTGAGATGCTCACTGTCGGCTTGCCTTGTCATTTTGATCATGGGATCGCTCCTGTATCATGTGCAAGGGGTACCCCGTTGACGGTTCTCTATGATATGCATGTATTTACAATGACAAGAACTTTCAGGTAACCAAAGTTGAGTAGCATGTGGTGCGGCCCTCGTACTCAAGGGACTTGGGATTTCCAGTTTATGTTCTGTCAAGCATATAATTCAGAGTGGACCTCACTTTTACCTTAACCATATGAAGATGCCTATGATAGGGGCAATGAGAGCTCAAAGCTAATGAGTACATTCCTTTCAGCATTAGGAAGCCTTTCAAACTTTTCAAAACCGTTTTCACAACCTTATTGAGTCACCACTTATGATATGAGAACCTTCTTGAGAGCATAGTTGTCATTCTTGTGTTTATCTCAAAACTTGGTTAATTATGTCATGACTTTGATGCTTGTATCTCTGATATCTTTATCTCTAGTCTTCACTTGAACTTCAGAGGTGCCTTGGCATTTATATTGTGCTCTACAAACAAAGGCAAGCGATATACCACTCTATCATACCTTATTATGAGCATTGCAATGTTGGTTATGTTTATGTTTCATGCTACTTACTATTATTGAGTTGGTTTCTCTTCATAGCTTGCAATTACTATTGAGTAGACTTAGTTGCATACTTCTTATTATGAATAGTTTAAGCATCTACTCATGTGCTGAGAATATATACATCATATGAAGCAAATGTGTTCGTGAAATTTCTTTTATCGCACTCAGTTTTCAATTGAATTGCTTGAGGACAAGTAATAAGCTAAACTTGGGGGGGAGTTGATACGTCCAAAACGTATCTACTTTCCTAAACACTTTTGCTATTGTTTCTCCTCTAAACTTGTGTTATTTGGATACAACTAACACAGACTGACACTGTTTTCAGTAGAATTACCTTGGTGTCTTGTTTTTGTGCAGAAAATCAACTATCAGGAAAAATCCCGGAAAATATGCCAAAAATTATATTTCACCAGAAGACCCATGGAGCCAGAAAACGAGACCAAGAAGGGGCCTGGGGGGCCCACATCCCTGCTAGGCGCGGGCCCACCTCTGGCCACGCCTAGAGGGGTGCAGCCACCCCAAGCACCCCTCGGGTTCCCTCTGCGCCTATAAGTTTCCTTTTGACCTAAAAACAGGGGGGTTCGATAGTTTTCCAGAAAGACTTCCGCTCCAGCGCCGCCACCAGAAACCAACATTCGGATCCAGAAACTCTGTTCTAGCACCCTGTCGGGACGAGGAATTTGGAGAGGATCATCGCCATCGTCATCACCAACGCATCTCAATCAACCATCGATGTTTCCTTCATCTATGAGTGAGTAATCCCCCTCTGTAGGCTTGGGGATGGTAGGGATTGGATGAGTTCTATCATGTAATCGAATAAGATCTGTTAGGGCATAGTGCCTAGTATCTCTATTAGTGCTATTTGACTTTGTTGCAACTTGTTATGCTTAATGCTTGTCACTAGGGCCCGAGTGCCATGATCTCAGATCTGAACTTATTATTGAATAATTATGATAGTATTGTTTGTGATCTTATCTGCAAGTTGTGTACACATATCATTGTACGGATCCAAAGGCCCCAAAGTGACAATAATTTGGACAACCGGAGGGGATGGCTGTGGTGTGAGGATCACATCTGTTCACAGAGTGTTAATGCTTTGCTCCGGTGCTCTATTAAAATGAGCACCTTAATTGCCAGTAGTTCCCTAGAGGTCCCGCTACCACGGGCTTGCTGGACAGAAGATGTTGTGCAAGCTCTCATTGCGAGCACATGTGACTATATTGGAGCACATGCCTGGGATTGTTTAGTACTTGGATGCTTGTTATTATTTATCTGCAATGCCCTAGATTTTGAAGTTACATGTTTAGACTTGTCCATGCAACACCCGTCCATCCATCCCTGTGCCTACCACACTCGAATCCTACTGTTACCGTTACTGTTACTATTGCTCCTAGTTTACTGCTGCTTGTTGCTTCGTTGTTGCTACTACAAACTGTTGCTACTGATAAAGTTCTGTGAGCAAGAACTATTTCCAGGTGCAGCTGAATTGACAACTCAGTTGTTAAGGCTTGCAAGTATTCTTTGGCTCCCCTTGTGTCAAATCAATAAATTGGGTAATACTACCCACGAAGACTGTTGTGATCCCCTACAGTTGTGGGTCATCAGCAGACAATGATCATCTCATCAATCTTCTTATTTACCATGGGAAAATGGTGTTTTTTCTCTCTTTCCTCTTTTATCATCTTTTTTTTCTTTTTATCAATCTCTTTTTTATAAGAAGAATGCTTCATGGATTTCTCACTACGATTATGCTGCAAGTTTCCACCATGATTAGGCATGGCTTAGGCTAGAGGCCCAGGCATTTCTCTAACACATATACATAACTCCATGGACTTACAAGCTCCACTTGTATTTCACACCGACGACATCTGTAAACAAAAGAGCATGATATCAACTGGGTATAATATTTATAGGTGTTGAAAGCGTTCCATGTGACAGCACAGTTTTGCTAACTCCCAGCCTATAATTTGCAAGCATATAACTTTCATGGACAATCACAATGGTTCAGGTTTATTAAGTGCAAGAAAGAAAGTGTGCCATCAACTTCGTGAGAGATTTACTAACCTACTTTCTCATAACAAGCAAACATTTTATTTGGAAGAAAATGAGGCATAATAAATATGCACGAAATAGAAAATGATGTTAATAGGTAGATATGGTGGACACTCTTGACAATATTGGTTTTGGGGAGTTGGAAGCACGAGTAGAGCTCATACTCAGTGCAAGTGAAGGATATAAATAGAGAGGGAGCGATAAACGAGAGAGCAATAACTGTCATAATCATGCTTGCAACAAAACAGAATTAATTATGGCATAAAAGTGATACAAGAATTCTAAGGCAAAATAAATCATCGAGGCTTAACTGACTTTTGTTCAGTCATATGCATGCGTGAGCATGTGCCAAGTAGATTCAAATGAAACATTCAGAGGAGGATACCATAATGTCATACCAAGTTATGAATAGAACAATGCAAGCAAACATTCAGATGACATGCTACAGACTATTAGCAAGTTGGAGCTAATCATAAGAGAGCAAGAACTACTAAGCATCCAATAAATACATACTCCTTACATGAACAGACTAAGCATGCCCACAATGATGAATATATGTACAAAAATGAAGACAATAGAGTTTATTACCAGCCTCTTACCACACCTCGAGTCATCATAAATCATCATTATTGCCTTTAACTTGTGTGGCTTGAATAATAACATGAAACCAAACTCCACTGAGGACCGCTGAACCCTGCAACAAACTTCACAAAACCAAACAAAAAAATTTGGGTTTTTGATTTTTAAAGCAAGCACTCAAAGCAAAAACAAACAAAGCAAAATATTTTTGGATTTTTTAAATCAAAACAAAGATAAAAAGCAAAGAAACAAGCTAATAGAAACAACGATTTTTTTGGTATTTTTGTGTTTTGGGAAAGCAGAAACAAAAACTAAAAGGAAAGCGAAACATGGAAATACAAAGTACCGACGGAACATGATATGTAGATGAGTGTGATGTCGGTATACCTCCCCCAATCTTAGGCTTTTGGCCTAAGTGGAGCTCAATCAATAACGCGGGTAGTAACCCCAAACTTTTGGGTCATCGTAGGAATGATCATAATCAGGCCCTCGCGAAGAAGAAGCGCTCTAATCATAGGAGGGCTACTGGTATGAAGACTCCCCCATGTTGGAGGGCTGAACCGAATCATCTTTGGCATCCTCTCCAACATTCTCCTCTTGATGGGAGAGTTGCGCCACGTATGTGTCAAGTTCTTCCTCCGTGAGTGACCATCGTTGCCTGTTATCAAAGTTAAAAAAGCAGGTGCAGGCAAAGAGACTACTTTCTCAGATCTACCCCCTCTCCAACCACTCTTGACAATGGTTATTTCATACGGTATGTCACTCAAAGTAGCCCAAGAGGAAACAAATTGATGCTGAACCATGGAATTGATGTCAAGTCTCTCTATGGGGAGCTGAAAGTCTGAATGATGAGGCTCTAAACCATGAAAAGCTAGCAAACGAGAGGCAACGAGACCTCCACAAATTCCACCTTTCTCGCGGTTAGTAGCAAGACGGAGAGCTATCAAAGCACCCAAGTTATAAGTTCTATCCCTATTCAAAGCAGCTGAGATAAAAGCTAGATCAAATGAAGATAATTTTCTCGCAGTCTTCCTAGCAAGAACACACTTGGCAATAAAATAGGCAAAATATCTAATGGATGGGAAATGAATATTCTGAATTTTACCAATCTCCTTTGAGAATTCACAACCTTGGAAAATTTCAGCATATAAGTCTATGAGTGCCTTAGGCCTCTCTCTAATCTTCTCACATGAACCCCACTGTGGCACTCTGATAGCTGCACAAAAATCAACAAAAGGGAGGTCGACAGCTATATTGTAAATTTTGTAGTGGACCATGGGATCAGACAAGGACCAACTAAACCGAAAGTCCTACACCACAGACATGGTTAACTTAACATATTGATAAGGTTATTCTCCAACAAATTGCTCTAACACTGCATTAGAAATCATAGTTTGGAAATCCTGAAAGATCCCCGCAACTCTCATAAATTCAGGGCATTGATATATGGAAGAGAAAACTTCCTACTCATGATGGACTTTCATTGGCTCAAGTACCATTAATTCATGTTGATTCAGTTGGTATGCACTCATCTTATTTTCTGAATTTTTTAGACAAACATCAAACCAAGTGATTTCCAAGTTGATAAATGATGAGGAACTACTATAGGAACTTGCTAGAGGGCTAAACATGCATCAAAATGAAATCTCTAAGAATAGAACAAGCATTCAAGCTCACACAACCTGTCACCCACAGTAGCAAAATACTCAAGATATAATCCACCAATTAAAAATCTAGTTCGACAAGCGGATGAGGCACATATCGAAGAGCAATCACTCCAAAAATCTGCAGCAAAGATGGGCTGAGCAAGGAGATCGGAATTCAGGAGCAAGTACATCAGGAACTCGATCTTGATAAAGTTTTCCAGTGTTTTTGGGAGAGAGAAAGAAGTGGCTGGAAGGAGGCATCTTGGAGGGCCATAGGTGGGCCCTACCCAAGCTAGGCGTGCCCTGGGGCTGGCCGCACCACCAGGGGGTGTGATGGCCTGGTGGGTCCCCTGGGCCAATCCAGGTGCCCCTCTGCCCCTTTTTTCGAGGAAAAATTTAATATGAATTTTCTGGATTTTTTCGGAGAACTTTATTTTTGGCCAATTTTCAGGTTATGAAAATTGATTTTCTCACATAAAAAGATATTTTTTGAAAGACAAGAAAAGCAAACAAAACCAAAACTACAGAGGTTCTAAGACACTCCAAAAAGCAAACAACTAGCACAACTAAAGCTAACAAGATGAAGAGCAAAGATTGGAAAGGAGAAAAATAAAAGTGAGCAAGGATAATCATTGTGAAAGCATTGTTTTGTTCATTAAAATCCCTTTGTTAACAGGATTGATCAAGTCTTGTTACCAAAACAATTTTATATGAAATAAAACTTTGCATTCCACAAAATTATTATGTTACCTCAATCTTGATAGCAATAGTCCCAATCATAATAGTATCAAAACTTTCTTGTGGAATGGGACAATATATTTCTCCAACTTTGATGCTCTCAATATTTTCAATTGAATTTAGGCAATAGCTGTGATCAATCTTCTTTGGTAAATAGACATTATGCTCTTTGTCATTAATATTAAAAGTTACCTTTCCTTGATTACAATTGATAACAACACCTGCAGTATAAGAAAAGGTCTCCCAAGAATAATAGACATATTATCATGTTCTGGCATCTCAAGCACAACAAAATCAGTTAAAACCAAGCACTTATGAGCCACTTGAACAGGAACATCCTCACATATACCAACAGGAATAGTAGTTGACTTATTAGCCATTTGCAAAGATATATCAGTTGGTATCAATTTTTCTAGTTGAAGTCTCTTATAGCGAAAAAAATGCATAACACTAACTCCAGCTCCCAAATCACACAAAGCAGTTCTAACATAATTATTTTTAATAGAGCAAGGAATAGTTGGAATACCTGGATCACCAAGTTTCTTTGGAACCTTACCATTGAAGGAATAATTAGCAAGCAAAGTAGAAATTTCCTCATTAGGAATATTCCTTTTATTAGAGACAATATCCTTCATATACTTTGAATAAGGAGGCAAATTAATATCATCAGTCAAAGGAATTTGCAAAAATAAAGGTTTCATCCACTCACAAAACTCGTTATAGTGTTCTTCCTTGTTTGACTTGTGTTTCTTATTATGAAAAGGTATTGGTTTCTGCACCCAAGGTTCTCTTTCACTACCATGTTTATTAGCAACAAAATCTTCCTTAGTGTACTTAGTGTTCTTAGTGTGCTTCTTAGGTTCTTCTTCAATTTCTTCCTTATCAGGAGCATCATTTTTATCATTACCACTTTCAGTTTCAGCATTAGAGGCAGATATACTATTAGGATCTACAGCAGGTTCAAAAGGTTCCTCAACTGTTTTATGTTTCTTTTTCTTTCTCTTAGAAGGACTACCACTATTTTCAGCTTGTTGAGAATCCTGCTCAATTCTTTTAGGATGTCCTTCAGGATATAAAGGATCTTGAGTGACTGCACCACTCCTAGTTCTAATTCCATAAGCATGTTTATCTCTAGAAGCATTAACTAGCATATATTTTTGCACCTTAGCAAGTTGATCGTTTTGAGTTTGAACCATTTGGAAATGTTTGACAAGCATTTTAACATCATTAGAAGTTCTTTACACAATATCTTTCAACTCATTAATAGCTCAAGAGTTTTCCAATAAATGATTCTGAACTTGTTTATTAAAATTACCTTGTTTAACAATAATTGTATCAAGTTCCTATAAGCATTGATCAGGAGGTTTACCATAAGGAATATCACCTTCATCAAAGTGTTGGAGAGAGTGTACCTCAATAGTTGTTGAGTGGGGAATTGGCTTACATAATTCTTCTATATGAGGTAAATTCTCCACATCTTCATATCTAATACCCTTCTCCTTAAGACATTTCTTAGCTTATTTCATCACTTCATCATTTAATTCAATCATTCCCCTCTTCTTTGGTGTTGGTGTTGGAGTTTGTTTAGGCACAATTGGTTCAGGTATAGTTGTCTTAGGTGTAATTGGCTCAGGTTTAGTCCAATCATCATAATTCTTGCTTATTTTAGCCATTAATTCTTTAGCTTCTGCAGAAGTTCTTTTCCTAAAAACACAATCAACAAAACTATCTAGGTATGTCCTAGATTCATCAGTTAGTCCATTATGATAGATATCAAGAAGCTCATTTTTAGGTAATGTACATCTAGGATGTGTATGAATCAAGGCACAGAACCTTGTCCATGACTCAGGCAATTTCTCCTCTTCTCCCTGTTTAAAATCAAAAAGTTTCTACAAAGCAACATGTCTAGCACTAGGAGGGAAATATTTCTGAAAGAAAGCAGCAATCAAGCAATCAGGGCTATCAATGGATCCAGGAGGTAAACTATTAAACCAAGCCTTAGCTTCTCCTTTTAGTGAATAAGGGAATATTTTAGCAACAAAGTAGGTACACATCTTAACATCATCAGAAAATAAGGCACTCATAGTAGAAAGCTCATTCATATGTGCCACATCCCTTTCATTCTCAGTCCCACAAAAAGGTTCTTTCTCAACAATGTTTATATAGGATAAATCAAGAGAGAAGTCATAATATTTATCTTTAATGTTTATGGGATTAGTAGCAAACTTAGCATTAGGAGACAGTTTAGGTATAATAGTACGTTTCACAAGGAGACTCCTAATAGCACTAGCACCACGTGTGTTTCGATACTCTTCAATAAATTCATCAGTCATTTCAATGTAACCATCATTAATATCATATCTCTCTCTAGACTCAGGTGAGCTAACAGTTGTAATAGTGTCTTCACTAGGAGTTTCAGTGTTTCCCAATATAGTTCTATCAATAGTAGCATCTAGGAAAGGACCTAATGAACCACTCTCATCAAGCATAGTAGAAGTAACATCATGAGTATCAGAAGCAATTTCAGATTCAGCAGTAGTAGCAGTGTGTGTAGCATGTGTATGTGGTGGTGGTGTGACAAACTTACTCAGAACAGACGGTGAATCAAGAGCAGCAGAGGTGCTTAGGACTGTACCTCTTCTTGTAGTGGATTTCCATCATGATCTTTCCCCATGATGAAAGGAATAGCAGCGACCAATAATAGATCCAAGTGAACTTACAAATAAAGCTATGCTCCCCGGCAACGGCGCCAGAAAATAGTCTTGATGACCCACAAGTATAGGAGATCGCAACAGTCTACGAGGGTAGTATAACCCAATTTATTGATTCGACACAAGGGGAGCCAAAGAATACTTATAAGCCTTAACAACTGAGTTATCAATTTAACTGCACCTGGAAATAGTCTTGCTCGTAGTAGTTTATCAGTAGCAATAGTTTTGTAGTAGAAATAGCAAAGTAACAGCAACAGTAGAACAAAAGCAATAGTAACAATAGTAGCAAACAGTAGGATATGAGTGCGGTAGGCATAGGGATGGATGGACGGGCGTTGCATGGATGAGACTATTCATATAACTTCAATATCTAGGGCAATTGCAGATAAATAAGATAAATCATCCAAGTACTAAACAATCATAGGCATGTGTTCCATATATAGTCATACGTGCTCGCAATGAGAACTTGCACAACATCTTTTGTCCAGCCAGCCCGTTGCAGCAGGGCCTCAAGGGAATCTACTGGCAATTAAGGTACTCCTTTTAATAGAGTACCAGAGCAAAGCATTAACACTTCGTGAAAACATGTGATCCTCATATCATAGCCATCCCCTCCGGCTGTGCCAATTTCTGTCACTTCGGGGCCTTTGGTTCCGGACAATGATATGTGTACACAACTTGTAGATAAGATCACAAGCAATACTATCATCATGAATCAATAACATGTTCAGATCTGGGATCATGGCACTCGGGCACTAGTGACAAGCATTAAGAACAACAAGTTTCAAAAAAGTCAAATAACACTAATAAAGATACTAGGCACCATGCCCTAACAATCTTATTCGATTACATGATAGATCTCATCCAATACCTACCATCCCCATAGCTTACAGCGGGGGATTACTCACTCATGGATGGGGGGAAGATGGATGGTTAATGGAGAGGCGTCGGTGATGATGATGGCGATGATTTCCTCCAATTCCCCATCCCGGCAGGGTGCCAGAACGGAGTTTCTAGTTCCGAATCATGGTGTCTGGTGGTCGCGGCGCAGCGGAACTCTTTCTAGAAAAATTTCGAACCCCCCGGAGTTTTTAGGTCTGAAGGCTTTATGTAGGAGAAGAGGGAGGCCGAAGGGGTGCCCGAGGTGGCCACACCCCTCCCAGGCGCGGCCTAGGATGGCCCGCGCAGCCAGGGGGTGTGGGCCCCTCATGGCCCTCCCCCGTTTCATCTTCTGGCTCCCTGAATCTTATGGTAAAATAGGAGTTTTGGCATATTTTCGGGATTTTTCCTGAAAGTTGATTTTCTGCACAAAAACTAGACACCAAAGCAATTCTGCTAAAAATAGCGTCAGTCCGTGTTAGTTGTATCCAAATCACACAAGTTTAGAGGAGAAACAATAGAAAAAGTGTTTGGGAAAGTAGATACATTTTGGACGTATCACTTATTCAACTAGATTACAAATCTCATGATCACAATAAGATCACGCATACAGAGAGAGATGAACACATAGGTACCGGTAGAGCCCTTATACTCGAGGTAGAGCTACTTCCTCCTCATCATGGGAGTCCGCAATGGCGATGGAGATGGTGGTGAAGTCGATGGAGATGGCTCCGGGGGCAATTCCCCATCTCGACAGGGTGCCGGAACAGAGACTTCTTTCCCCCAAATCTCCTCTTTGGTGGTGGCAGCGTTGCGGAACTTTTCATGGATTTATGATCTGCGTCAGGTTTTTGTCTCAGGGATACATTTATATAGGCAAAAGGGCAAGGTCGGTGGACGCTCGAGGGGCCCACACCATAGGCTGGCGCGCCCTAGGGCGGGCCCGCGCCACCCTATGGTGTGGCCGCCTCGTGGCTCCTCTTCGTCTGCCCTTGGGTCTCCGTGTCGTATCGGGTAAAATATTGACTTTGGATTTTGTTCCGTCCAATTCCGAGAATATTTCTTTACTAGATTTTATGAAACCAAAAATAGCAGAAAATAGGCAACTGGCACCGCAACATCTTGTCAATAGGTTATTTCCATAAAATGTATAAAAATGCCTCAAAGTGCAGACAAAACATAAGATAGTTGATACAAAATAAGCATGGAGCATCAAAGATTATAGATACGTTTACGACGTATCAGCCATGCGGGGCAATCCCCTGCCTATGGATGCCTCACGTGACATGCTGATGGGCTACCACTGGCTCCTTGTGAAGGAGTACAACCGGCAGGTCGTGCAACACAAATTGCTCAAACAACGTCAGAGGGCGGCGGTCATAGCAGCTACTACGTACTTGCTCGCCAATCAGCCGTCAGTCGGGGATCCACGATCTGCCGTCCATAAATCCACAATCGCGGGCCTTGGCCTCATCGGACCCGCACTAACCGGAGAAGAACCTTCGAAGCCGAAGAAAAATGTCATGGTAAAATTCTCAAGGATCCACACGCCTTCATCTGATGAGGAGGATCGCGACTTGTCGTGGCGACGCCGCAGCCCGCGGCGAAGGAGCCGCAATTACGACGCTCGCAATGAGCTCATGCAGCGCAAGATCAATAAATCATGCGCAAAACGTGCGTGCTCCATGGAATCGAAGGACGAAGACACAGAGCTCTGCGGCGCCAGATGCTTCAGCTTGGCCATACGGCATACTCAGATGCCTAAGTGCTTCAAGCTCCCATTGGACAACCCAAAGTTCGACGGACTACAGGAGCCAAAGATCTGGCTAGATAACCACATCTCATTCATCAAGCTACACGATGGGAGCAAGAATATGGCTATGCAATGCTTTTAGCTGCAGCTGAAGGGCGCAGCTAGAGCCTGGCTTAACAACCTTCCCTCCAGATCCATCCGTAGTTGGGAGGATGTGGTCTACAGCTTCATCCTCAATTTCAAAGGCACCTGCAAAAGGCCAGCCTCCATAGAAGAGTTGTGCGCTTGCTGCCAACGGTCCAACTAGTCAATCCGCTCCTACGTCCAGTGTTGGTCTGCCATCAAGAACTCAGCTAAAGACATCTCGGAAGAAAGAGTAATCGACGCCTTTAATGGCGGCGTAAGACGCCAAGAGATCAGAGAGGAGCTGGGCCAGATTAAACCCAAAACCATCGACCATCTAATGGACATCACCAACCGTTGGGCGGATGGTGAAGATGAAATCAACTGAACACGTTCGAATGACGAAGATGACCTCGGCCATAGACGCGGTCGCCGAGGAAAAAGAAGAGCGCGCGTCTACGATGATCGCCAAGAGGTTGACATGGTCACATCTGGCTATGCCGACCGCCGCGAAGATGGGAACCGCAACAACGGCTACCACAGTGGCAGCTACCACGACAACGGGAAACCCATGCAGTCGTGGAAACATCGCACTCGAGAGGACAAGCCATCCGCATTTGAAAAACTGTCAGGTCCCTGCACCATCCACCTCTACATTGAGAAACATGATGGCAAGAAGAAAGCCAGTCATCTGCTCAAGGACTACATGGAGTTCCAGAAGCTCCACGAGGGATACACCCAGTTGCGGTGTGATGCAGTGAATTACAGCTCCACCCCTTGACCCATCACATATGGCGCCCCACCACCATCACCTGGAGGACCCACACAGCTCGCGGTTGCACTGACCTAGAATAACGGCGTAGAGTAGTATCCACGACTGTTGGGTACGATGATGATAGAAAAGGGGCGTCCATCCAACATGATCCAGAAGACGATAACCTTCCACATAAACCTGTCCGTCACTTCTCCATCATCCATACCTGAGTACCTCAGCGGCTCGAAGTCTTGCATCACCTTCGACAGATCCGACCACCCACGCCAAATTCCTCGCCCGGGCCACTCTTCCCTAGTACTTGAGGCTCAGATCAGCGGATTTGAGATGAGTCGCGTGTTCATGGATGGAGGTAGAGGAATCAACCTTATGTTCGCTAGTACACTCGAAGCTATGCGGATCCCTCTATGCAGTCTAGAGGCATCCAATACCACCTTCCATGGCATTGTCCTAGGGAAAGGAGTGTACCCCTAGGTAAAATATGGCTCGACGTCATCTTTGGCACTCCTAATAACTTCAGGCATGAGCGGCTTCAGTTCGAGGTGGTCGACTGGCTTTCGCAATACCACACCATCCTTGGTCACGTGGAATTCACAAGATTCCTGGCAGTACAGCACTATGCGTACCTCCTAATGAAGATGCCATGACCCAATGGCATCATCACCGTCCAAGGAAGCTTCACCAAGTCCGGTAGCTATGATAGAGACTTTAACAAAATTTCCCAGTCCTTCGGCATGCAAGAGGAACTCGCAAGGTTAAATCAGCCGATAGACAACAGTCTGCCCCCTGTGACCAAACAGAAAGCACCCGACCCGTCTTTCGACTCCATGGTAAATACCAAGGAGGTGCAGGTCCACCCAACAGATCCCACCAAGATGGCTCTGATCGCCAACAACTTGAGTCCCGCATAGGAACTTGCACTCGTCGAATTCCTTAGTGAGCGCTGGGAAATCCTCGCCTAGTGTCCTGCGGACATGCCAGGAGTTCCCAGGGAATTTGTCGAGCATGCACTCAACGTATATCTGGATGCGCGTCCAGTCAAGCAGAAAATGTGTCGATTGTTCGAAGGAAGAGCGAAGGCAATTGGTATCAAAGCCAACAGACACCTCGATGCTAATTTCATAAGGGATATTAAAGAGAGCGCCTGTGTAGCTAACCCTATGTTGGTCCCCAATAAGGACACGGACATCCTGCGGATGTGCGTGGACTTTATGGCCCTTAACAATCACTACCCAAAGGACCACTTCCCTCTGCCACGGATCGACCAAATCATCGACTCCACCACAGGATGCGAACAACTCTCATTCCTCGACGCCTACTCAGGCTACAACCAGCTTTGACTAAAGGTCAAGGATCAAGAAAATACGACATTCATTACGCTGTTCGGGGTCTTTTGCTACAACACAACACCTTTTGGGCTCAAGAACGCAGGCGCAACCTATCAATGGTGCATGCAGGCATGCCTGAAGGATCAAATTGGTTGAAACATCCAGGTCTATGCCGAAGACATAGTGATAAAGACCAAGGAGAGCCGAACATTGATCGAACACCTCCACGAGACATTCGACAACCTTGATCGATACAGGATCATGCCGAACCTGGAAAAGTGCGCCTTCGGCATCTCATCTGGAAAATTGCTCTGGTACCTCATCTCCGTTAGGGGAATCGAGGCTAACCCGAAGAAAATCAAGGCTATACTAGCCATGGAGAAGCCGGAGAATGTCAAAGGAGTCCAACAACTAGCTGGACGAATCACAGTGCTCAACAGGTTCATCAACCACATGGACAAAAAGTCTCTCCCCTTCTACCAGCTGCTCCGCAAGTCTGACAAATTTGAGTGGACGGCTGAAGCCGATGAGGCATTCGAATACCTCAAACGCCTGCTCTCTACATATCCCGTATTGGTGACGGCAATGGAGAGAGAGCCATGATGCTCTACATTGCTGCAATGCATCAAGTTGTTAGCACAACACTTGTGGTCGAACGACCCGAGGAAGGCAAAACCCATGGGGTGCAATGCCCGGTGTACTACCTCAATGAGGTGTTGACACCAACGAAGCAGAGGTACCCTCACTATCAAAAGCTAGCATATGGCGTATTCGTGACCACGTGTCGGTTGTGCCACTATTTCCAAGAGCACCAGATAGTGGTCGTCAACGACGCACCACTATCACACATCCTCAAAAAACCCGAGGCAACGGGGAGAGTGGCCATCTGGGGCATCGAGCTATCCCCGCGGGACATCATCTACGAGCGGTGCACCACAATCAAATCATAGTCACTTCCTGACTTCTTTTTCCACTGGATGGAACTGCAGCTCTCGGACACCCCGGACATGTCTCAGCTCTAGACAATGCACTTTGATGGATCTAAACGAGGGGAAGGAGCTGGAGCCAGAGTAATCTTGACATCCCCTCAAGGGGACAAGAGGAGATATGTGCTGATGAGATTCCGCGCATCCAACAACGAGGCTGAATACGAGGCACTAGTCCATGGCATGCAGATGGCTAAGGTTTGTGGCGCCACACGACTGGTCATCTATGGCGACTCCAACCTCGTTGTCCAGTAGACGATGAACTAGTGCGACGCTGTCATCGACAACATGATCGCCTACCGTGACCTCTACAACGCACTCGAAGGAGACTTCGACGACTGCAAACTCCGGCACATTGGCCGAGAAAGCAATGAGGAGGACGACAAGCTCGCCAACATTGGCGCCACCTGTGCCCGGTACCGCCAGGCGTGTTCCTCAAACAAATCTGCGAGCGCTCCATCAAGTGCAAAACTTCCAAGCGCACAGTGGACGCTGCGGAGAACTCGGGGGCTGCGCCACCCGAGAAAACAGAGGCACCCGCAAAACTGGAGGTGGACATCAAGCTTGTAAGCCTCGTGAGTGCTGGCAATCGAGCAAACATGGACTCAACCATACATCAAGCACCTCTTGAGTAAGAAACTGCCAGATCATCGGAATGATGCCAGACATATTGCCCGCCGCTCCAAAGCCTTCACCATCATAAATGGTGAAATCTACAAACAAAGCATCACCGGGATCCTCTAGCAATGCGTCACCAACGATGATGGGAAAAGCATCCTCCTTGACATCCACGAAGGAATCTGCGGACACCATGCTGGAACTCGCACCCTAGTCGCCAAGGTTCTACGAGCTGGCTTCTATTGGCCAACCGCGATGCGCAACGCCAAGGACATCATCGAGAAGTGCAACGCCTGCCAACTGTTTGCTGATAAACCACATGCACCAGGCTCAGAGCTACGACCCATACCATTGGCCTGGCCCTTCTCTCAATGGGGACTCGATATGGTCAGCAAGCTGCAAAAGTCCTCACCCGGAGGATACTTCTTCCTCCTAGTGGTAGTTGACAAGTTCACTAAGTGGATCGAGGCGACGCCCATCACCAACCAAAATAGTGCCACTGATCTCAAGTTTTTGAAGGGTTTCGCAGCATAGTAAATCAAAATTTTCTACGGAAGCGAACAGAGGGAAAGCCAAGATCTAATCTAGGAGATGCAAACAACGAGAGAGATTGGATTAGATCTTCATACCCTTGAAGATTCGCACAGCGGAACGTTCGTCGGAACGTGGGTGATGTAGTCGTACTCGCTTCTCCTCCTCGCGATCCGATCCGATCTAGCACCACAAGTGGCGGTGCCTCCGTGAGATGCACACGTGCGGCACCTCGACGTCTCCTCCTTCCTTGGACCAGCAAGTATGGTGGAGAGATAGATTGGATCTACAGCACGACGGCGTGGTGTATTTGGTGGAGAATTTCTGCAGCAGGGCTTCGCCTGCAAACAGTCGGGAGGGAGAGAGGAAGGCAGCAGGGCTACTAGGGCTTGGAGGGAGATGTGTGTAGTGGTGGGGAGGGGGCGCACCAGCCCTCTATATATATAGAGGGGGGGTGCGGCAAGCCCTTGCCCATCCTCCAAGCCTATCTCTAGTTTAAACAATTTAAACTCTCCCTTATCTAGAAATCCTATCTCTAGTTTAAACAATTTAAACTCTCCCTTATCTAGAAATCCTATCTCTAGTTTAAACGAGTTTAAACTTATCTAGGATCGGCTGGGCCCTATGGGGCCTTGTGCCCCTGGCCCAATGCGGCCAGGACACTCCCTCATAGGCCCATGCCCCCTCCCGGAAGGTGGGGCCACGTTGGTCCCCTTCCGGAAGGTTCTAGAAGCTTCCGGTACAATACCGATTAACCCGGAACAATTCCGAACTCCAAAAAAACTGCACTGCCTTATATGAATCTTATTCTCCGGACCATTCCGGAACCTCTCGTGATGTCCCGGATCCCATCCAAGACTCCGAACAAAAATTCATAAACCAATTATCCAATCTATCCTAGCGTCGAGACACGTTAAGTGTGTGACCCTGCGGGTTCGAGAATATGTAGACATGATCTTCTATCAATAATCAACAGCGGGGTCTGGGCACCCATATTGACTCCCACACATTCATCGATGATCATATCGGATGAACCACGATGCCAGGATTCAATCAATCCCATATATATATTCCCTTCGTCTCGCGATATTTTACTTGCCCGAGATTCGATCGTCGGTATCGTCATACCTAGTTCAATCTCGTTCACAGCAAGTACTTTACTCGTTCCGTAATCCAATATCACTTTGTGATCAACTCCTTAACCACATGCTTGCAAGCGGTGTTGATATCGATTACCGAGTGGGCCCGAAGTATATCTCTCCGACTTGGGAGGGACAAATTCCATCTCGATACATACAACCCAACAGATACTTTCCGATCACCTGAGAGACACCTTTATGATCACCCTCTCATAGGATGACGTTTGATGACCTCAAAGTTTTCTTCCGATACCAGGGAGTTGCATTATCTCATGGTCTAAGGAATACAATATTTGACATAGGAAAAGCTTCGCAAAGATGAAACAATGACACGATCTAATTGCTTCGCTTAGTTTGGGTCTATCCACCATATCATTCTCCAATGATATGATCTCATTATCAATTGACAACTCATGTCTATGGTTAGGAAACCTTAACCATCATTGATCAATGAGCTAGTCCATAGAGGCGTACTAGGGACACGGTGTTGTTCACAAACCACACAAGTATTAAAGTTTCCGCTTAATACAATTCTAGCATGGAATATAAACTTTATCATGAACAAGAATTATAATAATAACATCTTTATTATTGCCTCTAGGGCATAATTCCAACAGTCTCCCACTTGCACTAGAGTCAATAATCTAGTTTACATTTGGCAACAATCTCACACCCATGGCACTGAGGTGCTGATCATGTTTTACACGTGGAAGAGGTTTAGTCAATGGATCTGCGACATTCAGATCTGTATGTACTTTGCTGATCTTCATATCTCCATCTGCTATATAATCTCGGATTATATGAAACTTGCGGTTGATATGCTTGGTCTTTGGATGATATCTTGGTTCCTTAGCGAGTGCTATGGCGCCAGTGTTGTCACATAATATCTCCAGTGGGTCCAATGCACTTGGAACCACGCCAAGCTCAGTGATGAAGTTTCTGATCCAAACTCCTTCACTTGACGCTTCTGCAGCAGCCATGTATTCCGCTTCTACTGTAGATCCCGCGATCACGCTTTTCTTGCAGCTTCTCCAGCTCACAGCTCCTCCATTCAAAATATACATGTATCCTGTCTGAGATTTAGAATCATCCTTGTCGGTGTCGAAACTAGCATCGACGTAACCTTTTACGACGAGCTGTTCATCACCCCCATAGACTAAGAACATTTCTTTAGTCCTATTTAGGTACCTTAGGATGTTCTTCACGGCTGTCCAGTGTTCCACTCCTGGATCACTTTGATATCTGCTCGTCAAACTAAGAGCATTGGACACATCCGGTCTAGTACACAACATGGCATACATGATGGAACCTATGGCCGAGGCATAAGGCACTTTGCTCATAGCTTCCCTATCATTTACCGTAGCTGGACACTGAGCCTTGCTCAATATCTTACCTGACAACATAGGCACTGAACCTTTCAATGCCTTATCCATTCTGAACCTTTTCAGAACTTTGTCTAGGTATGTACTCTGGCTTAAAGCTATCAGGCGTCTTTGTCTATCTCTATAGATTTTGATGCCCAATATATAAGCAGCTTCACCTAGGTCTTTCATTGAAAAACACTTCCTGACTTCTTTTTCCACTGGATGGAACTGCAGCTCTCGGACACCCCGGACATGTCTCAGCTCTAGACAATGCACTTTGATGGATCTAAACGAGGGGAAGGAGCTGGAGCCAGAGTAATCTTGACATCCCCTCAAGGGGACAAGAGGAGATATGTGCTGATGAGATTCCGCGCATCCAACAACGAGGCTGAATACGAGGCACTAGTCCATGGCATGCAGATGGCTAAGGTTTGTGGCGCCACACGACTGGTCATCTATGGCGACTCCAACCTCGTTGTCCAGTAGACGATGAACTAGTGCGACGCTGTCATCGACAACATGATCGCCTACCGTGACCTCTACAACGCACTCGAAGGAGACTTCGACGACTACAAACTCCGGCACATTGGCCTAGAAAGCAATGAGGAGGACGACAAGCTCGCCAACATTGGCGCCACCTGTGCCCGGTACCGCCAGGCGTGTTCCTCAAACAAATCTGCGAGCGCTCCATCAAGTGCAAAACTTCCAAGCGCACAGTGGACGCTGCGGAGAACTCGGGGGCTGCGCCACCCGAGAAAACAGAGGCACCTGCAAAACTGGAGGTGGACATCAAGCTTGTAAGCCTCGTGAGTGCTGGCAATCGAGCAAACATGGACTCAACCATACATCAAGCACCTCTTGAGTAAGAAACTGCCAGATCATCGGAATGATGCCAGACATATTGCCCGCCGCTCCAAAGCCTTCACCATCATAAATGGTGAAATCTACAAACAAAGCATCACCGGGATCCTCTAGCAATGCGTCACCAACGATGATGGGAAAAGCATCCTCCTTGACATCCACGAAGGAATCTGCGGACACCATGCTGGAACTCGCACCCTAGTCGCCAAGGTTCTACGAGCTGGCTTCTATTGGCCAACCGCGATGCGCAACGCCAAGGACATCATCGAGAAGTGCAACGCCTGCCAACTGTTTGCTGATAAACCACATGCACCAGGCTCAGAGCTACGACCCATACCATTGGCCTGGCCCTTCTCTCAATGGGGACTCGATATGGTCAGCAAGCTGCAAAAGTCCTCACCCGGAGGATACTTCTTCCTCCTAGTGGTAGTTGACAAGTTCACTAAGTGGATCGAGGCGACGCCCATCACCAACCAAAATAGTGCCACTGATCTCAAGTTTTTGAAGGGTTTTGCAGCATAGTAAATCAAAATTTTCTACGGAAGCGAACAGAGGGAAAGCCAAGATCTAATCTAGGAGATGCAAACAACGAGAGAGATTGGATTAGATCTTCATACCCTTGAAGATTCGCACAGCGGAACGTTCGTCGGAACGTGGGTGATGTAGTCGTACTCGCTTCTCCTCCTCGCGATCCGATCCGATCTAGCACCACAAGTGGCGGTGCCTCCGTGAGATGCACACGTGCGGCACCTCGACGTCTCCTCCTTCCTTGGACCAGCAAGTATGGTGGAGAGATAGATTGGATCTACAGCACGACGGCGTGGTGTATTTGGTGGAGAATTTCTGCAGCAGGGCTTCGCCTGCAAACAGTCGGGAGGGAGAGAGGAAGGCAGCAGGGCTACTAGGGCTTGGAGGGAGATGTGTGTAGTGGTGGGGAGGGGGCGCACCAGCCCTCTATATATATAGAGGGGGGGTGCGGCAAGCCCTTGCCCATCCTCCAAGCCTATCTCTAGTTTAAACAATTTAAACTCTCCCTTATCTAGAAATCCTATCTCTAGTTTAAACAATTTAAACTCTCCCTTATCTAGAAATCCTATCTCTAGTTTAAACGAGTTTAAACTTATCTAGGATCGGCTGGGCCCTATGGGGCCTTGTGCCCCTGGCCCAATGCGGCCAGGACACTCCCTCATAGGCCCATGCCCCCTCCCGGAAGGTGGGGCCACGTTGGTCCCCTTCCGGAAGGTTCTAGAAGCTTCCGGTACAATACCGATTAACCCGGAACAATTCCGAACTCCAAAAAAACTGCACTGCCTTATATGAATCTTATTCTCCGGACCATTCCGGAACCTCTCGTGATGTCCCGGATCCCATCCAAGACTCCGAACAAAAATTCATAAACCAATTATCCAATCTATCCTAGCGTCGAGACACGTTAAGTGTGTGACCCTGCGGGTTCGAGAATATGTAGACATGATCTTCTATCAATAATCAACAGCGGGGTCTGGGCACCCATATTGACTCCCACACATTCATCGATGATCATATCGGATGAACCACGATGCCAGGATTCAATCAATCCCATATATATATTCCCTTCGTCTCGCGATATTTTACTTGCCCGAGATTCGATCGTCGGTATCGTCATACCTAGTTCAGTCTCGTTCACAGCAAGTACTTTACTCGTTCCGTAATCCAATATCACTTTGTGATCAACTCCTTAACCACATGCTTGCAAGCGGTGTTGATATCGATTACCGAGTGGGCCCGAAGTATATCTCTCCGACTTGGGAGGGACAAATTCCATCTCGATACATACAACCCAACAGATACTTTCCGATCACCTGAGAGACACCTTTATGATCACCCTCTCATAGGATGACGTTTGATGACCTCAAAGTTTTCTTCCGATACCAGGGAGTTGCATTATCTCATGGTCTAAGGAATACAATATTTGACATAGGAAAAGCTTCGCAAAGATGAAACAATGACACGATCTAATTGCTTCGCTTAGTTTGGGTCTATCCACCATATCATTCTCCAATGATATGATCTCATTATCAATTGACAACTCATGTCTATGGTTAGGAAACCTTAACCATCATTGATCAATGAGCTAGTCCATAGAGGCGTACTAGGGACACGGTGTTGTTCACAAACCACACAAGTATTAAAGTTTCCGCTTAATACAATTCTAGCATGGAATATAAACTTTATCATGAACAAGAATTATAATAATAACATCTTTATTATTGCCTCTAGGGCATAATTCCAACAGTCTCCCACTTGCACTAGAGTCAATAATCTAGTTTACATTTGGCAACAATCTCACACCCATGGCACTGAGGTGCTGATCATGTTTTACACGTGGAAGAGGTTTAGTCAATGGATCTGCGACATTCAGATCTGTATGTACTTTGCTGATCTTCATATCTCCATCTGCTATATAATCTCGGATTATATGAAACTTGCGGTTGATATGCTTGGTCTTTGGATGATATCTTGGTTCCTTAGCGAGTGCTATGGCGCCAGTGTTGTCACATAATATCTCCAGTGGGTCCAATGCACTTGGAACCACGCCAAGCTCAGTGATGAAGTTTCTGATCCAAACTCCTTCACTTGACGCTTCTGCAGCAGCCATGTATTCCGCTTCTACTGTAGATCCCGCGATCACGCTTTTCTTGCAGCTTCTCCAGCTCACAGCTCCTCCATTCAAAATATACATGTATCCTGTCTGAGATTTAGAATCATCCTTGTCGGTGTCGAAACTAGCATCGACGTAACCTTTTACGACGAGCTGTTCATCACCCCCATAGACTAAGAACATTTCTTTAGTCCTATTTAGGTACCTTAGGATGTTCTTCACGGCTGTCCAGTGTTCTACTCCTGGATCACTTTGATATCTGCTCGTCAAACTAAGAGCATTGGACACATCCGGTCTAGTACACAACATGGCATACATGATGGAACCTATGGCCGAGGCATAAGGCACTTTGCTCATAGCTTCCCTATTATTTACCGTAGCTGGACACTGAGCCTTGCTCAATATCTTACCTGACAACATAGGCACTGAACCTTTCAATGCCTTATCCATTCTGAACCTTTTCAGAACTTTGTCTAGGTATGTACTCTGGCTTAAAGCTATCAGGCATCTTTGTCTATCTCTATAGATTTTGATGCCCAATATATAAGCAGCTTCACCTAGGTCTTTCATTGAAAAACACTTCCTGACTTCTTTTTCCACTGGATGGAACTGGAGCTCTCGGACACCCCGGACATGTCTCAGCTCTAGACAATGCACTTTGATGGATCTAAACGAGGGGAAGGAGCTGGAGCCAGAGTAATCTTGACATCCCCTCAAGGGGACAAGAGGAGATATGTGCTGATGAGATTCCGCGCATCCAACAACGAGGCTGAATACGAGGCACTAGTCCATGGCATGCAGATGGCTAAGGTTTGTGGCGCCACACGACTGGTCATCTATGGCAACTCCAACCTCGTTGTCCAGTAGACGATGAACTAGTGTGACGCTGTCATCGACAACATGATCGCCTACCGTGACCTCTACAACGCACTCGAAGGAGACTTCGACGACTACAAACTCCGGCACATTGGCCTAGAAAGCAATGAGGAGGACGACAAGCTCGCCAACATTGGCGCCACCTGTGCCCGGTACCGCCAGGCGTGTTCCTCAAACAAATCTGCGAGCGCTCCATCAAGTGCAAAACTTCCAAGCGCACAGTGGACGCTGCGGAGAACTCGGGGGCTGCGCCACCCGAGAAAACAGAGGCACCCGCAAAACTGGAGGTGGACATCAAGCTTGTAAGCCTCGTGAGTGCTGGCAATCGAGCAAACATGGACTCAACCATACATCAAGCACCTCTTGAGTAAGAAACTGCCAGATCATCGGAATGATGCCAGACATATTGCCCGCCGCTCCAAAGCCTTCACCATCATAAATGGTGAAATCTACAAACAAAGCATCACCGGGATCCTCTAGCAATGCGTCACCAACGATGATGGGAAAAGCATCCTCCTTGACATCCACGAAGGAATCTGCGGACACCATGCTGGAACTCGCACCCTAGTCGCCAAGGTTCTACGAGCTGGCTTCTATTGGCCAACCGCGATGCGCAACGCCAAGGACATCATCGAGAAGTGCAACGCCTGCCAACTGTTTGCTGATAAACCACATGCACCAGGCTCAGAGCTACGACCCATACCATTGGCCTGGCCCTTCTCTCAATGGGGACTCGATATGGTCAGCAAGCTGCAAAAGTCCTCACCCGGAGGATACTTCTTCCTCCTAGTGGTAGTTGACAAGTTCACTAAGTGGATCGAGGCGACGCCCATCACCAACCAAAATAGTGCCACTGATCTCAAGTTTTTGAAGGGTTTTGCAGCATAGTAAATCAAAATTTTCTACGGAAGCGAACAGAGGGAAAGCCAAGATCTAATCTAGGAGATGCAAACAACGAGAGAGATTGGATTAGATCTTCATACCCTTGAAGATTCGCACAGCGGAACGTTCGTCGGAACGTGGGTGATGTAGTCGTACTCGCTTCTCCTCCTCGCGATCCGATCCGATCTAGCACCACAAGTGGCGGTGCCTCCGTGAGATGCACACGTGCGGCACCTCGACGTCTCCTCCTTCCTTGGACCAGCAAGTATGGTGGAGAGATAGATTGGATCTACAGCACGACGGCGTGGTGTATTTGGTGGAGAATTTCTGCAGCAGGGCTTCGCCTGCAAACAGTCGGGAGGGAGAGAGGAAGGCAGCAGGGCTACTAGGGCTTGGAGGGAGATGTGTGTAGTGGTGGGGAGGGGGCGCACCAGCCCTCTATATATATAGAGGGGGGGTGCGGCAAGCCCTTGCCCATCCTCCAAGCCTATCTCTAGTTTAAACAATTTAAACTCTCCCTTATCTAGAAATCCTATCTCTAGTTTAAACAATTTAAACTCTCCCTTATCTAGAAATCCTATCTCTAGTTTAAACGAGTTTAAACTTATCTAGGATCGGCTGGGCCCTATGGGGCCTTGTGCCCCTGGCCCAATGCGGCCAGGACACTCCCTCATAGGCCCATGCCCCCTCCCGGAAGGTGGGGCCACGTTGGTCCCCTTCCGGAAGGTTCTAGAAGCTTCCGGTACAATACCGATTAACCCGGAACAATTCCGAACTCCAAAAAAACTGCACTGCCTTATATGAATCTTATTCTCCGGACCATTCCGGAACCTCTCGTGATGTCCCGGATCCCATCCAAGACTCCGAACAAAAATTCATAAACCAATTATCCAATCTATCCTAGCGTCGAGACACGTTAAGTGTGTGACCCTGCGGGTTCGAGAATATGTAGACATGATCTTCTATCAATAATCAACAGCGGGGTCTGGGCACCCATATTGACTCCCACACATTCATCGATGATCATATCGGATGAACCACGATGCCAGGATTCAATCAATCCCATATATATATTCCCTTCGTCTCGCGATATTTTACTTGCCCGAGATTCGATCGTCGGTATCGTCATACCTAGTTCAGTCTCGTTCACAGCAAGTACTTTACTCGTTCCGTAATCCAATATCACTTTGTGATCAACTCCTTAACCACATGCTTGCAAGCGGTGTTGATATCGATTACCGAGTGGGCCCGAAGTATATCTCTCCGACTTGGGAGGGACAAATTCCATCTCGATACATACAACCCAACAGATACTTTCCGATCACCTGAGAGACACCTTTATGATCACCCTCTCATAGGATGACGTTTGATGACCTCAAAGTTTTCTTCCGATACCAGGGAGTTGCATTATCTCATGGTCTAAGGAATACAATATTTGACATAGGAAAAGCTTCGCAAAGATGAAACAATGACACGATCTAATTGCTTCGCTTAGTTTGGGTCTATCCACCATATCATTCTCCAATGATATGATCTCATTATCAATTGACAACTCATGTCTATGGTTAGGAAACCTTAACCATCATTGATCAATGAGCTAGTCCATAGAGGCGTACTAGGGACACGGTGTTGTTCACAAACCACACAAGTATTAAAGTTTCCGCTTAATACAATTCTAGCATGGAATATAAACTTTATCATGAACAAGAATTATAATAATAACATCTTTATTATTGCCTCTAGGGCATAATTCCAACAGTCTCCCACTTGCACTAGAGTCAATAATCTAGTTTACATTTGGCAACAATCTCACACCCATGGCACTGAGGTGCTGATCATGTTTTACACGTGGAAGAGGTTTAGTCAATGGATCTGCGACATTCAGATCTGTATGTACTTTGCTGATCTTCATATCTCCATCTGCTATATAATCTCGGATTATATGAAACTTGCGGTTGATATGCTTGGTCTTTGGATGATATCTTGGTTCCTTAGCGAGTGCTATGGCGCCAGTGTTGTCACATAATATCTCCAGTGGGTCCAATGCACTTGGAACCACGCCAAGCTCAGTGATGAAGTTTCTGATCCAAACTCCTTCACTTGACGCTTCTGCAGCAGCCATGTATTCCGCTTCTACTGTAGATCCCGCGATCACGCTTTTCTTGCAGCTTCTCCAGCTCACAGCTCCTCCATTCAAAATATACATGTATCCTGTCTGAGATTTAGAATCATCCTTGTCGGTGTCGAAACTAGCATCGACGTAACCTTTTACGACGAGCTGTTCATCACCCCCATAGACTAAGAACATTTCTTTAGTCCTATTTAGGTACCTTAGGATGTTCTTCACGGCTGTCCAGTGTTCCACTCCTGGATCACTTTGATATCTGCTCGTCAAACTAAGAGCATTGGACACATCCGGTCTAGTACACAACATGGCATACATGATGGAACCTATGGCCGAGGCATAAGGCACTTTGCTCATAGCTTCCCTATCATTTACCGTAGCTGGACACTGAGCCTTGCTCAATATCTTACCTGACAACATAGGCACTGAACCTTTCAATGCCTTATCCATTCTGAACCTTTTCAGAACTTTGTCTAGGTATGTACTCTGGCTTAAAGCTATCAGGCGTCTTTGTCTATCTCTATAGATTTTGATGCCCAATATATAAGCAGCTTCACCTAGGTCTTTCATTGAAAAACACTTGTTCAAATAACTCTTCACATCGTTAAGCATGTCGATGTCATTTCCAATAATCAATATGTCATCCACATATAGTACCAGAAACGTCACCGAGCTCCCACTCACTTTCTTGTAGATGCAAGCTTCGTAGAAATTTGGAACAAATCCAAAGCTCTTGATCACTTGATCAAAACGAAGGTTCCAACTCCGAGACGCTTGCTTCAGTCCATAAACGGAACGCTGAAGTTTGCATACTTTATCAGCATCCTTAGGATCGACAAAACCTTCGGGTTGCATCATATACAACTCTTCATCAATGTTGCCATTGAGGAAAGCAGTCTTGACATCCATTTGCCATATTTCATAATCATGAAACACAGCAATTGCTAATAAAATCCGAATGGACTTAAACATCGCTACGGGAGAGAAAGTCTCATCGTAGTCAACACCTTGAACTTGTCGAAAACCTTTCGCAACAAGCCGTGCATTATAGACGGTAACATTACCATCCGCGTCCGTTTTCTTCTTGAAGATCCATTTGCACTCAACGGCCTTTCGGTCGCTAGGAGGGTCCACCAAAATCCATACTTGGTTTTCGCTCATGGATCCCAATTCGGATTTCATGGCTTCTAGCCATTTCTCAGAGTCTGGGCTCATCATCGCTTCCTCATAGTTCGTAGGTTCGCTGTCTTCTACTAACAAGACAGTCAAGACAGGGTTGCCGTACCACTCAGGAGGGGCACGCGACCTTGTCGACCTGCGACGTTCAGTAGCAGCATCGTCCGAAGCTTCATGATCCTTGTCATTTGCTTCCTCTATTGTTGGTGCAGGCGGCACTGGAACAATTTCAGGTGCTGCGCTACTCTCCAATTCAAGAGAAGGTTCAATAACCTCGTCTAGCTCTACTTTCCTCCCACTCACTTCTTTCGAGAGAAACTCCTTCTCAAGAAAGGAACCGTTCTTTGCGACAAACACTTTGCCTTCGGTTCTATGATAGAAGGTATACCCAATAGTTTCCTTAGGGTATCCTATGAAGACGCATTTCTCCGCTTTGGGTTCGAGCTTGTCCGGCATCAACTTCTTGACGTAAGCTTCGCATCCCCAAACTTTAAGAAACGACAACTTAGGTTTAGCACCAAACCACAGTTCATATGGTGTCGTCTCAACGGATTTAGATGGAGCCCTATTTAAAGTGAATGCAGCGGTTTCTAATGCATAACCCCAAAATGATAACGGCAAATCAGTAAGAGACATCATTGATCGGACCAGATCTAATAGGGTTCGATTCCGGCGTTCAGACACACCATTGCGCTGTGGTGTTCCGGGTGGCGTGAGTTGTGAAACGATTCCACTTGCTTTAAGATGCGTGAGAAAATCATAACTCAGATACTCGCCCCCACGATCGGATCGTAGAAACTTAATCTTTTTGTTACGATGGTTCTCCACTTCATTCTGAAATTCTTTAAACTTTTCAAACGTTTCAGATTTATGTTTCATTAAATAGATATACGGGTATATCTACTTAAGTCATCAGTAAAAGTGAGAAAATAGCGATATCCACCGCGCGTCGAAACACTCATCGGTCCGCATACATCGGTATGTATGATTTCCAACAAGTCCGTTGCTCGCTCCATCATACCGGAGAACGGGGTTTTGATCATCTTGCCCATGAGGCATGGTTCGCATGTGTCAAATGATTCAAAATCAAGAGACTCCAAAAGTCCATCAGAATGGAGTTTCTTCATGCGCTTTACACCAATATGACCTAGATGACAGTGCCACAAATAAGTAGTATTATCACTATCTACTTTGCATCTCTTAGCCTCAATGTTATGGATGTGTGTTTCATCCCTTTCGAGATTTAGAAGAAATAAACCATTCACAAGGGGTGCATGACCATAAAAGATGTTACTCATATAAATAGAACAACCATTATTCTCCGATTTAAATGAATAACCGTCTTGCAATAAACACGATCCAGAAATAATGTTCATGCTCAACGCAGGCACATAATAACATTTATTAAGGTTTAAAACTAATCCCGAAGGTAAAACTAAGGAGAGCGTGCCGACGGCCATCACATCAACTCTTGATCCGTTGCCAACGCGCATCGTCACCTCATCCCTCGCAAGCCTCCGTCTATTCCGTAGCTCCTGTTTCGAGTTACAAATATTAGCAACTGAACCATTATCAAATACCCAGGCACTACAACGAGGGCTAGTAAGGAAAACATCAATAACATGTATATCAAATATACCTTTGATGGTGCCAGCCTTCTTGTCCGCTAAGTACTTCGGACAGTTGCGCTTCCAGTGACCCTTGTCCTTGCAATAGAAGCACTCAGTGTCCGGCTTAGGACCAGACTTGAGCTTCTTCTCAGCAGGGGCAACGCGCTTGCCGCCGCCTTTCTTGAAGGGCTTCTTTGCACCTTTACCTTTCTTAAAGGAGGGCTTGTTGACCATCAACACATGATTATCTTTCTTGATGTCCACCTCCGCAGCCTTCAGCTTTGCGAAGAGCTCGGTGATCGTATCAGTGGAACCAATCTGATTATGAGTCACTACAAAACTTTTGTAGCTGGGAGGGAGTGATTGCAGAACCCTGTCAATCTTGAGCTCTTCTGGAATCTTGCAGTCCAGTTGCTCAAGGCGTTGAGTGTAGCCCGACATCTTAATGGCGTGCTCACTAACGGAACTCCCTTCCTCCATCTTGCAGTTAAAGAACTTCTCAGAGATCTCATATCTCTCAGAACGGGCCTGAGTCTGAAACATGGTTTTCAGCTCTTCGAGAATCTCAAAGGGCCCGGGATAGTTTTCAAAACGATTTTGAAGTTCCGGTTCCATAGCAAACAACATGGTGCTCTTAATCACACCATAATCATCTTTGCGCGACTGATAGACAGCTTTCTCATCAGCCGGCGCAGTTGCAGCAGGGGGGTTACCTAACGCTTTCTCAAGGACATAGTCCTTTTGTCCGCCAGACAGAATGATTCTTAGATTGCGGAACCAGTTGGTGAAGTTAGACCCATTGTTTCTAAGCTTTTCTTTCTCAGCAAAAACGTTGAAGTTGAAGTTGGACTTGGCCATGTGATCTACAGTATTTGCAAGTACAATTTAGACTATGTTCATGATAAATAGTTCAACTTAATCAAATTACTAGATGAACTCCCACTAAATTCAACATCCCTCAAGTTGTTTAGTGAACACGATCCAAATTCACCACACCTAATCCGATCTTCACGAGAAGAGATGTGGCTTCAATGGTGGACAACTAAGTGTCGATCATATCATTCATATGACTCATGCTTAACCTTTCGGTTCATGTGTTCCGAGGCCATGTCTGTACATGCTAGGCTCGTCAAGTCAAACCCAAGTATTTCCGTGTGTGCAAAACTGGCTTGCACCCGTTGTATGTGAGCGTAGAGTCTATAGCACCCGATCATCACGTGATGCTTGGACACGACGAACTTTCGCAATGGTGCATACTTGGGGAGAACATAGTTTTATCTTGATCTTTAAGTGAGGAATCATCTTATAATGCTACCGTCGCGATCTAAGCATAATAAGATACATAAAAGGATAAACATCACATGCATATAACTTTATGTGACATGGTATAGCCAATCTTCGCGCAATGATCTTCATCTTGTGCGTTCCGGCATGATCTCCATCACTCCACCATGATTGCCTCCACCACGAATAGCAACTACAACTATTGCTAACTACTTAGCGATAAAGTAAAGCTATTACATGGCGTATAAGAAGTTGACTCGCAGGTTATACACAATTATAAAGACAACCATATGGCTCCTGCCGGTTGTGAACTCATCGACATGCAAGTCGTGAAACATTACAAAACATGATCATCGCATACATTATACACATCACATCTTGGGCCATACCATATCACAGAAAACACTCCCTGCAAAAACAAGTTAGACGCCTCTACTTTGTTGTTGCATGTTTTACGTGGCTTATGGGAGTAGATGCTAAGAACGATTCTTACCTACGGAAAGCCACAACGGTGATATTATGGTTGCCAAACTCCGGTGTTAATCCCATGACAACTATAGTGAGAGAAACTGACATCCACCAGCCGCATGTATGGTACAAGCCACACGTCAAGTGCGGAGCCGGTCTCGCGAACGATGTCGCGTAAGGTTGGCCTGGACCGCTTCAATCTCACTATCCCGCGCCATAAGAAGAACACAAACAAGAGGCTTGCAACAGAAAACATCAACGCCCTCAACAACCATGTTGCGTTCTACTCGTGAAACACATCTACGCATAGATCTAGCTCTGATACCACTGAAGGGTTTCGCAGCATAGTAAATCAAAATTTTCTACGGAAGCGAACAGAGGGAAAGCCAAGATCTAATCTAGGAGATGCAAACAACGAGAGAGATTGGATTAGATCTTCATACCCTTGAATATTCGCACAGCGGAACGTTCGTCGGAACGTGGGTGATGTAGTCGTACTCGCTTCTCCTCCTCGCGATCCGATCCGATCTAGCACCACAAGTGGCGGTGCCTCCGTGAGATGCAGACGTGCGGCACCTCGACGTCTCCTCCTTCCTTGGACCAGCAAGTATGGTGGAGAGATAGATTGGATCTACAGCACGACGGCGTGGTGTATTTGGTGGAGAATTTCTGCAGCAGGGCTTCGCCTGCAAACAGTCGGGAGGGAGAGAGGAAGGCAGCAGGGCTACTAGGGCTTGGAGGGAGATGTGTGTAGTGGTGGGGAGGGGGCGCACCAGCCCTCTATATATATAGAGGGGGGGGTGCGGCCAGCCCTTGCCCATCCTCCAAGCCTATCTCTAGTTTAAACAATTTAAACTCTCCCTTATCTAGAAATCCTATCTCTAGTTTAAACAATTTAAACTCTCCCTTATCTAGAAATCCTATCTCTAGTTTAAACGAGTTTAAACTTATCTAGGATCGGCTGGGCCCTATGGGGCCTTGTGCCCCTGGCCCAATGCGGCCAGGACACTCCCTCATAGGCCCATGCCCCCTCCTGGAAGGTGGGGCCACGTTGGTCCCCTTCCGGAAGGTTCTAGAAGCTTCCGGTACAATACCGATTAACCCGGAACAATTCCGAACTCCAAAAAAACTGCACTGCCTTATATGAATCTTATTCTCCGGACCATTCCGGAACCTCTCGTGATGTCCCGGATCCCATCCGAAACTCCGAACAAAAATTCATAAACCAATTATCCAATCTATCCTAGCGTCGAGACACGTTAAGTGTGTGACCCTGCGGGTTCGAGAATATGCAGACATGATCTTCTATCAATAATCAACAGCGGGGTCTGGGCACCCATATTGACTCCCACACATTCATCGATGATCATATCGGATGAACCACGATGCCAGGATTCAATCAATCCCATATATATATTCCCTTCGTCTCGCGATATTTTACTTGCCCGAGATTCGATCGTCGGTATCGTCATACCTAGTTCAATCTCGTTCACAGCAAGTACTTTACTCGTTCCGTAATCCAATATCACTTTGTGATCAACTCCTTAACCACATGCTTGCAAGCGGTGTTGATATCGATTACCGAGTGGGCCCGAAGTATATCTCTCCGACTTGGGAGGGACAAATTCCATCTCGATACATACAACCCAACAGATACTTTCCGATCACCTGAGAGACACCTTTATGATCACCCTCTCATAGGATGACGTTTGATGACCTCAAAGTTTTCTTCCGATACCAGGGAGTTGCATTATCTCATGGTCTAAGGAATACAATATTTGACATAGGAAAAGCTTCGCAAAGATGAACACAATGACACGATCTAATTGCTTCGCTTAGTTTGGGTCTATCCACCATATCATTCTCCAATGATATGATCTCATTATCAATTGACAACTCATGTCTATGGTTAGGAAACCTTAACCATCATTGATCAATGAGCTAGTCCATAGAGGCGTACTAGGGACACGGTGTTGTTCACAAACCACACAAGTATTAAAGTTTCCGCTTAATACAATTCTAGCATGGAATATAAACTTTATCATGAACAAGAATTATAATAATAACATCTTTATTATTGCCTCTAGGGCATAATTTCAACAGTTTTTCTAGTCCATTTTCTACAGGTTTAAGCTGCCCCACAACATCATCATAGACAATGGCACAAACTTCACCTTGAAGGAGTTCCATGACTTCTGCGAAGGCCTCGACATCAACATCACATACGCCTTAGTGGCGCACCCACAGACCATTGGCTAGGTCAAAAAATCCAACGGCCTCGTCTGCAACGGGATCAAGAAGCGACTACTACGCCCTCTGGAACGAGCGGCAGGAGTCTAGGCAGACAAACTACCCTCCATCCTCTGGAGCCTGCGCACAACGCCAAACAACGCCACCGGCTATACGACCTTCTTCATGGTGCACGGAGCCGAAGCAATGCTACCTGCTGAGGTATGATACAAGGCCCCATGGGTCATCGCTTATAGCGAGGCCGAATCAATGGCCGCACTCTAAGATGCCATCGACTTGTTGGACGAGACATGCGACATCACCATAGCCTGTTCGTCGGTGTACCAGCAAATCCTTCGCAACTACCATAGCTGATGGATGCGTCCAAGGTCCTTCGTGGAAGGAGACCTCGTCTTGCGACTCAAGCAAAAAAGTCACCTGAATCTCGAGTCACTCTAGGAAGGCCCCTATGTGGTCACTGAAGTAATTCCAGGTGGCACCTATCTCCTCAAGGACACCGAGTCCGGAGTAGCATACTCCAACCCCTGGAACGTCGCACAATTGCGATGCTTCTACCCTTTGCTGTCTTTACTTACAATAAGGCTTTTCAGCCAGGCTACTCAGCCGAACCCTGTACTCCCTACTATGCGATGAATAAAAGCTAAGTTCCTTATCCAATATATCTTTTCTTTATGCAAATTTACATTCACACAACACACTCAGGGGCTGCGCCTCACCCAACGACTTTGTCGACTCTTACGTTAACGCAACCACCTGAGTAGCTGACCACGTCAGGCTAACGAAAAGGACATGCAAACTATACAACAACAAGCATTACGTGCAACACATTTTACAACTTTTACAAGGGAAGAAACGGCCCAACCGAAACTATACAAATTTTACATTTTCGTGCACAATACTTTCATCGATCAACCACGCTAAAGCAGAACATTCGTTCGCTCTTCGAAGAAGTGCACAATGTCTTTGGCATGGCAAGCCACCGCCTCATAGTGCGGGCGCATGTTCCATGCCATACCATCCAGGGGAATGGGCAGTCCTATCGCTATCTCTACCAAGTCCACGTCCTAACGGTGCAGCCGAACAAGGGCTAGCGCCACTTTTGCACCCGCAACAAGATGCTGGTGCACAAGCTCCTTCACGGCATCTGTGCTCCAAAACTTCCCCAGCAGCCCTAGGAAATTGAACGAAGCCGCATCCAAGGGTAACATGGCAGCCCAGATGGACGCGAATGACGGTCTTGCGCGCTTCAAAACTTGAAGCACTTGATGGACACGGTCATGTACCATCACGACCACAGCTGCTAGATCATGGTCCATCCAAAAGAATCCCGTGGCCTCCAACTCCTATTGGGTGAGGTAGTTGAGCCGAATAGACACACGCTCCTTCTCTTCCTACGGAAGAAGATTAACAACTGCAAAAGAGCAACATCTTAGATGCCAAAAATAATAAACGCAGCCTAAAAACCAATAAGAGGCACCCGATGTCCACTTACACTAAAGTTGTTTGCTAATCTGCCGAAACTCTCCGAGGACATACTCCTCCCTCACGATAGCTGTTTTGGATTTCCAAACTTCAGCATGTCCACGGATGACACGGACGTCCCTCTCCGAACTTTGAATACGACCACACGGCAATAGAAATTGCGATGCCTCATCCATCGTTGGATGGGCAATGGCAAAGGGAACATATGAAGTCGTCGGAGCAACATTCAAAGGGCCCTATAAGGCACATAGATGACAAAATATAAGGACAAAGAAGCTGGCAACAGTAGAAGAAGAAGGCATATATTGACACAAGGAACCATCATGTGGTAGCCTTGAAAGTCATCTGGTATAAAACATTACATAACCTACAGCAAAAGTAAAAAACAAATCTATAAGGACAAGTAAGAAGCAGAAGAACCCTATGGATGCACGACATCTGCAGTTGTCCCAGGCTCCGTGGCCAGCGTCGTGGCCACCTGATTTTGCTCAATTGCACAATTGGCCAGCAGCTCAATCAGCCACGGGCCATAGAGCTTGAAGCGTGAAACGAAAGGAGCGAAGGCTACCTCGGTGCCATTTGCCGCCACTGGCATCCTGGAAGTCGGCTGACTCAAATCCAGCTCCACACCAGAGGCCAGCGCCATCGCCAGCCCAAGGGTCGCACCTGCACCTTTTTGGTTCTTCTTGTATTCCGCCGGGACATCTCCCGCCAGGTCCTTTGCCAGGGAGTCGAAATCTTCAAGGGCCACGCCCCTCGGGAAAATCTCTCGATAGAAGCGACCTAGGACCTCTTTAGCCTTTGCCAAAGTATCTACGTGGAGCTGCAACGGTCTTCGACCGCGGAAACTACATCCACAAGCGGGTCCCTGTGATCCAAGACGTCGTGATCAAAGGCAACGCTGGTGGCATCTGCAGATGCGCCAATGCAGGGAGAAATCACAACAAGGAAAAACTCCAAAAACTCGGAGGGCAGTAATTTGGAAAGTGCGAGTGGCCTACCGGACAGTGCCTTGGCACCAACCATCAGCTACTCCGCCATCGCCTTCTCCCACAAAGCAGCGTTAGCTGCAAACTTCTCCACACGCTCCTTAGCTTCCCGCTTGAAGCGCTCAAGGGCCTCCATGACATCCTTTGCCTTGGTCTCCCCCTGGCTCTGACTCTTTCCAAGTGAGTATATCTTGCATAGAGCTTCATTGTTCTCTGCAAGAATAGGACAAGAAGGTTAAAACACAAAATATAAATGCATGCACTCGAAGAAAACGGGCAGTAAAATATTTACCTTGGAGCTACTGGAAGCTCGCTTCCAAGCAAAGGTGCTACCGCTCGAGACGCTACAGATCATGCAAGAAGGGCTGCAGCAGGAAAGCACAAATTAGAGGGATAAAAAAGGCTCGGGGGCTCGTCAGCAATAGACCAGCAATAACTTATGTGTTCACCCGAAGACTCTGAGGGTTCATCTTGTGCCTTCTGAGTGACAGCTGCATGAGTCCTTGGCTTGGAGGAACTCGATGCGCCATCACCTGAATTGGATGCTATCTTCGGGGAAGGCGCCACAGCTTCTAGGCTCACCGCCTTGGACTCCACGGCCATATCTTCCGTCTTGTCCTTTACGGACTCATCCAGAGAAGACCCCCTGTTATAGCACAATAAGCAAATCATACAAAGGGGATGTAGAAATCCAAACATCTCGAAATCAAAAGGTAAAAGTGGCAAACACTTACAAGGAGATGTCGGAGAGGTTAAGGAATAACGCCACACTCTTCATCTTTTTGGCCTGCGGCTGAGGAGCCACAACTCGGAGAGGCACCACCGGAATCGGGGAAGTGGCACCCCCACACGCAGTATGCTACTGCAAGAAAGCAAGCCCCTTCGGGGTTGGAGGCATCGCAGCATCCAAAGCTTCGCTCCGAGCTCTCTTGCGATAGTTCCCGTTGCTAGGCTCGGGGGATTTCTCCTTCACCGATGAATGAGCGACAGGAACAATGAACTCCGACTCATCCGCATCCCCTCCATCTAGTACAACTTCAAACTTATTAGGAAGGGGTGGCACCATTTGCCCCACCTTCAGTTCCTACAGAATGCACAAGACACAAATTAGAAGCCAAGCATAAATGGACACAACCAAAACACGTTACACACAAGTAAATCACTCACCCGAGGAACCTCGTTCAAAGCGCTGAAAGGCGTAGTCGATGACTCCGCTGGAAGCGCCTTGTCAGCCTTGAAGCACAGCAGTGGTCGCAGAGCCCTAACGAGGTCGGACGAGGGGAACTCCTCATTCTACACCCTCGTCGGGTCTTGAAGGCCAGAGTACAAAAACATCGGGTATGCCCTAGCTTGAAGGGGATGCACCTGACGCTTGAGTAAAGTGTGGATGATGTCGATGCCAGAAACTTCGCGCCCTTGCACCAGCTGCAGAGCTTCCACCCGCTTGTATAGCGCCTCAACGTCTTCGGTTTCACCCGAAGGGATGTCGTTGGACCAGGAGCGCTTCTTGACGATCACCGCACGGGCGTCAAAGGGAGCGGGCCGAAGAGCTGGTCGTTCAACTTCTTGTCCCGGATATAGAACCACTTGTTTCTCCACCCTTGGGTGGATTCATAGAGGTGGAAAGAAAAATACTGCTGATTGGGGCGGATAGATATCCCGCACCCGCCCAGCTCATACACACCACCGGTGCCAGACTGCCTCATCAAGGAATAGAATTTATTGAAAAGGCCAAAGTGTGGCTCGATCCCGAGCCAGCACTCGCACAACGTGATGAAGAATGCAATATGCAAAAGAGAATTGGGTGTCAACTGATGAAGTTGAATCCCATAGAGGAAAATAAGACCGCATAGAAAATTGTGGACAGGAAGGGAAAGACCCCGGATGACAAAGGCATAAAACATCACCCGAAAACCTTTGGGTGGGTCAGGGATTACCTCCTCTCCGGGAATCTTGGCATCACCCTTATCCTGAGAGATCAGGCGGGCTTCACGCATGCGACACAAATCCACCTCCCTCATCATCGACCAACGCCAACTACTATTGGTTACACGACCAGCGGTGGTGATCTTCTTGGCGGCGTCGGTGGCTCTCGTCTCGACGGTGGCGAAGACTTTCTTCGGCTTGCCCATCTTCTTTGGCACGACGCGCTGCATGGTGCGCATGAAGAACGGAGGAAGGAAAAGCACGGAGAATGTCCAGCGCAAGAAGAAGCTCGAGCTCTAGAAATGGCGGAGGGAAGATCAACAAAGTAAGTGCAAGAATAGAAAATGGCGGAGGGTAGTATTACTGCAACCCCTAGTGGTATAAAAAGGATGAAGACGACAATGCAGAGCCATCAATCTACTAACCCTACATGTGTCACTCATTGCATCATACACGTGGTTGGTATCGCCCGAACCATCGTGAGCACGCCATCCACTATGTGCGGAAATCAAGGCGATGTAGTAACTTTTGCGTAAACTACGCGTGACTGGTCAAATCCCAGTCAGACAGTCTGACCCACGATCGCTAGTCCCATCATCTCTGCTACCATAGACGATTGAGCTCACCACGCGCCAGCAATGACATCAACAACTTGCAAAGAAAAAGCCAGCAACGGCTCTAATCTTTCGACTCGAGGAAGAATTACTTACTCGAGTCTGTGACTCGACCAAATACTCGGGGGCTACTCCTATTAGGAGCACTGGTCATGCACCTGCAAAATTTTGTAAGATCCCTGGGTTAATCAAAGATATTTTGAAGCATACCCCATACAACATCATTCTCAAGCTTCGAGTCCTCCTTCAAGTCTAAGACTCCATTACGGACTCGGGAGCTACACCCATAGGGAGCGCTGGCCGTGCATTTGAAAAAGCACTAACCATCTGAAGGATTTCCGGATCACTGGATCACGTGACCGATGAACATAAGTCTCTGCTTAAGTCTATGACTCGAACAGACACTAGGAGGCTACTCCCATATGGAGCTCTGGTCGCGCACCCTATGAATCAATTGACTAAAATCCTTCGGATCCTCCACGACGACAGAAACATAACTTGCAGAACAACTGGCGACATCGCCCAAAATAACACTAAGAGAGATAACGTCTCCTTAGTCACCCAAAACGCCTCCGTAGCGATAAACTTTCGAATGATGTGTCTGTGATGCAAATATAAGACCTACAGATATAATCTAATGGCCTAGTAACGCATCCGACTGCACTCTACCAGAAATATCCTGTGCCAATAGGCACGATGAGAAATCCCGACGGACTTGTTGGGTACATAAGTTAAAACACCGGAATTCGACTCCTGTAAGACCTCCGCGTCCTGAGTCGAGTTACTTAGCAATTTTCTGGATTCAAGCCTGTGGACTCGAGTCTGAGTAGATAGCGTTGTTTTGCCCAAAGATATTTAACTAACCCTAATCCGTTGGGAGAGTCAGGCACGCATATCAACTATCCCTATGAACCAACACATTGACCTGAAACATGTTCGGATGAAAAGCACTCGAAAGACTTAAGAGTCCCCTGTCGAATCTGTGATTTGACTGAACACTCGAGGGCTACTAACATGGGTATGCCCTACGGGTGCCCGATGTTAGCCTACCCGGTCCGTCTTGGTAGAAGCCCATGAAGAAGTTGTGCCTCAATCGTAAAGACCAAGAGAATTTCGGGTGGCCCAATCCTAGGAAGGATTCGACTCTTTGGCGGATACGTCTTCTTCAGATAGAAGCTTGAAGGGAGAAACCCTAAACTTGTAACCGACTCAGTCTATCCCCATGACCTAGCCTATCTATATAAAGGATAGGAGGGCACAACAAGGAGGACCTACCTCATAACCTAGCACACACCTCGTCAGATCCAATCTGCGCACCCATGTAACCTTTGGCATCACCATTAACAAAGTGCAGACAAGCAGGAGTAGGGTTTTTCCCTCCGGGGGCCTGAACCTAGGTAAACCTTGTTTCTCGTGTTGCTTGTCTGTTAGCCGTTCTGCGATCTCGAGCATCTCCTCCTTCTCCAAAACCCAAGTTCATAGCAATGGGAATTGACGAGTCGAACCCTCGTGACAACCACTACATATAATTTTAAATATGGTAGTTGAACAAACAAAACAAAGTTCTTTTAATAGAATGGTTACCTAGGATGTGTACATGACACGGTCCGAAAGGTTTTGTTAGTTCAAAGGATGATAAAAGGGCATGCAAACTTCAATGTTTGAAGTAAGCATCACGGAGTTGGAATCTTCACCGTGATGAAACTGTTAAAAAGGTTTAATTTCATCAGAGACGATGAAGATGCTTGCATTTGCAAGAAATTAAGTGGGAGCACTAATAAATATTTCTAATACATTATGTATAAGACATTTTGTTGATTGGAAATGATGTATATTTTATTGACACGGGTAAATAATTTCATTAAAATTAGATTTTGATGAAATACTTAGGAAAAACCAGAATATTAGGCATCAATGTTTATATGAATAGATTGAGACGCTAATATGGTTGTGCCAAATGTACATAGATGAGATAATGAATGAATTCAATATGGAAACGATAAGAAAGGTTCTTGATGCATGGAAAAGGTTGAATCAATATTCAAGTGTATTGACACTTGGTGAGTGAAACGAGATTCAAGTGTTTTAAAACATGGTGAGTGAAATCACATGAATGCTTTGATCAATCATACCATGATATGTACACATCCAGATATGTCATATGCTCTAAATGACTCATAAGATGATCATTGGATGATAGTAAGGATATTCTTATGATATTTGGAAGAACTAAGAATATGTTCTATATCTAGAAGTGACATATAGTTCATTGTAAAGTGTTACATTGGTACTTGACAAATAGTTCATTGTAAAGTGTTACATTGGTACTAATTTTGTCGCAAGATACAAATTAAGTTTTCTCAATTTATACTATGGGTCACATAATGTAATGGAAAGGAAGTTCCATGATTGATTTGGATGAGTCCCAAAGTTAAAGACATTATGACGACTACTACAACAAATGGTGAGTATATGACTGCTATAGTAGCAGCAAAAGAGGGCATTTGTCAAGTAGTTTGTTATCAAACTAGGTGTGGTCCACAACAGGCTAGAACTATGAAGATATATTGTTCGACAATAGTATCAACATAACTTAACCCCAAGGGATTAAGGTCTCACCAAAGGACCAAATTTATACAATGCCATCTCATTTGAGAATGAGTGATGCGTAGAGACGCAAGGACATGCACATACACACGGACCTGAAAATGTCAGATATAGATATTAGGTTTACCACAAGCAGCACGTATGTACAACACCAGAGAGCCATATGTGTTGAATGCGCAAGTTTTCAAACTAGATTATTGACTCTTGTGCAAGTGGGAGACTAAAGGGAATATGCCCGAGAGGCAATAGTAAAGTGTCTATTATCTTATTCCATGTTTATGATAAATGTTTATTTTTCATGCTATAATTGTGTTAATTGGAAACGTTAATACATGTGTGTTTAATAAACAAAAATATAGAGTTCCTAGTTATGCCTCTCATATAAACTAGCTCGTTGATTAACAAGATGATCGTGGTTTCATGATCATGGACATTGGATGTTGTTAATAACGAGGTCACAACATTGGTGGAATGATGAGATGAACACTGTAACATCCCAACATTTAGGAACTAACGAAGGGTAGATTTAGGAATTTGGAATGTTGCACGCATTCATCTATGAAAATGTGGGTAAAATTTTCGCCAAATAAAAACCTTAAGTGATCAAGGTTTCTTTCATACTCTGAGATTAGGTTTAGTCTTAAAAGATGATTTGTATAGACTTTGATATATCTCTGAGGGATTATGTGTTTTGGAAAATGAATTTGAATTTTAAACTTGAGTGTTTGAATTATAATTCAAATGAATTGGGAAGAAGATTTGAATCTTGATTAAATTAAGAGTTAATTATTTTAACTCAAACTTTATCTAAATAAAACAATTAAGAATATGAAAACTTATTTCATGTTTTGATTCAATAAATAAGTTACAAAAATATAACTTATTGAAATTATTCAACAACTTCACAATAGCAAATAATAAAGAATAATAATATTTCTTTATTAATAATAATATAATCTTTATTACAGAAGAATAAAATGAAGATTACAAAATAGTAAAATGAAAATTACAAAAGAATAAGAAGATTACATTAACTATTCTATAAATAAAACCTAAACTAAAATCTTTATCTTCAAATCTGTACCTGCAAGACAAACACTAATAAAACAATAACAAGGTTAGAGTTAGAATTGTTTTTCTCTCAGACATGTCAGTGAGGTGCACTGAACAAGTTCATCATTGAGAAATTATAGAAGGGGCAAGTTTCACCAATATGAAAGAATTTATCTTTCATAAATTTTAAGCCAAAAAGGGGTCAAATTGATAGCAAGGAGGGACAAGTTCACCAGCCAGGTAAAAGTAATCTGATCAAAGTAACTTTCAAGTCCAAAGCATATCCACAAGTGCACAGCAAGCACACAAGCAGGACACCCAACTAAATGCATGTGGTGTGCTGTCAGCTTCACAGCACATCCCAAACTCACAAAACCATCAACACAGCCATGGAGAGGCACTAGTGCATCTCTTCACTGCTTACACACAAGAACAGCCAGCAGCTAACCAAGCACAACAGCCAGCAACCAAACCAACCAAAGCCAAGATCTCATCTCTAGGATGGTGACATAAGGAGGGGGAAGGATCAGGTGGACCGCAAGATCAAGTCCAGGAGCTAGGAGGAGCAGGATAGCTTAAGGTCAAGCACAGAAGTTCAGCAAAACCAGATCAAGATCATCGCCCAACTCCATAATCATCAGTTTTTATGGCGAGAATCATAAAACCCTCACATGATCAAATCATATTATCTAGACAGAAGCATGTGTTGTTTTATGAAATAAACTCTCAGAAAACACCCAAGTGGGGTGAATCCATCATTGAGATTTTAAGCTTTAAAAGAAAACACCAAAGTACAAGGATCCAACCAAGACTCAGAACAACATCATTGATTTGGTTGTCAAGCTACATATTTCAATTCAAGCACAAATATAGCTAAGATTTAGATTCTAGGCACATCCCTAAGCTAAAGGTAGCACCTTAGAAGCTAATCTTTTGGATCCATATAATGATCAAGCCTACTATCATTTTTTTCCAAGCTTTGATTCAAGAAACAATAGCCGGTACCACTACCAGGACTATCCATATGAACCAACTAGATAAGGCCTAAACCCCTAAGCCTCAGACCAACATCATTGGTCTTAGTGATTTCAGAAAAGAACATTTCTATTTATCTTTTAAAGCCAAGCTTGTCTTAAGCTTAAATCAACCCCAATCAATGGATTAGAATCAATCTTGTGTGTCATACCCAAATGGTGTCACAAGAACAATTCTACATGAATCAGGATAAACATTCAATCATCACAGATTCAATCAATCAACCTACTAATCATTTTCCTGTCTATACAGGAATCATAATTAGGACATTCCTATGTAATTCTTCACTGTCTAAGATCATTGTGATCTCAAACCACACATTAATTCTCAAGCCAACAGCACTAAGACAGTGGTTTCATCACACCATAATCATGATCATAAACCAAGAAATGACAGTGGAAAGTTATCAAGCCACTGACTTTACCAAGCATGGATTCCAAAGCAACTATACCATCTGAATTATATGCAAAACAAGCATAAAATCATCTAATAAGCCACCAGAACCATTATAGTTCATCTCAAGCAACAAGCCTCAGGCTAATAACCATTTAACATACTTACAGACCATCCAGACATGATCTAATTCATCCAGTATATGATTAACCACAGGATAAGAACCCTAAATGGATTAAATCATCTTAATCAGGACAAGACAGTAACCAGAGAGGTCACTGCCAACCTCGAGAATAGGATCAGCAAGCACAGAGAGCACTAGGGGAGAGGAACAAAACTCACCAAAGGTCCTCACTGAAGACTAGAAGAGGAAGCAGAGGTGGCCGACGTCCATGGCGGCACGGGGAGCACCCCAGGAGGGGCGGTGCAACCCATGCAACGCCACATCGGCGACCATGAGCGCGCATAGAGGCTAGGAGCATCACCACGACGCACGACGGCGGCGGTAGCACCAAGATCCACGGCAACCCCCAACCCCTAGGGTTCGGGACGGCATAGATCCGTCGCAGGAGAGCCCCATACTCAAATCTAATTGGATAGAAAGGATGGGCATAGTCGACAACCTCCTACCGCATCACGGCGGTGACCAGAACAGTCCACGACAGCGGGAATCGCCAGCGGCGACATCACCGACCATGGGGTCGAGGTCAGAGGAGGAGAGGAATGAGCTCGAGGGAGAGAGGCAGCAGGAGAGTGGGCTGAGTTGGGCTAGACCCTTTTGGGGTGGTTATTTTGACTATGTCTAATGGGCCATTAGGGCCCAATAAGATTGAGCCAGCCTAGAAATCTTTTAAGGCCTATTCTAATAAATAGGAAAATACCAAAATACCCCTGAACTTAATTAAATCCTAGAAAATAAAATAAAAGTCCAGAAATTATAAATAAAATATTTTTGGAATCACAATAATCCACACTATCCAAATAAATTAAGATGTAACATTTTAGACATTTAAATATTAATAAGAATTTTGTAATTTATATATTCCTTATGGAATTTTACAAAATTATTGAAAGATGATAAAAATAAATAAAAATCACTTTCATTATACATTAATATTGTAGTATTTTTGAAAAATACTAAATAAATATTTAATAACAATTTTTGATATTTAAGTGATAATTCTTAAAAGAATTATTAAATCAATAAAAGTCAAATAAAAGGGAAATAAAATAAAATAATTCAATATATGTTATAAATATTAAAAATTAATATTTATAAATCCTTTATTATTAAAAAGACTTTTTATAATAATGGGGAGAATGCATATCAAGTTAAATGAGGCATTACATTACTTGCATAATCTTTTTGCTTCTTTAAATATTGTCCTTACCGGGCAATAATGATGTTTTTATAGACATAGAAGCTCAAGGTCCAGTGCAAGCATCAGACTTCACTACCTTGCTATCACAAGGCAAGTTCATCACTTGCTCATGTCCTTTGAAGAGTCTTTATCAAAGTATTTGCAAATTGTGTGTTATCATATTTACTATAAAAGAAAGAAAATATTATTTTCACAAATAAAGAAATCATAGATATCATCCTAAGTGATGATATAATGGAGCAATAGAACTTAGGGTTCTATTTGCAACAATGATGATCAAGTAGGGACTTAACAACCCTTGACATCAGTGATTCTAGCGTCGTATATTACGCGTTAGCCATGAGATTTGGAATGGGACAGAGAAGTCAGTTGTATCTTCTTCCTCTCGCATGAACCCGGATGTGCAGGTCGTGGTTGTTATCCTCGTAGCATGCATATTAATTGGTAATTCATAGAGGATATGCAGCATATGGGTGGGAACCCTCATCGTCCCATGATAGTTCTGGCATCTAACTGTTTGTACAAACCATTGCCGTAATTCGTTATGTGGGCATGGTGTACACCAAGGAGGCATGCAGGTCGCGAAGGGGGCAGTAATTGGCTTGGAAAAACTACTGGGCCCCACATCATGGAATTGTGGACGGGAAAGTATGCCCGGTTGTGCAACAAAGAGTTGATCTCTCATGGGTAAAGTAACGCACCTATGCAGAGTGTAAGAATTGTAACTTGTTACTCCCTGTTCCGGGAAGGAGCTACGAACGCGGGAGGAAAGGAACTCCATGAAAGTTCTGGTCAACCTGTGAAGGCTGATTGTCAATGTTTTTCAAAATAAAATCAATCTTTGAAGAAAGATTTACAAAAATTGCATAGTGCCAAGGATTTATAATCCGAGGTGGTAGTTAGAGCATCAAACTTCCCACCTTGCATATAATGAACTTGTTGGGTAACGCTGTTACTTATTCTTTCCTTTGATACCTTGCTTAGACTCCGAGGATCCCGAAGACGCGCCAATGTATGCAGCCGAATGTCAAGAAGATGTGTTTTACGAGGAACCCGATCTGTCCGGAGGTGTTGAAGGAGTGGATTACAAAATCCTCTAAGGTGTCGATGATAACGAGTCCAACTAAGTATCCCTAGTTAGTAGTAACCAACAGAGCCGAGCAACATGAAATTTATAGAATAAGCTGCTGAGCTCAACTCCTAGTCGGAGTTGCTACTTTTAAATCCGCTGAAACACTTTATAATTTGGTTTGTAAGTTGAATCTTTTGGAAGTCTTGAACTTCTGGTATTGTAATAATAATAATGTGTGTATTTTTGTAATATGGACCCGCAATGTTTTTGTTGTACCACTCTGAGGGATGTGATATTTACGGAATGGTGTTCTGTGGATGTCATGTCAACGACTATAGTGTACTACACATGCAGTGGTATGCTGGGTCACCGCAGTTGGTATCAGAGCGAATTGCTTGACCTTAGGTTGGAAACCTAGTAAAGGGTATTACATGTAGGAAAGTTTAGCAGCGATAAAGAATTCTCTAAAAGTAATATAATGGGCATTCAAGTTAGAATATTCTATTATATATTTTAGTGCAATAATTCTTTGTTATGATGCAATATATTATTGGATACTAATCAAAATTATTTTTCTGACATACAAAGATATGGCACCAAAGTTTCCAAAATAGACTTTGGTAAGGAAAGAGGAGACTCTTGATGATTATCAAGGATTATTCATAGACCAACTTCGTCAACTTTTAAAGATCTTTAGTTGTCCAACTAGAATTACAGTGAACACTGTCACTTACCTTGATGGCCGTATGTTATCCAAGTATCGTGTGAGTATCCAACTTCCAGAGAAGCTTGGATTATATCACGATCTACCTATAGGAGAAGGTAGGAGTCATTTAGCAGCATATCATGTTGCTGTTGTGGAGGCGATAGCTAATATCCGGGAGCAGAAAACCAAGGAGTTAGAAGGTAGCACATTCTTTGTGATACCTCATGATTCTATAGACTCGGAGCCTATACCGGATCATCTTACTTTGGTTAAGAAGCATCCTAAGTTAGCTTCCAAGTTTATGGATAGATATCGAACATCGTTGCGTCTTTTTATAAGACCCATCAAGTGATTGTTGAAGACAAAAATGATATGTTAAAGGATCTAACTGATCCGGAAAGGAGGAAGCAGTTAGCATTCTAGTTAGAGAAGGAAGCAAGTAGTAGTGCAACGTCTTTAAGGATATACCTATAGATCATGAATCTTGTATACCATATCCTTATTCACCAAGACCTGAACCTATACATGATCCTACTATGGATATGAGGTATGCAGCACCACAAGGCTCAGAGAATGGTTCTGACTCAGAACTTCCTATTGAGAATTCAGATGGTTGGAGAATGGGATCATATGATGGATCTCATGAACACCAGATGTCCACAGATGGTTCTGACAGAAATGTTGGACAATCTAGTTGGATGGGTGCAAGGATGAACCCTAATAACAGTAGTAGAAATACCATGTCCATAGATAATCAGGATGAATAAGAAGATCCTGAGGACAGAGTGTTTGAATCATCAACAACTTCTCAAAACCCAGGAATATACATTATCTAGTGTTTAATTATCTTGCCCAAGGGAGCACCTGGGATGCAGCAGGATCTGCATATCCTGTTGACAACTCAAGAAATGAAGCTCAGGAGATGCAGGCTGGAGATAATGTTGAATATGTTTCTGAAGACTTTTCAGCTGAGCTGGAGGGAGTCAATGCGCTCAGGTTGAGTAATGACTCAAGTCCTGACACTTCAGATATAGAGTATGTTCCTTCTGGAAGGCCATACGTTCCACAAACACGTCATCATGGTTGGACATCAGGCATGTACGATGAGCGTAGTTACTACTAGAAGGAGGCAATTAGTTAGTGATATCAAGTACCGTGTATTGTACTCCAAGAAATAAGATAGTGAGATGAATAAGGTAGTTTTGTGATTATACCTATATGGTATATGTTGTAATGACTTTGTATTATTATGATAGTATGCATCATATGTGAAATGCACATTTGGATTTTCTTTGGATCTTCATTGTGTGACTAGTTCTGTGCGTAAAGTCGAGCTCAAAACACATGTGCATGATGTAATTATGAGTATTCGCTTTATGTTGCAGGACTAGAGGGTTATGGATACGGGTGTAGAAATGGAAACTGAGCAGCAGCGGATGGAGCAAGAGGCCAAGGAGAAGGCCGATGCCGATGCAGCAAATCAAGGAGCATTACCACCACCACCGCCACCAATGAGGCTGTTAATGGAGCAGAACTTTATGCAATGCATGCAAATGATGCAAGAGACCCAGAACAAGTTTATGGAAGAGTTGCTAGGGCGAACAAATCAGAGGGCACCTGAAGGTGGAGGAGTGAGTCTATCTAATTTCCAGAATGCAAGACCGTTACCTTTTGCATCATCTCCTAAACCAATGGATGCAAAAGATTGGCTAGTAGATACTAAAAGGAAGCTGAAAACTGTAGGTTGCAATGATGAGGAGAAATTGAGGTATGCAACTCATCTTGTGACTGGACCTGCAGCATCATGGTGGGAGAATCAGTTAGCCATACAACGACCAGGAAGGGAGTTTACCTGGGAAGAGTTCAAGCAGAGATTCCGTGAATATCATGTTCCGGAAAGTGTTATGGAGTTGAAGCGGAGAGAATTTGAGGAGCTTTAGCAAGGATATACTAGTGTTATGAAGTACATCCAGGAGTTTAGTCAACTGTCTCGCTATGATGAGGAGGATGTCAACACTGAAGAGAAGCGGAAGAAGCAAACTTATCAACAGTTGTTGGATGCAGCCATTACTTTTGAAGAGGATTATAAGAATGTCCAAGAGGACCGGAGGAAGAGAGCTAAGAAGGAAACCAAGAGAATTCAGGCAAGCAAACCTAAACCCAACCTGGAGTTCAAACCTCAGAATAGGAATTATGGCAACAATAAAAATAACAATAATAAGGGCAGTGGTGGAAATCAATCCAATCCGAGAAGGAATGTTATTTGTAACAACTGTGGAATTCCAGGGCATTTCCAGAGGGAATGCAAAAAGCCTGTAGTCATCTGTTATGGTTGTGGTCAGAAGGGGCATATCAAGCCCGATTGTACGAGCAAACCACCAGGAGGTTGGCCTACCAAGGGAGGAGGACAAGCCAGTGGAGGAAATGGACAACCCAATAAAGGAGGAAATGATGGCAAGAACAACAATGGCAAGAGGAATCGACCTACCGGGAAACTGAACCGTGCAACCCTGAGGAGGTGGATAATTCGGAGCATGCAGTGATAGGTATGCTCAATATCCTTACTAATCCCGGCAAAGTTTTATTTGATACTGGTGCAACTACTTCATTCATTTCTGAAGAATTTTGTGATAAGTTCGGGATTAGGCAACGTTAGAAAGTCCTATGACAGTAGTTACGGCAGGAGGGAATGTGATTGTACGCCACATAAAACAAGATTAGGTTATCTCGATCTATGGTTGTATATATTTCGCAGACCTTTATGTGATTCCTTTGAAGGGAATTGCAGTAGTGTTGGGAATGGATTGGATGATGGAACACAGAGCTCAGATAAATTGTGAGGAGAAAATTGTCTCAATCAAAACTCCAAGTGGAGCAAGGATAGTTTACCAAGCAGATAAGCAAAGTCATGTCATGGTGGATCTGTAGTTGAACTCAATGAAAGAGGTCAAATTGGAAGAGATTCCTATAGTAAATGAATTTCAAGATGTTTTTCCAGCAGAGCTACCGGAAATGCCACCAGACCGGGAGATAGAGTTCACTATTGACCTAATTCCTGGTACAGCACCAATATCTCAAGCACCATATAAAATGGGATCCAAAGAGTTAAAAGAACTCAAGGAGCAAATTGATGAGTTAGCCAGAAAAGGATTTATTCAGGAAAGTGTATCTCCATGGGGAACACCAGTAATCTTTGTGGATAAGCGAGATGGTGGAAGACGGATGTGTGGTGATTATAGAAACCTAAACAACGTTACTATCAAGAATAAGTATCCTTTACCAAGAATTCAAGATTTGTTTGATCAAGTGAAAGGAGCTGGGGTATTTTCAAAGATCGATTTAAGATCTGGATACCATCAAATAAAAATCAAACCGGAAGATGTTCCAAAGACAACATTTGTCTCAAGATATGGACACCATGAGCATCTGGTAGTACCATTTGGTTTGACCAATGCACCGGCAATATTCATGAATCTGATGAATAAGATCTTCATGCCATATTTGGACAAGTTCGTCATAGTCTTTATTGATGATATTCTGATATATTCCAAGGATAAGGAAGAGCATGCTGATCATTTGAGAATAGCATTGCAGACTCTGAGAGAACACAAACTCTATGCTAAGTTCAGTAAGTGTGAATTTTGGCTTGATGAGGTATAATTCCTCGGTCATGTGATCAGTAAAGATGGAATTGCTGTGAATCCATCTAAAGTTCAATCAGTACTAGAGTGGACTGCACCGACCAATGTGAAGCAAATTCGAGGTTTCTTAGGAATGGTTGGTTATTATCGGAGATTCATTGAAGGTTTCTCCAAAATAGCCGGACCAATGACCAAATTATTAAGGAAGAACACACCATTCAAGTGGGATGAGAAATGTGAAGCAAGTTTTCAAGAGTTGAAGACTAGATTAACCACAGCTCCAATCTTAGCAGTTCCTGAAACAGGGAAGGACTTCACCGTATACTATGATGCGTCTAAAGAAGGTTTGGGTTGTGTATTAATGCAAGATAGGAAAGTGATTGCTTATGGTTCAAGACAACTAAAACCACATGAAGTCAACTATCCAACTCATGATTTAGAGTTAGCAGCAGTAGTTTTTGCGCTGAAAGGATGGAGACATTTTCTTTATGGAGCCAGATGTGAGTTATACACTGACCATAAAAGTCTCAAATATTTCTTCACTCAAAAAGAATTGAATATGAGACAGAAGCGTTGGTTGGAACTAATCAAGGATTATGATTTAACAATCAACTATACTCCAGGAAAAGCTAATGTTGTAGCTGATGCTTTAAGCAGAAAGAGTGCAGATATTCAGCCTAGTAACCGGGAGTTACTAAAAGAGTTACAAATGGACTTGGAAAGATTAGGACTTCAATTCATTAGAACAGAGGTTCTTGGAAGATTAGCTTCTATGCAGGCAGTTGCAGAGCAGGACAGTGATCATAAACAAGAAATTTTTAGACATCAAGTAGAAGATCCTTTTATTGCTGAGGAAATTCGGAGGATATCTCAAGCGCAAAAATCAGTTTTTTGCCTTGGGGATTATGAGTCTTTATGGTTTCAAGACCGTTTATGTGTTCCAGATGTGACTGAGATTCGTGATGTTATACTCAGAGAAGCACATGAAACACCATATTCTATACATCCAGGGAGTACTAAGATGTATATGGATTTGAAAGAACTATTCTGGTGGAATACCATGAAAAGAGATATTGCTAAATATGTATCTGAATGCCATACTTGCCAAAGGGTGAAGGCTGAACATCAAAGTCCAGCAGGACCATTACAACCCTTGGAAATTCCTGAATGGAAGTGGGAGGAAATAGGTATGGACTTTATCACAGGATTGCCCATGACACCAAAAAGGAAGGATATGATATGGGTTATGGACAGACTCACTAAGCATGCACATTTTATTCCGGTGAATCGAAAGGATAATGTCGAGAAGTTAGTTGAAGTATATATCAAAGAGATAGTAAGTAAGCATGGAGTACCCAAACAGATCGTAACTGATAGGGGATCGGTGTTTACTTCAGCATTTTGGAAGCAATTGCATGAAGCACTTGGTTCAAAGTTAGATTTCAGCAAAGCATATCATCCTGAGACAGGAGGTCAAACTGAAAGAACAAATCAAATACTAGAAGACATGTTAAGAGCTTGTGCACTAGATTTTGGAGGAACATGGGAAGATCATCTACCATTGGCAGAATTTTCTTCTAACAATATCTATCAGAGTAGTCTAAAGGCAGCCCCATACCAAGTTTTGTATGGAAGGAAGTGTAGATCACCAATATGTTGGTATGAGCCTGGAAGCATCAAAGAATTTGCGCCAGATTATATCAAGGAAAGACAAGATATCATTGATAAGATCAAGGATAGACTGAAAATAACCCAGAGTAGGCAGAAAAGTTATGCGGATCAAAGTCGAAGATCATGGCATCCAGAAGTGGGAGATATGGTATATTTGAAAGTAAGTCCAATGAAAGGGGTAAAAAGGTTCGGAGTTAAAGGAAAATTGAGTCCAAGATACATCAGACCATTCAAGATATTGAGTCAAAACAGAACTATAGCTTATGCTTTAGAGTTACCATCAAGATTAGATCAAGTGCATAATGTTTTCCATGTGTCACAACTTCGTAAATCTTTGAAAGTTCCGGATGATGCAATCACACACCAGGAGATAGAACTACAAGCAGACCTGACCTATATTGAAAAGCCCTGTAAGATTTTGGAAGAAAACTGGAAAATATTAAGGAACAGAGCAATCAAATATTGCAAGGTACAGTGGGAACATCACCCTGAAAGGGAAGCCACATGGGAGAAAGAAGAGGATTTAAGAAAAGCCTATCCAGAACTATTCAGGTACATCTCTACAAACTTCGGGATGAAGTTTAATTTAAGGGGGGAAGTCTGTAACATCCCAGTATTTAGGAACTAACGAAGGGTAGATATAGGAATTTGGAATGTTGCATGCATTCATCCGTGAAAATGTGGGTAAAATTTTTGCCAAATAAAAACCTTAAGTGATCAAGGTTTCTTTCATACTTTGAGATTAGGTTTAGTCTTAAAAGATGATTGCTATAGACTTTGATATGATCTCTGAGGTATTATGTGTTTTGGAAAATGAATTTGAATTTTAAACTTGAGTGTTTGAATTATAATTCAAATGAATTGGGAAGAAGATTTGAATCCTGATTAAATTAAGTGTTAATTATTTTAACTCAAACTTTATCTAAAGAAAACAATTAAGAATATGAAAACTTATTTCATGTTTTCATTAAATAAATAAGTTACAAAAATATAACTTGTTGAAATTATTCAACAACTTCATAATAGCAAATAATAAAGAATAAGAATATTTCTTTATTAATAATAATATAATCTTTATTACAGAAGAATAAAATGAAGATTACAAAATAGTAAAATGAAAATTACAAAAGAATAAGAAGATTACATTAACTATTCTATAAATAAAACCTAAACTAAAATCTTCATCTTCAAATCTGTACCTGCAAGACAAACACTAATAAAACAATAACAATGTTAGAGTTAGAATTGTTTTTCTCTCAGACATGTCAGTGAGGTGCACTGAACAAGTTCATCATTGAGAAATTATAGAAGGGGCAAGTTTCACCAATATGAAAGAATTTATCTTTCATAAATTTTAAGCCAAAAAGGGGTCAAATTGACAGCAAGGAGGGACAAGTTCACCAGCCAGGTAAAAGTAATCTGATCAAAGTAACTTTCAAGTCCAAAGCATATCCACAAGTGCACAGCAAGCACACAAGCAGGGCACACAACTAAATGCATGTGGTGTGCTGTCAGCTTCACATCACAACCCAAACTCACAAAACCATCAACACAGCCGTGGAGAGGCACTAGTGCATCTCTTCACTGCTTACACACAAGAACAGCCAGCAACCAAACCAACCAAAGCCAAGATCTCATCACGAGGATGGTGACATAGGGAGGGGGAAGGATAAGGTGGACATCAAGATCAAGTCCAGGAGCTAGGAGGAGCTGGCTAGCTCAAGTTCAAGCACAGGAGTTCAGCAAAACCAGATCAATATCATCACCCAACTCCATAATCATCAGTTTTTATGGTGAGAATCATAAAACCCTCACATGATCAATTCATATTATCTAGACAGAAGCATGTGTTGTTTTATGAAACAAACTCTCAGAAAACACCCAAGTGGGGTGAATCCATCATTGAGATTTTAAGCTTTAAAAGCAAACAACAAAGTACAAGGATCCAACCAAGACTCAAAACAACATCATTGATTTGGTTGTCAAGCTACATATTTCAATTCAAGCACAAATATAGCTAAGATTTAGATTCTAGGCACATCCCTAAGCTAAGGGTAGCACCTTAGAAGCTAATCTTTTGGATCCATATAATGATCAAGCCTACTATCATTTTTTTCCAAGCTTTGATTCAAGAAACAATAGCTGGTACCACTACCAGGACTATCCATATGAACCAACTAGATAAGGCCTAAACCCCTAAGCCTCAAACCAACATCGTTGGTCTTAGGGATTTCAGAAAAGAACATTTCTATTTATCTTTTAAAGCCAAGCTTGTCTTAAGCTTAAATCAACCCCAATCAATGGATTAGAATCAATCTTGTGTGCCATTCCCAGATGGTGTCACAAGAACAATTCTACATGAATCAGGATAAACATTCAATCATCACAGATTCAATCAATCAACCTACTAATCATTTTCCTGTCTATACAGGAATCATAATTAGGACATTCCTATGTAATTCTTCACTGTCTAAGATCATTGTGATCTCAAACCACACATTAATTCTCAAGCCAACATCACTAAGACAGTGGTTTCATCACACCATAATCATGATCATAAACCAAGAAATGACAGTGGAAAGTTATCAAGCCACTGACTTTACCAAGAATGGATTCCAAAGCAACTATACCATCTGAATCATATGCAAACCAAGCATAAAATCATCTAATAAGCCACCAGAACCATTATAGTTCATCTCAAGCAACAAGCCTCAGGCTAATAACCATTTAACATGCTTACAGACCATCCAGACATGATCTAATTCATCCAGTATATGATCAACCACAGGATAAGAACCCTAAATGGAATAAATCATCTTAATTAGGACAAGAAGTAACTAGACAGGTCACTGCAAACCTCTAGCATAGGATCAGCAAGCACATAGAGCACTAGGGGAGAGGAACAGAACTCACCAAAGGTCCTCGCTAAAGACTAGAAGAGGAAGCAGGCCGACGTCCATGGCGGCACGGGGAGCACCCCAAGAGGGGCGCTGCAACCCATACAACACCACAGCAGCGACCATGAGCACACACAGAGGCGAGGAGCATCACCATGACACACGACGGCGGCGGCACCACGATGATCCACGCCAACCCCCAAACCCTAGGGTTCAGGACAACATCGATCCGTCGCAGGAGAGCCCCATACTCAAATCTAATTGGATAGAAAGGATGGGCGTAGTCGACAACCTCCTACCGCATCATGGCGGCGACCAGAGCGGTCCACGACGGTGGGAATAGCCGGCGGCGACATCACCGACCACGGGGTCGAGGTCATAGGAGGAGAGGAATGAGTTCGAGGGAGAGAGGCAGTAGGGGAGTGGGCTGAGTTGGGCCAGACCCTTTTGGGGTGGTTATTTTGACTATGTATAATGGGCCACCAGGGCCCAATAAGATTAAGCCAACCCAGAAATCTTTTAAGTCCTATTCTAATAAAAAGGAAAAGACCAAAATACCCCTAAACTTAATTAAATCCTAGAAAATAAAATAAAAGTCCAAAAATTATAAATAAAATATTTTTGGAATCACAATAATCCACACTATCCAAATAAATTAAGATATAACATTTTAGACATTTAAATTTTAATAAGAATTTTGTAATTTATATATTACTTATGGAATTTTACAAAATTATTGAAAGTTGATAAAAATAAATAAAAATCACTTTCATTATATATTAATATTGTAGTATTTTTGAAAAATACTAAATAAATATTTAATAGCAATTTTTGATATTTAAGTGATAATTCTTAAAAGAATTATTAAATCAATAAAAGTCAAATAAAAGGGAAATAAAATAAAATAATTCAATATATGTTATAAATATTAAACAGTAATATTTATAAATCCTTTTTTATTAAAAAGAATTTTTATAATAATGGGGAGAATGCATATCAAGTTAAATGAGGCATTACATTACTTGCATAATCATTTTGCTTCTTTAAATATTTCCTTACCGGGCAATAATGATGTTTTTGTAGACATAGAAGCTCAAGGTCCAGTGCAAGCATCAGAATTCACTACCTTGCCATCAAAGGCAAGTTCATCACTTGCTCATGTCCTTTGAAGAGTCTTTATCAAAGTATTTGCAAAGTGTGTGTTATCATATTTACTATAAAAGAAAGAAAATATTATTTTCACAAATATAGAAATCATAGATATCATCGTAAGTGATGATATAATGGAGCAATAGAACTTAGGGTTCTATTTGCAACAATGATGGTCAAGTAGGGACTTAACAACCCCTGACATCAGTGATTCTAGCGCCGTATATTACGCGTTAGCCATGAGATTTGGAATGGGACAGAGAAGTCAGCTGTATCTTCTTCCTCTAGCATGAAGCCGGATGTGCAGGTCATGGATGTTATCCTCGTAGAGTGCATATTAATTGGTAATTCGTAGAGGATATGCAGCATATGGGTGGGAACCCTCATCGTCCCACGATAGTTCTGGTATCTAACGGTTTGTACAAACCATTGCCGTAATTCGTTATGTGGGCATGGTGTACACCAAGGAGGCATGCGAGGTCGCGAAGGGGGCAGTGATTGGCTTGGACTAACTACTGGGCCACACATCATGGAATTGTGGACGGGAAAGTACGCTCGGTTGTGCAACAAAGAGTTGATCTCTCATGGGTAAAGTAACGCACCTCTGCAGAGTGTAAGAATTGTAACTTGTTACTCCCTGTTCCAGGAAGGAGCTGCGAACGCGGCAGAAAAGGAACTCCATGAAAGTTCTAGTCAACCTGTGAAGGCTGATTGTCATAGTTTTTCAGAATAAAATCAATCTTTGAAGAAATATTTACAAAAATTGCATAGTGCCAAGGATTTATAATCCGAGGTGGTAGTTAGAGCATCAAACTTCCCACCTTGCATATAATGAACTTGTTGGGTAACGTTGTTACTCATTCTTTCCTTTGATCCCTTGCTTAGACTCTGAGGATCCCGAAGACGCGCCAATGTATGCAGCCGAATGTCAAGAAGATGTGTTTTACGAGGAACCCGATCTATCCGGAGGTGTTGAAGGAGTGGATTAAGAAATCCGCTACGGTGTCGATGATAACGAGTCCAACTAAGTATCCCTAGTTAGTAGTAACCAACGGAGCCGAGCAGCATGAACTTTACAGAATAAGCTGCTGAGCTCAACTCCTAGTCGGAGTTGCTACTTTTAAATTCCACTGAAACACTTTATAATTTGGTGTGTAAGTTGAATCTTTTGTAAGTCTTGAACTTTCGGTATTGTAATAATAATAATGTGTGTATTTTTGTAATATGGACCCGCAATGTTTTTGTTGTACCACTCTGAGGGATGTGATATTTACGGAACGGTGTTCTGTGGATGTCATGTCACCGACTATAGTGTACTACACATGCAGTGGTATGCTGGGTCACCGCGAACACTCACCCGAAGAATAGTAATACAATCAAAGTCATTATGTTTACATTACTATAGGAAGTCATACGAAGTAACACTAGTCCCTATACCATGAGATCATGTCAATCACTAACACTGGAAGAGTGCTTTGATAACATCAAATGTCACACCGTAACAGGGTGACTACAAAGGTGGGTTCAGGTACTCCAAAATTGTTATGTAGACACTGATGGATCAAGAGTGGGATTTGTTCATACCGATGATGGAGAGATATACTCTAGGCCCTCTCGGTGATATCACATTGACAACAGCTTGCAAGCAAGTGATTTTATCACAAGGAATGTTATATCACGGGAACAAGAAAAGAGTACTTGCTAGTAACGAGATCAAACTTGTATGGGGATACCCATGATTGAATCTCAGACATGTAATGTATTGTGACATAAAGGGATTTAGTTACAACACTGAAGGTTCTCACGATCTATAAGTCATCGTTGAATGTGTGGGAGTCAGTATGGATCTCTAGGTCCACTACCGATTATTGATTGGAGAGGGGTATCGATCATGTATGCATTATTAGCGAACCATAGGGTGACACACTTAAGGTATACCGACACCAACTGGGCATATATAATACCAGAGAAAAGTTTTGATAGTGCTAGCATTATTTCAATAAGCACCGGAATTGTTTCGGGTCAAATGTTGGAATTGGTTTTAGATGTAACATCAAAATATTGCAAGGGGGTTTATGCAAATGTTTGTTAATTAAAGTAATTAACAATATTATGAATAAAATAAATAAAAGAGTTTTATTACATGAGATATGACATTAATTTTGGGTGGAGGGGTTTTATGTGAGTGGAGCCTCCACCCACATGAATGAAGGAGGAGAGGGACACCCTCTTTGGTCGTCGGCCATGGAAGGGGTGTGCCCCTCCCTATAAAAGGACCTCCTCCTCTTCCTCATCCTCCTACTCCTCCTCCTCTAACTTCACACCTCCTAGTGAATGATCGCTCTCCCCCTCTAGTTTATCCCCAATGGCTTCGGATTAGTGAAGTACATGTTCTGGTGGTGGTTTATTTGGAAAGGATCTGCTGCTTCTGCTGCTTTTCTGGAGCGAGGAGATGGAGGTTGTCGGGGTGCTGGACGTGTGTGTGATCATGGATGCGCTGCTAGACTTGATGGTACTGGACCTTCTTGTGAGACCCTGGCGCATGACTTAATAGGATTGATAGTATACCCATACCAACAAGTTGCAACTTCTTTTCCGAAAGCTCATCTAAAAAGATCCTCCAGGTTAAGCGTGCTTGGCCTAGAGCAATTTGAGGATGGGTGACCGACCAGGAAGTGGGTACCGAGTAAACATGAGCGAGGACAAAGTGCGCAGAAAAGACTAGTGTTGGTTTGTGGGGTTAGTCTAGAGATCCTATTAACTACCAGAAGTGATAGCCGCCGGTCCGGAGAGGCCGGGGTGTTACAAAGTGGTATCAGAGCCGACCCTCGCGGTTACACGGGTGTGTGCGGGTCAGGGGCGGACATGTGAATCATGGCGCGTGTAGCCCGGAGTGGACACGACATGGCACATGTGCCAGCACTGGACGCACAGACATATGCCAAGAGGGGACGTTCCTGGCTTGTGGTTGATCGACGAGGGCGTCGATCTTCTAAGGGTGGGTGTATGTGAGACCCTGGTGCATGGCTTAATAGGATTGTCATACACTTGTCGATCTCAAGATCGTGATGAAGTCCAGCAGTGTGAGACCCTGGCGCATGGCTTAATAGGATTGATAGTATACCCATACCAACAAGTTGCAACTTCTTTTCCGCAAGCTTATCTAAAAAGAACCTCCAGGTTAAGCGTGCTTGGTCTGGAGCAATTTGGGGATGGGTGACTGACCGGGAAGTGGGTACCGGGTGAGCACGAGTGAGGACAAAGTGCGCAGAAAAGACTAGTGTTAGTCTTGGGGTTAGTCTAGAGATCCTATTAAGATAGGAGAAGTGACAGCCGCCCCGGTCGACTACATCATCCACGAGAACCAATCTCATAATTATTTTTGATTTTCAAGGGTGAGTTATCTACGGATGTATATCCACCTGTTGCTTGTATCTAGAAAGATAGTTCTTGGTACTTAGTTGTACATATCGTAGGAAAATTTTAGTTTTCTAGGTTGCAAACCCAACATACTTTGCATCTCCCTACTTTTTTATTCTTGGTGTTTCTCTATGTGAGGTTCTTGATCTTGTTGCTAGCTCTTCAATAAGTCCAAGTTCATTGAGAACGTAATTCGTATGCATCTTCTATTGTGTTTTCGAGTTTGGAGATTTTACCGGTTCTTCTTTAGGGAGGTTTCATACCTCTCCTTATTTTGTATTTTACATCTTGATCTTTCTTGGTCTATAGTACATAGATCTTGTTCTTAGCTTTTATAAAAGCCCAAGTTTGCTAAAATCCAAGTCCAGACGCAAAAGTAATTTCAGGGGCCATGTTTTTTTTCGGTGGCAATTTCGAGGGCGTCGAAACTAGCACCAGAAATTTCTAGGGTCTTGGAACTAGCGCCCCACCAGAAATCTGTTCAGTATGATTTTTCGGCGAAGACCAAAACTATTTTGGCCGGTCAGACATTCCGGCGCCAGATCCGGCGGGACCGGTTTGCCAACTGGAACGTGTCTATTTTGCTCTTTTTGACCCCAACGGTCATCCCCCTTAGCGGGTTATAAAAGGGGGATTATTTCCCTAGGTCCTAGGGTTCTTGAGCACGTTTTGACCTCATGTAGCACCCCGGGAAAACCACTACCAGAAAATTGCATGTTGTTTTACTCTGTGCATCATCATGACATCATGCATATTCTAGCACCTAAATATTTTCACCGAAAGCCTATCTTTGTTTTCTAAATATCCTCTTCTTTATTTCAAAATATAAAACCTAGTCTCTCTGAATATTATGTTTGTTTAGAACTATTTACAAAATCTTTTACTAAAATTTGAAACAAACAAATATTAAATAAAAAATATTTTGTCCGAGGAGGCAGCCTAGCCTATTGGCCAGGCCACCTACAACCCTGTTCGGCCCAACCTAAACCCCACCTAAACTACCCCAAACCCTAACCCTAAACTATAACACCCCACCTACCACAACCACCCTCCGCCACTCACCCTAACCTAGCGGCGCGCACACATGCACTCACGCGCGCGCAACACACCACACACCCAACCACCACGGCGACCGACCCCCACTACACACGTCAACACCTAAGGACATGTACAATGCTAGGAAAGACATATCTTCTCTGATCTCTTCACATCATTTAAAGAAGACACAATATATAACTTCTATAATGCATTATCTCTTATTACAATCTCTAGCCATTAATGAGAATTAACTATTTTTAATAAGAAATTGGTTGGCTAATGAAGACATATCGTACAATAAAGAAAATAATCTTCTTTTATTTCTAAAAGATCATTTCTTAGCTAAGAGAAGACAATCTTCTTTTTCTTATTTCGCTCTTCTCTAACTAAATAAAACTCCAACATGATAAACATAATGGAGACTGACATCACCCCCCATGTTGTACATGCTCTAAGTCCACCCTACCGGCACAAGCGCACTGACACGACCCTCGCGTTACATGCTCGTGACCCACCCGACCCACGCTAGTCCCACCTCGTACGCGACCCAGCGCCCCATCCCAATCCCGCTTCCCATCCCTGATCCACCCGCGATTCCCTCCGCCTCAATTGACCCCCTCCCTGGAGCCGTTGTCGACCCCGCATCCTCACCGGCCGCCGCCTCCTCTCCGTTCCCGAGCCCCGCCGCCCTCTGCTGCTTCCACCGCCCGGCTCCGCCACCCGTCCTCGTCGCACGCGCCACCGCGGCACTATCGCCATGGCTCGGCTTCACGAGCTCCTCCACCCGCCGGTGAAACCCTCATCTCCAACCGCTCGTCCGCAGTCCGCCTCCCTCTTCTCCATCACCGCCGCCCACGGCTCCCTCAACTGGCCATGGAACCGCCGCCGTGGTCCCTCCTTGCCCCACCTCGGCTTCCCAATTCCGGTCGCCGCTCCAGGCCCCCTCCAAACCCGTCCGGCCATACCGCGCATGCTCGCCACCTCCCCATGTCCGCACCGGCCAGAGCTTCAATGGCTAGCTTCGATGGCCTCATCTGCGAGGGCACCTGCAGGACATGCGCGTGTATGTGCACGTCAAGTTCCAATAGGACCGAGGATTGTTTTTTTTTGTTGATCTTCTTGGCAGCAGACCTGGCCAACGGCCGGCCCGGCACGCCCTAAATAGGTCTGGCCTAGCACGGATCGTCGCGGCCCTCCTACCTCACATGCCATGTATGGCCTACATGGGGGCTTGGCCTCCAGGCCAGGGCATGTCACCAACTCTGGCGGGCCGGCACGTCAGCCCGTTAGGCACGCGAGGAACGCCGACCCATTGGTCGGAGATGCTTCTGTTTCCAGTAGGCCTTCAATTATAGAACACACAAGTACTACTAGTCTGTTGTTCAGAGCAGCGCGAATGAGGAGAATAAGCACTCGTGAGGTATAGGCTAAACGGGCCATGCTGGGCCAGCCCGCGTGCCTGAGGTCGCGGCACAGGCATGGCCCCGGTGTTTCAGGGGCTGGAACGCCATGGGCCGGGCCTGTGCCATTCTTTTTTCGCGTGCTGGCCCGCCAAAGCCCGACACATTGGCCAAGTTTGCTCGGCAGTGCCACCTGCAACTATGTCTGTCCCTGCTTCTAAGCAATGTTACCACAATCCCTGGATCGTGATGCAAATATGTGTAGTCCGTTACTAGATATGTCGTTTCGGCAAATATGGAGTGATGGAGGATGGCTTGATGCTACCTCCTTGTATACAATTAGCAGGGTGTTGGAGACATCCTGGTGAACAAGAACGACAACATGGACAAGGACCTCACTAAGATCAACCTTAGATGGAACTCGAGTCCTACACCGGTAAACAAAGTTGGAACCCCAAGGCCACCCCTGACAACCGAAGCCGCGGAGCCCCATGTTTTCCTTCATAGAAATGAAGGCCCCGATCTCGAAGTCCGTAGACCGAACCTGAACCCCTCTGAGCCCAAGATCTTCAGAACCACATGTGTGACCCCTTCCTAAGCCCTATTTTTTAAATTGCCATCTATATACTTGTTGCACATAAATTGTTCATACTTGCATACATATTTTGTGGGTTGGGGGCATTTAGCCAATTCAACTAATAATTAAATATGGAGAATATATGCGGTCTATATTTGTCTTATCTTGAGTCCATTTAAAATTGCGTAGCAAACCGATGCCATGTTATGTCTTACTAATCCAACAGTTAAATTGCGGGGTACCTAAAGAATATGGACCTTCTAATTAATTGCTGGATCTTCGATTCCGTTTAATATTGCCTAGTTGCATAGCATCTTTTCCATGTCATGCATCATATCATGAACATGCCCGATCTTCTGCTATAGTAATAAATAGTGCATCTGGTGTTTCTTTTAGCGCTTTGCTTCTTCACGGATTAGGCTCTTGATTTGATGCGAGTACCAACAAGTTCTTCGGATAATGTATCTTCAGCAGTGTTTCTAGGCGAGCATTCTCCCCATTCTACCTATTTTGCATTTATATTCTTTACTTTCTCCTATTGCTCTATTGCTATCCTTGTTATTGATGCTTTAGTTTCCGTATCATTGATATCCCCTGCAGACTATATTTCCTTGGTCACATCCTATTGCCCGTTGTTTTGGTAGATAGTTGGCCTTGCGAGTCGTCGTTGCTTGCTTAGGTGTTTCTTCGGGTCGTCGAGTTCCATCATTGTTGGGAGGTTGGCACATGCTTAATGGTGGAGATAATCATGGTTTCACTTATCACTTGATAATTAAATGTTGAAATTAGATATAATTAATAAAGAGGCAACAGTGGATAATAGTTGAGATCTAGCTCTTATCCCGCCCACTTGTGTCCACCTAGGACCCGATTTGTTGATACCTGTTCCGAGACCAAGCGTGCTAACCACATGTGGGGTGTACGGGAACCTCTATTGACTTATTACCTGATTTTAAAGTACTGTACTGGGGCCACAAACTAGTTCGGGTTTTATACGTTATCTATTGTACCTATACCATGTATCATGTATGAGATGTTTATTACCTGTTGCTCGATGAGCGTTTATTACTGTTGCTTAGGTGTGGCACTCTATCACGAAAATATATTGTCTATGTACTCTACTCATATGAGAAGTGCACGTAACTTCTAGGTCCATATGGGACTTATATATACCTCATAAGGGTAGCCCTTTTGGGTGGCCACCATGTGCTTGCTTTGGGTCTGGGAAAACTTCGTGTCTGAAGCCCACCGACATATCGATGGGTGTATGTTAATTGATCTAGCAAACGTGTGTGGAAGTGTGTGTGAATACTTTGGTGCACTCCTGCATGGAATATTTTCGAAAAGCTGAGTCCCCGGTTATGGATGACTTGGAGCATAGTTTCTCGATCATAGACAACTTACACTAAAGAATTACTGTTATAATTTGACTCAGATATTACATGACTAGTAAGTTGAATAACCACCATGGAATGAATGAATAAAAGTACCAACTATTTGAGTTTCCTCTAAAGGACTTCCTCGTTTGGTCTCGAGGGGAAAATACCAGGATGGTATGTTTGGTGTTAGTATCAGGTTGGTTTCGAATAGGTCTTTATTATCCCTCTCTGATAGCCGACAGTGTATCGAGTCTCTATAGGTTGTTTAGTGCATGCCTCACTACCGCTTCAGTCCACCAAACCTATGTAGGCATGAGCCGCAAAATTCTAAGACTCATCGTGTACTGGCCTCGGTACTGACATCACTCTTTTTCGTTTTCCCTTTGTCGACACCCCTTTTGTTTGGACAAGCTTGAGTTTGCTGATGTTAGCAAGGTTACCCTTCTGGCTTGGCCTGGGCAGGGTTATAGATGCCATTGGTTATTCTTCAGGGCTCTTATCCCAATTTGCATCTTATATGTATTGGGATATTGTATTGTTTTTAAGGTGATTTGGATCTTTGTACTATATATCTATATTCCTGACTCATGGAGTCGTTATTGTATATGTATGTTTCTGTGGGTTCCATCGTGGACTATTGTGTAATGTTATTACTTTGTTTTCCACCCACACGCAAGTGCCTGGTGGGCATCTTTAAATCGTTTCTATGCGGGTTGGCGGGAATCGCTGAAATATGCATAGGTCCGATTCGAGGGTGTTACACCTCCATTGTTGACCCCTTTGAGCTTGCTTCCTCTCCCTTCCCTCCTATGATTCTTACATCTTTTTGAGGGCTTTGGAATAGGAGATCAAGATCTACAATTCCCACCAATCAATTCTTCCTCTAAGTGAGAGGAACCCATTGGATCTAGATCTTGGACTCATTAGTTGATTTTCACCATTGTTCTTCCTCTCTAATTCCTTCCTAGCACTTTTTGCTTTGGTGGGATTTGAGAGTGGATTTGAACACCCTTGGTGTTCTTGCTCTGCATTCTTGCATAGGTGTTGATCATTCCATTACGATTGGTTCGAGTGAGAGACTGTGAGCTTGTTACTCTTGGAGGGTGAGCTCCTAGTTGGCTTGGTGGTTGGTGCCATGGTGTCCTCTTTGTGGAAGATTGTAAAGAGACTCGGGCTTATCCTTTGTGGAGCTTGTGAAGTGGTTGTGGAGCTTTCCATCTCTGGAGTGGAGGAAAAGTTAGCATAAGGAAAGGGGCCTATTCCTTCGTGGGATAGACTCAGAGAAGAAGGTGAGCCTCATGGCATTGGTAAATCCTTCGTGGAATCCCGCACCTCTCCAACGTGACGTACCTTATGTGTAAGGGAACATAAGAATACATCTTCGTCTCCGCGTGCCTCGGTTATCTCTATACCCGAGCTTACTTTCCTTGTGATAGCCATCGAGCTTGAAGTACTTATTTCTTGCTTATCACATGTAGTATTTATCTTGTGCTATCTTGCTTAGCTTAACTTGTTGTTGATGCACTTAGTTGAGTCTAGTGTATTTACATTTTGTTCTTGTAAAATAAACGTTAGTTTAATTTCGCATTATATCAAGACAAAACCGTAATAGTTTTGAAATTCCCTATTCACCCCCTTTAGGTGGCATCTCTATACTTTCAATTGGTATCAGAGCAAGGTCTCTACTTATGTAGGCTTTACCGCCTAGAGTGTAAAGATGTCGGCTAGTAGTATAGTGCACAATGACACAATTATCTTTGATAACACAAATTATACTTTATGGAGAAATTGCTTGGTTTGTAATCTTTAGACCTTCTGTCCAAATATAGAGCGATTTCTAGATGTAGGTTTTTATCCTCCGATGGATCCTTAAAATCTATCTTTAGAGGATTGGAAAAATTTACATCTCTAAGCTCAAGTATCTAATGAGATTATATTCTCCTTGAGGCCCACATTTAATTTGTTCTTGTCGATTGTAAAGTGCAAGTCATCTCATGAGATGTGGACCAAGCTTAAATAAATATTTGGTGGGTCAATTTCTCATAAGGTCGGTGGTATATCCTAGGAGCTCTCCTCTCCTTCACATCATGAAGAGCTCCAAGTTTCTTCCACCTCCGGTCGTGATGAGATTTCAATTCCTTCCACTTCACCTACATGTGACAAGTCATGAGGTAATTGCATCGTGAGGGGAGAAATCATATGTGATGATGGTAGTTGAAAGGGCATTTCCTATCCTAAGTGGTTTTGATGTTTTATGACAACGCACGTGTTAGAATAATCGTTTCCTAAGTGTATTTCAGGTGTTTATTTTTGGATAAGGCATTCATTTCCCCTCAAAAAGGTCCATAGCAAGACATAGTTTTTCCTAGGGCTTTTGTTTGAGTCGTAGGAACACCGTACTATCAAGAGGGGTCTGTGTTGGAATGTTTGGGTGGAATCAACTCAATTTTGCAAACCTAGCAAGCTTTCCTAATGGTTGAGGTCACAAAGGCCATGCTTCCCTATTGCCATTGCCTACTGCTCAGTGACGACCGGTAGTACCGGAAGTTTCTTCCTATACTACCTCTTGCCACTGGTATTACCGCTATGTGGTACCGGGCAAGTTAGTGAGGTTTGGAGAGCCTCGTTTCCCCTACTGGCTCACCTGGTACCACTGAGCCAGCACTACCGCCCTATCCGGTAGTATCTCTCATTGTGGTCTGGTACTACTGCTATGCGGCAACACCGCTCATCTTGAGCTGTCACTATCGGGGGAGGCAGTAACCTTGTCACTCCGCCTGGCCGTTTCTGGTACCGCGTCTGGTACCTGACCGGTAGTACCGGTTTCATCCGGTACTACCTCACATGGAACTGATAGTACCGCTTCAGTCGAGCTGCAACGGGCAGATTCTCTTTGAGGGTATAAATAGGCCTTTCTTCTCCAACGAGAAGGTTGCCTCTTACATCTCTCTCCTCCATTGTTCTTGATATTTAATTTCACTAGATCTCCCCCCAAAGTGCTCCAATATCCTTGATTCTTTGGGATTTGGTGGAGGAGGTCTAGATCCAAGGTTTCACCAAAGCAATGTTGTTTCCCTTTTGTTTTCCCTTATGGATCTTGTTATTCTTGGGTTCTTTGAACCCTAGACAGAAGAGGTTGGTCTCGGAGCTTGGACATTGGTTGTAAAGCTTCGGGATCTTGTTGGGAGACTCCAAGTGTTGTGGAGGTGACGAGGTTTAATCTCGTCAATGCCCATTGTTATGGACTTGGGTTTTGGAGAAGATGGGGATGCTGGAGATCGTGGCACGGTTAACAGACAAGCAACCAGGGGACACGAGATTTACCCAGGTTCAGGCCCCCGGAGGGAAAACCCTACTCCTGCTTGTCTGCTCTTTTATTATGGCGGAACCGAAGATTACAAGGTGCGCAGATTCGATCTGGCGTGGAAGGTGTGTCTGTCGTGTGTAATCGTCGTCCCCTCGTTGGACCCTCCTAGCCTTTATATATGAGGAGGCTAGGTCTCGGGTGCCAATACGATTAGGTTACAAGTTGTATTCAAACTCTAGTCTTGCTCTCCAAGGATCCGAAGGCGTCATGGGCCTGGGCCACCCGAAAATCTTCATGGGCCGGCGTACATCTGCCGTGGGACTTCCTTGGGCTGGACCAGGTATGCTGAAGTTACGTACCCGTAGGGTATAACCATGTCAGTAGCCCCCGAGTGTTCAGTCGAATCGTAGATTCGGCTGAGGACTCTTCAATCCTTCGGGTGTAGCTCTGTCTTTCAAGAGAATGTGTAGGGATTGTTGATGCGTGTGCCTGACTCTCCCGACGGATCAAGGTCAGTTAACTGTCTTAGGACAAAACAACACGTTCTTCTTCAGGTTCGAGTCCCTTAACTCGAAACTGGAACATATGCTGGCGTAATTCAACTCAGGCCGCGGAGGACTTACAGGAGTGGAATTCCAGTGATTTTAATTGGTGTACCCAACGCGTCCATCGGGATTTTTCATCACGCCTGTTGGCATGGATTTATACTAGCAGAGCGCATTCGTGTGCGTTGCCAGGCCATCAGATGATATCTGTAGGTCTTATCTTTGCGTCGCAGACGCAACATCTGAATGTTTATCACCGCGGAGGTGTTTCGGGCGGCCAAGGAGGTCGCTGCTCACTTAGCGTTAATTAGGGCAGAGTTGCCGAAAAAAGTTTGTATGCTGATCCGAAGGATCGCAGTCGAAGAGTTCATAGGGTGCGCGACCAGCGCTCCCTATGGGAGTAGCCCCCAAGTGTCTGTTCGAGTCGTAGACTCAAACGGAGACTTTTAGTTCAAGCATTGTTTAAATCATTAAGTCTGAAGGGCTCGAAAATTTTCGGATACGTGAATCCATCCTCCCTATGGGAGTAGCCCCCGAGTCCGTAGTGGAGTCGTAGACTCGATGTAGGACTCGAAGATCTTGTGTGTGCGCGACCGGCGCTCCAGTTTGGAGTAGCTCTCAAGTGTCTGTTGGAGTCGTAGACTCGGGCAGAGACTCGAGTCTGGTATCATACAGTTTTAGTAGGAAATCTCGTGGGCGTACCGCTGACCCGGAAGTACATCGGGTGCGCGACCAGCGCTCCTGATAGGAGTAGCCCCCAAGTATTTAGTCGAATCGTAGATTCGAGTGAGTACTTTTAGCTGTGGAGCCGAAGTGGTGCTAGTATAGCTGTTGATGACGTCAGTGCTGACGATCGATGACCTCAAGCGTCTGCTAAGCCAGGGGTGACTTGACTGGTCGAAGCATGGGTCCCACTTCCTGACTTTGAATTGACCGGTCACACGCGGCGTGGAGATGATTATGGCGTCTCCTCGATTTCCGCGTGTAGTGGACGGCGTGGTAATGACGGTTCGTTTTGGTGCTGACACGTGTATGGCCAGATCTACCATTGTCGTTAGGTCTTCTCGATGGACGGCTAGCGTGCGTCGTCTTCGCTGTTATAATCCGTGGTGAAATCGTGGTTTATTTTCACCGCACCAGTTCTTGTGTTTTACTGCTCCCTCGTTCTTGAGCTGTTCTTGCTGCGCCAGAGAGTTTTCTCCACATTGCCCTTGTCTTTCTTCGTTGGCAACGCCGGTGCCGCCGTAGCGTGATGGGGAAACCAAAGAAGTCTTCATCTGCGGTTGGGACCAGTGCCGCCGGAGGCAAGAAGGGCGCCGCCGCTGCTCGTGTCACCGATGGTGGCTGGCGGCGATCAGAGACGCGGGAGAGCGATCTCCGCAAGCTGCGCGAGCAGAGCCTGATCCCGCAAGACACGACGGCCGTGATACTCCCCGGCAATGAGGTAATCCCCCGTCCCCCATCTGGGTTCCGGGTTATGTTCGTTGCCTTCGTGATTCGCGGGTTTTCTTTTCCTGTCCATGACTTCCTTCGTGGACTGCTCTTTTTCTATGGGGTTCAACTCCATCATCTGTCTCCCAACTCCCTTCTCCACATTGCGTGTTTTATCACGCTTTGCGAGTGTTGGCTTGGCATTGAGCCGCACTTTGGCCTCTTCTGGAAGCTTTATTCCGTGAAGAGGTAGTCTGGTTCGGATGGTGTGTATCCTATTGGGGGTTTCATCATCTCCCTCAGTCCCAATGTGCAATTCTTTTCCTTCTCCATGTACGAATCTGTCCAGTACTGGCGGAGGAAATGGTTTTACATCCGTGACTCCGTGCTGCCTGGGCAAGATTTTGGTCTCGTTCCTTTTGACCCCTCCCAGTTGATTGTGAAGAAAAGATCCTGGAAAAACCAAATCTTGGATGGTGAGGTGGCAGAGATAGAGGCCCTGTATCGTCGGGTGGAGGATCTCCAACTGATTCCTGAGAAGGAAGTGAACGGTGTCGACATCATCCGGACGTTTCTTGAGCGTCGGGTGCAGCCCCTTCAAGCGAGGGCGCATCCGATGTTTCTTTACTCTGGGCGCCGTGATCCGACGAGGGTTTCAAGTGAGAAAATCTCCGAGGTGGAACTTGACAAGGACTTAGCGCGCTGTTGAAGTTCAAGGTCGACGAAAAAATCCCGGGGAAGTCGCTGACTCCTCCGTTTTCTTCAGCGTTGGCCGTGCCAAAGGTGTAGATTTGCGCACGTAGTGCTTCCCTTTTTTGTTTGGGTGTTTATTTGTGTCCTTTGTTTGCTAACAAAGTTCTTTTTCCGTTTGCAGATCTTCAAAGTGCCAGGCATGGCACCACCGTTGCCCGAAAGGTATCCGAATGCCCCGGATAATGAAGTGGTGGACTCCGTGTCCGAGCTGCCGTCAGCGCGATCCCCAGCGGAGGATGCTGATGAGTCGAGTGAGGACCATACGCGCGAGAGATCACGGAGCTCGAGCGAGTCTTCGGATGCTTCCACTCCTCCGACTCCCAGAAATCCTCTGGGCCTTGAGCGTCATGATGATGTTCCTGGGGGTTCTTCCTCTCCCCTTCCTGCCATTCCTGTGCGAGCTGTTGCTCCGCACCCGCCAGCAAAGCGGAAGAAGGAAGAGAAGAAGGAGGAGAAGAAGGAGGAGAAGAGGGCCCGAAGGGCTTCTCCTATCTTCAACCTGAGCGCACTGGGCTCGTAAGTTGTTCTTGTTGTACTGTTGTTCGTCTGTTCTTATGACCTGTGCTGATTGGTTTCGTATGCAGGCAATCCTCCGACGGCTCCAGTTATGGTGCAGGGGAAATGATGGGGGAGTCGAACATTGTGTCGCCTCCTCCTCAGACGGTGGTTACTTCGGGTGGCGCTGCTCCAGATCCTCCTGTGCAGGAGAGGCTGGTGGTTGCGCCTCAGAATTTTGCAGGCGGGCCTGCGGGTTCGCCTTCGGAGCACGTAAGTTTTTTTGCTTAATGGGGGGAGCCCCCGAGTGTCTTCGTATGCTGATGTTGTTTATGCTTATTTGTGTTGGGCGTAGCCCCCAAGTCCTGCTCTTACTATTATTGCCTGTTGCTGCAGCCTTTTGTCCAAGAGGCCAAGCGGCTGGTGGAGGAACGCCTGACGCTGGAGGCGAAACTGCGGCAGCTTCAAGGTATTCGTCTGCCTTGTAGTACTTGGCTTATTTATCCTGGTCTTGTTCTTTGACACTTGCTTGTTGTAAATGTAGAGGAGCATAACGACTCTCTCCGTGAGGTTGATGCTCTGAAGAAGAGCCTTGGCCAATCAAAGCAGAAGGCCGAAGCTGCCGCTGAGGCGAAAGAGCGCCTTGAGCTGGAGCTGACGAAGGCAGCCGAAGTGAAAGAGCGTCTGCAGCAGGAAGCCGCAGGTCGTGAGGAGCAGCTGGCCACCGTTGCGGCTGCTCGTGAAGTAGGGGTGGCGGAGAAGCTCATGGCTGCTGCCAAGGCTATTTCGGGTGAGTGCTAGCTTTTGTACTTGCTTCGTTTTCTTCGGGTCTTCTTTTACGTTGCCTTTCTTCATGTTTTCTTCTGTTTTGTCTTAGATTCCGCAGGCATCGAGTTTGACCGCGGTGCTCTGGAGCACGGGAGTGCTCTGGATGATGCCACTGTAGCGGTCGAAGACCGCTGCAGCACCGTCGTCAACTCCCTTGCCAAGGCGAAAGAGGTCCTTGGTCGCTTTTACCAGGAGCTCTTCCCGAAGGGCGCATCCCTTGAAGACGTGGGTGCCCTGGCAGAGGCTCTGTCAGCCGAAGCGCCTGCAGCGTACAAGCGCAAGCAGAAGGGCATCGGCGCGTCCGTCGGGCTGGCGATGGCCATGGCGGCTGGGGAGGAGCTAGACTTGCCCCAGATCACTTCTCGGATGCCGACGGCTGCGGATGGATCAGAGGTAGCCTTCGCTGCCTACTCCGCTCGCTGCAGACGATATGGGCCCAAGCTCATTGACTTGCTGTCTGAGTACGCGCTGCGGCAGCAGGGCGAGGCCAAAGCTAGGCAGTCTGGCTCTGAGGTGACTCGGTGTCCTACGCCTTAGGCATAGGAGATGTAGGGTAGTATGTAGTTTACTTTTGCTGTAAATATCTTTTGTAGCACCATCCTTGTGCCACGCAGTGGCCTTATTTTAATGAATTCCTCCGAGTTGAGCTTTTCCCTTGGCTGAATGTCTGTGTGCTTTCTTTTTTTCTGCTGCTATAGGTTCCTTCGGGTGCTGACCCGGTTGACACGTCATCTGAAAGGCCCTTGCGAGCATCATTGGATGATTCCTCGCAGCTCGCGTTTCTTCGAGATCGCGCGCGCAGCTTGGAGAGAGATTTGCTTGGGTTGCGCGGTCGCGCTGATGTTTGGAAGTCCAAAGCAGATCGTAGTGCAGCCAGAGAGGAGTACTTGATGGCGGAGCTGGGTCGGCTGTCCGAGCAGCTGCAATGTAAGTTGATCCGTCTTTCAGGCTGTAGCTCAGTCCTTCGGGTGAGCCTGCTGGCCTTACTCTTGTTCTGTGCTGTTGTCGCAGGTGCGAATCTTGCTCCGAGGGAAGAAAAGGAGCGCATTGCTGTTCGAGTCAATTGCTTAACTCAACAGGACATGGAAGCCGGCGGCTTCTTCTGGATGGATCGCGATCGCGCCGTAGTTCTGGCGACGGTGCAGGATCGTGTCTACCAGGTTTCACGGGTGCTCCGCCAGGTGCAGACATCGCTGTCCTCGGTGCTGCACGTCATGTTTCCGTTGGATGGCGTGCCGACGACCCTTGCAGGTCTTCTGGCGAAGTTTCGGAGTACCAGCAATGTCAAGGAGCTGGTGCGGCAGCAGCTCGTCGCAGGGGTGAAGGCTGCCTTGTCTCTTGTGAGGGTGCATCGCCCTGATGTAGATTTGGCTGCTGTGGCGACTGGGCCACCTCCTCGACCAGATGGTGGTGAGTGGAATATGCGTCCGCATTACGCGGCTGTAAGGCAGTATGCCGAACAGATTGTAGATTTGTTTGAGCAGCGTGCTCAGGTTATTCTTCAGAATAGGTAGTACCTGAAAATAAACAGATAGGTGTAAAATTTGTATATTGCGGCTGGGCGTGTATGTGCCCTTTGTTGTAAAGGTTCGCTTGTTAGCGAGCACACAGTGCTTTGATTTAGTACGTGTCCTTTTTATTAGCCTGACGTGGTCAGCTACTCAGGTGTACACGTGTTGTCCTCAGTCGATGAAATCGTGAGGTGGGGGGAGCCCCCGAGTGCTTTGATGTAGTACGTGCCCTTTTCGTTTGCCTGACGTGGTCAGCTACTCAGGTGTACACGTTTTGTCCTCAGTCGATGAAATCGTGAGGTGGGGGAAGCCCCCGAGTGCGTAGGTAGCATGTAATAAGGTTGCAGAGAAATAGTCAACCGAAGGTTGGGGGCGAGACACTTAGCTTTATTTGCGGCGTAATGGAGGAGGTATATGGTTCGGCTGAGTAGCCTTGGCTGTAAGCCTTATTGAGAGTAAAAAAAGGGGTACATTTCTATGGGTAGAATCGTCGCAGGTGCGAGATGTTCCATGGGTTGGAGTATGCGACTCCAGACTCCACATGCTTGAGGCGATAGGCGCCACCTGGGATGACCTCGGTGATGGCATAGGGTCCTTCCCATGGCGACTCGAGTTTATTCGGTCGCTTTTGCTTAAGTCGCAAGACGAGGTCTCCTTCGACGAAGGACCTTGGGCGCAGCCGGCGGCTGTGGTAGTTGCGGAGGCTTTGCTGATACACCGCTGATCTAGCTGCTGCTATATCTCGTGCTTCGTCGAGTGTGTCGACGGCATCTTCGAGTGCAGCCGTGGATTTGGCTTCGCTGTAAGCGACGACTCGTGGAGCCTGGTGGCGTACTTTGGCTGGTAGCACGGCCTCAGCTCTGTGCACCATGAAGAACGGTGTGTAACCGGTGGAGCTGTTTGGCGTAGTCCGTAAGCTCCACAGGACAGACGGTAGCTCTTTCGTCCAGTTGCCAGCTTTGTGCTCGAGTGAGCTCATGAGGCGTTTCTTGATGCCAGTGCCGATTAGACCGTTGGCCTTTTCCACTTGCCCGTTTGTTTGCGGGTGCGCCACTGAGGCATACGTGATATTGATCCCGAGGCCTTTGCAGAAGTCCTGGAATTCTTCTGAGATGAAGTTCGATCCGTTGTCGGTGATGATGCTGTGCGGTACGCCAAATCTGTAGACAATGGATTCGAAGAATTTGACGGTGGTTTTGCCCTTCTGGTTGGTGACTGGCATGGCTTCGATCCACTTGGTGATTTTGTCGACCGCGACCAGGGGGAAGACGTGTCCTCCCTTCGAGGATTTTGGCAGTTTGCCGATCATGTCGAGGCCCCATTGGGCAAAAGGCCAGGCTATGGGTATGGGTCGAATTTCGGACCCAGGTGCGTGCGGTTTGTCGGCGAACCGTTGGCACCCGTTGCATCTTCAGACGATGTCCTTCGCGTCGCTCATGGCCGTTGGCCAGTAGAATCCTGCTCGCAGAGCTTTGGCGACGAGGGAGCGACTGCCTGCGTGGTGGCCGCAGATGCCCTCGTGGATATCTTGGAGTATGGCCTTGCCGTCATGGATGGTTACGCATCGTTGTAGTACGCCCGTAATGCTGCGTTTGTACAGCTCGCTGTTGATGATGGTGAAGGCTTTCGACCGACGGGATACGCGCCGGGCATCTGTCGGGCTGTCTGGCAATTCTCCGTTTATCAGGAACTGGACGTATGGACGTGTCCAAGTTTCTTCGACTGCCATGACCTGCATCAGGTTGACCATGGCAACTTCGGTGTCCAACTTTTCGGGTCCTTCATGACCTTCGGGTAGCGTAGCCCCCGAGTGTTCTGCTTCTTCGGGTGATCCCTTGGGGAATTTCTGCTTGATGGATGGCACGCAGATCTGTTCGAGGAACACACCTGGTGGTACCTTTGCACAAGTGGAGCCGATGTTGGCGAGTCTATCGGCCTCCTCGTTGCTCTCTCTTCCAACGTGCCGAAGTTCGCAGCCGTCGAATTCTCCTTCGAGTGCGTTGTATAGCGCGCGGTACGCGATCATGTTTTCGGTGTGTGCGTCGCACTCATTCATCGCCTGCTATACGACAAGGTTGGAGTCACCGTAGATGACCAGGCGCGTTGCGCCGCATATTTTTGCCATCTTCATGCCATGGATGAGGGCTTCGTATTCGGCCTCGTTGTTGGAGGCTCTGAATTTCATCCGAAGGACGTACTTCATCTTGTCACCTTGCGGGGAGGTCAGTATGACTCCTGCCCCTGCTCCGGCTTCGCGTTTGGAGCCGTCAAAATGCATTGTCCAGGACTGCGGCAGCTCCATCCAGTGCACTAGAAAGTCCGGAAGAACTTGAGATTTGATTGCGTGTCGCTTCTCGTAGATGATGTCCAAGGGTGATAGTTCAATGCCCCATAGGGCCACGCGTCCTGTGGCCTCTGGGTTATTTAGGATGCTGTTTAGGGGTGCCTCGTTGAAGACCATCACCTGATGCTCCTGGAAGTAGTGGCTCAGTCGTCGAGCCGTCATGAACACGCCGTAGGCCAGCTTCTGGTAGTGCGGGTACCGCTGTTTTGTTGGAGTGAGAACCTCGCTGAGGTAGTAAATTGGGCGTTGTACCCCGTGGGTCTTGCCTTCTTCGGGTCGTTCGACCACGAGTACTGTGCTGACCACTTGGTGTGTGGCTGCTATGTACAGCAATAGCGGCTCGCGCTCTTTTGGCGTGACCAAAACTGGCGAGGTGGAGAGGAGCCGCTTGAGGTTTTCGAATGCGTCGTTGGCTTCTGGTGTCCACTCGAACTTGTCTGTTTTGCGCAGCAGCTGGTAAAATGGTAGGGCCTTTTCGCCCATGCGGCTGATGAACCTGCGTAGTGCCGCTACTCGCCCTGCGAGCTGCTGAACGCCTTGAGGTTTTTCGGCTTCTCCATTGTCATGATAGCTTTGATTTTCTTCGGGTTTGCTTCTATCCCTCGTTGAGAAATGAAGTACCCGAGCAGCTGACCCGAGGAGACGCCGAAGGCGCACTTTTCTAGATTGAGATTGATCCTGTAGCGATCGAGGTTGTCGAACGTCTCGCGGAGATCGTCGATAAGTGTTCTTGCCTCGATGGTTTTGATGACTATGTCGTCGACATAGACTTGGACGTTGCGACCGATCTGGTCCTTGAGGCAGGCCTGCATGCATCGTTGGTACGTGGCACCCGCGTTCTTTAGCCCGAAGGGCATTGTGTTGTAGCAGTATACTCCGAACGGTGTGATGAACGCCGTTTTCTCTTGATCTTCGACCTTGAGTCGAATCTGGTTATAGCCTGAGTAGGCGTCGAGGAAGTAGAGTTTCTCACAACCTGCAGTCGAATCGATGATCTGATCGATCCGAGGAAGAGGGAAGTGGTCTTTAGGGCAGTGTTTATTTAGTGACGTGAAGTCCACGCACATCCGCAGGATGTCCGTGTCCTTCTTCGGGACCATCACCGTGTTTGCCAGCCACTTGCTTTCCCGGATGAAGTCTGCTGCGAGTAATCTGTTGATCTCCTTGCCGATAGCTTCGGCTCGTGGCTCTGACAGTCTTCGGATGGACTGCTTGACTGGCTTGGTGTCTGGGAAGACATTTAGTGCGTGCTCGGCGAATTCCCTGGGAACTCCTGGCATGTCCGCAGGACACCAGGCGAAGATTTCCCAGCGCTCACAGAGGAATTCGACGAGCGCGCTTTCCTATGCGGTGCTGAGGTCGTTGGCGATCAGCGCCGTCTTGGAGGCATCCGTTGGATGGACCTGCACTTTTTTGGTGTTGATGGTGGAGTCGAAAGACATGTCAGGTGCATTCTGCTTGGTGACTGGGGGTAGCCCATTGTCTGTTGCTTCGCGGAGCTTTACAAGCTCGTCTTGCATGCCGAAAGACTGGGAGATTTTGTTGAAATCTCTATCGCATTGGTCCGATCGGGTGAAGCTCCCGTGGACTGTGATGACGCCCCTTGGTCCTGGCATCTTGAGTAGTAGGTATGCGTAGTGTGGGACGGCCAGGAACCTTGCGAATGCTACGCGTCCCAGGATGGCGTGGTATTGCGACGGCCAGTCCACCACTTCGAATTCTAGGCGCTCCTGCCGAAAGTTGTCCGGCTTCCCGAAGATGACGTCGAGCCCTATTTTGCCCAGGGGGAAGATGCCCTTGCCTGGGACAATGCCGTGGAACATTGTGTCTGATTGTTCCAGGCTGCATTGCGGGATCTGCATAGCTGCTAGAGTGCTTGCGAACATTAGGTTGATGCCGCTGCCACCGTCCATGAAGACGCGACTCATCTCGAAGCCTCCGATCTGCGCCTCCAGCACCAGGGCAGCATGACCTGGGCGAGGGATCTGGCAAGGGTGATCCGCGTGAGTGAATGTGATGCAGGACTCCGATCCACTGAGATACTCAGGGATTGCAGGCGGAGTTGCCACGGCCATATTGATTTGTCGGGTGATTTTCTTCTGCACCCTGTTGGTTGGGCGTCCCTTCTGTATCATATTTAGTGCTCCCTTTGGTGGGGGGTATGCGGCCCCGGCGTTGTTTTGCGCTGGTGCGACTGGTTGATGTGGGCCTCCAATAGGCGGTGGTGGAGGAGCTCCGTGTGCTATTTCACCTGGCGCAGGTGCGTTTCCGAACGCAGGAAATGGAGCTTGTTGCCTCATCTGCATCATGCCTTCGCTGAGTTTCTGGAACTCGCGGCAGTCCTTGAGCATGTGGCTAGCTTTCTTTTTGCCATCTTGTTTGTCGATGTAGAAGTGGATGGTGCATGGACCCGAAAGTTTGTCGAATGCTGAGGGTCCGTTATCGCGGTCGCGGCGTTGCCACGACTGCGTTGGTCGTCCGTTGTCGCGGAAGTTTCCGCTGCGGTATCCTCCGCTGTTGCGGCTGTTGTCGTTACGGCGGTCGGCGTAGCCGGCTGCGACCATGTCGGGTCCGTCGCGGTCTTCGTAGACGCGCGATCTCCTCTTGCTGCGGTGTTCGTGTCTTCGTCCGTAGTCGTCCTCTTCATCTGATTGCGCTCGCTGGATGCAATCTTCGCCGTCTGCCCAACTGTTGGCGATTTCCATGAGCTGGTCGAGTGACTTGGGCTTTACACGTCCAAGTTTTTCCTTGAAGTCTGGGCGTTTGACGCCGTCCCTGAAGGCGTCGATGGCCCGCTCTTCGGAGATGTGTGCTGCGGAGTTCTTGGTTGTAGACCAGCGTAGTATGTACGAGCGAATAGATTCACCCGTTCTCTGAGTGCAGGCTCGCAACTCTTCGATTGAGGCGGGCCTCTTGCTGGTGCCTTTGAAGTTTCAGATGAAGCTATAAGCGAGCTCCTCCCAGCTTCGGATGGATCCTGATGATAGGCTGCTAAGCCAGACCCGTGCCGCGCCTGTCAGCTGCAGCTGAAGGCATTGCATGGCGGTTTCTTTGTTGCCTCCGTGAAGCTTAACGGATGACAGATGGTCACTGAGCCAGGACTTTGGATCTTGCGTGCCGTTGAATTTCGGAGTATCCGAAGGAAGCTTGAAGTTGCGTGGCATCTGTGTTCGCCGGACGGATCTGCTGAAGCATCAAGCCCCGCAGAGTTCTCCTTCGTCTTCATCCATCTCAGATTCAGACGAGCATGCGCGTTTGGCACGTGCTTTGTCGATCTTGCGCTGTGTAAGCTTGTCTCTGGCGTCGTAGTCGTGTTTATGGCGGTGCGAGCTCTTCTTCCTTCGAGGAAGGTCGTGTTCTTCTTCATCTTCGGATGAGGGAGTGGGGCTCCGGTCGCGCCTGGCCGGAGCTTTCTTCTTCGGCTCCGTAGGAGCGTCTTCGTGGAGCGCAGCTCCGATTAGTCCTAGTCCGGTGAGTGCGGACCTATGCATGGCCCTTTTCGGGTCCCCTCCGGAGGTGGGTGAGCCGCGAGATACGCAGTGGCTGCCATGATCGCAGCTTGTGGCGTCTTCGGAGTGATGTTGCCGTCGGCGTCCATATCCATGAACGATGTGTGGAGGGTTCGAGTCACGTCACGCCGCTCCTTCGGGTCCATGTTTTCCACCCGAGAGTGGTGCTTGTTTCCCTGGTTTCCGTTCGTGCTAGAGCCGGGTCCCATGGCGGAGAGCGCAGCTCGTCGCGCACTGGACTCAGAGGCTGCTTTCTTGCGTTTGTCGAGCGTCTCCTGCATCTTGACTTGCTTCTTGTGCTCCTCGATGAGGAGGTAGTGGTATGCCATCAACAGATCACGTGGGGAGTCCAGAGGTAGGACTATTTCTCCTACGACGGCGCGGCGTGCTTCGGCCCATCCTTCTTTGCTAAGTTGGATGAGGTGGCCCCTGTTGTCCCCGTTTTCGCCGTTTGTGTCCTGCGGGTTGGGGTTGGGCGGCGGGTTAGGCGTTTCCTCGTCGGTTTGGATGATTGCAGCGCACAGATAGCGCCTGCAGATTGGTTGGCTGCTGCCGCAGCTTTCGGATCCGGAGCCGTAGGTCCCTTCCTCCGAAGGTGGATCGCACAGATCGGAGTTGCAGTTGCAGCTGATGTAGAACTCATCTGTTGATGGTGACGTGCGTAGCACGGGGTGTGGAGCCCACGAAGCGGGCCTGATTGGCGGCACGGGCATCCGCTCAGGGAGGCGGAGAGTGCCAGTTTGTCCCACCTGGAAGCAGAAGCTCCCGAACAGAATTTCGAGTCCGTCGCCTACGGGCTCGAAATCCTTCATGGTATCCGGCGAGTGGGCGGTGAAGTCGAAAGCGCCAAAGAGGAGGTGATTCTCCGTCGCCGCGGAGTTGTAGATCGATCGGGTTGGAACCGTCACGACCGCACAATCAGCAGCCCCGATTCCCACAGACGGCGCCAATTGACGAGGTTTAATCTCGTCAATGCCCATTGTTATGGACTTGGGTTTTGGAGAAGATGGGGATGCTGGAGATCGTGGCACGGTTAACAGACAAGCAACCAGGGGACACGAGATTTACCCAGGTTCAGGCCCCCAGAGGGAAAACCCTACTCCTGCTTGTCTGCTCTTTTATTATGGCGGAACCGAAGATTACAAGGTGCGCAGATTCGATCTGGTGTGGAAGGTGTGTCTGTCGTGTGTAATCGTCGTCCCCTCGTTGGACCCTCCTAGCCTTTATACATGAGGAGGCTAGGTCTCAGGTGCCAATACGATTAGGTTACAAGTTGTATTCAAACTCTAGTCTTGCTCTCCAAGGATCCGAAGGTGTCATGGGCCTGGGCCACCCGAAAATCTTCATGGGCCGGCGTACATCTGCCGTGGGCCTTCCTTGGGCTGGACCAGGTATGCTGAAGTTACGTACCCGTAGGGTATAACCATGTCAGGAGGTCTACTCAACAAGTTTGTAAAGGTTCCGGTCGCCACCTTAAAGGCCACCATATAGTGGATCATGTCTTGCCATGTGGTGGGTGCGCCGGAGAATAGGGCGAGGCCTTTTGTGGCGCTGGTGGTCTTATTACCGACCACCTCTCCAACGGAGAAGTACTTCCCCTCAAAAGGAAGGAACTTCGAGAAAACATCTTTGTGTAAACTTTCGGTGATTTCTATCCTTTACTATCTTATATTGTTTCTTGTTTGCTTTTTTGTCACATAGTTTCTCTCACCTAGTTGCATATCTAGAGAACCTACTTTCTGTCAAGCCTTAAAATTGAAAAGAAGCTAAAAAATTGAGTAGAGCCTATTCACCCTCCCCTCTTGTTGCTTATACCGATCTTTCTATTGGTATCAGAGCCTCAGATCTTACTTTGGCTTAACCGCCTAAGAGAAGTATGAGCAGCGAGATTGTGGGGGATGACTCCCCTAATGAAAATTCTCCCATCACTAAGAAAGATCTTACTGACTCTATAAGTTCGATTAGAGAAGAGATGAAATCCTTTCTTGAGTCATACCTTGGAAAAAGAGATGTTGTTGTCGCCGATGCCCTTGATGGTTCATCAAGTGGTATGAAACCGGCGAATGAGTCCCTAAAAGACACTCCCTCCGGTGAAGGTGCCAACAAGGAAAAGGATAAATCCCATGGAAGTGTGCCGCCACCACCGAGCTACAATAATGCTCACCTTCCTACACCTCATATCAACCATTGTGGTCCTCATCCTAATCCTGATGAATCTAATTTCACAAATTGGCAATATCTTATGTGTTCTCACTTCAAAAGTTCAAGTGTTCATCTTTGGAAGGTTTTGGAGTTTGTATTCAACGCGCGTGTTACCTACAACATGATGCCCACGAAACAGATAAACTATCAACTCAATGCCACCGCCTTGGCCATTCTCCAATATTCCTTGACCCATGAGCAAATAACTCACATTCGCTCTTATGAGACTGCCAAGGAGGCTTGGCATTCTCTCGAGCGGGTCTATCTTGGCAACAAAAGCATCCAAAGCTCCAAGTTTGAAGGAATGCACTATGAAGCCGATGACTTTGTTGAAAGGAAGATGAGACTCTCGAAGAGCTCTATCGAAGGGTCACCACTCTCTCTATTAGGATGATTAACCATGAAGCAAGGATGTTGATGAAAAGTGGATCAAGCGCAAGTTCATGCTAGCTATCTTGCCTTTCCGAAGAGACTTCACCAACAATATTCACTCAAGAGCGGACTTCTATGCCATGTCATCAAATGAAGTTCTTAGTGAGTTTGTGTCTCTTGGAATCATCAACAAGACCTCTGATGATGCTCTTACTCGTGCTCGGAGGATGGATTCTCCCACCCTTTCCTTGAAGGCCAAGGCCCTAGTTTATGAGGAAGAAGATGATGGATTGGAGGTAATAGGAGGTGATGCCGAAAACATAAAGTGTGCCTTTCATGAGCATCTAGCTCTAGCATCAAGAACCTTTTGGAGGAACCAAGGAAAGGGCAATGCTTCAAGAGATCTCCCAAGCAACTCAAGGCCCAAGTTAAAATCATGCTACAATTGTAATGAAATGAGCCACTTTGTTGCCGAGTGACCATATGAGAAGAGACAATACCGTGGAGGAAGGCTTGTGTTTAAATCCAAGAACAAGCCCACTACAAACAAGAACTTCGTAAAGAAAGCCCACAATAAGAACTTTGGCAATAAGAACTTTCCAAACAAGAAGGAACCACAAAAATATGTGTTGGTGGCTCGTGAAGAGTATGAAGAAACTCAAGAGGATGAGAGTGATGATGAAGAGGGAGAGATTGTGGGAGTGTCAGCCATTTCTACAATTGCTACCGTTTCCACTATCCCAACCATTTCCGCTTCTATCGCACCACTTCACCAACATCTCTCTTCGACTCTCCAAATGAGAATAAGCTCGTCACCAAGGTCACATGCCTCATGGATAAGGGCACCATGGTAACTCCTAAGACCTCAACTCCCTTATGATGCTCCTTCATATGATGATGAGATAGGTCTGAAGTTTAAGAAGGAAGTGGTGGAAACCACTAACTTTTAACTAACTTGGAAGGTGATGTTAAGATGTCTGTTGAGTCCCTCATGAGTCAACTAGGTGAAGCATGCTATATCATCGATGAAAGAGATGATACCATCTCAGAGATGTTTGGGCATGCTCGTGAGGTCGCCATGGAGATAGCCTCCCTATCTGATGCTCTTGAGGAAGAGCAAAGTAAAAGAGTCATTCTCAAAGGGACTAATGTTTCTCATGAAGAAACTTATAACTTGAATATCTCAAAACTTACTAAGGAACGTGATCATGCTCTTACATTAAGTAAAGTTCTTAAAAAGGAAAAGCTCGAGTTTGAGGTTGGTCATGCTAGACTAAATGAAGAGCTTGAGAAACTCAAGAAGTACCATGAGGCCCTATTGAGCAAATTCTCTATTCTCTCAAAGTATCATGAACAACTTCAAACTCAAGTTACAAATGAAAGTTCAGTTGTGTCAACTAGTGTTGCTTCTTGTTCTACTAACCCTTATTGTGAGCACGAAGATATTATGGATGAGAACATTAGGGGCCACAATTGAGAAAGGCCTAGTCACGTGCATACAAGGTGAGAAAAGTATAAATTCTCTTTTGAGCAATCAAAGGTACAATGTAACAAAGGAAGGACTTGGATATGCACCCAAGACCAAGAAGTAAAACAAGGGAAAGAACAAGAAGAAGAGTGTGCCAACTTCCCCTTCCAAAATGATTACCTTTGTGAAGGAAGGGGATAAGGCAAAAGTGAAGGAATCATGTGTCATTAAGGATGGTGATGAACCATCTCACAATGACTTTGCGGGAAAATATAATCCTTCCTATGTCCTTATGAAATCTTATGATGGTCATGTCTATGATAAATATGTGGGAACCTCTTATGGTGATGATTACCATTGGGCCATTTGGGTTCCTAATATACTCGTGACTAACAAAAGAGGACCCATCCAACAATGGGTACATAACACCAAGCATTGATTTATTTTGTAGGACTATGCTTTCGGTGGAAGAAAATGGGTGGTTGATAGTGGTGCCACTAGTCATATGACCGGAAGCAAAGATATGCTCGATGAGATAAAACCAAATTCTTCCAACATGTGTGTGACTTATGGAGATGGATAAACTTCTAAGGTATTGGGTTTGGGTAAGGTAGTGGTCACACCGAACATTTCCTTTGTGGAAATTATGCTTGTTAAAACCCATTCATACAATTTACTTTCTATTCATCAACTTTCACTCATGGGGTTTGTAGCCTACTTTGATTCCAAGGTTGTGGTTCTCATGTGGAGCAAGACTCTCTCTATATCCTTTGTTGGGCATATAGATAATGGTTTGTATGTGGTAGATTTCGATAAGAAACCCACACATACCGCGGCTTGCCTAATGGCTAAAGGTGACGTGGGATGGCTTTGGAATCGCCGTTTTCTCCATGTCAACATGAGGGCTTTGCAAAGTCTCCACATGGGAGGTCACATCCTTGGACTAAAATATAATGTTCGTTTTGTCAAATATCGTGTGCGTAGGGATTCCATTGAAGGTAAGATCCATGAGTCAGCACATCCCCCCCCACAACTACCATCTACTCAGATGGGATCTTGGAGGTCCTTCACATGGACCTCTTTGGTCCTACATCCTTTGATAGTCTTGGGGGGGGGGGAGAATTATTGCTTGGTTATTGTGGATGACTACTCAAGATACACTTGGGTATATTTCTTCAAGTAGAAGAGTGAAACTCAACAAACCTTCAACGCCTTTGCCAATGAAGTTCAACGTCAACATAATAATAAAATCTTGGCCATTAGAAGTGACAATGGTACCGAGTTCAAGAACTACACAGGATGAGTTCCTTAGTGATGAGGGAATCAAGCATCAATATTCCTCTCCTTATAATCCTCAACAAAATGGTGTGGCGGAAAGTAAGAACCAAACTCTCTTGGATATGGCAACAACACTGATTGCAGATTTCAAGTCTCCTTATAATTTTTGGGCCAAAGCTATCTCAACCGTTTGTCATATTGCCAACAATGTGTATCTCCGCAAGTATTTGTAAATGACACCTTATGAGACCCTCACCCGCAACAAACCAAATATCCAATACCTTCGGGTTTTTGGGTGTAGGTTCTTTATTCCCAAGAAAGGTAACCAGTGCACACATATAGGGGGAGCCTGTCTCTATTTTTCAAACCTTGTGCATTATCATCATATTTTCATGCAAAGGTGTGTTGTAATCAAACACCAAAAAGGGGGAGACTGAAAGGCCATTTCCTATCCTAAGTGGTTTTGATGTATGATGATAACACACATGTCAGACTAATCATTTGCTAAGTGTATTTCAGGTGTTTCTTTTTGAATAAGGCATTTGTTTCCCCTAAAAAAGGTCCATAGCAAGACATAGTTTTTCCTAGGGCTTTTGATTGAGTCGTAGGAACACCTTACTATCAAGAGGGGGTCCGTTTTGGAAAGTTTGGTGTGGAATCAACTCAGTTTTCCAAACCCAGCAAGCTTTCCCAATGGTTGAGGTCTCAAAGGTCATCCTTACCTGTTGCCATTGCCTACTGCTCAGTGATGACCGGGAGTACCAGAATTTTCTTCAGGTACTACCGCTTGCCACCGGTAGTACCGCTCTGCGGTACCGGGCAAGACAGTGAGGTCTGGCGAGCCTCATCTCCCCTACTCGCTCACCCGATGCCACTAAGCCGGCACTATCGCCGTATCCGGTAGTACCGCTCATGTGGTCCTGTACTACCGCTATGTGGCAGCACCGCTCATCTTGAGCTTTCACTACCCCGGGAGGCAGTAGCCTTGTCACTCCGCCTGGCCGTTTCTAGTACCACGTCCGGTATGACTGGTAGTACCGGTTTCATCTGGTACTACCACACATGGAACCGGTAGTACCGCTTCGGTCGAGTTGCAGAGGGAAGATTCTCTTTGAGGGTATAAATATCCCTTTCTTCTCCAATGAGAAGGTTGCCTCTTTCATCTCTCTCCTCCATTGGTCTTAAGCTTTAATTTCACTAGATCTCCCCCCCCCAAAGTGCTCCAATCTCCTTGATTCTTTGGGATTTGGTGGAGGAGGTCTAGATCTAGGGTTTCACCAAAGCAAAGTTGTTTCCCCCTTATTTCCCTTATGGATCTTGTTACTCTTGGGTTCTTTGAACCCTAGACAGAAGAGGACGGTCTTAGAGCTCAGCCATTAGTTGTAAAGCTTCGGGATCGTGTTGGGAGATTCCAAGTGCTGTGGAGGTATGCTCTACAAGTTTGTAAAGGTTCCGGTCGCCACCTTGAAGGCCACTGTATAGTGGATCATGTGCTTACCATGCGGCGGGTGCGCGGGAGAATAGGGTGAGGCCTTTTGTGGCGCCGGTGGTCTTAGTACCGCCCACCTCTCCAACAGAGACGTACTTCCCCTCAAAAGGAAGGAACTTCGGGAAAATATCTTTGTGTCAACTTTTGGTGATTTCTATCCTTTACTCTCTTATATTGTTTCTTGGTTGCTTGCTTGTCACATAGTTTCTCTCACCTAGTTTCATATCTAAAGAACCTACTTTGTGTCAGGCCTTAAAATTGAAAAGAAGTTAAAAATTGAGTAGCGCCTATTCACCCCCTCTAGTCGCTTATACCGATCTTTCCGTAGTGTTTATCTTTACACCGATGATTCATGTTATATAAATGCTAATGGTGTAGAGAGTTTGGACTTAAACACTTCTTGTAATAATGGTTCTATATCCTTTGTGTTTCTAGTCCTTGCATATCGTATATATGATATGCTTGACTTGTCTTGTTCCTATGAGAAAAATGCATCTGTTTGCTCTAGTTGTGTACCTAACACTCTAGAGGAAATCAACCACTCTATGGAGCGAGAAACAATCATGAATAAATATTCAATAATATCCTCATCTTCATCCTCCTGTTCTCACATGTGCCTTATGGCAAGTGGGTAAAAGGTATATCCAACTTTGAATCCCAATATATCCTCTAATGATGATAGCGATGATGATGTTGATGATGATACTAGAACTATCTTGCATGATTTAGAATTTTTATGTACTTCTCTTCGTGGTAATAATAAGGTTGTTTCTTGTCTCAAACACATGATGGAAACCTTTAATAAACAATTGGACACCATCAACAGTTTGGAGGACCATCTTAATGATGGGATTCAGAAATTCAATGTCCTTAAGCAAGAGCTATCCGAGGAGAAGCACACTAATTGTCTCCTCACATGAAAAGTTGAATATTATGAGCTTGAAAACTAAAAATCCATTAATGATGCTTGTGCTACACTACAAGAAAAATCACCTTTTACAATGGACGATTTTAATGGTTGAAGGCCCGTTTTTGGTGGCTAAAAAGCCTTCTACGACGGATGCCCATCATGGTAAAAGCCCCGTCACAAATGAATCTACCACAATTTTTTCTCGACCGTGGCGGATCGCATCCTTCAGCCACGAAAAGTCATTCTGTCGTAGATCTGTTTGCCAGCCACATTGACTCCTGACGTCATGCAAACTGCCACATGGCGAACGCCATTAACGACTAGTTAGCACCGTTAAATGTCAATGAAACCGTGGTAGAAGCAAGGCCCAACCAAGGCCTGCTAATTATTAAGTGGGCTGACCTATTAGGAGATCCCACTAGAAAGGTGGCCCATTACTGTTTCCTCCTGAACTGTTTGAAATTGGCACGTTAGTGCTTCCCGCTATGGCCCTTAACCTTTCGGGCCCATTATTGTTTGGGACCATAGAATCCCCCTCGGCTCAATACTACATGGACCATTAACGGCCTACGCAATATTGGACCGGTACTATTAAGGCATGCGATCGGTCCGTCACTGTTCTTATAGCCCTTCATGGGCCGCCCACTAACGACCCTTCTTTGAGAAGGCTGGTTACTGTTCAGGCCCATAAACGGCTTGCTCATATTCTGGCCTATTACTGTTCTGGCCTTCTAAGTTTCTCGGCCTGTTACTGTTCTGGCCTAGTACAATTCCGGCCTGCTATGATCCTAAACATTTTTGCTGGCCTGGCCTGCTACTGTTCTGGCACTTTACTGTTTTGGTCTTTTAAGGTTTTGGCTCTTTTTATGTTCTGGCCCGTTACTGTTTTGGCCTGTTACTGTTTCGTCCTGTTACTGTTACTAGAGCGTGGCTATGGGTTGTCCCATTACTTTTATGGTCTTTCACAATTTCGGCCTTTTCTAGAGCCCATTCCAATAACATAAAAGGTGTACAACTTTGCGAACATATTTTACTGTTCATCGTTAGCCAAATACAAGACGGGCCAATAACAAAGCCCTATACTGTACCCTAATAGACCTGGCTAGCGTAGGTATGGTACCACCTACCCCATGTGTGTACGGCGTCAACTAAATTCCTACATGGCCTATGCAATTTATCCAGATATTACATCAGCTACAAACTACTTAAAATTATTACATATTATCAAGTCAAGAGAAAGAAAATTTGGCATTTCAGTTGATAGTCGAGTTGATAACAATCCTCAATTTGCTTTATCCATCTATGACTTGCATCTCCCTTTTCAGTGTGACATCTACATTGGAAAGCAACCTTGAGACATGATGTTGCAGCCCCCTCTTTGGTGACGATAACAATAATTGCGGTGAGCTACACAATCGCTTGCAGTTACTGTCGTAGCTTAGAATGAACCAGATATAAATTATAAGAATATCATACGAGAATTTGTAGAGCACGAATGCAAACCAGTAATGAACTATAAATAGAGTAGAAGATAGTTATGTTGTTGCTTAGGATGGACCATTAGATACGAAATATAATGGCATCAATTGTGAACCTATAGAACATGACAATCAAGCATTGCAGAAGTGTGCCAACAAATGAATTGAGTAATCAAACAAAGTGTTTCTTAGAATTTTAGCAAATATAAAGTAGCCAGGTATTTCAACAAATATATATGAAAGCAGTTGTGTATCCTGGAATACAAGAGAAGTTGGGTGACTCGGAATTGGCGGTGAGCTACACAATGACATGCAGTTACTGTCGTAGCTAAGAATGAACCAGATAAAAATTATAACGACATCATACGAGAACTTGTAGAGCAGGAATGCAAACCACGAATGAACTATATGTACGGTAAATGATACTTATGTCGTTGCTTAGGACGAACTAGCATCAGATAAGGAAACATTGGTATCGCTTGTGAACCTGTAGAAGAGGCTGTGCAAACCAAGATGTTCAGATTTCCCTTTTGATCCCTAAGCAAAGAAAAATAATATAGTCAGTGTTGCATCTTTTGAAGAACTAGATGGCAACAAAAAAATTATAATTGAATTAGTATGAAGAGTTTGAACGCGTACTACAGGTTAGCAAAATGGTGTCAGGGAGAAAATAATAGAAGGAACATAACTTAGGACGAACCAGATAAATTCAGTAACTATGGAGCAGGGAATCCACACTAATATTTTCCACTGACTTTATATTTTGCAAGAACTACACAATAGTAGGCAATTACTGATGTACGGAGTATCTAAGAACATGTGCATAACTTTAAAATTTGTAGAGCAACGAATGAAAACCAACATGTCTAGTGACCTTTATGTAGCACAAAGAACAGACATGCACACTAACTTGGTGTGTAGCACGATTAGAAAAATGCAGTTCACTGTGACAAGATTGAACCTGCTATGATGCTAGAAAAACAAAAAAGAGTCAGGAGATTTGGTTACCATGGTCAGAGAGGCTTCTAACCATTATCCGTACCCGCGCGGGTGACGTCCAGGTCACGAGCGTGCTGCGGTTGTGGTGGCTGTTTGCATCGGGGAAGCAGATCTTGGGTGGTTGATGCCGGCTTGAGCATGGTGGACGAGAGTGTCTCTGAGACAGAATCGGTGCACTGCACGGTGGCTCTGGTATGGTACTGTTGGGGTGGATGCCGGTGGCAGGGAAGCAGATCTTGGGCAGTCATTGACGGATTCATCACCGTGGACAAGAAAGTGGGGAAAGGAAGTCAGGTGCCATGACCTAGATCGAGTGTGCTGGACGTCGGTGAAATGACAATGGTGCGTTGGATGAGACCGTAGCTGATGTGGCTCCGGCATACTAGTGGGTGAGTAGTGCATGGTGTTGAGTTTCTATGGGCAAAGCCAGCCAGAGAAGTGCTGTGGGAGGTTTCGATCGCCGGAGCCGGTGGTCGAATAGGCAAGAGAGTGTGAGTGGGGCTACGGTTTTCGGAGGAAGTTTCTTTATGTGTGTGGGGAAGAATCATTTTTTGAAATATATTTGTACTAGTACCAACCCGAGAGGGAAAGACTATTAATTAGTATTGTTTGAAACAGAAGGGCGCAATAAATTTTACAGTGTTTGAAATGGAGAGGCGCGAGAAATTTTGAAGTGTTTGAAATGGATGGGCGCGAGGGAGTGGGGAATATATGATTTTAGTCGTCTAGCAATCTTGTCCGTCTATCCAAAATCAACGGGCCAGAGCGGATACGTTCCCTGTTAATTCTCTGGCGTGGACACCCATGCAAGCAATCACTAGGTGTCCAAAAGTAGACTATAGGGGCAGATGTGTAGGCCACAATATAGTAGTAGCACACAATTAATCGGGCTACCTGGGGGAAGGTTATTTGGCGCTCCACAAGTTCAAACTTTTGGTGTACTCCATTTTCATGAGTGAATGCATGCAACTCAAAAAAAATGTACTAATGCATGTTATTGCTATTATGTCAGCATATCGTGATTACGTGCATGATAGTAGTTGGTTACTCCAATTTCAGGAGTGAATACATGGAGCTAAAAAAATATACTATGTAACTAGCATGCATCGTGATACATGCATTATAGTAGTTGGTACTAAGTTGCATGCATCATGTATTAAGTGGATTCTATTGGGTTGATCATATTAGTCGTACTCTTTGTATATTCGTTGATCTCATCATAGTCTAGTTACTGAGTTGCATACATGTGCGCACAAGCTCCATTTATTTTCTTGAGTGACAGACCTTTTTTTTGCGGTCGAGGCCCTCGTCCGCTGATGACTCTTGCTAATCAACGCAGCTCACACATATTGTATTTTGCAGTCATAACCAGACTTTTGATAAAATCATACTAGTAACTCATAAAAAGTATAGTAACAACCAATGAGACATAGTTCAACGTTAAGCAATCTTGTCCGTTCATCCAAAATCAACGGGCCAGAGTGGATAACTTCCCTGTGAGGGAATGCCTATGCAAGCAATCATCAGGTGTCCCTAGGTATCTACATGGGTAGTTGTGCCTGTGACCCATATTATCCAGACAAAGCTAGGTGTTCCTAATGCTGACAGATCATTCTCTTTTCGAGATAGATACCTCCTCCTATAGCGTATGCAGCGTACTAAAAATTCTGAGTCAGGCATCTGCAAAGTACAAGAAAGCATATAAAGGTTGCCCATGAGGAATAGAAAAATGATTTCCTCTCTCTCCCTATCCAACATGAAGCAATATGATGATAAGCTATGTGCACCATACAGATTGAGTTATGAAAAAAAGTAAAGTTGAGTCGAAACCAAATGGATGCACCGGTTAGACTCAGCACATGAGACCCATTAAATAGGGCATGCAAAAATTCTCAGCCAACCATCTCATCCTCCCATGAATACATCAAGCATGGAAATAATAATTTAGTGGGCTACTATACAACCAAGTAGTACTATCATTAACAAAAGCTCCACAGAGCGCATTGAATTGTTAATAAGAGTGCAATATAATTATGCAAAGACAAATGAGAAAAAAAAGAGGGCCCGTGGAAGGATTCTCCCTTCCTACCAATTCCTACTCTAGAGCCAAATATTTTCATGTCTCAGATTTGGCGATTGCAACACTCTGGCCACCCATTGGAGGCACGACCTCCACAATGGCCGTGAGCTCGACGGCCAACATGAGATGGCTTCTCCCTTCCTACTTAGCAGGGCGTGACCTTGATGGCCTCCATAATGGTAGGACCTGGCTGCGGAGCTTGGTGAATTCCTTCTTCAAATTATTTCACTCAATCCTAAGGGTTGAGGAGTCACACTCATAAGATCGTGCGAGCTTCTTTTGAAAAGCCAATCGGCTCGGATGCGATCACACTCTAGGTTGAGCTCGAAGTTTGTCTTCAAAATTTTGATGTTATGGTTGTAAATTTCATCTACTTTGGCTGAGATTATAGCCGTGACTTCCTGCATGGAAAATTCATCATCAGTAAGAGAGCATGGAATGCATGCAGAGAAGAACATAAAATGCTAGTACATGTATAGTGCCTACCTCTTTTTTCCATGGAGAGTGGGCATGATGTCATCGTACAAGTCAGAGATATCTGTCGTGTTATCAATCTGGTAGGTGGAAAATTCGATGCTCGAGCCGCCTACCCTGGAATATGTAGAAAGATGGTTCAATAGTAGGAGCACACAACCCAGGAATAACCGGAAGTACAAACACCAACCTGAACTCTTGGTCCTGAAGATAGCCGCTCTTGGGATACATGCGCGAGGAGGAGCCCTCGCCCCATTGCTGGTCCCCTTTCTCGATCCAAGCCCTCGCCCCAAAGAGGCCCTTAATTAATATGAGCGTGCTCGCGACAGACGAACACCTTCTGGCAGGAGGTGATGCGGTCGTAGATTTTTATATTGAACACGTCTGTAGTGACCTTGAACATAAGGAAGTCACTCTCCTTCAACTCATGGAAAATAGCAATGGTAGCCCACTCTTTGTCTAGGACGATTTGGTCTTTGTTGCGGTTGGCATGGACAACCCACTCGCATTCCTCGCATGCTTGGACCACTACTAGCTGCGGATTGGGGCATCCCTTCACGCAAGGCTTGAAGTAAGTTAGGATGATAAGCATATACACGTCATGCTAGACTAGCTGGATGTAGAGCACCTAGGACGATGCATGGTGGCATGGTGTCCGACTGACCTAGGGAGTCCTCTTGGTTTGGCAGAACTAGTGACCGACCTTACTGCACTTTCCCTTTCCAAGTCCTCCACTCTCCTGCCTGGCAGCTTAAACTCCCTTGGTATGATGGGGAGAACATCTTCATAGCCACCTAGAGCAGGAGCAGTCTTGTCAAGAATATAGTCTAATTTTGGCATTACAGCTGGGCCATCCTACATGAAAATTACCATTGCGCCAAACCTTTTGAATTACCAAAACACCACAATGCATCGTATAAATTGACTAAAGATCAGAATGCGTCATTGCACCATCAAAATTACCTAAGCAGCACAAGGTATCAGGTAAATTAAATTGCCTAAACAACACAATGTATCATCAGAATCACCTAACTGATGGGTCCTTAAAATTAGATTGATTAAACAGCTAGAAGGTATACCATTTAACTAGATTGATTAAGCAACACAATGAATAATCTCTATGGATAAAATAACACCATGAATTATCTAAATAGACAAAACAGCATATATGCAATGCATCATAAAAAATACAAATAGCACAAGGCATCATGTAATTAAATTTAATAAACAGTGTCAGCATAATCAAAATAACCTAAACTGATCAGTGATTGAAATAATCTGAACAGATAGAAGGAATATCATTTAATCATAAACAGCAGAATACATATCAAAATGGACAAAACGACACAATTAGGAGACATGACACAATGCATCATAAAAAACACAAAACAAGATAACGCGTCATGGAAAATTCCTAAACAGCACTAAGCATCATCTAAGTACCAAAAAGAATCCAGCATCATCATCAAGAATATATCATAACTAAGCAGAATAGCACAAAATACAATTATCAAGAATATGACATATAAAGAAAAACACAAATAAAAATTATCAAGAACATGACATATAACTACGCAGTTCAACAAGGGACCTGTAGTAGATGTTGCCAACATCTGACTAGATGCATATCAGATTTTGGTTAAAGCCCCAATCCTCCAAATCTTACCTCGTTGCAGTGGGGGGGGGGCGAACTTGCTGCAAAGGGGTCGATGGGTTGAACAGATGAATAGGGCGCCCCTGAGGAAGAACCAACCACATACACCAAAGAAGCACAAACAATTGCAGATGAAGGGGGAGCCACCGATAGGGGTTTTGCCGCGTACACTCTGAATGACAGTCCAACCTGTTGATGACAAGAATGCGTCTGCCACCACATGAGTATTCGGGCCTGACGCAACCGACACCATAGGCTTGCACGACCTCTCGACGGGCAATGAGGGTTCTAACGCGGCCGGCCTAAACCCTAAGGGCGATAGACACCTCACCTTGCACGTGAACCGCACACACACGGAAGGCGAATGATTTTTCAGAAAAGGCGCTGCGGTCGACCGAAGCGAACAAGCCAACTACAGCTCCGAAGCAGAGCTTGATGAGGACCCTAGCTCCACAACAGACAAAAGTTTTCAGCATTGGTTTCATTGTAGCAACTTGGGTTAATGACTCAGAGTTGAGAGGTGAGTGTGGGATTGTGATAGAGAGAGAGGGGATGGTGGGAGGAGAGGGTAACCCTCTATCCCCTTTATAGTACTCCCTCCGCCCCAAGGCTTAAAGACTATATTTTTTTGAAAATTCAAGATATGAAAAGTTTGACTAAATTTTTAGAAAAAACCATCAGGAACTATGATATTATATAGATACCATGTGAATATATGTTTCACGATGTAGCAAAGGATATGTATTTCATATTATAAATATTAATATATTTTTCTACAAACTTGGTCAAACTTTATATAATTTGAATTTTCAAAAAAAAGGCCTTAAGCCTTGGGATAGAGGTAGTAGTACTGTACTACAAAAAAGAACTACATTTCATATATCATCACTTTTTAACAAACTAGTTCATTTCTTTGAACAAACTAAAATAGTAAGTACCCTTTAGGTGCCAAACTTCCATTTGGTACCAAAGCCACTCTTCCCAAAAGGAAATCTCGGGCTCTGTGCACCATCTATTGGCAAAACCACACAACTTTATTATTACATGTTCTGCTAGTAGTATGTATAGTACAATAGCTAGTATTACCCTCCATGGTACTTTTGCACAATACTTTATTAGTATACTACATTTGTTTATATAAATGAAATTGCACAATCCATAAATTTAAGTCGATTTGTCAATATTTGGTAAAATTTGAACTACGAGTAAATGGTAGCAAGATTGATGTAGTATGAAGAGGACAATTTGAACTAAGAGTAAGTGGTAAAATTTGAACTACGAGTAAGTGGCTCAGTAGAGGAAGTAGTATGAAGAGTATGACTAGATCAGCTGCTTTTTTATTGAGAAGGAGCTGGACCCGATTGTGTTCCTTGATTAATTTTAGGGTGCTTCGTGCTAATTGTAATGCACCACGATGTAATTTTACTTTTTTAGGTTATTGATGTAAAATTTACTCCCACCGTCCATGTAAAATTTGAATCTAAAATTAAGTGCTAAAATTTAAATGAATTTAAGCTTAGTTATCAACAAGTATGAACATTTTCCGATTTCTAGCCGAACGACCAAGGTCATGGCCATATGTAAATCATACTTTATGTCGATGATGATCCCATATCCAAGAATTTGCATGCCACCAAATTTTTCCATATTTTGAAAATAATTGAAGAGGAAGTAGCATGAAGAGTACGACTCGATCCGCTCCTCTCTCGAGAAGGAGCCAAACCCGATTGCTTTACTTTCTTAATTTTAGGGACCTTTGTGCTAAATGTATGGACCTCGATATAATTCTCCCTTTTTAGGTCCTTGGTGTAAAATGTACTCCCACCACCCGTATCAAATTTTAACCTAAACGTAAGTGGTAAAATCTAAACAAATTTAAGCTTAGTTGTCAATGAGCATGATTTTTTTTGGATTTCAAGCCCAACAACCAAGGTCATGGCCATATGTAAACATCATACTTTATGTTGATGATGATCCCATATCCTAGTATTTGCATGCCGATAAATCATTCCATATTTTGAAAACAATCAAAGAGGAAGTAGCATAAAGAGTATGGCTCGATGAGGGTGCTTTCTCGAGAAGCAACCGACCATTCTATTTTCCTTGATTAATTTTATGGTGCTTCGTGCTAGATGTATGGACTCAATGTAATTTTCCATTGTTTTAGGTCGTTTATGTAAAATATACTCACCAGGCATGTGTAAAATTTGAACCTAAAAGTATGTGGTAAAATATAAATGAATATAAGCTTAGTTGTTAACGAGTATTAACATTTTTGGATTTCAAGTAAAACAACCAAGGTCATAGGAATATGTACATCACATTTTATGTTGATGATGATCCCATATCCAAGAATTTGCATGTCGCCGAATTTGGCCATATTTTGAAAACAATCGAACATTAAGTAGTATTAAGAGTAGGCTCGATCCGCTACTCTCTCAAGAAGGAGCCAAACCCGACTATTGTCCTTTCTTAATTTTAGGGTCCTTTATGCTAAATGTATGGACCTCAATGCAATTTTATATTTTTTAGGTCCTTGACGTAAAATGTACTCCCACCGCCCATGTAAAATTTTAACCTAAAAGTAAGTTGTAAGATCTAAATAAATTTAATCTTAGTTGTCAACGAGTGTGAACATTTTTAGATTTCAAGCCGAGCGACCGAGGTTATGGCCATATGTACATCATTCTTTATGTCGATGATGATCTCATATCAAAGAATTGCATGCCACCAAACTGAGACATATTTTGAAAATAATCAAAGAGGAAGTAGTATGAAGAGTATGGCTTGATGTGGTGCTTTCTTGAGAAGGAGCCGACCCACCTATTTTCCTTGATTAATTTTATGGTGCTTCATGATAGATGTGACCTTGATGTAATTTTATCTTGTTTTAGGTTGTTTATGTAAAATGTACTCACCCGATCCATGTTAAATTTGAACCTAAAAGTAAGTGGTAAAATCTAAATGAATTTAAGCTTAGTTGTTAACAAGTATGAAGATTTTGGATTTCAAGCCGAACGACCAAGGCCATGGCCATATATACATCATACTTTATGTTGATGATGATCCCATATCCAAGAATTTTCATGTCAAAAATTTGGACATACTTTGAAAAAAATCGAAGTGGAAGTAATATGAAGAGTATGGCTTAATGAGGTGCTTTCTCGAGAAGGAGCCACCTAATTATTTTCCTGGCTTAATTTTATGGTGCTTCGTGCTAGATGTATTTGGACCTCGATTTAATTTTCCCTTTTTAGGGCCCTTTGTGGATGATGTATGGACCTCGATGTAATTTCCCCTGTTTTAGGTCATTGATGCAAAATGTACTCACCTGATCCGTGTTAAATTGGAACCTAAAAGTAAGTGGTAAAATATAAACGAATTTAAGATTAGTTGTTAACGAGTATGAACATTTTTGGATTTGAAGCCAAACAACCAAGGTCATGGCCATATGTAAATCATAGTTTATATCGATGATGATCCCATATCCAAGAATTTGCATTCTGCCAAATTTGGCCATATTTTGAAAACAAGCGAAGAGGAAGTAGTATGAAGAGTATGGCTCGATGAGGTGCTTTCTCGAGAAGGAGCCAACCTGACTGCTTTTCTTGCTTAATTTTATGGTACTTCCTGCTAGATGTTGAAATGGATCGTATGGGTACCTAGAGGGGGGGGTGAATAGGTGCTAACCAATTTTTAATACTTTTTCAATTTTAGGCTTGACACAAAGTAAATTCTCTAGATATGCAACTACGAGAATTTTCCTATATGTAACTGTAGAGGGAGTGTCCCAACCTTTATTAACATAAGGTGGTGTCCCCTGTGTTTACAATGCTAGTCCCTGGATCAATAGCTAGCATCCACAGTTTAGATGTAATATCAAGAAACAAAGGTCATAATATAACTTTATAACCAGGAATAACATAATTTTATTACATCTATACATAGCTAATTTGGCTATTACATTACATTGCAGCGGAATAACTATAAGCATGGGGTCCTTCATCTTCAAAGTGCCACAGGCAGACATGTTGGTTGTAGACTTTGTAATCCTATTCAATCAATCTTCACTAAAATCAATCAAACCTGCAACATTACAAGTTACAGCCACAAGGGTCAATACATTTGAATTGTATTGGCAAGTTTCACTACTATGTAGAATATAAGTGGATCCTATCATTACATGCACATTTGGCTAAGTAGGGTTTTAGGCTCATTTGCATAAAGCAATAATTTATCCTATCTTTTCAAAAATGGTTTTGGTCCTTTGTCAAATCTCCTTTTCAAAATCCCTTGAACTCCTTGGTAAAATTCCAAGTGTTCAAGTCCTTGTCAACAATCCCTTGAGCTCCTTGGTACCCCTAGGTGCATCAAGTTTTATCAAAATCTCTTGAGCTCCTTGGTACCCCCAAGTGCATCAAGTTTTATCAAAATCTCTTGACCTCCTTGGTACCCCCAAGTGCATCAAGTTTTATCAAAATCTCTTGAGCTCCTTGGTACCCCCAAGTGCATCAAGTTTTTGTTTTAGAAATTGGAATGTCGAGATTTCCCATAGCTTCAAACTTTAGTTGCTCAGTATTGTCCATAACCGGGGACACGGCTAAGTACTTAGATTTTATTATCTTCTGCAGAAGTTGCACACTTTACCCACATGTCACAATCCCATCTTTTTGCCACCAGTGGCCACTGGATTAGTGCTCACCAAGATGGAGTACCGGCAGATTCAGAATGTGACGAAGTCTTTCCAGAGGGTCCTCCCATACACCATTGCTAGCTTGTCTTCAGCACCCATGTAGGATTCCAGGTCCTCATGTCCAGTTAACTGAAGACAATGCATGGGTCTTCCCAATGTAGTTGACTAAGCCAGAGCCATAATAGCATGTGGTTGCACACGAAAGCCACAATTGGAGAAACATGTTCAATCTCTAAGTTTCCTGGGTGGTTTTCTTTTGGATCACAACACAAAGAGATTGCCATAGACATGGTTCCTTTTGTTGCCACCTTCTCCAAAACTCAAAGTATCCTTGGCCACCCAGGTGGTTCATTGAGTCCTTGTTTTATTATACAAAATCACAAGTCCTTTTCTCAATTCCATAAAATCTCAACATGTATCTCTTTTCAAAATATAGCATGGCTAAGCATGTAACAACTACATTGTTTTCACTAAGGAATGCATAGGGTATCCTATTAGGATTTAGCATAGCATAAGTATAAAATTATTTTCATGCATGTTTCAAAATCCACTAAGTATAATGAAAATAGTAGGACTTTAGATGATAGTGTAACTTGCCTTTTGGTAGGGAATGTTGGTTCACTCCTTGATCTTGCTAGTCTCACACTTTTCTAACTTCACTACAATCAATCAAGCAAACACAATATCAACAAGCATTCCAAACCAATAATCAAACAATTCACACACACAAAACAAAAGGAATCTAAGTCATGCATGTAAGCATGTAAGGGATGGTTCTATTTGCAAAGATGGTCTCCACTAGGCTCCTAAACTTGGTAAGGTTCAAAATGGTCATTTTTCCAAAGTGGCAAAGTCATTTGCAAAAGGGTTTTATCCATAAACCATTTTTAAATCCATTCATCATTTTATGTGGTGAAAAACATTTTTATCAAAGCAACAACTTTAAGTGGTTCACCAAATAAGTTGTTGTTTCTCAAAACTTGGTGTTTAGGGTCAGTAGGTTTGATCCAAAACATTTTCCCAAAGTTTTTACTCCAAAATCATTTTCATAATAAACCCATTATTTTTATTTGGCTAGAAATGGGCTAAGTCAAATAATCCATTCTAATTTTTATCAAATTCATTTTCAAAACCATGGGTTGGTTCCTAGGGTCAGTAAGTTCACAACAAACCCTTTTGCCAAGGTTTCAAACTCAAAAACATTTTTGAATCATTTTTCTAATCTAAACAAGCATACAAATGTTTCTGCAAAAACATACAATCTAACAGATACTATTTACTAAACAAATTGCATGGTTGTCTAGGGCTTGTTCCACTGATACCAATGATATCCAATTTGTAATTTTTATACGTGTGGATCAAAAGTTACAGGGTTTTCAAATCTGCAAACAAATCTGTTTTCAAAATTCTGTTTTTAAACAAAACTGGCCACGCGTCACAACGTCACTGGCTGGTACCGGTTCGTGTGGATCGTGTGCTGTAGACCGTAGGATATAATTTAGATCGAGCGGCGCAGAGGCATAAGATACCTCTTCGCTTATATTCTATCACAGCCATACGATCTAGATCTAATGGACGCAAACAACAGACCACTAACTGGCGGCGCTCGACGGCTGTGCGCGGCGGCGACGGGCAGATGGTGGCGGCGCCGGTGATACAGGAAGCTAGAAGGGAGGGAAGTATGCTCACCGTGATCGCAGAGGCCTGGGGAAGCTCAACGTGAAGTCGTCTGGGCAAGGGGCGCACGAGGACAGGAGGAATTCCTCGCCGGAGTTAGGTCTGGCGACGGTTGCACGCGGTCGAGGTCGAGGACGGTGCTACGGTTCACGAGAGGGCAAACAAGAAGCATGGTTAGACGCGTACAACCAAGGAGATGACGCGTGCGTGAACGAGAAGGCGCGGGGCGGTCTGGACATACCAGGAGACGTCACCGGAGAAGTTGCAGACGCGGCGGCGCTCAGAGCTTGTCGAAGACGGCGTTCTGGGGCGCTCGCGGTTGAACGGAGGGTACTGGGAGGAGCGTCTGGGAGTGGTGAGTCTGCTCGTGTGCTCGGGGAGGCAAGGGGTGGTGAGGCTTGGCTGGAATTGGTCGGAGACGGTGGTCGGGGCAGTGAGGGGGCGAGCTCGATTCAGGACAGCCTAGGGGCAGAGAGAGGGAGGTGCGTGAGGGGAAATGGAGGAGAGACGCTGGCGATTAATAGGACGTGGTCGCAGCGAGGTTAAGGCGCGGCATTACTGCGAATTGAAGCCGCGGAATCACTGGCAGAAACGGCCGGCGTCGTCTGCGCGAGGAAGAAGGTGAGCTGGAAAAGTGGGGTCGGTTGGTCAGCGGGAAAAGGAGTGAGGGGGAGGTCCACCGGTCAGCTTCTGTGCGGGTCAGTAAGTTGGTGCCAAACGTTTTCTTCGGGGAGGGGAAGCTGGGCTGGTTCTGGGCCTAGTTGGGCTGCTGGGTTGGGTCGGCCAGATCCTATTTTTTTCCTTTCCTGAAACCTTTTTCTTTTTCTGAAACTAATTTCCTGTTTTGAAATTCAAACAACATTCAAACATTCAAATCCATTCAAACAGTCACCACACTTTGAAACTTTGAACTTGGTTCTGTTCAGTAACATAAACCAAAATTCCAAAACCAAAATAATAATTTTATTTTAGGGTCCATTATTGATTAAATAAATAGGCCTTTGTTATTAAATCAAAAGGATTTGTTTTATTTAAATACTCCTTTGGAAATCTAATTATTTTCAAAATCAAATCAGTAGGTTTTATTTGGGAATATAAAATACTTGGAAAACTTATTTAAAACAAATAAACAAGTTTTGATGATTTAGAAATAGTAAAACCTTTATTAATAAAACTTGGATATTAAATCCTTATTAATTTATTTTAAATAAACCTTTACTATTTTTATGAAAACAAAATGTTTTATTTCAAAAAGCTTGGCCAAGATTTAATTTGGCTCTATAAAATAATCTTTATTTATAAAACTTCTATTTCTTTTGAAAACCAAATCTTTTTATTTAAAAGATCCAAAATAGTAATTCCAAAATATTTTATTTTCCTTTATCAAATGTTTATCTTTTTAAATCCCTTTAGGATTTTATTTGATCCAAATTGGTTTGAAGATTTCCAATTGGATTCAAAAAGTTTCTTCTGGCCCTGAAAATCAAACAAATTTTTATTTTATTCATTTATTTTTCACATTACAAGATTTGGAAAATCTTGGGATGTGACAGGCTACCACCCTTAAAATAAATCTCGTCCCGAGAGTTGGGGAGGCTAGGGTTACAAGTAGGTTCAAAAACAACTAGGGTACTACCACCCTTAAATTTTTTTAAACTAAATTACATATTGGTCTTCTTGGGATCCTGAGGAGGCTTCTCTAGGCAAACATTTGCATTGAGTCCTTGTTTCCATGCTTGACTCATGGGCCAAGGTTGAGTTTCTCCATAGGCTTGTTCAACTTGTTCTTCATCTTTTCTGGACAATTGCTTGCATAATGTCCTGGGTTCTTGCAATTGAAACAATTGATATCTTTGAGTTCTTTACGTAGCTCTTGTGGACAAGTTGCTACATAATGGCCTAGCTCTTTGCAGTTGTTGCACACCACTTGGCCAATCTCTTTATTCTTCTTGTTCTCTGGGCATTCACCGGAATAGTGTCCCATTTCCTTACATTTATGACATTGCACATGGCTCTTGTCCTTCTTTTGCTTCTTGGGTTTCTTTGGTCCTTTGAATTGGGTTGTTTTGTTTGGAGGTATAAGTGGTCCTTTTCCTTTGTCATCAACCTTCTTGGTAGACTTGGATCCTTCTGGATGGTTTGCAATCATTTGTTGCACTCCACCTTTTTTCCTTTGTTCAACAATGGAGTAGATGGGGCATTGGATAGGGACATGGTTGTTTCCTTCACATAGGTAGCAAGTAGATTGAGAGGTGGGACATTGTCCAACAGGATGTTTCTCTTCACAGTTGGGGCATTGATCTCCATGCTCCTTGGAAGTATGATCCTTGTCTCCACAAATAATGCAAGCTGGGGCTCCATCTAGAATAACATTTTTGTCATCCTTGTTGTCATAAACTTTCTTGGAATAGTTTTCTTCCCTTTTGATCATTTGATCAGTCACTTTAAGCATCAGTTGGCCTTGAGTTTCCAAAAATCCTTGTAGTGTTGGATCTTCTCCACTAGTGTTGGCTATGAATTGAGCTGTCACTTGGTTCAGCTAGTGTTGAGTTGCTATGAGCTCTTTCATGCTGTCCTCTTGGTTGGGGTTGGTGTCATCAACCTTGATGTTGGAGTCTCTTGGAGTAGTCATCTGTTTGGGTTGAATGGAGATTAGAATAGACAAGATATTTCTAAGGAATCAATTCTAATCACACACATCACAATTCACGCAAGCAATGTGCATGTAATCACAAACCAAACATTTCACTCAAACAACAAAGTTCAAGCACACACTAAGGCAACAAAAATATTTTTGTTACACCACATAAGTTGGGGTGTTTGACTTAACTAAAATATGGTGGTCCATCTATATGGTTCACTTGTGATCTTCCCATAATTCTTGGTTGCTCCTTCTTTACATGAAGTCATGGTTTCCTTGGGAAAAACTCCTTGGTCTCAAAGCTTCAAGTGATATGGGCTCCTTCTAACTTTTGCATTCCCTCAGTCTCTAAATCTTGAGCAAGATTTCCTTGTTTCACTTGTAGTCCTTAGTGGTATCCAAGTTGGAAGTCCTTGGTGAAAATGCTGAAGATGTTGAAGTCATTAGAGTTGAAGAAGTTGAAGTCATTAGAGTTGTAAGTGTTGAAGAAGTCCTTTGCACATGGTGTAGTCTTTGGCCATGGGTAGGTTTTTCCATCAAGTTGAAATAGAAGAGGTGTGGAGTTGAAATCAAAATAGTTGAGGAGAGAGTTTACAAGTGTTTGTAAATAAGTTTTTGGAACAAGTTCAACTCCTATTTTTCTAAGAGGTTTTGTCCAATCCTAGGTTTACAAATCCTACAGGCAACACAATGCTCTGATACCATCTGTAGAGGGAGTGTCCCAACCTTTATTAACATAAGGTGGTGTCCCCTGTGTTTACAATGCTAGTCCCTGGATCAATAGCTAGCATCCACAGTTTAGATGTAATATCAAGAAACAAAGGTCATAATATAACTTTATAACCAGGAATAACATAATTTTATTACATCTATACATAGCTCATTTGGCTATTACATTACATTGCAGCGGAATAACTATAAGCATGGGGTCCTTCATCTTCAAAGTGCCACAGGCAGACATGTTGGTTGTAGACTTTGTAATCCTATTCAATCAATCTTCACTAAAATCAATCAAACTGCAACATTACAAGTTACAGCCACAAGGGTCAATACATTTGAATTGTATTGGCAAGTTTCACTACTATGTAGAATATAAGTGGATCCTATCATTACATGCACATTTGGCTAAGTAGGGTTTTAGGCTCATTTGCATAAAGCAATAATTTATCCTATCTTTTCAAAAATGGTTTTGGTCCTTTGTCAAATCTCCTTTTCAAAATCCCTTGAACTCCTTGGTAAAATTCCAAGTGTTCAAGTCCTTGTCAACAATCCCTTGAGCTCCTTGGTACCCCCAAGTGCATCAAGTTTTATCAAAATCTCTTGAGCTCCTTGGTACCCCCAAGTGCATCAAGTTTTATCAAAATCTCTTGAGCTCCTTGGTACCCCCAAGTGCATCAAGTTTTATCAAAATCTCTTGAGCTCCTTGGTACCCCCAAGTGCATCAAGTTTTTGTTTTAGAAATTGGAATGTCGAGATTTCCCATAGCTTCAAACTTTAGTTGCTCAGTATTGTCCATAACCGGGGACACGGCTAAGTACTTAGATTTTATTATCTTCTGCAGAAGTTGCACACTTTACCCACATGTCACAATCCCATCTTTTTGCCACCAGTGGCCACTGGATTAGTGCTCACCAAGATGGAGTACCGGCAGATTCAGAATGTGACGAAGTCTTTCCAGAGGGTCCTCCCATACACCATTGCTAGCTTGTCTTCAGCACCCATGTAGGATTCCAGGTCCTCATGTCCAGTTAACTGAAGACAATGCATGGGTCTTCCCAATGTAGTTGACTAAGCCAGAGCCATAATAGCATGTGGTTGCACACGAAAGCCACAATTGGAGAAACATGTTCAATCTCTAAGTTTACTGGGTGGTTTTCTTTTGGATCACAACACAAAGAGATTGCCATAGACATGGTTCCTTTTGTTGCCACCTTCTCCAAAACTCAAAGTATCCTTGGCCACCCAGGTGGTTCATTGAGTCCTTGTTTTATTATACAAAATCACAAGTCCTTTTCTCAATTCCATAAAATCTCAACATGTATCTCTTTTCAAAATATAGCATGGCTAAGCATGTAACAACTACATTGTTTTCACTAAGGAATGCATAGGGTATCCTATTAGGATTTAGCATAGCATAAGTATAAAATTATTTTCATGCATGTTTCAAAATCCACTAAGTATAATGAAAATAGTAGGACTTTAGATGATAGTGTAACTTGCCTTTTGGTAGGGAATGTTGGTTCACTCCTTGATCTTGCTAGTCTCACACTTTTCTAACTTCACTACAATCAATCAAGCAAACACAATATCAACAAGCATTCCAAACCAATAATCAAACAATTCACACACACAAAACAAAAGGAATCTAAGTCATGCATGTAAGCATGTAAGGGATGGTTCTATTTGCAAAGATGGTCTCCACTAGGCTCCTAAACTTGGTAAGGTTCAAAATGGTCATTTTTCCAAAGTGGCAAAGTCATTTGCAAAAGGGTTTTATCCATAAACCATTTTTAAATCCATTCATCATTTTATGTGGTGAAAAACATTTTTATCAAAGCAACAACTGTAAGTGGTTCACCAAATAAGTTGTTGTTTCTCAAAACTTGGTGTTTAGGGTCAGTAGGTTTGATCCAAAACATTTTCCCAAAGTTTTTACTCCAAAATCATTTTCATAATAAACCCATTATTTTTATTTGGCTAGAAATGGGCTAAGTCAAATAATCCATTCTAATTTTTATCAAATTCATTTTCAAAACCATGGGTTGGTTCCTAGGGTCAGTAAGTTCACAACAAACCCTTTTGCCAAGGTTTCAAACTCAAAAACATTTTTGAATCATTTTTCTAATCTAAACAAGCATACAAATGTTTCTGCAAAAACATACAATCTAACAGATACTATTTACTAAACAAATTGCATGGTTGTCTAGGGCTTGTTCCACTGATTCCAATGATATCCAATTTGTAATTTTTATACGTGTGGATCAAAAGTTACAGGGTTTTCAAATCTGCAAACAAATCTGTTTTCAAAATTCTGTTTTTAAACAAAACTGGCCACGCGTCACAACGTCACTGGCTGGTACCGGTTCGTGTGGATCGTGTGCTGTAGACTGTAGGATATAATTTAGATCGAGCGGCGCAGAGGCATATGATACCTCTTCGCTTATATTCTATCACAGCCATACGATCTAGATCTAATGGACGCAAACAACAGACCACTAACTGGCGGTGCTCGACGGCTGTGCGCGGCGGCGACGGCCAGATGGTGGCGGCGCCGGCGATACAGGAAGCTAGAAGGGAGGGGAGTATGCTCACCGTGATCGCAGAGGCCTGGGGAAGCTCAACGTGAAGTCGTCTGGGCAAGGGGCGCACGAGGACAGGAGGAATTCCTCGCCGGAGTTAGGTCTGGCGACGGTTGCACGCGGTCGAGGTCGAGGACGGTGCTACGGTTCACGAGAGGGCAAACAAGAAGAATGGTTAGACGCGTACAACCAAGGAGATGACGCGTGCGTGAACGAGAAGGCGCGGGGCGGTCTGGACTTACCAGGAGACGTCGCCGGAGAAGTTGCAGACGCGGCGGCGCTCAGAGCTTGTCGAAGACGGCGTTCTGGGGCGCCCGCGGTTGAACGGAGGGTACTGGGAGGAGCGTCTGGGAGTGGTGAGTCTGCTCGTGTGCTCGGGGAGGCAAGGGGTGGTGAGGCTTGGCCGGAATTGGTCAGAGACGGTGGTCGGAGCAGTGAGGGGGCGAGCTCGATTCAGGGCAGCCTGGGGGCAGAGAGAGGGAGGTGCGTGAGGGGAAATGGAGGAGAGACGCTGGCGATTAATAGGACGTGGTCGCAGCGAGGTTAAGGCGCGGCATTACTGCGAATTGAAGCCGCGGAATCACTGGCAGAAACGGCCGGCGTCGTCTGCGCGAGGAAGAAGGTGAGCTGGAAAAGTGGGGTCGGTTGGTCAGCGGGAAAAGGAGTGAGGGGGAGGTCCACCGGTCAGCTTCTATGCGGGTCAGTAAGTTGGTGCCAAACGTTTTCTTCGGGGACGGGAAGCTAGGCTGGTTCTGGGCCTAGTTGGGCTGCTGGGTTGGGTCGGCCAGATCCTATTTTTTTCCTTTCCTGAAACCTTATTCTTTTTCTGAAACTAATTTCCTGTTTTGAAATTCAAACAACATTCAAACATTCAAATCCATTCAAACAGTCACCACACTTTGAAACTTTGAACTTGGTTCTATTCAGTAACATAAACCAAAATTCCAAAACCAAAATAATAATTTTATTTTAGGGTCCATTATTGATTAAATAAATAGGCCTTTGTTATTAAATCAAAAGGATTTATTTTATTTAAATACTCCTTTGGAAATCTAATTATTTTCAAAATCAAATCAGTAGGTTTTATTTGGGAATATAAAATACTTGGAAAACTTATTTAAAACAAATAAACAAGTTTTGATGATTTAGAAATAGTAAAACCTTTATTAATAAAACTTGGATATTAAATCCTTATTAATTTATTTTAAATAAAACTTTACTATTTTTATGAAAACAAAATGTTTTATTTCAAAAAGCTTGGCCAAGATTTAATTTGGCTCTATAAAATAATCTTTATTATAAAACTTCTATTTCTTTTGAAAACCAAATCTTTTTATTTAAAAGATCCAAAATAGTAATTCCAAAATATTTTATTTTCCTTTATCAAATGTTTATCTTTTTAAATCCCTTTAGGATTTTATTTGATCCAAATTGGTTTGAAGATTTCCAATTGGATTCAAAAAGTTTCTTCTGGCCCTGAAAATCAAACAAAATTTTATTTTATTCATTTATTTTTCACATTATAAGATTTGGAAAATCTTGGGATGTGACAGGCTACCACCCTTAAAATAAATCTCGTCCCGAGATTTGGGGAGGCTAGGGTTACAAGTAGGTTCAAAAACAACTAGGGTACTACCACCCTTAAATTTTTTTAAATTAAATTACATATTGGTCTTCTTGGGATCCTGAGGAGGCTTCTCTAGGCAAACATTTGCATTGAGTCCTTGTTTCCATGCTTGACTCATGGGCCAAGGTTGAGTTTCTCCATAGGCTTGTTCAACTTGTTCTTCATCTTTTCTGGACAATTGCTTGCATAATGTCCTGGGTTCTTGCAATTGAAACGGTTGATATCTTTGAGTTCTTTACGTAGCTCTTGTGGACAAGTTGCTACATAATGGCCTAGCTCTTTGCAGTTGTTGCACACCACTTGGCCAATCTCTTTATTCTTCTTGTTCTCTGGGCATTCACCGGAATAGTGTCCCATTTCCTTACATTTATGACATTGCACATGGCTCTTGTCCTTCTTTTGCTTCTTGGGTTTCTTTGGTCCTTTGAATTGGGTTGTTTTGTTTGGAGGTATAAGTGGTCCTTTTCCTTTGTCATCAACCGTAGTGGAGCACGCGAAGACACAGGGATTTGTTTTACCGCAGTTCCTTCGTTGTTAAGGGAAGTACATCTGTGTTGGAGGGGTGGGCGGTTCTAAGACCACCACTCTACAATAGGCCTCACCCTATTCTCCGATGGATCTCGCCATGAGAGGCCTGATCCACCTTCTCCACTATTGGATCCCTTCGAGGCGGGAACCAGTGCCTTTTACAACACTATCGGGGCACACACCCACAACCGAATTGGGGGCTCCCGAGATGACAACAAGATGCCACAAGAACAAGGTTTATCAATATAAACAAAAACGAGGATCTAGATATTTGCAAGAAATACTAGATCGGAGGTTCTCCAAATGAATGGAGAGGAGATGAAGCGCTTGATTGCTGATGATGAAGATCGAGTTCTCCTCCTTCGATTCCCCAAGGGATGGGGCCTTTGGGTGGATCTAGGTGGAGCACTCTTGGATGAAGATTTCAGATCTGATCTGGTCTTTTTCGAGATGAATCAAGAGTTCTGGCAGGAGGGGGAAGGTTGGCTTAAATACCCCCTCCCCAGATCTGGCCGTTGCACAACTTTGGGGGCGGATTATCCGCCCCCCACTTGGGGCAGATTATCCGCCCCTGGGAAAACTCCGCCCCAAGGGCGGATTCTCCGGGGGAAACTCCGCCCCCTCTCTGGGGCTTGCGCCTTGGTGAACCTTGGTGAAGATCTTGGGGGCGGATAATCCGGCCCCCCTGAGGGGCGGATTATCCGGCCAAGCCGGAAAGTCCGGCCAAAACTCCACCCCCTCTCTGGGGCTTGCGCCTTGGCGATGAGCAGGGGGGCGGATTATCTGGCCCTCCTGAGGGGCGGATTATCCGGCGGGGCCGGAGAATCCGGCCAAAATTCCGCCCCCCTTCTGGGGCTTGCGCCAACTTGGGAAGAGGGAGGGGCGGATTATCCGCCCCCAAGGGCAGAGTTCTTTTACCTTTATTCTGAAATAGAGCTGCAACACTTCAACACACATTAAATGATCCTTGGTATTGTTATCTAACACACAAAACACTAGGGATTAAGAAATGTTCTTTCAGATGTATATGAACCTCAATGTAATTTTATCTTTTAGGGCCCTTTTTGGTAAATGTATGTACCTCAATTTAATTTTCACTTTTTTAGGTCATTGGTGTAAAATGTACTCTCGCCGCCCATGTAAAATTTTAACCTAAAAGTAAGTGGTATAATCTAAACAAATTTGAGCTTAGTTGTCAACAAGTATGGACATTTTTGGATTTCAAGCCGAACGACCAAGGTCATGTCCATATGTACATCATACTTTATGTCGATGATGATCCCATATCTAATAATTTGCATTCCATTAATTTTGGCCATATTTTGAAAACAATCGAAGATGAAGTAGTACAAAGACCGAGTATGGCTAGATGAGGTGCTTTCTTGAGAAGGAGACGACCCGACTATTTTCATTGCTTAATTTTATGGTGCTTCATGCTAGATGTATGAACCTCGATGTAACTTTTACTTTTTAGGGACCTTTGTGGTATATGTATGGACTTGGATGTAATTTTCCTCTTTTTAGGTCCTTGGTATAAAATATAATCCCACCGCCCGTGTAAAATTTTAACCTAAAAGTAAGTGGTAAAATCCAAACAAATTTAAGCTTGGTTGTCAATGATTATGAACATTTTTGTATTTCAAGCCGAACGACCAAGGTCATTGTCATATGTACATCATACTTTATGTCAATGATGATCCCATATCCAAGAATTTAAATGTCGCCAAATTTGACCATATTTTGAAAACAATAGAGAGGGAAGTAGTATGAAGAGTATGGATCGATGAGCAGTTCTCTTGAGAAGGATCCGACCCGACTAATTTCCTTTCTTAATTTTATGGTTGTTCATGCGAGATGTATGGACCTTGATGTAATTTTCCCTTTTTTAGTTCCTTGATGTAAAATGTACTCACCTGGTTTGTGATGTTCCCATATTTGGGAGTAGATGGGTGAATCTTGGCATGGTAGACAATGTTGGAACCAATATCTATCTATCTATCTATCTATCTAGATACAAGCAACACGTGGATATACATACATAGAGAACTTACCCTCGAACTCTATCTAGATACAAGCAACAGGTGGATATACATACATAGAGAACTTACCCTCGAAGACCGACAAAGCGTTATGAGATCAGTTCTCGTGGATGATGTAGTCGCTCACTTGTCGATCTCAAGATCATGATGAAGTTCAGCCGGTCTAGAACAAGCAAGTCCAACACCGCAAAGCAGTGGTGCATCCGTGATCACACACACGTCCGGTACACCAACAACCACTGTGCCCTCGCTCCAGCAAAGCAGTGGAAGGAGAAAATCGTTTATCTAGAAAAAGGCACCGGGAACATGTATCTCGCTAGTGCGAGACTCTGGGGGAATAATACTAGAGGGAGAGAGAGATCGTTCACGAGGAGGTGTGAGTGAGATGTGAGAGGAGGGGTGCCTTTTATAGGAGTGGGGGGGGAGACAAGGGCCATGGACCACGGCTAAGGTGGGTGCCCCCACCTCTTCCTCCATTCATGTGATTGGAGCTCCCACTCACACAAATGCCCCTCCATTTTATCCACTCAAAATCCATTAAATGTTCACCAAAATTAATGTAATATCTCATTTAATAAAACTCCTTTTATTTATTTATTTATTTATATTTTTATAATTACATTAATTAATAAACATTCACATAAACCCCTTACTACATTTCAATTTCACATGCATAACCAATTTTAGCAATTTCACCCGAAACAATTCGGTTTCCATTGAAATAATTCCAGCGCTTTGATATTCTTTTTCTGGAATTTTATTTGCTCTAAATGGTGTCAGTATCCCTTAAGTGTGTCACCCTAAAGATCGCGAATAATGCAGACATGATTGAGACCCCTCTCCGATCAATAATCAGCAGCGAGACCTGTAGATCCGTACCGACTCCTACACATTCAATGATGACTTCTTGTGATCGTGTGAACCTTTAAAATTGTAACTAAATACCTTTTTCTCGCAATATTTTACATGACCAAGATTCGATCATCGGTATCCCCATACCTAGTTTAATCTCATTGCCAACATGTACTCTTTTCTTGTTCCCGTGATATAAGATTCTAGTGATCCACATCACTTTCTTGCAAGCTATATCAATGTGATATCACCGAGAGAGCCCAGAGTATATCTCTCCATCATCGGGATGGACAAATACCACTCTTGATCCATGAGACTCTACATAACACTATCTTAGTATGTAAACCAACCTTTATAGTCACCCTGTTACGGTGTGACGTTTGATGTTATCAACCTACTCTTCTGGTGTTAGTAATTGACATGATCTCATGGTCTAAGGACTAAAGTTACTTTGTAATGATGTTATAGTAATCTAAATATAATGACTTTTATTGTATTACTATATGTCAACACCCGGATTTTTAATCCCAGATGCCTGTTATGCCATACGTCGCAATCCCAGGATTACCATTTTTGCGAGACATAACAGAATTGGATACCATAGTACATCATCCATTCCAACCATACATAAGTTCTTACACAAATAGGGATCTCATGATCCAGTTCTTAATACAACATCAAGCAGCAGAATACGTAATAATAACGGTAGCGTAGGCGAAGCTCCATCTTCGGGGTCACAGGCAATGCTGACGATGGGAGATGATCCTAGTTGTCGTAACCTTCCTGGGGTCCATCCTCCAGGTACTCCTCTTCATAGTCTGGCCATGAGAATAGCCAGGGACAAAGCCATGAGTACTCTTTAAGTACTCGCAAACTAATACTAACAAGGAAAAGGGCTTTTTGATAATAGGACACTAGGCTCTAGGGTTGTTTTGCAAAAGCCAGATTTATCTCTACTAAGTTTAGAAGCAACAAATGCTAGTTGGAGTTTTATAACACCTAAATGGGAACTTGTATTTCATCTCACAACCCAGTTGTGGTCAAGTCAAAGTCTCACTTTGTTTCACAAGTCATTTTGAAAAGTCTGACGGGGGAACAGTATGGCCACTCCAACTGTCCATAACCGCGGACGCGACTATTCGAATAGTTTGACACTCTGCAGAGATTGTACACTTTCACCACAAATTCGATACATCCGTTAGGAACAAATCCTGAATTCACCATACTCAGTATGCGGATAATTAATCCTAACCTTTCAATTACACGACCTAGTATAAGCACCTCTCCTGTGAGTTTGGCCTCCCAACCATGACCAACTGTCATCTTGGGTACTGCACAGGTGGACAATCTTCACAAGGTAGCCTCAGCTCAGACCTTGGCCGTGAGGGAACTAATACTAAGGTATATAAGTTTCCAGTCAATCCCTACCCAATCTTCGGGCATTGTGGTTGTACGATAAAATTGGAATGGTATCGCATCCAGACAACCATCAGTTTAAAAGGGCTAAGGCTCATGCCTCAACATTTTCATCACCAAAATCACCAGGTGTTCGGAAACACATGTCCAAAACATTTCAATAGAATGATCCATCATTCCAAGGTTTTCACAACCATTTTTCCACCAAGTATTCCCATCTAAAGTTGATACAGTTTTATGCTTAGCACTAGCATCTACAGGTGGGGGTAAGCACTAATGAGGGGTGGTAAACTAGTGGAGTTTTAACTAAGTTCAATCTCATGCCTTAGGATGACATCAAGATTATCTAGCTTAGGCCAAATTTTATGCTCTTTATGCAACCTTCACATATATCTTTCTAGAATATACAAGTCACTTAAGTAAACTCCAAGTAATAGCTTTGATAAAGAAATAAAATAGAAAGCTTGTAAATAAAACTAGGATTGGGTATCATCAAATATGTCTAACCAAGCATGCTTAGTGCATTGCATAGGTTATCTAACTTTCATAATTGCAAGTGTTAGCTTGCCTTGAGCAGAGCAGTGGTTGAAGTTCTCCTCGGCTTCTTCTTCGTAGAATCCTCCTTCCTCCTCGTATCCTTGGTCGGTACTAGCGTCTATAAATAAATACGAGGTACACAATCACCAAACAATACTTAACTACTTGAAATCATCACACACAAGGGTCCTATAGATGATCTAACATCATCTCTAACATTACAAGATTAAGGATTGGTTTAATTCCTTTTATTTTTAGAAAAGTAATTTCTACTCATTGAAAAACTACTTAAGATTTAATATTCTCCAAACCAAACATGGGATCATGTTGACACATGTCATCACCACATATTTTAGTCCATGGGAATATGATTTAAAGTGGTGTCACAATTTAATAAGGTTTTATCCTTTTATTTTAGTTAAATAAAGTGACTAGAAATGCCTATGTAGCATTCTTTTATTACTTGAAAATTATTCTGCAAGTAAACCTATATATTTTTATATATTCTGAAAGGTATGGTTAAATGTGATTTTTGAGAGTTGGAATCAACTCAAAAGCTATTATGGTTTAAATTTGAAAAATGTTTGAATGTAGAAAAGCTTCTGCCTTGTTATTTTTACCATGGGTGATCTATAGATTCAAATGACTTGAATCCAATGGGCTTGGATTCAGAATTCCCAGACATTTCTAACAAAATTAGTTTCATTCAATTTGGTGCACTGAATCGACCTAGGTTGATTTTTTAAATTGGGTACAGAAGTGTGTTTGAAATTAAATGGAAAAGGTTTAATTCAAATAACTGGGCTGCGCGGGAAAAGTTAACGGGCCGGCCTGCTAAGCGTAGCGCTTCCGCGGGCTTCTTAAGTGGTTGTCCCCACTCGTCAGTGACACAGGGGGGTGCGAAGCGGTATGGGGTGATGTGGGGCGTTCGATCTAGTTCTAATCCAACGGCTGAGAGTCATCGTTGACATTGGGCAACGCCGACGAGACAGAAACCTAGCGCGGCCAGTGGGGGTTGCTGGGGGCTCACCGGTATGCAGGCGAGGGTCGTCGAGGCGGGCAAACGACAAAGTCGACGACGGCGAACTCAGGGGTGGTCGCGGCAGCTCCTGGGGTGGACGAAATCGATGGCGCCCTTTTTCTCCAGAGGCGGCGGACTTTGGTGAAATTCCGGCGATGCACTGCTCGCCTTGCTCCGGGACTGAGGTGGGGTGGTTCTGGGTGAGAGAGGAGTTGAATGGTGTGAAGAATTCGAGCGGGGGAGTCCTATATTTATAGTCTCGACGGTGAGAGCGAACGGCATGGGCGGGCGACGGTGGCGACATGGCTACGGGCTGCTAGAGGCATGTCCGGTGGTGGCGATCGCTTGGTGGTCTCCTGGCGATGCTCTACGGCTTTAATGCGTTTGTAGGGACGGTGTGGTTTGGTCTGGAACACGCGACGCTCTGCGCGGCAGAGGCGGCGTCTTCGACGACGAGCGGTGGCTGTGCGTCACGGGGCGGCGAACGGGGATGTCTGGCGGTCTCCTGGGTCGGTGGTGATCGTGTATGCACGCGGTGAGGGTGGCGCGCGGTCTGTGGGCTTCGGTCGAGGGTGGCGCTCTGGCGCATGCTCGACACGGTTGGCAGAGGCACGGGCGTGGCATTCCTGGGTGCTCTGGTCGGTGTCTTCGAGGCAGGGCTGGTCGAGAGGGGGCGGTGAGGCATGGGTGATCTCCCAGACAAGGTTGGCGTGTCTAGTTTCCTTCCTAGCTTGCTGTCTACACTGGGGTGGCAAGGGTGGCTTCGGCTGTTCACCATTGATGATATTGGCAAGCTCACAGTGGTGCTAGTGCTTGGTTAATCTTGCTATATGATCTACTAAGATGGTTGTGAGCTAGATAGGGAACCAGTTAGGCTCAAAACACTGCACACTATAGTGTTTTGATTTTGTTTGATTTGGGTCTGCCAAGTGTTTGATGAAATGGCCGCATGAATTCAAGTTTTGAATTTTGAAAAGATTTTTGGTGGGTGTGCTAGATTGGTGCTGGTGAGTCTGCAGATGCTTGGGTTTTGAAAGTTGAGCTTGTTTGAGTGGTTTTTGAAAAAGTGGGATCTTCCCATATGATAAAGATTCAATTTTGAATTGTCATTTAAACTATGCATTTGAAAGTTTATGGATGATCACAAAGTGGGCCATGATACTTTGTTATGAGTACAATCAAGGGGTGCAAAGATCCAGAGAAGTTTTTGTTAGGTTCTGAAAGTTTGAGACAGCCAAAGTAGGCATGGGAGTTAAATTGGTCAAAATGACCATTCCTTTATTTTATTTGTTTTGATTTACTTGTCTTTGGGAAAAGTGTGGGAAATGTTTTAGATGATGTTTATTTCACCTAAGAAACATTTTACAAGAAAGGAAACACACAAACAAGGTGGTTCAAAAGAATTTCAAATTCAATGCATACTCATATGCATGCATTCATAACTTTATTTAGAAAAGTTTTTGTTAACCCTAATTTTGATGCTTAGAGTTTGATGATCCAAGTTCAATATTTTTGGGATGTTACAAACCTTCCCCCCTTAAACAAAATCTCGTCCCGAGATTTGAAAAAGGAGGAAAATATTACCTAGGATTTGAAGAGATCGGGAAACTCTGTCTAGATGTGATCTTCGCGCTCCCAGGTAGCTTCCTCTTCTCTGTGGTTGCTCCACTGAATCTTGAGAAACTTGATGCTTCGGGTTCGGGTAGTTCGAAAAGCTTCTTCCAAAATATGGATGGGTACTTCGGGATAGGTCAGGTCATCATTGATCTCTATGGTCCGACGGTCGATATTTTTGAACACTTCGGTCTTCTCGGGGACTTCGAGACACTTGCGAAGTAATGAGATATGGAACACATTGTGCACGGCTGACATCTCTTCGGGTAGTTCCAATTGATGCGACACTTCTCCTTGACGGTTCAGAATCTTGAAAGGTCTGATATATCTAGGGGCTAACTTTCCCTTGAGTTGGAAACGCTGCATTCCCTTCAATGGTGACACTTTCAGATAAACAAAATCTCCTATGTTGAAGGCGATATCTCTACGTCTCTTGTCGGTGTAACTCTTTTGTCTGGATTGGGATGTCTTGAGGTGCTCACGAATCTTGTGAACCTTCTCTTCTGCTTCTCGTAGGATGTCGGGTCCGAAAATCTGACTCTCTCCTACTTCCGACCAGTTCAAAGGGGTGCGACACTTCCTTCCGTACATGAATTCAAATGGGGCCATTTGCAAACTAGCTTGATAACTGTTGTTGTATGAAAATTCTGCGAAGGGCAGACAGTCTTCCCACTTGGATCCATATTCTAACACACATGCTCTCAGCATATCTTCGAGTATTTGGTTTACTCGCTCTGTTTGTCAATCGATCTGAGGGTGATATGCGGTGCTGAAATCTAGACGGGTTCCTAAACCTTCTTGGACTTTCTTCCAGAATCTTGAGGTAAACTGAGTTCCTCGATCCGATACGATGTTCTTGGGGACTCCATGCAAACTAACAATTCTAGCGATGTACAACTCTGCTAGTTTTGAACTCTGATATGTGGTCTTGACGGGTAAGAAATGGGCGACTTTGGACAATCTGTCCACTATGACCCAGATAGAGTCATTTCCCTTACTAGAAGTAGGCAGTCCAGTGATAAAATCCATTCCTACATAATCCCATTTCCATTCCGGAATCTGCAAGGGTTGCAACAATCCAGCGGGTCTTTGATGTCCTGCCTTGACTCGCTGACATATATCACACTTGGCGATATAGCTTCCGATTTCTCTCTTCATCTTATGCCACCAAAATTGCTCCTTCAAATCTTGATACATCTTAGTTCCTCCGGGATGGATAGAATAAGGAGTATCATGAGCCTCCTTCAAGATAACTTCTTTCAACTCAGAATCTGCTGGTACACAAAGGCGTCCTTTGTACCACAAAACTCCTTCTTCGTCCTCGGTGAATCCGGGTACTTTGCCTGTACCGATACGACGCTTGATTCCATCAATACTAGCATTTCCCTTTTGTGCCTCTTTAATCTGACTGATCAAAGTGGGCTAGAGTTCTATGCTAGCCAAAAATCCTTCACTTACTAATTCTATCCGAAAATCTTCCATCTCTTTGTGCAAACTTGGTTGCTCCTTCAAAATCATGGAGTTCAAGTGGCACGGTAATCTGCTAAGGGCATCGGCTACCACATTGGCTTTACCAGGGTGATAGTGAATGTCCAGGTCGTAATCCTTGATTAGCTCAATCCATATTCTCAGCCTCATATTCAGCTCCTTCTGAGTGAATATATACTTTAGGCTCTTGTGATCCGTATAGATCTCACAACGGTTTCCCATCAGGTAATGTCTCCATGTTTTCAGGGCTAGAACTACGGCTGCGAGTTCGAGGTCATGGGTGGGGTAGTTTTGCTCATGTTGCTTCAGTTGTCAAGATAGATAAGATATAACTTTGCCTTCTTGCATTAGCACACATCCGAGACCGATCTTGGATGCATCACAATACACATCGAAGGGCTTCGTGATATCTGGCATGATCAAGATTGGGGCTGAAATCAATCTCCTCTTGAGTTCTTGAAAACTTGCTTCACATTTGTCAGTCCATTCAAACTTCTTGTCCTTCTTCAACAATTGGGTCATGGGTCTGGCGATACTAGAGAATCCTTCTACGAATTTGCGGTAATATCCTGCCAATCCGAGAAATGCACGAACTTGGGTTTGAGTGGTTGGGGCTTGCCAATCTTCTACATCTTTCACTTTGGCAGGGTCAACGGCAATTCCTCCGGCTGATACAATGTGACCGAGGAATCCTACCTCCTGTAACTAGAATTCACATTTCCTAAACTTTGCATACAACTGATGCTCCCTAAGTGTTCCAAGAATGGTCCTTAGGTGTAGCTCATGTTCTTCTTCTGATTTGGAATAAATCAGAATGTCATCGATGAAAACAACGACAAACTTATCCAGGAAGTCCATAAAAATCTTATTCATGAGATTCATGAAATAACCAGGGGCATTGGTTAGTCCGAAAGACATGACTGTATACTCATACAATCCATATCTGGTGGTAAAGGCAGTCTTTGGAATATCCTCTGCACGAATTTTGAGTTGATGATAGCCAGTTCTAAGATCAATCTTAGAAAACACTTTGGCACCGGTCAACTGATCAAACAAATCTTCTATCTTGGGCAAGGGGTACTTGTTCTTGATGGTGACATCATTCAATTTCTGATAATCCGTACACAAACGGTTACCTCCATCCTTCTTGTCCACAAACAAGACAGGTGATCTCCATGGTGACGCACTTGGTTGAATCAATCCAATTTCCAGCATGGAATCTAGTTGCTTCTTCAGTTCTGCGAGCTCTGACGGGTTCATACTATAGGGTCTCTGGGCTATGGGTCCAGTTCCGGGGATTAGTTCGATGATAAACTCGATATCCCGATCTGGGGGCATACCGGGCAAAACATCTGGAAATACATCGGGGTATTCACATACTATCCGGACTTGGTAAATGGTAGGTTGGGCTATACTCTTGTTGCACTTGAATTGACGAGGTAAGGTTTCAGATATATGCTCGACTGATATTCCGGTTGTACTGGTCATGGTTATGGCTTTCTTGGCACAGTCAATCAATCCTTTATGTTTGGACATCCAATCCATTCCTAGTACTACTTCCAAACCTTTAGTTCCGAGTACTATCAGATTTGCATAAAAATCTATGCCATGGATTCGGATAGGGACGGCTTTGCAAATTTTCCTAGCCTTAGTGGTTGATCTAGGAATTTGAACAATCATAACATGCTTTAGTTTGGTTGGTTGAATTTTACTAGTGCATGCAAATTCTTCGGTGACAAATGAATGCGATGCACCAGAATCAAACAACACTCTTGCAAGTACTGAATTAACAGAAAACATACCCAGCACGACGTCTGGTGCTTCCTGAGCTTCTTCAGCATGCATGAGAAAAAGACGGCCATTGCGGTTGAGTGAATTCCCTGGGGCAAATCTTCTTCCTGGCTGAACACGACGCTGCTGCTGAGCTGGGACATTGGCATTGGGGGCTGTAGCGTTCTTCTTGTTGGGACACTCGTTGGAATAGTGGCCTTTATTTCCACAGTCATAACAAGTCACTTGCGACTTGGCCTTGGCTGCTACAGGCACAACATTGCTTCCAGTCCTTAGGGCAGTGTTGGTGTTGGCGGTAGCATTGTTGTTGTTGAATTTGGGTGGGGCACGATTGAAATTGCTAGCGTTGCCGGGGTTGTTGTGATTTCCTCCGGGCCTAGGGTTTCCACGGTTGGGGTAGGTCGGACGGTTCATCGGGGGTCTGTTGGTTCTTGGGGCAAATCCTGGAGATGGGTTGGGGCGATACGTTGGGGTCTGATGGGTTCCTGGTTGATGCATCATGCGACGCTTGCGGTTCTCATTGTCTTGGTTGATCTTTCCTTCCTCTGGATAGCTGAGTCGACAAGGGCTTCAATATCAGCAAAGGGGATATTGACCAACACAGTCTGCATCTCGTCATGTAGACCATTCAGGAATCTTTCTTTCTTCTTGGCTTAGGTGTTGATCTCATCCGGGGCATACCTAGCTAATGACAAAAATTTGTCATGGTATTCCACTACAGTCATCCTTTCTTGCTTCAGCTCTCTGAACTTGTCTCTCATTCTCTTGATCAAACCTGGTGGCACATGGGTTCTGCTAAACTTGACCTTGAATTCTTACCAGGTCATCATCTGTCCTCCGGTCATTGCGCAAACACTGTTCCACCATGCCCTGGCATCTCCAGCTAGATAGTGGGTGGCGAACAGAACTTTCTCGTTGGCTTCCACTCCGGCGACTTCTAAGTTATTTTCCATGGTTTGCAGCCAATCATCGGCGTCTAGGGGTTCTTCTGACTTAGTGAAAACAGGTGGGTTGGTATTCTGGAAATTCTTGAGCTTAGATCCATGGTTGTCCTGATTTCCATGGCCTTGGTTGTTGTGGGCTAGCTGGGCTATCTGCTGAAGGGTGGCTAGGTTGGCTTGACGTTCCGCTCTTTCAGCTTCGCGGTTAGAAGTCAACATTTGCAGAATCTGCAACATCGGGTCCGGGGATGAACCACTTCCTCCACGTGGCATCTGAAGATTGAGATAGATCATGAGAAAAGAGGAAAATTTCTAAGTTTTTGGGTGTTTGAAATTTTTTTAAAGTTTGACTCAGATTTTCTAGCAACTTGCTTTTTCATTCATTCATTCATAGCACACGATACAACACACACCACAACAAAGAAAAACAGATGGTTTTAAGAACCATTCTGAGAACTACGATATAGTGGGACCGAATACTACTCACTACGCTAGTGCTCAAGTGCTACTACTCCTCGGAATCTGTGGCCTTACCATCCTCATCATCATCGATGAAGGCGAAATCTTCTTCATCGGTGAAGAAATCCATAGCCTGATCCTCCAAAAAATCATCATCATCGCTGAGATAGGAGTAGGGGTCTCCGCGAAGATCCTCTCCTGCATTCTCCCTTTCCTCCAACTGCATGTCTCTCTCGTGGATGGTCTCCTCCAAAGATGAGATGCGGTGGCGAAGGCGGGTAATGATGCGATCCTTCTTGTCGAGCTGACGGCGGCGAGACTTGCGATCCTTTGCTAGCATGGCGATGGTTTGGTCCTTCATCTTGATGATGGCAGACTTGTGGTTGGAGTAGTCACGGCAGTTATCCAACTCCTGCTGACGATCGTACATCATGAAGCTAAGGTGGTCCAATTGAGTCTTCAGCTCAGGGTGGTATGGGGCTTCTAGTGGTTGTCCATTTGCATCACGCCTTGGGCAAAACTCAAAGCGAGTACCCTTGATCTGATTGATGCTCTGCCCACACAGACGGGAAAGAGCTTCCTGCATGGCGCTGGCGAGTCCATCGAGCCCGTTGTTCTCTCTTAAGGTAATCTGAATTCCTTCCACAGTGGGAGGTCCAATCTTTCCTCTGAGACTTGCAACAATTAGCCACTGCAGATCTTCTCCTCCTTGATCATTGAGCTGAGCTCCGAAGAACTCGGGGTGCGGACGCTCCAGAAGTTCCGAAAGCTGGTCCAAATCCCTCTCAAAGATAAGGTCTCCTCCATTCCCCAACTGATAAAACTTGCTGTACTTCACGTCCATCTATAAGAATATAGGATGAGTAAGTTAGTAGAGTGATCAAGTGTGTCAAAATTTTATGTATTTTGCAAGAGTTTTTGAGAAACATGAATTTTTATGAAAGAATCAAAGGGATAAGAATGAGAATAAGTTTTTGTAAATATTTGTTTTCTTTGGGTTTGAAACTAAGTTTTTTTGATTCAAACGTCCAGTCTAACTAGGGTCTCCTATGGTCAGGATGGCTCTGATACCAACTTGTCAACACCCTGATTTTTAATCCCAGATGCCTGTTATGCCATAAGTCGCAACCCTAGGATTACCATTTTTGCGAGACATAACAGAATTGGATACCATAGTACATCATCCATTACAACCGTACATAAGTTCTTACACAAATAGGGATCTCATGATCCAGTTCTTAATACAACATCAAGCAGCGAAATATGTAATAATAACGGTAGCGTAGGTGAAGCTCCATCTTCGGGGTCACAGGCAATGCTGACGATGGGAGATGATCCTAGTTGTTGTAACCTTCCTGGGGTCCATCCTCCAGGTACTCCTCTTCATAGTCTGGCCATGAGAATAGCTAGGGACAAAGCCATGAGTACTCTTTAAGTACTCGCAAACTAATACTAACAAGGGAAAGGGTTTTTTGATAATAGGACACTAGGCTCTAGGGTTGTTTTGCAAAAGCCAGATTTATCTCTACTAAGTTTAGAAGCAATGAATGCTAGTTGAAGTTTTATAACACCTAAATGGGAACTTGTATTTCATATCACAACCCGGTTGTGGTCAAGTCAAAGTCTCACTTTGTTTCACAAGTAATTTTGAAAAGTCTGACGGGGGAATAGTATGGCCACTCCAACTGTCCATAACCGCGGATGCGGCTATTCGAATAGTTTGACACTCTGCAGAGATTGTACACTTTCACCACAAATTCGATACATCCGTCAGGAACAAATCCTGAATTCACCATACTCAGTATGCGGATAATCAATCCTAACCTTTCAATTACACGCCCTAGTATAAGTACCTCTCCTGTGTTGGCCTCCCAACCATGACCAACTGTCATCTTGGGTACTGCACAGGTGGACAATCTTCACAAGGTAGCCTCAGCTCAGACCTTGGCCGTGAGGGAACTAATACTAAGGTATATAAGTTTCCAGTCAAGCCCTACCCAATCTTCGGGCATTGTGGTTGTACGATAAAATTGGAATGGTATCGCATCCAGACAACCATCAGTTTAAAAGGGCTAAGGCTCATGCCTCAACATTTTCATCACCAAAATCACCAGGTGTTCGGAAACACATGTCCAAAACATTTCAATAGAATGATCCATCATTCCAAGGTTTTCACAACCATTTTTCCACCAAGTATTCCCATCTAAAGTTGATCAAGTTTTATGCTTAGCACTAGCATCTAAAGGTGGGGGTAAGCACTAATGAGGGGTGGTAAACTAGTGGAGTTTTAACTAAGTTCAATCTCATGCCTTAGGATGACATCAAGATTATCTAGCTTAGGCCAAATTTTATGCTCTTTATGCAAACTTCACATATATCTTTCTAGAATCTACAAGTCACTTAAGTAAACTCCAAGTAATAGCTTTGATAAAGAAATAAAATAGAAAGCTTGTAAATAAAACTAGGATTGGGTATCATCAAATATGTCTAACCAAGCATGCTTAGTGCATTGCATATGTTATCTAACTTTCATAATTGCAAGTGTTAGCTTGCCTTGAGCAGAGCAGTGGTTGAAGTTCTCCTCGGCTTCTTCTTCGTAGAATCCTCCTTCCTCCTCGTATCCTTGGTCGGTACTAGCGTCTATAAATAAATACGAGGTACACAATCACCAAACAATACTTAACTACTTGCAATCATCACACACAAGGGTCCTATAGATGATCTAACATCATCTCTAACATTACAAGATTAAGGCTTGGTTTAATTCCTTTTATTTTTAGAAAAGTAATTTCTACTCATTGAAAAACTACTTAAGATTTAATATTCTCCAAACCAAACATGGGATCATGTTGACACATATCATCACCACATATTTTAGTCCATGGGAATATGATTTAAAGTGGTGTCACAATTTAATAAGGTTTTATCCTTTTATTTTAATTAAATAAAGTGACTAGAAATGCCTATGTAGTATTCTTTTATTACTTGAACATTATTTCTGCAAGTAAACCTATATATTTTTATATATTCTGAAAGGTATGGTTAAATGTGATTTTTGAGAGTTGGAATCAACTCAAAAGCTATTATGGTTTAAATTTTAAAAATGTTTGAATGTAGAAAAGCTTCTGCCTTGTTATTTTTACCATTGGTGATCTATAGATCCAAATGACTTGAATCCAACGGGCTTGGATTCAGCATTCCCAGACATTTGTAAAAAAATTAGTTTCATTCAATTTGGTGCACTGAATTGACCTAGGTTGATTTTTGAAATTGGGTATAGAAGTGTGTTTTAAATTAAATGGAAAAGATTTAATTCAAATAACTGGGCTGCGCGGGAAAAGTTAACGGGCCGGCCTGCTAAGCGTAGAGCTTCCGCGGGCTGCTTAAGTGGTTGTCTCCACTCGTCAGTGAGACAGGGGGGTGCGAAGCGGTATGGGGAGATGTGGGGCGTTCGATCTAGTTCTAATCCAATGGCTGAGAGTCATCATCGACGTTGGGCAACGCCGGCGAGACAGAAACCTAGCGCGGCCAGTGGGGGTTGCTGGGGGCTCACCGGGGTGCAGGCGAGGGTTGGCGAGGCGGGCGAACGACTAAGTCGACAAAGGCGAACTTAGGGGTGGTCGCGGCAGCTCCTGGGGTGGACAAAACCGATGGCGCCCTTCTTCTCCAGAGGCGGCGGGCACCGGTGAAATTCCGGTGATGCACTGCTCGCCTTGATCCGGGACTGAGGTGTGGTGGTTCTGGGTGAGAGAGGAGTGGAATGGTGTGAAGAATTCGAGCGGAGGAGTCCTCTATTTATAGTCTCGACGGTGAGACCGAACGGCATGGGCGGGCGATGGTGGCGACATGGCTACGGGCTGCTAGAGGCATGGCCGGCGGTGGCGATCGCTTGGTGGTTTCCTGGCGATGCTCTACGACTTTAATGCATTTGTAGGGGCGGTGTGGTTTGGTCTGGAACACGCGACGCTCTGCGCGGCAGAGGCGGCGTCTTCGACGACGAGCGGTGGCTGTGCGTCACGGGGCGGCGAACGGGGATGTCTGGCGGTCTCCTGGGTCGGTGGTGATCGTGTATGCACGCGGTGAGGGCGGCGCGCGGTCTGTGGGCTTCGGTCGAGGGTGGCGCTCTGGCGCATGCTCGGTACGGTTGGCAGAGGCACGGGCGCGACGTTCCTGGGTGCTCTGATCGGTGTATTCGAGGCAGGGCTGGTCGAGAGGGGGTGGTGAGGCATGGGTGATCTCCCAGACAAGGTTGGCGTGGCTAGTTTCCTTCCTAGCTTGCTGTCTACACTGGGGTGGCAAGGGTGGCTTCGGCTGTTCACCATTGATGATATTGGCAAGCTCACAGTGGTGCTAGTGCTTGGTTAATCTTGCTAGATGATCTACTGAGATGGTTGTGAGCTAGATAGGGAACCAGTTAGGCTCAAAACACTGCACACTATAGTGTTTTGATTTTGTTTGATTTGGGTCTGCCAAGTGTTTGATGAAATGGCCGCATGAATTCAAGTTTTGAATTTTGAAAAGATTTTTGGTGGGTGTGCTAGATTGGTGCTGGTGAGTCTGCAGATGCTTGGGTTTTGAAAGTTGAGCTTGTTTGAGTGGGCTTTGAAAAAGTGGGATCTTCCCATATGATAAAGATTCAATTTTGAATTGTCATTTAAACTATGCATTTGAAAGTTTTTGGATGATCACAAAGTGGGCCTTGATACTTTGTTATGAGTACAATCAAGGGGTGCAAATATCCAGAGAAGTTTCTGTTAGGTTCTGAAAGTTTGAGACAGCCAAAGTAGGCATGGGAGTTAAATTGGTCAAAATGACCATTCCTTTATTTTATTTGTTTTGATTTACTTGTCTTTGGGAAAAGTGTGGGAAATGTTTTAGATGATGTTTATTTCACCTAAGAAACATTTTACAAGCAAGGAAACACACAAACAAGGTGGTTCAAAAGAATTTCAAATTCAATGCATACTCATATGCATGCATTCATAACTTTATTTAGAAAAGTTTTTGTTAACCCTAATTTTGATGCTTAGAGTTTGATGATCCAAGTTCAATATTTTTGGGATGTTACACTATACTTTGGTCTTTATTTGTTAATCAACGAGCTAGTTTATATGAGAGGCATAACTAGGCATAACTAGGAAATCAACGAGCTAGTTTGTATTACTATACTCATGGTCTAAGAAACCTTGATCATCTTGTTAATCAACGAGCTAGTTTATATGAGAGGCATAACTAGGAAATCTTTATTTGTTTTTTAAAAACACATGTATTAATGTTTTCGATTAATACAATTATAGCATGAGAAATAAACATTTATCATAAACAAGGAATAAGATATTAACCATTTTATTATTGCCTCTTGACCATATTCCCTTCAGTCTCCCAGTTGCACTAGAGTCAATAATCTAGTTTGAAAAACTTGCGCATTCAACACATATGGCTTTCTGGTGTTGTATATATGCGTTTGCTAGTGGTAAACATAATCTCCAGATTTGACACTTTCAGGTTCGTGTGTATTTGCATGTCTTCGCGTCTCCACGCATCACTCATTCTCTAATGAGATGGCATTATATAAATTTGGTCCTTTGGTGAGACCTTTAGTTCTTCAGGGTTAAATCATGTCGATACTATTGTCGTACAATATATCTACATAGTTTTAGCCCGTTTTAACATTCCAATTTCCGCAACCCTGATTTGGTGTCCAAAAAGGCAAAAAATCAGGGGGAACAAAAACTTTTTCTTATCAAGTGTTGCAATGTTTTGCTTACTTGTTTGCTTGAGTACATGCAACTGATTGTGTATTAGGTACTCTACTTCTTATCTCAACCCTATTTGACAAGGGCTACCTTATAATGGAAATGTCTTGGCTCATCTTTCATATTCTCAAATGTTCTGGCATTCCAAAAACCTGAGCCGAGATGACTTTGACACAACAAAATGTTTTGCTAGTTCTATTAAAAAAACTCGGGAGACCTATATATTATCTCCTTATGTTTTCAAGACAGAACTTCAACTACTCTTATCCCTACTTTTTCCAAAACTTTATCAAAACCTTTTCATTCCAATCTTGGTAGAAATACCAAGAGGTCCTTATCTTACTTCAAGGCACAACCAATTCAAAATACCCATACTTACCTCAAGCTAGGCCTAAGGGTAACCCTAGTAGTAGTTGGACAAGTTTGATAAGATGAATTGCCTTGATATGTTGTCTGATGAATTGCCTTGATATGATGAATTGCCTTGATCTGCTGATTGCCTTGTTTGCTTAGGAACTAGAGTGAGCTAATCTAGTAGCTCCTCCCTTAGTACCCAATATTTGTTTGTTTTCATCAATCTCAAACTAAGCATCCAAATCTGGATCTATCCTAAGCCACTAAAGTAACCATCTCATCCCCTGATCAGATCAATCTAGGGATAATCCCCTTTCATAGTTTCCAACTGAGTAAAGACCCAATCTAAGAATGGATCCTATCTACTTAGTTAACCCTTCAACCTCATCCCCTTGATCATGAGTCTGGAACCTAGCATCCACTCAAAATCATCTACACTGTACTCTAGTCTAAAACCCGAAATCTACCAAAATGGCCAAGTCTGGATTTCTTATCTAGATTCAATCTTTGGAGCTCTACCTTTTCCAACCTAGGTGAATTATTGAGAATGTAATTGAACCATATTGTAGTACATCATTAGTAATACCAAATCCCACTCCTGCCCTAGGATTATCCCTTCTGTTTCCCACTCATCCATGATGGTTTTGTAGTCAATATAATAATCTTTTCTGCAAATCTTATCATCTTGCCTACTCTGGCAGAAGCTCACATCTATATGCTACCTCCCCTTGACCAAATCCTTGAATGTTTAAGATCTAATAATCATGGCCTATCAATCCCCACTTAACTTGTTTCCATTGGAGCTTTGTGCTTCTTAAACCCACAAGGTTTGTGAGGCATCTTGATGTGGCTGTTATGGCAGCCTTATTTTCAACAAAGTTTGCCATCTCTTCTAGACCAGCTCAAATTCAACCAAACCCAACCCTTGTGGCCATGATAATCTATCTAACTTGGTCTAATCACCCATCCATCCCTTGTGCCAAGGTGAACTCTGAGCTCCCCAATCCAACCATGTTTAGGTGGCATAAAAATATCCAAACCCTAGATTCCCCAAATCTAGTTTCCTTCCCTTCTCACCATAAATATTCAACAACCAAGTTGTAAAGGATGTTTAACTAAATTTTACATCATCTACCTTGGATATTATCAATCCCTTAATAATTCCCATAATTATTTGGATCCTAAAATAATAATTAATTTCCACCTTTAGCAAAACCCTAGAATCTTTGCCCTTAAAGGCAAGTTTGTTTTACTACAAATCACCTTGCCAAATCATGGCACATATGATGCCTATATATCATATCCCATCTTTAAAACTCAAAAATAATTATTTTTGAGTTTCTTTATTATTTCTTTTTGCCCTTCTTCTTAAATGGCAGAAACAAGAAATAATTCCTTAAAAATAATTTTCCATCTCAATAAATCCCAATAACATTCCCCAATGTGTAATATGGTATTTAGAACCATCTCACATTAAAACCAACCTTTTCTAATGTAAAAATATCAAATAAGCTTCTAGAAACCATTTCTGCACTTTTTGAATAAATACTTTTAAATGGGCTTATAATCATCTGAAAAAAATCCCTAATAAATCTTGGAGGTGTACAGTGACATCCTTTATGTACCAGTACCATCTCCTCACTTTGCCAAATACAAATTTTCCAACTTCCTTCACAAACCTCATTTTGACCAAATCTTGCAAACACAACTACACTTGATTTAAACCAACCCAATTTCTCACCATGCTTGGTCAAACAAGTTGCACAGCCTACCACCTATCCTCTGGTCATGCATTGTAGCCCTAGATACTGTAGCACCTCCCCCTTCCTTTGTCCCTTATGTTTGTATAAGAGGGAGAGAGGTATACCTCACAAAATATCTTGGCTATTTAGTGCAGCAGTCACACCACCCTCCCCTCCACTCTCTGGTCGTATGCAGGCCCCACACCACCACCCAGCACTACACTTGCTGCCCAATGGCTGGCACTCACGTCCTCTCCCCTTCCCTCCTACACCTAGTCCACCATGAGCCTCTCCCCTTCGGTTTAAAGGCAAGAGTCCACCCCCCTAGCACGCCTCTGCCTCTCTTTTTCCCCTCCTCTACTCACTCACCTCCTCTCCACTCCCCCTGCTCTGCCCAGCCTGAAGGAAGAAGAAGGGAGATCTTCGGTCTCTCCCAAAGAAACTGAACAAGGCACCTTACCCTCTTGCTCTCCTACCTCGCATGTCTCCTCTTTGAACTCCCCTCCCCTCACTAATGCTGCTAGTGACCTTCTTGTTGACAGGCATAATCTACCGAGGCGGCACCGACGAACCCCGACAAGCTTGCTTCAGCCAATGTTGCGCGAGACCCTCCCCTACGACGAACCCCTCCGTGCCGCCCATCACCAGGGCTGCCATCGAGCGCCATGTCACCCTATCGCCTCCCAGCCTCCCTCGAGCCTCCGGTGAGCCTCCCACTCCTCCCTGAACCCTCTAGGGTTTCGTTCGTTGCCGTCGAGGCTGAGGTGGACGATGAATGGGCGTCGTTGGATCTCACTTGATCCAGCGGGCCAGATCGGCGCATACCCCTTCGCCACTGACAGCCGGGCCCCGCCCATCAGCGGTTTGAACCGTGTCCCGTGCGCGCCGGCGTGAGCTGGGCCGGCTCTCCCCTGCGCGACCCACTCCCCACGATGGATCTGGCCCGTGCCCTCCCTCTGACCGTTTTCTTTCTTTAAATCTTTTTGTAGATCTAAAAACTATCTGTTTAGTTTAAATACAAAATAAAATGGAAAGTACCTCCAAATATTTATCCAACATTTTACCTACAAACCTGAACATCTTACCTAACATGAAGTAGCATGGTTGGACCAAAATTATTTTTGGTTTATTCATAATAAATCATCTACCAAGATGTGTGCTTCACCTTAATAAATTCTTACAGGGAGTTTGGAAAATCGAAATGGAGTAAATCCAATTGGCAATTGACGGTATTGGCCATACCTTGCATGTTACCCTGGACCTACAGAAATTGTTTCCTGGTTTGGCCACAACAAAAATAACAAAATGAGGCCATTTCTGCCTTTATAAAATTCTCTAGGTCAAACCAAATGAGGTTTTGACCTAATTCCAACTCCCTGCACCCCTATATATCCACCTATTTTAAAACCGAGTAGCTCATAATTTTATGAACCCCTGTTGAATTTTGGTGAATTAAAATGTTCTGTGTATTATTTATTCACTAATAAATTCATAACAGGAGCTCTGTAAATTAAAAAAGGGTGATTCCAATTTCTGCAGAAAGGTATCTCCAATACCTAACATATGTCCTTGGAATCACATAAAAACCTTTTGTAGGTTAAATCTGATAAAAGAACAAATAGCAACCAGTACTGCATTTGGGATTTTTCTAAGGGCATTCTTGTAATTGTTTTGAGGTGAATCCAACTCTCAGTGAATCAGTCCATCAAATACTATCTACTAACCCAAGGAAATAATTTTTGGAGCTCCAGAATTTGTCTGGTGAATTATTTCCTTAAACTAGAGTTTTATCCACTATAAAAATCATTAAAAATCAATGGTAATTGATAAAATAGTGAAACCAATTTTGTTGGATTCAATTTATCAATGCCTATTTGATGGTATCATTTTGTTGGGAATATGCCCTAGAGGCAATCATGTATGATGATATTTCCCATTGTATTCATAAAGATATTAAGTAGTCCTTGTATAAACATCTGATGTGTATCATTGAATATGTGATTCGGTTGTGGAACTATGCATCCATGTTGTTTGTACTAAATATCCTTGGACATTGAGGTTGTGTTGGACACACAACTTAGACCAATGTGAAAGTTGGCTTGATGACTCGGTTCCACTTGTCATGGGCATGGAGATGCTATTCCAACTTACACAGATTCGGCTAAAGAGTTTAGCGAGTCGGATTGACCCATATTGAGGTACAACGAACAAGTTTTCATTTGTATATCTCAATTAATGTAATCCTTAGACCTGAGGTTATTGCATAATCAGAGTTCAGGATCATAGACTTAGGTTCTGTCAAATGTTGATCCGTAACTGGGCAGTTATAAAGGCAGAGTTCGGGTCGACTAAGAATTAAGCTGCGTGATGTGAATAACCAAGATGGGATTTTGCCCCTCCACTTGGAGAGATATTCTCTAGGACCTCTCGTGAGACATGATTCGGAAAGAATGGCCATGCACGACTCGGTTAAGTGTTAACCGAGGCGATCGACTAAGAGTTAGTCGGGTGAATCACTTATCTCGGATCGAGAAGAGAGTCGGACTATTTAAGGGATGAAAATTATTCGCCTATAGTCTGACAAGGTATATCGTGAGGCAAAAGGGACTCGGACTTAAGTCGCATTGGAAAGGAAATTCGTCATGACTCTTTGGTACTTGGGAGTCGGCACGTTCTGCTAGGAGCCGCTACCGACTGATCGATTTGGAGTCAGACTCTAATCGTGTCCAAGTAGCCATGATCCTGCGGGGTCACACACTTAAGAGCGGGAGAAGGTTTGGATCGGATCTGAACCAGAAATCCAGTTGGGTTGGACCCAAGCCGGATTAGGACTGAGTTAGTGAGTTGGACTCATGGTGACTAATATTATATGGGCTTTAGTGAATGGGCCGCGCGAGCAGAGCCCACGTTCACTCCCTATATATAGTGGAGCACCATAACCCAGAAAGGTTAATCGTTGATCGGTTAGGTCATTCCTTGTGTTGGAAACCCTAGCTCCACAACAGTCATGTCGTCGTACCGAACCTAGCAATTCGCCGCCGGTGCTCCTCCTTGCACGTGTGGATACCAGCAAAGGTGATGTACGATCAGCACCAGGACAATCGGATCGCAAAGGACTGCACTGCATCAACTGACGCGCTTCATCAGTAATCCGCAACTGCGCGTCTAGTGGTAAACCTCGTGGCCTACTACCTCGGCTAGATCTTGGGATCACCATGTTAGAGGAAAAAGTTTTGTTTTATCTCTGCGTAGACCAACACATTTTTATACAATGGTATCATACATATCAAGCCCTTTGTTAAAACTCCCTCTCTTAGGTAGTTCCTAGACTATAAATCCAAAAGGATCATCTCCTAATGCCTCCAAATCTTCTACTAATCTCATCAAACTAATCATCCAACATCTTACTGCCTATTACATTGTATTTATATGTTGCTTTCTGTATGTATTGATGCTTGTATGCAATGTTTTGATTATGGTGTTGCTTGTTTGCATGTATGCTCGACAACGGCGATAGTTGCGACTGTGTGACGCGAGAAGAAGGAAGCATCGGTTTTCTCTTATTATTACTGTATTCGGTATTCTGGTATTCTAAAGCAGTCACGGGACGTTTCGCTGGTCATAGGCAAGCCACCATTCCTGAACTCCTATATTGACCTACTCCTATTTATCAATTGATTTATATCTCGTTTATGAACTTCACGTTTAAATGCATGGTTTGTTTCAAATAAAAGGCGTGAGTAACTTGGCTCCTCCAAGTTATGATGGAGTGTCCATTAGGACACTTACCCTTGTTGACACCCACTTTTACCGTTTAGATCAAGGCTAAGATGATTAGCATCTTCCCTCTTGGAGACTACAAATTTCCAATAATAAAACTATTTTGGGTTTTACCTACTACAAAGTTTTCAAATAAAACCCTTGGAAAGAGGCATCGTTTCCGAGTGGAGGTTTTACTAAAGAATATATGAGGAGGATAAAGAGAAGGTTGGGCAAGAGAAAGAGAAAATGGATGTTCTACGGTTTTACCAGAACAATTTATCCGTGCAACCACACTACCCCAGTCGCTGGGGCTTAGCTCGTAGTTTGTCTTCTTTAGACAGGGCTGCTCGTACTCGCTAAAGGGGAGAAATCCCCTGAAATCCGTACTGTCGTGGACAAGGTACCGGTGCAACAATTGGGTCTCTCGCGGACGGTATGAATTATTGTATGTAAGGAAGGAAGTGGAGTCAAAATTACTATATGCCAAACTACGGTTTGGGGAATAGGCTTGTACAAAAGGGAGGACTATGGACGTCGTGCCACATACTCGTGCCGGAGAGAACAACCGAAAAGGAAAAGCCACTGTTGCTAGGGATGGACAAATTAAAAGTTAGGTTTGATTATCCGAACCCCCGTCTACCGTGTGTAGCGGGACGTGGTTGTATCCCGGCGGATGTATTGATTCTTGTGGGTAAAGTGCACAAACTCTGCAGAGTCTAATATATTCGAATAGCCGTGTCCACGGTCAAGGATGGTTGGAAAGGTGATTGCTAGGATTACCCTTGGAATATGTTTAAGAGGAATAAAAAGGATGTGACTTGGTCACGAGGAAATATAAGTACGAGTTTGGTTTTGACCAAAAATGGTCAAAGATGTTTTAAAAAGGGTTTTACCATAAAACTTTTTCAACAAGTTTGTAACAAGGATATGGAGATATCCGGACGTTCTAACAGGAGGCATATTTTCTAAAAGCTCTTTTTCAACAAAGATATAGAGATGCCAATGTTAGGCTTTTCAGAAACAACTATAATATAGAGCTATCTCGCCACATCCCAATATGCGTCATCTTGTTACCTTGTCTTGGTGGTTTGCGAGTACATTCAAAGTACTCACCGGAATTGTCCCTAGTTATTTACTTGGCTAGGTTGCAGATATTAAGAAGTGATGAAGGTGCTAATGTTTATGCGATCTAGGCCGTCTTCCCAGTCAGTTGCCTATAGGTTAAGGCATGACATGGGCTCTGCGTTTCAAGACTTCTGCTACTTGTGTTGTAATTGCCATAATGGCCACTTGTAAGTTTTGTAACCGTTACTTTCTGGATGATGTAATGATACTGTTCGGTTATGCTCACGGCTCACTGATCATGGGAACATGAATTATATGCATACTGGGTATTCTCGGACCGTAAATCCGGGGTGCTACACACCTAGTTTGATAACAAACTACTTGACACAAATGCCCTCCTTTGATGCTATAAAATCATTCATATACTTAGCCTTTTGTTGTAGTATTCGTCATAATGTCTTAACTTTGGAATTCATCAAAATCCATAATGGAATATCCTTTCCATTACATTGTGCCACCATAGTTTAAATTAAGATAAACTTAATCTTATGACAAAACTAGTATCAATGTAACACTTTACGATGAACTATTTGTAATTGTTTGTCACCTCTACATAAATATATTCTTAGTTCTTCCAAAAGATCATAAGAATATCCTTACTATTGTCCAGTGATCATCTTACGAGTCATTCTGGTATATGCTCATAAAATTTATAGCATAGGACATATCTGGATGTGTACATATCACGATATGATTGATCAAAATATTCTTGGCATTTCACTCACCAAGTGTCAAAACACTTGAATCTCGTTTAACTTACCAAGTGTCAATACACTTAAATCTTGATTCAACCCTTTCGTGCGGCAAGAAAATTTCTTGTCATTTCCATATTGAACTCATTCAATATCTCATCTATGTACATTTGGCACAACCATATTAGCGTCTCAATCTATCCATATAGACATTGATGCCTAATACTCGGGTTTTACCTAAGTATTTCATCAAAATGAAATTCTTAGACTTTGTCAATAAAAGATACATCATTCCTAATCAACAATATGTCCTCCACATAATGTACTAGAAATATGTCTCAGCGCTCCAACTTAATTTCTTGAAAATGAAAGCATCTTCACCGTCTCTTACGAAATTAAACCTTTTAACAGTTTCATCATGGTGAAGATTCCAACTCCGTGATGCTTACTTCAACCATTGAAGTTTGCATGCCCTTTTAGCATCCTTTGAATTAACAAAACCCTTTGGACTATGTCATGTACACATCCTAGGTAACCATTCTATTAGAAGAACTTTGTTTTGTTTGTTCAACTACCATATACCAAAATTATAAGTAGTGGTTGCTACATTAATCCATCCAGACTAAATAGCGCTATGAAAGATCAAATCTTGTCATAGTCAACTCCTTGAACATTGTCGTAAAATCTTAACCGACATGTTGATTATTTCATAGATGTGAAACATCCATGTCTATTTCTTTATAGATCCAAATACGACCGATAGGTTTTACACCTTTCTAGAGGGTCTTCCACGTTCAAAAACTTGTTTTCTCGTGTATGGAACTATCACGGATTTTATGGCTTCAATCCATTTGATGGTGTCAGGGCCCATCATCTCTTCTTTCCATGTAGTCGGTTCATCATTGTCATATAATAATGATTTACTCTCAAATCTTAGTATTTGATTGTTTATCTGACCTACTCCGTTCAATAGGAACTTAGACCTCCATGAACACAACCTTTGAGGCACGTAAGCCATGAGCATTGTGGCTGCCTCCGGGACACTTTTGGGCGTTGCACAACTCAACACATATAGCTAAGGTTCAATAACCTTATCAAAGTTCTATTTTCCTCCCACTTAACTTTTTATGAAATATTCCTTCTCAAGAAATTTGATGTTCTAAGCGACAAACACTTTTGTATTTGGTGTTATGGAGGAATACCTAATGGTTATTCGAAATAACCTACAAAGACATGCTCATCCGAATTTGGTTGTAAACATTTTACTTATGCCTAGCATACCAAAATTTAAGAAAGGACAACTTGGGTTTTATCCCCGACCATAACTTATATGGTGTTATTTCAACGGATCACGATGGAGCTCTTTTCAGTGTAAAAGCGGTAGTCTATAAATCTTTAATCTTTAAAATACAATGGCGGTTTTATAATTAACACCTTTGATCTCAACATGTCAAACAAGTTTTCATTACATATCTCGAACACTCAATACTTCTATGGTGTTTCAGGAAATGCAAATCTATGGAATGATTCCTCAAATCTTAGGTATTCTGCTAAACTTGTAACTTAAATATCTTCCTTTATGATCAAATCATAAATTATTTATTTTCGTGTTACAATGATTTTTCACTTCATCTTGAAAGTCTTTGAACATTTTTCAAATATTTCACACTTCTTCCTCATTAAGTAAATATAAACATACATTCACTTAAATTTCTAGAGAAAGCATATGAAGTTGAAATCCATCGCTCACGACTACACATACTGTACTTTATACATTAATATGTACAAATTCCGATAAGTTAGTTGTTTGTTCTTCTTTAGCCTTTGAACGAAATTTTAACTATCTCTAGGAAAGTCTTACAAGTGTCATTTGATCAAAATCACAAGACTCAAAAATTCCATCAACATGGAGTTTTTACATGTTTTCTTTCCAGTATAATAAACGGCGATGTAACTTTGTAAGCGATCTTTCAATCATCTGTCTTACGACATTTTTAGCATTTAGTTTTTATGGACATGATTTCTCCAAATAGATTTGTAAATCATCCATCTTATATGGAATACGGAAATTATTTGAACAACCTTTCGTCCTCATAATACCTGAATAAAATAACAATTATTAAGACAAATCTTGAAGGTAAGCTTTGATGTCAACGAGAAACACAACAACACTTTGTTTGTTTTTGATGAACATCATCACATATTCTCTTGCTGGTTACTTAGTCCATTGTAGTTCATGAATTGTGTTCTCCTGTATGACATTTCACACCAACCAATTCAGTATCCAATACCCAACAACCACATTATTTAACAAGCAAAGAATCCAACCATAACATGTATATCATCTATATACCTAAGCTGGACAATTTCTAGTCTTTTTTTCTGCCAAATATTTCTGAGATTCTCTATCAGCACTCCCTTTCCTTTTTAAAAGAATCTATCAACATCAACAGTGGCGCCATACATATGACACATAGTCCAAAGCGTGTATAGTCAAATACTAATACCTTTGGACTTGCACTTTGAAGTAGATCACCATCATCAAATGTTTGGTGTTCGTTCAAAATCCATTCTTTATTAATCTTTTAGTGTAGTAAACATTTTACCTACATCTTCTATTCATACTTATCATGACAATATACTATAGCTTATAAAGGCGAATCACGAGTATAATGTTACTTTCCAAAACCCTTTTAGAGGATTAGGACGTCTAGCATCTCCAACCTTCGCAAATTCTCATCAAATATGAGAACATATATTTTGCTAAATTATAGTTTATCATGTTGCAACCAAAACATTGTTTTAGATATCACAAGATCTTCTACACATGATGGTTTTTGAAACAATCCTTTTAGCTCCTAGATAACCTTGATACTAAATCAACTTTTGAATATCAAGGATCACGGAGGCAAACATGATATTTAAATACTAACACTAGAATTGTTACTCTTGATTTAATACTAATTATTAAACTTGTCAACACCCGGATTTTTCAATCCTAGATGCCTATTATGCCATACATCGCAATCCCAGGATTACCATTTTTGCGAGACATGACAGAATTGGATACCATAGTACTTCATCCATTACAAACGATACATAAGTTCTTACACAAATAGGGATCTCATGATCCAGTTCTTAATACAACTTCAAGCAGCGGAATACGTAATAATAACGGTAGCGTAGGCGAAGCTCCATCTTCGGGGTCACAGGCAATGCTGATGATGGGAGATGATCCTAGTTGTCGTAACCTTCCTAGGGTCCATCTTCCAGGTACTCCTCTTCATAGTCTGGCCATGGGAATAGCCAGGGACAAAGCCATGAGTACTCTTTAAGTACTCGCAAACTAATACTAACAGGTAAGGGTTTTTTGGATAATAGGACACTAGGCTCTAGGGTTCTTTTGCAAAAAGCCAGGTTTATCTCTACTAAGTTCCAAAGCTAGTCACAATTTTATAACTCCTAAGTGGGATCTTGTAATTCAGGTCACAACTCTGTTGTGGTCAAGTCAAAGTCTCAATTCATTTCACAAGTCATTTTGAAAAGTCTGACGGGGGAACAGTATGGCCACTCCAACTGTCCATAACCGCGGACGCGGCTATTCGAATAGTTTGACACTCTGCAGAGATTGTACACTTTCACCACAACATTCGATACATCCGTCAGGAACAAATCCTGAATTTACCATACTCAGTATGCGGATAATCAATCCTAACCTTTCAATTACACGCCCTAGTATAAGCACCTCTCCTGTGAGTTTGGCCTCACAACCATGACCAACTATCATCTTGGGTACTGCACAGGTGGACAATCTTCACAAGGTAGCCTCAGCTCAGACCTTGGCCATGAGGGAACTAATACTAAGGAATATAAGTTTCCAGTCAAGCCCTACCCAATATTCGGGTATTGTGGTTGTACGCTAAAATTGGAATGGTATCGCATCCAGACAACCATCAGTTTTATAAAGGGCTAAGGCTCATGCCTCAACATTTTCATCACCAAAATCATCAAGTGTTTGTAAACACATGTCCAAAACATTTCCATAGAATGATCCATCATTCCAAGGTTTTCATAACCATTTTTCCACCAAGTATTCCCATCTAAAAGTTGATCAAGTTTTATGCTTAGCACTAGCATCTACAGGTGAGGGTAGTACTAATGAGGGGTGGTAACTAGTGGAGTTTTACTAAGTACAACCTTATGTCTCAGGCTAATATCAAGGTTTCTAGCTTAGGCCAAATTTTATGCTCTTTATGCAACCTTCAGCACAACTGTCTAGTATCTACCAAACTCTTAGGTAGACTCTAAGTAAGCTTTGATAAAGAAATAAAGTAAGAAGCTTGCACATAAAACTAGGATTGGTTTATCAAGTGGGTATGATCACATATGCTTAAGGCATATAGTAGTCATATCACAAGTATGGGTTTGTGGCAACAGTAGGGTATCTGGCAAGGATTAGCTTGCATAGGTCAACTTGTTTAGTAAGGCTTGCACAGATATAGTATCAGCTTGCATCCATATCAGTATAAGCTTGCATAGTTACTAGCTTGCCTTGTGCAGAGCAGTGGTTGAAGTTCTCCCCGGCTTCCTCTTCGTAGTATCCTCCTTCCTCCTCGTATCCTTGGTCGGTACTAGCGTCTATGAATAAATACGAGGTACACAATCCCCAAACAATACTTATCTACTTTCACTCATCACACACAAGGGTCCTATAGATGATCTAGCATCATCTCTAACATTACAAGGTTAAAGCTTGGTTTAAATCTTTTATTTTTAGAAAAGTAATTTCTACTCATTGAAAAACTACTTAAGATTTAATATTCTCCACACCAAATATGGGATCATGTTGACACATGTCATCACCACATATTGTAGTCCATGGAAATGTGATTTAAAGTGGTGTCACAATTTAATAAGGTTTTACCCTTTTATTTTAATTAATTAAAGTGACTAGAAATGCTTATGAAGCATTCTTTTATTACTTAAACATTATTTCTGCAAGTAAACCTATATATTTTTATATATTCTGAAAGGTATGGTTAAATGTGATTTTTGAGAGTTGGAATCAACTCAAAAGCTTTTATGTTTTAAATTTGAAAAATGTTTGAATGCAGAAAAGCTTCTGCCTTGTTATTTTTACTATGGGTGATATACAGATCCAAATGGCTTGAATCCAACGGGCTTGGATTAAGAATTCACAGACCTTTCCAACAAAATTGGTTTCATCCAATTTGGTGCACCGAATCGATCTGGGTTGATTTTTGAATTTGGGTACAGAAGTGTGTTTGAATTTAAAAAGAAAAGGTTTAATTTGAATTGTTGGGCTGCGCGGGAAATTCTAACGGGCCGGCCTGCTAAGCACAGGGCTCCCGCGAGCTGCTTAAGTGGGTGTCCCCACTCGTCAGTGACACGGGGCTGGGCGAAGCGGTATGGGGCAACGTGGATCGTTCGATCTAGTTCTAATCCAACGGCTGAGGGTCATTGTCGACGCGAGACAGCTCCGGCGAGAACGAAACCTAGCGCGGCCAGTGAGGGTCGCTGGGGGCTCACCGGGGTACGGGCGAGGGTCGGCGAGGCGGGCGAACGACGAAGTCGATGACGGCGAACCTCCTGGTACCGGTGGCTTCTCCTGGGGCGGCTCCAATCGCTGGTTCCCTTCTTCTCCGGCAGCGGCAGGCTCCAGTGAAATTCCGGCGAGGTGGTGCTCGCCTTGCTCTGGGAACGGTGTGGCACGATCAGTGAGGAGAGGGGAGTGAGATGGTGTGAAGAAATCGTGCGGGGGTGGCCTCTATTTATAGTCGAGCGAGGGGACCGTCGGGGCGCACGGTGAGCTTGTCGGGGGCGACGTTACAGGTGGCTAATGGCATGGGCAAGGGTAGGGGACGGTGCTATGTCTCCTGGCGATGCTCAACGACATGGTCGCGAGTCATGGGGCGGTGTGGTTTGTTCTGGAACGGGCGGTGCTCTGCACGGCAGAGGCGGCGTCTTCGACGGCGGGCGGTGGCTGTATGGCACGGGGCGGCAAACGGGGATGTCTGGCGGTCTCCTGGGTCGGTGGTGATCGTGTGTGCGCGCGGTGAGGGCGGCGCGCGGTCTGTGGACGCTGGTCGAGGGTGGCGCTCTAGCGCACGCTCGGCATGGTCTGGGCGCGGCTTGTGCGCGTGGTCCAGGGCTTGGCAACGCTCTTGGCTGGGACACTGGGTAGCGGTGGACGGTGGGCTGCCTCCTAGACAAGGTTGGCACGGCTAGTTCTTCCTCTAGCCTGCTGTCGACTATGGGGTGGCATTGAGGTGCTCGGCTGTTCACCATTAATGACAGTGGCAAGATCATAAGGGTGCTAGTGTTAGGCTAATCTTTCTAGATGATCTACTGAGTTGTGTGTGAGCTAACTAGGGAACAAGTTAGGCAAGAATCACTGCACACTATAGTGTTTGATGTTTGGTTTGATTTGTGTCTACAACTTGTTTGATGAAATGGCCGCATGAAATCAAGTTTTGAATTTTGAAATGAATTTTGGTGGGTTTGCTAGATTGGTGCTGGTGAGTCTGCAGATGCTTGGGTTTTGAAAGTTGAGCTTGTTTGAGTGGTTTTTGAAAAAGTGGGATCTTCCCATATGAAGAAGATTCAATTTTCAATTGTCATTTAAACTATGCATTTGAAAGTTTCTGGATGATCACAAAGTGGGCCTTGATACTTTGTTATGAGTACATTCAAGGGGAGCAAAGATCTAGAAAATTTTCTGTTAGGTTTTGAAAGTTTGAGACAGCCAAAGTAGGCATGGGAGTTAAATTGGTCAAAATGACCATTCACTTAATATATTTGTTTTGATTTACTCTTTAGGAAAAGTGTGGGAAATGTTTTAGATGATGTTCATTTCACCTAAGAAACATTTTACAAGCAATGGATCACACAAACAAGGTGTTTTTTAAAGAAATTAAAAATCCATGCATACACATATACATGCATTCATGAGTTTATTTAGAAAAAGTTTTTGTTAACCCTAATCTTGATGATTAGTGTTTGATGATCTAAGTTTGGTAATTTTTGGGATGTTACAAAACTTCACCGAGTAAATGGAGTTTTCTGAAAGTTTGCAATAGGACTTTTGAACTTTTGATTGACACTGAAAACAATATGATGCCAGTTCATAAAGTAAATATCCAGAATTCTATAGTTATATTATCTCAATTATAACTAAGCCAAATTCACTTTGATTTAATTTATGATAAATTGAGCTCAACTTTAATCATATTACTGTTGAAACTCCCACTGAAAAATAACATCCCTCGTGTCTTTTTAGTGATTACATGAACCATATCCACTACAACAAGACCAATCATCACATGAGTTGTTATAGTTTCAAAGGCAATCATCTAGATGGTCATCATATCAACCATATGACTCATTCTTTACCTTTCATTTCATGTGCTAAGGCCATGTCTGTGCATGCTAGGATCGCTAAGTAAGAACCTTAGTATTTGCGTGTGTAAAACTGTCTTATACCCGTTGTATGTACATGCTAAGCCATCAGCTCCCACATAACCATATGTGTACTACCCGTGCAAAGCATCTACGCATAGATCCGGCTCTGATACCACTGTTGGGTTCACAACATAGAAAACAAATATTTTCCTACGATATGAACAACTGAGCACCAATATCTATATATCTAGATACAAGCAACATGTGGATATACATACATAGAGAACTTACCCTCAAAGACCGATAAAGAGTTATGATATTGGTTCTCATGGATGATGTAGTCGTTCACTTGCCGATCTCAAGATCATGATGAAGTCCACTTGGTCCAGCTGTAAGACCCCACCATTTAAGGTGAAGTACATAGATACAAAGGTCATTATTACATCATCATTCTAGAGATAACATAGTCTTTACAACTCATTAGCCCAAGGATAATACATAGAGTTCATAACATAAAGTAAATAAATAGAAGTCTTCATCTTCATGTGCCACAGGCAAACATGTTGAGTGTAGACTCATAACCCTAATCTCCATCAGAGTAACCTGCAACATCAAAAGTTACAGCCACAGAGGGTCAATACATTTGGAATTGTACTGGCAAGTGGTACCATAGTGGAATAGTAGTATCTAACATCTATATGAATTTGGCTAAGTGTAGTTTAGGCTGGTTTTGCTCAAAAATAAGGTTTTTCTTATTAGTTGAAAACACTAAGTTTTTGTTTGAGAAAAACACCTAAGGAACCACCAATAGACATTGGTGAACCTTTACCCTTGTTCAACCACAAGTTTTAACTTAGAGAAATTGGAATGAGGAGATTCTTGATCACTTCAATATCTTTGATGCTCAAATTGTCCGTTGCCGGGGACACGACTAAGTACTTAAGTTTTACCCTCTCTAGAGGTGGTGCACTTTCCCCACAAGACTCGACATGCATTGAGACGAGACTTTTCAGATGCATTTCCTTAGAACACCATGGACGCATTCCATCCTATCAACCCTACCACCAACTGTCCATCTGGATAAGTTCTTGCAACCTAGTTGGTCAAGGCAGAGCCCATATGCCATGTGGTTGCACTAGAAGCTTCTCAACACTAAATGTCTCAAATCCCTTTGTTCCTGGGTGGCCATCCACAAGTGTGATACACAAGGTAAACCATAGACATGGGCCTTGTGTAACCACTCAACACAAACCAATCTTTCCATTCCACCCAGGTGATTCATTCACATGTTGTTTTATTATTCAAAAACAAAGTCATAGATTTGCATAACAACATAGTATGAATATTCCACCCTTGTTTTCAACTAGCTAGGCTAAGTATACTAGTATAGCAAGTTTCTTTTCTTAGGGACACTACTAAGACAACAAATATAGGATTTCCCATGGCATAGCATATACTTAGAAAAATCTCCATGCAAATCCTACTCAAAATAATACTAATTCATAGATAAAATAATAGGACAAAATATGAAGCATCACTTGCCTTGGTAGCTAGGGGAATAGCAACAGTCGTCACAATTACAATCACCACAATCACCAAAATCTACACATAAAATCATAACACCGAATTCACATTCAATATTCAAGCAAAAATACATATGAATGCATGCAAATGCAATGGAATGATTTTGTACACTAAACAATTCAAAATAAACAGTACTAAACACAAAGTAAACTTTCTAAAGTTTAAATAAACCAAGATTTACTCTAAAACAATTTTCCAAATGAATTTCATATGCAAAATAGGCCTACCAATTCTTCTGCAATAAATCCTAATTTTTCAGAAGCAAATGACTAATTCAAGGCCATGGTTACAAAGAGTTCATTTTTTTCAATCCAATGGTATATTAATTGTAATTTTTGGACAAATAGATCAAAAGTTATAAATTTTACAAGTTAATTCATCTAATTGATTCAAATCTGGATTTTAAAACAAAAATCCAGACACGCGGCGCCATCTTATTGGCCCGTACCGCTTCGTGCGGATCACACTCGTGAGTTGCTGGATCTAAGTGAGATCCTGCGGTCAAGATCTTCCCGTACCCTTTTGCCTAAACTTCTAATCATATCCACAAGATCTAAATCTAACGGATCTAAACACACTGGCCACAGATGGTCGGCGCAAATGGCGAGCGTGGCGGCGGAGCGTTTGGTGACGGAGCTTCGGCGAGGCCAGGGGGTGAGAGAGGGGGCACAGGGGCTATACCGAGTCGTCGTGATGTCGTGAAGGCAGTGGTGGTCGTGGACAAAGGAGGGACGCACGGGTCTAGCCGGAATTCCTTGTCAGAGATGTTCCTGGCGTCGAGTGCTCGAAGTTGTCGACGGAGGCGAGCCTACAGAGCGCTAGTGAACAAACAAAAAACATTAGCGTGTGCACGCGGGGACAGTGGATGCGGAAAATCAAACTAGAGGTGAGAGGGTGGTCAGACCTCACCGTAATCAGTCGTCGGAGCTCGTCGGGACAGGGGCGGTGCAATAAGAAATGCGCGGATCCTGGCGGCGCTCAGAGGTGGTTGAGTGGGGGGGAATGGAGCAGGGAGAGAGGGGGTTAAGTAGCAGATCGATAGGGAGGGAATTACGCCTGCAATCAATTGATTTGATTCGAATTGAATCAGAGGAAACGGCCGCGGCAGAGCTGGTCATCGCGTGTTGATTGAGGACGAAGCGCGGAGGTGGCAGTGGGATCCATCTGTCAGCGAGGGGGTGTGGCCGCGCGCGGTAAGAAACAAAGGGGGAGAGGGGAAAACCCGGGTGGGCTGCTGGGATGCTAGTTGGGCTGCGCCAATTGGCTGGTCTGATCTCTTTTTTTCCTGAAAGCATTTTTCTTTTTCTGTTTGATTTTCCAAATGAGATTTGAAAAGCTCAAATCAATTCTATTTGAATTCAAAAAAAATGACCAGATTTTTTTACTGTGATCCTAGTGTCAAAAAGTGTGTCAAACACAACAAAGCGTTCAAAAACTATTTTGAGGTTATAAAATAATATAAAAACCAAGCCCCATATGTATATAATAAAAGGGGTATAAATATGGTTTTATTTAGGGTTTTGTTTTGAAAATTTTGTTGCAAGATCAAAATGCTAGGGTGATATGAATGCAATGACATGACTTTGCATTTGATGAAATTTGGGATGTTACACCAGTACAAGCAAGTCCAGCACCACGAAGTAGTGGTGCATCCGTGATCACACACACATCTGGTACCCCGACAACCTCCACGCCCTTGCTCCAGCAAAGCAGAGGAAGCAGCAAATCCTTGCTCCAAAAAATCCACCAGGAACATGTATCTCGCTAGTCCAAGACCATGGGGTAATAATACTAGAGGAGGAGAGAGATCCTTCACGAGGAGGTGTGAGTGAGATGTGAGAGGTGGGGTGCCTTTTATAGGAGGAGGGGCATCCAAGGGCCATGGCCGGCGACCAAGGTGGGTTCCTCCACCTCTTCCTCCATTATGTGAGTGGGCCGCCTACTCACACAAATGCCACTCCATTTTCTCCACTCAAAATCCATTAAATTTCCACCAAATTTAATGTAAACTCTCATTTAATAAAAATCATTTTATTTATTTATTCAGAATTATGTTAATTACATTAATTAACAAACATTCACATAAAACCCCTTTCTACATTTCAATTTCACATGCAGAACCAATTTATTCAATTTCACTCGAAACAATTACGATATCCATTGAAATAATTCCAGTGCTTTGATATTATTTATTTGGTATTTCATTTGCTCCAAATGGTGTCGGTATCCCTTAAGTGTGTCACCCTACGGTTTGTGACTAATGTAGACATGATCGAGACCCCTCTCTGATTGGACATGGAGATCTGTACTGACTCCTACACATTCAACGATGACTTCTTGTGATCGTGTGAACCTTTAACATTGTAACTAAATCCCTTTGTCTTGTGATATTTTACATGTCTCAGATTCGATCATCGGTATACCCATACCTAGTTTAATCTCATTGCCGACATGTACTCTTTTCTCATTCCCGTGATATAACATTCTAGCGATCCACATCACTTGCTTGCAAGCTATATCAATGCGATATCACTGAGAGGGCCCATAGTATATCTCTCCATCATCGGGATGGACAAATCCCACTCTTGATCCATGAGCTTCTACATAACACTATCGGAGTATCTGAACTCACCTTTATAGTCACCCTGTTATAGTGTGAAGTTTGATGTTATCAAGCTACTCTTCCGGTGTTAGTGATCGACATGATCTCATGGTCTAAGGACTAAAGTTACTTTGTAATGATGTTATAGTAATCTAAACTTAATAACTTTGATCGTATTACTATACTTTTGTTGAATGTTCATCACACCATTCCACCAATGTTATGACCTCGTTATTAACAACATCCAATGTCCATGATCAGGAAACCTTGATCATCTTGTTAATCAACGAGCTAGTTTATATGAGAGGCATAACTAGGAACTCTTTATTTGTTTATTAAACACACATGTATTGATGTTTCCGATTAATATAATTATAGCATGAGAAATAAACATTTATCATAAACAAGAAATAAGATAATAACCATTTTATTATTGCCTCTTAGGCATATTCCCTTCATTTTCTGTAGAAAAAACCAAAGGGCGAGAAGAGAGACTATGAGCAAAGTGGAGGAAACTCAAGAGGGAGCGAAGAGGAGGAGTCAATGGCGATGCAGTATCACAACAAAGTTGTGATGGCTTCCTAACATGGGGTACAGGGTACAATCAACTACTAGTACAGAGTAGTAGTACTATTATATATGCATGGAAAAAAATTATTTTATCTCTCCTTCACTTCCTCATCACCATCCAATACCATGGCCAACTGATCTCTCCCTCGTCCAAAATGTGGCACTGTACACGTGTGTCGACCTTCCTTGTTCGGCGGCTCCGTGTCAGTATCTGGCTTAGTCAGGTGCGTCCTGCGTTGGTGTGCATAATAAGGAACCATTTTGCAGCTTCACGACAAAAAGTAGTAATCCCTCTGACCCATATTTGTTGACTTAGATTCATCTAGATACAAATGTATCTAGTCATGTTTTAGTGATAGATACATCTGTATCTAGACAAATTTGAGTTAACTAATATGGGTCGGAGGGAGTAGTACTGCTTAGCAGTTCACATTTCCCATTTTTGAAATTTTCAATTCCTTCCCAAACATCTAGAGGGAAGGTTATTCAAAAGATAGTGATGCACAAGGGATTGTTTATACGGAGTACTACAATATTACTGTATGCAGTACGTAGTATCGCATCTGATGCACTTCATTATAATCTAGCTACCTTTCCTACCAGTACTCTGTAGTACTCGATTCTCATTTCATTTCACACCCTGCGAACAGGAAGCACCAAGCACACCAGCAACACGCTGGTTCGAAAGTGAGGAGTTTTTTTGGATGAAGCAAGTACAGTAGTACAAAGGGGGCTCAGCTGCTTGCTCGAGAAGCAGTCAGACCCGACTGCTTTTCCTTACTGAATTTTAGGGCCCTTTGTGCTAAATGTATGGACATCTATGTAATTTTCTACTTGCATGTAGAAAAAAATGACCTTGATTCAAAAAGAATGAAAAAATAAATGAGTTTAAGCTAATTTGCCCAAGTTAATTCCCAAGCAAAGTTTGGACCATGTTTCACTTATTACCATGTTTTATGAGTTCTTAAGCTACCTAGCTAACTTGGCCCATTTAAATGAGTTTAAGCTGATTTTCCAATGTTAGGTAAAATTTGAACCAAAAATTATAAGTGGTACAATATTGCTCTCAAAGTTCTACAAATATCTTTTGAAGGTACCGACCAGCGCATTCAATATATCGAAAACCATCATTTTTTAAGATTCAACTTCTTTCTAACAATTTGCATGTATAAATAATCGACCTTATTTTGAAAATAATCAACCAACATATAATGTTAACAATAAAAGAATCTACATGGCGTGCTGTTACGTTTACTACTTTCCACGAAGGAAGAAATATTAGTTTTGACAATTTTTAGAAGATAAACATGAGTATGAACATTCTCAAATTTCAAGACGAACGACCAATGTCATGGCCATACTACATCATACTTTATGTTGAGGAGATCTCATATCCAAGAATTTGCACGCCGCCAAATTTGGCCATATCTTGAAAACAATCGAAAATAAGTAGTATGAAGAGCAAGGAGCCAAACCCGAGTATTTTCCTTGCTTAATTTTAAGGTGCTTCGTGCTAAATGTACGAACCTCTATGTAATTTTCCCGTTTTAAAGTCCGTGATGTAAAATGTACTCCCACCGTCCAAAGTAAGTGGGAAATTTAAACGAATTCAAGCTTATTTGTCAATGAGTATGAAAATTCTTGGATTTCAAGCCAAACGACCAACGTGATGGCCGTATATACATCATACTTTATGTTAATGATGATCCCATATCCAAGAATTTGTATGCCGCCAAGTTTGGCCAAATTTTGAAAAAAAATTGAAGAGTAAATAGTATGGAGAGTATGGCTCGATCAGCTGCTCTCTCGAGAAGGAACTAACCCAAATATTTTCCTTGTTTAATTTGAGGGTACTTCGTGCTAAATGTATAGAACTATTTTTCCTTTGTTAGGTCCTTGATGTAAAATATACTCCCATTGTCCAAGTAAGTGGTAAATTTAAAAACATTTAAGCCTAGTTGTCGATGATTATGAACATTCTTGGATTTCAGCCCGAACGAGCAAGGTCATGGCCATATCCACATTAAACTTTACGTTGATAATCTCATATCCAAGAATTTGCATGCTGCCAAATTTGACCACATTTTGAAAACAATCAAAGAGGAAGTAGTATGAAGAGTATGGTTCGATCTTATGTGTGCTCTCTCGATAAGGATCCGAACCCAACTGTTTTAATTAAATTTATGGACCTCGATGTGATTTTTCCCTGTTTAGGTCCTTGATATAAAATCTAATCCCATCCTCCAAGCAAGTGGTAAAATTAAAACTATATTAAGCATAGTTGTCAATCAGTATGAACATTCTTGTGTTTCAAGTCGGATGACCAAGGTCATGGCCATATCTACATCATACTTTATGTTGATGACCTCATATCCAAAAATTTGCATGCCGCCAAAATTGGCCATATTTTGAAAACAATCGAAGAGGAAGTAGTATGAAGAGTATGGCTCGATTAGCTGATCTCTTGATAAGGAGAAGACACGATTGTTTTCCTTGCTTAATTTTAGAGTGCTCCATGCTATATCTATGGACCTCAACGTATTTTTTTCCTTTTTAGGTCCTTGATATAAAATGTACTCCCACCGTCCAAGTAAGTGGTAAAATTTAAACGATATTAAGCCTAGTTTTCAATCGGTATGACCATACTTTGATTTCAAGCCAAACGACCAAGGTCAAGGCCATATCTACATCATACTTTACGCTCAAGATCACATATCCAAGAATTTTCATGGCGCCAAATTTGTCTATATTTTGGCAAAAAATGAAGAGGAAGTAGTATGAAGAGTATGGCCATATCTACCTCGATGTGATTTTCCCTTGTTTAGGTCCTTGATGTAAAATGTACTCCCAACATTAGTGTAAAATTTTAACTAGAGGAGTACAAGTAAATGCGATAGATTGATCTTAAAATTGTTCAAAAATCTTTCTAAGCTAACTGGGAATTCAGTACAGAAAAACCACCGAGAGTTCTAAAAAATTCAAGTTCTTAGCTATGCAAGAACTTGGCATGGTGGAGTGACCATATTTGGTAGAAGTACATGGGTGCCTCTTGGCATTGTGAACAATATTGCCACTAGGAGTTTCCCCCTGTTCAAAAAAAATTTGGGAGCGAGAAGAGACAGAGAACACGCTGGAAGCAGCGCAAGAGCAACGACTAGGAGGATTTTAAGGCAGTGAGATATCAGAGCAAAACTGTCAACACCCGGATTTTTAATCCCAGATGCCTGTCATGCCATACATTGCAATCCTAGGATTACCATTTTTGCGAGACATAACAGATTGGTACCATAGTTCATCATCCATTACAAACCATAATAAAGGTATTGCAACAAATAAAGGATCTCATGATCCACTCTTAATACATTCAAGGCAGCAAGGGAACCCATACTAAGGTATATAAACTTCCAGTCAAGCCCTACCAAAATTCGGGTATTGTGGTTGTACGGTAAAATTGGAATGGTATCGTATCCAGACAACCATCAGTTTATAAAAGGGCTAAGGCTCATGCCTCAACATTTTCATCATCAAAGTCACCTTGTGTTCACTAACACATGTCAAAACATTTCATTAGAATGAGTCATCATTCTAAGGTTTTCATAACCATTTTCACCAAGTATTCCCATATAAAGTGATCAAGTTTTATGCTTACCACTAGCAACTAAAGTTGGGGGTAAACACTAGTGAGGGGTGATAATCAAGTGTGAATTATCTAAGTTCAATCTCATGCCTCAGGATGACATCAAGATCTACCTAACTTAGGCCAAGTTTTATGCTCTTTATGCTACCTCTAAATCTTTCCCAAAACTTCACAAACACTACCTAAAGGTAAACAAAGGATTTTGATAAAGAAATAAACTAATAAAGCTTGCAAGTAAAACTGGGATGTGGTATCATCAAGTGGTATAACCAAGGCATGCCTAATGCATTGCATAGGTTATCTTGTGTAGTGAGGCTTGCATTAGATAGCTTGCATAGGTAACATGCAAGTGGTAGCTTGCTAGGATGGCTTGCAAAGTTGCAAGTGTAAGCTTGCCTTGTGCATAGCAGTGGTTGAAGTTCTCCTCGGCTTCTTCCTCGTAGTAGTCTCCTTACTCTTCGTATCCTTGGTCGGTACTACCATCGATAAATAAATATGAAGTACACAATCACCAAACAATACTTAACTACTTATATTTAGAACACAAGGGTTTACACTAGATGATCTAGCATCATCACAATCATCACAAGAAATAAGGCAATAGTTTTATTTATTTTATTTTAGAAAAGTAATTTCTACTCATTGAAAAACTACTTAAGATTTAATATTATCCAATTAAAACATGGGATCATGTTGATACATGTCATCACCACATATTTCAGTACTTGGGAATTTGATTTAAAGTGGTGAAACAATTTAATAAGGTTTAACCTTTTTATTTTAATTAAATAAAGTGACTAGAAATGCCTATGGGGCATTCCTTTATTGCTTGTCCATTATTACTGCAAGTAAACCTAGATACTTTTATATATTCAGAAAGGTCTTATCAAATATGATTTTTGAGAGTTGGAATCAACTCAAAACATTTATGGTTGAATTTTGAAAAATGTTTGAATGCATCAAAGTATCTGCCTTGTTATTTTTACTATAGGTGATCTATAATTCCAAATGATTTGAATACAACGGGCTTGGATTAAGAATTTCCATACCTTTCTAACAAAATTAGTTTCATGCAATTTGGTTCAGTAAAACTCTCCAGATTGAATTTTGAATCTACTGCCAGAACTATATTTAAAATTAAATAGATAAATCAAATTTCAAACTACCGGGTGGCGCGGGAGTGCTAGCTGGGCCGGCCCACTGCGCACAGCGCACACGCGAACTGGTTAAGTGGTGTATCCACACGTCAGTGAGACAGGGGTGCAAAGGGGTACGGGCTAACTACAGCCGTAGGATTAGAGAAAGGATCAACGGCTCACAGCCATCATCCTCGTCCAACAGAACACGATGGGGGCTAACCCTAGCGCGGCCAGTGGGGGTCTGGGGCGGCTCACTGGGGCTCAGGTGATGGTCGGTGATGGGGGCGAATGATGAAGTCGACAACGGTGGTTTTCCTGGTACTGGCGGCTCCTCCTGGGGTGGCTCCAATCGACGGCGCCCTTCTCCTCCAGTAGCGGCAGGCTCCGGCGAAATTCTGGCAATGTTGCATTCGTATTGCTCCGGGAAGAAGTGGGCACGATCAGTGAGATGTGGGGAGTGGAATGGTGTGAGAAATTCGAGCGGGGGAGGCCTCTATTTATACTGCAATGAGGTAACCGAAGGGTGCGGGCTGAGCTCGTCGCGGTCGGCATTACAGTGAGCTAACGGCATGGCTGAAGGTAGGGGATGGTGCGCGGTCTCCTGGCGATGCTCAACGGCTTGATGGCGAGGCGTGGGGCGGTGCGGTTCGGTCGGAACGCGTCGACACTCTGAGTAGCACCGACGACATTTTTGATGGCGCACAGTGGCTATGGGTCACGCGGCAACGAACGGGGTTGTCTGGTGGTCTCCTGGGACGGTGGTGATCACGTAGACTGGCGGCAAAGGCGGCGTGCGGTCTGTGTGAGCGTGTCGAGCGCGGCGCTCTGGCGCGCTCTGGACATGGTCGCAGAGACATGGGCGCATGCATTCTCTGTGGTCCAGTGCCTGGCAGGGGTCGAGGGCTAGACAGGGGGTGGCGGTGGATGGTGGCGTGCGTCCTGGACACGGTGGCTAGGCGCGACGCTTGCTCTGGCTAGATAGCCATGGTCGACTAGCAAGGGTGCTCTCGGGTTGGCACGGCATGGTGCAATGGTATAGGTCTAGGTTAGTTCAATGTGTTGGTTGTCACTGGGGGATACAAGGGTGATCAATGGTGAACAATGGTTGAGGTGATCACTGCTCAAAACGGTGAAGTTTGGCCAAATTGATTTTCTGTCTCTAAGTGCTTGATGAAATGGCCAAAAGAAATTCAAATTTAAATTTTGGATGAACCTTGGTGGGTGCAATGGTCACATACTAGGTAGTCTCTGGTTGATTGGATTTGTCAAGGTGCACTGGTTTGGTTGGGTTTTGATAAATGATGATCTTCCCATATAAACTAGATTCAATTTTCAAATGTCATTTGAATAGGGCTGCCAAATATTTCCGTGGGTTTGCAATGTAGGCTTGGTTCACTTTCACTTGGTCTAGCAAGGGGTGAAAATAAATTGTTTCTATTTGAAATCTTGGACTAGAAACACTCATAGTGGTCTCGTGAGCAAGATTGACAAAAATGACCATTTGCTTGTTTTGTTTGTTTTTGAATTTCTATTGATTTGATTCTGCTTGGAAATAATTTAGATCATGTTGTTTTCATCTTTAAACCAATCCTTAACATTCACAACACTCAAACAAGTTCATTCATGCATTCATACATTCATCACATACACATATGCATTCATATGGATTTAATTAACAAAAGTTTTTGTTAACCCTAATTTTGGGTAATTGGAATTGATAACCTTGATTAATATTTTCGGGATATTACAAAAACCATGATGGGTTCCTGACACGAGGTACATGGTACAGACGTACAATGAGTAGTAGTAAAAAAATTGTGTTTTCTCTCTCCTTCAAGTACTCATCACCATCCCCAAACCCCAGCCGACTGATCTCTCCCTCATCCAATACGTGGCACTCCGCACGTGCGTCGACTTGCCTTGTCGTTCCATTTCACACCCTGCGCGACCCGCAACACGCTGGTTCAAAAGTGAGGAGCGTTTTTTGTGTGTGTGAAGCAAGTACAGTAGTACGGTATGGCTCAGCTGCTCGCTGGAGAAGGAGTGGACCTGACTGCTTTTCTTTGCTTAATTTTAGGGGCCTTTGTGCTAATTTTTGGATCTCTATGTAATTTTCTATTAGTTGAGGTCTTCGATGTACACTGTACTCCCACCGATTGTGTCAAATTTTAACTACGAGTAAGCGCAATATATTGCGCTTAAAATTTTCCAAAAAACTTTTGAAGCTAACTAGGAATTCAGTATATCGAAAAACATCGAAAGTTCTAAAAATTTCAAGTTCTTGTTGTGCATCCGCATCCTAACAAAGTTGACATAGTTTTGTTAACATTCAAATAAAGAGTAAAAAGTATAATAATTTTTGTGTGGCGTTTTCTTATTAATTATTCTCTAGTTTCAAATCAAACTAAACGACGAAGGTCATGCCCTTATCGACATCATATGTTTATTTAAGATAGAGTTCCAAAATCTTCTATATTGGGTTCATCTTGTTGTAGTAATCCGCTTTGCTAGCAGGAGTTCCCAAATATAAGGAAAAGGATTATGTTAATTTTCCATGTAACATGAGTGTTTTGTCTATAAAGAATGTATGAAGTGTATGAATCGAAATGCCACACTCTGTTTTCAAACAGAGTGGACGACCATGCTCTTACTCACGATTCCCAAGTTCCTTGAGTTTTATAGCTTCTTATTAGTAAAACCCCGCCACTTAAATTACTCAATTTATTAAAATTACCAATTTATAAGTGACAAGAATGTTTTTCAATTTATAGGAATAGGAAAAAAATTCAATTTTGTAAGTGACAAACTCAGGATCGAAAAAATTTGCATGTAGAAAAAAAATTCAATTTGCATCTGGAAAAGTTTAACCTTGATTCGGAAACAATAAAGATAAATGAAAAAAATCGCACAACGTCCTATGACTTGTAATTCTTGCTGTGAAAGATGATAATCATGAAAATTCACAACTTAAAAAAAACAAAATCCTTCAAAATATATCCTGCCATGTATGAACATTCTTGGACTTTAGGCCGAATGACAAGGGTAAATGGCCATAATTTGTGGTAATGTTCGATCCATACTTGGTAGGTGGGTGTATCTTGGCATGGTGAACAAAAATGCTGGTAAATAATAGGAGTTTCCAAGTTTTATGAGTAAAAAAACATTTTGGATTTTAGAAACAAAAATAATTAATGTTTTCCTTTAAATTAAAGCAAGTCATATCCACATCATATACTTTATGTTGATGATCTCATATCAAAGAATTTGCATGCCACCAAATTTGGCCATATGTTGAAAACAATTGAAGAGGAAGTAGTATGAAGACTATGGCTCGATCAGCTGCGTTCTCTCTCTCGAATGAGCCGAACCCAACTTTTTTCCATGCTTAATTTTAGGGTGCTTCGTCCTAAATGTATGGACCTCAATGTGATTTCCCCTTTTTAGGTCCTTGATGTAAAACGTACTCCCATCTTCCATGTAAAATTCGAACCTAAAAGTAAGTAATAAAATTTAAATGAATTTAAGCTTAGTTATCACAATGAGTATGAACATTCTTGGATTTCAAGCCGAACGACCAAGGTCATGGCGTTATCTACATCATACTTTATGTTGATGATCCCATATCCAAGATTTGCATGCTCCAAAATTTGGCCATATTTTTGAAAACTATCAAAGAGGAAGTAGTATGAAGAGTATCACTCGATCAGCTACTCTCTCGAGAAAGATCTGAACCCGACTATTTTCCTTTCTTAATTTTAGGGTTCTTCGTGCTAAAATTATGGACATCGATGTAATTTTACCTTTTTAGGTGGTTGATGTAAAATATATTCCCACCTTCCGTGTAACATTTGAACCTAAAAGTAAGTGGTTAAATATAAATAAATTTAAGCTTAGTTGTGAATGAGTATGAACATTTTTGGATTTCAAGCAGAACCACCAAGGACATGGCCATATCTATATCATACTTTATGTTGATGATCTCATATCCAAGAATATTCATGCCGCCATATCTGGCTATATTTTGAAAATAATTGAAGAGGAATTATAATGAAGAGTATGGCTCAATCAACTGCTCTCTTAGGAAGGAGTCGATCCGACTATTTTCCTTGATTAATTTTAGCGTGCTTCATGCTAAATGTACGGACCTCAATGTGATTTTCCATATTTTAGTTCCTTGATGTAAAACGTACTCCCATCGCCCGTGTAAAATTCGAACCTAAAAGTAAGTGGTAAAACTTTAATGAATTTAAGCTTAATTGTCACAATGAGTATGCACATTCTTAGATTTCAAGCTGAACTACCAAGGTCATGGCGTTATCTACATCATATTTTATGTTGATGATCCCATATCCAAGATTTGCATGCTTCCAAATTTGGCCATATTTTGAAAACTATCAAAGAGGAAGTAGTATGAAGAGTATGGCTCGATCAGCTACTCTCTCGAGGAGCCAAACCTGACTGTTTTTCTTACTTAATTTTAGGGTGCTTCGTGCTAAAAGTATGGACATCGATGTAATTTTTCTCTTTTTAGTTGTTTGATGTAAAATGTACTCCCACCATCCATGTAATAGTTGAACCTAAAAGTAAGTGGTTAAATTTAAACAAATTTAAGATTAGTTTTCAATGAGTATGCACATTTTTGGATTTCAAGTAGAACGACCAAGGACATGGCCATATCTACATCATACTTTATGTTGATGATCTCATATCGAAGAATATGCATGCCACCAAATATGACCATATTTTGAAAACAATCAAAGAGGAATTAGTATGAGAGTATGACTTCATTAGCTGCTCTCTCGGGAAGGAGTCGATTCGACTGTTTTCCTTGTGCTTCATGCGAAATGTATGGACCTTGATGTAATTTCCATTTTTAGGAACTTGATGTAAAATATACTCACACCGTCCAGTAAGTGGTAAAATTTAAATGAATCTAAGCTTAGTTGTCAATGAGTATGACATTATTGGATATCCATCCAAACAACCAAGGTCATGGCCATATCTACATCATAGTTTATGTTGATGATCCCATACCCAAGAATTTACATTCCTTCAAATTTGTCCATATTTTGAAAACAATTGAAGAGGAAGTAGTATGAAAAGTATGGCTCAATCAGCTGCTCTCTCGTGAAGGAGCCAAATATGATTGTTTTCCTTGCTTAATTGGAGGGTCCTTTGTGCTTAATGTATGGACCTCGATGTGATTTTCCCTTGTTTAGTTCCTTGATGTAAAATGTATTCCCACCGTCGGTGTAAATTTTTTACTAAAGGAGTACAAGTAAATGCAATAGTTTTTTCTTAAAATTTTCCAAAGATATTTCTAAGCTAACTAGAAATTCAGTACATCAAAAGCACTAAGAGTTCTAGAAAATTTAAGTTCTTAGCTATGCAAGAACTTGGCGTGGTGGAGTTACCATATTTGGTAGCAGTACACGGGTGCCTCTTGGCAAGGTGAAAAATATTTCCACTAGGAGTTTCCTGTGTTGAAAAAAATCTAGGAGCAAGAAGATACGATGAGCACGCAGGAGGCAACATGAGAGCAGCGAAGAGGTGGATTTAAAGGCGGTGCGATGTTAGAGCAAAGCTGTGATGGGTTCCTGACATGAGGTACATGGTACAGTGAGTAGTATACAAGTAAATTTCTGGACCTTTACTATATATGCACGCAAAACAAATTGTGTTTTCTGGCTTCGGGAACTTCGAACTTTTTTCTGGCATGGTGTGATTTTCCTTACGATTATGTCATGGATACTGATAGGAAAAAACAGTAGCCCCTAAAACTTGGGGCTAGCACTGCAGGCTAGAGCATTTAAGATATAGTTCAACTTTTCTGTTATTATTCCTTTTTGCAGAAGTGTCTATGTTAACTTCCGCGTTAGACATGCCTTGTTAGACACCAGGACAGAGGAGTCGATCTGACAACCGCAGGAGAACCGCCGACCGCTCAACCCATCTTTTTTGGATGAGAAACCGCCTGCCCCTCATCGTGCCCTCTTCTGCTCCAGTCGCTTGTGTATGATCGTAGCCCTTCTCCACCCTTCCAGAAAGGTAGCCACCACTAACCACCCCCACTAATATTCTACAGTTCTCTTCCCTAGAATGACATTCGACAGTGTTCATCCATCTAGAGCGATGACGCATAATAGACCAGAGCGCTACAGCCAAGCAATGGGATTTGTCAACATCCACTACGGACTGCTGAGAAACATCACCAGTTGCGCCGAACTTCTGAGCACTGCTCGCCTGGCTCGTGGCATGGTTTGCATGCGTCGAGGGATTGCGCAAGATCCTAATCTCATTTTTGGTTCGCACACCCTACTTCACTCTGACCCACAGACATGGCCATTCGACCGCGATGAGAAGGTAAAAAGAAGTTCTGCATGATTTTTTAGGATTTGAATCTTTAGATTGTTTCCTATGCCTAAATCCCGTATTAATTGGAACATCTACTTGAGTCCCAACTCTCATCATTTTCGTAGGATCAAGACATTCCATTCATGTAGGTAGTATTCCTATGTTTTACAATTGCTTGTTTTTCACCGGCAAACCTGTGACATTCCTATGTTCTCAATCTCCTGATCCAAAGAGGCCCAAGACTTTTGGTTCAGTGTCCCCCTCTCTCCTCCAAACTGAAAATACAAGAATGACTAGGATTGTCAATAAACGTAACAAATGGTGTATTGGCCAATCAAGTCTGTCCTTATATTTTATATTTCATGTGTTTGACAAACACAAGAATTCTATAAAAAATTTGCTGTTTGGTTTACATGAATACAAAAATGTACGATTTCTTATAAACATGGTCAAATCAAAGTCAAAACTCATGCGAGAGTATAATTATAATGTTATCGTGTCCCTTGGGACCTCATTCATTTGAACCAAACAATTGAGTAGTTCCACCAACATAGGAAAATTTCGTATTCCTACACTTTTACTTTAATCCAAACAAGACCTTATTCCTCAGTGTGTTTTTTTGTATGAATGATTTATTCATCACATTTCCACAAAGCTAGCTTGCCACTTTCCCCTCTGTGGAACAGCTTGCATGCCCCTAGAAATGAAGAAAATCTATTGCAGGGTATTGACGCGGTGCTGATGCCACTAGACAATCCAATAGTAGAAGCATTTGTACCAGTTGATGACATACCAAGAACTTGGGATGATGAATGATTTGAAAACAAGGGTTGCTAGGTTGGTGCCAAAGGAGACTGGATTGCGATGGCAAGGCACCCAGGGCACTGGTACCTCCAAAACGTCTACACTATGGCACTACCGAGCTACCACCTTTGTAGCGTGTTGATATTTCTCCATCGGGTGACCAGTTTTTCCCTAGCCCCCATGCACTTACAGATATAAGCACGCGAGTATGGAGCTACTGAAGATACAGATAACAAGTAGACCGTACAGATTTGACAACCAATATCACTACACGGCGATGGCGGTGTTTGACAAATTCATTAGTACCATAGATTTTCCTTGCGACAAGGACTGGACTATCCTTCGAAATGACTATTTTGCACCACCAAAGTATGTCCATGACATTGCCATAAGTCTAACCGGTGGTCATATTGGTTGCATATACGCGGTGATATAACTGCGAGGATATGTTGTGGTCTGGGAACCAACCAAGTGGAGTGAGTGCCACTATTTAAAAGTAAAATTTATAAATTACTTACAACTCTATTATTAGTGATACTTTTGCTAACTGAAATGCACACACATGTATACTTGCAAGTCCGCGTGTCATACAGGTTCAAGTAATTGAAGAGCTGGCAAACGTCCAAGCTGGTGACGATGCCGAGGATGAAGATATTGTGTCATGCAGTTGGTACTTGACAGATTTTTACTGGGGTGTCATGTGGATTCACACCAGGGGTGCACGAACCAGAAGCCATGGTGATCCAGTGTCATACATGGGTAGAGATCTGCTCGCTCGCTCTGCTGCCACGTTTTCCATAGGGCCATTGATCGGAATGACCCTGTAGCACCGGACTGGATTAGAAGGAATAATATTGATGGGAGATGAGTGTTTGTGGGACTCAATGAGCCATTAATCCTTGACCCCTGTGCTGATGCTGACGAAGCTCTGCCAGTGTTCAAGGAAGACTGTGTGTTTGCTACACACGTGCACTCACAACATCTCCCATAGCCAATTTTAGATTGGAGCCGCATGCACGTCAATGGGGGGGGCTGCCATAGGTTCATCACTTAACTACATGGGAGATGAACATAGGGAGAAAATGTTCGAGGCGCCAATGTGGTTCGTGTCAACCCTGCCTCCAACTTTCCAAAGTTTGACCAAGATGCAGAAAGCATATTATCAGCACTCGCAACATCATTTCTATAGCTAGTAGTAGTCACCATGTAATTTACAATGCTACGTACATACTACTTTCATACTGTATTGTAGTATCAACACTTGCAACATCATATCCATTATTGCTTGTAGGCACCATGTAATATACGTTCGTATTATGTGTTTGATGTTTCCCTATTCAAGCACTCAAGCTGCCATGTCCAATTTTCTCCAGTAAGTCTAGTAGTACTATATTAGTGGCCGTTGGATTTGCTTATAGGTGGATATTGCGGGGAAAGGAAAAGTTTCTTTGTCCTCAACATACATCTTCCCTCGCTGCATTTATTCCCTCACCAGCCCCAGCTCTAGATATCTCTCACACGCACTCCTTGTCTCTCTACTTTTATCGCCATTGCACTTCCCTCCACTAACGACCACCACTGCTGCAACTTACTCGTCTTAGGCGGGTCGGTGGCGGCCGGAGGCCCCTGTAACCTCATCTATAGAGTCGTTGCATCCCTCAGACATCGCAGTGGCAGTGCGGTATGTACATAATCCCCGAAACCCTTGATCTTGATGATGAGATGCATTCAAGATTTTATTGGCGGTTGGTTAACATTGGTTTGGTGTGGATTACTAGTAGCTCTCATCTAGTAGTATAGTTTTACACATGCAAGCAATTTCTAGGGCGAGATCTATGGTGAACTATAATAATAAGTTCAAAATTTGTATTGATCGATCGACGACTGATGATGGTTTTGGAGGCCACTCGGCATGTTTTGCTTGGTTGGTCTCAGGGGCGGAGGTCCCTTTAACCTGGGCAAGTTAGGGCAGTTGCTGCCCTACCCTGATTTTTGCCTGAATTTCAAGTATATGTATGCATCTCTAGCATCGTGTCACATCCCAAAATTTTCCAAATTTTGTAATGTGAAAAATAAATAAACAAAATAAATAATTGTTGAAGTTTAGGGTAAAAAGAAACTTTTTGTTTCTAAATGGAAACTTAAAAACCCCATCTTGAACAAACTTTGAATAATGTTTGAATCCAACTAAATTCAAAGCAAGTGGAATGCTTCCTTCATAAAAGCATCTTAAAAATTTAAACACTTGGAAAATAAACCAAAACCCTAAAACCCTAATGGAATAAAATCATTTCCAATATATCTCTAAGACCATGGATTTGACCCATATAAAAATTTGTCAACAAACATTTACAAATGATCAAGAATGACAAATAGAAATATTATAAAACCATATAAATTGATTTCACTTAATTTGGAGCCATAGGTAAAATCTTAAGGATTTAATAAGATAAGGGAATTAAATTTCCAAAGCTAATAAAGCACCTATCTAGAAATCTATACCAAATGGTGATAAAATAATCCTATAGATATTTAAAAGGATAAATAAATATTAAATAAGATTTTACAAATTGGAATCACCAAGTTTGGACTTATAAATAAAAAAGATATGGATTCTTATAAAATAGAGAAAGAAATATTAACTGAAGAATATTTAAAGACCAAATTAAATCTTGGCCTAATCCATAAGCAAATGGAATGAATATAATCCAAATCCAAATAAAATAAAAGGAAAAAGAATTTTCCAAATAAAATAAAGTGCCATTAACCAAATTCTATTTCTATCTGAATAAAGACAAATCTCTAATAAGAATGATTATTTAAATCATGAGAAAATAATATTTGGAATTTACCCAAGTGGATTAAAAGTCATTTAATTAACTTAAATGGGATCAAAGAAATCAACTAAATAAAATATATGGAATTAAACCCATATTTAATTTCATTAAGACAAATACCAAATTTAAATGATTAATAAATCATATTAAAAATGTTCCAAATAATTCAAGGTGAATTATTTGACACCCTAATAAATAAATAAAACCTACTGAAAAGATTTGGAAAGATTTAGATTTCAAATGAAGTTTGAAAACATTATTAAATCTTATTTGAATAAATGCAAGGGCCTATTTTAAATAATTAAACGACCCTAAAAAGAATAAAAGAAATATTCTAAATTTGACTTTAAAATGTATTAATAAAGAATATTTGAATATACTCAAAGTTTGGTTGAAGTTTGAACTCAAATAGTGCTTAGTTTGTTTGAATAAAAATCAAAACAGATAAATTGAAAAAGAAAAAGAAAAACAATCAGTACAAAAAAATGAAAGAATCCAGCCTAGCCAGCAAGCCTAGCCCACTGGCCCAACTAGCATTCTTCCCCTCCCGCAGGAAAACGATTCGAACCAGAAACTTAACCCGCGCACTCGCCGACAGATGGACCCAACCCTTCCTCTCTCTCTTTCGCTGACGCCCAGACCCCACTACCACCTAATCGTCGTCCTCACCCGCGGTGACCGCGCCTTCCCTCCTCGACCGTTTTTGGCGGAAATTATCAGCATCAATACGCGTTGATGGCGCAGTAATCTCTCCTCGCGATCATGCCCGACAAATCCCCTCTCTCTTCTCTCTCTTTCCCCTCAAACCCCGCTGCCAAAGAGCCACCAGGCTGCCTCGAATTTGCCTTGCACTGTCGCGGCCTCCGACGAACTCCGACGGCGATTCCGGCCATCCTCCACCGCGCCTTGCCCCCTTGATCACGCTAGCTTGTTCCCCATCAACCACTGCATCTCCCAGTAGTCTCAGCTTCCTCGCGCTTGACCCACAGCGTCGGCAACGACGACAGCTGAGCATCGCCGCCGTCTGCCTCGACTCCGGCGAGTCCTCCTAGTAAGCATAGACCCCCCTACCCTCCTTTTGATGCTCACATGTCCGTGACTCTAGTACGAAGCTAACCGCATCCTCTCTTCGCTCTCCCATGCCTTGTAGCAACATCCCCGATGATGATAGACTGCACCCGTCGCCAGGAGCAACTCCGGCGAGAGATTGCTGACCCGTCCGTGCACCCCCTGCCCTGCGACAACCACGTTGAGCATCAGTACGTCGTGGCGATTCTGGTGAGCTACTCCTCTGTCTCCCTTGCTTCCTAAATCACCGGTGACTGCACCGTCTGACCGCGCCGCCACCAACCACCGCCGCCAGCGCCGCCACTTTGTGGTCAAATAGATCAGGGCCATTCGATTTAGATCGGACGCGTAGAAACATGTGACTTAAGCGAAAGGGTAAGCACTTCTGTGTGCCGCACGATCTGTTTAGATCCAACGCACCGCATAGGTTGATCCGAACGAATCGGTACCGCCCAATCAAAACATTCCACGTGGCACTGACTCTGTTATAAAAACCAGGAAATGTTCTATGAGATATTTAAACTTGCAAAATTCATAACTTTTGATCCAAATAAAAGGACAAATCTCTAATAAGAATGATTATTTAAATCATGAGAAAATAATATTTGGAATTTACCCAAGTGGATTAGAAGTCATTTAATTAACTTAAATGGGATCAAAGAAATCAACTAAATAAAATATATGGAATTAAACCCATATTTAATTTCATTAAGACAAATACCCAATTTAAATGATTAATAAATCATACTAAAAATGTTCCAAATAATTCAAGGTGAATTATTTGACACCCTAATAAATAAATAAAACCTACTGAAAAGATTTAGATTTCAAATGAAGTTTGAAAACATTATTAAATCTTATTTGAATAAATGCAAGGGCCTATTTTAAATAATTAAAAGACCCTTAAAAGAATAAAAGAAATATTCTAAATTTGACTTTAAAATGTATTAATAAACAGTATTTGAATACACTCAAAGTTTGGTTGAAGTTTGAATTCAAATAGTGCTTATTTGTTTGAATAAAAATCAAAACAGATAAATTGAAAAAGAAAAAGAAAAACAATCAGTACAAAAAAATGAAAGAATCTAGCCCAGCCAGCAAGCCCAGCCCACTGGCCCAACTAGCCCATCTTACCCTCCCGCAGGAAAACGATTCGAACCAGAAACTTAACCCGCGCACTCGCCGACAGATGGACCCAACCCTTCCTCTCTCTCTTTCGCTGACGCCCAGACCCCACTGCCACCTCATCGGCGTCGTCACCCATGGTGACCCGCCTTCCCTCATCGATCGTTTCTGGCAGAAATTATCAGAATCAATACGCGTTGATGGCGCAGTAATCTCTCCTCGTGATCACGCCTGATAAATCCCCTCTCTCTTCTCTCTCTTTCCCCTCAAACCCCGCTGCCAGAGAGCCACCAGGCTGCCTCGAATTTGCCTTGCACTGCCGCAGCCTCCGACGAACTCCGACGGCGATTCCGGCCATCCTCCACCGCGCCTTTCCCCCTCGATCATGCTAACTTGTTCCCCATTAACCACTGCATCTCCCAATAGTCTCAGCTTGCTCGCGCTTGACCCACATCGTCGGCAACGACGACAGCTGAGCATCGCTGCCGTCTGCCTCGACTCCGGTGAGTCCTCCTGGTAAGCATAGACCCCCTTGCCCTCCTTTTGATGCTCACATGTCCGTGACTCACGTACGAAGCTAACCGCATCCTCCGTTCGCTCTCCTGTGCCCTGTAGCAACGTCTCCGACGACGACAGACCGCACCCGGCGCCAGGAGCAACTCCGACGAGAGATTGCCGACCCGTCCATGCGCCCCCTGCCCTGCGACAACCACGTTGAGCATCAGTACATCGTGGCGATTCTGGTGAGCTACTCCTATGTCTCCCTTGCTTCCTAAATCACCGGCGACTGCACCGCCTGACCGTGCCGCCGCCAACCACCGCCGCCAGCGCCGCCACTTTGTGGTCAAATAGATTAGGGCCATTCGATTTAGATCGGACGCATAGAAACAGGCGACTTAAGCGAAAGGGCAAGCACTGCTCTGTGCCACACGATCTGCTTAGATCCAATGCACCGCGTAGGTTGATCCGAACGAATCGGTACCGCCCAATCAAAACATTCCACGTGGCACTGACTCTGTTATAAAAACCAGGAAATGTTCTATTAGATATTTAAACTTGCAAAATTCATAACTTTTGATCCACACATCCAAATTTTGCAAATTTTATATCAATGGAATCAGCAACACAAACCCTACCCAGCCATGCACTTTGTTTAGTAAATTGAATCTGGTAAAATGGTTATTTTTGCAGAAACTTGTATAGGCATAATTTGAATATAAAATTCATTCTAAAATTTTTTTTGTGATAAAAACTTTGGCAAATGAATTTTTTTGAACCTACTGACCATAGAAACCAACTTGTGGATTCAAAAACATATTTTGTAAAGCAAGAGAATAAATCTTTGAGTTAAAGCATTTCTAGTCACATAAAAATATTGTTTATTTGTTAAAAATACTTTTTGGAGAAAAACCTTTGGGAAATGTTTTGGATTAAACTCTCTGATCCCAAACACCAAGTTTTAGAATTAAAAATGTATTTGCTGAACCCTATAAAAATTATTGCTTTGCTAAAGGCATTTCCAGCCACATAAAATATTGATTTGGTTTAAAAATGATTTATAAGTAAAATCTTTTACAAAAGGTTTTTACCACTTTTATAAAATTATCAATAGGTGTTTTAGAATGTTTATAACCTATTAGAAACCACTTTTCCAAATAAAACAATCTTTAGCATGCTTGCATGCATTGTTTTGTTTCTATTATTTTATGTGATGTTGCTTGAATGGTAGATTGAATCTTTGCTTGCTTGATTGAATTGTGGTGGAATTTGAAGAGTGTGAACATTGCAAGATCAAAGAGTGAACTTATATTCTCTACCAAAAAGGAAAGTGATGCTTCATACTTTTGTCCCATTATTTTCACTATGCATTAGTGATATTTCTAAGTAGGACTTGCATGGAATTTTTGCTAAGTATAAACCATGACATGGGAAATCCTAGTAGATGAAACCTTAGTAGAAATTTCCTAAGTTAAGATTCCTACTACCATCATGCTTAGCTTAGCTAGTAGAAAACATGGGTGGATTATATTCATGTTATGGAATATTTCTAAGTCAAGGACTTGTGTTTTGTTTAATAAAACAACTAAGTGAATGAATCACCTGGGTGGAATGGAAGGAATGGTTTGTGTTGAGTGGTTACACAAGGCCCATTTCTATGGTTTACCTTGTGTATCTCGCTTGTGGAATGCCACCCAGGAACAAAGAGATTTGAGATGTCAAATGTTGAGAAGCTTCAAGTGCAGCCACTTGGCATTATGGGCTCTGCCTGGATCATATAGGTTGCAATAACTTAGCCAAATGGACAGTTGGTGGTAGGGGATGATAGGTTGGAACGCGTCCATTCTAGTATAAGGGAAGGCTTCTGAAAGATCTTGTCTTGGTGAAACCAAGTCTTGTGGGGAAAGTGAACAACCTCTGCAGAGTGTAAAATCTAAGTACTTAGCCATGTCCCTGGTAAAGGACAATTTGACCATCAAGACATGGAAGCTATCAAGAATCTCCTCATCCAAATTTCTAAGTTAAAATTTTGTGGTTGAACAAGGGTTGAAGGATCACCAATTTCTATTCGGAGATGCCTTGGGTGATTTTGTCAAGCAAAAGCTTAGTGTTTTTCAAAATGATAAGGAAAATCTATTTTGAGCAAAGCAAGCCTAAGCTCCACCTAGCCAAATGCATATAGATGTTAGTCTCCACTATACTACCATAGTATCAGTTGCCAATACAATTCAAATGTATTGACCCTTGTGGCTGCAACTTATTATGTTGCAGGTTTGTTTGATGTTAGTGAAGTGTGTTGATTAGGATTATAAGTCTACAACCAACATGATTGCCTGTGGCATTTTGAAGATGAAGGACACCATGCTATAGTTATTTCTGCTGCATTGTAATGAGATAGCCAAATGAGCTATGTAAGATGTAATGAATTATTTTATACCTGGTTATAAAGTTGTATTATGACCTTTGTTCTTGATATTACATCTTAACTGAGGATGCTAGCTATTGATCCAAGGACTAGCATTGTAAACACAGGGATCTCTACCTTATTAAAGGTTGGGACCTCTACACATCGACAGCAGATAGAGCTCATCATGTTCGTCTATTCTTTTGTTCGTGGGTGTTCGATATCTGTACTAGTCGATTATGGACTGCACTAATGTGATGGCTAGACCTTGGCATTACTAATATAACCAGCGTTCATGCTAGATAGAGTTAATACTTTGTGTACTTTGATAAGCAAATTGTTCTATTTTAGTAATTTGTTAGCTGATCTTTATATTGTACTCTACTCCCTCCATCCCCCGGAATTAGGCATCCTAGATTTTCATGTTTTTTCTTCGACCAAAAATTACTCTAAATATATAAATAATATTGGTATCAAACTAGCATCATTGAAAAATGTTTTTAATACGAATCCAAAAATACTAATTATGACCAATATAATCAAAATATTATTGCTCATTATTTAGGTCAACTAATAATGTATTTTATAATTATTGATAGCTAGTAGAGACATTATATGTCCGCATGCATTTTTTTGAAGTGTTCATGCAAGAAGCTCAATTTTGGAGAGACTCATCATCGAAGCTATGCAGTCTGGATGGAGGGGCGAGCCAGGAACACCCGCGTGAGAACACCTGTGATGATATCTACAAGGTGTTGTTAATACCGGGCATGTTAGACGTGCAGAACATACCCATCACCTTTTTGCCAACTTTTGGTGATGAGTATCTGGAGGCCATCAAGCTGGTGATCTGCAAAGCCTATAACTGGGATGTCAACCTGAGGAAGCAAGATGGCAAGGTTATCATTGATGAAGGATGACTAGATTTTGTCAATGCATAAGACATGAAGGTAGGATACTTTTTCGTATTTAAGAAGCTTACCACCGCATCCTTTAAGGTGATGGCATTTGATCATGATAACTGCGAGAAGGTGATAAGATGTGCAGGTTATCAACCATCATTTGATCAATAATTCACTAGTATATCATAGGTGTATTAATACGGTGACAGTTCTCTTTTAATTATAAATGTTCCATAAAGAGGTGGTCTATAAGCATACCCCTCTAGTGATGCATTGTGTTGGAACCACATGGCACTTGATCGCACTAGGCTACAATGTGTAAGTATTTACTGTACTTTGTTTGCAGCAAAACAAACATCTAGTGTACTACTAGTAGTATTGTACTACCTCTGTTCCACAGTATGATTCTTTTTATCAAAGTAGAAACATTCATCTTGTTAGTTCTGCCACATACAAGACTTGGCTAACAATCAAGTGTACTACTTCTGGTGAGTAGGTACAAGTGCTAGTAGTATAATTGTACTCACTATTTTTTAGTTCTAGTACAAGTGTACTACTACTAGGTATGTAGTATTTTTTAGGAATAGGAGATATAAATAAACATCATCTAGTCAAACAAGATAATAGTAACTCTAGTCGGCATGCACGGTGCCAGCCTAGCTGTAATGCCTAGGATGTGATATGGTTAATTTAGTGCATGACAGTATGCCAGCCTAGCTATAAAATGCGCAGGATGTGAGATGGTTATAATTTACTGACGTGCAGCGTGCCAGCCAAGCTATAGTCATCGTCCTGGATGAAGATCCAGAGGCCTTGCAAAAAAAACCTCGTTCAAAGAGCCATCCCATCTTCGCCATCTCGGTCGTTTATCCCCACTTGCCGTTTTCATCTGGACGCATTTGGAATCCTATCCAGTGTGTACTTCCCACATTTTCCTCGCCATATTGCCCGCTGCATCGGATCTTGCAGGCTGCACCACCCCTATCCAAAATCCCCCTAATAGTCATACTCCGGTTCGACCTCGTCCCAAATCCATCCCGATGTCGCAATCGATGCACAACCGGCTGCACGATATCAGGAGCAAGGTCGACGACGACGTTTTCAATGGAATCGTTATGCTTCTGAAAACTGCCAGCGCCGCACGGTTGGCCGCATGCTCCAAGAAGCTGTACTGCCAAGTCGTCAGGGGAAAAGGAAGCAGATTCCCCAACCACAACTGTGGGACATTGGTCCCCTACAACGACGTCTACGACCACATATCTGGTGCTTCCACTGCCAGAAACTCTGCACGGAGCCTGGATGTGAGTTCACCACCTCGTCGGTAGAGCTAAAACCTTTGGGAGAGCTTGTTCGCCACCTCATAGTTTCCCACTCAAGGGCTGCAGACATAATGTGTCACATCCCAAAATTTTCCGAATTTTGTTATGTGAAAAATAAATAAACAAAATAAATAATTGTTGAAATTTAGGGTGAAAAGAAACTTTTTGTTTCTAAATGGAAACATCAAAACCCATCTTGAACAAACTTTGAATCAAAGGGAATCAAACAAAATTTAAATCAAGTGAAATGCATTCATCAATGAATGTATCTTAAAAATTTAAACACTTGGAAAAGTTAAACCAAAACCCTAAAACCTTAATGAAATTAATCATTTTCAAGAACTCTCTAAGACTATGGATTTGATCCATATAAAAATTCAGCAACAAACATTTATAAATGATCAAAAATGATAAACAAAAATATTATAAAACCATAAAAATTGATTTCATTCAATTTGGAACCATGGATAAAAACTTATGAATATAATAAGATAAAATGAAATAATTTCCAAAGATAATAAAGCTCCTATCTAAAATACATACCAAATTATGAGCAAATTAATCCTAAAAGGATTTAAAAAGATAAACAAATATTAAATAAAATTCTACAAATTGGAATCACCAATTTTGGATCTATAAATAAAAAGATATGGATTTTATAAGACAAAGAAAGAAATAAATAAATAACAAATATTTAAAAGCCAAATTAAATCTTGGCCAAACAAATGAATTGAAAGATTATTGAATAATAAATAAGGGTCAAAGATCATTTAAATAAAATCATAAGTATTGAATGATATCAAGTTTTATTTAAATAAAGACAAATTGCCTAAACTAAATAATAAATCCCAAGGAAAATTATTGAGAAGACAATTTAAAACTTGAATTAAATCCATAAGCAAATGGAATAAAGATAATCCAAATCCAAATAAAATAAAGGGATAAGAATATTCAAATAAAATAATATGGCATTAACCAAATTCTATTCCATTTGAATGGAGATAAAATCCCTAAAGTAAATGATTAATTAAATCATGAGAAAATAATAAATTGGAATTTGTCCAAGTGTAATAAAAGTTATTTAATTAACTTAAATGGAATCAAAGAATTATTTGAATAAAATTTAAATGGGACTAAAACCATATTTGATTTGAATAAAGACAATTGCCCAATTTAAATGATTAATAAATCATATTAAATTTTCTTAAATAATTCAAAATGAATTATTTGCACTAATGAATAAATAAAACCTACTGAAAAAGGTTTGGTGAAAATTTGAATTTAAATAAGAGTTTGAAAATATAATTAAAATCTTATTTAAATAAAGGAAAGTGCCTATTTTAAATAAATAATAAACCATAAAAGAATAAAAGAATTATTCCTAAAATGGTCCTTAAAATACATGTTTAAACAAAATAGAAACTTACTGAAAGTTTGGTAAAGATCTGAATTCAAATGGTGTTTGAAATTATTTGAACAAAATTCAAAACAGAAAAAGAAAACAGAAAAAGAAAAAGAAATAGAATAAATAAAAGGGAAGAAACCAGCCCAGCCTAGCCTGGCCCAACTAAGCCCAGCTAGCCCACCTCTCTCCCCTCCCCGAAACGTTTTATTTCACTCAAACCCACACTCGCACTGCCACTGACGAGATGACCCCACCTGAACCCTCTCTCTCTCGCTGACAGAACGACCCCACTGCCCTGTCACCATCTTCCCCACCGCGACCAGTTCATTCCCCCCTCCTCGCTGTTTCTGGCTGTGATTCCGCGGGATTAATTCGCCATAACGCCGCGTTAATTCCTCCCCGAGAGTACTCCCTATTAATTTCCCCATCCCCCTCTCCGTTTCCCCCATTCTCCTGTACACAACCGCCCCCAGGCTGCTACAATTTCGACCTCAAACTCCCTCTGCCCCGACGAGCTTTCCGGCAAATTCCGGCGAGCCCAGCCACCGCTTTGCCCCCTCGACCACACGAGCGTGATCCCCAACGCATCTCTCAGTACCAACTGCTCGCTCGCGTGAGCACCGTAGCCTCGACAGCGACATCGATAGAATGTCGTCGTCGTCTGCCACTTCTCCGACGAAGCCCCCTGGTAAAACCTGACCTCCCTAACCCCTCTAGTTCACACGCGTGTACTCGCTATGACCTTGTGCATCTAACGGCATCGTTTATTTGTCTTGGCGTGACCCGTACCCTCGCCTCCGACGATGAACAGACGAGCCCGACGCCTTCGTGAACTCCAGCGAGCAATCCACTTTGTTCTCGTGCGCCCCTTGGACAAACGCGACCACCTCGAGCTTCAGCACGCCACGGCGAGTCTGGTAATGATCTTCGCCCTCTCCCGTGCTTCCTAAATCGTTGGCAACGCCACCGCTAGAGCCGCGCTGCCGTGCGCCACCATCGAGCGCCGCCAGAGTTTGGTCAATTCATTTCAGGCCGTTAGATTTTGATCTGATGGGTACGATACAAAAACTTAACGAAGGGGTACGTAGCACTTTGAGCCGCACGATTTACTTTAGATCTAACGCTCCACATCACGCGATCCTGCCGAACCGGTACGCAACAATTAGATCAAGACACGTGGCCAGTCTATGTTATAAAAAACAGAAACATTTCTATTAGTTATTTGAATTTATAAATTCCATAACTTGAAATCCACACGTCCAAAATTTGCAAACGTTATATCATTGGAATCAGCAAGAAGAAACCTTTACAACCATGCCCTTTGTTTAGTGAATTGCTTCTGTAAAATTGGTTGTTTTTGCAGAAACATGTGTAGGCCTAATTTGAGTATAAAAATTATTCTAGAAATGATTTTTGGGTAAAATATTTTGTAAATGGATTGTTTTTAACCTACTGACCATAAAAACCAACGTTTGGATTTAAAATGTGTTTTGTGATACTAGGGAATAAATCTTTGAATAAAATCATTTCTAGTTAAATAAAAATGTTGAATATGGTTTAAAAATGCTTTTTGAGTAAAACCTTTGGAAAATGATTTTATTTAAACTCTCTGACCCTAAACACCAAGTTTAGGAATTAAAAATATATTTGATAAATCCTAGTAAGATATTACTTTGTTTAAAAGCATTTTTAACAAAATAAAAGGATGCTTTGATTTAAAAATGGTTCAAAGGTAAAACCTTTTGCAAATGGTTTTAATATTAAACACTTGACCTTAAAACACTAACATTTGTGTTTAAAAATATTTTTGTCAAACACTAGGAATTATTACTTTGATTTAAATCAATTCTAGCAAAATAAAAATGATTTAAAGTGGCCATTTTCACTAACTTAATATCAAATGGTTTTTCCACTTTTATAAAAGACCAATAGGTGTTTTAAAATGTTTATAACCTATTAGAAACCACTTTTCCAAATAAACCAATATTTTGCATGCTCTCATGCATTGCTTTGTTTTATTATTTTATGTGCTGAATTGTTTGAATGCTAGATTGAATTTGTGCCTTGATTGAATTGTAGTGAACTTTTAAGAGTGTGACCATTTCAAGATCAAGGAGTGAATCTATATTCTCTATCAAAAAGGCAAGTGGTGCTTCATACTTTTGTCCCATTATTTTCACTATGCATTAGTGATATTTGTAAGTAGGACTTGCATGGAATTTTTACCAAGTATGCTATGCCTTGGGAAATCCTAGTAGTTGATGCCTTAATAGAATTTTCCTAAGTTAAGATTCCTACTACTATCATGCTTAGATTATCTAGTAGAAAACAAGGGTGGATTATATTCATGCTATGAAATATTTCTAAGTCTATGACTTGTGTTTTGTTTAATAAAACAACTATGTGAATGAATCACCTGGGTGGAATGGTGAGAATGGTTTGTGTTGAGTGGTTACTCAGGTACCATTTCAATGTACTACCCTGGTGTATCACACTTGTGGAATGCCACCCAGGAACAAAGAGATTTGAGATGTCAAATGTTGAGAAGCTTCAAGTGCATCCACTTGCCATTATGGGCTCCGCCTGGATTATATAGGTTGCAATAACTTAGCCAGATGGACAGTTGGTGGTAGGGGGTGATAGGTTTGGAACGTGTCCATTTTGGTCTAAGGGAAGGCTTCTGAAAGATCTTGTCTCGATGCATGTCGAGTATTGTGGGGAAAGTGCACCATCTCTCTCGAGAGTAAAATCTAAGTACTTAGTCGGGTCCCCGGCAATGGACAATTTGAGCATCAAGACATGGAAGCTATCAAGGATCTCATCATCCAAATTTCTAAGTTAAAAACTTGTGGTTGAACAAGGGTTAAAGGATCTTCAATCAATGATTGGTAGATGCCTAGGGTGATTTTGACAAATAAAAACTTAGTGTTTTCAAATGATAAGGAAAATCTATTTTGAGCAAAGCAAGCCTAAGCTCCACTTAGCCAAATGCATATAGATGATAGATACCACTATTCTACCATAGTATCACTTGCCAATACAATTCAAATGTATTGACCCTTGTGGATGTAACTTATTATGTTGCAGGTTTGCTTGATGTTAGTGAAGTGTGTTGATTAGGATTACAAGTCTACAACCAACATGATTGCCTGTGGAACTTTGAAGATGAAGGACTCCATTCTATATAGTTATTTCTACTGCATTGTAATGAGATAGCCAAATGAGCTATGTAAGATGTAATGAATTATTTTATTCCGAGTTATAAAGTTGTATTATGACCTTTGTTTCTTGATATTACATCTTAACTGTGGATGATAGCTATTGATCCAGGGACTAGCATTGTAAACACAGGGATCTCTACCTTATTAAAGGTTGGGACCTCTACATAATGCCCTAAAGCCACAAACACTAAGATCCGTCTAATCTGGCGCCCACAAGAGGCTCGCGGAGAGCAGAGATCATCGGCATCGGGAAAGAGGGCATGATGTTTGTTGCCCAAATTGACGGACACACCATGTACATCGTCATATCCCCCAGGTTCATCAGTTCAGGGGCGTGCGAATTGCCATGGTACAAGCTAAAGGTTTTATCGATGCCTCTTTGGCATGAGATCCATACGGTCAAAATGGAGGCGATATCTAAGCTGACGAGAGGCCATCGTCGGCTGATGTTGCCCTGGAAGGGCTCATGTCATACCTGTCGCAGCCACGATGTTACCTGGAAGCTTCTGAACCATTTGTCGAAATTCCCTATTGATTAGTTTATTGCATCTATAAGTTTCAAGAGTGAGATAGCACAACTAAATCATCTTGTGATGATCCCAATGTTAAGATATGTAATGTCATACTAATTAATTACTTTATATTGGTGACAGACTCAATTTATATGGGGAGAGGTGGAACGAAGCTGCGGTAATGTATACCTATTTCCAATGTACGCTGTTGACATGGTAGGCCCATAGGCGACGGTGTGACTAGGAAAGCGTAATAGGCAGGAAAGAAAGCACTACGACCTGGCCAGCACTTGGACACACCGATACATCATGCTAAATATTTTGTATGGAGGTTTGCTACTACTAATCTATTTTGTAGTAATACATATGTACTATTACTTGTTTAGATCGATTGATCGAGTGCAGAATATGGCCTCTCTTTTCTTTTTGAGTCATGGCCTTGCTACTACAATTGAATTTCATTGTCTGCATTGTTGAATTTGTCGTTTCTTTTGGCTATTATCCATACTGCTGAATCAGTCACTTTGAAATTCTATTGAATTTGTCAAGTGCTGCTGAATATGTACTAGGAATCTACCATTATTTTTTCTTTCTTACTCTGTACTGCTAAATCTGTCAAATCCTACTGAACCTATCAAATTTTATGTTGTTACTATTACTAAAGTATTTTCTATAACTAATACTGATGTATTGGTATTTGTTTAGATCACGTGCAGTAGTTAGTATTGCTTTGTTTTAAAACATGGCCTTTTCTCAATCTACTTGAGACTTGGAAATTTTAGGTTGCATTGGGGGTCACATAGATATTGATATGAGAAGAAGATACTCAAAGCAGACTTGATCGCCAGTTTTGCATGCTCCAATGGTTGAGTGTGTTTGGAGAAAAGGGCAAACTAATCGGGCAACAAGGTTTTTGAACTGAAATAAGAACTGGTTCTCTCTGTACTGCTATTGTATTTCAGTATCTATATTGCTGAATCGCTCACTTTGAAATGCTACTGAATTGGCTAGGTGCTGCTGAATATGAACTGCGAATATGTCGATAATTTTTCTATCTTATTCTGTATTATAGAATTTTACAAGAATATCTTCCTAAAATAATTATCGTTTTCCGCCTCCCTCTCCGAGGTCATTGTTTCGAATCTAGTCCATCCATAACACAATTTATTTTTTATATACCAGGAGAAGAAATCTATCTCATTCGTCCCCTCTTTAGCCTGTAACATTTTAATTCTGCCTTTTAGAGGTCAGGGGAATGCTGACCACAACCCAGAGAAATTTGATAAAGGAGCCTATGGAGCATAGCCCTGAACATTTAAGTCCCGCCTTTTAGGCATCAGGGGACTACTGAGGACAACCTAGTGAAATTGGAAAAAGGAGCCCACGGACCGTAGCCTATGGAGTATAGCCCATGTAGAGCAGTCTGTGTAGAATAGCAATACTCTTTTTAATTCCGCCTTTTCGGTATTGTCCCCACCTCTCAAAATAAAAAACTCTACCCACCCATGTTTTTAGGAAATTACTCCATTATGTGGCATTTTATAAATTGAGATGCCCTTTTATATACTATAAAAGAGATAAACATGGAAAACAATATTTTTAAGAAGACTAATACATAAGGTGTAGTACTAATAAAAGTTTAATGATATCGTTTCTATTATTATCTTTGGTATACTGGTAACACACTCAGTTTACCTTCTATTTAATTTGAAGGTCTTTAGTTCGAATCCCGTGTGCGTAAAGCTATATATCTTTGGTTTACTTTTTTGTTCTTATAGCTATGTCACATTATGAAGAGGCTAACAATATGGACCCACCAGCCTACAACACCCCTCAAGTTTAATGGTGGTATAAAAAAGTTTAATACTTGTACAGAAAGGCTGGCATCTGGGACCTACCAGCAAGAACATACAATGATGCATCGGGGACCCACAAGTCAGAAAGGCTAACAATAGGGCCTTAACAGACCATACACGGGTGCCACATCGAACAACGTTGCCAAGGTCAAAATAGTGGACGCGGCCGGAAAAAAAAGTCCATCGTACACATGTTTCATTTACTGAGAGACTGGCATGTGAGACCCACCAGTGAGACCTTATATATGTGTTGTATCGAGCAATGTTGTCTAGTTCTAAACAAGGAGGCGCGAGCGAGAAAAATGTCCAAGTCACGCATCGAGCAAGTATTTCTTTCGTAGTGGCAAGGCACGCAGTTGACCGCTGCTGAGGTCTCGAGTTCAAATCCTAGGAAATTTGTGTTATTATAGGGTCACTTTTTTGTATTCTGAGGCTGACATCTGGGACCTAGATAAACTGCTGATGCATCTAGCAATATTGCCAAGGTTAGAACAGAGGACTCGACCCGAAAAAATATTCCAACATACGCACATTTGTTTCAAATAGAAGCTGACATCTGGGACGCAGCTTACACATGTTTCCTGCAAAGAAAGGCTGACATGTTGGACCCGGCAACAGACCAAGGTCAAAATAGTGGTCATGGCAATTTATATTATTATATATAGATTAACATTTTTTATACTCTAAGGCTGATACCTGGGACCTAGATAAACTTCTGCTGCATCTAGAAATTTTGCCAAAGTCAGAACGGCGGACTCGATCTAAAAAACAGTCCAACATACACACATTTTTTTCAAATAGAGGCTGACATCTGGGACCTAGCATAGACACGTTTCCTGCACAGAGGCTGCTGACATCTGAGACCCAACAACGGACCAATATCGGAACAATAGAGGTAGACGAAAAAATTCCATCATAGGATATTTCATTTATAGAGAGGCTGACGGGACCCACCAACAAGACCTTATACAGGTATTGCATCGAGCAATGTTGCCAGCTCGAATAAGGGAGGCGTGAGCGAGTAAAAAGTCCAACATGAACATGTTTATTCAATGAGATGCTAACATGGGACCCATCAGCGTGACCAAATAGTAGATTTGTCGAGCAACACTATCTAGATCGGAATAGGGTAGCGCTAATCTTCAAATTTGAATAGTTTTGGATTTGAACAATTTTTTTATTTTCAATTCCAAATAATTTCATGTTTGAACAAATTTAAAATTTCAACAATCTTTAAATTTGAACAAAATTTCAACAGTTTCGGATTTGAACAGTTTTCATGTTTGACAGTTTCCAATTTATTTTTAAAAGGTAAAAGTAAAAAATAAGAAAAAAAATCGTAAAGTAACAGCAAAAAACAAAAATGAAAAAGAAAAAGAAAAATGGGAAGGAGAAGGACCGACTGGGCTGGGCCATACCACGCGTAGGGTGTGTAGCACTGAAAAACAAAAACAGCAGAAAACAGGAAACTCGCTCTGCGGCACTTATTAATATGTTAGTTCTGGAAAATGTATAAAAAATACCACAAAGTGTAGACAAAAACACAAGATAATTAGTGCAAAATAAGCATGGAGCATAAAAAATTATAGATACGTTTGCAACGTATCAGGGTTTGTATCATGGAAAACAAAAAAATTCTACCGCATGAACTCACACAAGCCAAGATCTGTCTACTAGATTATAGCAACGAGACGATAGAGTACTCACCCTCGAAGATTCTAAAACGGTTAACGAGATCGGATTCTCGTAGGTGATATAGTTGTTCACTTGCCGATCTTAAGATCGCGTAGACGATCCTTCCGGCGCCACGTTCCGGAAGCGCTTCCGCAGTCGGTCAGACATTCGGTACTCGATGAAGACCTTCATCTCCCTTGTTCCAGCACGAAGCGGAGGTTGTAGCTCTCTCCTCGCGGATCCGGCAGCACGACGGCGTGGTGTCGGAGATTAGATGGCAGATCCCGCAGGGTTTTTCCTTAAGCCGGAGCGGTAGGTGGAGTAGAGGGGTTCCTCAGCTTCTAGGGTTTAGAGGCCAAAGAGGAGGAGGTGGGGTCGGTGGTGGCTAGGGTGACGGCGACGGCTTGGGGCTAGGGCTTGGAGTTGTGGTGGAGGGGCATACCCTCTCCTCTATTTATGAGAGGGGGTGCGGCTAGGGGAGGGGAAGGTCGAATCCTCCCCCAACTCCCTCTCATTGGCGCGTGGTGGAGGGAGAGGAGGTCTCCTCTCCTCCCATCACCAGGAAACATTGTCCCAGTTTGACTTTTCAGACTTGCCTTTTGACTTTCAATTTTGGAGTTTGATTTCTCTCTTTTATTTGCATATCCCTTTGACCTAATACATGATGCAACCATTCCACTTTGTCATGACACATTCATGTACCCTTCCCCTTCCGGTTCGGTGAACCTTCTACACCCTTTTAGATCATTCTGGTGAAAACACCGGAACCATTTCCAAACTCCGGAATTGGACTTTCCTTATATGAATCTTATTCTCCGAATCATTCCGGATCTCCTAGTGATATCCAGGATCCCATCCGAGACTCTGAACAACAATTGTTCTTCTTACTCATATTCCATATCTACTAAACAACATCGAATCCTGAAGTGTGTCTTCCTGCGGTTCGTGAATTATGCAGACATGACCGAGACACTTGCCCGATCAATAACCAATAGAGGAATCTGAAAATTCATATGGCTCCCACATATTTCTACGATTACATTGTGATCGAATGAACCATTTACATACGATACCAATTTCCCTTTGTCTCGCGATATAATACTTATCCGAGGTGTGATCGTCGGTATCTCAGCATACCTAGTTCAACCTCATTACCGATCTTTACTATTAAATTCAAAGATACGGTGGTGTGTGGTGTCACACTTCGAGATAATTACTGGAGAAATACCATCGCAGCAACAAACTAACCGTGCCCATCCTATTTAGCTCATATCTATTCAACATGTAACAAACTTTCTTATCCTAATAAACAATTAAAACCTCCTAGGAATATGCGTGCCATTTCACGGCTACTAATGTTACAAATGAGTAGGATAGATACACATGTAGTTTCAACCGCGCTTGGCCGTCGGCTTTCTAATATTTGGCGGTGGCCTACCCGTGGCATCAGCGACCGTTTCATAGTCATCACGTCGTCCTTGCTGTAACACGCCGAGCAACGACGGAATCGACGAAAACGGCGATGTACCTACTGTAACATGGCGAGCAGCATCGGCGGCATGGACATGATGGCAACCATCCTTTGTCGGCTGATTGCATCTCTTACTCATCGTCCAGATATGTACAAATATAGCCGTGTTTTTCTTAGTTCCTCTTGGTTCTTCGTTTTCGTTTGCATTAGTATTAAACGGATCTCGTCCTGTGATATATAGCTGCATCAGCATCATTTAAGCATGCAAACATACGCAACGATAATATCCGCCGAGTCGACCAGCTTCTCCGCAGTCAAACACACAGCAGCGCTACCGGGTACGGGACAGGCGACAACGATTCTTGCTGTGTATGCATGGCCGCTGCTCATTCAGATTGCATCCACATGCATGGCTACCATGTTAGAACAACTAGATGATACCCCGCCTACGGGAATTTGTAGAGGATATTTTTCTTACTCCCTCTGACCCATATTAGTTGACTCGAATTTGTCTAGATTCGGATGCATCTAGACATGTTTTAGTACTAGATACATCCAAATCTAGATAAATCCAAGTCAACTAATATGGGTCGGAGGGAGTATAAAAAACAATCAGAAATTGTTCTTGGGAGTAGATATAATAATAAACCCTTTTTCATGATGTAAACATATGTTGAATTGTTATGCCCACAATCAGTCACGTTGCTGCGGGAATTTGTAGCGGACATTTTTCTTACAAAAAAAAACAATCAGAAATAGTTCTTGAGAGTAGATATAATAATAAACCCTTTTTCATGATGTAAACATATGTTGAATTGTTATGCCCACAATCAGTAACAAATGATAATAATTATTGGTAAGAATCCAGGCCATCAAACATGCTCTTTTGTGCAGAAAAATACAGAAGCACATAAAGTTGAACAAAGACGTGTTTGAGATTGTTAATAATTCCGAGAATTTGACATTAGCGCTTATAAGACACAGCTTCTCTGTCTATATTGTAAAATTATATTAAAAACCTCCAATTACAGTGCTATGAACCAAGATAGGCCTTAGTTTATATTTCTAGCACCAAGTAGAGCTATTGGTTTGCAATCATCCTTACAAAATGAGACTTGAACACAATTATCATAGCTTTATATGTTGCATGCTTTATACATTCAGTTATAGATGCATGCTGACAGTATGCAAACTCTGACAATGTCTTCAGCTCTGGCCGAGTTGAGACCAAGGACTTGGTTCAATCAGACACGCTACATAGATGGTAAGCAACTATACTTAAGGCTCACTAAAAAAATAGAGCTTATAATTGGAGCATAACTACTAAGGCGGACAACCAATGCATCGTTGATCCTCATTAGAGATTCCATGCTTCCGCTAGTAATTAGACACACATGTGAATAAGATCATAAGAATTATATCTGTCTATGAAAGCTTTACTAATTAACTTTCCATCTTTCACCTGAAACTTACAACCTGGAGACGAATATTAGACTTAGAAACCATATATCCCTAAATCTTATACTATTTAGAGGATAATAGAAAAGGATGTATCTGAATCTCACCTGGCTACAGAGATACATGGATGACCACTACGTACATTTTGAGATAACCAGACAGGACAACTCGACGGATGCAACAGCTAATGCACGAAATAAGCAGGCACCATAGGTATAGGTACTATGCACTCGAATTCCATGCGCAGCTCAGGCGATGGTGCCTGGCAATGGGTAAGAAGGCCAACCTGGATTCGAGAACAATTCACCTATTGGCAACCGTCAAACAAAAACACCAAAATTAAATACATAGAACTGGGAAATGGTGTACATAGATAGAGGAGGACGAAGGGTCAGGGAGAGGATTGCGAGGTATCTGTATGAAAATAACGAGCTACAGATGTCGTGATGGGAGGGGAATATATAGTGCTACCAGATATGATACATCCTGTCGAGAATGCGAGCAGTTCTGCAGGTTTGTAGAAGAAGAGGCTCCAATGGTGACGCTTGGTCTGGAAATGTCGTCGTTAGTTATTAACTCACCATTGAAAAAGAACCCAAAGAACTCAGCAAAGTAGGACATATACAATGGTACAAAAGATAAACCTTTTATTATTCCTTCACGTAATTTAGAGAAGAAAATAAAAATAAGTTGTACAATGAGTCATTTCTAAGAATTAATGTGAATCACATTAACAAATTATAGTAAGATATTATGTTGATAAGGAAAGACACGTGATATAATAAAGAAAATATTCTTCTCTTATTTTTAAAAACTTATTCCTTAGCTAAGATAATATAACCTTATCTTTATTAATTATTTCTCCTCCAACTAAACAAAATCTGATGTGTCAACTATAAGAGAAGGCTAACGTCATCATATTATACATGTCCTAAGAACAATGCAACTCTTTCGTGGAAGATGAATGGTGGCTGTGCGGTTAATAGTTAGCATTTTGATTAACTTTTCAGATGGAGCATTTATATTTTGGGGTGGGCGTTTCTTTGGCAGCATAAATAAATCAAGGCACTATTAGGATGTGGCTTGAAGTGACTTGTGCATTATTATTGATTTTCCATATAATTTTTTTGATGACGTGGTGAGCTGCATGTTGAGAAAAATATGTTAGTGCAAAGTGATGTGGCAGCCTAGGATTGCTTAGAGATGCTTGATGAGGTGGGTACCTTGCATGTTAAGAGAAATAGGCTAATGGGTATGATCTTCTTAGTTATAATAATTCTATTGGCCTAAATTAGATCTAGTAGCGAATAGGTATAGTTAGATCTGAACCGCAGGATCACAATTAGATCCAACGGCTCGCGTGCGTAATCCGCCCGAACGGGTACGCGCCAATCAAAACACGTCGCGTGGCTCTGTTTTTTATTTAAAATCCAGATTTTTATCTATTAGTTGTTTAAACTTATAAATTGCATACCATTTGTTATGTAAATCCAAAAATTACAAATAAGATGTCTATGGATTCAAGAAAATTGAGATCTTTGCATCTATGGCCTTACTTTCGCCATGTGAAGCTCATAGCCGGACGTGCTTGTAACATCACTGAGTTGGTTTGATATCACAAGAACTAAACAAACTATCACCGGGTTGTTTCTATGGATTTGGATCTAGATACCACGGAAAAGACCACAAACGATACAATGGATTTGTGGCAAGTGCCTCCAGTGATTGTTTTCTTTTTTAACTTTTTATAAACTATTGTTTAGTGTGCGGTCTAGATGCGTCTAAGGTTTAACAATATTGGTGGATGCACGAATAAGATTTTATCTTTATTTGTTATATATCCATATTGATATTGCAGAATAAATGGATGGAAACTATTAGTCGATGCTCGCAAACTTGACGATTAGTCCAAGAACCAATACCTCGCACTCTTGAATCTTCAAGCTATAAGGAATATGATTCATCGAACAGACCGGGTGCTGGAAACAAATGGAGGAATAAACGTAAGACTGCAAATTGTCTTCTCAGAATATTGTAGTATTCAAATACCGTAACGACTGACTATCTAAGCGTGGATAGATCTGAATATGAATTGTTTCTTGTCCTCCTTAGGCAGCTAGAAATAGTGAATGCACATATAGCAAGATGTATCTATCTTTTAATATTTCCAGCAGATCTGCAACAACTTAAGAAGGCTGCAATATATCTGATATATGCAATATATTGTGAACAGTGATAAAGTAGTCATAGACACTCTATAGTCCAAGTGATCGCCTTTTCAGATGGCAATGATGATCTATAAAGAATTCGCCATTGAGGTGCATAAATCTCGTGATAATTACGTGAATATTATTGCAGAATCTCATCTTCTCAAGCTGCCACTAACCATACACACCGGATGGCCAGACTAAGGGCGAATCACATGCCTCCTCTCTGGTTTTGGTACTCTTTAAACTGTTAAAAAACGAAATCAAAAGCATAATCCAACCACTTCATTGAACAATGGTTTTCTGTGCGACAAATAGATGCTTTGGTAGCTAGTGATTGGTCGAGTTAAAAAAGGTCCAACATAAAGAAATAAAAGATGAGTGAATTGCTTAAGCGTGATTGTCCCACTGATTTGGAAAATATATAGAGCTTTCATTTCTAATAACTGTAATTGGGATAGTGCACATGATAATTTTCAATTAAGAAACCTGGGAACTGCATGACTTACGGTGGAGAGGAAAAAATAGGTTCAGTGGTAACGACCTTGCTTTCCTTCGGGTACCTGTTCTGGTCTACATCTGCAAGATGAAGTGGGGATTAGCCGAGGATAAAGGAAATGGTAGTCTGCTCAAGATGAATCTGTATACCGAGGTTGTACATAAAACGTGGGGTAATGGAGATTGTCTACACATGCAATCTAACAAACAAATAATACGTAAGCAAAACAACATGAATCGATTTTTCCAACCAAAACAGCAGGTGTGATCTCACCTATAATCCCATATTGGAAGAATGTCTAGGTGATCACAAGGGATATGCTGATCGGACGACGAGAGCGACCTCCGGCCGGTCGCCCGACACCGACAACGACGACCATCGCGAACGTTGACAGGGATGCTAACACCAGGAAGATGGTACATTGGGACGTGGGGGCATCGACGATGATGACAGGCTGGTGGTGAAAGCATAGATAATAGCAACCCGCCTCTGGTGCCCATGTCCAGACGCCGTGGCCCCGGGCACGCCTCGCACTGCTCTTGATTTCTCTAGACGATGGGGGTGTCTGACACAACCACATCTTCTTGGGGAGATGCCTTGAAGGAATAGAAGTGAAGGACTGTTCCATTGTTTGGATAGCAATGTGGACGGACGTTGGTTCAACGACAATTTATAGGAAGAGTTGGGAGGCGGGTGAAGGGGAATAAAGAGGCAGACGCTTGATCATCTGCCTCCCTTGATTACACCTTGGGTTGGTGTGTTTCAAATGTGTGGGGTCGGGAGAGTAAGAGGAAAGTGCTAGAGAAGATGATGCGTCCGCCCAACGATAGCTAGCCCATGCTTGGGGAAAAAACCAATGGGACGGTGCTGACATGGCTGACAACAGAGTAGTGCGGTACAATTTTGGCTGACATGGCACATGTGCCGAGGTGGATAGGCTGCATGTTGAGAGAAATAGTTTAGTGGGGGTGAAATTCTTAGTTATATAGGATGTGAGGCTAACATAAGGGACCCACCAGTCTGAATGAACGGTTCATGCAGCGAGCAACGCTATCAAGTTAACACAGAGGCGCGACTGATGAAAAATATTCCATCATACACACAATTTTTATAAATGGTAGATTCATTTGCCAGCTCTATGATCGGAACAGGATAGCACGAGCGAATAAAAAATTCTATCATACACATGATTCATCTAATCAGAGGATGATATGGACGGTGGCATGTACGGGAGGCCATCGAGGTTGAAGATGACCACCTCCTATGCCACCTCTTCCTTCCAGCATGGCTCCACCCGCCTCCTTACGAGCTAGGGTTTATACGGGGCATGGAGATGTCCATGTCCATGGTTTTGATTGGGGAAGGAAGGATGGAGGGGGAGGGTTCTGGTGGTGGATCTCGATCTGGGACTGGGTCTGGTTGGTGCAGGGTGCGTGGGTTGCTGGCTTGGAGATAAGAAGGAGGGGAAGGAGCACATGGGGCATGTGATCGCTTTTGCAACAAGGAGAGGTATTGGGTAGGTTTCTTTATTCTCTCCTTGTTTTATATTTAGCTAGGAAGAGGGAAGGGAGGGACCAGGGATGGTGACGTGGGGTGCTAGTGTTCCTATGGCTTGGTCAACTTGCAAGGCAAGACAAGGTAGAGAGGATGTGGCCATTTTTGCTCCAATCAAGGCATGGTCGAGAGGGCACATGTGTAGATGATTCCCATGGTTAGGATTGAGCTAGGAGAGGTAGCCAGGTGAGCTTGGTCACTTAGGAACCAAGTAGATTAGGAGAGGGGGAATATAGGTAGATGGTGGTGTAGGTTTCACTTATGGGTAGTTGTCCAAATTTGTTTGAATTCAACTACTCAAAACTATCTAAAACCAAAGCAAGGAATCAACTAGGGATATAACATGTGAGAAGGAAGCTTTTATGGCCCATGTATGCACTAAATGCATGCTTGTTAGTTGTGAAAACAACACCAATTTGGCACAGATCATGTTTTCAAACATCGCCCAAAAGTGGAATAAACTCCAAAAATAAATGTTCATGGAAGCTATTTACCAATCCATATGGTGTGTTTTGGTTCATCCGCATGCTTGAATAATATATGGCTATTGCTAGTGTGTGAGATCCACTTATATTTTATATAGCCACTCTAAATTCAAATAGATCCATAAATTCAAATAGAGCCATATAGGAAAAGGAGAAAGGTGGTCTATACTCCACATAGCCATGTAAGGATGGCCAAGTAGACTCCCATATCAAATATTGTGAAAACAATAAGAGACCAACTATGGAAGCATGTAGAAAAGGATTGTATCCATCCCCAAATGTTTATGAGCTAGAATTAAATATCAAAGAAAATACAATTGCTCATATTTACTTGGGATGGTCAAATTAGATGGAGCCAAAAGGAAAGGTGGTGGAAATAGAATAGATATGCCCCAGCTCAACATGGGAATCATAAACAATTTTCAAGAACCAAATACATTATATCAAGAAGCAAATACATTAATAAGACAAATGCATTATGAGGAGAAGAATCAAATGAAATAGAGTTTAATATGATGCTCAAATGCAATGTGGCATGATCACATGAGCATGATATTATGATGATGCCATAATTATTATTTGGAGGTAGCATTGTATTTAGGGTTAATTATTTGTTTGCCACTAGAGGCGTACATGTACTCAATTTTACCACTAGGTCAAAATCGTTCTCAGTTTTACCACTGCTTCGAGCGCACCAACTCATTCCGTCCATGTTGTCGTTTTCGCCAGGTCAACGTTCTTGACTCGGCCCTTACAGGTGGTATCGGCGGAGACGCATACCCTTTCAAAATCGGAACGTTGCTGGCTATGGGACCCAGTACATATCCGTTGTCCGCATTCGTTTAAACCGACGGAACATACCATAGGAGCTCGCGGCGTTGAGCAGGAATTGGAGGCGGAGGATGGATTTGGAGGCGGGGGAAGGGGTTGGAGCTCACAACGGTGAGCAGGAATCGAGCTCCATGCCTTCCGCAAGCATCCGCGCCACCTGGTGGTTCGAGAATTCGGCGCGCATGGAGATGCCGATCTTCCTCTATCCGCGGTGCTAGGCGGGTGTTGATCGGAGGCTTTCGTGCACCACAAAGAACACCAATCGCCCATCCTACGTGTGCAGCCTGAATGGGGTAAGAGACGAGCATTTTCACTATTTTTGTGGTCGGGATCCTTGAGAAATTCAGTTTTTTCATTTGATCTATTTGGCGTTGATCTGTTTGGCGTGATTGCAGGTGAAATGCTTTTTTCTTTGGGTCGATGATCTAGCCCAAACGCTGATGAATGAGCTTGTAGAAGGGCACGAAGAATGGTTGCCTATCTTTCCATAGACGCCAGCGGCCGCAGCGCGAGATCCGACAGAAGAGACGAAGGGTGGAGCACTCATTGACAGAGAGGTAGCTGTGGATCTAAGTAGGGTGAACGACAAGATTAGGAAGCTCGAAGATCAATCACAAATTTGCAATTATATTTGGGCATTTGTAGGTGGTATGGTAATTGCACTTGGTGTAATGTTGAAATTGTATGAGAAGGCATGGATTTGGGACGAATTTCTAAGCGTCCTAACCATTTGAGGTTGATTTGCATTTTCAAAATGATTTAAACCAGCTGGCTAAAATCAGATATGTAAAAGAAACCTAAAAATAAAAAAGGGGGAACTGCCTAGTGGGCTGGGATCTGAGGGCTGTTAGGCCAGAGAGGGAGAATCCGTCCCACACAAGGTCAACGCGCATGGGAGGCAGGAGGAGCCCAGTGGTCAGTGACCCATGGCGCCGAAGGGGTACGCACGGATCTGGGCCGCAGGATTAGAGCGAGATGGACGGCTGGGACGCATCGTCATCCTCGCGATGGACGCAACAGAGACCAAACCCTAGCAGCGGTCGAGGAGCAGCGAGGAGCTCACCTGAGGGCGCAAGAGGGGTCGGGGAAGCGACGAGGCGACATGGTCGACGACGACGAATCCAGGGGTTGGCGGCACGACATGTGTCAACACCCGGATTTTTCAATCCTAGATGCCTGTTATGCCATATATCGCAATCCCAAGATTACCATTTTTGCGAGACATAACAGAATTGGATACCATAGTACATCATCCATTACAACGATACATAAGTTCTTACACAAATAGGGATCTCATGATCCAGTTCATAATATAACATCAAGCAGCGGAATACGTAATAATAACGGTAGCGTAGGCGAAGCTCCATCTTCAGGGTCACAGGCAATGCTGACGATGGGAGATGATCCTAGTTGTCGTAACCTTCCTGGGGTCCATCTTCCAGGTACTCCTCTTCATAGTCTGGCCATGGGAATAGCCAGGGACAAAGCCATGAGTACTCTTTAAGTACTCACAAACTAATACTAATAGGTAAAGGGGGTTTTTGGATAATAGGACACTAGGCTCTAGGGTTGTTTTGCAAAAGCCAGATTTATCTCTACTAAGTTCTAAAGCTAGTCACAATTTTATAACTCCTAAGTGGGATCTTGTAACTCATATCACAACTCTGTTGTGGTCAAGTCAAAGTCTCAATTTATTTCACAAGTCATTTTGAAAAGTCTGACGGGGGAACAGTATGGCCACTCCAACTGTCCATAACCGCGGACGCGGCTATTCGAATAGTTTGACACTCTGCAGAGATTGTACACTTTCACCATAACATTTGATACATCCGTCAGGAACAAATCCTGAATTCATCATACTCAGTATGCGGATAATCAATCCTAACCTTTCTATTACACGCCCTAGTATAAGCACCTCTCCTGTGAGTTTGGCCTCCCAACCATGACCAACTGTCATCTTGGATACTGCACAGGTGGACAATCTTCACAAGGTAGCCTCAGCTCAGACCTTGGCCGTGAGGGAACTAATACTACGGAATATAAGTTTCCAGTCAAGCCCTACCCAATCTTCGGGTATTGTGGTTATACGATAAAATTGGAATGGTATCGCATCCAGACAACCATCAGTTTTATAAAGGGCTAAGGCTCATGCCTCAACATTTTCATCACCAAAATCATCAAGTGTTTGGAAACACATGTCCAAAACATTTCAATAGAATGATCCATCATTCCAAGGTTTTCATAACCAATTTTCCACCAAGTATTCCCATCTAAGGTTGATCAAGTTTTATGCTTAGCACTAGCATCTACAAGTGGGGGTAGTACTAAGGAGGGGTGGTAAACTAGTGGAGTTTCAACTAAGTACAACCTTATGTCTTAGGCTGAGATCAAGGTTTCTAACTTAGGCCAAATTTTATGCTCTTTATGCAACCTTCAGCACTTTCCAAAATCTACCAGTCACTTAAGTAAACTCTAAGTAAGCTTTGATAAAGAAATAAAGTAAGAAGCTTGCACATAAAACTAGGATTGGTTTATCAAGTGGGTATGATCACTTATGCTTAAGGCATATAGTAGTCATAGCACAAGTATGGGTTTGTGGCATCAATAAGGTATCTTGCAAGTGTTAGCTTGCATCAATATCAGTATAAGCTTGCTAAATTGCAAGTGTTAGCCAAGGTTAATAGCTTGCATCAGTGTCAATATAAGCTTGCTTTGTGCATAGCAGTGGTTGAAGTTCTCCTCGGCTTCTTCTTCGTAGTATCCTCCATCCTCCTCGTATCCTTGGTCGGTACTAGCGTCTACGAATAAATACGAGGTACACAATCACCAAACAATACTTAACTACTTGCAATCATCACACACAAGGGTCCTATAGATGATCTAGCATCATCCCTAATATTACAAGGTTCAGGCTTGGTTTAATTTCTTTTTATTTTTAGAAAAGTAATTTCTACTCATTGAAAAACTACTTAAGATTTAATATTCTCCAAACTAAACATGGGATCATGTTGACACATGTCATCACCACATATTGTAGTCCATGGGAATGTGATTTAAAGTGGTGCCACAATTTAATAAGGTTTTACCCTTTTATTTTAATTAATTAAAGTGGCTAGAAATGCTTATGAGGCATTCTTTTATTACTTGAACATTATTTCTGCAATTAAACCTATATATTTTTATATATCTGAAAGGTATGCTTAAATGTGATTTTTGAGAGTTGGAATCAACTCAAAAGCTATTATGGTTTAAATTAGAAAAATGTTTAAATGCAGAAAAGCTTCCGCCTTGTTATTTTTACCATGGGTGATCTATAGATCCAAATGACTTGAATCCAATGGGCTTGGATTCAGCATTCACAGACCTTTCCAGCAAAATTGGTTTCATTCAAATTGGTGCACTGAATCGATCTAGGTTGATTTTTGAAGTTTGGTACAGAAGTGTGTTTGAATTGAAATAGAAAAAGATTTAATTTGAATAACTGGGCTGCGCGGGAAAATCTAACGGGCCGGCCTGCTAAGCGCAGTGCTCCCGCGGGCTGTTTAAGTGGGTGTCCCCACTCGTTAGTGATACGGGGCTGGGCGAAGCGGTATGGGGCAACGTGGGTCGTTCGATCTAGTTCTAATCTAACGGCTGGGAGTCATCGTCGACGCGAGACAACTCCGGCGAGAACGAAACCTAGCACGGCTAGTGAGGGTCGCTGGGGGCTCACCGGGGTACTGGCGAGGGTCGGCGAGGCGGGCAAACGACGAAGTCGACGACGGCGAACTCAAGGGTGGTCGCGGCAGCTCCTGGGTGGCTCCAATCGCTGGCTCCTTTCTTCTCCGGCAGCGGCAGGCTCCAGTGAAATTCTGACGAGGTGGTGCTCGCCTTGCTTTGAGAATGGTGCGGCACGATCAGTGAGGAGAGAGGAGTAAGATGGTGTGAAGAAATCGTGCAGGGGTGGCCTCTATTTATAGTCGAGCGAGGGGACCGTCGGGGCGCACGGTGAGCTCGTCGGGGGCAATGTTACAGGCGGCAATGGCATGGGCAAGGGTAGGGGACGGTGCTGTGTCTCTTGGCAATGCTCAACGACATGGTCGCGAGGCATGGGGCGGTGTGGTTTGGTCTGGAACGGGCGGTGCTCTGCGTGGCAGAGGCGGCGTCTTCGACGGTGGGCGGTGGCTGTACAGCACGGGGCGGCAAACGGGGATGTCTGGCGGTCTCCTGGGTTGATGGCGATCGTGTGTGCACGCGGCGAGGGCGGCGCGCGGTCTGTGGGTGATGGTCGATGGTGGCACTCTGGCGCACGCTTGGCATGGTCTGGGCGCGGCTTGTACGCGTGGTCCAGGGCTTGGCAACGCTTGCAGCTGGGACAGTGAGTGGTGGTGGACGGTGGGCTGTCTCCTAGACAAGGTTAGCACGGCTAGTTCTTCCTCTAGCTTCCTGTCCACAATGGGGTGACATGGGTGTGCTCGGCTGTTCACCATTAATGGCAATGGCAAGCTCACAGGGGTGCTAGTGTTGGGCTAATCTTTCTAGATGATCTACTGAGCTGTGTGTGAGCTAACTAGGAAACAAGTTAGGCAAGAATCACTGCACACTATAGTGTTTGATGTTTTGTTTGATTTGTGTCTGCAACCTGTTTGATGAAATGGCCGCATGAAATCAAGTTTTGAATTTTGAAATGATTTTTGGTGGGTTTGCTAGATTGGTGCTGATGAGTCTGCAGATGCTTGGGTTTTGAAAGTTGAGCTTGTTTGAGTGGGTTTTGAAAAAGTGGGATCTTCACATATGAAGAAGATTCAATTTTGAATTGTCATTTAAACTATGCATTTGAAAGTTTCTGGGTGATCACAAAGTGGGCCTTGATACTTTGTTATGAGTACAATCAAGGGGTGCAAAGATCCAGAAAAGTTTCTGTTAAGTTTTGAAAGTTTGGGATAGCCAAAGTAGGCATGAGAGTTAAATTGGTCAAAGTGACCATTCACTTAATATATTTGTTTTGATTTACTTGTCTTTAGGAAAAGTGTGGGAAATGTTTTAGATGATGTTTATTTCACCTAAGAAACATTTTACAAGCAATGGATCACACAAACAAGGTGGTTTTAAAGAAATTAAAAATCCATGCATACACATATGCATGCATTCATGATTTTATTTAGAAAAGTTTTTGTTAACCCTAATCTTGATGATTAGTGTTTGATGATCTAAATTTAGGATTTTTGGGATGTTACAAACCTTCCCCCCTTAAAAAAAATCTCGTCCCGAGATTTGAAAAGATCGGGAAACTCCGTCCTGATGTGATCTTCGTGTTCCCAGGTAGCTTCCTCTTCCATGTGGTTGCTCCACTAAATCTTGAGAAACTTGATGCTTCGGGTTCGGGTAGTTCGAAAAGCTTCTTCCAAAATGCGGATGGGTACTTCGGGATAGGTCAGGTCATCGTTGATCTCTATGGTCCGATGATCGATATTCTTGAACACTTCGGTCTTCTCGGGGACTTCGAGACACTTGCGAAGTAACGAGATATGGAACACATTGTGCACAGCTGACATCTTTTCAGGTAATTCTAGTTGATACGATACTTATCCTCGACAGTTCAAAATTTTGAAAGGTCTGATATATCTGGGGGCTAACTTTCCTTTGAGTTGGAAACGCTGCATTCCCTTTAATGGCGACACTTTCAGATAAACAAAATCTCCTATATTGAAGGAGAGGTCTCGACGTCTCTTGTCGGCATAACTCTTCTATCGGGATTGGGCGGTCTTGAGGTTCTCACGAATCTTGTGAACCTTTTCTTCTGCCTCTCGTAGGATATCGGTCCGAAAATCTGACTCTCTCCTACTTCCGACCAGTTCAAAGGGGTGCGACACTTCCTTCCGTACATGAATTCAAATGGGGCCATTTGCAAGCTGGCTTGGTAACTATTGTTGTAGGAAAATTCTGCAAACGGCAGACAGTCTTCCCACTTGGATCCATATTCTAGTACACACGCTCTAAGCATATCTTCGAGTATTTGGTTTACTCGCTCCGTTTGTCCATCGGTCTGAGGGTGATACGCAGTACTGAAATCTAGGCGGGTTCCTAAACCTTCTTGGACTTTCTTCCAGAATCTCGAGGTAAACTGAGTTCCTCGATCTGATACTATGTTCTTGGGGACTCCGTGCAAACTAACTATTCTAGCGATGTATAACTCCGCTAGCTTCGAACTCTGATAGGTGGTTTTGACGGGCAAGAAATGGGCGACTTTGGACAATCTGTCCACTATGACCCAGATAGAGTCATTTCCCCTACTAGAAGTAGGTAGTCCAGTCATAAAGTCCATTCCTACAGAATCCCATTTTCATTCCGGAATTTGCAAAGGTTGCAACAATCCAGCGGGTCTTTGATGTCCTGCCTTGACTCGCTGACATATATCACACTTGGCGATATAGCTTCCGATTTCTCTCTTCATCTTATGCCACCAAAATTGCTCCTTCAAATCTTGATACATCTTAGTTCCTCCGGGATGGATAGAATAAAGAGTATCATGAGCCTCCTTCAATATAACTTCTTTCAACTCTGAATCTGCTGGTACACAAAGGCGTCCTTTGTACCACAGAACTCCTTCTTCGTCCTCGGTGAATCCGGGTACTTTGCCTGTACCGATACGACGCTTGATTCCGTCGATACTAGCATTTCCCTTCTGTGCTTCTTTAATCTGACTGATCAAAGTCGACTGAAGTTCTATGCTAGCCAAAAATCCTTCACTTACTAATTCTATTCGAAAATCTTCCATCTCCTTGTGCAGACTTGGTTGCTCCTTCAAAATCATGGAGTTCAAGCGGCACGGCAATCTGCTAAGGGCATCTGCTACCACATTGGCTTTACCAGGGTGATAGTGAATGTCCAGATCATAATCCTTGATTAGCTCAATCCATCTTCTCTGCCTCATATTCAACTCTTTCTGAGTAAATATATACTTTAGGCTCTTGTGATCCGAATAAATCTCACAACGATTTCCCAGCAGGTAATGTCTCCATGTCTTCAGGGCTAGAACTACGGCTGCGAGTTCGAGGTCATGGGTTGGGTAGTTTTGCTCATGTTGCTTCAATTGCCGAGATAGATAAGATATAACTTTGCCTTCTTGCATTAGCACACATCCGAGACCAATCTTGGATGCGTCACAATACACATCGAAGGGCTTCGTGATATCTGGCATGATCAAGATTGGGGCTGAAATCAATCTCCTCTTGAGTTCTTGAAAACTCGCTTCACATTTGTCTGTCCATTCAAACTTCTTGTCCTTCTTCAGCAATTGGGTCATGGGTCGGGCGATACTCGAGAATCCTTCTACGAATTTGCGGTAATATCCCGCCAATCCGAGAAATGCACGAACTTGGGTTTGAGTGGTCGGGGCTTGCCAATCTTCTACATCTTTCACTTTGGCAGGGTCAACAGCAATTCCTCCGGCTGATACAATGTGACCGAGGAATCCTACCTCCTGTAACCAGAATTCACATTTGCTAAACTTTGCATACAACTGATACTCTCTAAGGGTTCCAAGAATGGTCCTTAGTTGTAGCTCATGTTCTTCTTCTGATTTGGAATAAATCAGAATGTCATTGATGAAAACAACGACAAACTTATCCAGGAAGTCCATAAAAATCTTATTCATGAGGTTCATGAAATAAGCGGGGGCATTGGTTAATCCAAAAGACATGACTGTATACTCGTACAATCCATATCTGGTGGTAAAGGCAGTCTTTGGAATATCCTCTGCACGAATTTTGAGTTGATGATAGCCAGTTCTAAGATCAATCTTAGAAAACACTTGGGCACCGGTCAACTGATCAAACAAATCCTCTATCTTGGGCAAGGGGTACTTGTTCTTGATGGTGACATCATTCAACTTCCGATAATCCGTACACAAACGGTTACCTCCATCTTTCTTGTCCACAAACAAGACGGGTGATCTCCATGGTGACGCACTTGGTTGAATCAATCCGATTTCCAACATGGAATCCAGTTGCTTCTTCAGTTCTTCTAACTCCGATGGGTTCATACTATAGGGTCTCTGGGCTATGGGTCCTGTTCCGGGGATTAGTTCAATGATAAACTCGATATCCCGATCTGGGGGCATACCGGGCAAAACATCTGGAAATACATCGGGGTATTCACAGACTATCCGGACTTGGTCAATGGTAGGTTGGGCTATACTCTTGTTACACTTGAATTGGCGAGGTAAGGTTTCAGATATATGCTCGACTGATATTCCGGTGGTACTGGTCATGGTGATGGCTTTCTTGGCACAGTCAATCAATCATTTATGTTTGGACATCCAATCCATTCCTAGTACTACTTCCAAACCTTTGGTTCCGAGTACTATCAGATTAGCATAAAAATCTATGCCATGGATTCGGATAGGGACGGCTTTGCAAATTTGCCTAGCCTTGGTGGTTGATCCGGGGATTTGCACAATCATAACATGCTTCAGTTTGGTTGGTTGAATTTTACTAGTGCAGGCAAATTCTTCGATGACAAATGAATGTGATGCACCAGAATCAAACAACACTCTTGCAAGTACTGAATTAACAGAAAACATACCCAGCACGACGTCTGGCGCTTCCTGAGCTTCTTCAGCATGCATGAGAAAAAGACGGCCATTGTGGTTGAGTGAATTTCCTGGGGAAAATATCCTTCCTGGCTGCACACGACGCTGTTGCTGAGCTGGGGCATTGGCATTAGGGGCTGTAGCATTCTTCTTGTTGGGGCACTCGTTGGAATAGTGGACTTTATTTCCACAGTCATAACAGGTCACTTGTGACTTGTCCTTGGCTGCGACAGGCACATCATTGCTTCCAGTCCTCGGGGCAGTGTTGGGGTTGGCGGTAGCATTGTTGGTGTTGAACTTGGGTGGGGCACGGGTGAAATTGCTAGAGTTGCCAGGGTTGTTGTTATTTCCTCCGGGTCTAGGGTTTCCACGGTTGGGGTAGGTTGGACGGGTCATAGGGGGTCTATTGGTTCTTGGGGAAAATCCTAGAGATGGGTTGGGGCGATACTTTGGGGTCTGATGGTTTCCGGGTTGATGCATCATGCGACGCTTGCGGTTCTCATTGGCTTGGTTGATCTTTCCTTCCATCTGGATAGCAGAGTCGACAAGGGCTTCAATATCAGCAAAGGGGATATTGACTAACACCGTCTGCATCTCGTCATGCAGACCATTCAGGAATCTTTCTTTCTTCTTGGCTTCGGTGTCTATCTCGTCCGAGGCATACCTAGCTAATGACAAAAATTTGTCACGGTATTCCACTACAGTCATCCTTCCTTGCTTTATCTCTCTGAACTCGTCTCTCATTCTCTTGATCAAACCTGGTGGCACATGGGTTCTGCTAAACTTGACCTTGAATTCCTCCCAGGTCATCATCTGGCCTCCGGTCATTGCACGAACACTGTTCCAGCATGCCCTAGCATCTCCGGCTAGATAATGGGTGGCAAACAAAACTTTCTCATTGGCTTCCACTCCTGCTACTTCTAAGTTATTTTCCATGGTTTGCAGCCAATCATCGGCGTCTAGGGGTTCTTCTGACTTGGTGAAAACAGGTGGGTTGGTATTCTGGAAATTCTTGAGCTTAGATCCATGGTTGTCCTGATTTCCGTGGCCTTGGTTGTTGTGGGCTAGCTGGGCTTTCTGTTGCAGAGTGGCTAGGTTGTCTTGACGTTCTGCTCTTTCAGCTTCCCGGTCAGAAGTCAACATTTGCAGAATCTGCAACATCGGATCCGGGGCTGAACCACTTCCTCCACGTGGCATCTGAAGATTGAGGTAGATCATGAGAAAAGAGGGAAATTTCTAAGGTTTTGGGGTCTTTGAAAAGTTTTTAAAGGTTTGAATCAGATTTTTCTAGCAACTTGATTTTTCATTCATTCATAGCACACAGTACAACACACACCACAACAAAGAAAAACAGATGGTTTTAAGAACCATTCTGAAATCTACGATACAGTGGGACCGACTTCTACTCACTACGCTAGTGCTCAGTGCTACTACTCCTTGGAGTATGTGGCTTCATCAGCTTCATCATCATCGATGAAGGCGAAATCATCCTCATCGGTGAAGAAGTCCATGGCCTGATCCTCCAGAAAATCATCGTCATCGCTGAGATAAGAGTAAGGGTCTCCACGAAGATCCTCTCCTGCATTCTCCCTTTCCTCCAACTGCATGTCTCTCTCGTGGATGGTCTCCTCCAGAGATGAGATGTGGTGGCGAAGACGGGCAATAATGCGCTCCTTTTTGTCGAGCTGACGGCGACGAGACTTGCGATCCTTTGCTAGCATGGCTATGGTCTGATACTTCGTTTGGATGATGGCAGACTTGTGGTTGCAATAGTCACGGCAGTTGTCCAACTCCTGCTGACGATCATACATCATGAAGCTAAGGTGGTCCAATTGAGTCTTCAGCTCGGGGTAGTATGGGGCTTCCAGTGGTTGTCCATTTGCATCACGTCTTGGGAAAAACTCAAAGCGGGTTCCCTTGATCTGATTGATGCTCTGCCCACACAGACGGGAGAGAGATTCCTGCATTGCTCTGGCAAGTCCATCGAGCCAGTTGTTCTCTCTTAAGGTAAACTGAATTCCTTCCACAGTGGGAGGTTCAATCTTTCCTCTGAGACTTGCAACAATTAGCCACTGCAGATCTTCTCCTCCTTGATCATTGAGTTGAGCTCCAAAGAACTTGGGGTGCAGACGCTCCAGAAGTTCCGAAAGCTGATCCAGAGCTCTCTCAAAGATAAGGTCTCCTCCATTCCCCAACTGATTAAACTTGCTGTACTTCACGTCCATCTACAAAAATAGAGGATGAGTAGATTAGAAGAGTGATCAAGTGTGTCAAAATTTTATGGATTTTGCAAGAATTTTTGAGGAACATGAATTTTTATGAATGAATCAAAGAGATAAGAATGAGAATAAGTTTTTGTAAATATTTGTTTTTCTTTGGTTTTGAAACTATGTTTTTGGTTCAACGTCCAGTCTAACTAGGGTCTCCTATGGTCAGGATGGCTCTGATACCAACTTGTCAACACCCGGATTTTTCAATCCTAGATGCCTGTTATGCCATACATCGCAATCCCAGGATTACCATTTTTGCGAGACATAACAGAATTGGATACCATAGTACATCATCCATTACAACGATACATAAGTTCTTACACAAATAGGGATTTCATGATCCAGTTCATAATACAACATCAAGCAGTGGAATACGTAATAATAACGGTAGCGTAGGCGAAGCTCCATCTTCAGGGTCACAGGCAATGCTGACGATGGGAGATGATCCTAGTTGTTGTAACCTTCCTGGGGTCCATCTTCCAGGTACTCCTCTTCATAGTCTGGCCATGGGAATAGCTAGGGACAAAGCCATGAGTACTCTTTAAGTACTCGCAAACTAATACTAATAGGTAAAGGGGTTTTTTGGATAATAGTACACTAGGCTCTAGGGTTGTTTTGCAAAAGCCAGATTTATCTCTACTAAGTTCTAAAGCTAGTCACAATTTTATAACTCCTAAGTGGGATCTTGTAACTCATATCACAACTCTGTTGTGGTCAAGTCAAAGTCTCAATTCATTTCACAAGTCATTTTGAAAAGTCTGACGGGGGAACAGTATGGCCACTCCAACTGTCCATAACCGCGGACGCGGCTATTCGAATAGTTTGACACTCTGCAGAGATTGTACACTTTCACCATAACATTTGATACATCCGTCAGGAACAAATCCTGAATTCATCATACTCAGTATGCGGATAATCAATCCTAACCTTTCGATTACACGCCCTAGTATAAGCACCTATCCTGTGAGTTTGGCCTCCCAACCATGACCAACTGTCATCTTGGGTACTGCACAGGTGGACAATCTTCACAAGGTAGCCTCAGCTCAGACCTTGGCTGTGAGGGAACTAATACTACGGAATATAAGTTTCCAGTCAAGCCCTACCCAATCTTCGGGTATTGTGGTTGTACGATAAAATTGGAATGGTATCGCATCCAGACAACCATCAGTTTTATAAAGGGCTAAGGCTCATGCCTCAACATTTTCATCACCAAAATCATCAAGTGTTTGGAAACACATGTCCAAAACATTTCAATAGAATGATCCATCATTCCAAGGTTTTCATAACCAATTTTCCACCAAGTATTCCCATCTAAGGTTGATCAAGTTTTATGCTTAGCACTAGCATCTACAAGTGGGGGTAGTACTAAGGAGGGATGGTAAACTAGTGGAGTTTCAACTAAGTACAACCTTATGTCTTAGGCTGAGATCAAGGTTTCTAACTTAGGCCAAATTGTATGCTCTTTATGCAACCTTCAGCACTTTCCAAAATCTACCAGTCACTTAAGTAAACTCTAAGTAAGCTTTGATAAAGAAATAAAGTAAGAAGCTTGCACATAAAACTAGGATTGGTTTATCAAGTGGGTATGATCACTTATGCTTAAGGCATATAGTAGTCATAGCATAAGTATGGGTTTGTGGCATCAGTAAGGTATCTTGCAAGTGTTAGCTTGCATCAATATTAGTATAAGCTTGCTAAATTGCAAGTGTTAGCTTGCAAGGTTAATAGCTTGCATTAGTGTCAATATAAGCTTGCCTTGTGCAGAGCAGTGGTTGAAGTTCTCCTCGGCTTCTTCTTCGTAGTATCCTCCTTCCTCCTCGTATCCTTGGTCGGTACTAGCGTCTACGAATAAATACGAGGTACACAATCACCAAACAATACTTAACTACTTGCAATCATCACACAGAAGGGTCCTATAGATGATCTAGCATCATCCCTAATATTACAAGGTTGGCTTGGTTTAATTTCTTTTTATTTTTAGAAAAGTAATTTCTACTCATTGAAAAACTACTTAAGATTTAATATTCTCCAAACTAAACATGGTATCATGTTGACACATGTCATCACCACATATTGTAGTCCATGGGAATGTGATTTAAAGTGGTGTCACAATTTAATAAGGTTTTACCCTTTTATTTTAATTAATTAAAGTGGCTAGAAATGCTTATGAGGCATTCTTTTATTACTTGAACATTATTTCTGCAAGTAAACCTATATATTTTTATATATTCTGAAAGGTATGGTTAAATTTGATTTTTGAGAGTTGGAATCAACTAAAAAGCTATTACGGTTTAAATTAGAAAAATGTTTGAATGCAGAAAAGCTTCTGCCTTGTTATTTTTACCATGGGTGATCTATAGATCCAAATGACTTGAATCCAACGGGCTTGGATTCAGCATTCACAGACCTTTTCAACAAAATTGGTTTCATTCAAATTGGTGCACTAAATCGATCTGGGTTGATTTTTGAAGTTGGGTACAGAAGTGTGTTTGAATTGAAATAGAAAAAGATTTAATTTGAATAACTGGGCTGCGCGGGAAAATCTAACGGGCCGGCCTGCTAAGCACAGTGCTCCCGCGGGCTGCTTAAGTGGGTGTCCCCACTCGTCAGTGACACGGGGCTGGGCGAAGCGGTATGGGGCAACGTGGGTCGTTCGATCTAGTTCTAATCTAATGGCTAGTAGTCATCGTCGACGCGAGACAACTCCGGCGAGAACGAAACCTAGCGTGGCCAGTGAGGGTCGCTGGGGGCTCACCGGGGTACTGGCGAGGGTCAGCGAGGCGGGCGAACGACAAAGTCGACGACGGCGAACTCAGGGGTGGTCGCGGCAGCTCCTGGGGTGGCTCCAATCGCTGGCTCCTTTCTTCTCCGGCAGCGGCAGGCTCCAGTGAAATTCCGGCGAGGTGGTGCTCGCCTTGCTCTGAGAATGGTGTGGCACGATCAGTGAGGAGAGGGGAGTGAGATGGTGTGAAGAAATCGTGCGGGGGTGGCCTCTATTTATAGTCGAGCGAGGGGCCCGTCGGGGCGCACGGTGAGCTCGTCGGGGGCGATGTTACATGCGGCTAATGGTATGGGCAAGGGTAGGGGACGGTGTTGTGTCTCCTGGCGATGCTCAACGACATGGTCGCGAGGCATGGGGCGGTGTGGTTTGGTCTGGAACGGGCGGTGCTCTGCGCGGCAGAGGCGGCGTCTTCGACGGCGGGCGGTGGCTGTACGGCGCGGGGCGGCAAACGGGGATGTCTGGCGGTCTCCTGGGTTGATGGCAATCGTGTGTGCACGCGGTGAGGGCAGTGCGCGGTCTGTGGGTGATGGTCGATGGTGGAGCTCTGGCGCACGCTCGGCATGGTCTGGGCGCGGCTTGTACGCGTGGTCCAGGGCTTGGCAACGCTTGCGGTTGGGACAGTGAGTGGTGGTGGACGGTGGGCTGTCTCCTAGACAAGGTTGGCACGGCTAGTTCTTCCTCTAGCTTCCTGTCCACAATGGGGTGACATGGGTGTGCTCGGTTGTTCACCATTAATGGCAATGGCAAGCTCACAGGGGTGCTAGTGTTGGGCTAATCTTTCTAGATGATCTACTGAGCTGTGTGTGAGCTAACTAGGGAACAAGTTAGGCAAGAATCACTGCACACTATAGTGTTTGATGTTTTGTTTGATTTGTGTCTGCAACCTGTTTGATGAAATGGCCGCATGAAATCAAGTTTTGAATTTTGAAATGATTTTTGGTGGGTTTGCTAGATTGGTGCTGATGAGTCTGCAGATGCTTGGGTTTTGAAAGTTGAGCTTGTTTGAGTGGGTTTTGAAAAAGTGGGATCTTCACATATGAAGAAGATTCAATTTTGAATTGTCATTTAAACTATGCATTTGAAAGTTTCTAGGTGATCACAAAGTGGGCCTTGATACTTTGTTATGAGTACAATCAAGGGGTGCAAAGATCCAGAAAAGTTTCTGTTAAGTTTTGAAAGTTTGGGATAGCCAAAGTAGGCATGAGAGTTAAATTGGTCAAAGTGACCATTCACTTAATATATTTGTTTTGATTTACTTGTCTTTAGGAAAAGTGTGGGAAATGTTTTAGATGATGTTTATTTCACCTAAGAAACATTTTACAAGCAATGGATCACACAAACAAGCTGGTTTTAAAGAAATTAAAAATCCATGCATACACATATGCATGCATTCATGATTTTATTTAGAAAAGTTTTTGTTAACCCTAATCTTGATGATTAGTGTTTGATGATCTAAGTTTAGGATTTTTGGGATGTTACAACATGTGTACTGGGGTGCGTCTTATAATCGAACCCACGACCTCATGGTTTGGTAGCGTAAATGGTTGCGCTGGTAACCGATGGTGAGTTCGTGATTTGGTTCAGGGTTTAAAACGCATCTTGTGTTTGTGATTTTCAATACACATAAAGATCATTTGGACACGAACATTTTTCAATACACAACTTATTTATCTTGAGTACCTATTTATCTTTGGGCAATTTAACACACCATGCATTTGAATAACTTGATGCTGAGAAGGTACTGTTTTTATTTCTAAAGGTTTTTATCGTGTCCCTCTAGTTATAAATACGTAAAGGTTTTTACCGTGTTATAAACACGTAACACATAAAGGTTTTTATCGTCTTTATTTATAGACTAGCTTATTCTTTAGACCCTAATAAATACTATTTTTATTATGTTTATTTGTAGACTAATTTTTGTATTTATTTGTAGACTAGTTTGATAATAAACACGTCCACTACTTGTTACCCGTTTATAGTCTAGTTTGGTAGATATGTAAAAAATTTCAACGAATAATAAACACTTTTGAACACACAAATAGACGCTAGATAAATAAGATGCAAATAAGTACCACCGTTACATACAATAGTTCATGCACACGACGTCACAACACGACATAGAAAAGTACGGGAAACACAATAGACAAGGTAAAACTAAATGTCATTAAGAATATCGACTCACAGCCGCACTGGAACACCTCGCCGAGGAGGGCATACGCGTAGAGCGGGTTGGAGAAGGTCACTGTGAGCAACTTGAGGGAGGTGCCATCATGTACCTCCTCGAGGTGACATCACCGGCGAGCCCGGTGGGAGATGGGCAAAGCCGGCCGTGAGGATGGCGCGGGCTAAGTTTACGGGTCCCCTCCACCTAGATTGCGCCCAGACACGGAGAGTGCTCTCGACGACAACCCCCCAGGTAGGGCCGCTCCGGCACGGTGGGAGGCCGACGAAACGTGGGTCCGTTGTACTGCATCTTGGGGTTTTCTCGGAGAGGATGGAGGGCTCGCACGGGTGTGGTCTTTGAAGTGGAGATAATGGATCTGGCTGGGTGGTGTGTGGGAGAGGAATAGAGGCGTCGTATAAATAGGCTAGAACGATTAGGGTTTGCTAATGAAACGATGGGCTGCGCGTGCATATCCGGGGCGTGGAATCGGTTCTGTTTCACACTGAAACAAGGGGGTCACGCGTGTGGCGAGGTTTCACACTAAAACGAGGGGGTGGCGAGTGTGGCGAGGCCTCGCACTGAAACAAGGGGTGGCGCGTGCGGCGAGGCATCTGAATCGAGCATCTGGCGACGTAACTACGGTGAGGTGCGCATGCATCTACAAGGCAGCGTCGTGGCTTCGCGAGCATGCATGACACAAACCTGAAACGAGTGCATGCATGGAAAAGGTGAGACGGGCCATTGCATAATGGACAATACCCCGTACATTAAAACGTCCCAACGGTCTACCTAGCTTTCCCGCTCGGAACTCCGATCTGTGTTGAGAAAAAAAGCGTCCAACCAATTAGAGAGAAGAAGCAGCTTCTTGCGGATCGCCCACAGCCTGCCCGTAGATTCTTTCTCTAAGGACGATCGGACAGCTGCAATTCAGCGGCAGGGTTGCGTCCAACCAATTAGTGGGCAGAAGTACATTCTCGCGGATCACCTAGAGCCTGCCCACAGATTCCTTCTAGAAGGACGATCGAACGGTTGCATTTCAGCGGTAGGGTTACATCGACGGTCATTATTCAGCTCTAGGGTTAGATCGTTCAAGTTTTTGACCAAATACTCAAATAAGCATAAAATATTCATACCAAAGCTTCATTTTGGAGTGACTAAGAAGGATCCAAGCTTAGTTTTTCATTTTTATGTTTGAAACTTGTTTAAATGTTGGTCAAAGTTAGGTTTGACCAAATACTCAAATGAGCATACAAAATTAAAAAAAAATCCAAAAAATGGAAAACCTGCGCCCATTGTCTTATTATGTCATATACTAATGATCCAAGACGTGAAACAAGATCTACAAACTTACAGTTCATGTACATTATGTGATATCTCGAACTCTGCCATACGAAGTCAAGGGTGAAGAGAAGTGGTTGAGGGTTGGAACATGAAAAGTTACAAAACCACACCAAAGCTTCATTTTGGAGTGACTAAGAAGGATCCAAGCTTAGTTTTCATTTTCATATTTCAAACTTTTTTAAATGTTGGTCAAAGTTATGTTTGACCAAATACTCAAGTTGCTCACGGTGACCTTCTCCAACCTGTTCGACGCGTATGCCCTCCTCGGCGAGGTGTTCTGGTGCGGCTGTGAATCGATATTCTTCACTACTTACAATATCTTCAGCAACTACGACTGCATCTTCCCCACCGCAAACCAGATGCATTGCCTCCCCTACGACATGCATTGAAGTTGAAGGCGGTGGTCAAGGGGGCGCGACTAAGGTTAAAGAAGATGTTCGTGAAGCGAGATCCTAGAGTCAAGTTGTTCGTTGTCATGCATTTAGTTTACCCTCTAATATTTAGTTTTAGATTTTCTATTGTGTTTCCCATACTTTTCTATGTTGTGTTGTGACATCGTGTCCGTGAACTAATCTATATAATGGTGGTACTTATTTGCATCTTATTTATCTAGCACCCATTTGTGTGTTCACAAGTGTTCATTATATGTTGAAATTTTACACGTCGCTACCAAATAAGACTATAAAAAGGGTAACAAGTAGTGAAAGTGTTTATTATCAAGCTAATCTACCAATAAACACTAAAACTAGTCTACAAATAAACATGATAAAACTAGTCTTTATTAGGGGCTAAAGAATAAGTTAGTCTACAAATAAACATGATAAAAACCTTTATGTGTTATATGTTTATAACGCGGTCAAAACCTTTACGTGTTTATAACTAGAGGGTAAACACGATAAAAACCTTTAGAAATAAAAACAGTACCTTCTCATCATCAAGTTATTCAAATGCATGGTGTGTTAAAGTGTCCAAAGATAAATGGATACTCAATATAAATAAGTTGAGTGTTGAAAAATGTTCGTGCCCAAATGATCTTTATGTGTGTTGAAAATCATAAACACGAGATGCGTTTTAAACCCTGAACCAAATCATGACCTCACCATTGGCTATCGGCGCAACCATTCGCACTACCAAACCATTCGGGTCATGGATTCGATAACAAGACGCACCCGGTACACACGTCGTTCCGCCTACCCTTGGAGTCGCTGTCGTCGACTGTGTCGCCTCGTCGCTTTCCCAACCCCTCTCGCGCCCTCAGGTGAGATCCTCGCCGCTCCCCGACTGCCGTTAGGGTTCGCTGTCGCGAGGATGATGACGCGTCCCGACTGTCCATCTTGCTCCTCTTAGATCCCGCGCGCGTTGACCTCGTGTGGGACACATTCGCCCTCTCCGGCCCAACAACCCTTAGATCCCAGCCCACTAGGCAGTTCGCCTTTTTCTTTTTAGGTTTCTCTTACATATCTGATTTTAGCCAGCTGGTTTAAATCCTTTTGAAAATGCAAATCAACCTCAAATGCTTAGGACCCTTAGAAATTCATCCCAAATTCATTCCTTCTCATACAATTTCAACATTATACCCGGTGCAATTACCATACAACCTACAAATTCTCAAATGTAATTGTAAATTTGTGATTGATCTTCGAGATTCCTAATCTTGTCGTTCACCCTACTTAGCTCCACAAATATTTCTCTGTCAATAAGTGCTCCGCCCCCGTCTCTTCTGCCGGAGCTCGCGCTGCGGCCGCTGCCGTCTGTGGAAAGATAGGCAACCATTCTTCATTCCCTTCTACGAGGTAATTCATCAGTGTATGGGCTAGATCATCGACCCAAAGGAAAAAGCATTTCACCTGCAATCACACCAAACAGATCAAAGGAAAAACCGAATTGCTCAAGGATCCCGACGACAAAAATAGTGAAAATGCGCGTCTCTTACCCCATTAAGGATGCACATGTAGAACAGACGATTGGTGTTCTTCGTGGTGAGCGAAAGCCTCCGATCAATGCCCGCCCGGCACCACGGACAGAGGAAGATCGGCATCTCCATGTGCGCCGAATTCTCAAACCGCCAGGTGGCGTGGGAGCTTGCGGAAGACATGGAGCTCGATTCCTGCTCACCGCTGCAAGCTCCTACCCCGTCCCCCACCTCCAAACCCATCCCCCGCCTCCAATTCCTGCTCAACGCCGCGAGCTCATGTGGTGTCTTCCGCCTGTTTAAACGAATACGGCCAACGGATATGTACTGGGTCCCACGGTCAACAACGGTCCGATTTTGAAAGGGTATGCATCTCCGCCTATCCCACCTGTAAGGGCCGAGTCAAGAACATTGACATGGCAGAAACGTCAACATGGACGAAACTAGTTAGTGCGCTCGAAGCAGTGGTAAAAGTGAGCATGATTTTGGCCTAGTGGTAAAACTGAGTACATGTACGCCTTTAGTGGCAAACGAATAATTAACCCAAATATTTATTAAAATGCAATTTTTGACAAAATAGACAGAGGACATGTTATTGTAAATATTTGAAAACTAAGCAACTTTGGTTTTTGCGCTCTTTTCAAATTCATTACAGATTTTAAATAAAGTATGGTCAAACTTAGAAGATTGTTTTACTTGTTCTGAAAAAGTTTGAAATTTAAAATTTAAAGTTGACTGCGTTACAGCTCTGGGCTTTGGACATAGTATCTAACATGTAGGCCTGGGGTTGAGCTCTCGCCATAGTCTCTGATATGTAGGCCTGGGGCTAGGTGGTTGCTGGCGGAGAGACTGACACGTGGGTCGACAGTCAGCAGGGAAAAAAGATAAAGAACAAGGCCATAAGGAATCAAACCAAGGACCTCGTGGTCGTGAGTTAGGTGGTCTTTCCACTAGGATAATGACGGTCTTATGGTATATTTGGCCGGGTTCCCTTTTGAACTGGCCCAGTCGATTGAGGTGTTACTGAAAGTCACCGACGCGGACGTCAGCGAACATCGACAAAACACCAACTCCCGACGAAGTTTCATGCCGACTCCGGGCATCTATTGGGGCATGGTTTGGCATGATAGCGAGACGAAACCAAGGGACTTTCAAGTATGCGAATAAAAATGGCGGAGGGGCTGTAGGTGCGAGGCGATCTTGATGAGAAGTTGTTGGAATCTCACATGCGGCTGGAATTTGACAGGAATGAAGTGACCCGATACCAACTATCGAGGTCGATTCCAACCGATCTACTGGACCAAAATGCGCTTGCTCTAGGTTGTTGGAAAGAGGGTGAAATGGAGAATTTCCTGGAACAAATATCCACGTAGGTGGTGGATGGTTCTGGTCTTGATCATGCGACGGACATGAGGACAAAACATGGCGGTTCACTACACGTCTTGCGGCGGCAGTCCGTGGGAGAAGACGACCTGGAGATGATCTGGTTGCATGGGTTGGGGCTGTAGATGCTAGTAATCTGAGCAGTGGTCCACGAACGCGCAGGTGCACACGAGGAGTCCGGCGGCTACGGAAACTGCAATGGAAGGCGGATGTTTAGCGGCGTGCGCAGAGGGCGCTCGATGGGCGGCGGCAGCGATGCAAGGTGAGAGAGAGGGAGAAGAAGTTCTAGGAGGTACCCCTTCTTACCAGCGACCGTATGGTGAAGAAAAACATGCTTGCGGTGGTGGAGATCGTTAGTGAGGCTCGGGTCGAGGTGCTCCTATACTCTTTCGGTTCCCTGCAGCCGTGGCGGCTCCGGTGAACTCCGACGATGATGGCGTGTATGGGAGGACGGAGAGGTTGAAGACGACCACCTCCTAGGCCACGTATTCCTTCCATCACGACTCCACCCGCTGATGAATGCAAATGCACAGATCGTTTGTAGCTAGTTTCGAAATAAAGATATGGATCCCATATGGAGTGGGAGTTCTGAAGTCTAATAACTCTTGAATTAAATACTGAAATAGTAATACTAAATAACGTTCTAAGTAACAAGATAAAATGCGAGTGTTGTGTAAAAGGTATTTTTGGTTTTTTATAAGAGAACAATAAGTAAAGTAAAATAAACTGAATACAGAAAGTAAGTATCGCGTATATAAAAGAGATATGAAACTGCAATAGGAAAAGTGTTCTTAGGGAGTAGCGGATAAACCTCTAGCATGGTTTAAGGTAAAGATTATTATCATGAACATTCTCAACTATGCTTGTGTAGGAGGAACTCCGTATTTGGATGAATAAACAGCAACCACTCCTCACATCATCCTCATAACCACAACAGACAGCAATCGACATCAATTGAATTACTACGCTATTAAGGGACTTAATCTCATAGGATGTATCCCATGGCATGGACAATGTTCCGTGAATTTCCTCGGTTCCCAAGTTGGTGCTAACAGCTTTATAGTCACTGTAAGTGCTAGAACGTCTTCGTCTACCAACAAGTAGTTCCCTCCATCAAGTCCCATAAGAGGAAAATATTGAGAGGTCGACTTCTCCCAACATCAAGATGAAGACAATCTAACACATGGTCACAGTGATGAATACCATAATAAACTTTATCTTATTTCAGACTCATGCTAGGGTTTCTCCATCTCCCCAAGAACTATGATCTACTCAGACATGGAGGTAATCAACATCATGGCAAAGACAATGGAATCTATCATAGATGAATAGTACTTGTATAAATCCACAACGAGTACGGAAATTACAAAAAGATCTAGACAAGTTGTAGATGAGATGGATGGAGATGGTGGTGATGAAGCAGTTGATTATGAAGATCAATGGCTTAGCCTCTCGGATCTGCGTAGGGTGAAGATGGATCCCCGGTGGATGAGTTCCCCCTCCAGATCTCTTCCGAAGGTGAGGTTTCTAGGATTTCTGGTTATTCTGTATGTCGTCTCTTCGATCCGATTGCATGAGGCAAAACTATTTGAGGGGGCGATGGCGGCACCAACTATATGGCGGGAACTATACGGAAGAGAAAATCCTTCTGCCATATAGTTGGTCGTTAAACCTACTGGCTCCTGCGATCACCTCGGGTTTTCTTCTATTATTATTTATATTTCCCAAATTAGCGATTTATGCTGTTTTGACTCCTTTTTGCCCCAATACAATTGGTCCAAGAATTGTATCCATCGTATCCATCATCTGTCCTGATCCTGGTGAAAATAGACATAAAAGATGCATGCGAACGCCGTAAAATACCAAGATCCTTCCAGTACAGTGCAAAATGATAATATAAAACATGATGCAACTATGCACTCATCAAATTCCCCAAGCTTAGACTTTTGCTCGTCTCGAGCAAGGTTAGCTTAATGGATGTGATCCTCATATTCATGAAGCTGAGTCGATAAAATAAATGAGGCAGTTGCAGCATGTGTTTATCATATATGATACATAGGAATAAGTTCATGAATAGTACCTTACTCGAACCATCCGAATAATATTAGCAGGCTTCCACACCTTATCATTTAATAATTCACAAAAGATTACTCTCAATATGATGTAAAAGTGCTTCGGTTCGACTGAATGAGTTAGCGAGGTAGTCCCAAGTGTTTTAGGATTAATATATTCACTTGTGATTTAAAATCTCAAACGTTCCTTTGTCTCAGCACAAGATAGTGGTGTATTCCTATTTGCTTTTTGCACTTTCTATTTTCTCTTTCTCTTTTTTTATATGATCACACTTTTTTTAAGTGATGTGCAAATAAGCTAGCCATATATTCCACTTCATGTAGGAATTCAAAGTTTAACGATGTCAATTACCAAATTCCACTTGTATATGAAGCATCTTTATATCTTCAATACTCTACCTCATCTTGTTCTCACTCTAATTTGATAACACTTCTAATTTTCCGTTGTTCAAGGTTTCTTTCTGAACTTAACTGATTAGATAATTTTTCCTTTTGTAAATCAAATTACGAACTTACAACATATTGACCAAATTATCTTTGTATGTTCCATTAATACCAATGGTGTAGAAGACTCCTATTGCTATCATCAAGTGCAAGTAAAATTATACTCAAGCGATTCGTATATCTAATAAGACAAGCACAAACTCAATAATGCTCCATATATGATAATAAACTCGGAATTTCATAAAAGGGATTGACTATTCCTGAAAGGGAATTCTAATGATGCAAACTTTATTTCTAAGATCAAACTAATGCAAAGATAAAATAGTAAAATAAAACTTATAAGATAGATTACATGGTCTTAAAGATCTCCCCAAGCTTGGAATCTAGCTAGGTGGGATCAAATAATCCCTCGCGAATATTTGATACCGTGATTATTGTAGATCACTATGGTGCCATGGCACGTGGTATCTTCTCTTCACGGGACAACCTGAGATAGAGTGATTTTGATTGACAGCCTCCAGTTCTTTAATATCTAGCTTGTAAAAAAGATTATTCTCTCCAGCACTTCCACTTGTTCCTTAATGAGCTCATTGTTACCTTGGAGGGTTTGTATCACCTTAAGTCTCATAGAAAAACCTGATTCGGTTGTATTCTTGATATCTTCATCAAGTTTATGAAGATAAAGTCACAGCAACCAAAGATGCCTGGTGCCTGGTTGTCCCTAGCGCCTCCTTATCCACCTCTACAATCTTCAGCTCGAGCGCTTTTAACTCCATCTTCCGGCGTACTTTCGGCATCAAGAAATTCCACAGGGATGGTCTTGATCTCCTCTTTTTGCTTGCTATTACTCCCGATCTCCATAGGAACTTCTCCCCTTGGCTTCCTGGCCCCTGGTTACTCTATGGTTGTGTATCCTCACGTATGAACAAGAGGTAGATTGGTTCCTGATGATTATGATTTAGAGAGAAACATAATGAAAGTATATAAGGAGGGTCAGAGATTGATAAAACTCGCGAGAAACACCAAAGTTGCATCCAAGAAAATAATCCTAACAAAATAGGTAAATAAATCACGGATTTGGAAAAGTCCAGCTCTGTAAGGACTAACTATACAGTCGCGGCCCGTATAGTTCTGGACGTATAGTTGGTTCCGGGAAAATATTTCCAAATATCTCATTCCAGGTCACTTAGATTACTGACTTGGAACCAACAAACCCCTTCTCTTTTTTTAGATGAATAAAAACAAAAAAGGATCGAAGATGCCAAAAAGTTTCACGACCAACTATACGGCGGGAGCAAATTTTCCGGCCGTATAGTTACCGTCGTATAGTTTCCATTCACCAAAATCGTAAGGGGAATACAGTATGTTTAACGACCAACTATACGGCGGGAGAATTTTCTCCGGCCATATAGTTGGTAAAACCCCTCAGAAACTTCAGAAAACATGAGGAATTCAAATGTAAAAATTTCAGGAGTATAAATTGTGAAGACAAATCAATTATTTAGAGAAAGGAAACTTACCTTGTACTTACCTTTTATTTAGTTTGGGATGACAAGCTCCTCCAACAACAAGGACTTCTTCCCTTTTGGATGAATTGACCTTAGTTCATATAATAATTCTCGTAAACAAAAATCACCAGGACTAAAGTTCCTCTCAATAAGATTGGTGCCGTGCTGGGCAAAATATGGATACTGCATCCAATCTCTTTATTTCTTGCCTCTACATAATCTGCAACTCAAATTCTTGAAGTAAAAAGATCCAACGGGTCAGTCTTGGCTGATGATTTTTCCTTTGAAGGGGTTCTTTTAAACCATCATGATCCGTATGAAATCTTACATTTGCATCAACTATATAAGAACGAAATTTATCGCAAAAGAAAAATACAGCAAAAGTTCTATTTATTCCTTAGGATAATTCTTTTGAGCACTATTAAGAGTTCTATTAGCATGATGTATAATATTAAATCTGTGACCTATGTGTTGTCCCAGAGTTACTCCTACAAGTCACTAGTTTCACATATTAAATCAAAAGTTATATCCCATATAGGTGGTTTAGTGATAGGGGCATGGGATAAAGCATATTTAAGTTTATCAAAGGAAATAAGGCATTTGTCATCAAAATTAAATCTTACTCCCTTTTACAAAAGGTTAGTTAAAGGTTTAGAAATTCCAGAGAAATTACTAATGAACCTTCTATAAAAACCCACATGACCAAGAATACTTTTTATACCTTTTATATCCCTTAGTTGTGGCATTCTCTCTATTGCTTCGAACTTAGCTCTGTCTACTTCAATACCCTTACCTGATACCTTATGTCCGAGGACTATACCTTCTTTGACCATGAAATGGCACTTCTCCCAGTTTACAACAAGATTGGTTTCTTTGCAACGCTGCAAAACCCTTTTGAGATTATCCAAGAAACTAGTAAACAAAGTTCCATAGACAGAGAAGTCATCCATAAAAACTTCAATTATCAATTCTATGAAATCCAAAAAAAATAGCAGTCATGCATTTTTGAAAATTAGCTGGAGCATTACATAAGCCAAAAGGCATGCGTTAGTAAGCATGTAAACTATAAGGACTAATGAAAGTTGTTTTAAGTTGGTCATCAGGATGAACAACTATTTGGGAAAAACCAGAGTATCCGTTCAAGTGGCAAAAATGAGTGTGGTTTGCTAACCTCTCTAGAGTTTGGTCTATGATCGGTAAAGGATAGTGGTCTTTTCTAATTTCTTTATTCAGTTTCCTGAAATATATACACATCCTATGTCCAACAACAGTTCTAGTAGGTATCAAATTATTATTTTTATTAGGAACAACAGTAAAATCGCCCTTCTTATTAGGAACACAATGAACAAGACTTACCCATTCACTTTCTTTTATAGGACAGATTATGCTTGCGTCCAGTATACGTACTATTTATTTTCTTACCACTTACTTCATTTCGATCTTCAGCCATCTATTAAACTCTGCAACTGGTTTAGCACCTTCCTCCATGGATATTTGATGGACGGTTATCATGGGACTAATGCCCTTCAAATCATCCATTTATTACCCAAAGGCCTTGCTATGCTCCTTAAGTACATTCATGAGTTCTTATTCTTCATCTCCTAATGGAATTTATTTGTATTTTCCAAAAATCTATATTTAAGATTATCTGGTAAAGTCTTCAATTCTGGGCGCGGTAATTCCTCGTCCCCTCTGTTTTCTGGCTCTTCAAAAGCCTCATAAGTTGGAGGCCGTAAAATGGGAAGCGAATAGAATTCACTTTCTAATTCTTCTAGGCACTTGTCCTACATAATTATTTCTTCATAATTTGAGGTTTCATTTGCTTCTTCTACTTGATTACTAAAGAAAAGAGCTGCCATCTCCTCGATAGTTTTTGCTTTCTCTTCTTGTATTTGAAGAGGCTTGTCTTTAAATTTGGAAAAGTGGAATTCTTTTTCCGCTTCCCCAAGCTTAAGAGACACAATATCCTTTTAGAAATCAACTTTGGAACCTAAATCATTCAAAAAGTTTCTTCCAAATATAATTGGGAAAGAGTGTCAGCTGGCATATCAACAACTATAAAATCGATAGGAAAATTTTTATTACCAATTGTGATGGTTGCATCTTCAACTACTCCTGTTGGAATTCTAAGAGATTTATTGGATAACATGATTGCCATATCAGTATTCTCTATTGTTTCCGATACTATCTCTTCTTTTATTTTTAAATAAAAATCATCAGATATAACATTAACTATGGTGCCAAGATCGCATAAACCATAATGTGAGGTTTCTTTAAATATGCATGGAAGAATATGCTTACCCACATATTTTACTTTAATTTTACCTTCAACCAGTACGGAAGTCTCTTTATCAAGTTCAACTATGTTGTAATGTGCATACATAGCCATAATTGCTTCCTTAGTTACCTCTTCATCTTTGGTTTCATCCAAATGTTCTTCAACTTCTGGCACACTTTCCTCTTCTTTCTTCTGCTGCACTGCTTTAACCATTTGATATTCCAAAATATGTTTCTGTTCAGTGTTAGGGAAAGGTATCTCATATATTGGTTCTAGGGAGGCTAGTGTTGCTTTAACTTCTCTTTTCTTCTTAGGTCGGGGTGGTGGGTCATACTTGACCCAATCCTCTTTTGGAGCTTTGATATGTTATGTAAAATCTTTAACAACATGCAACACAAGATCCAAATCCAAATAAAGTTCTTTAGATAATTCATTTACATTGCCCTTTTTTTTATAGTCATGAATACAATCATAATCTATTTCTATGCCTCCTTGATACGTCCAAAACGTATCTACTTTCCCGAACACTTTTGCTATTGTTTCTCCTCTAAACTTGTGTGATTTGGATACAGCTAACATGGACTAACGATGTTTTCAGCAGAATTACCTTGGTGTCTTGTTTTTGTGTAGAAAATAAACTATCAGGAAAAATCCCGTAAAATAGGCCAAAAATTATATTTCACCAGAAGACCCACAGAGCCAGAAGACGAGACGGAAAAGGTGCCTGGGTGTCCCACACCCCTGCCAGGTGGGGTCCCACCTCTGGCCGCGCCTAGGGGGGGTGAAACCACCCCAGGCACCCCCTCGGCCTCCCTCTGCGCCTATAAGTTGCCTCTCGACCTAAAAACCAAGGGGGGTTCGATAGTTTTCCAGAAAGGGTTCCGCTTCGCCGCCTCCACCAGAAACCAAGATTCGGATCCAGAAACTCCGTTCTGGCACCCTGCCGGAACGGGGAATTTGGAGAGGATCATCGCCATCGTCATCACCAACGCATCCCCATCAACCATCAATGTTTCCCTCATCCATGAGTGAGTAATCCCCCGTTGTAGTCTTGGGGATGGTAGGGATTAGATGAGTTCTATCATGTAATCAAATACGATCTGTTAGGGCATAGTGCCTAGTATCTTTATTAGTGCTATTTGACTTTGTTGCAACTTGTTGTGCTTAATGCTTGTCACTATGGTCGAGTGCCATGATCTCAGATCTGAAATTATTATTGAATCATTATGATAGTATTGTTTGTGATCTTATCTGCAAGTTGTGTACACATATCATTGTACGGATCCAAAGGCCCCGAAGTGACAATAAGTGGGACGACCAGAGGGGATGTCTGTGGTGTGAGGATCACATGTGTTCACGTAGTGTTAATTCTTTGCTTCGGTGTGCAATTAAAAGGAGTACCTTAATTGCCAGTAGTTCCCTAGAGGCCCCGCTGCCACGGGCTGGCTGGACAGAAGATGTTGTGCAAGTTCTCATTGCGAGCACGTATGACTATATTTGGAGCACATGCCTAGGATTGTTTAGTACTTGGATGCTTGTTATTATTTATCTGCAATGCCCTAGATCTTGAAGTTATATGTTTAGACTTGTCTATGCAACGCCCCTCCATCCATCCCTTTGCCTACCGCACTCGAATCCCACTGTTACTGTTACTGTTAGTATTGCTCCTGTTTTACTGCTGCTATTTCTTTGCTGTTGCTACTACCAAACTGTTTCTACTGGTAAACTTCTGTGAGCAAGAACTATTTCCAGGTGCAGCTGAATTGACAACTCAGTTGTTAAGGCTTGCAAGTATTCTTTGGCTCCCCTTGTGTCGAATCAATAAATTGGGTAATACTATCCATGAAGACTATTGCGATCCCCTATACTTGTGGGTCATCAAGACTATTTTTTGGCGCCGTTTCTAGGGAGCATAGCTTTATTTGTAAGTTCACTTGGATTTATTATTGTTCACTGCTAATCCTTCCATCATGGGGAAGTCTCGTGATGGAAAGTTTCCTATTTTACCATCCACTACAAGAAGAGGTACAGTCCTAAACACCTTTGTTGCTCTTGATTCACCTATGTTATAAGTAAGCTTGTCACACCACCACCACATACCCATGCTACACACACTGCTACTAGTGTTGAGTCTGAAAATGCTTTTGATGCTCATGATGTTACTTCTACTGTGCTTGATGCGAGTGGTTCATTAGGTCCTTTCCTAGATGCTACTATGGCTAGTATAGGAACCGAAACTCCTAGTGAAGACAGTGTTACACCTGTTAGCTCACCTGAGTCTAGTGATAGTTATGATATTGATGATGGTTACATTGAGTTCACTGATGAATTTTTTGAAGAGTGCCGAAGCACACATGGTACTAGCGCTATTAAGAGTCTCCTTGTTAGACGTACTATTATGCCTAAACTATCCTCTGATCCTAAGTTTGCCACACCTCTCCCATTGATATTAAAGATGAAGATTATTATTTCTCTCTTGATTTGTCCTATTTAGATATTGTTGAGAAAGAACCTTTCTGTGGGACTGAAAATGAGAGTGTTGTGGTTCATATGAATGAGCTTTCTACTATGAGTGCTTTGTTCTATGATGATTTTAAAATGCGCAAGTACATTGTTACTAAGATCTTCCCTTTTTCACTAAAAGGAGAAGCTAGGGCTTGGTTTAATAGATTACCTCCTGGTTCCATTGATAGCCCTGATTGCTTGATTGCTTCTTTCTTCCAAAAATATTTTCCTCCCAGTGCTAGACATGCTGCTTTGCAGAGACTTTTTGATTTTAAACAGGGAGAAGAGGAGAAATTGCCTGAGTCATGGACAAGGTTTTGTGCCTTGATTCATGCACATCCTGGATGTCCATTACATAAAAATGAGCTTCTTGATATTTATTATAATGGACTAACTAATGATTCTAGGACCTACCTAGATAGCTTTGCTGATTGTGTTTTCGGGAAACGGACTCCTACAGATGCTGAAGAATTGATGGCTAAAATAAGCAAGAATTATGATGATTGGACTTCAACTGAGCTAAATACACCTGAGCCTATTACTCCTGAACCAGTTCCAACACCAACACCAAAGAAGAGGGGAGTTATTGCATTAAATGTTGAAGTGATGAAGGAAGCTAAGAAGTGTCTAAAGGAGAAAGGTATTAGAGCTGAAGATGTGAAGAATCTACCTCCTATAGAAGAATTATGTAAGCCAATTCCCCACTCATCCACTATTTAGGTACACTCTCTCCAGCACTTTGATGAAGGTGATATTCCTTATGGTAAGCCTCCTAATCAATGTTTAGAGGAACTTGACATTTTTATTGTTAAACAAGTTAATTTTAATAAACAAGTTCAAAATCATTTATTGGAAAACTCTTGAGCTATTAAAGAGTTGAAAGATATTGTGGAAATAACTTCTAATGATATTAAAATGCTTTGTAAACATTTCCAAATGGTTCAAACCCAACTTGATCAACTTGCTAAGGTTTAATGCCTCAGAAAATAAACATGCTTATGGAATTAGAACTAGGAGTGGTATAGCTACTCAAGATCCTTTATATTTTGAAGGAAACCCTAAAAGAATTGAGTAGGATTCTCAACAAGGTGAGAATAGTGGTAATCCCTTGTAAGAGAAAGAAAAAGAAACACAAAATAGTTGAGGAACCACTTGAACCTGCTGTAGATCCTAATATATATGTCTCTGATGCTGAAACTGATAGTGGTAATTATAAAAATGATGCTCCTGATAAGGAGGAAGGTGAGGAAGAACCTGAGAAGCCCACTAAGAACACTAGGTACACTAGGGAAGATTTTATTGCTAATAAACATGGTAAAGAGAGAGAACCTTGGGTGCAGAAACCTATTTCTTTTCCAGGTAAGAAACACAAGTCAAAGGAGGAAGAACACTACAACAAGTTTTGTGAATGGATGAAACCTTTATTTCTGCAAATTCCTTTGACTTATTCTATGAAGTTGCCTCCTTATTCAAAGTATATGAAGGATATTGTCTCTAATAAAAGGAAGATCCCTAATGAGGAGATTTCTACTTTGCTTGCTAATTACTCCTTCAATGGTAAGGTTCCAAAGAAACTTGGTGATCCAGGTATACCAACTATTCATTGCTCTATTAAGAATAATTATGTTAGAACTGCTTTATGTGATTTGGGAGCTGGAGTTAGCGTTATGCCTTTTTCTCTCTACAAGAGACTCCAGCTAGAAAAATTGATACCAACTGATATATCTTTGCAAATGGCTGATAAGTCAACTACTATTCCTGTTGGTATAAGTGAGGATGTTCCTGTTCAAGTGGCTCATAATTGCTTGGTTCTAACTGATTTTGTGGTGCTTGAGATGCCTGAAGATGATAATATGTCTATTATTCTTGGGAGACCTTTTCTTAATACTACAGGTGCTGTTATTAATTGCAATCAAGGAAAAGTAACATTCAATATTAATGACAAAGAGCATACTGTATATTTCCCCAATAAGGTTTCTAAAAGCTATTACCTGAATTCCATTGAAAATATTGAGAGCATCAAGGTTGGAGAAATATATTGTCCCATTCCACAAGAAAATTTTGAAACTATTATGATTGGGACCATTGCTATCAAGTATGAGGTAACATAATCACCTTGTGGAATGCAAAGTTTTGTTTCATATAAGATTGTTTTGGTAACAAGACTTGATCAACCTTGTTAACAAAATGATTTTAATGAACAAAATAATGTTTCCACTATGGTTATACTTGCTTTCTTTTACATTTTCACCTTCCTAGTCTTTGCCTTTCTTTTGCTAGCTTTGGTTTTGCTAGTTGTTTGCTTGTTAAAGTGTCTTAGAGCTCCTGTAGTTTGGCTTCTGGTTTGCTTTTGCTTCTTCTGAAAAAACTGTTTCTGTGAGAATCAATTTTCATACACTGAAAATTGGCCAAAAATAAAGTTTCCCGAAAAATCCCAGAAAATTCAAAATATATTTTTCCTCGAAAAAAGGGGCAGAGGTACACCTGAAATGACCCAGGGGGCCACTCCAGGCCATCACACCCATGGTAGGCGCGACCTACCTGTGGGTGGCACCTAGGGGGGTCTGGCCCACCTGGGCCCCTTCAAGGTGCCCCCTCACAGCCATCTTCTTTCTCTCTCCCAAAAACACCGAAAAACTTACTCAAGCTCGAGTTATTTTTGTTCTTGCTCGCGATTTTTGATCTCCTTGCTCAGCCCATCTTTGCTGCTGATTTTTGGAGAGATTGCTCCTTGGTATGTGCCTCCTCCACTTGTCCAATTAGATTTGTGATTGGTAGATTGAATCTTGAGTATTTTTCTACTATTGGTGACAGGTTGTGTGAGCTTGCTTGCTTGTTTTATGCCTAGATATTTCATTTTGATGCATGTGTAGTCCTCTAGCAAGTTCCTACAGTAGTTGCTCATCATTTATCAACCTGGAAATCACTTGGTTTGATGTTTTTCTAAAAATTTCAGCAAGGAAGATGAGTACTTATCCACTGAATCAATATGACTTGATGGTGCCTGAGCCAATGAAGGTTCATCATGAGGAGGCAGTTTTTCCTTCCATATATCCATGCCATGAATTTATGAGAACCGCGGGAATCTTCCAGGATATCCAAACCTTGATTGCCAATGCAGGATTGGAACACTTTGTTAACGGCGAACCATTTCAATTTGTTAAGCTAACCATGGATTTTGTGCAAGACTTCCGGTTTACTTGGTCTACATCTAATCCCATGGTCCACTACAAAATATACAATATACCTGTCGACCTGCCTTTTGCTGATTTCTGTGCAGCGATTTGAGTACCTCAGTGGGGATCTTGTGAGAAGATCAAGGAGAGACCCAAGTCGCTTATGGATCTATATGCTGAGATTTTCCAAGGTTTCTACTTCTCAAAGGAAAGTGGTAAAATTCGGAACATTCAGTCCCCAGCTATTAGATACTTTGCCTATTTCATTACCAAGTGTGTTCTTGCTAGAAAGATTGCTAGAAAGTTATATTCTTTTGATCTAGCTTTTATCGCAGCTGCTCTGAATAGGAATAGATCTTATAGCCTGGGTGCTTTGATAGCTCACCGTCTCACCACCAACCACGAGAAGGGTGGAATTTGTGGAGGTCTCATTTCTTCTAGGTTGCTAGCTTTCCATGGTTTAGAGCCTCACCATTCAGATTATCGATTCCCCATAGAGAGGCTTGATCTTGAATCCATGATTCAACATGGTTTTGTTTCCCTGGGGGATAATGTGAGAAGTTTACTGTATGAATTATCTTTTGCCTAGTAAGGTCGGGGAAAGGGTAGGACTGAGAAAATAGTTTATTTGCCCGCACCTGCTTTGTTTAACTTTGATAACAATCAAGGATGGTCGCTCACGGAGGAGGAGGTTGACACATATGTGGTGGAGATCTCCCAGCAAGAGGATAATGTTGGAGAGGATGCCGAAGACGATTCCGTTCAGCCCTCCAAGTTGGGAGAGTCTTCATACCAGCAGCCCTCATTTGATTGGGGCGCGTCTTCTTCTTCATCGCAAGCGCCTGACTATGATCATTCCTATGATGACCCACCAGCTTGGGGTTACTACCCGCGCTATTGAGCCCCACTGAGGCCAAAAGCCTAAGCTTGGGGGGAGGTATACCGACATCACACTCATACTTATATCATGTTCGGTCGGTTCTTTCTATATCCATTGTTTCGCTTTCTTTTTGGTTTTGTTGCTGCTTTCTTAAAACACAAAAATACCAAAAATATTTTTGTTGTTTCTCTTTGTTTGTTTCTTTGCTTTGGTTTGCCTTAAAAGAAAAATCCAAAAAGATTTTTCTTTGCTTGGTTTGTTTTTGCTTTGCTTGTTTTTGCTTTGTTGGCTTGTTTGAAAAAAAATCGAAAACACCAAAAATATTTGTTGTTCTTCTTTGGTTTTGTGAGTTCTTTGCAGGGTTCGGCCTTCCTCAGTGGATTTTGGTTTCATGTTATTATTCAAGTCACAAGTGAAGGGCAATAGTGAAGATTAAGACAACTCGAGGTGTGGTAAGAGGCTGGTAACGAACTCTATTTGTTTTCATTTTTTTACATATACTCATCATTGTGAGCATGTTTAGTCTATTCATTGTAAGGAGTGTGTTACTAATAGTTTGTAGCATGTCATATGAATGTTTAGTAGTTCTTGCTTAGTAGTTCTTGCTTGTCTATGATTAGCTCCAGCTCGCTAATAGTTTGTAGCATGTCATATGAATGTTTTCTTGCATTGTTTTATTCATATTTTTGTATGATATTGTGGTATCCTCCTCTAGAAGTTTCATATGAATCGACTTGGCATATGTTCACGCATGCATATGACTAAACAATAGTCAGTAAGCCTCGATGATTTATTTTGCCTCAGAGTTCTAGTATCACTTTCATGCCATAGTTAGTCCTGTTTTGTTGCAAGCATGGTTATGACAATTATTGCTCTCTCGTTTGTTGCCCTCTCTCTTTTGCTAGCCTTCACATGCACTGAATATGCGCTCTACCTGTGCTTCCAATTCCCCAAAACGAATATTTCCAACTGTGTCCACCATACCTACCTATTAGCATCATTTTCTATTTCAGTGCATATTCTATATGCCTTGTTTTCTTCCAAATAAAATGTTTGTCTGTTTTGAGAAAGTTAGTTAGTAAAGCTCTCACGAACTTGATGACACACTTTATTCCGTGCACTTAATAATCCTGAACCATTATGACTTGTCCATGAAAGTTATATTCTTGCAAATTATATGCTGGGAGTCAGCAGAACCGTGCTGTCACGGGGAACACTTTCAACACTTTTTGGATATTCTATCCAGTTGATACTTTGCTCTTTTGTTTACGAATGTCGACGATGTGAAATAAAAGGGGAGCTTGTGAGTTCATGGAGTCTATACATTGTGTTAGAGAAACGTCTGGGCCGCTAGCCTAAGCCATGCCTAATCATGGTGGAAACTTGCAGCATCACCATAATGAGCATTCTATGAAGCATCCTCAATAAAAATCTATGCACATAGTAAATAAAAAGATTGATGAGATGCTCATTGTCTGCTTGCCATGTCATTTTGATCACGGGATAGCTCCTGTATCATGTGCAAGGGGTACCCCATTGGCGGTTCTCTATGATATGCATGTATTTACAATGACATGAACTTATAGGTAACCAAAGTTGAGTAGCATGCGGAACGGCCATCGTACTCAAGGGACATGGGATTTCCAGTTTATGGTCTGTCAAGCATATAACTCATACTGGACCTCACTTTCACCTTAACCATATGAAGATGACTATGATAGGGGCAATGAGAGCTCAAAGCTAATGAGTACCTTCCTTTCAGCATTAGGAAGACTTTCAAACTTTTCAAAACCATTTTCACTCCCTTGTTGAGTCACCACTTATTCTATGAGCACCTTCCTGAGAGCATAGTTGTTATGCTTGTGTTTGTTCCAAAACTTGGTTAATTATGTCATGACTTTGATGCTTGTGTCTCTGATATCTTTACTTCTAGTCTTCACTTAAACTTCAGAGGTGCCTCAGCATTTATATTGTGCTCTACAAACAAAGGCAAGCGAGATACCACTTTATCATACCTTCTTATGAGCATTGCAATGTTGCTTATGTTTATGTTTCATGCTACTTGTTATTATTGAGTTGGTTTCTCTTCATAGCTTGCAATGACTATTGAGTAGTCTTAGTTGCATACTTCTTATTATGAATTGTTTAAGCATCTACTCCTGTGCTGAGAATATATACATCATATGAAGCAAATGTGTTCGTGAAAGTTCTTTTATCGCACTCAGTTTTCAACTGAATTTCTTGAGGACAAGCAATAAGCTAAGGTTGGGGGGAGTTGATACGTCCAAAACGTATCTACTTTCCCGAACACTTCTGCTATTGTTTCTCCTCTAAACTTGTGTGATTTGGATACAACTACACGGACTGACGCTGTTTTCAGCAGAATTACCTTGGTGTCTTGTTTTTGTGCAGAAAATCAACTATCAGGAAAAATCCCGGAAAATATGCCAAAAATTATATTTCACGAGAAGACCCACGGAGCCAGAAGACAAGATGGAGAAGGGGCCTGGGGGGCCCACACCCCTGCCAGGCGCGTGCCCACCTCTGGCCACTCCTAGGGGGTGGAGCCACCCCAGGCACCCCCTCGGCCTCCCTCTGCGCCTATAAGTTGCCTCTCGACCTAAAAACCAAGGGGGGTTCGATAGTTTTCCAGAAAGAGTTCCGCTCCGCCGCCACCAGAAACCAAGATTCGGATCCAGAAACTCCGTTCTAGCACCCTGCCGGGATGAGGAATTTGGAGAGGATCATCGCCATCATCATCACCAACACATCTCCATCAACCATCGATGTTTCCCTCTTCCATGAGTGAGTAATCCCCCGCTGTAGGCTTGGGGATGGTAGTGATTGGATGAGTTCTGCCATGTAATCGAATAAGATCTGTTTGGGCATAGTGCCTAGTATCTTTATTAGTGCTATTTGACTTTGTTGCAACTTGTTGTGCTTAATGCTTCTCACTAGGGCCCGAGTGCCATGATCTCAGATCTGAACTTATTATTGAATCATTATGATAGTATTGTTTGTGATCTTATCTACAAGTTATGTACACATATCATTGTCCGGATCCAAAGGCCCCGAAGTGATAATAATTAGGACAACCGGAGGGGATGGCTATGGTGTGAGGATCACATGTGTTCAAGAGTGTTAATGCTTTGCTCCGGTGCTCTATTAAAAGGAGCACCTTAATTGTCAATAGTTCCCTAGAGGCCCCGCTGCCATAGGCTGGCTGGACAGAAGATGTTGTGCAAGTTCTCATTGCGAGCACGTATGACTATATTTAGAGCACATGCCTAGGATTGTTTAGTACCTGGATGCTTGTTATTATTTATCTGCAATTCCCTAGATCTTGAAGTTACATGTTTATACTTGTCCATGCAACGCCCGTCCATCCATCCCTACCGCACTCGAATCCCACTGTTACTGTTACTGTTACTATTGCTCATGTTTTAGTGATGCTGTTGCTTTGCTATTGCTACTACCAAACTATTGCTACTGATAAACTTCTATGAGCAAGAACTATTTCCAGGTGCAGCTGAATTGACAACTCAGTTGTTAAGTCTTGCAAGTATTCTTTGGCTACCCTTGTGTTGAATCAATAAATTGGGTAATACTACCCGCGAAGACTGTTGGGATCCCCTATACTTGTGGGTCATCACTCATTCGCTTCCTAAACCAAAATTCCAAGAAACTCTATGATCGCGAATTCTATTAAGTAAAGCCCAAGCTTTAGTTATGGGAAGATTCATAAAAGCTCCTCTCACACAAGAGTCTAGTTCCAATTTATTAGGTTCAATTAAACCACCATAAAAGATATGCAATAAATACCATTCATGCAAATCATGATGAGGACATTGATTAAGTAAATCTTTTAATGTTATATAAGCTCTTACTAGTCCTTCATTAGGACGATTCCTGCAAGTCATTATAAGACGCCTGATTCCAAAAGATTTTGATAAAGGATAATACTTAGCTAGAAATTCACGGGCTAAATTATCCCAAGTAGTAGTGGCTTCTGGGGGTAAAGATCTATACCATGAGAGAGGTGTGCTAGTCAAAGTCTGAATAAAGAGTTTTAGACTTACCTCATTAGCAGTATACCCCGGTAATTGGAAAGTGCCACATATATCCTTAAAGCATGCAATATGATCATATGGATCATGATTTTCTTCATCTCCAGTAAATTGCTTCTTGTGTAAAATACCAAGTAGTAGATGATATATTTCAAACCCCCTTGTCTTCTTGTTGGAGTTGTCTCTTTTATTAATATCATAGGGCTTCCCAAAGTGGCTGAGTGGGTTAGCACTAGTCAAATGCTCATACTCCATCATGTTGGCGGGACCCTGTAACTCAAAACAAAACTTAGAAAGACTAAAATAAACAGGCAAAACTAAATGACCTATAATGCTTAGCTCCCCGGCAATGGCACCATAAAATATCTTGATAACTGCAAGTGCACAGATTGTTTGTAGCTAGTTTCGAAATAAAGATATCGATCCCACAGGGGGCGGGAGTTCTGAAGTCTAATAACTCTTGAATTAAATACTAAAATCGTAATGCTAAATAACATTCCAAGTAACAAGATAAAATGCGAGTGTTTTGTAAAAGGTATTTTTGGGTTTTTGTATAAGAGAACAATAATTAAGTAAAACAAACTAAATACAGAAAGTAAGTATCGCGTACGTAAAAGAGATATGAAACTGCATTGGGAAAAGGTGATCTCAGGGAGTAGCATATACACCTCTAGCATTATAAAGGGTTTAAGGTAGATATTGTCATCATGAACATTCTCAACAATGTATGTGTGGGAGGAACTCTGTATTTGGACGAATAGGCAGCAACCACTGCTCACGTCATCCTCATAACCACAATAGATAACAATCGACATCAGTCGAATTACTGCGCTATTAAGCGACTTAATCTCATAGGATGTATCCCATGGCATGGACAATGTTCCGTGAGTTTCCTCGGTTCCCAAGTTGATACATAAGGGGTTCTAACAGCTTTATAGTCACTGTAAGTGCTAGCACGCCTCCATCTACCAACAAGTAGTTCCCTCCATCAAGTCCCACAAGAGGCAAATATTGAGAGGTCGACTTCTCCCAACATGAAGATGAAGACAATCTAACACATGGTCATAGTGATGAATATCATAATAAACTTTATCTAATTTCAATCTCATGCTAGGGTTTCTCCATCTCCCCAATAACTAATGATCTACTCAGGCATGGAGGCAATCAACATCATGGCAAAGATAATGAAATCTATCATAGATGAATAGTACTTGTATAAATCCACAACTAGTACGGAAATTACAACAAGATCTAGACAAGATGTAGATGACATGGATGGAGATGGTGGTGATGCAGTGGTTGATTATGAAGATCGATGCCTTAGCCTCCCGGATCTGTGTAGGGTGAAGATGGATCCCCGGTGGATGAGTTCCTCCTCCAGATCCCTTCCGGAGGTGAGGTTTCTGGAATTTCTAGTTGTTCTATATGTAGTCTCTTTGATCTGATTGCACGGGGCGAAACTATTTGAGGAGGCGGTGGCGGCGCCAACTATACGGCGGGAACTATACGGCCGGAGAAAATACTCCCACCGTATAGTTGGTCGTTAAACCTACTAGCTCCTACGATCGCCCTGGGTTTTCTTCTGGTGTTATTGATATTTCCGAAATTAGTGATTTATGATGTTTTTGACTCCTTTTCGCTCCAATACAACTGGTCCAAGAATTGTGTCCCTCATATCCATCACCTGTCCTAATCCTGGTGAAAATAGACATAAAATATGCACGTGAATGTCGTAAAATACAAGGACCCTACCACTTCAGTGCAAAATAATAATATAAAACATGATGCAAATATGCACTGATCAGCCGCCTCCTTACAAGCTGGCCAAGATAGGGCTTAGACGGGGCATGGAGATGGCCATGGCCATGGTTTTGCTTGGGGAAGGAAGGAGGCAGGGCTTCTGGTGGTGGATCTCGATCTGGGACTGGGTCTGGTTAGTGCTAGGTGCGTGGGTTGCTGGCTTGGAGATAAGGAGGAGGGGGAAGGAGCACATGGGGATTGCTTTTTCTAAAAGGAGAGGTCTTGGGTAGGTTTCTCTCTTCTCTCCTTTGATCATAGCTAGGAACAGACAAGGGAGGGACCAGGGATGGTGACATGGGGTGCTGGTGTTCCTATGGCTTTGTCAACTTGCAAGGCAACACATGGTAGAGGGGATGTGTACATTTGTGCTCCAATCAAGACATGGTCGAGAGGGAACATGTGTAGATGATTCCCACGGTTAGGATTGGGCTAGGAGAGGTAGCTAGGCGAGCTTGGTCACTTAAGTACCAAATATATTACAAGAGGGGGAAGACAGATAGATGGTGGTGTAGGATTCACTGATGGGTAGTTGTCCAAATTTGTTTGAATTCAACCACTCAAAACTATCCAAACCCAAAGCAAGGGATCAACTATGGATATAACATGAGAGAAGGAAGCTTGCATGCACCAAATGCATGCTTGTTAGTTGTGGAAACAACTCCAATTTGGCATAGACATTGTTTTCAAACATATCCCAAAAGTTGAATAAACTCCAAAAAGAGATTTTCATGGATGCTTTTTTGCAATCCATATGGTGTGTTTTGGTTCATGGGAATGCTTGAATAAAAGATGGATCTTTCTAGTGTATGTGATCCATTTATATTTTATATATCCACTCTAAATTCAAATAGATCCATATAGGAAAAGGAGAAAGGTGGTCTATACTCCACATAGCCATGTAAGGATGGCCAAGTAGACTCCCATATCAAATATTGTGAAAACAATAAGAGACCAACTATGGAAGCATGTAGAAAAGTATTGTATCCATCCCCAAATATTTATGAGCTAGAATTAAATATCAAAGAAAATACAATTTCTCATAATACTTGTGATGGTGGAATTAGATGGAGCCAAAAGGAAAAGGTGGTGGAAATATAATAGATATGCCCCCAACTCAACTTGGGAATCATAAAAAATTATTAAGAACCAAATACATTATATCAAGAAGCAAACACATTAATAAGACAAATTCATTATGAGGAGAAGAACCGAATGAAATAGAGTTTAATATGATGCTGAAATGCAATGTGGCATGATGACATGAGCATGATATTATGATGATGCAATAATTATTATTTGGAGGTAGCATTATATTTATTAAACCATGTAGCATTGCAATGTTAGACAATTGGGATGCTATAGATGGCAATGCATTTGCCAAGTATGTTGGAACTCAAAGTTGTGTCAAGAAAACAACCATTTGGGTTTCCAAGCCTATTGTGACTAACCTCTTAGGATCCCACTTGGTTGGGGACCAACAAGCTGAAACTTTCTCAATAGGTGTTTTTGGTGGGCACTGGAGAATTGGATAACTCATGAAGAATTAAGGGATCTTCATATATTATATTTGATCAAGCTAAGTCATAAGGATTATCATCTCCGTATATTATACCAATGCGCCTCTTCGCGGTAACTTCTTTATATTGTAACACTATAAGAAAAATCGGCTCTTACAACAGACGATTTTCGTGGTTGAAGGCCCATTTTAGATGGTTTAAAAGTTTTCTATGATGGATGACCTTCGTGGTAAAATCCTCGTCACAAATAAATCTACCACGAGTTTTTTCCAACCGGGGCGGATCGCACCCTTCAGCCACAAAAATTGTTCTGTTGTAGATCTGCTTGCCATCCACATTGACTGCTGATGTTATACAAACTGCCACATGGCAAATGCCGTTAACAGCCAGTTACCACCATTAAGTGTCAATGAAATCATGGTAGAAGCTAGGCCCAGCCAAGGCCTTCTAATTATTAAGTGGGACGACCCATTAGGAGAGCCCAATAGAAAGACGACCCTTTACTATTTCATCCTGCACTGTTTGAAATGGGTCCATTTGTGCTGCCTGCTATGGCCCATAAATGCCCGTTACTATTTTTTCGGCCTATAGAATGTCGGCCTTGGCTCAATACTATGTGGACCATTAGTGGCCTGCGCAATGTCGGCTCTGTACTATTAAGGCCGGCGGTCGGCCCGTCACTGTTCTTATAGCCTGTGATGGGCCACCGACTAATGGCCCTTCTTTGAGAAGGTCCATTACTGTTTTGGCCCATAAGAGGCCTGCTAAGGTTCTGGCCTGTTACTGTTCTGGCCTGGTATGTTTTTGGCCTGTTACTATTCTGACCTGATAAATTTTCTAGCCTGGACTATTCTGGCCTGCTACAGTTCGGGCCATTTTTGCCGCCGTGGTACTGTTCCGGACTAGAACTGTTTTGGACTTTCACGTTATGGATCTTTTACTGTTCAGGATTGTTACTGTTTGGACCTGTTACTGCTTTGGCTCATTACTATTTTTGCATGTTACTGTTTTGGTCCGTTACTGCTTCGGCCTGTAACTGTTTCAGCCTATTACTTTTCGGCCTATTACTTTTACTAGAGCATGCCTATGGCTTGGCCTATGACTTTTACGGTCTTTTATAGTTTTTTCCTTTCTATAGCCCATTCCGATATCATAAAATGTGTGGCAAGCATATTTTACTGTTCATCGTCGGCCAAATACAAGACGGGCCAATAACAAAGCCCGATATTGTTCCCTAATCGACATAGCTAGCACAGTTATGGTACCGTCTACCGCCATGTGTGGACGACGTCAACTAAATGCTTACATGGCCTATGGGATTTATCTAGATATTACATCAGCTACAAACTACATAAAATTATTACATATTATCAACTCAAGGGAAAGAAAACTCGGCATTTCAGTTGACAATCGAGTTGATAACCGTCCTCAATTTGATTTCTCAATCTATCACATGCATTCACCTTTTGAGTGTGACAGCTACATTGGAAAACCACCTTGAGACATGATCTTGCATCCCTCTCTTTGATGGCAATAGCAGCAATTGCAGTCTGAAACTAAGTATTAACAATTTAATACATCAAATAAGGCAAACTACCCATTTGACTGATAATACATGAGCTATGAACTGGAGTATTCTACTGGTTAATGGTTCAACTATTGACCATCACATCAAACAAACAGGAAAAGTGAGCATTAAACAAGTGTACCTACTGTGGAACGAGCAATGAAACAATGTGTGTGGCCTAGAATTTCAGCAAATATAAACTAGCCAGGTCATTTCAATAAATATATATATGGACGCAATTGTATATCCTAGAATGTAAGAGACATTGGGTGGCTTGGTATTTCCGGTGAGCAACACAATGGCATGCAGTTACTATCATAGCTATGAATGAACTAGATAGAAATTATACCGGCATCATACGAGAATTTGTAGAGCAGGAATACAAACCAAGAATAAACTTTATAGTAGATGATAGTTGTGTCCTTGCTTAGGATGCACCAGAACCAGATACGAATTATAATGGTGTCGCTTGTGAACCTATAGAACAGGAGAAGATAGCATTAGACAAGTGCGCCTACAATGAAATGGTCAATCAATCAAAGTGTTTCTTAGAATTTCAGAAAATATAAACTAGCTAGGTCATTTCAACAAATATATATGGAAGAAGTTGTTTATCCTGGAATGCAAGAGACGTTGGCGACTCAGAATTTGTAGTGAGATACACAATGGACATGGAGTTATCTCATAGCTAGGAATCAACCGAATATAAATTATTATGGCATCATAAGAGAACTTATAGAGTAGGAATGAAAACCACGAATTAACTATATGTATATAGTACTGGATAGCTATGCTATTGCTTAGGATGAATGTAATTCCCCCGAATCGGGTCTATGCAGATCTCAACATTTCCCGCCAAAATATGCATAGAATCGATTCAAAGACGCCCACCAAACACTTTCGTGTGGGTGGGATTTGATTACAAGTAGTTACATCACAGTAGTTTATAAAAGAGTCCATAAGAGCTTATATATACAAAAATGACTCAACGTGTCAAGAATACAACAATTCAAAGAGAAAGAGAAATAGCATCCGAGTACAGATAAGAACCAAATGGGAAAGAATAACTAGGCGGTGTCCATAAACCCTGCGCAGGACAAGCCAGAAGGGTAATCTTGCTAACGTCGTCAATCAGATACCTATCCAAAAAAGGGGTGCCGACAAAGGGAAAATGAAAAAGGGAGCGGTCAGTACTAAGGCCAGTACACGTCGAGACTAGAATTCGGCGTTCCTCGCCTACATGGGTATGGTTGGCACATCGGTAGCAAAACTTGCACTATCTAACTTATATAGACATGCTACAACTTTGTCTATTAGAGCGAGATAAGAGAGCATTATACGATAACTATAACATAACACCAAAGATAACCCATCCGAAGGATTCCCCTTGAAGACCATTCGATGAAGTCCTCTTGCACAACACACATAGTGGCAATTTTAATTATCCAATTGTTTAGTTGGTAAGGCTAATTACTAGTCATATTATTATAAGCAAAGCATTAGTGGCGTTGTCTATGATTATGACACCGTACTCCTAAGGCGTCCATAACCGTGGACACACGGCTTCTCGAAAAGATTTACCCTACACGGGTGCACTACTGTACCCAAACGCATGTTCAACCCTTCAGACAACATATTACGCGTGCCATCCGAATCTCACAATAAGAACCGTCCCTTAACTACGCGCATATCTAGAGGCATCACCTACTGTGTTGATCCAACCAAGAGGCACAATGATTCCCAAGTAAGGAACAACGTTTGAGTCTATGGTCGGACGATAATCAGAAGATAGCTTGTAGATATCCATCCCACCTTCGACACGATATCCGAATTTTATGCAATGCAAGCCATGGCAGTCCACAAAAATATCAAGTCCGAAGACATATCCGACTCACCCATGTACGAGGACATATGCGTATGCACCAAATGGAAAACCAACTTTGTATCCCTCTGGATAAACGGATAGCACCGGTAGTTGAGATGGGGATCCCAGAGGCCCCCACTTATGGTTAGCACGATCAACTCAGAACTAGTATCATAGAACGAACGAGTCCTATGTCGGCTCAAGCAGTTCCCAAAGGTGGTCCCTGTCGAGGCCTTATCATTAGGTGAAACAATAACCATAACCATAACCAACATCACCAATTCAATTTATCATGTTATCAACCATAACCAAATATCACGGTTCACCTGTATGAGAGCGACAACATACCTAAGCATGCACTACAATTTGCAAGGGCAAAGCTAGCTAATCAAACAAGTGAATAAGATAACCAGGGCAATATGGTAGAGCAGGTAAATAAAGGGACAATACTAAAGCATCAAAAATAAGGATAGTAGTAGATCAAAGGAAGTAACTAAAGACTATAAATGCAAAATAGGTAGAAAGGTGAGAATGGTCGCCTGTGAGATAAAGTCGGTGATCGAAGGCTTATCGTAACTCGCATCCACTCATCGTCCTATCCGGTGAAGAAGCAAAACACTAGAAGAGGCAACGGATGCAATATTTAATAATACGGCGGAAGATCCGACATGTTCATGATATGATGCATGACATGGAAATATGTGGTCCCACTTAGCAATATTAAGCAGAATTGGGATCCCAACAACTAAATATTATGGTTCGAGTTGTCTATCTACCCCACAATTTAAATGTTTGCTTAACAAGATATAACATGACATCGGTTCGCTACACAATATTAAATGGAATCAGGACAAGACAAGTAGCACCACCATATATTCCATATTTATTTAGTAGATGAATCGCCGTATAACCATAAACAATAATGTATGTATGCAAGAATGGATGATTTAATATGCACAAGTTATATTATATTTATCAAAATAGGGTATCAGGAAGGGGTCACGCATGGGGGACTCGGCGATCTTGGTTCGATGTGGTTCTTGTTCGGTCTCGGCGAGATCGAGGCCTTGGATCGGAGAGGGAGAAGGACGCCGGGTTTGTTCTTCAGGTTCTGGGAGGGAGAGCTCGGTGTTCCAGGGCCTTCACGTCCATGATGATGATCTTGGAGTTCCATGTCTAAGTCATTGGGGTTTCACCTTATTCAACGGCGGCGAGGTTGGAGTCAGCGTCAGTGTCAAGTGAATGAACTTGGACAGTCATCGGCACATGGTATAAGATCTTGGCGAATGATGTAGTGCTCGATCTCCCGGGCATCGATGCAGATGATCTTGTATAAGCGCATGACTGAACAAAGGTGAACATATCTGTGGCTGCCGGTTGGGCATTGTACGGGAATCACACAACCAGCTTGATACCCACACACACACGCACACGATATTTCAAAAGGGGATCCGCAAGGTAGCAGCCACATATGTGGTTCCAGGAACAGGAGGCACGAGTAGGACTTGAGCATGGCCGAACGGGGATGAAGGCGACATGGGCGGCCAGGGCGCAGGCGGACGGCGGCACTGACGCAGGCTCGGAGGCAGCTCCATGGAGCAAAATAAGGAGGGCGGTGACAGCTGCGGTGCAGCAGCACCTGGCGTAGGGGCTTCACGACAGCGCTTGGAGAGGCTAGAGGCGTCCCTGGCGATAGGGCAGACAGAGAGGAGGGCGAGGCCAAAGCCGGCGAGGCGCTTGGACGAAGGAGCGGTGCTGCGCTCAGAGGTCGATGGCGGCCGGACGGAGGAGGCGCACGGCCGGTAGAGGCGCTCGCAGGGGGAGACAGACCGTGGAGAGGCCGACGGCGACGGAAGCAAAGCAGAGGAGATCACGCGACGGTGGCGGCCTCTTCTACAATTGCATTGGGAGGCGAAGGCGACCGGGTAGGCTCGAGGAGGAAGTGGGGCGGCAACGCCGGGCGGCCAGAGATGACTAGGGAGGAGGCAACGTTGGTCGCTGGCCGTGGTCAAACAAGGGACAACGAGGCGAGGTGGAGAGGAGGTCAGCCGAGGGAGGTCCTCCGCGGGCACACGACAACCTGCAGCGCTGGAAGGGGGAGTGAGGAGGAGGTGATCGATAGGGATGGCGGCGGTGTCTTAGGAATAACGAGACGATGGGGCTCTCAATGCGTTAGGTGGCGAGCGGCTGTGTGGCGTGCGTGGTGGGTGTGCATTGCGTCCGGGGTCGCGTCGCGTGCAGTGTGCGTGTTGAGTTTGTCAACTAAGGTGTGGGTGCGTGCGTTACAACATGTAGTGTGTGTGTGTTGTGCAGCAGTGGGTTGGTGTGGCGCGTGTGTGTTGCTGGCCATGGTGGCCGTTGGGTGTGGTCTGTGTGCATGAGTTATGTCTCCGCGTGAGTGCACTGGTGGCGGCGGAGTAGGGTCTAGGGTTAGGAATAGGATATCTAGGTGGATTCGGTTTGGGCTGGGTCGGGGTTGTTGGTAGCTGGCTGGGCCTTTTTTCCTGGCCGACTACCTCCCGTAAAAAGCGTTTTTATTTATTTATTTTATTTTTAAAAAACTTTTATCGATAGTTTTTAGACAAATAAAAGATTCAGAAAAGATCAGGGTTTTAATTTGAAATTAAAGGAGGAAACTAATTAGAAAACAAAATAGGCTTTTATAAAAAATATTTAGAGAAAAAATATGCATGATGATGAAAAAAAGTAAATAACAAGCAATTTTATTTTTGAATATCTTCCGAGGCATTACAACGAACCATTAGATACAAAATATAATGACATTGATTCTGAACCTGTAGAATAGGACAAGCAAGCATTACACAAGTGTGCCTACAAATGAATTGAGCAACCAAACGAAGTGTTTCTTAGAATTTTAGAAAATATAAAGTAGCCAGGTCAATTTAAAAAATATATAGGGAAGCAGTAGTATATGTTGTAATGCAAGAGACGTTTGGTGACTCAGAATTTGAGGTGAGCTACACAATGAGCATGCAGTTACTTTTGTAGCTAGGAATCAAACAGATAGAAATTATAATGGCATCTTAAGATAACATGTAGAATAGGAATACAAACCACCAATGAACTACACAGTAGACGATATTTATGCCATTTCTTAGGATCAACCAACACCGGTTAAGAAAATGATGGCATCACTTGTGAAACTGTAGTAGAGACTGTGCAAACCAACATGTTTAGTGTTCTCTTTTTGAGCTCTAAGAAAATAAAATGGTCAGGGTTTTAGCTTTTGAAGAACCAGATGGCAACAAAAAAAATTATAATCAAATTAGTATGAAGAGATTGAATGGGTAGAGGATAGCAAAATGATACCAGGGAGAAAATAATAGCAGGAACTTAGCTCAGGACGAACAAGATAGATTCAGTAACTGTGGAGCTGGGAATCTGCACTAATATTTTCCACTGATTTTACATTTTGCAAGAACTACACAATAGCAGGTAATTACTGTTGTATGGAGTAGCTAAGAGCATGTGCATTACAAAATAATAAACATGTGCATGACTTGAAATTTGTAGAGCAGCGAGTGCAAACCAACATGATTAGTGACCATGTATTTAGCACAAAGAATAGGCATGTCAGTGACTTGTATGTACAAGCACGCTTACAATAATGCAGTTCATAGCGACATGATTGAACCTACTATACTATTGACAAAACAAAATGGGGTTGGAGATTTGGTTACCTTGGTTGGAGAGGCGTCTAAGCATCGTCCATACCATGCGTGTGACATTTAGGTAATCGAGGGTGGCGCTGTTGAGGGGAAGCGGATCTTGGGCAGTAGGGAAAGCAGATCTTCGACGGTCGATGCCGTATTGAGCGTGGTGGTAGAGAGCGTTGTAGCAAACGGTGACCCCCCGTGCAGCTGGTCTGGAGCGGTGGACATGGAACTCGTTGAACTAGATCCCCTTTGGTGGATACTCGTGAAGCGGCTTCGGTACGGTTGGGTAGCTTTCGATGGCGGGGAAGCAGATATTGGGCAGTCAACGATGCCACCGGCGCAATCAATGAGATCGCAGCTCTAGTAGAGTGGCAGAGAGACCCGATGAACTAGATCTGGTGGGGTGGGTGTCAGTGAAGTGGCTCCGGGGCGGTGCACGAGACCGCAGCTCAAGCGGCTTAGGCCACCGTGGAATTGCCACCGGCCGGTGCACATGGTGGTCGTGGAGATGAGGGGGTGGGAAAGGAGCCTAGGATTTTTGGAAGGGCCAGCGGGAAAAACTGCGCGAATCGGGACTATGGAGGTGAAAAGAAAATAATTACGATCGTGCCCCCAAGAAAAATGGTACTACCTCGGTGGGAGATTTTTCCTCGAAATGCTTGAAACCAAGTGGAGCGAAATGCTTCGGGGTCGGTGGTTTATTTTTCCGCTCGATTACAATTTTGAATTTGGCTGCCAGCCAAGTTTTAATAGAAAAAAGGTTGAGTAGACCGGACGCCATCTAGTCAGGAATTTAAGGCGCGAGACACATCAACTGATGCCCCCGATTCAGACGGGCTAGGTGGTATGTTTTGGCGGCCAACTGTGATTTTGAATTTGGAGATTGTCCAAAGAATAATTAAAAAATAGGCCATTCTCTCTCTACTTTAGGAATTCAGATCGGGGAGTGTGATCATATACCACACGTATGAAAATGCAGATCTCTGATACAAGAATGTTTGTTTAACATAACAACAAAAAATGTATGAAGTAGCTTCGATTCAAGAATATAGTTCAGATTATCATAAGAGCTTGTGAAAATGGTGTGCAACCAAGGTCTACTAATTATTTAGGTGTCGACACCGACTCTTCTACATGAATCACTAACCAAATGGTAGTACTAATTCAGATCAAATAAAAAGCCTGCTTCAAAATAGATACTACTGCATACTATAAAAACACGAACACCAGCTACACGAGTATATGTAGATCACATAAAACAAGGTTTCATCACGCATACAGTATTATATAGAGAGAAACAATATGTCATTAGATATGCATTGTTGGAGATATGCCTAAGAGGCAATAATAAAGAGGTTATTATTATATATTTATGTTTATGATAAATGTTTACATCCGATGCTATAATTGTATTAACCAGAAAAATTAATACTTATATGTTCTGTAAACATAAAAGAGTCCCTAGTAAGCCTCTTGTTAAACTAGCTTATTGATTAATAGATGATCATGATTTCCTGATCATAGACATTGAATGTTATTAATAACAAGATCATGTCATTAGGAGAATGATGTGATGGATACACTCATATAGTTAGCATAGCATAAGATCAAGTCATTTAGAGTTTGTTTGATATAAGCTTTCAAATACATAGTAACCTAATCCTTTGACCATGAGATCATGTTAATCACCATCACCAGAGGGATGCTTTGATGACATCAAATGCCACTTCCATAACTGGGTGGTTATAAAGGTGGCATTAGGTATTTTGAAAGTATGTGTCTAAGCACATGTATCAAGAGTGTGATTTTTCCATCCATATGACGGATACATATACTCTGGTCCCTCTCGGCGGAATGTCATCCAATTGGCTTGCAAGCATGTGACTATGTCACAAGGGATGTCATATCACGGAACGAGTAAAGAGTACTTATCGGTAACGAGGTTGAACTAAGTATAGAGATATCGACGATCAAACCGCGGATAAGTAAAGTATTGCACAACAAAGGGAATCTGTATCATATGTAAATGGTTCATTCGATCGCGAAATCATCGTAGAAATATGTGGGAGCCATTATGTATTTCCACATACCTCTATTAGTTATTGATCGAAGAGGTTTCACGATCATGTCTGCATAGTTCACGAACCGTAGGGAGACACACTTAAGGATTCGATGTTGTTTGAGTAGGTATGTAATGTGAGTTGGAGAACGAATGTTGTTCGGAGTCTCGGATTGGATCCAGGACATCACGAGGAGATCCGGAGAATAAGATTCATATAAGGAAAGTCAACTTCCGAGGTTCGAAAATGATTTCGGTGTTTTGACCGGAAGCTTCTAGAATGTTCTAGAAGGTCCACCACCCCGGGAGGGGAACATGGGATGCTCCATGCCCTAAAGGGCTAGCCGCACCAATCCCTAGGCCAACTCGGCCAAGCACTGGGAAGGTAGGGTCAAACCCTAGTTTGAAAAGTCAAATCCTAGTTTGAAAAGTCAAATCCGAGTTTGGGAAGGAAAGGGAAACTTGAAAGGCAAGTTTACAACTCTCCTTATCCTAGCCGAGTTGGGGAAGGAGTATCCCCTTCCTAGCCGAGTTGGGGGGAAACTCGACTAGGGCAAGGGGCCTTGGCCGCCACCCCTCTCCCATATAAGGAGGGGTAGGGCGCCTCCCTTGGCACCTTGTACCTAGCGCCTAGAACCCTAGCCGCAGCCCTCTCTCCTCCATCGCACTACTCCAGTTTAGGTGAATCCCTGCAGAAAACTCTCCTCCTCCACCAACACCACCACACCGTCGTGCTGTTGGAATTCCGAGGAGATCTACAACCTCCACTGCCCTGTTGGAACAAGGGAGAGGAAGGTATTCATCGACTACCGTACGTGTGATTGACTGCAGAAGTGCTGCCGGAACATGGCGCCGGAAGGATCATCTACGCGATCTTGAGATCGGCAAGTGATCGACTACATCAACCACGAGAATCTAATCTTGTTAGATGCTTTGGATCTACGCGGGTTAGTTCTCCACAATCTCGTTGCACCTATCTCGTAGATTAGATTTTGGCTTTGCCATAGATTAGATCTTGGTTTTGTGTGTTCATGCGATAGAAAATTTTGTTTTCCATGCTACGAACCCTACACGCACAGGACCCCAAAACGAACAGACTTCTCTAACATTCCAGCCCCTGCAGCTCCGTGACTGCAGCAAAAACAAATGTGCCTCCATAGTTCCATCAGCTACCAAAAGTAAAAAAAAAATATTAGACTACAGATCCAAATTGTAGGGTTCGCAGCATAGAAAACAAAAAAAATTCTACGATGGGAACATCTATGTACCAAGATCTATCTACTAGATACAAGCAACGGGTGGATATACATCCATAGAATACATACCCTCAAAGACCGAATAGCGTTAACGAGGTTGTACTCGTGGATGATGTAGACGAACGCTTGCCGATCTCAAGATCGTGATGAAGTCCATCTGGTCCAGTCGGTCCAGCACGATCAAGTCCAGCACCTCAAAGCAGTGGTGCATCCGTGATCGCACACACGTACGGGTACCCCGACAACCTCCGCGCCCTCGCTCCAGCGAAGCAGCGGAAGCAACAAATCCTTCCAGAAAAAGCCACCGGGAACAGGTATCTCGCTGATCCGAGACCATGGGGAAATTCTAAAGGGGGAGAGAGATCCTTTGCGAGGAGGTGTGAGAGACAAGTGAGAGGAGGGGGTCCTTTTATAGGGGAGGGGGGCAGCCCAAGGGGGCATGGCCGCCAGCTAAGGAGGGTGCCCCCACCTCTCCCTCATTCATGTGGTGGAAGCTCCACTCACATAAAAACCTCTCCACTCACAATTCCACTCACATGCATTAATTTTCCACCAAAATTAATGCAAGCTCTCATTTAAATAAAACTCTTATATTTATTTATTCAGAATTTTGTTAATTACTTTAATTAACAAACATTCACATAAAACCCCTTACAACATTTCAATTTCACATGCAGAACAAGTTTCAGCAATTTGAACCGAAACAGTTCCGGTGTCTAGTGAAATAAATTCCTGCGCTTTCCTTTTTCTTTTTCTGGCATATCATTTGCTCCGAATGGTGTCGGCATCCCTTAAGTGTGTCACCCTACGGTTCGTGAATAATGCGGACATGATCGAGACCCTTCTCCGATCAATAATCAGTAGCGGGACCTGGAGATCCATACTGACTCCCACACATTCAACGATGACTTCTGTGATCGTGTGAACCTTTTACGCTAGTATCTTAATCCCTTTGTTTCACGATATATTACATGTCCGGGATTTGATCATCGGTATCTCCATACCTAGTTTGATCTCGTTACCGACATGCACTCTTTTCTCGTTCCCGTGATATAACATTCTAGTGATCAAATCACTTGCTTGCAAGCTAATCAATGTGATATCACCGAGAGGGCCTAGAGTATATCTATCCGTCATCGGGATGAACAAATTCCACTCTCGATCCATGAGCCTCAACATAACACTTTATTAGTTCTGAATCCATCTTTATAATCACCCTGTTACGGTGTGACGTTTGATGTTATCAAGAAACTCTTCCGGTGTTAGTGAATGACATGATCTCATGGTCTAAGGATTAGGATCACTTCGTAAGTTGTTATAGCAATGTAAACTCAATGACTTTGATCGTAATGCTATACTTCGGATGAATGTTCATCACACCATTACACTAATGTTGTGATCCCGTTATTAACAACATCCAATGTCCATGATTAGGAAACCTTGATCATCTTGTTAATCAACGAGCTAGTTTATAAGAGAGGCATAACTAGGAACTTCCTTTTTGTTTATTAAACACACATGTATTAACATTTCCGTATTAATACAATTATAGCATGTCAAATAAACATTTATCATAAATAAGGAATACGATAATAACCACTTTATTATTGCCTCTCGGGCATATTCCCTTCAGTCTCCCACTTGCACTAGAGACAATAATCTAGTTTGAAAACTTTGCGTATTGAACACCTATGGCTTTCTGGTGTTCCATATACGCAACTGCAAGTGGTTAACATAATCTACGGATCTGATGCTTTCAGGTCCGTGTGTATTTGCATGTCTTGCGTTTCCACGCATCACTCATTCTCCAATGAGATGGCATTGTATAAATTTGGTCTTTTGGTGAGACCTTTAGTTCCTTGGGGTTAAACCATGTCGATACTATTGTCATACAATATATCTTTAGTGTTAGTCCGTTGCGAACCACACCTTAGTTTGATAACAAACTACTTGACACAAATTCCCTCCTTTGCTGCTACTATAGCAGTCATATACTTAGCCTTTTGTTGTAGTATTCGTCACAATGTCTTAACTATGGAACTCTTCCAAATCCATCATGGAAAATCCTTTCATTTCATTGTGCCACTCATAGTTTAAATTGAGATAAACTTAATTTGTATATTGTGACAAAACTAGTATCAATGTAACGTTTTACAATGAACTATTTGTAATTGTTTGTCACCTCTACACAAATATATTCTTAGTTCTTCCAAAAGATCATAAGAATATCCTCACTATCGTCCAATGATTATTTTATGATTCATTCTGGTATATGCTCATAACACTTAGAGCATAGGACATATCTGGATGTGTACATATCATGGTATGATTGATCAAGACATTCTTGTGATTTTACTCATCAAGTGTCAAAGCACTTGAATCTTGTTTCACTTATCAAGTGTCGATACACTTGAATCTTGATTCAATTCCTTTCCATGCAACAAGAACTGTTTCTTGTCGTTTCTATATTGAACTCCTTCAATATCTCATATATGTACGTTTGGCACAACCATATTAGCGTCACAGTCTATCCACTATAGACATTCATGCTAAATATTCGGGTTTTGCCTAAGTATTTCATCCAAATGAAATTCTTAACCTTTGTCAATAAAAGACACATCATTTCTAATCAACAAGATGTCCTCCACATAACGTATTAGAAATACGTCTTAGCGCTCCCACTTAATTTCTTGCAAATGCAAGCATCTTCATCGTCTCCTGATGAAAACTCCTTTTCATTAAGGTGAAGATTCCAACTCCACGATGCTTACTTCAACCATTGAAGTTTGCATGCCCTTTTAGCATCCTTTGAATTGAACAAAACCCTTTGGACCGTGTCATGTACACGTCCTAGGTAACCATTCTATTAGAAGAACTTTGTTTTGTTTATTCATCTACCATATACCAAATTATATGTAGTGGTTACTACTTTAATTCGTCCAGACTAAATATCGCTATGAAAGATCAAATCTTGTCATAGTCAACTCCTTGAACATTGTCATAAAATAATTTACGACATGTCGAATATTTCATAGATGTGAACCATCCATGTCTGTTTCTTTATAGATCCAAATACGACCGATAGGTTTTTACACCTTTCCGGAGGGTCTTCCAAGTTCAAAACTTGATTTCGCGTGTATGGAACTATCACGGATTTTATGGCTTCAAGCCATTTGACGGAGTCAGGGCCCATCATCGCTTCTTTGTATGTATTCGGTTCATCATTGTCAAACAATAATGATTTACTCTCAAATTTTAGCATTTGATTGTTTAACCGACCTACTTGGTTCAATAGGAACTTAGATCTCCGTGACCACAACCTTTGAGGCACATAAGCTATGAGCATTATGGCAGCCTTCAGAATAATTTCCGGCGCTGCGCAACTCAGCACATTTAGCTAAGGTTCGTTAACCTTATCAAAGTTCTATTGTCCTCCCACATAACATTTATGAAAAATTCCTTCTTCAAGAAACTTCACATTTCAAGCGAAAAACTCTTTTGTCCTCGGTGTTATGGAGGAATAACCAATTGTTATTCGAAATAACCTACAAAGACATGCTCATCCGACTTCGTTTGTAAACATCTTACTTATGTTTAGCATACCAAAATTTAAGAAATGACAACTTGGGTTTTACCTCAAACCACAACTTCCATGGTGTCATTTCAACGGATCAAGATGGATCTCTTTTCAGTGTAAAAGCGGTAGTCTCTAAAGCTTTAATCTTTTAAAACATAATGGAAGTTTTATAAATAACACCTTTGATCCAACCATGTCAAACAAGGTTTCATTACAAATCTCAAACACTCCATATTCCTATGGTGTTTCGGGATATGTAAATCTAGGTGTTTTGATAAACTTGCAACTCAAATAAATCCCTTTATGATAAAATCATAATTCATTTATTTTCTTGTTACACTTGTAACTCAAATAAATCCCTTATGATAAAATCATAAACCATTTATTTTCTTGTCACAATGATTTTCACTTCATCTTGAAAGTCTTTGAACATTTTCAAATATTTCACACTTCTTTCTCATTAAGTGAATATTCACTCAAATTTCCGGAGAAAGTATATGAAGTTGAAACCCATCGCTTACGACTACACATAATGGACTACATACATCGATATGTATAAATTCCAATATTTTAGTCGTTCGTTCTTCTTTGGGCTTTGAACGAAGTTTTAATTATCACGTGGAAAGTCTCACAAGCGTCACTTGATCAAATCAAAGACTCCAAAAATCCATGAATATGGAGATTCTTCATGTTTTCTTTCCAATATAATTTAAACAGCAATGTCACTTTGTAAGTGGTCTTTCAATCATTTGTCTTGCGACATTTTAGCATTAAGTTTTATGGATGTGATTTCTCCAACTAGATGTGTAAATCATCCATCTTATATGCATACGGTAATTATTTGAACAACCTTTGTTCTCATAATACCTGATTCAAATAACAATTATTAAAACAAATCTTGAAGTCAAGCTTTGATGTCAATAAGAAATACAAACAACGGTTTGTTTGTTTTTGATGAACATCATCACATATTCTCTTGCTAGTTACTTAGGCCGTTGTGGTTCATGAATTGCGTCGTTCTGTATGAAATTTCATACCAACCAATTCGGTATCCAATACCCAAGAACCACATTGTTTAACAAGCAAAGAATACAACCATAACATGTATATCATCCATATACCTAAATTGGATATTTCCAATCTTTTCTTTTCCGCCAAATATATTTTATAGATTCTCTTTCAGCATTTCCTTTTCCTTTTTAAAAGAATCTATCAACATCAAAAGTGGCACCATATACATGACACATAGTCCAAAGCGTGTATATTCAAATAATAATACCTCTGGACTTGCACTTTGAAGTAGATCACCATCATCAAAATGATCGGTATTTTTTCAAAATCCATTCTTTAGTAATCTTTTAGTGTAGTAAACACTTTACATACATCTTCTATTCATCCTTATCATGACGATTTTCATGATCAAGCTACTGTAGCTTATAAAGGCGAATCGTGAGTACAACATTACTTTCCAAAACCCTTTTGGATGATTAGGATGTCTAGCATCTCCAACCTTCGTAAATTCTCATCCAATATGAGAACATATATTATACTCTATCATATTGCAACCAAAACATTGTTTCAGATATCGTTATATCTGCCACACATGATGGTTTCTGAAATAATTCTTTCAGCTCCTAGATAATCTCGATATTTAAATCAAGAATCATGGAGGCAAACATGATACTTAAGATACTAACACTGGAATTGTTACTCTCGATTTAATACCAATTATTAAATTTCACGGAGTAAATAGAATTTTGCTGAAAGTTTGCAATAGGACTTTAAACTTTAGATTGACACTCAACACAATACGATACCAGTTCGTAAAGTATATATCCAGAATTCTATAGTTCTATTATCTCAATTACAACTATGCATAAGGTGGTGAACGAATGCCAATGACTACAACAAATTATGCAAATTCACTTTGATTTAATTTATGATAAATTGAGTTCTACTAATCCAAATTAGAAATGAACTCCCACTCAAAACGACATCCCTCGTGTCTTTTTGGTGATTACATGAACCAAATCCACTACACCAAGTCCGATCATCACGTGAGTCGGTGTAGCTTCAAAGGCGAGCATCCATATGGTCATCATATCAAAACATATGACTCATGCTTAACCTTTCGGTCCGTGTTCCGAGGCCATGTCTATACATGCTAGGCTCGCCAAGTAAGAACCTTAGTATTCGCGTGTGTAACTGTCTTACACCCGAGATATGCTCGTGGATTCAAGTACACCCGAACATCACGTGATGCCTTGAAGCGACGAAACATTGTCGGTGCATACTTAAGGAAGAACACATTTTTATCTTGATATCTAAATGAGGGATCATCTTATTATGCTAATAAAACGCCAAACAAGCAATATAAGATGCAATCAAACATCACATGTTTATTTAGTGAAATGATATGGTTCCCGCATATGATCTCCATCACGTGCACCGTGGTATGATCACTATCATACATTTATGTGTAAGGCCAAGGTCTATGGAACTTACACGCTATGTGTGTTGTAAGAGTATCATCTCATACTTCTACTTACAACATCATCATATCATAACACTAGCCCAGCAACAATCTAAACTAGACGCCTCTAATTTATCCATTGCAAGTTTTACGTGGCTTAGGGATTTCGAAGATAGAACCGTTCTTACCTACGAACATGAACCACAACGAGGATAACCAAATTGTTGACAACTCGTTGCAAATTAGATATTGACTATAGTAGGAGAGACAAACACCCTCTAGCCACTTATGCAAACTAGTTGCATGTCAAGCGTGGAACATGTCTCATGTGCGAGGACATATAAAGTTTGTCCGGGCCGCTTCATCCCACTATGCCACCAATATCCAAAGTACAACTAAGAAGCAATAAAATGATCATCATCGCCCACATACTCATATGTGTACAACCCGTGCAAAGTATCTACGCATAGATCCGGCTCTGATACCACTGTAGGGTTCGCAGCATAGAAAACAAAAAATTTCCTACGATGGGAACATCTATGTACCAAGATCTATCTACTAGATACAAGCAACGGGTGGATATACATCCATAGAATACATACCCTCGAAGACCGAATAGTGTTAACGAGGTTGTACTTGTGGATGATGTAGACGAACGCTTGCCGATCTCAAGATCATGATGAAGTCCATCTGGTCCAGCCGGTCCAGCACGATCAAGTCCAGCACCTCAAAGCAGTGGTGCATCCGTGATAGCACACACGTACGGGTACCCCGACAACCTCCGTGCCCTCGCTCCAGCGAAGCAGCGGAAGCAACAAATCCTTCCAGAAAAAGCCACCGGGAACATGTATCTCGCTGATCCGAGACCATGGGGAAATTCTAAAGGGGGAGAGAGATCCTTCGCGAGGAGGTGTGAGAGACAAGTGAGAGGAGGGGGTCCTTTTATAGGGGAGGGGGGCAGCCCAAGGGGGAATAGCTGCCGGCCAAGGAGGGTGCCCCCACCTCTCCCTCATTCATGTGGTGGAAGCTCCACTCACATAAAAACCTCTCCACTCACAATTCCACTCACACGCATTAATTTTCCACCAAAATTAATGCAAGCTCTCATTTAAATAAAACTCTTTTATTTATTTATTCAGAATTTTGTTAATTACTTTAATTAACAAACATTCACATAAAACCCCTTACAACATTTCAATTTCACATGCAGAACCAGTTTCAGCAATTTCAACCGAAACAGTTCCGGTGTCTAGTGAAATAAATTCCTGCGCTTTCCTTTTTCTTTTTCTGGCATATCATTTGCTCCGAATGGTGTCGGCATCCCTTAAGTGTGTCACCCTACGGTTCGTGAATAATGCGGACATGATCGAGACCCTTCTCCGATCAATAATCAGTAGCGGGACCTGGAGATCCATACTGACTCCCACACATTCAACGATGACTTCTGTGATCGTGTGAACCTTTTACGCTAGTATCTTAATCCCTTTGTTTCACGATATATTACATGTCCGAGATTCGATCATCGGTATCTCCATACCTAGTTTGATCTCGTTACCGACATGCACTCTTTTCTCGTTCCCGTGATATAACATTCTAGTGATCAAATCACTTGCTTGCAAGCTAATCAATGTGATATCACCGAGAGGGCCCAGAGTATATCTATCCGTCATCGGGATGAACAAATTCCACTCTAGATCCATGAGCCTCAACATAACACTTTATTAGTTCTGAATCCATCTTTATAATCACCCTGTTACGGTGTGACGTTTGATGTTATCAAGAAACTCTTCCGGTGTTAGTGATTGACATGATCTCATGGTCTAAGGATTAGGATCACTTCGTAAGTTGTTATACAAATATAAACTCAATGACTTTGATCGTAATGCTATACTTCGGATGAATGTTCATCACACCATTACACGAATGTTGTGATCCCATTATTAACAACATCCAATGTCCATGATCAGGAAACCTTGATCATCTTGTTAATCAACGAGCTAGTTTATAAGAGAGGCATAACTAGGAACTTCCTTTTTGTTTATTAAACACACATGTATTAATGTTTCCGTATTAATACAATTATAGCATACAAAATAAACATTTATCATAAATAAGGAATACGATAATAACCACTTTATTATTGCCTCTCGGGCATATTCCCTTCACAAATAACACAACCTGGGCTAACACATGCATGCCCAAACAAGCCTTGCTTGTTCGTATGAGTGTTATTTTCATCTACTTCATAGTATGAATCATCTGGGTTGCTGACAGGACTTCCTTTTCGTTTCTTTGATTTAGCACTCCGAATCACGTCAGTTGCTGATGGAAATGAATGAAATGATCAGCAAAATCATAGGTGTACAAAGATGCAAGGGTTGCACATGAATGACTGCACTAACTAGGTGTCATTAAGTTGGGATGTAAAGTACACCAATGTTTAGGAGATCTGAAATTCTTACACTTCATGGTGCTGAGATCTAATTCGAACACTCCCTCTTCGCCCATATAACCACCATTTCTCTATCCTCAAATGCGTAGAGTAACCTTATTGTATCTTTTCCACCAGATGCCCATGATTTCTCAAGGCCAAGGAGAGTATCCAACTCAACCTTTATATGAGTAATCCAAGCTTCCCATTTGCCTATTGATGATCTTGCCACATACCACGTGCTTAGAGTGAAGTCTCTTATAACCGCAACGGCAACATCTCCATTATGCCCCTTAGCGATGACAAAATTGCATTTGGAAATATCATGTGTCTCATGTGGGCACTTAATATAACACAGTTTTGTTGTCACGTTGTCAAAGACTATTATATATCTAGACTTCATTATTGGCCAGCACAAAATTCACCCTATGAGAGTTTTTGGCATGTGATCAATCTTAGCCAGCATATCAGCATGTTCATTCTAGTCCTCCTATTTTTCAAATTTTGATAAGTACCTATGTACCCGTGCTTGATAACCATTGATTACTATCCAAACAATCCAGAAATTGATGCAATAGTGTGAAGAAAATTTTCCATGGTTTCTCAAACAGAGAATTGTCCTGCTGTCATACTCACGTCTTTGCCAAATTGGTGGTTCTGGTATCACTGTTTCACTTCCACTGATTGAATCCAAGGCCATTATCATGTTAGACCCTTGTGGATAATGAAGTAGCACCATACCATTGCGACATTCGAGTAGGTATAGTTTGTAGGATTTATGTACTTCCACTAGGCTTTTTAGCTTCTAGAATATCGATTGGTCAAAATTATGATCTGTTATGAATCGAGTGTCCTCTGAGCTATGGGTCAAAAATCCAAGTAACAACATTCCTCTGTTGTGTGATAGGGTTAGATTTTTGAAATCATTGCTTCCCATGAAGTCCATATAACATTTTTGGGCGACTAACTCCCTCAATATGCAGGATGGGTGCGGAGGAAGACTGGCAAGAATTTGACCAAATACATTGACTGGCAAGTCGTTGATTGTTGCATATGTTCTTCCATTGAAGCTGGTAGGATGAAGAAAATAGCACTAGTGCATCATTAGTATTAAGTAAACTGCACAAGGCACAATGCATAACCCTAAAAAATAATTAAGTAAACACCTCGATGCATCATATAATTTTACAAGAAAATTTATCATCAAAATTTCATAAACTGCACCCATCCAAAAAACTAACTAAAAAGCAGAGTGTGTCAACAAAATACCTAACAACACAAGGAATCAACTAGAGTAGTACGAAAGCACCACAAAATGCTTCACCATGTCAGAACTGGGTAAAGGGAATGAACAATTTTTTTAGAGGTCACCGGGGAGGATAGAAAGGCTCCCACCTGAATTTTCTTGTTTTATCATCAGGAAGGGGAGAAAAAAGGACGCAACTTCAGTGACTTGGTGAACCTAGGTATCACGGTGACTTCCCCCAAGATCCACCTTCCATCTTAGATCCAAGATATGACAGTAGCTAAGATTTTAAACTACAAAGTAAAACTATTCAAAAAAGTTGACAAAAAATCAGTAAATCATAGGTGCCTAGGTTTGAATCCTGTGAAAGTTTCATCCCATTGGGATCACTAATTTGTGATTAAATAGCCTTTTTTGTTCCCAGTACTAGTCTAACCTAATATCCACTGGGCCCAGAAAACCCCCAGAGCAGAATACATAAAAGAGGAAGGGAGTCAGGAAGACAACATCCAACATAAAACTTATAAAGGGGTCAATGAGTTCTGAGAATATGGAGCAGGTGGTGCCGACGACTAACGAGCCATATCCGCTGATCCTGGAGAAGCACGACCATGAGCTGACGCATTCCTAGCACCCCATGTCGGGGGGATAACCCCCGGGTGGGGAAAGACAAGCCCAAGTAGGTTGGCTCCAGAAGATACAGGCCGCCTGGCCATCAAGAAGGACAACTACAGCCGCCTGGCCATTACTGCCGGGCTGGGTTTAAAGCTTTCCCGGCTAGCCCGTCTAGCCGGGTAGCCAGAAGAACCGGCCAGGTGGCCGCCTCCACCCGGCTTACCTCGGATTCGATGGAAAGCGCAGAGGGGGAGATGCTCCTTGCGCGTACGCCTCAGGCTTCCTTCGTCATTAGGTAGGCTGGCGTGCTGTCACGACCTATGCTACCTGACAAAGATAAAGCAAAGTGGTCGGCTGATCGCCAAAGCATTCCGGGTGACCGTTAAAGCGAGGGTGACGCCCCAAAGGAAGCCCGGGTGACCGTTAAAGAAGAGAATGATGCCAAAAGAAGGGCGAACTGGGTCCTGGCCCACCGGCTGGACCCTGTAGCCGGCCCTTCCCTGTATACCCATATCCAAACAGTAAACCCTAGATCCCAAATTGTAATATACCTCCCCTGACCAGTATATAAGGGCGGGTAGAGCTGGGGTTCTAGGTAAGTAAGATCCATAGTACAAAGAGCTCGTCTCTAGTTCCATCTTCCTCTAGCTTTCGATAGTAGCTAAGGAAACAGCTCCAGGAGAACTTGTACTGGGGGTTCGCCCCCCATATAGTTCATCTTGCAGGAGTAGGGGTGTTACCTCGCCGAGAGGGCCCTGAACCTAGGTACGTCACTTTGCAGTTCACCGTGCCCAACCCGTTGCGTGAGCCACCGATTGCATCCGAGTGTCCCTCTTTAGCCATCCCCGATGGCATTGCCGTGTTCGACACCATGAAAGTTGGCGCCCACCATGGGGCACATCGCTTCGGCTAGGATCATCTTCCGCACGGGACTTTCGTTTGTCGCCAATGAACGCGTGGCCTCCGGCCTCGTCCTCACACTCAGCGCTTTCGACTGCGTCGTCAAGAATGCCGCGTGCTTCGCCGGGAAACCTTCCCCGCCAACGGCTCCATCATGCACTTTGGGGACCTCCGCGTCTACGTCGCTACCGTCACCGAGGTTTTCCCCAGCGTGGTCGACACCATCACCGACGTGCATCTCAGCCGCCTTGCCCGCGGCCCGGCTGCGGCGAATGGTTGCGTCGAGGTCATGGTGGTGAACGCCCGTGAAAACCACCGCCCGCCTCAGGAACGCCGAGCGGGAGGAGAGGGCTCCGTGCTTGAGCAGGAGCAGGATCCGCTCACCGCCTCCATCCAGCACCTTCGTGCTCCTGTCGTCGTCGAGACGGACCCAGCAGCCACTGCGGCCACACTCGAATCCATGCGCCAGAAGATCCTGGAGGAAGCCACCAAGGTCGCCACTAACCAGCGTCGACTGAACGCCACCGTGCATGAGTACAACGCAACCCACGGATTCGCCAGGCAAGTCCAACACCGGGGGCGCGACCTCGCGTCGGAACTGGACCGCGCCGCCGACTCGTGTGCGGGTGTGGCGCAACACGTTTATAGAACTCCTGCCAAAAACATGAGAGCTGCCGAGGCAGCGGCCGCGGAGCTGAAATACCTCGAGGAGGAAGAGCTCCCTCACCAGCAGGAACGCGTCCAGCTCCTTGTCGTCAGCGCCAACAAGCAGCATGCCGAAGGCGGCCCCAGCCAAGCGGGCAACACCCGGAACATAGTCCTCCGCAAAGGTGCGGACCAGACGGCGCATGGAGGAAGCAAGCACCAGTAGGCGTCTTCTCCAGGAGGCGCCGGGTAAAATAGCCGCCTGTGTGGCGAATCCGGCAATCGCGGCCGCCATAACCGTGACGCCACCGCCTCCAGGGCGAGCTGCAGGAGCTTCCCAAGGAAAGAAGGCACGCACGCCGGAAGAAGCAGCTGGCGCGAACAAGGACCCACCCGCGTCGTTCCTAAACGGGAGGCTCAACCCCCGAGAACCAGCTGATGTGCGCGACGCATCGACCTCCTGGTACAGTCACACACGCTGGAAGAAGAAAGTACGGTTGGACCTAAGTGCTTTGGCACGCGCATCCGGAACGAGCCATTTCCAAAGGGTTTTTCGCTTCCAAGAGACACGCCAAAATACAATGGCACAGTCAAGCCCGAGGATTGGCCGGTGGACTACACCACCGCTGTGGGAATCGCCAATGAAAACCTCCGCCTGGCTGTCCATTACGTCCCCATCATGCTCGTCGACTCGGCAAGAACGTGGCTCAACACCCACCCCCCGACAACAACATCAACGCTTGGTTCCACTTTGAAGAAGTGTTCATTCGCAACTTCACCGGAACATACAAGCGTCTGGGTTGACCTCGCGAGCTTGCTCTCTGTGTGCAAGGCAAAGAAGAGTACGACCGCGCGTACCTCACCCGGTAGACCAGCATGCACAACTCGTGTGAAGTGGTACGCGAGCACCAGGCACTCGACTTCTTCACCAATGGTTGCCGAGACGGCACCATGTTGAAGAACAAGCTCAGCCGGGCAGACCCGTATACCATGGCCCAGGTCAAGGCCATTGTGGACAAGTACGCCACCGCTGACGCAGCCATGAAGAAGCCCATCGTGGTGGACGACCAAGGAAAAATCGTAACGGACGAGCAGGTGATGACCCACAAGTATAGGGGATCGCAACAGTCTTCGCGGGTAGTATTACAAAATTTATTGATTCGACACAATGGGAGCCAAAGAATACTTGCAAGCCTTAACAACTGAGTTTTCAATTCAGCTGCACCTCGAAATAGTTCTTGCTCACAGAAGTTTATCGGTAGAAACAGTTTGTAGTAGCAACAGCAAAGCAACAACAACAGCAAAACAGGAGCAATAGTAACAGTAGGATATGAGTGCGGTAGGCGTAGGGATGGATGGACGGGCGTTGCATGGACGAGTCTAAACCTGTAACTTCAAGATCTAGGGCATTGCAGATAAATAAGAACAAGCATTCAAGTACTAAACAATCATTGGCATGTGCTCCATATATAGTCATGTGTGCTCACAATGAGAACTTGCACAACATCTTTTGTCCATCCAGTGTGTGGCAGCGGGGCCTCTAGGGAACTACTGGCAATTAAGGTGCTCCTTTTAATAGAGCACCGGAGCAAAGCATTAACACTTTGTGAACACATGTGATCCTCACACCACAACCATCCCCTCTGGTTGTCCCAATTTCTATCACTTTGAGGCCTTTGGATCCGGATAATGATATGTGTACACAACTTGCAGATAAGATCACAAACAATACTATCATAATGATTCAATAATAAGTTCAAATATGAGATCATGGCACTCGGGCCCTAGTGACAAGCATTAAGCACAACAAGTTGCAACAAAGTCAAATAGCAGTAATAGAGATACTAGGCACTATGCCCTAACAATCTTATTCAATTACATGATAGAATTCATCCAATCCCTACCATCCCCGTAGCCTACAGCGGGAGATTACTCACTCATGGATGAGGGAAACATCGATGGTTTATGGAGAGGCGTTGGCAATGACGATGGCGATGATCCTTTCCAAATTCCCCGTCCCGGCATGCTGCCATAACGGAGTTTCTGGATCCAAATCTTGGTTTCTGGTGGTGGCGGTGCAGCGGAACTCTTTCTGGAAAAATTTCGAACCCTCCTCGGTTTTTAGGTCAAGAGGCTTCTTATAGGCGAAGAGGGAGGCCGAGGGGGTGCCTGGGTGGCCGCACCCCCTAGGCATGACCGGCCTGGCCCACGCCTGGCAGGGGTGTGGGCCCCCTAGGCCTCCACTCCGTCTCGTACTCTGGCTCCGTGGATCTTCTCGTGAAATAGCATTTTTGGCAAATTTTCCAGGATTTTTCCTGATAGTTGATTTTCTGCACAAAAACTAGACACCAAAGTAATTCTGCTGAAAAGGACGTCAGTCTGTGTTAGTTGTATCCAAATCACACAAGTTTAGAGGAGAAACAACAACAAAAGTGTTCGGGAAAGTAGATAAGTTTTGGACGTATCAACTCCCCCCATGCTTAGCTTATTGCTTGTCCTCAAGCAATTCAGTTGAAAACTGAGTGCGATAAAAGAACTTTCACGAACACATTTGCTTAACATGATGTATATATTCTCAGCACAGGAGTAGATACTTAAACCATTCATGATAAGAAGTATGCAACCAAGTCTACTCAATAGTCATTGCAAGCTATGAAGAGAAACCAACTCAATAATAATAAGTAGCATGAAACATAAACATAAGCAACATTGCAATGCTCATAAGAAGGTATGATAGAGTGGTATCTCGCTTGCCTTTGTTTGTAGAGCACAATATAAATGCCAAGGCACCTCTGAAGTTCACATGAAGACTAGAGGTAAAGATATCAGAGATACAAGCATCAAAGTCATGACATAATTAACCAAGTTTTGAGACAATCACAAGAATGACAACAATGTTCTCAAGAAGGTGATCATAGAATAAGTGGTGACTCAACAAAGAAGTGAAAAGGTTTTGAAAAGTTTGAAAGGCTTCCAAATGCTGAAAGTAAGGTACTCACTAGCTTTGAGCTCTCATTGCCCCTATCATAGGCATCTTTATGTGGTTAAGGTGAAAGTGAGGTCCAATCTGAGTTATATGCTTGACAGACCATAAACTGGAAATCCCATGTCCCTTGAGCACAACGGCCGCTCCGCATGATACTCAACTTTGGTTACCTATAAGTTATGGTCAATGTAAATACATGCATATCATAGAGAACCGCCAATGGGGTACCCCTTGCACATGATACAGGAGCTATCACGTGATCAAAATGACAAGGCAAGCATATAATGAGCATCTCAGCAATCTTTTTATTTACTATGTGCATAGATTTTTATTGAGGATGCTTCATAGAATGCTCATTATGGTGATGCTGCAAGTTTCCACCATGATTAGGCAGAGCTTAGGCTGGCGGCCCAGGCGTTTCTCTAACACAATGTATAGACTCCATGAACTCACAAACTCCCCTTTTATTTCACATTGTCGACATCCGTAAACAAAAGAGCAAAGTATCAACTGGATAGAATATCCAAAAAGTGTTGAAAGCGTTCCCCATGGCAGCACGGTTCTGCTGACTCCCAGCATATAATTTGCAAGCATATAACTTTCATGGACAAGTCACAATGGTTCAGGATTATTAAGTGCACGGAATAAAGTGTGCCATCAAGTTCGTGAGTGCTTTACTAACTAACTTTCTCAAAGCAGTCAAACATTTTATTTGGAAGAAAACAAGGCATATAGAATATGCACTGAAAGAGCAAATGATGCTAATAGGTAGGTATGGTGGACACTGTTGGGAATATTGGTTTTGGGGAGTTGGATGCACAAGTAGAGCCCGTACTCAGTGCAAGTGAAGGTTAGCAATAGAGAGGGAGTGACAAACGAGAGAGCAATAACTGTCATAATGATGCTTGCAACAAAACAGGACTAATTATGGCATGAAAGTGATACAAGAACTCTGAGGCATAATAAATCATCGAGGCTTACTGACTACTGTTTAGTCATATGCATGCGCGAGCATGTGCCAAGTTGATTCACATGAAACATTCAGAGGAGGATACCACAATATCATACCAAAATATGAATAAAACAATGCAAGCAAACATTCATATGACATGCTACAAACTATTAGCAAGCTGGAACTAATCACAAACAAGCAAGAACTACTAAGCATCCATCAGTAACATACACCTTACATGAACAGACTAAGCTTGCTCACAATGATGAGTATATGCCTCTTACCACACCTCGAGTTGTCTTAATCTTCATTATTGCCCTTCACTTGTGCGACTTGAATAATAACATGAAACCAAAATCCACTGAGGATGGCTGAACCCTGCAAAGAACTCACAAAACCAAAGAAGAACAACAAATATTTTTGGTGTTTTCGAACTTTTTTAAAACAAGCAAACAAAGCAAAAATAAACAAAGAAAAATCTTTTTGGTTTTTTATTTAAGGCAAACCAAATCTAAAAAGCAAATAAACAAACCAAGAGAAACAACGAAAATATTTTTGGTCTTTTTGTGTTTTGGGAAAGAAGAAACAAAAACCAAAAAGAAAGTGAAACAGTGGGTATACAAAGAACCGACTGAACATGATATATAGATGAGTGTGATGTTGGTATACCTCCCCCAAAGCTTAGGATTTTGTCCTAAGTGGGACTCGATAGCGCGCATAGTAACCCCAAGCTGGTGGGTCATCATAGGAATGATCATAGTCAGGCTCTTGCGATGAAGAAGAAGATGCACCCCAATTGTAGGAAGGCTGCTGGTATGAAGACTCTCCCAAGTTGGAAGGCTGAACCGAATCATCTTCCGCATCCTATCCAACATTCTCCTCTTGCTGGGAGAGCTCCGCCACATAAGTGTCAAACTTCTCCTCTGTGAGCGACCATCCTTGCCTGTTATCAAAATTAAACAAAGCAGGTGTAGGCAAATAAACTATTTTCTCAGAACTACCCCCTCTCCAACCACGCTTGGCAAAATATAGTTCATACGGTAAACTTCTCACAGTAGCCCCTAGAGAAACAAAATTATGCTGAACCATGGATTCAAGATCAAGCCTCTCTATGGGGAATCGATAATCTGAATGGTGAGGCTCTAAACCACGGAAAGCTAGCAACCTAGAAGCAATTAGACCTCCACAAATTCCACCCTTCTCGCGGTTAGTGGTGAGACGGTAAGCTATCAAAGCACCCAGGTTATAAGATCTATCCCTATTCAAAGCATATACGATAAAAGCTAGATCAAAAGAAGACAACTTTCTAGCAATCTTTCTAGCAAGAACACACTTGGTAATGAAATAGGCAAAATATCAAATGGCTGGGAACTGAATGTTCCAAATTTTACCACTTTCCTTTGAGAAGTCGAAACATTGGCAAATCTCAGCATATAAATCCATAAGTAACTTGGGTCTTTCCTTGATCTTCTCACAAGATCCCCACTGAGGCACTCTAATTGCTGCACAGAAATCAGCAAAAGGCAGGTCGACAGCTAGATTGTATATTTTATAATGGACCATGGGATTAGATGAAGACCAAGTAAACTGGAAGTCCTGCACAACATCCATGGTTAGATTAACATATTGAAGTGGTTCTCCTTCAACAAAGTGTTCCAACCTTGCATTGATAATCATAGTTTGGAAATCCTGGAGGATTCCCGTGGTTCTCATAAATTCCTGGCATGGATATATGGAAGGGAAGACTCCTTCCTCACGAGGAACTTTCATTGGCTCAGGTACCATCAAATCATATTGATTCAGTGGATAAGCAATCATATTCCTTTTTGAAATTTTTATACAAACATCAAACCGAGTGATTTCCAAGTTGATAAATGATGACAAACTACTATAGGAACTTGCTAGAGGACTACACATGCATCAAAATGAAATCTCTAAGCATAGAACAAGCAAGCAAGCTCACACAACCTGTCACCTATAGCAGCAAAATAATCAAGATACAATCTATCAATCACAAATCTAATTGGACAAGCGGAGGAGGCACATACCAAGGAGCAATCCCTCCAAAAATCAGCAACAAAGATGGACTGAGCAAGGAGATCGAAATTTGCAAGAAAGAATAGTAGGAACTCAAGCTTGAGAAAGTTTTCCGGTGTTTTTTGGGAGAGAGAAAGAAGATGGCTGGGAGGAGGCACCTTGGAGGGGCCCAGGTGGGCCACACCCCAGCCAGGCGCCACCTGGGGGGTGGCCGCACCCACCAGGGGTGTGCTGGCCTGGGGTGGCCCCCTGGGTCACTCCAGGTGTCCCTCTTCCCCTTTTTTCGAGAAAAAAATTATTTTGAATTTTCTGGGATTTTTCGGGAAATTTTATTTTGGCCAATTTTCAGGCTATGAAAATTGATTTTCTTGCAGAAACACTTTTTTTTAGAAGAAGCAAAAGCAAACAAAAGCCAAACTACAGAAGTTCTAAGACACTCTAACAAGCAAACAACTAACAAAACCAAAGATAGAAAAAGAAAAGGCAAAGACTAGGAAGGAGAAAAGAAAAAAGAAAGCAAATATAACCATAGTGAAAACATTGTTTTGTTCATTAAAATCCTTTTGTTAACAAGGTTGATCAAGTCTTGTTACCAAAACAATCTTATATGAAACAAAAATTTGCATTCCACAAGGTGATTATGTTACCTCATACTTGATAGCAATGGTCCCAATTATAATAGTTTCAAAATTTTCTTGTGGAATGGGACAATATATTTCTCCAACCTTGATGCTCTCAATATTTTCAATGGAATTCAGGTAATAGCTTTTAGAAACCTTATTGGGGAAATAGACAGTATGCTCTTTGTCATTAATATTGAATGTTACTTTTCCTTGATTACAATTTATGATAGCACCTGCAGTATTAAGAAAAGGTCTCCCAAGAATAATAGACATATTATCATCTTCAGGCATCTCAAGCACAACAAAATCAGTTAAAACCAAGCAATTATGAGCCACTTGAAAAGGAACATCCTCACATATACTAACAGGAATAGTAGTTGACTTATCATCCATTTGCAAAGATATATCAGTTGGTATCAACTTTTCTAGCTGGAGTCTCTTGTATAGAGAAAAAGGCATAACACTAACTCCAGCTCACAAATCACATCAAGTAGTTCTAACATAATTATTCTTAATAGAGCAAGGAATAGTTGGTATACCTGGATCACCAAGTTTCTTTGGCACCTTACCATTGAAGGAATAATTAGCAAGCAAAGTATAAATCTCCTCATTAGGAATCTTCCTTTTATTAGAGACAATATCCTTCATATACTTTGAATAAGGAGGCAACTTAATAGTATCAGTCAAAGGAATTTGCAAAAATAAAGGTTTCATCCACTCACAAAACTTGTTAGTGTTCTTCCTCCTTTTACTTGTTTTTCTTACCTAGAAAAGTCATAGGTTTCTGCACCCAAGGTTCTCTCTCACTACCATGTTTATTAGCAATAAAGTCTTCCTTAGTGTACCTGGTGTTATTAGTGTGCTTCTCAGGTTTTTCCTCAACTTCCTCCTTATTAGGAGCATCATTTTTATCATTACCACTCTCAGTTTTAGCATCAGAGACAGATATACTATTAGGATCTACAGCAGGTTCAAGTGGTTCCTCAACTGCTTCATGTTTTTTCTTTATCTTACGAGGACTACCACTACTTTCACCTTGTTGATAATCCTGCTCAATTCTTTTATGGTGTCCTTAAGGATACAAGGGATCTTGAGTAGCTATACCACTGCTAGTTCTAATTTCATAAGCATGTTTATCTCCTGAGGCATTAACTAGCATATCCTTTTGTACCTTAGCAAGTTGATCAAGTTGGGTTTGAACCATTTGAAAGTGTTTACAAAGCATTTTAATATCATTAGAAGTTCTTTCCACAATATCTTTCAAGTCTTTAATAGCTCTGGAGTTTTCCAATAAATGATTCTGAACTTGTTTATTAAAATTACCTTGTTTAACAATAAAAATGTCAATTTCCTCTAAGCATTGATCAGGAGGCTTACCATAGGAAATATCACCTTCATCAAACTGTTGGAGAGAGTGTACACCAATAGTGGATGAGTAGGGAATTGTCTTACATAATTCTTCTATAGGAGGTAGATTCTTCACATCTTCAGCTCTAATACCTTTCTCCTTTAGACACTTCTTAGCTTCCTTCATCACTTCATCATTTAATGCAATAACTCCCCATTTCTTTGGTGTTAGTGTTGGAACTGGTTTAGGCACAACTGGTTCAGGAGTAATAGGCTCAGGTGTATTTAGCTCAGTTGAAGTCCAATCATCATAATTCTTGCTTATTTTAGCCATTAATTCTTCAGCATCTGTAGGAGTTCTTTTCCTGAAAACACAATCAGCAAAGCTATCTAGGTATGTTCTAGAATCATGAGTTAGTCCATTATTATAAATATCAAGAAGCTCATTTTTAGGCAATGGACATCTAGGATGTGCATGAATCAAGGCACAGAACCTTGTCTATGACTCAGGCAATTTCTCTTCTTCTCCCTGTTTAAAATCAAAAAGTCTCTGCAAAGCAGCATGTCTAGCATTGGGAGTAAAATATTTTTGGAAGAAAGAAGCAATCAAACAATCAGGGCTATCAATAGAACCGGGAGGTAATCTATTAAACCAAGCCCTAGCTTCTCCTTTTAGTGAAAAAGGGAAGATCTTTGTAACAAAGTACTTGCGCATCTTAAAATCATCAGAGAATAAGGCACTCATAGTGGAAAGCTCATTCATATGAGCAACAACACTCTCATTTTCAGTCCCACAAAAAGGTTCTTTCTCAACAATGTCTAAATAGGATAAATCAAGAGAGAAATCATAATCTTTATCTTTAATATCTATGGGAGAGGTGGCAAACTTAGGATCAGAGGACAGCTTAGGAATAATAGTACATCTTGCAAGGAGACTCTTAATAGCACTAGTACCATGTGTGTTTCGGCACTCTTTTCAAGAAATTCACGAGTGAACTCAATATAACAATCATTAATATCATATCTCTCTCTAGACTCAGGTGAGCTAACATGTGTAACAGTGTCTTCACTAGAGTTTCAGTATTTCCTAGACTAGCCATAGTAGCATCTTGGAAAGGACCTAATGAACCACTCGCATCAAGCATAGTAGAAGTAACATCATGAGTATCAAAAGCAGTTTCAGACTCAGCAGTAGTAGTAGTGTCTGTAGCATGTGTATGCGGTGGTGGTGTAACAAGCTTACTTATAACAGACGATGAATCAAGAGCAGCAGAGGTGTTTAGGACTGTACCTCTTCTTGTAGTGGATGATAAAATAGGAAACTTTCCATCACGAGACTTACCCATGATGAAAGTAGTAGCAGTGAACAATAATAGATCCAAGTGAACTTACAAATAAAGATATGCTCCCCGGCAACGGCGCCAGAAAATAGTCTTGATGACCCACATGTATAGGGGATCGCAACAGTCTTCGCGGGTAGTATTACCCAATTTATTGATTCGACACAATGGGAGCCAAAGAATACTTGCAAGCCTTAACAACTGAGTTGTCAATTCAGCTGCACCTGAAAATAGTTCTTGCTCATAGAAGTTTATTAGTATCAACAGCAAAACAACAGCAGCAGCAAAGCAGGAGAAATAGTAATAGTAGCAGCAAACAGTTGGATATGAGTGCGGTAGGCATAGGGATGGATGGATGGGTGTTGCATGGACGAGTCTAAACCTGTAACTTCAAGATCTAGGGCATTGCAGATAAATGAGAACAAGCATCCAAGTACTAAACAATCATAGGCATGTGCTCCATATATAGTCATGTGTGCTCGCAATGAGAAATTGCACAATATCTTTTGTCCAGCCAACCCGTGGCAGCGGGCCCTTTAGGGAACTACTGGCAATTAAGGTTCTCCTTTTAATAGAGCACCGGAGCAAAGCATTAACACTCCGTGACCACATGTGATCCTCACACCACAACCATCCCCTTCGGTTGTCCCAATTTATGTCACTTCGGGGCCTTTGGATCCGGACAATGATATGTGTACACAACTTGCAGATAAGATCACAAACAATACTATCATAATGATTCAATAGTAAGTTCAGATCTGAGATCATGGCACTCGGGCCCTAGTGACAAGCATTAAGCACAACAAGTTGCAACAAAGTAAAATAACACTAATAGAGATACTAGGCACTATGCCCTATCAATCTTATTTGATTACTCGATAGAACTCATCCAATCCCTACCGTCCCCATAGCCTACAGCGGGGGATTACTCACTCATGGATGAGGGAAACATTGATGGTTGATGGAGAGGCGTTGGCGATGACGATGGCGATGATCTTCTCCAAATTCCCCGTCCCGGCAGGGTGCCAAAATGGAGTTTCTGGATCCGAATCTTGGTTTCTGGTGGTGGTAGTGCAGCGGAACTCTTTCTGGAAAAACGTCGAACCCCCCTATGTTTTTAGGTCAAGAGGATTCTTATAGGCAAAGAGGGAGGTCGAGGGGGTGCCTGGGGTGGCTGGGTGTGGGCCGCCCAGGCCTCCACTCCGTCTTGTACTCTGGCTCCGTGGATCTTCTGGTGAAATAGGATTTTTGGCAAATTTTCTGGGATTTTTCCTAATAGCTGATTTTCTGCACAAAAACTAGACACCAAAGTAATTCTGCTGAAAATAACGGCAGTCTGTGTTAGTTGTATCCAAATCACACACGTTTAGAGGAGAAACAATAGCAAAAGTGTTCGGGAAAGTAGATACGTTTTGGACGTATCAGCAGGCGGAGCTCTGCCAGCCGGGTGACCATCACTCCAGGCGGCACGGGCATGATAACCGCCATGGCAAGAGGAAAGACGACCAGCCTGAAAACCGGTACGGCACCAAGCAAGTAGCAGCTATGCACGAGGAACCGGCTGCGGGTTGCAGCCGGAGACAGAGACCGGATGACAGGCCACCATGGCCCAAATACACCATGGAGTCCATTCTCGATGGGCCGTGCAAGTTCCACAGCGGTGGCAGCAAGCCCGCGAACCATACGATGCGCCAGTGTAGCTGGACGAAGAAGATGGCTGAAGCCGGCGGGCTCCCACCACCACCTCCACCACCAGCCGGAGGCCCGCTGGACAACAGGGAACGACGCAACCACCATGAATATGACGAAGACGGTTACCCGCGCCAAGTGGGTAATTATCACATCTTCCTCGCGGAGCCGGAGAACAAGCAAAGCAAGAGGAGGCACGAGGCGGAGGTGAACGCAATCGTTCCCCCTGTTCCTTAGTATCTACATTGGTCTAACCAGGCAATCACCTGGAGCAAAGAAGACCAGACGGCCATGCTGCCAAGCCCTTACAGCTATGAATTGGTCCTCGACCCCATCATCGTCTCCAAGAAGCACTCGTGTCGTTTCTCCGGTGTGCTCGTCGATGGAGGCAGCAGCATCAACCTCTTGTACCGCAACAACCACGAGGGGCTCGGCATCCGTGAGTTCCAGATACATCCCTCAAGCACTTCGTTTCACAGGGCAGTCCTAGGTCCATCGCACTCGCCAATCAGCAAGATCTGGCTGAACATCATCTTTAGCAACGAGAACAACTTTCGTCGCGAGCCGATATGGTTCGAGGTGGTGAACCTCTCCAACGCCTACCATGCCATACTAGGGCGACCAGCCCTCACCAAATTCATGTGAGTGCCGCACTATGCGTACCTTAAGATGAAGCTGCCAGGCCTAAAAGGACTCATCACCGGCAACGACTGCTACAAGAATTCGATCGAGTGTGCCACAGACGGCTCCAAGCTAGCCGAGGCGATGATCATCGCAGAAGAGAAGCGCGTCATAATGCAAAACATGGCGGCCCTGCAGGAAGATATGCCGGTTGGGGAATCCAAGCAGGCTGGAGAGTCATAGTTCAAGCCATCCAAGGGCACGAGGAAGATCCTGTTGAACGACGAGGACCCGAGCAAGTTCATCCCGGTCAGAGACGGCCTAGATAGCAAATAGGAAAGCGCGCTCGTCAACTTCCTCTGTGAGAATTGGGACATTTTCGCATGGTGCCCCAAAGACATGCCAGGTGTCCCGAGGGAACTCGCCGAGCACTCTCTTCATGTTCGACCGGATGCGAAGCCGGTCAAACAATCTTTACGCCGCTTCACAGAAGAGAAAAGAAGAACCATTGGTGAGGAGATCACACGGCTTCTCGTAGCCGGCTTCATCATGGAAGTTTTCCACCCGGAATAGCTAGCCAACCAGTGCTAGTACTGAAGAAGAACAAGACGTGGCGCATGTGTGTCGACTACACCAGCCTCAACAAGGCATGCCCCAAGGATCCTTTCGCTCTGCTGCAGATAGATCAGGTCATCAATTCCACGGCCGGATGTGACTTGTTGTCTTTCCTGGACGCTTACTCGGGCTATCACCAGATTAATCTCAATGTAACCAATCAAATAAAAACATCATTCATAGCCCCGTACGGGGCTTACTTCTACACCACCATGCCCTTTGGTATGAAAAACGTAGGAGCAACCTACCAACGCTGCATGCAGAAATGCTTGCAGACGCAGATAGGTAGAAACATGCACGCCTATATCGACGACATCTTCATCAAGACCAAAGAGCAGCACACGCTGCTCGAGGACCTAAAGGAAACGTTCGACAACCTCCGCCGCTTCCAGATCAAGCTGAACCCGGAGAAGTGCGCCTTCGGTGTCCCAGCCGGTAAACTCCTCGGTTTTCTCGTCTCAGAGCGAGGAATCGAGGCGAACCGGAGAAGATATGAGCCATCGAGCGCATTGAGCTTCCACAGAACTTGCACGACATGCAGAAGTTTACCGGGTGTCTCGCATCCCTCAGATGGTTCGTCAGCCGGCTGGGTGAGAAGGCCCTCCCACTGTACCAACTCATGAAGAAGACGAACAAGTTCGTCTGGACAGCTCAGGCGAACAAAGCTTTCCACGAACTCAAGCGCATGCTCACCTCACCGCCTATCTTGGCGGCACCGGCCGCAAAGGAGCCAATGGTGATGTACATTGCGGACACCAACAGAGTCGTCAGCGTGGTACTGGTGGTGGAAAGGCCAGAAGAGGGGAAGGCCCAGCCGGTCAAACGCCCCGTGTACTACCTGAGTGAGGTGTTGTCACTCTCCAAGCAGAACTACCCCCACTACCAGAAGCTGGTGTATGGCGTGTACATTGCCGCCAAGAAACTCAAGCACTACTTCCAAGAGCATTCCATCCGGGTGGTGGCGCTGGCTCCGCTCGCAGAGATAATTGGCAACAAGGACGCCACCGGGCGTGTCGTGAAATGGGCCATAGAGCTTGCCGCGCACAACATTCAGTACGAGCCAAGGACGACGATCAAACCCCAGGCGCTGGCCGATTTCATCGTCGACTGGGTAGAGACACGGTACATCTCACCGGTCCCTGAATCAACATACTGGAATCTGTAATTCGACGGCTCCAAGATGCGAGGAGGACTCAGAGCCAGAATCGTAATAACTTCTCCTAAGGGCGACCATCTGGAGTATGTGCTCCAGATCCACTTCAAGGCATCAAACAACGTCGCCGAGTACGAAGCACTCATCCATGGCTCAAGATGGCCAAGCAGATAGGCCTTCACAGAATACTCTGCTTCGGAGACTCAGATCTGGTGGTTCAGCAAGTCTTAGGCGAATGGGACGTGAGGGACGCCAACATGGCCCTCTACTGTTTCTTCGTTCAGTAGTTGTGCACTTGCTTCGAAGGGTGCGAGTTCCACCACGTACCCAGGGCCAACAAAGAAGCTGCTGACGCCCTGGCCAGATTCGGCTCAACAAGACATGCCATACCGCCTGGAGTCTCCCTCGAGCACCTGTGCAAGCCCTCCATCACTCCACCCCTGGAGTCTGACTCCATAGTGCTCAACGCAGACCCAGGGGCAGCCGGAGCGACGCACCTGGGGACTGCCCCACCGCACCCGCGGACTGCTCCACCGCACCTAGGGACTTTATCGCGACACCCGGGGACTGCATTGCCGCACTAGGGAACTACTCCACCGCACCCGAGGACTGCATCGCTGCACTAGGGGACTGCTCCGCTGCAACCGGGGACTGCATCACCGCACCCGGGGACTGCTCAACCATGACCGGGGGATGCCGCGAGCGAGCTTCCACCCGGTAAACCCCCCGATGCTCCATAGCCAGCTGCCCGGGAGGAGATCAAGCTCATCATGCAGACGGTGTACGCCATCCGGGAAACACCCGACTAGGAGAAACCATTCATGAACTTCTTGGCCAAGGACAAGCTGCTAAAAGAGGAAGTGGCAGCACGACAGGTGAGACGAAGGGCAAGCGCATACACCATCATCAACAATGAGTTGTACAAGCGCAGCGTCGGAGGCATCTATCAATGATGCGTAAGCTAAGAGGAAGGAGTCAAGCTCCTAGTGGACATACACCAGGGCGAAAGAGGTCACCACGCTTCGTCAAGAGCAATAGCAGCCAAGGCTCTTCGCCACGGTTTCTATTGGCCAACAACACTAAAGGACGCTCAGGAACTGGTCAAAGCATGCAATGGCTGCCAGCGATTCGGCCAGCTGAAGCACACACCGTCTGCAGCACTAAAGACGATACCGATTACCTGGACGTTTGTAGTCTGGGGGCTAGACATGGTTGGACCATTCAAGACAACTCGATCTGGCATGACGCACCTGCTCGTAGCCGTGGAAAAACTCACCAAATGGATCGAGGCAAAGACGATAAATAAGCTGGACGGAGCAACAGTGATCAAGTTCTTCACGGACATCATCATCTGATTCGGCTACTCACACAACATCATCACGGACAACAGCACCAATTTTTCCAAGGGGACAAGGGCATCCGCCTGGACCTAGCCTCAGTCGCGCACCCCTAGTCAAACGGGCAGTGCGAGCGCGCTAATGGCCTAGTCCTATCCGGAATCAAACCAAAACTGATCGAACCACTCATCAGGTCACCTGGATGCTAGATAGAGGAGCTGCCAGCCTTGCTATGGAGCATGCGCACCACCCTGAACCGTTCAACCAGTTTCACGCTGTTCTTCCTCGTCTAAGGGGCAGAGGATGTCCTTCCCACTGACATCCAGTTCGATCCACCCTGCAAATAGCTCTACACGAAGCAATAAGCCAAGGAAGAACGGGAGGATAGCGTGGACCTACTTGAGGAGGCGCGTGAGATGGCCCTGTCCAGATCAGCAATCTACCAGCAGGACTTGCGCCGCTACCATGCCAGCCGGATCCGGCCCACCTCTTTTCGTGAGGGGGACCTGGTGCTACGCCTGGTCCAGAGCACGAAGGGAATGCACAAGCTATCTGTGGCATGGGAAGGGCCATTCATCATCAGCCGAGCGTTGCACAGCGACTCATACTACCAGATCGATGCCTAGAAGCCGGTGAAGAACAAGGCAAATCGCTCCGACGAGGAAACCGAACGCCCATGGAACGCGAACCTACTCCCTCCATTTTACACTTGATCTAGAAGTGTATGTATCTTCCTTTTAGTGTAATAAATGAACAAGTTTGGAAGCCTCAGCATAGCCCCGAGGACTTTGTCCCAATTCGCGCACCACCTCTGCCTTCGAACCGGCTGGCCCGGACACCTGCGGTTTCTACAGGAAGCTGAGTATTGTGTGGGGCGCCTAGAGCCCACTCTTTGATTCCGGCTTCAGACCGCAAGCCGGCTGTCGACTCGGCAAGAGCAAAAGCTTGAAGTACCTCCTACAAGAAAATACCCAAGGAGAAAACAAAGGTGCCTGGGCGAACTGGTTGTGCTTGCTCGAGCTAAGCCAATAACAACACACCGAAGTATCGCGGGGCATGCCAACCTAGCTACTCCTTCGGTTCCGGCTACAGACCGCAACCTGGCTAGCAACCGGCAAGGTCAAAGATCGAAAGGCCAATGCTCACTGAGAAAAGGAACCTATTAACGGCCTAGTTCGAAAGGGCACCATTTTCGTGTTCTATCTTAACTATGAACGAACGCACAAGTAATGAAACTAACTCAAGTGACGCTATGTCTTGTACCGCATGAGCCCCAACTTGACAGGAAATAAGGTGGAAAAGTGCTTCGACCCGGCTGGTTACCCCAGCCGACCCGAACCTCGGGGACTACACCCAGTGGGCGCGCTCCCGTGCACCCATCATAACAAGCAAGGGCAGGAAAGAGCTTCGACCTGGCTGGTTACCCCAGCCGGCCCGAACCTCGGGGACTACACCCAGTGGGCGCGCTCCCGTGCACCCATCAAAACAAGCAAGGGCAGCAAAGAGCTTCGTCCCGGCTGGCTACCCCAGCCGGCCCGAACCTTGAGGACTACACCTGACGATCGCGCGGCCACGCGCTCGCACAAAAATGCAAGGACAAAAATGTCCAAGAAGAAAAGAGACAAATTCAACTTAAGACAAAAGGGGACTCATGCTAATAAGCGGAACACGAAGGTTCCACACAAGATTCAAAGTCTTATAGCAGGTTCACCAGCAGACGAAACTGATGAATGGAAAGTTTTCAAAACAACTACTCCTGGCATCACAGGGATCAACGCGCAGGAGGTGGACTCGTGGAAGGAGCATCGGCTGCCAGAGTAGGAGTCGGTCTTGCAGGAGGGGCACTAGCGCTGGTCGAAGGTATTTGGCTGGAGGAGGCAATATCGGTGAATTTCGGGGGAGCTGGGATCCAGTGGAACGGCACCAGCTCTAAGGGGTCGTGGAAGTCATGCTCTAGATCCACGTACGTGCCGATCTTTACCCGCGGGACCTGATCGCCGGAATGCTGTCATGAAGGCTGTCGTAGTTGGTCCTAGTCCGGAAGCCACGTGTGCGCACGCCTAGTTCCGCATCCGGATACCAGGACTTCACCAAGGCCAGAGCCATATCCACGCCGCCACGTGCTGCCCACTCCTTGTGGATCTCCAGCACGTCGATACCGTGGGACAGGGCGACCGCCAGGCTGGCATTGTCATGCGTCTCACCCGTCTCCGGCCGGTTAAACTGGAAGAAGTCGTTGGCAACGCCACAAAGATAGTTTCTTTCCTCTGCCAACACCTTGACCAGATCCCAAGCAGTCAGATCGCGTCCATCCTCTTCTGCCGGCAGCTTCTCGAGAGCCATCTCCGTTGACTCCGGGTAATGAGCTGTATTCGAAGGAAGTAGTAAGAAGCCTGAAACAGTTCGGTTCACCACAGTATAGAAGGGCAAGAAGAAGCAAACTTACTAATAACCAGCTCAGAGATCCCCTGAAGCTGCTGGGTCAGCTCCTCCTCCCGGGAACAGAGAGCCTTGACCGTCTCCTCCCTTTTGGGCAGAGGCCGACTCCAGGGTCTTCAGCGCCTCCCCCCGTATGTCAGCCGCTTTTTTGCTCCTCTCCACGGCAACCTCGAGCTTGTGTTTGGCCGCGACCAATTGGTCGAACTACACCTGCCGTGCCTTGTTCGTCTCCTCCAGTCGGACAACTTGAGCTTTGAGGCGCTCCACCTCCTTCTCCTTATCGAAGATCATGGATGTAGGAGGATACCCGATGGTCAACAAAAAAGGGAAAAGGAGGCCAACCGCCAAGACAGATCAGAGGAAGAAATCTTACGGCCTAGCTCCTGAGTTTTCTTCACAGACTCAGAAAACGCTTTCTGCAGGAAAACGGGAGTAAGGAAAAGAGTGGGAATCCGGCTGCAAAAGCCGGGTGCAGCAAAAGAGAATGGGGAGAAACATTTACCTCCATCAAAACAGACAAATTCTTGGCCTCGCTAAGGCCCCTTTCCATTCCCTCAACCAGGTGGCGAACCTGGCTGAGTGCGACGGGCACCGCGCCCGAGAGCTGGGCGAGGATCGCACCCGGCGTCAGCATAGCCGGAGCTGGTCTCGAGCCGGTCACTACAACCTCATCTTCATCAGCGCACCGCATCCGCCTACACCGCCGCATCATCTTCCGTATCTTCCGTGATGACGGGCCTGGCAGAACTGGCTGGAGCATTGCTCCAGGCCGGGTTCACACCAGCCCTGGGACGGAGGAGGGGGGTCTCTGGGTCTTGAGCGGCCGCAAAGAGCTGCCCCACCCGCAAAGAAGCAGGCGCTTGGTGCAGCACTCCTGCGGCCGAGGAGCCTTGGGGAGGCCTAGGCGGAGAAGGCGGGGCAGGCGTAGCCGGTGCGGGTGCAGCCGAAGACCCCGCCGCCTCCTCAACAACCGGAGGAGGGGGAGGGGCAACGACGGTAGCAACGTAGCCACCCAACGACATCGCCTCGCTGGAAGGGTCGAAAGTAAGAAAGGCCCAGTAGAAAGAAATGGAAAACGAGGCAAATAGAGCAAGGGAAACACTCACCCGGCGACGGACAGCATGACCACAACTTGGTGCGCTCGGCACGTCCTTTTCTGCTCAGCCGCAGCTAGCACGGAAACGGTTGCCGCCATCTTTTCTTGAGCTTTCGCCACGTCCCTCTCCCGCCCGGCCTCATCCTCGGCAGCATCGACTGTAACAAAAAACAAATTTCAGCAACAAGACCCCACGGGCCAGGACAAAGGCAGAAACCACACCCGGCAATTACCATGAGGATCCGAGGGACCATCGTCCGACCAGACAGGAAACCCTTCGGTCTCCGTCCGAGGGTACTACTTCGGCTTCCGATCCGCCAGGAAGGTTGGGAGCATGAGTTCGCCGACACCATCCTCAGCAGGATGCAACGTAAACATATACTCAAAAAGGGGAGCATAAGGCACCCAAGGAAAAACTACCAGGAAGAGAGATAAACACGAAAAGGGAAGAAACCAAAGAGAAACTCACCCGAGGCGGCAGGTGGCCGCGATCGTAAGGCGGGCAGGAGTATGCCCAGTTCGCCTCCACACGGAACTTGGAGGTCATGGAGATCCAGTTCCGCAGGTCCTGGTTGTAGGGGTTCGTAGCATGGAAAACAAAAATTTTTCTATCGCATACAAACAAACAAGCCAAGATCTATCTACTAGATTGTAGCAACGAGTCGATGGAATAACTCACCCTCGAAGATTCCAAAGTGTTTAACGAGAGCAGATTCTCGTGGGTGATGTAGTCGTACTCTTTCCGATCTCAAGATCGCGTAGACGATCCTTCCGGCGCCACGTTCCAGCAGCGCCCCCGCAGTCGGTCACACGTTCGGTACTCGACGAAGACCTTCCTCTCCCTTGTTCCAGCAGGCAGCGGAGGTTGTAGCACTCTCCTCGCGATTCCGGCAGCACAACGGCGTGGTACCGGAAGTAGAGGGGAGATCCCGCGGGGCTTCGCCTTAAGCCGGTGCGAGTATGGTGGAGCTTATGAGAGAGGCTATTAGTGGTCTAGTAATTAGACACACCAATTAGAAGGCTCTAAACCAATTAGAAGGCTCTAAACCGAAATAGCTCTAAACCGGGGTTTAGGTCTAGGGTTTAGTTTAGAGGATAGGAACTTGTGTGTCTAGAGAGGGGAGCCCTGCCCCTCCCTTTATAGGTGGGAGGGCCGGCGGCCAAGGGGAGGGAGTGGAGTCCCTCCCCAACTCGGCCTTGGGAGGTGCGCCGGCTTGGAGAGGAGGGACTCCTCCCCCAAGTCGGTTTCAACCTTCTCCTCTTTTCCTCTTTCCGAAAACTGGCAGTTTGACTTTTCAAACTAGCCGTTTGACTTTTCAAATTAGGATTTGAATTAACCCTTTATTTCGGACAGCGAGAACACTTAGTACATGATGCAATCATTCCAACATGCAATGACACATTCATGTACCCTTCCCCCTCCGGAGTGCCGGACATTCCGGGACCTTCTAGAATGTTCCCGATGAAAACACCGGAACCATTCCCCAACTCCGAAACGGGACTTTCCTTATATGAATCTTATTCTCCGGACCATTCCGGATCACCTCGTGATATCCCGGATCCCATCCGAGACTCCGAACAACATTCGGTCTCTTTCTCATAATACCATAACTACTCAAACAACGTCGAATCCTTAAGTGTGTCTCCCTACGGTTCGTGAATTATGCGGACATGATCGAGACACTTCTTCGAACAATAACCAATAGAGGAATCTGGAAATTCATATGGCTCCCACATATTTCTACGATTACTTTGCGATCGAATGAACCACTTACATACGATACCAATTTCCCTTTGTCTCGCGATATGTTACTTATCCGAGGTTATGATCGTCGGTATCTCTGCATACCTAGTTCAACCTCGTTACTGATAAGTACTCTTTTCTCGTTCCCGTGATATGTGATCCCTTGTGACCCAGTCACATGCTTGCAAGCTAATTGGATGACATTTCACCGAGAGGGCCCAGAGAATATCTATCCGTCATATGGATGGACAAATCCCACTCTTGATCCATGTGTTTCAACCAATACTTTCCGAACACTCAATACCACCTTTATAGCCACCCTGTTACGGTGTGGTGTTTGATGACATCAAAGCATCCATCCAGTAAAGGTGATATGCATGATCTCATGGTCGAAGGAATTAGGTTACTATGTATCAGAAAGCATATAGCAATTGAACTATTGAAATGACTTGATCTTTATGCTACGCTTATCTATAGGAGTATGTCCACCATATCATTCTCCTAACGATATGATCTTGTTGTTGATAACATCTCAATGTTCATGATATGGAAACCACAATCATCAATCAACCAACAAGCCAGTGAAGTATAGAGGCTATACTAGGGACTTCAAATTAAGTTTACAATTCACACAAGTATTAATGTTTCCTTGTTAATACTATTATAGCATGAATATAAACATTTATCATAAACACAAAGATATAATAATAACTATATTTATTATTGCCTCTAGGGCATATCTCCAACAGTCTCCCACTTGCACTAGAGTCATCTAATCTAGATTACATGGTAATATACTGAACACCCATGGCAGTTTGGTGTTGGTCATGTTTTTCCCTCGGGAGAGGTTTAGTCAACGGATCCGCCACATTCAGATCTGTGTGTACTTTGCAAATCTTTATATCCCCATCCTGGATATGTTCTCGAATAGCGTGAAAACGCAGCTTGATATGCTTCAGCTTCTTGTGTGACCTTGGTTCTTGCGCATTGGCTATGGCGCCCATGTTATCACAGTAGATAGACATTGGGTCCAGCGCACTAGGAACCACACCCAGCTCTGTAATGAACTCTTTCATCCATATCGCTTCTTGTGAAGCCTCTGAAGCAGCCATGTATTCCGATTCAGTTGAAGATCTCGCCACAACGCTTTGCTTTGCACTCCTCCAGCTAACTGCTGCACCATTCAAAATAAATACGTATCCAGATTGTGATTTAGAATCATCCGGATCGGTGTTCCAACTAGCATCGGTGTAACCATTAACAACGAGCTGTTCATCACCTCCATAAGAAAGAACCATATCCTTAGTTCTTCTCAAGTACTTAAGGATGTTTTTGACCGCTGTCCAATGATCCACTCCTGGATCACTTTGATATCTGCTAGTTAGACTAACAGCATATGCGATGTCGGGTCTAGTACATAGCATGGCATACATTAGAGATCCTATGGCTGAGGCATAGGGAGTCTTACTCATCCTTTCTCTATCTTCTGCCGATGTCGGACTTTGAGTTTTACTCAAGGTCGTATTGGGCAACATGGGCAAGAACCCTTTCTTGCTATCTTCCATTCCAAACCTCTTTAGAACTTTGTCCAAATATGTACTTTGTGACAATGATATTTGGCGTTTCGATCTATCTATAAATCTTTATGCCTAATATGTAAGCTGCTTCGCCAAGATCCTTCATTGAAAAACTATTATTCAAATATTCCTTGACACTATTAAGAAGGTCTACATCATTCCCAATCAACAATATGTCATCCACATATAGTATTAAGAATGCTACAGAGCTCCCACTCACTTTCTTGTAAATACAAGCTTCTCCATAAGTTTGTATAAAACCAAAACTTTTGATTACCTTATCAAAACGTTGATTCCAACTTCGGGATGCTTGCTTCAATCCATAGATGGACCGTTGAAGTTTGCATACCTTGTTAGCATCTTTAGGATCGACAAAACCTTTGGGTTGCATCATATACAACTCTTCATCAATGTCTCCATTGAGGAATGCTGTTTTGACATCCATCTGCCATATCTCATAATCATAATATGCAGCGATTGCTAACATAATCCTCACAGACTTTAGCTTCGCTACTGGTGAGAAAGTCTCATCGTAGTCAACTCCTTGAATTTGTCGAAACCCTTTTGCGACAAGTCGAGCTTTATAGACAGTAACATTACCATCAGCATCTGTTTTCTTCTTGAAAATCCATTTGTTCTCGACAGCCTTCCGGCCATCCGGTAAGTCCACCAAAGTCCATACTTGGTTTTCGTACATGGATCCAATCTCGGATTTCATGGCTTCTTGCCATTTATTGGAATCTGGGCTCATCATCGCTTCCTCATATGTCTCGGGGTCATCGGTGTTGTCCACCACCATGACATTCATAACGGAATCATACCAATCTGGAGTGGTACGAGTTCTCGTTGACCTGCGAGGCTCTGTAGCAACTTCGACCGAAGTTTCATGATCATCATCATTAGCTTCCTCTCTTATTGGTGCAGGCACCACAGGAACTTCTTCCGGTGCTGCGCTACTCGCAATTTCGAGAGAAGGTTCGACAACCTCGTCGAGTTCTACTTTCCTTCCAGTCACTTCTTTTGAGAGAAATTCCTTCTCTAGAAAGGATCCATTCTTGGCAACGAAGATTTTGCCTTCGGATCTATGATAGAAGGTATACCCAATAGTTTCCTTCGGGTATCCTATGAAGACGCATTTTTCCGCTTTGGGTTCAAGCTTGTCCGGCTGTAACTTCTTTACATAGGCTTCGCATCCCCAAACTTTAAGGAACGACAATTTAGGTTTCTTCCCAAACCATAATTCATACGGTGTCGTTTCAACGGATTTAGACGGTGCCCTATTTAAAGTGAATGCGGCTGTTTCTAATGCATAACCCCAAAATGATAGCGGTAAATCTGTAAGTGACATCATAGAACGAACCATATCTAAGAGAGTTCGATTACGACGTTCAGACACACCATTACGCTGTGGTGTTCCCGGCGGTGTCAACTGCGAAAGTATTCCACATTTCTTCAAATGCTCGCCAAACTCGTAACTTAGATATTCACCTCCACGATCAGAACGTAGAAATTTAATCTTCTTGTTACGTTGATTCTCTACCTCACTTTGAAACTCCTTAAACTTCTCGAAAGTTTCGGACTTATGTTTCATGAAATAGATATACCCATATCTACTCAAGTCATCTGTGAAGGTAAGAACATAACGATAACCACTGCGCGATGCTACACTCATTGGACCACATACATCGGTATGTATGATTTCCAATAAATCTGTAGCTCGCTCCATCATACCAGAAAATGGAGTCTTAGTCATTTTACCCATCAGACATGCTTCGCATCTTTCAAGTGATTCAAAATCAAGTGATTCGAGAAGTCCATCGGAATGGAGTTTCTTCATACGCTTCATTCCAATGTGACCAAGACGACAGTGCCACATATAGGTCGAGTTATCGCTTGATTTCAATCGTTTAGCTTCGATGTTATTAATATGTGTATTTCTACTATCGAGATTCAACAAGAATAGACCATCTATCAAAGGTGCATGTGCATAAAACATATTACTCATATAAATCGAACAACCATTATTCTCGGATTTAAACAAGTAACCGTCTCGCAATAAACAAGATCCTGATATAATGTTCATGCTCAACGCAGGCACCAAATAACAATTATTTAAGTATAAAACTAATCCCGATGGTAGATGAAGAGGTAGCGTGCCGACCGCGATCACATCAACCTTTGATCCGTTTCCTACGCGCATCGTCACCTCGTTCTTCACTAGCTTCCGTTTATTCTGCAGCTCCTGTTTCGAGTTACAAATATGAGCAACCGAACCAGTATCAAATACCCAGGCACTACTACGAATACTAGTGAGATACACATCAATAACATGTATATCAGATATACCTTTCTTCTTGATGTTGCCGTTCTTCAAATCCGCCAAGTACTTTGGGTAATTCCGCTTCCAGTGACCTTCTCCCTTGCAGTAAAAGCACTCAGTATCAGGCTTGGGTCCAGCCTTGGTCCTCTTCGTCGACATGGTAACTTTCTTACCACCCTTCTTGAAGTGTCCCTTCTGCTTAGACTTGCCTTTCTTGAACTTGGTGGTCTTATTGACCAGCAACACTTGGTGCTCTTTCTTGATCTCCACTTCTGCAGATTTTAACATGGCAAATAGTTCTGGCAACTCTTTGTTCATGTTCTGCATGTTGTAGTTCATCACAAAGTTCTTGTAACTTGGTGGTAGTGATTGGAGGATGCGGTAAACCCCCAAAGTATTAGGAATCACTATACCCAAACTTTGAAGTTTATTTGCGTGCCCAGACATTTTAAGCACATGCTCACTGACGGAGCTACCCTCTTCCATCTTGCAGTTAAAGAACTTTTCAGAGGCTTCATAACTTTCAATTGCCGCATGAGTCTCAAAGATTAATTTGAGATCCTCGACAATATCATATGGATCTGACTCTTCAAACCTTTTCTGAAGCTCCGATTCTAAACCATACAAGATAGCACACTGAACTATGGAGTACTGATTCTTCCGAGCGAGGTAAACATTCTTTACTTCATTGGTAGCATCAGCTGCAGGTGGGTCACCTAGCGGTGCATCCAGCACATAGGTCAAATTACCAGCTGTGAGGACAATCCTCAAATTGCGGAACCAATCCGCGAAGTTGCTTCCATTGTTTTTCAACTTTTCTTTCTCTAGGAACGCATTAAAATTGATGGTAGGGGCTGCCATTGATCTACAACATATTTGCAATAGTTTAGACTAAGTTTATGACAAATTGAGTTCAAATTAATTAATGAAATTAAACTAGGTGAACTCCCACTCAAAACAACATCCCTCACATTGTTTTAGTGATCACACGAACCAAATCCACTACATCAACACCGATCATCACGAGAGTTGATATAGTTTCAATGGCGAACAATCATCATGTTCATCATATCTACTATATGATTCATGCTTTACCTTTCGGCGATCCGTGTTCCTGAGGCCATGTCTGTACATGCTAGGCTCGTCAAGATCAAACCTTAGCTACCGCATAAGCAAATCTGGCTTGCTTACGTTGTATTCACCCGCGGAATCAAAGACACCCAATCATCACGTGGTGCTTCGAAGCAGCAAGCTTTGGCAACGGTGCATACTAAGGGTGAACACTTTAGAACTTGAAATTTATGTGCATGAGGGATCATCTTATAATGCTACCGTCATCTACTAAGCAATACAAGATGCATAAAGGATTAACATCACATGCAATTCATAATATGTGATATGATATGGCCTTTCTTCTTTGTGCTTCCGATCTCCATCTTCAAGCACGAACATGATCTCCATCATCACCGGCATAGCATCAAGGTCACTGACGCTTCTTCATGGTTGTCGTCCACCAGCTTCAACTATTACAACTATTTTGAATAGACACGCAGGTCTTAACAGAAATTAAAGACAACCATATGGCTCCTGCCGGTTGCCAACTTACAATAAGGAACATTGCATACATCAAATATAATCACAATCATGGCCATATCACATCACTGCACACCCCTGCAAAACAAAGTTAGACGCTTCTACTTTCTTTGCATATTTTACGTGGTTTGGGGCTTTCCATAAGTGTCGTTCTAACCTACGAACAAGAACCACAACATTGATACTAGCATTGTTGATTACCCGTTGTAAATTGGATCTTTACTATGCTAGGAGAAACAGGCACCCGCAAAGCCACTTATGCAATACGAGTTGCATGTCAAGCGTGGAGCAAGTCTCATGAACGATGTCATGTAAGGTTAGCCCAGGCCGCTTCATCCCAACATACCGCAAGATGCAAAGTACACAAAAAGCAATCTACAATAAAAGCATCAACGCCCACAATGACCATTGTGTTCTACTCGTGCAACAGATCTACATATAGACACGGCTCTGATACCACTGTAGGGGTTCGTAGCATGGAAAACAAAATTTTTCTATCGCATACAAACAAACAAGCCAAGATCTATCTACTAGATTGTAGCAACGAGTCGATGGAATAACTCACCCTCGAAGATTCCAAAGTGTTTAACGAGAGCAGATTCTCGTGGGTGATGTAGTCGTACTCTTTCCGATCTCAAGATCGCGTAGACGATCCTTCCGGCGCCACGTTCCAGCAGCGCCCCCGCAGTCGGTCACACGTTCGGTACTCGACGAAGAACTTCCTCTCCCTTGTTCCAGCAGGCAGCGGAGGTTGTAGCACTCTCCTCGCGATTCCGGCAGCACAACGGCGTGGTACCGGAAGTAGAGGGGAGATCCCGCAGGGCTTCGCCTTAAGCCGGTGCGAGTATGGTGGAGCTTATGAGAGAGGCTATTAGTGGTCTAGTAATTAGACACACCAATTAGAAGGCTCTAAACCAATTAGAAGGCTCTAAACCGAAATAGCTCTAAACCGGGGTTTAGGTCTAGGGTTTAGTTTAGAGGATAGGAACTTGTGTGTCTAGAGAGGGGAGCCCTGCCCCTCCCTTTATAGGTGGGAGGGCCGGCGGCCAAGGGGAGGGAGTGGAGTCCCTCCCCAACTCGGCCTTGGGAGGTGCGCCGGCTTGGAGAGGAGGGACTCCTCCCCCAAGTCGGTTTCAACCTTCTCCTCTTTTCCTCTTTCCGAAAACTGGCAGTTTGACTTTTCAAACTAGCCGTTTGACTTTTCAAATTAGGATTTGAATTAACCCTTTATTTCGGACAGCGAGAACACTTAGTACATGATGCAATCATTCCAACATGCAATGACACATTCATGTACCCTTCCCCCTCCGGAGTGCCGGACATTCCGGGACCTTCTAGAATGTTCCCGATGAAAACACCGGAACCATTCCCCAACTCCGAAACGGGACTTTCCTTATATGAATCTTATTCTCCGGACCATTCCGGATCACCTCGTGATATCCCGGATCCCATCCGAGACTCCGAACAACATTCGGTCTCTTTCTCATAATACCATAACTACTCAAACAACGTCGAATCCTTAAGTGTGTCTCCCTACGGTTCGTGAATTATGCGGACATGATCGAGACACTTCTTCGAACAATAACCAATAGAGGAATCTGGAAATTCATATGGCTCCCACATATTTCTACGATTACTTTGCGATCGAATGAACCACTTACATACGATACCAATTTCCCTTTGTCTCGCGATATGTTACTTATCCGAGGTTATGATCGTCGGTATCTCTGCATACCTAGTTCAACCTCGTTACTGATAAGTACTCTTTTCTCGTTCCCGTGATATGTGATCCCTTGTGACCCAGTCACATGCTTGCAAGCTAATTGGATGACATTTCACCGAGAGGGCCCAGAGAATATCTATCCGTCATATGGATGGACAAATCCCACTCTTGATCCATGTGTTTCAACCAATACTTTCCGAACACTCAATACCACCTTTATAGCCACCCTGTTACGGTGTGGTGTTTGATGACATCAAAGCATCCATCCAGTAAAGGTGATATGCATGATCTCATGGTCGAAGGAATTAGGTTACTATGTATCAGAAAGCATATAGCAATTGAACTATTGAAATGACTTGATCTTTATGCTACGCTTATCTATAGGAGTATGTCCACCATATCATTCTCCTAACGATATGATCTTGTTGTTGATAACATCTCAATGTTCATGATATGGAAACCACAATCATCAATCAACCAACAAGCCAGTGAAGTATAGAGGCTATACTAGGGACTTCAAATTAAGTTTACAATTCACACAAGTATTAATGTTTCCTTGTTAATACTATTATAGCATGAATATAAACATTTATCATAAACACAAAGATATAATAATAACTATATTTATTATTGCCTCTAGGGCATATCTCCAACACTGGTATGGCACGTCCTTCCACGACGTCCGCGTCGGGTCGTCGACGATCGACAGGTGACACATCTTGTGCGACCGCTTCTGCAGCGGAAGCACGCGGCACGCCATCCACGACAGCGCGATATCTAGGGCGGTAAGCCGCTCCGTCGCCACTATCATATCCACTCGGGCGGCCATCTGGGTCGATGTCCGCCTAGGCCCCCATCCTCTTCACCGTCCAGGCCTTCTGCGTCGAAGGCACGTTGACGAAGGGCGGCAGGCCGATCCAGTCCACCTCTGTGACATTGCTCACATAAAAATATGAGCGCTGCCATAGCTTGACAGTGTCGGGGAGCTCGAACCGCGGCATCGGTGAGAAGGGCCGCAGACAGACGACACAGTAGCCCATCTCCGTCAGCAGGCCATCCTTGATGGTGTTTTGGGCCTTTAAGTGGAAGAACTTGAGGAAGTTCGCCACCTCGTCCAGACCCCAAGGTAAGATTCGCAACATGCCGCATGATGCGACAGCTGCATGATGGCATTGGCGCCAAGGTGGTGGATTTGGAGGTCGAAGAAGACGAAGAGCTGGAGGATAAAGGGGTTGACAGGGAGGCTAAAGCCGTGGGCGAAGTGCGCGAGGAAGACGACACGCTCCCCTGGCCGGGGTTCAGGCACCCGCTCCCCCTCCGACGCGAGCCGATGCTTCACCAGCATCGACGAGGGGATAAACTTTCCCCGCCGATACTTATAAAAAAGATCATCGGTCACAAAGGACCCGCACCATCCTCCGCGCTGCTCCAGCAGCATGTCGGCAGGTGGAGTAGCCGTGCTGGACGGTGTCTGGTGGCTCTGGTGACCACAAAGAGGAGGCGCAAGGAGCGAAGTGTAAGAGAACACAGAGTGATAGGGAAGGAGGAGCTAGAGGAAGACGAAGTGTGAGCCCCGTTCCCCTCTAGGGCTCTATTTATCCCCGTGGGGGGCACCGTCGCCTCCTCAGCTCCCGCGTGACATGTGGCCATGAGGCACCCTAGCGACACGACCCTACGGCTTTGGATCCTTTGCACCGTCGCAACCCAGCAGAGAAGATCAAAAGGCGTTACCAGGGGAGCAGGCGTGCGTGCTCTCCCCAAGAAACTGCTGCGGCAAGTGGTGCGCGTAGTTACCAAAAAACTGACGCATCGACGCGGAAGTCAAACTAACGCGACATGCGCTAGAGCAACAGTCATGGATGACGACATCATCAACCTCATCAACTGACGCTTCGGCTCCAGCTTCACCAGCCGGTAGCTGCCTTCGTTGTTTACACCCAGTGGGCGGCCATCGATTCCGCAGTCGGTTGAATCCAGCCAGAAAGCAAAAGTAAAAGTTGCAGCCGGACCCGGTCAACAAACTGCATCAAGATACAAAGGAGCTTGCAAGACCTTACCCACCGGCCAAGTCCTTACGCGCCCGGGGACTAGTGTCGAGGGGATAACCCCTGGATGGGGAAAGCCAAGCCCAAGTAGGCCGGCTCCAGAAGATACAGGTTGCCTGGCCATCAAGCAGGACAACTAAAGCCGCCTGGCTAGTACCACCAGGCTGGGTTTAAAGCTTTCACGGCTGGCCCGTCTATCCGGGTAGCCAGAAGAACCAGCCGGGTGGCCGCCCTCCAGCCGGCTTACCTCGGATTCGATGGAAAGTGCAGAGGGGGAGATGCTCCTTGCGGGGTACGCCTCTGGTTCCCTTCGTCATCAGGCAGGCTGGCGTGCCATCACGACCTACGCTACCCGACAAAGATAAAGCAAAGTGGTCGGTTGACCGCCAAAGCAGTCCGGGTGACCGTTAAAGCGAGGGTGATGCCCCAAAGGAAGTCCGGGTGACCGTTAAAGAAGGGAATGACGCCAAAAGAAGGGCGGACTAGGTCCTGGCCCACCAAATGGACCCTGCATCCGGCCCTGCCCTGTAAACCCATATCCAAACAGTAAACCCTAGATCCCAAAAAGTAATCCACCTCCCCCGACTAGTATATAAGGGCGGGTAGAGCTGGGGTTCTAGGTAAGTAAGATCCATAGTAGAAAGAGCTCGTCTCTAGTCCCATCTTCCTATAGCTTTCGATAGTAGCTAAGGAAACAACTCCAGGAGCACTTGTACTGGACATTTCCCCCCCATATAGTTCATCTTGTAGGAGTAGGGGTTTTACCTCGCCGAGAGGGCCCTGAACCTGGGTACGTCGTTGTGTTTGCAGTTCACCATGCCCAACCCATTGCATGAGCCACCGATTGCATCCGAGTGTCCCTCTTTAGCCATCTCCGATGGCACAGCAGTGTTCCACACCACGACATCCCACGTAGTCGTCGCTTTCGTAGCGACAACAAACATAGCCAAATTGTATCTCGTAGCAGCCGACGAGGATTTCGACTGTGCCTCCACCGCTTTTCAAGCATCACTCAGCACTGCCCAAGACTCCGATTCAGTACAAGCATCGGCCTCCCCATCCACTTCACATGTATCCACTGGTGTTGCTTCATCATCTCCCTCTTCTTTACAAGCGTCCTCCGACATGCAAAAGAATCCACCGAAGCTGATTCCATTTACTGGAAATGCCACCCACTTATTTACCTTGCAATGCCTAAAATAAATGTTTTCTATCCATCAGAAAGCACATAATCGCTGGAGGTTGGGGACATACATACCAGTGAATGGAGGTGCGGTGTTGCTCAATGTTGGAGTGACAGGGATGGTCCGGTCTATGAAGGGTGGCCACGTGGAGAAGATGATGATGCGGTTGCGGGAATGCTTCCTCAAAACTAACTTTCGCCTCGCTATATTTTTTTGTGAACCCCGCTTTTTAGGGGAAAACCCCCGCTGTATTAATAGTAGCAACCACACGACTAAGGATCCCGCTGATACGTCCAATTTGCATCACCATACTATATCATAATTTGCCTCTATTCATTGATATATTTCATATTAAGAGGTGTTACTTATGTCTTTTCTTCTATTTTTGCATGTTGGATGATTCTTGGAGGATGAACTGCCGGTGTCAGGATTCTGATGGAATAAGCGGTGTTTTGATGCAATTTCACGAAGATCATAAAAATACCAGAGAAACTACAGAAAATTATATTTTCCCAGAAGACGAAGGATGCCAGAAGGAGAGGCAGAGTTGGGCCGTAGGGGGCCCACACCCCCCAGGTGCGGACCACCCTAGTGTAGGGGTTCGTAGCATGGAAAACAAAAAATTTCTACCGCATGCAAACAAACAAGCCAAGATCTATCTACTAGATTGTAGCAACGAGTCGATAGAGGAGCTCACCCTCGAAGATTCCAAAGTGGTTAACGAGAGCAGATTCTCGTGGGTGATATAGTCGTACTCTTGCCGATCTCAAGATCGCATAGACGATCCTTCCGGCGCTGCGTTCTGGCAGCGCTTCCGCAGTCGGTCACACGTTTGGTACTCGATGAAGACCTTCCTCTCCCTTGTTCTAGCAGGAAGCGGAGGTTGTAGCATTCTCCTCGTGATTCCGGTAGCACGACGACATGGTACCGGAAGTAGAGGGGAGATCTCGTAGGGCTTCGCCTTAAGCCGGAGAGAGTATGGTGGACTATGAGAGAGGCCTTGGCGATCTAGGGTTTAGAGGCACCAAGGGAGGAGGCTAGGATGGTGGCTATGGCTTGGGGAGAGCCCCAACTCGGCGGCTAGGGCAAACCCTAGGGCGGCGGCGACTTGTGGTGGCCGGCGGCTAGGGCTAGGGTTTTGGTGGAGAGAGGTGTAGGGAAGAGGGGGCACCCTTGCCCCTTCTTTTATAGGTGGGAGGGCGCCGGCCAAGGGGAGGGAGTCCTCCCCCAAGTCGGCCTCCTTGGCCGGCGGGTGGAGGGAGAGGAACTCCTCCCCAAGTAGGTTTCCTACTCTACCTCCACCAAGCAAAATTGCCGTTTGACTTTTCAAATTGGCGTTTGAATTCTCAAACTAGGATTTGATTTCTCCCTTTATTTTGCCCAGCCATGATACCTAGTACATGATGCAACCATTCCACATTGTCATGACACATTCATGTACCCTTCCCCTCCGGAGTGCCGGACCTTCCGGAACCTTCTAGAACATTCCCGATGAAAACACCGGAATCATTCCCCAACTCCGAAATAGGACTTTCCTTATATGAATCTTATTCTCCGGACCATTCCGAATCTCCTCGTGATATCCCGGATCCCATCCGAGACTCCGAACAACATTCAGTCTCTTACTCATCATTCCATAACTACTCAACAACATCGAATCCTTAAGTGTGTCTCCCTACGGTTCGTGAATTATGCGGACATGATCGAGACACTTCTCCGAACAATAACCAATAGAGGAATCTGGAAATTCATATGGCTCCCACATATTTCTACGCTTACTTTGTGATCGAACGAACCACTTATATACGATACCAATTTCCCTTTGTCTCACGATAGTTTACTTATTCGAGGTTTTGATCGTCGGTATCTCTGCATACCTAGTTCAACCTCGTTACCGATAAGTACTCTTTTCTCGTTCCCGTGGTATGTGATCCCTTGTGATCCAGTCACATGCTTGCAAGCTAATTGGATGACATTCCACCGAGAGGCCCCAGAGAATATCTATCCGTCGTATGGATGGACAAATCCCACTCTTGATCCATGTGTCTCAACCCATACTTTCCGAACACTTAATGCCACCTTTATAGCCACCCAGTTACGGTGTGGTGTTTGATGTCATCAAAGCATCCTTCCGGTGATGGTGATAAGCATGATATCATGGTCGAAGGAATTAGGTTACTATGTATCAGAAAGCTTATAGCAATTGAACTATTAAAATGACTTGATCTTTATGCTACGCTTATCTGTAGGAGTATGTCCATCATACCATTCTCCTAATGATATGATCTTGCTATTAATAACATCTCAATGTTCATGATAGGGAAACCACAATCATCTATTAACCAACAAGCTAGTATTATGAAGAGGCTTTACTAGGGACTCTAATTTAGTTTACAAATCACACAAGTATTAATGTTTCCTTGTTAATAATGTTATAGCATGAATATAAACATTTATCATAAACACAAAGATATAATAATAACTACATTTATTATTGCCTCTAGGGCATATCTCCAACACCTAGGCCGCTCCTACAGGGGGTGTGGCCACCCTGGCCCACCTTTCGCTCCTTCCTCTCGCCTATATCTTCTCCTCGAAACCCTAATACACAGGGAGCAACCATAGAAAGATTCCGCCGCCTCTGCGGGGCAGAAAACACCGAGAGAGGAATAGCTCTCCGGTAGACAGATTTCTGCCGGGGAAAATCCTTCCCGGAGAGGGGAGATCGACTCCATCAACACCATCATCAAGCTAGACTTCATCGGGATCATCATCATCATCATCCACACCATAATATCCACCAGCACCATTATCACCACTCCATCCCTCTGTAACAATTGTGTTGAATCTTGCATAGTTCTTAGGGGAAACTTTCCCAATGTTGATTACTATTGTAGTTGATGCTTGTGAGTGGAACCATTGAATTATTGTTTATGTTCAGATTGTTATCCATCATTATATCATCTTTGATCTTGATCCCTATGATGTCTCGTGAGTAGTTCGTTTAGTTCTTGAGGACATGGGAGAAGTCATGTTGTTAGTAGTGGAATTGTGTTGAGGTATTATTCAATGGTTTAATATTTAAGTTGTGGTGCTATTCTTCTAGTGGTGTCATGTGAACATAGACTACATGATACTTCACCATTTATGGGCCTAGGGGAATGCATTGTGTATTAGGCTACTAATTGTGGGTTTGCTGGAGTGACAGAAACCTGAACCCCCGTTAGGAAACCATTGCACAAGGGAGTGTAGGATCTCAGAGTTTAAGGCTATGGTTAGGTTTATATCTTAATTGCTTTCTTGTAGTTGCGGATGCTTGCAAGGGGTTTAATCACAAGTATGTATTATTCCAAGTAAGGTCGGTGCATTAGCGCAGGTTCACCCACACAACACTTATATAACCAAAGGAGATTAATCAGCTATATGAAACGAAAGCACTTGATAGTATTCCCATGTGTCCTCGAGAACGTTTGGTCCTCATTAGTATTTCCACCGGCTTGTCCTTTACTAAGAAAGGATTGGGCCACTGCTGTGTGAGACCCTGACGCATGGCTCAATAGGATTGATAGGAAACCTATACCAACAAGTTGCAACTTCTTTTCCGGAAGCTCATTCGAAAAGAAATCTAAGGTTAAGCGTGCTTGGCCTAGAGAAATTCTAGGATGGGTGACCGACCGGGAAGTGGGTACCGGGTGCGCACGAGTGAGGACAAAGTGCGCAGAAAATACTAGTGTTGGTCTGTGGGGTTAGTCTAGAGATCCTATTGAGCTGCCAGAAGTGATAGCCATCGGTCCAGAGTGACCGGGGGTGTTACAAGTGGTATCCGAGCCGACCCTCACGGTTACATGGGCGTGTGCGGGTCAGTGGCGGACATGTGTAGCATGGTACGTGTGGCCCGGAGTGGACACGGCATGGCAATGTGCCGGCACTGGACGCACAGACGTGTGCTAAGAGGGGACGTTCCTGGCTTGTGGTTGATCGACGAGGACGTCGATCTTCTAAGGGTGGGTGTGTGTGAGACCCTGGCGCATGGCTCAATAGGATTGATAGGAAACCCATACCAACAAGTTGCAACTTCTTTTCCAGAAGCTCATTCGAAAAGAACTCTAAGGTTAAGCATGCTTGGCCTAGATCAATTCTAGGATGGGTGACCGACCGGGAAGTGGGTACCGGGTGCGCACGAGTGAGGACAAAGTGCGCAGAAAAGACTAGTGTTGGTCTGTGGGGTTAGTCTAGATATCCTATTGAGCTGCTAGAAGTGACAACCGTCGGTCCGGAGTGACCGGGGGCGTTACATGCTGCAATTACTTAATGTCTTTATTTATTTGCACTTTATTTCCTTTCTTTATCAAAAAACCCCTAAAAATCTGTTTGCTAAGTATTTATAGAGATTTCTTGCTCCATACCACTAGTCAACACCTTCTGCTCCTCATTGGGATCGACACTCCTATTTATAGAAAGTACTACGATACACCCGCTATACTTGTGGGTCATCAAGACTATTTTCTGGCACCTTTGTCAGGGAGTGAAGCGCTATTGAAGAGTGGAACTGGTAAAGGAAACTTCTAATGTGAGTATTGTTTTTATTTCTATTTATTACTTTGTTTCCAATATGGATAACCCACTTGGTTTCCTTTTTGGGAAAACTACTACCACTAATAGGGTAGTAGATGAACTACCACCTGTTAAGATAGATCCTTTTAAGATACCTACAAGTATCGTTGATCGTGTTATGGATAATTACTATTTTGGGGGTGGAACTGTCCATCCTGGTGATCACTTGCTTTTTATCCATGAATTATGCGGGTTGTTTAAGTGTGCAGGTATCACAACTGAACAGGTAAAGAAGAAGTTACTCTCTATATCATTGAAAGGAAGAGCTCAAGAATGATGTAAGCTGCTGAAGAATGGACAATCCATGGAATGGGAGGAAATAATACCTCTCTTTTATTCTAAATTCTATCCTCCCAGTGAGATTCATAAGGATAGGAATAAAATTTATAACTATTGGCCTCATGATGGAGAGAGTACAACCCAAGCTGTGGGAGATTGAAATTACTAATGCTTAAATGTCCTATTTATGAACTCCCTAACAATATTATTATCAATAACTTCTATGCAAGGCTTTCTCTTCATGATAAATATTTACTAGATGCTTTTTGTGATGGATCATTCACACGTATGAAGGAAGAAGCTAAATGGGATCTCCTGGACCATATTCAAGAGAACACTGAAGCATGTGAGAATGACAAAGGAAGAAAGTCAGGTATAAATTATGATTATGAATGCATTAAATCTTTTATGGGAACTGATGACTTCCATGATATTAGTAATGAGTATGGTCTTGATTCTCAAGTTCTTGCAAAATGTTTTAATACCTTTGCCTCTTATATTGGAATCCCCAAAAAGGAGTGGGACAAGTACCATGATCCTTATAAAGATATTTTTACCCATGTTCCTGCTAGCATTGAAGTTTGTATTGTTGACCTATTTTGCCTAAACCTTATGTTGAGAAAATCCCTTTTCCTGCTAAGGTAAAGGAACATTCTATCATAGATAATGTGGTTAGCAAAAGTGCAAAGAAAACTGTGGAACTTGATGAGAAAATAAACATTGAACATGTAGTAGCCCTTATGAAAGATCTTGTCACAAAAAATATAGAGGATGAGCATATTGTCTTCTATGAATACACTTATAATATTGTCTCTCATCCTAGAAAAGTTAGGAAAACTAGTGTCCCCGTGCTTTATGTTATAATTGGTGATCATTGCTACTATGGTTTATGTGATATTTGTGCTAGTTCTAGTGTTATTGCTTATGAGATTTACAGGGAAATTATGCATGAAATTGGTCCTTGTGAACTTGAGGACATAGATGTGGTTGTTCACCTTGCTAATATAAAGACAGTTTGTCCAATTGGCATTGTAAGAGATGTGGAGGTTCTTTGTGGTAAGATTAAATATCCTGCTGATTTTCTAGTACTTGGTTCAGAAGCTAGTAAAACCTGTCCTATTATCTTTGGTAGACCTTTCTTGAATACTTGTGGGGCTATCATAATTGTAAGAAGGAGAAAGTTTTGACTAAGTTTGATGGACAGTCTTATGAGTTTAATTTCCAAATTTGCTAAAACACCTTATGAAAACGACTTGCCTAATGAGGATTTCAGGGTTGAACAACTTTCTGCTATTTCTCTTGCTCCTAACAATGCCTTGCAGCAGTTTATAGAAGATCATAAAAGCGAGGTCTTCATGAAGGAAAGAAATGAGATTGACAAGTTTTCCTTCGTCAACCTGAGTTACCTAAGCATAACCTACATGTGGAAGATTTGGGTACCACACTACCACCTAAAGGGGATCCTGTTTTCGAATTAAAACCTCTACCTGATGATCTTAAATATGCATATCTGGATGATAAGAAAATATATACTGTTATTTTTAGTTCTAAACTTTCAGGGAGGAAGAGGAGAGATTATTAGAAATATTGAAGAAACACCGAGGAGCTATGGGGTATACTCTTGATGATCTAAAAGGGATTTCTCCTACTATATGTCAGCATGCTATTAATATAGAACCTGATGCAAAACCAATCGTTGAACATCAACGCCGTTTAAATCCTAAGATGAAGGATGTGGTAAGAAATGAGGTATTAAAACTCCTTAATGCTGGTATTATTTACCCTATTGTTGATAGTCAATGGGTTAGCCCTGTTCATTGTGTCCCAAAGAAAGGGGGAATCACTGTTGTGCCTAATGAAAAGAATGAGCTTATACATCAAATAGTAGTGGTTGGGTATAGGATGTGCATTGATTTTAGAAAGGTTGATAAAGTTACTAAGAAAGATCATTATCCTATGCCTTTTATTGATGAAATGCTATTGTCTAAAAAGACTCACTTTTGTTTCCTTGATGGTTATTCTGGTTTCTCTCAAATTGCTGTGAGAGTGCAAGACCAAAAGAAAACCACCTTCACTTGTTCCTATGGAAATTATGCTTATAGGCGTATGTCTTTTGGTTTATGTAATGCTCCTGCTACCTTTCAGAGATGTATGTCTGCTATCTTTCATGGTTTTTGTGAAGAAATTCTGGAAGTTTTCATGGACGATTTCTCCGTCTATGGAACTTATTTTGATAATTGTTTGCACAACCTTGATAAAGTTTTGCAGAGATGTGAAGAAACTAACCTTATTCTTAATTGGGAGAAATGCCTCTTCATGGTTAATGAAGGGATTGTTCTTGGACACAAAATTTCTGAAAGAAGTATTGAAGTAGACAGAGCCAAAATTGAAGCAATTGAGAAGATGCCTTGCCCTATGGATATAAAAGGTATTCATAGTATCCTTGGTCATGCTGGTTTCTATAGGAGGTTTATTAAAGATTTCTCCTAAATTTCAAAGCCCCTTACTAATCTTCTTCAAAAAGATGTACCTTTTGTTTTTGATGATGATTGTAAGGAAGCTTTTGAAACTTTGAAGAAAGCTTTGACTACTGCTCCTATTGTTCAACCACCTGATTTGAATTTACCCTTTGAAATTATGTGTGATGCTAGTGGTTTTGCTGTGGATGCTGTTGTTGGGCAACGAGTAGATAAAAAGTTGAATGTTATTCATTATGCTAGCAAGACTCTAGATGCTGCTCAAAAGAATTATGCTACTACTGAAAAGGAGTTCTTAGCTGTAATCTTTGTTTGTTATAAGTTTAGACCTTATATTGTTGATTCAAAGGTTACTATTTATCCTGATCATGCTGCTATTAAGTACCTTATGACAAAGAAAGACGCTAAGCCTAGGCTTATTAGGTGGGTGTTGCTTTTACAAGAGTTTGATCTGCATATTGTGGATAGGAAAGGTGTTGAAAATCCTGTTGTTGATAATTTATCTCGTTTGGAAAACATTTCTTTTGACCCTATGCCTGTTAATGATAGTTTTCCAAATGAATAGTTGGCTGCAATAAGGGTAAGCCCGCATGAGAGTCCTTGGTATGCTTATTATGCTAACTTTATAGTTTCCAATTATTTGCCTCCAACCTTTACACCTCGGCAAAGAAGGAAATTATTTTATGATCTAAGGCATTACTTTTGGGATGACCCAAATTTATATATAGAAGGAGTAGATGGTATTATGCGAAGATGTGTCCCAGAATATGAACAGCAAGAGATATTGATAAAATGTCATGCCAGTGCTTATGGAGGACATCATGCTGGGGATAGGACCGCACAATTTACAATCTGGTTTTTATTGGCCTACTCTTTTCAAGGACGCAAGGAAGTTTATTTTATCATGTGACGAATGTCAAAGAGTTGGTAACATTTCTAGACACAATGAAATGCCTATAAATTATAATCTTGTTATTGAACCTTTTTATTGTTTGGGATTTGACTTTATGGGTCATTTTCCTCCTTCAAAAGGGTATACTCATATTCTTGTTGCTGTTGATTATGTTACAAAGTGGGTAGAAGCCATACCTACAAACATCGCTGATGGTAAGACCTCTTTAAAAATGCTTAAAGATGTTAATTTTCCTAGGTTTAGTGTGCCTAGATATCTCATGACGGATGGAGATTCTCATTTTATCCATGGTGGTTTTATTAAGACTCTTGCTAAATATGATGTTAACCATAGAATTGCTTCAGCTTATCACCCCCAAACCAGTGGGCAAGTAGAACTTTCTAATAGAGAAATTAAATCTATCTTGCAAAAGACTATTAATAGATCTAGGAAAAATTGGGCTAAAAAGTTGAATGACGCTCTATGGGCTTATAGAACGGCTTATAAAAATCCTATAGGAATGTGTCCTTACAAAATGGTTTATGGGAAAGCTTGTCACTTGCCTCAAGAATTAGAACATAAAGCTTATTGGGCAGTGAAAGAACTGAATAGAGATTTCAAACTTGCTGGCGAGAAAAGATTGCTTGGCTTGAGTACCTTAGATGAGTGGAGAAGTGAAGCTTATGGGAATGCTAGACTCTTTAAGGAAAAAGTAAAAATATTGGCATGATAGGATAATTCTTAAAAGGGGGTTCCATGTTGGTGAGAAAGTTCTTTTGTATAGGTCTCGTCTCAGATTTTTGCAGGGAAGCTACTCTCAAAATGGGAAGGACCTTTTGTTATTTAGGAGGTATCGTTCAGGGGCTATTAAAATATGTTCCTTGAAGGACAACACTACATAGGTGGTGAATGGTCAAAGGCTCAAACATTATATTTCTGAAGATTCTTACAATGAAGACATTAATATTATTCAAATAGTAACTCCGGAAGAATTTATTAGAAACCAAACTCCAGAATCTGCAGAGTCTATCTTTGAATAGGTATAGGTGGTGAAAATAGAAGGTTCGTGAAAACCTTATATTTTTATATTTTTTATGTTTCTATTACATACGTAAGGTTACGAGACGAAATAGAGGAGGAAATAGAGCCTAGGTGGGCCACACCCACCAGTGGCGCGGGCCCTAGCTGGCCGCGCCACCAGGGGGTGTGAGCCCCTAGAGTCCGTCTCCGCCTCCTTTTCACACAATACCTTCCTTATGTCATAAAACTTCATAATATATAATCCCCCGGATTCTCCGAGGTTTGTATATCGTGTTCTCGTCGTGTTTTTGTTTTGATATGTTTCTGTCAGGAAGATTCTCAGTTTTGGAGACACAATGTCTTCCTCTGGATCACCCATGGAGGATTCCTCCGTGGATGCCATCAACCCGTACATGTATGAGTTGAAAGTTCACCCCAAGGAGTTGTTACTCAAGGATGGGATGGTACAGATGAAAGAAGTACATGGCCCTAAAGGAGAAGGCAGCCTGGAAGATAGGATGGAAGCACTGGAGCAGGAAGTTTTCAGGTACAAGAAGATGGTGGAACGCGAAGTGGACATCATCCATAAGATAACTTCAGAACTCATTGTCGAGCACAAGGCGGAGGTTTCTGAGCTTAGAGATGAAATCTTCTCACTCCATCAGACCACCAATCAATTGCAAGCATAACTCTATGATATACAAAATCAAAATTGTGAGTATGAAGCTAGATTTAAACACATAAGCTCTCCTGCTAGTTTCAGGATATTTGAGACCAAGACATCCTTTGTGGATGGGGAGCCTTTACCTTGGAAGTCTGATGATGACAAGGGAACACCACCCCTACCGAAGGAGTAATTCGTTATCAGGTTTGGCATCCCCTTGTCTTGTTCCAAGCTTGGGGGAGTTCCGCGGTATCACATCATATCTTTTATCTTTTTACCTTTTTAGTTGATTCATATCTTGGGAAGAGAAGTTATCTTAAAGGTTGTTTTGCATTGTGGAAGTATCTCTTCTTTAGTTGGTTATCTACGTATCCCTTGGTGTGAGTGACTTTATGGAATATTAATGAGAAGTTTCATCTTTTACTTTTTGCACTTCTTATTTTAGTTTGCAATCTCTGTTATATGATTGATCTTGTTGATCAGTATTGGTATCACTTTGGGAGAATCAAGTAGATCTATATTGGTTTTGGCAAACCGAGCTCTGGTTAGTAGCAACACTTTTTGAGGTTTGAAAGGAAAAGAGAAAAATCACTTACATGTATTTTGTATCATTTATTTTATTTCTTGATTGGCTCATAAGCTTAGTTTTCTTTATTTAAGATCTTTCGTGTCTTCAAAGAAGATTGCATGTTTGGCTTTATCACTTGTCTGTTTGCTTGTTTCCTTCAACTCTTTTGCTTGCTACCTAGCCTTGCTAGCCAAAAACCTATACTGAGAGAGAACACTTCTCGTGCATCCAACCCTTTAAACCAAAAATCGTGCCATTTGTGTCCACCGTATCTACCTATTAGCATTATTGCTATTCCAAGCAAATTCTCAAGCTTCATCTATCTTTCAAATTATTATTTTTTGTTATGTGAAAACTAGTTAGTAAAGCTCTCACGAACTTGATGGCACATCTTATTTTATTGCCCCTAATAAACTTGAACCATTGTGTCATTGAAGTTGTATACGCTTGCACCTATACGTTGGGATTAGCATAACCGTGTTGTCATGGGGAACGCTTTCAACACCTGTAAATATCTACCCGGTTGATATCATGCTCTTTTGTTTGGAGATGTCGTTGGTGTGAAATAAAAGGGGAGCTTGTAAGTCCATGGAGTTATGTATGTGTGTTAGAGAAACGCTTGGGCCGCTAGCCTAAGCCATGCCTAATCATGGTGGAAACTTGCAGCATCACCATAATGAGCAATCTATGAAGCTTCATTCTTATAAATAAAGGAAAAGTCATATTGAAAAGAGGAAGGAAAGAAAAAAAGCACCATTTTCCCATGGTAAATAAGAGATTGCTGAGATGCTCGTTGTCTGGTTGCCTTGTCATTTTGATTATGGGATAGCTCCTGTATCATGTGCAAGGGGTTCCCCGTTGGCGGTTCTCTATGATACGCATGTACTTACTATGACAAGAACTTAACGGTAACTAAAGTTGAGTAGCATGAGGAGTGGCCCTCGTACTCAAGGGACATGAGATTGCCAACTTATATTTCGTCAAGCATATGCTCCATCTTTGTTCACTTTAACCTTTATCATCTCAAGATGCTTATGATAGGGGCAATGAGAGCTCAAAGCTAGTAAGTACCATAATCTTTTGAAAGCTCTTGATGAACTTGAAATCCCTGCTTCCCTCTATGTAGGGCCTTTCTTCCACTTCTAAGTTGAGTTAGTAAACCTATTCCTCTCTTTCTCCAGCAAGCATTTGAGTTATGTTTCAAGCATTCATATGATGATTTATTCAATCATGTTCTCTATCTTCGTCGTTCGCACAAAACTCTTAACTAAATAAGTATTACTCTGAAAGCCATCATTGTGAAAAACCTTTTATGTTTGAGCAAAGAGTACTCCTATTATAAACTTCCTTACAAAATCTTTGCTTGGAAACTGTTTACCAACTGTTCTCTGACCAAGAACAAAGTTTGCCAATCTCAATTATGATTTATCTTTATGCATCTTTATTATGACTCCCATACTTGTTGCAAGATAAGTTATATAATGGTGAGTTTCTTTATACTTGATATTTTGACTCCCATACATCTTTATTGTGACTCCCATACTTGTTGCAAACCCTAATACAAAGGGAGCAACCAAAGAAAGATTCCATCTCCTCTACGGGGCGGAAAACACCGAGAGAGAAAGAGCTCTCCGGCAGACAGATTTCTGCCGGGAAAAATCCTTCCCGGAGAGGGGAGATCATCGCCATCAACACCATCATCAAGCTAGACTTCATCGGGATCATCATCATCATCCACACCATCATCTCCACCAGCACCATCATCACTACTCCATCCCTCTGTAACAATTGTGTTGAGTCTTGCATAGTTCTTAGGGGAAACTTTCCCGGTGTTGATTACTATTGTAGTTGATGCTTGTGAGTGGAACCATTGAATTATTGTTTATGTTAAAATTGTTATCCATCATTATATCATCTCTGATCTTGATCCATATGATGTCTCATGAGTAGTTCGGTTAGTTCTTGAGGACATGGGAGAAGTCATGTTGTTAGTAGTGGAATTGTGTTGAGGTATTATTCAATTGTTTAATATTTAAGTTGTGGTGCTATTCTTCTAGTGGTGTCATGTGAATGTCGACAACATGATACTTCACTATTTATGGGCCTAGGGGAATGCATTGTGTATTAGGCTACTAATTGTGGGGTTGCCGGAGTGACAAAAACCTGAACTCCCATTAGGAAACCATTGCACAAGGGAGTGTAGGATCTCAGAGTTTAAGGCTATGGTTAGGTTTATATCTTAATTGCTTTCTTGTAGTTGCGGATGCTTGCAAGGGGTTTAATCACAAGTATGTATTAGTCCAAGTAAGGTCGGTACATTAGCACAGGTTCACCCACACAACACTTATAAAACCAAAGGAGATTAATCAGCTATATGAAACGAAAGCACTTGACAGTATTCCCATGTGTCCTCGAGAATGTTTGGTCCTCATTACTATTTCCACCGGCTTGTCCTTTGCTAGGAAAGGATTGGGCCAGTGCTGCAATTATTTGCTGTCTTTATTTACTTGCACTTTATTTCCTTGCTTTATCAGAAAACCCCTAAAAATTTGTTTGCTAAGTATTTACAGAGATTTTCCTGCTCCATACAACTAGTCAACACCATCTTCTCCTTGTTGGGATCGACACTCCTATTTATCGGAAGTACTATGATACACTCCCTATACTTATGGGTCATCACCCGCCTTGTGTTTCTTAGTTTCCCGCCTATGGACATCAAGTTTTGTATTCATCTGATACAATGAATTGCTTGGTATAAAATGTTTCAGGTGGTAGAAGCATGCCGTTAAATGACATCAAGTTCTAGAGGTCAAACATCAACCTGAAATTCCACAATCTACAACTAAAAGTTTTGGTTTACTACCAGATACATGATTACAAAGCACTCACAACTGGCATTGACATCATCATTAACATATCTCAGGAAAAAACATTGAAAGATAAAAAACCACCACAAGTTAGAATAAGATGACTCCTGTTGCCAAATATCGTCACATAAAACTGGGTCCAACATATATTATGTCAGAATAGTACATCAAACATATAGATTTGTCAACACCATACACCAGCAGAGCAAAAAAACAAGTTTTAGTACCTGACTTAACAAACGTCATCCTCACAAGAGATCCCAAACTCTTCCGAAATGAAAGTAGAGCGGTCAATATGGTTTACAGATTCCCTCATATTTTGCAGGATCAGGACTGTATGGGCGTGGAGAATCTCGAATTTATTCTATAGTCTTATATGCTTCTAGAAACGAATTGAAAAGATTGTTATCTCGTATTTCCATCTGTTCCAAGATCTGGTCGTACGCCTGGGCAATTAGCTTGTCTCCATCCATATCAGGCGACTCAAGAACTAAGTTGTCAGCCTCAAACTTTTTAAAATGAATAGCGGCATCATGAGCAACTGAAATTGATGTATTCCATCCTATAGTCAAATCAGCTACCCCCTTAGTGGATGTGGACACTTCTTATTTCAGGCGCCTAATCGGTTTCTCCTGGTGTTTATCTTTCTCTTGAAGGCATGAAATCATGTGTCTATGAGCTTTGTATTTTTCTCGAAGACGGACAATTGTCAAATCCTTGTAGTGACCAGCACTGTTATGCAATGAGCCATATGAATAAGGTGTAAACTACATATGACAAATCAAAAATTAAAACTAATTCACATTTCAAAAAAATACAAATTCGGCTGCACACATGTAACACCCCAGAATCAGGTCTATGCAGATCTTAGCATTTCCCGCCAAAACCCGCATAGAAGCGATTCAAAGACGCCCACCAGACACTTTCATGTGGATGAGATTTTATTACAAGTAGTTACATCACAGTAGTTTATAACAGAGTCCACGAGATCTTATATACAACAACAACTCGATGAGTCAAGAATTCAAATACAAAAATACAAATCATGATGGAAGCCAAATAGTGCCCGAGTACGGACAAGAACCAAATGGGACTAAGATTCCTGAAGAATAAACAAGCTGTGTTCATAAACCTTGCCTAGGCTAAGCCGGAAGGGTAACCTTGCTAACGTCGTCAATCACATACATGTCAAGCCAAAGGGTGCTGGAAATGGGCAAAGAAAAAACAAAAAGAGAGTGGTCAGTACTGAGGCCAATACACGGCGAGACTAGAATTTGGCGGTCCTCTCCTACATGGGTATGATGGACACATCGGCAGCAAAGCTTGCACTATCTAACTTATATAGACACGCTACAACTTTGGCTATTAGAGTGAGATAAGAGAGCACTATACGATAACTATAATATAACACCAAACATAAACCATCCAAAGATTTCTCGCTCGAAGACCAGTCGAGGAAGTCCCCTTGCGGAGCACACACGGTGAAAATTTTAGTTAAGCAGGTGTTTAGTTGATAAGACTAGTTACTAATCTTATTATTAGAGGCAAAGAATTAATGGCGTTGTCTATGATCATGACACTGTATTCCTAAGGCGTCCATAACCGTGGAGACGCGGCTTTTCGAAAAGATTTACACTTCAGGGGTACACTACTGTACCCAAACGCATGATCAACCCGTCAGGCAACATATTATGCGTGCCTTCTGAATCTCACAACAAGAACTATCCCTTAACTACGCACATATCCAGAGGCATCACCTACTGTGTTGACCCAACCAAGAGGTATGACGATTTTCGAGGGAGGCACAGCGTCTTCGTCTACTATACCGAACGGCCCTTGAAGATAACTTGTAGAGCTCCCCTTGGAACCGCTGACATGTATCGCTTTTATCTATGCAAGTCATGGCAGTCCACCAAAATCATAGCACAACTCAACCCATGTCCGAGGATATATTATGCGTATGCACCAAATGAAAAATCAATTTTGTAACCCTATGCATATACGAATAGCGCCGGTAGTTGAGGGGGGGTTCCCAGAGGCCCCACGTTTGGTTAGCGCGACCAACTCAGAACTGGTATCGTAGAATGAATGGGTCCTAGGTCGGCTCAAGCAGTTTCCAAAGGTGGTTCCTGCAGGGGCCTTATCATTAGGTGAAACCATAACCATAACCAATATCACCAATTTAATTTATCATGTTATCGACCATAATTAGATGTCACGGTTCACCTGTGTGAGAGAGGGGGCAGACCTAAGCATGCTCTATGACTCGCAAGGGAAAATATAGCTAGTCAAATAAGGCAATAGGATAACCAAGGAAATATGGTAGAGAAGGTAAATAAAGGTGCGGTACTAAAGCATTGATAATAAGGATAGCAATAGACAAAGGAAGGATGTAAAGACTATAAATACAAAATAGGTAGAAGGGGGAGAATGCTCGCCTATAAGACAAAGTCGGTGACCAAAGGCTTGTCGAAACTCGCATCCACTCGTCGTCCTATACGATGAAGAAGCAAACACTAGAAAGAACACCCGATGCAATATTTAATAATACGGCAGAAGATCCGGCATGTTTATGATATGATGTATGACATGGCAATATGCGATCCCACTTAGCAATATTAAGCGAAATTGGGATCCCGTAATTTAAATAGAAGGTTTAAGTTATTTAAATACCCGCAATTTAAATGTTGACTTAACAAGGCAAAACATGGCATCGGTTCGTTACACAAATTCAAATGGAGTCGAGATAAGACAAAGGTAGCCTGCAGTATACACTGCATATTTAATTATTAGTTGAAATGGCTAATTTCCAAACCATAGGATTACATGTATGGAAGCATGAATTAGGATTCCATATTAAGATTATATGTACTTTTCTCATCCAAATTCATATATAGCCTTTCCAAAATAAAGCTATGGTTTAGAGGGTATGAAGTTAAACATGTTTTTACAAAACATAAATAGGAAAATAATAGACATAGAAGTAAGTTGTGGCTGTGGAGATTTGATCTCATGTTGATGGTTTGGTTCGTCGAGAAGCATACAAGTAGAGCCGCACTTCGGGTTTGTAAAGAAAGAGGCTCGGGGATTTTAATAAAACTAACTAAGCATTAGTTTGCATGGATAAAAGAGATGGTGCAAAAAGGGTTGGATTTATTTGTTCCAGGAGGGATTCAGACTAGGGGTTAGTCGATTAGTCTCCGGAGAAAACAGATCAGCTGCTGTCCGAAGAGAATATATATATATATATATGTATGTATGTATATATATATATATATATATATATGCAAAATAGTGAGCTATTATGGGTTTTATATATGCATATTAATCTAACCACTGGATATCCTATAGAGAGCATGAAATAGAGCAGCAAGATCACAAATTGTCTAACGAAAAATCTCATCTTCGTTACATAGAGAGCACAACTCAAACGCAAACAAGATACACATATATGGACCAAGGAAGTTAAAATTATTTTGGCACTAATGCTAACCACATCCACCCATCCATCGAATCTGACAAAATTCTATCAATCCTTACACACACACCACAGTTAGTATATATTTTTTATCATGCATACAACTGGACCGCTGGGCCAACAAAAAATGACATTCTATCCAACCTTGCGAGTCAACCATGCATCTAGTACCAGCAAAGTACATGCAAACTAGCATCAACTCACTCCATGTGACACGAAGAGCATATGGACCGTTGAACCCACAAATATTTGAACAACCCAACCAAGCATGGTATACCCCATGTCCGGTTGGATTATGAAAATTTATACAAAGTTTCTTACTTGTTTGGACGGTAGATTCCTTTGCCCATCTAGCATGCGTATGGCCTAGCCAAAGTAGAGCTAGTTACAACTAAGTCTATTGGCAAGTACAAAACATACACATGCCCATCTATTGGTGAATACAACACATACACATGCATGCAGCTCAGTGATAGGTATGATTTTTTGCAACTATACCAGCTGATCATTGTGCTGAGCTAAACTGCTTGCAATACAGTCTAGATAGAAAATGAAGTTGACACCTTGGATTGCATGCATAGATTTGTTGTTTTTTTGGAAATTCCACCAATCTAATATTAATCATCAGCAGTAGTACAAAGAGACCTAAAAGTAATAAAAATTACAAATATATCGTTGGACCACCTAGTGACGACTACAAACACTAGCGCGAGCCGAAAAGGCGTGCCGCCGTCCTCGCCCCTCCATCACCGGAACCGGGCAAAGCTTGTCGTAGTACAGCTTGTTATAGTACACAGACGGGAAGTCGTCGTGATAAGGCCACAAAGGACCAGCACACTAGAGCCGCAACCATCACCAATGAAGCAATCCGTAGATCGGAAGAGACCGATCTAAAAACAAACCGACGGACACAAAAACGGACAGAATCCCAGGAGATCCGCCGGACAAATGACTCCACCCGCTCTTCGCTAGCGCTAGATGCACCACCGGAGCGAGGATAGAGCGGGGAGGACCTTATTCTGATTCCAGGACATACCCGTCGCCTCAACATCCCGAAGAAGACACTAAAAAATAGACGAAACACAGACGGAAAATCCCCCGCCGACGACAGGCCGTGGTCCGCCACACCTCGAAGGCCCTAAGGCCACCAGAGGCGGAGCGGACCGACGACATCGCCGACGAGGGGTATTGAACCCTAGATGGGTTTTCCCTCTTCCTGGTAGCTCTCTTGGCGGCGGTAGCAGCGTACGTACCGCTTTTCTCATCTTGACAGCTAGTATAAGTACTTCCTATATCGGACGACAATGTATACATGCATTGGTAGCACCCATGTTACCAAATCCGCGTTGATATATATATATATATATATATATATATATATATATATATATATATATATATATATATATATATATATATATATATATATATGAAGCGAAAATGGTATGCCCTAATACCCGGGAGGAAGTATATCCACCACTTGTGTGCTTTGAGATTGGTACCACATGGTCTCCCTTTTTATTTTCACATTTTAACCACCTATTTGTGAAATTAAGTTCTAAAGCCTGCCATATGTCAGCCCTATGCATTTCATGAAACTTGCCATAGTTGCCAGGTTCTATTTTCGCAGTTTTTGCAGGTTGTATTTTAAATGATGTTTAAATTCGTTATAAAAAGAGGCAAAACGGCGTCTGCTGTGTTCACTGGGCTGCCTGGGTCGCTCTGACCTCTGAGCACCCATCATGGGCTGACGCGCGCACGGATTCAAATTACTTCCCTTGATAGTCGGTACCCATCATACACTAGGTAGGGTGGGCAGACATATGGTCTCAGTGTTCAGGTACCTAATGTCCTAACACACAAATTCAAATTTCTGTTAGGTGAAAACATCGATCAGTACCCATGGGCTCTCTTACTTCCTTGATTTTTTTGAACGGTCTCACTTCCTTGATGGACATGACGTATTGGTACTAAAGGTCAACCTATAGGTGATCATCGATCAGTATTCAGTACCCATATTGGCTGCTATGCATGCTAGCTTTCAAGTGATCATTCAAACGAATGCTGCTATGCATGCTAGCTTTCAAGTGATCATCGATCACGATTCAGCACTCTGCTTTCAAGTGATCATCGATCACAAATAAGCCTTTGCCTGACACTTAATGAACTATATATCTAAATATGGTCGCCCTCAGAGTAACTGTTAGAGGTTTGCAAGAATCCTAATCCTAACACATTTCGCACCCCGGTTAATTTCACTAAGTACCTGTCAACATTCCGCACCCCGGTTAATTTTATTAAGTACCTGTCAACATACCGCACCCGATCTGTCAACATTCAGCACCACACAAAATACACATTTTCAGTCTCTCAACATTCTGCGTCCCGATTAATTTGATTAAGTACCTGTCAGCATTCCACACCCTGGTCTGTCAACATCCAGCACAAACAAAATAAACATTTTCAGTCTGTCAACATTCCACACCCTAGTTAATTTCATTAAGTACATGTACAATTTCAGAAATATGTCCAAACACATACACAAAGGAGTTGATTGGTAGTAAGCACTTTGCATTGCGGTTGGGTGTCTTCAGCACACCATTATGTACGCTTCAAAACTGATCTAAGTACTCACTCTTAGAATGTTCAGAACTCGGAAAATCATGAAACGAATTTGATAGACTACTTCAATGGAGATGACCAATGGAGCCAACATCAACTCGAACGAACAAAGCCAAAGAGACCAATATGCATCCAAACAACATCAACTAGAACGAACAACCTCAGAACAATCATATTTTTCATCCAAGAGTACTCAGCAGATATTGCCTCAAATAAAAAATTATGGATCCTTTGGATGAAGCCGATACCAGTGTCCATATAGCCTGCTCGAACAGGTCGCCGCTGTATCTTCTGTATGCGACCATCCGTGAGGGCGTGCTGCTCCAGGGTAGCTCCGGCAGGCCCTAGGCTCATAGCAGTTCACCACGGCCGGGGCCGGGGCGACTCCGGCAGGCCTTAGGCTTACAACAGTTCACCACGGCCGGGGCGGGGCGACTCCTGACCGTAGGCAGCCTGTTCAAGCGTGCAGATCGGAGGGGAGCCTCCCTGCTCAGCCACCGGCTTCATATCCTCGCCGCCGACGCCCGGATGCCGCGATCAGATCTGGAGGATGGGATGTGACGGGAGCTAGTGGGAGGAGGCCTCCACCACCCATTGAGGAAGATGGTGGTAGGCCACAGACCGGTGTCCCTTCACCAGGGATGGCTTCTCTGGTGCGGGGACGTGTCGATCCGGGCGGTCCGGCGATGGTGATGCAGAGCGGAGGCGGTGGCAGAGAACACCGGAATTGAGGGGGATGGGAAGATGGACAAATAGAGTTCGTGGTCGAGAAGGCCTACGAGCACGCTAGAAGGCGGCGATCTGGTGGTTAACCTAACAACGACGAGATGGGCATTCCGCGGGGTAGTGAGACGGGTGGGTGCTGGGACACGGTCGGGGTCAGGATCAGGGATGGGGTTGTATAGGCCACGGTTGCTAAGAGACCACATGATGCAAGAGATATAGAGAGAAGAGTTTGGTGTCCAACACATGGACTGTTGTATATATTCATTGATCAACTGTACAAGCTTATATAGAAGAATACAGGAGGGAGGAGAGAACACACGCACGCACACAGCTGAACTAATTCTGTTAGTGATCCTAGGATGACGCTTGCACGTTGTGCATGCAATATGGGCGCGTGCATGGATAGGAGAGGGGGCGATGCCCACAGCAGTACAGGGACTGAGTCTTCAGTCTAACACCACCCCCACCCCCCCCACACACACACCGCAGTGTTAGTGGGAGGCTCTCGGACGGTGAGACTGGATTGGAACTCCAGGAAGGCAAGTGTGGTGAGGCCCTTGGTGAAAACATCTGCAAACTGTGACGTGGTCGGAATGTGAAGAACCTGAATCTCGCCAAGTTGCACCTTGTCGCGCACGAAGTGAAAAACGATCTCGATATGTTTAGTACGCCTGTGCTGCACGGGATTAACAAACAAATAGACAGCAGGAACATTATCACAGTACACAACAATAGATCTGTCAATTGGACGATGTAGCTCCTGCAAAAGATGCCGAATCTAGCAGCTCCCGGCCACCACATGAGCGACCGCGCGATACTCAGCTTCTGCACTAGACCGAGACACAGTGTGTTGGCGTTTGGAAGACCACGGAACCGGATTATCACCAAGGAAAACACAAAAACCCAAAGTAGAACGACGCGTGTCCGGGCACCCAGCCCAATCGGCGTTGGAGTAGGCAACGAGAGATGATGTAGAAGGAGTGATGTGGGTGCCGAGATCAAGAGTGCCTTTGATGTAACTAATTATGTGTTTGACAAGATGCAGATGAGAGGTGAGGGGAGCGTGCGTGAAGAGACAGGCCTGCTGAACCGCATAGGACATCTCGGGGCGAGTCAGGGTGAGGTACTGTAGAGCGCCGGTGAGGCTGTGGTAGTGGGTAGGGTTGTCAAGGAGAGCACCATCGGTGAGAGATAGTTTCGAACCAGAGTCGATGGGTGTTTAGGCGGGATTGCATTCGGTCATGCCAGCACGCTGAATGAGCTCGAGAGCGTACTGACGCTGTGAGAGGTGCAGACATTGGGAAGATCGAGTAACAGAAATACTGAGGAAGTGGCTGAGGGGTCCTAAGTCTGTCATGGAGAATTCGGAGCTAAGGATAGAGATGATCTTATGAAGGAACTGATACGAAGAGGATGTAAGGACAATGTCGTCTACGCAGAGGAGAAGATAGGCGACGTCAGAGTTTGAGCGAAAAATAAAAGGAGAAGAATCCGGGCGAGAGGCAGAGAAACCGATGGTGGATAGAAAGGAGGAGAAGCGAGTGAACCAGGCTCGAGGGGCCTGTTTTAGGCTGTATAATGATTTCTAAAGAAGACAGACGTGATCAGGGGGTGAGTGTCTTCAAAACCTTTGGGTTGTTGGCAGTATACGGTTTCCGTGAGATGGCCCTGTAAGAAGGCGTTTTTAACATCTAATTGGTGTATAGGCCAGTGACAGGAAACGACAAGGGATAGGATGATCCGAATGGTGCTTGGTTTTACGACAGACGAGAAGGTTTCGTCATAGTCGATCCCGTGTTCTTGAGAAAAACCCCTGATAACCCAGCGTCCTTTGTATCTAGCTAAGGACCCATCGACATAAAATTTATGTCGATATACCCACTTACCAGACACAACGTTGGCTCCAGTAGGTTTTGGAACAAGACACCAAGTGGAATTGTCTAGGAGAGCCGTGTACTCGTCCTGCATCGCGTGGAACCAGTTCGGATCAGAGAGAGCAGAGCGATAATTTCTAGGGATAGGAGAGAGAGGCGTGACGACAGAGAGATTGAAGAGGCGCTTGGGTTTGAAGATGCCATCGTGTGCACGAGTGCGCATGGTGTGTCGTGGTGGTGGTGGCTCACGTGTGGGAGAGATAGGCGCAGGTGGTGTGCCAGAGGAGGAGGGGCTCGATGAAGAGGTCGAGGAGGAGGGAGTGGTTTGGCGATCCGTGGAGGGTGGGGAGGCTGCCGCGACAGAGAAAGGGGCTACCGGGGGAGTTCGGCAGCCTGCCGTAGGTGACTAGGTGGCGGCGGCAGATGGAGGAGATGGGATAGGTGTAGGGTTAGGTGGATCGGGGGAGGGGGAACAAGGTGGAGGAGGGGATCCGGTGGAGAATAATGGTGGTAGGGATGGTCATAATCGTAGGCATCAGGGTCGTTGTTTGCGTCAGAGGCATAGGGAAAAACATCCTCGTCAAACGTGACGTGCCTAGAGGTGTAGATTTGACCGGTGGTACGATCTAAACATCTATACCCTTTGTGTTCTGGGGCATAGCCCACGAAGACACAGGGTAGGGAACGTGGGGCTAGTTTATGGGGTGTAGTGGCGCTGGCGTTGGGATAGCAGAGACAACCGTAAACACGAAGGGAGTCGTAAGAGGGAGGGTGAGCAAAGAGAGTTTCGTGGGGTGTGCAGAGACTAATAGGTTTGGAGGGCCAGATATTGAGAAGGTAAGTAGCGCTGAAGAGAGCTTCAGCCTGGAAATCTGGGGGCAGAGAAGATTGGAGAAGAAGTGTTCGGAGGACGTCGTTGGTTGTGCGGATTGCACGTTCGGCTTTGCCGTTCTGAGCAGACGTATAGGGGCAGGAGAAACGCAAGGAGGTGCCGTGAGGGGAGAGGTATGATCGGTTGGCGAGGTTGTCGAATTCTCGGCCGTTATCGCATTGGATTGTACCGATGGTTGTGTGAAAATGTATGCGGACATAGGCATGAAAATTGCACAAGGTGGAGTGTACATCGGATTTGATACGGAGAGGGAAAGTCCACCTATATTGCGAAAAATCATCAACAATTATTAAGTAATATTTGAAACCAGAGATGCTAGACATGGGTGCGGTCCAAAGATCGCAGTGGACTAGCGTAAATGCAGCGGAAGAAGAACTATCTGAGGAATAAAAAGGTAGATATGTGTGTTTGCCCAACTAGCAAGCATGCAGAGGCCTTTAAGTTTATTACAAGGGAAATATTTGTTGAAGGCCGACGAGGGTCCTGGATGTCTGAGTCTCTTGTGCCACCGAGCGGAGGTGGTACCGGTGAATGCAACGGTGGATGGTGGTGGCGGCGGAGGAAACAGGGGGTAGAGATACCCACTACTGTTGCAGCGAAGGAGGAGCGCCCGCATTTGTAGATCCTTCATAGAGACACCGAGTGGGTCAAATTCCATAGAAACAGAGTTGTCGGTAGTAAACTGGCGAACAGATAGAAGATTTTGAATGATATTTGGTGCAACAAGAACATTGTGAAGATAAAGGGGTCGAGAGGAAGATGGAATAGCAGATTGTCCAAGGTGAGTGATCGGTAGATGGTTTCCATTTCCAACGACAACAGGTGCATGACTATAAAGTGGTCTAGGGCAGAAGAGAGTACCTTGGTTAGCAGAGAGGTGCGTGGAGGCGCAGGAGTCGGTGATCCATGGCCCGGGCTGGCCACCGCCCAGAGATAGATCGGTGAGTGCACCGATCAATTCAGACTGCTCGAAGGAGTGGCCGGGCGCGGGCGGCTGGTACTGCGGAGGCTCCTGGATCGGCGCCTGGTAGTGTGGGGGAGGCGCGGTGCCGAAGGCCTGCCCGTGTCCAGGGATCAGGAGCTGCTGTGGTGGTGCTGGGGGCGGTACGCCGTAGAGCGGAGAGTGCTGAAACGATGGCGGAGAGTGCTGAAACGATGGCGGAGCGGCGTAGATCGACATGCTGCGTACGGGGCGTTGGCGAAGGCAGCGACGTAGGCGTGCGCAGAGGGCCGCTGCCCAAGGATGCCGGGAAACCTGCCAGCAGAGCTGGAGGCGGGCCAGGCATGGACGTAGCCGGCCCACGGGCGCTGCTCGGTGTAGTTCGGCGAGGACGCGCCATTGGTAGTGTAGCCTCCACTGTTGGTGACGCTCTTGCGCTTGGTCTTCCCTTGGTTCGGGGAGGGCGAGGCGGTGCCGTACTACGGGCCATACGCGCCGATGCCACCATGCATCGATGGAGGCCGAGGGGCCCCACCTCCGAAGCCGTGGTGACCACCGCCACCGCCGCCCCCTCCTCCACCGCCACCGCCATGTTCGAGGGCGATGAGGGCAGTCTGGGAGGCGACGCGTTCAGACGCGCGGGCCTGCATCTCATCGAGGAGGAGCGCGTTGCGGGCATCATCGAAGGAGGTGCTCCGGGCCGCAGCGAGGAGAATCTTACCTGTGACGTGGTGGCGGTCAGTGAGGCCGCGGACGAGGACGGTGACGAGGGCGTCGTCGCTGACCGGCTGATTGACGCTGCGGAGGGCGTCGGCGATCGTCTTAATCCGCGCGTAGTACTGGGCGATGCCAAGGCTGCCCCGACGCTGATCGTATAGATCGGAGGTCAGGTGGACGACGCGGTAGCGCTTGTTGTTGAGGAACACAACAGCGAGGGTGAGGTAGAGCTGTCGGGCCGTCTTGTCCTGGTCCATGATCATCCCAGTGAGTTCCGGGGAGATCGAGACATAGATCCAACGCTTGAGGATCAGGTCGATGGTGTGCCACTCGATGTCGAGGCGGGAGGGCGTGGCGTTTGACAACAGGTGGTCGAGAACGCCGTATTCAGCGACGGCGAGCTCCATCAGGTTGCGCCACTGGGTGTAGGACCCCGTGGAGAGCTCCAGGGTCCGGGTGATGATGTTCTTGATCTGGATGCCGCGCATCTGGTAGGAGATGGAGATTACAGGGGGAGCGAAAGTAGGGGGCGAGATGACCTGGGTAGAGGGGCCGGCGGAGAGGGCCGGCAGGGTGGGGAGACCGGTGGAGACGGCCGACATAGGGGCAGTAGTCGTGGCCGGGAGACTGACGGAGAGGGCCGGTTCGGGGAGGCAGGTGGAGACAGTGGGCGCGATGGAGTTGTTAGCCATGGACCGCCATGATACCATGCAAGAGATATAGACATGCAAGAGATATAGAGAGAAGAGTTTGGTGTCCAACGCATGGACTGTTGTACATATTCATTGATCAACTGTACAAGCTTATATACAAGAGTACAGGAGAGAGGAGAGAACACACGCACGTACACAGCTGAACTAGGATGAACGCTTGAACGTTGTGCATGCGATATGGGCGCGTGCATGAATAGGAGAGAGGGCGATGCCCACGGCAGTACAGGGACTGAGTCTTCGGTCTAACACTCTCTGTCTCGTGTTTGGGAAAACAGAAAACCAGTTCACAGTGGCACAGTGTACGGAGGAAAAAGTAGTGGATCAATTTTCTTGTTAGGATATTTCTGATATGAATGGAAAAGATAGAAAAAAGATGGTTTTCTCTTTTGAGCACAGATCTCCAAGCATTCAACGGTATGAGATGCTTCCTCCACACACGCTGGGTTTGTTCGCTTGTGAGGAGTATGGACACATGCTTCACTTCAGCTTGGGACTGAACCCAACGACGCAGGCGGAAACATATACTTCCATCCAAATGCTTAAGACATAATTTTTTAAAAATGAGCAAACTTTTAGAAAAAACTATCAAAAACTATTCTACTACATAGATACCATGTGAAAATATGTTTCATGATGTATGAAAGGTTACGGATTACGTATTATAAATATTAAAATATTTTTAAAAAACTTGGTCAAACTTTAGTTGGTTTAACTTTTAAAAAAAGTTATATGTCTTAAGACTTGGAACGGAGGTTGTATAGGAGTAGAATAAAAATAAAATAAAAGGATGGACTTCGTTCCGTCATAGAGGATTTGATCTCTAAACCAATCGGTAGAAGAATAGGGACGTGGTCACTGGAAATAGAAGAGCGGGCTCGTTTTAAACTGGATCAACGCCGGGAATTGGATGACTACTAAAACTGCAGAAAACTGTAACTGTTGACTGAAACTCGTCGTCAGGTTAGCAGAAAGAAAACAGCAAAAAGGGTGTTCGACTTAAGGACCGGTGAGGGATTAATCTGCCGAGCTACCACCGCGGATCTGAACGTGGTTCCATCAGGTCAAGATTAGCTTGATTTGTCAAGTAAGGGCGTCGGAGTTAGACAAAAACTTCTCGGAGGTCGGATAATTTCCTAAAATCCACCGGGCCCGGCTGCTAACACATGTCCCTCAAAAGAGTCTTTAAATCCCGTTTTTGCTATAAACATATCCGTTTTTGCTATAAATAGTTTCGTTTTTGCTACATGTAGTTCAGTCTAAAAAATACAAAAACAGAATGGACCTCACCGGAGATTTTGCCGGAGATCTCGCCGGCGTGTAGCAAAAAGGTTGTGCTAATATAGCAAACCCGATCTCACCGGAGACCTCGCCGGAGATTTTCGCCCGAAACCTCGCCAGAGACCTTGAGGAAAAACTTTGCGCTAGTGTAGCAAAATCGGAAAACAACTGTAGCGAAAAATTTATACTAATATTGCAACAATCGATATCGCTAGAGCTGACTTCATCAAGACATCGCTGCAGACTCGTCGAGGACCTCGTAGCAAAAACATTGTGCTCTTGTAGCAGAACCATAAAACATTTATAGCAAAAAATATGTACGGATATAGCAAAACTGATTTGTACATAGATCATAGTACCACTCCGAGAATAGAGAAAAGTAGCAAAACAAATATGAGTATGTAGCTAAAAATATATACAAATGTAGCAAAAATAAAACCGAAAAAAACTAAGGCCGTAGCAAAGGGCTTGCAGAGAAGGGAAGGGAAATAGCACATGGGCCGCCATGGCCACGTTCGCACCTTCTATGACCTCCCTCCCTCTCGGCACTTGCAGCACTGCCCAATGGGCAGAGGAGAGGATGGGGTGGGAGGAGGACGGGGCGTCGGCGGAGACGCGTGGCGTCTCTGACCACAACCACCATGCCAACTCCCATGGAGAAGCACGCCAGGGACTCGAGGTCGTCGTCATCTAGGAGCTGGCGGAGATCGATGGGGGTAGGTGCTGAGAGAGGTGCCCATCTTGGGGCGGGCGAGGGAGGGGGTTGGGACAAGCTCCGACCGGCGGCAGGGGGTGGGGGGTGGAGGACACGCTCCGGCCGGTGGGGCTACCCCTAGGTGGCGAGACGATTGACTGGAGAAGAACAAACACATGAGGAAGAAGATAGAATTGATAAAGTTCGTGGGACCTACCTCGGGCGAGTGTCCCTGTGTGCTCAACGGTCGCGTGACCCGACCCGGGGGATGAAAATCATGGGATCCCGGGGGTATTGTATCATTTTCCAAAAAAATGAGGGCGACATGCGCAGACTGAAGAACTAAAAACTATTGGCCAAGTCAGTGCGATGCAGCGCACTTTGGAGGAGATTTGCGAGCGACTCGCTGCACATATTTGGGTGACGTTTGAAGATGGAGAGAGCTGCACATACTGGGTACAACAGTGCGTGAAGATATGGACCTGAGGACGACGGAGGATGATGGGGATATGTCGAGTGGGGTATACCCAGCAGGACGATTCCCATTGGCCCATGCTGCTAGCGAGTGGGTCTGCAGGACGGCGACTGGATCAAGACCCAACAAGGAGACATGCAACTGAAAGCTGAAGGCCCAGAAGCGTAGCTAGACCCAGTCGGATTAGGTCAAACACCCTCCGAGTCCTTATCCTACTCGGTTGTAGATCTGTAAACCCTAGCAAGGTGACTATATATAAACCTCCCTAGGGTACGCATAGAGGACACATTCCATCATACACCCCCTGCGACTCGCCGCCTAGCCGTCGAGCTCGCCCTTGTACTCTCTCATCAATACAATCTAGCAGGAGTAGGTCTTTACCCCCCGGAGGGCCGAACCTGGGTAAAACCCTGTGTCTCCGCCCTCACCTCGAACCACAGATGGCTGGCCGCCCTTGCCCCTCGTTCTACTACTCGCTGCCAATTGCAGCATCTGTCGTGGCCATTCCCACGACAGTGCCGCTCACCGTGGGGCCTAGCCGGTCAGGCCTGTGTTTTGCGGCGAGATCCAATTTACCAATCAACGAGATGATCGCCACCGGCCGCATGATCTCCATCAGCGAGATCCTCTAGATCTTGCCAAGCAGCTACGTCCCGGCGGAACGCACCGTCACGCACAACGTGATCATGCCAGCCGGCACGATCAGCCTGTTCGTCGGCTTCACCGACATCATCGTCTTGGAGAACTCGGCTCGCATCCGCGAGTCGCCACCGCGCGATCAGCTCTCTGAGAGTCAGGTCCGCACCATCCACCGCCTCGCCTCCGAGTACGGCTCGGCCAACAATGACGTGGCCGAGACCAGCATGGCCGCGGACGACGTGGCCCTCAACGACGACGCTGACTCGGTGGCACCGGCGTCAGTCGCCGGATCCATCGTCGCCACGTAACTCGCGGGCTCCATCACCCAGGTCTCCAGCGTGGGGGACTTCGAGGACCCTTCCATCCTTGCGATCATTGACTCCGACTCTGGATCGGAGAACTCCGGCGACCTCCACGCTGGATCGGGTCGCTTCGTCGCGACCTACATGGCGAGTGGCACGAGCGCCCCGCAAGACCCCTTCTCTATGCCGATCCCGCCGACCACGATGGCGATGGAGGTCGAAGAGCTCCGCCTGCGACTGGAGGAGGCGGTTCGCAAGGAACAGGCCGAGCGCGAAAAATTTCGCCTCGAGCAAGAAACGGCACAGGAGCTCTCGCTCTACCACCAGCTCCGCATTAGGTCGCGCCTGAACCCCACCGTTCAGGGCCGCGCCCTGAACTTCAACGATGAGAACGACCCGCCCCGCATGGCCGACTGCGTGGCCTGCGAGAACGCGCCACCAGGAGGAAGTGCCCAGCCGCCACCAGGCGCAACGGCGAACGGTGCCCCCCACCACCGCTCGGTCGCACGCCCCCCTCAGACAAGCCAAGGATCATGTTCTCCCTGCAAGAGCAGGACGCGAACGGCCTCCCGCCGTTCTCCACTCTAGTGGACAACGCCATCGTGAGTCGAGCCGCGGTCGCTAGACTCAATGTGACGGGGGAAGGCACGCTGCAGATCCAGTACGCCAAGGCCCTACTCGCCAAGGCTGTCGAGCAGCAAACCGCAGGCACCGATTTGCAGGGGCGCATGTACTCCCACTCTTCAGGAAGCAGGGCGGTCTCGAGTGGCCACCCAACTATGGCTAATACTCTCAATTGCCCACCACCCGATCCCCTTCAGCTCCAACCATGGCCCACGAACACGGCACTCTCCACCAACGACCCACGCCCGACGAACAATATGGTCGCTGCCAACAGGCAGCCAGTCGACGCGCGGACCCACATCATCAACAACCAGAGCTGGCGCGCACGCCAGCCCGACGACCTGAGGCACACCCTCACGAACCGCTGTGACAGTCGAGTCGCCCCCCCAGTGCTTCGGACCAATGATCTAAGGCGAAAAATACCCGGCGAACTTCAAAGCGCCAAAGGGGATCGAGAAGTATGATCCCTCGTACGACCTATCCGTGTGGCTGGACACGTACCTCATGGCGACGGGAATCGCCGGCCACACGGACCTACTCACCGCTCGCTAGCTCCCCCTGATGATGTTGGGAACGAGCCAACAATGGATCAACACCCTCCCCACGGACAACATCGACTCCTAGGAGGATATGCGCAACGCCTTCGTCAAGCACTTCAAGGGATACTACACCCGCGTCACCACCATCGAGGACCTGGAGCGATGCGTCTAGGGACCCCGCGAGTCGACTCGCAGCTGGGTCTAGTGGGGGAAGGACCTATGGTTCAACGCGGCCGGCATCCACCCGGACACGATGATACATTGCTTCAAGACCTCGTGCCGCTACGAGCCCTTGGTCGCCAAGCTCAAGTGGGTGTACAAGACACTCTACAACATCCCAGACCTCCTCGAGATCTCTAAGCGGTACGCGGAGGAGGACCCAAACCAAGAAACCGATGACGAGTCGGGTGGCAACCGCCGTCCAAGCGGCCACGACAACAGGAGGCGACCCGAGCTACGCTACAGCAATACTCGCCTCACGGGCAAGCGCCGCGGCGACGGTCGAGTCGACTTCGTTCCCAACTCCGCCTATGAGCCACGCGAGCCCAAGAGCTTCCGCCGCGACGGAGGCCAGCACCGCGACAGCGGAAACTACAAGGCGAGGCCGAAATTTGACCCCGCAGATATCCTCACCCAGCCCTGTGTGTTCCATGACAGGAAGGGAAGCCCGCCATGCACACGACCGCCAACTGCCACTCCCTAAAGGAGATCGAGAAGGCACAGCGCGCATGGGAGGATCCCAACAACCACCCGCCAAACGGCGGGGCATTCAGCAATGACGTGGATCGCTCCACACCTTCACCGGGTTCAGCACCAAGCGCGAGAAGAAGGTCATCGCCCGCGCCGTCGCTGTCAACACGGTATCCCAAGTCGGCGTCCCCCGCTTCCTCAACTGGTCCGAGCAATGGATCACCTAGACCCGCGAGGACCACTCGCCACATATCGTATATCCGGGGCGAGTCGCCTTGGTAGTCAAGCCCAAAGTGGGCAACTACTGGCTCCCCAAGACGCTGATGGACGAAGGGATCTCCATCAAAATTCTCTACCTGGACACGTTCAGGCGACTGCGGCTCCCGCAGTCGATGATCGAGACGACCTACACCACCTTCCACGGCACCGTCCCCGGTCGAAAGGCGTATCCGATCGGCAAGGGGACGCTGCCAGTCACCTTCGGCACCCCAGCGGAAGTCCGCATCGAGCGGATCATCTTCGAGCTGGTGCCCTTCAATAGCCCCTACCATTGCGTCTTGGGGTGGCAAGCATTCGCCAAGTTCATGGCAGTGCCACATTACGCGTACAATGCGATGAAGCTCCCAGGGCCGTGCGGTATCATCACCGTCCACGACGACCCCGACATAGCCGTGGAGTGCAAAGCCAAGAGGGCCAAGCTCGCCGATGCCGTCATCGCCGCAGAAGCCAACCATGCGGAGGAGCTCGCCAAGTACATGAGCGGGGTCAACAATGACGACCCCACAATACTCAAGAAGCCCAACTCGGAGAACGGCGGCTCGACCGCGTTTGAGGCGACCACGCACACGCGCTCCGTCGAGATGGCCCCAGGCGACTCCAGCCAGACGGTGATGATCGGGACGGGCATGAGCCCAGCATAGGAAGGCGCGCTCATCGAGTTCATACGTGAGAATCGGGACATCTTCGCATGGAAGCCTTCCGACATGCCTGGTGTCCCGAGGGAACTCGCTGAGCACAAACTCAACGCCGACCCCAAAGAGCGACCCATCAAGCAGTCGATACGGCCCTTCAATGAAGAGCGCCGCCGAGCAATCGCCGAGGAGGTGCAGTGTCTACTCGCTGCAGGCTTCATATAGCCAATCAAATACTCCAAGTGGCTGACAAACCCAGTCCTGGTAGAGAAGCAGAACGGGACCTGGAGAATGTGTATCGACTACACAAACCTCAACAACGCCTGCCCAAAGTAGCAGTTCATCCTCCCGTGGAACAATCAAATCATAGACTCGGCCGCGGGCTCAGAGTCACTATGTTTCCTTGATGCCTACTCTAGTTACAACCAGATCAAAATGGCAGTCGAGGACGAGGAGAATACGGCGTTCATCACGCCATTCGGAGCATTCTGCTATACCGCCATGACATTCGGCCTCAAGAACGCTGGAGCGACCTACCATAGGTGCATGCAGGAGTGCCTTGCGAGCCAAATTGTCCGCAACATCCACGTCTCGACGACATGGTGGTAAAGTCTACTCGCCAGGGTGATCTACTCGCCGATCTGGCTGAGACCTTCGCAAATCTGCGGAGGTACAAGATCAAACTAAACCCAGGGAAGTGCACCTTTGGCGTACCTATAGGACAGCTGCTGGGGTATGTAGTCTCGAAATGAGGCATCGAGGCGAACCCCATCAAGATCAACACGATCGCCCGACTCGGCAAACCCGAGTTCCTGCGCGATGTCCAGAAGCTGGTTGGACGAGTCGCGGCTCTCAGTCGCTTTATCCCCCGGCTAGGCGAGAAGGAAATGCCTCTCTACCGCCTAATGCGCAAGAATCCCACGTTATAGTGGGACAAGGAGGCGGACTACGCGCTGCACGCACTCAAGGAAGTGCTACTCGCCGCCCCCGTCGACAAGGATCCCATGCTCGTCTACGTCGCGGCTTCCGAACGAGTCGTCAGCGCCGTCATGGTCGTCGAGCGACCAGAAGAGGGCAATGAGTGCCCGGTGCAGCGACTTGTCTACTACATCAACGAAGTCCTCACCGAGTCGCGCCAGCACTACCCGTAGTACCAGAAGCTGGTATATACGGTCTTCCGAGCCCAGCGGCGACTGCCGCACTACTTCCAGGAGCACCCAATAACGGTCGTCTCCTCAGCGCCGTTGCAAGACATCATCCACAACCGCGAGGTGACTGGGCGAGTCGCCAAGTGGGCCGTCGAGATCGGAGTCCACAACATCAGGTATGAGTCCCGCAAGGCAATCAAGTTGCAAGCCTTGGCGGACTTCCTCGCCGACTGGGAGGAGGCGCAGCAGCCGGAGGAGCTGCCGTACCACCACTACTGGTCTCTACACTTCGACGGGTCCAAGAACGCAGATGGCGCAGGGGCAGGGATCGTCCTCACATATCCAAAGGGTGACAAGCTGCGCTACGTCCTATACCTCGACTTCACCCCGCTGCACCAACAACATGGCCGAGTACGAGGCCCTCCTCCACGACATGCGAGCAGCCAAGGAGATGAACATCAACCGTCTGCACTACTATGGTGAATCCGATCTCGTCGCCGGACAAGTTGCCGGTACCTGCGACGCAGTTTCCCCCTACCATGGCGGCATACCGCCAAGCAGTGGACCAGCTGGGGGGCCACTTTGCCGGTTACTCCGTCGAGTGGATCGACCGGTGCAAGAACGAAGAGGCCGACGTCCTCTCTTGCGTCGGATCGACTCGTCTCGCGCCACCCGTCGGTGTCTTCCTCGACACCATCACCAAGCCGTTTGTCTCTCCCCTGAGGGAGATCGACATCGGGATACCACTGCAACCAGAACCAGCCTTGGTCGCCATGGTCGCGGAACCAAGCGACTGGACCACGCCATACGTCGCCTACCTAGAGGGAGGAACCCTACCCGCAGACGAGACGAAAGCCCGCATGATAGTATGCCGCTGCAAGTCCTTCGTCATTATCAACAGCGAGCTCCACAAGCTCAGCGTGACCGACATGTTCCAACGCTGCGTACAACCCACGGAAGGTCATAAAATCTTCCAAGACATCCACGCCGACGACTGCGGCCACCATGTTGGCACTCGGTCCATGGTCGCTAAGGCCATGCGACACGGCTTCTACTGGCTCACCGCACACACTGACGCGGTTGACATCATCCAACGCTGCGTCGGGTGCCAGAAGTACGCCAATCAGACTCACGTGCCAAGCTCGGCGCTCAATACCATCCCCATCACCTGGCCATTCGCCGTGTGGGGCATGGAAATGGTGGACCCTTCAAGAATGCCTCCTCCGGCTACACCCACCTCTTAGTCGCAGTCGACAAATTCACAAAGTGGGTGGAGGACAAGCCAGTCCACAAGTGTGACGGGAAGACCGCCGCCAAGTTCCTACGCGAGCTCATCTATTGCTACGGCTTCCCGCACAACATCATCATGGACAACGGCACCAACTTCGCCAAGGGGGCCATGGACGAATTCTGCGAGGAGCACAACATACGACTCGACCTCGCCTCAGTCGCCCACCCGAGTCCAACGGCCATGCGGAATGCGCCAACCGGAGCATCCTCCACGGCCTGAAGCCACGACTGCAAGTACCCCTCGAGTGAACCCCAGGGTGGTGTGTCGAAGAACTCCCCTCCGTCACCTGGGGCAACCGTACCTCCATCAATAGGTCGACCGGCTTCACCCCCTTCTTCATGGTGTACGGCGCTGAAGCCGTCATGCCGACGGACCTCGAGCACGACTCACCATGATTCGTCAACTACGCGGAGGCCGACAATGAGCTCGCACGCCAAGACAGAGTCGACCAGCTCGACGAAGCACGCGACCTAGCTCGCTCCCGCACCGCCATCTACCAGCAAGGACTCCACCGCTACCACAGCCACCGAGTCCGAACCCGCACCTTCCAGAAAGGCGACCTGGTCCTCCGGCTGATCCACGACAAGAAGGGCATGCACAAGATCTCTCCCTCGTGGGAGGGACCATTCGTCATAGGGCGAGTCATGGGCAACGATGCCTACTACCTCATTGATCTACGAGGCAACAGACAACTCGGCGTCAAGCGGCCATGGAATGTAAACCTCCTAAGTAAGTTCTACACCTAGAACTCCAACATGTACTCCCCCCCACTATGAAATAAAGAAGATCGATTCGCACAAATGGTGTCCACTCTCCGTATCTTGTGCCACTCACACTCGTAAGAACAGCGTCACGCTAACCGCGGAAGTCAACCTTTGGTACGCGACTAGCACAGCTAAGTAGTGCGATACAAGGGCACCGACAAAATTCGGGCCTTGTGTCGTCCACGAAAACGCCAACCCGGAGCCCCATCGGAGTCGCCTCGCTCGACTGGCATGCCGGGCCAAGACAATCGCACTCGCTTCTCACAACGACCCAGTCCTCCACATCCTTAGTGCAACGACTCGAATAGTTAAGTACCCCGCTCAAGGACTGACGCTAGTCCAAACCCACGCATCCAGGGAAAACACCAAGTATGAGAGCACGTCCTGGACTTGCCACGCGACTGATTCTCCGAGTCAGGTGGAGCGACGCGCTAAGTACAATGCGCCTCGTCCTCACCTACCTTGGGCATTCGACTAGAACGGCTAAGTACCACGCTCGGGGACTCGTCCAACCGACCCCGTTCGCGCTCGGAAAACGGCTAAGTACGGAGCACCCCTTGGGGTCGCCTCGCGTCTGGCTTTCCAAGACACGGCGAGTCGACCTCAACTAACTAACAGTATAACAATAAACGTACACACAAAGAAACAAGGTAAACCCCACAAAAGGGCGGACGCGCTAGGGGACTCGCATAACCAAACAAATCACAATCAAAGCAACACTGACAAAAGCATCCATGCTTTCCTTATGGCAACAAAATCTTGTTCCCTTACAAGGGCAGGCACATTTTTCTTTACAATTAACGCTGCTCGGAAAACTATCCTACTCTGCAGGCTTCGATGATGACGTGCCACCACCTCCACAAACACGGATGAAGGTAACCACAGGTTCGATGGGTACGTCGTCAGAGCGCCCGCCATGACTGCTCGGAACGGCTGCTCCACCTTGAAGTCACGGTTCGCTGGCTCGGGGTCGTTCGGGGCAACGATCATCTCCTGATACGGAAGAAGATTACCCATCGCCAACACCCGATCGGAATAGACCGCAGCCTGACCGGTGAGCTTCAGCACATTGGAGATCTTGGCTATGCCAGTTGACGATGGTTACCCGCTGGTGACGTCGTCGAGGTCGAAGTCATCGGGGAAGTGTGCGAGCCCAAGGCTCAGCGCAGTCCCTGCTCCACGGAGGAAAGCCGACCGCGACATGAACTCCACAACCACCGGAGCTTTCTCCAGGTAGCGCCAAACCTCGGTGAGCTCGTTGGGGATCACCTCTATTGGAGAAATCTCCTGAAGATATGCACGAATACAAGTCACTGATAAAGCAGCAGAGTCCACCAACATGGTAACACACTGCCGCGCGTCGTACGACTGTGCTTCGGCTTCATCGTCACGGATCTTCCCTGCAAAGCACAAAAAGTTAATGGTCAGAACAGCGAAAAGACGCAGAGGTGACCCGCGCGCTCTGGGACTCGCCAGACCAAGCACACGAAAGCTAACGGATCTCATCAATCAATGGACGACAGATCCCTATAACGACGTCCTGCAGGCTCGAGAAGTCAGTTTGCAGCCCGATGATGAGTGCATCCGACACCTTCCGCTCCTCAGCAGCAGCAGTGATGGCCGCTTTAGCTCTTTCGTCAGCCGAGGTTGCCTCCGCCTTCGTGGCTTTGAGATCTGGCTCCAACTTGGCCACCCTCTTCTCTGCGGCAAACAATGACGACTGGGCGGCTGTCAAGTCGCTCGCCGGGACCAAACCTTCGCGGGCCTTCTCCACCGCGGCCGCATGACCTTTTGCACAAACACAAACATGAGTATGAAATCAGGAAAAACGCCGATGGAGAAGGGCATCTCGAGTTCTTACCAGTAGTCGCTTGAAGTCGTTCGTTCAACTACCACATGGAGAGGAATTCCTTCTCCAACCGATCCTTGGCGGCCAGCCGCTCCGCCGACTCGCGCTGGAGACCCTGCACCTATATGGCAAACATCAACAAAGAATCACAAGACTTCCTAAGCTCCTAGTTGCTGAAATTCAGCGACTAGCCACTTGGGGACTAGGCGATGAAGAAATTTCCTAAGAGCCTAGCCGCTGAAATTCAGCTACTAGCCGCTCGGGGACTGGATGTTGCAAGTTAGCAAAGAAGTAAGAATCTAACCACTGAAATTTAGTGGCTAGATCGTTGGGGACTGGACATACCTGGATGGCCACACCCAGCATGCTGTGCAGCTTGACCGCGTCCACCGACGGGAGCACGAGAGGTGTGTGCCCGCGATGCTTCTCGACCTCCGATCCCAAAACATCAGGCGCCTGGGCCGACTGCGTCGACACGCTCACAGTGGAGGCCCTCTCCACGAAGTGAGGGAAGCTCTCCACTGCTACTCCTGCGGCACTTGTCGATGGGGCCGTCGCCCCGACTGGCGCCACAGACCCCGTCCGTTGCGACTCCACACCCACTACGGCCGTCACGGCCGCACCTGCTCCAGTCGGAGATTCACTTGGGGCATCGACTGGCTCGTCTGAAATCATGAGGACCTCGTTGCCATTCGCCCTCAGCGAGCACCTCGACCTCTTCGCTCTTCCTCTTCTAAGAGGGATCGTCTTCTGCCCTAGCGGCGCCTGCTGGGACCTTAGCCACTGAGAGGTGGCCAATTTTCTTCATGCCAGTCCTGCAAAACGACATTATCAGCAAGCTTACAAGACAAGTTCAAGTCAATCACTCAATGGAATACTTGACGACTGGGATGAAGCACAGAACTGTGCGGATACTCGCCGGTTTCTCAAACTCTGGCCCCAGCTTTCGGCTAAGACCCGTCCCGAACAAACTCGGCGCCCATGACACGGACGCCTTTTTCGAGGATGAAACCGCGGCAGGGAGCTCCCCGACGGTCGACGCAGGTGCTTCCCGTGGCGGCGATGCTCCCGCGGGTGGGGTGGCCCCGAGCCCGGTGACTGCGGAGAAGGGCGGTGGCAGCAACGCCAATGACACTTCATTTTCTACCATGGCCGCATCAGTAGCCGTAGTCGCTTGCGCCACCGCGCTAGCCCCCGCCTTGTCGGCCACGGTAGTCGCTTCAGAGCTACTCGCGGACCGAGGCGGCGACATCGCCTTGGCCAGCCCCTTCTTCTTCTGCGGCAGTTTCTTCTTCGACGGCGTGGCCGCATGCCGAGAAGTGTGCTCGAGGCCCTCGCCTTCGCCCCGTCATGAACCTCGAGGCTCTTGCTAGTCTCGAGATCGTGTTGCCGTTGCCCGCGGGTCTTCCGAACCGCGGGTGCGGCGACCTCCACGGTCTCGTCGTCTTCATCATCATCGTCACCTCCGGTATTGCCTTTGTCGGAGGATGACTCGCTATCGTCCTCAGCAGACTCGCTCGAGTCTTCATCATCGGCGGGTGGAAGACAACCTTCCACCACTTGGAATAGCTATACAAACGAAACACAATCGGTAAGAGCAGTGACTGCAATTCTGCGACTGCGAAATGAACATGCGAAAGTAGACTCACCGGTGGTGCCTGGCGCTTCACGGTGTACGGGGGAATCCCGGCCTTCGAGTCGAGATACTCCGCGGTGGTGATCTTCCTCAACGCGAGAGCATAGTCGTCGGTGCTCCACTCGACGGTGCAGGACTTGATCGCATCGTCCTTGCAATGTACTCGTACATCCAATGGACGCGGCTAGCCAGAGGCACTAGCCGCCGCCCGAGCCAGCAGTTGTAAAAGTTGATGGTTTGGAGGCCCTTCTTCTTCAGGTTGCGGATCGTCATCAACATTTCGTTGACCACCATCCGCTGGTCGTGGGGGAGCTTGGCAACTTGAAACAGACGAGGCTCAGGCCGGTCGGCGTAGTACATTAGAAGAACCTTCTTCTTCATGGGCTCGTCGTCTGGTGTCGACTCGGTCACGTAGAACCAATGCTTCTTCCACTCGTTCACCGCCTTCTTCGGCACCATCAGGTCGAGGAAAGAATCCTTGGACTTCAGCTGGAAGGTGAGGCAGACCGCATCTAGCATCGGGCCGCCTGCCCCTTCGCGTCCGACCCGCCCGTGGAATAGATCTTGCCACAGGGGGAAGTATGGGCGGCAGCCCAGATAGCACTCGCAAAATACCACAAAGATGGCGAGTTGCTCGATTCTGTGTGGCCCCAGATCAGACGGTTGGATGCCGTAGTATGCGCAGAAGCGACGAAAGAAGAGGGAAGTGGGGAAGCCGAGCCCCCTCTCCAGGTGGCCAGTGAAGCAGATGAATTCCCCGGCATGCGGATCCGGTACCACCTCCCTGGCCACGGGAATTCGCCATCTCCCGGCACGGAGGATTCCCGCATCCTCGAAGGATTTCAGCAGTGTCTTGGTGCATTTGGATCTTCCCCATGAATCTTGTGGTGGCGCCATCGATCGGAGGATCTGCGTTCGTGGAGTCGCTCTGGATTGCTCTAGGTCGCTCTGGGTCGCTATGGAGGAATGGGAGATTGGGAGACGCCCGAGATCGGAAGAAATGTAGGGAATGATCGCTCCTCGCCCGTCACTCTCCTTATATAGCGGTTGCTACCCGCCATTTTCGAGGATCTGTTACCGCGCGGTTATTACGCCGATATTACCGTTGGATTACCCAACGGATAGTTTGACCAAGATTGACGGTCCAACTTCATCTACTCGACTCGCCAGCTACGGTGACCCGACTACTTGCCAACCCAATCGCCATAGCTACGATTCGACTAATCGCCGAACCAATCACCGTAGCTGCGATTTGACTACTCGCCGACCCAATCACCATAGCTGCGATTCGACTACTCGACGACCCAATCGCCATAGCTGCGATTTGACTACTCTCTGACCCATTCGCCATGCTGTGATTTGAATGGTCGCTGTTATTGCAGGAGTCCATCGCCGATTCTACTAGGCGTCCAAATTGGACCCGAATACTCCGACTGCCAAAGAACACCTGCGACGAATCAACGACGGCCTCAGGGACTACTGATGGGGATATGCCGAGTGGGGTATACCCAGCAGGACGATTCCCATTGGCCCATGCTACCACCAAGTGGGTCTCTAGGACGGCGACTGGATCAAGACCCAACAAGGAGCCAGGCAACTGGAAGCTAAAGGCCTAGAAGCATAGCTAGGCCTAGTCGGATTAGGTCAAACACCCTCTGAGTCCTTATCCAACTCGGTTGTAGATCTGTAAACCCTAGCAAGGTGACTCTATATAAACCTCCCTAGGGTACACATAGAGGGCACGTTCCATCATACACCCCCTGCGACTCACCGCCTAGCCGTCGAGCTCGCCCTTGTACTCTCTCGTCAATACAATCTAGAAGGAGTAGGTCTTTACCCTCCGGGGGGGCGAACTTGGGTAAAACCCTGTGTCCCCGCCCTCATCTCGCACCGCAGATGGCTGGCCGCCCTTGCCCCTCATTCTACTATTCGCTGCCGATTGCAGCATCTGCCGTGGCCATTTCCATGACAGAGGAGATCGGAAACTTGAAGGTTCTAGAGGGCAACCAGAGGCGCGCGCATGCGTTGGCAGTGCACGATGACACTAGGAGAAGCGGGGGTAGATGGAGTAGAGGTGGAACGGGACGATGGACTCACCAGTAGGGTACTCGGAGGCGGCGACCCCACCGAAAAGATTGAGGATGAGTGTGGTGGCCGTTCGAGGACGTTGACGATCCTGACGCGCTAGTACTCCTTCGCATACTCGCTCCTTTTGGTGGATGAGGGTGGGGAGCGTTGCGGTTCTAGTAGCGCGACAACAAAGGTTGGGGCATAGCGGTACAAGAGGGCGCTTAGCTCATGGAGCTCTCGTCCATGGCGGCGGCCTTTGGCGTTCTTAGGGGAAAATAGAGAGGAACACGTAAGAAGATGTCAGCGACGGTAGGTTGCGGGGAAGGAACCGTCCTAGTGTTCAAGGCTTCAAAGGGGAATTTTATGGAGTAGGGGATTTCATGAGCTGGGCAGGTAGGCTGCGATGTGCTGACGCCGTGGTGGCCTGTGCCTCACGTGCGGTGAAGAGGATAAATGGAGTCAGCTAAAAACGAGAGAACTAGGCTTGAGTTTTCCTCCCTTCCAGCTAGGACAAAGGGATAGGATTTGGATGGGGTTTAGAATTAGATCTAGGCAGGAATTAAAAATGGGGTTTTAGGATTAGAAGATATAGAGGGTTTAGAGCATCTCCACTAGCATTCCCAGGATGCCGAACGCCGAAATTAGGTCCAGACGCCGAAATTTGGCCCAGTCGTGTTCCCAGGAACCTCTTTTCGTTCGGATTCGGGTGTACTTTGGTCCGGACTTCCCAGGCCATTCCCAGGATCCCGGGAACGCTCGGGAATGCCGAACAAAGAGAAAACGAGCATGGGCCAGCTCTGTCAGTGAGAGAAGTCTGCACTCCCGCCCTTTTCTTGCTCCCTCCCGCCTTTCTTCCCCATTCCCCCCACTCCCGCCACTTCGCCGAGCTCCCGCTTGCCATGCCACCCAAGAGTTTCGTCAAATCCAGGTCAAGCCTCGGCGAGGTCTCGGGGGAGAAGAAGGCGAGGAAGCCGAGAGCACAGGCGACGAAGCTGGGCGGCCAAGTCACAGAGGCGAAAGATCACGTTAGACAAACGAAAGGGCATAAAGGAGAGGGAGAAGCTCAGGCAAGAACAAGAGCAGGCGGCAGAAGAGTAGGTGACGATGAGGGCGAACCAGGCAAAATAGGTAGCGGCGTCATGCGCGGCGATGATAGCGGCATCGTATCCCCTCCACTAGGGAAGCCAAGAAAGCATCGGCTAGCCGCACGGATTCTCGCCGATCTCGCTGGCCGGCTTCCAGGAGAGCCAGGCGAACGCTCGGCAGAGGTACTCCTCGTCCCCCGAGTTCGACAGCGGGTTCAACCCGAACATGGGCTTCCCCTGCCCGTGTCGCGCCCTCCTTCGGCCTTCAACGTCGACATCAACATCCCCTACTCCACCTCTTCGGCGTATGCAGGACCTTCAGCGGTGTTGCGCCGCGGCCCACTGCCTATCGGCGGAAGCTCGTCGCAAGCAACCTACAGCGAGGCCGACACGAGCAACATGTTCAGTGGAATGCCGATAGTCCTGCCGGATGGCATGTCGGCCGAGACATACAGGGAGGACATGATCGCCCAAGGCTCATCCTCCAACCCCTCCTTCTTTACGCAAGAATAGTCATGGGATGATGCCGAACACGGCATCGAGTCTCAGGATTTCGCCGACCCCGACACCGAGGAGACGCAGGCCAAACCGACGCAGGCCGATGACGCCGAGGAAGATGCCGTTTTTCCGGCGAAGGGAAAGAAGGGAAAGAAGAAGCAGGGCACGTTGGCGGCCGAAGCGCGGATCAAGTGGACGGTGCCCGAAGACTTCTGTCTCGCCGAAGACTGGAAAACAGTGAGTATGGATCCCGTCACTGGTGCAGACCAAAACTCCGACAACTATTGGAGGCTCGTGAAGCTAGCGTTCGACGAGCGTAGCCTTTGAGACCCGAAGTATAGCAAAATTTATATGGAGCGAGGGGAGAAGGCCATGACCAACCATTAGGGGCTGCGCGTAGCAAGTGGCACAACTGCGTGTAGCAAGTGGCACAGCTGCGTGTAGCAAGTGGCACAACTGCGTGTAGCAAGTGGCACAACATGCGTGTAACAAGTGGCACAGATGCATGGAAGAGGTGGAATGCACAAAAGCCAGTGGGGAAAACATGGACAACAAGGTATTCGCGAACACTAGCCGAATTTATGAAAAACTCAAGCATATCTTGAAACACTTTGTCTTCCATTTTGCAGCTCCTTCGTGCACTGGCTTTGTACCGAGAGGACATCAAGGCGGAGTTCAAGTTCCACCATGTGTTCCACGAGATCAAGCACTGCGAAAAATGGCGGGGTACTCGCCTGAGCCTCGCCAAGAACAAGGACGACATGTACAAGCCGGAGGCCCTTCCCGCTGCTGCCGGCGAAGGAAGGCCGGAGATCGGCCAGAAGAAGGCGAAGATGCTCAAAGCCGCTGGACCTCCCGCCGAGCGTCTCCAGGCTTCAATAGAGAAGTGCATCACCGACACGAGGGCGCACACCAAGAAGAGGGCCAAGAAGAGCGACGAGAGGTGGGCACAGCTCATCGAGACCTAAGGTCAAAAGGTGGCCCTCCTAAAGGCCAACTATGCTACCAAGAAGAGGAACACAGATCTCCAGTTCCTGATGGGTGGCGAGGACATGTCGACGATGAGTTCGCCGGTCAAGGCCTGGTACATGGAGCGCTGCAATGCCATTCTCTAGGAGGACATCGCCAAGATCATGCCTGGCACTGCGCCGACCCCCCCCCCCCCCCCCCCCCCGTGCCAGACGCCACTGCTACGTCGAGCTCCGCTTCCACCTCATCCAACCAGTCGGCCGAGACGCTCGACCCTGCCGCATCGACCACGCTGCAGGAGCTCATCCCCATCGACGACTGAGAGATGGCCGAGCCTTTTTACCCCGTTCTGTAATAATTTGTCGCCAGACATGTTGGGCGTAATTCTGTTGAACACCTTTTGGCCAAGCTCTCGCCGGCGAGAACGATAAAAATTCGAATATGTCGCTATTTTCTCTTCTCCTGGGAACTCGGCCTGGGAACGCGAGTGGGAAATGTAACAGCCCAAGCTTGTAAGATATGTAATTAGTACTTAAGCATTGCATGGATGTGTTAAACTAAATAAAAAAATATTGCATGTGATCAAGTGTGTGAACCAAAGTACAAATGCAAAACACTAAACCCTAGTCCTTCCCCCTTCTCTCTTTGAAACTACCTTCAAATGGTGTTTAAATTTTGAAAGGTACAAAATAATTGGAGCCCAAAAGGAATAAAAGGGCCCCACAATGTTTTACATATTTTACAAAAGCCACTGGTATTTCTGAAATACCCAAAACATATTTGAAAATTGAAAATACAAACAGAAATCAAAATCAGAAAAATAAAAAGGTTTTCTAAGAAAAAAATGGTCAGGAGAGAGAACTAGGCTGCAGCCCAGCAAACCCCTCCCCTCTCTCCCTCTCCCGCAGCCCAGCACCCAGCCCACGCCAGCCCGCTAGCGGCCCGGTATCGCTTCGCCGCTCCCCTGTCGTCTTCCCCACTGACGGCAGGCAGCTCGCTGTCGCCGCCGCGGCCGCCCGATGCCGCCTCGTCGTTGCGATGCGCGCCGCCGACGCTCTAGAGGATAAGACCGTCTACGCCGTGATCCTCTTCCCCTGGACCTCACTTTCCCCTCTCTCTCCCTCTCTGCACAGCGACAGCCCGAACCCTAGCTGCCATGGCTGCCAGCTAGTCGCCGTTGCCGGCCTCCCCGAGCCCATTCGACACCGCCACGAGCTTCGCCTCACTCCGCTTCGTCTCCCTGCAGAAGGAATCAGCGAGCAGCCACCGACCGCTTCCTCTCTGACTCCGACGTGCTCAGTCACACGCCTCGCCGTCGCTCCGGTCACCGCCTCGCCACGCCGTCTTCACCAATCGCCTTGGGGTGAGCTCCTGGTGCTCAAGGCACCCTCTTTTCCCCCTCTAGCCCTCTGTGTCGCTCCCGCGCCGTAGATCAGAGAACATCGCCGCCGTTCGTCGCCGTTGACCAAGCTCCGGTGACCATCCGCGGGCGGCGCCGCCTCTTTTGAGCTTGTCTCGCTCCACTGATTCGAACGAGCTATCCCGCGTGTACCCGTTCGCATCCTAGCGCCGCCAGACGCCGTCGTATGGCCGTTCTCTGGCGAGGCCCGCGTGGCGCCACGGTGGCAGCCAACCTGGCCTAGGCCCCACCTGGCAGCCACAGTGGCTAGAGCCAGCTCCAGTGAGAAAAGCCCTGACCCTGCTTTGCGTGTGTGGCTGCTGATGTGGCTTCGGCCCCACCAGTCAGTCACTGTGGGTAGGTTCATATGTGGTAACAAAAGCCCTGGGTTGTATTATGACGTCAGCCTAATGTAATAAATTGTTTTATTAATTTCAAAAAAGGTTTAAATATTGTAAAATCAATAACTAATTATCTATAAGTCAGAAAAATACAAATAATATATCAAAATGTTCAGAAAAATGAGTTCTACCTATTTAAGCTATAATCATGTATTGCTAATCAACTTTAATGACAAGTTTAATTAGAACAACATAGTAACCCCTCTCATGTGTTTCCAGAGTTTTCCGAGTTAGGGTTTTCAACCCTCAGAACCCCGTTTAAATTGCCAAGTATGCCTTAGGGTTTCATTTAAATGCAATTCAACTTGTCATATCATCATCCTTGTTTGAGCATTGCATTGATGCCATGTCTTGATTGTCGCCTTTGTTTCCGGTATTGGTTCTTCGTGATAGGATCCGAACCCGAAGCTGAAGTCAACAACACCGAAGATCCGTACCTGTCTACTGACGGACAAGGCAAGCGTAGCCTCTCATTCTGAACCTATGTTTTATAAAGTATATTACTTTCTTGCTATGATGCACACGATTCCAATGTGGTCTTTCGTTAGTAGCTAGTGTTACCTATCTGCTGCTCTGTTTCCCTTTTGTAGCCTTATATTCCTGATCCACTACTCCTAGCTTACCTAGGTCTGGCATATGAGAGTTGCTAGAGATTCTGAGGTTGACAGCTTAGCCATGCATAGTATCAATGTTTGATCTATCCGAACAATGAATGAGAGGTGCCAGAGAATCTAGAAAGGTAGGAGGTGGTGACATCATCGAAGGAGTTAACTAATCATGCTAAGGCTTGTATGGGAGGCCATGTTGGGTGTGGTTTTGTAGTCCCATGCTCGCCACCATTAGGACCCGAGTTCTTGCCTCTTGAACCAAGACGAGCGTACAACCACACGGGGCCTGGAAAACCCCACGAGCAACTAACTTGCGTAGTAGATTCCATGAGTCACATAGTTCGGGCTTTCCATCTGGCATACGCATTGAAAACCTTTTCGAAATGAGGGGGTGAAGGAGGTGCATCATAACAGGTAGGGAAGCGTGGACCGGGTTGCTTGGGGTCGATGGAGCCCCTGGTGAACCAACCTCGCCTCACATCTTTAGGGACCGGCTTCGGGACTTGACCCGTTACGGCGGAACCATCCCTAGGGCATGACTCATGGTCTCGGCGAAAGCAGGGTAAAGGTCGTGGTCAACCACCCTCTGCCAAGGAAGAGGGCTAATAGTTTGGCATTAAGAGTAGGTTGGTACGTGCGGGTAAAGTTGTACAGCCCTGCAGGGTATTAATATTTTCGAAAATCCGTGTTCACGGTTATGAACGACTTGGGAACGGACGTGATGATCATAGAGAACTCTAACCTAAGTAAAACTTGTTGATCCACGTGTGCTTAAGGATTGAGGGGGTGATCCTAGATAGGAGGTTCTGATGAAGCTGGTGGTTGCCAAGATGTGATGAACAAGATGAAGAGGTCGCTATCTTATCCTTTTTTTAAAAGATTCTGAGTAGACGAGCCTCTTCTCTCTCTCTTGTTTATAAATAAAGATTGCTTTCCGCAAAAGAAAATCCAAAGAAAGCCTTTCTAGCCAGAGCATGTAGATACTAGGTTATCTAAGTCTTGCGGAGTACATTCTCGTACTCAGCCTTGCGCCATTGTTGTTTTTCTACAGAGGATCTGGTTGCAACTGAAGAAGGCTTCTACGTTGACATCGACGAGTAGTTGGGGGTCCCAGGTAGCAGCCTGAGGACTATGGGATGGACATCGCTTTTGTTTATGGAATCTTAGGCCTTTTGCTAAGTTGTTGTGTAGAATAACATAATTTTCTTTCGCTGTATGATGTAATGTTTGGTCTATGACCTCTGGTTTGTAATAACTCTAATATCTTACTCTATTAAGAGTTTAAACTTATGTTGTTGAATCCCTGTGTTCTATAATGTTACTGAATCATACTGTGATCTTCCGTGTTTGGGAGTTGAACTTATCTTAGATGGTAATCTGAGGTTAGTTTAACCCTAACCCCGGGGGTGCTACAGGAAACCCGATGTTCCCAGGCCGAAACCGAGTTTCGTCCGGTCAAAAAAAGGTCCAGATTTCGACCTGTAAACGCCCAACGAGTGGGGATGCTTTTAAGGATAAACGATATAGGGATATTTGTTGAAAAATAAAAGAAATCTTTTAGATAGGTCTATATATAGGATATATATATGAGGTGTTTTATGGAAGGTTAAAGGGATAGATTTTAAAAAGAAGACAAAAGGGAGAATATTATAAGTATGAGTATACACATAGGAAAGGCGAAGGAAAAAGATGATGAAGTAGGAGGAAAAACAACAAGCCAAATGCAAATAAAATGGAGAAGTGGATCATATGAGGATGTATACATGGGCAAGATTTAAAATGCTAATAATCCAATAAGAAGCCCACATATATAAGATGGAATAAAAAGGAGATGAGGATGATATTATTAATATGTTAGAGATAGGATGGAAATAAAGAAAGATTCCCTCAACTCCAATTCGGTATTACAACAATTTAATAAGAGCCAAATAAAATTTATAGCAAGGCACAAAAGAAATGCAATAGTAAATATGATGCAAGACATGTGGGATGCATGATGATGTCATGTGATGCAGAAAAAACAATCAAATTTTTTTTGTAATATTTTCCAGGCATTACAACACATCGTGCAAGCTCCATAGTGGTGGAACAAAATGGCAAAGAATCAACTAGAGGCATATTTTCCGAACATGGGAAACAAAACTGTCAACACCCGGATTTTTAATCCCAGATGCCTGTTATGCCATACATCGCAATGCCATGATTACCATTTTTGCGAGACATAACAGAATTGGATACCGTAGTACATCATCCATTACAATGGTACATAAGTTCTTACACAAATAGGGATCTCATGATCCAGTTCTTAATACGACTTCAAGCAGCGGAATACGTAATAATAACGATAGCGTAGGCGAAGCTCCATCTTCGGGGTCACAGGAAATGCTGACGATGGGAGATGATCCTAGTTGTCGTAACCTCCCTGGGTCCATCCTCCAGGTACTCCTCTTCATAGTCTGGCCATGGGAATAGCCAGGGACAAAGCCATGAGTACTCTTTAAGTACTCGCAAACTAATACTAACAGGTAAAGTGTTTTTTTTGGATAATAGGACACTAGGCTCTAGGGTTGTTTTGCAAAATCCAGTTTTATCTCTACTAAGTTCCAAAGCTAGTCACAATTTTATAACTCTTAAGTGGGATCTTGTAACTCATGTCACAATTCTGTTATGGTCAAGTCAAAGTCTCAATTCATTTCACAAGTCATTTTGAAAAGTCTGATGGGGGAACAGTATGGCCACTCCAACTGTCCATAACTGCGGACGTGGCGATTTGAATAGTTTGACACTCTGCAGAGATTGTACACTTTCACCACAACATTCGATACATCTGTCAGGAACAAATCCTGAATTCACCATACTCAGTATGCGGATAATCAATCCTAACCTTTCAATTACACGCCCTAGTATAAGCACCTCTCCTGTGAGTTTGGCCTCCCAACCATGACCAACTGTCATCTTGGGTACTGCACAGGTGGACAATCTTCACAAGGTAGCCTCAGCTCAGACCTTGGCCGTGAGGAACTAATACTAAGGTATATAAGTTTCCAGTCAAGCCCTACCCAATCTTCGGGTATTGTGGTTGTACGATAAAACTGGAATGGTATCGCATCCAGACAACCATCAGTTTTATAGAAGGCTAAGGCTCATGCCTCAATATTTTCATCACCAAAATCATCAAGTGTTCGGAAACACATGTCCAAAACATTTCAATAGAATGATCCATCATTCCAAGGTTTTCATAACCATTTTCACCAAGTATTCCCATCTAAAGTCGATCAAGTTTTATGGTTAGCACTAGCATCTACAAGTGGGGGTAGTACTAATGAGGGGTGGTAAACTAGTGGAGTTTCAACTAAGTACAACCTTATATCTTAGGATGATATCAAGGTTTCTAACTTAGGCCAAATTTTATGCTCTTTATGCAACCTTCAGATAACTTTCTAGTAACTACGAAACTCTTAAGCAAACTCTAAGTAAGAGCTTTGGTAAAGAAATAAAGTAAGAAGCTTGCAAGTAAAACTAGGATTGGTTTATCAAGTGGATATGATCACATATGCTTAAGGCATATAGTGGGCATAGTAACAAGTAGTGGTTTGCATAGGTATAGTCTCAGCTTGCACATTCAACTAGTAGTATTAGGCTTGCATCAGTGTCAATATAAGCTTGCTAAATTGCAAGTGTTAGCTTTCAAGGTTACTAGCTTGCCTTGTGCAGAGCAGTGGTTGAAGTCCTCCTCGGCTTCTTCTTCGTAGTATCCTCCTTCCTCCTCTTATCCTTGGTCGGTACTAGCGTCTATGAACAAATACGAGGTACACAATCACCAAACAATACTTAACTACTTGCAATCATCACACACAAGGGTCCTATAGATGATCTAGCATCATCTCGAACATTACAAGGTTAAGGCTTGGTTTAATTCCTTTTATTTTTAGAAACGTAATTTCTACTCATTGAAAAACTACTTAAGATTTAATATTCTCCAAACCAAACATGGGATCATGTTGACACATGTCATCACCACATATTGTAGTCCATGGGAATGTGATTTAAAGTGGTGTCACAATTTAATAAGGTTTTACCCTTTTATTTTAATTAAATAAAGTGACTAGAAATGCCTATGTAGCATTCTTTTATTACTTGAACATTATTTCTATAAGTAAACCTATATATTTTTATATATATTCTGAAAGGTATGGTTCAATGCAATTTTTGAGAGTTGGAATCAACTCAAAAGCTATTATGGTTTAAATTTGAAAAATGTTTGAATGCAGAAAAGCTTCTGCCTTGTTATTTTTACTAAGGATGATCTACGGATCCAAGTGACTTGAATCCAACGAGCTTGGATTCAGCATTCACAGACCTTTCCAACGAAATTGGTTTCATTCAAAATGGTGCACTCAATCTATCTGGATTGATTTTTGAGAATGGGTACAGAAGTGTGTTTGAATTAAAAAGAAAAAGATCTAATTCAAATCACTAGGCTGCGCGGGAAAAGATAATGGGCTGGCCTGCTAAGCGCAGTGCTCCCGCGGGCTGCTTAAGTGGGTGTCCCCACTCGTCAGTGACACGGGGCTAGGCGAAGCGATATGGGGCAACGTGGGTCGTTTGATCTAATTCTAATCCAACGGCTGGGAGTCATCATCGACGCGAGACAACGCCAGTGAGAACGAAACCTAGCGCGGCTAGTGAGGGGTGCTGGGGGCTCACCGGGGTGCTGGAGAGGGTCGGCGAGGCGGGCGAACGACGAAGTCGACGACGGCGAATCTCCTGGTACCGGTGGCTTCTCCTGGGGCGGCTCCAATCGCTGGCTCCCTTCTTCTCCAGAGGCGGCGGGCTCCGGTGAAATTATGGCGAGGTGGTGCTCGCCTTGCTCTGAGAACGGTGTGGCACGATCAGTAAGGAGAGGGGAGTGAGATGGTGTGAAGAAATAGAGTGGGGTGGCCTCTATTTATAGTCGAGCGAGGGGACCTACGGGGCGCACGGTGAGCTCGTCGGGGGCGATGGTACAGGCGGCTATCGGCATGGGCGAAGGTAGGGGACGGTGCGCTGTCTCCTGGCGATGCTCATCGACATGGTTTTGAGGCGTGGGGCGGTGCGGTTTGGTCTGGAACATGCGACGCTCTACGCGGCAGAGGCGGCGTCTTCGACGGCGTGCGGTGGCTGTGCGTCACAGGGCGGCGAACGGGGATGTCTGGCAGTCTCCTGGGTCGGTGGGGATTGTGTATGCACGCGGCGAGGGCAGCGCGCGGTCTGTGGGCTTCGGTCGAGGGTGGTGCTTTGGCGCACGCTCGGCATGGTCTCTGGCGGCCTGGGCGCGGTCTGTGCGTGTGGTCCAAGTCTTGGCAATGCTCGTGGCTGGGACAGTGAGTGGCGGTGGACAGTGGGCTGCCTCCCAGACCTGCTGGCTAGGCTTGCTGCTGCTCCTAGCTTGCTGTCGACTATGTGGTGGCAAGGGTGTGCTCGGCTGTTCACCATTGATGGCAATGGCAAGCTCACAGTGGTGCTAGTACTTGGTTAATCTTGCTAGATGATCTACTGAGCTGGTTATGAGCTAAATGGGGAACCAGTTAGGCAAGAATCACTGCTCACAATAGTGTTTGATGTTTGTTTGATTTGTGTCTGCAACCTGTTTGATGAAATGGCCGCATGAAATTAAGTTTTGAATTTTGAAATGATTTTTGGTGGGTTTGCTAGATTGGTGCTGGTGAGTCTGCAGATGCTTGGGTTTTGAAAGTTGAGCTTGTTTGAGTGGTTTTTGAAAAAGTGGGATCTTCCCATATGATAAAGATTCAATTTTGAATTGTCATTTAAACTATGTATTTGAAAGTTTCTAGATGATCACAAAGTGGGCCTTGATACTTTGTTATGAGTACATTCAAGGGGTGCAAAGATCCAGAAAAGTTTCTGTTAGGTTTTGAAAGTTTGAGACAGCCAAAGTAGGCATGGGAGTTAAATTGGTCAAAATGACCATTCCTTTTATATATTTGTTTTGATTTACTTGTCTTTAGGAAAAGGGTGGGAAATGTTTTAGATGATGTTTATTTCACCTAAGAAACATTTTACAAGCAATGAAACAATAAAACAAGGTGGTTTAAAAGAATTTCAAAATCAATGCATACACATATGCATGCATTCATAATTTTAATTAGAAAAGTTTTTGTTAACCCTAATTTTGAGGATTAGAGTTTGATGATCCAAGTTTAGTATTTTTGGGATGTTACAAAAACCAACATGAGTAGGGATGTACTTCAGGGTTTGCCTTCTTAGCTGGCACATGAGAAGTCATGTCCTTAGTAAGTGGCAAGAGATCAGAATGACTTTGTTTCTGCAAATCATGATGCAAAAAAAATGATCAATATATTTTAGGGGTCATTTTAAGGAATAAAGCGCCCTTTATTGGAAAAAAAATTGAGAAAAAGCATAGGTTACCGAAATTCTAGCAAATCGGCTGCATACATCAAAATACTTTTCACTTGATAAACACGATTAAGGAATGTCTTCATGCAATGCCTCCTCCATGGGTGGGACTTGCGCATGATGCTAAATGAAATGCACCAAAACCAGTAAATTTTAGGAAATAACACATCAACTTTGCAATGCAAAGAAGGATATGTGCATTAATCTAATACCGAGGATTGGGCGTGTTCCACTTAACAATTTGTTTAGGAAAAATATGCAAAAAATTACCTCTACATTATTCAGCAGAGGCTTGCTCTATGAAATAAAGAGGGGGCCAAGCTTTCCATCCTCATAAGACTCTTGTTGGCAGCATACACTTCCCTATTTTTATTGGACCTTATAACTAATTCCATGACTACATCCATGGTGGTCCCATCTTCTTAATGTGTCATATAGATCTACTATTTCAAATAGCGATCACCTAAACAATAATCCGGATGGTTGTGGACTCACCAGAGATTGCGCTGATGCGATGGAAAGGTGGACGCCGCTGGGTAAAGAAGGTGCATGATGGGAGGTACACAAATGTGCAAAAAATGTAGCAATACTCGTATATATAGAGAGATAGTAGTAACCACAAACTATAGACAAGATGTAAGTAGACCGTCAAGTACTCCCATCTTAATTAACCTAGTGTAATTTAAAGTGGTAGTACTATGAGATGGTGAGTACTAGTAAATAAAAGGGGATTACTTAATTATTAGTGGAATCTACAACCAGCCACCAAAAGCATCATGAGCATGCTCAATATCTAGATTGCAAACTGTTCTTGGTTAAGAACCTAATGTCCAGCTCTAATTACCCAAATCTACAAGCATCTATCCTATTTACAACCAAGCGAGTGAGTTTGAGACATCCGCTAACTTTGTAGCCATATCCTCAACATGCATCTACTGGCGCTCCTGCTCCTCCTCTTCGAGCTCATCGCGGATCTTGAGATGTAACCATAGCGACATCATCATGCGCTGCAGCAAAAGTGAGTGTTGTAGATCTACCTAGTGGATGAACGTGTAGCGCTCACATTCATAGTTGCAAACCAAAAACCTATGGCTGAAGTTCATTCCCTCGAATGCGACGTGGCGACAAGGTGCCGGGGCACAGTCACACCAGAGTGGGAGATCCGTATTGGTATTTATGATGTACCACTCCACGTCTACCATCCATGACGGCATCTAAACGCAGGAAACATAGTCGATCGAGATGGATAGAATAGAGAAATACCCCCAAAAGGAGAGACCCCATAAGCTAAATTCGAGAAAATAAACAGAGACCATGAACTCTGGCATACTTACTCTAACCCGTCCGCCTTGCGCATCAAGATCCCCTGTCGTTTGCTGGACCGGCATGACTGAATCCGTCGACATTGCTTGGAAAATGTGTGCTCCTTCAAAGCCTATCACAGAGGGTTTATGGTGAAGGAAGAGGTAGAGGAGCTGGTGCTCACATTCGCTCGATACTATAGGATTAACTGGACCACTGATAACTGGGGCCGACGGTAGAGAGCCTGTAGGCCCCAAACACCAGTGACCTAGTTTAACTTGCATTACATGTTCTTTTGGATATCATAGAAAAATTCAATAAATAAACCAAAGGCCCCTCTCTTTTTTTTGTGAAACCCCGCTACAAAACGGAGACGCTCAAAGCTGCGTACACACACTCACTCCTATGAACGCAGGCAGACACACCCTACCCTATGTGCAACTCAAAAATAGTGTGTCTCGAGACTGATCCAGCGGGGCTTGAGCTTGACAAAGTCACCATAGGCACCTCACTATATATCGACAGGAATGTCGCCTCCCACTTCCATAATAACCATCCTTCAAAGCCGATCACTGAGGCTTCAAGGAGAAGGAAGGGCTAGGGGAGTCAGAGCTCACATTTCCTAGATGCTATATGATATAATTGGACCACTAATAACATGCCCAAATAGTAGTGAGCCGATAGGCCTTAGACATCAGTGACCTAGTTTGACTTGCATTACAGGTACTTTTGGAAAATCGAGCAAAACTTAATATAAACCAAAGGATCCTCTCTCCATGTTTTTGTGAAAACCCACTACAAAACGCAAACGCTCACAAATGCATACATACACTCGCCCTTATGAACACAAGAACACACACCCTACCCCTATGAGCACCACAGAAAGATTGTGTCTTGAGATAGATCCTGTGGGGCTTGAGCTTGACGAAGTCACCTTATACTTGCATTTTGCATCATCATTTTTAGCACCTTTATACACTGTTTGGAATCATATTTACCTTTATCCATCATTATTTATGCTTATTTGGATGATTTATGGTACTTTCCTATAAACTCCCTTTCATTGGTATTTAATTTTTGGGAGGCAGAAAACCTCCCTTTTCATGATTTTGTTGTTTCAGGACCTTCTGGATGTCAATAAATCGAAGGAAAAATACTTTATAAGTTTTTCACCAGAAGAACCAACTTGGGCCAAAGAATAAAGCGAGGGGAGCCACGAGGCCCGAAAGAGGCCAGGCGGCACGCCCAACCCCAAGCGCGTCACACAGGCTTTTTCGGCCCTCGAGCGTCATCTCGGATCCTCCTTTTTACAGACACATATGTATCGCCAAAAAACCTATGCCATATTTTTCCCATGATCTATAGAGGCGGCGATAGAGGCAAAAGTCCTCTCCTACTTTGGGAGGGGGCAGATCCTGCTGCACCGGAGCCTCTAGTGAGGGGGTAATCGACGCCATCGCCATCTCCAGTCCTCATAGGCATAGGGGGGAGGCCTCTCCATCAATATCTCCATCAGCACCATTACCATCTCCATGATCCATCTTGTTCCCCTCATAGTTTGTGATTGATTGAACCCCGAATATTGTTTTAAGGGCTATTTAGATGTTTGTGATTGGCATCTTGTCTTTATTTGGTGGAGAGATTATATTTTCAGATTGTGTTCTATCCCATATGCTACTTGTCACATCCCAAGATTTTCCAAATCTTGTAATGTGAAAAATAAAATAAATAAAATAATTTTTTTTTGAAAATCAGGGTGAAAAGAAACTTTTTTTTCTAAAAGGAAAACTTTAGCCAAAGTTTGTTGAAGATAGGATTCTAAAGTTTGAATTCAACAAAAACCCAAATCAAGGGAATTGCATTCCTCAATGAATGTATCTAGAAATTTGAACACTTGGAAAGTAAATCCAAAATCCAAATCCTAAGCCCTAATGGAAGGAAATCAATTTCCAAAGTATCTCCAAATCTATGGATTTGATCCATACCAAATTTGACTAACAAATTTCCACAAAGGATCAAGTAAGACCATAGAAGTTGGTTTCACTCAAATTGGAACCATAAAAAAAATCTTAGAAGTATAAAAAGATAAGGAAATTGAATTTCCAAAGCCAATAAAGCCCTTACCAAAAACCCATACCAATTGGTGGACAAATAATCCTAAAGGATTTATAAAGATAAAACATTTACCAAAGGAAAATAAATTGTTTTGGAAACACTAGTTTAGATCTTTTAATAAAAGACTTTGTTTCAAATGAAAAGGTGAGCCAAATTATTTTGGCCAAGCTTTTGAAATAAAATATTTTGTTCTGATAAAATGAGTAAGAGTTTATTTAAATAAAATAATAAGGATTTAAATATCCAATTTTATTTAAGTAAAGGCTTTTCCCATTTTAAATGAACACCAAGTATTTTATTACTACTTTGAAATCTTTTATTAAAAGGTTTTGCTTTGATTAAAATGAGTAAAGGATTATTTAAATAAAATAATAAGGATTTAAATATCCAATTTTATTTAAGTAAAGGCTTTCCCATTTTAATTAAACACCAAAACTTATTTATTTATTTAAATAAGTTTCCAAGTAATCTTTTATTTTTTTTCAAATAAAACCTTCTGGTTTGGTTTTGAAAATAATTGGATTTCAAATGGAAATTTTATTTTAATAAATCAAACACTATTAAATAACTAAAGATCCATTTATTTAATTATTAAATGGATCCTAAAATAAATAAAAATAATATTTCATTTTGAGATTTGGATTATGTTGCCAAAACAGAACCAAATTCAAATGAAAAGTTTGCTGCTTGAATTGATTGAGTGTTGTTTGAAATTGTTTGAAATAATTGGTTGAAATTCCAAACAGAAAAAGATTTAGAAAAAGGAAAAAAGAGTTAGACAGAAAAAAAAAAGGAAAACAGGAGCAGCCCAATAGGCCCAACTCCAGCCCAGCCTTTCGCTGCCCGAAGAAACCTTTTCTCACCCAGCTTCTGACCCACACAGTCGATGACAACCGGGACCCACTTCCCCCTCTCCCTCACTCGCTGACATCAGACCCCACCTCCACTTATTTCCTCCCCGAACCGTTTTCTGTACCGCGAAAGAAACCCACACAGCAGCTGACCGGTGGACCTCCTCCTCTCTTCTTTTCCCACTGACCAGAGGACCCCACCACCACACAGGCTTCTTCTTCCCCGCGACTTCTTCTCCCCCAGACGACGCTGCCGTTGCTGCCTTCAATCCGCGGCTTCAATTCGCGTTAATACTGCGTTAATCCCTCGCCGCGACGACGCCTATTTAACCGCCTCCCTCTCCTCTGTCATTTCCCTCAGACCCCTTCCCCAAACTCGCCCCCAGGCCGCCCAATTCCTCTCTGCACTGCCGCTGTCTCCGGCGAGCTCCGCGAGCAATTCCGGCAACACCGCATCGCTTCTTGCCTCCCCAAGCACGCGGGCAGCTTCACCACTCTCTGACGCACCGCTCAGTAGCCTCAGCTCGTCCGCGGGTGCCCTAGAACCTCGACTCCGTCGTCGACAGTGAGCGCCACCGTCTGTCTTCAGCTCCGGCGAGCCCCACAGGTAGATTCCGGTCGCCCCTCTTCTCCTCGTTCACGCACACAGCACCTCCGTGACCTCCTGCGTCTAACCCAACCCTCGGTTGTTCTTCTCGTGATCTCCAGCGACGACTCCGACAAGCACAGAGCGCCGCCGTGTCTGCTTCTCCTCCGGCAACGTTTCCCGGTAAGCCAAGACCACCCCGACCCCTCTCGTTCACGCACACGACTCCGTCTCGATCTTACGCATCTAACCGTGTCGTCTTTTCGCTTTGAGGTGAACCACAGCAACGTCTTCAACCGCGGACAGAGCCGCCCGACGCCGTCCTCTACTCCGGCGAGCAATCGCAGACGAACCAGAGCGCCCCTCGTCGAACCGTCAGTACCTTGAGCTTCGCCGCGACCCCCTGAGCCCGGTGAGCAACCCCTCCTTCTCCCTCGCTTTCTGCATCGCCGGCACCGTCAACGACCGATCACTCCGCCGCCAGCAGCCGCCGCATCGCCGCTCCTTTTAGGTCAAGCAAGCAGCGACCGTTAGATGCAGATCCATCGGCTACGATAGTTTCACTTAACGCCTAAGAGGTACGCTACCTAAGCCGCACAATCTAATTTAGATCTAACGCACCGCAGCACTCGATCCGGCCGAACCGGTATCGACCAGTAAGAACACGCCGCGTGGCCAGTGTTTGATTAAAAACAGAATTAGAAAACAGAATTTCTTGCTAACTTCAAACCCATGTATCTTTTGATCCACACGTCCAAATTTTACAAATTTGATGTCGTTGGAATCAGCAAGACAAGCCCTAGCCAACCCTACCCTTAGTTTAGCAAATAGTAGCTGTTAACTTGTTTAACTTTGCAGATTCTTTTGTGTGCTTACTAACATTAGAAAAATCATTTAAAAATGATTCTTAGGTTAAAACCTTTGCCAATTAGTTTGTTGTGACCTTACTGACCCTAGGAACCAACCCATAGTTTGGAAAGTGATTTTGGAAAAGAATAGAATGGATTAATTAGTTTAGTCCATTTCTAGCTAACTAAAACTATTTGTTTTGTTTATGAAAATGCTTTCATAAAGAAAACTTTGGAGAGAATGGTTTAGACCAAACCTACTGACCCAAAACACCAAGTTTTGCAATAGCAACTCATTTGGTGAAACCTATAGGTTAATACCCTAGTAGAAATATTTCTACACCACATAAAATGACACTTTGTCATGGAAATGGTTTTTGAGGTGAAACCTTTTGCTAACAACTTTGCCACTTTGGTAAATGACCAATTTGGATCTTACAAAGTTTAGGAATCTAATAGAGACCCTCTTTGCAAATGACCTTGCCATTTTGGTAAATGACCAATTTGGAACTTACAAAGATAGAAGCCTAGTGAAGACCATCCCTACATTAGAATCAACCTTTGCATGCTTATGCATGACTTTGCCACTTTACATATGACCATTAGGTGTACCCAAAAGTCTATGACCCACTAGGAACCACTTTTGCAAACAAAGCAAAGCTTGGCATGCTTGCATACAATTCTTTGACTTTGTTATTTTTGTTTGTGTGTGTTGTTTTGCTTGATTGGTAGATTGAGTTTGTGCCTTGCTTGATTGTTGTAGTGACTTGAAGAGTGATTTTGTTGCAAGGACAAGGAGTGAACCTATACCCTCTACCAAAAAGGCAAGTGATGCTTCATATCTTATGTCCCATTATTTTCACTATGCATTAGTGTTTTTGCTAAGTAAAACTTGCATGGTTTTTATTTAGCTAAGTATAGACCTTGCTATAGGAAAACTAGAATATGAATCCTTAGAAGGATTTTCCTAAGTATAGAATCCTATTACTCTCAAGCTTAGCCTAGCTAATAGAAAACCTGGGTGGGATATATATTCACACTATGGAAAAATATTCTAAGTCTAAAGACTTATGTTTTGTTTAATAAAACAACAAAGTTAATGAATCACCTGGGTGGAATGGAAAGATTGGGATATGTTGAGTGGTTACACAAGGCCAGGGGTACTGGTGAACCTTGTGTATCTCACTTGTGGATGGCCACCCAGGAAACAAAGAGATTTGAGATGTCAAATGTTGAGAAGCTTCAAGTGCAACCACTTGGCAATATGGGCTCTGCCATGATCATATAGGTTGCAAGAACTTAGCCACATGGACAGTGGGTGGTAGTGTTTGATAGGTTGGAGCGCGTCCATGTTGGTCTAAGGGAAGGCTTCTGAAAGATTTTGTCTTGGGAAACCAAGTCTTGTGGGGAAAGTGCACCACCTCTGCAGAGTGTAAAACCTAAGTACTTAGCCATGTCCCTGGTAAAGGACAATTTGAGCATCAAGACATGGAAGCAATCAAGAATCTCATCATTCCAATTTCTAAATAAAACTTGTGGGTGAACAAGGGTTGTGTGAAATTCTTAAGTCTTTGATTGGTAGATGCCTTGAGAGGATCTTCAATCATTGATTGAGAAATTGTTTTGCCAAGAAAATCTTCAGTCTTTGATTGGTAGATGCCCTGAGTGGATCTTCAGTCTTTGATTGGTAGATGCCTTGGAATTTGTTTTGCCAAACAAAACTTATTTTCAAAATGTTAGGGAAAAATCTATTTTGAGCAATGCAAGCCTCAACCCCACTTAGCCAAATGCATATAGATGATAGACTCCACTATTCTACCAAAGTATCACTTGCCAATACAATTCAAATGTATTGACCCTTGTGGCTGTAACTTGCAATGTTGCAGGTTTGATTGATTTTAGTGAAGATTGATTGATTAGGATTATAAAGTCTACAACCAACATGTCTGCCTGTGGCACTTTGAAGATGAAGGACCCATGACTATAGTTATTCCGCTGCAATGTAATGTAAATAGCCAATGAGCTATGTTTGATGTAATAAAACTATTTTATTCCTGGTTATAAAGTTGTATTATGACCTTTGTTTCTTGATATTACATCTGAACTGTGGATGCTAGCTATTGATCCAGGGACTAGCATTGTAAACACAGTGGGCTCAATCTTATTTAAGGTTGGGGACCCTACACTACTGATCCATATCATGTTTGTCACTTTTGAGTAGATCCCCATGTTCCTGAGGGCATAGGATGAATTGGCTATAGTTTGCATATAATATGATGGTTTAATGCAAGCGTCGACTGCATATTACTTCACCTATATGGGATCATAGGAGAATACTTTGATGTAATGATAGGGCTTTTATAGAAACCATTTTCCAATAGTTGGAGTTGCATTGGAGGGATTATATGTCAGGGACCAATGAACCTATTGCTATGGTGGGATATTTATGTCTTAATGATTCATAGATGTTCATGTAAATGGATCTAGCACCCATCATAAGTGGTGTATTTAGCTCATACTTATGGCTGCACCTAATTTAGGGTCTGCCCTAAGGGAATGAAACTTGATAACATATTCCCCATATTGTGTAGAAATCTTTATGCTAAGTAAATCCATGCTGCCCTTGGGAACGCTTGTCACATATAAGTTCACACACACACACACTTGAGCTTGTCCTCTTGCTGCATAGAGGATTGGGCTTTCTCTCATTGAGAGCATTTACTTATTGCTATTTACTTTCAACACTTTATATTCTTGCAAACTACAAACCCAAAAACACCAAATCTACCACATTACTATTATTTTCTTTGTAAAATTTGCTAACCAATACCCTTAGTTTCTCGTGGGTTCGACAACCTTTCTTTATTGAAAAGTACTACAATTGATCTCCTGCACTTGGGAGCCATCAAGAAACTTTTCTGGCGCCATTGTCGGGGAGAGTCGTGCTATTGGTGAGTTATTTGATAAGGAAGCTTGAAATCTATTTTTTTATCTTTTAAGTGCTATTTTATCATGGCTTTCTCAAACTATAAAGGATTGTAACTTACCTTATTTGAGTTCCTTCATGATAAAGATAAATAGAAGGTTGAGGAACCTACTGAACTAAAAGTTGAATATCAAATTCCAATTGGGATTATTGAAAAAGATAGGGAAGTAACTTTTGCAGGTGATGGAAGCCATAGTGGTATGGGGCATTTATATGAAATTGAATAACTATGTTTTGCAGGTATTCATGAGAATGAAGTAAGAAGGAAGATATTATTTTTATCTTTATCTGGTAAAGCTCGCGAATGGTATAGATCTCTGGATGACAAATATCGTCTTGATTAGGACAATCTGAGAAAGGCTTTCTATCTTAAATATTATACTCCTAAAGAAACTTATGATGATCGCTGCCATATTTATAACTTTTGGCGTCATAATGGAGAAAGTATTTCTCAAGCTTGAGGGAGATTAAAGGGTATTCTTCATAAAAATCCTCTTCATGGTATTCCTGAAAGCATTATCTTAGTAAACTTTTATGTGAGATTGCATCAACATCATAGGGACTTCCTGGATAATTCTTCTAGAGGAATTTTCACTAATAAAACTCAAGAGGAAGCATCAGATTTGTTGGAAACTATTTCTCAAAATATTGAAGCTTGGGATCTCGAAAAACATAATAAACCAAGTTTGGAATATGAATATTAATGGTAGAGAATTTCTCTACTTCTATATTATTTGAGGAACTCAAGAACATGTTTGGCGTTGACCCTCATGTTTTAGTAGAAATTGCTAAATCTTTTGCTAACCATTGCAATATTCAAAAGAAAAGATTTAATGTATTTGGTGAACCTCTTAAAAATTCTACATATGTTTCTAAAGTTGTAGAAAAGGTTCATCAAGTCTCATCTCCTTAGATAGAAGAAATATTTTAAGATTCTCCTTATCCTATCAAAGTTAAGGTAAATTTACTCAGTACTGTTACTAATAAGAGTAATAGAAGATGTCATGAACCATATGAACAAATTCAAGTTCAACATCAAATTTCGGCCATTAATGAATTGAATGAAGAAACACCTTGTGATGTGTATTTATGTGAAGATTCTATGAAAGTAATAAAAGGTAACACCACTAGAGTTAGGATACCTATAATATCATGTGCTATTGGGACTTCATCTTATCATGGGATTTGTGATATTGGAGCAAGTATAAGTGTGAGTCCATATTCTCTATATCTTGAAATCAAGCTTGATATTGATCCCATCCACATGGAAGAGAAGGGTATAACTATCCAAGTTGCTAATAAAGAGTATATTTGTCATCTTGATATTGTTAGAGATGTTGAAGTATTAATTGGAAAGATTAAGTATCCTACTAATTTTATTCTGCTTGGTTGCTCCCAAGTTGCATTTTGTCCTGTTATATTCGGTAGACCTTTCTTACATACTATTGGTTCTAAAATTAATTTGATAAAGGAGAAAGTATTCATTAAATTTACTGGTGAAAGACTTCAGTTTAATTTTTCAAAGTTTACTGATAAACATTTAGAAAAGAAAAAGAAGTATTCTGCTTGGTTGCTCCCAAGTTTACTGAAAGACATAGTGTAGGCTCTTTCTTCAGTGGAATTCGCTTCATCGGACGCGATGGAATTCTATGTACTAAATTGAGAGGAGCCATTTTATGATGTGGAAAAAGAAGCTCTAGAATAAATACTATCTCAACAACCACAACAAATGCAATTACATATTCCACCTGATAATCTAGGAGAACTACCACCACCTAAAGGAGATCCTAGTTTTGAACTTAAACCATTGCCTGAAGATATGAAATATGCATTGCTTGATGATAAGAAAATATATCCTATTATTAGTTCTAACCTTTCAGATGAAGAAGAATCACAATTACTTGAAGTACTGAGAGCTCATAGGCCAGCCATTGGCTATTCACTTGATGATTTGAAAGGTATAAGCCCCGCTTTATGCATGCATAAGATTAACTTGGAACATGATGCAAAGCCTGTTGTTGACTATCAATGTTGTCTTCATCCAAGAATGAAAGAAGTGGTAAGAAAAGAGGTAATCAAACTCATTGAGGCAGGTATTATCTATCCCATAGCTGATAGTAAATGGGCAAGTCATGTCCATTGTGTGCCGAAAAAGGGTGGAATCACCGTGGTTCCTAATGATGAAATGAACTTGTTTCTCAATGAACCATTACTGGTTATAGAATGTGCATTGATTATAGGAAACTTAATAAGGAAATTTGTAAAGATCACTATCCTTTACCATTCATTGATCAAATTCTTGAAAGATTATCTAAACACTCTCACTTTTGTTATTTAGATGGTTATTCAGGTTTCTCATAGATTCTGGTGCACAAGGATGATCAAGAGAAGACTACTTTCACGTGTCCCTTTGGTAGTTATGCTTATAGGAGAATGTCGTTCGGTTTGTGCAATACTCCTACTGCTTTTCAAAGATGCATGAATGCTATATTTTCTGATTATATTGAGAAAATATGGAAGTATTCATGGATGAATTTTCTGTGTATGGTACCTCTTTTGAAAACTGCTTGTTCAATCTTAAAAAAGTTGTGCAGCGCTGTGAGGACCATCACGTAGTCCTAAATTGGGAGAAGTGCCATTTCATGGTGATAGAAGGTGTTGTTCTTGGACACCGAGTTCCAGGAAGAGGCATTTAAGTGGACCGCGCCAAGATAGAAAAAATAGAGAAGCTACCATATCCTAGGGATATAAGAGGTATAAGAAGCTTTCTTGGTCATGTTGGTTTCTATAGAAGGTTTATCAAAGGATTTTCTCAAATATCCAAGCCTCTAACAAATCTTTTGCAAAAAGATGTTCCATTTTATTTTAATAATGATTGTGTAGAGTCTTTTGATGTTTTAAAGAATGCTTTGATTAGTTCTCCTATAATTCAGCCTCCTAATTGGAATTTGCCTTTTGAAATCATGTGTGATGCTAGTGACTATGCTGTAGGGGTAGTTTTAGGCCAAGGAGTTGATAAGAAACTTAATGTGATATATTATTATAGTAAAACCCTTGATGGCTCTCAAAGAAATTATGCTATAACTGAAAAAGAATTTTTGGCAGTACATTTTTAATGTGACAAGTTTAGACCTTATATTGTAGACTCTAATGTAATAGTACACACCGATCATTCTGATATTGAATACCTTATGAACAAAAAAAATGCTAAGACTAGACTCATAAGATGGGTTCTTTTACTACAAGAATTTCACCTACATATTGTATATAGGACAGTTGAGGACAATCCGGTGGCTGGTCATTTATATAGAATTTAAAACTTTTTGATAGATCCAATTCCTATTAATGATAGCTTTGAAAATGAACAACTAGCAAACATTAATGTATCTGCTGCTAGAGTGGCTTCACCATGGTTTACTAATTATGCTAATTTTGTTGTTGGAAAGGTTATTCACCATGTTTCACAGACCAAAAAATAAAGAAATTCTTTTATGATCTTATACATTATTTTTGGGATGACCCATCTTAGAAATTCTTTTATGATCTTAGACATTATAGGAAATTCTTTTATGATCTTTTAAGAAAACTGTAGATGGTATTATTATACGTTGTGTCCATGAGTTTGATCAGCGGGCTATCATAAGGGACTACCATGACATCCCTTATGGAGGACATCATGCAGGAGACCACACTGCTGCAAAGGTATTACAATCCATTTTTTATTGGCCTACTTTATTTAAAGATTGTGCTGATTATGTTAAAGCTTGTGACAAATGCCAACATGTTGGAAACACCGGTAAGAGAAATGAAATGCCTATGAACTATTCACTGCCTCTTGAACCATTTGATGTATGGGGATTTGAATTTATGGGACCATTCCCCCCATAAAAACAAAACACACTCATATTTTTTTTGAAGTGGATTATGTCACAAAATGGGTTGAAGGAATTCCCACAAAAAGTGCACACCATGCCACATTAGTGAAGATGCTTAAGGACATCATTTTTCCTAGGATTGGATTACCTAGATATTTAATTACTAATGGTGGTTCTCATTTTATTCATGGAGTATTTAGAAAAACTCTAGATAAATATGGTGTTAATCATAGAATTGCATCTCCATATCATCCTCAAATAGTGGGCAAGTTGAATTAAGCAATAGGAAAATTAAACTCATATTGGAGAGCTAGATCTGATCGGCCAACTAAAATTAATGACACTTTATGGGCTTATAGAACTGCTTTTAAAAATCCTATGGGAAAGTCTCCTTATAATTTTTTTTATGGAAAAGCATGTTAACTTCCGGTGGAATTAGAACATAAAGCAAGATGGGCTCTTAAACAACTCAACTTTGATTTTAAAACTGATGGAAGGAAATAATTCTTGATCTAAGCTTATTAGATGAATGGAGGAATGAAGCATATGAAAGTGCTAGAATATTTAAAGAAAAAATAAAAATTTGGCATGATAAGAAAATAAAAAGAAAGGAATTCAAAGTAGGAGATCAAGTATTATTGTTCAACTCTCATTTCAAGTTTTATGCAGGAAAGTTAACTTCAAGATGGCAGGGTCCATGAGTTGTGCAGGAGGTGTACCACTCCGGAGCCATTCGTCTTCATGGAGACTTCAATGGTATACTTCATGTCATTAATGGGCAACGTCTTAAACATTATATCACAGGTCAAACATTTTCTGGAAGGGTTGAAATAATGAATCTCCAAAGTCCAGGTGCCATAATTGCAAAAACCTATCCCCTGCCAGACACCAAAAATCATCAAAAGTCAAAAATAGGTGCGTAACGATCTCAGAATATATTCATATTTTGGGAAAATTATTATTTTGGAAAATTAATGCATGTCGCAAAAGAATTGGATGGAACGGACTCCCAAGGAGGTAAAGAGACCAGGTGGCGTGCCCACCCCCTAGGCACGCCACCCGAGGTATTTCCCTCTTCCGAAGTTTGTTTTGCCTCCGTTTCTTCCTCAATGCTTTGTATTATCCTTAAAACCATCTATATATACTTCTCTCTGCCGATCTATTCTCGCATCAAGTCTTTTCAAGCAAACTTTGTTTTTGCCCCTATTTTTAGATTTCTCTCTACACCAACACCTCCGCCATGTATTCCGGAGACTCCAACCAGTGTTCCTCCATGAATGATGATGATGAACTTGAGGGCCTTAGCCCCAAGTCCATATGGAACAGGAACTGGAAGAGGAAGTTCTACTACGATGATGAAGAGTATGTGCAGGAGGATGATGGAGATGAGGATGATGAGGAGGATGATCACAAGATCATCACCAGCGCTAGGCACAAAGGGAGGCATCACCCAACTCCCATACACATCATTGTAGTGACGCCGGTGTCGCCTCCGAAGAAGACTAGGAAAACTACTGGTATGAGCACGGGTGGAAAATCTCCAAGGCATTACCTCGCTTCGAAAAACCATGTTGCTAATCTTGATCACCGGGAATGCATGCATGCTCCAACAATAGATCTTCTCGGATAAGGGGATCAATATCCCCCGAAGAAGAGATGCGGTGGATCGATCCCCGAGTGGAATCGCAGCAAGGAGAAAGTTGGAAAAAGGATTTGGGAGGATTTTATAAAATCTTCCAAACAATTTCAACAAGCCTATGATCTTATGATGGGCATGCTCAGGGACCTCCAGCATCACCATAGCCCTAAGGAGAAAGAGAGGGAGAAGAAGTAGATACATACCACAATAGCTCAAGCTTGGGGGAGTTCCACCACACTTTATGCTTTTTAGTTATCGTATTTGCATCTAGTTACTAATCATTAGGAGGTTTTTCTTGCATCCATTAGGTATCAATTTTTCCTAAAGTTTGAAAATCTCTTAGATCATTATCATGTATCCTTGGTTGAGTGGTTTTGAATAAAATATAAAGTATGGTGTAATCCATGATTCTCTTGTTTGGAGATTTATGGGTAACACTCATGCAGATGTGCGCACCATATGTAGGAATTTCACTTACATCTTGCCTTGAACTAAATTAACTTGATAATGTTGGACATGAATAGAATTACTCAATAAGCTAAACTTGCAAATAAGGAAATATCCATGCAAGAGAAGCAACACTTATTAAAAAAAGGAACATTGTGAATTTCTGGTGAGATAGGGAGTCTTATAAAATAAATAGTTGGAAATAGGAGGATGAAAAGGGGACATGAGATACTCTTGTTCTACTTAGTAATCAACAAGTAAACTGAATGTTTGTCATGGGTATTTCAATACATATGCTCTATGGAAAGTGTTTGAAAGGTAGGCACCCGAGAATTCAGCTAGCCCTGTAAAGTAAAAGAGAAAGGTTTTTTAGAGCATATGACATGACTGAAATACCCATGCATAAGGTTTATACTGGTTACTAGGAGGGCAAGACCATTAACTGATGCCATGTAAAAGTGGTGAAATTTCTTGACAAAAGTCAAAATAGTCATGTCTATCTTGTTGTTTAAACGATTCCCTTTTCCACTGTTTTATTTATGAGAAACTTATCTTTATTACAAAGGCATATCCAAAGGTTAAATTAAAATCTGGTAAAAAGCCATGCAAAGCTATTGAGAATAGCAAAGTGTATGATAAATTTGAGACTTGTTCAATTGTCCAACATGTAATGGTTAGTTTTTTTTCAAAAGTAAGGGGTAAGTGATAATATCTATCTATGTAGCCCATATGTGCATGGTGTTTACTTCATATTTCTTTTGGACAAGTGAATATGCATATGTTGATGATGCCATGCTCGTATTTTCTTGTCAGCCATAAGCTCATTGATGCATGATCGTGATCTATTCACTTATTTGCTCGAGGACAAGCAAAGTTTTAAGCTTGGGGGAGTTTGCATTTTGCATATTTATTTTTAGGACCTTTATGCACTTTTTAGAATCATGTTTACGTTGATCCATCATTATTTATGCATATTTAGATGATTTACGGGAATTTCCTACAAACTCCCTTCCATTGCTATTTAATTTCTGGGAGGAAAAAAACCTCCCTTTTCATCTTTTTTGTTGTTTCAGGACCTTCTGGACGTCAATAAATCAAAGTAAAAATACCTGATAAGTTTTTCACCAAGAGAACCAACTTGGGCCAAAGAAGGAAGCGAGGGGAGCCACGAGGCCCTAAAGAGGCCAGGTGGTGCGCCCACCCCCTAGGCGCACCACACATGCTATTTCGGCCCTTGAGCGTCATCTCTTATCCTCCTTTTCACAGACGCCTCCGTATTGACAAAAAACCTATGCCATATTTTCTCACAATTTACAAGGGCGGTGGCGGAGGGGAAAGTCCTCTCCAACTCTTGGAGGGAGCAGATCCTGCTACACCAGATCCTCCGGTGAGGGGGAAAACGACGCCATCATCATCACCACTCATCCTAGGGGTAGCGGGTGGCCTCTCCATCAATATCTCCATCAGCACCATCACCATCTCCAAGATCCATCTTATTCCCCTCATAGTTTGTGATTGATTGAACCCCGCATATTGTTTTAAGGGCTATTTACATGTTGGTGATTGGTATCTTATCTTTATTTGGTGGAGAGATTATATTTTTAGATTGTGTTGTATTCCATATGCTACTGATCCATATCATATTTGTCAGTTGTGAGTAGATCCCCCTGTTCCTGAGGGCATAGGATGAATTGGCTATGATTTCCATATAATATGCAATGAGTATGTGGTCTAGTTTGTATATTTTATATTGTTCTATGATGGTTTTATGCGAACGTTAACTACATATTATTTCACCTATATGGGCTCATAGGATAATACTTTGATGCAATGATAGGGCTTGGAAGGGACGGAATTGGCAGAAACCATTTTCCAATACTTTGAGTTACATTGGATGGATTATATGTCGGGGACAAGTGAACATATTGATATGATGGGACATTTATTTCTTGATGATTTCTAGATGTTCATGTAAATGGCTCTAGGACCCATCATAAGTGGTGTATTTAGCTCATACTTATGGCTGCACCTAATGTAGGCTCCGCCCTAAGGGAATGAAATTTGACAACATATTCACCATATTTTGGAGAAATATTTATGCTAAGTAAATACATGCCACCCTCGTGAACGCTTGTTATATATAAGTTCACACACACACTTGAGCCTGTCCTCTTTCTGCATAGAGGACTGGGATTTCTCATTCGGAGCATTTACTTATTGCTATTTACTTTCAACACTATGTTCTTCCAAACTACAAACCCAAAAACACCAAATCTACTACATTACTATAATTTTCTTTGTCAAATTTTCTAACCAATACTCTCAACTCCTCGTGGGTTCGACAACCTTTCTTTATTGCAAAAGTACTACAATTATCTCCTGCACTTGAGAGCCATCATCACCATAGGCACCTCACTATTGACGAGAACATCGCCTCCTACTTCCTTTATAACCAACCTTCAAAGGCGAGCGTCGAGGCTTCGTGGATAAGGAAGAGTTATGTGACTGAGAGCTCACATTTGTTGGATACTACAAGATATAATTGTACCACTAATAATGGGGCTCCACGGTAGTGAGCCCATAGGCCCCAGACATCAGAGCAAGCACAGCGTGAGCCATTACTAAATGTGGCTAGAAATTTACCCGACTCGTCTCTAAGAAAATAAAATCTCCTTCACTGTCTAGACCAGATAGGGGCCCACTCATATGAGTAGAAAGAAATAATTAAGAAAACTTGCCATTTGATTCCCTTATACATGGGTCTTGTACTAGACCTAGGGTCCTAAAAAACTTAGCTAGACTCACCCTCTCAAGGCATCCACTATGTTGTCCACAAGCTTGTCCATAAGGGAAAAAAGTAGTGGAAGCTATCCACAAGCTAAAAACCTTAATTGTCACTTTTAAGATAATGGGAACTCCATAAGCTTTTAAAATATCTATATATAGAAAACATAGCAATAGAAAACAAATTTTAGTCACAAGACTATTAGATGGTAGCTCTTACGTCACTACAAGAGAAATCACCTTTTACAACGGACGATTTTCATGATTGATGGCTCGTTTCTCGTGGTTGAAAAACCTTCTACGACGGATGCCCTTTGTGGTAAAAGTCCCGTCACAAATGAATCTACCACAGTTTTTTTCGACCATGGAGGATCGCACCCTTCAGCCAGGAAAACTTGTTACGTCCTAGATATGTTGGCCAACCACGTTGACTGCTCACGGCATGCAAACTGCCATGTGTTAAATGCCGTCAACGTCCAGTTAGCACCGTTAACTGTCAATGAAATCATGGTAGAAGCAAGGCCCAGCCAAGGCCTGCTAATTGTTAAGTGGGACAACCCATTAGGAGAGCCCTACAGAAAGACGACCCATTACTGTTTCGTGCTATACTGTTTGAAATGGGCCCAATAGTGCTATCCGATATGGCCCATAAACTTTTGGGACCATTTCTGTATGGGCCCACAGAAGCACGCGTCGACTCAATAGAGCATGGCCCATTAAGGACCTGTGTAATCTCGGCCCGGTACTGTTAAAGCCTATGGTCGGCCCGTCACTGTTCTTACAACCCGTCATGGGCCGCCCACAAATGGCCCTTCTTTGAGAAGGCCCGTTACTATTACTAGAGCATGCATGTGGTTTGGCCTGTTACTGTTACAGTCTTTCACAGTTTCAGCCTTTCTGGAGCCCATTCCGATAACATAAAATAGGTACAACTTGTGAGCATCTTTTGTTGTTCATCATTGGACTAATACAAGAAGGGCCAATAACAAAGTCCGATATTGTACACTAATCGATCTGGCTGGCGCAGGTATGGTACCACCTACTGTCATGTGTGGCCAGCGTGAACTAAATGCCTACATGGCCTATGCGAATTATCTAGATATTACATCACCTGCAAACTACTTGAAATTATTGCATATTATCAACTCAAGTGAAATAAAATTCGGCATTTCAGTTGACAATCAAGTTGATAGCAGTCCTCAATTTGCTTTCTCCATCTATTACTTGCATCTCCCTTTTGAGTGTGACATCTACATTGGAAAACAAACTTGAGACATGATCTTGCAACCCCCTCTTTGGTGGCGATAACAATAATTGCAGTCTGAAACTAAGTAATAGCAAGTTATTACATCAAACAAGGCAAAGTACTCATTTCACTAATACGACATGATCTATGAACTAGAGTTTACTAATGGTCAATGGTTCAAATATATTGACCATCATGTCAAATAAACAGGAAAAGCAAGCATTAAACAAGTGTGCCTACCATGAAACAAGAAATATAACAATGTGTGTTGCTTAGAATTTTAGTAAATATAAACTAGGCAGGTCATTTCAACAAATATATATAGAAGAAGTTGTATATCCTAGAATGCAAGAGACATTGGGTGGCTTTGAATTTACGGTGAGCTATACAATGGCATGAAGTTGCTATCGTAGCTAAGAATGAACCATACAAAAATTATAACAACATCATGCGAGAACTTCTAGAGCAGGAATGCAAACCACGAATGAACTATATAGTAGAGGATAGTTATGTCGTTGCTTATGACGAAACAGAAAGAGATACGAATTATAACGACATCGCTTGTGAACCTATAGAATAGGAAAAGCAAACATTAGACAAGTGTGCCTACAATGAAATGAGCAATCAATCAAAGTGTCTCTTAGAATTTTAGCAAATATAAACTATCTAGGTCATTTCAACAAATATATATGGAAGTAGTTGTTTATCCTGGAATGCAAGAGACGTTGAGTAACTCGGAATTTGCGGTGAGATACACAATGGCATGTAGCTACTCTCATAGCTAAGAATGAAATATATAGAAATTACAATGGCATCATACGATAACTTGTAGAGAAGGAGTGCAAACCACGAATGAACTATATATAATAGAGGATAGTTATATCGTTGCTTATGACGAACCATTAGATACGAAATATAATAGCGTCAATTGTGAACATGTAGAACAAGATAAGCAAGCATTACAGAAGTATACCAAGAAATGAATTGAGAAATCAAAAAGTGTTTCTTAGAATTTCAGCAAATATATACTAGCCGGGTCATTTCAAGAAATATATATGGAATCTGTTTTTTATCCTGGAATGCAAAAGATGTTGGGTGACTCGGAATTTGCGGTGAGGTACACAATGGCATGCATTTACTATCGTAGCTAAGAATGAACCAGATAGAAATTATAATACCATCATACAAGAACCTGTAGAGCAAGAATCCAAACCACAAATGAACTATATATACAGTAGATGGTACTTATGTTTTTTTGGATGAACTAGCACCAGACAAGGAAACAATGGCATCTCTTATGAACCCATAGAAGAGGCTATGCAAACCAACATGTTCAGATATCCCTTTTGGAGCTCTAAGCAAAGTAAAAGAAAATAGTCAGTGTTGCCGCTTTTGAAGAACCAGATGGCAAAAAAAAATTATAATCGAATTAGTACAAACAGTTTGAAAGCGGAGAAAATAATAGCAGGAACATAGCTCAAGACGAACCAGATAAATTCAGTAACTATGGACCAGGGAATCCACACTAATATTTTCCACTGACTTTACATTTTGCAAAAACTACACGATATCAAGCAATTACTATTGTACGGAATGTCTAAGAACATGTGCATGACTTTAAAATTTGTAGAGCAGCAAATGCAAACCAATATATCTAGTGACCTTTATGTAGCACAAAGAACATGCACGCGCACTGACTTGGTGTGTAGCACGATTAGAAAAATGCAGTTCACTGCGACAGGCTTGAACATGCTATGCTGCTGATAAAACAAAAAAGAGTTGGGATATTTGGTTACCATGGTCAGAGTGGCTTCTAACCATCATACTTACCCACGGCTGACATCCAGGTCACCGAGGGTGCTGCGGTTGTGGTGGCTGTTTGTGTTGGGGAAGAAGATCTTGGACGGTCGATGCTGGCTTGAGCATGGTGGACGAGAGCATCGCTCAGGCAGAATTGGTGCACTACATATCGGCTTAGGTATGGTACGGTTGGTGTAGATGCCGACGGCGGGGAAACATATCTTGGGTAGTCGTTGATAGATTTAGCGCCGTAGAGGGGAAAGTGGAGAAAGGAAGTTAGGTGCGGTGACCTGGCTCGGGTGCGCTGGACGTCGGTGAAGCGGAAATCGTGCATTGGATTAGACCGTAGCTGATGCGGCTCCAACATACTGGTGGGTGGGTAGTGCATGCTGTCGAGTTCCGGCGGGCAAAGCAAGCCGGAGAAGTGCTGCATGATGTTTCAGCCGCCGAAGCCTGTGGTTGAAGAGGCAAGAGAGTGTGAGTGGGGATAGGGTTTTTCTGAGGATTTTTATTTATGTGTGTGCAGAAGAATCATTTTTTTTGTAATATATTGGTACTAGTACTGACCCAAGAAGGATCTACTATTAATTACTAATTATTATTGTTTGAAATGGAGGGCGCAGGAAATTTTGAAGTGTTTGAATGGAGGGGCATGAGGGAGTGGGACCACGTGATTTTGGCCATCTAGCAATCTTGTCCATCCATCCAAAATCAATGGGCCAGAGCGGATACCTTCCCTGCGAAGGCTCTTGTGCAGACACCTATGCAAGCAATCGATGGGTGTCCTAGAGTATACTATATGGGTAGATGTGTAGGCCACATTATAGTAGTAGCATACCATTAATCGGGCTAGCTAGGGGGCAGGTTATTTTGGCACTCCAAGAGTTTAAACTTCTAGTGTACTACATTTTCAGGAGTGAATGCATGTATCTCAAAAAAAGTATTAACACATGTTATTGCTATTATGTCATCACATCATGATTACGTGCATGATAGTACTTGGTTACTCTATTTTTGGGAGTGAATGCATGGAGCTCAAAAAAACATACTATGTAACTAGCATGCATCGTGATTACAAGCATGATAGTAGTTGGTTACTGAGTTGCATGCATCGTGTATTAAGTGGATTCTATTGGGTTGATCATATTACTCATACTCTCTATATATTCATTGTTCTTATCATAATCTAGTTACTAAGTTGCATGCATGTGCGCATATGCTCCATCTATTTTGTTGACTGACAGACCCTTTTTTGTGCGGTCGACGCCCCCGTCTGTTGATGACTCTCTCTAATCAACGCATCTCACACATACTGTACTTTGCAATCATAAACAGACTTCTAATGAAATCAGACTAGTAACTCATAAAAAGTATAGTAAAAACTAGGGAGACACAGTTCAGCGTCAAGCAAACTTGTCCGTCCATCCAAAATCAACGAACCAGATCGGATACCTTCCCTGCGAAGGCTGTGGCGGGAATGCCTAAGCAAGCAATCATTGGGTGTCCCTAGGTATCTATAGGGATAGCTGTGACCGCGACCCACAGTACTCCAGACAAAGCTAGGTGTGTCTGATGCTGACGGAGCAATTTCTTTTCTAGATAGACACCTCCTCCTAGAGCGTATGCAGCATACTAAAAATTCAGAGTCGGGCATCCGCAAAGTGTAAGAAATCATATAAAGGTTGCCCATGAGGAATAGAAAAATGATTTTCCCTCTCTCCCCTATCTTGCATGAAGCAATATGATGATAAGCTATGTGCACCGTATAGATTGAGCTAAGAAAAAAGTGAAGTTGAGTCGAAACCAAATGGATGCACCGGTTAGACTCAGCACATGGGACCCATTAAACAGGGCATGCAATAGTTCTCAGCCAACCATCTCATCCTCCCATGAGTATAGCTAGCATGGAAATAATAATTTAGTGGGCTAATATACAATCAAGTAGTACTACCATTACAAAAGCTCCACGGAGCGCATTCGATTTTTTAAATAAGAGTGGAATATAATTATGCGAAGACGGATGAGAAACAAAAAAATAGGGCCATAGGAAGGCTTCTGCCTTCCTACCAATTCCTACTCCAAAGCCAAATACTTCCCTGTCTCAGATTCAGCGATTACAACACTGTGGCCGCCCTTCGAAGGCACGACCTCCATAATGGTCGTGAGCTCGAAGACCAATATGAGATGGCTTCTCCCTTCGTACTTAGCAGGGCATGACCTCGATGACCTCTATAATGGTAGAAGCTGGCTATGGAGCTTGGTGACTTCCTTCTTCAAATTATTGCACTCAGCACGAAGGGTTGAGGAGTCACGCTCATAAGATCGTGCGAGTTTCTTTTTAAAAGCCAAATCGGCTCGGAGGTGATCACACTCCAGGTTGAACTCAAAATTTTTCTACAAAATTTTGATGTTATGGCTGTTGATTTCATCTACTTTAGCCGATATTATTGTGCATGGAAAATTCATCATCAGTAAGAGAGCATGGAATGCATGCAGAGAAGAACATAAAATTCCAGTACATGTATAGTGCCTACCTCTTTCTTTCGACGGAGAGCGGGAATGATGTCATCATAGAAGTCAGAGATATCCGTCAGGCTATTGACCCATGGGGTGGAAAATTCGATGCTCGAGCCGCCTACCCTGGAAGATGTAGAAAGACGGTTCAATAGTAGGAGTAGACAGCCCAAGAATCAACGGAAGTATAAACACCTACCCGGGCTCTTGTTCCTGATGATAGCTGCTCTTCGGAAACATGCGCGAGGAGGAGCCCTCGCCCCATTGCTGGTCCCCTTTCTAGGTCCGAGCCTATAGGTCCCCTTGCCGGCATGGTTTCTCTACCTCCATCTTGCTCTTCCTCCAATGAGACAGGTTATTTTGGTGCATCGCTGGATGAACAAGTAATGAAGAAAGGGAGGAGCAGTGGAAGAAAATGGTTTCTGCGAAGGTAGAGCGAGGTAGTACTAGTAGGAAGAGAGTGAATAGTGGAAGCAAGATGTCAAGGTCTAGGTCTCGTTGCCGATCTTTGATAAATCTCGTCATTACATTAAAAGACCCAGCAGGCAGGATGAAGGCTCTATTGCAGTAGGAAGGAAAACATAGGTCTCTCGTAGTAGACTATGGGTAGACCATCATGCAAGCGATCAAGCAAGTAGTTATAAATATTTATGACCCACCAAAGGTCTGTACTAATGTCTTATCAAAGTAGTGGACAAGATTCCATCCGTGCGATGGAGTAAGTCACGAAAAACTAGAGTAGAATTACGTAACACCGAGGCTTCTACAATCTTTTTTTTGCAATCAGGCTTCTACAATCTCTCGTACCGCCACATGCAAAAGATACTAGAAGTATTAGTACTTCATAGAACTATCCAATATAGAGTAGTACTACTAGTAGTAGTAGTACTAGTAGTCACATTAAATATACTTAGGGATTGATGACTAATCATCACAAACGGTCACCAAAAGATCGAATGGAAAATTTAAAGAGAACTATCATAGGATTTCAAAACACAGGAATTTAACAGGGTGGCATGTACAAAATGAGGATTGCAAAATAGAGGAAATCTGCAGGCTTGCAACACATAAAACACACAGGAAAAGTGGCTCAATCCCATGCAAATGAGTGTAAAAAAGTGGATGTTGAAATTCCTATGGGATTGGGGTATAGGAATGCAATCCATAGAAATTTTGGAGGTATCATTTGTTTCATCCAAATGGCTTCCTTATGGAAAAATCCTATGGGCTGAATTCCTCCAAAATTCCTTTAAAAAAATCCTTCGATCCAAAGATGACCTTAATTAAGATGAGCGTGCTCACGGCAGACGAACACCTTCTGGCAGGAGGTGATGCGGTCATAGATTTTCATCTGAACCTGTTGACGGGGTTCGTTTCAGCAACTATGAAGATCGAATCAAGGGGATAATATGTAACGGTTATAGATGGACTCATCCTCGTAGACCGTAAGTGGGATAACGTTTCCGAAAATAGACTTGGTTGATGTAGATGTACACTACCGTCCTCGAGGACGTGCAGACAATCAGCTCCACAAACTGGTAGCGCCTCCATAATCGGTCACACGTATGGTGTGCCGACGACTCCCGAACCCTTGCTCCAGCCGGGCAGTGTAAGTAAACTCCAACAGCGCTACACCATGGTAGAGGTGGTGGAGGGGAATATTTCAAGCAGGGATTCACCAATCACCTTTTCTAGTGGCAATGTGCAAGGAAAGCAAGGGGGAGAAGATGCCAACCAAAGGGCATATGAGAGAGGCAAGTGAGAGTGTGTGAGAGGAGGAGGATGCCACCTCCTTTTATAGGGGGAGGCAAGCCCCTCCCTTGGTCGGCAGCCAAAAGGGTGCCCCCTCTCTTCCCTCATTCATGTGGGTGAACTCTCCACTCACATTATTTCAACCTCCACTTTCTCCCATTTAATCTCAACTCAAAAACCAAATGTCTTTCCATTAAATCACTTTAATTACCTAGTTTTAATGCAACTCAATTTAATGAACACTTCTTTTAATGAACACATTAACATTTTGATCCCTTGCTTTGCGTGGATACCCCAAAACTATTTTGGCAGATTCGATAGGACAATTTTCTACGATGTCCATTGACTTCCCGTGTGTTATCTATCTGCTCAAATGCGTTGACTAACCTTAAGTGTGTCTCCCTATGGGTTAGAGAACTATGTAGACATTCTAAATATTTTCTCCGACCAATAATCATTAGCAGGACTTGGAGATCCATAATGACTCCCACTAGTTCCATGAAGATCAGATGATCATCAGAACGTCTTTCGCTGTAATCAAATTCCTTTTGTTTCGTGATATAGTACTTGTCCGAGATCCGATTACTGGGTATCATCCATACCTTGTTTAATCTCATTCCCGACAAGTACTCTTTTTCTTGTTCCTGTGATATGACATTCTAGTGATCAAATCACTTGCTTGCAAGCTATGTCAATGTGATATCACCGAGAGGCCCTGAATATCTCTCACCATCAACCGGATGGACAAATCAAAGTCTTGAGACACGAGCCTCAACTAACACTTTCCAAATACCTGACAACACCGTTATAATCATCTTGTTATGGTGTGACGTTTATCGGTGAAAGTGATTAACGTGATCTCATGGTCTAAGTACATTGAGTTACTGCAAATGTGATAGAAATACAAACTTGATAACATGATTTTATTTCTACATCTACTGCAGGTGATTATTCATTATATCATTCTCCAATGATATGACCCTGTTATTAACAATATCCAATTTTCATGATCAGGAAACCTTTGATCATCCATTAATCATCAAGCTAGTATAAATAGAGGCATTATTAGGAACCTTTTCTGTTTATAAATCATACATGTATTAATGTTTCCTATTAATACAATGATAGCATGAAAATAAACAACTATCATAAACATAGAATAAGATAATAACCACTTTATTATTGCCTCTCGGGCATATTCCTTTTAGTATCCCACTTGCACTACTGTCAATAATCTAGTTTGAAAAACCTTGCGCATACAACACCTATGGCACTTTGGTGTTGTATATACGCGTTTTATAGTGGTAAACATAATTCCTATATCTGACGCTTTCAGGTCTATATGTATTTGCATGTATTTGCGTCTCTACGAATCATTCATTCTCTAATGAGATGGTATTGTATAAATTTGGTGAGACCTTAGTTCCTTGGGGTTTAAAACATGTTGATATAATTTTCATACAATATATCTTCATATTACTAGCCCATCAAACCATACCTAGTTCCTTCGCTGCTATCGTAGCAGTCTTATACTTAGCCTTTCGTTGTAGTATCTGTCACAATGTCAATAACTTTGGAACTCATACAAATCCATGATGGAACTTTCTTCCATTACATTGTGCTACCTTAAATTATATCCTAAATTGAGATAAACTTAGTTTGTACCTTGTTACAAAACTAGTACCAATGCAACTCTTTAAACTGAACTATTTGTATAGTGCCAATGTAACACTTTACAATAAAATATCTATATAGTGTCAATGTCACACCTTACAATGAACTATTTGTATAGTGTCAATGTAACACTTTGCAATGAACTATCTGTCATGTCTATATACAAAATATATTCTTAGTTCTTCAAAAGATCATAAGAATATCCTTACTATCGTCCAATGATCATCTTATGAGTCATCCTGGTATAATCTCATAACATTTAGAGCACAAGACATATCTGGATATGTACATATCACGGAATGATTGATTAAGATATTCATGTGATTACACTCACCAAGTGTCAAAACACTTGAATCTTGTTTATCAAGATATATGATATGGGGTGGACCGATCTTCTCAGTAAACGAGGATGGTAGATGATGATAGTCGATGTAGATAACTTGTATGACACTCACGAGCCTCTCGATCAATCCCTGATGCCAATGCAACATCTCTCCACCCATGTAGATATTCGTAACTTCACATACTTGTGCGCGTAGCCGCTGACCACAAAGAGTTATTGCAATCTTCTACTTCCCAATGGAACAACAGATCAAACAAAACCCACAATTGGATAAATCCCAATGGATCAACTAATCACACTTGATTGATAGCAAAACACACACCAGATCTATGCGAATTTCTGTAGGAAATTATAGGGTTTGCACTTAGAAACACAAGAACTAGGGTTTAATTTAAACATGGTCTAAACTCAACTATGGGGGTGTCCCAAGGCTTATAAGGGCGGATGGGATGGACAGAAATCAAAAATAAGATGCATACGACTCAAAATTATACATGCCGACTCGGACCAGAATTCATCGACGGGCGGACAGTCTGGGTGATGTTGGCCGGACACTCCGGGTGGAGTGTGTCGAACACTCCGAGTGAAGTGTGCCGGACATTCCGGTCCGGATGGAAACTTCAAAGTTTCCGGGTGGAATCCGGGTAGTGTCCGATCTGGCATACAGACTAGCAACCACCTCGTCGCTTCTTGGGTGGGCTGGACTGTTCGGACACTCCAGTCCTTGTAGGAACTCTTGCTTTCTTCTTGATGGTCTTCTCTTGCGCCTTCCTCCTACTCCTCCCTTTCGCATTCTTGGGTGATCACCATGCTGAGCACCTCTTGTAGCCCTTCTCCCACTAGTAGAGGAAAGCCTACAACTGGCGAATTAAATATGGCTACCGCCGACGAGTTCCTATGCGCTAGCGACCATCTCGCCGGTGGTAACGGCTTACGCCTGGCGCATAGGCCTATTCGCTGGTAGTAAAGAGCAATAGAAATAGAGACAACTCCTGGGATCCGGCGATATCTACCTTTACCACTGGAGCAAACCCAACTGTTTGTCGGCCGGCGGTACGTATTTTGGCATTTAACTAAAAACACTCACGAATTCCCACCTATACTTTTTTATTAAATTAATTAAGCAATATTACAAGGGTTGATCCAGCTATCATTTTACAGAAACATCCTTATAAAAAACTAATCCCTCGGACCCTCAAGGGTGATCGACCTCCACGGTCATGATCCCCTTCTCTCCCTCGCCGGCATCGTCACCGCCAGATCCAATGTCAGCTCAGCCCCATGTTGATGCCGGCATCGTCGCTGCAACCGCATGTTGATGTCATCGCCGCCATAGCCATGTGTCGATGACGTCACCACCACAGCCACATGTACATGTCGTCCTTGTCGCCGTTGTAGCCCCGTGACCACGTCGATGCCATCGTTGTTGTCGCAGACCTGTTTCCATGTTCATAATACACGGACATAGAATAATCATCAACCTGCATATATCACAAATATAAATATTTGAATGCATGGGAAGCATGCAAGATTATGCACTAACATTATGGTTTATGGTCCGCAAAATGAAACTGAGACTTGAAAACTATTAGCATTTGGCCATGCCACTATTTCTAGTCCATTCAAATTAACATAATGCAGATAAACACTAGATTAGACTTGAGAGGTCGTCTTATTCTCTATGCAGGCACACTTTTTAGGACTACACACAACACTGGATTATTAACTGTCCTATGTTTTAAAACTAAAAACTAGCACAAGTAATTTAGAGAGATGGATCATACTAATGTTTCCTTTTAACTACCCCAAGCACATGAATGAAACCAGAAAAAGAAAAGACAGACTAGGCAACTAATGCATAAGACAGATAAATGAATTCTCTGAAACTCTAAATTAGTTGACCATTGTATTTGAAAGATTTATGAGAAATGAAATTGTTTAAGAACTAATCAAATGCACAACAGCAAAATCAAAAAACATCTTCAATATTTCGGTGCAATACAATACTAACTAGCTAACATCTTAAGTTCAACTACTCATATAAAAACTACTCCAAACTTTGAATACTATCATAATAAAGTGCAATTTAACAAGTATTAGCAGAAAATAATGAAATGGTGGTACCTTACCACGAGGGTATGGTTGATGTAGAATGAATGGAGGAGGTAATGGATGTGTAGCTTCTCATGTGCTTCGACTCCCAACACCACCCTCTGGTCCTATTCCTACGTTGCAGTACTCTATCCGTCTTCGGCAGCTGTCTCCGCCCAGCATCTCTCACACAAGTTCATAAGCTCCTGCAGCTCCGTCTTTAGTTAGCAATACATGAATCAACACTAAGTGGTACATGTTTCTGTGATTTCCAACACTATTAACATGAATCAACCAATACAATGAAGTGGATATCAAGATCAAATCGGGAGTTAACACATTCAGTGCTTGGACCTCAGACCGAGCTAAGACATAATAATATTCGGCTAGAACCTTGAAGTCTTTTCTCCTTTTGGCTTAAATTAGCAATAGATCACAGTTGCTAGAACGGCTTTGACCCATCTGGATTACTTTCACTTGAGAGCATACCTAGAATAAATTTTGGGTACTATCTATTTGTTTCCTTCCTACTTACAGACAACCATTCTAGTAATTTTGAACTACATATGACATAATAAAGAGTGAAGTAACAAGAATTTTAAAACCAATTCATTCATGCAATTCATGCCGTCAGTATGATGAGAATCTGTCGGGGAGGCAGGCGAGGGCGTCCACGGGGAGGTGCGGTGCATGGCCAGGACGATGGAGGGGCAACCTCCAGCGAGTGGGGACAAGCCGGCTAGGAATCTGTCAACTAGAAAACAAGTATGCTGAGATCGATGTGCGCCCATAGAAAACACATACATGGAATAACATACTTATACACCAATTCTCTTCTGGAAGCATACTATGTTGTGTGGACAAGTTAAATTAGTCAACTCTAGCGTAGAATAAATGCCAAAATCTCTCAGGACGATAAGCTCGGAGCACCACACAGACCAGCAAACCCCCAATTCTCCACTATCCCATGCCCATCAAGCACATGAGACGAGTGCAGCTGAAACACGAGAGTAAACCAGCAACTCTAGGGAATAAATCGAAGAAAAGCCACTACCTTTGGACCTGATAATCTAGAGAATCCCCCTCTCGGCCCTCTGAACACAAAATCCACCAAGGATAGCCCCAATTCGCAAGTGAGAGAACGAGATCCTCTCCTTCCTAGGGAAGCCAAGAAAGGGGGGTGGAATTGCGTGTGCACAGACTTGTCTATCTATCCAGCGTCACCCACCATAGCCATCATATAGGTGCACGCACACGCTAGACAAAAAATTACAATCCAAGCGCATGAAATTCTCATCCTGGGGAGCGGAGAGGCTGCACATCGATGCGAGAATCGGCCTTGGGGAAAGCGCAAGGAGGCGGCGTGTGATGATGTGTAGCTCAGATCACTGTAGATCTTCGTTGGGAAACCCCAAGAGGAAGGTATGATGAGCACCGCAACAAGTTTTCCCTCAGTAGGACCAAGGTTATCGAACCAGTAGGAGGAAGGAAACGACCTAAAGGTGTTGATAGCAACTTGGAAACTTGCACAACACAAACTCAAGACTTTGCCCCAACGAACAGTGAGTTTGTCAATCTCACCGGTTTGCTAAAAACAAAGGATTAACTGTATAGTGTGGAAGGTAATGGTGACTTGCAGAAAGTAAATAGTAATAGTGGAAGATGTATCAATGGTAGAGATTGTACCGGGTCCTTTAGTTCACTAGAGGTGTTCTCCTTAAGATAAACAACATGGCATGTTGGGTAAACAAATTACAACAATATACATAGACCGCCATCCAACTGCATCTATGACTAGTAATCCACCTTCAGGTTATCATCCGAACCCCCTCCAGTATTAAGTTGCAACAAACGGATAACTGCTTTAAGAAAAATGTGTAAATTAAACAATACACTTGCTCCATGAAAAAGAGATTGTTGTTTTCTCCCTAGTAGCAACAACACATCTACAACCTTAGAGATTTCTGTCACTTCCCCAGATTAAATAGAGGCATGAACCTACGATCAAGCATAAATACTCCCTCTTGGAGTCACTAGCATCTACTTCGCCAAGATAGCTACTAGAAACGGTGAGCATGCAAGATCTCAAACAACACAGACATGATAGAATCATTAACCAATCTGACATAGTAATCTCAATATGCATCGGATCCCCGCAAACACAACATGCATGATTACAAATAGATGATCTTGATCATGAACGGAGCTCACAAGATCTAAACATGGTAGCACAAAGGAGGAGAAACAACCATCTAGCTACTACATGGACCCGTAGTACAAGGTGGAACTACTCGCGCTTCATACCAGAGGCTGGCATGGTGATGAAGTAGGCCTCTGGGATGATCTCTCCCCTCCGACAGGGTGCCGGGAAGAGCTTCAGATCCCCCTGATCTAGGGACGATGGTGGCGGTGGCTACAAACTATTTCATGGATGATTGATTGGGTCCTTAGGGTTTAGATATCGGGGGATTCTTATAGGCGAAAAGGGAGTCCAAGGGGGTGCTCGAGGTGGCCGCACGCCCCAGGCGCGGGCCAGGCCTGGCCACGCGGCCAGGGGGTGTGGCCCCCTCGAGGACCTCCTCCGTCTTGTCTTCTGGCTCCGTGTTCCCCAAGGTAAAATATTGACTTTGGATTTTGTCCCATCCAGTTCCGAGAATATTCATTTTCTGAATTTTTTGGAACCAAATACAACAGAAAACAGGCATCCGGCACAATGGCATCTTGTTAATAGGTTAGTCCCAGAAATCATATAAAAATACCTCAAAGAGAAAACAAAGCAAAGCAAAGTAGATACTAAACAAGCATGGAACATCAAAAATTATAGATATGTTTGCGACGTATCAAGAATACCCAAGCTTAACTCCTGCTCTTCCTCGAGTAGGTAAGTGATAAAAAGAATAATTTGTGAGGTGACATGCACCATGAAAATCAAGATCAAACCATTTGCAAGCATTGAAAACTGGGATCAAAGAACTCTAAACATAAGCATGAAAGAAGAAGTTCTAACAGTAAGATAAAGTAACTATTGATGCAACATGAAAGGTTACAAACAAAGATCATGAATAAAAATGCATTGAAATACATTTGTTTGTGTCACATATATAAAACATAACATAGTGGCATTCAACTTGTGCCTAATGGAGTAGAAAATAAATACATAGTACACCTTAAAAGTTCATAAGAGTGACTAGATACAAATAGTTCAAGAACAAGCAATTCAACAATATGAATCAATCAATAAGTTTTGGGACAATGCACATAGAACTAAGAATGGCAACTATGCTCTCTCAATTGGTGCCTAAGGATAGAAGGTGGAGACTCAATATAATAGTGGAAGAAAGGCCCTTCATAAAAGGGAAGCAGGGATTTCAAGTCTCATAAAGAGCTTCCCAAAATTATGGTACTTGTTAGCTTTCAGCTCTCATTGCCCCTATCATAAGAATCTTGAAGTGATTAAGGTTAAAGTGAACAAACTATGGAGTACATGCTTGACAAAGTATAAGTTTGAAATCTCATGTCCCTTGATTACGAGGGTCACTCCTCATGCTACTCAACTTTAGTCAGCAATAAGTTCTTGTCATAGTAAGTACCTATGTATCATAGAGAACCGCCAACGGGGTACCCCTTACACATGATACAGGAGCTGTCCCATATCAAAATGACAAGGCAAGCAGACAATGAGCATCTTAACAATCTTCTTATTTACCATGGGAAAATGGTTCTTTTTTCTCTCTTTCCTCTTTTCTCATCTCTTTTTTTCTTTTTTCTCAATCTCTATCTATTTTTTATAAGAAGAATGCTTCATAGATTGCTCACTATGGTGATGCTGAAGTTTAAACCATGATTAGGCATGGCTTAGGTTAGCGGCCCAGGCATTTCTCTAACACACATACATAACTCCATGGACTTACAAGCTCCCCTTTCATTTCACACCGACGACATCCATAAACAAAAGAGCATGATATCAACTGGGTACAATGTACAAGTGCAATGTTGAAAGCGTTCCCTGTGACAACACGGTTCTGCTAATCCCAACGTATAAGTGCAAGCATATACAACATAGATGACACAATGGTTCAAGTTTATTAGGGGCAAGAAAATAAAGTGTGCCATCAAGTTTGTGAGAGCTTTAATCACTAATGTTTCACATAACAAAGTGACTTTTTAATTGGAAGGTAGATAAAATAAGAATATACTTGCAATGGTGTAACACACCATGCATAGGAATTTATAGTGGATACTTTGGAATAACTTGGTTTCTTAGGAGTTGGATGCATGAGTAGAGCTTACTCATACAAGTGGAGGCTAGCAAAAGACTGGGAGCGACCAACTAAGAGAGCAATAATGGCCATAATCATGCAGAGCGAGAAAAGATTACTAATCAAAGCATAAAGTGGTACCACAAGTCAAAAACTAAATGATCATAGAGGCTAAAGTTACTTGTTCATAGTCATAACATGGTGTGATAATGTGACAAGTCAACCCAAACAAAGCACCAAAGGAGAATACCACAATACAATGCTTTTGTATGCTAAAACAACGCATGATTCTTTCAAGGAACATTAAGCAATCCTAATTGTTTGGAACAAGTCATGCTACGGAAATAATCACTAAGCATAAGGTCAAAACAACATATAGCATGACATGATAAAGTCTAAGTCATAGTCAAAGCAAGCTCCTCTTGTACTACTAAAGCAAGAACTTCCTACTCCTTTCCAACATCAATCAACTTATTTGAAACAACATGGCGAAAACGGGGGTCCAACTACTTTATTCAAGCAAACTAAGAAAACAAAACCAAAAACGAAAACTAAGACGCTCCAAGAACAATACAACTGTGCATGAAACAATAAAAACTAAGTGTCTAGAAAGACCTGAGATTTTTATTGATGAAGAAGGGGATGCCTTGGGCATCCCCAAGCTTGGACGCTTGTACCTCTTGAATATTTCTTGGGGTGACACGGGGTGGCATCCCCAAGCTTGATATTTTGTCCATTCTTCATCTTATTACATCATTATTCCACTACACCTACAAATTTTAGTTCATACAAAACTTCACACAATCTTCATTAGCAATAGTAGTGAATTCAAAAGATAATAGACCTTTGGGGTTTAGTTTCAAAACAGCAAAAATTTCACGAAAGACACAAGCTACTGGAGAAATTTCCTCAAAACTCTCAATTTCCCAAAAAGAACCCAAAAAGGAATCAATAAGAAGCAAATGCAAATAATGGCAGAAATTTGTCAAAACAGACCAGCAGGTAGAAACCGATTTTTTCGAAGACCTTCTGTTGCTCAAATCAAAAAGTGTTTAACTAACGAAAGTTAGCTAACAACTTGGGGATTTATTCAGAAAATTACAGCTCAATCTGACTTACAGAGATTTTACACGAATTTTTATGGTGGAGCACAAAAATCTGTTTCAGGACAGCAACTCCCCAAATCTTACTTTCCTCTCATTAGAGGTTATTCTTGGCACAAAAATCAAATAAAAAGGATAAGGAGAGGTTATTACAGTAGCAATAACTTCCAAGACTCAAGAAAACTATTGGGTTAGCTCCAAGAAGTACATTTCTTTAACGCCTTTAAGTTAGGCACAAGAAGCAAGAATCAAGTATTTTAAAATGAAGAAGCATTAACATCAAACCTTGCTTTCAAAGGAGGAGAAAAAGACAACTTCTATCTCCTCATAGGGAAGTGTTCAATACCTTTCTTGAATAGAAATTGATATTTAATGGTGCCTTCTTTCATATCGATGATGGCACCAACACTTCTAAGAAAAGGTCTTCCCAAAGTAATAGGACAAGAAGCATTGTATTCAACATCCAAAACATAGAAATCAACAGGGACATAGGCATTATTAACCATAATAAGAACATCATTAACACTCCCCATGAGTTTCTTTTTAGCATTATCATTAAGTGGGACATCCAAATAGCAATCTTCCAAAGGTGGCAAATCAAGGATTTCATAAATCTTTCTAGGCATAATAGAGACACTAGAACCAAGGTCACATGAAGCTTTGGGATCAAAGTCATTCACTTGCATATTAATGATGGGTTGCCAACTATCTTCTACTTTCATAGGAATAGAGGCTTTGTGTTTCAACTTTCTTCCTTAATTTTAAGGAGAGCATCTATAATGTGTTTGGTGAAAGCCACATTCATATCACTAAAACTAGGACTTCTAGCAAGATTTTGTAGGAACATAATCACTTCAGAAATATTGCAACCATCAAGATCAAAATCAAACTTAGCATCACTGGTAGTAGACTCATTGGGTTTAGGCATTCTGGTAGGAGGAATAGGGACTTCTTGTGGTTTGGTGGTATCCATATTAGTGGTGGTAATAGTACACACACTATTGTTTCTAGCAATTTGAGATTCTCTTTCCCATTTAGCATGTAGTAGAGCTAATAGTCTAACATTTTCAATAATAGTAACTTGTATGGCATGAGTAGCATCAAAGGTACTTTCAAAGGTTTCAGGTTTAGGAGCCATTTTATTAATCAAAGAAGACTATGCTTGAGACAAAGAGGAAATATTTTTCTCAACATTCAAAAGCTTTTCCTCCACAGTTTTGTTGAAAATTAGTTTGTTTACTTATAAAGTCTTTGAGCATGACTTCAAGTTCAGAGGGGGCACTTCTAGTATTGTTGTAGGAGTTTCCATAAGTATTGCCATTATTAGGAGGATAAGGCCTATAATTATTGTTACTACCAATATTATTACTATAGGCATTGTTGTTGAAATTGTTGTTGAAAATGTTGTTTCTAATAAAGTTCACATCAACTTGCTGTTCTTCAGCAACCAAAGAGGCTGAAGGAACATTATTTGGATCAATATGAGCTTTTCCATTAAAAATCATAACCATGATAACATCAATCTTATCACTCAAAGAGGAGGTTTCTTCAATGGAATTTACATTCTTACCATGTGGAGCTCTCTCAATGTGCCATTAAGAATAGTTGACCATCATATTATCAAGGAGATTTGTTGCAGCACCCAAGGTAATGGTCATAAAGGTACCTCCAGCAGCTGAGTCCAACATATTTCTTGAAGAGAAGTTTAAACCTTCATAAAAAGTATGGATAATCATGCAAGTAGTCAGTCCATGAGTGGGAAAATTCTTTACCAAATATTTCATTCTTTTCCAAGATTGAGCAACATGTTCATTACCAAGTTGCTTAAATATAATTATTTCACTTCTCATACATATAATCTTAGCAGGAGGATAGTATTTTCCAATAAAAGCATCTTTGCACTTAATCCAAGAATCAATACTATTTCTAGGCAAGGATAACAACCATTCTTTAGCTTTTACTCTCAAGGAGAAAGGAAACAATTTGAGATTAATAATATCTCCATCGACATCCTTATATTTTTGCATCTCACAAAGTTCAACAAAGTTATTGAGGTGGGAAGAAACATCATCTGAACTAGCACCAGAAAATTTCTCTTTTGTCACAAGATTCAACAAAGCAGGCTTAATTTCATAAAAGATAGCATCAGGAGCAGGTGGAGAAATAGGTGTACTTAGGAAATCATTGTTGTTTGTTCTAGTGAAGTCACACAACTTGGTGTTCTCAGTAGAGTTTATTTTTGCAAAGGTGCAGCAAACCAACAGCAGCAACAACTAGAGTAGGAACTATTTTTTGTGTGTTTTTGATAAGAGAAAGCAAACCAATCGAAACTATTTTTTTGTGATTTTTGAAAAAGACAGGCAAACAAACAAGGCAAAAGAAACTAAGAAAAACAAAAAAAGTAAAGAGAAACGTTGTGAAGGACTCCCCTTGTGAAGCCTTCCTTAGCTTCCTCGGCGACGGTGCCAGAATTAGCTTGATGATGTGTAGCTCAAATCACTGTAGAGCTTCGTTGCGAAACCCTAAGAGGATGGTATGATGAGCACAGCAGCAAGTTTTCCCTCAGTAGAAACCAAGGTTATCGAACCATTAGGAGGAAGGAAACGACCCAAAGGTGTTGCTAGCAACTTGGAAACCTGCACAACACAAATTCAAGACTTTGCCCCAACGAGCAGTGAGGTTATCAATCTCACCGGTTTTCTGAAAACAAAGGATTAACTGTATGGTGTGGAAGGTATTGGTGGCTTGCAGAAAGTAAACAGTATCAGTGGAAGATGTATCAATGGTAAATATTGGACCAGGGTCCATAGTTCACTAGAGGTGTTCTCCTTAAGATAAACAACATGGCATGCTAGGTAAACAAATTACAGCAGGGCAATTGATAGTACAGAGCAAGGCAAAACAATGCAATACTAGACATTCATGATCCTATGAGATTTGATTGGGCATGATTGTAAGATCCCTCCCCTTATAAAGGTAAGGATCCCTGTGATTGCAATGCTAGTCCCTGGATCAATGCTAGCATCCACAGTTTAAGATGAAGTACACAGAAACAAAGGTCATTATTACATATCATTCGAGAGACAAACATAGTCTTTTACAAACTCCATGGCCACAGGCCTAATACAAGAGTTCAAATATATAAAAAGATAAATAAGTCTTCATCTTCATGTGCCACAGGCAAGCATGTTGAGTGTAGACTCATAACCCCTAATCATCATCAGAATAACCTGCAACATCACAAGTTACAGCCACAGTGGGTCAATACATTGGAATAGTATTGGCAAGTGATACCTTAGTAGAATGTTGGTAGACTAGATACTATATGCATTTTGGCTAAGTGTAGCTTAGGCTTGCTTTGCTCAAAATAGGTTTTACCTATTAGTTGAGAACACTAAGTTTTTCTTTGACAAAACTTTCCCAAGGAAACACCAATATAAATTGGTGAACCTTCATCCTTGTTCACCCACGAGTTTTAACTTAGAAATTGGGATGAGGAGATTCTTGATAGCTTCCATGTCTTGATGCTCAAGTTGTCCAATACCAGGGACATGGCTAAGTACTTAGATTCTTCCATCTGCAGAGGTTGTGCACTTTCCCCACAAGACTTGATTTTCACCAAGACATGACCTTTTAGAAGCCTTCCCTTAGACCAAATGGACGCGCTCCAACCTATCATCCACTACCACCAACTGTCCAAATGGCTAAGTTATTGCAACCTATATGATCCAGGCAGAGCCCATAATGCCATGTGGCTGCACTAGAAGCTTCTTAACATTTGGCATCTCAAATCCCTTTGTTCCTGGGTGGCTTTCCACAAGTGAGATACACAAGGTAAGCCATATAAATGGGCCTTGTGTAACCACTCAACATAACCCATTCTTTCCATTCCACCCAGGTGTTTCATTCACTTAGTTGTTTTATTACGCAAAAACATAGTCCAAAGACTTATAAATATTTACTCATAGCATGAATATATAACCACCCTTGGTTTCTACTAGCTAGGCTAAGCATGGTATAGATAAGCATCTTAACTTAGAAATTTCTAGCAATTCTACAACTACTAGGATTTCCCAAGCATAGCATATAGATCAAAAATATTCATGCAAGTCTAGCAAAATATTTCTAGTGCATAGTTCAAAAACATAGGAATAAAATCATGAAGCACCACTTTCCTTGGTAGTTTGGAGAGTAGCAACAATCCTCACAATCAAAATCACTATTTGCACCAAAATCTACACATAAAATAATTGCACCAAAATCACATATAAAATATATACAAGCAAAAAATATGGATGCATGCAAAATGCCATGTGATGATTTTCTACACCCAACAAGACAAGTGCACAGTACTTAATTTTAAACAAATTCAAATCTTGCCAAACAAACTTTATTTGAGCAATAAAACATTTTTCAAACAATTTCTATACCCAAATTACGCCTACAAATGATTCTGTGAAAACAATCATTTTAACAGGATCAAAACATTAAACACATTGCATAAATGGAAAGGATTTTCTCTCCTGATTCCATTGATATAAAATTTGTCAAATTTGGACGTGGGAATCAAAAGTTATGAATTATACAAGTTTAAACATCTAATAGATCTAATTCAGAATTTTAAAATGAAGAACATGCCACGCGGCAGCATATGATTGGATGATACCGCTTCGCACGGATCGGCTAACATGGACCGCCAGATCTAACTAAAACGCACGGCTCAAATCTGCCTGTACCGCTTCAGATAAAATCTAACTGTGGCCTTTGGATCTAGATCCAATGGTTCAGATCTATCTGACCAGAAACCAGCGGCGCAAATGGTGCCCGTGGCGGCGACGGTTCTGGCGGCAACACGCCGGCGAGGGCAGAGGGGCAGGGGGTCGGGCTAGTGCTTACCGAGATCGCGAGAACGTGGAGATGCTCAACTTGCAGACGGACAGGGTCGGGGCGCTCGGACACGGCAGCAGGAGCTCGTCGGAGTTCGTCTGAGCATAGGGTGCTCATTGTCGGAGTCGAAGACGACGTCCTGGGGCACAAGGATTCAAACGGAGAACGTTAACGGATGCTTGAGGCACTAGCGAACATGATTGCGTGAACCAGAGGCAGAGGGGAACATAGGGCTCACCGGAATGGCTCGTCGGAGTTGAGTCAAGCTTCGGTCGTTTCCAGATGTCGATGAGGGCGACGACCTAGGGCGATTCAGGATGAAATGAAAGCATGAGAAGATGCGCGAGATGATTTCGAAGCCACTCACATAGGCCAGAAGGAAAGGGGCGCTCGATACTCACCGTGATGGATCGCCGGAGTCTCTCGATACAGAGGCGGTGCAACTCGAATTGCCGACAGCCTGGTGGCGTGGAGAGTGTGCAGTGTGGGGGGAAATGAGCGGAGAGGGGAGGGGATCTTATAGCCAGAGCAGGGGCAGAGATTACGCACGCATTCATCGCCAATTAAGTGGATTAAAATCGCGGCAGTGAAGGGGGAAGAAACAGGTGGCGACGGCGTCTGCACGCGGAATTTGGGGAAGATGGAGCTGACGTGGAGAGGGGCCACAGATCAGTGACTGCGGGGTGGGTCTGTGCCACGTGAGAGAAGGAGGAAAAATCCCCGGGTGGGCTTGCTGGGCTGCGTCTGTTGCTGGGCTAGATTGGTGGCGCCAGGCCCAATTGGTTTTCTTAATTCCTTTTCTTTTTCTATAATGAATTTCAGGAACCAAATTCAATCAAATTCAAAAGCAATTGAATTCAAATCTTTTCTGGATTTTTGTAAAGTGAAACTTGTATAATTTTGAGTATAGAATCATACTGTCTTTTTGGACTAGCATGGTCCTTTGAAGATTTTTAAAAATAACAGTGCCTTAGCACATGGTTGGATATAGATTTGAAAATGGTTTTAAAACTATATTTGTTTTGTAAACTTTTCCCAAACTCGAACATTCACCCTAAACAACAAGGAAACAAACAAAGCTTGGTTTAAAACATTTACACCCTCAATTGAGAGTGGCATTTGATTAATAGTTGCTCACATAAAATCATAGCACTCCAAGTTTCTGTTTTCTTCAAAATGAGTTTGAATTTGAGTCCTAAATGAGAATGCATGCATGGATGATATGCTAAACTTGAAAACATGATTTTAGGGATGTTACAATGATCCTTCAGGTTATCATCCGAACCCCTCCAGTATTAAGTTGCAAGAAATGGATAACTGCTTTAAGCAAAGTGTGTAAAGTAAACAATACACTTGTTCCATGAACAAGAGATCATTGTTTTCTACCTAGTAGCAACAACACATCTACAACCTTAGAGATTTCTGTTACTTCCCTAGATTAAATAGAGGCATGAACCCACTATCGAGCATAAATACTCCCTCTTGGAGTCCCTAGCATCTACTTGGCCAAGATAACTACTAGAAACGGAGAGCATGCAAGATCTCAAACAACACAAACATGATAGAATCAATAAGATAGAATCATTAACCAATCTAACATAGTAATCTCAATATCCATCGGATCCCCGCAAACACAACATGCATGATTACAAATAGATGATCTTAATCATGAACGGAGCTCACAAGATCTAAACATGGTAGCACAAAGGAGGAGAAACAACCATCTAGCTACTACATGGACCCGTAGTCCAAGGTGGAACTACTCATGCTTCAGGATGATCTCTCCTCTCCGGCAGGGTGCCGGGAAGAGCTTCAGACCCCCCCCGATCTAGGGACGATGGTGGCAGCGGCTACGGACAGTTTCATGGAAGATTGATCGGGTACTTAGGGTTTAGGTATCCGGGGCTTCTTATCAGCGAAGAGGGAGGCTGTGGTGGTGCCTGAGGCGGCCGCACCCCCAGGCACGGGCCAGGCCTGGCCGCATGGCCAGGGGTGTGGCCCCCTCGAGGCCCTCCGCCGTCTCGTCTTGTGGCGCCGTGTTCCCCACCATAAAATAATGAATTTGGCTTTTGTCCCATCCTATTCCGAGAATATTCATTGTCTAACTTTTCTGTAGCCAAAAACAACAGAAAACAGGCAACTGGCACTATGGCATCTTGTTAATAGGTTAGTCCCAGAAATCATATAAAATACCTCAAAGAGAAGAAAAAGCAAAGAAAAGTAGATACTAAACAAGCATGGAACATCAAAAATTATAGATACGTTTACGATGTATTAGCGCGCGGTGAGGCGCGGGGTCGATGGGGCCAGGGATGGCGGCAATGCGAAGATACGGGACCGGATCGATGGGAAGGCGGTGGGTACTGCGATGGAGGGCGGCTGGCAGGGGATGGCAGCGGGTCGAGGTGGCACTGCCCGTGGGAGGGAGAGGAGGGGCGCAATGGTGGCCAACGAACTAGGGGATGCGGCAACGACTGCGAGAGAGAGAGGGATAGGGCGAGGAAATTGGGTGGGTGCGGATAGGGCGAGGGGAATCGATTCGGGCTTAGGTGGCACAGGGAAATACCCCCGGCGAACAAGAACCTTTGTCGTCGGTGGTAATATTCCTATCCCTGGTGAACATGAGCTCTAGGCGCTGGCGGTAAAATGGCGACTCGAGTGGCCCATTCAGGCAACCTTATCGCCGGAAAACACGACCCGTATTCGCCGGTGGTAACGGGCTCTAGCCCCGACGAACAAAGAAAAATTTCACCAGTGCTAAAGAGCATCCCATCCGGGGGCACGTGGCCCACCACAGCTCTAGCGCACCCACGTCCTGTTCGCTTGCGTTGTATGGGCTAGCCCCGGTGAACCATTTCTTCATTCGCCAGCAATAAGGTGAGGAAGGCCTGATAGGCCTTACCGTTGGGGAGCCTGGGCCCACTTCGCAGTGCTAAGCTATCCGGCTATAAGTTTTTCTCTACTCGTGTCCACCTCGCGCCATGCTTGCTTCCTCAATGAACCTGATCATTTAGGAGTTAATTCACCTGTTGTTCAAGTATCTTGGCATGAGCTCTAGTAATTGGTCCAATCCTGATCTCATTGGACTTGTCCTTGATAGAAGCATCGACAAACTCATTAGGAGTTGGAGATAGCGAAATAGTAGGGATGTCCTCATCATCCCCCCTTTAAAACACATCGAGCTCGATGCTCCATAAGAAGGTGTCAAATCAACAAAATTGAAACTGTCACTGAGACCTCCAAACACATCTTGAGGAATATCTGTCTTGTAGGCATTATCATTGATCCTGGAAAGCACTTCATAAGGACCAACACCACGTGGAAGTAACTTGGATTTATGCAACTCTGTAAATCTATCCTTGCGAAAGTGTATCCAAACCATATATCCAAGCTTAAACAACACCTCATTGCGCTTTTTGTTAGCTCTTTCAACATTGTTTTTGCCCTTCTTTTTAATAGCCTCTTTAGTCTTCACATGTATCTTCCTTACAAAATCTGCTCTCTTCGATGCTTCCATGTTAACTCTCTCTTGGATAGGAAGAGTCATCAAATCAAGGGGCATAATGGGTTTGAAACCATAGACCACCTCAAAAGGACAAAGGTGTGTGGTAGAGTGGACTGCCCTATTATATGCAAACTCCACCTGCAGAAAACACTCCTCCCATTTAGTAAGATTCTTCTTGATCATAGCTTGCAGCAATGTCGACAGTGTGGTTCGATACCTCCATTTGAACATCATTCTGGGGATGACAACTTGTGCTGAATAGTAACCTCGTCCATATCTTTCCCCAAAGTGTCTTCCAGAAGTAGCTCATCAACTTCACATCCATGTCAGAAACAATCGTCTTGGGTACTCCATGTAGACGCATGATGTCCCTGAAAAACATGTTAGCAATATGAGACGCATCATCGCTTTTGTGGCAGGCAATAAAGTGTGACATCTTAGATAATCTATCCACTACCACAAAAATTGAATCATGGACTCTTTTATTTCTAGGGAAACCTAATACAAAATCCATGCTTACATCTTCCCATGGTGTAGTAGGTGTAGGTAAAGGCGTATATAAACCGTGAGGCTTCAACTTGGACTTTGACTTATTGCATGTAATGCATCTCTTGAGAAACCTGTCCACATCACGCCTCATCTTAGGCCAGTAAAAATGATCAGCGAGCATGAGTAGCGTCTTCTCATGCCCAAAGTGACCCATCAACCCTCTAGCATGTGATTCCTGTAGCAACAACAAACGAACCGACGACTCCGGAACACATAATTTGTTAGCACAAAATAAATACCCATCATGGATGTGAAATTTATCCCATGCCTTCCTAATAGAACACAAATGATATGGTTCTGCAAAATCATGATAAGTTTCATACAAATCACATAAACTCTCTAAACCAGGAACTTTGATATCCAATTGTGTTGATAACATGTTCTTCCTAGATAGAGCATCAACAACAATATTATCTTTCCCTTATTATGTTTGATAATGTATGGAAAAGACTCAATGAACTCAACTCACTTAGCAAGATGCCTATGCAAGTTTGATTGAGATTTCATATATTTTAATGCCTCATGATCAGAATGTATGATAAATTCCATTGGCCACAAATAATGTTGCCAAGCCACAAGAACTCTAACAAGTGCATACAATTCTTTATCATAGACATGATAGTTTAACTTTGCACCACACAATTTCTCAGAAAATATTCAATATGACGCCCCTCTTGCATCAACACACCACCAATTCCAATGCCACTAGATCACATTCAATCTCAAGTTTCTTAGAAAAATCTGGTAGTGCAAGCAATGGTGCAGAAGTTAATAATCGTTTCAATTCATCAAATGCATGATATTGGGCTATGCCCCACTCAAAAGTTACACCTTTCTTAGTTAGTTCATTTAAAGGTGCAACAATAGTACTAAAGTGTTTCACAAAATGCCCATAGAAACCAGCTAGACCGTGAAAAATCCATACTTGAATCACATTCATGGGAGTAGGATAATTTTGAATAGCTTCAAATTTTAGATGAATCTACCTAAACTCCATGTTTAGAGACAACATATCCAAGAAATATGACCTTATCTTTGCAAAATGTACACTTTTCAAGATTACCATATAGTTTAGCATCGCGTAACACTTGTAAGAGTTATCTAATATGATCATTATGTTCATGTTCATTGCGGCTATAGGTTAATATATCATCAAAATACAAAACTATTAACTTGCCAATAAAGTTTCTTAAGACATGGTTCATTAATCTCATGAAAGTACTAGGTGCATTAGTTAAACCAAAAGGCATTAATAACCACTCATACAAACCAAACTTACTCTTAAAGGTAGTTTTCCATTGATCACCTTCCTTCATCCTAATTTGATGATAACCACAATGCAAATAAATTTTAGATAAAACAATAGCACCACCCAATTCATCTAACATATCTTATAAACGAGGAATAGGATGACGATATCGAATAGTGATGTTATTTATAGCTCTATAGTCTACACACAAGCGCCATGTACCATCTTTCTTAGGAAGTAAATAAGAGGAATAACACAAGGGGTTAAGCTGATACAAATATACCCTTTGTCGAGAAGCGCTTGTACTTGTTTTTGAATATCCTTCATCTCTTAGGGATTTGTGCGGTAGGGTGCACAGTTGGGCAACGATGCTCTAGGAATCAAGTAAATTTGATGCTCAATACCTTGCAATGGTGGCAATCCAGCAGATACCTCTTCCGTATAAACGTTGTTGTATTCCTGTAACACATTAGAAACACCAAGAGAAATAGGGGTCATGTCGTTAGAAACCAAAACCTCACCCTTGTACATGAGCACAAGAAGCATGGAAGTAGGATCCTCAAAAATTTTCTCATGTCTTCTTTGGTGGATAATATGAGTCAATTGGGTACTATAACATCCCAATTTTAGCAACCCTAATCTTTCGCCAAAAAGGCAAAAATCAGGGGGAACAAAAACCTTTCTTGTCAAGTTTTGCAATGCTTGTTGATAGATTGCTTGTGATTATGCTCATGATGGTATAACAGAAGATATACTTATTACCTCAACCCCTTTAGGCAAAATCTATTTAACAAAAGATAAGTCTTGGCTCATTCTTCATCTTCTCAAATGTTCTGGCATTTCAAACCTAAGGCAAGATGATTTTGACAAAACAAAATATGTTATTAGTTTCCATTTACAAAAACTATGGAGGTCTATATATACTCTCCTTATTGTTTTGAAGACAAATCATTCATCTACTCTTACCTCTACGTTTTTTCAAAACCTTTACTAAAACCTTTTTCATTCTAATCTAGGTAGAAATACCAAGAGGTCCTTACCTTACTTCAAAACCCAACCCCCTCAAAATACCCATGCGTACCTCAAGTTGGACTTGATAATAACCTTAGTAATAGTTGAAGGATTGATTAGATGAATTGTCTTGATTTGTTGTTTGATGAATTGCGTTGATCTACTGAATGTATTGGGTGATTAGGATCTAGAGTGAGCTAACCTAGTAGCTAATTCCTTAGGATCCAATCCATGTTTGAAACCATCAATCTCAAATCAAGCATCCAAATCTAGATCCACCTTCAGTCACTCAGGTGACCCCCTAATCCCCTTCACCAAATCACATGTGAGCTAATCCTCTATATTAGCATCTGACTCATCAAAGACCAAATACAACCATGGATCCCCTATATATTATCTATACATCAATATCATCCACCTGATGATAAGCCTAAACCCTTTTATCACCCCCTCTCTCATACTAGTCCAAATCCACAAGTCTGCCAAATATGGCTAAGTCTGGAATTCTTATCTAGATTCAATCTTTGGAGATCTACCTACTGTAACCTATGTGCATTATTGAGAATGTACTTGAACAATATTGTAGTAAATCATTAGTACTACCAGGTACCAATCTTTCCTTTAGCTAAGCCATTCTTTTCCCCACCCATCCATGATGGTTTTGTAGTCAAGATAATAATCTTTTCTGCAAATCTTATCATCTTGCCTACTTTGGCAGAAGCTCACATCCTTATGCTATCACCCCTTGAATAAAATTTGGATTGGTTATGATCTACTAACCATGGCCTATCAATCACTACTTTATTTGTTTCTGTTGGAGAATTATGCTTCCTAAACCATCTTGGTTTATGAGGCATCATGACCATCCTGCTATCGCAGCCGTATTTTCAACAAAGTTTGCCATCACTTGTAGATCACCATAAATACATCCAAGCCCAACTCTTGCTGTCTTGATAATCTATATAGCTTTGTCTATCCATCCATGTAGCCCTTGTACCCATGTGAGCTCTGAGCTCACTAATCCAACCCTGTTTAGGTGGTATAAAAATATCAATACCCTAGATCCTTAAACATTTAGTTTCCTTCCATTTTCTATGAAGACATTCAAATCCAAGGTTGGTTATGATAGATACATTATTTTGACATCATCCAACTTGGATATAAACATTTTCCAAATAATTCCCATAATTATTTGGATTATTAAACTATTTAATTTCCTTTATTTACAAAATCTTCAAACCCTTCTCTATAAAGGCAACTATGATTTTCTCCAAAACACCTTGCCAACGCAAGGCACATTTTATGCCTATATATCAAATCCTATCTTCCCATCTCAAAAAAAATATTTTAGAGATGTTATATTATTTCTTTTGCCCTTTTTCTTAAATGGCAGAAACAAGAAATAATTCTTTATAAATACTTTCCCTTATCAATAAATCCCAATAAAATTCCCCAAGGTATATTATGGAATTTAGAACCATCTCACAACAAAAACTCTCCTGGTCCAATGTAAAATTATCACATTATCTACCGTGACTCATTTCTGCACTTTTTGAATAAAGGAGATTAAGTGGACCTATAATCTTTAGAAAAATCCCAAATAACTCCAGGAGGTGTCTATTGACCATAACCATTCACCAGTACCCTCACTTTATCTTGCCAATACCAAGTTTCAAGAATCTATGCATAATCCCTATCATGGCTAAATGTGTTATTTGGATAAAACATGACCCAAACCACTCTCATATCCAATCTAACCTTGCCAAATAAGATTGCACACCACCTATCCCTGCTCTGGTCGACCAGCATAGCAAACCTTGCACTATAGCACCACTATTCACCTTGTCCCTTACGTTTGTCTATGGAGGAGACAAAGACCAAGACATGCCCTTGCCCATTTATTTCTTGCAGCAGCTACCCCACCTTCTCCCTGCCTCACCAGCCAACCAAGCACCCCCATACAACTCTCCCCCTACCCACAGGAACCAAAACCAGACCCCCACCCCTCCCACAAGCTCTTCATGCACCATGTCCACCATGGACCCTTCTCTCCTTTGTTTATAAAGCCGGCAGGCCATCACAATGCCTTCTCTCTGCCTAATTTCCTTCCTCCCACTCTCATCTACCTCCCCCGAGCTACCCTCCCTCTCTCATGCCCTTCTCTACCCGAGAGAGAGAAAAGAAGGAGCTTTGGCCATTATCAAAATCTTGGTCCATCTCCCTCTCCCTAGCTCCTCTACTCGTGCATGAAGCCTAAATGGGATCTCCTACTCCTGATCTACCTCCCTATGCTTCTCTTTCTTCTGCATGACCACCGGAGGCCACCAGCACCGTGCATTTGAGCTTGGGATCTGCTCATCAGGAGTCCTATCGTGTCCTTCGCCATCAACTCAGAAGGCTTGGACACCGTCTCATCGACCTGCAACGGCCCTACATGCCCTTGCCTTGTCGCTGTTCAAGCTCTACCGAGGCTGACATGCAGATCCCTGCCCCTGCACCAAATCGAGTCAAACCGCCCATTGTCGGACTCCCCTCGATGCGCCGCCTCATCCCTGCCACCTAACAGCCCTCGCCGAAACCCCGGTGATCCCTCCTCGAAACCCCTGCCAACCCGTTAGAGTTTCCACCCGGCGGAGCCCCGCCTCGTGAGGAAGAAGGCGGTGTGCCGTCGATCTCCTCAAGATTGGACGGCCACCCCCCATGCCGCTTCACCGCATGGGCCGAGGATGGTCTAGGGCCGTCCTGTGTAGTGCACGCGTTAACTCCCGCCCATGTGAGGTTAAGCTGGGCCGACCTAGATCTGGCGGCCCGCGCCTTTCCAGAATCGGCCCGTTTCCCCTTTAGCCTTTAAATTTTTGTCCAAATCTGTTATTTAGGCTTATTAGTTTAATTACCTAATAAATTGGAAAATGCCTTGATTTAATCAGATTAGTTTTTTCCCTACAAAACCCCATGTGTTTTCCAACATGCAGAGCCAGTATTAACCCAAAATAACATTTATGTATTTTCCAGTAATTAAAATACAGAGTGGTGTCAATTACACCAAATAAATCCTCCAAGGAATTACACAACCCCAAAAAGAATGAAACCTTTTTCTACTGAAAGATATAACTTATACCTTTCATTATACACTGGGCAAACCCTAAATTGCTTCCTATTTTGCTAGTAGCAAAAATTACAAAAACAATTAATTATGGACTTTAGGAATTTCCCAAGGTCAAACCAAAATGGGGATGGACCTAATTCGAACTCCTAGTAGACCTAAATACCAATATGTATCAAACCCCAGGAGCCCAATATTTATTGAGATCCTTTTGATTTATAGTGAATTAAGCATTTTTGTGCATAGTTTATTCACTCATAAATTCACCCCTTTAGCTATGTAGCTCCAAAATGGTGATTCCAATTTCTACAGAAAGGTATTCCAAATACCTAACATTTTTCTTTGGAATCACATCAAAAGCTTCTATAGATTTAATTTGGTCAAAAAGACAAATAACCTCCAGAACTGTCTTTGGGAATTTCCCAAGGGCATTATCAGTCCACCAAACCCTATCTAACCACCCAAGGAAATAATTTTTGAAACTCCAGAACTATTCTCGTGAATTATTTCCTAAAATAAGAGTTATATTCACTAGAAAGTCCATTATAAATTAATAGTAATTGTTAAAATAGTGAAACCACTTTTGTTGGTTTCATCTTATCAATATCTATCTGATGGTATCATTTTTATACAATAATATCTTACAGAACATGTCCTTGTTCCAAAATCCCTCTCTTGGGTAGTTTCTATACTACAAATCCTAAATGATATTCTTCCAATGAATACAAGTCTTTTACCAATCCCATCAAACCAATCATTCAGCACCCTACTGTTATTTATCATGTGTTTATCCTTTGCTTGATGTATGGTTTGATACTTGTATGCTTGTATTGATTGTGGTGCATTGTCTGTTTACATGTTTGCTCAACGCGGCGATAGTCACGATTGTGTGACGATGAGAAGAAGTTACCATCTCATTTATATTGGTTATTATAGTATTCTAAGAGGAAGTCCAGGGACCTTGCCATATTGCTACTGATCAGGAAAGCCACCTTCTTGTTCATAAAACCCTGACCTACTATTTTACCTATGCATGGTTCATCTGCTTTTATGCAAATTGCATTGTTTTACTTAACTATGCTTTATATGTGGGAAGGTTTGGCTCCTCCAAGCTATTACCATTTAGTACCACTAGGTACACCCCTTACTGGTGACACCTACTTGTCCCTAGTATGGTAGATGGTGTTTAACACCATAACCCTTTAGAGACCCCATTTTAGCCTAAACAAAAGTATAGGATGGGAAGACCCCGGGTATATGTTTATAAAATGTTTTATGAGAAAACCTTGGTGAGGTTTGACCTACCAAGATAATTTTGAGAAAATTAAAAGGTTTTGTTTTACAAAATGGATGAGACAAAGGAAGGAGGAAAAAGGTTTAGAAAAAAGGGCACCTGGTTCTTTGCAGTTTTGCTAGAACAATTAACCCGTGCAACCACAATACCCTGAAGTGGGAACGGGGCTTAACCAAAGTTAGTTCACTTCGATATGGGTATCCACATGACTACTTATAAGTGATCTTCTCCCTCTAATTCTGGACTTCCTTTATAAAAAAGGGTCAACTACGCGACAGTCACCTGGAGGAAGCAGGATCACCCATGTGAGTGACCAGGCGATACTATGAGCCTCTCATTGAATGTGCTGGCTCTAAGGGAGCTGGGTTGCACTCCAGTTAGTCTGTGGATCCCGACGTCCCGGTGTTTAGGGGAACAACTCATAGGGTAGGGCCCGTGTTGGAGTGGACTTTCTGAAGGTTTTGTTTGATTACCGAACCCCCGTATATCGTGTGTATGGGGCTGTGGTTGTATCCCGGCGGATGTATCAAATCTTCTGGGTAAAGTGTACAACTTCTACAGAGTGTAAATCTATTCTAATAGCCGAGTCCTCTGTGGCGCCCCGCAAAAACCACTACTAGAAAATCACGTTGTTTTTGTGCATTGCATTATCATGACCGCATGCTCATGTCATCATGCCACCTTGCATTTGAGCATCGTCATGTCTTCTTGCATTTGTTTGCATAAAACTATTTTTAAAAGTCTGTTTTGTTTTCTAAATGCCCCGTTATTATTTCAACCCAAAACCCAGGTCTCCAGAATATTTTGTTTTGTCTGCCAACGGTTTGCAAAGGCCTCGTTTTTTATAAATAAAATATTTAATTATTTTTAGGAGGCAGCCCGCCAGGCCCGAAAGCCTAGACGGCCACCTCCAGTTAAACTCCTATCTACCCAGAAGACACCCAAACTTTTCCCACCAAAAACCCTACCCTATTTTTCCTACCCAGCCCCTCCACCTCACCCCCTCCAATCCCATGTCGCCACCTCACCCTGGCCAATCCTGCAGCCAACCACCCCGCGCCACCTCACCCCTGGCCCTGTCCCGCCACCCACTCCACCTGCCTCCTTTTTCCGCGCGGGCCCCACCCTGGGATGGACAGGCGCGCCTCCCGCAGCACCTGCCCACATCCCCATGCCGCCTGACCGCGACCCCACCATACCCCAGCGCGCAGCCGCCCTCTCTTCCCTCTCTGTTTGATCTCGGTCCCACCCCACCGATCCCCACCCTGCTGGCCCCACCTCCCCAAAGACCGAGCCTCGCTCGCGTCCACCTCTCCCCTCCCCCGCGACCCCATCTCCGTTGCATCTCGCTAACCTCCAGACGCCGCCCTGTTCCGGCCGCAGCCCCAGGGCTCCTCCCCGCCGCCGCCCTAGGGCTCGCCTCACCCGGCGCGTGCACTCCCTCGCCTCCGTCGCGACTCGCCTCGACCACCACCGCTCGGGACCACCCCCTCCCCTCCCTGCGCGCTCTGCCCGCCACCGACCAGTCGGCCGCCGCCGCTCGGGTCTTGCTCGTCGATGTCACCCCTGTTCGCCGGCCCCGCCACCCTCCTCCTACACCCGCGCGAGGTCGTCCGCTCGAACCGCGCCCCGCAGCGAACTCCGTGTCGCCCCGTCCTCCTCTGCACCTCGTTGTCGCCGGCAGAGGTCCCTCTTCCCGACGCCCGACCGAACTCTGACAGGCCTCCTCGCCCCCAACCTCCACCGCCTGCGCCTCCTGCTTCTCCCGGGTCCGTCGCCGCCGCCTCTGCAGGGCGTCGCCGGGGTCTTCTCTGTCTGCTGCCAGGGGACCCTCCCCGCCTCTTCTACCTGTTGAGCGCCACGGCCTCGTCAGCCTCACCGAGCGCCCTCCCGAGATCCTCGACAACCTCGACCTTGTGCGTGTTCTGTTTTGCTTCGATGGCATCTGTCTCCTGTCAAGTTCGTGGGTTGCTGCCTGTTTATTAGCCATTCGTTTTGTTCAGTGTCGTGAACCCTCGTGCAAGTGGTCATGTCGGGATGCAGTTATATGTGAAGTTTTTGGTCAGGAAGTACAAGTTGGAAACCACAGAGAATGAATCAAGAACCACCAAGATCAACCTCGAGCCCGACATCTGAGAAGAGCGTCCTCAAAGAACAAACCAGCATCGACCCTTGAAGTTCGACATCTATAACGGAGAGCGGCGAGAAATTCAACTTGGACATCGGAGGGGACGACGCTGGATCGGCAAGATCTCCTTCATGTACCCCGGAGCCGTGACCAAATCCGAAGACCGATCCCCTGGACCTCGGAACCCCAAGTTCGACGAATACCCATGTGTGACCCTAAGCCCCTATTTTTATAAATGATATATCTTGTTGCATATAAATTGTCATACTCGCATGCATATTATGGGTGTTTGGGGGTGTTTCGACGATTCACCTAAATTAAATATGGGATCCATATGCGGGCAAATCTAGTCTTATATTGGTCCCATTTAAATTGGTGTAGCGAACCGGTGCTATCTTTTGCCATGTTAAGACAACATTTAAATTGTGGGGTATCTAAACAACTTGAACTACTTAAATATTTGCCGGGACCCCGGTTCCGTTAATATGGCCTAAATGCATCGCACCTTTGCCATGTCATACATCATACATGCATCATGCCCGATTTTCTACCGTAGTATTAAATAGTCCATCCGGTGTTTCTTCTAGTGCTTTGCTTCTTCACGGATTAGGCCAATGAGTTGATGCGAGTGTCGACCCGATCTTCGGATGAACCTTCGGCAATGTTTTCAGGCGAGCATCTCCCCCTTTCTACCTATCTTACTTTTATAGTATTTATTCCCTCATGTTGATCTATTGCTATCTGTGTTGCGATGCTCTAGTTTTCGTGCCCGTGATATCCCTTGCAGCCTTATATTGGCTTGGACACATCCTATTACCTGTTGTTTGGTAGATAGTTGGACTTGCGCGTCGTAGTCGCTTGCTCAAGTGCTGTTGCGTGTCGTCCAGTACCACAACGGTTGGAAGGCTGCCATATGCTTTATGTTGGAGATGATCATGGCTTTAATTATTGTTTAATAACTAAAATTGAAAGTACGTAAATGCAGAGGCACCGGTGGGTAATAGACAATATTTGGTTTTTAACCGCTCACTGGTGTCCCGTAGGACCCCGAGTTCTTGACACCTGTTCCGAGATCGAGCGCGCTAACCACAGGTGGGGTGTGTGGGCACCCCCATCGATTTAGTACCTGATTTCAAGTACTGTACTGGGGGCCACAAAGTAGTTTGGGGCTTTATTACTATCCTGTACTTATGCCATGCTTTACTGCTTTATTTACGATTGCGCGTGGAGCGCCTGTACTGTTTAGGAACCCCGTGATACGTTTTCGCTGTATCGACAATCCCAGTCACACTTTCGGGTTCCCAGTCGTTTACAGCCATCGACACAAACCCTGGGTCCGTCTCGGAGACCGGCCGACTTCGTTACGGGTATCTTAGTGGGGTGGCCCCCCATTCTTGCTTTGGGTCTGGGAAACGTCGTGTCCGAAACCCCGTCGACATACCGTTGGGTGTATGTTTTGTGATCTTGTACCTACCTGATCTGACAACAAGGGTGTAGGTGCGTGTGGAAACTTTGGTGCACCCCTGCAGGGTTTAATCTTTTCGAGAAGCCGTGTCCGCGGTTATGGACGACTTGGAGCACAGTTCTCGATCATAGACAACTATAACTAAAGTTTACTGTTATAATTTGACTTGTATCCGATATGACTAGTAATCAGCTTCACTGCAACGGAATGGCTAAATAAAAGTACCAACAACTGCTGGGTTTGGGATATCTCATGCTAATCGTATCTGACTAGTAAGTGTTGCAACTAGAACGGAATGGTTAACTAAAAGTGCCCACTGCTTATTACATCAGGATGACTATCTATACCTGACTACTAATTGATGCAACGATAACTGAATAAATAAAACTGCCAACGGTGTGAGTTCCTCGGTTGACTTCCTCGTTTGGTCTCGAGGGGGAAACACCAGGATGGGTATGTTTGGAGGTAGTATCAGGTTGGTTCCGAATAGGTCTTTCTTACCCCTCTCTGATAGCCGCTATTTGTATCGAGTCTCTCTAGGTTGTTTAGTGCATGCCGCACTGCCGCTTCAGTCCACCATACCTATGTAGGCGAGGACCGCCGAATTCTAGTCTCGCCGTGTACTGGCCTCAGTACTGACCGCTCTCTTTTTCCTTTGCCCTTTGTTGGCACCCCTTTGTCTTTAGCAGGTTTCGAGATCGACGTCGTTAGCAGGGTTACCCTTCCGGCTTAGCCTGGGCAGGGTTATGGACGCCATTGGTTGTTTATCAGGGCTCTTAGCTCAATTTTCATCTTGTCCGTACTCGGACGCTGTATCGATTTCCAGGTGATTTGGATCTTTGTATTGTATATCTGTATTCTTGGCTCATTGAGTCGCTGTTGTATATTTATGTTTTGTGGGTACCATCGAGGACTATTGTGTAATGATATTACTTCGTTTTCCACCCGCACGCAAGTGCCTGGTGGGCACCTTTGAATCATTTCTATGCGGGTTTGGCGGGAAGCGCTAAAACTTGCATAGGGTCAATTCCGAGGGTGTTACAGAGTGGTATCAGAGCACAGCAGTTGCGATACCCCACAAGTCCAGCCTGTAGGATAACCTAGCTAACGGCCGAAGTAGAGTGTCAAAACTATTTTGGAAAATCGGTTCTATAGATCTGATTAGGTCTGCTTTTATTCCTTACCCCTTTGTTGTTCTACTCTTACCTCTGCGTGTGTTGGATCTGTTCTCTTCCCTTCTTCTAGTCCAAGATTTCTCGTGGTTGGGTTTTCCGTCGTACCTTTAGGGTTTCGCTTCCTCCTTTGGTAACGATGCTTCTACATCCGGTCTTCGTGCTATCAGAGGAATCCTTCATCTGTTAGACTTCTCTTTGTTCCTAATTGTGCCTTCCGGTGTTTTCTGACGCGACGACATCATCTACGCCAGATCCGATGTAGAGTCTGCATCACTCCTTTGTTTCTGAACCTCGATTGTCGAGATCTTCAGTCTGATTCCGAGAATGGTTGCACGCTTTTCTACTGATTGTGCAGAGTAATAGTTTGGGTGCGTGATGGATTGGCCCCCATGCCGACTACTCACTCTATTCGCTTGTGTACGTTGAAGTGGATGAGAATGCATCGGTTCTCTCTTTCTATCGAAGTTAGAGGTGGATTGATTGGTTGATACCTCTACCTTCTCCTTTGTTTCCCGGAGTGCTCTCTCGACGATCACGGACAACGCCCTCTGTTAGTGGTGTCGCGAGGATCTACACGATGCGAGAAGATTCAGATCGCCGCCCTTCTTCCCGGTACCATGAGGCGGATCTCGAGGGCGAGATCCATTGTTAGTGGTGTCGAATTGTGGCGCCCCGCAAAAACCACTACTAGAAAATCGCGTTGTTTTTGTGCATTGCATCATCATGACCGCATGCTCATGTCATCATGCCACCTTGCATTTGAGCATCGTCATGACTTCTTGCATTTGTGTGCATAAAACTATTTTTAAAAGTCTGTTTTGTTTTCTAAATGCCCCGTTATTATTTCAACCCAAAACCCAGGTCTCCAGAATATTTTGTTTTGTCTGCCAACGGTTTGCAAAGGCCTCGTTTTTTTATAAATAAAATATTTAATTATTTTTAGGAGGCAGCCCGCCAGGCCCGAAAGCCTAGCCGGCCACCTCCAGTTAAACTCCTATCTACCCAGAAGACACCCAAACTTTTCCCACCAAAAACCCTACCCTATTTTTCCTACCCAGCCCCTCCACCTCACCCCCTCCAATCCCATGTCGCCACCTCACCCTGGCCAATCCTGCAGCCAACCACCCCGCGCCACCTCACCCCTGGCCCTGTCCCGCCACCCACTCCACCTGCCTCCTTTTTCCGCGCGGGCCCCACCCTGGGATGGACAGGCGCGCCTCCCGCAGCACCTGCCCACATCCCCATGCCGCCTGACCGCGACCCCACCATACCCCAGCGCGCAGCCGCCCTCTCTTCCCTCTCTGTTTGATCTCGGTCCCACCCCACCGATCCCCACCCTGCTGGCCCCACCTCCCCAAAGACCGAGCCTCGCTCGCGTCCACCTCTCCCCTCCCCCGCGACCCCATCTCCGTTGCATCTCGCTAACCTCCAGACGCCGCCCTGTTCCGGCCGCAGCCCCAGGGCTCCTCCCCGCCGCCGCCCTAGGGCTCGCCTCACCCGGCGCGTGCACTCCCTCGCCTCCGTCGCGACTCGCCTCGACCACCACCGCTCGGGACCACCCCCTCCCCTCCCTGCGCGCTCTGCCCGCCACCGACCAGTCGGCCGCCGCCGCTCGGGTCTTGCTCGTCGATGTCACCCCTGTTCGCCGGCCCCGCCACCCTCCTCCTACACCCGCGCGAGGTCGTCCGCTCGAACCGCGCCCCGCAGCGAACTCCGTGTCGCCCCGTCCTCCTCTGCACCTCGTCGTCGCCGGCAGAGGTCCCTCTTCCCGACGCCCGACCGAACTCTGACAGGCCTCCTCGCCCCCAACCTCCACCGCCTGCGCCTCCTGCTTCTCCCGGGTCCGTCGCCGCCGCCTCTACAGGGCGTCGCCGGGGTCTTCTCTGTCTGCTGCCAGGGGACCCTCCCCGCCTCTTCTACCTGTCGAGTGCCACGGCCTCGTTAGCCTCACCGAGCGCCCTCCCGAGATCCTCGACAACCTCGACCTTGTGCGTGTTCTGTTTTGCTTCGATGGCATCTGTCTCCTGTCAAGTTCGTGGGTTGCTGCCTGTTTATTAGCAATTCGTTTTGTTCAGTGTCGTGAACCCTCGTGCAAGTGGTCATGTCGAGATGCAGTTATATGTGAAGTTTTTGGTCAGGAGGTACAAGTTGGAAACCACAGAGAATGAATCAAGAACCACCAAGATCAACCTCGAGCCCGACTTCTGACAAGAGCGTCCTCAAAGAACAAACCAGCATCGACCCTTGAAGTTCGACATCTATAACGGAGAGCGGCGAGAAATTCAACTTGGACATCGGAGGGGACGACGCTGGATCGGCAAGATCTCCTTCATGTACCCCGGAGCCGTGACCAAATCCGAAGACCGATCCCCTGGACCTCGGAACCCCAAGTTCGACTAATACCCATGTGTGACCCTAAGCCCCTATTTTTATAAATGATATATCTTGTTGCATATAAATTGTCATACTCGCATGCATATTATGGGTGTTTGGGGGTGTTTCGACGATTCACCTAAATTAAATATGGGATCCATATGCGGGCAAATCTAGTCTTATATTGGTCCCATTTAAATTGGTGTAGCGAACCGGTGCTATCTTTTGCCATGTTAAGACAACATTTAAATTGTGGGGTATCTAAACAACTTGAACCACTTAAATATTTGCCGGGACCCCGGTTCCGTTAATATGGCCTAAATGCATCGCACCTTTGCCATGTCATACATCATACATGCATCATGCCCGATTTTCTACCGTAGTATTAAATAGTCCATCCGGTGTTTCTTCTAGTGCTTTGCTTCTTCACGGATTAGGCCGATGAGTTGATGCGAGTGTCGACCTGATCTTCGAATGAACATTCGGCAATGTTTTCAGGCGAGCATCTCCCCCTTTCTACCTATCTTACTTTTATAGTATTTATTCCCTCCTGTTGATCTATTGCTATCTGTGTTGCGATGCTCTAGTTTTCGTGCCCGTGATATCCCTTGCAGCCTTATATTGCCTTGGACACATCCTATTACCTGTTGTTTGGTAGATAGTTGGACTTGCGTGTCGTAGTCGCTTGCTCAAGTGCTGTTGCGTGTCGTCCAGTACCACAGCGGTTGGAAGGCTGCCATATGCTTTATGTTGGATATGATCATGGTTTTAATTATTGTTTAATAACTAAAATTGAAAGTAGGTAAATGCAGAGGCACCGGTGGGTAATAGACAATATTTGGTTTTTAACCGCTCACTGGTGTCCCGTAGGACCCCGAGTTCTTGACACCTGTTCCGAGATCGAGCGCGCTAACCACAGGTGGGGTGTGTGGGCACCCCCATCGATTTAGTACCTGATTTCAAGTACTGTACTGGGGGGCCACAAAGTAGTCTGGGGCTTTATTACTATCCTGTACTTATGCCATGCTTTACTGCTTTATTTACGATTGCGCGTGGAGCGCCTGTACTGTTTAGGAACCCCGTGATACGTTTTCGCTGTATCGACAAGCCCAGTCACACTTTCGGGTTCCCAGTCGTTTACAGCCGTCGACACAAACCCTGGGTCCGTCTCGGAGACCGGCCGACTTTGTTACGGGTAGCTTAGTGGGGTGGCCCCCCGTGCTTGCTTTGGGTCTGGGAAACGTCGTGTCCGAAACCCCGTCGACATACCGTTGGGTGTATATTTTGTGATCTTGTACCTACCTGATCTGACAACAAGGGTGTAGGTGCGTGTGGAAACTTTGGTGCACCCCTGCAGGGTTTAATCTTTTCGAGAAGCCGTGTCCGCGGTTATGGACGACTTGGAGCACAGTTCTCGATCATAGACAACTATAACTAAAGTTTACTGTTATAATTTGACTTGTATCCGATATGACTAGTAATCAGCTTCACTGCAACGGAATGGCTAAATAAAAGTACCAACAACTGCTGGGTTTGGGATATCTCATGCTAATCGTATTTGACTAGTAAGTGTTGCAACTACAACGGAATGGTTAACTAAAAGTGCCCACTGCTTATTAGATCAGGATGACTATCTATACCTGACTAGTAATTGATGCAACGATAACTGAATAAATAAAACTGCCAACGGTGTGAGTTCCTCGGTTGACTTCCTCGTTTGGTCTCGAGGGGGAAACACCAGGATGGGTATGTTTGGAGGTAGTATCAGGTTGGTTCCGAATAGGTCTTTCTTACCCCTCTCTGATAGCCGCTATTTGTATCGAGTCTCTCTAGGTTGTTTAGTGCATGCCGCGCTGCCGCTTCAGTCCACCATACCTATGTAGGCGAGGACCGCCGAATTCTAGTCTCGCCGTGTACTGGCCTCAGTACTGACCGCTCTCTGTTTCCTTTGCCCTTTGTCGGCACCCCTTTGTCTTTAGCAGGTTTCGAGATCGATGTCGCTAGCAGGGTTACCCTTCCGGCTTGGCCTGGGCAGGGTTATGGACGCCATTGGTTATTCTTCAGGGCTCTTAGCTCAATTTGCATCTTGTCCGTACTCGGACGCTGTATCGATTTCCAGGTGATTTGGATCTTTGTATTGTATATCTGTATTCTTGGCTCATTGAGTCGCTGTTGTATATTTATGTTTTGTGGGTTCCATCGAGGACTATTGTGTAATGATATTACTTTGTTTTCCACCCGCACGCAAGTGCCTGGTGGGCACCTTTGAATCGTTTCTATGCGGGTTTGGCGGGAAGCGCTAAAACTTGCATAGGGTCGATTCCGAGGGTGTTACATCCTCGGTCATCGATGGTTGGGAAGGTTGCTATAGAGTGGTGATGTCTTGTTTTCAAAACTATTTTTCCAAAACAAAGTGTTTACTAAAACCAGGTGGTCCGAGGGACACCAGAGAAGTAGGAGGATAACCCGGTCAGTTGAAGGTCATGGCGATGTTATAGGGTGACCCAGTCCTGGTATTTTAAAAAGGTTTCCAAAATGTTTTACAAAAGATTTCAATAAAACCTTGTAGATGCTATATCTACAAGAGAAACTATTTTAGAAAAGAACCTCTCATGGAGCCATCCTACCACCATAGCCATATTGCATATCCTCTTTTTATTATTATTTTCCTGAGGTGGTTTGCGAGTACATTCAAAAGTACTCACCAGCATTGTCCCTGGCTATTTACTTCGCCAGATTCCTAGAAGAGCGAGGAGCAAGGAAGAAGATGACGTCTATGCGAGTTTGGGCGTATCTCCGAGTCGGGCCCCTTGTTGGGTTATGGCTTGAATTGGGCTCCTCCACGAGTTCCACTGCTATTATGTATTTGAGCCCTTATGGGCATTATGTAAGCTCATGTATGTAAGCATTATTGTAATCGATATTATAATGGATGTACACTTTGATATCTATCGATTATGCTCCACGATTCACTGATCATGTATCGTGGTGGTATGCATAATGGGGATACCCGAAACGTAAATCTGGGGTGCTGCAGACTTGGTATTAGAGCCATCCTGACTATAGGAGACCTTAGTTAGCATGGATGTTAGATAGGACAACCCCTATTTCTAAAAACCCGACTTTCAAAAACTATTTTCTTAAAAGCTTTTCAAAAGATGTCTTATTTTATCCTCTCCGACTTAAACTGTTTGAAAACAAGTTTACTCTATATCTTGTCTACTCTCAAATGTTCCGTTTTCAAAAACAAGCCCGAAACCCTAAAGACAAAGATCCCGAGATGAAGAGAAGCAAAAGTCAAGCATGCCAAAGAAGCTACCAACTACGAAAGACACTACAAGATCGCCCTACAAATGGATTCCTGCATAAATGGATCAAGTACTGCACAGACGACCCCAGATGGCAAGACCAAAGTCAAGACCCTAGCAACGTCCGTACCTAGGATAAGTATTCCCAATGGAGGATTCCCCTTATGGCGCATAGTCGTTCCTTAGAATCCGTGGTATGTTTTGTTTGCTTGCCTTGTGCTTGTATGATGTTTGTACTATGTTGCTTGTCTCCCTAGGATCACTCGATGCTATTGTATGACCCCTTGTGTTTGTATCCCAATGCTAACCCTACTAATCCCATAACCCTGTAATCTGAAAACCTCTCCTCAACATGATGGCCACCAAAATAGACCAACGACGATCCTATTCAACCCTCTGCTGAAACCACAAGAAGCCCTCGCCCGTAAACAAATGCCCCAAAATCCCGAAGATAAGGATGCCCGAAGACAACGAGTCTACTCCGTCACCGAATCAAAGCAACACAACGAGTTCAAGTGAAGATAACCTCTCTGAAGCCAGCATGTCTCCACCTCAACCGAACACCCAGAAGAAGTGTCGCTAACCGCGAAACCTACCTAGAGTTAACCTTTACGGCCTTGTTAGGTAACCACCATAGAAAGGTAGATGCAATAAGGCATTACCCAAAGATCCACCTCAAGCGACACGCCAACACTCTGAGATGAAGCATTTACCCAAGCCTCAACGAATCCAAGTAAAGCCTTAAGATGGAAATTACTACATATTTCCACTCCATTACAGAAGATCTCCAACCCAAGGACCTTCCCCAAGCACCACCTCGAGAGTCGATTAGAGAAATAGAGGTTATACCTTGTCAACAATCATCGAAAGTGTACTCGATCCTCCCAGTACCCGCAAACCTCGGAATTAAGATGACAAGACTACCCGACGCCGCCAATACTACTCTCCAACGAGTAGAAAGCAACCCAAAGGAGTCTAGATTCTCTGAAGACGTCGCGAAGCCCCTTCTCCACCATCTCTATTAAAGATCCACCCGTCGAAGCAACCCCCTGAGAAGTAACGCTCATCACCTCTTACTGCTCAATCACTAAGCCTCCCTCACACCCCCGAGGACTTGCCTTAACCAAAGTTAATACCCAACTTCAGTCCGGCAATAAGATTCATGAAGCCCTCCTGAAGAAGCCTTCGTACCCTACACTCACTCGACCAGTCTAGGGTAGAGCAGTGTATCATCCCAAAACCTGTTTGTAAGACCATACCAGCTCTGACACTAGGCAAACCAGACCTGTTTTGTAATAAGTACCCTCACCGCTGGCCGGCGCAGACATGTTAATTTAGGTATGAACCCTACTTGATGTTATGTTAGTATGATGCCTTCTTTGCATGTTTTACCCACGACGTTGCATCGGACTGAACCTGGAACGGCCTCATCCTATAGGACCATGTCCCAAGGCCGCTAACCAAGAACCGACATCCTCCCAGCTAGATGCAGCATTGGCTAGATCAGAGGTCCCTGTCATGATATTGCCGACGAGTATGCCATGGAGGGGTCCTCATAGTGCGTGTTTAGATACGTGGGGTATGGCAGACGGTTGACGAGTACGAGGTAACACAGCTTACCCAGGTTCAGATCCAACAATGGTGGCGGAATCCTACTCCTGCTATAAATCACTATAATGGCAATACACCGAGTTACAGGGGTTGGTTCGCTGTGCGAGGTATGAGTTGTGTCTTGCCCTAAAGGCTCCCATAGGCCCGGCTTATATAGTCGCCAGGTCATAGGGTTACAGGGAATGTCCTAGCCGGATAGGTTATAGAGTCCTACACAGTATACAATCAGTCTAACTTGTCTTTCACTCCAAGGCTTGGGGTATGTCGGTGACTCCTCCATAGCCTTCCTTTATCCGGCATGGACCTCCCTGCTGGATCCATGTAACTGGGCCGCCCAGCAGGCCATGGGCCATGCTACCAACTGTGGGCCAGTAGGGTTATCTGGAAAGAGACATGCTATGAGGATACCCATATAGCATATCCCCAACAGTAGTCCCCGGAGAACTCCGAGATCTTGCGTCGTCTTGCCTCTTCAGGTTGAATGCTCCGTCTAGATGAATGTCGACAAATCATCAAGCAATATCTTGTAGTACTCCCAAGAACCCTGCAATATTCTCTGTCTTCAACTTGTAAGTTGGAGAAATGCTGAATGTTCCATTGTACTCTTCTAGTAGCCGAACTAGATCCGTCCATGCCGAAATATTCCGATGTGATGGTTCACCTGCTAGTGACATCTAGGACGATGTAGACATAGGTCAGCAACGCCTCGTAACTCACACATGCAGAGAACACAATCGTGTCTGTTTTTCCCGCGCGAAGGATACGAACCGTTGGCGGTGGCGGTTGGGAACGTGGCGAAATTTCCACGCACGCGCCCGCACACGTCGTCCACACGCCGACCATTCGATCACCTCGCACGAATCTTGACTCCAGGGGTTATAAATTACAACTGTGATGGATTTTTTACTTTTCACCTCATTCTTCCCTGTGGCTTCGTCTTCCTCCTGCGAGCACCTCCTCGAGCCCTCCACGTGTACGCGAAAAACCCTAGCCTCCCAATCTTCTCAGTCACCTCCCCTCCCAATTCAATGGCGAGCAGCAGCTCTACTCCCTCCATGGCGGCATCGGGCGATGCCGCGGCAAAGCTGGCAGGCTCTGTCCAGGTGCCCCAGAGGGCTTGGTGCTGCCAAAATCCGCGGTCGTGGAATCCACCGGCGGCGACCAAATTCCAGCGGCGCTAGAGCTGCTGGAGGAAGAAGGCGACTCCCACTATGGGGATTGGTGTGGCTGAGATATCACGGACAGGGATATCAAGGAGCTGGTCATCGAAGGCTAACTCCCTGCGATAGAGGGACTGGTCTAGCGTGCGGCGTCGGTCGGAGAGGTCACCCCTTCTCCCCAAGCCAGAGAGAAGGTGTACCTCAAAGCTCAACTGGTACGCGGCGTTTCCATGCCCATCTCCAATTTCTTCCTATTTGTCCTCAACCATTACCGGGTTCAACCTCAAAACCTTTTCCCCAATAGTATTCTCGCGCTTAACAACTACGCGGCGCTTTGCGAGGGATATCTAGGGATTAGACCTAGGTTAGACTTGTTTATATATTTCTTCACCGTCAAGAGGGAAGCCGGAGCGAGCAAGGACGAGCTCAGGAATTGTGTGACGATTAGTTTTAAGATCCAGTCTGGCCGGCAGTTCCCCGACATCGTCCGCCACGAGTCTTGCAAGAACTGGCAACGAGCATACTTCTATGGCCTAGACATTCCTTTTCAGGACGAGAAGCAACGTATCCCGACTTTGTCGATGGAGCTGCCGCCGAAGACCCTACATGGAGATCCTAGGCCACCCTTCCCTCCGACAACGACGCCTCCCACGCCATAATGCGGATAGAGTGGTATGTGGAGACGGGTCTAACCGGACTGGACCTGGCCATGGGCTGGTTCATCAGGCGGATCCAGCCTCTGCAGCACCGCTCGAAGCTGATGCATGAATACACCAATGAGAGGAAAGATATCCTCTGCATCTTCGAGGACAACTTCTTGAGTGACTCCATCAAGCTCCGCCTCAAGGACATTATCAAGGTGAAGGACAGGAATCATGGCTTTGCCATCACCTATGACATGTTTGAGGAGGGCAAGTGCCTAGAGGTACCTATTTATTTTCCGTGTATGACATTTGCTCCAGTTCGTCCGTCTTGCCATTGCCATCTTGTCTAACACTTTGGGATTTCACTTAATAGATTATAAGTCTAGAGGAGGACGACATGGCTGTCCAAATCTATGACCCAAAGATGAAGGAAGTCACTGTCGTGTCTGACGACGATTCTCCGTTGGTGCATAAGCGGAAGAGCTCCACCTCTGACGCTGCTGACGGAGGCAAGAAGAAGAAGACGGATTGTGGAGCCTCCAAGAAGACTACCGCTGCCCTGGAGGCGGAGAAGAGAAAGATCACCGGGATCCCATTCACCAAAGAACCCACTGTTGTGTAAGTCTCTCATCCTCCGACATTGTCCATTGCTCATCTTATACCCGTACTTATACTTTTTGCATGTTTCAGGAAGAAGGCCAGTGTCAGTTTGAAGAAGACCTCCAAAACATCGGGGGCTTATAAAAACATTAATGACATGCTGCATCATGATGTGTCCCACCACGCATCTCCCGCCATCGCCCCTGTCATTCCCAGCGTCCAGCTTACACCTGCTCCGACAAACTCTCCGGCTAAGGATGCATTTGGGCCTTCCGCCATGGATGTTGACTCAGCTGCCTCCGTGGATCTTGTCGTTACCGGAGAACAGGCGACGCAAGAAATCACCGCAACCAAAATGGCTAAAGCTCCGCCTAAGGATGCCATCGGTAGCGGCAAGGCGTTGGTGGTCGGTGGAACGTCTATCGAAGGCGGCGCCTCTGCACCCAAGATAACCATAGAGCTCCCAAAGATAGTCTGTCCGGCGCTTACTCCGAGTAGCTCCACTCTGGCTCCTGGTGTAGCGTCGACATCTCCAACCTGCGGTCTTGAGGAGCTTCTCCGACAAGCAGATATCTTGCAAGGAAACAACCTTTCCTTCAGCAAGTTGTTTGCCGAGAGTGCTGCCAACCTCAAGATCATCGCACTTGTAAGTTTTATTTGCCTTTTGCATTTCATATGATATCTCACTGTAGCCCCCGAGGAATTAGACGGAAAACCATAGGCTTTTGCATCTGAATGCTCTAAGAGTGACCAAGCTAGAAAATTGTGCACTGTAGCCCCCAAGTATTTAGTTTGAATGAATTATTACGACTAGATACTATTAGAGTATCATATGCATTGTTTGTAAACTTCAATATTGTAGCCTCCAAGCCTCTAGTTGTAACTGAATTAGCTCCGACTAGATTCTTAAAGAAAGACTAAGCATTTTGCCGACTTAAAAACTCTTACTGTAGCCCCCAATCCTCTAGGTGGATAGTTATTGTCAACACCCGGATTTTTAATCCCAGATGTCTGTTATGACATACATCGCAATCCCAGGATTACCATTTTTTCGAGACATAACAGATTTGGATACCATAGTACATCATCCATTAAAAACCATACATAAAGTCTTACACAAATAAGGATCTCATGATCCAGTTCTTAATACAACTCAGGCAGCGGAATAACGTAATAATAAAAGTAGCATAGGCGATGCTCCATCTTCGGGGTCACAGGCAATGCTGACGATGGGAGATGATCCTAGTTGTCGTAACCTTCCTGGGGTCCTTCGTCCTGGGTACTCCTCTTCATAGTCTGGCCATGGGAATAGCCAGGGACAAAGCCATGAGTACTCTTTAAGTACTCGCAAACTAATACTAACAAGTGAAGCGGGTTTTTGTAGTAGGACACTAAGCTCTAGGGTTGTTTTGCAAAAAAGCCAGATTTACCTCTACTAAGTTCAAAAACAAGAAAAACTAGTTGAAATTTTATAACACCTAAGTGGGAACTTGTATTTCATATCACAACTCTGTTGTGGTCAAGTCAAAATCTCAATTCATTTCATAAGTCATTTTGAAAACATCTAACGGGGGAACAGTATGGCCACTCCAACTGTCCATAACCGCGGACGCGACTATTCGAATAGTTTGACACTCTTTAGAGATTGTACACTTTCACCACAACATTCGATACATCCGTCAGGAACAAATCCTGAATTCACCATACTCAGTATGCGGATAATCAATCCTAACCTTTCCATTACATGCCCTAGTATAAGAACCTCTCCTGTGAGTTTGGCTTCCCAGCCATGACCAACTGTCATCTTGGGTACTGCACAGGTGGACAATCTTCACAAGGTAGCCTCAGCTCAGACCTTGGCCGTGAGGGAACCCATACTAAAGTATATAAGTTTTCAGTCAAGCCCTACCCAATTTTCGGGTATTGTGGTTGTACGGTAAAATTGGAATGGTATCGCATCCAGACTACCATCAATTTTATAAAGGGCTAAGGCTCATGCCTTAACATTTTCATCATCCAAATCATCTGGTGTTCGGAAACACATGTCAAAACATCTCAGTAGAATGACTCATCATTCTAAGGTTTTCATAACCATTTTCCACCAAGTATTCCCATCTAAAGTTGGTCAAATTTTATGCTTAGCACTAGCATCTACAAGTGGGGGTGAGTACTAATGAGGGGTTGTAAACAATTGGAGTTTAACTAAGTTCAATCTCATGCCTTAGGGTGACATCAAGATTATCTAGCTTAGGCCAAATTTAATGCTCTTTATGCAACCTTCAATTATGTTCCTAGAATCTACAAGTCACTTAAGTAGACTCTAAGTAATAGCTTTGATAAAGAAATAAACTAGAAAGCTTGCAAGTAAAACTAGGAGGGGGTATCAGCAAATATGTCTAACCAAGCATGCTTAGTGCATTGCCTAGGTTATCTAACTTTCATAATTGTAAGTGTTAACTTGCTCAATCAACTAGTAGTATTAGGCTTGCTAAAGTAGAGTATCTTGCAAGTGTTAGCTTGCCTTGTGCAGAGCAGTGGTTGAAGTTCTCCTTGGCTTCTTCTTCGTAGTATCCTCCTTCCTCCTCGTATCCTTGGTCTGTACTAGCGTCTATAAATAAATACGAGGTACAAAATCACCAAACAATACTTAACTACTTTCAATCATCACACAAAAGGGTTCTATAGATGATCTAACATCATCGCTAACATTCAAGATTAAAGCCTTTGTCTTATTTATTTTATTTTTAGAAAAGTAATTTCTACTCATTGAAAAACTACTTAAGATTTAATATTCTCTAACTCAAACATGGGATCATGTTGACACATGTCATCACCACATATTTCAGTACATGGGAATGCGATTTAAAGTGGTGTCAGAATTTAATAAGGTTTACCCTTTTATTTTAAATAAAATAAAGTGACTAGAAATGCCTATGTGGAATTCTTTTATTACTTGAACATTATTTTTGTAAGTAAACCCATATGTTTTTATATATTCTGAAAGGTATGGTCCAATGTGATTTTTGAGAGTTGGAATCAACTCAAAAGCTATTATGGTTGAAATTTGAAAAATGTTTGAATGCAGAAAAGCTTCTGACTTGTTATTTTTACTAGGGTTGATCTACAGATCCAAATGATTTGAATCCAACGGTCTTGGATTAAGCATTTCCACACCTTTCTAACAAAATTGGTTTCATGCAATTTGGTTCACTGAATCGAGCTGGGTTGATTTTTGAAACTAGGTACAGAACTGAGTTTGAATGAAAAAAGAAAAAGCTAAATTCAAACGGGTGGGCTGCGCGGGAAGGGTTATTGGGACGGCCCAGTGTCACTCCGCAGCGCGGGGCGCAACTGACAGGGGGGGTCTACTGGTCAGTGGCTCATAAAAAGCAAAGTTGTACGGGGCGATGTGGTGCGTTGGATTAGAATGAAGATCGACGGCTGAGGGTCGTCGTCGACGCTGAACAAGTCACGGCGAGCTCGAACCCTAGCGGCTCGGTGGGGGTGCATAGGGGGCATACCGGGGCTCCAGTGAAGACGGCGAGGCGGGCAAACGACAAAGTCAACGACGGCGAACTTAGGGGTGGTCGCGGTAGCTCCGGGAGTGGTCGAAATCAACGGCTCACTTCTTCTCCAGAGGCGGCCTGCTCCGACGCAATTCCGGCGAACTACTGCTCCTCGTGCTCCGGCTAAGGGGTGGAATGATCAGTGAGGTGAGGGGAGTGAGATGGTGTGAAGAAATCGAGCGGGGGTCGTCTCCTTTTATAGGCTCGACGGCGAGACCGAGAGGGATGGGCAGGCGACGGTGGCGACACGGCTACGGGCGGCTAGAGGCATGGCCGAGGTTGGCGATCGACAGGTGGTCTCCTGGCGATGCTCTAGAGCTTAAATGTGCGTGTAGGGGCGGTGGAAAATGGTCGCGAACGCGCGGTGATCTGCGAGGCAGAGGCGGTGAACTCTGCGGCGAGCGGTGGCTACGGGGTACGGGCGGTGAAACGAGCATGTCTGGTGGTGGGGTGAATACTGGCAAGCGGTAAGGGCTCGAGGTGGTCGGGTGGCGTGCGAACGGTGCGTGCTCTGCGGTGCGCATCGGCATGGTCGATAGTGGCACGGGAGCGGCGTTCCTGGCGGTTTTGGTCGCTGTCTCCGAGCTATGGCTGGTCGAGAGGGGGCGGTGAGGCATGGGCTGCATGTTAGACAAGGTTGGCACGGCTAGTTCTTCTCCTAGCTTGCTGTCCACACTAGGGTGACATGGGTGCTCTCGGCCTGCTCACCATTGATGACAATGGCCAGCTTACATTGGTGCTAGAGGTTAGTTAAGGTTGCTATATGATCTACTAAGGCTAGTTGTAACTAGATAGGGAACAAGGTTGGCCAAAACACTGCTCAACATAGTGTTTTTGATTATGTTGATTTGAATCTGCAACTTGTTTGATGAAATGGCCGCATGAACTTAAGTTTTGAATTTTGAAAATATTTTTGGTGGGTGTGCTAGGCATGTGTTGAGGGTTTAGTGGATGCTTGGGTTTTGAAAATTGAGCTTGTTTGAGTGGTTTTTGAAATAGTGGGATCTTCCCATATGAAATAGATTCAATTTTAAGCTGTCATTTAAACTAAGCATTTAAATGTTTTTGGATGTTCACAAAGTGGGCCTTGGTACCTTATTATGAGTACTATCAAGGGGTGCAAAGATCCATAAATGTTTCTATTAAGTTCTGAAAATTAGAGATAGCCAAAGTAGGCATGGGAGTTAATTTGGCCAAAGTAAACATTCACCTAATTTGTTTATTTTGACTTGTTTGTCTTTGGGAAAAGTTTCGGGATTGTTTAGATGATGTTTATTTCACCTAAGAATCATTTTACAAGCAAATAAACACAGAACCATGGCAATTCAATAGAATCCAAATCTTAATACACACATATGAATGCTTTCATATTTTTAATTAGAAATTTTTTTGTTAATCCTAAATTTGATGATTAGAGTTTGATGATCCAAGTTTAATATTTTTGGGATGTTACAAACCTTCCCCCCTTAAACAAAATCTCGTCCCGAGATTTGAAAAAGGACAAAAAAGATTACCTAGGATTTGAAGAGATCGGGAAACTCCGTCCTAATGTGATCTCCGTGCTCCCATGTAGCTTCTTCTTCTATGTGGTTGCTCCACTGAATCTTGAGAAACTTGATGCTTCGGGTTCTGGTAGTTCTAAAGGCTTCTTCCAAAATACGGATGGGTACTTCGGGATAGGTGAGGTCATCGTTGATTTCTATGGTCCGGTGATCAATATTCTTGAACACTTCAGTCTTCTCCGGGACTTCGAGGCACTTGCGAAGTAATGAGATATGGAACACACTGTGCACGGCTGACATCTCTTCGGGCAGTTCCAATTGATACGACACTTCTCCTCGACGGTTCAGAATCTTGAAGGGGCCGATATATCTGGGGGCTAACTTTCCTTTCAGCTGGAAATGCTGCATTCCATTCAATGGCGACACTTTCAGATACACAAAATCTCCGATGTTGAAGGTGAGGTCTTGACTTTTCTTGTTGGTGTAACTCTTCTGTCTAGACTGGGCGGTCTTGAGGTTCTCACGGATCTTGTGAACCTTCTCTTCTGCCTCTCGTAGGATGTTGGGTCCGAAAATCTGACTCTCTCCTAATTCCGACCAATTCAATGGGGTGCGACACTTCCTTCCATACATGAATTCAAATGGGGCCATTTGCAAACTGGCTTGATATCTGTTGTTGAATGAAAATTCTGCAAACGGTAGACAGTCTTCCCACTTAGATCCATATTCTAACACACAGGCTCTCAACATATCTTCGAGTATTTGATTTACTCGCTCCGTTTGTCCATCGGTCTGAGGGTGATACGCGGTGCTGAAATCTAGTCGGGTTCCTAAACCTTCTTGGACTTTCTTACAGAATCTCGAGGTAAACTGAGTTCCTCGATCCGATACGATGTTCTTGGGGACTCCATGCAAACTGACGATTCTAGCGATGTATAACTCCGCTAGCTTCGAACTCTGATATGTGGTCTTGACTGGTAAGAAATGGGCGACTTTGGACAATCTGTCCACTATGACCCAGATAGAGTAATTTCCCCTACTAGAAGTAGGCAATCCGGTGATAAAGTCCATTCCAACGGAATCCCATTTCCATTTTGGAATCTACAATGGTTGCAACAATCCTGCAGGTCGTTGATGTCCCGCCTTGACTCACTGACATATATCACACTTGGCGATATAGCTTCCGTTTTCTCTCTTCATCTTATGCCACAAAAATTGTTCTTTCAAATCTTGATACATCTTCGTTCCTCCAGGGTGGATAGAATAAAGAGTATCATGAGCTTCCTTGAGAATAACTTTTTTCAACATAGAATCTGCTGGTACACAAAGGCGTCCTTTGTACCACAAAACTCCTTCTTCGTCTTCGGTAAATCCGGGTACTTTGCCTGTACAGATACGACACTTGATTTCGTCGATACTAGCATTTCCTTTCTATGCCTCTTTGATCTGGCTGATCAAAGTGGGTTGAAGTTCTATGTTAGCCAAAAATTCTTCACTCACTAATTCCATTCGGAAATCTTCCATCTCTTTGTGCAAACTTGGTTGCTCCTTCAAAATCATGGAGTTCAAGCGGCACGACAATCTACTAAGAGCATCTGCTACCACGTTGGCTTTACCGTGGTGATAGTGAATGTCGAGATCGTAATCCTTGATTAGCTCAATCCATCTTCTCTGTCTCATATTCAGCTCCTTCTGTGTGAATATATACTTCAGGCTCTTGTGATCCGAATATATCTCACAACGATTTCCCATCAGGTAGTGCCTCCATGTCTTCAGGGCTAGAACTACGGCTGCGAGTTCGAGGTGGGTAATTTTACTCATGTTGTTTCAGTTGTCGAGATAGATAAGATATAACTTTGCCTTCTTGCATTAGCACACATCCGAGACCGATCTTGGATGCGTCACAATACACGTCAAAGGGCTTCGTGATATCTGGCATGATTAATATTGGGGCTGAAATCAATCTCCTCTTGAGTTCTTGAAAACTTGCTTCACATTTGTCCATCCGCTCAAACTTCTTGTCCTTCTTCAGTAATTGGGTCATGGGTCTGGCGATACTCGAGAATCCTTCTACGAACTTGCGGTAGTATCCCGCCAATCCGAGAAATGCACGAACTTGGGTTTGAGTGGTTGGGGCTTGCCAATCTTCAACATCTTTCACTTTTGCAGGGTCAACAACAATTCCTCCGACTGATACAATGTGGCAAAGGAATCCTACCTCCTGTAACCAGAATTCACATTTGCTAAACTTGGCATACAACTGATGCTCTCTAAGGGTTCCATGAATCGTCCTTAGGTGTAGCTCATGTTCTTCTTCTGATTTGGAATAAATCAGAATGTCATCAATGAAAACAACGACAAACTTATCCAGGAAGTCCATAAAATTCTTATTCATGAGATTCATGAAATAAGCGGGGCATTGGTTAATCCAAAAGACATGACAGTATACTCGTATAATACATATCTGGTGGTAAAGGCAGTCTTTGGAATATCCTCTGCACGAATCTTGAGTTGATGATAGCCTGTTCTAAGATCAATCTTAGAAAACACTTTGGCACCGGTCAACTGATCAAACAAATCTTCTATCTTGGGCAATGGGTACTTGTTCTTAATAGTGACATCATTCAACTTCCGATAATCCGTACACAAACGGTTACCTCCATGCTTCTTATCCACGAACAAAACAGGTGATCTCCATGGTGACGCACTTGGTTGAATCAATCCAATTTCCAACATGGCATCTAGTTGCTTCTTCAGTTCTGCTAGTTCAGACGGGTTCATACTATATGGTCTCTGTGCTATGGGTCCGGTTCCGGGGATTAGTTCAATGATAAACTCGATATCCCGATCTAGGGGCATACCGGGCAAAACATCTGGAAATACATCGGGGTATTCATAGACTATCCGGACTTGGTCAATGGTAGGTTGGGCTATACTCTTGTTGCACTTGAATTGACGAGGTAAGGTTTCAGATATATGCTCGACTGATATTCCGGCTGTACTGGTCATGGTTATGGCTTTCTTGGCACAGTCAATCAATCCTTTCTGTTGGACATCCAATCCATTCCTAGTACTACTTCCAAACCTTTAGTTCCAAGTACTATCAGATTAGCATAAAAATATATGCCATGGATTCGGATAGGGACGGCTTTGCAAATTTTCCTAGCTTTGGTGGTTGCACCAGGGATTTGAACAATCATAACATGCTTCAGTTTAGTTGGTTGAATCTTACTAGTGCATGCAAATTCTTCGGTGACAAATGAGTGCGATGCACCAGAATCAAACAACACTCTAGCGAGTACTGAATTAACAGAAAATATACCCAGCACGACATCGGGATCTTCCTGGGCTTCTTTAGCATGCATGAGAACAAGACGGCCGTTGTGGTTGAGCGAGTTCCCTAGGGAAAACCTTCTTCCAGGATGAACACGACGCTGTTGCTGAGCTGGGGCATTTGCATTGGGGGCTGCGGCATTCTTCTTGGGGCACTCATTGGAGTAGTGGCCTTTATTTCCACAGTCATAACAAGTCACTTGCGAATTGTCCTTTGCTGCAACAGGCACAACATTGCTTCCAGTCCTCGGGGAAGTGTTGGTGTTGGCGGCAGCATTGTTGTTGTTGAACTTGGGGGGTGCATGGTTGAAATTGTTAGAGTCGCCGGGGTTGTTGTGATTTCCTCCGGGCCTCGGGTTTCCACGGTTGGGATAGGTCGGACGGTTCATCGGGGGTCGGTTGGTTCTCGGGGCAAATCCCGGAGATGGGTTAGGGCGATACTTTGGGGTCTGATGGGTTCCTGGCTGATGCATCATGCGACGCTTGCGGTTCTCATTGGCCTGGTTGATCTTTCCTTCCATCTGGATGGCAGAGTCGACAAGAGCTTCAATATCCGCAAAGGGGATATTGACCAATACCGTTTGCATCTCATCGTGTAGACCATTCAGGAATCTTTCTTTCTTCTTGGCTTCGGTCTCGATCTCATCCGGGGTATACCTAGCTAATGACAAGAATTTGTCACGGTATTCCACTACGGTCATCCTTCCTTGCTTCAGTTCTCTGAACTCATCTCTCATCCTCTTGATCAAACCCGGGGGCACATGGGTTCGGCTGAACTTGACCTTGAATTCCTCCCAGGTCATCATCTGTCCTCCGGTCATTGCACGAACGCTGTTCCACCATGCTCTTGCATCTCCGGCTAGATAGTGGGTGGCGAACAGAACTTTCTCGTTAGCTTCCACTCCGGCGACTTCCAGGTTGTTTTCCATGGTTTGCAGCCAATCATCAGCGTCTAAGGGCTCTTCTGACTTAGTGAAAACGGGTGGGTTGGTGTTCTGGAAATTCTTGAGCTTAGATCCATGGTTATACTGGTTTTCTTGGCCTTGGTTGTTGTGGGCTAGCTGGGCTATCTGCTGAAGGGTGGCTAGGTTGGCTTGACGTTCGGCTCTTTCAGCTTCGCGGTCAGAAACCAACATTTGCAGGATCCGCAACATTGGGTCCGGGGATGAACCACTTCCTCTGCGTGGCATCTGAAGATTGAGATAGATCATGAGAAAAGAGGGAAGTTTCTAAGGTTCAGGGATTTTGAAAAGTTTTTAAAGTTTGACTTAGATTTTCTAGCAACTTGCTTTTCATTCATTCATCCATAGCACATGATACAACACACACCACAAAACAAGAAAAACAGATGGTTTTAAGAACCATTCTAGAAAATACGATACAGTGGGACCGAATACAACTCACTACGCTAGTGCTCAAGTGCTACTACTCGTCGGAGTCGGTGTAGTCGTCATCCTCATCATCCTCATCATCATCGATGAAGGCGAAATCATCCTCATCGGTGAAGAAGTCCATAGCCTGATCCTCCAGAAAATCATCGTCATCGCTGAGATAGGAGTAGGGGTCTCCACGAAAATCCTCTCCGGCATTCTCTCTTTCCTCCAACTTCATGTCTCTCTCATGGATGGTCTCCTCCAAATCCGAGATACGGTGGCAAAGACGGGCAATGATGCGCTCTTTCTTGTCGAGCTGACGGCAGCGAGACTTGCGATCCTTCGCTAGCATGGCGATGGTCTGATCCTTCGTCTTGATGATGGCGGACTTGTGGTTGGAGTAGTCAGGGAAATTATCCAATTCCTGCTGACGATCATATATCATGAAGCTGAGGTGGTCCAACTAAGTCTTCAGCTCATGGTGGTATGGGGCTTCCAGTGGCTGTCCCATAGCATCACGTCTTGGGCAAAACTCAAAGCGGGTACCCTTGATCTGGTTGATACTCTGCCCACACAGACGGGCAAGAGCTTCCTCCATGGCCCTAGCAAGTCCATCGAGCCAGTTGTTCTCTCTTAAGGTGAACTGAATTCCCTCGGCAGTGGGAGGTTCAATCTTTCCTCGGAGACTTGCAACAATTAGCCACTACAGATCTTCTCCTCCTTGATCATTGAGCTGAGCTCCGAAGAACTCGGGGTGCGGACGCTCCAGAAGTTCCGAAAGCTGGTCCAAATCCCGCTCAAAGATAAGGTCTCCTCCATTCCCCAACTGATAAAACTTGTTGTACTTCACGTCCATCTATAAGAATATAGGATGAGTAAGTTAGTAGAGTGATCAATTGTGTCAAATTTTAGGTATTTTGCAAGAGTTTTTGAGGATCATGAATTTTTATGAAAGAAACAACGTGATAAGAATGGGAATAAGTTTTTGTAAATATTTGCTTCCTTTGGTTTTGAAACTAAGTTTTTGATTCAAACGACCAGTCTACCTAGGGTCTCCTATGGTCAGGATGGCTCTGATACCAACTTGTCAACACCCGGATTTTTAATCCCAGATGCCTGTTATGCCATACATCGCAATCCCAGGATTACCATTTTAGCGAGACATAACAGATTTGGATACCACAGTACATCATACATTACAAACCATACATAAAGTCTTACACAAATAAGGATCTCATGATCCAGTTCTTAATACAACTTAGGCAGCGGAATAACGTAATAATAAAAGTAGTGTAGGCGAAGCTCCATCTTCGGGGTCACAGGCAATGCTGACAATGGGAGATGATCCTAGTTGTCGTAACCTTCCTGGGGTCCTTTGTACTGGTACTCCTCTTCATAGTCTGGCCATGGGAATAGCCATGGCCAAAGCCATGAGTACTCTTTAAGTACTCGAAAACTAATACTAAAAAGGGAAGGGGGGTTTTGTAGTAGGACACTAAGCTCTAGGTTGTTTTGCAAAAAAGCCATATTTACCTCTACTAAGTTCAGAAGCAAGAAAAGCTAGTTGAAATTTTATAACACCTAAGTGGGAACTTGTATTTCATATCACAACTCTGTTGTGGTCAAGTCAAAATCTCGATTCATTTCATAAGTCATTTTGAAAACATCTGACGGGGGAACAGTATGGCCACTCCAATTGTCCATAACCGTGGACGCGGCTCTTCGAATAGTTTGACACTCTACAGAGATTGTACACTTTCACCACAACATTCGATACATCCGTCAGGAACAAATCCTGAATTCACCATACTCAGTATGCGGATAATCAATCCTAACCTTCCAATTACACGCCCTAGTATAAGCACCTCTCCTGTGAGTTTGGCCTCCCAACCATTACCAACTGTCATCTTGGGTACTGCACAGGTGGACAATCTTCACAAGGTAGCCTCAGCTCAGACCTTGGCCCCGAGGGAACCCATACTAAAGTATATAAGTTTTCAGTCAAGCCCTACCCAATTTTCGGGTATTGTGGTTGTACGGTAAAATTGGAATGGTATCGCATCCAGACAACCATCAGTTTTATAAAGGGCTAAGGCTCATTCCTTCACATTTTCATCATCCAAATCATCTGGTGTTCGGAAACACATGTCAAAACATCTCAGTAGAATGACTCATCATTCTAAGGTTTTCATAACCATTTTCCACCAAGTATTCCCATCTAAAGTTGGTCAAGTTTTATGCTTAGCACTAACATCTACAAGTGGGGGTGAGTACTAATGAGGGGTGGTAAACAATTGGAGTTTAACTAAGTTCAATCTAATGCCTTAGGGTGACATCAAGATTATCTAGATTAGGCCAAATTTAATGCTCTTTATGCAACCTTCAATTATCTTCCTAGAATCTACAAGTCACTTAAGTAGACTCTAAGTAATAGCTTTGATAAAGAAATAAAGTAGAAAGCTTGCAAGTAAATCTAGGAGGGGGTATCAGCAAATATGTCTAACCAAGCATGCTTAGTGCATTGCCTAGGTTATCTAACTTTCATAATTGCAAGTGTTAACTTGCTCAATCAACTAATAGTATTAGGCTTGCTAAAGTAGAGTATCTTGCAAGTGTTAGCTTGCCTTGTGCAGAGCAGTGGTTGAAGTTCTCCTCGGCTTCTTCTTCGTAGTATCCTCCTTCCTCCTCGTATCCTTGGTCTGTACTAGCGTCTATAAATAAATACGAGGTACACAATCACCAAACAATACTTAACTACTTTCAATCATCACAAAAAAGGGTTCTATAGATGATCTAGCATCATCACTAACATTTAAGATTAAAGCCTTTGTCTTATTTATTTTATTTTTAGAAAAGTAATTTCTACTCACTGAAAAACTACTTAAGATTTAATATTCTCTAACTCAAACATGGGATCATGTTGACACATGTCATCACCACATATTTCAGTACATGGGAATGTGATTTAAAGTGGTGTCACAATTTAATAAGGTTTACCCTTTTATTTTAAATAAAATAAAGTGACTAGAAATGCATATGTGGCATTCTTTTATTACTTGAACATTATTTCTGTAAGTAAACCCATATGTTTTTATATATTCTGAAAGGTATGATAAAATGTGATTTTTGAGAGTTGGAATCAACTCAAAAGCTATTATTGTTGAAATTTGAAAAATGTTTGAATGCAGAAAAGCTTCTGACTTGTTATTTTTACCAGGATTGATCTACAGATCCAAATGATTTGAATCCAACGGGCTTGGATTAAGCATTTCAACACCTTTCTAACAAAATTGGTTTCATGCAATTTGGTTCACTGAATCGATATGGGTTGATTTTTGAAACTAGGTCCATAACTGAGTTTGAATGAAAATAAAAAAAGATAAATTCAAACGAGTGGGATGCGCGGGAAGGGTTATTGGGCCGGCCCAGTGTCACTCCGCAGCGCGGGGCGCAACTGACAAGGGGGGGTCTACTGGTCAGTGGCTCATAAAACGCGAAGTGGTACGGGGCGATGTGGTGCGTTGGATTAGAATGAAGATCGACAGCTGAGGGGCGTCGTCAACGATGAACAAGTCACCGGCGAGCTCGAACCCTAGCGGCTCGGTGGGGGTGCATATGGGGCATACCGGGGCTCCAGTGACGACGGCGAGGCGGGAAAACGACGAAGTCGACGATGGCGAACTTAGGGGTGATCGCGGCAGCTCCGGGGGTGGTCGAAATCAATGGCTCCCTTCTTCTCCAGAGGCGGCCTGCTCCGGTGCAATTCCGGCAAACTGCTGCTCCTCGTGCTCCGACTAAGGGGTGGAATGATCAGTGAGGTGAGGGGAGTGAGATGGTGTGAAGAAATCGAGCGGGGGTCGTCTCCTTTTATAGGCTCGACGGCGAGACCGAGAGGGATGGGCAGGCGACGGTGGCGACATGGCTACGGGAGGCTAGAGGCATGGCCGAGGTTGGCGATCAATGGGTGGTCTCCTGGCGATGCTCTAGAGCTTAAATGCGCGTGTAGGGGTGGTGGAAAATGGTTGGGAACGCGCGGTGCTCTGCGAGGCAGAGGCGGCGAACTCCGCGGCGAGCGCTGGCTACGGGGTATGGGCGGTGCAACGAGCATGTCTAGTGGTCTCTTGGGACGGTGGGGTGCATACTGGCGGGCGGCAAGGGCTCGAGTTGGTCGGGTGGCGTGGGAACGGCGCGTGCTCTGCGGTGCGCATCGGCATGGTCGACAGTGGCACGGGCGTGCTAGGGCTGGTCGAGAGGGGGCGGTGAGGCATGGGCTGCATGTTAGACAAGGTTGGCACGGCTAGTTCTTCTTCTAGCTTGCTGTCCACACTGGGGTGACATGGGTGCTCTCGGCCTGCTCACCATTGATGACAATGGACAGCTTATAGTGGTGCTAGAGGTTAGTTAAGGTTGCTAGATGATCTACTAAGGCTAGTTGTAACCAGAGAGGGAACAAGGTTGGCCAAAACACTGCTCAACATAGTGTTTTTATTTTGTTGATTTGAATCTGCAACCTGTTTGATGAAATGGCCGCGTGAACTTAAGTTTTGAATTTTGAAAAGATTTTTGGTGGGTGTGCTAGGCATGTGTTGAGGATTCTGTGGAAGCTTGGGTTTTGAAAATTGAGCTTGTTTGAGTGGTTTTTGAATTAGTGGGATCTTCCCATATGAAATAGATTCAATTTTAAACTGTCATTTAAACTAAGCATTTAAATATTTTTGGATGTTCACAAAGTGGGCCTTGGTACCTTATTATGAGTACTATCAAGGGGTGAAAAGATCCATACATGTTTCTGTTAAGTTCTGAAAATTAGAGATAGCCAAATTAGGCATGGGAGTTAATTTGGCCAAAGTGACCATTCACCTAATTTGTTTATTTTGACTTGTTTGTCTTTGGGAAAAGTTTGGGGATTGTTTAGATGATGTTTATTTCACCTAAGAATCATTTTACAAGCAAAGAAACACAGAACCATGGAAATTCAAAAGAATCGAAATTTTAATACACACACATATGAATGCTTTCATATTTTTAATTAGAAAAGTTTTTGTTAATCCTAAATTTGATGATTAGAGTTTGATGATCCAAGTTTAGTATTTTTGGGATGTTACAGTTATCCGGCTAGATGCTCCAAGTAGATTAAGTGATTCTGATCTTCTTTCCATAGAATGAAAATGCTCGGAGAGGCGTCGCCAACGAGAAGTTCCACAAGATGCGCGCAGCGCTGGAAGCCGAAAAGGGTAAAACTGCCTTCATGAACAAATAAACCACCAAGAGCAAGAGTATGTTTTCTTTTCGTTTTCGTACTCTGGCTTGGTCTTATGCCATCACTCTATGACTACTCATTATGTAGTGTTCATTCTCTGACTTGTAGTAACCATTGACAAGGACAGGGACATTGTCGAGCAGTCCAAGCACATTTAGTTGCTGAATAGCGAAAACAAAATCCTTAAGAAGGAGAGAACCATACCCTCAAGATGCATGATGATTCCATGAAGGCCCTGCAGGAGTTCGCCAACATGGAGATGAACCGCTTGAAGGAGGAGATTGTGATGCTGAAAGAGCAGAAGAAAGCTGCCGATGAGCAAAATCAGCGCAATCTTGAAGCATACAAGATCCTCCGACAAGAATGGGACTCCATGGAGGAGACGCTCCAGCAAGACGAGACGAGCATCTTTGGTAAGTGAATATCCGTCTTGTACTACTGTAAGTCAGGTACTTTGAATTTTTTGTTATTGAACTCATGTGCTCCCTTGTCCGAATTGCAGCTCCTATTTGTTTAACCCAATCGCCTCCTCCACCCAAGGAATGCATGGTCCTCGTGGCAAATTTATCAGCACCGCCATCAGGCAGTCCAAGGAGATAGCCAAGCCCCTCCAGATCAATATCAAAGCGGTGGACTCCATGATGAAGTTCTCGGAGATCTTGCGCCAAGCCCCCGAGCGTATTGTAAGCTGGAAGGCTTCATGTACTCGGGTTGGTGCAAGGATGGCACTCTCAATGGTTCAGGCGCACTATGAAGACGCCGACCTTGACACGGTAACCTCGGGTCTTCCCGACGTAGACGATGAAGGCCAGAAGATTGACCACAAGGCTATCTGGGCATTGCTCAAGGGTCTTGACACCAGGGTTTCTGAGTTCGTCGATCCCAATGTCTTCGTGCCGCTCGAAGTTATTGACCTGGACCACCAGAGCTCCTCCGAGTCCCTCAAGACTACCGACTTCGAGGAAGATGACTCTTCTGCTGCCGACAATGCTGCATCCAAGTCTATTGCTCCAGAGGAATGAAAAACACTTTTTAATATTTGTTTCCTCTGGTTTGATGTATGCGGAAAAACTACTAAGTTATCTTATGGCCGAAAAATAATAGGTGTAATTTCCTGCTACTTAAGCACTGGTTCCAGCATGTAATTATTTTTTAAGCAAGTGATAGCTTATCCATTACTCTGGTTTTTATGCTTGACCTTTCGTGAGTTGGAAGACTCATAGTCGGAACCATGCGCTCAGGTGATGATGCCCAATGGCACCATCAAAAACCTGAGCACAAAATCATCAACAACAAGTGCCAAAAGTCACTACTCCAGAATCCACATAAAAACAACAAAGAACATGTAGACCAAAAAACTTAAGCTAACGCCCGTAGAAGAAATTTTCATAAGTGCAAATGCAAACTTGCGCATAAAGGTTTTTATACAGTCCAAAAATGAACACTAAAGGAGGTAAAAGACTCAGCAATATGAGTGAACTAGAGAGCTTTATTTCATTGATCATATAAGAGGTACTAAGTAGATAAAAAATATGCTAAGTGTAAAAAGGACATAGTTGTGCTATGTTCCGTGGATGATCAAGCTCCGGGTAGTCATCATCCGGGTCACGTCGCTTATGCTTATGATCTTCGCTGGGTCTATCCTCAAGTTCACGATTGTCAACGAGGTAGTAAGCCCCATTGAGAAGCGCCTTGCTTATGATGAACGGTCCTTCCCATGGAGGGGATAATTTGTGTGACTTCTTTTGCTTAAGTAGGAGCACCATATCCCCCTCTTTAAACGAGCGATGTCGAATGCGACGACTATGGTAGCTGCGTACCTTCTGCTGGTAGATGGTGGATCTCTGGCATGCCACAACGCGCTCTTCCTCGAGAAGGTCCACATCTAAGCGTCTGGATTCTTCAGCGTCATCTTCGTCGTAGGCGGCAACTCTTGGTGAATCGTGAAGGATATCGGAAGGCAGGATGGCTTCTGCTCCATATACCATGAAGTAAGGGGTGTAGCCGGTGGATCTGTTGGGTGTAGTTCGTAAACTCCGCAGCATAAATGGTAGTTCCTCCGCCCAGGCTCCAGCTACTCTATGTAGCAGTGCCTCAATACATGGCTTGATTCCCTGCAAAATTAATCCAATGGATTGCTCAACTTGTCCATTGGACTGTGGGTGTGCCACAGATGCTAGGTCAAGTCAGATGTCCTTGTCCAAACAATAAGCTTCCACTTATCCGAGTGACAAGTTGCTGCCATTGTCGGTGATAATGCTATGTGGGAGAAAAAATCTCACCACTAGATCCCGGACAAACCTAAGGGCAGTTTCTCCATCAAGCTTTCTAATGGGTTTAGCTTCTATCCATTTGGTGAATTTGTCAACTACTACTATAAAATGCGTAAACCCACATGGTGCCGTCTGTAATGGACCAACCATGTCTAGCCCCCAGACTGCAAACAGCCAAGTTATTGGTATTGTTCTGAATACTTCAGCTGGAACATGGGGTTGTCGGGCATAATACTGGCATCTCATGCATGTCTCAACCAGCTTTTTGGCGTCCGCCTTCGTGGTGAGCCAGTAGAATCCTTGCCGAAAGGCTTTGGAGACCAATGATCGAGGAGCGGCGTGATGCCCGCAATCTCCGAGATGGATCTCACATAGGATTTCAATACCTTCCTGCTGGGAAACACACTTAAGGTATAAACCAGTGGTGCTTCTTTTGTAGAGCTGTCCATTGATTATGGTATAGCCCTTTGCTCGACGTACTATTTTCCATCTTTCGACTTCGTCGTTGGGAAAAGTTCTGTGTACGAGATATTCCATGAACGGTTGTGTCCAAGCCGGAGGGACTTTTGTCACTGTGTGAATGAAAGAGTCAACTCTATCCGGGTTGTCGATGCCCGCTCCCTTCACGGATGGTGTCCGTAGATGCTCCAAGAAAACACCAGGAGGAATTTGTTTGCACCCTGATTCAAGCTTAAACAGTAGATTAGCCGCCTCGTTTTGCTCCCTAGGTACATACTTGACTTTGTATCCCAAGAAGATCTTGGCTATCTCGTCCACTTCGTCACGATATGCCGCCATCATAGGGTTCCGCGCGTTTCAGGTGCCAGCCACCTGCTGGGCAAACAAGTCGGAATCTCCACAGAAAACTATGCGCATGATGCCAATATCCTTGGCTACGCGTAGTCCGTGAATGAGTGCTTCATACTCCGCCATGTTGTTTGTAGCCTCGAAGTGGATCTGTAGAACATAGTGTAGCTTTTCCCCGGTTGGTGACTGTAATAGTTCACCAGCCCCCGAGCCATTTAGTAGCTTTGATCCGTGAAAGTGCATCACCCATTATTCTGGGTCTGGCCTTGGGGTAGCATCTGGCATCTCTGTCCAATCTGCAATAAAATCCGCCAAGGCTTGTGACTTGATAGCGTCGCATCTCTTGTAGGTGATCTCAAAGGTGGCAAGTTCAATGCCCCACTTTGTGACCCTTCCTGTAGCGTCACTGTTGTTGATGATGTTGGACAGTGGAGCCTTGCTCAAAACTGTGATAGGGTGCTCCTTGAAGTAGTGCCTTAGCTTCCGAGAAGCAAGGACTACTCCATAAGCTATCTTTTGGTAGTGCGGGTAACGCTGCTTGGACTCCGTCAAGACCTCGCTTAGATAGTAAACTGGTCATTGAATTCCGTACTCATAGCCTGGTTCTTTCCGCTCTACCACGACGACGATGCTTATTACCAGGTTGGTTGCCGCCATGTAAATTAACATAGGTTCCCCAGGTTCGGGTGCTGCAAGGACAGGCGCTGAGGATAGTATCTCCTTTAGCTGCTACAGTGTTGCGTCTACTTCGTCCGTCCATGTAAATTTGTCCGCCTTCTTCAGCAACTTGTACAGCAGCAAAGCCTTCTCTCCAAGTCAGCTGACGAACCGACTAACTGTTGCAACACAACCTGTTAGACGTTGTATGTCGTTCAGGCATGTCGGACGGTTTATGTTTAGGATGGCCTTGATCTTCTCTAGGTTCACCTCGATTCCACGCTGGTAAATGATGAAGCCCAACAATTTGCCAGCTGGAACCCCGAAGACGCACTTCTTAGGGTTAAGCATCATGTTGTATTTCCGGAGATTATCAAAGGTTTCTTTTAAGTCGTAGATTAAGTCGTTTGACTTTTTAGACATCACCGCTATATCATCCACATAGGCCTGAATGTTGCGACCAATTTGATCGTTTAGGCAACGCTGCATTGTCCACTGGTACGTAGCACCTGCATTTTTTAGCCCAAAGGGCATCGTGACATAGCAAAACGTGCCGTAAGGTGTGGTGAACGAAGTGGCCAATTAGTCCGACTTCCTCATCTTAATTTGGTGGTATCCTGATTATGCATCAATAAAACACAAAATTTCCGAGCCAGCCGTCGATTCAATGACTTGGTCAATGCGAGGCAAAGCAAACAGATCTTTGGGACACGCTTTGTTCAAGCCGGTGTAATCAATGCACATTCTTAATTCTTTGGTTCCCATTTTGGGGAAAAGTACAGGATTGTCCACCCATCGAGTGTGAAGGACATCTCGGATAAAACTAGCCTTAAGTAACCTAGATATCTCCTTGCCTATGGCGCATCTCTTCTCGTCTCCGAAGTGTCGTAGAGGTTGTTTCACCGGTTTGCATTTTGGAGCAATATTCAAGCTGTGCTTGGCAAGTTCCCTAGGTACACCTTTCATGTCTGCAGGTTTCCAAGCAAAGATGTCCCTATTCTCACGGAGGAACTCGATGAGCGTGCTTTCCTATTTGGGATCCAGGTTCGTCCCAATGGAGGTGGTCTTCGAGGCATCCCCTACCACAAGTTCCACTGGCTTGGTTTCGATGGCAGCCTTGAAAGCTGGGGCGGAGTCAGAAATCTGCTTCTTCGATGCCGGCATCTCCGAGGCATCGATCTTCTCTGGATCTCCTTGAATTCTTCGCTGTAGAGGATAGCTTCGGCAAAGGCTGCTTCTCCAATCTTGCAGTCCCTTGCCTTGGTAAAGCTTCCAGATACGATGATGACACCGTTTAGTCCGGGTATCTTGAGCTTGTTGTAGACGAAGCATGGCTTGGCCATGAAGGCATGGAAGATGTCGCGTCCGAATATGATGTGGTACACGCTCTTGAAGGGGACCACCTCGGTCATGCGTTCTTGGCGGTAATTATTAACATCGCAAAAAGCAACCTGAAGTGTGATGCACCCAAGAGACCGAGCCTCCCGACCAGGAACTACGCCGTGGAAGATGGTGCTAGTACGCCTTAGGTTAGCCTCTGTCAAGTTCATCTTGTCCAGTGTATCCAGGTACTTGATGTTGATGCTACTTCCACTATCCACCATACATTTGGTGAACTCATTGTTGTCAATTAGGGGGTTGATGACCATGGCGTACTGGTTCTCCGTACGGATGAGGTCTGGGTGATCCTTCATGTCCCAAGTAATTGGAATCTCCGACCAGCACAGGTACTAGGGAACTGGGCGTAGAGTGGCCATCAGTATCCTCATAGAGTCCTTCTATTGTTGGACAGTGGGGGTGCTTGCCATTGCCATCGCTCTTGGCGGCATGCTTGGGGTCAACATCCTCATTCATATCACTTGAATCCTTGGAATCCTCTTCTTTCTTCTTCCCCTTGCCCTTGCCTCGCGGTCAGTTCTTCCGACTTTGCTTGTAGCCGGACTCCGGGTCCTCCTTGAGATTGTTTACAAACTTGCAATGGCGATTAGTGTGAGTGGCTTTGCCATTGGCATCGAGGTGTACAAGGCACGACATATCATGGTACTCATTGTAGGTTTGGGGAACACGGAGCACTGCCAATGTAGTTTCACTTCCTCGCCGCTGCCCATGACCATCCCCCCGTCCTCGGCCATGCTGTCCGCCATCACCTCGTCCTACAAAAGTCATGGCGACCATGTCGGAGGTTTGCTTTTATTCTAGAGGGCTCTTCCGCTTGGGGGCTGTTGTTACTCCTAGCTTGGGTTGGAATGGCCATTGCCGGCAGGGAGCCGCGAGCATCGTCGTCTAGAGCTGCGAACTCACTAGCTAGCCGGTTCATCTAGTTGATATCTAGACGGTGATTGTCCTGCAAGCGCTTCAACTTATGTCGGAGCAACATACCTTTCTCCAATCCATCGATGAAGGCGGCCATGGCGGTCTAGGCATGCACTCCTGCGCAGGAATTCTTCATATCCAGCCAACAAGAGAGGTAGGCGTGAGATGACTCGTCTTTCTTTTGCATGCACCGCTGTAGATCGCCAATGGTACATGGACGCTTATACGTACCCTCAAATTTCTTGGTGAATGCTTCTTGCATGTCCAACCAGTTGCAGATGGATTTCTCTAGAAAGCCATCGATCCATTGTCAGGTCGTGCCCGCCAGCATCAAGGGGAGGTACTTTACGGTGACGTTGGGGTTACCCCCGGCGATTACCAACGCGTTGTCGTAATCCTACAACTACGTAGCTGATTTGGCGGTGCCGTCATAGGGATTGATGGTCTTGTCAATCCGAAAACCCTTGGGGTAAGTTGCGGTCCGTATTACAGGTCCAAAGCAACGTGGTCCCAAGTATTGTCCTTCCTGGGCCTCGTATGGCTCCGGGCTTCTTTTCTTCTTCTTGCCATCGGGGGATGGGCTATGTGAACGACGCGGGCCGCCTCCGCCATGGTGGCTGCTAGGGGGCAATGGAGGCGGAGGTGGCGGTCGGTTAGCCTTCTTGTTGTTACCCTCCTGCGACGCATCGCACTTGTCGCGTTTGCTTGTTGGACACGGAGGGTCATGACGCGACCTGCACTTGTGTCCTTGGTTGCACTCTCCGTCATGACAGGTCCGCTCTGCGTTGTCGCGGATGACGATGCCGCTCTACCTTGGCGAGGACATATCCGTACGACGGTGAGCCTTGGGGTCTTTGTGATGTCGGGGAGACCGGGGTGATGGAGATGGGCGATGAGGTTGAGCCTTGCCTCCATGGTCGGAGGATATGGGGATAGCATCCTTCCTGTTGCGCGCATCCCTCCGTCTTCGCTCTGACAAACCCGTCTGGGACCCGACATCATGAGGATATCGATCCCTTGGAGGCTTTGGCTGGCTAGACTGGCAAAACGCTGGGTCAGACTCAAGCCTCTGAGAGGTAGACTTTTCCTGCTGCTTCACCGCCTTGGCCACAAGGTCATAGACCTGGTCCACAACAGCGGGTGATCTATCCTGCTCAGAAGGGTCTTGGGGATGGTGAGGTTGAGGAGGGGAGTGGGCATCACCTGCCTGCCTTCACTGTCAATGTATGGCTTGGCTTGTGATGGCTTCGAGGGAGCCCATCGTAGGTTTCGCCGCACACCAGGATCGTTGATGACGCGAGCCGGAGCTTTCTTAGCCTTGTACTGCTGTAGTAGAGTCTTGTACTCGGCCTCCATGGCTCTAGCTTTCTCTATTGACTTCTACGCGTTGGCCAGATCTCGATCCAGCTTAGCGCCTTGCTCCGCGATGGCCTGCGCTTCCTCTAGCAGCTGCTGGCGCTTGTCGTCAAGCTGGACTACATTGCGAATATGAGCCACGGTCATGGACTTGACGAGGACATTGTCGTACATCACTCTATCAGCTGGAGTGACTTGGGCAGCAGCAGACGTAGATGACGGAGGCGCCGGGTTTGCGGTGTTGTTGTTGATCGGACCGGTGCCGAGTTCCTACAGCTGCTACACTAGGTTAGGCAAAGGGGGCATGACCTTTGCGTGATCATTGTCGGCAGCAACAGGTGGTCCCTTCCCCTTGTTCATAGCTGTAGGCAGAGCTCGTCCGGGTTGATCTTCATCCGTCACCGTCCCAATGGCGATGAACACCTCTCCGGACGTGACGGCGTTGTTGGCCTGCTCGTCGCTCTTGTAATCCTCCTACATCTCCTGCATGGCAGAGTCTAGCTCCTCGGGATGAAGTCTATCTCCTATGAATTGGCGCTGGTGTCAGCGTAGAGCCCGTCAAGCATAGAGTCGTAGGGTTTCGGGGCTTCCTCGATGACGGGCGGTGGAGGTGCAACAGCAGTAACGATGACTGGAGGTGGTGGTGCACCTACGGCGATGACGACTGGAGGCAGCGGTTGCGGTGGCTGAGGCGGAGGGGCTCCGCCATGGAGCGCAAGAGCTATCTGAGCTTCCTCCTCAGCCTCCGCGTAATTGTTGATGGTGTTCACCATGCTTTCAAAAGTGAGGCGTCCTGAGGCCTGCTCCCGCCTTAGCGTATGTCTGAGAAGCATACCTTGTTCCAGTCCTTCCACAAAGTGATACATAGCATCATCATTGGGGTAATGTGCTAGATCGGCCCGTATACGGAGCCACCTAGAAAGGTAATCACGGGGGTTTTCACCCTCTCTCTGAATGCAATGCGCCAGATCGAAGATGGTCACCACTCCGACCAACTTGGATCTCTGCTGTCCAGACGGATGGGGAAGCCGGCAGACTTGCAGCGATCTTCCACCGTTACATCCAGCACATGGGAGGTTTGGGTGGGCCTTGAATTTTTCCAATCTTTGCCAGCAAACTCCGAAGAGAGATCCAACATCGATCCTTCCGTGAACGTATGCTTCCGTAGGCGGTCCGTGCGGGTCTTGACGCTCCTCCCACTCGCAGGGAACTAGTGCCCGAGTCGGTTTCGCCGATGAAGAGGTGGATATCTCCGATGGGGACGATCGAGCATTGCGTAGGGTTCGTCTTTGCCGGGATCCAAAACTCGTCGGGAGGGACGATCGGAACGTTGCCGGAGAAGAGAACGCGACCGATGGCTACGGTTTCGCTGATTCCCGCGAAGATCTTGGACCTCGCCTGCTGTAGAGCCTAAAGCACCTCTTGCCCCACGGTGGGCGCCAACTGTCGTGGTATTGCCGACGAGTACACCATGGAGGGGTCCTCACAGTGCGTGTTTAGAGACATGGGGTAAGGCGGACGGTTGACGAGTACGAGGTAACACAGCTTACCCAGGTTCAGATCCCACAACGGTGGCGGAATCATACTCCTGCTATAAATCACTATAATGGCAATACGCCGAGTTACAGGGGTCGGTTAGCTGTGCGAGGTATGAGTTGTGTCTTGCCCTAAAGGCTCCCATAGGCCCGACAGATATAGTCGCCAGGTCCTAGGGTTACAGGGAAAGTCCTAGCCAGACAGGTTACAGAGTCCTACACAGTATACAATTAGTCTAACGTGTCATGCACTCCAAGGCTCCGGGTACGTTGGTGACTCCTCCGTAGCCTTCCTTTATCTGACATGGGCCTCCCTTCTGGATCCATCTAACTAGGCCGCCCAGCAGGCCATGGGCCATGCTACCAACTGTGGGCCACCTGGGTTATCCGGATAAGAGACATGCTATGAGGATACCCATATAGCATATCCCCAACAGTCCCGCAGGAAGAAGCATCCACAAGACCGAATGTAGATAACCATTTTCAGAAGAAAGGTGCAGAGCTCCTCCAACATTAACCGACGACTCCAACAAAGAAGGTCGATGACTTTACCGAACCCTGTAGTTATGCTTTAAGGGGGAAATATTGTGTCTTTCCCACAAAACCCAAATAACCTCGATAGAGTCGACCTTATTCATCGCTAGGAGACGACCCTCCCATAAACAAGAATTGTGGACCCTGAAAGAAGGAAAACAATCGGCACTTATCTAGAACCAGAAGATATCTCGAGAAAGTCCTCCATCACAAGGTCTACAGTCCAACCAACACTCCCGGTGTATCAAGACTCAGAAGACCGAAAAGCTAACTCCCACAATGAAGAACGATGAAGGATTAACCCGTCGTCTCGCCTCAAGAATAAAGGATCCAATCAACGTCAAACCTACCTAGAATCATCCCAAGTGGAAAAGACTGCGTCTTTTCCACTTCTTTAATCTAAACCGCCCAATGTGAAACTACTCAGCTCCGACCCATAGAGAACCACGCCTGTTTATTATAAAACCTGTTGGCATCTAATAACTCCATCGCTGAAATTGTTAATCGGATGTTATCACCCAACCCTACTCCTCCTTAATCTCGGGACAAGATTATTTTAAGGGGGAAAGGTCTGTAACATCCCAATTTGAGAAACCTTGATATTTCGCAAAAAAGGCAAAAATCAGGGGGAACAAAAACCTTTCTTGTGAAGTATTGCAATGCTTGTTGATAGATTGCTTGTGCTTATGCTCATGATGGTATAATAGAATATATACTTCTTACCTCAACCCCTATAGGAAAAATCTATTTAACAAAAGATAAGTCTTGGCTCATTCTTCATCTTCTCAAATGTTCTGGCATTTCAAACCTGAGCCAAGATGATTTTGATAAAACAAAATATGTTATTAGTTTCCACTTACAAAAACTATGGATGACTATATATACTCTCCTTATTGTTTTCATGAAAGATCATTCATCTACTCTTACCTCTAGGTTTTTCAAAAACCATTACTAAAAACTTTGTCATTCTAATCTTAGTAGAAATACCAAGAGTTCCTTACCTTACTTCAAAACCCAACCCCCTCAAAATACCCATTCTTACCTCAAGTTGGACTTGATGGTAACCTTAGTAATAGTTGATAAGATTCATTAGATGAATTGTCTTGATCTGTTATTTGATGAATTTCCTTGATCCGCTGAATGTATTGGGTGCTTAGGATCTAGAGTGAGCTAACCTAGTAGCTCATTCCTTAGGATCCAATCCATGTTTGAAACCATCAATCTCAAATCAAGCATCCAAATATGGATCCACCTTAAGTCACTCAGGTGACCCCACTAATCCCCTTCACTAGATCACGTCTGAGCTAATCCTCTATATTAGCATCTGACTCATCAAAGACCAAATACAACCATGGATCCCCTCTATCTTATCTATACCCCAATATCATCCACCTGATGATAAGCCTAAACCCTTGTATCATCCCCTCTCTCATACTAGTCTAAATCCACAAGTCTGGAATTCTTATCTAGATTCAATCTTTGAAGATCTACCTACTCTAACCTATGCGCATTATTGAGAATGTACTTGAACAATATTGTAGTACATCATGAGTACTACCAAATCCCACTCTTTCCTTTGGCTAATCCATTCTTGTCCCCACCAATCCATGATGGTTTTGTAGTCAAGATAATAATCTTTTCTGCAAATCTTATCATCTTGCTTACATTGGCAGAAGCTCACATCCTTATGCTATCACCCCTTCACCAAATCTTGACATGGTTATGATCTATGAACCATGGCCTATCAATCCCTACTTCACTTGTTTACATTGGAGCATTATGCTTCCTAAACCCTCTTGGTTTATGAGGCATCATGACCATCCTGCTATGGCATCCTTATTTCAACAAAGTTTGTGATACGTCGGAAACATATCTATAATTTTTTATGTTCCATGCTTATTTAGTATCTACTTTGCTTTGCTTTGTCTACATTTTGATGTGCTTTTATATGTTTTCTGGTACTAACCTATTAACAAGATGCCACAGTGCCAGTTGCATGTTTTCTTCTATTTTTGGTTCCAGAAAGGCAGATAATCAAGGAATTGGACGGGACAAAAGCCAACGTCAATATTTTACCGTGGGGAACATGGAGCCAGAAGACGAGACGGAGGAGGGCCTCGAGGGGGCCACACGCCCTGGCCGTGCGGGTGGGCCCACCCCGTGCATAGGGGGTGCAGCCGCCCCGGGCACCCCCTCGGCCTCGCTATAAGAAGCCCTCGATGCCTAAACCCTATGTACCCGATAAATATTCCACGAAACCATCTGTAGTCGCCGCCACCGTCGTCCCTAGATCATGGGGGATATAAAGCTCTTCCCAGCACCCTACCAGAGGGGAGATCATCCCGGAGGCCTTCTTCTTCATCATGCCAGCCTCTAGTATGAAGCGTGAGTAGTTCCACCTTCGACTACGGGTCCATGTAGTAGCTACATGATTGTATCTCCTCCTTTGTGCTTTCATGTCTAGATCTTGTGAGCTCCGTTCATAATCAAGATCTCATCTATTTGTAATCATGCATGTTGTGTTTGCGGGGATCCGATGGATATTGAGATTACTATGTCAGATTGATTAATGGTTTTGTCTTATTGATTCTATCATGTCTGTGTTGTTTGTGATCTTGCATGCTCTCCTTTATTAGTAGCTATCTTGGCCAAGTAGTTGCTAGTGACTCCAAGAGGGGGTATTTATGCTCTATAGTGGGTTCATGCCTCTATTTATTCTAAGGGAAGTGACAGAAATCTCTAAGGTTGTAGATGTGTTATTGACACTAGGGACAAAACAACGGTCTCTTGTTCATGGAACAAGTGGAATGTTTACCTTACACACTTTGCTTAAAACAGTTGTCTATTGCTTGCAACTTAATACTGGAGGGTGTTCGGATGATAACCCAAAGGTGGACTTCTAGTCATAGATGCAGTTGGATGGCGGTCTATGTATCTTGTTGTATTTCCCAATCGAATCTCATAGGATCATGATGTCTAGTATTGAATTGTTATGCCTTGCTCAGTCCTGTCAATTGCCCTGGTGTAATTTGTTTACCTAGCATGCCATGTTTGTTTATATAAGGAGAGCACCTCTAGTGAACTATAGCCCCGGTCCAGTCTTTACCATTGATACATCTTCCACTATGACCGATTACTTGTTGCAAACCACCATTACCTTCCACACGATTCAGTTAATCCTTTGTTACAGCAAACCGGTGAGATTGACAACCTCACTGTTTGTTGGGGCAAAGTCTTGAGTTTTTGTTGTGCTAGTCTCCAAGTTGCTAGCAACACCTTTCAGTTGTTTCCTTCCTCCTACTGCTTCGATAACCTCGGTTTCTTACTGAGGGAAAACTTGCTGCTGTTCTCATCATACGTTTCTCTTGGGGTCTCCCAACGAAGTGCTGCTGCACTCATCAAGCCTTTTTCTGGCGCCGTTGCCCGGGAGGCTAAGGACGTATTCACAAGGGGAGTCCTTCTCAACCTTTCACTTTACTTTGTTTTTGTTTTGCTTAGTTTATTTTGTTTGGTTTTGTTTGCCTCTTTTAATCAAAAACTCGAAAAAATTAGTTTAGTTTGGTTTGCTTTATCTTATCAAAAACACAAAAAATTAGTTCCTGCCCTAGTTGCTGCTGCTGTTTTGGCTTGCTCCACTTTTGCCAAAATGAACTCTGCTGAGAAAACCAAGTTGTGTGACTTCACTAGCACAAACAACAATGATTTCCTAATCACTCCTATTGCTCCACCTGCTCCGGATGCTACCTTTTATGAAATTAAGCCTGCTTTGTTGAATCTTGTGATGAGAGAGCAATTTTCTGGTGCTAGTTCTAATGATGCTGATGCCCATCTCAATAACTTTGTTGAACTTTGTGAGATGCAAAAGTATAAGGATGTAGATGGAGATATTATTAAGCTCAAGTTGTTTCCTTTCTCCTTGAGAGGAAAAGCTAAAGAATGGTTGCTACCCTTGCCTAGAAATAGTATTGATTCTTTGATTAAGTGCAAATATGCTTTTATTGGAAAGTACTGCCGTCCTGCTAAGATTATATATATGAGAAGTGATATTATGAAATTTAAACAACTTGATAATGAACATGTTGCTCAAGCTCGGGAAAGAATGAAATCTTTGGTTAACAATTGTCCCACTCATGGACTTACTGCTTGGATGATTATCCAGACTTTTTATGCAGGTTTGAACTTCTCCTCAAGAAACCTGTTGGATTCAGCTGCTAGAGGTACCTTTATGACCATCACCTTGGGTGTTTCAACAAAACTCCTTGATAATATGATGGTTAATTACTCTGAATGGCACACTAAGAGAGCTCCACATGGTAAGAAGGTAAATTCTATTGAATAAACCTCCTCTTTGAGTGATAAGATTGATGTTATTATGGCTATGGTTGCTAATGGGAAAGCTCCTTTAGATCCAAATAATGTTGCCTTAGCCTCTTTGGTTTCTCAATAAGAGCAAGTTTATGTGAACTTCATTAGGAGTAATAATTTTTGGCAACAATACCTATGGTACTAATTATAGGACCTATCCTCCTAATAATGGCAACACTTATCATGGTAGATCTGGAATGCCTAGTGAAGATAGGATTCTAGAAGTTGAAAGATCCACTAAAAACTTTATGCAAATGCAATATTATCAAAACAAGATATTCACTAAAACTATGGAAGAACAATCTTCTATCTTGAAAAATATTAGTCACCAGCTTGAGAATTTAAATAGAGAAATTCCTAGTTACAGTCAAAAATTTTGAGTGCTGAGAAAAATATTTCCTCTTTGTCTGAAGCACAGTCCTCTTTGATTAATAAAATGGCTGCTAAATCTGAAACTTTGGAAAGTACCTTTGCTTCTACTCATGCCATACAAGTTACTATTGATGAAAATGTTAGACTGTTAGCCCAACTACATGCTAAGTGGGAAAGAGAAGCTGAAATTGCTAGACACAATATTGTGTGCACTATCACCACCACCAATTTGGATTCCACTAAGCCACAACAAGTCCCTATTCCTCCTCCTACAATGCCTAAGCCCAATGAGTCTACTACTAGTGATGCTATGTTTGATTTTGATCTTGATGGTTGCAATATTTCTGAAGTAATTATTTTCATACGAAAGCTTGCTAGAAGTCCTGATGCTAGTGATATGCATATAGCTTTCACCAAACATATTACAGATGCTCTTATAAAAATTAAGGAAGAGATGTTGAAACACAAAGCTTCTATTCCTAGGAAAGTAGAAGATAGTTGAGAACCCATTATTAATATGCAAGTGAATGACTTTGATGTCAAAGCTTCATGTGACCTTGGTTCTAGTGTCTCTATTATGCCTAGGAAGATTTATGAAATGCTTGATTTGCCACCTTTGGAAGATTGTTATTTGGATGTCCCACTTAATGATAATGCTAAGAAGTAACTCATGGGGAGTGTTAATGATGTTCTTATTATGGTTAACAATGCTTGTGTCCTTGTAGATTTATCTGTTTTGGATGTTGAATACAATGCTTCTTGTCTTATTACTTTGGGAAGACCTTTTCTTAGAACTGTTGGTGCCATCATTGATATGAAAGAAGGAACCATTAAATATCAATTTCCATTCAAGAAAGGTATTGAAAACTTCCCTATGAGGAAAGAGAAGTTGCTTTTTGCTCCTCCTTTGAAAGCAAGGTTTGATGTTAATGCTTCTTCATTTGAAAATACTTGATTGTTGCTTTTTGTGCCTAACTTAAAGGCGTTAAAGAAAAGTACTTGTTGGGAGATAACCCAAGAGTTTTCTTGAGTCTTGGAAGTTATTACTTCAGTAATGAACTCTCCTTATACTTTTTGTTTGCTTTCTGTGCCATGAATGACCTCTAATGAGAGGGAAGTAAGATTTGGGGAGTTGCTGTCCCGAAACAGATTTTTGTGCTCCACCATAAAAAATCGTAAGGAATCTCTGTAAGTCAGATTGAGCTGATATTTTGCAAAGAAATCCCCCATATGTTAGCTAACTTTAGTTACTTTAACACTATTTTATTTGATCAACAGAAGGTCTTCGAAAAAATCGATTTCTACCTGCTGGTCTGTTTTGAAAGATTTCTGCCATTATTTGCATTTGCTTCTTATTGATTCCTTTTGGGGTTCTTTTGGGGAAATTGAGCTATTTGAGGGGATTTCTACAGTATCTTGTGTTCTTAGTGAATGTTTTTCTATTCTAAAGCTAAACCCAAGGGTCTATTACCTTTTGAATACACTAATGTTGCTAATGAAGATTGTGTCAAGTTTTGTATGAAGGAAAAAATTTCAGGTGTAGAGAGAGAATGATGTAATGACATGAAGAATGGACAAAAGCTCAATCTTGGGGATGCCACCCGGTGTCACCCCAAGAAATATCCAAGAGGTACAAGCGTCAAATCTTGGGGATGACCAAGGCATCCCCTTCTTCATCAATAAAAAGCTCAGGTCTTTCTAGACACTTCGTTTTTGTTGTTTCATGCACTGTTGGGTTGTTCTTGGAGCGTCTTAGTTTTCATTTGATTTGATTAGTTTGCTTGAATAAAGTAGTTTGGACCCCCATTCTCGCTGTGTTGTTTCAAATAAGTTGATTGGTGTTGGAAAGGAGTAGAAAGTTCTTGCTTGAAATAGTGCAACAGGAGCTTGCTTTGACTGTGACTTAGACTTTAGCATGTCATGTTGGGTGTTGTTTTGACCTTATTCTTAGTGATTATTTCTGTAGCATGACTTGTTCCAAACAATTGGAATTGCTTAGTGTGCCTTGAAAGAATCATGCGTTGTTTTAGCATGCAAAAGCATAGTATTGTGGTATTCTCCTTTGAAGATTTGTTTGGGTTGACTTGGCACATGCTCACACCATGTTATGACTATGAACAAGTCACCATAGCCTCTATGTGTAGGGGTTCGTAGCATGGAAAAAAAATTCTACCGCATACAAACAAACAAGCCAAGATCTATCTACTAGATTGTAGCAACGAGTTGATAGAATAACTCACCCTCGAAGATTCCAAAGTGTTTAATGAGAGCGGATTCTCGTGGGTGATGTAGTCGTACTCTTCCCGATCTCAAGATCGTGTAGATGATCCTTCCGGCGCTGCGTTCCGACAGCGCTTCCGTAGTCGGTCACACGTTCGGTACTCGATGAAGACCTTCCTCTCCCTTGTTCCAACAGGCAGCGGAGGTTGTAGCACTCTCCTCGCGATTCCGGCAGCACGACGGCGTGGTACCGGAAGTATAGGGGAGATCTCGCAGGGCTTCGCCTTAAGTCGGAGCGAGTATGGTGGACTATGAGAGAGCCTCGGTGATCTAGGGTTTAGACACACCAAGTAGAGGGATCTAGGCCGGCGGCTAGGGCAACTAGAAGCCCCAACTCAGCGGCTTGGGAGAAACCCTAGGGCGGCGGCGGCTATGGTGGGCGGCAGCTAGGGTTAGGGTTTAGAGGGGCAAGGTGTAGGTCTGGGAGGGGCAGCCCTTCCCCTCCTTATATAGGTGGAGGGGGCGCGCCAAGGGGAGGGGAGTCCCTCCCCAACTCGGTCTCCTTGGCCGGCGGTGGAGGGAGAGGGACTTCCTCCCCAAGTACGTTTCCTACTCTCCCTCCACCAAACAAAATAGCCGTTTGACTTTTCAAATTGGCGTTTGACTTTTCAAACTAGGATTTGATTTATCCCTTTATTTTGTTCAGCGATGACACCTAGTACATGATGCAACCATTCCAACTTGTTATGACACATTCATGTACCCTTCCCCTCCGGAGTGCCGGACATTCCGGAACCTTCTAAAACATTCCCAATGAAAACACCGGAACCATTTTCCAACCCCGAAACAGGACTTTCCTGATATGAATCTTATTCTCCGGACCATTCCGGATCTCCTCGTGATATGCCGGATCCCATCCGAGACTCCGAACAACATTCGGTCTCTTACTCATCATTCCATAACTACTTAACAACGCCGAATCCTTAAGTGTGTCTCCCTACGGTTCGTGAATTATGCGGACATGATCGAGACACTTCTCCGAACAATAACCAATAGAGGAATCTGGAAATTCATATGGCTCCCACATATTTCTACGATTACTTTGCGATCGAATGAACCACTTACATACGATACCAATTTCCCTTTGTCTCACGATAGTTTACTTATCCGAGGTTTTGATCGTCGGTATCTCTGCATACCTAGTTCAACCTCTTTACTGATAAGTACTCTTTTCTCGTTCTCGTGATATGTGATCCCTTGTGAGCCAGTCACATGACTGCAAGCCAATTGGATGACATTCCACCAAGAGGGCCCAGAGTATATCTATCCATCATATGGATGGACAAATCCCATTCTTGATCCATGTGTCTCAACCAATATTTTCCAAACACTCAATGCCACCTTTATAGCCACCCAGTTACGGTGTGGTGTTTGATGTCATCAAAGCATCCTTCCGGTGATGGTGATAAGCATGATCTCATGGTCGAAGGAATTAGGTTACTATGTATCAGAAATAATATAGCAATTGAACTATTAAAATGACTTGATCTTTATGCTACGCTTATCTATAGGAGTATGTCCATCATATCATTCTCCTAACGATATGATCGTGTTGTTAATAACATCTCAATGTTCATGATAGGGAAACCACATTCATTTATTAACCAACAAGCTAGTATTATAAAGAGGCTTTACTAGGGACTCTAATTTAGTTTACAAATCACACAAGTATTAATGTTTGCTTGTTAATACTATTATAGCATGAATGTAAACATTTATCATAAACACAAAGATATAATAATAACTATATTTATTATTGCCTCTAGGGCATATCTCCAACAGTCTCCCACTTACACTAGAGTCAACTAATCTAGATTACATGGTAATATACCGAACACCCATGGCAGTTTGGTGTTGGTCATGTTTTGCCCTCGGGAGAGGTTTAGTCAACGGATCCGCCACATTCAGATCTGTGTGTACTTTGCAAATCTTTATGTCACTATCTTGGACATGTTCTCGAATAGCGTGAAAACGTAGCTTGATGTGCTTCAGCTTCTTGTGTGACCTTGGTTCTTGCGCATTGGCTATGGCGCCCATGTTATCACGGTAGATAGACATTGGTTCCAGCGCACTTGGAACCACACCGAGCTCTGTAATGAACTCTTTCATCCATATCGCTTCTTGTGAAGCCTCCGATGCAGCCATGTATTCCGATTCAGTTGAAGATCTCGCCACAACGCTTTGCTTTGCACTCCTCCAGCTAACTGCTACACCATTCAAAGTAAATACGTATCCAGATTGTGATTTAGAATCATATGGATCGGTGTTCCAACTAGCATCGGTGTAACCATTAACAACGAGCTGTTCATCACCTCCATAAGAAAGAACCATATCCTTAGTTCATCTTAAGTACTTAAGGATGTTTTTGACCGTTGTCCAATGATCCACTCCTGGATCACTTTGATATCTGCTAGTCAAACTAACAGCATATGCAATGTCGGGTCTAGTACATAGCATGGCATACATTAGAGATCCTATGGCTGAGGCATAGGGAGTCTTACTCATCCTTTCTCTATCTTCTGCCGTTGTCGGACTTTGAGTTTTACTCAAGGTCGTATTGGGCAACATGGGAAAGAACCCTTTCTTGCTATCTTCCATTCCAAACCTCTTTAGAACTTCGTCCAAATATGTACTTTGAGACAATGATATTAGGCGTCTTGATCTATCTCTATAAATCTTTATGCCTAATATGTAAGCTGCTTCGCCAAGATCCTTCATTGAAAAACTATTATTCAAATAGTTATTGACACTATTAAGAAGGTCCACATCATTCCCAATCAACAATATGTCATCTACATATAGTATTAAGAATGCTACAGAGCTCCCACTCACTTTCTTGTAAATACAAGCTTCTCCATAAGTTTGTATAAAACCAAAACTTTTGATTACCTTATCAAAACGTTGATTCCAACTTCGGGATGCTTGCTTCAATCCATAAATGGACCGTTGAAGTTTTCATACCTTGTTAGCATCTTTAGGATCGACAAAACCTTTGGGTTGCATCATATACAACTCTTCATCAATGTCTCCATTGAGGAATGCTGTTTTGACATCCATCTGCCATATCTAATAATTGTAATATGCAGCGATTGCTAACATAATCCTCACAGACTTTAGCTTCGCTACTGGTGAGAAAGTCTCATCGTAGTCAACTCCTTGAATTTGTCGAAACCCTTTTACGACAAGTCGAGCTTTATAGACAGTAACATTACCATCAGCATCTGTTTTCTTCTTGAAAATCCATTTGTTCTCGACAGCCTTCCGGCCATCCGGTAAGTCCACCAAAGTCCATGGATTTCGTACATGGATCCAATCTCGGATTTCATGGCTTCTTGCCATTTATTGGAATCTGGGCTCATCATCCCTTCCTCATACGTCGCAGGGTCATCGGTGTTGTCCACCAACATGACACTCATAACGGGATCATACCAATCAGGAGTGGTACGAGTTCTCGTTGACCTGCGAGGCTCTGTAGCAACTTCAACCGAAGTTTCATGATAATCATCATTAGCTTCCTCTCTTATTGGTGCATGCACCATAGGAACTTCTTCCGGTGCTGTGCTACTCGCAAGTTCGAGAGAAGGTTCGACAACCTCGTCGAGTTCTACTTTCCTTCCAGTCACTTCTTTCGAGAGAAATTCCTTCTCTAGAAAGGATCCATTCTTGGCAACGAATATTTTGCCTTCGGATCTATGATAGAAGGTATACCCAATAGTTTCCTTTGGGTATCCTATGAAGACGTATTTTTCCGCTTTGGGTTCAAGCTTGTCCGGCTGTAACTTCTTTACATAGGCTTCGCAACCCCAAACTTTAAGGAACGACAATTTCGGTTTCTTCCCAAACCATAATTCATACGGTGTCGTTTCAACGGATTTAGATGGTGCCCTATTTAAAGTGAATGCGGCTGTTTCTAATGCATAACCCCAAAATGATAGCGGTAAATCTGTAAGTGACATCATAGAACGAACCATATCTAAGAGAGTTCGATTACGACGTTCGGACACACCATTACGCTGTGGTGTTCCTGGCGGTGTCAATTGTGAAAGTATTCCGCATTTCTTCAAATGCTCGCCAAACTCGTAACTTAGATATTCACCTCCACGATCAGAACGTAGAAATTTAATCTCTTGTTACGTTGATTCTCCACCTCACTTTGAAATTCCTTAAACTTCTCGAAAGTTTCGGACTTATGTTTCATGAAATAGATATACCCATATCTACTCAAGTCATCCGTGAAGGTAAGAACATAACGATAACCACCGCGCGATGCTACACTCATTGGACCACACACATCGGTATGTATGATTTCCAATAAGTCCATAGCTCGCTCCATCATACCAGAAAATGGAGTCTTAGTCATTTTACCCATCAGACATGCTTCGCATCTTTCAAGTGATTCGAAATCAAGTGATTCAAGAAGTCCATCGGAATGGAGTTTCTTCATACGCTTCACTCCAATGTGACCAAGACGACAGTGCCACCTATAGGTCGAGTTATCGCTCGATTTAAAACGTTTAGCTTCAATGTTATTAATATGTGTATTTCCACTATCGAGATTCAATAAGAATAGACCATCTATCAAAGGTGCATGTGCATAAAACATATTACTCATATAAATCGAACAACCATTATTCTCGGACTTAAACAAGTAACCGTCTCGCAATAAACAAGATCCCGATATAATGTTCATGCTTAACGCAGGCACCAAATAACAATTATTTAAGTATAAAACTAATCCCGATGGTAGATGAAGATGTAGCGTGCCGACCGCGATCACATCAACCTTTGATCCGTTTCCCACGCGCATCTTCACCTCGTTCTTCGCTAGCTTCCGTTTATTCTGCAGCACCTGTTTCGAGTTACAAATATGAGCAACCGAACCAGTATCAAATACCCAGGCACTACTACGAGTACTAGTGAGATACACATCAATAACATGTATATCGGATATACCTTTCTTATTGATGTTGCCGTTCTTCAAATCCACCAAGTACTTTGGGCAATTCCGCTTCCAGTGACCTTCTCCCTTGCAGTAAAAGCACGCTGTATCAGGCTTGGGTCCAGCCTTGGTCTTCTTCTTCGGTGCGGTAACTTTCTTACCACCCTTCTTGAAGTGTCCCTTTTGCTTAGACTTGCCTTTCTTGAATTTAGTGGTCTTATTGACCATCAACACTTGGTGCTCTTTCTTGATCTCCACTTCTGCAGATTTTAACATGGAGAAGAGTTCTGGCAACTGCTTGTTCATGCTTTGCATATTGTAGTTCATCACAAAGTTCTTATAACTCGGTGGAAGTGATTGGAGGACACGGTAAATCCCCAAAGCATTAGGAATCACTATACCCAAGCTTTGGAGTTTGTTTGCGTGCCAAAACATCTTAAGCACATGCTCACTGACGGAGCTGCCCTCTTCCATCTTGCAGTTAAAGAACTTTTCAGAAGCCTCATAGCTCTCAACTGTCGCGTGAGTCTCAAAAATCAATTTGAGTTCACAGACAATATCATGTGGGTCTGAATTCTCAAACCTTTTCTGAAGCTCCGATTCCAAACCATACAAGATAGCACACTGAACTGTGGAGTACTGATTCTTCCGAGCGAGGTAAACGTTCTTTACTTCATTGGTAGCATCAGCTGCAGGCAGGTCACCCAGCGGTGCATCCAGCACATAGGTCAAATTACCAGCATTGAGGACAATCCTCAAATTGCGGAACCAATCCGCGAAGTTGCTTCCATTGTTTTTCAACTTTTCTTTCTCTAGGAACGCATTAAAATTGATGGTAGGGGCCGCCATTGATCTACAACATATTTTCAATAGTTTAGACTAAGTTTATGACAAATTGAGTTCTAATTAATAGTTAAATTAGTCTAGGTGAACTCCCACTCAAAACAATATCCCTCACATTGTTTTAGTGATCACACGAACCAAATCCACCACATCAACACCGATCATCACGAGAGTTGATGTAGCTTCAATGGCGAACAATCGACATGTTCATCATATCTACTATATTATTCATGCTTTACCTTTCGGCGATCCGTGTTCCGAGACCATGTCTGTACATGCTAGGCTCGTCAAGATCAAACCTTAGCTTCCGCATGAGCAAATCTGGCTTGCTCACGTTGTATACACTTGCGGAATCTAACACACTCGATTATCACGTGGTGCTTCAAAACAACAAGCTTTAGCAACGGTGCTTACTAAGGATGAACACTTAAGAACTTGAAATTCATGTGCATGAGGGATCATCTTATAATGCTACCGTCGTTAACTAAGCAATACAAGATGCATAAAGGATTAACATCACATGCAATTCATAATATGTGATATGATATGGCCTTTCTTCTTTGTTCTTCCGATCTCCATCTTCAAGCACGAACATGATCTCCATCATCACCGGCATTGCATAAAGGTCAATGACGCCGCTCCATGGTTGTCGTCCACCAACTTCAACTATTACAACTACTTTGAATAGACACGTGGGTCTTAACAGAAATTAAAGACAACCATATGGCTCCAGCCAGTTGCGAACTTACAATAAGGAACATTGCATACATCAAATATAATCACAATCATGGCCATATCACATCACAGCACACCCCTGCAAAACAAAGTTAGACGCCTCTAATTTCTTTGCATTTTTTACGTGGTTTGGGGCTTTCAATAAGTGTCGATCTAACTTACGAACAAGAACCACAAAGTTGATGTTTGAACTACCAAGTGCCCGTTGTAAATTGGATCTATACTATAATGGGAGAGACAGACACCCGAAAGCCGCTTATGCAATACAAGTTGCATGTTGAGCGTGGAGCAAGTCTCATGAACGATGTCATGTAAGGTTAGCCCGGGCCGATTCATACCATCATACCGCAAGATGCAAAGTACACAAGAAGCAATTGATAATAAAAGCACCACCGCCCACAATGACCATTGTGTTCTACTCGTGCAACAGATATACATATAGACACAGCTCTGATACCACTTTAGGGGTTCGTAGCATGGAAAACAAAAAATTTCTACCGCATACAAACAAACAAGCCAAGATCTATCTACTAGATTGTAGCAACGAGTTGATAGAATAACTCACCCTCGAAGATTCCAAAGTGTTTAACGAGAGCGGATTCTCGTGGGTGATGTAGTCGTACTCTTCCCGATCTCAAGATCGTGTAGACGATCCTTCTGGCGCTGCGTTCTGGCAGCGCTTCCGCAGTCGGTCACACGTTCGGTACTCGATGAAGACCTTCCTCTCCCTTGTTCCAACAGGCAGCGGAGGTTGTAGCACTCTTCTCGCGATTCCGGCAGCACGACGGTGTGGTACCGGAAGTAGAGGGGAGATCTCGCAGGGCTTCTCCTTAAGCCGGAGCGAGTATGGTGGACTATGAGAGATCCTCGGTGATCTAGGGTTTAGACACACCTAGTAGAGGGAGCTAGGCCGGCGGCTAGGGCAACTAGAAGCCCCAACTCAGCGGCTTGGGACAAACCCTAGGGCGGCGCCGGCTATGGGGGGCGGCGCTGGCTATGGTGGGCGGCGCCGGCTAGGGTTAGGGTTTAGAGGGGCAAGGTGTAGGTCTGGGAGGGGCAGCCCTACCCCTCCTTATATAGGTGGAGGGGGCGCGCCAAGGGGAGGGGAGTCCCTCCCCAACTCGATCTCCTTGGCCGGCGGTGGAGGGAGAGGGACTTCCTCCCCAAGTAGGTTCCCTACTCTCCCTCCACCAAACAAAATAGCCGTTTGACTTCTCAAATTGGCGTTTGACTTTTCAAACTAGGATTTGATTTATCCCTTTATTTTGTTCAGCAATGACACCTAGTACATGATGCAACCATTCCATCTTGTTATGACACATTCATGTACCCTTCCCCTCCGGAGTGCCGGACATTCCGGAACCTTCTAGAACATTCCCAATGAAAACACCGGAACCATTTTCCAACCCCGAAACAAGACTTTCCTAATATGAATCTTATTCTCCGAACCATTCCGGATCTCCTCGTGATATCCCGGATCCCATCCGAGACTCCGAACAACATTCGGTCTCTTACTCATCATTCCATAACTACTTAACAACGTCGAATCCTTAAGTGTGTCTCCGAACAATAACCAATAGAGGAATCTGGAAATTCATATGGCTCCCACATATTTCTACGATTACTTTGCGATCGAATGAACCACTTACATACGATACCAATTTCCCTTTGTCTCACGATAGTTTACTTATCCGAGGTTTTGATCGTCGGTATCTCTGCATACCTAGTTCAACCTCGTTACTGATAAGTACCCTTTTCTCGTTCCCGTGATATGTGATCCCTTGTGAGCCAGTCACATGCTTGCAAGCCAATTGGATGACATTCCACCGAGAGGTCCCAGAGTATATCTATCCGTCATATGGATGGACAAATCCCATTCTTGATCCATGTGTCTCAACCAATACTTTCCGAACACTCAATGCCACCTTTATAGCCACCCAGTTACGGTGTGGTGTTTGATGTCATCAAAGCATCCTTCCGGTGATGGTGATAAGCATGATCTCATGGTCGAAGGAATTAGGTTACTATGTATCAGAAAGCATATAGCAATTGAACTATTAAAATGACTTGATCTTTATGCTACGCTTATCTATAGGAGTATGTCCATCTTATCATTCGCCTAACAATATGATCTTGTTGTTATTAACATCTCAATGTTCATGATAGGGAAACCACAATCATTTATTAACCAACAAGCTAGTATTATAAAGAGGCTTTACTAGGGACTCTAATTTAGTTTACAAATCACACAAGTATTAATGTTTCCTTGTTAATACTTTTGTAGCATGAATGTAAACATTTATCATAAACACAAAGATATAATAATAACTATATTTATTATTGCCTCTAGGGCATATCTCCAACACTATGATCATCTAGTCCTTGACTTGTAGTACCACTCTATGCTTTGATTAGTAATGTTTTGTCGCTCTGCATGATTATGGCCATTATTGCTCTCTTCGTTAGTTGCTCCCAGTCTTTTGCTAGCCTCCACTTGTATGAGGTAGCTCTACTCATGCTTCCAACTCCCAAGAAGCCAAGTTATTCCAAAGTGTCCACTATAAATTCCTATGCATGGTGTGTTAGACCATTCCAAGTATATTCCTGTTTTTATCTACCTTCCAATTAATAAGTATTTTGTTATGTGAAGACTTAGTGATTAAAGCTCTCACAAACTTGATGGCACACTTTATATTTATTGCCCCTAATAAACTTGAACCATTGTGTCATCTATGTTGTATATGCTTGCACTTATATGTTGGAATTAGCAGAACTATGTTGTCACGGGGAACACTTTCAACATTGCACTTGTACATTGTACACAGTTGATATCATGCTCTTTTGTCTATGGATGTCGCTAGTGTGAAATAAAAGGGAAGTTTGTAAGTCCATGGAGTAATGTATGTGTGTTAGAGAAACGCCTGCGCCGCTAGCCTAAGCCATGCCTAATCATGGTAGAAACTTGCATGTAGCACCCCGGTAAAACACTACTAGAAAATCTCTTTCTATTTACTACTTTGTGCATCATCATGCCATCATGCATCATTTAACCTAAAACTATTTCTCTAAAACCCTCTATTTGTTTTATAAGTATCCTCTTCTTTTATTTCAAATCAAAACCCTAGGTCCGTCTAGATCATTTATTTATCTAAAACCTATTTGCCAAGGTTTTATTTTAAAAAAGAAATAAAATAAATATTAAATAAAACTATTTTACCTGGACGAGACCACCACCGGCCAGGCCCAACGGGCCCAGCTGGCAGCAGCCTACTACCTGGCCCAAACTAGACAAACCCTAGACCAACCCAAAACCCTAATTCTACCCCAACCTAAACCCGAACCACCCACTTCTGCCACCGCCACCCTCTCTCACCCAATCGTCACGTACACACACGCAGCACGCACACGCTCCCGCACCTGCCCGACCGACCAGGGGCCTCCCCAACACGACCACACGCAGCACACACCCGATCCGCGCGTCACGCGTTGCACATGACCCCGCGTATGACCAACGCGCCCCACCTCCTCCTTCCTCACGAGACCGACCCTCTCCCCTCGCGTCGTTCTCCTCCCACCTCGTCAATCGCCGCCGCCTCCCTCTGCCCGAGCCTCCCTCGTGCCTCCCCGGCTTCCCCGCTACCCGCCACCTCTCCGTCGCCGCCCTCGACCGTCCTGGTCCCTAGCAAGTGACCCCACCGACTGTTGCGCCACCCTCCTCCGTCCGGCTGTCCCCGACCCTACCGGCCCCTGTGCTCCTCGCAGCCGGCCGCCGCCTCACCGATCTCGAGCTGCGCCATTGCCGCCGCGGTGCCCTCCAGTGAGCCTCCCTGCGGGTAGCACCAACAGCCGCCATTTTGCTCTGCCTGCCGATGTGTCCTTCTCTACATCCTCCTTGCGCCCACGCCCGGCCACCGATGTCCTTGTTGCCGCTAGACTCTCCCATGCGCTCGTTTCCGCGAGGCCCAACCTCCTGTGTTCCTCCTGCAGTGACCATGAACCCCAGCTATGTGTGTGTTTTGTATGATCTCGTTTTCTGTCAGGCACCGCGTTGCTGCTGAAGATCTCATGTAGTTAAGTTTATCTCGCGGCATTGTTTTCCATTGTCTGCCATGTACAAGATTGGTGTCACTCGGAATCTCAAGATCTTCTTACAGGGACGCCCATCGACAAGACCGGCTCCATGATGATGTTTAGAAGAATGTGCATGGTGCCACCAAAGACCCCCGAATCATTGTCATGGACCAAAGACCGATCATTGTCATGGACAGACGAGTTCTCCTTCACGGACGGATGACCGATCCCGCCGAGCCCAAACCCCGTCGATCCCCAAACCCCCAAGATCTTCGAGCCTCTATGTGTGACCCTTTTCTCCAAGACCCTTATTTTTGACGAATATAATATATACCTTGTTGCATTTAAATTGTCATGTTTGCATACATGGTTGTGGTTTGGGGGCTTTATGCTAATTCATCTCAGAATTAAATATGGAGACCATATGCGGGATTTTCTAGTCTCATATTGGCCCCATTTAAATTTGTATAGCGAACCGCTATGTTTTGCCTTGTTAAGCCAACATTTAAATTGCGGGGTATTTAAATAACTATAACCATATACTTAATTGTCGGGACCCCGGTTTGGCTTAATATTGCCTAATTGCATCGCACTTTTGCCATGTCATGCATCATACATGCATCATGTCCGATCTTCTGCTGTAGTATTAGATGGTGCATTCCGTGTTTCTTCTAGTGTTTTGCTTCTTCACGGATTAGGCCGATGAGTTGATGCGAGTTCCGACCAAATCTTGAGATGAACCTTCAGCAATGTTTTCAGGCGAGCATTCTCCCCCTTCCTACCTATTTTTCATTTTTAGTCTTTATTTCCTCCTATTGATATATTGCTATTTGTGTTGCGATGCTCTAGTTTTCGTACCCGTGATATCCCTTTCAGCCTCTATATTGCCATGAACACATCCTATTGCTTGTTGATTGATAGACAGTCGGCCTTGCGAGTCGTAGTTGCTTGCTCAGGTGTTGCTTCGCGTCGTCGATGTACCATCGTTGTTGGGTGGTTGACACATGCTTAATGGTGGAGAGGATCAATACTTAAATTTTTGTTTAATAACTAAAATTGAAAGTAGGTAAAAAGTGCAGAGGCACCGGTGGGTAATAGAGAATATTTGGTTTTTAATCACCCACTTTTGTCCCGTAGGACCCTGAGTTCTTGACACATGTTCCGAGATAGAGCGCGCTAACCACATGTGGGGTGTGTGGGCACCCCCATCGATTAGTACCTGATTTCAAAGTACTATACTGGGGGCCACACAGTAGTTTCGGGCTTTATTACTATCCTGTACTTTTGCCATGATTATGCTATGCTTTACTGCTTTATTTACTATTGCGCGTGGAGCGCCTGTACTGTTTTGGAACCCCGTGCAACGTTTTCACGGTATCGACAAGCCTAGTCACACTTTCGGGTTCCCAGTCATTTACAGTCGTTGTCACAAACCTCTGGGTCCGTCTCGGAGACCGTCCGACTTCGTTACGGGTAGCTTAGTGGGGTGGCCCCCATGTGCTTGCTTTGGGACTGGGAAACGTCGTGTCCGAAACGCCGTCGACATACTGTTGGGTGTATGTTTTGTGATCTTGAAACTACCTGATCTGACAACAAGGGTGTAGGTGCGTGTGGAATCTTTGGTGCACCCCTGCAGGGTTAAATCTTTTCGAGAAGCCGTGTCTGCGGTTATGGACGACTTGGAGCACAATTCTCGATCATAGACAACTATAACTAAAGTTTATTGTTATAATATGACTTGCTTCTGATATGACTAGTAAGTTGGATAACCACCATGGAATGAATGAATAAAACTGCCAACTGTGTGAGTTTCCTCGGATTGACTTTCTCGTTTGGTCTCGAGGGGGAAATACCAGGATGAGTTTGTTTGGTGGTAGTATCAGGTTGGTTCCGAATAGGTCTTTCTTATCCCTCTCTGATAGTCGACCGTTGTATCAAGTTTCTATAGGTCGTTTAGTGCATGCTGCGCTGCCGCTTCAGTCCACCATACCTATGTAGGCGAGGACCGCAGAATTCTAGTCTCGCCGTGTATTGGCCTCAGTACTGACCGCTCTCTTTTTCCTTTTCCCTTTGCCGGCACCCCTTTTGTTTTAGCAGATTTTGAGATCGGCGTCGTTAGCAGGGTTACCCTTCCGTCCTGGCCTAGGCAGGGTTATGGACGCCATTGGTTATTCTTCAGGGATCTTAGCTCACTTTGCATCTTGTCCATACTCGGACGCTGTATAGTTTCAAGGTGATTTGGATCTTTGTACTGTATATTTGTATTCTTGGATCTTTGAGTCGTTGTTTTATATATCTGTTCTGTGGGTTCCATTGTGGACTATTGTGTGATGTATTACTTCGTTTTCGACCCGCACAGAAGTGCCTGGTGGGCACCTTTTGAATCGTTCCTATGCGGGTTTGGCGGGAATCGCTAAAACTTGCATAGGGCCTATCCGAGGGTGTTACAGAGTGTTATTAGAGATCAGCAGTTATGATACCCCACTGGTCTAGCCTGTAGGATAACCTAGCTAACGGACATCATAGAGTGTCAAAACTATTTTGAAAAATCGGTTGGATAGATCTGATTAGGTCTTCTTTTACTTCTTACAGCTCTGCTATTCTCCTCTTATCTCAACGTGTTTTGAATCTGCTTTCTTATCTTTTCTTCGAGTCCAGGATTTCTCATGGTTGGGTTTCTGTCGTACCTTCAGGGTTTCGCTTCCATCCTCTTGTAACGGTGCTTCAACATCCGACGTTCATGCTATCTGATGAATCTTTCATCTGTTGTACCTTTTAGTGGACCGAAAATTCACTAATTTTTTTCTTTGTACCTCCGGTGTTTTTCCGATACGACAAAGTCATCTATATCAGATCTGATGAGAACCTGCATCCCTCCCTTGTTTTTGAACCTCTCTTGTCGAGATCTACAATCTGAATTCTGAGAGTTGGTTGCATAATTCTCCTATTAATGTGCAGAGTAATGCTTTGCGTGAGCGATGGACTGATCACCATCCGACTACTCTTATCATTCGCTCTTGTGCATTGAATGGTGGATCGATGCAATTTTTACTCTTTCCACAGAAGTTAGAGGTGGCCTTATCTTTTTAGACCTCGACCTTCATCTTTATTTCTCCAGAGTGTTCTCTCGAGGATTATGGACAACGACCTTTGTTGGTGGTGTCGCCGATTTCAAGACAGGGGAGTTAGTGGTGTCGCAAGGATCTACACAAAGCGAGAAGATTCAGATCGTTGACCTTTTTCCCCTTATCATGAGGCGGATCTCGAGGGAGAGATCCATTGTTAGTGGTGTCGAATTGTAGCACCCCGGTAAAACACTACTAGAAAATCGCTTTCTATTTACTACCTTTTGCATCATCATGCCATCATGCATCATTTAACCTAAAACTATTTCTCTAAAAGCCCCTATTTGTTTCATAAATATCCTCATCTTTTATTTCAAATCCTAACCCTAGGTCCGTCTAGATCTTTTATTTTTCTAAAACCTATTTGCCAAGGTTTTATTTTAAAAAAGAAAGAAAATAAATATTAAATAAAACTATTTTACATGGAGGAGACCGCCACCGGCCAGGCCCAGCTGGTAGCAGCCTACTACCTGGCCCAAACTAGACAAACCCTAGACCAACCCAAAACCCTAATTCTACCCCAACCTAAACCCTAACCACCCACTCCTGCCACCGCCACCCTCTCTCACCCGATCGTCACGTACACACACGCAGCACGCACACGCTCCCGCATCTGCCCGACCGACCAGGGGCCTCCCCAACACGACCGCAACCAGCACACACCCGATCCGCGCGTCACGCGTTGCACATGACCCCGCGTATGACCAACGCGGCCCACCTCCTCCTTCCTCACGAGACCGACCCTCTCCCCTCGCGTCGTTCTCCTCCCACTTCGTCAATCGCCGCCGCCTTCCTCTGCCCGAGCCTCCCCCGTGCCTCCCCGGCTTCCCCACGACCCGCCACCTCTCCGCCGTCGCCCTTGACCGTCCGGGTCCCTATCCAGTGACCCCGCCGACTGTTGCGCCACCCTCCTCCGTATGGCTGTCCGCGACCCTGCCGGCCCCTGTGCTCCTCGCCACCGGCCGCTGCCTCACCGGTCCCGAGCTGCGCCATTGCCACCCCGGTGCCCTCCAGCGAGCCTCCCTGCGGGCAGCGCCACCAGCCGCCATGGCCCTGGTGCCCTTTTGCTCTGCCTACGGATGTGTCCTTCTCTACATCCTCCTTGCGCCCACGCCCAGCCACCGATGTCCTTGCTGCTGCCAAACTCCCCCGTGTGCTTGTTTCCGCGAGGCCCAACCTCATGTGTTCCTCCTGCAGTGACCGTGAACCCCAGCTATGTGTGTGTTTTGTATGATCTTGTTTTCTGCCAGGCACCGCATTGCTGCTGAAGAGGTCATGTAGTTAAGTTTGCCTCGCGGCATTGTTTTCCATCGTATGCCATGTACAAGATTGGTGTCACTCGGAATATCAGGATCTTCTTACAGGGACGCCCATCGTCAAGACCGGCTCCATGATGATGTTTAGAAGAATGTGCATGGTGCCACCAAAGACCCCCGAAACATTTTCATGGACCGAAGACCGATCATTGTCATGGACAGACGAGTTCTCCTTCACGGACCGAAGAACGAACCCGCCGAGCCCAAACTCCGTCGATCCCTAAACCCCCAAGATCTTCGAGCCTCTATGTGTGACCCTTTTCTCAAAGACCCTTATTTTTGACGAATATAATATATACCTTGTTGCATTTAAATTGTCATGTTTGCATACATGTTTGTGGTTTGGGGGCTTTATGCTGATTCATATCAGAATTAAATATGGAGACCATATGCGGGCTTTTCTAGTCTCATATTGGCCCCATTTAAATTTGTATAGCGAACCGCTATGTTTTGCCTTGTTAAGCCAACATTTAAATTGCGGGGTATTTAAATAACTATAACCATATAATTAATTGTCAGGACCCTGGTTCCGCTTAATATTGCCTAATTGCATCGCACTTTTGCCATGTCATGCATCATACATGCATCATGTCCGATCTTCTGCTGTAGTATTAAATGGTGCATTCCGTGTTTCTTCTAGTGTTTTGCTTCTTTACGGATTAGGCCGATGAGTTGATGCGAGTTCCGACCCAATCTTGAGAAGAACCTTCAGCAATGTTTTCAGGCGAGCATTCTCCCCCTTCCTACCTATTTTACATTTCTAGTCTTTATTTCCTCCTATTGATCTATTGCTATCTGTGTTGCGATGCTCTAGTTTTCGTACCCGTGATATCCCTTGCAGCCTCTATATTGCCATGGACACATCCTATTGCATGTTTATTGATAGACAGTCGGCCTTGCGAGTCGTAGTTGCTTGCTCAGGTGTTGCTTCGCGTCGTCGATGTTCCATCGTTGTTGGGTGGTTGACACATGCTTAATGGTGGAGAGGATCAAGACTTTAATTATTGTTTAATAACTAAAGTTGAAAGTAGGTAAATAATGTAGAGGCACCGGTGGGTAATAGACAATATTTGTTTTTTAACCACCCACTTGTGTTCCGTAGGACCCCGAGTTCTTGACACCTATTCCGAGATCGAGCGCGCTAACCACAGGTGAGGTGTGTGGGCACGCCCATCGATTAGTACCTGATTTCAAAGTACTATACCGGGGGCCATAAAGTAGTTTGGGGCTTTATTACTATCCTGTACTTTTGCCATGGTTATGCTATGCTTTACTGCTTTATTTACTATTGCGCGTGGAGCGCTTGTACTGTTTTGGAACCCCGTGCAACATTTTCACGGTATCGACAAGCCCAGTCACACTTTCGGGTTCCCAGTCGTTTACAGTCATCGTCACAAACCTATGGGTACGTCTCGGAGACCGTCCGACTTTGTTACGGGTAGCTTAGTGGGGTGGCCCCCATGTGCTTGCTTTGGGTCTAGGAAACGTCGCGTCCGAAACCCCGTCGACATACCGTTGGGTGTATGTTTTGTGATCTTGATCCTACCTGATCTGACAACAAGGGTGTAGGTGCGTGTGGAAACTTTGGTGCACCCCTGCAGGGTTAAATATTTTCGAGAAGCCGTGTTCGCGGTTATGGATGACTTGGAGCATAGTTCTTGATCATAGACAACTATAACTAAAGTTTACTGTTATAATATGACTTGCTTCTGATATGACTAGTAAGTTGGATAACCACCATGGAATTTATGAATAAAACTGCCAACTGTGTGAGTTTCCTCGGATTGACTTCCTCGTTTGGTCTCAAGGGGGAAATATTAGGATGAGTTTGTTTGGTGGTAGTATCAGGTTGGTTCCGAATAGGTCTTTCTTATCCCTCTCTGATAGCCGACAATTATATCGAGTTTCTATAGGTCGTTTAGTGCATGTTGCGTTGCCGCTTCAGTCCACCATACCTATGTAGGCGAGGACCGCTGAATTCTAGTCTCGCCGTGTACTGGCCTTAGTACTAACCGCTCTCTTGTTCCTTTGCCCTTTGCCGACACCCCTTTTGTTTTAGCAGGTTTTGAGATCGACGTCATTACAAGGGTTACCATTCTGGCCTGGCCTAGGAAGGGTTATGAATGCCATTGGTTATTCTTCTGGGCTCTTAGCTCAATTTTCATCTTGTCCGTACTCGGACGCTGTATCATTTCAAGGTGATTTGGATCTTTGTACAGTATATTTGTATTCTTGGCTCTTTGAGTCGTTGTTGTATATATCTGTTCTGTGGGTTCCATCGTGGACTATTGTGTAATGATATTACTTCGTTGTCCACCCGCACGGAAGTTCCTGGTGGGCACCTTTGAATCGTTCCTATGTGGGTTTGGCGGGAATCGCTAAAACTTGCATAGGGCCGATCCGAGGGTGTTATATTGCAACATCACCATAATGACATCTATGAAGCTTTCTTCTTATAAAAAAGAGACATATTGAGAAAAGAGGAAAGAGAGAAAAAAGAACCATATTCCCATGGTAAATAAGAAGATTGCTGAGATGCTCATTGTCTGCTTCCTTGTCATTTTGGTTATGGGATAGCTCCTGTACCATGTGCAAGGGGTACCCCGTTGGCGGTTCTCTATGATACACATGTACTTACTATGACAAGAACTTACAGATGACTAAAGTTGAGTAGCATGAGGAGCGGCCCTTGTATTCAAGGGACATGATATTGCAAACTTATACTTTGTCAAGCATATACTCCATAGTTTGTTCACTTTAACATTAATCACTTCAAGATGCTTATGATAGGGGCAATGAGAGCCGAAAGCTAACAAGTACCATAATTTTTGGAAGCTCTTTTTGAGACTTGAAATCCCTGCTTCCCTATATGAAGGGCCTTTCTTCCGCCATTATATTGAGTCTCCACCTTCTATACTTTAGGCACCAGTTAAGAGAGCATAGTTGCCATTCTTAGTTCTATGTGCATTGTTCCAAAACTTATTGATTGATGCATATTGTTGATATTACTTGTTCATGAACTATTTGTATCTAGTCACTATTATGAACTTTGAAGGTGTCTTATGCATCTATTTTCTACTCTATGAGGGACAAGCTGATTGCCACTATGCCATGTTTTTTGTATGTGAAACAAACAAACATTTTTCAATGCATGTTATTCATGATCTTTGTTTGTATCCTTTCATGTTGCATGCATAGTTACTTTGTCTTACTGTTAGAACTCCATCTTTCATGCACATGTTTAGAGTTCTTTGATCCCAGCTTTCAATGCTTGCAAATGGTTTGATCTTGATTTTGATAGTGCATGTCACCTAAAAAATTATTCTTTTTATCACTTACCTACTCGAGGATGAGCAGGAGTTAAGCTTGGGGATGCTTGATATGTCGGAAACGTATCTATAATTTTTTATGTTCCATGGTTGTTTAGTATCTACTTTGCTTGGCTTTGTCTACAATTTGAGGTGTTTTTATATGTTTTCTAGTACAAACCTATTAACAAGATGCCATAGTGCCATTTGCCTATTTTCTTCTGTTTTTGGTTCCAGAAAGGCAGAAAATCAATATTCTCAGAATTGGACGGGACAAAAGCCAAAGTCAATATTTTACTTTGGGGAACACGGAGCCAGAAGACGAGACATATGAGAGCCTCGAGGGGGCCACACCCCTTGGCCGCACGGGTGGGCCCACCCTGCACCTGGGGGGGTGCAGCCGCCTTAGGCACCCCCTCGGCCTCCCTCTTCGCCTATAAGAAGCCCCCGATACCTAAACCCTAAGTACTCGATCAATATTCCACGAAACCATCTGTAGCCGCCACCACCATCGTCCCTAGATTGAGGGGGATCTGAAGGTGTTCCCGGCACCCTGCCAGAGGGGATATCATCCCGGAGGCCTTCTTCTTCATCATGCCAGCCTCCGGTATGAAGCGTGAGTAGTTCCACCTTGGACTACGAGTCCATATAGTAGCTAGATGGTTGTATCTCCTCCTTTGTGCTTTCATGTCTAGATCTTGTGAGCTCTATTCATGATCAAGATCTCATCTATTTGTAATCATGCATGTTGTGTTTGCGGGCATCCATGGATATTGAGAATACTATGTCAGATTGATTAATGGTTTTGTCTTATTGATTCTATCATGTCTGTGTTGTTTGTGATCTTGCATGCTCTCTGTTATTAGTATCTATCTTGGCCAAGTAGTTGCTAGTGACTCCAAGAGGGGGTATTTATGCTCGATAGTGGGTTCATGCCTCTATTTAATCTAAGGGAAGTGACAGAAATCTCTAAGTTTGTAGATGTGTTGTTGCCACTAGGGAGAAAGCAATGGTCTCTTGTTCATGGAATAAGTGGATTGTTTACCTTACACACTTTGCTTAAAGCAGTTGTCTGTTGCTTGCAACTTAATACTAGAGGGGGTTCGGATGATAACCCAAAGGTGGACTTATAGTCATAGATGCAGTTGGATGGCGGTCTATGTACCTTGTTGTATTGCCCAATCGAATCTCATAGGATCATGATGTCTAGTATTGCCCTGCTGTAATTTGTTTACCCAACATGCCATGCTTGTTTATTTAAGGAGAACACCTCTAGTGAACTATGGAGCCCGGTCCAATCTTTACCATTGATACATCTTCCACTGTTATCGTTTACTTGTTTCAAACCACCATTTCCTTCCACACCATATAGTTAATCCTTTTGTTACAGCAAACCGGTGAGATTGACAAGCTCACTGTTCGTTGGGGTAAAGTCTTGAGTTTGTTTCGTGTAGCTCTCCAAGTTGCTAGCAACACCTTTGAGTCGTTTCTTTCCTCCTACTAGTTCGATAACCTTGGTTTCTTACTGAGGGAAAACTTGCTTCTGTGCTCATCATACCTTCCTCTTGGGGTCTCCGAATAAAGTGCTGCTGCACTCATAAGTTTTCCATCACTTCTAGATCACCACAAATACATCCAAGCACAACTCTTGGTGCCTTGATTATTTATATAGCTTTGTCTATCCATCCATATATCCCTTGTACCCAAGTGAGCTCTGATCTCACTAATCCAACCCTGTTTAGGTGGTATAAAAATATCAAAAGCCTAGATCCTTAAACATCTAGTTTCCTTCCATTTTCTATGAAGATATTGAAACCCAAGGTTGGTTATGATAGATACATTATGTTGACATCATCCAACTTGGATATAAACATTTTCCAAATAATTCCCATAATTATTTGGATTATTAAACTATTTAATTTCAATTATTTACAAAATCCTCAAACCCTTCTCTATAAAGACAACTTTGATTTTCTCTAAACCACCTTGCCAACGCAAGGCACATTTTATGCCTATATATCAAACTCTATCTTCGCATCTCAAACATAAATATTTTTGAGATGTTATATTATTTCTTTTTGCCCTTTTTCTTAAATGGTAGAAACAAGAAATAATTCTTTATAAATATTTTCCCTTCTCAATAAATCCCAATTAATTACCCATGGTATATTATGGAATTTAGACCATATCACACCAAAAACTCACCTGGTCCAATGTAAAATTACCACCTATGAATCATTTCTGCACTTTTTGAATGAAGGAGATTAAGTGGACCTATAATATTTAGAAAAATTCCAAATAATTACATGCGGTGTCTATTGACCATAACCATCCACTAGTTCCCTCACTTTATGTTGCCAAGACCATGTTTCAAGAATCTATGCATAATCCCTATCATGGCTAAATGTGATATTTGGATGAAACATGACCCAAACCAGTCTCATATCCAATCTAACCTTGCCAAACAAGCTTGCACACCAACTATCCCTGCTCTGGTCGACCAGCACAGCAAACCTTGCGCTGTAGCACCACTGTTCACCTTGTACCTTATGGTTGGATATGAAGGAGACAAAGACCAAGACATGCCCTTGCCCATTTATTTCTTGCAGCAGCTATCCCACCTCCTCCATGCCTCACCAGCCGACCAAGAACCCCCATACAACTCTCCCCCTACCCACAAGAACCAAAACCATACCCACCTCTCCCATAGGATCTCCATTCACCATGTACACCATGGACCCTTCTCTCCTTTGTTTATAAAGCCAGCAGGCCATCACAGTGCCTTCCCTCTGCCTCATTTTCTTCCTCCCACTCTCACCTACCTCCCCTGAGCTCCCCTCCCTCTCTCCTCCCCTTCTCTACCCGAGAGATAGAAAAGAAGGAGCATCGGTCATTGTCAAAATCTTGGTGCAGCTCCCTGTCCCTGGCTCCTCTACTCCTGCATGCAGTCTAAATGGGATCTCCTACTCCTGATCTACCGCCCTATGCTTCTCTTCTTCTGTAGGACCACCGGAGGCCACCATCGTGCATTTGAGATTAGGAGATCCCCATCGAATCAGAAGCCTCCGAGCCTCAGTCTGCTTGTCGGGAGTCCTCTCGTGGCCTTCGTCATCAACTCGGAAGGCTTGGACACCATCTCATCACCTGCAGCGGCCCTGCATGCCATTGTATTGCCGCCATTTGAGCTCCATCGAGGCCGATGTGCAGATCCCCCTGCACCAAATCGAGTCAAGCCGCCCATCGTCAGACTCTCCTTGACCCCCGCCACCTCACGGCCCCTGCTGATGCCTCGGTGATCCCTCCCTGACACCCATGCCCCCATTAGGGTTTCCACCTAGCGGATCCCAGCCTCGCGAGGAAGAAGGCGGTGCACCAGCGATCTCCTCAAGATCGGACGACCACCCCTCCCCCATACCGCTTCACTACATGGGTAGCGGATGGCTTGGGGCCGTCCTGCGCAGTGCGCGCGTTAACGCCCACCCACCGATATCTTAAGCTGGGCCGGCCCAGATCTGGCGGCCCGCGCCCTTCCAGAGTCGGCTCGTTCCCCATTTAGCCTTTAAATTTTGTCCAGATCTGTTATTTAGGCTTGTTAGTTTAATTACCTAATAACTTGGAAAATTCCTTGATTTACTGATATCCATTTTTCCCCTACAAAACCCCATGCTTTTCCCAAAATGCAGAGCTAGTATTAACCCAAAATAACATCTTTGTATTTTCTAGTAATTAAAATACAAAGTGATGTTAACTACACCAAATAAATCCTCCAAGGAATTACACAACCCCAAAAGGATGAAACCTTTTTCTACTGAAAGATATATCTTATATCTTTCATTATAATTTGGCCAAACACTAAATTGCTTCCTATTTTGCTAGTAGGAAAAATTACAGAAACAATTAATTATGGATTTTAGGAATTTCCCAAGGTCAAACCAAAATGGGGATGGACCTAATTCCAACTCCTAGTAGACCTACACACCAATATGTATCAAACCACATGAGCCCAATATTTATTGAGCTACTTTTGATTTATAGTGAATTAAACATTTCTGTGCATAGTTTATTCACTCATAAATTCACCCCTTTATCTATGTAGCTCCAAAACGGTTATTCCAAATACTCCAGAAAGGTATTCCAAATACCTAACATGTTTATTTGGAATAACATCAAAATCTTCTATAGATTTAATCTGGTGAAAAAGAAAAATAACCTACATAACTGACTTTGGGAATTTCCCAAGGGCATTCTGGTAATTGTTTTGGGATGATTCCAACTCCCAGTGAACCAGTCCACCAAACCCTATGTAACCACCCAAGGAAATAAATTTTGGAACTCCAGAACTATTCTGGTGAATTATTTACTAAAACTAGAGTTATATTCACTAGAAAGTCCATTGTAAATTAATGGTAATTGATAAAATAGTGAAACCACTTTTGTTGGTTACATCTTATCAATAAATATCTGATGGTATCATTTTTATACAATAATATCATACATCACATGTCCTTAGTCCAAAACCCCTCTCTTGGGTAGTTTCTATACTACAAATCCTAAATGATATTATTCCAATGAATACATGTCTTTTACCAATTCCATCAAACCAATCATTCAACACCCTACTGTTATTTGTCATGTGTTTATCCTTTTCTTGCTGTATGGTTTGATACTTGTATGCTTGTATTGATTGTGGTGCATTGTCTGTTTACATGTTTGCTCAACACGGTGATAGTCGCGGGGATTTCAACTCGTGGGGTCTAACTTCCCGTGCGAGTGCAACGCGTGGTCCAAGTTCCATGTAATCTCTGGGTTTCGCAAACTTGGGATGCCAATCACTTAGAAGGCCCATTTGGAGCTGAATTCGTCCCACCCCTTCCAAATACAAACTTTCCGTCAACTGCCCCGTGAAAGAGACGTTCGGGTCCTCCATGTCACTACTCTGTTCGTGACGCGAGCACCAAGTCAGCAACCACATAGGCAAAACGAGGAATTACACCCCACACAGCATTGACAAAATTCACAAATTCACTCACTCCTTCGCATGAACCCTAGCATCGGCGGCAGCGAAATCAACCCTCCACCCAGAATGATCCCTTGGGACATTTGCCTTCTGGCGCCAAGTTGTTGTGCCCTCTCGCTGATCCCGAGCTCTAATGCCGCATGCTATGCCCACCGATCTGAGGATCTAGCTCGCCCCCGCCGCCGGACGAGCTGAGAAACATGGAGGATGGTAGATCATCGTACCCTGAAAGAAGTGTTGATTACATGTGGGTGAGCTACTCTTCTCTTTGCTTTTCGCACTAACTATAACTGTAATCTGTCTATTGACCTGAACGAGATAGATCGAACCTAGAATTGTTTGCTGGCCGAACGCTGATAGACAATTTCTTATTTTTTTCCCAAATTTCTATCAACTAGGCCCCTCTAGAGGCTGCTTATGTGGTTTTGGTACCCGTCAATGGATACCAAACGAAAATACCAAATGTGAAAGCCAAGTGGAATTATGGTACTTATGATTAAAGAAGCATCGGCGCAGATTTGCACTATCCGTGGTATGGTTTCTGCTGTGTGTAAACATATTGAAATGAGACAGATGCAGACTGCACGGTTCATCTTCATGGATGAAACACGCAGAAAGGTTATTATAAAGCGTGATAGTCAGATGTCCGGGTTGCTAAAACGGTGTCCGCACATTTGAATGTTTCTCCTGGAATGTAGAATAGTGGATGTGGAAGCTGCTTCCACTCCTAGTGGCCCTGCTATTCAAGCTTAGGGTGGTCTGACTTGAAGCCCCGCTGATGTTAAGAAAAATGTGGTTCCTCGTCTGCGCCATGCTTCTGCAATGCAACCTCCTCGAAGGAGTGCCAGTTTGCCATGGTGCAAGACCCTGTTGTGGATGCAAGTCGTGCTTCCATTGTCAGAACTGCTGGTGTTGTTGCTCGACTTGCTACTAAACCAATCCCTGCTGCTGTTGCGCAAACCAAGGCTTCGGGAGGACGCCCTGCTGTTGCCCGAACTGCTGGTTTTGTTGTTGAGCCTGTTACTGACCCAATCCTTGCTGCTGCTGCTATGCAAACTAAGGCTTCGGGAGGCTGCCCCGCTATTGCGGAATCTGCTGGTATTGTTGCTCAGCCTGGTACTGAACCAATGTTTGCTGATGTTGTGCAAACTAAGGCTTCGGGAGGCCGCCCGCTGTTGCCAGAACTGTTGGTGTTGTTTCTTAGACTGCTACTGACCCAATCCCTGCTGTTGTTGCGCAAACTAAGGCTTCGGGAGGCCATCCCGCTATTGTGGAATCTGCTGGTGCTGTTGCTCAGCCTGCTACCGAACCAATCCCTGCTGTTGTTGTGCAAACTAAGGCTTCGGGAGGCCGCCCCGCTGTTGCCAGAACTGCTACTGTTGTTGCTCATCCTGCTACTGACCCAATCCCTGCTACTGTTGTGCAAACTAAGGCTTCGGGAGGCAGCCCCGCTGTTGTGGAATCTGCTGGTGTTGTTGCTCAGCCTGCTACTGAACCAATCCCTGCTACTGTTGTGCAAACTAAGGCTTCGGTAGGCCAACCCGCTGTTGCCAGAACTTCTGGTTTTATTGCTCAGCCTACTACTGACCCAATCCCTGCTGCTATTGCACAAACTAAAGCTTCAGAAGGCTGCCCCACTATTGCCAGAACTGCTGGTGTTGCTGCTCAGCCTTCTACTGACCCAATCCCTGCTGCTACTGTTTCCAAAACTGCTATCTTGGGTGCTGGTCCTCCTCGAACCCGTGGTGAAGTTCAACATGCTTCTGCTGCTGCTTCCATCGACGCTAATCAAAGACCAGTTGTTGAGGAGCAAGCCCATAGTCTGGACTCTGATACTGTCATCGAACCTCTCAGTGGTCTCGGTCCTGAGGAAACTGGTGATGGCAAGATACACTTTTGTATCGGTGTCGAGAAGTTCACTACAAAATTAGATGATGGCACAGAAAAAATCATCAATGACATTAATGTATCCGTTGACACATACGATCCTAAAGTGGCACGGATATTTGAAATGATAATAGCGTTACATGAGAAGGTGGAGTGGGGGTCCTCCCAGGAAGCACATTTGGCATTTTTTGCTTACAACAGCAAAAAAGGATATAGAATTAAAAGTTGATAGTGATTTAGCCATACTGATAAGTAGGATGAGTCGAACTAGACGGTAAGTGTACCTGTCCACACGCCTTCTAACGGTTGGACATGAATTTGTGGTTGGCAATGATAAATACGAACTTGTAGAAAACATGATTGACCTGATAGAGGACCTCGCTCTACATAGTTCGAGTGATAGTGGCTTCGAACAGAGGAGAGACTTATAGAGGACAAACATAAAGAGGAGCAAGAAGAGCATCCCTAGAAAGAGACCCCAAAGAAGGGCATCATCAAGTAGACCATACCAGAGGAGAGGACATCCAAGAATTGCATGAAAAAGGCACCATGCCACAGAGTACACCCCTGAGATATGGTCATAATGCAACACCAAACAGTAGAAGAAAAAAAGATAAGAGGGCTAGACCGGTGGTGAACGAGGTGGTGAACACACACATGAGCAGCAGCAAAAAGGCTAAGGTGGCTCACACGGAGGATACCACACCCAATAGTAGAGGCAAAGATGCGAGCTTGAAGACAAACATGCCATAGAGGTCCGGCAATAATGCTGGCACGAAAGAGAACACACCCAATACTAGCGGAAAAATGCTAGCTTGATGGGGAACATACGGCAGAGGTCTGGCAATAATGCCGGCGGCAAGGAGAAAACACCCAATAGTGGCAGCAAAAGGGCTAATTCGAAGGGGAACATGCCGCAGAGGTCAGGCAATGATGCTGGCACACCGGAGCCAACACCCATGAGGGGAAACAGGAATAGATAACACCGAGGAGTAGCAGCAAAAAGGTTAGTTCGATGAGGAATACAACGCAAAGGTCAAGCCCTAATGGGGCCACCATCACGAATGATACCATCAGGAAGGAGGATGTACACAATAAGAGCAAGAGGGTTCTGTACAGTCGAGATGAAATAGAAAATGATTACTGTTTGTCTGTCGACGAACATGTGATGCATGACAGCGTAAGACCACCCCCTGTGGTTGCAGCAGCACCAAAAGAGCGTCTGGGAGAAAATAGAGTTGCCGGGGAGGTAGATTGGGACAATGTTCCGGTCCATGTAGGTGCGAATGATGGTGCAGCCCCACCCATGGGACTCAATATGATGTGTGCAGTGATAGGCATTAGTGAGGATGGTGAAGATTCTGAATCAGATATAGAAGATGGCACTGTGGAGCGTCAATAATTTGGTGATGATTAGATCGGCGAGACACTTATGGATGGGGCTGGCATTACAGTTGTGTACTTCGGTCCGGACGCAGACGAGGTGATACATGACCATGAGGATCCTATAATTTCGGTTGGCACCGAGTTCAGCAGCATGCATGAGTTCAAGATGTCGTTCTGGCATTTGTGTATCAAGGGGGAGTTCGATGTTCATATACTGAAGAACACTGCACAGAGGCATGAGGCTATTTGCAGGTTAAAGTGGAAAAATGGACAGGTGGTGATACCTTGTCCGTGGAGGATCGCAGCCAGAGCCCTACCGGCGTCAAAGGAAATTAGGGTAACCTGGCAATGAATGGAGCAAACCATTTCAACTTTATCATTTTCACTCTATAATATAAGTAAAGTTGACGTGCAAGATATATCTGGCAACTCCGCTTATGCTGTAAATTAATCTGTCTTGCAGGTGCACAAATTGGGCCCTCCCCACATGTGTGCGACATGGAGCATATTGAAATCCTCGATGGATGATATAGAGTGGGTGGCTTTACAAGCTATGTCCATACTAAAGCATAACCCTAGGGAGACCGTGAAGAATATTCAGAATAAACTCGTTGCTCAGTACAACATTGTCCTACTATATTACACGGTTTGGAAAGGTAAAGAGAATGCTCTGAAAATCTTGCATGGGGATTGAACTAATAGCTTAAGCATGTTGTACAACTTCACGGCTGAGGCACAGGCTAAGTGTCCAGGGAGTGTTGTGGAGATAGACACTAAATCGGAAGGTGGTAAAATTTATTTCAATAGATTTTTCATGGCGCTTGAACCTTGCATCCAGGGATTCAAGGACGGATGTAGGCCATATCTGAGCGTAGAGAGTATTGTCTTAACTGTCAAATGGAAAGGCTGTCTAGCATCTTCTACAACATTGGATGGTCACAACTGGATGTTCCTAGTGGCATTCGGGCTGTTCGATAAAGAGATAGAGGAAAAACTGGTTCTGGTTTATGAGGCAGCTCAAGAGACCTATAGGACAAATGTATTCATTGACTATATCCACAAATGCATGCAAAGGGATTAAGAATGCAGTGAAGGAGGTGTTCCCTTGAGCTGAGGGTAGATAATGCCATGCCCACCTGATGCTCAACCTGTACTGGCACTACGCATACATCGTATTTGGTTACATGTTTGCTGCTGCTAGATCTTAGAGAGCTGGGCGATGTGAATATTTCACGAGAAAGATTTTTGCGGATGCCCCGGATCTTCCTCAGTACTTGGCCGCACATCATTCGCAGCTATGGAAGAGCAGTCAGTTTAACCCTGACATCAAAGTTGATTACATAAAAAACAACCTAGCTGAATGTCTGAATAACTGGGTGAAGGACATAAAAGTCCGTCATGTTCATATGTTAATGGAAGGCATACGAGGTATGATCATGAAGTTGTTAAATATAAGGATAGATATTGGTCAGATACTTAGAGGCCATATGCTACCGCCTGTTGTACAACAACTACATAACAAAATCCGAGGGCTTGGTCATCTTAGGGTTCTCCTGTCAAACAACAGCAGCTGTGAGGTGGTTGATATGTCCAATAACGCCCACAGGGATGTTGTAAACATCGAGAGGAAGGAATGGACCTCTTAGAGTGGCAGCATACTAGGAAACCATGCGGCCACGCATTGGTATTCTTGGTGAAGAAAAGAACTCTACTACATTTGGATCAATATTTGTCTAACTACTTCTCTTTGGAAAAGTACAGAGCTGTGTACGCTGGTTCCGTCGAGCCCTGTACTGACCCATCTCAATGGCCTCAAGTCCAACTTAGTTTTGAGTTGTGCCAGCCAGTAACAAAAAGGGGCAGAGGTAGACCATAGGTGAAGAGGTTTAAGAACTTTCTAAAGAGGGCTGGTTCAGCTTTTAGTGGTAGCAAGAAGGGCAAAAACCGATGCAAGACCTACTGTATTATAGGACATAGAGCAGCGGGGTGTCCTCTTAATGCACCCAAAACTAGGTATGAGATGGTACCTATACAAAAAAATTGGCCATACTCTGTAGATATTAGGTGCTTAACCATGTCATGTTTTTTGACAGGAAGCGCAAGGTAAGAAACATGACTGCAGACTCAGTGATTTTGCTGCAGGAAGAAAATCAAAATGAGTGGAGTGATGACGTTGAACACGATTCTGATGCTGATTTTCCTGACTTCCTCGACCCGGAGATGCAGAGTATGTGAAGGTAATAAAGCTAGCACCCAGGAAGAGGAGGAAGGTGGGCAATGAAGAAGACAGAGGACACCGAGGCAAAGAAGTGGCACCCAGGAAGGGTAAGAAGGCTGGCTAAGATGAAGAACAGTAATGTGTTGATATAGAACCTTTCAATGTATTCTATAAAATTCTGGAGCTGTGTTCGTGGGAATTTTCGGGTGAAACGAGCGTGTAGTGGTGTCTTAAGACAATATGAGTTATTTCATGTTCTCGTACTTATCCATTCATTTAGTATGTAATCCCGCTCTCGTAGCGACTTGAGATTTGGTAATGGCTGAAGACACTTGTTGAAGCCGAAATTGTGAATGTGCCACTACTAACTATACAGTCGCAGCACCGGAGCCGATGGGGATTGCTTCTCCAGTTCGATGGATGGTAGTGGTACATACATAATTTACATAAGCGCTTACTGGTTGCGCCAGTCGGATTAAATCCCTGTTTGTAGCATTACACTTATTAAAAGGTTCTGGGCTGAAAAACAATTTGTAAGCTTCTACAATCCCATGAACCATCAATTTATTTCAGCTGCTGGAAAACGCCATGGCAACATAAAAAGAAAAGTAAACAGATAATGCCCACATAATGAGGAAATTGTTTTCACTTTTTGGCCCAATCTTTAGCTCATCTATATCACCAGCTTGCTTCTGCAACTTAGCCTGCACGCCTACTCCCTTCTCCTGCCTCCCCTCCATCTAGAGAAGCTCCCGGATCTTTTGCTCCAGTGCATGAATCTCCTCCTTCTTGTCCCACACAGCATCACAAAGATCCTGAACAAGCTCCTTGTGAAAACCTGTAAGGGGATTTTCAATCCACACAAACTTGTCACATCCCGATCGCCTCCCTTCCCGCGAACAATCAAAGCAAACAAACAAAAAATTACATAATGGTTCCCGGATTGGGGTTACCAAGTGCGCATAGCATACGAGGTTACTGCTTTGATGCCGCAGTTGCTGAATTTTCCTGCAGTATTTTCATCGGTCCAAGAAATCCATCTCGACATCTTCTCACCACAAAAACACAGCATCTCGGGGTAGTAATCATAGGGCATCTTCCGGTACCTGATGGGGGAACCCGCCTGGCGGTGTTGAGTCAACCCTGATTCTGCCCGAGACGAACTGCATGAGATGCGAGCCATGGGCTAGGGGAGCAAGGGGCAGAGGAAAGAGGGGACGGCGGAGGAGCCTTGTATGTCAGAGCAGGAGAACAGTGAAGCGTGATTTATTCCACCCATTAACTCGATGAGAATCCTACTGTCCACTTTGGGCTGACAGGCGGAGCTCCACCAAAGCTCGCGCCTTCGTTGTTGAAACGCCCTTTCGCGCTCATTTAACGAATATTTTGGCCTCATGCCCGCCTACATATCGTTGGGAGGCCTTGTCGAGTAGCCATAACACGCCTGGTCCCATAGCTTTCCACCATCCCCGTACACCCTATTTTAGGAAAAATGTGCCTTCATGGATCGCGGTGGCAGATCCATCCACTCCAGCACTCGCAGTTGGGCTCGCCGCGGCGGATCCACCCCTAGATCCTACCATCGTAGTATAAAATTTCCATGGTTTCTTGAGCCGAATGGCTGCGCGGCGTCTCCGAGCTCGGCCCCTCCTATCTACAGATGCACTGCTGCGGTGTCGAGCTCGAGCAGGAGCCGCCAGGCACGAAGGGGTTCGATTGTTGCCACCCCCATCATCTTCATCATTGTTGATTCAGACAAGGATGAGGAAGGCGACGAAGCAATGCAGAATGCCATTGAAGCCTCCTTGGCGAAGGGCTAGCCATGGGCAGGAGTGGATGTCGCTTGGAAGGGCATGGAGGGGTCACCAATCGAGGTGGACGCCGACGGCAGTGGCGTGATCTGGGTCTAGATGTTGCTTAGGTTGGTTGCAATTTTGGTTCTGATTAATGCGAGTACAATTATTGTAATGGGTTTGGTAGGCTGCAATGAGAATTATGGATAGCTGTGTTCAGTGCAATAACAGGTGCTCGTGCTTCCACAATAGAAATTGTGTATGTGCCCTATGCATGCAGCAGAATCCGCATAGATTCCGCTTAAACAAACCAGCAAAGTCATATTACCACCATCGGACAAAATGAACAAAGAAAGGCATAAGATAGACGAACAGACACCCAATTTGTTCTAAGCAGACACTACTAGTTCACACTTCAGACCAATTGGTCGACAATTACTATTACATTTTGTTCCGAGCATTCCCACACACAACTGAAAATCCACGGACATGCTTCAGCTTGGGATCCTACTAGTTCAGACTTCGGACCACTCGATCGACAAATACTATTACAATTAACAGTTGGGAGCTCAATCTGAACAAACCTAGTTTTCACACATATCCATTATCTTCCTAACCTTAGCATGATGCCCTTCATTCTACCACTCGAGGGTTTGAATCGTCGGCACCATCTTTTTGGTATCCTTCTTGCACTTGGTCAGTTCTTTCTCTGCCTTGATCCTCAGGAACCTGTGCATATTGGTGGTTGTGACATCGTGAACTTTCTTCTCGTGCAGTTCAATGTAGTCAGGTCTTTCTCTGCTTTAGCCTTTAGGGCCATCACCATGTCCCTCTCCTTCCTGACTTTGCTAACCTTGGCTTCCAACCTACGGATTTCACGGCGAAGGGTTGGTGCATCATCAAGGGCCATTAACTTCATCTCAGCACTCTCAAGAAGTGCGCTGGCTAAGGCTTCTTTCATCTCAGCATTCTTCTCCCATAGTTTTTCTAGCGATTTTTGCATAGACAGTGGCCACTCCGGATCTACCAATTTGAAAATGCCACAACTTTTGGTTTCCCACTCTTCACCATTCCCACACCCTAAACCCTCCTGCCTATGTTGCGTCCCTCGAATGCTACAAATTTAGCGGCCACAAGCTCATGTTTTTTACAATGGGGAGGACTCTCTCCCTCCGCTAAACCGTGATAATCGGAGTCGTACAAAGTCGCGATGGCCTAGCACACCAGACATACATGGGTAATTAGAGTAGATCTAGCTCCAAATAAATAAATCCCCATAAAATGTAAGGTATGAGATGACTCACGTCGCTTTCATCGTCTCTGTGATCTTCACGCGTTTCCTAGCTTTCTCCCGGCGAAGCCATGACGAGACGGAGGTGGAGGAGCGGGGTGGCGGCGGGAGAGGTCGCTGGTGGGGTGGCGCACTGCCTTCTAGTGGCTAAGGGATGGAGTGAGGACAGTGGGTTCGAGGGGAAGGAGGAGAATTAAAGAACGCCAGCCCTACCAACAAAATCCAACGACTGTTATAACACGAACACATCTAACGTCTTCTGTGCGTGGCACACAGAAAGCGTGACACTGGCAGGTGGAGCACACACGATTATTAAGGAATACTCCCTCCATCCGCAAATAAGTGTACTTCTAGCTTTTTCTTAATTCAAGCTTTATCAAATTTGACCAAATTTATAGATAAATATAACAACAAGTATTACACCAAGGAGTATTACAGAACTGCGACTAACATACATTCGTCTGACAAGTATGCTCTCCACACTGGACAAGTATTGATTACGGCTTACATTTAAGCACAACATAAGTTCTACAACTCCCTATCGGTCTTCTCGATGCGAATGCAGAAATTGATCTACTTGGTCGGTCCAGCATCGACAAGGTATTGGAAGATTTTCTATAGCATTTATATTAGTCTTATCTATTTCTATACCCTTTTATGAAACCTTATGTCCAAAAACTTTACCTTCTTTTTCCATGAATCGACATTGCTCCCAATTCAAAACTAAATTGGATTGGCTGAAAACTTTGGTTAAATTGTAGAGACAATTATCAAATGTTGTTCCATAAACAACAAAATCATTTGTTAGAACTTACATAGTCTTCTCAACAAGATCATCAAAGATTTTTAAACACATTTTTGAAAAGTTGCAGCTGCATTACATAAGCCAAACGGAATTAATCTATAAGCATATGTACCGTAAGGACAGGTGAAAGTCTTTTTCTCTTGATCTTCGGGTTGTATAGCAATTTGAGAATAACCGGAATAACCATCAAAGATTTTCTCATGATCTTCGGGTTGTACGGCACACAAAGGACCGACCTCAGGTCTATAAACCCCACCTCGCCCATTGTCAGGCAGCTCGGCGACACGGCCCTCACATGCACTGCATCGGACGACGGCGGCTGGGCGTGCGACCACATACTCATAGTGTACATCGGCCATGCGCACGAGACCGACTTGACGCATACCATAGACACGAAGGTGGGCCCAGGGACGGTTCCTGGAATGCCAGCGGTGATGGTGGGCCTAGGGACGGTTCCCAGAACGTGAGCGCTGATGGTAAGACAAAAACAGAGCCGCTGCCCTGCAAAATGAGCCGGCTCAGGAAACGACACCTGCTCTTGGAGAAGAAGTGAGTATCCATAGGAGAGCCTAATCACTTCGATCGGGAGATCCCTTGCAAGGTGGACCACGAGCTTTGCCGCTGGGCTGGTGTAGTTACAGCTGGGCTCCGTGCAGCCGCACGAACCATGCCGGCACGCGAGCTCGTGCCCTGGGAGCACGTAGTAGGGGTAATAGTGAGAGCATCCATGTTGGAAGCACTCGATCCCGTATGTCGCCAGGATGTTGCGCGTGAGGATCTCCTCCAGATTCAAGCGCTGGCGATCTGAGTACTTGTTGCTGCGTGGCTCCCACATCTGATGATCATCAAGAAATCAAAGAATAGATGTGTAGTTAGTTAAGCCGACAGCAGAAATTTATAAGATAAATTCAAACGCTAGTCAAATGATTTCCTAACTTAAGGTTCAAGTCAGTTGCTGTCGTCGGGGAACGACGCACGAAAGATGGTGGCGACGTCCGGCATGGTGAGATGCGGTGGAGAAGGGGTTATGGCTGTGAAAGAGACGTGCTCAGTCATGAGCTCCTATTGATATAGGGCAGAGGGAGGTGCATATAGTAATATATTTGAATATTATAAGCGCGGAGAATCATGTCGCAGGACATCCTAATCGCGGATCGGCCTCTGATGTCTACGCACTTCTATTCTTGTAGACAGTTGTTGGGCCTCCAAGTGCAGAGGTTTGTAGAACAACAGCAAGTTTCCCTTAAGTGGATTACCCAAGATTTATCGAACTCAGGGAGGAAGTGGTTAAAGGTATTCCCTCTCAAGCAACCCCGCAATCAAGATACAAGAAGTCTCTTGTGTCCCCAACACACCCAATACACTTGTCAGTTGTATAGGTGCACTAGTTCGGCGAAGAGATACTGAAATACAAGTGGTAATGGTCCCAAAAAAGATATTAACAGCGAGGTAAAGACTAAAGCAAGCAAACATGCAACAGATCTAGATGCAAACGGTGTTTCAATGTTTAGAAACAAGGCCTAGGGATCATACTTTCACTAGTGAACACTCTCTCATATAAATATCCTCTCTTCATGATACTACTCTTAACTACTCTCCGGTTGGACACTCTAATCATCGGTAAGGCTATAATAGCACTCCTTAAAGTCCGCCTTCCCCAATCTAGATAACCCCACACTGTCACCTTGAGCACTAGATGGTTCCAACAAACACCACAATTTCATAGAGACATCCAACTCCAAATATAACTCATAAAAAATATTCAATCTAGCGAAAGTGCCACACACGGTATGCATGTTGTCACTTTCACACACGTGGGGAAAAGCATAGATCTATTAAAGCACAAAGAGTATTAATCTAGACTCAAGCCTAAGTGCCACCATGGCATGCACGCTGTCACTTTCACACACATGGGGAGAGGAGAGATCTAATGAAGCACTTGAGTAGCAAGGTAGATCTACTTGATTACAAAGCTCATGACCATAACAAGATCATGCATAGAGAGAGAGATGAACACATAGCTACCGGTAGAGCCCTTAGCCCTGAGGAAGAACTACTCCCTCCTCATCATGGGAATCAGCAACGATGATGAAGATGGTGGTGGATATTGATGGAGATGGCTCCAGGGGCACTTCCCCGTCCCGGCAGGGTGCCGGAACAGAGACTTTCTGTCCCCCGAATCTCCCCTTCGGTGGCGGCGGCGCGGTGAAGGTTTTCGTGGATTTCTGATCGATGCCCTAGGGTTTTTGGGTCGGAGGATTCATATTGGCGCAGGAATCAAGGTTGGTGGGGGTCCAGGGGCCCACACCCCCTCCAGGCGCCTCCAGGGCTTGCCCGTGCCTAGGGGGGTGTGGCCACCCTGTGGCCCCCCTCCAGCTCTAATTCGTGGTTCCGTGTTGCTCCGGGAAAAATAATAACTTTGGCTTTTGTCCCGTCCAATTTTGAAAATATTGATTTTCTTCCTTTCTAGAACCAAAAACAGAAGTAAACATGCAAGTGGCACTGTGGCAACATGTTAATAGGATAGTTCTAGAAAAGATATAAAAACACCTCAAAGTATAGACAAAGCAAAGCAAAGTAGATACAAAACAAGCATGGAACATCAAAAATTATAGATACGTTTCCGACGTATCAGCCTTACAAAAAAACATCGTCCTAGCGTCCACGCCCGATCGAACGGTATGTACCCATCGACACGCAGAACCAACGCCCTGCAAAGGGGGAAGGGGGCTGGGTCTTCTAGAAGAGATGATCTATCCGTCTCCTTTGGCCATTAGGGTTATGATACGGAAAACTCTGTATTTCTCCATGGAACCCTAGAATCTCTAGTTGGAGAAGTTGCTTAGAATGCCGAGTGGGAGCTAGGTGCCAGGTTTGGGCTCAATCCGTGCAGTGGATCCACGTTTTGGGCAGTGAGGGGGAGGTCTAGGGTTGAAAGCCATGTTAACTCCTACTCGATAGACATCCGGGGGGTGAGCCGTGCCAAAAGTCCCGGTGTGTCTTGTTTATGATTTTATGTTGGTACTGGGTGACACACAAGGGCTACTCGAGCTGGTTTCATATTTTTTTTGTTTTTTGATGAATTTCTCATTGCCGGGGTTCGGCGGGAGGGAAAATCGGCAAACCTGCTGGCGCGCGCAGCCATGAGAGGTCCATTGCAACCTTGAACCTAGGCACTTGCCCATCCTAGGTACCTCTTAGGTAACACCGAAAAAAATTTCCAGAAAATCCAGGGCTATTTCTAGGGTACCTATAGTTAGAAACCGCAATTACCGGGGCACAACTCGGGAAAAGTACATTATATGCTTGCACCAAGAGATGAGTACCAACCTCCCGGGGATGGCACACTGCCATGACGTAGCATGCATGTAAATTGCTTCGGGGCCTAGGGCGCGTTCAATGCTCGCACCTCCTTTGTAGAATCACCGGTTTTTCGGAGTCGATAAATCGAAACTCTGGATTTCTCCATGGAACCCTGGAATCTCTAGTTGGAGAAGTTGCTTAGAATGCCGAGAGGGAGTGTAACACTATGGTTCTGAAAAGGCCGTAGCTTCTATGTGACATGCCAATCGCTGGATCGGTTCATTGGCCCATAATAGAATAAAGATGAATAACATAGCAAAATATCCATGTATCATAAATAACGAAGATCCAGAGTAAAATTATTACAATAAAGGGCTTAGCTCTAGGCTAGCTCAGCTTATTCAAGTAGCAACATAAATAAAGTAACTCCTCCATTCTTCAAATTGCCCACAAGTGAACAAGTGCCGAGTAGAGTATCGTGGCCTAAATCGATCACTCAAAATCTGAATATCCCGCAACATTAAACGTAGCAGCCCCGAAGGGTCAATACATGGAATGTATGGCAAGTAGAGCTATTAAAGGAGACAATAGATCTGACATCTACATGGATATTTGGCAAGTGGGGCTGTGGCTAGCTCGCATTTGCAAACACCTTTATCCTACTTTCTTAATCAGTTTTTGATTTTCGTTGAAAGGATCCCAATTAAGTTAACCCATCAACATTAAAGCAATTATGAAAATAGAATGAGCGAGAAACATGTCATGAACTCAATATCAAGCAACTCAGATGTCCATAACCGGGGACATGGCTAATCGATTAGTTTATACACCCTGCAGGGTTTAGTACACTTTACCCATGTGACTTGGCCAGCCCAACTCGTACCACCACTCTCATATTGGGTGATGATAGGGAGAAGTCCAATAAGGGACCATTCGGGAAGTAGCTCTCCAAATCCGACACACACCGGTCCAACCTACCAAAATTCTACATCTCTAGATACGTGGGTTCGAGTTACCACAACCTACTGATTCCAACCAACCGCCCATTTCATTATTGGCACATGGTTGTACACGTAAGCTACAAAATAAAGAAGCCAATCATTTTCTCTTGATACCTGGGTGCCTTTCCACAATGATACCACCAAAATTTTCAATCCCATCACACCCAGGAGATTCATTGATTAAGTAGTTTTTAGTTTTTGCAAACCAACACATTTAGAAACAACCTTCAGTGATTTAACCCAGCCCTCGTTCATCATAGTATGGCTAAGCACATCTACCAATGGTGGCTCATCTACAGGAAAGCCCTACCACATAATAGGACATAGCATAGCGATAGTAAATTCCTACACATGCATCTACAAAATACACGACAATGCATTGAAATAGTAGGACACTACATCATGAACAAAGTAGCATCTACTTTCCTTGGATGTAGCGGTCGAACGAACAATCCTCACACGAGCAAGTGTTTCACTCGTCACAATCTACATGATACAATTGCAATCACATAAACAAGCTAAACACAATCATATACAAACATGACAATGAAAGATGCATGCATGACAAGTTGAACAATGCTACAGTAGATTTCTACAATCTTGTTCAGTATACTTACTGTATGCATGCATGGAAATCATTTTAAAAGTGTTGAAGACAAGTCATGCAATTTTAATTGGCCAAACAATTGAGCTATAACCCAATTATTAAGCCACTGCTATTGGGCAGTTTGTAAAATCTTGGAAAAATAGCTACTGTGTAGGAAACCTAAAATAGAACTAGTACCAACTGGAATCACTCAAAAAGGATTTATAGAATTTCATGAGTAATTAAAATACTCCAGTAAGCCTTTTTATATATTCTGCAATTTCCAGTACTATAAGTCTACCTTTTTAATTAACTAACAGATTCCCCTTGTTCTACTTATTCCAGGGACATCTCATTTGCCAATTTTGGAGTTGTATAACTTTTACTATGAATTTATTACTCTAAAAAGGACATTAAACTATTTAAATAATCACGGCAAAACCATGCTGCAAAAGTATTAAACAATTGTACAGCAATATTCTACATGAAAAACTGAATCCATACATATCTTATTTGCAATTTTTGGCGTAGTAGATAAATTTCTATCGATTTTACAAGATTCTTCTATTTTCTGCAATAATCTGTGATTTATAAAAAATAGATTTTCGTCAGCAGTTGAACGATCAACGTTGACCGTTTGACTGCGCGGGCCCAATGCCACGTGGCAGCTCGCGGTTGGCCAATACAGCTTCGGCCTGGGACAGATCCTGGCCGCCCAAATTAGATCGCGCGGTCCCTGGTGCTTACAGAGGATGACCGCGGTAGCGGCGGCGGTAGCTGCTGGCTGCGACGTTGGCGAGCGTCTCCGGGGGTCCTGGCGGCGGTGGAGGGTATGACGGCGTTCAGCAGGAGACCGGTCCAGGGGGTGTCTTCGGAGGCCCCCTTTGCTTCCTCTAACAGCGGCAAGGAGCGGATGGAGGCGGCGGCGGAGCTCGAGCTCCGGCGAGCAATTCCCGGTCATAGGCGATTCTATGGAGGGGAAAAACAGACGGGGTGAGGCGGCGGTTCTAGGGGTAACCCATAGAGCAAGAAGGGAGGCGCGGTTTGCTCAGTACCTCGGGGTCGAGATCGCCCGAGAATCAGACGGCGGCGGCGGCTGCTGTCTAGCTCGAGATAGGGTTCGGGAAGGTAAGGGAAAACACAAAACGAGAGGGCTCGGCCGTGCTTTAGGAGATAAGATGCAGGGGATCCGAACCGAAACTAGCTCTACGTGCGAAGAATCGGGGCGGTCTCGTTTTCATCAGGGGCTCTCCCCGTCGCCCAGGGAGGGATGACAGGCGGGGCCCCCCTGTCAGTGGCCCGAGGCTGGGTGGCGGCGTTTTGTTACCTGCCACGCGCGTGGTTGTGTGTTGCTGCAGCTGTTGGCTGCAAGGCTAGCGCTGGAGCAGGCCCCGGGTGGGTTGGTGGGCCTGCGGGCCCGCTGGCTGCGTTGCGCTGCTCTCTTTTTTTATTTTCCTTTTCCTAGGCAATTCTTATCTGAACTGAACTGACAGAACTGTGCAACAATTTAACCAAAAATTCAGTTTAGTATAACTTTAGAAACTTAGCTCGAAATGAGGTGATTCAAATTTCTACGGGTTCGTATCGGAACCCTCTACGCATATGTGCCCTCCAAACAACCAAACTAAGTCTTTCTAGCATAAGCAAGATATAAACCGAGCACTCATGTGTATGTGACAAAGACATGCAAGTGGGTTTTGACAAAAAGTTGGAAACTGAATTTTTTTGCAATGATGCTCATGATGCAATGACATGCATGATATGCAGTATCAAATCTAAAATTTGGGATGTGACAAGACTAACCCCCTTAAGATGAATCTCGTCCCCGAGATTCGGCGTGGCTAGCAAATAGGTGTGGGTGGTCCTCTCGGATGTCATCCTCATGCTCCCAAGTGGCTTCCTCTTCGGTCTGGTGGCTCCATTGTACCTTGCAAAACCTGATCATCTTGGTACGGGTAATCCTCTCCGCTGTCTCCAGTATCTTGACCGGATTCTCCTCATATGTCAAGTCACTCTCCAGCTGAACCTCTTCCAGTGGCACGGTGTCTCTTAATGGTGTATCCACCATCTCCGGATGACACTTCTTCAGCTGGGACACATGGAACACATTGTGGACGGCGGACAGAGACTCTAGCAACTCCAACTGATATGCAACCTCTCCCTTGCGTGCTAAGACCCGGTATGTTCCTATAAACCGAGGTTCCATCTTACCCTTGATTCCAAATCTCTTAATTCCACGCAGTAGCGACACTCTGAGGTATGCTCTATCACCTATCTCATACACCACTTCCTTGCGCTTGGCGTCAGCATAGCTCTTCTGTCTCGATTGTGCTATCTTCAGTCTGTCCCTAATCAAAGCAACATTCTCCTCGGCATCCTTGATCAAATCAGGTCCAAATAGCTAACGCACTCCTACTCCATCCCATAGCAATGGTGTCCGACATCTTTTCCCATATAGCACATCAAATGGCGACGTCTTGATGCTGGTTTGGTAGCTGTTGTTGTAGGAAAACTCGGCATACGGCAAATTCTCATCCCAACTAGAGCCATGAGGCAAAGTGCAAGCTCTCAACATATCCTCCAAAATCTGATTCACCCTCTCTGTTTGTCCATCTGTCTGAGGTTGGAATGTTGTGCTAAACTCCAACCTAGTTCCCAATGACTCGTGCAGCTGGCGCCAAAAGTGCGATGTAAATTGGGCACCTCTATCTGATACAATGCTCTTGGGAACTCCATGTAGGCACACAATCCTGTCCATATAAATCTTGGCCAACCTTGCACTCGTGTAGGTTGTCTTCAACGGTATAAAGTGGGCTACCTTGGTCAAATGGTCGTCCACTACCCAAATAGAGTCGTATCCCGACCTGGTCCTGGGAAATCCTGTGATAAAATCCATTCCCACTCTATCCCACTTCCAATCCGGCACAGGCAATGGCTGTAGCAATCCTGCTATCTTCTAGTGTTCCGCCTTCACTCGGCTGCATACATCATATAAGGCAATATGCTCGGCGATGTCTCCCTTCATGTTGCTCCACCAAAATCTGTCCTTTAGATCCATATACATCTTTGTATAGCCCGGATGTATGGAATACGGCGAGTCATGAGCTTCCTGCAGAATCAGGTTCATTATCTCTGGATCGTTGGGAACGCACAAACGATCTCCATACCACAAGGTTCCTTGATCATCCTCGCGGAATTCTTTTGCTCGATCCTCCTTCATCTTTTCCTTTATCTCCTCTATCTCCTTGTCTCCTACTTGAGTCTTCCTGATCATGTCCTGTAGCATTGGTTGGACTTCCATAGCTGCCAAATATACTTCTGACACTACCTCCAGTCTAAGCTCCGTGAATTCCTTGCACAAATCCTCGGGAAATTCCCCAACAGTCAATCCATTGGCATAGACCTTTCGGCTTAGAGCATCTGCTACTACATTTGTCTTTCCTGGGTGGTATTGCAAATTCATATCATAATCCTTGATAAGCTCCAACCATGTTCTTTGCCTCATGTTCAGCTCCTTCTGTGTAAATATGTACTTCAGGCTCTTGTGGTCGGTGTACACATTGCAGTGTTTTCCCATTAGGTAGTGCCTCCATACCTTGAGCGCATGTACAACCGATGCTAATTCCAAGTCGTGCATGGGGTAATTCCTCTCATGGTGTTTAAGTTGCCTTGAGGCATATGACACCACTCCCCCATCTTGCATCAGCACACTTCCAAGTCCCTGTCGAGATGCATCACAGTACACATGGAAATCTTTCTGAAGATCAGGTAAATACAGAACAGGTGCGGTCACTAGACGACGCTTCAGTTCCTCAAAGCTAGCTTCACACACATCTGTCCACTCAAACTTCTTTTCCTTCTTCAGCAGTTCCGTCATCGGCTTAGCAATCTTGGAGAAATTCTCTATGAACCTCTTGTAATATCCAGCAAGTCCCACAAAGCCCCGAATATCGCCCACATTCTTGGGTGCTTCCCATTCAGTAACTGCCATCACTTTGCTTGGATCAAAAGCGACTCCTTCTTTAGACACCATGTGTCCAAGAAATCCAATAGTGTTAAGCCAGAATTCACACTTGCTGAATTTGGCATACAGCTTATGTCCCCTCAGCTTCTCCATAATCAGTTGCAGATGTCTCTCATGTTCAGCATCATCCTTGGAATATATCAGTATGTCATCGATGAACACATCCACGAACTTCTCTAAGTACTCCATAAACACCTTGTTCATCATGGTCATGAAATATGCCGGAGCATTCGTTAGTCCAAAAGGCATAACCGTATACTCATATAAACCATACTTAGTGGTGAAAGCAGTTTTTGGTATGTCCTCCTCCCGAATCTTCAATTGGAAATAGCCCAATCGCAGATCAATTTTGCTAAAAACCTTTGCTCCTTCCAGTTGATCGAACAAATCATTTATGTTCGACAGGGGGTATTTGTTCTTTATGGTCACTTCATTCAGCTAGCGATAGTCCACCACTAACCTCTTGCTACTGTCCTTCTTCTCCACAAACAGAACAGGTGCTCCCCATGACGACGAACTAGGCTGAATACATCCCTTCTCCAACTGCTCCCTTAGTTGTTTCTTTAATTCCTTCAGCTCATCCACATCCATCTTGTATGGTCTCTTTACAATAGGTCCTGTTCCCGGCATCAGATCGATGAGAAACTCCACATCCCTGTCAGGTGGCATCCTTGGCAGCTCCTTCGGAAACACGTCGGGGTACTCCTTTATTACAGGCATAGTATCCATGCTAACCCCCTTAAGAGAATTTAGCTTACACCTTCCCAGTCGCACCGACGACTTGAACCTAATTCTCTTACCATCCGGGGTTTTGAGCGAAACCGCTCGCTGTGCACAATCTATGTGTCCCTCATGCATAGACATCCAATCCATGCCTAGTATTACATCTAAACCTTGTGACTCCAATATTACCAGATGTGCAATAAAATTGTGTGCTCCAATTCTCACAGTTAAGTCGTGGAATCCCGTGCTAGCTATCATTTCCCCTCCAGGTGAGCTTACTCTAATAGACCCTTTTAGAGACTCCATAGGTAGCTTATACTTATCCACAAATACCCTTGATATGAATGAATGCGATGCACCAGCATCAAAAAGAATAAGTGCAGGGTGAGTGTTGATTGGAAACTTACCAACCACAAGCTCAGGCTCATCTGGGATCTCCTCCACATTCATGTGGTTCACTGTGGCCTTCTGGTTGTTGCCTGGCTTCAATCCCTTCTTATCCCGACAGTTGTCTGCATAATTCCCTTTCTGGCCGCACTTGAAACAATTCACCTCACTCAGGTCCTTCTTCACAAAGTTGTGATCACTGTTGCGGTCATGCCCATTGTGTCCTCCAGAATGGTGAGAGCCAGAGGGGTGATTGTTGCTCTTTCTCTTGCGGTTTTCCACGTGCTTATGCTTCCCCTCCAAGATTCTGGCCTTGTCCATAAGCTCCTAGAAAGTGGGACAATAAACCACTAGCAGATGTACCAAAATCTGATCACTAAGGCCATCCAGGAACCTCTCTCTACTTTTGGCATTAGTGTCAACATCCTCAGGGGCATAACACGACAGGCTATTGAACTCCTCGCACGGTGCGGTTGGTTTGGCGCAAGTTGCAAAACTCCTTCCTCTTCAGGCTCAAAACTACTGAAGAAATGTGGTTGGTCCTGAAACCTTCCTCAAACATGGACCAAGTTATAGTGTCCAGCGGGTGGGTGATCTGAAAAGTGTCCCACCACAAAGCGGCTGGTCCCTCCAGTAGGTGAGCAGCAAACCTCACCTTTTCAGCATCTGTGCATCCACCAGTTACTAGATCCTTATTCACTGAACGCAACCAGTCGAGAGCAACCGTCCGCTCAGTTGCAGTAGAGAACTTCGCTGGCCTTTGCCTCAGGAACCTTGTAAGTGCATCTCCCTGGAGCTGGTTGTTCCCATTGTTCTTGTTATTGTTGTTCTGAGCTTCCATGAACTGGGTCATCACTTGGGGTAGCTGTGCTTGAGCTGCCATAAGCTTCTCCATCTCAGTAGGTTGACGGCAGGGAGGCATCTGCGGTTCAGCACATGTAAGCTTAGAAAGAATCGATTACGAAAATTAGGATTCTACCCATGCATTATGCTCAAACAACAACAAAACAATCACAGACAATCTCAAGCAAGCAAGCGATCAAGCAATGTTCCAGGGGTTATCCTAGCTGCATATACCTACTGAAATAGTTTTAGAAGCGTTGGCAACAGTTATCAACATAAATAGGCCAACAAAGCATTAAAACGGGAATCTGCCAGAATAGTCCAGCAGTGTTCATGAATTTTTATACCTGACTTAAACTCGTCAGGAATTTTTGCTGACCCTTCTGCACAGAGAGTTTTGAACCAGACCCTATTTTTCAGATATTTCCTAGTTAGCCAAAAAAGTATGAAAAATCATACAATACAGAAGGGTCAGCAGAAAACTGCTTCAGGAAAACTCGATTATCAACCAAAACCTTGCCATAACTCATTTATAAAATTCGCACCAATAATCCTGGAACTTTAGAGTACACATAGGAGCATCTAAACGCTTTAAACTAACAAAAACTAAGTTTTACATTGATCGAGACCTTAAGCTAACGATGTATCCTAACGAAGACTAATTGGTGGACATCTAACTACTTCATGAAGAGGTTGCAGTAGGTCCTTGCATTCATGCGTTGGCGCTTCTGTCCACGGACCATCCATGGCGATGGTGTATACACTTCTCCTGAATCATCACTTGAAACCTCAAATTCCGGATCCTCCTCTTTTTCTTCATCCTCTGCCGCAGTAGCAACAACTTCATCTCCTCCACCATCATTGTTTCCATCATCATCATCATCTTCGTACTCATCATCAACATTGTTACCACCGTCATCATCATCATCATTGCCATAATCTCCATTGTTGTCATCAGGGGGTGGGTTCAACTGTGCTTGGAGAGCAGCAATCTGGGCTTCCATATCAACAATAGTCTGGTCCCTTTCCTGGACGGTCCCCTGCAGCTGTGCTATGGCTTGATTATTCTCCTGGACGGTCCCATTCATATGTGCTATGGTTGCGTCCCTGCCAATAAGTGCATGGTTCAGAACATCCACAGCTTCATGTAAACTATCAAACTCTTGTCCCTGGACCACCAGACCATTGCTGGCAAAATCTGCTATCTCCTTTACCATCATCACTTTCTCAGCTAGGGCTCCATTCTCCACCTCCATATCCTCTATGTGCCTCCGATGGGGCGGCATGTTGTTCCTGTTGCCTGGGGTAACCACAACGTTCCCATTCTCATCCCACCTTCCGTAGTCACGGTAAGGTGAGTCTTCTGGCAGCAGGTGTCAGACAAGATGGCACTGGCGTGATAGGGCTTCATGAAGGGCCAAGTTTATTCCAAGCCCCTAGTTGCAATATGTCTTGGTGTAGACCAGATGCACAGGGTTTGGTAAGGCGGCATCCCTGAAGATGAAAGTGGTGATCTCCCAAGCGTCCTCGCCATATCCATAGGTGTATAGCCTTCTTCCCTTGAACATGGGTAGTGGCAATCCCAACGACTGTGAGAGCTGTGCCAACTGTCTTGCAAAGGGCCTTGGTGACTCCATCGTGGCATACTCAGTCCTGACTTCTCCCATCTATCAATTAAAATAGGAAAGTGTGAGAATAGCATATGGTAAAGATTTACGAGAGCGAAAGGAATAAGATGAAAGACAGAGTTAATATAAGCTTTAATAATTCTATGGCTTCCTAATCCAACCTAGGTCACGATCCTACAGTCGACACATGAGCTCTGATACCATCTTGTAACACTACGGTTCTAAAAATACTGTAGCTTCTATGTGACAGGCCAATCCCTAGATCGGTTCATTGGCCCACAATAGAATAAAGATGAATAACATAGCAAAATATCCGTGTATCATAAATAACGAAGATCCAGAGTAACATTATAACAATAAAGGGCTTATCTCTAGGCTAGCTCATCTTATTCAAGTAGCAACATAAATAAAGTAACTACTCCATTCTTCAAATTTCCCACAAGTGAACAAGTGCCGAGTGGAGTACCGTGGCCTAAATCGATCACTCAGAATCTGAATATCCTGCAACATGAAACCTAGAAGCCCCGAAGGGTCAATACATGGAATGTATGGCAAGTAGAGCTATTAAAGGAGACAATAGAGCTAACATCTACATGCATATTTGGCAAGTGGGCTATGGCTAGCTCGAATTTGCAAACACCTTTGACCTACTTTCTTAAACAGTTTTTGATTTCATTTGAAAGGATCCCAATTAAGTTAACCCATCAACATTAAAGCAATTATGAAAATAGAATGAGCAAGAAACATGTTATGAACTCAATATCAAGCAACTCAGATGTCCATAACCGGGGACATGGCTAATCGATTAGTTTAGACACCCTGCAGGGGTTAGTACACTTTACCCATGTGACTTGGCCATCCCAGCTCGTACCACCACTCTCATATTGGGTGATGATAGGGAGAAGTCCAAGAAGGGACCGTTCGGGAAGTAGCTCCCCAAACCCGACACGCACCGGTCCAACCTACCAAAATTCTACATCTTTGGATACGTGGGTTCGAGTTACCACAACCTACTGAGTCCAACCAACCGCCCATTTCATTATTGGCACATGGTTGTACACATAAGCTACAAAATAAAGAAGCCAATCATTTTCTCTTGATACGTGGGTACCTTTCCGCAATGATACCACCAAAATTTTCAATCCCATCACACCTCGGAGATTCATTGATTAAGTTGTTTTTAGTTTTCGCAAACCAACACATTTAGAAACAACCTTCAGTGACGTAACCCAGCCCTGGTTCATCATAGCATGGCTAAGCACATCTACCAACGGTGGCTCATCTACAAGAAAGCCCTACCACATAATAGGACATAGCATAGCGATAGTAATTTCCTACACATGCATCTACAAAATACACGACAATGCATTGAAATAGTAGGACAACATCATGAACAAAGTAGCATCTACTTGCCTTGTCTGTAGTGGTCGAACAAACAATACTCACACGAGCAAGCGTTGCACTCATCACAATCTACACGATACAATTGCAATCACATAAACAAGCCAAACACAATCATATACAAACATGACAATGCAAGATGCATGCATGACAAGTTGAAGAATGCTACAGTAGCTTTCTACAATCTTGTTCAGTATACTTACTGTATGTATGCATGGAAATCATTTTAAAAGTGTTGAAGACAAGTCATGCAATTTTAATTGGCCAAACAATTGAGCTATAACCCAATTATTAAGCCACTGCTATTGGGCAGTATGTAAAATCTTGGAAAAATAGCTACTGTGTAGGCAACCTAAAATAGAACCAGTACCAACTGGAATCAGTCAAAAAGGATTTATAGAATTTCCTGAGCAATTAAAATACTCTAGTAAGACTTTTTATAGATTCTGCAATTTCCAGTACCGTAAGTCTACCTTTTTAATTCACTAACAAATTCCTCTTGTTCTACTGATTCCAGGGACATCTCATTTGAAAATTTTGAGGTTGTATAACTTTTACTATGAATTTATTACTCTAAAAAGGACATTAAACTATTTAAATAATCACGGCAAAACCTTGCTGCAAAAGTATGAACCAATTGTACAACAATATTCTACGTGCAAAACTGAATCCATACATATCGTATTTGCAATTTTTGGCCCAGTAGATAAATTTCTATCAATTTTACAAGATTCATCTATTTCTGCAATAAGCTGTGATTTATAAAAAATCGATATTCGTCAGTAGTTGAACGGTCAACGTTGACCGTTTAACTGCGCAGGCCCAATGCCACGCGGCAGCTAGCGGTTGGCCAATACAGCTTCGGCCTGGGAGAGATCCTGGCCGCCCAAATTAGATCGTGCGCTCCCTGGTGCTTACCGAGGATGACGGCGGTGGTGGCGGCGGTAGCTGCTGGCGTCGACATTGGCGAGCGTCTCCGGCAGTCCTGGCGGTGGTGGAGGGTACGACGGTGTTCAGCAGGAGTCAGCGGTCCAGGGGGTGTCTTCGGACGCCCCCTTTGCTTCCTCTAACAGTAGAAAGGAGCGGATGGAGGCGGCAGCGGAGCTCGAGCTCCGGCGAGCAATTCCCGGTCGTCGGCGATTCTATGGAGGGGGGAAAATAGACGGGGTGAGGCGGCAGTTCTAGGGGTAACCCATAGAGCAACAAGGGAGGCACGGTTTGCTCAGTACCTCGGGATCGAGCTCGCCCGAGAATCAGACGGCGGCGACTGCTGTCTAGCTCGAGATAGGGTTCGGGAAGGTAAGGGAAAACAAAAAAAGAGAGGTGTGTGTGGGGGGGGGGGAATCCGAACCAAAACCAGCTCTAGTCGCGAAGAATCGGGGTGGTATCATGTTTGTCGGGGGCTGTCCCCGTCGCCCAGGGAGGGATGACAGGTGGGGCCCCCTGTCAGTGGCCCGAGGCTGGGTGGCGGCGTTTTGTTACCTGCCGCGCACGCGATTGCGTGTTGCTGCAGCCGCTGGCTGCAAGGCTAGCGCGGGAGCAAGCCCCGGGTGGGATGCTGGGCCTGCGGGCCGGCTGGCTGCGCTGTGCTGCTCTTTTTTTCTTTTCCTTTTCCTGGGCAATTCTTATCTGAACTGAACTGACAGAACTGTGCAACAATTTAACCAAAAATTCAGTTTAGTATAACTTTTGAACCGTAGCTCCAAATGAGGTGATTCAAATTGCTACGGGTTCGTATCGGAACCCTCTACGCATCTGTGCCTTACAAACAACCAAACTAAGTCTTTCCATCATAAGAAAGATATAAACCGAGCACTCATGTGTATGTGACAAAGACATGTAAGTGGGTTTTGACAAAAAGTTTGTAACTAATTTTTTTTGCAATGATGCTCATGATGCAATGATATGCAGTACCAAATCTAAAATTTGGGATGTGACAGGGAAGTAGGTGCCGGGTTTGGGCTTGATACGTCGTAAATGTATCTATAATTTTTGATGCTCCATGTTTCTTTTGTATCAACTATCTTATGTTTTGTCTACACTTTGAGGCATTTTTGTACATTTTTTGGAACTAACCTATTGATAAGATGGCGTAGTGCCAGTTGCCTATTTTCTGCTATTTTTGGTTTCAGAAAATCTACTAAAGAAATATTCTCAGAATTGGACGGAACAAAAGCCAAAGTCAATATTTTACCCGACACGACGAGGAGACCGAAGGGGAGACGAAGAGGATCCACGCGGAGGCCACACCATAGCCTAGCGCGCCCTAGGTGTGGGCCCCTCTAGCATCCATCGACCTTGCCCTTTCGCCTATATATACGTCTCCTCGAGACAACCCAAGCCAGATCAGAAATGCACGAAAAGTTCTGCAGCGCCACCGCCACTGAAGAGGAGATTTGGTGGATAGAAGTCACTGTTTCGGCACCCTGCCGGGATGGGGAATTGCCCCTGGAGCCATCTCCATCGACTCCACCGCCATCTCCATCTCCGTTGCTGACTCCCATGATGATAAGGGAGTAGTTCTCCCTCAAGGGTAAGGGCTCTAAGGGTTGCTATGTGTTCATCTCTCTCTATGCATGATCTTATTGTGATCATGAGATTTGTAATCTAGTTGAATAAGTAGATCTACTCTACTATTCAAGTGCTTTAATTATTATAGTCTCCGCTTGTCCCAACGTGTGTGAAGTTGACAGTGTGCACACCGTGTGGCACTTAGGTTAAAGATTACAGAAATACTTATCATGAGTTATATTTTGAGTTGGATATCTCTATGAAATTGTGGTGTTTGTTGGAACCATCTAGCGCTCAAGGTGATAGTCTGGGGTTACCTAGAAAGGGAATGCGAACTTTAAGGAGTGCTTTTGTAGCCCTACCGTGGATTAAAGTTATCCAACCGGAGAGTAGTTCAGAGTAGCATAATGAAGAGAAGATATTTATATGAGAGTGTACACTAGTGAAAGTATGATCCATATGCCTTGTTTCTAAGCATTGAAACACCGTTCACAATCAGTCCTATTACATGTTTGCTTGCTGCCATTTTTATTTCAGATTGCAATTACCACTTATAATCATCCATATTACTTGTATTTCACTATCTCTTCTCCGAACTAGTGCACCTATACACCTGACAAGTGTATTGGGTGTATTGGGAACACAAGATACTTCTTGTATCTTGATTACGGTTGCTCGAGAGGGGTACCTTTGACCTCTTCCTCCCTGAGTCCGATAAACCTTGGGTGATCCACTTAAGGGAAACTTGTTGTTGTTCTACAAACCTTTGCACTTGGAGGCACAACACTGTCTACAAGAATAGAAGCGTGTGTAGACATCAAGCTCTTTTCCGGCACCGGTGCCGGGGAGGTAAGCTAAAAGGTACTCACATCCTCTGGCTACTAAGCTATCTTTTAGTACTATTGCTAGTGTGTGAGTGCTCGAAGTTATTTCCTTTAGATTCCGCAATTATATCTTTTTGTTTCTTGTTTTTATTTTCACTAGTTAGGATCAATGGAAAACAACAAAAATTAGAGATGTTTTTAGTATTTTTCCTGAGTTAGAACATAAATGGTTTGGAGAGAAAATTTAAAAACCTATGAAACTTTCTTTGCATGCTAATAGCAATGTTATTAGTATGAATTTTTTGAACACCTTTGTTACTAATGCTATGGAAACGTCTAAGCTTGGGGAAGATAGTTTTAATGAAAATGATCTTTTTAGTTCCCCACCTTTAGAGGAGAAAATTTCCTATGATAATACTTTATCTCCCATATGTGGTAATTCTGATGATGCTTGTTATATTTTAAATCCACATACTGAAAGTGTCCCTTTTAAAATACCTATGGAAATTGTTGAACGTGTTATGCATAAGTGCTATTTTGGAGATGGAACTGTCCATCCTGGAAAACATTTACTCTTTATACATGAATTATGCGAGTTGTTCAAGTGTGCAGGTATTTCAATGGACCAAGTTAAGAGGAAGCTATTATCTTTATCACTTAAGGACAAAGAAAGGGAGTGGTATGAGCTACTAGATGATCATCATCATTTGGAGTGGAAGGAACTTGAGTCTCTCTTTTACTCTAAATTTTATCCTCCTCGTGAAATTCATAAAGATAGGAATTATATCTATAATTTTCATCCTCGTGATGGAAAAATTATTTCCCAAGCATGGGGGAGATTGAAGTCACTAATGCTCCCCAGTAATATTGTTATTAATAATTTTAATGCAAGGCTTTCAGGACATTACAAGGACTATCTAGATACCTTTTTAGAGGGATCCTTCACAGGAAGGAGGTCAAATCTAAGTGGGATCTTCTTTAGACAATTCAAATCAATATCGAAGATTAGGATAACGACAAAGTAAAGAACCATGTATAAACTATGAGTATGATTGCATTAAGTCTTTCGCTGAAACTGCTGATTTTCAAGAGCTTAGTGCTAAATATGGTCTTGATCCTCAAATTCTTGTTGACTGTTGTAGAGCCATTGCTTCTCATATTAATGCTCCTAAAGAAAATTGGGACATGTATCATGAACCTTTTAAAGACACTTGCATGAAAAATGAAATTGTTACTAATGATTGCAATAAACATGCTCAAACCTCTAAAAGTACTATTTCTTATAAGCATGTTAATTTTAGTGGATTACATACACCTTGTGAAAATAATCAAATCAAAGAATAATATTATATCCACCGCAGGAATGAAAAATTTAGAACGTGGTATAGGGCTCTAAATGATCTTGGAAAAAAATTTGTTCCCTCTATCCTTTTATTTGTGAACTTTGCTCTAAAGTGGGTCATTTCAATTTTATATGCTCAGGCCATGATAATAGCCTTTCTAATCCAATGAGTACTACAAGTTTGTATTGTGATGACGTGATCGCTCTTAATCAGCATGATGAACTTACACTATTTTTGGGGTGTGAAGATCTATAGAGAAAAACTTCTTTGGTAGATATGAGTGCTTTTGATATGAATAACGTCCTGCATGGTTGTCATCTTTACTGTGTTGATAATTTCCATGCAAATACTTACACACAAAATATTATAAAATATGATATTTTACCAAAATATGATAGGACTAATATGTGTTTTGTTCTTATTAATGAAAAGGAGGAATCCTCCAAAGTCTCTTCTATTCTCTCTAACAATAAACCAGTGTATATGGAGAAGCTTCCTTTCAAGCCTCTCCCTCCTAAAGAGAAGAAGAAAAAGGAGAAGAGGAGGAGTAAAAGGAGAGAGGAAACAATATCTTCCCCTAAGAATGTTGCTCCTATTATAGGTTTTGCTGATGAGTCTGAACTCGATGATGTTCCTATCCCTGTTACCTATAGTAGTGATTATGATTGGGAAAAGCACACTACTTTTGATATTGAAAATATCTTTGGTACCAATTCTGAAAATGATGATATTAATAATTTTTGTGGTATTAGTACCATCCATGTTCCTTCCAATGATGATATGTTTACAAATGAATAAACTTTGGAAGATAACTATCTATAGAGACATGAACCCAAGAAGGTACAAGTCCCTATGTTTACAGTGCTAGTCCCTGGATCGAATAGCTAGCACCCAAAGTTTACGATGTAATATCAAGAAACAAAGGTCATATTACAACTCATAACCAGGAATAAAATAGTTCATTACAACTTATATAGCTCATATGGCTATCTTATTACAAAGAAGCAGATATAACTATAAAGCATGGAGTCCTTCATCTTCATGTGCCACATGCAATAATGTTGGTTGTAGACTTGTAATCCCTACTCAAAAAACTTTACTAACATCAAACAAACCTGCAACATGATAAGTTACACCCACAAGGGTCAATACATTTGATTTGGAGAATCTAACATCTATATGATTACATGGCTAAGTGGAGTTTTGGCTGGCCTTTGCATAAAATAAGTTTTCCCTATCCTTTGTAAAATAGTTTTTCTCGTTTTCAAAACACTTCGTCAAATATGGCACACTGGATACACACCAGGTGCTACCCTTGTTCACCCAACATGTTTTAACTTAGAGAAATTAGAATGATGAGATCTTTGATTCTACTTCACTGCCGTGATGCTCAAAATTGTCCATAAATGGGGACATGACTAAGTACTTAGGTTTTACCCTCTTGAGAGGTGGTGCACTTTCCCCATAAGACTCGACATGCATCGAGACGAGACTTTTCAGAAGCAATCCCTTAGACCACCATGGACGTGTTCCATCCTATCATCACTACCACATTTTTTCCATCTGGCTGAGTTCTTGCAAGTTAGTTAGTCAAGGCAGACCCCATATGCCATGTGGCTGCACTAGAAGCTTTCGCGACAAGAATGTCTCCAATCTCTTTGTTCCTGGGTGGCCATCCACAAGTATGATACACGGGGTAAACCATAGAAATGGGCCCTGAGTAACCACTCAACACAAACCATACTTCCCATTCCACCCAGATGTTTCATTAACAAGTTGTTTTCTTAGTCAAAAACACATAGGCATAACCTTTCCGTAATATCATAACATGAATTTCCACCCTTGAATTCTAATAGCTAGGCTAAGAATACTAGCATAACATGTCTCTTAACTTAGGAAAAATTCCACCAAGATATATTCTATAGGATCTACTATAGCATAGAATAGAATTATACAAAATAGTTCTATCATGCATACTACAAAAATAACACTAATGCAATATTGAAAAGATAGGACTTTTGATGACCAAAGTATCACTTGACTTTTTAGTAGAAAATCTTGGTACTCTCCTTGATCTTGCAATTTTCACACTCCTCAAAGTTCACTACATCACAATCAAGCAAAGAAAACATTCAAAACTAGCACACCAAATAACTAAAAAAAACAGAAAACAAAGAAATGCATTAAAGCATGAAAAAGGTTATTTTTATTGAAAATGTTTTTGGTAACAAAGTTCCATACATTAAAAACCACCTACTGGTCTTTTATAAAAGTGGAATTTCATTTGAAACCAAGATAGTGAAAATAAGTCATTTAAATCATTTTTTTTTGGTTAGAAAATCTTTTATTCCAAGGAATAATTTCTAGTGTCAACAAAATATATTTTTAATTTCAAGTGTTAGTGTTTATGGTCAGAGGGTTCAAAACAAAACTATTTGCAAAAGGATTTACTCAAAAATAATTTTAGAACTATTTTTATACTCAAAATAACCCAAAACAAGTCTCTACACAAAACTCTAATTTTTCTGAATCAAATGACCAAAGTAAGGCCATAGATGCAAATTTCACATTTTTCTGAATCCATAGACACCTAATTTGTAATTTTTGTATTTACAGAACAAAAGTTATGAATTTTACAAGTTAATTCATCTAATAGATCAAAATCTTGATTTTAAATCAAACTCATAGACACGTGGTGTGTTCTGATTGGTTGATACCGTTTGACGCAGATTAGATACACGGGCCTTTAGATCTAACTGAATCGCACGACTCATATCTGAGCATACTGCTTCGCCTAACTTCTAATCGTAGCCACTAGATCTAGATCCAGTGGATCACATCTACTCGACCCTAAACTAGCGGCGCCCATGGCAAGCACGACGGCGATGCGCCAGATGGCGATGCAACAGCGAGGCTAGAGGGTAAGGGAGGGAGTGATAGGGCTTACCAAGGTCGTGGTGGCGAGGCGGTTCTCAAGGTGGTCGTGGGCGAGGCCAGGGCACACGGGTGCAGCGGCGATTCCTCGTCGAAGATGTGGCCACTGTTGGGAGCGCTCAGTCAACAGCGGGGGCGACGCTCTGGGGCACAAGGGGAAAATTGGCATGCATCTGGAGAAGCGCAAGACAAAGGCGATCAAGCTTGTTTGAATTAGAGGTCGAGGGGCGCTCGAGGCTTACTGCAATGGCTCGTCGGAGTTGCGTGCTCCATCGGTTGCTTGCAGAGGTTGCCCTAGACGATCCTACAGAGCATGAGAAACAATTCTGGAAGCATTAGTGTGTGCGCCAGAGGATGGCGAGCAAACGAGTTTGAAAGAGAGGGCAAGGGAAGGTCAGGGCTCACCAGAATTGTTGCCGTAGTCCGTCAGTGGCCGCGGCGGTGCAAGGTCAAGTCCGAACAGTCTGGGGGCTCTCTGGGTGTGGGGTTTGGGGGAAATGGAGAGGAGGGATAAGGGATTAAGAGAGCATGATCAGGGGGAGTAATTTCACCAGGAATCAAGAGAATTTAAGAGAGTTAAATCGTGGTAGAAACTGTAGGGGAGAACAGGTCCTGTGTGCGTGGTTGAAGACGATGATCATGTGGAGGTGGGGCCATGTTGTCAGTGAGGGGGTGCGGGGGAGCGTGCGGTAAGAAAAGAAAGCAGAGGGGGAGAGGGAGTGCCCCAGGTGGGCTTTTGGTGGGCTAGGGTGTTGGGCTGGCTGGGCAGGTAGCTTCTCTTCTCTTTTTTCTTCTTCCTATATTTTCCCTTTTCTTTTTGTGTTTTCAGTTTTTATTCAAATGAATTAATATAAACTTCAATTTTAATTCAAACCTTCATCAACTATTTTAAGTAGGTTTTATACCAAATATTAGTATATTATTTAGTCCAATTCAAATATTTTTTATCAATTAACAATCATTTAAAATTAAGTGATGCATATTGGGATTTATTTAAATAAAATTTGAATATGGTTCATAAGCCCATATAATTTTATTTAAAGAATCCTTTATCCTTTTATATTATTTAGATAAACTTTTATTCCATTTTCTTATGGATTTTAGCCATGTTTTAAATTCTCTTTGCAATATTTCTTATTTATTTATTTCTTTCTTTGTCTTATAAAATTCATATCTTTTTATTTTATAGCTCCAAAAATAGTGATTCCAATTTGTAAAATTCTATTTAATAACTATTTATCTTTTTTAATCCTTTTAGGATTACTTTGTTCACAATTTAGTGTTGATTTTTAGATATGAGATTTGTTATCCTTGGAATAGTTTCTTTTATCTTATAAAAATCATAAGTTTTTATCCATGGCTCCAAATGGAGTGAAACCAATTCCCATGGTTATGTAATATTTTTCTTTAGCATTATTGATCATTTAGGAATGTTTGTTGCTAAATTTTTATATGGATCAAGGCCATAGTCTTAGAGTGATCTTGAAGATTATTTCTTTCATTAGGGTTTAGGTTTTTGGTTTAACTTTTCCAAGTGCTCAATATCAAGATACATTCCATGCATGAATGCATTTGATCTTTTGAATATTTGTTTGTTGCTTTCTTATTCAAATTTCTATTCAAGTAATGTTTTGATGTTTCCATTTAGAAGTAAAAGTTTCTTTTCCCTCTAAACTACATCATTTAATTCTTTTGTTTGATTACACATTTAAAAATTTGGAAAATTTTGGGATGTGACAGACTACCACCCTTAAAAGGAATCTCGTCCCAAGATTCGGGAAGGCTAGAAACAACAAGTTGGTTTCAAAACAACTAGGGTACTACCACCCTTAAAAGTATTTTAACTAGATTTCATCTTGGCTTACTTGGTGTCTTGATGTAACTTCTCTGGACAGTTGTTTGCATAGTGTCCCTTATTTTCACATTTGAAACATGTGATAAGGTTGAGATCCTTTCCAAGTTTGCTTGTCTTGTTCTTCTCCTTTTCTGGACAATTTGATGCATAATGGCCTAGCTCTTTGCATTTGTGGCACATCACCTGGCTAATATCCCTCTTTATTCTTGGTATCACTATCTCTTGTTTGTTTCTTTGACACTTCTTCTTTTTGGGTCTCTCCAAGGCTAGGAGGTCTCTTAGTTCATGTTCTTCATATATCACCACAAATGTAGGAAAACTTCCTCGGTTCTTAGAACGGTTCCGAGGATAACGTCCATGTTTCCTCTTTTGCTCACCAAAGTTGGTTACATTGTATGGAGGTACATACTGAGATTTGACTTTGTCTTCGTCATTCTTGGTGGAAGATGTACCTTCATGGATGTTTCCAAAGACTTGATGTATTCCATCTTTAGCTTGATGTTTCATCTGTTGAACTATAGGATAGACGTGGCATTGGACAGGGACATGATTAGTTCCTTCACATAGGAAACATGTAACTTGAGATGTGGGGCATTTTCTAGTTGGATGGTTCTCATCACAATTTGGGCACTGGTCAATATGCTCTTTATAAGTGTGTCCTATGTCTCCACAGATTTTACAGGCATGTGTTCTTTCCACCATATCATCCTTGAAATCATGGTTATCACAATTCCTTTGGGAAGGGCTGCTTCTCATGCTGATCATCTGATTGGTCATCCTTTACAACATTTGAGATTGGGCTCCTAAAAACTTTAGCATGGCTAGGTCTAACTCAGTGTTTTTGTGGTTGTTGGCTAAAAACTGGGTTGTCACTTGATTCAACTTAGTGTGGGTTGCTAGCAGTTGTACTGTCATGGGCATCTCGAGGTTTTTGTCATCACCATCCTTGATGTTGGAGTTGTGGTCTCTTGAAGAAGTCATCTGTTTGGGTTGGGTTGGAATTATAATTGGCAAAATATTTCTATGGAAAGAATTATACTCATACACAACAAATCACACAAAGCAATATGCAAGAAATATCAATCATGCATTCCACTCAAACAACAATTGTTCAATCATACCTTAGGCAAACAAAATATTATTGTCACACCATATATGTTGGTATGATCAATAAATGATTGGCAAATCGATTTTTAAACTAAACACTAGCATGGTGGTCCAACTATAGGGTATCATTTGAGATCATTCAATCCTTCTTCTTAGCTATTACATCAGGAACAATATCATGGTATCCTTTGAAGAAGTTATTGCATCTTGGTCACATAGATCCAAAGGTAATAATGGTTCCTCCTAAGTTGTGTATCCTTAGTCTCCAAGTCTTGAGTATTATTCTTATCTAACTTGAAGTCCTTAGTGATGTCCAAGTTGAAGTCCTTGGTGAAACTGAAGCTGAAGTCCTTTGAGATCTTTAAGTTGAATGCCTTGATGATGTTGAAGTTGAAGTCCTTAGCCAACAAGTTGAAAAGGGAGAGATGTAGAATCAAAACAAAATACCGAGGAAAGAGTTTACAAGATTGTTTGTAAATAAGTTTGAACAAATACAACTCCTATTTCTAAGGGGTTTTGTCCAATTCCTAGGGTTACAATCCTATAGGCAACACAGTGCTCTGATACTATCTGTAGAGGCCTAAACCCAATAAGGTACAAGTCCATGTGTTTACAGTGCTAGTCCCTTGATCGAATAGCTAGCACCCACAGTTTAAGATCTAATATCAAGAAACAAAGGTCATATTACAACTCATAACCAGGAATAAAATAGTTCATTACAACTTACATAGCTCATATGGCTATCTTATTACAAAGTAGCTGATATAACTATAAAGCATGGAGTCCTTCATCTTCATGTGACACAGGTAATCATGTTGGTTGTAGACTTGTAATCCCTACTCAACAAACTTCACTAACATCAAACAAACCTACAACATGATAAGTTACAGCCACAGGTTAATAAATTTGAATTGTATAGGCAAGTGATAACATATTGATATGGATAATCCAACATCTACATGATTATATGGCTAGGTGGATATTTAGCTGGCCTTTGCATAAAATATGTTTTCCCTATCCTTTGTAAAATATTTTTCTCTTTTTCAAAAGACTTCATCAAACATGGCACACTGGATACACACCAGGTGCTACCCTTGTTCACCCAACAAGTTTTAACTTAGAGAAATTAGAATGATAAGATCTTTGATTCTACTTCATTGTCTTTGATGCTCAAACTTGTCCATAACCGGGGACACGGCTAAGTACTTAGGTTCTATCCTCTCGAGAGGTGGTGCACTTTCCCCACAAGACTCGACATGCATCAAGACGAGACTTTTTAGAAGCAATCCCCTAGACCACCATGGACGCATGCCATCCTATCATCACTACAACCTTCTGTCCATCTGGCTGACTTCTTGCAACTTCGTTGGTCAAGGCAGAGCCCACATGCCATGTGGCTGCACTGGAAGCTTTCGCGACAAGAATGTCGCCAATCTCTTTGTTCCTGGGTGGCCATCCACAAGTGTGATACATAGGGAAACCATAGATATGGGCCCTGAGTAACCACTCAACACAAACCATACTTCCCATTCCACCCAGGTGTTTCATAAACAAGTTGCTTTCGTAGTAAAAAACACATAGGAATAACCTTTCCATAATATCATAACATGAATTTCCACCCTTGAATTCTAATAGCCAGGCTAAGCATACTAGCATAACATGTCTCTTAACTTAGGAAAAATTCTACCAAGATATATTCTATAGGATATACTATAGCATAGCATAGAATTATACAAAATAGTCCTATCATGCATACTACAAAAATAACACTAATGCAATATTGAAAAGATAGGACTTTTGATGACCAAAGTATCACTTGCCTTTTTAATATAAAATCTAGGTACTCTCCTTGATCTTGCAATTTTCAGACTCCTCATTGTTTACTACATCACAATCAAGCAAGGCACACGTTCAAAACTAGCACACAAAATAACAAAACAAAACAAGAATACAAAGAAATGCATGCAAGCATGCAAAAGGTTATTTTTATTGAAAAAGTTGTTTCTAACAAGGGTCTATACATTACATACCACCTACTGGTCTTTTATAAAAGTGGCATTTCATTTGAAACCAAGTTAGTGAAAATAAGTCATTTAAATCATTTTTCTTTGGTTAGAAAAGCTTTTATTCCAAGGAATAATTTCTAGTGTCAACAAATTATATTTTTAATTTCAAGTGTTAGTGTTTATGGTCGGAGGGTTCAAAACAAAACTATTTGAAAAAGGATTTACTCAAAAATAATTTTTAGAACAATTTGTGTACTCAAAATACACCTAAACAAATCTCTGCACAAAAATCTAATTTTTTAGAATCAAATGATCAAAGTAAGGCTATAGATGCAAAGTTCACATTTTTCTGAATCCATAGACACCTAATTTGTCTTTTTTGGAATTACATAACAAAAGTTATGATTTTTACAAGTTAATTCATCTAATAGATCAAAATCTAGATTTTAAATCAAACTCACAGACATACGTTGTGTTCTGATTGGTTGATACCATTTCCCGCAGATCAGCTACACGGGCCATTAGATCTAACTGAATCACACGGCTCAGATCTGAGCATACCGCTTCGCCTAACTTCTAATTGCAGCCACTGGATCTAGATCGAGTGGATCACATATACTGGACTCTAAACTCGCGGAGCCCATGGCAAGCACGGCGGCGACGCGCCATACAGCGATGCTCCAAAGATGCTAGAGGCTAAGGGAGGGAGTTCTAGGGATTACCAAGGTCGCGGTGGTGAGGCGGTTCTCAAGGTGGTCATGGGCGAGGCCAAGGCGGACGGGTGCGACGGTGATTCCTCATCGGAGTTGTGGCCACCGTTGGGAGCGCTCAGTAAATAGAGGGGGAGATGCTCTAGGACACAAGAGGACAATTGGCATGCACTAGAAGAAGCGCAATACAAAGACGATCAAGCTTGTTTGAATTAGAGGCCAAGGGGCGCTCGGGGCTTACGGCAATGGATCGTCGGAATTGCGTGCTCTGTCGGTTGCTTGTAGAGGTCGTCGTAGACGAGCCTACAGAGCACGAGAAAGCACGTTGCAATTATCAGTGTGTGCGCCAGAGGATGGCGAGCAAACGAGTTTAAACGAGAGGGCAAGGAGAGGTCAGGACGCACCGGAATTATTGCAGTTGTCCGTCGATGGCCATGGTGGTGCAAGGTCTAGTCCGAATAGCCTGGGGGCTCTCTGGTTGTGGGTTTTGGGGGGGAGGATGGAGAGGAGATAAGGAGAGCATGATCAGGGGAGGAATTGCGCCAGGAATCAAGAGTGGTAAATCGCGGTAGAAACGGTAGGGGTAGAACGGGTCTTGTGTGCGGGGTTGAAGACGATGATCACGTGGCGGTGGGGCCATGTGGTCAGTGAGGGGATGCGAGGGAGGGCGTGGTAAGAAAAGAAAGCAGAGGGGGAGAGGGAGTGGCTCGGGTGGGCTGGGGTGTTGGGCTGGCTAGGCATGTAACTTCTCTTCTCTCTTTTTTCTTCCAATCTTTTTCCTTTTCTTTTTCTGTTTTCAGTTTTATTCAAATCAATTGATTTAAACTTCAATTTGAATTCAAACCTTCATCAACTATTTTCAGTAGGTTTTATACCAATCATTAGTGTATTATTTAGTCCAATTCAAATATTTTTTATCAATTAACAATCATTTAAAATTAAGTGATGCATATTGGTAGTTATTTAAATAAAATTTGGATATGGTTCATAAGACCATATAATTTTATTTAAATAATCCTTTATCCTTTTACATTATTTAGATAAAAATTTATTCCATTTGCTTATGGATTTTAGCCATGGTTTAAATTGTCTTTGCAATAATTATTATCTATTTATTTCTTTATTTGTCTTATAAAATTCATATATTTTTATTTATAGCTCCATAAATAGTGATTCCAATTTGTAAAATTATATTTAATAATTATTTATATTTTTAAATCCTTTTAGGATTACTTTGTTCAAAATTTAGTGTTGATTTTTAGCTATGATCTCTATTATCCTTAGAATACTTTCTTTTATCTTATAAAAATCATAAGTTTTTATCCATGGCTCCAAATGCACTGAAACCAATTCCCATGGTTTTGTCATATTTTTATTTACCATTATTGATCATTTAGGAATGTTTGTCGCCAAAGTTTTATATTGATCAAGGCCATAGTCTTAGAGTGATATTGAAGATGATTTCTTTCATTAGGGTTTAGATTTTTGGTTTACCTTTTCCAAGTGCTCAATATCAAGATACATTCCATGCATGAATGCATTTGATCTTTTGAATATTTGTTTGTTGATTTCTTATTCAACTTTCTATTCAAGTAAGGTTTTGATGTTTCCATTTAGAAGCAAAAGTTTGTTTTCCCTCTAAATTTCATCAATTAATTCTTTTGTTTGATTATTTTTCACATTTCAAAATTTGCAAAATTTTGGGATGTGACACTATTCTATTGCTTATGATGATATTTTATTCCACATACTATTGAGGAGAAAATTAATTATGATTACAATATGCCTCCTATATTTGATGATTATGGTGATGAGAATAATAATGATAGCTATTTTGTTGAATTTGCTCCCAATACGATTAATAAGAATGACTATGTTTATGTGGAGGGTAATAATTATTATATGCATGTGGCTCATGATAAGAATGTTTTGTGTGATAGTTATATTGTTAATTTTATTCATGATTCTACTAAAAGTTATTATGAGAGAGGGAAACATGGTTTTATGTATCTCAACAATATTAAGTTTCCCCTCTTTATGTTGAAAATTTTGAAGTTGCACTTGTTTTGCTTCCCTATGCTTGTTGCTTTGTGCTTTCATGACTTGTTTATTTACAAGATTATTTTTCATAGGAAGTGGGTTAGACTTAAATTTGTTTCATATTTGCTTCCTGATGCTCTCTTTTACTTCAATTAATATTTCTTATGTGAGCATCATCGAAATTAGTATGCCTCTCTTAATGGCTTTAAAGAAAGAGCTTTCGGGAGACAATCCATTATATTTTTGCTTTCAGTTTATTTTTCTTATTTGACTCTTAGAAGTTATTGCCTCTTTAATAACCTCTTCGTATCCTTTTTGTTTGGTTTTTTTCCCAAGAATAGCCTCTAATTAGAGGGAAGTAAGATTTGGGGAAGTTGCTGTCCAGAAACAGATTTTTGTGCTTCACTATAAAAAATCGTGAAATATCCCTGTAGGTCGGATTGAGCTGTAATTGTTTGTGCGTATGACCCTGGTATTTTCCCAACTTTCCTTAATCTAGCACTTTTCGATTTGAGCAACAGAAGATTTTCGAAAAAAATCGTTCTTTACCTGCTGGTCTGTTTTGACATATTTGTGCCATTATGTGCATTTGCCTCTTAATCGGTTTATTTTTGAGTTCTCTTTGATCACTTGAGCTTTTAAAAGTAATTGCTACAGTAGCTTGTGTTTTAATGGAAGTTTTACTTGATTTGAAACTAAACCCAAAGGCTTATTATCTTGAATACACTAATGTTGCTAATGAAAAATTGTGTGAAGTTTTGTATGAAGGAAATTTTCATGTGTAGGGGAAGAATGATGTGATGAGATGAAGAATGGACAAAAGCTCAAGCTTGGGGATGCCACCCGTGTTACCCCAAGAAATATTCAAGAGGTACAAGCTTCAAAGTTTGGGGATGCCTAAGGCATCCCCTTCTTCATCAATAAAAATCTTAGGTTTTCTTTCAAGACACTTCATTTTTATTGCTTCATGCACTATTGTGCTATTCTTGGAGTGTCTTTGTTTTTGTTTTTAGTTTTATTTTGCTTTTTTTTCTGCAATAAGTTGGTTGGACCCCAGCACACTTCTTTTGGAGAGATACACGCTCCATTTTCATTGTTTAAGAACACTCTAGTTTGCACCCTTATTGTTTTGTGAGTGTTCTCTTTTGCTACCACTGCATTTAGATTTAGTTTTCTCATGCTTTCTTCTTAGACCTTTTTAGTTCTTATTTGCAAATTTCATGAGACAAGATCACTGGTCTTTATTGATTATTATATTTGTGAGTTTTTTCAAATAAGTCGATTGGTGTTGGCAGAGAGTAGGAAGCTTCATGCTTATAGTGGTACAAAAGGAAGCTTGTTTTGACTGTGGCTTAGACTTTATCATGTCATGTTAGTTGTTGCTTTGACTATATGCTTAGTAATTACTGTTGTAGCATGACTTGGTTCAAACAATTTAGCTTACTTAATGTTCCATGAAACAATCATGCATTGTTTTAGCATATAAAAGCATAATATTGTGGTATTCTCCTTTGATGATTTATTTGGGTTGACTTGGCACATGCTTACACCATGTTATGACTATGAAAAAGTCACCTTAGTCTCTATGATCATTTAGTTTTTGACTTGTGATATCACTTTATGCTTTAATTAATAATGTTTTGTCGCTTTGCATGATTATGGCCATTATTGCTCTCTTAGTTGGTGGCTCCCAATCTTTTTCTCTACTCCAGTTGTACTAAGTATGAGTTCTACTCGTGCATCAAACTCCCAAAAAACCAAGTTGTTCCAAAGAGTCCACTATAAATTACTAAGCATGATGTGTTACACCATTCCAAGTATATTCATGATTTTATCTATCTTCCAAATTAAACTTTTGTTATGTGAAAATTAGTGATTAAAGATCTCACGAACTTGATGGAACACTTTATTTTCTTGCACTTAATAAACTTGAGCCATTGTGCCATCTATGTTTCAAATATGCTTGCAAATTATAAGTTGGGAGTTACCAGAACCATTCTATCATGGGGAACGCTTTCAACACTTGTACATATATATCCAGTTGATATCATCATATTTTGTTTATGGATGTCGGCGGTGTGAAATAACAGGGGAGCTTGTAAGTCCCTGGAGTATTGTATATGTGTTAGATAAACGCCTGGGCGGCTAGCCTAAGCCATGCATAATCATGGTGGAAACTTGCAGCATAACCATAGTGAGAAATCTATGAAGCATCTTTATAAAAAAATATAGAAAAAAGAGAAAAAAGCACCATACTCATGGTAAATAAAAAGATCGCTGAGATGCTCATTGTATGTTTCCTTGTAATTTTGATATGGGATAGCTCCTATGTCATGGGTAAAGGGGTACCCCGTTGGCGGTTTTCTATGATACACATATACTTACAATGATAAGAACTTGCCTGTGACAAAAGTTGAGTAGCATGAGGTTCGGTACTCATACACAAGGGGCATGAGATTTTCAACTTATAACTTGTCAAGCATATACTCATATTTGTGTCACTTTAACCTTAATCACTTCAAGATGCCAATGATAGGGGCAATGAGAGATGAAAGCTAATAAGTACCATAATTTTTCTAAGCTCTTTATGAAACTTGAAATCCTTGCTTCCCTCTATGAAGGGCCTTTCTTTTTTACTTTTATGTTGAGTCTCCATCTTCTATATTTATGCACCAATTAAGAGATCATAGTTTTCATTCTTATTTTAATGTGCATTGTCCCAAAACTTATTGATTGATTCATAATCATGGTATTGGTTGTTCTTAAATTATTTGTACCTTTTCATGTTGCAACTTAGTTGCTATCTTTTATTGTTAGAACTACATCTTCTATGCTCATGTTTAGAGTACTATGGTCCCAACTATCAATGCTTTAAAAATATTTTTATCAAGATTGTGATGGTGCATGTCACCTCAAAAATTATTTTTTTATCACTTACCTACTCGAGGAGGAGCAGGAGTTAAGCTTGGGGTTGCTTGATACGTCCTAAATATATCTATAATTTTGGATGCTCCATGTTTGTTTTGTATCACCTATCTTATGTTTTGTCTACACTTTGAGGCATTTTTATATATTTTCTGGAACTAACCTATTGACAAGATGTCCCAGTGCCAGTTGCCTGTTTTCTGCTATTTTTTGTTTTAGAAAAGCTAGTAAATAAATATTCTCGGAATTGGACGGAACAAAAGGCGAAGTCAATATTTTACCCAACATGACACATAGACCGAAGGGGAGACGAAGAGGAACCACGAGGCGGCCACACCATAGGGTGGTACGGGCACACCTAGGGCGCGCCAGCCTATGGTGTGGGCCCCTCGGGCATCCACCGACCTTGCCCTTTCGCCTATATATACGTCTCCTCGAGACGAAAATCCTAGCCAGATCAGAAATCCACGAAAAGTTCCGCAGCGCGGCCGCCACCGAAGAGGAGATTCGAGGGACAGAAGTCTCTGTTCCGGCACCCTGCCCGGAAAGGGAATTGCCACCAAAGCCATCTCCATCGACTCCACCGCCATCTCCATGGCCGTTGATGACTCCCATGATGAGGAGGGAGTAGTTATCCCTCGAGTATAAGGTCTCTACCGGTAGCTATGTGATCATCTCTCTCTATGTGTGATCTTATTTTCATCATGAGATTTGTAATCTATTTGAATAAGTAGATCTACTCTGCTACTAAAGTGCTTTAATTATTGTAATCTCCACTTATCCCCATGTGTGTAAAGTTGGCAATGTGCACACCGTGTGGCACCTAGTCTAAATATTACAGAAATACTTATCATGAGTTATATTTTGAGTTGGATGTCTCTATGAAATTGTGGTGATTGTTGGAACCATCTAGTGCTCAAGGTGACAGTGTGGGGTTATCTAGATTGGGGAAGGCGGACTTTAAGGAGTGCTGTTATAGCCTTACCGATGATTAGAGTGTCCAACCGGAGAGTAGTTAAGAGTAGTATCATGAAGAGAGGATATTTATATGAGAGAGTGTTCACTAGTGAAAGTATGATCTCTAGGCCTTGTTTCTAAACATTGAAACACCGTTTGCATCTAGATCTGTTGCATGTTTGCTTGCTTTAGTCTTTACCTCGCTGTTAATATCTTTTTTGGGACCATTACCACTTGTATTTCACTATCTCTTCGCCGAACTAGTGCACCTATACACCTGACAAGTGTATTAGGTGTGTCGGGGACACAAGAGACTTCTTGTATCTTGATTGCAGGGTTGCTTGAGAGGGATTCCTTTGACCTCTTCCTCCCTGAGTTCGATAAACCTTGGGTGATCCACTTAAGGGAAAATTGTTGTTGTTCTACAAACCTCTAGACTTGGAGGCCCAACTCTGTCTACAAGACTAGAAGGGTCCGTAGATATCAGGGCTCTATCCGTGCACTGGATCCACGTTCCAGGCAGTGAGGGGGAGGTCTAGGGTTGAAAGCCATGTTAACTCCTACTCGATAGCCATCCGGGAGGTGTGTTGTGTGCCAAAAGATCCGGTTTGTCTAGTTTATGATTTTATGTTGGTAGTGGGTGACACACAAGGGCTACTCGACATGGTTTCATATTTTTTATATTTTTGATGAATATCCCATTGACGGGTTTCGTGGGGGGTGGACACAATCGTCAAACCCGCCGGCGCGCCCAGGCACGCGAGGTCCATTGCAACCTTGAACCTAGGCAATTTCCCAGCATAGGAACCCCATGGGGCACCCGAAAACATTTTTTCTAGAAAATCCAAGGCCATTTCTACGGTATGTACAGTTAGAAACGGCAATTACCGGGGCGTAACTCGGGAAAAATACAGTATATGCTTGCACCACGACACGAGTACCAACCTCCCGGTGATGGAGGTCCGCCACGATGTAGAATGCGTGTAAATTGCCTCGGGGCCTAGGGCGTGCTCAATTATCGCACCTCCTTTGCAGAATAGTTGGTTTTTTTGACTCCGTAAATGGAAACTCTAGATTTCTCCATGGAACCATGGAATCTCTAGTTGGAGAAGTTGCTTAGAATGCCAAGAGGGAGCTAGGTGCCAGCTTTGGGATCGATCCACGCAGCGGATCCATGTTCTAGGCAGTGAGGGGAAGGTCTAAGGTTGAAAGCCATGTTAACTCCTACTCGATATCCATCTTGGGGGTGTGCCATGTGCCAAAAGTCAGGGTTTGTCTTGTTTATGATTTTCTTTTGGTAGTGGGTGACACAAAAGGGCTACTCGAGTTGTTTTCATGTTTTTTGATTTTTGATGAATTTCCCATTGTCGGGTTCCGGGAGTGGACAAAATCAGCAAACCCGTCGGCGCGCGTAGGCATGCGAGGTCCATTGCAACCTTGTACCTAGGCACTTTCCCAGCCTAGGTACCCTATGGGGCACCCCAAAATATTTTGTCCAGAAAATCCAGGGCCATTTCTAGGGTACCTACAGTTAGAAACCGCAATTACCGGGGCGTAACACAGAAAAAATATAGTATATGATTGCACCACGAGATGATTACTAACCTCCCGAGGATGGCGGTCTGCCACGACGTAGAATGCGTGTAAATTGCCTCGGGGCCTTGGGCGCTCTCATTCCTCGCACCTCCTTTTCAGAATCGCCGGTTTTTGGAGTCGGTAAATGGAAACTTTGTATTTCTCCATGGAACCCTGGAATCTCTAGTTGGAGAAGTTGCTTAGAATGCCGAGATGGAGCTAGGTTCCGGGTTTGGGCTCAATCTGCGCAGTGGATCCACGTTCTAGGAAGTGAGGGGGAGGTCTAGGGTTGAATGCCATGTTAACTCCTACTCGATAGCCATCCAAGGTGTGCACAGTGTGCCAAAAGTCCCTGTTTGTCTTGTTTATGATTTTATTTTGGTAGTGGGTGACACATAAGGGCCACTTGAGCTGGTTTCATTTTTTTTGGTTTTGATGAATTTCGCATTGCCGAGGTTCGGGGGGTGGGCAAAATTGGCAAACCCGCCGGCGCGCGCAGGCATGCGAGGTCCATTACAACATTGAACCTAGGAACTTGCCGAGCCTAGTTACCCCATGGGGTACCCCAAAACATTTTTTCCAAAAAATCCAGGGCCATTCCTAGGGTACCTACAGTTAGAAACCCCAATTACCAAGGCATAACTCAGAAAAAAATACAACATATGCTTGCACCACGATATGAGTACCAACCTCCCGAAAATGGCAGACCGACACGATGTAGCATGCGTGTGAGTTGCCTCGGGGCCTAGGGCGCGCCATTCCTCGCACCTCCTTTTCAGAATCGCCGGTTTTTGGAGTCGGTAAATGGAAACTTCGGATTTCTCCATGGAACCCTGGAATCTCTAGTTGGAGAAGTTGCTTAGAATGCCGAGATGGAGCTAGGTTCCGGGTGTGGGCTCAATCCGCGCAGTGGATCCATATTCTAGGCAGTGAGGGGCAGGTCTAGGGTTGAAGCCATGTTAACTCCTACTCGATAGCCATCCAAGGGGTGCACCTGTTGGAGATATGCCCTAGAGGCAATAATAAATATAGTTATTATTATATCTTTGTGTTTATGATAAATGTTTATATTCATGCTATAATAGTATTAACAAGGAAACATTAATACTTGTGTGAATTGTAAACTTAAATTGAAGTCCCTAGTATAGCCTCTATACTTCACTAGCTTGTTGGTTAATAGATGATTGTGGTTTCCCTATCATGAACATTGAGATGTTATTAACAACAAGATCATATCGTTAGGAGAATGATATGGTGGACATACTCCTATAGTTAAGCGTAGCATAAAGATCAAGTCATTTTAATAGTTCAATTGCTATATGCTTTCTGATACATAGTTATCTAATTCCTTCGACCATGAGATCATGCATATCACCTTTGCCGGATGGATGCTTTGATGTCATCAAACACCACACCGTAACAGGGTGGCTATAAAGGTGGCATTGAGTGTTCGGAAAGTATTGGTTGAAACACATGGATCAAGAGTGGGATTTGTCCATCCATATGACGGATAGATATACTCTGGGCCCTCTCGGTGTAATGTCATCCAATGAGCTTGCAAGCATGTGACTGGCTCACAAGGGATCACATATCACGGGAACGAGAAAAGAGTACTTATCAGTAACGAGGTTGAACTAGGTATGCAGAGATACCGACGATCATAACCTCGGATAAGTAACATATCGTGAGACAAAGGGAAATTGGTATCGTATGTAAGTGGTTCATTCGATCGCAATGTAATCGTAGAAATATGTGGGAGCCATATGAATTTCCAGATTCCTCTATTGGTTATTGTTCGGAGAAGTGTCTCGATCATGTCCGCATAATTCACAAACCGTAGGGAGACACACTTAAGGATTCGACGTTGTTTGAGTAGTTATGGTATTATGAGAAAGAGACCGAATGTTGTTCGGAGTCTCGGATGGGATCCGGGATATCACGAGGTGATCCGGAATGGTCCGGAGAATAAGATTCATATCAGGAAAGTCCCGTTTCGGAGTTGGGGAATGGTTCCGGTGTTTTCATCGGGAACATTCTAGAAGGTCCCGGAATGTCCGGCACTCCGGAGGGGGAAGGGTACATGAATGTGTCATTGTAAGTTGGAATGATTGCATCATGTACTAGGTGTTCTTGCTGTCCAAAATAAAGGGTTTATTTAAATCCTAAATTGAAAAAGTCAAACGGCTAGTTTGAAAGTCAAACGGCAATTTTGGGAAGTGGGAAAAGAGGAGGAGGTGAAGCCAAGTTGGGGAGGGAGTCCTCCCCAAGCCGGCGCCCCACCCAAGCCGAGTTGGGGAGGGACTCCACTCCCTCCCCTTGGCCGGCCAGCCCTCCCACCTATATAAGGAGGGGCAGGGCTCCCTCCTAGCACACACAAGTTCCTATCCTCTAAACTAAACCCTAGCCCTAAACCCCGGTTTAGAGCTATTTCGGTTTAGAGCTTCTAATTGCACTAGCCTTCAGATTAGAGCCTTCTAATTGGTGTGTCTAATTACTAGACCACTAATAGCCTCTCTCATACTCCACCATACTCGCACCGGCTTAAGGCGAAGCCCTGCGGGATTTCCCCTCTACTTCCGGTACCACGCCGTTGTGCTGCCGGAATCACGAGGAGAGTGCTACAACCTCCGCTGCCTGCTGGAACAAGGGAGAGGAAGGTCTTCGTCGAGTACCGAACGTGTGACCGACTGCGGGAGCGCTGCGGGAACGCGGCGCTGGAAGGATCGTCTACGCGATCTTGAGATCGGAAAGAGTACGACTACATCACCCACGAGAATCTGCTCTCGTTAACCGCTTTGGAATCTTCGAGGGTAAGTTATTCCATCGACTCGTTGCTACAATCTAGTAGATAGATCTTGGCTTGTTTGTTTGTATGCGGTAGAAAATTTTTGTTTTCCATGCTACGAACCCCTACAGTGGTATCAGAGCCGTGTCTATATGTAGATCTGTTGCACGAGTAGAACACAATGGTCATTGTGGGCGTTGATGCTTTTATTGTAGATTGCTTTTTGTGTACTTTGCATCTTGCGGTATGTTGGGATGAAGCGGCCCGGGCTAACCTTACATGACATCGTTCATGAGACTTGCTCCACGCTTGACATGCAACTCGTATTGCATAAGTGGCTTTGCGGGTGCCTGTTTCTCCTAGCATAGTAAAGATCCAATTTACAACGGGTAATCAACAATGCTAGTATCAATGTTGTGGTTCTTGTTCGTAGGTTAGAACGACACTTATGGAAAGCCCCAAACCACGTAAAATATGCAAAGAAAGTAGAAGCGTCTAACTTTGTTTTGCAGGGGTGTGCAGTGATGTGATATGGCCATGATTGTGATTATATTTGATGTATGCAATGTTCCTTATTGTAAGTTGGCAACCGGCAGGAGCCATATGGTTGTCTTTAATTTCTGTTAAGACCTGCGTGTCTATTCAAAATAGTTGTAATAGTTGAAGCCGGTGGACGACAACCATGGTGAAGCGTCATTGACCTTGATGCAATGCTGGTGATGATGGAGATCATGTTCGTGCTTGAAGATGGAGATCGGAAGCACAAAGAAGAAAGGCCATATCATATCACATATTATGAATTGCATGTGATGTTAATCCTTTATGCATCTTGTATTGCTTAGTAGACGACGGTAGCATTATAAGATGATCCCTCATGCACATAAATTTCAAGTTCTAAAGTGTTCACCCTTAGTATGCACCGTTGCCAAAGCTTGCTGCTTCGAAGCACCACGTGATGATCGGGTGTCTTTGATTCCGCGGGTGAATACAACATAAGCAAGCCAGATTTGCTTATGCGGTAGCTAAGGTTTGATCTTGACGAGCCTAGCATGTACAGACATGGCCTCAGGAACACGGATTACCGAAAGGTAGAGCATGAGTCATATAGTAGATATGATGAACATGTTGATTGTTCGCCATTGAAGCCATATCAACTCTCGTGATGATCGGTTTTGATGTGGTGGATTTGGTTCGTGTGATCACTAAAACAATGTGAGGGATGTTGTTTTGAGTGGGAGTTCACCTAGATTAATTTAATTATTAATTAGAACTCAATTTATCATAAACTAAATCAAAGTGAATTTGCATAGTTGTTGTAGTCATTGGCATCCGTTTACCACCTTGCGCTTAGTTATAATTGAGATGATAGAACTATAGAATTCTGGTTAGTTACTTTACAAACTGGTATCGTATTGTTTTGAAGTGTTAATCTAAAGTTTAAAAGTCCTATTGCAAACTTTCAGTAAGTTCCGGTTACTCCATGAAGTTTAATAATTGGTATTAAATCAAGAGTAACAATTCCAAGTGTTAGTATATAAAGTATCATGTTTGTCTCCATGATTCTTGATATTCAAAGGATTGTCTTAATATCAAGGTTATCTAGGATCTGAAAGACTTGTTTCAGAAACCATGATATGTGGAAGATATTGTGATATCTGAAACAAAGTTTTGGTTACAACATGATAGAGTATAATATGGCAAAAGTCATGTTCTCATATTTGATGAAAATTTGCAAAAGGTTGGAGACACTAGTTGTCCTAATCTTCCAAAAAGGTTTTGGAGAGCAACATTATACTCGCGATTCACCGTTATAAGCTAAAAGTAGCTTGGTCATGGACGATTCCATGATGAAGGTGAATATTTGATGTAGGTAAAATGTTTACTACACCAATAGATTACTAAAGAAAGGAATTTGAAAGAACACCAAACATTTGATGATGGTGATCTACTTCAAAGTGCAAATCCAAAGACATTGGTATTTAATTATACACGCTTTGGACTATGTGTCATATGTATGACTCCACTATTAATGTTGATAGATTCTTTCAAACAGAAAAGGAAATACTGAAAGAGAATCTCAGAAATATATGGCAGAAAAGAAAAGACTAGAATTGTTCAGTTTAAGTATATAGATGATATACATGTTATGGCTATATTCTTTGCCTATTAAACAATGTGGTTCTTAAGTATTTTATACTGAATTTGTTGGTATGAATCGTCATACGAAACAACACAATTCATGAACTACAATGGCCTAAGTAACTAGCAAAAGAATATGTGATGATGTTCATCGAGAACAAATAAAGGGTTATTGTGTTGCTCGTTAAAACATCAAAGCTTGCCTTCAAGATTTGTTTTATCAGGTATTATGAGAACAAAAGGGTTGTTCAAATAATTGCCGTAATCCATAAAAGATGGATGATTCACAAATCTCGTTGGAGAAATCACATCCATAAAACTAGTGCTAAAAAATGTCGAAAGACAAATTGATTGAAAGATCACTTAGGAAGTGACATCGCAGTTTAAATTATATTGGAAAGAAAACATGAAGAAACTCCATGTGGATGGAATTTTGGAGTCTTTTGATTTTTGATCAAATGACGTTTGTGAAACTTTCCTAGAGAATAATTAAAACTTCGTTCATAGGCCAAAAGGGAACGAAAGACTAGCTTATTGGAACTTGTGCATATTGTTGTACGAACTCCATTATGTGTAGTCAAGAGCGATGGATTTCAACTTCATATGCTTTCTCCGAAAATTTGAGTGAATATATGAATATTTACTTAATAAGGATGAAGTATGAAATATTTGAAAAGTTCAAAGATTTCAAGATGAAGTGCAAAATCATTGTAACAAGAATATAAATAGTTTATGATAAGATCATAAAGGAAGATATTTGAGTTACAAGTTTAGCATAATACCTAAGATTTAAGGAATCGTTCCGTGGATTTGCATTTCCCGAAACACCATAAGAGTATGGAGCGTTCGAGATATGTAATTAAAACCTTGTTTGACATGGTAAGATCAAAGGTGTAAAATATAGAACTGCCATTATATTTTAAAGATTAAAAGCTTTAGAGACTACCGCTTTTCCACTAAAAAGAGCTCCATCATAATCCGCTGAAATGACACCATATAAAGTTATGGTTTGGGATAAAACCCAAGTAGTCCTTTCTTAAAACATTGGTATGCTATGCATAAGAAAGATGTGTGCAACCAAAGTCGGATAAACCTGTCTTTGTATAAATATTAAGTATTCCTCCACAAACACCGGAGACAAAAGTGTTTGTCGCTTAGAACGTCAAGTTTCTTTGAGAAGGAATTTTTCGTGAAAAGTTAAAGTGGGAGGACAATAGAACTTTGATAAGGTTAAAAGAACCTTAGCTATATGTGCAGAGTTGCGCAGCACCGAAAAGTGTTCCGGAGGCAGCAATAATGCTCATGGCTCACGTGCCTCAAAGGTTGTGGTCACGGAGGTCTAAGTTTCTATTGAAAAAAGTAGGTCGAGTAAACAATCAAATACTAAGATTTGAGGGTTGAATCATTATTTGAGAATAATGAACGGACTACATGCAAAGAAGCGATGATGGGCCCTGACTCCGTCAAATGGCTTGAAGCCATAAAATCCGTGATAATTCCATACATGAGAAATCAAGTTTTGAACTTGAAGGACCCTCGAGAAAGGTGTAAGACCTTACAGTTGTGTTTGGATCTATAAAGAAATAGACATGGATGTTTCACATCTATAGTCGACATGTTGGGAGAGAGTTCACAACAATGTTCAAGGATTGACTATGACAAGATTTGATCTTTCATAGCGATATTTAGTCTATACGGATTAATATAGCAACCACTACATATAATTTTGTTATGTGGTAGTTGAATAAACAAAACAAGTTCTTCTAATAGAATTGTTACCTAGGACGTGTGCATGACATGGTCCAAAGGGTTTTGTTAATTCAAAGGATGCTGAATGCATATGCAAACTTCAATGGTTGAAGTAAGCATAGCGGAGTTGGAATCTTCACTATGATGAAACTGTTAAAAGAGTTTAATTTCATCGGAGACAATGAAGATGCTTGCATTTGCAAGAAATTAAGTGGGAGCGCTAAAGACATATTTCTAATACATTATGTGGAGGACATATTGTTGATTAGAAATGATGTATCTTTTATTAACACATATTAAGAATTTCATCCTGATGAAAGACTTAGGCAAAACCCAAATATTTGGCATCAATAGATGCTAATATGGTTGTGCCAGAAGTACATAAACGAGATATTGAATGAGTTCAATATAGAAACTACAAGAAAAGGTTCTTGTCGCACAGAAAGGATTGAAAGAGTTCAATGTTGATGATATATTCAAGTGTATTGACATTTGGTAAGTGAAACAAAGATTCAAGTATAGATTGATACTTGATGTATGAAATCACAAAGAGTGTTTATATCAATCATACTGTGGTATGTACAAATCCAGATATGTCCTATGCTCTAAAAGTTATGAGCATATACCAGAATGATTCATAAGATGATCATTGGACGATAGTAAGGATATTCTTATGATCTTTTGGAAGAACTAAGAGTATATTATTTGTAGAAGTGACAAATAGATGGTTAGTTCATTGTAAAAGTACTACATTGATACTAGTTTTGTCACAGAGTACAAATTAAGTTTATCTCAATCTAAATTAAGGGTGGCACAATATAATGAAAAGTGAGTTCCATAATGGATTTGGATGAGTTCCAAAGTTAAGACATTGTGACAGATACTTCAACAAAAGGCTAAGTATATGACTGCTATTATAGCAGCAAAAGAGGACATTTGTGTCAAGTAGTTTGTTATCAAACTAGGTGTAGTTCACAGCGGGATAATACTATGAAGATATATTGTGCGACAATATTATCAACATGTTTTAACCCCAAAGAACTAAAGGTCACACCGAAAGACCAAATTATACAAAGCCATCTCATTAGAGAATGAGTGATGCATAGAGACGCAAAGACATGCAATTACACACGGACCTGGAAGTGTCAGATCCGGAGATCAGTTGACCACTAGCAATCGTGTACATGCAACACCGGAAAGCCATAGGTGTTGAATACACAAAGGTTTGAAACTAGATTATTGACTCTAGTGCAAGTGGGAGACTGTTGGAGATATGCCCTAGAGGCAATAATAAATATAGTTATTATTATATCTTTGTGTTTATGATAAATGTTTATATTCATGCTATAATAGTATTAACAAGGAAACATTAATACTTGTGTGAATTGTAAACTTAAATTGAAGTCCCTAGTATAGCCTCTATACTTCACTAGCTTGTTGGTTAATAGATGATTGTGGTTTCCCTATCATGAACATTGAGATGTTATTAACAACAAGATCATATCGTTAGGAGAATGATATGGTGGACATACTCCTATAGTTAAGCGTAGCATAAAGATCAAGTCATTTTAATAGTTCAATTGCTATATGCTTTCTGATACATAGTTATCTAATTCCTTCGACCATGAGATCATGCATATCACCTTTGCCGGATGGATGCTTTGATGTCATCAAACACCACACCGTAACAGGGTGGCTATAAAGGTGGCATTGAGTGTTCGGAAAGTATTGGTTGAAACACATGGATCAAGAGTGGGATTTGTCCATCCATATGACGGATAGATATACTCTGGGCCCTCTCGGTGTAATGTCATCCAATGAGCTTGCAAGCATGTGACTGGCTCACAATGGATCACATATCACGGGAACGAGAAAAGAGTACTTATCAGTAACGAGGTTGAACTAGGTATGCAGAGATACCGACGATCATAACCTTGGATAAGTAACATATCGTGAGACAAAGGGAAATTGGTATCGTATGTAAGTGGTTCATTCGATCGCAATGTAATCGTAGAAATATGTGGGAGCCATATGAATTTCCAGATTCCTCTATTGGTTATTGTTCGGAGAAGTGTCTCGATCATGTCCGCATAATTGACGAACCGTAGGGAGACACACTTAAGGATTCGACGTTGTTTGAGTAGTTATGGTATTATGAGAAAGAGACCGAATGTTGTTCGGAGTCTCGGATGGGATCCGGGATATCACGAGGTGATCCGGAATGGTCCAGAGAATAAGATTCATATAAGGAAAGTCCCGTTTCGGAGTTGGGGAATGGTTCCGGTGTTTTCATCGGGAACATTCTAGAAGGTCCCGGAATGTCCGGCACTCCGGAGGGGGAAGGGTACATGAATGTGTCATTGTAAGTTGGAATGATTGCATCATGTACTAGGTGTTCTTGCTGTCCAAAATAAAGGGTTTATTTAAATCCTAAATTGAAAAAGTCAAACGGCTAGTTTGAAAGTCAAACGGCAATTTTGGGAAGTGGGAAAAGAGGAGGAGGTGAAGCCGAGTTGGGGAGGGAGTCCTCCCCAAGCCGGCGCCCCACCCAAGCCGAGTTGGGGAGGGACTCCACTCCCTCCTAGCACACACAAGTTCCTATCCTCTAAACTAAACCCTAGCCCTAAACCCCGGTTTAGAGCTATTTCGGTTTAGAGCTTCTAATTGCACTAGCCTTCAGATTAGAGCCTTCTAATTGGTGTGTCTAATTACTAGACCACTAATAGCCTCTCTCATACTCCACCATACTCGCACCGGCTTAAGGCGAAGCCCTGCGGGATTTCCCCTCTACTTCCGGTACCACGCCGTTGTGCTGCCGGAATCACGAGGAGAGTGCTACAACCTCCGCTGCCTGCTGGAACAAGGGAGAGGAAGGTCTTCGTCGAGTACCGAACGTGTGACCGACTGCGGGAGCGCTGCGGGAACGCGGCGCTGGAAGGATCGTCTACGCGATCTTGAGATCGGAAAGAGTACGACTACATCACCCACGAGAATCTGCTCTCGTTAACCGCTTTGGAATCTTCGAGGGTAAGTTATTCCATCGACTCGTTGCTACAATCTAGTAGATAGATCTTGGCTTGTTTGTTTGTATGCGGTAGAAAATTTTTGTTTTCCATGCTACGAACCCCTACAGCACCGTGTTCCAAAAGTCCATGTTTGTCTTGTTTATGATTTTATGTTGGTAGTGGGTGACACATAAGGGCCACTTGAGCTGGTTTCATTTTTTTATTTTTGATGAATTTCCCATTGTTGGGGTTCGGGGGGTGGGCAAAATTGGCAAACCCGCTGGCGCGTGCTGGCATGTGAGGTCCATTACAACATTGAACCTAGGACCTTGCCCAGCCTAGTTACCCCATGGGGTACCCCAAAACATTTTTTCCAAAAAATCCAGGGCCATTTCTAGGGTACCTACAATTAGAAACCGCAATTACCAGGGCGTAACTCGGAAAAAATACAGCATATGCTTGTACCACGATATGAGTACCAACCTCCTGGGAATGTCAGACCGCCACGATGTAGCATGCGTGTAAATTGCCTCGGGGCCTAGGGCGCGCTCAATTCTCGCACCTCCTTTTCAGAATCGCCGGTTTTTCGGAGTCGGTAAATGGAAACTCAGGATTTCTCCATGGAACCCTGGAATCTCTAGTTGGAGAAGTTTCTTAGAATGCCGAGAGAGAGCTAGGTGCCGGGATTGGAATCAATCCGCACAGTGGATCCATGTTCTAGGTAGTGAGGGGAGGTCTAGGGTTGCAAGCCATGTTAACTCCTACTCGATATCCATCCAGGGGGTGTGCCGTATGCCAAAAGTACAGGTTTGTCTTGTATATAACTTTATGTTGGTAGTGTGTGACACACAAGGTCTACTAGAGTTGTTTTAATTTTTTTGATTTTTCATGAATTTCCCATTGCCGGGGTTCAGTGGGTGGGCAAAATCGGCAAAACCGCCGGCACACGCAGGCACGCGAGGTCCATTGCAACCTTGAACCTAGGCACTTTCCCAGACTAGGTACCCTATGGGGCACCCTAAAACATTTTTCCAGAAAATCCAGGGCCATTTCTAGGGTACCTACAGTTAGAGACCGCAATTAACGGGCGTAACTCAGAAAAAATACAGTATATGCTTGCACCACGAGATGAGTACCAATGTCCCGGGGATGGCGGTCCACAACTACGTAGCATGCATATGAATTGCCTCAGGGCCTAGGGCACGCTCAATTCTTGCACCCCCTTTTCAGAATCACCGGTTTTTCGGAGTCGGTAAATGGAAACTCAGGATTTGTCCATGGAACCCTGGAATCTCTAGTTGGATAAGTTGCTTAGAATGCCGAGATGGAGCTAGGTGCCGGGTTTGGGCTCAATCCAGGCAGTGGATCCACGTTCTGGGCACTGAGGGGGAGGTCTAGGGTTGAAAGCCATGTTAACCCCTACTCGATAGCCATTCGGGGGTTGCGCCGTGTGCCAAAAGTACCGGTTTTTTTGTTTATGATTTTATGTTGATAGTGGGTGACAGACAAGGGCTACTCGACCTTGTTTCATATTTTTTTGATTTTTGATGCATATCCCATTGTCGGGGTTCATGGGTGGGTAAAATCTATAAACCCGCCGGCGCGTGCAGGCACGCGATGTCCATTGCAACCTTGCACCTAGGCACTTTCCCAGCCTAGGTACCACATGGGGCACCCCAAAACATTTTTTCCAGAAAATCCAGGGCCATTTATAGGGTACCTACAATTAGAAACCGCAATTACCGGGGCCTAACTCGGGAAAAATACAATATATGCTTATACCACGAGATGAGTACCAAACTCTCGAGGATGGCTGTCCGCAACGATGTAGCATGCGTGTAAATTTCCTCGGGGCCTAGGGCGTGCTCAATTCTCACACCTCCTTTGCAGAATACCCGTTTTTTTGGAGTCAGCTAATGGAAACTCTGGATTTCTCCATGGAACCCTAGAATCTCTAGTTGGAGAAGTTGCTTACAATGCCAAGAGGGAGCTAGGTGCGGTCTTTGGGCTCATTCCACGCAGTGGATCTACGTTCTGGGCAGTGAGGAGGATGTATAGGGTTGAAAGCAATGTTAACTCCTACTCGATAGCCATCTGGGGGTACGCCATGTGCCAAAAGTCCCGGTTTGTCTTGTTTATGATTTTATGCTGGTAGTGGGTGACACATAAGGGCTACTCGAGCTTGTATCATATTATTTTGATTTTTGATGAATTTCCCATTGCCGAGGTTCGGGGGGTGGGCAAAATCGGTAAACCCGCTGGCGCACGCAGGCACGCGAGGTCCATTGCAACCTTGAACCTAGGCACTTGCCCAGCCTAGGTACCCCATGGGGCACCCCAAAACATTTTTTCCAGAAAATACAAGGCCATTTCTAGGGTACCTAGAGTTAGAAACCGCAATTACCGCGACGTAACTCGGGAAAAATAAAGTAAATGCTTGCACTACGAGATGAGTACCAACCTCCTGGGATGGCGGTCTGCCACGATGTAGCATGCGTGTAAATTGCCGGGGTTCGGGGTGGGCAAAATTGGCAAACCCTCCGGCATGCGCAGGCACGTGAGGTCCATTGCAACTTTGTACCTAGGCAATTGCCCAGCCTAGGTACCCTATGGGTCACCCCAAAACATTTTTTCCAGAAAATCCAGGGCCATTTCTAGGGTACCTACAGTTAGAAACCGTAATTACCGATGAGTAACTCAGGAAAATAGAGTATATGCTTGCACCACGATATGAGTACCAACCTCCTTTTTAGAATCGCCGGTTTTTCAGAGTCGGTAAATGGAAACTCAAGATTTCTCCATGGAACCCTGGAATCTCTTGTTGGAGAAGTTGCTTAGAATGCCGAGATGGAACTAGGTGTCGGGTTTGGGCTCAATCCGCGCAGTGGATCCACGTTCTGGGCAGCGAGCGGAAGGTCTACGGTTGAAAGCCATGTTAACTCCTACTCGATAGCTATCTAGGGGGTGCACCGTGTGCCAAAAGTCCCGGTTTGTCTTGTTTATGATTTTATGTTGGTAGTGGGTGACACATAAGGGCTACTCGAGCTGGTTTCATATTTTTTGATTTTTGATGAATTTCCCATTGCTCGGGTTTGGGGTGTGGGCAAAATTGGCAAACCCGCCGGCGCGCGCAGGCATGCGAGGTCCATTGCAACCTTGAACCTAGGAACTTGCCCAGCCTAGTTACCCCATGGGGTACCCCAAAACATTTTTTCCAAAAAATCCAGGGCCATTTATAGGGTACCTATAGTTAGAAACCTCAATTACCAGGGCGTAACTCGGGAAAAATACGAGATGAGTACCAACCTCCTGGGGATGGCGGTCTTCCACGACATAGCATTCGTGTATGTTGCCTCGGGGCCTAGGGCGCGCTCAATTCTCTCACCTCCTTTGCAAAATCGCTGGTTTTTCGGAGTCGTTAAATGGAAACTCTAGATTTCTCCATGGAACCCAGGAATCTCTAGTTGCATAAGTTGCTTAGAATGCTCAGATGGAGCTAGTTGCCGGGTTTGGGCTCAATCCGCGTTCTGGGCAGTGAGGGGGATGTTCGGGGGGTGCGCTGTGTGCCAAAAGTCCCGGTTTTTCTTGTTTATGATTATATGTTGGTAGTGGGTGACACACAAGGGCTACTCGAGCTTGTTTCATATTTTTTTTTATTTTTGATGAATTTCCCATTGCCGGGGTCCAGGCTCAATTCGCGTACCTCCTTTGCAGAATCGTCGGTTTTTCAGAGTCGGCTAATGGAAACTCTGGATTTCTCCATGGAACCCTAGAATCTCTAGTTGGATACGTTGCTTAGAATGCCGAGAGGGAGCTAGGTGCCGGATTTGGGCTCATTCCGTGCAATGGATCCACGTTCTAGGAAGTGAGGGGGAGGTATAGGGTTGAAAGCCATGTTAACTCCTACTCGATAGCCATCCTGGGGGTGCACATGTGTGCCAAAAGTCCCGGTTTTCTTGTTTATGATTTTATGTTGGTAGTGGGTGACATATAAGGGCTACTCGATCTTGTTTCATATTTTTTTGATTTTTGATGAATTTCCCATTGTCAGGATTTGGGGGGTGGGCAAAATCAGCAAACCCACCCGCGCACGCAGGCACGCGAGGTCCATTGCAACCTTGAACCTAGGCACTTGCCCAGCCTAGGTACCCCATGGGGTACCCCAAAACATTTTTTCCAAAAAATACAGGGCCATTTCTAGGATACCTACAGTTAGAAACCGCAATTACCGCGGCGTAACTCGGGAAAACTACAGTATATGATTGCACCACGAGATGAGTACCAACCTCCCGGGGATGGCGGTCCGCCACGATGTAGCATGCGTGTAAATTGTCTTGGGGCCTAGGGCGCTCTCAATTCTTGCACCTTCATTGCAGAATAGCGGGTTTTTCGGAGTCGGTAAATGGAAACTCTAGATTTCTCCATGGAACCATGGAATACTCTAGTTGGAGGAGTTGCTTAGAATGCCGAGAGGGAGCTAGGTGCCGGGTTTGGGCTCAATCCGCATAGTGGATCCATGTTATGGGCAGTGAGGGGGAGGTCTAGGGTTGAAAGCCATGTTAACTCCTACTCGATAGCCACCCGGGGGGCGCCATGTGCCCAAAGTCCCGGTTTGTCTTGTTTATGATTTTATGTTGGTAGTGGGTGACACACAAGGGCTATTCGAGCTGTTTTCATATTTTTGGATTTTTGATGAATTTCCCATTGCCGGGGTTCGGTGGGTGGGCAAAATTGGCAAACCTGTCGGCACACGCAGGCACGTGACGTCCATTGCAACCTTGTACCTAGGCAATTGCCTAGCCTAGGTACCCCATGGGGCACCCAAAACATTTTTTCCAGAAAATCCATGGCCATTTCTAGGGTACCTACAGTTAGAAACCATATATGCTTGCAGTATATGCAGCACGAGATGAGTACCAACCTCCTTGGGGCACGAGATGAGTACCAACCTCCTTGGGCCCTAGAGCGCGCTCAATTCTCGGACCTCCTTTTCAGAATTGCCAGTTTTTTGGAGTCGGTAAATGGAAATTAAGGATTTATCCATGGAACCCTGGAATCTCTAGTTGGAGAAGTTGCTTAGAATACCGAGAGGGAGCTAGGTGCCGGGTTTGGGATCAATCCACGCAGTGCATCCATGTTCTGGGCGGTGAGGGAGAGGTCTAGGGTTGAAAGCCATGTTAACTCCTACTCGATAGCCATCCGGGGGGTGTGCCGTGTGTCAAAAGTCCCGGTTTGTCTTGTTTATGATTTTATGGTGGGAGTGGGTGACACACAAGGGCAACTCGAGCTGTTTTCATATTTTTATTTATTTTTTATGAATTTCCCATTGCCGGGGTTCGGGGGGTGCGCAAAATTGTCAAACCCGCCAGCGCGAGTAGGCACGCGAGGTCCATTACAACCTTGCACCTAGGAACTTGACTAGCCTAGGTACCCCATGGGGCACCCCAAAATATTTCTTCCAGAAAATCGAGGGCCATTTCTAGGGTACCTAAACTTAGAAATCGCAATTACCGGGTGTAACTCGGGAAAAATACAGTATATGTTTGCACGAAGAGGTGAGTACCAACCTCCCGGGATGGCGGTCCGCCATGATGTAGCATGCGTGTAAATTGCCTCGGGGCCTAGGGCGCGCTCAATTCTCGCACCTCCTTTGTAGAATTACAGGTTTTTCAGAGTCGGTAAATGGAAACTCTATATTTCTCCATGGAACCCTACAATCTCTAGTTGGAGAAGTTGCTTAGAATGCCGAGAGGGATATAGGTGCCGAGTTTGGGCTCAATCCGCGCAGTGGATCCATGTTCTGGGCAGTGAGCGGAAGGTCTATGATTGAAAGCCATGTTAACTCCTACTCGGTAGCCATCCGGGGGGGGGGGGGTGCACCGTGTGCCAAAAGTCCCGGTTTGTCTTGTTTATGATTTGATGCTGGTAGTGGGTGACACATAAGGGCTACTCGAGTTGGTTTCATATTTTTTTGATTTTTGATGAATTTCCCATTTCCGGGGTTCAGGGGGTGGGCAAAATCGGCAAACCCGCCGGCGCGCGCAGGCACACGAGATCTATTGTAACCTTGCACCTAGGAACTTTCCTAGCCTAGGTACCCCATGGGGCACCCCAAAATATTTTTTCCAAAAAATCCAGGGCCATTTCTAGAGTACCTAAACTTAGAAATCACAATTACTGGGGTGTAACTCGGGGAAAATACAGTATATGTTTCCTCCAACAGATGAGTACCAATCTCCTGGGATGATGGTCCGCCACGACGTAGCATGCGTGTAAATTGCCTCGGGGCCTAGGGGGCGCTCAATTCTCGCACCTCCTTTGCAGAATCGCAGGTTTTTCGGAGTCGGTAAATGGAAACTCTGGATTTCTCCATGGAACCCTAGAATCTCTAGTTGGAGAAGTTGCTTAGAATGCCAAGAGGGATATAGGTGCTAGGTTTGGGCTCAATCCGCGAAGTGGATCCGTGTTCTAGGCAGTGAGGGGGAGGTCAAGGGTTGAATGCCATGTTAACTCCTACTCGATAGCCATCCGGGGGGTGCGTCGTGTGCCAATAGTCCCGGTTTGTCTTGTTTATGATTTTATGTTGGTAGTGAGTGACACACAAGGGCTACTCGAGCTGGTTTCATATTTTTTGAATTTTGATGAATTTCCCATTGCCGTGGTTCTGGGGGTGGGCAAACTCCGCAAACCCACCGGCGCGCGCAGGCACACGAGGTCCATTGCAGCCTTGAACCTAGGCACTTGCCCAACCTAGGTACCCGATGGGGCACCCCAAAATATTTTTTCCAGAAAATCCAGGGCCATTTCTGGGGTACCTAAACTTAGAAATCGCAATTACCAGGGTGTAAATCGGGAAAAATACAGTATATGCTTGAACCAAGAGATGAGTACCAACCTCCCGGGATGGCGGTCCGCCACGACGTAGCATGCATGTAAATTTCCTCGGGGCCTAGGGCGCGCTCAATTCTCGCACCTCCTTTGCAGAATCGCGGGTATTTCCGGAGTCGGTAAATGGAAACTCTAGATTTCTCTATAAAACCCTAGAATATCTAGTTGGTGGAGTTGCTTTGAATGCCGATAGGGAGCTAGGTGTCGGGTTTGGGCTAAATCTGCACAGTGGATCCATGTTCTGGGCAGTGAGGGGGAGATCTAGGGTTGAAAGCCATGTTAACTCCTACTCGATAGCCATCCTAGAGGTGCGCCGTGTCCACAAAAGTCTTGGTTTTTCTTGTTTATGATTTTAGTTTGGTAGTGGGTCACACACAAGGGCTTTTCGAGCTGGTTTCATATTTTTTTGATTTTTGATGAATTTCCCATTGCCGGGGTTCGGGGGGTGGGAAAAATTGGCAAATCCGCCGACGCATGCAGGCACGCGAGGTCCATTGCAACCTTGCGCTAGGAACTTTCCTAGACTATGTACCCCGTGGGGCACCCAAAAACATTTTTTCCATAAAATCTAGGTCCATTTCTAGGGTATGTACAGTTAGAAACCGCAATTACCAGGGCGTAACTCGGGAAAAATATAATATAAGCTTGCACACAGAGATGAGTACAAACCTCCCAGGGATGGCAGTCCGCCACGACGTAACATGCGTGTAAATTGCCTTGGATCCTAGGGCACGCTCAATTCTTGCACCTCCTTTGCAGAATCGCGGGTTTTTCGGAGTCGGTAAATGGAAACTCTAGATTCCTCCACGCAACCCTGGAATCTCTAGTCGGAGAAGTTGCTTATCATGTCAAGAGGGAGCTAGGTGCCGTGTTTTGGATCAATCCGCGCAGTGGATCCATGTTCTGGGGAGTGAGGGGAGGTCTAGGGTTGAAAGCCATGTTAACTCCTACTCGATAGCCATCCGGGGGGTGTGCTGTCTGCCCAAAGTCCCGGTTTTTCTTGTTTATGATTTTATGTTGGTAGTGGGTGACACAAAATGGATACTCGAGATGGTTTCATATGTTTGTTTGATTTTTTATGAATTTCCCATCGCCGTGGTTCGGGGGTGGGCAAAATCAGCAAACCCGCCAGCGCGCACAGGCACGCGAGGTCCATTGCAACCTTGAACCTAGGCACTTGCACAGCCTAGGTACCCCATGGGGCACCCCAAAACATTTTTTCCAAAATATCCATGGCCATTTCTAGGGTACCTACAGTTAGAAACCGCAATTACTTGGGTGTAACTCGGAAAAAATCCAGTATATGCTTGCACCACGAGATGAGTACCAACCTCCCGGGGACGGCGGTATGCCACGACTTAGCATGCGTTTAAATTGCCTCAGGGCCTAGGGCACGCTCAATTTGTGCACCTCCTTGACATAATCGCTTGTTTTTCGGAGTCGGTAAATAGAAACTCTAGATTTCTCCATGGAACCCTAGAATCTCTAGTTGGAGAAGTTTCTTAGAATGCCGAGCGGGAGCTAGGTGCCGGGTTTGGGCTCAATCCGCAATGTGGATCCACATTCTGAGCAGTGAGGGGGAGGTCTAGGGTTGAAAGCCATGTTAACTCCTACTCGATAGCCATCCGGGGGGGGGGGGGGTGCGCCATGTGCCAAAAGTCCCGGTTTGTCTTGTTAATGTTTTTATTTTGGTAGTGGGTGACACACAAGGGTACTCGAGCTGGTTTCTAATTTTTTTGATTTTTGATTAATTTCCCATTGCCGGGGTTCAGATGGTGGGCAACAGCTGCAAACCAGCCGGCGCGCGCAGGCACGCGAGTTCCATTGCAACCTTGCACCTAGGCACTTTCCTAGCCTAGGTACCCCATGGGGCAACGCAAAATAATTTTACCAGAAAATCAAGGGCCATTTATAGGGTACCTACAGTATATGCTTGCACCATGATATGAGTACCAACCTCCCTGGGATGGCGGTCTGCCACGACATAGCATGCATGTAAATTGCCCCGGGGCCTAGGGCACGCTCAATTCTCGCACCTCCTTTGTAGAACCGTAGTTCGGAGTCGGTAAATGGAAACTCAGGATTTCTCCATGGAACCCTGGAATCTCTAGTTGGAGAAGTTTCTTAGAATGCCGAGAGAGAGAGCTAGGTGCCGAATTTGGGCTCAATCTGCACAGTGGATCCACATTCTGGGCAGTGAGGGCGAGGTCTATGGTTGAAAGCCATGTTAACTCCTACTCGATAGCCATCCGGGGGGTGCGCCGTTCGAAAAGTCTCGGTTTGTCTTGTTTATGATTTTATGTTGGTAGTGGGTGACACACAAGGGCTACTCGAGCTGGTTTCATATTTTTTTAATTTTTGATGAATTTCCCATTGCAGGGATTCTGGGGTGGGCAAACTCGGCAAACCCGTCGGCGCGCGCAGGCACGCGAGGTCCATTGCAACCTTGAACCTAGGCACTTGCCCAGCCTAGGTACCCCATGGGGCACCCCAAAACATTTTTTCCAGAATATCCAAGGGCATTTGTAGGGAACCTACAGTTAGAAACCGCAATTACCTGGGCATAACTCGGGAAAAATACAGTATAGGCTCGCACAACGAGAGGAGTACCAACTTCCCGGGGATGGCGGTCCGCCATGAAGTAGCATGCATGTAAATTGCCTCGGGGCCTAGCGCGCACTCAATTCTCGCACCTCCTTTGCAGAATCGCCGGTTTTTCTGAGTCGGTAAATGGAAACTCTGGATTTCTCCATCGAACCCTGGAATCTCTAGTCGGAGAAGTTTCTAAGAATGCAAAGAGGGAGCTAGGTGCCGGGTTTGGGATCAATCCGCGCAGTGGATCCATGTTCTGGGGAGTGATGGGAGGTCTAGGGTTGAAACCCATGTTAACTCTTACTCGATAGCCATCCGGGGGAGGTGGGTGCGCGTGTGCCAAAAGTACCGGTTTGTCGTGTTTATGTTTTTATGTTGGTAGTGGGTGACACACAAGGGCTACTCAAGCTGGTTTCCTATTTGTCTGATTTTTGATGAATTTCCCATTGCCGGGGTTCGGGGGGTGGGCAACATCGGCAAACCCGCCGGTGGGTGCAGGCACGCGAGGTCCATTGCAACCTTGCACCTAGGTACTTTCCTGGCCTAGGTACCCCATGGGGCCCCTGAAATATTTTTTCCAGAAAATCGAGGGCCATTTCTAGGGTACCTACAGTATATGCTTGCACCAAGAGATTAGTACCAACCTCCCGAGATGGCTTTCTGCCATGGCGTAGCATGCATGTAAATTGCCTCGGGGCCTAGGGCGTGCTCAATTCTCACACCTCCTTTGCAGAATCGTAGGTTTTTCGGAGTCGGTAAATGGAAACTCAGGATTTCTCCATGGAACCCTGGAATCTCTAATTGGAGAAGTTTCTTAGAATGCCGAGAGAGAGCTAGGTGCCGAGTTTGGGCTCAATCCGCATAGTGGATCCACATTCTGGGCAGTCAGGGCGAGGTCTATGGTTGAATTCCATGTTAACTCCTACTCGATAGCCATCCGGGGGTGCGTCGTGCCAAAAGTCCCGGTTTGTCTTGTTTATGATTTTATGTTGGTAGTGGGTGACACACAAGGGCTACTCTAGTTGGTTTCATATTTTTTTGATTTTTGATGAATTTCCCATTATAGGGATTCTTGGGTGGGCAAACTCGGCAAACCCGTCGATGCGCGCAGGGACGCGAGGTCCATTGCAACCTTGAACCTAGGCACTTGCCCAGCCTAGATACCCCATGGGGCACCCCAAAACATTTTTTCCAGAAAATCCAGGGCCATTTGTAGGGTACCTACAGTTAGAAACCGCAATTACCGGGGAATAACTCGGGAAAAATACAGTATACGCTCGCACCACGATATGAGTACCAACTTCCTGGGGATGGCGGTCCGCCACGACGTAGCATGCATGTAAATTTCCTCGGGGCCTAGGGTGCGCTCAATTCTCGCACCTCCTTTGCAGAATCGCCGGTTTTTCAGAGTTGGTAAATGGAAACTCTGGATTTCTCCATGGAATCCTCGAATCTCTAGTTGGAGAAGTTTCTTAGAATGCCGAGAGGGAGCTAGGTGTCGGGTTTGGGATCAATCCACGCAGTGGATCCACGTTCTGGGCAGTGAGGGGGGTCTACGCTTGAAAGCCATGCTACCTCCTACTAGATAACCATCCTGGGGGTGCGCCGTGTGCCAAAAGTCTTGGTTTGCCTTGTTTATGATTTTATGTTGGTAGTGGGTGACAGACAAGGGCCACTCGAGCTGGTTTCATATTTTTTTTGATTTTTGATGAATTTCCCATTGACGGGGTTAGGGGCGTGGGCAAAATCGGCAAACCCACCGGCGCGTGCAAGCATGAGAGGTCCATTCCAACCTTGCACCTAGGCACTTTCCTAGCCTAGGTACCCCATGGGGACCCGAAAAATATTTTTTCCAAAAAATCCAGGGCCATTTCTAGGGTACCTACAGTATATGCTTGCACCAAGAGATGAGTACCAACCTCCCAAGATGGCGGTTTTCCACGACGTAGCATGCATGTAAATTGCCTCGGGGCCTAGGGGGTGATCAATTCTCGCACCTCCTTTGCAGAATCGCGGGTTTTTCGGAGTCGGTAAATGGAAACTCTGGATTTCTCCATGGAACCCTGGAATCTCTATTCAGAGAAGTTTCTTAGAATGCCAAGAGGGAGCTAGGTGCCGGGTTTGGGATCAATCCGCGCAGTGGATCCACGTTCTGGGGAGTAAGGGGAGGTCTAGGGTTGAATGCCATGTTAACTCCTAGTCGATAGCCATCCGGGGGGTGCGCCTTGTGCCCAAAGTCCCGGTTTTTCTTGTATATGATTTTATGTTGGTAGTGGGTGACACAAAAGGGCTACTCGAGCTGGTTTCATAATTTTTTTTTTTGATTTTTTATGAATTTCCCATTGCCGAGGTTCGGGGGGTGGCTAAAATCGGCAAACCCGCCGGCACGCGAGGTCCATTGAAACCTTGAACCTAGGCACTTTCCCAGCCTAGGTACCCCATGGGGCACCCCAAAACATTTTTTCCAAAATATCCCGGGCCATTTCTAGGGTACCTACAGTTAGAAACCGCAATTACTGGGGCGTAACTCTGGAAAAATAGAGTATATGCTTGCACCACGAGATGAGTAATAACCTCCCGGGGATGGCGGTACACCACGACTTAGCATGCGTGTAAATTGCCTCGGGGCCTAGGGCACGCTCAATTCTCGCACCTCCTTTGTAGAATCGCTAGTTTTTCGGAGTCGGTAAATGGAAACTCTAGATTTCTCCATGGAACCCTAGAATCTCTAGTTGGATAAGTTGCTTAGAATGCCGAGAGTGAGCTAGGTGCCGGGTTTGGGATCAATCCGCGCAGTGGATCCATGTTCTGGGTAGTGAGGGGGGAGGTCTAGGGTTGAAAGCCATGTTAACTCCTACTCGATAGCCATCCAGGGGTGCGCCGTGTGCCACAAGTCCTGGTTTTTCTTGTTTATGTTTTTATGTTGGTAGTGGGAGCCACACAAGGGCTACTCAAGCTGGTTTCATATTTTTTTATTTCTGATGAATTTCCCATTGCCGGTGTTCGGGGGGTGGGCAACATCGGCGAACCCGCCAGCACGTGCAAGCACGCGAGGTCCACTACAACCTTGAAACTAGGCACTTTCCTATCCTAGGTATCCCATGGGGCACCCCAAACATTTTTTCCAGAAAATCCAGGGCCATTTATAGGGTACCTACAGTTAGAAACCGCAATTACCAGGGCGTAACTCGGGAAAAATATAGTATATGCTTGAACGAAGAGATGAGTACCAACCTCCCTGGGATGGTGGTCTTCCACGATGTAGCATGAGTGTAAATTGCCTCGGGGCCTTGGGCGCGCTCAATTCTCGCACCTGCTTTGCAGAATCGCAGGTTTTTCGGAGTCGGTAAATGGAAACTCTGGATTTCTACATTGTACACTGGAATCTCTACTTGGATAAATTTCTTAGAATGCCGAAAGGGAGCTAGGTGCCGGGTTTGGGCTCAATCCGCGCAGTGGATCCACGTTGTAGGAAGTGAGGGGGAGGTCTAGGGTTGAAAGCCATGTTAACTCCTACTCGATAGCCATCCGGGGGGGGGGGTGCGCCGTGTGCCAAGAGTCCCGGTTTGTCTTGTTTATGATTTCATGTCGTTAGTGGGTGACACAAAGGGCTAGTCTAGGTGGTTTCATATTTTTTTGATATTTGATGAATTTCCCATTGCCGGGGTTCGGGGGTGAGAAAAATAGGCAAACCTGCCAGCGCGTGCAAGCACGCGAGGTCCACTGCAACCTTGAAACTAGGCACTTGCCTATCCTAGATACCCCATGGGGCACCCCAAAACATTTTTTCCAGAATATCCAGGGCCATTTATAGGGTACCTACAGTTAGAAACCACAATTACCAGGGCATAACTCGGGAAAAATATAGTATATGCTTGCACGAAGAGATGAGTACCAACCTCCCTGGGATGGTGGTCTGCCACGACGTAGCATGAGTGTAAATTGCCTCGGGGCCTTGGGCACGCTCAATTCTCGCACCTCCTTTGCAGAATCGCAAGTTTTTCGGAGTCGGTAAATGGAAACTCTGGACTTCTACATTGTACCCTGGAATCTCTACTTGGATAAATTGCTTAGAATGCCGAGAGGGAGCTAGGTGCCGGGTTTGGGCTCAATCCGCGCAGTGGATCCACGTTTTGGGCAGTGAGGGGGAGGTCTAGGGTTGAAAGCCATGTTAACTCCTACTCGATAGCCATCCTGGGGGCTACGCCGTGTGCCAAAAGTCTCGGTTTGTCTTGTTTATGATTTTATGTTGGTAGTGGGTGACACAAAGGGGTAGTCGAGCTGGTTTCATATTTTTTTGATTTTTGATGAATTTCGCATTGCTGGGGTTCGCGGGATGGGCAAAATCGGCAAACCCGCCGGCACGTGCAGACACTCGAGGTCCATTGCAACCTTGAACCTAGACACTTTCCTAGCCTAGGTACCCCATGGGGCACCCCAAAACATTTTTTCCATAATATCCATGGCCATTTCTAGGGTACCTACAGTTAGAAACCGCAATTACCGGGCGTAACTAGGAAAAAATATAGTATATGCTTGCACCACGATATGAGTACCAACCTCCCAGGGATGGCGGTCTGCCACGACGTATAATGCGTGTAAATTACCTCGGGGCCTAGGGCGCGCTCAATTCTCGCACCTCCTTTGCAGAATCGCATGTTTTTCGGAGTCGGTAAATGGAAACTCTGGATTTCTCCATTGTACCCTAGAATCTCTAGTTGGAGAAATTGCGTAGAATGCCAAGAGGGAGCTAGGTGTCGGGTTTGGGCTCAATCCGCGCAGTGGATCCACGTTATGGGCAGTGAGGGGGAGGTCTATGGTTGAAAGCCATGTTAACTCCTACTCGATAGCCATCCTAGGGGCTGTGCCGTGTGCTAAAAGTCTTGGTTTGTCTTGTTTATGATTTTATGTTGGTAGTGGGTGACACACAAGGGCCACACGAGCTGGTTTCATATTTTCTTAATTTCTAATTAATTTCCCATTGCCAGGGTTCGCGGGGTGGGAAAAATCGGCAAACCGCTGGCACACACAGGCACGCGAGGTCGATTACAACCTTGAACCTAGGCACTTGTCTAGACTATGTACCCCATGGGGCACCCCAAAACATTTTTTCCACAAAATCTAGGGCCATTTCTATGGTATCTACAGTTAGAAACCACAATTACCGGGGCGTAACTCAGGAAAAATACAATATATGCTTGCACCAAGATATGAGTACCAACCTCCCGGGGATGGCAGTCCGCCACGACATAGCATGCGTGTAAATTGCCTTGGGGCCTAGGGAACGCTCAATTCTCGCACCTCCTTTGCAGAATCGCAGGTTTTTCGGAGTCGATAAATGGAAACTCTGGATTTCTCCGTTGAACCCTGGAATTTCTAGTTGGAGAAGTTTCTTAGAATGCCGAGAGGGAGCTAGGTGCCGGGTTTGGGATCAATCCGCGCAGTGGGTCCATGTTCTAGGCAGTGAGGGGGAGGTCTAGAGTTGAAAGCCATGTTAACTCCTACTCGATAGCCATCCGGGGGGGTGCGCCTTGTGCCAAAAGGCCTAGTTTGTCTTGTTTATGATTTTATGTTGGTAGTGGGTGACAAAAAAGGGATACTTGAGCTAGTTTCATATTTTTTTGATTTTTGATGAATTTCACATTGCCGGGGTTCGGGGGGTGGGCAAAATCGGCAAACCCGCCGACGCACGCAAGCATGCGAGGTCCATTGCAACCTTGAACCTAGGCACTTACCTAGTCTAGGTACCCCATGGGGCACCCCAAAACATTTTTTCCAAAATATCTAGGGCCATTTCTGGGGTACTTACAATTAGAAATCGCAATTACCGGAGCATAACTCGGGAAAAATACAGTATATGCTTGCACCACAAGATGAGTACCAACCTTCCAGGGATGGCGGTCCACCACGAAGTAGCATGCGTGTAAATTTCCACGGGCCTAGGGCACGCTCAATTCTCGTATCTCCTTTGTAGAATCGTCGGTTTTTTGGGGTCGGTAAATGGAAACTCTAGATTTCTCCATGGAACCCAGGAATCTCTAGTTGGAGAAGTTACTTAGAATGCCGAGAGAGAGCTAGGTGCCGGGTTTGGGCTCAATCAGCACAGTGGATCCATGTTCTGGGCAGTGAGGAGGAGGTCTAGGGTTGAAAGCCATGTCAACTCCTACTCGATAGCCATCCGGGGGTGTGCCGTGTGCCAAAAGTCCCGGTTTGTCTTGTTTATGATTTCATGGTGGTAGTAGGTGACACACAATGACTACTCGAGCTGGATTCATTTTTTTTATTTTTGATGAATTTCCCATTGTCGGGGTTTGGGGGGTTGGTAAAATCGGCAAAACCGCAGGCGCGTGCAGGCACGCGACGTCCATTGAAACCTTGAACATAGGCACTTTCCAAGCCTAGGTACCCCATAGGGCAACCCAAAACATTTTTTCCAGAAAATCCAGGACCATTTCTAGGCTACCTATGGTTAGAAACCGCAATTACCAGGGCGTAACTCGGGTAGAATACAGTATATGCTTGCACCAAGAGATGAGTACCAACCTCCCGGAGATGGCGGTCCGCCACGATGTAGCGTGTGTATAAATTGTCTCGGGGTCTAGGGCACGCTCAATTCCGGCACCTCCTTTGTAGAATCATCGGTTTTTCGGAGTCGGTAAATGGAAAATATAGATTTCTCCATGGAACACTGGAATCTCTAGTTGGAGAAGTTGCTTAGAATGCCGAGAGGGAGCTAGGTGCCAGGTTTGGGCTCAATCTGTCTAGTGGATCCATGTTCTGGGAAGTGAGGGGGAGCTCTAGGGTTGAAAGCCATGTTAACTCCTACTCGATAGCCATCCTGAGGTTGCGTCGTGTGCCAAAAGTCCCGGTTTGTCCTTTTTATGATTTTATGTTGGTAGTACATGACACACAAGGGCTACTCGTGCTGGTTTCATTTTTTTTTGATTTTTGATGAATTTCCCATTGTCGGGGTTCAGGGGGGTTAGTAAAATCGGCAAACCCAACGGCGAACGCAAGCACGCGAGGTCCATTGCAACCTTGAACCTACGCATTGCCTAGCCTAGGTACCCCATGGGGCACCCCAAAACATTTTTTTCCAAAATATCCAGGGCCATTTCTAGGGTACTTATAGTTAGAAACCGTAATTACCGGGGCGTAACTCGGGAAAAATACAGTATATACTTGCACCACGAGAAGAGTACCAACCTCTCAGGGATGGCGGTCCGCCACGACGTAGCATGCGTGTAAATTGCCTCGGGGCCTAGGGCGCGCTCAATTCTCGCAACTCCTTTGCAGAATCGTAGATTTTTCGGAGTCGGTAAATGGAAAATCTGGATTTCTCCATGGAACCCTAGAATCTCTAGTTGGAGAAGTTTCTTAGAATGCCGATAGGGAGCTAGTTGTCGGGTTTGGGCTTATTCTGCATAGTGGATGCACATTCTTGGCAGCGAGGGGGAGGTCTAGGGTTGAAAGTCATGTTAACTCCTACTCGATAGCCATCCAGGGGGTGCGCCGTGTGCCAAAAGTCTCGGTTTGTCATGTTTATGATTTTATGTTGGTAGTGGGTGAGACACAAGGGCTACTCGAGCTGGTTTCATATTTTTTTAATTTTTGATGAATTTCCCATTACTGGGGTTTGGGGGTGGGAAAATCGTCAGAAAATCTAGGGCCATTTATAGGGTACCTAAAGTTAGAAACCGCAATTACCGGGGCGTAACTATGGAAAAATACAGTATATGCTTGCACCACAAGATGAGTACCAACCTCCCAGGGATGGAAGTCCACCATTACGTAGCATGCGTGTAAATTGCCTCGGGGCCTAGGGCGCGCTCAATTCTCGCATATCCGTTCCAGAATCGCCGGTTTTTCAGAGTCGGTAAATGAAAACTCTAGATTTCTCCATGGAACCCTGGAATCTCTAGTTGGAGAAGTTGCTTAGAATGCCGATAGGGAGCTAGGTGTCGGGTTTGGGGTCAATCCGCGTAGTGAATCCACGTTCTGGGAGGGGAAGACTAGGGTTGAAAGCCATGTTAACTCCTACTCGATAGCCATCCGGGTGGTGCGCCGTGTGCCAAACGTCCCGGCATGTCTTGTTTATGATTTTATGTTGGTAGTGGTTGACACAGAAGGGCTACTCGAGTTGGTTTCATATTTATTTGATTTTTGATTAATTTCCCATTGCTGGGTTTCGGGGGGTAGGCAAAATCGGCAAACCCGCCGGCGCGTGCAGGCACGCGAGGTCCATTGCAATCTTGAACCTAGGCACTTTCCTAGCCTTGGTACCCCATGGGGCACCCCAAAATATTTTTTCTAGAAAATCCAAGGCCATTTATAGGGTACCTACAGCTAGAAACCGTAATTACCAGGTCATAACTCAGGAAAAATACAGTATATGCTTGCACCACGAGATGAGTACCAACTTCCCAGGGATGGCGGTCCACCACGACGTAGCATGCTTGTAAATTGCCTCGGGGCCTAGGGCGCGCTCAATTCTCGCATATCCTTTGTAGAATCGCCGGTTTTTCATAGTCGGTAAATGGAAACTCTAGATTTCTCCATGGAACGCTGGAATCTCTAGTTGGAGAAGTTGCTTAGAATGCCGAGAGGGAGCTAGGTTCCGGGTTTGGGCTCAATCCGCGCATTGGATCCACGTTCTGGGCAGTGAGGCGGAGGTCTAGGGTTGAAAGCCATTTTAACTCCGAATCGATAGCCATCCGGGTGGTGCGCCGTGTCCCAAAAGTCTCGGTTTGTCTTATTTATGATATTATGTTGTTAGTGGGTGACACACATGGGCTACTCGATCTGGTTTCATATTTGTTTGATTTTTAATGAATTTCCCATTGCCGGGGTTCGGGGTGTAGGCAAAATCGGCAAACCTGCTAGCACGTGCAGGCACGCGAGGTCCATTGCAATGTTGCACCTAGGCACTTTCCTAGCCTAGGTACCCCGTGGGGAACCCCAAAATATTTTTTTCAGAAAATCCAGGGCCATTTCTAGGGTACATACAGTTAGAAACTGCAAATACCGGGGCATAACTCAAGAAAAATACAGTATATTCTTGTACCAAGACATGACTTCCAACCTCCCGAGATGGCGGTCTGCCACGACGTAGCATGCGTCTAAATTTCCTCGGGGCTTAGGGCGCGCTCAATTCTCACACCTCCTTTTCAGAATCGCAAGTTTTTCGGAGTCGGTAAATGGAAACTCTGTCTCCATGGAACCCTGAAATCTCTAGTTGGAGAAGTTGCTTAGAATGCCGAGAGGGAGCTAGGTGCCGGGTTTGGGCTCAATCTGCGGTGTGGATCCACATTCTGGGTCGTGAGGGGGAGGTCTAGGGTTGAAAGTCATGTTAACTCCTACTCGATAGCCATCCGGGGGGTGCGCCATGTGCCAAAAGTCCCGGTGTGTCATGTTTATGATTTTATGTTGGTAGTGGGTGACACATAAGGGCTACGCGAGCTGGTTTCATATTTTTTTGATTTTTGATGAATTTACCATTGTCGGGGTTTGCAGGCACGGGAGGTCCATTGCAACCTTGCACTAGGCATTTGGCTAGCCTAGGTACCCCATGGGGCACCCCAAAATATTTTTTTCAGAAAATCCAGGGCCATTTCTAGGGTACCTACAGTTAGAAACGGCAATTACCGGGGCGTAACTCGGGAAAAATACAGTATATGCTTGCACCACGAGATGAGTACCAACCTCCCAGGGATGGAGGTCCACCATGATGTAACATGCGTGTAAATTACCTTGGGGCCTAGGGAGCGCTCAGTTCTCGCATATCCTTTGCAGAATCGCCAATTTTTGCAGTCGGTAAATGGAAACACTAGATTTCTCCATGGAACCCTGGAATCTCTAGTTGGATAAGTTGCTTAGAATGCCGAGAGGGAGCTAGGTGCCGGGTTTGGGCTCAATCCGCGCATTGGATCCACGTTCTGGGCAGTGAGGGGGAGGTCTAGGGTTGAAATCCATGTTAACTCCTACTCGATAGCCATCCAGGGTGTGCGCCGTGTGCCAAAACTCCCGGTTTCTCCTGTTTATGATTTTATGTTGGTAGTGGGTGATACACAAGGGCTACTCGAGCTAGTTTCATTTTTTTTTGATTTTTGATGAATTTCCCATTGTCGGGGTTCGGGGGGTGGGCAAAATCGACAAACCTGCCGACGCGCGCAGGCACGCAAGGTCCATTGCAACCTTGCACCTAGACACTTGCCAAGCCTAGGTACCCCATGGGGCACCCCAATACATTTTTTCCAGAAAATACAGGGCCATTTCTAGGGTAACTATAGTTACAAACCGCAATTAACGTGACACAACTCGGGAAAAATACAGTATATGCTTGCACCAAGAGATGTGAAGGGAATATGCCCGAGAGGCAATAATAGTGGTTATTATCTTATTCCTTATTTATGATAAATGATTATTTTACATGCTATAATTGTATTAATACGGAAACGTTAATACATTTGTGTTTAAGAAACAAAAAGGAAGTTCCTAGTTATGCCTCTCTTATAAACTAGCTCGTTGATTAACAAGATGATCAATGGTTTCCTGATCATGGACATTGGATGTTGTTAATCATGAGTGAACAAAATTAGTGTAATGGTGTGATGAACATTTATCCGAAGTATAGCATTACGATCAAGGTCATTGTGTTTATATTGTTATAACATCATACAAAGTAATCTTAGTCCTTAGACCATGAGATCATGTCAATCACTAACACCGGAAGAGTATCTTGATAACATCAAACTTCACACCGTAACAGGGTGATTATAAAGATGGGTTCAGAACTACTAAAGTGTTATGTTGAGGCCCATGGAACGAGAGTGGAATTTGTTTATCCTGATGACGGATAGATATGCTCTGGGCCCTCTCGGTGATATCAGATTGATTAGCTTGCAAGCAAGTGATTTGATCACTAGAATGTTATATCACGGGAACGAGAAAAGAGTGCATGTCAGTAACGAGATCAAACTAGGTATGGAGATACCGATGATTAAATCTCGGACATGTAATATCGCGAAACAAAGGAATTAAGATACTAGCGTAAAAGGTTCCGACAATCACAAGGAAGTCATCGTTGAATGTGTGGGAGTCAGTATGGGTCTCCAGATCCCGCTTCTGATTATTGATCCGAGAGGGGTCTCGATCATGTCCGCATTATTCACGAACCTTTGGGTGACACACTTAAGAGACACCGACATCCATTTGGAGAAAAAGTTTCATGCCGGAAATAATATACAAAGCGCAAGAATTTATTTCACTAGATACCGAAACGGGTTTTCGGGTGAAATTGCAGAAAGTGTTTCTTCATGTGAAATGAAATACTAGCAAGGGGTTATATGTGAATTTTTGTCATTAAAGTAATTAAAAAAATTATAAATAAATAAATAAATAAAAGAGTTTTATTTAAATGAGAGCTTGCATTAAATTTCGTGGAAATTTAATGCATGTGAGTGGATTTTTGAGTGGAAGCTTTTTAATGGGAGTGGAGGCTTTTCATTTTGAGTGGGAGCTCCACCCACTTGAATGTGGAATACGTGGGGGCAGCCACCATGGCTGGCGCCATACCCCTTGGGGTGCCCCCCTCTCCCTATAAAAGGTCCCCTCTCATCCTCTCAAAGCACACCTCCTCGCGAAGGATCTCTCTCCCCCCTTTAGAATTTCCCCATGGTCTCAGATCAGCGAGATACATGTTCCCGGTGGCTTTTTCTGGAAGGATTTGTTGCTTCCGCTGCTTCGCTGGAGCGAGGGGGCAGAGGTTGTCGGGGTACCCGGACGTGTGTGCGATCACGGATGCACCACTGCTTTGCGGTGCTGGACGTGATGGTGCTGGACCGGCTAGACCAGATGGACTTCATCACGATCTTGAGATCAGCAAGCGTTCGACTACATCATCCATGAGTACAACCTCGTTAACGCTATACGATCTTCGAGGGTATGTATTCTATGGATGTATATCGACCCGTTGCTTGTATCTAGTAGATAGATCTTGGTACATAGTTGTTCCCATCGTAGGAATTTTTTTGTTTTCTATGTTGCGAACCCTACAGTGGTATCAGAGCCGGATCTATGTGTAGATGCTTTGCACGGGTGGTACACATATGAGTATGTGGGCGATGATGATCATTTTATTGCTTCTTAGTTGTACTTTGTATATTGGTGGCATAGTGGGATGAAGCGGCCCGTACAAACTTTACATGTCCTCACACATGAGACCTGTTCCACACTTGACATGCAACTAGTTTTGCATAAGTGGCTAGCAGGTGTCTCTCTCTCCTACTATAGTCAATATCTAATTTGCAACGAGTTGTCAACAATTTGGTTATCCTCTTTGTGGTTCATGTTCATAGGTAAGAACGATTCTATCTTCGAAAGCCCTAAGCCACGTAAAACTTTCAATGGATAAATTAGAGGCGTCTAGTTTAGATTATTGCTGGGCTAGTGTTATGATATTGTGATGTTGTAAGTAGAAGTATAAGATGATGCTCTTACAACACAGATAATGTGTAGGTTCCATAGACCTTGGCCTTACACATAGAGGTATGATAGTGATCATACCACAGTGCACATGATGGAGATCATATGCAGGAACCATATCTTTTCACTTATAAACATGTGATGTTTAATTGCATCTTATATTGCTTGTTTGGCATTTTATTAGCATAATAAGATGGTCCCTCATTTAGATATCAAGATAAAAATGTGTTCTTCCTTAAGTATGCACCGACAATGTTTCGTCGCTTCAAGACATCACGTGATGATCGGGTGTAAGATAGTTACACACGCGAATACTCAGGTTCTTACTTGGCGAGCCTAGCATGTACAGACATGGCCTCGGAACACGGACCGAAAGGTTAAGCATGAGTCATATGTTTTGATATGATGACCATATGGATGCTCGCCTTTGAAGCTACACTGACTCACGTGATGATCGGACTTGGTGTAGTGGATTTGGTTCATGTAATCACCAAAAAGACACGAGGGATGTCGTTTTTTAGTGGGAGTTCATTTCTAATTTGGATTAGTTGAACTCAATTTATCATAAATTAAATCAAAGTGAATTTGCATAATTTGTTGAAGTAATTGGCATTCGTTCACCACCTTATGCATAGTTGTAATTGAGATAATAGAACTATAGAATTCTGGATATATACTTTACTAACTGGTATCGTATTGTGTTGAGTGTCAATCTAAAGTTTAAAGTCCTATTGCAAACTTTCTGCAAACTCTATTTAATCCGTGAAATTTAATAGTTAGTATTAAATCGAGAGTAACAATTCCAGTGTTAGGATCTTAAGTATCATGTTTGCCTCCATGATTCTTGATTATTTTAATATCAAGTTTATCTAGGAGCTGAAAGAATTGTTTTAGAAACCATCATGTGTGGCAGATATAACGATATCTGAAACAATGTTTTGGTTGCAATATGATAGAGTATAATATATGTTCTCTTATTGGATGAGAATTTGCGAAGGTTGGATATGCTAGACATCCTAATCATCCAAAAGGGTTTTGGAAAGTAATGTTATACTCATGATTCGTCTTTATAAGCTACATTAGCTTAATCATGAAAGTCGTCATGATAAGGATGAATAGAAGATGTATGTAAAAGTGTTTACTACACTAAAAGATTACTAAAGAATGGATTTTGAAAGAATACCGATCATTTGATGATGGTGATCTACTTCAAAGTGCAACTCCAAAGGTATTATTATTTGAATATAGATGCTTTGGACTATGTGTCATGTATATGGCGCCACTTTTGATTTTGATAGATTCTTTAAAAAATAAAAGGAAATGCTGAAAGAGAATCTATAAAATATATTTGGCAGAAAAGAAAAGATTGGAAATATCCAATTTAGGTATACAGATGATATACATGTTATGGTTGTATTCTTTGCTTGTTAGACAATGTGGTTCTTGGGTATTGGATACCGAATTGGTTGGTATGAAATGTCATACAGAACGACGCAATTAGTGAACTACAATGGCCTAAGTAACTAGCAAGAGAATATGTGCTGATGTTCATCGAAAACAAACAAACCGTTGTTTGTATTTCTCGTTGACATCAAAGCTTGAATTCAAGATTTTTTTAATAATTGTTATTTAAATTAGGTATTATGAGAACAAAGGTTGTTCAAATAATTACCGTATTCCATATAAGATGGATGATTTACAAATTTAGTTGGAAAAATCACATCCATTAAACCTAATGCTAAAATGTCACTAGACAAATGATTGAAAGATCACTTACGAAGTGACATCGCCCTTTAAATTATATTGGAAAGAAAACATGAAGAATCTCCATATTCATGGATTTTTGGAGTCTTTGATTTGATCAAGTGACGCTTGTGAGACTTTCCTCGGGATAATTAAAACTTCGTTCAAAGGCCAAATAAGAATGATCGACTAAATTATTGGAATTTATACATATCGATGTATGTAGTCTATTATGTGTAGTCGTAAGCGATGGGTTTCAACTTCATATACTTTCTCCGGAAATTTGAGTGAATATTCACTTAATGAGAAAGAATTATGAAATATTTGAAAATGTTTCAAAGACTTTCAAGATGAAGTGGAAAATCATTGTGACAAGAAAATAAATGGTTTATGATTTTATCATAAGGGATTTATTTGAGTTACAAGTGTAACAAGAAAAATAAATGAATTATGATTTATCATAAAGGGATTTATTTGAGTTACAAGTTTAGCAAAACACCTAGATTTACATCTCCTGAAACACCATATGAGTATTGAGTGTTTGATATTTTTAATAAAACCTTGTTTGACATGGTTGGATCAAAAGGTGTTATTTATAAAACTGCCATGATGTTTTAAAAGATTAAAGCTTTAGAGACTACCGCTTTTACACTGAAAAGAGCTCCATCTTGATCCGTTGAAATGACGCCATGGAAGTTATGGTTTGGAGTAAAACCCAAGTTGTCATTTCTTAAATTTTGGTATGCTAAACATAAGTAAGATGTTTACAACCGAAGTCGGATGTGCATGTCTTTGTAGGTTATTTCGAATAAAAATTTGTTATTCCTCCGTAACACCAATGACAAAATGGTTTGTCGCTTGAAACGTGAAGTTTCTTGAAGAAGGAATTTTTCATAAATGTTAAGTGGGAGGACAATAGAACTTTGATAAGGTTAACGAACCTTAGCTATATGTGCTGATTTGCGCAGCGCCCGAAATCGTTCCAGAGGCTGCCATAATGCTCATAGATTATGTGCCTCAAAGGTTGTGGTCGGGGAGATCTAAGTTCTTATTGAACCAAGTCGGTCGGATAAACAATCAAATGATAAGATTTGAGAGTAAATCATTATTGTTTGACAATGATGAACCGACTACATGCAAAGAAGCGATGATGGGCCCTGACTCCGTCAAATGGCTTGAAGCCATAAAAATCCGTGATAGTTCCATACACGAGAATCAAGTTTTGAACTTGGAAGACCCTTCAGAAAGGTGTAAAAACCTATCGGTCATATTTGGATCTATAAAGAAACAGACATGGATGTTTCACATCTATGAAATAGTCGACATGTCGTAAAGTATTTTATGACAATGTTCAAGGAGTTGACTATGACAAGATTTGATATTTCATAGCGATATTTAGTCTGGAAGGATTAAACTAGCAACCACTACATATAATTTGGTATATGGTAGATGAATAAACAAAACATTCTTCTAATAGAATGGTTACCTAGGACGTGTACATGACACGATCCAAAGGGTTTTGTTAATTCAAAGGATGCTAAAAAGGGCATGCAAACTTCAATGGGTGAAGTAAGCATCGCGGAGATGGAATCTTCACCGTGATGAAAAGGAGTTTTCATTAGGAGACGATGAAGATGCTTGCATTTGCAAGAAATTAAGTGGGAGCACTGAGACATATTTCTAATACATTATGTGGAGGACATCTTGTTGATTATAAATGATGTAATTTTTATTGACAAAGGTTAAGAATTTCATTTCGATGAAAAACTTAGGAAAAACCCGAAAATTTAGCATGAATGTCTATAGTGGATAGACTGTGATGCTAATATGGTTGTGCCAAACATACATATATGAGATATTGAAGGAGATCAATATAGAAACAACAAGAAACGGTTATTGTCGCATGGAAAGGAATTGAATCAAGATTCAAGTGTATCGACACTAAGTGAAACAAGATTCAGGTGCTTTGACACTTTATGAGTGAAGTCACAAGGATGTTTTGATCAATCATACCATGATATGTACACATCCAGATATGTCCTATGCTCTAAGAGTTATGAGCATATACCAGAATGAATCATAAAATGATCATTGGACGATAGTGAGGATATTCTTATGATCTTTTTGAAAGAACTAAGAATATATTTGTGTAGAGGTGACAAACAATTACAAATAGTTCATTGTAAAGGGTTACATTGATACTAGTTTTGTCACAAGATACTAATTAAGTTTATCTCAATTTAAACTATGGGTGGTACAATGAAATGGAAAGAAAGTTTCCATGAGGGATTTGGATGAATTCCAAAGTTAAGACATTATGACGGATACTACAACAAAAAATCTAAGTATATGGCTGCTATAGTAGCATCAAAGGAGTGAATTTGTGTCAAGTAGTTTGTTATCAAACTAAGGTGTGGTTCGCAACCGGCTAACACTAAAGATATATTGTATGACAATAGTATCGACGTGATTTAACCCCAAGGAACTAAAGGTCTCACCAAAAGACCAAATTTATACAATGCCATCTCATTGGAGAATGAGTGATGCGTGAAGACGCAAAAACATGCAAATACACACGGACCTGAAGCGTCAGATCCGCAGATTATGTTAACCACTTGCAATTTTGTATATGGAACACCAGAAAGCCATATGTGTTCAATACGCAAAGTTTCTAAACTAGATTATTGTCTCTAGTGCAAGTGGGAGACTGAAGGGAATATGCCCGAGAGGCAATAATAAAGTGGTTATTATCGTATTCCTTATTTATGATAAGTGTTTATTTTACATGCTATAATTGTATTAATACGGAAACGTTAATACATGTGTGATTAATAAACAAAAAGTAAGTTCCTAGTTATGCCTCTTATAAACTAGCTCGTTGATTAATAAGATGATCAAAGGTTTCATGATCATGGACATTGGATGTTGTTAATAATTAAGTCACAACATTAGTGTAATGGTGTGATGAACATTCATCCGAAGTATAGCATTACGATCAAGGTTATTGTGTTTATATTGCTATAACATCATATGAAGTAATCTTAGTCCTTAGACCATGAGATCATTTCAATCACTAACACCGGAAGAGTATCTTGATAACATCAAACGTCACACCGTAACACGGTGATTATGAAGATGGGTTCACAACTACTAAAGTGTTATGTTGAGGCCCATGGATCGAGAGTGGAATTTTTTCATCCCGATGACGGATAGATATGCTCTGGGCCCTCTCGGTGATATCACATTTATTAGCTTGTAAGCAAGTGATTTGATCACTAGAATGTTATATCACGGGAACGAGAAAAGAGTGTATGTTAGTAACGAGATCAAAGTAGGTATGGAGATACCTATTATCGAATCTCGTATATGTAATATATCGCAAAACAAAGGGATTAAGATACTAGCGTAAAAGGTTCCGGTGATTACAAGAAATCATCGTTGAATGTGTGGGAGTCGGTATGGGTCTCCAGATCCCCCTTGTGATTATTGATCCGAGAGGGGTCTCGATCATGTCCGCATTATTCACGAACCGTAGAGTGACACACTTAAGATACACCGACATCCATTTGGAGCAAAAGTTTCATGCCAGAAAGAATAAAAAAAGCGCAGGAATTTATTTCACTAGATACCGAAACGGGTTTTCGGGTGAAATTGCAGAAAGTGTTTCTGCATGTGAAATGAAATACTAGCAAGGGGTTATATGTGAATGTTTGTCATTAAAGTAATTGACAAAATTCTGAATAAATAAATAAAAGAGTTTTATTTAAATGAGAGCTTGCATTAAATTTGGTGGAAATTTAATGCATGTGAGTGGATTTTTGAGTGGAGGCTTTTTAATGGGAGTGGAGGCTGTTCATTTTGAGTTGGAGCTCCACCCACATGAATGTGGAAGAGGTGGGGGTAGCCACCATGGCTGGCGCCATGCCCCTAGGGGTGCCCCCCTTTCATCCTATCAAAGCACACCTCCTCGCGAAGGATCTCTCTCCCCCTTTAGAATTTCCCCATGGTCTCGGATCAGCGAGATACATGTTCTCGGTGGATTTTTCTGGAAGGATTTGTTGCTTTTGCTGCTTCGCTGGAGCGAGAGCGTGGAGGTTGTCGGGGTACCCGGACGTGTGTGCAATCATAGATGCACCACTGCTTTGCGGTGCTGGACGTGATGGTGCTGGACCGGCTGGACCAGATGGACTTCATCACGATCATGAGATCGGCAAGCGTTCTACTACATCATCCACGAGTACAACCTCATTAATGCTATACGATCTTCGAGGTTATGTATTCTATGGATGTATATCCACCCGTTGCTTGTATCTAGTAGATAGATCTTGGTACATAGTTGTTCCCATCGTAGGAATTTTTTTGTTTTCTATGCTGCGAACCCTACAAGATGAGTACCAATCTCTTGGATATGGTAGTCTGCCACGACGTAGCATGCGTATAAATTGACTTGGGACCTAGGGCGCGCTCAATTCTCGCACCTCCTTTACAGAATCGCTGGTTTTTCAGAGTCGGTAAATGGAAACTCTGGATTTTACCATGGAACCTTGGAATTTCTAGTTGGAGAAGTTACTTTGAATGCCGAGAGAGAGCTAGGTGCCGGGTTTGGGCTCAATCAACACAGTGGATCCATGTTCTGGGAAGTGAGGGGGAGGTCTAGGGTTGAAAGCCATCTTAACTCATACTCGATAGCCATCCGGGTAGTGCGCCGTGTGCCAAAAGTACCAGTTTGTCTTGTTTATGATTTTATGTTGGTAGTGGGTGACACACAAGGGCTACTCGAGCTGGTTTCATATTTTTTTGATTTTTGATGAATTTCCCATTGCCAGGGTTCGGGGGGTATGCAAAATCGGCAAACCCGCCAGCACATGCAGGCACGCGAGGTCCATTGCAACCTTGCACCCAGGCACTTGCCTAGCCTAGGTACCCCATGGGGCACCCCAAAATTTTTTTTCCAGAAAATCTAGGGCCATTTCTAGGGTATCTACAGTTAGAAAGCGCAATTACCGGGGCGTAACTCGAGAAAAATATAGTATATGCTTGTACCAAGAGATGAGTACCAACTTCCCGGGGATGGTGGTCCGGTGACAACGTAGCATGCATGTAAATTGCCTCGGGGCCTAGGGCACGCTCAAGTCTTGCACCTCCTTTGTAGAATCACAGGTTTTCGGAGTCGGTAAATGGAAACTCTAGATTTCTCCATGGAACCCTGGAATCTCTAGTTGAAGAACTTGCTTAGAATGCCGAGAGGGAGCTAGGTGTCGGGTTTGGGCTCAATCTGCACAGTGGATCCACGTTCTGGGTAGTGAGGGGGAGGTCTAGGGTTGAAAGACATGTTAACTCCTACTCAATAGCCATCCGGGGTGTGCACCATGTGCCAAAAGTCCCGGTTATCCTGTTTATGATTTTATGTTGGTAGTGGGTGACACATTAGGGCTACTCGAGCTGGTTTCATATTTTTTTGATTTTTGATGAATTTCCGATTGCCGGGTTCGGGGGTGGGCAAAATCGGCAAACCCGCCGGCGCTTGCAGGCACGCGAGGTCCATTGCAACCTTGCACCGAGACACTTGCCCAGCCTCAATCCAGGGCCATTTCTAGGGTACCTATAGTTACAAACCACAATTACCGGGGCATAACTCGGGTAGTATACATTATATGCTTGCACCAAGAGATGAGTACCAACCTCCCGGAGATGGTGGTCCGCCATGAAATAGTATGCGTGTAAATTGCCTCGGGGCTTGGGGCACGCTCAATTCTCGCACCTCCTTTGCAGAATCGCTGGTTTTACAATCGGTAAATGGAAACTCTAGATTTATCCATGGAACACTAGAATCTCTAGTTGGAGAAGTTGCTTAGAATGCCGAGAGGGAGATAGGTGTCGGGTTTGGGCTCAATCCGTGCAGTGGATCCACATTCTGGGCAGTGAGGGGAGGTCTAGGGTTGAAAGTTATATTAACTCCTACTCAATAGCAATATCGAGGGTGCGCTGTGTGCCCAAAGTCCCGGTTTGTCCTGTTTATGATTTTATGTTGGTAGTGGGTGACATAAAAGGGCTACTCGAGCTGGTTTCATATTTTTTGATTTTTGATGAATTTCCCATTGTCGGTGTTCGGGGGGTGGGCAAAATAAGCAAACCTGCCTGCTCGCGCAGGCATGCGACGTCCATTGCAACCTTGAACATAGGTAGTTGCCCAGCCTAGGTACCCCATGGGGCAGCCCAAAACATTTTTTCTAAAAAATCCAGGACCATTTTTAGGGTACCTATAGTTAGAAACCGCAATTACCGGGGCGTAACTCGGGAAAAATATAGTATATGCTTGCACCACGAGCTGAGTACCAACCTCCTAGGGATGGCGGTCCGCTGCGACGTAGCATGCGTGTAAATTTTGCAGAATAGCTGGTTTTTCGGAGTCGGTAAATGGAAATTTCTGGATTTCAAAATGGAACCCTGGAATCTCTAGTTGGAGAAGTTGCTTCGAATGACGAGGGGGAGCTAGGTGTCGGGTTTGGGCTCAATCTGCGTAGTGGATCCACATTCTGGGTAGTGAGGGGGATGTCTATGGTTGAAATCCATGTTAACTCCTACACGATAAACATCCGGGGGGTGCGCCGCATGATAAAAGTCCTGGTTTGTCTTGTTTATCATTTTATGTTGATAGTAGGTGACACACAAGGGCTACTCGAGCTGGTTTCATATTTTTTTTCATTTTTGATGAATTTCCCATTGTCGGGGTTCGGGGGGTGGGTAAAATCGGCAAAACCGCTGGCGCGGGAGGGCATGCGAGATCCATTACAACCTTGATCCTTGGCACTTTCCCAGCGTAGGTACCCCATAGGGCACCCCAAAACATTTTTTCCAGAAAATCCAGGGCCATTTCTAGGGTACCTACGGTTAGAAACCGCAATTACGGGGGCGTAACTCGGAAAAATACAATATATGCTTGCACTAAGAGATGAGTACCAACCTCTTGGAGATGGTGGTCCACCATGACGTAGCATGCGTGTAAATTGCCTCCGGGCCTAGGGCACGCTCATTTCTCGCACCTCTTTGCAGAATCGCCGGTTTTTCAGAGTCGGTAAATGGAAACTCTAGATTTCTCTCTGGAACACTGGAATCTCTAGTTGGAGAAGTTGCTTACAATGTCGAGAGGGAGCTAGGTGCAGGTTTTGGGCTCAATCCGCGTGGTGGATCCACGTTCTGGGCTGTGAGGGGGAGGTCTAGGGTTGAATGCCATGTTAACTCCTACTCGATAGCCATCCCGAGGGTGCGCCGTGTGCCAAAAGTCCTGGTTTGTCCTGTTTATGATTTTATGTTGGTAGTGGGTGAAACACAAGGCTACTCGAGCTGGTTTCATATATTTTTGATATTTGATGAATTTCCCATTGTCAGGGTTCGGGGGTGGGAAAAATCGGCAAACCCAACAGCCCGCGCAGGCACGCGAGGTCCATTGCAACCTTGCACCTAGACACTTGCCTAGCCTAGGTACCCCATGGGTCACCCCAAACATTTTTTCCAGAAAATCCAGGGACATTTCTAGGATACCTAAAGTTAGAAACCGCAATTACCCGGGCGTAACTCGGGAAAAATACAGTATATGGTTGCCCGAAGAGATAAGTACCAACCTCCCGGATATGGCAGTCCGCTGCGACGTAGCATGCATGTAAATTTCCTTGGGGCCTAGGGCACGCTCAATTCACGAACCTCCTATGCAGAATCGCCAGTTTTTCGGAGTTAGTAAATGGAAACTCTGGATTTCTCCGTGGAACACTGGAATCTCTAGTTGGAGAAGTTGCTTAGGATGCCGAGAGGGAGCTAGGTGCCGGGTTTGGGCTCAATCCGCGTAGTGGATCCATGTTCTGGGCAGTGAGGGGGAGGTCGAGGGTTGAAAGTCATGTTAACTACAACTCAATAGCCATCCCGAGGGTGTACCATGTGCCAAAATTCTCGGTTTGTCATGTTTTTGAGTTTATGTTGGTAGTGGGTGACACACAAGGGCTACTCGAGCTTGTTTCATATTTTTTTGATTTTTGATGAATTTCCCATTTCCGGGGTTCGGGGAGGGGGTGGGGGTGAGAAAAATCGGCAAACCCGCCGGCGCGCGCAGGAACGCGAGGTCCATTGCAACCTTGAACCTAGGCACTTGCCCAGTGCATGTACCCCATGGGGCACCCCAAAACATTTTTTCTAGAAAATCCAGGGCCATTTCTAGTGTACCTACAGTTAGAAACCGCCATTACCGGGGCGTAAGTTAGAAAAAATATAGTATATGCTTGCAACACGAGATGAGTACCAACCTCCTAGCGATGGTGGTCCGCCGCGGCGTAGAATGTGTGTAAATTGCCTCAAGTCCTAGGGCGCGCTCAATTCTGACACCTCCTTTGCAGAATCGCTGGTTTTTCGGAGTCGGTAAATGGTAATTCTGGATTTCTCCATGGAACCCTGGAATCTCTAGTTGGAGAAGTTAATTAGAATGCCGAGGGGGAGCTAGGTGCCGGGTTTGGGCTCAATCTGCGCAGTGGATCCACATTCTGGGCAATGAGGGGGAGGTCTAGGGTTGAAGGCCATGTTAACTCCTACAAGCTAGCCATTCGGGGTTGCGCCATGTGCTAAAAGTCCCGGTTTGTCTTGTTTATGATTTATGTTGGTAGTAGGTGACACACAAGGGCTACTCGAGCTGGTTTCATATTTTTTTGATTTTTGATGAATTTCCCATTGCCGGGGTTCGGGGGGTGGGTAAAATAGGCAAACCCGCCAGCGTGCGCAGGCACGCGAGGTCCATTCCAACCTTGAACCTAGGCACTTGCCCAGCCTAGGTACCCCATAGGGCACCCCAAAACATTTTTTTGCAGAAAATCCAGGGCCATTTCTAGGGTACCTATGGTTAGAAACCGCAATAATCAGGGCGTAACTAGGACAAATACAGTATATGCTTGCACCAATAGATGAGTACCAACCTCCCGGAGATGGCGGTCTTCCATGACATAGCATGCATGTAAATTGCCTCGGGGCCTAGGGCATGCTCAATTCTCGCACCTCCTTTGCAGAATCACAGGTTTTTCGGAGTCGATAAATTTAAACTCTGGATTTCTCCATGGAACACTGGAATCTCTAGTTGTAGAAGTTGCTTAGAATGCCGAGAGGTAGCTAGGTGTCGGGTTTCGGCTCAATCCGCGTAGTGGATCCACGTTCTGGGTAGTGAGGGGGAGGTCTAGTGTTGAAAGCCATGTTAACTCCTACTTGATAGCCATCCCGAGGATGCGCCGTGTGCCAAAAGTTCCGGTTTGTCTTGTTTATGATTTTATGTTGGTAGTGGGTGACACACAAGGGCTACTCGAGCTGGTTTCATATCTTTTAGTTTTTTGATGAATTTCCCATTGCCGGGTTTGGGCTGGGCAAAATCGGCAAACCTGCCGGCGTGCGCATGCACGCGAGGTCCATTGCAACCTTGAACCTAGGCACTTTCCCAGCCTAGGTACCCCATGGGGCACCCCAAAACATTTTTTCTAGAAAATCCAGGGCCATTTGTAGGGTACCTACAGTTAGAAACCGCAATTACCGAGGCGTAACTCGAGAAAAATACAGTATATGCTTGAACCATGAGATGAGTACCAACCTCTTGGGGATGGCGGCCCGCCACGACATAACATGCGTGTAAATTGCCTTGGGGCCTAGGGCGCGCTCAATTCTCGCACCTCCTTTGCAGAATCGCCGGTTTTTCGGAGTCGGTAAATGGAAACTCGGGATTTCTCCATGGAACCCTGGAATCTCTAGTTGCAGAAGTTTCTTAGAATGCCGAGCTAGGTGTCCCTTTGTGGCTCAATCCGTGTAGTGGATCCACATTCTGGGTAGTGAGGGGGAGGTCTAGGGTTGAACCCATGTTAACTCCTACTCGATAGCCATCCGGGGGGTGCGTCGCTTGCCAAAAGTCCCAGTTTGTCTTGTTTATCATTTTATTTTGGTAGTAGCTGACACACAAGGGCTACTCGATATTGTTTCATATTTTTTTTGATTTTTGACGAATTTCCCATTGTCGGGGTTCGGGGGGGTGAGTAAAATTGGCGAACCCGCCGGCGCGCACAAAAATGCGAGGTCGATTGCAACCTTGAACCGAGGCACTTTCCCAGCCTATGTACCCCATAGGGCACCCCAAAACATTTTTTGCATAAAATCCAGGGCCATTTCTAGGGTACCTACGGTTAGAAACCGCAATAACCGGGCCATAACTAGGACAAATACAGTATATGCTTGCACCAAGAGATGAGTACCAACCTCCTGGAGATGGCGGTCTGCCACGACATAGCATGCGTGTAAATTGCCTCGGGGCCTAGGGCATGCTCAATTCTCGCACCTCCTTTGCAGAATCACAGGTTTTTCAGAGTCGATAAATGGAAACTCTGGATTTCTCCATGGAACACTGGAATCTCTAGTTGTAGAAGTTGCTTAGAATGCCGAGAGGTAGCTAGGTGTCGGGTTTCGGCTCAATCCGCGTAGTGGATCCACGTTCTGGGTAGTGAGGGGGAGGTCTAGTGTTGAAAGCCATGTTAACTCCTACTTGATAGCCATCCCGAGGATGCGCCGTGTGCCAAAAGTCCCGGTTTGTCTTGTTTATGATTTTATGTTGGTAGTGGGTGACACACAAGGGCTACTCGAGCTGGTTTCATATCTTTTTGTTTTTGATGAATTTCCCATTGCCGGGTTTGGGCTGGGCAAAATCGGCAAACCTGCCGGCGTGCGCATGCACGCGAGGTCCATTGCAACCTTGAACCTAGGCACTTTCCCAGCCTAGGTACCCCATGGGGCACCCCAAAACATTTTTTCTAGAAAATCCAGGGCCATTTGTAGGGTACCTACAGTTAGAAACCGCAATTACCGAGACGTAACTCGAGAAAAATACAGTATATGCTTGAACCATGAGATGAGTACCAACCTCTTGGGGATGGCGGCCCGCCAGGACATAACATGCGTGTAAATTGCCTTGGGGCCTAGGGCGCGCTCAATTCTCGCACCTCCTTTGCAGAATCGCCGGTTTTTCGGAGTCGGTAAATGGAAACTCGGGATTTCTCCATGGAACCCTGGAATCTCTAGTTGCAGAAGTTTCTTAGAATGCCGAGCTAGGTGTCCCTTTGTGGCTCAATCCGTGTAGTGGATCCACATTCTGGGCAGTGAGGGGGAGGTCTAGGGTTGAACCCATGTTAACTCCTACTCGATAGCCATCCGGGGGGTGCGTCGTGTGCCAAAAGTCCCAGTTTGTCTTCTTTATCATTTTATTTTGGTAGTAGCTGACACACAAGGGCTACTCGATATTGTTTCATATTTTTTTTGATTTTTGACGAATTTCCCATTGTCGGGGTTCGGGGGGGTGAGTAAAATTCGCGAACCCGCCGGCGCGCACAAAAATGCGAGGTCGATTGCAACCTTGAACCGAGGCACTTTCCCAGCCTATGTACCCCATAGGGCACCCCAAAACATTTTTTGCAGAAAATCCAGGGCCATTTCTAGGGTACCTACGGTTAGAAACCGCAATAACCGGGCCATAACTAGGACAAATACAGTATATGCTTGCACCAAGAGATGAGTACCAACCTCCTGGAGATGGCGGTCTGCCACGACATAGCATGCGTGTAAATTGCCTCGGGGCCTAGGGCATGCTCAATTCTCGCACCTCCTTTGCAGAATCACAAGTTTTTCAGAGTCGATAAATGGAAACTCTAGATTTCTCCATGGAACACTGGAATCTCTAGTTGGAGAAGTTGCTTAGAATGCCGAGAGGTAGCTAGGTGTCGGGTTTCGGCTCAATCCACGTAGTGGATCCATGTTCTGGGCAGTGAGGGGGAGGTCTAGTGTTGAAAGCCATGTTAACTCCTACACGGCGCATCCCGAGGATGCGCCGTGTGCCAAAAGTCCCGGTTTGTCTTGTTTATGATTTTATGTTGGTAGTGGGTGACACACAAGGGCTACTCGAGCAGGTTTCATATCTTTTTGTTTTTTGATGAATTTCCCATTGCCGGGTTTGGGATGGGCAAAATCGGCAAACCTGTCGGCGCGCACATGCACGCGAGGTCCATTGCAAACTTGAACCTAGGCACTTTCCCAGCCTAGGTACCCCATGGGGCACCCCAAAACATTTTTTCTAGAAAATCCAGGGCCATTTGTAGGGTACCTACAGTTAGAAACCGCAATTACCGAGGCGTAACTCGAGAAAAATACAGTATATGCTTGAACCACGAGATGAGTACCAACCTCTTGGGGATGGCGGCCCGCCACGACATAACATGCGTGTAAATTGCCTTGGGGCCTAGGGCGCGCTCAATTCTCACACCTCCTTTGCAGAATCTCCGGTTTTTCGGAGTCGGTAAATGGAAACTCGGGATTTCTCCATGGAACCCTGGAATCTCTAGTTGCAGAAGTTTCTTAGAATGCCGAGCTAGGTGTCCCTTTGTGGCTCAATCCGCGTAGTGGATCCACATTCTGGGCAGTGAGGGGGAGGTCTAGGGTTGAACCCATGTTAACTCCTACTCGATAGCCATCCGGGGGGTGCGTCGTGTGCCAAAAGTCCCAGTTTGTCTTCTTTATCATTTTATTTTGGTATTAGCTGACACACAAGGGCTACTCGATATTGTTTCATATTTTTTTTGATTTTTGACGAATTTCCCATTGTCGGGGTTCGGGGGGGTGAGTAAAATTCGCGAACCCGCCGGCGCGCACAAAAATGCGAGGTCGATTGCAACCTTGAACCGAGGCACTTTCCCAGCCTATGTACCCCATAGGGCACCCCAAAACATTTTTTGCAGAAAATCCAGGGCCATTTCTAGGGTACCTACGGTTAGAAACCGCAATAACCGGGCCGTAACTAGGACAAATACAGTATATGCTTGCACCAAGAGATGAGTACCAACCTCCTGGAGATGGCGGTCTGCCACGACATAGCATGCGTGTAAATTGCCTCGGGGCCTAGGGCATGCTCAATTCTCGCACCTCCTTTGCAGAATCACAGGTTTTTCAGAGTCGATAAATCGAAACTCTGGATTTCTCCATGGAACACTGGAATCTCTAGTTGGAGAAGTTGCTTACAATGCCGAGAGGTAGTTAGGTGTCGGGTTTCGGCTCAATCCGCGTAGTGGATCCACGTTCTGGGCAGTGAGGGGGAGGTCTAGTGTTGAAAGCCATGTTAACTCCTACTTGATAGCCATCCCGAGGATGCGCCGTGTGCCAAAAGTCCCGGTTTGTCTTGTTTATGATTTTATGTTGGTAGTGGGTGACACACAAGGGCTACTCGAGCTGGTTTCATATCTTTTTGTTTTTTGATGAATTTCCCATTGCCGGGTTTGGGATGGGCAAAATCGGCAAACCTGCCGGCGCGCGCATGCACGCGAGGTCCATTGCAAACTTGAACCTAGGCACTTTCCCAGCCTAGGTACCCCATGGGGCACCCCAAAACATTTTTTCTAGAAAATCCAGGGCCATTTGTAGGGTACCTACAGTTAGAAACCGCAATTACCGAGGCGTAACTCGAGAAAAATACAGTATATGCTTGAACCACGAGATGAGTACCAACCTCTTGGGGATGGCGGCCCGCCACGACATAACATGCGTGTAAATTTCCTTGGGGCCTAGGGCGCGCTCAATTCTCGCACCTCCTTTGCAGAATCTCCGGTTTTTCGGAGTCGGTAAATGGAAACTCGGGATTTCTCCATGGAACCCTGGAATCTCTAGTTGCAGAAGTTTCTTAGAATGCCGAGCTAGGTGTCCCTTTGTGGCTCAATCCGCGTAGTGGATCCACATTCTGGGCAGTGAGGGGGAGGTCTAGGGTTGAACCCATGTTAACTCCTACTCGATAGCCATCCGGGGGGTGCGTCGTGTGCCAAAAGTCCCAGTTTGTCTTCTTTATCATTTTATTTTGGTAGTAGCTGACACACAAGGGCTACTCGATATTGTTTCATATTTTTTTTGATTTTTGACGAATTTCCCATTGTCGGGGTTCGGGGGGGTGAGTAAAATTCGCGAACCCGCCGGCGCGCACAAAAATGCGAGGTCGATTGCAACCTTGAACCGAGGCACTTTCCCAGCCTATGTACCCCATAGGGCACCCCAAAACATTTTTTGCAGAAAATCCAGGGCCATTTCTAGGGTACCTACGGTTAGAAACCGCAATAACCGGGCCGTAACTAGGACAAATACAGTATATGCTTGCACCAAGAGATGAGTACCAACCTCCTGGAGATGGCGGTCTGCCACGACATAGCATGCGTGTAAATTGCCTCGGGGCCTAGGGCATGCTCAATTCTCGCACCTCCTTTGCAGAATCACAGGTTTTTCAGAGTCGATAAATCGAAACTCTGGATTTCTCCATGGAACACTGGAATCTCTAGTTGGAGAAGTTGCTTACAATGCCGAGAGGTAGTTAGGTGTCGGGTTTCGGCTCAATCCGCGTAGTGGATCCACGTTCTGGGCAGTGAGGGGGAGGTCTAGTGTTGAAAGCCATGTTAACTCCTACTTGATAGCCATCCCGAGGATGCGCCGTGTGCCAAAAGTCCCGGTTTGTCTTGTTTATGATTTTATGTTGGTAGTGGGTGACACACAAGGGCTACTCGAGCTGGTTTCATATCTTTTTGTTTTTTGATGAATTTCCCATTGCCGGGTTTGGGATGGGCAAAATCGGCAAACCTGCCGGCGCGCGCATGCACGCGAGGTCCATTGCAAACTTGAACCTAGGCACTTTCCCAGCCTAGGTACCCCATGGGGCACCCCAAAACATTTTTTCTAGAAAATCCAGGGCCATTTGTAGGGTACCTACAGTTAGAAACCGCAATTACCAAGGCGTAACTCGAGAAAAATACAGTATATGCTTGAACCACGAGATGAGTACCAACCTCTTGGGGATGGCGGCCCGCCACGACATAACATGCGTGTAAATTTCCTTGGGGCCTAGGGCGCGCTCAATTCTCGCACCTCCTTTGCAGAATCTCCGGTTTTTCGGAGTCGGTAAATGGAAACTCGGGATTTCTCCATGGAACCCTGGAATCTCTAGTTGCAGAAGTTTCTTAGAATGCCGAGCTAGGTGTCCCTTTGTGGCTCAATCCGCGTAGTGGATCCACATTCTGGGCAGTGAGGGGGAGGTCTAGGGTTGAACCCATGTTAACTCCTACTCGATAGCCATCCGGGGGGTGCGTCGTGTGCCAAAAGTCCCAGTTTGTCTTCTTTATCATTTTATTTTGGTAGTAGCTGACACACAAGGGCTACTCGATATTGTTTCATATTTTTTTTGATTTTTGACGAATTTCCCATTGTCGGGGTTCGGGGGGGTGAGTAAAATTCGCGAACCCGCCGGCGCGCACAAAAATGCGAGGTCGATTGCAACCTTGAACCGAGGCACTTTCCCAGCCTATGTACCCCATAGGGCACCCCAAAACATTTTTTGCAGAAAATCCAGGGCCATTTCTAGGGTACCTACGGTTAGAAACCGCAATAACCGGGCCGTAACTAGGACAAATACAGTATATGCTTGCACCAAGAGATGAGTACCAACCTCCTGGAGATGGCGGTCTGCCACGACATAGCATGCGTGTAAATTGCCTCGGGGCCTAGGGCATGCTCAATTCTCGCACCTCCTTTGCAGAATCACAGGTTTTTCAGAGTCGATAAATCGAAACTCTGGATTTCTCCATGGAACACTGGAATCTCTAGTTGGAGAAGTTGCTTAGAATGCCGAGAGGTAGCTAGGTGTCGGGTTTCGGCTCAATCCGCGTAGTGGATCCACGTTCTGGGCAGTGAGGGGGAGGTCTAGTGTTGAAAGCCATGTTAACTCCTACTTGATAGCCATCCCGAGGATGCGCCGTGTGCCAAAAGTCCCGGTTTGTCTTGTTTATGATTTTATGTTGGTAGTGGGTGACACACAAGGGCTACTCGAGCTGGTTTCATATCTTTTTGTTTTTTGATGAATTTCCCATTGCTGGTATTCGGGGGGTGGGTAATATCAACAAACCCGCCGGCGTGCGCAGGCACGCGATGTCCATTGCAACCTTGAACCTAGGCACTTGCCCAGCCTAGGTACCCCATAGGGCACCCCAAAACATTTTTGTAGAAAATCCAGGGCCATTTCTAGTGTACCTACGGTTTGAAACCGCAATTATAGGAGCGTAACTCGGGAAAAATACAGTATATGCTTGCACCAAGAGATGAGTACCATACTCCCGGAGATGGCGGTCTGCCACGACGTAGCATGCGTGTAAATTTCCTCGGGGCCTAGGGCACGCTCAATTCTCGCACCTCCTTTGTAGTATCGCAGGTTTTTCGGAGTCAGTAAATAGAATCTCTGGATTTCTCCGTGGAACACTGGAATCTCTAGTTGGAGAAGTTGCTTAGAATGCCGAGAGGGAGCTAGGTGCCGGGTTTGGGCTCAATCCACGTAGTGGATCCACGTTCTAGGCAGTGAGGGGGAGGTCTAGGGTTGAAAGCCATGTTACCTCCTACTCGATATCCATCCCGAGGGTGCGTCGTGTGCCAAAAGTACCGTTTTGTCTTGTTTATGATTTTATGTTGGTAGTGGCTGACACACATGGGCTACTCGAGCTGGTTTCATATTTTTTGATTTTTGATAAATTTCCCATTGCCGGGTTCGCGGGGTGGGCAAAATCGGCAAACCCGCCAGTGCACGCAGGCACACGAGGTCCATTGCAACCTTGAACCTAGGCACTTTCCCAGCCTAGGTACCCCATAGGGCACCCAAAACATTTTTTGTAGAAAATCCAGGGCCATTTCTAGGGTACCTACGGTTAGAAACCGCAATTACCGCGGTGTAACTCGGGAAAATACAGTATATGGTTGCACCATAAGATGAGTACCAACTTCGTGGGGATGGCGGACCGCCACGACGTAGCATGTGTGTAAATTGCCTCGGGGCCTAGGGCACGCTCAATTCTCGCACCTCCTTTGCAGAATTGTAGGTTTTTCGGATTTGGTAAATGGAAACTCTGGATTTCACCATGGAACCCCGGAATCTCTAGTTGGAGAAGTTGCCTAGAATGTCGAGAGGGATCTAGGTGCTGGGTTTGGGCTCAACCCGTGCAGTGGATCCATGTTCTGGGTAGTGAGGGGGAGATCTAGTGTGTGTTTGTGTGTGTGTGTTGTGTCTAGGGTTGATATGAAAATGGTAGTACTCGGTTTTCCCCTCTCATGATAACTCATCCTCACTTTGGTTGGTGCGCCCTGATTGGTCGAGATGGTTGTCACGTGGATCGTGCCCAGCCAACGTTGATCCTCTGTCTCTCTCTCTTTCTAGTGAGAGACGGACCTCTCTATCGACGCGAAATAACGAGTTTGCCACCGATACTTTACTTCCATAATCTAGAAGGGAAGTGTACAAAGGCGTATAATTTTCGTATATGTGTGTCTATGCATTTCCTTCTATTCTCTGAAAATGATAAACTATTTGGATTTATATACACGAGGGTAGATAAAAATATGAAATGTGTGTATTTTCTAGTGCAGCGAGGGGGAAACGCAGCGGCATGCTCGTCTAATCAGTTGCAACGCGTCCACCATGGTACAAGTACGGTGCACTGTAATGTCATGTCAGTAGGGGTCAAACGATGCATCCTCTGCACGCGTCATACCCTTCACATTAGAGCGTGACAACGCACGGCTCTGGCTAGTCATCCTTTAATCATAGTGTTTTTAGGCGTCCCTCCTTTCGACCATTCTACGAGAAGCAATCCATTGAGGCGTATATTAAAGAATCCGTTGAGTGGTCATGTCCTCGCCTATGATAGTACCACGCTTGTAATCTCACTTCTAGTTGGGGCCCATAACACGAACCGTCAAAGCATCAGCCAGAAGCCCTATAGGGGCACCCAACTAAGCATCGAGGCGGAGGGCCCAGGAGGAGACTTAACAATTCCCCATATTTGAAACCTACTCCTCTGCATCGTCTCCCTCATACGCATTAACCCATTCTCCCCGATCTAGTAAAACCCACAAACCTCACCGTATAGCTCGAGGCCGAACAACCACCTTCTCCCTTCCGACGCCATGAAGCAAGTGCTTGTAGGTGAGTCTTTGGGTGTTGCCTCCGGGTTGCCTACGCCTGCCACAGGCGATGCAGCGCCTCCCGCCGGAGATCTGAAGGAGATGCATGCAGCCCAGGGCGAGGAGGGCGTCCAGTTCGACCCTTATGAGGACTATGTGCTCGCTGGTGCGGAAGACTTCGAAGCCCCCGATGAGGGCGAGGAGTTCGACGAGCACGTTCCGCTCGTATACCCGGAGGTTCTTTTATTTCTCCACCTTTCTAGCTTACTGTTCATATTTTCTGGTTCGGCTGTAGATGTACTAGTACTAAATCTGTTCAAGTGATCCGTATTCTACCAATCATGACCAGATGCACCATACAACCCGCTGCATGCAGAGATTTAGTCTGTTCGAAAATACTCCACATTCTACATTTAGGAGCAAGCTATGAAGACAGTAATAATAAACCTGTAAAATTGTGCTGTGGTTTTTTCAAAGTAACTTAAAATGGTTGTTCGAATATCTATGCATGACCGGTAAATACACTACTAGTTTGTGCGATTTTTGAGAACAAGTTGACTAAGTAAATTTATTTTCCTCATTTTTTTGCATTTTTTGCACATTATAGGATGATTCAAGTGAGGTGGGCACTGACAAGGAGTACATGGATGACAAGAGCCACCACGTATTAAAGAGTATCAAGAGCGGGAAGGTCCCTTTCCACACTCTAAGTGGGGGGCTCAGTTGCCCCTTCTGTAGCAAAAGAGTCAACCCGAGGATTTACAGCATGATTCAGCATGCGGTTGGCATCGGTAAAAACCACATTGCTTCACACAAGCCAGCGACCAAGGCTAAGCATGTTGCATATGGTGTGTTGGACCGGACACAATGTATTCTTGTGTGTGTGTGTGTTGCATCCTTGTTTGATCATGCTTGCATAACGATCTTACCTCTACGTTTTGTCAAGTTACATCGCGTCAGCACTGCGCACCCGCTGCACAGTGGCAATGGGACGGGTGGACTCCATGGCGCGTTATCACGGTATCAGTGTCGCCGCCCTCTCGATCTCGCCGCCATCTCCAAGTCGCACGCACACCCTTCCTGCCCGACACGACCATGCAATCGTAGCCCTGCGATATCGAAACCAATGGTGCTCGACCGGTGAAACTTGCTTCATGGTAGGTAAAGACCGTAGTTATGGTAAATGCAATCTCCCCGCCCCTCCTCCCCTCCCCTTTTAACGAAGGGCCTCACGGCCCCACAGCCCTGCGCTGTGCAAATACTGTTAGTCCCATTTGCATGCGGAAGCATCCAGAACTGCCATGTAGTGCCTGCGTTTACTTTTCATGGCTTGACTTTTCTAAAAGTTTGGACAAACTTTCCGTGGCTTGACCATTCAAAAAATATATATATGCCTTAAGCCTTGGGATGGAGGGAGTATTACTAAATATAGCTACCTGAGATTGCGGTGGGATCCACAAGATCAGATGCCGCTGTCCACAAATGGGCACAATCTAAGGACACATTCATAATATAAGATTATATCAAACTCGGCATATTGTGCTTGGTTGTAGTGGAACATACATAATTGTTGTTATAATGAAGGTTACAGTCATAAACACACCCAGATTATAGTTCGAAAAGGTAATACACAATAGTTTGGAAGTGCTCACACATAGCTATCACACATTGTTCTTGTGAAAGAACATGTTTTCGTAAACATAACAAGCCCCATACAAACACAACAATCATGCACTAAAAATGGACATTGCAGCTTGTTGGAATGATTGGCGTAGAAGGCGACCGATCCCAGGATGTCTTTGGGTGCTTGCCCCAGCTGTTAGATTCCTCTCCATCCTGGTATCTACGGTAAACCACTTGCCTTGGTGATGGTTCAAGGGTGTGTTGCTTGGAATGAAACACTTTGATCTGGCGGTATAGCTCGTGGCTGACATACCCGTCAATAGCAGCGTACTTCAGGTTAGGTTCAAAAAGCGGCTTATCCTACACCAACATCTTGGGAGTTTGTCCTTCATCTCAGCATACCACGGGTCGATGAGATCGGAGGCAAGATTGTCCATCCCAGTCCTGCCGCCACTCATCCTTCGGATCTAGTAAACATCCTAGATGTCCACTCTGTACTCCTTTGGGATGAAAATTTGGACAGTCGGGCTGGTAAGCAGGCCAGTGTTAGAGCTGGTGTCAACACAAGTAAATGTTATCTGGAGGTTGACAAGAAAGTCACCAAAGAGCGACCTAATTATTTCTCCCCACCTGCATGAAAATGGATTCAGACAAATAATGTAGCAAGAACTTTTGCAAACAAACTGCTCAGGAACAAAATAATAGCAACACATACCTCTTCCCATCACCCCCTTCTTGCAAAAATGCTGGTAAACATGGACATGCTCCTTCATGGAGAGTTGCAGCACGGCGATCCTACGGCGATCTTGGCTATACTCGAGGTCGAGACACACGAACCTGAACCCGCTTTCTTCCTATGGCAGCCAATTCTTGTACTGGGCAATAGTACGCTTAACCATCTCAGGGTCGGTGGTGTAGATGACACTGAGATTCTTCCCGCCGTGGACTTCTATGTCGAAGTATGCAGTCCCTATCATGTCATCGTTTCAGACATCCCGCCGGTCCATGACTACAGGGAAGAGGGAAAGGACACGAAGGAAGAGGATGATGCCATGGTAGTGGAAATGGATGGGGCCCTGGAGGAGGAAAGGATATGGAGAAGAGCGAAACTACTTATTGCAAGATTGCAACCGCCCTTCCTACTATGTGGAATGGTGCACGACCATTCGTAGTGGGGTGGAAGTGGAGGAAAACCGCAGTTCTATGAGGCGACACTAGTGCTGCCTGAAATTGGTTCCACTCCACTAGCATGCAGTGGAATCAAGGTCTACCATGAATGATCTAAGTTAAACTTAGTCACGTTCCAAGCTTCACTCTCTGACATGTGGGACCCTACATTTGGCAGTCGCATTCCGGCATTGTTTTAAAAACCGGACCAGTCATTGAACTAGTGAGGCGACTGGTTCACTGGTTTGCTGGATGGGACCACTAGTTCATACGGTTCGATGGCGCCAAAAAACAGTACTTTTTGTAAAATATAAGAAAATTTTAGAACACATGGGGATTTCTGGCATAGTTTAACACATGGAGTCCATAGAGTCATTGCATGTGTTCTTTTGCAAACCACCTTGATCCACGCAACCACACACACTCAAGTGGATGTGGTGATGCAACTTATGTCACACCAGTGCATCACTCCATGTGGCTGTGGCAATGCAGGGGCTTTCTGGGGATTTCTGGCCATGGTTTGACACATGGAGTCCATAGATTCATTGCATATGTTCTTTTCCAAACCACAATGATACACATGAGCACACATACTCAATTTTATGTGGGGATGCAAGTTCTATCACACCGGTGCATCACTCCATGTGGCAGTGGCAATGTAGGGGCTTTATGGGAATTCCTGACCATGGTTTGACACATGGGAGTACATATAGTCATTGTATGTGTTCTTTTACAAACCACCTTGATGCACACCACCACACACCCTCCCATGGTGATGCAACTTCTTCACACCGGTGCATCACTCGATGTGGCAGTTGCATTCTAGGTGCTTTCTAGGGATTGATGAACATGGTTTGACACATGGAGTCCCCAGAGTCATTTGCATATGTTCTTTTCAAAACCACAATGATCCACGCGACCACAAACACTACAAAGGATGTGGTGATGCAACTTCTATCACACCGGTGTATCATTCCGTACGGCAGCTGCATTGTAGTGGCTTTTTGGGGATTTCTAGCAAAGGTATGACACATGGTGTCCCTAGAGTCACATCATGTGTTCTTTACCTAACCACAATGATCCACATGAGCACACACACTCAATTTGATGTGGGGATGCAACTTTTGTCACACCGGTTCATCATTCCATTTGGCGGTTGTATTCCAGGGGGTTTCAGGGGATTTCTGGACATGGTTTGACATATGGAGTCCCCAGAGTCATTTCATGTGTTATCTACGAAACCACAATAATCCACACGACCACACGTATGCTCCAATGGATGTGGTGATGTAGCTTCTGTCACACTAGTGCATCATTCCATATTTCTATGTGGCAGTTGCATTGCGAGTGATGCTCTTAGAGCATGTATAATGCAAGGTGCTTAGAAAAATAAAGAGGTTTTTCTATTAGCACCGGCACTTATTTATAGTAGATAGATGCGTAACTAAGCACCTGTTCTATAGATATAAGTACCAATGCTTAGAAAAATGGTTGGTTTATTTTTGTAAGCACTCATCTAAGCACCTCCCGTTATACATGCTCTTACATGGCGACGCTAGTGCTAAATGAATTTGGTTCTGCGCCACTTGCATGCAATAGAATTGAGGTCCGCCATGCAAGATCCAAGTCAAATACTCACGTTTGCGCGTGCATTCACTCACTGATAGGTGGGGCCCTACATTCCCCTCAAGATTAATTTTTCACTTCCTTTAGACGGTCCCCTTGTCCACCCTCACTAATTACGGCCCCTCTTCTTTTCCTTCCACGTGGACGAGACCTGTGTATGCATAGTTAAATTGAATGCTATGATTTGACATACGATAAGTAGTGATGCAGAGCACATGAGCTATATGTGACGCAATGGACAGGACTAAACGAACGATAGCTTGAATTGACGTGACAGCACAAGACGCATATATCCTTGTTATTATTCTTTTTAATGAGGGATCCTTTTAAATATTTGTTTACTCAGAATATGGAACGGCCGCCGCCACGCGTATCCATAAGTACATGTGAATCGCAGCGACGGTTCTAGCATATCCCCTGTTTCGAAGAAAGCCCTCTTCTTCTTCCTCCTATCCGTTGTTCTTTATGTTGTTCTTTATGTCTTCTCCTTGCCGCCACCACGCTTCTCCACAAGGACGTCTGAATCGTAGAGACGGTTCCAGCCTTCCCTTGATTCAATGAAAGGCTTCTTCTTCCTCCTGTCCTCTATCTTCTGCATCCCATATGTTGTTCTTTCTTTCTAATCCTTGCCGCCATGGAAGGTTACACTCGAGAGAAAACCTTCACTTCCCATGGCAATTCAAAGATACATGACATCTACACCAACCAGGAGGATACAGTTGTGCGTGTCCTGAGGATGTACGAGAAATGGCTTGAGAAAGGTGAGGACAAGTTTGTCGGATTGGACCTGGAGTACACCAAGGAGGAGGAAGTGTACGACAACGATATCACCGTCGTTCAACTGCAAACAAGGCAACACGTCGTCTTCCACCACTACTCCTGGTTTGTAGATCTGATCTCTTTAGTTTACCGCTTTCAGGGTGTTCTTACTTTTAATGGTTACTTGTATTATTTTAATTAGTTGATCTTATCTTTACCAAACAGTCTTAGTCCCAAATTTTTCTCAAATGTTGTTCTCACAAGTGCTGCAATCTTTCCATATGCTCATATTGCACTTACTGAATTCTGTTAGTACCAAATGAATTATGACTATATAACTTTCAGAGTGTTCACCTTGGATTTACTAAAATTTTGTAGCTTCGAATTTTATTTAGGATGTGGTATTGCATTGTCTAAATAGTCGTAGTCCCAATATTTATTATAGTGGGGATTTTTGCAAGTACCGAGTTTTTGCAACTAGTGAATTTTATTGTGTATGGAATCTATCCATTTGGTCATGTTGCAACTACTGAATTTTATTAGAACCAAAAAAAATTATGACAAGCCATACTTGAGAGTCTTAATTTTGCACTTACTAAACTTTTGTACCTTAAAAATATATCCAGAGATGATGATCTTGCATGGATAACATTTGTAGTTTCTTTGGTCATGCATTTTATGATGACAAACTACATACTTCTAGGACTGACAAGAAGTGTCCGGCGCTGCGCCAATTCCTTGTGCATAAAGGAATTGTTTTCTGCACTGTCGACAAAATATCTGATTCTGTCAAGTTTTCTCGTGCGGGAATCAAAATTCCTGAGCACAAGTGGATCGATATTAAAGATCTTGTCAAGATCAAAGGGGGCTGGAATGGCTAGTCTCGCGGCTAGAATCATCGATCTGTCATACACCAAAATGAAGGAAGATTTCCCTAAAGATAGGAGTGAGTTTTGGGAGGAGACGCCATTGTCTGATATAAACCTGAAGTATGCAGTCATATATGCTTACGTAACCTACCAACTGTATGCTCAGATCCATTTCTTTCAAACTTTCCTCATGTTTTGCCCCAGTTGCAAGAGGGAAGACAAGGAAAGGGAAGCCCTTTGTCAGAAATGAAGCATAACTGAGTGTGATGCTAAAACTGCAAAGAGAGAGGCTGCAGCTGATGCCGCAAAAAGAGAGGCTGCAGCTGATGCCGCAAACAGAGAGGATGCAGCTGAAGATAGGGAAGCCAAGGCCGCTTCCAGGTGGGATGAACTTTCATATTGTCAGCGGTGGGCGGCCAATAACACAAGCGACAGATGGAATGATGGTCGTTGTTCTCCTAGGAAAGATGGGAAGCGCATCAAGTGGTCTGATCAGGAGTGAATTAAATTTTACTTCTTTCAGTTATGTTTTTGTATATGTCTAGTAGCTTGTCAAGAACTTCTATTGGTCTTGTGGAATTATTAGTGTACAAACAATGTTTAATATGTATTGGAATCATCATGACTTATTGTGTAATTATATACTTGTGTTTGCGCCATGGTACGTAATGATGATAACATCATTCTATCTTGCCATGTTGTTTTGAAAATTTTAAAAAGTTCACTCTGAAACTCAAACACATAATTTAATTTGTGAAGTGAGTACAAAAACTATAATTTGAATCCTTCTAGATGCATGTTTGTGTGGTCGTACATCACATTTGTACCCTGGTTTGACCAAACCTTGTAAATTTTATAATAAAATTAGAAATTCCCAAATTCTTCTGAAACCTTGAAATTTGGTCATTGTGTGTCAAATACTTTGCAAGAAAAATGACAAACATGGAAACGAATGCCCCCTAGCAGTCCACTATCAAATGTAGAGTAGTTAGGTCAACGAGCATGTTCGACTACTCGATACAGCCACTTGTGTACTATCAAATGTAGGGTAGTTAGGTCAACAAGTCCATAGATTCATTTCATGTGTTTTTACCAAACCACAAAGATCCACATGACCACACACACACTCAAGTGTATGTGGCGATGCAACTTCTGTCACACTGGTGCATCATTCCATGTGGCAGCTGCATTCCATGGACTTTCTGAGGATTTATAGCCATGGTTTGATACATGGTGTCCCTAGAGTCATATCATGTGTTCTTTACCAAACCACAATGATCCACATGATCACACACACTCAAGTTGATGGAAAATGCAACGTATGTCACATCGGTGCATCATTCCATGTGGCAGTTCCATTCCTGGGGCTTTCTGGATATGGTTTGACACATGGAGTCCCCAGAGTCATTTTCATGTGTTATTTACCAAACCACAATGATCCACACGACCACACGTACAGTCCAATGGATGTGGTGATGTAGCTTTTGTCACACTGGTGCATCATTCCATATTTCCATGTGGTGGTTGAATTTCTAGTTGATACTCTTTACACCGCGACCCTAGCGCTGGATGACATTGGTTCTGCGCCACTTGCATGCAGTGGAATCGAGGTCCGACATGCACCATCCAAGTCAAACGTACTCATGTTTGCACATGCCGACCTTCTCTCGCCGACAGGTGGGACCATACATTTACCCTCAAGATTAATTTGTGTACCCCCTTTGGACAGTCTCCGTACCCACCCTCACTAATTACGCCCCCCTCCTTGTATTCCACGCGGACGAGACCGGCGGTGGCGGTTCCTCACTCCCTACCCGAAAAACTGCCTGCCTCCCTGATTCCACCCCCTCACGAATCCATCCGCCTCCAGATCACACCGCCTCCATTAATCTTCCTGAGTCTAGCCTCCCTTTTCCGCCATGGGTAAACACTGGGGTTGGGCTAGCAGCAGGCTGAAGCTTAAGGCCGACGACGACGCGGCTGACCATGCCAACCGACACCGCGAGGATTGGGGATGGCCGAACCTGAGCCCTGCGAATGTATGCAGGGTCGCCAACGAGTTGGACATCATTAGCGCCGGTCATCTCGGTCGCTGCATCCCTGGCTTTCGCCCGCCGATTCGGGAAATGGAAGAACAACCGTTTGGCACGCCAGACATCCTTAACCCCGATACCAGCGTATGGCCAAACGACCGTGACGGTCACGTAAGTTCCAGTATCTTGCTTATTGATTCAGTCATATCGTTGATTCAATCCATGAAAGTAAGGTGCGACGATCATATAAAATGAATAGCTCATACAAACAGCTAGCAACACTGCCGATAGTGTTATTGTTATGAATGTGGACGTATTTGAATACATCACTATAATGTTCCACCTATTGATGATTGATGACATGGATCTAGCTTCTCTTCGCGTATTTGCATTCATTCGCTCAAGGATTTGTTCCCATATTTTTGGGCAATGGCTAATGAACTCCACTCTCTTGGTAACATGCTTCGTCAATGAGCCCTTGTTGATGCAATGCAAAGTACAGAGTATGGTCTTCATTGTTATACCATTTAGGTTCTTTGTATTTCTTCATCATGTAGATACTAATTTCAAATGAAAGTCTAGTAAACAACATATCGGTACATGTGTTTCTACCACAATCACAAGAAGAAAACGGGATGGAATTTCACCTTGTTAGCATTGTGCCGAACAGAGTCGAATGTGGCCTTGGGGTTCGGAGAGTAAGGCACCCTGGCTGGTGCAGGTGCAACCACGGCGACGGCGAGCTCGGATTTTGGAGGAGGATAACAGGACCAAAATCTCGTCCCATTGTCGTTCCATGGGTGCTGCCGTGCCATGGGTCGAGCTCCGGTTTGGCAGGAGGAGGGTGATACCGATCAAGTTTAGCCAAGTGCCGGATATCGCTGCTGAAGGAATTCCCTCCCAGCTCCGTGCCATGGTGGGGAACACAAATTTCCCCTTTGCGGAAGTAGGTCGGCTCAAAAAGACCATTTGAACATGAGGACACCAGCGCTGCAAGTCTACATGGCAGCCAGGATGGCAGCGACTTAACGGTCAAAATTGACAGGCGATGCCCAATTTGACGGGCGTTATCGAGTTTTCCTGTGTTCAAACGGTTTGTTGAATTCATGCCGAAAAATACCCTCTGAGAATTTGGCATGCCAAATCTGGGTATCTCGATCCAATACTGACGAAGTCGGACCCCGCGTTGCCTTGGCGCTTCAACTTTTGGGTCGCAAGTAAAAAATCTCGATAGTCGCGATTCTGTGACGACAATAAGAAGGGACCATATTATCTATATTGGTTATTATGGTATTCTAAGAGGATGTCCAGGGACCTTGCCATATTGCTACTGATCAGGCAAGCCACCTTCTTATTCATAAAACCCTGACCTACTATTTTACCTATGCATGGTTTATCTGCTTTTATGCAAATTGCATTGTTTTTCTAAACTATGATTTATATGTGGGAAGGCTTGGCTCCTCCAAGATATTACCATTTAGTACCACTAGGTACACCCCTTATTGGTGACACCTACTTGTCCCTAGTATGGTAGATGGTTTTTAACACCATAACCCTTTGGAGACCCCATTTTAGCCTAAATAAAAGTATAGGATTGGAAGACCCCGGGTATATGTTTATAAAATGTTTTATGAGAAAACCTTGGTGAGGTTTGACCTACCAAGAGAATTTGGAGAAACTAAAAAGGTTTTGTTTTACAAAATGGATGACACAAAGGAAGAAGGAAAAAGGTTTACAAAAAAGGGAACCTGTTTCTTTGCAGTTCTGCCAGAATAATTAACCCGTGCATCCACAATACCCTAAAGTGGGAACTGGGATTAACCCAAAGTTAGTTCACTTCGATATGGGTATCCGCATGACTACTTATAAGGGATCATCTCCATCTAATTTTGGGCTTCCTTTATAAAAAAGGGTCAACTGTGTGGCAGTCACTTGGAGGAAGCAGGATCACGCATGTGAGTGACCGGGCGATACTATGAGACTCTCATTGAAAGTGCCGGCTCTGAGGGAGCTGGGATGCACTCCGGTTGATCTATGGATCCCGATGTCTCGGTGTTGAGGGGAACAACTCATAGGGTAGGGCCCGTGTTGGAGTGGACTTTATAAAGGTTTTGTTTGATTATCCGAACCCCCATATACTGTGTGTATCAGGCCATGGTTGTATCCCGGTGGATGTATAAAATCTTGTGGGTAACGTGTACAACCTCTGCAGAGAGTAAATCTATTGAAATAGCCAAGTTCTCAGTCATGGACGGTTGGGAAGGTTGCTGTAGAGCGGTGCTGTCTTGTTTTCAAAGTTGTTTTTCCAAAACAAAGTGTTTACTAAAACCAGGTGGTTCGAGGGACACGAGAGAAGGAGGAGGATAACTCGGTCTGTTGAAGACCGTGGAGATGTTATAGGGTGACCCATTTCTGGTATTTTTAAAAGGTTTCCAAAATGTTTTATAAAAGATTTCAAGAAAACCTTGTAGATGTTATATCTAGAAGAGAAACTAGTTTAGAAAAGAACCTCTCATGGAGCCATCCAACCACCATAGTAGTATTGCTTATCCTCTTGTTATTATTTTCCTGAGGTGGTTTGTGAGTACATTCAAAAGTACTCACCAGCATTGTCCCTGGCTATTTACTTGGCCAGATTACCAGAATAGCGAGGAGCGGGAAGAAGCTGACATCTATGCGAGTTAGGGGGTATCTCCGAGTCGGGCAGCCTATTGGGCTAAGGCTTTACTTGGGGTCCTGCACGAGGAGAAGTTCCACTACTATTATGTATTTGAGCCCTTAGGGGCATTATGTAAGCTCATGATTGTAAACATTGTTCCAATCAAAATTGTAATGGATGTACACTTTGATATCTATCGGTTATGCTCCACGATGCACTGATCATGGGATCGTGGTGGTATGCATAATGGGGATTCCCGGACGTAAATCCGGGGTGCCACAGGTACTCTCTCACTTTTCATTATACCTCACAACTGTTACATTCTCTCGTCTATTGGATAATAAAGATGCATCTACAAGATTAACTTTAGTTTTTTGATGAGACACATTAGCAATCTCTTGTGGTGACATAGTTAGTAAACTTATTTTTCTTCCCTTGAACTCCAAGTGATATGTATTGTCTTGGAATGATAATAAAGCCAAGGCCGGCCCAACAACAAGTGACATACCGTCATAGGAACCACATCAAAATCAATGGAGTCCTTGTATGGTCCTATCTCAAAATCAACACACACCAGGTGGCTCACTTTCATGTCACCATTATCACTCAACCACTAAACATAATATGGACATGAGTGCGGTAAATACTTCAGCTTCAGTTTAGCACATAATTCCCTGCTTGCTAAATTGCGGCAACTTCCACCATCAATAATGACCTTGCAAGATTTTTTGGACCAACAAGTACCTTTGTTTGGAACAAATTACAACACTGGCTTGCAACACTAGACTGAGGAGTAACGTTGAGAACACGTTGGGACACAACAATGGTAGGAGCACGTACAGGGAACACATCAAGACCATCACTTGTGTAACCATCATCATCTGAAGCATACGGATCAGCAACATCTCCCGTCTCATACACATTATCCTCATTGACAACCATTACATTTCTATTGGGACATTCCCTCTTGAAAATGGCCCTTACCACCACATGTATGGGCACTTATGTCGCGATTGCGCGTTGTAGACATATTGGAACCAGTACCACTAGATGTAGGAGTCGACTTCCTTGTATTGGGCACATTGGAAGTAGGTTTGGTTGATGTAAAAGGATGGTCATATGGATGGATAGTAGATGAATGATAAAATGGTGCTCACCATTGGAAGTAGGTTTGGTTGATGTAAAACTTCCTATAAAACGAGCCTTCAATTGAGCCTCTTCTACAAACTAGGTTTTAGCTTCTCTAGCATGGTGTAATATCTCATTCATAGTATTATAATTGTGATGTCGAATAATACTCTTGTTTGGGGGATGATCCCAGGTAGGGTCAAGCTAAGGTAAAAGGGCAAAGCCCACTGAGGTATTGATTGGGCCAAGGCATGATCCGACCGAGGTATATGAGGGCCGGCCGAATAAGGGCCGGATTAGCCTAAGCTAAACAACATTTTATTGATTCGGCTGACATATAAGGTATGTTGGCATGATGTCTAGCCCACTTTGTGTTTTCAGGTACTGGCATGGCCGAGTTATAAAGACCGAGGTCGAGTCAGGGGTTGGCTTGCTCTGGAAGGAGAGAGCGAGCCCCAAGGTCAACATTGTCCTTTGTCTCTCCCTCGAGAATCCAAGGAGAGACAGGCACTACAAAAAGAAGCCCGAGGTCACGAGGTGATAGTCCCAGAGCCCAATGGTCACATGTCATGGGCTATGGGTCTTTGCCATATAGAGGAGGGCGACAACGGAAAGGAGGCCGCTGAATTACTATTTTCGGAAGAGCATATCCATCGAATATGATGTGCATGTAAGCCTTAAATGTAACGTAGCCACCCCTTTATAAGGTGAGCCAGAGCCTCTAGGGAAAGGGTCAATTCATTCTACAGAGAGAAAACCCTAAAGCGAGGGTCGATTTATAAGTAGTAACAATACATCATCATTGATCAAGATAAGAGATCTTGAGATAATCCATCATGTGTAGATCCACTATGCTATCCCTCCCTGGATCCCACTACTACACATTGGCCCCAACTTTATCCTACCCATGTCATCTGCCATGACACCACCACGATAGTTGTCGCACACCGTGGGGCCGTAGTGGTGCTAGCTGGAGTTAAGTTTTGGACAAGAAACTTCATCGCCATCGGAGAGCGCATAGTCTACGGGCTGGTCCAGCGATTCAACTCATAGGACTACATCAGCGACAACGTGCGCAAATTTGGAAAGCGCACTCCGCCGCACAACAACGTCTTCGTAAACTTCAGCACGCACAAGTCTTAGGACTACATCGGCATCAATGTCTCCAGCATCTATCCGCAACGAGTCATTGTGGAGGGATAGCCGCCCCTCTGTATAGCTCGCGAGCAGCATATCACTCTCCCCACTGGCAGCATCAAGGTGATGATGACTACACCAGCAGATACCCGGTGGCAGCAAACCTGGCAGAAGCGGAGAATGTGGCTCCCAGAGCACCTCGTTCGAGGTTCCCTCTGATATAGAGGCTAAAGAATATACTGCAGGAAGCGATATATAGCTTAACTACTCCTGTAGCTCCCATTGTAGACCCGGCTCATGCACAAGCCTATCTAGAGGAGACCCGGAAGATAGTGTTAGAGGGAGCTAAGAAAGTAGCAGCAGCTCAGTAGTTACTTAACATCACTTTGCGTGAGTATGCTAGGGCGAATAAGCTTAACACTATCCTAACTCACATGGATGGTGTAAGAATAAGAGGAAAGAACCATCTTAGTGATATAAACAAGGAACATGTGCCAAGGCCAGGTGACTCAGAAAAGGGCTATAGGTAATCCGCAAATCCGTGGCTCACGTGGTTGAAGTGCCCCACGGGTAAAACATGCATGGCTCACCTATGGGCAGTGCCCTACTAGTAACTAGAACAACTGTGTCGTACATGGTGATACTACGCCAAAAATATGTGTGGGCTAGGGGCCTGTCGGCCGCATGCCACATACCCATAGCACACATGGGGTATGTGCGCTAAGGTTGTTAGGGGTAACCGTGGCGCACTTGCACCCTGTGCGCTACTCCTAATCCACCACAGGTCCTGCTGGCTAACTGGGCAAACACATCCGTGGTGGACGTGTACATAGTGCGCCATGGTTGTGGAAAGTTCTGTGGCGCACTAGGTCATGTGCTCCACGGATGTGTCAACCACTTTTTGGAAGCTCCACATTGAACATGTGACTATCCACTACCACACCCACACTTCACTTTCCCCTCCTTCCTCAATAGATCTAGTCGGGATCCTCCTCCTTCCCACCTCAATTTCTCTACTCATTCACCATTTTTAGCATGTAGAAGTTACCTTCGATGCTACATACATAATAGAGGAAGTTCTCCTTTCGGACACGCCATCCTCTCGGTCCTGCACCTCTCCTTTCCATCTTCTCGATCGGTATCTCATCTCGGTAAGTTGTCCATGTAAGGATGTGTTCACGTGTATATGGATGATATGCTCATATGTATGTAGAGGATCGATGCTCATGTGTGTATGGGGAGGATCGATACTCATGTGTGTGTGTATATGGAGAGGATCGATGCTCATGTGTGTACAAAGAGGATGATGTGTTCATGTGTATGGATCGGTCTCTCTATTGTGTTTGTGTGGGAATGAGTTTCAATTTGTTTTGCCAAAATATTGATTCTCCATTTTGTCAAGACTTTGGCATTTCGCAAAGGTCCTTATTTTAGGATAGGTCATGCCGAAATTTTCTATCGACCATTGCATGCATGCATTGATTATGTGGTTCTAATAAACTTCTAAATGTACCGTGTATACCACACCGGAAACCATGGTTCACATAATGAGCGAAGGCATTGTGGATAGATTTTTGAAATGCGCGACGGCCGACATGATATGAAATAACAAGACGGAGATAAGATGTCCATGCAGAAGATGCAAACTCAACTAGTTGATCGACCTAGATTCCGGGCATCTACAGGCGCACCTGCTCCGCCATGGTTTCATGTATGGATACACTCGTTAGATAAAGCGATGACGAAGACGATGGAGACGGTGAAGGTGGGAAACATGACGATGATCATCACGGCGAGGACGGGCGAGATGATGAAGAGTCTCCTGGAGATGGTGATGGTGTGGAAGCAGACCAGGATGATGATGATCTAGATGCCAGAGGAGCAGACAATGATGGAACAACGTCAGGCTGGGTGCGGGACCCTTATCTGCAAGAGTTGCTTCTCAAGCAGACGAGTAACGCCAGGGATGCCGCTAGAGACAAAGCCAAGCTTGCGCAACTTTAGAAAGACGTGGTTTCTCCATTGTATGAAGGATGCAGGCCCGCTGATACCCGGTTGAATGTAACGCTCAAGGCTATGGAGATGAAGGAAAAACACAAATTGACCGCCGCAACCTTCAACGATATGATGGCATTCTGGCACGATCGTCTCCCGGAGGGGAACACGTGTCCAACTAGTATCGAGGACGCCAAGAAAATTGTTTGTCCTCTCAATATACCGCACGTTAGATACCACGTATGCATCAACGATTGCATCATTTATCAGGGCGAGGACGCGGAGAAAACCACATGTCTGGTGTGCGGCGTGAGTCGATATAAGAAAGGGAAGAAAGCACCTCGAAAAGTGGTATGGTACATTCCTATCACTCCTCGTCTCCAGCGCTATTTCGCGGACCCTAAGGAAGCGAAGCTCATGCGATGGAATGCGGAAAGGAATAATCCAGGAGATGATGATGACCCCGAAAAGGACGAGCTGCTGACGCACCCTTCAGATGCTATCTAGTGGAAAGCATTGGACCTCGAATTCCCAAAATTCGGTGGAGATTCGAGGAACATCAGGCTTGGTGCGAGCACTGATGGAATCAATCCATTCGGTATCCAGAGCAGCACGCACAACACTTGGACCTTGTTTGTATGGATGTACAACCTTCCTCCATGGATGTGCATGAAGACAATATGTTTCTCGGGCTATTGAAAGAGGAGCTAGACACGTTATGGGAATCTGGAGACAATATGTACGATGTCTTCGCACAAGATTATTTCACTATGAGAGCCGCGTTGGTAACTACAGTGAAAGACTATCCAGGTTGCGGGTATATCTTGGGGCAGGTTATCGAAGGATTCTCCGCATGCGTTAGGTGCATGGATAACATAAGCTATCTCCAACTAGAGAATGATCCAGGGTCTTCAAAAACCATCTTCATGACACACAGGAGGTGGCTCAGCAAGAATGATGCATGGAGAAAACATGGATATCTGTTCGATGGCAAATCCAATACCCAAGAAATCCTAGAGCGGAGGAGCAGCGAAGAAGTGTAAGAATTGCTGAAAAACTAGAAAGATTGTCCTAAGCCTGGAAAGAAGCGAAAGGGGCAGCAAGACAAGCCGCTGTGGAAGGTATGGAAAACAAGGTTTGTTTTCTGAGAGTTGCCATATTGGAAGTTTCTCCGCACGCCTCATAGCCTTAACATCATGAATATCACAAAAAACGTGTGCGAGAGTCTGGTCTCCACCATAATCAACATGCCAGATAGGACGAAAGATGGTCCGAAAGAAAGGCACGACCTGATATTCATGGGCATCCGGAAGGAGCTTCACAGAGGACGCACTACTCGTGATGATCGGGAAGATGATGATCATGAGTCGGAGGCGACACAAGGTCGTCGGAAGGGTAAAAGGTCAAGAAGAATGAATATTACTGCCCTCCTTCTTCTTCACTCTAAGCCAGGAGGAGATCAAACAGTTTTTCAAGTGCCTTCTAGGAGTCAAATTTCCTTACGGCTACGCGTGCAACATAAGCAGATACCTAGACGAGGCGAAGCAGAGGTTCAGTGGCATGAAGTCTCACGACTGTGCAATGCTAATGATCCAGGTACTTCCGGTTGCACTAAGAGGGATAATGGACGAGCACGTCCGTGAAACGTTGTTTGGGCTCTGCAAGTTTTTCGATGTCATCTCTCGAATGTCGATTGGCGTGAATCATCTCGGGAGGCTAGAGGAGGAGATCATGGTGATACTATGCGAGCTTGAGGTCTACTTCCCTCCCGCATTCTTCGACATTATGGTGCATCTACTGGTTCATGTCGTGGAGGACATCGTCCAACTCGGGCTGATGTTCCTCCGTAGCATGATGGCATTCGAAAGGATGAACAGACACATCAAAAGATACGTTTGCAACAGGTCCCATCCATATGGAAGCATAGCCAAGGGCTTTCTGTCCGAAGAGTGCATCTCTTTCTACACGAATTATCTAGACATCGAGAACCCTCTCGGTCTTCTCGTCAACAGGCAACTTGGAAAGCTCGACGGATCTGGTCACCGAGAGGGTCGTCGTGTACTGCATGCAGACTTTGATTGTCGACGCGCAGACTTTGATCGAGAAAACCTCATCGCGCTACAGCATTTAGAACTGGTCGATCCTTGGGTACAGAAGCACAAAAGCTTAATCGAGAAGAAGTACAGTGACCAGGGCATACAGAGGACGCAGGGAGAAATAATCAAAGAGCACAACTCAGATTTCACACATTGGTTTAGGCAGACATTCCTTGATAATCCCCCGCGATCGCATTCTTCTGACACGGAAAATATCATATTCACCTTGACAACGTGTGATTATCAGAACTCAGGCGTCACGTCAGAATTCTACACGATGACAACGTGAAGTTAAGATTCTATGGAAGGATCGAGGAGATATGGGAGCTCGATTACTGTGGAGAAAAGGTGCCGATGTTCCGTGTCAGATGGGCCAAGAGCGTCGAAAGAGAATACCGGTATTTCACAACCATAGTTATACCCGAAGCAGCCAAATCCAAGGCCGCTGGTGCGAACGTGGAAGCAAAACATGAACCGTGGGTACTGGCTAGCAAAGTGGACCAATGTTTTTGCATTATAGACCCAACAAAGCCTAGTCGTGTTGTCGTGAGGAGAGGAAAAAGAAACATCATTAGAATGGATGGATTCGCCAACGAGCAAGACTTCGACCGGTACGACGATCCAAAGATTGAAAATGGCGATGACTACGATGCACCAACATACATCACAAGAAGAAAAAGAACAACCCTACCCAAAAAAGGTAGCCCGTTCGAATGAAGAAACATTAAAGTGCCGGGGCTAAATTATTCAACCGCGAGAAAGAAGGGAAAAAAGATTGTAAAATGCTAGCTCAAAAAATATTGTAAAACGCGTCGTCAAAAAAGATTGTAATATTCATGGACAAATTATTATTTAATTTAGTTATAATTTGAATCATATTTGTACCACTTTTATTACATATATTATCACTTTTTGGCATTTTTGCAATATTTAAAAGTATTTTTAAAATCAAAACAAAACTTTTATGGCATATATAACCACTTTTGGGCATTTTTTCGAATATTTAAAAGTATTTTTGAAATAAAAACAAAAAAGGTGGGTATCAGGATTCGAACCTGGGTGCTCATAGGTTCATAATAGAGCTAAGGGCGGAACTAATGGGATAGGCTAGTGTAGTTGTTAGAGAGTGGGCGGCTGTTTCCTTATACAGGTGCTAGAGGAGATAGGCGTAGCGCACTAGACCGGAGTGCACTACTGATATCTGTAGCGCACTCTAAGAGTGTGCTACGCCTATTTGTGCTTTATACATGTGCACGGGCACGTCCCCATCTCAGGCGCGCTAACCTGGGTGCTCATAGGTTCACCACCCATTTCGAGCCCGAGCCCCCGCCATCGTTGTCGATCCGCCGCCTCGCCAGTCGCCGCTGCTCGAGGAGGAGACCGTGGAGGAGGAGGCCCGTGCCACTGCCGATCCATGGAGGAGGAGGTCGCATCTGCCGATCCGTGGAGGAGGAGATCACCGTCGCTGTCGATCCGTGGAGGAGGAGGTCGCCGTCGCTCGAGGAGGAGAAGGAGGTTGTGGAGGAACCAGCCGTCGTCCACCCAATGTCTTCGTCCTTGTCTCAGAGGTGAGAGTCGCCCCTCCCCTCTCTCCCTCTCTCCCTCTCTCCCTCCCTCCCTCCCTCTCTCCCATTAGGGTTCATAGTAGGGTTCAGAGTAGGGTAGTGACATATTTAGCTCTATTTTAGGGTTCACATTTTTGACACATTAGCTCTGTTTTAGGGTTCAGAGTAGGGTTCGCCGGTGATGTGAGGGTTGACACATTAGGGTTCATATTTAGGGTTCAGATTGTTGACACATGAGGTTGTTGATAGTGTAGGAGGTTGTTGACACATTAGGGTTCCGATTTAGCTATGTGAGGTTGACAGTATAAAAATTTAAGGATTAAATAATGGTTTAGTAATAAGAGGACATAACGTATAGCTAGCAAATTGTTTGCGCATTTCATTTTGTTCAATCTATCAAATCCCCTGCTCTGCCATGGATTTGAATGCTTGGCAAATTTAGATCGAGGCATAGAAGAGAGATGAATAAGAAGAAAGAACAAACAACAAGTGTGGAAGACTTGTGTTATTTTTTGATACTGTTACAAAGAGTTAATTTATAGAGAGTTAATTTATCATACTATTACAGAGAGTTAATTTATAGATCGATTTTGGACTAAGCAAACATAAAATTCCAATTGCGAAAGTGAAGAGGCCTTTGTTGCTAGCCATGTATGTTTGCCTGTTGATTCTTCTCCACTTTATAAGTTATCGAATTGGTCAAGTAAATGAGTATGTTGTCGAGGTTTCTTAATTTATTTCTTCAAGATGCACTTAGAATTATTATACAAGACCTTAAAAATATGCACATGAGATTTGGTGTTTTCCTGTAAATAGATCTAATATGTGGCGGCAATCTAATAGTTCTATTGTGTTATAAAAAATATTACTATTAATCACCTATATAATAAAACAGTCACTTAATATTGTATATGATGGGATTAGGGGCTTTGTGAGTAATCAGATCCTAGTCAAGTTGCCACTACAGTTTTGTTACAAATGGTCAACCTTAAATCATATACTTTTACTAAATTTAACTTGTACAAGCTCAAGTTCAATATACTGTTGTGCATGGACATTGGTGTGTATACTACTGTTATTGCTGTGTATACTGCTGTTATTGTTGTTATTGATGTGCAGTGACATTGTTGTTATTGGTGTAGCTGTGTATACCGTCCTTTTTTTACTGCTCTGAATCTCCTATGCTACATATCAGTTTTGAAATGGCAAGGCCATGATGGAGGTGTATGATATTTATGCAGGTTCTTGTATGAAATGAGTCCTGATTTTTGCCGGAATGTTGATTAACTTCCGTTTCGGTAGAAATCGGGCACTCTTAGTTTAAGAAAATTAGAAAAGGTCATGCCGGATTTTTTCGGGCACTTTATTACTAACCATTATTTGCTTTTTATTAGTGCAAACATGTGTGAAAACTAGGAGTGTCATGTTCTGTCATGTTCCCTTTGGACGCCGCGCCTTCTAGATTTTTGGGTCTTCTTGAGAAGTTTCGGAATGTAGGCCACGTCAAGGAGTTGGTGCGCCATCAGCTCATTGCTGGGTGCAGGCAGCCATGTCCCTCGTTCGACTACATCGTCATGATGTCAATCTTGCGGAGATAGTGGCTGGACCACCCCCTCCTCCAGGTTGCAATCTATGGGATATGCACCCTCATTATGCAGCTATGGCACATTATGCCGAAGAGATTGTATATTTGTTCGAGGAGCGGATGAATGTTATGCTTCAGAACAATTAGGTCATGTAAAGAAAATGAGATAATGTAAAATTTGTATTTATTCGAGTGGGCTTGTAATACCCTTTGTAAAGTTTATATGTACTAGCACGTGGTGCGCTTGTAATGTGCATGTATTTTTCGTTATCTAAACGTGGTCACTTAGGTTGTATGCATTGTTTTCAGTCGACGAAGTCGTGAGGTGAGGCGCATCCCCCGAGCGTATTTTAGCGAGAAGTAATGTAAGGAGAAAAATATATTTTAGCCAAGGAACTTAGATTTTATTCATAGCAAGAGAGGAGATACATTGTTAGGCTGAATAACCTTATTGAAAGTAGAGGGTAATTAGGGGTAGAAGCATCACAGTCTTGCAACGTTCCAAGGGTTGGAGTATTCGACTCCTGATGCTACGTCCATGAGGCGGTAGGCGCCACCTGGGATGACTTCAGTGACGATGTAGGGTCCTTCCCAGGGTGACTCGAGCTTCTTGTGCCATTCTTGCTTGAGTCGCATGACGAGGTCTCCTTCGAAGAAGGACCTTGGGCGCAGCCGGCGGCTGTGGTAGTTGTGGAAGCTTTGCTGGTAGACTGCTGAGCGAGCCGCGGCGATGTCGCGTGCCTCATCGAGCGTGTCGACGACGTCTTCAAGTGTGGCTAATGATTCAGCTTCGTTGTAGGCGACAACCCTTGGGGCCTTGTGGCGTACCTCAGCAGGTAGCACGGCTTCATCTCCGTGCACCATGACGAAAGGCATGCAGTCAGTTGAGATGTTTGGAGTTGTGCGTAGGCTCCCGAGAACCGAAGGTACCTCGTCTGCCCAGGCTCCCGCGAGCCTTTCGAGTGGGCATATTAGGCGCTTCTTGATGTCGTTGCCTATGAGGCCGTTGGCCTTCTTGACCTGCCCGTTGGTCCGCGGGTGCGCCACAGAGGCGTATGATATGTTGATGTCGAGGTTCAAGAAAAAGTGTCGGAATTCCTTAGAGATGATGTTCGATCCGTTGTTGGTTATGATGCTATGTGGCACGCTGAACCTATAGACAATGGACTCGAAAAACTTGACGGCAATTTTGCCGCTTTGGTTGGTGATGGGCATGGCCTCGATCCACTTGGAGAATTTGTCGACTGGGTGAAGGGCCAGGCCAGCGGTATAGGCCTCAGCTCAGATCATGGCGCCTATGTCTTGTCCGTGTGCCTATGACAGGCATTGCACCTCTGGACGATGTTCTTGGCGTTGTTCATTGCCGTTGGCCAGTACAACCCAGCTCGTAAAGCTTTGGCGACTAGGGCGCGGCTGCCTACATGATGGCCGCAGATACCCTAATGGATGTCTTGGAGGATGCTTTTTCCATCACCGATGGTGACGCATCGTTGGAGGCTTGGAGCACACCCAAAATGATGTGTTTGTACAACTCGCGTGTTGATGAAGATGAAAGTTTTTGACCGTCGAGATGCACCGGGCATTTGTCGGGTCATCGGGCAGTTGATTGTTTATCAGGTACCGAAGGTACGGTTGCATCCATGTTTCTTCAACCGCCATAACCTGCATCAGGCTGACCAGCTCAGCCTCTGTGTCGAGCTTTTCGGGTCCTTCTTGTCCTTCGGGTAGCGCAGCCCCCGAGTGCTCTGCTTCTTCGGATGAGCCTTTTGGGAATTTTCTTGTAACATCCCAGCATTTAGGACTAAACGAAGGGTAGATTTAGGATTTTTTTGCATCTGCATGCATTCATGTGAAAATCCGGGTAAATTTTTCACCAAATTAAAAGAGTAGAGTGATTAGAATTCTCACTCCGATGAATTAGGTTTAGTGTCATCAGTAGGGGAGTGAGTTGAATTTTGACATGACCTCTATTGTTTTCTGGAGTTACGAGGGAAGAAATTCGACTTACAAATAATTATTCACAATAATATAATACAAAATAAATATAAATATTATACTGTCCTTTATATATAAACATAACATACTTATTATTCTCTTTTCTATTCAGGAACAACTAATCAAATAAAAGAAAAGAAGGAATATTACAATAATAATATTATTACATTGTCCCTTTACAAATATTTAAATGGAAATATAATAATACAATAAAGAAATAAGTAATAAGAAAGAAGTTACAATATTTGGAAGTTGTAGCAATATTTATGGTGTACAGAGTATTACTCTATTCTTGAAGAAACATTAGTGTTTGAAAGAAAAGAAAATTACAAAAGAATAAAGCAAATCCTAATCTAAATCTTGATCTCCATCTTCTTAGTGTTTTTGTTCCTGCAAGAGAAAAACACAAACAAAGAAATATAGATAAAAACAGAAAGGAGTTGGTGTTAATAATATTGCTCTTAGTCTAACAGTGAGGTGCACTGTTCATTACATCATTGATCATATAAAAATGGGCAAGTTCACCAAAATATCATCTGCTCTTATCAGTAACTTTGCCTCAGAACCACATCATAGGCATAGGGACAAGTTTCACCAAGGCAGGTAAAAGGAAAAGAGGTAAACTCCAAGGAAATCTCAAGCCTTTTACTTGATCTGATCCATCTGGGTGAGGCAATCTCACACACAACTCACACACACATGCATGTTTATGTGTTGTCAACACATGAGGCACTATGAGAGAGTGATAAGTACACAGCCATAGCAGGGGGAGTACTCTGCTAAAATTACTTCACCATAGCAAAAAACAACCAACACAACCAACACAGATCAACCACACAGGCCATCCTTACATTTCCAGAGTTCATAAGTTGAAAACCAAAACTCCATAGTGCACTACCACCACATCACTAGCACCCTGGTTGCTCAAGTAAGCCATCCAAGGACACCAGGAGGAGGCCAGGAGTATAAGGAGTAGATCAAGTGACCAGGAAGAGGGAGAAGTCTAGGAGTTCAAGAGGAAGCAAGACAGACACTAGATCCAGCAACAGAACAGAATCACCACAACATCCACAACCAAGTCATCTATCTCAACTACAAGCATCAGGTTGGCTAGTAGAACCATGCTACTATCTGTTCTTACCAAATTAAAGCAAGCATCAGTGGGGAAGAGGGAGAGAGCTCTTAGTATAGTGCAGAAATGCTACACTAGTTCATCCTAGAGCTGTTAAAAGCCAACAAATTATCTGTTCTTATCTCTAAGAGTTTGGCCTCTGCCTTGTGCATCATGGACCAAGGTCAAATAATAGGGTGGTACATCTAGATCATCCAGATTAAAGGATATTATTTTTCCACACCTACTTGGCAAGTCAAGCAGATCCATTAGTGTAAAATCACTATGTTCCATCCTAGAGGAGGCATCACAGTGGCATTCCACTATTGAATCTACATAGTACAAGAAATCATCACCACATAATCATTTCCCTAGTAAATATTCTAGGAATCAGATTCATAAATTTCTTCACTGTACAAATGACAGGAAGATCAACTCTTTCTTAAGCTCCCAAGCAAAGCATCTTTCCTCCATTGCTTATCTTTTGAATCTCATCAAATTTAGCCAAATCTATGACATATGATAGTGCTAGAGATGATCAGACTATTGTGTACACTCCAAGGAGGCATCACAATAGTAGGACCATTTTAGCAGAATCCACCATTCACATTAAATAAATAACCACTCAGAAATTTCATCTAGAAAAGATTAATCATTTCCCTAGTATTACACTAGGAATCATATTTTTGTTTTGCTACTTTATTTTTGAGTCTCAGCTCCATTAAGTAAATCATCTCCTAGTCAACACATCCAAGAGTCATATATAATTCCACTGTCACAAGGACAGTATTTAGGACACAAGTAACTCATGATATTACATATACCACTATGCAAATTCAAATTGAATACACCAGAGTGACACATGGTTAGATAGCAGAATCTGCTATTTAACCAAGCATAACTAGTATCAGAATTACAGGTCAAGGGAACACCTGCAAGAAAATTTACAATTCCAACATTATTTCCCTTGTTGCTAGGGCCAGAAACCATTTAAGAACATCAATTTCTTATTGACAGGAGATCTACAACAACAACTCATCCTTAGGTACAAAGTTATCAAATGAAACCATTTCAATATTGGCTATCTTAAACCACAAGCACAACTTTAAATCATTCCCAGGTTCTTACCATTAGAAAAAGGAACCAGAGCATATCTATTAACATCATAGTTACCCAAATTTACTATAACTGAAGCCAAATGGAATCCTTGGAATCTAAAATCAACTAGCAGCTAGCAATTCCAATATTTCCATATAGTCCTCCTTCATCAATGAATCTGGCAACAACAGGTTGCAGTATGTAATTTATTCTTGCCCATGAATAATTACCAGTCCAATATTAGTAACCCCATAAAGATCATAACATGAACATCGTTGAGCCCTGCTTGAACAAATTAGGAATTGATCTCTAGGAGGAACAGAGGGGGAAGGAAAATGAACATCTGGACGTGTACCTGGCGCCCGAGGCACAACCACTGCGGTGTGGCAAGGCAGGGCTCACGCGACCGCAGTAGTGCACACACGGGGAGGACTTCACCGTGCACCGGCATCATCACCACGATGCGGCGGCATGAGGAGCACCGTGGTGCTCAACCCGCACCGAGCCGCACCTGTGGGTACATGCTCATATAAGAGGCAGGGCCAGTAACCCATTCATTAGCAAACCACCTTAACCGCACCACCACTTCGCCACCATCACCATCCAGGAGTCACCGGAGCACACCAGAGATGAAGGCCGAAACCCTAGCCACGGGAGTTTAACAGGGGCGAGCAAAATAGGGTTATATCACAGATCGAATTGGATGGAAGGGAGTAGCAGAGGGGAGAACATCGAGGGCGACCGATGGCGGCAGCCCAGGAGGCCGGGGCTGGCCATAGTTGCACGGCGACGGCGGCGGCACTGCGTCGCCAGGGAGGAGGAAGGAGAGGATTGAGCTCGCGTGCGTGTTTGGTGAGAGGAGGATGAGAGCTGGGGTCTGGGCTGAGGTTTGACCCAAGCCCAATTGGGCCGGGTCGGATTAGGTTGGCCAGTGGGCCAAATTTAGTTGGTTTAGGAAGTGTTAAATAAATAAAAATAAATAGAAACAAAAGATTAATAGAAATTACTAAAATACCCTTTACCCATTTTAAGCTCTAGAAAAAATGTAGAAAAATCCTAAAAATATATGCAATATATCAAAATCTTTATTAACATAATATCCACCTAAGAAAAATGTAAGCATATTTGTTTAAATTTAATAAAATGCAAATAAATATTAACACCCTTAAATATCTAAATGAAATTTAATAAATTTAGGAAAATTCCTAAAAATAAATAAACATCACTTTTATAAATAAAAATATGTCTCTAATCTCGCAAAAATACTAAATTAAAATTTTACTAATAAAATTTAAAACACATATTTAAAAACATTAAATAATTAAGAAATTTCATAAAAAATATAATAATAATAAAGATAATGTTCAAAAATAAATAAAATTAATTTTTAAGAAATTAAGCAAGTATATTTACTAGAAAGGTACTAAGTATATTATTATAAAAAACATTTTAAAGTTCTTATATCATATATTTTGAACTATCTAAGTTATTGAAATAAAATAATTGATTTGTTAATTGTTTAATATTATTTCCTAAGTAAGAAACGATCTTATTCAAAACAAAATCTTTTGAATCTACCTAGTCTAACCATAATTATAAATTCATATAAAATCTAGGTGTAAACAATTAACTTTATAATATCCTTTTAAAATCCTTAACTAACTATAAGTCAAGGATTTACAAAGTTATTCTTTACAAATCATTAACAATTCATAAATAATCATATTTATCAAACTTGAAGTTCACTAAATAAATTATAATAAAATCCATCTATTTTTATTTATAAAGAAAAATCTCAAAGTATGGTCTATAAGTATTACACATGCTAAATTTAAATCTTTAAAACAAAGTTCCATAACCATATGATTTCATCTTTAATTATGATTATGAAAAAACTCTAATTAATAATGCTACAAATGCTATATCTCAAGTCCAATTACATTTTTATAGTTTACTTTGGTCTAAGATATCTTAAGCTAGATATATAATAACTCAAATCAATTAAACCTTATTACAACACCAGAGCTTTAATCCTATTTATCTTCAAAGTTGAATAATTTAACATAAATAATATTTTCTTCAAATGTTATTCTTTTTTACACTTCAAAAGAAACACTATACCATTTCTTTAAAGCCATCACAACTTAAAACATGAACTTAGTAATAATTACATAATATCATGGAACCTTAGAATTATATTATGATTGTACTTTACTCTTCGTATTTATGTGTTTATCCTTCTTATGAAGTAAACTTAAACTAAAGCAAATCTTTAATAAATCATTTAAATATATCGCTTTGGTAATAATTGAAGAATTACTTGGGATTTTGCAGTATGCATCTCATTGCTTATGCATAACAGCATATTGCTTCTTTAAACATTGTCCTTACCGGGCAATGATGATATTTTTGTAGAACCCGAGGTCCAGGGTCAAGTCGAGACATTCGACTACAATACTCCGTTATATCAAGGCAAGTGCACACTTTCTCATGTCCTTTGATTATTTTCTGTAAAGTATTTTGCAAATCCAGTGTTGTCATCACCTGCATTTCAAAAAGGTCGAAAACCCTATTTTCAAAATTAAAGTGAACTATTGGTAACTGATCCCGGGTGATCAGCTAATCTATTAAATCTGGCAGTTGGAATACCACTACACATGAATGTATCATCTAGGACTTAACAACCAATGTCGCTAGTGATTCTCGCGCCGTATATTATGCGTTAACCATGAGATTTGGAATGGGACGAAGAAGTCAGCTGGATCGGCTTCCTTTCGCTTGCAGTGGACACTGTTCTGGGCATTTGTGAGTTGCAAATCCTGGGTATAGCCGTTTTAGACGGGGAAAGGTCTACCGTGGATCTGGGCTCACAAAAGACATATTACTAGTGTTAATGGTTGTTGTGTGTATCCAACTAAGGTATAGCCGTTTTATACGGGGAAAGGTCTACCTTGAGTTTGGGCATATAACAATTGCGGTGCATGTGGGGTCGCGGAGAAGGACAGTGATTGGCTTGGATCATCTACTAGGCCCCACACCATAGGAAGTGTGGAAGGGAAAGATTCGCCCGGTTGTGCACCAAGGATTTGATCTCTCATGGGTAAAGTGATGCACCTCTACAGAGTGTAAGAACTGTAACTTGTTACTCCCTGTTCCGGGAAGGAGCTGCGAACGCTGCAGGAAAGGAACTCCATGAATGTTCTGGTAAACCTATGAAGGCTGACGGACATAGCTTTTCAGAATAAAAGCAACCTTTGAAGAAATGTTTATTAAAACTTGCATTGCCTACGACCTATGGTCTGTGGCTGTAGATATAGTGCATCAAACACTCCTTTTTAGTGAACTTGCTGAGTACGCTCGTACTCAATGTATCTTCTTAACCCTTGCTAGAATCTAAAGACAATAACTGTCAGGAAGAGGAAATACTATATCCAATTGAAGACCAAGAAGAATTCCACTATGAAGAACCAGAAGTATCCGAAAGCGTCGAAGGGAACAATTACGAAAACATCTATGGAATGGAGACCGACGTATCTGAAGTGTAGATGTATAATATAGTGACCTAGCCCAGTAGCATAGATCTCTATTCCCTATTTATATTAAATCTCGTATAAACCTTAAAGTTTAGTTTTCTTCTTTATCTTGTTCTTAGAATTATTATAGCTTAGCCCCGAGTCATCGGGATACCTATATGGACCTAGGAGGATCTCAAGGTCGTCTTGTAATTCTGGTTGTAATAATGATAATGTATGATGTGGACCCGCTTTGTTTCTATTGTATCACTCTGAGGATGTAATATTTGCGGAATGGTACTCCGTGAGTGTTATGTCCACGTCTATAGTATACTAAAACATGCAGTGGTATGCTGGGTCACCGCATTCCTCTTGATGGAGGGTACATAGATTTGTTCGAGGAACACTCCTGGCGGCACCCGTGCGCAGGTGGAGCCAATGTTGGTGACCTTGTTAGCCTCTTTGTTGCTTTCCCTGTCGATGTGCCGAAGCTAGTAGCCGTCAAAGTCCCCTTTCAGTGATTTGTAGAGTGCGCGGTATGCAATCATGTTGGTGCTATGGGCGGTGCACTCGTTCATCGTCTGCTGCACGACCAGGTTCGAGTCGCCGTAGATGACAAGGCGTATTACGCAGCATACCTTGGCCATCCTCATGCCATGGATGAGGGCCTCGTATTCGGCCTCGTTGTTGGAGGCGCAAAATTACATCTGAAGAACGTATTTCATCTTGTCGCCTTGAGGGGACGTCAGTATGGAGCCGGCCCCGGCTCTAGCCTCGCACTTGGAGCGATCGAAGTGCATCGTCCAGGACTGCGACATGTACGGAGTATCCGATAGCTGGAGTTCAATCTAGTGGACGAGGAAGTCAGAGAGGACCTGAGACTTCATGGTGGTGCGCTGCTCGTAGATTATGTCTAGAGGGGACAATTCGATGCCTCATAAGGCTACGCGCCCCATGGCTTCGGGGTTGTTCATGATGTTTGACAGTGGGGCATCGTTGACGACCATGATCTGATGCTCCTGGAAGTAGTGGCTCAGCCGACGCAACGTCATGAATACGCTGTAGGAGACCTTCTGGTAGTGAGGGTACCTCTGCTTTGTCGGGGTCAGTACCTTGCCGAGGTAGTAGATTGGGCGTTGGAAGCCGTGGGTCTTGCCATCTTCGGGTCGCTCGACCACCAGGATGGTGCTGACCACCTGATGTGTGGCTTCAATGTATAGCAGCAAAGGCTCCCATTCCTTTGGCGTGACCAGAACATGCGATTTGGAGAGCAGCCACTTGAGGTCCTCGAACGCATCGTCCACTTTGGGTGTCTACTCGAACTTGTCTATTGTAACACCCTCGATCACTCCGGACCGATGCCTGTCACTTCTGGAAGCTCAATAGAATCTCTATACTAACCCCACAGACCAACACTAGTCTTTTCTGCGCACTTTGTCCTCACTCCTGTGCACCCGGTACCCACTTCCTGGTCGATAACCCATCCTAGAATTGCTCTAGGCCAAGCACACTTAACCTTAGAGTTCTTTTTAAATAAGCTTCAAGAAAAGAAGTTGCAACTTGTTTTTATGGGTTTCTAATAAATCCTATTGAGCCATGCGCTAGGGTCTCACATACACCGACCCTTGGAAGATCGACGTTCTCGTCGATCAACCAGAAGCTAGGAACGTCCCCTCTTGGCACACGTCTATGCGTCCAGTGCCAGCACATTGCCATGCCATGTCCACTCCGGGCCACACGCTCCATGCTACACATGTCCTCCACTGACTCACACATGCCCATGTAACCGCGAGGGTCGGCTCTGATACCACTTATAACACCCCCGGTGACTCTGGACCGATGGCTGTCACTTCTAGAAGCTCAATAGGATCTCTATACTAACCCCACAGACCAACACTAGTCTTTTCTGTGCACTTTGTCCTCACTCGTGCGCACCCGGTACCCACTTCCCAGTCGATCACCCATCCTAGAATTGCTCTAGGCCAAACATGCTTAACCTTAGAGTTCTTTTCGAATGAGCTTTTGAGGAACATGAATTTTGATGAAAGAATAAAAGGGATAAGAATGAGAATAAGTTTTTGTAAATATTTTTTTCTTTGGTTTTGAAACTAAGTTTTTGGTTCAAACGTCCAGTCTAACTAGGGTCTCCTATGGTCAGGATGGCTCTGATACCAACTTGTCAACACCCGGATTTTTAATCCCAAATGCCTGTTATGCCATACATCGCAATCCCAGGATTACCATTTTTGCGAGACATAACATAATTGGATACCGTAGTACATCATCCATAGCACACAGTACAAACACACACCTCAAAAAGGAAACAGATGGTTTTAAGAACCATTCTGTGAAACTACGATACAATGGGACCGGATACAACTTAACTAACGCTAGTGCTAAAGCGCTACTACTCCTCGGAATCGATGTCTTCATCATCATCATCAATGAAGGCGAAGTCATCGTCATCAGTGTGGAAGTCCATGGCTTGGTCCTCCAGTAAGTCATCATCGTCACTGAGGTAGGAGTAGGGGTATCCACGGATATCTTCCCCTCCATTCTCCCTTTCCTCAAGCTGCATGTCCCTCTTGTGGATGGTCTCCTCCAAGTCTGTCACCTTGTGAAAAAGGCGAGTAATAATGCGATCATTCTTGTCAAGATGACGGCGACGTGACTAGCGATCCTTCGCAAGCAAGGCGATGGTCTGGTCCTTCTTGGCTGTGATGGCATAGTTGTGGTTGGTGTAGGCGCGGGCATTGTCCAACTCCTTCTACCTGTTATACATCATGAAGCTGGGATGATCCACTTGATGCTTCATATCCGGGTGACGTGGTACCTCTAGTGGTTGTCCCATAGCATCACGCCTTGGGTAATACTCAAAGCACGTGCCCTTGATCTGATTGATGCTTTGCCCACACAGACGGGCAAGAGCTTCATGCATGGCCCTGGCGAGTCCATCTAGCCAGTTCTACTCTCTTAAGGTGAACTAGATTCCTTCTGAGGTGGGGGCTTCAATCTTCCCTCTGAGACTTGCAACAATCAGCCATTGCAATTCTCCTCCTTGCTGATCGTTGAGCTGGGCTCTGAAGAACTCGGGGTGCCGGCGCTCCAGAAGTTCCGAAAGTTGGTCCAAATCATGCTCAAAGATGAGATCTCCTCCATTGCCCAACTAATAGAACTTGCTATACTTCACATCCATCTACAAGAATGTAGGATGAGTAAGTCAGTATATTGATCAAGTGTGTCAAATTTTATGTAAGTTTGCAAGAATTTTTGAAGGACATGAATTTTCATGAAAGAATCTAAGTGATAACAATGAGAATAGGTTTTCATAAATACTCACTTATTTTGTTTTGAAACTAAGTTTTTTATTCGAGCATCCATTCTAACTAGGGTCTCCTATGGTCAGGATTACTCTGATACCAACTTGTCAACACCCGGATTTTTAATCCCAAATGCCTGTTATGCCATACATCGCAATCCCAGGATTACCATTTTTGCGAGACATAACATAATTGGATACCGTAGTACATCATCCATTACAACGGTACATAAGTTCTTACACAAATTGGGATCTCATGATCCAGTTCTTAATACAACTTCAAGCAGCGGAATACGTAATAATAACGGTAGCATAGGCGAAGCTCCATCTTCGGGGTCACAGGCAATGCTGACGATGGGAGATGATCCTAGTTGTCGTAACCTCCCTGGGGTCCATCCTCCAGGTACTCCTCTTCATAGTCTGGCCATGGGAATAGCCAGGGACAAAGCCATGAGTACTCTTTAAGTACTCGCAAACTAATACTAACAGGTAAAGGGTTTGTTTTTGGATAATAGGACACTAGGCTCTAGGGTTGTTTTGCAAAAGCCAAATTTATCTCTACTAAGTTCCAAAGCTAGTCACAATTTTATAACTCTTAAGTGGGATCTTGTAACTCATGTCACAACTCTGTTGTGGTCAAGTCAAAGTCTCAATTCATTTCACAAGTCATTTTGAAAAGTCTGACGGGGGAACAGTATGGCCACTCCAACTGTCCATAACCGCGGACGCGGCTATTCGAATAGTTTGACACTCTGCAGACATTGTACACTTTCATCACAACATTCGATACATCCGTCAGGAACAAATCCTGAATTCACCATACTCAGTATGCGGATAATCAATCCTAACCTTTCAATTACACGCCCTAGTATAAGCACCTCTCCTGTGAGTTTGGCCTCCCAACCATGACCAACTTTCATCTTGGGTACTGCATAGGTGGACAATCTTCACAAGGTAGCCTCAGCTCAGACCTTGGTCGTGAGGGAACTAATACTAAGGTATATAAGTTTCCAGTCAAGCCCTACCCAATCTTTGGGTATTGTGGTTGTATGATAAAATTGGAATGGTATCGCATCCAGACAACCATCAGTTTTATAGAAGGCTAAGGCTCATGCCTCAACATTTTCATCACCCAAAATCATCAAGTGTTCGGAAACACATGTCCAAAACATTTCAATAGAATGATCCATCATTCCCAGGTTTTCATAACCATTTTCACCAAGTATTCCCATCTAAAGTTGATCAAGTTTTATGCTTAGCACTAGCATCTACAAGTGGGGGTAGTACTAATGAGGGGTGGTAAACTAGTGGAGTTTCAACTAAGTACAACCTTATATCTTAGGATGATATCAAGGTTTCTAACTTAGGCCAAATTTTATGCTCTTTATGCAACCTTCAGATAACTTTCTAGTATCTACCAAACTCTTAAGCAAACTCTAAGTAAGAGCTTTGATAAAGAAATAAAGTAAGAAGCTTGCAAGTAAAATTAGGATTGGTTTATCAAGTGGATATGATCACATATGCTTAAGGCATATAGTGGGCATAGTAACAAGTAGTGGTTTGCATAGGTATAGTCTCAGCTTGCACATTCAACTAGTAGTATTAGGCTTGCATCAGTGTCAATATAAGCTTGCTAAATTGCAAGTGTTAGCTTGGAAGGTTACTAGCTTGCCTTGTGCAGAGCAGTGGTTGAAGTCCTCCTCGGCTTCTTCTTCGTAGTATCCTCCTTCCTCCTCGTATCCTTGGTCGATACTAGCGTCTATGAATAAATACGAGGTACACAATCACTAAACAATACTTAACTACTTGCAATCATCACACACAAGGGTCCTATAGATGATCTAGCATCATTTCTAACATTACAAGGTTAAGGCTTGGTTTAATTCCTTTTATTTTTAGAAAAGTAATTTCTACTCATTGAAAAACTACTTAAGATTTAATATTCTCCAAACCAAACATGGGATCATGTTGACACATGTCATCACCACATATTGTAGTCCATGGGAATATGATTTAAAGTGGTGTCACAATTTAATAAGGTTTTACCCTTTTATTTTAATTAAATAAAGTGACTAGAAATGCCTATGTAGCATTCTTTTATTACTTGAACATTATTTCTGTAAGTAAACCTATATATTTTTATATATTCTGGAAGGTATGGTTCAATGTGATTTTTGAGAGTTGGAATCAACTCAAAAGCTATTATGGTTTAAATTTGAAAAATGTTTGAATGCAGAAAAGCTTCTGCCTTGTTATTTTTACTAAGGATGATCTACAGATCCAAATGACTTGAATCCAACGGGCTTGGATTCAGCATTCACAGACATTTCCAACAAAATTGGTTTCATTCAAAATGGTGCACTGAATCGATCTGGATTGATTTTTGAAAATGGGTACAGAAGTGTGTTTGAATTAAAAAGAAAAAGATCTAATTCAAATCACTGGGCCGTGCGGGAAAAGATAATGGGCCGGCCTGCTAAGCGCAGTGCTCCCGCGGGCTGCTTAAGTGGGTGTCCCCACTCGTCAGTGACACGGGGCTGGGCGAAGCGGTATGGGGCAACGTGGGTCGTTTGATCTAATTCTAATCCAACGGCTGGGAGTCATCGTTGACGCGAGACAACGCCGGCGAGAACGAAACCTAGCGCGGCCAGTGAGGGGTGCTGGGGGCTCACCGGGGTGCTGGCGAGGGTCGGCGAGGCGGGCGAACGACGAAGTCGACAACGGCGAATCTCCTGGTACCGGTGGCTTCTCCTGGGGCGGCTCCAATCGCTGGCTCCCTTCTTCTCCAGAGGCGGCGGGTTCCGGTGAAATTCAAGTGAGGTGGTGCTCGCCTTGCTCTGAGAATGGTGTGGCACGATCAGTGAGGAGAGGGGAGTGAGATGTTGTGAAGAAATCGAGCGGGGGTGGCCTCTATTTATAGTCGAGCGAGCGGACCGACGGGGCGCATGGTGAGCTCGTCGGGGGCGATGGTACAGGCGGCTATCGGCATGGGCGAAGGTAGGGGACGGTGCGGTGTCTCCTGGCGATGCTCAACGACATGGTTTTGAGGCGTGGGGCGGTGCGGTTTGGTCTGGAACATGCGACGCTCTGCGCGGCAGAGGCGGCGTCTTCGACGGCGAGCGGTGGCTGTGCGTCACGGGGTGGCGAACGGGGATGTCTGGCGGTCTCCTGGGTCGGTGGGGATTGTGTATGCACGCGGCAAGGGCGGCGCGCGGTCTGTGGGCTTCGGTCGAGGGTGGTGCTCTGGCGCACGCTCGGCATGGTCTCTGGCGGTCTGGGCGCGGTCTGTGCGTGTGGTCCAGGGCTTGGCAATGCTCGCGGCTGGGACAGTGAGTGGCGGTGGACGGTGGGCTGCCTCCCATACATGCTGGCTAGGCTTGCTGCTGCTCCTAGCTTGCTGTCGTCTATGGGGTGGCAAGGGTGTGCTCGGCTGTTCACCATTGATGGCAATGGCAAGCTCACAGTGGTGCTAGTGCTTGGTTAATATTGCTAGATGATCTACTGAGCTGGTTGTGAGCTAAATGGGGAACCAGTTAGGCAGGAATCACTGCTCACAATAGTGTTTGATGTTTGTTTGATTTGTGTCTACAACCTGTTTGATGAAATGGCCGCATGAAATTAAGTTTTGAATTTTGAAATGATTTTTCGTGGGTTTGCTAGATTTGTGCTGGTGAGTCTGCAGATGCTTGGGTTTTGAAAGTTGAGCTTGTTTGAGTGGTTTTTGAAAAAGTGGGATCTTCGCATATGATAAAGATTCAGTTTTGAATTGTCATTTAAACTATGTATTTGAAAGTTTCTAGATGATCACAAAGTGGGCCTTGATACTTTGTTATGAGTACATTCAAGGGGTGCAAAGATCCAGAAAAGTTTTTGTTAGGTTTTGAAAGTTTGAGACAGCCAAAGTAGGCATGAGAGTTAAATTGGTCAAAATGACCATTCCTTTTATATATTTGTTTTGATTTACTTGTCTTTAGGAAAAGGGTGGGAAATGTTTTAGATGATGTTTATTTCACCTAAGAAACATTTTACAAGCAATGAAACAATCAAACATGGTTTAAAAGAATTTCAAAATCAATGCATACACATATTCATAATTTTAATTAGAAAAGTTTTTGTTAACCCTAATTTTGAGGATTAGAGTTTGATGAGCCAAGTTTAGTATTTTTGGGATGTTACACGTTAGCGGTGGAGAGCGCATCTTGCTGCGCGCTAGATTCCGCAGATGCCTTCTGACGCTTTTCAAGCTCCTCCATCAGCTTCACCTGCCGGTTGTGCTCGGCAATTAGGAAGAGGTGGTAGGCCATTAGTTGATCTTGGGAGATGTCCACAGGTAGGATTTTGTTGCCTGCCACGGCTTCGCGTGCTTGGCGCCAGCCTTCCTTTTTGAGGTTGATCCATTCATAGCCAATGTTGGCGCCTTGGTTGGCTCTGTTAGCCGGGTTTCCCTCGTTTCCTCCGTTCCCAGTTTGCGGGTTGGGAGGGGGTTGGATGGTGGATTGGCACTCGAACCTAGAGGTGGGTCCGCTCCGTTGTTGACGACGGTGCATAGCTAGCGTTCACGGAGTGGGTTGCTGCTGCCGCAACTTTTAGATCCAGAACCGCAGGTTCCGTCATTCGATGGGGGATCGCACAGATTGGAGTTGCAGCTACTGCTGTCATCCGAATTATCTATCAGCGTCGACGCGTGCAACGCGCCGATGGATGGGACCCACAAAGTGGGCCTGATGGATGCTGGTGGCACACGTTCTGGGAGGCGGAGGGTGGCGGTCTGCCCCGCCTGGAAGCAGAAGCTCCCGAACAACATCTTGATCCCGTCGACGACGTACTTGAAATCCTTCAGGGTGGCCGGCGAGTGGGCGGTGAAGTCAAAGGCGCCGAAGAGGAGGTGACTCTCCATTGCCGATGAATGGTATATCGCTCCAGATGGAACCTTCACGACCACACGATCAGCATCCCCGCTTCCCACAGACGGCGTAAATTGACGAGGTTTGATCTCGTCAATGCCCATTGTTATGAACTTGGGTTTTGAAAAAGATGGGGATGCTGGAAGTCACGGAATGGTTAACAGACAAGCAACACAGGGACACGAGATTTACCCAGGTTCAGGCCCCTGGAGGGAAAATCCTACTCCTGCTTGTCTGCTCTTGATTACGGCGGAACCGAAGGTTACAGGGTTGTGCAGATGAAATTTGGCATGAGGTGCGTGTGAGGTGAGTTGAGAGATCCTTCTCGTTGTACCCTCCTGGCCTTTATATAGACAGGCTAGGTCTCGGGATAGGTCGAGTCGGTTACAAATTAAGGATGATACCCTCTGAAATTCTATCTAATCTAGACTTGTCCTCCAAGGAGTCGAAACCGTCATGGGCTTGGGCCACCTGAAATCTTCATTGCCTGCGTGTCCTTGTGTGGGTCTTCCTTGGGCTGAACCAGGTATACTAATGTCGTGCAATCATATGGTATATCCATGCCAGTAGCACCCGAGTGTTCAGTCGAATCGTAGATTCGGCTGGAGACTCTTCAATCTTTCAGGTGCTTTATAGTTGAGCCTGATTTTCAAGGAGAAATGTTTGGTTCATAGGGATTGTTGATGCGTGCGCCTGATTCACCGGAGGCATCAGGACTAGTTAACTATCATAGGGCAAAACAACACGATCTTCATCAAACTCGAGTCCCCGGACTCGAATTTGGAACGATTGCCGGTGTGATTCGACTCATGCCGTTGTGGTCTTATAGAAGTCGAATCCTAGAGATTTTCAATTGATGTACCCAACACGTACGTCGGAATTTTCATCGTGTCTATTGACATGGGAGTTTACTGGCAGAGCACAGTCAGGTGCGTTACCAGGCCATCAGACGATATCTGAAGGTCTTATCTTTGTGTCATAGACACAGCATCCAAAATTTTATCACCGCGGAGAAGTTTCGGGTGGCCAAGGAGATTGCTTCTTACTTAGCGTTGGTTTGGGTAAAGTTTCCAACAATATTTTGCCATATTTGATCCAAAGGATCTCAATCGAATAATTCGTAGGGTGCGCAGCGGGCGCTCCCTATGGGAGTAACCCCCTAGTGTCTGAGTCGTAGACTCGAGTAGAGACTTTAGTTTAGTCGTTTTCAGCATAAGTATGAAGGACACAATTTTTTCGAATGCACAACTAGTGCTCCCTATGGGAGTAGCCCCCAAGTCCGTAGCGGAGTCGCATGCACGATGTAGGACTCAAAGATAATTTCGAGGTAACATTAACTCTGTAATTTCTTAGGTGCGCGGCCAACGCTCCTGATAGGAGTAGTCCCCGAGTAGTTTTTCGAATCGTAGATTCGAGTAAGTACTTGGATGATCAGTCGAAATCTTTGACCCATTGCTGGTTTTGCCTGGATGATGTCAGTGCTGACGATTGGTGATCTCAACCGTCTGCGGCAGTAGAGATGATGTGATGAGACGATCGTGGGTCCCACCACCTGACATGACGTTGACTAGTCACGCGTAGACGTGGCGAGAGTTACGGCGTCTCCTCGGTTTCCGTGCGTAGTGGATGGCGTGCTGGCAACGGTTCGGTGTAGTGCTGACACGTGTATGGTGAGATTTGAGTGGCATGCTAGGGCTTCTCAATCGACGGCTTGTGTGCATCGTCTTCATCCTTTTATACCGCAGGGAAACAGTGATTTCTTTTTACCCTTCATCATTTGCCCATCTACATTGTCTACATTTTCGCGAGCTTTTCTGCCCTCCGTTGCGCACTAGACAGTCTCCACACCTTTCCTTCCTTGTTCTTGCGCTCATACCACCGCACTCACCGCTTTAAGATGGGCAAGTCGAAGAAGACGGCAACTGCTGGAGCTGGATCGAGTGCTGCCGGCACTGGCAAGAAGGTCGCCGCCACGACCCGTGCCACTCATGCCGGAACCAAGGACAAGGAGAATGCCATCCACACGCATCTCCGTGCACTTCCATCAGCCATCAGTGGCGCGAGTTGTAGCGACAAACTTCTTGCCAGCATCGGCGCTCGATCCAGTTCTAGCAGTTGACGTCTTCTTCGACTTGCCCATCTTAAAGCGGCGAGTGTGGCGGTGTGAGCGCAAGAACGAGGAAGTAAAGGTGTGGAGACTATCCAGTGCGCAACGGAGGGAAGAAAAGCTCGCAAAAATGTAGACAATGGAGATGATCAAATACGAAGGGTAAAAAGAAATCAATGTTTCCCTGCGGTATAAACGGACAAAGACGATGCACAAAAGTGTCGATTGAGAAGCCCTAGCGTGCCACCATACACGTGTCATCACTACACGTGTCAGCACTACACAAACCGTCGCCAGCACGCCGTCAACTACGCATGAAAACCAAGGAGACGCCATAATTCCCGCCACGTCTACGCGTGACTAGTAAACGTCATGTCAGGCGGTGGGACCCACGATCGTCTCGTCGCATCATCTCTGTTGCCGCAGATGGTTGAGATCACCATTTGTCAGCACTGACGTCATCTAGGCAAACCCAGCAACGGCTCAAATATTTCGACTGATCATCCAAGTACTTACTCGAATCTATGATTCGAGAAACTACTCGGGGGCTACTCCTATGTAGCACCCCGGGTAAAACCACTACTAGAAAATCGCCTGCATTTACATATGTGCATCATTATGATATCAGCATTCATCTATTTGTCTGAAACTATTTTGCTAAAAGCCCTATTTTATTTTCTACACAAATCTCCTCCCTTTTATTTCAAATCGAAATCCTGGGTATATCTGGTTATTTTATTTGACTAAAACTATTTGCAAAGTCTTTTAAAAATAAAATATCAAAACAAATATTTTGAGGAGGCAGCTAGCCAGGACCAAGGCCCAACCGGCCAACTACAACCCTGACCCTAATCTATCCCTAGCCACAGCCTAGCTATCTGCGACCAAACCCTCTAGTTAAACCTCCAACTAATCCATCAACATAAACTCTACCTAGCTAACTCCCTCTCTCTCACCAATTCCATATGACCAACCACACCACCACCTAGCTGGCCACCAAACCTCCTCCTTGGTCCCTCTCTCGGCTACAGGACAAAGGAAGGAAGGAGAAAAGGTGAGCCTCCTCAAGCCCTACCTCCTCTAGATTTTTGCAAGCTTTAACCATGCCCATGTGCTCCCTTCTCTATCTTATCTCCACCACTAAACCTCAGATCTCGATCCATCCTTGGTACGGTAGTGGCCATCCCCTTCCTCCTCCTCCCACCCTCAGGAATAGCCATGGCATTCCCCATGCCGAACCCAAAACCTAGTCCCATCTACCTCTTTGCCTCGACGGTCTTAAGCTTCCCAAAGCGATCCAGGAGCACCAGGGGCTCCCCCTGCTTCCTCCTTAATGCCTAGGACGCGGGGTAGTACCAGGAGCTCGCCGGAAGCCACTCGCCGCCTCCGTGTCCGCCATGGTCATCGCCGCCCGTTGCTGCTTTTTCTGGTCGTCTCCGTCTTCCTTGTCGTCTACTCCTCTCCTTCGGCCAGCCACGCGTGAAAGGTGAGGACTCTCCCCCTCTCCTCTCACTGATTTTCCCTTTCCCTGCTTGCTAGCTCGGCGATGCTTGCCTCTCGCTGCTTCTTGCGTACGGCGTGCACTACACTCGCCGCTGCCTGTTGCAGTATGTGCGTGCCTCACTCTGAAGAAGACAGTAGCAACATCAGCTCGCCCCCTCTGTTCATCGATGAATTCTACACCCTCTAGTCCTCTACGGGCGGTACCCCAATGATGGAAGTTGTAGACCCGACTTTCCCCTCCATCTTTTGTTTTTGCATCATCTTCTAATTCTTGGTAGATCGACCGACATCATCCTCTGAATCTAGAACTTTTCCCTTTGCTAACATGTTTCAGGTTCTGTATTGATGCTGCTTCTCCTAATTTCGACGTTTACCAGCACGTATGGGACTCCGATGGAAAATATTTTCACATGAAAAGTGTATATCATTGATCCCTATCCAACTTATCTTTTTGCGTCTACGCAAAATTCCCAATGGTTTTCTCGCCATCGTCATCCAAAAATCGCTTCACCTAGCTGAGTTCTTCACATTTGAGTTCAGATCATAAGAGAGCCTCCCTGCCAGTTTTGTAAAAAGGCCCCCCTTTTTTAAGCCCTCAACCCGCACTACCCTTTGCCACTTGTCATCACTCAGTTTGCGCACGCGTATAGCGGCCCCGCAGCCCACGGTCTTACCTGTCTGTGACTGAGGGTAGACCCAGCCGAGTGAGAAAAGCCGTGAGAGCATTCCTAATTCAAATAAAAATTCTAAAATCTGTTTAAATACAAATTTAATCATATCTATTAAATTTATCTAAATTTGCAGAAACTTATAAAATTAATTATGAACTAATTTCCAATATGAATGCAAACATGTTTTCAAATAATCTAGAGTTGACTCTATCTATTCAAACCTTTGACATTTGACCATATTTGACTAAATTAGTATTTTAATATTGTTCTAAATATACAATTCCAAATAATATATGTTTTTGTATCAGAAAAATGTGAGGATTAGGAATACTCTATTTATAATATCATTTGAGCAATTTTAAAATTTCGAATTATTAAATATTAATAAATGTTTTTTAATTAATTGCATAACTTTAAATCCGTAACTCCGAATTCGACAAATGATATGTCTAAATCGATCAGCGCGACGAGACCTCTCCAACCATGATATCCATTTTATCATTTGTATCATGCATTAAGAAAAGTTTTTTAATCACTATTGTTTATGCAAGGAAAACATGATAGATAAAATTGGGAACTAATTGTTTCTTATTAATAATGCCTCACGAATGCTATATCATCAATGTGCTATGCCCCTAGTACATTTTTGATATAGTTTGCATCATTAACTTGCCATTTCATGCATCATATCATGGTCATGCTGATTCTTGTGCATTTGTTGTAATTATTGCATCCATTGTTCCTTTTAGTGTTTTGGTTCTTCTCGGATAGGACGATGAGATGTTGTGAGCTTCGACAAGTTCTTCGGTTATGAAACTTCGGCAATGTTTTCACGTGAGCATTCTTCCCCTTTCTACCTATTTTACAATTCTAGTCTTTACTTCCTCCTATTGATCTATTGCTATCTATGTTGCGATGCTATAGGTTTCGTACCCCTTTATACTTTCCTACAGCCAATATATTGCCATGGACACATCCTATTACATGTTATTTGGTAGACTGTCGGCCTTGCGAGTCGCATTTGCTTGCTCAGGTATTTTTTCGATGTCGTCAAGTACCACAGGTGCTGGAGAAATGCCTTATGCTTTATATTGGAGATGATCATGTCTTTAAATATAGTTTAATAACTAAAATTGAAAGTAGGTAAATAATGCAGAGACGCAGGTGGGAAATAGATGTTATTTGGTTTTTAACGGTCCATTTGTGTCCCGTAGGACCCCGAGTACTTTATACATGTTCTTTAAATATTCACACTATCCGCATGCGGGACCATGAATCCCCTTAACCAGAGCTTGAGTCTTATATTATTTCTTGGGGCCACAAAGTAGTTTGGGGCTTTATTACTATCTTGTATTAATGCCATGCTTTACTGCTTTATTTACGATTGCGCGTGGAGATCCTGTACTATTTAGGTAAGTGGAGTGTTCTCGCGGTATCGACAAGCCCAGTCACACCTTCGGATTCTCAGTCGTTTACAGCCATTGACGCAAGCCTCTAGGTCCGTTCCGGAGCTGACCAACTTTGTCGCGGGTAGCTTGGTGGGGTGGCCCCCTAAAATATTATATGAATCTTGAAATTGCTCTGTCGTGATGCCTCGTTAGGTTTTTATTTGGTTTTTTCCGAGGTTGATCGTGCGTGTGTTGTTATTTGTGCCCCTTGCAGGGTAAAACTTTCTAAAAGCCATGTCCGCGGTTATGGACGACTTGGAGCACAGTATCTCGATCATAGACAACTATAACTAAAGTAGTGCTATAAATTTGACTTTATAATGACTAGTAATCAGCTTCACTACAACGGAATGGCTAAATAAAAGTACCAACAACTGTTGGTTTTGGGATGCCTTATGCTATATGTATCTGACTAGTAAGTATTGCAACTACAACGGAATGGTTAACTAAAACTTCCCACTGTTTATAATATCAGGATGACTCATGATATCTATATCTAACTAGTAATTTCCTCAACTATAAAGAAATGAATAAAACCGCCAACTATGTGAGTTCCTCGGTTGACTTCCTTCTTTGGTCTCGAGGGGGAAATACTAGGATGGGTATGCTTGGTGATAGTTTCAGGTTGGATCCGAATAGGTATTTCTTATCTCTCTCTGATAGCCGCCAGTTGTATCGAGTATCTATAGGTTGTTTAGTGCATGCTGCGCTGCCGCTTCAGTCCACCATACCTATGTAGGCGAGGACTGCCGAATTCTAGTCTCGTCGTGTACTGGCCTCAGTACTGACTGCTCTCTTTTTCCTTTGCCCTTTGTCGGCACCCCCTTTGTTTAAGCAGGTTTTGAGATCGACGTCGTTAGAAGGGTTACCGTTCCGGCTTGTCTTGGGCAGGGTTATGGACGCCATTGGTTATTCTTCAGGGCTCTTATCTCAATTTGCATCTTGTCTGTACTCGGACGTTGTGTCGTTTTAAAGGTGATTTGGATCTTTGCATTGTATATCTGTATTCTTGACTCTTTGAGTCATTGTTGTATATATCTGTTCTGTGGGTTCCATCGTGGACTATTGTGTAATGATATTACTTCGTTCTCCACCCGCAGGAAAGTGCCTGGTGGGCACCTCTGAATCGTTTCTATGCGGGCTTGGCGGGAATCGCTAAAACTTTCATAGGGCCAATCCGAGGGTGTTACAGAGTGTATCAGAGCTCAGCAGTTACGATACCCAACGGTCCAACCTGTAGGATAACCTAGCTAACTGCCAATGTAGAGTGTTAAAACTATTTTGCAAAATCGGTTGGATAGATCTGATTAGGTCTTCTTTTACTCCTTACCTCTCTGCTATTCTCCTCTTACCTCGACGTGTTTTGAATCTTCTCTTATCTTTTCTTCGAGTCCAGAAATTCTCGTGGTTGGGTTTCCGTCTTACCTTTAGGGTTTAGCTCCCTTCCTCTTGTAACGGTGCTTCGACAACTGGTCTTCACGCTATCTGAGGAAACTTCCGCTATTTTATCTTTCAGTGGACCAAAAATCCACTAATTTTTTTCTTTGTATCCTTTGGTGTTCCATCATCATCTGCATCAGATCCGAAGAAGAGCTTGCATCACTCCTTTGATTACAAATTCTGTTTTTCAAGATCTTCAGTCTAAATTCCGAGAGTTGTTTGTATAATTCTCCTATTCATGTGCAGAGTAATGCTTTGGGTGCGCGATGGACTGATCACCATCCGACTTCTCTTATCATTCGCTTTTGTATATTGAATGGTGGAGCAATGCAATTATACTCCTTCCGTGGAAGTTAGAGGTGGCCTTACCTTTTGAGACCTCTGACTTCGTCCATGTTTTGCCGGAGTGTTCTCTCGACGAACGTGAAAAAGGATCCCTTGTTGGTCGTGTCGCCAATTTCAAGATGAAGAAAGAATCCTTGTTAATGGTGTCGCGAGGATCTACACAAATCGAGAAGATTCATATCGTTAGCCTTCTTCCCCATATCATGAGGAGGATCTCGAGTGCGAGATCCATTGTTAGTGGTGTCGAATTGTATCACCCCGGGTAAAACCACTAATAGAAAATTGCCTGCATTTACATCTATGCAGCATCATGATATAAGCATGCATCTATTTGTCTGAAACTATTTTGCAAAAAACCCTATTTTATTTTCTACAAAAATATCCTCCCTTTTATTTCAAATCAAAATCCTGGGTTTATCTGGTTATTTTATTTGACTAAAACTATTTGCAAAGTATTTTAAAAATAAAATATCAAAACAAATATTTTGAGGAGGCAGCTAGCCAGGCCCAAGGCCCAGCTGGCCACCTACAACCCTCAGCCTAGTCTATCCCTAGCCAAACCCTAGCTATCTGCGACCAAACCCTCTAGTTAAACCTCCAACTAATCCATTAACATAACCTCTACCTAGCTAACTCCCTCTCTCTCACCAATTCCATACGACCAACCACACCACCACCTAGCTGGCCACCAAACCTCCTCCCTGGTCCCTCTCTCGGCTATAGGACAAAGGAAGGAAGGAGAAAAGGAGAGCCTCCTCAAGCCCTACCTCCTCTAGCTTTTTGCAAGCTTTAACCATGCCCATGTGCTCCCTTCTCTATCTTATCTCCACCACTAAACCTCAGATCTCGATCCAGCCTTGGTACAGGTAGTGGCCGTCCCCTTCCTCCTCCTCCCACCCCCCAGGAACAGCCATGGCATTTCCCATGCCGAGACCAAAACCTAGTCCCATCTACCTCTTTGCCTCGTCGGACTGAAGCTTCCCAAAGCGATCCAGGAGCACCAGCGCCCCCCTTCTTCCTCTTCGACGCCTAGGATGCGGGGTAGTACCAGGAGCTCGCCGGAAGCCACTCGCCGCTGCCGTGTCCGCCATGGTCATCGCCGCCTACTGCTGCTTTTTCCGGTCGTCTTCGTCTTCCTCGCAGTCTACTCCTCTCCTTCGTCCAGCCACGCGATGCGAGGTGAGGACTCTCCCCTCTCCTCTCCCTGCTTTTCCCCTTCCCTGCTCGCTAGCTCACCGATGCTCGCCGCTCGCTGCATACGGCATGCTCTGCACTCGCCGCTGCATGTTGCAGTACGTGCGTGCCTCACTCTTAAGAAGACAGTAGCAGCATCAGCTTGCCCCCTTTGTTCATCGACGAATTTCGTGCCCTATAGTCCTCTACGGGCGGTACCCCAATGATGGAAGTAGTAAACCGGACTTTCCCCTCCATCTTTTGTTTTTGCATCATCTTTTAATTCTCGGTAGATCAATCGGCACCGACCTCTGAATCTAGAACTTTTCCCTCTGCCAACTTGTTCCAGTTTCTGTATCGATGCTGCTTCTCCTAATCTCGACATTTACCGGCACGTATGGGCCTCCTATGGAAAATCTTTGCACATGAAAAGTGTATACCATTGATCCCTCTCGAACTTATCTTTTTGCGTCTACGCGAAATTCTCGATGGTTTGCTCGCCATCATCATCCAAAAATTGCTTCAGCTAGCGAGTTCTTCACATTTGAGTTCAGATCGTTAGAGAACCTCCCTGCCAGTTTTTTAAAAGGGCCCCCCATTTTTCAGCCCTCAACCCACACTCCCCTTCGCCGCTTGTCATGACCTAGTTCGCGCGCGCGTATAGCGGCCCCGCAGGCCATGGTCCCACCTGTCTGTGACTGTGGATAGACCCTGCCGAGTGAGAAAAGCCATGAGAGCATTCCTAATTCAAATAAAAATTCTAGAATCTGTTTAAATACAAATTTAATCATATCCATTAAATTGATCTGAATTTGTAGAAACTTATAAAATAATTATGAACTAATTTCCAATATGAATTCAAACATGTTTTCAAATAATCCAGAGTTAACTCTATCTAGTCAAACCTTTGACATTTGACCATATTTAACTAAATTAGTATTTAAATATTGTTCTAAATTTACAATTCCAAATAATATAAATAATATATGCTATTTATAATAGCATTTGAGCAATTTAAAAAATTTAAATCATTAAATATTAATAAATGTTTTTTTAATTAATTGCATAACTTTAAATCCGTAACTCCGAATTGGACAAATGATATGTCTAAATCGATCAGCGTGACGAGACCTCTCCAACCATGATATACATGTTATCATTTGCATCATGCATTAAGAGAAGTTTTATAATCAGTATTGTTTATGCAAGGAAAACATGATAGATAAAATTGGGAACTAATTGTTTCTTATTAATAATGCCTCATGAATGCTATATCATCAGTGTGATATGCCCCTAATACCTTTTCGACATAGTTTGCATCATTAACTTGCCATGTCATGCATAATATCATGATCATGCTGATTCTTGCGCATTAGTTTTAATTGTTGCATCCCTTGTTCCTTTTAGTGTTTTGGTTCTTCCCGGATAGGATGATGAGATGTTGTGAGCTTCGACAAGTTCTTCGGTTATGAAACTTTGGCAATGTTTTCATGCGAGCATTCTCCCCCTTTCTACCTATTTTACATTTATATTCTTTACTTCCTCATGTTGATCCATTGATATCTGTGTTGCGATGCTATTGATTTCGTACCCTTTTATACTTTCCTGTAGCCCATATATTGCCATGTAACACTACGGTTCTGAAAAGACCGTAGCTTCTATGTGACATGCCAATCGCTGGATCGGTTCATTGGCCCACGATAGAATAAGATGAATAACATAGCAAAATATCCGTGTATCATAAATAACGAAGATCCAGAGTACCATTATTACAATAAAAGCTTAGCTCAAGGCTAGCTCAAATTATTCAGGTAGCAACATAAATAAAGCAAATCCTCCATTCTTCAAATTGCCCCCAAGTGAATAAGTGCCGAGTGGAGTACCGTGGCCTATATCGATTACTCAGAATTGGAATATCCTGCAACATGAAACGTAGCAGCCCCGAAGGGTCAATACATGGAATGTATGGCAAGTAGAGCTATTAAAGGAGACAGTAGTGCTAACATCTACATGCATATCTTGCAGGTGGATCTGTGGCTAGCTTGCATTTGCAAATACCTTTGTCCTACCTTCATAAACAGTTTTTGATTTTCTTTGAAAAGATCCCAATTAAGTTAACCCAACAACGTTAAAGCAATTATGAAATTGGAATGAACGAGAAACATGTCATGGAATCATTATCAAGCAACTCAGATGTCCATAACCGGGGACACGGCTAATCGATTAGATTATACACCCTGCAGGGGTTAGTACACTTTACCCATGTGACTTGGCTAGCCCGACTCGTAACATCACTCTCATATTTAGTGATGATAGGGAGAAGTCCAAGAAGAGACCGTTCGGGAAGTAGCTCCCCAATCACGACGCGTACCGGTCCAACCTACCAAAATTCTATATCTCTGGATACGCGGGTTCGAGTTACCACAACCTACTAAGTCCAACCAACCGTCCATTCCATTATTAGCACATGGTTGTACACGTCAGCTACAGAATAAAGAAGCCAATCATTTTCTCTTGATACCTGGGTGCCTTTCCGCAATGATACCACCAAAAATTATCAATCCCATCACACCCAGGAGTTTCATTGATTAAGTTGTTTTAGTTTTCGCAAACAAACACATTTAGAAACAACTTTCAGTGCTGTAACCCAGCCCTCGTTCATCAAAGCATGGCTAAGCACATCTACCAATGGTGGTTTATCTACAAGGAAAGCTGTACCACATAATAGGACATAGCATAGCGATAGTATTATCCTACACATGCATCTACAACATACACGACAATGCATTAAAAATAGTAGGACAATATTATGAACAAGATAGCATTTACTTGCCTTGGTTGTAGCGGTCGGAAGAACAATCGACACACGAGCAAGCGTTGCACTCGTCACAATCTACACGATACAATTGCAATCATAAACAAACCATCCACAAGCATATGCAAACAAAGATGATGCAAGATGCTTACATGACAAGTGGATTGATGCTACAGCGGCATCACATAACCTTATTCAGTAAAGCTACTGAATGCATGCATGGAAAATATTTTTAGCGCAAGGAAAACTAGTATGCAATTTGTAATGCTCAATAATAGAGCTAGAACCCAAATAATTCACTACTGTTAACATACTGTTTGTACAATCTTGGGAAAATTCTACTTTGTTGGCATTACTAAATAGGAATAGTACCAATTGGAATTTCTCAAAAAGGAATTATATAACTCCCTGAGTAATTAAACTACTGCAGAAAGCCATTAATTAGATTCTGCAAAATTTGTTACTGTAAGCCTATCCTTTTAATTCACTTTGAGATTCCCCTTATTCTAATGAATCCAGGGACATATTATTTGCAATTTTTGGAGTTACAGATCTTTTTCTACGAATTAATTACTCCAAAAAGGCCATTAACTCATTTAATTATTCTGGACAAAATCTTGCTGTAAAAGTGTAAAACAATGGTACAGCAAGATTCTACACGACTTACTGAATCTACACAAATTTTATTTGCAATTTTTGGCCCAGTAGATTTAAAGATATGAATTTTGCAAGTTTAAACAATTTTCTGCCAATTAATCTATTTAGGAATTTACCCAGTCAGACTTTGACTTGACTGGGCTGACGGGGCGGTTGACCGGTCAGCGCCCGAGCTGACCAGTCAACGGTCCGATCTGGACCGTCAGATCTCGATCGAGCGGCAGAGAGGGTGGCTAGCGACGGGGCTCACCGGCGGGGTGGGTGGCGGGCGACGGCGGCGGTTCCGGCGAGTCCTAGCGGCGGCGAGGTGGTTCACGGGGTCGGCGAGCTCGGGGCGGACCTCCTGGCGGTGGTGGCGCGGGTCGGCGAGCTCGTGGCAGACGGCGGCGAGCGGCTGGAGGCGGCGGCACTGGGTGGTGTGGGCGACGGCGTCGGCGGCGACCAGCGGGGGAGAGAGGAGGGCGGCGAGTCAGCGGGGGGGGGGGAGGGGGGGGGGCGGCGAGCTCGCGGTGCGAGAGAGGGGGCGAGGCGAGGCGGCGGCGGGGCTTACCGGGCTCGAACGACGGCGGCGACGGAGAATTCCGACGAGAAATCGCTGGAGATTGGGGGCGATTTAGGGCTTGCGAGAGAGGGGAAAAAGGCGGCGGTGGTGTTGCTTATGAGGGCCGAGAAATTGGGGAGGAGGCGAGGCCGTTCGAGACCGAAACAGAGCAAGATACGCGGCGGCGGCGGTGTCCGTGTCGGGCACGGCGGCGGGGAAGTCAGGCGGGCCCCACCTGTCAGCGGCTGCGACGCGCGCGAGCTGGCAGGCGGCGGATACTAGCTGCTGCGCGCGCGCTGCGCTGCTGCTGTGCGTCTGGGCCGGCGCGGCTGGGCTAGCGGCCCAGCAGGCTGGCTGACTGCGCGCTGCTATTTTTTTTGTTCTTTTCTTTTATTCTTTTCTGTTTTAGTATTTCTATTGTATCTTTTTCATACGAACTCCGAATGGAGTGATTTTTGTCTCTAAATTTTCATAAAAACTAGAGTATCAACATGGGATCATTTGTATCAACACCACTAGTTTCCAAAAAGGGTGGAAATACAAACCTAGTATGATCCCTTGTAGGAGCATTTTAGCAAATCAAAATAGGGCTTTGAAAGTAGTGTTTTGCCAGAATCATTTCAAATTGAAATTTTGCATGGATGATTATGATGCAATGACATGAATGATATGCATAACCAAATTTAAAATTTGGGATGTGACATGCCATGGACACATCCTATTACTTGTTGTTTGGTAGACAGTCGGCCTTGCGAGTCGCATTTGCTTGCTAAGGTGTTTTTTCGATGTCGTCAAGTACCACAGTTGTTGGAGAAATACATTATGCTTTATGTTGGAGATGATCATGGATTTAATTATAGTTTAATAACTAAAATTGAAAGTAGGTAAATAGTGCAGAGGCACAGGTGAGCAATAGATGTTAGTTGGTTTTTAACCGTCGATTTGTGTCTCGTAGGACCCCGAGTACTTGATACATGTTCTTTGAATATTCGCACTATCCGCACGTGGGACCATGAATCCCCTTAGCCAGAGCTTGAGTCATATATTATTTCTTAGGGCCACAAAGTATTTTGGGACTTTATTACTATCCTGTACTTATGCCATGCTTTACTGCTTTATTTACGATTGCGCGTGAAGCGCTTGTACTGTTTCGGTAATCGGAGTTTTTTTGCGGTACTGCCAAGCCCAGTTACACTTTCGGGTTCCCAGTCATATACAACCATTGACGCAAACCTCTGGGTCCGTTCCGGAGTCGGCCAACTTCATCGCGGGTAGCTTGGTGGGGTGGCCCCCTGATATATTATATGAATCTTGCAATTGCTCTATCGTGATGCCTCGTTAGGTTTTCATTTGGTTTTTTCCGAGGTTGATCGTGCGTGTGTTGCTATTTGTGCCCCTCTATAGGGTAAAACTTTCTGAAAGCTTTGTCCGCGGTTATGGACGACTTTGAGCATAGTATCTCGATCATAGACAACTATAACTAAAGTAGTGCTATAAATTTGACTTTATAATGACTAGTAATCAGCTTCACTACAACGGAATGGCTAAATAAAAGTATCAACAACTGCTGGTTTTGGGATGCCTTATGCTATATGTATCTGACTAGTAAGTATTACAACTACAACGGAATGGTAACTAAAACTGCCCACTATTTATAATATCAGGATGACTCATGCTATCTATATCTGACTAGTAATTGCCGCAACTATAATGGAATGAATAAAACTGCCAATTGTGTGAGTTCCTCGGTTGACTTCCTCGTTTGCTCTCGAGGGGTAAATACCAGGATGGGTATGCTTGGTGATAGTTTCAGGTTGGATCCACATAGGTCTTTCTTATCTCTCTCTGATAGCCGCCAGTTGTATCGAGTCTCTATAGGTTGTTTAGTGCATGTTGCGCTGCCGCTTCAGTCCATCATACCTATGTAGGCGAGGGCCACCAAATTCTAGTCTCGCCGTGTACTGGCCTCAGTACTGAACGCTCTCTTTTTCCTTTGCCCTTTATCGGCACCCCTTTTGTTTAAGCAGGTTTTGAGATCGATGTCGTTAGCAGGATTACCCTTCCGGCTTGGCCTGGGCAGGGTTATGGACGCCATTGGTTATTCTTCAGGGCTCTTATATCAATTTGCATCTTGTCTGTATTCGGACGCTGTATCGTCTTAAAGGTGATTTGAATCTTTCAATTGTATATTTGTATTCTTCACTCTTTGAGTCACTATTGTGTAATGATATTACTTAGTTCTCCACCTGAATCCAAGTGCCTGGTGGGAACCTCTGAATCGTTTCTATGCGGGTTTGGGGGGAATCTCTAAAATTTGCATAGGGCCGATCTGAGGGTGTTACATCCTATCAGGAGCACTAGCCGCGCACCTGAGAAATTACACAGGTAATGTTACCTCGAAATTATCTTCGAGTCCTACGTCGAACCTGCTACTCCACTATGGACTCGGGGCTACTACCATAGGGAGCACTGGTTACACATTCGAAAAAATTGTGTCCTTCGGACTTATGCTGAAAACGACTGAACTAAAGTCTCTTCTCGAGTCTACGACTCGAACTGACACTCGAGGGATACTCCCATAGGGAGCGCAGGCTGCGCACCCTATGAATTATTCGACTGCGATCTTTCAGACCAAATATGACAAAATATTTTCGGCACCTTTGCCCAAACCAACACTAACTGAGAAGCAATCTCCTTGGCCACCCTAAACACCTCCGCGGTGATAAAATTTTGGATGTTGTGTCTACGATGCAAAGATAAGCCCTAGAAATATCGTCTGATGGCCTGGTAATGCACCTGATTGCGCTCGGCCAGTAAACTCCCTTATCAACTGGCATGATGAAAATCTCGACGGACGCGTTGGCTACATCACTTGAAAATCATTGGGATTCGACTCCTGTGAGACCAAAATGGCTTGAGTGGGATCACACCAGCAATCGTTCCAAATTCGAGTCCGGGGACTCGAGTTTGATGAAGATCGTGATGTTTTGTCCTACGATAGTTAACTGGCCCTGATACGTCTGGTGAGCGAGGCGCACGCATCAACAATCCCTATGAACCAAACATTTCTCCTTGAAAAGCAGGCTCAACTATACAGCACCAGAAAGATTGAGGAGTCTCCAGCCGAATCTACGATTTGACTGAACTCTTGGGGGCTACTGACCTGGATATATCCTACGGGTGCACGACATTAGTATACCTGTTCCAGCCAAAGGAAGGCCCACGCAAGGACACGCAGCCTATGAAGATTTCGGGTGGCCCAAGCCCATGACTGTTTCGACTCCTTGGTGGATAAGTCTAGATTAGATAGAATTTCAAAGGGTATCAACCCTAAATTGTAACCGACTAGACCTATCATGAGACCTAGCCTATCTATATAAAGGCCAGGAAGGTACGGCGAGAAGGATCTCTCAACTCACCTCATACGCACCTCACGCCAGATTGCATCTGCGCACCCCTGTAACCTTCGGTTCTGTCGTAATCAAAAGCAGACAAGTAGGAGTATGGTTTTCCCTCCGAGGGCCTAAACCTGGGTAAATCTATTGTCCCTGTGTTGATTGTCTGTTAACCGTTCTGTGACTTCCAGCATCCCCATCTTCTCCAAAACCCAAGTCCATAACAATGGGCATTGACGAGATCGAACCTCGTCAGTGCCAATATGGAAGTGTATTTTGGCAAAGATTACATAGAGATATGCTAGCTATGTTGGCCGAGACAATCAAAATTTCCAACTCATACGCATTCGGTGACCCGACCTAGCCCTAGCTTATGTTGGCGGAGCAAAATAAGGAGCATTATGCCAGTGATGGAGCCGGGTCATCCTGGAGAAATGATTTCCCAGGTAAAAGAAGACATGACAGGCTGCATTTCTGATATAACTTGAGCCATGTTTCTACGGTAACCCAAGATTGGCCAGGAGCTGGGGGTAATCAGCGATACAAAAACAATGCAGAACAATGCACACCAAATAATGATGGGAAGAAGCAATGTAGTACTGAGGAAAAAAATAAGTGGAAGGAAAGGCCAAAGTATACGTATGATTCCATGTTGGATAAACCCTTCAAATTCCAATGCCGAACTTTTAGTTAGCTAGGGGGACAAAAAAATTTGATGGTAGCACAAAACCACTGGATTAGTTAATAGATTATGCAACTGCTGTGAACATCCTAGGGTGCAATCTTAGATGGGCTATGAGATATGTACCCAAGATGCTAGAGGACTAGCAAGGGTCTAGTTGCATATTTTGCCAGCCGGAAGTATCAACTACAGGTCAGATTTTGAGGAGATGTTTGTGAGAAAATTCACAAGTACATACAAGAGGCCAAACAGAACTCAGTAGCACGCAATGCGAAAGAAAAGGATGAATGAGACTGACAGAGAGTTTATGACTCGTTGGTGCAATCTGCAAAATTCGTGTGAAGGAGTAATCGAGGCACAAGTGAGCGCATGGTTTGCACAGGGGTGTCGATATGGAAGTGTATTATGACAAAGATTACAGAGAGATATGCTAACTACGTTGGTCGAGACAATCAAAATTGCCCACTCATATGCATTGGGTGACCCAACCTAGCCCGAGCTTATGTCGGTAGAGAAAAATGAGGAGCATTATGTCCGTGATGGAGACGGGTCATCCCGAAGAAATGATTTCCGAGCTAAAAGAAGAGATGACATGCCGGATTATCGATATAAGTTGAGCCATGTTTCGATAGTAACCCAAGATCGGCCAGGAGCTGGGGGTAATCAGCGATAGAAAAAGAGTGCACAACAATGGACATCATAGAATGATGGGAAGAAGCCATGGAGTACTGAGAAGAAAAAGAAGTCGCAGGAAAGGCCAAAGTATATGTATGAGTCCATGTTGGATCAGCCCTGCAAATTCCACACACATAATTCGGCTAAGCCATCAAATCACACAACTCGGCGATGTGCATGGATGAAACGAGCAATGGGTGGAGCAGGACCAACCTTGGAAAATCACCTACCACAGCTCACAGGAGGAAATGCTCAGCAGCAGCTGACTCTATCTCCACCACCGCCAAGGTACGAGAACCATGATAGAAGAGAAGCTGTGAGCCAAGTGGTGAATCAGAACCAAGAAAAGAGAGGAAACCCCAACAATGGTGGCCGAAATGACTATACAGAGCATCATCATATGTAGTGCATGTTCACCACAGAAGAAACAAACATTCAAAGTATGCAGAGGCAACACATGGAAGTCAATGCAGTTATGCTATCTGGGCGAAGTATATGCATTGGTCGGATCGGAAAATCACTTGGAGTATCAAGGATCATCCCAAGATCATGTCAAACCCTAGATCATATGCTTTTGTGCTTGATCCGATGTTCATTGGGCCAAATGTTAATGTGAATTTCTCCAAGGTACTCATTGATAATGGTAGCAATATAAATATACTATACAAAGACACAATGGGAAAACTAGGTATCTCGAAAAACAAGCTACAGTCTACTAAGACCACCTTTCATGGCATTGTGTCGATTTTGTCCTGCAAGACAATTGACAAAGTTCGGATTGATGTGTTATTCAGCACACGACCAAACTACAAAACAGAAAATTTGGTGTTTGAGGTTGTGGACTTAGAAAGTTGCTGCCATGCATTGTGGGGCAGGCCAGCTATATCCAAATTCATGTATTGTAGTCACATCAGTTACTTAAAGATGAAGATGCCAGGACCTCATGGGATTGTGAACATTGCAGGAGATTATAGGAGATCAATGGAAATGTGGTCGGCAATATAAAACTTCGCCGAGTCATTGGTGATTGCAGGGAAAAAAACAAGAATTCAAGAGGTAGCAGCTTAGTAAATATGTCAACACTTAGTAACCCGCATGGGAGTGTATCGTTCCAGCCGACTAAGGACACAAAGATGATCCAAATTTATGACCAGTTCCCAGAGTGCACTGTCACTATCGGTGCAGTACTAAATGACAGATAGGAAAGAGAACTCGTCAGCATCCTTCTTGAGAATCAGGAAATTTTTGCTTGGTGTACTCAAGATCTGCAAGGTGTGCCAAAGGAGCTGGCTGAGCACTCTTTGCATTTCAGGCCTGATGCAAGGCCGTGAAGCAACCTCTCCGCCTCTTCGCTGATGATAGGAGAAAAATCATTGGAGATGAGAGAGCTTAGCTCTTGCAGCCAGATTTATCATGGAAGTGCTTCATCCAGATTGGTTATCTAATCCGGTGCTGGTGGAAAAGAAGAAGGATAATCCGTTTGTGGGAGTAGTGTGGCGCATGTGCATTGACTACACCAAGTTGAACAAAGCATGTCTAAAGAATCCATATACTTTTCCTAGAATAGTTCAGTCATTGACTCAACAACTGGTTGTGAACTGTTATCATTTGTAGACGCATACTCTGGTTTCCACCAGATACCGTTAAACCCGGCTGATCAAATAAAAACTGCCTTTATGTGACCTTCCCGGGATCAGGGCTAAACAAATCCCAGACCTCCGTCTGACATAAGCTTAAACTTGAGCTCGAGGATATCCAGCGAAAAATCGATAACACAGAAGTGGCCCTACGACACAAAAATTATTACAGCAAGCTCATAATTGAGCAAAGAACCAAATTATTACAAGCAGAGGTCACTGACCACAAGCCCATAGATTCTAGACTGTTGGCCAGGAACCCCAAGCTACTCGTTGGTGTCGATGTAGGACGGAACTCACCTTCAGGGGAACACTTACTCTGCCAAAATTATCAACAAAGCAAGGGTGAGTACAGGGTGTACTCCGCAAGACTTATGGCCGGTGGATTTGTTTTGCATAAATCCACTTTTGTTTATAAAACAAGAGGGAAAAGAAGATCATCTAGTTAGAGTATTTTTAAAGGGGATAAGAGAGCGACATCTCCGAAATATTGATCATCATCTTTTGATATCCACCAAGTCATCATCATCTGAACCCTAACTAGGATCATCCCCTCGTACCCATGAGGAAGCATCCTTAAGCACACGTTGATCTGCCAAGTTTTACGATTAGGTTCAAGTTCTCTATGATCTTAGAATTTAGTCACCAAGCGTTCATAACCATGAACACGACTTTTCTAAAATATTTAACCCTGTACGGGTGTACAACTTTACCCACATGTATGAACCGACTCTAAATGCCAATGTTTTAGCCCTCTTCCTTGGAAGGCCAGCAGAGGGTGGTTGGCCACGACCTTTACCTTGCTTTCGCCAAGACCATGAGTCACACCCTAAGGATGGTTCCGTCGTAACTAGTCAAATCCCGAAGTTGGTCCCTAGAGATGTGAGGCGAGGTTGGTTCACCAGGGGCTCCATCGACCCCAAGCAACCCAGCCATGCATACCTACCTGATATGATGCACCTTTCACCCGCCAAATCTTTTAAAAGGTTATCAATGCGTATGTCGAATGGAACGCCCGAACTATGTGACTCATGAAATCTGCTAGGCAAATTAATCAGGCGAGGGGTTCCCAAGCCCTGTGGTGGCTGTACGCTCATCTCGGTTCCAAAGGCAAGAACTCAGTTCCTATTAGTGGTGAGCATGGGACTAGAAAAACCACATCCCACATCCCACCGTGGCCGCCCATACAAGAATCTCATATCACTGATCTCATCTCATCATCTGGATGAACCAGACTCAACACCTATGCATGGCTAAGCAGGACGCAGATATAAGCTCTAGCAGTGCACACATGCCAAACCTAGTTATGCTAGGAGCAGTGGATCAGGTAATATAAGCTCAAAGGGTGTAATGCAACAGATAGGATACTCTATCTATCGATAAAAGACCACAGTAGAATCGTATGCATCATGGAAGAAATTGAAATGCTCTCGAAATCATAGGATTATATCATGGTGGGGCTATTCTTTCCTTTGCCCGTTGATATCCAATAAGCAGAGCTTCTGAAGCCTTGTACTTGACTTGATTACAGTTGGTCAAGTATTGTTATTCGATCTTCGACATTGTTGATATCGATCTCGATATCGTATTTTACCAAATAAGGACCAAATCACCGAAAAGAAAGGGAAATAATCAAAACATGGCATAGATGCAATTCTCATACAAGAATGATGATATGACAAGTTGAATTGTACTGAAATGTAACCCTAAGACATGCTCGACGGTTTAATCAGGGTTCCGAGGGCTATAAACCCTAATTCAGGAAAACTCCGGAATCACCTGTGAGGGGTTACTATGTTATTCTAATTAAACTTGTAATTAAAGTTGCTTAACAATGCATGATTATAGTTTAAATAGATAGATCTCATTTTTATGAACATTTTGATATATTCATATTTTTCTGACTTACAGATAATAAGTTATGGAGTTTACAAAATTTAAACAATTTTTTGATTTCTTTACACCATTTCTGAAATTAAACAAGGATGGAAAACCTTTTTACACCGAGGCCACTCCTAGACACAGTGGCTGACAGAGGGGCTCGTGGCCACCTCGACGTCCATGTGCATAGCAGAAGGACCTACCCAAGTTTGACTGGGCTGACCCGTGCTTGTTGACGTCAGGATGACGTCGCACGACGGTTGCTCTCAGATCAACGGCGGGGACGGCGATTGAGCGCTCGCGGGCATGGGGGTTGGTTGCATTCGACGCAGCTCGTCGAGGCGGAACACAAAATGGCGGCTCCGCCCCTTTTTGGTAGCCGGAGCAAGAGAAGCGGAGGTGACTGGTGGCGGTATACGGTGGCGCATGGCTCGAGAAAGCAACAGAACAAGAGGGAAGGAGGAGAGAGGTCCATGACGACTAGGAGCTCACAAGGAAGCGAATGGAGGTGATGGAGAGGCGCGGGGTGGCCAGAATTGACAGCGAGCAGTGATGGCCGGCGTCAGACGTGATGCTTCGATTCGAGGGATTGAGGGCTCGCGAGACTACGTGACCTAGTTATGGTGAACCAGTACAGCTAGGTGAGCTTGTCGGTGGCCTCATATGAGCAAGGGGAGGCTAGAGAGGGTGGGCGGCGAGACGCCTGACGGAGCTAGGGTTTGGTTGAGGAAGAGATTGGGGATAGGGAGAGGATAAGGCTCGTCCAGCGGTGGTAGGCGGTCTTATAGGCGTCGACGACGTCAGTAGCGAGCATCTTGGCGGGGAGGGCATCTCGGAGAGGTAGGGACGGTGCTGGCATCGACACGCAGCTACTCCTCCCCATCGTCCTTCTATCAAGAGGAAGAAGAAAAGGACAAGAAGGGCGAAGGGTTACGGGCTGGCTGCAGGCTGCGCACGGGCCGCGCTGGGCTGCGGTTTGCTGCGCAGGGCGACAGGGAGAGAAGGGGTGAGGGAGAGAGGCAAACTGGGCTGGGCCTTTTTGCTCTCTACTTCTGTTTTATTTCCAAAAACGTTTTTCCAATTCATTTCCTGTTTTCTATTTATATTTCAAACTCAAATATGTTTTGGGCATTTCAAAAATATTAGAGATCTTTATAAAATATATGAAATAGTGTGGGGCCCTTTTAATTCATTTGGGATCCATAATTTTTGGTAGTTTTGAAAATTCAAAACATTTTGAATTGCTTTTAGAGAGGGAGGGAAAATAGGGTTTTAGGGTTTTGTCTTTATTTTCTTCAATGCATTTTAAGATATGATGCTCATGATGCACAATCAAACCGTAATATAAAAATAACTAAAAACTGGGGTGTTACAGCTCTATCCCCCTTACGAGAATCTTGACCTGAGATTCCAAAGGTAGGAAGAGAGACAGAGGGAGGAAGAAACAGGGTCACTCTAAGGATAAGAGGGAATTATACTAAACATCACACAGAGTATCTCATGGTTTACACATGAAGGAGTGTTTAAGAAACAACTCTGAGATGACAACATGAAACATGTCAAGGTAACAGAGGAAACAAGATGAGATGGTTTCAAGTTGTTAGATAGATGGTCTTCATGAGGATTGAGACAATGGAGCTTAAGAAGGGTTTAAGCTTCTAAATAGGAATGTTCCAACAGAAAGAACATGACCATAAACTTTGATAGGGAACCTCTACTAAACGGATTAAGTAGAGATTTCAGGTTGCAGAGATATTTATCAACAAAACCAAGTTGTTGAACTACTTTCGAAACAGAAGGGTCACTCTTTCATTCAATAGAAGGCTTAGGACGGAAAGGTGTTTTGTATAGAGGACTCATAAGAGTCATAAGGAACATGTAACAAGAGAAACTTGTGATTACCAAAATCATAGTCACTATTAAGCATGGTTGAGAGAACGAAGGAAATTCTTTATTCATCCAGGTCTATCAAGATCTTTTCGAAAGATCATGATATCACTTTACACCACCAGATGAAGAAGTAAGAAGATTCCCGATGACACGAGAAAAAGAAACTTCATTCTCAAACTTCAACTACTTGGCATAACCATATGATTGCCAACATAGAAGGGTCTGGAGGATCGACCGAGAGACATTTAGCGACACTACTTTAAATGTTCTTCTTGATGTTCGAAAAATCAAACATCAAGTAAAGGTCGGAATTCGAATACAAAGGAAACAATAAGCACAAATCCTATAATAAATCATAGAAGAAGCCTCATGAAGAGTGGCTGTTATTGCTGAATTAAAATAATATGACAAAGGGTCTTTCCGGCTAAGTGTGTCAACCATTACATCAATCTTGCCATATTTACAAAGATACCTATGTCAAAACATCGAGGAACACCAACGATCATTGTTGCTTGAGATTCAGCTTTAGTTAGGCGAAATGATACTTCAGACTTAGCATGTCCGAATAGATAGTTTGCAACATTTACCGTGAAGGTAAAGTTACTAGATTCTCAAGATATGGACTACAGTTTAAAGCTCCAAAATATGAGCTAGATTACTCTACCCATGTTTTAACATCTTTTCGAAAGACAACTGCATACATATAAATTACTAACGATAAAACAGACATGTATCCTTAAAGGAGAGAGAGAAATCTTCTCGAATCCACAGCGACATCTTTCAACATTTGCACATGATCTAGAGAAGCTCACTTCTAACATCCAGAACACATACTTTGAGATGACTCGAAGAAGGTCATCGAAAGTTTCCAACATTAATGCCCAATGTTTCATATGTATTCAATCTAACATGGAGAAGATAAGGATGTCATTGATGGGATGAACAACAAACATATCAAGACACTCCAATAAGATGAACTCGTATTTTTTATGAACAAGGCAAGAATACTGGTCAGATCAAAGGATACAAAGATGTACTCAAGTGAAATATCACGAGTATAAACACCATCAAGATAGTCCTTGGAACTCAGTTTGATTTAATGATAAACCAAATCAAATCAAAGGTGGGGAAGAAAACATATCCACGAAGGAGATAATATCTTTCTTCAGCATGAACAAAACTAGACATCCCTTTACGAAGGAACTGAGTCGGATAGAACTTTTGTCTTACAACTCTCTAAGTTGTTGTTTAAGCTCAACCAACTGACTTGCTCAAGAACTTGACAACACGGTCATGTGGCAACATGACAACACTTCTAGTAGATAAATAGAATATCAGGAACCACCGATATGTCCCTTAGCTCAAGAGAAAACTTGCTTTGTAAGGCAAGAGGAAATAGTCTCATAACTTCGGCACGAACCTAACTCTTTGACAGAAGAGAGTGTACGAGAAAAATAGACTTGGCAACACATTCATTGTTCTCTTAGTTATAGGGTTAACCAACCATTCTAAGAATGACTCAAATGTCCTTTGAGTTCGAAGCAATCAGAATTGTTAAGTATCTCAGATGGACACATTATTACACACACGCATCATTCATAAGAGCGAAAGATAGAGGAAGGGTGGGTAACGATGTGTACAAGCATCACTTCGTTAAGGGGTCATGAAACTCGGCATGACCTCTTAGTATTAAATAGTGTGATACTTTAAGGTGGAACATATAGAAGCTAATCAATGCTTCATGATCTGCGGATTACAACACTTTGACCTGGTCCTAGAAATGACGAGGTTCTGCAGTTTATTTATCATAGACATTCTGAAATGGTTTGTCGGGACGGACCACAAGAGTATCTTGCATCGGAAGAAACCAATGCACATTTACTACTTGGCTACCAACTGATAGACAAAGGTCGGAAAACAACAAAGGAGGATGAACATGCTCAGGACAGAATCCTGAGATTTGGATGCATAGTCAACAATGTTCCAAAAACCAATGCCGAGAACGGGTAAGGTGTGGTAGAGTCACGAATATGGATGCGAGACTCACGAGGAGTACTCTTGTCATAATCTATTTGGTTCCATTAAAGAACATCTTCCATAACTAGTGGTAGGGGAAGTCCTTGGTTGTCACAATTCAATCGTGACAAATACCACAAGCTTGAAGGCTAGAATTGTAATACCAGCCATCCTGAGGTAATGTTTGAACATTATCAACAGGGTTCAAAGGAGTGGATCTTGGAATGAAGATCATTTTCATGTACAAGATACACAACACCGGAATCTAGAACAATCGGGGATCTTCGGTTCAAGTCCAAGGGTTAAAACCCAAAGAAAGGAAGTAACTACTACTTGAGTGTCATAGAGTACACTTCAAGGTAATAATCACAAGGTAACTTCCAAAAGAAGAAACGACTTCCGAAGTACCCAAACAAATAAAAAGGAGGCACACGAGGCGAAAGGAAACCTTGAAGCCTAAAACAGAACACTGTGGATCATTATATTGTAGGATCTAGAGAACAAAGAGATCATGATGGAAATGAATCTCTCATGTGAACAAGAGAAAAGGGTAACAAGTAATTCACAACACGCACAACTCTAGAGAACTTAACACTAGGTCAACTGGCTTAGAAACGTCATGCCCAAAAAGGCACCTAAGATTTTGAAAGACTAGAAGAGATATCAAAGCTTTTCCAAAGACAACACCAGATAAGATAACCCAGAGTTAGAGATAAATTGGATAAGGAGTAAAAGAAGCTTATTAGAGTTTTCGCAATTACTTTTCAACTTTCAAATAGTTTTCACAAACACTAGACTCAACATCGACCAATAGCAAGGTTTTCCTACAATTGGTACTCCTCTGATACCAAAACATGTGACACCCCTAGGATCATGGCTAAACAAATCCCAGACCTCCGTCTGACATAAACTTAACCTTGAGATCGAGGATATCCAGTGAAGAAATGATAACACAGTAGTGACCCTACGACAAAAAAATTATTACAGCAAGCTCATAACTGAGCAAAGAACCAAATTATTACAAGCAGATGTCACTGACCACAAAAATCAAACAACGGAAGGAAAATTGCTATTAAGTATAGCAAACCTAACAAATGGCCTAAGAGGCCTGAAGCATAATGATGACGTCCTAGTCCATAGATTCCAGGTTGCCAGTCGGGAACCCCAAGATACTCATCGGTTTTGATGTAGTATGAAACTCATCTTTAGGGGAACACTTACTCTGACAAAAGTATCAACAAAGCATGTCACATCCCAAATTTTAGATTTGGTACTGCATAACATTCATGGCATTGCATCATGATCATCCTTGCAAAATTTTAGTTTGAAAAGATTTTGGCAAAACAAACCGCTTGCATTTGCATTTTGACACCTACACATGAACACTTGGTTTTACCATGCTACTGTGAAAAATATTATATTTTGAGTGTATGGAAGGCACTGGTGCATAGAGGGTTCAACCACGAACCCGTAGTACTTTGTTTCACCCAATTCGGAGCTCCGTAGCGAAAGTTACGCGAATCTGAATTTTGTCTAAAAATTCTGGACAGTTCTATCAAAATTCAGTTAAGAAATCATCTGAGAAAAAGAAAAAAAGGTAAAGGAATAAAAAAAGAGAAGCGCACAGCAGCCAGCGGCACAGCCGCCCGCAGCCCGCGCAGAAGCCAGCAGCGCACGCGCGCGCAGCCGTTAGCTAGGCGCCGCCAACCCCGCCTCCAGCCACTGACAGGTGGGCCCCACCTGTCAGCGCGCCACCGCCGCCGTGTCCGACACAGACAGCGCCACCGCCGCCGCGTTTTCCGCGGAGTCCGCAACGAACTCCGCCCGAGCCGCCCCCCTTATACCCCTAGCCCCCCCTCTACGAAACCCCCAAACCTCGCCCTCTCTCGCGTCGCCAGCGACGAGAAATTTCTCGCCGGAGTTCACCGCCACCGCCGTCGCCACCAAGCTCGGTAAGCGGCCTGGCCCCCACCGCCCGCTGACCGCCTCTCCCCTCTCCTCCCCCCGCAGGACCGACGCCGCCGTCGAAGCCGACGACGACGTCGCCCGCGTCCAGCCGCTCGCCGCCGTCTGCCTCGCGCACATCGAACCACGAGGAGCTTCGCCGCCACTCTACCGACGCCGCCCGACCTCCCGCTGTCGCCGTGGACCGCCACTGCCGTCGCCCCGACCCTCGCCGCCGCCGTCGCCGACCGCTCCGGTGAGCTCTCTTCCTCGCACGCTCCCCAGCCGCTTGATCGCGATCCAACGGTATAGATGGACCATGGAAAGGCCAGCCCGTGGCGGTTACATCAGCTGCCACGTAGGTGCGGTCAGCCAGTCAACTTTGACTGTGTAAATTTAAATTGGTTTAAATTGGCAGAAATTAGCTAAAACATGTAAAATCCATAATTATAGATCTACTGGGCCCAAAATTGCAAATAAAATATGTGTGGATTCAGTTTCTCACGTAGAATCCTTTTGTACAATTGTTTTACACTTTTACAGCAAGGTTTTGTCCTGAATAATTAAATGAGTTAATGCCCTTTTTAGAGTAATTAATTCATAGAATAAGTTCTGTAACTCCAAAAATTGCAAATAAGATGTCCCTGGAATCAGTAGAACAAGGGGAATCTCTTAGTGAATTAAAAAGTTAGGCTTAGAGTAATGATTTCTACAGAATCTATTTAAAGGCTTACTGCAGTATTTTAATTACTCAGGGAGTTATATAAATCCTTTTTGTGAAATTCCAATTGGTACTGTTTCTCTTATGAGTTGCCTACGCAGTGGAAATTTTCCAAGATTTTACAAAAAGTATGTTAGCAGTGGCTAATTATTTAGTTTCTAGCTCTATTATTTGAGCATTATAAATTGCATACCTTGTTTTCTTTGCACTCAAAATAATTTCCATGCATTCATACAGTAATTGTACTAAGTAGGATTATGTGATGCTGCTGTAGTATTATTCCACTTGTCATGCATGCATCTTGCATCAACCTTGTTTGCATATGATTGTGGATGGTTTGTCTATGATTGCAATTGTATCATGTAGATTGTGACGAGTGCAACGCTTGCTCGTGTGTGGATTGTTCTTCCGACCGCTACAGCCAGGGCAAGTAGATGCTACTTTGTTCATGATGTTGTCCTACTATTTTCAATGCATTGTCGTGTATTTTGTAGATGCATGTGTAGGATATTACTATCACTATGCTATGTCCTATTATGTGGTAGGGTTTTGCTTGTAGATGAACCACCGTTGGTAGATGTGCTTAGCCATGCTATGATGAACGAGGGATGGGTTACATCACTGAAAGTTGTTTCTAAATGTGTTGGTTTGCAAAAACGAAAACAACTTAATTAATGAATCTCCTGGGTGTGATGGGATTGATAATTTTTGGTGGTATCATTGCGGAAAGGCACCCCGGTATCAAGAGGAAATGATTGGCTTCTTTATTTTGTAGCTTACGTGTATAACCATGTGCCAATAATGAAATGGGCGGTTGGTTGGACTCAGTAGGTTGTGGTAACTCGAACCCGCGTATCCAGAGATGTAGAATTTTGGTAGGTTGGACCGATGCGCGTCGGTTTTGGGAAGCTACTTCCCGAACGGTCTATTCTTGGACTTCTCCCTATCATCACCCAAAATTAGAGTGATGGTACGAGCTGGGCTGGCCAAGTCACGTGGGTAAAGTGTACTAACCCCTGCAGGGTGTGTAATCTAATCGATTAGTCGTGTCCTTGGTTATGGACGTCTGAGTTGCTTGATATTGATTACATGACTTGTTTCTTGCTCATTCCAATTTCATAATTGCTTTAATGTTGATGGGTTAACTTAATTGGGATGTTTTCAAAGAAAATCAAAAACTGTTTATGAAAGTAGGACAAAGGTATTTGCAAATGCAAGCTATCCACATCTCCACTTGCCAAATATGCATGTAGATGTTAGCACTATTGTCTCCTTTAATAGCTCTACTTGCCATACATTCCATGTATTGACCCTCCGGGGCTGCTACGTTTCATGTTGTAGGATATTACGATTCTGAGTAATCGATTTAGGCCACGGTACTCCACTCGGCACTTGTTCACTTGTGGGCAATTTGAAGAATGGAGGACTTACTATATTTACGTTGCTACTTGAATAACATTGAGCTAGCATTGATCTAATCTTTTATTGTAATAATGATACTCTGGATCTTCGTTATTTATGATACACGGATATTTTGCTATGTTATTCATCTTATTCTATTGTGAGCCAATGAACCGATCCAGGGATTGGCATGTCACATAGAAGCTACGGTCTTTTCTGAACCGTAGTGTTACAAGATGGTATCAGAGCACATGTGTCAACTGTAGGATCGTGACCTAGGTTTGGATTAGGAAGCCATAGAATTATTAAAGCTTATATTAACTATGTCTTTCATCTTATGCCTTTCACTCTCATAAATTCTTACCATATGCTATTCTCACACTTTCCTCTTTTAATTGATAGATGGGAGAAGTCAGGACTGAGTATGCAACCATGGAGTCACCCAGGCCCTTTGCAAGACAGTTAGCACAGCTCTCGCAGTCATTGGGATTGCCACTACCCATGTTCAAGGGAAGGAGGCTGTACACCTATGGATATGGTGAGGATGCATGGGAGATCACCACTTTCATCTTCAGGGATGCCGCCTTGCCAAACCCTGTGTATCTGATCTACACCAGGACATACTGCAACTGGGGACTTGGAATAAACTTGGCCCGGCATGAAGCCCTGTCACGCCAGTGCCATCTTGTCCGACACCTGTTGCCAGCAGACTCACCCTACCATGACTACGAGAGGCGTGATGAGGATGGGAACGTTGTGGTTACCCCGGGCGACAGGAACTACATTCCGCCCCATCGGAGGCACATAGAGGAAATGGAAAGGGAGAATGGAGCTCTAGCTGAGAAAGTGATGATGGTAAAAGAGATAGCAGATTTTGCCAGCAATGGTATGGTGGTCCAAGGACTGGAGATAGAGACCTTTCATGAAGCTGTAGATGTTCTGAATAATGCCCTGGTAGGCAGGGATACAACCATAGCTCAGCTTAATGGAACTATGCAGGAAAGCAACCAGACCATACAACAGTTGCAAGGGACCGTCCAGGAAAGGGATCAAACTATTGAAGATATGGCAGCCTAGATTGCCGCTCTCCAAGCACAGCTGAATCCACCCTCTGATGATGACAATGGAGATGATGGCAACAATGATGGTGATGATGATGACAGTGGGAACGATGATGATGAGGACGAGGATGATGATGATGGAGACGATGATGGTGGAGGAGATGAAGCTGTTGCAGCCGCAGCAGAGAATGAAGAAGAAGAGGAGGATCCAGAAGAGGTGGAGTTCAAGATATCAAGTGATGACTCAGGGGAGGTGTATACTCCGCCGCCAGGGTTGGATCATGGACAGAAGCGCCAACACATGAGTGCAAGGACCTACCGCAACCTCTTCAAGAAGTAGATAGAAGTCAACCAATTAGTCTTCGTTAGGTAAAATCGTTAGGATTAGTTTCGATCGATGTAAAACTTAATTACTGTTAGTTTAAGAGTGTTCAGTTGCTCCAATGTGTACTTCAATATCCCAGAATTATTTGTGCGAATTTTTATAGAAGATTTATGGCAAGTTTTGGTTGATATCTGAGTTTTTTCTGTTGAAGTTTTCTGCTGACACAGCAGTACTGCACGAAATTTCATATTTTACTGGTATCTGGGAAAAATCTGAAAAAATAGGGATGGTTCAAAACTCTCTTTACTGTACACACAAAAATCAAAAAAAAATTCTGACGAGTTTAAGTCAGGTAGAAAAATTCGTGAACACTGCTGGACTGTTCTGGCAGATTCCTGTTTTAATACTTTGTTGACCTTTTGTGTAGATAACTATTGCCAACTATTCTAAAAACTATTTCAGTAGATATATACTGCTAGGATAACCCCTGGGATGTTGTTGGATCATTTGTTTGTTGATGTGTTGCTTGCTTGAGATTGTCTGTGATTGTTTTGTTGTTGTTGGTAATAATGCATGGGTAGAATCCTGTTTTCGTAATCGATTCTTTCTAAACATACCTATGCTGAACCGCAGATGCCTCCCCGCCGTTAACCAACTGAGTTGGAGCAGCTCATGGCAGCTCAGGCACAGCTGACCCAAGTTATGACCCAGTTCATGGACGCTCAGAACGACAACAACAACAACAACAACAACAACAACAACAACAACAACAACAATGGGAACAACCAGCCTCAGGGAGATGCTCTCACTAGGTTTCTGAGGGTAAGGCCAGCGAAGTTCTCGACTACAGCGGAACCAATGGTTGCGCTCGACTGGTTGCGTTCAGTCAATAAGGATCTGGTAACTGTTGGGTGCACGGATGCTGAGAAGGTGAGATTTTCTACTCACCTACTGGAGGGACCAGCCGCTTCGTGGTGGGACACTTTTCAGATCACCCACCCACTGGACACAGTGACTTGGGCAATGTTTGAGGAAGGTTTCAAGACCAACCACGTATCTTCAGGAGTTCTGAGCCTGAAGAGGAAGTAATTTTGCAACTTGCATCAAACCAACCGCACCGTGGCTGAGTATATTGAAGAGTTCAACAACCTGTCTCGTTATGCACCTGAGGATGCTGACACTGATGCCAAAGGGAGAGAGAGGTTCCTGGATGGCCTCAGTGATGATCTTTCAGTGCATCTGCTGGTGGTTTATTGTCCCACTTTCCAGGAGCTTATGGACAAGGCCAGAATTTTGGAAGGGAATCACAAGCAGGTGGAAAGTCGCAAGAGGAAGAGAAACAATCACCACTCTGGTTCTCACCACAAGTCTCGCACTTCTTATGATGGGTACTCCAAACATGGAGGGAGTGACCATGGGCACCATGGGAGCCATGACCGCCACAACCATGGAGGCGATGGACATCGCCATGATAGCCACAAGAGCAACCGCCACAGCCACAAGGGAGGACACACTCACCATTCTGGAGGCCACAGTGGACAGGACCACAACCGTGATCGCAGCTTCGTGAAGAAGGATCTGAGTGAGGTGACATGCTTCAATTGTGGCCAGAAGGGACATTATGCAAACAACTGTCCGGAGAAGAAGGGAATGAAGCCAGGCAACAACCAGAAGGCCACAGGGAACCACATGAATGTGGAGGAGATCCCAGATGAGCCTGATCTTGTGATTGGTAAGTTTCCAATCAACACTCACCCTGCACTTATACTTTTCGATACTGGTGCATCGCATTCATTCATATCAAGGACATTTGTGGATAAGTATAAGTTACCTACGGAGTCTATTAAAGGGTCTATTAGAGTAATCTCACTTGGAGGAGATATGATAGCTAGCGCGGGATGCCTCGACGTAACTGTGAGGATTGGAGCACACAATTTTATTGCACATCTGGTAGTTTTGGAATCACAAGGTCTAGATGTAATACTGGGCATGGATTGGATGTCCATGCATGGGGGACACATAGATTGTGCACAGCGAGCAGTTTTGCTCAAAACCCCGGATGGTAAGAGGATTAGGTTCAAGTCGGCTGTGCGACCGGGAAGGTATAAGCTGAATTCTCTTAAGGGGGTTAGCATGGATACTATGCCTGTCATTAAGGAGTACCCCAACGTGTTTCCGGAAGAGCTGCCAGGGATGCCACCTGACAGAGATGTGGAGTTTCTCATCGATCTGGTGCCGGGAACAAGACCTATAGCAAAGAGACCATACAAGATGGATGTGGATGAGCTGAAGGAATTGAAGAAATAGCTAAAGGAGAAGTTGGACAAGGGATTTATTCAGCCTAGTTCGTCGTCATGGGGTGCACCTGTTCTATTCGTGGAGAAGAAAGACAGCAGCAAGAGATTAGTGGTGGACTATCGCTCGCTGAATGAAGTGACCATCAAGAACAAATACCCCCTGTCAAACATAAATGATTTGTTTGATCAACTGGAAGGAGCGAAGGTGTTTAGCAAAACTGATTTGTGATCGGGTTATTTCCAATTGAAGATCCGGGAGGAGGACATACCAAAAATTACTTTCACTACTAGGTATGGTTTATATGAGTATACAGTTATGTCTTTTGGACTAACGAATGCCACGACATATTTGATGACCATGATGAACAAGGTATTCATGGAGTACTTGGACAAGTTCGTGGTTGTGTTTATTGATGACATACTAATATATTCCAAGGATGATGCTGAACATGAGAAACATCTGCGGCTGATTATGGAGAAGTTGAGGGAGCACAAGCTGTATTCCAAATTCAGTAAGTGTGAGTTCTGGCTTAACACTATTGGTTTTCTTGGACACGTGGTGTCAGGAGAAGGAGTTGCTTTTGATCCAAGAAAAGTGACTGCTGTAACTGAGTGGGAAGCGCCCAAGGATGTGGGAGATATTCGGAGCTTTCTAGGACTTGCTGGATATTACAGGAGGTTCATTGAAAATTTCTCCAAGATTGCTAAGCCAATGACAGAACTTCTGAAGCAGGAGAGGAAGTTTGAATGGACGGATGCGTGTGAAGCCAGCTTTCAGGAACTGAAGCGTCGACTAGTGACCGCACCTGTTCTGTGTTTACCAGATCTTCAGAAGGATTTCTAGGTGTACTGTGATGCTTCTCGACAGGGACTTGGGAGTGTGCTGATGCAAGATGGGAGAGTGGTGTCATATGCCTCGCGACAGCTTAAACACCATGAGAGGAATTATCCCACACATGACATGGAATTAGCATCAGTTGTTCATGCGCTCAAAGTAAGGAGGCACTACCTAATGGAGAAACACTATGATGTGTACACCGACCACAAGAGCCTGAAGTACATATTTACACAGAAGGAACTGAACATGAGGCAAAGGAGATGGTTGGAACTTATTAAGGATTATGACATGAATCTGCAATACCACCCGGGAAAGGCCGATGTAGTAGCGGATGCTCTGAGCCGAAAGGTCTATGCTAATGGATTGACTGTTGGGGAATTGCCCGAGGATTTGTGCAAGCAATTCAAGGACCTTAGACTGGAGGTAGTGTCAGAAGGATATTTGGCAGCAATGGAAGTCCAACCAACGCTACAGGACAGGATCAGGAAGGCTCAAGTAGGAGATAAGGAGATGGATGAAATAAAGGAAATGATGAAGGAGGATCGAGCAAAAGAATTCCGCGAGGATGAGCAAGGAACCTTGTGGTATGGAGATCGTTTGTGCGTTCCCAATGATCCGGAGATAAGGAAGTTGATTCTGCAGGAAGCTCATGACTCGCCGTATTCCATACATCCGGGTAATACGAAGATGTATATGGATCTAAAGGACAGATTTTGGTGGAACAACATGAAGGGAGACATCGCCGAGCACATTGCTTTATGTGATGTATATAGCCGAGTGAAGGCGGAACACCAGAAGCCAGCAGGACTGCTACAGCCATTGCCCATGCCGGATTGGAAGTGGGATAGAGTGGGAATGGATTTTATCACAGGATTGCCCAAGACCAGGTCGGGATATGACTCCATTTGGGTAGTGGTCGACCATTTGACCAAGGTAACCCACTTTATACCGGTGAAGACGACGTATACAAGTGCAAAGTTAGCCAAGATTTATATGGACAGAATTGTGTGCCTACATGGAGTTCCTAAGAGCATTGTATCAGATAGAGGCACCCAATTTACCTCGCACTTTTGGCGCCAGCTGCATGAGTCATTGGGGACTATGTTGGAGTTTAGCACAGCGTTTCACCCCCAAACTGATGGACAGACCGAGAGGGTAAATCAGATTTTGGAGGATAGGCTGAGAGCTTGCGCTTTGGCTCATGGTTCTAGTTGGGATGAGAATTTGCCGTACGCTGACTTTTCCTACAACAACAGCTATCAAACCAGCATCAGGATGTCACCGTTCGATGTTCTATATGGGAAAAGTTGCCAGACACCATTGCTATGGGATGGAGTAGGAGAACGTTAGCTGTTTGGACCTGATTTGATCAAGGACGCTGAGGAGAAGGTCGCCTTGATTAGAGACAGGCTAAAGGTAGCACAATCAAGGCAGAAGAGCTACGCTGACGCTAAGCGCAAGGAAGTGGTGTATGAGGTAGGTGATAGAGCATACCTCAGAGTGTCGCCACTACGTGGAATCAAGAGGTTTGGAATCAAGGATAAGCTGGCACCTCGGTTTATTGGGCCATATCGGGTCTTAGCACGCAAAGGAGAAGTTGCTTATCAGTTGGAGTTGCCAGAGGATCTGTCCGCTGTCCACAATGTGTTCCACGTGTCCCAGCTTAAGAAGTGCCATCCGGAGATGGTGGATACACCACTGAGAGACACGGTACTACTAGAGGAGGTTCAGCTTGAGAATGACTTGACCTGTGAGGAGAAGCCGGTCAAGATACTAGAGACAGCAGAGAGGATTACCCGTACCAAGACGATCAGGTTTTGCAAGGTGCAATGGAGCCACCACACCGAAGAGGAAGCCACTTGGGAGCGTGAGGATGACATCCGAGAGGACCACCCACACCTATTTGCTAGCCACGCCGAATCTCGGGGACGAGATTCATATTAAGGCGGTTAGTCTTGTCACATCCCAAATTTTAGATTTGGTACTGCATAACATTCATGGCATTGCATCATGATCATCCTTGCAAAATTTCAGTTTGAAAAGATTTTGGCAAAACAAACCGCTTGCATTTGCATTTTGACACCTACACATGAACACTTGGTTTTACCATGCTACTGTGAAAAATATTATATTTTGAGTGTATGGAAGGCACTGGTGCATAGAGGATTCCACCACGAACCCGTAGCACTTTGTTTCACCCAATTCGGAGCTCCGTAGCGAAAGTTACGCGAATCTGAATTTTGTCTAAAAATTCTGGACAGTTCTGTCAAAATTCAGTTAAGAAATCATCTGAGAACAAGTAAAAAAAGGAAAAGGAATAAAAAAAAAGAGAAGCGCGCAGCAGCCAGCGGCCCAGCCGCTAGCAGCCCGCGCAGCAGCTAGCAGCGCGCGCGCGCCGCCGTTAGCTAGGCGCCGCCAACCCCGCCTCCAGCCACTGACAGGTGGGCCCCACCTGTCAGCGCGCCGCCGCCGCCATGTTCGACGCGGACAGCGCCGCCGCCGCCGTGTTTTCCGCGGAGTCCACAACAAACTCCGCCCGAGCTGGCCCCCTTATACCCCTAGCCCCCCCTCTACGAAACCCCCAAACCTCACCCTCTCTCGCGCCGCCACCGACGAGAAATTTCTTGCCGGAGTTGACCGCCGCCGCCGTCGCCACCGACCTCGGTAAGCTCGCGCCGCCTCCGCGACCTCGCCCCCTCCCTCGCCTCGCGACCCCGCGACCTCTCCCCGCCGCCCGCTGACCGCCTCTCCCCTCTCCTCCCCCCGCAGGACCGACGCCGCCGCCGCCCAAGCCGACGACGACGCCGCCCGCGTCCAGCCGCTCGCCGCCGCTGCCTCGCGCACGCCGCCGCCACGAGGAGCTTCGCCGCCACTCTACCGATGCTGTCCGACCTCCCGCCGCCGGTGGGGACCGCCACCGCCGTCGCCCTGACCCTCGCCGCCGTTGTCGCCGACCGCTCTGGTGAGCTCTCTTCCTCGCACGCTCCCCAGCCGCTTGATCGCGATCCAACGGTCCAGATGGACCGTGGAAAGGTCAGCCCTGGCGGTTAACCAGTCAACCGCCACATCAGCTGCCACGTAGGCACGGTTAGCCAGTCAACTTTGACTGTGTAAATTTAAATTGATTTAAATTGGCAGAAATTAGCTAAAACATGTAAAATCCATAACTTTAGATCTACTAGGCCAAAAATTTCAAATAAAATATGTGTGGATTCAGTGTCTCACGTAGAATCCTGCTGTACAATTGTTTTACACTTTTAAATCAAGGTTTTGTCCTGAATAATTAAATGAGTTAATGCCCTTTTTAGAGTAATTAATTCATAGAATAAGTTCTGTAACTCCAAAAATTGCAAATAAGATGTCCCTGGAATCAGTAGAACAAGGGGAATCTCTTAGTGAATTAAAAAGTTAGGCTTACAGTAATGGTTTTTACAGAATCTATTTAAAGGCTTACTGCAGTATTTTAATTACTCAGGGAGTTATATAAATCCTTTTTGTGAAATTCCAATTGGTACTGTTTCTTTTATGAGTTGCCTACGTAGTGGAAATTTTCCAAGATTTTACAAAAAGTATGTTAGCAGTGGCTAATTATTTAGTTTCTAGCTCTATTATTTGAGCATTATAAATTGCATACCTTGTTTTCTTTGCACTCAAAATAATTTCCATACATGCATACCGTAATTATACTAAGTAGGATTATGTGATGCTGCTGTAGCATTATTCCACTTGTCATGCATGCATCTTTCATCATCCTTGTTTGCATATGATTGTGGATGGTTTGTTTATGATTGCAATTGTATCGTGTAGATTGTGACGAGTGCAGCGCTTGCTCGTGTGTGGATTGTTCTTCCGACCGCTACAGCCAAGGCAAGTAGATGCTACTTTGTGCATGATGTTGTTCTACTATTTTTAATGCATTGTCATGTATTTTGTAGATGTAAGTGTAGGATATTACTATCGCTATGCTATGTCCTATTATGTGGTAGGGTTTTCGTTGTAGATGAACCACCGTTGGTAGATGTTCTTAGCCATGCAATGATGAACGAGGGCTGGGTTACATCACTGAAAGTTGTTGCTAAATGTGTTGGTTTGCGAAAACTAAAACAACTTAATCAATGAATCTCTTGGGTGTGATGGGATTGATAATTTTTGGTGGTATCATTGCGGAAAGGCACCCAGGTATCAAGAGGAAATGATTGGCTTCTTTATTTTGTAGCTTACGTGTACAACCATGTGCCAATAATGAAATGGGCGGTTGGTTGGACTCAGTAGGTTGTGGTAACTCAAACCCACGTATCCAGAGATGTAGAATTTTGGTAGGTTGGACCGGTGCGCGTCGGGTTTGGGAAGCTACTTCCCGAACGGTCTCTTCTTGGACTTCTCCCTATCATCACCCAACATGAGAGTGATGGTACGAGCTGGGCTGGCGAAGTCACATGGGTAAAGTGTACTAACACCTGGAGGGTGTGTACTCTAATCGATTAGCTGTGTCCCCGGTTATGGACGTCTGAGTTGCTTGATATTGATTCCGTGACTTGTTTCTCGCTCATTACAATTTCATAATTGCTTTAATGTTGATGGGTTAACTTAATTGGGATCTTTTCAAAGAAAATCAAAAATTGTTTATGAAAGTAGGACAAAGGTATTTGCAAATGCAAGCTATCCACAGCTCCATTTGCCAAATATGCATGTAGATGTTAGCACTATTGTCTCCTTTCATAGCTCTACTTGCCATACATTCCATGTATTGACCCTTCGGGGCTGCTATGTTTCATGTTGCAGGATATTCCGATTCTAAGTAATCGATTTAGGCCACGGTACTCCACTCGGCACTTGTTCACTTGTGGGCAATTTGAAGAATGGAGGATTTACTATATTTACGTTGCTACTTGAATAACATTGAGCTAGCCTTGAGCTAAGCTTTTATTGTAATAATGATACTATGGATCTTCGTTATTTATGATACACGGATATTTTTCTATGTTATTCATCTTATTCTATTGTGAGCCAATGAACCGATCAAGGGATTGGCATGTCACATAGAAGCTACGGTCTTTTCAGAACCGTAGTGTTACAAAGCAAGGGTGAGTACAGGGTGTACTCTGCAAGACTTATGGCTGGTGGAGTTGTTTTGCATAAAGCCACTTTTGTTTATAAAACAAGAGGGAGAAGAAGCTCGTCTAGTCAGAGTATTTCTAAAGGGGATAAGAGAGCGACATCTCCGAAATATTGATCATCATCTTTTGATATCCACCAAGTCATCATCATATGAACCCTAACTAGGATCACCCCCTCGTACCCATGAGGAAGCATCCTTAAGCACACGTTGATCTGCCAAGTTTTACGATTACGTTCAAGTTCTCTATGATCTTAGAATTCAGTCACCGAGTGTTCATAACCGTGAACATGGCTTTTCTAAAAGATTTAACCCTATAGGGGCATACAAATTTACCCACACGTACCAACCAACTCTTAATACCAACATTTTATCCCTCTTCCTTGGAAGGCTGACAGAGGGTGGTTGGCCACAACTTTTACCTTTCTTTCGCCGAGACCATGAGTCACGCCCTAAGGATGGTTCCGCCGTAATGAGTCAAATCCCGAAGTCGGTCCCTAGAGATGTGAGGCGAGGTTGGTTCACCAGGGGCTCCATCGACCCAAAGCAATCCCGGCCACGATTACCTACCTGTTATGATGCACCTTTCACCCGCGAAATCTTTCAAAAGGTTTTCAATGCGTATGTCGAATGGAACACCCGAACTATGTGACTCATGGAATCTACTAGGCAAGTTAATTAGGCAGGGGTTCCTAAGCCCCGTGTGGCTGTACGCTGATCTCGGTTCCAAAGGCAAGAACTTAGTTCCTAGTGGTGGCGAGCATGGGACTAGAAAAACCACATCCCACCATGGCCTCCCATACGAGCCTTAGCATGTTTAATATCATATCACTGATCTCATGTCATCACGTTCTCCTGTCATACAAGACTATCTACATCTTATACATCATTTTGATGAACCGGACTCAACAGCTATGCATGGCTAAGCAGGACACGGATATAAGCTCTAGCAGTGCACACAGGACAAACCTAGTTATGCTAGGAGCACTCGATCAGGTAATATAAGCTCAAAGGGAGTAATGCAATAGATAGGATACTCTATCTATTGATAAAATACCTCAGTAGAATCGTATGCATCATGGCAGAAATTGAAATGCTTTCGAAATCATAGGATTATATCATGGTGGGGATAGGCTTCCTTTTCCCGTTGATAACCAATAAGCAGAGCTTCAGAATCCTTGTACTTGACTTGATTACAGTTGGTCAAGATTTGTTCTTCGATCTTCGACAGTGTTGATCTCGGTCTTTGATCTCGATATCGTATTCTACCGAAGAAGAACCAAATCACCGAAAAGAAAGGGAAACAATCAACACATGGCATCGATGCAATGATCAAACAAGAATGATGATATGGCAAGTTGAATTGTACGGAAATGTAACCATAAGACATGCTCGGCGGTTTAACCAGGGTTCCGAGGGCTATAAACCCTAATTCGGGAAAACTCTGGAATCACCTGTGAGGGGTTACTATGTTATTATAATTAAAATTGCAATTAAATTTGCTTAACAATGCATTATTATAGATTAAATAGATAGATATCATTTTTATGAACACTTTGATATATTATTCATATTTGTCTGACTGACAAATAATAAGTTATTGAATTTACAATATTTAAACAATTCATGGATTTCTTTAAACCATATCTAAAATTAAACAAGGCTAGAAAACCTTTTTATGCTGAGGATACCCCTTTCCATAGTGGCTGACAGAGGGGCCTGTGGCCACCTTGGTGTCCACGTAAGCAGGAGAGGGACCTACCCAGGTTTGACTGGGCTGACCCGCTCCTGCTGACGCCACTATGACATCAGCACTATGTCATCACGGCGGTTGCTCTTAGATCAACGTCGGAGACGGAGATTGAGTGTCCGCGAGCATGCAGGGTTGGTTGTGTTCGACATAGCTCGTTGAGGCGGACCAAAAAATGGCGGTTTCGCCCCTTTTTGGTCGCCGGAGCGAGAGAAGCGGAGGTGACTGGTGGTGGTATATGGTGGCGCATGGCGCAAGCAAGCAACAGAATGAGAGGGAATGAGGGGAAAGGTCCACGACGACTAGGAGCTCACCAGGAAGTGAACAGACGTGACAATGAGGCGCGGGGTGGCCGGAATCCACGGCGAGCAGCGATGGCCGGTGTCGGAGACGATGCTTTGATTCGGGGGATTGAGCGCCCGCGAGACTACGTGACCTAGCTATGGTGAACCTGTAACATCCCAATTTCAGCAATCCTGAATTGTTGTCCAAAAAGACAAAAATTAGGGGGAACAAAACTTTTTCTTGTTACATGTGCAATGTTTGTTTACTTGCTTGCTTGTGCTCTTACAACTGATTGTGTATTAGATGCTATACTTCTTATCTCAACACTACTTGACAAAAGCTATTTTACAAAAGAGATGTCTTGGCTCATCTTTCATATTCTCAAATGTTCTAGCATTTCAAAACCTGAGCCAAGATGACTTTGACAAAACAAAAATATTTTACTAATTCTACTAAAAAAACTATGGAGAACTAAAATGTAATCTCCTTATGTTTTGAAGACAGAACTCTCAACTACTCTTACCCCTAGGTTTTCCAAAACCTTTATTCAAAACCTCTTCATTCCAATCTTGGTAGAAATACCAAGAGGTACTTATCTTACTTCAAAACATAACCAATTCAAAATACTCATCCCTACCTCAAGCTAGGCTTTATGGTTACCCTAGTAATAGTTGGATAAGTTTGATAAGATGAATTGCCTTGATCTGCTGATTGCATTGTTTGCTTAGGAACTATAGTGAGGTAATCCAGTAGCTCATCCCTTAGGATCCAATCAATGCTTGTGATCATCAATCTCATATCAAGCATCCAAGTATGGATCTATCCTAAGCCACTAAGGTGATCATCTCCCCTCCTAACCAGATCAATCTAGGGATAATCTCTTCTAATAGTTCCAACTTAGTGAAGACCCAATCTAACCATGGATCCTATCTACTTAGTTAACACTTCAACATCATCTCTTTGATCATGAGTTTGGAACTTAGCATCCCCTCAAAATCATCTACACTTGCACTCTAGTCTAAAACTCTAAATCTGCCAAAATGGCTAAGTCTGGATTTCCAACCTATATGCATTCTTTCTCTAAGCAAAACCCTAAAACCTCTTTCTATAAAGGCAACTTTGTTTTTCTCCAAATCACTTTGCTAACTCAATGCACCTTTGAGTTCTATATATCATACCCCACCTTCACATCTCAAAAATAAATATTTTTGAGATTCTTTATTATTTCTTTTTGCCTTTTTTCTTAAATGGCACAAACAAGAAATAACTCCTTAAAAATACTTTTCCATCTCAATAATATCCAAATAAATTCTCCAATGTGTAATATGGTGTTTAGGACCATATCATATAAAAAAAACCGGCCTTTGTAAAAATATCAAATAAGCTTCTGGAAACTACTTCTAGACTATTTGAATAATTGAGTTTAAGTGCACCAAAAATCCTCTAAAAAATCTCAAATAAATCCAGGATTATTGCCTTGACCATATCTCCAAACCAGTACCCTTGTCTCCTATTGTGTAATTTAAAAATATAGAGTTGCTTCACAAACCCTTAATTGGACAATATATGGAATCATCTCCAAACTTGATACAAACCATAGTCAAACTTTCCAAGCACTTCACCACAACACCACCCATCGCCTCTGGTTGAAATGCACTATAGCAAGGGTAATATAGCTCCACCCCACCCCCTTGGCCTTTGTGTTTGGAAGGGAAGAAGAGGGAGGGACAAGCACAACTTGCCAAAAAATTTAATCACAACATCCCCTCTCTCCTCTCCGTCGACACACAACTACTCCTCCCCGTCGTCATTCTGTCGAGATAAAGAAGAAAAGGAAAAGAAGGGCGAAGGGTTACGGGCTGGTTGTGGGCTGTGCATGGGCCGTGCTAGGCTGCGGTTTGCTGCGCAGGGCGACAGGGAGAGAGGCAAACTGGGCTAGGCCTGGCTGCTCTCTCATTCTGTTTTATTTCCAAAAACATTTTTCCAATTCTTTTTCTGTTTTCTGTTTATATTTCAAATTAAAATCTGTTTTGGGCATTTCAAAAATACCAAAGAGCTTTATAAAATATATGAAATAGTGTGGGGCCCTTTTAATCCATTTGGGCTCCATAATTTTTGGTAGTTTTGAAAATTCAAAACATTTTGAATTGCTTTCAGAGAGGGAGGGAAAATAAGGTTCTAGGGTTTTGTCTTTATTTTCTTCAATGCATTTTGAGAGATGATGCTCATGATGCACAATCAAACCCTAATATAAAAATAACTAAAAACTAGGGTGTTACACTTTATTACCCCGTACGGGGCTATTGCTATCGCACTATGCCATTTGGATTACATAATGCAGGTGTCACGTATCAAAGGTGCATGCAAAAATTCTTGCATGATAAAATTGTCAAAAAGGTCCAAATGTATGCAGATGATTTGGTAATAAAATCCAAGGAGAGTCACACCCTCCTAGAGGATATCCGGCACACATCCGTGACTCGAAGGAGATTCCGAATGAAGATTAACCTAGAAAAGTGCACCTTTGGTGTCCTTGCTGGAAAATTACTCGGTTTCCTCGTATCGAGCCGAGGTATAGAAGCAAATCTGACTAAGATCCAAGCTGTTGAACGCATGGAACTTCTGAAGTGTCTCAACAATGTCCAGATGTTAGTCGGCTGGGAGAAAAAGCATTACCCTTGTATCGATTAATGAAAAAGTCGGATAAAAATAATGATAGTGCCTTTCATGAATTAAAAAGAATGATAGCCTCTGCACCAGTATTAGCTTCACCACTATCCAAAGAGCTGATGTTGCTCTACATATCTGCGACTAACCGAGTCATAAGTGTCGTGGTAGTGGTGGAGCGTGATGAAGAGGGTAAGTCGGTGCAGAGGCCAGTATATTACCTAAGCAAGATACTTTCCGCTTCAAAACAAAATTGTCCATATTATCATAAAATGGCATATGGCGTCTATATGTTTGGCAAAAAGCTTAAAACTATTTTGAGGAACACCCCAAAAAGGTGATATATGAAGCACCAATAGCCGAGATAATGGGTAATAAAGTTGCAAGTGGCTGAATCATGAAATGGGCAATTGAGCTAGCGACTTATGCTCCACAGTTTGATAGGCAAGATATAATCAAATCTCAGGCACTTGTCGACTTTTTTGTCGATTAGATGAAATGAAATATGAGCCGCCCTTGCTTGATTCGAAATACTGGAGAATGCAATTTGAAGGATCAAAGCTAAAAACCGGATTAGCTATCGGGATAGTACTTACCTCGCTAGAGAAAGATCAACTAAAATTTGTGCTACAGATACATTTTGCTGCATCAAACAACGTGGCCTAATATGAGACGCTAGTCCATGGCTTGATAGTAGCAAAGGACATTGGAATAGATCAGATTTAGTGTTTTGGTGATTCAGATTTAGTGCTACCGCAAGTGTCGGGTCATTGGGATGCACTTGATGCAAATATGGCATTATATAGATTTCATGTGTAGAAGATCAGTGGGTAATTTGAGGGATGTGAATTCCATCATGTACCTCGGGCACAAAGTGATGCAGCCGATACATTGTCAAAACTTGGCTCATCTAGGCAATCTATCCCACCCGGCATAGCTCTTGAGCACCTTAGAAAACCATCAATTGTCCCATCACTAGAATCCGAGTCAATTCATATCCCGACCAATCCAGGGTCTGAGGCTGTCCCAATGGACATCGATGGGAGCAACGATCCGAATAACCCGCGGACTGACTCAGAAAACCTAGGTACTGCCTCGCAGAACCCGAGGACTGTTCAGTTTAATCCGGCAGAAGTTATGTCAGCATATGTGATGGAAATTGATGAAGGGTGCAGCCAATCTTTGATTTTTGAAAAATCAAACTCTACCGAGTGATGAGGTCATCGCTAGAAAAATCTAAAGAAGTTCAGAAACTTATACCATCATAAAAAAAGAGCTATACAAAAGAAGTGTCACAAGCATCCTACAAAGATGCATTGATTCAGTAGAAGGAAAAGAGATCATCCAAGATATCCATCAAGGTGAATGTCGGCATCATGCCTCATCTAGAGCCTTAGTAGACAAAGCTTTTCGGCATCGGTTCTACTGGCCCTGTGCTTTACGAGATGTAGAGGAACTTGCAAAAAAATGCAATGGGTGTCAGAGGTATTCGAGTAAGATGCATTCCATCCTCTGAACTCAAAATTGCACCTATAACATGGCCATTTGCTGTGTGGTGCGTGGACATGGTTGGACCATTTAAGCCATCTTGGGGCGGCATGACCCAGATCTTGGTCATGGTTGTTAAATTCACAATGGATTGAGTTTAAACCAATAAGAAAATGTGATGGGCCCACAACTATGACATTCCTTAAAGATATCATCCTATGATATGGGTACCCACGTAGTGTCATAACAAATAATGGCACAAATTTTTCTGACGGAGCATTTGCTTGATCCTGCCAACAAAAGAGGTATGATTAGATGTTGCATCAGTCGAATGGGCAAGTGGAGAGATCCAACGAGCTAGTACTATCCGGGATGAAACCCTGACTCATTGAGCCACTGCAAAGATCAGTGGGGTATTGGATCAAGGAGCTCCCGACTGTACTATGGAGCCTAAGGACAACTCTGGATCGATCAACAGGCTATACACCATTTTTTTCTAGTATATGGGGCAGAAGTTGTATTGCCAGCCGACATAGTGCATGATTCACCAAGAGTCACCTAATACACATAACCCGAAGTGCAAGAAGCCCACTAAAATGATGTTGATATGTAGAAGAGGCAAGAGAATTGGCATTGTCCAGATACGCCATATATCAGCAGAATCTCAGATGCTATCATAGCAAAAAACTAAATCCTTGAGTTTTTTGGGAAGGAGACCTGGTGCTTCGGCTTGTGTAGCGCATGACCGACATGCATAACCTATCACCTCCATGGGAGGGGCCATTTATCATGAGAAAAATATTACACAATGACGCATACTATCTTATAGATGCTCAAGCATAGGAGAAGAATAAGGCGAACATGTCAGTAGAAGAATCAAAGAGTCCACTGAATGTAGCTCTACTTTGCACATTTTAAACTTAGATGAAGTGTATGTATCTCGAACTATCATATGTCGGATTGTATGTCAGCATTGAGCCAATGAATGAAACTTCGGCACCTCGAGCTGTAACTCGACGACTGCCTCAATAAATTGTCTTTTATGCATTTACTTTATATATATCGGCTGGATTAAATTTCTTAATCCTTAGGCCAGATTAGTAATGTGTCAGCAAGAAAGAGAGAAGCCAACAAATGGCAAAAAATAGTCTTCATGGCAAGAAAGAGAGAAGCCAACAAATGCTAAACACATGAAAAACTACTAAGGGTAGAAAAGTACGCGAGCCGACTTATGTTTTTGACTAACCCATGTATTTACTTTCTTTATTTAGTATGTTGAATCACTTTGAGATCATTCTCCAAATTTCTAAGTATTGTTAATTAGATCTGTTGATTTCAAACTCATAAGTCAAACACCGGAAAATGGTAAACATGAGCCGAATCACAGAACTGAGAAAACAAGAAAATGAAACTCGGGGACTCCACCCAAAAGGATCTGCTATATACAAGCATATTAGTAGAAAAATAACCTAAACTGTATATTACATCTTTCTCCTGCCATACCGGGGATTTAATAAAATTTGAAATTTTTTGCGTCTAAGGAGCAGCGGAGGCCGAATCATCGGTAGTAGTGGTAGTTTCCCTTGCTACAGTAGGAGCCTCGGCTTCAGCAGAAGGAATGTCGTCCTCAGAAGAGGGAGATGATGGCTGTGAAATACCTCCTCTTTTAGCCATATAAAATGTGCTATTTATCTCTCATATCATGTTTCTTCTAGCTAGAGCTATGCCTTATATGCATGACTTCTAGTTTTCATTCTACCTTCATATGAGGTTTGCACATTTAGTAGTTTAGGTAGAATTTTATCACTTTCCTTATCTATGACACATGTCTAAGTGTTGATGATTATTATGGATTAAATAGAGGTAAAAGGAACAAATAGAGCATAGTATGGAGGAGCCGCAAGGACCAGACTTAGCCATTTGAGAGGTTGAAAAAGTGATTTTTTCCAACTTCTCAAAATAAATATCCAAGGACACTGGGTTTTATCCCTCGTCGATACGAATCCAACGAGCCGAAGAACACCCAAAACGGAGTTTGTATGAAGAAATGACAACCAAACTACGAAAGGGTGCTGAAGGTATGACGACCAACTATATGGCCTCTGGCCATATAGCTCCAGCCGTATAGTTGCCAAAAAGGTCAGAAACGATGATATTTTACCCTAGAAAAGCTCCAGGACCTTCTCCAAGTCATATGAAGGTATTAGGCGTACCCTAGGGCACCCCCAAGTCCTATATAAAGAGGGGAGGAGCCAAGAGAGAGCCACCAATCCATATCCTCCACCACGGCGGTGTCCTACCGCCGTGCTACCACCATAGACGCCTCCAATAAGATCTACACCACCACCACCACATAAGAGGAGAAGAGAATAGATCTTGAAGGCCTCCACATCGATCTATATCGCCATCTCAATCAACAATGTCTCCATCACCGATCCCCTTTGGTTACTTGTTGTAATTCTAGACTAACTCTTGGATTTGCACTTGTCTTCAATTGTATCACCATACTTCATCCATATTCTTTCCATGATGTTGATTGCCTTCACATGAGAGTAGTTTCCTTTGTTCTTGGGGATATGGAGAAACCCTAGTATGTGATTGAATTGAGATAAATATTATTATGTGATATTATTCATTATGTGTCTGTGTTAATTGTCTTCATATTGAAGTCGTGAGTTGTGCACCTCCTTAATATTTGCCTCTTGCGGGGACTTGATAAAGGGGATTACTTGTTCTTAGATATAAGGATGATAGCACTTATTGTGACTATAAAATAGTTGTCATTCTTTACGTACTAACTTGGAGAATCAAGGAGAACTCATCAAGCCATGTCCATGCCATGGGAGAAATTCGTTAATAACCCGGTAACACGATGGTTGTCGGTTATTGTCTGATGTGGTTATGACGGATGATGTGAGGAGTGGTTGTTGCCTATTCGTCCATATATGGAGCTCCTCCCACACATATCATAACTGGTCTTACTCATTATAATAATTTTGATCACTCATTCTAATTACTAGAGGTGGATCCACTACTCCCTGAGAACTCTTTCCATCATCTTGGAAACCTTCATAATCACACTCGCATGCTCTTTTTACTTACAACTTTAGTTTGCTCATTGTTCTCTTATTTGAAAACCCAAAATATATTTTTATACAACAATCGCATTTTATCTTATTACTTAGAACTTTATTTAGAATTTCTATTTTAGTATTTAGTTCAAGAGATATTTAGACTTCAGACTCCTCCCTATGGGATCAATATCTATATTTCGAAAATAGCTACAAACGATTTGTGCACTTGGAGTCATCAAGCTATTTTCTGGCGTCGTTGCCGAGGAGCTAAGCGTTGTAGGTGTTTTAGCTTTTGTTTATTTATTTTAGTTTTGATAGATTTTGTTTTAATCTTTCTTTATTTGCTTCATTTGTCTTTTTCCTTTTGTTTACAAACCAAAAACCCGTAAAAATATTGGTTACTAATCATGTCTTCTAAGAAGACTACTCTTGAACATGAGAAGCTCGCAAGGGAGGAGAAGTTGCAAGAAATACTAAATCAATGGATAGATCTGGTGAATGATTAGTCATCTATTCTACGTGCCTCGTAAAAGCGGTTTTCTTGTAGATTCTGCAGATCCAGAGATCATATCGCCTACCAATAATTCCTTTCTTCTATAAAAAAAATATTCGAGAAAGATGCCGGAGCTTGATGAAATAATTGAAGAAGTTTATAGCATATATTCACTTTGATGTGAGTACTTTATGGATAAAGTTTTATCTTGTATTGTTTATGAGCGGATTTCAGCCCGCATGGAAAAGCCTAGCCTTTTGCAGGAACCGAAATTTAAAGAGAAGGCAACATCGCTCCAAGAGCCTCCACCGAAAACCGCCTAAACATATTGCTAATGAAGAGGTGACGCTTGACATTTCACCCTCTCAACTAGTGGAAGGTAAGCCCGAAGGTAAGACTATCACCGAGCTACTCGCGAATTATCCGAGTAAGAATGAATAGGAGCAACTTGATCAACCACTTGAATATCCTACTTCTGAAAATAACTTTCCACACACAAATTGTATGCATGACAATGATATATCATTCTCTAGTAGTGATTTCTATAAGTCCCAAACTTATGATGATTGTTCTAAGGAGGGTTCATGCCTAGATAGCGATTTTGGTGAATTTGGTGATGAACTAGAAAATGAATCTTTCCATGAATATTCTGATGCTACTAACATGGTACAGGAAATCCCATTGGAGAAGGATGAAGTTCCTTCCCAAGAAAAGGATGAACACGAAGAAGAACTACAAATCCCATTGAAGGAGGATGAAGCTTCTTCCCAACAAGAGGATGAATACGAACATGAACCACAAATACTTGAGGATATGCAACTACTGGATATGTGGGTGCAGGTGGATTACTGTTCTGGCAATTTTTTTAGTTTATTCGAAGGAATGATGCAATATAATGGTAAGCCTAACAAGCTTTATGATTATGAATTCATTTCGCTCTATAAAGAATTTTTATCAACCAATAATCACATATACGGTAATAATGTAGAACTCTTGGAATACATAGTTTATGAAGGGTCTCACGAGCTGCTTAGAAAAATTAGTATTATTATGAAAAATAGCAATAATGAGGATTTAGCAAGGTATCATAATATTATGGATTATATTGTTAAGAACATTTTAGTGGGAATGACTTGTGATAAAGAGTAAGGAGCTATGTAAAACAATAGTTCCCGAAACTAACATTTTGCAAGAACCACTGGATAACGAGGAGAGACACCAAAAAGGTGAGGTTTAAGACAAACATTATTCTACTAATAATGAGTTTGTTTATGATGCCTTAGTCTCTAGTAATGATTCTTATTGTGTTGAAACTAAAGATAATTTATCTGTGGAGGCTTTATGCATAGATACTCATATGGAGAACACTAATAATGATGAATTGGAGATAAATCCTTGTAGTATTAATGAGCAGGTTTCGAGAGAGCACATCTTTGGTGAATCTTTTGATGATGCTTCTTTTTGTGACTGGAATGATAAATCTAGAACCGATGAACTTCTTAGCAAGGGTGATGAACTAGAGAATAGAGACACTTTTGAATTTTTCCCTCCTACTAAAGATGAGTATTATAAAGTGTTCCCTCGTGATAGTGTGGCCCAGGAAGAGTACTATGAATTGTATCATGATGATGCTATTAAAGGTAAAATGTTTGAATTTACATGTAAATATATAATCTTTTTGTTAAAGCTATCTAGGGAGGTATGCTCACCACACATGGCGTATCAATCATCACTTGTGAGAAATAACACATTTATCTACATGACTCCGATGCACCACAAGCAGGTGAGACTTCGACTAGGCTATAATAGTAAGTGCTCCAAACCTCTTTTTGTGGTAAGAATAAATAATTCTCCAGCTCCTATCTATTGAAATAATATTGGAGAAAAGCCTGACTACTTGGTTATAAGAAAGCGCTTCCCGGGAGGCAACCCGGAAGTCATTAGGTGTCTTTCTTAGTTTTGTGTCTTGAGTCATGACGCATTCATATTGCATTGGAATTTTTATTCTTTGCATGATTTTATATTACAGTTATCTTGTTATAGTTTTCAAAACGTAGAATGTATTGCTACTATGTATTGCATAACTCGGTGATACTAAAATTCCTGTTTTATACATGTTGTTGTTGGTCGACAATTTAGATTGTCATTTTTCTGTCAAAACATGGTATTTCACTAAGTTTCAGGTTAAGAAAGAATTCTCGAAGAAACATAAAAATTTAGGCGAGCATAGAAGGTTTAACGACCAACTATATGGCCAGAATAAAAATTCCAGCCATATAGATGCGGCCGTATAGTTACCTATGCCTTCGTCAATTTTCTTGCAAAGAATATAGAAGGAATAACGATCAACTATACAACTGAAATAAAAATTCTGGCCATATAGTTCCAGTCTTATAGATATCGATGCCTTTATCAAATTTATTTTGAAGGATACAGAAGGTTTAGCGACCAACTATACGGCGGGAATAAAAATTCCGGTAGTATAGTTGTGGTCATATAGATATCGACACCTTCTTCGAATTATTATTTCAGGTTACTGCACGTTTGACGACCAACTATACGGCGGAAAATACTTTTTCGGCCATATAGTTGGGAAAAAACCCTCAAAAACCGACTCAAAGGTAACCATTGCTCAAAATTTTATTCTTTCTTCTTCTAAAAACCTCGAAACACCACCTGGAAGGTTCTCCCATGTTTTAGTGAAGCCGAGCATATGTAAGGAATAAAAATCCACCTCAGAAACCTCCTAGACTGTAATTCTCTCTAGAAGTTCATGTTTTTTTTTACTTTCTTTTTGTCGGTTGGGTGAACGAACTTCATTCTTACACCAAACCGATGCATTTTATTTTGTGTGTTATTTTTGTAGGGACTTGAACCTTGTGTGACGACGTGTACGATAGTGCCAACCGTGCAAACACTCGCATGAGCCACTTGGTTGCTTTAATTCAACATTCCTACATAGTAATGTTCGGTAAAAATTTCCAACTCGAACCTCTTTTAATAAGCACATAGGGGTTGCACACTCGTCTTCCATATTTTGTCTCACTTGCACTTCATCACAATCTAGAAGTATGTACAACTTTTGGACCTAGTTTGTTGAATTAAGCGTGGTGTTTAGGTTGATGAACCGACTAAGTGGGACTCGTATTTTTATCACTTGTGATCTAATCCCCGTGCCTTCAAAAACACAAAAGTTTTATTTTCTTCTTAGTTTCCAAGCAGGTTCTCAAGGAAGGTATCCACCAGTCTATATCAAGAAATATACGTTAAAGCAAAGGTTCTTTTTCCATCAAAATAGAGGTTACTTATACCTCAACGGTAAAGTGTGTCACCCTTGTTTTCAACTAAGCTTGGGGAGGTAACCACTTGTCAAAACTCTCTTTTGGAAACAGTATTTTCTCTTTTCTTTTGGTAATATAATCATGTTTGGTTCTTTCAAAGTTATAAGCTTAGGGAGGTTACTTCTGCATGTGTAAAGTCTTGTGCAATGTTCATATTCGATGAAATTTTAATGCAATCATGTATCCCACTGTTTTTGAAAGAATGCTTAAGTGATTTTAGTTTTATATTTATATGGGGATACACTTGCTCATGATAGGCACCATAGGAGTTGACTTAGATCTTGTATGAATCTTGCCAAAGTGTTTATCAAGCTTGTGACACTATTTGTGATCCTCTAGAAAACATTGCCACAATCTCTACACTTGGAAAGAATGAATACTTGATCAAGATCTTTTGAAATTTGTTGGATGTCACCTAATAGCTTGGTCTTAAATAAATAGGTTATGCTCGGCCCCATAATGTCAAAACAATATACTTGATAGTTTGCTAATAGAAGGACTTGTCAATTGGAAATGATATTTCGAAGTTTTGAGTTCTATACTAAATAAGGTGTTATTTAATTGCCTTAAGAGTTTAGCATTAAAGATACTAAACACCATAAAAATGATTATCGACTTGATTGTACAATTTGAAAGTATTTGTTTGAAGAAACTAATGTTTAGCGGTAATGGAGATGCATGTCAAATCTTGACATGTTGATTAAAGTATGATATTGCTTTACACATGTCTGCACCAATGTCTCACAACATGGGATGCTAACAACTCCACTGGCCTTTGAAGAATCCAAAAAGAGGAAAATCTTGGAGTTTGGCTATGAGTTGCCCAACATATGTAGCAGAAATGCTATATTTGGGTATGCATTGGTATTCTCATGGGCCTGCGTTCAAAGCAAAAGAGGGAATACTCCTCTGACCGTTATGAGAAATCATTATACTAAAAAGGGAAACCTTGGTAATGGTCACGAGTATCCATTCTTAGCCTGCACAGTCTGATTAAACACACTAATTTTGGGAATGATCTCATTACTGATGAACTAAGGTTTTAGAAAGACAATGAATAGAAAATGAGTGTTTGATAGCCATGATTCATTGATGCGTATGACCAGATGAGACACTCTAACGCTATGATTTTTTTGACATGTTCTCGCATTTCCTTTTGGCATAAATCTCGTTACTAAGAGATAAAAATTTTGAAAGTTCAATAACCGATGTTTGAACTTGAGAGCCTTAACTGAATGACATGATTGGGTATAATCGATAAATTTTATTCCTATTTGTGACTAAGTTTTGTCTCATAAAAATAATGATATGAAAAGTTATACAAAAGTTGCAATAAGAGGATCACAAGTTTGTTTGCAAGTTAGATTCACTGTTGACATGGAGCATATAAGTTTTTATGAATCTTTAGTGGTCCTCATAACTTAGCATGTGTTTCCATGTATGAATATATGTTTTCTCTCTTCGAGCTTGTAGAAGAAATAAAGATGCAAGGCATTGATTTCCAATGATAAGCTATTTCACAACCATTAATTTATTATCGACCCTTCCTGCTCGAGGACGAGCAAGGTCTAGCTTGGGAAAGTTAATGGCTATGAAATACAACCTCTTTCATCCATATAAAATGTGCTATTTATCTCTCATATCATGTTTCTTCTAGCTATGGCTATGCCTTATATGCATGACTTATAGTTTTCATTCTAATTTCATATTAGCTTTGCACATTTAGTATTTTAGGTAGAATTTTATCACTTTCCTTGTATATGACATGTGTTTAGGTTTTGATGATGATTATGGATTAAGTATAGGCAAAAGGAACAAAGAGAACATAGGCCCCCTTCTTTTCAGCTTCTTGGCCAGCTTCTCCCAAAAGCTACCCTCGACCAGCTTCTTCCAGAATCTCGTCTGCCAAAATCGTTTATACTTTTAGATTGACATTGAAACTACTAGTTAAGAAGTTTGAAAAAAATTTGAAAATGAGATTCTGGGAGAAGCTGGTCGAGGGTAGCTTCTGGGAGAAGCTGGCCAAGAAGCTAAAAAGAAGGGGGCCATAGTATAGAGGAGCTGCAGGTACTAGACTTAGCCATTTGAGAGGTTGAAAAAGTGATTTTTTTAACTTCTCAAAATAAAAATCCAAGGCAAATTTATTGTATCCCTCGTCGATACGAATCCAACGAGCCAAAGAACACCCAAAACAGAGTTCATATGAAGAAATAGCGACCAAAATACGAAAGGGTCCTGAAGGTATGACGATGAACTATACTGACGGAGGCTGTATAGCTCCGGCTGTATAGTTGCCAAAAAGGTTGGAAATGATGGAATTTGACCCCAGAAAAGTTGTAGAACCTTCGCCAAGTCATATGACGGTATTAGGGGTGCCAAGAGAGGAGGAGCCACCCCCAATGCCTATATAAAGAGGGGAGGAGGCAAGAGAGAGCCACCAATACATATCCACCACCACGACAGTGCCCTGCCGCCGTTCTACCGCCATAGATGCCTCCAATCAGATCTACATCATCACCACCACATAAGAGGATAAGGGACTAGGATCTTGAAGGCTTCCACATCGATCTACATCTCCATCTTCATCAACAACGTCTATGGCGATCACGGATCCCCTTTGGTTACTTGTTGTAATTCTAGATTGAATCTAGGATTTGCACTTGTCTTCAATTGTATCACCATACTTCATCTATATTTTATCCATGATGTTGATTGCCTTCATGTGTGAGTAGTTTCCTTTGTCCTGGGAAAATGGAGAAACCCTAGTATGTGCTTAAATTGAGATAAAGATTATTATGTGATATTATTCATTATGTGTCTATGTTAATTATCTTCATCTTGATGTCGGGAGTTGTGCACCTCCTTAATATTTTCCTCTTGTGGGGACTTTATGAAGGGGATTACTTGTTGGTAGAAGAAAGGATGATAACACTTATTGTGACTATAAAGTAGTTGTCATTCTTTACATACTAAGTTGGGGAATTAAGGAGAACTCGTCAAGCCATGTCCATGCCACGGGAGAAATCCCTTAATAGCGCAGTAACACGATGGTTGTCAGTTATTGTCTGTTGTGGTTATGATGAATGATGTAAGTAGTGGTTGCTGCCTATTCGTCCATATTTGGAGCTCCTCCCACACATATCATAACTGGTCTTACTCGTTATAATAATTTTGATCACTCTTTCTAATTACTAGCGGTGGATCCACTACTTCCCGAGAACTCTTTCCATCATCTTGCAAAACTTCGTAATAACACTCACATTCTCTTGATTACTTACAACTTTAGTTTGATCATTGTTCTCTTATTTGAAAACCCAAAAAATATGTTTTTATACAACAATCGCATTTTATCTTATTACTTAGAACTTTATTTAGCATTTCTATTTCAGTATTTAGTTCAAGAGGTATTTAGACTTCAGACTCCTGCTCCCTGTGGGATCGATAACTTTATTTCGAAACTAGCTACAAACCATATGTGCACTTTCAGTCATCAGGAACCTCGGCCTCAGAAGTGTGAGATTCGGCTTCAGAAGTAGGAGCCTCGGTTCCCACTTTGTCATCCAAATTGGCCTCAGCTTCATTCGGGTTTTCTTCTTCTTTATTGGCCTCTTCTTAGGCCTCCTCTTCTCCCTCCTCTTCGACATTGGCATCATGTTTGTCTTCGAGGAAGCTCGGCCCTTCATTCCAGGCATGCGTGTTGGCATATTGGATAAATTTGTAGTCCCGAGCTTGACGATGTTTAATGTACTCCGGATCAGAGAGCCACGGTGAGTCGGTGCGCAGATTCTGAAGTGTATCTAGGTAGATACCTTCGTGCCACCAAAACACTAAGGCGAAAGCCGTGTCGGCACCTTCTTGTGCTGCGGATTCCCTCCAGTATCAGTTGTGTCTCATAGTCCATTAATCTCTCGGGAAGTGCTGCAACACGTGTAGGACTAACCTCTATCGGCCAAAGGACATTGAAGACGCGAATTGCAGCCTCCATGAGGTCCACGCCAAAGGTATTTACTGGCTTCATGCTGGCCGCCAGGCTGAACATGTAATCCTCAATGTTGTAAGAAATGGACGGATCAGTGGATTCACCACGATTCTACCAAGCCTTTAGCATAGCTTTGGCACTTTGGACCTTGGACTCTGGGAAATTATCTGCATTTGAGCAAAAGGACAAGTCAGAAAAAAGGTCAGGCAATGTTGGCTGAGAACAGGGGAACATAATAGGAACTTACGGTGCATGACACTGGTAATCCGGCCATGGTCGGCCAGCCAGCCAGCATGTTTCTTATTCAGATTTTTGAGCTCGAGGTTGGACGAATCAGTTGTGGAATCGTCCATTTGGATGAGTTACTTTTCCTCCAATTGGAGGTTGAGTCGGCTCTTCTCCTCGGAGAACTCTTGGCAAGCTTCAAGAGCTCGGCCCGCTAAAGCTTCTTCAGGTTTTCATTCTCACGAAGCCGACTTATTTATTCGTCCTTCTCTTTTAGCCTGGCTACATGTTCTCTTTCTTGTTCGAGAAAATGGGTCCTCAAATCAGGCATAGAAAAGCAGTCTTGATGAGATTCTGCAAACCTTTTAATTCAGCTAAGCCGAGGTAAAATCAGGAGGCAACCCAAACAAGAGCAAGAATGAAATATAAAGTGTCGAGGTAAAGTGATAAGGTACCTTCTAGATTGGAGACCTTCTCCTTAATCTCCTTGTTTTGGGTATCAATCGCGGATAGCAGAAGATGCGTCAGGAGTTAATTTGGCTGATCAAATACAAGAAAAGTAACAGAGAAAATAAAGTAGAAAATGCACCTGTCTTTTTCACAATAGGCAACAATTTCTTGTACTTGGTACAGAGGCTCCTGTGGAAAAAGAGCAACCTCTAAAATTCGGCAGTGCACCAGTTGTGAGCAATCTGAAAAAGCACAAATGTTAATCACTAAGAAAAATGGATATTCAAAGTACTACTCAAGATCCGAATCAAGTAAAACTTGACCTAAATCTAGGTGGCTGGATATTCAAAGTACTACTCAGGATCCGAATCAAGTAAAACTTGACCCGGATCTAGATGGTTGTATATTCAAAGTACTACTCAAGATCCGAATCAAGTAAAACTTGACCCGGATCTAGGTGTCTGGATATTCAAAGTGCTACTCATGATCCGAATCAAGTAAAACTTGACTTGGATCTAGGTGGTCGGATATTCAAAGTACTACTCAAGATCCGAATCAAGTAAAACTTGACGTGGATCTAGGTGGCTATATATTCATAGTACTACTCAAGATCTAGGTGTTTGGATATTCAAAGTACTAGTCAAGATCCCAATCAAGTAAAATATGACCCGGATCTAGGTGCTTGGATAATCAAAGTGCTACTCGGTTTGATTCAAAGTAAACTCGATCTGAATCTAGGTGTATGGGTATTTGATTCTAAGGGAAATTATGGATAAGTTATAATAACTCGGTTTTATATATCGGCTACACTATGTACAAATCCAAGGGAGCATCCGGCCGAGTAATATCTTACTCCCCCGGAGGCTCGTCGACTAAATGTTATATACTACATGTTGTAAGAATGAAAATGTAGGCCAAGATTTTTACCTCCATCATCTGGTTGGCTTTAGCTATAGCTTGGCTTGCAATGAACATCCACGAGCCAATTGCAGCTGGACCGAATTTCTTGGGGAGAGGTTTCCCAGAGCTAACCTCCTCAAAATAGTCATTATTCTAGTTATTCGCATATTCGGCGAGCGAGCCGAGGCTTTTACCGCCAAGATTCATGGACATCACCAGGAACTTACTAGCCAAATCTTTCTGAGCTTCCATTGCAACACTCAGGCTTTTGTGCAATACCATTTGCTTGCCAGTGGCCGAGGCAGAGGAAGAGGCATCCTTTTGAAGCAAGGTGTCGACAGAGGGCTAGGAAGTAGATTCCCTACTTTTCTTTTGGAGCGGCTTGGTCGTGACTCCTCCTTTCTTCTGCTTTCTAGCAGATGGGTTAGGTTGCATCTAAGACTTCCTTGTCCGAGCTTCTATTGATGAAATTGTCGGAGGTAGGGATGACGCACTCGATTAATATTTGAGCGCAGGCTCTGCCGAGGCTGCTCTTGCAGCTGAGTCTTGGAAGACTCAAATGCTTCCGGCGCAAGATGTTGTTGTTGACCTGGAGTTGGTGGAGGTGCTGTCAGAGATGCTGTTTGAGGAGGAGCTTGAGGTTGAACAGGGGCCGAGGTAACTGGAACATCGGCAGAAGCTGGCTCAGCGCCAGAGTTGTTGGCGCCATGGTCTTCAGTGGTCTTCGTGGGGAAGCCGAATCACCCTTCTAATCCAGCATGGCTGTATCCTGTAACATACCAACCTGTTGTGTAATATTAATAAAGACATGTTTGAGAATTGCATGCATGCATTACACTTGCACCTTGATTCAATCAAATAAAAAAACATAACCCTAAATTTCTCCTTCTCAAAACCATTCAAATGGTTTTTGTATTTTGAAAACCACCAAAATGAGTGGAGCCCAAATTGAATAAAAGGGTTCCCACACTATTTTAATATGTTTGCACAAGTACTAGTATTTTGAAAATATTCAAAACAATTTGGAATTTGAAAATACAAAAGAAATAGAAAAATGTTTCACAAAATAAAAACTACCCTAATCCTATCTAGGCCGTAGCCCAGCTCCTCTCTCCTCTCTCTCTGCCGCTCGCCAGCGCAGCCAGCAGCCCGAGCCGGCCCACCCGGGGCCCAAGCTCCGCCCAACTGCAGCCTATACTGGTTCGGCCCTACTTCCCCCCCTTCGTCGTCTTTGACGACGATGGAGAAGCAGCTCCGTGTCGCCGGCGATGCCGTCCGCGGCCGCGGCCGCGTCAAGATTCCCGCCTCCACCCCTGGATCTTACAAGTACGTCACTATCCCCGCAGAGGAACCCTAGCATGCCACTTCTCTCTCTCCCTTATCCATCCGCCATGGCCGATGAACCCTAGCCGCCACTCGCCGTTGTTCTCTCCATCTCTGGCCACCCCAGCTGAAGCTGACGCCACCATTGAACTCCCCATGCTCGACTCTATCTCCCTAGCCCCTCCTCGCTCGCGCGTGTGACACCAATCGCCTGGATCGTGATCTCCATCCGCCGCTCGTCGTTGTCGATCCCCGCTGCTCCGGAGCTCGCCTCACCTTGCCGTCAAGACATCACACTCATGGTGAGCTTCTCATCAGTGTGGTACCCTCTGTTTCCTCCCTCTCTCCATGTATCGTCCTCCTCGCAAGAGCCCGCCGCTACCGCTGGAGCTTGTCGGAGACGATGCTCCGGTGACCATTTGAGGGCGGCGCCACCACCGTTCGCCTCCCCATCGTCTCCTCTCTCCAACAGCCCCACTCGTGCGTCAAGGCACGCACGAGATCGACAAATCCGTGCTCGACCCGAGAGCATTGCCATTGATGACGTCATGCTAGCGTCAGCCTGATGCAATAAACCTTTTTTCTTTTATTTAAATTGTTTTGTATTTATTTTCTAGAAATATTATTAATGCCTATGAGCCCTACCTGTAAGACATTTAATCTTTTTCATAAATTTTTTCTGAAATTGTTAAACTTATGACATGTGGGCCCAAGTTGGAAAAAAATTAGATATTCAAAAAATGATTTAAAAATGGAGAAATTCATAACTAATTCATTTTAAATCGTAAAAATACAAATAATATATCAAAATGTTCATAAAAATGAGATATATCATTTAAACCTGTAAGCATTCATATTCATACAACTTTGAACCCTAACTTATTTCGAGGAACACTGACACCCCCTAAGTACCATGGATTCGATGGTTTGCCTAGCTAGGGCATTCCAGAATCCATTTAAATCGATGATGCATCAAGGGATACTCTATTACATGTAATACTTCATATCATCCATATTGTATGAGAATTAAAAATTCCATGTGTTGAATGTTGCCTTTCTTTGCCGGTGATTGGTTATTCGTGAATAGGAACTGAACCCGAGGCTGAAGTCAATGCCACCGAAGAACAGTACCAGTCCAACGACGGACAAGGCAAGCGAAGCCCCACTCAACCATATGAATCCTATGTTTACAAAGTATTTCATTCTCACCATATGCATGTGATTCAACCGTATTTTATTAGTAGATAGAGTAATCCTATCTGATGCATGTTTCCTTTGTAAACTATAATACCTGATCCACTGCTCCTAGCATAATTAGGGTTTGGCTTATGAGCACCGCTAGTGCCACAATTCAGTCGAGCTTAGCCATGCTTAGTGGTCCAATACCGATCATCCAAATGATGCACTGGAAATGTGAATGAACCTAATATGGTAGGATGTTCCATTCTAGCCACCCTTAGTAACCGAGTTCTCGCCTCTTGAACCAAGACAAGCATACAACCACACGGGGGCCTGGAAACCCCCTCGACTCACTAATTTCCTTGCATATTCCATGAGTCACATAGTTCGGGCATTTCATTCGACATACGCATCTTGGTTGTTCTTGAATGGATGTGAAGGAGGTGCATTCATAACAGGTAGGTAAGCGTGGCAGGGAATGCGAGAGGTCTGGCCTCCGTAATCTCAAACACTTCTCACATCTCTAGGGACCGTCTTCGGTACTCGACCCGTTATGGCGGCATCTCCTTAGTGCGTGAATCATGGTCTCGGTGAAATAAAGGTAAAGGTTGTGGTCAACCACTCTTTGTCGGACTTCCAAGGAAAAGGGCTAATAATTTGGCATTAAGAATCGGTTGGTATGTGTGGGTAAAGTTGTGCACCCCTGCAGGGTTATAATATTTTCGAAAATCCGTGTCCATGGTTATGGACGACTTGGGAACGAATTCTATGATCATAGAAAACTATAATTGAATGATAAAACTTGGCCAACTAATGAGTGTTTCAAAATACTTCCTCGGGGTTGTTTGATGGGGTAGTCTGAGAAGAAGGGTTTAGTTGCTGATGGTACTTTGTGGATATTTTGTAGTCTCTTATCCCCTTTGAAAATGATCTGACTAGACGATCTTATTTTCCTTCTTGTTTTGAAAACAAAAGATGGCTTTATGCAAAACAACTCCACTAGCCATAAGTCTTGCAGAGTACACCATGTACTCAAGCTTGCCCCATTGATATTTTTCTACAGATGAAGCTATACCAACTGAAGGTGGTTCCTACATCGATGTCGATGAGTAGTTGGGGTTCCCGGGCAGCAGCCTAGGATCTATGGAAGGGTCGTTACTTTTGTTTAAGGCCTCTTGGGCCCTTTGCTAATTTCATTGTTTAAAGCAACCTATTTGCTTCTGTTGTTTGTTGTAATGTTGGGTCTGTGACCCCTAGTTTGTATGACTGGTTTGTAACTCTGTTAAGAGTTTACCTTATTAATATATGGTTTGTATGTTCTGTAATGTTAGCGATCATCCCCTGCGTGTTCCAAAATTTAGGTTAGGCTTATGTCAGACGAAGATCTGGTATTTGTCTAGCCCTGATCTTAGGTCATGACAGATTTTGGTATTAGAGCTGGACTAACTGTAGGAAACCCTTCTTGCTAGTCGATGGTGAGTCTAGAGTTTGCGAAAACTATTTGAAAGCTCAAAAATATTTTCAAAACTCTGAATATGACTCTTTTTACTCCTTATCCAGGATTGTTCTATTGCCGAGTTATCTTACCTTGTTTGCTTTGCAAAGCTTTCACTTATTGCCTATCATTTCAAACCTTTAGGATATACTGGTTTGGGGTTTTTTCCTACTACTCCATACCCGGTTGCAAGTCTCGGAGTTTCCAAGATATATCTGTGTATCCAAAGCATTACTTTTCAACCTTGCTAAGGAAGCCTAGACTTCGATTCTTTCTTACTTCTCGTTTTGTTGGTTTCATATCATGCTTGCATTCCATTATTATGGTTTGAATCTAAGTTGGCAGCGTATACATTTCATATGCTTGTTATACTGCCATACTTAATGCATTGATATAATATTCATCCACATGCTCATCTCCACCATGATTTTTCGATATGGTTTCTATCATCCTTTGATGTTCCTTTTTGGTGAATCCATTCTCATGGTTTCTGTTTTCTCCTCAGGATGCCATCTGGTACTCATGGTTCTGTTGGCCATCGAGGAAACAACAATGCTAAAGAGGACCTTCCGCCACCTCCCACAATGGCAGAGGTTCTCAACAACATTTAGACCAACCATCTAAGGAATGAACAACTTCTTGAGCGTGTGGCATAGAACCCTGAACATTGTCCTGACGACTATGTCACATTTGGAGATTTCATCCGCTCTTTTCCTCCAATCTTCACCCACCCCAAGGAGCCCCTTGATGCTGATGATTAGCTTCGCACCATAGAGTGCAAATTCAGTGCTCTTCGCGTCAGTCCAAATGACCGTGTCAACTTTGCCACCTATCAACTAGAAGGTGAGGCTAGTGTTTGGTGGGAAGGTTTCCTGAATCTGCAAGCTTAGGGACATTTTGTTACTTGGGAAGAGTTTGTTGCAGCATTCCATGCCTCTTATATCCCTAAGCCCATCATGGATCTCAAAAGGAGGGAGTTTTTGGATCTGACTCAGGGGCGCAGGGATATTGAAAAATATGGGCATGAGTTGACTCGTCTGGCTTGTTATGCAACCAGGGATGTGACCAATCATGAAGATAAGCAAGAACTGTTCCGTAAGGGACTTAACCCTGCACTTCGCTATGAGTTGCTTCCCTTCAAGTTCCAGTATTTCCAGGAACTGCACAATTAGGCTCTTACTTTGGAGCATGGAAGGAAGGATATGGAGGTCTCTCAGAAGCATGAAGAAGGAAATTCTCGTGCTTCTTCCTCTGGTAACAAGAAGCGCCGTGTATTTGTTCTAGTGTTGTGCCTCGTGCTCCTTATGCACCCAAGTCCTATGGCAACGCTTCTCGTCAGCCACAATCAAATATTGGTGGAGCAAATAATCGCCCTCCTGCTGGTTCTTACTATGGAGTTACCTACTACTCCCGTGGTCAGCCTGGTCACTACTCAAGGGAGTGTCCCCAAAGGGCTATCGGTCGGAATGATCAACCGACAAAGAATAATGATAAATCTCCAGGTGATGTACATGGTCGTTTGACCCATGTCACTGTTGATGAAGCTCAGGAAGATCCACGCGTCATTCTGGGTATGCTCCGTGTCAATTCAATTCTAGAAATAGTCTTCTTTGATTCTGGAGCATCGCATACATTCATGTCAAAAAAAATTGCTCAACAGCATCGGATAAATTTTGAACCCCTGTCCACCCCTTTGACCATCCATTCCCCGGGTTCTAGGTGGTGCATCACTATGGTTAGTCACGTAAATGATATTTACATAGCCTACCAGAAGTTTCCCACTTCATTCATTACACTTAATTCAAGTGACATTGATGTCATTATGGGCATGGACTGGTTAACCGAGTATCAAGCCTTCATTGACTGTGCACTTAGAACATTTACTGTGACCTCTCCTGCTAGCATAACTGTCAACTACTGGACTGATGGTTCAAAGTCTCCATCGGTAGTTTCCATTCCTTTCTCGGAGTTGTATGCCATGTATGTTCTACCTTCTCTCGAGGTTCAAGATGTCTAGGTAGTTTGTGATTTCTCGTATGTCTTTCATGAAGAGTTGCCTGGCATGCCACCTGATCGAAGTGTGGAGTTTGTCATAGAGCTAGTTCCTGGAACTGCTCCTATCTCCAAAAGACCTTACTGCATGCCTTCTCATGAGTAGGTGGAGTTGAAGAAGCAACTTGAAGAGTTAGAAGGCCTAGGCTACATCCAACCTAGAACATCCTCTTGGGGTTGCCCTACCATCTTTGTCAAGAAGCGGGATACAAATATTCCGAGATTGGTTGTTGACTACCCTCCACTCAAAGCGGTGACAATCAAGAAGAAGTACCCTCTTCCCCGGATAAACGACATCTTTGATAAATTAAGTGGTGCCACTATATTCTCCAAAATGGACTTAAGATCAGGGTATCATCAAATCAAGATCAGAAAGGAGGATATTCCAAAAACAGCATTCATAACTCGTTATGGTCTTTACGAGTATACAGTTATGTCCTTCGGGCTAACCAATGCCCCTGCCACATTTATGAGGCTCATGAATTCCGTTTTCATGGAGTATCTCGACAAGTTTGTGGTGGTATACATTGATGATATTCTAATCTACTCCAAGACCGAAGAAGAGCATGCCGAACATCTATGTTTGGTGTTGACAAAACTTCGTGAACATTGTCTCTATGCCATGTTCTCCAAGTGTGAGTTCTGGTTACAAGAGCTTATCTTGCTTGGTCATTTTGTGTCTGCAAGTGGTGTTCCTATCATACCGGATAAGGTTCATACCATTCTGGAATGGAAGTCACCTACCTGAGTCAGAAGTCCGAAGTTTTCTTGGAATGGCAGGATATTACCGCCGATTCATTGAGAACTTCTCCAAGATAGCCAAGCCTATGACTAATCTTCTTAAGAAAGATAAGAAGTTTGAATGGTAAGAAAAGGCAGAAGAAAGTTTCCAAACCTTGAAAACCAAGCTAACCACTCATGTGCTTGTCCTTCCGAACACAAGCAAGGAATTCGTCATCTATTGTGATGCTTGTCTTCAAGGGCTCGGTTGTGTGTTGATGCAAGATGGTCATGTAGTGGCCTATGCTTCTAGGCAGTTGAAGCCACATGAGAACAATTATCCAACCCATAATCTTGAACTCACTACTGTTGTTCATGCTCTCAAGCAATGGCGACATTACCTCATTGGTAACCGTTGCAAACTTTACTCGGATCATCAAAGCCTAAAGTATCTCTTTACCCGGCTAGATCTGAGTCTCAAGCAAAGACGATGGTTGGAACTCATCAAGGATTATGATTTGGGTCTCAACTATAAACCCGGCAAATCCAATGTCGTTGTTGATGCGCTAAGTGGGAAGTCTTATTGGAATAATCTGATGATTTCGCAAGCCCAACATGCTCTCTATGAGGAAATCAAGTGTCTTAGCCTTGAAGTAGTTCCTTGTGGATTCCTTGCTAACCTTGAAATAAAATATTCTCTGGAGGACCAAATCAAGGAAGCTCAAAAACAAGATGGTGAGGTCACCGATATCAAAGAACGTGTTGCAAGTGGTGAAGCTAAATGTTTCTCCATAAATGATCAAGGTACCCTCTATTTCGGTAATCGGCTAGTGGTGCCAAACAATCAGAAAATCAAAGATATAATCCTAATAGAAGCCCATGAATCCCCTCTGTCTATCCATCCTGGTGGTACCAAGATGTACCGAGATCTCCGACAAAGATTCTGGTGGAGTGGAATGAAACCAGAAATTGCTCGCTTCGTTGCAGAATGCGATGTTTGTCGTCACATGAAAGCTGAACACCAAAGACCTGTTGGACTTCTGTAGCCATTGAAAATTCCTGAGTGGAAATGGGATGAAATTGGTATGGATTTTTTTACTAGACTCCCAAAGACACAAAACAGACAAGATGCCATATGGGTAGTGATTGATCAACTATCCAAAGTTACTCACTTCCTTGCTATCCGGGAAAGCATTACTGGAAGCTAGTTGGCAGAACTATATGTATCCCGGATAGTCTTACTTCATGGTATTCCCAAGAAGATCGTATCTGATCGTGGAAGTTTGTTCACTTCCAAATTCTGGGCTAGTTTCCAGCAAGCTATGGGAGCTAATGTTTCTTTCAGTACATTTTATCATCCTAAAACCGGTGGTCAGACCGAAAGAGTGAATCAAATTCTTGAAGACATTCTCAGAGCGTGTGTCATATCCTTTGGAAAGAACCATAGTTTAAAAAACCGGACCAGTTTACTGGTTAAACTGGAACTAGAGGCCTCATCGGATTTTTAAGCGCACTAGAACGTCCAGGTAACGAACCAAGAAAAACCAGACAAAAAGTGGTTGAACCAGCGGTTTAGTGAAAAACCAGTCGGTGGTCCGACAAGTATAAAACCGCCCATAGAAGAAAATATGGCGCTGCTATCAGGATTCGATCCCAAGACCTCCCAGCTCGCACTAACAAATACTTCAATGGTCTAGCCAACTAGGTCGACCAGTGTTTGTATCAAAGTACTTCATGTGTACTTTAAATATGTTTCTATTTTGTAACATATTAGTACTTTCCTATACATATTATTTTCCTTAATAAACCAGCACCGAGCTGGTTTGAACCAGCGGCCCAACCAGTGAATCGCGAATCGAGGACCTCACCGGTTTGACGGTCGGTCCGGTTTTTTAAACTATGGAAAGAACTGGGAGAAATGTCTTCCTTTTGTTGAGTTCTCTTACAACAATAGTTTTCAATCTAGTTTGGGTATGGCACCTTTTCAATTCTTGTATGGCAGAACATGTCGGACACCTCTGAATTGGACAAAAACCGGCAAAAGACAATTCTTTGGTCCGAATATCATCCAAGAAGCAGAAAATCAAGTTAACAGAATTCGAGAGAATCTGAAGGCTACTAAATCTCGTTAGAAGACCAACTATGATCGTCATCATCTTGATGTTCATTATGAAGTTGGTGATCAAGTTTACCTCCGGGTCACTCCTCTGAAGGGTGTCCATCGATTCAGTATCAAAGGCAAATTGGCTCCTCACTACATTGGTCCCTTTCGCATTTTATCCAAGCGGGGTGAGCTTTCCTACCAATTGGATCTACCTTTAACCTTTCCAGAAGTTCATGATGTCTTCCATGTTTCTCAACTCAACCGTTGCTTCAAACACCCCATCCATGGTGTGGACCATGAAACTTGGGATCTCCAAGATGATCTAACCTACCGAGAATACCCTGTTCATATTCTTGATAAAACTGAGCGCAAGACTCATCGTCAAACCATCAAGTTTCTGAAAGTTCAATGGTCTCATCACTTTGAGTCAGAAGCAACCTAGGAACACGAAGATCGTCTTTGATATGAGTATCCTGCCTTCTTTTTTAAAACCTAGGAATCTCGGGTCGAGATTCTTGTAAGTGGGGTAGAGTTGTAACATACCAACATTTTGTGTAATATTAATAAAGACATGTTTGAGCATTGCATGCATGCATTACACTTGCACCATTAATTCAATCAAATAAAAAAACCCTAAATTTTGTCCTTCTCAAAACCATTCAAATGGTTTTTGTATTTTGAAAACAACCCAAATGAGTGGAGCCCACATTCAATAAAAGGGTTCCCACACTATTTTAATATGTTTGGACAAGTTCTAGTATTTTGAAATATTCAAAACAGTTTGGAATTTGAAAATACAAAAGAAATAAAGGAAAAACAGAAAAAGAAAAATATTTTAGAAAATAAAAACTACCCTAATCCTATCTGGGCTGCAGCCCGGCTCCTCTCTCCTCTCTCTGTTGCTCGCCCGCACAGCCTACAGCCCGATCCGGCCCACCCGGGGCCCAAGCGTGGCCTAGCTGCAGCCCATACCGGTTTAGCCCTCCTTTCCCCCTTCGTCATCTTCGACAACGACGGAGAAGCAACTCCGTGTCGCCGGCGATGCCGTCCTCCACCGCGGTCGTGTCAAGATTCCCGCCGCCGCCCCCTAGAGCCTATAAGTACGTCGCCATCGCAATAGAGGAACCCTAGCACGCCACTTCTCCCTGTCTCCCTTATCCATCTGCCATGGCTAACGAACCCTAGCCGCCAGCCGCTATCGTTCTCGCCATCTCCGGCCACCCTAGCTCAAGCCGACGCCACCGTTGAACTCCTCGTGCTCGACTCTCTCTCCCTAGCCCCTCCTCGCTCACGTGTGCGACCCCAATCGCCTGGATCGGGATCACCGGCCGCCGCTCGTCGTCGTCGATCCCCGCCGCTCCAGAGCTCGCCTCGCCGTCAAGACGTCACGCTTACGGTGAGCTTCTCATACATGTGGTGCCCTCCATTTCCTCTCTCTCCCCATGTATCGTCCTCCCCGCACGAGCCCGCCGCTGCCGCTGGAGCTCGTCGGAGACGATGCTCCGGTGACCATTTGAGGACAGCGCCACCACCATTCGCCTCCCCATCGTCTCCTCTCTCCAACGCCCCCACTCGCGTGTCCAGGCGCGCAGGAGATAAACAGATCCATGCTCGACCTGAGAGAATTGCCATTGATGACGTCATGCTGGCTTCAGTCTGATGCAATAAACCTTTTTATTTTATTTAAATTGTTTTGTAATTATTTTCTGAAAATATTATTAACCCCTATGAGCCATACCTGTAAGACATTTAATTTTTTTATAAATGTTTTCTGAAATTGTTAAACTTATGACATGTGGAACCAAGTTAGAAAATAATTTAAACATTCAAAAAATGATTTAAAATGAAATAAAAATGGAGAAATTCATAAATAATTCAATTTAAATCAAAAAAGTACAAATAATATATCAAATGTTTAGAAAAATGAGCTCTATCATTTAAACATGTAAGCATTCATATTCATACAACTTTGAACCCTAACTTATTTAGAGGAACACTGACACCCCCTAAGTACCATGGGTTCGATGGTTTGCCTAGATAGGGCATTCTGAAATCCATTAAATCGAAGATCCATCTAGGGATACTCTATTACATGTAATCCTTCGTATCATCCAGATTGTATGAGCATTGCACATGTCATGTGTTGAATGTTGCGTTTCTTTTCTGGTGATTGGGTCTTTGTGAATAGGAACTGAACCCGAGGGTGAAGTCAATGCCCCCAAAGAGAAGTACTAATCGAACGACTGACAAGGCAAGCGAAGCCCCACTCATACATATGAATCCTATGTTTACAAAGTATTTCATTATCGCCATATGCATGCGATTCAACCATCTTTTATTAGTAGATTGAGTAATCCTATACATTGCATTTTTCCTTTGTAAACTATAATACCTAATCCACTGCTCCTAGCATAACTAGGGTTTGGCTTATGAGCATCGCTAGTGCCACAATTCATTCGAGCTTAGCCATGCCTAGTGGCACTAGAAATGAGAATGAACCTAATATTGAAGGATGTTGTGATATGATCAGAGGTGAATAATAAAAATGCTAAGGCATGTATGAGAGGCCATGTTGGGTGTGGTTTTTGTAGTCCCGTGCTCGCCACCCTTAGGAATTGAGTTCTTGCCTCTTGAACCAAGACGAGCGTACAACCACGAGGGGGCCTGGAAACCCCCTCGACTCACTAACTTGCCTATTAGATTCCATGAGTCACATAGTTCAGGCGTTCCCTTAGACATACGCATCTTGGTTGTTCTTGAATGGAGGTGAAGGAGGTGCATTTATAATAGGTAGGTAAGCGTGGCAGGGAATGGGAGATGCCCAGCCTTCATAATCTCAAACCATGTTCACATCTCTAGGGACCAACTTTGGGACTCGACCCGTTACGTTGGCATCACCCTAGTGTGTGACTCATGAGCTCGGTGAAATCAAGATAAAGGTCATGGGCAACCACTCTCTGCCGGCCTTCCAAGGAAGAGGGCTAATGATTTGGCATTAAGAATCAGTTGGTGCATGTGGGTAAAGTTGTGCACCCTTGCAGGGTTATAATATTTTCGAAAAGCCATGTCCACGATTATGGACGACTTGGAAACGGATTCTGTGATCATAGAAAACTATAACCGATTGATAAAACTTGGCCAACTAATGAGTGTTCCGGAATACTTCCTTGGGGTTGTTTGAGGGGGTAGTCCAAGAAGAGAGATTTAGTTGATGATGGTACTGGGTGGATATTGAAGATGATTCTAAGAGCTAAAGTTGTAGTCTCTTATCCCCTTCGAAAATGATTTGACTAGACGAGCTTCTTTTCCTTCTTGTTTTGAAAACAAAATATGGCTTTATGCAAAACAAACCCACTAGCCATAAGTCTTGCAGAGTACACCCTGTACTCATCCTTGCCTCGTTGATGTTTTTCTACAGATGAAGCTATTCCAACTGAAGGTGGTTTCTACATCGATGTCGACGAGTATTTGGGGTTCCCGAGAAGCAGCCTACGATCTATGGAAGGGTCATTACTTTTGTTTAGAACAACTAGTTGGCTTCCGTTGTTTGTTGTAATGTTGGGTCTATGACCCCTGGTTTGTATGACTGGTTTGTAACTTTGTTAAGAGTTTACCTTATTAATGTATGGTTTGTATGTCCTGTAATGTTACCGATCATCCCCTACGCGTTTTGGAATTTAGGTTAGGCTTATGTCAGACGAAGATCTGGTATTTGTGTAGCCCTGATCCTGTGTGGTGACATATCCCCCAAGGCGCTGCCACCACCAGCACCGACATTTTCTTCCTCCTACGGAGGTGGACTATTATTCAACGCAGGAGAAGAGTCACCTCACGCAGGGCTAGGGACCCGAGTATCCTCGTAAGAAGGAGGCAATGGAAGCCCAGGAATAGGGGAGGCCATGCTTGATCCGATCTGAGGAATATTCAAAGGACGCCGAGGTGAAATAACAAGAAGAAATGGGTCAAACAAGATAGAAATAAACTAGAAATACAAGGAAAGGGAGAAACAATGAATACAAGAACAATTCAGAAAAATAATGTTACGAGGAGAGTGATGGCGCCACCTTTGGCTTAGGAGCCCTCATGGCGGACTTCTTCATTATTTTCCCGGCCTTGGGAGTCTTGGCCGGGGGATGAGGGGTCGCGGCACACTTCCTCACGAGACCTGGGCCTCCTAAGGCAACGGGGGGAATGTTGTACACCTTCCCAGCCAAATTAGCTCGGGTATAATCTGCCGGAACGGCATATTAGAGAGGCACCGGGTTGAATACCTTAAGGATCTCGCAGTCATCTGAATCATCATCATCATCCGGCCACACCTTAAGGACAGAGGCCTTAACAGAGGTTCGGCTGGAGCCCGAAACCGGGATCGGCATGAACTCCTTGGAGGCCTGTTCACCCTCATACAGGGTATCAATATCCTTGCCCCATGTAAGGGCCAAGTTCTTGCTGTCCTCATTGGAGTGATGAAGAAATTTCTAAGAAAAATAATACAAAGTATTAGATGAACATGCGAGCCGACATAACATTCAACCCGTAAAATATGACTCGGAAGAAAGTTACCTTAGGCGAGGGATTTTCTCGGCTATAGGGATTCATACCCCATGTCCATTCCTCGGCTAGTTCCGTCTTGAAAATAGACTTGAAGCGCTTCCAGATCTGGTCATTGTATAACTCGACCATAGAAACTTGGTGTGGGTCGAGTCGACCAGTCATGTAGAAAATCTTGTGGCTGCACTTTTGAAGGGGGCGGATTCGGCTACTAATAAAAGTAGCCATCAGGTCATCGTCGCATAACTCAGCATCAGTGAGCTCTATGAGCCATTTCTTGAACAGGTTGATGAAGGATTTTTTCTTCTTGGAGTCAAAGTCCCAATATTCTTGGAGGGGACGCCGACTAACAAGGCAGGGAGCCAGATCATGTCGACCTTGGTGTTGTTTTTCACATAGAAGAACGACTTGAGCTGTTTCTTGCATGACTCGAGGCCTGTGTCTCGGGGGACACAGAGCCTTTCCGAGGTATGATTGAGGAGGCTCTGCCTTGACTAAGGGATTTTTTGGCTGGGAGGATCTCCTTATTCGGAACTATGTTGGCCCGGAGTTCAAACAATTTCGCCCATACTTGGACACTGGGCCACAAGCCGAAGTATCCTTCAGTGGTCGAGATAAAGGCTGAGAGAGAATATACAACGTTAGCTGTGAGATGGTAGGGTTGGGACAAAAGTATCAAAGAATTCTTTGGCAAAGACACTAATCGTAAGGACAAATCCGCGAGCAAAGTGTGCTACGAGACCACGTACCCACCTACTTGGGAGTCCGAGATAAGCTCGTCGCCGGGGAGGCGGCAAGTGACCTCCGGCGGGATTCGGCCTGTTCGTGTGAGACAATCCATCTCCTCCTGGGTGACATTGGATCCTTGCTAAGATCCCCGCTCGGAGACGGCTGCCCCCTCTTCATGCTCATCAAAGGTGACCATTCCGTGTGAGCTCGCCATGGATTCCTCTTTGGAAGAGCTGCTAGCGGCGGTGGCGGGAGGACTAGACTGGCATGACCTCATCACTACAACGAAGGAACAGTGACCGAGGTGCACTTGAGCCATGGCGGTGGCCTGAGAGAAGCTAGGGCGCGGTGTAGTCGCTAGCACAGAGAGGAGTGGCGAAAGCATGAGGAAGATGAAGGAGATGAGGCGGTGGAAAGTGAGTAAGGGTTTCCCCCTCTCCCCTATTTAACAATGCTGCATCTAGCGGTAGTGGGATCATTTTGTGCATAACCGCACCTCCATGTGGGCGTGTATTCCGCGGGGAAGATCGTGGCATCGTGCCACACACACGGTTACACCGCACTAGTTCATGACATCGCGTGGTGGCCCTTGCGGTAAACGAGGAGGCACCACATGATTTGACTGCTCGTAGGGATAACTGACGATGCTTGGCAGTAAATGATGTCATGGCCCTTAAAACGAGACAAGATCAAATAATTGTTGTCCACATAGGATGAGAGGAATCTTACGAAAGAAGCTAACCCGGACAAAATAGGATGACTCGGTAGATGAGGTATAACTCGGACAAATCCAAAGAAAGTCAGATCAAACATAGGACATAAATAATTCATCCGAAGTATACTTCGTAATAGGCCAAAAAATGTGTATGTCGGCAATACGAACAAAGATCTGGATAGTTTGAACTTGTTGTGGCCTTTCCGTCTAAAGACGTTAAGATCACACCAGCTTGGGGGACTAATTTTGGGGGGATGACCCCAAGTAGGGTCAAACTAAGGTAAAAGGGAAAAGGCCGCCGAGGTATTGATCGGGCCAAGGCATGATCTAGCCGAGGTATATGAGAGCCAGATGGATAAGGGCCAGATTACGCTAAGCTAAACAGCATTGGCTTGACTCAGTCGACATATAAGGTATGGCGGCATTATGTATAGCCCACTTTATGTTTGAAGGTACTGTCTTGGCTGAGTTATAAAGAACAAGGCCGAGTCAGTTGTTGGCTTTCTCTGGAAGGAGAGAGCGAGCGGCAAGGTCAACATTGTCCTGTGTCTCTCCCTCAATAATCAAAGGAGAAACAAGCGCTATAGAACAAAAGCTAGAGGTCACGAAGTGACAGTCCCAAATCGCAACGGTCACATGCTGTGCGATCTAGGTATTTTCCGTGTAGAGGAGGGCAACAGAGGAAAGGAGGTCGCCGAATTACTATTTTGGGAAGATAATATCTTTCGAATATGTTGTCCACGTAATCCCTAAATGTAACCTGGCCACCGCTTTATAAGGTGAGACAATGCCTCTAGGGCAAGGGTCGATTCATTCTGTAGAGGGAAAACCCTAGAGCGAAGGGAGAGTAGCTTTGTTCATATTCCTCCTCACTCTGATACAGCTTAAGGAGAAACAGTACATCATCATTGATCCAAATATGAGATCTTGAGAGAGTCCGTCGTGTGTAGATCCACTATGCTATCCCTCCCTAGATCCCACCAGTACACATTGGACCCAACTTTAGCCTACCCATGGCATCTATCGTGCCACCACAAAGACAACTCTTGATGTTATACTTCAAACCATGGAAAAAATGCTGAAGAGATTCATGGACCCGTGCACACTATAGAAACATCTCCATCTCTATATAATATGCATCAATTGTCATGTCACCTTGTCTTAATAGTGTTAGCTTATCATAGAGGGAACACAAATAGTTGGGTGGGACAAAGTAAGCTTTCATCACCGCCTTCATGTCTCTCCAAGAGACAATAGGCTCACCATCTGCATAACGTTCGCGATACACACTACCCCACGAATGCATAGCGTAACCATAAAATTATGAAGAAGAAAGATTAACCTTCTTATCTTTAGTATAGTCATGTAAACTACACAATTTCTCAATCTTTAGCTTCCATGTAAGATACTCTTCAACATCAGTAGAGCCCTCAAAACATGGAATAGATAACTTTGGCTTACCCAAACCATCATCTTGTTGTGGCTGGATTGGAATATGTTGGGCACCACAAGGGGAGAAAAACCATGGCCACGAGCAGCAAAACTACCTGCATGACCAAGGGCATTAGCAGTAGCAGGCGAACTATGAACACTAGGATTGTCACCATGGAGACTATCATGATCATCTCCGTCATCATAAGGTTGTGGACATTTCTCCATTGCCATATGCAAAGCTGTCATGGACTATTTCAAAGCATGGATACTCGTTTGCATATCTATGACCTGTGTCTAAACTGCTTTGACGATCTAATCAGTTCCACCCATCTTCAAGTTCACACTTTGGATTTGTGAATTAAGGTCATCAGCTATATGAGGAATCATCTCCTAAAGGTTGTCACACATTCCTTCAAAATCACTCCAAGCAATAGTAGCATCCCCATCATTTTTCGGCATCACATTCTTAGGACTATTAGACATGATTAGTAGATTAGTGCATGAAATCAAAATTTGTTGGTGGCTAACTCACAACTCATTCACAACTACAAGAAAAGGAAATCTTATCATTCCAAAGTGAATAGAAAAGCTTACCAATCTGGATAAACGACACATGCACGGATGTGATGAAGCGAATACCGAGGATTCAAGAACAATCACACGAGAAGGCAGGAGTATCTAGTGGAGCTGTAGGTATGGATACCTAACTACACCAAATCAAATCCAAGTATTGGCATGTGAAAAACACCCAAAGAAACTCATACGGTTTCTCGTGTATGGAAGTATCACGGATATTATGGCTACAAGACATTTGACGGAGTCATGGCCCATCATCTCTTATCTGCATGTCGTAGGTTCATCATTGTCAAACAATAATGATTTAATCTGAAATCTTACTATTTGATTGTATTACCTGACCTACTTTGTACAATAGGAACTTAGATATCCGTGACCACAACCTTTGAGGCACGTGAGCCATGAGCATTCTGGCTGCCTCCGGGACTCTTTCTAACACTTCACAACTCAACACATATAGCTTAGGTTCAATAAACTTATCAAATTTCTATTGTCCTCCCACTTAACTTTTCGTGAAAAAATTATTCTCAAGAAATTTGACGTTTCCAAGCGACAAACACACTTGTCTTTGGTTTTATGGATAAATACCCAATGTTTATTTGGAATAACCTACAAAGACATTCTCATCTGACTTTGGTTGTAAACATTTTACTTATGCCTAGCATACTAAAATTTAAGAAAGGACAACTTGGGTTTTATCTCAAAACCATAACTCATATGGTTCCATTTGAACAGATCATGATGGAGCTATATTAATTGTAAAAGTGGTAGTCACTAAAGATTAATCTTTAAAATACAATGGCAATTTTATAAATAACACACTTGATCCTACCATGTCAATCATGGTTTGATTACATTTCACAAACACTCCATACTCCTATGGTGTTTCAAGAAACGCAAGTCAATGGAACGATTCCTCAAATCTTAGGTGTTTTGCTAAACTTGTAACTCAAATATCTTCCTTTATGATCCAATCTTAAATTCTTTATGCTCTTGTTACAATTATTTTCCACTTCATATTGAAATCATTTGAACATTTTCAAATGTTTCATACTTCTCCCTTATTAAGTAATTATACACATGTATTTACTCAAATTTTAGAGAAAGCATATGAAGTTTAAATCCATCACTCACGACTACACATAATGGACAATATACATCAACCTCCACTATGTCCAACAGTTTAGTCGTTCATTCTTCTTTGGCCTATGAATGAGGTTTTAATTATCTCCAGGAAAGTTTCACAAGCATCAATTGATCAAAATCAAAAGACTCCAAAAATCCATTAACATGGAGTTTTCTTCTTGTTTTTTTCAAACATAATTTAAATGACGATGTAACTTAAAAGTTATATTCCAATCATTCGTCTTGTGACTCTTTAGCATAAGTGTTTATGGACGTTATTTATCCAACTACATTTGTAAAACTTCATCCATCTTCTACGGAATATAGTAATTATTTGAATAACCATTATTCTCATAATACCGAAACAAAATAACAATTATTAATACAAATCATGAATGCAAGCTTTCATGTCAATGAGAAACACAATAACACTTTTTTTCGATGAACATCATCACATATTGTTTTGCTAATTACTTAGGCCATCACAGTTCAAGAATTGTGTTGTTCTGTATGACACTTAATACCAACAAATTCGGTATCCAATACCCAAGAACCACATTGTTTAATAAGAAAATAATACACCCATAACGTGTATATCATCTATATACCTAAGATGAAATTTTCCAGTCTTTTTGTGCCAAATATTTATGAGATTCTCTTTCAGCACTTCCTTTCCTTTTAAAAGAATCTATCAACATCAATAGTGGTGCCATACATATGACACATAGTCCAAAGCATGTATAGTCAAATACTAATACCTTTGAACTTGCACTTTGAAGTTGATCACCATCATCAAATGTTTGGTGTTCTTTCAAATTTCATTCCTTTTAGTAATCCTTTTAATGTAGTAAACATTTTACCTACATATATTATCCATACTTATCATGACAACTTTCATGATCAAGCTACTATAGCTTGTAAAGGTGAATTGTGATTATAATGTTAGTTCCCGAAACCTTTTTGGGAGATCAGGGCGTCTAGCGTCTCCAACCTTTGCAAATTCTCATACAATATGACAACATGTATCTTACTAAAATTATATTCTATCATATTGCAACCAAACATTGTTTTAGATATCATAATATCTTTCAAGCATGATGGTTTCTAAAATAATTCTTTCAGCTCATAGATAACCTTGATACTGAAACATCTTTCAAAAATCAAAGATCATGGAGGAAAGCATGATATTTAGATACTAGCTTTGGAACTGTTACTCTTGATTCAGTACTACCATTGAATTTCACTAAGTAAGTGAGGATTTGCTGCAAGTTTGCAATAGTACTTTAAATTTTAGATTGACACTCATAAAACAAATACAATACCAGTATGTAAAGTAAAAATTCCAGAATCCTATAGTTATATTATCTCAATCATAGGGAAACACAGGGTAGTAAACGAATGCTAGTAACTACAACGAACTGTGCAAATTCACTTTGATTCAGTTGATAATAAATTGAGTTCAACTTGAACCATATTACTACGTGAACCCCCACTCAAAAACGACATCCCTCTAGTTATTTTTAGTGACTAAAAGAACCAAATTCACTACGCCATGACCGATCATCATGAGTGGTGGCACAGATCCAATGGCGAGCATCGTATGTGCATCATATCATCCATATGACTCATGCTTTACCTTTCAGTTCATGTTTCGAGGCCATGTATATAAATTTTAGGCTCGCCAAGTAAGAACCATAGTATTCGCGTGTGTAAAATTGTCTTACACCCGTTGTATGCGAATGTATAATCTATCACACCCGATCATCACGTGGTGCTTCGAGACGATGAACTTTCTTAAAGGTGCATACTGAGGAAGAACATATTATTATCTTGATATTTAGTAGGAGAGACCATCTTAGAATGCTATAGCCAAGTTCTAAGCTAGACATAAGCATAAATAAGATGCAAACAAATATTATATGTAAAAGTGACATGATATGGTTCTTGCACTTGATCACTATCTTGTACATCATGGTATGATCTCTATCATTCCATTTGTGTCATGCCAAGGTCTATGGCGCTCCCACATATTTGTTATAATTCCCGAGAGTATCTAACCATACTAAAATTATACCATATACAATATCATGACACAAGCCCATCAAAAATAAATTTAGACGCCTCAAATTTATCTTTTTCATATTTTACGCGGCGATGGGATTTTCTAGGAAAGAACCATTCTACCCACGAACTTCAGCCACATCAGTGATGACCAATTTATTAAACAGACCGTTGTAATTCAAATATCAACTATAGTAGGAGAGACATATACCCGCTAGCCACGTATGCAAAACGATTTGCATGTCAAGCGTGGAACAGATCTCATGTGCGAGGACATGTAAAGTTTTCCGGGCCGCTTCATCCCACTATGCCACCAATATCCGAAGTACAAAATATTTGAAATAACATTATCAGCAATGCCCACATATCCATGTGTTCTAACCGTACAAAGCATCTACGCATAGACATAGCTCTGATACCACTGATGGGGTTCATTGCATAGAAAACAAAAAATTTCCTACAGTTGAAACTACCAAGATCGAACCAAGGCGAAACTATGTAACGGTTACAGATGGACTCACCCTAGTAGACCATAAACGGGATAATGTTGCTACAAAAAACATGATTGATGTAGATGTACACGATCGTCCTCGAGGGCATGCAGACGAGCATCACCACAAACGGGCACTGCCTCTGTAATCGGTCACACGTACGGTGTGCCGACAACTCCTCAACCCTTGCTCCAGTCGGGCAGTGGAAGTAGCGATCCCTGGAAACTCCAATAGTGCTACGCCATGATAGAGGTGGTGGAGGGGAAGGTTTCGAGCAAGGCTTCGCCAAGCACCTTTTATAGTGGCCACTACAAGAGAACTGGCCCGTAGAGGCACTATTTTGGTGCCGCAGAGACATTTTTATTGTCTTTACGTAGTTATAGAGGCATTTTACATGTTGTCTCAAAAGTGTCTCTACGGACAGTGTGTCTTATGTATTAAGGACACTAGTAATAGTGTCTATATATGTTATAAGACACAACAAAGAGGCATTATATTATGTCTCTACACGTAGAGTAAAAAAATACTATGAAAAACATGTCAAAAGTAATCCTTGAACTCTTGACCTTAATGATAAGGACTTATTCCACCAACCATCTCAACCTTACACAAGATCTTTTTAATACCTGGAATTTATTTATTTTGAGTATTGCACAACCCGACTAAAACCTAAAACAAATTTCTCCAGAGAACAAGAAAAATGCCTCCAATAGTGTCTTTATAGAAAATGTAAACACCTTTTTCAATGTTTCTAAATGAATGCCTATATATAACTTGTTGACACAATTCAGAATGCCTCAAAAGTTGTCTCTAGAATGAAAATTCCATTTTTTCGAAAAAATTCTTAACTGGTGTCTCTATATTTGAGACACATCCTTAAGTGTCTCAAAAAATGTCTCTACTTGATTTTTAAAGAGACATGATGTGTCTCAAAAAATGTCTCTACTTGATTTTTAAAGAGACACAATAAGAAGTGTCTCAAGTATAATGTCTCTATGTTAGGTTTTTGTTTTAGTGGGCAATGGGCAAGGTAAGCAAGGGTGACAAGATGCTAACCAAAGGGAATATGAGAGAGGCAAGTGAGACTGTGTGAGAGGAGGAGGATGTCACCTCTTTTATAGGGGGGGAAGACCCTCCCTTGGCTGGCATCCAAGAGGGTACCCCTCTCCTCCCTCATTAATGTTGGTGAACTCTCCACTCACATTAGTTGAACCTCCACTTTCTCCCATTTAATCTCCACTAAAAAACCAAAGGTATTTCCATTAAACCACTTTAATTCAATTTTTTAATGCAAATCAATTTAATGAATACTTCATTTAATGAACACATTAACATTTTGATCCCTTGCTTTGTTTTGATACCCCAAAACTATTTCAGCAGATTCAACGGAACAATTTTCTGCGATGTCCATTGACTTCCCATGTGTTCCCTATCCGCTCAAATGCACCGACTAACCTTAAGTGTGTCTTCCTACAGGTTCGAGAACTATATAGACTTGATCTAGACTTGCTCCGATCAATAATCATTAGCCGGACCTAGAGATCCATAATGACTGCCACTAGTTCCACGAAGATCATATGATCATCTGAACCTCTTTCATTGTAATCAAATTCCTTTTGTCTCATGATATATTACTTGTCCAATATCTGGTCTATTGGTCACTTGGTATCATCCATACCTTGTTTAATCTCATTCCCGACAAGTACTCTTTTTCTTCTTCCCTTGATATGACATTCTAGTGATCAAATCACTTTCTTGTAAGCTATGCCAATATGATATCGCCGAGAGGGCCCTGAGTATATCTCTCTGTCATCCAGATGGACAAATCCCACTCTTGATCCATAAGCCTCAACTAGCACTTCCCAAATACCCGACGGAACCTTTATAATCACCCCGTTACGGTGTGATGTTTGATGGAATCAAAGTACTCTTACTGTGGAAGTGATTGACGTGATCGCATGGTCTAAAGACATTGAGTTACTACAAATGTGATAGCAATATATACTTGATGACAAGATCGTATTTCTAGATCTACTTTGGGTGACTATGCATCATATCATTTTCCAATGATATGACCCTATTATTAACAACATCCAATGTTCATGATCAGGAAACCTTTGATCATCCATTAATCAATAGGCTAGTATAAAGAGAGGCGTTAATAGGAACCTTTTCTGTTTATAAATCACACATGTATTAATGTTTCCTATTAATATAATTATAGCATGAAAAAAAAATATTTATCATAAACATGGAATAATATAATAACTAATTTATTATTGCCTCTCGGGCATATTCGTTTCACCCGTCTGCAGTTACCTTGAACATAAGGCAAACACCCTCCTTCAACTCATGGAAAGCAGCAAAGGTAGCCCACTCTTTATCCAGGACGATCTGGTTTTTGTTGCGATTGGGATGGACAACCCACTCGCATTTCTCACACGCTTGGACCACTACTAGTGGCGGGTAAGGGCATCCCTTCACGTAAGGCTTAAAGTAAGTCGGGATGATAAGCATATACAAGTCATGCTGGACTAACTGGATGTAGAAGCACCTAGGACGATGTGCGGTGGCATGGTGTCCGACCGACCTAGGGTGTCCTCTTGGTTTGGCAGAACTATTGCCCGACCTTGCAGCACTTTTCCTTGCCAAGGCCTCCACTCTCCTTCCCGGCAACTTCAAGTACCTTGGTATGATGTGCAGAGCATCTTCATAGCCACCTAAAGCAGGAGCAGTCCGGTCAATAATATAGTCTAATTTTAGCACTACAGCTTGGCCGTCCTACATGAAAAATACCATTGTGTCAGACCTTTTGAAATACCAATACACCACAATGCATCGTATAAACTGACTAAAGATCACAACGCGTCATTGCACTATCAAAATTACCTGAATAATACAAGTTATCGGGTAAATTAAATTGCCTAAAAAACACAATGCATCATCAGGATTGTCTAACCCGGTGGATCCTAAAAATTAGACTGATTAAACAGCAAATGAATAATCTGTATGGATAAAACATCACAATGAATAATCTAGATAGATAAAACAACATATATGCAATGCATCATCAAAAATTCCAAAACAAAATTGATTAAAAAGCTAGAAGACATATCATTTAATTATATTGATTAAGTAGCATAATGAATGCTCTGCATGGATAAAATAACACAATGAATTATCTAGATAGACAAAACAAGTTATATCCAATGCATCATCAAAAATACCAAAATAGCACAATGCATCATGTAATTAAATTTAATAAACAATGTTAGCAAAATCTAAATTACCTAAACTGATGGGTCATTGAAATAATCTGAACAGCTAGAAGGCATATCATTTAATCGTAAATAGTAGAACGCCGATCAAAATGGACGAAACGACACAATAAGGAGACATGACACAATACATCATAAAGAAAAATGCAAAAACAACACAACATGTCATGGAAAATTCCTAAATAGGACAAAGCATCATCTATGTACCAAAACATAACCCCGCATCATCATCATCAAGATATGAAATATAAAAAACAACACAAAAACAATTATCAAGATTATGACATATAACTAAGCAGTTCAACAAGGAATCTGATGTAGACGTTGTCAAAATCTGACTAGATGCACGTCGAATTTGGGTTTAAACCCTAATCCTCCAAATCTAACCTCATTGAAGTTGGGGGGCGCGAATGTAACACCCCAAGTCATCAAGTACTTGAGGTGTTACCACATTCATTACACATATAAAAAAAATCCTTTAGGAAATTTTGACAGAGTCTCCTCTGTTTATAAGGACATCCACGATAGGCAAATTATAGGAATACCATAAAGCAAGAATATATCGGCAGCTAGTACATGTTTATCGCCCTAATAATATACCAGATCTCGAATCTACTACAAAATAATAATTTATCAACCACACGCAAGAAGATAACCAAAACTGTTTTAAGGTACTATTTCACAGACTCCAAAACCCAACTAGATAAGGTAATATTATTATTTAGAAAGAAATCATTGCACGACAATAAAGGTCGCATCGTGCCCACCGAAGTAGGTCACATGATCATCATTGTCATCATGTATATGAAAATATGCATAATATGAACATGCCAACATCATATTTATCACTGACATCATGAACATATCATAAGCATTAAATAAATTGTGTGAAGAGAGATATGCAAAATTCACTATTTTCCATGAACTTGCCTAAACCGCGGGGCACAAACTATGAGTTGTAGGGTTTCGAACCAGAAGTACCGATACCTGTTATGCAACATATAGAACACTCCATACATTGCATACCTTCATGACATATTCACAAACCAGAATCGTTCCTAAGCGCGAGCCCCTGAAGTAACATATGCCCAGACGTAACCACAAAAGTGACCGCACCATATTTTTTTGAAGCTCAACCATAAATATGGTTTATAAATCAGAAACAACATCTGTAATACTCACACATCCATCATCTAGAAAATCTGGACATTAAAGTCTTAAATAAGTCAATCATAAGCACCAATGTAATTTTTGTCCAACACGGGTCATATCACTTATTATTTTCAGAAGAGTTAATACTTTGCATGAAATATTGCAAACAATACGAGTTATAGCATTAGAAAAATATTCTCTACAATTTTCATCTTTATCCCAAGGTCTAATTTGAAAGTCTAAAAGACCTAAAGTTGCAAGGCAGATTATTGCGTGCAGGAAATCTACTTACTAGACAAATCTCTAAAGTAACTGTTGGTTGCAATCTATCAAACCAAAATTGTGCAAAAGGTACACTATATAAAGGCTGAAACAAAACCTACAAGCTATCTTTGGAGAGCAACTCAAACTTATGGAAGAATCGGACCAGGTTTTTAAGTCACGACCAATCGTCTAGAAGCACCAAATAGAGCACCTACTCTAACAGAACCCACTAACCAGAATTCAGAATAAGACAATCGGTAGACAAGATGTATGTCAAAATAAAATACAGGCTAGGAGGCGGCTACCAAAAATAGAGAAAAAAGGTCTATAGTTCTCTAAATCAGGATCTGAAGTTTAAACGTTAGTAACCGATAAAGTTCAGGAAAAAGAAAACATAGACCACGACACAACATCCTAGGAAATATACCCTCACCAATTTAGTCCTACGCATTTATAAATCCATCAGCAGTACCACTGTAACCCATCCTCGTTAGAAGGTAAAATCAAAATCGATGCCCTTACAGATTTACTAGGTACCACTAATTAATCCGACAAGTAGCCAAAACCCAAGACTGCTTGGAAATATACGTAATTGGCCGCATCTACTCAGATAAACAATCAGAAGAGGAACTAGGAATGCAAGGAAACGAGGGCAATGATGTATATCCGCAGCGTAGCTGTTCTTGACAAGAGATTCGCGGTCGATGCGGCCTGCAACACGGCAGCAACGTTACCGCTCGCGAGTCGGGGGCAGTGTCGAACTGTTTGCTGGAACGGCTTAGGACAGAGAGATCGTAGCGATCTCCCCCTCAAATTTACTTAGCGGTAGGGCAAGTCCGGCTTGGGTAGACAAAGTCCAGTCGGCTCCTTCCTCTCGTACAGCAAACAAAATAAGGGAACTAGTGTCGTTGTATAAATGAAATGCAACGAGGACAGTTGGTTGCAGCTACAGGTCTAGAACGGCAGGTCAAAGCTTCAAGTCCTACTTTCCTCTATTTCCTCTACATTTGTTTTTTCTCTTTTGTTTTTCTCCCAAGCCCACAAACAAATAGTCACACTTTGTAAATATTTAATTTACTTTTTTAGATTGAATAAGCACAAAGATTAGTATCCAAATTTGCGTTATGACATTCTTCTCCCTTTAAACAGAATTTGACCCCGAATTCTTTCTCGTTCTTTTACTCACACAAACAAACATAACAGTAAAACTAGTCATGCATCACACACCAGCCATGAATAACTCTGGATACTTCTCGCGCATGCGAGACTCAAGTTCCCACGTTGACTCATGCTCAGTTTATTGCGACCAAAGAACCTTCACATATTTTAGTGTCCTATTTCGCATCACTCTCTTAGACTCTTCCAATATCCTCACAGGATGAACCTCATTGATTAAATCTTGTTCAATCATAATTGGTTCCATGATAATCTGACGTTCTATATCATGGAAATGCTTCAATAACATAGACGCATGGAACACAATATGCACACCTTTTATCGACTCAGGCAACTCAAGTTGGTAAGTACTGTCAAGAAACGTCTAATGTACCGTGGACTAAGATTTCCTTAAATGTTAAATCTTGTAACACCTTTAGTGGGTAAAACCCTTAGGAGTGCCTCCTCCCCAACTTGAAATTCCACATTCGACCTCTTCGAATTAGCATATCTCTTTTGCCTACTCTATGCTGCCAACATATGTTGTCTAATCTCAACTACCCTATATGTATCTTGTTGAACCTAATCATGCCCAAGCACAACCTTCTCACCCACGTCATCCCAACACAATGGAGATCTACACTTTCTTCTATACAGAGCCTCGTAAGGTGTCATACGTATGCTAGCTTGATAACTATTATTATAAGCAAACTACATAAGTGGTAAGTGATCTTACCAGCTCCGTTGCCAGGACAAGACACAACACCTCAATATATCTTCATGTGTCTGGATTGTACGCTCTGACTGGCCATCTTTCTAGGGATGAAACGCTCAGTTGCGTCCCCAAGCTACTCTGCAAGATCTCCCAAAACTTTGATACAAATTTAGCTTCCCTACCAGAAGTAATTGTTTTGGGAACACCATGCAACCTTAATATCTCCCCTACATATATTGGTGCCAAGTCACCTACAAAGTCATTGGTGCGGATAGGAATAAAATGAGCAACTTTGCTAAGTCGATCCACGACCACCCATACTGCATCTCCCCCCTTCACGTACGAGGTAGCCAACCACAAAATCTATGGCAATGTCATCCCATGGACATTCCGAACCCTCTAAGGATTGTAATAGTCCTGCTGGCTGCTTACACTTAGCCTTTACTCACTGACAAACCCCATAAGAGGAAATATACTTGGCCATGTCAACTTTCATTCTTTTCCACCAATAAGTTTGCTTCAGGTCCTGATACATCTATGTCTCCCCAGGATGAATGGTGTAGGGGGTACGATGTGCCTCCTGAAGAATGTCCTCCTTCACCTGAGATTTTTGAGTAACACACAGACGACCATGAAACCGAACCGCCCGGTCCTGTCTATAGTAAACTCCCCGATTCTGTCTTGTATAATGCAGTCTCGCACTTGCTATAGAAGACGATCTCTTTGTTGTGCATGTCTCACTCTATCTGGAATAGCTGAATGAAGGATGAGTTATGTTTCCTCTTGGGCTACACCCATAAAGAAATATGAGACACCCATCCGTTGAAAATCAGCAACAAGAGAATCCACGATGTGAGGTACAAACTTGTGGCTAAGAGCATCTGCAACCACGTTTGCTCTTCCCGGATTGTATTGGATAGTGACGTCGTAGTCTTTAATCAATCTAGCCATCTTCTTTTCCCCAGGTTCAAATCCTTCTACGTGAATAGGTATTTGAGACTTTTATGGTCGGTAAAATATCACAAGATTCTTCATAAAGATAATGCCTCCAAATCCTGAGCGTGAACACCACAACTGCATGCTCTAGATCATGGGTAGGATAACTCTGCTCGTACTTTTTCAATTTCCTCGAAGCATAAGCAATAACTTTGACGTCTTGCATGATAACACACCCAAGTCCAATTAGATACGTATCAGAGTAGACTACGAACGCTTCCCTGTCTCGGGAAGAGTGAGAACCGGCGCAGTCACCAGACTATTCTTGAGAGTACAGAGGCTATTATCACATTCATCAGTCCATTGGAATTTCACATCCATTTGGGTTAGTTTGGTCATCGGCTTGGCGATGATAGAAAAATCCTTCACAAATTTCCTATAATAAACTAGCAAGTCTAAGAAACTTCTCACTTCCTTGACATTGGATGGTCTCGGCCAATCCATGATCGTGGAAACCTTACTAGGATCAACCAATATGCCCTGTTGGTTAACAACATGACATAGAAAAGCCACTTCTGATAGCCAAAACTCACATTTATTTAGCTTCGCATAGAATTTATTCTTCCTCTAATTCTCAAGCACAAGTCTCAAATAACGCTCATTCTCTTCTTCTGTCTTGAAATATACAAGGATATCATCAATGAACACTACCACAAAGTTATCAAGGAACCTGTGTAGCATACTACTCACTGTTTCCATAAATATGGTAGGGGCATTGGTTAGTACAAAAGGCATAACTTTATATTCATATTGCCATACTTGGTGGCGAACGCGGTCTTCTCAGTATCTTGTTCTCGCACACGAATTTGATTGTAGCCAGAATAAAGATCAATCTTGGAGAATACCTTAGCTCCATTTAGCTGATCAAATAGATCCTCAATCTGGGGAAATGAATATTTGTTCTTGATGATTAACGCATTAAGACCACGGTAATCTACACACTTCCTCCAACTACCATCCCTCTTGGATGTAAACATTACAGGTGCCTCCCAAGGTGATACACTCCGTCGTATCAAATCCTTGGATAATAAACCATCCAACTGCTTCTTCAATTCTTCTTGGAATGGTTGTGCCAATCGTAAGGAGACATAGAGATAGGTTGAGTACCAGGTTTAAGATCAATACGAAACTCCACGTCCCGCACTGGTGGCATACCCGACAACTCATCAGGGAATACATCTGGGTAGTATCGTACCACTAGAATAGCATCAATTAATTGTGCGGTACTCGGTGTTTTAGCAAGAGCCCATAGTAACCCTGTCATGATTGGTCGTTGCCCAGAAAACAAGCTAGCAAGGACAAATAAAGAGTGTGGAGGAGCTGTTCCATGAAAGATCAACTCCTCTCTAGATGGGGCCTGAAGTGAGACTGTCTTCCAAAAACATAATATCACGATGCGATAGCAGTGTAGCCAATCCATGCCAAGAAGAACGTCAAAGGGCTTCAGCGGAATAAGCATAAGATTATCTACAAAATCTTCATCATCTATAGATATCACACAACCAGGACAAACTATGGTACAGGAAATTAGACCACTAGGAGAACTAACGACCACTGACTGTCCATTCTCTTATCAGGATAAATTGGCCTTATTTGCAAACTATAGCGAGATAAACGAATAAGTAGCTCCAGAATAAAGAGAATTAGTGCATCACGGGAATCAACTAGAAGTGTACTTGTCACGATGTCTGGTTGTCCAAAAGAAGTACTAGTCGGCATGGCATAAACCCAGGTTGTGGTGGAGAAGAGGGGTGTCCAACACTATGTTATGAGGGTGCAGGTAACTGGAGCTGAGCAGACGGTATAGGAAACTGAGCTGATGCAACTGGAATAGCCTGCCAGACATAACCATGTGGAGGTTACCAATATGGAGGAAACTATGGAGTGGAAGTAGGAGCAGTTGATAACATGTTATAGATCTTCTAGATGATGTGGTAGTATAGCCAGCAGGTGTCCTCTTCCATTTGAGAATTCTAGCGGGGTTCTCACGACATACCCGGCCCATATGACTAGGGCGACCACAATGGTAACACTCCCTAGTCCAAGTGCACTCATTAGCACGGTGTCCCTCACCGTACTAGAAACATATCATGCCCTGCCCTGGGACAAGACGAACGATGGAGTCGATGAAGAAGAGTGAGGCATCGAAGAAGATTGAGAACCAGATTTTTTGATATTTGTTTTTTTTGCGGACGGTAATTTACCTTGAACTTCTTGAAAGGAGGTCGCTGAGTATTAGACCAACTACCCCACGGTGGCCTCCCTTTTGGTCGCCCCCTGTGGCACTAGATCATCCTGTGCGACCCTCCTCAGCTGCAGTGAGTCGAACTTCCAACTCCATTCCTATTGCATGCTTAACCATGGACAACTAATCATTAAAGTCCTCGCACTCATCACCTATCTATATCTAGAATTAAGTCACCAAAAGAATGTTCTCGCCTTTGCGTACTCGTCATGCTTTGCATGATCAACAAAGAGGACCATCTTGCTGAACTCAGCCTCATACTCATCTACTGATAGCTTCCCTTGCTTAATGACCTTTAGCTTCTCTGACATTTCCTCCTTGAATGTCTCTCGATAATATTTGTCGGTGAACTGTTGCACGAAAACAACCAAGGTGGGTTCATCGGGATATGCGGCACAGATTCCTGACCACCAATCATCAGCAAGGCCTTTAAGGTTGAAGGCCACAAAGGGAACTCGCTTGTGCGACAGTAACTCCATAGCCACCATATACTTCTCCATGGTACTCAGCCAATATGATGCATCCATTGGTGTCATAGTCCCATGGAAGTCGCCAGCCTTTAGTTCCAACCAGTTTTCCAGATTCGTCCCTTGGCTATCGGGTCCACCATCATTAACGGTTTGGCTTGGGCTACCTTCCGCATGTCGAATTTGTTCAACCTCTGGATTTGAGTCACCGGAATGGTTATTTTGGCCTCCATGACCAGAGGATTGCAACCACGGGCACGACCACGAGCTCGACCTCTCCTTAGCGGCATAACTATACACAAGATTATCAATCATCAACCAATTATTCAAATACGTAGAACATAATTATCATCAACACCAAATGGCGCGAGCCGATGCTTCCCGAGCATCAACGAGGGAAGAAACCTCCCCCGCCGGTACTTGTTGACGAGTTCGTCGGTCACAAACGACCCGCACCAGCCGCCGCGCTGTTCCGGCAAAATCTCGACAGAGGCGGTGGCCATGGTGAATGGTGTAAATTGGATCCGATGGCGGAAAGGAGAAGGGGCGCAAGAGCAATGTGTCCTGGAGCACGAGGAGAAGATGAGTCGGAAGATGAAGAAGTGTGGGAACCATTCCTCCTTAGGGCTCTATTTATCCCTGCGGACGGCACCGTCGCCTCTTTGGCTCCTGCACGACACGTGGCATCACGGTGCCATGGCCGCACGATGTCACCGCTTCAGATCGTTTGTGCCATCATAATTGCCACACAAGATCCGCGGGCGTTACTGGGAGACGAAGCGTGCGCGCTCACCCCGAGAAACTGCCGCAGCAAGTTGTGTGCGCAGTTGCCAAAAAAACTGACGCAGTGACGCGGAAGTCCAATTGACGCAACGTGCGCCAGAGCTGTAGTGGTGGGTGACGACATCAACGGTGTCATCAAGCTAAACGCTTCGTCTTTAGCTATGCCAGCCGGTCTCGGGCCTGCACGCCGCTCGAGCCAAGATCCTCCATGTGGTGTCGCTTCCTCCCTGCCCACCCCACTCCTCCGCTCGTCCCTGCGCACCCCCACCCTTCCTCGCCGTCCTATATCGTCCGTGCGGAATCCGTCGCCTCGCCGCCCCTCTGATTCGACGCCGGCCTGCATCTCCAGCGAGCCAGGACCCTGGCCTCCATCGCCCCAGCTAGGCCTTGTCGCTTGTTGTGATCCTCTGCACCGACCCTCCTCCCGCCACCGCTCAAGCCGTGGCAAAACCATCTCATCTACATGTCGTCACGACCTCGCCGCCTCCACCTCCTCCCTTCCATCAAGCTCGTCACCGTGCCAGGGCGCTGTCCCGTAACGTCCTCCCATCCCTTGCTTTCTCAGCATCGAACCCGAGAAGCCACCTCCCTTTCCCCGTCCAAGACGTCCGGTTCTGCCTATTGATGTTCAGTACATGTGTGACTCGTGTATTTGCGTGCCCCTGCGAATGACTCGGCTGACAAGCACTTTTACCTATTGCCATGTTGTGGAACAAGACCTACAAGATCTTCGAGGAGGTACCTTCCCTGTTCTGGCTTCCCTTGTACCGCGAGCCCGCACGCCGGCAAAGCTGACGCTTGAAAATGCACTCGGTGGACTCCATAAGTGAACCCCATGACCTCCTTCCTAGATCCGAAGTTCTTCATCACGGATTCCTAGAACTCCGTACGGATCCAAAGCCCAATCCCGAGGATTCTGAAGCCCGTTGCAGGTGTCCGAAGACCAATCCCGCCAATCCAAACCCCGTCAAACGCCTAATAGATCGTCAGAACCATGTGTGACCCTAAGCCCATATATTTTTTTATAAAATATTCAACTTGTCACATATTAAATCATTAATTCTTGCATACATATCATGTGGTTTGGGGTATTTTGTCGGCTCACCTTATAATTAAATATGGAGGTCATATGCGGGTTTTTCTAGTCTTATATTGGCTCAATTTAAATTTGTTTTAGGAAACCGGTGACATATTTTGCCATGTTAATCCAAGATTTAAATTGTGGGTATCTAAACAACATGAACCTACTAATTAATTGTCGGGACCCTACATCGCATATTTGCCATGTCATACATCATACCTGTATCATGCCCAATCTTCTACTATAGTATTATATAGTGCATCCGGTGTTTGTTATAGTGCTTTGCTTCTTTACGGATTAGGCTGATTAGTTGATGCGAGTGTCTACCCGATCGTCGGATGAACCTTTGGTAATGTTTTTCCAGGCAAGCATTCTCCCCACTTCTACCTATTTTACATTCTACTCTTTACTTCCTCATGTTGATCTATTGCTACTTGTATTGTGATGCTTTAGATTATGTACCACTTTATATCCATTGCATCCTATATTGCCATGGACACCTCATATTTCTTGTTGTTTGGTATATAGTAGGCCTTGCGTGTCGTAATAACTTGCTCATGTGCTGCTTCGTATTGTGAAGTACCACAATTGTCGGAAAATTTCCACCTGCTTAATGGTGGAGATGATCATGACATTAATTACAACTTGTTATTAAAATGCTAGAAATAGATATAACTAATGTAGAGGCACCGGTGGGCAATAGATGTCATTTGGTTTTTAACCGCTCACTAGTGTCCTGTAGTACCCCGAGTACTTAATACATGTTCCGTGACTATCGCACTATCCGCATGTGGGACCATGAATCCTCTTAGCCAGAGCTTGAGTCATAACTTATTTCTTGGGGCCACAAACTAGTTTGGGGCTTTATTACTATCCTGTACTTATTCCATGCTACTGCTTATTTATTACTGTTACTCGTGGAGAGCGTTTACTACTGTACTATATAGGAACCCCATTCCACATTTCCGTTTTATCGACAAGACCAGTGACACTTTCGGGTTCCTAGTCGATTAGAGCTGTCGCCACACACCCTGGGTCCATCGAGAAGCCGGACGACATTGTAGCGGGTAGCTTAGTGGGGTGGCCCCCTAAAATATTTTATGAATCTTGTAATTGTTTTGTCACGACGCCTCGTTGGGTTTTCATTTGGTTTTTTCCGAGGGTTGATCGTGCTTGTGTTGCAATTTGTGCACCCCTGCAGGGTAAATCTTTCTGAAAGTCGTGTCCACGGTTATGGACGAATTGGAGCACAATATCTCGATCATAGAAAACTATAACTAAATTAATGCTGTAAATTTGACTTTAAAATGACTAGTAATAAGCTTCACTACAACAGAATGGCTAAATAATAGTACCAACAACTGCTGGAATTGTGTTGCCTCATGCTATATGTATCGAAGTAGTAAGTATTGCAACCATAATGGAATGGTTAGCTAAAACTTCCCTCTTCTTATGATATCAGGACAACTCATGTTCACCATACCTAACTAGTAATCGTTGTAAATATAATGGAATGAATAAAATTGCCAACTGTGTGAGTTTCCTCGGTATGACTTCTTCATTTGGTCTCGAAGGGGAAATACCACGATGAGTATGATTGGTGTTAGTATCAGGTTAGATCTGAATAGGTCTCTCTTATCCCCTCTCATAGAAGAAAATTGTATCGAGTCTCTATAGGTTATTTAGTGCATGTTTTGCTACCACTTCAAGCCACCATACCTATGTAGGAGAGAGCCGCCGAATACTAAGTCTTGCCGTGAACTAGCCTCAGTACTAACCGCTCTCTTTTCCTTTTCCCTTTGCCGGCACCCCTTTTGTTTATGAAAGTATGTGATCGATGTTGTTAGCAGGGTTACCCTTCCGGCTTGCCCTGGGTAGGGTTATGGACGCCATTGGTTATTCTTCAGGGCTCTTAGCCCCATTTGCTTCTTGTTCGTACCCGGATGTTGTACTGTTTTTTAGGCGATTTGGATTTTTGTAATGTATATCTGTATTCTTGAATCATCGAGTCATTGTTGTATATATCCATTCTGTGGGTACCATCAGGGACTAATGTCTACTGATATTACTTCGTCTTCCACCCGCACGAAAGTGCCTGGTGGCCACCTTTAAATCATTTCTATGCGGTTTGGCGCGAATTGCTAAAACTTGCATAGGGACGATCTAAGGATGTTACAAAGTGGTAGAGCTCAGCAGTTATTATACCCCACAGGTCCAGCCTATAGGATAACCTAGCTAACGGACGTTATAGAATGTAAAAAATATTTTGAAAAATCGGTTAGATAGATCTGATTAGCTCTGCATTTACTTCTTACCCCTCTGCTATTCTCCCCTTATCTCTGCCTATTTTGAATCTACTCTCTTATGTTTTCTTCTGAGTCGAAGAATTCTCGTGGTTGGGTTTCCGTCGTAACTTCAAGGTTTCGCTTCCATCCTCTTGTAATGGTGCTTCGACATACGGACTACTTTCTATCTGAGGAGTTTTCCTCTGTTGTACCTTTCAGTAGAACAAAATTTCACTAATTTTTTTTGTATCTTTCGATGTTTTCCAACACGACGACCTCATATGCATCAGATCTGATGAAGAGCCTACTTCATCCTTTTGTTTCTGAATCTTGATTAACGAGATCTTTAGTCTGAAATTCGAGAGTTGGCTGCATAATTCTCCTATTCATGTGCAGAGTAATGCTTTGGGTGCGCGATGGACTGATCACCATCTGACTACTCTTATCATTTTCTCTTGTACATTGAATCGATGAATCAAGCAATTTCACTCCTTCAATGGAAGTTAGAGGTAGCCTTACCTTTCAAGACCTTTACCTTCGTCTTTGTTTATTTGGAGTCGCCGATTTCAAGATGGAGAAAGAATCCTTGTTAGTGGTGTCGCAAGTCTGCACAAAGTCAGAAGTTTCAGATCATTGGCCTTCTTTCCTGTACCATGAGGCACATCTCAAGGGCGAGATCCATTGTGAGCAGTGTCGAATTATAGCACCCTAGGTAAAACCACTACCAGAAAATCACTTGTTTTTGTGCATCTCCATGATCGCAGGCTCATGTCATCATGCCACATAGCATTTGAGCATCGTCATGTCATCATGCATATTTAAACTTAAAACTATTTTCCAAACGCCTACTTTTTTCTAGATATTCCCCTCTTTATTCATACCATAACCCTAGATCTTCCCGGATCTTTTATTTTCCTAAAACTACTTGCAAAGGTTTTATAAAATAAAATTATTAAACTATCTATAAAACCCGGGCGAGGCAGCCGAGCCGTTAGGCTAGACCACTTACCACCCCGGCCCAACTAAAACCGTAAAAATCTAAACCACCCTGACCTAAACCCTATCCCTAGAAGCCCTAGACCCAAACCTAAACTATCACACTCCCTCACCCTACCGCCACCCTCTCACTAGACCACCCCTGGTCCAGCCCCGTGGACAGAACACATGCATACACCCGCATGATCCCAAGAGCGCCACCCCGTTCGAAATGAGCAATGCTACATCTACGGAAATCACTTACGGAAAAAAGCTATGGACTCCGACATACACAGGGGCCAGGGAATGGGTTTCCGATTTTAAAAAAAGGAATCAAAACTGAACCAATAGGTGCAGTCCAGGTCAGTCCGTAGTTATTTCCGTAGGCAAAACAGTCAGTTGGTCTAGGATTTTCGGTTTGAAATTGTGTCTCCTCCTCGACTCTCTGCCCTGGCCCCACCACGCGGCCACCCCACGATCCCCTCGCCACCAAGTGCAATCCCCGCCCGCGATCCCCGTCGCCCCCTCCCACGTCCCCCGCAAGGTTCTCTCTCTGGTCGCTGTGAGCGCTTAACCTGCCTCCGCCATGGGGCCCCTTCCTCCCTGATACTGGCCTCGCCCAGCGCAACATTTCGCTCACCTCTCTCCTCCCGCGCCTGGCCGTCTCGACCGTCGGCCTCAGGACCTTCCGTCGCCAGAGAACCGGGCCCGGCCCCGTGCCCCACCCGAGCCAAGATCCTCCCCGCACCTCCCCTCTCCTCCACTTGTCCCCGCGAACGCCCACCCGTCCTCTCTGTCCTCTGCCGTCTGCGCGGACTCCGTCGCCTCGCCACCCCTCTGATTCGACACCACCATGCGTCTCCCGTGATCCAGGATCCGGGCCTCTGCCGCCCCTACTAGGCCTCCCCAACCGTCGTGCTCCTATACACCGGCCTTGCTCCCGCCACCGCTCGAGCCGCGACACAACCATCCCATGTGCCCATCGTCACGACCTCGAGCCTTCCACCTCAGCCATTTGCCGTCTCCCTTCCCGCAAGCTCGTCACTGTGCCAGGGCGCTGTCCCACGACTTCCTATCTGCTCTCTCTTCCTCAGCGTTGAACCTGAGCCACCACCTCCCTGACCTCTTGTAGGACATTCGGTTCTGCATGTTGATGTTCAGTACGTGTGTGACTCGTGTCTTTGTGTTCCCCAGGGAATGCCTCCGCTAACAAGCACTTGTACCTGTTGCCATGTTGCAGAACAAGACCTACAAGATCTTTGAAGAGGTATACCTGCCCTGTTCTGGCGTCCCTAGTACCCGAGCCCGCGCCGGCAAGGATGACGCTTGGATATGCACTCGGTGGACTCCAGAAGTGAACCCTATGACCTCCTTTCCGGATCCGAAGTTCTTCATCACAGATTCCAAGAACTCCAACATGGACACGAAAGATCTCCCACATGGATCCTAAGCCCCAATCCCGAGGATTCTAATAATTAAATATGAAGGTCATATTTTTATGACCCGAGTCGAAACCCGTTAAACCTCTAACCAAGATCGTCGGAACCATGTGACCCTAAGCCCCTATATTTTTATAAACTATTCAACTTGTCGCATATTAAATCATTCATGCTTGAATATATATCATGTGGTTTGGGATAGTTTGTTGGCTCACCTAATAATTAAATATGGAGGTCATATGCGAGCTTTTCTAGTCTTATATTGACTCCATTTAAATTTTTGTAGCGAACCGGTGACTTATTTTGCGTTGTTAAGACAACATTTAAATTGCGTGTATCTAAACAACATGAACCTACTAATTAAGTGTCGAGACCCGGTTCCTCTTAATATGACCTGGTTGCATTGCATATTTTCCATATCATACATCATACCTGCATCATGCCCAATTTTCTGCCGTAGTATTAAATAGTGCATCCGGTGTTTCTTCTAGTGATTTTCTTCTTCACGGTTGTTGATGTGAGTGTGGACCTGATCTTTGGATGAATCTTCGGCAGTTGTTTTCCTAGGTGAGCATTCTCTCCCCTTTACCTATTTTACATTCTAGCCTTTACTTCCTCCCGTTGATCTATTTCTATCTGTACTGCAAGTCTTTAGACTCCATACCACTTTATATCTCTTGCAGCCTATATTGCCATGGACACTGCCTATTTCCTGTTGTTTGGTAGATAGTCGCCCTTGTGTGTCGTAGTCGCTTTCTCAGGTGATGCTTCATGTCGTCAAGTACCATAGTTGTTGGAAGATTTCCACATGCTTAATGGTGGAGATGATCATGACTTTAGTTACAACTTGATATTAAAATGCTGCAAATAGATATAACTAATGTAGAGGCACCGGTGGCCAATATCTGTTATTTGGTTTTTAACTGCTCACTGGTGTCCTGTAGGACCCCGATTACTTGATACATGTTCCTTGACTATCGCACTATCCGCATGTGGGACCATGAATCCCCTCAGCGAGAGCTTGAGTCATAACTTATTTCTTGGGACCAAAAAATAGTTTGGGGCTTTCTTACTACCATGTACTTATGCCATGCTACTGCTTATTTATTATTGTTGCTCATGGAGAGCATTTACTACTATATTTTTTAGGAACCCCATGCCACGTTTTTTCTGTATCAACAAGCCCAGTCACACTTTCGGGTTACCAGTCGTTTACAGCCACCGCCACACACCCTGGGTCTGTCATGGAGCCAGTCGACTTCGTAGCGGGTAGCTTAGTGGGGTGACCCCCTAAAATATTTTATGAATCTTGTAATTGCTTTGTCGTGATGCCTCGTTGGGTTTTCATTTTGTTTTTCCGAGGTTGATTGTGCTTGTGTTGCTATTTGTGCACTCCTGCAGGGTAAATCTTTCTGAAAGCCGCGTCAGCGGTTATGTACAACTTTGAAATGACTAGTAATTAGCTTCACTACAACGGAATGACTAAATAAAAGTACCAATGATTGCTGGAACTAGGATGCCTCATGCTATATGTACCTTACTAGTAAGTATTGCAACTAGTACGGAATGGGTAAGTAAAACTTCCCACTGCTTATGATATCAGGAGGACTCATGTTCACCATACCTAATTAGTAAGCGTTGTAACTATAATGAAATAAATAAAATTGCAAACTGTGTGAGTTTCCTCGGTATGACTTCTTTGTTTGGTATCGAAGGGGAAATACTAGGATGGGTATGATTGGTGTTAGTATCAGGTTGGATCCGAATAGGTCTCTCTTATCCTCTCTGATAGCCGACAGTTCTATCGAGTCTCTATAGGTTGTTTAGTGCATGCTGCGCTATCACTCAGTCCACCATACCTATGTAGGCGAGAGCTGCTGAATTCTAAGTCTCGCCATGTACTGGCCTTAGTACCGACCGATCTATTTTTCCTTCACCGTTTGTCGGCACCCGTTTTGTTTAAGTAGGTTTGAGATCGATTTTGTTATCATGGTTACCGTTTCGGATTGGCCTAGGCAGGGTTATGGCCGCTATTAGTTATTCTTCAGGGCTCTTTGTCCCATTTGCTTCTTGTCCGTACCCGGATGTTGTACCGTTTTCGAGGTGATTTGGATCTTTGTACTGTATATATGTATTCTTGACTCATGGAGTCGTTGTTGTATATATTTGTTTTATGGGTACCATCATGGACTAATGTGTACTGATATTACTTTGTCTTCGACCCACATGAATGTGCCTCGTGGGCACGTTTGAGTCATTTCTATGTGGGTTTGGTGGGAATCGCTAAAACTTGTATAGGGATGATCCGAGGGTGTTAAATGCATCTAGCAATTATGCCAAGGTCAGGACGGAGGAATTGACCAGAAAAAATAGTCCAACATATTAACACACGTTTCTTTCAAATAGAGGCTGACATGTGGGACCCAACATAGACACATTTCCTGCATAGAGAAGGCTTACATGTGGGACCCAACAATGGACCAAGGTCAAAATAGTGGTCATCACAATTTCTATCATTATATTTACAACTATAAGGCTGACATGTGGGAACCAGTAAAGGAGTATAGATTAACAATTTTGTACTCTAAGGCTGTGAAGGGAATATGCCCGAGTGGCAATAATAAAATGGTTATTATCGTATTCCTTGTTTATGATAATGTTTGTTTTACATGCTATAATTGTATTAATATGGAAACGTTAATACATGTGTGTTTAATAAACAAAAGGAAGTTCCTAGTTATGCCTCTCTTATAAACTAGCTCGTTGATTAACAAGATAATCAAAGGTTTCCTGATCATGGACATTGGATGTCGTTAATAATGAGGTGACAACATTAGTGTAATGGTGATGAACATTCATCCAAAGTATAGAATTACGATCAAGGTCATTGTGTTTATATTGCTATAAGATCATACGAAGTTATCTTAGTCCTTAGACCATGAGATCATGTCAATCACTAACACCGGAAGAGTATCTTTATAACATCAAAAGTCACACAGTAACACGGTGACTATAGAGATGGGTTCAGTGCTACGAATGTGCTATGTTGAGGCTCATAGATCAAGAGTGGAATTTGTCCATCCCGATGACGGAGAGATATACTCTAGGCCCTCTCGGTGATATCACATTAATTAGCTTGCAAGCAAGTGATTTGATCACTATTATATCACGGGAACGAGAAAAGAGTACATGTCGATAACGAGATCAAACTAGGTATGGAGATATCGATGATCGAATCTTGGACATGTAATATATCGTGAGACAAAATGATTGAGTTACATGCGTATAAGGTTCACACGATCACAGAAGTCATCGTTGAATATGTGGGAGTCAGTACAGATCTCCAGGTCCCGCTGCTGATTATTGATCGGAGAGGGGTCTCGATCATGTCTAAATTAATCGTGAACCATAGGGTGACACACTTAAGAGATACCGACACCATTTGGAGCGAATAATATGCCAAAGAAAGAAAAAGGAAAGCATAGGAATTTATTTCACTAGACACCGAAACTATTTCGGTTAAAATTGCTGAAACTGGTTCTGCATGTGAAATTGAAAACTAGCAAGGGGTTTTATGTGAATGTTTGTTAATTAAAGTAATTAACAAAATTCTGAATAAATAAATAAAAGAGTTTTATTTAATGAGAGATTACATTAAATTTGGTGGAAATTTAAGGGAGGTGTGTGGAATTGTGAGTGGGTGGCTATTTATGTGATTGGGATCTCCACCCACATGAATGTGGAAGAGGTGGGGGCACCTCCATGGCTGCCACGCCATGGGAGGGGGATGTCCTCCCCTCTCCCTATAAAAGGCACCCACTCCCTCCTCTCATCTCACACCTCCTCGCGAAGGATCTCTCTCCCCCTTTAGAATTCCCCCATGGTCTAGGATCAGCGAGATACATGTTCCTGGTGGTTTTTTCTGGAAGGATTTGTTGCTTCCGCTGCTTCGCTAAAGCGAGGGTGCGGAGGTTGTCGGGGTACCTGGACGTGTGTGCGATCACGGATGCACCATTGCTTTGCGGTGCTGGACGTGATGGTGCTGGACCGGCTGGACTAGATGGACTTCATCACGATCTTGAGATCGGCAAGAGTTCGTCTACATCAACCATGAGTTTAACTCGTTAAGCTTTGTCAGTCTTCAAGGGTATGTTCTCTACGGATATACATCCGCCTGTTGTCTATAACTAGTAGATACATCTTGGTACATAGTTGTTCCCATCGTAGGAAAAAAATTTCTATGCTGCGAACCCTACAGGCTGACATCTGTGACCCAGATTAACTGTTACTGCATCTAGAATGTTGCCATGGTCAGAACGGCGGACTCGACCCGAAAAATAGTCCAACATACTAACGTTTCTTTCAAATAGAGGCTGACATCTGGGACCCAGCATAGACATGTCACTACAACATGACCTCCCCTTCAGCAACGCATCAATGCATTGCCAAATGCCCACATAAGCGTTGGTAGGATCTACACCAATGGATTATTATGTGTTGCCATTGGTGGCGTTGCAAGGGTCTACAACAACGCAAAATAATGAGTAGGTAATTGATGTGCATAAGCGTTGTAAGATAGCTTCATATATGAGAAGAGGATAACCACACTTTGCATGCGTTGGTAGTACCCTTTAGGAATGAATTTCAAAACTAACATAATATAACTTTGCAGCACATATAAACAATGCTACATAGTACAATGAGTTAATAATAGTTTACATATTGTTTGCAACAATCACTAGGTCAATGTAGATAATGCACACGAGAGAGACAATAGAGGAAACATAAACATTTCATCAAATATTTCATCTGTGTTGTATTACAAGGAACAAGATTTAGGGAATAAAACAATCTGGTACTTTCCCTATTATAAATATATATGTTCTGTTTCAAACATTGACCATGAAAATGACATTCTAAAACATAATGTCAGCTTCCTAGTAGTAGCATCAACCTCCATACTACATTCAACACCCCAACCAGACATCATCAATTTATCTTGGAAATCTACAAGAACAAGCATTGAGATCAGTAAAGAAAACTCATTCGGATTAATGAATTAGTAAAATTCAAGAGGGATAAAATTTAATATAGGGTAACATACAAAGGTTGAAGGCCATGCGATAGTTAATCCTGCTGCATGACCAATAATATTGACTTTTTATGGTCGTATCAACTCATCAGATTTTGCTAGTGTAGCATGGACACACACAGCCCAGAATTGATTTCCATGTTTAACACCTTCAACTGTATATTCTGTGTCTACTTTGGAGTGTAGCAAGAGCAATATTCTTGTTTAGGTTTCCCAAAGTCTTCAAATATATTATAGTGCCAAAATTTTACATAAACAAATGTATATGAGAAAATAATTTCCAATGTAATTTGAAACATGTGAAGAATCATGAATAAAACAAACATAATGCATGAATTAAATCATAAGAAACTGAAAAGGAGAAGTAAAAGGATTAGAAATTCGATGTCATGCATTAGCATGCTTTGTTACACTAGCCCCTTTTGAGATCTTCATGTTCTGGACACCAAGCTAATGAGAAGTAAAAATAATCAGCAAATAAAGTAAAACACTTCATAAGAAGCTAGTTTTACTAACCTTTTCCGCACTAGCACTTTCCTTCCTTAGTTGCACATCTTCATCGTGGACCAAAGTCTCTTTAATCTATGACGAAAGATACACTATAAGATTGGCATGGATTACAATAAACACTCGTATTGCAAGAACTACACGCAATAACAAATTTGTTGCTGCAAAGATATAATATGAAAACTGAAAAAGAGAAGAAAAATATTTAGTAATTCCATGTCATACATTGGCCTGATTTATTGTGATATCTTGTTTTAAGATGTTCTTGTTCTAGCCACCGTGCTAATAATAATATGCATAATAATTAGAAGTAATAGAAGCAGAAAACTGAGTAAAAATTATGATGAATGAGAAGGTAATTTGTGAGGGAACTTTAAAATGTTCAAGTGTGTTGTTGTGCTGGGGTGCAATCTCCTAGTCCTAGAGTATATGGAAATTATTACATAAATGTGTGTGTTGCTATATAAACCAAAGACTTGATTAGGATTTGGCACTAGTCCCAACCCATGTACATGTCCAGGCTTGTCTGCTTCTACAATTGTATTCAAGGCATCTCCTTTTAAAGCTGTTCCTTTACTCGTGCCAGCTAAATCTGGACTTAAGTAAAGTATTTTTCAATTCAACCTAAATACATGAAGTGTAATAAAATAACAATGTACAAAACAACAATATAAATTTTAATATAGAAAACATTATACCACGTGTTCATTAAGAATCTCTTGTCGCTTTTGTGCCGGTGTGTATGAATGTATAGTACAGCTCTACGCGACTTCTTTTATGGATCCTTTTGCCTCTCTATTGGTTAAACAGTAAAATTCTTTAGTAGGTGATGACAACTTATAGTGCAAAAGGAATGTAGATGCATATGTTTGTGTTCTATAAACTGACCATCTCTTCTCTATTCCGAGCATAACTATTAGCTCCAGCCCGTATGTATCGTCTTTTTCATTGTACAATTTTCCCAATTTTTCTCACTTATATCCTGTCATATAATTTGTAAATGATGCACGTGAATTTGCATAATTCTTTAAAAACTAAGTAACATATAAATGGTAGATCTGACAAGTTTATTTGTACATGTACCTTTTGGCTCATCCAATTAGTAACAAGAGAAATCCACTGTTCCTTGATCACACCCTTTGGAACATTGGTGTTGTTTGCGTCAATGCTCTTGCTTGCATCAAAATAAAGTGACTTCTGATTTGACTTATGTTGCATCCATCTTTCTCCAATTGTTTTCCGTATATACTTTTGCAATCGAGAAGTGTAAAGAAGCCTCATCTACATATCAAACAGAAGTAATATCACGCTAACACAAAATGTAAACAATAATAATGCTAGCAAAATATATATAATATACTCTAGATCTACCTTTACTTGCCCCAATATACTATTTTTATTTATTTGTTCATCTATCATTTTATCTCTCTCCCCTATTAGTTTTCTCTAGTTTTTGTAGCTCAAGCTATACAATTTTCTATTCCTTGCAACTATGCCGACGAAGTAATCTAGATGCCAAGCTTGTTTTCCAATTGGCTGATTAAGATCATTGCAAGATAAAGGTTGAAAATCAGATGACCCTGGATCTTGCTGTGTAGCATTCTTCTGTTCCTTAGTCATGTATTCATCATCACATTGAACAACATGCAATTTACTTCGTGCCATATCTGCTCCTGGAGTAAACTAACACATTAAGTGAAAACCATTGTTCTAATTTGTAAATTAAATAAATAAGCATGTTTTTGGTCAGTAATGATCTCTGTATATATGTTCATAATCATTATATATGGAAATCAAACTAATATTATTCAAGAATATCCATATTCATAGATATACGCAATGTCAAGGTGAGTGCATACAGGTTGCGGCTTATTAATGGTAATATCAGTAACTAATTAGAATATCTTTTGTATGACACCTAATAGAAAATAGAAATCACATAATATGACACATGTTGTATGTTGTCATAGAGCATGAGTTAATATGTTCACATGCCTAGTTAAAACTACTAGTAATGCTCATGCACACATACTGCATTTCCTAGGAATTGAGAATGGAGATGTAGATGGGCTAAACAAATCAGAAGTTTCCAGTCAATTGTGTATCGTGTAAAATGCATCTATGGTCCCTGAAATCACTGGCTATGTCCAAAACAGTCTTGGAACTCAAGAATTTCCTTGTTACAGCCCTGTAAGTTGCTCAGAATGTCCATATACGGTCGTAACTACAAGTTCATATAGTATAATGCTGATGTGGCAATGATCTGGACCCACTACACATAAATCAGATCCACTACTCCTTCACCTATCTTCCTCGGGCACAGCTCTCGCCTCCGCATGCCGCTTCTCAAGACCTCGACTCTTCTGCCCAAGAGCACGCCGACCAATTCTCCACGGAACCAGCCATGCACTCCTCGCCGCCCCGCTTGGCTAATGGCCCATAGAAATCATGAACACACTCTGCCTAGAACTCGTCTCTCACTGCCTCTCACCCCCTCATTGAGCATCCCTCTATCCAGTATTGATGCTCAGAAGTTAGAAGGTAAATTTTAACTCTACAACTACAAGATTTTGTGATTAATAAGATTGCACAATTCACATAGATCATGTTCAGACTATCCATATATTACCATTTTGGATCTAAAATTGCCTTGGAGAGATTTTATGTACGAGTACACACAGTTTACATATACACTATAATACGCATCTAAAATTCCCATCCGATGAGCATCAAATTCGTTCGACATGCCTGAATTCAAAACATGCATCAGACCGACAAAACAGAACACTAAAGTAATCCAAAGACTGAAAAATCACCATCGCGCCTACATATCATAGGCAATAGCAAGGAGCAACAGGAGGTATATGTTGCGAAAGAGCGGCTTATCACGGGTGAGCGAGAGAAGTCCCAGGAGGTCTCCCTGTGCGGCAGAGGTGGAGCCACCAGTGCCCTTTGCTGTAGTTGGCGCTTCTCCTATGCTCCCGCCGCCAGCCTCTTCCCTATGCAGCAGTCGGAGTTAGCAACTGGGCGGGCCGTCCAGTCACCCACGTGCAGACTCTCGCCTATGCGGCAGCCGAAGTTGTCCGTCGTGCTCTTCTGGAGGGTGGCGGCGAGATGTGCGGGCGGGCGAGATGCGATAGGCTATTGGATAAGACAGAAGGAGATGAAACCCATGGTAGAGGAACTGACCTGCAATCGAATAAAATGGTGACGAATCTCTTCGCCGCCACCAGTCATGCTCGCTGGAGCCGTTTTTGAGGAAGAGAATGGCCAAACATGTATGCCTTTGATATATGGAGATGCGGGGGAGGTGCGAAGATCTAGAGGTTGTTACCTTGATTTTTTTTTAACATTTTAAGTAACCCAGTTTTACTATTTAATTTTTATGACAGGCGGGGTCAATTAACTAATACCAGGCCATTCCCTATTTTCTTCACTTTAGAATGAGAGAAAACGTGCGGGTAATCATCAAGCGCCCAAAAGAGTTGGAGGGAAATGAATAAAGAGAGGGAAATAATAGAGGGAAAGATGTAATACGGAAAAATGGACGGAGTTGAAAATAGTTCTCGACATCCAAAATTATGTCGTCAGACTTTGCTCATATCCCATTTTTATTGAAAAAGAAATTGACAAGTGAGATAGTCATTTTGGGAAATTTTTAGTAGTCATTAATCGCTAATATTGGATCATCATTCTAAAATATTATATCCAAATTTTCCGAATTTTTGACAGAAATTATTAAGAAATTAGAGTGAATTTTTTATTCAAAACTGAAAATTTCCCAAAAGATTAAAGTTTATCCATTTTTTGGACGAGCTAAAAACGCGGATGCACATAGCTAATTTGTAAGTTGCATCCCAAATACAGTCAATATGCGAGTCAAACTTGATCGACTTACATGCCTTTTTTTGTTCATCCTTATATACATCATATTTCGTTAATTTCTTTTCACAAGATTCCAATGGATTTTGAAACTTAAACTAACTTGGGCCCCTAAAAGAATTATGCACTGGGCATAACTCAGGCCAGGCCACGCTTTGCGCCAAGGAAAAAAAGGTCCAATGCTAAAACCTTGGCCCAAGCAGATATTTGGAAAAATAATTAGGACCAAGCCTCAGCCGAACACATAAAAGACCTGTTAGGTCTCCATTCATGCCGCCGTTGTAACATGTCAAATTGCTTGGCTCGGGTCCGGCTAGGCCAACAGACATGCTTTTGCTCGACCCAAGCGGATCAGTACGGGGCACGCCGAGCTATACATGCGTAAGTTTGCGCACAACAAATGAGTACTTGTATGTTCCAACACATAGGCTGCAACACATGATATTCATTGCCATTCGTATAGCTGAGGACGGATGTACCTACCAACACAAATATGCGTAGCTACTTTAATATTCTGCAACACATTAAAAATGCATTGGCAGAGTATGCATTGCTATATGGGGGTTCTTGTTGTAGTGCGTTTCCTACACAGAGGTTGTTGTTATCTGGGACCCAGCAACGGACCAATGTCAGAATAACGGAGGCGGCCGAAAAAATGTCCAGCATAACATGTTTCATTTACTAAGAGGCTGTCATGTGGGACCCACCAAATAGATCTTATATAGGTGCTGCATCGATCAATATTGCCAAGTTCGAATAAGGTAGGCGCTAGCAAAAAAAGTCCAACATGCACATGTTCTTCTAATGAAATGCTGACATGTGGGACCCAGCAACATGACCAAACGACAAATCTGTCGAGCAACAGTATCTAGTTCGGAACATGCTGGCACTAGAGAATAAAAAATTCAATCATATACACATGATTCTTCTAATTTGAGGCTGATATAGGGGACCCACCATCCTAAATAAATGGCTGATGCAGCGAGCAACACTATCAAGTTAACACAGAGGAGCGACCGAGGGCAAAAATTCTATCATACACACATTTGTTATAATAAGAGGATGACATGTGGGGCCCAATTGTATGATTAAATGGTAGATGCATCTGGCAGCGCTATCATGTTCATTACAGGGTTGCGCTAGCAAAGCAAAAAATTCCATCATACACACAATTCATCTAATGAGAGGCTGACATGGGGTCCCAGCAACATGACTAAACGACACATAGATCGAGCAGTGTTATCGAGTTCAAATCAGGAAGGCACGAGCCTAGGAAAAAAATCCATCATGAACATGTTTTTTCTAATATGAGGATGACATCTGGGACCCATCTGCTTGATTAAAAGTAGATGCATCTAGTGGCACTATCAAGTTCAGAACATGGTAGCAGGAGTGAAGAAATAAATTCCATCATACACACGATTCTTCTAATGAGAGGCTGGCATGTGGGACCTAGCAGCATGATTAACGGCAAATAGATCGAGCAATGTTATCGAGTTCAAATCAGGGAGGCATGATATAAGGAAAAAAATCCATCCTGCACATGTTTCTTCTAGTGTGAAGATGACATGTGGGATCCAGCAGCCTGATAAAACGGCAAATGCATCGAGCGACGCTATCAAGTTCAGAACAGGGAAGGATAAAATTCCATCATAGACATGATTCCTCTAATGTGAGGTAGACATGCGGGACCTAACAGCCTGACTAAACGGAATACGTATCGAACAATGTTATCAAGTTGAAATCAGGGAGGCGCAACCGAAAAATCTGGTCCGCTAGAGTCACTAACGTCCGGGACCCACACGGAAAAATACTTCAGCGAGTCAACATCTCGCGAGGAAGCAGAAATCTTACTTCTGCCATGCGCCCGGCGAGCTTCCTCCATGTTTTTAGCGGTTTCGTCGTAGTAGAGGGGCGCGGAACCAGAAAAAAAGTTTTGCATCAGCCACGGCCGAGTCGAGATTTTTGTCGCGAAAGAGGCGCCTTCTATGACGACCGATGGGACCAGTCATTGCCGAAGGAAACATTTCTTGTAGTGTATCTTAAGGCGGTCTTCCTACCGACTGTGCCCTCGGGGGCATAGAGAGAAATCTAGTTATAACAATGTAAATGAAGTTCATCTCGATATTACCGTAGGAAGCCATAATAAAGTTGAAGATCAAATCAAATACAAAACAAAGTAGGCATGACGGAAAAGTATGGTTCGCTAGAGTCACTGACGTTCTGGACCCACACGGTAAAAAGAATTCGGCGAGTCAACATCACTCGAGGAACAAGCAATCTTGCTTCTGGCATGCGCCCCTCGAGCTTCTTCCATGTTTTTAGTAGTTTTGTCGTAGTAGAGGGGCGAAAAACAGAAGCCATGATCTAGCCGAGAATTTTGTCATGGAAGAAGCGCCTTCTACAACGACCGTCGGTCCAAGTCGTTGCGGAGGGACGCATTTTTGTAGTGTGTGTGGGTACTATATTATGGACCAGAAAAGAACATTCTCAATTTCCAAGTGATGACGAGATTGTTCATTTTTGTAAAGAAAGTCTGAAGAATATTGTATCTAAAGATGCCACAATCCAAGCTTTTAGACATATATTGTGGACCGGCATGTTGTACTACATATTATTCCCATGTTTCATGAGTTTTCAAACTTTGGCCTAGCTAAGTCTATCCACTTGAATGATTTTATGTCGATTTATCGAAATTAGGTCAAATTTGAACTACAAGTAAATTGTAGGTTGCTTTGAAAGTTTTGCGAATTTTTTTGGAGGTAACAATCATGGGGGTCATTAATATATCACAAACCACCATCGAGATTTTTGATAGCAGGATCAACTTCTTGCTAAGATTATTCATCTTGACAAATTAACGAATTTAGGTCAAACATGACCAACAAGTAAGCGCGATAGATTTATTTTGAATTAATTGTCCTTTTGAAGGTAGATGGGTGCATTTTATTTTAGTAAACAATGGCGTCGGTGTGAGTTTCTAACTATCAGGAAACAACATTCTCAATTTTCCAAGTGATGACGAGATTTTTCCTATCTAGTGGACCAAGTGCATGCCACAAGCAGAGCTTTAAAATATATATAGTGGACCGACATGTTGTACTTATGATTTCCATGTTTTATGATTTTTCAAACTGCCTATCTAACTTTGCCAACTTGAATGACTTGAAGCCGATCTATCGGAATTAGATCAGATTTGAACTACAAGTAAATTTTAGGTTTCTTTGAAAGTTTTATGAAAATGCTTTTGGAGGTACCCATCGGGTGGTCAATTAATATATCATAAACCACCTAAATTTTTGACAACAAGTTCCAACTTCTTGCTAAGATTTTTCATCTTGACAATTTTGAACTTGTTTTGAATAATCACATGAAATACATTTTTCAAAAGTCAGGTTGTTTCACCATATATTGATAGCATTGATAGCTTCAAACGACATTTGTGAAATTCAAGAGAAATCTATCATGCTTACTTGTAGTTCATATCTGACCTAATTTATTTAAATTGACATAAAGTCCTCTGAGTGGGCGAAGTTATCTTCGAAACTTGAAAAATCCTAAAGCTAGAAAACTATAAGGAAAGCATCGTCTAATTTGTCCGTGTCGGGTGGTGGCATTTGTTTCAACTAGGGTATGCCTAGAGAAGAGGAGTTGTAGGCGGTTTGATGTCAGACCAAAGTTATGATGGGTTTCTGACACGAACTACTCGTACCGCCTTGTAGTGTACACTTTACTAGTAGTAAATTCCAGGACCTATGCGCTGCGGGGACCCAGCATACCACTTCATGATGTACTATACTATAGTCATTGAAATAACACCAATGAAACACCATTCACTAGTATTACATCCTTTAGAGTGGTGCAACAGAAACACAACAGGTCCAAAACATGACTAAAGGTTACAACTCAACTATTTACATAAGATCTAGAAAATACTCTATGATTAAGAGAGAGAAGGAAACTGCTTGCAAAGAAGAATTAGGAATAATCAACTCATAACTAATATACTAACAGACTAGCATATGAACTATTGTGTCTTGCATTGCTACTATTGCAATACTCTACAGAAGTAGGTTCTATGGCTAGAAATTATATTCCAATCTATTCAGAAACTTCGTATTCACTTTAGTTCATGTGTATGTTGACTTTCTTAACTTCATTGAAGAGCTTGAACTTTTGATGGTGATTCCTGGAGCATAACTTGGTGTAGCATCGTCTTATTGGCTTCAGATCTAGCAAGAGTTAAGAAGATACGTTGAGTACGAGCATACTCAGCAAGCTCACTAGAAAAGAGTGTTTGATGCACTATATCTACAGCCACAAACCATAGGTCGTAGGCAATACAGGTTTTCGTAAACATTTCTTCAAAGGTTGCTTTTATTCTGAAAAGCTATGTCCGTCAGCCTTCACGGGTTTACCAGAACTTCCATGGAGTTCCTTTGCCGCCGCGTCCGTAGCTCCTTCCCGGAACAGGTAGTAACAAGTTATAGTTCTTACACTCTGTAGAGGTGCGTTACTTTACCCATGAGAGATCAACTCCTTGTTGCACAACCGGGCAGCTTACTCGTCCACAATTCCATGATGTGGGGCCTAGTAGATGATCGAAGCCAATCACTGCCCTCTCCGCGACCCCATATGTTTGCATGATCCTTCTGGTCTGGCTCACCTCCGTTATGCACCCTTACGGGCAGGCTAAAACCCTGATGAGTTCCTGAAGACTCTATGAGCTGGTGATGCCCCTGGCAAGTACCAAATAGGTCCGGCTAAACCTTCGACATCCACTCATAGATAATCTAGACACCAAAAACGTGGGGCCTAAGGGTCCCCACCCATATGTTGGATCCGTACAAGGAATCACAACGTCACGTTAAGGTCGTCTTGCCTCCATACGAAAGGAAAAGGATACAACTGACATCTCCGTCCCATTCCAAATATCATGGTCAACGCGTTATATACGGCGCAAGAATCACTAGCGACATGCGTTGATAAATCCTACATAACATGTTCTTTTACCACTGGAACATTCATAGTAGGTTATTATCTCATGGTAATTAACCTATAATCATATTATTATGAAAATAGTGTTTTCTGACTCTTTTCAAATGCAGGTGATGACAATACTGGATTTGCAGAATATTTCATAGAAAATAATCAAAGGACAAGAGAAAGTGTGAACTTGCCTTTTGTGATTGCAAGATTATGCACTCATGGTCTTCAATACAATATAAGATCCAATATCTGAAATCAGCATCATTGGTCCGGTAAGGACTAATGTTTAAAGAAGCAGGATACTATTATGCATAAATAATTTAATGCCATTTGATAAGTTCGTATCCCTAGAATAAGCGTTGATCTAGTGTTTGGAAAATGGAAAGGGTTTCTCTAGAATGTGTTATACTTTTAGATAAGTTTCGTACTTGCGCTTCTTATTAAGGCTATTGAGGGTGTGTGAAACAATGTATATTTAAAATACCATGTAACCAATAAGGTACACAAATGATGAATGCTACGCAAGGCTGCTCATATAAGAATTGTTCTATCTTTAAACTTTACTTTACAATAATGACATTTATAAGGAACTTAGGTGTTAACAATCCAAGGTATACAAGTAAACTTTAAAACATTGTGATTATGATGAATTTTCATCTATTGACTTTGATGAAAGTATTTGAGTTTAGTTGTTAGGTGTTGGATATAGTATCTTAAGATTTGTTGTTTGAAGTGGCAAAAAGAATAACATTTGAAGAAAATATTTCTTTGCTGAGGTTTAAACAATCCTGATAGCTTTTAGAATATGATTGATAGAATGTTCTTGATGTTGTCTATGCTTGCTTGAATAGTTTGCATTTGAGATGCTTTACAACTTAATTAAAATAAACCAAAGTTAACTATAAAACACATAACAAAGTCTTTAGCATTATATTTAAAGTCTTGTAGACTAAAGTTAACTTTAAGAACATAGGTGGACTTAAGGTGTAATGCTTATGATATTTGTACTTGTTCATTTTATAATGTTTCTATAAAGTTACTTAAGGCTGATATTACTTTTATTTGAGTGGTGGTTTCTTAATATTTTAGTGGAATAAGAACATTTATCTCCTTATAAAAAAGTTGTTATGATTTGTGATTAAGGAAATGATATTACTTAACTACTTATGAATTCACTGTGGTGTTTTGGTATGTTGTTAAACTTGTAGTTGAAATAAAGGAATAAGTTTTATTTAGCCACAAATTATTCTTAAAGATTTTATATTTGATAGGGATCTTATTTTTAAGACAATCTACATTTATGGTGGAATTAAATTCAATAAGATTTTATTTAAAATGTGTTGAACCATATAGACTTTATATTATTAATGTTTAAGACTAACACTATTTATTAGGTCAATTGACTAATTTTGGAAAATATTAACAATTTTCGGCGAAGGCGATTTACAACGAAATAATGCGATTGAGGGCTGCTAGAGGATTCAGGAACTCACCCTGATGACGATAGAGAGATCGACGAGGGCTAGCGCGGTCGGAGATGAGTACATGATCAACTTCTCTGACGAACTGCGATGAAATGTAATGGTGAAATTCACACCCACCCGAGCTCCCCTCGTTCTATTTATCCTGTTAGTATGAAGAAGGGAACATGGCGATTCTCCTCGACCACGCCATAGGTTCTGGGTGGCCTCTATCGACAGCGATGTGTGGCTCCGATGAGCTAGGGTTTCGGATAGAGGAGCAATCCTAGAGGAAGGGATGAAATAGGGATGAGGACGAGAGGAGTGAGCTCTGTGGCTTTCTTATCCTTCTCTGGTGTCTGTAGCGCTAATCTTGGCGCAGATGCGGCGGCGGACGGCATCGTCGGCGTCCAGCGAGCTGCTTCCTGCTGGAGGAGGAAGACAATGATGACGCTTTCGCGGAAAACCCCCGACGATTTTTTCAACTCAACCCACGTTCCCTTTTCGGTCCCACCAGTCAGCTAGAGAGAAAGGTAAAGGCTGACCTCGCTGGGCCGTTACTGGGCCTTGGTGTACTGAGCGTGAGTAGCAGATAGAAAATTATGAAATGGGCCTCAGGACAAATTCTAAGCTGAGCTATTTATTTGATTCATTTCTTTTCAAATTATGTTTACTTTTCTAGATTTTGTATTTGAACAATTGTTTTTAATATTCCTTATAGAATTCAATTAGCAAAATACTTGCAGCAATAAATAAAATATATTTGGATTCTTTTAGTGATCCTTTGTTATATAAGGTTTTTATTTTTTTATTTCCTTTATTTAGATCTTTTTTCTATTAATATTTTGTAGAGGTTTTTGTTATAAGTTTGATTACCTAAATAAACCATAATTTATTAAAGAATGCATTACTATTAATTCATGAGATTTGATTATTATCAACTTATCATTAAAGAAATTTTTATATAGTGATTCTTCTTATTATATGACACATATAATTATTGAGAACTAAAGTGGTTAGTGTTATCCTCATAGACTTAAATGATATTAAAATAATTGGTTTGTTATAACTTGCATAGAATTTAGGTTTTAGATTATAACTGTTTACCATCTGTTTTAGGAGACCTAAATTTATTAATGATCTTATAGATAGGAAGAACATTTAAGGTTTAAGACATATTGTATTTATGCTTATGATTGGAAATGATACCATTATTTAAGGTTAAGTAAAAAGTTATTCTTTTTAGAATGGCTTAAAAGTAAGGTTGATAATTATAGTTCTTAGGCACTTATTGTTTTAATGTTGTGAAGTGGCAAGATATACTTCAATAATTGGCTATAGGAAAATATTCCTATAGGCCATTGTGGAAATAAAATGGTTGATCACACAGATGAATAGATATTGGGTTTAATTATAGATTTAAGTTGAATGTTTACCAAGAATTTCCTATCTTCCATACTTCATAATTCTGGACTCCTAATTAAGGAATTCCTTTCCTAGATATTCTTCTTCATATTCATCATCATGTGTTAACATGATGAGCTTTACTTCAAAAGAATATTCTTACCATTACTTCCTCCTTCTGAATCTATTTGTAAATCCAATGAGCTTGACATGATCTCCCCATATAGATCATTCTCATATTTATAGAACTTCTTATGAACCTAATTCCACTTAAATGATCACCCTCTAATTCATTTAGTTATTTCTTCTAACTTCCTCTATATATACTTTTTTGTCCTTCATTACTAACATTAATACATTAGATGTATCTAACAAAATATATTTTCCTCAAGTATCTAATATCCTTTAAGGGGAATAACTTAATGTTGCTCTGACATTAACTTAATCATACTATATTATCCTTTACTTGCCTCAGTAACTCATATACTAATTTCTCATTATACCATTTTGATTTGTCATGACTAACCTAGGATAACATTTCCACACAAGAGTGTAGTTATGTTCTATCCACCAATGTCACTTATACATGATATAATCCTTCTCTTAGTGTCTTGAGCATGATCATTATAATCCTTTGATCATTTATGGCTTAGATTTCTAGTTGGCTAATTAAGGCTTTATAAATACAGTAATATAATTGTATTATAATTATCTTCTTAGTATCTTTATTTGAGTAGGAGATTTATTCATTGACTATACGTACTTGATATAATAGGAGTACTCCTAGTAAATTTCTTCAGAATTCAACCTTATAATCTTCTTGGGTTACCATATATATTTATTTAGGATAACTCTTTTATCTAATCATGAGTGAATTAACTCCATCAAGTATTCTATTATTTGGATGCTCTTCAAACACTTCCATTTCTAGATGATAACTTAAGCTAGCATTACTACATACCTAATCTTACTTCTTTCTTTATAAGCTTTAAGTCAATGCTATAATAAGGACACGAGTTAATAGATCAAGGATTGATAAATCAACAGTTGATCCTTCAACATTGATTAACAATAGATACAAGGATGTGGTTCAATGGAGATGATAAAGATTGTTATGGAAAGAGAGATATAAGGTGAATGGTCTCGAATTGATTCCCTTCCAACTCAACAAGTGATAAGGAATTAGTGTTAGAGAACTACCATGGTGTTCATGGTAGGAATAGATGAGAATTTGAATATTCAATATTTTGGTTACTGGATTCTGGTTACTTGAGTTGTATTCTTAACTTGGTATTCTTGAGTTCTGTAGTGAATAATAGGATATAATCTCTAAAAGATCAGGTATCAATCATTAAGTAAGATGTTGTGGTTTAGTTTTACTACATTTGATCTATCCTTAGATCAAATCAGGTTTACCCAAAATAAGGTTTTAGCAAAGGTCATATTGAAACTTATCACAGTCAACTTGATGATCTACTTCAATTCCATCAAGTTAAGAGAAGATTTAATCATTTTTAAAAGTTTTGTTCAAAAGCGCGAAAATTATTCGGATTTTCTATGCATGAATGCAATGCACATATCTGATTTCAGCTTATTTCTAAGCTCTAATGCTGGGATGTTACAGACTCTCCCCCTTAAAATAAACTTCATCCTCGAAGTTCGTATACTCTCATGTTTTGGAATGAGGAATTGACTTGCGTTGGTTACGGAATGTCTCAGCTCCATGGTAACCTCAAATGGAAATAATTATAGTACTCCATATCCAAATACTTTTCTTAAATTCTCATCATACTTCAACAATCTTCAACTTGTTGTCTCCAATTCTCCAAGTTCCTTTTACTTCAGTCCCCTAGGAATATGTCCTCATTACAAAATTCTTGAATTGGTGTCTCTTATCTAGTTCATTTCCTTTTATTAAATATCCTAATCCTATCCCTTTACTTAATCATTGAACTTCTTTATTATACTTTGTAAGGTCTAGGAAGTCTCACTAAAACAAGGTTTTAACTTTTTATTAGTCCATAGTTAAGGACCAAAGACTAATCTTTGATTTATCCTTATATGAGTTGTACTTAAAGTCCTCCGGAAGATTGGTGTTGAACACATTTAGTTCATACCCTTTGGAATTTCTTGTTTTACTATACATGACTTAATTAAATGGGCTATATCACCTCTTAAGGACCACTTAAGAGTTGTCTCCTTCGGAATTAGTCCATTAAAACTAACCTAATCTATCATACTCAAATTCTTACCCTATCAAGTTTTTAAACAACCTTTTGTTATTAACTTAAATACTTTTTGAAGTACCATTACTGAGATATTTAAATAACAATTCTTACATTTACTGTTACTCTCCCCCATAGGTTTTACTAAGGTCTCTATACTACCTGTATAGTAAACATTGACTTTATAACACGCATATTGGTCTCTGTCCAACTTATACTCTACTTATTTATGGTTTCACGAAAGGTTTACGGTATACCCACACAATTGTGTATTTCCGAAGTGAATCTTCCAGCATTACTTGACCTACTTACTGTTTGGACATTCTATCGTTGGTAGGGTTGATTTTGCGAGACATTCCGACATACGGTCGCCTTAATTTTTATACTAGATTATGTCCTTTCTAATTTAGGCCAAGTTTTATGCTCTTTATGCAACCACTAAGAAGATCTGGTTAACTATGTCAACCAGACATCAGCTGCGGACGAGATACCGGCTGTAGAACAAATACTGGCTACAGATCATCCTAGGCTAAGTATCAAGGTGTTGGAAGAGGTCGCTTGAATCATATCTCTGCTGAGGAGGCTCAGGAAGATCCAAGCGTTATCATGGGTATGCTTCGTATCAATCAAATTCCAGCTAAAGTTTTGTTTGATTATGGAGCATCGCATTCATTCCTGTCACAAGCTTTCACTCAAATGCATGGGTTAAGTTTTGAGGGGTTGTCTGTTCCTCTACTAGTTCAATCTCCTGGTTCTAGTTGGTGTTCCACCATGGTTAGCCATGGGAATCTAATCGAAGTTGCATTTCAACTTATCCCCACTTCTTTGATCGCCCTCAAGTCAACTGACATTGACATCATTTTGGGCATGGACTGGTTGACCCGCTATCAAGCTATCCTCGATTGTACAACCAAGTGTGTGACTCTGACTAGTCTTGCTGGCATAACAGTCAAGTATTGGACCATAGGGTCACTATCTCCTTCAGCTGTTTCTATTCCCGAAGCAGAGATGTATGCTCTTGAAGTGCTACCTCCGTTAGAGATTCAAGATGTTTCCGTGGTTTGTGAATTCACGGATGTCTTTCCGGAGGAGTTGTAGGGCATGCCACCTGATCAAAGTGTGGAGTTTGTCATAGAGTTAGCTCCTGGAACTACTCCTGTTTCTAAAAGACCCTATCGAATGCCTCCTCATGAGCTTGTGGATTTGAAGAAGCAATTAGAGGAGTTAGAAGGAAAAGGATACATTCAGCCCAGCACATCTTCTTGGGGATGTCCTACGATCTTTGTTAAGAAGCGGGATACCAATATACCGCGATTGGTTGTGGATTATCGCGCACTCAATGCTATGACTATCAAGAATAAGTATCCCCTCCCTAGGATCAACGATCTCTTTGATTGTATTTTCCAAAATGGATTTGAGGTCAGGGTACCACCAGATAAAGATCCATAAGGAAGATATTCCAAAGACTGCTTTCACCACTCGTTATGGTATTTACGAGTACACCGTCACGTCCTTGGGTCTTACCAACGCTCCAGCCACTTTCATGCGGCTTATGAACTCTGTTTTCATGGAGTATCTCGACAAGTTCGTCGTGGTCTACATCGACGATATCCTGGTCTATTCCAAGACTGAAGAAGAGCATGCTGGACATCTTCGTTTGGTGTTGACAAAACTCCGAGAACATCGTCTCTATGTCAAGTTTTCCAAATGTGAGTTTTGGTTATAAGAGATCATATTCCTTGGTCATGATGTTTCCGCCAAAGGGGTTGCTGTTATACCAGGTAAGGTCCAAACTATCCTCGACTGGGAGTCTCCTAAATCCGTCAAGGATGTCCGAAGTTTTCTCGGGATGGATGGTTATTACCGTCAGTTCATAGAGAACTTCTCTAGGATTGCAAAGCCAATGACTGATCTTCTTAAGAAGGATAATAAGTTCGAATGGTCTGACAAGGATGAAGAAAGCTTCTAGATGTAGAAAACCAAGTTAACAACTGCTCCGGTGTTGGTTCTCCCAGACACTAGAAAAGACTTTGTCGTCTTCTGCGATGCTTCTCACCAAGGTCCCGGATGTGTGTTAATGTAAGATGGGAATGTGGTGGCATATGCCTCCCTTCAGTTGAATCCACATAAGAACAACTACCCAAGTCATGATCTTGAGCTGGCAGCTGTTGTTCATGCTCTTAAGCAATGGAGACATTACCTTCTGGGTAGTAGTTGTGAGTTATACTCAGATCATCAAAGTCTGAAGTATCTTTTCACACAACCTGATATGAATCTCAGGCAAATAAGATTCTTGGAACTCATCAAGGACTATGATTTGGGTCTCAAATATCAACCTGGCAAAGCAAATGTCATTGCTGATGCGCTGATCCGTAAGTCTTATTGAAACAACATGATGATCAAACAATCTCAACCCTCTCTTCATGAGTAATTCGCTCGATTGAATCTTGAAGTAGTTCCTCATCGATTCCTTTCTACACTTGAATTGAAATCTTCTATAGAGGATGAAATCAAGCGCGCTCAGAAGAATGATTTTGAAGTTATTGAGATCAAAGGGAACATTGCTAGCGGGGTTTCTAAGTGTTTCTCTATTAATAATAAAGGTATCGTCTACTTTGGTATCCGTCTGGTAGTGCTAAGGAGGACAAAGTTGAGGGATTTAATTCCCCGAAAAGCTCATGAATCACCTCTTTCTATCCACTCTGGAGGTACCAAGATGTATCGAGATCTTCGCCAAAGATTCTGGTGGTCTGGTATGAAGAAAGATATTGCTTGTTTCGTTTCAGAATGTGACGTTTGTCGTCGCGCCAAGGCTGAGCACCAAAGACCCACTGGTCTCCTGCAACCACATAGAATCCCTGAATGGAAATGGGATGAAGTTGGTATGGATTTCATTCCTGGTCTTCCTAAGACTCAGAAAGGAAATGATGCCATTTGGGTAATCATTGACTATCTGTCCAAGGTTGCTCACTTCCTACCTATTCACGAGAGCATTAATGCTAATCAATTGGCTGATCTATATATCTCTCGAATAGTTGTCCTTCATGGGTTACTGAAGAAAATCATCTCTGACCGAGGGAGTTTGTCCACCTCAGGGTTCTGGACAAGTTTCCAATAGGATATGGGAACCCGTCCGTCCTTCAATACAGCTTACCATCCTAGTACCGGTGGCCAGACCGAAAGGGTGAATTAAATCATTGAAGACATGCTAAGAGCGTGTGTCATATCTTTTGGCAAGGACTGGGAGAAATGTCTTCCTTTTGCTGAATTATCCTACAACAACAGTTATTAGTCCAGTATAGAAATGGCACCCTTCCAGCTTTTATATGGAAGAACCTGTCGTACTCCTTTGAACTGGTAAAAAACTAGCGAAAGAAAGCTCTTTGGACCGGATATGATCCAGGAAGCAGAAGATCAAGTTCGTATTATTCGAGATTGTTTGAAAACTGCTCAATCTCACCAGAAAAACTATCATGATCGTCACCATCAACATGTTGAATATGAAGTTGGTGAACAAGCTTATCTTCGGGTTACTCCTTTAAAGGGTGTCCATCGTTTCGGCATCAAAGGCAAACTGGCTCCTCTCTATGTTGGTCCTTTTTGCGTTCTTTCCAGGCAAGGTAAACTGGCATATCAATTGGAGATGCCTGCAAACTTCCTTGAGGTGCATGACGTATTTCATGTGTCTCAACTCAAACATTTCTTCAAAGACCCTTTCTGTGGTATTGATCACCAAACTCTTGATCTCTAGAAGGATCTGACTTACCGTGAGTATCCTGTTCGCATCCTTGATGAAACTGAGCACAAGACTCGTTGTCAAAACATCAAGTTCCTAAAAGTTCAGTGGTCTCATCACTCTGAGGATGAAGCAACCTGGGAACAAGAAGATTGTCTTCGATCTGAGTACCCTGCCTTCTTTTCTAAAACTTAGGAATCTCGGGACGAGATTCTTGTAAGGGGGGTAGAGCTGTAAAAACCCAAGTTTGTAATATATGTAATTAGTAATTAAGCATTGCATGCATGTGTTAAACTCAATAAAGTATGCATGTGATCAAGTTTTTGAACAATGCAAACCCTAAACCCTAGTTCTCTCCTCTCTTTGAAACATATTCAAAATGGTTTTGCTATTTTGAAAACCCAAAATACAAGGAGCCCAAATTCGCTCAAGGGCCCCTATATGTTTCCTAAAGTATTTGAAATCTCTGGTAATTTTCAAATCGTTCCAAACAGATTTTAAAATCAAATGAAACAGAGAAAAATGTAATCAGAAATAGAAAAAACTTCAGATTAAATATAAATGCAGCAGCAGCTAATGGGCCGTGGCCCATCTCTTCTTTTCCCTCTCCTTGCCAACCGTGCGCAGCAGCTAGCAGCCTAGATCGGCCCACCATGGGCCCAGGAGCCGGCCCATACCGATTCGGCCTCCTCCTCCCTGGTGTCTAACTTCAGACAGGCAGAGAGCTGCCTATCACCGCCGGCGTCGTCGATCGCCACCGCCCGTGTTGTGCCGTCCGTGGAGCTCCTAGAGAGGATAAGGTCGCCACGATGTTGCCCTTGCTCTCCCTATCCACTTTCCCCTCTCTCCCTCGCTCTCTCTTGCTCTCTCCCGTGCAAGCCTGGAACCCTAGCCCCCAGTAGCCGGCCGTGGACGCTGTTCCCGGCCTCCCCTCGATCATCTGATGGTCCTAGCAGCTCCGCCTCCGTCCCCTGTTTCGACCCGCTGAAGGAATCAAGCCCCGGCGCTCTGAATCATCGCCAACCTCGTCGTCTTCCCCGACCCCGACGAAGCTCGCCGTCGTTGATTAGCTCACCTCTGGCCTCGCATGGCTTCCACGAGCCCACGTCCAGCACCGTGGTGAGCTGCTGGTGCTCAGGGCACCCTCCGGTTGCCTCCGAGATCTTCGTATCCTCCGCGTGTTGTTCGTAAGTGAGCTCCGTCGCCGCCGCTCGTCGCAGGCCTTGCTCCGGTGACCCTAAAGGGGCGTCGTCGCCTCTGTGTGGTCCGCCTCTTCACGCTCTTTCGAATGCGCCCTTCCGCGTGTGCTGGGGTGGCCTAGATCGTCGCCAGCAACCACCGCCTGACGCTCCCCACCGCTGTGTCCGACGTGGCGCCCTCGTGGCCACAGGGTGGAACCAGCGTGGACTTGGGCCCCCTAGTCAGTGACTATGGGTAGAACTCCCTGCGGTACAGAAAAATCTAGGGTTAGGGTTTGATGATGTCAGGATGATGTAATAAATATTTAATCCTTTAAAAAATATTAAATATGACAGAAATTAATATAAACTTGTAAAATTCATAACTAATTCATATTTTTAATTAGAAAAATATGAATAATATATCAAAATGTTCAGAAAATTAAGAGCTATATGTCTAAGCATTCATTACACATTGGAAAGCAACTTTAAACCCTAGTTTAGTTGGAATAACATCGACACCCCCTCATATACATGTGGGTTCGATGATGCACCTTCGCCAGGGCATTTCGAACCCTCTTAAATTGATGTTGCACCTAGGGTTACTGCTTAGTCTTTAATATCACATGTCATCCACATTGATTGCGCATTGCATTATGCCATGTCTTGATTGTCACTTTCCTTTCCGGTATTGGTTCTTCAAGATAGGATCCGAGCCCGAGGCTAAAGTCAACGACACCTAAGATCCATATCTGTTTACTGACGGACAAGGCAAGCGTAGTATCTCATTCTGAACCTACTTTTACAAAGTATATTACTTTCTCGCTATGATGCACACAATTCCAATGTGGTCTTTTGTCAGTAGCTAGTGTTACCTATCTGCTGCATAGTTTCCCTTTTGTAGCCCTATACTCCTGTTCTACTGCTCCTAACATACCTAGGTTTGGCATTTGAGCGTTGCTAGAGCTTTCGCTACTGACAGCTTAGCCATGCATAGTAACAACGTGTGATCTGTCCGAATGATGAATCAGAGGTGCCAAGGAAGGTAGTAAGGTAGGAGATGGTGACATCATCGAAGGAGTTAATTAAACATGCTAAGGCTTGTATGGGAGGTCACGTTGGGTGTGGTTTTTGTAGTCCCATGCTCGCCACCACTAGGACCTGTGTTCTTGCCTTTGGAACCGAGATGAGCGTACAACCATACGGGGACTGGAAAACCCCACGAGTAACTAACTTGCCTAGTAGATTGAATGAGTCACATAGTTCTTTCCTGCAGGGTATTAATCTTTTCAAAAAGCCGTGTTCACGGTTATGAACGCTTTGTGACCAGATTCTAAGATCATAGATAACATTAACCATTATAAAACTTGTTGATCCACGTGTGCTTAAGGATGCTTCCTCCGGGTCGAGCGGGTGATCCTAGATAGGAGGTTCTGATGAAGCTGGTGGTTATAAAGATATGATGAACAAGATGAAAAAGTTGTTATCTTATCCCTTTTAAAATATTCTGAGTAGACGAGCCTCTTATCTCTCTTTTTAACAAATAAAGATTGCTTTACACAAAAATAAATCCAGAGAAATCCTTTCTACCCAGAGCATGTAGATACTAGGTTATCTAAGACTTGCGGAGTACATTCTATTACTCAGCCTTGCGCCATTGATGTTTTTCCATAGATGATATATTTGCGACTGAAGGTGGCTTCCATGTAGACATCGACGAGTAGTTGGGGGTCCCAGGTAGCAGCTTGAGGACTATGGGATGGATGTCACTTCTGTTTATGGCCTCTTAGGCCCTTTTCTCAGTTGTTGTGTAGAACAACATAATTTTCTTTCGTTGTGTGATGTAATGTTGGGTCTATGACATCTGGTTTGTAATAACTCTAATATCGTACTCTGATAAGAGTTTAAACTTATGTTGTAGAATCCCTGAGTTATGTAATGTTACCGAATCATACTGTGATCTTCCATGATTAGAGTTGAGCTTATCTTAGATGGTGATCTGAGGTTAGTTTAACCCTAATCCCGGGGTGTGATACATACTAATGTTTAAAGAAGCAGGATGCTATTATGCATAAATAATGTAATGCAATTTGATAAGTTCGTATCCCCAGAATAAGCGTTGATCTAGGGTTTGGAAACTCGAAAGGGTTTCTTTAGAGGTGTTATACTTTTAGATAAGTTTCGTACTTGGGCTTCTTATTAAGGATGTTGAGGTGTGTGAAACAATGTGTATTTAAAATACCATGTAATAAGGTATACAAATGAGGAATTCTATGCAAGGCTGCTCATATAAGAATCTATCTTTAAACTTTACTTTACAATAATGACATTTATAAGGAACATAGGTGTTAACAATCCAAGGTATACAAGTAAACTTTAAAATATTGTGATTATGATTAATTATCATCTGTTGACTATGATGAAGGTCTTTAAGTTTAGTTGTTAGGTGTTGGAGATAGTATCTTAAGATTTGTTGTTTGAAGTGGCAAAAAAAATAACATTTGAAGAAAAGATTTCATTGCTGAGGTTTAAATAATCATGATAGCTTTTAGAATATGATTGATAGAATGTGCTTGATGTTGTCTACACTTGCTCGAATAGTTTGCATTTGATATGCTTTATGACTTAATTAAAGTAGACCAAAGTTATCTATAAAACACATAAAAAAGTCTTTAGCATTATATTTAAAGTCTTGTAGACTAAAGTTAACTTTAAGAACATAGATGGACTTAAGGTGTAATGCTTATGATATTTGTACTTGTTCATTATATAATGTTTATGTAAAGTTACTTCAGAGTGATATTACTTTTATTTGAGTGGTGGTTTCTTAATATTTTAGTGGAATAAGAACATTTATCTCCTTATAAAAAGGTGGTTATGATTTGTGACCAAGGAAATGACATTACTTAAGTACTTATGAATTCATTATGGTGTTTTGGTATCTTGTTAAACTTGTAGTTGAAATAAAGGAATAAGTTTTATTTAGCCACAAATTATTCTTGAAGATTTTATATTTGATAGGGATCTTCTTTTTAAGATAATCTACTATTTATTAGACCTCAATTGGCTAATTTTAGGAAATATTAACAATTTTATTTACCCTTTCAAGAATTATTAATTAAGAAAATAAGTTTAAACTGAATTTATTAGAGTATTAAACTTTTACTTACTTCAAAAGTGAGATGTTATATTTTTAACATGTAGGTATTATTTTTGTTATTATTTTGGTATATTATATTTATTTTTGTGATTTATAAATAATAAGATATGATTTTTATAATATTAAACACTTAATAAATAATAGATATTTAATTAAGTGAAATAATAATACATGATTATAATATTAAATTTTAGTTCTTATTTTTCTAAGAATTTTGGTATATTATTTATATTTTTATCAATTACCATTATTAAAATATGAATGATCAAAGTTTTAATACTTATAAAATCTATACTAAATAATATTTATTTAAATTGTTAACACAATAATGTTTGATAGTAAAGTTAAATTATAGATTTTATTTTTCTAAACATTTTCATATATTACACATATTTTTATGAATTATAAAATAAAATTTACTGAATTTACAATGTTTAATCATTTATTTAATTCCTGGAAATATTTAAGTTTTTAGACATATTATGTTTTATCTATTTCCTAATATGGAAATAACTTTTCACACCACATCTAGACCTATCCTAAGTCACTAACCCGTGTGGTCAGGGCCATGTTATCTGCCACATAGGCTTGGACTGGTCAACTGGGTGGACCAGGTCAAGGGTGATGTCGGCATGACGTCGTGATGACATCAGCACCGTCCTCACTGCCGGTGGATGGTCGCCGGCGACGATCTACGGCGCCCTAGCAAGCAAAACTAACTTAGTTCGAATCAGCGCAACATGCCGAACCCTAGAGTGGCGGCGCTGCTCGGAAATGGTCATAGGAGCCTCGGCTCCGACGAGCTCCGATGGTGGCCGACGGTGTCTTATGGTGCGACAGTGATTTACAATGAGATAATGCGATTGAGGGGTACTGGAGGATTCAGGAACTCAGCCTGATGAAGATAGAGAGGTTGACGAGGGATAGCGTGGTCGGAGATGAGTACAGGATCAACTTCTTTGACGAACTCCGACAAAAAGGAACGGTGAAATTAACACCCACCCGAGCTCCCCTTGTTCTATTTAGGTTGTTAGTATGAAGAGGGGAACATGGCAATTCTCCTCAACCACGCCATAGGTTCTGGGGTGGACTCTATCGACGATGTTTGTGTGTGGCTCCGGTGAGCTAGGGTTTCAGATAGAGGAGGAATCCTGGATGAAGCGAGGAAATGGGGATGAGGACGAGAGGAGTGAGCTCTGTGGCATTATTATCCTTCTTCGGTGTCGGCAACGCTAATCTTGGCGCTAATCTTGGCATCGCTGGCGTCCAGTGAGCTGCTGCCAGCTGGAGGAGGAAGACGACGATTACACTTTTGCGGAAAACCCCCTGGCGATTATTTCAACTCAACCCGCAGTCCCTTTTCAGTCCCACCAGTCAGCCAGAGAGAAAGGTAAAGGATGACCTTGTTGGGCCGTTACTGGGCCTTGGTGTACTGCGCCTGAGAAGCAATAGAAAATTAGGAAATGTATCTCGGGCCAGATTCTAAGTTGAGCTGTTTATTTGATTTATTTATTTTCAAATTCTGTCTACTTTTCTAGCTTTTGTATTTTAACAATTTTTTTGAATATTCCTTATAGAATTCTATTATCTAAATACTTACAACAATAAATAAAATATATTTGGATTCTTTTAGTGATCCTTTGTTATATAAGGTTTTTATTTTTTTATTTCCTTTATTTAGATCTTTTTTCTGTTAATGTTTTGTAGAGGTTTTTGTTATAAGTATGATTACCTAAATAAACCATAATTTATTAAAGAATGCATTACTATTAATTCATGAGATTTGATTCTTATGAACTTATCATTAAAGAAATTTTTATATAGTGATCCTTCTTATTATATGACACATATAATTCTTGAGAACTAAAGTGATTAGTGTTATCCTCATTGTAATATCCCAAAAATATTAATCGAGATTATCAAGTTCCAATCACCCAAATTTAGGGTTAACAAAAACTTTAGTTATTAAAATCAATATGAATGCATGTGTGTGTGATGAATGCATGAATGCTTGTATTGCCATGATTGATTGCTATGAATGGAAAGGATTGGTTTAAAGATGGGCTAATGGTCATTTTTGCCAACCTTCTTCACTAGACCACTTTGAGTGTTTCTAGTCCAAGATTTCTAACAGAAAAAATCCAATTCTTTTCACCCCTTGCTAGACCAAGTAAAAGTGAACCCTAGCCTACCTTGCAAACCCATAGAAACATTTTCCAACCCTATTCAAATGACATTTCAAAAATGAATCTAGTTCTTATGGTAAGATCACCATTTCTCAAAACGCAACCAAACCAGTTCACCTTGACAAATGCAAACAACCAGATACTACCTAGTGTGTGACCAATGCACCCACCAAAATTCATCCAAAAATTCAAATATAAATCTCTTGCTGCCATTTCATCAAACACCTGGAGACACAAAACAAACTTAGCCAAACTTCACTGTTTTGAGCAGTGATCACCCCAAACCTTGTCTCCCCTTGATCATGCTTGTCTCCCCTTGATCATCCTTGTCTCCCCCAGTGACAACCATCGCATTAAACCAACCTAGACCCTACCCATTGCACCATGCCGTGCATGCCTGAGCCACCCCTTGCCAGCCGACCATGGCAAGCTAGCTAGAGCCATCGCCGCGCCTAGCCACCATGTCCAGGAGGCAGGCCACAATCCACTGCCACCCCCTGTCCATCCCTCGACCCTTGCCAAGCCATGGACCACAGCAAACACGTCGCGCCCAATTCGTCCATGCCATGTCCAGAGCGTGCCAGCTCGCTGATACGTCGGAAACGTATCTATAATTTTTGATACTCCATGCTTGTTTAGTATCTACTTTACTTTCCTTTGTCTACACTTTGAGGTGCTTTTTACATGTTTTTTGGTACTAACCTATTAACAAGTTGCCACAGTGCCAGTTGCCTGTTTGCTGCTGTTTTTGGTTCTAGAAAAGCTAGTAAGGCAATATTCTCAGAATTGGACGGGACAAACGTCAAAGTCAATAACTTTCCGTGGGGAATAAGAACTCTAGAGTGGAGAAGGAGAGGCGTGCTAGGTAAGCCACACCCCCTAGGCGCGGGTGGGCCCTGCCCCGCTCCTAGGCAGGGTGTAGGGCCCCTGGCCACCGCCTTGGCCTCCCCCTTTGCCTATAATAAGCCCCCGATGCAGAAACCCTAAGTATCCGATCAATATTCCATGAAACCTTCTATAGCCGCCGCCACCGTCGTCCCTAGATCGAGGGGGATCTGAAGTTCTTCCCGGCACCCTACCGAAGGGGAGATCATCCCGGAGGCCTTCTCTCCGGTATGATGCGTGAGTAGTTCCACCTGGGACTATGGGTCCATGTAGTATCTAGATGGTTGTATCTCCTCCTTGGGCTTTCATGTATAGATCTTGTGAGCTCCGTTCATGATCAATATCTAATCTATTTGTAATCATGCATGTTGTGTTTGTGGGGATCCGATGGATATTGAGATTATTATGTTAGTTTGATTAATGGTTTTGTCTTTATGATTCTATCATGTCTGTGTTTTTTGTGATCTTGCATGCTCTCCGTTGTTAGTAGCTATCTTGGCCAAGTAGTTTCTAGTGACTCCAAGAGGGGGTATTTATGCTCGATAGTGGATTCATGCCTCTAGTTTCCAAGGAAAGTGAAAAAAATCTCTTCGGTTGTAGATGTTCTGTTGCTACTAGGGAGAAAACAACGGTCTCTTGTTCATGGAACATGTGGACTGTTTACCTTACACACTTTGCTTAAAGCAGTTGTCTGTTGCTTGTAACTTAATACTGGAGGGCGTTCGGATGATAACCTGAAGGTGGACTTCTAGTCATAGATGCAGTTGGACGGCTGTCTATGTATCCTGTTGTATTGCCCAATCGAATCTCATAGGATCTTTCTGACTAGTAATTGCATTGTTATGCCTTGCTCAGTTCCTGTCAATTTCCCTGTTGTCAATTGTCTAATCTTTACCATTGATACATCTTCCACTGTTACTTGTTTACTTGTTGCAAACCATTACCTTCCACACAATACATTTAAACCTTTGTTAAAGCAACCGGTGAGATTGACAACCTCACTGTTAGTTGGGGCATAGTCTTGAGTTTGTGTTGTGCAGGTCTCCGCGTTGCATGCAACACCTGTGTGACGTTTCCTTCCTCCTACTGGTTCGATAACCTCGGTTTCTTACTGAGGGAAAAGTTGCTGCTGTGCTGCTTCACACCTTGCTCTTGGGGTTCCCAACGAAGCGCTCCTACATCAACTCAACGCTGCATTAACCTCGGCTTAGGACGTCATCACTAGGGGAGTCCTCCACTTCCTCTCTCTTTACTTTGTTTTTAATTTGATTTGTTTCTTTTGCTTGGTCTTGTTTACCTCTTGTCAAAAAACCCAAAAAAAATTAGTCTAGTTTGGTTTGCTTTATTTATTCAAAAACACAAAAAATTAGTTCCTGCTCTAGCTGCTGCTGCTGTTTTTGGCTTGCCCACCTTTGCCAAAATGAACTCTGCTGAGAACACCAAGTTGTGTGACTTCACTAGCACCAACAACAATGATTTCCTTAGCACACATATTGCTCCACCTGCTCCTGATGCTACCTTTTATGAAATTAAGCCTGCTTTGTTGAATCTCGTGATGAGAGAGCAATTTTCTGGTGCTAGTTCTGATGATCCTGCTACCCATCTCAATATCTTTGTTGAACTTTGTGAGATGAAAAAGTATAAAGATGTAGATGGAGATATTATTAAGCTCAAGCTTTTTTCCTTTCTCCTTGAGAGGAAAAGCTAAAGAATGGTTGATATCCTTGCCTAAAAACAGTATTGAATCTTGGACTAAGTGTAAAGATGCTTTTATTAGGAAGTACTACCCTCCTGCTAAGATTATATCTATGAGAAGTGATATTATGAAATTTAAACAACTTGATAGTGAACATGTTGCTCAAGCTTGGGAAAGAATGAAATCTTTGGTTAAGAATTTCCCCACTCATGGACTCACTACTTGGATGATTATCTAGACCTTTTATGCAGGTTTGAACTTCTCCTCAAGAAACCTGCTGGATTCAGCTACTGGAGGTACCTTCATGGGCCTCACTTTGGGTGCTGCAACAAGGCTCCTTGGTAATATGATGTTTAACTACTCTGAATGGCACGTTGAGAGAGCTCCACATGGTAAGAAGGTAAATTCTGTTAAGGAAACTTCCTCTTTAAGTGATAAGATTGATGTTATTATGGCTATGATTGTTAATGGGAAAGCTCCTTTAGATCCTAATAGTGTTCCCTTGCCTCTTTGGTTGCTCAAGAAGAGCAAGTTGATGTGAACTTCATTAGAAACAACAATTTCAACAACAATGTCTATAGGAATAATTTTGGTGGTAACAACAATTATAGGCCTTATCGTCCTAATAATGGCAATTCCTATGGAGGTTCTTACAACATTGCTAGAAGTGCTCCCTCTGAACTTGAAACTATGCTCAAAGACTTTATTAGTAAACAAACTACTTTCAATAAGGCTATAGAGGAAAATCTTTTAAATGTTGAGAAAAATATATCTTTCAATAAAATGGCTGCTAAACTTGAAACTATGGAAAATACCTTTGATAGTGCTCATGCCATACAAGTTACTATTGATGAAAATGTTAGACTATTAGCTCAAATTCATGATAGGTGGGAAAGGGAAGCTGAAATTGATAGAAACAATAGTGTGTGCACCATCACCACTAAACCACAAGTAGTCCCTATTGCTCCTCCTACTATGCCTAAGCTTATTGATCCTACTACTAGTGATGCTAAGTTTGACTTTGATATAGATGGTTGCAATGTTTCTGAAGTAATTATGTTCCTGCAAAAGCTTGCTAGAAGTCATGATGCTAGTGATATGCATGTTGCTTTCACTAAACACATTATAGATGCTCTTGTTAAGATTAAGGAAGAGAAGCTAAAACACAAAGCTTCTATTCCTAGGAAGGTAGAAGATAGTTGGGAACCCATTATTAATGTGCAAGTGAATGACTTTGATCTCAAAGCTTCATGTGATCTTGGTTCTAGTGTCTCTATTATGCCTAGGAAGATTTATGAAATGCTTGATTTGCCACCATTGGAAGATTGTTATTTGGATGTCCCACTCAATGATAATGTTAAGAAGAAACTCATGGGGAGTATTAATGATGTTCTCATTATGGTTAGAATTGCTTATGTCCCTGTTGATTTCTATGTTTTGGATGTTGAATATAATGCTTCTTGTCCTATTACTTTGGGAAGACCTTTTCTTAGAACAGTTGGTGCCGTCATTGATATGAAAGAAGGCACCATTAAATATCATTTTCCATTCAAGAAAGGTATTGAACACTTCCATATGAGGAGAGGGAACTTGCTTTTTGCTCCTCCTTTGAAAGCAAGGTTTGATGTTAATGCTTATTCATTTGAAAATACTTGATTCTTCTTGCTTCTTGTTCCTAACTTAAATGCGTTAAAGAAAAGTACTTGTTGGGAGATAACCCAAGAGTTTCCTTGAGTCTTGGAAGTTATTAATTCTGTAATGACCTCTCCTTATCCTTTTTGTTTACATTTTGTACCAAGAATGACCTCTAATAAGAGGGAAGTAAGATTTGGGAAGTTGCTGTCCCGAAACAGATTTCTGTCCTCCACCAAAAAAGTTCATGAGGAGTCTTTATAACTCGTATTGAGATAAAAATTTACGAATAAATCCCCCAGTATGTTAGCTAATTTTCGTTAGTTCAACACTTTTTGATTTGAGCAACAGAAGATGTTCGGAAAAATCGGTTTCTACCTGCTGGTCTGTTTTGACAGATTTCTGCCATTATTTGCATTTGCCTCTTATTGATTCCTTTTTGAGTTCTCTTTAGGTGAATTGAGATTTTTGAAGGAGTTGCTAAAGTAGCTTGTGTTTTTAGTGAAAATACTTGCTGTTCCAAAGCTTTGCTATAGGTATAATATCTTTAGAATAAACTAATGTTGCTAATGAATATTGTGTGAAGTTTTGTATGAAGGAAAAATTTCAGGTGTAGAGAGAGAATAATGTAATGAGATGAAGAATGGACAAAAGATCAAGCTTGGGGATGCCACCCCGGTGTCACCCCAAGAAATATACAAGAGGTACAAGCATCAAAGCTTAGGGATGCCCAAGGAACCCCCTTCTTTATCAATAAATAGCTAAGGTCTGTCTAGACACTTCGTTTTTATTGTTTCATGCACAAGTTGTGTTGTTCTTGGAGCGTCTTAGTTTTCGTTTGTTTTGCTTAGGTTGTTTAGTTTGCTTGAATAAAGTAGTTTGGACCCCCGTTCTCGCTGTGTTGTTTCGCAAATAAGTTGCTTGGTGTTGGAAAGGAGTAGTAAGTTCTTGCTTGATAAGTGCAAGAGGAGCTTGCATTGACTGTGACTTAGACTTTATCATGACATGCTAGGTGTTGTTTTGGCATTATGCTTAGTAATTATTTCTGTAGAATTTCTTGATCCAAACAATTGGGATTGCTTAGTGTTCCTTGAATAAATTATGCGTTGTTTTAGCATGCAAAAGAATAGTATTGTGGTATTCTCCTTTGATGCTTTGTTTGGGTTGACTTGGTATTCTCCATACCACTAGCCTCTATGATAATTTTGTCCTTGACTGGTAGTACCACTATATGCTTTGATTAGTAATGCTTTGTTGCACTGCATGATTATGGCCATTATTGCTCTCTTATTTGGTTGCTCCCAGTCTTTTGCTAGTCTCCACTTGTATGAGTAAGTTCTACTCATCCTTCTAACTCCCAAGAAACCAAGTTATTCCAAAGTGTCGACTATAAACTCCTATGCATGGTGTATTACACCATTCCAAGTATATTCTTGTTTTCAGCTATCTTCCAACTAAAAATTATTTTGTTATGTGATAACTTAGTGATTAAATCCCTCACAAACTTGATGGCACACTTTATATTCTTTGCCCCTAATAAACTTGAACCATTGTGTCATCTATGTTGTATATGCTTGCACTTATACGTTGGAATTAGCAGAACCATGCTGTCACGGGGAACGTTTTCAACATTGCACTTGTACTTTGTACTCAGTTGATATCATGCTCTTTTGTATATGGATGTCAACAGTGTGAAATAAATAGGGAACTTGTAAGTCCATGGAGTTTGTATTATATGTTAGAGAAACGCCTAGGCCACTAGCCTAAGCCATGCCTAATCATGGTGGAAACTTGCAGCATCACCATAGTGAGATATCTATGAAGCATCCTCAATAAAAAGCTATGCATATGGTAAATAAAAAGATTGTTGAGATGCTCATTGTCTACTTGCCTTATCATTTTGGTTATGTGAAAGCTCATGTACCATGTGCAAGGGGTACCCTGTTGGCGGTTCTCTATGATATGCAAAAACTTACAATGAAAAGAACTTACAGGTGACTAAAGTTGAGTAGCATGAGGTGTGGCCCTCGTATTCAAAGGACTTGAGATTGCCACTTATACTTCGTCAAGCATATAATCCATATTTGTTCACTTTAACCTTAATCACTTCAAGATGCTTATGGTAGGGGCAATGAGGGCTGAAATCTAACAAGGACCATAATTTTTGGAAGATCTTTTTGAATCTTGAAATCCCTACTTCCTTTATAAAAGGCCTTTCTTCCACTACTATTGAGTCTCCACCTTCTACCTTTAGGCACCATTAAGAGAGAATAGTTGTCATTATGTGTAAAGTGTCCCAAAATTTATTGATTGATGCATATTGTGATATTACTTGTTCTTGTGCTATTTGTTTCTAGTCACCCTTGTGAACTTTGAAGGAGTCATATGCATCTATTTGCTACTCTATGAGGGACAAGCTGATTGCCACTATGCTATGTTTTTTGTATGTGAAACAAACAAATGTTTTTCAATGCATGTTATTCATGATCTTTGTTTGTAGCCTTTCATGTTGCATGCGTAGTCACTATGTCCTATTGTTAGAACTCCATCTTTCATGCACATGTTTATAGTTCTTTGATCCCGTCTTTCAATTCTTGCAAATGGTTAGATCTTTATCGTGAGGGTGCATGCCACCTCAAAACTTATTCTTTTTATCACTTACCTACTCGAAGACGAGCAGGAGTTAAGCTTGGGGATGCTTGATATGTCGGAAACGTATCTATAATTTTTGATGCTCCATTCTTGTTTAGTATCTACTTTGCTTTGCTTTGTCTACACTTTGAGGTGCTTTTTACATGTTTTCTCGTACTACCCTATTAACAAGTTGCCACAGTGCCAGTTGCCTGTTTTCTTATGGTTTTTGGTTCCAGAAAATCTAGTAAGGAAATATTCTCGAAATTGGACGGGACAAACGTCAAAGTCAATAACTTTCCGTGGGGAACAAGAAGTCTAGAGGGGAGACGGAGAGGCGTGCCAGGGAAGCCACACCCCCTAGGCGCGGGTGGGCCCTTCCCCGCGCCTAGGCAGTGTGTAGGGCCCCTGGCCACCTCCTCGGCCTCCCCCTTCTCCTATAAGAAGCCTCCGATGCAGAAACCCTAAGTACCCAATCAATATTCCACGAAACCTTCTATAGCCGCCGCCACTGTCGTCCCTAGATCAGGGGGATCTGATGTTCTTCCAGGCACCCTGCAGGAGGGGAGATCATCCCGAATGCCTTCTCTCCGGTATGATGCGTGAGTAGTTCCACTTTAGACTATGGGTCCATGTAGTAGCTAGATGGTTGTATCTCCTCCTTGTGCTTTCATGTTTAGATCTTGCGAGCGCCGTAGCCGACCGCCTCGCACAGACCGCGCCTCGCCTTCGCCTCCCATCTACGCGATCACCACCATCCCAGGAGACCACCAGACATGCCCATTCGCCGACGCGTGACCAGGAGCGCCTCTACGTCGTCATCAAGCCACATCGAACCACACCGCCCCTTGCCGCGCCATCAAGATGTTTAGCACCACCAGGAGACCATGCACCGTCCCCTAGCCTCATCCATGCCAATAGCCGCATGTACCGTCGACCCCGACGAGCTCTGCCCATGTCGTGCTGCCCCTCTCGCTCGCCTATAAAAGGAGGCCTCCCCAGCTCGATTTGTCCACACCATCTCACTCCCCACCTCTCACTGATCCTTCCCACTTATTCTAGAGCAAGGAGAGATATCTCTTGCAAGAATTTGGCCGGAGCCTGCCGCTGATCGAGGAGAAGGGCGTCGTTGATTGCGGACACCCTTGGAGAAGCCGCCAGTACCAGGAGAACCGCCATCGTCGACAACCTCTTTCGCCCCCGTCACCGACCATCATCTGAGCCCCGGTGAGCCGCCCCAGACCCCCACTGTCCGTGCTAGGGTTCGTGCCCATCCTGTTCTGTTCAAACGAGGATGATGGACGTGAGCCGTTGATCCTTGATCTAATCCTACAGTCATAATCGCCCCATACCCCTTCGCCACACTCTGTCTCACTAACAAGTGAGGACACCACTTAAACCCACCCACACGGGCGCTGTGCGCAGTGGGCTGGCCCAATTAGATTTCCCGTGCGACCCAGTTAGTTCAAATTAGAATTTTTCAATTTAGTTCAAACCCTAGTTCTGTCTATAGATTCAAAAATCAATTCAGAGAGTTTTACTGCACCAAATAGCATGAAACTAATTTAGTTAGAAAGGTATGGAAATTCTTAATCCAAGCCCGTTACGTTCAAACCATTTGGAATTATAGATCACCTATAGTAAAAATAACAAGGCAGAGACTTTTCTGCATTCAAACATTTTTCAAAATGCAACCATAAATGATTTTGAGTTGATTCCAACTCTCAAAAATCACATTTTATAAGACCTTTCTGAATATATAAAAATAAGTAAGTTTACTTGTAGTAATAATGGACAAGTAATACAATAATGCCCCATAAGCATTTCTAGTCACTTTAATTAATTAAAATAATAAGGTTAAACCTTATTAAATTGTGACACCACTTTAAATCACATTCCCAAGTATTAAAATATGTGGTTATGAAATGTTTCAACATGATCCCATATTTTAATTGGAGAATATTAAATCTTAAGTAGTTTTTCAATGAGTAGAAATTACTTTTCTAAAATAAAATGAATAAGACTATTGCTTTAATCCTTGTGATGATGCTATATCATCTAGTGTAAACCTTTCTGTGCTAAATAGAAGTAGTTAAGTATTGTTTGGTGATTGTGTACTTCGTATTTATTTATAGATGCTAGTACCGACCAAGGATATGAAGAGGAAGGAGACTACTAAGAAGAGGAAGCAGAGGAGAACTTCAACCACTACACTTCTCAAGGCAAGCTAACACTTGCAACTATGCAAGCTAGATAACTTATGAAATGCATTAGGCATGCTTTGATTAGACAACCTTGAGTATACTAAATCCCAGTTTTACTTGCAAGCTTCATTGTTTTATTTCTTTATCAAAGATTTTTATTTATGTTTACTTAGTGACTTGTAAATTTTGGAAAGATATTTGAGGTAGCAAAAAGAGCATAAAACTTGGCTTAAGTTAGGTAGAACTAGATGTCATTCTAAGGAATGAGATTAGACTTAGATAAGTCACACTTGATTATCACCCCTCATTAGTGATTACCCCCAAATTTAGTGGCTAGTGCTAAGCATAAAACTTGATCACTTTAGATGGGAATACTTGTTGAAAAGGATTATGAAAACCTTAGAATGATGAGTCATTCTAATGAAATGTTTTGACATGTGTTGTGAACACTAGATGATTTTGATGATGAAAATGTTGAGGCATGAGCCTTATCCCTTTATAAAGCTGATGGTTGTGTTCAGAGCGATACCATTCCAATTTTACCGTACAACCACAATACACGAATTGGTTAGGGCTTGACTAGAAGTTTATATACCTTAGTATGGGTTCCCTTGCGGCTGAGGTTTGAGCTGAGGCTACCTCGTAATGATTGACCACCTGTACAGTTCCCAAGATGAAAGATGGTCATGGTTGGGAGGCCAAAAACATAGGAGAGGTGCCTATACTAGGGTGTGTAATTGAAAAGTTAAGATTGATTATCCGCATACTGAGTATGGTTATTCAGGATTGTTCCTCATGGATGTATCGAATATTGTGGTGAAAGTGTACCACCTCTACAGAGTGTCAAACTATTCGAATAGCCGCGTCCGCGGTTATGGACAGTTGGAGTGGCCATACTGTTCCGTCGTCAAATGTTTTCAAAATGACTTGTGAAATGAATCATGACTTTGACTTGACCACAACAAGGCTGTGACATGAAATCTAAGTTCCCACTTAGGTGTTATAAAACATTAAACTAGTTTTCTTTACTTATGAACTCAGCTAAAGATAAACCTGGTTTTTGCAAAACAACATACGTAACATCCCAAAATATTGAACTTGGATCATCAAACTCTAAGCATCAAAATTAGGGTTAACAAAAACTTTTCTAAATAAAGTTATGAATGCATGCATATGAGTATGCATTGAATTTGAAATTCTTTTGAACCACCTTGTTTGTGTGTTTCCTTGCTTGTAAAATGTTTCTTAGGTGAAATAAACATCATCTAAAACATTTCCCACACTTTTCCCAAAGACAAGTAAATCAAAACAAATAAAATAAAGGAATGGTCATTTTGACCAATTTAACTCCCATGCCTAATTTGGTTGTCTCAAACTTTCAGAACCTAACAGAAACTTCTCTGGATCTTTGCACCCCTTGATTGTACTCATAACAAAGTATCAAGGCCCACTTTGTGATCATCCAGAAACTTTCAAATGCATAGTTTAAATGACAATTCAAAATTGAATCTTTATCACATGGGAAGATCCCACTTTTTCAAAAACCACTCAAACAAGCTCAACTTTCAAAACCCAAGCATCTGCAGACTCACCAGCACCAATCTAGCACACCCACCAAAATATTTTCAAAATTCAAAACTTGAATTCATGCAGCCATTTCATCAAACACTTGGCAGACACAAATCAAATAAAATCAAAACACTATAGTGTGCAGTGTTTTGAGCCTAACGGGTTCCCTATCTAGCTCACAACCATCTCAGTAGATCATCTAGCAAGATTAACCAAGCAATAGCACCACTGTGAGCTTGCCAATATCATCAATGGTGAACAGCCGAAGCCACCCTTGCCACCCCAGTGTAGACAGCAAGCTAGGAAGGAAACTAGCCACGCCAACCTTGTCTAGGAGATCACCCATGCCTCACCGCCCCCTCTCGACCAACCCTGCCTCGAAGACACTAACCAGAGCACCCAGGAACGCCGCGCCCGTGCCTCTGCCAACCGTGCCGAGCATGCGCCAGAGCGCCACCCTCGACCGAAGCCCACCGACCGCGCGCCGCCCTCACCGCGTGCATACACGATCACCACCGACCCAGGAGACCGCCAGACATCCCCGTTCGCCGCCCCGTGACGCACAGCCACCGCTAGCCGTCGAAGACGCCGCCTCTGCCGCACAGAGCGTCGCGTGTTCCAGACCAAACCACACCGCCCCTACAAACGCATTAAAGCCGTAGAGCATCGCCAGGAGACCACCAAGCGATCGCCACCGTCGGCCATGCCTCTAGCAGCCCGTAGCCATGTCGCCACCGTCGCCCGCCCATGCCGTTCGGTCTCACCGTCGAGACTATAAATAGAGGACTCCCCTGCTCGAATTCATCACACCATTCCACTCCCCTCTCACCCAGAACCACCCCACCTCAGTCCCGGAGCAAGGCGAGCAGTGCATCGCCGGAATTTCACCGGAGCCCGCCGCCTCTGGAGAAGAAGGGCGCCATCGATTTCGTCCACCCCAGGAGCTGCCGCGACCACCCCTGAGTTCGCCGTCGTCGACTTTGTCGTTCGCCCGCCTCGTCGACCCTCGCCTGCACCCCGGTGAGCCCCCAGCAACCCCCACTGGCCGCGCTAGGTTTCTGTCTCGCCGGTGTTGCCCAACATCGACGATGACTCCCAGCCGTTGGATTAGAACCAGATCGAACGTAACACATCGCCCCATACCGCTTCGCACACCCCTGTCTCACTGACGATTGGGGACAGCCACTTAAGCAGCCCGCGGAAGCGCTGCGCTTAGCAGGCCGGCCCGTTAACTTTTCCCGCGCAGCCCAGTTATTTGAATTAAACCTTTTCCATTTAATTTCAAACACACTTCTGTACCCAATTTCAAAAATCAACCCAGGTCGATTCAGTGCACCAAATTGAATGAAACTAATTTTGTTAGAAAGGTCTAGGAGTGCTGAATCCAAGGCCGTTGGATTCAAGTCATTTGGATCTATAGATCACTCATGGTAAAAATAACAAGGCAGAAGCTTTTCTGCATTCAAACATTTTTCAAATTTAAACCATAATAGCTTTTGAGTTGATTCCAACTCTCAAAAATCACATTTAACCATACCATTCAGAATATATAAAAATATATAGGTTTACTTGCAGAAATAATGTTCAAGTAATAAAAGAATGCTACATAGGCATTTCTAGTCACTTTATTTAATTAAAATAAAAGGGTAAAACCTTATTAAATCGTGACACCACTTTAAATCATATTTCCATGGACTAAAATATGTGGTGATGACATGTGTCAACATGATCCCATGTTTGGTTTGGAGAATATTAAATCTTAAGTAATTTTTCAATGAGTAGAAATTACTTTTCTAAAAATAAAAGGAATTAAACCAAGCCTTAATCTTGTAATGTTAGAGATGATGTTAGATCATCTATAGGACCCTTGTGTGTGATGATTGCAAGTAGTTAAGTATTGTTTGGTGATTGTGTACCTTGTATTTATTTATAGACGCTAGTACCGACCAAGGATACGAGGAGGAAGGAGGATTCTACGAAGAAGAAGCCGAGGAGAACTTCAACCACTGCTCTGCTCAAGGCAAGCTAACACTTGCAATTATGAAAGTTAGATAAACTATGCAATGCACTAAGCATGCTTGGTTAGACATATTTGATGATACCCAATCCTAGTTATATTTACAAGCTTTCTATTTTATTTCTTTATCAAAGCTATTACTTGGAGTTTACTTAAGTGACTTGTAGATTCTAGAAAGATATATGTGAAGGTTGCATAAAGAGCATAAAATTTGGCCTAAGCTAGATAATCTTGATGTCATCCTAAGGCATGAGATTGAACTTAGTTAAAACTCCACTAGTTTACCACCCCTCATTAGTGCTTACCCCCACCTGTAGATGCTAGTGCTAAGCATAAAACTTGATCAACTTTAGATGGGCATACTTGGTGGAAAAATGGTTGTTGAAACCTTGGAATGATGGATCATTCTATTGAAATGTTTTGGACATGTGTTTCCGAACACCTGGTGATTTTGGTGATGAAAATGTTGAGGCATGAGCCTTAGCCCTTTTAAAACTGATGGTTTTCTGGATGCGATACCATTCCAATTTTATCGTACAACCATAATACCCGAAGATTGGGTAGCGCTTGACTGGAAAATTATATACCTTAGTATTAGTTCCCTCACGGCCAAGGTCTGAGCTGAGGCTACCTTGTGAAGATTGTCCACCTGTGTAGTACCCAAGATGACAGTTGGTCATGGTTGGGAGGCCAAACTCACAGGAGAGGTGCTTATACTAGGGCGTGTAATTGAAAGGTTAGGATTGATTATCTGCATACTGAGTATGGTGAATTCAGGATTTGTTCCTGACAGATGTATCGAATGTTGTGGTGAAAGTGTACAATCTCTGCAGAGTGTCAAAATATTCGAATAGCCGCGTCCGCGGTTATGGACAGTTGGAGTGGCCATACTGTTCCCCCGTCAGACTTTTCAAAATGACTTGTGAAACAAAGTGAGACTTTGACTTGACCACAACCAGGTTGTGATATGAAATACAAGTTCTCATTTAGGTGTTATTAAACTTCAACTAGCATTCGTTGCTTCTAAACTTAGTAGAGATAAATTTGGCTTTTGCAAAACAACCCTAGAGCCTAGTGTCCTATTATCAAAAACCCCTTTCCCTTGTTAGTATTAGTTTGCGAGTACTTAAAGAGTACTCATTACTTTGTCCCTGGCTATTCTCATGGCCAGACTATGAAGAGGAGTACCTGGAGGATGGACCCCAGGAAGGTTACGACAACTAGGATCATCTCCCATCGTCCGCATTGCCTGTGACCCCGAAGATGGAGCTTCGCCTACGCTACCGTTATTATTACGTATTCCGCTGCTTGATGTTGTATTAAGAACTGGATCATGAGATCCCTATTTGTGTAAGAACTTATGTACGGTTGTAATGGATGATGTACTATGGTATCCAATTCTGTTATGTCTCGCAAAAATGGTAATCCTGGGATTGCGATGTATGGCATAACAGGCATCTGGGATTAAAAGGTGTTGACAACATAGTGCTTAATATTCCTATTCAAACCACTTACTTGTTAGTGATAGTTTGCGAGTACTTAAAGAGTACTAATGGCTTTGTCCCTGGCTATTCTCGTGGCCAGACTATGAGGAGGACTAACAGGATGATGGACAGCAGGAAGTCTACGACAACTAGGATCATCTCCCATCGTCAGCATTGCTTGTGACCCTAAAGATGGCGCTTCGCCCACGTTACCATTATTATATTATTCTACTACGTTGATTATATTAAGACTGGATCATGAGATCCTTTATTTGTAAGAACTTTATTATGGTTTGTAATGGATGATGAACTATGGTACCAATATGTTATGTCTCGCAAAAATGGTAATCCTGGGATTGCGATCTATGGCATAACAGGCATCTAGGATTAAAAATCAGGGTGTTGACACTAATAGACTTAAATGATATTAAAATAATTGGTTTGTTATAACTTGCATAGAATTTATGTTTTAGATTATAACTGTCTACATCTGTTTTAGGAGACCTAAATTTATTCATGATCTTATAGATAGGAATAACATTTAAGGTTTAAGACATATTGTCTTTATGCTTATGATTAGAAATGATACCATTATTTATGGTTAAGTAATAAAGTTGTTCTTTTTTAGAATGGCTTATAAGTAAGTTTGATAATTACAGTTCCTAGGCACTTATTGTTTTAATGTTGTGAAGTGGCAAGATATGCTTTAATAATTGGCTATCGGAAAATATTCCTATAGGCCATTGTGGAAATAAAATGGTTGATCACACAAATGAATAGATATTAGGTTTAATTATAGATTTAAGTTGAATGTTTACCAAGAATTTCCTAGCTTCCATACTTCATAATTCTGGACTCCTAATTAAGGTATTCGTTTCCTAGATATTCTTCTTCTTCATATTCATCATCATGTTATAACATCATGATCTTTACTTCACAAGAATATTCTTACCATTACTTCCTCCTTCTGAATCCATTTGTAAATCCAATGAGCTTGACATGATCTCCCCGTCTAGATCATTTTCATCTTTATAGAACTTCTTATGAACCTAATTCCAATTAAATGATCACCCTCTAATTCATTTATAGTTGCTTCTAACTTCCTTTATATATACTTTCTTTGTCCTTCATTACTAACATTAATCCATTAGATGTATCTACCAAAATATATTTTCCTCAAGTGTCTAATATCCTGTAATGGGAATAACTTAATATTGCTCTGACATTAAATTAATCATACTATCTTATCCTTTACTTGCATCAGTAACTCATATACTAATTTATCATTATACCATTTTGATTTGTCATGACTAACCTAGGATAACATTTCCACACAAGAGTGTAGTTATGTTCTATCCACCAATGTCACTTATAGATGATATAATCCTTCTATTAGTGTCTTGAACATGATAATTATAATCCTTTGATCATTTATGGCTTATAATTCTAGTTGGCTAATAAAGGCTTTATAAATACAATAATATAATTGTATTCTAATTATCTTCTTAGTATGTTTATTTGACTCAGAGATTTATTCATTGAATATACCTACTTGATCCAATAGTACTCCTAGCAACTATCTTCAGAATTCAACCTTATAATCTTCTTGGGTTACCATATATATATATATTTAGGATATCTCTTTTATCTAATCAGGAGTGAATTAACTCCATCAAGTATACTATTATTTGGATACTCTTCAAACACTTCCATTTATAGATGATAACTTAAGCTAGCATTACTACTTACCTAATCTTACTTCTTTCTTTATAAGCTTTAAGTGAATGCTATAATAAGGACAAGAGTTAATAGATCAAGGATTGATAAATCAACAGTCGATCCTTCAACATTGATTAACAACAGATACAAGGATGTGGTTCAATAGATATGATAAAGGTTGTTATGGAAAGAGAGATATATGGTAAATGGTCTTGAATTGATTCCCTTGCAACTCAACAAGTGATAAGGAATTAGTGTTAGAGAACTACCATGTTGTTTCATGGTAGGAATAAATGAGAATTTGAATATTCAATATTTTGGTTATTGGATTCTGGTTACTTGAGTTGTATTCATAACTTGGTATTCTTGAGTTGTGTAGTGAATACTAGGATATAATCTCTAAAAGATCAGGTATCAATCATTAAGTAAGATTTTGTGGTTTAGTTTTACTACATTTGATCTACCCTTAGATAAAATCAGGTTTACCCAAAATAAGATTTTATCAAAGGTCATATTGAAACTTATCACAATCAGCTTGATGATCTACTTCAATTCCATCAAGTTAAGAGAAGCTTTAATCATTTTGACAAGTTTTGATCAAAAGCGCGAAAATTATTTGGATTTTTTGTGCATGAATGCAATGCACACATCTGAGTTCAGCTTATTTCTAAGCTCTAATGCTGGGATGTTATAGGCGCACAACAAATTTTGTGTTTTCTCTCTCCTTTGCTACCTATCATCATCTCTCCACCCCGGGTGATATGTCCATCGTCCACGGAGTGGTGCTGCGTACGTGTGCCTTGGTACGGTGGCTATGTGTCTCTAGCATGTCTGGTAGCCGCGTTGGTGTGGAGTAGGAGGATTACATAGGAAGGAAACCACTTTGGTCCTTGGCGGAAAAACATTTCTGGTTTCGAAATTTTCACTTGGTTCCCAAACATCGAGAGGGAAGGTTATTCAAAAGATCGGCCATTCACAGTACTTCTTATCTTAACTTTATCTTGTCTTATATCTTACAATACTATACCAGTATATATCCTACAGATAACTTTGAACATGGATCGTTGGAGCAATACTAGAAAATCCAAACATTGCTAACCGTTGGATCTTCTTTTCTATTCATAGCATCTAGAAGATTCTATTGATAGCCTTTAGCACAATGAACTCTATTATGCGCAAACCTTAAAACACACTTCATTTCTTAGTTTCAGGGACCTTGTGCTAAATGCATGGACTTGGATGTAATATTAATTTTTATGAGGTCCTTGATGTAACTTGTACTTCCATCGACCATGTTAACTGAAGCACCTTCCTCCTATGGTACCCAACACAGTTAGAAGAAAATACAACCCTCCCAATTATCACACAAAGTGGACCATAGTTTCTTATATAATTCTATTTTCAAGCTTCCTAGCCAATTTCGCACACTTCACTGACTTCTTGCCGATTTAAGGAAATTAGGTCAAACTTGAGCTACAATTAAGAGCGGTAGATTTCTCTTGAATTAAATGTCCTTTCAGAGGTATATGGGTGCTCCTTCTTGTAGTAAACAATACCGACAGTGTGAGTTTCCAACTATCAGGAAAGAACATTCTCAATTTTCCGAGTGATGACGAGATTATTCTTTTTCGCAAAGAAAGTCTGAATAATATGGATTTGAATGCCACAAGCCAAGTTACTAGACATATTAAGTGGACCAACATGTTGTACTTATCTAAGATTTCATATTTTCTGAGTTTTCAAACTTCATCCTACCTAACTCTTCCTACTTGAATGACTTTATGTCGATTTATCAAAATTAGGTCAAATTTGAACTACAAGAAAATTGTAGGTTGCTTTGATAGTTTTTTGATTTTGTTTTGGAGGTAAACATTGGGGGGTTAATTACATATCACAAACCACAACCGTGAGTTTTGACAACAGATTTTTCATCTTGACAATGTAACGAAATTAGGTCAAACTTGAGCTACAAGTAAGCACGTTAGATTTCTCTCAAATTATATGTCATTTTAGAGGTAGATGGGTGCATCTTATTATAGTAAACAATACCGTCGGTGCAAGTTTCCAACTATCAGGAAATAACTATCTCAATTTTCTGAGTGATGACAGATTTTTTTCCGTAAAGAAAGTCTAAAGAATATTGGATCTGAATGCCACAATAAAAGTTTTTAGACCTATATAGTGTTCCTATATGTTGTACTTATTATCCCCATGTTTCATGAGTTTTCAAACTTCGTCCTATGTAACTCTGCCCACTTGAATGACTTATTGGATGTATCAAAATTAGGTCAAATTTCAAGTACAAGTAAATTGTAGGTTGTGTTGCAAGTTTAATGAAAAAAAGCTTTTGGAGGTACTCAACAGGCGCTCAATTTTTATATCAGGTACCATCGAGTGTTTTTTCGACTGGTCCGACTTCTTACCATGCTTTTGGAAGTACAATTAAATTTTAACCCATTTTGAAAAACCATGAAATGAAATAAAGGAAAAAATATTTAAGCATGATGTCCTATCCACTACTAGGAAAACGCAAATCTGTGGCGCACCAAAAAAGGACATCCATAGTGCACTTGCAGTGCGCCATGAGCCACACGGTATGGCTAAGATTTACCTGTAGAGCACTACCTGGTGCGTTATGGGTAAAAATTTACCCGTGGCACACCGCCCAGTGCGCCATGGGTATGTTTTTTGAAAAACAAAAAAAATGCAAAAATCACCCTCATTTTGAATTGCAAAAGTAATCAGGTCCGTGCATTGTCGTCGTCGTGCCGCCTCGCTGGAGCATGGTGGCCGTGTCCGCGGCCACAACCTACCACCGCAGGGAGGTGCGGGAGTCCGTGGCCGTGGCCGGGGCCAACGAGGAGGTGGCGGTCGGAGGAGGAGAAGGTGGTGTCTAGAGGAGGCGGTGGTGGACGGAGGAGGAGGTGGCGGTGGCGGCCGTCGAGAGGAGGAGAAAGATGAGGTGCTGGATGGAGGAGGAGGTGGGGGCGGCAGCCAGAGGAGGAGGTGGTAGTCGGAGAAGGAGGTGGCGGCCATCATTTTCACTAGAAGGAGGACGAGGAGGAGGCCAGAGAGAAAGGAGAAATAGGAGAAGGGGAAGAAGGAAAAGGAAGAGAAGAATAAGGAGAATGAAAAGGGAGGAGAGAGAAAAGGAAAGGGGTAGGTGGCCTGGTGGTGATTCTAATTTCGAATCCCGCCCACTTACTCGTGGCGCACTAGGGGTGGTGGGCCTGGGTAAGTGGCCTCCATTTTTTTCTGCAGGAAAAAACGATCTTTTGATCAGAACTTTTTTACTCTTTTATAATTTTGAAAATCTAAAAAACCGCTAAATGACTAGAGGTGGTTGCGACTGGATGCTATATTAAACGGTCCATCGTTCTCGTCATTTTGCTATATTAAACATTCCATCGTCAGATGTTTTCAAAGTGACTTGTGAAATGAATCATGACATTGACTTGACCACAACAGGGTTTTGACATAAAAGCTAAGTTCCCACTTAGGTGTTATAAAACATTAAACTAGTTTTCTTTAGTTCTGAACTCAGCTAGAGATAAACCTGGCTTTTTGCAAAACAACCTAGAGATTAGTATTCCTATTAAAACCACTTACTTGTTAGTGATAGTTTGCGAGTACTTAAAGAGTACTCATGGCTTTGTCCCTGGCTATTCCCATGGCCAGACTATGAGGAGGACTACCAGGATGATGGACTGCAGGAAGTCTACGACAACTAGGATCATCTCCCATCGTCAGCATTGCCTATGACCCTGAAGATGGAGCTTCGCCCACACTACCATTATTATATTATTCCTCTACGTTGATTGTATTAAGACTGGATCATGAGATCCTTTATTTGTAAGAACTTTATTATGGTTTGTAATGGATGATGAACTATTGTACCAATCTGTTATGTCTCGCAAAAATGGTAATCCTGGGATTGCAATGTATGGTATAACAAGCATCTAGGATTAAAAATCTGGTTGTTGACAAGTTGGTATCAGAGTAATCCTGACCATAGGAGACCCTAGTTAGAATGGATGCTCGAATAAAAAACTTAGTTTCAAAACAAAATAAGTGAGTATTTATGAAAACCTATTCTCATTCTTATCACTTAGATTCTTTCATGAAAATTCATGTCCTTCAAAAATTCTTGCAAACTTACATAAAATTTGACACACTTGATCAATCTACTGACTTACTCATCCTACATTCTTGTAGATGGATGTGAAGTATAGCAAGTTCTATCAGTTGGGCAATGGAGGAGATCTCATCTTTGAGCATGATTTGGACCAACTTTCGGAACTTCTGGAGCGCCGGCACCCCGAGTTCTTCAGAGCCCAGCTCAACGATCAGCAAGGAGGAGAATTGCAATGACTGATTGTTGCAAGTCTCAGAGGGAAGATTGAAGCCCCCACCTCAGAAGGAATCTAGTTCACCTTAAGAGAGTAGAACTGGCTAGATGGACTCGCCAAGGCCATGCATGAAGCTCTTGCCCGTCTGTGTGGGCAAAGCATCAATCAGATCAAGGGCACGTGCTTTGAGTATTACCCAAGGCGTGATGCTATGGGACAACCACTAGAGGTACCACGTCACCCGGGTATGAAGCATCAAGTGGACCATCCCAGCTTCATGATGTATAACAGGTAGAAGGAGTTGGACAATGCCCGCGCCTACATCAACCACAACTATGCCATCGCAGCCAAGAAGGACCAGACCATCGCCATGCTTGCGAAGGATCGCTAGTCACGTCGCCGTCAGCTTGACAAGAATGATCGCATTATTACTCGCCTTTTTCACAAGGTGACAGACTTGGAGGAGACCATCCACAAGAGGGACATGCAGCTTGAGGAAAGGGAGAATGCAGGGGAAGATATCCGTGGATACCCCTACTCCTACCTCAGTGACGATGATGACTTACTGGAGGACCAAGCCATGGACTTCCACACTGATGACGATGACTCCGCCTTCATTGATGATGATGATGAAGCCACCGATTCCGAGGAGTAGTAGCGCTTTAGCACTAGCGTTAGTGAAGTTGTATCTGGTCCCATTGTATCGTAGTTTCACAGAATGGTTCTTAAAACCATCTGTTTCCTTGTTGAGGTGTGTGTTTGTACTGTGTGCTATGAATGAATGAAAAGCAAGTTGCTAGTTGGAAAAAAACCTGAGTCAAGTTTGAAATTTAAAAACTTTTCAAAAATAACCCCCAAACCTTCAAAATTTCCCTCTTGTCTCATGGTCTATCTCAGTCTTCAGATGCCTCGCGGAGGAAGCAGTTCATCCCCGGACCCAATGCTACAAATGTTGGTTTCAGACCGTGAAGCTGAAAGAGCCGAACGTCAAGCCAACTTAGCCAACCTTCAACACACAGCTTAGATGGCCAAAAACAACCAAGGCCATGGAAACCAGGACAACCATGGATCCAAGCTCAAGAACTTTTAGAACACCAATCCACCCATCTTTAGTAAGTCCGAGGAGCCATTAGATGCTGATGACTGGCTGCAGACTATGGAGAACAACTTAGAAGTTGCAGGAGAGGAGGCCAATGAGAAAGTACTATTTCCCACCCATTATATGGCAGGAGATGCAAGAGCTTGGTGGAATAGCATTCGCACCATGAATTTAGGACAGATGATGGCTTGGGATGAATTCAAACTCAAGTTCAGCCACACCCATGTGCCACCAGGTTTGATTATGCGGATTAGAGATGAATTCAAGGAGCGGAAGCAAGGCAGAATAACTGTGGTAGTGTCATATCCCAAAATTTTAAAAATTTTGAAATTTAAAAAAATATACAAACAAAATAAATAAAGAATGAAATTTAGGGGGAAAAGAAAATTTTTTTGCTTCTAATTGGAAACATTAAAACCTTTTGAACTATTACAAAAGTTTTCCCCAAATAAAGGTACTCCTTAAAATGAAAATAGCATTTAACAAAAACCCTAAGATCAAAGCATCAAGATTATCCATATATCTCCTCTACTTCAAAATTTTAATTTGCATGGTTCCCCTTCAAAATATTTTTCACAAAGTTCCTGTATTTGAAAATCTATTTTTAATCTTGAGGAATGTTCTCAACCAAAGACCATCTATACATCTCAACTACTTCATTTACATTTTTTAAACAACCTTTGTTTTGAACCAAAAATAAAAGCAAAGAGTCTCATTTTAAAATAAGCACCATAGCTTCTGTGAGCTATTTTAAGATTTTATAAAATTATCCTCTCATATTTTCAAACTTTAATTCATGGTTATCCATGTAAAGTGGAACTAAATCGAATCAAGTTCAAATAGGGAAAGAATCCAAGTTATTCCAAATATATTGCCTTGCAACTAGGCCAATATCGCACACATTAAATCGTACAATAATTAACTAATTAATAATTGATAAAATTAAATATTTCCAAATATATCAATTTTATGTCCTAAAATGTTGCCCATAAATTTACGAACCCGCAGAAATTTGAATCAATAAATTCGGAGCTCTAAATCAAAAGTTATGAAAGAATTAAGAAATAGGAAAAAATATATAACGAAAAAAAGTGGCCGGCCAGGCCAGCCAAAATGGGACGGCCCAACTAGCCCAATCGGCCACGACGCCACCATGTACTTACACGAACTAGGGAGCACCTTGGTCTTCATTTTATTTGTATCTAATGCTCTTAAATGACCCTCAATTGCCCTCTTAAATTGCACTAAATGCTCCCTAATTCCTCTCCCTCTTTAATATCCTTTAATCCAGCCCCTACCCCCCTCCTATATAAACCCCACTCCAGGAAAGTTCACAAGTTTTCAACTCATCATAGCTCCATTTTCGTCCAAAATTCTCCCCAATCTTCTCCACCCAAATAGACCTTCAAGACGACCTCGGATCGTGGCAGCTTGAAGACGGAAGTTTTTCCCCTCGTCAAGACGGTTCCATTCCCTCTGGTTTCACCTCGTTTCGTTCATCAAGCAGAGAGAAAAACACGGTCAAAGATTCATATCTTAGAAGGTATAATCCGTTTTACGCCCACCTCTTTGCTCCAAACTCAATTTCCTTTGAATAGTAGATAGATCTAGTTGTTATCTACAACTTTCATGTAGAAAGTTTTGCCATCCGAGCAATTTTTTCTGTAGTCAATTCTGACATCATCATGACATCAGCATAGTCAACAGTCAACTCAGTCAGATCGGTCAAAGTCAATTTCAGTCAATTTCCAAGTTTGACTTTTCCAGATTTTAGTACGAACTCGTATAAAAGATTTAAAAGTCCAATAATTATAAATTTGGTATCCCTGAAAAGATGAGATTCTGTAGAACCCATTTCTGCAATAATATTACTTATTATATGTACAGAAATTTGATTTATAAATTAAATGGTTTAATTGGTTATTTTCACCATAAAAATTATATCTTTAGTTTTGTATATCCAAATTTAGCAAATAATATGTCTATGGATTCACAAAAACGAGTAGAACACAGTGGAGCCACAGTTCGGTATTTTTGAGTCTGTTAAAATCACGTTTTATACAGAACCATTTGTGGTGTATTTTGTGAGTATAAAAATTGTTGTGTAAATTATTTTTAAGTGAATCCTTTTGCAGATGGTTGTAAATTGAACCCTCTGTACAGTAAGACCAAAATATAATTTTATTCTATTATAAATAAGACCGTGGAAATTATTTAGTGAGAATGGCCTTTCCAACTGTTAGAAATTGTTGCTAATTGCTACAATTGCACAAATGGTTGCATTTGTAATCTTGAAAATATAAAATGTTCATAAATCACTTAGTAATGTTCAGAACCTTTTTATAAAATGTTGTACAATAAAAATTGCCATCTTGCATGTTTGCATACTTTGCATGATTTTTGTGTTGCCATTAGTGTAGATCTTGTGTATTTTTTGTCTCGGTTGTTTTGCTTGATAAATTATGTTGATTGTCAAGTGTGTTATTGCGAAGAGTGTACCAACACCACCAACTACTAAGGAAAGTGACACTATCATCCAGGTCCTACTATTTTCAATACACTTAGTGGAATTTTTGTAGTATGCATGATATGGCTACTATGTTACTATGCAATGCTATGTCCTATTAGGATATCCTTTATATCTTACCTAGTGGAAACATCATAGTTGTAGTATGCTTAGCCCTGCTATAGACTTGGGGTGGAATACCATGTTATGATTATATGAAGTGTTGGAAAAATATATGTTTTATATAATAAAACAAGTACTCAATGAATCACCTGGGTGGAATGTGGATACTCAATTGTGGATAAGGTGGCAATGAAGAGAACCATGTATATATGGATATCTTTTTGTATGTGCACTAGAAGAAAACCACCCAAGGACTTACACATTGAACATGTTTCTCAATTACATAGTGGAAGACCCTTGCATTGGCACCTATTCAGGTTAACTAGAATTATGTATTGGAAGCATATCCTTACATTGGTGCCTGGTAGACGTGCTAGCATTATGTATTGGGAGGACTTTTATGGAAAGTCTTTGTCACATTCTCGATCTACCGGTACTCCATTTGGTGTGTACTTATCCAGCGACCACTGGTGGCATCAAGACGAGATTGTGTCATGTGGGAAAAGTGTAAACTTCCGCATAAGATCAAATTCTAAGTACTTTGACGTGTCCCCGGTTATGGACAACTCTGAACAACTAAGGCCTGAAGCTATGGAAGATATCGACATTCCAATTTCACAAAGTAAAACTTGATGGTGTAAACAAGGGATTAGAAGCACTTGGAGTTTTCCAAGGAGTTCAGAAAGATTGATTGAAAGATCAAAACTGTCGTGGGACTGACCACGGCTGGTGCTGCAATCGGCAGTGAGTAGTAGAACATGGGGCAAGGGCGGCCAGCCATCTGCGATACGAGATGAGGGCGGAGACACAAGGTTTTACCCAGGTTCGGACCCCCAGAGGGTAAAGACCTACTCCTGCGAGATTGTATTATGGTGAGAGTACAAGGGGGCAAGCTCAACGACTAGGCGGCGAGTCGCTTGGGTGTATGATGGAATGTATCCTCTATGCGTACCCTAGGGGGGTTTATATAGGCTCACCTCGCTAGGGTTTACAGATTACAAACGAATTAGTTAAGGATTCGGAGGGTCTTTGACCTAGTACGACCGGGCCTAGCTAGGCTTCTGGGCTTCCAGCTTCCAATCGCCTGAGTCCTCGCCAAGTCTCGATCCAGTTGCCGTCCTGCAGGCCCACTCGCTGGCGACTTGGGAAAATAGGAAACGTCCTGCTGGGCATACCCCGGTAGGCATATCCCCATCAGTAGTCCTCGAGGCCGTCGTTGATTCATCGCAGGCGTTTGCTGGCAGTCGGAGTATGTGGGTCCAAAGCAGACGCCTAGTCGAATCGGCGGCGGACTCCCGAAAAAAGGAAAGAACTAGTCATTTTAGTCGCAATAGCGGTGACCAATCATACCGCAACTTGGAAAACGGGTCGGAGAGTAGTTAGTCACTGTCATAGTGATCGGGTCGGTGAATCGTCGAGTCGCTGGAGGCAGCGAGTCGAGTAGACGAAGTTGGACCATCAGTTTTGGTCAAACTAGCCGTTGGGAGATCCAACGGTAATATTGGCGTAATTACCGTGTAGTAACGTCTCCCGAAAATGGCGGGTAACAACCGCTATAGAAGGAGAGTGAAGGGCGAACGGGGAAAACGCTTCCCTCACTTCCTCCGATCTCGCGCATCCTTATTTCCCCATTTCGCGCAGCGACCAGAATGATCCAGAGAGTTCCGATCCCACAATACTCCGGCCGATGGCTCCTCCCACCGAACCATGGGGCAGATCCAAGTTCACGAAGGCACTGCTAAAATCATTCGAGGAGGCGGGGATCCTCCGTGCCGGGAGATGGCGCATCCCCACGGCCGGAGAAGTAATTCCGGATCCGCGCAAAGGGGAATTCATCTGCTTCACTAGTCACCTGGAGCGGGGGCTTGGCTTCCCAACCTCCCTCTTCTTTCGGCGTTTCTGCGCTTCTTACGGTATCTAGCCGTCGGATCTGGGTCCACACAGCATTGAGCAGCTCGCCATTTTCATGGCATTCTGCGAGTGATACCTAGGCTGCAGGCCCTGCTTCCCCCTGTGGCAAGATCTATTCCACAGGAGAATCAACCGCTAAGAGACAGGCGGCCCAATGCTAGCCGTGGGCGGCCTGACTTTCCAGCTGAAGTCGAAGGCATCTTTCTTCGATTTGATGCTGACCGCCAAAGCGGCGAACGAGTGGAAGAAGATCTGGTTCTACGTCACCGAGTCAACTCCAGGCGACAAAGTGGCGCTTCCAAGGTAATCCGTCGACCGGCCCGAGCCGCATCGGCTCCAGGTTATCAAACTCCCGCTGGAGCAGCGGATGGTCGTCGACGAGATGCTGCAAACCATTCGCAATTTGAAGAAGAAAGGCCTCCAAAACCATCAACCTCTACAACTTGTGGCTCGGGCGACGGCTCGTGCCCCTGTCCAGCCGTGACCATTACATGTACGAGTATACGGGCAAGGACGACCCGACGAAATCCTGCCTCGTTCAGTGGAGACTCAACGACTACACCCTGGCCCTGAAGAAGATCACCCAGGCGGTGTATCTCGACGCGAAGGCTGGGGTCGCACCTTATACCGCGAGGCGCCCAGCTCCAACGGTAAGCTGTTATTCCCTTTGCACTCGTAGTCGCAGTTTGTGCATTCACGGTTGTGCTAATGTCGTTTGTTTTTGGTGCAGTTGTTTCAAGTGGTGGAAGGGTGGCTTCCGCCCGCAGACGACGACAACTCGAGCTCGTCTGCCCAGGACGGGAGCGAGTCATCGCCCGACAAGGGCAACATTGAGAGTGACGAGGGCGATAACGACAACGATGAGGATGACGACCCCGTGGAGGTTGCTGCCCCCACGGTTCACAAGACTCGCGGGCAGAACGAGCGCGAACTCGAGGCCAGAAAGAGCCTCGAGGCCCATGATGATGACGGTGACGAGCTCCCTGAGCACACCTCACATCGTGAGGCTACGCCGTCGAAGAAGAAGATGCAAGCTCCACCGAAGAAGAAGGTGAAGCCGGCGAAGCCGGCGTCTCCGCCTCGGTCTGCGAGTAGCTCCGACGCCACCAGCTCGGCCGAGGAAACAACGGCGCACGCAGCCGTGGCGACTGGTGCTGCCGTTACAATGGACGAAGTGCCACTGGCGTCGTTGCCACCGCCGTTCGCCCCAGTCACTAGCTTGGGGGCCACTCCAGCCGCAGGTGCCTCGCCGCCAAGGGGGGCTCCCACAATGATTGCCACGGAGGCTCCAGCTGCGGCTTCATCTTCGAAGAAACCATAAGTGTCTTGGGCACACAATGTGTTCGAGACGGGCCTCAGTCGGAAACTGGGGCCAGAATTGGAAAAGCTGACCAGCATCCGCACCGGCCTGCGATTTCTTCCGTTCGCCAAGTGAGTGCTTCTTGATCTTTTACTCGTCTGCTTGCCTCGTGTTTTGATCGGAGAGCTCTATTGACAGAGTTGTTTTGTAGGACTGGAGTTAAGAAGATAGGCCATCCTTCAGTGGCCAAGGTTCCGCCAGTCGCCACAGAGGTGCGAGCTGATCCCTCGCGGAAGAGGAAGGGCGACGAAGTCATTGCTCCCTCCAAAGGCACCAAAAGAACAAAGGGCGACGACGTCGTCACGGTTTCTGAAGAGACGGAAACTGCCCCGAGGGAGCCTCCAACCGTAGCAGACGTAACTCGGAAGGCCATGGAAGAGGCGGGGTCGCAGCATATGGTGCTTGCTGGCTCGACCGATGAGGCCGAGCCGACCTCGAGTGGCATAGTGGCCGCAGTGGCGACATTCCCTCGCTTCATGGAGAAGGCCGCCACGGCGAGTGCCTTAGTGCCGTCGAGCCAGCTTCCTAGGGCCGCCGGCACGGAGGTTGAACAACGTGGTGGCGACACCCCGCTTGTGCTCACATCGGTGGATGCGATGGAACTTCATGGTATGCTAGGTTCTACCATCCAGGTATGTCCAGTCCCCGAGGATCTGGCCACTGAATTTCAGTGGTCGGATTCTAAATTTTCTTTGATGTTATCCAGTCCCCGAGTGCCTAGTCGCTGAATTTCAGCGACTGGGCACTTTGGAATTTCGTTGTCTAGTCCCCAAGTGCCTAGTCGCTGAATTTCAGCGGCTGGGCACTGAGGAATTTCACTGTCCAGTCCCCGAGTGGCTAGTCACTGAATTTCAGCGGCTGGGCACTTAGGAATTGTTTGGTTGTTGACGTTGTAGTTGTTTGCTTACTTGTAACGGTGTTGACCGTTTTGTTCTGGAGACAGAGAGTAGTGCGTCTGAGGTGAAGGAGGCTCGCCAAGGCCTTGTCCCGGTAGGTGACTTGACGGTGGCTCAGTCTGCTTTGAGCATGGCCAAAAAGCAAATTGCCGATCAGGAGTGTGAGATCAAGGAGGCAAAGGCGGAAGCGAATTGCCGATGGGGTTTACCTAGTTTTTTATATGTTGTGTGAACTGTTAGTGAGTTAGGGTCGACTCGCAATGGCTCGGAAAGCCAGTCGCATGGCAACTCCTTGGGGTGCTCTTTACTTGGCCGTTTTCCCGGACGCGAACGGCGTCGGGTTGCTGAGTCCCCGAGCGTGGTACTTAGCTGTTCTAGGCGCAAGCCCGAGGTAGGTGAGGACTAAGCGCGTAATGTTAGGTGCATCACTCCTGCCTGGTCCATTAGATCAGTCGCATGGCGAGTCCTGGGCGCGCTCTCATACTTGGCGTTTTTCCCTAGCCGCTCGTCTTTGGTCTGTTGTCAGTCCCCGAGCGTGGTACTTTGCCGTTCGAGTTGCTGCACCGAGGATGCGGAGGACGTGGTCGCTGTGCGAAGCGAGTGCATTCGTCTTGGCTCGGGGAGCCAGTCGAGATAGGCGACTCCAATGGGGCTCCGATTTAGCTTTTTTCGTGGATGGTACGAGGCCTGAATTTTTCCAGTGCCCTCGTACCGCACTACTTGCCCGTGCTGGTCGCTTTACCAAAGGTTGACTTCCGCGAGTAGCGTAGCGCTGCTATTACGAGTGCGAGTGGCACAAGACATGGAGAGTAGACGCGATTTGCGGTAACCGATCTGTTTTATTTCATAGCGGGTAAGGGGTACATGTCTGGGGTTCTAAGAGTAGAACTTTCGTAGGAGGTTTACATTCCATGGCCGCTTGACGTCGAGTTTTCCGTCGCCTCGGACGTCGGTGAGGTAGTAGGCATCGTTGCCCAGGACTCTCCCGATGGCGAATGGCCCCTCCCAAGGGGGTGAGAGCTTGTGCATGCCTTTCTTGTCCTAGATTAGGCGCAGTAGCAGGTCGCCTTCCTAGAAAGTGCGAGTCCGTACTCGCCGGCTGTAGTAACGGCGGAGCCCTTGCTGGTAGATGGCGGTGCAGGAGAAAGCTAAGTCGCGTGCTTCGTCGAGCTGGTCGACTCCGTCTTGGCGTGCGAGCTTGTTGGCGGCCTCCGTGTAGTTGACCACCCTTGGTGAGTCGTGCTCGAGGTCGGTTGGCATGTTTGCCTCGGCGCCGTAAACCATGAAGAAGGGGGTGAATCCTATCGACCTGTCGACGGAGGTGCGGATGCCCCAGATGACAGAGGGGAGTTCCTCGACCCAGCACCCGGCGGTGCGCTCGAGTGGGACTTGTAGCCGTGGCTTCAGGTCATGGAGGATGCTCTGATTGGCACGTTCCGCCTGGCCATTCGACTCTGGGTGAGCGACTGAGGCGAGGTCGAGTCAAATGTTGTGCTCCTCGCAGAGTCGGCCATGGATCCCTTGGCGAAGTTGGTGCCGTTGTCCGTGATGATGCTGTTTGGGAACCCGTAGCGATAGATGAGCTCATGTAGGAACTTGGTAGCGGTCTTCCCGTCGCACTTGCGGACTGGCTTGGCCTCCACCCATTTTGTGAATTTGTCGACTGCGACTAGGAGGTGGGTGAAGCCAGAGGGGGCCTTCTTGAAGGGTCCTACCATGTCCATGCCCCACAAGGCGAACGGCCAGGTGATGGGGATTGTCTTGAGCGCCGAGCTCGACACGTGTGTCTGGTTGGCGTATTTCTGAGATCCAACGCACTGCTGGACAATGTCGACAGTGTCTGCGTGTGCGGTGAGCCAGTAGAAGCCGTGTCGCATGGCCTTTGCGACCAGAGAGCAGGCGCTGGCGTGGTGTCCGTAGTCACCGGAGTGGATGTCCTGGAGGATTTTGCGTCCTTCAGCGGGTTGGACGCAGCGTTGGAACACGCCGGTCACGCTGCACTTGTGGAGCTCGCTGTTGATGATGACGAAGGATTTGCAGCGGCGTGCTATCATCCGGGCCTCCATTTCATCCGCGGTAGGGTGCCTCCCTCCAGGTAAGCGACGTATGGCGCGGTCCAATTGCTTGGCTCGGCGATTAGTGCGACCAGGGTTGCTTCTGGTTGTAACGGGATTCCGATGTCGATCTCCCTTGGGGGAGAGACAGAGGGCTTGGTGATGGTGTCGAGGAAGACGCCTGCGGGTGGTGCGAGTCGAGCCGAACCGATGCGAGAGAGTGCGTCGGCCTCCTCATTCTTCCGCCTGTCAATCCACTCGACGGAGTAGCCTGCGAAGTGTCCTCCCAGCTGGTCCACTGCTTGGCGGTATGCCGCCATGATCGGGGAGATGGCGTCGCAGGTGCCGGCGACTTGCCCGGCGATGAGGTCGGAGTCTTCGTAGCAGCGCAGGCGATTGATGTTCATCTCCTTGGCTGCTCGCATGCCATGGAGTAGCGCCCCGTACTCGGCCATGTTGTTGGTGCAGGGGGTGAAGTCGAGGTAGATGACGTAGCGGAGTTGTCGCCCTTCGGAGATGTCAGCACGATCCCCGCTCCTGCACCGTCTGCATTCTTGGAGCCTTCGAAGTGTAGGCTCTAGTAATGGAGGTATGGCAGCTTCTCCGGCTGTTGGGCCTCCTCCCAACCGGCGAGGAAGTCTGCGAGAGCCTGCGACTTGATCGCCTTGCGCGGCTCATACTTGATGTTGTGGACGCCGATCTCGATGGCCCACTTGGTGACTCGCCCTATCGTCTCGCGGTTGCGGATGATGTCCTGCAACGGTGCTGAGGAGACGACCGTTATTGGGTGCTCCTGGAAGTAGTGCGGCAGTCACCGCTGTGCTCTGAAGACCGCGTATACTAATTTCTGGTACTGCGGGTAGCGCTGAAGCGACTCGGTAAGGAATTCGCTGATGTAGTATACGGGTCGCTGCACCGGGCGTTCCTTCCCTTCCTCTGGTCGTTCGACGACCATGACAGCGCTGACGACGCGCTCGGAAGCCGCGACGTAGACCAGCATGGGCTCCTTGTCGACGGGGCAGCGAGTAGCGGTGCTGCGAGTAGCACCTCCTTGAGAGCGTGGAGCGCGTCGTCTGCCTCCTTGTCCCACTGGAAGGTGGGGTTCTTGCGCATTAGGCGATAGAGGGGAATCGCCTTCTCGCCTAACCGGGGGATGAAGCGACTGAGAGTCGCGACTCGCCCAGCCAGCTTCTAGACGTCGCTTAGGCACTCGGGTCTGCTGAGTCGGGCGACCGTGTTGATCTTGGCGGGGTTCCCCTCGATCCCGCGCTTGGAGACGACGTATCCTAGTAGCTGTCCAGTAGGTACACTGAAGGTGCACTTTCCTGGGTTTAGCTTTATCTTGTACCTTTGTAGGTTGGCAAAGGTTTCTGCCAGGTCGGCGAGTAGATCGCCCTGGCGAGTGGATTTCACCACCACGCCATCGATGTAGACGTGGATATTGCGGCCAATTTGGCTCGCGAGGCACTCCTGCATGCACCTCTGGTAGGTCGCCCCGGCGTTTTTGAGGTCGAAGGTCATGGAAGTGTAGGAGAAGGCTCCAAATGGCATGATAAACGCCGTCTTTTCTTCGTCCTCGACGGCCATTTTGATCTGGTTCTACCCAAAGTAGGCGTCGAGGAAGCATAGCGCCTCCTAGCCCGCAGTGGAATCGATGATTTGGTCGATCCGCGGGAGGACGAATTGCTCCTTCAGGCAGGCGCTGTTTAAATTTGTGTAATCGATACACATTTTCCAGGTCCCGTTTTTCTTCTCCACCAGGACTAGGTTTGCCAGCCACTTGGAGTATTTGATTGGCTGAATGAAGCCTGCATCGAGTAGACGCTGCACCTCCTCGGCGATGGCTCGTCGGCTCTCTTCGTTGAAGGGCCGCAGCGACTGCTTCACAGGTCACACTTTGGGGTCGGCGTTGAGTTTGTGCTCAACGAGTTCCCTCGAGACACCAGGCATGTCGGATGAACTCGATGAGCGCGCCTTCCTATGCTGGGCTCATGCCTGTCCCGATCGTCACCGTCTGGCTGGAGTCGCCTAGGACCAACTCGACGGTGTGGGTGTGTGTCGTTGCCTCGAAGACGGTGGAGTTGCCACCCTCCGAATTGGGCTTCTTGAGTATGGTGGGGTCGTCGTTGTTGACCCCGCTCGCGTACTTGGCGAGCTCCTCGGCGTGGTTGGCCTCCACCGTGATGACGACGTTAGCGAGTTCGGCGCCTTTGGCCTCGCATTCTACGGCCATGTCGAGGTCGCCATGGACAGTGATGATGCCGCATGGCCAAGGTAGCTTCATCGCGTTGTACGCGTAGTGGGGCGCTGCCATGAATTTGGCGAACGCCTGGCGCCCCAGGACGCAGTGGTAGGGGCTGTTGAATGGCACCAGCTCGAAGACGATCTGCTCGGTGTGGAAGTTTGCTGGTGTGTCGAAGGTGACTGGCAGCATCACCTTGCCGATCGGGTACGCCTTCCGACCGGGGACGTTGTCGTGGAAGGTGGTGTAGGTCGTCTCGGTCATCGACTGCGGGAGCCGCAGTCGCCTGAATGTGTCCAGATACAGGATGTTGATGGAGCTGCCACCGTCCATCAGCGTTTTGGGGAGACAGTAGTCTCCCACCTTGGGCTTGACCACTAGGGCGACTCGGCCTAGATATTCGATCCGTGGCGAGTGGTCCTCGCGGCTCCAGGTGATTGGTTGCTTAGACCAGTTGAGGAACTAGGGGATGTCAATCTGGGACACCGCGTTGACGGCGACGGCGCGGGCGATGACCTTCTTCTCGCGCTTCATGTTGAAGCCTGTGAAGGTGTGGAGCGAGATGGCGACGCTGTCAAACTTTACGCCATTTGGCGGGTTGTTGTCGGGGTCTTCCCGCGCGTCGTGCCTTCTCGATCTCCTTGAGAGAGTGGCAGTCGGCGGTCGTGTGCGTGGCGGGCTTTCCTTCCCTGCTATGAAACACACAGGGTTAGTTGAGGAGAGCCGTGGGATCGAACCTCGGCTTTGCCTTATAGTTGCCACCATCGCGGCGCTGGCCTCCGTCGCGGCGTAAGCTCTTGGGTTCGCGCTGCGCGTATCCGGTGTTGGCGACGAAGTCGACTCGCCCATCACCACGGAGTTTGCCGGTGAGGCGAGTGTTGCTGTAGCACAGCTCGGGTCGCCTTCTGTTGTTATGGCCGCTCGTGCGGCGATTTCCTCCCGACTCGTCGTCGGTTTCTTGGTTTGGGTCCTCCTCCGCGTACCTCTTTGCGATATCAAGGAGGTCCGGTATGTTGTCGAGTGTTCTATACAGTCGCTTGATCTTGGCAACCAGGGGTCGTAGCAGCACGAGGTATTGAAGTAGTGGATCGCGGTGTCCGGGTGGATTCCGGCCGCGTTGTACCACAGGTCTTGCCACCGTTGGACCCAACTGCGGGTCGACTCGCGGGGTCCCTGGACGCATCGCTCCAGGTCCTCGATGGTGGTGGCGCGGGTGTATGAACCCTCGAAGTTCTTGACGAAGGCGTCGCGCATTTCCTCCCAGGAGTCGATGCTATCCGCAGGGAGGGTGTTAATCCACTGCCTGCATGCTCCCTCCATCATTAGGGGAAGGTAGCGGACGGCGAGTAGGTCGGTGTGGCCGGCGGTCCCCATCGCCATGAGGTAAGTGTCCAGCCACATGGACGGATCGTACGAGGGGTTGTACTTCTCGATCTCCTTCGGCACTTTGAAGTTCGCCGGGTATCTTTCACCTCGGATCATGGATCCGAAGCACTGGGGTCCGACTCGACTCAGCGATCCCCTTAGTTCGCCGTCGCGGCGGTTGGTGAGGGTATGCCTCAGGTCTTCAGGCTGGGTGCGTGCGTCGACCTGCTGCCCGTTGGCGGCGACAAAGTTTTTCGCCGGCCGTGGGTCGTTGGTGGAGAGTGCCGCGTTCACAGGTCGGTGTTGGAGATGCAGGTGCTCGGGTCGTGGGCAGTTGAGGGTATTCGCCGCCATTGGGCGGACGCTCGAGGCCACCCTGCTGCCTGATGAACGCGAGTACATCCGACCCTGTGAGTCGGCGCCCGCGTTTTGTTGCTCAACTGCTTTGGCGAGCAGAGCCTTGGCGTACTGGATCTGCAGGGCGCCTTCCCCGGTGACTTGGATGTTGTCGACTACTGCTCGGCTCGCGACTACGTTGTCCATTGGGGTTGCGAATAGCGGGAGGCCGTTCGCATCTCGCTCCCGTGAGGAGACCACGATCCTTGGTTTGTCCCTGGGGGGCGCGCGGTTGGGTGGTGGTGGGGCGCCGTTGGCCGTCGCCTCTGGTGTGGGTCGAGCGCTTCCTCCTGGCGGCACATTCTCGCAGATCGCACGCTCGGCCACGCCAGCCAGGTCATTTTCATCGTCGAAGTTCAGGGCGCACCCCTGAACGGTAGGGTTCAGGCGCGACCTGATTCGGAGTTGGTGATAGCGCGACAGCTCCTACGCTGTCACCTGCTCGAGGCGAAATTTTTTGCGCTCGCCTTGTTCCTTGCGGACTGCCTCCGTCAGCCGCAGGCGGAGTTCCTCGACCTCCGTTTCCATCGTGTTTGGTGGGATCGGCGTGGAGAAGGGGTCTTCCGAGGGCTCGGCGCCAGTCGTCATGTAGGTCGCGGCGTGGCGACCAGTTCCGTCGTGGAGGTCGGCGGAGTTCTCCGACCCGGAGTCGAAGTCGAAGATCCCAAGGATGGAGGGGTCCTTGAAGTCTCCGAGGTTGGAGACCTTGGCGATGGAGCCCGCGGGCGATGTGGCGACGATGGATCCGGCGGCCGACGCCGGGGTCACCGAATCGGCGTCGTCGTTGAGGGCCGCATCGTCCGCGGCCGCAGTGGTTTTGTCCATGTTGCTGTGGGCCGAGTCATACTCGGAGGCCAGGCGGTCAATCGTGCGTACCTGGCTCTCAGAGAGCCGGTCACGTGGCGGTGACTCGCGGATGCGAGCTGAGTCCTCCGAGATGATAACGTCGGTGAGACCGACGAAGAGGCTGATCGCGCCGACCGGCAGAATCACGATATGTGTGACGGGTCGTGCCGCCGGGAGGTAGCTGCTCGGCAAGATCTAGAGCATATCGCCGATCGCGATCATGCGGCTGGTGGCGATCGACTCGTTGATGGGCAGATTGGATCTCGCCGCAGAACACCGGCCTGACCGTCCAGGCCCCACGGTGGGCGCCACTGTCGTGGGAATGACCATGGCAGATGCTGCAATCGGCAGCGAGCAGTAGAACATGGGGCAAGGGCGTCTAGCCATCTGCGGTGCGAGATGAGGGCGGTGACACAAGGTTTTACCCAGGTTCGGCCCCCCGGAGGGTAAATACCTACTCCTGCTAGAATGTATTATGGTGAGAGTACACGGGGGCGAGCTCGACGACTAGGCGGCGAGTCGCTTGGGTGTATGATGGAAAGTATCCTCTATGCGTACCCTAGGGAGGTTTATATACGCTCACCTCGCTAGGGTTTACAGATTACAACCGAATTAGTTAAGGATTCGGAGGGTCTTTGACCTAGTCCGACTGGGCCTAGCTACGCTTCTGGGCTTCCAGCTTCCAGTCGCCTGTGTCCTCGCCAAGTCTCGATCCAGTCGCCGTCCTGCAGGCCCACTCGCTGGCGACATGGGCCAATAGGAAACGTCCTGCTGGGCATACCCCGGTAGGCATATCCCCATCAAAAACTATTTTGAAAAGATAGGATAAAACCATATTGCTTTCTGCAAATGAGCCTAAACTCTACTTAGCCAAATATGCATATATTGATAGGACCCAACTTATTTCCACATACTAGTGAAACTTGCAAATACAATTCAAATGTATTGACCCTTGTGGCTGTAACTTATTAAGTTACAGGTTTGTTTGATGTTAGTGAAGTGTGTTAAATAGGATTACAAGTCTACAACCAACATGATAGCCTGTGGCACTTTGAAGATGAATTACTCCATGCTATATAGTTATTTCTGCTGCATTGTAATGAGATAGCCAAATGAGCTGTGTAAGATGTAATGAATTATTTTATTCCTGGTTATAAAGTTGTATTATGAACTTTGTTTCTTGATATTACATCTTAAACTGTGTATGCTAGCTATTAATCCAGGGACTAGCATTGTAAACACATGGATCTCTACCTTATCAGGTTGGGACCTCTACAGATAGAGTACCATGACAGATTCCTATCTCTGTCTAGGTATGCCCCTGATGAGATTAGCACTAAGGCCAAGAAGAAGGAGAGATTCCTGAACGTTCTGCATGATGAGATGCAGACAGCGTTAGTCAATATCCCATTTGCTGACCTTGAAGCCTTAGTGGATTCTGCAGTCCTGATGGAAGGCAAGATCAATCAAGCTAATGAGAATCGCAAGCGTAGAATGATGCATCAACCAGGAACCCACCTTACCCCAAAATATCGCCTCAACCCGTCTGTAGGATATGCCCGAAGAAAAAATAGACCCCCAATGACCCATCCAACATATACCAACCGTGGAGGAGGAAACCCAAGGCCCGGAGGAAACCACAATAACAACCCTGGCAACTCCAGGAATTTCAATCGTGCACCGCCCAATGTCAAAAACCCCACCAACACCAATACTGCCAGGAGGACTGGAACCAATGTCATGCATGTTGCAGGAAAGGACAAGTCTCAAGTGACTTGTTATGAATGCAGAACCAAGGGTTACTACTCCAATGAGTGCCCCAAGAAGCTTGCAGCAGCCCCAAATGTGAATGCCCTAGCCCAGCAGCAGCGTCGTATTCAGCCTGGAAGGAGATTTGCCCCAGGGAACTCTCTTAACCGCAACGGCCGTCTGTTTCACATGAATGCTGAAGAAGCCCAAGAAGCGCCAGATGTCGTGCTGGGTATGTTTTCTGTTAACTCAGTACTTGCAAGAGTGTTGTTTGATTCTGGATCATCACACTCGTTTGTTACAGAACAATTTGCATTCACTAGTAAGATTCAACCAACAAAATTGAAGCATGTTATGATAGTTCAAATACCTGGTTCAACCACCAAAGCTAGACAAATTTGCAAGGCCGTAGCTATCAGAATCCATGGCATAGATTTTTATGCTAACCTAATAGTACTTGGAACCAAAGGTTTGGAAGTAGTACTAGGAATTGATTGGATGTCAAAACATAAAGGATTAATCGATTGTGCCAAGAAAGCCATAACCATGATCAATACCACTGGAGTATCAGTAGAACATGTATCTGAAACCTTGCCCCATCAATTCAAGTGCAACAAGAGTCTAGCCCAACCAACCATTGACCAAGTCAGAGTAGTCTACAAATACCCCGATGTATTTCTAGATGTATTGCCCGATATGCCCCCAGATCGGTATATCGAGTTTATCATTGAACTAATCCCTGGAACACGACCCATATCCCATAGACCTTATAGTGTGAACCCGTCTGAATTAATGGAGCTGAAGAAGAAACTGGATGCTATGCTGGAGATAGGATTGATTCAACCAAGTGCGTCGCCATGGAGATCACATGTCTTGTTTTTGGATCAGAAAGATGTAGGTAACCATCTGTGCACGGATTATCGGAAGTTGAATGATGTCACCATTAAGAAAAAATACCCACTACCAAAGATAGAAGATCTGTTTGACCAGTTGACCGGTGCCAAAGTGTTTTCTAAGATTGATCTTAGAACTGGTTATCACCAACTCAAGATTCGTGCAGAAGATATTCGAAAGACTGCCTTCACCACCAGATATGGATTGTGTGAGTACAATGTCATGTCTTTTGGATTAACCAATGCCCTCGCTTATTTCATGAACCTCATGAATAAGATTTTTATGGACTTCCTGGATAAGTTTATCGTTGTTTTCATTGATGACATTCTGATCTATTCCAAATCAGAAGAAGAACATGAGCTACACCTGAGGACCATCCTTGGAACCCTTAGGGAGCATCAGTTGTATGCCAAGTTTAGCAAATGTGAGTTCTGGTTACAAGAAGTAGGATTCCCCGGAAATATAGTGTAGGCAGAAGGAATTGTTGTTGACCCTGCCAAGGTTAAGGATGTTGAAGAATGTCAAGCCCCAACCACTCAAACCCAAGTTCGTGCATTCCTCGGATTAGCGGGATATTACCGCAAGTTCGTAGAACGATTTTCGAGCATCGCAAGACCCATGACCCAATTGTTGAACAAATATAAGAAGTTTGAATGGACGGAAAAATGTGAAGCAAGTTTTCAAGAACTTAAGAAGAGATTGATCTCAGCCCCAATCTTGATCATGCTGGATATTACGAAGCCTTTTTATGTGTTCTGTGACGCATACAAGATCGGTCTCGGATGTGTGCTAATGCAAGAAGGCAAAGTCATATCTTATCTATCCCAACAACTGAAGCAACATGAGCAGAATTACCCTACCCATGACCTTGAACTAGTAGCCGGAGTTTTAGCCTTGAAGACATGGCGGCATTACCTCATGGATAACCGTTGTGAAATTTACTCAGGTCACCAGAGTCTGAAGTATATTTTAACCTAGAAGGAGCTGAATATGAGGAAAAGGAGATGGTAGAGCTAATCAAGGACTATGATCTGGACATTCACTATCACCCCAGTAATGCCAATGTGGTAGTAGATTGTCGTGTCGCTTGAATTCCATGATTCCGAAGGAGCAACCAAGTTTGCACAAGGAGTTGGAAGATTTCAGAATGCAGCTGGTTAGTGAAGGATTTTTGGCTAGCATAGAACTTGAACCCACTTTGATCAGTCAAATCAAGGAGGCACAAAAAGGAAATGCTAGTATCGACGGAATCAAACATCGTATCGGTACAGGGAAAGTACCTGGATTCACCGAAGACGAAGAAGGAGTTTTGTGGTATAAAGTACGTATCCATGTGCAAGCTGATTAAGAAATGAAGGAAGCTATTTTGATTGATGCCCATGATATTCTTTATTCTATACACCCCGGAGGAACCAAGATGTAATAGGATTTGAAGGAGCAATTTTGGTGTCATAAGATGAAGAGAGAAATCGGAAGCTATATAGCCAAGTGTGATATCAATTAGAGAGTCAAGGCGGGACATCGGAGACCCGAAGGACTGTTGCAACCATTGCAAATTCCGGAATGGAAATGCGATTCAGTTGGAATGGATTTGATCACCGGTTTACCTACATCTAGTAGGGGAAATGACTCTATTTGGGTTATAGTAGATAAATTGTCCAAAGTCGCTCATTTCTTACCAGTCAATACCACTTACCAGAGTTTGAAGCTAGCAGAGTTGTACATTGCTAGAATAGTTAGTATGCATGGAGTCCCCAAGAACATTGTGTCGGATCGAGGAACTCAGTTTACCTCGAGGTTTTGGAAGAAAGTCCAAGAAGGATTAGGTACCCGGCTGGATTTTAGCACAACTTATCACCCTCAGACTGATGGACAAACGGAGCGAGTAAAACAAATACTCAAAGATATGTTGAGAGATTGTGTGTTAGAATATGTATCTAAATGGGAAGACTGTCTGCCGTTTGCAGAATTTTCATACAACAACATTTACCAATCCAGTTTGCAAATGCCCCCCTTTGAATTCATGTATAGAAGGAAGTGTCATACCCCTTTGAATTGGTTGGAAGTTGGAGAGAGTCAGATTTTCGGACTCGACATCCTACAAGAAGATAAAGAGAAAGTTCACAAGATCCGTGAGCACCTTAACACCGCCCAATCCAGAAAAAAGAGTTCTGCCGACAAGAGACGTCGAGACCTAGCCTTTAATATCGGAGATTTTGTGTATCTCAAAGTATCACCCTTGAAGGGAATGCAACATTTCCAACTGAAAGGAGTAGCCCCCAGATATATCGGACCCTTCAAGATTTTGAATCATCGAGGAGAAGTATCATATCAATTGGAACTACCAGAGGAGATGTCTGCCATGCATAATGTGTTTCATATCTCGTTACTTCGCAAATTCCTAGAAGTCCCGGAGAAGACCGAAGTTTTCAAGACTATTGATCACCAGACCATAGAGATCAACGATGACCTGACATATCCCGAAGTACCCATTCGTATTTTGCGAGAATTCTTCAGAACCACCAGGACCCGGAGTATCAAGTTTCTCAAGATCTACTGGAGTAACCATACTGAAGAAGAAGCTACCTAGGACCGAGAAGACTACATTAGGATGGAGTTTCCAGATCTCTTTAAATCCTAGTTATCTTTTTTCTCAAATCTCGAGATGAGATTTTGTTTAAGGGGGAAAGCTTTGTAACATCCCAAAAATATTAATCAAGATTATCAACTTCCAATCACCCAAATTTAGGGTTAACAAAAACTTTTGTTATTAAAATCAATATGAATGCATGTGTGTGTGATGAATGCATGATGCTTGTATTGACATTATTAATTGCTATGAATGGCAAGGATTGGTTTAAAGATGGAAACAGCATCATATGAATAACTTCTAAGCATAATCAAATCAATAGAAATTCAAATAGAAACAAAATGAGCTAATGGTCATTTTTGCCAACCTTGTTCACTAGACCACTTTGAGTGTTTCTAGTCCAAGATTTCGAACAGAAAAAATCCAATTATTTTCACCCCTTGCTAGACCAAGTAAAAGTGAACCCAAGCCCACCTTGCAAACCCACAGAAACATTTGGAAACCCTATTCAAATGACATTAAAAATTGAATCTAGTTCATATGGTAAGATCACCATTTCTCAAAACCCAACCAAACCAGTTCACCTTGAAAAATCCAAACAACTAGATAGTACCTAGTGTGTGACCAATGCACCCGCCAAAATTCATCCAAAAATTCAAATATAAATCTCTTGCGGCCGTTTCATCAAAAACCTAGAGACACAAAACAAACTTGGCCAAACTTCACTGTTTTGAGCAGTGATCACCCAAAACCTTGTCTCCCCTTGATCATCCTTGTCTCCCCCAATGATAACCATCGCATTAAACCAACTTAGACCCTACCCATTGCACCATGACGTGCATGCCTGAGCCACCCCTTGACAGCCGACCATGACAAGCTAGCTAGAGCCATCACCGCGCCTAGCCACCATGACCAGGAGGCAGGCCACAATCCACTGCCACCCCTTGTCCAGCCCTCATGCCTTGCCAAGCCATGCACCACAGCAAACACGGCCATGCCCAGTTCATCCATGCCATGTCCAGAGCGTTCCAGCTCGCTAATACGTCGGAAACGTATCTATAATTTTTGATGCTCCATGTTTGTTTAATATCTACTTTGCTTTCCTTTGTCTACACTTTGAGGTGCTTTTTACATGTTTTCTGGTACTAACCTATTAACAAGTTGCCACAGTGCCAGTTGCCTGTTTTCTGCTGTTTTTGGTTCCAGAAAAGCTAGTAAGGAAATATTGTCGGAATTGGACGGGACAAACATCAAAGTCAATAACTTTCCATGGGGAACACGAAGTCCATAGGGGAGACGGAGAGGCGTTCCAGGGCATCCACACCCCCCTAGGCGTGGGTGGGCCCTGCCCCGCGCCTAGGAAGGGTGTGGGGCCCCTGGCCACCGCCTTGGCCTCCCCCTTTGCCTATAAGAAGCCCCCGGTGCATGATTTAATTAATCATTTATATTAGGAATTTTGTCTTCATTCAAATAAAATTGAATATGGTTAAAAGCCCATATAATTTTATTTGAATAATCTTTATTCCTTTATTTTTATTTGGATTATCTTTATTCCATTTTCTTATGGATTTGGCCAAGATTTAATTTGACTTTTAAATATTTCTTATTTAATTATTTCTTTCTTTATCTTATAAAATCCATATTTTTTTATTTATAGTTCCAAAATTGGTGATTCCAATTTGTATAATTTTATTTAATATTTGTTTATCTTTTTAAATCCTTTTATGATTACTTTGATCACAATTTGGTATTGATTTTAGCTAGGAGCTTTATTAGCTTTGGAAATTTGTTTCTTTTATCTTATTAAATTCATAAGTTTTTATCCATGGCTCCAAATTGAATGAAATCAATTCTCATGGTTTTATAATATTTTTGTTTTATTTTTGATCATTTTAGAAATGGTTGTTGCTAAATTTTATTAGAATAAATCCATAGTCTTTGGGTGATCTTGAATGATGATTTCTCTCATTAGGGTTTTAGGGTTTTTGGTTTTCTTTTCCAAGTGCTTTAAATTGAAGATTCTTTCCATGCAAGGATGCATTTGATTCTTTGAATATTTGTTTGTTGCTTTCTTATTCAAAATTTGTTCAAGTAAGGTTTGATGTTTCCATTTAGAAGCAAAAAGTTTCTTTTCACCCTAAATACAACAATTGTTTATTTTGTTTATTTATTTTTCACATTTCAAAATTTGGAGAATTTCAGGATGTTACAGCACCCTCTCCCCTCGCGCATCGGCCCGGCTAATCTCTCCCTCGTCCATAGCGTGGCGCTACACACATTTGACTTGGTATGGCGTCTCTATCTCTTTTTCTTTTCTTTTTTAAGAGGGCGGCTCTGTTTCTCTGGCGTTTTCGGCAGCCGCGTTGGTGTTGAGTAGGAGGAGGAGTACATATGATGGAAATAACTTTGGTCCTTGGCGAAAAAATTCAAACTTTTCCAATTTCGAAATTTTCACTTGGTTCCCAAACATCTCGGGAGGGAAGGTTATTCAAAAGATCGGCAATTCGCAGTAGTACTTCTTATCTTATCTTTATCTTTTCTTTTCTCTTAGAATACTGTAACACTATAGTATAGTGTACGGATAACTTTGAACATTGACCATTGGATCAAGAGTGGAAAATCCAAACATTGCTAACCATTTGATCTTCTTTTACATTCTTAGCATCTAAAAGATTCTATTAATATACTTTAGCACAATGAATGAACTCTAGTATGCCCAAACCTGAAAACACACTTTATTTCTTAGTTCCAGGGACCTTGTGCTAATTGCATGGATTTGGATATAATTTTCATTTTTATGAGGTCCTCGATGTAACTTGTACTTCCATCGACCGTGTTAAATGAAGCACCTCGCTACTACGGGGCCTACCATAGTTAGAAAAATGAAACAACCCCAATTATCACACAAAGTTGACCACGGTTTCTTATTAAAATCATTTTCAAGCATATCCAGGCTAACTTCGCACACTTCACTAACTTCTTGCCGATTTAACAAAATTAGGTCAAACTTGAGCTAAAGTAAGTGAGGTAGATTTCTCTCGAATAAAATGTCTTTTTGGAGGTAGAAGGGTGCATATTCTTTTCATTAACAATGCCGTCAGTGTGAGTTTCCAACTATCAGGAAATAACATTCTAAATTTCTCGAGTAATGACAAGATTTTTCTTTTTCGTAAATAAAGTCTGAAGAATATGGATCTAAATTCCACAGGCCAAGCTTCTAAACATATTAAGTGGACCAACATGTTTGACTTACGATTCCTATGTTTAATTTTATGAGTTTTGAAACTCCGTCCTATCTAACTCCGTCCCACTTGAATAAATTTATGCCAATTTATCGAAATTAGGTCAAATTTTACTACAAGAAAATTGTAGGCTTGGTTTGAAAGTTTTGTGATTTTTTGAGGTAACCATCAGGGGGAATTTAATATATCACAAATCACACCGAGATTTTTGACACCAGGTTCAAATTCTTGCTAAAATTTTGCAACTTGACAATTTAACGCAATTAGGTCAAACTCGAGCTACCAGTAAGCGCTATAGATTGTGCTTGAATTACTAATTCTCTTTTCGAAGTTAGATGGGTGCATCTTATTTTTAGTAAACAATGCCATGGGTGTGAGTATCCAACTATTAGGAAAGAACATTCTTAATTTTCAAGGTGATGACGAGATTGTTCCTTTATATAAAGAAAGTTTGACAAATATGAACCTGAATGCCACAAGCAGACCTTTCAAATATTTTTAGTGGACCGACATGTTGTACTTACGATCCCCATGTTATATGATTTTTCAAACTTCGGCCTAGCTAACTCTACCCACTTGAATGACTTTATGCCGATTTATCAAAATTAGGTCAATCTTGAACTAAAGTAAAATAGTAGCTTGCTTTGAAAGTTTTGCAATTTTTTTAAGGTAACTATCAGAGGGGTCATTTAGTATATCGCGAATCACCACCGAGAGTTATGAAAACAGGTTCACCTTCTTGCTAAGATTTTTCATCTTGACAACTTAACGGAATTAGGTCAAACATTAGTTACGAGTAAGAACGATAGATAACTTTTGAATTAATTGTCTTTTTGATGGTAGATGGGTGCATTTTCTTTTACTAAAATATGCTATCGGTGTGAGTTTCCAACTATCAAGAAAGAACATTCTCAATTTTCCGAGTGATGATGAGATTGTTCCTTTCTGTAAAGAAAGTCCGAAGAATACTGGATCTGAATATGCCACAAGCAAAGTTTACATACATATATATTGGGCCGACACTTTGTACTAGTTATCATTCCCATGCTTCATGATTCTTCAAACTTTCTCCTTGCTAACTCTTTCAACTTGAATGACTTTATGCCAATTTATTGAAATTAGTTCAAATTTGAACTACAGAAAAATTGTAGGTTGCTTTGAAAGTTATGTGATTTTTTTGGAGGTAACCATCGGAGAGTAATTTAAAATATCACAAACCACCACTAAGAGTTTTGATAACAGGTTCAACTTCTTCCTAAGATTTTGCATCTTGACAATTTAACAAAATTAGGTCAAACCTGAGCTACTAGTAACTGATGTAGATTGATCTTTAATTAAATGTCTTTTCGTACATAGATGGGTGCATCTTATTCTAGTAAACAATGTTGTTGGTGTGAGTTTCCAGCTATCTGGAAAGAACATTCTTAATTTCCCGAGTAATGACGAGATTATTCTTTTTCGTAAAGAGAGTCCAAAGAATATAGATCTGAATGCCACAAGCAAAGCTTCTAGACATATTAAGTGGACCAACATTTTTCACTTACAATTCCTATGTTTAATTTCATGAGTTTTTGAACTTTGTCCTAGCTAAGTCTACCCACTTGAATGCCTTTATGCCGACTTATCGAAATTTGGTCAAATTTGAACTACAAGAATATTTCAGGTTTGGTTTGAAAGTTTTGCCGGTTTTTTGGTAACCATCAGGGGAAGGGGGTATTTAATATATCATAAACCACCACCGAGAATTTTGACACCAGGTTAAACTTCTTGGTAAAATTTTGCATCTTGACAATTTAACGAAATTATGTCAAACTCGAGCTACCAGTAAGCGATATAGATTTCTACTGAATTACTAATTCTCTTTTCGAATGTAGATGGGTGCATCTTATTTTTAGTAAACAATGCCATCGGGTGAGTATCCAACTATCAGGAAAGAACATTCTTAATTTTCTGAGTGATGATGAGATTGTTCTTTTCTGTAGAGAATATGGATCTAAATACCACAAGCAGACCTTTCAAATATTTATAGTGGACCGGCTTGTTGTACTTATGATTCCCATGTTTTATGATTTTTCAAACTTCGGCCTAGCTAACTCTACCCAGTTGAATGACTTTATGCCGATTTATCTAAATTAGGTCAATCTTGAACTAAAGGAAAATAGTAGGTTTCTTTGAAAGTTTTGCAATTTTTTGAGGTAACCATAGGGGGGTTATTTAATATATCACAAACCACCACAGAGAGTTTTTAAAACAGGTTCAACTTTTTGCTAAGATTTTTCATCTTGACAACTTAACAAAATTAGGTCAAAATTTAGGTACGTGTAAGCACGATAGATTGCTCTTGAATTAATTGTCTTTTTGAAGGTAGATGGGTGCATTTTATTTTAGTAAAAAACGTCGTTGGTGTGAGTTTCCAAATATTAGGAAAGAACATTCTCAATTTTTTGAGTGATGACAAGATTGTTCCTTTCTGTAAAGAAAGTCCGGACAATATTGGATCTTAATATGCCACAAGCGAAGCTTTCATACATATATATTGGATCGACAGGTTGTACTACTTATGATTCCCATTCTTCATGAGTTTTCAAACTTCGTCCTTGATAACTCTGCCAACTTGAATGACTTTATGCCAATTTATCGAAATTAGGTCAATTTGAACTACAGGAAAATCATACATTGAAAATCATACGTTGCTTTGAAAGTTATGTGATTTGTTTGGAGGTAACCATCAAAGAGTCATTTAATATATCACAAACCACCACTAAGAATTTTGATAACAGGTTCAACTTCTTTCTAAGATTTTGCATCTTGACAATTTAACGAAATTAGGTCAAACTTGAGCTACTAGTAAGCGTGATAGATTGCTCCCGAAATAAATATCATTTTGGAGGTAGATGTGTAGATCTTGTTTTAGTAAACAATGTTGTCGGTGTGAGGTTCCAATAATAAGGAAAGAATATTCTCAATATCCTGACTAATGACGATATTGTTCTTTTTCGTAAAGAAAGCCTGAAGAATATGGATCTGAATGCCACAAGCCAAGCTTCCAGACATATTAACTGGACCAACATGTTTCACTTACGATTCTTATGTTTAATTTTATGAGTTTTCAAACTTCATCCTAGCTAACACTGCCCACTTGAATGCCTTTATTCTGACTTATCGAAATTAGGTAAAATTTGAACTACAAGAAAATTGTAAGTTTGGTTTGAAAGTTTAGCGATTTTTTAGGTGTCCATCAGGGGTAGGGGAATTTAATATATCACAAACCACCACCGTGACTTTTGACACCAGGTTCAACTTCTTGCTAAAATTTTGCGTCTTGACAATTTAATGAAATTAGGTCAAACTCGAGCTACCAGTAAGAGCAATAGATTGCTCTTGAATTACTAATTCTCTTTCCGAAGTTAGATGGGTGTATCTTCTTTTTAGTAAACAATGCAATCAGTGTGAGTATCCAACTATCAAGAAAGCACATTCTTAATTTTCCGAGTGATGATGAGGTTGTTCCTTTCTATTAAGAAAGTCTGAAGAATATGGATCTAAATGCCACAAGCAGACCTTTCAAATATTTATAGTGGACCGACATGTTGTACTTCCACGATATGTAGAGTATTAGGACATCATCTATGTATATGGCCAAACCTATCTTTAAAATGGGACCCACTTGCTATACCATAAGCTAGTTGATTGCACCACAATGTATCTAGTCAAACTTGTCCATAAGATAGGACCCACATGTTAGAGCTATCCTCATCTACTCCCGTAATTGTAATTTCTTTTCTATTGCTATAATTATTTTTTGAGCTCACCCGATACTTTATGTACATGGATCAAAATTATTATTATATTTTGAGCTTGACCTATTATAATTATAATTTTATATAAAAAATGATATGGCATATTTTCATTATCTGATTCTCACGTGCAAGTCTCTTCGATTTATACGTCAAGTACTCTATCTAAATAGAAACAGTTTTTAGTACTTGCGTGGAGACGAAGAGGCCACCTGTCATGGACTGGACCTTCTTCCTCCTCTCTTCGCGACTATAGTTCTTCTCTGCCAGATTGCTTTGCCCGTTTCCGTTCCTCTTTATTGTGATACTTCACCCTCATGACTTGGAACAAATCCCGCTACAGAAGGGCTCGTTCCGGAATGGCAAAGCTTGCTGAAGACAAGAAGTTGGCTTGCCTTTCTACCATGATCAATGGGTCCCAGTCAAATCCCTCGGCTATAGGCGACATGTCTTCAATTCAAGGTTCTTCAAAGCCGCCGCAAACAGGGAGAGATACCTTCAGGTGTCCGTTGTAGCACAACTTTCCACGTCTTTGAATTTTCTTGATTCGCCCATTACCTACTAGCACATTCTTCCTCAACGTTTTTTAGGTCGGGTGGTCTTCGAATTCCCTTAGAACTCCTGCCTGCAAAAACATCTTCACCGTCGCTGATGGACGACAATACCTTTAGGTAAATCTCCGTTCTTGGGCAACTTGCCATGTCTTTGACCATTTCTTGATTTGCTCATTTTCCCTACTACTAGTACATTCTTTCTCAATGTTTTGTTTGGTCGGGCAGTCTTCGCATTCTCGTGGAACTCCTTCCTGCATAATCATCTTCACTGTCACCAATGGAGGCCGATCGGTATAGCCCTGAGGTAAAAAATTCTGATTCCGTGTCCCTCTTCATTGATAGTTCTTTGGGTACACTTCTGAGATTTTTCTCCCTGTTCATGTAACAGAATATTGGCTTCGAGATCGAGTTTATGGTAAAAAAGTTGATGTGCGATTTTTGAGCCATGACAGCGAACAGAAGCGCCCTCGTCAAGGAGTGCACTACACTTTACTCCAAACTCGCCACTAACAAGGTCGGGCTTAGCCTCCTTAGGAATCTCGCCATGGAATACTCGATTGACCATGATGAGCTGATGCGGCGGAATATCGGCATGGTGGAGATGTTGGGCATCAACTTCGAATGGATCCAGGACCTCGAGGACCAGAAGGACAAACTCCTAGCCAAGATGGCAAAGCTGAAGCTTGAAGCTATGGTCGATCTCCATCAATGAGCCGGCATGTGGAAGACCTTAAGTTAGTACTCCATCTGTTTTCACAATATAAGCCTATTTATAGTGCTAAAACAACTTACTAAACATGCATATATTATGTAGCAGAGGGAGTAGTTCATGATATGATAATATAGATTGCTAAATAGCCCAGTAAATTGAAAACCTTTATTTAGTAGTACGAAGTTATGATCGTGTACTTGCTGGTAAAGTATTTCGTTGTTTCGTGAATGTCACATGCATCACCAGCGACAATGTTGCCAGAGCCAAATTTGGTGTGGTCATATTTCCTACTGTATTATACTCCATAGTTAGTTATTACTATCGCTTCCATCCCGAGCGGTATAGTTAACCAAATTTATGATCAAATTATTTTCTTGGTCTACGTATTTGCCTAAATAAACCGGAATGGATGTATTATACTAGTACTCCTAGTATTTTTTGTTCAAAAAGGGAAGTATAAATAGAGTACGAGTGCTTAAAGAAGAGGCTATGCTCGGGAAGCAGAGGCTGTGCTCGGGACTGTGCATAGATTTTTCGCAGTACGGACTGGGGAGTTTACACCTGGTAAGGGCTGCTGGTGCGTTCATACCTCCCATCGCATTCGATGCACTTCTTCTAGCTCGACTCCTAGGTAGTGTAGCAATAGAGTAGATATCACCAAATTTTTTGGTGGGCTAAAGATCACCAAATTTTGCATTATATTGGTGGGTTTTCTTTGAACTACCCTGGCACCACGCGCAGTTCAAAAGTTTCGAACATACCACCGGTGCCATTGATAAATATAAAAGGTTCCTTATCCTGCATCTCCCACGAATATGGCCTTGCACCGCCGTCCATCCTCGTCACCACAACCTCCTCACCATGTATCATAGTGACCGAAGACACAATTCCCTTGTTTAGCAAGACACAGCGGCTTCCCCACTATGACGACCACCGTGTTGGACCGTTCCTAGCATGGCCCGCAAACACGATACCATCGCTGCAACGTCCCATAACCTTCACGGACTCCGTCGTCTCCAGCACTGAAGAGATGTGCAAACGACGCGTCCGCCCGCTCGACCGCACCAACGTGAATCATAAACCCGTCTCCTCCCCAAAAGAAGGTTGTTGAACAATTTATGCTCTCTTTTGTTATGCATTTGATTACTATCAAAAGTACTTTATTCTTTGTTGTACTGCATTCTTGCTCATAAACTCGATCGTTAATAAAGTTTGGTAGATCGTTCCTTACCATCGTTATGAAGCTTCTCTGACATCTGCAAAATTTCTCCTAAAATGATTATTGTTGGGGCGTAAAGGTCACAAATAGCACAGTTGGTATTCGTCAACTCTAGCTGACGGTTTGAGCTGAATTAGTATGCCATAACTCGTTGTTTAGACTATAACTAGGCGGGCCTCGAGAGACCTTCGTCTACTAGGAAAATCAGTTTGATTTGATCTGTTCACTTTTTTTCTTAAATACCTTACACCGTGCAAGTTATGTTATCAATATTATAGTCAAGCCTGCAAATTGGTCGATTATATTGAAATTTCCTGTGATTTATTCTCACTCAGGGTGCCATATAGTTAGACTAGTGGAAGTAATTTACTGTACTAGAGCTGTGATGGGATTCATTGCTTTTCGAGCTATAAACTACTGCAAGTACTCCTAAATAATTTCCTCTTTTGCACATGATTCCATGATAAATCTCAAAAGCTATTTTCTCTCAATGCAAGAAACAGATTCAGAACAAGGTCGCAGACTCTATTTAATCTAGTTGAAAGTGACAACCAGGCCAAAAATACGATAATGCAGAACACTGGCATAAAAAGTTTCGTCCTAATCCCGCACCAGTGGGTCCAATTGCACTGGAGGCTGCGAATAAAAAAAACACAGACCCCACAGCCTCCAGTAGCCAATCCTGTTACCCAGCAACAATTGGCAGCATAACCAGTTTCAACAGCAGCTTCTCAGCAACGAACTGGTAATGATCTCCCAACGACCTTTAGTACTGACAAAGACGTATACTCCCTTTCAAATCAGCGTGACACCAAATTGATATTTTGAAGTAACTTTTTTTATGTGCACCAAGACAAAGATTAACAAGGGGGCTAACGATGGGAAAACATCTTGAACAGATGCTTGAAATAACTAAATCAAGGCTTCCAATCACATCTATAGCAGGATTCAGTCGGCCACTGGATCCACATGAATCTACTTATATAGCACAGATCACATGCGTTTTCATGAGGAATGATATTCCCATATTTCCTTCATTGAAACACCACCGAAATACCCCTAATCATTTCAACGGTTTACTGAAGAAGTTGCATGTAAATCATCTATCTCTTTGGATATACTTTATTGCTCTGTCCCATTTTTCTTAGCTTGCCATTTGTTATATATGCTACTCATTATTGCCTACAGAGATTTTTCATGTTCGATGAGAATAGAGAGGATGTAAAGGTTGTTCTCAAAATAATATTATCCGCATGTTTGTGCCAGTAGAGCCACAGGCTAAAGAAGCAACACTTGTCTACCAACTATTTTCAGGACATTACAAGAACCTCTCCTTGAAGGGAATATGCCCTGAGAGGCAATAATAAAGTGTTTATTATGTGTATTACAAGTATATGATAGATGTTTATTTTGCATGCTATAATTGTATTAATACCGAAACGTTAATACATGTGTGTTTAATAAACAAACAGAAAGTTCCTAGTTATGCCTCTCATAAACTAGCTCATTGATTAACAAGATGATCAAAGTTTCCTAATCATAGACATTGGATGTTGTTAATAACGAGGTCACAACATTAGTGTAATGGTGTGATGAACATTCATCCGAAGTATAGCATTACGATCAAAGTCATTGAGTTTATATTGCTATAACAACTTATGAAGTGATCCTAATCCTTGGACCATGAGATCATGTCAATCAGTAACACCGGAAGAGTTTCTTGATAACATCAAACGTCACATCGTAACTGGGTGATTATAAATATGGATTCAGAACTACTAAAGTGTTATGTTGAGGCCCATGGATCGAGAGTGGAATTTGTTCATCCCGATGACGGATAGATATACTCTAGGCCCTCTCGGTGATATCACATTGATTAGCATGCAAGCAAGTGATTTGATCACTAGAATGTTATATCATGGGAACAAGAAAAGAGTGCATGTCAGTAACGAGATCAAACTATGTATGGAGATACCGATGATCGAATCTCGGACATGTATATGTCATGAAACAAAGGGATTAAGATACTAGCGTAAAAGGTTCCGACGATCACAGGAAAGTCATCGTTGAATGTGTGGGAGTCAGTATGGGTCTCCAGATCCCGCTTCTGATTATTGCACGGAGAAGGGTCTCGATCATGTCCGCATTATTAGTGAACCGTAGGGTGGCACACTTAAGAGATACCAACATCCAATTGTAGCAAAAGTTTCATGCCGGAAAGAATAACAAGCGCAGGAATTTATTTCACTAGATACCGAAACAAGTTTTCGGGTGAAATTGCAGAAAGTGTTTTTGCATGTGCGATGAAATAATAGCGAGGGGTTATATGTGAATGTTTGTCATTAAAGTAATTGACAAAATTCTGAATATATAAAAGGATTTTTATCTAATGAGAGTTTGCATTAAATTTGGTGGAAATTTAATGGGAATTTGAGTGGAGGGAATTGAATGGATTTGTGTGAGTGGAGTGTCCACCCACATGAATGAAGGAGGGGAGGGGGCAGCCCCCATGGTCTCGGACTAGCAAGATACATGTTCCCGGTGGCTATTCGGCAAGAAAGAGTTGTGCTTCCGCTGCATCGCTGGAGTGAGGATGCGGAGGTTGCTCGGTGTCTGTAAGTGTGTGTGCGAGCATGGATGCGCTGCTGATTTGTAGCACTAGGACTTCCTCTCGATCTTGACATAGGCAAGAGATCGTCTACATCAACCACGAGTTTAACTCATTAAGCTTTGTCGGTCTTTCAAGGGTATGTTATCTACAGATATACATCCGCCCATTATTTGTATCTAGTAGATAGATCTTGGTACATAGTTCCCATCGTAGGAAATTTTTTGTTTTCTATGCTACAAACCCTACACTCCTGTGGATCGCATGACTCACGATCAGTGGGGTGATCTTATCCACCACGATCTTGATCAAAAGAATGAGGTATAATTTTCAGAATATTGTGAGACTAGATCGCATTGTCAATTCCTATTTATGCATGTACCTTACAAGTCTCCTTTTTTTAGGCTATCGCTCAAGGGAATTGTTCTAGCCGTAATAAAGTATGAGTACTAAGTCGTACAGGATCCCGTAGCATAATTGGGAACCTCTACCAATTGGTAAAGAACTGTTGTTTTGTACTAGTATCAGTATGTAATTGATGTTGTGCAGTCTGTATGCATATTATCGTTTCATCCTCCATTTCGACCAAGTGATGCAAATTTTTTACGCTGGTTAAAATGCAGAAGGAGTCCAACGGGGATCCAAAAAAATAGTTGACTCTGCTTTAAAAATTCGAGGGATGCCTCACGAATAGATATGGTGTCATTGTAAATAAAGTTACTGTAAGTCTTTTCTGTGTTTTGTGATGTTGCAATTGCAGTGATTTGTACGTATATACGTTGATATGCAACCTTTCTAGGACTGCTTCTCAGTTTTGTTTTCACTTACCTTCATGATTTGCCACTAAAGTCTGTTTCGGTTTCGAATTTTACAAACTTGTCATATCTACACCTCATAGTGTGTACACAGGAACCCACATTTTTAGTCCTGTTAGTAAATGACATAAAAAAACATCCGAGACAATGATATTTTTACTGAAGTGTAGAAGATGTGTTATCGGTATTGCCAGTTATAGCAGTTCATGCACTTGTTAAACCTGTATGCATGTTTCTCTGTATTAACTTCACTTGTCTTACACGTGTCTATCAACTAAAAACTTTCTAGGCTGACTTGAAAGAGGAGCTGGCAAAATCCTGGGAAAGCTTGTTCTGTAAAAACTCTAAAATAATGTGTGGATTTATTTTCTAAGGTACTACAACACGGTGCTAAAGCCAAGAACATGGTACTGTGTAATGATGGGTTCGAGCAAGATCGTCAAATTCCAAGTTCAAGTATAAGTCCAACTCCAAGGCCATTTTTTTGCATATTCAAGTTCTAGAGGAACAACTCCAAGCTGAACGATCTTTATCATCTACCCTAAGTGTATATAATGACCGTTTGAAGGCCAAATTAGAAGAATATGTAACCCACATAGAGCACAAGATATAAATTAATGAGAAAGTCATGAAGATGCTCAATATTCAGGGTTGAACACTAACAACTCAGGTCAGTCCCTTTGTTGAGAATTGGAACCTGATGCTAAAAGTACTTTGTTGTTGTATTAGTATGCACTTGTAATGAACTTGGGTTGCTTGTCTATAATTTTTATGGTACCTTATATTGTACTAGCTCTGTTTCCAAATATAACCATTTTTAGCATGCTATTTTAGCTGCTAAAAATCCTTGTATTAATTGTGGAGCAGCGGTACTAATTGGTAAAAAGGTTGCACCAATATGGAAGTAGTATGATTCTTGAATGTGTGATCCGTGGATTGCTAGCCTGCTTAATATTGGTGCTTTATATGATGCAGGGTTGGACTATTGTGTAATATATGTGTGGATGCGATCAAACTGGTTATGCGTGGATGCACTAATATGTACTAGTATGATTCTTGTAGTACCTTATGTTATAAGTGCTGCAGTCATGGATCATTGATCATATTATAAAAACAATGCCTTATCGTTGTTGCACACCATATTCATAAGCGTCATGTGATAAATGGAACTACATTTTTGAATCAGAGATCAACATTTTCTTTCACGTCTAAATGGATTCATGAACAGATGGAGTATGACCCTAAAAAAGACCATATGCAATTTTTTCTATTTTATTACTTAGAATGGTCACATTAAAAATCTTAGTCGAGCGGAAAATCCCCTCCCCCCCCCCGCCGCCCCCACCCCGCGGTAATATATTTCAATCAGAGATCATGGTATCTGATTTTCTACCTCTCTGTCCAGGAATAAAAGGCTACTTTGAGAAATGGGGATTATGAAGTTGCTGAGTTGGGTGCTGGGGTTTGCTCATAATTTTTGTTAGTAGGACTATAGCCAAATTCAAAATCTTAATCCAGCATCAAAACCTACAGCCCAAACAAAAAATAATTGTAATGGGTGGTCAACATTATTTTTTCTATGGGAATATGGTTATTATTGATGATCAGTTGATGTGACCATTTTTTCTATTCCTAAACAAAGGGAGTACCATTTTTCTCTCCTAATATTATTTTCACGCTACCCAAAATCAAAATCTCAGTCAAGAGGCAAAATTTACTGTGTGTGCACCCCTTTTTGAATCGGAGGTAGAGTATCCAATATTGTGCACTTGTGCGTAATTAATATAATGGATGATTAGCTGACGTGACTATCGACCTTCATTTCCTGACCATCTAGCATACTAGTACTAGTCTCCAACTGCCTTTTTCCATTGATTCGCAAAAAACTAACTTTTTCTATTATTACTTGGACACTAGCAACAAAATTCAAAATCGTAATCGAGCGTCAAATTCCTCACTTACTCAGATGCATTTCGCTCCCCTCCCTTTCCAAAATTTTTAGGGAAAATCTCCCGCTATTATTATTAGATGGACGCTAGCCAATTTCAAAATCTCAATCGAGCTGCAAAACCACCCACCGACCTTCCAGCCCCTCCATTTCAAAAACTTTGAGCCAAAATCTCCCACCGGGTAGTACCATTTTATTAGAATAGAAGATGGGCGCTAGCCAAATTCAAAATCTCAATCGAGCGGCAATATCATACATCGACCTTGAAACATTTTTCGCGCTCCTCTGTTTCAAAAACTTTTGACTATAAAATTCCCATTCTACCCTTTGTTTAGACGACAAATGGTCATGCTAAAGTCGGTAGCTTGGGGGAACGATCATAATTTTTTTAATGTTCACCTCTATGGTCCTTATTCACGCAGTTTTCCCGTTGGCCCTCCCAAAAATCCCAAGCTCCTATGTCCCCTCCATGACCACCGTGCGCACCGGCCGGCAGCAATTCCACAGCGGCCTAAGCTGCTTGAGCTGTGGTATCGTGCACCGCCGCGGAGCCGCTTCACCGACACCGACCCCACCGGATCTACTTCACCTGGCTTTTGTGCCATGGCATCGGTGCTACGGTCTTGTTCACCATCCCAATGGCGTCATCGACCGCCCAAGCTCTGCTTCCCCGCTGTCGAATGCTACCCAACCATACTGGAGCCGCCTCACCGGTGTCCATCATATGGGATCTAGTTCAACGAGTTCCATGTCCACCGCTCCAATCAAGATACACGGGCGTTGTCGTTCACTACATCGGATCTGCCTCAATGACGTTCTCATCCACCAGCCGGATCTGCATTAGCATCGCTCTCATCCGCCGCGCTCAAGCCTACATTGACCTCCCAAGATCTGCTTCACCGACTGCCCAAGATCTTCTTCACCGACTACCCAAGATCTGCTTCCCCGACTGCCCAAGACCTGCTTCCCTGATCGCCCAAGGTCCACTTAGCCGCAACCACAGCACCCTCTGTGGCCTGCACGTCACCCGCATAGTACCAATGATACTTAGACGCCTCTCCTACTAAGGTAACCTAATCTCCAACCCATTTTTATTTTCTGAGCAATATAGCAGGTTAAAGCATGTCGCATTGAACTTCATTTTTGTAATCGTGCTAGTACATACAAGTCATTCCACATGCCTATTCTTTGTGCTACATACAAGGTTAGTGGACATGTTTGTTTACATTCGCTGCTCTACAAACTTCAAGTAATGCACATGTTTGTTATTTTGTCATGCACATGTTGTTATTAGATACTCCCTATAATAGTTATTGCCTGCTATTATGTAGATTTTGCAAAATGTAAAGTCAGTGAAAAATATTAGTGTGGATTCCCTACTACGCAGTTATTGAATCTATCTGGTTCATCCCGAGCTACGTTCCTACTATTATTTCCTCCATGACATCGTTCTACTATCCTGTAGTACCCGTTTAAACTCATCGTACTAGTTCAATTATAATTTTTTTGTTGCTATCTGGATCTTTAAAAGATGCAATGCTAACTATTTGTTTTTTCTTTGCATAGAGATCAAAAGGGAACACTGAACATGTTGGTTTGCACTCTCTTGTATAGGTTCACAAGAACGTTGTCATTGTTTCCTTATCCGGTGCTTGGTCATTGTTTCCTTATCCGGTGCTTGGTTCATTCGTGGTTTGTGTTCCTACTCTACAAGTCCTTGCATGATCTCATTATAAATTCTGTCTCATTCATTCTTAGCTACGAAAGTAACTGCATGCCCATTGTGCAGCTCACCGGAAATTCTGAGTCATCCAAGGTAGCTTGCATTCCTAGATATACTACTGCTTCCATATATATATTTATTGAAATGACCTGGCTAATTTATATTTGCTAAAATTCTAGGAAACACAATGTTTGATTGCTCAATTCATTTATAGGCACACTTGAGTAATGTTTGTTTGTCATGTCCTACTGGTTCACAAGCAATACCATTATATTTCATATCTAATGGTTTGTACTAAGCAGCGAGATAGCTATCCTCTACTATATATAGTTCATTCCTAGTTTGCATTCTTGCTCTACAAGTTCTATTATGATGCTTTTATAATTCCTATTCGGTTCTTAGCTACGATAGTAACTTCATTCCCATTGTGTAGCTCACCGCAAATTCTGGGTCACCCAACGTCTCTTGCATTCTATGATAAACAACTTCTTCCATATATATTTGTTTAAATGACCTGGACAGTTTATATTTGATGAAATTCTAACAAACACTTTGATTGATTGCTCATTCCGTTGTATGCACACTTGTCCAATGCTTGCTTGTCCTCTTCTACATGTTCTTAAGAGATTCCATTATATTTCTAATTTGGTGCTGGTTCATCCTAACCAAAGACATAATTAACCTCTACTCTGTAGATTATTCGTGGTTTGTGTTCCTGCTCTGCAAGTTCTGTCATGATGCCATTATAATTTCTGTCTTGTTCATTCTTAGCTACGAAAGTAACTGCATGCCCATTATGTAGCTCACCGAAAATTCTGAGTCACCCAACGTCTCTTGCATTCTAGGATATACTTCTGCTTCCATATATATTTGTTGAAATGACCTGGCTAGTTTATATTTTCTAGAATTCTAGGAAACACTTTGTTCAATTGCTCAATTCGTTTGTAGGCACACTTGTGTAATGCTTGCTTGTGCTATTCTATAGGTTCACAAGCAATGCCATTATATTTCATATCTAATGGTTTTTCCTAATAAGTGAGATAGCTATCCTCTACTGTATATATAGTTTATTCATAGTTTGTATTCTTGCTCTACAAGTCCTCTTATGATGCCTTTATAATTTCTATTCGGTTCCTAGCTACGACAGTAACTGCATGCCTATTGTATAGCTCACCGCAAATTCTGGGTCACCCAACGTCTCCTGTATTTTAGGATAAACGACTTCTTCCATATATATTTGTTGAAATGACCTAGCTAGTTTATATTTGCTGAAATTCTAAAAAAACACTTTGATTGATTTCTCATTTCATTGTATGCACACTTGTCTAATGCTTTCTTGTAATCTTATACAGATTCGCAAGAGACGCCATTTATCTCTAATCTAGTGCTGGTTCATCCTAAGCAATAACATAACTAACCTCTACTATGTTGTTTATTCGTGGTTTGCGTTCCTTCTTTGCAAATTCTGGCATGATGGCATTATTATTTCTGTCTCGTTCATTCTTAGCTACGAAAGTAACTGCATGCCCATTGTGTAGCTCACTGCAAATTCTGGGTAACCGAACGTCTCTTGCATTCCAGGATATACTACTGCTTCCATATATATTTGTTGAAATGACCTGGCTAGTTTATATTTGCTGAAATTCCAGGAAACACTCTGTTCGATTGCTCAATTCATTTGTAGGGACACTTTTGTAATTATTTCTTGTGCTATTCTACAGGTTCGTCATAAGCAGCTACATAGCTATCCTCTACTGTATATAAGGTTCATTCATAGTTTGCATTCTTGCTTTACAAGTTCTCCTATGATGCCTTTATAATTTTTATTCTGTTCCTAGCTACGACAGTAACTAGATGCACATTGTGTAGCTCACCATAAATTATGGGTCACCCAATGTCTCTTGCATTCCAGGATAAACGACTTCTTCCATATATATTTGTCGAAATGACCTGGCCAGTTTATATTTGCTGAAATTCTAAGAAAAACTTTGATTGATTGCTCATTTCATTATATGCACACTTGTCTAATGCTTGCTTGTCTTCTTCTATATGTTCACACGATATGCCAGTATATTTCTAATCTAGGGCTGGTTCATCCTAAGCAACAACATAACTAACATTTATAGATGATTCATGGTTTGCATTCTTCCTCTGCAAGTTCGGGCATGATGCCATTATAATTTCTGTCTTGTTCACTCTTAGCTATGAAAGTAACTGCATGCCCATTGTGTCGCTCACCGCAAATTTTGAGTCACCCAACGTCTCTTGCATTCCAGGGTATACTACTGCTTCCATATATATTTGTTGAAATGACCTGGCTAGTTTATATTTGCTGAAATTCTAGGAAACACTCTGTTAGATTGCTCAATTAATTTGTAGGCTAACTTGTGTAATGCTTACTTGTCCTATTCTATAGGTTCACAAGTAATGCCATTATATTTGATATCTAATGGTTCATCCTAAGCAGCGACATAGCTATCCTATACTGTATATATATAGTTCATTCGTAGTTTTCATTCTTGATCTACAAGTTCTCTTATGATGCCTTTATAATTTCTATTTGGTTCCTAGCTATGACAGTAACTACATACCTATTGTGTAGCTCACCGCAAATTCAAGGTCACCCAACATCTCTTGCATTCCAGGATAAACGACTTCTTCCATATATATTTATTGAAATAACCTGGCCAGTTCATATTTGATGAAATTCTAAGAAACACTTTGACTGATTGCTCTTCTCATTGTTTGCACAATTGTCTAATGCTTGCTTGTCCTCTTCTACAGGTTTGCAAAAGACGCCATTTATTTATAATCTGGTGCTGGTTCATCCTAAGCAACGACATAACTATCCTCTAATGTGAAGTTAATTCGTGGTTTGCATTCCTGCTCTTCAAGTTCTGGCATGATGCCATTATAATTTCCGTCTCGTTCATTCTTATCTACGAAAGTAACTGCATGCCCATTGTGTAGCTCACCGTAAATTCTGAGTCACCCAATGTCTGTTGTGTTCCAGGATATACAACTTCTTCATCTATATTTGTTGAAATGACCTGCTAGTTTATATTTGCAGAAATTCTAGGAAACACTCTACTTGATTTCTCAATTCATTTGTAGGCACACTTGTGTAATGCTTGCTTGTGTTGTTCTACAGGTTGAAAAGCAATGCCATTATATTTCATATCTAATGGTTTGTCCTAAGCAGCGACATAGCTATCCTCTACTATATATATATTCCATTCATAGTTCGCATTCTTGCTCTACAAGTTCTCTTATGATACATTTATAATTTCTGTTCGGTTCCTAGCTACGATAGTAACTGCATGACCATTGTGTAGCTCACCGCAAATTCTAGGTCACCCAACGTCTCTTGTATTCCATGATAAATGACTTCTTCATATATATTTGTTGACATGACCTGGCTAGTATATATTTGCAAAAATTCTAAGAAACACTTCGATTGATTGCTCGTTTCATTGTATCTACACTTTTCTAATGCTTTCTTGTCCTCCTCTACAGGTTCGCAAGAGATGTCATTATATTTCTAATACGGTGCTGGTTCATCCTAAGCAACGACATAAGTAACCTCTATAGTTTAGTTCATTCATTGTTTGCACTACTGCTCTACAAGTTCTGGATGATGCCATTATAAGTTCTGTCTCATTCATTCTTGGCTACGAAAGTAACTGCATGCCCATTGTTTAGCTAACCACAAATTATGAGTCAACCAATGTCTCTTGCATTCTTGGATATACTACTTCTTCCATATATATTTGTTGAAATGACCTGGCTAGTTTATATTTGCTTAAATTCTAGGAAACACTCTATTCGATTGATCAATTCATTTGTAGGCTGTCAATACCTGGATTTTTAATCCCAGATGCCTGTTATGCCATACATCGTAATCCCAGGATTACCATTTTTGTGAGACATAAAAGATTGGATATCACAGTACATCATCCATTACAAACAAGACATAAGGTCTTACAACAAATAAAGGATCTCATGATCCAGTCTTAATACAAATCATGCAGCGGAATGACGTAATGATAAAGGTAGCATGGGTGAAGCTCCATCTTCATAGTCATAGGCAATGCTGACGATGGGAGATGATCCTAGTTGTCGTAACCTTCTTGTGGTCCATCCTCCTGATAGTCCACTTCATAGTCTGGCCACGGGAATTGCCAGGGATAAAGCCATGAGTACTCTTTAAGTACTCACAAACTAATACTAACAAGTGAAGTGGTTTTGACTAGGAAGTACTAGGCTCTAGGTTGTTTTGCAAAAAGCCAGATTTATCTCTACCGAGTTCAGAAGCAAAGAAAGCTAGTTGAAAGTTTTATAACACCTAAGTGGGAACTTGAATTTCATATCACAACCCTGTTGTGGTCAAGTCAAATTCATGAATCATTTCATAAGTCCATTTGAAAATATCTGACGACGGAACAGTATGGCCACTCCAACTGTCCATAACCATGGACGCGGCTATTCGAATAGTTTGATACTCTGCAGAGATGATACACTTTCACCACAACATTCGATACATCCGTCAGGAACAATCCTGAATTCACCATACTCAATCCTAACCTTTCAATTACGGATAATCAATCCTAACCTTTCAATTACACGCCCTAGTATAGGAACCTCTCCTATGAGTTTGGCCTCCCAACCATGACCAACTTTTATCTTGGGAACTGCACAGGTGCACAATCTTCACAAGGTAGCCCCAACTCACACCTTGGCCGCAAGGGAACCCATACTAAGGAATATAAATTTCCAGTCAAGCCCTACCCAAATCTTGGGTATTGTGGTTGTACGGTAAAATTGGAATGGTATCGCATCCAGACAACCATCAATTTTATAAAGGGCAACATTTTCATCATCAAAATCATCTGGTGTTCAAGAACACATGTTAAAACATTTTAGTAGAATGACTCATCATTTTAAGCTTTTCATAATCAATTTCACCAAGTATTCTCATCTAAAGTGATCAAGTTTTATGCTTAGCACTAGCATCTACAAGTGGGGGTAAACACTAATGAAGGGTGATAATCAGGTGTATCTTATGTAATTTTAATCTCATGCCTCAGGATGACATCAAGATTTTCTAACTTAGGCCAAGTTTAATGATCTTTATGCTACCTTTACATATCTTTCTAAAATGTACAAGTCACTAAGTAAACTCTAACAGAAAGCTTTGATAAAGAAATAAAATACTAAGCTTGCAAGTAAAACTAGGATTGGTTATTAAGGGTGTAAACTTGCAAGTAAAACTTGCATGGTTTAGCTTGCTAAGATATTAGTATAAGCTTGGAAGTATTAGCTTGCTAAGTTGCAAGTGTTAGCTTGCCTTGAGTAGAGCAGTGGTTGAAGTTCTCCTCGGCATCCTCTTTGTAGTATTATCCCTCCTCCTCGTATCCTTGGTCGGTACTAGCATCTATAAGTGAATACGAGGTACACAATCACCAAGCAATACTTAATTACTTCTATTTATCACACCAAGGTTTTCACTAGATGATCTAGCATCATCACAAACATTACAATCATTAAGGCAATAGTTCTATTTATTATATTTTGGAAAAGTAATTTCTACTCACTGATTAACTACTTAAGATTTCAATATTATCCAACTAAAACATGGGATCATGTTGACACATGTCATCACCATATATTTCAGTACATGGGAATGTGATTTAAAGTGGTGTCACAATTTAATAAGGTTTAACCTTTTAATTTTCATTAATTTAAGTGACTAGAAATGCCTATGGGGCATTGTTTTCTTACTTGTCCATTATTTTTGTAAGTAAACCTATATATTTTTATATATTCTGAAATGTCTTGTTAAATGTGATTTTTGAGAGTTAGAATCAACTCAAAAGATTTTGTGGTTGAATTTTGAAAAAATTTTGAATGCAGAAAAGCGTCTGCCTTGTTATTTTTTTATAGGTTATCTACAATTCCAAATGAGTTGAATCAAACGGGCTTGGATTAAGCATACCAGTACCTTTCTAACAAAATTGGTTTCATGCATTTTGGTTTCGTGATTCGACCTGGGTTTAGTTTTGAATATAGGTACATCACTAGGTTTGGAACTAAATTGGAAAATATAAATTCAAACTAACTGGGTTGCGCGGGATGTTAACTGGGCCGGACCACGGTGCACAACACACACACGGGTGGTTTTAAGTGAATGACCCCACCAGTCAGCGAGACAAGGGGGTGCGAAGCGGTACGGGGTGATCTAGACCACACGATCAACTTCTAATCGAATGGCTGTGACTTATCGTCTCCGTCGGGCAACTCCGGCGAGACAGAACCCTAGAGCGGCCAGTGGGGTTCTATGGGGGATCACCGGGGCTCAGGCGATTGTCGGCTATGGGGGCGAACGACGAAGTTGACGACGACGAATCTCCTGGTACCGGCGGCTTCTCCTGGGGCGGCTCCAATCAACGACTCCTTTCTTCCTCCTCCGCGGCAGACTCCGGCCAAATTCCGGTGATGTGCTGCTTGCCTTGCTCTGGGAATGAGTGGGGGTGGTTCAGAGAGAGGGGAGTGAGATGGTGTGCTGAGTTCGAACGAGGGTGGCCTCTATTTATAGTGTCAAGATGGGACCGAAGGGTGCGGGCTGAGCTCGTCGGTGTCATCGGCAAAGTGAGCTAAAGGCATGGGCGACGATAGGGGGGCGGTGCTGTGCTCCCTAGCGAAGCTCAACGACATGGTTACGCGGCGTGGGGCGGTGCGAGACGGTTGGAATGCTGCGGTTCTCTGGGTGGGTCCGACAGGAAGTTTTATGGCGCACAGGCTCTCCTGGTCACGTGGCGACGAACGGGCGTGTCTGCGGGGTTGCTGGGTGGTGGTGATCATGCTTGCATGCGGAAAGGGCGGCGCGCGGTCTGTGGTCATGTGTCGCGGGTGGCGCTCTGGCATGCTCTCGGCATGGCGCAGAGGCATATGGCACAACGATCCTAGGGTGGTACAGTGGCTAGCAAGGCTCAAGGCTTGGACATGGGGTTGCGGTGGACGGTGGAGTGCCTGCTCGACAAGGTTGGCGAGGCTAGTGAGGCTCCTAGCTTGCTGTCGACATTGGGGTGGCAAGTTGGGATCGGCATGCTCACCATTGATGGCAATGGCAAGATCATAGTGGTGCTAGAGCTTTTTAATTGAGCTAGATGATCTACTAAGGATGTACTGTGAGCTAGAGAGGGAAGAAGTTAGGCCAAATCACTGCTCACAATAGTGTTTGATGTTTGTTTGGTGTTTGATGAAATGGCCGAAAGAGATTTGAATTTGAATTTTTGGTTCAAACTTGGTGGGTGTATTAGTTACATACTAGGTAGTCTCTGGTTAGTTGGAAAGTTGATCAAATTTTATGCTTAGCACTAGCAACTACAAGTGGGGATGCGCGGGATGGTAACTGGTCCGGCCCACGGTGCTCAGCGCACGCGCGGGTGGGTTTAAGTGAATGACCCCACGAGTCAGCGAGACAGGGGGTGCGAAGCGGTACGGGGTGATCTAAACCGTGCGATCAAACTCTAATCCAACGATAGTGACCTATCGTCTTCGTCGGGCAACGCCGGCGAGACAGAACCCTAGCGCGGCCAGTGGGGGTCTACGGGGGCTCACCAGGGCTTAGGCGAGGGTCGACGATGGGGTCGAACGACGAAGTCGACGACAGCAAACCTCGTGGTATCGGCGGCTTCTCCTAGGGCGGCTCCAATAGCTGGCTCCCTTCTTCCTCCTCCACGGAAGACTCCAGCCAAATTCCTCCTCTATTTATAGTGCAGCGAGGGGACCGAATGGCGCGGGTGGAGCTCGTCTTTGTCGTCGTCACATCGAGCTACTAGCATGGGCAAATGTAGGGGACGGTGATGTGTTCCCTGGAAAATCTCAACGGCATGGTCACACGGCGTGGGGCGGTTCTAGATGGTCAGAACATCTTGGTGGTCTAGGCGGGTCCGATGGAAGTTTTAATGGTGCACAGGTGATACGGGTCGAACAGCGGCGAACGGGTGTGTCTGGGGTGTTCCTAGGGTGGTGGTGATCCTGCTTGCATGCGTCGAGGGTGGCGCGCGGTCTGTGGGCATGTGTCGCGGGTGGTTCTCTGGCACGCTCTTGGCACGCTCACAGAGACATTGGGATTGAGCGTTCCGTGTGGTCCAGTGGCTGGCTGCGCTCGAGGCTTGAACAGGGGATGGCGGTGGATGGTGGAGTGCCTGCTAGACAAGGTTGGCGAGGCTAGAGAAAGTTCTAGCTTGCTGTCGACTAAGGGGTGGCAAGGTGAGCTCAGCATGGTCACCATTGATGGCTATGGAAAGCTCACAGTGGTGCTAAAGCTTGTTAAATGGGCTAGATGATCTACCAATAGCTTGCTGTGAACCAAAGAGAGAACAAGTTAGGCCAAAATCACTGCTCCTAATAGTGTTTGATGTTTGTTGGTTTGGTGTTTGCAAGGTGTTTGAGGAAATGGCCGAAAGAGATTCAAATTTGAATTTTTGAATCAAACTTGGTGGGTGTGTTAGTTACATACTAGGGAGTCTCTGGTTAGTTGAAAGGTCAAGGTGAATTGGTTTGGTTGGTTTTTGAGAATTGGTGATCTTCACATATGTTAAAGATTCAATTTTGAATTGTCATTTGAATCAAGTTGCCAAATGTTTCTGTAAGTTTGAAAGGTGGGATTTGGTTCACTTTTACTTGGTCTAGCAAGGGGTGAAAAGAAATGGAAATGTTTCTGTTTGAAATCTTGGACTAGAAACACTCAAAGTGGCCTAGTGAGCAAGATTGGCAAAAATGACCATTTGCTTTATTTGTTTTGTTTTTGATTTTCTCTTGATTTGTTTCTGCTTGGAAATGTTTTAGATGATGTTGTTTTCATATTTAAACCATTCCTTGCTATTTAGATCAATCACACAAGTCCATTAATGCATCCATACAATCATCACATACACATATGCATTCATATGATCTTAATTAACAAAAGTTTTTGTTAACCCTAATTTTGGTGATTGGAAATTGATAATCATTGTTCAATATTTTTGGGATGTTTCAAACCTTCCCTCCTTAAACAAAATCTCATCCCGAGATTTGATAAAGAAGAAAGAAGAAAACTAGGATTTAAAAAGATCGGGAAACTCCGTCTTGATGTAGTCTTCTTGTTCCCAGGTAGCTTCTTCTTTAGTGTGGTTACTCCACCGAATCTTGAGAAACTTGATGCTTTGGGTCCTGGTGGTTCTGAAGGCTTCTTCCAAAATACGGATGGGTACTTTGGGCTACGTCAGGTCATCGTTGATCTCTATGGTGCGGTGATCAATGTTCTTGAACACTTCAGTCTTCTCCGGAACTTCAAGGAATTTGCGAAGTAGTGATATATGGAACACATTATGCACTGCTGACATCTCCTCTGGCAGTTCCAGTTGATACGATACTTATCCTCGACAATTCAGAATCTTGAAAGGTCCGATATATCTAGGGCTAACTTTCCTTTGAGATGGAAACACTGCATTCCCTTCAAAGGCGACACTTTGAGATACACAAAATCTCTGATATTGAAAGCAAGGTCTCGACATCTCTTGTCGGCATAGCTCTTCTATGTTGACTGGGCGGTCTTGAGGTGCTCACAAATCCTGTGAACTTTCTCTTCTGCTTCTCGTAGGATGTCAGGTCCGAAAATCTGACTCTCTCCTACTTCTGACCAATTCAAAGGGGTACGACACTTCCTTCCATACATGAATTCAAATGGGGCCATTTGCAAACTAGCTTGATAACTGTTGTTGTAAGAAAATTCTACGAATGGCAGACAGTCTTCCCTTTTATATCCATACTCTAGCACACATTCTCTCAACATATCTTCGAGTATTTGATTTACTCGCTCTATTTGTCCATCGTTTTGAGGGTTATACGCTGCGATGAAATCCAGTCGGGTTCCCAATCCTTCTTGGACTTTTTTCCAAAATCTCATGGTAAACTAGATTCCTCGATCCGATATGATGTTCTTGGGGACTCCATGCAAACTGACGATCCTAGCGATGTACAACTCCGCTAGTTTAAAACTCTGGTAGGTTGTCTTGACTGGTAAGAAATGGGCTACCTTGGACAATCTATCAACTATGACCCAAATGGAGTCATTTCTCCTACAAGAAGTAGGCAATCCAGTGATAAAGTCCATTCCAACTGAATCCCATTTCCATTTCGGAATCTGCAGTGGTTGCAACAGTCCTGCGGGTCTCTGATGTCTCACCTTGACTCTCTAGAAAATATCAAACTTGGCGATGTAGCTTCCGATCTCTCTCTTCATCTTATGCCACCAAAATTGCTCCTTCAGATCCTGATACATCTTCGTTCCTCCGGGGTGGATAGAATAAATAGTATCATGGGCCTCTTTCAAAATAGATTCCTTCAACTCTGAATCTGCCGGTACACAGAGATGTCCTTTGTACCACAACACTCCTTCATCTTCGGTGAATCGAGGTACTTTCCATGTACCAATGCGATGTTTGATTCCGTCGATACTAGAATTTCCTTTCTGCGCCTCCTTTATCTTACTGATCAAAGTGGGTTGAAGTTCTATGTGGAGGGTTCGCAGCATAGAAAACAAAAAATTTCCTACGATGGGAACTTTGTACCAAGATATATCTTCTAGATACAAACAACGGGCGGATGTATATCCGTAGAGAACATACCCTTGAAGACCGACAAAGCTTAACGAGTTCAACTCGTGGTTGATGTAGACGATCTCTTGCCGATCTCAAGATCGAGAGGAAGTCCTAGCGCCGCAAAGCAGCAGCGCATCCGTGCTCGCACACACGTACAAGACACCGGGCAACCTCCGCCTCCTCGCTCCAGCGATGCAGCGGAAGCACAACCCTTTCTTGACGAATAGCCACCGGGAACATGTATCTCGCTAGTCTGATACCATGGGGGATAAATTCTAGAGGGGGAGAGAGATCCTTCACGAGGAGGTGTGAGAGACAAGTGAGGAGGGGGGATCCTTTTATAGGAGGAGGGGGGAACCCAAGGGGGTGGCCGCCGGCCATGGGGGCTGCCCCCTCCCCTCCTTCATTCATGTGGGTGGACACTCCACTCACAAAATGGCCCTTCAATTTTCTCCACTCAAAAGTCCACTCAAATTCCCATTAAATTTCCACCAAATTTAATGCAAACTCTCATTAAATAAAACTCTTTTATTTTATTCAGAATTTTGTCAATTACTTTAATGACAAACATTCAAAAATAACCCCTTGCTAGAATTCCATTTCACATGCATAACCACTTTATGCAATTTCACCCGAAAACCTGTTTCGGTATCTAGTTAAATAAATTCCTGCGCTTGTTTATTCTTTTGGCATGAAACATTTGATCCAACTGGATTCTAGTGTCCCTTAAGTGTGTCACCCTATGGTTCGCGAATAATGCGGACATGATCAAGACCCTTCTCCGATCAATAATAAGTAGCGGGACCTGGAGATCCATACTGACTCCCACACATTCAACGATGACTTTTCCTGTGATCGTCGGAACCTTTTACGCTTGAATCTTAATCCCTTTGTTTCACGATATATTACATGTCCGAGATTCGATCATTGATATCTCCATACCTAGTTTGATCTCGTTACTGACATGCACTCTTTTCTCGTTCCCGTGATATAACATTCTAGTGATCAAATCACTTGCTTGCAAGCTAACCAATGTGATATCACCGAGAGGGCCCACAGCATATCTATCCGTCATCGGGATGAACAAATTCCACTGTTTATCCATGATTCTCAACATAACACTTTAGAAGCTTTGAAGACATCTTTATAATCACCCAGTTACGGAGTGACGTTTGATGTCAACAAGAAACTCTTCTGGTGTTAGTGATTGGCATGATCTCATGGTCTAAGGATTAGGATTACTTCGTAGTTTGTTTATAGCAATATAAACTCAATGACTTTGATCGTAATGCTATACTTCGGATGAATGTTCATCACACCATTACACTAATGTTGTGATCTCGTTATTAACAACATCCAACGTCTATGATCAGGAAACCGTGATCATCTTGTTAATCAACGAACTAGTTTATGAGAGAGGCATAACTAGGAACTTTCTGTTTGTTTATTAAACACACATGTATTAACGTTTCCGTATTAATACAATTATAGCATGGAAAATAAATATCTATCATATACTTGGAATACACATAATAAACATTTTATTATTGCCTCTCAGGGCATATTCCCTTCAGTCTCCCACTTGCACTAGAGACAATAATCTAGTTACATTGTGATGTATCTAATACCCATGGAGTTCTGGTGTAGATCATGTTTTTCTCTAGGGAGAGTTTTAGTCAACGGATCTGCTACATTGAGATCCGTATGTACTTTACAAATTTTTACATCTCCATCCTTGACATGCTCGCGGATGGAGTGAAACCGGATCTTAATATGCTTGGAATGCTTGTGAGACCTTGGCTCTTTGGCATTGTCAATGGCACCATTGTTGTCACAATAGATCACCATTGGGTCCAACGCGTTTGCAACCACACCTAGTTCGGATATGAACTCCTTCATCCAAACTGCTTCCCGAGCCGCTTCTGAAGCAGCAACATATTCGGCCTCAGTTGTTGATCCCGCCACCACAGGTTGTTTGGAGCTCCTCCAAACAACCGCTCCGCCATTCATGAAAAATACGTATCCGGATTGAGACTTAGAGTCATCCGGATCGGTGTCAAAGCTAGCGTCGACATAACACTTAGCGACGAGCTCTTATTCACCTCCGTATATAAGAAACATATCCTTAGTTCTTCACAAGTACTTAAGGATATTCTTGACCGCTTTCCAGTGTTCTGAACCTGTATCCGATTGGTACCTACTAGTCAAACTAATAGCATGTGCCACATCCGGTCTTGTACATAGCATGGCGTACATTATAGAGCCTATGGCTGAAGCATAGGGGACCTTGTCCATTATCTCTCTTTCTTCCGCCGAAGCCGGACTTTGAGTCTTACTCAATGTCGTGCCTTGTGTCATAGGTAAGAACCCCTTCCTACTATTTTCCATTTTTAACTTCTTTCAAATCTTATAAAGGTATGTACTTTGCGATAGCCCTATTAGGCGCCTAGATCTATCTCTATAGATCTTTATGCCTAATATGTATGACGCCTCACCTAGGTCCTTCATTGAAAATTTGTTGTTTAGATAACTTTTAACACTGTTTAAAAGATCTATATCATTTTCGATCAATAATATGTCATCCATATATAATATCAGAAATGCCACATTGCTCCCACTCACTTTCTTGTAAATACAAGCTTCTCCATAAGTTTGGACAAATCCAAACTCTTTGATCACCTCATCAAAGCGGAGATTCCAACTTCGTGATGCTTGCTTCAATCCATAGATGGATCGCTGAAGCTTGCACACCTTGTTAGCATCCTTAGGATCGACAAAACCCTTTGGTTGTATCATATACAACTCTTCCTCAATATTACCATTGAGAAACGCAGTTTTTACATCCATCTGCCATATCTCATAATCGAAATATGCAGCAATTGCTAACATAATCCTAACTGACTTTAGCATCGCTACGGGAGAGAATGTCTCATTGTAGTCAACTCCTTGAATTTGTCGAAACCCCTTGGCGACAAGTCGAGCTTTATAGACGGTCACATTACCATCAGCATCAGTTTTCCTTTTGAAAATCCATTTGTTCTCCACGGCCTTTCGGTCGTGAGGTAATTCCACCAAGTTCCAAACTTGATTTTCATACATGGATTCCATCTCGGATTTCATGGCTTCTAACCATTTGTTGGAATCCGGGCTCATCATCGCTTCTTCATATGTCGCAGGGTCATCATTTTCATCAACTATGAAATTCATGACAGGATTTCCGTACAGCTCGGGAGCTGCACGCATCCTGCTAGACCTGCGAGGTTCGGTAGTACTCTCTTTCGGAGTTTCATGATCATTATCATTAGTTCCCTCTTCAACTGGTGGAGCCAACTCCAGAACAACTTCCGGCGCTGCGCTACTCGCCATACTTTGAAGAGAAGGTTCAATAACCTCTTCGAGTTCTACCTTCCGACTACTCACACCTTTCGCGAGAAACTCTTTCTCTTGAAAGGATCCATTCTTGGCAACAAAAACCTTGCCCTCGAATCTGTGATAGAAGGAATACCCAATAGTTTCCTTAGGGTATCCTATGAAGACGCATTTTTCCGCTTTGGGTTCGAGTTTATCCGGTTGAAGTTTCATCACATAAACATTGCATCCCCAAACTTTAAGAAATGGCAGCTTAGGTTTGTTTCCAAACCACAATTCATACGGTGTCTTTTCAACAGATTTAGATGGTGCCCGATTTAAAATGAATGCAGCAGTTTCTAGTGCATAACCCCAAAATGGCAACGGCAAGTCCGTCAGAGACATCATAGATCGAACCATATCTAATAAAGTACGATTACGACGTTCCGACACACCATTTCTCTGTGGTGTTCCGGCAGGTGTGCGTTGTGAAACAATTCCACACTCTTTCATGTGAGTGCTAAACTCGTAACTTAGATACTCACCTCCACGGTCGGACCGTAGAAATTTGATCTTTCTATTACGATGATTTTCCACTTCATTCTGAAATTCCTTGAACTTTTCAAAGGTTTCAGGCTTGTGTTTCATCAAGTAGATATAACCGTATCTACTCAAATCATCCGTGAAAGTAACAAAATAACGATATCCACCTCGCGCCGACACACTCATTGGACCACATACATCAGAATGTATGATTTCCAATAAATCTGTCGCCCGTTCCATTGAACCGGAAAACGGCGTTCTAGTCATCTTGCCCATAAGGCATGGCTCACATGTATCAAATGATTCATAATCAAGTGATTCCAAAAGTCCATCCGAATGGAGCTTCTTCATGCGTTCAACGCCAATATGACCTAGACGGCAGTGCCCCATATATGCGGATATATCATCATTTAGTTTGATCCTTTTAGCATCAACATTATGAATATGTGTAACATTATTATCGAGATCTAATAGAAATAAACCATTCATCATCGGTGCATGACCATAAAAGATTTCATTCATATAAATGGAACAACCATTGTTCTCGGATTTAAATGAATAACCACTTCGCATCAAACACGATCCAGATACAATGTTCATGCTTAGTGCAGGCATCAGATAACAATTATTCAAGTTTATTACTAATCTCGACGGCAAGTGGAGAGGCAGCGTTCCGACGGCGATCACATCAACGCTTGATCCATTGCCGACACGCATCTTGACCTCACCCCTTGCTAGCGGTCGCTTGTTCCGCAGCCCCTGATTCGAGTTACAAATATTAGCAACTGAACCGGTATCAAATACCCAGGTGCTACTGCGAGCACTAGTCAAGTACACATCAATAACATGTATATCATATATACCTTTGTTTGCCTTGCCGGCCTTTTTGTCTGCCAGATACTTGGGGCAGTTGCGCTTCCAGTGGCCAGTCCCCTTACAATAGTAGCACTCGGTATCAGACTTAGGTCCAACTCGTGGTTTCTTTTCAGGCGCGGCAACCGGCTTGCCACCCTTACTTCCCTTCCGTTTTACCTTCTTGTCTTTCTTGAAACCAGTGTTCCTACTGATCATCAACACTTGATGTTCCTTTTTGATCTCCACTTCTGCAGTTTTAAGCATTGACAGAAGCTCGGGGAGAGACTTCTTCATGCCTTGCATATTATAGTTCATCATGAAGCTCTTATAGCTAGGTGGCAGACACTGCAGAACACGATGGATGCCTAAGTCAATGGGAATCGATATTCCCAAGGACACAAGCTTATCGGCGTAACCCGACATCTTGAGTACATGCTCACTAACGGAGCTGTGCTCTTCCATCATGCAGCTAAAGAACTTTTCTGAAGCGTTGTAGCTCTCTACAGCAGCATGTGTGTCGAAAAGCATTTTCAACTTCGAAATGCTTTTGAAGTTCCGGCTCTAGCCCATACAATATGCCGCAATGAACTAAGTTGTGGTCCTCCTGACGAGTCTGATAGACATTCTTCTCCTCGTTAGGGGCATCATCTAAAGGTGGGGGGCCTAACGGCGCTTCTAGCACATATTGCTTTTGTGCAGCAGAGAGGAGAATCCTCAAATTCATGGCCCATTCGGTAAAGTTGCTACCGTTCGTTGCAAGTTTCTCTTTCTCCATGAACACATTGAAATTAAAAGCAGGTGGTGCCATCTACAACAGAATTTGTAAAGTTTAGACTAAGTGTATGATAGATTGAGTTCAACTAATCCATATTACGAATGAACTCCCACTCAAAAACGACATCCCTCGTGCCTTTTTGGTGATTACATGAACCAAATCCACTACACCAAGTCCGATCATCACGTGAGTCGGTGTAGCTTCAAAGGCGAGCATCAAATGGGCATCATATCAACTATATGACTCATGCTTAACCTTTCGGTCCGTGTTCCGAGGCCATGTCTGTACATGCTAGGCTCGCCAAGTTAGAACCTTAGTATTCGCGTGTGTAACTGTTTTACACCCGAAATATGGTCGTGGATCCAAGAACACCCGATCATCACGTGATGTCTTGGAGCGACGAGAACATAATCGGTGCATACTAAAGGAAGAACACATTTTTATCTTGATATTTAAAAGAGGGATCATCTTATTATGCTAACAAAGCGCTAAACAAGCAATATAAGATGCTATCAAACATCATATGTTTATTAGTGAAATAATATGGTTCCCGCATATGATCTCTATCATGTGCACCGTGGTATGATCACTATCATACCTATATGTGTAAGTCCAAGGTCTATGGATATTACACGTTATGTATGTTGTAAGAGTATCATCTCATACTTCTACTTACAACATCACCATATCATAACACTAGCCCAGCAACAATCTAAACTAGACGCCTCTAATTTATCCATTGCAAGTTTTACGTGGCTTAGGGCTTTCGAGATAGAACCGTTCTGACCTACGAACATGAACCACAACGAGGATAACCAAATTGTTGACAACTCGCTTGCAAAATAGATATTGACTATAGTAGGAGAGACATACACCCGCTAGCCACTTATGCAAACTAGTTGCATGTCAAGCGTGGAACAGGCCTCATGTGCGAGGACATGTAAATTTTGTCCGGGCCGCTTCATCCCACTATGCCACCAATATCCAAAATTACAACAAAGGAGCAACAACATGATCATCATCGCCCACATACTCATATGTGTACTACCCGTGTAAAGTATCTACGCATAGATCCGGCTCTGATACCACTGTAGGGTTCGCAGCATAGAAAACAAAAATTTTCCTACGATGGGAACTATGTACCAAGATCTATCTTCTAGATACAAACAACGGGTGGATGTATATCCGTAGAGAACATACCCTTGAAGACCGACAAAGCTTAACGAGTTCAACTCGTGGCTGATGTAAACGATCTCTTGCCGATCTCAAGATCGAGAGGAAGTCCTAGCGCCGCAAAGCAGCAGCGCATCCGTGCTCGCACACACGTACAAGACACCGGGCAACCTCCGCCTCCTCGCTCCAGCGATGCAGCGGAAGCACAACCCTTTCTTGCCAAATAGCCACCGGGAACATGTATCTCGCTAGTACGAGACCATGGGGGATAAATTCTAGAGGGGGAGAGAGAACCTTCACGAGGAGGTGTGAGAGACAAGTGAGGAGGGGGCTCCTTTTATAGGAGGAGGGGGGCACCAAATCACTTGCTTGCAAGCTAACCAATGTGATATCACCGAGAGGGCCCAGAGCATATCTATCCGTCATCGGGATGAACAAATTCCACTATTGATCCATGATTCTCAACATAACACTTTAGAAGCTTTGAAGCCATCTTTATAATCACCCAGTTACGGAGTGATGTTTGATGTCAACAAGAAACTCTTCCGGTGTTAGTGATTGGCATGATCTCATGGTCTAAGGATTAGGATTACTTTGTAGTTTGTTTATAGCAATATAAACTCAATGACTTTGATCGTAATGCTATACTTCGGATGAATGTTCATCACACCATTACACTAATGTTGTGATCTCGTTATTAACAACATCCAATGTCTATGATCAGGAAACCGTGATCATCTTGTTAATCAACGAACTAGTTTATGAGAGAGGCATAACTAGGAACTTTCTGTTTGTTTATTAAACACACATGTATTAACGTTTCCGTATTAATACAATTATAGCATGCAAAATAAACATCTATCATATACTTGGAATACACATAATAAACATTTTATTATTGCCTCTCAGGGCATATTCCCTTCACTATGCTATCCAAAAATCCTTCACTTACTAATTCCATTCTAAAATCCTCCGTCTCCTTGTGCAAAATTGGTTGCTCCATCATAATCATCGAGTTCAAGCGGTACGGCAATCTGCTAAGGGCATCTACTACCACATTGGATTTGCCGGGGTGATAGTGAATGTCCAGATCATAGTCCTTGATTAGCTCTATCCATCTTCTCTGCCTCTCAGCTCCTTCAGAGTGAATATATACTTCAGGCTCTTGTGATCCGAATAAATCTCACAACTGTTTCCCATGAGGTAATGCCTCCATGTCTTCAGGGCTAGAACTACGGCTGCTAGTTCAAGGTCATGGGTAGGATAATTCTGTTCATGCTGCTTTAGTTGTCGGGATAGATAAGATATAACTTTGCCTTCTTGCATCTACACACATCCGAGGCCGATCTTGGATGCATCACAATACACATCAAAAGGCTTCGTGATATCCGACATGATCAAGATTGGGTTTGAAATCAATCTCCTCTTGAGTTCTTGAAAACTCGCTTCACATTTGTCCGTCCATTCAAACTTCTTATATTTCTTCAACAGTTGGGTCATGGGTCTGGCGATAGTCGAGAATCCTTCTACGAACTTGCGGTAGTATCCCGCTAATCCGAGAAATGCACGAAGTTGGGTTTGAGTGGCTGGGGCTTGCCAAGCTTCCACATCCTTCACCTTTGTAGGGTCAATGGCAATTCCTATGGATGATACGATATGTCCAAGGAATCCTACCTCCTATAACCAGAATTCACATTTGCTAAATTGGTGTAACAACCCAAGTTTGTAATATATGTAATTAGTAATTAAGCATTGCATGCATCTGTTTAAATCAATAAATTTTTTGCATGTGATCAAGTGAGTGGATCAAAATACAAGTACAAAACCATATACCCTAGTCTTTATCCCCCTCTCTTTGAAACTACATACAAATGTGGTTTTGAATTTGAAAAGTATCAAAATGTGTGGATCCCAATCTGAATATAAGCCCCCCCTCAATATTTCTACACTTATATAAACCCCTCTGGTATTTTCAAACTACTCAAAACAGTTTTGAATTGGAAAATACAAACAGAAAATAGAAAACAGAAATTGGAAAATTGTTCTGATAAAAAAAGAGCCAGCAAGCCATCTCAGGCCGCAGCCCAGGGCGGACCAACTTCCTCTCTCACCTTGCCGCTCATCGTGCAGCCGCAGCTCGCAGCCAGCCCATGCGCGGCCCACTCGGCCCATACCCCTTCGTCCTCGTCGTCTTCGACGACGACGCGAAGCAGCTGTGTGCCGCTGCCGCTGCCATCGATTGCCATCTACCGCCGCGATGCGCCCTGCCACCCCCGATTGAGGATAAAAACACCGCGCCATGTCCGTCTCCTCCTCCCCTGGCCTTATCCCCTCCTCTCTCGCTCTGGCTCACTCCTCCTGTGAGCTTCTGAAACCCTAGCTCCGGCCGCCGCGTCGCCTCGCCGTTCCCGACCACCCCTCGCCGTTATGAGAAGCCCCGTCAATGGAATCAACCCCGCGTGCCCTGACTCGTCGCCATCAACGTCTTCTTCGCCAGCCCCAACGCCCACCGCCCTTGACATCGCCGTCGGTCCTGACCTCCTCCGGCCTCGTCATCACCACAGGCGCACTTAGGGTGAGCTCGCGGTCCTCCCTATGCCCCTCGTTTGCTTGCGTATCGTCTGTAGCCGTAGGTCGCCATCGCTCTGTCACCACCACCACCGCTCCTCGCTCTGCTTGCTGCTCCGGTGACCAAGATTCGGAGGCGCCGCCGTAGTTAGGTCCGCCTCTGTGCGCTGTTTCGAATGAGACCTAGCACGCCTCCTCCCGTTCCCTATAGCGCCGTCCCTCGCCGTCAGCCGACATGCCTCCGGCGAGCCCACGTGGCATCGACGTGAAGCTGCATGGCTTGCCGACGTGGCCCGACCCCACCCGTCAGCCTCTGGGGCTAGGCTTTGCCCTGGTGAAAATCAGCCCACCCTAGCGTCGACCCTGCCTGGCCAACGTGGCTGCACACGTGGCCTCGGGCCCAACAGTCAGTGGCTGGGTCTGGCCTCTGCCTCGGTGAGAAATGTTTAGGGTTAGGGCCCTGACGTCATAATGATGGAGTAAATCAATTTAATTTGGTTTAGTAGTTCCAGAAACTGATTTTAATATTGTAAATTCAATAACTAATTACTATAAGTCAGAAAAATACAAATAATATATCAAAATGTTCAGAAAAATAAGAGCTAAGCAATATCAAATCAATCATGCATTGTTAACCAACTTTTATGACAAGTTTAATTAGAAGAATCATTTGAACCCCATAGGTGATTCCGAGGATCCCCCTGTTCTAAGGTTTGGACCTCCCGGACCCCGTTTATAATGACCAAGCATGTTCTAGGGTTCATTTCAACACTATTTAACTTGTCATATCATCCATGTTGATTGCGCATTGCATTATGCCATGTCTTGATTGTCCCTTCCCTTTTCGATATTGGTTCTTCGTGATAGGATCCGAGCATGAGGCTGAAGTCAACAACACCGAAGATCCATACCTGTCTACTGAAGGACAAGGCAAGCGTAGCCTCTCATTCTAAACCTACTTTTACAAAGTATATTACTTTCTTGCTATGATGCACATGATTCCAATGTGGTCTTTTGTCAGTACTTAGTGTTACCTATCTGCCGCATAGTTTCCCTTTTGTAGCCTTATATTCCTGATCCACTGCTCCTAGCATACCAAGGTATGGCATTTGAGCATTCTAGAGCTTCTGTGATTGATAACTTAGCCATGCATATTAACAACGTCTGATCTGTCCGAATGATGAATCAGAGATGCGGGAGAATCTAGAAAGGTAAGAGATGGTGACATCCTCGAAGGACTTAACTAAACATGCTAAGGCTTGTATGGGAGGCCATGTTGGGTGTGGTATTTGTAGTCCCATGCTCGCCACCAATAGGAACTGAGTTCTTGCCTCTGGAACCGAGACGAGCATACAACCACACGGGGCCTGGAAAACCCCATGGGCAACTAACTTGCCTCGTAGATTCCATGAGTCACATAGTTCGGGCTTTCCATTTGGCATACGCACTGAAAACGTTTTCGAAAGAGGAGGTGATGGAGGTGCATCATAACAGGTAGGGAAGAGTGGCCGTGGTTGCTTGGGGTCGATGGAGCCCCTGGTGAACCAACCTCGCCTCACATCTCTAGGGATCGGCTTCGGGACTTGACCCATTACAGCGGAACCATCCCTAGGGCGTGACTCATGGTCTCGGCGAAACCAAGGTAAAGGTTGTGGTCCACCACCCTCTGCCGGTCTTCCACGGAAGAGGGCTAATAATATTTGGCATTAAGAGTCGGTTGGTACGTGTGGGTAAAGTTGTACACCCCTGCAAGGTTAAATCTTTTCGAAATGCCGTGTTCACGGTTATGAACGCTTGGTGACCAGATTCTATGATCATAGGAAACTTTAACCATGATACAACTTGTTGATCCACGTGTTCTTAAGGATGCTTCCTCTGGGTCGAGGGGGTGATCCTAGATAGGAGGTTCTGATGAAACTGGTGGTTATCAAGATGTAATTAACAAGATGAAGAAGTCGCTATCTTATCCCTTTTAAAAGATTCTGAGTAGACGAGCCACTTCTCTATCTTGTTTACAAATAAAGATTGATTTCCGCAAAAGTAAACCTAGAGAAAGCCTTTCTAGCCAGAGCATGTAGATACTAGGTTATCTAAGTATTGCTGAGTAAATTATCGTACTCACCCTTGCGCCATTGTTGTTTTCTACACATGATCTAGTTACAACTGAAGGTGGCTTCTACGTTGACATCGACGAGTAGTTGGGTGTCCCAGGTAGCAGCCTAAGGACTATGGGATGGACGTCACTCTTAGGCCCTTTGCTAAGTTGTTGTGTAGAACAACATAATTTGCTTTCGCTGTGTGATGTATTGTTGGGTCTATGACCTCTAGTTTGTAATAACTCTAATATCTTACTCTGTTAAGAGTTTAAACTTATGTTGTTGAATCCCTGTGTTCTGTAATGTTACCGAATCATACTGTGATCTTCTGTGTATGGAGTTGAACTTATCTTAGATGGTGATCTGAGGTTAGTTTAACCCTATGTCAACACCCGGAATTTTAATCCCAAATGCCAGTTATGCCATACATCGCAATCCTAGGATTACCATTTTTGCGAAACATAACAGATTTGGATATCACAGTACATCATCCATTACAAACCATACATAAGGTCTTACACAAATAAGGATCTCATGATCCAGTTCTTAATACAACTCAAGTAGCGGAATAACGTAATAATAAAGATAGTGTAGGCGAAGCTCCATCTTCGAGGTCACAGGCAATGCTGACGATGGGAGATGATCCTAGTTGTCATAACCTTCCTGTGGTCCATCATCCTGATACTCCTCTTCATAGTCTGGCCACGAGAATACCCAGGGACAAAGCCATGAGTACTTTAAGTACTCGAAAACTAATACTAACAAGTTAAGGGGGGTTTTTGTAGTTAGGACACTAGGCTCTAGGGTTGTTTTGCAAAAATCCAGATTTACCTCTACTAAGTTCAGAAGCAAAGAAAACTAGTTGAAAGTTTGATAACACCTAAGTGGGAACTTGAATTTAATACCACAATCCTGTTGTGGTGAAGTCAAAGTCTCAATTCATTTCACAAGTCATTTTGAAAACATTTGACGGGGGAACAGTATGGCCACTCCAACTGTCCATAACCGCGGACGCAGCTATTCGAATAATTTGACACTCTGCAGAGATTGTACACTTTCACCACAACATTCGATACATCCGTTAGGAACAAATCATGAATTCACCATACTCAGTATGCGGATAATCAATCCTAACCTTTCCATTTCACGCCCTAGTATAGGGACCTCTCCTGTGACTTTGGCCTCCCAACCATGACCAACTGTCATCTTGGATACTGCACAGGTGGACAATCTTCACAATGTAGCCTCAGCTCAGACCTTGGCCGCGAGGGAACCCATACTAAAGCATATAAATTTGCAGTCAAGCCCTAGCCAATTTTCGGTTATTGTGGTTGTACGGTAAAATTGGAATGGTATCGCATCCAAACAACCATCAGTTTTATCAATGGCTAAGGCTCATGCCTCAACGTTTTCATCATCAAAATCATCTGGTGTTCGAGAACACATGTCAAAACATTTCAGTAGAATGACTCATCATTCTAAGGTTTTCATAACTAGTTTCACCAAGTATTCCCATGTAAAGGTGATCAAGTTTTATGCTTAGCACTAGCATCTACAAATGGGGGTAAATACTAATGAGTGTGGTAAAGAAGTGGAGATTAATTAAGTTCAATCTCATGCCTTAGGATGACATCAAGATTATCTACTTAGGCCAAATTTAATGCTCTTTATGCAACCTTCAATTATCTTTCTAGAATCTACAAGTCACTTAAGTAAACTCTAAGAAAAGCTTTGATAAAGAAATAAATTAGAAAGCTTGTAAGTAAAACTAGGATGCTTTATCAAGTGGTATAAGCTTGCAAGTAAAACTTGCATGGTTTGGCTTGCTAAGATAGTGGTATAAACTTGCTATTTTGCAAGTGTTATCTTGCCTTGTGTAGAGCAGTGGTTGAAGTTTTCCTCGGCTTCTTCCTTGTAGTATCCTCCTTCCTCCTCGTATCCTTGGTCGGTACTAGCGTCTATAAATAAATACGACGTACACAATTACCAAACAATACTTAACTATTTTCACTCATCACACAAAGGTGTACTATAGATGATCTAGCATCATCACCTACCATTACAAGATTAAAGAATTTGTCTTAGTTATTTTAATTTGAGAAAAGTAATTTCTACTCATTGAAAAACTACTTAAGATTTAATATTCTCCAACTCAAACATGGGATCATGTTGACACATGTCATCACCACATATTTCAGTACATGGGAATGTGATTTAAAGTGGTGTCACAATTTAATAAGGTTTAACCTTTTTATTTTAAATAAATAAAGTGACTAGAAATGCCTATGTGGCATTCTTTTGTTACTTGAACATTATTTCTGTAAGTAAACCCATATGTTTTTATATATTCTGAAAGGTATGATCAAATGTGATTTTTGAGAGTTGGAATCAACTCAAAAGCTATTATGGTTAAATTGTGAAAAATGTTTGAATGCAGAAAAGCTTCTACCTTGCTATTTTTACCAAGGTTGATTTACAGATCCAAATGATTTGAATCCAATGGGCTTGGATTAATCATTTCAGTACCTTTCTAACAAAATTGGTTTCATGCAATTTGTTTCATTGGATCGAGCTGGGTTGATTTTTGAATCTATGTATAGAACTGTGTTTGAATTAAAATAGAAAAATCTAAATTCAAACGGTTGGGCCGCGCTTGAGAGTTTAATGGGCCAGCCCATTGTCATTCCACAGCGTGGGGCTCAGCTGACAGGGGGTCTACCAGTCAGCGGCTCATAACGCGCGAAGCGGTACGGGGCTCTGTGGGTCGTTGGATTAGAATGGAGATGGACGGCTGGGGATCGTCATCGACAACGAACCTGTCACCAGCGAGCTTGAACCCTAGCGGCTCAGTGGGGGTGCATAGGGGTCATAACAGGGCTCCAGCGACGACGGCGAGGCAGGCAAAATGAACGAGTGGTCGACGGCGAGCTCAGGGACGGTCGAGGCAGCTCCGGGGGGTGGTCGCAATCAGCGGCCCCCTTCTCCTACAGAGGCGGCCTGCTCCAGTGCAATTCCGGCGAGCTGCTGCTCCGCATGCTCCGGCTAGAGGGTGGAACGATCAGTGACGTGAGGAGAGTGGAATGGTGTGCTTCAAACGGCTAGGGGTAGCCTCCTTTTATAGGCTCGACGGCGAGATCGAGAGGGATGGGCAAGCGACGGTGGCGACATGGCTATGGGCTGCTAGCGGCATGGCTGAGGGTGGCGATCGACGCGCGGTCTCCTGGCGTGCTCTAGAACTTAAATGTGGGCTTAGGGGTGGTGCTAAACGGTCGGGCGAGGCTGGCGCTCTGAGCGGCAGAGGCGACATCTTCGACGGCAAGCGGTGGCTGTGAGGCATTGGGCGGCGAACGGGGATGTCTGGCATGTTCCATGGGTCATGGCGAAGCGGCGGGTACGGGCTGCGGTCGAGGGGCGGCGTGTGCACGTGTGCCGGGTGCGGCTCTCTGGGGCGTTCTCGGCATGTCGTAGTGGCACTGGGCGCGGGGCGTGCTTAGTGGTCCACGGCTTGCCTTGGTTCGGGGAGGGGACAGTGGGTGCTAGTGAAATGCTGGCTAGCTCCCAGACATGGCGAGAGAGGGGGAGGCGGTCTACTGCGGCGTCGAGCAAGTTGGCCGGCGAGGTGGCTCGGCTTGTTCAACATTGATGACAATGGCTAGTTTACAGTGAGGCTAAAGGTTTCCAACTAAGCTAGATGATCTACTAGATGGTTGATGTGAGCTAGAGGGGGAACAAGTTAGGCCAAAACACTATTAAAAACAGTGAATTTGATTTGGTTTAAATTTGCCTGCCAAGTGTTTGATGAAATGGCCGCAAGAAACTTCTTTTTGAATTTTGAAAAGATTTTTGGTGGGTGTGATAGGCATGTGCCGGAGACTCTATGGTTGCTTGGGTTTTGAAAATTGATCTTGTTTGAGTGGTTTTTGAAATAGTGGGATCTTCCCATATGAGATATATTCAATTTTAAACTGTCAATTAAACTTAGCATTTGAATGTTTTTGGAAGATCACAAAGTGGGCCTTGGTACCTCATTATGAGTACTAACAAGAGGTGCAAAGATCCACAAATGTTTCTATGAAGTTTTGAGTGCTTGGAGTAGCCAAAGTAGGCATGAGAGTTAATTTGGCCAAAGTGACCATTCACTTCATTTGTTCATTTTGAGTTGTTTGTCTTTGGGAAAAGTTTGGGAATGATTTAGATGATGTTTATTTTACCTAAGAATCATTTTACAAGCAAATAAACACAGAACCATGGCAATTCAAAAGAAACCTAATTTTAAATACACATACATATGAATGCTCTCATATTTTTAGATAGGAAAGTTTTTGTTAACCCTAATTTTGATGATTAGCATTTGATGATCCATGTTTAATATTTTTAGGATGTTACACCCTAATCCCGGGGGGGGGGGGGTGCTACAATTGCCGTATAACTGATGCTCCCTAAGGGTTCCAAGGATGGTCCTTAGGTGTAGCTCATGTTCTTCTTCTAATTTGGAATATATCAGAATGTCAAAGATGAAAACAACGAAAAACTTATCCAGGAAGTCCATAAAAATCTTATTCATGAGATTCATGAAATAAGCGGGGGCATTGGTTAATCCAAAAGACATGACGGTATATCATATAATCCATATCTGGTGGTAAAGGCAGTCTTTGAAATATCCTCTACGCGAATCTTGATTTGATGATAACCAGTTCTAAGATCAATCTTAGAGAACTCTTTGGCACTAGTCAACTGGTCAAACAGGTCTTCTATCTTTGGCAGTGGGTACTTCTTCTTTATGGTGACATCATTTAACTTCCGATGATCCATACACAAATGGTTACCTCCATCCTCGTTATCCACAAACAGGACAGGTGATCTCCAAGGCGACGCACTTGGTTGGATCAATCCTATCTCCAGCATAGCATCCAATTGCTTCTTGAGCTCCACTAATTCAGACGGGTTCATACTATATGGTCTCTGGGCTATGGGTCCGGTTCCAGGGATTAGTTCAATGATAAACTCGATATCTTGATCTAGGGGCATACCGAGCAAAACATCTGGAAATACACCAGGGTATTCACAGACTATTCTGACTTGGTCAATGGTTGGTTGGGCTAGACTCTTGTTGCACTTGAATTGACGGGGCAAGGTTTCCGATACATGCTCGACTGATATTCCGGCTGTACTGGTCATGGTTATGGCTTTCTTGGCACAGTCGATTAATCCTTTATGTTTGGACATCCAATCCATTCCTAGTACTACTTCCAAACCTTTAGTTCCGAGTACTATTAGATTAGCATAAAAATCTATGCCATGGATTCAGATAGGAACGGCCTTGGAAATCTGTCTAGCTTTGGTGGTTGAACCAGGTATTTGAACTATCATAACATGCTTCTATTTGGTGGGTTGAATCTTACTAGTGCATGCAAATTCTCCAGTAACAAACGAGTGCAATGCTCCAGAATCAAACAACACTCTTGCAAGTACTGAGTTAACAGAAAATATACCCATCACGACATCTGGCGCTTCTTGGGCTTCTTCAGCATGCACGAGAAAAAGACAGCTGTTGCGGTTGAGCGAATTCCCTGGGGCAAACCTTCTTCAGGCTGAACACGACGCTGTTGCTGAGCTAGGGCATTCGCATTGGGGGTTGCGGCAATCTTCTTGGGGCATTCATTGGAATAGTGACCTTTGGTTCCACATTCATAACAAGTCACTTGGGACTTGTCTTTTGCTGCAACAAGCACAACATTGCTTCCAGTTCTTGGGGCAGTGTTGGTGTTGGTGGCGGCATTCTTGTTGTTGAACTTGGGTGGTGCACGGTTGAAATTGCTGCGGTTGCCAGGGTTGTTGTAGTGATTTCATCCAGGCCTTGGGTTTCCACGGTTATGATAGGTTGGACGGTTCATCGGGGGTCTGTTGTTTCTTGGGGGAAAATCCTGGAGATTGGTTGGGGCGATACTTTGGTGTATGGTGGGTTCCTGGTTGATGCATCATGCGATGCTTGCGGTTCTCATTAGCTTGGTTAATCTTCACTTCCATCTGAATGGCAGAGTCCACTATGGCTTCAATATCAGCAAATGGGATATTGACCAACACTGTCTGCATCTCATCATGTAGACCATTCAGGAATATCTCCTTCTTCTTAGCTTCTGTGTTAATCTCATCCGGTGCATACCTAGCCAATGACAAAAAAAATCACGGTATTCCACTACTGTCATCCTGCCTTGCTTCAGTTCCCTGAATTCATCTCACATCCTCTTGATCAAACTCGGTGGCACACGGGTTCTGCTGAACTTGATGTTGAACTCTTCCCAAGTTAGCATTTGACCTCCAGTCATGGCACGAACGTTGTTCCACCATGCTCTTGCATCTCCGGCCACATAGTGGGTGGTGAATAGTACCTTCTCGTTGGCTTCCACTCCTGCAACTTCTAGATTGTTCTCCATGGTTTGCAGCCAATCATCTGCATCTAGGGGCTCTTCAGACTTACTGAAAATGGGTGGATTGGTGTTCTAGAAGTTCTTGAGCTTAGATCCATGGTTGTCCTGATTTCCATGGCCTTTATTGTTGTTGGCCATCTGATCTATCTATTGAAGGGTGGCTAAGTTGGCTTGACGTTCGGCTCTTTTAGCTACGTGGTCCAAAAACAACATTTGCAAGATTTGCAACATCGGGTCCGGGGATGAAGTGCTTCCTCCACGAGGCATCTGAAGATTGAGATACATCATGAGAAAATAGGGGAATTTCTAAGGTTTAGGGTTTTTGAAAACTTTTCAAAGTCTGACTCAGGTTTTTCTAGCAACTTGCTTTTCATTCATTCATAGCATACGATACAAACAGACACTACAACAAAAGAAAACAGATGGTTTTAAGAACCATTCTGTAAAACTATGATATAGTGGGACCAAATACAACTCACTAACGCTAGTGCTCTAGTGCTACTACTCCTCAGAGTCGGTGTCCTCATCATCATCGATGAAGGCGATGTCATCCTCATCGGTGAAGAAGTCCATGGCCTGATCCTCTAGAAAGTCATCATCGTCACTGAGATAGGAGTAGGGGTATCCACGAAGGTCTTCCCCTGCATTCTCCCTCTCCTCCAGCTGCATATCCCTCTCGTGGACAGTCTCCTCCAACTCTGTGATCCTGTGGCGGAGATGGGAAATGATGCGCTCCTTCTTGTTAAGCTGACGGCGACGAGACTGCCGATCCTTCACTAGCATGGCAATGGTCTGATCCTTCTTGGCGGCGATGGCGTACTTGTGGTTGGCATAGGATCGAGCATTGTCTAACTCCTTCTGACGGTCATACATCATAAAGCTGAGGTGGTCCAACTGAGTCTTCAGATCATGGTGATATGGGGCCTCCAGTGGCTGTCCCATAATATCACGCCTTAGATAGAACTCAAAGCGGGTACCCTTGATCTGATTGATACTCTGCCACACAGACGGGCAAGAGCTTCCTCCATGGCCCTGGCAACTCCATTGAGATAGTTGTTCTCTCTCAAGGTGAACTGAATTCCCGCTGAGGTGGGGGCTTCAATCTTACCCCGGAGACTTACAAAAGCTAGCCATTGCAATTCCTCTCCTTCCTGATCATTGAGCTGAGCTCCGAAGAACTAGGGGTGCGGACACTCCAGCATCTCCAAAAGCTGGTCCAAGTCACGCTCAAAGATGAGGTCTCCTCCATTCCCCAACTAATAGAACTTGCTATACTTCATGTCCATCTATAAGAGTATAGGATGAGTAAGTTAGTAGAGTGATCAAGTGTGTCAAATTTTAAGTTCGTTTGCAAGAATTTTCGAGGAACATGAATTTTTCATTGAAAGAATACAAGTGGTAAGAATGAGAATAAGTTTTCATAAATACTCACTTCTTGGGTTTTTTTTGGTTCAAACGTCCATTCTAAACTAAGGTCTCCTATGGTCAGGATGGCTCTGATACCAACTTGTCAACACCCGGATTTTTAATCCCAGATGCCTATTTGCCATACATCGCAATCCCAGGATAACCATTTTTTCGTGACATAGCAGATTGGATATCACAGTACATCATCCATTACAAACCATACATAAGGTCTTACACAAATAAGGATCACATGATTCAGTCTTAATACAAATCAAGCAGCGGAATAACGTAATAATAACGATAGCGTAGGCGAGGATCCATGTTCATGGTCACAGGCAATGCTGATGATGGGAGATGATCCTAGTTGTCATAACCTTCCTCCTATCCGTCCTCCTGATAGTCCTCTTCATAGTCTGGCCACGGGAATAGCGAGGGACAAAGCCATGAGTACTCTTTAAGTACTCGCAAACTAATACTAACAAGTGAAGTGGTTTTGAATAGGAAGTACTAGGCTCTAGGTTGTTTTGCAAAAGCCAGATTTATCTCTACTGAGTTCAGAAGCAAAGAAAGCTAGTCGGAACTTTTATAACTCCTAAGTGGGAATTTGAATTTCATATCACAACCATGTTGTGGTCAATTCAAGTCATGAATCATTTCACAAGTCATTTTGAAAACATCTGACGACGTAACAGTATGGCCACTCCAACTGTCCATAACTGCGGACGCGGCTATTCGAATAGTTTGACACTCTGCAGACGTGGTACACTTTCACCACAACATTCGATACATCCATCAGGAACAATCCTGAATTCACCATACTCATTATGCGGATAATCAATCCTAACCTTTCAATTACACGCCCTAGTATAGGCACCTCTCCTGTGATTTTGGCCACCCAACCATGAACAACTGTCATCTTGGGAACTGCACAGGTGGACAATCTTCACATGGTAGCCTCAGATCAAACCTTGGCCGCAAGGGAACCCATACTAAGGTATGTAAATTTCCATTCAAGCCCTACCCAAATTTCGGGTATTGTGGTTGTAAGGTAAAATTGGAATGGTATCGCAACCAGACAACCATCAGTTTTATAAAGGGCTAAGGCTCATGCCTTAACATTTTCATCATCAAAATCATCTAGTGTTCAAGAACAAATGTCAAATCATTTCAGTAGAATGTCTCATCATTCTAAGGTTTTCATAACCATTTTCATCAAGTATTCCCATCTAAAGTTGATCAAATTTTATGCTTAGCACTAGCATCTACAAGTGGGGGTAAACACTGATGAGGGGTGTTAAACCAATGGGAATGATCTAAGTTCAATCTCATGCCTCAAGATGACATCAAGATTATCTAACTTAGGCCAAGTTTTATGCTCTTTATGATACCTTTAAATATCTTTCTAAACTCTACCAATCACTAAGTAAACTCTAATAGAAAGCTTTGATAAAGAAATAAAATAACTAAGCCTGCAAGTAAAACTAGGATTGGGTATCGAGTAGGATAAGCTTGCAAGTATTATCTTGCTAAGTCAAGTTGTATAGTGAGGCTTGAAAGGTGCAAGTATAGGCTTGGTAATATATTAGTATAAGCTTGCCTTGTGTAGAGAATTGGTTGAATTTCTCCTCGGCTTCTTCCTCGTAGTATTCTCCTTCCTCCTCGTACCCTTGTTCGGTAATAGCTTCTATAAATAAATACGAGGTACACAATCACCAAACAATACTTAAGTAGTTCTATTTATCACACTAAGGTTTTCACTAGATGATTTAGCATCATCACAAACATTACAATCATTAAGGCAATTAGTTTTTTTATTTTAGAAAAGTAATTTCTACTCATTGAAAAACTACTTAAGATTTAATATTCTCCAACTAAAACATGGGATCATGTTGACACATGTCATCACCACATATTTCAGTACTTGGAAATGTGATTTAAAGTGGTGTAACAATTTAATAAGGTTTAACCCTTTTATTTTTATTAAATAAAGTGACTAGAATTGCCTATGAGGCATTCTTTTATTACTTGTTCATTACTTCTGCAAATAAACCTAGATATTTTTATATATTCTGAAAGGTCTTGTTAAATGTGATCTTTTAGAGTTGGAATTAACTCAAAAGCTTTTGTGGTTGAATTCCGAAAAATATTTGAATACTGAAAAGCTTCTCCCTTGTTATTTTTACTATGGTTGATCTACAAATCCATTTGGTTTCAATCGAACGGGCTTGGATTAAGAATTCCAGTACCTTTCTAACAAAATTGGTTTCATGCATTTTGGTTCAGTGAATCGAGCTGGGTTGCTTTTTGAAATTAGGTACAGAACTAGGTTTGAAACTAAAAGAATAAATCCAAATTTGAATTACTGGGTCGCGCTGGATGATAACTGGGCTGGCCCACGGTGCACAATGCACGCGCGGGTGGGTTTAAGTGAATGACCCCACCAGTCAGTGAGACAGGGGGTGCGAAGCGATACGGGGTGATCTAAACTGTGCGATCAAACTCTAATCCAACGGCTGTGACCTATCGTCTCAGTCGGGTAACACCGGTGAGACAGAACCCTAGCGCAGCTAGTGGGGCTCTATAGGGACTCATCAGGGATCCGGCGAGGTTCGGCGATGGGGGCAAACGATGAAGTCGACGACGGCGAACCTCCTGGTACCGGTGGCTTCTACTGGGACGTCTCCAATCAATGGCTCCCTTCTTCCTCCTCTGTGAAAGACTCCGGCCAAATTCCAGCGGTGTGTTGCTCGCCTTGCTCCGGGGGTGAGGTGGGGTGCTTCTAGATGGTCAGAACATCGCGGCTCTGGGCGGGTCCGACGGAAGTTTTAATGGCGCACATGTGATACGGGTCGCACGGTGGCGAACGGGCATGTCTGGGGTGTTCCTGGGGTGGCGGTGATCCTGCTTGCACGCAGCGAGGGCGGCGCGCGGTCTGTGAGCGTGTGTCACGGGTGGTGCTCTGCCGCGCTCTCGGCACGCTCGCAGAGACATTTGGCACGAGCGTTCTGTGTGGTCCATTGGCTGGCTGCGCTCAAGCCTTGGACAAGGGGTGGCGGTGGACGGTGGAGTGCCTGCTAGAAAAGGTTGGCGAGGCTAGATAAGCTTCTAGCTTGCTCTCGACTGAGGGGTGGTAAGGTTAGCTCGGCATTGTCACCATTGATGGCTATGGAAAGCTCACTGTGGTGCTAAATCTTGTTAAATGGGCTAGATGATCTACTAATAGCTTGTTGTGAACCAGAGAGGGAACAAGTTAGGCCAAAATCACTGCTCCTAATAATGTTTGATGTTTGTTGGTTTGGTGTTTGCAAGGTGTTTGAGGAAATGGCCGAAAGAGATTCAAATTTGAATTTTTGAATCAAACTTTGTGGGGGTGTTTGTTACATACTAGGGATTCTCTGGTTAGTTGGAAAGGTCAACATGAATTGGTTTGGTTGGTTTTTGAGAATTGGTGATCTTCGCATATGTTAAAGATTCAATTTTGAATTGTCATTTGAATCAAGTTGCCAAATGTTTCTATAAGTTTGAAAGGCGGGCTTTGGTTCACTTTACTTGGTATAGGAAGGGGTGAAAATAAATGAAAATATTTCTGTTTGAAATCTTGGACTAGAAACACTCAAAGTGGCCTAGTGATCAAGATTGGCAAAAATGACCATTTGCTTTATTTGTTTTGTTTTTGATTTTCTCTTGATTTGTTTCTGCATGGAAATGTTTTAGATGATGTTGTTTTGTTAACCCTAATTTTAGTGATTGGAAATTGATAATCATTATTCAATATTTTTGGGATGTTACATCTGCAAGTTCTGGCATGATGCCATTAAATTTTTTGTCTGATTCATTCTTGGCTACGAAAGTAACTACATGCCCATTGTGTAGCTCACCGCAAATTCTAGGTCACCCAACGCCTCTTGCATTCCATGATAAATTACTTCGTCCATATATATTTGTTGAAATGACCTGGCCAATTTATATTTGCTGAAATTCTAAGAAACTCTTTGACTGATTGCTCATTTCATTGTATGCACACTTGTCTAATGCTTTCTTGTCCTGTTCTATAGGTTTGCAAGAGACGCAATTATATTTCTGATCTGGTGCTGGTTCATCCTAAGTAACGACATAACTATCCTCTACTGTTGATTTCATTAGTGGTTTGCATTCATGCTCTACAAGTTATGGCATGATGCCATTATAATTTATGTCCTGTTCATTATAAGCTATGAACGTAACTGCATGCCCATTGTCTCTTGCATTCTAGGATATACTACTGCTTCCATATGTATTTTGAAATGACCCGGATAGTCTATATTTGCTGAAATTCTAGGAAACACTCTGTTCGATTGCTCAATTCATTTGTAGGCACACTTGTGTAATGCTTGTTTGTCATATTCTATAAGTTCAGAAGCAATGCCATTATATTTCATATCTAATGGTTCCTCCTAAGAACCTACAATTCTTATATCTAATGCCATTATATTTCATTAGTATATATCTAATTCCATTAGACATTATTTAATGCCATTAGTCTATATCTAATGCCATTGTTCTATATCTAATGCCATTATATTTCATATCTAATTTCTACTGTATATATAGTTCATTCGTAGTTTTCATTCTTTCTCTACAATTCTCTTATGATGCCTTTATAAGGGTAACACCATTATCCAAAAGAGCACCCTTAAGTAAAACTAGTTTAACTCTAACCAAGGCACGATGACATGGAAAACTGATCTCAGATCCGTAAGAAATGAATTCTTGTACCTTAAGAGTCTTACTGTCGATCACAACACAATTGGCAGCCACTAGTTGGATCCTCCTTAGTTTAGGATTAACAACAATGAATCCTGAAGACATGAGATCTTGGCGGAGCTCCAAAACCACAATGTACAAAGCCCTCCATCGCTAGGAGGTACAATCAAGGTTCAAAGAAGAAGGCATGGTGGGAGGGGAGAAATGGAGGCTAGAACTTATGTGGATGGGGAAGAGGTGGGTTCCGGCATCCAAGATGGCCGCTGGCGAGGTGGATGGCCCAAGGGGGCCTAGATCTCCATGGAGTCGCCGATCCTATTCTTTAGGGGAGAAAAATTGAAGATTATGAAGAAAACAAAGACTATCAAGAGAATGAAGACTTTTGAAGACTCGAAGACTCGAAGCCTCGAAGATTCCAAGTGACCTATTCGGAACCAAATCCGGATAGATTTCGTATAATATAGATGTGATGAATTGTTTGCTAGTATTTTTTGGTATGTTATGATAGCAAATAAAACCTAATATCCAAAAAACTAAAGTTTCTTGTATGGGTTATTATTCTTCTTCTAGAATCCTTTCGTCCCTACTATAAACCTCGGTCAACTATATAGATGGACCATACCTCCAAGGAGCATCATGATAGGTGCCCCTACCGTGAAACAAGTCACCCATCTGAAGAATGCCCCGACTCTCAGGTTACATGATCCTTGTGTGAAGTAAAGAACCACAACCCTCCCAATGTCACCTCTACCCGATGGTACAACCAGTGAAGCAGCAAGTCAGAGATGGAATGCGCCAAGTCCTCAAGAAGCTCTGCAAGGACACAAGGTCTACGAAAAAGGCAAGGGATGGATTCAGACTCTAGACACCACACCCAAAGTCATCACTTCGTGATGCTCACCTTATGGAAAGAGGGGCCGTATTTCCAAAAATAGCTCAAGGAAAAGAGAAAGGGTTCTGAAGGTTGCGTTAGAGTATGAAGAGCAAGAACTACGGGACTTGTTGGCCTTGGAAAGATCAAAATGGAGGAAGGATTTAAGATAACTTCTCTGTTATGAGTGTGGAACCCTAGGAAATTATGCATATAATTGTCTCGAGAAATGGGGAAATGATAATGGGAACAATGGCAACTACGGTGGGAAGAGATTTTTAACTTGTGTCCCGAAAGTTGAAGCGCCAAGGCAAAGCGGGGTCTGACTTCATCGGTTTTGGATCGCGATACCCAGAGTTGGCATGCTAAATGCTCAGAGGGTCTTTTTCGGCACAAATTCAACAAACCATTTGAACACGAGAAAACTCGCTAACGCCCGTAAAATTGGGCCACTCCTGTCACTTTTGACCGTTAAGTCGCTGCCATCCTAGCTACCATGTAGACTTGCAGCATTGGCACCCTCGTGTTCAAACGTTCTTTTTCACGTGGCCTTCTTTTTCCCCAAAGGGGGCGATTCGTGGTCGCTGCCATGGCGCGGAGCTGCGAGGCAATTCCTTCAGTTGCGAGATCCGGCACCCGACCGAACCTGATCGGCCTCGCCCTCCTCCTCCCAAACCGGAGCATGACCCATGGCATGGCAGCACCCATGGCACAGCACCGGGATGAGATTTCGGTCCCGTTGTTGTGAGACCCTAGCACATGGCTTAATAGGATTAATAGTATACCCATACCAACAAGTTGCAATTTATTTTCCCGAATCTCATCTGAAAAGAACTCTGAGGTTAAGTGTGCTTGGCCTAGAGAAATTTGAGGATGGGTGACCAACCAGGAAGTGGGTACCGGGTGCGCATGAGTGAGGAAAAAGTGTGCAGAAAATACTAGTGTTTATTTGAGGGGTTAGTCTGCCAAGAGTGACAGCCACCGATCCAGAGAGGCCGGAATGTTACAGTTGTCCTCCTCCAGAATCCGAGCTCGATGTCGCCATGGTCGCACCCGCACCAACCAGGGTGCCTTACTCTCCGAATTTCCCGGCCACATCCACTTTGTTCGGCACAATGCCAACAAAGTGAAATTCCATCCAGTTTTCTTCTTTTGATTGTGGTAGAAGAACATGTACCGATATGTTGTTTACTAGATTTTCATTTGAAATTAGTAGCTCCATGATGAAGAAAAAGAGAGAGAACCTAAATGGAATAACGATGAAGACCATAGTTTGTACTTTGCATTGCATCAAAAAGGACTCGCTGACGATGCATGTTACCAAGAGAGTGGAGTTCATCAGCCATTGCGAAAAATATGGGAACAAATCCATGAGCGATTGAATACAAATACGCGAAGAGAAGCTATATCCATGACATCAATCATCAATAGGTGGAACATTCTAGTGATGCGTTCAGATACGTATACCATGTATCATTCATAACAATAAAACTCTCGGTAGTGTTGCTAGCTATTTTTATGAGATATTCATTTTATATGATTGCGGCACCCTACTTTCCTGGATAGTAAACTTGAAACTGTAATTAACTTGAAGTGGTTGTTATCTTGAGCAAAATGTCTGATATACACATGACCCTTGTATGTTCTATGCTGCAATTCTGCTGTTGTGGGCCGAGAAAGAAAAGCTGTTAGGCATAACTTAGTCTTACAAACATGGTTTTAACTTGTTCTTACACAAATAAGCAAAGCAGTCTTACACAAATAAGTGTAACTGAGTCTTGACCAAAGAAGCATTTACTTTATAGAACTAGGGGGGAAACTATCGATAAAGATAAATGGCAGCCCCCACTGGTGAGCCAATGTTCGTATCTAATTATCTATAAATTTTACGACCCCACTGATAAGCCAATGGCAGCCCCCTCCCCCGGACATGGATTCGGCTCCAGGTTGGATCTGGAGTGTCAACATAATAGATGCGTGAGTGCGCAGCAAACACACAGTCTGCTATCAACAATGGAAGTGATGGCACCTTAGCAACAACACTAACATGTTCTTCCTAGTCTCTAGCAGCAGCCTCAACAATTATTTCGTCAGCTTCACCAGCAGCAGCATTAGCAAGTATTTTGTCAGCTTCACTAGGAGCAGGAACAACTATTTCTTTGTCAGCTCCACCACCACCAGCAGTAGTAGCATCAGGAGCCGGGGCTTCATGAGCAATTATAGGTTCAACGGCTTTAGGGGCTCCGATGAAGAAAGGGGAGTTGATCCCAAGAAACAGAAATTGTCTCTTTATATTGTCGACTCTGCTCCAAACCTGTTCTACTAGGTCTTTTGCTGGACATGCAGACCTCGAGAAAACGTGACACCACAGTGATGGTTATGTAGAAAGTTATGTCCCCATATGTTCTTTTCTATCACCAACGCTGTTTACTGCTCTCATGATATGAATCCACATGAGTACAGCGTCCTGGTTCATATCGCCTCTGAGAGGTACAAGGAACCAGCGCTGTGATCCAAGATCAGCATCTACTACCGCATCTTCGATCATCGGAGCTGGAATGACGCGTGGGCCTGCGTGTGTACCTATGTGTTACCTTCAGTCATTAAGAAGAATTTTGAATGGGAATTTACATGCTATATGACACCATGACTCACCCACAGGTGAACGTCACCCAAACACGCACGTCCCCGCTAGGTTCAGTGACCGCGTAAATGCGTTGCGATTTTTCGGAATCGTAGATGGAGGTGAAGACGGTGACGACATACTTCTCCGGCCGTAGATGGTCGTTGCGCAAGACTTCCCATTCCTTTTCATGTGCGCATCTAATGAATGCAATGTATGGTCGAACACCGCTAAGAGGTCATACTGAAAATTCTGCCGCACCAGGTGAGGCTTCTATGGAAGTTGTACCTTGAAGAGCTCAAGATCTTCCATGTTGAACCTGTAAGCGAATTCAGAGTTTGGTGGCGGGAACCCGCGGTTGAATGCAGTAATACCGACTCCCACTAATGATTGCAGTTTAAGTCTCAACGATCTGTAGACATTTTTGAGAGTCCAAGTACTCCCGTCTTGGGTTAAAAGGACCATCCACTTGCCGTTGCCACCCACCAAGTTCTGGTCATCTTCCATTTCCGCCTCGGCTGTCTCCTTGATATTCACCACTACTGATTGCAGCCACTTATCCAGCATCATCAGTTTTGCATGAATATTCTACAAAGTTTGTTGTCATTTGGTAGAATCACCTAGCATGGATTCCATTTCAAATACAATTTGACACCTAGACGCTTAGATTAAAGTATTATATGCGACTGTCTCCTCATCTCTCACCTAAAATGTGCCTATATCACTACAAAAATACCCAATGTATCAAGTAGGAGCAGAGCTTCCCCTGAACAAACTCCTGAGGGTGATCATAAACAACTAGGGACATAATAGTCTTAAATCATCTAGTTTGTTTATTTTTTTAAAAACAGAATATCACCTAGTAGGCATTCCATCGCAAATCCAAATTGACACCTCAGTTGTCACCTAAATTAAGACTATATCACTACGAAAACACCAGAATATCAAGTACGAGCAGAGCTTCCTCTATACAGAATAGTCTTAAATGGTTCAATTTGTTCAAACTGCTCATGCACACAACACGTTCGACAGAAGGAACATAGGATTCCGATGAACGTTCAGCACATATGAATCAACGATATGACTAAATCAATAACTAAGATACTTGAACTTACGTGCCTATCGCGGTCGTTTGGCCATTCATTGGTATAGGGGTAGAGAAGGCCTGGCATGCCGAACGGGAGTTCGTCCATTTCCCGGATCAGTGGGCGGTAGCTAGGGATGCAGCGAGCGACGCGACCGGTGAAGATGATGTCCAAATCCTTGGCGACCCTGCACACGTTCGTAGCGCTGAGGTTCAGCCATCGCCAATCCTCACGGTGGCGGTCGCCATGGCCAGCCGCAACATCATCATCGTCTGCCTTATGCTTCAGCCTGCTGCTACCGCAATGTTTACCCATAGTGGCAAATGGAGGCTGGAATCAGGAAGATTAATGGAGGCGTGTTATCCGGAGGAGGATGGATTCGTGAGGGGATGGAATCAGGGAGGGAAGCAATTGTTTGAGTGGGGAGTAAGGAAACGCCAACGCCGGTCTCGTCCGCGTGGAAGACAAGGAAGGAGGGGCGTAATTAGTGAGGGTGGGCACATGGACCATCTAAAGGGGGTGAAAAAATTAATCATGGGGGAAAATGTAGGCTCACACCTGTCAGCGAGTGAAGGTCGGCACGCGCAAACGTGAGTACGTTTGACTTGGATCATGCATGGCGGGCCTCGATTCCACTGCATTCAAGTGGCGTAGAACCAATTTCATCCAGGGCTAGCGTCGCCATGTAAGAGCATCACTAGCAATTTAACTGCCTCATGCAAATATGGAATGATGCACCAGTGTGCTAAAGCAACATCACCACATCCATTGGAGTGTATGTGTGGTCGTGTGGATCATTTTGGTTTGGTAAATAACACATGAAATGACTCTGGGGACTCCATGTGTCAAAACATGTCCAGAAATCCATAGAAAGCTCCTGGAATGCAACCTCCACATGGAATGATGCACTGGTGTGACAGAAGTTGCATACCCACATCAACTTGAAAGTGTGTGGTCATGTGGATCATTGTGGTTTGGTAAAGGACACATGATACGACTCTAGGGACACCAAGTATCCAACCATGGCCAGAAATCCCTAGAAAGCCACTACAATCCAGCTGCCACATGGAATGATGCACCGGTGTGACAGAAGTTGCATAACCACATCCATTGTTGTGTGTGTGTGGTCGTGTGGATCATTGTGGTTTTTAAAATAACATATCCAAATGACATGGGGACTCCATGTGTTAAACCATGGTCATAAATCCCCAGAAATCCCCTAGAATGCAACTGCTGCATGGAATCATTCACCAATGTGACAGAAGTTGCATCACCACATCCACTTGAGTGTGTGTGGTCGTTTGGATCATTATGGTTTTGAAAAGAACATATGCAATTGACTCTAGGGACTCCATGTGTCAAACCATGGTCATAAATCCCCAGAAAGCCACTGGAATGCGGCTGCCACATGGAATGGTGCACCATTGTGACAGAAGTTGCATCACCACATCCACTTGAGTGTGTGTCGTCATATGGATCATCGTGGTTTGGTAAAAGTATCTGAAAAGTAAAACTGATTTTCTGTGATCCCAATGTGATGTAAAACCACACAAGCATGCAACTAGAAGGTTTCAAACTATAGTTTTGGTACTTGCTTCACAAATGAAATCCCTTTTTGAGTTTGAGGGTGAAATTTTTGAAAATTTCAAACCAAAATGGCTAGATACAATGCTACCATCATTAGGAATGTGGTGATACCCCCTTGTGCCAAATTTGAGTCCATTTTAAGAAAGGTATATGAAAACATGGTACACAAGTTTCTCTTTTGAGTAGTCGGACATGATCGTTGACCTAACTAACCCACATTTCAGAGTGGACTGCTAGGGGGACTTTTTTCCAAAGTTTGTCATTTTTCATTCAATGTATTTGCCACACAATGAACAAATTTGAAGGTTTCCAAGAGAATTTCTCAATTTATTATGAAATTTACAAGGTTTGGTCAAACCAAGGTTGACAAGTGTATTTTGAGAGATTGTGAAAGCATCTGAAAAGTACAACTGATGTTCTATAGTACTAATGTCATGTACAACCACACAAGCAACTAGAAGGTTACAAATTATAGTTTTGGTACATGCTTGACAAATGAAAGCATGTTTTCAGTTTGAGGGTGAATTTTTTCAAATTTTGAAACCATAATGGCTAGATAGAATACTAGAATTATTAGGGACATGGTGATACACCCTTGTGCCACATTTGAGTCCACTTGAAGAAAGGTAGATGAAAAAATGGTACACAAGTGGCTCTATCGACTAGTCAGACATGCTGGTTGACCTAACTACCCCACATTTGATAGTGGACTGCTAGGGGGCATTTTTTTCCATGTTTGTCATTTTCTTGCAAAGTATTTGCCATACAATGACCAAATTTCAAGGTTTCAAAAGATTTTTAGAATTTCTAATTTTATTATGAAATTTACAATGTTTGGTCAAACCAGGGTCCAAATGTGATGTACCACCACACAAGCATGCATCTAGAGGATTAAAATTTTAGTGTGTGTACTTGCTTCACAAATTAAATCCTGTTTCTGAGTTCAGGGTGAAATTTTTAAAATTTTCAAAACAACATGGCAATATAGAATGCTTGCTATCATCATTACGTACCGTGGCACAAACACAGATATATAATTACACAATAAGTCATGATGATTCCCATACATATTAAACATGGTTCGTACACTAATAATTCCATAGGACCAAAATAAGTTCTTGACAAGCTACCAGACATATACAGAAACATAACAGAAAGAAGTAAAATTTAATTCACTCCTCATTAGACCACTTGATGCGCTTGCCATCTTTCCTAGGTGATCAACGACCATCATTCCAGTTGTCTCTTGTGTTATTGGCCTCCCACCGTTGACGAAATTCAAGTTCATCCCACCTGAAAGGGCCTTGGCTTACCTATCTTCAGCTGCAACCTCTTTTTTTACGTCTTCAGCTGTAGCCTCTATGTTTGCCGCTTTAGCTGCAACCTCTCCCTTTGCAGTTTCAGCATCACGCTCACCTATGTTGCATTTCTTACTAAGGGCTCACCTTTGCTTGTCTTCCCTCTTGCAACTAGGGCAAACCACGAGGAAATTTTCCAATAAATGGATATGAGCGTACAGCTGGTAGGTCACGTAAGCATCTATGGCTGCATACTTCAGGTTTATCTCAAACATAGGCCTACCTCCCATAAATCATGCCTATCTTCACGTAAATCTTTCTTCATTTTGGTGTACGAAAAATCGATGATTCTAGCTGCGATACTAGACATTCCATCCCTCCTCCTGCCCCCTTTGATCTTGACAAGATCTTGAATACTGATCCACTTGTCCTTTGGAATTATGATTCCCGCATGATAAAACATGAATATCAATCCACTTGATCAGATGTTTTATTTATAGTGTAGAAAACAATTCCTTTCTCCAAAAGGAATTGGCGCAGTGTTGGACACTTCTTGTTAGTCATGGAAGTATGTAGTTTGCCATCATAAAATGCATGACCAAAATAATGACAAAATGAGTAACTACAAATATTTTTTTCAATGCAAGATCATCGTCTCTAAATATATTTTTAAGGTACAAATGTTTAGTAAATGAAAATCAAGACTCTCAACATTGGCTTGTCATAATTTTTGGTCCTAATAAAATTCAGTAGTTGCAACATGAGCAAACGGGTAGATTCCATACGCAATAAAATTCACTAGTTGCAAAAAATGCAGTACTTGCAAGATCCCCAAAATAATAAAATTTGGGACTACTACTATTTAGACAATGCAATACCATATCCTGAATAAAATTGGAAACTACAAAAATTTAGTAAATCCAAGGTGAACACTCTGAAAGTTATATAGTCATAATTCATTTGGTACTAACAGAATTCAATAAATGCCACATGAGCATATGGAAAGAATACAATACTTGCCAGAACAACATTTGAGCAAAACTTAAGACTAAGACTATTTAGTAAAGGCAAGATCAGCTGATTAAAATCATACAAGTGACCATTAAAAGTAAGAAAATCCTGAAAGTGGTAAACTAAAGTGATCAGATGTACAAACTAGGAGAGTGGTAGACTATGACGTGTTTCCTCATTGCTAGTTAAACGACAGCGACATCTTTTTCGTACTCTTCATCTTCCTTGGTGTACTCGAGGTCCAATCCGACAAACTTGTCCTCGTCTTTCTTAAGCCAATCCTTGTGCATCCTCAGGACTCGCACAACTGTATCCTCCTCGTTGGTGTAGACAACATCTATATTTTAATTTCCATTTGCAGTGAAGCTTGTCTCTCAAATGTAGTTTTTTATGGCGGCAAGGAGTAGACGAAAAGAACAACAGATGGGATGCAGAAGATAGAGGACATGAGTAAGAAGAAGGCTTTCAGACATCCGTGTGGAGAAGTATGGCGGCGGCAAGGAGAAGACAGAAAGAACAACAGATGGGAATCAGAAGACAGGTGACATGAGGAAGAAGAAGAGGGCTTTCGTTAAAGCAGGGGATATGCTGTAACCGTCGCTGCGATTCAAATGTACTTTTTGAGACGCGTGGCAGTGGTTATTCCATATTCTAAGTAAACAAATATTTTAAAAGAGTGCTTATTTATAAGAGTAATAACGATGATATATTTGCCTTGTTCTATTACGTCGATTCAAGCTATCAGTCGTTTAGTCCTGTCCATTGCATCACCTTAGCTCATGTGCTCTACATCACTAGTTATCATCTGTCAAATCCTACCATGCAATTTAATTGCGCATACATAGGTATCATTTGTGTGGAAGGAAAGGAAGGGGGCCCGTAATTAGTGAGGGTGGGCAAGGGGACCGTCTAAAGGAAGTGAAAAAATTAATCGTGAGGGGAAATGTAGGGTCCCACCTATCAGCGAGCAAAGATCGGAACACGCAAACGTGAGTACGTTTAACTTGGATCGTGCATGGCGGACCTCGATTCCACTAAATGCAAGTGTGCAGAACCAATTTCATCCAGCGCTAGCGTCTCCATGTAAGAGCATCACTAGCAATGCAACTACCACATGGAAATATGGAATAATGCACCAGTGTGACAGAAGCTACATAACCACGTCCATTGGAGAGTACGTGTGGTCGTGTATATCATTGTGGTTTGGTAGATAGCACATGAAATGTCTCTAGGGACTCCATGTGTCAAACCATGTCCAGAAATCCCTAGAAAGCCACTGCAATGCAGCTGCCGCATGGAATGATGCACCGGTGTGACAAAAGTTGCATCACCACATCCATTGTAGTGTGTGTGGTCTTGTGGATCATTTTGGTTTTGAAAAGAACACATGCAAATGACTCTGGGGACTTCATGTGTCAAACCATAGTCATAAATCCCTAGAAAGCCCCTAGAAAGAAACTACCACATGGAGTGATACACCAGTGTGAATAAGTTGCATCACCGTTGGAGTGTGTGTGGTCGTGTGCATCAAGGTGGTTTGGAAAAGAATACATACAGTGACTACATGTACCCATGTGTCAAACCATTGTCAGGAATCCCTAGAAAGCCTCTGAATTGCCACTGCCACATGGAGTGATGCACCGGTGTGACAGAAGTTGCATCACCACATCCACTTGAGTGTTTGTGGTAATGTGGGTCAAGGTTGTTTGGAAAAGAACACATGCATTGACTCTATGGACTTCATGTGTCAAACCATGGTCATAAATCCCTAGAAAGCCACTGCAATGTAGCTGCCGCATGGAATGATGCACTGGTGTGATAGAAGTTGCATCACCACATACACTGTAGTGTGTGTGGTCGTGTGGATATGCAAATTCTCTAGGGACTCCATGTGTGAAACCATGGTCAGGAATCCCCAGTAAGCCACTGGAATGCATAGTTGAACTTGTGAACCTTATTATTGGCATAAATAGCAACACGTAAAACCCAATACCACTTGGACACGCCATGTTTTTTGATTACATATTGAAATATACATTATATATACGTTTTATGGACATTTTGTTCTTAAATTTTACAAAAATAACTGTTTTTGTCGCCATCGAACCGAATGAAACAGTGGTCCGACCAACAAACCAGTGAACCAGTCGCCTCACCGGTTCACTAACTGGTACAGTTTTTAAAACTATGTTGGAATGCCACTACAAAATGTAGGGTCCCACATGTCACGAGTGAAGGTCGGCACACGACTACGCTTGACTTAGATCGTGCATGGCAGACCTTGATTCCACTGCATGCAAGTGGCACGGAACCAATTTCAGACAGTGCTAGCGTCGCCATGTAGAACCGCTGTTTTCCTCCACTTCCATACCACAACGAGCGGTCGTGCACCATTCCACATATTAGGAAGGGCATTAGCAACCTTGTAGTAAGTAGTTTCGATCTTCTCTGTCAACTTTCCTCCTCCACGGCCTCATCATCTTCCTCCTCCATGGACCCATCCATTTCCTCCGCCACGGCATAACCCTCTTCCTCCTTGTCCTTTCCCTCTTTCCTGTAGTCATGGACTGGCGGGATGTCCGAAACGACAGCATGATAGGGACTGTGTACTTCAACATAGAAGTCCATGATGGGAAGAAGCCCAGTGTCTTCTACACCACCAAACCTAAGACGGTGAAGCAAACTATTGCAAAGTACAAGAATTGGCTACTGTCAGAAGAAAGGGGGTTCAGGTTCATGGGTCTCGACCTCGAGTACAGCCGAGATCAATGTAGGATCGTTGTGCCGCAACTCTCCATGAACAGGAACGTCCTCGTATATCAGCCTTTTTGCGAGGAGGGGGTGATGGGAAGAGGTAGATGTTGCGGTCATTTTGTTCCTGAACCGTCTATTTGCAAAAGTTCTTGCTACATTATTTGTCTAAATTCATTTTCATGCAGGTGGGGCAAAAGTTTTAGGTCGCTCTTTGGTGAGTTTCTTGTGAACCACCAGATAACATTTACTAGTGTTGACACTAGGGGTGACACTCGTCTGCTTACCTGCCCGGCTGTCGGAATTATTATCCCACAGGAGTACAGAGTGAACATCCAGGATATTTACTGGATCCCAGGGACGAAGGGTAGCAGGACTGGTATGGCCGATCTTGCCGTCGATCTCATTGACCCGTGCTATGTTGCATGAAGAAAAAATTCCCGAAATGTTGGTGGAGGCGTTTAGGGCATGATTACTGGGAGGATAAGCCGCTTTCTGAATCTAACCTGAAGTACACCGTAATTGACGGGTATGTCAGCCACGAGCTATACCGCCAGATCCAATTGTTTCATTCCAGGCATCGCACCCTTGAACCACCACCAAGCCATGTGGTTTGCCCCAGATGCCATAATGGAGAGGACACTAATAGCTGGGGCAAGCACCCGAAGACCTGGGATCGTTCGCCTTCTCCGTCAATCATTCCAACAGGCTGTGATGCCTAGTTTTAATGCACGATTGTTGTGTTTGTATGGGGCTTGTTATGTTTACGAAAAGATCTTGTTTCAAAAGTACAATGTGATAGCTATGTGTGAGAACTTCCAAACTGTTGTGTATTACCTTTTCGAACTATAATCTGGGTGTGTTTATGACTGTAACCTTCGTTATAACATCAATTATGTTTGTGCCACTACAACCAAGCACGATGTGCCGAGTTTGCTAGCATCTCATATTATGAACGTGTCCTTAGATTGTGCCCGTTTGTGGACAATCGCATCTGATCTTGTGGATCCCACCATAATATCAGGTAGCTATATTCAGTAATACTCCCTCCATCCCAAGGCTTAAGGCCTATATATTTTTTGAATGGTTAAGCCACAAAAATTTTGGCCAAACTTTTAGAACAGTCAAGCCACGGAAAGTAAAGCCAGGCACTGTATGGCAGTTCTGGATGCTGCCGCATGCAAAGGGCACGAAAAGAATTTGCACATCGCAGGGCTCCAAGGCAGGTAGGCCCTTCGTTAAAAGGGGAGGGGGAGGAGGCCCGGGGATTGTAAATCGCATTTACCATCACTACGGTCTTTACCTACCCCGAAGCAAGTTTGACCGGTCGAGCACTGTCGGTTTCAACATCGCAGTGTTACGATTGCGTGGTCATGCCGGGTAGGAAGGGTGTGTGTGCGACTTGGCGATGGCATGGGGATTGAGCGGTCGGCGACATGGATACTGTGAGAACACTCCACGGAGTCCACCCGTACCGTTGCCGCTGTGCAGCGGTGCCCAGTGCTGACATGATGTAATTATGACTTGACAGAATGTATAGGTAAATTAATTTGTTATCATCAATATGCTCTGCGGAATTTATTCATTATTGTTATGCAATCATGATCAAACAAGGATGCAACACACACATGCATACATGAATACATTGCGTCCGGTTCAACACACCACATATAGTCTCATGTTTTAGAAATGGCAGAAACAACTTAAAATTATTAGGTACCGTAGGAGGCAGCGAGGTCACTTCTTGGCCAGCATGGAGCTGCGGATCCCGATCCCAAAGGATGAGGATACAAGGGCAGTCCTGACGTACTCACTCAGGAATTATCCATACGCATCCTGCTTAGCCTTGGTTGTTAGCTTGTGTGTAGCCTTGGGGATTTTGCCGATGCCAACCGCATGTGGAATCATGTTGTTTGACTTTTTTGCTATAGAAGGGCACCTGAGCTCCCCACATAGATTGTGGAAAGGGATCTCCCCGCTGTTGATACTCTTCAAGACGTGGCGGCTCTTGTCGTCCATGTACTCCTTGTCAGAGTCCACCTCACTTGAATCAACCTGTCATGTGCAAAAAATACAAAAGAAATGAGAAAAATAAATTTACATAGTTTACTTGTTTGGGAAAATTGCACAAACTAGTAGTGCATTTACCGGTCATGCATAGATATTCGAACAACCATTTCAAGTTACTTTGAAAACCACAACATATTTTTACAGGTTTATTACGACTGTCTCCATAGCTCTCTCCTAAATCTAGAATGTGGAGTAATTCATAATAGACTAAATATCTGTATGCAGCGGGTTGTATGGTGCATCTGATCATGATTGGTAGAATAAGGAGTACCTGAACAGATTTAGTACTAGTACATCTGCAGCCCGACCAGAAAATATAAATAGTAAACTAGAAAGATGGAGAAATGGAAGTACCTTCGGGTACACGAGCGGAACATGCACGTCAAACTCCTCGCCCGCATCAGGGGCTTTGAAGTCTTCTGCACCCGTGAGCACATGGTCCTCATAAGGGTCAAACTGGACGTCCTCCTCACCCTGCGCTGCATGGATCTCCTCCAGATCTGCAGCGAGAGGCACCGCATCGCCCGTAGTAGGCGCAGGCAGCCCGACGTTAACACTCAAAGACTCACCTACAAGAACTCGCTTCATGGCGTCAAAAGGGAGAAGATGGCTGTTCGGCCTCGAGCTATACGGTGAGGTTTGTAGGTTTTGCTAGATCGGGGAGAATGGGTTCATGTGTGGGAGGGAGACGATGCAGAGTAGTAGGTTCTGCAGACTGGGCATTGTTAAGTATCCTCCTGGGGCTCTACGCCTCGAGGCTCAATTGGTGCTCTGGTAGCTAACTGTTGGGCTTCTGGTTGACACTTGGACGGTTCGTGCCATGGGACACAGCTAGAAGTGAGATTGCAGGCACGGTACTATGAGGCCCGTTACCGTTTGCAGCTACAGCAGTAGTAGGTGTGACATTACCACTCGACGAATTTTTCAATCTACGGCTCAATCGATTGCTTCTCGTAGAAGGGTCGAAAGGAGGGACGCCTAAAAATCGAACGGTTTAAGCATGGCTATCCAGACCCGTGCGTTGTCACACTCTAATGTGAAGGGCACGACGCATGCAGCGGATGCATCGTTCAACCCCCACTGACACAACATTACAGTGCACCATACTTGTGCCATGGTGGATGCGTTGCAACCGGTTAGATGAGCGTGCCGCCGTGTGTTCCCCTCGCTGCACTAGAAAAGACGCAAATTTCTTATATTTTATCTACCCTCATGTATATAAATCCAAATAGTTTATAATTTTTAGAGAATAAAAGTAAATGCATAGACACGCATATACGAAAATTATACACCTTTGTACACTTTCCTTCTATTTGATTATGGAAGTAAAATATCAGTGGAAAAATCATTATTTCACGTTTATAGAGTGGTACGCCAGAGAGAGAGAGAGAGAGAGAGAGAGAGAGAGAGAGAGAGAGAGAGAGAGAGGGAGGGAGAGAGGGAGAGAGGAGAGGAGGGGCTATCTTACCCTATAGATCACAGAGGATCAATGTTGGGTGGGAACGATCCGCGTGACAACCGTCTTTACTAATCAGGGCATACCAACCAAAGTGAGGACGAGTTATCGTAAGAGGGGGAAAACTGAGTACTACCATTTTCATATCAACCCTAGACACAACACACACACTAGACCTCCCCCTCCTGCCTAGAACATGGATCCAGTGCACGGACAGAGCCCAAACCTGACACCTAGATCCCTCTCGGCATTCTAAGAAACTTCTCCAACTAGAGATTCTAGGGTTCCATGAAGAAATCCAGAGTTTCCATTTATCGACTCCTAAAAACCAGCGATTTTGCAAAGGAGGTATGAGAATTGAGCGCGCCCTAGGACCCGAGGAAATTTACACGCATTCTACGTCATGGCGGATCGCCATTCCCGGAAGGTTGGTACTTATCTCGTGGTGCAAGCATATACTATATTTTTCTTAAGTTATGCCCCGATAATTGCGGTTTCTAACTATAGGTACCCTAGAAATGGCCCTCAATTTTCAGAAAATAAATTTTGGGGTGCCCCATAGGGTTCCTAGGCTGGGCACGTGCCTAGGTTAATGGTTGCACTGGACCTCGCGTGCCTGGGCGCGCCGACAGGTTTGCAGATTTTGCCCACCCCGAACCCCAGCAATAGGAAATTTATCAAAAATAAGAAAAAATGAAACCAGCTCGAGTAGCCCTTGTATGTCACCAACTACCAACATAAAATCATAAACAAGACAAACCGGGACATTTGGCACACGGTGCAGTCCCTAGATGGCTATCGAGTAGGAGTTAAACATGGCTTTCAAGCCTAGACCTCCCCCTCACTGCCCAGAACATGGATCAACTGCAGGTATTGAGCCCAAAATCGGCACCTAGCTCCCTCTCGGCATTCTAAGCAACTTCTCCCACTTGAGATTCCAGGGTTCCATGAAGAAATCTAGAGTTTCCATTTGCCGACTCAAATAAACCAGTGATTTTGCAAAGGAGGTGTGAGAATTAAGCGCGCCCTATGCCACGAGGCAATTTACATGCATGCTACGTCGTGGCGGACCGCCATTCTCGGGAAGTTGGTACTTATCTCGTGGTGCAAGCATATAATATATTTTTCCTGAGTTATGCCCTAGTAATTGCGGTTTGTAACTGTAGGTATCCTAGAAATGGCCCTCAATTTTTGGAAAAACGTTTTGGGGTGCCCCATGGGGTACCTATGCTGGGCACGTGCCTAGGTTCAAGGTTGCACTGGACCTCACATGCCTACGCGCATCGGAGGGTTTGCCGATTTTTCCCACCCTCCGAACCCCGACAATACGAAATTCATCATAAATCAAAAAAAATATGAAACTAGTTCGAGTAGCCCTTGTATGTCACCCACTACCAACATAAAATCATAAAGAAGACAAATCGGTACTTTTGGCATATGGTGCACCCCCTGGATGGCTATCGAGTAGGAGTTAACATGGCCTTCAACCCAGACCTCCCCCTCACTGCCCATAACATGGATCCGCTACACAGATTGAGCCCAAACCTGGCACCTAGCTCCCTCTAGGCATTCTAAGCAACATCTCCAACTAGATATTCTAGGGATCCATGAATAAATCTAGAGTTTCCATTTACTGACTCCGCAAAACCGGCGATTTTGCAAAGGAGGTGCGAGAATTGAGCACGCCCCAGGCCCCAAGGAGATGTACATGCATTCTATGTCGTGGCGAACCGCCATTACGGGGAGGTTGATACTTATCTCGTGGTTCAAGTATATACTTATTTTTCCTGAGTTAAGCCATGATAATTGTGGTTTCTAACTGTAGGTACCCTAGAAATGGCCCTCAATTTTCGGGAAAAAATGTTTTCGGGTGCCCCTTGGGGTCCCTAGGCTAGGCACATGCCTAGGTTCAAGGTTTCACTGGACCTCGCGTGCATGCGCATGCTGGCGGGTTTGCCGATTTTGCCCACCCCTCGAACCCCGGCAAGAGGAAATTCATCAAAAATAAAAAATATGAAACAGCTCGAGTAGACCTTGTATGTCACCCACTACCTTCATAAAATCATAAACAAGACAAACCGGGACTTTTGGCGCACGGTGCACGCCCCGATTGGCTATCTAGTAGGAGTTAACATGGGATCCAACCCTAGACCTCCCCTTCACTGCCCAGAACGTGGATCCAATGCAAAGATTGAGCCCAAACCTGGCACCTATCTCCCTCTCGAAATTCTAAGCAACTCATCCAACTATATATTCCAGGGTTCCATGAAGAAATCCAGAGTTTCCATTTACCGACTCTGAAAAACCGGCAATTTTGCAAAGGAGGTGCGAGAATTGAGCATGCTCTAGGTTCCGAGCGAATTTACACGCATGCTACATCGTGGCGGACCGCCATTCCTGGGAGGTTGGTACTTATCTTGTAGTGCAAGTATATACTGTATTTTCTCGAGTTACGCCTCGGTAATCATGGTTTCTAACTGTAGGTACCCTAGAAATGGCCCTCAATTTTTGGGAAAAAATGTTTTGGGGTTCCCCATGGTGTACCTAGGCTGGGCACGTGCCTGGGCGCGCCGACGGGTTTTCCAATTTTGCCCACCACCGAACCCCGGCAATAGGAAATTCATCAAAAATCAAAAAAATGAAACCAACTCGAGTAGACCTTGTATGTCACCCACTACCAACATAAAATCACAAACAAGACAAACCAGGACTTTTGGCACACGGTGCACCCCCCAGATGGCTATCGAGTAGGAGTTAACATGGCTTTGAACCCTAGACCTCCCCCTCAATGCTCAGAACGTGGATCAACTGCACGTATTGAGCCTAAACCCGGCACCTAGTTCCCTCTCGGCATTCTAAGCAACTTCTCCAACTAGATATTCCAGGGTTCCATGAAGGAATCCATAGTTTCCATTTACCGAGTCCAATAAACTAGTGATTTTGCAAAGCAGGTGCAAGAATTGAGCGCGCCCTATGACCCGAGGTAATTTACACGTATGCTACGTCGTGGCGGATCCCATTGCCGGGGAGTTGGTACTTATCTTGTGGTCAAATCATATACTGTATGTTTCCTGAGTTACGCCCTGGTAATTCCGGTTTCTAACTGTAGGTACCCTAGAAATGGCTCTCAATTTTTGGGAAAATGTTTTGGGGTGCCCCATGGGGTACCTATGCTGGGCACGTTCCTAGGTTCAAGGTTGGACTGGACCTCGCAGGCCTGCGCGCACCGGCGGGTTTGCCGATTTTTCCCACCCCCCGAAACCCTGCAATACAAAATTCGTCCTAAATAAAAAAATATGAAACCAGTTCGAGTAGCCATTGTATGTCACCCTCTACCAACATAAAATCATAAACAAGACAAATCAGGACTTTTATCATATGGTGCACCACCCGGATGGCTATCGAGTAGGAGTTAACATGGCTTTCAACCCTTGCTCTCCCCCTTACTGCCCAGAACATGGATCCATTGCGCGGATTGAGCCCAAACCCGGCACCTACCTCCCTCTCGGCATTCTAAGAAACTTCACCAACCATGAAGAAATCCAGAGATTCCATTTACTGACTCTGAAAAACCGGCGATGTTGCAAAGGAGGTGCGAGAATTGAGCATGCCCAAGGCCCCACGGAAATTCACACGCATTCTATGTCGTGGCGAACCGTCATTCCCGAGAGGTTGGTACTTATCTCATGGTGCAAGTATATAGTGTTTTTCCTGAGTTACGCCCCGGTAATTGTGGTTTCTAACTGTAGGTACCATAAAAATGTTTTGGGGTGCGCCATGGGGTACCTAGGCTGGGCACATGCCTAGGTTCAAGGTTGCACTAGACCTCGCGTGCGTGCGTATGCCGGCGGGTTTGCCTTTTTTGCCCACCACTCGAACCCCGACAATAGGAAATTCATCAAATATCAAAAAATATGAAACCATCTCAAGTATCCCTTGTATGTCACCCACTACCAACTTAAAATCATAAACAAGACAAACCGGGACTTTTGGCGTAGGGTGCACCCCCCGGATGGCTATCGAGTAGGAGTCAACATGACTTTCAACCCTAGACCTCCCCCTCACTGCCCATTGTCGTCGGATTGTCGACAAGTATGCCATAGGGGGTCCTAGTGGCATTGGAAGGATGGGGTGTGAGACGTCGTATGATCCAGGAGCGGTGAGCACAAGTTTACCCAAGTTCAGATCCGACTGCGGTGATCGGATCCTACTCCTGATATCAACCCAGTAATATATAGGTGTAAGGCGGATGTTACAGCAGATTACAAGAGAGGTTCGCCTGTGCGAGTTGATTGTGGTGTTACGATTGACTTGTTGTCCTAAAGGCTCCCATAGGCCCGGTTTATATAGTCACCGGGGCCTAGGGTTACAGGGAGAGACCTATCCGGCTACGTTAAGAGTCAGTAACTATGTACATCTTGGACTACAAGTAATACTAAAGGCCTAAGTCAGTAACTCTTTTGGACCTTGTCGTAGCCGAAACTGGCTCCTCCTCTTTCTTTGAGTGGGCCGCCCGTGAAGCAAAGCTCTAACCCGTTGGTGGGCCACCCTGGTCAGCGAGTCCTGTGGGTATACCCGGAAAGTATATCCCCAACTGTAGCCCCCGGATGTCTCCAAGATCTGAAGTCGGATAAATCGTCTAGCTTGATGGTTTCTTCATCTTGAGAATCTTGAAGTGTTCCCGAAAACTTCTTCCACTAATGTAGGATTCTGATTCAATTGAGTCGGATATATCTTGCTATGACCTTAGTATTTTTCGTTGCTTGCTTTGAAACATAAGCCGGACTTTTCAGCGGCGTGCGGACTGGCAACTTTTTAGACCAAGTCCTGTCTCTTTCAGGATTTCCATCAACACGACCATTGGTGCGTCTGTTTCTTACGGAACATAATGTTGTTTCAATGCCTGCGCGAAAATCGAGGGAGCAGAAGAGTCGTGAGGAAGCTAACTCCCCCTCTCCTATACACGTGGCGATTATCGCGCGTGTCATCGAACGAATCTTGACGTAAAGGTAAATAAAGAGGGGAGAAAACCCTTTCTCTCAGATTCACCTCTCCATCGATTCATTCATTGCTTCCTCATACTCCTCGAGCGCTCTGCAACAGTTCCCATCTATGCACCATTGAGAAAAAAATCTCTCCTTCCCCCACCAGCCCTTTTTCCTCCAAGAACTATAGCTTCTGCCTCATCCTTAGGAGCGGCGGCGGCGGGTTCATCGGCGGCGGAATATAAGAAAATGCGGGGTCTTTGGATCCCCGGCGCCATGGACAACGTGGAGCTCCACGTCATGGAGGATGAAGGGTTCATCGTTGCCGGTGCGTGGGTGAGCGCCTCAGGAAACGCCATCCCCGCGCCGCTCGACAACGAGAGGGTGTTGTTCGGCACTCACATTGACCGCGGCCTTAGCTTGCCACCGCCAGACTTCCTCATCGAGGTCCTCAATCACTACGGTGTGCAACTCCATAACCTTCCTCCCAACTCCCTGCCTGATCTCACTACTCACGCAGCTTTGTGCGAGGGGTTTCTTGGCATTAGGCCAAGTCTCACCCTTTTTCGGTACTACTATGGTCCTCGTTAGAATTCCATCAATGCCGGTGTGCCTTATGTCACCGGCACTCTTAGCTTAGTCCTTAGGAGGAATCGGATATATCCTAGGATTAACGCTAGTGTGTCCGTCAAACGCTGGGCTGGAACTTTCTTCTATCATAAGGATATTCCGGCTCCTAGAAAGGCGTAAGGTCTTCCGGCGTTCGTCAAAGGCGCCGCTGCCCACAAAGATTCATGGGACGCGGAGGCACCAGAGCTGTCAGATATTTTGATCCTCGCCAAGAGGCGGATTGAGTATTTTATGAAGCGTGAGGGACTCCGTGGATCCGATTTGATCCAGTGCTGGCTGGAGCGCCGAATTGACCATCTCCATCACCATGGAGATCGCCTCATGCACCAAATCACCGGTGACAAGAAGGACAACATGAAGATCAGCCAGCGCCAGCTTTCGGTGAAGGACTACAAGAACCTCATGCAATATTTGATCAAGGAAAGAGTGGAATGGAAAGTTCCGGAAGTTTCCATGAAGATGTATACGACCAACCGTCCTCTGACTCTGGTAAATATTTCGACTCCTCTTTTGCGTCGTCATTCTTTTCTGTTCTCTCTCCGACTCTATTTTTATCGATGCTTTTCGACTTTGTCAGCTCAAGAAACTCTTCGAGTTTGAACTAGCTCCACTAGAGGGCTATGATTCAGACGACCTAGAGGCGACGGAGGAGGATGAGGTGCAAGAAGTTGCCGCCCCGCCTCCAATAAGCGTAAGGCGAAGGAAGTTGTTGCTGCTTGTAACCAAGTGCTGCTAGTGGTTAAAAAGTAAGCACCCTACCTTTCATTTTTAGTACTCCTGTACCTTTATTTCTTTCTAGAGCATACCTAATATTTAGGATTTTTGTGTTCTAGAGTTAAATCAGCGTTGAAGAGCAAGAAAAAGCCAGAGAGCATGCCGGGCAAGCAGATGCGTCAGCAAAACCTTGTCATTTCCCCTGATGTGCCGCCATCGGCCCCATCCACTACTCCATCAGCACAAGGAGCTTCTGCATCCCCTGATGCTGGCAAAATATCAAAAGCCCTGGTCATCGTTGATGACCAGGCAACTAACAAGGGTGAACCCGTCAAGGGTAATGATCCCATGGTAATGCCTACAGGAATGATGGATAAAGTGGTTGATTCCCATGTCCCTGCCCTCAAGAGGAAAGAAAAAGAAGAGATCCTCAGACTAGCTCAATCCAGTCTTGAGAAGCAAACCTTGACTCCATAGGCAGCGAGCCAAGAGGAGGAAGATGTCAAGCTGGTTAGCCTCCTGAACCAAATTTTGGACCGGGATCCTAAAGTCGCATCTGGCGAACTTCCAGCGATGGATGTTCCGTCCCTCACCCTTACCGAGAAGGCTTTTCACAACACCAAACTTGGATTTGAAAAGATGCACCTGGAACACATTGTAAGTTTCCGATTATTATTTGCATTTATTATCATATCCTCTAGCCCCCAAGCATAAACTCTGATAAACATCGTTGGATTCCAAGTTGATGCTTTTAGGTTGCAAAAGAACGATGTAGTGTAGCCCCCAAGGCTCGTGCTGTAATTTTACTTAGTTAAATTTGCAGTCCGAGTCTTAGTAGCCATCTGGCGGTATTCCGTCTCTAAACTTATAGAAACTTGCATCTTCCAACCAGGAATTACTCAAGAATATTAGTAATAAGCGCAAAGAAATCAAGGCTTTGCGCTTTGAGAATTTAAAGTTGAAAGTTGAAAAAGACGAAGCAGAAGGTAAACTTTTCCGACTTCTTCTTTGCTAATTATCTTTTTTGTCGTAGCCAAACTTTCATTTTGTCCGAATGATATTTTGTCTTTGTAGAACTGTTATGTCAGTCTAGCAAGATGGTGGAGCAAGCCTAAAACTTCAAGGTCTTGGAGATATAAAATGCTGAACTCCGGGACAAGCTAGAGAAGCTAACTTTGGAATCGGAGAAATCCGTAGCCGCAGTCCTGGAGTCAAGAAATCAGAGATCGTGAGGCTCGAGAAGCTCCTAGCCCTATGAGATAAAGAATTATCTGATCTCAAGAAGGATTTTGATATTCAGAGGGATCTTGCCCAGGCCTCAGCTAGTGAACTGAATAGTCTTCGCAAGGATCATGCGCAATGGAATCACTCTGTGCTAGGTAAGATTTCCGAATCTTTCTTTTAATTTTGTTGTTTGATTTTTCGACTTTCTTTTCAGCCGAATTTTGAATTTTTTGGTTCTTTCCCAGCCCCCATGAATCTTTCTAACCCTCCCACCTCCGAACATTGCCTCAAGCGCATCAAGATCGTTGGAGATGTCTTGTACGACTTCCGCCAAACTCTAGAAGAGGCTGGCGAAGCCGTCAAGCTTTCCGACTTGCACACAATATCAGTGCACGAGGTGAGGGACAAGGTCAAGAAGATTACGAAATTGATCTAAGGCTGGAAGATCTCCTACGCTCGGACTGCTGCGCAAACAACTCTGACCATGGTGATGAGCCACCATAGCGAGATGGAAATCTGGCACGTCACCAAGGGCATTGCCGAGGAGGATGATGAGGGTAACCCGCGGGACATCAAGGCCATGCAAGAGTCTTGTGTAGGTTACGATTGTTGGGTGGAAGAGATGACCAACTACATGACGCCATTCTTCGAATCCATCGTCGTGCCTCAAGAGCCAGAAATCAGCAATGCTTCTGAGTCTGAGATCGAGGGCGACACTGATTTTGACTCCAATGCTCCACCTGCTTCATCACCACCGCCCATAGCATAAACAATTTCTATGCATTATCTTGAACTTATGACAATGTAATGATGGAAACAATGTTTATTTTGTGCTGGTCTATAAAAAATGATGCCTTTACTATCTTAGCACTTTTTATTATATATTTTAATGCATGTGCTTGAAAATTTCTGAAGCACTTTGCATTTATATATATATATATATTTTCCTATACTTATCAGTTTATCTGGCTCTCTGCCTCATCCCTTTCATGGGTCGGCTAACCTTTAGCACGGAAAATTTGCCGAGCAATGGAGCGCAATTGATAAACCACTTTAAACTCGGAAACAAAGCCGACTTCTAGTACCAACAAATGATTACTCAAAAAATGCCCGCGTCTAAGAAATCAGATAAAGAATCAAAGCATAGACAATAATTTAAACTTTGTACCCTAAGGTAACTTGTTTAGATATTCAAAAATCATAACCAGAACGAACATGAGCATAAAGTACTTTCAAGCATTCTAGGATTTTTGAAAAAATTACATGCTTTTTTTGAAAATAAGATGGCAAAAACGTCTCAAAGATAACAATATAAGGAAACCAATAGTTTATTTCACTTTTAACATGTACATATATGATTACAAGAAAATATAACTAAGAATAGAAGAGACGTAGCTGTTCAATATTCCATTGACGGTCTATTTCATCCGGGTATGGGCTGCCACAAGCTCTCTTCCTTTTCCGAGTATCAGGTATTTCCTTGACTGGTCTCATGTCGGTTAAATAATATGTCCCATTATGCAGAACTCTGCTAACCATAAAAGGTCCTTCACAAATTGGGGAAAGTTTGTGCTTTGTCTTTTGCATAAGTCGGAGAACCAAATCGCCTTTTCTGAAATAACGGTTTTGCACTCTCTGACTATGATACTTGCACAACTTCTGCTGATAGGATGTAGATCTTTGCTCAGCAACGACGCGTACTTCTTTGATTATATCGAGATCATCTTGCCGAGAAACTTATGCATCTTCTTCGATATACGTTTTATCTCGTGGAGCCTGATGAATCAGATCACTTGGAAGAACTGCTTCTGCACCGTAGACCGAGAAGAAAGGAGTATAGCCGGTTGACCTGTTAGGAGTTGTACGTAAGCTCCATATCACAGACGGTAATTCCTCCGCCCAAGCCCTGCGGCCCGACACAGCGGTGCCTCGAGGCGAGGTCGGATTCCTTGTATAATAAGGCCATTAGTTCTTCCGGCTTGTCCATTGGCTTGTGGATGTGCGACTTATGCAATATCAAGTCGGATTCCTTGTTCTTCACAGAATTTGGCAAGTTCACCCATGGAAAAGTTTCTCCCGTTGTTAGTAATTATACTGTGCAGATTTCCGAATCTGATGATTACGTCCTTGACAAATCTTCTGGGTGTGGCTCCATCGCAGCTTGTTACGGGTTTAGCCTCAATCTATTTTGTAAATTTATCCACCATTACTAGTAGGTGAGTAAATCCACATTTTGTCGTGCGAAACGGCCACCATATCAAACCCCCTGACCGTAATGGCCATGTAATAGGGATTGTTCGCAGCTGTTTAGCCAGAACGTGTGCCTGATGAGCGTACTTTTGGCAGCCCCTATACGTTTTGACCAGTTTATCAACATCTGCCTTAGCTGTAAGCCAAAAGAATCCATGTCGAAAAGCTTTTGCCACTAAGGATCTGGCTGTAGCATGGTGACCACCCTCACCTTCGTGGATTTCTCTTAGGATTTCCACTCCTTCTTCCGAAGAAATACATCTCTGAAACACGCCAGAAATACTCCGTTTACAGAGCTCACCATTTATTATAGTGTATGCTTTTGCTCGTCGGACAATCTGTTGGCTCAAGAGTTCGTCTTCAGGTAATTTTCCGTCTATCAGGAAATCCAGATAGGGTTTTGTCCAGCTGGGAATTACAGCCAGAACTGCTACTAAAGGTGAGTCGGATTTCGTCGGATAGTCCTCATCAACTCCAACTATGGAGGGGTCCCTTAAATGCTCTAAGAAAGCACCATCCGGTACTTGTTTCCATGCAGAGCCTATCCTTGATAGAGCGTTTGCTTCCTCATTTTCTGCTCGAGGGATGTGTTGAACCTCAAAACCCTCGAACGATTTGGATAATTCATCCACAACAACTTTGTATGTTGCCATGTGCTTGTTTGCGTTGCAGAAGTCGGATACTTGTTGAGCAACTAAATCTGAGTCTCCATAACACATGAGTCTTGATATGCCAATGTTTTTGGCCATGCGTATTCCATGTAGCAGTGCTTCGTATGCAGCAATATTATTGGTTGCCGTGAAGTGTATCTGCAACACATAGAACATCTTATCTCCTTGGGAAGATTTGAGCACCACGCCAGCCCCCGAGCCTCCTCGTGGTTTTTATCCGTCGAAGCGAAGGGTCCCAAATTCCGAGTCTGGAGGGCCTATGTTTACTGCCATTTCAGTTCAATCGACAACAAAGTCGGCGAGAATTTTGGACTTGATTGATGTACGTGGTTTGTACTCAATGTCGAAAGCTGCAAGCTCTATTCCCCACTTTGTGACACGTCCTGTGGCATCGCGGTTGTTGATTATATCGCGCAGAGGAGCTGTGCTCACTACTGTGATCTTGTGCTCTTGAAAATAGTGGCGTAGCTTTCTGGATGCAAAGAACACTCCATAGGCTAGCTTTTGATGAAGTGGATACCGTTGCTTTGATTCTGTCAGGATCTCACTTAGATAATAAGTTAGCCACTACACCTTATGCTCGTGGCATTCTTCCTCACGCTCAACTACTATTACCACGCTTATGACCTTGTTGGTCGCTGCAATGTAGAGTACATAGGTTCCTAAGGTTCTGGCGCTGCGAGAACTGGTGGGTTTGAAAGCAGATCTTTCAAACTTTGCAGGGCAGTTTCAGCTTCTGGTTTCCAGACAAATTTGTCGGTTTTCTTCAAGAGTTTGTACAAAGGTGCGGCTCTTTCACCGAGTCGGCTGACGAACCGACTCACCGCTACAATGCAACTAGTGAGGCGATGTACGTCCTTCAGGTGATTCGGCCTGGTAATGTTTAAGATAGCCTTTATTTTGTCCCGGTTCACCTCAATCCCTCGCTCAGAGACGATGAACCCTAAAAATTTTCCGGATGGAATTCCAAAGAAACATTTCTTCGGATTTAGCATCATATTGAATTTTCATAGACTAGCAAACATTTCATCCTAGTGGAAAATTAAAGTTTCCTTCTTTTTGGACATAACTGCTATGTTGTATACTTATACATGGATGTTGCGTCCGATTTGGTCGTTGAGACAATGTTGCATGGTACGTTGATATGTTGCTCTTGCGTTCTTTTAAGCCAAAAGGCATAGTTTTATAGCAGAAGGTTCCAAAAGGAGTGACAAAAGACATTTTAATTTGATCCGACTTTTTCATCGGTATTTGGTGATATCTGGAATATGTGTCGAGAAAACAGAGTAATTCCAACCCTGACGTTGAGTCGATAACTTGATTGATTCTTGGCAAAGGAAACGGATCTTTTGGGCATGCCTTGTTCAAAGCAGTATAATCAACACACATCCTTAAATCCAGGGTGTCCTTTTTAGGGAAGTGTACAGGATTTGCCACTCAATATGTATGGATGACCTCTGTTATGAAATCCGCTAACTCTAGGCGGGCTAATTCCTTGGCAATTGTTTTGCGCTTTTAATCACCAAACCATCATAAGGACTGTTTGACGGGTTTAGCGTCTAGGTACACATTTAGAGAGTGCTCGGCAAGTTCCCTACGTACTCTGGTCATGTCAGATGGCTGCCATGCGAAGATATCACTATTAGCTTTGAGGAACTCGGCGAGTGCGCTTTCCTATGCGTGTCCTAAGCCTACCCCTATGTTCGTCGTCTTGGAGGGATCATCTTCCTTCAGCGACGTATTCTTTGTCGTGGTGGTTACACGGCAGCAGATGGGTTGGCTTAAGTTGGGGGCCGAATGGGTGCTTGTGGTCACCGGGGAGCGAGTGCACGGTCGAACCATCCACGGAGAACAATATGAACTCTCCACACTTAGCGATTTGATTGATACCCGAGAATTACAAGTGCTTCTTAAGCTGTCTGAACTAGTGTTCTGTGCACTAGTTCCCCTACTTGGTCCAACCTCCTCTACTACAACTATGCCCCCTCTTATATAGGCAGCGCTAGCTATCTTATACCCTTTGGGTTCTAGGGTTTACTGTTTGGATCTTGGTCCCTACAATGTGGGCCGGGTCATGGGATTGCCCTAAGCCCAATGGCCCAGTCCACAACGCTTGACAGCTAACGCTCTTATGGTATGCTGCCTCCTGTTCCTTTTGGCGTCACGCTGTAAATTTTTACGTCATCGTTTGCTTTGGGCGTCACCCGGATCCTTTTGTGTTACTCGGCGTCGCCCTTGTCTTTTGACCATGCTTTGCCATGGTCCCTCCTGAACCTTACTCGGAAAGTTTCCACGCGTCCTATCAGACTCGGCCCTTCCTCGGTAGACTTGGCTCATTGGTTCCTGCAAGAATAACAACTTTGTCTTATGCGGGCCGACATAGTTCATATGTCGGTCGCACACGCTTCTCTCTCCCGGCCGTTCTTACCCGGCCTTGTTCTTTCTTCACTCTAAGCTTACCCAGCTATGCTATGTTTCATCCCTCGTGACCCTACCGGGGTTTATCCCTCCGACATTAGTCCGCGAAGCTGGTGAGGTCTAGCATTTTAAGCTGTTAGGCGTCTCAAGGTTCCTTTTATGTGACATGAACTTAATTTTTGTCTTTATCTGTCACAATATTGCACCTTGCCGAGTTAGTCTAACAGTCTTCGGATCCACTCTTTGACTTCCTGGCTCGTTTTTTCCTCGTGCCGAGTTACTTTGGCCAATTCCGGATCATTTTCGGCGTGCTTCAGTCACTGACAGCTGGTAATCATGATTACTTGCCTCAAATTTTGTTCCAAGCTCTGGCGGCACAGTGACGGCTGCACAGTTATTTCCCATCACTATGGCAGTCCCATCGGCCTACGCCCTTTGTCCTTCAGTCATTGTAGCAGTCCCATCAACACAGTGGCATGGGATTTTTCGTGTAGCTCAGGCTACGTGGCGCCCGCTGATTGGCCTACCCGGCCGGGTACACGGCCACACGCTGGCCGCACGGCACATAGGGGTCCCACAATTGGGGTTTTTACTGCCCTTAAGTAGGGGTGAGGGGGTTACCTCTTCCCCCACGCCCGTTCAGTTTTCCCCTGCTTCTTCTTCTTCCTTGCGCCTGCGAAATCAAACCGTCCCCTTTGCAGTTTCTTCTTCCTTCTGTTCTTGCCTTGCAATTTCTCCACTTATCTTTCCATTCCACCGCGTGTCCGTGTTCTTCCAAGCCTCTTCCAATGACGGAGGAGACTGAATCTGCGAGGCTCATGGACGCTCGCGACGGTGCTGATGGTGCGGAAGCGCAGGAGGTTACCGCCGGCGAGCGCGGCGGCTGGTAAGGCTCGGAGGTCTCCACCGAGGAGGTGGAATGGATATGCTCCACCAGGCGCATTCCGCTGCAAGTGGATTGCCGCCTCCCCGCCGGTGAGATCTCTCCCAAACCCTGCCCAATGAGAGGGTTGTTTTCCTTTCTCACTTAGAGCGCGGTTTTGCTCTTCCAGTGAGCACCTTCTTTTCCTCGTTTCTCTCCACTTTCCATCTGCAAACCCATCACCTTCCTTCCAACGCGATTGGCTCTCTTTATTGATTTATTTCTTCTTGCGAGGCCTACCTCGGGATTTGTCCTACAGTTCTTCTGTGGCCAAATATTTTAGCTTTAAGGTCCAAGTTGTTCCCCAGCCTGGTGCTCCTCGATCCGAGAAGATGCCGACCCGTTGCGGCGCTACTAGTATCACGCCCAGGAGAGACTCCATCTTTCCTTGGGTTACTGGTATTGATTCTTGCAAGAAATGGCATAGGACTTTCTTCTATGTCAAAAACAGCGGGTCCACCGATAACATCCGGCTCCCCCCTTTCTCGGACGAGGTCCCGAACAAGTTCTGGCAGCTTGACCCGCACGACCAAGACGCTACGGTGAACGAGGCCAACATGATCTTGGAAAGGTTGCTGTCGCCGGATGAGCATTTTCATCTTGCCGAGAGGGACCTTATGTGCTCCTTCATCTCACGCTGGGTAAGCCCCATCCAATCTAGGAGCCATAAGATGTGCTTCATGAGTGGCTCCCATGATCCCACTCGGCACTCTACCAATGAGCTCTCCCATGACTCCATTGCTCGCCGAGTAAGCTCCATCTTTAAACTGAACTTGGCGGACGATTGGGCTTGGAGCTGTCCCCCGTTTAGCCAGGTCAAGCCTGTCCCTGGGTAAGTTTTCTGAGTCGTTTTCCTTGCCGAGTCAGCTTTAGCTTTTTTGCCACTCTTAGTCTGGTTTTCATTACTCATTCTGTTTGTCTTTCGCAGAGCCTTGTTCACCAGGTTGATGACAGTAATGTCCCTCACTGCGGTTATAATGGGGATCACTCCGACTTTGACGAAGTCGAGTTCGACCTGGAGTGCTTCATGCCCATCCCGCATGCTGCCGCTGCTTCAGCTTCGGGTAAGAGTCAATCTCTCAACCCCTTACAAGATTGGTCTGACGATGATGAGGATGATGATCGTTCAATTTTGGAGGTACATGCCTTGTGACCCTAGTTTCCCAACTTATCCGAGTAAGCCTGTTATTCACTTATGCAGCTGGCCAGGTACATGATACTCCTCCCCTCGCCGTGGGTAGAGTCGGCAAGATACCCGTCGCCTAGCCGAAGCGATGTGGGGCCTCCTCCAGCACTCAGCCGGCTAAGAAGAGCAAGCCCACTCCCGCTGCTCCTTCTGCTGCCACTCTAGCTGATACCCGCCAAGTCGTTGGGCGCCGAGTCACACGCCGAGTCAACCGTGACCCGGTCGTCACCGGGTAAGCTTTCGTGTTCTGCATACATTATATTTTTCCTTCTCATGCATCGCAACTATTTTCTTATGCTTGTCTTGTTGTTTTTCAATGTTGCCCCTCTGTCGGCTAACCAGGCTGCTTCCAGCATCGCCTCGCCGCTAAGGCCCGCACACGCTCCGACTGATCTACGGTGCAGAAACCCGTCCGTGTCGAGGCTCATGCTTCTCAGTGTCAGTCAGACCCAGTGGTGCACCCGGCGAAGGAGACTCGGCCCAGCACCCCTGGAGATGATCAGGAATAACTTCCTGATCTTGGTGCTAGTGATTCTAGCACCGAGAAGCCTTCCGCCACTAGTTCCTCTGGCATCATCCCTCAAGCTGGTGTGAATGAACAACTTCCTGATCTTGGAGCCAACAAAACTGCTGAGCCCAGTCAGCCGGCTCCACTTTCTTCTCCAAATCCTCCTGCTCGCTCTCCTATTCTGCCAAAGATCCAGACTCGGCCTAAGCTTCTGGTTCGGCTCGCCCTTTATCCGGCAAGTCCACTTCCACCAAGCAGACAACCTTGGTATGCGCTCCAGGTTCAGCTCCTCAGATCCGACCTCTGACGTTGGCAACAATGCTTGCTTCAACGGGCAAAGCCGGGCCAGGTGATGGCTCTAAAGTTATTTCCCTTCATACTAGTGCCGCTATGGCCGACACCAACGTGCAAACTACCCTGAAAACGGGTCAAGTTCTCACTCGGACGCTCAACGGGAAAAGCCTTGGTTCAGCTAAGCCTTATGCTTTGGCATGGAATGCAGTTGGCGAGCAAGAGGTCAGTACCCAGAGCGGCAAGAAACTGGTGTTGGGCCCCAAGGCCGTCTCTGACATGACCCAGCAGGCCATTTCCCTAATGGCCCGCTCCGATGAAGTGAACGAGGTAAATGATCTTCTTACTCTTTTGTGTGGTTGAGTATTTCATTTATGCATACTACCCAGTCCCCAAGGTTACTGCCGAGTAAGGAACTTACTCGGCCGTAAGCTCTCAATAATCACTTAGTCTTTAAATTTTCATGCCAAGCTTGTATGCTAGATCTTCGATCCCTATCCCTTGAGGTTACTATCGAATGAAGAACTTCTTCGGCTGTAAGATCTTAAGCCCTTTTTATTTCCTTATGCCAAACTCATATGTTAGAGCTTCGATCCCTAGCCCTCGAGGTTACTTTCGAATGAAGAACTTATTCGGCTGTAAGCTCTTAAACTTTTTTATTTCTTTATGCCAAAAACATATACTAAATCTTTGATCCCTAGCTCTCGAGGTTACTGCCGGATAAGAAACTTATTCGGCTGTAATCTCATATATATGAACCACTTCTTATCTGTCTGGGATCTTGATTTCCATTTACTCACTGTTCTTTTCCTTTGCGCAGCATACGCATAGCGAGCGCACCAAGGTGCACCAAGCTTTTGTTCTAGAGCATCGTAAGCTCGAACTTGCTTATGAGAAGCTGCAGACTAACACCCAAGGCCAAGGTAATGTTCTTACTTGTCCTTTCTTTATTCGGTGTATCTTTCTTTAGTTCATTTTCTAAATCTTTTCTTGCTCTTTTCTCATAGCCTCTGCTCAGTCCACCATTGAGGCTCTTGACTCGCAGATCAGCGAGGCGGAGAGTAAGTTTCTTGCCTTTCTCGTGCTATTTTTGTGTTCGTACCATGTTCTTGTCTTTTTACCCTAGTAGGTCAAAAATATCTTTGTCACTGCTGACGAGTAGTTTGTTCCGAATAAGCAGAGAAGCACCAAGCTGAACTCCAGAAGGAGCGAGACGAGGTGACTCGGTTGAAGAAGCTGATGGATGAGATGGAAGAGAAAAACTTGGCTGAGGTGAAGGGGTTGAAGGAAGAGCTTGCCGAGAAGAATGAGCAGCAGGCCGCCCGCGCCGAAAAGACCAAGAGGCTACTCGACGAGGCCGAGTCATCGGTTGAGTCGGCAAACCTGAACCTTGATGCACTTCAAGCCAAGGCCAAGATTTGGCAGAGCAAGCTCGGCACTGTCAACTCCTTTGTTGGTAGTGAGTTCTTACTCTTTTTGCACTGTAGAGTTCTCTATGTACTTCTTCCATCTACTTTTGTTATTTTTCTAACTTTCTCTTTTGCTTGCAGAGAATTTTCCTGAGGCCAACATGTTTGCCATTCGGGCCATGAAGAAAGTGATGGCCAAATCTGGCGCTCCGGCTGATGGAGAGGTGACCATGGACGAGCATTTCGAAGCGGTGTCAGAACGGGTCAAGACCCCCAAGTCTTGCGGCATGGACCTGCTCAAGTCAGCTATTCATGTGTTTCGCATGCTCTGGCAGGATGAGGATGCACCTGAACTCATCAAGCCACTTGCTGAGAGATTGCTCCATACTGAGGACCGGCTGGATCAGTGGCATGAGTCGGTCGGCCGAGCTCCAGCGGACAACGCTCTCTCCTTCGTGCTTTCATGGTACGAGGACATCAATCTTGATGTTCTTTCTCCCATAAGGGGAGATGGTAAATGGCTGAATGACCCAGAGTTGATCAAGAAACGCCAAGAGCGATCTTACGCCATGATCGAGTACACCATGGTGCACGCTTGGTGCGATGGGCCCAGCTTCCTCGACCTCGGCGACCCGCTTGTCGAAGTTGCTGATGAAGAGGGTGCCGACAGTGAAGCAACCGAGTCAGATGGTTCCGATGACCCGACCACTGATGCCCCTGTCTCGGCAGATGCTCCAAGCGACGCTCCTAGCTCCAAGGGTGCTCCTCCGAGTCCTGCTGCTCCTTAGGCTAACAAGTACTTGAACTTTTGATTAGATCCCCGGTATGACGGGTACAGATGTAATGTACATTGCACTTTAAGTTTGATTATGCGCCTTTTGATAAGGCTTTATATATTTTCGTTATGTTCTGAGTGTGAATCATTAAGGACAAGTCCCCGTGTCAACACCCTGATTTTTAATCCTAGATGCCTGTTATGCCATACATCGCAATCCCAGTATTACCATTTTTGAGAGACATAACAAATTTGGATATCACAGTACATCATCCATTACAAACCATACATAAGGTTTTACACAAATAAGGATCTCATGATCCAGTTCTTAATACAACTCAAGCAGCGGAATAACGTAATAGTAATGATAGCGTAGACGAAGATCCATCTTGAGGGTCACAGGCAATGCTGACGATGGGAGATGATCCTAGCTGTCGTAACCTTCCTGCAGTCCGTCATCCTGATACTCCTCTTCATAGTCTGGCCACGGGAATAGCCAGGGACAAATCCATGAGTACTCTTCAAGTACTCGCACACTAATACTAAAAAGTTAAGGGGGGTTTTGTAGTAGGATACTAGGCTCTAAGGTTGTTTTGCAAAAAGCCAAATTTACCTCTACTAAGTTCAGAAGCAAAGAAAAGTAGTTGAAAGTTTTATAACACCTAAGTGGGAATTTGAATTTCATATCACAACTCTGTTGTGGTCAAGTCAAAGTCATAATTTATTTCACAAGTCATTTTGAAAACATCTGACGGGGGAATAGTATGGCCACTCCAACTGTCCATAACCACAAACGCGGCTATTCGAATAGTTTGACACTCTGCTGAGATTGTACACTCTCACCAAAACATTTGATACATCCGTCAGGAACAATCCTGAATTCACCATACTCAGTATGCGGATAATCAATCCTAACCTTTCAATTACACGCCCTAGTATAGGCACCTCTCTTGTGAGTTTGGCCTCCCAACCATGACCAACTGTCATCTTGGGTACTGCATAGGTGGACAATCTTCACAAGGTAGACTCAGCTCAGACCTTGGCCGCGAGGGAACCCATACTAAGGTATATAAATTTCCAGTCAAGCCCTACCCAAATTTCGGCTATTGTTGTTGTACGATAATATTGGAATAGTATCGCATCCAGACAACCATCAATTTTATAAGGGTGCTAAGGCTCATGCCTCAACATTTTCATCATCAAAAACATCTGTTGTTCGGAAACACATGTCAAAACATTTCAGTAGAATGACTCATCATTCTAAGGTTTTCATAACCATTTTCACCAAGTATTCCCATCTAAAGTTGATCAAGTTTTATACTTAGCACTAGCATCTACAAGTGGTGGTAAATACTAATGAGGGGTGGTAAACAAGTGGGGATTTGCTAAGTTCAATCTCATGCCTTAGGATGACATCAAGATTATCTAACTTAGGCAAAATTTTAAGCTCTTTATGCTACCTTTAGTTATCCTTCTAGAATCTACAAGTCACCATGTAAAATCTAAGAGAAAGCTTTGATAAAGAAAATAAAGTACTTAATCTTGCAAATAAAACTAGGATTGGGCATTATCAAATGTATCTAACCAAGCATGCTTAATGCAATGCATAGGTTCTCTAACTTTCATAGGTGCAAGTGTTATCTTGCAAGGTTTCAAGTATTGGCTTGCCTTGAGAAGAGCAGTGGTTGAAGTCCTCCTCGGCTTCTTCCTCGTAGTATCCTCCTTCCTCCTCGCATCATTGGTCGGTACTAGCGTCTATAAATAAATACGAGGTACACAGTCACCAAACAATACTTAACTATTTTTAAACATCACACCAAAAAGTCACACTAAATTATCTAGCATCATCACTATTATCACAAGGATTAAAGCACTTGTCTTATTTATTTTATTTGATAAAAGTAATTTCTACTCATTGGAAAACTATTTAAGATTTAATATCCTCCAACTCAAACATGGGATCATGTTAACATATGTCATCACCACATATTTCAGTACATGGGAATGTGATTTAAAGTGGTGTCACAATTTAATAAGGTTTAATCTTTTTATTTTAATTAAATAAAGTGACTAGAAATGCCTATGTAGCATTCTTTTATTACTTGAACATTATTTCTGCAAGTAAACCCATATGTTTTTATATATTCTTAAAGGTATGATCAAATGTGATTTTTGAGAGTTCGAATCAACTCAGAAGCTCTTATGGTTGAATTTTGAAAAATGGTTGAATGCAGAAAAGCTTCTGCCTTGTTATTTTTACCATGGTTGATCTACATATCCAAATGGTTTGAATCCAACGGTCTTGGATTAAGCATTTCAGTACCTTTCTAATAAAATTGGTTTCATGCATTTTGGTTTAGTGAATCCAGCTGGGTTGATTTTTGAATCTAGGTACAGAACTATGTTTGAAATTAAATGAATAAAGCTTAATTTGAATTGTTGGGTTGCGCGGGATGTTTTACTGGGACGACCCACTACACACAACAGGTACGCGGGATGGTTAAGTGGCTGTCCCCATGCGTCAGTGAGACGGGGAGGGGCGAAGCGGTATTGGTGTGAACCGCACGATCTAACTATAATCGAACGGCTACGGTTCATCGTCCACGTCGGGCAATGCCGATGAGACAGAACCCTAATGCGGCAGGTGGGGGTTGTGGGAGGCTCACCGAGGCTCAGGCGATGGTCGACGACAGGGGCGAACAACGAAGTCGACGACGGAGATTCTCCCGATACCGGTAGCTTCTCCTGGGGTGGCTTCAATCGACGGCTCCCTTCTTCTCTAGCAGCGGCGGGCTCCGGCCAAATTCCGATGATGCGTTGCTCGTCTTGCTCCGGGAGTGAGGTGGGGTGGTTCTGGGTGAGAGGGGAGTGAACTGGTGTGAAGAAAGCGAGCGGTGGAGGCCTCTATTTATAGTGGCTGAAGGGGACCGACAGGCGTAGGCTGAGCTCGTCGTGGTCGATGGCACAGGGGGCTACTGGCATGGGCGACGGTAGGGGAGGTGCGGTGCTCCCTGGCGAAGCTCAACGGCATGGTCTTGCGGCGTGAGGTGGTGCTGATCGATCGGAACGTCACGGTGCTCTAAGCGGGTCCGACGGCAATTTTAATGCCGCACAACGCGCGTGGTCCACGCAGTGGCGAACGGGCATGTCTGGTGGGGTGCTGGGGTGCTGGTGATCATCCCTGCAAGCAGCGAGGGCGGTGCGCGGTCTGTGGGTGCTGGTCGAGCATGGCGCACTGGCGTGCTCTCGGCTCGCGCGCAGAGAGGTTTGGCATGGGCGTGTTATGTGGTCCAGGGGCTGGCATTGCTCGTGGCTAGGACAGAGAGTGGAGGTGGACGGTGGGGGTGCTTGCTATGCATGCTGGCTAGGCTTAATGTTGCTCGTAGCTTGTTGTCGACAATGGGGTGGCAAGGTGAGGCTCGGCCTGCTTGCCATTGATGGCATGGTCTGGTTTACAGTGAGCTAGAGGGGTTAAACTAGTTAGATGATCTATTGAGGGTGTAGTGTGAGCTAGATAGGGAACAAGTTAGGCCAAATTTTCCCCCACACTATAGTGTTTGATGTTTGTTTGATTTGTATCTGCAAGGTGTTTGATAAAATGGCAGCAATAACTTTAAATTGAATTTTGAATTCAAACATGGTGGGTTTGCTAGGCACATACTAGGGAGTGTCTGGTTAGTTGGATTAGTCAAGGGGCACTTGTTTGGTTGGGTTTTGAAAATGGGTGATCTTCACATATGATAAAGATTCAATTTTGAATTGTGATTTGAATGAGGTTGCCAAATGTTTCTGCAAGTTTGAAAGGTGGGCTTTGATTTACTTTTACCTGTTATAGCAAGGGGTGAAAAGAGTTGGAAAAGTTTCTGTTTGAAATCTTGAGCAAGATTGGAAAAAATGACCATTTTCTTTATTTTATTTGTTTTTGATTTTCTCTTGTTTTGTTTCTGCATGCAAATGTTTTATATGATGTTATTTTCATCTTTAAACCATTTCTTACTATTTAGGTTAATCACACAGTTTCATTCATGCATTTATCAAATCATCTCATTCAAACATGCATTCATATGTTTTTAAATTAATCAAAGTTTTTGTTAACCCTAATTTTAGTGATTAGAGTTTGATGATCCTTGTGTTATATTTTTGGGATGTTACAAACCTTCCCCCCTTAAACAAAGTATCGTCCCGATATTTGAAAAAGGAAGAAAAAAGCTTACCTAGGATTTAAAGAGATCAGGAAACTCCGTCCTGATGTGATCTTCGTGCTCCCAGGTAGCTTCTTTTTCAGTGTGGTTGCTCCACTGAATCTTGAGAAACTTGATGCTTCGGGTCCTGGTAGTCCTGAAAGATTCTTCCAAAATATGGATGGGTACTTCGGGATAGGTCAGGTCATCGTTGATCTCTATGGTCCGGTGATCAATGTTCTTGAAAACTTCGGTCTTCTCCGGAACTTCAAGGAATTTGCGAAGTAACGATATATGGAACACATTCTGCACTGCTGACATTTATTCTGGAAATTCCACTTTATATGATACTTCTCCTCGACGATTCAAAATCTTGAAGGGTCCAATATATCTGGGGGCTAGCTTTCCTTTTAGCTGGAAACGCTGCATTCCCTTCAACGGCGATACTTTAAGGTACACAAAATCTCCGATATTAAAAGAGAGGTCTCGACGTCTCTTGTCGACATAACTCTTCTGTCTTGACTGGGCGGTCTTGAGGTGCTCACGAATCTTGTGAACTTTCTCTTCTGCTTCTCGTAGGATGTCAGGTGCGAAAATCTGACTCTCTCCTACTTCCGACCAATTCAAAGGGGTGCGACACTTCCTACCATACATAAACTCAAATGGGGCCATTTGCAGACTAGCTTGATAACTGTTATTGTACGAAAATTATGCGAAAGGCAGATAGTCTTCCCTTCTAGATCCATACTCTAGCACACATGCTCTCAGCATATCTTCGAGTATTTGATTTACTCGTTCCATTTGTCCATCGGTCTGAGGGTGATAAGCTGTGCTGAAATCTAGTCGGGTTCCTAAACCTTCTTGTACTTTATTCCAGAATCTCGAGGTAAACTGAGTTCCTCAATCCGATACGATTTTCTTGGGGACTCCGTGCAAACTGACAATTCTAGCGATGTATAACTCCACTAGATTCGAACTCTGGTATGTGGTCTTGACGAGTAAGAAATGGGCGTCTTTGGACAATTGATCCACTATGACCCAGATAGAGTCATTCCCCTATTAGAAGTAGGCAATCCGGTGATAAAGTCCATTCCAACTGAATCCCATTTCCATTCCAGAATCTGTAGAGGTTGCAATAGTCCAGCGGGTCTTTGATGTCCCGCCTTAACTCTCTGGCATATATCACACTTAGCGATATAGCTTTCGATTTATCTCTTCATCTTATGCCACCGGAATTGTTCCTTCAAATCCTGATACATCTTGGTTCCTCCGTGGTGGATAGAATAAAGAGTATCATGGGCCTCGTTCAAAATCACTTCTTTCAATTCCGAATCTGCTGGTACACAAAGGCGTCCTTTGTACCACAAAACTCCTTCATCTTCCGTGAATCCGGGTACTTTGCCTGTACCGATATGACGCTTGATTCCATCGATACTAGCATTTCCTTTCTGCGCCTCTTTGATCTGACTGATCAGAGTGGGTTGAAGTTCTATGCTAGCCAAAAATCCTTCACTTACCAATTCCATTCTGAAATCTTCCATCTCTTTGTGCAAACTTGGTTGCTCCTTTAGAATCATGGAGTTCAAGCGGCACGGCAATCTGCTAAGGGTATCAGCTACCACATTGGCTTTACCAAGGTGATAGTGAATTTCCAGATCATAGTCCTTGATTAGCTCAATACATCTTCTCTGCCTCATATTCAGCTCCTTCTGAGTGAATATATACATCAGGCTCTTGTGATCCGAATAAATCTCACAATAGTTTCCCATGAGATAATGCCTCCATGTCTTCAGGGCTAGAACTACGGCTGCGAGTTCGAGGTCATGGGTTGGGTAGTTCTGTTCATGCTGCTTCAGTTGTCGGGATAGATAAGATATAACTTTGCCTTCTTTCATTAGAACACATCCGAGGCCGATCTTGGATGCGTCACAAAACACGTCAACGGGTTTGGTGATATCCAGCATGATCAAGATTGGGGCTGAAATCAATATTCTCTTGAGTTCTTGAAAACTCGCTTCACACTTGTCCGTCCATTCAAACTTCTTGTCCTTCTTCAGCAATTCGGTCATGGGTCTGGCGATACTCGAGAATCCTTATACGAACTTGCGGTAGTATCCCGCTAATCCGAGAAATGCACGAACTTGGGTTTGAGTGGTTGGGGCTTGCCAATCTTTGACATCTTTCACCTTCACAGGGTCAACGGCAATTCCTCCGGCTGATATGATGTGTCCGAGGAATCCTACCTCATGTAACCAGAATTCACATTTGGTAAACTTGCCATACAACTGATGCTCTCTAAGGGTTCCAAGAATGGTCCTTAGGTGTAGCTCATGTTCTTCTTCTGATTTGGAATAAATCAAAATGTCATAGATGAAAACAATGACAAACTTATCCAAGAAGTCCATAAAAATCTTATTCATGAGATTCATGAAATAAGCAGGGGCATTGGTCAGTCCAAAAGACATGACGGTATACTCGTATAATCCATATCTGGTGGTAATGGCAGTCTTTGGAATATCCTCTGCGCGAATCTTGAGTTGATGAAAGCCAGTTCTAAGATCAATCTTAGAGAACACTTTGGCACCAGTCAACTGGTCAAATAGGTCTTCTATCTTCGGCAACGGGTACTTGTTTTTGATAGTGACATCATTCAACTTCCGGTAATCCGTACACAAACGGTTACCTCCATCTTTCTTGTCCATGAACAAAATAGGTGATCTCCATGGTGACGCACTTGGTTGAATCAGTCTAATTTCCAGCATGGCGTCCAGTTGCTTCTTCAGTTCTGCTAGTTCAGACGGGTTCATACTATAGGGTCTCTAGGCTATGGGTCCGGTTCCAGGGATTAGATCAATGATAAACTCTATATCCTGATCTAGGGGCATACCGGGAAAAACATCTGGAAATACATCGGGGTATTCATAGACTATCCGAACATGGTCAATGGTAGGCTGGGCTATACTCTTGTTGCACTTGAACTGACGAGGCAAGGTTTCAGATACATGCTCGACTGATATTCCGGCTGTACTGGTCATGGTTATGGCTTTCTTGGCATAGTCAATTAATCCTTTATGTTTGTACATCCAATCCATTCCTAGTACTACTTCCAAACCTTTAGTTCCAAGTACTATTAGATTAGCATAAAAATCTATGCCATGGATTCGGATAGGGACGCCTTTGCAAATTTGCCTAGCTTTGGTGGTTGAACCGGGTATTTGAACAATCATAACATGCTTCAATTTGGTTGGTTGAATCTTACTAGTGCATGCAAATTCTTCAGTGACAAATGAGTGCGATGCTACAGAATCAAACAACACTCTTGCAAGTACTGAGTTAACAGAAAACATACCTAGCACGACATCTGGCGCTTCCTGTACTTCTTCAGCATGCATGAGAAAAAGACGGCCGTTGCGGTTGAGCGAGTTCCCTGGGGCAAACCTTCTTCCGGGCTGAACACGACGTTGTTGCTGAGCTGGGGCATTTGCATTGGGGGCTGCGGCAATCTTTTTGGGGCACTCATTGTAATAGTGACCCTTGGTTCCATATTCATAACAAGTCACTTGCGACTTGTCCTTTGCTGCAACAGGCACAACATTGCTTGCAGTCCTTGGGGCAGTGTTGGTGTTGGTGGCGGCATTGTTGTTGTTGAACTTGGGTGGTGCACGGTTGAAATTGCTAGAGTTGTCGGGGTTATTGTGGTTTCCTTCGGGCCTTGGGTTTCCACGGTTGGGATAGGTCGGATGGTTCATCGGGGGTCTGTTGGTTCTCGTGGCAAATCCTGGAGATGGGTTAGGGCGATACTTTGGTGTCTGGTGGGTTCCTGGTTGATGCATCATGCGTCGCTTGCAGTTCTCATTGGCTTGGTTGATCTTTCCTTCCATCTGAATGGCAGAGTCGACTAGGGCTTCAATAACAGCAAAGGGGATATTGACTAACACCATATGCATCTCATCGTGCAGACCATTCAGGAATCTCTCTTTATTCTTGGCTTCAGTGTCGATCTCATCCGGGGCATACCTAGCTAATGACAAGAATTTGTCACGGTATTCCACTATTGTCATCCTTCCTTTCTTCAGTTCTCTGAATTCATCTCTCATCCTCTTGATCAAACCTGGTGGCACGTGGGTTCTGCTGAACTTGACCTTGAATACCTCCCAAGTCATCATCTGACCTCCGGTCATTGCACGAACGTTGTTCCACCATGATCTTGCATCTCCGGCTAGATAGTGGGTGGCGAACATAACTTTCTCGTTAGCTTCCACTCCTGTGACTTCCAGATTGTTCTCCATTGTTTGCAGCCAATCATCTGCATCTAGGGGTTCTTCTGACTTAGTGAAAATAGGTGGATTGGTGTTCTGGAAATTCTTGAGCTTAGATCCATTGTTGTCGTGATTTCCATGGCCTTGATTGTTGTTGGCCATCTGGGCTATCTGTTGAAGGGTGGCTAAGTTGGCTTGACGTTCGACTCTTTCGGCTTCACGGTCCGAAACCATCATTTGCAAGAGTTGCAACATCGGGTCCGGGGCTGAGTTGCTTCCTCCGCGAGGCATTTGAAGATTGAGATGGATCATGAGAAAAGAGGGAAATTTCTAAGGTTCAGGGTTGTTTCATAAAGTTGTTAAAGTGTGACTCAGATTTTTCTAGCAACTTGCTTTTCAGTCATTCATTCATTCATAGCACACAATACAACACACCACAACAAAGAAAAACAGATGGTTTTAAGAACCATTCTGTGAAGCTACGATACAGTGGGACCGAATACACTTTCCTAACGCTAGTGCTCAAGTGCTACTACTCTTCAGAGTTAGTGTACTCATCCTCCTCCTCCTCCTCATCATCATCATCATCGATGAAGGCGAAGTCATCCTCATCGGTGAAGAAGTCCATGGCCTGATCCTCCATAAAGTCATCATCATCGCTAAGATAGGAGTAGGGGTCTCCACGAAGGTCTTATCCGGCATTCTCCCTCTCCTCCAACTGCATGTCTCTCTCGTGGATGGTCTCCTCAAAATCCGTGATCCGGTGGCGAAGACGGGCAATGATGTGCTCCTTCTTGTCGACTCTGACAGCGATGAGACTTGGAGTCCTTCACTAGCATGGCGAGGGTCTGATACTTCTTCTTGGCGATGGCATACTTGTGGTTCGCGTAGGCACGGGCATTGTCCAACTCCTTCTGACGGCCGTACATCATGAAGCTGAGGTGGTCCAATTGACTCTTCAACTCGTGGTGGTATGGGGCCTCTAGTGGCTGTCCCGTAACATCACGCCTTGGGTAGAACTTAAAACGGGTACCCTTGATCTGATTGATACTCTGCCCACCCAGACGGGCAAGAGCTCCCTGCATGGCCCTGGCCAGTCCATCGAGCCAGTTGTTCTCTCTTAAGATGAACTGAATTCCCTCTGTAGTGGGAGGTTCAATCTTTCCTCAGAGACTTGCAACAACTAGCCACTGCAGATCTTCTCCTTCCTGATCATTGAGCTGAGCTCCGAATAACTCGGGATGCGGATGCTCCAGAAGTTCGGAAAGCTGGTCCAAGTCACGCTCAAAGATGAGGTCTCCTCCATTCCCCAACTGATAAAACTTGCTGTACTTCATGTCCATCTATTAGAATATAGGATGAGTAAGTTAGTAGAGTGATCAAGTGTGTCAAATTTTATGTACTTGGCAAGAATTTTTGAGGAACATGAATTTTCAGGAAAGAATCCAAGTGATAAGAATGGGAATAAGTTTTTGTAAATATTCACTTCCTTTGGTTTTGAAACTAATTTTTTGATTCAAACGTCCATTCTAACTAGGGTCTCCTATGGTCAGGATGGCTCTGATACCAACTTTTCAACACCCGGATTTTTAATCCCAGATGCCTGTTATGCCATACATTAGAATCCCAGGATTACATTTTTGCGAGACATAACAGATTTGGATATCACAGTACATCATCCATTACAAACCATACATAAGGTCTTACACAAATTAGGATCTCATGATCCAGTTCTTAATACAACTCAACCAGCGGAATAACGTAATAGTAACGATAGCGTAGGCGAAGCTCCATCTTCAGGGTCACAGGCAATGCTAACGATGGGAGATGATCCTAGTTGTCGTAACCTTCCTGCGGTCCGTCATCCTGATACTCCTCTTCATAGTCTGGCCATGGGAATACCCAGGGACAAAGCCATGAGTACTCTTTAAGTACTCACAAACTAATACTAACAAGTTAAGGGGGGGTTTTTATAGTAGGATACTAGGCTCTAATGTTGTTTTGCAAAAAACCAGATTTACCTCTACTAAGTTTAGATGCAAAGAAAACTAGTTGAAAGTTTTATAAAACCTAAGTGGGAATTTGAATTTCATATCACAACTCTATTGTGGTCAAGTCAAAGTCATAATTCATTTCACAAGTCATTTTGAAAACATCTGACGGGGGAACAGTATGGCCACTCCAACTGTCCGTAACCGCGGACGCGGCAATTCGAATAGTTTGACACTCTGCAGAGATTGTACACTTTCACCACAACATTCGATACATCCGTCAGAAACAATCCTGAATTCACCATACTCAGTATGCGGATAATAAATCCTAACCTTTCAATTACATGCCCTAGTATAGGCACGTCTCCTGTGAGTTTTGCCTCCCAACCATGACCAACTGTCATCTTGGGTACTGCACATGTGGACAATCTTCACAAGGTAGACTCAGCTCAGACCTTGGCCGCGAGGGAACCCATACTAAGGTATATAAATTTGCAGTCAAGCCCTACCCAAATTTCGGGTATTATGGTCGTACGGTAATATTGGAATGGTATCGCATCGAGACAACCATCAGTTTTATAAGGGGCTAAGGCTCATGCCTCAACATTTTCATGATAAAAATCATTTGGTGTTCGGAAACACATGTCAAAACATTTCATTAGAATGACTCATCATTCTAAGGTTTTCATAACCATTTTCACCAAGTATTCCCATCTAAAGTTGATCAAGTTTTATACTTAGCACTAGCATCTACAAGTTGTGGTAAATACTAATGAGGGGTGGTAAACAAGTGGGGATTTGCTAAGTTCAATCTCATGCCTTAGGATGACATCAAGATTATCTAACTTAGGACAAATTTTATGCTCTTTATGCTACCTTTAGTTAGCCTTATAGAATCTACAAGTCACCATGCAAACTCTAAGAGAAAGCTTTGATAAAGAAAATAAAGTACTTAAGCTTGCAAGTAAAACTAGGATTGGGCATTATCAAATGTATCTAACCATGCATGCTTAATGCAATGCATAGGTTCTCTAACTTTCATAGGTGCAAGGGTTATCTTGCAAGGTTTCAAGTATTGGCTTGCCTTGAGCAGAGCAGTGGTTGAAGTTCTCCTCGGCTTCTTCCTCGTAGTATCCTCCTTCCTCCTCGTATCCTTGGTCGGTACTAGCGTCTATAAATAAATACAAGTTACAAAATCACCAAACAATACTTAACTATTTTTAAACATCACACCAAAAAGTGACACTAGATGATCTAGTATCATCACTATTATCACAAGGATTAAAGCACTTGTCTATTTATTTTATTTGAGAAAAGTAATTTCTACTCATTGAAAAACTATTTAAGATTTAATATCCTCCAACTCAAACATGGGATCATGTTGACATATGTCATCACCACTTATTTCAGTACATGGTAATGTGATTTAAAGTGGTGTCACAATTTAATAAGGTTTGATCTTTTTATTTTAATTAAATAAAGTGACTAGAAATTCCTATGTAGCATTCTTTTATTACTTGAACATTATTTCTGCCAGTAAACCCATATGTTTTTATATATTCTGAAAGGTATGATCAAATGTGATTTTTGAGAGTTGGAATCAACTCAAAAGCTCTTATGGTTGAATTTTGAAAAAGGGTTGAATGCAGAAAAGCTTCTGCCTTGTTATTTTTATCATGGTTGATCTACAAATCCAAATGGTTTGAATCCAACGGGCTTTGATTAAGCATTTCAGTACCTTTCTAAAAAAATTGGTTTCATGCATTTTTGTTCAGTGAATCGAGCTGGGTTGATTTTTTAATCTAGATACATAACTATGTTTGAAATTAAATGAATAAAGCTTAATTTGAATTGTTGGGGCGCGCGGGATGTTTTACTAAGCCGGACCACTACACACAGCGCGTAAGTACGGGCTGGTTATGTGGCTGTCCCCACGCGTCAGTGAGACGGGAAGGGGCGAAGCGGTACTGGGCAATGTGAACCGCACGAGCGGTGGAGGCCTCTATTTATAGTGGCTGAAGGGGACCGACAGGCGCGGACTGAGCTCGTCGTGGTCGACGGCACAGAGGGCTACTAGAGTGGGCGACGGTAGGGGGCGGTGCGGTGCTCCCTGGCGAAGCTCAATGGCGTGGTCTTGCGGCGTGGGGCGATGCTGATCGGTCGGAACATCGCGGTGCTCTGAGCGGGTCCGATGGAGATTTTAATGTCGCACAGCGTGCGTGGTCCCCGCAGTGGCGAACGGGCCTGTCTGGCAGGGTGCTGGTGATCATCCCTGCAAGCGGCGAGCGCGGCGCGCGGTCTGTGGTTGCTGGTCGATCTTGGCGCACTGGCGCGCTCTCGGCTCGCGCGCAGAGAGGTTTGGCATGGGTGTGTCGTGTGGTCCAGGTGCTTGCATTTCTCAGGGCTGGGACAGAGAGTGGCGGTGGACGGTGGGGTGCTCGCTAGACATGCTGGCTAGGCTTAGTGTTGCTCGTAGCTTGCTGTCGACAATGGGGTGGGAAGGTGAGGCTCGGCCTGCTTTCCATTGATGGCATGGTCTGGTTTACAGTGAGCTAGAGGGGTTAAACTAGTTAGATGATCTATTGACGGTGTAGTATGAGCTAGATAGGGAACAAGTTAGGCCAAATTTTACTGCACACTATAGTGTTTGATGATTGTTTCATTTGTATCTGCAAGGTGTTTGATAAAATGGCCGCAAGAAATTTAAATTTGAATTTTGGATTCAAACTTGGTGGGTTTGCTAGGCACATACTAGGGAGTGTCTGGTTAGTTGGATTAGTCAAGGGGCACTGGTTTGGTTGGGTTTTGAAACTGGGTGACCTTCACATATGATAAAGATTCAATTTTGAATTGTGATTTGAATGAGGTTGCAAAATGTTTCTGCAAGTTTGAAAGGTGGGCTTTGATTTACTTTTACCTGTTATAGCAAGGGGTGAAAAGAGTTGGAAAAGTTTCTGTTTGAAATCTTGAACTAGAAACACTCAAAGTGGCCTAGTGAGCAAGATTGGCAAAAATGACCATTTTCTTTATTTTATTTGTTTTTGATTTTCTCTTGTTTTGTTTCTGCATGGAAATGTTTTATATGATGTTATTTTCATCTTTAAACCATTTCTTGCTATTTAGGTTAATCACACAGTTTCATTCATGGATTTATCAAATCATCTCATTCACACATGCATTCATATGTTTTTAAATTAATCAAAGTTTCTGTTAACCCTAATTTTAGTGATTAGAGTTTGATGATCCTTGTGTTATATTTTTGGGATGTTACACCCCGAGTCTCATTTCTCCGTTTCACCTTCCCTCGACTTTGGCCCGTGTCTACCTTTTTTGGTGTTCGACATTGGAATCTCAAAGTACTAAGGATATAGTTAGCGGATATGAAACTTGGATCACTTGGCCGAGATTATTCAACACGCAATATAACATGACCTGCAGTTGGTTAGGCAAAAACATAAAGTCGACTCGCGTTTCTCCTTTGTATTTATTTGGCGTTCGTGTTTACCCGTCATACATCCTTTCCTCTTGCTTGCCATGAAGCCGTGTTTTCAGACAACATCATAGTCGAAGAGTTGATTTTTTCCGAGTAAACACTATTTCTTTTGAGATAAATTTCGGGTGTCACGCCAGCCGACATAAAATAATTGAGAGGGAAAACTTAAGGGGTAGTCCCCGAGTCAGTTTTTTGAGTCATACCATTTTATTATCAGCACATAGCCGACACAAACGTCCGACATATGAGAGTTCGAGTGATACATGCATTGCTCCTCCTAAGTATAGAAGGGACGAAGTAGTGCCACATTCCATGGCCTTTTGGTCTCATCTCCTGACCTGTCCGCCTTGTTCTTTTGTGCTTCACGAGCGTCTATGAGATAATATGAATCATTGTGCAATGCTTTGCTTACAAAGAATGGACCTTCCCATGGGGTGATAATTTATGCATTCCTGTTGTGCATTGCACTAGCCTTAGCACCATATCCCCTTCTCGAAAAACACGAGGTAGAACTTTCCGGCTGTGGTAGCGTCGGAGATTCTGTTGATATATAGCAGATCTGGATAACGCCAGTTCCCTTGCTTCTACGAGCAAGTCTGCTCCCTCTTCTCGGGCCTCTTTTACCTTGCCTTCCGAGTATTGCCTTATCTTTGGCGAGTCATACTCTATGTCGGCAGGCAGAACTGCTTCTGCCCCATATACGATGAAAAATGGCGTATAGCCTGTTGACCGATTAAGAGTTGTTCTTAGACTCCACAGTACTAAGGGTAGTTCCTCGATCCAGCAACCAGGTGATCTCTAGAGTGGTTCCATCAAACGGGGTTTTATTCCAGGTAGAACTAAGCCGTTAGCTCGTTCAACTTGTCCATTTGATTCTGGATGAGCGACTGATGCTACGTCAAGTCTTATTCAGTTTTTCCCGCAAAATTTAGCAAAAGAACCTTCGGCAAAGTTCGTGCCATTATCTGTGATTACACTATGTGGATAACCATATCTGAGAATTATGTCCCTAAGGAACGTGACAGTTGTTTTGCCGTCCAATTTCTTGATTGGTTTCACTTCTATCCACTTGGTGAACTTATCAATCATTACCAATATATGAGTCATGCCTCCCTTTGCTGGCTTGAATGGTCCTACCATATCCAGGCACCATACCGCAAATGGCCAAGTGATTGGTATAGTCTTTAATTTATACGTTGGTAAATGTGACTTGGATGCATATTGTTGATAACCACTGCATTTTCCGACTAACTCTTGTGCTTGTGTGAATGCGCTTGGCCAATAAAATCCATGTCGGAATTCCTTGGCCGCCAATTCTATTGGTGACGCATGGTGCCCACATTCTCCTTGATGAATATCCAACAAAATCTCCTGACCTTTCTCTGAGCTGATACAACGCTGCAGTACACTCGTCACACTTCTCTTGTATAGCTCCTTGTTGATTATGGTGTATACTTTTGCTCTCATTGCTGTTTGTCTTGCCATTATCCCATCATCTGGCAAAGTTCCATCTCTCAAGTAGTTGAATATTGGTTGTGCCCATGTTGGTATCGGTGGTGTAACACCACGGTTCTGAAAAGACCGTGGCTTCTATGTGACATGCCAATCCCTGGATCGGTTCATTGGCCCACAATAGAATAAGATGAATAACATAGCAAATATCCGTGTATCATAAATAACAAAGATCTAGAGTACCATTATTACAATAAAAGCTTAGCCCAAAGCTAGCTCAAATTATTCAGGTAGCAGCATAAAACAAGGTAAACCCTCCATTCTTCAAATTGCCCACAAGTGAACAAGTGCCGAGTGGAGTACCGTGGCCTATATCGATTACTCAGAATCGGAATAACCTGCAACATGAAACGTAGCAGCCCCGAAGGGTCAATACATGGAATGTATGGCAAGTAGAGCTAGTAAAGGAGACAATAGTGCTAACATCTACATGCATATTTGGCAATTGGAGCTGTGTCTGGCTTGCATTTGCAAATACATTTGTCCTACTTTCATAAACAGTTTTTGATTTTCTTTGAAAAGATCCCAATTAAGTTAACCCAACATTGTTAAAGCAATTATGAAATTAGAATGAGCGAGAAACATGTCATGGAATCAATATCAAGCAACTCAGATGTCCATAACCGGGGACACGGCTAATCGATTAGATTATACACCCTGCAGGGGTTAGTACACTTTACCCATGTGACTTGGCCAGCCCAGCTCGTACCATCACTCTCATTTTGGGTGATGATAGGGAGAAGTCCAAGAAGAGACTGTTCGGGAAGTAGCTCCCCAATCCCGACGCGCACCGGTCCAACCTACCAAAATTCTACATCTCTGGATACGCGGGTTCGAGTTACCACAACCTACTAAGTCCAACCAACCGCCCATTTCATTATTGGCACATGGTTGTACACGTAAGCTACAAAATAAAGAGGCCAATCATTTTCTCTCGATACCTTGGTGCCTTTCCGCAATGAAACCACCAAAATTTATCTATCCCATCACACCCAGGAGGTTCATTGATTAAGTTGTTTTAGTTTTCACAAACCAATACTTTTAGAAACAATATCAGTGATGTAACCCAGCCCTCGTTCATCATAGCATGGCTAAGCACATCTACCAAAGGTGGTTCATCTACAAGGAAAGCCCTACCACATAATGGGACATAGCATAGCGATAGTATCATCCTAAACATGCGTCTACAAAATACACGACAATTCATAGAAAATAGTAGGACAGTATCATGAATAAAGTAGCATCTACTTGCCTTGGTAGTTAGTGGAGTCGTTCAAACACTCGTTGCAATCACGCACATTGCACTCCTCGCAATCTATCGAGCAAACAATTGCATACAACATAAACAATAACACATAGAGATCAAACAAAAGCAACAAATGCATGCATGGCAATTTAATAAGTCACAAAGGTTGTTACTTTAGTTCTCTAAACAATATTAAAGTATATGATGCATGCAAAAGGCCAATTAATGCAATGGAGTACTTGTTATTAATAATTACTTACCAATATAGGGGTTTTAATAGTTCTGTTGTAACTTCTGTTTTTATTGTCGAATTAAATTTGGATCTAAAGTGTACTGGATAGAGGGCATTAATATGAACCAGTAGGCGTTGGATTCACCGTAATCGGAGTTATAGATCTTTTTGTATGATTTAAATAGTGTTTGATGGTTTCTAAATCATTTAAATACTTTCTGTTGTCTAACAATCAAACTAAAATAAGATCTGTAATCTCCACGGAATTGTGATTCTAGGGACATATTATTTGTAATTTTTTGAACATTATTTATTTTCTTATGAATTTATTACTCTAAATAAGCCATTAAACCATTTATTTAATTACTGCAAAACCTTATAGTATTTGACTTAACCATTTGCATATTGATGATCTACACATAATTGTGAATCCATAGGTATATTATTTGTGATTTTTGGGCCAGTAGATATTTTACTATGAATTTTTTAACCTAAAGGACCATTAAAACTAATTATATTATTACAGTAAACACGTACTGTAAAAGTTAGATCCAACTTGATATTAATAATCTACTCAATTTTATGAATCTATTGATATATTATATGCTATTTTTGGACCTACCAATCTTTTATTATGAATTTTACAAGTTTATACAATTTTCTGAAATTTTAATTCAATTTTAAATTCATAGGGAATATTACTTGGGAATATTCTTCGCTGACTGGGCACAGGAGCTAACCTGGCGATGACAGGGCACGACGTGGTGTTCTGACGGCGACGACGAGGCTGGACACGCGGCAGGCGGTGACTGGACGGTACCTCTTCGCGGTGCTTCTAATCTGGGGCGTTCAAAATCGATCTGACGGCGGGGAACGCGAGCTTCAACGTTGGCCGGCCTGGGCAACGACGAGCAGCGGCGGACGGCTCGGTGCTGAGCGGCGGCAGTGCTCTGGCAGTTCTCCGACGTGGCAAGTCGGACTACGAGGGGCGGCGACGCACAGAGAGATCGTTTCTGATCTTTTCGTCGGCTGGGGATCCTTCTGGCGACGACGAGGAGCAGATGGAGACGCTCAGGTGGCGGCGGACTCCGGCGACGCAGGGTGGCCTCCCTAGTGATCTGGAGAGGGAAAGAACGGGTCAGGGAGACTCAGTCGATAGTGGCGAAGAGGACAGAGAGAAAAAGAGGGGCCGGGGCAACGGGAATCGCGGTTTGAGATCGACCTGCGAGCTCCGACGGCGGCAAGATCGCGAGCTCGCGATTGAGGTAGCTAGGGTTCGATTTGTTGAAAAAAACAAAATGAGGTGGATGAGGGGGATTATATAGGAGGGGTGGCGTGCGCAAAGGGGCGAAATCCGAACCGAATCAGGCGAATCGGGGCGGATTTGGTTCAGGAGGTTCCTCCCGTGTTCATCCAGAGGAGGGAGACGACGCTGTGGGGCCCACTTGTCAGCCGCAGAGGGAAGGGTAGAGTGGGCTGTTGCGCGGGTGCTGCTGGGCCGCTAGCGGGCTTCTACGTGCTGCTGGCTGCGCGCACGGAGGGGAGAGCGAGGCGGCGGTAGGTAGCGTGCTGGCTAGCTGGGCTGGGCCACTGCGGTCCGGCTGGGGGCAGGTTAGGTTAGGTTTTTTTTTGTTTTAATTTTATCTTTTATTCTTTTCTCTATTTCCTTTGTATCTTTTGTTTTTGAAATCAGATTTGAGTCAAACAAGGTTCTATGAGTTTATAAAATACAGTATATTGTATTGTGATGCTAATGAACATTATTCATGTCCAAACAAAAATATGGATCTATAAATTCTTGTAGGTTTCTTTTTTTTAACTTTATTTTTTTCACATCTTTTCCATACTAACTCCAAATGCGCCCAAATTTGTTTCTAAAATTTTCTAAAACTAGGGGATCATCTTAGGATCCTATTTGTCAATAGTCTTACTATTTCAAAATCATGATTTCAGAAGTACATGTATTTTACTTTTGTAGAAGCATTTTGTTATTTCAATTTAGGGATTTAAACTAGTGTTTTGCAATCCAAAACTTTCATGAATGCAAAATGCTATGCCAATGCAATGCAAATGCAATTTTTTTTTCTAGTCCCAAATTTTTAAAACCTGGGATGTGACAGACTAACCCCCTTAAGATGAATCTCGTCCCGAGATTCGGAATGGCTAGCAAGGTTATGGGTGTCGTTGTCGAGGCTAACCCCCTTAAGAAAACTGAACTTGGCATCTCCAACATCCAATACTTAATTGTGGAATCTTGTGCTAGCTATCAATCCTTTCAAGTGGGTTCTCTTCATCAACTCCTCTAAGTAGCTTCATATGTAACTATTCTTATCCATGAATGCTCAATATGAATGAACATGATGCACCAGTATTGAAAACATTACGAGCGTGATGCATAAATTATTGAGAACTTACTAGTCACACTGCATGGCTTATTGAGTGCTTTCCCCATGCTCACATGGTTCACAGTTGCCTTTGGAGGTGAATCCGGCTTGGCTCCAGCTTCACTCTTCTTCTCCGGGCAGTTATCAGCATAGTGTCCCTTCTGGTTGCACTTGAAGCATATCACTTGGCTAATATCCTTCTTCTGATGGTGGTGGTTATGTCCATTGTTGCCTCCAGAATTGTGTCCATTGCCTCCATGCTTGTGATGTCCTGAATTCCCATTACCATCATGGTAGGTATGCTTATGGTGTGATCCCGAGTTGTGATCATTGTTCTTCCTCTTGCGTCTTTCCACTTGCTTTTCCCTCCAGAATTCTGGCCTTGTCCATCAGTTCTTGGAAAGTGGGGCAATAGACCACTAACAGTTGTACCGAGAGCTCATCACTGAGGCCATCCAGGAACCTCTCTCGCCTTTTGGCATCAGTGTCAACATCCTCAGGTGCATAACCAGACAGGTTGTTGAACTCCTCGATATACTCAGCCATAGTGCGGTTGGTTTGGCGCAGGTTGCAAATTTCCTTCCTCTTCAGGCTCAGAACTCCTAAAGATACGTGGTTGGTCCTAAAACTTTCCTCAAACATTGCCCAGGTCACAGTGTCCAGTGGGTGGGTGATCTGAAAAGTGTCCGACCACGAAGCGGCCGGTCCCTCCAATAGGTGAGCAGCAAATCTCACCTTCTCAGCATCTATGCACCCAACAGTTACCAGATCCTTATTCACTGAACGTAACCAGTCGAGAGCAACCATCGGCTCCGTTGCAGTAGAGAACTTAGCTGGCCTCAGTTTCATAAACCTGGTGAGAGCATCCTCCTGGGGCTGGTTGTTCCCATTGTTGTTGTTGTTGTTCTGCGCAGCCATGAATTGGGTCATCACCTGCGCTAGCTGCGCCTGGGCTGCCATCAGCTGCTCCATCTCAGTGGGTTGGCGGCGGGGCGGCATCTTTTGGGCAGCATAGATAAGTTATAGATAGAAAGACTAGAGAAGTATTACTACCCATAACTATATGAAACAATCAATTAGCACACAAACAAACATTCAACACAAACAACACTCAATCCAAAATAGTTTCATTTATGTTCCAGAAGTTTTGTTTTAATGGCATAACAACCACAAAATAGATTCCATTGACTAATATTCAATTGGGGGGTGAACCTACAATCATAAAAGCAATGGACAGAATCTGTCCTGAAACTACAGCAGCGTTCACGAATTTTTCTGGGCACCTTAAAATCATCAGGAATTTTAGCCAATTTTTGTACATATAGTACAGTGAGTTTTGAACCATCTCTATTGTTTTCAGATTTTTCCCAGTTACTAATAAAATATGAAAATTTGTGTAGTACAGCTGTGTCTGCAGAAAACTTCAACGATACTATCACGAATTTCTAATCAAAACCTTCATTAATATATTATGGAATCTCACAAAATATTCTGGAACTTTAAGGTATCAAATATCACAACCTAAACATAATAAATCGACTATCAAACAAGTTTTTACAACAATCGATTGCTATATCTAATCGAAGTCATATCAGAACTATATGGTGGTCCTCATCTAACTATTCTTAATCTAGCACTTGCTTGCATAAGTGTTCATCTACAAGTTTGAACAAGATGAGATTGGAAAAGATAGATGTAGGATTACAAGAATCTAATAAGTATAAAATTATGAGTTCATTGCTAGGGAGAGCCTCCCTTCTATATCATAAAAGAGAAAAGTATGAGAATTGAAATGATAAGAGATACTAGAAAGGAGTGTAAGGAGAAAATAGATAGAATCAAATAGGGTTTATAATTTCATATGGCTTTCCTGTTCCAAACCTAGGTCACGATCCTACAGTCGACACACGTGCTCTGATACCATCTTGTAACACCACGGTTCTGAAAAGACCGTGGCTTCTATGTGACATGCCAATCCCTGGATTGGTTCATTGGCCCACAATAGAATAAGATGAATAACATAGCAAATATCCGTGTATCATAAATAACGAAGATCCAGAGTACCATTATTACAATAAAAGAATAGCCCAAAGCTAGCTCAAATTATTCAGGTAGCAGCATAAAACAAGGTAAACCCTCCATTCTTCAAAGTGCCCACAAGTGAACAAGTGCCAAGTGGAGTACCGTGGCCTATATCGATTACTCAGAATCGGAATAACCTGCAACATAAAATGTAGCAGCCCCGAAGGGTCAATACATGGAATGTATGGCAAGTAGAGCTAGTAAAGGAGACAATAGTGCTAACATCTACATGCATATTTGGCAATTGGAGCTGTGTCTGGCTTGCATTTGCAAATACATTTGTCCTACTTTCATAAACAGTTTTTGATTTTCTTTGAAAAGATCCCAGTTAAGTTAACCCAACATTGTTAAAGCAATTATGAAATTAGAATGAGCGAGAAACATGTCATGGAATCAATATCAAGCAACTCAGATGTCCATAACCGGCGACACGGCTAATCGATTAGATTATACACCCTGCAGGGGTTAGTACACTTTACCCATGTGACTTGGCCAGCCCAGCTCGTACCATCACTCTCATTCTGGGTGATGATAGGGAGAAGTCCAAGAAGAGACTGTTCGGGAAGTAGCTCCCCAATCCCGACGCGCACCGGTCCAACCTACCAAAATTCTACATCTCTGGATACGCGGGTTCGAGTTACCACAACCTACTAAGTCCAACCAACCGCCCATTTCATTATTGGCACATGATTGTACACGTAAGCTACAAAATAAAGAGGCCAATCATTTTCTCTCGATACCTGGGTGCCTTTCCGCAATGAAACCACCAAAATTTATCAATCCCATCACACCCAGGAGATTCATTGATTAAGTTGTTTTAGTTTTTACAAACCAATACTTTTAGAAACAATATCAGTGATGTAACCCAGCCCTCGTTCATCATAGCATGGCTAAGCACATCTACCAAAGGTGGTTCATCTACAAGGAAAGCCCTACCACATAATGGGACATAGCATAGCGATAGTATCATCCTACACATGCGTCTACAAAATACACGACAATGCATAGAAAATAGTAGGACAGTATCATGAACAAAGTAGCATCTACTTGCCTTGGTAGTTGGTGGAGTCGTCCAAACACTCGTTGCAATCACGCACGTTGCACTCCTCGCAATCTATCGAGCAAACAATTGCATACAACATAAACAATAGTACATAGAGATCAAACAAATGCAACAAATGCATGCATGGCAATTTAATAAGTCACAAAGGTTGTTACTTTAGTTCTCTAAACAATATTGAAGTATATGATGCATGCAAAAGGCCAATTAATGCAATGGAGTACTTGTTATTAATAATTACTTATCAATATAGGGGTTTTAATAGTTCTGTTGTAACTTCTGTTTTCATTGTCGAATTAAATTTGGATCTGAAGTGTACTGGATAGAGGGCATTAATATGAACCAGTAGGCATTTGATTCACCGTAATCGAAGTTATAGATCTTTTTGTATGATTTAAATAGTGTTTGATGGTTTCTAAATCATTTAAATACTTTCTGTTGTCTAACAATCAAACTAAAATAAGATCTGTAATCTCCACAGAATTGTGATTCTAGGGACATATTATTTGTAATTTTTTGAACATTATTTATTTTCTTATGAATTTATTACTCTAAATAAGCCATTAAACCATTTATTTAATTACTGCAAAACCTTACAGTATTTGACTTAACCATTTGCATATTGATGATCTACACATAATTGTGAATCCATAGGTATATTATTTGTGATTTTGGACCAGTAGATATTTTACTATGAATTTTTTAACCTAAAAGACCATTAAAACTAATTACATTATTACAGTAAACACGTACTGTAAAAGTTAGATCCAACTTGATATTAATAATCTACTCAATTTTATGAATCTATTGATATATTATATGCTATTTTTGGACCTACCAATCTTTTATTATGAATTTTACAAATTTATACAATTTTCTGCAATTTTAATTCAATTTTAAATTCATAGGGAATATTCCTTGGGAATATTCTTCGCTGACTGGGCACAGGAGCTGACCTGGCGATGACGGGGCACGACGTGGCGTTCTGACGGCAACGACGAGGCTGGACACGCGGCAGGCGGTGACTGGACGGTACCTCTTCGTGGTGCTTCTAATCTGGGGCGTTCAAAATCGATCTGACGGCGGGGAACGCGAGCTTCAACGTTGGCCGGCTTGGGCGACGACGAGCAGCGGCGGACGGCTCGGTGCTGAGCGGCGGCAGTGCTCTGGCAGTTCTCCGACGTGGCAAGGCGGACTACGAGGGGCGGCGACGCATGGAGAGATCGTTTCTGATCTTTTCGTCGACTGGGGATCCTTCTGGCGACGACGAGGAGCAGATGGAGACGCTCAGGTGGCGGCGGACTCCGGCGACGCAGGGTGGCCTCCCTGGTGATCTGGAGAGGGAAAGAACGGGTCAGGGAGACCCAGTCGATAGTGGGGAAGAGGACAGAGAGAAAAAGAGGGGCCGGGGCGACGGGAATCGCGGTTTGAGATCGACCTGCGTGCTCCGACGGCGGCAAGATCGCGAGCTCGCGATTGAGGTGGCTAGGGTTCGATTTGTTGAAAAAAACGAAACGAGGTGGATGAGGGGATTATATAGGAGGGGTGGCGTGCGCAAAGGGGCGAAATCCGAACCAAATCTGGCGAATCGGGGCGGATTTGGTTCAGGAGGTCCCTCCCGTGTTCATCCAGAGGAGGGAGACGACACTGTGGGGCCCACTTGTCAGCCGCAGAGGGAGGGGTAGAGTGGGCTGTTGCGCGGGTGCTGCTGGGCCGCTAGCGGGCTGCTACGGGCTGCTGCCTGCGCGCACGGAGGGGAGAGCGAGGCGGCGGTAGGTAGCGTGCTGGCTAGCTGGGCTGGGCTGCTGCGGTCCGGCTGGGGGCGGGTTAGGTTAGGTTTTTTTTTTGTTTTAATTTTATCTTTTATTCTTTTCTCTATTTCCTTTGTATCTTTTGTTTTTGAAATCAGATTTGAGTCAAACAAGGTTCTATGAGTTTATAAAATTCAGTATATTGTATTGTGATGCTAATGAACATTATTCATGTCCAAACAAAAATATGGATCTATAAATTCTTGTAGGTTTCTTTTTTTTAACTTTATTTTTTTCACATCTTTTCCATACTAACTCCAAATGCGCCCAAATTTGTTTCTAAAATTTTCTAAAACTAGGGGATCATCTTAGGATCCTATTTGTCAATAGTTTTACTATTTCAAAATCGTGATTTCAGAAGTACATGTATTTTACTTTTGTAGAAGCATTTTGTTATTTCAATTTAGGGATTTAAACTAGTGTTTTGCAATCTAAAACTTTCATGAATGCAAAATGCTATGCCAATGCAATGCAAATGCAATTTTTTTTTCTAGTCCCAAATTTTAAAAACCTGGGATGTGACAGATGGCTCCGGATCTACTTCAGCATCAATTTCCATTGGATCTGCTGACAAATGTTCTGCCGAGATGACCTGACGAGTCCCCGAGTGTGATTTGGCAACCCCCGAGGTGAGCGAGTCAGTCCCCGGGTGATTCGAAACTGCCCCTGAGTCAATATCCATTGGCACGACATCTGATTCTTGTGTTGCCGGGATGAATATCGATTCGGACTCTGGTAACAGCTTGATCGACGGTTTCCTAAGGTGCTCTAAGGCTACTCCTGGTGGTATTGCTTGCCGAGATGAACCTAGTTTGGACAGTACATTTGCTGCTTCATTCTCTGCTCTTGGGACGTGGTGGAATTCACACCCGTCAAAGTATCCCAAAATTTGTTGCACATGAAAATGATATAATGCCATGTTTGCGTCCAACGCGTCCCAATTTCTAGACACTTGCTGAATCACCAAATCCGAATCGCTGAAGCAGATGATCCTCTTGATGCCAATTTCTTTGGCCACTTTGATGCCGTGGACAAGTACTTCATACTCGGCAACGTTATTGGAAGCAGCAAAATGAATTTGTAGCACATACTTGAGCTGATCCCTCTTTGGAGATGTGAGCACTATCCCGGCGCCCAGACCCATTTGCGTCTTGGACCTGTCAAAATGCATTTTCTAGTAGTTCGGGTCTGGTAGTGGTGGTTCGTACTGCATTTCCATCCAATCTACAAAGAAATCTGCAACAACTTGAGATTTAATTGCATCTCGCCTATCATACTGTGGAGTATATGGTGCTAGTTCTATGCCCGGTTTTGTGACTCGGCCACTAGCATCTTTGCTGCCCAATATATCTAAGATAGGTGCCTCGCATATTACCCGGATTGGGTGTTCTTGAAAGTAATGTTTCAGCTTCTTTGCTGCCATATATACCCCATATGTGATCTTCTGATAATGCGGGTAATTCTGTTTCGAGACAGAGAGCACTTCGCTCAAGTAATAAACTGGTCTTTGGACTGATTTGCCCTCTTCTTCGCGTTCAACCGCTATTACTGCACCTACAACTCTGTTGGTTGCGGCGACATAGAGCAACATTGGCTCTTTGGATTGTGGTGATGCTAATACTGGTGTTGTTGCCAACATTTTCTTTAATTCATGGAAAGCGCTATCAGCTTGCTGTGTCCATGTGAATTTGTATGATTTCTTCATCAGTTGATATAGTGGTAGGGCTTTTTCACCTAGCCGACTAACAAACCTACTCAACGAGGCCAGGCATCCAGTAAACTTCTGGACATCGTTGAGGGTTTCTTAGAAATTCCATTATTTTGATGGCCCTAATTTTTGTTGGGTTAGCTTCAATTCCTCGGCTAGATACAAGGAATCCGAGTAACTTGCCAGCCGGGACACCAAACGTGCATTTTTCCGGGTTAAGCTTCATCCGGAATCTTCTCGAGTTTTCGAATGTTTGACGCAAGTCCTCAATTAGAGTATGACTTTGCTTGGGTTTTATTACCACGTCATCGACGTATACTTGAACATTTTTGTCCAATTGATCTTGCAAATTTTTTTGCATGCATCTTTGATATGTTGCACCTGCATTCCTCAACCCAAATGGCATGGTACGATAGCAATAAGCCCCATACGGGGTGATAAAAGCTGTCCTTATTTGATCATTCGGATTCAGTGGTATGTGATGAAATCCAGAATACGCATCCACAAAGGAAAACAACTCACACCCAATAGTAGAATCTATGACTTGATCGATCCGTGGCAGGGGAAATGGATCTTCGGGACATGCCTTATTGAGGTTCGTGTAATCAATAGACATTCGCCATACCACTGCCACGTTCGGGTCATCTTTTTTTCTTCTCGACCAGGACTAGATTTGACAACCAATCCGGGTCCAGTACTTCCGTCATGAACCCAGCAGCTAAGAGTCTGGCAATCTCGGCAGGTATTACTTTCCTCCTATCTTCGGCGAAGCGGCGGAGGGGTTGCTTCACCATCTTGGCATCTGGTATTACATGAAGAGAGTGCTCGGCCAGCTCCCTCAGAACTCCTTGCAGATCCTGTGTGGACCATGCAAAGATATCCCGATTCTCAGGGAGGAAGCTGGTGATCTCGCTTTCCTATTTGTCGGTGAGGCCATCCCCAATGGTAACTGTACGATCTGGGAAAATCTCATCAACCTGTACCTTCTTGGTTTCTTTGGTAGCTTGAAATGACACATTGCCATGCAGGTTGGTGAGTGCCACCATGGACATTTGTGCTGCTTTGGCCAATGCTGCCACTTCCAACATTTGATGCTTTTCTTGTGCTATGACGAGTGACTTGGCCAGTGAAGATCCGACTGAGGCACAGGCAATGGATCTTTTGTAATCCCCTTAAACTTTAATCACGCCATATGGTCCTAGCAGCTTCATCTTTAAGTAATCAATGTGGGGAGTAGCCATCAACTTTGCCATAGCTGGCCTGCCGAGTAAGGCATGATAAGAGCTCACCAAATCAACCATCTCGAACTCTATGGCTTCAGTGCGACAATTCTCTCTGTTGTCGAATAAGACGTCGACCCAGATCTTGCCAATTGGCTTGCAGGACAATCCCGGCACAATACCGTGAAAAGTGGTCTTAGTAGGCTCCAGCATGTTCACGGTAATGCCTAACTTGAGCATAGTATCCTTGTACATGATGTTGATGCTACTGCCATCATCGATCAATACTTTTGAAAACATGACATTGATATCTGGGCCCATGAATGTTGGATCCAAAACTAGGGAATATCCTCCTGGGATTGGCATGATCTTGGGGTGATCCTTTATGCTCCAAGTTATCTGTTGCTCAGAGCAATGCATATACTTGGGAATTGCCGGCATTGTGGCATTCACTTCAATCATCCGTTGTTGCTGACTCTTTTTGTCATTCGGCTCTGTGACAAAGACGACATAGCTTTGGTGATGTTATCTGTACTCATTTCTAGTTCCGTGGCTGACATGAGCGTCGTCACCTCTCGGATTATGCACCTGGTGCACAGTTTCTTTTCTTTCTTGATTATGATACCTCCGCTGCCTGTTGTCGTATCTGTTATCTGTTCCCACAGCTTGAGCATTTCCTCCTGTAAGTGGTGGAGGGGGAGGTGGTGGAAGCTGCTTATTCGGCGAATCCACTCTATCTCCTTTCTGAAACCAAGTGCATTGCCTTGTTGTGTGATTGGTTGGCTTACTCGGACTAGGCGTGTGAAACTTACATGGCTGGTCCAGCATCATCTCATAGGTATACTTCTGTCGGTCCTGGTATTGCTTCCTTTGCTCATATGGCTTTTTGCCATCATTCTTTGGCAACCACTGTTGTTGTCCACTTGTCCTTTGGCGTTGGCTACTACCAGCATCTGGATGGTCTTGACTCATGGCCGCAACCTGAGTCGAGCCATATCTTCTAATCTAGCCTTTCATCTCTTCTCTTGCTTCTGTATTCGGATCTTTCCTGGCGCCTTTGCGACCCGACAGCGTCATAGATCTCAATCTCAGTCATCCCATCTGCCGACATGAGCAGCGGCTGAGTCGGATCTCCTAACACATACGAATCAGAAATTCTTATTATTTCCGCCAAACTTGCCGGCATATCCCTCTATAACCTTTGCCACAACACACTTTCGTGTCTACAACCTTGGTTGAACCAAGCGATTGCCTGTGACTCGATTACCCCTTCACAAGAGTTGCGCATTGTGCACCATCTTGTGAGAAATTCCCTGTCTGTTTCATTCAGTCTTTGCTTGCACATCGCCAGTTGTTGTGGGCGATTCGGCCTCTTGTAAGTTCTCGTGAAATTGCTCACGAAGGCGTCTTGAAAATAGTTCCAGCAGTTAATGCATCCGGGTGGCAAATTGTTCAGCCATACCCGACCTGGTCCTTCCAGCATTTGCGGTACATACCGTACTGCCCATCTCAAATTTCCCTATGCGATCTTCACAGCAGTTCCATAATCTATGAGCCAGTCTTCTGGCTTTGTGCTTCCATCATATGTTTTTGTTCCTCTGGCCAGCTGGAAATTTGGTACAGGTGGCTCCTTCATGATCCTTGGGCCAAAACATGGTGGACCCTATGGACCTTGCGATTCGATCAGTTCTTCCATCTTTATTCGGTCAAGCTTCAACCTCGCATCATCCGGCTGAAGGTTCCTACCTCCGAGTCTAGGTCCCATCGCTTGATACGCGTGATCCGACAATTCATACACGTCGTTCACCATTGCCGAGTAACCATCATTGTACTTATTAGCATTCGGGTCAGCAGGCTGTTGGGCTGCCTTTCCCGCGCATTACTGTCCTCTTTCGGGTTGAGCTGGTGTAGTGTTTGGCGCTGGATTTCCTCCTCCTGCCGAGTGAGTTCCACGCCTAGGTTGAGGCGCAAAATTTTGCCCTCCATTATCGTTTCTTTGCCCTGTTTGCCTTTCTCGGCCTGCATTTTCTTGGTTTTCATTTCCTTGGGCATTATTCCTTCTCGTACCCTGTGCATGCGCCGGGTTCCCCTAAGCCATTGTCGGATCATAGGCAATCATCTGCTTGTTTCTTCCTGAATCCACACTTTTTCCTTTCTCGGCCTTGGCGCCCCTCCGGGTGAGGATGCCGTGTGCCCTACCGATCTTGCCGGAACAGGAGTCGCCGAGTGAACCAGCTGTGACCTTCCTACTATACCCGGATTTTCTCTATAATACGCTTCATTTAGCATGCTAGCTGCTCTCACTAGTTCATTGACCCGTTCTTGTTGTCTTTTATTTGCTTCTCCGTCCAAATGGGATAATTCTGCCATTGCTTCTTCTGCTTCTCGCATATTAGCTGCTGTTGTGTTATATGTTCGCTGCATAGCTATTTCGTTGCTGTTCTCTGGCGTTATTTTTGACGTCACATCTGCCAACTCTTCATTGAGGTTTCTTCCTATTAATCTCGTCGCGTCAAGCCGGGTCTTCGCGGCCTTGACTCGATTTGCCGAGTTGAGCTCTCGGATCGTGATATCCGCATCTTGTTGTAACTCCCCTAATTCCTTAGCTTTCTCCAGAACTTTTATCCTGGCTTCCTCCAACTCGGCTTGCACACGTGCCGAGTCATTTGCTTGTGCTACCAGTTCTACCAACTTATCTATTGCTTCGTACAGCTCCTTAGCCCTTTTACTCCTAGGTATGTTTTCTGGTTTGTCCAGTGGTGCCTTTGCTGTTCTTGCAGCCCTTGGTGTTTCCTCATGATTTCCTCCCTCAACATTCTCATTCACTACCGGAGCTATCGGTGGTGCTGCTGGGTTAGGGGTTGTCATCATTACCTCCACGGTGACGAGTTGGTGAAGCTTTTCAGTAATTGGAACTGCTGGCGGATCCGGCGCCTAGACGACGTGCTCCGGATATGCATGCTCCGCGCGCACAGCGACATAGACCTAGTGCTCGCCGAACTTGATGAAGCGACCGCCCCTAGGGAACGGTTTGGTCCCGAAGCAGCCCGCGTTGTCGCTGACAAAGTTGAGCGCCCCAAACATCTGGATGAGGCCGGAGTAGACACGCTCGCCGGTCTTGGCGATCATGTTGCCCGTCCGGATGAAGACTCCATCAAGCACCTATGTCTGCCCCACGGTGGGCACCAACTATCGTGGTGGTGGCACGGCAGATGCCATGGGTAGGCTTAAGTTGGGGGCCGAATGGGTGCTTGTGGTCACCGGGGAGGGAGTGCATGGTCGAGCCATGCACGAAGAACAAGATGAACTCTCCACACTTAGCGATTTTATTAATATCCGAGAATTACAAGTGCTCCTTGAGCTGTATGAACTAGTGTTATGTGCACTAGTTCCCCTACTTGGTCCAACCTCCTCTACTACAACTATGCCCCCTCTTATATAGGCAGCGCTAGCTAGCTTATACCCTTTGGGTTCTAGGGTTTACTGTTTGGATCTTGGTCCCTATAATGTAGGCTAGGTCATGGCCTAGTCCACAAAGCTTGACAGCTAACAGTCTTCTGGTACGCTGCCTCCTGTTCCTTTTGGCGTCACACTGTAACTTTGTACGTCAGCGTTTGCTTTGGGCATCACCCGGCTCCTTTTGTGTCACCTGGCGTCGCCCGTCTCTTTTGACCATGCTTTGCCATGGTCCCTCCTGAACCTTACTCGGAAAGGTGCCATGCGTCCTATCAGTCTTAGCCCTTCCTCGGTAGACTCGGCTCGTTGGTTCCTACAAGAATAACAACTTTGTCTTATGCTGGCCGACATAGTTCATATGTCGTCCGCACACGCTTCTCTCTCCCGGCCGTTCTTACCCGGCCTGGTTATTTCTTCACTCGGATCTTACCCAGCTAGGCTATGTTTCATCCCTCGTGACCCTGCCGGGGTTAACCCCCGACATTCTTCGTCTCTTCCGACGCCTGGAACTGCAAACTTGGCTTCAGCACCTCGTTCTTCATAGCGGGCATCTCGGACGGATTGATGGTCATCTTGATCTCCTAGTACTCCTAGGCGTGCAGCACGGCTTCGGCGAAGGCATCTGATCCTTTGTCGCACTCTCGCGCCTTCCTCAGATTTCCTCGTACGGTGATTATGCCCTTTGGGCCTGGAAGTTTGATCATGTTGTAAATGTAACAGGGACGGGCCATGAACGCCCAGTAAGCCGGACGTCCGAAGCTGGCGTGGTAAGCACCTTTGAACGGTACCACCTCAAAAGGGAGTGGCTCGGTCCGATAATTGTCTCGGGTTCCGAATGTCACGTCCATAGTAATCTCACCTAGAGAATCCGCATGTCTCCATGGTACAATGCCATGGATAGTTACACTGTTGTAACTCAGCTGGCTCTCGTGTAGCTTCATGCGGTGGAGCGTCTCAATGTAGAGGATGTTGATGCTTCTCCCACCATCCATGCGTGTTTTTGAGAACTCATAGTCGTCAATAAGAGGATTTACAACTAGAGGGTACTTTCCCCGACGATGTGTTTTCCTCGGGTGATCTGAACAATCAAAGGTGATGGTTACCTCTGACCAGTCCAGGAACTATGGAAGAGGAGGAACCATGGCATTAAGCTCACGAAGAACCGCCTTTTTGTCCTTAGCTGGTTGGGATCCAAGGAAGCATATGTATGCGTATTTCTTTGTCAGAAATTATTTCTTTCCATCCGGCTTGGGCTCTGCAGTGGCTTTCGCTTCTTCCATGTCAGAATCTTCCTTGGGCTCCTTTCCTTTCTTGGCATTTTTCTTTCCTTTTTGTCGCTTGGCTCTGTAGCCAGCGGATTCGTCTTTCTTGATGTCATCATTGAAACGACACTCGGCATTTGTGTGGGTAGATCCTCCGTTACTATCCAAGTGGTGGACACAGGGATTATTGGCAATGTCATCCCAGGTATAGGTTCTTCCGGGTTGCTGGTCTCCTCTGCCCTAGATTCGGGAAGTTCCTCGGCCTCTACCAGAGCTGCTTCCGTGCCCTCCTCGTCCTCTGGATCCAAACTTTGCGTTGACAGCTGCGTTATCTGGAGCCGGATTTCATCCGAGGTGTTCTTGCGCTTCTGAGTTTGCTTTGGTTGTTTGGCCGCATTAGGATTGGACAGAATATTTAGAAGCCCTTCTGAATCATCATCGGTGTCAACATATTTGCTTGCCGTCTCTATCGTTTCTCCCAAATCTGTGACGTGGTCACGTTTTATCCTGTGACGTAAAAGTCTGACTGGAAGTCCTGCAATAAATGCTTCTATCGCAGTTTGCTTGTTTACTCCTTTGCAGGAGTTCTTCGTATCGATCCAACGTCCGAGGTAATCCCGGTAGGTTTCTCCGGGTCTTTGGGTGAAACGTTGCAAGTCTCCGATTGTGAAGGGCCATCTGTATGTTCCCTCGAAGTTTGAAAAGAATGCACATTGCATATCATACCAGTTATGAATTGAATTCTCTTGCAGTTCATTGAGCCATGATCGAGCTGCCTTCCTCAGCATCAGTGGGAGATATCGGACTGCAACCAGGCTGTTTCCTCCTTTGGCGATGCAGCAAGCCTAGAAAAAATCCTGGAGCCAAGTATATGGCCGAGCTCCACCTTCATAGGGCTGAGTATGTTTTGCAATGCCAAAGTGAACCGGAAATTTGTTGTGACGTATACGTGGACCGAAGCACTTGGGTCCCATGTACACATCTTCTTCTTTGTACCGCGGCGCTTCTATGTTTGATTCAATGCGAGGCAAGGGTCATTTGGTGAGAGAGATCTGTGCCTTGGAGGCTCAGAGCTTCTGCGCGGTGGAGTCGGATTCCTTCTTCTCCTCTCACCATTGTCGCCTCCGCCCCAGTGGATCTCATGGCTATGACGTGATCCTTCATGGTCGCTGCTGGGAGGCGATGGTGGCCCTGGTGGATTATTTCTGGCTGGGTTTCTTGGTGGTGGCGGTGGAGCCTCTTTATGCTGACTCGGATGCCTGTTTCTTCGGGAATCGTCCCTACTTGATTCGGGATGATCTGGATCATCTCTTTGTCCGGCGTTGCCAGCCGGACGTCTTGGTGGTGGCATCCTTAGCCTATCTTGTTCCTATCGCTGTCAGCGTGTTTCCGGGTCTTCTCTATAGCGGTTGTTTTGCTGATGATGGTCCTAATGAGGAACCATTGCCCTGATGGCATCTTCTGATGCAACCAGAATAACCCTTGCCTAGTCACGTGCCGGCTTGCGATAGTGGCCGTTTGAGTCGGTTCTTCAATTCTCTTGTTCTCCATGGGGATGATAACGTTGAGTCGTATCCCTGCAAAGCCTTACGTCAGCGCTTTTGTTAGCGCCAGTGTGGCAAAAATCGGATTTAGAGGCCGTCTTCTGCTACTTCAATCCTTTGTCCAATAACGCGACGCACTGCTGGACCTGCTGTGGAGACGGATTGTTGGCGAGGATGGCTCGAGGTGCAGCAGCGTTTTCCACCGGCGTGATGTAGACTCGGATCTTCTCTCCATCTTTTCCGTCGATTAGATCTTTCTTGATATCCGGATTATTGTTAGCAAGAAACGGACCTCCCCTTGTTTTGTTTGGATGTCGCTTGAAATCTGACATATATCTGGCAGGATCACTGTCTAATTGATGTCTCATCTCGACGAGGCACGTGGCCTCTTCAAGTAGAAACAAGCGGTGCTTTTCCAGTTCCTCAGCCCTTTTCTCCAGAGCCTCCGGCGTAAGATCCGAAGCCGTTGGGATTGGAATTGTTAGAGCATCTTCGTAAATTTCATGTGCACCATTGGTGACAACGTGTGCATCCATAGGAGGATCGATCGGGGTGGTATTAATCGGATCTCCATCCTGATTCTCCATCTCGATCTCTTCATCAACTTTTTCTTTGTTGGTTTCCTCGATGTCCGGATCTGCCGATGTCAGATTCTTGTTGTTCTTCTTGTTCTTTGACCGCCCAGTAGCCTTAACGTGCGTACCAGTGGCAAAGACGACTTTTGGTCCGATGTCGGGGGATAAACTTCCGTCGGTACTTTCCGACATGGTTGGTTTGTGGACCTCGGAGGAATCTCCTATGTCCATGTCATCCTGCGAGGTGTAGCTTTCATCCATGCTATCATATGGACTAGGAGGAGTTTCCGGCTCACCTTGCGTTTTCTTGGAGACGTGCTCTTTTTCAGACTCCTCCATCTCTTTGTCGAAGTCTCGCAGTTCCCATGATGTGATTGACTCTGCTAGGGAGCCATGTAAGTTGGCGTTTTCTTCGATTGCGTCTTGGACCGAGTCGCTACCAGCTCCATCATCGACAAAGTGGGATCCAGTGCTTATGTGGTACACGAAACAGTGCTTCTTGTTCATGTTCTTGAGGTACTTGTATAACTTGGTTTCCGCTTTGACGTCAGTGAAGTTGGATCCGTAGCGCATGTATTCCTCGTCTGTGTATCCGATCTCGCTAGAGAGATCGGATCTGGATTATTCTTCCACCTCTTTTTCCACTACAAGAGTGTGCTGGGTGGGTTTGATTTTCTCCGGGAACCTGAACTCTTCCGCCTCTACGAACAAAGTAGATCCGAATTTTTCTTCCGCCATGGCCATCACCTCAAGGGTGGGTTGGGCGGGTTCAGAAAAACCGAGATAGATATCGATCTCGCTGATTGACATGATCGTGTAGGTCGTCATGGGTTTCGAAGACGTAATCCAAGTCTCATCGAGAAGGATGAGAGGGACATCACTAGCGTAGACCACGCGACCCATGGCGATTGTTTCGTCGATTTCTGCACGCGTAGATTCCACCTGGAACGATGCTCCAAAGGTCACCTGCCCCATGGTGGGCGCCAACTATCGTCGGATTATCGACAAGTACACCATAGGGGGTCCTAGTGGCGTTGGAAGGATGGGGTGTGAGACATCGGATGTTCTAGGAGCGGTGAGCACAAGTTTACCCAGGTTCAGTTCCGACTGCGGTGATCGGATCCTACTCCTGCTAGCAACCCAGTAATATATCGGCGTAAGTCGGATGTTACAGCGGAATACAAGAGAGGTTCGCCTGTGCGAGTTGATTGTGGTGTTATGATTCATTCGTTGCCCTAAATGCTCCCATAGGGCCGATTTATATAGTCGTCGGGGCCTAGGGTTACAGGGAGAGACCTATCCGGCTACATTACAGAGTCGATAACTATGTACATCTTGGACTACAAGTAATACTATAGGCCTAACTCGGTAACTCTTCTGGGCCTTGTCGTATCCGGAACTGGCTCCTCCTCTTTATATGACTAGGCCACCCATGAAGCAAAGCTCTAACCCGTTGGTGGACCACCCTGGTCAGCGAGTCCTGTGGGTATACCCGGAAAGTATATCCCCAACACCCATAATGTGGATACACTGCACGGATTGAGCCCAAACCCAACACGTAGCTCGCTCTCGACATTCTAAGCAACTTATCCAACTAGATATTCCAGGGTTCCATGAAGAAATCCAGAGTTTCCATTTACCGACTCTGAAAAACCGACGATTTTGCAAAGGAGGTGCAAGAATAAAGCATGCCCTAGGCTCCGAGGCAATTTACACGCATGTTATATCATGGCGGACCGCCATTCCTGGGAGGTTGGTACTTATCTTGTGGTGCAAGCATATACTGTATTTTCCTGAGTTACACCACGGTAATCGTGGTTTCTAACTGTAGATACCCTAGAAATGGCCCTCAATTTTTGGGAAAAAATGTTTTGGGGTGCCCCATGGGGTACCTAGGCTGTGCACGTGCCTAGATTCATGGTTTCACTGGACCTCGCATGCCTGGGTGCGCCGACGGGTTTTCCTATTTTGCCCACCACCGAACCTCGGCAATAGGAAACTCATGAAAAATCAAAAAAAATGAAACCAGCTCAAGTATCCCTTTTATGTCACCCACTACCAACATAAAATCATAAACAAGACAAACCAGAACTTTTGGCACACAGTGCACCCCCCAGATGGCTATCGAGTAGGAGTTAACATGGCTTTCAATCCTAGACCTCCCCCTCACTGCCTAGAACATGTATCAACTGCACGTATTGAGCCCAAACCTGACACCTAATTCCCTCTAGCCATTCTAAGCAACTTCTCCAACTAGATATTCCAGGGTTCCATGAAGAAATCCAGAGTTTCATTTTACCGACTCCAATAAACCAGTGATTTTGCAAAGGAGGTGCGAGAATTGAGCGTGCCCTATGACCCGAGGCAATTTACACGCATGCTACGTCGTGGCGGGCCGCCATTCTCGGGAAGTTGGTACATATCTCGTGGTGCAAGCATACACTATATTTTTCCTGAGTTACGCCCTGGTAATTCCGGTTTCTAACGGTAGGTACCCTAGAAATGGCCCTCAATTTTTGGGAAATATTTTTGGGGTTCCCCATGGGGTACCTATGCTGGGCACGTGCCTAGGTTCAAGGTTGGACTGGACCTCGCATGCCTGCGCGCACCGGCCGGTGTGCCAATTATCCCACCCCCCGAACCCCGGCAATACGAAATTTGTCATAAGTCAAAAAAAATATTAAAACAGTTCGAGTAGCCCTCGTATGTCCCCCACTACCAACATAAAATCATAAACAAGACAAATCAGGATTTTGGCATATGGTGCACCCCCGGATGGCTATCGAGTAGGAGTTAACATGCCTTTCAACCCTAGACCTTCCCCTCACTGCCCAGAACATGGAACCACTGCGCGGATTGAGCCCGAACCCGACACCTAGCTCCCTCTCGGCATTCTAAGCAACTTATCCAACCATGAAGAAATCCAGAGTTTCTATTTACTGACTCCAAAAAACCGGCGATTTTTCAAAGGAGGTAAGAGAATTGAGCATGCCCTAGGTCTCGACGCAATTTACACGCATTCTTTGTCGTGGCGAACCGCCATTCCCGGGAGGTTGTACTTATCTCGTGGTGCAAGTATATACTATATTTTTCCTGGGTTACACCTCGGTAATTGCGGTTTCTAACTATAGGTAACCTAGAAATTTCCCTCAATTTTTGGGAAAAAATATTTTGGGGTGCCCCATGGGGTACCTAGGATGGGCACATGCCTAGGTTGAAGGTTGCACTGGACCTCGCATGCATACGTAAGCCAGCGGGTTTGCCAATTTTTCCCACCCCTCGATCCCCGGCAATAGGAAAATCATCAAATATCAAAAAATATGAAACCAACTCGAGTATCCCTTGTATGTCACCCACTACCAACATAAAATCATAAACAAGACCAACCGGTATTTTTGGCACATGGTGCACCCCTCGGATGGCTATCAAGTAGGAGTTAACATGGCTTTCAACCCTAAACCTCCCCTCGCTGCCCAGAATGTGGATCCACTGCACGGATTGAGTCCAAACCCAGCATGTAGCTCCCTCTCGACATTCTAAGCAACTTATTCAACTAGATATTCTAGGGTTCCATGAATAAATCCAGAGATTCCATTTACCGACTCCGAAAAACCAGCGATTTTGCAAAGGAGGTGCGAGAATTGAGGATGCCCTAGGATCCGAGGCAATTTACACGCATGCTACAACATGGCGGACCGCCATTCCCGGGAGGTTGGTACTTATCTCGTGGTGCAAGTATGTACTGTTTTTTTCGTGAGTTACACCCCGGTAATTGCGGTTTCTTACTGTAGGTACCCTAGAAATGGCCCTCAATTTTTGGGAAATTTTTTTTGGGGTTCCCCATGGGGTACCTAGGCTGGGCACATGCCTAGGTTGAAGGTTGCACTAGACCTCGCGTGCGTGCGCACGCCGACGGGTTTGCCGATTTTTCCCACCCCCCGAACCCCGTCAATAGGAAATTCATCAAAAATCAAAAAATATGAAATCAGCTCGAATAGCCCTTGTATGTCACCCAACATAAAATCATACAAAAGACAAACCGGGACTTTTTTGACACGGTGCACCCCACGGATGGTTATCAAGTAGTCTATAACATGGCTTTCAACCCTAGACCTCCCCCCTCACTACCCATAACGTGGATCCACTATGCGGATTGAGCCCAAACCTGGCACCTAGCACGCTCTCTGCATTCTAAGAAACTTATCCAACGAGAGATTCCAGGGTTCCATGATGAAATCTAGATTTTCCATTTACCAACTCCGAAAACTGGCGATTTTCAAAGGAGGTGCGAGAATTGAGTGCGGCCTAGTCACCAAGGCAATTTACACGCATGCTACATCCTGGCGGACCGCCATTTCCGGGAGGTTGGTACTTATCTCGTGCTGTAAACATATACTGTATTTTTCCTGAGTTACGACCCAGTAAATGCGGTTTCTAACTATAGGTACCCTAGAAATGGCCCTCAATTTTCGGGGAAAATGTTTTGGGGTGCCCCATGGGGTACCTAGGCTGGGCACGTGGCTAGGTTCATGGTTGCACTGGACCTCGCATGCCTGGGCGCACCGACGGGTTTGCCGATTTTGCCCACCACCGAACACCGGCCATAGGAAATTCATGAAAAATCACAAAAATGAAACCAGCTCGAGTAGCTCTTGTATGTCACCCACTACCAACATAAAATCATAAACAAGACAAACTGGGACTTTTAGCACACGGTGCACCCCCTAGATGTCTATCGAGTATTAGTTAACATGGCTTTCCACCCTAGAACTCCCCCTCACTGCTCAGAACATGGATCAACTGCACGTATTGAGCCCAAACCTGACAGCTAGTTCCCTCTCAGCATTCTACGCAACTTCTTCAACTAAAGATTTCAGGGTTCCATGAAGAAATCCAGAGTTGCATTTACCGACTCCAATAAACGAGTGATTTTGCAAAGGAGGTGTGAGAATTGAGCGCGCCATATGACCCGAGGCAATTTACACGCATGCTACGTTGTGGCGGACCGCCATTCCCTGGAACTTGGTACATATCTCGTGGCGCAAGCATATACTGTATTTTTCCTGAGTTACGCCCTAGTAATTCCGGTTTCTAACTGTAGGTACCCTAGAAATGACCCTCAATTTTTGGGAAAAAATGTTTGGGGTGCCCATTGGGGTACCTAGGCTGGGCACGTGGCTAGGTTCAAGGTTGCACTGGACCTCGCATGCCTCCACGCGCCGGCGGGATTGCCGATTTTGTCCATCCCCCGAACGCCGGCAATAGGAAATTCATCAAAAATCAAACAAATGTGAAACTAGCTTGAGTTGTCCTTGTATGTCACCCACTACCAACATAAAATCATAAACAAGACAAACCGGGACTTTTGGCACATGATGCACTCCCCGAATGGCTACCGTGTAGGAGTTAACATGGATTTCAACCCTAAACCTCCCCCTACTGCCCAGAACGTGGATCCACTATGCCAATTGAGCCCAAACCCAGCACCTAGCTCCCTCTCGGCATTCTAAGCAACTTCTCCAACTGGAGATTCCCGGGTTCCATGAATAAATCCAGAGTTCCCATTTACCGACACTAAAAAACCGATGATTTTGCAAAGGAGGTGCGAGAATTGAGCGTGCCCTAGGCCCAGAGGCAATTTACATGCATGCTACGTCATGATGGACCGCCATTCACGAGAGGTTGGTACTTATCTCGTGGTGCAAGCATATAATGTTTTTTGCCTGAGTTGTGCCCCGGTAATTGTGGTTTCTAACTATAGGTACCCTATAAATGGCCCTCAATTTTCGTGAAAATGTTTTGGGTGCCCCATGGGGAAACTATGTTGGGCACATGCCTAGATTCAAGGATGCACTAGACCTTGCATGCATGCGCGCACCGGCGGGTTTTCCAATTTTTCCCACCCCCCGAACCCCGACAATACGAAATTCGTCATAAATAAAAAAATATGAAACAAGTTCGAGTAGCACTTGTATGTCACCCACTACGAACATAAAATAATAAACAAGACATATCGCGAATTTTGGCATATGGTGCACCCCCTAGATGGCTATCGAGTAGGATTTAACATGGCTTTCAACCCTAGATCTACCCCTCACTGCCCAGAACATGGATCCGCTTTGCGGATTGAGCCCAAACCCAGCACGTAGCTCCCTCTCGGCATTCTAAGCAACTTCTACAACTAGAGATTTCAGGGTTTCATGAAGAAATCTAGAGTTTCCATTTACCGACTCCGAAAACAGGCGATTTTGCAAAGTAGGTTTGAGAATTGAGAACGCCCCAGGCCCCAAGGCAATTTACACGCATTCTATGTCGTGGCGAACCGCCATTCCCGGGAGGTTGGTACTTATCTTGAGGTGCAAGAATATAATATATTTTTTCTGGGTTATGCCCCGGTAATTGTGGTTTCTAACTATAGGTACCATAGAAATGGCCCTCAATTTTCGGGAAAAAATGTTTTGGAGGGCCCCATGGGGTACCTAGGCTGGGAACGTGCCTAGGTTCAAGGTTGCTGGATCTTACACCGGAGGCGCTGGAGAATAGGGCTGAGGACCTAGAAAAGCATCGTCTGTTTTTGCTCGAAGAGGCCGCACGCATCATCGAGATGAGACAGCAGTTAGACAGTGATCCTGCCAAATTTCAGTTAGATTTTAAGCAACATCGAAACAAGACAAGGGGAGGTCCATTTCGTGCTAACAAGAACCCGGATATCCACAAAGATCTATTTGACGGAAAGAATGAAGAGAAGATCTGAGACTATAGCATGCCGTTGGAAAATGCTGCTACAGCTCGAGCTATCCTCGCCAACAATCCGTCTCCACAGCAGGTCCCATAGCGTGCCGTGTTGCTGGACAAAGGATTAAAGCAGTATAAAACGTCCGCGTGATTTAGTGGCAAACATGCCTCAAAATCCGAGTTTTGCCACACTGGCACTGACCAAAGTGCTGACTTAAGGCTTCACACGGATACGAATCAACGTTATCGTCCCCGTGGAGAAGAGAATTCAAGAACCGGCTCAAATGGCCACTCCCGCGAGCCGGCACATGACTGGGCAAGAGTTATTCCGGCTACATTCGAAGACTCCATCGAGGCAATGGTTCCTCATCAGGACCATCGTCGGCAAAACCACCGCTATAGAGAAGACCCAAAAACACGCCGCCAGCAAGAGCAGCAAGATCGGATAAGGATGCCACCACTGAGCCGTCCGGCTGGCAATGCCGGACCAGGAGATGATCCGGATCACCCTAAATCAAGTAGGGACGGTGGCCGAAGTAACAGGCATAGGAGTCAGCATAATGAGGCTCCACCACCACCATCACGTAACCCAGACGTAAATAATCCACCAGGGCCACCATCGCCTCTTAGCAGCGACCACGAAGGATCACGACGTATCCATGGAAGCCACAGGGGTGGAGGCGGCAATGGTGAAAGGAGAAGCATAAATCCGACTCCACCGTGCAAGAGTCGTGAGCCTCCAAGGCGCATATCTCTCTCGCCAAACGACACTCGCCATCGTATTGAATCAAACATAGAAGGGCAACGGTATGAGAAAGATGACGTGTATGTGGGACCCAAGTGTTTTGGACCACGCATACGTCAGACCAAATTTCCGGTTGACTTTGGTATTGCCAAACACATTCAGCCCTATGATGGCACAGCTCGACCAAATACCTGGCTCCAGAATTTCTTCCAGGTCTGCTGCATGGCCAAAGGAGGAAACAGCCTGGTTGCATTCTGATATATCCCGCTCATGCCGAGGAAGACGGCTCGATCATGGATCAATGAACTGCTAGAGAATTCAATTGACAACTGGTATGATATGCAAAGTGCATTCTTTTCAAACTTCGAGGGAACATAGAGAAGGCCCTGCATAGTAGGAGACTTGCAGCGTTGCACACAAAGACCCGGAGAAACCTACCGGGATTACCTCGGACGATGGATTGACACGAAGAACTCCTGCGAAGGAGTAAACGAGCAAACTTCGATAGAAGCTTTTATTGCAGGACTTCCAGTCGGACTTTTGCGTCACAGACTAAAGCATGACCACGCCACAGATTTGGGAGAAATGATAGAAACGACAAGCAAATATGCTGATGCCGATGATGATTCAGAAGAGCTACTAAATATTCTAGCCAATCGCAATGCGGCCAAACAACCAAAAGAAGCTCAGAAGTGCAAGAACGCCTCGGACGAAAAGCCAGCTCTGAACAACGCAGCTGTCAATGCAACCTTCGGATCTGGAGGATGAGGAGAGCGCCGAGGCGTCCGGGGTAGAGGTCGTGGAACTTCCCGAATCCAGGGCAGAGGAGATCAGCAACCCGGAAGAACCTATGCCTGGGCCGACATTGCCAATAATCCCTGTGTCCACCACTTGGATAGTAACGGAGGATCTACCCACACAAATGCCGAGTGTCGTTTCAATGATGACATTAAGAAAGACGAATCCGTTGGCTATAGAGCCAACCGACAAAAAGGAAAGAAAAATTCCGAGAAAGGAAAGGAGCCCAAGGAATATTCCAACATGGAAGAAGCGGAAACCGCTACAGAGCCCAAGTCGGATGGAAAGAAGACTTTTCCGACTAAGAAAGACACATACATCTTCTTCCCTGGATCCCAACCTACTAAAGACAAGAAGGAGGTTCTCCGTGAGCTCAATGCCACAGTTCCGTCTACTCCACAGTTTCTGGACTGGTCAGAGGTAACCATAACCTTTGATCGCTCAGATCACCCGAGGAAAACACATCGTCGGGGAAAGTACCCTATGGTCGTCAATCCTCTTATTGATCGCTATTAGTTCTTTAAAACACTCATGGATGGTGGAAGCAACATTAACATCCTCTACATCGAGACGCTCCATTGCATGAAGCTACACGAGAGCCAGTTGAGTTATAGCAGTGTAACTTTCCATGGCATTGTACCAGGGAGACAGGCAGATTCTCTGGGTGAGATTATTCTGGACGTGACATTTGGAACCCAAGACAATTATCGGACCGAGCCACTTTATTTTGAGGTGGTATCGTTCAAAAGTGCTTACCATGCCATATTCGGACGACCGGCTTACTAGGCGTTCATGGCTCGTCCCTGTTACATCTACAACATGATCAAACTTCCAGGTCCAAAGGGCGTAATGACCATACGGGGAAATCCGAGGAAGGCGCGAGAGTGCGACGAAGGATTTGCTGCCTTCGCCAAAGCCATGTTGCACACCCAGGAGTACTAGGAGATCAATAAGACCATCAATCCCTCCGAGAGGACCGCTACGAAGAACGAAGTGCTGAAGCCAAGTTTGCAGTTCAAGGCGTTGGAAGAGACGAAGAAAACATCGCTGAAGGAAGATGATCCCTCCAAGACGACGAATATAGGGGTAGGCTTAGGCCACGCATAGGAAAGCGCGCTTGTCGAGTTCCTCAAAGCTAATAGTGATATCTTCGCATGGCAGCCTTCTGACATGACCGGAGTACCTAGGGAACTTGCCGAGCACTCTCTTAATGTGTACCCTGAAGCTAAACTCGTCAAACAGTCCTTACGATGGTTTGGTGATGAAAAGCGCAAAGCAATAGCCAAAGAATTAGCCCGACTAGAATTGGCGGATTTTATAACAGAGGTCGTCCATATAGATTGGGTGGCAAATCCTGTACTCGTCCCTAAAAATGACACCATTGATTTAAGGATTTGTGTTGATTATACCGCTTTGAACAAGACATGCCCAAAAGATCCGTTTCCCTTGCCACGAATCGATCAAGTTATCAAATCAACGGCGGGATCAGAACTACTTTGTTTTCTCGACGCATATTTCGGATATCACCAAATACGGATGAAAAAGTTGGATCAAATAAAGACGACTTTCATCACTCCTTTTGGAACCTTATGCTATAAACTATGCCTTTTGGATTAAAGAACACAAGAGCAACATATCAGCGTACTATGCAATGTTGTCTCAACGACCAAATCAGATGCAACGTCCACGTATACGTACACGACATAGCAGTTATGTCCAAAAATCAGGAAACTTTAATTTATGACTTGGATGAATCATTTGCTAGTCTACGAAAATTCAATATGATGCTAAATCCGAAGAAGTGTTTCTTTGGAATTCCAGCCGGAAAATTGTTAGGTTTCATCGTCTCTGAGCGAGGCATAGAGGTGAACCGGGACAAAATCAAGGCTATACTAAATATTACCAGGCCAACTCGCCTAAAGGACTTGTAGTGTCTCACTGGTTGCATTGCGGCAGTGAGTCAATTCGTTAGCCGACTCGGCGAAAGAGCCCCACCTCTGTACAAATTGTTGAAGAAAACCAATAAATTTGTCTGGACCCAGGAAGCTGAAATTGCCCTGCAAAGTTTGAAAGATCTACTTTCAAACCCACCAGTTCTTGCAGCGCCAGAACCTCAGGAACCTATTTCACTCTACATTGCAGCGACCAACAAGGTCATAAGCGTGGTAACAGTAGTCGAGCGCGAGGAAGAAGGCCACGAGCATAAGGTGCAATAGCCAACTTATTACCTGAGTGAGGTCCTGAAATAATCAAAACAACGGTACCCACATAATCAAAAGCTAGCCTATGGAGTGTTCTTCGCATCCAGAAAGTTACGCCATTATTTTCAAGAGCACAAGATCACAGTGGTGAGCACCACTCCCCTGTGAGATATAATCAATAACCGCGATGCCACATGACATCGCAAAGTGGGGAATAGAGATTGCAACTTTCGACATTGAGTACAAACCACGTACAGTAATCAAGTCCCAAACACTTGCTGACTTTGTTGTTGATTGGACAGAGACAGCAGAAAACACAAGTCCTCCAGACTCGGAATTTTGGATCCTTCACTTTGACGGATCAAAAGCACGAGGAGGCTCGGAGGCTGGCATGGTGCTCAAATTACCCCAAAGAGATAAGTTGTTTTATGTGTTGCAAATACACTTCACAGCAACCAATAATATTGCCGAGTATGAAGCACTGCTACATGGAATAGCATCAACAAAAACATTGGCATATTAAGACTCATGTGTTACGGAGACTCGGATTTAGTTGCTCAGCAAGTATCCGATATCCGCAACGCAAAAAAGCACATGGCAGCATATAAAGATGTTGTGGATGAACTATCTAAATTGTTTGAGGGTTTTGAGGTTCAACACATCCCTCGAGCAGAAAATGAGGAAGCAGACGCTCTATCAAGGATAGGCTTTGCACGGAAACAAGTACCGGATGGCGCTTTCTTAGAGCATTTAAGTGTCCCCTCCATAGTTGGAGTTGATGAGGACTATCCGAAAAAATCCGACTCACCTTTAATAGCAGATCTGTCTATAATTCCCAGCTAAACAAAAACCTATCTGGATTTTCTGATAGACAGAAAACTACCCGAAGACGAAGTCTTGAGCCGGCAGATTGTCCGACGAGAAAAAGCCTACACTATAATAAATGGCGAGCTCCATAAACGGAGTGTTTCTGGCGTGTTTCAACGATGTATTTCTTCAGAAGGAGTGGAAATCCCAAGAGAAATCTACGAAGGCAAGTGTGGTCATCATGCTGCAGCCATATCCTTAGTGGCAAAAGCTTTTCGACACGGATTTTTTTCGCTTACAGATAAGGTAGATGCCGATAAAAGTACGCTCATCAGGCACATGTTCCGGATGAACAGCTGGGAATAATCCCTATTACATGGCCATTCGCGGTCTGGGAGATTGATATGGTAGGGCCGTTTTGAAGGGAATATGCCCGAGAGGCAATAATAAAGTGGTTATTATCGTATTCCTTATTTATGATAAATGTTTATTTTACATGCTCTAATTGTATTAATACAGAAACGTTAATACATGTGTGTTTAATAAACAAAAAGGAAGTTCCTAGTTATGCCTCTCTTATAAACTAGCTCGTTGATTAACAAGATGATCATAGGTTTCCTGATCATGGACATTGGATGTTGTTAATAACGAGGTCACAACATTAGTGTAATGGTGTGATGAACATTCATCTGAAGTATAGCATTACGATCAAAGTCATTGAGTTTATATTGCTATAACAACTTACGAAGTGATCCTAATCCTTAGACCATGAGATCATGTCAATCACTAACACCGGAAGAGTTTCTTGATAACATCAAACGTCACACCGTAACAGGGTGATTATAAAGATGGATTCAAAACTAATAAAGTGTTATGTTGAGGCTCATGGATCGAGAGTGGAATTTGTTCATCCCGATGACGGATAGATATGCTCTCGGCCCTCTCGGTGATATCACATTGATTAGCTTGCAAGCAAGTGATTTGATCACTAGAATGTTATATCACGGGAACGAGAAAAGAGTGCATGTCGGTAATGAGATCAAACTAGGAATGGAGATACCGATGATGGAATCTCGGACATGTAATATATCGCGAAACAAAGGTATTAAGATACTAGCGTAAAAGGTTCCGACGATCACAAGAAAGTCATCGTTGAATGTGTGGGAGTCAGTATGGGTCTCCAGATCCCTCTTCTGATTATTGATCCGAGAGGGGTCTCGATCATGTCCGCATTATTCACGAACCGTAGGGTGACACACTTAAGAGACACCGACATCCATTTGGAGCAAAAGTTTCATGCCGAAAAGAAAAGGAAAGCGCAGGAATTTATTTCACTAGACACCGAAACTGTTTCGGTTGAAATTGCTGAAACTGGTTCTGCATGTGAAATGGAATACTAGCAAGGGGTTTTATGTGAATGTTTGTTAATTAAAGTAATTAACAAAATTCTGAATAAATAAATAAAAGAGTTTTATTTAAATGAGAGCTTGTATTAAATTTGGTGGAAATTTAATGCATGTGAGTGGATTTTTGAGTGGAGGCTTTTTAATGGGAGTGGAGGCTTTTCATTTTGAGTGGGAGCTCCACCCACATGAATGTGGAAGAGGTGGGGGCAGCCCCCATGGCTGGGCGCCATGCCCCTTGGGTGCCCCCCCTCTCCCCTATAAAAGCCCCCCCTCTCCTCCTCTCAAAGAACACCTCCTCGTGAAGGATCTCTCTCCCCCTATAGAATTTATCCCCCATGGTCTCGGACTAGCGAGATACATGTTCCCGGTGGATTTTCGGCAAGAAAGAGTTGTGCTTCCGCTGCATCGTTGGAGCGAGGAGGCGGAGGTTGCTTGGTGCCTCGAACGTGTGTGCGAGCACGGATGCGCTGCTGTTTTGCGGCGCTAGGACTTCCTCTCGATCTTGAGGTCGACAAGAGATCATCTACATCAACCACGAGTTTGGACTCATTAAGCTTTGTCGGTCTTCAAGGGTATGTTCTCTACGGATATACATCCGCCCGTTGTTTGTATCTAGTAGATAGATCTTGGTACATAGTTGTTCCCATCGTAGTAAAAATTTTGTTTTCTATGCTGCGAACCCTACACGTTTCACACGGCAAAATGTGGATTTACTCACCCACTCGTGATGGTGGATAACTTTACAAAGTGGATTGAGGATAAACCCATAACAAGTGATGGAGCCACAACCAGAAAGTTTGTCGAAGATGTAATCATCTGATTCGGATATCCGCACAGTATAATTACTAACAATGGTAGCAATTTTTCCATGGGTGAACTTCCCAAATTCTGCGAAGAACAACGGATCTGACTCGATATTGCATCAGTTGCACATCCACAAGCTAATGGACAAGTCGAAAGAACTAATGACCTTATTTTACAAGGAATCCGACCTCGCCTCAAGGCACCGCTTCGTCGGGCCGCGGGGGCTTGGGCGGAAGAATTACCGTCTGTGATATGAAGTTTACGTACAACTCCTAACAGATCAACCGGCTATACTCCTTTCTTCTTGGTCAATGGTGCAGAAGTAGTTCTTCCAAGAGAACTAATTCATCAGTCTCCATGAGTCAAAGCGTATATCGAAGAAGTTGCAGAAGTTTCTCGACAAGATGATCTTTATATAATCGAAGAAGTACGCGTCGTTGCTGAGCAGAGATCTACATCCTATCAGCAGAAGTTGGACAAGTATCATACTCAGAGAGTGAAAAACCATTCTTTTAGAAAAGGCGATTTGGTTCTCTGACTTCTGCAAAAGATAAAGCACAAACTTTCCTCGATTTGGGAAGGACCTTTTATGATTAGCAGAGTTCTGCATAATGGGTCATATTATTTAACCGATATGAGACCAGTCAAGGAAAGACCTGATACTCGGAAGAGAAAGAGAGCTGGTGGTAGCACAGACCCGGATGAAATAGACCGTCCATGGAATATTGCACTGCTACATCCCTTCTATTCTTAGTTATATTTCCTTGTAATCATATATGTACATGTTCAAAGTGAAATAAAGTATTGTTTCCTTATATGTTATCTTTGAGAAGTTTTTGCCATCTTATTTCCAAAAGAGCATGTCATTTTTTCAAAAATCCCAGAATGCTTGAAACTACTTTATACTCATGTTCGTTCCGGTTACGATTTTTGAATATCTAAAAAGTGTTACCTTAGGGTACAAAATTTAATTTATTGTCTATACTTTGGTTCTTTATGTGATTGCTTAGACGCGGGTATTTTCCGAGTAATTAGTTGTTGGTACTGGAAGCTGGCTTTTTTTCCGAGTTTAAAATGATTTAGAAATTATGCTCCATTGCTCGGCAAAGTTTTTGTGCTAAATGTTGGCTGACCCATGAAAGGGACGAGGTAGAGAGCTAGATAAAACAACAAGTACAGGCATAAAACACACAGTGCTTCAGAAATTTTCAAGCACATGCATAAAAAATTTGTAAGCATAAAGTGCTACGATAGTAAAAGCATTAGTTTTTACAAGACCAACACAAACAAAACAGTGTTTCCATCATTACATTGCCAGAAGTTCAGAATAATGCGTAGAAACTGTTTATGCTGCAGAGTCAGGCGGTGGTGATGAAGAAGGTGGACGCTGGAGTTGACAGTATTGTCGCCCTCGATCTCAGACTCTGAAGCTGCAATGTTGCCTTTAGGCTCTTGGCGCGAGGGAGGCACGGCGATGGATCCGAAGAACGACATAGTATAATTGGTCATCTCCGCCACACGACAAGCATAACCTGCACATGACTCTTGGATGACCTTGATGTCCTGTAGGTTACCCTCATCATCCTCCTCGGCAATACCTTTGGTGACATGCCAGATTTCCATCTTGCTGTGGTGGCTCATCACCATGGTAAGAGCAGTCTGAGAAGCAGTTCAAGCATAGGAGATCTTCCAGTCCTGGATAAGCTTCAGAATCTCCTTGACCTTCTCCCTCACCTCTTGCACTGACAATGTATGCAAGTTGGGAAGCTTAACTGACTCGCCAGCCTCTTTAAGAGTTTGGCCAAAGTTGTACAAGAAATCTCCGACAAGCTTGATGGGCTTGAGGCGAGGTTCGGAGGTAGGGGAGTCGGAAAGATTCAAGGGGGCTGGGAAAGAACCAAAAAGTCAAAATTCGGCTGAAAAGGAAGTCAAAAAATAAAAAAAATAAAAAGTCGAAAATCTTACCTAGCATAGAGTGATTCCATTGGGCATGCTCCTTGGAGAGGCTGTTCAGTTCACTAGCTGTGGCCTAGGCAAGATCCCTCTAAATATCGAAGTCGTTTCGGAGATCAGCTAGTTCTTTATCTCGGAGGGCTATTAGCTTATCGATCCTCACGATCTGATGGTTGCTTGACTCCAGGACAGCAGCTACGGATTTCTCCAATTCTAAAGTTAGTTTCTCAATGTAACATCCCAAAAATCATGATTTCAAAGTTTGCATATCATTCATGCATTCATAATCATTTTAGGATCATTTCTTAAAAAACAGAAACTTTGTGATCTATTATTTTATGTAAGCAAGGCAATGGCCTTAATGTTACTCTCTAATAAGAGAACATTTGTTTTTGACCAGAAAATAATTGAGCATATGATTGAAAAGTTTTTCAAAACAAAATATGAATTTAAAATCATTCATATGTCTATATTAAATAAATGATAAAGGCAATGTTTATTTTAAATTCCAATGGGCCAATATAAATTTGAGTGAACAACAAAGTTTAATACTCAAATAATTGCATGATTCATCCTATAAAGATTCAGAGAAAATTTGAATTCAAATTCATTTGAAAATCAGAACCGAAAAAGAAAAGGATTAAAGAAATGGAAATAGGCCGGTGCCAGCAATTGAGCCCAACAGCAGAGGCAGCCCATTAGCCGGCCCACCCGGGTTTCCCCTCTCTCTCTGTTTCTCACCGCGGCTGCGCACACCCCCTCGCTGACCACTGGGACCCACCTGCCTCGTCATCATTGTCCCCAATCACCGCGTGTCTAACCCGCTCCGCCGTTACCTCGCCGCAGTGACGCCGCGAATTAACTCTGCTTAATTCCCAATGATCCGCCGTGTGAATGCCGCCCCCGCTCCGGCTACAAAACCCCCTCCCCACCCCGCACATTTCCCCTCCGGCGAGCTTTCCTGGTTAGTACTGACCGCGCCTTGCCCTCTCGTTGATACTCGCATGACCAGCATTGCTTTGCGCATCTGACGAACATCTTCTCTTGCCTTGGCATGATTTTTACCCTCACCAATGACGACGAGTAGCCATGCCTGACGCCTTCGCGAACTCCGGCGAGGAATCCCTGACATTTCCGAGCGCCCCTCCGCCAACGAAGACCACCTTGAGCATCAGCATCGTCACACGAACTCGGTGAGCTACCCCACTACCCTTCTCGCTTCCTGCATCGCCGGCAGCATCACCGTCTGACCGCGCCGCCGCCAGCCACTGTCGCAGCACCGCTGGTTTTTGGTTCGATTGATTTAGGCCGTTCGATCTAGATCTGATGCGTAGGAATAGATCACTTAAGCGAAGCGGTACACGCAGATCTAGCCGTGTCCTGCCACTTAAATCCAACGGCCCACGTTGATCGATCCGGCCGAACCGGTACGGGCCAATCAGACACGCCCACGTGTCTAGGGTTTAGATTTAAAATCTGAAATTAGATCTATTAGATGTTCAAACTTGCAAAATTCATAACTTTTGATCCACACGTTCAAATTTTGCAAATTTTATATCATTGCAATCAGGAGAAAGAATTCTATCCAACCATGCACTTTTTTTAATGAATTTCTTCTGTAAACTTAGTTGTTTTTGCAGAGACATTTGTAAGCTTATTTTGTGTATAAAAATTGTATAGAAAATGTTTTAGAGGATAAATTAATTTTATTTAGTTTATAGTTGTTTAGTTTATGGTTCAGTACTATTCCAATTGTCTTGATTGAATTAGAAAAATCATCACATGGCATTTGCATGCATTCATATATTTTTCTTGTTTATTTTGGTATGTGAATTTGGTGCTATCATTTTATGTGTAGATTTTGGTGCTAGTGGTGATTGTGATTGTGAGGATTGTTGATACTCCCCCAACTACCAAGGCAAGTGGTGCTAAATATTTTTGTCCCAATATTTTGACTATGCATTAGAAATATTTTGTATAGGGCTTGCATGAATATTTTGCTATGTATCTATATGTTATGCTTGGGAAATCCTAGTAGTCTCAGAATTAGAATTGTTAGAATTTTCTCTAAGTTAAGATACTTCCTATTTCCATGATTAGCCTAACTAGTAGCAACCAAGGGGGAAATATATACATGCTATGGAAAATATTTGCTAAGTCTTTGACTTATGTTTTTTCTTAATAAAATAACTAAGTGAATGAAACACACCTGGGTGGAATGGTAATTGCTTGGTGGTTTTTGGTTGAGTGGTTACACCAGGCCCATTTATATGGTTTACCTTGTGTATCTCACTTGTGGATTGCCACCCAGGAACAAAGGAATTTGAGATGGAAAATTGTTAAGAAGCTTCTAGTGTAGCCACATGGCATTATGGGCTCTGCCTGGATCATATAGGTTGCAATAACTTAGCCAAATGGACAGTTGGTGGTAGGGGATTGATAGGTTTGGAGCGCGTCCATTTTGTTCTAAGGGAAGGCTTCTGAAAGGTCCTATCTTGGTGAAAATCAAGTCATGTGGGGAAAGTGCACCACCTCTGCAGAAGGAAGAAACTAAGTACTTAGTCGTGTCCCCGTTAATGGACAACTTGAGCATCAAGACATGGAAGCTATCAAGAATCTCCTCATCCCAATTTTCTAAGTTAAAACTTGTGGTTGAACAAGGGTGAAGGTTCACCAATTTCTATTGGTGGTTCCTTGTTAGTGTTTTCAACTGATAGGTAAAATCTATTTTGAGCAAAGCAAGCCCAAGCTACACTTAACTAAATTCATGTAGTAACTAGATGCTAATATTCTACTAAGGTATCACTTGCCAATACTATTCCAATGTATTGACCCACTGTGGCTGTAGCTTATGATGTTGCAGGTTATTCTGATGATGATTAGGGGTTATGAGTCTACACTCAACATGCTTGCCTGTGGCACATGAAGATGAAGACTTTTATTTTTATTGCTAAGTTAAACTCTTGTACTAGCCTATGGGTATGGAGTTGTAAAAGACTATGTTATCTCTGGAATGACGATGTAATAATGACCTTTATTTCTGTGTACTTCATCTTAAACTATGGATGCTAGCAATTGATCCAGGGGCTAGCATTGCAATCACAGGGATCTTACCTTTATAAAGGTGGGATCTTACACTCAACCTTGTCTCGGAGCTCAACATTCTCCATTTCTAAGACGTTTAAGTTCTCAGATTGCTCCACCATCTTGCTCGACTGGCACAAAAAAGTTCTGCAAAGGAAAAATATCAGTTGCACAAAACAAGTTTGACTATGACAAAAATTAACTAACAAAGAGGATGTGAGAAAAGTTTACCTTCCGCTTCATCTTTCTCAATTTTCAACTTCGAATTCTCAAGATGCAAGGCTTTGATCTCTTTACGTTTATTGCAAATGTTCTTGAGCAATTCCTGGCTGGAAGATGCAATTTTCTGTAAGTTTAGAGATGGAATACCGTTAGACGGCTACTAAGACTCGGGCTACAAATTTAACTATGTAAAATTACAGCACGAGCCTTGGGGGCTACACTACATCGTTCTTTTGCAACCTAAAAGCATCAAATCGGATCCAACGACGTTTATTCGACTTTATGATTGTGGGGTAGAGGATATGATAATAAATCCAAATAAGAAGCGGAAACTTACAATGTGTTCTAGGTGTAACTTTTCAAATCCGAGCATGGTGCTATGAAACAACTTCTCGGTAAGGAAGAGGGAATGCACATATGTCGCTGGGAGTGTCGTGGGAATGACCAAGGCAGATGTTGCAATCGGCAGCGAGTAGTAGAACATGGGGCAAGGGCGGCCAGCCATCTGCGGTGCGAGATGAGGGCTGAGACACAAGGATTTACCTAGGTTCGGCCTCCCGGAGGGTAAAGACCTACTCCTGCTAGATTGTATTATGGTGAGAGTACAATGGGGCGAGCTCGGCGGCTAGGCAGCGAGTCGCTTGGGTGTATGATGGAACGTATCCTCTACACGTCCTCTAGGGAGGTTTATATATACTCACCTCCCTAGGGTTTACAGATATCAACCGAATCAGTTAAGGTTTCAGCAATTATTTAACCTACTCAGACTAGGCCTATCTACGCTTCTAGGCCTTCAGCTTCCAGTCGCTTGAGTCCACGCTAGATCTTGATCTAGTCGCCGTCCTGCAGGCCCACTCGCTGGCACCTGGGCCACTAGGAAACGTCCTGCTGGGTATACCCCGGTAGGCATATACCCATCAGTAGTCCCCGAGGCCGTCGTTGATTGGTCGCAGGCGTTCGCTGGCAGTCGGAGTATACGGGTCCAATGCGGACGCCCAGTCGAATCGGCAGCGGACTCCTGAATAAAGGAAAAACTAGTTATTCTAGTCGCAATAACAGCGACCAATCGGGTCGCAGCTCGGCGGACGGGTCGGCGAATACTCAGTCACTGTTATAGTGATCGGGTCGGTGAATCGTCGAGTCGTGCGGAGCGACGAGTCGAATGGATGAAGTTGGACCATCAAGTGGGGTCAAAACTAGCCGTTGGGTTAATCCAACGGTAACTTCGGCGTAATTACCGCGTAGTAACGGCTCCCGAAATTGGCGGGTAGCAACCGCTATATAAGGAGAATGATAGGCGAGCGGGGAAACACTCCTTCGTCCTTCCTCCGATCTCGCCCATCTCCGTTTTCCACTCCGCATCGCGATCCAACCAATCCAGAGAGCCCCGACCTCCGCGAACTTCCAACCAATGGCACCCTCCACCGAACCATGGGGCAGATCCAAGTGTACAAGGGCGCTACTGGCGTCCTTCGAGGAGGCCGGGATCCTGCATGCCGGGAGATGGCGCATCCCCGCGGCCGGAGAAGTGACTCCGGACCCGCGCGAGGGAGAATTCATCTGCTTCACCAGCCACCTGGAACGGGGGCTAGGGTTTCCCACTTCCATCTTCTTCCGGCGTTTCTGCGCCTACTACGGGATCCAGCCATCGGACCTAGGGCCGCATAGCATCGAGCAGCTCGCCATTTTCGTGGCATTCTGCGAGTGCTATCTGCGTTGTAGGCCCTACTTCCCCTTGTGGCAAGATTTTTTCCATGGGAGGATTAGCCGCGAAGAATCAGGCGACCCGATGCTGGATGCGGGCGGCCTGACATTCCAGCTGAAGTCGAAGGCGTCATTCTTCGACCTGATGCTGCCCGCCAAGGCGGCAAACGAATGGAAGAAATCTTGGTTCTATGTCACCGAGTCGACTCCAGACGGCGAGGTGGCGCTTCCAAGGTACTCCGTCGATCGGCCTGAACCGCGTCAGCTCCAGGTCGGCAAGCTCCCACTGGATCAGCGGATGGTTGTCGATGAAATGTTGCAAACCATCCGCGGTCCGAAGAAGAAGGGCCTCCAGACCATTAACCTCTACAACTGCTGGTTCAGGCGGCGGCTCGTGCCCTTGGCGCGCCGCGACCATTACATGTACGAGTACACGGGTAAGGACGATCCGACGAAGTCTTCCTTCGCTGAGTGGCATCTTGACGACTACACTCTGGACGCGAAGGCCGGGGTCGCCCCTTATACTACAAGGCGCCCAGCTCCGACGGTAAGCCGTTATTTCGCCACCACTCGCAGTCGCAGATGATGCATTCGCGGTTGTGCTAACGTTGCCTCATGTTTGTTGTAGTTGTTCCAAGTGGTGGAAGGCTGGCTCCCACCCGCAGACGACGAAAACTCTAGCTCGTCCGTCCAGGACGGGAACGAGTCGCTGTCCGCCAAAGGCGACGTCGGGAGCGACGATGGCGATGATGAAGACGACAACGAAGACGAGCCCGTGGAAGACGCCGCCCCAACAGTTCGCAAGACTCGCGGGCAACACCAGCTCGAGCTCGAAGCAAGTAGAAGCCTCGAGCCTCACCATGATGATGACGACGATCTTCCCGAGCACATCTCACATCGTGAGGCCACGCCGTCAAAGAAGAAGAAGAAGAAGGAGAAGAAGGAGGCGAAGGCTCCGCCGAAGAGGAAGACAAAGATGGCAAAGAAGACGTCTCCGCCCTGATCCACGACCAGTTCTGACGCCACCAGCTCGGCTAAGGGCGAGGCGGCGCGCACGACCGTGGCGCCAAACGCTGTAGCCCCCTGGACGAGGTGCCTCTAGCGGCGCTGCCACCTCCATTCGCCCCAGTCTCTGGGTTGGGAGATACTCCGGCCGCAGCAGCTTCGCCTCCCAGGGAAGCTCCCGCAGCCGTCGTCACGGAGGCTCCTGCCGCAGCCTCATCTTCGAAGAAACCCTCTGTGTCTTGGGCACACGGTGTATTCGAGATGGGCCTCAGTCAGAAGTTGGGGCCCGAGCTGGAAAGGCCTGCCAGCATCCGCACCGGTCTGCGGTTCATACTAGTCGCCAAGTAAGTCTTGTTCGTCTGCTTGTCTTCCGTTCTAGTCAGACAGTCTTATTCATATTGTTGTTTCACAAGACTGGAGTTAAAAAGATCGGCCATCCTTCTTTGGCCAAGGTTCCGCCAGTCGTCACCGAGGAGGACCCCTCACGGGAGAGGAAAACCGACGAAGTCGCTGCTCCCGCCGATGGTGCCAAGAGGGCGAAAGGCGACGACGTTATCACGGTCTCCAATGACACGGCGGTTGCTCCGAGCGAACCTCCAACTGCGGCGGAGGTGGCCTCGAAGACCATGGAGGCTGTTTCCTCGCCCGAAGTGGCCGAGCCGGCTCCTAGTGGTGCCGTGGCATCCGCTGCAACTTTCCCTCGCTTCATGGCCAAGGCGGCCACAGCGAGTGGCGTGGCACAAACGAGCCAGACGCCTGGGGTCGCCGAGACGGAGGTCGAGTAGCGTCGCGGCCACACTCCGGTCATGCTTGTGTCTGTGGACACGCTGCAACTTCATGGCATGCTGGGCGCAGCCATCTAGGTATGTCCAGTCCCCGAGGATCGGGCCACTGAATTTCAGTGGTCGGATTCTTAATGTTTTTGTAGCGTCCAATCTCCGAGTGCCTAGTCGCTGAATTTCAGCGGGTGGGCACTTAGGATTTTCAATGTCCAGTCCCCGAGCGCCTAGTCGCTTTATTTCAGCGGGTGGGCACTTAGGATTTTCAATGTCCAGTCCCCGAGTGTCTAGTCGCTGAATTTCAGCGGGTGGACACTTAGGATTTTCAATGTCGTTGACGGTTTAGTTGTGCGCAGGTCCTGCAGCGCGAATCGGCCGATCGGCTTGCAGCGAAGTGTCGCATGGAGAAGGAACTCGTTGCCGTCCAGGAGACGAACAAGGGACTCCAAGCAATTGCAGCCGAGGCGGAGGAGGTCCGGCGGGGCCTTTTCCCGGCGGGTGACCTGACGGCGGCTCAATCTGCGTTGAGTACGGCCGAGAAGTGAATCGCTGATCTGGAGCGTGAGCTCAAGGAAGTGAAGGCGGAGGCGACCTCAGCGGAGAGGCGAGCAAAAGCTGCTGTGACGTCTGCCGCTGAAGAGCGGAAGGTGTCTGACGCACTCGTTGTTGGGCTGCAAAACGACTTCTCCTCGCTTCAAAGCTTCATCACAGGCCTCTGCCGTCCTCTAATTGGTAAACCTTTCTTCCTCTGCCTGCAATAGCTACACTGTGGAGTCGTTGGTGTACTCACTGCCGGCTTCTGTCCACAGGCCGGATTATTGACAGCTCGGAGGAGGCGCAATCATATGACACGCGGCAGTGTGTGACCACTCTGGTCGACTTGGCCGCGTTGTCCGCAGCTTGCATTCGAGCGTATCTTCAGGAGATATTGCCCACGTAAGTGATTCCTAGCGACTTCGTCGAGGTATGGCGTTATCTGGAGAAGGCTCTGCCAGTCGTCGAATTCATGACACGGTCGGCCTTCCTGCGCGGGGCGGCGACGGCGCTCAGCCTTGGGCTTGCCCATTTCCTGGAGGACTTCGACCTTGATGATGTGACGAGTGGCTACCCCTCGTCGACGGGCTCTATGGAGATTGCCGAGGTGCTGAAGCTGACGGACCAGGCCGCGGTGCATTCCGATCGCGTTTGCGCGATGGGCGACCTCCTTCCCTATCAGGAGACGACTGTCGCCCCCAACGATCCCGAGCTGAAGCATCTGGACTTCAAAGTCGAGCTGCCATTCCGTGCGGCGATGGCGGGTGAGTTGATGATGTACCCGTCGAACCCGTACGTGCCCTTCATTTGCAACCACAGAGGTGGCGGCGAGTCGGCGTCGAAACCTGCGGAGTAGAAGCATTATGCCCTGGGGCGTTAGTAACAAATAGCCATTGGACTTATCTTGTAATTTGGAACGACTTTGTTCTGTTGTAATGGCAATTCGTGTCATTTTGTGAATTGTTTCGCGATTTTGAATGCTGATTGGACGAGTCCCCGAGCGCGTACGCCCTTTTTATGGGGTTTACGTCGTTTGTTATGTGTTTGCGATTTTGAATGTTTGTCAATTGTTTCGCTATTGAAGTCGACTCGCCAGAGCTCGGAGAGCCAGTCGCAGGGCGACTCCCGTGGGTGCTCTTTACTTGACTGTTTTCCCGTGCGCGAACGAGGTCGGGTAGCCGAGTCCCCGAGAGTGGTACTTGGTGGTTCCAGTCGCAGCTCCAAGGTAGGTGAGGACTAAGCGTGTTAGAGTAAGCGCGTCACTCCTGCCTGACCCGAAGGATCATTCGCATGGCGAGTCCTAGGCACGCTCTCATACTGGGCGTTTTCCCTAGCCGCTCATATTTGACTGGACGTCAGTCCCCGAGCGTGGTACTTGGCCGTTCGAGTCGCTGTTCCGAGGATGCGGATGACTTTGGTTGCTATGAGGAGCGAGGGAAGTTGTCTTGGCTTGGTAAGCCAGTCGGGCTAGGCGACTCTAATGGGGCTCCGGGTTGGCATTTTTCATGGACGTTATAAGGCCTAGGGTATCCCAGTTCCCTTGTACCGCAGTACTTGGCCGTGCCGGTCGCTTTACCAAAGGTTGACTTCTGCGACTAGCATAACGCTGGTATTACAAGTGCGAGTGGCACAAGGCATGGAGAGTAGACGCAATTTGCGGTAACCGATCTGTTTTATTTCATAGCAGGTGGAGGGTACATGTATGGAGTTCTAGGAGTAGAACTTCCGTAGGAGGTTTACATTCCACGGTCGCTTGACGTCGAGTTTCCCGTCTCCTCGGACGTCGGTGAGGTAGTAGGCGTCGTTGCCTAGGACTCGCCTGATGGCGAATGGTCCCTCCCAGGGGGGGAGAGCTTGTGCATGCCCTTCTTGTCCTGGATGAGGCGTAGTACCAGGTCGCCTTCCTGGAACGTGCGAGTCCTTACTCGCCGGCTATGTCTCGCCGGCTATGTCTCGCGGCGGAGCCCTTGTTGGTAGATGGCGTAGCTGGCGCAAGCTAGGTCGCATGCCTCGTCGAGCAGGTCGACTCCGTCTTGTCGTGCGGGTTCTTTTGCAGCCTCCGTGTAGTTGACCACCCTTGGCGAGTCGTGCTCGAGGTCGGTGGGCATGACTTCCTCGGCCCCGTACACCATGAAGAAGGGTGTAAATCCTGTCGACCTATTGACGGAGGTGCGAATGCCCCAAATGACGGAGGGTAGCTCCTCAACCCAGCACCCGGCGGTGCGCTCGAGTGGTACTTGGAGCCGTGACTTCAGGCCATGGAGGATGCTCTAGTTGGCTCGTTCCGCCTGGCCGTTGGACTCTGGGTGGGCGACTGAGGCGAGGTCGAGTTGGATGTGATGTTCCTCGCAGAACTCGGCCATGGCTCCTTTGGCGAAGTTGGTGCCGTTGTCCGTGATGATGCTGTTTGGGAACCCGTAGCGATAGATGAGCTCGCGTAGGAACTTGGTGGCGGTCTTTCCGTCGCATTTGCGGACTGGCTTGGCCGCCACCCATTTTCTGAATTTGTCGACTGCGATTAGGAGGTGGGTGAAGCCGGAGGGGGCCTTCTTTAAAGGGCCTACCATGTCCATGCTCCACACGGCGAACGACCAGGTGATGGGGATTGTCCTGAGCGCCGAGCTCGGCACGTGGGTCTGGTTGGCGTACTTCTGGCATCCGACGCACCGCTGGACAATGTCGACATCGTCTGCGTGTGCGGTAGGCCAGTAAAAGCCGTGTCGCATAGCCTTTGCAACCAGAGAGCGGGCGCTGGCGTGGTGGCCGCAGTCGCCGGAGTGAATGTCCTGGAGGATTTTGCGTCCTTCAGCGGGTTGAACGCAGCGTTGGAACACGCCGGTCACGCTGCGCTTGTGGAGATCGCCGTTGATGATGATGAAGGATTTGCAGCGACGTGCTCTCATCCGGGCATCCGTTTCATCCGCTGGCAGGGTGCCTCCCTCCAAGTAGGCAGTGTACGGTGCGGTCCAGTCGTCTGGCTCGGCGACAAGTGCGACCAGGTCTGCCTCTGGTTGCAGCGGGATTCCGATGTCGATCTCCCTTTGGGGAGAGACGGAAGGCTTGGTGATGGTGTCTAGGAAGATGCCGGCGGGTGGTGCGAGTTGAGCCGAGCCGATGCGAGAGAGTGCGTCGGCCTCCTCGTTCTTCCACCTGTCAATCCACTCGACGGAGTAGCCTGCGAAGTGTCCATCCAGCTTGTCTACTGCTTGGCGGTATGCCGCCATGGTGGGGGAGACGGCGTCGCAGGTGCAAGTGACTTTCCCGGCGATGAGGTCGGAGTCTCCGTAGCAGTGCAGGCGGTTGACGTTCATTTCCTTGGCAGCTCGCATGCCGTGGAGTAGCGCCTCCTACTCAGCCATGTTGTTCATGCAGGGGGTGAAGTCGAGGCAGAGGACGTAGCGGAGCTTGTCGCCCTTTGGAGAAGTTAGCACCATCCCTGCCCCTGTGCCGTCCGTGTTCTTGGAGCCGTCGAAGTGTAAGCTCCAGTAATGGAGGTATGGAAGCTTTTCTGGCTGCTGGGCCTCTTCCCAGTCGGCGATGAAGTCCGCAAGAGCCTGCGACTTAATCGCTTTGCGCGGCTCGTACTTGATGTTGTGGACGCCGATCTCGATGGCCCACTTGGCGACTCGCCCGATCGCCTCACGGTTGCGGATGATGCCCTGCAACGGTGCTGAGGAGACGACTGTTATCGGGTGCTTCTGGAAGTAGTGTGGCAGTCGCCGCTGTGCTCTGAAGACCGCGTATACCAGTTTCTGGTATTGCGGGTAGCGCTGGCGCGACTCGGTGAGGACTTCGCTGATGTAGTACACTGGTCGCTGCACCAGGCGCTCCTTTCCTTCCTCTGGTTGCTCGACGACCATGACGGCGCTGACGACGCGCTCGGAAGCCGCGACGTACACCAGCATGGGTTCCTTGTCGACGGGGGCGGCGAGTAGTGGTGCTGCGAGTAGCACCTTCTTGAGGTCGCGGAGCGCATCATCCGCCTCCTTGTCCCACTAGAAGGTTGGATTCTTGCACATCAGGCGGTAGAGGGGCATCGCATTTTCGCCCAGTCGGGGGATGAAGCGACTGAGAGCCGCGACTCGCCTGGCCAGCTTCTGGACGTCGTGCAGGCACTCGGGTTTGCCGAGTCAAGCGATCGTGTCGATCTTGGTGGGGTTCGCCTCGATCCCGCGCTTTGAGACGACGTATCCCAGTAGCTACCCGGCTGGTACAACGAAGGTGCATTTGCCTTGGTTTAGCTTTATCTTGTATTTCCGCAGGTTGGCGAATGTTTCTGCCAGGTCAGCGAGTAGGTCGCTCTGGCGAGCGGATTTCACCACCACGTCGTCGACATAGACGTGGATATTGCGGCCAATTTGGCTCGCAAGGCACTCCTGCATGCACCGCTGGTAGGTCACCCTGGCGTTCTTGAGGCCGAAGGTCATCGCAGTGTAGCAGAAGGCTCCGAATGGCATGATGAATGTCGTCTTCTCTTCATCCCTGACGGCCATTTTGATTTGGTTGTACCCAGAGTAGGCGTTAAGGAAGCATAGCGATTCCGAGCCCGCGGTGGAATCGATGATTTGGTCGATCCGCGGGAGGAGGAATTGCTCCTTCGGACAGGCGCTGTTTAAGTTTCTGTAATCGATACACATCCTCCAGGTCCCATTTTTCTTCTCGACCAGGACTGGGTTCGCCAGCCACTTGGAGTACTTGATTGACATGATGAAGCCTGCAGCGAGTAGACGTTGCACCTCCTCAGCGATGGCTCGGCGGCGCTCTTCATTGAAGGGCCGTAGCGACTGCTTTACAGGTCGCACTTTGGGGTCGGCGTTGAGTTTGTGCTCAGCGAGTACCCTAGGGACACCAGGCATGTCAGAGGGTTTCCATGCGAAGATGTCCCTGTTCTCACGGAGGAACTCGATGAGCGCGCCTTCCTATGCTGGGCTCATGCCGTCCCGATCTTCACCGTCTGGCTGGAGTCGCCTGGGACTAGCTCGACGGTGCGAGTGTGCGTCGTTGCCTCGAAGGCTGTGGGGTTGCCGCCCTCCGAGTTGGGTTTCTTGAGTATGGTGGGGTCGTCGTTGTTGACCCCTCTCGCGTACTTGGCAAGCTCGTCGGCGTGGTTGGCCTCTGCCGCGATGACGGCGTCGGCTAGTTCGGCTCCTTTGGCCTCGCACTCGGCAGCCATGTCGGGGTCGCCGTGGATGGTGATGACACCACATGGCCCGGGGAGCTTCATCGCGTTGTACGCGTAGTGGGGCGCTGCCACGAACTTGGCGAACGCCTGGCACCCCAGGACGCAGTGGTAGGGGCTATCGAAGGGCACCAGCTCGAAGACGATCCTCTCGGTGCGGAAGTTTGCCGGTGTGCCGAAAGTGACTGGCAGCATGACCTTGTCGATCGGGTACGCCTTCTGATCGGGGACGATGCCGTGGAACGTGGTGTAGGTCGTCTCGAACATCGACTGCAGGAGCCGCAGTCACCTGAAGGTGTCCAGGTACAAGATGTTGATGGAGCTGCCGCCGTCCATCAATGTCTTGGGGAGCTAGTAGTCTCCCACCTTGGGCTTAACCACCAGGGCGACTCGGCCTGGGTACTCGATTTGTGGCGAGTGGTCCTGGCGGCTCCAAGTGATTGGTTGCTCGGACCAGTTGAGGAACGGGGGGACGTCCACCTGGGCCACCGCGTTGACGGTGACGGCGCGGGCGATGACCTTCTTCTCGCGCTTCGTGTTGAAGCCTGTGAAGGTGTGGAGCGAGCCGACCATGCTGCCGAATTTTCCGCTGTTTGGCGGGTTGTTGTCGGGGTCTTCCCGCGTGCGCCGTGCCTTCTCGATCTCCTTGAGAGAGTGGCAGTCGGCGGTCGTGTGCGTAGCGGGCTTCCCTTCCCTGCTGTGAAATACACAAGGTTGGTTAAGAAGGGCCGCAGGGTCGAACCTCGGCTTCGCCTTGTAGTTGCCACCGTCGCGGCGTTGGCCCCCGTCGCGGTGGAAGCTCTTGGGCTCGCGCTGCACGTATCCAGCGTTGGCGACGAAGTCGACTCGCCCGTCACTGCGACGCTTGACGGTGAGGCGAGTGTTGCTGTAGCGTAGATCGGATCGTCTTCCGTTGTCGTTGCTGCTCATGCGGCGTTGTCTTCCTGACTCGTCGTCGGTTTCTTGGTTTGGATCTTCCTCCGCGTACCTTTTGGCGATCTCCAGGAGATCCGGTATGTTGTCGAGTGTGCGGTACGCTCGTTTGAGCTTGGCGACCAGGGGCTCGAAGCGGCACGAGGTCTTGAAGCAGTGGATCGCGGTGTCTGGGTGGATGCCGACCGTGTTGTATCACAGTTCTTGCCACCGTTGGACCCAGCTGCGGGTCGACTCGTGAGGTCCCTGGATGCATCGTTCCAGGTCCTCGATGGTGGTGGCGCGGGTGTATGAACCCTCGAAGTTCCTGACGAAGGCGCCGCGCATCTCTTCCCAGGAGTCGATGCTATCCGCGGGAAGAGTGGTAATCCACTGCCTGCACGCTCCCTCCATCATCAAGGGAAGGTAGAGGGCGGCTAGTAGATCGGTGTGGCCGGCGATCCCCATCGCCATGAGGTAGGTATCCAGCCACACGGAGGGATCATACGAGGGGTCGTACTTCTCCATTTCCTTCAGTGCCTTGAAGTTTGCCAGGTATCTCTCGCCTCGGATCCTCGGTCTGAAGCACCGGGGCCCGAGTCGGCTTAGCGACCCCCTCGGCTCACCGTCGCGGCGGTTGGTGAGGGTATGCCGCAGGTCGTCGAGCTGGCGTGCATGCTAGCTCTGGTTGTTGATGATGTGGGTGCGGGCGTCGACGGGTTGACCGTTGGCGGCGACGAAGTTGGTCGCCGGCCGAGGGTCATTGGTGGAGAGTGCCGCGTTCGCGGATCGGTGTTGGAGCTGTAGTGGTTCGGGCGGCGGGCAGTTGAGGGTGTTTGCCGCCATGGGGCGGCCGCTTGAGGCCGCTCTGCTGCCCGATGAACGCGAGTACATCCAACCTTGTGAGTCGATGCCTGCGTTTTGTTGCTCGACCGCTTTTGCGAGCAGGGCCTTGGCGTACTGGATCTGCAGGGCGCCTTCACCAGTGGTTGCGATGTTGTCGACTGCTGCTCGGCACGCGACGAGGTTGTCCATTGGGGTGGAGAATAGCGGTAGGCCGTTCGCGTCTCGCTCCCGTGAGGAGACCACGATCCTCGGCTGGTCCCTGGTTGGTGCGCGGTTGGGTGGTGGCGGGGCGCCATTGGCCGTTGACCCTGGTGGGGGCCTAGTGCTTCCTCCTGGTGGCGCGTTTTCGCAGATCACGCGCTCGTCCGTGTGGGCCGGGTCGTTCTCGTCGTCGAAATTCAGGGCGCGCCCCTGGACAGTAGGGTTCAGGCGCGACCTGATTCGGAGCTGGTCGTAGCGCGACAGCTCCTGCGCTGTCACCTGCTCGAGGCGAAAATTTTCGCGCTGAGCTTGTTCCTTGCGGACTTCTTCGGCCAGCTTCAGGCGGAGTTCCTCGACCTCCACTGCCGTCGCGTTGGGAGGGATCGGCGTGGAGAATGGATCTTCCGGCGGGTCGGCGCCAGTCGCCATGTAGGCCGCGGCGTGGCGTGCGGTTCCGTCGCGGAGGTCGGCGGAGTTCTCCGGCCCGGAGTCGAAGTTGAAGATCCCAAGGATAGAGGGATCCTCGAAGTCTCCGATGTTGGAGACCTGGGTGATGGAGCCCGCGGGTGACGCGGCGACAATGGACCCGGCGAGTGACGCCGGGGTCGCCGATTCACTAAGACAGAAATCAAGCATTGGGTCGAACTCTTCTTTGGTGTCAAGGTAGTAGCTGTGAATAGCCATCGACTACCTGGAAAGGGTAGAAGAATAGCGTCGTCATCGAGGGTCGCGTTTTCCGAGGCCGCGGTGGTTTCGGCCACGTTGTTGTGGGCCGAGTCGTACTCAGAGGCGAGGCGGTGGATCGTGCGAACCTGGCTCTCAGAGAGCCGGTCGCGTGGCGGCGACTCGCGGATGCGAGCCGAGTCCTCCGATACGATGACGTCGGTGAGGCCGACGAAGAGGCTGATCGTGCCGACCTGAAGGATCATGCTATGCGTGACGGGTCGCGCCGCCGGGACGTAGCTGCTCGGCAAGATCTGGAGCATCTCGCCGATCGCGATCATGCAGCCGGTGGCGATCGTCTCATTGATGGGCAGATTGGATCTCGCCACAGAACACCGACCTGATCGGCCAGGCCCATGATGGGCGCCACTGTCGTGGGAATGACCACGGCAGATGCTGCAATTGGCAGCGAGTAGTAGAACATGGGGCAAGGGCGGCCAGCCATCTGCGGTGCGAGATGAGGGCTGAGACACAAGGATTTACCCAGGTTCGGCCCCCCGGAGGGTAAAGACCTACTCCAGCTAGATTGTATTATGGTTAGAGTACAATGGGGCGAGCTTGGAGGCTAGGCAGCGAGTCGCTTGGGCGTATGATGGAATGTATCCTCTACGCGTCCTCTAGGGAGGTTTATATAGACTCACCTCCCTAGGGTTTACAGATCTCAACCGAATCAGTTAAGGTTTCAGCGATTCTTTAACCTAATCGGACTGGGCCTATCTACGCTTCTGGTCCTTCAGCTTCCAGTCGCTTGAGTCCACGCCAGATCTTGATCCAGTCGTCGTCCTGCAGGCCCACTCGCTGGCACCTGGGCCAGTAGGAAACGTCCTGCTGGGTATACCCCGGTAGGCATATCCCCATCAGGGAGTTCGCCAGACTCGACTTTAGCATCCTGTACCAAAATTTGGTCCAGGAGGCTGACCAGCTTGACGTCCTCCTTCTCCTGGCTTACTGCCTCTGGGGTCAAGGTTTGCTTCTCAAGGCCAGATTGAGCCAGCCTGGGATCTCTTCCTTCTCTTTCCTCTTCAGGCCAGAGACAGCGGAGCCGGCCAATTTATCCAACATTCCTATAGATGTTACCATGGGATCATTACCCTTGACGGGTTCACCCTCGTTAGTTGCCTGATCATCAATGGTGACCAGGGGTTGCGAGATGTTGCCAGCATCAGGAGAGGCAGAAGCTTCCTATGCTGATGGAGTACTGGATGGAGTTGGTGGCGGCATGGTAGGGGAAACAACAAGCTTTTGCTGACGCATTTGCTTGCACGGCTTGCTGTCCGGCTTGTTCTTACTCTTCAAAGCTGATTTAACTCTAGAGCACGAAAATCCAAATATCAGGTGCGCTCTGGAAAGAAAGAAAGTTATAAAGTACTCAAAATAAAAAACAGGGTGCTTACTTTTTAACTACTGGCAACACTTGGCTAATAGCAGTGATAACAACTTCCTTCGCCTTACGCTTATTCGAGGCGGGGGCGGCAACTTCCTGCACCTCATCATCCTCCGTCGCCTCCGGAACGTCTGAAGGATAGCCCTCTAGTGGATCTAGCTCAGACTCGAAGAGTTTATGGATCTAACAAAGTCAAAAGGCATCGATGAAAATAGAGTCAGATAAATAACAGAAAAGAACGACAAAACGCAAAAACCAAAGTCGAAATATTTTCTAGAGTCAGAGGACGGTTGGACGTATACATCTTCGTGGAGACTTCTGGAACCTTTCATTCCACTCTTTCCTTGATCAAATATTTCATAAGGGTCATGTAGTCCTTCGCTAGAATCCGGCTCGAACTGACCCGCATCTTTTCCTTCTTGTCGCTGGTAATCTGGTGCATGAGGCGATCTCCATGGTGTTGGAGAGGCTGAATCCGACGCTCCAACCAGCAGTGGATCAACTCAGATATCTCTTGGCGAGGATCAGGATATCTGACAGCTCGGGCACCTCTGTGTCCCATGAATTCTGGTGGGGAGTGGCACCGTCAGTGAATGCTGGAAGACCTTCCGCCTTTCTAGGAGCCAGAATATCTTTATGATAAAAGAAGGTTCCAGCCCAGCGTTTGACGGACTCACTAGCATTAATCCTAGGATAGACTCGGTTTCTTCTAAGGACTAATCTAAGGGTGCCGGTGATGTAAGCCACACCAGCGCTAATGGAGTTCTTCCGAGTACCATAGTAGTACCGGAAAAGGGTGAGACTTGGCCTAATGCCAAGAAACCCCTCGCACAAAGTTGCATGAGTACTAAGCTCGAGCAGAGAGTTGGGAGGAAGATTATGAAGTTGCACACTATAGTAGTTGAGGACCTCGACGAGGAAGTCCCACGGTGGCAAGCTGAGGCCACGGTCGATGTGCGTGCCGAACAACACCCTTTCGCCGTCGCGCTGGGCGGGAACGGCGTGCCCTAAGGCGCTCTGCCACACACCGGCGACGATGAATCCTTCGTCCTCCATGACTTGGATTTGAGCTTTATCCATGGCGCTAGGGATCCAGAGGCCCCGCATCTTCTTCTCATCCGCCGTCGACGAACTCGCCGCCTCTCCTAAGGTTGAGGCAGATGCCATAGATCTTGGAGGAAAAGTAATGGTGGGGGAGAGAGATTTTCTCATGGTGTGCAGATGGGAACAGCTGCAAAGTGCTCGAGGAGTACGAGGAGGCAATGAATGAATCGATGGAGAGATAAATCTGAGAGAAAGGGTTTTCTCCTCTCTTTTAATTGTATCTGTGTCAAGATTCGTATAGGAGAGAGGGAGGTAGCTTCCTCGCGACTCTTCCACCCCCTCGATTTTCGCATAGGCATTGAAACGGCGTTCTGTTCCGTAAGGAGCGGACCCACCAACGGTCATGCTAATAGGACTCCTGTCAATAACAGGACCTGGTATGAAAATTTGTCAGTCAAACTGAGCAAGGAGAAGACTAAAGTCAGAACAAAACATATCCGACTCAATTGACTCGGAATCCTACATTGCTGAAAGAAGTTTTCGGGAACCCTTCAAGATTCTCAAGACGAAGAAACCATCAAGCTAGAAGATTTATCTGACTTTGGATCTTGAAGACTTCCGGGAGCTACTGTTGGGGATATACTTTCCGGGTATACCCACAGGACTCGCTGACTAGGGTGGGCCACCAACGGGTTAGAGATTTGCTTCATAGACGGCCGAGTCAGAGAAACAGGAGGATCCAGTTCCGGCTACGACAAGGCCTAGAAGATTTACCGACTTAGGCATGTAGTATTACTTGTAGTCCAAGCTGTATCTAGTTACCGACTCTGTAACATAGTCGGATAGGTCTATCTTGTAACCCTAGGTCCGGGTGACTATATATACCGGCCCTATAGGAGCCTTTACGGCACACAACCAATCGTAACTCCACAATCAACACGTATAGGCGAACCTATCTTGTAATCCGCTCTAAGATCCGGCTTACACCGATATATTACTGGGTTTCTAGTAGGAGTAGGATCCGATCACCGCAGTCGGATCTGAACCTGGGTAAAATTATGCTCACTGCGCCTGGAACATCCGACATCTCACACCCCATCTTTCCAACACCACTAGGATCCCCTATGGCGTACTTGTCGACAATCCGATGACATCGACAAACTTCAGATGTGGGATCCGCACAACAAGGAGTACTTAGATCGCCAGCCCCTGAATCTGGAGAAGATCCTCACACGCAACATCCTGGTGACGTATGTTATCCTGTGCTCCAACCATGGATGCTCTCACCATTACCCCTACTACATGCTCCCATGGCATGAGCTCGCGTTCCTGCCGTGGTATTTGCGACATGTACGCCATAGGGGTATCCCAACAGCGAGTTTAGAGACGTGGGAGGAAGACGGATAGCATCCGGGTCGGCTTGACATAGTTTACCCAGGTTCAGATCTCACGACGGTGGCGAGATCATACTCCTGCTATAAATCACTATAATGGCAATACGCCGAGTTACAGGATTGTGGGGTTCGCTGTATGGGAGTTGTGTTATGCACTTGTTGTTCTTCCCTAAAGGTTCCCGTAGGCCGGCTTATATGAGCGCCAGGACCTAGGGTTACATGGAAAGTCCCATCCGGATATGGTTACAGAGTCCTAGACTAACACTAACTAGTCTTCGTGTCCTCCAAGGCTCCGTCTTCCATCTAAGGTGGTGGCACATCTCCTTCCTTCATCCCTGCTGGACCGCTGGCTTCCTATCAGCAACTGGGACGCCAGGTTATGCCATAGGCCTAACCACTAATTATGGGCCACCCGGGCTTGCCGGTATGAGACTATACTGTAGGTATACCCATTTGGTATATCCACAATAGTAGCCCCCGAAGTTCTTCAAGATCCTCGCGTTCCTCCATCTATTTTTGAGCGTAAGTATCACGTCGTCTTCAATTTGTAGGCATGCTTCATGAAGAATCTTGGAGAGCTCCCATATCATATTCCCATCCAACTAAGCCTAGCCAGAGAGTTTCTTGAATGCTTGTGCGAACGAATCCAAGGCAGAGAACTCTAACGAATCATTAGTGATTCTTCTAAGCTCTAGGAGTGTCTTTTAGTATCATCATCCATACGGGACGATATGCAAGCCAAAAAAAATCACGGCTACCGGGCCACGGTCATAAAGGCTACCAAACTGGTGACTTAGAGCCAGCAAAGTCACAGACATAAGATCTTGCCGAATTAAGGTCTTAGAGCCTCTCATATCATGGACGTTTAGGCCATCGAGCGATGTAACCCAGTGAAACTTCTGTGAAGTCAAATTTGATGTCGAGCCCCCGGGTTTCGCTAGCCGGATTCTTCACCGTCTTGAAAGTTTTGTTGACATAACCATATGTAGCCCCCGAGAATTTAGTCGGCTTCGTCAAAAGCGTCTTGATCCTCAAATGAACATGCATAATTGTACATCAAACTATTGTAGCTCCCAAGCGCCAAATCGGAGTTTCAAAGGAAAACCGTCCTGGTGCTCTCAGAGTAGCTTTGGCAAAAATGTCAATAGTGTACCCCCAGCGTCAAGTCGGAATTATTTCGGATTGATGCTCTAGAGAGAACTTCACAAAAATTCAGCATCGGTGTAGCCCCCGAGCGTCAAGGTGGAATTCACTTGAATTTTCTGGCTTGATGCTCAAAGAGAACTTCACCATAACATGGAAATCAACGTACTGTAGCCCCCCGAGGATTGTTCCGGCTTGGATGCAAGGCAGGACAAAGCTCTTAAATTATAGACGTCAAACTCCCGAGCATCTATCCGACATCCTCAAAGGAGGCTCAAGTCTTGGTAAACAATTGCAATTGCACCCCCCGAGGTGTCAAGCCTAGTGAAAATCCGACTCAAAACAAATGTGGCAATGTCTAAGCGTCATATACCTAAAATATAAACATAAAAATACAAATGTATTAAATTGTTCCTCTAATCGTGTCCAACAAACAATGTAAGGCGGAACAAACATGGTCTTTAAACAAATGCTTTAAAGCTAAAACTATGCAGCAGCTGGACAACATAAAACAGTTTAGGAGGAAAAAACTCAACTAATTTGAACAATTTATGTAAAATTTTGTTTAAGCAAGTGTTGGCTTATCCATTATTCTGGTTTTTATGCTTGACCTTTCGTGAGACGGAAGACTCGCAGCACAGAACCATGTCCTTGGGTGATGATGCCTAATGCGAACCTAAGGCCAAACCGCCAGCTTTGAGTGCCGAAAAGTCACTACTCTGGAATCCATATAAAAACAACAGAAAATGTGTATCTAGAAAACTTAAGCTAACTGTCGTGGTATTGCCGACGAGTACGCCATTGAGGGGTACTCACAGTGTGTTTTTAGAGACGTGTGGGAAGGCGGACGATTGACGGGTACGAGGTTACACAGCTTACCCAGGTTCAGATCCCACAATGGTGGCGGAATCCTAATCCTGCTATAAATGACTATAATGGCAATACGCCGAGTTATAGGGACTGGTTCGCTATGCGAGGTGTATGTTAATCGATACTAAGTTTTTCCCTAAAGGCTCCCATAGGCCCGACTTATATAGTCGCCAGGTCCTAGGGTTACAGGGAAAAGTCCTAGATGGACAGGTTAAAGAGTCATGCACTTCTCACATCTAGTTTAGAGTGTCTTGCACTCCAAGGCTCCGGATACGTCGGTGACTCCTCCGTAGCCTTCCTTTATCTGGCACGGGCCTCCCTTCTGGATCCATCTAACTGGGCCGCCCAGCAGGCCATGGGCCATTCTACCAACTATGGGCCACCCGGGTTATCCGGATAAGAGACATGCTATGAGGATACGCATATAGTATATCCCCAATAGTAGCCCTCGGAGAACTCCAAGATCTTGCAGCATCTTGCCTCTTCAGGTTGAATGCTTCATCTAGATGGATGTCTGCAAATCGTCAAGCAATATCTTGTCGTCCTCCCAAGAACCCTGCAAGGTTTTTCTCCGTCTTCAGCTTGTAAGTCGGAGAATTGCTGAATCTTCTATCGTACTCTTCTGTATCCGGACTGGATCCATCCATGCCGGAATATTCCGATGTGATAGTTCACCTGCTAGTGACAGCTAGGACGACGTAGACATAGGTCAGCGACGCCTCATAACTCACACATGTAGAGAACACAATCATGTCCGTTTTTCCCGCGCGAGCGATATGAACCGTTGGTGGCGACGGTTGGGAACGTGGCGAAATTTCCGCGTACACGCCCGCACACGTCGTCCACGCACCGACCATTCGATCGTATTGCACGAATCTTGACGCCAGGGGTTATAAATTGTAACTGCGGTGGATTTTTTACTTTTCACCTCATTCTCCTCCTGCGTCATCTTCTTCCTCCAGCAAGTGCCTCCTCGAGCTCTCCGCGCGTTCGCGAAAAACCCTAGCCCCTCAATCCTTCCAGTCACCACCTCAACCTTTCCAATGGCAAGCTGCAGCTCTGCTCCCTCCATGGCGGCGCCAAGCGATGCCACGGCGAAGCCGGCGAGCACCGTTCATGTGCCCCCAGAGGGCCTGGTGATCCCCAAGTCTGCGGTGGTCGAATCCACCGACGACGACCACAATCTAGCGGCGCTGGAGTTGCTGGAAGAGGAGAGCGATTCCCACAAAGGGGACTGGTGCGGCTCAGACATCATAGACTACATCATCAAAGAACTGTTCATCGAGGGCTACCTCCCTGCGACGGAGGGGCTCGTCTGGCCGGCGGTGCCGGCCGGCGAGGTCACCCCTTCTCCCCAAGTCGGAGAGAAGGTGTGCCTCAAGGCCCAATTAGGACGCGGCGTTTCCTTGCCCATCTCCGATTTCTTTCTAGCTGTCCTTAGCCATTACCGAGTACAGCCTCAGAACCTCTCCCCCAATAGCATCCTCGCGCTTAGCAACTGCGCGGCCCTCTGTGAGGGTTACTTAGGGATTAGGCCTAGGCTAGATCTCTTTATTTATTTCTTCACCGTCAAGAGGGAAGCCGGATCCAGTAAGGACGAGCTTAGGAACTGTCGGACAATTAGTTTTAAGATTCGGCCTGGCCGGCAGTTCCCCGACATCATCGGCCATGAGTCCTACAAGAACTGGCAATGGACGTACTTCTACGTCCTAGATATCCCTCTGGCCGGCCGACAAGAAACGTATCCAGACATTGTCGACGGAGCCGCTATCGAAGCCCCGACATGGAGATCCAAGGCCACCCTTATCTCCGACAACGAAGCCTCCCATGCCATTAGGCGGATAGAGTGGTTCGTAGACACGGGTCTGACTGGGTTGGACCTAGCCATGTGCTGGTTCATCAGGCGGATCCAGCCTCTGCAGCACCGCTCCAAGCTGATGCACGAGTACTCTAAGGAGAGGAAGGATAGCCTTCGCATCTCCGAGGACAACTTCTTGAGTCACTCCGTCAAGCTCCGCCTCAAGGACATCATCAAGGTGAAGGACAGGAAGCGTGGCTTCGCCATCACCTACGACATGTTCGAGGAGGGAAAGTGCCCAGAGGTACCTGTTTATTTTCCGTGTATGACATATACTCCAGTTCTTCCGTCTAACCATTACCATCTCATCTAACACTTTTGGGATTTCACTTAACAACTCAATAGTCTAGAGGAGGATAGCATGGCTGCCCAAATCTATGACCCAAAGATGAAGGAAGTAACCGTCGTGTCCGGCGATGATGTCCCACTGGCGCGAAAGCGGAAGAACTCCACCTATGACGCTGCCGACGGATGCAAGAATAAGATGGAGGGTGGTGCCTCCAAGAAGTCCACTGCCGCCCTGGAGGCGGAGAAAAGAAGAGTTACCGGGATTCCTTTTGCCAAAGCAGCCCCTGTTGTGTAAGCCTCTTTCTCTCTGACATTTGTCCATTGCTTGTCTTACTCTTGTACTTATACTTTTTGCACGTTTCAGGAAGAAGGCCATTACTAGTTTGAAGAAGACCTCCAAAACTTTGTGGGCTTCTAGAAATATTAAATATATGTTGCATCATGACGTGTCTCCCCATGCATCTCCCGCCATCGCCCCTGTCACTCCCAGCATCCAGCCTACACCCGCTCCGACAAGCTCACATGCCAAAGATGCATCTGGCCCTTCCGCCATGGAAGTGGACACACGTGCCTCCGTGGAGCTTGCCGTTGTCGGCGAACATGCAACGCAATAAAGAACCAAAATCCGATTGGCTGAAGCTCCGGCTAAGGATACCATCGGTAGTGGTAAGGCGGTGGTGGTGGGTGGAATGTCTGCTGAAGGCGGCGCCTCCGCACCCAGGACAACCACAGAATTCCTGAAGATAGTCTTCCTGGCGCTCACGCCGAGCAGCTTGTCTTTGGTTCCTGGTGCAGTGTTGACATCTCCAACCTGCGGTCTTGAGGAGCTTCTCCGACAGGCAGACATCTTGCGAGGAAACAGCCTTTCCTTTGGCAAGTTGCTTGCTGAGAGTGCTACCAACCTCAAGATCATCGCACTTGTAAGTTTTATTTGCCTTTTTCATTTCATATGAGTATCCCACTATAGCCCCCGAGGATTTAGACTGAAAACCGTAGGCCTTTGCGTCTAAATGCTCTAAGAGTGACTAAGCTAGAAAACTTCTCACTGTAGCCCCCAAGTATTTAGTTTGAATGAATTATTCCGACTAGATACTTTCAGAGTAGCATACGCAGTGTTTGTAAATTTTGATACTATAGCCCCCAAGTCTCTAGTTGTACCTGAATTAGTTTCGACTAGATACTTAAAGAAATACTAAGCATATAAATGAGTTAAAAATCTTTATATTGTAGCCCCCAAGCTTCTAGTTGAAAACTGAATCAGTTCCGACTAGATGCTTAAAGAAAGACTAAGCATATTGCCAAGCTTAAAAACTCTCACTGTAGCCCCAAGCCTCTAGGTTGATAGTTATCCGGCTAGATGCTCCAAGTAGACTAAACAGCTTTAAATTTTCTTTACATAGAATGAGAGTGCTCGGAGAGGCGTGGCCAACGAGAAGTTCCAAAAGAAGCGTGTGGATTTGGAAGCCGAAAAGGGTAAAACTGCCTTCTTGAAGGAACAAATCATCAAGAGCAAGCGTCTGTTTTTCCTTTCTTTTTCGTATTCCGACTTGGTCTTGTGCCAACATTCTCCGAGTACTCACTGTGTACTATTATTTCTCGGACTTGTAGAAACCATTGCCAAGGCCAAGGATATTGTTGAGCAATCCAAGCACATTGAGTTGCTGGATAGCGAAAACAAGATCCTTAAGCAGGAGAGGAAGGATATGCTGAAGATGCACGAGGACTTGCAGGAGTCCGCTAACACGGAGATGATTCGCTTGAAGGAGGAGATCGCGATGCTGAAAGAGCAAAAGAAAGCTGCCGATGAGCAAAATCAGCGCCATCTTGAAGCATACAAGATCCTCCAACAAGAACGGGACTCCATGGCGGATAACCTCCGGCAAGATGAGATTAGCATCTTCAGTAAGTGATTCTCCGTCTTGTACTTCCGTAAGTTAGATACTTTGAACTTTTTGTGTTACTGAACTCATGCGTTCCCTTGTCAGAATTTTGCAGCTCCTATTGGGTTGACCTAGTTGCCTCCTCCGCCAAAAGAATGCATGGTCCTTGCTGGCAACTTTATCAATACCGCCATCAAGCAGGCCAAGGAGGTAGCCAAGAATTTCCAGATCAACATCAAAGCGGTGGATTCCGTGATGAAGTTCTCGGAGATCTTGCGCCAAGCCCCCGAGCGTATTGTAAGTTGGAAAGCTTCATGTACCCGAGCTGGCGCGATGATGGCGCTATCAATGGTCAAGGCGCACTATGAAAACACCGACATCGAGACGGTGACCTCTCGTAACCCCGATGGGGATGACGATGGCCAGAAAATAGATCACAAAGATATCTTGGCGTCGCTCTCGGGTTTTGATACCAGATTCTCCGAGTTGGTCGACCCTAACGTCTTCGTTCCCATGGAGACTATTGACGGTGACAATCAAAGCTCCCCCGAGCCCCTCGACACCGCCGACTTCGAGGAGGATGACTCTCCTGCTGCTGATGATGCTACATCCGAGTCGCCTACACCAGAGGAATGAAAAACAATATGTAATATTTGTTTCCTCTGGAATTTGTATGCAGAAAAAACTACTTGTTAACTTAAGGTGGAAAAACAATGGTTGTTATTTCCTGCTACTCAAGAACTGGTTCCAGCATATATATATGTTTTAAGCAAGTGTTGGCTTATCCATTACTTTGGTTTTTATGCTTGGCCTTTCATGAGTCGGAAGACTCGTTGTCTGAACTATGCACTCAAGCGATGATGCCCAATGGCACCGTCAATAACCTAAGCACAAAATCGCCGACAATAAGTGCCAAAATTCACTACTCCAGAATCCACATAAAATGACAAAGAACGTGTAAAACAGAAAATTTAAGCTAACGCCCGTAGGCGGAATTTTCACAAGTGCAATCGCAAAGCTTGTGCATAAAGGTTTTATACGATCCAAAAATGAACACTAAAGGAGGTAGAAGACTCGGAAATATGAGTGAACGAGAGAGCTTTATTTCATTGATCATATAAGAGGTACACAATAGATAAAAAATGCTAAGTGTAGAAAGGACATAGCTGTGCTATGTTCCATGGACAATCAAGCTCCGAGTAGTCATCATCTGGGTCACGTCGCTTACGCTTATGATGCTCCTTGGGTCTATCCTTCAGCCCACGATTGTCAATGAGGTAGTAAGACCCATTGAGTAGCGCCTTGCTTATGATGAATGGTCCTTCCCATGGGAGGGATAATTCATGTGACTTCTTCTGCTTAAGTTGGAGCACCAGGTCCCCCTCTTTAAACGAGTGATGCCGAACGCGGCGACTATGGTAGCTGCGTAGCTTCTGCTGGTAGATGGTGGATCTTTGGCATGCCAATACACGCTCTTCCTCGAGAAGGTCCACATCTAGGTGTCTGGATTCTTCAGCGTCATCTTCGTCGTACGCGGCAACTCTTGGTGAATCGTGAAGGATGTCGAAAGGCAGGATGGCTTCTGCTCCTTATACCATGAAATAAGGGGTGTAGTTGGTAGATCTGTTGGGTGTAGTTCGTAAACTCCACAACAAAGATGGTAATTCCCTACAGAATTAATAGTGCTTCCAGACGTGGCTTGATTCCCTACAGAATTAATCCATTGGCTCGCTCAACCTGACCATTGGACCATGGATGTTCCACAGATGCAAGGTCAAGTCGGATCCCTTCGCAGTCAGCTAGTAGAATCCTTGCCGGAAGGCTTTAGCGACCAACGATCGAGGAGCGGCGTGATGGCCGCAATCTCCGAGATGGATTTCACTAAGGATTTCAATACCTTCTTGCTGGGAAACACACATAAGGTATACACCAGTGGTGCATCTTTTGTAGAGCTGTCCATTGATTATCGTATAGCCCTTTGCTCGACGTACTATTTGCCGTCTTTCGACTTCGTCGTCGGGCAAAGTTCCATGTACGAGATGCCGGAGGGACCTTTGTCACCATGTGAACGAAAGAGTCAACTCTATTCCGGTTGTCGATGTCTACTCCCTTCAAGCATGGTGTCCGTAGATGTTCCAGGAAAATGCTAGGCCGAATTCGTTTGCTCCCTGATCTAAGCTTAGACAATAGATCAGCCGCCTCGTTTTGCTTCCGAGGTACATACTTGACCTCGTAGCCCAAGAAGCTCTTGGCTATCTCGTCCACTTCGTCTCGATATGCCGCCATCATAGGGTTCCATGCGTTCCAGGTGCCAGCCACCTGCTGGGCAACCAAGTCGGAATCTCCACAGCAAACTATGCGCTTGATGCCAATATCCTTGGCTACGCTTAGTCCGTGAATGAGTGCTTCATAATCCGCAATGTTGTTCGTAGCCTCGAAGTGGATCTACAGAACATAGTGTAGATTTTCCCCGGTTGGTTACTCTAGCAGTACACCAGCCCTCGAGCCATTGAGTAGCTTTGATCCGTCAAATTGCATCACCCAGTATTCTGGCTCTGGCATTGGGGTAGCATCTGGCATCTCCATCCAATCTGCGATAAAATCCGCCGAGGCTTGTGACTTGATAGCATCACGTATCTTGTAGGTGATCTTGAAGACGGCAAGTTCAATGCCCCACTTCGTGACCCTTCCTGTAGCGTCGCTGTTGTTGATAATGTCGGACAGTGGAGCCTTGCTCACCACTGTGATAGGGTGCTCCTGGAAGTAGTGTTGTAGCTTCCGAGAAGCAAGGAACACTCCATAAGCTATATTTTGGTAATGCGGGTAACACTGCTTAGACTCCGTCAAGACCTCGCTTACATAGTAAACCGTCCATTGAAGTCCGTACTCATAGGTTGGTTCCTTCCGCTCTACCATGGCGATGATGCTCATTACCTGGTTGGTGGCCGCCATGTAGATTAACATAGGCTCCCCAGGCTCGGTGTTGCAAGGATAGGCACTGAGGAAAGTATCTCCATGAGCTGCTTCATGTTGCATCTGCCTCATCCGTCCACGTGAATTTGTCCGCCTTCTTCAGCAACTTGTACAGCAGCAGAGCCTTCTCTCCAAGTCGGCTGACGAACCGACTAGCCGCTGCAACGCAACCTGTTAGCCGTTGTATGTCCTTTAGGCATGTCGGATGGTTTATGTTTAAGATGGCCTTGATTCTCTCCGGGTTGACCTCGATTCCATGCTGGGAAATGATAAAGGCCAACAATTTGCCAGCTGGAACCCCGAAGACGCACTTCTTAGGGTTAAGCATCATGTTGTATTTCCGGAGATTATCGAAGGTTTCTTTTAAGTCAAAGATTAAGTCATTTCACTTTTTAGACATCACTGCTATATCGTCCACATAGGCGTGAACGTTCCGACCAATTTGATCGTGCAGGCAACGCTGCATTGTCCGCTGGTACGTAGCACCTGTGTTTTTAGCCCATAGGGCATCATGACATAGCAGAACATGCCGTAGGGTGTAGTGAACGAAGTGGCCAATTGGTCCAACTTCCTCATCTTGATCTGGTGGTATCCTGAGTATGCATCGAAAAAACACATAAGCTCCGAGCCAGCCCGTCGAGTCAATGACTTGGTCAATGCGAGGCTAAGCCAACGGATCTTTGGGACATGCTTTGTTCAAGCCGGTGTAATCAACACACATTCTTAATTCTTTGGTTCCATTTTTGGGGACAAGTACAGGATTGGCCACCCATCGGGTGTGAAGGACTTCTCGGATAGTAACCTAGCGTGGTAGAGGTTGTTTCACTGGTTTACACTTTGGATCAATATTCAAGCTGTGCTCGGCAAGTTCCCTAGGTACACCTTTCATGTCGGCAGGTTGCCAGGCAAAGATGTCCCTGTTCACACGGAGGAACTCGATGAGCGTGCTTTCCTATTTAGGGTCTAGGTTTGTCCCAATGGCGGTGGTCTTGGAGGCATCGCCTACCACAAGTTCCACCGGCTTGGTCTCGAAGGCGGCCTTGAATGCTGGGGCGGAGTCAGAAATCTGTTTCTTCGACACGGGCATCTCCGAGGCATCGACCTTGCTCTGGATCTCCTTGAATTCTTCGCTGTAGAGGACAGCTTGTACAAAGACTGCTTCTCCAATCTCGCAGTCCCTTGCCTTGGTAAAGCTTCGAGATACGGTGATGACACCGTTTGGTCCGGGTATCTTGAGATTGTCGTAGACGAAGCATGGCTTGGCGATGAAGGCATGGAAGATGTCGCGGCCGAATATGACGTGGTACACGCTCTTGAAGGGGACTACCTCAAAGGTCATGCACCCAAGGGACTGAGCCTCCCGACCAGGAACTATGCCGTGGAAGATGGTGCTAGTCTGCCTTAGGTTTGCCTCCATCAAGTTCATCTTGTGCAGTGTATCCAGGTACATGATGTTGATGCTGCTTCCACTATCCACCATACATTTGGTGAACTCGTTGTCGTCAATCAAGGGGTTGATGACCATGGCTTACTGGTTCTCCGTAGGTATGAGGTCTGGGTGATCCTTCCTGTCCCAAGTAATTGGAACCTCTGACCAGCGCAGGTATTGGGGAAGTGGGGGTAGAGTGGCCATCAGTATCCTCATGGAGGTCTTATGTTGTCGGACGGTGGGTGTGCCAAGGAAAGTGTGGAAAACTGCCGCCTTCTTATCGAAGGGGTTCTTACCCTTGCCATCGCTCTTGGCGGCATGCTTGGGGTCAACGTCCTCGTCCATGTCACTTGAATCCTTGGACTCCTCCTCCTTCTTCTGCCCCTTGCCCTTGCCTCGTGGTCTGTTCTTCCGACTTTGCTTGTAGCCGGACTCCGGGTCCTCCTTGAGGTCGTTGACGAACTTGATATGGCGATTGGTATGAGTGGCCTTGCCATTGGCATCGAGGTGTACGAGGCACGGCATATCGCAGTATTTCTCGTAGGTTTTGGGGAACGTAGAACGCTGCCGAGGTTGTTTCACTACCTCGCTACTGCCCATGACCAGCCCCCCGTCCTCGGCCACGTTGTCCACTATCACCTCGTCCTGCAAAAGTCATGGCGACCATGTCGGAGGTTTGCTTTTCTTCTGGCGGGCTCTTACGCTTAGCGCTGTTGTTCCTCCGAGCTTGAGTTGGAATGGTTGTTGCCGGCAGGGAGCCGCGAGCATCGTCATTGGCAGCCGCGAACTCACTAGCCAGTTGGATCATCTGTTTGAGGTATAGCTGGTGGTTTTCCTGCAGGCGCTTCAACGTATGATGGAGCAACGTACCTCTTTCCAAACCATCAATGAAGGCGGACATGGCGGTCTGTGAGTGCACTCCTGCACACGAATTCTTCATATCCAACCAGTGGGAGAGGTAGGCGCGAGATGACTCGTCTTTCTCCTTCACGCACTGTTGTAGGTCGCCAAAAGTACAAGGACGTCTGTACGTACCCTCAAAGTTTTTGGTTAATGCTTCTTGTATGTCCAGCCAGTTGCAGATAGATTTCTCTGGCAAGTCATCGGTCCATTGTCTTGTCGTGCCCGCTAGCATCAATGGGAGGTACTTGACGGCAATGTTGGGGTTTCCCCCAGCGATCTCCACCATGTTGCCATAATCCTGCAACCATGTAGCTGGCTTGGCGGTGCCGTCATAGGGCTTGATGGTCTTGTCAATCCGGAAACCCTTGGGGTAATCTACGGTCCATATTACAGGTCCAAAGCAGTATGGTCCCAGGTATGCTCCATCCCGGGCCTCGTGGATCTTGTCCAGAAGTAATCGTGTGTCATATGGCTCTGGGCTTCTTTTCTTCTTCTTGCCATCAGGGGACGGGCTGCGTGAATGACGCGGGCCTCCTCCGCCATGGTGGCTGCTGGGTGCCAACAGAGGCGGAGGTGGCAGTGGGTTAGCCTTCTTGATATTACCCTCCTACGACGTCTCACGCTTATCGCGATTGCATGTCGGACACGGAGGGTCATGACGTGACCTGCTCTTGTGTCCTTGGCTGCGCTGCCCATCACGAAGGGTCTGCTCCGCGTTGTTGCCGATGATGATGTCGTGTTGCTTAGGCGGAGGCATGTCCGTACGATGGTGAGCCTTGGTGTCTTCGCGATGTCGGGGAGAGCGGGGCGATGGAGATGGGCGACGAGGTTGGGCCTTTCCTCCCTGGTCGGAGGATATGGGGATAGCATCCTTCCTGTTGCTCGCATCCCTCTGTCTTCATTCTGATGAACCCATTTGGGACCCGACATCATGAGGAGATCTGTCCCTTGGTGGCTTATGCTTGCTAGACTGGCAGAACGCTGGGTCAGACTCAAGCCTCTGAGAGGTGGCCTTTTCCTTCTGTTTTACCGCCTTGGCCACTAGGTCATAGACCTAATCCACAATTGCGGGTGATCTATCCTTCTCAGAAGGGTATTGGCGATGGCGAGGTTGAGGAGAGGATTGGGCATCACCTGCCTGCCTTCAATGTCAATGTATGGCTTGGCCTGTGCCGACTTTGAGGGAGCCCATCCTAGGTTTCACCGTACACCAGGATCGTTGATGACGCGGGCCGGAGCTTTATTAGCCTTCTTGTAGCAGAGTCTTGTACTTAGCCTCCATTTCTCTAGCTTTATCTATTGACTTCTGCGCGTTGGCCAGATCTCGATCTAGCTTAGCGCCTTGCTCCGCGATGGCCTGCGCTTCCTCCAACAGCTGCTGGCGCTTGTTGTCAAGCTGGACTACATTACGAATATGAGCCATGGTCATAGGCTCGATGAGGAGATTGCCGTACATCACTCTATCAACTGGAGTGACTTGGGCAGCAGCAGATGTAGATGCCGAAGGCGGCAGGTTTGCGGTGTTATTGTTACTCGGACCGGTGCCGAGTTCCTGCGGCTGCTACGCTGGGTTGTGAGGAGGGGCATGATCTTTGCGCGATCGTTGTCGGCAGCAATAGGTGGTCTCTTCCCTTTGTCCAACGCTGTAGGCGCAGCTCGTCCGGGCTGATCTTCATCCATCGCCATCCCAATGGTGACGAACACCTCATGGGACGTGACGGCGTTGTTGGCCTGCTCATCGCGCTTGTAATCCTCCTCCATCTCCTGCATGGTGGAGTCAAGCTCCTCCGGGATGGTCTATCTCCTCCGAATCTGTGCTGATGTAGCTGTAGAGCGCGTTAAGCACGGAGTCGGAGGGTGCCGGGGCTTCCTCGATGACGGGCGGTGGAGGTGCAATAGCAGCGACGATGACTCGAGGTGGTGGTGCCGCTGCGGCAATGACGACTGGAGGCGGTGGCGATGGTGGTTGAGGCGGAGGTGCTCCGTCAAGGAGCACAAGAGCTGTTTGACCCGCCTCCTCAGCCTGAAGCCTGCTGCCGCCTTAGAGTATGCCGGAGAAGCGTACCTTGGTCCAATCCTTCCACAAATTGATACATAACATCATCATTGGGGTAATGAGCTAGGTCGGCCCCGCATACGGAGCCACCTAGGGAGGTAATCGCGGGGGTTTTCGCCTTCTCTCTGAACGCAGCGCGCCAGATCGAAGATGGTAACCACGCCGACGAACTTGGATCTCTGCTGTCCAAACGCACGGGCGAAGCCGGCGGATTTGCCACGATCTTCCACCGTTATATCCAGCATAGGGGCTGTTTCAGTGGGCCTTGAATTTCTGCAATCTTTGCCGGCAAACTCCGAGGAGAGATCCGACATCGATCCTTTTGCGACTGTATCCTGCCTGTAGACAGTCCGTGCGGGTCTTGATGCTCCTCCGACTCCCAGGGAACTAGTGCCCGAGTCGGTTTCACCGATGAAGAGGTGGATATCTCCGATGGGGACGATCGAGCACCGCGTAGGGTTCGTCTTCGCCAGGATCCAGAACTCGTCAGGGGGGTGGCGATTGGAACGTTTCCGGAGAAGAGAACGCGACCGATGGCTATGGTTTTGCCGATTCCCGTGAAGATCTCGGTCCTGGCCCGCTAGAGAGCCTGAAGTGCCTGTTGCCCCACGGTGGGTGCCAACTGTCGTGGTATTTCCGACGAGTACGCCATGGAGGGGTCCTCACAGTGCGTGTTTAGAGATGTGGGGGAAGGCGGACGGTTGACGGGTACGAGGAGATAAACAGATTACCCATGTTCAGATCCCACAACGGTGGTGGAATCCTACTCCTGCTATAAATCACTATAATGGCAATACGCCGAGTTACAGGGATTGGTTCGCTGTGCGAGGTGATCGATACTAGATTGTGCCCTAAAGGCTCCCATAGGCCCGACTTATATAGTCGCCAGGTCCTAGGGTTACAGGGAAAAGTCCTAGCCGGACAGGTTACAGAGTCCTACACTACTCACATCTAGTTTAGCGTGTCTTTCACTCCAAGGCTCCAGGTACGTCGGTGACTCCTCCATAGCCTTCCTTTATCCATCATGGGCCTCCCTTCTGGATCCATCTAACTGGTCCTCCCAGCAGGCCATAGGTCATGCTACCAACTGTGGTCCACCCGGGTTATCCGGATAAGAGACATGCTATCAGGATACCCATATAGCATATCCCCAACAGTGGTGGCACGGCGCGTGTGGCTGCATGGAGCCCGGATGGAACTACACCGGCCCACCGGCAAAGCTCATGGTCCACCTTGCAACAGATCACTTGATCGAAGTGATTAGGCTCTCTTATGGATACACCATTATTCTCCAAGAGCAGGTGTCGTTCCCTGAGTCGTCACGCCGCCGCCTCATTTTGCAGGGGGGGTAGTTATGTTTTTGTCTTGACCATTACCACTGGCATTCTAGGTACCATCGCTAGGCCCACCATCACCGCTGGCGTTCCAGGAACCTTCCTTGGGCCCACCTTCATGTCTATGGTATGCGTCAGGTCGGTCTCGTGCGCATGGCCGATGTACAGTATGAGTTTTTCGTCGCATGCCCGGCCGCCATCGTCTGATGCAATGCTTGTGAGAGTGGTGGCGCCGAACTTCCTAACGTTGGGTGAGGTTGGAGTTTACGGACCCGAGGTCGGTCCTTTGTGTGCCATCCAAGTACCTTGTCGTTGCTGGACTGGCCAAGCAGGTAAATTTCTGCATTCACTTCGAGAAGACCGATAGGGAGTTGTAGAACTTATGCTGAGCTTAAATGTAAGCAGTAATCAATACTCGTCCGGTGTGTAGAGCATACTTATCAGATGAATGTATGGTAGTCGTAGTTCTGTAATACTCCCTCCGTCCGCAAATAAGTGTACTTTTAGGATTGTCCTAAGTCAAACGTAGTAAAGTTTGACTATCTTTATTGAAAAATGTAGCAATATTTATGACTAAATTGGTACTAGTAGATATGTTTTCAAATTTATTTTCATAATATGTCAATTTGGTGTAATACATGTTGTCATATTTATCTATAAATTTGGTCAAATTTAATAAAGTTTGACTTAAGAAAAAGCTAGAAGTACACTTATTTGCGGACGGAGGGAGTATTCCTTAATAATCGTGCGTGCTCCACCTGCCAGTGTCACGCTTTCCGTGTGCCGTTTACAGAAGATGTTAGATTTGTTTGTGTTATAATAGCCGTTGGATTTTGTTGGTAGGGTTGGCATTCTTTAATTATCTTCCTTCCCCTCGAAGAAATTGTCCTCACTCCACTCCACTATACTCCCTTAGCCGCTAGCAGGCGGTGCGCCACCCCACTAGTGACCTATCCCGCTTCCACCCTGCTCCTCCACCTCCTTGTCGTCATGGCTTCACGGGGAGACGGCCAGGAAATGCGTGAAGATCATAGAGATGGTGAAAGCGACGTGAGTCGTCTCATACCTTACATTTTATGGGGATTTCTTTATTTTGAGCTAGATCTACTTTGATTACTCATGTACGTCTAGTGTGCTAGGACGTCGCAAACTTTGTATGACTCAGATTATCACGGTTTAGCGGAGGGAGAGAGTCCTCCCCGTTGTAAAAAACATGAGCTTGTGGCCTCTAAATTTGTAGCATCCGAGGACACAAAACATGCAAGAGGTTTTTAGGGTGTGGGCAGGGTGAAGTGCGGCCAACCAAAAATTGCGGTGTTGCCAAATCGCTAGATCCGGAGTGGCCACTGTCTATGTAGAAATCGTTAGAAAAACTATGGGAGAAGAATTATGAGTTGAAAATTAGTCAGGTCACTTCTTGAGAGTGCTTAGATGAAGTTAATGGGCCTTGATGACACACCAATCCGGAGCCGTGATATCCGTATGTTGCAAGACAAGGTTAGGAAAGTAGGGAAGGAGAGGGATGTGGCGATGGCCCTAAAGGCTAAAGCGGAAATATCTGACTGCATCAACTATTAAATTGAACAAGAAGAAAGTCCACAATGTCACAACTATCAATATGGTCAGGTTCCTGAGGATCAAGGTAGAGAAAGAACTGACAAAGTGCAAGGAGAATGCCAAAAATATGGCAGTGATGATTCAAACCCTGGAGTGGCATAATGAAGGGAATCGGTCTACGACTAGGAAGATAATGGATGTGTGTGAAAACTAGGTTTGTTCAGATTGAGCTCCCTACTGTTAATTGTAATAGTATTTTTCGACCAAGTGGTCTGAAGTGTGAACTAGTAGGAGCCCAAGCTGAAGCATGTCCATGGATTTTCAGTTATGTGTGGGAATGTTCGGAACAAAATGTAATAGTATTTGTTGACCATTTGGTCTGAAGTCTGAACTAGTAGGGTCTGCTCGGAACATATTGGGAGTTGTTCGCCTATCTTATGCCTTTCTTTCTTCATATTGTCCGATGGTTGTAATCTGACTTTGTTGGTTTGTTTAAGAGGAATCTACGTGGATTTTGCCGCATGCAAAGGGCACATACACAATTTCTATTGTGGAATCACGAGCACCTATTATTGCGTTGAACACAGCTATCCATAATTCCCATTGCAGCTTGTCAAACCCATTACAATAATTGTAATCACATTAAATAGAATAGAAATTGCAACCAACCTAAACAACATCTATACCCAGATCATGCCACTATCATCGGAGTCCACCTTGATTGGTGACCCCTCCACGCCCTTCCCAGCGACATCCACTCCTGCCTGTGGCTTGCCCTTCGCCAAGGAGGCTTCAATGGTGTTCTGCATTACTACGTCACCGTCCTCCTCCTTGTTGGAATCAACAATGATGAAGGGGACGAGGTGGCAACAATCGAGCCCCTTTGCGATTGGTTGCTCCGGCTCGAGCTCGACGCCTCAGCACTGCGTCTATAGATAGGAGGGGCCGAGCTCGGAGACGCAGTGTAACCATTCGGCTCAAGAAACCATGTCCATTTTATAATGTGACGGTAGGATCTAGGGGTGGATCCGCTGTGGAGAGCCCGACCGTGAGCGCTAGAGTGGATGGATCGGCCACCGCGAGAAATGATGTCGAAATTTTCTTGATACATGGTTTACAGGGATGGTGGAAAACTGTGGGACTAGGCATGTGACGGCTACTCGGCAAGGCCTCCCAGCGATATGTAGGCGTGCATGAGGACAACTTTTTTTGGTCAATGAGAGTTAAAGGGGCTTTGAACAACGAAGGCACGAGCTTTGGAGGAGCCCCACCTATCAGCCCAAAGTGGACAATAGGATTCTCCTCGAGTTACTGGGTGGGATAAATCACGCTTCACTGTTCCCCTGCTCTGACATCCAAGGCTTCTCCGCCGTCCCCTCTTTCCTCTACCCTCGCTCTCCTACCCCATGGCTCGCAGTTCATGCAGTTTGTCTCGGGCGGAATCAGGGTCGGCTCAACCCCGCCAGGCGGGTGCCCCCATCAGGTACCTGAAGACGCCATATGATTACTACCCCGAGATGTTGTGTTTGTGAGGTGAGAAGATGCCGATATGGATTTCTTGGACCGACGAAAATACTGTAGAAAAAAATCAGCAACTGAAGGATCAGAGCGGTAACCTCATATGCTATGCGCATTTGGTAACCCTGATCCAAGAAGCGTTATGTAATTTTGTGTTTGTTTGCTTCGATTGTTTACAGGAAGGGAGCGGATCGGGATGTGACAAGTTTGTGTGGATCGAAAATCCCCTTAAAGGTTTTCACAAGGAGCTTGTTCAGGATCTTCGTGATGCTGTGTGGGACAAGAAAGAGGATATTCGTGCGCTTAAGCGACAGATCCGGGAGCTTCGCAAGATGAAAGGGAGGCAGGAGCATGGAGGAGGTGTGCAGGCAAAGCTGCAGAAGCAAGCTGGTGAGAGGGACGAGCGAAAGATTAGGCCAAAAATTGGAAACAATTTCCTCATTATCTCGGCATTATCTGTTTCCTTTGTTGTTTATGTTGCCATGGCGTCTTCCAGCAGCTGAAATAAATTGTTGCTTCATTGTATTGTAGCACCTTAGTACTTGGTTTTAAGATGAGAACCTTTTAATAAGTGTAATGCTAAAAGCAGGGATTTAATCCGACTAGCGCAACCAGTAAGCGCTTATATAAATTATGTATGTGCCACTACCATCCATCGAACTAAAGAAGAAACCCCCCTCGGCTCTGGTGCTGCGATTATATAGATAGTACTGGCACATTCACTATTTCGGCTTCAACAAGTGTCTTCAGCCATAACCAAATCTCAAGTCGCCACGGGAGCGGGATGACATAGTAAATGAACGGAGAAGTACGAGAACGTGAAATAACCCATATTGTCTTAGACATCACTACACGCTTGTTTCGCCCAACAATTCCCACGAACACAGCTCCAGAATTTTACCAAATACATAGATAGGTTCGAGATCAACACATTACTATGCTTCTTCTTTGCCATACTTCTTACCCTTCCTGAGTGCCACTTCTTTGCCTTGGTGTCCTCTGTCTTCTTCATTGCCCACCTTCCTCCTCTTCCTGGATGCCAACTTTCTTACCTTCACATACTCTGCATCTCCGGGTCGAGGGAAGTCAGGCCAATTAGCATCAAAATTGTGTTCAGCATCATTGATATCCCATAAGTATTGGGGATCATGTGTATCCTTTTCGATAAGTAAGAGTGTCGAACCCAATGAGGAGCTAAAGGTAGGATAAATATTCTCCCAAGTTCTATTAACCACTTAAACAACTCTACGCACACTAAACGTTTGCACTATCTAGGAAATAAAACTAGAGCAACAAAATGAGTACTAGAGAAAGCTTTGGAAGATAACAAACAACAAGAAAGTAAAGCTAGTTGCTGCAGCAATAAAATACACTAAACTAACAGAACCATGAGTGTGGAATAGTGGTGGTAATTGTGGTGGTTTTGTCTAAGTTTAATTAGCAAATAAATTTGGTTCACTGTCTTCGATGTAGTTTTCTATGTGGGAGAGGCTAAATATGCATGCGCTTCACTACTTAGAATTACATGTACTATATGATTGGATTGTTAGCAAACATATGTAACTACAAACAAAGCATTAAGGTTTCCCCAACCATAGCCTTAAGATAATGGTCCTCTTACTCCCATACGTGCAACGTTCTGGTTCGCGTCCTTAGGTTTCTGTCACTCCGACAGAACTTCCCCCTTCCTCTTACACATACTACAAATCCATGCGTGCAAAAATATAATGGACACCAAATAACTGTACCATATCAACATAGAACTCTAGTGAACCAAAAACGTTCAACCATTCAATCCAAGAACAAAGAAACTACACAAACATGACATAGATCATAGGATTATAACTTATAGCATAAAACACCATGTTTACATAGGACGGTACAGAGGTGTGTGGGAGGATGAACCACTGCATACTAGGAGGATTAGGTGATGGAGATGGCGGTGAACATGGTAAAGAGGGCGGCGGTGGCGCCGGCGGCGGTGCAGGGGACTCCTTCCCTGCCGCCGGTATCGTGGGGGAGCACCGCCCTTTAGACCCCTTCCTTCATGGCTTATTGGGATCCATCCCCCATGAAGATGGGATCCATTGGAGAGGCAAAAAAGTGGCTTTGGTGGCTGCAAATTCGTGGGTGGAGGTATCTCCCACGAATTATGTTTCCTCCCTTTATATAGCTTTTCGGATTCCCATCACCCCATCTTGGGCTGCAGTAAATTGGGCCTAGCGGGCCCATCCAGAATCGGAATCAGCTAAACTTTATGTCCAGAACGATTTTCGCAAAATTTCCTACAACTTTGTAGTCGAAGAGTTTTCCGTTTGACGCCATCTTAGACCCGAAACATGACCATCTTCAAAAAGAGTTCTGAGACAGATTTTTGAAAAATCCCAATTTGACTCCAACAAGGTTTCCACTTGTATTCTTGATAATTCCTACACATCAAAGTGTAAAACAAGAACATTATGCACTTTTGCAACTATTAGTAGGTTAGTCCCAATAACTCATGAACTTTATATAAAAAAGAAGTGTTAAAAGCATAATAATAGCATAAAACCATCAAAAATTATAGATACGTTATGGACGTATCAACATATCCAAGCTTAGTTCCTGCTCGTCCTCGAGTAGGTAAACGATAAAAACAATATAATTTTTAGGTGACATGCACCATCATAATCTCGATCAAACCGCATGGATAGCTGGGATCAAAGTAATCTAAACATGAGCATGGGACCAAGTTGCAACATGAAAATGTTACAAACAAATATCATGAATAACAATGCATTAAAAAACATCTGTTTGTTTCACATAAAGAAAACATAATAAGAGTGCTATTCAGCTTGTCCCTCATGGTATAGCAAATCATAAATGCATAGGACACCTTCAAAGTTCATAAGGGTGACTAGATACAAATAGTTCAAGAACAAGCAATATCAACCTTATGAATCAATCAACAAGTTTTGGGACAATGCACATAGAACTAAGAATGTAAACTATGCTCTCTTAATTGGTGCCTAAGAATAGAAGGTGGAGACTCAATATAATAGTGGAAGAAAGGCCCTTTAAAGGAAAGCAAGGATTTCAAGTTTCATCAGCTCTGATTGCCCCTATCATAAGCATCTTGAAGTTATTAAGGTTAAAGTGAACAAATATGGAGTATATGCTTGAAAAAGTATAAGTTGGCAATCTCATGTCCCTTGAGTACGAGGGCTGCTCCTCATGCTACTCAACTTTAGTCACCGGTAAGTTCTTGTCATAGTAAGTACATGTGTATCATAGAGAACCGCCAACGGGGTACCCCTTGCCCACTGATACAGGAGCTATCCCATAACAAAATAACAAGGCAAGCAGACAATGAGCATCTCAGCAATCTTCTTATTTACCATGGGAAAATGGTGCTTTTTTCATCTCTTTTTTTTCTCAATCTCTATCTCTTCTTTTATAATAAGAATGCTTCATAGATTGCTCACTATGGTGATGCTGCAAGTTTCCACCATGATTAGGCTTGGCTTAGGCTACCGTCCCAGGCGTTTCTCTAACGAACATACATAACTCCATGGACTTACAAGCTCCCCTTTCATTTCACACCGATGACATCCATAAACAAAATAGCATGATATCAACTGGGAATATATTTACAAGTGTTGAAAGCGTTCCCCGTGACAGCACGGTTCTGCTAATCCCAACTTATAAGTGCAAGCATATACAATATAGATGATACAATGGTTCAAGTTTATTAGGGGCAAGAAAAAATAAAGTGTGCCATTAAGTTTGTGAGAGCTTTAATCACAAACTTTCACATAACAAGTTTAATTTGGAAGATAGATAAAATAAGAATATACTTGGAATGGTGTAACACACCATGCATAGGAATTTATAGTGAACACTTTGGAATAACTTGGTTTCTTGGGAGTTGGATGCATGAGTAGATCTTACTCAATACAAGTGGAGGCTAGCAAAAGAATGGGAGCGACCAACTAAGGGAGCAATAATGGCCATAATCATGCAGAGCGACAAAATATTACTAATCAAAGCATAGAGTGGTACCACAAGTCAAAAACTAAATGATCATAGAGGCTATGGTGACTAGTTCATAGTCATAACATGGTGTGAGCATGTGCTAAGTCAACACAAACAAAGCATCAAAGGAGAATACCACAATATTATGCTTTTGTATGCTAAAATAACGCATGATTCTTTCAAGGCACATTAAGCAATCCCAATTGTTTGGAACAAGTCATGCTGCAGCAATAACCACTAAGCATAGGGTCAAAATAACATCGAACATGACATGATAAGGTCTAGGCCATTGTCAAAACAAACTCCTTTTGTACCACTTATAAGCATGAAGCTTCCTACTCTTTTCCAACCCAATCACCTTATTTGAAACAACACAGCCAAAATAGGGGTCCAACCACTTTATTCAAGAAAACAAAAACCAAAAAAAACTAAGACGCTCCAAGAACAACACAACAATGCATGAAACAATAAAAATGAAGTGTCTAGAAAGACCTGAGATTTTTATTGATGAAGGGAATGCCTTGGGCATCCCCAAGCTTTGACACTTGTATCTCTTGAATATTTCTGGGGTGACATGGGGTGGCATCCCCAAGCTTGAGATTTTGTCCATTCTTCATCTCATTATATCATTTTTCCTTACACCTGAAATTTTTCCTTTTACAAAACTTCACACAATCTTCATTAGCAACATTAGTGCATTCAAAAGATAATAGACCTTTTGGTTTAGTTTCAAAATAGAAAAACTTTCACTAAAGTCACAAGCTACTGTAGAAATTCCCTAAAAAAGTTCAATTTCCCAAAAATAACCCAAAAAGGAATCAATAAGAAGCAAATGCAAATAATGGCAGAAATCTGTCAAAATAGACCAACAGGTAGAAACCGATTTTTTCGAAGACCTTCTGTTGCTCAAATAAAAAATTGTTGAACTAACTAAATTTACCTAACATGGGAGATTTATTAAATTTAACTAACTAAATTTAGCTAACATGGGAGAAATCTGTCAAACTAGACCAACATCTCAATCAGACTTACAGATATTTCTCAAGAATTTTAAAGTGGAGCACAAAAATCTGTTTCAGGATAGCAACTCCCCAAATCTTACTTCCCACTTATTAGAGATTATTCCTGGCACAAAAAATAAAAAAAAGGATAAGGAGAGGTTATTACACAAGTAATAACTTCCAATACTCGAGAAAACTATTGGGTTATCTCCCAAGAATTACTTTTCTTTAACGACTTTAAGTTAGGCACAAGAAGCAAGATTCAAGTATTTTCAAATAAAGAAGCATTAAGAGCAACTTTTGTTTTAATAGGAGAGGCAAAACGTATTGTATACCTTTCTTGAATGGGAATTGATATTTAATGGTGCCTTCCTTCAGTTGAAAAGCTTCCATGGGAAGATTTGTTTTGGTTTCATAGACATGAACACAAGTGTTCAAGGTCGACCCCCACTTAACCATTACTCATCTTTCCAATCACTTTCCTTTTTGAAAATGTTTTTAGGTAACAAGTACAACTATTTTTTTTGTAATTCGCAATCCCTATCCATATTAAGATAGAGACCAACTTAAAACTGAAAGTAAAAACTACTTAGAGATAAACCAAACAAGTGCACACAAGAATATTCACCCACACGCTATTTCTCCCCGGCAACGACGCCAGAAAAGGTCTTGATATCCCACAAGTATAGGGGATCGTGTGTAGCCTTTTCGATAAGTAAGAGTGTCGAACCCAACGAGGAGATAAAGGTAGGATAAATATTCTATCAAGTTCTAGCTACCACTTAAACAACACTACGCACACTAAACGTTTGCACTATATAGATAATAAAACTAGAGCAACAAAACGAGTACTAGAGAAAGATTTGGAAGATAATAAACAACAAGAAAGTAAAGCTAGTTGCTGCAGCAATAAAATACACTAAACTAATAGAACCATGATTGTGGAATAGTGGTGGTAATTGTGGTGGCTTTTTCTAAGTTTAATTAGCAAATAAATTTGGTTCACTGTCTTCGATGCAGTTTTCTATGTGGGAGAGGCTAAATATACATGCGCTTCACTACTTGGAATTACATGTACTATATGATTGGATTGTTAGCAAACATTTGTAACTATTAACAAATCATTAAGGTTTCCCCAACCATATCCTTAAGTTAATGGTCCTCTTACTCCCATACGTGCAACGTTCTGGTTCACGTCCTTAGGTTTCTGTCACTCCGGCAGAACTTCCCCCTTCCTCCTACACATACTAAAACGCTATGATGTTTAATCCATGCGCGCACAAATATAATGGACACCAAAGAACTGTACCATATCAACATACAACTCTAATGAACCAAAGAAGTTCAACCATTCAATCTAAGAACAAAGAAACTACACAAACATGACATAGATCATAGGATTATAACTTATAGGATAAAACACCATGTTTACATAGGACGGTACAGAGGTGTGTGGTAGGATGAACCACTGCATACTGGGAAGATTAGGTGATGGAGATGGCGGTGAATATGGTGAATAGGGGAGCGGCGAGAACGTGGGGGACTCCTTCCCCGCCGTCGGTATCGTGGGGGAGCACCACCCCTTAGCCCCTTCCTTCATGGCTACTTGGGAGCCCTCCCCCATGTAAATGGGATCAATGGAGGAGGAAAAAAAGTGTCTTTGGTGGCTGCAAATTCATGGGTGGAGGTGTCTCCCATGAATTAGGTTTCCTCCCTTTATATAGCTTCTCGGATTCCCGTCACCCCATCTTGGGCTGCGGTAAATCAGGCCTAGCGGGCCCGTCCGGACTAAGAATCAGCTAAATTTTATGTCCAGAATGATTGTCACGACATTTCCTACAACTTTGTAGTTGAAGAGTTTTCCGTTTGACGTCGTCTTCGACCCGAAATGTGACCATCTTCAAAAGAGTTATGAGACAGATTTTTGGAACATCCCAATTTGACTCCAACAAGGGTTTCACTTGTATTCTTGATAGTTCCTACACATCAAAGTATAAAACATTAACATTGTGCACTTTTGCAACTATTAATAGGTTAGTCCAAATAACTCATGAAATTTATATAAAAAGAAGTGTCAAAAGCATAATAATAGCATAAAACCATCAAAAATTATAGATAAGTTATGGACGTATCAATCATCACTCCACTCGTTTTGATTTTCTTCCTTCGGCAAAATCACTGAGTCCGCAGGCATGCTTCTTACCTTGCGCTTCCTGTCAAAAAAAGGACATAGTTAAGCACCTAATATATATTTTTGTATAGGTACCATCTAATACCTAGTTTTGGGTGCATTAAGAGGACACCCCGCAGCTCTATGGCCTATAAGACGAGAGGTATTGCATCGGTTTTTGCCCTTCTTGCTACCAGTAGAAGGTGAACCCGCCCTCTCTATAAAATTCTTAAACATCTTCACCTCTGGTCTACCTCTGCCCCTTTTTGTTACTGGCTGGCACAGCTCAAAACTCAGTTGGACTTGAGGCCACTCAGATGGGTCTATACAGGGCTCGACGGAACAAGCGTACAGAGCTCTAAACATTTCCAGAGAGAAGTAGTCAGACAAATATTGATCCAAATTTGGTAGAGTTATTTTCTTCACCAAAAAGACCAATGTGTGGTCGCATGGTTTCCCGGTATGCTGCCACTCTAAGCAGGTGTATTCCCGCCGCTTGATGTTCACAACATCCATGTAGCCGTTTTTGGACATATCAACCACCTCACATCTGCTGATGTTTGACGGCAGAACCCTAAGATGACCAAGCCCTCGGCTTCTCTTATGCAGTTGTTGTACAACAGGCGATAGCATATGGCCTCTAATTCTCCGAACAATCTCTCTCCTTATATTTAACAACTTCATGATCATACATCGTATGTTGTCCATCAACATATGAATAGGACGGACTTTTATGTCCTTCACCCAGTTATTCAGGCACTTAGCTAGGTTATTGTTTATTTAATCAACTTTGATGTCAGGGTTGAACTGAATCTTCTTCCATAGCTGCGAATGATGTGTGGACAAGTACTGGGGAAGATCTGGGGCTTCCGAAAAAATATTGATGATGAACTATTCGCAGCGCCAAGCTCTATAAGATCTAGCAGCAGCAAACATGTAACCAAATACACTGCCTACGCAGTGCCTGTATATGTTGAGCATGAGGTGGGCATGGGATTTTCTACCCTCAGCTCGCGGGAACACCCCCTTCACTGCATTCGTCATCCCTTTGTATGCATATGTGGATATAGCCAATGGATCCATTTGTCTCAGTGATCTCTTGATCTGCCTCATTAACCAGGCCCAGTTTTCCTCTGTCTTTGTATCGAACAACCCGAATGGCACTAGGAACATCCAGTTGTGTAATCGAATGTTGTCGCAGATGCTAGGCAGCCTTTCCATTTGCGAGTTAAGACACTATTTTCTATTCTCTTATATGGCCTACATCCGTCCTTGAATCCCTGGATGCAAGGTTTAAGCGCCATGAAAAATATGTTGAAATAAATTTTACCACCTTCTGATTTAGTGTCGATCTCCACAAGACTCCATGGACACCTAGCATGTACCCTAGCCTTGAAGTTGTACAGCATCCTGAAGCTATTAGTCCAATCCCCATGCAAGATTTTTAGACCTTTCTCTTTACCTTTCCAAACGGTGTAATACGGTAGGACAATGTTGTACTGAGCAATGAGTTTATTCTGAATATTCTTCGTGGTATCCCTAGGGTTATGCTTTAGTATGTACATAGCTTGTAAAGCCACCCACTCCGTAACAGCCATCGAGGATTTCGGCATGCTCCCTATAGCACACATGTGGGGAGGGCCCAATTTGTTCACCTGCAACACAGATTAATTTATAGCATAAGAGAAGTTGCTAGATAGATCTTGCACATGAACTTTACTTATATTATAGAGTGAAAAATGATAAAGTTGAAATGGTTTGATCCATTCATTGCCATGATACCCTAATTTCCACGAACAAGGTATCACCACCTGTCCATTCTTCCACATTAACCTGCAAATTTCGTCATACCTCTGGGCAGTGTTCTTTAGTCTATGAACATTGAACTCCCCCTTGATACAAAAATACAGGAACGACATCTTGCCGGAATGACATCCTGAACTCATGCATGCTGCTGAACTTGGTGCCAACCAAAATTATAGGATCCTCATGGTCATGTATCATCTCATCTATGTCGGGACCCAACTCATTAACTATAATGCCAGCCTCATCCATAAGTGTCTCGTAGATCTCATCATCACCGGATTCTTGATGATCCATGGTGCCATCTTCTATATCTGATTCAGAATCTTCGCCATCCTCAGCAATTCCTAGTACTGCACACATCATATTGACTCCCAAGGGTGGGGCTGCAACATCATTTGCACCTACATGGACCAGAACATTGGCCCAATCTACCTCCCCGGCAACTTTGTTTTCTCCCAGATGCTCTATTGGTGCTTCTGCAACCACATGGGGTGGTCTTACACTGTCATGCATCACATGTTCATCAATAGAAAAATAGTAATCAGATTCTATTTCATCTCGACTATATAGAACCCTCTGGATCTTCTTGTGTACATCCTCCTTCCTGATGGTATCATTCGTGATGGTACCCCATTAGGGCTTGACCTCTGCGTTGTGTTCCTCACGGAACTAACCTTTTAGCTTCTACTCCTTGGTGTGATCTCCTTCCTGCTTCCCCTCACGGGTGTTTGCTCCTCCGTGCCAGCATCATTGCCTGACTTGTACGGTGTGTTCCCCTTCGAATTAGCCCTTTTGATGACACTATTGGGTGTGTTCTCCTTCGCGCCGGCATTATTGTCAGACCTCTGCGGTGTGTTCCTCTTCAATCTAGCATTTTTGCCGTGACTATTGGGTGTGTTATCCTTCACGCCAGCATTATTGTCGGACCTCTGCGGCGTGTTCCTCTTCAAGATAGCATTTTTGCCACTACTATTGGGTGTGGGATCTTCCGTGCGAGCTACCTTAGCCTTTTTGCTTCTCCTCCTTGGTGTGTTCACCACCTTGTTCACCACCGGTCTGGCCCTCTTATCTTTTTTCCTGCTACTATTTGGTGTTGCATTATGACCGGATCTCAGGGGTGTACTCTGCGGCATGGTGCCTTTTTTTCATGCAACTCTTGGGTGTCCTCTTCTCTGGCATGGTCTTTGGTGATGGCCTTCTTCGGGGTGCTCTTTATGGGGATTCTCTTCCTGCTCCTCTTTATGTTGCTCCCCTGTAAGTCTCTCCTCTATTCGAAGCTACTGCCACTCGAACAACCAAGAGCGAGGCCATCCATCAGGCCAATCATGTTTCTGACAAGTTCTTTATCATTGCTAACCTGAAATTCCTGTCCAACCGTTAGCAGGCGCATGAATAGGTACACTTCCATACTTATTGGTATGGCTAAATCACTGGAAATTTTCACTTCTATAGCATTTTTGCTATTGTAAGCAAAAATTGGAAATGTGCTTCCTGGGAAGACCCCCACTCCATCTTCTTATGTAACACTGCTATCATTTCAGATATCTGTACCACTTCATGATCATATGTGCCAATGATTACACCAATGTCATCGACAATTTTTTCTGTGCCATCATCTAATATTGAAGTTAACTTCTCGACACCGATACGAAAGTGTACCTTGCCATCACAAGTTTCCTTAGGACCAAAACCACCGAGAGGTGCGATGATATCAAAGTCCAGACCATGGGCTTGCTCCTCAACAACTAGTCTTCGAGTAGCCACAGCAGCAGCAACACGCTGAACTTCACCACGGGTTCGAGGAGGACCAGCGCCCAAGACATCAGTTCCGGCAACAACAACAGCGTGGAGGCCTCACGAAGCCTTAGTTAGTGCAACAACAGCAGTTATTGGGTCAATAGATGGCTGAGCAACAACACCTGTAGTTCTGGGAACGGAGGGGCCGCCTCCCAAAGCCTTAATTTACGCAACAACAGCAGGGATGGGTATAGTAGCAGGCTAAGCAACAACACCAACAGAGTCCACAACAGTGGGGCGACATCCCGAAGCCTTAGTTTGCGCAACAGTAGCAGGGATTGGGTCAGTAGCAGGCTGAGCAACAACACTAGGAGATTCCACAACAGTGCGGAGGCCTCCCGAAGCCTTAGTTTGCGCAAAAACAACATGTATTGGGTTAGTAGCAGGCTGAACAACAACACCAGCAGATTCCACAACAGCGGGGCGGCCTCCCGAAGCCTTAGTTTGCGCACCAGCAACAGTGATTAGGTCAATAGAAGGCTGAGAAACAACACCAGCAGATTCCACAATGAAAGAACAACCTCATCCACAACAGGGTCTTGCACCACGACAAAACGGGCACTGCTACGAGGAGGTTGCGCTGCAGAATCATGGCACAGACGAGGAACCATATTTTGCTTAACATCAGTGGGGCTTCGAGTCAGACCACCCTGAGTGTGAATAGCAGGGCCACTAGGAGTGTAAGTATCTTCCACATCCACTCTTCTACATTCGAGGAGAAACATTCGAGCCCTCAGACACTGTTTTAGCAGCCCGGACATCTGACTATCACGCTTTATAGTAACCTTTCTGCCTTGTTCATCCATGAAGCTGAACCATGCAGTATGCATCGGCCCCATTTCAATATGTTTATGCAGAGTAGCAACCATACCATGGATAGTGCAAATCTAGGCCAGTGCTTCTTTAATCACGAAACAAGTACCACAATTCCACTTGGCCTTCACATTTGCTAATTGCGTTGGTAGCCATTGATGCGTACTGAAACCACGTAGGGGGACTCTGGGGGCCCTAGTTGAGAGAAATTTGGGAAAAAAATAAGAACATGTCTGTCAGCATTCGGCCAGCAAACAGTTCTAGGTTCCAATATATCTCTTTTAGGTCAATAGACAGCTTGCAGTTATAGTTAGTGTGGCACCCCGAATTTACAGCCAAGAATACCCATTATGCATACAATTCACGTTCCCATGATCAGTGAGCCGTGAGCATAACCAACCAATATCATTACATTATCCATAAAATAACGAGTACAAAACTTACAAAGTGGCCATTATGGCAATTACAACATAAGTAGCGAAAGTCTTCAAGCGCAGAGCCCATGTCATGCCTTAACCTACAGGCTACTGACTGGGAAGACGACCTAGCTCGCATAGACGTCAGCACCTTCATCACATCTTAACATGTGCAATCTGGCCAAGTAAATATCTAGGGACAATGCCGGTGAGTACTTTAAATGTACTCGCAAACCACCGAGACAAGGTACAAGATAGTGCATATTTGGCTGTAGTGAGATAACTCTACACTATAGTTGTTTTCTGAAAAAGTCTAGCAAAGGCATCTCTATTGAAAGTCTGGATATCCCCACATCCTTCTTAAAAACTTTAAAATAGTTTTATAGTAAAACCCTTTAAAACATCTTTGACCATCTCTGGTCAAAACCAAACTCATTTTATCTTTCCTCATAACCAAGTCACATCCTTTTCATTCATCTCAACATATCCAAAGGGTACTCCTAGAACTTGCCATTCCAACCGTCCTTGACTGTGGACACGGCTATTCGAATAGATTAGACTCTGCAGAGTTTGTACACTTTACCCACAAGAATCAATACATCCACCGGGATACAACCACGACCCGCTACACACGGTAGACGGGGTTCGGATAATCAAACCTAGCTTTTCATTTGTCCATCCCTAGCAAAGGCGGCTTTTCCGTTTGGGTTTGTTCTCCCTGCACTAGTATGTTGCGCAGCGCCATAGTCCTCCATGTAGCACTTCCGTATACCCAAACCCGTACCTTGGCAATATACAATTTGTGACTCCACTTCCTTCCCTACTCCTAAAGCATACCGTCCGCGGGAGACCAAATTGTTGCACTAACACTTCTGCCATAGCGGGCGATGGGCCCCAGATCCATAGATCTGTGGTAGAGTCCACTTGGGCCTCCAGGGATTTATCCTGTTAAGCAAGTATAAGCAGCCCCGAATAAGGACAACAACTACGATCTAAGCCCCAGCGACTGGGGTAATGTGGTTGCATGGATAAATTGTTCCAGACATTGGCGCAGAACATCCCTTCCCTTTTCTCTTGCTTGACTTTCTTTTCATTCTCCTCATATCTTTTTAGTAAAACCGACACTTGGAACCGATGCCTCTTTCCAAGGGTTTTATTTTGAAAACTTAGTAGTAGGGTAAAACCCAAAATAGTTTTATCATTGAAAATCTATGTGTTCCAAGAGGGAAGATGGTAATCATCTTAGACTCAATCTAAAGGGGTAAAAATGGGTGTCAATAGGGTAGATGTCCTAATGGACACTCATCCATAACTTGGAGGAGCCAAGTTACTCATGCCTTTTATTTGAAACCAACCATGCATTTAATCATGAGATTCATGAACGAGATATAAAACAGTTGATAAAAAGGAGTAGGATAACATAGGAGTTCAGGAATGGTGGCTTGCCTGTGACCAGCGAGATGTTACGTGACTTCCTTATAATACCAGAAAACCAATAATAGCAATAATAAGAATAACCCGATGCTTCCTTCTTCTTGGCGTCACACAATAGCAACTATCACCGTTATCGAGCATACATGTAAACAAACAACACCACAGTAAATACAAGGCATACAAGCATCAAACTATACAGCAAGCAAAAGTTAATTACATGATATACATGAATAGGGGGTTGGAGATATGATTTGATTGGATTGGGGGAAGATTTGGAGGCATAGGAAAAAGGGGTCCTTTTGGATCTAAAGTCTAGGAACTACCTAAGAGAGGGGTTTTTGGCCAAGGGCTTGATCTGTAGGATACCCTTGTATAAAAATGATAACACTAGATAGGTATTGATAAAATGAATCCAACAAAAGTGTTTTCACTATTTTATCAATTTTCATTGATTTATAATGGATTTTATAGTGATTAAAACTCTAGTTTTAGGAAATAATTTACCAGAAAATTTCTGCAGTTCCAAAAATTATTATCTTGGGGGATTAGGTAGTATTTGGTGGAGTGATTCCAGAGGAGTTGGAACCAACTCAAAACAATTAACAGAATGCCCTTGAGAAATTCCCAAATGCAATACTAGATGGGATTTGTCTTTTTCATCATATTTAATTTACAGAAGCTTTTTATGTGATTCCAAGGACACATGTTAGGTACTTATATTACCTTTCTGCAGAAATTGGACTCACCCTTTTTGGGGTTACAAAGCTACTGTTTAGTTCACCAAAATTAAACAGAGGTTTATAAATTTATGGGCTACTGGATTATGAAAGATATGGTTATGTGTGTCCAAGGGGAGTTGGAATTAGATCAAAACCTCAATTGGTTTGACCTAGGGAATTTTCTAAAGGCAGAAAAGGCTTGATTTTGTTATTTTTGCTACCACATATCTAGGAAGCAAATGGGTATGGGGCCAGTGGGAAATGCAAGTTATGGATTATACCTTCCAGTACAATTTGGTTTCAGGTCATTTGGATTACCAAAACTGTATAGAGATAAATATTAGTGAACTAGATAGATCTTAGTAGATGATTTATCCTATCTAATCTAATTATCAAAAGGTGTAAGCAATGGCTCTACATGTTAGTGAAAACATTAGGGTATCCCTGGAAAATTAGATCTGGGTCTTTTGGATCGATTTCCATTTTTATTTGTATTTAAACTAAACTGTTATTTTCCAGATCTGTAAAATGATTAAGAAGAAAAGGGAGAAGGCAGGGGGAGGGTGTAGGACGGATCTGGCGGTAGTGGGCCGGGGAAGGGGTTTTGGCCCATCTAGAGGGGCAGTTCCGAAGGAGGGCCGCGGCTCAGCTGGCCCGGCCAGGGGCGAAGGGGTATGGGCGCGGGGTGACCATCGGATTAGAGGAGATCCGATGGCGGCCTCTCGTCATCCTCACGGGCAGCTGGGCGGGGAGGAAACCCTAGGCAGGAGCGGGGGATGACCAGGGAAGCTCACCAGGGGCTCGAAGGCGACGTGGAGGTGGTGGGGGAGACGCGGTGGTCCACACTGATTCTAGAGAGGGGCAGCACAGGGAAGTTCGACGCCGGGAGGAAGCTTGCGCGAGGTCGCCTGCCGGTGCACGCTCGGGAGGTCATTGGCGATGCTCGTAGGGTTGCTGCAAGACCAAGAAAAGGGTATGAGCAGCTTCAGGGGACCAAGGGGGTTCGTGCAAGGTGACATGCAGAGGGGAAAGAGGGGAGAGAGGAGCTTGGGGCTCAGTTTCCTTGCCATGGCCGAGGATGCCTTTCTTCTCCTCTCCTGACCAGTATAGAGCTAGGGAGAGGGTTCTCTGGAGGGGTAGGCTGTAGTGGGAGGAAGCAAATGAGGGAGGAGGGAGTGGCTATACTGGCTTGTGGCCTTATAAACCGAGTGGCGAAGGTCCATTGTGGACCTAGCTCATGGAGGAGTGTAGGGACGGTGCTGGTTGTCCATTGGCTGGCTGGGGTGATGCTGGGTGGTGGTGGGACCATGTGGTTGAGTGCTAAATGGAATAAGGGGTGGTGTGGCTATGGTTGTCTTTCCTTCACAAGATTTTTATCTCCCTCTCTTTTACTCCAAAAGATCCAGGGAAAGGGGAGGGTTGGTGCTATAGTGCTACAGTGCACATGACCAGAGAGAGGGTGGTTTGCTATGGTGAAAACCTTGGCAAGGGTTGATGTGGTTTGGTTTGGTTTGAATCAAGTTTGGCTTGGTTTAGAAAAATTAATCAAATGGAAGCTTGTGAAGGAAGTTAAAAAATTTGCATATGGAAAGGAGGTGGAAATGGTACTGGTGGATAGAGGAGGTCAAACAATCCCTTCAAGATTTTAATTGGGATTTTCTAGAGATTATAACCCCTTTTAAATGCACTTATTCAAAAAGTGCAGAAGTAGATTCCAGAGGGACAAAAGATATTTTTACATTGGACAGGCTTGGTTTTTTATGTGATATGGTCCTAAATACCATATTACACATTGGATAATTTTATTGGAATTTATTGAGGTGGAAAAGTATTTTTTTAAGGAATTATTTCTTGTTTATCCCATTTAAGAAAAAAAAGGCAAAAAGTAATATTAAAGAATCTCAAAAATATTTATTTTTTAGTTGGAAAAATGGGATATGATATATAGGCATCAAATTTACCTTGAATTGGCAAGGTGATTTGGAGAAAAACAAACTTGCCTTTGAAGACAAGTTTTGGAGGATGTTGCCAGTTAAAGAAATTAAGTAGTTTCAGGCTCCAAATAATTATGGGGATTATTTGGCAAATGGTTATATTCAAGGTAGGTGATGTAAACTTGATGTATGCATCATGTTCAACCTTGAGTTTTGAAGAATTGTGGTGAGAAGGATGGAAACTAGATTTGGGAGGATCTAGGGTTTGGTTATTTTTATGCCACCTAAACAGGGTTGTATTACGGAGTTTAGAGCTCACCTTGGTACAAGAGGTATATGGATAGATATACCAAGTTATATAGGTGATCATGGAAACAATATTTGGGCTTGGTTGCATTCGAGGTGGTCTAGAAGAGATGGCAAACTTTGTTGAAAATAAGGCCGCCATAGAAGATACATCAGGTAGCCTCCTAAACCATGTGGGATTAAGAAGCACAAAGCTTCTATGGGAGCAAGGGAAGTGGGGGTGGATAGGCCATGTTGAGTATATCATAACCATGCAAGGATTTGGTCAAGGGGAGGTGGCATATAGTGTGATCTTCTGCCAAAGTAGGCAATATGATTAGGTTTGCAAAAAAGATTAATATCTTGACTACAAAACCATCATGGATGAGTGGGAATTAGAATGGATTAGCCATGGGAATGAGTGGGCTTTGGTAGTACTAAAGATGTACTACAAGATGTTTCAAGTACATTCTCAAGAATGCACATAGGTTGGAAAAGGTAGAGCTCCAAAGATTTAACCTAGATAAGACATCCAAATAGCCATTTTTGCACATTTGGAGATTTTGACTAGTATGCAAGAGGGAAACATTTGAGAGGGTGTCAAGGGTTTATCCTTTCCATTTAGTGGGTGATGTTGAGGTATAGATTGAATAGAGGGGATCCAAACTTGCATTGGTCCTTCACTAGGTTGGAAACCATCAAGAGGGATTATCCCTGGATTGATCTGATCACGAGATGAGAGGTTCACTTAATTGGCTTGGGTTGATCTAGATTTGGATGCTTAGTTTGAGATAGATGATCACAAACAAAGATTGGGTCCTAATGGATGATATACTAGGTTAGCTCACTCTAGTTCCTAAGCAAACAAGGCAATCAACAGATCAAGGCAATTCATCAAACAACAGATAAAGTCAAGTCATATTATCACTTATACAACTACCACTAGGGTTACCATCAAGCCTAGCTTGAGGTAAGGGTGGGTATTTTTAGTTGGGTGTACTTTGAAGTAAGAGAAGGACCATCTTGGTATCTCTACCAAGATTGATATGAAAAGGTTATAATAAAGGTTTTGGAAAAACCTAGGGGTAGAGTAGCTGGGAGTTTTGTCTTGAAAACATACGGAGATTATATATAGGTCTCCATAGTTTTCTAATAGAAACTGGTAAAGTATTTTGTTGAGTCAAAGTCATCTTGGATCGGGTTTTTGAAATGCCAGAACATTTGAGAATATGAAAGATGAGCTAAGACATATCTTTTGTAAAATAGCTTTTTTGTAAACTAGTGTTGAGATGAGGAGTACATCACCTGATACACAAACAGTTGCATGAGCACAAGCAAACAAGTAGAAAACACTACAACATATAGCCAGAAAAAGTTTTTGTTCCCCCTGATTTTTGCCTTTTCGACTAAAGATCAGGGTTGCTAAAATTGGGATGTTACAGTTATTGCAAAAAGCAAATAGAAGAGTATCTCACCTGCATATATCCAACACTTCTTTCAGGGTACTATGATCTGCTATCCTTCATCCTGCTCGGCTCATCTGGCGGACGGTGGAGGGCTAGATCCTCGAAACGGTGGGAACATCATGCAGCATTAGAGCTCGGGATCAACGAGAGGGTGCAACAACTTGGAGTTGGAAGGCAAATGTCCCAAGGGATTGTTCTGGGTGGAGGGTGGATTTCACTGCTACCAACGCTAGGGTTCATGCGAAGGAGGGAGTGAATTTTTGAATTTCGTCAATCCTCTAAGGCATGGGGTCTAGTTCCTCATTTTACCTACGTGGTTGCCGACTAGGAACTCGCGTCACGGATAGATTAGTGACATGGAGGTCCTGAACGTCTCCTTCACGGGGCAGTTGATGGGAAGTTTGTATTTGGCAGGGGTGGGATGTATTCCGCTCGAAATGGGCCTTCTCAGTTATTGGCAGCCCAAGTTTGCAAAACCCAGCGATTACACGGAACATGGACCCCGCGTTGCACTCGCACGGGTAATCGGACCCTGCAAGTTGAAATCCACCGGTGGGAAGCATAGCACGGACCTTAGAGATTTCACTTGTTTCAAGTGCCTTAACAATGGGCATTATGCTATCAACTGTCCATAGAAGAAGCCTCGAAATGTTGAACCCTAGAGTATGAGCCTTCGAAGACCGACAAGAAGAAATCATCATTTCAAGGTGTTACTAAGATGACCTCACTTCATCATCTATATGTGGAATATAAGACAACAACATCAAGATATAGTAAAGATAGAAGTTTTGAGAAAGACCTCAAGAGATATAATCTTACCTCTATGAGATGTGAGCACGAACAAGTTCACAAATTTTTGGCATACCCGAAGGAAGACAATCTTTTAAGGGTGGTAGCACCCTAGTGTAACCCGAACCTATTTATTTCTATCCTTATAGAATCTCGAGGACGAGATTACTTTTAAGGGTGGTAGTCTGTAACATCCCAAAAATTTCCTAATTTTGGAATGTTAAATAAATTTAATAAGTTGATTAAATGATTTGGTCTTGTTGAAATTTTTCAATGAAAAGAAAAAAATTAGGATTGTTCAAAATTTCCTAAGCACACTAAGAGTGAATGGTTTATCATGACTGTCCAATTACTTTTGGATGTTTTGTATAAATCCAAAAACAATGTGTTGCATTGCACCATGGCATCTCATGCAAAGCCTCATTCAAAAATCCTTTTTTAAAATCCTAATTGAAACCCCTAGAATCTCTTATGAAGGTTCGTAGAAGAAAAATGCATTTTGTATATTTGATGAAAAGGAATATTGTTATTGAGATGTCCTAAAAATAAATATGGAAATTATCAACCCAAAACCCTATTCTTGAATCCTCCAAAATTGCCAAACAATACAAGATATGCAAATGGTATTATTGACATTTTAAAAACTTACACAAAAATATTCTCTATACACACTAAAAGGTGTATTTTGAATTTAGAATTTTTTAGGGATTTGTTTGGTTTCATTTGGATTCCTAAAACTCAAACTATAAAAGTAATACTAAAAAAATAAAAGAAAAAGAATAAATAAAAAGAAAAACTAACTAAACTCTAACCTAACCGGACTGGAGCGGCATCAGCCCATCCCACCATCCCTTACCCCCACGCCACACACCGCACAGTGGCCCGTCCCGGTCCACAGCAGATGGAAGGAGCAGCCAGCCTACTCCCTTTCCTCTCTCGCTGACAACAGGACCCCACCCTGCCTCCTTCAACCTCGCGACGGAGGCCACATTCCACATGGGAGAAACTCCCAAACCAAAATCCGCACAATTCGGCGCAGATGTTTTCCCCTCTACCAAGATTCTCTCCCCATATAAATACACCTTTGTCTCCTCTTGCAAATTTTTGCGACTTAAACAAACCCTAGCGCCGCCATGATCGATTCCGATATTGTCGCTGCCATGTTACATTACCAAGCCTAGGTACATCTAGCTTTTGTCGTCCCTCGCCGTTTTCTCCATCTGGTTCTCCTTCCCTTGTCCCAGTGAACCCGCTAACATCATTTCTTCCTCTGCAGATCGCCGCCGCATCCCAATTGATCGCCGGAGCTATGCATCTGCCTCCGTATCCGTTCGCCTCTCACAATCGCAAGAGAAAGCTCGATCCAACGCCAAGGACACCCACAGGACCGCCTTGACGCACTGCCTCCCTTCATCGACTCCACCGTCACCGGTGACCGCCAGAGCGCCGAAACCACCACCCAACTGCATCGCCCGCCACTGGCCGTCGTCGCCACCATGGTGTGAGTAAGTCTGATTCACAATATTCGTCTGATCTTGATTCAACGCTCCAAATTAGGTCGATCCTGCAAAGGTCTATCGACGAATCAGCGTGCGCCGTGTAGGCGTCCTCGTCAGTAAAGATTAATCGGCAGCCACGTCATGCATTGTCAGCCCAGGTCAGCGCCCCATTAGCCGTACCAGTCAGCAATTCTTTTAAAAAGAAATAAAAATGGAAGAAAATCGTTTAATGTTTGAAAAATTATAGAAAAAGATGTGCAAGTCCAAATTTAGAAAATAATTTGTCTATAGATTCAGAAACTTATGTAGAATATTATTATGAGACTAGATCTAATCTTTGTAGTATGTATGTAATGTAATAATTTAAATATTTTTATTGACTTTTTAGAGTATTAAATCTATAATAAATTATTTTTAGGTCATAAAAGTATGAATCATATATTAAATTAAAGCTACTTTAATATAGTTCAATAATATCTGATGAGATCTATCTTTGGTAGAATAGTTAACTCGTAATAAATTTAATTAATTTAAGTGGCCTTTTCTGAGTAGTAAATTTATAATAAATTATTTATAGACACTAAACATATAAATAATATGTCCCTGGATTCACAATTTCGTGTAGAATACAGATCCGGTCTTAGATGTAATTGTTGACAAAGTAAATATTTTAAATGATTTAAACTCTATTAAATAGTAATTAAATAATAGAAAAATATTTAAAAATCTCTTTTGGTTGAATACAATTCCTACTGGTTCGTATTAATGTCCTCTATCTAGTATAACTTAGAACCAAATTTTATTAGACAATTATGATAGAATTTGCAACAGAACTATTAAAACCTCTTATTTGGTCATCAAGACTTAATAATAAATATCCTATTGCATTAAATGATCTCCTATATGAATTTTATGATCTAGTAATGTTCAGAGAACTAAATATAACCATTTTGTCATATTAAATCATCACACATGTTTGAGATCCATCATTGTTGTGTTTTCTATGTTTGCAATTGTTTGATTGGATCTACTTTTTCGTCGCGTTAGATTGTTTGGAGAGTGCGATTACTGTGGAGAAATACAATGATCACCCATATTATCAACATAAGGAAAGTTACACCTCTTATTTATATATTGTCCTAGATTTTACTCTATGCGTGTTTTGATCCTCAAATTCTATAGTATGCATGTGTAGGATGTTCTGGTAGAATTTCTTAGTATTATTTTTGAAGTGCGATGTTTTTTGTAGTATGCCATGAGTAGATATATAATTAGGATTTTTCCCTCCTATTAGGTTACCCCTGCTTTTTATAAGTGTTGCTTGCTATGCTATATATACATAAAGTACAGTTGGGGGGTTCGAAAGAAATTTTCCAAGTATAAAGGCTCTCTTGAACGATCTTTTCTTCTCAAATAAACTTCAAAATAAAACTAAGTTTTCTTCTGGGAAGAATGGTTTTTGGGTCAATAAGTGGAATTTGGTGGAGGACGGCCGCACAGGAATCAAGGAAGTCTGCCATGTTTTAGAATTTAGAAGCTTCCAGTGTACGCATAATACATATAGGCTCTGTCTAGGCCTAGTACTTGGAAGGAAACCCCCCCTTTGTACCAACATTTGGAGGTTCTTGGCATGGTTGGATCCAGAAGGTAGAGGGGCTACTAAGGTAAAGCCTCGCCATGGTCTTGTTTGTAAAAGGACTTGATCATCGATTATAGGTAAAGTGCACAAAATCTTGAGAGTATTGCAATATGATCGATCAGCCGAGTTCGAGGAAAAGAACACTTTGAGCATCTGAAGGATGGAGCCTCTGAAGGATCTTCCGCTCTCTTTCCCAAACTTAAAGTTTTTCTGAAACCCCATGGCATGAGTAATATCGGCAATGGGTGGGATTTTGGGGTCTTGGTGAGTAATATCCATGTGTTAGGTTGTTTGGACACTTGGTGAGCAATATCCTCATGTTCCATTTGACCCTATTTTACTTAAGCAAATGTTTAGAAAGTAGGATAAAACTCCTTCACTTTTCTTATTACATAGAGAAAATTGGCTTTGTGCAAATGAACCCTAAAGCCTACTTAGCCTTGCATGTAGAGTTAGGCTCATTCTTTCCTTGGTGTAATTTTCTAATACATTCAAAGTATTGACCAACTCGTTTGGCTACACGTTTCATGTGCAGAATTTGGAGATCATTGAAAGGTGCGCTAGGATCACGGGTCTTCACTCAACTTGCCTGTGGCATTGATGGGACTCCAAGTTGTATTTATACCGCTTCTTTTGTAATAATGTAAACTCTAGATTATTCGATTTACATGATATTTCATCGAGTGTGAATGGTAGCTATTGATATAGGGAGTAGCATGTTAATCACGGGGACTTAGGATCTTTATCGATCCAAGGTCATTACATTACCTCCTAAAAAATCATAGAACTTTCAAAGCAATCTAAAATTTACTTTTAGTTCAAATTTGACCTAATTTCTATAAATTGGCATAAAGTCATTCAAGTGGGCAGAGTTTTCTAGGAAAAAGTTTGAAAACTCATAGCATTAAACATGGGAATCGTAAGTAAAACATGTTGGTCCACTTAATATGTCAGGAAGCTAGTCTTGTGGCATTCAGATCCATATTCTTCGGACTTTCTTTATGGAAAAGAACAATCTCATCATCACTCAGGAATTTGAGAATGTTCTTTCTAAATAGTTGGAAACTCACACCGATGACATTTTTTACTACAATAAGATGCACCCATCTACCTCTGAAATAACATTTAATGCAAGATCAATGTACCGTGCTTATTTGTAGCTCAAGTTTGACCTAATTTTTTTAAATCAACAAGAAGTCAGTGAAGTGTGCGAAGTTAGCTAGGAAGCATGAAAAATGGAACTATAAGAAATTGTGGTTCACTTTGTGTGATAATTGGGGCGGTTTCAGTTTCTTCTAACTATGGTAGGTCCCATAGGAGCGAGGTGCTTCATTTAACACGGTCAATGGAAGTACAAGTTATATCAAAGACGTCATAAAAAATCAAAATTACATCCAAGTATATGCACTTAGCACAAGGTCCCCAAAACTATGCAATGAAGTGTGTTGTGAGGTTTATGCATACTAGTGTTTATTGCGCTAAAGACTATCAATAGAATCTTCTAGATGCTAAGAATGGAAAAGAATCTCCAACAGTTAGCAATGTTTGGATATGCCAGTCTTGATCCAACGGTCAATGTTCAAAGTTATCCATACACTATATAGTGGTATGGTATTGTAGGATATAAAACAAGACAAAGATAAGATAAAAAGTACTATCGTGAATGGTCGGTCTTCTGAATAACCTTTCCCTCCTGATGTTTGGGAAGCAAGTGAAAAATTCGAAACCGGAAAAGTTTGAATTTGGTTAATGCCAAGGACCAAAGTGGTTTCCTTCCTATGTACTCCTACTCCACACCAACGCGGCTGCCGAACATGCCAGAGAAACAGATCTGCCCTTTCATAAAAAGAAACAAACAGAGCTGCCATACCAAGGCACATGTGCGAGGGGAGAGGTGTGGAGAGATGAGAGGAAGCGAAGGAGAGAGAAAACACACAAATTTTTTGCGTGCATAGGTCCTGAAATTTAGTACTAGTAGAGTGTACATTGTAAGGCGGAAGGAGTACCTCGTGTTAGCAATCCATCATAAACATTGCTCTGACATCAAACCTCCCTCAACTCCTCTTCTCTATTCGCTGATGCCCTCTTCCCATGCCTATGTTTTATTCTCTCTACATGTACATCACATGGACAAAAGTGAGCATATGTCTAAGCAAAATAAATACTATATTTCGAGTAAGCTCCACTGTTTAGACAATGTCTAAACAAGATGATTCACCGGACCCACTAAACTGAAGACGCTAACTTTTGCATATGAGTTTTATAGCTTGGTCATACACTGCCAAGTGGGCCCATTATTTACTTTTTTTCTTAGGACATCCACAATGTGTAAAAAAGAACACCTTAAGGCATATAGTACTAGTACATTGTGGAGAAAATAAAGTTACCTCAATCTCGTGGGTTGCCCATAGAGAATGGAAAAATCATTTCCTAGCTCTTCTCTCTATTGCATGGAGCAATATGACCAAGCTATGTGGGTCATACCTTGTGGCAAATGTTGACCTTATACGCAATTTGGCAAACATCAATTTGAATCGCATGCAGTAGTGTAATTTAAGTGGGTTAACTTAGAAATCGCAAGTAAAACATGCATGGTCCGCTATGTCCAGAAACAAGGCGCGCTTGACGCATTCTAACCATATTCTTCTTATTTTATTTACTAGTACATAACATCCCCATGATCACTTGGAAAGGTGAAAAATGTTTTTTCCTTATTGTCGAAAACTCCCATGGGCAACATTGTTTATCATGCCAAGACACGCCCATCTATCCGGCCTATGTGAGAACCGTATCATAAAGTAGCTAGGGTATATATATATATATATAGAAACCTGATTCAGCAACCAGGGTGCAGAATAGTTATTTTGCACCCAACATATTTTTACATTGTTAGATTAAAAGAGTTATGTTTTGTATATGAATAATTATGTTCATATATTCATCACAACCAAAAAATTTGACACAAAAATAAAGTTTATGAGTCATTATAGTATAAAACACCAAACAATACATATTTTACATCATAATTTTATACGGCATGTAAACAAAAAAATTACGTTATTTCTAAATTTTCCTATGTTCTTCTCGACTTATGAAGTAAGACAAAATTTGTATACGGTTTTAAAGATAGAGGATGGATGTAGAATAACTATTCTACACCCTAGGTATCAAAATTACGCCAAGCATAATGAAGTCTCATGTTTTTGTTTTATGCTTTATTTTGTTTGAATGTTTTCCATACTTTGGTTTAGGTCAGTTCATGTTAGCATGGCAAAGAAGTAAAAAAATCAGATGGAAGTACGGTTAATATGGCTTAATTGGAGTTCATAGCATGTGCCATTTATTTACTAGTACATAAAGTGTTGGATAAATTACATGTTATATTGTTTAAGCTTAATTTTCTATCTAATTTCACCCACTTAGACTACTTTACGTTGATATGTTGAATTAGGTCTAATTTAATAATCTACAAGAAGTGCCCAAGAGCAAGTTTAACAGTATAACCGAGTCTTAGGTATAACAAAGTGATACGTCGTCTACTGCCGACCTTATACTAGCATATACAATACGTAATGATTAAACTATAAAAAAACTAGCATTAATATGAAGCAACCTCATAAAAAATAAAGAAGATTAAACATAAATAAAATGAAAAACCTTTCTATACCCGCTTCAAAAATCCTAAAACTTGGAAATTGTAAGACAGCATAGTACACTTTGTCTAAAAATTGGGGTAGTGGAATTCTTTATTTATTTTTTGGAACTGGGGTACCGTAGGTCCTAGAGGAGCGAGACGCTTAAATATCACGCTAGGGTTTATAGTCACCACAAGTGGTCCTAGGACCTTGATGTAATTATTATTACTTTTGAGACTTTTTGAAACTGGTGTTTAGGATTATTTATAGCGGTTGAATTTTGGAAGAATTTTGTAAATTTTCAAGAGTAATAGTTACAGTGACCCAGCATGCCACTACATGTGTAGTACACTATAGTCAATGACATGACACTTACAAAACACCGTTCCCTAAATATCACATCCCTCGGAGGGGTACAACAGAAACACTATGGGTCCAAATTACAAACATACACACATTATTATTACAATACCGAAATATCAGTACTTCGAAGTATTTCAAACTTACAAACCATACATATAAGTTTCAACAGAAGAACAAAGATTCAAACAACATATCATAACTTGAGCTCAGAAGCTTATTATATAAGGTTTGTGCTGCTTGGCTCAACTTAAGTACTAGATAACTATAGGCAACTACTCAGACTCATTGCCTTCAGGTCCGTAGCGTATCTCATAGTCCACACCTTCTACTCCTCCGGACAGATCGGGTTCCTTGTACTAGACATTGTCCTGGCCTCAATAGAATACATCGGAGTGTCTTCTAGCTCCTCAGAGTCTAAGTAGGGATCAAAGGAAAGAGTGAGTAAAACATTACCCAACAAGTTCATTATATGCAAGGTGGGAAGTGTAACATCCCAATTTCAGCAACCCTGATTTATTGTCAAAAGGCAAACATTAGGGTGAACAAAAACTTTTTATTGGTAGTTGTTGCATGGTTTCTTACTTGTTTGTTTGTGTACATGCAACTGGATGTGTATTAGATGATATACCCCCTACCTCAACAGTAGTTGACAAACACTATTTAAAAAAAAGGGATTTCCTGGCTCATCTTTCATGTTCTTAAATGTTGTGGCATTTCAAACTTGAGCAAAGATGATTTTTCCACAACAAAATGTTTTACTAGTTTATATTAAAAACTATGGATACCTATATATAATCTCCTTATGTTTTCAAGACAAAGCATTCAACTACTCCTTTACTCTAGGTTTTCCAAAACCTTTAGTAAAACCTTTATTGTCCAATCTTGGTAGAAATACCAAGAGGTCCTTACCTTACTTCAAATCACAATCTCTTCAAAATACCCATGCTTACATCAAGCTAGACTTGATGGTAACCTCAGCAGTATCTGATGGTTTAGCTAGATGAATTTCCTTGAACTGCTATCTGATGAATTGCCTTGATCTGCTGTCTGATGAATTGCCTTGATCTGCTAATTGACTTGTTTGCTTAGGATCTAGAGAGAGATAATCTAGTAGCTTATCCATTAGGATCCAACCCGTAGTAGAGATCACCAATCTAAAATCAAGCATCCAAATCTGGATCTATCCTAAGTCACTCAGGTGAACCTCTAATCCACTTAACCAGATTAACCTTGAGCTAATCCTGGATATTAGCATCCAACCCATCAAGGACCTAATACCCTCATGAATCCAATCGACACAATCTACCCTTCTATATCATCCCCTAGATGATAAGAATTAACCCTTGTAGCCTTCCCTCTTGCATCCAATTCCACAAATTTGCCAATTTGGCTAACTCTATAATCTTTAACTAAATTCAATCTTTGGAACTCCACCCATTCCAATCTATGTGCATTCTTGAGAATGTAATTGAACCATATTGTAGTACATTGTTATTAATACCAAAGGCCACTCTTGCCCTTTGCTAAACCATTTTTGGAACCACTCATCCATGATGGTTTTGTCGTCAAGATAATAATCTTTTCTGCAAATCTTAAAATATTGCCTACTTTGGCAGAGGCGCACATCCATATGATACCTCCCCTTGACCAACCATTTGCATGGTTATGATCTACTAACCATGGTATATAAATCACATCTTCACTTGTTTCCATTGGAGTTTGGTGCTTCCTAAACCCACGAGGTTTATGAGGCATCATGACACATCTGCCATGGCAGCCTTATTTTCAACAAAGTTGTCCATCACTTCTAGATCATATCAAATGCACCCAATCCCAACCTTTGCTTCCATGATCATCTACATAACTTGATATATCCATCCATCTATCCTTTGTACCAAGGTGAGCTCTGATCTCAGAAATCCAACCTTGTTGATCTGGTATAAAAATATAAAAACCCTAGATCCTCTAAATCTAGTTTCCTTCCATTTTAAAGATAAAAGCTCAAACACCATTAATGATTATGATATATAATTCATTTTTACATCATACCCCTTGGATAAAACCATTTGCCAATTATTTTCCATAATTATTTGGAACCCAAAAACCTTTAATTCCAATCCTTGCAAAATCCCCAAAAACCTTCTCTATAATGGCAAGTTAGTTTTTATCCAAAATACATTGCCAGATCAAGGCACATGTGATGCCTATATATCATATCATACCTCCCCAACTCAAAAATAAATATCTTTGAGATCCTTTATTATTCATTTTGCCTTTTTTTTCTTAAATGGAAGAAACAAGAAATAATACCTTAAAAATATTTTTCCTCCATAATAAATTCCAATAAAATTACCCAATGTGTGATATGGTATTTAGGACCATCTCACACCAAAATCCCACATTGCCTAATGTAAAAATATCACATTAGCTTCTATAAATCATTTCTGCACTCTTTGAATAAATGGTTTTAAGTGGACTTTTAATCACTTGAAAAATCCCAAATATATCCTACGATAGTTCCATGAACTAATCTAACCCCCTGTACCCTTTCCCCACCTTGCCAAGACCAATATTCGAGATTTTCCTCATAATCTCTACCATAACCAAAAGTTAATTATGAGCAACATCATGACCACAAACACATCCAAATCACTCAAAACTTGTCAAGTACTCATCGCCGGCAGCACACACCTCTCTGGTCGACACCACTGTAACTGGGCACTGTTCATCTTGTCTTTAGTGCTTGGAAGGGAAAAGAGAGAGAGATGGCCACTTATGCACAAATCTTGTCAAACCACACCATCCCCTCTCTGCCTCACACCACGACCAGAGCACCATCATACCACTCTCCACCACCCACAGGACCCAGCCCCTGGTTTCTTACCATCCCTCATTTCCTCCCTAGATATGGTTCACCATGGATTGGCCCTCCCTTCACATATAGGTCAAGAGTCCACCCTAGCTCTCCCCCTTCGCCTCATTTCCCCTTCCTCCTCCACTCACCTCCCATAGGCCTCTCTCTTCCTTCCCTGCCTTATATCACCCGAGAGAGAGAGAGAGAGAGAGAGAGAGAAAGCAAGTTTCAGCCATGGTTTAGCTCGAGATGGAGGTGCCCTCTCCCTTTCTCCCCCACTTGCATGTGGCCTCCCGTGATGCCCTACCCCTAGTCTACCACCCCTTAGCTCTAGAGCTTCTCTGTTGCCCTGTCCTACCCTAGAGAAGGAAGGAGATAATTTTAGGCCTCCCTCACCAATCAAGGAAGGATCCATCCCCTTTTGCCTTTTACCTCTATAGGTCACACCACGAGGACCCCCTCTTTCTTCTAGTACTAACCATGCCATTCTTCTCGACTTGCAGTCACCCCTGGAGCCACTCCGGCGACCTCCAACTTAAGGGAATATGCCCTAAGAGGCAATAATAAAGTTGTTATTATGTATAGTCCAAGTATATGATAGATGTTTATTTTGCATGCTATAATTGTATTAATACAGAAATGTTAATACATGTGTGTTTAATAAACAAACATAAAGTTCCTAGTTATACCTCTCTTATAAACTAGCTCGTTGATTATAAGATGATAAAGGTTTCCTGATCATAGACATTGGATGTTCTTAATAACGAGGTCACAACATTATTGGAATGGTGTGATGAACATTCATCTGAAGTACAACATCACGATCAAATTCATTGAGTTTATATTGCTATAACATCATACGAAGTAATCCTAATCCTTAGACCATGGTATCATGTCAATCACTAACACTAGATGAGTATCTTGATAACATCAAAAATCACACCATAACAGGGTGTTTATAAATATGGGTTCAGTGCTACGAAGGTGTTATGTTGAGGCCCATGGATCAAGAGTGGAATTTTTCCATCCCGATGAGGGATAGATATACTTTGGGCCCTCTCGGTGATATCACATTGGTTAGCTTGCAAGCAAGTGATTTGATCACTAGAATGTTATATCACAGGACAAGAAAAGAGTACATGTAAATAATGAGATCAAACTAGGTATGAAGATACCGATGATCGAATCTCGGACATGTAATATATCCCGAGACAAAGAGATTAAGATTCTAGCGTAAAAGGTTCTCACGATCACAAAAAAGGCATCATTGAATGTGTGAGAGTCAGTATGGATCTCCAGGTCCCGCTTCTGATTATTGATGTGAGAGGGGTCTCGATCATGTCCACATTATTAGAGAACCGTAGGGTGACACACTTAAGAGACACCAACACCATTTGAAACAAATAGTTTCATGTCAAAAAGATTTACAAAGAAGAGGAATTTATTTCACTAGACACCGGAATTGTTTTGGATGATTTTGCTGAAAGTGTTTCTGCATGTGAAATAAAATACTAGCAAGCGGTTTTGTGTGAATTTTTATCCATTAAATTAATTGACAAAATTCTAAATATATAAATAAAAGGAGTTTTCTTTAAAGAGATATTGCATTAAATTTGGTGGAAGTTTAATGGGATTTTGAGTGGATAAATGAAGGGGCTAATTTGTGAGTGGGAGCTCCACCCACATGAATGGAGGAGGGGAGGGGGCAGCCCCCATGAGCCGGCCACCCCTTGGGGTTCGCCCTCCCTCCTATATAAATCCCCTCTCCCTCTCTCACACTCACACCTCCTCGTGAAGGATCTCTCTCCCCTCTAGTTTAACCCCCATGGTCTCAGACTAGCGAGATACATGTTCCCAGTGGATTTTCAGTAAGAAAGAGTTGTTGCTTTTGCTGCATCGCTGGAGCAAGGAGGCGGAGTTTGATCGGTGGCTTGTACGTGTGTGCGAACACGGATGCGCTGCTGATTTGCGGTGCTGGACTTCTTCTCGATCTTGAGATCGGCAAGCGTTCGTCTACATCATCCACGAGTACAACCTCGCTAAACTTTGTCGGTCTACAAGGGTACTTTATATGTTGATATATATCCACCCGTTGCTTGAATCTAGTAGATAGATCTTGGTACATAGTTGTTCCCATCGGAAGAAATTTTTTGTTTTCTATGTTGCGAACCCTACAGTAGTATCAGAGTCGGATCTGTGCGTAGATGCTTTGCACAGGTAGTACACATATGAGTATGTGGGAGATGTTGAACATGTTATTACTTCTTGGTTGTACTTTGGATATTGGTGGCATACTGGGCTGAAGCGGCCCTGAAAAACTTTACATGTCCTCGCACATGAGACCTGTTCCACGCTTGACATGCAACTAGGTTTGCATAAATGGCTAGCGGGTGTCTGTCTCTCCTACTATAGTAAATATCTAATTTATAAAGAGTTGTCATTAATTTGGTTCCTCGTTGTGGTTCGATATTCGTAGGTAAGAACGGTTCTATCTTCGAAAGCCCTAAGTCACGTAAAACTTGCAATGGATAAATTAGAAGCGTCTAGTTTAGATTGTTGTTGGGCTAGTGTCATGATATGGTAATGTTGTAAGTAAAAGTATAGTCGATACTCTTACAACATACCTAACGTGTAAGTTCCATAGACCTTAGCCTTACACACAAAGGAATGATCAAGATCATACCACGATGCACATGATGATGATCAGGTGCAAGAACCATATCATTTCACTATTCACATATGATGTTTGTTGCATCTCATATTGCTTGTTTGGCATTTTATTAGCATAATAAGATGATCCCTCATTTAGATATAAAGATAAAAATGTGTTCTCCCTTAAGTATGCACCGATTATGTGTCGCCGCTTTGAGACATCATATGATGATCAGGTGTTCTTGGATCCACGATCATATTTCGGGTGTAAGACAGTTTTACACACGCGAATACTAAGGTTCTTACTTGGTGAGCCTAGCATGTATAGACATGGCCTCGGAACATGGACCGAAAGGTTAATAATGAGTCATATGTAGATCTGATGCCCATATAGATGCTCGCCTTTGAAGCTACACTGACTCACGTGATGATCGAACATGGTGTAGTGGATTTGGTTCATGTAATCACCAAAAAGGCACGAGGGACGTCGTTTTTGACTGGGAGTTCAATCTTAATTTAGATTAGTGGAACTCGATCTATCATAAACTTAGTCTAAACTTTACAAATTCTGTTGTAGACGGCACCACCTACTTTTAATTTTAATGTGTTCATGGAGAAAGAGAAACTTACAACGAATGGTAGCAACTTTACCAACTGGGCTATGAATTTGAGGATTCTCCTCTCTGCTGCACAAAAGCAATATGTGCTAGAAGCGCCACTAGGCCCCCACCACTTGATGACGCCCCTGACGAGGAAAAGAATGCCTATCAGACTTGTCAGGAGGACCATAACTTAGTTCATTGCGGTATATTGTATGGTCTAGAGCCAGAACTTTCAAAGTGTTTCGAAAACGGCAATGCCTTTGATACAATGGGTGAATTGAAAATGATTTTCAAGACCCATGCTATTGTAGAGAGTTATAATGCTTTAGAAAAGTTCTTTAGCTGCATGATGGAAGAGAACATCTCTGTTAGTGAGCACGTACTCAGAATGTCTGGGTATGCCGATAAGCTTGTGTCCTCGGGAATATTGATTCCCATTTACTTAGCCATACATTATGTTCTCCAATCTCTGCCACCTAGCTACAAGAGCTTCGTGATAAACAATAACATGCTGGGCATGAATAAGTCTCTCCCCGAGCTTGTGTCAATGCTTAAGACTGTAGAGGTGGAGATCAAGAAGGAACTTCAAGTGTTGATGATCAATAAGAACACCGGTTTCAAGAAAGACGGGAAGGGTAAACAAAAGGTAAAGAAGGGCAGCAAATCGGTTGCCATACCTGAAAATAAATCTCGAGTTGGCCCTAAGTCTGATACCGAGTGCTATTATTGCAAGCAGACTAGCCACTACAAGCTCAACTGCCCCAAGTATTTGGCAGACAAGAAGGGCGGCAAGGCAAATAAAGGTATATACGATATACATTTTATTGATGTGTACTTGACTAGTACTCGTAGTAGCACCTGGGTATTTGATACCGGATCGGTTGCTAATATTTGTAACTCAATTTAGGGGTTGTGAAACAATCACCCGCTAGCAAGGGGCGAGGTTAAGATGCGTGTCGGAAACGGATCAAGCGTTGATGTGATCGCCATCAGAACACTACCTCTCGAATTACCTTCGGGATTAGTTATAAACCTAAATAATTGTTATTTGGTGCCTGCACTAGGCATGAACATTGTATCCGCATAATATTTTATACGTAGTGGTTATTCATTTAAATCTGAAAACTATGGTTGTTCGATTTATATAAATGATATATTTTATGGTCATGCACCTATGATGAATGGTTTATTTCTATTGGATCTCGATAATAGTGTGACACATATTCATAATGTTGTTGCTAAAATGATTAAACTTAATGATGATATATCTGCATATATGTGGCACTGCCGTCTAGGTCATATTGGCGTTAAACGCATGAAGAAGCTCCATTTATATGGACTTTTGAAATCACTTGATTTGGAATCATTTGATATATGTGAGCCATACCTTATGGGCAAGCTGACTAGAATGACGTTTTCCGGTTCAATGGAACGGGCGATAGATTTATTGGAAATCATACACTTTGATGTGTGTGGTCCAATGAGTGTGTCGGCGCGAGGTGGATATTGTTCTTTTGTTACTTTCACGGATGATTTGAGTATATATGGTTATATCTACTTGATGAAACACAAGTTTGAAACCTTTGATGAAACACCGGCATTGTCCCTGGATATTTACCTGACTAGATTTTCAAAGGCTCGAGGAACGATGGAGAAGCTGATGTCTATGTGAGATAGTCCATCTCCCAGTCAGTCGCCTGTAGGTTAAGACATGACGTGGGCTCTTCTCTTGAAGACTTCCTCTAGTGATGAATGTAATCCCCATAATGGAAATAATGTAAGTTTTGCACTCGTTAACTTTTGGACGTTATGCTCATGGCTCACTGTTCATGGGAACGTGAATTGCAGGCATAATGGGGATTCTCGGAACATAAATCCGAGGTTCCACAGACTTGGTATCAGAGCCATCCTGACTTTAGGAGACCTTAGTTAGCATGGATGTTAGACAGGACAACCCCTATTTGTAAAAACACTGACTTTCGAAAACTACTTTCTCAAAAGATTTTCGAAATATTTCCTACCTTATCCTCTCTAACTTAAACTATTTGTAAATGACTTATTCCATATCTCATCTTACTTCAAATGGTCCATTTCCAAAAACAAGTCAGACTTCGACACCATGAAGACGGAGATCCCGAGATGACAAGAAACAGAGACAAGCAAACCAATGGAGCTACCAACGACCGGCACTATAAGATCGCCCTACCAACGGAGTCCTTCATTGTTCCCAAATAGATCAAGTACGACATAGACTACCCCAGAGGCAAGACCGAAGCCAAGACCCTAGTAACATCCGTACTTAGGATAAGTATCCTCAGTGTAGGATTCCCCTTATGGCGTGTAGTCACCCCTTGGTTCCCATGGTACGCCTTGCTTGCTTATCAACCGTTGGTATGATGTTTGGAATGTGTTTCCTGACTGCCTCGGATCTTTGACCCATTTGTCATAACAAACCTATTTGTGCATTCTGACACCAACACCCAAAAACCCCTCACTTGAGACCTCTCCTCAGTAGGATGGCTAATTAATGAAATCTCGAAACTCCCTGCCCTCGCCTAATATTAACACAAAACCCTGTTGGACCTGCTTGTTCCCCAACCATGGTACCCCCTCCCCAATTTTATACCCCACTAGTTCGTCTATTTCCGAACTCTGTAGGCTAACCTCTTAACATTGTTTACTTCAATTACCAGAGAGTTTATCACCATCAAGAAATCTCCTAAAAATGGCCATGAAGCTCGGAGGCCCAAGGAAAGCATGCAACCATTGCGGAGAAGAAGGATATCAAGACAGCCAGTGCTTAGGCAACTTCCCAAACTGTGGAGCACTCCATCCTCCAGCGGACTTCCCTACCCAACTAGTGGCATGTTTCCTCTGTGAAAGGTCAAGCCCATGTTCTGTCACATCCCAAAATTCTCCTAATTTTTGGAATGTGAAATAAATAAATAAGTTTGATTGATTGTTTGACTATGTTGAAAATTCTCAAAGAGAAGAAACTTTTTGAATAGAAAATCCTCTCAACCATGAATTCAAAATCTTATATTCTTTTGTTAAGACCTAAGTAGCCATATAGGCAAAAGGTCATGGATTGATTATGGATTGTAGAATTGGTGTGCAGAATTTCGGAGATTGTTGAAAGGTGCGCTAGGATCGCGGGTCTTCACTCAACCTGCCTGTGTCATTGATGGGACTCATGTTGTATATTTTTCGCTTCTATTGTAATAATGTAAACTCTGGATTATTCGATTCATGTAATAAAGACTTGTGTTTTACATGATATTTCATCGACTGTGAGTGCTAGCTATTGATCCAGGGACTAGCATGTTAATCACAGGGACTTAGGATCTTACTTGATCCGAGGTCACTACAGATGGTATCAGAGCATAAGTTGACTGTAGATCGTGACCCTAGACATGGAAAAACCATAGGACAAATATTTTCTAAGTTATTTTGGAAAACTCTCATACTTCTCATCATCTACCTTTGGGGTTTTAAAATTTCTTAAGTCTCTTCTTTTCAACATTAGAAAATGACCACTACACACTTCAATAAGAAACTTTTCTGAAGATTACCTTTTCAAAGAAGATCATCTCAATGTTTCGATTAAGTTGAGATTGAAGAACTCCATGAAAGATGTTCCAAGACTGAAGCTACGAGATTAAAGACTTCAAAGGCCTTAATTCAATGTTATTAACTAAAGAACTCGAAAGATTGAAGATTATGAAGAACATGAAGACTATCAAGAGCACGAGGACTTTTGGAGACTCGAAGATTCCAAGTGACCTATTAGGAACCAAACCCGAATAAGATTTCGCTAAATATAGATGCGACAAATTGTTTGCTATCTTGTATGGTTTATTACAATAGCTAATGAAAACCTAATTTCTAAAATAAAATTTCTTGTATGGGTTATTCTTCTTCTTACCATACTCCATTCGTTCCTACTCTAAACCTTGGTCAACTCGACGGATGGACCATATCAATAAGGAGGACAAGGAACTCAACTCCACCAAGCGTAAAAGCCATGCCGATGCAAAGAAGTGGATGCTCCAGGTTGAAGAAATAATGAAGGATGCCAACATTGAAGTCAACAGAATGCTTCATTATGCCACCCAATTCCTAAAGGACGACGCTGCAACCTGGTGAGAGATGCAACACACCATTGATATTCATCAAGGGGTGATATCTTAGGAAAAATTTAAAGTGGTTCTACTTCAATCTCGTCTTGTATACCAAAAATCCAAGAAGTTGAAGTCCCGAAACATTTAGCTTGCACGATCTATGGAGAAATAGGGCATATCACCAAGGAGCATCATGATCAGCGCCCCTACTGTGAAGGAAGGCACCCATCAGAAGAATGTCCCACCTCTTAAGTTACATTCTTCCTGTGCGAAGGGACCAATCACAACCCCGCTCAATGCACCTCTACCCGGTGGTACATCAACTGAATCAACAAGTCAGAGACGGAATGCGCCATGACCTCATGAAGCTCCGCGAGGACACGACAAATACAAGGGATGGATTCAAGACTCTAGACACCGCACCCAAAGTCATCACTTTGCAATTCTCGACATATGAAAGGAATGCCCATTTTCCCCAAACTGGCCCAAGGAAACGATCAAGGCTTCCAAATGTTGAGGTAGAGCATGAAGAACCACAAGACGGGATGTTCTTGCCAAAAAGGAGGAAGGATCTAAGCAAAAGTCCTATGCTTCCAGTGTCACAATCCTGGGCATTATGCTGATAATTGTCCAAAACATGTGAATGTAGCTGGAAAGGATAAAAACGACGATGGTAATAGCAATAGAAGACCTCTATTAGGAGAACTATCATATTTTATACTTATTAGATGTTCTTATATTTCTTGTCTATCTTTTCTATAACCTCTTCTTGTTCAAATTTGTAGTTGTCCATTCTTATGATACCTATATGAGAGTTAGCTAAGTAAAAGAACAAATAGTATGACATAAATAAACATCTCATCAAGTTTGGTTAGGTCTGGACTACCATATTTTATCTCTTTAGGAGATCATCGCTATCGTGTTAGCATATTGTTTTTACCAACTTATGTGGTATGACAATATAGGTTGCTTGCTGGTTTGTACTGAATCATATCGTGTGATGCCTTATTTAGGATCTGTTGTTTTGAAACTCTAAAGTTGCTGGAACTTTCGTGTGGTTTTAAAATTATTTTAATGGTGTGAATTGATTGAAATTCGTGGATTACTGCTGCAGTTTTCTGCCTGACCTGTTGTACCACGCGATTTTACATATTTTATTGGTAACTCAGAAAAATCTACAAAAATAGGATCTGGAGAGTAATTACCTGTAGTACATGCATAAAAATTGGCTAAAATTCGTGACGAGTTTAAGTCGGTCAGAAAAATTCGTGAAGTCTGCTGTACCGTTTTGACAGATTTTGTTTATTACTTATATGTTGCTCTATTTTACTCTAGTATTGTTCCCAATGCTTTCAAACTATTTTGTGGTTATATACTACTAAGTTTATACACATGTAATGTTATTATATAGGTGCTTGCTTGTGTGTTGATTTCTTAGGATTGTTTCCTTGTTTGTGACATTGATTGCTTCATATAGTTATGGGTAGGATTATTTTCTTAGTCGTTTCTTTCCTATAGAATCTATCCTTTCCTATCTTGAACCCTTGGAGATATAATGATGTGTTAAGTGGAAGGTTTGACAACACAATGCATTTAGGAAGGGAATGCTCCACCTAATAGAAAAAAAGGATGTGGAAGTATGAAGTGTTGCACATGATGTTGTAGTAGATTACCCAACCTGAAAGTTGAAGTATCGATAGCTTAGTTTTAGTAGTAGCTTTGTTCATTGAATACATGGGAGTATACATAGAGCATTAGTTCGTGCCCAAGGAGACATTCTTCAAGGGAAGTAAGAATGCCCGAGTGATAGAAAAACGTGATTCACCTATCCTCATACAGGGTAATGATTTGGGTGCAGGATGGATTGATCACCATTCCTACTACTCTTATTATTTGCTCTTGTACTGTTGGCTTTGCGAATCTTGAGTTCCCTTTTCAACCTTAGCAGAGAGTCGACGTTGAGCCTAAACCCTAGAATGGTATATTGTTACACCCTTCTAAAAGCATCCATTGCTAAGCATATGATGTACGGTAAGGATGAATCCCAACCGTGAATTATGGGCACCGTGAAGTAAACATTCCCTATTTGCCCACCATGAGAGTTTTGCTAGTTTAGGAAGTGCTTTCTCGGAAACTATCAATCATGATGTTTAGAATGTGCTAGAGACATTGTGCCAATAAAAGTCTAAAGGAGAACCAATCTGAGCTATGTGAATCCTCGAGAAGTGACCTAGTCAATTTTCTTTTAAGGGTGGTAGCATCCTAATGGATACCGAACTTTTCTTTCTTTCTAGCCTTCCCAAATCTCGGGACGAGATTTCTTTTAAGGGTGGTAGTCTGTCACATCCCAAAATTCTCCTAATTTTTGGAATGTGAAATAAATAAATAAGTTTGATTGATTGTTTGACTATGTTGAAAATTCTCAAAGAGAAGAAACTTTTTGAATAGAAAATCCTCTCAACCATGAATTCAAAATCTTATATTCTTTTGTTAAGACCTAAGTAGCCATATAGGCAAAAGGGCATGGATTGATTATGGATTGTAGAATTGGTGTGCAGAATTTCGGAGATTGTTGAAAGGTGCGCTAGGATCGCGGGTCTTCACTCAACCTGCCTGTGGCATTGATGGGACTCATGTTGTATATTTTTCGCTTCTGTTGTAATAATGTAAACTCTGGATTATTCGATTCATGTAATAAATACTTGTGTTTTACATGATATTTCATCGACTGTGAGTGCTAGCTATTGATCCAGGGACTAACATGTTAATCACAGGGACTTAGGATCTTACTTGATCCGAGGTCACTACATGTTCCAGCCGATTGCCCCTTATACCTCCTAATTAGCATGGCTCATCAACTTCCGTGTATAAGAGTTGGGAAGTTATCAAAAACAGGATGCCCCAAGAAAGGTACATGTTTATCGTGTGACCAACCATGTCATTACAGCCGAGAGTTCCCCCAACATGCGTTAGACAATGCCCCTGCAAAGGTGAAGCCCAAAGTATACAATGCCCCTAGGAAGATCTGGAAAAAATCCCAAGGAGATCTTCAGATTGAACAACTTGTTTGCTTCAACTGCGACCAACTGGGTGATTTCATCAGAGCATGCCCTCAACCGAGAAGAAACCATCTTACTCTACATATCTATCAAGAGAAAGCAGCCCTCTCTAACAGCCTGATCATCTCCCTCAGCACTTCCCTACTAGGTGCTACATCCCGGTGCAGCAGAGAGCTGTTTGGCAAAATCAGGGACACAACTTGGAATTAACCAGGAGGCCAGGACCATTTACTCGCCTCGACATGATTAAAGACCATAGGCGCCAAGCTCTTAGCATCCTAGAAGGAGTTCATCTGGCTCCCAACAACCCTGCAAATCAAGCCCCTAAAAACCACGATGAAGACAAGGAAAGATCCTCCAAGTAGTCAACATACTACTAAAGACTAACCCACCTAGCCTGCGGTAGAGCTATGTATCATCCAAAAACCTATTTTGTAAAAATCGAAGTGCCCCGGCGCCCTAAGGCATAGACCTATTTGTAATGCCTTAAGTACCGTTAGTGTTATCTGGCGCGGACATGTTAAATTTCTATATGAACCTTATGTGATGATATGCAAGCCTGATGCCTTTCTCTGCGTGTTTTACCCATGACATTACATCAGACCCAACCCGGAATGACCCTACCCCCATAAAACCGCAGTCCTAGACCTTCAAATGAAAACCTGCAACCTCCCCACAAGATACATCGTTAACTAGATAAGACGCCCCGCAAGAAGCCGTATGCACAATATCGACAGAAGATAACCATTTCTGGACAAAAATTGCAAAGCTCCTCCAGCAGCAACTGCAACCCCAATTAAGAATGTCTGCTACTTCACCAAACCCTTGTAGTCTCTCTCTAAGGGGGGAAACTCTGCATCTTTCCTGCAAAACCATAATAACCCCGAGAAAGTCGACCCATAGTCATCGCTAAGAGCTGGCCCTCCCTTAAACCAACAGCATGGACTACACGAGAGGACAACAATCAACACTTCTTCAGAATCAGAAGATACTCTAGGAAAGTTCTCCATCGCAAGTTCGACCATCTAACCAACACTCCCAACATCTCAATACCTAGGAGGCCGAAGAGCTAACTCAGCTATGAAGATCGAAGAAGGCTCAACCCGTCGTTTTCCTAAAGAAGAAAGGACCCAGTCGATGCTAAACCTACCTAGCATCATCCTAAGGGGAAAATACTGCTTATTTTTTATTATATTAAACTAAAACGCTAAACCGAAGCAACTAGAATCTAACGCGTAGACAACCAAGCCTGTTTGTTGTAACATCTTTATCATCTAAATATTCCACTTCTGAAATTTGTTAAGCCAATGTTCGTACCGAACCCTACTTCTCCCAAATCTCGGGACGATATTATTTTAACGGGAAAGGTCTGTAGCATCCCAATTTCAACAACCCTGATTTATTGTCAAAAAGGCAAACATCAGGGGGAACAAAAACTTTTTATTGCTAAGTGTTGAATGGTTGCTTACTTGATATCTTGTGTGCATGCAACTGGTTGTGTATTAGATGATATACCCCTAACGTCAACACTAGTTGACAGGCGACACCACCAATAAGGGTTGTTGCTCACGTTGGTCGAGAGAACACTCCGTCGAAACAAAGATGAAGGCGGAGGTCTCAAAAGGTAAGGACACCTCTTACTTACATGGAAGGAGTGAAATTGCATTGATCCATCATTCAACATACAAAGCGAATGATAAGAGTAGTGGTATGGTCTCGACTCCATCCCGCACTCAAAGCATTACTCTATGCATGAATAGAATAATTATGCAACCAACTCTCGGAATTCAGACTGAAGATCTTGACAAGCGATGTTCGCAAACAAAGGAGCGGTGCAGGATCTTCATCAGATCTGATGTAGATGAGGTTGTCGCGTTGAAAAACACCGAAAGATAAAAATGAATTTTTTAGTGAATTTTCGGTCCACTGGAAGGTACTACAGAGGAAGATTATTCAGATAGCATGAAGACCATATGTCAAAGCACCGTTACAAGAGCATGGAAGCGAAACCCTGAAGGTATGATGGAAAACCAACCACGAGAATTCTTGGACTCGTAGAAAAGATAAGAGAGCAGATTCAAAACACGTAGAGGTAAGAGGAGAATAGCTTAGGGGTAAGGAGTAAAAGCAGACCTAATCAGATCTATTAAAACGATTTTTCCAAAATAGTTATGAAACTCTACATCGGCTGTTAGCTAGGTTATCCTACAGGATGGACCAGTGGGTTATCGACCCTATGCAAGTTTTAGTGATTCCCGCCAAACCCGCATAGAAACTATTCAAAGGTGCCCACAAGGCACTTCTGTGCGGGTGGAAAACAAAGTAATAGAATTACACAATAGTGCATGATGGAACCCACAGAACATATATATACAACAGTGACTCAAAGAGTCAAGAATACAGGTATACAGTATAAAGATGCAAACCACTTTGAAAATGATACAATATCCGAGTACGGACAAGATGCAAATTGGGCTAAGAGCCCTAAAGAATAACCAATTACGTCCATAACCCTGCCCAGGCCAAGCCGGAAGGGTAACCTTGCTAACGACGTTGATCTCAAACCTACTACAACAAAAGGGGTACCGACAAAGGGCAAAGGAAAAAGAGAGCAGTCAGTACTGAGGCCAGTACACGGCGAGGCTTCCAATTCAGCTGTCCTAGCCAACATAGGTATGGTGGACTGAAGAGGTTGCGCATCATGCACTAAACAAACTATAGAGACTCAATACAACTTTTGGCTATCAGAGAGGGATAAGAAAGACCCATTCAGATTCATCCTGATACTAACACCAATCATACCCATCCTAGTGGTTCCCCCTTGAGACCAAACGAGCAAGTCGTACCGAGGAAACTCACACAATTGGAAATTTTATTCATTCCATTATAGTTGTAGCACTTACTAGTCATATATAGATAGCATGAGTCATCCTGATATGATAAGCAATGGGCAGTTTTAGTTAACCATTATATTGTAGTAGCAATACTTACTAGTCAAGTACAAATAGCATGAGACATCCCAAACCTAGCAGTTGTTGGCGCTTTTATTTATTCATTCCGTTGTAGTGAATGTGATTACTAGACATGTCAAAGTCAAATTTATAGCATACTTTAGTTATACTTGTCTATGATCGAGATACTATGCTCCAAGTCGTCCATAACCGCGGACACGGCTTTCAGAAATATTTACCCTGCAGGGGGCACAAATAGAAACACACGCACGATCAACGTCGGAAAAACCAAATGAAAACCCAACGAGGCATCACGACAAATCAATCACAAGATTCATATAATATTTCAGGGGCCACCCAGCTAAGCTACCCGTTAAGAAGTTGGCCGGCTCCATGACGGACCCAGAGGTTTGCGAGAATGGTTGTAAACGACTCGGAACCCAAAAGTGTGACTAGTCTTATCGATACCACAAAATTGTGTCGCGGTCCAAAATCGTACAGTAGTAAATGCTCCTCGAGCAAAAATAGTAAATGAGCAGTAAATCATGACATAAGTACAAGATAGTAATAACGCCCCAAACTAGTTTGTGGCCCCAAGAAATAAGATATGACTCAAGCTCTTGCTAAGGGGATTCATGGTCCCACATGTGGATAGTGCAATAGTTAAGGAACTGGTATCAAGTACTCGGGGTCCTACGGGAGACCAGTGAGCGGTTAAAAACCAAATCACCTCTATTGCCCATCGGTGCCTCTCGGTTAGTTATAACTATTCCTAGCATTATAATATCAAGTCGTAATTTAAGGCATGATCATCTCCAACATAAAGTGTATTGCAACATTCCAACAAATGTGGAACACCAATGGCACGAAGCAACACCTATGCAAGCAAATACACCTCGCAGGGCCAACTATCTACCAAACAAAAGGGAATAGGATGTGTACATGGCAATATAGGCTGCAAGGGATATAAAGTTGTATGGATTCTAGAGCATCACAACATAGATATCAATAGATCAACAGGAGGAAGTAAAGAATAGAAATGCAAAATAGGTAGAAAGGGGGAGAATGCTCGCTTGAAAACATTGTCGAAGATTTATCCAAAGATCGAGTCGACACTCGCATCAACTCATTGGCCTAATCCGTGAAGACGCAAAGCACTAGAAGAAACACCGAATGCACTATTTAATAGTACGACAAAAGATCAGCATGATGCATGAATGATGCATGACATGGCAATGATATAATGCAATTAGCCAATATTAAGCGTAACCAGGGTCCCGACATTTAATTAGATGCTTTATGTTATTTAGATACCCCGCAATTTAAATGTTGCCTTAAGAAGGCAAAACATGGCATCGGTTCGCTACACAAATTTAAATGGAGCCAATATAATACTAGATTTACTCACATATTGTCTCCATATTTAATTATAAGGTGAATCGGCTAAAAGCCCCCATACCACATGATATGTATGTAAGCATGACAATTTAATATGCAACAAGTACATAGATGGCAATTATAAAAATATGGGTCGGATAGAGGTCACACGTGGGTATCGGCGATCTTGGGGTTTCGAGGTTCGATGGGGTCTGGGATTCGCCTCCAGGAACGGGTCTTGGGGTTAGAATCTTCAAGTACAGAAGGCGATCTTGATGTTCTTGGCATCTTTAGGTTGGGGACCTCGGCGAAAACAAGGGTTTGCAAGCACGATGACGAAGATCTTGACGGATGGATGCCATAACGAGGCGAACTTGTCTCATGAGCCAAGGTACACAAAAACAACACCTCGCCATCGGGCACAGGTAGATTGCAGCAGGGTTCGGTGAGGAGGCGAGGTGGTGCGATGACCTCGGGTCGAGCTGGGCGTTGCAGTACCCGGGACGGGTCAGAGGAGATGTGACCGGCACCTATCGAAGAGAAGTACTCCACGCCACTGCTTGCCACAAGGAAGGTGCAGGGCAACAAGGAGAGAAGCACCGGGCAGGGGAAGATAGGAGAGGGAAATGGGGGTCATGGTACCAAGGCCAAAGCGATGGAAATGCTTGGCAGGGGCGGCAAGGCGACACAGCGGCGTGCCTAATAGGGGCGCCCGGTGACGGATGAGGAGCCTAGCGATAAGGAAGCCTCGATGGGGCCGCACGGGGTCGGAGAAGCAGGGACGGCAACTCGGCGAGGAGGCGTGCGGCAGGGAGGTGCTTATCCGGGAGAAGCGAAAAAGGTGAGGAGGGTCACGGCAGGTGGTGGCCTGGCTGCGCTCAGGCAAGCTTGGCGGCTGGCGGAGGAGCGGGACAGAGAGAGGAAGGAGAGGAGGAGCAGGGTCAGGCAGTCTCGGTTCCAGGAGTTGGTGGCGATGCGAGCGACGTGGGGCTAGTGCGGCGCTGGGCTACAAGCATGGGCGCTGGGCGAGGAAGGTTTTTCCAAGATAGCTAGGCCAATGACCAAATTGCTAAGAAATAATACACCATTCATATGGGATGAGAAGTGCAAAGCAAGATTTCAGGAGTTGAAAACCAGATTAACTACCGCACCAGTTTTAGCAGTTCCCGAAACAGGAAAGGATTACACAATATATTGTGATGCATCCAAGTAAGGATTAGGATGTGTGCTTATGGAAGACCATAAGGTAATTGCTTATGGATCTAGACAACTGAAACCATATGAAATTAACTATCCAACTTATGATTTGGAATTAGCAGGAGTAGTCTTTGTTTTAAAAGGTTGGAGACATTTTCTCTATGGGGCAAGGTGTGAGCTATACACTGACCACAAAAGTCTCAAATAATTATTCACTCAAAAGTGTTGGTTAGAGATAATCAGGGATTATGATCTAACAATCAATTATACTACTGGAAAAGCCAATGTTGTAGCAGATGCTTTAAGCTGGAAGAGTATAGATACTCAACCCATCAATAGAGAACTGCCAAAAGAGCTGCAAATGGATTTAGAAATACAATTCATAAGTACAGACGTTCTTGGAGGATTAGATACGATGAGAGTAGTTGAGGAGTAGAGTAGTGATCTTAGGAATGAGATTTTTAGACATCAAGATGAAGATCCTTTTATTGGGGAAGAACTTCGAAGAATCTCTCAGGGTCAAACATCAGCTTTTCACCTAGGAGATTATGGATCTTTATGGTTTCAAAAACATCTCTGTGTACCATATGTATCAGAAATTCGAGAGGTGATACTCCGAGAAGCACACGAAACACCATACTCTATACATCCAGGAAGTACCAAGATGTACATGGATTTGAAGGAATTGTTCTGGTGGAATAACATGAAGAGGGACAGTGCAAAATACGTGTCTATATTCCATACATTCCAAAGGGTAAAAGCTGAACATCAAAGTCCAGCAGGACCATTACAACCTTGGGAAATTCCATAATGGAAGTTGAAAGAAACTGGTATGGATTTCATCACAGGATTATCCATGACACTGATGCAGAAGGATATGATATGGGTGATTGTGGACAGATTCACAAAAAGTGCACATTTTATTCCGATAAACCAAAAGGATAATGCTGAGAAGTTAGTTGAAATCTATGTCATGGAGATAGTGAGTAAGCACGGAGTACCGAAGAATATTGTATCAGATAGAGGATATTTGTTTACTTCAGCATATTGGAAACAATTACATGAAGCATTTGGCTCAAAGTTGGATTTTAGTACAGCCTATCATCAAGAAACTGGAGGCCAGATAGAAAAAACTAATAAAATCTTGGACGACATGCTTGTAGCTTGTGCATTCGATTTTGGAGGTTTGTGGGAAGATCATCTACCATTGGCAGAATTTTCCTACAACAATAGCTATCATAGTAGTCTTAAGGCTGCACCATACCAATTACTTTATGGGAGAAAGTGTAGATCTCCAATATGTTGGTATGAACCCGGTAGTAGCAAGTAATTTGCACCAGACTATATCAAAGAGAAGCAAGATATCATCGATATTATTATAGATCAATTGAAGATAGCTCAAAGTCGACAAAAAAGTTATGCGGATCAAAGTCAAAGATCATGGCATCCAGAAGTGGGGGATATGGTATATCTCAAGGTAACCCGAAAGAAGGGAGTTAAGAAATTCAGAGTCAAAGGGAAACTAAGTCCAAGATATACCGGACCATTCAAGATACTAAGTCAGAATAGAACAATAGCTTATGCTCCAGAGTTACAAAAAAGACTAGCTCAAGTTCATAATGTTTTCCACGTGTCACAACTTCGGAAGTGTCTTAAGTTTCACGATGATGCAATCACACATCAATAGATTGAGTTACAAGAAGATTTGACCTATGTTGATAAACCCTGCAAAATTCTGGAAGAAAACTGGAACAGGTTGAGAAACAGGGAAATCAAATACTGCAAAGTACAATGGAGACATCACCCTGAGCGAGAAGCCACATGGGAAAAGAAGATGATCTAAGAGAAGCATACCCAGAACTATTCAGGTACTCATAAACAAACTTCGGGACGAAGTTTAATTTAAGGGGGAAGTCTGTAACACCCCAGCATTTAGGAATCAATGAAGGGTAGAAATAGGAATTTGAGCATATGCATGTATTCATCTATAAAATCAGGGTAAATATTTCGCTAAATAAAAACCTAAAGAGATCAAACTTTCTTTCACTATTCAGAGGTAGGATTAGCTCTTTATAGTGATTGCTATAAATTTTGACATGACCTTTAGGAATTAATGAGTTTTGGGGGAAATAATTTGAAATTTAAATCATTTGGAAAATATTTGAAAATTACAAGTTAGTTATATTAAATTGTTTTCCAAAATAATTTAGTACTATTGTTTGGTTATTAAAAGATATATTAAACAATAATAATAATCTAATCAAGGAAAGCAAAATAAGAAATGAATTCTTATTCTTTATTTCATAACAATATGACAAAGTGAGATAAATATATTAAATAAAATATTATAAGAAATAAAGTACAATGAAATGAAACTTTATTAAATTATAAGAATATTTATTACAAGATTCTTTACAAAAGAATAAAAACAATATTACAACAAAAACCTAGACTACATATCTACTCCTATACTAAATCTTGTACCTGCAAAACACAAAGAAAATAAAAGAGAAACAAAGATATTATTTTTGTTAGTTTTACTCTCAGTAGAAAACAGTGAAGTGCACTGATCTTATTTACATCATTGAGTAAATAAAAAAGGGGCAGTTTTCACCAATATGTAATATCTATTATTTTATATCACACAACCCTTAGAACGACATCATCAGCCAAAGTAAAGGGGAAAGTTTCATCATATCAGTAGATAATAAAAGGTTTAAAATGAAAATAGTTCACTTGATCTGATCCAAATGAGCCAAATAGTAAAGCATCTTACTCTACTAACTACATGCTATGTGATGTCGACATAGCAGCAGCAGCCCAAGCAGTCAAAAGGAAACACTCTGTCGAAGCACAACTTCTAGTGATCTCATTCTATCACCACATTCTCAAGAACACAGCCAAGAACACACTGAGCCTGCCAAATTCCCAAAAAATTCACCAGAAAATATACACCACAAATCATCAAATCATCCACAAAATGGTGACATAAGGAGGGGTGGTGCAGGAGGATAGCAAGGCCAAGTACAATATCACAAGAGTAAGGAGGATCAAGGTTGTAGCAGATCACAGGAGCAAGGAGGATCAGGATCAATACCAGGGGGTGCAGCGAAACATTCTGGAAGTGATCAAGCTAGCAAGACCAAGCAAGCAACATCAACCAGCACAACAACATCACTAACAATCATGTTGTGTGGTGAGTCCATACAAACCATCACATGATAAATTTTATCTAAATTATCCAATCATGTGTTGTTTCATATGAAACCTCCTCAGAAAAACACCCAAGTGGGGTGTATCCAGCATAGAAGGAATTAAGCAAAGCCAACAATTAAATCTTTGAAAACCACACCAAGATCTCAGCATGTGCATCACTGATTTTGGATAACAAACCATATTTCTACATCCAAATATACCAGCAGCCTGAAATAAAGGTTTCTGGGCACATCTTTTGAATAGTAGCACCTACGAAATCAATACATCTTAAGGATCTATATGAAATAGTAAGGATGTCAAATCATTTTCTTAAGAGCTATAAGAATCATTTTTATACAACAATCTATTTGATAAGAAATTCAAGAAAACAAGCTATATAAATTACTTTCTTACTCAATCATTTTCCTGGAACAAATAATCAGGAATCAAAATTACCTTTAAGCATTCTATCATGATCACAGAATCATAGGAGTATAACATCAACTCCAGTCTGAACATACAAACCCATGACAGTGTATAAAGGTTCAGTTAACAACTACTGACAGAGCCACTATAAATACTAAGAACACTAAAAAGTAGTGACATCCACACTACTAGGATCAATAAGCAACCATCTCAGAATATAATATTATCAAGGGATGAACCCTAACACAGAGAGATGAACCCTAGAACAAGGGGTAGTCCCAATTAGGGTTCATAGGCTACAAGCACACTAGAGCTAATAGGGTAGGGCAGAGAACAAGAGGGGGAGAGAGAGAGAGAAACTCACCTGAAGGCCTCGCTGAAGTTTTGAAGAGGAAGCAAAACGGCCGACGAGCGCACACGGCGACACGGGGAGCACCAGAGGGCGTTGTGACCCGCGCAAGCTGCAAGCACGGCGGCCACAGCCACACAAGCGTCCTTAGCAGCAGCACAAAGCCACCAGGGTCATGACACAGCACCACCAGGAGTGATGGAGAACATATCGCCTGCGATCACCAAACCCTAGGGTTCGGGGTGGAGCTAGACTGGCGGGGAGAGAAGCCTATAAACAAATCGAGAGGACCAATTGGTGGAGCGGTGTTGACTACATTGTCATGCACCACGCTGGCGGCCGGAGAGGCCCAGGGAGGCCAGAATCGCGCAGCAGCGACATCGATAGCACCACGCCACAGCGGGGGCGAGAGAGAAGGGAGAATGCGTGGGAGCGAGGAAGAGAACGAGTGAACTAGGCCGATACGGGCCAGTACCACTCGATATGAGTGGGTATGACCAACCCAGGTGGGTCGGGTCAGGGTTGGGCCAGCCCAATGGGCTAGGTCCGGATTTCTAAATATAACGTCTAAATAATTTTGCAACAGACCAAAATACCCCTAGGACTTAAAAGTCCTAACAAATAAAATAAAAATCCTAAAAATACAAATAAGATATCTATAAGTTCACAAAATATAAGCTACCAAATAAAATTAAGGAAATTATTTTTAGTAGAATAAACTAAACTTAAATATTTTTATAATATATATCCCTTAAGGGAATTTTATAAAAATAATAAAATACTTAAAAATAAATAAAATTATTTTTATCATACTAAATGAGTAAAATATTTTATAAAAAGTACTAAATTACTATTTGGATTAGTAAAAATAAAAAAACATAGAAATATAAATGAATATTCCAAAAAATAATATTAAGAAAATAATAATAAGAATTAAAATTAAATAAAAATGTATTTAAGATCTTAGATTATTATATTATATCATAAAATATTAGATATAATATTTATAAATTTTTAGGAATTAACTATTAACAATTTCTTTTTAATAAAAGAATATCAGAATTTAATAAGGTGGATAAAACACACAAAGAAGAAATAATAAATGATGCATTGCATTACTTTGCATATTCATTATTGCTTCTTTAAATATTGTCCTTACCGGGCAATAATGGTGCTTTGTAGAAATAGAAGCTCAAGGTCGAGTGCAAGCATCCGACTTCACTACCTTAAAATCACAAGTCAAGTTCATCACTTTCTCATGCCCTTTGATGAGTGTTTATCAAAGTAATTGAAATTTTTTGTGTTATAATAAATGTTCTAAAGAAATAAAATATTATTTTCCCAAATCAATAATATGGAATTACCATCCTAAGTGGTGGTAAAGATAAGGTGAGCAATGGAACTTAGATTTCCAGTTGTAATGATATTAATCACATAGGAATTAATAACCCTTGACATCAGTGTTTCTAGCGCCGTATATTACGTGTTAACCATGAGATTTGTAATGGGATGGAGAAGTCAGTTGGATCATCTTCCTTTCATATGTAGGCAAGACGACCTTAATGTGACACTATGATTCCTTGTGCGGATCCAGCATATGGGTGGGCACCCTTAGGCCCCACGATTTTGGTGTCTAAATTATCTGTGAGCGGCTGCCGGAGGTATAGTCAGACCTTTATGGAGCTAGCTAGGGGCATAACCGGCTCATAGAGTCCTCAATAATTCATTAGGGTTGTAACTTTCCCTAAAGGGGGCTTAATGGAGATGTAGCTTGGCCCAAAGGATCATGTAGCAATATGGGGTCGCGGAGAGGAATAGTGATTGGCGTGGATCACCTACTCGGCCCCACATCATGGAATTGTGGACGGGAAAGTACGCCTTGTTGTGCAACAAGGAGTTGATATCTCATGGTTAAAGCAACACACCTCTGTAGAGTGTAAGAACTATACCTTGTTACAACCTGTTCTCAGAAGGAACTGCGAACGTGGCAGGAAAGGAACTCCATGAAATTCTAGTAAACCTATGAAGGCTGATGGGCATAGTTTTTTGGAAATAAAATCAATCTTTAAAGTAATGTTTACGAAAACTGCACAGTTCCAAGGACTAATAGTCCGAGGTGGTAGATAGAGAATCAAACTTCCCACCTTGCATATAATGAACTTTCTGAGTAACGATGTTACTCACTCTTTCCTTTGATCCCCTACTTAAACTCCGAGGAGCCAGAAGACACTCCGATGTACGCAGCTGAAGGACAAGAGGATGTCTACTACGAGGAACCAGACCTGTCCGGAGGAGTGGAAGGGGTAGACTATGAGATATGCTATGGAGTGGAGGGCAATGAGTCCGAGTAGTTGCCTTGGTTATTAGTAAACCAATTGAGCCGAGCAGCATAAACTTTTTATGATAAGTTGTTGAATTCAATTTGGAGTATGAGTTTGAATCACTTGAAGTTCTGGACTTCTAGTAATGTAATAATAATGAAGTGTGTATGTTTGTAATATGGACCCACAATGTTTCTGTTGTACCACTCTGAGGGATCTGATATTTTACGGAATGGTGTTTTGTGGATGCCATTGCAAGGTGATATTTTACGGAATGGTGTTTTGTGGACCCACATGCAGTGGTATGCTGGATCACTGCAGCTGGCGATTGCATTGCAACAGTCGTCGACGTCGCCTTTGCAAGGAAGCGCGAAAACATGGTAGCAGTTGCCACTAGAGAACTAATCGGTGGCGGGGGAGTCTTCCCCTCTGGCGTCTTTTCCACAAACGTGTATTCCACTACCGGAGTTTCCTTCATGGGCTCGTCTTCTTCCTCTAGCAACATCTTGCCTCTGGGAGGACTGGCGACCCTGGTGTCCTTGGCGACTCCCTCACTCTCCACGATGGGGTCGCTCTTCTTCTTCGCGCCAGGGGCAGTCGCCTTGGACTTATCACCCTTCCTCTTCTTGGAGTCATCACCCTCGAGGTTGGTATGACTCGCGGGCACCTTCGCAATGATGGCCCGCTTCACCTTCTTCACACCACCCCTTAAAATGTACACCAATGAGTGACTTGAAAATTCTGCAGCAAACGATGCAAGTCAATGCATTTGGAGAAAATAAATGAAACCTACTTGGCGATTGCGATGGCACATAGCCCGGTGTTGATGTGCGCCGGTTTTTCCATCTCCGACCGAATCGGACGAGACAATCGCACCTCGAGCAGGCCTACCTATCACCAAGGCTTTGCGAGTGCTGGAGTAGTGGTGGCTGGCTTATATGGGGTCGGGGCCCGCTTCGAGCACTCTTACCTAATGATCTCGATGTCACTATCATACTCCTCGAGACTGTGGTTGGCGTCGGCCTCACGGTTCTTCTGGTCACGTGTCTTCCGGCTCGTCGAGGCTGGTCCTGGGTCCTCCTCGACTTCTTCTTCCTCCTCCTCCTCTTCGAAGGTATCACCCTCCTTGTCGTCCAAGAGATCCTTAGGCACCTCCTCGTTGAGCGGAGGCAGCCAATGCTCCAAGACCAAGAAAGTATGAAATCCAGACGAATAGGCGACTCGATTAAAATGACTTAGAGATGCGACCGCAAAGAAGAACTTCCCGTGGGAGTTGTCCTCTTGTTTGGCCTAAATGGAGTGAGCCCCTGATGGAGATCGGTGAGGGGCACATCCATAATCTTCTTCAAGGACGCAATGTAATCGTCTGTGGCCCACTTTTCCTGGCTCATCTGGGTGTAGTTGGACGGGCCGGTGTACTCATACATCCAATGGGATCGGGTTGCGAGCAGCACCAGCCGCCGCCTGAGCCAGCAGTTGAAAAGGTTGATCGTCTTCAACCCTTCGTCTTCAATCTCGGTCATCCGAGCGCACATATCCGCCGTGACCACTCTCTATGACTAGGGGAGCTTCTTCACCGACAAGAGCTACAGATTGCTCTGTTCCATGGTATATGTCGAGATTGCCACCTCTCTGGCTAGGGTGGTCTCTTTGGCGTAGAACCAAAACTTCTTCCACTCGTTGGCCGCCTTCTTCGGCAACATCAGCTTGAAAAACTTTGAGCCGGGCTTCAGTTGGAAGGTGAGACCGCTTGCGGCCAACAAAGGCCCTTCTTTACCCTCGCGACTGGCTTGGTGGTGGAATAGCTCTTGCCAGAGTGGTAAGTATGGGAGGCACCCAAGGTAGCATTCGTAGAAGGCAACAAAAACCGCCAATTGCTCGACATTATGCGGCCCTAAGTCGGAGGGCTTGATTTGGTAAAAATGGAGAAACCTCCTAAAATAGGCAGAGGTAGGGAATCCTAGGCCACTCTCTAGGTGGCTAACGAAGGATATGAACTACCTTGATCGAGGTTTCGTATCGCTCTCGCCCGTTGGCGGAGCTTTCCAGTTCCCCTTAATCAGGATGCCCGCCTCCTGGAAAGATTGGAGTAGCGCGTTGGTGCATTTGGATTTGGACCATGCGGGCGTGATGGACGTGGACTCGCAGGATCTAAAATCTTGGATCGAGAGTAGACGTAGGCGGACAAAGCAAGGAAGAATGAGGGGGAGCAGGTGAGATCTGCACATCTCTCTGATGCTTGCCTTATATAGAGGCGCCACCTAGTAATCATAGGATTAGCCATTGCTTCGCGTAATTCTGCCAAAGTTACCATTAGAAATTAACTAATGGCTAGTTTGGCCACGCTGACGGTCCAACTTTGAACAAATTGGTCAGTTGCTCATGTCACTCGCTCTCTTCACTTGCTCCATCCAATCACTTCATTGAGGCGACTCAAAAATCGATTAACCCTCCATAGCTGTGATTTATATATAGAGACTTCTCCCTTCATTGGACGACTTGGTCACCAATTCGACAGGACATCCACTCGGACTCGCCTACTCTGACTGCCAAGCAAACACCTCCCTCGTACCCATGATGCACTCGTGGACTACTCATGGGGATATGCCAATCAGGGTATCCTGAGAGGTTGGAAACGGTTGGCCCAAGACTGTTTTGAGTGGGCCTGGGAGAATGGAGACTTGAAGGATACTTCGGTGAAGCCCAGGCGACTAGAAGCAGAAGGCCTAGAAGCATAGTTAGGCCCAGTCGGATTATGTCAAACCTTCGAAACCCTTACTGATTAGGTTGTAATCCTATAAACCCTAGCGAGGTGACCCTATATAAATTTCCCTAGGGTACCCATTGTACTCACGAGCTATTAGCTACACCCTCCAAGCGACTCGTTGCCTACTCGCCGATCTTGCCCACCTTGTAATCCACTCACAATAAATACAATCAAGCAGGAAGTAGGTCTTTACCCTATGGGGGCGAACCAGGGTAAATCCCTGTGTCTTGCCTCAATCTTGATCTATAGATGGCAACTCGCTATTGCCCCGGATCTACTCAATCGCTAGCCCTGGAAGCGACTGCTCTGGCCATTCCCACGACAATTAGGAACTTGTCGCAGCTTTGCTCTACCATCATACCGCCTTTAAATCCTCCTCTTCGCTGCTCTCGCACTGCCTCCTCTTTGATCGGAGTTTCTTCTCCCTCTTTATTTTTTAATAGAAAAGGGGAATACATATTATTTGTACCTTCTTTTTAGAAAATAAAGTATTGTCACTTGGAAAATTTAAAATGTTTCTTTTTTTTGTTTTTAATGGCTTCGATTGATTTCCGAATATTTCCAAATTTTTCGACATGCAAATTCTTGGATATGAGATCATCATAAAGTAAGATGTAGATATGGCCATGACTTTGGTCGTTTGGTTTGAAATCCAAAAATGTTCATACTCATTGACAACTAAACTTAAATTTGTTTAGATTTTACCACTTACTTGGATGGTGGGAGGAAAATTTACACCAAGGACATAAAAATGGAAAATTACATAGAGGTCCATACATTTAGCACAAAGGATCCTAAAATAATTAATCAAGGAAAACATTCGGGTTCGGCAACTTCTTGAGAGAGCAGCTGATCGATCCGTAGTCTTCATACTACTTATTTAATTGTTTTCAAAATATGGCCAGATTTTTGGCATGCAAATTCTTGGGTATATGGGATCATCAACATAAAGTATGATGTAGATATGTCCATGACCTTGGTCGTTCGGCTTGAAATCCAAAAAAAATCATACACATTAACAACTAAACTTAAATTACTTTAGATTTTATCACTTACTTTTACATTAAAATTTTACATGATTGGTGGGAGTAGATTTTACACCAAGGACATAAAAAGGTAAAATTACATCGAGGTCCATACATTTAGCACAAAGGACCCTAAAATACTTAAGTAAGGAAAACAGACGAGTTTGGCATCTTCTCGGGAGATCATCTGACTGAGCCATACTCTTCATACTAATTCCTCTTTGATTGTTTTCAAATTATGGCCAGATTTTTTGGCATGCAAATTCTTAGATATGGGATCATCAACTTAAAGTATGATGTAGATATGGCGATGACCTTGGTCATTTTTCTTGAAATCCAAAAATGTTCATACTCATTGACAACTAAGATTAAATTCGTTTAGATTTTACCAATTACTTTTAGGATAAAATTTTACATCAGCGATGGGAGTACATTTTACACCAAGAACCTAAAAAAATAAATTATATCGAGGTCCATTCACTTAGCACAAAGGACCCTAAAATAATTAAGCAAGGAAAACAATTGGGTTCATCTCCTTCTCGAGAGAGCAGCTGATCAAGCCATACTCTTCATACTACTTCCACTTTAATTATTTTCAAAATATGGTCAGATTTGTCGGCATGCAAATTCTTGTATATGGGATCATCAACATAATGTATGATGTAGATATGGTCATGGCTCAGCTTAAAATCCAAGAATGTTCATACTTATTGACAACTAATCTTAAATCCGTTTAGATTGTACCACTTACTTTTAGGTTAAAATTTTACACGAGCGATGGGAGAGGATTTTACATCAAGGACCTATAAAAGGGAAAATTACATTGAGGTCCATACAGTCAGCACAAAGGACCCTAAAATAATTAATCAATGAAAATAGTAGGGTTGGTATCCTTCGAGAGAGACCATCTGATCGATCCATAATAATCATAATACTTCCTCTTCTATTGTTTTCAAAATACGGCCAGATTTGTTAGCATGAAAATTCTTGGATATGGGATCATCAACATAAAGTATGATGTAGATATGGTCATGACCTTGGTCATTCGGCTTGAAATGCAAGAATGTTCATACTCATTGTGAACTATGCTTAAATTCGTTTAGATGTTACCACTTACTTTTAGGTTAAAATGGCGGCGGGAGTATATTTTACATCAAGGACCTAAATAACAGTAAAACTACACTGAGGCCCATACATTTAGCACAAAGGACCCTAAAATTAAGAAATAAAAACAGTCGGGTTTGGCTCCTTCTCGAGAGAGTAGTGGATCGATTCATACTCTTTATGTTACTTCCTCTTTGATTGTTTTCGAAATATGGCAAGATTTGTTGGCATGCAAATTCTTGGATATGGGATCATCAACATAAATTATGATGTTTGATTTTGTTCAAAACAAGGACATCAATTTTTACATGCAAATTCTTAGCATGATGCTAAATATTTCAAAAAAGAACCTCTATGGTTTTCGATATATTAAATTATTGGTCGGTACTACCGTCAAAAGATATTTTTTGTAGAACTTTGAGAGCAAGATACCACTTACTTTTAGGTTAAAATTTCACCTAACATTGACAATTAAGCTTAAATTTGATTAATGGGAAAACTTAGCAAGGAAGCTTAAGAACTTGTAACACTTGGTGTAATCGTAAGTGATACATGGTCCAAAGTTTGTATGGGAAATGGGCTTGTGGTATTCTGAGCCATATTCTTTGTGCTTGCTTTAATATAAAGAAAAATACATTCTTTTCACTTTGAAAATTTAAAAATATTTTTTTTGTTCCAAAAAGTTGGAAACTCCCATTATTGGCAGCATTCTTGTTCCCCATGCCAAGATGAACCCATTTTGGAATATATAGGAACATTACCATAAAGTATTATGTACATATATTGCCATATATTCACCCTTGTTGTTTTGCATGAAGCCTAAGAATGTTCATACATTCTAGGCCATATTGCGAAGAAGATTTATTTTTTCAAAAGTTCTGAAGACTCGTGATTGTCAACATGCAAATGCTTAGCAAGAAATTGAATCTTTAAAAAATATCATTGGTTTAAGGTACATTGATTGCGTGGTGGCTACCGTCAAAAGATAGTTGTAGAACTTTAAGAGCAATCTACCACTTATTCGTCGTTCAAATTTTACATAATAATGACAAATCGGCTTAAATTATTTGGGAAGGAGGGAGTACTACTTTCTTCACAAAAAATAGCTCTCCTCACTTTCGAACCACCTTGTTGTGGGTGTGCTTGGCGCTTCCTCTTCCTAGGGTGTGAAATGGAATGAATGAATGAATGTGGAGTAGTTGGGAAAAAGGAAGGATGACCAGATCATAATGGTGTTCCCCGCAAAAATGAAGATCATAATTGTGTGCATCCAATGCGATAGAACATAGTATCAACCCATCCCTTGTCCACAACATAAGTAGTATTAGTACTATGAATGGTGATCTTTTGAATATCCTCCCCCTAAAATTTACTACTACTCACTATACCTTGTACCTCATGTCAGGAACTCATCACAACTTTACTCTCACACCGCACCACCTTCAAATCCTCCTCTTCGCTGCTCTCGCGCCACCTCCTCTATGCTCTAGGTCCCTTCTCGCTCCTAGTTTTTTTCAACAGGGCAAACTCCTAGTGTTAATATTGTTTTACCATGACATGATTTTACCACCACTTACTTTTAGGTTCGCATTTTACATAGGCGGTGGGAGTATATTTAATATCAAGGACCTAAAAATACAAAATTAAATCGAGGTTCTTACATTTGTCACAAAGAACCGAAAATAATTAAGCAAGAAAATAGTCGGGTTTGGATCCTTCTCGAGAGAGAAGCTGATTGAGACTTACTCTTCATAATACTTCCTCTTCGAATGTTTTCAAAATATGGCTAGATTGGTTGGAATACAAATTCTTGGATACGGGATCATCAACATAAAGTATGATGTAGATATGGCCATGACCTTGGTCGTTCATCTTGAAATCCAAGAATGTTCATACTCATTGACAAGTAAGCTTAAATTCGTTAAGATTTTACCACTTGCTTTTAGGTCATTTTTTTACACGGGCGGTATGAGTACATTTTAAATCAAGTACCTAGAAAGAGAAAATTACATCGAGGTCCATACATTTAGAACAAAGGACCCTAAACTAATGAAGCAAGGGAAATAGTTAGGTTCGACTCCTTCTTGAGAGAGCAGCTGATCGAGCCATACACTTCATACTACTTCCTCTTTGATTGTTTTAAAAATATGGCCAGATTTGTCGGCATGCAAATATTTGGATATGGGATCGTCAACATAAATTATGATGTAGATATCGCCATGACCTTGGTCGTTTGGCTTAGCATCAAAGAATGTTTATAATCATTGACAACTAATCTTAAATTCTTTTAGATTTTACCACTTACTTTTAGGTTTACATAGAAGGTCGAAGTACATTTTATATAAAGTACCTAAAAATAGGAAAACTACACCGAGGTCCATACATTTAACACAAAGAATCCTAAAATAATTAATCAAGGAAAATAGTCAGGTTCGGCTTCTTCTCTAGAGAGCAGCTGATCAGGACATACTCTTCATACTACTTCCTCTTTCGATTATTTTCAAAATATGGCTAGATTTTTCGGCATGCCAATTATTAGATATGGGATCATCAACATAAATTAAAATGTAGATATGTCATTGACCTTGGTTGTTTGGCTTGAAATCCAAAAATGTTCATACTCATTGACAACTAAGATTAAATTCGTCTAGATTTTACCACTTACTTTTATGTTAAAATTTTACACGGGCGGTGGGAGTACATTTTACATCAAGGACCTAAAAAATAGGAAAATTACATCGAGATCCATATATTTAGCATAAAGGAACCTAAAATTAAGTAAGAAAAACAGTCGGTTTAGGCTCCTTCTCGAGAGAGAAGCTGATCGAGCCATACTCTTCATAATACTTCCTATTTGATTATTTTCGAAATATGGCCAGATTTGTGGGCATCCAAATTCTTGGATATGGGATCATCAACATAAAGTATGATGTAGATATGTCTATGACCTTGGTCGTTCGGTTTGAAATCCACGAATGTTCATACTCATTAACAACTAAGCTTAATTTTTTTAGATTTTACCACTTACATTTAGGTTAAAATTTTACACGGGCGGTGGGAGTACATTTTACATCAAGTACCTAAAAAAGGGGAAATTACATTGAGGTCCATACATTTAGTACAAAGATCCCTAGGATTAAAAAAGGAAAATAGTCAGGTTTGGCTCATTCTCGAGAGAGAAGCGGATCGAGCCATACTCATCGTGCTACTTCCTCTTCAATTATTTTCAAAATATGGCCAGATTTTTCGGCATGCAAATTCTTGGATATGGGATCATCAACATAAATTATGATGCTTGATTTTTTCAAAAACAAGAGCATAAATTTTTACATGCAAATTATTAGCAAGATAGTAAATATTTCAAAAAAGAAACTTGGTGTTTTTGATATATTGAATGCTTGGTGGTTACTACCATAAAAAGATAATTATTTGTAGAATTTTGAGGGATATCTACCACTTACTTTAAGTTAAAATTTCACCTAATATGGACAACTATGCTTAAATGCGTTTAAATGGGTGAACTTAGCTAGGAAGCCGAAGAACTTGTAAAACTTGGTGTAATCGTAAGGCCCTTACAACGTGAAATTTTCTTAGACTCATTCTAAGAAATTTTCTAGGCTCAAGTCTAATAAACCATATGTGCTGCAACGTTAGCACAATTAAAGGGTCCCACCAACTAGAATAGAAAGGAATAATAAAAAAGGTCTATCATACACTGACGAGTGGGTTCGTCTGCCATTTGATTCAGTTAGACATATGTCTAGTACTAGACTCAAGTCTAAGAAAAAATTATCTAAACTCACCCTCTATAGTGTTTAGACATAGGTCTAAGAGAAAAAAAGATTCTCTAATACATATATTTTTTCGAACGCAGCACACTCTCTAAGGGAAATGTGCTTGTGGTATTTTGAGCCATATTCTTCGTACTTACTTTAATTTAAAGGAAAATACATTCTTTTCACTTTCAAAAATAAAAAAAATTATTCCTAAAAGTTGGAAAATCCCATTATTGGCAACATTATTGTTCACCATGCCAAGATGCACCCATCTACCAAATATAGGAACATTACCATAAAGTATTATGTACATACATGGCGATATATTTACCCTTGTTGTTCGGATTGAAGCCTAAGAATGTTCATACACTATAGCACATATTGCGAAGCAGATTTTTTTTCCAGAAGTTGTGAAGACTCGTGATTCTCAACATGCAAATTCTTCGCAAGAAATTGAATCTTTCAAAACTCTCGTTGGTTTTTGGTACATTGATTGCATGGTGGCTACTGTCAAAATATAGTTGTAGAACTTCAAGAGAAATCTTCCACTTACTCATAGTTCAATTTTTACATAATGATCACAAATTGTCTTAAATTCTTTGGAAAGGAGGGAGTACTACTTTCTTCATGAAAAAATAGCGCTCCTCACTTTAGAACCATCTTGATATGGGTATGCTTGGTGCTTCGTCTTCCTAGGTTGTGAAATGGAATGAATGGAGGTGGAGTAGTTGGGAGTAGGAAGGCTGGCCAGATCATAATGGTGTCCCCCACAAAAAAATAAGAAGTTTATAATGTTGTGCATCCAATGTGATGGGACGTAGTATCAACCCATACCTTGTCCACCACTTAGCTAGTACTAGTACTGCGAATGGAGATCTTTTGAATATCCTTCCCCACGGATGTTTGGGAAGGAAGTAAAAATTTGGTATCCAGGAAAATTTGAATTGCTACTCTACTACTTTTTACCGCCAAGGCCCAAAATGTTTTCCACCAATATAGTTGATGAACATGCTAGATACAGAAACGAAACCGACGACACAAGGAAGGTCGACGCACGTGCGTAGCGCCATGTTGTGGACGAGGGAGAGATCAGACGGCCAGTGTCAACACCCAGATTTTTAATCCCAGATGCCTGTTATGCCATACATCGCAATCCCAGGATTACCATTTTTGCGAGACATAACATATTTGGATACCACAGTACATCATCCATTACAAACCATACATAAAGTCTTACACAAATAAGGATCTCATGATCTAGTTCTTAATACAACGCAGGCAGCGGAATAACGTAATAATAACGGTAGCGTAGGCGAAGCACCATCTTAGGGGTCACAGGAAATGCTGACGATGGGAGATGATCCTAGTTGTCGTAACCTTCCTAGGGTCCTTCATCCTGGTACTCCTCTTCATAGTCTGGCCATGGGAATAGCCAGGGACAAAGCCATGAGTACTCTTTAAGTACTCGCAAACTAATACTAACAAGTGAAGGGGGTTTTTGTAGTAGGACACTAAGCTCTAGGGTTGTTTTGCAAAAAGCCAGATTTACCTCTACTAAGTTCAGAAGCAAGAGAAGCTAGTTGAAATTTTATAACACCTAAGTGGGAACTTGTATTTCATATCACAACTGTGTTGTGGTCAAGTCAAAATCTCAATTCATTTCATTAGTCATTTTGAAAACATCTGACGGGGGAACAGTATGGCCACTCCAACTGTCCATAACCACGGACGCGGCTATTCGAATAGTTTGACACTCTGTAGAGATTGTACACTTTCACCACAAAATTCGATACATTCGTCAGGAACAAATCCTGAATTCACCATACTCAGTATGCGGATAATCAATCCTAACCTTTCAATTACACGCCCTAGTATAAGCACCTCTCCTGTGAGTTTGGCCTCCAAACCATGACCAACTGTCATCTTGGGTACTGCACAGGTGGACAATCTTCACAAGGTAGCCTCAGCTCAGACCTTGGCCGTGAGGGAACCCATACTAAAGTATATAAGTTTCCAGTCAAGCCCTACCCAATTTCCGGGTATTGTGGTTGTACGGTAAAATTGGAATGGTATCGCATCCAGACAACAATCAGTTTTATAAAGATCTAAGTCTCATGCCTTAACATTTTCATAATCCAAATCATCTGGTGTTTGGAAACACATGTCAAAACATCTTAGTAGAATGACTCATCATTCTAAGGTTTTCATAACCATTTTCTAGCAAGTATTCCCATCTAAAGTTGGTCAAGTTTTAAGCTTAGCACTAGGAGCTACAAGTGGGGGTGAGTACTAATGAGGGGTGCTAAACAAGTGGAGTTTAACTAAGTTCAATCTCATTCCTTAGGGTGACATCAAGATTATCTATCTTAGGCCAAATTTAATGCTCTTTATGCAACCTTCAATTATCTTCCTAGAATCTACAAGTCACTTAAGTCGACTCTAAGTAATAGCTTTGATGAAGAAATAAAGTATAAAGCTTGCAAGTAAAACTAGGAGGGGGTATCAAGTGGGTATGATCACATATGCTTAAGGCATCTAGTGGTCATGGTATAAAGCAGGTATTAGCTTGCATCAGTATCAGTATAGGCTTTCCTTGTGCAGAGCAGTTGTTGAAGTTCTCCTCGGCTTCTTCTTCATAGTATCCTCCTTCCTCCTCGTATCCTTGGTCGATACTAGCGTCTATAAATAAATACGAGGTACACAATCAACAAACAATACTTAACTACTTTCAATCATCATACAAAAGGGTTCTATAGATGATCTAGTGTCACATCCCAAATTTTAGATTTGGTCTTGCACATCATTCATGTCATTGCATCATGCTTTTCCATGCATGCAATCAGTAGTATTATTGATTAGGATTATATGGTGCAACTGTAGCACCAATTCACTTGCCTTGCATACCTTCATGCATCATATTTGTTGCATATGCTTGTGGATTGTTTATTTATGATTGCAATTGTATCGTGTAGATTGTGACGAGTGCAACGCTTGCTCGTGTGTGGATTGTTCTTCCGACCGCTATAACCAAGGCAAGTAGATGCTACTTTGTTCATGATATCGTCCTACTATTTTCAATGCATTGTCGTGTATTTTGTAGATGCATGTGTAGGATGATACTATCGCTATGCTATGTCCTATTATGTGGTAGGGCTTTCCTTGTAGATGAACCACCGTTGGTAGATGGGCTTAGCCATGCTTTGTTGAACGAGGGCTGGGTTACATCATTGAGACTTGTTTCTAAAAGTATTGGTTTGTGAAAACTAAAACAACTTAATCAATGAATCTCCTGGGTGTGATGGTATTGATAATTTTTGGTGGTTTCATTGCGGAAAGGCACCCAGGTATCAAGAGAGAATGATTGGCTTCTTTATTGTGTAGCTTACGTGTACAACCATGTGCCAATAATGGAATGGGCGGTTGGTTGGACTTAGTAGGTTGTGGTGACCCGAACCCGTGTATCCAGAGATGTAGAATTTTGGTAGGTTGGACCGGTGCGCATCGGGATTGGGGAGATACTTCCCGAACAGTCTCTTCTTGGACTTCTCCCTATCATCACCCAAAATGAGAGTGATGGTACGAGCTGGGCTGGCCAAGTCACATGGGTAAAGTGTACTAACCCCTGTAGGGTGTATAATCTAATCGATTAGCCGTGTCCCCAGTTATGGACAACTGAGTTGCTTGATATTGATTCCATGACATGTTTCTCGCTCATTCTAATTTCATAATTGTTTTAATATTGTTGGGTTAACTTAATTGGGATCTTTTCAAAGAAAAATCAAAAACTGTTTATGAAAGTAGGACAAATGTATTTGCAAATGCAAGCCAGACACAGCTCCACTTGCCAGATATGCATGTAGATGTTAGTACTATTGTCTCCTTTACTAGCTCTACTTGCCATATATTCCATGTATTGACCCTTCGGGGCTGCTACGTTTCATGTTGCAGGTTATTCCGATTCTGAGTAATCGATATAGGCCACGGTACTCCACTCGGCACTTGTTCACTTGTGGGTAATTTGAAGAATGGAGGATTTGCTTTATTTATGTTGCTACCTGAATAATTTGAGCTAGCCTTGAGCTAAGCTTTTATTTTAATAATGGTACTCTGGATCTTCGTTACTTATGATACACGGATATTTTGCTATGTTATTCATCTTAATCTATTGTGGGCCAATGAACCGATCCAGGGATTGGCATGTCACATAGAGGCCACGGTCTTTTCAGAACCGGGGTGTTACAGGATGGTATCAGAGCCCGTGTGTCGACTGTAGGATCGTGACCTAGTATTGGATTAGGAAGCCATAGATTTATTAAAGCCTATATTAACTCTGTCTTTCATCTTATGCCTTTCACCCTCGTAAATTCTTACCATATGCTATTCTCACACTTTCCTCTTTTACTTGATAGATGGGAGAAGTCAGGACTTAGTATGCCACCATGGAGTCACCAAGGCCCTTTGCAAGGCAGTTAGCTCAGCTCTCGCAGTCATTGGGATTGCCACTGCCCATGTTCAAGGGAAGAAGGTTGTACACCTATGGATATGGAGAGGATGCATGGGAGATCACTACCTTCATATTCAGGGATGCCGCCTTGCCAAACCCCGTGCACTTGATCTACACCAAGACATACTGCAACTGGGGACTTGGAATCAACTTGGCCATACATGAAGCCCTGTCTCGCCAGTGCCATAATGTCCGACACCTACTGCCAGCAGATTCACCCTACCGTGACTATGGAAGGAGTGATGAAGATGGGCAGATTGTGGTTACCCCGGGCGACAAGAACAACATGCCGCCCCGTCGGAGGCACATAGAGGACATGGAAAAGGAGAATGGAGCTCTAGCTGAGAAGGTGAGGATGATAAAGGAGATTGCAGATTTTGCTAGCAATGGTATGGTGGTCCAAGGACAGGAGATTGACACCCTGCATGAAGCTGTGGGAGTTCTGGAGAATGCCCTGATAGCCATAGATGCAATCATAGCTCATCTTCATGGTACTGTGCAAGACAACACCCAGAACATACAACAGTTGCAGGGAACCGTCCAGGAAAGGGATCAAACTATTGAAGCTATGACAGCCCAGATTTCCGCTCTCCAAGCACAGCTGAATCCACCCTATGATGATGACAATGGAGATGATGGCAACAATGGGGATGATGATGACAGTGGAGACGATGATGATGAGGACGAGGATGATGATGGTGGAGATGATGATGGTGGAGGAGATGAAGTTGTTGCAGTTGCAGCTGAGAGTGAAGAAGAAGAGAAGGATCCAGAAGAAGTGGAGTTTGAGGTCTCAAGTGATCATTCAGGAGAGGTGTACACTCTGCCGCCATGGTTGTACCACGAGCCGAAGCGTCAACGCATGACAGCAAGGACCTACTGCAACCTCTTCAAGAAGTAGATGGAAGTCCACCAATTAGTCCACGTTAGGCAAATTCGTTAGGATTAGTCTCGATCGTTGTGAAGCTTAGTTCGTGTTAGTTTAAGAGTGATTAGTCGCTTATTTGTGTACTCCAATATCCCAGGAATTATTTGTGCGAATTTTATAAAAGAGTTATGGCAATTTTGGTTACTATCTGTGTTATTTTCGCTGCAGTTTTCTGCTGATACAGCAGTACTGTACGATTTTTCATATTTTTCTGGTAACTCAGAAAAATCTGAAAAAAATTGGGCTGATGCGAAACTCTCTGTACTATATGTGAAAAAATCATCTAATTTTTCTGACGAGTTTAAGTCAGGCGGAAAAATTCGCGAACGCTGCTGGACTATTCTGGCAGATTGCTGTTTTTGTTGTTTAGTTGATCTACGGTTTAGTTAACCATTGCCAACTCTTGCAAGACTATTTTAGTAGGTATATACTGCTAGGATAACACCTGGGATGTTGCTGGATCACTTGTTTGTTGATGTGTTGCTTGCTTGTGATTGTCTGCTATTGTTTGTTGTTGTTTGATCATATGCATGGGTAGAATCCTATTATCGTAGTTGATTCCTTCTAAACTTACCTGTGCTGAACCGCAGATGCCTCCCCGCCGTCAGCCCACTGAGTTGGAGCAACTCATGGCAGATCAAGCTCAGCTGACCCAAGTGATGACTCAGTTCATGGCAAATCAGAACAACAACAACAATGGAAACAATCAGCCTCAGGGAGATGCTCTCACCAGATTTCTGAGGTTAAGGCCAGCTAAGTTCTCTACTGCAACGGAACCAATGGTTGCTCTCGACTGGTTGCGTTCAGTCAACAAGGATCTGTTAACTGTCGGATGCACTGATGCTGAGAAGGTGAGGTTTGCCGCTCACCTACTGAAGGGACCAGCCGCTTCTTGGTGGGACACTTTTCAGATCACCCACCCGCTGGATACCGTGACTTGGGCAATGTTTGAGGAAGGTTTCAGGACCAACCACGTGTCTTCAGGAGTTCTGAGCCTGAAGAGGAAGGAGTTCCGCAACTTGCGCCAAACCAATCGCACCGTGGCCGAGTACATTGAGGAGTTCAACAACCTGTCCCGTTATGCACCTGAGGATGTTGACGCTGATGCGAAAAGGAGGGAGAGATTCCTGGATGGCCTCAGTGATGAGCTTTCAGTACAGCTACTGGTGGTTTATTGCCCCACTTTCCAGGAGCTTATGGACAAGGCTAGGATCTTGGAAGGGAAGCACAAGCAGGTGGAGAACCGCAAGAGAAAGAGTAACAATCACCACTCTGGTTCACATCACAAGTCTCGCACTTCATATGATGGATACTCCAAGCATGGAGCGAGTGACCATGGGAGCCATGACCGCCACCACCATGGAGGCGATGGACATCGTCATGACAACCATAGGAGCAGCCACCACAGCCACAAGGGAGGACACTCTCACCACTCTGGAGGACACGGTGGACATGACCGCAACCGTGATCGCAGCTTTGTGAAGAAGGATCTGAGTGAGGTGACGTGCTTCAAGTGTAAACAGAAGGGACACTATGCTGACAACTATCCGGAGAGGAAAGGACTGAAGCCAACCAACAATGAGAAGGCCACAGTGAACCACATGAATGTGGAGGAGATTCCAGATGAGCCTGACCTTGTGATTGGTATGTTTCCAATCAACACTTACCCTGCACTTATACTTTTCGATATTGGTGCATCGCATTCATTCATATCAAGGGCATTTGTGGACAAGTATAAGTTACCTACTGAGTCTATGAAAAGGTCTTTTAGAGTGAGTTCACCTGGAGGAGATATGATAGCTAGTGCGGGATGCCGCGATTTAACTGTGAGGATTGGAACACACAACTTCATTGCACATTTGGTAGTGTTGGATTCACAGGGATTAGACGTTATTCTGGGAATGGATTGGATGTCTATGCATGGGGGACACATAGATTGTGCAGAGCGAGTTGTTTCACTCAAAAACCCGGATGGTAAGCGGATTAGATTCAAGTCGGTTGTACGACCAGGAAGGTGTAAGTTGAATTCTCTTAAGGGGGTTAGCATGGATACTGTGCCAGTGATTAGGGATTACCCCGACGTGTTTCCGGAAGAGCTGCCAGGTATGCCACCTGACAGGGAAGTAGAGTTTCTTATCGACCTGATGCCGGGAACAGGACCAATAGCAAAGAAACCATATAAGATGGATGTGGATGAGCTGAAGGAATTGAAGAAGCAGTTGAAAGAGCAGCTGGACAAGGGATTCATTCAGCCTAGTTCGTCGTCATGGGGAGCACCTGTTCTATTTGTGGAGAAGAAAGACAGCACCAAGAGATTAGTGGTGGACTATCGCTCACTGAATGAAGTGACCATCAAGAACAAGTACCCTCTGCCGAACATAAATGATTTGTTTGATCAACTGGAATGAGCAAAGGTGTTTAGCAAGATTGATCTGCGATCAGGCTACTTTCAATTGAAGATCCGGGAGGAGGACGTACCAAAAACCGCCTTCACCACTAGGTATGGTTTATATGAGTATACGGTTATGTCTTTTGGACTAACGAATGCCCCGGCATATTTCATGACCATGATGAACAAGGTATTTATGGAGTACTTGGACAAGTTCGTGGTGGTGTTTATTGATGACATACTGATATATTCCAAGGATGATGCTGAGCATGAGAAGCATCTGAGACTGATTATGGAGAAACTGAGGGAACATCAGCTGTATGCCAAATTCAGCAAGTGTGAATTCTGGCTTAACACTGTTGGGTTTCTTGGACACGTAGTGTCAGGAGAAGGAGTCGCTGTTGATCCAAGCAAAGTGACTGTAGTAACTGAGTGGGAAGCACCCAAGAATGCGGGAGAGATTCGAAGCTTTTTGGGACTTGCTGGATATTACCGGAGGTTCATTGAAAACTTTTCCAAGATTGCTAAGCCGATGACTGAACTTCTGAAGAAAGAGAGGAAGTTTGAATGGTCAGACGTGTGTGAAGCCAGCTTTCAGGAACTGAAGCGTCGACTAGTGACCGCGCATGTTCTGTGTTTACCAGATCTTCAGAAGGATTTCCAAGTGTACTGTGATGCTTCTCGACAGGGACTTGGGAGTGTGCTGATGCAAGATGGGAGAGTAGTGTCATATGCCTCGCGACAACTCAAGAACCATGAGCGGAATTACCCCACACACGACTTGGAGTTAGCGTCAGTGGTTCACGCGCTCAAGGTATGGAGGCATTACTTAATGGGAAAACACTGTGATGTGTACACCGACCACAAGAGTCTGAAGTACATATTCACGCAGAAGGAACTGAACATGAGGCAAAGGAGATGGTTGGAGCTTATCAAGGACTATCATATGAATCTACAATACCACCCAGGAAAGGCCAATGTAGTAGCAGATGCTCTGAGCTGGAAGGTTTATGCCAATGGATTGACAATTGGTGAATTGCCTGAGGATTTGTGCAAGCAGTTCAAGGACCTTAGACTGGAAGTAGTGTCTGAAGGATACCTAGATACAATGGAAGTCCAACCGACGCTACAGGACAGGATCATAAAGGCTCAGATAGGAGACAAGGAAATAGATGAGATAAAGGAAAAGATGAAGGAGAATCGGGAAAAGGATATTCGCGAGGATGAGCATGGTACCTTGTGGTATGGGGACCGTTTGTGTGTGCCCAGCGACCCGGAGATAAGGGAGTTGATACTGCAGGAGGCTCATAACTCGCCATACTCCATACATCCGGGCAACACAAAGATGTATATGGATTTGAAGAGCAGATTTTGGTGGAACAACATGAAGGGAGATATCGCCAAGCATATTGCCCTATGTGATGTGTGCAGCCGAGTGAAGGCGGAACACCAGAAGCCAGCAGGACTGCTACAGCCACTGCCCGTGCTGGATTGGAAGTGGGATAGAGTGGGAATGGACTTTATCACAGGATTGCCCAGGACCAGGTCAGGATATGACTCTATTTGGGTAGTGGTCGACCATTTGACCAAGGTAGCCCACTTTATTCTGGTGAAGACAACCTACACAAGTGCAAAGTTGGCCAAGATTTACATGGACAGAATTGTGTGCCTACATGGAGTTCCCAAGAGTATCGTACCTGATAGAGGCACCCAATTTACCTCACACTTCTGGCGCCAGCTACACGAGTCACTTGGTACTAGATTGGAGTTTAGCACAGCGTTTCACCCGCAGACTGATGGACAGACCGAGAGGGTGAATCAGATTTTGGAGGACATGCTGAGAGCTTGCGCCTTGGCTCAAGGTTCTAGTTGGGATGAGAATTTGCCATATGCGGAGTTTTCCTGCAACAACAGCTATCAAACCAGCATCAAGACGTCACCGTTCGATGTGCTGTATGGGAAACGGTGCCGGACTCCATTGCTATGGGATGGAGTAGGAGAACGTCAGTTGTTCGGACCTGATTTGATCAAGGACGCTGAGGAGAAGGTCGCCTTGATTAGGGACAGGCTGAAGGTAGCACAATCAAGCCAGAAGAGCTACGCTGACGCCAAGCGCAAGGAAGTGGTGTATGAGATAGGTGATAGAGCGTACCTCAGAGTGTCGTCACTTCGTGGAATCAAGAGATTTGGAATTAAGGGTAAGCTGGCACCTCGATTTATTGGACCGTATCAGGTCTTAGCACGCAAAGGAGAAGTTGCTTATCAGTTGGAGTTGCCAGAAGCTCTGTCCGCTGTTCACAATGTGTTCCACGTATCCCAGCTGAAGAAGTGCCATCCGGAGATGGTGGATACACCATTGAGAGACACTGTACCGCTAGAGGAGGTTCAGCTGGAGAATGACTTGACCTATGAGGAGAAACCGGTCAAGATTCTGGAGACAGCAGAGAGGATTACCCGTACCAAGATGATCAAGTTCTACAAGGCACAGTGGAGCCACCACACCGAAGAGGAAGCCACTTGGGAGCGTGAGGATGACATCCGAGAGGACTACCCACACCTATTTGCTAGCCGCGCCGAATCTCGAGGACGAGATTCATCTTAAGGGGGTTAGTCTTGTCACATCCCAAATTTTAGATTTGGTCTTGCACATCATTCATGTCATTGCATCATGCTTTTCCATGCATGCAATCAGTAGTATTATTGATTAGGATTATATGGTGCAGCTGTAGCACCAATTCACTTGCCTTGCATACCTTCATGCATCATATTTGTTGCATATGCTTGTGGATTGTTTGTTTATGATTGCAATTGTATCGTGTAGATTGTGAAGAGTGCAACGCTTTCTCGTGTGTGGATTGTTCTTCCGACCGCTACAACCAAGGCAAGTAGATGCTACTTTGTTCATGATATCGTCCTACTATTTTCAATGCATTGTCGTGTATTTTGTAGATGCATGTGTAGGATGATACTATCGCTATGCTATGTCCTATTATGTGGTAGGGCTTTCCTTGTAGATGAACCACCGGTGGTAGATGGGCTTAGCCATGCTATGTTGAATGAGGGCTGGGTTACATCATTGAGACTTGTTTCTAAAAGTATTGGTTTGTGAAAACTAAAACAACTTAATTAATGAATCTCCTGGGTGTGATGGTATTGATAATTTTTGGTGGTTTCATTGCGGAAAGGCACCCATGTATCAAGAGGGAATGATTGGCTTCTTTATTGTGTAGCTTACGTGTACAACGATGTGCCAATAATGGAATGGGCGGTTGGTTGGACTTAGTAGGTTGTGGTGACCCAAACCCGCGTATCTAGAGATGTAGAATTTTGGTAGGTTGGACCGGTGCGCGTCGGGATTGGGGAGCTACTTCCCGAACAGTCTCTTCTTGGACTTCTCCCTATCATCACCCAAAATGAGAGTGATGGTACGAGCTGGGCTGGCCAAGTCACATGGGTAAAGTGTACTAACCCCTGCAGGGTGTATAATCTAATCGATTAGCCGTGTCCCCGGTTATGGACAACTGAGTTGCTTGATATTGATTCCATGACATGTTTCTCGCTCATTCTAATTTCATAATTGTTTTAATATTGTTGGGTTAACTTAATTGGGATCTTTTCAAAGAAAAATCAAAAACTGTTTATGAAAGTAGGACAAATGTATTTGCAAATGCAAGCTAGACACAGCTCCACTTGCCAGATATGCATGTAGATGTTAGTACTATTGTCGCCTTTACTAGCTCTACTTGCCATACATTCCATGTATTGACCCTTCGGGGCTGCTACGTTTCATGTTGCAGGTTATTCCGATTCTGAGTAATCGATATAGGCCACGGTACTCCACTCGGCACTTGTTCACTTGTGGGCAATTTGAAGAATGGAGGATTTGCTTTATTTATGTTGCTACCTGAATAATTTGAGCTAGCCTTGAGCTAAGCTTTTATTGTAATAATGGTACTCTGGATCTTCGTTACTTATGATACACGGATATTTTGCTATGTTATTCATCTTACTCTATTGTGGGCCAATGAACCGATTCAGGGATTGGCATGTCACATAGAGGCCACGGTCTTTTCAGAACCGGGGTGTTACATCTAGCATCATCACTAACATTCAAGATTAAAGCCTTTGTCTTATTTCTTTTATTTTTAGAAAAGTAATTTCTACTCATTGAAAAACTACTTAAGATTTAATATTCTCTAACTCAAACATGGGATCATGTTGACACATGTCATCACCACATATTTCAGTACATGGGAATGTGATTTAAAGTGGTGTCACAATTTAATAAGGTTTACCCTTTTATTTTATATAAAATAAACTGACTAGAAATGCCTATGTGGCATTCTTTTATTACTTGAACATTATTTCTATTAGTAAACCTATATGTTTTTATATATTCTGAAAGGTATGGTCAAATATGATTTTTGAGAGTTGGAATCAGCTTAAAAGCTATTATGGTTGAAATTTGAAAAATGTATTAATGCAGAAAATCTTCTGACTTATTATTTTTACAAGGGTTGATCTACATATCCAAATGATTTGTATCCAACGGTTTTGGATTAAGCATTTCAACACCTTTCTAACAAAATTGGTTTCATGCAATTTGGTTCACTGAATCGAGCTGGGTTGATTTTTGAAACTAGGTACAAAACTGAGTTTGAATGAAAATAGAAAAAGCTAAATTCAAACGAGTGGGCTTCGCGGGAATGGTTATTGGGCTGGCCCAGTGTCACTCCGCAGCGCGGGGTGCAACTGGTAGGGGGTCTACGGGTTAGTGGCTCATAAAATGCGAAGCGGTATGGGGCGATGTGGTGCATTGGATTAGAAGTGAGATCAATGGCTGAGGGTCGTCGTCGACGATGAACAAGTCACCTGCGAACTCGAACCCTAGCAGCTCGGTGGGGGTGAATAGGGGGCATACTGGGGCTCCAGTGACGACGGCGAGACAGGCAAACGACGAAGTCGATGACGGCAAACTCAGGGGTGGTCGCGGTAGCTCTGGGGGTTGTCGAAATCAATGGCTCCCTTCTTCTCCATAGGCGGCCTACTCTAGCGCAATTCTGGCGAGCTGCTGCTCCTCGTGCTCCGGCTAAGGGATGGAATTATCAGTGAGATGGTGTAAAGAAATCGATCGGGGGGTCATCTCCTTTTATAGGCTCGACGGCGAGACCAAGAGGGATGGGCAGGCGACGGTGGCGACACGGCTACGAGCGTTTAGAGGCATGGCCGAGGTTGGCGATCGACGGGTGGTCTCCTGGCGATGCTCTAGAGCTTAAATGCGCGTGTAGGGGCAGTGGAAAATGGTCGGGAATGCGCGGTGCTCTGCGAGGCAGAGGCGGCGAACTCCGTGGCGGTACGGGCGGTGAAACGAGCACGTCTGGTGGTCTCCTAGGACGGTGGGGTGCATGCTGGCGGGCGGCAAGGGCTCGAGGTGGTCGGGTTGCATGGGAACGGCGCATGCTCTGCGGTGCGCATCGGCATGGTCGACAGTGGCACGGGCGCGGCATTCCTGGCAGTTCTGTTCGCTGTCTTCAAGCTAGGGCTGGTCGAGAGGGGGCGGTGAGGCATGGGCTGCATGCTAGAGAAGGTTGGCATGGCTAGTTCTTCTCCTAGCTTGTTGTCCACACTGGGGTGACATGGGTGCTCTCGTCCTGCTCACCATTGATGACAATGGCCAGCTTACAGTGGTGCTAGAGGTTAGTTAAGGTTGCTAGATGATCTACTAAGGCTAGTTGTAACCAGAGAGGGAACAAGGTTGACCAAAACACTGCTCAACATAGTGTTTTTGATTTTGTTGATTTGAATCTGCAACCTGTTTGATGAAATGGCCGCATGAACTTAAGTTTTGAATTTTGAAAAGATTTTTGGTGGGTGTGCTAGGCATGTGTTGAGGGTTCTATGGATGCTTGGGTTTTGAAATTTGAGCTTGTTTGAGTGGTTTTTGAAATAGTGGGATCTTGCCATATGAAATAGATTCAATTTTAATCTATCATTTAAACTAAGCATTTAAATGTTTTTGGATGTTCACAAAGTGGGCCTTGGTACCTTATTATGAGTACTATCAAGAGGTGCAAAGATCCATACATGTTTCTGTTAAGTTCTAAAAGTTAGGGATACCCAAAGTAGGCATGGGAGTTAATTTGGCCAAAGTGACCATTCACCTAATTTGTTTATTTTGACTTGTTTGACTTTGGGTAAAGTTTGGGGATTGTTTAGATGATGTTTATTTCACCTAAGAATCATTTTACAAGAAAAGAAACACAGAACCATGGCAATTCAAAAGAATCCAAATTTTAATACACACCCATATGAATGCTTTCATATTTTTAATTGGAAAAGTTTTTGTTAACCCTAATTTTGATGATTAGAGTTTGATGATCCAAGTTTAGTATTTTTGGGATGTTACAGCCATGGTGTGTGGATGGTGATGAGGCAGTGAAGGAGAGAGAAAACACAATTTGTTTTGCATGCATATATAGTAAAGGTCCTAGAATTTACTACTAGACTACTGATTGTACCCTGTACCTCGTGTTAGGAACTCATCGCAGCCTTGCTCTGACATCGCACTGCCTTCAAAACATCTTCTTTGTTTCGCTCGTGTTGTCTCCTCTATGCTCTCGGTCCCTTCATGCTCCTAGTTTTTTTTCAACAGGGGGAATTCCTAGTGGCAATATTGTTTACCATGACAACATTTTACCACCACGTACTCTTAGATTAAAATTTTACATGACCGATGGAGTAAATTTTACATCAAGGACCTAAAAAAAGAATTACATCGAGATCCATACATTTAGCAAAAAGGACCCTAAAATTAAGCAAGGGAAATAGTCGGGTCTGGATCCTTTTGGAGAGAGCATCCGATCGATCCATACTCTTCATACTACTTCCTCTTTGATTGTTTTCAAAATATAGGCAGATTTGTGGGCATCCAAATTCTTGGATATGGGATCATCAACATAAAGTATGATGTAGATATGTCTATGACCTTGGTCATTCGGTTTGAAATCCAAGAATGTTCATACTCATTGACAACTAAGCATAAATTCGTTTCGATTTTTCCACTTACTTTTAGGTTAAAATTTTACACGGGCGATGGGAGTACATTTTACATCAAGGACCTAAAAAGAGAAAATTACATCGAGCTCCATACATTTGGCACAAAGGACCCTAAAATAATTAAGCGGGAAAATAGTCGGGTTCAGCTCCTTCTTGAGAGAGTAGTTGATCGAGCCATACTCTTCATAATACTTACTCTTTGATTGTTTTCAAAATATGGCCAATTTTGTCGGCATGCAAATTCTTGGATAGGGGATCATCAACATAAAGTATGATGTAGATATGGCCATGACCTTGGTTATTCGTCTTGAAATCCAAGAATGTTCAAACTCATTGACAACTAAGCTTAAATTCATTTAAATTTTACCAGTTACTTTTAGATTAAAATTTTACATATGAGGTAGGAGTACATTTTACATCAAGGACCTAAAAATAGTAAAACTACACGGAGGCCCATACATTTAGCATAAAGGACCCTAAAATTAAGCAAGGAAAACAGCCGGGTTTGGCTCCTTCTCGAGAGAGTAGCGGATCGAGACTTACTATTCATGCTACTTCCTCTTCGATTGTTTTCAAAATATTGCCAGATTTGTCGGCATGCAAATTCTAGGATATCGGATAATCAACATAAAGTGTGATGTTCGATTGTTCTCAAAACAAGGACAAAAAATTACATCCAAATTATTAGCAAGATGTTAAATATTTCAAAAAAGAACCTCGGTGGTTTTCGATATATTGAATGCTTGGTGGGTACTACCATCAAAAGATATTTATTTGTAGAAATTTGAGATAAATCTATCACTTACTTTTAGGTTAAAATTTCACCTAACATTAGCAACTAATCTTAAATTTGTTTAAACGGGGGAACTTAGCTAGGAAGCTTAAGAACTAGTAAAACTTTGTGTAATTTGTCCAAACTTTGTCTAGGAGGTATTACGAGCCATATTCTTCGTACTTGCTTTAATTTAAAGGAAAACACATTCTTTTCACTTTGAAAATTCAAAAATGTTTTTTGTTCCTAAAAGTAGGATACTCCCATTATTGGCAGCATTATTGTTTACCATGCCAAGATGCACCCATCTACCAAATATAGGAACATTATCACAAAGTATTATGTACATAGATGGACATATATTTACCCTTCTTGTTTGGATTGAAGCCTAGCAATGTTCATACACTATAGGCCATATTGTGAAGAAGATTTATTTTTTCAAAAGTTTTGAAGACTCATGATTGTTAGCATGCAAATGCTTAGCAAGAAATTGAATCTTTCAAAAATCACATTGGTTTTTGGTACATTGATTTCCTGGTGGCTACCGTCAAAATATAGCTATAGAAATTTGAGAGCATTCTACCACTTACTCGTATTTCAAATTTTATATAATAATGATGGATCGGCTTAAATTCTTTGGGAAGGAGAGAGTACTACTTGCTTCGTGAAAAAAGAGCGCTCCTCACTTTCAAACCAGCTTGCTACGGGTGTACTTGGTGCTTCCTCTCCCTAGGGTGTGAAATGGAACGAATGGAGGTGGAGTGGTTGGAAGTAGGAAGGCTGGCCAGATCATAATGGTGTCCACCGCAAAAAATATCATAATGGTGTGCATGTAATACGATGGGACGTAGTATCAACCCATTCCTCGTCAACCACTTAAGTAGTACAAGTACTGCGAATGGCAATATTTTGAATATCCTCCCCCCTAAACTTTACTACTAGTCACTCTACCTTGTACCTCGTGTCAGGACCTTAGCGCAGCTTGCTCTGAAATCGCACCGCCTTAAATCCTCCTCTTCGCCACTCTTGCACAGCCTCCTCTATGCTCTCGGTCCCTTCTTGCTCCTAGTTCTTCTTCAGCAGGGGAAACTCCTAGTGGCAATATTGTTTACCATGACAAGATTTTACCACCACTTACTTTTAGATTAAAATTTTACACGAATGGTGGGAGTACATTTTACATCAAGGACTTACAAAATTGAAAATTACAACGAGGTCCATACATTTGGCACAAAGGACCCTAAACTAATTACGCAGGGAAATCAGTTAGGTTCAGCACTTTCTTGAGAGAGCAGCTGACCGAGCCATAATCTTCATAATACTTCCTCTTCGATTGTTTTCAAAATAAGGCCAGATTAGTCGGCATGCAAATTCTTGGATATGGGATCATCAACATAAAGTATGATGTAGATATGGCCATGACCTTGGTCATTCGGCTTTAATTCCAAGAATGTTCATACTCATTGACAAGTAATCTTAAATTCGTTTAAATTTTACCAATTAATTTTAGGTCAAAATTTTACACGGACGGTATGAGTACATTTTACATCAAGGACCTTCAAAAGATAAAATATACGTCGAAGTCCATACATTTAGCACAAAGGACCGTAAAATAATTAAGCAAGGAAACCAGTCAGGTTTGGCTCCTTATCGAGAGAGCAGCTGATCGAGCCATACTCTTCATATTACTTCCTCTTTTGATTGTTTTCAAAATATGGCCAGATTTGTCGTCATGCAAATTCTTGGATATGGGATCATCAACATAAAGTGTGATTTAGTTATGGCCATGACCTTGCTCATTCGTCTTGAAATCCAAGAATGTTCATACTCATTAACAACTAAGTCTAAATTTATTTTGATTTTACCACTTACTTTTAGGTTAAACATTTTCATGCAAAGTGGGAGTACATTTTCCATAAAGGAAATAAAAAGGGAACATTACGTCAAGTTCCATAAATTTAGCATAAAGGAAACTAAAATAATTAAGCAAGGAAAATAGTCGGGTTTGGCTCCTTATCGAGAAAGGAGCTGATCGATCTATACTCTTCATACTACTTCCTCTTTTGATTGTTTTCAAAAGATGGCCAGATTTTTCGTCATGCAAATTCTTGGATATGGGATCATCAACATAAATTATGATGTAGTTATGGCCATGACCTTGGTCGTTGAGGCTTGAAATCCAAGAATCTTCATACTCATTGACAACTAAGCTTAAATTTGTTTAGATTTTACCACTTACTTTTAGGTTCAAATTTTACATGGGAGGTTGGAGTACATTTTACATAAAGGACCTAAAAAGAGAAAATTACATCGTGGTCCATACATTTAGCACCAAGGACCTTAAAATAATTAAGCAAGGAAAACAGACGAGTTCAGCTCATTCTCGAGAGAGAACCTGACCGAGCCATACTCTTCATACTACTTCCTCTTTTAATTGTTTTGAAAATATGGCTAGATTTGTTCGCATGCAAATTCTTGTATATAGGATCATCAACATAAATTATGATGTAGATATGGCCGTGACCTTGGTCGTTCAGCTTGAAATCCAAGAATGTTCATACTCATTGACAACTAAGCTAAATTTGTTTATGAAAATTATATCGAGGATCATACATTTAGCAGAAAGGACCCTAAAATTAAGCAAGGGAAATAGTCAGGATCGGCTCCATCTCGAGAGAGTAGCTGATCGCAGTTGATCGAGCCATACTATTCATACTACTTCCTCTTTGATTGTATTCAAAATATGGCCAAATATGTCGACATGCAAATTCTTAGATATGTGATCATCAACATATAGTATGATGTAGATATGGCCATGATCTTGGCCATTCTTATTGAAATCCAAGAATATTCATACTCATTGACAACTAAGCTTAAATTCGTTTAGAATTTACCACTTACTTTTAGATTAAAATTTTACACGAGCGGTGGGAGTACATTTTACATCAAGGACCTAAAAAATAGGATAACTACACCAAGCTCCATAGATTTATCACAAAGGACCCTAAAATTAAGCGAGGAAAACAATCGGGTTTGGCTCCTTCTAGAGAGAGTAGCTTATCAAGCCATACTATTCATACTACTTCCTCTTCGATTGTTTTCAAAATATGGACAGATTTGTGGGCATGCAAATTCTTGGATATGGGATCAGCAACATAAAATATGATGTAGATATGGCCATGACCTTGGTCGTTCGGATTGAAATCCAAGAATGTTTATATTCATTGACAACTAAGCTTAAATTCATTAGATTTTATAACTTACTTTTAGGTTAAATTTTACACGGGCGGTGGGAGTACATTTTACATCAAGCATAGAAAAAGGGAAAATTACATAGTGGTCCATACATTTATCACAAAGAACCCTAAAACACTCAAGGAAGGAGTGTTCAACTTCTTCTCGGGAGAGCAGTTGATCGAGCCATACTCTTTGGGTTCGCGACATAGAAAACAATACGTTTACTATGATATGAACAACTGAGCACCAAGATCTATCTATCTAGATACAAGCAATAGGTGGATATACATCCATAGAGAACTTACCCTCACACAGCGACAAATCTTAACGAGGTTGTACTCGTGTATGATGTAGTCATTCGTTTGCTGATCTCAAGATCGAGTAGAAGTCCAGTCGGTCCAGCACCAGCAAGTACAACACCGCAAAGCAGTGATGCACTCGTGATCTCACACATGTCCGGTACCCCGACAACCTCTGAATCTTCGCTCTAGAAAAGCAGCGGAAGCAGCAAATGCTTGCTCCAGAAAAAGTCACCGGGAACATGTATCTCGCCGATCCGAGACCATGGGGATATTCTAGAGGGGAGAGCTATCCTTCGCCATGAGGTGTGTTATCAGAGGAGGAGAGGGGGGCCTTTTATAGGGAGAGGGGAGGCAGCCAGGGGGCATGGCGTGGTGGCCATGGTGTCTTCCCCCACCTCTTATACATTCATGTGGGTGGATCTCCCACTCAAATAAAAAGCCTCCACTCACATAAACATGCCTCCACTCAAAAATCTACTCACATCCATTAAATTTCCACCAAATTTTATGCAATCTCTCATTAAATAAAACACTTTTATTTATTTTATTCAGAATTTTGTTAATTACATTAATTAACAAACATTCACATAAAACCCTTGCAACATTTCAATATCACATGCAGAACCAGTTTTAGCAATTCCACCCAAAAACAATTCTAGTTTCCATTGAAATAATTCCAGCGCTTTCATATTCTTTCTCTAGCATTTCATGTGATCCAAATAGTGTCAGTGTCCCTTAAGTGTGTCACTCTAAGGTTTCCGAAGAATGTAGACATGATCGAGACCCCTATCCAATTAATAATCAGAGCGGGACCCGGAGATCTGTACTGACTCCTACACATTCAACAATGACTTCTTGTGATCATGTGAACCTTTTACATTGCAACTAAATCCTTTTGTCTCGTGATATTTTATATGTCCGATATTCGATCATCGGTATACCCATACCTAGTTTGATCTTGGTACCGACATGTACTCTTTTCTCGTTGCCATGATATAACATTCTAGTGATCCCCATCACTTTCTTGCAAGATATATAAATGTGATATCACCAAGAGGGCCTAGAGTATATATATATCTATCATCGGGATGGAAAAATCCCACTCTTGATCCATGATCCTCTACATAACACTATTGGAGTATATGAACCCACCTTTATGGTCACTCTGTTATGGTGTGATGTTTGATGTTATCAAGCTACTCTTCCTGTGTTAGTGATTGACATGATCTCATGGTCTAAGGACTAAAGTTACTTGTAATGATGTCATAGTAATTTAACCATAATGACTTTGATCGTATTACTATACTTCGGATGGATGTTCATCACATCATTCCACCAATGATGTGACCTTGTTATTAACAACATCCAATGGCCATGATCAGGAAACCTTGATCATCTTGTTAATCAACGAGCTAGTTTATATGAGAGGCATAACTAGGAATACTTTATTTGTTTATTAAACACACATGTCACTACAAGAAAATTGTCCTTTTACAACAGACGATTTTCGTGGTTGAAGGTCAGTTCGTGGCTGAAAATCCTTCTATGACGGATGCCCTTCGTGGTAGAAGACCCGTCACAAATGATTCTACCATGATTTTTTCAACCGTGGCGGATCACACCCTTCAGCCACGAAAATTCGTTCCATCATAGATGTGTTCACCGGCCGCGCTGACTACTGACATCATGCAAACTGCCACGTGGCAAGGACCATTAACGGACAGTTAACACCGTTAAATTTCAATGAAATCATGGTAGAAGACAGGCCCAACCAAGGCCTGGTAATTATTAAGTGGGCCGGCCCATTAAGGAAGCCCAACAGGATCCTGGCCCATTACTGTTTCGCCATGCACTATTACAAATGGGACCATCGGTGCAGCCGTAGGTGGCCCGTAAACTTTCTGGCGCATTACTGTTTTCACACACACTGTTTAACATTGGCTCGTTCGTGCGACCCATAAATATCCTGTAGGGGTTCGTAGCATGGAAAACAAAAATTCTCTACCGTATGAACACAAACAAGCCAAGATCTATCTACTAGATTGTAGCAATGAGTCGATTAGAGTACTCACCCTCGAAGATTCCAAAGTGGTTAACGAGAGCAGATTCTCTTGGGTGATGTAGTCGTACACTTGCCGATCTCAAGATCGCATAGACGATCCTTCCGACATTGCATTCCGGCAGCGCTTCCACAGTCGGTCAAACATTCGGTACTCGATGAAGACCTTCCTCTCTCTTGTTCCACTAGGCAGCGGAGGTTGCAGTTATCTCTTCGCGATTCTGGCAGCACGACGGCATGGTGTCAGAAGTAGAGGGAAGATCCTGCAGGGGTTTCGCCTTAGCCGGAGCAGGTTATGGTAGAGAAATAGGATTCCCCGTTGATCTAGGGTTTAGAGGCCAGAGAGGAGGAGGTGGAGGAGTCGGCGGCGGCTAGGGTGGCGGCGTCGAACCGGCGATGGCGCTAGGCGGCGCGGTGGCAGTGTGGGGAGGGGCTGGTGTTGTGTGTCTTTTGGGGCACCCCCTCCCCTCTATTTATGAGAGGGAGTGTAGCTTGGGAGAGGGTAGTTTGAATCCTTCCCCAACTCCCTCTCCTTGTTGGCTTGTGCTAGAGGGAAAGAAGGATTCTTTCCTTCCTCCACCAGGATGCATTGTCCGAGTTTGACTTTTCAAACATGCCTTTTGACTTTCAATTTGGAGCTCAATTTCTTTCTTACAAATGCCCAAACAAGTGACCTAGGACATGATGAAATCATTCCAATTATTCATGACACATTCATGTACTTCCCCTTTCGGTCTGGTGAACCTTCTAGACCCTTCTAGATCATTCCAGTGAAAACACTGGAATCATTCCCAAACTCCGGAATTGGACTTTCCTTATATGAATCTTATTATCCAGACCATTCTAGATCTCCTGATGATATCCAGGATCCCATCCGAGACTCCGAACAACATTCGGTCTCCCTACTTACATTCCATATCTACTAAACAACATCGAATCCTTAAGTGTGTCTCCCTACGGTTCGTGAATTATGTAGACATGACCGAGACTCTTCTCCGATTAATAACCAATAGAGGAATCTGGAAAGTCATATGGCTCCCACATATTTCTACGATTACTTCATGATCGAATAAACCACTTACATACAATACCAATTTCCCTTTGTCTCGCGATAGTTACTTATCCGAGGTCTGATCGTCGGTATCTCTGCATACCTAGTTCAACCTCGTTACCAATAAGTTCTCTTTTCTCGTTCCTGTGATATGTGATCCCTTGTGAGCCAGTAACATGCTTGCAAGCTAATTGGATGACATTACACCGAGAGGGCGCAGAGTATATCTATCCGTCATATGGATGGACAAATCCCACTCTTGATCCATGTGCCTCAACACATACTTTCCGAACACTCAATGTCACCTTTATAGCCACCCAGTTAGGTGTGGTATTTGATGTCATCAAAGCATCCATCCGGTGATGGTGATTAGCATGATCTCATGGTTGAAGGAATTAAGTTACTATGTATTAGAAAGCTTATAGCAAACGAACTATTGAAATGACTTGATCTTTATGCTACGCTTATCTATAGGAGTATGTCCATCACACCATTCTCCTAATGATATGATCTTGTTGTTAATAACATCTCAATGTTCATGATGAGGAAACCATGATCATATATTAACCAACAAGCTAGTTTAACAAGAGGCTTTACTAGGGACTCTTTTATGTTTACAAATCACACAAGTATTAATGTTTCCGGTTAATACAATTATAGCATGGTATGTAAACATATATCATAAGCATGAAGATATGATAATATCCTCTTTATTATTGCCTCTTGGGCATATCTCCCACAGTCTCCCACTTGCACTAGAGACAATAATCTAGTTTCAAATCTTTGTGTATTCAACACCTATGGCTTTCCGGTGTTGTATGTACACGATTGCTAGTGATCAACCGATCTTCGGATCCGACACTTTTAGGTCCGTGTGTAATTGCATGTCTTTGGGTATCTACACATCACTCATTCTCTAATGAGATGGCTTTGTCTAAATTTGGTCCTTTGGTGAGACCTTTAGTTCCTAGGGGTTAAAACATGTTGACAATATTGTCGTACAATATATCTTCATAGTATTATCCCTCTGTGAACTACACCTAGTTTGATAACGAACTACTTGACACAAATGCCCTCTTTTGCTACTATAATAGCAGTCATATACTTAGCCTTTTGTTGTAGTATCTATCACAATGTCTTAACTTTGGAACTCATCCAAATCCATTATGGAACTTACTTTTAAAGGTAAAGGCTCCTGTGATTGCAATGCTAGTCCCTGGATCAAATGCTAGCATCCACAATTTAAGATAAAGTACACAGGTACAAAGGTCATCATTACATCGTCATTCCAGAAAACATAGTCTTTTACAACTCAATAGATCAAGGCTAGTACATAGATTTCATAACATAAAGGAAATAACTATAAGTCTTCATCTTCATGTGCCACAGGCAAGCATGTTGAGTGTAGACTCACAACCCAAATCTCCATCATAGTAACCTGCAACATCATAAGTTACAGCCACATTGGGTCAATACATTTGGAATTGTATTGGCTAGTGATACCATAGTAAAATAGTAGTATCTAACATCTATATGAATTTTTCTAAGTGTAGCTTAGGCTTGCTTTTCTCAAAATAGGTTTTACTTATCAGTTGAAAAACACTAAGTTTTTGTTTGTCAAAAACACCCAAGGAACCATCAATAGACATTGGTGAACCTTTACCCTTGTTCAACCACAAGTTTTTAACTTAGAAATTGGGATGAGGAGATCCTTGATAGCTTCAATGTCTTTGATGCTCAAATTGTCCGTTATCGGGGACATGGCTAAGTACTTAGGTTTTACCCTCTCGAGAGGTGTGCACTTTCCCACAAGACTCGACATGCATTGAGACGAGACCTTTCAGAAGCATTCCCTTAGACCACCATGGACGCGTTCCATCCTATCACCCTACCACCAACTGTCCTTCTGGCTAAGTTCTTGCAACCTATGTGGTCAAGGCAGAGCCCATATGCCATGTGGTTGCACTAGAAGCTTCTCAACACTAAAAATCTCAAATCCCTTTGTTTCTGGGTGGCTTTCCACAAGTGTGGTACACAAGGTAAACCATAGACATGGGACTTGTGTAACCACTCAACATAAAACCATCATACCATTCCACCGGGTGATTCATTCACTTAGTTGTTTTATTAATCAAAAACACAATTCATAGACTTAGAAAAATTCCATAGGATGATCATTCCTCCCTTGTTTGCTACTAGATAGGCTAAGTATGATAACATAACAAGTTCCTTAACTTAGAGAAAATACTACTAAGACTACAACTACTAGGATTTACCAAGGCATAGCATAGTACATATACTTAGAAAAATTCCATGCAAGCCATACTCAAAATATCACTACTGCATAGTCAAAATAATAGGAAAAAATACATGAAGCACCACTTGCCTTGGTAGTTGGGAGAGTAGCAACAGTCCTCACAATCACAATCGCCACTATCACCAAAATCTACACACATAAAATGATAGCACCAAATTCACATTCAAACATTCAAGCAAAAATATATAGGAATGCATGAAAATGGAATGAAATGATTTTTATACACTAAACAAATAAAACCAAATAGTACATAATACAAAGTAATCTATCTAAAATCTAAACAAACTCAAATTTGCCTCAAAACAATTTTATAAACATTTTATATAGCCAAAATAATTATAAAATTGGTTCTGCAAATAATCCCATTTTTTCAGAAGTAAAATACAAATTCAAGCCCACAGTAATGTAGGGCTTAATTTTCTGAATCTATTGATATATTATTTGCAAAATTTGGTCAAATAGAACTAAAGATATGAATTTTACAAGTTTAAAACCCTAATAGATTCAAAAACGGATTTTAAAACAAAAACACAGACACGTGGCCGTGTCTGATTGGCCCGTACCGCTTCGCGTGGATCATGCACATGGGCCGTTGGATCTAAGTGTGATCCTGCGGTCTAGATCTGGCGATACTGCTTCGGCCTGGCGATCTAATCTAAGCCGCCAGATCTAAATCCTACGGCTATCGACCACGCAACAAAAGATGGGCGGCGCAAATGGGTACTGGAGGCGGTGGTGCTACTGCTGGTGATGATCCGGTGAATCCAGAGGGGGCTAGGGGTGGTGTTCTGGCTTACCAGCATCGCACAAATGCGAGGATGCTCATGGTGGCCTTGGCTTGGAAGGGGGCGAGATGTTGCGGCCGTGGGAGCTCGTCTAAGTTGCGGACAGCGTCGGGCTTTTGCAAACGGCGACAGAGGAGACGACCTAGGTCACCAAAGCACAAACGAAAGGAATCAAGACGTGCACAAGGACAAGTCACACAAGTTGGTTTGAATTAGAGGCCAAGGGGCGTGCGAACCTGGACGGGATTACTCGTCAGAGTTGAAGACAGCGTCGGATGCTCATGGTGCTTGATGGGGGCGACGTTCTGGGGCACAATAAATTAAACGGCGAGCATCAGAAGGAGCGCAAGAGGACGGACAGCAAGATAGCCTCAACCAGAGGGAGAGGGATGGATGGGGCTCACCGGGATTGATCGTCGGAGTTCGTCGGGCAGCGGAGGTGCAAGATCAAATGCTGGCAGCTTGGGGGCGCTCTGGCGATGTGGGTTGAGGGGAAACGACTGTGGCGAGGTGGGGGTTAAGTAGTAGGCGTTGGGTCTTGGGTTACTGCATGAATCAATGGAATTGATTTGAATTGAATCGGCGAGGTAACGGGCGGTGTCGGGGGGATAACCCCCGGGTGGGGAAAGACAAGCATAAGTAGGCTGGCTCCAGAAGATGCAGGCCGCCTGGCCTCCAGGAATTACAACTCTAGGCATCTGGCAAGCAAGCGCGGCTGGGCTTATAACCTTCCTGGCTGGCCCGTCTAGCCGGTGGCCAGAAGAACCGGCCGGGTGGCCGTTCCCACCCGGCTCACCTCGGATTCGATGGAGAGCACGGAAGGACTGGCTCTCCATGCGGGGTACGATTCTGGCTCCCCCTCGTCATCAAGGAAGCTGACATGCCATCATGACCAGCGCTACCAGACAAAGATAAAGCAAGACGGTCGGATGGACTAGCGAAAGCGGTCCGGGTGACTGTTAAAGCAAGGGAGACGCCCCAAAGGAAGCCCGGGTGACCACTAAAGAGAAGGATGACGCTAAAAGAAGGGCGGACTAGGTCCTGGCCCACCGGCTGGGCCCTGCAGCCGGCCCTGCCCTGTAAACCCATATCCAAACAGTAAACCCTAGGGCCCAATCTGTAATCTGCCCCCCAGACCAGTATATACGGGAGGGCAGAGGCAGGGTTCTAGGTAGTAGGGAAGAGAAAAGGAGAAAACTAGAGGCAATGGTAGGAGAAGAGAAGTGCTAGCATCTAGCTCCCTTCTTCCTCTAGCCATCGATAGTAGCTAAGTAAATAGCTCAAGGAGCACCTGTACTGAGCATCAAGGTCCCATACATAGTTCATCTTGCAGGAGTAGGGGTGTTGCCTCGCCAAGTGGGCCCCGAACCTGGCTACGTCCCTGTGTTTGCAGTACACCGTGCCCAACCCGTTGCGTGAGCCACCAAATGCATCCGTGTGTCCCTTCTTTGCCATCCCCGATGGCTCTGCCGTGTTCAACACCACGAAAGTTGGCTCTGCAACAAGCCCGCAAACCACACGACGCGCCAATGCAGCTGGACAAAGAAGATGGCCAAAGCCGGTGGACTCCCACCACCACCTCCACCGCCAGCCGGAGGCCCACCAGATAACATGGAACGCCGCAACCGCCGCGAGGATGACGAAGATGGTTACCCACGGTAGGTGGGTAATTACCACATATTCCTGGCAGAGCCGAAAACGAAGCACGCCAAGCGGAGACGTGAGGCGGAGGTGAACGCAATCGTCCAACCCGTCCCCTAGTACCTGCACTGGTCCGATCAGGCGATCACCTGGAGCAAGGAGGATCATCCGGCCGTGTTACCAAGCCCTGGTAGCTACGCGTTGGTCTTGGACCCCATCATCATCTCCAAGAAGCATTCATGTCGCTTCTCTCGGGTGCTGATCGATGGAGGGAGCAGCATCAACCTCCTTTACCGGAGCAACCTCGAGAGTTTGGGCATCAGCGAGTCCCAACTGGAGAAGTACCGGGGCCGTCGCACTCCCAAATCGGTAAGATCTGGCTGGACGTCATCTTCGGCAGCGAGAACAACTTCTACCATGAGCCAATTTGGTTCGAGGTCGTGAATCTCTCCAGCGCCTACCACGCCATACTAGGGCGCCCAGCTCTAACCAATTTCATGGGAGTACCGCACTACGCATACCTCAAGATGAAGCCATCAGGCCCAAAGGGAGTGATCACCATTGATGGATGCTACAAGCGTTCAATCGAATGCACTTCAGACGGATCCAAGCTGGCCAAAGCAATGATCATCGCTGAGGAGAAGCGCGTCATAATGCAGAACGTGGCGGCTCTGCAGAAGGACATGCCGGCTGGAGAGCCCAAACCGGTTGGAGAATCGCAATTCAAGCCCTCGCAGGGAACAAGGAAGATCTTGCTGAACAAGGAAGACCCAAGCAAGTTCGTCCTGGTCGAAGACGGCCTAGACAGCAAATAGGAAAGCGCACTCGTCAATTTCCTCCGTGAGAATCGAGACATTTTCGCTTGGTGCCCCAAAGACATGCTAGGTGTCCCGAGGGAACTCGCCGAGCACTCCCTTCCTATTCGACCGGACGCGAAGCCGGTTAAACAATCTCTACGCCGCTTCGCAGAAGAAAAAAGAAGAACCATTGGTGAGGAGATCACACGGCTGCTCGCGTCCGGCTTCATCATGGAAGTTTTCCACCCGGAATGGCTCGCCAACCCGGTGCTGGTGCTGAAGAAGGACAAGACATGGAGCATGTGCGTCGACTATACTAGTCTCAACAAGGCTTGCCCTAAGGATCCTTTCGCCCTGCCGCGAATTGATCAGGTCATCGACTCCACTGCCGGGTGCGATTTGTTGTATTTTTTGGACGCTTACTCGGGCTACCACCAGATCAAGCTCAATGTATCTGACAAAATAAAGACATCGTTCATAACCCCGTATGGAGCATACTGCTACACCACCATGCCCTTCGAATTGAAGAACGCAGGAGCAACCTACCAGCGCTGCATGAAGAAATTCCTACAGACGCAGATTGGAAAGAACGTACACGCGTATGTAGATGACGTTGTCATCAAGACCAAGGAACGGTGCACGCTCCTTGAGGATCTGAAGGAAACATTCGACAACCTCCGCCGTTTCCAGATCAAGCTGAACCCGGAAAAGTGCGTGTTCGGTGTCCCAGCCGGCAAGCTCCTTGGCTTCCTCGTCTTCGAGCGTGGAATCGAGGCGAACCCAGGGAAGATCGAAGCCATCAAACACATGGAGCTAACGCAGAACCTGCGTGACGTACAGAAGTTCACCGGGTGCCTCGCTTCACTCAGCCGGTTCGTTAGCCGGCTGGGAGAGAAGGCTCTCCCCCTGTACCAGCTGATGAAGAAGACAGATAAATTTGTCTGGACAGCTCAGGCGGATGAAGCTTTCCGAGACCTCAAGCGCATGCTCACCTCGCCACCCGTCCTGGCGGCACCAGCTGCAAAGGAGCCCATGCTGATGTACATCGCTGCCACAAACAGAGTGGTTAGCGTGGTACTGGTCGTCGAGCGGCCAGAGGAAGGAAAGGCTCAAATGGTCCAGCTCCCCGTATACTACCTGAGTGAGGTGCTCTCGCTATCCAAGCAAAACTACCCTCACTACCAGAAGCTAGTGTACGGCGTGTACATGGCCGCCAAGAAACTCAAGCATTACTTCCAGGAGCATTACATCCGGGTGGTAGCATTGGCCCCACTCGCGGAGATCATTGGCAACAAAGACGCCACTGGCCGCGTGGCAAAATGGGCCATCGAGCTCGCTGCGCATATCATCCAATACGAGCCGCGCACAGCAATCAAGTCGCAAGCATTGGCTGATTTCTTCGTCGATTGGGCGGAGACACAATACATGCCCCCAGTGACGGACTCAACTTACTGGAAGCTACACTTCGACGGGTCGAAAATGAGGGTAGGCCTCAGAGCTGGAATCGTTATAACCTCGCCCAAAGGCGACCGGCTGGAATACGTTCTCCAGATCCACTTCAAAGCTTCCAACAACGTCGCCGAATATGAAGCACTCATCCATGGACTCAAAATGGCCAAGCAGATAGGCATTCAGAGGGTGCTGTGCTTTGGAGATTCGGACTTGGTGGTGCAGCAAGTATCTGGCGAATGGGACGCCAGGGACGTGAACATGGCCCTATACCGCTTCTTTGTCCAGCAGCTGTGCGCTTGCTTTGAAGGATGCGAGTTTCACCACGTACCCAGGGCCAACAATGAAGCTGCTGACGCTTTGGCTAGGGTCGGGTCAACAAGACAATTCATACCGCCCGGAGTCTCTCTCGAGCACCTGCGCAAGCCCTCCATCACTCCCTCACCAGAGTCCGACTCCATCGTGCTCGACGTGGATCCAGGAGCAGCCGGTGCCGCGCCGCACCCGGGGACTGTCGCACCCCACCCAGGGACTGCCGCACCACACCCGGGGACTGTTTCACCACACCCGGGGACTGCCTCGCCGAATCCAGAAACTGCCTTGATGCAGCCCGCGGTTGACATTGGCACCCCTCCACCCAGCAGACCGCCCGATGCCCTGGAGTTGGCCATCCGCGAGGAGATCAAGCTCATCATACAGACGGTGCACACCATACGGGAGGCGCCCGACTGGGCAAAGCCGTTCATGGATTTCCTGGCCAAAGGTGAACTCCCAACAGAAGAGGTGGCAGCACGACAAGTGTGACGAAGGGAAAGCGCCTACACCATCATCAACAACGAGCTGTACAAGCGTAGCGTCGGAGGCATCTACCTGCGGTGCGTCAGTCGGGAGGAAGGAGCCAAGCTTCTAACGGACATACACCAGGGCGAGTGTGGCCACCATGCCTCATCAAGGGCAGTAGCAGCCAAGGCCCTTCGGCATGGTTTATATTGGCCGACGGCGCTGAAGGACGCCGAAGAAATAGTCAAGACATGCAGCGGCTGCTAGCGTTTCAGCCAGTTGAAGCACACGCCGTCAGTGGCGCTCAAGACAATACCGATCACCTGGCCTTTTGCAGTCTGGGGCCTGGACATGGTTGGGCCATTCAAGACAGCTCGATCCGGCATGACACACCTGCTCGTCGTCATGGACAAGTTCACCAAGTGGATTGAGGCGAAGCCAATCAAGAAGCTGGATGGGGCGACGGTGATCAAGTTCTTCACATACATCATCATCCAGTTCGGCTACCCTCACAGCATCATTACTGACAACGGAACCAACTTTGCGAAAGGAGTCTTCGCTCATTTCTGTGGGGAAAAGGGGATCCTCCTGGATCTGGCATCGGTTGCACACCCACAGTCCAACAGACAATGCGAGCGCTGATGGTCTGGTGCTAGCCGGAATCAAGCTGAGGCTCATCGAACCGCTCGTCATGTCACCTGGATGCTGGATAGAGGATATGCCAGCAGTGCTTTGGAGCCTACGCACCACACCCAATCGCTCAACCGGCTTCACGCCGTTCTTGCTCATCTATGGGGCAGAAGCCATTCTCCCCACGGACATCCAGTTCGACGCACCTCGCAAGCAGCTCTACACGGAGCAGGAAGCCAAGGAGGCAAGGGAGGACAGCGTGGACTTGCTCGAGGAGGCACCCGAGTTAGCCCTGTCCAGATCAGCAATCTACCAACAAGACCTGTGTCGATACCACGCCAGCCGGATCTAGCCCACCTCTTTCCGCGAGGGAGACCTGGTGCTGCGCATAGTCCAAAGCACCAAAGGAATGCACAAGCTGTCCCCGCCATGGGAAGGACCATTCATCGTCAGCCGAGCACTCCACAACAATTCGTACTATCTGATCGACGCACAACAGCCAATGAAGAACAAGGAAGATCGCTCAGATGAGGAGACGAAGCGCCCATGGAATGCCAGCCTGCTCCGCCCATTTTACACTTAGAAAAGTGTATGTATCTTCCCTTTTTTATGTAACAAGTGAACAAGAATGAGAGCCTTGGCGAAGCTCTAAGGACTTCATCCCAATTCTGCGCACCATCTTCATTTTCATACCGGCTGGCCTAGGCCCCACGGTTTCTACAGACGGCATAATATTGCACGCGGCGCCTAGAGTAACGTCTTCGGTTCGGGCTTTAGTACGCGCATCGGCTGTCGACCCGGCAAGAGCAAAAACTTAAAGCGCACGTGGCAAGAAGATGCCGGCGTAGAAAGCAAGGGCGTCCAGGCGAGCTGGTTGCGACCTACAAAAGTTAAGCCAACAACAGCGAACCGAAGTATCGCGAGGCACGCCAACATCGCAACTCCTTCGGTTCCGGCCGCAGACCGCAAACCGGCTGACGGCCGGCAAGGAAAATGCTTGAAGAGCCAATACTCGCTAAGAAAAGGGGAGTTGCTCGCGGCCTAACTCGAAGGGGTGCATGTTAGTTTTCCTCCTACGATAATTACCAACTAACGCATGAGCATATGCACAAGAAAACTAACCCAAAGCAATGCTTTGTCTTGCACGACCAGAGTCACAAGTTGGCAGGAAACAAGGTGGCAAAAGAGCTTTGCCCCGGCTGGCTACCCCAGCCGGCCCGAACCTCGGGGGCTACACCCAGTGGATGCGCTCCCGCGCACCCACAAACTCAAGTCAAGGTACCCAAGAGAGCTTCGCCCCGGCTAGCTACCCCAGCCGGCCTGAACCTCGGGGACTACACCCAGTGGACGCGCTCCCGTGCACCCACAAACTCAAGTCAAGGTAGCCAAGAGAGCTTAGCCCCGGCTAGCTACCCTAGCCGGCCCGAACCTCGGGGACTACACCTAGTGGACGCGCTCCCGTGCACCCACAAACTCATGTCAAGGTAGCCAAAAGAGCTTCGCCCCGGCTGGCTACCCCAGCCGGCCCGAACCTCGGGGACTACACCCAGTGGACGCGCTCCCGCGCACCCACAAACTCAAGTCAAAGTAGCCAAAGAGCTTCGCCCCGGCTGGCTACCCCAGCCGGCCCGAACCTCGGGGACTACACACAGTGGACGCGCTCCCGTGCACCCACAAACTCAAGTCAAGGTAGCCAAAAGAGCTTCGCCCTGGCTGGCAACCCCAGCCGGCCCAAACCTTGGGGACTACACCCAGTGGACGCACTCCCGCGCACCCACAAAACAAAGTGAAGACGACAAAAAGAGCTCGAACCCGGGTGGCTATCCTAGCCGGCGCAAGCATAAAATACCGCAAATGAGGAATACACAAATAAAGATTAGCAAAAGGCACCAAGCCATAAAACGAAGCACGAAGGCTCCGCACAGTTTAAAAGGTCGGCGACAAAAGTCAGCCGAAGTGTAGCACATCAGAGTAGAAATTTTCACAAATACACCCGGCATCGCGGGGATCAAGAGTCAGGAGATTTCGAAGTAGAAGGAGCAAGAGCTGGATCAGCAGGGGCGGCACCGACGTCAGTGGAAGGAGGCTGGCTGCTAGAGGCCACGTCAATGGGATTCCAAGGCGCTGGCTCCTAGTGGAACGGTTGTGGCTCTCCGGGGGCGCTGAAGTTACGCTCCAAGTCCATGTAGGTGCCAATCTTCACCCCGCAGGCCTGGAGCACAGGAATGCTCTCGCGAAGACCCTCGTAAGTCGTCCCTAGGCGGAAGCCGTGGTCGACCATGCTCAGGTCGACACCAGGATACCATGACTTCACCATCGCAAGCGCCATCTCTGCCTCGCCTCGAGCAGCCCACTCCTTGTGCATGTCCAGCACGTCGATGCCCTTGGACAGCGCCACGGCCAGGCTGGCCATGTCGTGCACGACCAGGCCCGCGTCCGGCCAGATGTAGTGGAAGAGATCATTTCCAACGGCGCCCAAGCCGTTGCTCTCCTCCGCCACCACCTTGACCAAGTCGAGGGCAGTCCTGTCACGACCAACCTCCTCCATCGGCAGCTTCTCCATGGCCATCTCGGTCGCCTCAGGATAGTGAGCTGCATCCAGACACAAAGCAGAGTAAGCCGACAAGATCGAGCAAGCCACGACACAATAGAGGAGAGTAGCTGAAAAACTTACTGATGACCATATCCGAGATGTTCTGGAGGTGTTGATTGAGATCCTCCTCCCTGCGGCGAAGAGAATTGATTGTCCCCTCCTGCTGGGTCCAGATCTTCTCAAAGTTCTTCAGCGCCTCCGCCCAGATATCAGTCGTCTTCTTGCCCTGCTCCATACTAACCTCAAGCTGGTGTTTGGCCACGGCAGGTTGATCAAACTACGCTTGTCGCACCTTGTTCGACTCTTCCAGCCGGGCAACCTCAGCCTTGAGGCGTTCCAACTCCTTCTCCTTGTCCTGGATCATGACTATGGGAGGATACCCGATGGTCAACAAAAAACGGGAAAAGGAAGCCAATCGCCAAGACAGATCTGAAGAAGCAATCTTACGGCCAAGGTCCCGGGTGTTCTTCACAGACTCCATAAACGCTTTCTGCAGCAAGAAAGCAAATGAGCAACAGAGGAGTAAACCGGATGAAAGAGCAGAAAACATATGAAGGGCAACGACTTACCTCCATCAAAACAGACAATTTTTTGGCCTCGCCAAGGCCACTTTCCATTCCCTCAACTAGGTGGCGAACTGTGACAGCCCCAGGATCAGGGCTAAACAAATCCCAGACCTCCGTCTGACATAAGCTTAACCTTGAGCTCGAGAATATCCAGTGAAGAATCGGTAACACAACAGTGACCCTACGACGCAAAAATTATTACAGCAAGCTCATAACTGAGCAGAGAACCAAATTATTACAAGCAGAGGTCACTGACCACAAACATCAAACAATGGAAGGCAAATTATGCTATTAAGTATAGCAAACTTAACAAATGGCCTAAGAGGCCTGAAGCATAACGATGACGTCCCAGCCCATAGATTCCAGGCTGCCAGCCGGGAACCCCAATCTACTCGTCGATGTCGATGTAGTACCAAACTGATCTTCAAGGAACACTTACTCTGCCCAAAGTATGAACAAAGCAAGGGTGAGTACAGGGTGTACTCCGCAAGACTTATGGCTGGTGGAGTTGTTTTGCATAAAGCCATCTTTGTTTATAAATCAAGAGAGAGAAGAAGCTCGTCTAGTCAGAGTATTTTAAAAGGGGATAAGAGAGCAACATCTCTGAAATATTGTTAATCATCTTTTGATATCCACTAAATCATCATCATCACCTGAGCTAGGATCACCCCCTCGTACCCATGAGGAAGCATCCTTAACAAACATTAGTTGCCAAGTTTTACAATTAGGTTCATGTTCTCTATGATCATCACGTACGTTCCAAGTCGTCCATAACCGTGGACACGGATTTCCGAAAGATTATTACCCTGCAGGGGTGTACAACTTTACCCACACGTACTAACCTTCTCTTAATGCCACTTAAGATTAGCCCTCTTCCTTGGAAGGCCGGCAGAGGGTGGTTAGACACAACCTTTACCTTGCTTTCGCTGAGACCATGAGTCATGCAATAAGTATGGTTCCGTAGTAACGGGTCAAATCCCTAAGCCGGTACTTAAAGATGTGAGGCAAGGTTGGTTAAATGGGGCTCCATCGACCCCAAGCAACCCGGTCCATTCTTACCTACCTGTTATGAATGCACCAACTTCACCCGGCAAATCTTCCAAAATATTTTCTATGCATATGTCAAATGGAACGCCTGAACTATGTGACTCATCGAATATACTAGGCAAGTTAGTCACTCGTGGGGTTTTCCAGGCCCCGTGTGGTTGTACGCTCGTCTTGGTTCAAGAGGCAAGAACATCGGGTCCTAGTAATGGCGAGCATGGGACTAGAAAAACCACATCCCACCGTGGCCTCCCATACAACCCTTAGCATATTTAATCTCATATCATCTGTGATCTCATCTCATCATGTTCTCCTATTATACTAGATTCTCTGCATCTGATACATCATCTGGATGGACTAGACTCAACAGTTATGCATGGCTAAGCAAGACACAGAACAAGTTCTAGCAATGCACACAAGCTAAATCTAGTTATGCTAGGAGTAGTGGATTGGGTAATATAAGCTCAAAGGGAGTAATGCAATAGATAGGATACTCTATCTATCGATAAAAGACCACAGTAGATTCGTATGCAACATGGCAAGAATAGAAATACTTTCGAATACATAGGATTTTATCATGGTGGGGCTATGCTTGCCTTTGCCAGTTTATAGGAGATAAACAGATCTTCGGGAGCCTTGTACTTGACTTGTTATAATTGGTCAGGTATTGTTCGTCGATCTTCGAACTTCGACGGTGTTGACCTCGGTCTTCGATCTTGATCTCAATCTCGTATTCTACCGGTAAGAACCAAACAGCATAAAGAGAGGGAAACAATCAACACATGGCATCGATGCAATGCTGAAACCCTAAAGCATGCTCGGCAATTTAATCGGGGTTCCGAGGGGCGCAAACCCTAACTCGGAGAAACTGCGGAACATATAAGAGGGGTTAGTTTGTTCTTCTAATTAAACTTCATTTAAGTTTTTGAACAATGCATGAGTATAACTTAGTTAGATAGGTTTCAGTTTTATAATTAAACTTGTCATTGAAACCCACAGATAGGGGTTAGTTTGTTCTTCTAATTAAACTTGTCATTTAAGTTGTTGAACAATGCATGAGTATAACTTAGTTAGATAGGTTTCATTTTTCTGAACATTTTGATATATTATTTGTATATTTCTGACTTATAAATGAAAAGATATTGAATTTACAAGTTTATAATAATTTCTGAAATTAAAACAAAAAGGGAATTACTTTTTACACCGGGGCAATGCAAACCCACAGTGGATGACAGAGGGGCCCTGAGCCACCTCAGCCTCCATGCAGGCAAAGTGGTTCAGGGGCATTTTTCAACGGGGCAGAGGTTACCTACTAGGGCTGGTAGGTGGGGCCGAGGCCACGTCGTCACGCCACGCAGACGACAGGAGGCTCAACGGCGGCAGCGCTCAGACGACAACGGATACGGTAGAGGAGGGATCGAGGGGAAGCGGTTTTGCGCGTGTTCGAATCAGCAGAGCAAGGCGAGCTAGAGTATAGCGGAGCCTCCCTCTGTCGGTCACCGGAGCAGTGGCTGGAGTGGTGACTGGCGGCAACGACCGGCGAGCTAAGACACGGGGATGACCCAGAGAGATAGGAGGATGGCGGAGGGGTGTGTTAGCACCGTGAGCTCACCCTGAGCATGAAGCACTCGATGGAGAAGCCGGAGGAGGTCAGTGGCGACGACACGGCCGAAGGGGTGGTCGTTGGAGGCGGGGAAGAAGGAGTTGATTCGGGCGGCTGGGACCTTTGCGGCTCGATTCCTTTGACGAGAAGAGGCAGGATAGCACAGTGGTTACGGTGGCATGCTCGGACCAGCACGGGGAGGTGCGGTACGACAGCGACCGACGAAACCTGGGTGGCTAGGGTTCGGGTCCACGGGAGAGAGAAGAGAGAGGTCTCGGGGAAGAGGGGAAGTGGATGAGGACGGCAAGAGCGTCGAGGCGCTGATCTTATCCTCCCCCAGGAGGCGATGGACGGCGGCGAGGAAGCGGTGCGGATCGACGGCCGGCGGTGCTACAGCGAGCTGCTCGGCGTCGGGAACGAAAACGATAGAACCACAAAGGGGTACCGGGCCTGGGCCTCAGTTGGGCTGCTGTTGGGCTGCAGGGAAGGTTGCAGGGAGAGAGGAAGAAGATCTGGGCCGGCCTGGGGTGCTCTGGCTATAGTTTTTTTTTCTGTAAAACCTTTTTCCTTTTTTGTTTTTACCTTTGTATTTCAAATCCTTTTCAGTTTTAAACAGTTTGAAAATACCAAAGAGTTTTGAAATCATTGTAAATATTCAAGGGCCCTTTATACCAACTTGGGCTCCAATAAAATTTGATACTTTTCAAAATATGAAAACCATTTGAATGCATTTCAAAGAGAGGGGGAAATAGATTTTGAGGGTTTGATTTATTTTGCTTTAATGCACAATTTAAAACATGATACTCGTGATGCACAAACAAACCCTAATATAGGATTAACTGAAACTGGGGTGTTAAAGCTCTATCCCCCTTACGAGAATCTCGACCCGAGATTCCAAAGGTAGGAAAAGAGACAGAGAGAAAAAGAAACGGGGTCACTCCATGGATAAGAGGGAAACACACTAAACAACACACCGAGTATCTCATGGTCAACTCATGGATGGAGTGTTCAGAAACAACTCTGAGATGATGACATGAAACACATCAAGGTAACAAAGCAAACAAGAGGAGAAGGTTTTAAGTTGTTAGATAACTAGTCTTCATAAGGATTGAGACCATGGAACTCAGAAGGGTTTAAGCTTCTGAAGAGGAAGGCTTCAACAGAAAGAACACAACCACAGAATTTGATAAATGAACCTCTACTAAACGACTTAAGTAGCGATTTCCGATTGTAGAGATATGGATCAACAAAACCAAGCTGTTGAACTACTTTTGACATAGAAGGTTCACTCTTTCATTCAACAGAAGGCCAAGACAGAAAGGTGTTTTGTGGAGAGGACTCGTAAAAGTCACAAGAAACATGTAGCAAGAGAAACTACAGATTACCAAAATCATGGTCACTCTTCCAACATGTTTAAGAGAACAAGAAGGAAACACTTTAATTCATCCAGGGCTATTCAAATCTTTGCCAAAGATCATGATATCACCTTACACCACTAGACGAATTGGTAAGAAGATTCCTGACAACATGAGAAGAAAGAAACTTCATTCTCAGACTTCAATTGTTCTGCTCAACAAGATGATTGCCAACATAAAGGGTCTAGAGGATCGACCGAGAGACAGTTAGCAACACTACTTTAAATGTTCTCCTTGATGTTCGAGAAAACAGACACCAAGTAAAGTCGGACTTCGGATACAAAGGAAACCATAAACACAACTCCTATAGTAAGTCATAGAAGATGCCTCATGAAGAGTGGTTGTTATTGCTGATTCAAGAGAATATGACAAGAGGTCTTTCCGGCTAAGTTTGTGTCAACCATTACATCAATCTTGCCAGATTTACAAATAGACCTATGTCAAAACCTTGAGGAACACCAACCATCATTGCTGCTTGAGATTCAACTTTGGTTAGGTGGAATGATACTTTAGACTCAGCATGTCCGAATAGAAAGTTCGCAGCATTTACCGCAGAGGTAAAGTTACTAGATTCTCAAGGTAGGAACTACAGTGTCAAGCTCCAAAATATGAGCTAGAGTGCTATACCCATGTATTGGCAACTTGTCAAAAGATAGTTGCACACATATAAAGTATTAGCAATAAAACACACATGTGTCCTTTAGGGGACAAAGATAATTCTTCTCAAATCCCGACATCTTTGAACAATTGCTCGTGAATCAGAGAAGGTTACTTCTAACATCCAGAACTCATACTTCAAAATGACCCGAAGAAGGTTCTCGAAAGTTTCCAACATTAATGCCAAATGTTCCATATGAATCAAATCTAACATGGAGAAGATAAGGATGTCATCAATGGGCTCAACAACGAACTTATCGAGACACTCCAAGAAGATGGACTCATATGTCATTTGAACAAGGCAAACTATTGGTCAGACCAAAGACATGAAGATGTACTCAAGTGAAACATCACAAGTAGTAACACCATCAAGATAGTCATTGAAACTGAGTTTGATTTGACGATAACCCAAATAAAATCAAAGATAGGGGAGGATAACATGTCCATGAAGGAAATACTATCTTTCTTCAACACGAACAAAACTAGACATCCCTTTAAGAAAGAACTAAGTTGGGTATAACTTTTATCTTACAACTCTCCAAGTTGTTGTTCAAGCTCAACCCATTAGTTTAGTGGTATATTGTACAGATCCTTGGAGAAAGGAGCAGTTCAGAGAACTTACTTGCTCGATAACTTGATAACACGGTCGTGTGGCAACATGGGGATACTTCTAGTAGACACCTAGAATATCACAAACTATCGATATGTCACTTAGTTCAAGAGGAAACTTGCTTGGTAAGGAAAGAAGACATAGTCTCGGAGCTTAGGCATGAACCTAACTCTTTTACTGAAGAGGGTGCACCAGAATAGCAGACTTGGTAGCATAGTCAAACTTCACTTAGTGATAGGGTTAACCAATCACACTAAGAATGACGAAAATGTCCTTAGAGTTCAAAACAATAATAATTGCTAAGAACCTCGGATAGCCACATTATTACGCACACGCATCACTCATGAGCGCGAAAGCTCGAGGAAGGGTGGGTTAAGATGTGTGAAGGCGTCACTTCGTTAAGGGGTCATAAAACTCAGCACGACCTCTTAGTATGAAAGAGTGTGATACTTTAAGGTAGAAAAGATGGAGGACAATCAATGCCTCTTGATCTACGGATTACAACACTTTAACCTGGTCCTAGAAATGACGAGGTACTGGAGTTTGTTTTTTCCTGACATTCCTAAATGGTTTGTCATGACAGACCACAAGAGTATCTTGCATCGGAAGACACCAATGAAGATAACTACTTGGCTACCAACTGGTAGACAAAGGTCGGAAAACAACAAGAGGAAAGGAACATGCTCAGGATAGAATCCCGAGATGTGGATGCATAAGTTAACAATCTTCCGAAAACCAATGCAAAGAAGGAAAGGTATGGCAGAGTCACGAATATATATATATGCGAGACTCTCGAGGAGTACTCTTGTCGTGATCTATTCGGTTCCATTAAAGAACATCTGCCATAGCTAGTGGTAGGGGAAGTCCTTAGTTGTCACAATTCAATCGCGACAAAGACCACAGGCTTGAAGGCTAGAATTGTAATACCAGCCATACTGAGGTAATGTGTGAACATTAACAATAGGGTCAAAGGGATGGACCTTGAGTTATAGTTCAGCTTCATGTGCAAGATTCACAACACCAGAATCCAGCACAATTAGGGATCTTCGGTTCAAGTCCAAGGGTTAAAATCCGAAGAAAGGAATAACTACTACTTGAGTGACTTAGTGTACACTACAAGATAGTAACCACGAGGTAGCTTCTAAAAGAAGAAACGACTTCTGAAGTACCCAACAAACAAAAAGGAGGCACACAAGGCGAAAGGAAACCTCGAAGCCTAGAACAGAACACTACAGATCCAACAATATAATATTGCTGGTCCGAAGGATAGAGAGATCATGATAGAAAGGAATCTCTCATGTGAACAAGAGCAAAGGGGAGCAAGGAATTCACAACACACACAACTCTAGAGAACTTAACACTAGGTTAACTGGTTAGAAACGGCATGCCCAGAAGGCACCTAAACTATGAAAGACTAGACGAGATAGCAAAACTTTTCCAAATCAACACAAGATAAGATGACCCAGAATTAGAGCGAAACTGGATAAGGAGTAAAAGAAGCATACTAGAATTTTTGCAAATACTTTTCAGCCTTTAAAATAGTTTTCACAAACACTAGACTCAACATCGACCGATAGCAAGGTTTTCCTACGATCGATAATGCTCTAATACCAAGACCTGTGACACCCCCGGGATCAGGGCTAAACAAATCCCAGATCTCCGTCTAACATAAGCTTAACCTTGAGCTCGAGAATATCCAGTGAAGAATCGGTAACACAACAGTGACCCTATGACGCAAAAATTATTACAACAAGCTCATAACTGAGCAGAGTACCAAATTATTACAAGCAGAGGTCACTGACTACAAACATCAAACAACGGAATGAAAATTATGCTATTAAGTATAGCAAACTTAAAAAATGGCCTAAGAGGCCTGAAGCATAACGATGACGTCCCAGCCCATAGATTCCAGGCTGCCGGCCCGGAACCCCAGTCTACTTGTCGATGTAGATGTAGTACCAAACTGATCTCCAGGGAACACTTACTCTGCCAAAAGTATGAACAAATAAAGGGTGAGTACAGGGTGTACTCCGCAAGACTTATGGCTGGTGGAGTTGTTTTGCATAAAGCCATCTGTGTTTATAAATCAAGAGAGAGAAGAAGATTGTCTAGTTAGAGTATTTTAAAAGGGGATAAGAAAGCAACATCTCTGAAATATTGATCATCATCTTTTGATATCCACCAAATCATCATCATCACCTGAACTAGGATCACCCCCTCGTACCCATGAGGAAGCATCCTTAACAAACATTAGTTGCCAAGTTTTACATTAGGTTCATGTTCTCTATGATCATCACGTCCGTTCCCAAGTCGTCCATAACCGTGGACACGGCTTTCCGAAAGATTATTAACCTGCAGGGGTGTACAACTTTACCCACATGTACTAACCTTCTCTTAATGCCACTTAAGATTAGCCCTCTTCCTTGGAAGGCCGACAGAGGGTGGTTAGACACGACCTTTACCTTGCTTTCGCCGAGACCATGAGTCATGCAATAAGTATGGTTCCGCCGTAACGGGTCAAATCCCGAAGCCGGTACTTAAAGATGTGAGGCGAGGTTGGTTAACAGGGGCTCCATTGACCCCAAGAAACCCGGTCCACTCTTACCTACCTATTATGAATGCGCCAACTTCACCCGGCAAATCTTTCAAAAGATTTTCTATGCATATGTCGAATGGAACGCCCGAACTATGTGACTCATGGAATCTACTAGGAAAGTTAGTCACTCATGGGTTTTTCCAGGCCCAGTGTGGTTGTATGCTCGTCTTGGTTCAAGAGGCAAGAACATCGGGTCCTAGTGGTGGCGAGCTTGGCACTAGAAAAACCACATCCCACCGTGGCCTCCCATATAAGCCTTAATATATTTAATCTCATATCACCTCTGATCTAATCTCATCATGTTCTCCTGTTATTCTAGATTCTCTGCATCTGATACATCATCTGGATGGACTAGACTCAACAGCTATGCATGGCTAAGCAAGACACCGAAACAAGCTCTAGCAATGCACACAAACCAAACCTAGTTATGCTAGGAGCAGTGGATCAGGTAATATAAGCTCAAAGGGAGTAATGCAATAGATAGGATACTCTATCTATCGATAAAAGACCACAGTAGAATCATATGAAACATGGCAAGAATAGAAATACTTTCGAATACATAGGATTTTATCATGGTGGGGCTATGCTTGCCTTTGCCAGTTGATAGGAGATAAACAGATCTTCGGGAGCCTTGTACTTGACTTGTTATAATTGGTCAGTTATTTTTCGTCGATCTTCGAACTTCGACGGTGTTGACCTCGGTCTTCGATCTTGATCTCGATCTCGTATTCTACCGGGAAGAACCAAACACCGGAAAGAGAGGGAAACAATCAACACATGGCATCGATGCAATGCTCAAACAAGAATGATGATATGACAAGTTAATTTGCATTGAATTGAAACCCTAAAGCATGCTTGGCAATTTAATCGGGGTTCCGTGGGGCGCAAACCCTAACTCGGAGAAACTCCGGAACATATGAGAGGGGTTAGTTTGTTCTTCTAATTAAATTTGTATTTTAAGTTGTTGAACAATGCATGAGTATAACTTAGTTATATAGGTTTCCTCTTTCTGAACATTTTGATATATTATTTGTATTCTCCTGACTTATAAATTAAAAGATATTGAATTTACAAGTTTATAATATTTTCTGAAATTAAAAAAAAGGGAATTACTTATTACACCGGGGCGATGCAAACCCACAATGACTGACAGAGGGGCCCTGAGCCACCTCAGCCTCCACGTAGGCAAAGTGGTTCAGGGGCATTTTTCACCGGGGCAGAGGTTATCCAATGGGGCTGGCGGGTGGGGCCGAGGCCACGTCGTCACGCCATGCAGATGCCAAGGAGGCTCAACAGCGGCAGCACTCAGACGACCACGGCTACGATGGAGGAGGGCTCGAGGGGAAGCGGTTTTGCACGCGTTCGAATCAGGAGAGAAAGGCGAGCTAGAGTATAGCGGCGCCGCCCTCTGTTGGTCGCCGGAGCAGTGGCTGGAGTGGTGACTGGCGGCAATGGCCGGCGAGCTAAGACGCAGGGACGACCCAGAGAGATAGGAGGATGGCGGAGGGGTGCATGAGCACCGTGAGCTCAACCTGAGCATGAAGCACTCGACGGAGAGGCCGGAGGAGGTCGGTGGCGACGACACGGCCGAAGGGGGTGGTCATCGGAGGCGGGGAAGAAGGAGTTGATTTGGGCGGCTGGGACCTTCCCGGCTCGATTCCTTTGACGAGAAGAGGCAGGGGAGCACGGTGGTTACGGTGGCATGCTCGGACGAGCACGGAGAGGTGCGGTACGACGGCGACCGACGGAACCTGGGTGGCTAGGGTTCGGGTCCGTGCGAGAGAGAAGAGACAGGTCTTGGGGTAGAGGGGAAGTGGATGAGGACGGCAAGGGCATCGAGTTGATGATCTTATCCTCCCCCCGAAGGCGATGGACGGCGGAGAGGAAGCGGCGCGGATCGACGGCCGGCGGTGCTACAGCGAGCTGCTCGGCGTCGGGAACGAAAATGATATAACGACGAAGGGGTACCTGGCCTGGGTCTCAGTTGGGCTGCTGCTGGGCTGCAGGGAAGGTTGCAAGGAGAGAGGAAGAAGATCTGGGCCGGCCTGGGGTGCTCTGGCTACTGTTTTTTTCTGTAAAACCTTTTTTCTTTTTCAATTTTGTGTTTTTCCCTTTGTATTTCAAATCCTTTTCAGTTTGAAACAGTTTGAAAATACGAAAGAGTTTTGAAATCATTTTAAATATTCAGGGGCCCTTTATACCAACTTGGGCTCCAATAAACTTTGATACTTTTCAAAATATGAAAACCATTTGAATGCATTTCAAAGAGAGGGGGAAATAGAGTTTTAGGGTTTGATTTATTTTTCTTTAATGTGCAATTTAAAACATGATGCTCATGATGCACAAACAAACCCTAATATAGGATTAACGGAAACTGGGGTGTTACACGAACCTGGCTGAGTGCGAAGGGCACCGAGCCGGAGAGCTAGGCAAGGATCGCAGCCGGCGTCAGCACAACCGGAGCTAGCCTCGAGCCGGTGATGATAACCTCTTCATCATAGGCAGCTGCACCCGAAGGCACGGCCACCACCAACGCCCTCCCAGCCGGTTGACCACCATCTGGCTGGCCGGCATCTGCCGCAGCCGCCTGCGTGGCCCCCGCTCCCTCCATCACCTCCATAATGACGGGCCTGGCGGAACTGCTTGGAGCATCGCTCCAAGACGGGTTCACGCCGGCCCTTAGGAGAGGGAGGGGGTCTCCGGGTCCTGCGCAGCCGCAAACAGCTGGCCCAACCGCGAAGACGCAGGGGCCTGGTGCAGAAGCCCCGTGGTCGGAGAGCCCTCAGGCGCCCTGGGCGGAGAGGGCACGGCCAATGCAGCCGGGCTGGCCGAAGCCGGGCCAGACGCAGCCAGCGCGGGCGCAGCCGGCGCGGGCGCATCCGGCGACCACGCCACCTCTTCAACCAGCGGAGGAGGCGGAGGAGGTATGACGGCGGCACCTCCATCACCGAGCACCATGGCCTCGCTGCACGGAACAAAGAGTCAGAGGAGAAAGAAGCAAAACCGCATAGTGTCAAGCAAGGGCAAGAGAGACACTAACCCGGCGAGGGTGGGTGGAGCAGCACCCTGATGCCCTCGGCGCGTCTTTTTCGTCTCAACTAGAGCGGGAGCAGCAACAGGTGCCGCCCTCTTTCCCCGGGCTCTCGCCGCGGGTCTTTCTCGGGCACCCTCCTCGTCGGTGACATTGACTGCAACACAAGCAAAGAGTAAAGACCATAACCTCAAGAACAAAGGTGAAATAAAAATCTGCGGATAGCAACCTACCATGAGGATCCGAGGGGCCGTCGTCCACCCGGACGGGAAACCCTTCGGGTTCCGTCTGGGGGTACTTCTTCAGCTTCCTATCCTCCAAGAAGAACGGAAGTGAGAGGTCGCCCATGCCATCCTTGGCCAGCTGCGCCGTGTTGAACTAATCAAAAAGGGGGGAATAAGGCACCCGAGGAAAGCTAGCAAATACAAGAGGCCAGGCGAAAAGCAACCAGAGAAAAACTTACCGACGGCGGTAGGCGGCCGCGATGGTACGGGGGCAGGAGTATGCCCAGTTGGCCTCGATGTGGAACTTGGAGATCCTGGAGATCCAGTTCCGCAGGTCCTGGTAGGGCACATCCTTCCGCGACGTCCTCGTCGGGTCATTGGCGGTCGAAATATGGCACATCTTGTGCGACCGCTTCTGCAGCGGAAGCACGCGACGCACCATCCACGACAAGGTGATGTCCTGCACGGTGAGCCTCTTTGTCCTCACCATCGTCTCCACCCGGGCAGCCATCTGATCGAGGTCCACCACCGCGCCCATGCTCTTCGTCGTCCCGGCCCTCTGCGACGAGGGCACATCGGTGAAGGGCGGAAGGCAGATCCAGTCAATCTCTGTGGCATTGCTCACATAGAAATATGTGTGCTGCCACAGCTTGATGGTGTCGGGGAGCTCGAACCGTGGCATCGGTGAGGAAGACCGCGGGTAGATGGCGCAGCAGCCCGTCCGCGTCAGCGAGCCACCCTTGGTGATGTTCTGGTCCTTGAAGTGGAAGAACTTGAGAAAGTTCGCCACCTCGGGCCACACCCCAAGATACGACTCGCAGCAGGCCGCAAAGTGCGATAGCTGCGCCATGGCATTGGCACCAAGGTGGTGAAGCTAGAGGTCGGAGAAGCCGAAAAGCTGGAGGAGGAACAGGCTGACGGGGAGGCCGAAGCTGCGCGTGAAGTGCGCGAGGAAGATGGCGTGCTCCTCCGGCCGAGGTTTCGGCACCCGCTCCCCCTCTGGCGCAAGCCGGTGCTTCACAAGCAACGACGAGGGAAGAAACCTTCCCCGACGATACTTGTTGATGAGATCATCGGTCACAAAGGACCTGCACCAACCGCCGCGTTGCTCCGGAAGCATCTCGGAAGAGGAGGAGGCCGTGGTTGGCGAAAGAAGGTGGCCGGCGGCGACAGGGAGAGGGTGCGCAAGAACAGGGAACATAAGGGAACGATGAGAAGATGTGCCGGAGGATGGACAAGTGTGGGAACCGAACCCCTCAGAGCCCTACTTGTCCCCGCAAGCGGCAACGTCGCCCCTTCGGCTTTTGCGCGACGCGTGGCGTCACGGTGCCACACCTATGCGACGCTTCGGCTCCAGATCCCCTACGCCGTCGTGATTGCCACAGAAGATCCCCGGGCCTCAGCAGGAGGCGAGGCGTGCGCCCTTGCCCCGAAGAAACGCTGCGGCAAGTTTGCGTGCGTAGTTGCCAAAAACTGACGCAACGACGCGGAAGTCAAACTGACGCGACGTGCGCCAGAGCCACAGGCGTGGGTGACGACATCAATGACGTCATCTAGCCAAACGTTTCGTCTTTAGCTCCGCCAGCCGGTACCTGCCTTCGCTGTTTACACCCAGTAGACGTCCATCGATTCCGCAGCCGGTTGACTCCAGCCGGAAAGCAAAAGCAAAAGCCGCAGCCGAAGAAAATAAAGCAACCTCTCAGAACAGGAAGGAGAACGGAAGGTCTTGCCCACCGGCGAAGCCCACACGTGCTCGGGGACTAGTGTCGGGGGGATAACCCCCGGGTGGGGAAAGCCAGGCATAAGTAGGCCGGCTCCAGAAGATGCAGGCCGCCTGGCCTCCAGGAATTACAACTCTAGCCGTCTGGCAAGCAAGACCGGCTGGGCTTATAACCTTCCCGGCTGGGCCGTGTAGCCGGTGGCCAGAAGAACCGGCCGGGTGGCCGTTCCCACCCGGTTCACCTCGGATTCGATGGAGAGCACGGAAGGACTGGCACTCCATGCGGGGTACGCTTCTGGCTCTCCCTCGTCATCAAGGGAGCTGGCATGCCGTCATGACCAGCGCTACCAGACAAACATAAAGCAAGACGGTCGGCTGGACTGGCGAAAGCGGTCCGGGTGACCGTTAAAGCAAGGGTAACGCCCCAAAGGAAGCCCGGGTGACCACTAAAGAGAAGGATGACGCTGAAATACGGGAGGACTGGGTCTTGGCCCGCCGGCTGGGCCCCGCAGCCGGCCCTGCCCTGTAAACCTATATCCCCAACAGTAAACCCTAGGACCCAATCTGTAATCTGCCCCCCGGACGAGTATATAAGGGAGGGCAGAGCCAGGGTTCTTGGTAAGAGAAAACTAGAGGCAATAGTAGGAGAAGAGTAGTGCTAGCATCTAGCTCCCCTCTTCCTCTAGCCATCGATAGTAGCTAAGGAAACAGCTCAAGGAGCATCTGTACTGAGCATCAAGCTCCCATACATAGTTCATCTTGCAGGAGTAGGGGTGTTACCTCGCCAAGAGGGCCCCGAGCCTGGGTAAGTCTCTGTGTCTGAAGTGCACCATGCCCAACCCGTTGCGTGAGCCACCGAATGCATCCGTGTGTCCCTTCTTTGCCATCCCTGATGGCTTTGCCATGTTCCAGACCACGACAGGCGGCGACGGCGTGGTCACCGTGCAAGATTTGGGGGAAGACGATGACGACGTGTCGTTGGGGCCACTGGTCAGCGGGTGAGGGGTAGGGTTTGCGCGGGTGAGAGAGAGGGGGAAGGGTGAACCCCAGGTGGGCTTTGGGGCTGGTTCTGGCGCTGGGCCGAATAGGTGGCACTGGCATTTATTTTTTCTTTAACCTTTTCCTTTTCTATTTTGATTTTCAGGAATGAATTTGAAACCTTATTTCAACTTGTTTGCATTCAAATATTTTCTATATTTTTGCACTGTTAATCTTGCACTCAAAAGTGTGACAAACACACTTGCCCACTCAAAAACACTTTGGTCCTTTGAAAATAAAAAATAAAACCATGCCTCATATGATTAATAAAATGAGTAAAAATATGGTCTTATTTGGTTTCAAACTTTGAAAAATTTTGTGCAAGCTCTAGATGCTATGATGATATGAATGCAATGCATGATTTTACAATTCATGAATTTTTGGGTTGTTACAAATCTAACCCTCATAAGATGAATCTCGCCCTCAAGATTCAGATTGTCTAGCAAATAGGTGTGGGTGATCTTTCCGAAGGTCATCTTCTATTTCCCAAGTTGCTTCTTCTTCGGTATGGTGATTCCACTGTACCTTGCAGAATTTGATAGTCTTAGTACAAGTAACACTTTATGCAGTTTCAATAATCTTGATTGGTTTCTCTTCATAAGTAAGGTCACTCTCCAATTGAACCTCTTCCAAAGGTATAGTGTCCTTCAACGAAGTTTCTTCCATCTCCGGATGGCACTTCTTCAACTGACTCAGATGAAACACATTGTGAACTGCTGACAGTGATTCGGGTAATTCAATATCATATGCCACCTCTCCTTTGAGGCTCAAAATCTTGAATGGTCCAACATACCTTGGTGCCAATTTTGCCTTGAATCCAAATCTCTTCACTCCACGAAGTGGTGATACTCTAAGATAAGCTCTATCACCTACCTCATAGGTGACTTCTCTATGCTTTGGATCTACGTAGCTCTTTTGTCTGGACTAGGCTATCTTCAATCTGTCCTTTACCAATTTAACTTTCTCTTCAGCTTCCTTGATCAGTTCTGATCCGAACAAATTTCTTTCTCCTACACCACTCCATAGCAATGGCGTAGTACACTTCCTTCCGTAAAGAAATTCAAACGGTGCTATCTCAATGCTTGCTTGATAGCTGTTATTGTAAGAGAATTCTGCGTAATGCAGACTTTCATCCCAACTAGCACCATAGTCTAGGGCGCATGCCCTCAACATATCCTCCAAAATCTGATTTGTCCTTTCTGTCTGTCCATCAGTCTGAGGGTGAAAAGCTGTGTTGAACTCTAACCTTGTTCCCAATTATTCATGCAGTTGTCGCCAAAAATGGGAAGTGAACTGAGTTCCTCTATCAGACACGATACTCTTAGGTACTCCATGTAGACATACAATCCTTTTCATATAGATCTTGGCTAACTTAGCACTTGTATAGGTAGTATTCACGGGTATGAAAATGAGCCACTTTAGTTAGGAGATCTACAACAACCCAAATAGAATCATATCCAGATCTGGTCCTTAGCAATCAGGTGATAAAGTCCATACCAATCTTATCCCACTTCCAGTCAGGAATAGGTAGTGGTTGTAATAATCCTGCCGGTTTCTGATGTTCTGCCTTAACTCGACTACACACATCACATAATGCAATATGTTCTGCAATATCTTTCTTGAGATTGATCCACCAAAATCTTTCCTTCACATCCATGTACATTTTGGTGTTACCTGGATGAATAGAATATGGTGAATTGTGTGCTTCTTGCAGAATCAATTTCCGAAGCTCCGGATCTTGTGGAATGCAGATACGCTTTCCATACCATAAAGTACCTTGTTCATATTTCGGGCTTCTTTGATCTTGTGTAACAATGTTGGTTGAACATCCAATGAAATGAGATATCCTTCAGGCACTATCTCCAATATGAGATCTTTGAATTGGGCACATAGATCATCTGGCAATTCTCCTTTACTAAGGCCATTGACATAAACCTTACATCTTCAAGAATCTACTACAACATTTGCTTTACCGGGATGGTATTGCAAACTCAAATCATAGTCCTTAATGAGCTCTAGCCACCTTCTTTGTCTCATATTGAGTTCCTTCTGGGTGAAGATATATTTCAAACTCTTGTGATCCGTGAACACTTCACAACGCTTTCCCAAAAGATAATGTCTCCATGTTTTGAGTGCATGGACAACCGATGTTAACTCTAAATCATGAGTAGGATAATTCACTTCATGAGTTTTAAGTTGTCTCGAGGCATAAGCTACAACTTTCCCTTCTTGCATCAAAACTCCACCCAATCCTTGGTGGGATGCATCACAATAGACTTGGAAATCCTTCTCCAAATCTGGCAGACATAAGACTGGTGTTGATACTAGTCTCTTCTTCAATTCTTGGAAACTGATTTCAAATCCTTCAGTCCACTCAAACTTCTTTTCTTTTTTGAGTAATTTCGTCAGTGGCTTAGCTACCTTTGAGAAATTTTCAATGAACCTTCTATAGTATCCTGCCATGACTAGGAAACTACGAACTTCCTTAACAGACTTGGGAGATTCCCACTCAGTTACAGCTGACACCTTTGAGGGATCAACACCTATACCATCTCCTGACACAATATGTCCGAGAAATCCAACTTCATTCAACCAGAATTCATACTTACTGAACTTGTGCTCCCTGAGCTTCTCAAGTATCAAACTTAAATGTTCTCTGTGCTCTTCTTTTCTCTTGGAATAGATCAAAATGTCATCGATAAATATGATGACAAACTTGTCAAGAAACTCCATGAACACTTCGTTCATCATGTTCATGAAATAAGCTGGTGCATTTGTCAATCCAAATGGCATCACGATATACTCATACAATCCATACCTGGTGGTAAAAGCAGTCTTAGTTATGTCTTTCTCTCTAATCTTTAGCTGAAAGTAGCCTGATCGGAGATCAATCTTTGAGAACACACAGGCTCCTTCTAGATGATCAAATAGATCATTGATTCTAGGCAAAGGGTACTTGTTCTTTATAGTCACCTCATTGAGTGAACGGTAATCTATGCATAACTTTTGACTTATATCCTTCTTCTCATCAAACAGAACTGGTGCACCCCAAGACGAAGAACATGGTTGAATAAATCCTTTTTGCAACTATTCTCCAAGTTGTTTCTTGAGTTCTTTCAACTCATCAACGGACATCTTGTAGGGTCTCTTTGTTATTGGTCCAGATCCTGGCAGTAAGTCAATCAGAAACTCCACATCTCTATCTGGTGGCATTCCTGGTAATTCCTTTGGAAACACATCCGGATATTCCTTCACAACTGGTACACCATCTATTCTAACCCCCTTAAGAGAATTTATCTTACTCCCTTTAGATTCAAAGTTAGACTTGAACCTAATCCGTTTCTTATCCGGGGTTGTGAGTGTAACAGTATGATTGGCACAATCTATTACTCCTTCATACTTATTCATCCAATCCATGCCCAAAATTACATCCAATCCTTGGGAATCTAGGATTATCAGACTAACTGGAAACTTATACTTTCCAAATTCTATCACTAGATCATGACATCCAAAATTCACTATCATCTCTCCACCGGGAGAGCTTACTTTAATAAGACACCCAATAGTTTCAGTTGGAAGTCCATTTTTATCAACAAATGCTCTTGATATGAATGAATGCGATGCGTGGGTATCAAAAAGAACAAGTGCTAGAAAAGAATTAAGCTTGAACTTACCAGCCACATCATCAGATTCCTCATAGATTTCTTCCACATTGATGTGGTTCACCTGACCCTTCTGGAAAGGGTTGGGCTTGTTGGCTCCTTCATACTTCTTATCTGGGCATTCATTTGCATAGTGCCCAGTTTTCTTACACTTAAAGCACTCAACCTGATTGATTTCCCTTTTTGCAGGCTGACTTCCATTGCCATTCCCACTTTGTTGGCTCTTGTGTCCACTCTTGTGGTTCTTATATCTATCATTGTCATGACTGCGGTGGTGCTTGTTGTCATGGTGACGGTTATTGTTGTGGTGGATAATATACTTCCCATGCTTGTGGGACCCAGAACTTCCACGTTAATCACCATGGGAACGCTTGTGACACGATCCCGAGTTGTGCTTATCAAAGTGATGCTTCCTCTTCATGTTCTCAACCTGGTTCATCTTGCTTTCCAAGATGGTGGCCTTGTCACACAGTGATTGATACGTTGGGACATAGGAAGCAGATAGCTGCAGATTCATCTCATCATTTAGTCCCTTGAGAAATTTCTCCTTCCTCTTGGCATCAGTATAAACCTCATCTGGTGCATAGCGTGCCAGATTGTTGAACTCCTCAATGTATTCAGCCACACTGCGGTGACGCTGTTTCAGATTGTGGAACTCCTTCTTCAAATTCATCACCCCTGATGAAATATGGGCGGTGCGGTAACCATCTTCAAATATGGCCCAAGTCACATCTTCAAGAGGGGTGGTGATCTAGAAGTTATCCCACCATGTTGCTGCTAGTCCTTCAAGCAGATGTGCTGCGAATCTAACATTTTCCTTATCGGTGCAGCCAATAGTGACCAAGTCCTTGTTCACAGAGTGGAACTAGTCATTGTCTACCATTGGATCAGTGGTTCCCGAGAACTTGACTGGCCTCAACCTCAAAAACCTTGTAAGCATGTCAAAGGCTGGTGGGTTGTTTTGATTGTTATTGTTGTTGTTATTATTGTTCTTGTTCTGATTTTTATTTGCCATGAACTGGGTCATCATCTGCATCAGTTGAGTTTGAGCTTTCATCGGCTGTTGCATCTCGGGATTGTTGTTATTGTTGTTTTGGTTGGGATTGGCACGACGGGGAGGCATATGTGGTTTCAATAAGGATAAGTAATGAGATATAGCCCATAGATGCAAATATGCACAATACATCACATAGCAACAATCACATAAGCACAAGATAAACTTAGAGTTTAAACAACGTAAACAACAAGTTTTGGAAAAGTAAACACACTAGCATGCCATCCACATGTTGGATGATCATTGCGACTCAATAAATAAATGGATGATATAATAATAGATAGATGAGTAGTCAACACTACTCCTCCATGTCGACCTCCTCGTCCACTAGAGTAAGTCCAGCTGTCTCCATGGCTGTCTTGTACTCCACATTGGTTGTCAAGGCCTCAATCTTCGCACGAAGGGCTCTCTTCTACGAGCACAGCCTCTCTATCACTCCCTGCTGGGTCTCTAGATCAAAGTCCTTGGCCTCTATCTCGGCTCTCATGTCCTTGATATTATTGTTTCTGTCCTGCACTCTCTTTTCCTGATTCTTGAACTTCTTGTCTTGTCTCTCGAATCTCGTCCTTCTCCACGAAGAGCTTGTCCTTCTCCCTCAACTGAACCTGGAGCTCGTCATTTCTAAGCATGACGTTGGTCCTATTTGTGTTGAGGTGTCTAATGAGACTCTCTTTGTCCTGAAGGTAGATACGAACAAGCTCAATTGTCTCTCTAGTAGCGTAATCATACACTACAGCCTCACCCTGCTAGTCACGTCTCCCGAACGGGTGGAAGTAGAGGCCCCTGAGCTCGGTGGAGTGTCGTTCGAAGAGGCGTACAAGTAGCTCCTGCATGACTACGTCAAGTCCCTTCTCCTTGTCATCATGCATCATCTTGAAGGTAATCTCCTCCGTGGGTGGCTCCGTCTGGCGTCCTGGCTACGAGATTCTAAAGCCCCAAAGATCCTTCTTCTCGAACTTGGTGAGCTGAAGTGCCTTAATACTAGGGAGTGAGAGATTGAGAACACTAGTGAACTCCACAAGACAAGAACCGAAACGAGTTCCCTTGAACTCCTCGACAGTGCTGATAACAAGGCTAGGCAATCTATTGCATAAGATAGAGAAAAAATAGAAACAATACAAGTAGAAAGAAAAACACAAGGTAGTGAAACAAAGCTAAAACATACATTCAACAACAAAAACATACAAGTCATGGCATACAAAATTCTACCACAAGCACTAAGGTTCAAACATAACTTAGACAAATTTTTGCAAGAAAACGACAAGTGTGGTGGTCCAACTATTGGAATACGTCCCAATTCTCACTCATATGTTAAGTCTATGATATCTTCCCTTAGACGTTTTATGGAGGTCTCTAAGTATTGGGTACACTTATTCTCCTCACTAAGGTAATTTTTAGTGTTGAGCATTCTACACTTGAGTCTTTCACCAAGCTCCTTGATAGCATTCCATGCTGCATTTCTCGCAGAGTCAAAGAATGACGTATACATTTCTGAGTTGGTGATCATGCAAAATCCTGACTCTTTGTGGTTGTCTCCCTTGTTTTTTGTACAAGTGGAGTTGCACCCACCAATATTCTTATCCTCCATCCATCACTGGGAATCCCTTATACACGGACTCACCATGTATCCCTAAGCTAACCATAAGGTTTTTGAGTCTTTGGGAAACTTCGTCTTACATTCTAAAGTCATGGTCATGAGTGGTCCCTTCTTGACGGCTTCGTTGATGGTGGCCATCTACAAATAGAGATGAGAAAGAGATTAGAAGAGGTTTACGAGAAGAAAAAGACAAGTGTGGAATTTGCAAACAGTTAAATTTTTCCTAGTGGTTTACTTAGTCTAATCCAACTTAGGGTCATAATCCTACAGGCAACACAGTGCTCTGATACCATCTGTAAGACCCCACCTTTTAAAGGTAAAGGCCCCTGTGATTGCAATTCTAGTCCCTGGATCAAATGCTAGCATCCACAATTTAAGATGAAGTACACAGATACAAAGGTCATCATTACATCGTCATTCCAGAGATAACATAGTCTTTTACAACTCAATAGCTCAAGGATAGTGCATAGAGTTCATAACATAAAGGAAATAACTATAAGTCTTCATTTTCATGTGCCACAGGAAAGCATATTGAGTGTAGACTCACAACCCTAATCTCCATCAGAGTAACCTGCAAGATCATAAGTTACAACCACAGTGGGTCAATACATTTGGAATTGTATTGGTAAGTGATACCATAGTAGAATAGTAGTATCTAACATCTATATGAATTTGGCTGAGTGTAGTTTAAGCTTGCTTTGCTCGAAATAGATTTTACTTATCAGTTGAAAAACACTAAGTTTTTGTTTGTAAAAAACACCCAAGGAACCATCAATAGACATTGGTGAACCTTTACCCTTGTTCAACCACAAGTTTTTAACTTAGAAATTGGGATGAGGAGATCCTTGATAGCTTCAATGTCTTTGATGCTCAAATTGTCCATTATCGGGGACATGGCTAAGTACTTAGGTTTTACCCTCTCGAGAGGTGGTGCACTTTCCCCACAAGACTCGACATGCATTGAGACGAGACCTTTCAGAAGCATTCCCTTAGACCACCATGGACGCGTTCCATCCTATCACCCTACCACCAACTGTCCATCTGGCTAAGTTCTTGCAACCTATGTGGTCAAGGCAGAGCCCATATGCCATGTGGTTACACTAGAAGCTTATCAAGACTAAACATCTCAAATCCCTTTGTTCGTGGGTGGCTTTCCACAAGTGTGATACACAAGGTAAACCATAGACATGGGCCTTGTGTAACCACTCAACATAAAACCATCATACCATTCCACCAGGTGATTCATTCACTTAGTTGTTTTATTAATCAAAAACACAAGTCATAGACTGAGCAAAATTCCATAGCATGATCATTCCTCCCTTGTTTGCTACTAGCTAGGCTAAGCATGATAACATAAAAAGTTCCTTAACTTAGAGAAAATACTACTAAGACTACAGCTACTAGGATTTCCCAAGGCATAGCATAGTACATATACTTAGAAAAATTCCATGCAAGCCATACTCAAAATATCACTAATGCATAGTCAAAATAATAGGAAAAAATACATGAAGCACCACTTGCCTTGGTAGTTGGGAGAGTAGCAACAGTCCTCACAATCACAATCGCCACTATCACCAAAATCTACACACATAAAATGATAGCACCAAATTCACATTCAAACATTCAAGCAAAAATATATATGAATGCATGAAAATGCAATGAAATGATTTTTCTACACTAAACAAATTAAACCAAATAGTACTGAATACAAAGTAATCTATCTAAAATCTAAATAAACTCAAATTTTCCTCAAAACAATTTTATAAACATTTTATATAGCCAAAATAATCATACAATTGGTTCTACAAATAATCCCATGTTTCCAGAATTAAAATAAAAATTAAAGCCCACAGTAATGTAGGGCTTAATTTTCTAAATATATTGATATATTATTTGCAAAATTTGGTCAAACAGAACTAAAGATATGAATTTTACAAGTTTAAAACCCTAATAGATTCAAAAACAGATTTTAAAACAAAAACACAGACACGTGGTTGTGTCTAATTGGCCCATACCGCTTCACGCGGATCATGCGCGTGGGCCATTGGATCTAAGTGTGATCCTGTGGTCCAGATCTAGCGATACTGCTTCGGCCTGGTAATCTAATCTAAGCCGCCGGATCTAAATCCTACAGCTCTTGACTGGCGGCAGCGGCGCTACTGTCGGTGATGCTTCGGCGAATCCAGAGGGAGATAGGGGTGGATATGTGGATTACCAGCGTCGCACGGATGCGAGGATGCTCAAGGTGCCCTTGGCTTGGACGGGGGCGAGCTGCTGCGGCCGTGGGAGCTCGTTGGAGTTACGAAAAGCGTTGGGCTTTTGCAAATGGCGACAGAGGCGACGACCTAGGTCACCAAAGTGCAAACCAAAGGCATTAGGATGTGCACAAGGACAAGGCGCACAAGTTGGTTTCAATAAGAGGCCAAGGGGCGTGCGAACCTGGACGGGATTACTCGCCGGAGTTGAAGACGACGTTGGATGCTCACGGTTCTTGACGGGGGCGACATTCTGGGGCACAATAAAGTAAACGACGAGCATTAGAAGGAGTGCAAGAGGACGGCGAGCAAGAAAGCGTTAACCACAGGGAGAGGGGTGTACGGGGCTCACCGAGATTGATCATTAGAGTTTTTCGGGCAGCAGCGGTGCGAGCTCCAATGCTGGCAGCCTGAGGGCGCTCTGGCTATGTGGGTTGAGGGGAAACGACCATGGCGAGGTGGGGGTTAAGTAGTAGGCGTCGGGGGCGGAGATTACTGCCAGAATCAATGGAATTTATTCGAATTGAATCGGCGAGGTAATGGGCAGCGACAGCGTGGTCATCGCGCGAGATTTGGGTGAAGACGATGACGACGTGGCGTTGGGGCCACTGGTCAGCAGGTGCGGGGTAGGGTTTGCGCGGGTGAGAGATAGAGAGGGGGAGGGTGAACCCCGGGTGGGATTTTGGGCTGGTTCTAGCGCTAGGCCGAATAGGTGGCGTTGGCTTTTATTTTTTTCTTTAACCTTTTCTTTTTTTGTTTTGATTTTGAGGAATGAATTTGAAACCTTATTTCAACTTGTTTGAATTCAAATCTTTTCTAGATTTTTGCACTATGAATGTTGCACTCAAAAGTGTGACAAACACACTTGCCCACTCAAAAACACTTTGGTCCTTTGAAAATATAAAATAAAACCATGCCTCATATGATTAATAAAATGGGCATAAATATGGTCTTAGTTGGTTTCAAACTTTGAAAAAAAATTTGTAACCTCTAGATGCTATGATGATATGAATGCAATGCATGCTTTTACAATTCATGAATTTTTGGGATGTTACATATTCGGGTTTTGCCTAAGTCTTTCATCGAGATGAAATTCTTAACATGTGTTAATAAAAGATACATCATTTCCAATCTACAATATGTCTTCCACATAATGTATTAGAAATATGTCTTAGCGCTCCCACTTATTTTCTTGCAAATGTAAGAATCTTCATTGTCTCTGATGAATTTAAACTCTTTTAACAGTTTCATCATAGTGAAGATTCCAACTCTGCGATGCTCACTTTAATCATTGAAGTTTGCATACGCTTTTAGTATCCTTTGAATTAACAAAACCCTTTGGACCATGTTATGCACACATCCTAGGTAACAATTCTATTATAAGAACTTGTTTTGTTTATTCAACTACCACATAACAAAATTATATGTATTGGTTGCTACATTAATCCGTCTAGACTAAATATCGCTATGAAATATCAAATCTTATCATAGTCAACCTTTGAACATTGTTGTGAACTCTTTCCCAACATGTCGACTATTTCATAGATGTGAAACATCCATGTCTATTTCTTTATAGATCCAAACACGACCGTAAGGTCTTACACCTTTACATAGGGTCTTTCAAGTTAAAAGCTTGATTTCTCGTGTATGGAAATATCACGGATTTTATGGCTTCAAGCCATTTGACAGAGTCAGGTCCCATCATCGCTTCTTTGCATGTAGTCCGTTCATTATTGTCAAATAATGATTCAACCCTCAAATCTTGGTATTTGATTGTTTACCCGACCTACTTGGTTTAATAGGAACTTAGACCTTCGTAACCACAACCTTTGAGGAACGTGAGCCATGAGCATTGTTGTTGCCTCCGGAACACTTTTCAGTGCTGCGCAACTTTGCAGATATAGCTAAGGTTAGTTTAACCTTATCAAAGTTCTATTGTCCTCCCACTTAACTTTTCACGGAAAATTCCTTCTCAAAGAAACTTGACGTTCTAAGCGACAAACATTTTTGTCTTCAGTTTTATGGAAGAATACTCAACGATTATTCAAAATAACATACAAAGACATGTTCATCCGACTTTGGTAGTAAATATCTCACTTATGCATAGAATACCAATGTTTAAGAAAGGACAACTTGGGTTTTATCCCAAACCATAACTTTATATGGTGTCATTTCAACAGATCATGATGGAGCTATTTTCAGTGAAAAAGTGGTAGTCTCTAAACCTTTTAATCTTTAAAATATAATGGTAGTTTTATGAATTACACCTTTGATCTTACCATGTCAAACAAGGTTTCATTGCATATCTCAATTATAACTAAGCGCAAGGTGGTAAACGATGCCAATGACTACAACAACTATGCAAATTCACTTTGATTTAATTTATGATAAATAATGTTCAACTTTTAATCATATTTCTATTGAACTCCCACTCAAAACAATATCCCTCGCATTGTTTTAGTGATTACATGAACCAAATCCACTATACCAAGTCCGATTGTCACGTGACATGATGTAGTTTTAAAGGCGAACAATCATCATGTTCATCATATCATCTACAAGACTCATGCTTTACCTTTCGGTATTCCGTGTTCCGAGACCATGTATGTACATGCTAGGCTCGTCAAGATGTAACCTTAGTTTCCGCATAAGAAAATCTAGCTTGCTCCCGTTGTATACACTCACAGAATCTAACACACCCGATCATCACGTGGCGCTTCAAAACAACGAGCTTTGGCAATGGTGCCTACTAAGGACGAACACTTTATAACTTGATATTTAGTGAGAGGGATCATCTTATAATGCTACCGGTGGCGGCGCTAGGCGGCGGCTGTCGGCGACGTGGCGGTAGTGTGGGGAGGGGCTGGTGTTGTGTGTCTCTTGGGGCACACCCTCCCCTCTATTTATGAGAGGGAGGGTATCTTGTGAGAGGGGAGTTTGAATCCTTCCCCAACTCCTTCTCCTTGTTGGCATGTAGTGGAGGGAAAGAAGGATTCTTTCCTTCCTCCACCAAGTGACCTAGGACATGATGCAATCATTCCACTTATTCATGACACATTCATGTACCCTTCCCCTTCCGGTCTGGTAACCTTCTAGACCCTTCTAGTGTCACATCCCAAAATTTTCCAAATTTTGAAATGTGAAAAATAAATAAACAAATTAAACAATTGTTGAAATTTAGGGTGAGAAGAAACTTTTTGATTCCAAATGGATAAACAAATAAAATCCTAAAGGGATTTAAAAAGATAAACAAATAATAAATAAAGTTATAATAGTTGGAATTACCATTTTTGGATCTTTAAATAAAAAGATATGGTTTTTATAAGCAAAGGTAGAAACAATGAATAAGGACTATTTTTAAAAGAGCCAAATTAAATCTTGGCCAAGCATTTAAAATAAAATATTTTGTTTAATAAAAATAGTAAGGGTTTATTTAAATAAAACCATGGGGATTTAAATAAAAATATTGTTTATGTGTTTATTTAAATAAAAATATTGTTTCTGTGTTAAAAATGCTTTTTGAGTAAAAATTTTGGGAAATGATTTTAATTAAACTCTCTGACCCTAAACACCAAGTTTTGATAATTAAAATATAATTGATGAACCCTAAGAGATTATTACTTTGCTAAAAGACATTTTCAACAACATAAAATATCACCTTAGGATAATATTTGGTTTATGAGATGAAACCTTTTGCAAATGGTTTTACCACTTTTGTAAATGACCAATGTGAGCTTGAAAATATTTAGAGCCTAGTAGAAACCACTTTTCCAAATAAAACTATATTTTGCATGCTTGCATGCATGACCTTGTTTTTGTTATTTTATGTGTGATAAATTGTTTGAATGCTAGTTGAATATGTGATTGCTTGATTGAATTGTAGCGAAGTTAGAAGAGTGTGATATTTGCAAGATCAAGAAGTGAACCAACATTCTCTACTAAAAAGGCAAGTGACACTATCATCCAAGTCCTACTATTTTCATTACGCTTAGTGGATTTTTGTAACATGCATGATATGACTACTATATTTCTATGCTATGCTATATCCCATTAGGATATCCTGATATCCTCCTTAGTGAAAAACAATGTAGTTGTAGTATGCTTATCCCTGCTATATATTTGGGATGGGATACATGATATGATTATATGAAGTGTTGGAAAAATATATGTTTTATATAATAAAGCAAGTACTCAATGAACCACCTGGGTGGAAAGAGGATACTCAAGTTTTGGATAAGGTGGCAACAAAGGGAACCATGTTTATATGGTTATATTTTTGTATGTGCACTAGAAGAAAACCACCCAGGGACTTAGAGATTGAACATGTTTCTCGTAAAGTGGCTTCCGTGTACAGCCACATGCTAAATGGGCTCTAAATTAGTCAACTACATAGTGGAAGACCCATGCATTGGCATCTTCAGGTTAACTAGAATTGTGTATGGAAATATATCCCTACATTGGTGGCTGGAAGACAAGCTAGCATTGTGTATTGGGAGGACTCCTATGGAAAGACTTTGTCACATTCTCGATCTGCCGGTACTCCATTTTGGTGAGTACTTATCCAGCGGCCACTGGTGGCGTCAAGACAAGATTGTGTCATGTGGGTAAAGTGTACAACTTCAGCAGAAGATCAAATTCTAAGTACTTAGCCGTGTCCCCGGTTATGGACAATTCTGAGCAACTAAGGCCTGAAGCTATGGAAGATCTCGACATTCCAATTTCTCAAAGTAAAACTTGATGGAGACAACAAGGGATTAGAAGCACTTGGAGTTTTCCAAGTAGTTCAGAAAGATTTGACAAAAGATCAAAACTATTTTGAAAAGATAGGATAAAACTATATTGCTTTCTGCAAATGAGCCTAAACCCTACTTAGCCAAATATGCATGTAATGATAGGATCCACTTATTTCTACATAGTAGTGAAACTTGCCAATACAATTCAAATGTATTGACCCTTGTGGCTGCAACTTATTATGTTGCAGGTTTGTTTGATGTTAGTGAAGTGTGTTGAATATGATTACAAGTCTACAACCAAGATGATTGCCTGTGGAACTTTGAAGATGAAGGACCACATGCTATTGTTATATTCTGCTCCAGTGTAATGAGATAGCCCAATGAGCTATGTAAGATGTAATAAATTATTTTATTCCTGGTTATAAAGTTGTATTATGACCTTTGTATCTTGATATTACATCTTAACTGTGGATGCTAGCTATTGATCCAGGGACTAGCATTGTAAACACAGGGATCTCTACCTTATTAAAGGTTGGGAACCTTACATCTAGATCATTCCGGTGAAAACACTAGAATCATTCCCGAACTCTTGAATAGGACTTTCCTTATATGAATCTTATTCTCCAGACCATTCCGGATCTCCTCGTGATATCCCGGATCCCATCCGAGACTGCGAACAACATTCGGTCTCCCTACTTACATTCCATATCTACTAAACAACATCGAATCCTTAAGTGTGTCTCCCTACGGTTGGTGAATTATGCAGACATGACCGAGACTCTTCTCGGATCAATAACCAATAGAGGAATCTGGAAATTCATATGGCTCCCACATTTTTCTACGATTACTTTACGATCGAATGAACCACTTACATACGATACCAATTTCCCTTTGTCTCGTGATAGTTTACTTATCCGAGGTTTGATCGTCGGTATCTCTGCATACCTAGTTCAACCTCGTTACCGATAAGTATTATTTTCTCGTTACCATGATATGTGATCCCTTGTGATCTAGTCACATGCTTTCAAGCTAATTGGATGACATTCCACTGAGAGGGCCCAGAGTATCTCTATCCGTCATATGGATGGACAAATTCCACTCTTGATCCATGTGCCTCAACACATACTTTCCGAACACTCAATGCCACCTTTATAGCCACCAGGTTACGGTGTGGTGTTTGATGTCATCAAAGCATCCATCCGGTGATGGTGATTCGCATGATCTCATGGTCGAAGGAATTAGGTTACTATGTATCAGAAAGCTTATAGCAAACAAACTATTGAAATGACTTGATCTTTATGCTATGCTTATCTATAGGAGTATGTCCATCACACCATTCTCCTAATGATATGATCTTGTTATTAATAACAACTCAATGTTCATGATCAAGAAACCATGATCATATATTAACCAACAAGCTAGTTTAACAAGAGGCTTTACTAGGGACTCTTTTATGTTTTTGCTTCTTCATACGTCGCAGGGTCATAAATTTCATCAACCATGAAATTCATAATAGGATGTAACATCCCTAAAATCATGTTTTCAAAGATTTCATATCATTCATGCATGCATTTCATGTAGAGATCAATTTCAAATTCATTTCTAGAAAACCGAAGCACTGAGTGCTATCATTTTATGTAAGCAAGCATTAAATTCAATACCACTCCCTAGTGAGGGAATATTTGTTTTAAAACCATTGTTGTGAGCTCATAGGATTGGTTTGGACAAAATTTACAAAACAAATATGGTTTTAAACCATTTTCAAGACCTATTCATATCAAGTGCTAAGGCACTGTTTATTTTGATTTTTCAAAAAGACCAAGCAAGTCCAATGAGACAGCAAGGCTTTGTGGCCAATAATATGAAGTCTACAATTTACAAAAATCCAGAAAAGGTTTGGTTTTCAAATGCTTTTGAAATTGAATCCTGAAATTCATTATGGAAAAAGAAAAAGAATTGGAAAACCAAACTGGGCCTGGCGCCAGCCTTTCGGCCCATCAGACAAAACGACCCACCAGGGCCACTCCTCTCTCTGTTTTTCCTCACCCGCGCAGAACCCACCCCCCCTCGCAGACTACTAGGCCCCGTCCACGTCACAGTCGTCTTCCCCGAATCACGCGAAGAACACGTCGCCGCTGGCCGTTGCTGGTGTTGATCGCGTGGCGTAATTGCCATTGAACCACAGGCGTTTCTTGTCGAGCCCCCTGCCTACTTAACCCCCTCCCCTATCCGCTCATTTCCCCTCACTCGGCGCACCATTTCCGCCACCAGGCTGCCCACAATCTTGCTTGCACCGCCGCTGTACCCAGCCACTCCGGCGGGTGATTCTGGTAAGCTCCGACCGCCCCTATGTTTCTGGTTCAAACGAGCGTGACCGCCACGTCCTTGTGCATCTGCTAACACCCCTGGTTTACCTGCTCGTGACCCAGGTCGCCGTATTCGTTCACGCCCGCAACCACCAGAGCCGCCGCTCAACTCTGATGAGCAATAGCGGCATGGATCGAGCGCCCCTTGTATTCTCCTTGAAACCATCTTGCTCACCGTGACCTTGCGCACCCCCTGATACATTTTGTTCGTGCTAGGGCGATGCAGATCCTCGGCAACGTCGACGTCTGCAAGCATCTGATGCCACGCACAACTCCGACGAGCCCCAGCGACCACCTCTGCGCACCCCTTCGCCAACGAAGACCACCTCGAGCGTCAGCATCGTCACGCGAACTCGGTAAGCTAAACCATGGCCTTTCTCGCTTCCTGTATTGCCGGCAACATCATCGCCTGAGCGCGCCGCCGCCAGCCACCGTCCCGCGCCACCCATCTTTGGTCAAGCAATCGTGCGTCGTTAGATCTAGATCAGATGCGTGGAATTAGATCACTTAACGAAGGGGTACGGGACAGATCTGGCCGTGCGATTTCATTTAAATCGTGTGGTCCATGTTAGTCGATCCGCGTGAATCGGTATCAACCAATCAGAGAGCGCCGCGTGGCCAGTCATTTGTTTTAAAAATAGAATTTAGATCTATTAGATGTTTAAACTTGTAAAATTCATAACTTTTGATTTCCACGTCCAAATTTGACAAATTTTATATCATTGGAATCAGGAGAGAAAATCCTTTCCATTTATGAAATGTTTTTAATGTTTTGCCTCTGTAAAAATGATTGTTTTTGCAGAAACATTTTTAGGCATAATATGTGTATAGTAATTATTTGAAAAATGTTATGCTAATCAAATAAAGTTTATTTGGATTATTTTGGACTTTTTTATGATTCAGTACTATGTACTTGTCTTGTTTGGTGTAGGAAATCATCACATGGCATTTTGCATGCATTCATATATTTTTGTTTGTATAAATTTTTATGTGATTTTGGTACCATTATTTTATGTGTAGATTTTGGTGCTTATATTGATTGTGGTTGTGAAGATTGTTGCAACTCCCCAAACTACCAAGGCAAGTGGTGCTTCATGATTTTATTCCTATATTTTTCAACTATGCACTAGAAATATTTTGTATAAGACTTGCATGAATATTTTGATCTATATGCTATGCTTGGGAAATCCTAGTAGTTGTAGAATTGCTAGAAATTTCTAAGTTAAGATACTTATCAATGCCATGCTTAGCCTAGCTAGTAGCAACCAAGGGTGGTTATATATTCATGTTATTAAAAATATTTCTAAGTCTTTGGACTTGTGTTTTTGCTTAATAAAACAACTAAGTGAATGAAACACCTGGGTGGGAATGGAAATAATGGTTTGTGTTGAGTGGTTACACAAGGCCCATGTCTATGGTTTACCTTGTGTATCTCACTTGTGGAAAGCCACCTAGGAACAAAGGGATTTGAGAGGCCAAATGTTAAGAAGCTTCTAGTGCACCCACATGGCATTATGGGCTCTGCCTGGATCATATAGGTTGCAATAACTTAGCCATTTGGACAGTTGGTGGTAGTGGGATGATAGGTTTGAGCGCGTCCATTTGGTCTAAGGGAAGGCTTCTGAAAGGTCCTATCTTGGTGAAAATCAAGTCTTGTGGGGAAAGTGCACAACCTCTGCAGATGGAAGAATCTAAGTACTTAGCCATGTCCCTGGTATTGGACAACTTGAGCATCAATACATGGAAGCTATCAAGAATGTCCTCATCCCAATTTCTAAGTTAAAACTTGTGGATGAACCAAGGGTGAAGGTTCACCAATGTCTATTGGTGGTTCCTTGGGAAAGTTTTGTCAAAGAAAAACTTAGTGTTTTCAACTGATAGGTAAAACCTATTTTGAGCAAAGCAAGCCTAAGCTACACTTAGCCAAATGCATATAGTAGCTAGATGCTAATATTATACTAAGATATCACTTGCCAATACTATTCCAATGTATTGACCCACTGTGGTTGTAACTTGTGATGTTGCAGGTTATTCTAATGATGATTAGGGGTTATGAGTCTACACTCAACATGCTTGCCTGTGTCACATGAAGATGAATACTTATTTGTCTTATTATATATTTGAACTCTTGTATTAGGCCTGTGGCCATGGAGTTTGTAAAAGACTATGTTTGTCTCCAGAATGATATGTAATAATGACCTTTGTTTCTGTGTACTTCATCTTAAACTGTGGATGCTAGCATTGATCCAGGGACTAGCATTGCAATCACAGGGATCCTTACCTTTATAAAGGGAGGGATCTTACAGATGGTATCATAGCACTGTGTTGCCTGTAGGATTATGACCCTAGGATTGGATTAGAAACCACTAAGGAAAAAAAATTCCAACAACTTCCACACTTGTCTTATTCTTCTCGTAAACTTTTCTAATCTTCTTTCTCATCTCTACTGATATAAGGATGCATTGTTAGCCTTTAGACTAGAGAGTGAAAGATGTTTTGTGCCTTGTTAGTTGGACCACCACACTTATCATTATATTTCCAAAAAATTTAACTAAGTGTTATTGATCCATAGATGTTTGTATACTATGAATTGTGTATGTTATGCTTGAGTCACTTTGTCTGTGTGTTTCTATTTATGTTGTTTCTAACATTTGCCTATCTTATAAAATAGATGTCTAATGTTACGATCAGCACGGCTGAAGAGTTCAAGGGAACTCGTTTTGGCACTCGTCTTATTGAGCTCACTAGTGTGCTCAATCTCCCACTTCCTACCATCATGATGCTTCCCCTCACCAATTTTGAGAGGAAGGACCTTTGGGGCTTCAAGGTTACTCAGCCAGGACGCCAGACTGAGCCAGCCACGGAGGCCATCACCTTCAAGCTCATGCATGATGACAAGGAGAGAGGCCTAGAGGTAGTCATGCAGTATTTGCTTGGACGCTTGTTAGGGAGACACTCTCGGGAGATTAGAGGTACTCACTTCCACGCCTTCGTTAGACGTGACGAGGATGGAGAGGCCATTGACTTCGAGGACACTGCTAGAGAGACGGCAGAGCCGATTCGACTATACCTCCAGGACTTAGAGGTTCTTCTTAGGCACCTAGATACCGATAGGACCAACGTCATGCTTAGCAATGACGAACTCCAGGTGCAGCTTCGTGAGAAGGACAAGCTCTTCGCGGAGCAAGATGAGATAGTCAAGGAAATGGAGGCCAAGTTTGAGAGTCAGGATAGAAAGTTCAAGAGTCAAGAGAAAAGAGTCCAAGATAGGAACAAGAGGATTCGAGACATGACTGCAGAACTAGAGGCTAAGGACTTTGAGCTCGAGCATCAGCAGGTGGTGATTGAGAGACTTCGTTCACAGAAGAGGGCTCTCAAAGCCAAGGTAGAGGCCTTGACCACCAATGTCGAGGAATACAAGACCGCTATGGATAATGCAGGTCTTACACTTGTTGATGAGGAGGTTGATGTAGAGGAGTAGTGATGACTACTCATTTAGCTTTTATTTACCATGCTTTTGATTATTGAGTCGCAATGACCATCCAACATGTGGATGGCTTGCTATTGGTGTGTTTACCTTTCAAAACTTGTTGTTTATGTTGTTGAACTTCTGTTATTTTGATGCATGCTTGGTGATTGTCTATGTGATGTATTGTGCATGTTAGGCATATATGGGTATCTCATTCTTATCATTATTGAAAACCACAGATGCCTCCCCGACGTGCCAATCCCAACCCTAACAACAACAATATCACCCCTGAGAGGCAGCAGATGATGACAGCTCAGACGCAACTGATGCAGATGATGACCACGTTCATATAGAATCACAACAACAACAACAACAACAACAACAACAACAACAACAACAATAACAACAATAACAACAATCAGAATAACCCACCGGGTTTTGACATGCTTACCAGATTATTAAGACCGAGGCCAGCAAAGTTCTCAGGAACTACTGATCCCATGGTGGCCAATGATTGGCTACGCTCAGTGAACAAGGATTTGGTAACTGTTGGCTGTACTGATGAGGAGAAAGTCAGGTTTGCAGCACACTTGTTGGAAGGACTAGCAGCTACTTGGTGGGATAACTTCCAGATCACCACTCCCATTGAGGATGTGACATGGGCTATCTTTGAAGATGGTTTTCGTACTGCTCACATCTCATCCGGAGTGATGAGTTTGAAGAAGAAGGAATTTCATAACTTGAAGCAGCGGCACCGCAGCGTGGCCGAATATATTGAGGAGTTCAACAATCTGGCGCGTTATGCACCGGATGAAGTTGACATTGATGCTAAGAGGAAAGAAAAGTTCCTTGAAGGATTGAACGATGAATTGAACCTGCAGTTAGCTGTGGCCTATGTCCCCACATATAAGTCCCTTTGTGACAAGGCTGCCATCTTGGAGAGCAAGATGAAACAAGTTGAAAGCGGGAAGAGGAAGCACTCAGACAAGCACAGCTCCGGATCGTCTCACAAGCGTTCCCATTATGATGATAGTGAGAATTCTGGATCCCACAAGCATGGGAAGTACAACAAACACCACAACCACAACCGTCATCATGACAACAAGCATTACCGTAGTCATGACAATGACAAGTACAAAAATCACAAGAGTGGGTATAAGAGCCACCACAATGGAAGTGGAAGTGGTAGTGGAAGCCAGCCTGTCAAGAAGGATCTTAGTCAGGTTGAATGTTTTAAGTGCAAGAAGATGGGGCATTATGCAAATGAATGCCTAGAAAAGAAAGTTGAAGGACCCAACAAGCCCAACCCTTTCCAGAAGGGGCAAGTGAACCACATCAATGTGGAGGAAATCTATGAAGAGTCGGATGCTGTGGCTGGTAAGTTCAAACTCAATTCTATTCCAGCACTTGTTCTTTTTTTATACTGGTGCATCACATTCATTCATATCAAAAGCATTTGTTGATAGAAATGGGTTTCCAACTGAAAACATTGGGTGTCCAATAAAAGTAAGTTCTCCAGGAGGAGATATGATAGTGACTCTTGGATGCCGGGATCTAGTAATAGAGTTTGGAAAGCATAAGTTTCCAGTAAGTCTGATAATCCTAGATTCCCAAGGACTGGACGTAATTTTGGGAATGGATTGGATGACCAAGTATGAAGGAGTACTAGATTGTGCTAATTGAACTGTTGCACTCACAAACCGGGAAAAGAAACGGATAAGATTCAAGTCTAACTTTGAAACGAAAGGGAGTAAGCTAAATTCTCTTAAGGGGGTTAGCATAGACAGTGTGCCAATTGTGAGTGAATATCCGGATGTGTTTCCGAAAGAATTACCAGGAATGCCACCAGATAGAGATGTGGAATTTCTGATTGATTTGCTACCAGGATCGGGACCAATAGCAAAGAGACCATACAAGATGTCAGATGATGAGTTGAAAGAACTCAAGAAACAACTTGGAGAACAGTTGCAGAAAGGATTTATTCAACCAAGTTCTTCATCCTGGGGAGCACCAGTCTTGTTTGTGGAAAAGAAGGATAGAAGGCAAATGTTATGCATAGATTACCGTTCACTCAATGAGGTGACTATCAAGAACAAATACCCTTTGCCTAGAATCAATGACTTGTTTGATCAGTTGGAAGGAGCCTGTGTGTTCTCAAAGATTGATCTCCGATCAGGTTATTTTCATCTTAAGATAAGAGAACAAGACATACCTAAGACACCTTTCACCACTAGGTATGGATTGTATGAGTATACCGTGATGCCATTTGGTTTGACCAATGCACCAGCATACTTCATGAATATGATGAACAAAGTGTTCATGGAGTTCCTTGACAAGTTTGTTGTCGTTTTCATCGATGACATTTTGATCTACTCCAAGACCAAAGAAGAGCATGAAGGACATTTGTGTTTGATACTTGAGAAGCTTAGGGAGCATAAGTTGTATGCCAAATTCAGCAAGTGTGAGTTTTGGTTGAACGAAGTTGGATTCCTTGGACACGTTGTGTCGGGAGATGGTGTAGCAGTTGATCCTGCTAAAGTTTCAGCTATAACAGAATGGGAATCTCCTAAGTTAGTGAAAGAGGTTCGTAGTTTCCTTGGCTTGGCAGGATACTACGGAAGGTTCATTAAGAATTTCTCCAAGATAGCTAAGCCAATGACAGAGTTACTAAAAAATAACAAGAAATTTCATTGGTCTGAAGAATGTGAACTCAGTTTCCAAGAATTTAAGAAGAGACTAGTGACAGCACCAGTCTTATGTCTGCCAGATTTGGAGAAAGATTTCCAAGTGTACTGTGATGCATCTCATCATGGATTAGGTGCAGTACTTATGCAAGAAGGGAAAGTTGTGGCTTATGCCTCGAGACAACTCAAAACTCATGAGGTAAATTACCCTACTCATGATTTAGAGTTAGCCTCTGTTGTCCATGCACTCAAAACATGGAGACACTACCTTTTGGGAAAGCGATGTGAAGTGTTCACAGATCACAAAAGTTTGAAGTATATCTTCACCCAGAAAGAGATTAACATGATACAAAGAAGATGGCTAGAACTCATCAAGGACTATGGCTTGAGTTTGCAATACCACCCCGGTAAAACAAATGTTGTAGTGGATGCTCTAAGTCGTAAGGTTTTTGTGAATGGCCTTACTAAGGGAGAATTGCTAGATGATCTGTGTGCCCAATTTAGATATCTCAGATTGGAGATTGTACCAGAAGGACATCTCATGTCATTGGAGGTTCAACCCACTTTGGTGGGCAAAATCAAAGAAGCCCAAAAGACAGATAAGGAAATTGAAGAGATTAAGGAAAAGATTGGCAAGGGAAAAGCCAAAGGATTCCATGAAGATGAATAGGGTACTTTATGGTATGGAAAACGTATCTGCCTTCCGCAAGATCCGGAGCTTCGGAAACTGATTTTGCAAGAAGCACACAACTCATCGTATTACATTCATCTGGGTAACACCAAAATGTACATGGATATGAAAGAAAGATTTTGGTGGAATAATCTCAAGAAGGACATCGCCGAACATATTTCTTTGTGTGATGTATGTAGTAGAGTGAAAGCGGAACATCAAAAACCAGCAGGATTGTTACAACCACTACCTATTCCTGATTGGAAGTGGGACAAGATTGGCATGGATTTCATTACCGGATTGCCAAGGACCCGGTCAGGATATGATTCTATTTGGGTAGTAGTGGATCGCTTAACTAAAGTGGCTCATTTTATACCCGTGAAGACAACCTACACAAGTGCTAAGTTAGCCAAGATCTATATGAGTAGAATTGTATGTCTACATGGAGTACCCAAGAGTATTGTGTCTGATAGGGGAACTCAATTCACTTCTCATTTTTGGAGGCAACTACATGAGTCATTGGGAACGAGGTTGGAATTCAGCACTGCTTTTCATCCTCAGACTGATGGACAAATAGAAAGGACCAACCAGATTCTTGAAGATATGCTGAGAGAATGTGCCCTAGACTATGGAGCCAGTTGGGATGAAAGTCTGCCTTACGCAGAATTCTCTTACAATAACAGCTATCAAGCCAGTATTGAGATGGCACCAATCGAATTTCTCTATGGGAGAAAGTGTACCACCCCATTTCTATGGAATGGTGTGGGAGAAAGAAGTTTGTTCGGACCAGAACTAATCAAGGAGGCTGAAGAGAAAGTCAAGCTAGTTAAGGACAGATTGAAGATAGCACAGTCCCGACAAAAGAGCTATGCAGATCCTAAGCGTAGAGAAGTTACATATGAAGTGGGTGATAGATCTTATCTTAGAGTGTCACCACTTCGTGGAGTGAAGAGATTTGGTGTCAAAGGTAAATTAGCCCCAAGATATGTTGGACCATTCAAGATTCTGAGTCGTAAAGGAGAAGTAGCTTATGAGATTTAACTGCCAGAATCTTTGTCTGCCGTTCACAATGTGTGTCATGTAATTCAGCTTAAGAAATGCCATCCAGAGATGGAAGAGACCTCTTTGAAGGATACCATACCTTTGGAGGAGGTTCAGTTAGAAAGTGATCTCACTTATGAGGAAAAACCCATTAAGATTCTCGAGACTGCAGAAAGAGTTATGCGGACTAAGACTATCAAGTTCTGCAAAGTTCAACGGAACCATCACTCCGAAGAAGAAGCAACATGGGAAAGAGAAGATGATCTTCGGAAAGACCACCCTCACCGATTTGCTAGCCAATCCGAATCTCGAGGGCGAGATTCACCTTAAGGGGGTTAGATTTGTAACATCCCTAAAATCATGTTTTCAAAGATTGCATATCATTCATGCATGCATTTCATGTAGAGATCAATTTCAAATTCATTTCCAGAAAACAGAAGCACTGAGTGCTATCATTTTATGTAAGCAAGCATTAAATTCAATACCACTCCCTAGTGATGGAATATTTGTTTTAAAACCATTGTTGTGAGCTCATAGGATTGGTTTGGTTGTGAGCAAGGTTTGGACAAAATTTACAAAACAGATATGGTTTTAAACCATTTTCAAGACCTATTCATATCAAGTGCTAAGGCATTGTTTATTTTGTTTTTTCAAAAAGACCAAGCAAGTCCAATGAGACAGCAAGGCTTTGTGGCCAATAATATGGAGTCTACAATTTACAAATATCCAGAGAAGGTTTGGTTTTCAAATGCTTTTGAAATTGTTTGAAATTGAATCCTAAAATTCATTCTGGAAAAAGAAAAAGAATTGGAAAACCCAACTGGGCCTGGCGCCAGCCTTTCGGCCCATCAGACAAAACGACCCACCCGGGCCACTCCTCTCTTTGTTTTTCCTCACCCGTGCAGAACCCACCCCCCCCCCCCCCCCCCCGCTGACTACTGGGCCCCGTCTACGTCACAGTCGTCTTCCTCAAATCACGCGACGAACACGTCGCCGCTGGCCGTTGCTGGCGTTGATCGCGCGGCGTAATTGCCATTGAACCACAGGTGTTTCCTGTCGAGCCCCCTGCCTACTTAACCCCCTCCCCTCTCCGCTCATGTCCCCTCACTCGGTGCACCATTCCCGCCACCAGGCTGCCCACAATCTTGCTTGCACTGCCGCTGTACCGAGCCACTCCGGCGGGCGATTCCGGTAAGCTCCGACCGCCCCTCTGCTTCTGGTTCAAACGAGCGTGACCGCCACGTCCTTGTGCATCTGCTAACACCCCTGGTTTGCCTGCTCGTGACCCAGCTCGCCGTATTCGTTCACGCCCGCAACCACCAGAACCGCCACTCAACTCCGACGAGCAATAGCGGTATGGATCGAGCGCCCCTTGTCTTCTCCTTGAAACCATCTTTCTCACCGTGACCTTGCGTACCCCCTGATACATTTTGTTCGTGCTAGGGCGACGCAGAGCCTCGGCAACGTCGACGTCTGCAAGCATCCGACGCCGCGCACAACTCCGACGAGCCCCAGCGACCACCTCTGCGCACCCCTTCGCCAATGAAGACCACCTTGAGCGTCAGCATCATCACGCGAACTCAGTAAGCTAAACCACGGCCTTTCTCGCTTCCTGTATCGCCGGCAACATCATCGCCTGAGCGCGCCGCCGCCAGCCACCATCACGCGCCTCCCATCTTTGGTCAAGCAATCGTGCGTCGTTAGATCTAGATCGGATGTGTGGACTTAGATCACTTAACGAAGGGGTACGGGACAGATCTGGCCGTGCGATGTCATTTAGATCATGCGGTCCACGTTAGTCGATCCACGCGAATCGGTATCAACCAATCAGAGAGCGCCGCGTGGCCAGTCATTTGTTTTAAAAACAGAATTTAGATCTATTAGATGTTTAAACTTGTAAAATTCATAACTTTTGATTTCCACGTCCAAATTTGACAAATTTTATATCATTGGAATCAGGAGAGAAAATCCTTTCCATTTATGCAATGTGTTTAATGTTTTGCCTCTGTAAATATGGTTGTTTTTGCAGAAACATTTGTAGGCATAATATGTGTATAGTAATTATTTGAAAAATATTATGCTAATCAAATAAAGTTTATTTGGCTTATTTTGGACTTGTTTATGATTCAATACTGTGTACTTTTATTGTTTGGTGTAGGAAATCATCACATGGCATTTTGCATGCATTCATATATTTTTGTTTGTAAAAATTGTTATGTGATTTTGGTACCATTATTTTATGTGTAGATTTTGGTGCTTATAGTGATTGTGGTTGTGAAGATTGTTGCAACTCCCCAAACTACCAAGGCAAGTGGTGCTTCATGATTTTATTCCTATGTTTTTCAACTATGCACTAGAAATATTTTGCATAAGACTTGCATGAATATTTTGATCTATATGCTATGCTTGGGAAATCCTAGTAGTTGTAGAATTGCTAGAAATTTCTAAGTTAAGATACTTATCAATGCCATGCTTAGCCTAGCTAGTAGCAACCAAGGGTGGTTATATATTCATGTTATTAAAAATATTTCTAAGTGTTTGGACTTGTGTTTTTGCTTAATAAAACAACTAAGTGAATGAAACACCTGGGTGGAATGGAAAGAATGGTTTGTGTTGAGTGGTTACACAAGGCCCATGTCTAAGGTTTACCTTGTGTATCTCACTTGTGGAAAGCCACCCAGGAACAAAGGGATTTGAGAGGCCAAATGTTAAGAAGCTTCTAGTGCAGCCACATGGCATTATGGGCTCTGCCTAGGTCATATAGGTTGCAATAACTTAGCCATTTGGACAGTTGGTGGTAGTGGGATGATAGGTTGGAGCGCGTCCATTTGGTCTAAGGGAAGGCTTCTGAAAGGTCCTGTCTTGGTGAAAATCAAGTCTTGTGGGGAAAGTGCACAACCTCTGCAGATGGAAGAATCTAAGTACTTAGCCATGTCCTTGGTATTGGACAACTTGAGCATCAATACATGGAAGCTATCAAGAATCTCCTCATCCCAATTTCTAAGTTAAAACTTGTGGATGAACCAAGGGTGAAGGTTCACCAATGTCTATTGGTGGTTCCTTGGGAAAGTTTGTCAAAGAAAAACTTAGTGTTTTCAACTGATAGGTAAAACCTATTTTGAACAAAGCAAGCCTAAGCTACACTTAGCCAAATGCATATAGTAGCTAGATGCTAATATTATACTAAGGTATCACTTGCCAATACTATTCCAATGTATTGACCCACTGTGGCTGTAACTTGTGATGTTGCAGGTTATTATGATGATGATTAGGGGTTATGAGTCTACACTCAACATGCTTTCCTGTGGCACATGAAGATGAAGACTTATTTGTCTTATTATATATTTGAACTCTTGTATTAGGCTTGTGGCCATGGAGTTTGTGAAAGACTATGTTTGTCTCCGGAATGATATGTAATAATGACCTTTGTTTCTGTGTACTTCATCTTAAACTATGGATGCTAGCATTGATCTAGGGACTAGCATTGAAATCATAGGGATCCTTACCTTTATAAAGGGAGGGATCTTACACAGGATTTCTGACCAGCTCGGGAGATGGACGCGTCCTTCTAGACCTACGAGGTTCGATAGCATTCTCTTTCGGAGCTTCGTGATCATTATCATTAGTTCCCTCTTCAATTGGTGAAGCGAACTATGGAGCGACTTCTGGCGCTGCTCTACCCGCCATACTATGAAGAGAAGTTTCTACACCCTCTTCGAGTTCTACCTTCTGAGTACTCACGCCTTTCATGAGAAACTCTTTCTCTAGAAAGGATCCATTCTTGGCAACAAAAACCTTGCCCTCGGATCTGTGATAGATGGAATACCCAATAGTTTCCTTAGGTTATCCTATGAAGAAGCATTTTTCTGCTTTGGGTTCGAGTTTATCCGGTTGAAGTTTCTTCACATAAACATCGCATCCCCAAACTTTAAGAAATGACAGCTTAGGTTTGTTTCCAAACCACAATTCATACGGTGTATTATCAACGGATTTAGATGGTGCCCGATTTAAAGTGAATGCCGCAGTTTATAGTGCATAACCCCAAAATGACAGTGGCAAGTCCGTCAGAGACATCATAGATCGAACCATATCCAATAAAGTATGATTACGAAGTTCTGACACACCATTTCGCTGTGGTGTTCCGGCAGGTGTGAGTTGTGAAACAATTCCACACTCTTTCATATGAGTGCTAAACTCGTAACTTAGATACTCACCTCCATGGTCGGACCGCAGAAATTTGATCTTTCTATTACGATGATTTTCCACTTCATTCTGAAATTCCTTGAACTTTTCAAAGGTTTCAGACTTGTGTTTCATCAAGTAGATATAACCATATCTACTCAAATCATCCATGAAAGTTACAAAATAACGATATCCACCTCGCGCCGACACACTCATTGTACCACATACATCAGAATGTATGATCTCCAATAAATCTGTCGCCCGTTCCATTGAACCGGAAAACAGCGTTCCAGTCATCTTGCCCATAAGGCATGGCTCACATGTATCAAATGATTCAAAATCAAGTGATTCCAAAAGTCCATATGAATGGAGCTTCTTCATACGTTTAACGCCAATATGACCTAGATGGTAGTGCCACATATATGCGGATATATCATCATTAAGTTTAATCCTTTTAGCATCAACATTATGAATATGTGTAATAGTATTATTGAGATCCAACAGAAATAAACCATTCATCATCTATGCATGACCATAAAATATTTAATTCATATAAATAGAACAACCATTGTTCTTGGATTTAAATGAATAACCACTTCGCATCAAACATGATCTAGATACAATGTTCATGCTCAGTTCTGGCACCATATAACAATTATTCAAGTTTATTAATAATCCCGACGTTAAGTGGAGAGGTAGCGTTCCGACGACGATCACATCAACACTTGATCCATTGCTGACACGCATCTTGACCTCAACCCTTGCTAGCGGTCGCTTGTTCCGCAGCCCCTGATTCGAGTTACAAATATTAGCAACTGAACCGCTATCAAATACCTAGTTGCTACTGCGAGTACTATTCAAGTACACATCAATAACATGTATATCATATATACCTTTATTTGCCTTGCCGACCTTCTTGTCTGCCAAATACTTGGGGCAGTTGCGCTTCCAATGGCTAGTCCCCTTGCAATAATAGCACTCGGTATCAGACTTAGGGCCAACTCAGGGTTTATTTTCAGGCACGGCAACTGGCTTGCTTCCCTTACTTCCCTTCCGTTTTCCCTTCTTGTATTTCATGAAACCAGTGGTCTTATTGATCATCCACACTTGATGTTATTTCTTGATCTCCACTTCTGTAGTTTTAAGCATTGACAGAAGCTCGGGGAGAGACTTCTTCATGACTAGCATAATATAGTTCATCACGAAGCTCTTATAGCTAGGTGGCAGAGACTGCAAAACACGATGGATGCCTAAGTCAATGGATATCGTTATTCCCAAGGACACAAGCTTATCGGCGTAACCCGACATCTTGAGTACATGCACACTTATGGAGCTGTTATCTTCCATCATGCACCTAAAAAACTTTTCTGAAGCATTGTAGCTCTCTACAGCAGCATGTGTGTCGATAACCATTTTCAACTCAACCATTGTATCAAATGCATTGCCGTTTTCAAAACGCTTTCGAAGTTCTGGCTCAAGCCCATACAATATGCCGCAATGAACTAAGTTGTGGTCCTCCTGACGAGTCTGATAGACATTCTTCTCCTTGTCAGGGGCATCATCAAACGGTGGGGGGCCTAGCGGTGCTTCTAGCACATATTGCTTTTGTGCAGCAGAGAGGATAATCCTCAAATTCATGGCCCATTCAGTAAAGTTGCTACCATTTGTTGCAAGTTTCTCTTTCTCCATGAACACATTGAAATTAAAAGCAGGTGGTGCCATCTACAACAGAATTTGTAAAGTTTAGACTAAGTTTATGATAGACTGAGTTCAAATAATCCAAATTAACAATGAAATCCCACTCAAAAACGACATCCCTCGTGCCTTTTTGGTGATTACATGAACCAAATCCACTACACCAAGTCCGATCATCACATGAGTCGGTGTATCTTCAAAGGCGAGCATCAAATGGGCATCATATCTACCATATGACTCATGCTTAACCTTTTGGTCCGTGTTCCGAGTCCATGTCTGTACTTGCTAGGCTAGCCAAGTAAGAACCTTAGTATTCGCGTGTGTAACTGTCTTACACCCGAAATATGATCGTGGATCCAAGAACACCCGATCATCACGTGATGTCTTGGAGCAACGAAACATAATCGGCGCATACTTAAGGAAGAACACATTCTTATCTCGATATCTAAATGAGGGATCATCTTATTATGCTAATAAAACGACAAACAAGAAATATAATATGCAATCAAACATCACATGTTTATAAGTGGAATGCTATGGTTCTTGCACTCGATCTCCATCATGTGCATCGTGGTATGATCACTACCATACCTCTGTGCGTAAGGCCAAGGTCTATTCACTTACATGTTACGTGTGTTGTAAGAGTATCGACTCATACTTCTACTTACAACATCACCATATCATGATACTAGCCCAGCAACAATCTAAACTAGACGCCTCTAATTTATCCATTGCAAGTTTTACATGGCTTAGGGCTTTCGAAGATAGAACCGTTCTTACCTACAAACATGAACCAAAATGAGGATAACCAAATTGTTGACAACTCGTTGAAAATTAGATATTGACTATAGTAGGAGAGACAGACACCCGCTAGCCACTTATGCAAAACTAGTTGCATGTCAAGCGTGGAACGGGTCTCATGTGCGAGCACATGTAAAGTTTGTCCGGGCCGCTTCATCCCACTGTGCCACCAATATCCAAAGTACAACTAAGAAGCAATAACATGATCATCATCGCCCACATACTCATATGTGTATTACCCGTGCAAAGCATCTACGCATAGATCCGGCTCTGATACCAATGTATGGTTCGCAGCATAGAAAACAAAAAATTTCCTACGATGAGAACAACTATGTACCAAGATCTATCTACTAGATACAAGCAACGGGCGGATATACATCCATAGATAACATAACCTTGAAGATCTACAAAGCTTAACGAGGTTGAACTCATGGTTGATGTAGACGATATTTTGTCGATCTCAAGATCGAGAGGAAGTCCTAGCACCGCAAATCAGCGGCATATCCGTGCTCGCATACACGTCCGAGGCACCGAGCAACCTCCGCCTCCTCGCTTTAGAGATGCAGCAGAAGCACAACTCTTTCTTGTCGAATAGCCACCGTGAACATGTATCTCGCTAGTCCGAGACCATGGGGAATAAATACTAGAGGGGGAGAGAGATCCTTCACGAGGAGGTGTGAGTGAGAGAGAGGAGAGGGGTATCCTTTTATAGGAGGAGCGGGGCATCCAAGGGGGTGGCCGGCACATGGGGTCTGCCCCCTTGCCCTCCCTCCATTGATGTGGGTGGACACTCCACTCACAAAAATGCCTTACAATTCCCTCCACTCAAAAATCCACTCAAATTCCCATTAAATTTCCACCAAATTTAATGCAACTCTCATTAAATAAAACTCCTTTTATTTATTCAGAATTTTGTCAATTACTTTAATGACAAACATTCACGTATAACCCCTTGCTAGTATTTCATTTCACATGCAAAAACACTTTCTGCAATTTCACCCGAAAACCCGTTTCGGTATCTAGTGAAATAAATTCATGCGCTTGTTATTCTTTCTGGCACGAAACTTTTGCTCCAAATGGTGTCGGTGTCTATTAAGTGTGTCACCCTACAATTCGAGAATAATACGGACATGATCGAGACCCCTCTCAGATCAATAATCAGAAGCGGGACCTAGAGATCCATACTGACTCCCACACATTCAACGATGAACTTTTTGTGATCGTGAGAACCTTTTACGCTAGTACCTTAATACTTTTGTTTCACGATATATTATATGGACGAGATTCGATCATCGGTATCTCCATACCTAGTTTGATCTCGTTATTGACATGTACTCTTTTCTCGTTCCCGTGATATAACATTCTAGTGATCAAGTCACTTTCTTGCAAGCTAATCAATGTGATATCACCGAGAGTGCCCAGAGCATATCTATCCGTCATCGGGATGAACAAATTCCACTCTCGATCCATGGGCCTCAACATAACACTTTAGTAGTTCTGAACCCATCTTTATAATCACCCTGTTACGGTGTGACGTTTGATGTTATCAAGAAACTCTTTCGGTGTTAGTGATTGACATGATCTCATGGTCTAAGGATTAGGATCACTTCGTATGATGTTATAGCAATATAAACTCAATGACTTTGATCGTAATACTATACTTCGGATGAATGTTCATCACATCATTACACTAATGTTGTGACCTCATTATTAACAACATCCAATGTCTATGATCAGGAAACCTTATCATCTTGTTAATCAACGAGCTAGTTGATGAGAGAGGCATAATTAGGAACTTTCTATTTGTTAATTAAAGACACATGTATTAATGTTTCCGTATTAATACAATTATAGCATGCAAAATAAACATCTATCATATATTTGGAATATCCGTAATAACCACTTTATTATTGCCTCTCAGGATATATTCCCTTCAGATCCATCATATGATCTGATCCTGGTGAAAATAAACAAAAAAAGTGCGTGCGAACACCATAAAATACCAAAATCCTACATCTATAATGCAAAATAATAAAATAAAACATGATGCAAATATGCACTCATCAACTTCCCCGAGCTTAGACTCTTGCTCGTCCCAAGCAAGTTTAGCTTAATGGATGTGATCCTCATATTCATGAAGCTGAATCGATAAAATAAATGAGGCAGTTGCAGCATGTGTTGATCATAAAGGATAAATATAAATAAGTTCATGAATATACCTTACTCGAACCATCTGAATAATATTAGTAGGCTTCCACGCCTTTAGCAATTAATAGTTCACAAAATATTATTCTTAACATGATGTAAAAGTATTCGGTTCAACTGAATGAGTTAGTGAGGTAGTCCCAAGTGTTTTTTAGGATTATCATATTCACTAGGGATTCAAAATCTCAAACGTCTCTTTGTCTTACTACAATATAGTTTTTATTCCTATTTGCTCTTTGCACATTCGCTATTTTTCTTCATCTTTCTTTTTATTCTTTATATATATATATTTGTTCTCACACTTTTGTTTAAGTATTGTGCAAAGAAGCTAGCCATATATTCACTTCATGTAGGAATTTGAAAGTTTAACGATCTCAATTATCAAATTCCAAATATACATGAAGCATCTTTATAACTGGAATATTCTATCTCAAACTTGTTCTCACTCTATTTGATAGCACTTATAGTTTCTCCTTTGTTCAAGATTTTTATTTTTCATCATAATTAATTAGATAGTTTCTCCTTTTTATAAATCAAACCATTGACCTACAACATATTAATCAAACTATCTTTATATGTTCCATTAATACCAATGGTGTGGAAGACTTCTATTGCTATCATCAAGTGCAAGTAAAATAATACTCAAGTCATTCATATATCTAATAGGACAAATGCAAACTCAATAATGCTCCATATATTATAATAAACTAAGAATTTTATAAGAGGGATCAACTATTCCTGAAGGGAATATAATGATGCAAAATTGATTTATGAGCTCGAACTAATGCCCAAACTAGAATAGAAATAAAAACTTGTTAGATAGATTACAAGGTCTTAAAGATCTCTCCGAGCTTGGAATCAAGCCAGGCGGGATCAAGTAATACCTTGCGATTATTTGATACCGTGCTTTTTAAGGTCACTATGGTGCCATAGCATGTAGAACTGCGGTGCGTAGCTTTTTGTTGGTGTCCTCCAGAGCGGTGATGTAGTTGTAGCACTTGAGAAAATCAGATTACAGTGTATCCATCCTATCAACAAGCTTGGTCACCATCGGGAGAAGATCCCCCTTCTCCTCTATCTCCTTGAGGCGGTGACGGACTTCTACGAGATGGAGTAGCTCCTTCTTCTAATATACCTCCAGTGCCCGTACGCGATCCTTTGTCCTGGGGACGACTTGTTCTTCCTCATCCATTATGGATGGATAGTAGAAGTAGAAGTTGCTCCTCCACTCCTCTTGAGGCTTCACCCTCATGCGAGCGCCGGTGATAGGCCTCGAGCGGGGCAACGCCGGTTCCTTGCTAGCACCTGCACCAATGTTAGGTAATTCCTTATGCTTATGCGGCCTTGGATCTCTAGTGAGGAACTTGAACATTTCCGCACATCCTTTTCTGTGTGTATTGTGGCCTTCTCTCTCTCCTTGAGTTCTTTTCATCGCCGCCCAGTCAACCTCCGGGGGGTCATAGACGTCACAGCAGATGTAAACGTCACCCCAGCCTTCATCGGGGTCGCTATTGTAGAAGCTTGGCTCGACGTACTCTATGTACCCCGGGCTAAACCTCTCCACCTCATCATCGTCGTCCTCCATTGACGGGATGCTAGAAAGATCCCTAGGGGCAATGAGCCCCATAGGTTTTCCATGGACTGGGATAGGATAGCACATAGCTAGATTTGTTCCTGGTGATTTGTGATTAGAGAGCGGCACAATAGGGAAGTATATAAGAGGGGTCAGAGGTCGGTTAAACTCGCGAGAAACACCAAATTGTCGTCCAAGAAAACGATCCAAACCGACTAGAAAAAAATTGTGGATTTGAAGGAGTCCTGCGCCGTAACGACCAACTATATGGTCAAGGCCCATATATTTCCGGCCGTATAGTTGGTTCCGGGCAGGTACTTCCATATATTTCTAGCCCAAGTCGGTTAGATTACCGAATAAGAACCGACAAAAACGTTTTTTTATAATGTAAAAACGAAGAACGGGTCGAGGGTACTGAAGCTTTAACGACTAACTATACGGTGGGAGAATTTTCTCTGGCAGTATAGTTGTGGTCGTATAGATATCGCACCTCGAGTAATTTTTATGCGAACGGGTACAGAATGTTTAACAATCAACTATACGGCGGGTGAGTTTTCTCCGGCCGTATAGTTGTGCCCATATAGTTACAACACCCGAAAATTATTTTGAAAAAGGGATACAGAACATTTAACGACTAACTATACATCGGGAGATTTTTCTCCGACCGTATAGTTGCGGCCATATAGTTACAGAAACCCCTCAAAAACTTTAGAAAAGAAAGAGGAATTAAAAGGAAAAAAAATTAATAGTAGAAACTATGAAAACAAAGCACTTATTAGAGTTAGAAAACTTACCTTCCACTTACCATTTATTTAGTCGGGAGTGAAAAGCTCCTCCAACAATAGGGACTTCTTCTTGGGAGGATTTGACCATAATTAAAATAATAATTCTTGGAAACAAAAAACATCAAGACTAAAGCTCCTCTCAAGAAGATCGATGTATTGTTGGGTAAATATAGATGATGCATCTACTACCTTTGCTTCCTGTCTCTACATAATCTACAACTCAAATTCTTGAAGTAAAAGGATCCAACAGATCAGTCTTGGCTTATGAAACTTCCTCTTGAGGAGTTCTTTTAAACCATCATGATCCATATGAACTCTTAATTTTGCATCAACAGTGTAAGAACGAAACTTGTCACAAGAGAAAAAATACAGCAAAGAGTTCCCTCTCTTCCTTAGTATAATGCTTTTGAGCACTATTGATAGTTCTACTAGCATGATGTATAATACTAAATCTACGACCTATGTGTTGTCCCAAAATTACTCCTGCAGCATCATCACTAGCTTCACATATTAAGTCAAAGGTCATATCCAATATAGGTGGTTAAATGATGGGAGCATGAGATAAAGCATATTTAAGTTTATTAAAGGCAATAAGGCAATTATCATCAAAATTGAATCTCACTCATTTTTGCAACAGATTAGTCGAAGTTTTAGAAATTGTAGAAAAATTCCTAATGAACCTTCTATAAAAGATTACATGACCAAGAAAACTTCTTATACCTTTTACGTCCCTTGGTTGTGGCATTCTTTCTATTGCTTCAACTTTAGCCCTATCTACTTTAATACCCTTAGTGACGAGGTTCGATCTCGTCAATGCCCATTGTTATGGACTTGGGTTTTGGAGAAGATGGGGATGCTAGAAGTCGCGGAACGGTTGACAGACAAGCAACACAGGGACACGAGGTTTACCCAGGTTCAGGTCCCCGGAGGGAAAACCCTACTCCTTGTCTTCTCTTGATTATGGCGGAACCGAAAATTACAGGGGTGCGCAGATGCAATCTGGCGTGAGGTGCGTATGCGGTGAGTTAAGAGGGAGATCCTTCTCGCCGTACCCTGCTGGCCTTTATATAGATAGGCAGGTCCCGGGCTCAGGTCGAGTCGGTTAAAAATTAGGGTTGGTACCCTTTGAAATTCTATCTAATCTAGACTTGTCCTCCAAGGAGTCGAAAACGTCATGGGCTTGGGCCACCCGAAGTCTTCATGGGCTATGTGTCCTAACGTGGGCCTTCCTTGGGCTGGACCAAGTATACCAATATCATGTACCCGTGGGGTATATCCATGTTAGTATCCCCCGAGTGTTCAGTCGAATCATAGATTCGGCTGGAGACTCTTCAATCTTTCGAGTGCTATGTAATTGAGCCTGTTTTTCAAGGAGAAATGTTTAGTTCATAGGGATTGTTGATGCGTGTGCCTGGCTCACCCGATAGATCAGGGCCAGTTAACTATCATAGGACAAAACAACACGATCTTCATCAAACTCGAGTCCCCCTACTTGAATTTGGAACGATTGCTGGTGTGATTCGAGTCAAGCTGTTGTGGACTTACAGGAGACGAATCCTAGTGATTTTCAAGTGATGTAACCAACGCATCTATCGGGATTTTCATTGTGCATGTTGACACAGAAGTTTACTAGCAGAGCGTAGTCAGGTGCGTTACTAGGACATCAGATGATATCTGTAGGGCTTATCTTTGAGTCGCAGACACAGCATCCGAAGTTTTATCACCACGGAGGTGTTTCGGGTGGCCAAGGAGACTGCTTATCACTTAGCGTTGATTTGGGAAAAGTTGCAAAAAATATTTTGTCGTATCTGACCCGAAGGATCACAGTTAAAGAGTTAATAGGGTGCGCGGCCAGCGCTCCCTATGGGAGTAGCCCCCGAGTGTCTGTTCGAGTCGTAGACTCGAACAAAGACTTTAGTTCAGTCATTTGCATTATAGGTCTGATGGACACAATTTTTTGGATGCTCAACCAATGCTCCCTATGGGAGTAGCCCCCGATTCCTTAGTGGAGTTGCAGACTCGACGTGGGACTCGAAGATTCGAATAGTTTCTCAAATCGTAGATTTGAGTAAGTACTTGATTAATCAGCCGAAAACTTTGAACCGTTTGCTAGCTTTGCCTTGATGACGTCAGTGCTACGATTGGTAATCTCAACCATCTGCAGTAGCAGAGATGATGCGACGAGACAATCCTGGGTCCCACCACCTGAATTGAAGTTGACTAGTCACGTGTAGACGTGGCCAAAATTATGGCGTCTCCTTGGTTTCCGTGTGTAGTGTACGGCGTGCTGGCGATGGTTCGGTGTAATGCTGACACATGTACGGTGAGATCTGAGTGGCACGCTAGGGCTTCTCAATCAACGGCTCGTGTTCGTTGTCTTCGTCCTTTTATAACACAAGGAAACAGTGATTTCTTTTTACCCTTCACCATTTGTTCATCTTTGCCTCCATTTTCCGAGCTTCGTTGCCCTCCGTTGCGTACTTGACATTCTACGCACTTTTCCTTCTTTGCTTTTGCGCTCGCATCGCGGTGCTCGCCACTGCAAGATGGGAAACCCGAAGAAGACCGCTACTGGAGCTGGTTCGAGCGCCACCGTCGGCAGCAAGAAGGTCACCGCTACGGCCCGCGCCACTGACGGTGGGTGGAAGCGCACGGACATGCGCGATGGGGATATGCGCAAGCTGCGCGATGCAGGGTTGATCCCCAAGAATAAGGAGGACGCCATCCTCCCTAGCGACGAGGTAATCCCACGCCCACCCGAAGGGTTTCGGGTTATGTTCTATGCCTTTGTTGACCGCGGTCTCTCTCTTCCTGTCCATGATTTCCTTTATGGAGTCCTCTTTTTTTACGGGATTCAGTTGCATCATCTGTCTCCCAATTCTCTCCTCCATATCGCTTGTTTCATTACTCTTTGCGAGTGCTGGCTCGGTATTGATCGACACTTTGGCCTCTTCCGAAAGCTCTATTCCGTGAAGAGGCAGTCCGGCACCGGCGGTGTTTATCCGCTTGGCGGCATCATCATCTCCATTCGTTCTTATATCCTTTTCTTCTCCTTTTCCACGTGCGAGTGTGTCCAGTTTTGGCGAAAGAAGTGGTTCTATATCCGCGACGCCAAATTGGACAGACAAGAATATGGCCTAGCCCCTTTCGACTCCGCTTAGAAAATCGTCCTGAAGAGGTCGTGGAAGAACCAAGTCTTGGAAGGTGAAACGGCGGAGGTGGAGGAGCACTACCGTCGCGTGGAGGCACTCCAGCTGGTGGTCGCCAAGGAGGTCAACGGTGTCGATATCATTCGCACCTTCCTCAAATGTCGGGTGCAGCCGCTCCAAGCTAGGGCGCACCTGATGTTTCTATATGCTGGCCACAGCGACCCAACGAAGGTCTCTCCTGAGGAGCTGTCTTCAGGTTACCTTGATAGAGCCCTTTGGCCCCTGCTGAAGTTCAAGGTCGACGAAGACCTCCCGAGGAAATCCTTGACCTCCCTGTTCAGAGCAAAAAATGCAGTTCCATAGGTGGAAACTTGTAACTTGTGCGTTGCTCTTCTTCGAGTATTTTGCTTCTTGTTAATGTTACTAATCCTATTTTCTTGTGTCTTTTGTTGGCAGAACCTCAAGGTAGCTGGGATGATGCCCCCTCTGCCTGAGAAATTTCCAGTTGCACCAGATAACGAAGTTGTGGATTCTGAATCCGAGCTTCCTCCGGCGCAATCTCCTATGTTGGAAGCCCCCGAGCCGAGCAAAGGGCGGACCGGAAAGCGCTCCCGGAGTAAATCGTCGGATGGGTCTACCCCGCCAACTCCAAGGGGTCCGTCGTTCCTCGATCAGCACGGCGAGGAAGAAGGTGTGTCGTCTGTGCCTTACCCTGTCGTGCCCATTTGGGCAGTGGCTCCACAGCCGCCGGCCAAGAATAAGAAGGAGAAGGCAGCTCATTTCTTCAATTTGTCGGACATCGAGTCATAAGTCGCTCTGTTTGAATCTTTGTTCTATTGCTCTTCTGCGTAGTGTAAGTTGTTGTTGATCTGATAGTTGCTTGCAGCAATCCTTCAGAGGAGTCCCTTGAAAGGGACACTCAAGAAGTTATGGCGGAATTGAAGCCGACGGCTTCTATTCCCCAGGTGGTGGCCGACTCCGAGGACGATGACCCGAACCCCATTAGGCGGGAGGCGAGGGCAGTCATAACTCGGAAGGCAACATGCGAACCTTCGGAGTCCACACCTGAACACGTAAGTGTTTTATTTTATTCCGTGGCGGGAGCCCCCGAGTCCTTTTTGTCTGACTTATTGGTATTCCGCTTTGAGGGGGAGCCCCCGAGCCCTTTATTCATCAGCTTTGTTTTTGTTTCGTCTATAGCCTTTTGTGCACTGCGCCAACCTCCTAGTCCAGCAGCATCTGGCGCTGGAGGGTCAGCTGAAGCATCTCCAAGGTGCGTAGCTATCTTCTTGGTTGTTTATTCGAGTTTGCCAAGTGTGTTGTCTGTGTTCACCCGAAACTTCTTCATTCTGTAGATGATAATAATGTTGTGCTCCGAAGGCTGAATGCTCTTGAAAATAGCCTCGTCCAAGCAGAGAAGAAGGCCGCGGATGGTGCGGAGGCCAAGGAGCCTGTAGAAGGAGGCTGAAGATCGCGAGCAGCAGCTCGCGGCCGTGGCAGCCACGCGGGAGAAGGAGATGGCCGACAAGCTCATGGCTGCTTCCAAGGCTATTTCTGGTAAGTTATTCTTGTAACCTTTGGGTCTTTTGATTTTCGAGTGCGTTTTATCCTTTCTGATTCGAGTCTTCTTGTCTTTGTCTTGTTAGATGCTTTTGGCATCACGTTTGATCATGGTGCGCTGGAGCATGGAGATGCTTTGGCTGAAGCTGCCGCTGCGATCGAGGATTGCTGCTCCACTACCGCTAGCTCCTTAGAGAAAGCCGAGAAAGTGCTTACGCGCTTCTACAAGGAGGTTGTCCCTAAGGGCGTTTCCCTGGACGACGTCGACTCCCTTGCGGATGCTCTGTCAGAGGAAGCTCCAGTGGAGTACAAGCGCAAGCAAAAGGGCATCGGCGCTTCCATGGGGCTGGCCATGGCGATAGCGTCTGGAGCTGAGCTGGACCTGCCTCAAGTCACGTCTAGGATGCCAACGGCACCAGATGGCTCTGAGGTATCTTTCGCCCTCTTTGCTTCTCGCTGTAAGCGTTATGGACCTAAGCTCATCGACCTCCTAGCTGATTATGCGGCAAAGCGGCAGCATGAGGCCAAGAGCAGGCAGTCTGGCTCCGAGACTGCTCCGGATGCGGGAGCTTAGGACTTTGTAATGTAGCTAGTGTAGCTTCTCCTTTTGCTGCTTTTTGTAACAACTTGCGGATGAACAAGTTCCACTTTGCCACAAGGTGGCTTTAATTATGTATATAAGTCTATCTTTGAGCTGCTGCCGAAAGTACTTGTGATGTTTATACTTGTTTATTTACTTCTAGGATCCTTCGGGTCAGCCTCTAGTGGTTATTCCGACTGCGCCTGAGCCTCGACCATCATTGGATGAGGCGTCGCAATTGTCCTTTTTGCGTGATCGCGTCCGCAGCCTAGAAAAGGATATCCTTAGCCTTTGAGGCCACGCGGATGTGTGGAAGTCGAAGGCTGAGCGAGCCACTACCAGGGAGGAGTTCTTGCTTGGGGAATTGTGGCAGATGGGTGAGAAACTTCAATGTGAGTCTTCGCGAACTGATTCTCTTTTGGGTGCACCTTATTTGTATGCTCGCTCATTCCATGTTTTTTGCATATGTGAATCTCATTCCATGGGAGGAGAAGGAGCGCGTCACAATTCGGATGAACTGCCTGACGCAATAAGATCTGGAAGCTGGTGGCTTCTTTTGGATGGACCGTGATTGCGCCATCATCCTTGCGACGATGCAAAATCGCGTACACCAGGTTCTTCGGGTGCTGAGGCAGGCGAGGTCATCAATTGTGGCTGTTTGGTCCGTCATGTTCCCTTTGGACGCTGCGCCTTCTAGCTTCTTGGGTCTTCTTGTCAAATTTCATAACGTAGGCCATGTGAAGGAGTTTCTGTGTTATTAACTGATTGAAGGGGTCAAGGCTGCCTTGTCACTTGTTTGATTGCATCATCACGATGTTAATCTTGCAAAGGTGGCGACTGGACCGCCCCTTCGACCAGATGGTAGTTTATGGGACATGCGCCCTCATTACGCAGCTGTGGCGCAGCACGCCGAAGAGATTGTAGATTTGTTTGAGCAGCGGGCGAATGTGATGCTCCAGAACAATTAGGTCCTGTAAAGAAAACGAGATGATGTAAAATTTGTATTTATTCGAGTGGGCTTGTAATTCCCTTTGTAAGATTTTATATGTATTGGCACGTGGTGCTTTGTAATGTGCATGTCCCTTTCGTTAGCCTGACGTGATCAGCTACTCGGGTTGTATGCTTTTTTTGTAGTCGACAAAGTCGTAAGGTGAGGCATAGCTCCGAGCGCATTTAGCGAGAAATAATGTAAGGAGAAAAATATGTTTGGGCCAAGGAACTTAGCTTTTATTCATAGCAAACGAGGAGGTACATTGTTCTGCTAAGTAGCCTTGGCTGAATAGCCTTATTCAAAGTAAAGGGTAACTAGGAGGTACATTTTTCTAGGGATTGGAGTATTCGACTCCTGATGCGATGTCCATGAGGCAGTAGACGCCACCTGGGATGACTTCGGTGACGATGTAGGGTCCTTCCCAGGGTGACTCGAGCTTCTTGTGCCCTTCGTGCTTGAGTCGCAGGATGAGGTCTCCTTCGACGAAGGACCTTGGGCGTAGCCGGCGGCTATGGTAGTTGTGGAGGCTCTGCTGATAGACCACTGAGCGATCCACGGCGATGTCGCCCACCTCGTCGAGTGTGTCGACGGCGTATTCGAGTGCTGCCGATGATTCAGCTTCGCTGTAAGCAACGACTCGTGGGGCCTTGTGGCGTACCTCGGCAGGTAGCATGGCTTCGGCTCCGTGCACCATGAAGAAGGGCGTGTAGCCGGTTGAGTTATTTGGAGTTGTGCGCAGGCTCCAAAGGACCAAAGGTAGCTCGTCTACCCAAGCACCCGCAACCTTTCGAGTGGGCATAGCAGGCGCTTCTTGATGTCGTTGCCTATGAGGCTGTTGGCCTTTTCGACCTGTCCGTTGGTATGCAGGTGCTAGGTTGATGCCGAGGTTCCCGCAGAAAGCTCAAAATTCCTTCGAGATGAAGTTCGAGCCGTTGTCCGTTATGATGTTGTGAGGCACGCCGAACCTATAGACAATGGACTCAAAAAACTTGATGGCAGTTTTGCCGCTTTTGTTAGTGACGGGCATGGTCTCGATCCACTTGGTGAACTTGTCGATTGCGACCAAGAGGAAGACGTGGCCTCCTGGCGAGGACTTTGGCAGTTTGCCGATCATGTCGAGGCCCCATTGGGCGAAGGCCCAGACCAGTGGTATGGGCCTCAGCTCGGATCCTAGCATGTGTGGCTTGTCCGCGTATCTTTGACATTCATTGCACCTCTGTACGATGTGCTTGGCGTCGTTCATTGCAGTTGGCCAGTAGAACCCAGCTCGTAGAGCTTTAGCGACAAGGGCGCGGATGCCTGCGTGATGGCTGTAGATGCCCTCATGGATGTCTTTGAGGATGCTTTTGCCATCACCGATGGTGATGCACTGTTGGAGTACACCCGAAATGCTATGCTTGTACAGTTCGCCATTGATGATGGTGAAAGCTTTTGACTAGTGAGATATGTGTCGGGCATCGGTTGGGTCATCGGGTAGTTGATTATTTATCAGGTACCGAAGGTACGGCTGCTTCCATGTATCTTCAATCGCCATGATCCGCATCAGGCTGACCATCTCGGCCTCGGTGTCGAGATTTTCGGGTCCTTCCTGTCCTTCGGGTAGCGCAGCCCCCGAGTGCTCTGCTTCTTCGGTTAAGCCCTTTAGGAATTTCCTCTTGATAGAGGGTACATGGATTTGTTCGAGGAACACTCCTGGTGGCACCCGCATGTAGGTGGAGTCAATGTTGGCTAGCATGTCAGCTTCTTTGTTGCTTTCCCTGCTGACATGTTGAAGCTCGCAGCCATCAAAGTCTCCTTCGAGTGAGTTGTAGAGCACGCGGTATGCGATTATGTTGGCGCTATGAGTTCCGCACTCATTCATCGTCTGCTGGACAACAAGGTTCGAGTCACCGTAGACGACGAGTCGTGTTGTGCCATAGATCTTGGCCATCATGTCGTGGATGAGGGCCTCGTATTCGGCCTCGTTGTTGGAGGCGCGAAATTTCATCCGAAGGACGTACTTCATCTTGTCGCCTTGAGGGGACGTCAGTATGACACTAGCCCCCGCTCTAGCCTCACGCTTGGATCCGTCGAAGTGCATCATCCAGGACTGCGACATGTCCGGAGTATCCAGCAACTTGAGTTCCATCTAGTGGACAAGGAAGTCAGGGAGGACCTGAGACTTGATAGTGGTGCGCCGCTCGTAGATTATGTCCAGGGGGACAATTCGATGCCCCATAGCGCTACGCGCCCCTTGGCTTCGGGGTTGTTCAGGACGTTTGATAGCGGCGCATCGTTGATGACCATGATCTGATGCTCCTGGAAGTAGTGGCTCAGCCGACGCGCCATCATGAATATGCAGTAGGCAAGCTTCTGGTAGTGGGGGTACCTCTGCTTTGTCAGGGTTAGTACCTCGCTGAGGTAGTAGATTGGGCGTTGGACCCCATGGGTCTTGCCATCTTCGGGTCGCTCGACCATGAGTACGGTTCTTACCACCTGATGTGTAGCTGCAATGTATAGAAGCAGAGGCTCCCGTTCCTTTGGCATGACCAGAACAGGTGATGTAGAGAGCAGCCGCTTGAGGTCCTCGAACGCGTCGTCTGCTTCGGGTGTCCATTCGAACTTTTCTGCCTTGTGCAGCAGCTGATAAAATGGTAGGGCCTTCTCGCCAACTCGGTTGATGAATTTGCTCAGCGCCGCAATCCGCCCAGCTAGTTGTTGGACGCCTTTGAGGTTCTTCGGCTTCTCCATGGCCAGTATGGCCCTGATTTTCTTCGGATTCTCCTCAATCCCTCGCTGGGAGATGAAGTAGCCAAGTAACTGGCCAGATGGGACGCCGAAGGCGCATTTTTCTGGGTTTATCTTGATCTTGTAGCGATCAAGGTTATCAAACGTCTCGTGAAGATCGTTGATCAGCGTCTTGGCCTCCCTGGTCTTGATTACTATGTCGTTGACATAGACTTGGATGTTACGACCGATCTGGTTTTTCAGGCACGCCTGCATGCACCTCTGGTACGTGGCACCTGCATTCTTCAGCCCGAAGGGCATGGTGTTGTAGCAGAACACTCCGAACGGCGTGATGAACGCCGTTTTCTCCTGATCTTCGAGCTTCAGCCGAATCTGGTTGTAGCCTGAGTAGGCATCGATGAAGGAGAGCTTCTCGCATCCTGTAGTCGAATCGATGATTTGATCGATCCATGGTAGAGGGAAGTGGTCCTTGGGACAGTACTTTTTGAGCGATGTGAAGTCCACGCACATCTGCAGGATGTCCGTGTCCTTTTTGGGGACCAGCACGGTGTTGGCCAGCCACTCGCTCTCCTTGATTTCCCTGATTAAGTTGGCATCGAGCAGTCTATTGACTTCGATTACAACGGCTTAGGCTCTTGGTTCGGACAGTCGTCGGATCGACTTCTTGACTAGATTCGCGTTAGGAAACACATTGAGTGCATGCTCGGCGAATTCCCTGGGAACTCCTGGCATGTCCGCGGGACACCAGGCGAAAATTTTCCAGCGCTCATGGAGGAATTCGACAAGCGCGCTTTCCTATGTGGGACTGAGGTCCTTGGCGATCAACGCCGTCTTGGAGGCGTCCATCGGATGGACCTTCACCTTCTTCGTGTTGACCATGGAGTCGAACGACATATCAGGTGCGTTTTGGCTGGCGACTGGGGGTGCCCCATTGTTTGTCACCTCTCTGAGCCTCATGAGTTCCTCCTGCATGCTGAACGACTAGGAGATTGTGTTGAAATCTCTATCGCAGTGGACGGACCGGGTGAAACTTCCTTGGATGGTGATGACACCCCTGGGTCCTAGCATCTTTAGTAGCAGGTGAGCATAGTGCGATACTGCTAAGAATCGTGCGAATGCTACGCGCCCGAGGATGGCGTGGTACCGTGCTGGCTAGTCCACCACTTCAAACTCTAGCCGTTCACGCCTGAAGTTTTCGGGCTGGCCAAAGATGACGTCGAGCCATATCTTTCCTAGAGGTATATGCCCTTTCCTTGGACTATGCCGTGGAACGTCATGTCTGGCTGCTCCAGGCTGCACAGCGGGATCCGCATTGCTGCGAGTGTGCTGGCGAACATCAGATTGATGCCGCTGCCACCTTCCATGAAGACGCGGCTCATCTCGAATCCACCGATATGGGCCTCGAGCACTACGGCAGCATGACCTGGGCGTGGGATCTGGCGTGGGTGATCCGAACGATCGAACGTGATGCAGGACTCCAAGCCGCTGAGATACTCAGGTATGGCTGGTGGAGAGGTCATGACCAGGATGACTTGGCGGGTGATCTTCTTCTGCACTCTGTTGGTTGGACGCCCCTTCTAGATCATCAGGGCCCCTTTTGGTGGCGGGTACCCTCCTGCGCCGTTATTTGGTGCTGGTGCGACCGGTGGCTACTATGGTCCGACAGGTGGTGGTGGAGGAGCTCCATGGGTGATCTCACCTAGTGCGGGTGCGGGCCCAAACCCAGGGTTCACGGTCTGGCGCCGCATTTGGGTGAATCCCTCGCTGAGCTTTTGGAACTCACGGGAGTCCTTGAGCATGTGGCGGGCCTTCTTCTTACCATCTTGTTTGTTGATGTAGAAGTGAATGGTGTAGGGACCAGACAACTTTTCGTATGCCAAAAGCTCGTCGTCGCGGCTGCGACGTTGCCACATTTGTGTGGGTCGCCCGCCGTCGCTGTAGTTGCCTCCATGGTATCCGCTGCTGCGGTTGCCGTCATTGCATCGATCGACGTATCCAACCGCGACCATGTCGACTCCATCACGATCATCGTAGACGCGTGATCTTATCTTGCTGCGGAGCTCGATCCTGCGGCCATAGTTGTCTTCGTCATCCGAATGCGCTCGGTGAACGGAATCCTCGCCATCTTGTCACCGGTTGGCGATGTCCATGAGGTGGTCGAGCGTCTTGGGCTTGACGCGCCCGAGCGTCTCCTTGAAATTTGGGCACCTGGCACCGTATTTGAAGGCGTCGATTGCTCGTTCTTCGGAGATGTGCACGGCGGAGTTCTTGATGTGGGACCAGTGAAGTATGTACGAGCGGATGGACTCGTTGGACCGTTGGGTGCAGGCCCGTAGCTCTTCGATTGAAGCTGGCCTCTTGCTGGTTCCCATGAAGTTGCAAATGAAGATGTATGCTAGCTCTTCCCAGCTTCGGATGGAGCCGGAGGATAGGCTGCTGAGCCAGACCCTGGTCGCGCCTGTCAGCTGCAGCTAAAGGCATTGTAAGGCGGTGTTCTTGTTTCCGCCGTGGAGCTTGACCAACGACAGGTGATCATCGATCCAAGCCTTTGGCTCCTACGTGCCTTGAACTTCGGGTTGTCCGAAGGGAGCTTGAAATTTTTTGGCATCCGCGTTCGCCGAATGGATCTACTGAAGCATCTGGCTCCGCACAACTCTCCGTCGTCTTCTTCTTTGGACTCAGTTGAGCACGCGTGTTTGGCACGTGCCTTGTCGATCTTGCGCTGGGTGAGCTCGTTGCGAGCGTCGTAGTTGCTGCTCCAGCGTCGTGGGCTCTTGCGTCGCCGGGGCAGGTCGTGCTCGTCTTCCTCGGATGAGGGTGTAGGGCTCCGGGTGAACTTGACCGCAACTTTTTTCTTCGGCTCCATAGGAGCATCATCGTGGATCGCAGCTCCGACAAGTCCGAGGCCAGCTAGCGCAGACTTGTGCATGGTGCTCTTGTGGGTGGGAAGGGAGAGATGTAGTGGCCGCCATGATCGCAGGCTGCAGCGTTTTCGGCATGACGTTGTCGTGCGAATCCATTATCATGCAGGACATGTTGAGGACCCTGGTGACCTCGCGTCGCACGGCGGGGTCCATGCGCTCCGTGCGGGAGCGGTACTTGTTGGCGTTGTTGCCATGCTAAGTGGAGCCATCAGCGGCAGAGAGCGCAGCTTGCCACGCGCTGGATTCCGCAACTGCCTTCTTACGCTTGTCGAGCTCCTCCATCAGCTTCACCTGCCGGTTGTGCTCATCGATGAGGAGGAGGTCGTAGACCATCAGTAGATCCCGTGAAGCATTCACATGTAGGATTATGTTGCCTACCACGGCCTCGCGTGCTTGGCGCTAGCCTTCCTAGTTGAGGTTGATCCGGTTGTAGGCGTGAGGATCGCCTTCTTTGGGCCTGTTAGGCGGATCCCCCCTGTTTCCTTCATTCTCAGCTTGCGGGTTGAGAGGGGGATTGGGTGTTTGCTGCGCATTCGAACCTGGCGGCAGGTCCGTTACATTGTTGATGACAATGGCGCATAGGTATCACCCGCGGATTGGATCACTGCTGCCACAGCTTTCGGATCCAGAACCATAGGTTCCTACATCTGAAGGGGGGCGCACAGATCGGAGTTGCAGTTATTGTTGTCATCCGAGTCATCTGTCAGCATCAACGCGTGAAACGCGCCAATGGGTGGGACCCAGAAGCGGGACTGATGGATGGTGGTGGCACCCGCTCTGGGAGGCGGAGGGTGCCGCTCTGCCCCACCTGGAAGCAGAAGCTCCCGAACAGCATCTCAAGCCCGTCGCCGACGGACTCGAAAGCCTTCAGGGTGGCCGGCGAGTGGGCGGTGAAGTCAAAGGCGCCTAAGATGAGGTGACTCTCCGGTTCCGATGAGTTGTAGATCGCTCCGTATGGAACCATCATGACCGCACGATCAGAGTCCCCGTTTCCTACAGACAGCGCCAATTGATGAGGTCCCCGTTTGCTAAAGACGGCGCCAATTGTTATGGACTTGGGTTTTGGAGAAGATGGGGATGCTGGAAGTTGCGGAGCGTAACAGACAAGCAACACAGGGACACGAGGTTTACCCAGGTTCAGGCCCAGAGGGAAAACCCTACTCCTGCTTGTCCGTTCTTGATTACGGTGGAATTGAAAGTTACAGGGGTGCGCAGATGCAATTTGGCATGAGATGCGTATGCGGGGAGTTAAGAGAGAGAGAGATCCTTCTCGCCGTACCCTCCTGGCCTTTATATAGATAGGCAGGTCTCGGGCTTAGGTCGAGTCAGTTACAAATTAGGGCTGATACCCTTTGAAATTCTATCTAATCTAGACTTGTCCTCCAAGGAGTCGAAAATGTCATGGGCTTGGGCCACCCGAAGTCTTCATGGGTTGTGTGTCCTGACATTGGCCTTCCTTGGGCTAGACCAGGTATACCAATTTCATATACCCGTGGGGTATATCCATGTCACTTACCTGGTACTTTATGTCCAAGGACTATGCCTTCTTTGACCATAAAATGGCACTTCTCCCAATTCAAGACAAGATTAGTTGATTCGCAATGCTACAAGATTCTATTGAGATTATCCAAGCAACTAGTAAACAAAGTTCCATAGACAAAAGAAACATCCATAAATACTTCCATTATTAGTTCTATAAAATCTGCAATATAGTAGTCATGCACCTTTGAAAAGTAGCTAGAGCATTACATAAACCAAAGGGAATACGTAGGTAAGGATGTAAACCATAAGGACTAATGAAAGTTGTTTTAAGTTGGTCTTTAGGATGAACAGCTATTTGGGAAAACCCAGAGTATCCGTCCAAGTAGCAAAAACGAGTGTCATTTGCTAACCTCTCTAAGGTTTGATCTATGAACGGTAAAGGATAGTGATCTTTCCTAATCTCCTTATTCAATTTTCTGAAATCTATGCACATCCTATGTCTAACAACAGTTCTAGTAGGTATATTCATTGTTTTCATTTGGAACAACAGTAAAGACTCCTTTCTTAGGAACACAATGAACAAGACTTGCCCTGACATGGTTATACCCTACGGGTACGTAACTTCAGCATACCTGGTCCAGCCCAAGGAAGGCCCACGGCCAATATACGCCAGCCCATGAAGATTTTCGGGTGGCCTAGGCCCATGACGCCTTCGGATCCTTGAAGAACAAGACTAGAGTTTCAATACAACTTGTAACCTACTTGTATCGGTACCCGAGACCTAGCCTCCCCATATATAAAGGCTAGGAGGGTCCAACGAGGAGGACACCCAACAACAATTACACCCTGCGATTACGACATACACACCTCCACGCCAGATCGAATCTGCGCACCCTGTAACTTTCGGTTCCGCCGCAATAAAAGAGCAGACAAGCAGGAGTAGGGTTTTCCCTCCGGGGGCCTGAACCTGGGTAAATCCCGTGTCCCCTGGTTGCTTGTCTGTTAACCGTGCCACGATCTCCAGCATCCCCATCTTCTCCAAAACCCAAGTCCATAACAATGGGCATTGACGAGTTGAAACCTCGTCAATTGGCGCCGTCGGTGGGAATTGGGGATGCTGATTGTGCGGTCGTGACGGTTCCGACCCGATCGATCTACAACTCGTCGGCGACGGAGAATCACCTCCTCTTCGGCGCTTTCGACTTCACCGCCCACTCGCCGGCCACCATGAAGGATTTCGAGCCCGTAGGCGACGGGCTCGAAATTCTGTTCGGGAGCTTCTGCTTCCAGGTGGGACAAGCTGGCACCCTCCGCCTCCCCGAGCGGATGCCCGTGCCGCCGATCAGGCCCGCTTCGTGGGCTCCACACCCCGTGCTACGCACGTCACCATCAACAGATGAGTTCTACAGCAGCAGCTGCTGCAACTCCGATCTGTGCGATCCACCTTCGGATGAAGGGACCTACGGTTCCGAATCCGAAAGCTGCGGCAGCAACCAACCAATCTGCAGGCGCTATCTGTGCGCCGCAATCATCCAAACCGACGAAGACACGCCTAACCCGCCGCCCAACCCCAACCCGCAGGGCGGAAACGGCGAAAACAGGGAAAACAGGGGCCACCTCATCCAACTTAGCAAAGAAGGATGGGCCGAAGCACGCCACGCCGTCGCAGGCGAAATAGTCCTACCTCTGGACTCCCCACGTGACCTGCTGATGGCATACCACTACCTCCTCATCGAGGAGCACAAGAAGCAAGTCAAGATGCAGGAGACGCTCGATAAAGGCAAGAAAGCAGCCTCTGAGTCCAGTGCGCGACGAGCTGTGCTCTCCGCCATGGGACCCGGCTCCAGCACAAACGGAAATCAGGGAAACAAGCACCACTCTCGGGTGGAAAACATGGACCCGAAGGAGCGGCGTGACGTGACCCGAACCCTCCACACATCGTTCATGGATATGGACGCCGACGGCAACATCACCCCGAAGATGCCACAAGCCGCGATCATGGCAGCCACTGCGTATCTTGCGGCTCACCCACCTCCGGAGGGGAACCCGAAAAGGGCCATGCATAGGTCCGCACTCACCGGACTAGGACTAATCGGAGCTGCGCTCCACGAAGATGCTCCTACGGAGCCGAAGAAGAAAGCTCCGGCCAGGCGCGACCGGAGCCCCACTCCCTCATCCGAAGATGAAGAAGAACACGACCTTCCTCGAAGGAAGAAGAGCTCGCACCGCCACAAACACGACTACGACACCAGAGACAAGCTTACACAGCGCAAGATCGACAAAGCACGCGCCAAACGCGCATGCTCATCCGAATCCGAGATGGATGAAGACGAAGGAGAACTCTGCGGGGCTCGATGCTTCAGCAGATCCGTCCGGCGAACACAGATGCCACACAACTTTAAGCTTCCTTCGGATACTCCGAAGTTCAACGACACGCAAGATCCAAAGTCCTGGCTCAGCGACCATCTGTCATCCGTCAAGCTTCACGGAGGCAACAAAGAAACCACCATGCAATGCCTTCAGCTGCAGCTGACAGGTGCGGCGCGGGTCTGGCTCAGCAGCCTATCATCAGGATCCATCCGAAGCTGGGAGGAGCTCGCTTATAGCTTCATCCGAAACTTCAAAGGCACCAGCAAAAGGCCCGCCTCAATCGAAGAGCTGCGAGCCTGCACTCAGAGAACGGGTGAATCTATTCGCTCGTACATACTACGCTGGTCTACGAACAAGAACTCCGCAGCACACATCTCCGAAGAGCGGGCCATCGACGCCTTCAGGGACGGCGTCAAACGCCCAGACTTCAAGGAGAAACTTGGACGCGTAAAGCCCAAGACACTCGACCAGCTCATGGAAATCGCCAACAGTTGGGCAGATGGCGAAGATTGCATCCAGCGGGCGCAATCAGATGAAGAAGACGACTACGGCCGAAGACGCGAATGCCGCAGCAAGAGGAGACCGCGCGTCTACGAGGACCTCGACGGACCCGACATGGTCGCAGCCGGCTACGCCGACCGCCGTAACGACAACAGCCGCAGCAGCGGAGGATATCGCAGCGGAAACTTCCGCGACAACGGACGACCAACGCAGTCGTGGCAACGCCGCGACCGCGACAACGAACCTTCAGCACTCGACAAACTTTCGGGTCCATGCACCATCCACTTCTACATCGACAAACAAGATGGCAAAAAGAAAGCTAGCCACATGCTCAAGGACTGCCGCGAGTTCCAGAAACTCAGCAAAAGCATGGTACAGATGAGGCAACAAGCTCCAATTCTATTCGGAAACGCACTTGCGCCAGGCGAAATAGCACACGGAGCTCCTCCACCGCCGCCTATTGGAGGCCCACATCAACCAGTCGCACCAGCGCAAAACAACGCCGGGGTCACTTACCCCCCACCAAAAGGAGCACTCAATATGATACAGAAGGGACGTCCCACAAACAGGGTGCAGAAGAAAATCACCCGACAAATCAACATGGCCGTGACAACTCCGCCTGCAATCCCTGAGTACCTCAGCGGATCGGAGTCCTGCATCACATTCACCCGCGCGGATCACCCTTGCCAGATCCCTCGCCCAGGTCATGCTGCCTTGGTGCTGGAGGCGCAGATCGGAGGCTTCGAGATGAGTCGCGTCTTCATGGACGGCGGCAGCGGCATCAACCTAATATTCGCAAGCACTCTAGCAGCTATGCGGATCCCGCAATGCAGCCTGGAACAATCAGACACAACGTTCCACGGCATTGTCCCAGGGAAGGGCATCTTCCCCCTGGGCAAAATAGGGCTCGACGTCATCTTTGGGACACCAGACAACTTTCGGCAGGAGCGCCTAAAATTCGAAGTGGTGGACTGGCCGTCGCAATACCACGCCATCATGGGACGCGTAGCATTCGCAAGGTTCCTGGCCGTCCCACACTACGCATACCTACTACTCAAGATGCCAGGACCAAGGGGCGTCATCACAGTCCACGGGAGCTTCACCCGATCGGACCAATGCGATAGGGATTTCAACAAAATCTCCCAGTCCTTCGGCATGCAAGACAAGCTTGTAAGGCTCCGCGAAGCGGCAGACAATGGGCTACCCCCAGTCACCAAGCAGAACGCACCTGATATGTCTTTCGACTCCACCATCAACACCAAAAAAGTACAGGTCCATCCAACGGATGCCTCCAAGACGGCGCTAATCGCCAACGACCTCAACACCGCATAGGAAAGCGCGCTCGTCGAATTCCTCCGTGAGCACTGGGAAATCTTCGCCTGGTGTCCTGCGGACATGCCAGGAGTTCCCAGGGAATTCGCCGAGCACGCACTCAATGTCTTCCCAGACACCAAGCCAGTCAAACAGTCCATCCGAAGACTGTCGGAGCCACGAGCCGAAGCTATCGGCAAAGAGATCACCAGATTACTCGCAGCAGACTTCATCCGGGAAATCAAGGAAAGCGAGTGGCTGGCAAACACAGTGATGGTCCCGAAGAAGGACACGGACATCCTGCGGATGTGCGTAGACTTCACGTCACTAAACAAACACTGCCCTAAGGACCACTTCCCTCTCCCTCGGATCGACCAGATCATCGATTCGACTACAGGTTGTGAGAAACTCTCCTTCCTCGACGCCTACTCAGGCTATAACCAGATTCGACTCAAGGTCGAAGATCAAGAGAAAACAGCGTTCATCACACCGTTCGGAGTATACTGCTACAACACAATGCCCTTCGGGCTAAAGAACGCGGGTGCCACGTACCAGCGATGCATGCAGGCCTGCTTCAAGGACCAGATCGGTCGCAACGTCCAAGTCTATGTCGACGACATAGTCATCAAAACCAAGGAGGCAAGAACACTTATCGACGATCTCCGCGAGACGTTCGACAACCTTGATCGCTACAGGATCAAGCTCAATCCAGAAAAGTGCGCCTTCGGCGTCCCCTCAGGTTAGCTGCTCGGATACTTCATCTCTCAACGAGGGATCGAAGCGAACCCGAAGAAAATCAAAGCTATCATGACAATGGAGAAGCCGAAAAACCTCAAGGGCGTTCAGCAGCTCGCAGGGCGAGTAGCGGCACTAAGCAGGTTCATTAGCCGCATGGGCGAGAAGGCCCTACCATTTTACCAACTGCTGCGCAAAGCAGACAAGTTCGAGTGGACACCAGAAGCCAACGACGCATTCGAAAACCTCAAGCGGCTCCTCTCCACCTCGCCCGTTTTGGTCACGCCAAAAGAGCGCGAGCCCCTGTTGCTGTACATAGCAGCCAAACACCAGGTGGTCAGCACAGTACTTGTGGTCGAACGACCCGAAGAAGGCAAGACCCATGGGGTACAACGCCCAATTTACTACCTCAGCGAGGTTCTCACTCCAACAAAACAGTGGTACCCGCACTACCAGAAGCTGGCCTACGGCGTGTTCATGACGGCTCGACGACTGAGCCACTACTTCCAGGAGCATCAGGTGATGGTCGTCAACGAGGCACCCCTAAACAGCATCCTGAACAATCCAGAGGCCACAGGACGCGTGGCCCTGTGGGGCATCGAACTATCACCACTGGACATCATCTACGAGAAGCGACACGCAATCAAATCTCAAGTCCTTCCGGACTTCCTGGTGCACTGGATGGAGCTGCAGCTGCCTGACACCCCAGACATGTCGCAATCCTGGACAATGCATTTTGACGGCTCCAAACGCGAAGCCGGAGCAGGGGCAGGAGTCATACTGACCTCCCCGCAAGGTGACAAGATGAAGTACGTCCTTCGGATGAAATTCAGAGCCTCCAACAACGAGGCCGAATACGAGGCCCTCATCCATGGCATGCGGATGGCAAAAATATGCGGCGCAACGCCCCTGGTCATCTACGGTGACTCCAACCTTGTCGTCCAGCAGACGATGAATGAGTGCGACGCACACGCCAAAAACATGATCGCGTACCGCGCACTATACAACGCACTCGAAGGAGAATTTGACGGCTGCGAACTTCGGCACGTCGGAAGAGAGAGCAACGAGGAGGCCGATAGACTCGCCAACATCGGCTCCACTTGTGCAAAAGTACCACCAGGTGTGTTCCTCGAACAGATCTGCGTGCCATCCATCAAGCGGAAATTCCCCAAGGGATCACCCGAAGAAGCAGAACACTCGGGGGCTACGCTACCCGAAGGTCAAGAAGGACCCAAAAAGTTGGATACCGAAGTCGCCATGGTCAACCTGATGCAGGTCATGGCAGTCGAAGAAACCTGGACACGTCCATACCTCTAGTTCCTACTAAACGGAAACTTACCAGACAACCCGACAGATGCCCGGCGCATATCTCGTCGGTCAAAAGCCTTCACCATCATCAACGGCAAACTGTACAAACGCAGCATTACAGGCGTCCTACAACGGTTCGTCACCATCAGCGATGGCAAGACCATACTCCAAGATATCCACGAGGGCATCTGCGGCCACCACGCACGCAGCCGCTCCCTTGTCGCCAAAGCTCTACGAGCAGGATTCTATTGGCCAACGGCCATGAGCGACGCAAAGGACATCGTCCGAAGATGCAACGGGTGCCAACGGTTCGCCGACAAACCGCACGCACCTGGGTCCGAACTCCGACCCATACCCATAGCTTGGCCTTTTGCTCAATGGGGCCTTGACATGATCGGCAAACTGCCAAAATCCTCGAAGGGAGGACACGTCTTCCTCTTGGTCGCAGTCGACAAATTCACCAAGTGGATCGAGGCCATGCCAGTCACCAACCAGAAGGGCAAAACCGCCGATAAGTTCTTCGATTCCATAGTCTACAGGTTCGGCGTACCGCACAGCATCATCACCGATAACGGATCAAACTTCATCTCCGAAGAATTCCAGGACTTCTGCGAAGGCCTCGGGATCAATATCACGTACGCCTCCGTGGCGCACCCGCAAACAAACGGGCAAGTGGAAAAGGCCAACGGCCTAATCGGCGCTGGCATCAAGAAACGCCTCATGAGCTCACTCGAGCACAAAGCTGGCAACTGGACGAAAGAGCTACCGTCTGTCCTGTGGAGCTTACGAACTACGCCAAAACAGCTCCACCGGCTACACACCGTTCTTCATGGTACACGGAGCTGAGGTTGTGCTACCAGCCGAAGTACGTCACCAGGCTCCACGAGTCGTCGCTTACAGCGAGGCCGAATCCACGGCTGCACTCGAAGACGCCGTCGACACACTCGACGAAGCACGGGATATAGCAGCAGCTAGATCCGCGGTGTACCAGCAAAGTCTCCGCAACTATCACAGCCGCCGGCTGCGCCCCAGGTCCTTCGTCGAAGGAGACCTCGTCTTGCGACTCAAGCAAAAGCGACCGAACAAACTCGATCCGCCATGGGAAGGACCCTATGTCATCACCGAAGTCATCCCAGGTGGCGCCTATCGCCTCAAGCACGTGGAGTCTGGAGTCGCATACTCCAACCCATGGAACATCTCGCACCTGCGACGATTCTACCCATAGCAATGGGCAATGTACCCCTGTTACTTTCAATAAGGCTTACGGCCAAGGCTACTCAGCCGAACCATGTACCTCCTCCATTACGCTACAAATAAAGCTAAGTGTCTCGCTCCCAACCTTCGGTTGACTATTTCTCTGCAACTTTGTTACATGCTACTAACGCACTCGGGGGCTCCCCCCACCTCACGATTTCATCGACTGAGGACAAAACACGCTCGGGGGCTCCCCCCACCTCACGATTTCATCGACTGAGGACAAAACGCGCTCGGGGGCTCCCCCCACCTCACGATTTCATCGACTGAGGACAACACATGTACACCTGAGTAGCTGACCACGTCAGGCTAACGAAAAGGGCACGTACTAAATCAAAGCACTGCGTGCTCGCTAACAAGCAAACCTTTACAACAAAGGGCACATACACGCCCAGCCGCAATATACAAATTTTACATCTATCTGTTTATTTTCAGGTTCTACCTATTCTGCAGAATAGCCTGAGCACGCTGCTCAAACAAATCTACAATCTGTTCGGCATACTTCCTTACAGCCGCGTAATGCGGACGCATATTACACTCGCCACCATCTGGCCGAGGAGGTGGCCCAGTCGCCACAGTAGCCAAATCTACATCAGGGCGATGCACCCTCACAAGAGACAAGGCAGCCTTCACCCCTGCGACAAGCTGCTGCCGCACCAGCTCCTTGACATTGCTGGCACTCCGAAACTTCGCCAGAAGACCTGCAAGGGTCATCGGCGCGCCATCCAACGGAAACATGACGTGCAACACCGTGGACAGCGATGTCTGCACCTGGCGGAGCACCCGCGAAACCTGGAAGACACGATCCTGCACCGTCGCCAGAACCATGGCACGATCGCGATCCACCCAAAAGAAGCCACCGGCTTCCATGTCCTGTTGAGTCAAATAATTGTCTCGAACAGCAATGCGCTCCTTTTCTTCCTTCGGAGCGAGATTCGCACCTGCGACAACAGCACAGAACAAGAGTAAGGCCAGCAGGCTCACCCGAAGAACTAAGCTACGGCCCGAAAGAAGGATCAACTTACACTGCAGCTGCTCGGACAGCCGACCCAGCTCCGCCATCAAGTATTCCTCTCTGGCTGCACTACGGTCTGCTTTGGACTTCCTAACGTCAGCACGACCGCGTAGCCCAAGCAAATCCCTCTCCAAGCTGCGCACGCGATCCCGCAGAAAAGCGAGCTGCGAGGAATCATCCAACGATGCTCGCAAGGGCCTTTCGGATGAAGTACCAACTGGGTCAACACCCGAAGGAACCTAAAGCAGAAGAAAAAGAAGGCACACAGACACTCAGCCAAAGATAAAGCCCAACTCGGAGGAATTCATTAAATAAGGCCACTGCGTGGCTCAAGAATGGTGCTACAAAAGATATTTACAGCAAAAGTAAACTACATACTACCCTACATCTCCTATGCCTACGGCGTAGGACACCGAGTCGCCTCAGAGCCAGACTGCCTAGCTTTGGCCTCGCCCTGCTGCCGCAGCGCGTACTCAGACAACAAGTCAATGAGCTTGGGCCCATATCGTCTGCAGCGAGCGGAGTAAGCAGCGAAGGCTACCTCTGATCCATCCGCAGCCGTCGGCATCCGAGAAGTGATCTGGGGCAAGTCCAGCTCCGCCCCAGACGCCATGGCCATCGCCAGCCCGACGGACGCGCCGATGCCCTTCTACTTGCGCTTGTACGCTGCAGGCGCTTCGGCTGACAGAGCCTCTGCCAGAGCACCCACATCTTCAAGGGTTGCGCCCTTCGGGAAGAGCTCCTGGTAGAAGCGACCAAGGACCTCCTTTGCCTTGGCAAGGGAGTTGACGACGGTGCTGCAGCGGTCTTCGACCGCCACAGTGGCATCATCCAGAGCACTCCCGTGCTCCAGAGCACCACGGTCAAACTCGATGCCTGCGGCATCTGAGATAAAACAGAAGAAAACATGAAGAATAGCAACATAGAAGAGGACCCGAAGAAAAAGAAGCAAGTACAAAAGCTAGCACTCACCCGAAATAGCCTTGGCAGCAGCCATGAGCTTCTCCGCTACTCCTACCTCACGACCTGCGGCTTCCTGCTGCAGACGCTCTTTCGCTTCGGCTGCCTTTGACAGCTCCAGCTCAAGGCGCTCTTTCGCCTCAGCGGCAGCTTCGGCCTTCTGCTCCAATTGGCCAAGGCTCTTCTTCAGAGCATCAACCTCACGAAGAGAGTCATTATGCTCCTCTGCATTCACAACAAGCCAGTGTCAACAAACAGGACAAGGATAAACAAAAAAGTACTACAAGGCAGACGAATACCTTGCAGCTGCTGCAGTTTCACCTCCAGCGTCAGGTGCTCCTCCACCAGCCGCTTGGCCTCTCGGACAAAAGGCTGCAGGAAAAAGCAATAGCAGTAAGAGCATGACTTGGGGGCTCCGCCCAAAACAAAGAAGCAAAAACAACATCAGCACACGAAGACGCCCGGGGGCTCCCCCCGTGACATGAAGAGAAAAACTTACGTGCTCCGAAGGCGAACCCGCAGGCCTGCCTGCGAAATTCTGAGGCGCAACCACCAGCCTCTCCTGCACAAGAGGAACTGGTGCAGCACCACCCGACGTCGCCACCATCTGCGGAGGCGGCGACGCAATGTTCGACTCCCCCATCATCTCGCGCGCTCCATCACTAGAGCCGTCGGAGGATTGCCTACATACGAACCAATCAACACAGGCGCAAAAATAACAAGTGAGCAAAAGACAACAGTGGCAACAAGCACACTTACGAGCCCAACGCGCTCAGGTCAAAGATAGGAGAAGCCCTCCGGGCCCTCTTCTCCTCCTTCTTCTCCTCCTTCTTCTCTTCCTTCTTCCGCTTTGCTGGCGGGTGCGGAGCAACAGCTCGCACAGGAACAGCAGGAACAGGAGAAGACGAACCCCCCTGAACATCATCATGACCCTCAAGACCCCGAGGATTCCTGGGAGTCGGAGGAGTCGAGGCATCCGAAGACTCACTCGAGCTCCGTGATCGCTTGCTCGAATGGTATTCACTCGATTCGTCGGCATCCTCCGCCGGAGATCGCGCCGAAGGAAGCTCGGACACGGAATCCACCACTTCATTATCCGGGGCATTCGGATACCTTTCGGGCAATGGTGGCGCCATGCCTGGCACTTTGAAGCTCTACAAGATGAGAAGAAACTTTGTTAGCAAACAAAGGACACAAGTACACAACTGACAAAAACATAAGGGAAGCACTACGTGCGCAAATCTACACCTTTCGCACGGCCAACGTCGACGAAAAGGGAGGAGTCAGCGACTTCCCCGGGATTTTTTCGTCAGCCTTGAACTTCAACAGCACGCGAAGATCCTTGTCAAGGTCCACCTCGGAGACCTTCTCACTCGAAACCCTCGTCGGATCACGGCGCCCAGAGTACAGGAACATCGGGTGCGCTCTAGCCTGGAGCGGTTGCACCCGACGCTCAAGAAACACCCGGATAATGTCGACACCGTTCACCTCCTTCTCAGGAATCAATTGGAGCTCCTCCACCCGACGGTATAAGGCCTCTATCTCCGCCACCTCACCGTCTAAGATCTGATTTTTCCAGGACCTCTTCTTCACAATTAACTGGGAGGGGTCAAAAGGAACGAGACCAAAATCTTGCCCAGGCATCACGGAGTCACGGATGTAAAACCATTTCCTCCGCCAGTACTGGACAGATTCGGACATGGAGAAGGAAAAGAATTGGACATCGGGACTAAGAGAGATGATGAAACCCCAATGGGATACACACCATCCGAACCAGACTGCCTCCTCACGGAATACAGCTTCCGGAAGAGGCCAAAGTGCGGCTCAATGCCAAGCCAACACTCGCAAAGCGTGATAAAACACGCAATGTGGAGAAGGGAGTTGGGAGACAGATGATGGAGTTGAACCCCATAGAAAAAGAGCAGTCCACGAAGGAAGTCATGGACTGGATACGCAAACCCACGCAAAACGAAGGCGACAAACATAACCCGATACCCAGATGGGGGACGGGGGATTACCTCACTACCGAGGAGTCTCACGGCCGTCGTGTCCTGCGGAATCAGGCTCCGCTCGCGCAGCTTGCAGAGATCGCTCTCCCGCGTCTCTGATCGCCGCCAGCCACCATTGGTGACACGAGCAGCGGCGGCGCCCTTCTTGCCTCCGGCGGCGCTGGTTCCCACTGCAGGCGAAGACTTCTTTGGCTTCCCCATGGCGCTACGGCGGTGGTGTCGTTGCCAACGACGAAGACAAAGGAAATGCGGAAGGAACTCTCAGCACGCAGCAAGAATCGCTCGAGCACAAGGAGGCAGTAAAACGCAAGAACTGGTGCGGTGAAAACAAACCACGATTTTCACCATGGATTATAACAGCAAAGACGACGCACGCTGACCGTCCATCAAGAAGACCTAACGCCAACGGCAGATCTGGCCGTACACGTGTCAGCATCAAAACGAACCGTCGTTCCCACGACGTCCACTACGCGCGGAAATCAAGGAAACGCCGTAATCATCTCCACGCCGCGCGTGACCGGTCAATTCAAAGTCAGGAAGTAGGACCCACGCATCGTCCAGTCAAGTCATCTCTGGCGCAGCAGACGCTTGAGGTCATTGATCGTCAGCACTGACGTCATCAACAGCTATACTAGCAATAACTTTGGCTCCACAGCTAAAAGTACTCACTCGAATCTACGATTCGACTAAATACTTGGGGGCTACTCCTATCAGGAGCGCTGGTGGCGCACCCGATGTACTTCCGGGTCAGCGGTACGCCCACGAGATTTTCCTACTACCGTTGCATGATACAAGACTCGAGTCTCTGCCCGAGTCTACGACTCCGCCAGACACTCGGGGGCTACTCCAAACTGGAGCGATGGCCGTTCACACACAAGAGCTTCGAGTCCTACGTCGAGTCCACGACTCCACTACGTACTCGGGGGCTACTCCCATAGGGAGGAAGGATTTCAGCATCCGAAAATTTTCGAGTCCTACGGACTAAACAACTGAGCAATGCTTGCACTAAAAGTCTCCGCTCGAGTCTACGACTCGAACAGACACTCGGGGGCTACTCCCATAGGGAGCGCTGGTCGCGCACCCTATGAAATCTTCGACTGCGACCTTCCGGATCCGCATGCAAAAACTTTTCGGCAACTCTGCCCCAATTAATGCTAAGTGAGTAACATCCTCCTTGGCCACCCGAAACACCTCCGCGGTGATAAACATTCGGATGCTGCGTCTGCGACGCAAAGATAAGACCTACAGATATCATCTGATGGCCTAGCAACGCACCTGACTGCGCTCTGCTAGTATGAATCCGTACCAGCAGGTACGATGAAAAATCCCGACGGACGCGTTGGGTACATCATTTAAAAACACTGGAATTCCACTCCTGTAAGTCCTCCGCGGCCTGAGTCGAATTACGCCAGCATATGTTCCGGGTTCGAGTCGAGGGACTCGCACCTGAAGAAGATCGTGTTGTTTTGTCCTAAGACGATTAACTGACCCTGATCCGTCGGGTGAGTCAGGCACACGCATCAACAATCCCTACACATTCTCTTGAAAGACAGAGTTACACCCGAAGGATTGAAGAGTCCTCAGCCGAATCTACGATTCGACTAAACACTCGGGGGCTACTGACATGGTTATACCCTACGGGTACGTAACTTCAGCATACCTGGTCCAGCCCAAGGAAGGCCCACGGCCAATATACGCCAGCCCATGAAGATTTTCGGGTGGCCCAGGCCCATGACGCCTTCGGATCCTTGAAGAACAAGACTAGAGTTTCAATACAACTTGTAACCTACTCGTATCGGTACCCGAGACCTAGCCTCCCCATATATAAAGGCTAGGAGGGTCCAACGAGGAGGACACCCAACAACAATTACACCCTGCGATTACGACATACACACCTCCACGCCAGATCGAATCTGCGCACCCTGTAACTTTCGGTTCCGCCACAATAAAAGAGCAGACAAGCAGGAGTAGGGTTTTCCCTCCGGGGGCCTGAACCTGGGTAAATCCCGTGTCTCCTGGTTGCGTGTCTGTTAACCGTGCCACGATCTTCAGCATCCCCATCTTCTCCAAAACCCAAGTCCATAACAATGGGCATTGACGAGTTGAAACCTCGTCATGCCCATTCACTTTATTTTATAGGATAAATTATACCTGCATCAAGTAGGCGTACTATTTCCTTTATTACCACTTCCTTCATTTCAAGATTTAGTCTTCTATTGAATTCTGCAGCTGGTTTAGCACCCTCCTTCATGAATATCCGATGGGAGGCTATCATGGGACTAATACCCTTCAAGACATCATTTGAGTACCCAAAGGCCTTGCGGTGCTCCTTTAGTACCTTCATGAGTTGTTCTTCCCCGGAAAGTTTAGCACTAATAATAACAGGGAATTTATTAGTATAATCTAAGAATTTATACTTAAGATTATCTGGTAGATTTTTTAATTATGGGCGTGGTAATTCTTCATCCCCTCTCTTTTCTGGCTCTTCAAAAGCTTCATCAGTTGGAGGTTCGTCATTGGGAAATGAATCAAATTCATTTTCTAATTCTTCTAGAGTTCTATCCTCCATAATTATTTCTCCACAATTTCGGTCTTAATTTATTTCTTCATCTTGATTATTTAAGAAAAGAGCTGCCATTTGTTCAATAGTTTTCTCCTTCTCTTCTTCTTTTATGAGTAGAGGTTTGTCTTTTAATTTGGAAAAGTGGAATTCTTTTTCCGCTTCCCCAAGTTTAAGGGATACAAACTCCTTTTTGAAATCAATTGTGGCACCTATATCACTCAAAAAGTTTCTTCCAAATATAATTGGGCAAAGAGTGTCAATCGGCATATCAACAATTACAAAAATCAATAAGAAAATTTTTATTGTTAATTGTGATGACTGCATTTTCAACTACTCCCATTGGAATTCTAAAAAATTTATTGGCTAACATGATTGTCATATCAGTATTTTCTATTGTAGTCGGTGTTATCTCTACTTTTATTTCTAGATAAATATCATAAGATATAACATTAACTTCGGTGCCAAGATCACATAAACCGTAATGCGAGGTTTCTTTAAATATGCAGGGAACTATAGGCTTACCCATATCTCTTACGTTAATTTTACCTTCAACCAATATAGAAGTATCTTCATCAAGTTCAACTATGTTACAATGTGCATACATAGCCATGATTGCTTCATTGGTTGCCTCTTCATCTAGATGTTCTTCAATTATTGGCACACTTTCCTCTTCTTTCACCTCCTATACTTCTTTGACATGTTCATATTCCAAAATATGCTTTTGTGCAGTGTTAGGGAAAGGTATCTCATACATTGGTTCTAGGGAGGCCAATGTTGCTTTGACTTCTCTTTTCTTCTTAGGTTTAGGTGGTGGATCAAACTTGACTGAACCCTCTTTCCGAGCTTCGATGTGTTCTGTGAAAGCTTTAACAACTTGCAACATGAGATCTGAATCTAAATAAAGCTATTTAGATAATTCAATAACATGGCCTTTTTAATATAGTCGTGAATACATTCATGATCTATTTCTGTGCCTCCTTCACTTCCTAGACCAAAATTCCATGAATCTCTATGATCGCGAATTCTATTAAGTAAAGCCCAAGATTTAGTTATAGCTAAATTCATAAAAGCTCCTCTCGCGCAAGAGTTTAGTTCAATTTTATTAGGTTCAATTAAACCGCCATAAAAGATATGCAATAAATACCATTCAAGTAAATCATGATGAGGACATTGCCTAAGTAAATCTTTAAATCTTATAGAAGCTCTTACTAGTCCTTCATTAGGATGGTTCTTCCAAGTCATTATAAGATGCCTGATTCCAAAAGATTTTGATAATGGGTAATATTTAAATAGGAATTCGCAAGCTAAATTATCCCAAGTGGTAGTCGCTTCTGGGGGTAGAGACTATAACACCCTCAGAATCGACCCTATGCAAGTTTCAGCGATTTCCGCCAAACCCGCATAGAAACGATTCAAAGGCACCCACCAGGCACTTGCGTGCAGGTGGAAAACGAAGTAATATCATTACACAATAGTCCACGATGGAACCCACAGAATATATATATACAAAAGCGACTCAAAGAGTCAAGAATACAAATATACAATACAAAGATCCAAATCACCTTTAAAATGATACTGCATCCGAGTACGGACAAGATGCAAATTGGGCTAAGAGCCCTGAAGAATAACCAATGGCGTCTATAACCCTGCCCAGGCCAAGCCGGAAGGATAACCCTGCTAACGACGTCGATCTCAAAACCTGCTTAAACAAAAGGGGTGCCAACAAAGGGCAAAGGAAAAAAGAGAGCGGTCAGTACTGAGGCCAGTACACGGCGAGACTACAATTCGGCGATCCTCGCCTACATAGGTATGGTGGACTGAAGCGGCAGCGCAGCATGCACTAAACAACCTATAGAAACTTAATACAACTGGCGGCTATCAGATAGGGATAAGAAAGAACTATTCGGATCCAACCTGAAACTATCACCAAGCATACCCATCCTGGTGTTTCCCCCTCGAGCCCAAACGAGGAAGTCAACCGAGGAACTCACACAGTTGGCAGTTTTATTCATTCCGTTATAGTTGCGGCAATTACTAGTCAGATATAGATAGCATGAGTCATCCTGATATAATAAGCAGTGGACAGTTTTAGTTAACCATTCCATTGTAGTTGTAGTACTTACTAGTCAGATACATATAGCATTAGGCATACCAAAACCCAACAGTTGTTGGTACTTTTATTTAGCCATTTCGTTGTAGTTGCAATACTTACTAGTCAGATACAATGGTAACAGGTGACAACCCAAACCAGCAGTTGTTGGTAATTTTATTTAGCCATTCCATTATAGTGAAGCTGATTACTAGTCATTATAAAGTCAAATTTATAGCACTACTTTAGTTATAGTTGTCTATGATCGAGATACTGTGCTCCAAGTCGTCCATAACCGCGGACACGGCTTTCAGAAAGATTTACCCTGCAGGGGTGCACAAATAGCAACACACGCACGATCAACCTCGAAACGAACCAAATAAAAACACAACGAGGCATCACGACAGAACATTCGCAAGATTCATATTTAATTTCAGGGGGCCACCCCACCAAGCTACCCGCGACGAAGTTGGCCTGCTTCGAGACGGACCCATAGGTTTGTGCCAATGGCTGTAAACGACTGAAAACCCAAAAGTGTGACTGGGCTTGTCGATACCGCTAAAACATTCCACATTTGTTCCTAAACAGTACAGGCGATCCACGCGCAATCGTAAATAAAGCAGTAAAGCATGACATAAGTACAAGATAGTAATAAAGCCCCAAACTACTTTGTGCCCCCAAGGAATTAAATATGACTCAAGCTAGGGTTAGAGGGATTCATGGTCCCATATACGAATAGTGCGAATATTCAAAAAACAGGTATCAAGTACTCGGGGTCCTACGGGACACAAGTGGACGGTTAAAAACCAAATAACATCTATTGTCCACTTGTGTCTCTGCATTATTTATCTACTTCAATTTTAGTTATTAAACGGTAATTAAAGCCATGATCATCTCCAACATTAAACATGCGGCATTACTCCAACAACTATGGAAGATCGACTGCGCGACACATCACCTGCGCAAGCAATTACGACTCGCAAGGCCGACTATCTACCAAACAACAGGTAATAGGATGTGTTTATGGCAATATAAGGGTTGCAGGGAAGTATAACAGGGTACGGAATCTATAGCATCGCAACACAGATAGCAATAGATCAACAGGAGGAAATAAAGACTATAAATGTAAAATAGGTAAAAAAGGGGAGAATGCTCGCCTGGAAAACATTGCCGAAGGTTCATCCGAAGATCGGGTCGACACTCGCATCCACTCATCGGCCTAATCCGTGAAGAAGCAAAGCACTAGAAGAAACACCAGATGCACTATTTAATACTACGACAGAAGATCGAGCATGATGTATGATATATAACATGACAAAGATGCGATGCAATCAGACAATATTAAGCGGAACCGGGGTCCCGACAAATATTTAAGTGGTTCAAGTTATTTAAATACCCAACAATTTAAATGTTGTCTTAACAAGGCGAAATTATGTATGGTCCGCTACACAAATTTAAATGAACTAATATAAGACTAGAAAAGCCCAAATATAATCTCTATATTTAATTATTAGATGAGTCATCAAAATAGCCCCAAACGCCCACAATATATTTGCAAACATGTTCAATTAATATGCAACAATTATATTGTATGATGCAAACCGTAACAAGAAAGAGATATTAATATTTAGTGCACTTTTCTGAGAAACTTTTGAATATTATACTTGGCAATAGGAACTATATATCATAATATATGAATTCAAATAGATTGGCATAGTAATAAGTAATAAAAGAAAGGGAAGGACCAGCTACGTCAGGATCCATCTGGTGTGAAGTCTGAATGTTATTCAGAGAACAAAACAAAAAGAAGGGGACGTATTATTTGGGAAGATATGGGGAATTGATCTTAGGACAGTTGAGAAGAAAGCTGGCCACTCTGATGGTGCTTACGTATATGTAACAGAAGGAAGCGTGGTTGATTTTGAACACGCACAACTAAACTTGTAGAGATAAAACGGAAAGATAAATAGTGTTGTAGAGATTTAAGCCACTGACAACATCGTAGATGCGAAGGTCCAAACCTGGCGAACTGAACCCTTTTAAAACACATCAGATCAACAGGAGGGGACCACAATCTGGCTTTTATCCAACAAAATAAAACAGAGCATGACATGGATAAGAAGGGTGTGATTTTGCAACAGAGAAAAATTGAAAACGGGGCTAAAGGTTGCAACAGCAGAGCGCAATCCATTGGGTTGTTGGAACGATGATCCTGTACCTGTTAGGTGTGGATCCTTTTTAAACAAATCAAGGCCAGGATTTGGTTTCCCTAAAAACTGAAGGAAGTGTCAGACTAAGAGTTTCAGACTTTTAGATACTAGACGGGGATCAAGTTGGGGGTCATGTCGGAATCAGTTAGATCGAGGGATCAGCTACTAGGCTGGTGACAACAGTGCCGTCTCCGTTTTCTTCAGGTAACTGCGGACAAGGCCGGACATGGGAGTGCTAGGAAATACACACAGAAAACAAAGAACAGGCTCGAGCTTGTGCTCTCTGCCATGGCGACATGCTCACCCGGATTGAAGCGGCAGTGCGGTGCAAAGGGCATGTAGCTGGTAAGGAGACACATGAGTGGAGGCTGAGCTCACCTAGGGCCTGGCAGCCGGAGGTGCGGTTCAGGTACGGTCGAACTAGTCAGCGAGTAGAAGTGGATGCCGACGTTGGTCACGGTGGGCGCAGGGACGGCGTCGCCGGAGGCGAAGTGTTCAGGTCTCCTCCTCCCTGATCCCTGTAGAAGATGGTGGTGGCGAGTGTGGTGAAGCTACTGGCGCGAGATGGACCACGAAGGCGGCGGGGATCACGTGGGCGCAGAGCTCCAGTAGCTTTTGTTTAGTACTGCTGCAGGTAAGGAATTGGAAGGGGAAGGAAGGCATATGGCGACGGAACTGGGAGGATTGAGGCTAGAGTTTGGACGGGATCTCGATGGGGATAAGAAGGAGGGCAGGTGAGGGTGTGGACATGAGGTGGAGGGGAAGATGACGTCAGGGAAGGGAGCACACAGAGCTTGTGCTCTCCTCTCTCTCTCTATTAAGAAGACAAACACGGACATAAGAGAGAGATAGACACCGGCTGGGCCTTTTGGGCCTGGCTGGTTTAGGTTTTAGGTTTTATTATTATTATTATTTATTTAGTATAGTGTTTGTTTTCTTTTTTTATATTTAGAAATCATTTTGTAAATAGCTTCTCACGATTAAAATATCAAGAAGTATAATTTGAATAAAAGAGGAGATGTAATGTAGAAGACAAAATATTGTTTTCATGAAAATATTTCTAGGGCAAGATATGCATAATGATGTCACGATGATGCATGAATAAAAATAACACGCGATTTTTTAGTAGTGGATTTACCTGGGGTGCTACAGAGACCTATACCATGAGAGAGCTGTACTTGTCAAAGTTTGACTAAAATTTTTAACCCTTACCTCATCAGCGGTATACCCCGTTAATTGGAACGTGCAACATGTATCTTTGAAGCATACAATATGCTCATATAGATTAGGATCTTCTTTATCTCCAGTAAATTGCTTCTTGTGTAAAATACCAAGTAGTAGAGGATTTATTTCAAACCCTCTTATCTTATCGTTGGGGTTGTCTCTTTTATAAATATCATAGGGCTTTCCAAAGTGGTTGAGTGGGTTAGAACTAGTCATATGCTCAAACTCCATCATGTTGGTGGAAACCTGTAACTCAAAAAAAAACTTAACAAAACTAAAGTAAATAAGCAAAAACTAAAGACCTACAACGCTTAGCTCCGCGGCAAAGGCGCCAGAAAATAGCTTGATGACTGCAAGCTATTTTCAAAATAAAGATATCGATCCCACAGGGAGCAGGAGTCTGAAGTCTAAGAATTCTTGAAGTAAATACTAAAAATAAAAATGCTAAATAAAGTTCTAAGTGACAAGATAAAATGCGAGTAATGTGTAAAAAGGTGTTTTTGGGTATGGTATAAGAGAACAATGCGTAAAGTAAATAAAACAGAATACAAAAAATAAGTATCGTGTATGTAAGACAGATTTGAAACTTTAGTGGGAAAAGCGTTCTTAGGAATTAGCGGATACACCACTAGCATTATAAAGGGCTAAGGTAAAAATTATTATCATGAACATTCTCAACTATGTGTGTGCGGGAGGAACTCCGTATTCGGACAAAGAGGCAACAACCACTGCTCAAATCATCCTCATAACCACAACAGACAGCAATCAACATCAATTGAATTATTCCGCTATTAAGGGACATAATCCGGCAGGACGCATCCCATGGCATGGATAGTATTTAGCGAGTTTCCTCGATTACCAAGTTGATACGTAAGGGGTGCCAATAGCTTTATAGTCACTTTAAGTTCTAACATCCTTCCGTCTACCAACAAGTTCTCTATATCAAGTCCCCACAAGTGGAAAATATTGGAGATGTCGACTTCTCTCAATATCAAGATATAGACAATCTAACACATGGTCACAACGATGAATATAATAATAAACTTCTTATTTCAATCTCATGCTAGGGTTTCTCCATCTCCCCAAGAACTAATGATCTACTCAGACATGGAGGCAAACAGCATCATGGTATTGGTAATGGAAACGACTATCGATGAATAGTACTTGTATAAATCCACAACAAGTGCAAGAATTACAACAACATCTAGATGGGATGGATGGAGGTGATGGTGGTGATTGTAGCACCCCGGCTAAAACCACTATTAGAAAACCGTCTGGTGTTTTGTTTTGTGCATCATCATGACTGCATGCATTTGTTCGACAAAAATAATTTGACAAAGTCTATCTTGTTTTTCCAAATACCCTGTCTTATTTCAAATCAAAACCGGTCTTTCCAGATAATTTTGTTTGTCTAAAACTAATTACAAAATTCTTTTACCAAAATTAAAACAAATAATATTTCCCTTAAAATAAAACTGTTTTGATCGGGGGAGGCAGCCCGGCCCGAAAGCCAGGCCACCTACCACCCCAATTGGCCCAACCCAATCCCACCAGAAACCCTAACCTAGAACCACCCCAAACCCTAACCCTACCTAATCCCTCCACACCTTTCCTCCCTATCCCGCCGCCGGACCCAACCACACACCTAACCTCTACACACACACAAGCACACGACACACGCTGCCTCTGCACCACACACATGCACCAGGTCCTACTTCGACCGAGCCGCACAAGCACACACGCACACCTGCCCGTGTCGCGCACACACTCACGCGATCACGCCCCAGCGCCACAACACGTTTCCCCTGGCCCCACCCCGCTTCGCAGCGCTCGCGTCGTGGCACCCCGCTCTCCTCGCATCGCCCCCACGAACCCTACCTTCCTCCCTCGATCCCCAATCGCCGCCGCCGGCCTCCTCACGTCCGGCCGCCTCCGAAGTTCTGCCTCCTCCCTGGCGCTCCTCATCGCCAGGACTACTCTCTGCTTCCCGGCGCCATCCCTAACCGGCACCTCTCCTCTGTGTCACCGGCCTATGACCCCCTCTTCGCCGCCCTTGGCCCTGCAAGCTCCGACCGCCGGCGCGCTCCCCCAGAGTCGTCCTTTCCGCGTCGCTTTACCAAGAAGAGCCCCCTGTCGCCCCTCTGCTCCAACCTTGCCGCTGTCGGGCTCCACCGCCACCATGGCCCCTGCAGCATCCGGCCGCCCCTCTCTCGTCCACCTCTCGCCGCCACTGGGCTCCACCGCCTCCACGGCCCCTCGCTCGCCCGTGTCCTCCCCGTCGCCTTGGCCGCCCCGCCTCTCTCCGGCAGTCACTGCATCTCCGTCCGCGCCCCGTCTTCCCTGTGAGTGCGTGCTGTCGCCGTGCTTCTTTCCTTGTCGATGCCTCCTGGTGCTTGTGGTGTTGTACAAGAACCTCCTGGTCAAGGCAAACCTTCTATCTCTTTGTGTTTTTGGTTGAGGCGTGTTTTGTTCCTGCCGTGTGGGTTACCCTAGGTGCTTGTGATGTCTCGATGGTGGTTGTGGTGAGGTGGATACACCGATGTAGTGTCACCCGAAGGACGATCAGGAACATCAAGTTCTTCATGAAACCTGAAGCCTAATTCTGGAGTTTGGAGGTCGACCCGAACTTTTTGGAATGACAAGATCTCCCTGACGAAACGCGAAGATTCCGAGAAGGAATTACAAGATCCACTTCCAGAATCCGAGACCGAACCCTCGGTGAACCCCAAGATCGCCGAGTTCCCCATGTGTGACCCTTTTCTTGAGACCTTTATTTTTATAATATATAATATATACTTATTTCATATAAAATGTTTATGTCGCATACATGTTTGTGGTTTGGGGGAATTATGCCAATTCACCTCATAATTAAATATGGGGTCCATATGCGGGCAAATCTAGTCTTACATTGGCCCCATTTAAATTTGTGTAGCGAACCGATACCATATTTTGCCTTGTTAAGACAACATTTAAATTGCGGGGTACCTAAACAACATGAACGATATAATTAATTGTCGGGACCCTGGTTCCGCTTAATATTGACTAATTGCATCGCATCTTTCCCATGTCATACATCATACATGCATCATGCCCGATCTTCTGCCGTAGTATTAAATAGTGCATCCGGTGTTTCTTCTAGTGCTTTGCTTCTTCACGGATTAGGCCAATGAGTTGATGCGAGTGTCGACCCGCTCTCTGGTGTATCTTCAGCAATGTTTTTCAGGCGAGCAATCTCCCCCTTTCGACCTATCTTACTTTCATAGTATTTATTCCCTCTTGTTGATCTATTGCTATTTGTGTTGCGATGCTCTAGTTTTCGTACCCGTGATATCCCTTGCAACCTTATATTGCCATGGACACATCCTATTACCTGTTGTTTGGTACATAGTTGGACTTGCGTGTCGTAGTCGCTTGCTTAAGAGCTGTTGTGTGTCGTCCAGTACCATAGTTGTTGGAAGTTTGCCGTATGTTTAATGTTGGATGTGATCATCGCTTTAATTACCGTTTAACAACTAAAATTGAAGTAGGTAAATAATGCAGAGGCACAGGTGGGCAATAGATGCTATTTGGTTTTAACCGTCCACTTGTGTCCCGTAGGACCCCGAGTACTTGATACCTGTTCTTTGAATATTCGCACTATCCGCATGTGGGACCATGAATCCCCCTAGCCAGAGCTTGAGTCATATATTATTTCTTGGGGCCACAAAGTAGTTTGAGGCTTCATTACTATCCTGTACTTATGCCATGCTTTACTGCTTTATTTATGATTGCGCGTGGAGCGCCTGTACTATTTAGGAACAAATGTGGAATGTTTTCGCGGTATCGACAAGCCCAGTCACACTTTTGGGTTCCCAGTCGTTTACAGCCATTGGCACAAACCTCTGGGTCCGTCTCGGAGCCGGCCAACTTCGTCGCGGGTAGCTTGGTGGGGTGGCCCCCTGAAATTTATATGAATCTTGCAATTGCTCTGTCGTGATGCCTCGTTGGGTTTTTATTTGGTTTTTCTCGAGGTTGATCGTGCGTGTGTTGCTATTTGTGCCCCCTGCAGGGTAAAACTTTCTAAAAGCCGTGTCCGCTGTTATGGACGACTTGGAGCACAGTATCTCGATCATAGACAACTATAACTAAAGTAGTGCTATAAATTTGACTTTATAATGACCAGTAATCAGCTTCACTATAATGGAATGGCTAAATAAAAGTGCCAACAACTGCTGGTTTGGATTGTCACTTGTTACCATTGTATTTGACTAGTAAGTATTGCAACTACAATGGAATGGCTAAATAAAAGTACCAACAACTGCTGGGTTTTGGGATGCCTCATGCTATATGTATCTGACTAGTAAGTACTACAACTATAACGGAATGGTTAACTAAAACTTCCCACTATTTATTATATCATGATGACTCATACTATCTATATCTGACTAGTAATTGCCACAACTATAACGAAATGAATAAAACTGCCAACCGTGTGAGTTCCTCGGTTGACTTTCTCGTTTGGTCTCGAGGGGGAAATACCAGGATGGGTATGCTTGGTGATAGTTTCAGTTTGGATCCGAATAGGTCTTTCTTATCCCTATATGATAGCCGCCTGTTGTATTGAGTCTCTATAGGTTGTTTAGTGCATGCTGCGTTGCCGCTTCAGTTCACCATACCTATGTAGGCGAGGACCGCCGAATTCTAGTCTCGCCGTGTACTGGCCTCAGTACTGACCGCTCTCTTTTTCCTTTGCCCTTTGTCGGCACCCCTTTTTGTTTAAGCAGGTTTTGCGATCGATGTCGTTAGCAGGGTTACCCTTCCGGCTTGGCCTGGGCAGGGTTATGGACACCATTGGTTATTCTTCAGGGCTCTTAGCCCCATTTGCATCTTGTCTGTAGTCGAATGTTGTATCGTTTTCAAGATGATTTTGATCTTTGTATTGTATATCTGTATTCTTGACTCTTTGAGTCGTTGTTGTATATATCTGATTGGTGGGTTCCATCGTGGACTATTGTGTAATGATATTACTTCGTTTTCCACCCGCACGCAAGTGCCTGGTGGGAACCTTTGAATCGTTTCTATGCGGGTTTGGCAGGAATCACTAAAACTTGCATAGGGTCGATTCTGAGGGTGTTATAGAGTGGTATCAGAGCTCAGCAGTTACGATACCCCAGTAGTCCAGCCTGTAGGATAACCTAGCTAACGGGCGTCGTAGAGTGTCAAAACTATTTTGGAAAATCGGTTGGATAGATCTGATTAGGTCTGCTTTTACTTCTTATCCTTCTGCTATTCTCCTCTTACCTCTACGTGTTTTGGATCTGCTCTCTTATCTTTTCTTCGAGTCCAGGAATTCTCGTGGTTGGGTTTCCGTCGCACCTTCAGGGTTTCTCTTCCGCCTCTTGTAACGGTGCTTTGACATCCGGCATTCATGCTATCTGATGAATCTTTTATCTGTGTATCTTTCAGTGGACCAAAAATTCACTAAATTTTTTCTTTGTATCTTCCGGTGATTCTCAACGCGACGACCTCATCTCCATTAGATATGATGAATACTCTGCATCACTCCTTTTCTTCCGAATCTCGTTTGTCGAGATCATTAGTCTGAATTCTGAGGGTTGGTTGTATAATCCGTCTGTTCATGTACAGAGTAATGCTTTGAGTGGGATGGAGTCGCGACCATACCACTACTCTTATCATTCGCTTTTGTATATTGAATGGAGGACCGATGCAATTCTTACTACTTCGACGGAAGTTAGAGGTGGCCTTACCTCATGATACCTTTACCTTCATCCTTGTCTCTCCGGAGTATTCTCTCGACGAGCGTGAGCAACAACCCTTGTTAGTGGTGTCGCGAGGATCTACACAAAGCGATAAGATTCAGACTGTCGGCCTTCTTCCGCATACCATGAGGCGGATCTCGAGGGCGAGATCCATTGTTAGTGGTGTCGAATTGTAGCACCCCGGCTAAAACCACTATTAGAAAACCGTCTAGTGTTTTGTTTTGTGCATCATCATGACTGCATGCATTTGTTCGACAAAAATAATTTGACAAAGTCTATCTTGTTTTTCCAAATACCCTGTCTTATTTCAAATCAAAACCGGTCTTTCCAGATAATTTTGTTTGTCTAAAACTAATTACAAAATTCTTTTACCAAAATTAAAACAAATAATATTTCCCTTAAAATAAAACTGTTTTGATCGGGGGAGGCAGCCCGGCCCGAAAGCCAGGCCACCTACCACCCCGATTGGCCCAACCCAATCCCACCAGAAACCCTAACCTAGAACCACCCCAAACCCTAACCCTACCTAATCCCTCCACACCTTTCCTCCCTATCCCGCCGCCAGACCCAACCACACACCCCTACCTCTACAAGGCACACAAGCACACGACACATGCTGCCTCTGCACCACACACACACGCACCAGGTCCTACTCTGACCGAGCCGCACAAGCACACAAGCACACCTGCCCGCGTCGCGCACACACTCACGCATTCACGCCCCAGCGCCACAACACGTTTCCCCTGGCCCCACCCCGCTTCGCAGCGCTCGCGTCGTGGCACCCCGCTTCGCAGCGCTCGCGTCGTGGCACCCCGCTCTCCTCGCATTGCCCCCACGAACCCCACCTTCCTCCCTCGATCCCCAATCGCTGCCGCCGGCCTCCTCATGTCCGGCCGCCTCCGAAGTTCCGCCTCCTCCCTGGTGCTCCTCACCGCCAGGACTACTCCCTGCTTCCCGGCGCCATCCCCGACCGGCGCCTCTACTCTGCGTCACCGGCCTGTGACCCCCTCTTCGCCGCCCTTGGCCCTGCAAGCTCCGACCGCCAGCGCGCCCCCCCAGAGCCATCCTTTCCGCGTCACTTTACCAAGCAGAGCCCCCTGCCGCCCCTTTGCTCCAACTATCCCGCTGTCGGGCTCCACCGCCACCGCGGTCCCTGCAGCATCCGGCCGCCCCTCTCTCGTCCACCTCTCGCCGCCATCGGGCTCCACCGCCTCCACGGCCCCTCGCTCGCTCGTGTCCTCCCCGTCGCCTTGGCGTCCCGTCTCTCTCCGGCAGTCGCTGCGTCTCCGTCCGCGCCCCGTCTTCCCCGTGAGCGTGTGCTGCCACCGTGCTTCTTTCCTTGTCGATGCCGCCTGGTGCTTGTGGTGTTGTACAAGAACCTCCTGGTCAAGGCAAACCTTCTATCTCTTTGTGTTTTTGGTTGAGGCGTGTTTTGTTCCTGCCATGTGGGTTACCCTAGGTGCTTGTGATATCTCTATGGTGGTTATGGTGTGGTGGATGCACCGATGTAGTGTCACCCAAAGGCCGATCAGGAACATCAAGTTCTTCATGAAACCTGAAGCCTAATTCTGGAGTTTGAAGGCCGACCCGAACTTTTCGGAATGACAAGATCTCCCTGACGGAACGCGAAGATCTCCGAGAAGGAATTGCAAGATCCACTTCCAGAATCCGAGACCGAACCCTCGGTGAACCCCAAGATCGCTGAGTTCTCCATGTGTGACCATTTTCTTGAGACCTTTATTTTTATAATATATAATATATACTTATTGCATATAAAATGTTTATGTTGCATACATGTTTGTGGTTTGAGGGCATTATGCCGATTCACCTCATAATTAAATATGGGGTCCATATGCGGGCAAATCTAGTCTTACATTGGCCCCATTTAAATTTGTGTAGCGAACCGATGCCATATTTTGCCTTGTTAAGACAACATTTAAATTGCGGGGTACCTAAACAACATGAACGATATAATTAATTGTCGGGACCCCCGTTTCCGCTTAATATTGACTAATTGCATTGCATCTTTGCCATGTCATACATCATACATGCATCATGCCCGATCTTCTGCCGTAGTATTAAATAGTGCATCCGATGTTTCTTCTAGTGCTTTGCTTCTTCACGGATTAGGCCAATGAGTTGATGCGAGTGTCGACCCGATCTCTGGTGTATCTTCAGCAATGATTTTCAGGCGAGCAATCTCCCCCTTTCGACCTATCTTACTTTCATAGTACTTATTCCCTCCTGTTGATCTATTGCTATCTGTGTTGCGATGCTCTAGTTTTCATACCCGTGATATCCCTTGCAGCCTTATATTGCCTTGGACACATCCTATTACCTGTTGTTTGGTAGATAGTTGGACTTGCGTGTCATAGTCGCTTGCTTAAGAGCTGTTGCGTGTCGTCCAGTACCATAGTTGTTGGGAGTTTGCCGTATGTTTAATGTTGGATGTGATCATGGCTTTAATTACCGTTTAACAACTAAAATTGAAGTAGGTAAATAATGCAGAGGCACAGGTGGGCAATAGATGCTATTTGGTTTTTAACCGTCCACTTGTGTCCCGTAGGACCCCGAGTACTTGATACCTGTTCTTTGAATATTCGCACTATCCGCATGTGGGACCATGAATCCCCCTAGCCAGAGCTTGAGTCATATATTATTTCTTGGGGCCACAAAGTAGTTTGAGGCTTTATTACTATCCTGTACTTATGTCATGCTTTATTGCTTTATTTATGATTGCGCGTGGAGCGCCTGTACTATTTAGGAACAAATGTGGAATGTTTTCGCGGTATCGACAAGCCCAGTCACACTTTCGGGTTCCCAGTCGTTTACAGCCATTGGCACAAACCTCTGGGTCCGTCTCGGAGCCGGCCAACTTCGTCGCGGGTAGCTTGGTGGGGTGGCCCCCTAAAATTTATATGAATCTTGCAATTGCTCTGTCGTGATGCCTCGTTGGGTTTTTATTTGGTTTTTCTCGAGGTTGATCGTGCGTGTGTTGCTATTTGTGCCCCCTGCAGGGTAAAACTTTCTAAAAGCCGTGTCCGCGGTTATGGACACTTGGAGCACAGTATCTCGATCATAGACAACTATAACTAAAGTAGTGCTATAAATTTGACTTTATAATGACTAGTAATCAACTTCACTATAATGGAATGGATAAATAAAAGTGCCAACAACTGCTGGTTTGGATTGTCACCTGTTACCATTGTATCTGACTAGTAAGTATTGCAACTACAACAGAATGGCTAAATAAAAGTAGCAACAACTGCTGGGTTTTGGGATGCCTCATGCTATATGTATCTGACTAGTAAGTACTACAACTATAACGGAATGGTTAACTAAAACTGCCCACTATTTATTATATCATGATGACTCATACTATCTATATCTGACTAGTAATTGCCACAACTATAAATAAATGAATAAAAATGCCAACCGTGTGAGTTCCTCGGTTGACTTTCTCGTTTGGTCTTGAGGGGGAAATACCAGGATGGGTATTCTTGGTGATAGTTTCAGTTTGGATCCGAATAGGTCTTTCTTATCCCTATCTGATAGTCGCCAGTTGTATTGAGTCTCTATAGGTTGTTTAGTGCATGCTGCGCTGCCGCTTCAGTCCACCATACCTATGTAGGCGAGGACCGCCGAATTCTAGTCTCGCCGTGTACTGGCCTCAGTACTGACCGCTCTCTTTTTCCTTTGCCCTTTGTCGGCACCCCTTTTTGTTTAAGCAGGTTTTGCGATCGACGTCGTTAGCAGGGTTACCCTTCCGTCTTGGCCTGGGCAGGGTTATGGACGCCATTGGTTATTCTTCAGGGCTCTTAGCCCCATTTGCATCTTGTCCGTAGTCGGACGTTGTATCGTTTTCAAGGTGATTTCGATCTTTGTATTGTATATCTGTATTCTTGAATCTTTGAGTCGTTGTTGTATATATCTGTTTTGTGGGTTCCATCATGGACTATTGTGTAATGATATTACTTCGTTTTCACCCGCACGCAAGTGCCTGGTGGGCACCTTTGAATCGTTTCTATACGGGTTTGGCAGGAATCGCTAAAACTTGCACAGGGTCTATTGTGAGGGTGTCACAGTGATGAAGATGCAGCGGTTGATGAAGATGGAGATCCATGCCTTGGCCTCCTAGATCTGCGTAGGGCGAAGATGAATCCCTAGGGAAAGTTCCCCCTCGAGATGCCTTCCGGAGGTTAGGTTTCGGCGATTTCTGGGTGTTCTATATGTCGTCTCTATGAACCAGTTGCACGGGGTGAAACTATTTGAGGAGGCGAAGGCGACGCCAACTATACTGCAGCAACTATACGATGGCGGCTCGTATAGTTTGTCATTAACCTCTCTGCCTCCTTTGCTCGCTTCGGGTTTTCTTCTGGTATTATTAATATTTCCCAAATAAGCAATTTACATAGTTTTTAGATCCTTTTCTCTCTGGTACAACTGATCCAAGAATTTTGTCCATTAGATCCATCATCTGATCTGATCCTGGTGAAAATAAACACAAAACGTGCATGCGAACGCCATAAAATACCAAAATCCTACATCTACAATGCAAAATAATAATGTAAAACATGATGCAAATATGCACTCATCATGCATCCCTAGAGAAATATCATCCGTTTGGTATCCCATGTGTTCTTCACTCTCACCCAACTGAGCTACCGCGTGAGTACAATGTCTTCTACCGCGACAATTGCAAGAATCAGTTCTACAGGGGAAGTTACTATTGCGGCAGGGGCAAGCAGAAGCCACGACAAAAGTTCAACTCGACCTTGTGTGAGCTAACGCCGCTGGACAGGTCCTCTTCCGATGCTGTGATGCCAGACTGTGAGGTTAAGAAGTGGGCAGGCGCGAATGGATATTGGATTGCCACTGTTGGCCTCGCTTGGAACTAGGAGCTTGTGAATGTGTTCACTCATCACCGGATTCTTCTACCAGCAATCTTCGACTTTGAGGCCACCTCCAAGATACTTAAGTTTGTGGCTGCTGGTCATCCAACTAATCTACTGAAGATAGTCATTTTCTGAGTTCCCATAACCACTGGGAACTATAAGGATTTCTCTGTGCTGGCCATCTTCGACACTGTAATTTCCTTCCTTGATGGTCCTCATGGTATCTTGATTGTTCTTGAGAACCAGTTCAGCATGTTCAACTACCGTGATGCAATTATCCACAAGGGAGTTGTCTATGTTGTAACTCAGATTGGCAATTTTTATGCATGGGATCCTCGGGCATGGGGTAAAATTTCCATCCTTAAAAATTTTAGCTTCATCATTCTAATTTTTTCGAACTGACCTCTGAATGTTCTTTTGTTGTAAGGTCCTATGCGTCTTCTAGGGCCACCCTATTTTTACGGTAATCGTGAGTACGGTCCTGATCTGTGGTGGTTAGCAAGATCTCCTGATGGTGGTAGCCTTATTCTGATCAGTACTGAGGGTGTTAGTGATAGGCGGTATGACAACACTCATGGTGGTTATCCAGTCGCTGATAATGTTGCTTATCATCACAGCCGCACTATTTACACCTATTCTACGGGTTTTGCTGCCATGTTTTCTTGATTAACACTAGGAGGTTACTTCCACCGAGGCAATGGTGGAGGGTTTTTAACCTTGGGGCATTTTCTATCTTCCTTGGATTGAACTATCCGATTACTATTCTAGTTGGCGCCACAGGACTTGGCCCTGGAGATCTAACGAGGAGCAACTGTGTATACACCTCGCCGCATGCAGTTAGCCTCGATGGATTTAATTCTCGTCCTAAAATATGTCGCTTTAGTATGACTGCTTAAGACGCCGCTGTTGGTTTCTCAACAAACATTGGATGGAATTGGCGGCAGACTCCGTTGTGGTTTGTCCCAAGCTCGGCTAACGCAAAGGATTGGATCCGGCATAATTAACAGTTCAATGAAGATGGGCTGAACATAGCGATCATATGGAATAGGGATTTGCGTATGTTGAATTATTTTCTTCGCCTCATTTGTATCGCATGGCCCTGAGGCGTTAACTTGTTGTACTCAAACCGCTCATTTTGCCGCAATGTAAGTGCAAGGTGTGCAATTTGATCAAACTCCTTTTGTACGCAAGCCATAACTTTCTTCAGTGCGTGTCGATTATTCTACAACTCGTTGCGCCCGCACCCCTTTATTATTTGTTGCACTTTCGAGTTCTCAAAAAATGTGAAACAAATAAGGAATGTTGGCTATGTTGTTTCTTGTGCATCTACAATACCATTCTTGTAATATGATCTTACGTGACATGTGTAAAAAATAAAAAACATAATAAAATGATATCTTGTGGTAGCCAAACCATGTAATATTTTGGTCTAAAAATTCACAGACAGACTATATACGATATGTTCATGTTTATTTCACATTTTATGAAGAACTTGGAAGTGCGACATGCAACAACTAGTTGGGGGTGCAACTAGTGGCAAATTGTAATTTCCGTCGTGAACTTCTCTAGTGGCTCCGAACGTATGATGCATGCAGGTTCTCATTGGTAAGTGGGGCCTGTTTGGTTTCTAGCCATAATTTGCCAAGCCAAAGTTTGATAAAGTATGATAGCCACAAAGTATGGCTAAGAAATTGGAAGCCAAACTTTGGCAAAAGTTGGCAAGAAAATTAACTCTATGACAAGTGGGCCACATAATTAATGAACTATGGGAAACTATAAGTGTGGCAAAAATCAAACACAAGCCAAACAACTTGTGGCTGCCAAAGTTTGGCTTGGCAAACTTTGGCTGGGAACCAAACAAACCCAAAGTCATGAACTTTAAATCTTGTGTCCGTGCACGTAGCACACGTCTCGCATTTTGCTGTGCGGTTGCATGCTGGACACGTGTAATTCCATGTATATATGAACACATGCAACATGCAAAAATTACCACAGACACACCCGTATGTACATTGAATCCGGTGTATATATTTTTGGTCCTTATACTACGACTTTTGCATGTAGGGGAACAAGGTGAAGGTACATGTGTCCATGTCGCGGCTACTACTACTAGTAGTAGTTCGTCCTCCTATTTTCCGTTGAAAATACTACGTTGAAATGAATGCCGTAAAAAGAAAACCCTCTGGTCAAACTGATGTGACTAGACCATACTGCATCTCTAATACGTAGGAGTAGCTTCGTGGCATGCTAGTCTAACATACAGTGAATTCTAGGCGGCGGTGACGTTCTCGATGTTGCTGTTGATAGACCAAGCAAGTAAAATCTCACTCCTCTCATTCTTTTCTTTGCCTTTCCATCTTCTTCCCTAGTCCCCAGTCCCCACTGCGCCCACGATATCCCCCACGCTCTCTCTTCTCACCCATTTCTTGCATTAACACTCCCCCTCCTTCTCCAGAAAACCCCAATCGCACTTTCATCCGCCTACTCTGCCTAAATGCATCTGGCCGTGATGGCCGATTCGAAGCTCAGCGGGCGATGCAAGTGGGATCAACTCAGCGCGGACGTTGTCGATCTAATCGTTCAGCGTCTGGACATTTCCAACACCGTTAGACTAGACGCATGCTGCAAGATTGTACGATCGTATCGGCAACAACGAAGGTACGAAATGGACTTTTCACCATTGGAATGAACCCTTGATACGTCCAAAACGTATCTACTTTCCCGAATACTTTTGCTATTGTTTATCCTTTAAACTTGTGTGATTTGGATACAACTAACACGGACTGACGCTGTTTATAGCAGAATTGTTTTGGTGTCTAATTTTTATGCCGAAAATCAACTTTCATGAAGAATTCCGAAAAATATGCCAAAAATCCTATTTTACCAGAAGACTCACGGAGCCAGAAGACGAGATGGAGGAGGGCCACGAGGGGCCCACACCCCCTGGCCGCGTGGGCTGGGCCTGGCCACACCTGGAGGGGGTGTGGCCACCTCGGGCACCCCCTCGGCCTCCCTCTTCGCCTACTTAAAGCCTTTTGACCTAAATACTCAGGGGGGTCGACGTTTTTCTAGAAAGAGTTCCGCTGCGCTGCCACCACAAGAAACCGCGATTCGGAATTAGAAACTCTGTTCTGGCACCCTGCCGGGACGGGGAATTGGAGGAGATCATCGCCATCATCAACACCGATGCCTCTCCATCAACCATACATGTCTCCCCCATCCATGATTGAGTAATCCCCCGCTGTAGGCTATGGGGATGGTAGGGATTGAATGAGATCTATCATGTAATCGAATAAGATTGTTAGGGCATGGTGCCTAGTATCTTTATTAGTGCTATTTGACTTTGTTGAAACTTGTTGTGCTTAATGCTTTTCACTAGGGACCGAGTGCCATGATCTCAGATCTGAACTTATTATTGATTCATGATGATAGTATTTTTTGTGATCTGATCTGCAAGTTGTGTATACATATTATTGTCCGGAACCAAAGGCCCCGAAGTGACAGAAATTGGGACAGCCGGAGGGGATGGCTGTGATGTGAGGATCACATGTGTTCACGGAGTGTTAATGCTTTGTTCTGATGCTCTATTAAAAGGCGTACCTTAATTGCCAGTAGATTCCCTTGAGTCCTCGCTGCAACGGGCTAGCAGGACAAAAGATGTTGTGCAAGTTCTCATTGCGAGCACATATGACTATATATGGAACACATGCCTATGATTGTTTAGTACTTGGATGCTTTATTGTAACATCCCAGCATTTAGGACTAAACGAAGGGTAGATTTAGGATTTTGTGCATCTACATGCATGCATCTAAAAATCCGGGGATTTTTTTTGCCAAATTAAAATACTAGAGTGATTAGAATTCTCACTCCGATGAATTAGGTTTAGTGACATCAGAAGGGGAGTGAGATGAATTTTGACATGACCTCTATTGTTTTCTGGAGTTATGAGGGAAGAAATTTGACTTATAATTAATTATTCACAATAATACAAATACAAGTAAAAGTATAAAGATTATTAAAATCCAACATTAAAATTTTCTTTTTACAATAAAAGAATAAAGAAATATTACAATGAAACATATAAGAGAATAAAGAAAATGGAAAATGAATTACAATAATTAAACAAATAGAAGAATTCTTTATTAAAATAATATATATTACATTCTTCTTTTACAATAAAGGAATAACAAGAATGGTTACAATAATAAGATAAAATAATGTATTACAATGACTTAACATTAATTCTTGACAGAAAAGGAAATTACAAAAATTGGATAAAAAGAAAATCCTAAAACTAATCTTCATCTTCACATCTTCCATTTCCTGATCTTGTCCCTATAAAAGCATGAAGTAAACAATATATAGTATAAAGAAGTTTTTGGGGGTTAGAATTACTCTTAGTAAGGCAATGTGATGCATTGCTTGTCACATCATTGAGTTTTAGAGAAGAAAACAAGTCAAGTGTAAATCTGTTCTTATCAAATCTGTCTCAGCACATCATCATTGACATAAATGGGGCAAGTTTCACCAATTTAGTAAAAGGTAAAAGTCAATGAGTAGAACCATCAGCAAATATCAAGATATTTTAACTTGATCTGATCCATAACATCACAGCAAGCATACAGGCAGCACACACACCACATGCAGCTGTTGTTTTGTCAACACCACAGCTAGCACATGAAGTAGATAAGCAAAAATACACCAGTCGTAGCAGGGCTACTAGCATATCCATCCCACACACACCACCGGCCATAGTTCCTCCACTAGCTCTAGAGCACCACAAAGAACATCATATATTCTTATTAGATGTTTCCAATAACACACATCTCAAACCACCTCACTAGCAACCTTGTTTCAATCCTGTACTCCTAACAATCAGGTTGCTTCAATGAGCCATCCAGATGTAGGTCAGGATCAAACAAGATAAGGAGGAGGAGGAGAATATCAAGAAGGAGGCTAGTAGCAGATCAGGGAGGAGAAGGTCAACAAGATCAAAACCACAGCAACAAGAAGAGCTACTCAAGCTCAATTTAAGACATACCAAGCATGAGCATATGCTGCTCAACATAAGGTTGCTATTCCTCTCTAAGACAGCCAAAATGTTTGATGTCAATGGATCTCCTATTTTCTTTTCCCAAGATGGATTTAGGGTAACAGGAAGCTCTTAGTATAGTGTAGAAGTGCTACACTAATTTCATCCCAGAGCTGTTAAAAGCCAACAAGTATTTGTTCTTATTATTCATCAGGCCTCAGAACCACATGATAGGCAAGGGTTGGACTAAATCTTAGTTAAGGATATTTTAGCAGATCATATAGTTGATCTAGACAACTGTGCATCCTCTAGAGAGGTACCACAGCAGCTAGATCATCTATAAAGGTTACAAATCTTACATATAGGACATAGCCAATAAATAAAAGAACCAACTTTATGAAATCTTAAGCAATCTAAATCATTTTCCTAGGTGAGAGTCACTAGGAATCATTCCATCCATTCAAAGATCTAGGTGTCATCTTTATGCATCATTGACCAAGATCACATATTAAGCTTCAGCATCTAGATCATCCACACTAGAGGATATTATTTTTTTCCACACTCTACTTGGCAAGCTTAGCTTATACAGTAATGGAGATCACTGTGTTCCATCCTAAGGGAGGCATCATAGTGATATCATTAGTGAATCTACAAAAGCCACCAACATTGCTTACAAGACACATCCATACAAGATTAATCACTTTCCGAGACAAAAGAATTCTAGGAATCATTCTTTAAATTCTAATCTCTCTGTCAACCTGGACAGGCAATAAGATCAATCCTGATCATCATTTTAACCTGAAACATATCCCATTTTTACTGCCATATCTAATAGATATAATTTTACAGAAAAACTACTTCCTGAAGCAAGCTTGAGCAAGTTAAGAATCAGAACATTAAGATTGCAGTATACATTTAGAATCCAAGAAATTATATCCAAACCATGTGTTTGAATCCAAATAGTGCCACTGTATAAATTTAAGCAGGAGCATTGTAGTTCCAGCTAAACTAACCACCATCAAAACATGGTGAACATCCTCTCAATATCTTAAAGGGAAATCCAAACCACAAGTTGGCATACAGGATTGTAGGATATGAGTAACCATGCATGTTAGAGAATATGTATAAGCAGAAAAGTTCCATATTGATCCTTATCAAGACTACCAACATTAATAACAGTAGCCACAGTGAGGTTAAGTTCCCCACTACAGTATCAATGTTAATCCATCATGATTAACCCAAATCATTTATCCATAGACAAACAATTGAAGATAATTGAAAGTATCTTTTAAGCAAATCTATGAAAAATCCTTTTATCCCCACATGTCACTGTCATAGCCATAGCACGAATGTCTGATTATTTTCTTAAGGTAGTACCACTAGAGATCATCTCTATTTATTCAAAATAGAATTCCAACTACTGATAATATGCAAATCGGAGGCATAGTAGAATATTGTTTAACAACTCAATCATCAATAACCAACAAGGGGCATCCATCCATCACCATGTATATGAACTAGCGCAGAATAATGAAAAGGGAGGAGAGGCAAAGGAAGAACGCCTACCTTTGGCAAGCTACTGCTTGTCGAAGAGGAGGCAGACTGAACCAAGCAGCGGCACAGAGAGCACCAAGTGCTAACCCCGCGCCGAGCAGCGCCGAACTACAACCTACGGCAATCCGTACCACCAGCTCGTCACCACAAGCAACCGTGGTCAGCGACCACGAGCACATCACCACACCGCTAAACGCCAGCAGAGCAACCAGAGAAGCACCGGAGCACAGCACCGCCAGGGAGCCACAAACCCTAGCCACCTCAGAGAAGATAGTATGACCAGGGGAGGGCTCGAGCAGTGAATCGAATTGGACCAGTCGATGTTGCGTCGTCGATTGTGTCAGCAACCACATCGCTGTCAGCTGGGAACGCCGGAGCTCACCGGAATTAAACAACAAAGGCGGAGGAGCATCCCGTCATGGAGAAGAAGGAGGCCACGAGAGAGAGGAGAGGGGATCGACTAGATTAGGTTTGACCGACTTGGTCGACCGGGTCCAGGAGTAGCCCAAATTAATGATGGGATGGGCATAGTATTAGGTTGGGCTGGCCCAAGAACCAAGCCTGGGTATTAAAAGAGAAAAATAAAGTTAAGCTAAATATTAAATAACCCAAAATACCCTCTAAACATTTTAATCTCTTAGAAAAAATTAGAAAAATCCTAAAAGTATATTTAATACATTAAAATGTTTATTAAAATCATATCTACCTAAGAAAAATATAATGATACCTATTTTAGTTTAATAAAATACAAGTAAGTATTAACACCCTTAAATAACTAAATGAAATTTAATAAATTCAGAAAAAAATTCCTCAAAATAAATAAAAATCACTTTCATGCATAAAAATAAATCTCTTATCTAATAAAAATACTAACATAAAATTTTACAAATAAAACTTAAAACAAATATTAAGACATTCAATAATTGAAATGTTTTATAAAAAATCAAGATAATACCTAAAGATAAATAAAATTCAATTTAAAGATTTTAAGTAAGAATACTTACTAGGATAATACTAAATATATTATTCCAAAAACCTTTTAAATTTTTTAGATCATATATCTTCAATTATTAAAATGAGATAGTGGTTTTATTAATTATTTAACATTATTTCCTAAGTAAGAAATAATCATGTTCAAAACACAATCTTTTAACTCTAAAATAGTCTAACCTATAATTATAATTTAGGATACTATCCAAATATAAATAATCAATTTTATAATATTCTTTTAAAATATTTAACCAACTAAAATCCAAGATTTACAAAGTTAGTTTTGCAAATCATAAACTTAAATTAGAAGTAAGAAATCTCAATTCATGTATAATTATATTCAACAAACTTGGTATTCACTAAATATATCATAAAAGAAATTCACCTATTTTCTTTATATAAGAAAATCTTATTGTATAATCTATAAACATTAAATATGCTACCTTTAAGTCTTTAATACTAAATTTCATTAGGCTTAGGAAAAACCCTAGTTATTGTTAATACCATAAATGTTATATCCCCGTCCAATTATATCTTGATAGTTAACCTTGGTCTGATATATCATAAGCTAAATATATAATGGCTCAAGATCATTTAAACCTTATCAGAAACCATAACTTTAATCTTATTAATATTCAGAGTTGAATAACTTAACATAAAGAATATTTTCTTCAAATGTTATTCTTTTTGCCACTTCAAAAGGAACACTATATCATTTCTTTTAAGCCATAACAAAATTAAAACATAAACCTTGTAATGATTACATGATATCAACCAATATTAGAATTGTATTACGATTGTACATTACTTTCATCTCTTATATGTTATCCAAAAACCCTTACAACTACACTCTTTTATGAAGTAAACTTAAAGATAAATCCCATCCTAAACAAATCATCTAAATACAACTCATTTGTAATGGTTGGGGAATTATTTGGGACTCTACATTATGCATCTCATTACTTATCCATAACAACATATTGCTTCTTTAAACATTGTCCTTACCGGGCAATGATGGTATTTTTGTAGAACTCGAGGTCCAGGGTCAAGTCAAGACATTCGACTACAATACTTCGCTATATCAAGGCAAGTTCACACTTGCTCATGTCCGTTGATTATTTTCTGTAAAGTATTTTGCAAATCTAGTGTTGTCATCACCTGCATTTCAAAAAACCGAAAACCCTATTTTCATAATTAAAGTGAACTATTGGTTACTGATCCAGGGTGATCAGCTAATCTATTAAATCTGGCAGTTGGAATACCACTGCACAGGAATGTATCATCTAGGACTTAACAACCAATGTCGCCAGTGATTCTCGCGCCGTATATTACGCGTTAACCATGAGATTTGGAATGGGACGGAGAAGTCAGCTGGATTATCTCCCTTTCGCATGCATTGGACACTGCTCTGGGCATTTGTGAGTTGCAGATCGTGGGTATAGTTGTTTTATATGGGGAAAGGTCTACCGTGGATCTGGGCTTACAAAATACAGATTACTAGTGTTAATGGTTGTTGTGTGTAACCAACTAAGGTATAGCCGTTTTATACAGGGGAAGGTCTCCTTGAGTTTGGGCATACAATAATTGTGGTGTATGCGGGGTCGCGGAGAAGGACAGTGATTGGCTTGGATCATCTACTAGGCCCCACACCATAGGAAGTGTGGACGGGAAAGATTCGCCCGGTTGTGCATCAAGGATTTGATCTCTCATGGGTAAAGTAACGCACCTCTGTAGAGTGTAAGAACTGTAACTTGTTACTCCCTGTTGCAGGAAGGAGCTGTGAACGCTGCAGGAAAGGAACTCCATGAAAGTTTTGGTAAACCTGTGAAGGCTGACGGACATAGATTTTCAGAATAAAAGCAACCTTTGAAGAAATATTTACGAAAACCTGCATTGCCTATGACTTATGGTCTGTGGTTGTAGATATAGTGCATCAAACACTCCTTTTTAGTGAACTTGCTGAGTACGCTCGTAATCAACGTATCTTCTTAACCCTTGCTAGATTCTGAAGACAATAATGGTCAGGAAGAGGAAATACTATATACAATTGAAGACCAAGAAGAATTCCGCTATGAAGAACCAAAAGTATCCGGAAGCGTCAAAGGGAATAATTACAAAAACATCTATCGAATGGAGACCGACGTATCTAAAGTGTAGATGTAGCATATATAGAGATCTAGTCCAGTAGCATAGATTTCTATCCTCTATCTATAACTAAATCTCGTATAAACCTTAGTTGCTTCTTTATTCTGTTCTTTGAGTTATTATAGTTTAGCCTTAGTTATCGGGATACCTCTATGGACCTAGGAAGATATCAAAGTCGTCATGTAATTTATGGTTGTAATAATGATAATGTATGTTGTGCACCCGCTTTGATTCTGTTGTACCACTCTGAGGATGTAATATTTGCGGAATGGTACTCCGTGAGTGTTATGTCCATGACTATAGTATACTACAACATGCAGTGGTATGCTGGGTCACCACATTTATCTTATTTATCTGCAATTTCCCTAGATCTTGAAATTACATGAATAGTCTTGTCCATGCAACGCCCGTCCATCCATCCCTATGTCTACCATACTCATATCGTACTGTTTGCTACTATTGTTACTACTGCCTTTGTTTTACTGCTACTGTTACTTTGCTATTGCTACTACAAAACTGTTGCTACTGATAAACTTTTGTGAGCAAGACTATTTCTAGGTGCATCTCAATTGACAACTCAGTTGTTAAGGCTTATAATTATTCATTGGATCCCTTTGTGTCTAATCAATAAATTGGGTTATACTACCCTCGAAGACTGTTGCGATCCCCTATACTTATGACTCATCAAGACTATTTTGTGGTTTTATTGCTGGGGAGCATAGCTTTATTTGTAAGTTCACTTGGATCTATTGTTGTTCACTGATATTCCTTTCATCATGGGGAAGTCTCGTGATGGAAAGTTTCCTATTTTACCATCCACTACAAGAAGGGGTACAGTTCTAAACACCTCTGATGCTCTTGATTCACCGTCTGTTATAAGTAAGCTTGTTACACCACCACCACATACACATGCTACACATACTACTACTACTGCTGAATCTGAAATTGCTTCTAATACTCATGATGTTACTTCTACTGTGCTTGATGAGAGTGGTTCATTAGGTCCTTTCCTAGATGCTACTATTGCTAGAACTATATTGGGAAACATTGAAACTCCTAGTGAAGACACTATTACACCTGTTAGCTCACCTGAGTCTAGAGAGAGATATGATATTAATGATGGTTACATTGAAATGACTGATGAATTTATTGAAGAGTACCGAAACACACGTGGTGCTAGTGCTATTAGGAGTCTCCTTGAGAGACGTACTATTATACCTAAATTGTCTCCTGATGCTAAGTTTGCTAATTCTCCCATAGATATTAAAGATAAGGATTATGATTTCTCTCTTGATTTATCCTATATAAACATTGTTGAGAAAGAACCTTTTTGTGGGACTAAGAATGAAAAAGTTGTGGCACATATGAATGAGCTTTCCACTATGAGTGCCTTATTCTCTGATGATATTAAGATGTGCAAGTACTTTGTTGCAAAGATCTTCACTTTTTCACTAAAAGGAGAAGCTAAAGCTTGGTTTAATAGTCTACCTCCTGGATCCATTGATAGCCCTAATTGCTTGATTGATACTTTCTTTTAGAAATATTGTCCTCCTAGTGCTAGACATGTTGCTTTGCAGAATTTTTTTTATTTTAAACAGGGAGAAGAAGAGAAATTGCCTAAGTCATGCACAAGGTTCTGTGCCTTGATTCATGCACATGCTGGATGTGCATTACCTAAAAATGAGCTACTTGATATCTATTATAATGGACTAACTGATGAATCTAGGACATACCTAGATAGTTTTGTTGATTATGTTTTCAGGAAAAGAACTCCTGCAGAAGCTAAAGAATTAATGGCTCAAATAAGCAAGAATTATGATGATTGGACTTTAACTGAGCCAATTACACCTGAGCCTACTACACCTGAACCAATTGTGCTTGAACCAACTCCAACTCATACACCAAAGAAGAGGGGAATGATTGCATTAAATGATGAAGTGATGAAAGAAGCTAAGAAATATCTTCAGGAGAAAGGTATTAGATCTGAAGATGTGAAAAATTTACCTCCTATAGAAGAATTATGTAAGACAATTTCCCACTCATCCACAATTGAGGTACACTCTCTCCAACACTTTGATGAAGGTGATATTCCCTATGGTAAACCTCATGATCAATGCTTAGAGCAAATTGACATTTTTATTGTTAAACAAGGTAATTTTAATAAACAAGTTCAGAATCATTTATTGGAAAACTCTAGAGCCATTAATGAGTTGAAAGATATTGTGGAAACAACTTCTAATGATGTTAAAATGCTTGTTACACACGTCCAATGGTTCAAACCCAAATTGATCAACTTGCTACGATACAAAAAGATATGCTAGTTAATGCCTCTAGAGATAAACATGCTTATGTAATTAGAACTAGGAGTGGTACTGCCACTCAAGATCCCTTATATCCTGAAGGACACCCAAAAAGAATTCAGCAGGATTCTCAACAAGCTGAAAATAGTGGTAGTCCTCATAAGATAAAGAAAAAGAAACATAAAACAGTTGAGGAACCTCCTGAACCTGTTGTAGATCCTAATAGTATATCTGTCTTTGATGCTGAAATTGAAAGTGGTAATGATAAAAATGATGCTCCTGATAAGGAAGAAATTGAGGAAGAACCTAAGAAGCACAATAAGAATACAAAGTACACTAAGGAATATTTTATTGCTAATAAGCATGGTAGTGAAAGAGAACCTTGGGTGTAGAAACCTATGCCTTTTCCCAATAAGAAACACAAGTCAAAGGAGGAAGAACACTATAAATTTTTTGTGAGTGGATGAAACCTTTATTTTTGCAAATTCCTTTGACTGGTGCTATTAAGTTACCTCCTTATTCAAAGTATATGAAGGATATTGTCTCTAATAAAAGGAAGATTCCTAATTAGGAAATTTCTACTTTGCATGCTAATTATTACTTCAATGGTAAGGTTCCAAAGAAACTTGGTGATCCAGGTATTCCAACTATTCCTTGCTCTATTAAAAATAATTATGTTAGAACTGCTTTGTGTGACTTGGGAGCTGGACTTAGTTTTATGCCTTTTTCTCTCTACAAGAGACTCTATCTAGAAAAGTTGATACCAACTGATATTTCTTTGCAAATGGCTGATAAGTCTACTACTATTCCTGTTGGTACATGTGAGGATGTCCCTATTCAAGTGGTTCATAATTTCTTGGTTTTAACTGATTTTGTTGTGCTTGAGATGCCTGAAGATGATAATATGTCTATTATTCTTGGGAGACCTTTTCTTAATACTGCAGGTGCTGTCATCAATTGTAATCAAGGAAAAGTAAATGTTAATATTAATGACAAATAGCATACTGTCTATTTCCCCAAGAAGATCGATAAGAGCTATGGCCTGAATTCCAATGAAAATATTGAGAGCATCAAAGTTGGAGAAATATATTGTCCCATTCCACAAGAAAGTTTTGAAACTATTATGACTGGGACTATTGCTATCAAGATTGAGGTAACATAATCACTTTGTGTAATGCAAAGTTTTGCTTCATATAAGACTGTTTTGGTAACAAGACTTGATCAAACTTGTTAACAAATGGATTTTAATGAATAAAACAATGCTTTCATAGTGGTTATACTTGCTCACCTTTATTTTTCTCCTTTCCTTTCTTTGCTCTTCCTCTTGTTAGCTTTAGCTTTGCTAGTTGTTTGCTGTTTAGAGTGTCTTAGAACTTCTGTAGTTTTGTTTTTGGTTTTCTTTTTGTGTCTTTCAAAATCTTTTTCTGCGAGAAAATCAATTTTCATAACCTGAAAATTGGCCAAAAATAAAGTTTCCCGAAAAACTCAAGAAAATTCATATTAATTTTTTCCTCAAAAAAGGGGCAGAGGGACACCTGGATTGGCCCAGGGGGACCCACCAAGCCAGCACACCTCCTGGTAGCACGGCCAGACCCAGGGCGCGCCTGGACTGGGTGGGGCCCACCTGTGGCCCTCCAAGTTGTCTCCTTCCAGCCACTTCTTTCTCTCTGCCTAAACACACCGGAAAAATTTCTCAAGCTCGAGTTCCTACTGTTCTTGCTCCCAAATTTCGATCTCCTTGCTCATCCCATCTCTGCTGCTGATTTTTGGAGGGATTGCTCTCCTGTATGTGCTTCCTCCGCTTGTCCCATTAGATTTTTGATTGGTAGATTGTATCTTGAGTATTTTGCTATTGTAGGTGACAGGTTGTGTGAGCTTGCATGCTTGTTCTATGCTTAGAGATTTCATTTTGATGCATGTTTTGCCCTCTATCAATTTCCTATAATAGTTCCTTATCATTTATCAACTTGGAAATCACTTGGTTTGATGTTTGTCTAAAAATTTCAGAAAAGGGGTCATGGACAACCACACCTTTGGAGAAGTGTTTGAGAGTGATGCACCTAGGAGGACAAGGCCTTCGAGATCATCCTCCCGAGCTAGGCCATCATACAATGAGGATCTTATTACGTCGCGCTTTGGCAACAAGGGAGACGAGGGGGATGTGCACCCTTTTACCTTCCCTTGTTTTACCTTTTTGCAAGCTACAAGGATTCTCAATGATTTCCTAACCCTTGTTAGGAGGGTTGGTCTAACTGATTATATGCAGGATGAGAGTGAGCAATATGCTATGCTCACCAAAACTTTTGTGGAGAGTTTCTCTTTCACTAACAACCCTTTCAGGATAGATGTGTCATTCAAAATCTATGATAGGACTATCACCATGACATTTTTAAGAAATTTTGCGACATTTTAGGTATTGTAATGGCTGGGACGATGAAGAAGATTCAAGCTCGACCCGCTGATTTGTTGGAGCTCTACCACAGGGTAACTAATGATGATGTCCGCATAGCCCAGCGCGGGAAGATAAGAAATATTCAACTCCCAGCTATCATATATTCTACTTATTATCTTGCCACTGGTATTCTTGGTAAGGAGAACACTAGCAATATTTCCAACTATCATTTGTCCTTTCTAGCTGCTGCACTCAACAATGAAACCAGGTATAATCTTGGTTCTCTCATTGCTCGTCGCCTAGCTACTAGAGGACCCATTTATGGGGGTATTATTGCTACACGTGTAGTTGCTGCCTTAGAACTTTTTGTTTATCCAAATGATACAATTTTGGATCCTCAGAGGCTTGATATTGCTGCAATGAAAGAGCATCACTTTTTTACTGCTAGCTCTACCCTTGAGAGTTTGGTTTACAGGATGATGTTTACTGATGGGGAAGAGAGGGAAATTCCTTTGCCACAAACCACTTTGTTCAGTATTTGCAGGGGACCTTGGTCACGCTCCAAGGAGGAGATGGACGAGCAGCTACGCGTTCGTGGTTTCCATAGACACTACCAGGGGGACGCCCCTCTTACAACCACTCTGTGCACTACATAGGGGCGTCCTCGAGCATGTACCAGGACGAAGGGGCCTCCTCATCTGTCAACACCCGGATGTTTAATCACAGATGCCTGTTATGCCATACATCGCAATCCCAGGATTACCATTTTTGCGATACATAGCAGATTGGATATCATAGTACATTATCCATTACAAACCATACATAAGGTCTTACACAAATAAGGATCTCATGATCCAGTTCTTCATACAATTCAAGCAGCGGAATAACGTAATAATAACTATAGCGTAGGTGAAACTCCATCTTCATGGTCACAGGCAATGCTGACGATGGGAGATGATCCTAGTTGTCGTAACCTTCCTGATGTCCGTCCTCCTGATACTCCTCTTCATAGTCTGGCCACGGGAATAGCCAGGGACAAAGCCATGAGTACTTTTTAAGTACTCGCAAACTAATACTAACAAGTGAAGTGGTTTTGTTTTAGGAAGTACTAAGCTCTAGGGTTGTTTTGCAAAAATACAGGTTTACCTTAACTAAGTTCAGAAGCAAAGAAAACTAGTTGAAAGTTTTATAACACCTAAGTGGGAACTTGAATTTCATATCACAACTCTATTCTGGTCAAGTCAAAGTCATAAATCATTTCACAAGTCGTTTTGAAAACATCTGATGACATAACAATATGGCCACTCCAACTGTCCATAACCACGAACGCGGCTATTCGAATAGTTTGACACTCTGTAGAGGTGGTACACTTTCACCACAACATTCGATACATCCGTCAGGAACAAATCCTGAATTCACCATACTTAGTATGCGGATAATCAATCCTAACCTTTCAATTACACGCCCTAGTATAGGCACCTTTCCTGTGAGTTTGGCCTCCCAACCATGACCAACTTTCATCTTGGGTACTGCACAGGTGGAAAATCTTCACAAGGTAGCCTTAGCTCAAACCTTGGCCGCAAGGGAACCCATACTAAGGTATATATATTTCCAGTCAAGCCCTACTAAATTTTCAGGTATTGTGGTTGTACGGTAAAACTGGAATGGTATTGCATCCAGACAAACATCAGTAAAACTGGAATGGTATTGCATCCCGACATTTTCATCATCAAAATCATGTGGTGTTCGAAAACAGATGTCAAAACATTTCAGTAGAATGACTCATCATTCTAAGGTTTTCATAACCATTTTCACCAAGTATTCCCATCTCAAAGTTGATCATGTTTTATGCTTAGCATTAGCATCTACAAGTGGGGGTAAACACTAATGAGGGAAATGATCAGGTGTGAATGATCGAAGTTCAATCTCATGCCTCAGGATGACATCAAGGTTATCTAACTTAGGTCAAGTTTTGTGCTCTTTATGCTACCTTCAATTATCTTTCTACAATCTACAAGCCACTAAGTAGACTTTTGATATAAAGCTTTAATAAAGCAATAATGTACTAAGTTTGCAAGTAAAACTAGGATGGGTATCATCAAATGGGTATAAGCTTGCAAGTAGAACTTGTATGGTTTATCTTGGTAAGCTAGTAGTATAAGCTTGCTAAATTGCAAGTGTTAGCTTGCTCAGTTAATAGCTTGCTAAATGAGATAACTTGCAAGTTGCATCTTGCTTAATGAGTAGCTTGCAAGTATTAGCTTGCCTTGTGCAGAGCAGTGGTTGAAGTTCTCCTCGACTTCTTCCTCGTAGTATCCTCCTTCCTCCTCGTATCCTTGGTCGGTACTAGCTTCTATAAATAAATACGAGGTACACAATCACCACACAATTCTATTTAGCACACAAAGGGTCACACTAGATGATCTTGCATCATCACTATTATCACAAAGATTAAAGCACTTGTCTTATTTATTTTATTTTAGAAAAGTCATTTCTACTTATTGAAAAACTACTTAAGATTTAATATTCTCCAAATAAAACATGGGATCATGTTGACACATGTCATCACCACACATTTCAGTACTTGAGAATGTGATTTAAAGTGGTGTCATAATTTAATAAGGTTTAACCTTTTTATTTTGATTAATTAAAGTGACTAGAATGGCCTATGAGGCATTCTTTTATTACTTGATCATTATTTCTGCAAGTAAACCTATATATTTTTATATATTCTGAAAGGTATGGTTAAATGTGATTTTTGAGAGTTGGAATCAACTCAAAAGCTTTCATGGTTGAATTTTGAAAAATGTTTGAATGCAGAAAAGCTTCTGCCTTGTTATTTTTACCATGGGTAATCTACAATTCCAAATGAATTGAAACAAACGGGCTTGGATTAAGCACTCCAGTACCTTACTAACAAAATTGGTTTCATGCATTTTGGTTCAGTTAATCGAGATGGGTTGATTTTTGAATCTAGGTACAGAAATAAGTTTAAAATTAAATGAATAAACCTAAGTTTGAATTGTTGGATCACGCGGGAGGTTTAACTGGGCCAGCCCGCAACGCACAGCGCGCGCGGGGGATGGTTAAGTGAGCGACCCCACTCGTCAGAGAGACAACGAGTGGCGAAGCAGTATGGGGCGATCTAGGTCGTGCGATCTGGTTCTAATCCTACGGCTTTGGTTCATCGTCCACGCCTGAACAGGACGCAACGAACACGAACCCTAGCACGGCTAGTGGGGGTAGAAGAGGGATCACTGGGGCTCCGGCGATGATCGGCGATGGGGGCGAACGACGAAGTTGACGACGACGATTCTCCTGGTACCGGCAGCTCCTCCTGGGCGGATTCAATCGACAACGCCTCTCCTCCTTTGTAGCGGCGAACTCCGGTGAAATTCCGGCCACCTGGTGCTCGCCTTGCTCCGGGAGTGAGTGTGTGTGATGAGTGAGAGGTGGGGAGTGAGATGGTGTGAAAGGTTTGAGTTGGGAGGGCCTCTATTTATAGTGGCTGAAGGGGACCGACAGGCACGGGTGGAGCTCGCCGTCGTCGTCAGCATAGCGTGCTAATGGCATGGGCGACGATAGGGGCGGTGCTGTGCTCCCTGGCGAAGCTCAACGACATGGTCATGCAGCATGGGGCGGTGCTGAACGGTCGGAACGTCGTGGCTCTCTAAGCGGGTCCGACAGCAAGTTTAATGGCGCACAGTGTGCATGGTCTGCGAGGCGGCGAACGTGGTTGTCTGGCGGGGTGCTGGGGTGCTGGCTATCACGTATGCAAACAACGAGGGCGGCGCGCGGTCTGTGGGCTCGTATCACGTGCGGCCCTCTGTCGCATTCTCGGCTCGCACGTAGAGAGACTAGGCATGAGCTTGGCGTGTGGTCCAGTGGTTGGCTGCGCTCGGGGCTTGGACAGGGGGTGGCGGTGGATGGTGCTGCATGTCCTAGACAAGGTTGGCGAGGCTAGTGCATCCTCTAGCTCGCTGGCGACATGGGGGCGGCAATGGTGCTCTTGGCATGGTCACCATTGATGGCTATGCTTGCTCACAGTGGCGCTAAGGATTGTTAAAGAGGCTAGATCATCTACTAAGAGCTTGCTGCAACCAGAGAGGGAACAAGGTTGGCCACAATCACTGCTACAAATAGTGTTTGAAGTTTTGTTTTTTGTTGATCATAAGGTGTTTGATAAAATGGCCAAAACAATTTCAAATTTGAATTTTGGATTCAAACTTGGTGGGTTTTCTCGTTACATACTAGGGAGTATCTGGTTAGTTGGATTGGTCAAGGGGCACTGGTTTGGTTGGGTTTTGAAAAGGTGTGATCTTCACATATGATAAAGATACAATTTTTAATTGTCATTTGAATGGGGTTGCCAAATGTTTCCAAAAGTTTGAAAGGTGGGATTTGATTCACTTTTACTTGGTCTTGCAAGGGGTGAAAACAATTGGAAAAGTGTCTGTGTGAAATCTTGGACTAGAAACACTCGAAGTGGCCTAGTGAGCAAGATTGGCAAAAATGACCATTTGCCTTATTTGATTTGTTTTTGATTTTCTCTTGATTTGTTTCTTCTTGGAAATGTTTTAAATGATGTTGTTTTCATCTTTAAACCATTCCTTGCTATTTAGGTTAATCACACAAGTCCAAACGAGCATTCATACAATCATCACATACACATGTATTCATAATGGTTTTGATTTAATAAAAGTTTTTGGTAACCCTAATTTTAGTGATTAGAGTTTAGTAACCATGATCAATATTTTTGGGATGTTACAAACCTTCCCACCTTAAACAAAATCTCGTCCCGAGATTTGAAAAAGAAGAAAAAGATTACCTAGGATTTATAGAGATCGGGAAACTCCGTCTTGATGTGATCTTCTCGTTCCCAGGTAGCTTCTTCTTCAGTGTGGTTGCTCCACTGAATCTTGAGAAACTTGATGCTTCGGGTTCTGGTGGTTCTGAAAGCTTCCTCCAAAATACGGATGGGTACTTTGGGATATGTTAGGTCATCGTTGATCTCTATGGTCCGGTGATCAATGTTCTTGAAAACTTCGGTCTTCTCTGGGACTTCAAGGCATTTGCGAAGTAACGATATATGGAACACATTGTGCACGACTGACATCTCTTCTGGCAGTTCCAGATGATACAATACTTCTCCTCGATGATTTAGAATCTTGAAAAGTCCAATATATCTGGGGGCTAACTTTCCTTTGAGTTGGAAATGCTGCATTCCCTTCAAAGGCGACAGTTTGAGATACACAAAATCTCCGATATTGAAAGCGAGGTCTCGACGTCTCTTGTCGGCGTAACTCTTCTGTCTTGACTAGGCGGTCTTGAGGTGCTCACGAATCTTTTGAACTTTCTCTTCTGCTTCTCGTAGGATGTCGGGTCCGAAGATCTGACTCTCTCCTACTCCCGACCAATTCAAAGGGGTGCAACACTTCCTTCCATACATGAATTCAAATGGGGCCATTTGCAAACTAGCTTGATAACTGTTGTTGTACGAAAATTCTGCGAAAGGCAGACAGTCTTCCCATTTAGATCCATATTCTAGCACACATGCTCTCAACATATCTTCGAGTATTTGATTTACTCGCTCCATTTGTCCATCAGTCGGAGGGTGATACGCTGTGCTGAAATCTAGTCGGGTTCGTAAACCTTCTTGGACTTTTTTCCAGAATCTCGAGGTAAACTGAGTTCCTCGATCAGATACGATGTTCTTGGGGACTCCGTGCAAACTGACGATCCTAGCGATGTATAACTCTGCCAGCTTCGAACTCTGGTACGTGGTCTTGACTGGTAAGAAATGGGCTACCTTGGACAATCTGTCAACTATGACACAAATAGAGTCATTTCCTCTACTAGAAGTAGGCAATCCGGTGATAAAGTCAATTCCTACATAATCCCACTTCCATTCTAGAATCTGTAATGGTTGCAACAATCCTGCGGGTATTTGATGTCCCTCCTTGACTCTCTGGCAAATATCACACTTGGCGATATAGCTTCCGATTTCTCTCTTCATCTTATGCCACCAAAATTGCTCCTTCAAATCCTGATACATCTTCGTCCTCCGGGGTGGATAGAATAAAGAGTATCATGGGCCTCCTTCAAAATAACTTCTTTCAACTCTGAATCTGCTGGTACACAAAGATGTCCTTTGTACCACAGAACTCCTTCTTCATCCTTGGTGAATCCGGGTACTTTTCATGTACCGATACGACGTTTGATTCCATTGATACTAGCATTTCGTTTCTGCTCCTCCTTGACCTGACTGATCAAAGTGGGTTGAAGTTTGATGCTACACTCAACAGGGAGGAAGAGTTCTTGTTGGAAACCCCAAGAACAAGGTACGAAGAGTACAACAGCAAGATTTCCCTTAGTTGAAACCGAGGTTATCGAACCATAAGGAGGAAGGAAACATCACACAGGTGTTGGAAGCAACGTGGAGACCTGCACAACACAAACTCAAGACTCTGTCCCAACGAATCAGTGAGGTTGTCAAGCTCACCGGTTTGCTGTAACAAAAGATTAAACGTATGGTGTGGAAGGTAATGGTTTGCAGCAAGTAAACAAGTAATAGTGGAACATGTATCAATGGTAAAGATTGGATCGGGGTCCATAGTTCACTAGAGGTGCTCTCCTTAGATAAACAACATGGCATGAAGGGTAAACATATTACAGCGAGGCAATTGGCAGGAACTGAGCAAGGCATAACAATGCAATTACTAGCCAGAAAGATCCTATGAGGTTGATTGGGCAATACAACAATATACATAGACCGTAATCCATCTGCATCTATGACTAGAAGTCCACCTTTATGTTATCATCCGAAACCCCTCTAGTATTAAGTTGCAAGCAACAGACAATTGCTTTAAGAAAAGTGTGTAAGGTAAACAGTCCACATGTTCCATGAACAAGAGACCGTTGTATTCTCCCTAGTAGCAACATCACATCTACAATCGAAGAGATTATTGTCCCTTCCCTTGGAAACTAGAGGCATGAACCCACTATCGAGCATGAATAATCCCTCTTGGAGTCACTAGCAACTACTTGGCTAAGATAACAACTAGCAACAGAGAGCATGCAAGATCACAAACAACACAGACATGATAGAATCATAAAGATAAAACCATTAATCAAACCAACATAATAATCTCAATATCCATCGGATCCCTGCAAACACAACATGCATGATTACAAATAGAATAGATCTTGATCATGAACGGAGCTCACAAGATCTATACATGAAAGTACAAAGGAGGAGATACAACCATCTATCTACTACATGGACCCATAGTCCAAGGTGGAACTACTCACGAATCATACCAGAGAGAAGGCCTCTGGGATGATCTCCCCTCCGACAGGGTGCCGGGAAGAACTTCAGACCCCCCCGATCTAGGGACGATGGTGGCGGTGGCTACAGACGGTTTCGTGGAATATTGATCGGGTCCTCAGGGTTTCTGTGTTGGGGGCTTCTTATAGGCAAAGGGGCGAGACCAGGGGGCGGCCAGGGTGCCCAAACCCTAGCCAAGCGCGGGCCCACCTGTGGCCGCGCCTGGGAGGGGGGGTTGGCCCCTCTGTTCGGACTCCCCGGCTCCCCTCTGGACTTATTGTTCCTCACGAAAAGTTATTGACTTTGTCCTTCGTCCTGTCCAATTCCGAGAATATTTCTTTACTAATTTTTCTAAAACCAAAAACAGCAGAAAACAGGCATCTGACACTGTTGCAACTTGTTAATAGGTTAGTACCAGAAAACATGTAAAAAGCACCTCAAAGTGTGGCCAAGTAAAGCAAAGTAGATACAAAACAAGCATGGAGCATCAAAAATTATAGATACGTTTCCAATGTATCAAAGTTCTATGCTAGCCAAAAATCCTTCACTTACAATTTCCATTCTAAAATCTTCCATATCCTTGTGCAAACTTGGTTGCTCCTTCAAAATCATGGAGTTCAAGCGGCACGGCAATCTGCTAAGGGCATCTGCTACCACATTGGCTTTACCAGGGTGATAGTGAATGTCCAGATCATAGTCCTTGATTAGCTCAATCCATCTTCTCTGCCTCATATTCAGCTCCTTCTGAGTGAATATATACTTAAGGATCTTGTGATCCGAATAAATCTCACAACGGTTTCCCATAAGATAATGCCTCCATGTCTTCAGGGCTAGAACTACGGCTGCTAGTTCAAGGTCATGGGTAGGATAATTCTGTTCATGCTGCTTCAGTTGTCGGGATAGATAAGATATAACTTTGCCCTCTTGCATTGGCACACATCCGAGACCGATCTTGGATGCGTCACAATACACATCAAAGGTCTTCATGATATCCGGCATGATCAAGATTGGGGCTAAAATCAATCTCCTCTTGAGTTCCTGAAAACTCGGTTCACATTTGTCCGTCCATTCAAAATTCTTGTCCTTCTTCATCAATTGGGTCATGGGTCTAGCGATACTCGAGAATCCTTCTACGAACTTGCGGTAGTATCCCGCCAAACCGAGAAATGCACGAACTTGGGTTTGAGTGGTTGGGGCTGGCCAATCTTCAACATCCTTCACCTTCACAGGGTCAACAGCAATTCCTCCGGCTGACACAATATGTCCGAGGAATCCTACTTCCTATAACCATAATTCACATTTTCTAAACTTGGCATATAGTTGATGCTCCCTAAGGGTTCCAAGAATGGTCCTCGGGTGTAGCTCATGTTCTTCTTCTGATTTGGAATAGATCAGAATGTCATTAATGAATACAACGACAAAATTATCCAGGAAGTCCATAAAAATCTTATTCATGAGGTTCATGAAATAAGCGGGGGCATTTGTTAATCCAAAAGACATGACAGTATACTCATATAATCCATATCTGGTGGTACAAGCAGTCTTTGGAATATCCTCTGCGCGAATCTTGAGTTGATGATAGCCAGTTCTAAGATCAATCTTAGAAAAAACTTTGGCACCAGTCAACTGGTCAAACAGGTCTTCTATCTTTGGCAACGGGTAGTTGTTCTTGATGGTGACATCATTCAACTTCTGATAATCCGTACATAAACGATTACCTCCATCTTTCTTATCCACAAACAATATAGGTGATCTCCATGGCGAAGCACTTGGTTGAATCAATCCATTTCCAGCATGGCATCCAGTTGCTTCTTTAGTTCCAGTAGTTCAGACGGGTTCATACTATATGGTCTCTGGGCTATGGGTCCGGTTCCAGGGATTAGTTCAATGATAAACTCAATATCCCGATCTGGGGGCATACAGGGCAAAACATCTGGAAATATGTTGGGGTATTCATAGACTATCCAGACTTGGCCAGTGGTTGGTTGGGCTAGACTCTTGTTGCACTTGAATTGACGGGGCAAGGTTTCCGATACATTCTCTACTGATATTCCGGCTGTACTGGTCATGGTTATGGCTTTCTTGGCACAGTCGATTAATCCTTTATGTTTGGACATCCAATCCATTCCTATTACTACTTCCAAACCTTTAGTTCCGAGTAATATTAGATTAGCATAAAAATCTATGCCATGGATTCGGATAGGTACGGCCTTGCAAATATGTCTAGCTTTAGTGGTTGAACCAGGTATTTGAACTATCATAACATGCTTCAATTTGGTGGGTTGAATCTTACTAGTGCATGCAAATTCTTTAGTAACAAACGAGTGCGATGCTCCAGAATCAAACAACACTCTTGCAATTACTGAGTTAACAGAAAACATACCTAGCACGACATCTGGCACTTCTTGGGCTTCTTCAGCATGCATCATAAAGAGACGGTCATTGCGGTTGAGCGAGTTCCCTGGGGCTTCTTCACCATGCTCTTGCATCTCCGGCCAGATAGTGGGTGGTGAACAGAACTTTCTCGTTAGCTTCCACTCCTACAACTTCCAGGTTGTTCTCCATGGTTTGCAGCCAATCATCGGCGTCTAGGGGCTCTTCATACTTATAGAAAATGGGTGGGTTGGTGTTCTGGAAACTCTTGAGCTTGGATCCATGGTTGTGCTGATTTCCATGGCCTTGGTTGTTGTTGGCAATCTGAGCTATCTGTTGAAGGGTGGCTAAGTTGGCTTGACGTTCGGCTCTTTTGGCTTCGTGGTCAGAAACCAACATTTGTAAGTGTTGCAACATCGGTTCCGGGGATGAAGTGCTTCCTCCGCGAGGCATCTGAATACTAAGATAGATCATGAGAAAAGAGGGAAATTTCTAAGGTTCCAGGTTTTGGGAAGTTTTTAAAGTTTGACTCAGATTTTTCTAGCAACTTGCTTTTCATTCATTCATAGCACACGATACAAACACACACCACAACAAAGAAAAACAGATGGTTCTAAGAACCATTCTGGGAAACTACGATACAGTGGGACTGAATACAACTCACTAACGCTAGTGATCAATTCCTACTACTCCTTGGAGTCAGTGTCCTCATCATCCTCATCATCATCATTGATGAAGGCGAAGTCATCCTCATCGGTGAAGAAGTCCATGGCCTGATCCTCTAGAAAGTCATCATCATCACTAAGATAGGAGTAGGGGTCTCCACGAAGGTCTTCCCCTGCATTCTTCCTCTCCTCCAGTTGCATCTCTCTCTCGTGGATGGTCTCCTCCAAATCCGTGATCCGGTGGCGAAGACGGGCAATGATGCGGTCCTTCTTGTCGAGCTGACAGCGACGAGACTGGCAATCCTTCACTAGCATGGCAATGGTTTGATCCTTCTTGGCAGCAATGGCGTACTTGTGGTTGGCGTAGGAGCGAGCATTGTCCAACTCCAATTGACTCTTCAGCTCGTGGTGATATGGGGCCTCCAGTGGCTGTCCCATAGCATCACGCCTTGGGTAGAACTCAAAGCGACCCTTGATTAGATTCATACTCTGCCCACACAGACGGGCAAGAGCTTCCTGCATGGCCCTAGTAAGTCCATCGAGCCAGTTGTTCTCTATCAAGGTGAACTGAATTCCCTCTGCGGTGGGGGGTTCAATCTTTCCCCGGAGACTAGCAACAACTAGCCACTGCAAATCCTCTCCTTCCTGATCATTGAGCTGATCTCCAAAAAACTCAGTGTGCGGACGCTCCAGCATCTCAGAAAGCTGGTCCAAGTCACGCTCAAAGATGATGTCTCCTCCATTCCCCAACTGATAAAACTTGATGTACTTCATGTCCATCTATAAGAATATAGGATGAGTAAGTTAGTAGAGTGATCAAGTGTGTCAAAATTTAAGTAAGTTTGTAAGAATTTTTGAGGAACATGAATTTTCATGAAAGAATCCAAGTGATAAGAATGATTTTGTAGATACTCACTTCCTTTGGTTTTGAAACTAAGTTTTTGATTCAAACGTCCATTCTAAACTAGGGTCTCCTATGGTCAGGATGGCTCTGATACCAACTTGTCAACACCCAGATTTTTAATCACAGATGCATGTTATGCCATACATCGCAAGCCCAGGATTGCCATTTTTGCGAGACATAATAGATTGGATATCACAGTACATCATCCATTACAAACCATACATAAGATCTTACACAAATAAGGATCTCATGATCCAGTTCTTAATACAATTCAAGCAGCGGAATAACGTAATAATAACGATAGCATAGGCGAAGCTCCATATTCATGGTCACAGGCAATGCTGACGATGGGAGATGATCCTAGTTGTCGTAACCTTCCTGCTGTCCATCCTCCTGATACTCCTCTTCATAGTCTGGCCCCGGGAATAGCCAGGGACAAAGCTATGAGTACTTTTTAAGTACTCCCAAACTAATACTAACAAGTGAAGTGGTTTTGGAATAGGAAGTACTAAGATCTAGGGTTGTTTTGCAAAAAAGCCAGGTTTACCTTAACTAAGTTTAGAAGCAAAGAAAACTAGTTGAAAGTTTTATAACGCCTAAGTGGGAACTTGAATTTCATATCACAACTCTGTTGTGGTCAAGTCAAAGTCATAAATCATTTCACAAGTCGTTTTGAAAACATCTGACGATGGAACAGTATGACCACTCCAATTGTCCATAACCGCGGACGCGACTATTCGAATAGTTTGACAATCTTTAGAGGTGGTACACTTTCACCATAACATTCGATACATCCGTCAGGAACAAATCCTGAATTCGCCATACTCAGTATGCGGATAATTAATCCTAACCATTCAATTACACGCCCTAGTATAGGCACCTCTCCTGTGAGTTTGGCCTCCCAACCATGACCAACTGTCATCTTGGATACTGCACAGGTGGACAATCTTCACAAGGTAGCCTCAGCTCAAACCTTGGCCGCAAGGGAACCCATACTAAGGTATATAAATTTCCAGTCAATCCCTACCCAATTTTCGGGTATTGTGGTTGTACGGTAAAATTGGAATGGTATCACATCCAGACAGCCATCAGTTTTATAAAGGGCTAAGGCTCATGCCTTAACATTTTCATTATCAAATTCATCTGGTGTTCAAGAACACATGTCAAAACATGTCAGTAGAATGACTCATCATTCTATGGTTTTCATAACCATTTTCACCAAGTATTCCCATCTAAAGTTGATCATGTTTTATGCTTAGCACTAGCATCTACAAGTGGGGGTAAACACTAATGAGGGGTAATAATCAGGTGTGAATGATATAAGTTCAATCTCATGCCTCAGGATGACATCAAGATTATCTAACTTAGGTCAAGTTTTATGCTCTTTATGCTACCTTCAATTATCTTTCTAGAATATACAAGCCATTAAGTAGACTTTTGATACAAAGCTTAATAAAGCAATAAAGTACTAAGTTTGCAAGTAAAACTAGGATGGGTATCATCAAATGGGTATAAGCTTGCAAGTAGAACTTGTATGGTTTATCTTGGTAAGCTAGTAGTATAAGCTTGCTAAATTGCAAATGTTAGCTTGCTCAGTTAATAGCTTGCTAAATGAGATAACTTGCAAGTTGCATCTTGCTTAATGAGTAGCTTGCAAGTATTAGCTTTCCTTGTGCAGAGCAGTGGTTGAAGTTCTCCTCGGCTTCTTCCTCGTAGTATCCTCCTTCCTCCTCGTATCCTTGGTCGGTACTAGCTTCTATAAATAAATACGAGGTACACAATCACCACACAATTCTATTTAGCACACAAAGGGTCACACTAGATGATCTTGCATCATCACTATTATCACAAAGATTAAAGCACTTGTCTTATTTATTTTATTTTAGAAAAGTCATTTCTACTTATTGAAAAACTACTTAAGATTTAATATTCTCCAAATAAAACATGGGATCATGTTGACACATGTCATCACCACACATTTCAGTACTTGAGAATGTGATTTAAAGTGGTGTCATAATTTAATAAGGTTTAACCTTTTTATTTTGATTAATTAAAGTGACTAGAATGGCCTATGAGGCATTCTTTTATTACTTGATCATTATTTCTGCAAGTAAACCTATATATTTTTATATATTCTGAAAGGTATGGTTAAATGTGATTTTTGAGAGTTGGAATCAACTCAAAAGCTTTCATGGTTGAATTTTGAAAAATGTTTGAATGCAGAAAAGCTTCTGCCTTGTTATTTTTACCATGGGTAATCTACAATTCCAAATGAATTGAAACAAACGGGCTTGGATTAAGCACTCCAGTACCTTACTAACAAAATTGGTTTCATGCATTTTGGTTTAGTTAATCGAGATGGGTTGATTTTTGAATCTAGGTACAGAAATAAGTTTAAAATTAAATGAATAAACCTAAGTTTGAATTGTTGGATCGCGCGGGAGGTTTAACTGGGCCAGCCCGCTACGCACAGCGCGCGCGGGGGCTGGTTAAGTGAGCGACCCCACTCGTCAGAGAGACAACGAGTGGCGAAGCGGTATGAGGCGATCTAGGCCGTGCGATCTAGTTCTAATCCGACGGCTCAGGTTCATCGTCCATGCCTGAACAGGATGCGACGAACACGAACCCTAGCGCGGCTAGTGGGGGTAGACGAGGGCTCACCGAGGCTCTGGCGATGGTCGGCGATGGGGGCGATGAAGGGATACGGGTAGGCTACACTAGCGCAAATCAAAAATTTCTACCGCGTAAACCAGGAATACTGTTGTCATAGATCACAGGATTACCACTAGACGCGCAGTTGCGGAATTGATGAAGCGCATCGAGGCAGTGCAGACATTCCACGTCTCCTCCTTGTTCTCTTCCCACGAGAAGCTCCCCTTGCGCGGCTCGTCCAAGCGCTACAGATGCAGCGCCTCCGAGGTATCCACACATATAGGGTGGAAGCGTCAGACGCTGGACTGCTAGGTCCGCGCGCGCGACGCTGGTTTGAGGAGTGGCGGCTGGGTGGAATGGTCTCAGGTCTAACCCTAGCCAGCTCGCCCCACCCTCTCTTATATAGGCATCCCTAGTGGGCTTCTACATTAGCAGCCCATTAGTAGCCTAAGCCTGGTCTAATTCGGATCCAATCCTCATTAGGCTTCCAGCCCCTTAAGTGTGTGACCCTATAGGTTCATATGCGTACAGACATGACACGAATACACTTATTCTATCAATAGTTGGTAGAGGCCTCTGGCAAGACGTGCCAACTCCTAAACGCATACAAAGATCATATCGGACGAACCATCACAAGGTTTAGTACATGTCTTTCCTTTTGCCTCAAGATATTTGGTCTAGCTCGAAGCTGACCTCCCTTTCTCGATACTGTGACTTGGAATCCCTTTACTAGGTTAACTCTTAACTTTATGTAGCACGGCCATGCATTTCTGGATCCGATCACTCGATGGGCCCAGAGATATCTCTCTCAAGTAGAGAGGGGCAAATCTCATCTTGATTGACCATGCCTTGCAGCATGCTTCAGGACAAACCCGAAAGCTATGTTTATAACTACCCAGTTACGGTGCAGTGTTTGATAGCCCCAAAGTAGGTCGATCCACATCTCAAGTACATGCGACAATCTCAGGTCTAAGGACAAAACATACACGATGTGTAGAGAGAGAGCTGCTACAAATTGCCAGTCTCAAGTTGCGTCAGTCCAACCCCATGTTCATAACATGTGCCCACATCATTGGTTTGACATCTCCATGTCTATGACTTGTGAAACATAGTCATCAACCAATCGTTGTGCTAGTCTAATATTCACTTGTGTCCTCACATGAACTTCGACTAGGGACAACTCTTAAATAACCATACAAGTAAAGAGTTTCACAAACAATTAACATAATTGCCAATCAATAAAAGTTGCCTAATATGGATATTCAAGGAACATTACAATAACTCATGGATATATAAGGAATATAATCATCTCTATGATTGCCTCTAGGGCATTTTTCCTTCAGTCTCCCACTTGCACTAGAGTCAATCTAGATTGTATCTAATACCTATTGCTCTTGCGTGCGCCTCATGCGAAGGCTGCGGGAGTGGCTTTGTAAAAGGATCAGCAACATTTGAGTCCGTATGTATTTTGCATATCATGACACTACCATCCTCAACGAACTCTTGAATCTGATGGTAACGCATGCGAATATGTTTGTTCTTCTGGTGCTGTCTAGGTTCCTTGGCTTGTGCAATAGCACCATTGTTGTCACAATAAACGTCCACGGGATTGGACGCGCCCTGAACCACACCAAGAGCAATCAGGAAATTCCTAATCCAAACAGCTTCCTTTGCAGCCTCCGAGGCGGCAATATATTTAGCTTCTGTTGAAGAGGAGGCCACCGTACCTTGCTTGGAACTTTTCCAACTCACAGCACCACCATTCATGACAAACACATAACCAGATTGCGATCTAGAATCATCTGAGTCGTTAAGGTAACTCGCATCTGTGTAACCCCTTACACTGAGTTCATCCTCACCTCCATAAACTAGGAACACATCCTTAATCCTTCTCAAGTACTTAAGGATGTTCTTTACCGCTGTACAGTGACCTTCACCTGGATCAGCCTGATATCTGCTCGTAACACTTAGATCATAGGAAACATCTGGGCGAGTATATATCATTGCATACATGATGGATCCAATAGCCGAAGCATATGGAATCCTGCTCATGCGCTCACGCTCATCAGTAGTCGAAGGACACTGAGTCTTGCTGAGTTTTATGCCATGAGACATGGGTAAGAACCCTTTCTTAGCCTCTTCCATGCTGAACCGTTTCAACACTTTGTCAATGTATGTACTCTGGCTTAATCCAATTAGCCTTCTTGATCTATCTCTATATATCTTGATGCCCAGAATATATGCCACTTCTCCCAAGTCCTTCATCGAAAAACTATTTTTTAATGAGGTCTTAACATACTCGAGCATAGGAATGTCATTTCCAATCAGCAATATGTCATCTACATATAAGATTAGAAATACCAGCGCTCTCCCACTTTACTTCTTGTAAACACAAGGTTCTTGTTCGTTTTTGATGAAGACAAACTCCTTTACAACTTCATCAAATCGAATGTTCCAACTCTGAGATGCTTACTTCAGCCCATAAATGGACTTCAGAAGTTTGCATACCTTTCCAGCATTGTTTGGATCGACAAAACCTTCGGGCTACATCATATACACGTCCTTAGTTAGGATTCCATTTAGGAAATCCGTCTTGACATCCATCTGCCATATTTCATAGTCGAAATGTGCAGCAATGGCTAGAATTATCCGTATAGATTTAAGCATCGCTACGGGCGAGAAAGTCTCATCATAGTCAACTCCTTGAACTTGTTGAAAACCTTTTGCAACAAGTCGAGCTTTATGGATGTGAACAATTCCATCCATATCAATCTTCTTCTTATAGATCCATTTGCACCCGATGGCTTTAAAACCATCAGGCAGGTCAACCAAGTTCCAAACTTGATTGTCTCCCATGGACTCTATCTCGGATCTCATGGCGATCAGCCATTTCTCAGAGACTGGGTCCACCATCGCTTCTGCATAGGTCGCAGGCTCATCATTGTCTAACAATAATAATTCCCGCGCTTCGTGGAGCCTAGCTGAACTTCGTGGTTGTGGTGCTTCTGTTGCCACGGGTCCCTCAACTTGTTCTTCTACAATAGCATCACTTTTAGAAGAATCCCCAACTGGCTCATCTTGAACTTCTTCAAGTCGCACCGACCTTCCACTCGTTCCCTTTGTAAGAAACTCTTTTTCTAGGAAAACACCGCTACGAGCGACAAACACTTTGCCCTCTTCTCGGTTGTAGAAGTAATACCCTAAGGTTTCCCTCGGATATCCCACGAAAATGCACTTATCCGATTTGGGTGTTAGATTGTCCGACTGAAGTTGCTTGACAAATGCATCACAACCGCAAATCTTTAGAAAAGACAAACTGGGATTCTTTCTAGTCCACATCTCATATGGTGTCTTAACTACGGATTTAGATGGTACCCTGTTAAGTGTGAAAGCTGCTGTTTCTAGAGCGTAACCCCAAAATGACAATGGCAAATCCGACTGGCTCATCATCGATCAAACCATGTCCAACAAAGTTCGATTACGCCGTTCAGAGACCCCGTTTCTTTGAGGCGTTCTGGGCGGCATAAGTTGTGGAACAATTCCGCAACTCTTAAGATGATCGCTAAATTCGTGATTCAAATATTCACCTCCACAATCAGATCGCAAGGCCTTTATTTTCTTGCCACGTTGATTCTCTACTTCACTCTAAAACTCCTTGAACTTTTCAAAAGTTTCAGACTTATGCCTCATCAAGTAGACATAACCATATCTACTGAAATCATCACTGACGGTAATGAAGTAGTGATATCCTCCTCTCGCTGTTGTGCTCATTGGTCCACATGCATCAGTATGTATGAGTTCCAACAAGTCTCTCGCTCTCTCAGGTAAACCCATAAAAGGAGATTTGGTCATCTTTCCAAGTAAACAAGCCTGACATTCCTCGTCTGATTCAAAATCAAACGAAGTTAGAAGACCATCACCACAGAGCTTCTTCATGCGCTTTTCACTTATATGCCCCAAACGACAATGCCATAAGTAGGTATGACTCAAATCATTAGGCCGAAGCCTTTTAGCACTAACATTGTAAACAAATGCATCATCAAGATTTAAAATAAATAACCCATTCACAATGGGAGCATTAGCCATAAACATATCATTCTTAGAGATTACACAACCATTGTTTTCACCCGCGAATGAATAACCACCCCTCATCAAACATGAAGGTGATAAAATGTTTCGACCCATACTAGGAATGTAATAACAATTATTCAACTCCATAAAAAATCCTGACGGAAGGTGAAGTTGTATGACGCCGACGAACAATGCAGCAACCCTTGCTTTATTTCCGACGCGAAAATACACTTCGCCTTTCTGCACTTATCTAGTCCTTATTAGCCCCTGCATCGAATTGCAAATATGAGCAACCAATCCGATATCAAATACCCAAGAGTTAACATAGGAATCAGCGAGAAGAATGTCCACAACATTTACAACAAGCGTACCTGAGTGGGAAGTACTCTTACTTCCACTCTTCTTCAAAGAAGCCTGGTACTTGCTGAAGTTTCTTTTCCAGTGGCCATGTTCATGACAAAAGAAGCACTTAGTGTCATCTGCAGGTCCAGCCTTTTGCTTGGGTGCAGACTTAGGGATCGTATCCTTAGTCTTGCCCTTCTTCTTTCAAGAAGTACCCTTTTTCTTGAAGCTAGGCTTGTTCTGCATAGCCATCACATGGCTATGCCCTGCACACTTCTTCATGTCACTTTCTGCTGTTTTAAGCATCCCACATAATTCATTAAGGCCCTTCTCCATCCCATGCATATGGTAGATCGAAATGAACTACCCATAGCTGGATGGAAGAGACGCCAAAATGAAGTCAGTTGCCAACTCTTGGCCTACTGGAAAACCAAGCTTTTCCAAAGTCTGACTGTAACCAACCATTTTGATCACATGGGGGCCTACAGCTGCTCCCTCTGCCAGCTTGCATTTGACAAAGGACTTGGAAACATTGTACCTCTTAGTCCTTGCCTGATCTTGGAACATGTCCTTAAGCGCCACGATCATATCGTACACATCCTGATCCTCAAACTTCTTTTCGAGTTCAGGTTCCATGCATGCAAGCATAAGGCACATCTCATGCTCTCTTGTAGGCATTCTTTAGGGCAGCAGATGCATTATCAGCAGGTTCATCGGGGATTGGGGTATCCAGAACCGTTTCCTTTTTATCAGACCTGAGAATAATTCTCAGGTTACGGACCCAGTCCATATAGTTTGTTCCATTTAGTTTAACTTTGTCAAGAATCGAACGTAAAGAAAAAGGTAATGTAGTGTTTGGTGCCATTGATCTACAACAGAAAACATGCAAAATACTAAGCCATGTAACCATGAAAGAGTAAAACATATTAAACAATTTAATAGCATATACTCCCACTTAAATCAATATCCCTCTATTGATACTAAGTGATTCAAGATCCACAATTAACAAGTCGACTAGTGAGCTTTAGCATCACTGCTAGAAGACAAGGTAAATCAGTAAGCAACACTTGCTAATCATATCACATATGACTCTTGTTGTTGGGTGACATCTCTATGTCAAAACTAGGTGCCCAACCTTTATGCCCCAAGGTCCTTAACTGTTAAGATGACCTTGTCATGCTCACCAACCCTTATACGTGTAGGTATCTGATACAAACCCATCCAGCCAAGGAAAACCGCGGCACCCTAATTTCATAGGCCCACCAACGATTGTACAAGGCATAGGATGGTGCAAAGTTTGGTTGGGAGGGCATGGTTTAACTTAAACTTTGTGAGGGATCGTTCTACTTATATCATCTAAGCATGCATAGTAGTCAAACGCATAAGAATAGCATTCACATAAATGTGACACAGTATGGCCCATTTTCTCATGGTGATCTCCATCGCCATAGAACTTGTCCACCATGATGATCTCCATCTTCATGTTCCATGTGAGACATCCTCCAAGTGATGAGTCCTCCAAGAACTAATACAAGCTATTACTCCTAACAGCTAGTAATCAAAATTACATAGAATTTGGATCATCACAAGTTGGCACGCAGGCCATTACAATAATTGACAACACACATGGCTCCAGCCGTGTTGCCCTACTCACGACACGCAGGTCATGATAAATTTCATACATGCATCACATACATATATGGGCCATACTGATCACATACATCCTTGCAAAAACAAGTTATGCATAGAATCGCATTCTACCGGATCATGTGACCTCGCAGCACCTAGTTACCTTAACGAGATACAAAAGGGGCTACGATAAAGGGGGGTCTAGGGGGTCTCCCCCTGCGGGGTTCGAAGGGACAGCGCCCCTCACGGTATCAAATTTACCAAATTTCTTTAAGGATTTTGATCGACAAATCAAATTTACCATAAATCGGCTGTTGTTCCGATCTGATCAAACTCCTTTTATCACGGTACAATGATTTTAGATCTAGGTTCCGATTCGATCAATCATATTGATCTTCGCATGATTCAACTGGATTTATGTGTTACTGTGTACCCCGATGGAAAAAGCCGACCGGTAGGGGTAAGTCGTTCGACAACCTCAGAATCACGATCACAGAAAGCAAGATCATAGATCAATCCTGAACCACCACAATATAAACGATCACATCATTCATATCAATCTACATATCACCATATGCAACCATCCCGAACCTATAACTGAACAACATCGGCTATGATACCACTAAAGGGATACGGGTAGGATACACTAGCGCTAATCAAAAATTTCTACCATGTAAACCAGGAATACTATTGTCATAGATCACGGGATTACCACTAGACGCGCAGTTGCGGAATTGATGAAGCGCGTCGAGGAAGTGCAGACGTTCCACGTCTCCTCCTTGTTCTCATCCCACGAGAAGATCCCCTTGCGCGGCTCGTCCAAGCGCTACAGATGCAGCGCCTCCGAGGTATCCACACGTACACGGTGGAAGCGTCAGACGCTGGACTGTTAGGTCCGCGCGCGTGACACAGGCGTGAGGAGTGGCGGCTGGGTGGAATGGTCTCAGGTCTAACCTTGGCCAGCTCGCCCCACCCTCTCTTATATAGGCATCCCTAGTGGGCTTCTACATTAGCAGCCCATTAGTAGGCGAAGCCTGGTCTAATTCGGATCCAATCCTCATTAGGCTTCTAGCCCCTTAAGTGTGTGACCCTATAGGTTCATATGCGTATAGACATGACACGAATACACTTATTCTGTCAATAGTTGGTAGCGGCCTCTAGCAAGACGTGCCAACTCCTAAACGCATACAAAGATCATATCAGACGAACCATCACAAGGTTAAGTACATGGCTTTCCTTTTGCCTCACGATATTTGGTCTAGCTCCAAGATGACCTCCCTTTCTCGATAGTGTGACTCGGAATCCCTTTACTAGGTTAACTCTTAACCTTATGTAGCACGGCCATGCATTTCTGGATTCGATCACTCGAGGGGCCCAGAGATATCTCTCTCAAGTAGAGAGGGGCAAATCCCATCTTGATTGACCATGCCTTGCAGCATGCTTCAGGACAAACCCGAAAGCTACCTTTATAACTACCCAGTTACGGTGCAGTGTTTGATAGCCCCGAAGTAGGTCGATCCACATCTCAAGTACATGCGACAATCTCAGGTCTAAGGACAAAACGTACACGATGTGTAGAGAGAGAGCTGCAACAAATTGCCAGTCTCAAGTTGGGTCAGTCCAACCCCATGTTCATAACATGTGCCCACATCATTAGTTTGACATCTCCATGTCTATGACTTGCGAAACATAGTCATCAACCAATCGATGTGCTAGTCTAATATTCACGTGTGTCCTCACATGAACTCCGACTAGGGACAACTCCTAAATAACCATACAAGTAAAGAGTTTCACAAACAATTCACATACTTGACAATCAATACAAGTTGCGTGATATGGATATTCAAGGAACATTATAATAACTCATGGATACATAAGAAATATAATCATCTCTATGATTGCCTCTAGGGCATATTTCCTTCAGGCGAACGACGAAGTCGACGACGGCGAATCTCCTAGTACCGGCAGCTCCTCCTAGGGCGGCTTCAATCGATGGCACCTCTCCTCTGCAGCGGCAAACTCCGGTAAAATTTCGGCCACCTGGTGAGCGCCTTGCTCCGGGAGTCAGTGTGTGTGATCAGTGAGAGGTGGGGAGTGATATGGTGTGAATGGTTTGAGCTGGGAGGGCCTCTATTTATAGTGGCTGAAGGGGACCGACGGGCACGGGTGGAGCTCGTCGTGGTCGTCGGCACAGCATGCTAATGGCATGGGAGACGATAGGGGGCGGTGTTGTGCTCCCTGGCGAAGCTCAACGGCATGGTCACATGTCATGGGGCGGTGCTGAACGGTCGGAACGTCGTGGCGCTCTGAGCGGGTCCGACGGCAAGTTTAATGGCGCACAACATGCATGGTCCGCGCGGCGGCAAACGAGGTTGTCTGGTGGGGTGTTGGGGTGCTGGCGATCCCGTATGCAAATGGAGAGGGTGGCGAGCGGTCTGTGTGCTGGTGTCGCGTGCGGCACTCTGGAGCGTTATCGGCTCGCACGCAGAGAGACTGGGCATGAGCTTGGCGTGTGGTCCAGTGGCTGGCTACGCTCGAGGCTTGTAACATCCCAAAAATACTAAACTTAGATCATCAAACACTAATCATCAAGATTAGGGTTAACAAAAACTTTTCTAAATAAAATCATGAGTGCATGCATATGTGTATGCATGGATTTTTAATTTCTTTAAAACCACCTTGTTTGTGTGATCCATTTCTTGTAAAATGTTTCTTAGGTGAAATAAACATCACCTAAAACATTTCCCACACTTTTCCTAAAGACAAGTAAATCAAAACAAATATATTAAGTGAATGGTCACTTTGACCAATTTAACTCCCATGCCTACTTTGGCTATCCCAAACTTACAAAACTCAACAGAAACTTTTCTGGATCTTTGCACCCCTTGATTGTACTCATAACAAAGTATCAAGGCCCACTTTGTGATCATCCAGAAACTTTCAAATGCATAGTTTAAATGACAATTCAAAATTGAATCTTCTTCATATGTGAAGATCCCACTTTTTCAAAACCCACTCAAACAAGCTCAACTTTCAAAACCCAAGCATCTGCAGACTCACCAGCACCAATCTAGCAAACCCACCAAAAATCATTTCAAAATTCAAAACTTGATTTCATGCGGCCATTTCATCAAACAGGTTGCAGACACAAATTAAACAAAACATCAAACACTATAGTGTGCAGTGATTCTTGCCTAACTTGTTCCCTAGTTAGCTCACACACAGCTCAGTAGATCATCTAGAAAGATTAGCCCAACACTAGCACCCCTGTGAGCTTGCCATTGCCATTAATGGTGAATAGCCGAGAACACCCATGTCACCCCATTGTGGACAGGAAGCTAGAGGAAGAACTAGCCGTGCCAACCTTGTCTAGGAGGCAGCCCACCGTCCACCGCCACTCACTGTCCCAGCCGCAAGCGTTGCCAAGCCCTGGACCACGCGTACAAGCCGCGCCCAGACCATGTCGAGCGTGCGCCAGAGCGCCACCCTCGACCATCACCCACAGACCGCGCACCGCCAGAGCGCCACCCTCGACCATCACCCACAGACCGCGCGCCGCCCTCGCCGCGTGCACACACGATCGCCATAAACCCAAGAGACCGCCAGACATCCCCGTTTGCCGCCCCGTGCCGTACAGCCACTGCCCGCCATCGAAGACGCCGCCTCTGCCGCGCAGAGCACCGCCCGTTCCAGACCAAACCACACCGCCCCATGCCTCGCAACCATGTCGTTGAGCATCGCCAGGATACACAGCACCGTCCCCTACCCTTGCCCATGACATTAGCCGCCTATAACATCGCCCCCAACGAGCTCACCGTGCGCCCCGACGGTCCCCTCGATCGACTATAAATAGAGGCCACCCCCGCACGAATTCTTCACACCATCTCACTCCCCTCTCCTCATCGATCGTGCTACACCATTCTCAAAGCAAGGCGAGCACCACCTCGCCGGAATTTCACTGGAGCCTGCCGCTGCCGGAGAAGAAAGGAGCCAGTGATTGGAGCCACCCCAGGAGCTGCCGCGACCACCCCTGAGTTCGCCGTCGTCGACTTCGTCGTTCGCCCGCCTCGCCGACCCTCGCCAGTACCCCGGTGAGCCCCCAGCGACCCTCACTGGCCGCGCTAGGTTTCGTTCTCGCCGGAGTTGTCTCGCGTTGACGATGACTCCCAGCCGTTAGATTAGAACTAGATCGAACGACCCACGTTGCTCCATACCGCTTCGCCTAGCCCCGTGTCACTGACGAGTGGGGACACCCACTTAAGCAGCCCGCGGGAGCACTGCGCTTAGCAGGCCGGCCCGTTAACTTTTCCCGCGCAGCCCAGTTATTCAAATTAAATCTTTTTCTATTTCAATTCAAACACACTTCTGTACACAACTTCAAAAATCAACCCAGATCGATTCAGTGCACCAATTTGAATGAAACCAATTTTGTTGGAAAGGTCTATGAATGCTGAATCCAAGCCCGTTGGATTCAAGTCATTTGGATCTATAGATCACCCATGGTAAAAATAACAAGGCAGAAGCTTCTCTGCATTCAAACATTTTTGCAAATTTAAACCATAATAGCTTTTGAGTTGATTCCAACTCTCAAAAATCACATTTAACCATACCTTTCAGAATATATAAAAATATATAGGGTTACTTGCAGAAATAATGTTCAAGTAATAAAAGAATGCCTCATAAGCATTTCTAGCCACTTTAATTAATTAAAATAAAAGGGTAAAACCTTATTAAATTGTGACACCACTTTAAATCACATTCCCATGGACTACAATATGTGGTGATGACATTTGTCAACATGATCCCATGTTTAGTTTGGAGAATATTAAATCTTAAGTAGTTTTTCAATGAGTAGAAATTACTTTTCTAAAAATAAAAAGAAATTAAACCAAGCCTTAACCTTGTAATATTAGGGATGATGCTAGATCATCTATAGGACCCTTGTGTGTGATGATTGCAAGTAGTTAAGTATTTTTTGGTGATTGTGTACCTCGTATTTATTCGTAGACGCTAGTACCGACCAAGGATACGAGGAGGAAGGAGGATACTAAGAAGAAGAAGCCGAGGAGAACTTCAACCACTGCTCTGCACAAGGCAAGCTTATATTGACACTGATGCAAGCTATTAACCTTGCAAGCTAACACTTGCAATTTAGCAAGCTTATACTGATATTGATGCAAGCTAACACTTGCAAGATACCTTCCTGATGCCACAAACCCATACTTGTGCTATGACTACTATATGCCTTAAGCATAAGTGATCATACCCACTTGATAAGCCAATCCTAGTTTTATGTGCAAGCTTCTTACTTTATTTCTTTATCAAAGCTTACTTAGAGTTTACTTAAGTGACTGGTAGATTTTTGGAAAGTGCTGAAGGTTGCATAAAGAGCATAAAATTTGGCCTAAGTTAGAAACCTTGATCTCAGCCTAAGACATAAGGTTATACTTAGTTGAAACTCCACTAGTTTACCACCCCTCCTTAGTACTACCCCCACTTGTAGATGCTAGTGCTAAGCATAAAACTTGATCAACCTTAGATGGGAATACTTGGTGGAAAATTGGTTATGAAAACCTTGGAATGATGGATCATTCTATTGAAATGTTTTGGACATGTGTTTCCAAACACTTGATGATTTTGGTGATGAAAATGTTGAGGCATGAGCCTTAGCCCTTTATAAAACTGATGGTTGTCTGGATGCGATATCATTCCAATTTTATCGTACAACCACAATACCCGAAGATTGGGTAGGGCTTGACTGGAAACTTATATTCCGTAGTATTAGTTCCCTCACGGCCAAGGTCTGAGCTGAGGCTACCTTGTGAAGATTGTCCACCTGTGCAGTACCCAAGATGACAGTTGGTCATGGTTGGGAGGCCAAACTCACAGGAGAGGTGCTTATACTAGGGCGTGTAATCGAAAGGTTAGGATTGATTATCCGCATATTGAGTATGGTGAATTCAGGATTTGTTCCTGACGGATGTATCAAATGTTGTGGTGAAAGTGTACAATCTCTGCAGAGTGTCAAACTATTCGAATAGCCGCGTCCGTGGTTATGGACAGTTGGAGTGGCCATACTGTTCCCCCGTCAGACTTTTCAAAATGACTTGTGAAATGAATTAAGACTTTGACTTGAACACAACAGAGTTGTGACCTGAAGTAAAAGATCCCACTTAGGAGTTATAAAATTGTGACTAGCTTTGGAACTGAGTAGAGATAAATTTTGCAAAACAACCTTAGAGCCTAGTGTCCCATTATCCAAAAACCCCTTACCTGTTAGTATTAGTTTGCGAGTACTTAAAGAGTACTCATGGCTTGTCCCTGGCTATTCCCATGGCCAGACTATGAATAGGAGTACCTAGAAGATGGACCCCAGGAAGGTTACGACAACTAGGATCATCTCCCATCGTCAGCATTGCCTGTGACCCTGAAGATGGAGCTTAGCCTATGCTACCGTTATTATTACGTATTCCGCTGCTTGATGTTGTATTATGAACTGGATCATGAGATCCCTATTTGTGTAAGAACTTATGTATAGTTGTAATGGATGATGTACTATGGTATCCAATTCTGTTATGTCTCGCAAAAAATGGTAATCCTGGGATTGCGATGTATGGCATAACAGGCATCTAGGATTGGAAAATCCGGGTGTTGACAAGTTGGTATTAGAGCCATCCTGACCATAGGAGACCCTAGTTAGACTGGACGTTTGAACCAAAAACTTAGTTTCAAAATCAAAGCAAAACAAATATTTACAAAAACTTATTCTCATTCTTATCTCTTTGATTCTTTCATAAAAATTCATGTTCCTCAAAAATTCTTGCAAAATACATAAAATTTTGACACACTTGATCACTCTGCTAATTTACTCATCCTCTATTTTTATAGATGGACGTGAAGTACAACAAGTTTTATTAGTTGGGGAATGGAGGAGACCTTATCTTTGAGAGGGATCTGGATCAGCTTTCGGAACTTCTGGAGCGTCCGCACCCCGAGTTCTTCGGAGCTCAACTCAATGATCAAGGAGGAGAAGATCTGCAGTGGCTAATTGTTGCAAGTCTCAGAGGAAAGATTGAACCTCCCACTACGGAAGGAATTCAGTTTACCTTAAGAGAGAACAACTGGCTCGATGGACTTGCCAGAGCAATGCAGGAATCTCTCTCCCGTCTGTGTGGGCAGAGCATCAATCAGATCAAGGGAACCCGCTTTGAGTTTTTCCCAAGACGTGATGCAAATGGACAACCACTGGAAGCCCCATACCACCCCGAGCTGAAGACTCAATTGGACCACCTTAGCTTCATGATGTATGATCGTCAGTAGGAGTTGGACAACTGCCGTGACTATTGCAACCACAAGTCTGCCATCATCCAAACGAAGGATCAGACCATAGCCATGCTAGCAAAGGATCTCAAGTCTCGTTGCCGTCAGCTCGACAAAAAGGAGCGCATTATTGCCCGTCTTCGCCAGCGCATCTCATCTCTGGAGGAGACCATCCACGAGAGAGACATGCAGTTGGAGGAAAGGGAGAATGCAGGAGAGGACCTTCGTGGAGACCCTTACTCTTATCTCAACGATGACGATGATTTTCTGGAGGATCAGGCCATGGACTTCTTCACCGATGAGGATGATTTCACCTTCATCGATGATGATGAAGCTGATGAAGCCACAGACTCCGAGGAGTAGTAGCACTGAGCACTAGCGTAGTGAGTAGAAGTCGGTCCCACTGTATCGTAGATTTCAGAATGGTTCTTAAAACCATCTGTTTTTCTTTGTTGTGGTGTGTGTTGTACTGTGTGCTATGAATGAATGAAAAATCAAGTTGCTAGAAAAATCTGAGTCAAACCTTTAAAAACTTTTCAAAGACCCCAAAACCTTAGAAATTTCCCTCTTTTCTCATGATCTACCTCAATCTTCAGATGCCACGTGGAGGAAGTGGTTCAGCCCCGGATCCGATGTTGCAGATTCTGCAAATGTTGACTTCTGACCGCGAAGCTGAAAGAGCGGAACGTCAAGCCAACCTAGCCACTCTGCAACAGATAGCCCAGCTAGCCCACAACAACCAAGGCCACGGAAATCAGGACAACCATGGATCTAAGCTCAAGAATTTCCAGAATACTAACCCACCTATTTTCACCAAGTCAGAAGAACCCCTAGACGCTGATGATTGGCTGCAAACCATGGAAAATAACTTAGAAGTAGCAGGAGTGGAAGCCAACGAGAAAGTTTTGTTTGCCACCCATTATCTATCCGGAGATGCTAGGGCATGGTGGAACAGTGTTCGTGCAATGACCGGAGGCCAGATGATGACCTGGGAGGAATTCAAGGTCAAGTTTAGCAGAACCCATGTGCCACCGGGTTTGATCAAGAGAATGAGAGACGAGTTCAGAGAGCTAAAGCAAGGAAGGATGACTGTAGTGGAATACCGTGACAAATTTTTGTCATTAGCTAGGTATGCCCCAGACGAGATAGACACCGAAGCCAAGAAGAAAGAAAGATTCCTTAATGGTCTACATGACGAGATGCAGACGGTGTTAGTCAATATCCCCTTTGCTGATATTGAAGCCCTTGTCGACTCTGCTATCCAGATGGAAGGAAAGATCAACCAAGCCAATGAGAACCGCAAGCGTCGCATGATGCATCAACCCGGAAACCATCAGACCCCAAAGTATCGCCCCAACCCATCTCCAGGATTTGCCCCAAGAACCAATAGACCCCCTATGACCCGTCCAACCTACCCCAACAATGGAAACCCTAGACCCGGAGGAAATCACAACAACCCCGGCAACTCTAGCAATTTCACCTGTGCCCCACCCAAGTTCAACACCAACAATGCTACCGCTAACCCCAACACTGCCCCGAGGACTGGAAGCAATTCTGTACCTGTCGCAGCCAAGGACAAGTCACAAGTGACCTGTTATGACTGTGGAAATAAAGGCCACTATTCCAACGAGTGCCCCAACAAGAAGAATGCTACAGCCCCTAATGCCAATGCCCCAGCTCAGCAACAACGTCGTGTTCAGCCAGGAAGGAGATTTGCCCTAGGAAATTCACTCAACCGCAATGGCCGTCTTTTTCTCATGCATGCTGAAGAAGCTCAGGAAGCGCCAGACGTCGTGCTGGGTATGTTTTCTGTTAATTCAGTACTTGCAAGAGTGTTGTTTGATTCTGGTGCATCACATTCATTTGTCACCGAAGAATTTGCCTGCACTAGTAAAATTCAACCAACCAAACTGAAGCATGTTATGATTGTGCAAATCCCCGGATCAACCACCAAGGCTAGGCAAATTTGCAAAGCCGTCCCTATCCGAATCCATGGCATAGATTTTTATGCTAATCTGATAGTACTCCAAACCAAAGGTTTGGAAGTAGTACTAGGAATGGATTGGATGTCCAAACATAAAGGATTGATTGACTGTGCCAAGAAAGCCATCACCATGACCAGTACCACCGGAATATCAGTCGAGCATATATCTAAAACCTTACCTCGCCAATTCAAGCGTAACAAGAGTATAGCCCAACCTACCATTGACCAAGTCCGGATAGTCTGTGAATACCCCGATGTATTTCCAGATGTTTTGCCCGGTATGCCCCCAGATCGGGATATCGAGTTTATCATGGAACTAATCCCCGGAACAGGACCCATAGCCCAGAGACCCTATAGTATGAACCCATCGGAGTTAGAAGAACTGAAGAAGCAACTGGATTCCATGTTGGAAATCGGATTGATTCAACCAAGTGCGTCACCATGGAGATCACCCGTCTTGTTTGTGGATAAGAAAGATGGAGGTAACCGTTTGTGTACGGATTATCGGAAGTTGAATGATGTCACCATCAAGAACAAGTACCCCTTGCCCAAGATAGAGGATTTGTTTGATCAGTTGACCGGTGCCCAAGTGTTTTCTACGATTGATCTTAGAACTGGCTATCATCAACTCAAAATTCGTGCAGAGGATATTCCAAAGACTGCCTTTACCACCAGATATGGATTGTACGAGTATACAGTCATGTCTTTTGGATTAACCAATGCCCCCGCTTATTTCATGAACCTCATGAATAAGATTTTTATGGACTTCCTGGATAAGTTTGTCGTTGTTTTCATCGATGACATTCTGATTTATTCCAAATCAGAAGAAGAACATGAGCTACACCTAAGGACCATTCTTGGAACCCTTAGAGAGCATCAGTTGTATGCAAAGTTTTGCAAATGTGAATTCTGGTTACAGGAGGTAGGATTCCTCGGTCACATTGTATCAGCCGGAGGAATTGCTGTTGACCCTGCCAAAGTGAAAGATGTAGAAGATTGGCAAGCCCCGACCACTCAAACCCAAGTTCATGCATTTCTCGGATTGGCGGGATATTACCGCAAATTCGTAGAAGGATTCTCGAGTATCGCCCGACCCATGACCCAATTGCTAAAGAAGGACAAGAAGTTTGAATGGACAGACAAATGTGAAGCGAGCTTTTAAGAACTCAAGATGAGATTGATTTCAGCCCCAATCTTGATCATGCCGGATATCACGAAGCCCTTCGATGTGTATTATGACGCATCCAAGATTGGTCTCGGATGTGTGCTAATGCAAGAAGGCAAAGTTATATCTTATCTATCTCGACAATTGAAGCAACATGAGCAAAACTACCCAACCCATGACCTCGAACTCGCAGCCGTAGTTCTAGCCCTGAAGACATGGAGACATTACCTGATGGGAAATCGTTGTGAGATTTATTCGGATCACAAGAGCCTAAAGTATATATTTAGTCAGAAAGAGTTGAATATGAGGCAGAGAAGATGGATCGAGCTAATCAAGGATTACGATCTGGACATTCACTATCACCCTGGTAAAGCCAATGTGGTAGCAGATGCCCTTAGCAGATTGCCGTGCCGCTTGAACTCCATGATTTTGAAGGAGCAACCAAGTCTGCACAAGGAGATGGAAGATTTTCGAATAGAATTAGTAAGTGAAGGATTTTTGGCTAGCATAGAACTTCAGCCCACTTTGATCGGTCAGATTAAAGAAGCGCAGAAGGGAAATGCTAGTATCGACGGAATCAAGCGTCGTATCGGTACAGGCAAAGTACCCGGATTCACCGAGGACAAAGAAGGAGTTCTGTGGTACAGAGGACGCCTTTGTGTACCAGCAGATTCGGAGTTGAAAGAAGTTATATTGAAGGAGGCTCATGATACTCTTTATTCTATCCATCCCGGAGGAACTAAGATGTATCAAGATTTGAAGGAGCAATTTTGGTGGCATAAGATGAAGAGAGAAATCGGAAGCTATATCGCCAAGTGTGATATATGTCAGCGAGTCAAGGCAGGACATCAAAGACCCGCTGGATTGTTGCAACCTTTGCAAATTCTGGAATGGAAATGGGATTCTGTAGGAATGGACTTTATCACTGGACTACCTACTTCTAGTAGGGGAAATGACTCTATCTGGGTCATAGTGGACAGATTGTCCAAAGTCGCCCATTTCTTGCCCGTCAAAACCACCTATCAGAGTTTGAAGCTAGCGGAGTTATACATCGCTAGAATAGTTAGTTTGCACGGAGTCCCCAAGAACATAGTATCGGATCGAGGAACTCAGTTTACCTCGAGATTCTGGAGGAAATTCCAAGAATGTTTAGGAACCCGCCTAGATTTCAGTACTGCGTATCACCCTCAGACCGATGGACAAACGGAGCGAGTAAACCAAATACTCGAAGATATGCTTAGAGCGTGTGTACTAGAATATGGATCCAAGTGGGAAGACTGTTTGCCGTTTGCAGAATTTTCCTACAACAATAGTTACCAAGCCAGTTTGCAAATGGCCCCATTTGAATTCATGTACAGAAGGAAGTGTCGCACCCCTTTGAACTGGTCGGAAGTAGGAGAGATTCAGATTTTCGGACCCGACATCCTACGAGAAGCAGAAGAAAAGGTTCACAAGATTCGTGAGCACCTCAAGACCGCCCAATCCCGACAGAAGAGTTATGCCGACAAGAGACGTCGAGACCTCGCCTTCAATATAGGAGATTTTGTTTATCTGAAAGTGTCGCCATTGAAGGGAATGCAGCGTTTCCAACTCAAAGGAAAGTTAGCCCCCAGATATATCGGACCTTTCAAACTTTTGAACCGTCGAGGAGAAGTATCGTATCAACTGGAATTACCTGAAGAGATGTCAGCTGTGCACAATGTGTTCCATATCTCGTTACTTCGCAAGTGTCTTGAAGTCCCCGAGAAGACCGAAGTGTTCAAGAATATCGATCACCGGACCATAGAGATCAACGATGACCTGACCTATCCCGAAGTACCCATCCGCATTTTGGAAGAAGCTTTTCGAACTACCTGAACCCGAAGCATCAAGTTTCTCAAGATTCAGTGGAGCAACCACACAGAAGAGGAAGCTACCTGGGAACGCGAAGATCACATCAGGATGGAGTTTCCCGATCTCTTCAAATCCTAGGTAATCTTTTCGTCCTTTTTCAAATATCGGGACGAGATTTTGTTTAAGGGGGAAGGTTTGTAACATCCCAAAAATACTAAACTTAGATCATCAAACAATAATCATCAAGATTAGGGTTAACAAAAACTTTTCTAAATAAAATCATGAATGCATGCATATGAGTATGCATGGATTTTTAATTTCTTTAAAACCACCTTGTTTGTGTGATCCATTGCTTGTAAAATGTTTCTTAGGTGAAATAAACATCATATTTTCCTAAAGACAAGTAAATCAAAACAAATATATTAAGTGAATGGTCACTTTGACCAATTTAACTCCCATGCCTACTTTGGCTATCCCAAACTTTCAAAACTCAACAGAAACGTTTTTGGATCTTTGCACCCCTTGATTGTACTCATAACAAAGTATCAAGGCCCACTTTGTGATCATCCAGAAACTTTCAAATGCATAGTTTAAATGACAATTCAAAATTGAATCTTCTTCATATGTGAAGATCCCACTTTTTCAAAACCCACTCAAACAAGCTCAACTTTCAAAACCCAAGCATCTGCAGACTCACCAGCACCAATCTAGCAAACCCACCAAAAATCATTTCAAAATTCAAAACTTGATTTCATGCGGCCATTTCATCAAACAGGTTGCAGACACAAATCAAACAAAACATCAAACACTATAGTGTGCAGTGATTCTTGCCTAACTTGTTCCCTAGTTAGCTCACACACAGCTCAGTAGATCATCTAGAAAGATTAGCCCAACACTAGCACCCCTGTGAGCTTGCCATTGCCATTAATGGTGAACAGCCGAGCACACCCATGTCACCCCATTGTGGACATGAAGCTAGAGGAAGAACTAGCTGTGCCAACCTTGTCTAGGAGGCAGCCCACCGTCCACCGCCACTCACTGTCCCAGCCGAAAGCGTTGCCAAGCCCTGGACCACGCGTACAAGCCGCGCCCAGACCATGCCGAGCGTGCGCCAGAGCGCCACCCTCGACCATCACCCACAGACCGCGCGCCGCCCTTGCCGCATGCACACACGATCGCCATAAACCCAAGAGACCGCCAGACATCCCCGTTTGCCGCCCCGTGCCGTACAGCCACTGCCCGCCATCGAAGACGCCGCCTCTGCCGCGCAGAGCACCGCCCATTCCAGACCAAACCACACCGCCCCATGCCTCGCAACCATGTCGTTGAGCATCGCCAGGAGACACAGCACCATCCCCTACCCTTGCCCATGCCATTAGCCGCCTGTAACATCACCCCCGACGAGCTCACCGTGCGCCCCGACGGTCCCCTCGCTCGACTATAAATAGAGGCCACCCCCGCACTAATTCTTCACACCATCTCACTCCCCTCTCCTCACTGATCGTGCCACACAATTCTCAGAGCAAGGCGAGGACCACCTCGCCGGAATTTCACTGGAGCCTGCCGCTGCTGGAGAAGAAAGGAGCCAGCGATTGGAGCCACCCCAGGAGCTGCCGCGACCACCCCTGAGTTCGCCGTTGTCGACTTCGTCGTTCGCCCGCCTCGCCGACCCTCGCCAGTACCCCGGTGAGCCCCCAGCGACCCTCACTGGCCGCGCTAGGTTTCGTTCTCGCCGGAGTTGTCTCGCATCGACGATGACTCCCAGCCGTTAGATTAGAACTAGATCGAACGACCCACATTGCCCCATACCGCTTCGCCCAGCCCCGTGTCACTGACGAGTGGGGACACCCACTTAAGCAGCCCGCGGGAGCACTGCGCTTAGCAGGCCGGCCCGTTAACTTTTCCCGCGCGGCCTAGTTATTCAAATTAAACCTTTTTCTATTTTAATTCAAACACACTTCTGTACACAACTTCAAAAATCAACCCAGATCGATTCATTGCACCAATTTGAATGAAACCAATTTTGTTGGAAAGGTCTGTGAATGCTGAATCCTAGCCCGTTGGATTCAAGTCATTTGGATCTATAGATCACCCATGGTAAAAATAACAAGGCAGAAGCTTTTCTGCATTCAAACATTTTTTCAAATTTAAACCATAATAGCTTTTGAGTTGATTCCAACTCTCAAAAATCACATTTAACCATACCTTTCAGAATATATAAAAATATATAGGTTTACTTGCAGAAATAATGTTCAAGTAATAAAAGAATGCCTCATAAGCATTTCTAGCCACTTTAATTAATTAAAATAAAAGGGTAAAACCTTATTAAATTGTGACACCACTTTAAATCACATTCCCATGGACTACAATATGTGGTGATGACATTTGTCAACATGATCCCATGTTTAGTTTGGAGAATATTAAATCTTAAGTAGTTTTTCAATGAGTAGAAATTACTTTTCTAAAAATAAAAAGAAATTAAACCAAGCCTTAACCTTGTAATATTAGGGATGATGCTAGATCATCTACAGGACCCTTGTGTGTGATGATTGCAAGTAGTTAAGTATTGTTTGGTGATTGTGTACCTCGTATTTATTCGTAGATGCTAGTACCGACCAAGGATACGAGGAGGAAGGAGGATACTACGAAGAAGAATCCGAGGAGAACTTCAACCACTGCTCTACACACGGCAAGCTTATATTGACACTGATGCAAGCTATTAACCTTGCAAGCTAACACTTGCAATTTAGCAAGCTTATACTGATATTGATGCAAGATAACACTTGCAAGATACCTTCCTGATGCCACAAACCCATACTTGTGCTATGACTACTATATGCCTTAAGCATAAGTGATCATACCCACTTGATAAACCAATCCTAGTTTTATGTGCAAGCTTCTTACTTTATTTCTTTATCAAAGCTTACTTAGAGTTTACTTAAGTGACTGGTAGATTTTTGGAAAGTGCTGAAGGTTGCATAAAGAGCATAAAATTTGGCCTAAGTTAGAAACCTTGATCTCAGCCTAAGACATAAGGTTATACTTAGTTGAAACTCCACTAGTTTACCACCCCTCCTTAGTACTACCCCCCCTTGTAGATGCTAGTGCTAAGCATAAAACTTGATCAACCTTAGATGGGAATACTTGGTGGGAAATTGGTTATGAAAACCTTGGAATGATGGATTATTCTATTGAAATGTTTTGGACATGTGTTTCCAAACACTTGATGATTTTGGTGATGAAAATGTTGAGGCATGAGCCTTAGCCCTTTATAAAACTGATGGTTGTCTGGATGCGATACCATTCCAATTTTATCGTACAACCACAATACCCGAAGATTGGGTAGGGCTTGACTGGAAACTTATATTCCGTAGTATTAGTTCCCTCACGGCCAAGGTCTGAGCTGAGGCTACCTTGTGAAGATTGTCCACCTGTGTAGTACCCAAGATGACAGTTGGTCATGGTTGGGAGGCCAAACTCACAGGAGAGGTGCTTATACTAGGGCATGTAATCGAAAGGTTAGGGTTGATTATCCGCATACTGAGTATGGTGAATTCAGGATTTGTTCCTGACGGATGTATCAAATGTTGTGGTGAAAGTGTACAATCTCTGCAGAGTGTCAAACTATTCGAATAGCCACGTCCGCGGTTATGGACAGTTGGAGTGGCCATACTGTTCCCCCGTCAGACTTTTCAAAATGACTTGTGAAATGAATTAAGAATTTGACTTGAACACAACAGAGTTGTGACCTGAAGTAAAAGATCCCACTTAGGAGTTATAAAATTGTGACTAGCTTTGGAACTGAGTAGAGATAAACCTGGCTTTTTGCAAAACAACCTTAGAGCGTAGTGTCCCATTATCCAAAAACCCCTTACCTGTTAGTATTAGTTTGCGAGTACTTAAAGAGTACTCATGGCTTGTCCCTGGCTATTCCCATGGCTAGACTATGAATAGGAGTACCTGGAAGATGGACCCCAGGAAGGTTACGACAACTAGGATCATCTCCCATCGTCAGCATTGCCTGTGACCCTGAAGATGGAGCTTCGCCTATGCTACCGTTATTATTACGTATTCCGCTGCTTGATGTTGTATTATGAACTGGATCATGAGATCCCTATTTGTGTAAGAACTTATGTATCGTTGTAATGGATGATGTACTATGGTATCCAATTCTGTTATGTCTCGCAAAAAATGGTAATCCTGGGATTGCGATGTATGGCATAACAGGCATCTAGGATTGGAAAATCCGGGTGTTGACAGGGCTTGGATAGGGGTGGCGGTGGAGGGTGTTGCGTGTCCCAGACAAGGTTGGCAAGGCTAGTGCTTCCTCTAGCTCGCTGGCGACATGGGGGCGGCAATGGTGCTCTCGGTATGGTCACCATTGATGGCTATGCTTGCTCATGGTGGCGCTAAGGATTGCTAAAGAGGCTAGATGATCTACTAAGAGCTTGCTGCAACCAGAGAGGGAACAAGGTTGGCCAAAATCACTGCTACAAATAGTGTTTGATGTTTTGTTGTTTGCTGATCACAAGGTGTTTGATGAAATGGTCGAAAGAAATTCAAATTTGAATTTTGGATTCAAACTTGGTGGGTTTGCTAGTTACATACTAGGGAGTATCTGGTTAGTTGGATTGGTCAAGGGCACTTGTTTGGTTGGGTTTTGAAAAGGTGTCATCTTCACATATGATAAAGATTCAATTTTTAATTTTCATTTGAATGGGGTTTCCATATATTTCTGCAAGTTTTAAAGGTGGGCTTTGATTCACTTTTACTTGGTCTTGCAAGGGGTGAAAAGGATTGGAAAAGTTTCTGTTTGAAATCTTGTACTAGAAACACTCAAAGTGGCCTAGTGAGCAAGATTGGCAAAAATTACCATTTGCCTTATTTGATTTGTTTTTGATTTTGTCTTGATTTGTTTCTGCTTGGAAATGTTTTAGATGATTTTTTTTCATCTTTAACATTCCTTGCTATTTAGGTTAATCACACAAGTCCAAACATGCATTCATACAATCATCACATACACATGTATTCATAACGGTTTTGATTTAATAAAAAAAATTAACCCTAAATTTAGTGATTAGAGTTAAGTAACCATGATCAATATTTTTGGGATGTTACATCGTCACACTACAAAGGCGCACCTTCCTGGCCAAGATGGTATTGAGACCCACTTAGGCCAAAAGCCTAAGCTTGGGGGAGGTATACCGACATCACACTCATCTATATATCATGTTTTGTCAGTACTTTGTATATCCATGTTTCGCTTTCTTTTTAGTTTTTTCTTTTGCTTTACGAAAACACAAAAAGACCAAAAATATTTTCGTTGTTTCTCTTGGTTTGTTTCTTTGCTTTTCAGCTTTGGTTTGCCTTAAGAAAAATCCAAAAATATTTTTCTTTGTTTGTTTTTGCTTTGTGTGCTTGCTTTAAAAATCGAAACCCAAAAATATTTGTTGTTCTTATTTGGTTTTGTGAAGTTCATTGCAGGGTTGAGCGGTTCTCAGTGGATTTTTGGTTTTATGTTATTATTCAAGCCACACAAGTGAAGGGCAATAATGAAGATTATTGACAACTTGAGGTGTGGTAAGAGGCTGGTAATGAACTCTATTTGTTTTCATTTTTGTACATATACTCACCATTGTGGGCATGCTTAGTCTGTTCATGTAAGGTGTATGTTATCTATGGATGCTTTGTAGTTCTTCCTCTCTTATGATTAGCTCCATCTTGCTAATAGTTTGTAGCATGTCATATGAATGTTTGCTTGCATTGTTCTATTCATAACTTGGTATGATATTGTTGTATCCTTCTCTGAATGTTTTATTTGAATCGACTTGGCACATTCTCATGCATGCATATGACTGAACCAAAGTCAGTTAAGCCTCGATGATTTATTTTGCCTCAAAGTTCTTGTATCACTTTATGCCATAATTAATTTTGTTTTGTTGCAAGCATGATTATGACAGTTATTTCTCTCTCATTTGTCGCTCCCTCTCTATTCTAGCCTTCACTTGCACTGAGTATGAGCTATACTCGTGCTTCCAACTCCCCAAAACCAATATTGTCAAAAGTGTCCACCATGCCTACCTACTAGCATCATTTGCTATTCTGTGCATATTCATTATGCCTCGTTTTCTTCCAAATAAAATGTTTGCCTGTTATGAGAAAGTTAGTTAGTAAAGCTCTCATGAACTTGATGACACACTTTATTTTCTTGCACTTAATAAACCTGAACCATTGTGATTGTCCATGAAAGTTATATGATTGCAAATTATAGGCTAGGAGTTAGCAGAACCATGCTGTCACGGGGAACGCTTTCAACACCTGTAAATATATACCCAGTTGATATCATGCTCTTTTGTTTATGGATGTCGTCAGTGTGAAATAAAAGGGGACCTTGTAAGTCCATGGAGTTATGTATATGTGTTAGAGAAACGCCTAGGCCGCTAGCCTAAGCCATGCCTAATCATGGTGGAAACTTACAGCATAACCATAGTGAGCAATCTATGAAGCATTCTTCTTATAAAAAAATAGAGAGACGTATGAAAATAGGAAAGAGATAAAAAAGCACCATTTTCCCATGGTAAATAAGAAGATTGCTGAGATGCTCATTGTCTCCTTGCCTTGTCATTTTGATATGGGATAGCTCCTGTATCATGTGCAAGGGGTACCCCGTTGGCGGTTCTCTATGATACACATGTATTTACTATGACAAGAACTTACCGGTAAGTAAAGTTGAGTAGCATGAGGAGCGGCCCTCGTACTCAAGGGACATGAGATCTCCAGTTTATGGTATGTCAAGCATATAACTCATATTGGACCTCACTTTCAACTTAACCATCTAAATATGCCTATGATAGGGGCAATGAGAGCTCAAATCTAATGAGTACTATACTTTCAGCATTTGGAAGCCTTTCAAACTCTTCAAAATCTTTTCACTTCATTGTTGAGTCACCATTTATTCTATGAGAACCTTCTTGAGAGCATAGTTGTCATTCTTAGTGTAATGTGCTTGTCTCAAAACTTGGTTAATTATGTCATAACTTTGATGCATGTATCTTTGATATCTTTACTTCTAGTATTCACTTGAACTTTAGAGGTGCCTTGGCATGTATGTTGTGCTCTACAAACAAAGGAAAGCGAGATACCACTCTATCATACCTTTTTATGAGCATTTCAATGTTGCTTATGTTTATGTTTCATGCTACTTATTATTATTGAGTTGGAATCTCTTCATAGCTTGCAATGACTATTGAGTAGAATTAGTTGCATACTCCTTATTATGAATTGTCTAAGTACTGATCATATGTTGAGAATATATACATCATATGAAGCAAATGTGTTCGTGAAAGTTCTTTTATCACACTTAGTTTTCAACTAAATTTCTTGAGGACAAGCAATAAGCTAAGCTTGGGGGAGTTGATAAGTCTAAAACGTATCTACTTTCCCGAACACTTTTGTTATTGTTTCTCCTCTAAACTTGTGTGATTTGGATACAACTAACACGGACTGGCGTTGTTTTCAGCAAAATTGCTTTGGTGTCTAGTTTTTGTGAAGAAAATCAATTTTCAGGAAAAATCCCGAAAAATATGCCAAATCCTATTTTAACAGAAGACTCCACGGAGCCAGAAAACGAGACAGATGAGGGCCACGAGGGGCCCACACCCCCTGGCCACGCGGGCTGGGCCTGGCCGCGCCTGGAGGAGGTGTGGCCACCTCAGGCATCCCCCTCAACCTCCCTCTTCGCCTACTTAAAGCCTTCTGACCTAAAAAACTCAGGGGGGTTCAACGTTTTTTCAAAAAGAGTTCCGCTGCGCCGCCACCACTAGAAACCGCGATTCGGAATCAGAAACTCCGTTTTGGCACCCTGTCGGGACGAGGAATTGGAGGAGATCATTGCCATCATCATCATCATCATCACCGACGCCTCTCCATCAACCATCCATGTATCCTCCGTCCATGAGTGAGTAATCCCCTGCTGTAGGCTATGGGGATGGTAGGGATTGGATGAGATCTATCATGTAATTGAATAAGATTGTTAGGGCATGGTTCCTAGTATCTTTATTAGTGCTATTTGACTGTGTTGCAACTTGTTCTGCTTAATGCTTCTAACTAGAGCCCGAGTGCCATGATCTCAGATCTGAACTTATTATTGATTCATGATGATAGTATTGTTTGTGATCTTGTTTACAAGTTATGTACACATATCATTTTCTAGAACCAAAGGCCCCGAAGTGACACAAATTGGGACAGCCGGAGGGGATGGCTGTGATGTTAGGATCACATGTGTTCATGGAGTGTTAATTCTTTTCTCCGGTAATCTATTAAAAGGAGTACCTTAATTGCTAGTAGATTCCCTTGAGGCCCCGCTGCGACGGGATGGCTGGACAAAATATGTTGTGCAAGTTCTCATTGCGAGCATGTATGACTATATATGGAACACATGCCTATGATTTTTTAGTACTTGGATGCTTTATCTTATTTATCTGCAATTTCCCTAGATCTTGAAATTACATGAATAGTCTTGTCCATGCAACGCCCGTCCATCCATCGCTATGCCTACTGTACCATCCCAATTTCAGCAACCCTGAATTGTTGTCCAAAAGGCAAAAATCAGGGGGAACAAAAACTTTTTCTTGTTACTTGTGTCATGCTTTGTTTACTTGCTTGCTTATGTTCTTGCAACTGATTGTGTATCAGGTGCTACACTGCTTATCTCAACACTAGTTGACAAAAGCTATTTTACAAAAGAGATGTCTTGGCTCATCTTTCATATTCTCAAATGTTCTGGCATTCCAAAACCTGAGTCAAGATGACTTTGACAAAACAAAACTACTTTACTAGTTCTATTAACAAAACTATGGAGAACTAAAATATAATATCCTTATGTTTTCAAGACAGAACTCTTAACTACTCTTACCCCTAGGTTTTCCAAAACCTTTATTCAAAACCTCTTCATTCCAATCTTGGTAGAAATACCAATGAGGTACTTATCTTACTTCAAAACATAACCACTTCAAAATAGCCATCCCTACCTCAAACTAGTTGGATAAGTTTGATAAGATGAATTGCCTTGATCTGCTGATTGCATTGTTTACTTAGGAACTAGATTGAGCTAATATAGTAGCTCATCCATTAGGACCCAATATATGCTTGTGACCATCAATATCATATCAAGCATCCAAGTCTGGATCTATCCTAAGCCACTAAGGTGATCATCTCTCCTCCTAATCAGATCAATCCAGGGATAATCCCTTTGATAGTTTCCAACTTAGTGGAGACCCAATCTAAGCTTGGATCCTATCTACTTAGTAAACACTTCAACATCATATCCTTGATCATGAGTTTGGAACTTATCATCCTCTCAAAATCATCTACACTCACACTCTAGTCTAAAACCCTAAATCTGCCAAAATGGCTAAGTATGGAATTCTTATCTAGGTTCAACCTTTGGAGCTCTACCTTTTCCAACCTATATGCATCCTTTAGAACGTAATTGGACCATCTTGTAGTAAATCTTTAGTACTAACAAAGCCCACTCTTGCCCTTGACTAAGCCCTTCTAATTCCCACTCATCCCTGATGGTTTTGTAGTCAAGATAATAATCTTCTCTGCAAATCTTATCCTCTTGCCTAGTTCGGCAGAAGCTCACTTCTATATGCCACCTCCCCTTGACCAAATATTTGCATGGTTATGATATACTAAACATGTCCTATCAACCCCCAGTTCCCTTGTTCCCATTGAAGCCTTGTGCTTCTTAAACCCACATGGTTTAGGAGGCTACCCGATATATCTGCTATGGCAGCCTTGTTTTCAACAAAGTTTACCATCTCCTCTACATCACCTCATATGCAACCAAGCACAAATCTTGCTTCCTTGATAATCTATATAACCTGGTATAGCTATCCATCTATCCCATGTGCCAAGGTGAGCTATGATCTCACAAATACAACCATGTTTTGGTGGCATGAAATTAATAAAACCCTATATTCTCCAAGGATCTAGTTTCTTCCCATTTCCCCAAAATCCTTCAAAACCCAAGTGGAAAATGATGTATGAATCAATTTTACATCATCTACTTAGATATATAAATTTTCCAAATAATTTCCATAATTATTTGGAACCAAAAACCATTTAAATTCATTATCTTGCAAAATTCTCAAAACCTTTGTCTATAAATGCAAGTTTGTTTTTCTCCAAATCACTTTGCCAAGTCAATGCACAATTGAGTTCTATACATCATACCCTATCTTCCCATCTCAAAAATAAATATTTTTGAGATTCTTTATTATTTATTTTTGCCCTTTTTCTTAAATAGTAGAAACAATAAATAATTAATTAAAAATACTTTTCCATCTCAATAAATTCCAATAAAATTCTCCAACGTGTAATATGGTATTTAGGACCATACCACATCAAAAACCTATCTTGTAAAATGTAAAATTGTCAGTTGAGCTTTTAGAAACTACTTCTGTACTTTTTGAATAAATGATTTTAGTGAACTAAAAATCCTCTGAAAAAATCCCCAATAATTCATGGAGGTTTCTCTTGACCATATCTCCAAACCAGTACCTTTGGCTCATCTTGTGTAATTGAAAAATATAGAGTTGATTCACAAACCCTTAATTTGACAATATATGGAATCATCTCCAAACTTGATACAAACCATTGTCAAACTTGCCAAGCACTTCCCCACAGCACCATCCATCACCTCTGGTCAAAATGCACTGTAGCAAGGGTACTGTATCTCCACTCCCACACCCTTGTCCTTTGTGTTTGGAGGAGGAGAGAACAAAGATCTTGCATATCTTGTTTATTCAAATTTTCTACAGCAGCCACTACCCTGTCCCTCTCTGGTCGAGCTGATGGCCCCACACCTCCCAGCACCACCCCTCTTGCCCAATCCCTAGACACCTCTCTCTCTCTAAAGCTCTCTATGGAATATGTCCACCATGGAACCTTGTCCTTTGGTTCATAAGGCTAGAAGCCCTTGCAGCCCTCCTCTCTTCCCTCATTTCCCTCCCCTGGACTCCTGAGGGCTCCCCACGAGCTCCCCTGCTCCTTCTTGCTTGAGAGAGAGGGAGAAAGAAGGGTCGGTCATGCCAAATTTTTTAGCACAACTCCACCCCCTATCCTCCCCTACCTATGCATGCCCCTATCCTGATATCCCCTTGCTCCCCTACACCTTCTCATGCCCCTATCCTTGACATACAGCAACCCCAGGCGTCTCCACAAGGAGCTCCGGTGAGGATCCCCTCGGCCACCATCGCACGAGGTGGCTTCCGATGACGAACCTCCTCCTGCCGCCCATCTCCGAGCTCGGCTTCACGCGCATCATGCGTTCCCCCTCCTCCTCGACGCCCTCCCTCGCCTGATGAGCCTCCCCCCGACCCCCCTCTGCCTCCTGTTAGGGTTTCCAATTGGCAGAGCCAGCCCCGCGAGGAAGACGGCGGTGCGTCGTCGATCTCGTTGAGATCGAACGGCCACCCCTCCTCATACCCCTTCGCCCTCTGGGGCGTTGACCCATGGGCCCTGAGCCGGTAGCCCCCGCTTGTCTTCCGCGCGAGCGCAGGCGCCACAATGGGCCGGCCCGAGGCCGTTTTCCCCCACCCCCCCCTTTAAGTCCTGGCCTAGAGCCTCCCTAGTCCCCTTTTTTCATTTCCAATAGGTGTTATTCATCACAAATCTACATGTTTACTATAATCAAAATAAAAATGTAAAACCCCATGTTTTTCCAAGATCTAAATTCCAACATGTTCCCAAGTATTTTACCAAACATACAGAACAGGTGCTGCACCCAAATAATCTATAGTTTTTCTTCAATAAAAATAATACCAGAACCTATCTTATCCAGTAATTATTTATTTTTGGGAGTTAGGTAGACCCAGTTGGGGTGAAACCACTTTACCATGGTTGGTATTTGAGATACACAACCTCTGGACCTGGCCCCATGCCAAGGTGGACTTTGGTTTGCCAGTAACAAAAATAACCAATTAAGGCCTTTTCTGCCTTTAGAAAATTACTTAGGTCAAAATAAATAAGTTTTTGACCTAATTCAAAGTCCCAGTAAACCTTTATACCAATAAGTACAAAAACCGAGGATCCCAAGATTTATTGAGATTTTATGAATTATGGTGAATTAAACATTTTTGTGCATGGTTTCTTCACCAATAAATTCACCTATTGAGTAATGTAAATCCAAAAAGGGTGATTCCAATTTCTTCTGAAAGTTAATCTAAATACACAACCTGTGTCCTTGTAATCACATAAAAATCTTCTGTAGATTAAATATGATGAAAAAGACAAGTCCCATCCAGTACTGTCTTTGGGAATTTCTCAAGGGCATTCTGGTAATTGTTTTGAGGTGATTCCAACTCCTCTTGAATAAGACCATCAAATACTCTCTAATCACCCTAGGAGATAATTTTTGGAACCCCGGAACAACTCTGGTGAATTATTTCCTAAATCTAGAGTTTCATCCACTATAAGAATCACTATAAATCAATGGTATTTGATAAAATAGTGAAACCACCTTTGTTGGTTTCATTTTATCAATACCTATCTGATGATATAATTTTTACACAATGATATCCTACTGAATATGTCCTTGTTCCAAAACCCCTCTACTACCTAGTCTCTAGACTATAAAACCCCTATACATTTCCTTCAAATGCTCCCAAAACTTGTTTCCATCTTTTCAAACACATTATCCCAACCCTAATGATTCGTATCATGTATTACTTGTTTGTTTGTTGTATGGTTGATGCTTGTATTCATTCTATTGATTGTGGTGTTGTTTGTTTGCATGTATGCTCGATAACGACGATAGTTGCGTTTGTCTGCCACCGAGAAGGAAGCATCGAGATATTCTTATTATTATTGTATTCGGTATTCTGGTATTCTAAAGAAGCCACGGGACGTCTCGCTGGTCACAGGCAAGACACCTTCTTGCTCATACGCCTGGTCCTACTATTTTATCTATGCATGTTTTATCTACCCGTTTATGCAAAATGCATTGTTTTACTATATTATGTTATGTGGGGAATGTTTGGCTCCTCCAAACCATTACCCCTTAGTACCGTTAGGTACAACCCATTTTTTATGATACCTACCTGCCCTTAGTATGGTAGATGTTGTTTAACACAATAACCTCTTGTAAACCCCATTTTAGCCTAAGCAAAAGAGTAGGATGGGAAGACCCCAGAAAAAGGACTTACAAAAATGTTTTATGAGAAAACCTCGGTGAGGCTTGGCCTACCAAGTGGTTTGAAAAATAAGAAAGGTTTTGGTTTTACAAAATGGCCGGACGGGAGATAGAGGAAAAACGTTTACGAAAACATGCTCGGCTGTACAGTTCCTAATGCTTGAGCAATTAACCCGTGCAACCACATTACTCTGTAATGGGACGGGGCTGGGCTGGAAGTTTTTCTAATCTGGTATAGGTGCCTCACACTACTACAGGGGCAAACAATCCCCGAAGGGTGAGCCTTCTCTGACCAACGTCACATGCGTAGCATCGACCGGGAGAAAGAATGAAGGGTCTACGGGCCTCCACGTGATACTATGAGCCCCTCATTGAAAGCGCACACCAGATAAGGTGCAAAATGCGCTCCGGTTGGCTGGTTACTATATAGGGTGTCCCGGTGTTGAGAGGATTAACTTCATAGGGTAGGCACTTGTATCGGAGAGGGCATCCGGAAGGCCTTGACCGATTATTCGACCCATGATCGGTGTAGATCAGGGACGGGTAATCGGATGGTGTCTATATAGTGTACAACCTCTGCAGAGTGTAAATCTATTCGAATAGCCGAGTCCTCGGTCATGGACGGTTGTGATGGCTGCTGTATGGGGTGATGGTTTTGTTTTCAAAAAGGATTTCGGAAAAGAAATGGCTTGGAGATGATTTGACCATGAGATGGTCGGAAAAGGAGGATGGAGTTTGGTCATGGGATGACCGGAAGGAAAAACAAATGGGTGACCCAATCCTAGTGTTTTCTTAAAACTTAAAAAAAAGGTTTCCAAATGTTTTACATAAGTTTTTCAACAAAGATATAGAGACATGCTATATCTACAAGAGAAACTAGTTTATAAAAGAACCTCTCTTGGAGCCATCCTACCACAGCTATATTGCATATCTTTTAATATTGTCTTCTTAAGGCGGTTTGCGAGTACATTCAAAGTACTCACCGGCATTGTCCCTGGCTATTTACTTGGCCAGACTTTCAGATGATCGAGAGAAATGGTGGAGATGCTGACATCTATGCGAACTAGGCCGTCTTCCCAGTCAGTCGCCTGTAGGTTAAGGCATGACATGGGCTCTACGTGTGAATACTTCCGCTATTGATGTTGTATCGCCATAATGGCATAAATGTAAGTACTTGTAATCATTAATTATGGATGCTATAATGATACTTGTCGGTTATGATCATGGCTCACTGATCATGGGAACGTGAATTGCAGGCATAACAGGTATTCTCGGACCGTAAATCCGGGGTGCCACACCTACCGCACTCATATCCTATTGTTTGCTACTATTGTTAGTACTTCCTTCATTTTACTTCTACTGTTACTTTGCTATTGCTACTACAAAAATGTTGCTACTGATAAGCTTCTATGAGCAAGACTATTTCTAGGTGCAGCTGAATTGACAACTCAGTTCTTAAGGCTTATAATTATTCTTTGGCTCCCCTTGTGTCGAATCAATAAATTGGGTTATACTACCCTCGAAGACTGTTGCGATCCCCTATACTTATGGGTCATCAACCCTGCCTACTGATGCCGCAGCTTTCTCATTGGTTTGACGAGCACTATGATGAGATGATGGTAAATTGTCTACATGACATGGTGTACAACGTGATTCCCCTCGACCATCCTCGGTGCACTGCCATCCTTCCCTTCATGCATAAAACATTCTGGGTGGTCATGTACGACTGGCTCGCCACCTTGGACCCGAGCAGGGTCTGGTGCCTAGCGAACATCTACACTTATCGAGTAATCAACCTTCCATCGATGGATACTTGTGGCATTGAGTGCAAGTCATTACCAATATATAACAGGTAGTGCTACTAACCAGCCAGGGTTCTCACGGTTACCTGTACTCTTTTCTATACACATGCATATTTCAAGATTTTTTCGGCGAATCCACAACTATGGAGAAAAGTACGAAAAGTCGTGGGATGGATGTCTTGACGTGCTGAAGATCTTAATCTGCAGAGTGCCCATAGAAGTCAGGGGTTACACAAACTACGAGCTCATCGCGTTGTTCGACAGTGAAATCGCCTACCTAGAAGGCGGTAGCGAAGTTTGGAGATGTCTGGACCATTCAGGTCATGGAAGGTGACAGTACAATGATGCCATTGAACCGGTGGCCTCATTTTTGCGGTCCCAGGTGAAGGATGCACCTACTGCTGGGATCCCACATTGGAAGGTAATTCTAGTTCCATGATACATTGTGAGTGATTTACTGAAGTTGTTCCTTAACTACCTTGCTTATGTTCTACCTTTCATATGACTGAATGAGCACACCCTTTATGTCCTAAAAATATGGATGAACAATTGCTACTAATGAATTAGTACCAGTAATAAGTCTTTCAAAAATATGGTGTATGATGGCGTCCCTGCACTTATTAAATTCGTTCGTTGTCAGAATATGAAAAGTATTAACCAGCATCTAAAATGTGAGGGAAACACACTGAAGCTAGGTTTCTTGATTTGTTTGTACTTTCAGGCCCTCCTTAGATTGTAGGAATCACATAGGATTTGTGTAGGACACCAATCATTTCCTTCGGATCAGTGTACGATTTTTGTAGGATTTGGATCCTTAGATTTTATTCTATAAAAGTTGTTTGATTCAAAAGAGTATAATCCTTATGAATTCCTTCAAAGGATTTGCACTCTATTTTGGAGGAAAATTTCCATCCACTCCAACCTCTTTGTACAATTCCTTTCGATTTCTTGTGCAATCAAACACTACACTTGATCCAAAACCCTGTAGGTATCTAATCCTATAGGATTCAAGTGGACATGCCTCTATATCAATAAAAAGTGGTGCTGACAGCATTCTTTCTCATTCATGTGTTCATGTGATCGAAAGAGTCCCTTATTTTTTATATAACTGAATGATCGACCCCTCTTTTAAAACATACAACAACTAGGAAAGTAAGATATGGAAGAAGTAGATTAGGAAAAATCAATTACTAATCAGGATTTTCCTATTCACACTGTTAGCATGAACATTTAAGAATGGTGGTGTTATAATATGTATGCCAGTAACACACCTTTTGTCTGCAATACGGATGTTGCAGGAAACAAGGAGCTGCCATTTATAATCCCAGCACCTATTCTAAATTATCGGACAGGCATGTGGTTCCTCGCTCGACCGGCTGATGGTGAACGCTTGATGATCATAATTACGACATATGGCATGGGGGTTGCCCATGGCAAAGAGGCTGAAGTCATTCTCCGTGCTCAAAATGGGACTAACTTACGCCTATATCCATCCGCTCGTGTCTACTTTTTTGAACACGATCCTATCTATACTGGGCCTGCAGGGGTTCTCGGTCTCAATTATCCAATCATTGACAAGATGATGAAGAAATACGGATGTCAGGCTCTTAATGGCACATTGTTCCCATTCATGAGGAAAAACTGTGTCTACACAACATATAGGAGGTTTCGCGGAATACAATTCCCTTAGATTAAACACTGCAACCTACAGCCAACTAAAGGTGAGCCTGTGGCAGTTATCAACCTTCCCAAAGATGGTTGGAACAGTGTACGATAGGCGGCAATTTGGTTTAGGACTAGTTTAGGTGTGGTAGGCTCGTTGTTACATTTCTAGACTGAGCTGTGCATCTTTATCGTGTATCATTGTATCATCTTTTTTTGCATTGTGGTTCAATATTTGACTGTTAGTACACTGGTTTTATTGGCTAGTTTGAGTCAGTTTATATGATCCATGACATGCTTTTGTAATTAGTATTTCCTTCCATGTTAGAATCCATGTAGCGGTGCTTATCTCGCAGCATCATTTCTGTACTATATTTATCAATACTCTTACTGTGCGGCTTTGTGTTTTTAGAGGAATATTCCTTCTAGACAGAAAAAGTAGCAGGAAAATAAAATGTTTATGGACTCTTCTAAAAAAATTGCAAACTCTGCCAGTGTATGTGAAATGAATAAGTCAAGCTCTAATGTGCTAACATTGTAATGTGATGTGCTAGTGTACAAACTGGTTGTATTTGTTGTGTTCGAAACTATGAACTAAATGTGCGAATTCTCTGACTTTTTGCATGATAATAATGCCACATGTTGGCGCTAATTGCGGCATGCATTAATTTGATCGTACTGAAGCATACAATTCAAGTGATCAGTAAGCTGGTGCTTACCCGAGCTATCTGAAGTTGGGCAAGTCAAGGCCACTATGTCTCTATCACCTACAGTTTAAATGGCATGATTATATGGCTTTAGGTACATCAAAGCGATTGGGAAGATTCAAATCCACCCAAACCATCTCGAAATATGACCTTTCCTGAGATGATCCTACGCTGTAAGACTTGAATATGACACAATTTTATGTCAATCAGTCAAACTCCCTCTAGTACTTTCCATTTTCGAGTCATGCGCTGCCCAAAGTTCTTTGCTAGCTAGGTCATTCAAGTCTTACAATATCGTTCAATTTTCTCCCATTCCAACTTCATTCTTTTGGATACCGCGTTGGTACAGCCAGGTCAGGTGGACCATCCACCTTCAGTACAATGTATTTTTACTACTCATCCTATGGAAATGAATTTTTCAAACCCACTTCAGACAAAAAATTCCCATAATCTTGTTTCAAAAAATCTTCCCTTAATTAGCCTTTGGTGGTGAGCAGAGCCGCCAAACCCCAGTACATTTTACCAACTACATTAAATTTTCACTAAGGAGCTAACGAAAATATTAGACATTCGACCCAAGTCTGGCCAAAAACATTGCAACTTCAGTGAGGAGCTCATTAGAAAATAGTACTTTCGACCCAACTCTGGCCAAAAATCTAGTTAATTTATCCATTCTAGGGTCAGATCGGTCGTGAGCCGGCAACCCTCAAAACATTGTTACGTTTTTTAAGCATGAAGCAACTTAAGAAGCCCATGATAATAATCCCATTTATTCACAAGATTTGACCCAATATTCTGATAAAGTGTAGTGCAAGCTTTGCCTAGCCAAAGTTTTATTTATACAGACCATGTAGTATTTTTTTATGGCAATCGTCAGGATCGCTGCCTTTTCATTTTAAGTGATTTTAACATTTCCAAAACTAATCTTTTAGGAGTAGCATAGTTGGTTCTAGCGTAGTGGAAGCACATGCAGTTGCCATTTGTTGAAGTCTTGAGTTCGATTCAAATCCTAAGTTTATCAATATATATATATATATATATAATTTCCAGCATTCACGTATACAAATGTGACCTCTATAGAGGAGGCTGACATGTGAGACCCACCAGAGAGACCTAGGGTGTGTTTGGTTTGTGCCTAAGATTGCCCCACCAAATATTGGGCTAGCCAAAATATTGGTTGAGGCTTTGCTTGCCCACAAGTTGGCCAATATTGGCAAAAAAATTGAACTAGAGTTGGTAGTGGAGTATTGGCATGCCAAAAAGTTGGAAACAATCCAAACAAGAAAAAACCTTTTGGTCATGACCAAAATATTGGTAGGGTACACTTTGGCCACAATCCAAACACACCCCTAATACAGAGGAGGCATCGAGCAATGTTGCCAAGTTCCAAACAGGGAGCCGTGAGCTAGTAAAAATTCCATCATGCACACGTTTCTTGTACTGATAGGCTAACATCAGGGACCCACGAGCTTGTATAAACGGCCGATGTATCGAGAAATGTTGCCAAGTTCGAAACACGGAGGTGCGAGCGTGAAAGAACTCCAGCATGCACACATTTCTTTCTAATGAGTTGCTGACATGTGGGACCCAGCTACCTGTATAAACGGCTGATGTATCGAGCAATGTTTCCAAGTTCGAAACACGGAGGCACGAGCGAGAAAAAAGTCCTATAAGGCTAACATCTGGGGCCCAGATAAACTTATGCTCCATCATAGACATGTTTACCTCAAAAAAATCCACCAATGTTGCCAAGGTCATAACGGCGGACTCAACCCGGAAAATAGTCCAACATACACACGTTTCTTTCAAATAGAGGCTAACATCTGGGACGCAGTGTAGACACGTTTTCTGGACAGAGGTTGCTGACATTTGGGACCCGGCTATGGACCAAAGTCAGAACAACGGAGGCGGCCGAAAAAAATTCCATCATAGCATGTTTCATTTACGGAGAGGCTGACATGTGGGACCCACAAGATAGACCTTATATAGGTGTTGCATCCAGCAACGTTGCCAAGTTCGAATAAGGTAGGCGCGAGCGAGAAAAAAGTCCAACATATATATGTTCTTCTAATGAGATGCTGACATGTGGGACCCAGTAGCGTGACCAAATGGCAGATTCGTCGAGCAACGCTATCCAGTTCAGAATAGGGTAGTGCTAGAGAAGAAAAAAATTCAATAATATACACACTATTCTTCTAATGTGAGGATGACATATGGGCCCACCATCCAGTATAAACGGCTGATGTATCGAGCAACGTTGCCAAGTTCGAAACACGGAGGCGCGACCAAGAAAAAGTCCTACATGCACACATTTCTTCTAATGAGATGCTGACATGTGGGACCCAACAACATGACCAAACGACAGATTCATCAAGCAACGTTATCTAGTTAGGAACAGGGTAGCGCTAGAGAAGGAAAAATTCAATCGTATACACACGATTCTTCTAATGGGATGCTGACATATGGGACCCACCAGCCTGAATAAATGGCTGATGCAGCGAGCAACGCTATCAAGTTAACACGGAGGGGCGACCGAGGGCAAAAATTCCATGATACAGACGTTTCTTCTAATGAGAGTATGACACGTGGGGCCCAGCTGCGTGATTATGCATATGGCAGCGCTACCAAGTTCGGAACAGGGTAGCACGACCGAGGGAAAAAAATCTATCATACACACATTTCTTCTAATAAGAGGATGACAGGTGGGCCCAGATGCGTGATTAAACGGCAACGCAATCAAGTTCTAAACAGGGTAGCGGGAGCGAAGGAAAAAAATTCTATCATACACACACGATTCTTGTAATGAGAGGCTGGCATGTGGGACCCAGCATCATGATTAACGACAGATAGATCGAGCAATGTTATCGAGTTCATTCAGGAAGGCACGAGCCAAGGAAAAAAATTCATCATGCACACGTTTCTTCTAGTGTGAGGATGACACGTGGGACTCAGCAGCCTGATTAAACGGCAGATGCATCGAGCGACACTATTAAGTTCTAAACAGGGAAGAAAAAAATTCCATCATACACACGATTTCTCTAATGTGAGGCAAACATGCGGGACCCAGCAGCCTGACTAAATGGAAGAGGCATCGAACAACGTTATAGAGTTCAAATCAGGGAGGCATGACCCAAAAGTTTGGTTCGCTAGAGTCACTGACGTCCAGGACCCACACACAAAAAAATACTTTGGCGAGTCAACATCTCACGAGGAAGCAGAAATCTTACTTTTGGCACACGCCCGACGAGCATCCTCCATGTTTTTAGCGGTTTCGTCATAGTAGAGGGGCGCGAAACCGTAAAATTTTTTTTTGCATCGGCCAGGGTCGAGCCGAGATTTTCGTCGCGGAAGAGGCGCCATTTATGACCACCGATGAGCCCAGTCGTTGCGGAAGGAAACATTTCTTGTAGTGTGTATTAATGTTTCCTTTTAACACAATTATAGCATGTAAAATAAACATTTATCATAAACAAGAAATAAGATAATAACCATTTTATTATTGCCTCTCGGGTATATTCCCTTCAATCTTCGACTTGCACTAGAGTCAATAATCTAGTTTGAAAAACTTGTGCGTTCAACACTTATGGCTTTCTGGAGTTGTATATACGCGTTTTCTAGTGGTAAACATAATCTCCGGATCTAACACTTTCAGGTCCATGTGTATTTGCGTGTCTTTGTGTCTCCATACATCAGTCATTCTCTAATGAGATGGCATTGTATAAATTTTGTCCTTTTGGTGAGACCTTTAGTTCCTTAGGGTTAAATCATGTCGATACTATTGTCGTACAATATATCTTGCCCACTGATGCGTGCACCCAGTATTGACGTGGGACACTTCGTTGGAACCCCAAGAGCAAGGTGTGATGAGAATAGCAGCAAGTTTCCCTTAGTAGAGACCGAGGTTATCGAACCTGAAGGAGGAAGGAAACGTCTCAAAGGTGTTGCAAGCAATGTGGAGACCTGCACAACACAAACTCAAGACTTTATCCCAACGAATCAGTGAGGTTGTCAAGCTCACCGGTTTGCTGTAACAATGGATTAAACGTATGGTGTGGAAGGTAATGGTTTGCAGCAAGTAAACAAGTAACAGTGGCAGGTGTATCAGTGGTAAAGATTGGACTGGGGTCCATAGTTCGCTAGAGGTGCTCTCCTTAGATAAACAACATGGCATGAAGGGTAACAAATTACAGCAGGGCAATTGATAGGAACTGAGCAAGGAATAAAAATGCAATTACTAGTCAGAAAGATCCTATGAGATTCGATTGGGCAATACAACAAGATACATAGCCGCCATCCAACTACATCTATGACTAGAAGTCCACCATCAGGTTATCATCTGAACCCCCTCTAGTATTAAGTTGCAAGCAATAGAAAACTGCTTTAAGCAAAGTGTGTAAGGTAAATAGTCCACATGTTCCATGAACAAGAGACCGTTGTTTTCTCCCTAGTAGCAACAACACATCTACAACCTAAGAGATTATTGTCACTTCCCTTGGAAACTAGAGGCATGAACCCACTATCGAGCATAAATACCCCCTCTTGGAGTCACTAGCAACTACTTGGCCAAGATAGCTACTAACAACAGAGAGCATGCAAGATCACAAACAACACAGACATGATAGAATCATAAATATAAAACCATTAATCAAACCAACATAATAATCTCAATATCCATCGGATCCCCGCAAACACAACATGCATGATTACAAATAGATTAGATCTTGATCATGAACAGAGCTCACAAGATCTATACATGAAAGCACAAAGGAGGAGATACAACCATCTAGCTACTACATGGACCCATAGTCCAAGGTGGAACTACTCATGCATCATACCGGAGAGAAGGCCTTCGAGATGATCTCCCCTCCGGCAGGGTGCCGGGAAGAACTTCAGATCCCCCGATCTAGGGACCATGGTGGCGGCGGCTACAGACGGTTTCGTGGAGATTTGATCGGGTGCTTGGGGTTTCTGCATCGGGGGCTTCTTATAGGAGAAGGGGGAGGCCGAGGAGGCGACCAGGGGGCCAAACCCTAGCCAGGCACGGGCCCACCCCTGGCCGCGCCTGGGGGGGTCTGGCTACCCTGTACCGCTTCCTCGTCTCCCTTCTGGACTTCTTGTTCCCCACGGAAAGTAATTGACTTTGACATTTGTCCCGTCCAATTTCGAGAATATTTCTTTACTAACTTTTCTGAAACCAAAAACAGCAGAAAACAGGCATTTGGCACTGTTGCAACTTGTTAGTACGTTAGTACCAGAAAACATGTAAAAAACACCTCAAAGTGTAGACAAGCAAAGCAAAGTAGATACTAAACAAGCATGGAGCATCAAAAATTATATATACGTTTCCAACGTATCACCCACCTTGAACCACACCTAGTTTTATAAGAAACTACTTGACATAAATGCCCTCTTTTGCTACTACAATAGCCATCATATGCATAGTCTTTTTGTTGTAGTATCCATCACAATGTCTTAACTTTGGAACTCATCTAAATCCATTATGGAATCTCCTTTCCATTATGTTGTGCCACCCATAGTTTAAATTGAGATAAACTTAATCTTGTGACAAAACTAGTACCAATGTAACATTTTACAATGAATTATTTGTCTCTTCTACAAATATAACTTATTCTTAGTTCTTCCAAAAGATCATAAGAATATCCTTACTATCGTCAAATGATCATCTTATGAATCATTTTAGTACATGCTCATCACATTTATAGCATAGGACATATCTGGATGTGTACATATCATAGTATGATTAATCAAAAATAGTCATGTGATTTCACTCACCATGTGTCAAAAACACTTGAATCTCATTTCACTTACCAAGTGTCAATACACTTGAATCTTGATTCAACCCTTTCGTGCGGCAAGAACATTTCTTGTGATTTCCATATTGAACTCATTCAACATCTCATCTATGTACATCTGGCATAACCATATTAGCGTCTCAATCTATCCATATAGACATTGATGCCTAATATTCGGGTTTTGCCTAGGACTTTCATCGAAATGAAATTCTTAACCTATGTCAATAAAATATACATCATTTCCAATCAACAAGATGTCCTTCATATAATTTATTAGAAATATGTCTCGGCACTTCCACTTAATTTCTTGCAAATGCAAGCATATTTATTGTCTCTGATGAAATTAAACTCTTTTAACAGTTTTATCATGGTGAAGATTCCAACTCCGCTATTCTTACTTTAACTGTTGAAGTTTGCATGCCCTTTTTTAGCATCGTTTGAATTAACAAAACCATTTGGATCATGTCATGTACACATCCTAGGTAATATTTTATTAGAAGAACTTTGTTTTGCTTGTTCAACTACCATATACTAAAAATATATGTAGCGGTTGCTACAATAATACGTCCAGACTAAATATGGCTATGAAAGATCAAATCTTGTCATAGTCAACTCCTTGAGCGTTGTCGTAAAATCTTTACCGACATGTCGATTATTTCATAGATCTGGAACATCCATGTCTATTTCTTTATAAATCCAAATACGACCGATAGCTTTTATACCTTTTCGGAGGGTCTTCCAACTTCAAAAACTTGATTTCTCATGTATGGAACTATCAAGGATTTTATGGCTTAAATCCATTTGACAGAGTTAGGGCCCACCATCGCTTCTTTGCATGTAGTCCATTCATCATTGTCAAACATCAATGATTTACTCACAAATCTTAATATTTGATTGTTTACCCGACCTACTCGGTTCAATAGGAACTTAGATCTCCGTGACCACAACTGTCACATCCCAAGATTTTCCAAATCTTGTAATGTGAAAAATAAATGAATAAAGTAAAACTTTGTTGATTTTCAGGGTGAGAAGAAACTTTTTGATTCCAATTGGGAACCTTCAAACCTATTTTGATTAAGATAAATCCTAAAGGGATTTAAAAAGATAAACATTTAAAGGAAAAATAAAAATATTTGGAATTACCATTTTTGAATCTTTTAATAAAAAGATTTGGTTTTCAAAAGAAAAGGATAGAATGATAAATAAGGATTATTTTATAAGCCAAATTAAAACTTGGCCAAGCCTTTGAAATAAAAACATTTCTATTTGATAAAAATAGTAAAGGTTTATTTAAATAAAATAAAAAGGATTTAATATCCAAGTTTATTAAAAATAAAGGTTTTGCTATTTAATTAAACATCAAAACTTATTTATTTATTTTAAAAACAAGTTTTCCAAGTATTTTATGTTTTCAAATAAAACCTACTGATTTGGTTCTGAAAATATTTAAATTTCAAAATGGAGATTTTAAATAAAACAAATTCTATTTTGAATTAATAAACATGGTCTATTGATTTAATTATAAATGGACTCTAAACTAAAAATATTATTTTTATTTTTGGAATTTGTTTATGTTGTTAAACAGAACCAAATTTAATTGCAAAGTGTAGTGATTGTTTGAATTAATTTGGATGCTTGATTGGTTGTTTGAATTTCAAAACAGAAAATAGAATCAGAAAAAGGAAAAACAATCAGGAAAGAAAAAAAATAGAAGTGAACAGCAGCCCAGTCGGCAAGCCCACTAAGCCCAGTACCAGCCCACTCCCTCTCTCCCGAAAGAAAATGATTCGCACTCAGTTTTTAACCCGCAGAGCGACTGACGAGTGGACCCCTCCCCCTCACTCCCTTTCTCGCTGACAAGCATGCCCCACCCCTCCAGCTCACCTTCTTCCTCCCCGCGACGAACACGCCGGCCGTTTCCTGCCGTTGATGCCGTGGTTAAATTCGCCTTAACGCCTTCGCCATTACTCGCTGCGACCACGCACGTTAAAGCGCCTCCCTCTCCTCTTCCTTTCCCCTCAGACTCCACGCCCTGAACGCTACCAGGCTGCCCTGAATCGAGCTCGCACTCCCACTGCTCCGACCACCGTCCCTCCTCGATTCCGGCCGAACCTCGCCACCCCTTGCCTTACTAAGCACACGACCGTGTTCCCCACTCCCAGGCGCACCTGTCTGTGCCCTCCGTTCAACCGCGGGCGCCCCTGAGCGTCGACTTCGACAACCACTGACCGCGCCGCCGCGTCTACCTCTCTCCGGCAAAGTCCCCTGGTAAGCACAGACCGCCCCGCGCCGTCTCGTTCACGCTCCCACACTCGCCACATCCTCCTGCATCTGACCATGCTCTTGTCTTGCCTTAGGGCGATCTGCAGCGTCGCCTCCGACCACGACCAGAGCCGCCCGACGCCGTTCCCCACTCCGGCGAGCAATCCTGCTAGAACCAGAGCGCCCCTCGCCAGACCAACACCGCCTCGAGCTTCACCGTGACCTCCTGAACCCGGTGAGCACCTCCCTTTCCCTCCTTGCTTGCCAGAACCGCCGCTAGCGCCACCGCCTGACCGTCGCCGCCATCTGCCGCCGCGCAGCGCCGCCCATCGTTGACCAAGCAGTAGCGTCCGTAGGATCTAGACCGGACGAACGCGATAGATCACTTAAACGCCGAAGGGGTACGCGACCAGAGCCGTGTGATCTGTTTAGATCCAACGCCCCGTAGAGCACGATCCGACCGAAGCGGTACCAACCAGTAACATCGTGAAGCGTGGCCAGTTTCGATTTAAAAACAGAAGTGAAACCAGATTTGTTTGCAGATTTGAAACCCTTGTAACTTTTTATCCACACGTCCAAAAATTACAAACTTTATATCAATGGAATCAGTGGAACAAGCCCTAGCAAACCATGCAATTTTTTTAGTAAAAAGCCTCTGGTAAAATGTTTGTTTTTGCAGAAACATTTGTATGCTTGTTTAGATTAGAAAAATTATTCCAAAATGTTTTCAAGGATAAAATCTTTGCAAATTGGTTTGTGGTGAACTTACTGACCCAAGGAACCAACCCATGGTTTTGAAAATGTATTTGGTGAAGTTTAGGATGGATTAATTAATTTAGCCCATTTCTAGCCAAATAATAATAATGGTTTTGTTATAAAAATGTTTTTGGAGTAAAAACTTTGGGAAAATGATTTGAATCAAACCTACTGACCCTAAACATCAAGTTTTGAGAATTAGCAACTTATTTGGTGAAAGACATAAAGTTTTTGATTTGATAAAAACATTTTCCACCACATAAAATGATGAATGGATTTTAAAAATGGTTTATGAATAAAACCCTTTTGCAAATGACTTTGCCACTTTTGAAAATGACCAATTTGAACCTTACAAAGTTTAGAAGCCTAGTGGAGACCATCTTTGCAAATAAAACTACCTTTTGCATGCTTGCATGCATGACTTAGTTCCTATTGTTTTATGTGTGTTAATTTGTTTGATTGATTTTGGTTGGAATGCTAGTGATATTGAGTTTGCTTGATTGATTTGTAGTGAAGATAGAAAAGTGTGAAACTAGCAAGATCAAGAAGTGAACCAACATTCCCTACCAAAAAGGCAAGTTACACTATCATCTAAAGACCTACTATTTTCATTATATTTAGTGAATTTTGAAACATGCATGAAAAGAATTTCTATACTTATGCTATGCTAAATCCTAATAGGATACCCTTATATATATTCCTTAGTGAAAACAATGTAGTTGTTACATGCTTAGCCATGCTATATTTTGGAAAGAGATACATGTTGAGATTTATAAAGTTGAGAAAAGGACTTGTGTTTTTACATAATAAAACAAGGACTCAATGAACCACCAGGGTGGACAAGGATACTTTGAGTTTTGGAGAAGGTGGCAACAAAAGGAACCATGTCTATGGCAATCTCTTTGTGTTGTGCTCCAAAAGAAAACCACCTAGGAAACTTAGAGATTGAACATGTTTCTCCAATTGTGGCTTTCGTGTACAACCACATGCTACTTATGGCTCTGGCTTGGTCAACTACATTCGGAAGACCCATGCATTGTCTTCAGGTTACTGAAAATGAGGACCTAGAATCCAACATGGGTACTGAAGACAAGCTAGCAATGGTGTATGGGAGGACCCTCTGGAAAGACTTCGTCACATTCTCAATCTGCCGGTGTTCCATCTTGGTGAGCACTTATCCAGCGGCCACTGGTGGCAACAAGATGAGATTGTGACATGTGGGTAAAGTGTACAACTTCTGCAGAAGATAATAAAATCTAAGTACTTAGCCGTGTCCCCGGTTATGGACAATACTGAGCAACTAAAGCTTGAAGCTATGGGAAATCTCAACATTCCAATTTCTAAAAGAAAAACTTTTAAGTGACAACAAAAGACTTGATGCACTTGGGGGTACCAAGGAGCTCAAGAGATTTTGATAAAACTTGATGCACTTGGGGGTACGAAGGAGCTCAAGAGATTTTGATAAAACTTGATGCACTTGGGGGTACCAAGGAGCTCAAGAGATTTTTGACAAGGACTTGAACACTTGGGAATTTACCAAGGAGTTCAAGGGATTTTTGATAAAGAGATTTGACAAGAGATCAAGACCATTTTGAAAAGATAGGATAAACTATTGCTTTCTGCAAATGAGCCTAAAACCCTACTTAGCCAAATATGCATGTAATGATAGGATCCACTTATATTCAACTTAGTAGTGAAACTTGCCAATACAATTCAAATGTATTGACCCTTGTGGCTGTAACTTGTAATGTTGCAGGTTTGATTGATATTAGTGAAGTTGATTGATTAGGATTACAAGTCTACAACCAACATGTTTGCCTGTGGCACTTTGAAGATGAAGGACCCCAAGCTTATAGATTTTCTGCTGCAATGTAATGTAATAGCCAAATGAGCTATGTAAGATGTAATAAAATTATGTTATTCCTGGTTATAAAGTTATAATATGACCTTTGTTTCTTGATATTACATCTTAACTGTGGATGCTAGCTATTGATCCAGGGACTAGCATTGTAAACACAGGGGACTCTACCTTATTTAAAGGTTGGGACCCTTACAACAACCTTTGAGGCACGTAAGCCATGAGCATTATGGCTGCCTCCAAAACATTTTCCGGTGTTGCGCAACTCAGCACATATAGCTATGGTTCAATGAACTTATCAAAGTTCTATTGTCCTCCGACTTAACTTTCACGAAAAATTCCTTCTCAAGAAACTTGATGTTCTAAGCGACAAACACTTCCATTTTTGGTGTTATGGAGGAATACCCAATGGTTATTCGAATTAACCTACAAAGACATCCTCATTCGACTTTGGTTGTAAACATTTTACTTATGCCTAGCATCCCAAAATATAAGAAAGGAGAACTTGGGTTTTATCCCAAACCATAACTTATATGGTGTCATTTCAACATATCATGATGTAGATATTTTTAGTGTAAAAGCGGTAGTCACTAAAGCTTTAATATTTAAAATACAATGGTAGTTTTATAACTAACACATTTGATCTCACCATGTCAAACAAGGTTTCATTACATATCTCGAACACTCCATATTCTTATGTTGTTTCAGAAAATGCAAATCTATGGAACGATTCCACTAATCTTAGGTGTTTAGCTAAAGTTGTAACTCAAATATCTTCCTTTATGATCAAATCATAAATTCTTTATTTTATTGTTACAATGATTTTTACTTCATCTTGAAAGTCTTTGAACATTTTCAAATATTTCACACTTCTTCCTTATTAAGTAAATATACACATATATTCCCTCAAATTTTCGGAGAAAGCATATGAAGTTGAAATCCATCGCTCACGACTACACATAATGAACTACATACATCAAAATGTACAAATTTCAATAAGTTAGTCTTTTGTTCTTCTTTGGCCTTTGAACTAAATTTTAACAATCTCCAGGAAAGTCTCAGAAGTGTCATTTGATCAAAATAAAAAGACTCCAAAATTCCATCAACATGGAGTTTCTTCATGTTTTGTTTCCAATATAATTTAAATGGCGCTGTCACTTCTTAAGTGATCTTTCAATCATTTGTCTTACGACATTTTTAGCATTTAGTTTTTATGGACGTGATTTATGCAACTAGATTTATAAATCATCCATCTTATATGAAATACGGTAATTATTTGAACAACCTTTTGTTCTCATACTACCTGATTAAAATAACAATTATTAAAACAAATATTGAAGTCAAGCTTTTGATGTCAACGAGAAACACAACAACACTTTGTTTGTTTTGATGAAAATAATCACATATTCTCTTGCTGGTTACTTAAGCCATTGAAATTTATGAATTGTGTTGTCATGTATGACATTTCACACCAACATTTTCGGTATCCAATACCCAAGAAACACATTATTTAACAAGCTGGATAATTCTAGTCTTTCCTTTTTCTGCCAAATATTTCTGAGATTCTCTTTCAGCATATCCTTTCCCTTTTAAAAGAATCTATCAATCATCAACAATGGCACCATACACATGACACATAGTCCAAAGCGTGTATAGTCAAATACTAATATCTTTGGACTTGCACTTTAAAGTAGATCACCATCATCAAATGTTTGGCGTTCTTTCAAAATCCATTCTTTACTAATATTTTAGTGTAGTAAACATTTTACCTACATCTTCTATCCATCCTTATCATGCTAAATTTTATGATCAAGCTACTATAGCTTATAAAGGCAGATTGCGAGTATAATGTTACTTTCCAAAACCTTTTTCAAGGATTAGGACGTCTAGCGTCTCCAACCTTTGCAAATTCTCATATAATATGAGAACATGTATTTTGCTAAATTACACTCTATCATATTACAACCAAAAAACTTTGTTTCATATATCGCAATATCTTCCACACGTGATGGTTTCTGAAACAAGCCTTTTAGCTCCTATATAACCTTGATACTAAATCAACGTTTGATTATCAAGTATCACAAAGGCAAACATGATACTTTAGATACAAACACTAGAATTGTTACTATTGATTTAATACTAATTATTAAACTTCACAGAGTAAATGGAGTTTGCTGAAAGTTTGCAATAGGACTTTTAAACTTTAGATTGACACTCAAAACAATACGATACCAGTTCTTAAAGTAAATATCCATAATTCTATAGTTCTATTATCTCAATTATAGCTAAGCATATGGTAGAAAACGGATGCCAATGACTATAATAAATTATGCAAATTCACTTTGATTTAATTTATGTTAAATTGAGCTTAACTTTAATCATTATTACTGTTTGAACTCCCACTCAAGACAAACATCCCTCGAGTTGTTTTGGTGATTACATAAACCAGATCCATTACACAAAGACCGACCATCACGTGAATTGGTGCAGCTTCAAAGGAGAGCATCAATATGGGTATGATATAAACTATATGACTCATGATTTACCTTTCGATTTGTTTTCCGAGGCCATATCTGTACATGCTAGGCTCGCCGAGTAAGAAACTTAGTACCCGCCTGGGTAATTCATACACCCATTGTATGCAAACGTAGAGTCTATCACACCCGATCATCACGTGGTGTCTCGAAACGATGAACTTTCTTAACGGTGCATACTAAATGAAGAACATATTTTTATCTTGATATTTAAATAAGGGATCATCTTATAATGCTACTAAAGCGCTAAACAAGTAATATAAGATGCAAACAAATATCATATGCTAAAACTGATATGATATGGTTCTTGCACTTGATCACTATCATGTGCATCGTGGTATGATCTTTATCATTCCTATATGTGTAAGGCCAAGGTCTATGGAACTTACACTTGTCCATATTATAATTTCCAATAGTATCAATCTATACTACAAATTATAATTCTACAATATCATAGTACTTGTCCGGCGAAATCAAAAACTAGACGCCTCTAATTTACCTTTTGCATGTTTTACGTGGCTAAGGGCTTTCAGAGATAGAACCGTTCTTACCTACGAATATGGAACCACAAAGTAACACCCCGTGATTTAGAAACCAACGAAGGGTAGATATAGGAATCTGATCATTTGCATGCATTCATCTGTAAAATCTGGGTAAAATATTTTGCCAAACAAAAACCTAAAGATATCAGAGTCTCTTTCACTATCTAGAGGTATAATTAGATCTTTATAGTGATTGCTATAAATTTTGACATGTCCTTTAGGAATTAATGAATTTGGGGGAAACAATTTGAATTCAAATTTTAAATTTAAATCATTTGGAAAATATTTGAAAACTAAAAATAAGTAATATTAACTTGTTTTCCAAAATGATTTAGTAGTATTGTTTAACTATTTTATATATATTAAACAATAATGAGAATTTAAGATCAGATAACAAAGTAATAAGAAAGGAGTTCTTATTTCTTATCTTTATTCCATTACAATAATGCAAAGGGAGATAATACATTAAATAAAAGTATTACAGAAAACAAATTACAATGAAATGAAACTTTATTAAATAATAAGAATATTCTTACAATGATTCTTTACAAAAAGGATAAATAAAATATTACAATGTAAGATAAAACCCTAGACTACCTATCTACTTCTGTACTTAATCTATATCTTCATAGTCTTTGTTCCTGCAAAATAAAAGAAACTCAAAAAGGAACAAGATGTTAATCAGTTAGTTTTACTCTTAGTGGAGAACAGTGAAGTGCAATGTTCCTATTTACCTCATTGAGTAAATTAAAGGGGCAAATTTCAAGAATGTATAATATTTGTTCTTTTAAGCAAATAAGCTTCAGATCAACATCACTAACACAAGAAAAGGGGCAAGTTTCACCATGTGAGTAACTAGTAAAAGGTTAAGTAGTGAAAATGGATTCACTTGATCTTATCCAAATGAACAACATAGTGAATCAGCTTAATTACTTTACTGTGTGTTGTCAACACAGCAGCAGTAGCTCAAACAATCAAAAGGGATCATACTGCTGCAGCACAGCTATTGAACATCTCATTCCATCACCACATTCTCAAGCACACAGCCAGGAACACACTGAACTTTCCAAATCCCCAACAAATCCACTAGCCAATACACAGAATAAACCCACCAAAACATCCACAGGATGGTGACATAAGGAGGGGGTGGTGTAGGAGGATAGCAAGGACAAGTACCAGATCACAGGAGCAAGGACGAGTAGGACCAGTACCAGGAGGTGCAGAACAATGTCCAAGGAGTGATCAAGTCACCAAGATCAATCCAACAATAGCAAACAGCATAGCAACATCATCAACAAATAGCCGTGTGGTGATTTTATACAAAACCATCACATGATTGATTATATCCATTTTATTAGATCATGTGTTGTTTTACATATAGTCTTCTCAGAAAAAGACCCAAGTGAGGTGTATCCATCATAGAAGAAAATAAACAAAGCTAATAATCAATATCTTCAACCACACCAAGATCTCGGCCTGTGCATCACTGATATTGGACATAAATCCTTATTCTTATAACTAGATATACAAGCATCCTTAAATGAATATTTTTGGGCACATCTTATGGATAGTAGCACCTTAGAAATCATTACATCTTAAGAATGCATCTTAAATAGTAAGGATCCATCATATTATCCTTACAAGGGACTATCAAATAATTTTCCTAAGCACTATAGGAATCATATCTAGAGTTGATATATCATATATCATTTAAGAAAGGAGGCAACAGGTAAAAACCTTAGTTTCTACCTAGCATAGTCTCAGGGCAGCATCAAGGACCAAGCCATTTATTCAATATAGCTTAAGATAACAAACATCTTTCCCAGCTTACAAGCTAAAGCCAATCTATGGTAGAGCTCATGAAAAGCCTATTAAAAATAGTAAGTGTGTACAAATCCATGGGTGGTGTCACAACAATCTATTTGATAAGAAATCCAAGCATAAAAGCTATATAACTCAAGTTACTTACTCAATCATTTTCCTAATACTAATAATCAGGAATCATTTTGACATCTGAACATTCTATCATCTAAGATTATCAGAGAATCATTGGAGTAGATAACCAACTCCAATTTCCTCACATTTGAACATATCAATATAGGCCAGTACATAAAAGTTCAGTTAACAACTACTGACAGAGTCACTGTCAATACTAAGAACACTAAGCAGTAGTGAAGTCCACACTACTAGGATCAATAAGTAACCATCTCAAAACAGCATATTATCAAGGGATGAACCCTAACACAGAGGGATGGACCCTAAAACAATGTATAGTCACAATTAGGGTTCATATGCTATGAGCACACTAGAGCCAGTAAGGTAGGACAGAGAATAAGAGGGAGGAACTCACCTGAGGGCCTCACTAAAGTTAGAAGACGAAGTAGAGCGACCGACGAGCATGCACATGGCGGCACGGGGAGCACCCTAGGGCGCTCCAACCCGTGCCAAGCCGCAAGCACGGCATCAACTATATAACGAGCGACGCTGGCGGCACCACAGGGCCAACAGAGCCGCGGCACAGCACAACAGGGACGACAGAGCACCATATCACCGACAGCCACCAAACCCTAGGGTTCGGGGTTGAGGAGGCCTGGCCAGGAGAGGGGCCTAGTGACGAATCGAGTAGGACCTGTCAATGTAGTTCCATCGACTACCTCGTCACCCACCATGGTGGCGGCCGGAGAGGCCTAAGGAGGCCGGAATCGCATGGCAATGGCGGTGGCAACACAACACCACGGCAGGGTGAGAGAGAGGAGGAGAGACGCGAGCGTGAGAGAGGGAGAGTGTGTACTAGGCCAGTACGGTCCAGTACCACTCGAGTGAGTGGGTTTGACCAGCCCTATCGGGCCAGGTCAGGCTAGGCCAGCCCAATGGGCTCGGTCGAGATTTTGAAAGAAAAATCTAAATAATTGTTTAAATACGAAAATAACCCTAAAAATAAATAAATCTCTAATAAATGAAATAAAAATACTAAAAATACAAATAATATATACATAAGTCCATAAAAATATAAGCTACCCAATAAAATTAAGAATTCTATTTTTAATATAATAAATTTAGGTTAATAATTTTTATAATATATATTCCTTAAGGAATTTCATAAAAATAAATAAAATACCTAAAAATAAATTAAATTTACTTTTATCATTCTAAATTATTATAGTATTTATAAAAATACTAGATTGATAATTAAATATAGCAAAATAAAAATGTTTATTCTTAAAAGAATATTAAAAAAAATAAGAGCTAAAATTAAATAAATATAAGTTTTAAGCTCTTATATTATTAGATTATACCACAAAAATATTAAATACAATATTTATAAAATTATAGGGATTACCCATTAACAATTTCTTTTTATTAAATAAAGGAATGTAAGAATTTAATAAGGAGGGTAAAACACACAAAGAAGATAACTAATAAATGATGCATTGCATTACTATGCATAATTATTATTGCTTCTTTAAATATTGTCCTTACCGAGAAATAATGGTGTTTTGTAGAAACAGAAGCTCAAGGTTGAGTGCAAGCATCCGACTTCACTACCTTGCAGTCACAAGGCAAGTTCATCACTTACTCATGTCCTTTTGATGAGTCTTTATCAAAATAATTGCAAATTGTGTGTTATCATCTATGTTCTGAAGAAAAGAAATAAAATACTATTTTCACAAATAAATGAAAATGCTATTATCATCCTAAGTGATGGTAAATATAAGATCGGCAATGGAACTTAGGTTTCCAATTGCATGAGATTCACCATACGAATTAACAACCCATGACATAAGTGATTCTAGCGCCGTATAATACGCGTTAACCATGAGATTTGGAATGGGACAGAGAAGTCAGTTGTATCTTCTTCCTCACGGATGTAGCCAGATGCACGGGTCGTGGTTATTATCCTTATAGCATGCATTAATTGGTAATTCATAGAGGATATGCAGCATATGGGTCGGAACGCTCAATGTCCCACGATAGTTCTAGCATTTGAACGTTCTGTACTAACCATTGTCGTAATTCAATATGTGGGCATGGCATACACCAAGGAGACATGCGAGGTCACGAAGGGGGAAGCTCTCATGGGTAAAGAAACGCACCTCTGCAGAGTGTAAGAACTGTAACTTGTTACTCCATGTTCCGGGAAGGAACTATTAACGTGGCAGGAAAGGAACTCCATGAAGTTCTGGTCAACCTGTAAAGGATGATGGGTATAGTTTTTTATATTAAAATCAATCTTTGAAGAAATGTTTACGAAAACTGCATAGTGCCAAGGACTGATAGTCCGAGGTGGTAGATAGTGCATCAAACTTCCCACCTTACATATAATGAACTTGCTGGGTAACGTTGTTACCCACTCTTTCCTTTGATCCTCTTCTTAGACTCTGAGGAGCCAGAAGACACTCTGATGTACGCAGCTGAAAGACAAGAGGATGTCTACTACGAGGAACCAGACCTATCTGGAGGGGTGGAAGGGGTGGACTATGAGATACGCTATGGAGTGGAGGGCAACGAGTTTGAGTAGTTTCCTTAGTTAGTAGTAAACCAATTGAGCCGAGCAGCATAAACCTTATATAATAAGTTGTTGAGCTCAATTCTGGTTATAACTTTGAAACTTGAATCTTCTGCTGAAACTATTTAAGTTTGGTTTGTAAGTTTGAATCACTTAAAGTACTGAACTTCTGGTATTGTAATAATAATAAAGTGTGTATGTTTGTAATATGGACCCGCAATGTTTCTGTTGTACCACTCTGAGGGATGTGATATTTGCGGAATGGTGTTCTGTGAATGTCATGTCAACGACTATAGTGTACTGCACATGCAGTGGTATGCTGGGTCACCGCACACAACGATGATAATAAAATTATTGGCAACTCGTTGTAAATTAGATATTGACTATAGTAGGAGAGACAGACACCCTCAAGCCACTTATGCAAAACTAGTTGCATGTTAAGGGTGGTACAGGTCTCATGTGCGAGGACATGTAAAGTTTGTTCGGGACGCTTCATCCCACTATGACACTAATATCCAAAATACACATAAGAAGAAATAACGTGACCATCAGCGCCCACATAACCATATGTGTACTACCCTTGAAAGCATCTACGCATAGATCTGTCTCTGATACCACTATTGGGTTCGCAGCATAGAAAACAAAAAAATTCCTACAATATGAACAACTAAGCACCAAGATCTATATGTCTAGATACAAGCAACGGGTGGATATACATCCATAGAGAACTTACCCTCGAAGACCGACAAAGCTTACCAAGGTTGTATTCATGGATGATGTGGTCATTCGCTTGCCGATATTAAGATCGAGTAGAAGTCCAGCCGCTCCAGCACTAGCAAGTCTATAACACCCTTAGTTTTATTAAATGCTAACTAGGATTTGTTTGTGCATTCATGAGCATCATCATCTTTTAAAATGTGTGCCACACATAGATCAAACCCTAAACCCTATTTCCCTCTCTCTATTTGACAACCTTCAAATGGGTTTAAATATTTTGAAAAACACAAAAATATTTGGAACCCAAATGGTTATAAAGGGTCTCCATGGTATTTTAAATATTTACAAAGTCTCTTGTATTTTTAAAATAATAAAAACAGATTACAAATGAAATATGCAAAGAGATAAAAGAGAAATAGAAAAGAAGAAGGGGTTTATCAGAAAAAAATAGAAACCTATCTATCTGGGTCGCAGCCCAGCTCCTCTTCTTCCTTTTCCATCGCTCGCGTGCAGCCATCTGCAGCTCATCTGGCCCGTTTGCAGCCCAAGCCGGCCTGATACCCCTTTGGCCCCGCTTTCCTGTCTCCGTCTTCCTCCCGCTGCTAAAGCAGCTTGCTGGCGTGCCCGACACCGCCCAATGCCACTGGCTGCTCCGCGATTACCACCGCCGCTCTAGAGAGGGATAAGATCCCGTGTTGACGCCCTCATCCTTCCCCATTCTCTAGATCTCTCTTATCCCCTCTTCTCTGCAACCTCCCGAAACCCTAGCCCCTACTGTCGCCGTTCATCCCCACCGCTAGGAGCCTTCCCGAGCCACGTCGATGTTGCGTTGGGCTTCGCCTCGCCGTGCTGATCATCCCTGCCAAAGGAATCGACCCCGCTTGGCCGTAATTGAGCTCTACAACGCCATCTTCCCGAGCTTCGGTCGCTGTCTGTGTCAACGATTCCGGCGTCCCCACGCGTCGCCGACCCCACTACTGTGCTCGTGGTGAGCTCCCGGTGCTTTCGCACCCCTCCGTTCCTCCTCTCGCTTCCTGGTTTGCTGCCATACCGTGCACCACCGCTCGCTACCGTTGGCCATCATCGCGTACGCATATCCAGTGACCTATTTCGAGTAGTGTAGACATAGTAAGGCTCCCTGTGCTCGTCCGCGTCTAGCACGCCCGCTGCCACAGTCCCGCGCGCGCCCTACTGCCAAGCCCGAGCTCGATATGTGAGCAATGGACAAGCTGACGTCAACATGACATCATGCTGACGCCATAAATGTTATTTCTTTTGATTTCATCAATTTCTATAATTTTTCTGTATTTATTAAATATATGACATGTGGGGTCTAGGTGTAAGTAATATAAACATTTTCAAAAATGTTTCTGATTACTAAAAATGTATAAGTAATTTAAAATGTAAATTATTTTATAATATTCCAAAAATGATTTAAAATGAATTAAAATTGGAGAAATTCATAAATAATTCATTTTAAATAACAAAAATGCAAATAATAAATCAAAATGATCAGAAAAATCAGATCTACAAAGTAGAGCTATACTCATGCATTATTAAACAACTTCAATTGCAAGTTAACCAGAAGAACTAAATGTACCCCTCTCATATAAATCCGGGGTTTCTCCGAATTAGGGTTTGAACCCCTCGGGGCCCCGATTAAATTGTCAAGCATGCCTTAGGGGTTTAATTCAATGCAATTTAACTTGTCATATCATCATACTTGTTTGAGAATTGCATCGATGCCATGTGTTGATTGTTTCCCTCTCTTTCTGGTGTTTTGGTTCTTCATCGGTAGAATACGATATCAGAATCAAGATCGAGATCGATGACCGAGATCAACACCATCGAAGGTTATCGACGAACAAGTCCAGATGATGTACCTGAATCCCTATAGCTGGGTATCAACTGGCAAAGGCAAACGAAGCCCCACACATGATATAATCCTATGCTTTCAAAGTATTTCAATTCTTGTCATGTGCATGCGATTCCAAAGTCTTCTATCGATACGTAGAGTAATTCTATCTAATGCATGTTACATTTGTAGCCTATATTCCTTGATCCACTGCTCCTAGCATAACTAGGGTTTGGCTTGTGAAGTATTGGTAGAGGTGATACATTTGCAGAGCTTAGCCACGCTTAGCTGTTACTGCTGGTCCATCCGGTTGATGAATCAGAGCGGCGAATGAACCTAGTATGACAGGATGACGTGGTATGATTATATATGAAAGTTAAACATGCTAAGTAATGTATGGGAGGCCATGGTGGGTTGTGGTTTTTGCAGTCCCATACTTGCCACTACTAGGACCCGAGTTCTTTCCTCTTGAACCAAGACGAGCGAACAGCCACACGGGGGCCTGGAAAACCCATCAACCAACTAACTTGCCTAGTAGATTGCATGAGTCACATAATTTGGACTTTCCATTCGACATATGCAACTTGGTTGTTCTCGAAGGAGGTGAAGGTGGTGCATTCATATAGGTAGGTAAGTGTGGCAGGGAATGGGAGAGGCCCAACCTCCGTAATCTCAAACCCTGTTCACATCGCTAGGAACCGGCTTTGGGACTCGACCCGTTATGGCGGCATCTCCTTAGTGCGTGACTCATGGTCTTAGCGAAAGCAAGGTAAAGGTCATGGTTAACCACTCTCTGCCGGCTTTCCAAGGAAGAGGGCTAAAACATTGCCATTAAGAATGGGTTGATACATGTGGGTAAATTTGTACACCCTTGCAGGGTATTAATCTTTTCAAAAAGCCGCATGCACAGTTATGGACTACTTGGGAACGGATTCTAAGATCATAGAGAACTTGAACCTAATCATAAAACTTGGCAAGTTAAGCAACGTGTGCTTAAGGATGCTCCCTCAAGAATCGAGGGGTGATCCTTGATAGGTTCAGCTGACGATGATTTGGTGGATATCAAAAGATGATCAAAGCTACAGATACCTCTCTCTTATACCTTTTCTAAAATATTTTGATTAGTCGTTATTCTTATCCCTCTTTTTTTACAAAGAAACATGGCTTTGTGCAAAATAACTCCACCAGCCATAAGTCTTGCGCAGTACACCCTATACTCACCCTTGCTTCGTTGATACTTTTTTTAGTAGAGTAAGTGTTACCATAGAAGAAGAGTTCTTTACGGCATCGACATCGGTGAGTAGCTTGGGGTTCCCAGACGGAAGTCTGGGATCTATGGAATGGACGTCTTCGTTATGCTTCAGGCCTCTTAGGCCATTTGTTAAGTTTTTTATACTTAATAGCATAATTTGCCTTCCGTTGTTTGATGTTTGTGGTCAGTGACCTATGCTTGTAATATTTTGGTTCTTTTATTAGTTATGAGCTTATTGTAATTAATTTTGTGACGTAGGGTCACTATTGTGTTACCGATTTTCTCTCGGTACGCTTTCAAGATTAGGTTAGGCTTATGTTCAAACGAAGGTCTAGGATTTGTCTAGCCTTAATCCCGGGGGTGTCATGGGTTTTGGTATCAGAGCAGTACCGACTGTAGGAAACCCTTTTTATTGGTCGATGTTGAGAAATATACTTGTGAAAACTATTTTCAAAGATGAAAATTATGTGCGAAAACTCTAGTATGCTTTTTTCTCCTTACCCAGTTTCACTCTAACTCTGGGTCACCTTATTTTGTGTTGATTTGTAGAAGTTTTGCTATCTTGTCTCTTCCTTCAAAGCTTAGGTGCCTTTTCAGGCATGTCGGTTCTCAACCAGTTGACCTAGTGTTAAGTTCTCTAGAGTCTGGTGTGTGTTCCTTGTTTCCCTTGTTATGTTTCTTCTGAGAGATTTATTTCCAATCATGATCTCTCTGTCTTTTGGGCCCAAGACATTATGTTTATGGTCCACAATGTTCTGTTCTAGGCTTTGAGGATTCCTTTCGCCTCGTGTGTCCCCTTTTGTTTGTTTGGGTGCTTCAGAAGTCATTCTTCTCTTGGAAGCTACCTTGTGATTGCTAGCTTGTAGTGTACTCTTTGTCACTCAAGTAGTAGTTAGTCTTTCTTTGGGTTTTAACCCTCGTACTTGAACCGAAGATCCCTGATTGTGCTAGATTTTGGTGTTGTGAATCTTGTACATGAAGTTGATCTTTAACCCAAGATCCATTGTTGACCCCTGTCGTTAATGTTCACACATTACTTCAGGATGGCTAGTACCTTCTAGTATAGCCTTCAAGCTTGTGGATCTTGTATCTATCGAACAGTGACAATAAAGGACTTCCCCTACCACAAGCTATGGCAGATGCTCCCTAATGGAACCAAATCGGTCATGGAAAGAGTTATCTTTGTGAGTCTCACTTCTATACTCGTGACTCTGCCACACCTTAACTCTTCCTGCATAGGTCCTCGGAAGATTGTTGACTTATGCAACCACATCTCACGATTCTATTCTGAGCATGTTCCTTTTTCCTTGTTGTTTTCCGACCTTTGTCTACCAATTGGTAGCCAAGTAGTAGATGTGCATTGGTGTATTCTGATGCAAGATACTCGTGTGGTCTGTCAAGGCAAACCATTTTGGGATGTCAGGAGAAACAAACTCCAGGACCTCGTCATTTCTAGGACCAGGTCAAAGTGTTGTAATCCACAAATCAATAAGCATTGATTAGCTTATGTTTTGTTCTACCTTAAAGTATCACACCCTTTCTATACTAAGAGGTCATGATGAGATTCATGACCATCTTAATGAAGTGATAATCTTACACATTTTTACCCACTCTTCCTCTGAGCTATTCGTGTTTAGGAATGTTGTGTGTGCATAATGATGTGGCCATTCAAGATTCCTAGCATTTTATATTGCTTTGAACTTCAAGGAAATTGGTATCATTCTTAGTGTGATGGTTAACCCTATCACTAAGCGAAGTTTGATTGTGATACCAAGTCCGCTATTCAAGTTCACTCTCTTCGGTCAAAGAGTTAGGCTCGTGCCAAATATCTGAGGCTATGTCATCTTGCCTTACCAAGCAAGTTTCTTATCGAACTAAGTGACGTCTTTCTAGAAGTATCGCCATGTTGCCACATGACCGTGTTGTCAGGTTCTTGAGTAAGTTGTTTCTTTAAAACGCTCTGTTCTCCAAGGATCTGTACTGGATACCCCTGAACTAGTTGGTTGAGCTTAAACAACAACTTGGAGAGATGTAAGACAAAAAGTTCTATTCAACTTGTCCCACCTTAAAGGGATGTCTAGTTTTGTTCGTGCTGTAGCAATATAGTATCTCCTTTGTGGATATGTTACCTTTCCATGCCTTTGATTTGATTTGGGCAATCGTCAAATCAAACTCAGTTCCAAGGACTATATTGATGATGTTGCTACTCGTGATGTTTCACTAGAGTACATCCTCATGTCTTTGGTCTGACCAACAATTATGTTTTGTTCAGGCAACATATGAGTCCATCTTAATGGAGTGTCTCGATAAGTTTGTTATTGAGCCCATTGATGACATCCTTATCTTCTCCATGTTATATGAGATTCATATGCAATATTTGGCATTAATGTTGGAAACTTTTGAGAACCATCTTCGTAATATCTCGAAGTATGTGTTCTGGATGTTAGAAGTGACCTTCTCTAGTTCATGTGCAAATGTTGAAAGATGTCCACATGGATTCGAGTAGAGTCATCTTTGTTTTCCCGGGAATCATTTCAAGTTAGTCAAGCATGTGCAAAGAATTCTTGATATGGTAGGTTGATACATTCACATATCGAGAAGATCCTCCAAGCACACCAATCCACTGATTGATTTGTTCACGGAAGATAAGAAGTCGAAAAAAGCTTAGATATCTTCCTAAATGTTTACTAACAAGGATTCAATTGTGTTACATTGAAAACAACTCATGTAGGTGCAACTATTGTATGATAACCTGCTATCACATGGGTTTCGCAATCTAGCTCATATTTTGGAGCTTGACACTGAAGTCCATGTCTTGAGAATCTAATGACTTTACCTCTGTGGTAAATGTTACACACTTTCTATTCGGACATGCTGAGTCTGAAGTATCTCTCCACTTAACCAAAGTTGAATCTCAAGCACTAATAATGGTTGGTGTCCCTCAAGGTTTTGACATAGGTCTCTCTGTATATCACGCAAGGTTGATGTGGTGGTTGACACAAAAAGCCAGAAGACCTATTGCCATAACATCTTGATTCAGCAATAACAACCACTCCTCATGAGGCTTCTTCTATGATTTATGGGAGTTGTGCTTATGGTTTCCTTTGTATCCGAAGTCCAACCTTTACTTGATGACTGGTTAAAGCTTGTTAGTAGCCTGATATAAGTGTTTCAAACATCAAGTAGAACATTTAAAGTAGAGTTGCTAAATGTCTCTCTGTCGATCCTCCAGATCCTTTTACGATGGCAAGCATCTTGTTATGCCAAGTACTTGGAGCCTGAGAATGAAGTTTCTTTCTTCTCGTGTCATCAGGAATCTTCTAAACTATTAATATTGGTGGTGCAAAGTGATAGCATGATCTTTGGCAAGGATCTTGATAAATCTGGATGAATCAAGAGTTCCTTCCTCTCTGTCTACACATGTTCGAAGAGCGACCATGATTTTGTTAATCAATAGTTTCTCTTGTTACATGTTCCTTGTGACTCTTATGAGTCCTCTCCACCAAAATACCTTTCCGTCTTGGCCTTCTGTTGAACCAAAGAATGACCCTTATGTGTCCAAAGTAGTTCAACAACTTTGTTTTGTTGGTATCTATTTCTTTCATCTATGAAGCTCGACTTAAGCTGTCTAGTAGAGGTTCACTTCCCGAAGTCTGTGGTCATGTTTCATTCTATTGGTAGTTTCCTTCTCTCATAAGTCAAAACTCTTCTGAAAGCTCCATGGTCTCAATCCTTATGAAGACTAGTAATATGACGCCTTGAAAACCATATCCTTTTGTTCCTCCGTTACCTTAATGTGTTTCATGTTTGTTGGCTCCAGACATGTTCGTGAAACATCTATCCATGAGTTGACCATGAGATACTCAGCTCGTGGTTATGTGTCATTCCATCTGTTCCTTAGTGTGAGCAACCACCTCAGAGATTACGAAGCGCTTCGTCCACTCATCATGGTGGCATGGATCAACCTCTCCGAGAAGATCGTTGAAGTCTAGTGTAACCCTGTTCCTTCTATCTTCCTACCTAGGAATCTCGGGTCGAGATTCTTTTAAGGGGGATAGAATTGTAACACCCTTAGTTTTATTGAATGCTAACTGGGATTTGTTTTTTCATTCATGAGCATCATCATCTTTTAAAATGTGTGCCACAAATAGATCAAACCCTAAACCCTATTTCCCTCTCTCTATTTGACAACCTTCAAATGGGTTTAAATATTTTTAAAAACACAAAAATATTTGGAACCCAAATGGTTACAAAGGGTCTCCATGGTATTTTAAATATTTACAAAGTCTCTTGTATTTTGAAAATAATCAAAACAGATTACAAATGAAATATGCAAAGAGATAAAAGAGAAACAAAAAATAAAAAGGGTTTTATCAGAAAAAATAGAAACCTATCTATCTGGGCCGCAGCCCAGCTCCTCTTCTTCCTTTTCCATCGCTCACGCATAGCCTTCTGCAGCCCATCTGGCCCGTCTCCAGCCCAAGCCGGCCCGATACCCCTTCGGCCTCGCTTTCCCGTCATCGTCTTCCTCCCGCTGCCGAAGCGAGCTGCTAGCGTGCCCGATGCCGCTGGCTGCTCCGTGATCACTGCCGCCGCTCTGGAGAGGGATAAGATCTCGTGATGACGCCCTCATCCTCATCCTTCCCCACTCCCTGGCTCCCTCTTATCCCCTCTTCACTACAACCTCCCGAAACCCTAGCCCCTACTGCCAACATTCATCCCCACCGCTAGGAGTCTCCCCGAGCCCCGCCGATGTTGCGTTGGGCTTCGCCACACCGTGATGATCATCCCTGCCAAAGGAATCGGCCTCGCTTGGCCGCAATCAAGCTCTGCAACGCCATCTTCCCGAGCTCCGACTGTCGTCTGTTTCAATGATTCCGGCGTCCCCACGCGTCGCCGACCCCACTGTCGTGCTCGTGGTGAGCTCCCGGTGGTTCCGCACCCCTATATTCCTACTCTCGCTTCCTAGTTTGCCGCCATACCGTGCACCGCCACTCGCCACCGTCGGCCATCATCGCGTACGCATCTCCGGTGACCAATTTCGAGCGGCGCCGTCACAGTAAGGCTCCCTGTGCTCGTCCGCGTCCAACACGCCCGCTCCCACAACCCCGCACGCCCTACCGTCGAGCCCGAGCTCGATCTGTGAGCAATGGCCAAGCTGACGTCAGCATGACATCATGCTGACACCATAAATTATATTTATTTTGTTTTCATCAATTTCTGTAATTTTGTTCTGTATTTATTAAATATATGACATTTGGGGTCCAGGTGTAAGTAATAGAAACATTTTCAGAAATGTTTCTGATTAATAAAAATGTATAAGTAATTTAAAAATGTAAATTATTTTATAATATTCCAAAAATGATTTAAAATGAATTAAAATTGGAGAAATTCATAACTAATTCATTTTAAATAAGAAAAATACAAATAATATATCAAAATGATCCGAAAAATAATATGCATTATTAAACAACTTCAATTGCAAGTTAGTTAGAGGAACTAAATGTACCCCTCTCATATGATTCATGGGTTTCTTCGAATTAGGGTTTGCACCCTTGGGGCCCCGATTAAATTTCCAAGCATGCCTTAGGGGTTTATTTCAATGCAATTTAACTTGTCATACAATCATACTTGTTTGAGCTTTGCATCGATGCCATGTGTTGATTGTTTCCCTCTCTTTCCGAAGTTTTGGTTCTTCCTCGGTAGAATACGATATCAGAATCAAGATCAAGATCAAAGACCGAGATCAACACCATCGAAGTTTATCGAAGAACAAGTCCAGATGATGTACCTGAATCCCTATAGCTGATATCAGCTGGCAAAGGCAAGCGAAGCCCCACACATGATATAATCCTATGCTTTCAAAGTATTTCAATTCTTGTCATGTGCATGTGATTCCAAAGTATTTTATTGATAGGTAGACTCATCCTATCTAATGCATGTTACATTTGTAGCCTATATTCCCTTATCCACTGCTCCTAGCATAACTAGGGTTTGGCTTGTGAAGCGTTGGTAGAGTCGATACATTATGCTTAGCTGTTACTGCTGGTCCATCCGGTTGATGAATCAGAGCTGCAAATGAACCTAGTATGACAGGATGACGTGGTATGATCATAAATGAAAGTTAAACATGCTAAGGCATGTATGGGAGGCCACAATGGGTTGTGGTTTTTGCAGTCCCATACTTGCCACTACTAGGACCTGAGTTCTTGCCTCTTGAACTAAGACGAGCGTACAGCCACACGGGGGCCTGGAAATCCCCTCGACCAACTAACTTGCCTAGTAGATTCCATGAGTCACATAGTTTGGGAGTTCCATTCGACATATGCATCTTGGTTGTTCTCGAAGGAGGTGCATTCATACAGGTAGGTAAGTGAGGCAAGGAATGGGAGAGGCCTAGCCTCCGTAATGTCAAACCATGTTCACATTTCTAGGGACCGGCTTCGGGACTCGACCCGTTACGGGGGCATATACTTAGTGCGTGACTCATGGTCTCGATGAAAGAAAGGTAAAGGTCGTGGTCAACCACTCTCTGTCGGCCTTCCAAGGAAGAGGGCTAAAATGTTGGCATTAATAATTGGTTGTTACATGTGGGTAAAGTTGTACACCCCTGCAGGGTATTAATCTTTTCAAAAAGCCACGTCTGTGGTTATGGACAACTTGGGAATGGATTCTAAGATCATAGAGAACTTGAACCTAATCATAAATCTTGGCAAGTTAAGCAACGTGTGCTTAAGGATGCTCCCTCAGGGATCGAGGGGTGATCCTAGATAGGTTCAGCTGATGATGATTTGGTGGATATCAAAAGATGATCAAAGCTATAGATACTGCTCTCTTACCCCTTTTTAAAATATTCTGATTAGTCGATATTCTTGTCCCTCTTGTTTTACAAAGAAAGATGGCTTTATGCAAAATAACTCCACCAACCATAAGTCTTGCGGAGTACACCCTGTACTCACCCTTGCTTCATTGATACTTTCGCAGCAGAGTAAGTGTTACCATAGAAGAAGAGTTCTTTACGGCATCGACATCGACGAGTAGCTTGGGGTTCCCAGTCAGCAGTCTGGGATCTATGGAATGGACGTCATCGTTATGCTTCAGGCCTCTTAGGTCATTTGTTAAGTTTGCTATACTTAATAGCATAATTTGCCCCCCGTTGTTTGATGTTTGTGGTCAGTGACCTTTGCTTGTAATATTTTGGTTCTTTGCTCAGTTATGAGCTCGTTGTAATAAATTTTGTGTGGTAGGGTTACTGTTGTGTTACCAATTTTCTCTCTGTACGCTTTCGAGATTAGGTTAGGCTTATGTTCAGACAAAGGTCTGGGATTTTTCTAGCCTTAATCCCTAGGGTGTCACAAAGTCCATCACCGCAAAGCAGTGGTTCATCCGTGATCGCACACATGTCCGGTACCCCGACAACCTCCGAGTCTGTGCTCCAGCAAAGCAGTGGAAGCAGCAAATCCTTGCTCCAGAAAAAGCCACTGGGAACATTTATCTCACCGATCCGAGACAATGCGGATATTTTAGAGGGGGAGAGAGATCCTTCGTGAGGAGGTGTGTTATGAGAGGAGCCGAGGGGGTCTTTTATAGGGAGACGGGAGGCAGCCAAGGGGCATAGCGTGGTTGTTGGGGATATACTTTCCGGGTGTACCCACAGGACTCAGTAACCAGTGTGGCCCATCAACGGGTTAGATCTTTGCTTCACGGGCGGCCCAGTCAGAGAAAGAGGAGGAGCCACTTACGACTACGACAAATCCCAGAAGATTTACCGACTTAGTCCAAGCTGTACCGACTCTGTAATGTAGCCGGATAGGTCTCTCCTATAATGAAAACTCGCACAAGTGAACCTCTCTTGTAATCCGCTGCAACATCCGGCTCTCACCGATATATTATTGGGTTGGTAGAAGGAGTAGGATCCGATCACCGTAGTCGGATCTGAACCTGGCTAAACTTGTCTTCATCGTTCCCGGAACATCCGACGTCTCACACCCCATCTTCTCAATACCGTCAGGACCCCCTATGGCGTACTTGTAGATAATCCGACGACAGTGGTGGCCATGGTGGCTTCCCTCACTTCTTCCACATTCATGTGGGTGGAGCTCCTACTCAAATAAAAAGCCTCCACTCACATAAACATGCCTCCTCTCAAAAATCCACTCACATCCATTAAATCTCCACCAAATTTAATGCAATCTCTCATTTAATAAAACACTTTTATTTATTTTATTCAGAATTTTTTTAATTACATTAATTAACAAACATTCGAATAAAACCCCTTGCAACATTTCAATATCACATGCAGAACCAGTTTCAGCAATTTCACCCGAAAACAATTCCAGTTTCCATTGAAATAATTCCAGAGTTTTCATATTCTTTCTCTGGCATTTCATTTGCTCCAAGTGGTGTCGGTATCCCTTAAGTGTGTCACCCCACGGTTCATGAATAATGCAGACATGATCGAGACCCCTCTCCGATCAATAATTAGTAGCGGGACCTGGAGATCCATACCGACTCCTACACATTCAACGATGACTTCTTGTGATTGTGTGAACCTTTTACATTGCAACTAAATCCTTTTGTCTCGCAATATTTTACATGTTCGAAATTTGATCATCGGTACCCCCATACCTAGTATGATCTCGTTACCAACATGTACTATTTTCTTGTTCCCGTGATATAACATTTTAGTGATCCCCATCACTTGCTTGCAAGCTATATCAATGTGATATCATCGAGAGGGCCAGAGTATATCTCTCCATCATCGGGATGGACAAATCCCACTCTTGATCCATGAGCCTCTACATAACACTATCGTACTATCTGAACCCACCTTTATAATCACCCTGTTATGGTGTGAGATTTGATGTTATCAAGCTACTCTTCCTGTGTTAGTGATTGACATGATCTTATGGTCTAAGGACTAAAGTTACTTGTAATGATGTTATAGAAATTTAATATAATTACTTTGATCATATTACTATACTTCGAATGAATGTTCATCACATCATTCCACCAATGTCGTGACCTCATTATTAACAACATTCAATGTACATGTAACATTCCAACATTAGAGCTTAGAAATAAGCTGAACACAGATGTGTGCATTGCATTCATGCATAGAAAATCCAAATAATTTTCGCGCTTTTAAACAAAATTTGTCAAAGTGATTGAAGCTTCTCTTAACTTGCTGGAACTGAAGTAGATCATCAAGTTGATTGCGATAAGTTTCAATTTGACCTTTGCTAAAACCTTATTTTGGGTAAAGAAGATTTGATCTAAGGGTAGATCAAATGTAATAAAACTAAACCACAACACATTGCATAATGATTAATATCATATCCATAAGAGATCTTATCATACTATTCATTACAATAAATCTTGGATACCAAGTAAAGAATATAACTCAAGTAACAAGAATGTAATAACTAAATCTTGATATATCTTATCGTCATATATTTCTACCATGAGTATCATGCTAATACCTAACTTCAAATCTTTAGTTGTATTGAGTAGGAATGGAATCAAGTCAAGACCATTCACCACATATCTTTCTTTCCATACTAATTAGTATCATTTCTTTTGAACCAGGTTCTAATATCTGTTGAACATCAATGTTGAGTAATCAACTAATGATATATTAATTCTTAACCTATCAATTCTTGATCGATCAACTCTTGTCCTTGTAATGGAATTCACTTTAAAGCCTTTAGAGAAAGAAGTAAGAAGAGGTAAGTAGGAATGCTAGTTTTAGATATCATCTATAGGATGGGAGTGTTTGAATAGAATCAAATCAATATGATAATTGATGGAGTTAACTCACTCCTGACTGGATAGAAGAGTTGTCTGGAATAAAGATATATGTGGTAACAAAGAGGATCATAAGGATGGATTTTGAAGGTAGTTACCAAGGAGTAATCCTATTGGGTTAAGTAGGCATAGTCAATAAATAATACCTCCTACTTAGTTAGAAATACTGAGAAGATAATTATAATACAACTGCAATGTTTTATTGATCAAGCCTTGATTAGCCAACTAGAAACCTAATCCATAAATGATCAAAGGATTATAATGATCATTCTCCAGTCACTAACAATGAATGATTATATCATGTATAAGTGACATTGGTGGATAGAACATGGTTAAACCCCAGTATAGATATGTTATCCAAGGTGCGGCATGACAAGCCACAACAATATAATGTGAAGTTGGAATATAAGATACTGGAGGTAAGTAAATATAAGATAGTATGATTAAGCTGATGCTAGAGCAACATTGAGTTATTGAAGTAGTAATATTCCTCTTAAAGGATAGTAAGCACTTGAGGAAAGTAGAATTTGATATATACATCTATTGGAGTAATATCAGTAATGAATGATAAAGGAAGAGTATGAATGGAGTTAAAAGTAACTACTTGTTGGATTGGATATCATCATTAGTAGAGTAGTTTGATATAACCAAGTGTAGATATGAAAAGATTATGAAAAGCTTCAGTGACAAGCTTCTGAGATTTATAAGTGAGATTACAAATTAATTTATGAAGTAAGAGTGTAATCACTCAAATGGAATTGGATTCATTAGAAGCATTCTAAAGATGAGAATTATCTCTATGAGGAGATCATATTGAGCTTTAGTGTCAAGCTCACTGGATTTACAAATGGATTTAGGAGGAGAAATTATAGGTAAGAGTATAATAGGAAAGGAATTCCTTAATTAGAATTCAAGAATTATGAAGTAAGGAAGATAGGGATTCCTGAGAAACTATTAACAAAGACTATATCACTCCATATCAAAATCATTATCTATATCACTTTTCTAGAACCTAAACAATTGCTACAAGGTAAATGAATTACCTTTATCATATAAGTAATGCTCATTAGAAACCATGACATGTTAACTTATCACTAGGAGACACCCAAACTCATAAGGAACAAACTATTTAGGATAATAGGTAATCCTTGGTTGCTTGAGTAGATCAAGTAGAATTGCTCCTACTTAATATCGTTGTACAAAAGTTTTTTGATAAAACCAATACTTATGGAGTATTAAAGATAGGAATTCTTGGTAAATATTCTACCATAGTTATATAGCAAATCACTTATGCATATCTTTGCCACTTACAAACATCTAAATCATATGTTCCACATAAATGGAAATTGCTATTAACCATTATACCCTAATATTATATCCATATATTAACCACACTTATGTAAGTAGTGAATAAATAGTTCAAGAAATTATTTATGCCTATTTTAAAATTAAGTAGGATGGTTAGGATTCACCTATTAGTGGATTTTGAATAAAAGGATTTACCATTTTAAGAACCTTAATAATTAAATCATCTTATATAATAATTGTTATATAATAATAAATATGGATATATTCTATGCATATCCTTAGCTATCTTAAACCATTACCATTACATTCACTAGAGGAAAGAAAAATCATTTTATAAGATCTTGTTATAAAAAGTAAATCTCTAAAACCCTAAGTGATAAATTGTTGCAATCAATAAAATGCTTTCCAAATAGTTTAAATTTTTGAAAATAATAAACAAATATAGGAACAATTAGTTTTATAGGTTCCCACAGTAATTTTTTTATTTAATAAATTTTCTGAAAATTTAAATCCTTGTAGGAATACAAACTTAAAAGAAAAGAGAGAACAAAATTAGAAAAGAAAAGGTAAAAGAAACTGCCTAGCCTAGTTTTGGCCTGAGGCCTATTCCTCCTCGTTGCTATCTAACGCTCACGTGCAGTCACCACAGCCTTCTCGCTCCCTTCGCCGCAGCCCAGCGCTGGCCCGTACCTCTTCACGTCTCTTTCTTTTCTTCTTCCTCGCGTTCGATGGCAAGCAGCTGCATGGTGGTGCGCTCACCATCTATCCTCTTGGTATCGTGGTACTCGCCCCGACCCTGGCCAAGGAAAAGAACCCGGCGACATGCTCTTCTCCTCTCCTTCCTCATTCTTATCCTCATTCTCTTCCTCTGCTTTCTGTCAGCAACCTAAACCCTAGCCACAACCACCGGTGCATGCCAGCATGTAGAGTTCGCCTTGGAGACCGTGGAGTAGTCAAGAAGAAGCGCCATCGCGTGTAGATCATCTGAGAAGAGTGCAGCGCCAAGGGGAGCTCGAAGATGATCGAATTTTGATGTTCCCTTCCATCGTGGTTCATCAGAAATCCCGTCGGATAGCTCTCCTCCGACCACGTCTGTCCTCACCGACACCACCGCTGCAACCTAGGTGAGTTGTTGGTTCTCAGGAATCTTTCCTCTATATCTATCTCGCTCTCTGGCATGATCGCACCGTAGCGCCACCGTCAATCATCGTCGATGTCGTTGTTCCGATGACCAATAAAGGGCGGTGCAACCACTAATAGCATTTTGTGCCCTACTCGTTCGACTGTGTAGTTCCACTCGACCGCGCGCGCTCGCAAACGCCGGCTCTAATGACCAACTATGAGTGGTCGGCGAGATGAGGTCATGGTGATGTCATGATGATGTCGTGCTCACGTCATTCTTGACCTGGTCCATGAGTTGACCTAGTCTACGCCTAGGTGGCATCTGATGTGGTCCTGACCCCACTGTTCAGTGACTGGGCTAGAACCTAACGCGGTGTAAAAAGGAATTCTTTATTTCGAATATAATTCAGAAAATGAATAAATCTTAGAAATTCAATATCTTTTGTTTTATAATTCGGAAAAATATGTTTAATAGATGAAATTTTTTCGAAAAATAAAATTTGCAATTTAAGTTTATTATCATATATTATTATGTTAACTATTTAAATAATTATTATTTAATAAATATTTTATAATTAATAATACTTTGAAAATTCATATTTTAATATTGGTAAATAAGAAAAATATAAATAATACACTAAAATTCTTAGAAAAATAAGAACTAAAATGTAAAAATATAAACATAAAATATTATATCACTTAATTAAATGTTTATTATTTATTAAGTATTTATAAAGTAATAAATCTTATAAAAACATATCTTAATATTTAAAAATCACAAAAATATTTATAATATACCAAAATGATCACAAAAATATATCTAAATGTTAATAATATAATACTACACTTTGAAGTAAATAAAAATTTAGTACTCTAATAACTTGACTTTAAAACTATTTCCTTAATTGATAATTCATATAAGGATAAATAAAAATTTGCTAATAATTCTAAAATTATACATCTAAGGCCTAAAAATAGTATCTGTCTTCTGTATTGATAGTATGAATGTCCAAATAGTTCAAAACATCTTAATTACAATTTTTTATGAACTATCTTGCATAAATAAGTGTAGCATTTCCCAAAAGGAGTTTATCAAATATACAATCTTCAAGATTTTTATTTTGAACTTATTAAAACCTTTAACCATTACTTCAACCACAAGATTATAAACATACTAAAAATCCAAAAGTGATTCATAAGTAGTTAAATAATATTGTTTCCTTGTTTACAAACCATAATCACTCATTTATAAGGAAATAAATGAATCTATTCACTCATAAAGTTAAGAAACCACTACTCAAATAAAAGTAATACCACTATTAATTAACCTTAAAGAAACATTATGAAGTGAACAAATTATAATACCATATAATTACTAAGATAGATAAGTATAAACTACTAGTGTGGTAATTATTCAAATGAAGTAATTCTTCCTTTCTCAATAACTATAATTAGTAAGAAAACCAAGAATGTTAACTTAAAGTTTAAATGCTTTTGTTTAGATAAGTAAACTTTCCTTCAAAAGTTATTCCTTTAAGATACATTGTAAAGCAAGACATAAGCATTCGTTTGAAAACTCTAAATGAAGAACAATACTTACTTCCACAGTCATTGCATACATTCCACCTTTGAGTATTCTATTTTTGTGTGTACTTTATTATACAAGCCTTAATAAGAAGCACAGGTGTGAAACTCATCTAAAAGAGCAACACATTCTAAAGAAACCATTTCCAGTTTCCAAAACCTAGATCAACGCTTATTTCGGGTATTCGAGATTGTCCAATTGCATTACACTACTTATGCATAATAGAATCTTGCTTCTTAAAACATTAGTCCTTACCGGACCAATGATGTTGTTTTTAGATATTGGATCTTTTATTGTCTCGAAGACCGTGCGTGCATAATGCTCATGTCCTTTGATTATTTTCTATAGAGTATTTTGAAAATCAAGTGTTGTCATTGCCTGCATTTCAAAAGGTTAGAAAACACTATTTTTATAATAATATGATTATAGGTTATTTACCAAGAGGTAATAACCTACTATAAAAGTTCTGGTGGTAAAGGAACATATTATCTAGGACTTAACAACCAACGTCGCCAGTGATTCTGGCGCCATGTATCACGTGTTAACCATAAGATTTGGAATGGGACAAAGAAGTCAGCTATATCTTCTTCCTTTATTTTGTAGGCAAGACGACCTTAACGTGACGTTGTGTTTCCTTGCGAGGATCCAGCATATGGGTGGGCACCCTTTGGCCCCGTGATTTTGGTGTCTAGATTATACACGAGTGGTTGCCGGAGGTATAGTCGGACCTATATGGAGCTTTCCAGGGGCATCACCAGCTCATAGAGTCTTCGGGGACTCATCAGGGTTGTAGCTTGCCCGAAAGGGGGCTTAACGGAGATGTAGTCAGCCCTGAAGGGTCGTCCAGACATATGGGGTCACGGAGAGGGCAGTGATTGGCTTGTATCATCTACTGGGCCTCACATCACGTAATTGTGGATGGGAAAGATCGCCTAGTTGTGCAAAAAGGATTTGATCTCTCATGGGTAAAGTAACGCACCTCTGCAGAGTGTAAGAACTATAACTTGTTACTCCCTATTCCGGGAAGGAGCTATGAACGCGGCAGGAAAGGAACTCCATGGAAGTTCTGGTAAACTTGTGAAGGCTAATGGACATAGCTTTTTAGAATAAAAGAAACTTTTGAAGAAATGTTTTAGAAAACCTGCATAGCCTATGACCTATGGTCTGTGGCTGTAGCTAATGCATTAAACAGTACTTTTTAGTGAACTTTATTAGTACGCTCGTACTCAATGTATCTTCTTAACCCTTGCTAGATACTAAAGGCAATATAGACGACATCTACATCAACCTATGCTCAATGGAATTATGATCAACAGATCAAGGTCTTCAATAAAGTCAAGGAAGTCAACATATATATCAACTAAAGTGAAGACGAAGTTGTTGAGTAGATATTAATATTATCTCTAGCCATAGAACCTAGTTCTGTAGAGTATTGCAATAGCAGCAATGAAAGCCAAATAGTTAGATGCTAATATTATTAGCATGATATTTATGAGTTTATTATTTTTATTCTTGTTTGCAAGAAGTTTCTTTCTCTCTCTTTAACCTAGAGTGTTCTCTGGATCTTTACTAAAGAGTCGACTTGTAACCTATAGTCATGCCTTGGACGTGCTGTGTTTCTGTTGTACCACTCTGAGGGATGTAATACTAGTGAATAGTGTTATGTCAACGACTATTGAAAGGATCATATGGGAACCTAGAGGGGGGTTAATAGGTGCTACTTAAATTTTACTCTTTTAAAATTAGGGTATGACACAAAAGGTAAATTCTCTAGATTATGGAACTATGGTGAATTTACCTATATGTAAACTGAAAGAGCATTTCCTATCCTTGTGATTTTGATGTTTGATGATAACACACTTATCGATTTAATCGTGTGCTATGTGTATCTCAGGTTTTCTAGGTAGTGGAATAAATATTGAATTGCCCACAGCTGCACTTGCCAAAGTCACCAGTGCTGATCGGTAGTACCGGAAGTTACAACCGGTACTACCGCTTGGCACCGGTACTACTGCTCCCTGGTACCGGTTGCATCTGATTGAGGTGGGCAGGCCTCGATTTTCCTCAGTACCACCCGGTACCGCGGAGCGGCACTACCGCTCCAACCGGTAGTACCTCTTGTGGCAAGCGGTACTACCGCTTGGACACGGTAGTGCCGCTTGGCAGTACCGGGCGACACTGAGGGAGGACTAAACCTTTCCTTCTCGCTCAGTACCAACCGCTACCTGGGACCGGTACTACCGCCCTGACCGGTAGTACCGCCTCTCATGACCGGTACTACCGCTTGGCGGTAGTACCACAAGGTGGGTCCGGGCGTGACTGAGGTTGGCTCGACCATGTGGTGCATGCCTAGTACTTGGTCCGGTACCTGACCGGTAGTACCGGTGCATTTAATGCCCAACGGGCAGATCTTCTCAGGGAGCTATAAATACCCCTCCACCTACCTTGGGACAAGGTGCTCGTTGCATTGAAGAATACCACCTCCATTTGAGCCACCAAATCGCCAAGATCTCTTCACTCTACCATCCAAAGTCTTTGATCTTTGGAGAATCGAAGGAGGATCCCTTGATCTACTACTTCACCAAAAGAGATCTTTATTTCCCCCTCATTCATTTGAGGGCCCCATTGCTCTAGTGTTTTCTTTCGAAACCCTAGGTCTAGATTTGGTTCTTACAAGCTTGTCTTTGATTTTTTTGACAGCTTGCTTGTATTTGGGAGCCTCCAATTAAGTTGTGGATGTGTGCCCCGAACTTGTTGTAAAGGTGTCGGCTTCCACCTCGAAGGTTGCCGATATAGTGGAAGGTGGATCAATCCCGTTGGGGTGAGATTCATCGGAGAACAAGGGAGGCCTTTCGTGGTGTTGGTGGTTTGAAACCACCCCCTCTCCAAACGTAGACGTACTTCCCCTCAAAAGGAAGGAACTATGGGAAACAAATCCTTGTGTCTCCGCGTCCACCACTTTGGTTACTTCTATCCTTTACCGCACTTTACTTACTTGTTATTGCTTAGTGTTGTGTTAGCTAGTGCTTGTTTGACATATAGGTAAATTCACCTTAGTTGCATAATCTATAGAATTTACCTTTCTTGTCAAACCTTAATTTGAAAAACAAGAAAATTTGAAGTAGCACCAATTCACCCCCCCTCTAGGTGCCCATACGATCCTTTCAATTTGTATTAGAGCCTAGGCTCTTTATTCGGGCTTTACCGCCTAAGAGTATATGGGTAGAAATGAGGGGGAAGGTGGTGGTGAGCATACCACGGTGACCATGGATGATCTCAATAACTTGGAAACAAGATTGAGCTCCACCATGGCCAACGAGATCAAACAATTGCAAAAGTTAATTGAGCAACTTGTTAAAGATAAGGTAGGCTCATCATCCCCTTCTCCTCAAGAGGAACTACCGCCTTCGTCCAAAGAGAATGCCCCGGCATCTCCCACGGATAAGGTGGGGGATAATCAAGGCAACATTAACTCCTCCACAAAAAGGGTTGGTGAGAAGGGAGAGAATCATGAATCTCATGCATGGTTCTCTCCCGACCCCCCCCCCCAATTCCTCACCCTCATGTAAAAAATAGAGGTGACCCACCTAAGCTTGAAGCATCTACTACTTTTGCTCAATGTTAATATCTAATGAAAACACATGTGTGCATCTCTTGCATTGAACTATGGAACATCATCGAGCAAGGACTCTATATTGGGTATCCAAACAACTTGACAAGAAGAGAAGTTGTTAATAGTCAACTCAATGCCACCGCCTTGCACATGATTCAACAAGGATTGGGTACAAAGGATTACCCACACATTGAGCACTTTAGCATCTCCAAGGAAGCTTGGGATGCTCTCACAATGTTGTTTGTTGGGAATGAGAGCATGAGGAGGAACCGGTATGATGCACTAAGAAATGAAGCCGAAGGCTTCTACATGAAGGAAGGTGAAGATCATGAAGACATGTACCGTAGGCTCAAGACCACCACCACCGCCTTTAGAAATATGGGTTCCTCACATGTAGATGATGCTTGGATAAAAAGGAAATATGTGAGTGCACTCATGCCCTTTGAGCCCACCGACTTGAAGAGCCTACAAGGAAGACACAACTACCATCTCATGACCTCCAATGAAGTTATGCAAGAGATGGCCTCTTTTAAGGTTGCCGCCAAGAATGCCAAAGATGCCCGTGCTCGAGCCCTAGGTATGAGCAATGTTGTCAACGTTGCATTGAAGGCCAAAGTTGTGGCACATGGGGATGAAGATGATACTGATGAAGGCCTCTCCATGGACCACCCCGATGATTTGAAGATTGCTCATGGTCAATATATGGCCTTCTATGCAAAGAACTTTTGGAAGAACCCCGCCAAGGCCAAGATGGAAATGCAATGAAAAAGCAACCCAAATGGGAAAAGAGAAAATGCCACTAGATTGAGATCTTGCTTCAATTGTGGTGACCCCTATCACTTTGTGGCGGGTTGTCCCTATTGAGAAGAGAGAAGACCATGGGGGTAAGATTGTGTTGAAGAAAACTCCCAAAGCTCCTTACAAGAAACCCTTTGTCAAGAAGAATCCCATCAACAAGAAGTCGGGCAAAATTGTTTTGGTCACTCATGAAGAATTCTCCTTCGACAATGAAGATGATGAAGATTAGGAAGAGGAAACATAAAGTGGTGTGGCTGCTCAAGCCACTACTACTACTTCAACATTCTCACTCTTTGATTCTCCAAATGAGAATACTCCCAACAAGAACTTCACTTGCCTTATGGCAAGAGGAACGGAGGTAATCTTACTCCACTCCCTTAGCTAATGATGAAATTGTTGATGAGATGTCTCTTGACGTAAAAAGGGAATTAATTGCTTTCGATGAGTTTGTGACTAACTTACAAGGGGAGGCCAAGAAACATTTTGGGAACATCTTAGATTAACTTGCCCACACACAAGAGCTTCTAGATGTAAGATGTAAACTTGGGCATGAACACATGATTGAGATAGAAGCCTTAAATAATGCTCTAGAAGAAGAACAAGAGACTAGGATGTCTCTTGAACTAAAACTTGAAGGGCTTGATGAGGCCAATGACATTATTGTTAATAGACTCATCAAAGAACGTGATCATGCTATTGCTAAATGCAAAAGGGCTAAAAAGGACAAGATTGAGTTTGGTGTGGTTCATGAAAAACTTGCCGAGGACTTTAGTTTGCTTAACAACACTCACAAGGCTTTGGAAAGTGAACTCTTGTCACTCACAAATTCCCATGAAATGCTTCAAACTCAATTGGCCAATATTCCTTCACCTAGTAACTTCATTCCATCTAGTAGTACAACTATTCATGAAGAAAATGCTAGGTTGAAGGGGGAGCTAGCCAAGGCCACATTTCCACAAGGTAACAAGTCCATTAATGATATTTTGAGTAAGAAAAGGCCTAGTGGTGAGAAAGGGGGCATTGGTTTTGTCTCCAAAGCCAGGAAGAAGAACAACAAGAAGAAGGCCAAGCCTGCACAAGAGGAAAACAAGGCCATTGTGGATAGTAAGACCACAAGCGTGTAACATCCCAAAAATACTAAACTTGGATCATCAAACTCTAATCATCAAAATTAGGGTTAACAAAAACTTTTCTAAATAAAAATATGCAAGCATGCATGTGTGTATGCATCCCATTTTTGAATTCTTTTGAATTGCCTTGTTTATGTGTTTCTTTGCTTGTAAAAGGATTCTTAGGTGAAATAAACATCATCTAAACAATTCCTAAACTTTTCCCAAAGACAAATAAATCAAAATAAGCCAAATTGAGTGAATGGTCATTTTGACCAATTTAACTCCCATGCCTACTTTGGCTGTCCCAAACTTTCAGAACTTAACAGAAACTTGTTTGGATCTTTAAACCCCTTGATTGTACTCATAACAAAGTATCAAGGTCCACCTTGTGATCATCCAGAAACTTTCAAATGCATAGTTTAAATGACAATTCAAAATTGAATCTTTATCATATGGGAAGATCCCACTTTTTCAAAAACCACTCAAACAAGCTCAACTTTCAAAACCCAAGCATCTGCAGACTCACCAACACCAACCTAGCACACCCACCAAAAATATTTTCAAAATTCAAAACTTGAATTCTTGTGGCCATTTCATCAAACACCTTGCTGATTCAAATCAAATAAAATCTAAACACTATTGTGAGCAGTGATTGGAGCCTAACTTGTTCCCTCTCTAGCTCACAGCAACCTCAGTAGATCATCTAGCTAACTAAACCAAGCACTAGCCCCACTGTAAGCTTGGCAATGCCATCAATGGTGAACAGCCGAAGCTCACCATGTCACCCTAGTGTGGACACCAAGCTAGGAGAAGAAACAAGCCTAGCCAACATGTCTGGGAGCAAGCCAACACCCCACCGCCACTCCCTGTCCAGCGCTCGAACATTGCCAACCCCTGGACCACACGCACAGACCGTGCCCAGCTCGCCAGCAACCATGCCAAGCATGCGCCAGAGTGCGGCCCTCGACACACGCCCACAGACCGCGCGCCGCCCTCGCCGCGTGCATACACGATCACCACCGTTCCAGGAGACCCCAGACATCCCCGTTTGCCGCCCCATGCCTCACATCCACCGCTCGCCGTCGAAGACGTCGCCTCGCCCGCGCAGAGCATCGCACGTTCCAGACCATTTTCCACCGCCCCTACATGTGCATTAAAGCCGCAGAGCATCGCCAGGAGACCACCAAGCGATCGCCACCGCTGGCCATGCCTCTAGCAGCCAGTAGCCATGTCGCCACCGTCGCCTGCCCATGTCATTCGGTCTCGTTGTCGCGACTATAAATAGAGGCCACCCCAGCCGAATTGAGCACACCATCTCACTCCCCTCTCCTCACTAATCGTTCCACCCCGTTCCATAAGCAAGGCGAGCAGCGCTTTGCCGGAATTCCACCGGAGCCCGCCGCTGCTGGAGAAGAAAGGAGCCAGCGATTGGAGCCGCCCCAGGAGAAGCTGCTGGTACCAGGAGGTTCGCCGTCGTCGACTTCTTCGTTCGCCCGCCTCGCCGACCCTCGCCTGAGCCCCGGTGAGCCCCCAACGACCCCCACATGCCGCGTTAGGGTTCTGTCTCGCCGGCGCTGCCCGACGTGGACGATGAACCAGAGCCATTGGATTAGAACTTGATCCAACGCACCACGTTGCCCCATACCTCTTCGCACCCCCCCCCCGTCTCACTGACGCGTGGGGACAACAACTTAACCAGCCCGCGTAAGCGATGTGCGTAGCAGGCCAGCCCATTACCGTCTCCCGCGCAGCCCACTCGTTTGAATTTGGATTTTTCCATTTTCATTCAAACACAGTTCTGTACCTAGTTTCAAAAATCAACCCAGCTTGATTCAGTAAACCAAATTGAATGAAACCAATTTTGTTAGAAAGGTCTTGAAATGATCCAATCCCGTTGGATTCAAATCATTTGGATCTGTAGATCACCCTTGGTAAAAATAACAAGGCAGAAGCTTTTCTGCATTCAAACATTTTTCAAATTAAAACCATAATAGCTTTTGAGTTGATTCCAACTCTCAAAAATCACATTTAACCATACCTTTCAGAATATATAAAAATATATAGGTTTACTTACAGAAATAATGACCATGTAATAAAAGAATGCCACATAAGCATTTCTAGTCACTTTATTTAATTAAAAATAAAAGGTTAAACCTTATTAAATTGTGACACCACTTTAAATCCCATTCCCATGGACTCAAATATGTGGTGATGACATGTGTCAACATGATCCCATATTTGGTTTGGAGAATATTAAAATCTTAAGTAGTTTTTCAAAGAGTAGAAATTACTTTTCTAAAATATAAAAGGAATTAAACCAAGCTTTAATCTTGTAATGTTAGAGATGATGCTAGATCATCTATAGGACCCTTTTTTGTGATGATTGCAAGTAGTTAAGTATTGTTTGGTGATTGTGTACCTCGTATTTATTCATAGACGCTAGTACCGACCGATGATACGAGGAGGAAGGAGGATACTACGAAGAAGAAGCCGAGGAGAACTTCAACCACTGCTCTGCACAAGGCAAGCCAATACTTGCAAGCTAACACTTGCAATTTAGCAAGCTTATACTGATATTGATGCAAGCCTAATACTACTAGTTGAATGTGCAAGCTAACACTTGCAAGATACTCTACTGATGCAAACAAACCCTTACTTGTTACCATATACCCTAAGCATATGTGATCCTACCCACTTGATACCCCCTTCTAGTTTTATTTGCAAGCTTTCTATTTTATTTCTTTATCAAAGCTACTTACTTAGAGTTTACTTAAGTGATTTGTAGATTCTAGAAAGATAATTGAAGGTTGCATAAAGAGCATAAAATTTGGCCTAAGCTAGATAATCTTTATGTCATCCTAAGGCATGAAATTGAACTTAGTTAAACCCACTAGTTTACCACCCCTCATTAGTACTCACCCCCACTTATAGATGCTAGTGCTAAGCATAAAACTTGATCAAATTAGATGGGAATACTTGGTGGAAAAATGGTTATGAAAACCTTGGAATGATGGATCATTCTATTGAGATGTTTTGACATGTGTTTCCAAACACCAGATGATTTTGGTGATGAAAATGTTGAGGCATGAGCCTTAGCCCTTTATAAAACTGATGGTTGTCTGGATGCGATACCATTCCAATTTTACCGTACAACCACAATACCCGAGAATTGGGTAGGGCTTGACTGGAAACTTATATACTTTAGTATTAGTTCCCTCACGGCCAAGTTCTGAGCTGAGGCTACCTTTTGAAGATTGTCCACCTGTGCAGTACCCAAGATGACAGTTGGTCATGGTTGGGAGGCCAAACTCATAGGAGAAGTGCTTATACTAGGGCGTGTAATTGAAAGGTTAGGATTGATTATCCGCATACTGTAACATCCCTAAAAATTATGTTTCAAACACATGCATATCATCCATGCATCCATGATCATATGAATTTCATTTCAAACAAAACATTTCAAAAAAGAAGCATTTATGCTTAATATTTCATGTAAGTTTGCTCTAGCCTTAATGCTATCTTCCAAGGAGAAGAATACTTGTTTTGGTTCAGTAAGGTTTGAAATTCAAACTTAGGCACTTTCAAAAGTTTGAACAAGTTTCAAAACAAAATGAGTAATAAACCCAATATTATGCCTATTGAATATATATCATAAAGGCTTGGTTTTACTTTTTATTTTCACTTGATCAAAGTGTTTGGATTGGACAGTAGTGTTTGACACACATTTGAATGCAAGAGTTGCAGTATAAAAACCTAGAGAAGATTTGAATTCAAACTCATTTGATTTGGATTTGAAAATCATTCTAGAAAATCAAAGCAGAAAAAGAAAAGGAGAAAAGAAATAGAAAAGGGCCAGCGCTACCTATCTGGCCCAACTGCTAATCCAGCCCACTAAGCCCACCCGGGGTCTCCCTCTCTCTCGCTCACCCGCAGACACACCCCCCCAGGCCACTGACCGCATGACCCCACCCCCTCGCTGTTTAAACTCGCTGACGAGTGGACCCTGCGACCACGTCGCCTTCGTTGTAAATCACGCGCGCCTGCGACGCTCGCTCCGCCGTTACCTCGCCGCTGTTACTGCGCGCTTAATTTCCATTGATACGCTGCGCGATCCTCGCCCCCGCTCTAGCTATAAGACCCCCTCTGCACCACGGCCAGTTCACCTCACCTAGCGCCACCTCTACGCCCCCAGGCTGCCCTCAATTGCCTTTGCGCCGCCGCAGACAGACGCACTCCGGCGACGAATCTCGGTAAGCACAGACCGCCCCTTTGCCTCTAGTTCAAACCACTGTGACCAGCATGATCTCGCGCATCCACTAATGCCCTCCGTTTGCTTTCCCATGACCCAGAGCGACGTCCTCGTTCTCACCCGCGAGCACCTGAGCCGCCGCTCGACTCCGACGTTCGCTTAAGGCAAGATGAGACCGCCTCTTGCCTCCCCTTTGGTACTGTCTTGTTCGCCAGGCCCTTGCGCATCTCCTAAACCCTCTGGCTTGTGCTAGGATGACGCAGAGCCTCGGCAACATCTTCGACAGCAAGCAACAGACGCCACCCGCAACTCCGACGAGCTCCAGCGACCGTGTCCGTGCGCCCCTTGCCAAGCCGTCGCCAGGTTGAGCATCAGTGCTTCGTCGCAATCCCGGTAAGCATCTCCGACGACCCCCTAGCCACCTGTAGCGCCGTGCCGCCGTAGGCAGAGCTCGCCGCCGCCAGTAGCCACCGCCAGCGCCGCCCAACTTTGGTCGTTTGATCCAGAGCCATTGGATCTGGATCCAGCGCGCGAGATTAGTTCACTTAACGAACTGTTACGAGTAGATCTGGGCCGTGCAGATTATGTTGATCTAACGGCTCACAGGCACGATCCTGAGCGAAGAGGTACGGGCCAATTAGATTAAGACGCGTGGCAGTAGTTTAGATTTAGAAACTGGATTTGAATATATTAGATGTTCAAATTTGTTTTGGCTATAACTTTCGATTCCCACGTTAGAATTTGACAAATTTTATATCAATGGAATCAGGAGAGCAAGCCCTTTCTTAATATGCAATGTGTTTAATGTTTTGCTTCTGTTAAAATGGTTTTATTTGCAGAAACTTGTGTAGGGCTAATTTGAGTATATGAAATGTTTAGGAAATGTTTTAGGGTTTAAATAAATGTTGTTTGGCAAGTTTTTAACTTGTTTATGAACCAGTACTGTATACTTGCTTTGTTGAGTTTTAAAAATCATCACATATCATTTTGCATGCATGCATATATTTTTGATTGTATATGTTTTGTATGTGATTTGTTGCTATATTTCTTTGTGTAGATTTTGGTGCTAGTGATTTGATTGTGCGGAGTGTAGCTACTCTCCAAACTACCAAGGCAAGTGGTACTTCATGAATATTTGTGTCCCTATGTTTTCTACTAAGCATTAGAAATATTTTGCTAGTCTTGCATGCTATATTTTGCTTACATGCCATGTTGGGAAATCCTAGTAGTTGTAGAATTGCTAGGAAATTTCTAAGTTAAGATGCTTATCTATGCCATGCTTAGCCTAACTAGTAGCAACCAAGGGTTGGTGAAATATACATGCTATGATGAAAACATTTCTAAGTCTTTGGACTTGTGTTTTGCCTAATAAAACAACTAAGTAAATGAAACACCTGGGTGGAATGGAAGGAATGGTTTGTGTTGAGTGGTTACTCAAGGCCAGGGGACTGGTGAACCTTGTGTATCTCACTTGTGGAAAGCCACCCAGGAACAAAGAGATTTTAGAGGCCAAGTGTTGAGAAGCTTCTAGTGCAGCCACTTGGCAATATGGGCTCTTCCTGGATCATATAGGTTGCTAGAACTTAGCCATTTGGACAGTTGGTGGTAGTGGGAATGATAGGTTGGAGGGCGTCCATTTGGTCTAAGGGAAGGCTTCTGAAAGGTCCTGTCTTGGTGAAAATTAAGTCTGGTGGGGAAATGCACAACCTCTGCAGATGGAAAAATCTAAGTACTTAGCCATGTCCCTGGAAAAGGACAACTTGAGCATCAAGACATGGAAGCTATCAAGAATCTCCTCATCCCAATTTCTAAATAAAAACTTGTGGGTGAACAAGGGTAAAGGACCTCAATGTCTATTGGTGGTTCCTTGGGAAAAGTTTTGTTAAAGAAAAACTTAGTGATTTCAACTAATAGGCAAAACCTATTTTGAGCAAAGCAAGCCAAGCTACACTTAACCAAATTGCATATAGTATCTAGTCCACCTAAATTATACTAAGGTATCACTTGCCAATACTATTCCAATGTATTGACCCACTGTGGCTGTAACTTGTGATGTTGCAGGATACTCTGATGAGGATTAGGTGTCATGAGTCTACACTCAACATGTTTGCCTGTGGCACATGAAGATGAAGACTTTTATTTATTTACTTATTCAAACTCTTGTACTAGGCCTGTGGCCTTGGAGTTGTAAAGACTATGTTTATCTCTGGAATGGCTATAATAATGACCTTTGTATCTGTGTACTTCATCTTAAACTGTGGATGCTAGCATTGATCCAGGGACTAGCATTGCAATCACAGGGATCCTTTTCCTTTATAAAGGAGGGATCTTACAGATGGTATCAGAGCACTGTGTTGACTGTAGGATTATGACCCTAGGATTGGAAACCACTAAGGAAAAATTTTCAGCAACTTCTACACTTGTCTATTCTTCTTGTAAACTTTTCTAATCTTCTTTCTCATCTCTATTTGTAGATGAACTCCGTCAACAAAGCCGTAAGGAAAGGACCACTCATGACAATGACTTTGGAGTGTGAGACAGAATTCCCGAAGGCTCTCAAGGACCTCATGGTTGCATTAGAGATACAAGGTGCACCTGTGTACAAAGGTTTTCCTATGATGGATGAAGGAGTTGAATACTGGTGGGTGCAACTTCACTTGTATAAAAACAAGGAAGACAACCACAAGGAAAAAAGGATTCTGCATGTTCACCAATTCAGTGGTGCACACTACATTCTTTGAATCAGCAAGGGATGCATCTTGGAAGACCATCAAAGAACTTGGTGATAGAGTCAAGTGCAGAATGCTCAACCTCCAAAGTGACCTAAAGGAAGAAAAGAAACATGCCCAAGAGTTGCAAGCTACCAACCAAACCTTAAGAGGAGACATTATAGACTTAGTGATGGAGTCATGTGAGCAAGATAGACTGATTGCTTCTAGAAACATTGTGTTAGCCAACAGATCTAGTGAGATAGGATTGTAAACGTACGTCATTAGTTGGACCACCACTTATAACCTTATTTTCCAAATGTTGCCTTAAAATAAGTTGAACCTTGGTTGTTGTAATGGATCCATGTGTGCCATGACTTGTGTGTTTTGATTTCCAACGATATATGTGTGATGTTTTGCCTTGTGTTTTATCTTGAATTGTGTTGTTCTAACTTTTTCTATCTTATAAATAGATGCCTACTGTTACCATCAGCACTATTGAGGATTTCCAGGGAACTCGCTTTGGTCCTCATATTGTTGAGCTTACTACTTTGCTCAATCTACCTCTTCCTACCATCATGGTGCTTCCCCTCACCAAGTTTGAGAGGAAAGACCTTTGGGGCTTCAAGGTCAACCAGCACGGACGCCAGACAGAGCCTACCACAGAGGCCATCATCTTCAAGCTCATGCATGATGACAAGGAGAGAGGCCTTGAGGTAGTCATGCAAGATCTGATAGGACGTCTGCTAGGGAGACACTACCGACAAGTTAGAGGTACTCACTTCCACGTCTTCGGTAGACGTGATGAGGATGGAGAGTCCATCGACTTCAAGGACAATTCGAGGGAGACAGCGGAGCCGATTCGCCTATACCTCCAGGACTTAGAGGCTCTCATTAGGCACGTGGACTCTGACAGGACCAACGTCATGCTCAACAATGACGAACTCCAGGTGCAGCTTCGCAAGAAGGACAAGCTCTTCGCGGAGCAAGATGAGATAGTCAAGGAGATGGAGGCAAAGTTCGAGAGCCAGGACAGAAAGTTCAAGAGTCAGGAGAAGCGAGTCCAGGATAGGAACAAGAAGATCCGGGACATGACTGAAAAAATGCAGGCCAAGGACTTCGAGCTCAAGCATTAGTAGACGGTGATTGAGAGGCTTCGTTCCTAGAAGAGGGCTCTCAAAGCCAAGATAGAGACCTTGACTGCCAATGTCGAGGAATACAAGACCGCAATGGAGAATGCAGGTCTTACCTTTGTCGAGGAGGAGGTTGATGCCGAGGAGTAGATTTGACTACTCATTTATCATTTATTATCGTACTTGTTGTTGGGAACTTGTTATTTGACCATCCAACATGTGGATGGCTTGTTATTTGTGTGTGTTTTACCTTGCGAACTTGTTATCTTGTTGTTGAACCTTATTCCTTTTGTTACATGCTTTGTGATTGTTTATGTGATGTATTGTGCATGAAAGCATCTATGGGTATCTCATTCTTATCTCTATTGAACAAACCACAGATGCCTCCCCGTCGTGCAAATCCCAACTCCAACAACAACAACATCACTCCAGAAATGCAACAAATGATGACAGCTCAGACTCAGCTGATGCAAATGATGATGACGCTCATCCAGAACCAAAACAACAACAACAACAATAACAACAACAACAACCCACCGGGTTTTGACATGCTTACCAGGTTCTTGAGATTGAGGCCAGCAAAGTTCTTAGGAACAACTGACCCCATGGTGGCCAATGATTGGCTACGCTCTGTGAACAAGGACTTGGTAACTGTGGGCTGTACTGATGCAAAAAAGGTCAGATTTGCAGCACATTTGCTGGAAGGACCAGCCGCCACTTGGTGGGATAACTTCCAGATCACCACTCCCATAGGAGATGTGACATGGGCTATCTTTGAGGATGGCTTTCGTATGGCTCATATCTCATCTGGAGTGATGAGTCTGAAAAAGAAAGAATTTCATAACCTGAAGCAACGTCACCGCAGTGTGGCTGAATATATTGAGGAGTTCAACAATCTGGCGTGTTATGCACCGGATGAAGTTGACACTGATGCTAAGAGGAAAGAAAAGTTCCTCGAAGGGTTGAATGATGAGCTGAATCTGCAGTTGGCTGTGGCATATGTTCCCACATACCAGTCTCTTTGTGATAAGGCTGCTATTTTGGAGAACAAAATGAAGCAAGTTGAGAGCAGGAAGAGAAAGCACTCGGACAGGCACAGCTCGGGATCGTCTCACAAACGTTCCCATTATGATGACAGCGGAAGCTCAGGATCCCACAAGCATGGGAAATTCAACAAGCACCACAACCACAACCGTCATTACAACAAGCATCACCGTAGTCATGACAATGACAAGTACAAGAACCACAAGGGTGGATATAAGAGCCACCAAAGTGGTAATGGAAGTGGCAGTGGAAACCAGCCTGTCAAGAAGGACATTAGTCAGGTTGAATGCTTCAAGTGCAAGAAGATGGGGCATTATGAAAATGAATGCCTAGAAAAGAAAGTTGAAGGACCCAACAAGCCCAACCCTTTTCAGAAGGGACAAGTGAACCACATCAATGTGGAGGAAATTTATGAGGAGCCTGATGCTATTGCTGGTAAGTTCAGACTCAATTATATTCCAGCATTTGTTCTTTTTGATACTGGAGCATCGCATTCATTCATATCAAAAGCATTTGTTGATAGAAATGGGTTTCCAACTGAAAATATTGGGTGTCCAATAAAAGTTAGTTCTCCAGGTGGAGATATGATAGTAAGTCTTGGATGCCGGGATCTAGTAATAGAATTTGGAAAGCATAAATTTCCTGTGAGTCTGATAATCCTAGATTCCCAAGGACTGGACGTAATATTGGGAATGGATTGGATGGCTAAGTATGAAGGAGTACTAGATTGTGCTAATCGTACTGTCGCACTCACAACCCCGGAAAGAAAACGGATTAAATTCAAGTCTAACTTTGAATCAAAAGGGAGTAAGCTAAATTCTCTTAAGGGGGTTAGCATAGACAGTGTGCCAATTGTGAGTGAATATCGGGATCTGTTTCCAGAAGAATTGCCGGGGATGCCACCAGATAGAGATGTGGAGTTCCTTATTGATTTGCTACCAGGATCTGGACCAATAGCAAAGAGACCGTACAAGATGTCAGTGGATGAACTGAAGGAACTCAAGAAACAACTCGGAGAGCAGTTGCAGAAAGGATTTATTCAACCAAGTTCTTCATCTTGGGGAGCCCCAGTTTTGTTTGTGGAGAAGAAAGATAGAAGTCAAAGGTTATGCATAGATTACCGTTCACTCAATGAGGTAACTATTAAGAACAAATACCCTTTGCCTAGAATCAATGACTTGTTTGATCAACTAGAAGGAGCTTGTGTGTTCTCAAAGATTGATCTCCGGTCAGGCTATTTTCAACTCAAGATAAGGGAACAAGACATACCTAAAACAGCTTTCACTACAAGGTATGGATTGTATGAGTATACCGTGATGCCATTTGGTTTGACCAATGCTCCAGCATACTTTATGAATATGATGAACAAGGTGTTCATGGAATTCCTTGACAAGTGTGTTGTCGTTTTCATCGATGACATTTTAATCTACTCCAAGAGCAAAGAAGAGCATGAAGGACATTTGCGTTTGATACTTGAGAAGCTTAGAGAGCATAAACTCTATGCCAAATTCAGCAAGTCTGAATTCTGGTTGAATGAGGTTGGATTTCTTGGACATGTTATGACAAAGGATGGTGTGGAAGTTGATCCTGCTAAGGTTAGAGCCGTAACTGAATGGGAATCTCCCAAGTCAGTGAAAGAAGTTCGTAGTTTCCTTGGCTTAGCAGGTTACTACAGAAGGTTTATTGAGAATTTCTCTAAGGTTGCCAAGCCTATGACAGAATTGCTAAATAAAGACAAGAAATTTGCTTGGTCTGAAGGTTGTGAACTTAGCTTTCAGGAGTTGAAGAAGAGACTTGTGACAACACAAGTATTGTGTTTGCCAGATCTGGAAAAAGATTTTCAAGTATATTGTGATGCATCTCATCATGGTTTGGGTGCAGTACTTATGCAAGAAGGAAAGGTTGTGGCTTATGCCTCGAGACAACTCAAAACTCAGGAAGTGAACTATCCTACTCATGATTTAGAGTTAGCCTCTGTTGTCCATGCACTCAAAACATGGAGACACTATCTTTTGGGAAAGCGTTGTGAAGTGTTTACAGATCACAAGAGTTTGAAGTATATCTTCACCCAGAAGGAAATTAATATGAGACAAAGAATATGGCTAGAACTCATCAAGGACTATGACTTAAGTTTGCAATACCATCCCGGTAAAGCAAATGTTGTAGCGGATGCTTTAAGCCGTAAGGTTTTTGTGAATGGCCTTACCAAAGGAGAATTGCCAGATGATTTGTGTGCCCAATTTAGAGATCTCAGATTGGAGATTGTGCCTGAAGGACATCTCATGTATTTGGATGTTCAACCCACTTTGTTGGACAAGATCAAAGAAGCCCAGAAGATTGATAAGGAAATTGAAGAGATTAAAGAAAAGATTGGCAAAGGAAAAGCCAAAGGGTTCCATGAAGACGAACAGGGTACTTTATGGCATGGGAAACGTATCTGTGTTCCACAAGATCCGGAGCTTCGGAAACTGATTTTGCAAGAAGCACACAACTCACAGTATTCCATTCATCCGGGTAACACTAAAATGTACATGGACATGAAGGAAAGATTTTGGTGGAATAATCTCAAGAAGGACATCACCGAACACATTGCTTTGTGTGATGTGTGTAGCAGAGTGAAAGCGGAACATCAGAAACCAGCAGGTTTGCTTCAACCACTACCTATTCCTGATTGGAAGTGGAACAAGATTGGTATGGATTTCATTACCGGATTACCAAGGACCCGGTCAGGATACGATTCTATTTGTGTAGTAGTGGATCGCCTAACTAAAGTGGCTCATTTCATACCCGTGAAGACAACCTATACAAGTGCTAAGTTGGCCAAAATCTACATGAGTAGAATTGTATGTCTACATGGAGTGCCTAAGAGTATTGTGTCCGATAGGGGAACTCAATTCACTTCCCATTTTTGGAGACATCTACATGAGTCATTGGGAACGAGGTTAGAATTCAGTACTGCTTTTCATCCTCAAACTGATGGACAGACAGAAAGAACTAATCAGATTCTTGAAGACATGTTGAGGGCATGTGCCCTAGACTATGGAGCCAGTTGGGATGAAAGTCTGCCTTACACAGAATTTTCTTATAACAACAGCTATCAAGCCAGCATTGAGATGGCCCCAGTTGAGTTTCTCTACGGGAGAAAGTGTACCACCCCATTGTTATGGAGTGGTGTGGGAGAAAGAAGTTTGTTCGGACCAGAACTTATCAAAGAAGCCGAAGAGAAAGTCAAGTTGGTTAAGGACAGATTGAAGATAGCACAATCCCGACAGAAAAGCTACGCAGATCCAAAGCGCAGAGAAGTCACCTACGAAGTCGGTGATAGAGCTTATCTTAGAGTGTCACCACTTCGTGGAGTGAAGAGGTTCGGAGTCAAAGGAAAGTTGGCCCCAAGATATGTTGGACTATTCAAGATTCTGAGTCGTAAAGGAGAAGTTGCCTATGAAATTGAACTGCCAGAGTCTCTGTCAGCTGTCCATAATGTGTTTCATGTGAGTCAACTTAAGAAATGTCATCCAAAAATGGAAGAAACTTCTTTGAAGGATACTATACCTTTGGAGGAGGTTCAGTTGGAGAGTGATATCACTTATGAAGAGAAGCCTATCAAGATTCTTGAGACAGCAGAAAGAGTCACACGGACCAAGACTATCAAGTTTTGCAAAGTTTAGTGGAATCATCATTCCGAAGAGGAAGCAACATGGGAAAGAGAAGATGATCTTCGGAAAGACCACCCTCACCTATTTGCTAGCCAATCCGAATCTCGAGGGAGAGATTCACCTTAAGGGGGTTAGATTTGTAACATCCCTAAAAATTATGTTTCAAACACATGCATATCATCCATGCATCCATGATCATATGAATTTCATTTCAAACAAAATATTTCAAAACAAAAGCATTTATGCTTAATATTTCATGTAAGTTTGCTCGAGCCTTAATGCTATCTTCCAAGGAGAAGAATACTTGTTTTGGTTCAGTAAGGTTTGAAATTCAAACTTAGGCACTTTCAAAAGTTTGAACAAGTTTCAAAACAAAATGAGTAATAAAACCAATATTATGCCTATTGAATATATATCATAAAGGCTTGGTTTTATTTTTTATTTTCACTTGATCAAAGTGTTTGGATTGGACAGTAGTGTTTGACACACATTTGAATGCAAGATTTGCAGTATAAAAACCTAGAGAATATTTGAATTCAAACTCATTTGATTTGGATTTGAAAATCATTTCAGAAAATCAAAACAGAAAAAGAAAAGGAGAAAAGAAATAGAAAAGGGCCTGCTCTACCTATCTGGCCCAACTGCTAATCCAGCCCACTAAGCCCACCCGGGGTCTCCCTCTCTCTTGCTCACCCGCAGACACACCCCCCAGGTCACTGACCGCATGACCCCACCCCCTCGCTGTTTAAACTCGCTGACGAGTGGACCCTGCGACCACGTTGCCTTCGTCATCAATCACGCGCGCCTGCGACGCTCGCTCCGCCGTTACCTCGCCGTTGTTACTGCGCGCTTAATTGCCATTGATACGCCGCGCGATCCTTGCCCCCGCTCTGGCTATAAGACTCTCTCTGCACCACGGCCATTTCCCCTCACCTAGCACCACCTCTACGCCCCCAGGCTGCCCTCAATTGCCTTTGCGCCGCCGCAGACAGACGCACTCCGGCGACGAATCTCGGTAAGCACAGACCGCCCCTCTGCCTCTAGTTCAGACCACTGTGACCAGCATGATCTCGCGCATCCGCTAATGCCCTCCGTTTTCTTTCCCATGACCCAGAGCGACGTCCTCATTCTCACCTGCGAGCACCTGAGCCGCCGCTCGACTCCGACGTGCGATTAAGGTAAGATGAGACCGCCCCTTGCCTCCCCTTTGGTACTGTCTTGTTCGCCAGGCCCTTGCGCATCTCCTAAACCCTCTGGCTTGTGCTAGTACGACGCAGAGCCTCGACAACGTCTTCGACAGCAAGCAATAGACGCCGCCCGCAACTCCGACGAGCTCCAGCGACCGTGTCCGTGCGCCCCTTGCCAAGCCGTCGCCAGGTTGACCATCAGTGCTTCGTCGCGATCCCGGTAAGCATCTCCGACGACCCCTAGCCACCTGTAGCGCCGCGCCGCCGTAGGCAGAGCTCGCCGCCGCCAGTAGCCACCGCCAGCGCCGCCCAGCTTTGGTCGTTTGATCCAGAGCCATTGGATCTGGATCCAGCGTGCGAGATTAGTTCACTTAATGAACCGTTACGAGTAGATCTGGGCCGTGCAGATTATGTTGATCTAACGGCTCATAGGCACGATCCTGAGCGAAGCGGTACGGGCCAATTAGATTAAGACGTGTGGCAGTAGTTTAGATTTAAAAACTGGATTTGAATCAATTAGATGTTCATATTTGTTTTGGCTATAAATTTTGATTCCTACGTTAGAATTTGACAAATTTTATATCAATGGAATTAGGAGAGCAAGCCCTTTCTAAATATTCAATGTGTTTAATGTTTTGCTTCTGTTAAAATGGTTTTATTTGCAGAAACTTGTGTAGGGATAATTTGAGTATATGAAATGTTTAGGAAATGTTTTAGGGTTTAAATAAATGTTGTTTGGCAAGTTTTTAACTTGTTTATGAACCAGTACTGTATACTTGCTTTGTTGCGTTTTAAAAATCATCACATATCATTTTGCATGCATGCATATATTTTTGATTGTATATGTTTTGTATGTGATTTGTTGCTATATTTCTTTGTGTAGATTTTGGTGCTAGTGATTGTGATTGTGAGGAGTGTAGCTACTCTCCAAACTACCAAGGCAAGTGGTACTTCATGAATATTTTTGTCCCTATGTTTTCTACTAAGCATTAGAAATATTTTGCTAGTTTTGCATGCTATATTTTGCTTACATGCCATGTTGGGAAATCCTAGTAGTTGTAGAATTGCTAGGAAATTTCTAAGTTAAGATGCTTATCTATGCCATGCTTAGCCTAACTAGTAGCAACCAAGGGTTGGTGAAATATACATGCTATGATGAAAATATTTCTAAGTCTTTGGACTTGTGTTTTGCCTAATAAAACAACTAAGTAAATGAAACACCTGGGTGGAATGGAAGGAATGGTTTGTGTTGAGTGGTTACACAAGGCCAGGGGACTGGTGAACCTTGTGTATCTCACTTGTGGAAAGCCACCCAGGAACAAAGAGATTTTAGAGGCCAAGTGTTGAGAAGCTTCTAGTGCAGCCACTTGGCAATATGGGCTCTGCCTGGATCATATAGGTTGCTAGAACTTAGCCATTTGGACAGTTGGTGGTAGTGGGAATGATAGGTTGGAGCGCGTCCATTTGGTCTAAGAGAAGGCTTATGAAAGGTCTTGTCTTGGTGAAAATCAAATCTGGTGGGGAAAGTGCACAACCTCTGCAGATGGAAAAATCTAAGTACTTAGCCATGTCCCTGGAAAAGGACAACTTGAGCATCAAGACATGGAAGCTATCAAGAATCTCCTCATCCCAATTTCTAAATAAAAACTTGTGGGTGAACAAGGGTAAAGGACCTCAATGTCTATTGGTGGTTCCTTGGGAAAAGTTTTGTTAAAGAAAAACTTAGTGATTTCAACTAATAGGCAAAACCTATTTTGAGTAAAGCAAGCCAAGCTACACTTAGCCAAATTGCATATAGTATCTAGTCCACCTAAATTATACTAAGGTATCACTTGCCAATACTATTCCAATGTATTGACCCACTGTGGCTATAACTTGTGATGTTGCAGGATACTCTGATGAGGATTAGGTGTCATGAGTCTACACTCAACATGTTTGCCTGTGGCACATGAAGATGAAGACTTTTATTTATTTACTTATTCAAACTCTTGTACTAGGCCTATGGCCTTGGAGTTGTAAAGACTATGTTTATCTCTGGAATGGCTGTAATAATGACCTTTGTATCTGTGTACTTCATCTTAAACTGCGGATGCTAGCATTGATCCAGGGACTAGCATTGCAATCACAGGGATCCTTTTCCATTATAAAGGAGGGATCTTACACATACTGAGTATGGTGAATTCAGGATTTGTTCCTGATGGATGTATCGAATGTTGTGGTGAAAGTGTACAATCTCTGCAGAGTGTCAAACTATTCGAATAGGCACGTCCGAGGTTATGGACAGTTGGAGTGGCCATATTGTTTCCCCCGTCAAATGTTTTCAAAATGACTTGTGAAATGGATTGAGATTTTGACTTGACCACAACAGAGTTGTGATATGAAATACAAGTTCCCCCTTAGGTGTTATAAAACTTCAACTAGCATTCGTTGCTTCTGAACTTAGTAGAGGTAAATCTGGCTTTTTGCAAAACAACCCTAGAGCTTAGTGTCCTATTACAAAAACCCCTTCACTTGTTAGTATTAGTTTGCGAGTACTTAAAGAGTACTCATGGCTTTGTCCCTGGATATTCCCATGGCCAGACTATAAGGAGGAGTACCTGGAGGATGGACCGCAGGAAGGTTACGACAACTAGGATCATCTCCCATCGTCAGCATTGCCTGTGACCCCGAATATGGAGCTTCGCCTACACTACCGTATTATTACGTATTCCGCTGCTTGACTTGCATTAAGAAATGGATCATGAGATCCTTATTTGTGTAAGACCTGATGTATGGTTTGTAATGGATGATGTACTGTGGTATCCAATTCTGTTATGTCTCGCAAAAATGGTATTCCTAGGATTGCGATGTATGGCATAACAGGCATCTGGGATTAAAAATCCGGGTGTTGACAAGTTGGTATCAGAGCCATCCTGACCATAGTAGACCCTAGTTAGACTGGACGTTTGAATCAAAAACTTAGTTTCAAAACCAAAGGAAGCAAGTATTTACAAAAACTTATTCCCATTCTTATCACTTTGCTTCTTTCATGAAAATTCATGTTCCTCAAAAACTCTTGCAAAATAAATAAAATTTGACACACTTGATCACTCTACTAACTTACTCATCCTATATTCTTATAGATGGACGTAAAGTACAGCAAATTTTATCAGTTGGGGAATGGATGAGACCTTATCTTTGAGAGGGATTTGGACCAGCTTCCGGAAATTCTGAGAGCGTCCGCACCCTGAGTTCTTCGGAGCTCAGCTCAATGATCAAGGAGGAGAAGATCTGCAGTGGTTGATTGTTGCAAGCCTCTGAGGAAAGATTGAACCTCCCACTGCTGAGGGAATTCAGTTTATCTTAAGAGAGAACAACTGGCTCGATGGACTTGCCAGGGCCATGCAGGAAGCTCTTGCACGTCTGTGTGGGCAGAGTATCAACCAGATCAAGGGTACCCGCTTTGAGTTTTTCCCAAGGCGTGATGCTAACGGACAACCCCTGGAAGCCCCATACCACCATGAGCTGAAGACTCAATTGGATCACCTTAGCTTCATGATGTACGATCGTCAGCATGAATTGGACAACTGTCGTGACTACTCCAACCACAAGTCCGCCATCATCAAGACGAAGGATCAGACCATTCGCCATGCTAGCGAAGGATCGCAAGTCTCGCCGTCGTCAGCTCGACAAGAAGGAGCGCATAATTGCCCGTCTTCGCCACCGTATCTCGTCTTTGGAGGATACCATCCACGAGAGAGACATGCATTTGGAGGCAAGGGAGAATGCCGGAGAGGATCTTCGTGGAGACCCCTACTCCTATGTCAGTGATGATGATGATTTCTTGGAAGATCAGGCTATGGATTTCTTCACCGATGAGGATGATTACGCCTTCATCAATGATGACGAGGATGATGAGGATGACGACTACACCGACTCCGAGGAGTAGTAGCACTTGAGCACTAGTGTAGTGAGTAGTATTCGGTCCCACTGTATCGTAGTTTCTAGAATGGTTCTTAAAACCATATGTTTCCCTTTGTTGTAGTGTGTGTTGTACCGTGTGCTATGAATGAATGAAAAGAAAGTTGCTAGAACATCTGAGTCAAACTTTAAAAACTTTTCAAAGTCCCAGAACCTTAGAAATTTCCCTATTTTCTCCTGATCTATCTCAATCTTCAGATGCCACGCGGAGGAAGTGGTTCATCCCCGGACCCGATGTTGCAGATCCTGCAAATGTTGGTTTCTGACCATGAAGCTGAAAGAGCCGAATGTCAAGCCAACCTAGCCACCCTGCAACAGATAGCTCAGCTTGCCCACAACAACCAAGGCCACAGAAATAAGGAAAACCATGGATCTAAGCTCAAGAATTTCCAGAATACCAACCCACCTGTTTTCACTAAGTCAGAATAGCCCCTAGATGCCGACGATTGGCTGCAAACCATGGAAAACAACCTGGAAGTAGCCGGAGTGGAAGCCAACGAGAAAGTTCTGTTCGCCACCCATTATCTAGCCGGAGATGCCAAAGTATGGTGGAACAGTGTTTGTGCAATGACCGGAGGACAGATGATGACTTGGGAGGAATTCAAGGTCAAGTTCAGCAGAACCCATGTGCCACCGGGTTTGATCAAGAGAATGAGAGATGAGTTCAGAGAACTGAAGCAAGGAAGGATGACCGTAGTGGAATACCGTGACAAATTCTTGTCATTAGCTAGGTATGCCCCGGATGAGATCTACACCGAAGCCAAGAAGAAAGAAAGATTCTTGAATGGTCTGCATGATGAGATGCAGACTGTGTTAGTCAATATCCCCTTTGCTGATATTGAAGCCCTTGTCGAATCTGCCATTCAAATGGAAGGAAAGATCAACCAAGCCAATGAGAACCGCAAGCGTCGCATGATGCATCAGCCAGGAACCCATCAGACCCCAAAGTATCGCCCTAACCCATCTCCAGGATTCGCCCTGAGAACCAACAGACCCCCGATGAACCGTTCGACCTATCCCAACCGTGGAAACCCTAGGCCCGGAGGAAATCACAACAACCCCGGCAACTCTAACAATTTCAACCGTGCCTCACCCAAGTTCAACAACAATGCTACCACCAACACCAACACTGCCCCGAGGACTGGAAGCAATGATGTGCCTGTAGCAGCAAAGGACAAGTCGCAAGTGACTTGTTATGACTGTGGAAATAAGGGCCACTATTCCAATGAGTGCCCCAACAAGAAGAGTGCCGCAGCCCCCAATGCAAATGCCCCAGCTCAGCAGCAGCGTCGTGTTCAGCCAGGAAGAAGGTTTGCCCCAGGGAATTCACTCAACCGCAACGGTAGTCTTTTCCTCATGCATGTTGAAGAATCTCAGGAAGCGCCAGACGTCGTGCTGGGTATGTTTTCTGTTAATTCAGTACTTGCAAGAGTGTTGTTTGATTCTGGTGCATCGCATTCATTTGTCACCGAAGAATTTGCATGCACTAGTAAAATTCAACCAACAAAACTGAAGCATGTTATGATCGTCCAAATTCCCGGTTCAACCACCAAAGCTAGGCAAATTTGCAAAGCCGTCCCTATCCGAATCCATGGCATAGATTTTTATGATAATCTGATAGTACTCGGAACTAAAGGTTTGGAAGTAGTACTAGGAATGCATTGGATGTCCAAACATAAAGGATTGATTGAATGTGCCAAGAAATCCATCACCATGACCAGTACAGCCGGAATATCTGTCGAGCACATATCTGAAACCTTACGTCGCCAATTCAAGTGCAACAAGAGTATAGCCCAACCTACCATTGACCATGTCCGGATAGTCTGTGAATACCCCGTTGTATTTCCAGATGTTTTGCCTGGTATTCCCCCAGATCGGGATATCGAGTTTATCATTGAACTAATCCCCGGAACTGGACCCATAGCCCAGAGACCCTATAGTATGAACCCGTCGGAACTGGCAGAACTGAAGAAGCAACTGGATTCCATGTTGGGAATTGGATTGATTCAACCCAGTGCGTCACCTTGGAGATCACATATTTTATTCATGGATAAGAAGGATGGAGGTAACCGTTTGTGTACGGATTACAGGAAGTTGAATGATGTCACCATCAAGAACAAGTACCCCTTTCCCAAGATAGAAGATTTGTTTGATTAGTTGACCGGTGCCAAAGTGTTTTCTAAGATTGATCTTAGGACTGGCTATCATCAACTCAAGATTCGTGCAGAAGATATTCCTAAGACTGCCTTTACCACCCGATATGGATTATATGAGTATACCGTTATGTCCTTTGGATTAACCAATGCCCCCGCTTATTTCATGAATCTCATGAATAAGATTTTTATGGACTTCCTGGATAAGTTTGTCGTTGTTTTCATCGATGACATTCTGATTTATTCCAAATCGGAAGAAGAACATGAGCTACACCTAAGGACCATTCTTGGAACCCTTAGAGAGCATCAGTTGTATGCCAAGTTTAGCAAATTTGAATTCTGGTTACAAGAAGTAGGATTCCTCGGTCACATTGTATCAGCCGGAGGAATTGCCGTTGACCCTACAAAGGTGAAGGATGTCGAAGATTGGCAAGCCCCAACCACTCAAACCCAAGTTCGTGCATTTCTCGGATTGGCGGGATATTACCGCAAGTTCGTAGAATGATTCTCTAGTATCACCAGACCCATGACCCAATTGCTGAAGAAGGACAAGAAGTTTGAATGGACCGACAAATGTGACGCGAGTTTTCAAGAACTCAAGAGGAGATTGATTTTAGTCCCAATCTTAATCATGCCAGATATCACGAAGCCCTTCGATGTGTATTGTGATGCATCCAAGATCGGTCTCGGATGTGTGCTAATGCAATAAGGCAAAGTTATATCTTATCTATCTCGACAACTAAAACCACATGAGCAAAATTACCCAACCCATGACCTCGAACTCGCAGCCATAGTTCTAGCCCTGAAGACGTGGAGGAATTACCTGATGGGAAATCGTTGTGAGATTTATTCGAATCACAAGAGCCTGAAGTATATATTCACTCATAAGGAGCTGAATATGAGACAGAGAAGATAGATTGAGCTAATCAAGGATTACGATCTGGACATTCACTATCACCCCGGTAAAGCCAACGTGGTAGCAGATGCCCTTAGCAGATTGCCGTGCCACTTGAACTCCATGATTTTAAAGGAGCAACCAAGTTTGCACAAAGAGATGGAAGATTTCCGAATGGAATTAGTGAGTGAAGTATTTTTGGCTAGCATAGAACTTCAACCCACTTTGATCAGTACGATCAAAGAGGCGCATAAGGTAAATGCTAGTATCGACGGAATCAACTGTCGTATTGGTACAGGCAAAGTACCCGGATTCACCGAAGACGAAGAAGGAGTTCTGTGGTACAAAGGACGCCTTTGTGTACCAGCAGATTCTGAGTTGAAAGAAGTTATCCTCAAGGAAGCTCATGATAATCTTTATTATATCCACCCAGAGGGACTAAGATGTACAAGATTTGAAAGAACAATTTTGGTGGCATAAGATGAAGAGAGAAATCGGAAGCTATATCGCCAAGTGTGATATATGTCAGCGAGTCAAGGCAGGACATCAAAGACCCGCTGTACTGTTGCAACCCTTACAGATTCCGGAATGGAAATGGAATTCCGTTGGAATGGACTTTATCACCGGATTGCCAACTTCCAGTAGGGGAAATGACTCTATCTGGGTCATAGTGGACAGATTGTCCAAAGTCGCCCATTTCTTACCCGTCAAGACCACATATCAAAGTTCGAAGCTAGCGGAGTTGTACATCGCTAGAATAGTTAGTTTACATGGGGTCCCCAAGAACATAGTATCGGATCGAGGAACCCAATTTACCTCGAGATTCTGGAAGAAAGTCCAAGAAGGTTTAGGAACCCGCCTAGATTTCAGCACCGCATATCACCCTCAGACCGATGGACAAACGGGTCGAGTAAATCAAATACTCGAAGACATGCTGAGAGCATGTGTGTTAAAATATGGATCTAAGTGGGAAGACTGTCTGCCGTTTGCAGAATTTTCATACAACAACAGTTATCAAGCCAGTTTGCAAATGGCCCCATTTGAATTCATGTACGGAAGGAAGTGTCGCACCCCTTTGAACTGGTCGGAAGTAGGAGAGAGTCAGATCTTCGGACCCGACATCCTACGAGAAGCAGAAGAGAAGGTTCACAAGATTCGTGAGCACCTCAAGACAGCCTAGTCCAGACAGAAGAGTTATGCCGACAAGAGACGTCGAGACCTCGCCTTCAACATAGGAGATTTTGTGTATCTGAAAGTGTCGCCTTTGAAGGGAATGCAGCGTTTCCAACTGAAAGGAAAGTTAGCCCCCAGATATATCGAACCCTTCAAGATTATGAACCATCGAGGAGAAGTGTCGTATAAATTGGAACTACCTGAAGATATGTCAGCCGTGCACAGTGTGTTTCATATCTCATTACTTCGCAAGTGCCTCGAAGTTCTAGGGAAGACCGAAGTGTTCAAGAATATTGATCACCGGACCATAGAGATCAACGATGACCTGACCTATCCGAAGTACCCATCCGTATTATGTAAGAAGCTTTCCGAACCACCAGAAACTGAAGCATCAAGTTTCTCAAGATTCAGTGGAGCAACCACACAGAAGAGGAAGCTACCTGGGAGCGCGAAGATCACATCAGGACGGAATTTCCCGATCTCTTCAAATCCTAGGTAATCTTTTCGTCCTTTTCAAATCTCGGGACGAGACTTTGTTTAAGGGGGAAGGTTTGTAACATCCCAAAAATACTAAACTTGGATCATCAAACTCTAATCATCAAAATTAGGGTTAACAAAAACTTTTCTAAATAAAAATATGCAAGCATGCATGTGTGTATACATCGCATTTTTGAATTCTTTTGAATTGCCTTGTTTATGTGTTTCTTTGCTTGTAAAAGGATTCTTAGGTGAAATAAACACCATCTAAACAATTCCCAAACTTTTCCCAAAGACAAATAAATCAAAATAAGCCAAATTGAGTGAATGGTCATTTTGACCAATTTAACTCCCATGCCTACTTTGGCTGTCCCAAACTTTTAGAACTTAATAGAAACGTGTTTAGATCTTTACACCCCTTGATTGTACTCATATCAAAGTATCAAGGCCCACCTTGTGATCTTCCAGAAACTTTCAAATGCATAGTTTAAATGACAATTCAAAATTGAATGTTTATCATATGGGAAGATCCCACTTTTTCAAAAACCACTCAAACAAGCTCAACTTTCAAAACCCAAGCATCTGCAGACTCACCAGCACCAACCTAGCACACCCACCAAAAATCTTTTCAAAATTCAAAACTTGAATTCTTGCGGCCATTTCATCAAACACCTTGTTGATTCAAATAAAATAAAATCTAGACACTATTATGAGCAGTGATTGGAGCCTAACTTGTTTCCTCTCTAGCTCACAGCAACCTCAGTGGATTATCCAGCTAACTAAACCAAGCACTAGCCCCACTGTAAGCTTGGCAATGCCATCAATGGTGAACAGCCGAAGCTCACCATGTCACCCCAGTGTGGACAGCAAGCTAGGAGAAGAAACAAGCCTAGCCAACATGTCTGGGAGCAAGCCAACACCCCACCGCCACTCCGTGTCCAGCGCTCGAACGTTGCCAACCCCTGGACCACACGCACAGACCATGCCCAGCTCGCCAGCAACCATGCCGAGCATGCGCCAGAGCGCCGCCCTCAACACACGCCCACAAACCGCGCGTCGCCCTCGCCGCGTGCATACACGATCACCACCGTCCCAGGAGACCGCCAGACATCCCCGTTTGCCGCCCCATGCCTCACAGCAACCGCTCGCTGTCGAAGACGCCGCCTCGGCCGCGCAGAGCATCGCACGTTCCAGACCATTTGCCACCGCCCCTACATGCGCATTAAAGCCGTAGAGCATCGCCAGGAGACCACCAAGAGATCGCCACCGCCGGCCATGCCTCTAGCAGCCCGTAGCCATGTCGCCACCGTCGCCTGCCCATGCCGTTTGGTCTCATCGTCGCGAATATAAATAGAGGCCACCCCCAGCCGAATTGAGCACACCATATCACTCCCCTCTCATCACTGATCGTTCCACCCCGTTCCCGAAGCAAGGCGAGCAGCGCTTTGCCGGAATTCCACCGGAGCCCGCCGCTGCTGGAGAAGAAAGGAGCAAGCGATTGGAGCCGCCCCAGGAGAAGATGCCGGTACCAGGAGGCTCCCTATCATCGACTTCGTCGTTCGCCCGCCTTGTCGACCCTCGCCTGAGCCCCGGTGAGCCCCCAACGACCCCCACCTGCCGCGTTAGGGTTCTGTCTCGTCGGCGCTGCCCGATGTGGACGATGAACCAGAGCCATTGGATTAGAACTAGATCCAACGCACCATGTTGCCCCATACCGCTTCGCACCCCCCGTCTCACTGACGCCTGGGGACAACAACTTAACCAGCCCACGTAAGAGCTGTGCGTAGCAGGCCGGCCCATTACCGTCTCCCGTGCAGCCCACTCGTTTGAATTTGGATTTTTCCATTTTCATTCAAACACAGTTCTATACCTAGTTTCAAAAATCAACCCAGCTCTATTCAGTAAACCAAATTGAATGAAACCAATTTTGTTAGAAAGGTCTTGAAATGCTGAATCCAATCCCGTTGGATTCAAATCATTTGGATCTGTAGATCACCCTTGGTAAAAATAACAAGGCAGAAGCTCTTCTGCATTCAAACATTTTTCAAATTAAAACCATAATAGCTTTTGAGCTGATTCCAACTCTCAAAAATCACATTTAACCATACCTTTCAGAATATATGAAAATATATAGGTTTACTTACAGAAATAATGACCAAGTAATAAAAGAATACCACATAAGAATTTCTAGTCACTTTATTTAATTAAAAAATAAAAGGTTAAACCTTATTAAATTGTGACACCACTTTAAATCCTATTCCCATGGACTAAAATATGTGGTGATGACATGTGTCAACATGATCCCATGTCTGGTTTGGATAATATGAAATCTTAAGTAGTTTTTCAACGAGTAGAAATTACTTTTCTAAAATCTAAAAGGAATTAAACCAAGCTTTAATCTTGTAATGTTAGAGATGATGCTAGATCATCTATAGGACCCTTTTTTGTGATGATTGCAAGTAGTTAAGTATTGTTTGGTGATTATGTACCTCGTATTTATTCATAGACGCTCGTACCGACCAATGATACGAGGAGGAAGGAGGATACTACGAAGAAGAAGCCGAGGAGAACTTCAACCACTGCTCTGCACAAGGCAAGCCAATACTTGCAAGCTAACACTTGCAATTTAGCAAGCTTATACTGATATTGATGCAAGCCTAATACTACTAGTTGAATGTGCAAGCTAACACTTGCAAGATACTCTACTGATGCAAACAAACCCTTACTTGTTACCATATGCCCTAAGCATATGTGATCCTACCCACTTGATACCCCCTCCTAGTTTTATTTGCAAGCTTTCTATTTTATTTCTTTATCAAAGCTACTTCCTTAGAGTTTACTTAAGTGATTTGTAGATTCTAGAAAGATAATTGAAGGTTGCATAAAGAGCATAAAATTTGGCCTAAGCTAGATAATCTTTATGTCATCCTAAGGCATGAGATTGAACTTAGTTTAACCCACTATTTTATCACCCCTCATTAGTACTCACCCCCACTTATAGATGCTAGTGCTAAGCATAAAACTTGATCAAATTTAGATGGGAATACTTGGTGGAAAAATGGTTATGAAAACCTTGGAATGATGGATCATTCTATTGAGATGTTTTGACATGTGTTTCCAAACACCAGATGATTTTGGTGATGAAAATGTTGAGGCATGAGCCTTAGCCCTTTATAAAACTGATGGTTGTCTGGATGCGATACCATTCCAATTTTACCGTACAACCACAATACCCGAGAATTGGGTAGGGCTTGACTGGAAACTTATATACCTTAGTATTAGTTCCCTCACGGCCAAGGTCTGAGCTGAGGCTACCTTGTGAAGATTGTCCACCTGTGCAGTACCCAAGATGACAGTTGGTCATGGTTGGGAGGCCAAAATCACAGGAGAGGTGCTTATACTAGGGCGTGTAATTGAAAGGTTAGGATTGATTATCCGCATACTGAGTATGGTGAATTCAGGATTTGTTCCTGACGGATGTATTGAATGTTGTGGTGAAAGTGTACAATCTTTGCAGAGTGTCAAACTATTCGAATAACCGCGTCCGCGGTTATGGACAGTTGGAGTGGCCATACTGTTTCCCCCGTCAGATGTTTTCAAAATGACTTGTGAAATGGATTGAGATTTTGACTTGACCACAACAGAGTTGTGATATGAAATACAAGTTCCCACTTAGGTGTTATAAAACTTCAACTAGCATTCGTTCCTTCTGAACTTAGTAGAGGTAAATCTGGCTTTTTGCAAAACAACCCTAGAGCTTAGTGTCCTATTACAAAAACCCCTTCACTTGTTAGTATTAGTTTGCGAGTACTTAAAGAGTACTCATGAATTTGTCCTTGGCTATTCCCATGGCCAGACTATGAGGAGGAGTACCTGGAGGATGGACCCCAGGAAGGTTACGATAACTAGGATCATCTCCCATCGTCAGCATTGCCTGTGACCCCGAAGATGGAGATCCGCCTACGCTACCGTATTATTACGTATTCCGCTGCTTGAGTTGTATTAAGAAATGGATCATGAGATCCTTATTTGTCTAAGACCTTATGTATGGTTTGTAATGGATGATGTACTCTGGTATCCAATTCTGTTATGTCTCGCAAAAATGGTATTCCTGGGATTGCGATGTATGGCATAACAGGCATCTGGGATTAAACATCCGGGTGTTGACAAAGCGGTAAAACTATGTCTCATGATGACTTTGCGGGAAGTGCTAACCCTCACTATGTTCTAATGCGTGATTATTATGGTGATGTGTATGCACAATATGTTGGCCCATATGATGGTTATATTGCATGGTCGATTTGGGTCCCCAAGACCCTTGTTGCTAACAAAAGAGGACCCATTGAAAAATGGGTACCTAAAAATTAGTTTGGTCTTTTGTAGACATATGATTCCAGCGGGTCAAAATGGGTACTTGATAGTGGTTGCACAATTCATATGATCGGAAGCTCGTCTATTGTCAATGATTTAAAATCCAAATGATGATCAAATAACCGTGACATACGCCAAAAATTCAAAGTCTAAGGTAATGGGTTTCGGCAAGGTAGTGGTTGCCCACGACATTACACTCGTGGACGTCATGCTTGTTGAGACCCTTGGTTACAATTTACTTTCAGTCTGTGCTCTTGGAAAGATGGGCTTTGTCGTCTTTATTGATGATGATATTGTGGTCCTCATGTGGAGCATGACTCTCAAGGTCGCTTTCATTGGGTACGTCGAACATGACTTGTATGTGGTAGACATTTCGGGGCAAACCACTACAAGTGCGATGTGCTTGTTCGAAAAGGCCGATGTGGGTTGGATATGGCATCGCCGACTATCCCATGTCAATATGAGAACTTTGAAAGTCTCCATAAAGAGGGCCATATTGTTGGACTAAAAAAAATGTTTCCTTTGCCAAAGATCGTGTTTGCAGGGCTTGCGTTCAAGGAAAGATGCATGATGCTCCCCACAAGCCAAAGAACCGCATCTTGTCAACGAGGATCTTGGAGCTCCTTCATGTGGATCTCTTTGGTCCTCCATCTCATGCAAGTCTTGGTGGGAAGAAATATTGTTTGGTGATTGTTGATGACTTTTCAAGATACTCATGGGTATATTTCTTCAAGTTGAAAAGTGAGACCCAAAAGACCTTCATCGACTTCATCAACTTGGTTCAACGTAAATACAATGTCCTCATGTTGATAATAAGAAGCGACAATGGCACCGAGTTCAAGAACTAAACCTTGAATGATTTCCATGGTGATGAGGGGATAAAACATCAATATTCCGCTGCATATACCCCTCAACAAAATGGTGTTGCCGAGAGGAAGAACCGGACTCTTATTGAGATGGCTAGGACCATGTTGGCAGAGTTTAAATCTCCATACAACTTTTGGGCCGAAGCCATCTACACCGCTTGCCATGCATCAAACCGGCTCTACCTCCGCAAAAAGATCAACACGACTCCATATGACATACTTACCGGTAACAAACACAACATATCTTACTTCCAGGTGTTCGGTTGTAAGTGTTTCTATCTCATAAAAGGTGTTCGTTTGTCCAATTTCGAGTCTAAAGCATTAGAGGGTATTTTTGTTGGCTATGGTCTCAAATCTCACACTTATAGAATCTATGATAAGCTCTCCGGAGTCGTCATAGAATCTTGTAGTGTGACCTTCGAAGAATATGATGGTCCCCAAGGGGGCATGTTGATGTTTGTGATGCAGATGATGAAATGCCTCAGGATGCCATAGGAAGAATGGGTGTGGGATATATCCGCCCCATTGAGGAACCCCTTATGGTGGATCGAGAAGAACTATGCTCTACACAAGTGGAGCCCCCATCTTCACAACATTATCAAGATCCATCCACCGAGGAGGACAATGACTCAAGCCAAAGACAAGTTATGGACCATCAACATGTTGATCATGGTGACAACTCTAGTGAGGAAGAGCTTGAGTCTCCAATCTCCAGAATGTCAAGTGGTGTCGAGTCAATTACTCAAGGAAGATACATACAAAGTGCCCTAAGACAAGATCAATGATGCGTGCACCCAGTATTGACCTAGGACACTTTGTTGGAACCCCCAAGAGCAAGGTGTGATGAGCACAGCAGCAAGTTTCCCTCAGTAGAGACCGAGGTTATCGAACCTGAAGGAGGAAGGAAACGTCTCAAAGGTGTTGCAAGCAATGTGGATACCTGCACAACACAAACTCAAGACTTTGTCCCAACGAATCAGTCAGGTTGTCAAGCTCACCGGTTTGCTGTAACAAAGGGTTAAACGTTTGGTGTGGAAGGTAATGGTTTGCAGCAAGTAAACAAGTAACAGTGGAAGATGTATCAATGGTAAAGATTGGACCGGGGTCCATAGTTCACTATAGGTGCTCTCCTTAGATAAACAACATGGCATGAAGTGTAAACATATTTCAGCAGGGCAATTGACAGGAACTGAGCAAGGCATAACAATGCAATTACTAGTCAGAAAGATCCTATGAGATTCGATTGGGCAATACAACAAGATACATAGACCACCATCCAACTGCATCTATGACTAGAAGTCCACCTTCAGGTTATCATCCGAACCCCCTCTAGTATTAAGTTGCAAGCAAGATACAACTGCTTTAAGCAAAGTGTGTAAGGTAAACAATCCACATGTTCCATGAACAAGAGACCGTTGTATTCTCCCTAGTAACAATAGCACATCTACAACTGAAGAGATTTTTGTCACTTCCCTTGGAAACTAGAGGCATGAACACACTATCGAGCATAAATACCCCCTCTTGGAGTCACTAGCAACTACTTGGCCAAGAAAGCTGTCAACACCCGGATTTTTAATCCCAGATGCCTGTTATGCCATACATCGCAATCCCAGGATTACCATTTTCACGAGACATAACAGATTTGGATATCACGGTACATCATCCATTACAAACCATACATAAGGTTTTACACAAATAAGGATCTCATGATCCAGTTCTTAATACAACTCAAGCAGCGGAAATACGTAGTAATAAAGGTAGCATAGGCAAAGCGCCATCTTCGGGGTCACAGGCAATGCTGATGATGGGAGATGATCCTAGTTGTCGTTACCTTCCTGGGGTCCATCCTCCAGGTACTCCTCTTCATAGTCTGGCCACGGGAATAGCCAGGGACGAAGCCATGAGTACTCTTTAAGTACTCGCAAACTAATACTAACAAGCTAAAGGGTTTTTTGTAGTAGGACATTAAGCTCTAGGGTTGTTTTGCAAAAAGCCAGATTTACATCTACTAAGTATAGAAACAATGAATGCTATTTGAAGTTTTATAACACCTAAGTGGGAACTTGTGTCTCATGCCACAACTCTGTTGTGGTCAAGTCAAAGTCTCAATTCATTTCATAAGTGATTTTGAAAACATCTGACGGGGGAACAGTATGGCCACTCCAACTGTCCATAACCGCGGACGCGGCTATTCGAATAGTTTGACACTCTGCAGAGATTGTACACTTTCACCACAACATTCGATACATCCGTCAGGAACAAATCCTGAATTCACCATACTCAGTATGCGGATAATCAATCCTAACCTTTCCATTACACGCCCTAGTATAAGCACCTCTCCTGTGAGTTTGGCCTCCCAACCATGACCAACTGTCATCTTGGGTACAGCACAGGTGGACAATCTTCACAAGGTAGCCTCAGCTCAGACCTTGGCCATGAGGGAACTAATACTAAGGTATATAAGTTTCCAGTCAAGCCCTACCCAATTCTCGAGTATTGTGGTTGTACGGTAAAATTGGAATTGTATTGCATCCAGACAACCATCAGTTTTATAAAGGGCTAAGGCTCATGCCTCAACATTTTCATCACCATAAATCATCTGGTGTTCGGAAACACATGTCCAAAACATTTCAATAGAATGATCCATCAATCCAAGGTTTTCATAACCATTTTTCCACCAAGTATTCCCATCTAAAGTTGATCAAGTTTTATGCTTAGCACTAGCATCTACAAGTGGGGGTAAGTACTAATGAGGGGTGGTAAACTAGTGGAGTTTAACTAAGTTCAATCTCATGCCTTAGGATGACATAAAGATTATCTAGCTTAGGCAAAATTTTATGCTCTTTATGCAACCTTCAATTATCTTTCTAGTATCTAAAATTCACTTAAGTAAACTCTAAGTAAAAGCTTTGATAAAGAAATAAAGTATAAAGCTTGTAAGTAAAACTACGATTGGTTTATCAAGGGGTTATGATCATATATGCTTAAGGAATATAGTTGGCATGGTAACAAGCAAGTATTTGCTTGCATAGGTATAGTATCTTGCAAGTGTTAGCTGGCACATATTGGCTTGCATAGGTCAACTTGATTAGTAAGGCTTGCCTTATGCAGAGCAGTGGTTGAAGTTCTCCTCGGCTTCTTCTTCGTAGTATACTCCTTCTTCCACGTATCCTTGGTCGGTACTAGCGTCTATAAATAAATACGAGGTACACAATCACCAAACAATACTTAACTAATTTCAATCATCACACAAAGGGTCCTATAGATGATCTAGCATCATCACTAACATTACAAGATTAAAGCTTGGTTTAATTTCTTTTATTTTTAGAAAAGTAATTTCTACGCATTGAAAAACTACTTAAGATTGAATATTCTCCAAACCAAACATGGGATCATGTTGACACATGTCATCACCACATATTTTAGTCCATGGGAATGTGATTTAAAGTGGTGTCACAATTTAATAAGGTTTAACACTTTTATTTTACTTAAATAAAGTGACTAGAAATGCCTATGTGGCATTCTTTTATTACTTGGACATTATTTCTGTAAGTAAACCCAAATGTTTTTATATATTCTGAAAGTTATGATCAAATTCGATTTTTGAGAGTTGGAATCAACTCAAAAGCTATTATGGTTTAAATTTTAAAAATGTTTGAATGCAGAAAAGGTTCTGCCTTGTTATTTTTACCAAGTTGGATCTATAGATTCAAATGATTTAAATCCAACAGTCTTGGATTTAGCATTTCAAGACCTTTCTAACAAAATTGGTTTCATTCAATTTGGTGCAATGAATCGAGCTGGGTTGATTTTTGAAATTAGGTACAGAACTGTGTTTGAATTAAAATGGAAAAAGTTAAATTCAAATGACTGGGTTGTGCGGGAAACGATACTGGGCCGGCCTGCTAAGCACAGCGCTTACACGGGCTGGTTAAATTGCTGTCCCCACGCGTCAGTGAGACAGGGGGTGCGAAGCAGTACGGGGCAACATGGTGTGTTGGATTAGAAGTAAGATCAACGGCTGAGGGTCGTCGTCGACGATGAACCAGTCACCGGCGAGCTTGAACCCTAGCGGCGCAGTGGGGGTCGTGGGAGGCTCACCGGGGCTCAGGCGAGGGTCGGCGAGGCGGGCGAACGATGAAGTCGACAACGGCGAACCTCCTGGTACCGGCAGCTTCTCCTGGGGCGGCTCCAATCGCTGGCTCCCTTCTTCTCCAGAAGCGGCGGGCTCCGGCCAAATTCTGGCGATGCGCTGCTCGCCTTGCTTCGGGACTGAGGTGGGGTGGTTCTGGGTGAGAGGGGAGTGACATGGTGTGCTCAATTCGGCTGGGTGTGGCCTCTATTAATAGTGGCAAGAGCGGACCGACAGGCACAAGCTGAACTCGTCGTGGTCGACGACACAGAGGGCTATCGGCGTGGGCGACGGTAGGGGCGGTGTTGTGCTCCCTGGCGAAGCTCAACGACATGGTGGCGAGGCGTGGGGCGGTGCTGATCGGTCGGAACGCGGCAGTGCTCTGCGCGTGCCCGACGGAAGTTTTTATGGCGCACATCGTGCGTGGTCCGCACGGCGGCGAACGAGCGTGTCTGCGGGGTTGCTGGGACGGTGGTGATCACATATGCACGCGGCGAGGGCGGCGCACGGTCTGTGGGTGTCTGTCGAGCGTGGCACACGGGGCACGCTCTCGGCATGGTTGCTGGTGAGCTTGGCATGGTCTGTGCATGTGGTCCAGGGGCTGACATCGCTCGTGGCTGGGACAGAGAGTGGCGGTGGGGTGCTAGCTTGCTCCTAGACATGCTGGCTAGGCTTGGTGCTTCTCCTAGCTTGATGTCCACACTGGGGTGACAGGGTGAGGCTCAGCTCTTCACCATTGATGACATTACCAAGCTTACAGTGGGGCTAGTGCTTCGTTAAGTCTGCTAGACGATCTACTGAGTTGTTGTGAGCTAGAGAGGGAACCGGTTAGGCCCAAATCACTAGTCACAATAGTGTTTGGATTTTGTTTGATTTGAATCTGCAAGGTGTTTGATGAAATGGCCGCAAGAACTCAAGTTTTTATTTTTGAAAAGATTTTTGGTGGGTGTTCTAGGTTGGTGCTGGTGAGTCTGCAAATGCTTGGGTTTGAGTGGTTTTTGATAAAAGTGGGATCTTCCCATATGATATAGATTCAATTTTAAACTGTCCTTTAAACTATGCATTTGAATGTTTCTGGATGATCACAAAGTGGGCCTTGATACTTTGTTATGAGTACTATCAAGGGGTGCAAAGATCCACACAAGTTTCTGTTCAGTTCTGAAAGTTAGAGACAACCAAAGTAGGCATGGGAGTTAATTTGGCCAAAGTGACCATTCACTCATTTTGTTTGTTTTGATTTATTTGTCTTTGGGAAAAGTGTGGGAATTGTTTAGATGATGTTTATTTCACCTAAGAATCCATTTACAAGAAAATAAACACACAATCAAGGCAATTCAACAGAATTCAATTTGGAATGCATACACAGATGCATGCTTTCATATTTTTATTTAGAAAAGTTTTTGTTAATCCTAAATTTGATGATTAGGGTTTGATGATCCAAGTTTAGTGTTTTTGGGATGTTACAAACCTTCCCCCCTTAAACAAAATCTCGTCCCGAGATTTGAAAAAGGACGAAAAGATTACCTAGGATTTAAAGAGATCGGGAAACTCCGTCCTGATGTGATCTTCGCGCTCCGAGGTAGCTTCCTCTTCCGTATGGTTGCTCCACTGAATCTTGAGAAACTTGATGCTTCGGGTTCTAGTGGTTCAGAAAGCTTCTTCCAAAATACGGATGGGTACTTCGGGATAGGTCAGGTCATCGTTGATCTCTATGGTCCGGTGATCGATATTCTTCAATACTTCAGTCTTCTCCGGGACTTCGAGACACTTGCGAAGTAATGAGATATGGAACATATTGTGCACGGCTGACATCTCTTCGGGTAGTTCCAATTGATACGACACTTCTCCTCGACGGTTCAGAATTTTGAAAGGTCCGATATATCTGGGGTCTAACTTTCCTTTGAGTTGGAAACGTTGCATTCCCTTCAATGGAGACACTTTCAGATATACAAAATCTCCTATGTTGAAGGCGAGGTCTCTACGTCTCTTGTCGGTGTAACTCTTCTGTCTGGACTGGGCTATCTTAAGCTGCTCACGAATCTTGTGAACCTTCTGTTCTACTTCTCATAGGATATCGGGTCCAAAAATCTGACACTCTCCTACTTCCGACCAGTTCAAAAGGGGTGCGACACTTCCTTCCGTACATGAATTCAAATGGGCCAATTTGCAAACTAGCTTGATAACTGTCGTTGTACGAAAATTCTGCAAACGGCAGACAGTCTTCCTACTTAGATCCATATTCTAACACACATGCTCTCAACATATCTTCGAGTATTTGATTTAATCGCTCCGTTTGTCCATCGGTTTGAGGGTGATATGCGGTGCTGAAATCTAGGCGGGTTCCTAAACCTTCTTGAACTTTCTTCCAGAATCTCGAGGTAAACTGAGTTCCTCGATCCGATACGATGTTCTTGGGGAGTCCATGCAAACTGATGATTCTAGCGATGTATAACTCTGCTAGCTTCGAACTCTGATACGTGGTCTTGACGGGTAAGAAATGGGCGACTTTGGAAAATCTGTCCACTATGACCCAGATAGAGTCATTTCCCCTACTAGAAGTAGGCAATCCGGTGATAAAGTCCATTCCAATAGAATCTCATTTCCATTCTGGAATCTGTAATGGTTGCAACAATCCAGCGGGTCTTTGATGTCCTGCCTTGACTCGCTGACATATATCACACTTCGCGATATAGCTTTGGATTTATCTCTTCATCTTATGCCACCAAAATTGCTCTTTCAAATCTAGATACATCTTAGTTCCTCCGGGGTGGATGGAATAAAGTGTATCATGAGATTCCTTGAGAATAACTTCTTTCAACTCAGAATCTGCTCGTACACAAAGGCGTCCTTTGTACCACAGAACTCCTTCTTCGTCTTCGGTGAATCCGGGTACTTTGCCTATACCGATACGACGCTTGATTCCGTCAATACTAGCATTTCCTTTCCGCGCCTCTTTGATCTGGCTGATAAAAGTGGGTTGAAGTTCTATGCTAGCCTAAAATCCTTCACTCACTAATTCCATTCAAAAATCTTCCATCTCTTTGTGCATTACCACATTGGCTTTACCGGGGTGATAGTGAATGTCCATATCGTAATCCTTGATTAACTCAATCCATCTTCTCTGCCTCATATTCAACTCCTTCTGAGTGAATATATACTTCAGGCTCTTGTGATCCGAATAAATCTCACAACGATTTCCCATCAGGTAGTGCCTCCATGTCTTCAGGGCTAGAACTACGGCTGCGAGTTCGAGGTCATGGGTCGGGTAATTTTGCTCATGTTGTTTCAGTTGTCGAGATAGATAAGATATAACTTTGCCTTCTTGCGTTAGCACACATCCCAGACCGATCTTGGATGCGTCACAATACACGTCGAAGGGCTTTGTTATATCCGGCATGATTAAGATTGGGGCTGAAATCAATCTCCTCTTGAGTTCTTGAAAACTCGCTTCACATTTGTCGGCCCATTAAAACTTCTTGTCCTTCTTCAGCAATTGGGTCATGGGTCTGGCGATACTCGAGAATTCTTCTACGAACTTGCGGTAGTATTCCGCCAATCCGAGAAATGCACGAACTTGGGTTTGAGTGGTTGGGGCTTGCCAATCTTCGACATCTTTCACTTTTGCAGGATCAATGGCAATTCCTCCGGCTGATACAATGTGACCGAGGAATCCTACCTCCTGTAACCAGAATTCACATTTGCTAAACTTGGCATACAGCTGATGCTCTCTAAGGGTTCCAAGAATGGTCCTTAGGTGTAGCTCATGTTCTTCTTCCGATTTGGAATAAATCAGAATGTCATCGATGAAAACAACGACAAACTTATCCAGGAAGTCCATAAAAATCTTATCCATGAGATTCATGAAATAAGCGGGGGCATTGGTTAATCCAAAAGACATAACGGTATACTCGTATAATCCATATCTGGTGGTAAAGGCCGTCTTTGGAATATCCTCTGCACAAATTTTGAGTTGATGATAGCCAGTCCTAAGATCAATCTTAGAAAACACTTGGGCACTGGTCAACTTATCAAACAAATCTTCTATCTTGGGCAAGGGGGTACTTGTTTTTGATGGTGACATCATTCAACTTCCGATAATCCGTACACAAACGGTTACCTCCATCTTTCTTGTCCACAAATAAGACAGGTGATCTCCATGGTGATGCACTTGGTTGAATCAATCCAATTTCCAGCATGGCATCCAGTTGCTTCTTCAGTTCTGCTAGTTCGGACGGGTTCATACTATATGGTCTCTGGGCTATGGGTCCTGTTCCGGGGATTAGTTCGATGATAAACTCGATATCCCGATCTGGGGGCATACCGGGCAAAACATCTGGAAATACATCGGGGTATTCACAGACCATCCGGACTTGGTCAATGGTAGGTTGGTCTATACTCTTGTTGCACTTGAATTGACGAGGTAAGGTTTCAAATATATGCTCGAATGATATTTCGGCTGTACTGGTCATGGTGATGGCTTTCTTGGCACAGTCAATCAATCCTTTATGTTAGGACATCCAATCCATTTCCTATTACTAATTCCAAACCTTTAGTTCCGGGTACTATCAGGTTAGCATAAAAATCTATGCCATGGATTCGGATAGGGATGGCTTTGCAAATTTGCCTAGCCTTGGTGGTTGATCCGGGAATTTGGACAATCATAACATGCTTCAGTTTGGTTGGTTGAATCTTACTAGTGCAGGCAAATTCTTCGGTGACAAATGAATGCGATGCACCAGAATAAAACAACACTCTTGCAAGTACTGAATTAACAGAAAACATACCCAGCACGACGTCTGGCGCTTCCTGCGCATCTTCAACATGCATGAGAAAAAGACGGCCGTTGCAGTTGAGCGAATTCCCTGGGGCAAACCTTCTTCCTGGTTGAACACGATGCTGCTGCTGAGATGGGGCATTTGCATTGGGGGCTACGGAATTCTTCTTGTTGGGGCACTCGTTGGAATAGTGACCCTTATTTCCATAGTCATAACAAGTCACTTGCGACTTGTCCTTTGCTGCAACAGTCACAGCATTGCTTCCAGTCCTCGGGGCAGTGTTGGTGTTGGCGGTAGCATTGTTGTTGTTGAACTTAGGTGGCGCACGGGTGAAATTGCTAGAGTTGCCGGGGTTGTTGTGATTTCCTCCGGGCCTAGGGTTTCCACGGTTGGGATAGGTCGAACGGTTCATGGGGGGTCTGTTGGTTGTCGGGGCAAATCCTGGAGATGGGTTAGGGTGATACTTTGGGGTCTGATGGGTTCCTGGTTGATGCATCATGCGACGCTTGCGGTTCTTGTTGGCCTGGTTGATCTTTCCTTCCATCTGGATGGCAGAGTTGACCAAGGCTTCAATATCAGCAAAGGGGATATTGACTAACATCGTCTGCATCTCATCGTGCAGACCATTCAGGAATCTTCCTTTCTTCTTGGCTTCGGTGTCGATCTCATCCGGGGCATACCTAGATAATGACAAGAATTTGTCACGGTATTCCACTACGTTCATCCTTCCTTGCTTCAGTTCTCTGAACTCATCTCTCATCCTCTTGATCAAACCTGGTGGCACATGGGTTCTGCTGAACTTGACTTTGAATTCCTCCCAGGTCATCATCTGTCCTCTGGTCATCGCACGAACACTGTTCCACCATGCTCTGGCATCTCCGGCTAGATAGTGGGTGGCGAACAGAACTTTCTCGTTAGCTTCCACTACGGCGACTTCTAGGTTGTTTTCCATGGTTTGCAGCCAATCATCAGCGTCTAAGGGCTCTTCTGACTTAGTGAAAACAGGTGGGTTGGTGTTCTGGAAATTCTTGAGCTTAGATCCATTGTTGTCCTAGTTTCTGTGGCCTTGATTGTTGTGGGCTAGCTGAGCTATCTGTTGAAGGGTGGCTAAGTTGGCTTGACGTTCCGCTCTTTCAGCTTCGCGGTCAGAAACCAACATTTGCAGGATCTGCAACATCGGGTCCGGGGATGAACCACTTCCTCCGCTTGGCATCTGAAGAATGAGATAGATCATGAGAAAAGAGGGAAATTTCTAAGGTTTTGGGACTTTGAAAAGTTTTTAAAGTTTGACTCAGCTTTTTCTAGCAACTTGCTTTTCATTCATTCATTCATTCATTCATTCATAGCACACGATACAAAGACACACCACAACAAGGTAAACAGATGGTTTTAGGAACCATTCTGGACACAACGATACAGTGGGACCAAATACTACTCACTACGCTAGTGCTCAAGTGCTACTATTCCTTGGAGTCGGTGTAGTCGTCATCCCCATCCTCATCGTCGTCATTGATGAAGGCGAAATCCTCCTCATCGGTGAAGAAATCCATAGCCTGATCTTCCAGAAAATCATCATCATCACTGAGATAGGAGTAGGGTTCTCCACGAAGATCCTCTCCGGCATTCTCCCTTTCTTCCAACTGCATGTCTCTCTCGTGGATGGTCTCCTCCAAAGACGAGATACGGTGGCGAAGACGAGCAATGATGCGCTCCTTCTTGTCGAGCTGACGGCGGCGATACTTGCGATCCTTTGCTAACATGGGGATGGTCTGATCCTTTGTCTTGATGATGGCGGACTTGTGGTTGGAGTAGTCACGGCAATTGTCCAACTCCTGCTGACGATCGTACATCATGAAGCTAAGGTGGTCCAACTGAGTTTTCAGCTCATGGTGGTATGGGGCTTCCAGCGGTTGTCCATTAGCATCACGCCTTGGGAAAAATTCAAAGCGGGTACCCTTGATCTGTTTGATACTCTTCCCACACAGACGGGCAAGAGCTTCCTGCATGGCCCTGGCAAGTCCATCGAGCCAGTTATTCTCTCTTAAGGTAAACTGAATTCCCTCAGCAGTGGGAGGTTCAAACTTTCCTCAGATACTTGCAACAATTAGCCACTGCAGATCTTCTCCTCCTTGATCATTGAGCTGAGCTCCGAAGAACTCGGGGTGCGGACGCTCCAGAAGTTCCGAAAGCTGGTCCAAATCCCTCTCAAAGATAAGGTCGCCCCCATTCCCCAACTGGTAAAACTTGTTGTACTTCACGTCCATCTAAAAGAATATAAGATGAGTAAGTTAGTAGAGTGATCAAGTGTGTCAAATTTTATGTATTTTGCAAGATTTTTTGAGGAACATGAATTTTCATGAAAGAATCAAGGTGATAAGAATGGGAATAAGTTTTTGTAAATATTTGCTTTCTTTGGTTTTGAAACTAAGTTTTTTATTCCAAATGTCCAGTCTAACTAGGGTCTCCGATGGTCAGGATGGCTCTGATACCAACTTGTCAACACCCGGATTTTTAATCCCAGATGCCTGTTATGCCATACATCGCAATCCCAAGATTACCATTTTTGCGAGACATAACAGATTTGGATATCATAGTACATCATCCATTACAAACCATACATAAGGTTTTACACAAAAGAGGATCTCATGATCCAGTTCTTAATACAACTCAAGCAGCATAAATAGGTAGTAATAAAGGTAGCGTAGGCGAAGCTCCATCTTCGGGGTCACAGGCAATGCTGACGATGGGAGATGATCCTAGTTGTCGTAACCTTCCTGGGGTCCATCCTCCAGGTACTCCTCTGTTGGAGATATGACCTAGAGGCAATAATAAATGTAGTTATTATTATATCTTTGTGTTTACGATAAATGTTTACATTCATGCAATAATAGTATTAACAAGGAAACATTAATACTTGTGTGATTTGTAAACTAAATTAGAGTCCCTAGTAAAGCCTCTTCATAATACTAGCTTGTTGGTTAATAAATGATTGTGGTTTCCCTATCATGAACATTGAGATGTTATTAACAACAAGATCATATCGTTAGGAGAATGATATGATGGACATACTCCTATAGATAAGCGTAGCATAAAGATCAAGTCATTTTAATAGTTCAATTGCTATATGCTTTCTAATACATAGTAACCTAATTCCTTCGACCTTGAGATCATGCTTATCACCATCACCGGAAGGATGCTTTGATGACATCAAACACCACACCGTAACTGGGTGGCTATAAAGGTGGCATTGAGTGTTCGGAAAGTATCGGTTGAGACACATGGATCAAGAGTGGGATTTGTTCATCCATATGACGGATATATACTCTGGGCCCTCTCGGTGGAATGTCATCCAATTGGCTTGCAAGCATGTGACTGGCTCACAAGGGATCACATATCACGGGAACGAGAAAAGAGTACTTATCAGTAACGAGGTTGAACAAGGTATGCAGAGATACCGACGATCAAAACCTCGGATAAGTAAACTATCGTGAGACAAAGGGAAATTGGTATCGTATGTAAATGGTTCATTCGATCACAAAGTAATCGTATAAATATGTGGGATCCATATGAATTTCCAGATTCCTCTATTGGTTGTTGTTCGGAGAAGAGTCTCGATCATGTCCGCATAATTCACGAACCGTAGGGAGACACACTTAAGGATTGGACGTTGTTGAGTAGTTATGGAATGATGAGTAAGAGACCGAATGTTGTTCGGAGTCTCGGATGGGATCTGGGATATCACGAGGAGATCCGGAATGGTCCGGAGAATAAGATTCATATAAGGAAAGTCCTGTTTCGGGGTTGGAGAATGGTTCCGGTGTTTTCATCGGGAATGTTCTAGAAGGTTCCGGAATGTCCGGCACTCCGGAGGGGAAGGGTACATGAATGTGTCATAACAAGTTGGAATGGTTGCATCATGTACTAGGTGTCATCGCTGAGCGAAATTAAGGGATAAATCAAATCCAAGTTTGAAAAGTCAAACGCCAATTTGAAAAGTCAAACGGCTATTTTGCTTGGTGGAGGGAGAGTAGGAAACCTACTTGGGGAGGAAGTCCCTCTCCCTCCACCGCCGGCCTTGGAAGCCGAGTTGGGGAGGGACTCCCCTCCCCTTGGCCGGCCCCCTCCACCTATATAAGGAGGGGAAGGGCTGCCCCTCCAAGCACACAACTTGCACCCCGCAAACCCTAGCTCCAAGCCGCCGGCGCCGCCGCCTCCTGCTGCCGCTGCCGCCTAGGGCTAAACCCTAGCCACCGACTTGGGGCATCCCCTTGCCCTAGCCGCCGGCCTAGCTCCCTCTACTTTGTGTGTCTAAACCCTAGATCACGAGGCTCTCTCATAGTCCACCATACTCGCTCCGGCTTAAGGCGAAGCCCTGCGAGATCTCCCCTCTACTTCCGGTACCACACCGTCGTGATGCCGGAATCGCGAGGAGAGTGCTACAACCTCCGCTGCCTGCTGGAACAAGGGAGAGGAAGGTCTTCGTCGAGTACCGAACGTGTGACCGACTGCGGAAGAGTTGCCGGAACACAGCACCGGAAGGATCGTCTACACGATCTTGAGATCGGGAAGAGTATGACTACATCACCCACGAGAATCCGCTCTCGTTAAAAACTTTGGAATCTTCGAGGGTGAGTTATTCTATCGACTCATTGCTACAATCTAGTAGATAGATCTTGGCTTGTTTGTTTGTATGCGGTAGAAAATTTTTGTTTTCCATGCTACGAACCCCTACATCCTCTTCATAGTCTGGCCACGGGAATAGCCAGGGACAAAGCCATGAGTACTCTTTAAGTACTCGCAAACTAATACTAACAAGGTAAAGGGGTTTTTGTAGTAGGACACTAAGCTCTAGGGTTGTTTTGCAAAAATCCAGGTTTACATCTACTAAGTTTAGAAACAATGAATGCTAGTTGAAGTTTTATAACACCTAAGTGGGAACTTGTGTCTCTTGCCACAACTCTGTTGTGGTCAAGTCAAAGTCTCAATTCATTTCATAAGTCATTTTGAAAACATCTAACGGGGGAACAGTATGGCCACTCCAACTATCCATAACCGCGGACGCGGCTATTCGAATAGTTTCACACTCTGCAGAGATTGTACACTTTCACCACAACACTCGATACATCCGTCAGGAACAAATCCTGAATTCACCATACTCAGTATGCGGATAATCAATCCTAACCTTTCCATTACACGCCCTAGTATAAGCACCTCTCCTGTGAGTTTGGCCTCCCAACCATGACCAACTGTCATCTTGGGTACTGCACAAGTGGACAATCTTCACAAGGTAGCCTCAGCTCAGACCTTGGCCATGAGGGAACTAATACTAAGGTATATAAGTTTCCATTCAAGCCCTACCCAATTCTCGGGTATTGTGGTTGTATGGTAAAATTGGAATGGTATCGCATCCAGACAACCATCAGTTTTATAAAGGGCTAAGGCTCATGCCTCAACATTTTCATCACCATAAATCATCTGGTGTTCGGAAACACATGTCTGAAACATTTCAGTAGAATGATCCATCATTCCAAGGTTTTCATAACCATTTTTCCACCAAGAATTCCCATCTAAAGTTGATCAAGTTTTATGCTTAGCACTAGCATCTACAAGTGGGGGTAAGTACTAATGAGGGGTGGTAAACTAGTGGAGTTTAACTAAGTTCAATCTCATGACTTAGGATGACATAAAGATTATCAAGCTTAGGCCAAATTTTATGCTCTTTATGCAACCTTCAATTATCTTTCTAGTATCTACAATTCACTTAAGTAAACTCTAAATAAAAGCTTCGATAAAGAAATAAAGTATAAAGCTTGTAAGTAAAACTAGGATTGGTTTATCAAGGGGTTATGATCATATATGCTTAAGGCATATAGTTGGCATGGTAACAAGCAAGTATTTGCTTGCATAGGTATAGTATCTTGAAAGTGTTAGCTGGCACATATTGGATTGCATAGGTCAACTTGATTAGTAAGGCTTGCCTTGTGCAGAGCAGTGGTTGAAGTTCTCCTCGGCTTCTTCTTTGTAGTATACTCCTTCCTCGTATCCTTGGTCGGTACTAGCGTCTATAAATAAATATGAGGTACGCAATCACCAAACAATACTTCACTAATTTCAATCATCACACAAAGGTTCCTATAGATGATCTAGCATCATCACTAACATTACAAGATTAAAGCTTGGTTTAATTTCTTTTATTTTTAGAAAAGTAATTTCTACTCATTGAAAAACTACTTAAGATTTAATATTCTCCAAACCAAACATGGGATCATGTTGACACATGTCATCACCACATATTTTAGTCCATGGGAATGTGATTTAAAGTGGTGTCACAATTTAATAAGGTTTAACCCTTTTATTTTACTTAAATAAAGTGACTAGAAATGCCTATGTGGCATTATTTTATTACTTGAACATTATTTCTGTAAGTAAACCCAAATGTTTTTATATATTCTGAAAGTTATGATCAAATGTGATTTTTGAGAGTTGGAATTAACTCAAAAGCTATTATGGTTTAAATTTGAAAAATGTTTGAATGCAGAAAAGGTTATGCCTTGTTATTTTTACCAACGTGGATCTATAGACTCAAATGATTTAAATCCAACGGGCTTGGATTCAGCATTTCAAGACCTTTCTAACAAAATTGGTTTCATTCAATTTGGTGCACGGAATCGAGCTGGGTTGATTTTTGAAACTAGGTACAGAACTGTGTTTGAATTAAAATGGGAAAAAGTTAAATTCAAACGACTGGGCTGCACGGGAAACGATACTGGGTCGGCCTGCTAAGCACAACGCTTACACGAGCTGGTTAAGTTGCTGTCTCCACGCGTCAGTGAGACAGGAGGTGCGAAGCGGTACGGGGCAACGTGGTGTGTCGGATTAGAAGTAAGATCAACGGCTGAGGGTCGTCGTCGACGATGAACTAGTCACCGGCGAGCTCCAACCCTAGAGGCGCAGTGGGGGTCGTGGCAGGCTCACCGGGGCTCAGGCGAGGGTAGGCGAGGCGGGCGAACAACGAAGTCAACGACGGCGAACCTCCATGTACCGACAGCTTCTCCTGGGGCGGCTCCAATCGCTGGATCCCTTCTTCTTTAGCAGCGGCGGGCTCCGGCCAAATTCTGGCGATGCGCTGCTCGCCTTGCTTCGGGACTGAGGCGGGGTGGTTCTGGGTGAGAGGGGAGTGAGATGGTGTGCTCAATTCGGCTGGGGGTGGCCTCTATTTATAGTGGCGAGAGGGGATCAACGGGCGCAACCTGAGCTCGTCGTGGTCGATGGCACAGAGGGCTATCGGCGTGGGCGACGGTAGGGGGCAGTGCTGTGCTCCCTGGCGAAGCTCAACAACATGGTCCGCGCGGCGGCGAACGAGCGTGTCTGCGGGGTTGCTGGGACGGTGGTGATCACGTATGCACGCGGCGAGGGCGGCGCGCGGTCTGTGGGCGTTTGTCGAGCATGGCGCACGGGGAGCGCTCTTGGCATGGTTGCTGGCGAGCTTGGCATGGTCTGTGCGTGTGGTCCAGGGGCTGACATCGCTCGCGGCTGGGACAGGGAGTGGCGGTGGGGTGATAGCTTGCTCCCAGACATGCTGGCTAGGCTTGGTGCTTCTCCTAGCTTGTTGTCCACACTGGGGTGACATGGTGAGGCTCGGCTGTTCACCATTGATGACATTGCCAAGCTTACAGTGGGGCTAGTGCTTAGTTAAGTTTGCTAGATGATCTACTGAGGTTGTTGTGAGCTAGAGAGGGAACCAGTTAGGCCCAAATCACTGCTCACAATAGTGTTTGGATTTTGTTTGATTTGAATCTGCAAGGTGTTTGATGAAATGGCCGCAAGAACTCAAGTTTTGTATTTTGAAAAGATTTTTGGTGGGTGTGCTAGGTTGGTGCTGGTGAGTCTGCAGATGCTTGGGTTTTGAAAGTTGAGCTTGTTTGAGTGGTTTTTGCAAAAAGTGGGATCTTCCCATATGATATTGATTCAATTTTAAACTGTCCTTTAAACTATGCATTTGTATGTTTCTAGATGATCACAAAGTGGGCCTTGATACTTTGTTATGAGTACTATCAAGGGGTGCAAAGATACACACAAGTTTCTGTTCAGTTCTGAAAGTTAGAGACAGCCAAAGTAGGCATGGGAGTTAATTTGGCCAAAGTGACCATTCACTCATTTTGTTTGTTTTGATTTATTTGTCTTTGGGAAAAGTGTGGGAATTGTTTAGATGATGTTTATTTCACCTAAGAATCCATTTACAAGCAAAGAAACACACAATCAAGGCAATTCAACATAATTCAATTTGGAATGCATACACACATGCATGCTTTCATATTTTTATTTATAAAAGTTTTTGTTAATCCTAAATTTGATGATTAGAGTTTGATGATCCAAGTTTAGTATTTTTGGGATGTTACAATAGCTACTAACAACGGAGAGCATTCAATATCACAAACAACACAGACATGATAAAATCATAAAGACAAAACCATTAATCAAACCAACATAATAATCTCAATATCCATCGGATCCCCGCAAACACAACAATAGGACATAGTAACTATGCATGCAACATGACAAGCTACAAACAAATATCATGATAACATGCATTGAAAAACATTTGTTTGTTTCACATACAGAAAACATAGCATAGTGGCAATCAGCTTGTCCCTCATAGAGTAGCAAATAGATGCATAGGACACCTTCAAAGTTCACAAGGGTGACTAGAAACAAATAGTACAAGAACAAGTAATATAACAATATGCATCAATTAATAAGCTTTGGAACACTTCACACAGAATGACAACTATGCTCTCTTAATGGTGCCTAAAGGTAGAAGGTGGAGACTCAATAGTGGTGGAAGAAAGGCATTTTTTTAAAGGAAGCAGGGATTACAAGTTTCAAAAAGAGCTTCCAAAAATTATGGTACTTGTTAGCTTTCAGCCCTCATTGCCCCTATCATAAGCATCTTGAAGTGGTTAAGGTTAAAGTGGCAAAGATGGAGTATATGCTTGATGAAGTATAAGTTGGCAATCTCAAGTCCCTTGAATATGAGGGCCACACCTCATGCATACTCAACTTTGGGTCCAGGTAAGTTCTTGTCATTGTAAGTATTTGCATATCATTGAGAACCGCCAACAGGGTACCCCTTGCACATGGTACAGGAGCTTTCCCATTACCAAAATGACAAGGCAAGTAGACAATGAGCATCTCAGCAATCTTCTTATGTACCATGGGAATATGGTGCTTTTTTCTCTCTTTCCTCTTTTCTCAATGTGTCTCTTTTTTATAAGAAGAATGCTTCATAGATGTCACTATGGTGATGCTGCAAGTTTCTACCATGATTAGTCTTGGCTTAGGCTAGCGGCCCAGTCGTTTCTCTAACACAGGATACAAACTCCATGGACTTACAAGTTCCCTCTTTATTTCACACCGGTGACATCCATAGACAAAAGAACATGATATCAACTGAGTACAAAGTACAAGTGCAATGTTGAAAACGTTCCCCGTGACAGCACAGTTCTACTAATTCCAACTTATAAGTGCAAGCATATACAACAAAGTTGTCACAATGGTTCAAGTTTATTAGGGGCAAAGAATGAAGTGTGTCATCAAGTTCGTGAGGGCTTTAATCACCAAGTTTTCACATAACAAAATAATTTTTAATTGGAAGATAGTTGAAAACAAGAATATACTTGGAATGGTGTAACACACCATGCATAGGAGTTTATAGTGGACACTTTGGAATAACTTGGTTTCTTGGGAGTTGGAAGCATGAGTAGAACATACTCATACAAGTGGAGGCTAGCAAAAGACTGGGAGCAACCAACTAAGAGAGCATAATGGCCATAATCATGCAGTGCAACAAAGCATACTAATCAAAGCAAAGAGTGGTACTACAAGTCAAGGACTAAAGGATCATAGAGTCTAATGGTGACTTGTCATAGTCATAACATGGTGTGAGCATGTGCCAAGTCAACCCAAGCAAAGCATCAAAGGAGAATACCACAATACTATGCTTTTGCATGCTAAAACAACGCATAATCATTCAAGGCACACTAAGAAATCCCAATTGTTTGGAACAAGACATGCTACATCAATAATCACTAAGCATAAGGTCAAAACAACACCTAGCATGTCATGCTAAAGTCTAAGTCACAGTCAATGCAAGCTCCTTTTGCACTTCAAGCAAGAACTCACTACTCCTTTCCAACACCAAGCAACTTATTTGCAAAACAACACAGCGAGAATGGGGGTCCAAACTTATTTATTCGATCAAACTAAACAAACTAAGCAAATCAAACAAAAAATAAGACGCTCCAAGAACAACACAACTGTGCATGAAACAATAAAAACGAAGTGTCTAGACAGACCTGAGCTTTTTATTGATGAAGAAGGGGATGCCTTGGGCATCCCCAAGCTTTGACGCTTGTACCTCTTGGATATTCCTTGGGGTGACACCATGGTGTCATTCCCAAGCTTGAGCTTTTGTCCATTCTTCATCTCATTGCATCATTCTCTCTTTACACCTGAAATTTTTCCTTCAAACAAAACTTCACACAATCTTCATTAGCAACATTAGCTTATTTCAAAAGATATTAGACCTCTGGCAAAGCTTTGGAACAGCAAGGCTTTTCACTAAAAACACAGGCTACTGTAGTAACTCCTTCAAAAAGATCAATTCACCTAAAGAGAACTCAAAAAGGAATCAATATGAAGCAAATGCAAATAATGGCAGAAATCTGTCAAAACAGACCAGTAGGTAGAAACCGATTTTTGAGAATATCTTATGTTACTCAAATCAAAAAGTGTTAAAATAATGAAAGTTATATAACATACTGGGAATTTATTTGTAAATTTTGAGCTCAATCCGAGTTACAGAGACTCCTCACTAATTTTTTTAGTGGAGGACAGAAATCTGTTTCGGGACAGCAACTCCCCAAATCTTACTTCCCTCTCATTAGAGGTCATTCTTGGCAAAAAAAAAGCAAACAAAAAAGGATAAGGAAAGGTCATTACAGAAGTAATAACTTCCAAGACTTAAGGAAACTCTTGGATTATCTCCCAACAAGTACTTTTCTTTAACGCCTTTAAGTTAGGCACAAGAAGCAAGAAGAATCAAGTATTTTCAAATGAAGAAGCATTAACATCAAATCTTGCTTTCAAAGGAGGATCAAAAAGCAACCTATCTCTCCTCATAGGGAAGTGTTCAATACCTTTCTTGAATGGAAAATGATATTTAATGGTGCCTTCTTTCATATCAATGATGGCACCAACTGTTCTAAGAACAGGTCTTCCCAAAGTAATAGGACAAGAAGAATTGTATTCAACATCCAAAACATAGAAATCCACAGGGACATAAGCATTATTAACCATAATGAGAACATCATAATATTCCCCATGAGTTTATTCTTAGCATTATCATTGAGTGGGACATCCAAATAACAATCTTCCAATGGTGGTAAATCAAGCATTTCATAAATCTTTCTAGGCATAATAGAGACACTAGAACCAAGATCACATGAAGCTTTGAGATCAAAGTCATTCACTTACATATTAATAATGGGTTCCCAACTATCTTCTACTTTACTAGGAATAGAAGCTTTGTGTTTTAGCTTCTCTTCCTTAATCTTAACAAGAGCATATGTAATATGTTTAGTGAAAGCAACATGCATATCACTAGCATCAGGACTTCTAGCAAGCTTTTGCAAGAACATAATCACTTCAAAAATATTTCAACCATCAATATCAAAGTCAAACTTAGGATCACTAGTAGTAGGCTCAATAGGCTTAGGCATAATAGGAGGAGGAATAGGGACTACTTGTGGTTTAGTGGTGATGGTGCACACACTATTGTTTCTATCAATTTCATCTTCCCTTTCCCACTTAGCATGAAGTTGAGCTAATAGCCTAACATTTTCATCAATAGTAACTTGTATGGCATGAGCAGTAGCAAAGGTGTTTTCCATAGTTTCAAGTTTAGCAGCCATTTTATTAATCAAAGAAGACAGAGATTTAGACAAAGAGGATATATTTTTGTCAGCACTCAAATTTTTGACTGTAAACTAGGAATTTCTCTATTCAGATTCTCAAGCTGATGGCTAATGTTTTTCAAGATGATAGACTATTCCTCCATAGTTTTAGTGAAAATCTTATTTTGCTCATCTTGCATCCGCATAAAATTCTTAGTGGATCTCTCTACTTCTAGAATCCTTTCTTCACTAGGCATTCCAGATCTACCATGATAAACATTTCCACCAGGAGGATAAGGCCTACAATTACCATAAGTATTGTTGCCAAAATTGTTGTTTCCAATGAAGTTCACATCAACTTGCTCTTCTTGAGCAACTAAAGAGGCTAAGGGAACACTATTAGGATCTAGAGGAGCTTTCCCATTAACAAGCATAGCCATAATAACATCAATCTTTTCACTCAAAGAGGAAGTTTCCTCAACATAATTTACCTTCTTACCATGTGGAGCTCTCTCAACATGCCATTCAGAGTAGTTAACCATCATATTATCAGGGAGCCTTGTTGCAACACCCAAAGTGAGGCCCATGAAGGTACCTCCAGCAGCTGAATCCAACAGATTTCTTGAGGAGAAGTTCAAACCTGCATAAAAAGTCTAGATAATCATCCAAGCAGTGAGTCCATGAGTAGGGCAATTCTTAACCAAAGACTTCATTCTTTCCCAAGCTGGAGTAACATGTTCACTATCAAGTTGTTTAAATTTCATAATGTCACTTCTCAGAGATATAATCTTAGCAGGAGGATAGTACTTTCCAATAAAAGCATCTTTGCACTTAGTCCAAGAATCAATACTATTTTTAGGCAACGAAAGCAACCATTCTTTAGCTTTTCCTCTCAAGAAGAAAGGAAAACGCTTGAACTTAATAATATCTCTATCTACATCCTTATACTTTTGCATCTCACAAAGTTCAATAAAGCTATTGAGATGGGCAGCAGTATCAGCAGAACCAGCACCAGAAAATTGCTCTCTCATCACAAGATTCAACAAAGCAGGCTTAATTTCATAAAAGGTAGCATCAGGAGCAGGTGGAGCAATAGAAGTTCTTAGGAAATCATTGTTGTTGGTGCTAGTGAATTCACACAACTTGGTGTTCTCAGCAGAGTTCATTTTGGCAAAGGTGGGCAAGCCAAAAACAGCAGCAGCTAGAGCAGGAACTAATTTTTTTGTGTTTTTGAATAAAGCAAGCAAACCAAACTAGACTAATTTTTTTGGGTTTTTTGAAATAAGGCAAACAAAACCAAGCAAAAAAACTAAGAAAACTAAAAACAAAGTAAAGAGAAAGGAAGTGAAAGACTCCCCTTGTGAAGACGTCCTAAGCCTCCCCGGCAACGGTGCCAGAAATCTTGATGCGTGCACCCAGTATTGACGTGGGACACATCGTTGGAACGCCAAGAGAAAGGTGTGATGAGCACAGCAGCAAGTTTCCCTTAGTAGAGACTGAGGTTATCGAACCTGAAGGAGGAAGTAAATGTCTCAAAGGTGTTGCAAGCAACATGGATACCTGCACAACACAAACTCAAGACTTTGTCCCAACGAATCAGTGAGGTTGTCAAACTCACCGGTTCGCTGTAACAAAGGGTTAAACTTATGGTGTGGAAGGTAATGGTTTGCAGCAAGTAAACAAGTAATAGTTGAAGATGTATCAATGGTAAAGATTGGATCGGGGTCCATAGTTTACTAGAGGTGCTCTCCTTAGATAAACAACATGGCATGAAGGGTAAAGAAATTACAGCAGGGCAATTGATAGGAACTGAGCAAGGCATAACAATGCAATTACTAGTCAGAAAGATCCTATGAGATTTGATTGGGAAATACAACAAGATACATAGACCGCCATCCAACTGCATCTATGACTAGAAGTCCACCTTCAGGTTATCATCCGAACCCCCTCCAGATTAAGTTGCAAGCAACAGACAACTGCTTTAAGCAAAGTGTGTAAGGTAAACAGTCCACATGTTCCATGAACAAGAGACCGTTGTTTTCTCCCTAGTAGCAACAACACATCTACAACCGAAGAGATTTCTGTCACTTCCCTTGGAAACTAGAGGCATGAACCCACTATCGAGCATAAATACCCCCTCTTGGAGTCACTAGAAACTACTTGGCCAAGATAGCTACTAACAACGGAGAGCATGCAAGATCACAAACAACACATACATGATAGAATCATAAAGACAAAACCATTAATCAAACCAACATAATAATCTCAATATCCATCGGATCCCCGCAAACACAAAATGCATGATTACAAATAGATTAGATCTTGATCATGAACGGAAATCACAAGATCTATACATGAAAGCACAAAGGAGGAGATACAACCATCTAGCTACTACATGGACCCATAGTCCAAGGTGGAACTAATCACGCATCATACTGGAGAGAAGGCCTCCGGGATGATCTCCCCTCCGGTAGGGTGCTGGGAAGAACTTCAGATCCCCACCAATCTATGGACGATGGTGGCGGGGGCTAGAGACGATTTCGTGGATATTTCATTGGATGCTTAGGGTTTCTGCATCGGGGGCTTCATTAGGTGAAGGGGGAGGCCGAGGAGGCGACCAGGGGGCCAAACCCTAGCCAGGCGCGGGCCCACCCCTGGCCGCTTCTTTGGGGGTCTGGCTGCCCTGGCCTGCTTCCTCGTCTCCCTTCTGGACTTCTTGTTCCCCACGGGAAGTAATTGAATTTGACGTTTGTCCCGTCCAATTCCGAGAATATTTCTTTACTAACTTTTCTGAAACCAAAAATAGCAGAAAACAGGCATCTGGCTCTGTTGCAACTTGTTAGTAGGTTAGTACCAGAAAACATGTAAAAAGCACCTCAAAGTGTAGACAAGTAAAGCAAAGTAGATATTAAACAAGCATGGAGCATCAAAAATTATAGATACGTTTCCGACGTATCACTCAACTCAATGCTAGAAATGTGCCAGATCAAGACCAAGTTCAATCTCTGCCTCTTAATGAAGAGAATGATTCCCATGTTGATCAAGGTCAAGATGATGGTCAAGATGAGTATCAAAATGATGAAGAGGGTCTCCCAAGAAACAACGAGGAGATCCACACTCGTCGTGAAGCTAGAAAGGAGAGGATGTTGGAATTAAGAGACCACTCTCTACAAAATGTGGTTGGTGATCTAAGGAGATGCATTTACACAAGAGCACAATTGAAGAGGTTTAGTGAGCACCAAGCACACATCTCTATGATTAAACCAAAGAAAGTGTGGGAAGCTCTTGAAGATTCGGATTGGTTGGAAGCAATGCACAAAAAGCTAAACAACTTTGAGAGAAACAAAGTATGGAAGTTAGTTGAGAAGCAAAAGGATTGCCGCAATGTTATAGGCACCAAGTGGATATTCAAGAACAAGCAAGATGAGCATGGGATTATAGTAAGGAACAAGGCAAGATTGGTTGCACAAGAGTTCTCTCAAATTGAAGGCATTGATTATGGAGAGACATATGCACCCGTGGCTCACCTTGAGTCCATCCATATCCTTCTTGCATATGCGGCAGATCATAACTTTAAGTTGCAACAAATGGATGTAGAAAGTGCTTTTCTTAATGGTCCATTGAATGAGTTGGTGTATGTAAAGCAACCCCCGAGATTTGAGGATCCCAACTTCCCAAACCATGTCTACAAACTTGATAAGGCGCTCTATGGGCTCAAACAAGCCCCACGCATGTGGTATGAGCACCTTAGAGAGTTGTTGTTTGACCGTGGATTTGAGGTTGGGAAAATCGATCCCACTCTTTTTACTAAGAAGGTCAATGGGGAGATTTTTGTATGCCAAATATATGTTGATGATATTATCTTTGGCTCATCTAACAAAGCTTTTAATGATGAATTCTCAAAGCTTATGACTAGTAGGTTCCGGATGTCTATGATGGGGGAGTTGAGAGTATTTCTTGGTTTTGAGATCAAGCAAGCTAGAGGAGGCACATTCTTCAACCAAGCTAAGTATACTCAAGATATGCTCAAGAGATTCAATATGCAAGATTTAAATGGAGCTCCTACTCCCATGGCTACAAAGACTCATCTACAACAAAATCCAAATGGTAAAGATGTGGATCAAAAGGTATATCGGTCTATGATTGGTTCTTTGCTTTACCTTTGTGCATCTAGACCCGAGTGTAGGTGTGTGTGCAAGATATCAAGCGGCTCCTAAAGAAAGCCATTTAATGGCGGTCAAGAGAATCTTTCGATATTTAGTTCATACCCCATATTATGGTTTTTGGTATCCTCGAGGGTCAACATTTGCTCTTTGTGGATACATGGATTCGGATTGGGCTGGTGATAAGGATGATAGAAAATCAACATCTGGGCTTCCCAATTCCTTGGTAGGTCCTTGGTATGTTGGTCTTCTAAGAAGCAAAATTGTATATCTCTCTACCGTCGAAGCCGAGTATGTGGCGGCTGCTAGTGCTTGCACCCAATTGCTATGGATGAGGCAAACTTTAAAGGAATACGGTGTCCTTTGTGACAAAGTGCCTCTTTTATGTGACAATGAAAGTGCCATCAAGATTGCATACAATCCGGTGGATCACACAAGGACAAAGCATATTGAGATTCATCATCACTTCATTAGGGATCATGTTGCTCGAGGTGATATTGATCTATTATATGTGTCAACCAAAGATCAACTTGCCGACATCTTCACGAAGCCACTTGATGAAGCAAGGTTTTGCTATTTAAGGAATGAACTAAATAGATTCAAGGATCTTGACTTGATCACCCTGCATACTCACCTATGTCTTGACTCTTATTTGGTTTAGGTGTAGGCATGGATATAGGGGGAGTGCGATTCTAATTGGTTGGACTATCCCTCCTCCCATTATTCCCAAAGCAATCAAAATCATTCCTCTTAATATCATTTTGTGATATGTGAGCTTAAATGATGAGTTTCGGTAATGGACTCAAGATATATCTTCGTCGTGCCAAGCCGAGTATACTCAAATATGGTGGCCTAGGACACCGCCCTCTCACACTCGAGAGGTTGGTGCTTACTCATGTTTGTCATTTTCGAGTTGTTGTTGTTCTTAAGGTCATGCACTCTCGGTTGGCTCTTCATATTTTTTTCTTATTTAAGAGTGCATGTGCTTCACACAGTTTGACTATCTCAACCCAAGCCATTCTACCTCCTAGATCAAACCCTCATCTATTCCGCACAAGAACCACTCGATTATCCTTGGCTATGGATTCAGACGGGACCGGTACTACCGGATTGGGAGCGATACTACCGGATTAGGATCCCAGGGCGTATCCTGGAAACTTCTCCAGGACCGGTACTAACGCTTGTATGTCCGGTACTACCGGTCACCGGTATGACCGGGTGCTGAACCGGTACTACCGGTTGCGAGCGGTACTACCGCTTCTAGCACCGGTACTACCTATCGGCGTTTCCTGGTATAGTTTGGTCGCGGGGGGGAGGCACCCTTCAGTGCCTCATGATCCCCCCCTCCCGCTCCCCACACAAACCACCACCGCCGCCGGAGCTCTTGACGCCACTGGAGCCTCGTCGTGTCCTCCTCTCCTCGGATCCTCCTTGGATTCGGATTCCTTGCGGTCTCACGGTCCTTCTCCACCGCCATGGATCCCGGTACAACCGTCCCCTCCTTCTCACTCTTGATTTCTTTGCTGGATCTATGTTTTGCTTAGATTCTTGGAGAAAGTAACTTGATTTGGGGTTGTACCGCCATACATTCCTTGTTACTTAGTAGAATCAATGTTTTATAAACTGTTGTTGCCAATTTGGGACCGTGACCTACCGTTGATATGCTCGTACCGCTCGACCGGTACCAGTTACCAGTTCCGGTAGTACCGGTCCCAGCTGACCGCAACCTAGCTGTCGTATGAAGATTCCTGCTATCGAGGTGGTCGTGGAGGTCGTGAGGGGGTCACCAAGCGGTCTGCTGGTCGTGGCAGTGCTCCCCTCCTTGTCCCCCTTCCTCGGGGCACACCAAGAGTTGCAGCTCAGGGCCATCAGGGCCAAAGAAACTGTCTGACATATCTGATTCTGAGTTCCGCTCTCTAAGGGTTGATAATCCCTATGTCCACGCTCGTGATGACGACAGGGAAGATAGCTTGTTCTACAATGACTTCCAAGAGCGCGTCTACCATGAAGTCCTTATGACAAATATTCAAATTGTTTGCCGCAGCTGTGGATTGATATGGAACACATCAACAAGAATCTTGATTATTTTACTGAGGCTAAAGAAATCTGCTCTCACCTTGGATTGTTCCCCATCATGGAGTTTCAGCATGACTATGAGCCTCTTCTCATTGCTCAGTTTTATGCCACTGCTCACTTCTCCACTGGCCGCACTCGGAAAATCACTTGGATGACTCAAGGTGCAATTAAGGAGCCCACTCTAGCTGAATTTGCTGAAATTCTGGGGTATGAAGATCATGCCCATGAAATTCCTTGTGGTTTCCGCTGCCACTTGCATGAGCACCCCTCCAAGAAGGATGTTCTTGCACCTCTTTATATCCGGGGTCGTGGTGTTGTTAGCAAGATCAATGATCTTATCCCCACGTATGACATTCTCCACCGCATCTTCCGTGAGACCGTTGCTCCTCGTGCAGGCAACAAAGATGAGATTCATGGATATTTTGTTGATTTGTTGCTCAACACCTTCCTCAACCGCGACTCCCGCACCGGTCTTGATGTGATGGACTATATATGGAATGAGATGGTTGCTGCGGCTCAATCCCGGAGGGTTCCCCCATTTGCTCCCTACATCATGGCTCTCATTGTTTCCAAGTGCCCTCCCATTGCTAGGACACTTTCCACTCGTCCTCTCATTGTGCACAGGTCCAAGGCACTCAAACTCAAGAAGCATGCTAAGCCTTGCAATGAGGAGGGTGATGAGATGGATGAAGAAGGCAATGTGATTGAGGCTGATTCTAAGGATGCTGACAGTGGCCGTGATGCTGATTATGTTGTCTCCCGTCGCAAGAATGCCCAACCCTCATGGGCCAAGAGGATTGAGGCCAAGCTCAAGAAGGTGTTTTGCTTCCAAGTGGACAACCAAAAGTGCATGTATGAGGCTCATGTCTATGCCAAGAAAGCTTGTGCTCGTCAGAAAGAAATGATGGAAGCTCAAGGATTGACCTCCTCCCCGGGCTCCGAGAACAACATCACTCCAGAAGACCAATGGATCTCCAAGCACAGCCACTGGGATGATGATGTCTCTTCCTTGTACCGTGCACCGCCAACCCATGAGGAGGACTATGATGATGAGAAGGATTGACTTTCGGGGCGTTATCTTGCTCTTGTCCCTTTTTGGCGTCTTGATGCCAAAGGGGGAGAAGGCACCTTAGGCATTCGGGTGTTGCATGGGAAAGTCACAAGCTCGTTCTTGATTTGTTCTTTTAATTGCTTGTGAACTTTATTTGCCTTATATTATGTGTGAACTCTATGTACTAAATGTTTGGGATCTACTCGTGCTATGTATGGTGAAACTATGTGGGTATTTCACGGATCCATCTTGTGATCATATGCGTTATTCATTGCCAATATTTTCTCATCACAAGTTATTGTGCAAAGGTATGAGTTCAAATGCTATTATCTATATTTGTGCACTCGTGTTGGGTTTGTAAAATAGAGGGGGAGGTTTGATCCTATTCATCTAGGGGGAGCCCCGTCTCTATTTTTCAAAAGCCATGAGTATCTTCATAATATTATCTTGCAAAGGTGTGTTGTCATCAAACACCAAAAAGGGGGAGATTGAAAGAGCATTTCCTATCCTTGTGATTTTGATGTTTGATGATAACACACCTATCGATTTAATCGTGCGCTAAGTGTATCTCAGGTTTTCTAGGTAGTGACACAAATATTGAATTGCCCACAGTTGCACTAGCCAAAGTCACCAGTGCTGACCGGTAGTACCGGAAGTTACAACCGGTACTACCGCTTGGCACCGGTACTACTGCTCCCTTGTACCGGTTGCATCTGATTGAGGTGGGCAGGCCTCGATTTTCCTCAGTACCACCCGGCACCGCGGAGCGGCACTACCGCTCCAACCGGTCGTACCGCTTCCGCTTGGACACGGTAGTGCCGCTTGGCAGTACCGAGCGACACTGAGGGAGGACTAAACCTTTCCTTCTCGCTCAGTACCAACTGGTACCTGGGACCGGTACTACCGCCCTGACCGGTAGTACCGCCTCTCACGACCGGTACTACCACTTGGCGGTAGTACCGCAAGGTGGGTCCGGGCGTGACTGAGGTTGGCTCGACCATGTGGGGCACGCCCGGTACTTGGTCCAGTACATGACCGGTAGTATCGGTTGTGACCGGTACTACCGCTTGAGTATCGATTGTACTGGTGCCTTTAATGCCCAACGGGCAGATCTGCTCAGGGAGCTATAAATACCCCTCCACCTACCTTGGGACAAGGTGCTCGTTGCATTGAAGACTACGACCTTCATTTGAACCACCAAATCTCCAAGATCTCTTCACTCAACCATACAAAGTCTTTGATCTTTGGAGAATCAAAGGAGGAGGCCTTGATCTACTACTTCACCAAAAGAGATCTTCATTTCCCCCTCATTCATTTGAGGGCCCCATTGCTCTAGTGTTTTCTTTCGAAACCCTAGTTCTAGATTTGGTTCTTACAAGCTTGTCTTTGATTGTTTTGACAGCTTTCATGTATTTGGGAGCCTCCAATTAATTTGTGGATGTGTGCCCCGAACTTGTTGTAAAGGTGTCGGCTTCCACCTCGAAGGTTGCCGATATAGTGGAAGGTGGATCGATCCCGTTGGGATGAGATTCATCGGAGAACAAGGGAGGCCTCTCGTGGCGTTGGTGGTTTGAAACCACCCCCTCTCCAAACATAGATGTATTTCCCCTCAAAAGAAAGGAACTACGAGAAACAAATCCTTGTGTCTCCGCGTCCACCACTTTGGTTACTTCTATCCTTTACCGCACTTTACTTACTTGTTCTTGCTTAGTGTTGTGTTAGCTACTGCTTGTTTGACATATAGGTAAATTCACCTTAGTTGCATCATCTAGAGAATTTATCTTTCTTGTCAAACCTTAATTTGAAAAAGAAGAAAATTTGAAGTAGCACCTATTCACCCCCCCCTCTAGGTGCCCATACAATCCTTTCATCAACCTAGCACAACACTAAGCAAGAACAAGATAAGTAAAGTGAGGTAAAGGATAGAAGTCACCAAAGTGGAGCACACGGAGACACAAGGATTTGTTTCCCACAGTTCCTTCCTTTCGAGGGGAAGTACGTCTGCGTTTGGAGAGGGGGTGGTTTCAAACCACCAACGCCATGAGAGGCCTCCCTTGTTCTTCGATGAACCTCACCCCAACGGGTTCAATTCACCTCTTCCTATATATTGGCAACCTTCAAGGTGGAAGCCAGCACCTTTACTACAAGTTCGAGGTACACATCCACAACTGAATTGGAGGCTCTCAAATACAAGCAAGCCATCAAACAATCAAAGACAAGTTTGTAAGACCAAATCAAAGGCTAGGGTTTCCAAAGAAACACATGAGCAAGGGACCCTCAAATGAATGAAGGGGAAATGAAGATCTCTCTTGATGAAGCTATAGATCAAGGTCTCCTCCTTCGATTCTCTAAAGATCAATGACTTTGGATGGTTGGATGCAGAGATCTTGAGGATTTGGTGGCTCAAATGGTGGTGTTCTTCTTGACTGGGTCGAGTAGCAGCCCAAGGTAGAAGAAGGGGCCTTTATATAGGCCCCCTAGAATTAGAGCCGTTGGGAGCCACTTACCCCAGGCAGTCCGGCAAAATGCAACCAGACACTCCGGCCCAGCCGGACACTCCAGCTGTCCACCACCGGACACTTCGGTCTGGCGGAGTTTCCGGCCAGAGTCCAGCCAGTGTCCGGGTGGAGTCTGATTAGGCAGACAGAATGTCAACACCGGGCGAAGAAAACTTGGCGAATCCCTAGGGCCGAACATTCTGGTAGAAACAGACCAGACAGTCCAGTGTGGCCGAACACTCCGGTGCACATCTGTTGGGCAGTCTGGCGGGACTTGATATTTTGCAAAGATTTCATCCCGGGGAGCTCTTTTTCCTTAGGTACGATTTACAATAATGTAGTTGATATATCCTGAAACATTTAACAGCATATTGAACCTATCCAAGTGTTGTCAACAAACATCAAAACAATATGAAGGTCATAAATTCCCTTTCAATATACCCCTTTTTGGTGTTTGATGACAACCCAAGGATTTGCATAGGATAAGAAATAATTTTCACAATAAGGGATATACAAAATATAGGAAGGCTCCCCCTAGATGTGTGACCAATTTATATTTGCATTTGAATACAATACCACACACCCTAGGATCACATCCTTACTAGATTTTGTAGATAACAAGATACGACATGATATAATAAAGACTAGATAAATAAGCTAGGCATTACATAGTCTTCAACATAACCATGTACGCATGTCTTAGCACATAGAACAGAGTTTAACACAACACATAGTTCACAAGCAAATAAGATAAAGACACGAATCTTCAAAGATGCGAATCAAAATAACGCGAAGCCTCGTGAACCCATACAAATCCCCGGTAGCAACCTAGTAAATCAAGACGCCAAAAAGGGAAAAGAGCACTATGAAATCGCCCCAAGCCAACTCTAGCCACGAAAGTCGTCGTCGGTGTCCTAATCGTCATCCTCATCATCATCCTCATCCTCATCGCCATCCTCATCATCATAATCATCCTGGGTCGAACTCTGGCCGTGAGGGCGAGAAGAGGAAGACACATCCTGAAACATGGACCAGACACAAGTCCCTGAATCCAGTTACCATAGAGAGAGTGCTATCAGATGCATGTTGATGTGAGGGATCAGCATCCATGGGCTGGTTGATTTGCTTGAGTTCCTTCACGACATTCCAGTTAGCCTTGTATGCATCATACTGTCCATGGATAATGTCAATATTCTGGCATAGGAGAAGCTTCTTCCACCAAGAGGTCTTCTTCACCTTCTTGTGCACTACCTACCTAGAAGTGTCGAAGTGATATGCGTTTCTAGCATGCTTCATGCAAGGGCCACGGGTCACAACCTCCTGCACGTCCTCAGACTCATCATCACTCTCAGTTGCATCTGCATCCATCTCATCATCCTCAAAGATGTCCTAAGCAGGGGGGATAGCCTCGAGGAGCCTTGGTGGAAGGGGCACCCTTACTCTATAGCTTGGCAGCAAGGTGAGTGACAAGATCATTGTAGAGCAGGGGAGTTGCTGGAGTGTGAGCTGCAATGAGCTTCATCACGTAAGGAGCAAACAGAGGGCACTTCTTGTCAGTAATCTACTTGTACAAGTCCTGATAGATGATGACATGAATAGCACCACCTGGATGGTTTGGGACATGAGTATACACTGAGTGAGCATGGGTGTCAACACCCGGATTTTTAATCCCAGATGCATGTTATGCCATACATCGCAATCCTAGGATTACCATTTTTGCGAGACATAACAGATTGGTACCATAGTTCATCATCCATTACAAACCATAATAAAGGTCTTACAAATAAAGGATCTCATGATCCAGTCTTAGTACAATCAACGCAGCGGAATAATATAATAACGGTAGCATGGGCGAGGCTCCATCTTCATGGTCACAGGCAATGCTGATGATGTGAGATGATCCTAGCTGTCGTAACCTTCCTGCGGACTTTCATCATGATAGTCCTCTTCATAGTCTGGCCACGGGAATAGACAGGGACAAAGCCATGAGTACTCTTTAAGTACTCGCAAACTATCACTAACAGGTAAAGTGGTTCAAGTAGGAATACTAAGCTCTAGGTTGTTTTGCAAAAAGCCAAGTTTATCTCTAGCTGAGTTCAGAAGTAAAGAAAGCTAGTTTAAGGTTTTATAACACCTAAGTGGGAACTTAGTTTTCATGTTCACAACCCTGTTGTGGTCAAGTCAAAGTCATGATTCATTTCACAAGTCATTTTGAAAACATCTGACGACGGAACAGTATGGCCACTCCAACTATCCATAACCGCGGATGCGGCTATTTGAATAGTTTGACACTCTACAGAGGTGGTACTGTTGGGGATATACTTTCCGGGTATACCCATAGGACTCATTGACTAGGGTGGCCCACCAACGGGTTAGATCTTTGCTTCACGGGCGGCCCCAGTCAGAGAAAGAGGAGGAGCCAGTTCCGGCTACGACAAGGCCCAAAAGAGTTATCGACTTAGGCATGTAGTATTACTTGTAGTCCAAGCTACACATAGTTACCGACTCTGTAATGTAGCCGGATATGTCTCTCCCTGTAACCCTAGGCCCCGATGACTATATAAACCGGCCCTACGGGAGCCTTTAGGGCACCAATAACCACAACCAACTCGCACAGGCGAACCTCTCTTGTAATCCATTGTAACATCCGGCTTACGCCGATATATTACTGGGTTGCTAGCAGGAGTAGGATCCGATCACCGCAGTTGAATCTAAACCTGGGTAAACTTGTGCTCACCGCTCCTGGAACATCCGACGTCTCACACCCCATCCTTCCAATGCCACTAGGACCCCTATGGCATACTTGTCGACAATCCGACGACAGTTGGCGCCCACCGTGGGGCAGGTGACCTTTGGAGCATCGTTCAAGGCGGAATCTTCACGTGCAGGAATCGACGAAACAATTGCCATGTGTCGCGTGGTCTACGCCAGTGATGTCCCTATCATCCTCCTAGATGAGACTTGGATTCCGGCTTCCAGGCCCGTGACCACCTACACAATTATGTCAATCGGCGAGATTGATATTTATCTCGGTTTCACTGAACCCGCCCAACCCACCCTAGAGGTGATGACCATAGTGGAAGAAAAATCTAGATCTACTTTGTCCACAGAGGCGGAAGAGTTAAAGATCTTGGAGAAAATCAAACCCACCCAAACCACTCCTGAAGTGGAAGAAGAGGTGGAAGAAGAAGTCAGATCTGATCTCTCTAGCGAGATCGGATACATAGACGAGGAGTACATCTACTACGGATCTAGCTTTGCTGATGTCGAAGCGAAAACCAAGTTATACAAGTACCTCAAGAACATGGATAAAAAGAAGCATTGTTTTGTGTACCACATAAGCACTGGATCCGACTCTGTCGATGCTAGAGATGGTAGCGACTCGGTCCTAGACGCAATCGAAGAAAATGCCGACTTACCCGGCTCCCCAACAGAGTTAATCACATCGCAGGAACTTTGAGACTTCGACAAGGAGATAGAGGAGTACGAGCAACAACACGTCTCCAGACAAATGCCAGGTGAGCCGGAAACACCTCCTAGTCCATATGATAGCATGGATGAAAGCTACACCTCACAGGACGGCATGGACACCGGAGATTCCTCTGAGGTCTACAAGCCAACCATGACGGAAAGTACCGACGGAAGCTTATCCCCCGGTACCAGACCAAAAGCCGTCTTTGCCACTCGTATGCATGTTAAAGCTACTAGACGGTCAAACAAGAAGAATAAGAAGAACAAGAACAAGAATCCAACTCCGGCAGAGCCGGACGTCGAGGAAACCAACGAATAAAAAGTTGATGAAGGGATCGAGATGGAGAATTAGAACGGAGATCCGATTAATCCCACCCCGATCGATCCTCCTGTGGATGGACACATTGTCACCAAGGGTGCACGCGAAATCTACGGAGATGCTCTCACGATTCCAATCCCAACGGCTTTGGATCTTACGCCGAAGGCGCTGGAGAAAAGGGCTGAGGACCTGGAAAAGCATCATTTGTTTGTACTTGAAGAGGTCGCACGCCTCGTAGAGATGAGACAGCAGTTAGACAGTGATCCTGCCAGGTACCAGTCAGATTTCAAGTGACATCCAAACAAAACAAGGGGAGGTCTGTTTCTGGCAAACAAGAATCCGGATATCCACAAAGATCTATTTGACGGAAAAGATGGAGAGAAGATCCGAGTCTACAGCACGCCGGTGGAAAACGCTGCTGCAGCTCGATCCATCCTCGCCAACAATCCATCTCCACAGCAGGTCCAGCAGTGTGTTGCATTGCTGGACATAGGATTAAAGCAGCAGAAGATGGCCGCGTCATTCAGTGGCAAACTGGCTTCAAAATCCGAGTTTTGCCACACTGGCGCTGACCAAAGCGCTGACATAAGGCTCCGCAGGGATATGGCTCAACGCTACCGTCCCCGTGGAGAAAAAGAAAATTCCAGGACTGGCTCCAACAGCACTCTCGCCGGCCGGCGCGTGACTGGGCAAGAGTTATTCTGGCTGCAGCTGAAGACGCCATCAGGGCAATGGTTCCTTATCAGGACCTTCGTCGGCAAAATAATCACTATAGAGAAGACCCGGAAACACGCCGCCAGCGAGAGGAGCAAGATCGGCTAAGGATGCCACCACCGAGCCGTCCGGCTAGTGACGCCGGACGAAGACATGATCCAGATCGTCCTGAATCTAGTAGGGACGGTGCCCGAAGAAACAGGCATCGGAGTCAGCATAATGAGGCTCCACCTCCATCACCAAGAAACCCAGCCAGAAATAATCCACCAGGGCCACCATCACCTCCTAGGAGCGACCATGAAGGATCACGTCGTAGCCACAGAAATCGCAGGGGCGGAGGCGGCAATGGTGACAGAAGAAGCAGAAATCCGACTCCACCGCGTAGAAGCCGTGAGCCTCCAAGGCGTAGGTCTCTCTCACCAAACGACACTCGCCAAAGCATTGAATCAAATATAGAAGCACGGAGGTACGAGGACGAAGATGTGTACGTGGGACCCAAGTGCTTTGGTCCACGTATACGTCAGACAAAATTTCCGGTTGACTTTGGCATCGCCAAGAACATTCAGCCCAACGATGGAGCAGCTCGGCCAGATACTTGGCTCCAGGATTTTTTCCAGGCTTGCTGCATCGCCAAAGGAGGAAACAACCTGGTTGCTGTCCGATATCTCCCACTGATGTTGAGGAAGACGGCTCGATCATGGCTCAATGAACTACCAGAGAATTCAATTCATAACTGGTATGATATGCAAAGTGCGTTCTTTTCAAACTTCGAGGGAACATACAGGAGGCCCTGCACAGTCGAAGACTTGCAGCGTTGCACCCAAAGACCCGGAGAAACCTGCCAGGATTACCTCGGATGATGGATCGATACAAAGAACTCCTGCGAAGGAGTAAACGAGCAAACTTCGATAGAAGCTTTTATTGCAGAACTTCCAGTCAGACTTTTACGTCATAGGCTGAAGCGTGACCACGTCACAGATTTGGGAGAAATGATAGAGATGGAAAGAAATTATGCTGACGCAATGATGATTCAGAAGGGCTGCTAAATATTCTGTCTAATCCCAATGCGGCCAAACAGCCAAAACAAACTCAGAAGCGCAAGAACACCTTGGACGAAAAGCCGGCTCCAGACAACGCAGTTGTCAATGCAACGTTCGGATCTGGAGGACGAGGAGGGCGCGGAGGCGTCCATGGTAGAGGCCGAGGAACTTCCCGAATCCAGGGCAGAGGAGACCAACAAACCAGAAGAACCTATACCTGGGCTGACATTGCCAATAATCCCTGTGTCCACCACTTGGATAGTAACGGAGGATCTACCCATACAAACGCCGAGTGTCATTTCAATGACGACATCAAGAAAGACGAATACGCTAGCTATAGAGCCAAGCGATGAAAAGGAAAGAAAAATTCTGAGAAATGAAAGGATCCCAAGTAAGATTCTGATATGGAAGAGGCGGAAGCCGCCACAGAGCCCAAGCCGGATGGAAAGAAGACTTCTCCGACTAAGAAAGATGCATACGTCTGCTTCCTTGGATCCCAACCAGCTAAAGAGAAAAAGGCGGTTATTCGTGAGCTCGATGCCACGGTTCCGGCCGTCCCCCAATTCCTGGACTAGTCAGAGGTGACTACCACCTTTGATCGTTCAGATCACCTGAGGAAAACACATCGTCGGGGAAAGTATCCTCTGGTCGTCAATCCTCTTATTGATGGCTATGAGTTCTCAAAAACACTCATGGACGGTGGGATCGGTATCAACATTCTCTACATCGAGACACTCCACTTCATGAAGCTACACGAGATCCAGTTGAGTTACGGCAGTGTAACTTTCCATGGCATTGTACCAGGGAGACATGTAATGTAACATCCCAGGATTAGCACCTAGAAATATAAAGGACACAGGTTTGTGCATTGCATTCATGCATAAGAAAATCCAGGAAATTTTCGCGCAAAACTAAAAGAGCTATAGAGGGATCGGGATATCTCTTGTACTGAAGGAAACTTCGGAGCAAGTGCGATAGATTTCGACATGACCTTTGTAGAATTCTTTTTTCGGGGAAATTTTGTTCAAACATGTATTTGAATTTCAAATATTAAATTCAAATGAATTTATAAAATTCACAAATAGGATTTGGAACTATTTAATAACTTGAAATAAAATGATTACAGAAATGATATAAAAAGGATTCTTTATTAATATAAATATATATACATATAGGATTACATTTATCTTTTACAATAAATAAATAAAAGAAATGTATCAGGAAACAAATATGTAGAAAAAAGAAAGACAATGCTAAAATAAATAAAAGAATTCCTTATTACTGGAAAATATATATGACATTGTCTTTACAATTGGATTGTAAAATAAAAAGGAAAGAAGTAAATTATATTATTTAAAACAAACAATACAACATTTATTTACAAAGGAAGAATTAATAAATAAATAGTTCATTTATTACCATCACAATAATAATACAAAATATTTACACATTTGAATAAAAAGGAACTACAACAAGAGTAATAAAATAAAATCTAACTAAGCTTCTTTTCTTCTCCATGATCTTCATTCCTGTAAAATAAACAATAGAGAATAAACGTTGTTTTTAATGTTAAATTTTTGCCCCACCATAGGTGAGGCAATTAAATATATGAAAATTGCTTAAGGATTTTGGTAAGAACTACCAAAATCCACTAATGACCTAAGAGGGTACCACCCAATCTAGACCATAAGTAGAAATTTTGATCTGTGAGCTATACACTTGAGTATGAGAGGCAAAGTTAAGGTCCAAAGAAACCAGCACAGATTTGATCATTTGTATTATTAGGCAACAACTAGCATACTATGGAACCCTCTTAAGCCTAGCTAAAATCAATTAGAAAGAAAGAGGCAACAATAATAAAAAGGAATAATCATGTTTAGCACTAAATCAACTAAACATATTATGTTTAAGCCAATAAGGTCCACAGCCCAGGACGAGCTTGATGGCAGTACCAACCTTAGTAAATCCACTAGGTAGTAAGGAAATAAAGGAATAGAGATAGTTATCCACAGCAATCGTAGCTTGCACAAGGATGAGGGGAAAGGTAACTTCCCATCTTGTACCAAAAAGGGCCCCACCTGTAAGCAGCTTACACATACATGCAGCTATGCAGTGTTATCAACACCAGGAAGCATCACAGGAAGTACAAAGGGAGAGCATAGTCATAGCGGCTCAGCTAGAAGCTGATCCATATCTCTCTATAGCACATCAGCACACACACCATCAGCTCTTTAGCACAAAGCCAAACCAATCCTGGCTCATATAATAGTCAGGAATAGCCCAGGAAACCATCATAGTCACACAAGTATGTTTCCTCAAATCAATACCAGCATCAAAACCATTAGCACCTAAGTAGAATTAACCTAGTAGTACAAGAGGGAGCAACTCCTGGAGAATAAGGCCAAGCAGCAGCTAAGGAGGAGCAAACCGGTAGCAAGCAGGAGAAAGTGGATCAAGATTACAACAAACGTATTGTAACATCCCAGCATTTAGGAATCAACAAAGGGTAGATTTAGGAATCTGTGAAATTGCATGCATTCATCTGTAAAAATGTGGGTAAATTTTTCGCCAAATAAAAACCTAATGTGATCAAAGTTTCTTTCATTCTTTGAGATTAGGTATAGTCTTGGAGAATAATTGTTATAATCTTTGATATGATCTTTGTGGATTAATGTGTTTTGGGAAATGAAATTTGAATTTAAACTTGAGTGTTGGATTTATAATTCAAAAGGATTTAGAATTATGTTTGAGTATTGTGATTTAGTCAAGAGTTGATAATTAGTAGCTCAAACTTGAAATAAATAACATAATCAAGAAAAAGAGTATTTATTCCACAATTTTATTCAATAAATAAGTTACAAAATGAAACTTATGAAAATGATCAAGAATCTTTACAATAGTAATGAAAAAAATAACATTTATATATTGAGTAATAGTACAATCTTTATTACAAAAGAATAAAATAAAGATTACAAAAGAATAAAAGAATTATTACAAGTGACTATTCTATAAAGTAAATAAAACCTAATCTAAAGTCTTGAATCTTCTAGTCTTGTACCTGCAAAACAAAAAACAAACTAAAAGAAAGAAAATCAAGGATTAAAATATGTTACTCTCAGTTTTGACAGTGAGTTGCACTGTTCAATTTTTCATCATTGAGTAAACTTAAAGGGGCAAGTTTCACCAACTAAATCTTTCATAATTTTAAGCCATAAGTCAAATAACTCCAAACAACAACAAGGGGCAAGTTTCACCAGACAAGTAAAAGTAATAGATAAAAAGGTAACCTTCAGCCTCTGAACATATACACAAGGTGTGCAGCAGGCACACAGGCAGCACACACCTAAATGCACGGTGTGTGCTGTCAGCACAACATCAACAGCTCCAACAAACAAAACTGCTCAGCACGGTCGTGGGCAAGCAACCCCAACACCATTCCCTGGTTCATACACATTAAGCACAGCAGCCAAATCAAACCAGATCACACCAACCAAACCCTTGATCATCTCACCAAGATGGTGACATAAGGAGGGGGTAGATCAGGTGGATAGCAAGAAGAAGGTCAATCCAACAGGACCAGGAGGTGGATAGCAAGATCAAGGACAAGTCCAGGAGCAGGAAGTAGTAGGAGTAGCATCAGGAGAAGCACCAGATCAAGCTAGCCACACAACCAGCAAGATCAAGCCACTTGCAAGCCCAACCACTCCACTGTTGTGGTAAGTAGTAAAAGACCATCACATGATTTATCTGTCTAAGCTAGACAAGCATGCATGAGTTGTCTCATACTCAACTTCTCAGAAAAACACCCAAGTGGGGTGAATCCATCATTGAAGTTTTAAACACTAAAACACTATATAGATCCAACTAGGATCTCAGGACAACCTCATTGATCCTAGCTATCAAGCTATATTTTCAATTCCAGGAATGAATATAGCCAAGATTTGAACTTCTAGGCACACCTCTTAAACAGGAGTAGCACCTTAGAATTCCTACATCTTATGGATCTATATAACTTAATAAGCCTACAAATCATTTTCCCAACTTTGACTCAAGAATCAGTAGCTGGTATCACTACCAGAACCAATCCATGAGGAACAACAAGATAAGGGCCTAGTCCCTAAACCTCAGACCAACATCATAGGTTTTAGGGATTCAAGGAAAGAAGTTTCCACTTATCTCTGATGCCAAGCTAATCTTAAGCTTGAACAAAACCAAGCCCAATAATAGAACCTAATCTTGTGTGCCATATTAGAATGATGTCACAAGAACAGTTTCTAAACTAAGCAGGTTAAGCATCCAACTTTCACAGATACACTCACAGCCAACTATAAATCATTTTCCTGATACTAATCACAGGAATCATTTCCAGGAATATACATATACATAACATCACTGTAAGAGACAAGTTAATCTCAAACTGTATATGAATCCATAAGCCAACAGTACAGATACAGTGACTTCATCACTCAAAAATCACTGTCAATAACCAATTAATGACAGTGGTGAGCTCTCAAATCACTAGAATCTTTAAAGTAATGATTCTACAGTAACATTACCATCCGAACCATATCAAATTAACCAGTGGAATCAATGTGGTAAGCCACTAGCCTCACCAAAGCTAACCATAAGCAATAATCCACAGCAAACAACCACTCATCATGCTTAGGGATCATCAATACATGATCCAAATCATCAGATATTTAATCAACAGAGGGATATGAACCCTAAGCAGAACAAACAACCCTAATCAGGACATGACCACTAGCCAGGAGTAGCCACTACAAACACATAGCACAGGGTGTCCTAGAACAGAGGACACGAGGGGGAGAAAGATAACTTACTGACGGTTGTTGATGTGTGCGAGAAGAGGAAGCAGAGGGTGTCGACAAGCACGGCGGCACGGGGAGCACCCCAAGGGGGCACTGCGACCCACACCACGCTGAGGCGGTGACCACAGCCACGCCTGAAGGCGAGGAACACTACCATAGCACACGGGGGCAGCGGCAGCGACAACACCAGCACCAGCACCACCCCAAACCCTAGGGTTCAGGACGGAGCCGGTCTGGCCACAGGAGGGCTCCAGGTCCAAATCGAGTTGGACAGGAAGGTGGATCGGAGTCAACAACCACCCTATACATCACGCTTGTAACATCCCAAAAATATTAAACTTGGATCATCAAACTCTAATCACCAAAATTAGGGTTAACAAAAACTTTTCCAATTAAAAATATGAAAGCATTCATATGTGTGAGTATTAAAATATGGATTCTTTTGAATTGCCTTGGTTCTGTGTTTCTTTGCTTGTAAAATGATTCTTAGGTGAAATAAACATCATCTAAACAATCCCCAAACTTTTCCCAAAGACAAACAAGTCAAAACAAACAAATTAAGTGAATGGTCATTTTGGCCAAATTAACTCCCATGCCGACTTTGGCTATCCCTAACTTTCAGAACTTAACAGAAACATGTATGGATCTTTGCACCCCTTGATAGTACTCATACCAAGGTACCAAGGCCCACTTTGTGATCATCCAAAAACATTTAAATGCTTAGTTTAAATGACAATTTAAAATTGAATCTATTTCATATGGGAAGATCCCACTATTTCAAAAACCACTCAAACAAGCTCAATTTTCAAAACCCAAGCATCCACAGAACCCCCAACACATGCCTAGCACACCCACCAAAAATCTTTTCAAAATTCAAAACTCAAGTTCATGCGGCCATTTCATCAAACAGGTTGCCGATTCAAATCAACAAAATCAAAAACACTATGTTGAGCAGTGTTTTGGCCAACCTTGTTCCCTCTCTGGTTACAACTAGCCTTAGTAGATCATCTAGCAACCTTAACTAACCTCTAGCACCACTGTAAGCTGGCCATTGTCATCAATGGTGAGCAGGCCGAGAGCACACATGTCACCCCAGTGTGGACAACAAGCTAGGAGAAGAACTAGCCGTGCCAACCTTGTCTAGCATGCAGCCCATGCCTCACCGCCCCCTCTCGACCAGCCCTAGCTCGGAGACAGTGACCAGAACCGCTAGGAATGCCGCGCCCGTGCCGCTGTCGACCATGCCGACACGCACCGCAGAGCACGCTCTGTTCCCATGCAAATCGACCACCTCGATCCCTCGCCGCCCGCCAGCATGCACCCCACCATCCCAGGAGACCACCAGACATGTTCGTTTCACCGCCCGTACCCCGTAGCCACCGCTCGCCGCGGAGTTCGCTGCCTCTCCCTCACAGAGCACCGCGCGTTCCCGGCCAAATGCCACCGCCCCTACACGCGCATTTAAGCTCTAGAGCATCGCCAGGAGACCACCCATCAATCGCCAACCTCGTCCATGCCTCTAGCCGCCCATAGCCGTGTCTCCACCGTCGCCTGCCCATCCCTCTCGGTCTCGTTCTCGAGCCTATAAAAGGAGACGACCCCCGCTCGATTTCTTCACACCATCTCACTCCCCTCACCTCACTGATCATTCCATCCCTTAGCCGGAGAACGAGGAGCAGCAGTTCACCGGAATTGCGTCAGAGCAGGCCGCCTCTAGAGAAGAAGGGAGCCGTTGATTTTGACCACCCCCGGAGCTGCCGCAACCACCCCTGAGTTCGCTGTCGTCGACTTTGTCGTTTTCCCGCCTCGTCGTCGTCACTGGAGCCCCGGTATGCCCCTATGCACCCCCACCGAGTCGCTAGGCTTCGAGCTCGCCGATGACTTGTTCATCGTCGACGACGACCCTCAGCCGTTGATCTCACTTCTAATCCAACACACCACATCGCCCCGTACCGCTTCGCGTGTTATGAGCCACTGACTGGTGGAACCCCCTGTCAGTTGCGCCCCGCGCTGTGGAGTGACGCTGGGCCGGCCCAATAACCCTTCCCGCGCAGCCCACTCGTTTGAATTTAGCTTTTTCTATTTATATTCAAACTCAGTTCTATACCTAGTTTCAAAAATCAACCCAGGTCGATTCAGTGAACCAAATTGAATGAAACCAATTTTGTTATAAAGGTATTGAAATGCTTAATCCAAGACCGTTGGATTAAAATCATTTGGATCTATAGATCAACCTTGGTAAAAATAACAAGTTAGAAGCTTTTTTGCATTCAAACATTTTTCAAATTTCAACCATAATAGCTTTTGAGTTGATTCCAACTCTCAAAAATCACATTTGATCATACCTTTCATAATATATAAAAACATATGGGTTTACTTACAGAAATAATGTTCAAGTAATAAAAGAATGCCACATAGGCATTTCTAGTCACTTTAATTATTTAAAATAAAAAGGTTAAACCTTATTAAATTGTGACACCACTTTAAATCACATTCCCATGTACTGAAATATGTGGTGATGACATGTGTCAACATGATCCCATGTTTGGTTTGGAGAATATTAAATCTTAAGTAGTTTTTCAATGAGTAGAAATTACTTTTCTAAAAATAAATAAATAGGCAAATGCTTTATTCTTGTGATATTAGTGATGATGCTAGATCATATATAGAACACCTTTGTGTGATGATTGAAAGTAGTTAAGTATTGTTTGGTGATTTTGTACCTCGTATTTATTCATAGACGCTAGTACCGACCAAGGATACGAGGAAGGAGGATACTACGAAGAAGAAGCTGAGGAGAACTTCAACCACTGCTCTGCACAAGGCAAGCCTAATACTACTAGTTGATTGAGCAATCTATTAACCTTGCAAGCTAACACTTGCAATTATGAAAGTTAGATAACCTATGCAATGCACTAAGCATGCTTGGTTAGACATATGTGATGATACCCCCTCCTAGTTTTACTTGCAAGCTTTCTACTTTATTTCTTTATCAAAGCTATTACTTAGAGTCTACTTAAGTGACTTGTAGATTCTAGGAAGACAATTGAAGGTTGAATAAAGAGCATTAAATTTGCCCTAGCTAGATAATCTTGATGTCACCCTAAGGCATGAGATTGCACTTAGTTAAACTCCACTTGTTTACCACCCCTCATTAGTACTCACCCCCACTTGTAGATGCTAGTGCTAAGCATAAAACTTGATCAACTTTAGATGGGAATACTCGGTGGAAAATGGTTATGAAAACCTTAGAATGATGAGTAATTCTACTGAGATGTTTTGACATGTGTTTCCGAACACCAGATGATTTTGACGATGAAAATGTTGAGGCAGGAGCCTTAGCCCTTTATAAAACTGATGGTTGTCTGGATGCGATACCATTCCAATTTTACCGTACAACCACAATACCCGAAAATTGGGTAGGGCTTGACAGGAAACTTATATACCTTAGTATGGGTTCCCTCACGGCCAAGGTCTGAGCTGAGGCTACCTTGTGAAGATTGTCCACCTATGCAGTACCCAAGATGACAGTTGGTCATGGTTGGGAGGCCAAACTCACAGGAGAGGTGCCTATACTAGGGCGTGTAATCGAAAGGTTAGGATTGATTATCCGCATACTGAGTATGGTGAATTCAGGATTTGTTCCTGAACGATGTATCGAATGTTGTGGTGAAAGTGTACAATCTCTGCAGAGTGTCAAACTATTCAAATAGACGCGTCCATGGTTATGGACAGTTGGAGTGGCCATACTGTTCCCCTGTCAGATGTTTTCAAAATGACTTATGAAATGAATTGAGATTTTGACTTGACCACAACAGAGTTGTGATATGAAATACAAGTTCCCACTTAGGTATTATAAAATTTCAACTAGCTTTTCTTGCTTCTGAACTTAGTAGAGGTAAATCTGGATTTTTACAAAACAACCCTAGAGCTTAGTTTCCTACTACAAAAACCCCCTTCACTTGTTAGTATTAGTTTGCGAGTACTTAAAGAGTACTCATGGCTTTGTCCCTGGCTATTCCCGTGGCCAGACTATGAAGAGGAGTACCAGGATGAAGAACCCCAGGGAGGTTACGACAACTAGGATCATCTCCCATCGTCAGCATTGCCTGTGACCCCGAAGATGGAGCTTCGCCTACGCTACCTTTATTATTACGTATTTTTGCTGCTTGAGTTGTACTAAGAACTGGATCATGAGATCCCTATTTGTGTAAAACCTTATGTATGGTTTGTAATGGATGATGTACTATGGTGTCCAATTCTGTTATGTCTCGCAAAAATGGTAATCCTGGGATTGCGATGTATGGCATAACAGGCATCTGGGATTAAAAATCCGGGTGTTGACAAGTTGGTATCAGAGCCATCCTGACCATAGGAGATCCTAGTTAGACTAGACGTCTAAATCAAAAACTTAGTTTCAAAACCAACGGAAGCAAATATTTACAAAAACTTAGTCCCATTATTATCACCTTGTTTCTTTCATAAAAATTCATGATCATCAAAAACTCTTGCAAAATACCTAAAATTCGACACACTTGATCACTCTACTAACTTACTCATCCTATATTCTTATAGATGGACATGAAGTACAGCAAGTTTTATCAGTTGGGGAATGGAGGAGACCTTATCTTTGAGCGGGATTTGGACCAGCTTTCGGAACTTCTGGAGCGTCCAAACCCCGAGTTCTTCGGAGCTCAGCTCAATGATCAAGGAGGAGAAGATCTGCAGTGGCTAATTGTTGCAAGTCCCCGAGGAAAGATTGAACCTCCCACTGCCGAGGGAATTCAGTTCACCTTAAGAGAAAACAACTGGCTCGATGGACTTGCCAGGGCTATGCAGGAAGCTTTTGCCCGTCTGTGTGGGCAGAGTATCAACCACCCGCTTTGAGTTTTGTCCAAGGCGTGATGCTATGGGACAGCCACTGGAAGCCCCATACCACCATGAGCTGAAAACTCAGTTGGACCACCTTAGCTTCATGATATATGATCGTCAGCAGGAATTGGACAATTGTCATGACTACTCCAACCACAAGTCTGCCATCATCAAGACGAAGGATTAGACCATCGCCATGCTAGCGAAGGATCGCAAGTCTCGCCGCCGTCAGCTAGACAAGAAGGAGCGCATCATTACCCATCTTCGCCACCATATCTCGGATTTGGAGGAGACCATCCACGAGAGAGACATGCAGTTGGAGGAAAGAGAGAATGCAGGAGAGGATCTTCGTGGAGACCCCTACTCCTATCTCAGCGATGATGATGATTTTCTGGAGGATCAGGCTATGGACTTCTTCACCGATGAGGATGATTTCGCCTTCATCGATGACGATGAGGATGATGAGGATGACGACTACACCGACTCCGAGGAGTAGTATCACTTGAGCACTAGCGTAGTGAGTTGTATTCGGTCCCACTGTATCGTAGTTTCCAGAATGGTTCTTAAAACCATCTGTTTTTCTTGTTTTTTGGTGTGTGTTTGTACCGTGTGCTATGAGTGAATGAATGAATGAAAAGCAAGTTGCTAGAAAATCTAAGTCAAACTTTAAAAACTTTCCAAAGTCCCTAAACCTTAGAAATTTCCCTCTTTTCTCATGATCTATCTCAATCTTCAGATGCCACGCGGAGGAAGTGGTTCATCCCCGGGCCCGATGTTGCAGATCCTGCAAATGTTGATTTCTAAGCGCGAAGCTGAAAGAGCTGAACATCAAGCCAACCTAGCCACCCTTCAGAAGATAGCTCAGTTGGCCCACAACAATCAAGGCCAAGGAAATCAGGACAACCATGGATCTAAGCTCAAGAATTTCCAGAACACCAACCCACCTGTTTTCACCAAGTCCGAAGAGCCCTTATATGCAGACGATTGGCTGCAAACCATGGAAAACAACCTAGAATTCGCCGGAGTGGAAGCTAACGAGAAAGTTCTGTTCACCACCCACTATCTATCCGGAGATGCAAGAGCATGGTGGAACAGCGTTCGTGCAATGACCGGAGGACAGATGATGACCTGGGAGGAATTCAAGGTCAAGTTCAGCAGAACCCATGTGCCACCGGGTTTGATCAAGAGAATGAGAGATGAGTTAAGAGAACTGAAGCAAGGAAGGATGACCGTAGTGGAATACCGTGACAAATTCTTGTCATTAGCTAGGTATGCCCCAGATGATATCGACACCGAAGCCAAGAAGAAAGAGAGATTCTTGAATGGTCTGCATGATGAGATGCAGTCTGTGTTGGTCAATATCCCCTTTGCTGATATTGAAGCCCTTGTCGAATCTGCCATTCAAATGGAAGGAAAGATCAACCAAGCCAATGAGAGCCGCGTCACATGATGCATCATCCAGGAACCCATCAGACCCCAAAGTATCGCCCTAACCCATCTCCAGGATTCGCCCTGAGAACCAACAGACCCCCGATGAACCATCTGACCTATCCAAACCGTGGAAACCCGAGGCCCGGAGGAAATCACAACAACCTCGGCAACTCTAGCAATTTCAACCGTGCACCACCCAAGTTCAACAACAAAAATGCTACCGCCAACACCAACACTGCCCTGAGGACTGGAAGCAATGTTGTGCCTGTTGCAGCCAAGGACAAGTCGCAAGTAACTTGTTATGACTGTGGAAATAAGGGTCACTACTCCAATGAGTGCCCCAAGAAGAATGCCGCAACCCCCAATGCAAATTCCCCAGCTCAGCAGCAGCGTCGTGTTTAGCCTGGAAGAAGGTTTGCCCCGGGGAATTCACTCAACCGCAACGGCCATCTTTTTCTCATGCATGCTGAAGAAGCCCAGGAAGCGCCAGCCGTCGTGCTGGGTATGTTTTCTGTTAATTCAGTACTTGCTAGAGTGTTGTTTGATTCTGGTGCATCTCACTCATTTGTCACCGAAGAATTTGCATGCACTATTAAGATACAACCAACCAAACTGAAGCATGTTATGATTGTTCAAATCCCTGGTTCAACCACCAAAGCTAGGAAAATTTGCAAAGTCGGCCCTATCCGAATCCATGGCATAGATTTTTTTGCTAATCTGATAGTACTTGGAACTAAAGGTTTGGATGTAGTATGAGGAATGGATTGGATGTCCAAACATAAAGGATTGATTAACTGTGCCAAGAAAGACATAACCATGACCAGTACAGCTGGAATATCAGTCGAGCATGTATCTGAAACCTTACCTCGTCAATTCAAGTGCAACAAGAGTATAGCCCAACCTACCATTGACCAAGTCCGGATAGTCTGTGAATACCCCAATGTATTTCCAGATGTTTTTCCCGGTATGCCCCTAGATCGGGATATCGAGTTAATCATTGAACTAATCCCCAGAACCGGACCCATAGCCTAGAGACCATATAGTATGAACCCGTCTGAACTAGCAGAACTGAAGAAGCAACTTGATGCCATGTTGGAAATTGGATTGATTCAACCAAGTGCGTCACCATGGAGATCACCTGTCTTATTTGTGGACAAGAAGGACGGAGGTAACCGTTTGTGTACGGATTATCGGAAGTTGAATGATGTCACTATCAAGAACAAATACCCATTGCCCAAGATAGAAGATTTGTTTGATCAGTTGACCGGTGCCAAAGTGTTTTCTAAGATTGATCTTAGAACTGGCTATCATCAACTCAAGATTCGTGCAGAGGATATTCCAAAGACTGCCTTTACCACCAGATATGGATTATACGAGTATACTGTCATGTCTTTTGGATTAACCAATGCCGCCGCTTATTTCATGAATCTCATGAATGAGATTTTTATGGACTTCCTGGATAAGTTTGTTGTTGTTTTCATCGATGACATACTGATTTATTCCAAATCAGAAGAAGAACATGAGCTACACCTAAGGACCATTCTTGGAACCCTTAGAGAGCATCAGTTGTATGCCAAGTTTAGCAAATGTGAATTCTGGTTACAGGAGGTAGGATTCCTCGGCCACATTGTATCAGTCGGAGGAATTGTCGTTGACCCTGCAAAAGTAAAAGATGTCGAAGATTAGCAAGCCCTAACCACTCAAAACCAAGTTCGTGCATTTCTCGGATTGGCGGGATATTACCGCAAGTTCGTAGAATGATTCTCGAGTATCGCCAGACCCATGACCCAATTGCTGAAGAAGGACAAGAAGTTTGAATGGACGGACAAATGTGAAGCAAGTTTTCAAGAACTCAAGAGGAGATTGATTTCATCCCCAATCTTAATCATGCCAGATATCACGAAGCCCTTTGACATGTATTGTGACGCATCCAAGATCGGTCTCGGATGTGTGCTAATGCAAGAAGGCAAAGTTATATCTTATCTATCTCGACAACTGAAACAACATGAGCAAAATTACCCAACCCATGACCTCGAACTCGCAGCCGTAGTTTTAGCCCTGAAGACATGGAGGCATTACCTGATGCGAAACCATTGTGAGATCTATTCGAATCACAAGATCCTGAAGTATATATTCACTCAGAAGGAGCTTAATATGAGACAGAGAAGATGGATTGAGCTAATCAAGGATTACAATCTGGACATTCACTATCACCCCGGTAAAGCCAACGTGGTAGCAGATGCCCTTAGCAGATTGCCGTGCCGCTTGAACTCCATGATTTTAAAGGAGAAACCAAGCTTGCACAAAGAGATGGAAGATTTTCGAATGGAATTAGTGAGTGAAGGATTTTTGGCTAGCATAGAACTTCAACCCAATTTGATCAGCCAGATCAAAGAGGCGCAGAAAGGAAATGCTCGTATCGACGGAATCAAGTGTCGTATCGGTACAGGCAAAGTACCCGGATTTACCGAAGACGAAGGAGTTCTATGGTACAAAGGACGCCTTTGTGTACCAGCAGATTCTGAGTTGAAAGAAGTGATTTTGAAGGAAGCTCATGATACTCTTTATTCTATCCACCCCGGAGGAACGAAGATGTATCAAGATTTGAAAGAGCAATTTTGGTGGCATAAGATGAAGAGAGAAATCGGAAGCTATATCGCCAAGTGTGATAAATGTCAGTGAGTCAAGGCGGGACATTAAAGACCCGCAGGATTGTTGCAACCATTGCAGATTCCGGAATGGAAATGGGATTCCGTTGGAATGGACTTTATCACCGGATTGCCTACTTCTAGTAGGGGAAATGACTCTATCTGGGTCATAGTGGACAGATTGTCCAAAGTCGCCCATTTCTTACCAGTTAAGACCACATATCAGAGTTCGAAGCTAGCGGAGTTATACATTGCTAGAATCGTCCGTTTGCACAGAGTCCCCAAGAACATTGTATCAGATCAAGGAACTCACTATGTGTTTGGTTGAACTGTAGATTCCTAAAAATCAGCTGTGGGAAATTAGCTGCGAAAAATCAGCTGTGAGCTGACAGCTGTGGAAAATCTGAAAGTTGTTTGGTTGGAACAACCGCCAACGGTAGATTTGATGAAAAATGTCTCTAAGCTTCATTAAGATTATTTATATACAATTGATCATCATAGAATAATGATGTATAAACTTCTAGATATATAAATTGATCACTTTGGAAAGGAAATTTCTATTTTTAATATTTTATTATACAAATAGCTAATAACATTTTTTGGCAGGTATACATACAGGTAAAATATTAATTTAGCTAACAGCAAGATTGTATTTTGTAATAGTTGCCATCTTCGAACCTCTCACACGACAATTTCTTGTGCATGCGGTCGGTGCCAAGCCAAGGGCAACAATGGAGAGTAACATCAACACCTGCGCCATTGCAATGTTGACGGCGGCAGTGGTTTCACCGGCTAACTCCTCCAAGCCTGCCCGCCATGCAGTGCAATCTGCCACTCCTGGAAGAGAACATCGGGGAGCCGCGACCCGCGTCGCGCGTGACGACGCGTCTATTCTTCCGGCCGCGCGTGTTCGACAATGACGTCATGGTAGTACAGGCGCACTAGGCAGCAGCCAGAGCTGAGGACTCCGGCCAAGCCCCAAGCTGGGCTTATTCCTCCCGGTCTACTGCCGGGGCGCCAAGGCGGAACTATAGTCGCATGTTTCCTCTGTATGTGCGTGAGTCGTGGGGAAAAGAGAGACGGAGAAGAACGAGTCGAGACGAAGGAGAAAAGAAAGAGTTTGAACCGTCCATTTTTCATTTATCGGTGGCACTGCGGGTAATTCTCTCCAACTCCACCCGACGCAACGCGCTGGAATCTGGGGGCAGGGGTGCTTTCAGCTTACACGGTAAGAATCAGCTGCGTTACAAAATCTGGACCGGCTTACAAACCCGTTTGGTATAGATTTTAGATTTTTCAACGTGAATCTGGCAGAAAATCTCAACCAAACACAGCCTTAGTTTACCTCGAGATTCTGGAAGAAAGTCCAAGAAGGTTTAGGAACCCGACTAGATTTCAGCACAACTTATCACCCTCAGACCGATGGACAAACGGAGAGAGTAAATCAAATACTCGAAGATATGCTGAGAGCATGTGTGTTAGAGTATGGATCTAAGAGGGAAGACTGTATGCCGTTTGTAGAATTTTCGTACAACAACAGTTATCAAGCCAGTTTGCAAATGGCCCCGTTTGAATTCATGTATGGAAGGAAGTGTCGCACCCCTTTGAATTGGTCGGAAGTAGGAGAGAGTCAGATTTTCGGACCCGATATCCTACGAGAAGCAGAAGAGAAGGTTCATAAGATCCGTGAGCACCTCAAGACAGCCCAGTCAAGGCAGAAGAGTTACGCCGACAAGAGACGTCGAGACCTCGCCTTCAACATAGGAGATTTTGTGTATCTGAAAGTGTCGCCATTGAAGGGAATGTAGCGTTTCCAACTCAAGGGAAAGTTAGCCCCCAAATATATCGGCCCCTTCAAGATTCTGAACCGTCGAGGAGAAGTGTCGTATCAATTGGAACTACCCGAAGAGATGTCAGCCGTGCACAATGTGTTCCATAACTCATTACTTCGCAAGAGCCTCGAAGTTTCAGAGAAGACTGAAGTGTTCAAGAATATTGATCATCGGACCATAGAAATCAACAATGACCTGACCTATCTTGAAGTACCCATCCGTATTTTGGAAGAAGCTTTCAGAACTACCAGAACTCGAAGCATCAAGTTTCTCAAGATACAGTGGAGCAACCACACAGAAGATGAAGCTACCTGGGAGCGCGAAGATCACATCAGGACGGAGTTTCCCGATCTCTTCAAATCCTAGGTAATATTTTTCGTCCTTTTTCAAATCTCGGGACGAGATTTTGTTTAAGGGGGAAGGTTTGTAACATCCCAAAAATATTAAACTTGGATCATCAAACTCTAATCACCAAAATTAGGGTTAACAAAAACTTTTCCAATTAAAAATATGAAAGCATTCATATGTGTGAGTATTAAAATTTGGATTCTATTGAATTGCCTTGGTTCTGTGTTTATTTGCTTGTAAAATAATTCTTAGGTGAAATAAACATCATCTAAACAATCCCCAAACTTTTCCCAAAGACAAACAAGTCAAAACAAACAAATTAAGTGAATGGTCACTTTGGCCAAATTAACCCCCATGCCGACTTTGGCTATCCCTAACTTTCAGAAGTTAACAGAAACATGTATGGATCTTTGCACCCCTTGATAGTACTCATACCAAGGTACCAAGGCCCACTATGTGATCATCCAAAAACATTTAAATTCTTAGTTTAAATGACAATTTAAAATTGAATCTATTTCATATGGGAATATCCCACTATTTCAAAAACCACTCAAACAAGCTCAATTTTCAAAACCCAAGCATCCACAGAACCCCCAACACATGCCTAGCACATCCACCAAAAATATTTTCAAAATTCCAAACTCAAGTTCATGCGAACATTTCATCAAACAGCTTGCAGATTCAAATCAACAAAATCAAAAACACTATGTTGAGCAGTGTTTTGGCCAACCCTGTTCCCTCTCTGGTTACAACTAGCCTTATTAGATCATCTAGCAACCTTAACTAACCTCTAGCACCACTATAAGCTGGCCATTGTCATCAATGGTGAGCAGGCCGAGAGCACACATGTCACCCCAGTGTGGACAGCAAGTTAGGAGAAGAACTAGCCGTGCCAACCTTGTCTAGCATGCAGACCATGCCTCACCGCCCCCTCTCGATCAGCCCTAGCTTGGAGACAGCGACCAGAACCGCCAGGAATGTCGCGCCCGTGCCGCTGTCGACCATGCCGACGCACACCACAGAGCACGCACCGTTCCCACGCAACTTGACCACCTCGAGCCCTCGCCGCCCGCCAGCATGCACCCCACCGTCCCAGAAGACCACCAGGCATGTTCGTTTCACCGCCCGTACCCCGTAGCCACCGCTCGCCGCGGAGTTCGCCGCCTCTGCCTCGCAGAGCACCGCGCGTTCCCAACCAAATGCCACCGCCCCTACACGCGCATTTAAGCTCTAGAGCATCGCCAGGAGACCGCCTGTCGATCGCCAATCTCGGCCATGCATCTAGCCGCCCATAGCCGTGTCTCCACCGTCGCCTTCCCATCCCTCTCGGTCTTGCCGTCGAGCCTATAAAAGGAGATGACCCCCGCTTGATTTCTTCACACCATCTCACTCCCCTCACCTCACTGATCATTCCATCCCTTAGCCGGAGCACGAGGAGCAGTAGTTCGCCGGAATTGCGCCGGAGCAGGCCGCCTCTGGAGAAGAAGGGAGCCGTTGATTTCGACCACCCCCGGAGCTGCCGCGACCATCCTTGAGTTCACTATCGTCGACTTCGTCGTTTGCCCGCCTCGTCGTCATCACTGGAGCCCCGATATGCCCCCTATGCACCCCCACCGAGCCGCTAGGCTTCGGCTTGCCGGTGACTTGTTCGTCGTCGACGAAGACCCTCAGCCGTTTGAATTTAGCTTTTTCTATTTATATTCAAACTCAGTTCTGTACCTAGTTTCAAAAATCAACCTATCTCGATTCAGTGAACCAAATTGAATGAAACCAATTTTGTTAGAAAGGTATTGAAATGCTTAATCCAAGACCGTTGGATTAAAATCATTTGGATCTATAGATCAACCTTGGTAAAAATAACAAGTCAGAAGCTTTTCTGCATTCAAACATTTTTCAAATTTCAACCATAATAGCTTTTGAGTTGATTACATCTCTCAAAAATCACATTTGATCATACCTTTCATAATATATAAAAACATATGGGTTTACTTATAGAAATAATGTTCAAGTAATAAAAGAATGCCACATAGGAATTTCTAGTCACTTTAATTATTTAAAATAAAAAGGTTAAACCTTATTAAATTGTTACACCACTTTAAATCATATTCCCATGTACTGAAATATGTGGTGATGACATGTGTCAACATGATCCCATGTTTGGTTTGGAGAATATTAAATCTTAAGTAGTTTTTCAATGAGTAGAAATTACTTTTCTAAAAATAAATAAATAAGACAAATGCTTTATTCTTGTGATATTAGTGATGATGCTAGATCATATATAGAACACCTTTGTGTGATGATTGAAAGTAGTTAAGTATTGTTTGGTGATTGTGTACCTCGTATTTATTCATAGACGCTAGTACCGACCAAGGATACGTGGAGGAAGGAGGATACTACGAAGAAGAAGCCAAGTAGAACTTCAACCACTGCTCTGCATAAGGCAAGCCTAATACTACTAGTTGATTGAGAAATCTATTAACCTTGCAAGCTAACACTTGCAATTATGAAAGTTAGATAACCTATGCAATGCACTAAGCATGCTTGGTTAGACATATGTGATGATACCCCCTCCTAGTTTTACTTGCAAGCTTTCTACTTTATTTCTTTATCAAAGCTATTACTTAGAGTCTACTTAAGTGACATGTAGATTCTAGGAAGACAATTGAAGGTTGCATAAAGATCATTAAATTTGGCCTATCTAGATAATCTTGATGTCACCCTAAGGCATGAGATTGAACTTAGTTAAACTCCACTTGTTTACCACCCCTCATTAGTACTCACCCCCACTTGTAGATGTTAGTGCTAAGCATAAAACTTGATCAACTTTAGATGGGAATACTTGGTGGAAAATGGTTATGAAAACCTTAGAATGATGAGTCATTCTACTGAGATGTTTTGACATGTGTTTCCGAACACCAGATGATTTTGATGATGAAAATTTTGAGGCAGGAGCCTTAGCCCTTTATAAAACTGATGGTTGTCTGGATGCGATACCATTCCAATTTTACCGTACAACCACAATACCCGAAAATTGGGTAGGGCTTGACTGGAAACTTATATACCTTAGTATGGGTTCCCTCACGGCCAAGGTCTGAGCTGAGGCTACCTTGTGAAGATTGTCCACCTGTGCAGTACCCAAGATGACAGTTGGTCATTGTTGGGAGGCCAAACTCACAGGAGAGGTGCCTATACTAGGGCGTGTAATCGAAAGGTTAGGATTCATTATCCGCATACTGAGTATGGTGAATTCAGGATTTGTTCCTGAACGATGTATCGAATGTTGTGGTGAAAGTGTACAATCTCTGCAGAGTGTCAAACTATTCAAATAGCCGCGTCCGCGGTTATGGACAGTTGGAGTGGCCATACTGTTCCCCTGTCAGATGTTTTCAAAATGACTTAAGAAATGAATTGAGATTTTGACTTGACCACAACAGAGTTGTGATATGAAATACAAGTTCCCACTTAGGTGTTATAAAATTTCAACTAGCTTTTCTTGCTTCTGAACTTAGTAGAGGTAAATCTAGATTTTTACAAAACAACCCTAGAGCTTAGTTTCCTACTACAAAAACCCCTTCACTTGTTAGTATTAGTTTGCGAGTACTTAAAGAGTACTCGTGGCTTTGTCCCTGGCTATTCCCGTGGCCAGACTATGAAGAGGAGTAACAGGATGAAGGACCCCAGGAAGGTTACGACAACTAGGATCATCTCCCATCGTCAGCATTGCGTGTGACCCCGAAGATGGAGCTTCGCCTACGCTACCTTTATTATTATGTATTTCCGTTGCTTGAGTTGTACTAAGAACTGGATCATGAGATCCTTATTTGTGTAAAACCTTATGTATGGTTTGTAATGGATGATGTACTGTGGTATCCAATTCTGTTATGTCTCGCAAAAATGGTAATCCTAGGATTGTGATGTATGGCATAACAGGCATCTGGGATTAAAAATCCGGGTGTTGACAATGGCGGCAGCCAGGGAGGTCCACGGCGGCGTGAATCGCCGGCGGTGGCATCGCCGACCATGGGGTCGGGGAGGATAAGAAGAGAGATGAGAACAAGAGAGTGACAGGGAGAGTGTGGGCTAGATGGTCCAGGACCACTTCGGGGAAGTCGTTTTGGTTCTGTCTAATTGGGCCAAAAGGGCCCAATAAACCAACACAGTCGCCCAAATCACCTAAATCCAGATTTTAATAAATAAGAAAGGACCAAAATGCCCCTGAATTTAAATAAATTCAGAAAATAAAATAAAAATCCAAAAAATATAAATAAAATATCTTTGGATTCACAATAATCCAAATTATCTAAATAAATTAAGAAATAAAAAATTTAGGCACATAATTTTTATTAAGAATTTTATAATATATATTCCTTATGGAATTTTATAAAATTTAAGAAAAATGATAAAAATAAATAAAAATCACTTTTATTATATATCAATATTGTAGTATTTTAGAAAAAATTAAACAAATAATTTATATATTTTGTTAATAATAATTCTTAAAGGAATTATTAAATAAGTAAAATTTAAATAAAAGAAAGGAAAATAAAGAATACAATATTCAATAAATGTTAATAATTTACAGTTATAAATTCTTTACTTATGAAAAGAGTTTTATAATTTAAAATAATGGGGGAAAATACACAGCAGACTAAATGATGCATTACATTACTTTGCATAATCATTTTGCTTCTTTAAATATTGTCCTTACCGGGAAATAATGATATTTTGTAGACATAGAAGCTCAAGGTCCAGTGCAAGCATTCGACTTCACTACCTTGCAATCACAAGGGAAGTTCATAACTTGCTCATGTCCTTTGAAGAGTCTTTATCAAAGTATTTGCAAATTGTGTGTTATCATCTATATTCTAGAAAAAAGAAAATATTATTTTCTCAAGATAAATAAATCTTAGATATCGTCCTAAGTGATGATATGATGGAGCAATAGAACTTAGGTTTCTAATTGCAATAATAATGAACAATTAGGGATTAATAACCCATGACATCGGTGATTCTAGCACCGTATATTACGCGTTAACCATGAGATTTGGAATTGGACGGAGAAGTCAGCTGTATATTTTCCTCTTGTATGGAGGCAAGACGACCTTAACGTGACGTTGTGATTCCTTTTGCAGATCCAACATATGGGTGGGAACCATTACGACCCAAACTTTTGGTGTCTAGATTATCCATGAATGGTGTTTAGGGATATAGTCCATGTAAATGGTAGTATTCCGGGCATCACCTGGTCATAGAGTCTTCGGGAACTCATCAGGGTTTTAGCCTACCCAAAAGGGGGCTTAATGGAGGTGAGCTGGCCCCGAAGGATCGTGCAGACATATGAGGTCGAGGAGAGGGTAGTGATTGGCTTGGACCAACTTCTAGGCCCCACATCATGGAATTGTGGATGGGAAAGTACGCCCGGTTGTGCAACAAGGAAGTTGATCTCTCATGGGTAAAGTAACGCACCTCTGCAGAGTGTAAGAACTGTAACTTGTTACTCCCTGTTCCGGGAAGGATCTACAAACGCGATAGGAAAGGAACTCCATGAAAGTTCGGGTCAACCTGTGAAGGCTGATGGTCATAGATTTTCATAATAAAATCAATCTTTGAAGAATGATTTACAAAAATTGCATAGTGCCAAGGACTGATAGTCCGAGGTGGTAGGTAGAGCATCAAACTTCCCACCTTGCATATCATGAACTTGCTGGGTAACGCTGTTACTCACCCTTTACTTTGAATCCTTGCTTAGACTCTGAGAATCCCGAAGATACCCCCATGTATGCAACTGAGAGCCAGGAGGAGGTCTTCTATGAAGAGCCCAACCTGTATGGAGCCGTAGAAGGGGAGGACTACGATATCGTCTATGGAGGAGAGTTCCAAGAGTCCGAATAATTACTATAGTTCTAGTAGCCACTTGAGCCGAGCAACATGGACAATATATAGCAATAAGTTGTTGAGCTCAATTTGGAGTTTAAGTTTTAAATTTTAAACTTCCGTTGAAACACTTATATTTTGGTTTGTAAGTTGAATCTTTTGGAAGTCTTGAACTTCCGGTATTGTAATAATAATAATGTGTGTATGTTTGTAATACGGACACGCAATGTTTCTATTGTACCACTCTGAGGGATGTGATATTTACAGAACGGTGTTCTGTGGATGTCATGTCAACGACTATATTGTACTACACATGCAGTGGTATGTTGGGTCACCGTAGTTGGTATCAGAGCAAATTGCTTTGACCTTAGGTTGGAAACCTAGTAAGGGTATTACCTATAGGAGTGTGTAGCAACGATAAAGAATTCTCTAAAAGAAATATAATGGGTATTCAAATGAGAATATTCCGTTATATGTTTTAGTGCGATAATTCTTTGTTATGATGCAATATATTATTAGTTACTAATAAAAAAATATTTTTCTTATATACAGAGCTATGGCACCAAAGTTCCCAAAATAGACTTTGGTAAGGAAAGAGGAGACCCTTGATGATTATCAAGGATCATTCACAGACCAACTTCGTCAACTTTTAAAGATTTTTAGTTGTCCAACTAGAATTCCAGTGAACACCATAACCTATTATGATGGCCGAATGTTATCCAAGTATCGTGTCAGTATCCAACTTCTAGAGGATCTTGGATTATATCACGATCTACCTATAGGTGAAGGTAGGAGTCACTTAGCAGCATATCATGTTGCTGTTGTGTCACATCCCAAGATTTTCAAAATCTTGTAATGTGAAAAATAAATAAACAAAATAAATTTTTGCTGAAAATCAGGGTGAAAAGAAACTTTTGTTTCTAAAAGGAAACTTAAAATCCCATCTTGAACAAACTTTGATAAAAAGTTTGAATTCAACAAAAATCCAAATCAAGAGAAATGCATTCCTCAATGAATGTATCTGGAAATTTAAACACTTGGAAAATAAATCCAAACCTTAAACCCTAAGGGAATAAAAATCATTTCCAAGTTATCTCCAAATCCATGGATTTGATCCATGTAAAAATTGATCAACAAACATTCACAAAGGATCAACAAAGACAAACAAAAATGTTAAAAGACCATAGAAATTGGTTTCACTTAATTTGGAACCATAAATAAAATTTTATGAATATAATAAGATAAGGAAATAAATTCCAAAACTAATAAAGTCCTTATCTAAAATCGATACCAAGTGGTGAGCAAATGATCATAAAGACATTTAAAAAGATAAACAAATATTAAACAAGATTTCACAAATTGGAATTCCCAAGTTTGGATCTCTAATTAAAAAGATATGGATTTTATAAGATGAAGAAAGAAATATTAAATAAAGAGTATTTAAAGACCAAACCAAATCTTGGCCTAACCCATAAACAAGTGGAATGAATTATAATCCCAACCCAAATAAAATAAAGGGATAAAGAATTTCCAAAATAAAATAAAATGACTTAAACCAATCCTATGGGAATGAAAACAAATACCCAATCTTAAATGATTAATAAATCATATTAAAATACTTTCCAAATAATTCAAGATGAATTATTTGAACCAACTAAACAAATAAAAACCTACTGAAAGGAATTGGAAAGTTTAAAGAATTTAAATGGAGGTTTAAAATTATTTTTAAATCCTATCTAATTAAAAACTAGAGCCTATTTTGAATAAATAAAAGACCCCAAAATGAATAAGGTTTTATTCAAAAATTGACATCAGAATACAATACTAATCAGTGTTTAAACCTACCCAAAAGTTGGCAAAAGTTTGAATTCAAATGGGTGTTTGAATCAATTAAACAAAATCAAAACAGAACAAAAGAAATGGAAAAAGAAAAAGAAACAGGAACAAAAAATATATAAAAAGGAGCCAGCCCAGCCGGCCAGCCTAACTAGGCCCAGCAGCAACCCAACTAACCTCCCCGAAACGTTTTTATTTCTCACTCAGACGCACACCCGCGCGCTCACTGACGATTAGGCTCCACCGTAACCCTTCTAACTCGCTGACAACACTGTCCCACAATGCCACCACATCATCGTCTACCCCGTGACGACCACGCCTTTCCCCGGCCGTTTCTGCCGCTGAATCCTGTGCATAAATTCCCGATTAATGGCTGATCAATTCTCGCCAACGTTCATGCCATCTTAAACGCCATCGCCCACTCTATCTTTCCCCCCAGTCGCCAGAACCTATACGCCCCCAGGCCGCTCCAATTAGCGCCTTGACCCCGCCCTGCTCCGACGAGCTCGCAACCAAATTCCGGCAGCCCCACGCCATCCCTTGCCTCCTCGAGCACACGGACGTGACCTCCAGGCCTTGGCGTATCTCCCTGCCTCCTCAGCTCACTCGCGCGTGCCCCACATCGTTGGCAGCGAGCACGACTGACTACACCACCGTCTGCAACCGCTCCGGCGACGCTCCCAGGTAAAGTTCGACCGCGCCTCCCCGTCTCCTGGATGCACTCGTACTCGCCGCTTCTGTGCGCAGCTAACGCACCCTTTTTCGTGCCTTAGCATGAACCGTACACTCGCCTCTGACGACGAACAGAGTCACCAGACGCCGGCGACAACTACGGCGAGGAATCACCGGTGGTTCCGAGCGCCCCTCGACAAGTGACGACCACGTTGAGCATCAGCGAAGCAAGGCGAACCTGGTAAATCCCTCCCCCATCACCCTTGCTTCCTAAATCGCCGGCTCCGCCACCGTCTGACCGTGCCGCCGCCAGTCGCCGCCGCCAGCGCCGCTGCTTATTGGTCAAAGCAATAGGGACTGTTAGATCTGCATCTAATGGCTTGGATAGGTTGACTAACCGAAGGGGTAAGGATGAACCTGCGCCGTGCAATGTCATTTAGATCCAACGGCCTACAGCGCGTGATCCAGACGAAACGGTATCAGCGAGTAAGAACTCGACACGTGGCTCAGACTTTGTTTTAAAAACAGAAACTTTCCTATTAGAAGTTCAAATTTGAAAAATCCATAACTTTCAAACCACACGTCCAAATTTTGCAAACTTTATATCAATGGAATCAGCAAGACAATCCCTAGCCAACCATGCCTTTTGTTTAGTAAAAAGCTTCTGTTAAAATGTTTGTTTTTGCAGAAACTTATGTATGCTTGTTTAGGATATAAAAATTATTCTAAAATGATTTTGGGGATAAAATCTTTGGAAAATGGTTTGTTTTGAACCTACTGACCCTAGGAAACAAATTGTGGTTTCAAAAATGTATTTGGTGAAACAAAAGAATGAATCTTGGATTTAAACCAATTCTAGTCAAATAAAAATATGGTTTAATTATTAAAAATGGTTTTGGAAGAAAACCTTTGAGAAATGTTTTGGAAATAAACTCTCTGACCCTAAACACAAGATTTTATGGTTTGAAAACATATATTGTGAACCCTATAGATTAATGCCTTATTGAAAACATTTTTACACCACATAAAATGATACCTTGTTTTAATAATGGTTAGTGAAGTAAAAACTTTTGCAAATGGTTTTGCCACTTTGTAAAATGACCAATAGGAGTTTCCAAATGTTTATAACCTACTAGAAACCACTTTTACAAATAAAACAATCTTTTGCATGCTTGCATGCATTACTTTGATTTTATCAATTTATGTGATGAATTGCTTGAATGGTAGATTGAATTATTGTTTGCTTGATTGACTTGTAGTGATTTGAAGTGAGTGAACATTGCACTAATACCCTCTACCAAAAAGGCAAGTGATGCTTCATACTTTTGTCCCATTATTTTCACTATGCATTAGTGATATTTCTAAGTAAGACTTGCATGGAATTTTTGATAAGTATAAACCATTCTATGGGAAATCCTAGTAGATGTAACCTTAGTAGAAATTTCCTAAGTTAAGATTCCTACTACTATCATGCTTAGCTTAGCTAGTAGAAAACAAGGGTGGAATATATATTCATACTATGGAAAAATTTCTAAGTCTAAGGACTTGTGTTTTGTTTAATAAAACAACTAAGTGAATGAATCACCTGGGTGGAATGGAAGGAATGGTTTGTGTTGAGTGGTTACACAAGGCCAGGGGACTGGTGAACCTTGTTTATCTCACTTGTGGATGGCCACCCAGGAACAAAGAGATTTGAGATGTCAAATGTTGAGAAGCTTCAAGTGCAACCACTTGGCAATATGGGCTCTGCCTGGATCATATAGGTTGCAATAACTTAGCCAAATGGACAGTTGGTGGTAGGGGTTTGATAGGTTGGAACGCGTCCATTTTGGTCTAAGGGAAGGCTTCTGAAAGATCTTGTCTTGGTGAAACCAAGTCTTGTGGGGAAAGTGCACCACCTCTGCAGAGTGTAAAATCTAAGTACTTAGCCATGTCCCTGGCAAAGGACAATTTGAGCATCAAGACATGGAAGCTATCAAGAATCTCCTCATCCCAATTTCTAAGTTAAAATCTTGTGGTTGAACAAGGGTTAAAGGATCTTCAATCTTTGATTGATAGATGCCTTGGGTGATTTTTGCCAAACAAAAACTTAATGTTTTCAACTGATAGGAAAATCTATCTTGAGCAAAGCAAGCCTAAGCTCCACTTAGCCAAATGCATATAGATGATAGATACTACTATTCTACCATAGTATCACTTGCCAATACAATTCAAATGTATTGACCCTTGTGGCTGTAACTTGTTATGTTGCAGGTTTTTGTTTGATATTAGTGAAGTTATTGATTAGGATTACAAGTCTACAACCAACATGTCTGCCTGTGGCACTTTGAAGATGAAGGACCCCATGCTTATGTAATGTAATAGCCAAATGAGCTATGTAAGATGTAATAAATTATGTTATTCCTGGTTATAAAGTTATATTATGACCTTTGTTTCTTGATATTACATCTTAACTGTGGATGCTAGCTATTGATCCAGGGACTAGCATTGTAAACACAGGGATCTCTACCTTATTAAAGGTTGGGAACCTTACATGTTTTGGAGGAGATAGCTAGTATTTGGGAGCATAAAGCCAAGGAGTTAGAAGGTAGCACATTTTCTGTAATTCCTCATGATTCTATAGACTCGGAGCCTATACCATATCATCTTACTTTGGTTAAGAAGCATCCTAAGTTACCTTCCAAGTTTATGGATAGATACCGAACACTCGTTGCGTCTTTTTATAAGACACATCAAGTGATTGAAGATAAAAATGACATGTTAGAGGATCTAACTGATCCGGAAAGGAGGAAGCGGTTAGCATTCCAGTTGGAGAAGGAAGCGAGTAGTAGTACAAAACCCAACTTTAAGGATATACCTATAGATCCTAAATATTTTACACCATATCCTTATTCATCAAGGCCTGGACCTATATATGATCCTATTGTGGATATGAGGTATGCAGTACCACAGGGTTCAGAGGATGGTTCTGATTTAGAACTTCCTATTGAGAATTCTGATGGTTGGAAAATGGGATCATCTGAAGGATCCTAGGAACAACAGATGTCCATAGATGGTTCTAGCAGAAATGTTGGACAATCTAGCTGGATGGGTGCAAGAATTAACTCTAGTAACAGTAGTAGAGATACCATATTTAGAAATAATCAGGATGAAGAAGAGGATCCTAAGGAGAGAATGTTTAAATCATCAACACCTTCTCAAAACCCAGGGAATGTACATTATCCTGTGTTTAACTATCTTGCCCAAAGGAGCACTTGGGGACCAGCAGGCTCTGCGTATTCTGTTGATAACTCAAGGAATGAAACTCAGGAAATGAAGTGATACATAATGTTGAATTTGTTTCTAAAGACTTTTTAGCTGAGCTGGAGGGAGTCAATGCGCTCAGGTTGAGTAATGACTCAAGTATTGACACTTCAGATACTGAGTATGTTCCTTCTGGAAGTCCATTTGTTCCACAAACTGTGCGACGAACGTCACGTCATCACGGTTGGACATCAGGCATGTATGATGAGCATAGTTACTACTATAAGTAGGCAACTATTTAGAGGTATCGTGTATCGTGTATTGTACTCCGAGAAATAAGATAGTTAGATAAATGAGGTAGTGTTTGTTGAATAATAGAGCAATTTACCAAGCGAATTACCCATAATAAACTCTAGATAAAACATGATTAGAATAAAAGATAAAATACTAATCATGTGAAATAGCGAAAACATATTAAGACAGTTAACCAAACAGACTGCAAGACATAAGTCTTGAGATGCGATCAGAACAAGATTGATAAAGAAAACATACACGGCAGCGGCAGCAGAAGAGGAACCACCGGTGTTCGTGTTGGCACCGTCGTTAGCCATGTCGTTGAGGAAGAGGGTGCTGATGTCGAGGAAGAAGTCCTCGTCGGGAAAGACGTTGCCGCAGTCGCTATCCGTGTGGGAGTCCATGACAAAGCCAGTAGTCGCGCTGATAGCGCTCCCCAAAAACCTTATCGCCCTTCTCCCGTACAGGACTCGAAGCAGCGGGGTCTCGGAGGCCTACTGTCCCGGCTCACGGTGCACGCCGCAAGATGGGATGGGGAAGATCTAGGTAGCGCAGTGCTCTGAAACTTGAGGCGCAAAGGAGTATGTGACGATGTGTTGCGGTGTGTCTGAGAAGAGGCACGACCTCTCTCTTATATAGACACGGAGGGGTAGGCAGACAGGCTGCGCAGAAGATGAAACGAACGGACGGGAGTTGAAGCGAACAGGCGGCAGCCCACCGGACAGCCTCCACTCAGTTCGTATTAAAAGTCCACTTGAGCAAAACGTTTCAACTTCTATACGATTGTTCATATACCATTCATGCGTGGCAAAATAAAGCTCGGCTCGGCAAGATTCCCGCAACCCGCGGCGCGTGCGCGTCGTGACGTGATGTGACGAGGCGAGGCGTGGCGAGGCGAGCGAGGAGGAGTAGCGCGCATGTGGAACTCTCTCCTTCTCCTTCTCATCCTTTTACCAAGTGGTAGGAGAGCTCACCTTATAAGTTGGTCCAACTTCCACTCAACTAGCAATGTGGGACTAAACATTTGTCCCAGCTCTTGCCTTGCATGAATGGGCCAAATGAGCCTCTAGGATTTCAGGAATTTATTGACATATAATAAATGGGCTGGGCCTATTTAGGCAAAATTCCAACAATCCCCCACCAGATCCCAAAGGCACATGAAGTTTGCCTTTGGTTCCAAAACATTCTTTATATACCGGTACTGTAGTGGAGAATGTTAAGTTGAACTTCCACCTAGAACTTTATGTTATACTAGGCTACAACTTGTACAGTGGACTACGCCTTGAACTGCAAGTTTGCTGTGAACCTAGCTTCACAAAAAGTCTTGACCGATACTAGGCTACCGTGGGACTTCCCCGCGGGTGGAGCTTATACGTCATACTCCATGACCTTTCATGAGTTTATTAGAGAGCACCCAACTCTCATAGACTGCGACGTTTGACAGTCAGACTCATATAGGTGTGTTCTTCAATAGATGTTCTGCAGGACAACATCTCTGCTTAAGATTAAGCCATTTAGAACACATTAAGATAAAATCAACCTGCCGTGCAGAATAGGAAAGTATTGCATCTTCATGGAGTGGTGCTCATTAAAGTGGGAATACTTTCCTCTCAGTCTACCAACAGCTTGTCTCCCAATTCTAATTCACGGGATCTCCGATCACATAGATTGGTTTGCCACTATGGAAAACTCATAGTGTGGGTCTCATACCCATCTCCTTCGATGCATTTTCTATCACATTGCGTGATAGTCCCTTTGTGAGGGGATCTGCCAGGTTCTTAGATGTTTGGATATAATCCAATGCAATAACTCCGGAGTTTCTCATTTTCCTGACAGATTTTAGTCTCCTCTTCACATGTCTTGAGGACTTCATATTATCCTTAGAACTGTTCACCTTAATAATCATAGTTTGATTATCACAGTTCATTGGAATTGCGGGTATAGGTTTTTCAACCACAGGTAAGTCCATCAAGAGTTCATGAAGCCACTCTGCTTCAACAGTGGCTGTGTCTAGTGTTGTGAGTTCTGCTTCCATAGTTGACCTCGTTAAGATGGTCTGCTTGCAAGACTTCCAAGAAACAGCGCCACCACCAAGTGTGAAAACATATCCACTCATGGCCTTTATCTCGTCAGCATCAGATATCCAATTTGAATCACTATAACCCTCTAGTACCCTCGGATACCCGGTATAGTGTATGCCATAGCTCGTAGTGCCTTTTAGATATCGCATAACTCTCTCAAGAGCATGCCAGTGATCATCTCCTGGATTTGAAACAAATCGACTGAGTTTGCTTACAGCAAGGGCGATGTCAGGCCTCGTGGCACTAGCTAAATACATAAGCGAGCCAATGATTTGAGAGTATCTTAGTTGGTCTCTAGCATTTCCTCGATTCTTTCGAAGCAACACACTAGGATCATACGGTGTAGGAGAAAAATTGACGTCGCTATACCCGAAACGACTCAAGATCTTTTCCACATAGTGGGACTGAAGCAGTGTAATCCCACCATCATCATCTCTCAATAGCTTGATTTTCAGGATGACATCAGCTACTCCCAGATCCTTCATCTCAAAGGAACGAGATAAGAAATCTTTGACCTCCTTAATTGCATTAAGTTTGGTTCCAAAAATCAGTATGTCATCAACATACAAACAAAGGATGACTCCCTCACCCCCACCATGGCGATAGTATACACACTTGTCAGCTTCGTTTACAACAAAGCCTGCAGCGGTTAAGGTTTTATCAAATTTTTCGTGCCACTGCTTAGGTGCTTGTTTAAGACCATATAAAGACTTAAGTAGCTTGCACAGTTTTCTTTCTTGACCATTTACTACAAAACCATCTGGTTGATCCACATAAATTTCCTCATCCAACTCTCCATTTAGGAAAGCCGTCTTAACGTCCATTTGATGAACGAGAAGACCGTGTGTGTAAGGGTCCCAACCTTTAAATAAGGTAGAGTCCCCTGTGTTTACAATGCTAGTCCCTGGATCAATAGCTAGCATCCACAGTTAAGATGTAATATCAAGAAACAAAGGTCATAATATAACTTTATAACCAGGAATAACGTAATTTTATTACATCTTACATAGCTCATTTGGCTATTACATTATATTGCAGCGGAATAACTATAAAGCATGGAGTCCTTCATCTTCAAAGTGCCACATGCAAACATGTTGGTTGTAGACTTTTTAATCCTAATCAATCACTCTTCACTAAAATCAATCAAACCTGCAACATTACAAGTTACAGCCACAAGGGTCAATACATTTGAATTGTATTGGCAAGTTTCACTACTATGTTGAATATAAGTGGATCCTATCATTACATGCATTTTGGCTAAGTAGGGTTTAAGGCTCATTTGCAGAAGCAAAATTTTATCCTATCTTTTCAAAAGGGTTTTGATCTTTTGTCAAATCTTTCTGAACCCCTTGGAATCCACCAAGTGTCTTTGTCAAAATCTCTTGAGATCCTTGGTACCCCCAAGTACTTCAAGTTTTTATCAAAATCTCTTGAGCTCCTTGGTAACCCCAAGTGCTGCAAGTTTTTATCCAAATATCTTGAGCTCCTTGGTACCCCCAAGTGCTGCAAGTCTTTTGTTATCACTTAAAAGTTTTTCTTTTTAGAAATTGGAATGTCGAGATTTCCCATAGCTTCAAGCTTTAGTTGCTCAGTATTGTCCATAACCGGGGACACGGCTAAGTACTTAGATTTTATTTTCTTCTGCAGAAGTTGTACACTTTACCCACATGTCACAATCTCATCTTGTTGCCACTAGTGGCCACTGGATTGGTACTCACCAAGATGGAGTACTGGCAGATTGAGAATGTGACGAAGTCTTTCCAGAGGGTCCTCCCATACACCATTGCTAGCTTGTCTTCAGTACCCATGTAGGATTCCAAGTTCCTCATTTTCAGTAACCTGAAGACAATGCATGGGTCTTCCCAATGTAGTTGACCAAGCCAGAGCCATAAGTAGCATGTGGTTGTACACGAAAGCCACAATTGGAGAAACATGTTCAATCTCTAAGTTTCCTGGGTGGTTTTCTTTTGATGCACAACACAAAGAGATTGCCATAGACATGGTTCCTTTTGTTGCCACCTTAACAAAACTCAAAGTATCCTTGTCCACCCAGGTGGTTCATTGAGTCCTTGTTTTATTATATGAAAACACAAGTCTTTTTTTCAACTTCATAAAATCTCAACATGTATCTCTTTTCAAAATATAGCCTGGCTAAGCAGGTAACAACTACATTGTTTTTACTAAGGAATGTATAGGGTATCCTATTAGGATATAGCATAGCATAAGTATAGAAATTCTTTTCATGCATGTTTCAAAATCCACTAAGTATAATGAAAATAGTAGGACTTTAGATGATAGTGTAACTTGCCTTTTTGGTAGGGAATGTTGGTTCACTTCTTGATCTTGCTAGTTTCACACTTTTCTAACTTCACCACAATCAATCAAGCAAACACAATATCACTAGCATTCCAACCAAAATCAATCAAACAAATTAACACACATAAAAATAATAGAAACTAGGTCATGCATGCAAGCATGCAAGAGATAGTTTTATTTGCAAAGATGGTTTCCACTAGGCTCTAAATTTTGTAAGGTTCAAGGTGGTCACTTCCTAAAGTGGCAAAGTCATTTGCAAAAGGGTTTTATCCATAAACTATTTTTTTAAATCCAATCATTATTTTATGTGGTGGAAAATATTTTTATCAAAGCAACAACTTTATGTTTTTCACCAAATAATTTGTTGTTTCTCAAAACTTGGTGTTTAGGGTCAGTAGGTTTGATCCAAATCATTTTCCCAAAGTTTTTACTCCAAAGTCATTTCCATAACAAAATCAATGTTTTTATTTGGTTAGAAATGGGCTAATTCAAGTTTTTATTCCTAAACTTCACAAAATCCATTTTTAAAACCATGGGTTGGTTCCTAGGGTCAGTAGGTTCACAACAAACCAATTTGCAAAGGTTTCAACCCTAAAAACATTTTGGAATAATTTTTCTAACCTAAACAAGCATTCAAATGTTTCTGCAAAAACAAACACTTTACCAGAAGCTTTTTACTAAACACATTGCATGGTTGTCTAGGGCTTGTTCTACTGATTCCATTGATATAAAGTTTGAAATTTTTGGACGTGTGGATCAAAAGTTACAAGGGTTTCAAAACTGCAAACAAATCTGATTTCAAATCTGTTTTGAAACAGAACTGGTGACACGCGGCGTGATGCTACTGGTCGATACCGATTCGCGCGGATCGCGCTCTGCGGTTTCATTGGATCTAAACAGATCGCACGGCCCAGGCGTGCACTTACCGCTTTGCTCTGTTCTAATTACAACCACATGATCAAAATCTAACGGTGATAATCTAATCGACCTTACTCGGGCGGCGCTGACGGCGGCTGGCGGCGGCAGACGGTCAGGCGGTGCCGCTACGGCAGCTACAGGAAGCAAGGGGAGAGGGGGAGGTGCTCACCGTGTTCACGAGGTCGAGGTGGTGCTCAACGTGTGGTCGGCTTGGCAAGGGGCGCTCAGGGATAGCAGCGATTCCTCGCCGGAGTGGGGAACGGCGTCGGGCGGCTCTGGTCGTCGTCGTGGGCGGTGCTGTGGTTCGCTCCGAGGCAAAGCGAGGATGCGGTTAGAAGCGCAAGACTAAGGCGAAGCTGTGTGCATGAAGGAGAGAGCGCGGGGTGGTCGGTTCTTACTAGGGAACGTCGCCGGAGAAGGAAGCAGACGCGGCGGCGCTCAGAGGTCGTCGAAGCCGAGGTTCTATGGCGCCCGCGGTTGAACGGATGGCACAGAAAGAAGCGCCTGGGAGTGGGGGTCACGGTCGTGTGCTCATGGAGGCAAGGGGTGGCGAGGTTGGGCCGGAATTGTAGAGGGAGCTCGTCGGAGCAGTGAGGGTGTGGCTCGAAATTACGACGGCCTGGGGGCAGAGAGAGGGAGGCGCTTGAGGGGAAATGGAGAGAAGGCGCAGGCGGTTAAATGGGCGCTGTTACTGCGAGGAATCAAGGCGTATTCATCGCGTATTCAACGCCGGCGTAATTGGCAGCAACGGCAGGCGGTGTCTGCGCGAGGAAGAAGGAGGTGAGCTGGCTGCGTGGGTCCGCTTCGTCAGCAAAGGAGAGTGAAAGGGAGAGGGTCCACCAGTCAGTCGCTCTGTGGGTTAATAACTGGGTGCGAAACGTTTTCTTCGGGAGAGAGGGAAGATGGGCTGGTACTGGGCTTAGTGGGCTTGCTGGGTTGGGTCAGGTCTGTTTCCATTTTTTTTCTTCTGAATGTTTTATTCTTTTCCAATTCTATTTTCTGTTTTGAAATTCAAACAACAAATCAAACATTCAAATGAATTCAAACATTCACCACACTTGTATTGGGTTTTTGGTTCTGTTTAACAACATAAACCAAAGTCCAAAGGTCAAAATAATATTTTTATCTTAGGGTCTATTATTAATTAAATAAATAGTCCTTGTTTATTAAATCAAAATAGGATTTGATTTATTTAAAATCTCCATTTGAAATCCAAATATTTTCAAAACCAAATTAGTAGGTTTTATTTGAAAACATAAAATACTTGGAAAACTTGTTTTAAATAAAATAACAAGTTTTAGTGTTTAATTAAAATAGTAAAACCTTTATTTTTAATAAACTTTGGATATCAAATCCTTATTATTTTATTTTAAATAAACCTTTACTATTTTTATCAAATAGAAATATTTTATTTAAAAGTCTTGGCCAAGTTTCTAATTTGGCTTATAAAATACTTCCTTATTTATAATTCTTTTCATTTGAAAACCAAATCTTTTTATTAAAAGATCCAAAATAGTAATTCCAAATATTTTTATTTTCTTTTATTAAATGTTTATCTTTTTAAATCCTTTAAGGATTTTATTTGTTCAAAATAAGTTTGAAGGTTCCCATTTGAATTCAAAAAGTTTCTTCTCACCCTGAAAATCAACAAAGTTTTATTTTATTCATTTATTTTTCACATTACAAGATTTGGAAAATCTTGGGATGTGACAGTGTGATATAGCCAGAGAAAGTAGTACTCGAATGGTAGTCAACCTTGCTACAGGTGAGTAAGTGTCAAAGAAGTCGTCACCTTCCTTTTGGGTATAACCCTTGGCCACAAGCCTTGCCTTGTACTTCTCAATAGTACCATCAGGCTTTAGTTTCTTCTTAAACACCCATATACATCCTACGGGTTTGCACCCATAAGGACGATCAGTGATCTCCCATGTTTCATTAGCTAAGATGGAATTCATCTCACTATGAACAGCTTCCTTCTAGTAGTCAGCATCAGGAGATGCATAAGCTTCTGAAATGGAAGTGGGAGTGTCATCGACAAGGTACACAATGAAATCATCACCAAAAGACTTTGCAGTCCTTTGTCTCTTGCTCCTTTTAGGAATTTCATTATCATCCTCCTTAGGACTTTCAGATTGTTCAATTGGAATGGTAGGTTCAGAGAATATAGCAAACTCCTGATTAGATGAACTAGGTATCTCCGGATTTGATGAGTTAGGTTTATCCTTCATTGGAAAGATATCCTCAAAGAAAGTCGCATCAGTCGACTCCATGATTGTACCGACATGAATGTCAGGCACTTCATATTTTACTATCAAGAATCTATAACCAATGCTATGAAAAGCATAGCCCAGAAAAACACAATCAATGGTTTTAGGTCCAAGCTTGCGCTTCTTGGGGATTGGTACATTAACTTTTGCCAAACAACCCCAAGTACGTAAGTAAGAGAGTTTTAATCTTTTCTTCTCCCATTCTTCGAATGGAGTAATTTCTTTGTTCTTTGTGGGAACTTGGTTTAGGACATGACACGCGGTCAATAGTGCCTCCCCCCACCATTCCTTAGAAAGACCTGATGTGTCTAACATGGCGTTAACAAAATCTGTTAGAGTACGGTTCTTTCTTTCGGCTACTCCATTTGACTGGGGTGAGTAGGGAGGCGTCCTCTCATGAATTATGCCATGTTCCGCACAAAAGGAATCAAACTCGTTGGAAAAATACTCTCCACCACGATCAGACCTAAGCCTCTTAATCTTTCGATCAAGTTGATTTTCTGCCTCGGCTTTATAGATTTTGAAGAAACTCAAAGCCTCATCTTTTGATTTCAGAAGATACACATGACAATATCTCGTAGAGTCATCGATCAAAGTCATGAAATATTTATTTCCACCTTTTGTCAACACACCATTCATCTCACAAAGATCAGAATGTATGAGCTCTAGTGGTGTTAAATTTCTCATTTCTGCAGTCGTATGTGACTTGCGAGGTTGTTTAGCTTGCACGCAGACTTGGCACTTAGATCCCTTAACAGTTGAGAAATCAGGGATTAAATTCATTTTGGCTAGCCGCGTCATACAACCAAAATTAATATGACAAAGACGAGAGTGCCAGACATTTGATTCAATATTCGTGTAAATATGATTAACAACTTTATTACAAATGTCTGACGGATATAAGCGGAACAAGCCTCCGCATTCATAGCCTTTACCAACAAAGGTTCCATACTTCGAAATTACAAATTTATTGGACTCGAATACAATCTTGTAGCCATCTCGACACAGAAGAGATCCGCTAACAAGATTTTTATTTATTGAGGGAACATGATGCACGTTCTTCAGGCGCACGGTCTTTCCCGAAGTGAACTTCAGATCGACCGTACCAACACCATGAATAGAAGCATGCGAGCCGTTCCCCATCAGCACGGTTTGAGTCCCTCTGACCTGATATGAAGAAAACATGGAAATATCAGAACAGACATGTACATTAGCGCCCGTGTCAATCCACCAATCAGGAGAATGACATAATGAAAGAACAGTAGGTAATATACCATACCCAACATCTTTCATCTCAACGTCGCCCATGACAACATTAGCAGTCTTGCTGCTCTTCCCATGTTGGCGCTTGTCAAAGCGGTTGGGACAAGCAGGAGCCCAATGATTAGGATCACCGCACACATGACAAGCACCTTTCCTCTTATCAGTCTTCTTCTTGAAGCTGGTGGACTGTGAGACCTTGTTCTTTCCATCGAACTTTCCTTTGTCATCAAACTTGCCTTTGTTCTTGAACTTGTGAGGCTGGAAGTTCCTTTTCTATACCAGGTTGGCATTAGAACCTCCCTCGATACCTCGAGCACGTGTGTCTTTTGCTCTCGCCTTCTCTTCCACACCAAGAGTCCCAATGAGATCCATCACGGAGAACTCTTGTCTCTTGTGCTTCAGAGAAGTAGCAAAATTCCTCCATGACTGGGGAAGTTTGGCAATGATGCCTCCGGCAACAAACTTGTCCGGTAACACACAAGTGAAGTGCTCAAGCTCCCTGGCAAGTGACTGTATCTCATGAGCCTGCTCCACAATGGGGCGGTCATCAACCATCTTATAGTCATAGAATTGTTCCATGACATAGAGTTCACTGCCAGCATCGGAGACTCCAAATTTTCTCTCGAGCGCATCCCACATATCTTTGCCATTACTAAATGACATATATGAATCGACAATATTGTCGCCAAGGATGCTGATCAAGGCAGCCTTGAAAGTGGTATCAAGTTTTTGGAACGCCTCTTCCTGAGCGGGATTAAGTTCTCCCTCAGGTGCGCCATAGATGGCGTTATAGCAGCTCATGGTCTGAAACCAGAGCACTGCTCTCGCACGCCATCGTTTGTAATTCACACCTTCAAACACAGGTGGCTTCATAGAAGCAACAAAGCCACTTGGGGCAAATTGCCTGAAATAAGGTTTTTGGATAGTTGAATAATAGAGCAATTTACTAAGCGAATTACCCATAATAAATGCTAGATAAAACATGATTAGAATAAAAGATAAAATACTAATCATGTGAAATAGCTAAAACATATTAAGACAGTTAACCAAACAGACTGCAATACATAAGTCTTGAGATGCGATCAGAACAAGATTGATAAAGAAAACATACACGGCAGCGGCAGCAAAAGAGGAACCACCGGTGTTCGTGTTGGCACCGTCGTTAGCCATGTCTTCGAGGAAGAGGGTGCTGATGTCGGAGAAGAAGTCCTCGTCGGGAAAGACGTCGCCGCAGTCGCTATCCGTGTGGGAGTCCATGACGAAGCCAGTAGTCACGCCGATAGCGCTCCCCAAAAACCTTATCGCCCTTCTCCCGTACAAGACTCGAAGCAGCGGGGTCTCGGAGGCCTACTGTCCCAGCTCACGGTGCATGCCGCAAGACGGGATGGGGAAGATCTAGGTAGCGCAGTGCTCTGAAACTTGAGGCGCAAAGGAGTATGCGATCATGTGTTGCGGTGTGTTTGAGAAGAGGCGCGACCTCTCTCTTATATAGACACAGAGGGGTAGGCAGACAGGCTGCACAGAAGATGAAATGAACGGACGGGAGTTGAAGCGAACAGGCGGCAGCCCACCGGACAGCCTCCACTCAGTTCGTAAGTCCACTTGAGCAAAACGTTTCAACTTCTGTACGACTGTTCATATACCATTCATGCGTGGCAAAATAAAGCTCGGCTCGGCGAGATTCCCGCAACCCGTGGCGCCCGCGCGCGTCGTGACGTGACGAGGCGAGGCGAGGCGTGGCGTGGCGTGGCGAGGCGAGCGAGGAGGAGGAGCGCGCGTGTGGAACTCTCTCCTTCTCCTTCTCATCCTTTTACCAAGTGGTAGGAGAGCTCACCTTATAAGCTGGTCCAACTTCCACTCAACTAGCAATGTGGGACTAAACATTTGTCCAAGCTCTTTCCTTGCATGAATGGGCCAAATGGGCCTCGAGGATTTCAGGAATTTGTTGACATATAATAAATGGGCTGGGCCTATTTATGCAAAATTCCAACAGTGTTGTGATTGTACCTGTATGGTTTATGTTGTAATGACTTTGTATTATTATGATATTATAATGTATAATATGTGAAATGCATATTTGGATTTTATTTGGATTTTCATTGTGTGACTAGTTCTATGCGTAAAGTCGAGCTCAGAACACATGTGCATGATGTAGTTATGAGTATTCGCTTTATGTGCAGGACTAGGGGAACATGGATACGGGTGTAGAGACCGAGGCTGAACAACAGTGGATGGAACGTGAGGACAAGGAGAAGGCCGATGCAGATGCAGAAAATCAGGGAACGTTACCACCACCACCAATGAGGCCGTTAATGGAGCAAAACTTTATGTAGTGTATGCAAATGATGCAAGAGATCCAGAACAAGTTCATGGAGGAGTTGCTGGGATGAGCAAATCAGAGAGCACCTGAAGGTGGAGGAGTGAGTCTTTCTGACTTCTAGAATGCAAGGCCATTACCTTTTGCATCAGCCCCTGAACAAATGGATGCAGAATATTGGCTAGCAGATACGGAAAGAAAGTTGAAGACTATAGGTTGTAATGATGAGGAGAAATTGAGGTATGCGACTCATCTTCTGACTAGACCTGCAGCATCATGGTGGGAAAATCAGTTAGCCATGCAACAACCAGGAAGGGAGTACACTTGGGAAGAGTTTAAACAGAGATTCCGTGAATATCATGTCCTAGAGAGTGTTATGGAGTTGAAGCGGAGATAATTCGAGGAGCTGCAGCAGGGATACACTAGTGTTATGAAGTATATTCAGGAGTTTAGTCAACTATCTCGATATGCAGAGGAAGAAGTTAATACGGAGGAAAAGAGGAAGAAGCGTTTCCTGCGTGGGTTAAATCCATTTGTGAGGATGCAGTTGAGGTTGGCTAATAAGCAAACTTATCAGCAGTTGCTGGATGCAGCTATTACTTTCGAAGATGACTACAAGAATGTCCAAGAGGATAGAACGAAGAGAGCTAAGAAGGAAACCAAGAGGATACAGGCAAGTAATCCCAAGCCCAAGCTGGAATTCAAACCAAGGAATTGACCCTATAACAGCAACAATTCCAATCGGAGTGCAAATCCAAACGTAAAGAAAATTATATGCCACAATTGCAAACTCCCAGGGCATATGAGCAGGGATTGCCCAAAACCAGTAATTGTGTGCCATGCTTGTGGTCAGAGAGCTCACATAAAGTCAAATTGTCCAAGTAAACCACAAGGAGGTTGGCCGATTCGAGATGGAAGGCAAACCAGTGGAGGAACTGCACAGCCCAATAAAGGAGGGAATAATGTCAAGAACAACAATGGCAAGAGGAACAGACCTACCGGGAAGCTAAACTGTGCAACCCTAGAGGAGGTGGATAATTCGGAGCATACAGTGATAGGTACGCTCAATATCCTTACCAATCCCGGCAAAGTTCTATTTGATACTGGTGCAACTACTTCATTCATTTCTGAAGAATTCTGTGATAAGTTCGGGATTAGAAGGGCAACGTTAGAAAACCCTATGACCATAGTTACGGCAGGGGGAAATGTGATTGTATGCCACATTAAACAAGATCAGGTTATCTCGATCTGTGTTTGTACATACTTTGCAGACCTTTACGTGATTCCTTTGAAGGGAATTGCAGTAGTGATGGGGATGGACTGGATGATGGAACATGGGGCTCAGATAAATTGTGAGGAGAAAACTGTCTCAATCAAAACTCCAAGTGGAGAAAGGATAGTTTACCAAGCAGATAAGCATAGTCATATTATGGTGGATCTGCAGTTGAACTCAATGAAAGAGGTCAAATTGGAAGATATTCCCATAGTAAATGAGTTTCAAGATGTTTTTCCAGCAGAGCTACCTGGAATGCCACCAGACTGGGAAATAGAGTTCACTATTGACCTAATTCCAGGTACATTACCAATAGCTCAAGCACCCTATAAGATGGGACCAAAAGAATTAAAAGAACTCAAAGAGCAAATTTATGAGTTAGCTAGAAAAGGGTTTATTTAGGAAAGTGTATCCCCATGGGGAACACCGGTAATCTTTGTGGATAAAAGGGATGGTGGAAGAAGGATGTGTGGAGATTATAGAAATCTGAACAATGTTACCATCAAGAATAAGTATCCTTTACCAAGGATTCAAGATTTTTTTGATCAAGTGAAAGGAGCCGGAGTATTTTCAAAGATCGACCTAAGATCTGGATACCATCAAATAAAAATCAAGCCTGGGGATGTTCGAAAGACATCATTTGTCTCAAGATATGGACACCATGAGTATCTGGTAGTACCATTTGGTTTGACCAATGCACCAACAATATTCATGAATCTGATGAACAAAATCTTCATGCCATATTTGGATAAGTTCATCATAGTCTTCATTGATGCTATTCTGATATATTCAAAGGATAAGGAAGAGCTTGCTGATCATTTGAGAATAGCATTGCAGACTTTAAAAGAACATAAACTTTATGCTAAGTTCAGTAAGTGTGGATTTTGGCTAGATGGGGTAGAATTCCTTGGCCATGTGATCAGTAAAGATGGAATTGCTGTTAAATCCATCTAAAGTTCAATCAGTACTAGAATGGACTGCACCAACCAATGTGAAACAAATTCGAGGTTTCTTGGGGGTGGCTGGTTATTATCGGAGATTCATTGAAGGTTTCTCCAAAATAGCTGGACCAATGACCAAATTGCTAAGAAATAATATAACATTCAATTGGGATGAGAAGTGTGAAGCAAGTTTTCAGGAGTTAAAAATCAGGTTAACCACAGCTCCAATCTTAGCAGTTCCAAAAACAGGGAAAGACTTTACAGTTTACTGTGATGCATCTAAAGAAGGTTTGGGTTGTGTGTTAATGCAAGATCAGAAAGTGATTGCTTATGGTTCAAGACAACTGAAACCACATGAAGTCAACTATCCGACTCATGATTTAGAGTTAGCGGCAGTAGTCTTTGTGCTGAAAGGATGGAGGCATTTTCTTTATGGAGCCAGATGTGAGTTATACACTGACCATAAAAGTCTTAAATATTTCTTTACCCAAAAGGAATTGAATATGAGACAGAAGCGTTGGTTGGAACTAATCAAAGATTATGATTTAACAATCAACTATGCTCTAGGAAAAGCAAATGTTGTAGTAGATGCTTTAAGTCGTAAAAGTGCAGATATTCAGCCTAGCAATCGGGAGCTACCAAAAGAGTTACGGATGGACTTGGAAAGATTAGAACTTCAATTCATAAGAACAAATATTCTTGGAGGATTAGCTACTATGCAGGTAGTTGCAGAGCGGGATAGTGATCTTAAGCATGAAATTTTTAGACATTAAGTAGAGGATCCTTTCATTGCTGAGGAAATTCGAAGGATATCTCAAGGTAAAGCATCAGTTTTTCGCCTTGGAGATTATGAGTCCTTATGGTTTAAAGACCGTCTTTGTGTTCCAGATGTGACTGAGATTTGTGAAGTCATACTCAGAGAAGCACATGAAACACCATATTTTATACATCCAGTAAGTACTAAGATGTATATGGATTTGAAAGAACTATTCTAGTGAAATAACATGAAAAGGGACATTGCTAAGTATGTATCAGAATGCCATACTTGCCAAAGGGTCAAGGATGAACATCAAAGTCCAGCAGGACCATTGCAACCTTTGGAAATTCCCGAATGGAAGTGGGAAGAAATAGGTATGGACTTCATCACGGGATTGCCCATGACACCTAAACAGAAGGATGTGATATGGGTAATTGTTGATAGACTCACTAAAAGTGCACATTTTATTCTGGTAAATGAGAAGGATAATGCCGAGAAGTTAGTAGAAGTTTACATCAAAGAGATAGTAAGTAAGCATGGAGTGCCCAAAAAGATCGTAACTGATAGGGGATCAGTGTTTACTTCAGCATTTTGGAAGCAATTACATGAAGCACTTGGTTCAAAGTTAGATTTTAGCACAACTTATCATCCAAAGACAGGAGGTCAAACAGAAAGAACAAATCAAATACTATAAGACATGTTAAGGGCCTGTGCATTAGATTTTGGAGGTTCATGGGAAGATCATCTACCATTGGCAGAATTTTCCTACAATAATAGCTATCAGAGTAGTCTGAAGGCAGCTCCATATCAGGTTCTGTATGGAAGGAAATGTAGATCACCAATTGTTGGTATGAGCCTGGAAGCAGCAAGGAATTTGCGCCAGAATATATCAGGAAAAACAAGATATCATTGATAAGATCAAGGATAGACTAAAAATAGCTCAAAGTATGTAACACCGCGGTTCTGAAAAGACCGTGGCTTCTATGTGACATGCCAATCCCTGGATCGGTTCATTGGCCCACAATAGAATAAGATGAATAACATAGCAAAATATCCGTGTATCATAAATAACGAAGATCCAGAGTACCATTATTACAATAAAAGCTTAGCTCAAGGCTAGCTCAAATTATTCAAGTAGCAACATAAATAAAGTAAATCCTCCATTCTTCAAATTGCCCACAAGTGAACAAGTGCCGAGTGGAGTACCGTGGCCTATATCGATTACTCAGAATCGGAATAACCTGCAACATGAAACGTAGCAGCCCCGAAGGGTCAATACATGGAATGTATGGCAAGTAGAGCTAGTAAAGGAGACAATACTGCTAACATCTACATGCATATCTGGCAAGTGGAGCTGTGTCTAGCTTGCATTTGCAAATACATTTGTCCTACTTTCATAAACAGTTTTTGATTTTCTTTGAAAAGATCCCAATTAAGTTAACCCAACAATATTAAAACAATTATGAAATTGGAATGAGCGAGAAACATGTCATGGAATCAATATCAAGCAACTCAGTTGTCCATAACCGGGGACACGGCTAATCAATTAGATTATACACCCTGCAGGGGTTAGTACACATTACCCATGTGACTTGGCCAGCCCAGCTCGTACCACCACTCTCATTTTGGGTGATGATAGGGAGAAGACCAAGAAGAGACTGTTCGGGAAGTAGCACCCCAATCCCGACGCGCACCGGTCCAACCTACCAAAATTCTACATCTCTGGACACGCGGGTTCGGGTTACCACAACCTACCAATTCCATCCAACCGCCCATTTCATTATTGGCACATGGTTGTACACGTAATCTACACAATAAAGAAGCCAATCATTCTCTCTTGATACCTGGGTGCCTTTCCGCAATAAACCACCAAAAATTATCAATCCCATCACACCCAGGGGATTCATTGATTAAGTTGTTTTAGTTTTCACAAACCAATACTTTTAGAAACAAGTCTCAATGATGTAACCCAGCCCTCGTTCATCATAGCATGGCTAAGCACATCTACCAACGGTGGTTCATCTACAAGGAAAGCCCTACCACATAATAGGACATAGCATAGCGATAGTATCATCCTACACATGCAACTACAAAATACACGATAATGCATTGAAAAATAGTAGGACGATATCATGAACAAAGTAGCATCTACTTGCCTTGGTTGTAGCGGTCGGAAGAACAATCCACACACGAGCAAGCGTTGCACTCGTCACAATCTACACGATACAATGCAATCATAAACAAACAATCCACAAACATATGCAACAAAGATGATGCATGAAGGTATGCAAGGCAAGTGAATTGGTGCTACAGCTGCACCATATAATCCTATTCAATAATACTACTGATTGCATGCATGGAAAATAGTTTTAGCGCAAGGAAAACTATTACGCAAAAAGTAATACTCAAAACTAGAGCTAGAACTCAAATAATTCACTACCGGTAGTATACTGTTTGTAAAGTCTTGGGAAAATTCTACAGTATTGGCATAGCTAAATAGGAACAGTACCAATTGGAATTACTCAAAAAGGAATTATAAAACTCCCCGAGTAATTAAAACACTGCAGAAAGCCACTAGACAGTTTCTGCAGAAGTTTTTACTGTAAGCCTATCTTTTTAATTCACTATGAGGTTCCCTCGTTCCACTGAATCCAGGGACATATCATACGCGATTTTTGGAGCTACGGATCTTTTTCTACGAATTAATTACTCTAAAAAGGCCATTAATCTATTTGATTAAACTGTACTAAATCTTGCCGCAAAAGTCTGAACCAAAGGTACAGCAAGATTCTACACGACTTACTGAACCTACACATATTTTATTTGCAATTTTTGGCCCAGCGGTTTAATTTCTACGCAATTTACAAGTTTATACCGAAATCTGTCAACTAAAACGATTAACGAAAATAACCAGTCAACTGTGTCTGTTGACTGGTCAACGCGGCTGCTGACTGGGCGCTGACTGGGCGTCTAACTAGTCAACGCCTGGAGCTGACCGGTCAACGACCGATCTGGACCGCTGATCTGAAATCTAATGGTGGCTGCAGACTCACCGGAAACAACGGCGGCGATCTCGCGACGGTGGGGGCGATCGGTTCCGGCGACGGCGTTTTTCCTAGGCGGAAGGGGAAACGGTCAGCGCGTGGATCAAGGCGGTCACGCAACGGCACGGACGGCGAGCGGCGGCACAAGGCGCGCGGGGCGGCGCGCGTGCGTGCGCGCAGCAGCAGCAGCGACGCGGAGCAGCGCGGCGCTGGCGGCAGCGCGGCGCTGGCGAGGCGGGCGCAGCGCGGCGGCGAGGCGTGCGGCTGGCGTGCAGCGCGCGCAGCAGGCGGCTGTCGGCGGCGAGGCGCGGGGGCGCAGGCGGCGGGGTGGCGTGGCGCGCGGCGGCGCTGCAGGCGGCGGGGCGGCGGCTGCGCGGGCGCGGGACGCGGCGGCATAGGCGGCGTCGGGCTGGCGCGCGGCTGCGTGCAGCGGCGGCGGCGGAGCAGCGGGCTGGCGGCGGCGCTTACCTCGAGTGGCGGCGGGGTGATGCGGCGGCGCGCGGAGGCTGAGGCGGCGCGGCGGCTAGGGCAGGCGGCGCGCGGGGTGATCGAGGTGGGGGTGCGGAAAACGAGGCGGGGCGGGTGCGATCTTCAAGGCAGGGGCGGCGGCGGCAGGCGGGGTCCGCCTATATGGGCCCCAAGCGGGGTCCTAGTTGGATTCGGGCGCGGTTGGAAAAGGACTGGAAAAAAATCGGCCCGATTTTCTAATTTTTTTAATAAAACGGCCGCAACTTTTCCGTACGAGCTCCGAATCGAGCGATTCTTGCTCCTACGGTTTTGTAAAATCAAGGGGAACAATCTAGGGTCAATGGTTCAGCGAAACCACTAGGCTACAAGGGTGGAAACACTAGTTCTTCTAATGCCTCCCGCGGGAGCCTCGTAGAAGAATAGAAAAGGGTTTCGAAAAATAGCGTTTCACCGACTCTTTTCAATCGACGGTTTTGCATGGAAAAGTATGATGCAATGATATGAATGATATGCAGAACCAAATCTAAAATTTGGGATGTGACAAGACTAACCCCCTTAAGATGAATCTCGTCCTCGAGATTCGGCGCGGCTAGCAAATAGGTGTGGGTAGTCCTCTCGGATGTCATCCTCACGCTCCCAAGTGGCTTCCTCTTCGGTGTGGTGGCTCCACTGTACCTTGCAAAACCTGATCGTCTTGGTACAGGTAATCCTCTCCGCTGTCTCCAGAATCTTGACTGACTTCTCCTCATAGGTCAAGTCATTCTCAAGCCGAACCTCCTCTAGCGGTACAGTGTCTCTCAATGGTGTATCCGCCATCTCCGGATGGCACTTCTTCAGCTGGGATACGTGGAACACATTGTGAACAGCGGACAGAGCCTCTGGCAACTCCAGCTGATAAGCAACTTCTCCTTTGCGTGCTAAGACCCTGTACGGTCCAATAAACCGAGGTGCCAGCTTACCCTTAATTCCAAATCTCTTGATTCCACGAAGCGGCGATACTCTGAGGTATGCTCTATCACCTATCTCGTACACCACTTCCTTGCGCTTGGCGTCAGCGTAGCTCTTCTGCCTTGATTGTGCTACCTTTAGCCTGTCCCTAATCAAGGCAACCTTCTCCTCAACGTCCTTGATCAAATCAGGTCCAAACAACTGGCGTTCTCCTACCCCATCCCATAGCAATGGTGTTCGGCACCGTTTCCCATACAGCACATCGAATGGTGACGTCTTGATGCTGGTTTGATAGCTGTTGTTGTAGGAAAACTCAGCATATGGCAAATTCTCATCCCAACTAGAGCCATGAGCCAAAGCGCAAGCTCTCAGCATGTCTTCCAAAATCTGATTCACCCTCTCGGTCTGTCCATCAGTCTGTGAGTGAAACGCTGTGCTAAACTCCAGTCTAGTACCAAGTGACTCGTGCAGCTGGCGCCAGAAGTGCGAGGTAAATTGGGTACCTCTATCAGATACAATACTCTTGGGAACTCCGTGTAGGCACACAATCCTGTCCATATAAATCTTGGCCAACTTTGCACTCGTATAGGTCGTCTTTACCGGTATAAAGTGGGCTACCTTGGTCAAATGGTCGACCACTACCCAAATGGAGTCATATCCTGACCTGGTCCTGGGCAATCCTGTGATAAAATCCATCCCCAATCTATCCCACTTCCATTCCGGCACGGGCAACGGCTGTAGCAGTCCTGCTGGCTTCTGGTGTTCCACTTTCACTCGGCTACATACATCACATAGGGCAATATGCTCCGCGATGTCTCCCTTCATGTTGTTCCACCAGAATCTGTCCTTTAGGTCCATATACATCTTCGTATTGCCCGGATGTATAGAGTACGGCGAGTCATGAGCTTCCTGCAGAATCAACTTCCTTATCTCGGGATCGTTGGGAACGCACAAACGATCTCCATACCACAAGGTTCCTTGCTCATCCTCGCGGAATTCCCTTGCTCGACCCTCCTTCATCTTTTCCTTTACTTCATCTATCTCTTTGTCTCCCACTTGAGCCTTCCTGATTCTGTCCTGTAGCGTTGGTTGGACTTCCATTGCTGCCAAGTATCCTTCTGACACTACCTCCAGTCTAAGGTCCTGGAATTGCTTGCACAAATCCTCGGGCAATTCCCCAATTGTCAATCCATTGGCATAAACCTTCCGGCTCAGAGCATCTGCTACTACATTGGCCTTTCCTGGGTGGTATTGTAGATTCATATCATAGTCCTTGATAAGCTCCAACCATCTCCTTTGCCTCATGTTCAGTTCCTTCTGCGTGAATATTTACTTCAGGCTCTTGTGGTCGGTGTATACATCACAGTGCTTTCCCATTAAGTAATGCCTCCACACCTTGAGCGCATGAACCACTGACGCTAACTCCAAGTCGTGTGTGGGGTAATTTTTCTCATGGTGCTTGAGTTGTCGCGAGGCATATGACACTACTCTCCCATCTTGCATCAGCACGCTCCCAAGTCCCTGTCGAGAAGCATCACAGTACACTTGGAAATCCTTCTGAAAATCTGGTAAACATAGAACAGGCGCAGTCACTAGTCGACGCTTCAGTTCCTGAAAGCTGGCTTCACATACGTCTGACCATTCAAACTTCCTCTCCTTCTTCAGAAGTTCAGTCATCGGCTTAGCAATCTTGGAAAAGTTTTCTATGAACCTCCTGTAATATCCAGCAAGTCCCAAAAAGCTTCGAATCTCACCCGCATTCTTGGGTGCTTCCCACTCAGTTACTGCAGTCACTTTGCTTGGATCAACAGCGACTCCTTCTCCTGACACTACGTGTCCAAGAAACCCAACAGTGTTAAGCCAGAATTCACACTTGCTGAATTTGGCATACAGCTGATGTTCCCTCAGCTTCTCCATAATCAGTCGCAGATGTTTCTCATGCTCAGCATCATCCTTGGAATATATCAGTATGTCATCAATAAACACCACCACGAACTTGTCCAAGTACTCCATAAATACCTTGTTCATCATGGTCATGAAATACGCCGGGGCATTCGTTAGTCCAAAAGACATAACCGTATACTCATATAAACCATACCTACTGGTGAAGGAGGTTTTTGGTACGTCCTCCTCCCGGATCTTCAATTGAAAGTAGCCTGATCGCAGATCAATCTTGCTGAACACCTTTGGTCCTTCCAGTTGATCAAACAAATCATTTATGTTCGGCAGAGGGTACTTGTTCTTGATGGTTACTTCATTCAGCGAGCGATAGTCCACTACTAATCTCTTGTTGCTGTCTTTCTTCTCCACAAACAGAACAGGCGCACCCCATGACGACGAACTAGGCTGAATGAATCCCTTGTCCAACTGCTCCTTCAGCTGCTTCTTTAATTCCTTCAGCTCATCCACATCCATCTTATATGGTCTCTTTGCGATAGGTCCTGTTCCAGGCATCAGGTCGATAAGAAACTCCACTTCCCTGTCAGGCGGCATCCCTGGCAGCTCTTCCGGAAACACGTTGGGGTAATCCCTAATAACAAGCACAGTATACATGCTAACCCCCTTAAGAGAATTCAACTTGCACCTTCCCGGTCGCACTGCTGACTTGAATCTAATTCTCTTACCATCCGGGGTTTTGAGTGAAACAGCTCGCTTGCACAATCTATGTGTCCCCCATGCATAGACATCCAATCCATACCCAGAATAACATCCAACCCCTGTGATTCCAACACTACTAGATGTGCAATGAAGTTGTGTGTTCCAATCCTCACAGTTAAATCGCGGCATCCCGCGCTAGCTATCATATCTCCTCCAGGCGAACTCACTCTAATAGATCTTTTCATAGACTCGGTAGGTAACTTATACTTATCCACAAATGCCCTTGATATGAATTAATGCGATGCACCAGTATCGAAAAGTATAAGTGCAGGGTAAGTGTTGATTGGAAACTTACCAATCACAAGGTCAGGCTCATCTGGAATCTCCTCCACATTCATGTGGTTCACTGTGGCCTTCTCGTTGTTGGTTGGCTTCAGTCCTTTCCTCTCCGGACAGTTGTCATCATAGTGTCCCTTCTGTTTACACTTGAAGCATGTCACCTCACTCAGATCCTTCTTCACAAAGCTGCGATCACGGTTGCGGTCATGTCCACCGTGTCCTCCAGAGTGGTGAGAGTGTCCTCCCTTGTGGCTGTGGTGGCTGCTCTTGTGGTTGTCATGGCGATGTCCATCGCCTCCGTGGTGGTGGCGGTCATGGTTCCCATGGTCACTCCCTCCATGCTTGGAGTATCCATCATAGGAAGTGCGAGACTTGTGATGTGAACCAGAGTGGTGATTATTGCTCTTTCTCTTGCGGTTCTCCACCTGTTTGTGCTTCCCTTCCAAGATCCTGGCCTTGTCCATAAGCTCCTGGAAAGTGGGGCAATAAACCACCAGTAGCTATACTGAAAGCTCATCACTGAGGCCATCCAGGAATCTCTCCCTCCTTTTTGCATCAGTGTCAACATCCTCAGGTGCATAACGGGACAGGTTGTTGAACTCCTCAATGTACTCAGCCATGGTGCGATTGGTTTGGCGCAAGTTGCGGAACTCCTTCCTCTTCAGGCTCAGAACTCCTGAAGACACGTGGTTGGTCCTGAAACCTTCCTCAAACATTGCCCAAGTCACGGTATCCAGCGGGTGGGTGATCTGAAAAGTGTCCCACCAAGAAGCGGTTGGTCCCTCCAGTAGGTGAGCGGCAAACCTCACCTTCTCAGCATCAGTGCATCCAACAGTTACCAGATCCTTGTTGACTGAACGCAATCAGTCGAGAGCAACCATTGGTTCCGTTGCAGTAGAGAACTTAGCTAGCCTTAGCCTCAGAAATTTGGTGAGAGCATCTCCCTGAGGCTGGTTGTTTCCATTGTTGTTGTTGTTCTGAGCTGCCATGAACTGAGTCATAACTTGGGTCAGCTGTGCCTGAGCTGCCATGAGCTGCTCCAACTCAGTGGGTTGACGGCGGAGAGGCATCTGCGGTTCAGCACAGGTAAGTTTAGAAAGAATCAACTACGATAATAGGATTCTACCCATGCATATGATCAAACAACATCAAACAATAGCAGACAATCACAAGCAAGCAACACATCAACAAACAAGTGATTCAGCAACATCCCAGGGGTTATCCTAGCAGTATATACCTACTGAAATAGTTTTACAAGAGTTGTCAATGGTTAACTAAACAGTTGATCAACTAAACAACAAAAACAGCAATCTGCCAGAACAGTCCAGCAGCGTTCGCAAATTTTTCCGCCTGACTTAAACTCGTCAGAAAATTTAGCTGATTTTTTCACATACAGTACAGAGAGTTTCGCATCAGCCCAATTTGTTTCAGATTTTTCCCAGATACCAGAAAAATATGAAAAATCGTACAGTACTGCTGTATCAGCAGAAAACTGCAGTGAAAATAACACAGATAGTAACCAAACTTGCCATAACTCTTTCATAAAATTCGCATAAATAATTCCTGGGATATTGGAGTACACAAATAAGCAACTAAACACTCTTAAACTAACAGTAACTAAGTTTCACATCGATCGAGAATAATCCTAACGATTTTACCTAACGAGGACTAACTGGTGGACTTCTATCTACTTCTTGAAGAGGTTGCGGTAGGTCCTTGCTGTCATGCGTTGGCGCTTCGGTTCGCGGTACAACCATGGCGGCAGAGTATACACCTCTCCTGAATCATCACTTGAGATCTCAAACTCCACCTCTTCTGGATCCTCCTCTTCTTCTTCACTCTCAGCTGCAACTGCAACAGCTTCATCTCCTCCACCATCATCATCTCCATCATCATCATCCTCGTCCTCATCATCATCATCGTCCCCACTGTCATCATCATCCCCATTGTTGCCATCATCTCCATTGTCATCATCAGAGGGTGGATTCAGCTGTGCTTGGAGAGCGGCAATCTAGGTTGTCATAGCTTCAATAGTTTGATCCCTTTCCTGGACGGTCCCCTGCAACTGTTGTATGTTCTGGGTGTTCTCCTGCACCGTACCATGAAGATGAGCTATGGTTGCATCTCTGGCTATCAGGGCATTCTCCAGAACTCCCACAGCTTCATGCAGGGTGTCAATCTCCTGTCCTTGGACCACCATACCATTGCTAGCAAAATCTGCAATCTCCTTTATCATCATCACCTTCTCAGCTAGAGCTCCATTCTCCCTTTCCATGTCCTCTATGTGCCTCCGACGGGGCGGCATGTTGTTCATGTCGCCCGGGGTAACCACAATGTGCCCATCTTCATCACGCCTTCCATAGTCACGGTAGGGTGAATCTGCTGGCAGTAGGTGTCGGACTTGATGGCACTGGCGAGACAGGGCTTCATGTATGGCCAAGTTGATTCCAAGTCCCCAGTTGCAGTATGTCTTGGTGTAGATCAGATGCACAGGATTTGGCAAGGCGGCATCTCTGAATATGAAGGTAGTGATCTCCCATGCATCCTCTCCATATCCATAGGTGTACAACCTTCTTCCCTTGAACATGGGCAGTGGCAATCCCAATGACTGCGAGAGCTGAGCTAACTGCCTTGCAAAGGGCCTTGGTGACTCCATGGTTGCATACTCAGTCCTAACTTCTCCCATCTATCAAGTAAAAGAGGAAAGTGTGAGAATAGCATATGGTAAGAATTTACGAGGGTGAAAGGCATAAGATGAAAGACAGAGTTAATATAGGCTTTAATAAATCTATGGCTTCCTAATCCAATTCCTAGGTCACGATCCTACAGTCGACACACGGGCTCTGATACCATCTTGTAACACCGCGGTTCTGAAAAGACCGTGGCTTCTATGTGACATGTCAATCCCTGGATCGGTTCATTGGCCCACAATAGAATAAGATGAATAACATAGCAAAATATCCGTGTATCATAAATAACGAAGATCCACAGTACCATTATTACAATAAAAGCTTAGCTCAAGGCTAGCTCAAATTATTCAGGTAGCAACATAAATAAAGTAAATCCTCCATTCTTCAAATTGCCCACAAGTGAACAAGTGCCGAGTGGAGTACCGTGGCCTATATCGATTACTCAGAATCGGAATAACCTGCAACATGAAATGTAGCAGCCCTGAAGGGTCAATACATAGAATGTATGGCAGGTAGAGCTAGTAAAGGAGACAATAGTGCTAACATCTACATGCATATCTGGCAAGTGGAGCTGTGTCTGGCTTGCATTTGCAAATACATTTGTCCTACTTTCATAAACAGTTTTTGATTTTCTTTAAAAAGATCCCAATTAAGTTAACCCAACAATATTAAAACAATTATGAAATTGGAATGAGCGAGAAACATGTCATGGAATCAATATCAAGCAACTCAGTTGTCCATAACCGGGGACACGGCTAATCAATTAGATTATACACCCTGCAGGGGTTAGTACACTTTACCCATGTGACTTGGCCAGCCCAGCTCATACCACCACTCTCATTTTGGGTGATGATAGGGAGAAGACCAAGAAGAGACTATTCGGGAAGTAGCACCCCAATCCCGACGCGCACCGGTCCAACCTACCAAAATTCTACATCTCTGGACACGCGGGTTCGGGTTACCACAACCTACTAATTCCAACCAACCGCCCATTTCATTATTGGCACATGGTTGTACACGTAAGCTACACAATAAAGAAGCCAATCATTCTCTCTTGATACCTGGGTGCCTTTCCGCAATAAACCACCAAAAATTATCAATCCCATCACACCCAGGGGATTCATTGATTAAGTTGTTTTAGTTTTCACAAACCAATACTTTTAGAAACAAGTCTCAATGATGTAACCCAGCCCTCATTCATCATAGCATGGCTAAGCACATCTACCAACGGTGGTTCATCTACAAGGAAAGCCCTACCACATAATAGGACATAGCATAGCGATAGTATCATCCTACACATGCAACTACAAAATACACGACAATGCATTGAAAAATAGTAGGACGATATCATGAACAAAGTAGCATCTAATTGCCTTGGTTGTAGCGGTCGGAAGAACAATCCACACACGAGCAAGCGTTGCACTCGACACAATCTACACGATACAATGCAATCATAAACAAACAATCCACAAACATATGCAACAAAGATGATGCATGAAGGTATGCAAGGCAAGTGAATTGGTGCTACAGCTGCACCACATAATCCTATTCAATAATACTACTGATTGCATGCATGGAAAATAGTTTTAGAGCAAGGAAAACTATTACGCAAAAAGTAATGCTCAAAACTAGAGCTAGAACTCAAATAATTCACTACCGATAGTATACTGTTTGTAAAGTCTTGGGAAAATTCTACAGTATCGGCATAGCTAAATAGGAACAGTACCAATTGGAATTACTCAAAAAGGAATTATAAAACTCCCCGAGTAATTAAAACACTGCAGAAAGCCACTAGACAGTTTCTGCAGAAGTTTTTACTGTAAGCCTATCTTTTTAATTCACGATGAGATTCCCCTCGTTCCACTGAATCCATGGAAATATCATACGCGATTTTTGGAGCTACGGATCTTTTTCTATGAATTAATTACTCCAAAAAGGCCATTAAACTATTTGATTAAACTGTACTAAATCTTGCTGCAAAAGTCTGAACCAAAGGTACAACAAGATTCTACACGACTTATTGAACCTACACATATTTTATTTGCAATTTTTGGCCTAGCGGTTTAATTTCTACGCAATTTACAAGTTTATACTGAAATCTGTCAACTAAAACGATTAACGAAAATAACCAGTCAACTGTGTCTGTTGACTGGTCAACGCGGCTGCTAACTGGGCGCTGACTGGGCGTCTGACTAGTCAACGCCTGGAGCTGACCAGTCAGCGACCGATCGGGACCGCTGATCTGAAATCTAATGGTGGCTGCGGACTCACCAGAAACAACGGCGGCGATCTCGGGACGGTGGCGGCGCGCGGAGGCCGAGGCGGCGCGGCGGCTAGGGCAGGCTGCGCGCGGGGCGATTGAGGTGGGGGTGCGGAAAACGAGGCGGTGCGGGTGCGGTCTTCAAGGCAGGGGCGGCGGGGTCCGCCTATATGGGCCCCACGTGGGGTCCTAGTTGGATTCGGGCGCGGTTGGAAAAGGACTCGAAAAAAAATCGGCCCGATTTTCTAATTTTTTTAATAAAACGGCCGCAAATTTTCCGTACGAGGTCCGAATCGAGCGATTCTTGCTCCTACGGTTTTGTAAAATCGAGGGGAAGAATCTAGGGTCAATGGTTGAGTGAAACCACTCGGCTACAAGGGTGGCAACACTAGTTCTTCTAATGCCTCCCGCGGGAGCCTCGTAGAAGAATAGAAAAGGGTTTCGAAAAATAGCGTTTCGCCGACTCTTTTCAATCGACGGTTTTGCATGGAAAAGTATGATGCAATGATATGAATGATATGCAGAACCAAATCTAATTTGGGATGTGACAAAGTAGGCAGAAAAGTTATGCTGATCAAAGTCGAAGATCATGGCATCCTGAAGTAGGAGACATGGTATATTTGAAGGTAAGTCCAATGAAAGGGGTAAAAAGGTTCGGACTTGAAGGAAAATTGAGTCCAAGATATATCGGGCCATTCAAGATACTGAGTCAGAACAGAACTAGAGCTTATGCTTTAGAGTTACCCTCAAGATTGGCACAAGTTCATAATGTTTTCCATGTGTCATAGCTCCAGAAATGTCTTAAAGTTCCTGATGATGCAATCACACACCAAGAGATAGAATTACAAGCAGACTTGGCCTATGTTGAAAAACCCTGCAAAATTTTGGAAGATAACTGGAAAAGATTGAGGAACAGGGCAATCAAATACTGCAAGGTACAGTGGGAACATCACCCCAAAAGGGAAGCCATTTGGGAGAAAGAAGAGGATTTAAGAAAAGCCTATCCAGAACTATTCAGGTACACTTCAACAAACTTCGGGACGAAGTTTAATTTAAGGGGGGGAAGTCTATAACATCCCAACATTTAGGAATCAATGAAGGGTAGATTTAGGAATCTGTGAATTTGCATGCATTCATCTGTAAAAATGTGGGTAAATTTTTCGCCAAATAGAAACCTGAAGTGATCAAAGTTTCTTTCATTCTTTGAAATTAGGTATAGTCTTGGAGAATGATTGTTATAAACTTTTATTTGATCTTTGTGGATTAGTGTGTTTTGGGAAATGAAATTTGAATTTAAACTTGAGTGTTGGATTTATAATTCAAAAGGATTTAGAATTATGTTTGAGTATTGTGATTTAGTCAAGAGTTGATAATTAGTAGCTCAAACTTTAAATAAATAACATAATCAAGAAAAAGAGTATTTATTCCATAATTTTATTCAATAAATAAGTTACAAAATGTAACTTATGAAAATGATCAAGAATCTTTACAATAGTAATGAAAAAAAAGAAGAACCTTTATATATTGAGTAATAGTACAATCTTTATTACAAAAGAATAAAATAAAGATTACAAAAGAATAAAAGAAATATTACAAGTGACTATTCTATAAAGAAAAATAAAACCTAATCTAAAGTCTTGAATCTTCAAGTCTTGTACCTGCAAAACAAAAAACAAACTAAAAGAAAGAAAATCAAGGATTAAAATATGTTACTCTCAGTTTTGACAGTGAGTTGCACTGTTCAATTTTTAATCATTGAGTAAACTTAAAGGGGCAAGTTTCACCAATATGAAAGAACTAAATCTTTCATAATTTTAAGCCATAAGTGAAATAACTCCAAACAGCAAGAAGGGGCAAGTTTCACCAGACAAGTAAAAGTAATCAGATAAAAAGGTAACCTTCAGCCCCTAAACATATCCACAAGGTGTGCAGCAGGCACACAGGCAGCACACACCTAAATGCATGGTGTGTGCTGTCAGCACGGCATCAACAGCTCCAACAAACAAAACTGCTCAGCACAGCCGTGGGCAAGCAATCCCAACACCATTCCCTGGTTCATACACATCAACACAGCAGCCAAACCAAACCAAACCAGATCACACCCTTGATCATCTCACCAAGATGGTGACATAAGGAGGGGGTAGATCAGGTGGATAGCAAGAAGAAGGTCAAGCCAACAGGACCAGGAGGTGGATAGCAAGATCAAGGACAAGTCCAGGAGCTGGAAGTAGCAGGAGTAGAATCAGGAGAAGCACCAGATCAAGCTAGCCACACAACCAGCAAGATCAAGCCACTTGCAACCCCAACCACTCCACTGTTGTGGTAAGTAGTAAAAGACCATCACATGATTTATCTGTCTAAGCTAGACAAGCATGCATGAGTTGTCTCATACTCAACTTCTCAGAAAAACACCCAAGTGGGGTGAATCCATCATTGAAGTTTTAAACACTAAAAGCAATTAGAAAACTATATAGATCCAACTAGGATCTCAGGACAACCTCATTGATCCTAGCTATCAAGCTATATTTTAAATTCCAGGAATGAATATAACCAAGATCTGAACTTCTAGGCACACCTCTTAAACAGGAGTAGCACCTTAGAATTCCTACATCTTATGAATCTATATAACTTAATAAGCCTACAAATCATTTTCCCAACTTTGACTCAAGAATCAGTAACTGGTATCACTACCAGAACCAATCCATGAAGAACAACATATCAAATTACCATCTGAACCATATCAAATTAACTAGTGGAATCAATCTGGTAAGCCACTAGCCTCACCAAAGCTAACCATAAGCAATAATCCACAGCAAACAACCACTCATCATGCTTAGGGATCATCAATACATGATCCAAATCATCAGATATTTAATCAACAGAGGGATATGAACCCTAATAAGAACAAACAACCCTAATCAGGACATGACCACTAGCCAGGAGTAGCCACTACAAACACATAGCACAGGGTGTCCTAGCACAGAATACACGAGGGGGAGAAAGATAACTTACTAACGGTTGTTGTTGTGGGCGAGAAGAGGAAGCAGAGGGTGTCGACGAGCACGGCGGCACAGGGAGCACCCCAAGGGGGCGCTGCGACCCACACCACGCCGAGGCGGCGACCACAGCCACGCCTGAAGACGAGGAACACCACAACAGCACATGGGGGCAGCGGCAGCGACAGCACCAGCACCACCCCAAACCCTAGGGTTCGGGACGGAGCCGGTATGGCCATAGGAGGGCTCTAGATCCGCATCAAGTTGGACAGGAAGGTGGAGCAGAGTCAACAACCACCCTATACATCATCGCGGCGGCCAGGGAGGTCCACGGCGGCGTGAATCACCGGCGGTGGCATCGCCGACCACGGGGTCGGGGGGAGGAGAAGAAGAGAAATGAGAACGAGAGAGTGACAAGGAGAGTGTGGGCTGGATGGGCGAGGACCGCTTCGGGGAAGTCGTTTTGGTTCTATCTAATTGGGCCAAAAGGGCCCAATAAACCAACACAGTCAGCCCAAATCACCTAAAGCCAGATTTTAATAAATAAGAAAGGACCAAAATGCCCCTGAATTTAAATAAATTCTAGAAAATAAAACAAAAATCCCAAAATTATAAATAAAATATTTTTGGATTCACAATAATCCAAATTATCTAAATAAATTAAGAAATAAAAAATTTAGGCACGTAATTTTTATTAAGAATTTTATAATATATATATTCCTTATGGAATTTTATAAAATTCAAGAAAATGATAAAAATAAATAAAAATCACTTTTATTATATATCAATATTGTAGTATTTTAGAAAAAATTAAACAAATAATTTATATACTTTGTTAATAATAATTCTTAAAGGAATTATTAAATAAGTAAAATTTAAATAAAAGAAAGGAAAATAAAGAATACAATATTCAATAAATGTTAATAATTTATAGCTATAAATTCTTTACTTATGAAAAGAGTTTTATAATTTAAAATAATGGGGGAAAATACACACCAGACTAAATGATGCATTACATTACTTTGCATAATCATTTTGCTTCTTTAAATATTGTCCTTACCGGGCAATAATGATATTGTGTAGACATAGAGCTCAAGGTCCAGTGCAAGCATACGACTTCACTACCTTGCAATCACAAGGCAAGTTCATCACTTGCTCATGTCCTTTGAAGAGTCTTTATCAAAGTATTGGTAAATTGTGTGTTATCATCTATATTCTAGAAAAAGAAAATATTATTTTCTCAAGATAAATAAATCTTAGATATCGTCCTAAGTGATGATATGATGGAGAAATAGAACTTAGGTTTCTAATTGCAATAATGATGAACAATTAGGGATTAATAACCCATGACATCAGTGATTCTAGCGCCGTATATTACGCGTTAACCATGAGATTCGGAATGGGACGGAGAAGTCAGTTGTATCCTTTTCCTCTTGTATGGAGGCAAGACGACCTTAACGTGACGTTGTGATTCCTTGTGCGGATCCAACATATGGGTGGGCACCCTTAAGCCCCACACTTTTGGTGTCTAGATTATCCATGAATGGTGTTTAGGGATATAGTCCATGTAAATGGTACTATTCTAGGCATCACCAGGTCATAGAGTCTTCGGGAACTCATCAGGATTTTAGCCTACCCAAAAGGGGGCTTAACGAAGGTGAGCTGGCCCCAAAGGATCATGCAGACATATGAGGTCGCGGAGAGGCCAGTGATTGGCTTGGACCAACTACTGGGCCCCACATCATGGAATTATGGACGGGAAAGTACGTCCGGTTGTGCAACAAGGAAGTTGATATCTCATGGGTAAAGTAACGCACCTCTGCAGAGTGTAAGAACTGTAACTTGTTACTCCCTGTTCCGGGAAGGAGCTACGAACGCGGCAGGAAAGGAACTCCGTGAAAGTTCGGGTCAACCTGTGAAGGCTGATGGTCATAGATTTTCATAATAAAATCAATATTTGAAGAATGATTTACAAAAATTGCATAGTGCCAAGGACTGATAGTCCGAGGTGGTAGGTAGAGAATCAAACTTCCCACCTTGCATATAATGAACTTGCTGGGTAACGCTGTTACTCACCCTTTCCTTTGAATCCTTGCTTAGACTCTGAGAATCCCGAAGATACTCCCATGTATGCAACTGAGATCCAGGAGGATGTCTTCTATGAAGAGCCCAACCTGTATGGAGCCGTAGAAGGGGAGGACTAAGATATCGTCTATGGAGGAGAGTTCCAAGAGTCCGAATAATTACTATAGTTCTAGTAGCCACTTGAGCCGAGCAACATGGACAATATATAGCAATAAGTTGTTGAGCTCAATTTGGAGTTTAAGTTTTAAATTTGAAACTTCCGCTTAAACACTTATATTTTGGTTTGTAAGTTGAATCTTTTGGAAGTATTGAACTTCCGGTATTGTAATAATAATAATGTGTGTATGTTTGTAATATGGACCCGCAATTTTTCTGTTGTACCACTCTGAGGGATGTGATATTTACGGAACGGTGTTCTATGGATGTCATGTAAACGACTATTGTGTACTACACATGCAGTGGTATGCTAGGTCACCGCACATATCCAAAAGGAACAAGTCACCATAAGAGCAACCAAGACTGGTAGAGCAATCCCTCCCAACAGGCCAGAGACCAGTCACCAATAGCAGGTAAAAAGCATCAGAAATAACCACTAGATTATGCAGCATATGTCCTTATATCTTGTATAGAGATCTGGAAACACAAGGGAAATAATACCCATCAATTAGTTCCATCTACCCTTCCACTAGATTTTCATCTAGGAGGATTGGATGGAGTATTACTCTCAGGTTTGTAAAGAGTTGCTTTGCCAAAATCATCATGGAGTTATTAAAGCCATATAATATCATCTGTTCTTATTTATATCAATGCCTCAGCCTTTTTGCATCACTGGCCAGATAATTTTAGATCATTAGCCACATATAAATCATCTCAAATAAATGGTTCCATTTCCATTTATACAAGTACTAAGTGCAGCAGATCATGCTAGTTAGAAAACCACTGTGCACACTCAAATTTGAGGCACCACAGTGACATCTACACTAACATGAGCCACTACTTTATCTTGCCACATCATTTTCCTAACAGATGTTCTAGGAATCAGGTATGTAGATTGTTTCATTGTAGGAAAAATTCTATAAAACAGATCCTTTCCTAAAACCTCAAGCAAGAATCCATTCATAATTTGCTTCTACAAAGCTTAAGCCTCAAGTTAAGATATCATTGGCTAAGGAAATTCCAAACTTTAACAAGAAATGTTATAGCAAGATTATACATATGAAAAAGTCATATTCATCCTTGGCAGTCATATCTGAATTCCTAGCCAGTCAATTTAAAACAACTATAGCTTCAGGCTTTTGCATCACTAGCTATAAGATTGTTTCCCTACTTTACCACTCAGGGTACATCATAGTAGAATTTCATCGCAGCATATCATGTTATCTGATTATTATTATGCACACTCATATTATAAAGCACCACAGTAACAACACAAAATAGCAGAAGCCACTATCTACTTTCTAGCCAACATTCATTTCAAACAAATGTGATTCCCAAATCATTTTCCTAAGTATAGACATTAGGAATCATTCTAAAATAATCACTGCCATATGGACCAGCCATAGATGATATACCATTTCATCAATAAACAATAATAAGTATGGAACCAATCATTTCCCTAGTATGAATACCTAGGAATCATTTAGTTTTTTTATAAACTAAACTATCAAGCAGATATGTCATCACTGATTTCTCTTGCAATAGCCACATATGTGTTATCTATAACTAGAAGGGAAGCACATCAAGCTTCAGTTCCCTGAATCTTAATCAAATACCACTAGGTGATATCATCAGCCCATCATCAACACGAAAGCTGGTCACAAAAGAGATAGAACTCACCGAGGGTGTCGAGCACCTGTAGCGTAGGCGTGATGAATCCAAGGATTGTTCCAACCATCACTCCAACACCACCACCAGGGAGTGTCGGGGTTGTGCTACGGCACCGTTCCACCAGCCTCAAGACAGTGGTGGATGAATCGCATCATCATCACAACAGAAACACCACCACCAAATCATCAACACCGTGACACCATAACCACTCTGTGGCGGTAGCAGCGTATGGGGGTTGAGAGTGAAGGGGGGTGCAGCAAGAGTACCAGGTGCTTAAGCATGGAAGAGGAGGCACAGGAGCTAGAGGGAAGCAGCCATGGCGCAGGAGCACTACTGCGCCGGCGACCAACCGTACCGCACGGCTAGGGTTAGCCAGAATGGGGGCCCGTGCGAGGGTTAAAGGACGCCAAGGCGGCAGGGAACAGAGGAAGGAGATTGGGCGGGGCAACTCCAGCAAGCGCCGGTGGTGGGCGTTGGCGGCGATGGTCGTAAAAGCAACAGAAGGCGGCGTTGGTGGCGGTGGCAGCGCCCAGGAGCGCGAGAAGAGAGAACGAGAGGAGGAGATAAGCTTCGGGGGGATGAGGTGAGCTACGGGCTAGGTCGGTTTGACTGATCCAGTACCACCCCTGCTGGGCTAATTTAGCCCATTGTTGGGTGATAGGCCCATCTTAATATAAAATAAATTAATTCAAGAAAAAAAGATGCAAGTTTATAAAAATGACCCTAAAGATATTTAAAGCTCTAGAAAAAAATATATAGAAAAATCTTAAAAATATTTATGATATATAAAAATCATCATAAAAATAATATCAACCTAAGAAAAATATAATTTTACTTATTTTATTTAAATAGAATGCAAATAAATATTAACACCACTAAAGCCTTAGTGAAATTTCATAAAATAAGGAAAAGTCCTAAAAAATAGTAAAAATACTACTATTTTATAAAAATACTAACTTGGAGTTTTACAAATAAAACATAAAGCAAATATTTAAAGACATTTAATTCTTTGAAGAATTTTATAAAAATAAAGATAATACCTAAAAAATTCATTTTTAAGATCTTTAATAAGTATCTTTTACTAGAAAAATATTATGTATATTATTCAAAAACATTTTAATAAACTAAAATAATAAAATTCATTTACTTATTATACTAAAATAAAATAACCACTTTGTTAATTCTTTAAATTTATTTACTAAGAAAGAAATAATCACATTCCTTAATAAAACACTAAATCCTTTAAGTTTAATTACTAAGTATAAATCCATAACTATAATAAAACTTAAATATAACTATTAACCTTTAAATATTTTTAAATCTTAAATTCAAATTAAACTCCTTTTAAATAAATATTATATATCACTCATGTATAAGATGGTGAATAATCTTCATCTCTTAACCACTCTTAAAATGACTCTAAACCCTAACAAATTTATAAGATCATCTCATTATGCTCCCATTAATAAATTGCATATTATCAAATTCAACTTTCACTTAAATTAAAAGGGATCCTCCATAATCATATTTGTCAAAACCCTAAAACTAGATGATATTCTAAAACTCATTATATCTTAAAATTCACTTCTATTTTATAGTTAACTTTGGTCTAAACAATCATAAACATCTCATTTGAAGTTTATTCATGTTTTAAAGTTAACTTTGGTCACTTGTACCATCAATTAAAATATGATAACCTAACATCATTCATAACCATCACCAACCCTAATGTAAAACCTAATAACCCTCAAGACTGATTAACTTTAACTAAACACTAGTTCTTCAAATGTTATTCTTTTTGACACTTCACACAAAGAAGTCTATAATAGTTCCTTCAGCTCTTAAGAACTCAACCCAAGGACTTTTTATCCCAGTCACCAGATAACAATTAATCATAATCACATTACTCTATCTGTACTTGTATATTTTGGATTGTTAACACTTAAGTTCCTTATCAAGGTCATTGCTTATGAAATAACTTAAAGATAAACCCAATCTTAAAGAAGATACCTAAGATCAACTTATTTAAAATACTAAGGGTTTCATTTGGGAATTATAAAAATTCCATAGCATTATTTATGCATAATCGCATCTTACTTCTTTAAACATTAGTCCTTACCAGACCAATGATGCTGATTTTAGATATTGGATCTTCTATTAGCTCGAAGACCGTGAGTGCATAATCTTATAGTCACAAAAGGCAAGTTCACACTTGCTCATGTCCTTTGATTATTTTATGTAAAGTATTTTGCAAATCCAGTGTTGTCATCACCTGCATTTGAAAAAGGTCAGAAAACACTAATTTCAAAATAATATGATTATAGGTTATTTACCATGAGGTAATAACCTACTATGAAAGTTCCAGTGGTAAAGGAACATATTATCTAGGACTTAACAACCAATGTCGCCAGTGATTCTTGTGCCATATATTACGTGTTAACCATGAGATTTGGAATGGGACGGAGAAGTCAGCTGGTTCGGCTCCCTCTCGCATGCTAATGGATGACCGGGCCGTTGTTGCAACTCCTCTTGTAGAGGGTTAGCAGGTTATGGGTGGGATCCCTTAACGTCCCACGGCTTCTGGTATCTATGAGGGTTTTACACCTTAGGCTAATAATGGAAACAAGTTTTATCCTAGGCCTGATGTGCAATCCGTCGGGTATGCGGGGTAGCGGAGAAGGACAGTGATTGGCTTGGATCTTAGTCTGGGCCTCACACCAAGGAAGTGCGAACGAGCCTATAACTCGGATGTGCAACAAAGCTAAGATCTCCCATGGGTAAAGCAACGCACCTATCCAGAGTGTAAGAACTGTAACTTGTTACTCCCTCTTCCGGGAAGGAGCTACGAACGCGGCAGGAAAGGAACTCCATGAAAGTTCTGGTAAACCTGTGAAGGCTTAAGAACGGACATAGCTTTTCAGAATAAAAGCAACATCTGAAGAAATGTTTTCAAAAACTTGCATTGCCTACGACCTATGGTCTGTGGCTGTAGATAGTGCATCAAACACTTCCCTTTAGTGAACTTTCTAAGTACGCTCATACTCAACGTATCTTCTTAACCCTTGCTAGATCTCGGAGAAACTAATGGCATTCCCAGGAAATAAGTTATTTGAAGAGTTGAAGATATCTGATGGAGATCAACGAATTCGAAGACCTTACCGGAAGCTATCAAAGACAATCTGAAGCATAAAATATAAATAAAACTCCTAGAATCTAAAACCTACTTCTGTAGAACAATACTATAGTAGTACTTTCAAGCCTTATACATATATTAACTGTAGTACTTCTAAAGTAACTTCGAGTGGATATTTCTGGTTCTTTCTGTATAATATTCCTCACTGTTCGAGGAAGTTCTCTGGATCTTTTGTAATATGTTATATGTAATCTAAAGTGTTGTCTTGGACCCGCGATGTTTCTGTTGTACCACTCTGAGGGATATAATGCAAATGGAACGGTGTTCCATTGGTGTTATGTCAACGACTATAGTGTACTACATCATGCACTGGTATGTTGGGTCACCACAGGTAAATTCTCTGGGTGAGATTACTCTGGACGTGACATTCGGAACCCGAGATAATTACCGGACCGAGCCACTCTCCTTTGAGGTGGTACCGTTCAAAAGTGTTTACCATGCCATCTTCAGGCGTCCGGCTTACTAGGCGTTCATGGCTCGTCCCTGTTATATCTACAACATGATTAAACTTCCAGGTCCAAAGGGCGTAATCACCGTAAAAGGAAATCCGAGGAAGGCGCGAGAGTGCGACGAAGGATCTTCTGCCTTCGCCGAAGCCGTGTTGCATGCCCAGGAGTACCAGGAGATCAAGAAGACCATCAATCCGTCCGATATGCCCTCTACGAAGAACGAGGTGCTGAAGCCAAGTTTGTAGTTCAAAGCATCGGAAGAGAAGAAGAAGAAGACGTCGCTAAAGGAAGATGATCCCTCCAAGACGACGAACATAGGGGTAGGCTTAGGCCACGCATAGGAAAGCGCGCTCGTCGAGTTCCTCAAAGCTAATAGTGATATCTTCGCATGGCAGCCATCTGACATGACCGGAGTACCTAGGGAACTTGCCGAGCACTCTCTTAATGTGTACCTAGACGCTAAACCCATCAAATAGTCCTTACGATGGTTTGGTGATGAAAAGCGCAAAGCAATAGCCAAAAAATTAGCCCACTTAGAGCTAGCGGATTTCATAACATAGGTCATCCTTACAGATTGGGTGGCAAATCCTGTACTCGTCCCTAAAAAGGACACCATTGATTTAAGGATGTGTGTTGATTATACCGCTTTGAACAAGGCATGCCCAAAAGATCTGTTCCCTTTGCCAAGAATCGATCAAGTTATCGACTCAACAATAGGGTCAGAATTAATTTGTTTTCTTAACGCATATTCTGGATATCACCAAATACCGATGAAAAAGTCGGATCAAATTAAGACGTCTTTCGTCACTCCTTTCGGAACCTTCTGCTACAAAACTATGCCTTTTGGCTTAAAGAACGCAGGAGCAACATATCAACGTACCATGCAACATTGTCTCAACGACCAAATCGGATGCAACGTCCATGTATACGTAGATGACATAGCAGTTATGTCCAAAAATAAGGAAACTTTAATTTTCGACTTGGATGAAACGTTTGCTAGTCTACGAAAATTCAACATGATGCTAAATCCGAAAAAGTGTTTCTTTGGAATTTCAGCCGGAAAATTGTTAGGTTTCATCATCTCGGATCAAGGCATTGAGGTGAACCGGGACAAAATCAAGGCTATCTTAAACATTACCAGGCCGACTCGCTTGAAGGATGTACAACGCCTCACTGGTTGCATTGCAGCGGTGAGTCGGTTCGTCAGCCAGCTTGGCGGAAGAGCCGCACCTTTATACAAATTCTTGAAGAAAACTGACAAATTTTTCTGGACCCCAGAAGCCGAAAATGCACTACAAGGTTTGAAAGATTTGCTTTCAAATCCACCAGTTCTCGCAGCGCTAGAACCTCGGGAACCTATGTTACTCTACATTGCAGCGACCAACAAGGTCATAAGCGTGGTAACAGTAGTTGAGCACGAGGAAGAAGGCCATGAGCATAAGGTGCAGCGGCCAACTTATTATATAAGTGAGGTCCTGACAGAATCAAAGCAACCGTATCCACATCATCAAAATCTACCTTATGGAGTGTTTTTGCATCCAGAAAGCTACGTCACTATTTTCAAGAGCATAAAATCATAGTAGTGAGCACGGCTCCTCTGTGAGATATAATCAACAATCGCGACGCCACAGGACGTGTCGCAAAGTGGGGAATAGAGCTTGCAGCTTTTGACATTGAGAACAAACCACGTACAACAATCAAGTCCCAAATTCTCGCCGACTTCGTCGTTGATTGGACAGAAACGGCAGAAAACACAGGCCCTCCATACTCGGAATTTTGGACCCTTCACTTTGACGGATCAAAGGCACGAGGAGGCTTGGGGGCTGGCGTAGTGCTCAAATCACCCTAGATAAACTGTTCTATGTGTTGCAAATACACTTCACGGCAACAAATAATATTGCCGAGTACGAAGCACTGCTGCATGGAATACGCATGGCCAAAAACATTGGCATATCAACACTCATGTGTTACAGACTCGGATTTAGTTTCTCAGCAAGTATCCGACATCTGCAACGCAAACAAGCACATGGCAACATACAAAGTTGTTGTGGATGAATTATCCAAATCGTTAGAGGGTTTTGAGGTTCAACACATCCCTCGAGCAGAAAATGAGGAAGCAGATTCCCTATCAAGGATAGGCTCTGGGCGGAAACAAGTACCGTATGGAGCTTTTCTAGAGTATTTAAGGGTCCCCTCCGTAGTCGGAGTTGATGAGGACTATCCGACGAAATCCGACTCACCTTTAATATCAGTTCTGGCTGTAATTCCCAGCTGGACAAAACCCTATCTGGATTTCCTGATAGACAAAAAATTACCCGAAGATGAAGTCTTGAGCCAGCAGATTGTCCGACGAGCAAAATCATACACTATAATAAATGGTGAGCTCTATAAGCGGAGTGTTTCTGGCGTGTTTCAGAGATGTATTTCTTCGGAAGAAGGAGTGGAAATCCTAAGAGAAATCCACAAAGGCGAGTGTGGTCACCATGCTGCAGCGAGATCCTTAGTGGAAAAAGCTTTTCGACACGGATTATTTTGGCTTAAAGCTAAGGCAGATGTTGATAAACTGGTCAAAACGTGCAGGGTCTCCCAAAAGTACGCTCATCAGGCACACATTCCGGCTAAACAGCTGCGAACAATCCCTATTGCATGGTCGTTCGCGGTCTGGGAGCTTGATATGGTAGGGCCGTTTTGCATGGCAAAATGTGGATTCACTCACCTACTAGTGATGGTGGATAAATTCACAAAATGGATTGAGTCTAAACCCGTAACAAGTTGCGATGGAGCCACAGCCAGAAGATTTGTTGAGGACGTAATCATCAGATTTGGATATCCGCATAGTATAATTACTGACAACGGGAGCAACATTTCCATGGGGGAACTTGCTGAATTCTGTGAAGAGCACGGGATCCGACTTGATATTGCATCAGTCGCACACCCGCAAGCCAATGGACAAATCGAAAGAACTAATGGCCTTATTCTACAAGGAATCTGACCTCGCCTCGAGGCACCGCTTCGTCGGGCTGCAGGAGCTTGGGCGGAAGAATTGTCGTCTATGATATGGAGCTTGCGTACAATTCCTAACAGGTCAACCCGCTATACTCCTTTCTTCTTGGTCTACGGTAGAGGCAGTCCTTCCGAGTGATCTGATCCATCAAGATCCAGGAGTCAAAGCGTATATCGAAGAGGATGCAGAAGTTTCTCGGCAAGATGATCTCGATATAATCGAAGAAGTATGCATCATTGCTGAACAGAGATCTACAGCCTATCAGCAGAAGTTACGCAAGTATCATAGTCAGAGAGTGCAAAACCGTTCTTTCAGAAAAGGCGATTTGGTTCTCCAACTTGTGCAAAAGAGAAAGCACAAACTTTCCCCAATTTGGGAAGGAGCTTTCATGGTTAGTAGAGTTCTGCATAATGGGTCATATTATTTAACCGACAAGAGATCTGTTAAGGAAAGACCTGATACTCGAAAAAGGAAGAGAGCTGATGGCAGCACAGACCCGGATGAAATAGACCGTCCATGGAATATTGCATAGCTACGTCCCTTCTATTCTTAGTTATATTTTCTTGTAATCATACATGTACATGTTCAAAGTGAAATAAAGTATTGGTTTCCTCATATTGTTATTTTTGAGACGTTTTTGCCATCTTATTTCCAAAAGAGCATGTAACTTTTTCAAAAATCCCAGAATACTTGAAAGTACTTTATGCTCATGTTTGTTCTGGTTAGGATTTTTGAACAATCTAAAAAATGTTACCTTAGGGTACAAAATTTAAACTATTACATATACTTTGATTCTTTATCTGATTGCTTAGACGCGGGCATTTTTCGAGTAATGAGTTGTTGGTACTGGAGGTTGGCTTTGTTTCCACGTTTAAACTGGTTTAGCAATTGCGCTCCATTGCTCGGCAAAGTTTCCGTGCTAAAGGTTGGCCGACCCATGAAAGGGACAAGGCAGAGAGCCAGATGAACCGATAAGTATAGACATAAAAAAAGAGTGCTTCAGAAAACTTTCAAGCACAAAGCATAAAAATATATAAACAAAAAGTGCTAAGATAGTAAAAGCATCTGTTTTTACAGATCAGCACAAAATAAATATTGTAGCCATCATTACATTGCGATATGTTTAAGATAATGCATAGAAATTTTTTATGTTGCAGGCGGTGATGATGAAGAAGGTGGAACACTAGAATCAACAGTAGTTCGCCCTCGATCTCAGACTCGGAAGCATTGCTGATTTCTGATTCTTGAGCCGAAGGAGACGCGGCAACGGAATCAAAGAATGGCGTCGTGTAGTTGGTCATCTCCGCCACCCGACAAGCATAACCTGCCCAAGATTCTTGGATGGCCTTGATATCTTGCGGGTTACCCTCATCATCCTCCTCAGCAATGCCCTTGGTGATGTGCCAGATTTCCATTTCTCTATGGTGGCTCATCACCATGGTCAGAGCTGTTTACGCAGCAGTCCGAGCATAGGAAATCTTCTAGTCCTCAATCAACTTAGGAATCTCCTTCACTTTGTCCCTCACCTCGTGCACTGACATTTGTGCAAATCGGAAAGCTTGACAGCTTCGCCAGCCTTTTCTAGAGTTTGGCGGAAGTCTTACAAGACATCTTCGACGAGCTTAATGTGCTCGAGGCGAGGTTCAGAAGTGGAGGAGTCGGAAAGATTAAAGGGGCTGGGAAAGAACCAAAAGTCAAAATTCTGACTAAAACAAAAGTCGGAAAAATAATAACACAAAGAAAAGATTCAGAAATCTTACCAAGCACATAGTGATTCCATTCAGCATGCTCCTTGCGGAGGCTGTCTAGTTCACTTGCTGAGGCCTGGGCAAGATCTTTCTAGATATCAAACTCCTTCTAGAGATCAGCAAGTTGTTTATCTTGGAGGGCTAGGAGCTTCTCGAGCCTCGTGGTCTCGTGGTTGCTTGATTGCAAAACTACAGCTACGGATTTCTCCGACTCCACAGTTAGGATCTCAAGCTTTTCCCGAGTTCAGTATTTTCTGCCTATAAGACCTTGAAGTTTTCGGCCTGCTCCACCATCTTGCTGGATTGGCACAACAATTATGCAAAGGCAAGAATATTAGTTGGATAAAGCACATCCGAATATGACAAAACATTTAGCTGATAAAGAGGAAACTGAAAAAGTTTACCTTCTACTTCATCTTTTTCAACTTTTAACTTTGAATTTTCAAAGCGCAAAGCTTTGATTTCTTTGCACTTGTTGGAAATATTCTTGAGCAATTCCTGGTTGGAAGATGCAATTTTCTGTAAGTTTAGAGATGGAATACCGTCAGATGGCTACTAAGACTCAGGCTGCAAATTTACTAAGTAAAATTACAGCACGAGCCTTGGGGGCTACACTACATCATTCTTTTGCAACCTAAAAGCATCAACGCGGATCCAATGATATTTATCCAAATTTATGCTTGGGGCTAGAGGATATGATAATAAATGCAGATAAGAATCGGAAATTTACAATGTGTTCTAGATGCAACTTTTCAAATCCGAGCTTGGTGCTGTGAAAAACCTTCTCGGTAAGGGTGAGGGACGGAACATCCATCGCTGGAAGTTTGCTAGATGTGATTTTAGCGTCCCGGACCAAAATCTGGTCTAGGAGGCTAACCAGCTTGACGTCTTCCTCCTCTTGGCTCGCTGCTTCTGGAGTTAAGATTTGCTTCTCAAGACTGGACTGCGCTAGTTTGAGGATCTCTTCTTTCTCCTTCCTCTTGAGGCCAGGAATAGCAGAGTCAATCACCTTATCCACAGTGTGTGCGGTCATAACCATGGGATCATTACCCTTTACGGGTTCACCCTTATCAGTTGCCTAGTCATCAACGGTGACCAGGGCTTTCGAGATTTTACCAGTGTCAGGGGATGCAGAAGCTCCCTGTGCTGATGGAGCAGTGGATGGGGTCGACGGCGGCACAGCTGGAGAAACAACAAGCTTCTGCTGACGCAGTTGCTTGCCTGGCTTGCTTTCCGGCTTAATCTTGCTCTTCAACGATGATTTAACTCTAGAACATAGAAATCCTAAATATTAGGAGCGCTCTGGAAAGATGACAAAGGTACAAGAGTACTAAAAAATAAAGGTGAGATGCTTACTTTTTAACTACTAGCAGCACTTGGCTACCAGCAGCAACAACTTCCTTCGCCTTACGCTTCTTGGAGGCGGAGGTGGCAACTTCTTGCACCTCATCATCCTCCGTCGCCTCCGAGTCGTCTGAAGCGTAGCCCTCTAGTGGAGCTAGCTGGGACTCGGAGAGTTTCTCGAGCTGACAGAATCGGAAAATCATCGATGAAAATAGAGTCGGAGAAAGAACCAAAGAAAATGACGAAACGCGAAAGCAGAGTCGAAATATTTACCGGAGTTAGAGGACGGCTAGATGTATAAATCTTCATGGAAACTTCCGAAACTTTTCATTCCACTCTTTCCTTGACCAAATATTGCATGAGGGTCCTGTAGTCCTTCGGCGAAAGCCGGTTCGGGCTGACCTTCATGCTGTGCTTCTTGTCACCGGTGATTTGGTGCATGAGGCGATCTCCGTGGTGCTTGAGAGGCTGAATCCGGTGCTCCAGCCAGCAGTGGATCAAGTCGGATCCATGAAGCCCCTCATGCTTCATCAGAAATTCGATTCTCCTCTTGGCAAGGATCAAAATGTCCGACTGCTCTGGCGCCTCCTCGTCCCATGAATCTTGGTGGGAAGCGGCGCCATTGGCGAACGCCAGAAGACCTTCCGCCTTACCTGGAGCCAGAATATCCTTATGATAAAAGAAAGTTCCGGCCCAACGTTTGACGGACTCACTAGCATTAATCCTAGGATAGATCCAATTCCTCCTAAGGACTAAGCTAAGAGTGCCGATGACATAAGGCACACCGGCACTAATGGAATTCTTCCGAGTAACATAATAGTACCAGAAAAGGGTGAGACTTGGCCTAATGCCAAGAAACCCCTCGCACAGAGCTGCGTGAGCACTAAGATTAAGCAGAGAGTTGGGAGGAAGATTGTGGATTTGCACACCGTAATGGTCGAGGACCTCGACGAAGAATTCCGACGGTGGCAAACTGAGGCCGCGGTCGACGTGAGTGCTGAACAGCACTCTCTCGCCGTCTTTCGGCGTGGGGATGGCATGTCCAACAGCGCTCCACCATGCGCCGGCAGCGATGAACCCCTCATCCTCCATGACTTGGAGATCCACAGTGTCCATGGCGCTGGGGATCCATAGACCCAACATCTTTTTCTCGTCCATCGCCGACGAACCCACCGCCGCCGTTCCAGAGGACGAGGTAGATGCCATAGTTCTTGGAGGAAGATGGGCTGGTGGGCGAAGGAGAGTTTTTTCTCAATGATGGGCAGATTGGAACTGGTACGGAGAGCTTGAGGAGTACGAGGAAGCAATGAATGAATCGACGGAGAAGTGAATCTGGGAAGAAGGATTTTCTCTTCTCTTATTTTACTCTGTGTCAAGATTCGTGCGGTGAGACTCGTGATTATCGCCATGCGTATAGGAGAGGGGGAGTTAGCTTCCTCGCGACTGTTCCGCCCCCTCGATTTTCGTGTAGGCATTGAAACAACGTTTCGTTTCGTAAGGACTGGACCCACCAACGGTCGTGCTGATGGAAATCCTGTCAGCGATGGGACCTGGCATGTAAAGTTGTCAGTCATCACGCCGTTGTAAAATCCGACTTATGTTTCAAATCAAGCAACGGAAAGATCAAGGTCAGAGCATAATATATCCGACTCAAATCACTCGGAATCCGACATCAATAAAAGAAGTTTTCGGGAACCCTTCAAGATTCTCAAGACGAAGAAACCATCAAGCTAGACGATTTATCTGACTTCAGATCTTGGAGACTTCCGGGGACTACTGTTGGGGATATACTTTCCGGGTATACCCATAGGACTCGCTGACCAGGGTGGCCCACCAACGGGTTAGAGCTTTGCTTCACGGGCGTCCCAGTCAGATAAAGAGGAGGAGCCAGTTCTAGCTACGACAAGTCCCAGAAGAGTTACCGACTTAGGCCTGTAGTATTACTTGTAGTCCAAGATGTACATAGTTACCAACTCTGTAACGTAGCCGGATATGTCTCTCCCTGTAACACTAGGTGCCGGTGACTATATAAACCGGACCTATGGGAGCCTTTAGGGCACCAATAACCACAACCAACTCGCACAAGCGAACATCTCTTGTAATCCATTGTAACATCCGGCTTACGTCGATATATTACTGGGTTGCTAGCAGGAGTAGGATCCGATCAACGCAGCCGGATCTGAACCTGGATAAACTTGTGCTCACCGCTCCTGGAGCATCTGACGTCTCACACCCCATCCTTCCAACGCCACTAGGACCCCCTATGGCGTACTTGTCGATAATCCGACGATAGGTACACTTTCACCACAATATTCGATACATCCGTCAGGAACAATCTTGAATTCACCATACTTAGTATGCAGATAATCAATCCTAACCTTTCAATTACACACCCTAGTATAGGCACCTCTCCTATGAGTTTGGCCTCCCAACCATGACCATATGTCATCTTGGGAACTACACAGGTGGACAATCATCACGAGGTAGCCTCAGCTCAAACCTCGGCCGCAAGGGAACCCATAGTAAGATATATAAACTTCCATCCAAGCCCTACCCAATTTTGGGTATTGTGGTTATACGGTAAAATTGGAATGGTATCGCATCCAGACACAACCGTCAGTTTTATAAAGGGATAAGGCTCAGTCCTCAACATTTTCATCATCAAATTCACCTTGTGTTCACTAACACATGTCAAAACATCTCATTAGAATGACTCATCATTCTAGGGTTTTCATAATCATTTTCACCAAGTATTCCCATCTAAAGTGATCAAGTTTTATGCTTAGAACTAGCCACTAAAGTTGGGGGTAAACACTAATGAGTGGTGATAATCAAGTGTGACTTATCTAAGTATAATCTTATGCCTCAGGATGACATCCAGATCTACCTAACTTAGGCCAAATTTTATGCTCTTTATGCTACCTTTAATATCTTTCCAAAATATCACAAACACTACCTCAAAGTAAACAAAGAATTTTGATAAAGAAATAAACTTGTCATGGGAATGACCACGGCAGATGCTGCAATCGGTAGCGAGTAGTAGAACATAGGGCAAGGGCGGCCAACCATCTGCGGTGCGAGATGAGAGCGGAGACACAAGGATTTACCCAGGTTCGGCCCCCTAGAGGGTAAAGACCTACTCCTGCTAGATTGTATTATGGTGGAGGTACAATAGGCGAGCTCGGCGGCTAGGCGGCGAGTCGCTTGGGTGGATGATGGAACGTATCTTCTACACGCCCTCTAGGGAGGTTTATATAGACTCACCCCCCTAGGGTTTACAGATCCCAACCGAATCAGTTAAGGTTTCGGTGATCGTTTAACCTAATCCGACTGGGCCTATCTACTCTCCTGGGCCTTCAGCTTCCAGTCGCTTGAATCTACGCCAGGTCTTGATCCAGTCGCCGTCCTGCAGGCCCACTCGCCAGTTCCTAGGCCGGTCGGAAACGTCCTGCTGGGTATACCACGGTAGGCATATCCCCATCAGTAGTCCCCGAGGCCGTCACTGATTGGTCGCACGTGTTCGTTCGTAGTCGGAGTATACGGGTCCAATGCGGACGCCCAGTCGAATCGGCGGCGGACTCCTGAATAAAGGAAAAACCAGTTATTCTAGTCGCAATGACAGCGGTCAGTCGGGTCGCAGCTCGGCGAACGGGTCGGCAAAATGTTCAGTCACTGTTGTAGTGATCGGGTCGGCGAGTCGAATGGATGAAGTTGGACCGTTAGATGAGGTCAAAACTAGCCGTTGGGGTAATCCAACGGTAACTTTGGCGTAATCACCGCGCAGTAACGGCTCCCGAAATTGGCGGGTAGTAACCGCTATATAAGGGAAATGGCAGGCGATCGGGAAAACACTCCTTCGTCTTTCCTCCGATTTCGCCCATCTCCGTTTTCCCTCGCATTGCGATCCAATCGATCCAAAAACCCTCGACCTCCACGAACCTTTCAGCTAGTGGCCCCTTCCACCGAACCATGGGGCAGGTCCAAGTGCACCAGGGCGCTACTGGCATCCTTCGAGGAGGCCGGGATCCTGCACGCCGGCAGGTGGCGCATCCCCGCGGCCGGAGAGGTGACTCCGGACCCGCGCGAGGGAGAATTTATTTGCTTCACCAGCCACCTGGAGCGGGGGCTGGGGTTTCCCACGTCTCTCTTCTTCCGGCGCTTTGCGCCTTCTACGGGATCCAGCCGTCGGACCTGGGCCCGCACAGCATCGAGCAGCTCGCCATTTTCGTGGTGTTCTGCGAGTGATACCTAGGCTGCAGGCCCTACTTCCCCCTATGGCAAGATCTGTTCCACGGGAGGATCAGCCGCGAAGAATCAGGCGGCCCAATGCTGGCCGCGGGTGGCCTGACGTTTCAGTTGAAGTCGAAGGCCTCCTTCTTCGACCTGATGTTGCCCGCCAAGGCGGCAAGCGAGTGGAATAAGTCCTGGTTCTACGTCACCGAGGCCACTCCAGACGGCGAGGTGGCGATCCCAAGGTATTCCGCTGACCGGCCCGAACCGCGCCGACTCCAGGTCGGCAAGCTCCCAGTAGACCAGCGGATGGTCGTGGACGAGATGCTTCAAACCATCCGCGGCCTGAAGAAGAAGGGCCTCCAAACCATCAACTTGTACAACTGCTGGCTCGGGCGGCGACTCGTTCCCTTGGCCCGCCGCGACCATTACATGTACGAGTACACGGGCAGGGAAGACTCGACAAAATCCTGCCTCGCCGAGTGGAAACTCGAAGACTACGTCCTGGCACTGAAGAAGATCACCCAGGCAGCATATCTGGACGCGAAGGCTGGGGTCGCCCCCTACACCGCGAAGCATCCAGCTCCGATGGTAAGTCGTTGTTTTCACTACCATTCGCAGTCGCAGTTGATGCTTTCGCGGTTATGTTGATATTGTCTCGTGCCTGCTGCAGTTATTCCAAGTGGTGGAAGGGTGGCTCCCACCCGCGGATGACGAAAACTCGAGCTCGTCCGTCCAGGACGGGGGCGAGTCGCCTCCTGCCAAGGGCGGCGTCAGGAGCGACGCGAGTGATGACGACGACGATGATGACGAGCCCAGGGAAGACGCCTCCCCGATGGTTCGCAAAACTCGCGGGCAACATCAGCGCGAGCTCGAGGCGAGTAGAAGCCTCGAACGTCATGACGATGATGACGACGAGCTTCCCGAGCACACCTCGCGTCGTGAGGCTACACCGTCGAAAAAGAAGAAGAAGAAGGAAGTGAAGGCTCCACCAAAGAGAAAGACGAAGCCGGCGAAACAGGCATCTCCGCCTCGTTCGGCGAGTAGTTCCGATGCCACCAGCTTGGCCAAGGATGAAGCGCCGCAGACGACAGCAGCACCGGATGCCGCTGCCGCCCTGGATGAGGTACCTCTGGCCTCGCTTCCACCCCTATTCACCCCGGTCTCTCGGTTGAGGGTTGCTCCAGCCGCAGCAGCTTCACCTCCCAGGAGAACTCCTGCCGACGTCGTCTCGGAGGCTCCTGTTGCGGCCTCGTCGTCGAAGAGGCCTTCCGTGTCTTGGGAACATGATGTTTTGGAGATGGGCCTCAGTCGGAAACTGGGCCCCGAACTGGAGAAGCCGGCCAGTATCCGCACGGGACTGCGGTTCATACCAGTCGCCAAGTAAGTTTTGTCCATCTGCTTGTCTTTCGTTGTACTCGGACAATTTTGCTCATATCGTTGTTTCACAGGACTGGAGTTAAGAAGATCGGCCACCCTTCCGTGGCCAAGGTGCCACCAGTCATCGCCGAAGAGGACCCCTCACGGAAGAGGAAAGCTGATGAGGTCGCTGCTCCCACAGACAGTGCTAAGAAGGCCAAGGGCGACGATGTCGTCACGGTCTCTGACGACACGACGGTTGCTCCGAGTGATCCTCCGACTGCGACGGAGGTGGCCTTGAAGACCAAGGAGGGTGTTTCCTCGCCTGGAATTGCCGAGCCGGCTCCCAGTGGCGCTGGAGCATCCGCCGCGACCTTCCCCCGCTTTATGGCCAAAGCGGCTACAGCGAGTGGTATAACGCCATCGAGCCGCACGCCTGGGGTCGCCGAAACGGAGGTCGAGCAGCGTCACATACACACTCTGGCTCTTCTCGCATCTGTGGATGCGCTACAGCTCCATGCATTGCTCGGCGCAGCCATCCAGGTATGTCCAGTCCCCGAGGATCGGGCCACTGAATTTCAGTGGTCAGATTCTTTTGGTGTTTGTTTTTATTTGTAGCACCCAGTCCCTGAGTGCCTAGTCGCTGAATTTCAGCGGTTGGGAACTTAGGATTTTTGATCTCCAGTCCCCGAGTGTCTAGTCGCTGAATTTCAGTGGGTGGGCACTTAGGATTTTTGATCTCCAGTCCCCGAGTGTCCAGTCACTGAATTTCAGTGGGTGGGCACTTAGGATTTTTGATCTCCAGTCCCTGAGTGTCCAGTCGTAGAATTTCAGCGGGTGGGCACTTAGGATTCCATTGTTGTTAACTGTTTGATTTGTGCGCAGGGCTTGCAGCGTGAGTCAGCCGACCGGCTTGCTGCGAAGTGTCGCGCGGAGAAGGAACTTGTTGCCGTCCAAGAAACGAACAAGGGACTCCAGGCGATTGCTGCCATGGTAGAGGAGGTCCGCCAGGGCCTTGTCCCGGCGAGTGAACTGACGGCGGCTCAGTCTGCGTTGAGTACGGCTGAGAAACGGGTCGCTGATCTGGAGCGCGAGCTAAAGGAAGCGAAAGCAGAGGCGAGCGCGGCGGATGGGCGAGCAAAAGCTGTTGTTACGGCTGCAGCTGAAGAGGGAAAGGTCTCTGACGCCCTCGTTATTGGGCTGCAGAACGACTTCTCCTCGCTTCAAAGCTTCATCACGGGCCTCTGCCGTCCTTTAATTGGTAAATTTCCTTCCTCTGCCTGTAGTAGATACATTATGTAATCTTTGTTGTACTCACTGCCACCCTCTGCCCACAGGTCGGATTATCGACAGCTCGGAGGAGGCGCAGTCATACGACGCGCGGCAGTGTGTGACCACTATGGTCGACTCGGCCACGTTGTCCGCGGCATGCATTCGGTCGTATCTTCAGGAGATATCGCCTACGGAAGTTATTCCCAGCGACCTCGTCGAAGTATGGCGGTATCTGGAGAAGGCGCCGTCAGTCGTCAAGTTCATGGCGCGGTCGGCATTCCGGCGCGGGGCGGCAACGGCGCTTAGCCTTGGGCTTGCCCACTTCCCGGAGGACTTCGACCTTGACGACGTGACGAGTGGTTACCCCTCGTCAACGGGCTCGGTGGAGATCACCGAGGTGCTGAAGCTGACGGACCGGGCTGCGGTATACTCCGATCGCGTCTGGGCGATGGGCGACCTCCTCCCTTATCAGGAGACGACTGTCGCGCCCAACGATCCCGTGCCGGCGCATCGGGACTTCAAGGTCGAGCAGTCGTTCCGTGCAGCGATGGCGGGTGAGTTGACGACATACCCGTCGAACCCGTACACGCCCTTCATTCGCAACCGCAGGGGTGGCGGCGAGTCGACGTCGAATCCTGCGGAATAGAAACATTGTGCCCTGGGGCGTTAGTAGCAATTTGGCCATTGGGCTAAACTTGTATTTTGTAACGACTTTGTTCTGCTGTAATGGAATTTCGCGTTATTTTGTGAATTGTCTTGCGATTTTGGTTGCTGATTGGATGAGTCTCCGAGCGTGTCCGCCCTTTTTATGGGGTTTACCTTGTTTGTTATGTGTTTGTGGTTTTGAATGTTTTTTCAGTTGTTTTGTTATTGAGGTCGACTCGCCCGAGCTTGGGAAGCCAGTCGCAGGGCGACTCCCATGAGTGCTCTTTACTTGACTGTTTTCCCTTGCGCGAATTGAGGTCGGGTGGCCGAGTCCCCGAGCGTGGTACTTGGTGGTTCTAGTCGCGGCTCTAGGGTGGGTGAGGACTGAGCGCGTTAGAGTGAGCGCATCACTCCTGCCAGACCCGTAGGGTCAGTCGCATGGCGAGTCCTGGACACGCTCTTATACTTGGCGTTTTCCCTAGTCGCTCGTGCTTAACTGGTCGTCAGTCCCTGAGCGTGGTACTTGGCCGTTCGAGTCGCTGTGTCGAGGATGCGGAGGATCATGGTCGCTGTGAGGAGCGACGGCAGTTGTCTTGGCTCGTTAAGCCAGTCGAGCTAGGCGACTCCAATGGGGCTCCGGGTCGGTGTTTTTCGTGGACGTTACGAGTCCTGGGGTAGCCCAGTGCCCTCGTAACGCACTACTTGGCCGTGCCGGTCGCTGGACCAGAGGTTGACTTCTGCAGTTAGCTTGACGCTGTTATTACGAATGCGAGTGGCACAAGACACGGAGAGTGGACGCAATTTGCGGTAACCAATATGTTTTATTTCATAGCTAGTGGAGGGTACATGTATGGAGTTCTAGGAGTAGAACTTCCGTAGGAGGTTTACATTCCACGGTCTCTTGACGTCGAGTTTCTCGTCTCCGCGGACGTCAGTGAGGTAGTAGGCGTCGTTGCCGAGTACTCGCCCGATGGCGAATGGTCCCTCCCACGGGGGGGAGAGCTTGTGCATGCCCTTCTTGTCCTGGATGAGGCATAACACCAGATTGCCTTCCTGGAAAGTGCGAGTCCTCACTCGCCAGCTATGGTAGCGGCGGAGTCCTTGCTGGTAGATGGCAGTGCGGGAGCGAGCTAGGTCGCATGCCTCGTCGAGTTGATCGACTCCATCCTGGCGTGCGAGTTCGTTTGTAGCCTCCGTGTAGTGGACAACCCTTGGCGAGTCGTGCTCTAGGTCGGTGGGCATGACTGCCTCGGCGCCATACACCATGAAGAAGGGGGTGAACCCTGTCGACCTGTTGACAGAGGTGCGGATGCCCCAGATGACGGAGGGTAGCTCCTCGACCCAGCACCCGGCGGTGCGCTCGAGTGGTACTTGGAGCCGTGGCTTCAGGCCATGGAGGATGCTCTGGTTGTCCCGTTCCGCCTGGCCATTGGACTCCGGGTGGGCGACTGAGGCAAGGTCGAGTCGGATGTGGTGTTCTTCGCAGAACTCGGCCATGGCTCCTTTGGCGAAGTTGGTGCCGTTGTCCGTGTTGATGATGTTTGGGAACCCGTAGCGATATATGAGCTCGCGTAGGAACTTGGTGGCGGTCTTCCCGTCGCATTTCCGGACTGGCTTGGCCTCCACCCACTTTGTGAATTTGTCGACCGCGACCAGGAGGTGAGTGAAGCCGGAGGGGGCCTTTTTGAAAGGGCCTACCATGTCCATACCCCACACAGCGAACGGCCAGGTGATGGGGATTCTCTTGAGCGCCGAGCTCGGCACGTGGGTCTGGTTGGCGTACTTTTGGCATCCGGCGCACCGCTGGACAATGTCGACAGCGTCTGCGTGTCCGGTGGGCCAGTAGAAACCGTGTCGCATAGCCTTTGCGACCAGAGAGCGGGCGCCGGCGTGGTGGCCGCAGTCGCCGGAGTGGATGTCGTGGAGGATTTTGCGTCCTTCAGCGGGTTGGACGCAGCGTTGGAACACGCCGGTCACGCTGCGCTTGTGGAGCTCGCCGTTGATGATGACGAAGGATTTGCAGCGGCGCTCTATCATCCGGGCGTCTGTTTCGTCTGCTGGCAAGGTGCCTCCCTCCAGGTAGGCGATGTACGGCATAGTCCAGTCTTCTGCCTCGGCGATGAGTGCGACCAGGGCTGCCTCTGGTTGCAGCGGGACTCCGATGTCGATTTCCCTTGGGGAGAGACGGAAGTCTTGGTGATGGTGTCGATGAAGACGCCGGCGGGTGGTGCGAGTCGAGCCGAGCCGATACGAGAGAGTGCGTCGGCCTCCTCGTTTTTCCTCCTGTCGATCCACTCGACGGAATAGCCTGCGAAGTGTCCGCCCAGCTTGTCCACTGCTTGGAGGTATGCCGCCATGGTGGGGGAGACAGCGTCGCAGGTGCCGGCGACTTGCCCAACGATGAGGTCGGAGTCTTCGTAGCAGCGTAGGCGGTTGACATTCATCTCCTTGGCGGCTCGCATGCCGTGGAGTAGTGCCTCGTACTCGGCCATGTTGTTGGTGCAGGGGGTGAAGTCGAGGAAGAGGACGTAGCGGATCTTGTTGCCCTTCGGGGAAGTCAGCACGATCCCTGCCCCTGCGCCGTCTGCGTTCTTGGAGCCGTCGAAGTGCAGACTCCAATAGTGGAGGTACGGCAGCTTTTCTGGCTGCTGGGCCTCTTCCCAGTCGGCGATGAAGTCTGCGAGGGCCTGCGACTTGATCGCTTTGCGCGGCTCATACTTGATGTTGTGGACGCCGATTTCGACGGACCACTTGGCAACTCACCCGGTCGCCTCACGGTTGCAGATTATGTCCTACAACGGTGCTGAGGAGACGACCGTGATCGGGTGCTCCTGGAAGTAGTTCGGCAGTCGCCGCTGTGCTCTGAAGACCGCGTATACCAGTTTCTGGTATTGCGGGTATCGCTGGCGCGACTCGGTGAGGACCTCGCTGATATAGTACACTGGTCTCTACACTGGGCGCTCCTTCCCTTCCTCTGGTCGCTCGACGACCATGACGGCGCTGACGACGCGCTCGGAAGCCGCGACGTAGACCAGCATGGGTTCCTTGTCGACGGGGGCAGCGAGTAGCGGTGCTGCGAGTAGCACCTTCTTGAGGTCGCGGAGCGCGTCGACCTCCTCCTTATCCCACTGGAAGGTGGGGTTCTTGCGCATCAGGCGGTATAGGGCCATCGCCTTTTCGCCCAATCGGGGGATGAAGCGACTGAGGGCCGCGACTCGCCCGGCCAGCTTCTGGACGTCGCGCAGGCACTCGGGTTTGCCGAGTCGAGCGACCGTGTCGATCTTGGTGGGGTTCTCCTCGATCCCGCGCTTGGAGACGATGTATCCCAGTAGTTGCCCTGCTGGTACACCGAAGGTGCATTTGCCTGGGTTTAGCTTTATCTTGTATTTCCGCAGGTTGGCGAATGTTTCCGCCAGGTCAGCGAGTAGGTCGCTCTGGCGAGCGGACTTTACTACCACGTCGTCGATGTAGACGTGGATATTGCGACCAATTTGGCTCGCAAGGCACTCCTGCATGCACCGCTGGTAGGTTGCCCCGGCGTTCTTGAGGCCGAAGGTCATGGCGGTGTAGCAGAATGCTCCGAATGGCGTGATGAACGCCGTCTTTTCTTCGTCCTCAACAGCCATTTTGATCTAGTTGTACCAAGAATAGGCGTCGAGGAAACACAGCGACTCCGAGCCCGCGGTGGAATCGATTATTTGGTCGATCCGCGGGAGGACGAATTGTTCCTTCGGGCAGTCGCTGTTTAAGTTTGTGTAGTCGATACACATCCTCTAGGTCCCGTTTTTATTCTCGACCTGGACTGGGTTTGCCAGCCACTTGGAGTATTTGATTGGCCGGATGAAGCCTGCAGCGAGTAGACGCTGCACCTCCTTGGCGATGGCTCGGCGGCTCTCTTCATTGAAGGGCCGCAGCGACTGCTTGACAGGTCGCACTTTGGGGTCGGCATTGAGTTTGTGCTCAGCGAGTTCCCTAGGGACACCAGGCATGTCAAAGGGCTTCCATGCGAAGATGTCCCTGTTCTCACGGAGGAACTCGATGAGCGCGCCTTCCTATGCTGGGCTCATGCCCGTCCCGATCGTCACCGTCTGGCTGGAGTCGCCTGGGACCAGCTCGACAGTGCGGGTATGCGTCGTTGCCTCGAAGGCTGAGGTGTTGCCGCCCTTAGAGTTGGGCTTCTTGAGTATATTGGGGTCGTCGTTGTTGACCCCGCTCGCGTATTTGGCGAGCTCATCGGCGTGGTTGACCTCTGTCGCGATGACGGCGTCGGCGAGTTCGGCTCCTTTGGCCTCGCACTCGGCGGCCATGTCGGGGTCGCCGTGGATGGTGATGACGCCACGCGGTCTGGGGAGCTTCATTGCGTTGTACGCGTAGTGGGGCGCCACCATGAACTTGGCGAACGCATGGCGCCCCAGGACGCAGTGGTAGGGGCTGTCGAAGGGCACCAGCTCGAAGACGATCCGCTCGGTGCGGAAGTTTGCCGGTGTGCCGAAGGTGACTGGCAGCGTGACCTTGCCGATCGGGTATGCCTTCCGACCGGGGACGATGCCGTGGAACGTGGTGTAGGTCGTCTCGACCATCGACTGCGGGAGCCGCAGTCGCCTGAAGGTGTCCAGGTACAGGATGTTGATGGAGCTGCCGCCGTCCATCAATGTCTTGGGGAGCCAGTAGTCTCCCACCTTGGGCTTGACTACCAGGGCGACTCGGCCTGGGTACTCGATGCGTGGCGAGTGGTCCTGGCGGCTCCACGTGATTGGTTGCTCCGACCAGTTGAGGAACTGGGGAACGTCCACCTGGGCCACCGTGTTGACGGCGACGGCGCGGGCGATGACCCTCTTCTCGCGCTTCGTGTTGAAGCCTGTGAAGGTGTGGAGCGAGCCGGCCACGCTTCCGAATTTTTCGCCATTTGGCGGGTTGTTGTCGGGGTCTTCCCGCGCTCGCCGTGCCTTCTCGATCTCCTTGAGAGAGTGGCAGTCGGCGGTCGTGTGCATGGCGGGCTTCCCTTCCCTGCTGTGAAATGCACAAGGTTGGTTAAGGAGGGCCGCGGGGTCGAACCTTGGTTTCGCCTTGTAGTTGCCGCCATCGCGGCGTTGCCCCCCGTCGCGGCGGAAGCTCTTGGGCTCGCGCTGCGCGTGCCCAGCGTTGGCGACAAATTCGGCTCGCCCGTCACTGCGGCGCTTGCCGGTGAGGCGAGTGTTGCTGTAGCGTAGATCGGATCGTCGTCCGTTGTCGTTGCCGCTCATGCGGCATTGTCCTCCCGACTCGTCCTCGGTTTCTTGGTTTAGGTCTTCCTCCACGTATCTTTTAGCGATCTCAAGGAGGTCCGGTATGTTGTCGAGTGTGCGGTATGCTCGTTTGAGCTTGGCAACCAGGGGCTCGTAGCGGCACGAGGTCTTGAAGCAGTGGATTGTGGTGTCTGGGTGGATACCGACCGCATTGTACCACAGTTCTTGCCATCGTTGGACCCAGCTGCGGGTCGACTCGCGAGGTCCCTGGACGCATCGTTCCAGGTCCTCGATGGTGGTGGCGCGGGTGTATGAACCCTCGAAGTGCCTGGCGAAGGCGTCGCGCATCTCTTCCCAGGAGTCGATGCTGTCCGTGGGGAGAGTGTTGATCCACTGCCTGCACGCCCCTTCCATCATCAGGGGGAGGTAGCGTGCGGCGAGTAGATCGGTGTGGCCGGCGATCCCCATTGCCATGAGGTAAGTGTTCAGCCACACGGAGGGATCGTACGTGGGGTCGTACTTCTCTATTTCCTTTGGCGCTTTGAAGTTCGCCGGGTATCTTTCGCCTCGGATCATTGGTCCGAAGCACCGGGGCTCGAGTCGACTTAGCGACCCCATCGGCTCGCCGTCGCGGCGGTTGGTTAGGGTATGTCGCAGGTCGTCGGGCTGGCGTGTGCGCTAGCTCTGGTTGTTGATGATGTGGGTGCGGGCGTCGACGGGCTGATCGTTGGCGGTGACGAAGTTGGTCGCCGGCCTGGGGTCGTTGGTGGAGAGTGCCGCGTTCGCGGGTCGGTGTTGGAGCTGCAGTGGTTCGGGTGGCGGGCAGTTGAGGGTGTTTGCCGCCAATGGACGGCCGCTTGAGGCCGCTCTGCTTCCCGATGAACGCGAGTACATCCGACCCTGTGAGTCGACGCCTGCGTTTTGTTGCTCGACCGCCTTTGCGAGCAAGGCTTTTACGTACTGGATCTGTAGGGCGCCGTCACCGGTGGTCGTGATGTTGTCGGCCGCTGCTCGGCCCGCCACGAGGTTGTCCATCGGGGTGGAGAACAGTGGTAGGCCGTTCGCGTCTCGCTCCTGTGAGGAGACCACGATCCGCGGCTGGTCCCTGGGGGGTGCGCGGTTGGGTGGCGGTGGGTCGCCATTCGCCGTCGACCCTGGTGGGGGTCGGGCGCTTCCTCCTGGTGGCGCGTTCTCGCAGATCGCGCTCTCAGCCACGCGGGCCGGGTCGTTCTCGTCGTCGAAGTTCAGGGCGCGCCCCTGGACGGTGGGGTTCAGGCGCGACCTGATTCGTTGCTGGTGGTAGCGCGACAGCTCCTGCGCCGTCACCTGCTCTAGGCGAAATTTTTCGCGCTCGGCTTGTTCCTTGCGGACTGCTTCCGCCAGCTTCAGGCGGAGTTCCTCGACCTCCGTTTCCGTTGCGTTGGGAGGGATCGGGGTGGAGAAGGGATCCTCCGGTGGGTCGGTGCCAGTCGCCATGTAGGTCGCGGCATGGCGACCGGTCCCGTCGCGGAGATCGGCGGAGTTTTCCGACCCGGAGTCGAAATCGAAGATCCCAAGGATGGAGGGATCCTCGAAGTCTCCAACGTTGGAGACCTGGGTGATGGAGCCCGCGGGCGGATCTGTGATGATGGATCCGGCGAGTGACGTCGGGGTCGCCGAGTCGGCGTCGTCGTTGAGGGCCGCGTCTTTCGTGGCTGCGGTGGTTTCGGCCACGTCGCTGTGGGACGAGTTGTACTCGGAGGCGAGGCGGTGGATCGTGCGGACCTGGCTCTCGGAGAGCCGGTCGCATGGCGGCGACTCGCGGATGCGAGCCGAGTCCTCCGAGACGATGACGTCGGTGAGGCCGACGAAGAGGCTAATCGTGCCGACTGGCAAGATCATGCTATGCGTTATGGGTCGCGTCGTCGGGACGTAGCTGCTCGGCAAGATCTAGAGCATCTAGCCGATCGCTATCATGCGGCCGGTGGCCATCGACTTGTTGATGGGTAGATTGGATCTCGCCGCAGAACACCGGCCTGACCGGCCAGGCCCCACGGTGGGCGCCACTGTCGTGGGAATGACCACGGCAGATGCTGCAATCGGCAGCGACTAGTAGAACATAGGGCAAGGGCGGCCAGCCATCTGCGGTGCGAGATGAGGGCGGAGACACAAGGATTTACCCAGGTTCGGACCCCCGAAGGGTAAAGACCTACTCCTGCTAGATTGTATTATGGTGGAGGTACAATGGGCGAGCTCGGCGGCTAGGCGGCGAGTCGCTTGGGTGGATGATGGAACGTATCTTCTACACGCCCTCTAGGGACATTTATATAGACTCACCCCCCCCCCCTAGGGTTTACAGATCCCAACCGAATCAGTTAAGGTCTCGGCGATCGTTTAACCTAATCCGACTGGGCCTATCTATTCTCCTGGGCCTTCAGCTTCCAGTCGCTTGAATCTACGCCAGGTCTTGATCCAGTCACCGTCCTGCAGGCCCACTCGCCAGTTCCTGGGCCGGTCGAAAACGTCCTGCTGGGTATACCCCGGTAGGCATATCCCCATCAAAACTAATAAAGCTTGCAAGTAAAAACTGGGATTTAGGATACTCAAGATTGTCTAATCAAAGCATGCATAATGCATTGCATAGGTTATCTAGCTTTCACAGTTGCAAGTGTTAGCTTTCTAAGTTAACTTGTATTGTGAACCTTGCTAAGATGGCTTGCATAGGTAACATGCAAGTGGTAGATTGCATTAGATAGCTTGCCTTGTGCAGTCAGTGGTTGATGTTCTCCTCGGCTTCCTCTTCGTATCCTTGGTCGGTACTAGCGTCTATAAATAAATACGAAGTACATAATCACCAAACAATACTTAACTACTTCTATTTAGCACACAAGGATTTACACTAGATGATCCAGCATCATCACAATCGTCACAAGGATTAAGGCAAAAGTTTTATTTATTTCTTTTTATAAAAGTAATTTCTACTCATTGAAAAATCTACTTAAGATTTAATATTCTCCAATTAAAACATGGGATCATGTTGACACATGTCATCACCACATATTTCAGTACTTTGGAATGTGATTTAAAGTGGTGTCACAATTTAATAAGGTTTAACCTTTTTATTTTAATTAATTAAAGTGACTAGAAATGCCTATGGGGCATTCTTTTATTACTTGTCCATTATTACTGCAGGTAAATCTAGATATTTTTATATATTTAGAAAGGTCTTATCAAATGTGATTTTTGAGAGTTGGAATCAACTCAGAAGCATTTATGGTTGAATTTTGAAAAGTTTGAATGCAGAAAAGTCTCTGCTTGTTATTTTTACTATAGGTGATCTATAATTCTAAATGGTTTGAATCCAACGGGCTTGGATTAAGAATTTCCATACCTTCCTAACAAAATTGGTTTCATGCAATTTGGCTCAGTGAATCTCTCTGAATTGAATTTTGAATCTACTGCCAGAACTAGGTTTGAAACTAATTGGATAAATCTAAATTCAAACTAACTGGGTCGCGCCGGAATTCTAACTGGGCCGGCCCACTGCACACAGCGAGCACGGGTTGGTTAAGTGGTTGTCCCCACGCGTCAGTGGGACAGGGGGTGCGAAGGGGTACGGGCCAAATACGACCGTAGGATTAGATCGAGGATTAACGGCTCACGGCCATCGTCCTCGTCGAATAGAACACGACGGGCTCGAACCCTAGCGTGGCCAGTGGGGGTCTGGAGCGGCTCACCGGGGCTCAGGCGATGGTCGGCGATGGGGGCGAACGACGAAGTCGACGACGGCGGTTCTCCTGGTACTGGCGGCTCCTCATGGGGTGGCTCCAATCAACGGCACCCTTCTCCTCCAGCAGCGGCAGGCTCCAGCGATGTTGCGCTCTCCTTGCTCCGGGAAGAAGTGGGAAGGATCAGTGAGAGGTGGGGAGTGGAATGGTGTGAAGAAAAAAATGGGGAAGGCCTCTATTTATACTGCGACGAGAGAACCGAAGGGTGCGGGTAGAGCTCGTCAGGGTCGGCGTTACAGCGAGCTACGGGCATGGCTGAAGGTAGGGGATGGTGCACGGTCTCCTGGAGGTGCTCAACGGCTTGATGGAGTGGAAAGGGGCGGTACGGTTCGGTCGGAACGCATTGGTGCTCTAGCGGCACCGACAGCGGTTTTCATGATGCACAGTGGCTACGGGTCGCGCGGCGGCAAACTCTAACATCCCAAAAATATAAAACAAGGATCATCAAACTCTAATCACTAAAATTAGGGTTAACAAAAACTTTGATTAATTAAAATCATATGAATGCATGTTTGAATGAAATGATTTGACAATTGTAGGAATGGACTTCTGTGATTAATCTAATTAGCAAGAAATGGTTTAAAGACAATTATAACATCATCTAGAACATTTCCAAACAGAAACAAATAAAGAGAAAATCAAAAACAAACCAAATAAAGCAAATGGTCATTTTTGCCAATCTTGTTCACTAGGTCACTTTGAGTGTTTCTAGTCCAAGATTTCAAATAGAAACTTTCCCAATTCTTTTCACACCTTGATAGAACTAGTAAAAGTGAATCAAGGCCCACCTTTCAAACTTGCAGAACCATTTGGCAACCCCATTTAAATCACAATTCAAAATTGAATGTTATTCATATGTGAAGAGCATCCATTTTCAAAACCCAACAAAACCAGTGCCCCTTGACTAATCTCACTAACCAGACACTCCCTAGCATGTGCCTAGCAAACCCACAAAGTTTAATTCAAAATTCAAATTTAAAGTTCTTGCGGCCATTTCATCAAACACCTTGCAGATTCAAATCAAACAAACAACAAACACTATAGTGTGCAGTAGAATTGGCCTAACTTGTTCCCTCTCTGGTTGCAACTAGCCCTTAGTAGATCATCTAGCCCCTTTAACTGTCTTTAGCACCACTGTAAGCAAGCCTAGCCATTAATGGTGAGCATGCCGAGAGCAAACTTGCCACCCCATTGTCGCCAGCAAGCTAGCAGCCACACTAGCCTCGCCAACCTTGTCTGGGACATGTAGCACCGTCCACCGCCACTCTCTGTCCCAGCCCCGAGTAATGCCAGCCCCTGGACCACACGCCACGCCCATGCCAAACCTCTTTGCGACCATACTAAGAGCGTGCCCGTGCGCCACACTCGACCAGCACCCACAGACCGCGCGCCGCCCTCGCCGCTTGCAGGGATGATCGCCAGCACCCCAGCACCCCGCCAGACATGCCCGTTCCCCGCCGTGCGGACCACGCGTGTTGTGCGCCATCAAACCTCCGTCGGACCCGCCCATAGCATTGAAGCGTTCTGACCAATCAGCACCACCCCACGCCTCGCCACCGCACCATTGAGCTTCGCCAGGGAACATAACACCACCCCCTACCGTCGCCCATGCCGATAGCTGCCTGTGCCGTCGACCACGACGAGCTCAGCCCGCACCCGCTGGTCCCCACTCGCCACTATAAATAGAGGCCTCCACCACTCGTATTCGCCACACCAGTTCACTCCCCTATCACCCAGAACCACCCCACCTCACTCCCGGAGCAAGGCAAGCAGCACATCGCCAGAATTTGGCCGGAGCCCACCGCTGCTGGAGAAGAAGGAAGCCATCGATTGGAGCCGCCCTAGGAGGAGCTGCAGGTACTAGGAGAACCGCCGTCGTCGACTTCGTCGTTCGCCCCCGTCGCCGACCCTTGCCTGATCCCCGGCAAGCCTCCCACGACCCCCACCTGCCGTGTTAGGGTTCTGTCTCGCCGGCGCTGCCCGACGTGGACGATGAGCCGTAGTCGTTCGATTAGATTTAGATCGTGCGGCCTAGATCACCCCGTATCGCTTCTCCCCTCCCCGTCTCACTGACGCGTGGGGAAAATAACTTAATCAGCCCGCGTACACACTGTGTGTAATGGGCCGGCCCAGTAAAACATCCCACGCGACCCAACAATTCAAATTAAGCTTTATTCTTTTAATTTCAAAAATAGTTATGTACCTATATTCAAAAATCAACCCAGGTCGATTCACTAAACCAAAATGCATGAAATCAATTTTGCTAGAAAGGTACTGAAATGCTTAATCCAAGCCCGTTGGATACAAATCATTTGGATCTGTGGATCAACCATGGTAAAAATAACAAGGCAGAAGCTTTTCTGCATTCAAACATTTTTCAAAATTCAACCATAAAAGCTTTTGAATTGATTCCAACTCTCAAAAATCACATTTGACCCTACCTTTCAGAATATATAAAAACATATGGGTTTACTTGCAGAAATAATGTTCAAGTAATAAAAGAATTCCACATAGGCATTTCTAGTCACTTTGTTTAATTAAATAAAAAGGTTAAACCTTATTAAATTGTGACACCACGTTAAATCACATTCCCATGTACTGAAATATATGGTGATGACATGTGTCAACATGATCCCATGTTTGAGTTGGAGAATATTAAATCTTAAGTAGTTTTTCAATGAGTAGAAATTACTTTTCTCAAATTAAAATAAATAAGACAAATGCTTTAATCCTTGTAATGTTAGTGATGATGCTAGATCATCTATAGTGCACCTTTGTGTGATGATTGAAAATAGTTAAGTATTGTTTGGTGATTATGTACCTCGTATTTATTTATAGACGCTAGTACCGACCAAGGATACGAGGAGGAAGCCGAGGAGAACTTCAACCACTACTCTGCACAAGGCAAGCTAACACTTGCAAGATACCCTACTAATGCAAGCTTATACTGATACTTATGCAAGCTAATACTTGCTTGTTACCATGACCACTATATGCCTTAAGCATATGTGATCATATCCACTTGTTAACCCAATCCTAGTTTTACTTGCAAGCTTTATACTTTATTTCTTTATCAAAGCTTTCTCTTAGAGTTTACATAGTGAATTGTAGATACTAGAAGGATATTGGAAGGTAGCATAAAGAGCATAAAATTTGGCCTAAGTTAGATAATCGTGATGTCATCCTAAGGCATGAGATTAAACTTAGCAAATCTCCACTTGTGTACCACCCCTCATTAGTAATTACCACCACTTGTAGATGCTAGTGCTAAGTATAAAACTTGATCAACTTTAGATGGCAATACTTGGTGAAAATGGTTATGAAAACCTTAGAATGAGGAGTCATTCTACTGAAATGTTTTGACATCTATTTCCGAACACCAGATGACTTTGGATGATGAAAATGTTGAGGCGTGAGCCTTAGCCCTTTATAAAACTGATGGTTATCTGGATGCGATACCATTCCAGTTTTATCGTACAACCACAATACCCGAAATTTGGGTAGGGCTTGACTGGAAATTTATATACCTTGGTATGGGTTCCCTCGCGGCCAAGGTCTGAGATGAGGCTACCTTGTGAAGATTGTCCACCTGTGCAGTACCCAAGATGACAGCTGGTCATGGTTGGGAGGCCAAACTCACAGGAGAGGTGCCTATACTAGGGCGTGTAACTGAAATGTTAGGATTGATTATCCGCATACTGAGTATGGTGAATTCAGGATTTGTTCCTAACAAATGTATCGAATGTTGTGGTGAAAGTGTATAATCTCTACAGAGTGTCAAACTACTCGAATAGCCGTGTCCGCGGTTATGGACAGTTGGAGTGGCCATACTATTCCCCCGTCAGATTGTTTTCAAAATGACTTGTGAAATGAATTGTGACTTTGACTTGACCACAACAGAGTTGTGATATGAAATTCAAATTCCCACTTAGGTGTTATAAAAATTTCAACTAGTTTTTCTTTGCTTCTGAACTTAGTAGAGGTAAAGCTTAGCTTTTTGCAAAACAACCCTAGAGATTAGTATCCTACTACAAAAACCCCCCTTAACTTGTTAGTATTAGTTTGCGAGTACTTAAAAAGTACTCATGGCTTTGTCCCTGGCTATTCCCGTGGCCAGACTATGAAGAGGAGTATCAGGATGACGGACCGCAGGAAGGTTACGACAACTACGATCATCTCCCATCGTCAGCATTGCTTGTGACCCTGAAGATGAAGCTTCGCCTATGCTATCATTACTATTACGCCATTCCGCTGCTTGAATTGTATTAAGAACTGGATCATGAGATCCTTATTTGTGTAAGACCTTATGTATGTTTTGTAATGGATGATGTACTGTGATATCCAAATCTGTTATGTCTCGCAAAAATGGTAATCCTGGGATTGCGATGTATGGCATAACAGGCATCTGGGATTAAAAATCCGGGTGTTGACACAAACGGGGTTGTCTAGGAGGTTCCTGGGACGGTGGGGATCACAGGCACGGGCGGTGAAGGCGGTGTGTGGTCTTTCCTTGTACTGGTCAAGGTGAACTGGTTTGGTGGGGTTTTGAGAAATGGTGATCTTCCCATATGAACTAGATTCAATTTTCAAATGTCATTTGAATAGGGTTGCCAAATGTTTTTGTGGGTTTGCAAGGTGGGCTTGGGTTCACTTTCACTTGGTCTAGCAAGGGGTGAAAAGAATTGGATTTGTTTCTATTCGAAATCTTGGACTAGAAACACTCAAAGTGGTCTAGTGAGCAAGATTGGCAAAAATGACCATTTGCTTATTTTGTTTGTTTTTGAATTTCTAATGATTTGATTCTGCTAGGAAATGATTTACATGATGTTGTTTTCATATTTAAACCAATCCTTGCCATTCACAACAATGAAACAGGTCCATTCAAGCATTCATGCATTCATCACATACACACATGCATTCATATGGATTTTAATTCACAAAAGTTTTTGTTAACTCTAATTTTGGGTGATTGGAATTGATAACCTTGATTAATATTTTTGGGATGTTACAAACCTTCCCTCCTTAAACAAAATCTCGTTCCGAGATTTGAGAAAAGGAGAAAACTAGGATTTAAAGAGATTCAGAAACTCTGTCCTAATGTAGTCTTCTCGCTCCTAGGTAGCTTCTTTAGTGTGGTTACTCCACTGGATCTTGAGAAACTTGATACTCCGGGTCCTGTTGGTTCTGAAAGATTCCTCCAAAATACGGAAGGGTACTTCGGGATATGTTGGGTCATTATTGATCTCTATGGTTTTGTGATCAATATTCTTAAAAACTTCGGTCTTCTCCTGGACTTCTAGGCATTTGCGAAGTAACGAGATATGAAACACATTATGCACGGCTGACATCTCCTCTGGCAGTTCCATTTGATACGATACTTCTCCTCGACGATTCAAAATCTTGAAGGGTTCAATATATCTGGGGGTTAACTTTCCTTTGAGCTGGAAACGTTGCATTCCTTTCAAAGGTGACACTTTGAGATACACAAAATCTTTGATATTGAAGGCTAGGTCTCGACGTCTCTTGTCGGCATAACTCTTCTGTCTGGATTGGGCAGTCTTGAGGTTCTCACGGATCTTGCCAAATGTTTCTGTGCTTGGGTTCACTTTCACTTGGTCTAGCAAGGGGTGAAAAGAATTGGATTTGTTTTTGGTTTGAAATCTTGGACTAGAAACACTCAAAGTGGTCTAGTGAGCAAGATTAGCAAAAATGACCATTTGCTTATTTGTTTGTTTTTGAATTTCTAATGATTTGATTCTGCTTGGAAATTATTTAGATGATGTTGTTTTCATCTTTAAACCAATCCTTGCCATTCACAACAATCACACAAGTCCATTCAAGCATTCATGCATTCATCACAAACACACATGCATTCATATGGATTTTACTTCACAAAAGTTTTTGTTAACTCTAATTTTGGGTGATTGGAATTGATAACCTTGATTAATATTTTTGGGATGTTACAATGGGACATAAGGTTGATTTCTGCGCCTCTCATCTCATCCTTGTTGCCCGCCTTGGAAGTGAGTGTGTGGCGGAACATGCGAAGCAGAATGTTGTAGATGATCTTGATATTTGTGGTTTGTCCAACCACACCATGCTGAGAGTAAATCGGTGCCAAACTTTTCTTGTCATAGGCATGTCCATGTACATGCATCATGAGACCACTAGGAGAATTAGGATTGAAAGGCAATCCAAGAATGAGTGCAAACTAAACCATGCTGGAATGACACCTAGTAGTGCCAGACATCCACTCAAGGGGAATATCCGTAGTGTCCCCGAAGACCACTATGGCATAGAACTGTTGGACCAACTCAATATTCTATTCTTCTTTGACTTGAAATATGGTGTGCAACCCTATCTTCTCGGTCACCCAAAGAGCATCCTCAAAGTATTTGTGAGCACTGAGCTTCTCGAGATCCAACCACTGCATGGGGAAAACAGGAGTCTTGAACCCACAAAACAACTCAGCAAAGAGGAGGGATTGTTCATTTTTCCAGAAGCGATCATCATTCGAGGTGCGTGGAGAAGAATAGAACTGCTGGATTCTCATTTACACAAACTCCTCGGTACCCAAATTTGCTAAAGTAGTCAATGATTCAAACTTCATGCGTTTGGCTTCATCCCTTTTCAGCTTTCTAATTTTTTTCTTGCTTTGTTGTAGCACGGTCACGAGAAGCCTATCTGACCACAGAAGGATCTACATGAACATCTCGCTCTTCATCATAACGGAACCTGCGAGGACTAGGCTTTTGAGCAGTCTGAGACCGGCGAGGACGAGAACCACCTGCGAGATCAGAATAGAAGGATAGCATATGGGGTGAGCACATTTGTCCTGGAGATTCAAACAAATAGCAGTAGTCAAAGTAATATAGGAGCTGTTATGGCTGAAAACTCTAGACTGTCCGGAGTAATCACCCTGGAGACTCCGCCCTGCTTGGACATTCTGGTGCGTACGTGCCGAACATTCCGGTTGGACCGGAGTGTCCGACCCGTACACGTCGGACATTTCGTCTAGAGCCTTGGTGATTTTCGAGCATTTCGGGAGTGTTCAATCAGAGCAGATCGGCATTGCTAGAACTACTACTAGGAAGAGTATTGCATGCAAATATGAGGGATCCATGGATTTAGGCAAGACATAGCCCTCAAAAATTCATCTAGGGCAACCCTAGAGATGGAGAAGGGGAGGGGCACTATACCAGCATCCATGGAGATCTTCACCGGAGGGGAAAGGATCCCAGGGGAAAAGGGGAGGCAATGGCCAGCGGCAATGGCTGGATCTGGGGTGGAGGAACCCTCCCGGTGGTGCTCCTGGTCGGCGGCAGCAGGCTGATTGCAAGAGAAGTCGGGGAGGATAAGGAGGACTGAATGTCCACTTCTCCCTGATTCCTTTTACGAGATTGAAACTACTAGGGCCGGAGTGTATGGGCGAAATTCACAAGAGTGTCCGGCCCGACCTGAATCAAGCCGAGATTCTGGTATTGACGAGGTTTAATCTCGTCAATGCCCATTGTTATGGACTTGGGTTTTGGAGAAGATGGGGATGCTGGAGATCGTGGCACGGTTAACAGACAAGCAACCAGGGGACACGAGATTTACCCAGGTTCAGGCCCCTGGAGGGAAAACCCTACTCCTGCTTGTCTGCTCTTGATTACGGCGGAACCGAAGATTACAGGGTGCGCAGATTCGATCTGGCGTGGATGCGTGTGCGAAAGTATGAGTCGAGAGAGATCTGTAGATCTGTTGTGGTCTATCGGTCGTCTCCTCTTCGTTGGACCCTCCTAGCCTTTATATATGGGGAGGCTAGGTCTCAGGTACCGATACGAGTTGGTTACAAGTTGTATTCAGACTCTAGTCTTGAGCTTTCCTTGTCTTGTGCGCTTGGAGTCCGTGTCCATATGGGCTTCATATCAGTCGAACCGTCATAGGCGTCATGGACCCTGGAAGGTCATCGAGTGGGCCTTCTGTCGGGCTGGACCAGGTATGCTAACATCAGGTACCCGTAGGGTATAACCATGTCAGTAGCCCCCGAGTGTTCAGTCGAATCGTAGATTCGGCTGAGGACTCTTCAATCCTTCGGGTGCAGCTATCTCTGTCTTTCAAGAGGAATGTTTTGAGTGTGTAGGGATTGTTGATGCGTGTGCCTGACTCTCCCGACGGATCAGGGTCAGTTAACTGTCTTAGGACAAAACAACACGATCTTCTTCAGATTCAAGTCCCTCGACTTGAACCCGGAACATATGCTGGCGTAATTCGACTCAGGCTGCAGAGGACTTACAGGAGCGGAATTCCAGTGAATTCAATTGATGTACCCAATGCGTCGTCGGGATTTTTCGTCGCGCCTGTTGGCACGGGTTTATACTAGCAGAGCGCAGTCATGTGCGTTACTAGGCCATCAGATGGTATCTATAGGTCTTATCTTTGTGTCGCAGACACAACATCTGAATGTTTATCACCGCGGAGGTGTTTCGGGTGGCCAAGGAGGACGTTGCTCACTTAGCGTTAATTAGGGCAGAGTTGCCGAAAAGTTTTTGGCATACTGATCCATAGGATCGCAGTCGAAGAGTTCATAGGGTGCGCGACCAGCGCTCCCTATGGGAGTAGCCCCCGAGTGTCTGTTCGAGTCGTAGACTCGAGCAGAGACTTTAATTCAGTCTTTGTTGACTTGTAGGTCCGTAGGATACAAATTTTTCGGATGCTTGAATCCATCCTCCCTATGGGAGTAGCCCCCGAGTCCGTAGTGGAGTCGCAGACTCGATATAGGACTCGAAGAATAGATCAGTGGCGTAGTACACTATTCATGCTTCGGGTGCGCGGCCAGCGCTCCAGTTTGGAGTAGCCCCCGAGTGTCTGGCGGAGTCGTAGACTCGGGCAGAGACTCGAGTCTTGTATCTTGTAGACGCAGTCGACAATCTCGTGGGCGTACCGCTGACCTGGAAGTACATCGGGTGCACGACCAGCGCTCCTGATAGGAGTAGCCCCCGAGTGTCTAGTCGAGTCGCAGACTCGAGTGGAGACTCATGCTAGGAGAAACCACTGACCCGGAAGTGCATCGAGTCAGCGTCTCACGCATAAGGAGCAGGGAGTCAACATAGCGGAGTGATGCGGCATTTTAGCCGGAAGGACTCGACGTTGCGGATGAAGTCGACGCTGTTTCTTCTATCGGGTGCGTGGCCAGCGCCGCTTTTGTCGATGATTGATGTGGTCATCCGAGGAATGCTTCGACTCGGGTCTTGGCGTATGTTGACGTGACTGGCGCTGGTCGACTCCGTTGGAGGACCCAATAGAATAGCTCAGTGCATTTGACATCCTTGTAAGCTGCAGAAAACATAAAAAGTTGTGAAGTACTTGTATCTTGTAAAGAATATTTGCATGTCGGCTTGTATAGTAAGACTCTGGTGCCGATCGAGTCAGACACTTTTGCACTGTATGCTAGGCCTTTTCGTTAGCCTGATTACCCTTAGTCTCAGTACCTTGCCGAGGCACTCGGAGTTTAAGGATTCGACGATCAGGCAGAATCAGCTACTCGGGCTGTCGCGTTCGAGGTGCTCGAGTGCGTGGAGCTGATGGCACATTAGGTTACTCAAAGAGGGCGCAGCCCCCGAGTGTTTCGAGTGCGAGTTAAAAAAAGAAATCAGCTCTAAGTAGAGGGAAACTTAGCTTTGTTTGTTGTCGTGGCGAAGTTGACGCGGTAGCGGGTCACGTGGCGGACGTATTCGACGCGGCGGACCACAGTCATAGCAGTGACGGGTTCCTAGGATCGATGGAGGCAGTGAGTTCCGCATCCGAAGATTGTCGCGGTCGAAGACCGCACCGGGTCGCCACATCAGAAGGATGTATCGGGTCATCACAGCCGAAAGTCGCATTGGGTCGCCGATGTCGAGGGAGCCCCCGAGTCGTGGTCGCTGAAGCCGATGCGGCCAGTTGCGGCAATCAAAGATCGCGTCGGGTCGACGCATCCGAAAGATGCAGCAGGTCACCGCAGCCGAAGGCCATAGTGGGTCACCAGAGCGGAGGGAGCCCCCAAGTCGCTGGAGCCGAGGATCGTATCGGGTCGTTGCGGTCGAAGACCGCAGCAGGTCACCGCATCCGAAGATTGTGGAAGGTCACCCGGCACTGCTGGCGCAGCCCCTGGGCATAGAGACAGCGCGATCGACGGAGTCATCGGGGCGAACGTGTGGTCGACACGGCCGGAGTCGCGGTAGAGACTTCAACCGGAACACGTGCAAATCAAGGCAGAGAAGATTCCGATCGGAACATGTGATATAGCTTCCATGTCCTTCATTCATTTGCTTGAAGCTGTGGTCGACCAAATCACAAACAATCGCTAGCCTTTCCTAGCAGGAACCAAAGTTGACACAAACGTGGCTAGCTTGTTTGGTTAAATTATTTTCTCAGCCCACACGTAATAATACTTCCGGTGTCGTGGCGAGATTAACTCCACGTAGTAGACTATAGACAGATCTATTCGAGCCTGATCGAGATGATCAAGGTGGATTAGCACCCGTGTAAGCTGCCAATCAATCTAATACGGGTAGAGTATGCAGTAGAATTTCCTCAATCTAATACGAGTACGCAGGAGCGTCTTCGTGGAGCGTAGCTCCGATTAAGCCTAGTCCGGTGAGTGCGGACCTATGCATGGCCCTTTTTGGGTCCCCCTCCGGAGGTGGGTGAGCCGCGAGATACGCAGTGGCTGCCATGATCGCGACTTGTGGCGTCTTCGGGATGATGTTGCCGTCGGCATCCATATCCATGAACGATGTGTGGAGAGTTCGGGTCACATCACGCCGCTCCTTGGGATCCATGTTCTCCACCCGAGAGTGGTGCTTGTTTCCCTGGTTTCCGTTTGTGCTAGAGCCGGGTGCCGCGGCGGAGAGCGCAGCTCGTCGCGCGCTGGACTCGGAGGCTGCTTGCTTGCGTTTGTCCAGTGTCTCCTGCATCTTGACTTGTTTCTTGTGCTCCTTGATGAGGAGGTAGTGGTATGCCATCAGTAGGTCGCGTGAGGCATCTGCAGGTAGGACGGCGTCGCCTGCGACAGCACGGCGCGCCTGCACCCATCCTTCTTTGCTAAGTTGGATGATGTGGCCGTTGCTTTCCCTGTTGGGTGGGGGGACTGGCTTCTTCTGTTTTCGCCGTTTTCGCCGTTTCGGTTGGGCGGCGGGTTAGGCGATTCCTCGTCGGTTTGGATGACTGCGGCGCATAGGTAGCGCCTGCAGATTGGTTGACTGCTGCCGCAGCTTTCGGATCCGGAACCGTAGGTCCCTTCATCCGAAGGTGGATCGCACAGATCGGAGTTGCAGCTGCTGCTGCTGTAGAACTCATCTGTCGATGGTGACGTGCGTAGCACGGGGTGTGGAGCCCACGAACATGGCCTGATTGATGGCACGGGCACCCGCTCGGGGAGGCGGAGGGTGCCAGTTTGACCCACCTGGAAGCAGAAGCTCCCGAACAAAATTTCGAGTCCGTCGCCTACGGGCTCGAAATCCTTCATGGTGGCCGGCGAGTGGGCGGTGAAGTCAAAAGCGCCGAAGAGGAGGTGATTCTCCGTCGCCGCGGAGTTGTAGATCGATCGGGTCGGAACCGTCACGACCGCACAATCAGCAGCCCCAATTCCCACAGACGGCGCCAATTGACGAGGTTTAATCTCGTCAATGCCCATTGTTATGGACTTGGGTTTTGGAGAAGATGGGGATGCTGGAGATCGTGGCACGGTTAACAGACAAGCAACCAGGGGACACGAGATTTACCCAGGTTCAGGCCCCCGGAGGGAAAACCCTACTCCTGCATGTCTGCTCTTGATTACGGCGGAACCGAAGATTACAGGGTGCGCAGATTCGATCTTGCGTGGATGCGTGTGCGAAAGTATGAGTCGAGAGAGATCTGTAGATCTGTTGTGGTCTATCGGTCGTCTCCTCTTCGTTGGACCCTCCTAGCCTTTATATATGGGGAGGCTAGGTCTCAGGTACCGATACGAGTTGGTTACAAATTGTATTCAGACTCTAGTCTTGAGCTTTCCTTGTCTTGTGCGCTTGGAGTCCGTGTCCATATGGGCTTCATATCAGTCGAACCGTCATAGGCGTCATGGACCCTGGAAGGTCGTCGAGTGGGCCTTCTGTCGGGCTGGACCAGGTATGCTAACATCAGGTACCCGTAGGGTATAACCATGTCAGGTATGGCCGGAGACTCCGGTTGGTTCAGGGTGGACTTTCCATCCCCCTGCGACCAGAAAACCCAGTTTCAAGTATGTGGCCAAATGTGTGGCAAGAGGAGCATGTTTAAAGGTAAGAATAGTCCCAGGATTCACAAGATGAACTGTGAAGAACCAAGAAATCGTAGATATCCAAGAAGATGACATTTTAAGTTTCAAATAAAATGACCCAAGAATCAACTCTTAAATAAGAAGAGGGTGGTGGCCGAGGCCACCATGTAAGAGTTTGTGGCATGACACTGTGAAGAATTATCCTTGGGTTCATAGTCACTACTCATCAATGAAGCTCAGATATCACAAAATGATATTAAAAGAATTAATTTTCTTAATGTTGGCATTATGGGGGAGGGATAGCCCAATGTATTAGGACCGCACTCCCCCTATCTCCATGCCTACACCTAAACCAAATAGGAGTCAAAGATATATGTGAGTATGCAAGGTGATCAAGTCAAGCCCCTTGAATCTATGATATTTAGTTAATTTGTCAAATAGCAAAACCTTGATTCATCAAGTGGCTTCGTGAATATGCTGGCAAGTTGGTCTTTGGCTGACACATATGCTAGCCCAATATCACCTCGAGCAACATGATCTCTAATGAAGTTAAGACGAATATCAATATGCTTTGTCCTTGTATGATCCACCGGGTTGTAGGCAGCCTTGATAGCACTTTCATTGTCACATAGAAGAGGAACTTTGTCACAATGGACATTGTATTCCTCCAAAGTTTGCTTCATCCATAGCAATTGAGTGCAAGCACTAGGAGCTGCCACATATTCGGCTTCGGCACTAGAGAGAGATATACAATTTTGCTTCTTAGAAGACCAACACACCAAGGACCTACCAAGGAATTGGCAAGCCTCGAAGGTTGATTTTCTACCATACTTATCACCAGCCCAATCCGAATCCGTGTATCCACCAAGAGAGAATGTTGAGCCCCTAGGATACCAAATACCATAGTTTGGGGTATGAACCAAATATCGAAAGATTCTCTTGACCGCCATCAAGTGGCTTTCTTTAGGAGCCACTTGATATCTTGCACACACTCCTACACTCAACACAATATCGGGTCTAGATGCACAAAGGTAAAGCAAGGAACCAATCATAGACCGGTACTACCTCCGTCCCAAGGAATAAGGCGTCCTTGTTTTGCGTGTTTTTTCTTTGACCAAGGTTTACTCTAAATATATAAAGAATGTTGATACAAAATTAGCATAATTGGAAAGTATGTTTCAATACGAATCTAATAATACTAATTTTACATAATATAATCAAATTTTAGTTGCTCTATTTGTTCGGTCAAACTTTGCTTTGGAATGCGTGTGCGCCTTATTCCTTGAAACGGAGGGAGTATACCTTTTGATCCACATATTTACCGTTTGGATTTAGTTCAAGATGAGTCTTGGTTGCCATGGGAGTAGGAGCTCCATTTAGATCTTTCATGTTGAATCTCTTGAGCATGTCTTGAGTATACTTGTCTTGGTTGAATAAGGTTCCTCCTCTTATTTTCTTGATTTCAAAACCAAGAAATACTCTCAGTTCTCCCATCATAGACATTCGGAACCTATTAGTCATAAGCTTTGAGAATTCATCATTAAAAGCTTTGTTAGATGAGACAAATATAATATCATCAGCATATATTTGGCATACGAAAAGCTCCCCATTGACCTTCTTAGTAAAAAGAGTGGGATCACTTTTCCCAACCTCAAACCCATGGTCTAATAACAACTCTCTAAGGTGCTCATACCACGAACGTGGGGCTTGTTTGATCCCATAGAGCGACTTATCAATTTTGTAGACATGGTTTGGGAAGTTGGGATCCTCAAACCCCGGGGGTTGCTTTACATATACCAACTCATGTAATGGACCATTAAGAAATGCACTTTCTACATCCATTTGTTATAATTTAAAGTTATGATGTGTCGCATAAGCAAGAAGGATACATATGGACTCAAGGCGAGCCACGGGTGCATATGTCTCTCCATAATCAATGACTTCAATTTGAGAGAACCCTTGTGCAACCAATCTTGCCTTGTTCCTCACAGCAATTCCATGCTCATCCTGCTTGTTCTTGAATATCCACTTAGTACCAATAACATTGCGGCAATCTTTGGGCTTTTCAACTAACTTCCATACTTTGTTTCTCTCAAAGTTTTTGAGCTCTTTATGTGTTGCTTCCAACCAATCCGAATCTTCAAGATCTTCCCACACTTTCTTTGGCTCCACCATGGAGATGTGTGCTTGGTGTTCACCAAAACTCTTCAATTGAGATCTAGTGGGCATTCCTCTTCTTAGATCCCCAACCACATTCTTAAGAGTGTGATATCTTAATTCCAACATTCTATCCACTCTAGCTTGGTGATGATTTTCGATCTCCTTGTTGTTTCTTGTGGGGATATCTTCATCATTTTGGTCCTCGTCTTGACCATTAACTTGACCTTGATCATCATTGGAATTATTCTCTTCATCAAGAGACAAATATTGACCTTGGTCTTGATTAGGCACACTTCTAGACAGGCGTTGAGATGATCTTATGGCTGGTTCTACAGATCTTCCTTGTACAATGGACTGAGCATGACTAGATAATCTGGTAAATGGAGACTCATGATCCTCCTGGCTAGAGGTTTCTCCCTGATCAACTTGTTGAGGGTACACAACTTGTCTTTGGCTTGGGTCATTGTCCTCCTTAATAGTAGGAGCTTGTTGATGCTGTGAAGATGAGGTCTCCACTTGAGTAGAGCATAGTTCTTCTCGATCCGCCACAAGGGGTTCCTTAACAGGGTAGATGAATCCCGCACCCATTCTTCCTATGGCATCCTGATGCATTTCACCATCTACACTGCAAGATTATATGACAGTTCTGGAGAGCTTATCATAGATTCTGTAAGTGTGGGATTCGAGACCATAACCAACAAAAATACCCTCTAATGCTTTGGAATCAAATTAGTACAAACGAACACCCTTTATGCGATAGAAACACTTACAACCGAACACCCGGAAGTATGAAACGTTGGGCTTGTTATCGGTAATAATGTCATATGGAGTCTTGATCAATTCTTTGCGGAGGTACAGCCAGTTTGATGCATGGCATGCGGTGGAAATTGCTTCGGCCCAAAAATTGTATGGAGATTTAAACTCCGCCAACATGGTCCTGGCCATATCAATAAGAGTCCGGTTCTTCCTCTCAGCTACACCATTTTGTTGAGGGGTATATGCAGCGGAATATTGGTGTTTTATCCCCTCATCACTAAGAAATCCATTCAAGGTGTATTTCTTGAACTTGGTGCCGTTGTCACTCCTTATTATCAACACAGGAACATTGTGTTGACGTTGTTCCATGTTGATGAAGTCGATGAAGTTTTCTTGAGTCTCACTTTTCAGCTTGAAGAAATATACCCATGTATATCTTGAGAAGTCATCAACAATCACCGAACAATATTTCTTTCCACCAAGACTTGCATGAGATGGGGGACCAAAGATATCCACATGAAGGAGCTCCAAGATCCTCTTGGACTTAATGTAGTTCTTCATCTTGTGGGGAGAATCATGCATCTTTCCTTCAACACAAGCCCTACATACACAATCTTTGGCAAATCAAACATTTTCTTTTAGTCCAACAATATGGCCATCCTTGTGGAGACTTTGCAAAGTTCTCATGTTGACATGGGCTAGACGGCGATGCTATAACCAACCCACATCGGTCTTTCCGAATAAGCACATCACACTTGTAGTGGTTTTCCCCGAAAAGTCCACCACACACAAGTTATTTTTGACGTAACCAACGAAAGGGACCTTTAGAGACTTGCTCCACATGAGGACCCCAATATCATTATCAATAAAGAGAGCAAAGCCCATCTTTCCAAGAGCACAGACTGAAAGTAAATTATAGCCAAGGGTCTCAACAAGCATGACGTCCACGAGTGTAATATCGTGAGCAACCACAACCTTGCCAAAACCCATTACCTGAGACTTTGATTTGTTGGCATATGTTAGGGTTATTTGATCATCATTTGGTCTCAACTCCTTGACAATAGTTTTGCTTCCGGTCATACGACTTGTGCATCCACTATCAAGCACCCACTTTAATCCTACGGAAGCATAGGTCTACAAGAGATCAAACTAGTTTTTAGGTACCCATTTTTCAATGGGTCATCTTTTGTTAGTAACAAGGGTCTTGGGAACCCAAATATACCAAGCAATATAACCATCAAGCGGGTCAACATACTGTGCATAAACATCACCATAATTATCACGCATTAAGACATAGTGAGGGTTAGCACTTCCCGCAAAATCATCATGTGACATAGTTTTGCCACTTGTGGTCTTACAATCCACAATGGCCTTTTATTTTGCTTGTGGGAGCTTGGCCTTCTTTTTCTTGTTGTTCTTTTTCTTGGCTTTGGAGACAAAGCCAATGCCCCCTTTCTCACCATTTGGCATTTGCTTACTCAAAAGGTCATTAATGGACTTGTTTCCTTTTGGAAAGGTGGCATTAGCAAGCTCCCCCCATCAACCTAGCATTTTCTTTAAGAGTATTTGTACTACTAGAGGGAATGAAAGTACTAGGTGAAGCAATATTAGTCAATTGAGTTTGAAGTTTTTCACGAGACTTTGTGAGTAAAAAGAGCTCACTTTCCAATGCCATGTGAGCCTTGTCAAGCTTCCTAAAGTCCATGGCAAGTTTTTCATGAATAACACCAAACTCAATCTTTTCCTTTTTAGCCTTTTTATGTTTAGCAATGGAATGGTCACGTTCCTTGCTGAATTTATTAATAATTAGATCATTTGCATCATCAAGTCCTTCAAGTTTTATTTCAAGAGACATCCTAGTCTCTTGCTCTTCTTCTAGAGAATTATTTAGTGACTCCACCTCAATCATGTGCTCTCTTCCTAGTTTACATCTTTCATCAAGAAGCTCTTGTGTGAGAAAGTTGGCTCAAGAGGTTCACAAAATGCTTCTTGTGTTCCCCTTGCAAGTTAGTCATAAACACAACAAAAGCAACTAATTCCTCTTTGACCTCAAGAGATATTTCCTCATGAAGTTCATCATCAATCAAAGAAGAGGGGTGAGGAGATAATGATACCTTTGTTCCTCTTGCCATAAGGCAAGTGACGTACTTGTTGGAGATATTTTCATTTGGAGAGTCGAAGAGGGAGAAAGTGGGAGTAGAAGTAGTAGAAAAAGCAGCCATACCACTTGATGTTTATTCTTCATCATCTTCATTATCGGAGGAGAATTCTTCATGTGTTATCAAAACAATTTCACCCGACTTCTTGTTGCTAGGATACTTCTTGATGAAGGGTTTCTTGAATGGAGCCTTGGAGTTTTTCTTTAAGACAAGTTTACCCCCATGATCTTCTCTTTTCTCATAGGGACAACCAGATACGAAATGATAGTGGTCATCACAATTGAAGCAAGTTCTCAATTTTGAGCCATTGTCTCTTCTCCCATTTGGGTTGCTTCTTCGTTGCATCTCCATCTTGGCCTTGGCGGGGTCTTTCCAAAAGTTTCTTGCATGGAAGGCCATATACTCACCATGACCAACCTTGACATCATCGGGGTGGCTCATAGACAAGCCTGCATCACCCTCTTATTTATCCACATGTCGGAGATATGCCCTAGAGGCAATAATAAATTGTTATTATTATATCTTTGTGTTTATGATAAATGTTTACATTCATGCTATAATAGTATTGACCGGAAACATTAATACTTGTGTGATTTGTAAACTAAAATAGAGTCCCTGGTAAAGCCTCTTTATAATACTAGCTTGTTGGTTAATAGGATTTATAAACTAAATTCGAGTCCCTGGTAAAGCCTCTTTATAATACTAGCTTGTTGGTTAATAGATGATCATGGTTTCTCGATCATGAACATTGAGATGTTATTGACAACAAGATCATATCATTAGGAGAATGGTATGATGGGCATACTCCTATAGATAAGCGTAGCATAAAGATCAAGTCATTTCAATAGTTCATTTGCTATAAGCTTTCTAATACATGGTAACCTAATTCCTTCAACCATGAGATAATGCTAATCACCATCACCGGAAGGATGCTTTGATGACATCAAACACCGCACCATAACTGGGTGGCTATAAAGGTGGCATTGAGTGTTTGAAAAGTATGTGTTGAGGCACATGGATCAAGAGTGGAATTTGTCCATCCATATGACGGATAGATATACTCTGGGCCCTCTCGGTGGAATGTCATCCAATTAGCTTGCAAGCATGTGACTGGATCACAAGGGATCACATATCACGGGAACGAGAAAAGATTACTTATCGGTAACGAGGTTGAACTAGGTATGCAGAGATACCAATGATCAAATCTCGGATAAGTAAACTATCGTGAGACAAAGGGAAATTGGTTTCGTATGTAAGTGGTTCATTTGATCGCAAAGTAATCGTAGAAATATGTGGGAGCCATATGAATTTACAGATTCCTCTATTGGTTATTGATCGAAGAAGTGTCTCGGTCATGTCCGCATAATTCACGAACAGTAGGGAGACACACTTAAGGATTCGATGTTGTTTAGTAGATATGGAATGTAAGTAGGGAGACCGAATGTTGTTCGAGGTCTCGGATGGGATCCGGGATATCACAAGGAGATCCGGAATGGTCCGGAGAATAAGATTCATATAAGGAAAGTCTGATTCCGGAGTTCGGGAATGATTTCGATGTTTTCATCAGAGAGGTTCTAGAAGGGTCTAGAAGGTTCACCGGATCGGAAGGGGAATGGTTCATGAATGTGTCATGGTTAAGTGGAATGATTGGATCATGTCCTAGGTCACTTGGTTGGGCATTTGCAAGAGAGAAATAAAGCTCTAAATTGAAAGTCAAAAGGGAGGTTTGAAAATTCAAACTGGAACAATAGTTTCCTAGTGGAAAAAGGAAAGAGTCTTTCCTTCTCTCTAACTTGGGTTTCGGGAAGGATTCAAACTCCCCTCTCACAAGATGCCCTTCCTCTCATAAATAGAGGGGAGGGGCTGCCCCAAAGCACCACAACCAGCCCTCCCCACCTCCAAGCCACGCCGTCGCCGCCGCCCGTCGTCGTCGCCCTAGCCACCGCCGACACCACCTCCTCCTCTCCTGCCTTCTAAACTTAGATCGCCGGAAACCCTAGATCCACCATAACCTGTTTCGGCTTAGGCGAAGCCCTGTAGGATTTTCCCTCTACTTCCGACACCACGCCGTCGTGCTGCTAGAATCACGAGGGGAGAACTACAACCTCCGCTGCCTGCTGGAACAAGGGAGAGGAAGGTCTTCATCGAGTACCAAACGTGTGACCAACTGCGGAAGCGCTGCCGGAACGCAACGCTGGTAGGATCGTCAAGTGTATGACTACATCATCCACGAGAATCCGCTCTCGTTAACCGCTTTGGAATCTTCGAGGGTGAGTACTCGAATGGACTCGTTGCTACAATCTAGTAGATAGATCTTGGCTTGTTTGTGTGCATGCGGTAGAAATTTTTTGTTTTCCATGCTACGAACCCCTACAGTGGTATCAGAGCCGTGTCTATATGTAGATCAGTTGCACGAGTAGAACACAATGGTCATTATGGGCGGTGGTGCTTTTATTATCAATTACTTTTTGTGTACTTTGCATCTTGCGGTATGATGGGATGAAGCGGCCCGGGATAACCTTACATGACATCGTTCATGAGACTTGCTCCACGCTCAACATGCAACTTGTATTGCATAAGTGGCTTTGCAGGTGCCTGTCTCTCCCATCATAGTATAGATTCAATTTACAACAGGCACTTGATAGTTCAAGCATCAACGTTGTGGTTCTTGTTCGTAAGTTAGAACGACACTTATTGAAAGCCCCAAACCACGTAAAATATGCAAAGAAAATTAGAGGCGTCTAACTTTGTTTTGCAGGGGTGTGCTGTGATGTGATATGGCTATGATTGTGATTATATATGATGTATGCAATGTTACTAATTGTAAGTCGGCAACCGGCAAGAGCCATATGGTTGTCTTTTAATTTCGTTAAGACCTGCGTGTCTTTTATTCAAAGTAGTTGTAATAGTTGATGCTGGTGGACGACAACCATGGAGCGGCGCCATTGACCTTGACGCAATGCCGGTGATGATGGAGATCATGTTCGTGCTTGAAGATGGAGATCGGAAGCACAAGAAGAAATGCCATATCACATCACATATTATGAATTGCATGTGATGTTAATCCTTTTATGCATCTTGTATTGCTTAGTTCGCGATGGTAGCATTATAAGATGATCCCTCTCACAAAATTTCAAGTTATAAAGTGTTCATCCTTAGTAAGCACCATTGCTAAAGCTCGTTGTTTCGAAGCACCACGTGATGATCGGGTGTGTTAGATTCTGCGAGTGTATACAATGGGAGCAAGCCAGATTTTCTCATGCGGAAGCTAAGGTTTGATCTTGACGAGCCTAGCATGTATAGACATGGTATAGGAACACGGATCACCGAAAGGTAAAGCATGAGTCATATAGTAGATATGATGAACACGTTGATTGTTCTCCATTGAAGCTACGTCAACTCTCGTGATGATCGGTTTTGATGTGGTGGATTTGGTTCGTGTGATCACTAAAACAATGTGAGGGATATTGTTTTGAGTGGGAGTTCACCTAGATTAATTTAACTATTAATTGGAACTCAATTTGTCATAAACTTAGTCTAAAATATTGCAAATATGATGTAGATCAATGGTGGCCCTTACCATCAATTTTAATGCGTTCCTAGAGAAAGAGAAGTTGAAAAACAATGGAAGCAACTTCGCGGATTGGCTCCACAACTTGAGGATTGTCCTCAATGCTGGTAATTTGACCTATGTGCTGGATGCACCGCTGGATGACCCACCTGCAGCCGATGCTACCGATGAGGTGAAGAATGTTTTCCTCACTCGGAAGAATCAGTACTCCACAGTTCAGTGTGCTATCTTGTATGGTATGGAATCGGAGCTTCAGTAAAGGTTTGAGAACCATGACCCATATGATATTGTCCGTGAACTCAAAATGATATTTGAGGCTCATGTGGAAGTTGAGAGTTATGAGGCTTCTGAAAAGTTCTTTCACTACAAGATGGAAGAGGGCAGCTCCATTAGTGAGCACGTGCTTAAGATATCTAGGCACGCAAGCAAGCTTCAAAGCTTGGGTATAGTGATTCCTAATGCTTTGGGGATTCACCGTGTCCTCTAATCACTACCACCAAGTTACAAGAACTTTGTGATGAACTACAATATGCAAACCATGGACAAGTCGTTGCCCGAACTCTTCTCCATGTTAAAGTCTACGGAAGTGGAGATCAACAAAGAGAACCAAGTGTTTATGGTCAATAAGACCACCAAATTCAAGAAGCAAGGCAAGTCTAAGAAAAAGGGAAACTTCAAGAAGGGCGGTAAGAAAGTTACCGCGCCGGCGAAGAAGACCAAGGTTGGGCCTAAGCCTGATACTGAGTGCTTTTACTACAAGGGAGAGGGTCACTGGAAGCGGAATTGCCCTAAGTACTTGGCGGATTTGAAGAACGACAACATCAAGAAGAAAGGTATATCTGATATACATGTTATTGATGTGTATCTCACTAGTACTCGTAATAGTGCCTGGGTATTTGATACTGGTTCGATTGCTCATATTTGTAACTCGAAACAGGTGCTGCAGAATAGACGAAAACTAGCGAAGAACTAGGTGACGATGCGCGTTGGAAATGGATCAAAGGTTGATGTGATCGCGGTCAGCACGCTACCTCTTAATCTACCATCGGGATTAGTTTATACTTAAATAAATGTTATTTGGTGCCTGCGTTGAGCATGAACATTATATCTGGATCATGTTTATTGCGAGACAGTTACTTGTTTAAGTCTGAGAATAATGGTTGTTCGATTTATATGAGTAATATGTTTTATGCATATGCACCTTTGATAGATGGTCTATTCTTGTTGAATATCGATTGTAGTAATACACATATTAATAACATTGAAGCTAAACGTTTGAAATTGAGCGATAACTCGACATATATGTGGCACTGTCGTCTTGGTCACATTGGAATGAAGCATATGAAGAAACTCCATTCTGATGGAATTCTTGAATCACTTGATTTCGAATCATTTGAAAGATGTGATGCATTTCTGATGGGTAAAATGACTAAGACTCCATTTTCTGGTATGATGGAGCGAGCTATGGACTTATTGGAAATCATACATACGATGTGTGTGGTTCAATGAGTGTAGCATCGCGTGGTGGTTATCGTATGTTCTTACCTTCACGGATGACTTGAGTAGATATGGGTATATATATTATGAAACATAAGTCCGAAACTTTCGAGAAGTTTAAGGAATTTCAAAGTGAGGTAGAGATTCAAAGTAACAAGAAGATTAAATTTCTACGATCTGATCGTGGAGGTGAATATCTAAGTTACGAGTTTGGCGAGCATTTGAAGAAATGCGGAATACTTTCACAATTTACACCGCCGGGAACACCACAACGTAATGGTGTGTCCGAACGTCATAATCGAACTCTTTTAGATATGGTTCGTTCTATGATGTCACTTACAGATTTACCGCTATCGTTTTGGGGTTATGCATTAGAAACAACCGCATTCACTTTAAATAGGGCACCATCTAAATCCGTTGAAACGACACCATATGAATTGTGGTTTGGGAAGAAACCTAAATTGTCGTTCCTTAAAGTTTGGGGATGCGAAGCTTATGTAAAGAAGTTATAGCCCGACAAGCTTGAACCCAAAGCGGAAAAATGCGTCTTCATAGGATACCCAAAGGAAACTATTGGGTCTACCTTCTATCATAGATCCGAGGGCAAAATCTTCATTGCCAAGAATGGATCCTTTCTAGAGAAGGAGTTTCTCTTGAAAGAAGTGACTTGAAGGAAAGTAGAACTTGACGAGGTTGTTGAACCTTCTCTCGGACTTGAGAGTAGCACAGCACCGGAAGTGGTTCTTGTGGCACCTACACCAATAAGAGAGGAAGCTAATGATGTTGATCATGAAACTTTGGTTGAAGTTACTACGAAACCTCGCAGGTCAACGAGAACTCGTACCACTCCTGATTGGTATGATCCCGTTATGAGTGTCATGTTGGTGGATAACACCGATGACCCTGTGACATATGAGGAAGCAATGATGAGCCCAGATTCCAATAAATGGCAAGAAGCCATGAATCCGAGATTGGATCCATGTACGAAAACCAAGTATAGACTTTGGTGGACTTACCGGATGGCCGGAAGGCTATCGAGAACAAATGGATTTTCAAGAAGAAAACAGATGCCGATGGCAATGTTACTGTCTATAAAGCTCGACTTATCACAAAAGGGTTTTGACAAATTCAAGGAGTTGACTACGATGAGACTTTCTCACCGGTAGCGAAGCTAAAGTCTGTGAGGATTTTAGTAGCAATCGCTGCATATTATGATTATGAGATATGGCAGATGGATGTCAAAACGGCGTTCCTCAATGGAGACATTGATAAAGAGTTGTATATGGTACAACCCAAAGGTTTTTTCGATCCTAAAGATGCTAACAAGGTATGCAAACTTCAACGGTCCATTTATGGATTGAAGCAAGCATCCCGGAGTTGGAATCAATGTTTTGATAAGGTGATCAAAAGTTTTGGTTTTATACAAACTTATGGAGAAGCTTGTATTTACAAGAAAGTGAGTGGGAGCTCTGTAGCATTCTTAATACTATATGTAGATGGCATATTGTTGACTGGGAATGATGTAGACCTTCTTAATAGTGTCAAGGATTATTTGAATAATAGTTTTTCAATGAAAGATCTTGGCGAAGCAGCTTACATATTAGGCATAAACATTTATAGAGATAGATCGAGACGCCTAATATCATTGTCACAGATTACATATTTGGACAAAGTTCTAAAGAGGTTTGAAATGGAAGATAGCAAGAAAGGGTTCTTGCCCATGTTGCCCAATACGACCTTGAGTAAAACTCAAAGTCCTGCAATGGCAGAAGATAGAGAAAGAATGAGTAAAACTCCTTATGCCTCAGCCATAGGATCTCTTATGTATGCCATGCTATGTACTAGACCCGACATTTCATATGGTGTTAGTTTGACTAGCAGATATCAAAGTGATCCAAGAGTGGATCATTGGACAGCGGTCAAAAACATCCTTAAGTACTTGAGAAGAACTAAGGATATGGTTCTTTCTTATGGAGGTGATGAACAACTCGTTGTTAATAGTTACACCAATGCTAGTTGGAACACCGATCCAGATGATTCTAAATCTCAATCTGGATACGTAATTACTTTGAATGGTGCAGCAGTTAGCTGGAGGAGTGTAAATCAAAGCGTCATGGCAAGATCTTCAACTGAATCAGAATACATAGCTGCTTCGGAGGCTTCACAAGAGGCGATATGGATGAAGGAGTTCATTATAGAGCTCAGTGTGGTTCCAAGTGCACTGGACCCAATGTTTATCTATTGTGATAACATGGGCGCCATAGCCAATGCGCAAGAACCAATGTCACACAAGAAGCTGAAGCATATCAAGCTGCGTTTTCACGCTATTCGAGAGCATGTCCACGATGGTGACATAAAGATTTGCAAAGTACACACAGATCTGAATGTGGTGGATCCGTTGACTAAACCTCTCCCAAGGTCAAAACATGACTAGCACCAACCGCCATGGGTGTTCGGTATATTACCATATAATCTAGATTAGTTGACTCTAGTGCAAGTGGGAGACTGTTGGAGATATGCCCTAGAGGCAATAATAAATTGTTATTATTATATCTTTGTGTTTATGATAAATGTTTACATTCATGCTATAATATATTGACCGGAAACATTAATACTTGTGTGATTTGTAAACTAAATTAGAGTCCCTGGTAAAGCCTCTTTATAATACTAACTTGTTGGTTAATAGATGATCGTGGTTTCTCGATCATGAACATTGAGATGTTATTGACAACAAGATCATATCATTAGGAGAATGGTATGATGGACATACTCCTATATATAAGAGTAGCATAAAGATCAAGTCATTTCAATAGTTCATTTGCTATAAGCTTTCTAATACATGGTAACCTAATTCCTTCGACCATGAGATCATGCTAATCACCATCACCGGAAGGATGCTTTGATGACATCAAACACCACACCGTAACTGGGTGGCTATAAAGGTGGCATTGAGTGTTCGTAAAGTATGTGTTGAGGCACATGGATCAAGAGTGGAATTTGTCCATCCATATGACGGATAGATATACTCTGGGCCCTCTCGGTGGAATGTCAACCAATTAGCTTGCAAGCATGTGACTGGATCACAAGGGATCACATATCTCGGGAACGACAAAAGAGTACTTATCAGTAATGAGGTTAAACTAGGTATGCAGAGATACCAACGATCAAACCTCGGATAAGTAAACTATCATGAGATAAAGAGAAATTGGTTTTATATGTAAGTGGTTCATTCAATCACAAAGTAATCGTAGAAATATGTGGGAGCCATATGAATTTCCAGATTCCTCTATTGGTTATTGATCGGAGAAGTGTCTCGGTCATGTCCACATAATTCACGAACCGTAGGGAGACACACTTAAGGATTCGATGTTGTTTAGTATATATGGAATGTAAGTAGGGAGACAGAATGTTGTTCGCAGTCTCGGATGGGATCCGAGATATCACGAGGACATCCGGAATGGTCCGGAGAATAAGATTCATATAAGGAAAGTCTGATTCCGGAGTTCAGGAATGATTTCGATGTTTTCATCGGAGAGGTTCTAGAAGGGTTAGAAGGTTCACCGGACCGGAAGGGGAATGGTTCATGAATGTGTCATGGTTGAGTGGAATGATTGGATCATGTCCTAGGTCACTTGGTTGGGCATTTGCAAGAGAGAAATAAAGCTCTAAATTGAAAGTCAAAAGAGAGGTTTGAAAAGTCAAACTGGAACAATAGTTTCCTAGTGGAAAAAGGAAAGAGTCCTTCCTTCTCTCCAACTTGGGTTTGGGGAAGGATTCAAACCCCCCTATCCCAAGATGCCCTCCCTCTCATAAATAGAGGGGAGGGGCTGCCCCAAAGCACCATAACCAGCCCTCCCCACCTTCGAGCCATGCCGCCGCCGCCCTAGCGCCACCGCCGGCTTGTCGCCGTCGCCCTAGCCGCCGCCGACACCACCTCCTCCTCTTCAGCCTTCTAAACCTATATTGCCGGAAACCCTAGATCCACCATAACCTGCTCCGGCTTAGGCGAAGCCCTGCAGGATTTTCCCTCTACTTCCGATACCACGTCGCCGTGCTGCCGGAATCGCGAGGGGAGAACTACAACCTCCGCTGCCTGCTGGAACAAGGGAGAGGAAGGTCTTCATCGAGTACCGAATGTGTGACCGACTATGGAAGCGCTGTCGGAACGCAGCGCCAGAAGGATCATCTACGTGATCTTGAGATCAGCAAGTGTACGACTACATCATCCACGAGAATCCGCTCTCGTTAACCGCTTTGGAATCTTCGAGGGTGAGTACTCTAATTGACTCGTTGCTACAATCTAGTAGATAGATCTTGGCTTGTTTGTGTGCATGCATGCGGTAGAATTTTTTTGTTTTCCATGCTACGAACCCCTACACCGCATACTCCACAACTTTGTCCTTTAAGGCAAGATTGACGCCTCTGCTCATTCCAATAGCTCGAGCACGGGCATATTTGGCATTTTTTGCGGCAACCTTGAAAGCGGCCATTTCTTGCATAACTTCATTGGAGGCCATGAGATGGTAGTTATGTCTTCCGTGTAGACTCTTCAATTCAGTGGGCTCAAAGGGCATGAGTGCACTCACATATTTCCTTTTTATCCAAGCATCATCAACATGTGAGGCACCCACATTCCTAAAGGCGGTGGCAGTGGACTTGAGCCTTTGATACATGTCTTCATGATCTTCACCATCCTTCATATAGAAGCCTTCAGCTTCATTGCTTAGTGCATCATACCGTTTTCTTCTCATGCTCTCATTTCCAACATATAGCTTAGTGACAGCATCCCAAGCTTCCTTGGCGGTGTTGAGGTGTTCAATGTGAGCGTAATCTTTTGTACCCAAACCTTGTTGCATCATGTGCAAAGCGGTGGCATTTAGTTTGCTATTGATAACTTCTCTTCTTGTCAAGTTGGTTGGATCCACAATTCGGAGTCCTTCTTCAATGATTTTCCACAATTCAATGCAAGAGCTGCGCACATGAGATTTCATTAATGATTTCCATTGAGCAAATGAAGTTTCAGCTAGCTTACATGGGTCACCTCTATTGTTGATATGTGGGTGAGGGATAGGTGGGCCGGGAGGGTACCAATTGGAAACCTCATGGTGCTCTACCTTCCCATTATCCTTTTTGGTGGAGGGATTAGTGTTGTCATGGCTATCCCCCACCACCACAACCGCGGGTGATTGGGGGGCATTCACCTTAGGTGGTGGTGGAGCTTCCTCTCGAGGAGGAGGAGGTGGTGAAGCTAATTTATCTTTAACAAGTTGCTCAACTAGGTCGCGCAATTTTTTATTTCGTTGCCCAGGGTGGAGCTCAAGCTTGTTTCCAAAATCTTGAGATCCTCCATGGACACCGTGTTACTAGTCTCACCACCATCTTCTCCTACTTGGCTACCCATTTACTCTTAGGCGGTGAAGCCTTAATAAATATCCGAGACTCTGATACCAATTGTAAGGATAGGATGGGCACCTAGAGTGGGGGTGAATAGGTGCTACTTCAATTTTACTCTTTTTCAAATTAGGGTTTGGCACAAAAGGTAAATTCTCTAGATTGTGCAACTATGGTGAATTTACTGTTGGGGATATACTTTCCGGGTATACCCACAGGACTCGTTGACAAGGGTGGCCCACCAATGGGTTAGAGCTTTGCTTCACGTGCGGCCCAGTCAGAGAAAGAGGAGGAGCCAGTTCTGGCTACGACAAGGCCCAAAAGAGTTACCGACATAGGCCTGTAGTATTACTTGTAGTCGAAGCTGTACATAGTTACCGACTTTGTAACGTAGCCGGATAGGTCTCTCCCTGTAACCCTAGGCCCCGGTGACTATATAAACCGGCCCTATGGGAGCCTTTAGGGAAATAACACAACAACCACAACAATCAACTCGCACAGGCGAACCTCTCTTGTAATCCACTGTAACATCCGGCTTACACTGATATATTACTGGGTTGCTAGTAGGAGTAGGATCCGATCACCACACTCGGATCTGAACCGGGGTAAACTTGTGCTCATCGCTCCTGGAACATCCGACGTCTCACACCCCATCCTTCCAACGCCACTAGGACCCCCTATGGCGTACTTGTCGATAATCCGACGACAGTTGGCGCCCACCGTGGGGCAGGTGACCTTTGGAGCATCGTTCCAGGCGGAATCTGCGCATGCAGGAATCGGCAAAAAAATCGCCATGGGTCGCGTGGTCTACGCCAGTGATGTCCCTCTCATCCTTCTCGAAGAGACTTGGATTCTGGCTTCGAAACCCGTGACGACCTACACGATCATGTCAATTGGCGAGATCGATATTTATCTCAGTTTCGTTGATCCCACCCAACCCACCCTTGAGGTGATGACCATGGCAGAAGGAAAATCCGGATCTACTTTGTCCGTAGAGGCGGAAGAGTTCAGGGTCCCGGACAAAAACAAACCCACCCAGCCCACTCCTATAGTGGAAGAAGAACCAGATCCGATCTCTCTAGCGAGATCGGATACACAAACGAGGAATACATCCGCTATAGATCCAGCTTTGCTGACGTCAAAGCGGAAACCAAGTTATACAAGTACCTCAAGAACATGAACAAGAATAAGCATTGTTTCGTGTACCACATAAGCACTGGATCCGACTTTGTCGATGCCGGAGCTGGTAGCAACTCGGTCCTAGACGCAATCGAAGAAAACGCTGACTTACCTGGCTGCCCAGCGGAGTCAATCACGTCGCAGGAACTTCGAGACTTCAACAAAGAGATAGAGGAGTACGAGCAAGAGCACGTCTCTAGAAAAACGTAAGGTGATCCGGAAACTCCTCCTAGTCCATATGATAGCATGGATGAAATCTACACCTCGCAGGATGACATGGACACCGGAGATTCCTCCGAGGTCCACAAACCAACCATGATGGAAAGTACCGACAGAAGTTTATCCCCCGATACCGGACCAAAAGCCGTCTTTTCCACTGGTACGCACGTTAAGGCTACTAGGCCGTCAAAGAAGAAGAACAAGAATCCGACACCGGCAGAGCCGAATGTCGAGGAAACCAACGAAGAAAAAGTTGATGAAGAGATCGAGATGGAGAATCAGGACAGAGATCCGATTAATCCCACCCTGATTGATCCTCCTGTGGATGGACACGTTGTCACCAAGGGTGCACGTGAAATTTACGGAGATGCTCTCACGATTCCAACCCCAACAGCTTCGGATCTTACGCCGGAGGCACTGGATAAAAGGGCTGAGGACCTGGAAAAGCACCACTTGTTTCTACTTGAAGAGGTCGCGTGCCTCGTCGAGATGAGACGGCAAATAGACAGTGATCCTGCCAGATACCAGTCAGATTTCAAGCGACATCCAAACAAAACAAGGGGAGGTCCGTTTCTTGCTAACAAGAATCCGGATATCCACAAAGATCTATTCGACGGAAAAGATGGAGAGAAGATCTGAGTCTATAGCACACCGGTGGAAAACGCTGCTGTAGCTCGTGCCATCCTCGCCAACAATCTATCTCCGTAGCAGGTCCAGCAGTGTGTCGTGTTGCTAGACAAAGGATTAAAGCAGCAAAAAAGGCCGCGTCATTTAGTGGCAAGATGGCCTCAAAGTCCGAGTTTTGCCACACTGGCGCTGACCAAAGCGCTGACATAAGACTTCGCAGGGATATGACTCAACGCTATCATCCCCATGGAGAAGAAGAAGATAATTCAAGAACCGGCTCAAACAGCCATTCCCGCCGGCCGGCACATGACTGGGCAAGAGTTACTCCGGTTGCGGCCGAAGATGCCATCAGGGCAATGGTTCCTCATTAGGACCATCGTCGGCAAAACAACCGCTATAGAGAACACCTGGAAACACGCCGCCAGCGAGAGGAGCAAGATCGGCTAAGGATGCCACCACCGAGCCGTCCGGCTGGCAACGTCGGACGAAGAAATGACCCGGATTGTCCTGAATCAAGTAGGGACGATGCCCGAAGGAACAGGCATCGGAGTCAACATAATGAGGCTCCACCGCCACCACCAAAAAACCCAGCCGGAAATAATCCACCAGGGCCACCATCGCCACCCATCAGCGACCATGAAGGATCACGTCATAGCCATGGGAGCCGCAGGGGCGGAGGTGACAATGGTGAGAGGAGAAGCAGAAATCCGACTCCACCGCACAGAAGCCGCGAGCCTCCAAGGCGCATATCTCTCTCGCCAAACGACGCTTGCCATCGCATCGAATCGAACATAGAAGCGCGGCAGTACGAGGAAGAAGATGTGTATGTGGGACCCAAATGCTTTGGTCCACGTATACGCCAGACCAAATTTCCGGTTGATTTTGGCATTGCGAAACACATTCAGCCCTACGACGGTGTATCTCGGCCAGATACTTGGCTCCAGGATTTTTTGCAGGCTTGCTGCATCGCCAAAGGAGGAATTAGCCTGGTTGCAGTCCGATATCTCCCACTGATGCTGAGGAAGACGGCTCGATCATGGCTTAATGAACTGCTAGAGAATTCAATTCATAACTGGTATGATATGCAAAGTGTGTTCTTTTCAAACTTCGAGGGAACATACAGGAGGCCCTGCATAGTCGAAGACTTGCAGCGTTGCACCCAAAGACCCGGAGAATTCTGCCGAGATTACCTCGAACGCTGTATCGATACGAAGAACTCCTGCGAAGGAGTAAACGAGCAAACTGCGATATAAGCTTTTATTGTAGGAATTCCAGTCAGACTTTTACGTCACAGGCTGAAGCGTGACCACGTCACAGAATTGGGAGAAATGATAGAGATGACAAGCAAATATGCTGACGCCGATGATGATTCAGAAGGGCTGCTAAATATTCTGGCCAATCCCAATGTGGCCAAATAGCCAAAGCAAACTCAGAAGCGCAAGAACACCTCGGAGGAAAAGCTGGCTCCGGACAACGCAGTCGTCAACGCAATGTTCGGATCTGGAGGACGAGGAGGACGCGGAGGCGACCGGGGTAGAGGCCGAGGAACTTCCCGAATCCAGGGCAGAGGAGATCAGCAACCCGAAAGAACCTATACCTGGGCCGACATTGCCAATAATCCCTTTGTCCACCACTTGGATAGTAATGGAGGAACTACCCACACAAATGCGTAGTGTCATTTCAATGAAGACATCAAGAAAGACGAATCCGCTGGCTACAGAGCCAAGCGACGAAAAGGAAAGAAAAATTCCGAGAAAGGAAAGGAGCCCAAGGAAGATTCCGACATGGAAGAGGCCAAAGCCGCCACAGAACCCAAGCCGGATGGAAAGAAGACCTTTCCGACTAAGAAAGACGCATACGTCTGCTTCCTTGGATCCCAACCAGCTAAGGACAAAAAGGCGATTCTTCATGAGCTCAACGCCACGGTTCCGGCTGTCCCACAGTTCCTTGATAGGTCAGAGGTAACCATCACCTTTGATCGTTCAGATCACCCGAAGAAAACACAGCGTCGGGGAAAGTACCCTCTAGTTGTCAATCCTCTTATTTATGGCTATGAGTTCTCAAAGACACTCATGGACGGTGGGAGCATCATCAACATCCTCTACATTGAGACACTCCACCGCATGAAGCTACACGAGAGCCTGTTGAGTTACAATAGTGTAACTTTCCATGGCATTGTACCAGGGAGACAGGCGGATTCTTTGGGTGAGATTACTCTAGACGTGACATTCGGAACCCGAGACAATTATCGGACCGAGCCACTCTCTTTCGAAGTGGTATCATTCAAAAGTGCTTACCACGCCATCTTCGGGTGTCCGGCTTACTGGGCGTTCATGGCCCGTCCATGTTACATCTACAACATGATTAAACTTCCAGGTCCAAAGGGCGTAATCACCGTACAAGGAAATCCGAGGAAGGCGCGAGAGTGCGACGAAGGATCTGCTGCCTTCGCCGAAGCCGTGCTACACGCCCAGGAGTACCAGGAGATCAAGAAGACCATCAATCCGTCTGAGATGCCCGCTACAAAGAACAAGGTGCTGAAGCCAATTTTGCAGTTCAAGGCGTTAGAAGAGACGAAGAAGACGTCGCTGAAGGAATATGATCCCTCCAAGACGACGAACATAGGGGTAGGCTTAGGCCACGCATAGAAAGCACGCTCGTCGAGTTCCTCAAAGCTAATAGTGATATCTTTGCCTGACAGCCATCTGACATGAGCGAAGTACCTAGGGAACTCGCCAAGCACTCTCTTAATGTGTACCCAGATGCTAAACCCGTCAAACAGTCCTTACGACGGTTTGGTGATGAAAAGCGCAAAGCAATAGCCAAGGAATTAGCCCGCCTAGAGTTAGCGGATTTCATAACAGAGATCATCCATACAGATTGGGTGGCAAATCATGTACTCGTCCCTAAAAAGGACACCATTGATTTAAGGATGTGTGTTGATTATACCGCTTTGAACAAGGCATGCCCAAAAGATCCGTTTCCTTTACCAAAAATCGATCAAGTTATCGACTCAACGGTAGGGTCGGAATTACTCTGTTTTCTCAACGCATATTCCGGATATCACCAAATACCAATGAAAAAGTCAGATCAAATTAAGACGTCTTTCGGAACCTTCTGCTATAAAACTATGCCTTTTGGCTTAAAGAACGCAGGAGCAACATATCAACATACCATGCAACATTGTCTCAACGACTGACATGGTTATACCCTACGGGTACATGATCTCAGCATACCTGGTCCAGCCCAAGGAAGGCCTACGGCAGATATACGCCGGCCCATGAAGACTTTCGGGTGGACAAGGCCCATGACGCCTTCGGATCCTTGGAGAGCAAGACTAGAGTAGATAGGAAATTCAAAAGGGTAAAACCCTAGAACTTGTAACCGACTAGGTCTATGCCCGGGACCTGCCTAAAGCCTATATAAAGGCCAGGAGGGCACGACCTAGATCTCTCTCTCATACTTTCGCATACACACCTCCATGCCAGATTGCATCTGCGCACCCCTGTAACCTTCGGTTCCGCCATAATCAAGAGCAAACAAGCAGGAGTAGGGTTTTCCCTCCGGGGGCCTAAACCTGGGTAAACCTTGTGTCCCCGTGTTGCTTGTTTGCTAACCGTTCCACGATCTCCAGCATCCCCATCTTCTCCAAAACCCAAGTCCATAACAATGGGCATTGATGAGATCAAACCTCATCAACGACCAAATCGGATGCAACGTCCATGTATACGTAGACAACATAGCAGTTATGTCCAAAAGGAAGGAAACTTTAATTTCCGACTTGGATGAAACGTTTGCTAGTCTACAAAAATTCAATATGATGCTAAATCCGAAGAAGTGCTTCTTTGGAATTCCAGCCGGAAAATTATTAGGTTTCATCGTCTCCGAGCGAGGCATAAAGGTGAACCGAGACAAAATCAAGGCTATCTTAAACATTACCAGGCCGACTCGCCTGAAGGACGTACATCGCCTCACTGGTTGCATTGCAGTAGTGAGTCGGTTCGTCAGCCGGCTCAGTGAAAGAGCCGCAACTTTGTACAAACTCTTGAAGAAAACCGACAAATTTGTCTGGACCCCAGAAGCCGAAACTGCCCTGCAAAGTTTGAAATATGTGCTTTTAAACCCACCAGTTTTCGCAGCGCCAGAACCTTAGGAACCTATGTTACTCTACATTACAGCGACTAACAAGGTAATAAGCATGGTAACAATAGTTGAGCGTGAGGAAGAAGGCCACGAGCATAAGGTGCAGCAGCCAACTTATTATCTAAGTGAGGTCCTAACAAAATCAAAGCAACGATATCCACATCATCAAAAGCTAGCCTATGGAGTGTTCTCTGCATCTAGAAAGCTACGCCCATTATTTTCAAGAACACAAGATCACAGTAGTGAGCATAGATCCTCTGAGAGATATAATCAACAACCGCGATGCCACAAGACGTGTCGCAAAGTGGGGAATAGAGCTTGCAGCTTTCGACATTGAGTACAAACCACGTACAGCGATCAAGTCCCAAATTCTAGCCGAGTTTGTTGTCGATTGGACAAAAACGACAGAAAACACAGGCCCTCCACACTCGGAATTTTGGACCCTTCATTTCGACGGATCAAAAGCACGAGGAGGCTCGGGGGCAGGCGTGGTGCTCAAGTCACCCCAAGGAGACAAGTTGTTCTATGTGTTGCAAATACACTTCACGACAACCAATAATATTGCCAAATACGAATAACTGCTACATGGAATAAGCATGGCCAAAAACATTGGCATATCAAGACTAATGTGTTATGGAGCCTCAGATTTAGTTGCACAGCAAGTATCCGATATCTGCAACACAAATAAGCACATGACAGCATACGAAGCTGTTGTGGATGAACTATCCAAATCGTTCGAGGGTTTTGAGGTTCAACACATCCCTCGAGCAGAAAATGAGGAAGCAGATGCACTATCAAGAATAGGTTTTGCGCGGAAACAAGTACCGGATGGAGATTTTCAAGAGCATCTAAGGGTCCCCTCCATAGTCGGAGTTGATGAGGACTATCCGACGAAATCTGAATCATCTTTAATAGCAGTTCTGGTTGTAATCCCCAGCTGGACAAAACCCTATCTGGATTTCCTGATAGACGGAAAACTACCCGAAGAGGAAGTTTTGAGCCGGCAGATTGCCCGACGAGCAAAAGCCTACACTATAATAAATGGTGAGCTCTATAAGCGGAGTGTTTCTGGCGTGTTTCAGAGATGTATTTCTTCCAAAGGAGTGGAAATCTTAAGAGAAATACACGAAGGCGAGTGTGGTCACCACGATGCAGCCAGATCCTTAGTGGGAAAAGCTTTTCGACACGGATTCTTTTGGCTTACAGCTAAGACGGATGTCGACAAACTGGTCAAAACGGGCAAGGGATGCCAAAAGTACGCTCATCAGGCACATGTTCTGGTAGAACAGCTGCGAACAATTCCTATTACATGGTTGTTCACGGTCTGGGGGCTTGATATGGTAGGGCCGTTTCGCACGGCAAAATGTGGATTTACCCACCTACTAGTGATGGTGGATAAATTTACAAAATGGATTGATACCAAACCCGTAACAAATTGCGATGGAGCCACAACCATAAGGTTCATTGAGGACATAATCATCAGATTCAGATATCTGCACAGTATAATTACTGACAACTAGAGCAACATTTCCATGAGTGAACTAGCTGAATTATGTGAAGAACAAGGGATACGACTTGATATTGCATCAGTCGCACATCCACAAGCCAATGGACAAGTCGAAATAACTAATGGCCTTATTCTACATGAATCCAACCTCGCCTCGAGGCACCACTTCGTCGGGCCGTGGGGGCTTGGACGGAAGAATTACCGTCTGTGATATGGAGCTTACGTACAACTCCTAACAGATCAACCGGCTATACTCCTTTCTTCTTGGTCTACGGTGCAGAAGCAGTTCTTCCAAGTGATATGATTCATCAGGCTCCATGAGTCAAAGCGTATATCGAAGAAGATGCAGAAGTTTCTCAGCAAGATGATCTGTGGCGCACCGCCAAAACCACTACTAGAAAATCGCGTTGTTTTTGTGCATTGCATCATCATGACCTCTTGCTCATGTCATCATGCCACCTTGCATTTGAGCATCGTCATGTCATCTGACATTTGTTTACATAAAACTATTTTCGAGAAGCCTGGTTTTGTTTTCTAAACGCCCCGTCCTTCATTCAAAGTAAAACCCGGGTCTCCAGAATATTTTGTTTCGTCTACCAACGGTTTGCAAAAGCCCCGTTTTAAATAAATAAAAAATTTAAATTGTTTTTAGGAGGCAGCCCGCCAGGCCCGAAAGCCCAGCTGGCCACCTCCAGATAAAATCCTAGCTACCCCAAATCTTTTCCTACCTAATCCTAATCTACCCATCCCCAGCCACCTCACCCCAGCCTATCCCAGGCCGCCACATCATCCTAGCCCCAACCTCCACCCTCTTACCAGCCGCCACCTCACCACAAATCCCCCCTCCTGCGTACCCGCCAGCCCCCACCTACCCCTGCTAGAACCGCCCCGACCGCCCGCCTCGGGATCCTAGCCCCCGCCTGGCCCACCCCGCAGCCGACACCACCGCCCGCACTCCCATCCCCACCTGCCGCCCAACCGCGTGGCCCCGCGCGCCCCCTCCTTCTCGGATCCGCCACCACTCCGGCAGCGCCCGCCGGCCGCCGCCGGGCCACCTTCCCTTCCATCTCCGACGCCTCCACCTCCGCCCTCTCCTTCCTCCTCTGGCCTCCCCGCGAGCGCGCGCCCCGCTTCCCCGGGCTCTCTGCCGTCGGCGAGCCGCCTCCCCTGTCCTCAGGTTACCGATCCTCGCCGCCGGCCACCTCTGCAGCGTGCCGCCCGGCCTCAGCCGCCTCCCGCGAGCCTCCCCGCGGAGCCGCCTAACCCTCCCCGCACGCGAACAGCCGCCGCCAGGAGCTCCTCTGTGCTGAGCGCCCCGAGCCGTCCTCGTACCCGCCTCCGGCCGTGCCCCCTCGCCAGCTCTTCCCCGGCTCCCTCCTTTGCGACGGACGCAGACGTCGCCTCGACCCCGTGCCTGTCCGTCCTCCGCCTCGCCATGGGTCCCTCCTCCGTCTCCCCTCGCCGAGACCAGCCCGCCCGTCCCCAACGTCACCGACCTCGCCGGCCTCCTCCTCCAGTAGGCAGGAGCTCGTCCAAGCGGGTGTCGCCGTCGTCACTCGCGAACGTCCTCCGGCCCGGCCTCGTTGTGTGCCTCCTCTGCCATTCGCCGACGTCGCCCCTCTCCATCCTCGAGCCGGTGCCGCTCGGCTCCCCCGCCCTGAACCCTCTGCCTGCAAGCGCACGCGCGCCCTGCCGCTTCAAGACGAGCATGTGAGGGCTCCTCTGCTATCCCTTGCTGTCACCGTTTTTTTTGCTTGTGTTGCTGAATAGGATCCTCCTGTTTTGCCTCAGGGTATCGCGCGCATTTCGTACAGTGGCAGTGGTGTCCTGGCCCCAATCCGAGGAGATGTAGTTGTCAGATACCAAGGCGAGCATTGTACCGTGGAACACCATGACCTTCCGAAGATAATTGATGCAAGTTTGATGCGACAAGGCTTCATGGTTGAGAAGCAACCTGAGACCGACACCGGCGATCGAAGTGGGAACCCAAGTGCTCTATCATAGAAACCGGGGGCGATGACGCCATATCGACAAGATCTTTGACACGGACCATCAAGACCTCGCTCCTGGAGTCCGAAGACCGAACCCCCCGAAACCCCCTCCGAGCCTCCAAGATCTCCGGATCAATGTGTGACCCCTATCCGAGACCCCTCATATTTTTATAATATATGATATTCATATTGTTGCATATTAATTTGTACATGCTTGCATACATATTATGGGTGTTTCGGGGTGTTTTGACGATTCACCTAAATTAAATATGGGATCCATATGCGGGCAAATCTAGTCTTATATTGGTCCCATTTAAATTTATGTAGCGAACCGGTGCTATCTTTTGCCATGTTAAGACAACATTTAAATTGTGGGGTATCTAAACAACTTGAACCACTTAAATATTTGCCGGGACCCCGGTTCCGTTAATATGGCCTAAATGCATCGCACCTTTGCCATGTCATACATCATACATGCATCATGCCCGATTTTCTACCGTAGTATTAAATAGTCCATCCGGTGTTTCTTCTAGTGCTTTGCTTCTTCGCGGATTAGGCCGATGAGTTGATGCGAGTGTCGACCCGATCTTCGGATGAACCTTCGGCAATGTTTTCAGGCGAGCACCTCCCCCTTTCTACCTATCTTACTTTTATAGTATTTATTCCCCCCCTATTGATCTATTGCTATCTGTGTTGCGATGCTCTAGTTTTCGTACTCGTGATATCCCTTGCAGCCTTATATTGCCTTGGACACATCCTATTACCTGTTGATTGGTAGATAGTTGGACTTGCGCGTCGTAGTCGCTTGCTCAAGTGCTGTTGCGTGTTGTCAAGTACCACAGTTGTTGGAGTATTGCCGCATGTTTAATGTTGGAGATGATCATGGCTTTAATTATTGTTTAATAACTAAAATTGAAGTAGGTAAATGCAGAGGCACCGGTGGGTAATAGACAATATTTGGATTTTAACTGCTCACTGGTGTCCCGTAGGACCCCGAGTTCTTGACACCTGTTCCGAGATCGAGCGCGCTAACCACAGGCGAGGTGTGTGGGCACCCCCATCGGCTTACTACCTGATTTCAAAGTATTGTACCGGGGGCCACAAAGTAGTTTGGGGCTTTATTACTATCCTGTACTTATGCCATGCTTTACTGCTTTATTTAAGATTGTGCGTGGAGCACCTGTACTGTTTAGGATTGCGGAGTGTTTTCGCGGTATCGACAAGCCCAGTCACACTTTCGGGTTCCCAGTCGTTTACAGCCATTGACGCAAGCCCTGGGTCCGTTCCGGAGCCGGCCAACTTCGTTGCGGGTAGCTTAGTGGGGTGGCCCCCATGTACTTGCTTTGGGTCTGGGAAACGTCATGACTTAGGCCCCGCCGACATACCGATGGGTGTATGTTAACTGATCTGGCAAAAAGGGTCGAAGTGCGTGTGGATACTTTGGTGCACCCCTGCAGGGTTAAATCTTTTCGAAAAGCCGTGTCCGCGGTTATGGACGACTTGGAGCACAGTTCTCGATCATAGACAACTATAACTAAAGTTTACTGTTATAAATTGACTTGTATCCGATATGACTAGTAATCAGCTCCACTACAACGGAATGGCTAAATAAAAGTACCAACAACTGCTGGGTTTGGGATATCTCATGCTAATTGTATCTGACTAGTAAGTGTTGCAACTACCACGGAATGGTTAACTAAAAGTGCCCACTGCTTATTATATCAGGATGACTATCTATACCTGACTAGTAATTGCTGCAACGATAACTGAATAAATAAAACTGCCAACGGTGTGAGTTCCTCGGTTGACTTCCTCGTCTGGTCTTGAGGGGGAAATACCAGGATGGGTATGTTTGGTGTTAGTATCAGGTTGGACCCGATTAGGTCTTTTCTTATCCATCTCTTATAGCCGTCAGTATTATCGAGTCTCTATAGGTTGTTTAGTGCATGATATGCTGCCGCTTCAGTCCACGATACCTATGTAGGCGAGGACCGCCGAATTCTAGTCTCGCCGTGTACTGGCCTCAGTACTGACCGCTCACTTTTTCCTTTGCCCTTTGTCGGCACCCCTTTTGTTAAGCAGGTTTTGAGATCGACGTCGTTAGCAGGGTTACCCTTCCGGCTTGGCCTGGGCAGGGTTATGGACGCCATTGGTTATTCTTCAGGGCTCTTAGCTCAATTTGCATCTTGTCCGTACTCGGACGCTGTATTGTTTTCAAGGTGATTTGGATCTTTGTACTGTAAATCTGTATTCTTGACTCTTTGAGTCGCTGTTGTATATATATGTTTTGTGGGATCCATCGAGGACTATTGTGTAATGATATTACTTCGTTTTCCACCCGCACGCAAGTGCCTGGTGGGCACCTTTGAATCGTTTCTATGCGGGTTTGGCGGGAAGCGCTGAAACTTGCATAGGGCCGATTCTGAGGGTGTTACAGAGTGGTATCAGAGCTCAGCAGTTGCGATACCCCACAAGTCCAGCCTGTAGGATAACCTAGCTAACGGCCAAAGTAGAGTGTCAAAACTATATTTGCAAAATCGGTTGGATAGTTCTGATTAGGTCTGATTTTACTCCTTACCCCTCTGCTGCTCTCCTCTCACCTCTGCGTGTTTTGAATCCGCTCTCTTCTCTCTCTTCGAGTCCAGGATTTCTCGTGGTTGGGTTCCATCGTACCTTTAGGGTTTCGCTTCCTCCTTTGGTAACGGTGTTGCTACATCTGGTCTTCATGCTATCCGAGGAATCCTTCGTCTGGTGGACTTCTCTTTGTTCCTTCTCGTGCCTTCCGGTGTTTTCCGACGCGACGACATCATCTACGCCAGATCCGATGCAGAGTCTGCATCACTCCTTTGTTTCTGAACCTCGATTGTCGAGATCTTCAGTCTGATTCCGAGAATGGTTGCACGCTTTTCTACTGATTGTGCAGAGTAATAGTTTGGGTGCGTGATGGATTGGCCCCCATGCCGACTACTCACTCTATTCGCTTGTGTACATTGAAGTGGATGAGAATGCATCGGTTCTCTCTTTCTATCGAAGTTAGAGGTGGATTGATTGGTTGATACCTCTACCTTCGCCTTTGTTTCCCGGAGTGTTCTCTCGACGATCACGGACAACGACCTCTTGTTAGTGGTGTCGCGAGGATCTACACGATGCGAGAAGATTCAGATCGCCGCCCTTCTTCCCGGTACCATGAGGCGGATCTCGAGGGCGAGATCCATTGTTAGTGGTGTCGAATTGTGGCGCCCCGCCAAAACCACTACTAGAAAATCGCGTTGTTTTTGTGCATTGCATCATCATGACCTCATGCTCATGTCATCATGCCACCTTGCATTTGAGCATCGTCATGTCATCTGACATTTGTTTACATAAAACTATTTTCGAGAAGCCTGGTTTTGTTTTCTAAACGCCCCGTCCTTCATTCAAAGTAAAACCCGGGTCTCCGGAATATTTTGTTTCGTCTACCAACGGTTTGCAAAAGCCCCGTTTTAAATAAATAAAAAATTTAAATTGTTTTTAGGAGGCAGCCCGCCAGGCCCGAAAGCCCAGCTGGCCACCTCCAGATAAAATCCTAGCTACCCCAAATCTTTTCCTACCTAATCCTAATCTACCCATCCCCAGCCACCTCACCCCAGCCTATCCCAGGCCGCCACATCATCCTGGCCCCAACCTCCACCCTCTTACCAGCCGCCACCTCACCACAAATCCCCCCTCCTGCGTACCCGCTAGCCCCACCTACCCCTGCTAGAACCGCCCCGCCCGCCCGCCTCGGGATCCTAGCCCCCGCCTGGCCCACCCCGCAGCCGACACCACCGCCCGCACTCCCATCCCCACCTGCCGCCCAACCGCGTGGCCCCGCGCGCCCCCTCCTTCTCGGATCCGCCACCACTCCGGCAGCGCCCGCCGGCCGCCGCCGGGCCACCTTCCCTTCCATCTCCGACGCCTCCACCTCCGCCCTCTCCTTCCTCCTCTGGCCTCCCTGCGAGCGCGCGCCCCGCTTCCCCGGGCTCTCTGCCGTCGGCGAGCCGCCTCCCCTGTCCTCAGGTTACCGATCCTCGCCGCCGGCCACCTCTGCAGCGTGCCGCCCGGCCTCAGCCGCCTCCCGCGAGCCTCCCCACGGAGCCGCCTAACCCTCCCCGCACGCGAACAGCCGCCGCCAGGAGCTCCTCTGTGCTGAGCGCCCCGAGCCGTCCTCGTACCCGCCTCCGGCCGTGCCCCCTCGCCAGCTCTTCCCCGGCTCCCTCCTTTGCGACGGACGCAGACGTCGCCTCGACCCCGTGCCTGTCCGTCCTCCGCCTCGCCATGGGTCCCTCCTCCGTCTCCCCTCGCCGAGACCAGCCCGCCCGTCCCCAACGTCACCGACCTCGCCGGCCTCCTCCTCCAGTAGGCAGGAGCTCGTCCAAGCGGGTGTCGCCGTCGTCACTCGCGAACGTCCTCCGGCCCGGCCTCGTTGTGTGCCTCCTCTGCCATTCGCCGACGTCGCCCCTCTCCATCCTCGAGCCGGTGCCGCTCGGCTCCCCCGCCCTGAACCCTCTGCCTGCAAGCGCACGCGCGCCCTGCCGCTTCAAGACGAGCATGTGAGGGCTCCTCTGCTATCCCTTGCTGTCACCGTTTTTTTGCTTGTGTTGCTGAATAGGATCCTCCTGTTTTGCCTCAGGGTATCGCGCGCATTTCGTACAGTGGCAGTGGTGTCCTGGCCCCAATCCGAGGAGATGTAGTTGTCAGATACCAAGGCGAGCATTGTACCGTGGAACACCATGACCTTCCGAAGATAATTGATGCAAGTTTGATGCGACAAGGCTTCATGGTTGAGAAGCAACCTGAGACCGAAACCGGCGATCGAAGTGGGAACCCAAGTGCTCTATCATAGAAACCGGGGGCGATGACGCCATATCGACAAGATCTTTGACACGGACCATCAAGACCTCGCTCCTGGAGTCCGAAGACCGAACCCCCCGAAACCCCCTCCGAGCCTCCAAGATCTCCGGATCAATGTGTGACCCCTATCCGAGACCCCTCATATTTTTATAATATATGATATTCATATTGTTGCATATTAATTTGTACATGCTTGCATACATATTATGGGTGTTTCGGGGTGTTTTGACGATTCACCTAAATTAAATATGGGATCCATATGCGGGCAAATCTAGTCTTATATTGGTCCCATTTAAATTTATGTAGCGAACCGGTGCTATCTTTTGCCATGTTAAGACAACATTTAAATTGTGGGGTATCTAAACAACTTGAACCACTTAAATATTTGCCGGGACCCCGGTTCCGTTAATATGGCCTAAATGCATCGCACCTTTGCCATGTCATACATCATACATGCATCATGCCCGATTTTCTACCGTAGTATTAAATAGTCCATCCGGTGTTTCTTCTAGTGCTTTGCTTCTTCGCGGATTAGGCCGATGAGTTGATGCGAGTGTCGACCCGATCTTCGGATGAACCTTCGGCAATGTTTTCAGGCGAGCACCTCCCCCTTTCTACCTATCTTACTTTTATAGTATTTATTCCCCCCCTATTGATCTATTGCTATCTGTGTTGCGATGCTCTAGTTTTCGTACTCGTGATATCCCTTGCAGCCTTATATTGCCTTGGACACATCCTATTACCTGTTGATTGGTAGATAGTTGGACTTGTGCGTCGTAGTCGCTTGCTCAAGTGCTGTTGCGTGTTGTCAAGTACCACAGTTGTTGGAGTATTGCCGCATGTTTAATGTTGGAGATGATCATGGCTTTAATTATTGTTTAATAACTAAAATTGAAGTAGGTAAATGCAGAGGCACCGGTGGGTAATAGACAATATTTGGATTTTAACTGCTCACTGGTGTCCCGTAGGACCCCGAGTTCTTGACACCTGTTCCGAGATCGAGCGCGCTAACCACAGGCGAGGTGTGTGGGCACCCCCATCGGCTTACTACCTGATTTCAAAGTATTGTACCGGGGGCCACAAAGTAGTTTGGGGCTTTATTACTATCCTGTACTTATGCCATGCTTTACTGCTTTATTTAAGATTGTGCGTGGAGCACCTGTACTGTTTAGGATTGCGGAGTGTTTTCGCGGTATCGACAAGCCCAGTCACACTTTCGGGTTCCCAGTCGTTTACAGCCATTGACGCAAGCCCTGGGTCCGTTCCGGAGCCGGCCAACTTCGTTGCGGGTAGCTTAGTGGGGTGGCCCCCATGTACTTGCTATCCCTTGTTGTCACCGTTTTTTTGCTTGTGTTGCTGAATAGGATCCTCCTGTTTTGCCTCAGGGTATCGCGCGCATTTCGTGGCAGCACAGACACAGATGAAATAGACCGTCCATGGAATATTTCATAGCTATGTCCCTTCTATCCTTAGTTATATTTCCTTGTAATCATATGTACATGTTCAAAGTGAAATAAAGTATTCGTTTCCTCATATTGTTATCCTTGAGACATTTTTGTCATCTTATTTCCTAAAGAGCATGTAATTTTTTCGAAAATCCCAGAACGCTTGAAAGTACTTTATGCTCATGTTCGTTGTGGTTACGATTTTTGAGTATATAAAAAAATGTTACCTTAGGTTACAAAGTTTAATTATTGTCTATACTTTGATTCTTTATCTAATTGCTTAGACGCGAGCATTTTCTGAGTAATGAGTTGTTGGTACTAAAAGCCGACTTTATTTCCGAGTTTAAACTGGTTTAGCAATTGCGCTCTGTTGCTCGACAAAGTTTCCGTGCTAAAGGTTGGCTGACCCATGAAAGGGACGAGGCAGAGAGCCAGATAAACCGATAAGTATAGGCATAAATAAATAAATAAATAAAAAGAGAGTGCTTCAGAAATTTTCAAGCACAAAGCATAAAAATATATAAACAGAAGTGCTAAGATAGTAAAAGCATCATATCAGTTTTTATAGACCAGCACAAAATAAATATTGTATCCATCATTACATTGCCATAAAGTTTAATATAATGCATAGAAATTGTTTATGCTACATGGGGTGGTGATGAAGCAGGTGGATCACTGGAATCAACAGCAATGTCGCCCTCGATCTCAGACTAGGAAGCATTCCTGGCTTCTGGCTCTTGGGGCGAGGGAGGAGCGGCGACGGATTCGAAGAATGGCGTCGTGTAGTTGGTCATCTCCGCCACCCGACAAGCGTAACCTGCACAAGATTCTTGGATGGCCTTGATATCTTGCGGGTTACCCTCATCATCATCCTCGGCAATGCCCTTGGTTGTTTGCGCATCAGTCCAAGCATAGGAGATCTTTCAGTCCTCGATCAACTTCGAAATCTCCTTAACTTTGTCCCTCACCTCATGCACTGACATTGTGTGCAAGTCAAAAATCTTGACGGCTTCGCCGGCCTCTTCTAGAGTTTGGTGGAAGTGGAACAAGACATCTCCGACGAGCTTAATGTGCCTCGGAAAAACCAAATCAAAACCCAACGAGACAGTCACGACAAAGCAGTTACAGGATTCAGAAATATTTCAGGGGGCCAACCCTTTAAGTAGATCCCGCAACGAAGCCGGCCGGCTCCGAGACGGGCTTAAGGTTGTGGAGGCGGCTGTAAACGACTGGGAACCCGAAAGTGTGGCTGGGCTTGTCGATACAGCGAAATCGGGCCACGATCCTAAATAGTACAGTGTGCTCCTCGCACAATTTAAATAAAGCAGTAAAGCATGGCATAAGTACAGGATAGTAAATAAAACCTCAAACTAGTTTGTGGCCCCGAGAAATAAGAATGAATCAAGCTCTGGCTCAGGGGGGTCCATAAGGCCTCCCGGATGTGGATAGCGCGAATATTCTTGGAACAGGAATCAAGTACTCGGGGTCTTACGGGACACAAGTGAGCCTGAAAAACCAAATAGCGAATATGGCTCACCGATGCCACTTTCATTAGTTATCCCATTACTACTCAGGTTAAGTTGTTTAGGTACCTCGTTATCCATCAGACACTCACATACCCTACACATGCTGTTCTACGACTCGCATGGCTCAAACAACTCCTGTAGTAATGGCTCATGGGATGGAGGAACAAGCTTCGGTGGGGTTTAGAAGTAAAGGCTATGCAATACTTGGGATTCAATTTAATGCAATCGCGACTCAAATGATGCAAGAATAAGATAGAGGCAATAGGTACTATATGTATGCAAGCATGTGGTAGTGCTTGCCTGGCAGCTCAGTTGAAGCAAAGGATGGATCTGGGTAGTGCTCCTGGTTCTCCTGATATATCCCCTGCTCAGCGTCTATTCGAAGAAGAACCAAACAAACAAGGGCCAACATAAATAAAGTGCGCAAGCATATGAATAAAATGCATCAAGCAAACAATCATGCCATGATGAATGATGCACAATTTGCATGGCATTAAGGTAGCATGGCATGGGTGAGGTGTGGAAACAATAATAAAGCATTTTATTTAGTTTTGGCCCCAATTTATTCTCATATTAGTTGCTGTTCACTTTATATTTATATGATGCATGCCTCAAAACAAACCATGGAAGGCATAAACAGAAAGGTCTCGTCGAGCTAATCATTTTAGACATATTATTTGTTAAATTTGGAGTTATAAAACAAAAGATATTAATTATTTAAGGAAAAAGGGCATTTAATGTAATTTTAATTAACTTGGAAAACTAAAGTGTTCAAAATATATTTTGGATTGCATATTTGAATTCCTCACATTTTTCTGATTTGAAAACATATATTATTTGTATTATTTGGATTACTATTTGAGAAGTTATTTGAAAACAGAATTTAAATTGGATTTGAAATAATTAGAAAAAGATTTGAATTTAAACAGATAACAGGAAAATACTTTTTATACTCGGTCTAATCTAGCCACAGACGCTTACAGGTGGGGCCAGGCTGACTGGGTGTCCACACGCGCAGAAATCCTTTTTACACCGCGGGTTTAGCTAGATCTAGAGGCCGACAGGTGGGGCTAGCTGGCTCGGGCCCAGACGTCAGCGATCGAGCGCGGGGGGGACTGCGGGTTGATGCAAAACAAGCGCAGGAGCCTTTTTGCAAAAACGACAGAGAGACTGCCATGTGGGGTCAGAGGGGGGCGCGGGTTGAGCAGATCAAAATGTTAGGGGGCTAAAAGCAAAAGTAGGTGGCCCGCACTGTTGATCTTCCTCTGACCTCTGTCGAGGGATCGATGCGCGGCGCGGGGTGGGGATTCGATCCCTGGTCTCGGGCGTGCGCGCGGAGGGCCGGGACCACTGCGGTGGGCTGCGGTAGCTGATAGGAGGGAGCCGGGCGGCTAGCTAGGGTTCCTGCGGCGCCTCGGCGAGGAGAACCGAAAAACGTCGCCGGCGCACAGACGGCGTTCGACGGAAGTATCGGCGGCTCTAGACGGCTACGGCGAGGCGGACCATGTCAGGGCGACTGAGATGCTCACCGCGAGTTGGTTGGTGCAGATGGATCGGGTCGGCGAGCAGCGGATCGACGACGAGGCTCACGTCCGGGGAATTAGGGTTTGGGCTCGGTCGTCGTCGGTGTCCAACGTCCTGGGCTTCTCCTTCCTGGCTCCGGGTACAGGGCGACGTAGGGGAGCTGCGTGGTCCTCCTCGACACCTTGGAGCGCCACGCCACCGGCTGGATAAGGAGGGGGCGGTGGAGGCCGAGGGTGTTGCCGGCGATGGTGTGGCGGTGGTGAGGGACGGCAGGGAGAGGGGGCGTCCTGGGGTGGATCTGGGGATGGCAGAGAGGTGGTAGGAGGAGGATAAAGCCGAGAGGGAGAGGAAGATGCCGTGGGGGTGGGGTAGATGGGAAAAGGTGGCTCGGTGCCACCTTTCTCTTCTCCCTCCTTCACGTGCACGGTCGGGGAAGGGCAGGGCGTGCGCATGGGAAGTTGGCAGGTGGGGTAGGGCAGGCCAGGGTGGTGGGAGGCTCGGGCTAGGGGCCACAAGGCAGGGAGGGAAGGAGCAAGAGAGGGAGAGGCTCGGGTAGGGCTAGGTTTGGAGCTAGGGTAGGAGGGAGAGGGGTGTGGCTCGGGTAGGGTTAGAGGGAGCCTCAGCCAGGGCTTGTGTGGTGGAGGGGGAGGTAGCTGGGTGGCATGGTGGGGCCAGCTAGGTAAGAGAGAGGGGAGGCCGAGAGAGAGAGGTGGTGGACTTAGGGTACTTAGGGTTTGGTCTAGGTTTTAGCTTAGAGCTAGGTTTAGAGGGGATGGTAAAGAGAGGAGAGGTGAGGTAGGGTGGTGATAGCTAGGGGATTAGGGTGATGGGGTGGTGGCTTGGGGTTTATAGGAGTTTGCATGCTCCAACTAGATCAAGCAACACAAGAGAGGGGTGTGGTGATGATGGTCTTAAGCAAGCACAACCAAGATCAAGCTAAGAGGAGGGAGAGATGTGGTTTAAATTCACTCAAAATTCAACTAAGATCCAAAGAACAAGCAAAAGGTGGGGCTTGCATGGCCCATGCAAAACATTTATGGCCATGTTGATTATTGTGAAAACAACATTTTACATGGCATTATTATCATGCATTCCCAAAATTGGAGTAAGGCCCAAGCCAAGGAATTTATAAAGAATTCCAAGTGGAGTATATGGAGATAGCCATGTTTGAAAAAGAATGGGACATGCTAGTGTGTATGTTCCACTAGATGATCAATAGTCCCAAAATATTCCAACATTAGCATAATTCCATGATGAACCATATGGAAGCCAGGAGAAAGGTTCCACTCACAAGGCATGCAAAGGTGGCCATGTGGCTCTCATGAACCAATATTGTGAAAACAACATGATGCTAAGATGAGAGCATGTGGTAAAGAATTGGATCCATCCCAACCCTCATGAGCTAGAGGGAAAACCAAATAAAATGCAAAGCTCATATTTAGTTGGATGGTGGAATTATAAGGTGGTGAAAGAAAAGGTGGTGGAGTTAATAAGAGATATGCCCCCAACTCAACTTGGGCATTTAAACAATATATCAAGAAACAAATACAATATCAAGAGGCAAATACAATTAATAGTGCATATGAGATAAGAACCAAATCAAAAAGGGTTTTATATGATGCTCAAATGCAAGGAGGCATGATGACATGAGCATGATATAATGATGATGCAACAATTATATATTTGAAGTAGCCATTATATTACTAGACCAAGTAGCATTACAATTGTTAGACAATTGGGATGCTACAACTCTCCCCCACTAAACAGGAATCTCGCCCCGAGATTCTAGCGAGAAGAAGACACAAAGAGGGTAGGATACTTGGCACAGAGATCATCTTCACGTTCCCAAGTGGCTTCATCAACGGAATGGTGCGACCACTGCACCTTGCAGAACTTGATGGACTTGTTGCGAGTCCTTCTTTCTGCGACTTCAAGGATTTTTGTGGGGTGTTCTTGATAAGACAGGTCTTCTTGGAGATTGATAAGCTCATGATCCATGGTCCTGCCGGGATCCTTGAAGCACTTCTTGAGCTGAGAGATGTGGAAAACATCATGGACCTTGAGTTTTTCCGGGAGCTCAAGAGCATAAGCAACTTCTCCTCTTCTTCCACGAACTTTGAAAGGACCGATGTATCTAGGAGCCAGCTTCCCTTTGATACCAAAACGGTGCGTGCCTCTCATGGGAGTGACACGAAGGTAAACGAGATCACCAGGGACATACTCCATGTCCGTGTGCTTCCTGTCATAATTGCTCTTCTGGCGACTTTGAGCAATCCTCAGATTTTCCAGAATGATGTGAACCTTTTCCTCCGCTTGAGTCACAATGTCAGGGCCAAACAAGATCCTTTCACCTGCACCCGACCAACCAATCGGAGTTCTGCACTTGCGACCATATAGAGCCTCAAATGGTGCCATCTTTAGACTTTTCTGGAAGCTGTTGTTGTAAGAGAACTCAGCATAAGGAAGACATTCTTCCCACTTCATGCCAAAAGAGATGACGCAAGCACGAAGCATATCCTCCAGAATCTGATTGATCCTTTCAACTTGTCCTTGCGACTGAGGGTGGTAAGCTGTGCTAAAGTTCAACTTTGTTCCCAAAGCATTTTGGAAACTCTCCCAGAACTTGGAAGTGAAGATGCTTCCACGGTCTGAACTGATCTCGAGGGGAACCCCATACAGAGAGACAATTCTGTTGATATAGAGCTCCGCCAACTGAATTGCAGAAATGGTTTCCTTGACGGGGAAGAAGTGAGCCACTTTAGAAAGCCTGTCAATGACAACAAAGATTGCATTATTGCCCTTCTGCGACCTAGGAAAACCAGTGATGAAGTCCATCTCTACTTTCTCCCATTTCCATTCCGGGGGTTTCAATGGCTGTAGAAGACCGGAAGGTTTCTGATGAACAGCTTTCACTCTGCGGCAGACATCACACTCCGAGACATACTTGGCACAATACCTTTTCAAACCAGGCCACCAATATTGTGTTTTCAAGTCCATGTACATCTTTGTGCTGCCAGGGTGGATAGAAAGAACAGAATCATGCGCCTCCTTGAGAACTTGCTCTCTCAAACCCGGGTAGTTCGGAACAAACATCCGGTGTTCAAAGAAAAGCGTGCCTTGATCATCGACGTGGAAGGACTCATACTTCGGAAGCTGAATCCTGGAGATGATCTTTCTTGTGTGCGGATCACCAAGCTGAGAAGAGCGAACCTTTTCTTCCAAGAGAGGTGTTGCTAGAAGGTTCAGGAGATACCCTTGCTCCACAATTTCCAGGTTGAGCTGACGGAATTCCTCGCACAAGAGAGGCTGTTGTTCTTCCATCATGAGGTTGTTGACATAAGCTTTGCGGCTGAGAGCATCTGCCATAACATTAGCTTTGCCCGGAGTGTAGTTGATGGTCAAATCGAAGTCATTGATTGCTTCAATCCATCTCCTTTGCCGAAGGTTGAGATCAGGTTGAGTGAAGATATACTTCAAACTCTTGTGATCAGAAAAGATCTCACAACGGTTGCCAAGAAAGTAGTGCCTCCATACTTTCAAAGCAAAGACAACTGCTGCGAGCTCGAGGTCATGTGTAGGATAGTTGATCTCATGCGTCTTCAACTGACGAGAGGCATAAGCAACAACTTGTTTTTCTTGCATGAGGACTGCACCCAATCCATGCAAAGAGGCGTCACAGAAGATCTGAAACGGCTTGGATGTATCCGGAGGAACCGAGACTGGTGTGGAAGTGAGCTTCTCTTTGAGTGTCTCAAAGCTTGCTTGACATGCAGGAGTCCAAAGATATTTCTTGCCTTTCTTGAGGAGATCGGTAAGAGGCTTCGCTATCTTCGAAAAGTTCTGAACGAAGCGACGACAATAACTAGCCAAACCAAGGAAACTCCGCACTTGCTTGACATTTACAGGAGGAAGCCATTCAACAATTGTCTTCACAGTTTCCGGATTGACTGCAATGCCCTCGGCAGAGATGACGTGACCAAGATAGGTTACTTGAGGCAGCCAAAACTCACACTTGGAGAACTTTGCATACAAGCGGTTCTCACGAAGCTTGCTTAGGACACACCGAAGGTGTTCTTCATGCTCTTCCTGTGACTTAGAATAGACTAGGATGTCATCCAGATAGACCACAACGAACTTATCAAGATACTCCATGAAAACCGAGTTCATTAGCCTCGAGAAGGTGGCAGGTGCGTTGGTGAGACCGAAAGACATGACCGTGTACTCATACAGGCCATAGCGGGTGGTGAAAGCTGTCTTCGGAACATCTTCCTTGCGAATCTTGATTTGGTGATAACCACTTCTCAAGTCAAGCTTAGAGAATACCACAGCTCCAGCTAGCTGATCAAAGAGATCATTAATCCGCGGAAGGGGATACTTATTCTTGATGGTTTTAGCATTGAGAGCACGATAGTCAACACAAAGTCTATCAGTCTGGTCTCGCTTCTTCACAAAGAGGGTTGGGCTACCCCAAGAAGAAGTACTATGCTGAATGAAACCCAACTTCTCTTGTTCATCAAGCTGACGTTTGAGTTCAGCCAACTCAGCAGGACCCATCTTATAAGGCCGCTTGGATATAGGAGCGGTACCAGGTTCAAGCTCAATTACAAACTCAACCTCACGATCCGGAGGCATACCTGGCAACTCTTCAGGAAAGACGTCTGGGAACTCACAGACCACCGGAACACTCTGAATAGCTTCCATAGCATCAACATTCAGAGCCGCCAAGGAGAAAAGCTGGATAGCAGGAGTCAGACTTGGAGAATAGACTATATGGCCTTCAGGAATCTTCAGAGAAACCGAGCGTTCAGCACAATCAATCACAGCTGCATTTGCTGTCAACCAATCCATGCCCAGGATGACATCAATGTCGGAATTGCCCAGAACAATTAAGGATGCCGAGAACGAAGAGCCACCAATCTCAATTTGATTGCCATGGCTGATATAAGCAGCCCTCATGTTTGAACCAGGAGATAGGACCCTTAACTGCTTAAGGAGAGGTTCCATAGCTAACACATTCTCATCTGCAAACTTGGTTGACACAAAAGAATGCGATGCACCAGAATCAAACAAAACTCTTGCAGGAACTGAGTTAACGGGGAGCATACCCATCACAACTCTAGGTGCATGCTCAGCTTGAGCGGCGTTGATGCAGTTGGCACGAGCAACAGTAGACCCGGGCTTGGTGTTGATGTTGAGAGCCCGAGGTGGTGGTGCACGAACCAAAGGAGAGCTTGCCGCAGATCTTGGAGGTGGTGGAGGAAGAGCCTTGTTCTTCAGCGGGCAGTTCCAGCTTGGATGCCCAGTTTCTCCACAAGTGTAACAAGCACCCCGTGGACGTGGAGCAACGTAGCCAGGGACTCCGCCAGGCGCTCCGGGGTAGTGGTTGTGGTAGCCCCCGGGAGCAGGAGTGAGGAAGTTTGGTGGCCTTGCCGCGTAGCTTGAAGGTCTTGGTGGAGCCGGGAGCGACGGTGGGGTGTTAGGAACCCAGACACGACGCTTAGAAGGAGCTGACATAGCTGAAGAGCTTGCTGCATCACGGCTGTGTTTCTTTGACTCCTCAAACACTTGCCTACTTGCCTCTTCCTGCAGAGCTGTATGCTGAAGTTCCAGAAAAGATGTCGGCCTTGCATGTGTGATTGCATACTTAATCAATGCATTGAGCCCTTGCCTGAACCTCTTTTGCTTCTTCTTGTCATCAGAGATCTCATCGCCACCATAACGAGAAAGGTTCATGAAGTTCCTGATGTAGGTATTGACATTATCATTGCCCTGCTTCAGGTTAAGAAACACTTCCTTCATTCTCTCCATGACAATTTCCGACAGATACTGCTCCTTGAAAGCTCCAGTGAACTGTCCCCAAGTAGGCTGAAAACCAGTGCAGTTTGCCTTCAGGTAATTCTCCCACCAGAGAGCTGCATCTCCCTTCAGAAGGTGAGTAGCACACTTTACCCATTCTTGCTCAGGAACATCAGCAGTTGCCAGTAACCTTGACATCTGACGCAACCAATCATCAGCATTAAGTGGTTGATCAGAAACATCAAACTGGCGAGGGTTGAACTTCAGGAAGCTCTTGATGTCTCCTCGCTTGGGAGGTGGAGGTAGCGGAACAAACTCATTCCTCCTGACACTTTCCTCAAACCGCTGCTGGTTCTGCTGCATTGCTGCCAAGGCATTGGCGATGCTTGACAACGCTGCCCCCAGTTCAGGTTGTATGTCCTCCTCAGAACGGCGTGGCGGTGCCATCCTGTGATTGATATAACACACAAGTCAGTACTATGATGGAGAATAATAATAATCCAAAATAGTACCAAGATGGAATTACTCAAGATTAAAGGATACAATTTACTAAGATGATATTAAAATATCAACGAACTTCAAAGCACCTAGAAGATATTAAGCATATCGCACACGACGGAAAAGGAGTGTGGTACACAAATATATCAAAGAAAAATTTTCCACAAATTTCGGCATTAAAATACCAATAGATGCTCAAAATCCCTTAACGAATCAAGATTAGTGACTCTACCAATTCAATATACAAGAGCGAATGATAAGAGTAGTGGTATGGTCGCGACTCCATCCCGCACTCAAATCATTACTCCGCACATGAATAAGTAAAACACATATCCCAACACCTTCTCCTCACGACGAACCTAAAGATTGGTAACTACGGAAACGAACACACAACAGAAGATAACGTCGGATAACAAAGAGTAAGACAGATCGCGTCGGTATACAACGAATCAGATAGATCGCGTTGGTTTGCAAAAGCCTGTTGGTATGGAATGTACCAACAGTTGATAACCAAAAGGCCGATCAAGATAACAACTTGGATGCAACAGATAGACAAGGAATTACACACACACACTCACACATACAGATACACAACCTATGGTACTACGGAAACCCAGAACACGTGAATCCTAGTTTGAATTTAAGAAGAGGATTGAAAACGTTACACTTCCTTACCAGAAAAGGGTGGGTGGGTGGGTAAGAAGAAAAGTGGAAGCAGTCCTACTCTCGCGTTTTGTTTTTCCCTAGTATACATAACTACCAAAAATAATTGCTAGACAGACAACGACCATTTGGCTGAGACCCTGAAGGGCGGGATGGCTCTGATACCAATTGTAACTACCTCGGTGAATTACGCTCCTAGTACAAGCCTGGATGATCAGAAATGGTTGAAATAGTACGGTGGGGCCCAAATGCCACTCACAGGTAGACCTTTCGGCCGTCCTAACCATTTCCAAACATCGGGACAAGAACGGGCGGCGTAATCGGCAGGCGAAGGGATCAACTACATACACAAATGAGTATGTATGCAAGCCACCATACAATAGTACATCAGAGCCATTCCATCTAAAAAGAAAGGAAATATAGCAACGCCATACGGCAAGATCCAAATATCCTAGATAGATATAATAGTTTAGGATATCTCCTCATACATCAATCAACAGAGTATCAAGCGGAAGCGGAAGACAAAATCCGAGTACGGATAAGAAGCAAATCGGCATAAGATGCCCCATAAATAAGCACATCCCGCCCACAGATCTCACGGATCCCCGTTCCCGGAATCTCTACACCGAATGATCGTTGCCCACATCGTCCGTCTCTTCCACCCAGTATCCATCTTGCGAGTGTACCTGTTCATCTGAACCAATAATTTATTGTGTGAGACCCTAGGGGTACTCAACAAGTCTTTATGCCTCTAAAGGGGACACAACCTGGGGTGACGCAATTGCAGCAAAAGATAAACCCTAGCAATCCTATAGATACTCGCTAACCATCCGCCTAACCAGAGATAGACGGATGTCCGTGAATTAATAACAACAGTTATAACAGTTATAAAGGTAATCTTAACAGATCCATCCTCCTCCTCGCTTACCGACGAGGAAGCGGACGAACAACCCCCAACCGTTGGCAGTTTTATTATCCATTCCATGAGTGTTGCACTATTTACTAGTCAGGTACCTAGTCTAGTCAAATTAAAAGCGGTACTTTAGTTATGCTTGTCTATGATCGAGAAACTGTGCTCCAAGTCGTCCATAACCGCGGACACGGCTTTCAGAAAGTTTTACCCTGCAGGGGTGCACAAATAGCAACACACACTCGATATGCCTCGGAAAAACCAAATCAAAACCCAACGAGACAGTCACGACAAAGCAGTTACAGGATTCAGAAATATTTCAGGGGGCCAACCCTTTAAGTAGATCCCGCAACGAAGCCGGCCGGCTCCGAGACGGGCTTAAGGTTGTGGAGGCGGCTGTAAACGACTGGGAACCCGAAAGTGTGGCTGGGCTTGTCGATACAGCGAAATCGGGCCACGATCCTAAACAGTACAGTGTGCTCCTCGCACAATTTAAATAAAGCAGTAAAGCATGGCATAAGTACATGATAGTAAATAAAACCTCAAACTAGTTTGTGGCCCCGAGAAATAAGAATGAATCAAGCTCTGGCTCAGGGGGGTCCATAAGGCCTCCCGGATGTGGATAGCGCGAATATTCTTGGAACAGGAATCAAGTACTCGGGGTCTTACGGGACACAAGTGAGCCTGAAAAACCAAATAGCGAATATGGCTCACCGATGCCACTTTCATTAGTTATCCCATTACTACTCAGGTTAAGTTGTTTAGGTACCTCGTTATCCATCAGACACTCACATACCCTACACATGCTGTTCTACGACTCGCATGGCTCAAACAACTCCTGTAGTAATGGCTCATGGGATGGAGGAACAAGCTTCGGTGGGGTTTAAAAGTAAAGGCTATGCAATACTTGGGATTCAATTTAATGCAATCGCGACTCAAATGATGCAAGAATAAGATAGAGGCAATAGGTACTATATGTATGCAAGCATGTGGTAGTGCTTGCCTGGCAGCTCAGTTGAAGCAAAGGATGGATCTGGGTAGTGCTCCTGGTTCTCCTGATATATCCCCTGCTCAGCGTCTATTCGAAGAAGAACCAAACAAACAAGGGCCAACATAAATAAAGTGCGCAAGCATATGAATAAAATGCATCAAGCAAACAATCATGCCATGATGAATGATGCACAATTTGCATGGCATTAAGGTAGCATGGCATGGGTGAGGTGTGGAAACAATAATAAAGCATTTTATTTAGTTTTGGCCCCAATTTATTCTCATATTAGTTGCTGTTCACTTTATATTTATATGATGCATGCCTCAAAACAAACCATGGAAGGCATAAACAGAAAGGTCTCGTCGAGCTAATCATTTTAGACATATTATTTGTTAAATTTGGAGTTATAAAACAAAAGATATTAATTATTTAAGGAAAAAGGGCATTTAATGTAATTTTAATTAACTTGGAAAACTAAAGTGTTCAAAATATATTTTGGATTGCATATTTGAATTCCTCACATTTTTCTGATTTGAAAACATATATTATTTGTATTATTTGGATTACTATTTGAAAAGTTATTTGAAAACAGAATTTAAATTGGATTTGAAATAATTAGAAAAAGATTTGAATTTAAACAGATAACAGGAAAATACTTTTTATACTCGGTCTAATCTAGCCACAGACGCTTACAGGTGGGGCCAGACTGACTGGGTGTCCACACGCGCAGAAATCCTTTTTACACCGCGGGTTTAGCTAGATCTAGAGGCCGACAGGTGGGGCTAGCTGGCTCGGGCCCAGACGTCAGCGATCGAGCGCGGGGGGGACTGCGGGTTGATGCAAAACAAGCGCAGGAGCCTTTTTGCAAAAACGACAGAGAGACTGCCATGTGGGGTCAGAGGGGAGCGCGGGTTGAGCAGATCAAAACGTTAGGGGGCTAAAAGCAAAAGTAGGTGGCCCGCACTGTTGATCTTCCTCTGACCTCTGTCGAGGGATCGATGCGCGGCGCGGGGTGGGGATTCGATCCCTGGTCGCGGGCGTGCGCGCGGAGGGCCGGGACCACTGCGGTGGGCTGCGGTAGCTGATAGGAGGGAGCCGGGTGGCTAGCTAGGGTTCCTGCGGCGCCTCGGCGAGGAGAACCGAAAAACGTCGCCGGCGCACAGACGGCGTTCGACGGAAGTATCGGCGGCTCTAGACGGCTACGGCGAGGCGGACCATGTCAGGGCGACTGAGATGCTCACCGCGAGTTGGTTGGTGCAGATGGATCGGGTCGGCGAGCAGCGGATCGACGACGAGGCTCACGTCCGGGGAATTAGGGTTTGGGCTCGGTCGTCGTCGGTGTCCAACGTCCTGGGCTTCTCCTTCCTGGCTCCGGGTACAGGGCGACGTAGGGGAGCTGCGTGGTCCTCCTCGACACCTTGGAGCGCCACGCCACCGGCTGGATAAGGAGGGGGCGGTGGAGGCCGAGGGTGTTGCCGGCGATGGTGTGGCGGTGGTGAGGGACGGCAGGGAGAGGGGGCGTCCTGGGGTGGATCTGGGGATGGCAGAGAGGTGGTAGGAGGAGGATAAAGCCGAGAGGGAGAGGAAGATGCCGTGGGGGTGGGGTAGATGGGAAAAGGTGGCTCGGTGCCACCTTTCTCTTCTCCCTCCTTCACGTGCACGGTCGGGGAAGGGCAGGGCGCGCGCATGGGAAGCTGGCAGGTGGGGTAGGGCAGGCCAGGGTGGTGGGAGGCTCGGGCTAGGGGCCACAAGGCAGGGAGGGAAGGAGCAAGAGAGGGAGAGGCTCGGGTAGGGCTAGGTTTGGAGCTAGGGTAGGAGGGAGAGGGGTGTGGCTCGGGTAGGGTTAGAGGGAGCCTCGGCCAGGGCTTGTGTGGTGGAGGGGGAGGTAGCTGGGTGGCATGGTGGGGCCAGCTAGGTAAGAGAGAGGGGAGGCCGAGAGAGAGAGGTGGTGGACTTAGGGTACTTAGGGTTTGGTCTAGGTTTTAGCTTAGAGCTAGGTTTAGAGGGGATGGTAAAGAGAGGAGAGGTGAGGTAGGGTGGTGATAGCTAGGGGATTAGGGTGATGGGGTGGTGGCTTGGGGTTTATAGGAGTTTGCATGCTCCAACTAGATCAAGCAACACAAGAGAGGGGTGTGGTGATGATGGTCTTAAGCAAGCACAACCAAGATCAAGCTAAGAGGAGGGAGAGATGTGGTTTAAATTCACTCAAAATTCAACTAAGATCCAAAGAACAAGCAAAAGGTGGGGCTTGCATGGCTCATGCAAAACATTTATGGCCATGTTGATTATTGTGAAAACAACATTTTACATGGCATTATTATCATGCATTCCCAAAATTGGAGTAAGGCCCAAGCCAAGGAATTTAGAAAGAATTCCAAGTGGAGTATATGGAGATAGCCATGTTTGAAAAAGAATGGGACATGCTAGTGTGTATGTTCCACTAGATGATCAATAGTCCCAAAATATTCCAACATTAGCATAATTCCATGATGAACCATATGGAAGCTAGGAGAAAGGTTCCACTCAAAAGGCATGCAAAGGTGGCCATGTGGCTCTCATGAACCAATATTGTGAAAACAACATGATGCTAAGATGAGAGCATGTGGTAAAGAATTGGATCCATCCCAACCCTCATGAGCTAGAGGGAAAACCAAATAAAATGCAAAGCTCATATTTAGTTGGATGGTGGAATTATAAGGTGGTGAAAGAAAAGGTGGTGGAGTTAATAAGAGATATGCCCCCAACTCAACTTGGGCATTTAAACAATATATCAAGAAACAAATACAATATCAAGAGGCAAATACAATTAATAGTGCATATGAGATAAGAACCAAATCAAAAAGGGTTTTATATGATGCTCAAATGCAAGGAGGCATGATGACATGAGCATGATATAATGATGATGCAACAATTATATATTTGAAGTAGCCATTATATTACTAGACCAAGTAGCATTACAATTGTTAGACAATTGGGATGCTACAAAGGGTCAGAGACAATGCTGACGATGGAAGATGATTCTAGTTGTCGTAAACTTCCTGCTGTCCGTCCTCCTAATAGTCCTCTTCATAGTCTGGCCACAGGAATATCAAGGGACAAAGCCATGAGTACTCTTTAAGTGCTCGCAAACTAACAAGTGAAGTGGTTTTGAGTAGGATACTATGCTCTAGGGTTGTTTTGCAAAAAGCCAGATTTATCTCTACTGAGTTCAGAAGCAAAGTAATCTAGTTGAAAGTTTTATAATCACCTAAGTGGGAGCTTGAATTTCATATCATAACCCTGTTGTGGTCAAGTCAAAGTCCTGAATCATTTCACAAGTCATTTTGAAAACATCTGACGACGGAACAGTATGGCCACTCCAACTGTCCATAACCGCGGACGCGGCTATTCGAATAGTTTGACACTATGCAGAGGTGGTACACTTTCACTACAATATTCGATACATCTGTCAGGAACAATCCTGAATTCACCATACTCAGTATGCGGATAATCAATCCTAACCTTTCAATTACACGCCCTAGTATAGGCACCTCTCCTGTAAGTTTGGCCTCCCAACCATGACCGACTGTCATCTTGGGAACTGCACAGGTGGACAATCTTCACAAGGTAGCCTCAGCTCAAACCTTGGCCGCAAGGGAACCCATACTAAGGTATATAAATTTCCAGTCAAGCCCTACCCAAATCTCGGGTATTATGGTTATACGGTAAAATTGGAATGGTATAGCATCCATACAACCATCAGTTTTATAAAGGGCTAAGACTCATGCCTTAACATTTTCATCATCAAAATCATCTGGTGTTCGAGAACACATGTCAAAATATTTCAGTAGAATGACTCATCATTCTAAGGTTTTCATAACCATTTTCACCAAGTATTCCCATCTAAAGTTGATCAAGTTTTATGCTTAGCACTAACAACTACAAGTGGGGGTAAATACTAGTGAGGGGTGATAAACAAGTGTATCTTATCTAAGTTCAATATCATGCCTCAGGATGACATCAAGATTAGCTAACTTCGGTCAAGTTTTATGCTCTTTATGCTATCTTCATATATCTTTCTAAAATCTACAAGTCACTAAGTAAACTCTAAGAGAAAGCTTTGATAATAAAATAAAATAAAATAGTAAGCTTGCAAGTAAAACTAGGCTTATGTGTCAAGTAGGGTAAGCTTGCAAGTATTATCTTGCTAAGTCAACTTGTATAGTGAGGCTTGCAAGGTGCAAGTATAGTCTTTCTTTGTGCAGAGCAGTGGTTGAAGTTTTCCTTAGCTTCTTCCTCGTAGTATCCTTCTTCCTCCTCGTATCCTTGGTCGGTACTAGTGTCTATAAATAAATACGAGGTACACTATCACCAAACAATACTTAACTAATTCTATTTATCACACCAAGGTTTTCACTAGATGATCTAGCATCATCACAAGCATTACAATCATTAAGGCAATAGTTTTATTTCCTTTATTTTAGAAAAGTAATTTCTACTCATTGAAAAACTACTTAAGATTTAATATTCTCTAACTCAAACATGGGATCATGTTGACACAATTTCAGTACTTGGGAATGTGATTTAAAGTGGTGTCACAATTTAATAAGGTTTAACATTTTTATTTTAATTAAATAAAGTGACTAAAATGGTCTATGAGGCATTCTTTTATTGCTTGACCATTATTTCTGTCAGTAAATCTATATATTTTTATATACTCTGAAAGGTATTGTTAAATGTGATTTTTGAGAGTTGGAATCAACTCAAAAGCTTTTGTGGTTGAATTTTGAAAAATGTTTGAATACAGAAAAGCTTCTGCCTTGTTATTTTTACTATAGATGATCTATAAATCCAATTGGTTTGAATCAAATGGGCTTGGATTAAGGATTCCAGTACCTTTCTAACAAAATTAGTTTCATGCAATTTGGTTTAGTGAATCGAGCTGGGTTGATTTTTGAATCTAGGTATAGAACTGAGTTTGAAACTAAAAGAATAAACCTAAATTTAAATTACCGGGTCGTGCGGGATGTTAACTAGGCCGACCCACTACGCACAGCGCGCGTGCGGGCTGGTTTAAGTGCATGTCCCCACTCGTTAGTGAGACAGAGAGTGGCGAAGCGGTATGGGGTGATCTAGGCCGTGCGATCAAACTCTAATCCTACGACTATGGTTCATCGTCCACGTCGGGCAACGCCGGCGAGATAGAACCCTAGCGCGACCAGTGGGGGTCGTGGGAGGCTCACCGGGGCTCAGGCGAGGGTCGGCGATGGGGCGATCGACGAAGTCGACGACAGTGATCCTCCTGGTACCGGTAGCTCCTCATGGGGCGGCTCCAATCAACGGGGCCCTTCTCCTCCAGCAGCGGCAAGCTCCAGTGAAATTCCGGCGATGCGCTGCTCGCTTTGCTCTGGGAGTGAGTTGGGGTGGTTCTGAGAGAGGGGAGTGAAATGGTGTGAAGAATTTGTGCTCGGAAGGCCTCTATTTATAGTGCAACGAGGGGACCGAATGGCGCGGGCGGAGGTCGTCGGTGTCGTCGTCACAACAAGCTACTGGCATGTGAAAAGGTAGGGGACGGTGTTGTGCTCCCTGGCGAAGATCAATGGCATGGCTACGCGGCGTGGGGCGGTGCGAAATAGTCTGAACACGTCGATGCTCTAGGAGGGTCCGACGATAGTTTTAATGGCGCACAACGTCTATGGTCCGTGCGGCGGCGAACGGGCGTGTCTGGGGGGGTTCCTGGGGTGGTGGCGATCCTACGTGAACGCGGCGAGGGCGGCGCGCGGTCTGTGGGCTTTTGTCGTGGGTGACGCTCTGGCGCGCTCTCGGCACGCTCGCAGAGAGGCTGGACACGCTCGGGCTGTGTGGTCTAGGGGCTGGCAATGCTCGAGGCTTGGTCAGGGGGTGGCGGTGGACGGTGGAGAGTGTCCTAGACATGGTTGCTAGGCTTGGTGCTTCTCCTAGCTTGTTGTCGACTGAGGGATGGCAAGTTGAGCTCGGCATGGTCACCATTGATGGCTATGGCAAGCTCATAGTGATGCTAAAGCTTGATAAATGGGCTAGATGATCTACTAATAGCTTGCTGTGAACCAGAGAGGGAATAAGTTAGGCCAAAATCACTGCTCCTAATAGTGTTTGATGTTTGTTGGTTTGGTGATTGCAAGGTGTTTGATGAAATGGCCGAAAGAGATTCAAATTTGAATTTTTGAATCAAACTTGGTGGGGTGTGTTGGTTACATACTAGTGAGTCTCTGGTTAGTTGGACAGGTCAAGTGGAAGTTATTTGGTTGGGGTTTGAGAAAAGATGATCTTCACATATGTTAAAGATTCAAGTTTAAATTGTCATTTGAATCAAGTGGCCAAATGTTTCTGTAAGTTTGAAAGGTTGGTTTGATTCACTTTTACTTGGTCTAGCAAGGGGTAAAAAGAAATGGAAATGTTTCTGTTTGAAATCTTGGACTAGAAACACTCAAAGTGACCTAGTGAGCAAGATTGGCAAAAATGACCATTTGCTTATTTGATTTGTTTGTGATTTTATCTTGATTTGTTTCTGCTTGGAAATATTTTAGATGATGTTGTTTTCATCTTTAAACCATTCCTTGCTATTTAGATCAATCACACAAGTCCATTCATGCATTCATACAATCATCACATACATACATGTATTCATATTGATTTGATTAACAAAAGTTTTTGTTAACCCTAATTTTGGTGATTGGAAATTGGATAATCATTGTTCAACATTTTTGGGATGTTACACTCGCCGTCGAGCGGCGCGGGGATGGCATGTCCTGAGGCGCCCTGTCACGCATCGGCGACGATGAACCCCTCATCCTCCATGACTTGGAGCTCCGTGGTATCCATGGCGCTGGGGATCCAAAGATCCCGCATCTTCTTCTCTTCCGCCGCCGACGAACCCGCCGTTGCCGCTCCAGAGGTTGAGGAAGATGCCATAGATCTTGGAGGAAGAAGGGCTGGTAGAGGAAGGAGAGATTTTTTTTCTCAATGGTGTGCAGATGGGAACTGGTGCGGAGAGCTCGAGGAGTACGAGGAAGCAATGAATGAATCGACGGAGAGGCCCTATGGGAGCCTTGTTGGAATTATGCCCTAGAGGCAATAATAAAGATGTTATTATTATAATTCTTGTTCATGATAAAGTTTATATTCCATGCTAGAATTGTATTAAGCGGAAACATTAATACTTGTGTGGTTTGTGAACAACACCGTGTCCCTAGTACGCCTCTATGGACTAGCTCATTGATCAATGATGGTTAAGGTTTCCTAACCATAGACATGAGTTGTCAATTGATAATGAGATCATATGATTGGGAGAATGATATGGTGGACCGACCCAAACTAAAGCGAAGCAATTAGATCGCGTCATTGTGTTCATCTTTGCGAAGCTTTTCCTATGTCAAATATTGTATTCCTTAGACCATGAGATAATACAACTCCCTGGTATCGGAAGAAAGCTTTGAGGTCATCAAACGTCATCCTATGAGAGGGTGATCATAAAGGTGTCTCTCAGGTGATCGGAAAGTATCTGTTGGGTTGTATGTATCGAGATGGGATTTGTCCCTCCCAAGTCGGAGAGATATACTTCGGGCCCACTCGGTAATCGATATCAACACCGCTTGCAAGCATGTGGTTAAGGAGTTAATCACAAAGTGATATCGGATTACGGAACGAGTAAAGTACTTGCTGTGAACGAGATTGAACTAGGTATGACGGTACCGACGATCGAATCTCGGGCAAGTAAAATATCGCGAGACGAAGGGAATATATATATATATGGGATTGATTGAATCCTGGCATCGTGGTTCATCCGATATGATCATCGATGAATGTGTGGGAGTCAATATGGGTGCCCAGACCCCGCTGTTGATTATTGATAGAAGATCATGTCTGCATATTCTCGAACCCGCAGGGTCACACACTTAACGTGTCTCGACGCTAGGATAGATTGGATACTTGGTTTATGAATTTTTGTTCGGAGTCTCGGATGGGATCCGGGATATCACGAGAGGTTCCGGAATGGTCCGGAGAATAAGATTCATATAAGGCAGTGCAGTTTTTGGAGTTCGGAATTGTTCTGGGTTAATCGGTATTGTACCGGAAGCTTCTAGAACCTTCCGGAAGGGGGCCAACGTGGTCCCACCTTCCGGGAGGGGGCATGGGCCTATAAGGGAGTGTCCTGGCCGCATTGGGCCAGGGGCACAAGGCCCCATAGGGCCCAGCCGATCCTAGATAAGTTTAAACTCGTTTAAACTAGAGATAGGATTTCTAGATAAGGGAGAGTTTAAATTGTTTAAACTAGAGATAGGCTTGGAGGATGGGCAAGGGCTGGCCGCATCCCCCCTCTATATATAGAGGGCTGGTGCGCCCCCTCCCCCCCAACCACAACACACCTTCCTCCAAACCCTAGTTGCCCTGCTGCCCTCCTCTCTCCCTCCCGACTGTTTGTAGGCGAAGCCCTGCTGCAGAAATTCTCCACCATATACACCGCGCCGTCGTGTTGTAGATCCAATCCATCTCTCCACCATACTTGCTGGTCCGAGGAAGGAGGAGACGTCGAGGTGCTGCACGTGTGCATCTCACGGAGGCACCGCCACTTGTGGTGCTAGATCGGATCGGATCGCGAGGAGGAGAAGCGAGTACGACTACATCACCCACGTTCCGACGAACGTTCCGCTGTGCGAATCTTCTAGGGTATGAAGATCTAATCCAATCTCTCTCGTTGTTTGCATCTCCTAGATTAGATCTTGGCTTTCCCTCTGTTCGCTTCCGTAGAAAATTTTGATTTACTATGCTGCGAAACCCTTCAAGCCTTTAGGGCAATAATACAACAACCACAACAATCAACTCGCACATGCGAACCTCTCTTGTAATCCACTATAACATCTGGCTTACGTCGATATATTACTGGGTTGATAGCAGGAGTAGGATCCGATCACCGCAGTCGGATCTGAACCTGGGTAAACTTGTGCTCACCGCTCCTGGAACATCCGACGTCTCACACCCCATCCTTCCAACGCCACTAGGACCCCCTATGGCGTACTTGTCGACAATCCGACGACAATTACCTATATGTCAACCTAGCACAACACTAAGCAAGAACAAGATAAGTAAAATGCGGTAAAGGATAGAAGTCACCAAAGTGGAGCACACAGAGACACAAGGATTTATTTCCCGTAGTTCCTTCCTTTTGAGGGGAAGTATGTCTGTGTTTGGAGAGGGGGTGGTTTCAAACCACCAACGCCATGAGAGGCCTCCCTTGGTCTCCGATGAACCTCACCCCAACGGGTCCGATTCACCTCTTCCACTATATCGGCAACCTTCAAGGTGGAAGCCGACACCTTTACAACAAGTTCGGGGAACACATCCACAACTGAATTGGAGGCTCTCGAATACAAGCAAGTTGTCAAACAATCAAAGACAAGCTTGTAAGACCAAATTAAAGGCTAGGGTTTCCAAATAAACACATGAGCAAGGGGACCTCAAATGAATGAAGAGGAAATGAAGATCTCTCTTGGTGAAGCTATAGATCAAGACCTCCTCCTTCGATTTTCCAAAGGTCAACGACTTTGGATGGTTGGATGAAGAGATCTTGAGGATTTGGTGACTCAAATGGTGGTGGTGTTCTTGACTGGGTCGAGCAACAACCCAAGGTAGAAGAAGTGGCCTTTATATAGCCCCCTGGAATTAGAGCCGTCGGGAGCCACTTACCCCGGACACTCCGGCTGTCCACCATCGGACACTCCAGTCTGGCAGAGTTTCCGGCCAGTGTCCGGGTAGAGTCCGATTAGGCACACAGAATGTCCACATCGGGCGAAGAAAACTTGGCGAATCCCTAGGGCCGGACATTTCGGCAGAAACGGATCGGACAGTCCAGTGTGGCTGGACACTCCGACGCACATCTGCCGGACAGTCCGGCAGGACTTGATATTTTGCACAGATTTCATCCTAGGGAGCTCTTTTTCCTTAGGTACAATTTACAATAATGTAGCTGATATATCCTAAAACATTTAACAGCAGATTAAACCTATCCAAGTGCTGTCAATAAACATCAAAACAATATGAAGGGCATAAATGCCCTTCAACTATAGTGTACTACATCATGCAGAGGTATGTTGGATCACCGCAGTACATGATCAGTAAACCTTGATCATCTTGTTAATCAACGAGCTAGTTTATATGAGAGGTTGTTTATTAAACACACATATATTAACTTTTCATTTTAATACAATTATAGCATATAAAATAAACATTTACCATAAACAAGGAATAAGATAATAACCATTTTATTATTGCCTCTCGGGCATATTCCATTCATACTCTTCATACTACTTCCTCTTTGATTGTTTTCAAAATATGGCCAGATTTATTAGCATGCAATTTCTTGGATATGGGATCATTAACATAAAGTATGATGTAGATATATATGTCCATGACCTTGGTCATTCGTCTTGAAATCTAAGAATATTCATACTCATTGACAACTAAGCTTAAATTTATTTAGATTTTACCACTTACTTTTAGGTTAAAGTTTTTCACGACCAGTGGGAGTACATTTTACATAAAGGACCTAAAAAGGGGAACATTACATCGAGTTCCATAACTTTAGCATAAAGGACACTAAAATAATTAAGCAAGAAAAATAGTTGGGTTCGGCTGCTTATCGAGAGAGCAACTGATCAAGTCATACTCTTCATACTACTTCCTCTTTCGATTATTTTTAAAATATGGCCAGATTTTTCGTCATGCAAATTCTTGGATATGAGATAATCAACATAAATTATGATGTAGTTATGGCCATGACCTTGGTCATTCGGCTTAAAATTCAAGAATCTTCATACTCATTGACAACTAAGCTTAAATTCGTTTAGATTTTACCACTTAGTTTATTACACAGGCGGTGGAAGCCTAAAATAATTAAGCAAGGAAAATAGTCGGGTTCAGCTCCTTCTCGAGAGAGCAGCTGATCGAGACATACTCTTCATAATAGTTCCTCTTCAATTGTTTTCAAAATATAACCAAATTTATTGGCATGCAAATTCTTGGATTTAAGATCATCAACATAAAATATAATATAGATATAGCCATGACTCTATTAATCTAGGTTATTTTTAAGCGAAGAAGATACATGTCATTCTTGAAAAAGTCGAAATATTGGCGGACCTAAACTAGCCCGTGCCGGCTGTAGATAAGGCTAGGGCACCTTAACCTAGGTTTTTTTAAGCGAAGAAGATACATATCATTTTTGAAAAAATCAAAATATTGACGGACCTAAATTAGCCCGCCAGATATAGATAAGGCTGAAGCACACTAACGCACACTAACGTCGAAGATTTCGGCCCCGTTTAACATCAAAGTATTTTTAAAGTATTGAGAGAATACTTTGGTTTCTAAAAAAACTGAAGTATTAAATACTTTGAGGTGTTTGGATATAATAAATAATATGGTTTTAAAACTGAAGTATTCTTTAAAACTATGGTTGTTTTAAAGTATTTGAGAAAGAGGCTAGACTCTTTTTTTTCTAAAACTGAGAAAAGGATAAAACTACAGTATTGCTTTGCTAGACACTAAAATACTATAGTATTAATATACTCCCTTCGATCATATTATTTGACTTGGATTTGTTAAAATAGTGTTTAGATTCATCCAAATTTAAATAAATTAAAGTCATCGGAGGAAGTGCTTTAGTTTTAGAAAAACTTTGTTGCAAACTAAGGCCCCCTTCTTTTCAGCTTCTTGGCCAGATTCTCCCAGAAGCTACCCTCGACCAGCTTCTTCCAGAATCTCATCTTTAAAATTCGTTCAAACTTCTTAACTAGTAGTTTCAATGTCAATTTAAAAGTATAAATGATTTTGGCAAATGAGATTCTGGGAGAAGCTGATCGAGGGTAGCTTCTAGGAAAAACTGTCTAAGAAGCTAAAAAGAAGGGGGTCTAAGCCTTCTTCTTTTTCGTCTTGGACTCTTGGCCTAGCCTAAGCCCTTAACACTGTTCGTATAATAATAAATAAGTAATAAAACAATAAACAACAAAATAAATGAATTTAGTGTCTCCTCTCCCCCGTCGCCTTGTGCCTTTCTCCCCCTCCAAGTAAACTCCGTTTCCACCGCTCTGACGCGCCGGCGATTCGCGAGCCATGGTGACCGGTGAGTTCCCCTCCGCCCTTCCTGACCCCTCTCGTGCCATCTCACCGGAGCATCGATCTGACCGCCACGCTGGACCTCCGCGGATTTGCTTTCATTTTTGTCTGCCCTATTACGTCCTCTTGAGGGCTTGGGCTTGCTCGGATAGATCTGCTTCCTGGTCCTGGTGTAGGGTAACCGGCAAGTATATAGCGATGTGAGCGCAGGAGAGCCGTCCGGCTTGGTGGAGTCGGAGGGAAACATGAATTTAGTTAGGGTTTAGGCTTAGCCGCCTAGATTTGGGCTTGCTACTGCACGCACTAGGCTTCCTCGTTCTGTTCCTGACCTCATTTCTGATACTTACAGTTGTGTGTTCTAGTGCCTTATGCGGAATACGGAGCCTCAGTTTGGTGTTGCTGTAAATATTGAATTTTGTATGTATGTGTAGCAGTGGCGGATCCAGGGTTTCCAAACCGTATAAAGGTCACATTCAATAGAAAACTAAGTATTGCCATAGCCAGCCAAGATTCAACAAGGTGTCGGACTGCTGCGTGCCCCAATAATTTAGCACACCCCAGAGGCAAAAAGAAAAGAGACCTCCAGCAGTTCACATAGGCAAAAAGAAATAGGTGCGTCCATGATCACAGAAGTTAATAGGCAGCTTCCAGTCAGAATAAATTATTTTCATTAAGAAAGCATCTACACCAGATTCTGGACTCGAAATTTGGCTTACTTAAGAAGCAAAAGTGCACACTGCTAAAATGCAGTAGAATTGACCGTATGGGGAGTAGGCCAGCATCTAATAGAATGGAGGAGGCAGGATGGGCAGGAGTGGAGGGCACCAGAACAGCCTGTAGGGAGGAGTTGTGTGTGTGCAGATGTGGGACGACACGTTGTTATGTGAGCTATATGATGTGTGGATGATGGATATAGTAAAGGATCATGTTAAGTCCTTAACCAAGCTACTTACAGTAATTTGTAAATGAACTTTTAGCTATTCTCTGAAAGCAGACACCTGAGGTCATGTGCTCTCTTCTTGGGTAATGGCACTCTGCACGCTCTTGTGCTATTGTTGTGATCTAGTAAAATGCTAATTAATTCTATGACATAAGAAGTCTGGCCTCTTTGATTTGCAGGATTCTCAAAACAAAGGTATAGGAAAAACGCACTATTAGGGTGTAATGTTCAATTGAATCCTATGGAATTAGAAACCTTCAGGAATTTGCATCAAGCAACGTTTGATACCACAGAAAAAAATAAAGGAATTGTAACATGAAGTTTGAGTAGATGTAAATTTTCCTCCAAAGTATATTGCAATGCAATCCATAGAGAAAACTACTACTCCCTCCGTCTCAAAATAGATGTCTTAGATTTGTCAAAATTTGGATGAATCTAGACACTATTTAGTATATAGATTCATCCAAAATTTGAAAAACCTGAGACATCTATTTCGAGACGGAGGGAGTAGATTTCAATCCTACAAATCAAACAACATACATAGGAAAAATTTCTAAGGACCGACATCCTCCAAAATTCTCGTGGAATTCCTTTGAATCAAAGGATCCTAGTGTCAGTAGAAGATTATTTGGCATGATGCTTCTTCTATGCAACTTTTTGTCCTGTTCTATGTTTGGTATGTCTGAGGGTGGTGGGCCACATGGTTTGCTTTATTGATCAGCTTCTGCCATGACCACCTCAGCTTTTTTCTCTGAATCGTCATCTCGTACTGCAGTCACCAACAACAGTCAATACGAACAATCACTCCTCTGATCATTCTCCCAATTGGTTACAACTTTGGCTTAGAAAAGGGAATCTGTTTTGTTGTTAATTCTAATTCATTATTTTATGGAGATGAAATACTACTATGTAATCCTGTAGGAAATGAAAAAAACTGTTCAGTCCAAACTCCTAATTTGTGTTACTATCCATAATAAGAAAATGACAGTACCGGTAACTAATGTTGATAGTTTTGCCCACCCAATATAATAAATTGTATAAATTGAAAAAAATACACCTTGTCGATCTATGTTTTCTCAAATATTCCAGATGAAATGAGGACTATTCCTTGCCTTCAATGTGCGCTATTTTCAGTTGGTGCAAGGCATAAGCAGGCACACATTTATGACTAAGTTGACTATAATATGTTATAACTGGAAGCATGGTTTGATAGAATATACAAGGGTATAGATGATACTGCTATAGTGTTAGCCCATTGATCTAAACTGTTGTTGGGCTGAGTGATTGAAGGCAGACAAGGGATTATTGTTTGCATGATCTGTCCATAACTGTTTACAACATGGTAGATTCAGTGTGCTTGTTTTGCTTGGCTAATTGACTTAAACACTTTATTTAACTGGCCAGATGCTAGCTTTTTGTCCAACCCAAGTTTATTGTGCTAGTCCTCAAATCAGTCTATCTATGGCCTCTCAACATTTTGTTCATATGTCACAACATATCTTGGTTCTTCTATGTATCATATAAGATGATTTTAGTATTTACTATTGGTAATTATAGTTCACAATTTTGTTTTTACAATCATGTGTCAGAAGCACTGGCTGTGGTACAATATGGAGTTGTAGTAGTTACATATTTTTTTGGCGTTTTCCTGGCATAAGAGGAGTGTGCTTCATACTGAAACAGACTTGTTTTCTTACCATAGCTAATGCTTTTGAAATGCTTTCCAGTAAGTGTGAAATGGCAGAAGCAACTCTTTCCAGGCATAGAGATTGACACCAGCCAGCCACCTATCGTTTTCAAGACCCAGTTGTACACACTGACTGGTGTACCCCCAGAACGGCAAAAAATTATGGTGAAGGGTGGAATATTGAAGGTAGAATATTTTGGTGATATGCTTCTAGGGTCTTAGACTGAATTGACTTTCAGCGTGCATGCCATATTTGACATAGCTGTGTATAACCACCCAATGTTCTCCGTACAATGCAGGATGATGCAGATTGGTCTACTTTGGCAGTGAAAGATGTGAGAAGCTCAACTTGTCTTTCGTGTTCAGTCTTACTTTACTGAACCATACCAGTCCATTACATTCCACTACACACTCTGTTTGTCTTGATTTTCCTTAAATAAATATTGAAGGATCCAAATACACTACACAGGGTCAAAAGCTGATGATGATAGGTACGGCTGATGAGATTGTGAGGGCTCCAGAAAAAGGTCCAGTGTTCGTTGAAGATCTACCAGAAGAAGAGCAAGCAGCTGCATTGGTCCGTATGGCCTTCCCATTCCGTGCACATCTATAATGTAGATTGTTAGGCCTTGATCTCAAGTTAGTAATCGTACGATGATTATAGTCTCACGGAAGAAAATTGAACTTGAAAACATAATGCTACTATATGAATCATACTGAATGTCCCTGACAACGTGTGTCTGCACTTTACACTTGCTCTTTCATGTATTGGGGACATAACAATGTAAGTGCAGCAAATAATGGTAGGATGGTTTATTTCCTGTTAGCCATGGATGGAATTAGATATTTTATGCTAATTATATGTTTTTTAGATAGTCAGTTTATGCAACTAAGATGTTGATCATGAACCAATATAAAGAGTCAACAGAGTGGATAGTGTACTCTGCCAAGTACAACTATTATAGTCTTGTATGAAATCATATAGATATTATTTCTTGAGATGTAGCTGGCTATATTAAAATTATACCTGAACCATTGACTTTAGCATCAGTGTGCTTATTTTGGTATTCTCTATCTACGCTGCAAGTAAGGTTGTTCTTATGGTTTCCAGGGGCACAGTGCTGGTCTCTATAACCTGGGGAATACATGTTACATGAATTCCACTTTGCAATGCCTGCATTCTGTTCCAGAGCTAAAGTCAGCATTACTGAGGTTCCATTTAACACCCCCTTTCCCCTCCAAGCCTAGTAAGCATTGATTTTAAAGAAATTATTTTTTCTTGTTGATCTCATTATCTTTTGATAAATGCAGTTATTCAGATAATGTGAGAGGCAATGGGGTGGATCAAACCTCCCATAGTTTAACAGTTGCAACCCGTAATACTTTTGGAGAGCTTGATAAAAGCGTTAGACCAGTTGCACCTCTACACTTTTTACAGGTTAGCAGTCAGCTTTGCCCATTCAGCTCTCAAATCTCAAGCTAGTGAAATGCTTACTAGGTCTCTGTTAGTAGGAGAGCTCCATATGCTACTGGTATGTTTATGGTATTTTGTAAATTAGATTTGAAGTGCTATTTATTTCGATAGTTCTTTTGTTACCTACTATCTGTAGATCAATTTTATTAAACCTTTAACCATTATTATGTGTAAATGCATCACATTTTGTTATGTAATGGCTTTACGACAGTGTGGTTAAACCCTCCTATCAAAAGACCATAAAAGTCAACAAACTTACATTTTAAACAAAAGGCCTTTTGAGTTCAGTATGTATTTTAAACCTCTTTTGTCTGAAATGCTAAATCCACCATAGCAAAAATTTATGCACCTCCAATTCAAAACCTGCTACTTTTCTTGTTTTAAAAATATGCCAAATACAATTTAAGTGTTCATGATCCAATTTAATCCGACTGCATTAGGTGATTGGTTTGTAGATCTGGTTTTATTTGGGTGGATGGAGGATCTGAGGGGTCTTGTGTTGGGTTACTGGAACATCCTGTAATTTCAGTGTGGAACATGTATATTAGAAGTTCGTAACTACTTGAACCTCATTTTTTTCGAAGTTTAGCTTCATCTGCCCCACACCATAGAACTACATAGCATCCATCTTCCATATCTTCTTTCGACCACATGATTTTGCACTGTTTGGTACAGTAGCCTGTCATGCTTTCGCACTGTTTGCTAGGGGTATTTGCAGCTATTTATCATGTGTTTTAGTAAACATCTGCATTGAGATATTTAGAAATAACTACCAGATGTATTAAATACAGGTAACATGTTTTTTATATAACTGCCTGGTTATTTTAAACAATTACCTTGTTTTCATTACACATGCCAGGTTTTCCGATACAACTACCAGGTTGTTTGGAACAGTAGATTTTGATACAGTTACCAGGTTTATGATACAAATACTAAGGTTGTAGAACAAACTTCCAGATTTTCGTATTAACCACCAGGGATTGCTTACAAACAACTAGCAACTTTTCTGATAAACGCTGGCAGTTTTTCCGATTGAGCTACCAAGCATTTCTAATACAACTGCCAGGTTTTTTGATACAGCTACCAAGTATCCCAAAAGCAACTACCATGTCGTTTAGAAACAGTTACAAGGTTCTTTGATACAGTTACCAGATTTCTTGATAAAACTATAAGGATGTTCAGAAACAACTGCCAGATTTTCAGACACAACTACCAGGTTGTTTAGTAACAACTACAAATTTTCCATTAAAGATACCAGGTTTCGTAGAAACAACTATTAGGTTTTCCGATGCTATGAAGAAAAGGTTTTCAGTTTTCTAAATACAACTGCCAGGTTGTTTAGAAACAGTTACCAGGTTTTTTGATACAATTACCAGATTATTCGATGTGACTACCAGATTTTCCAATATACTGTCTCCAATAATATAAAAAAGATTGCCTTAATGTGTGCAGTAGCATAGTTGGTGTTTGTAAAAGAAATCTTCGAACACTATTTAGTACTCCGGATAAGAAAAAAATCTTGCACGTGATCTTCTAAAGACAAAATACATTGCAAAAATCCTCTTTTTGAGAGGTTATACAGAATAGGGAGGCTTTAATTAGAGTAAAAATGTTCAAATGGTGCAGCAATCGTTGTATAAAGCACTGCAGCAGTTGCTTTCGCCGGTGTAAAAACAACTTGAACACAGTGCTGTAGCAATGCTGCAAGAAGACAGATTGCAGGAACTGTGGCAGCATGTACACTGTAGTGGTGGACACCTGCAGCATCTATTAGAATGGACAAACCCCTGGGCCGTGTCGAATGGATCACATGACTGGCAGCTCTGATGGTTGATCCCTGGGCCGCGCTAAGGCAATGATGTAGATGTGTGCTCAATAGATCCACCTTTTATTGTTTCTTACCGTTACTTTTTATTTTGTGCTTGATTTAACGCTGTAGAACAAACCGATTTACAATTAACTGCACCGTGATAAGGCTATGACATGGCTGGAACTGCTGCTGGTGACCTCATAGGAATATGGTTCAGTATTTTTAACGAATTTTAATGCAGATTTATGATATATTATCTAGTTCATTAACAATGCTTTATTCGCTTTTGCAACATCAGGATCCTAGGGTCTAACCTCATTTTATCTAACTTTCTGCAGATGCTGCGGAAAAAATACCCCCAATTTGCCCAACAGCAAAATAATGTTTACATGCAACAGGTTCCTTCCATTCACCTATGATTATGTTATAGCTTTCTATTGTCGAATATACATGCTAATGGTGGACGTGACTTACTTGCAGGATGCAGAAGAATGCTGGACGCAGTTGGTGTACACACTTTCTCAAACTCTTACATCAGATGGAAGGTGACTTGTCTAGTTTTGACCAAATTCTCCCTTCTGTTCACTTGTAGCACTTGTCATGTTTTCACATTTTTGCATAGTTTTATGTACTCCCTCCGACCCATATTAGTTGACTCAAATTTGTCTAAATTTGGATGAATCTAGACACTATTTAGTATATAGGTTCATCCAAATTTTAAGAAATCCAAGTCAACTAATATGGGTCGGAGGGTGTACAATATTTTGTGTAGTCACGCACAATGCAGTTGTGGAGTTGTGGACCTTAGTGTTACTGATAATGTTAGCATTACTTGTGGTGTGTATTGGTGGCAATTACATTTAATACTATTTGGCTTCTTTGACAGTGAACCTACTGCCAGTCAGATGAAGGAACTTTTTGGGATTGATCTTGTGAGCAGGTTCTCTCTTCATTCCTCACAGAGCTGTCTGTTATGCTTCTATATGTTGGTTTTGTAGTACGATTAATACCGTACTGTATTTCCACTGGTTTTGTACAGTGCACGGATAGCTATTTGGCTACAGCATGCAACTTTCGTAGGCATGGACCTTTGCGAATAACACTGGTTTTACACACCTATTGGAATAACTAGGATTTTTTGTACTTCATGAACACCAAACGAAGCAGTAGAGTTTACTGCAGTCCCCTAAAACTGATGATACAACATGTCCACAAACAGACCTGAAGCTTATTTTGATCTTCTCTGTACTGCATGTACAAAGGCATGTACTATTTAGACAAGGCAGCTAGATTACTCATCTAAATATATTGTAGTTATTCATAATGAAGCTGAGAATGCTCTAGTGTACTGCTATTTGTTAGTGATGACTTTTATTTGCAGGGTACACTGTCCAGAAAGTGGCGAGGAGAGTTCAGAGGCAGAGTCCGTTTATTCTCTGAAGTGCCATATATCTCATGAGGTGAACCACCTTCATGAAGGACTGAAGCATGTAAGTATCATTCCATCTATGATTTACATATTCTTTTGTTCTTTACATCAAGTAGTTTTTCACATGTGCTGATATGATACCTCCTTTTTCTGTTGGTTACTTGGTTCACATATCTTGTGTTCTATGGCTTTAGAGTTTATGCTAATTATTCTTCATGTAATTTTCCTACAGGGTTTGAAGACAGAACTTGAGAAGGTTTCACCATCACTAGGCCGGACTGCTATTTACACAAGAGAGTCAAGAATAAATGATTTGCCTAGGCAAGAGCATAACTCTCATTCATGACTTCGTTCTCATGTTAGTCAGAAATATCATGTATTCAAGTTCTTTCTTCAGGTACTTGACTGTGCAATTTGTTCGTTTCTTTTGGAAAAGGGAGTCAAACCAAAAGGCGAAGATTTTACGTGTATGTTCCCTTGCTCTCTTTTCTTAGCAAATTACAAATATTTTTGTGGAACATTATAGCAGAGTTTGTAAGGAACATGTCATTTGAACTTAAATCCAGGAGGCTGCATTCTAATACTTTTGTCAACAAAATACGTTTGTGATGTACTTTTCTCTTCCTATCAGAAAGTGGATTACCCTCTGGAACTTGATGTATATGACTTCTGCTCAGATGAACTGAAACAAAAGCTCCAAGCTCCTCGACAGGTAGCTCTGTTTTCACTGTTCAACAATTAATTTTGCTAGCTCTACTTTAGTGTTGACTTGGATATTCAATTTGCATGTGAAGGTGATGAGAAATGCAGAAAATGCCAAGTTTGGTTTGAAAGTACAGGGGAAAACAAACAGCTCAAAAGATAACGAGGTAATGGTCTTTCTGCTAACCTATCATCTACAATTGTTAAGAAATGATGATTACATTAATGTTTTGTGGCAACTGGCAAATGTTAGCTGGGCACCTCCATTTTTTCTTACTCTCCTGCCTTATATCTACTGATGGATTAGTTTATTTCATTTCAGGGCTCATCAAGTAGTGAGGGTGAATCATCTAGCATGGACATTGACAAAGGCGAGAAATTTGTTTTATGTTCTTATTTAGCAAACTTGCTCACATGTTTATACTCTAATTAAGTAATAGTGGTGTTTTTCTCTTATCATCTAACTTAGCCTGCTAGCTTTCTAGTGTCCATATTTTAGTGCACGTTAACAAAAATTTACTGCTCTGAGTAGTCATCTCCTACAAAAGAGATCAAACTCACTGCCAATGGTGACTGGCTAGACTCTGAAACTGTGATGTGCTTTTTGTTCATATGCAGCTGATTCTTCTGTACCAAAGAAACAAATAACTGGGGTCTATGATTTAATTGCTGTTTTGACACACAAAGGAAGAAGTGCAGATTCTGGCCACTACGTTGGCTGGGTTAAGCAAGATGACGGTCAGATCAACTGGTCTTATTATTCAGTTTATATGTCTAGAATCAAATACTTCCTGGTACTATAAAGGTACTGATAGTTCCATGCTGCCATTCAGGAAAATGGATTGAGTTCGATGATGACAACCCAAGCATACGCAAGGAGGAAGAGATTTTGAAACTATCAGGTGGAGGTGAGCAGCTATTTAGTCGGAGAACATTGAGTCGAATATGTTGTGAATTGTTCCTACAGACGCTAATGTTTCTTCTCATAACAGGCGATTGGCACATGGCCTACATCTGCCTGTACAAAGCCCGTGTTATCTGAACCTGGGAGTTGGAAAGTCTGGGCCGAATTTGCTCTACATTTCTCAAGTCACGCATACATTGGCTTGTTTTTGTGTCACATGATGAGTACATGTTTTGATTAATTTTCCAGTTTGATTCAAGCGAAGAAGTCGTCAGTGTTTATTGGGATGTGTACTTATTAAAAAATCATGTGGAGTATTTACCAGCAGTCAACAAATATAGAGCAAAGTTGTTTAAAGTTTATTATTTCTGACAGTTAAGATATGATTGATTTCCCTATGCCAGCTATAACTTTGTGTTTTGCTCACTTCGTTAGGTCCCGTTCGTTTGCTTGGGAACGTATCCAGATGTGGAACTGATCCAGAACTGGATTTGGTGAATCCCAAAGCTCCACCCAATCCAAACCTGGATATTTTCAAACATGGATTGATTCCATAGCATCCTGAGGGCTTGTTCGTTTTGGTGGGATTTAATCCACGCATGGAACCAATCCAGGCTTGGATTGGGTGGATCCACTACCATCACCCAATCCATGCCAGACTTTAATCCCTGCAATCCAAGCCTAACAGATCCAAAACACCTCTGTTCGTTTAAGCCACCTGGATCAGCCTAATTTAAAACTCAACAGAGAGAACACATCTGAATCATACATGATACAACATAAAAATTTAATCTTTTTTCTAGTATTAAATATTGCCACATATATCCCGAAACTTGACAGTTCTTACAACTGATTTTATGCAATTGATAAACATGAATAATTACATAACATATATCTGTTCTTTTTTATAGCCTTGCCCACACTGCAACATATATTTCACAATATACCAGTTCTTAACGCCGAATCTAAACCGTTATGAAATGGAGCATTAGAAAAATATATATGGTATCGAAGCAAGACGTAAACATAAATTTTAGTGACCTAAGTTTCTCCAAGAACAAATAGATTTCAGCAGCTGCACTTTCTCTATTATGTGATGGTTATCAGTACAATGATCCTCATATCTGCAGATTTTGAAGTAAAGAAGATAAAGATAGCCAGCACAACTTTGATTCGCAAAGATACAGATGACCTTGCACTTGTTAAGCTAGTCCTTTTCGGTTCTAGTATACCAAAAACAAGGAGACAAATACAAGGTCAGGCTTTGACTAAATGATGTATGTTTCAGCAACATTCTGTAAAATTTCCATGTAGGGAATTAAACAAAACTAAGAAGACGTAAAAGGTTATATATCAACTACATGGTTATATATCAACCAGTAATAAAGTCAAAAGAAAATAATATAGATGCTACCCTAATAATTCAAGAAACAATAACTATCTTCATTACAAAATATAAGGAGTATGTAACATAGAAAAATTCACACAACATAGAATATTAGGACATAGTAAAAAGAATTACCTTCAAAATTGGATTAGGAACTAAATCCTAGGTTGGCGGGGCTCGTCTTCTTCGACTCTCGCAATGGATGGTATGATCTAAAAATAAAATTCAGAAAGTGTCATCTTAATTTAGCACGGTCCTACTACTACCTATATGTAGCCCCCCAAGAAAACCACTACTATAAAATCGCTGTTATTTTTATTATGTGCATCATCATGGCATCATCATGCATTTATTCGCCTAAAACAATTTCCCAAAAACCTATTTTGTTTTCTAGAGATTCCCCTCTTTGTTCAAATCAAAACCCTAGATCCGTCCGGATCTTTTATTTGTCTAAAACCTTTTTGCAAATGTTTTATTTTAAAAGAAAGAAAAATAATAAATATAAAATATTTTGTATCGGGGGAGGTAGCCGCCGGCCAGGCCCAAAAGGCCCCGCCAGCAGCCAGCCTACCACCCCTCTACCAAACCCTAATCCCAACCCTACCCAAACCCTATTCCCCAACCTCCACCCCACCACGCCGCCGCCACTCCCTCAGCACACAGCAGCCGCGCGCCTTGACCCGTTCCACTCACGCAACTCGCCCGCTCCCCTGGCCCCGTTCCTGGCCCCACCGCGGTTCCCGGCCCCGCACTCGCCACCACTCCCGCACGCCTCTTGCTCGCGATCCTCTCCTCCTCCCGCGTCGGCCTTCCTTGATCCTCTCCCTCTCGGTCCACCGCCGCCGCCAAGTTCCCGCCTTCCTCGTCGTGGCCCTCTCCTGGGTTCCTCTCTCCCTCACCCCTTCATCGGCCCGCGAGCTCCACCCTGCATCGGCTTCCCCGTCCACCTTCCTCTCTGCAAGCTAGCCGCGCCGCCTCTGCAGCGGGCCTCTCCTTCCCGAACTAGTCCAAGCGTAGGCCCTCTCCACAACCGCATGCCTCCCCGCCTCCAGTTTCTGTCTCCCCGGCCGCTCTTCCGCTGTTCCGCGAGGTCCCCGACGCCGTCGGCCTCCGCCGTGTCGCCCGGCCTCGTCCTCACCATCCCCCGCCACTGGCCTTTCCTCCGCCAGAGTCCAGCGAGCTCGCCAGCGCCCCGTCCTCTGGCCCGCGCCGCCGCCTCGCGGGCTCCCTCTCTTGCAGCCCGGCCTCCCTCTGCCATGCTCGCCCCGCCGCTCAGAACGCCCTCTGTCGCCCGGCTCGCAGGCCCCACGCCGCGGCGTCCCTCACCCCGCGTTGGCATCTCTGCAGTGCCTCGCAAGCACTCAAGCAGTAGCTTGTGCCCCATGTCCGTGTCGCCCAGGTCATGTGTTACCATGTCGGTCTCCCTTGATGTTTGGTGAGGCTCTTTTGGTTTGTTGCTGTCGTGTTTTGCCTAGTGCCATCTGATGGTGGTGCTGTGAAGATGGGCGAAGTGGTGTGTGGCAACCCCGAATCAACTCCTTTTGGTGATCGATGTAGTGGCCACTAGGGGAACCCTCGACAAGATCTTGTATGCGAACACCGAACATCTACGACATGGAACAACAGGGCCTCCTCTCGGAATGCCATGCTCTTCTACACGGACGCCAAGTACTCCTATCTAGAAGACCGACGCGTGCAGATGAATCCGAGTGATTCCGAGAAGACCGACAAGTACTCCTTCCTGAAAACCAAACTGCTCGATGACAGGAACTCCTTCACGGATTCAAGACCGATCCCGATGAGCCGAACCCTGTTGAACCCTCGGAGCCCCAAGATCGCCGAACCCATGTGTGACCTTTTCTCCAAGACCCCTATTTTTGATAAATATAATAAATACTTGTTGCATATTAAATTGTTCATGTTGCACACATATTGCATGGTTTGGGGGCATTATGCCGATTCACCTCATAAATAAATATGGAGATCATATGCGGGCGAATCTAGTCTAATATTGGTCCCATTTAAATTTGTGCATCGAACCGGTGAAATATTTTGCTTTGATAAGACAACATTTAAAATGCGGGGTATCTAAACAACATGAACCATCTAACTAATTGTCGGGATCGCGGTTCCGCTTAATATTGCCTAATTGCATCGCATCCTTGCCATGTCATACATCATATATGCATCATGCCCGATATTTTGCCGTAGTATTAAATAGTGCATCCGGTGTTTGTTCTAGTGCTTTGCTTCTTTACGGATTAGGCCGATGAGTTGATGCGAGTGTCGGCCCGATCTTCGGACAAATCTTTGACAATGTTTTTCAGGCGAGCATTCTCCCCTTTCTACCTATTTTACTTTATAGTCTTTATTTCCTCATGTTGATCTATTGCTATCTGTGTTGTGATGCTCTAGTTTTCGTACCCGTGATATCTCTTGCAGTCTTATATTGCCTTGGACACATCCTATTACCTGTTGTTTGGTAGATAGTTGGACTTGCGTGTCATAGTCGCTTGCTCAAGTGCGGTTACGTGTCGTCAAGTATCACAGTTGTTGGAGTAATGCCGCATGTTTAATGTTGGAGATGATCATGGCTTTAATTTTCGTTTAATAACTAAAAATTGAAAGTAGGTAAATAATACAGAGGCACATGTGGGCAATAGATATTATTTGGTTTTTAACCGTCCACTTGTGTCCCGTAGGACCCCGAGTACTTGATACCTGTTCTTTGATCCGCATGTGGGAGCATGAATCCCCCTAGCCAGAGCTTGAGTCATATATTATTTCTTGGGGCCACAAACTAGTTTGGGGTTTTATTACTATCCTGTACTTATGCCATGCTTTACTGCTTTATTTACGATTGCGCGTGGAGCGCCTGTACTGTTTTGGAACCAACGTGGAATGTTTTCGCTGTATCGACAAGCCTAGTCATACTTTTGTGTTCCTAGTCGTTTACAGCCATTGTCACAAACCTCTGGGTCCGTCTCGGAGCCGGCCAACTTCGTCGCGGGTAGCTTAGTGGGGTGGCCCCCTGAAATTTATATGAATCTTGCAATTGGTCTGTCGTGATGCCTCGTTGGGTTTTTATTGGTTTTTCTCGAGGTTGATCGTGCGTGTGTTGCTATTTGTGCCCCCTGCAGGGTAAAACTTTCTGAAAGCCGTGTCCGCGGTTATAGACGACTTGGAGCACAATATCTCGATCATAGACAACTATAACTAAAGTAGTGCTATAAATTTGACTTTATAATGACTAGTAATCAGCTTCACTATAATGGAATGGCTAAATAAAAGTGCCAACAATTTCTGGTTTGGGTTGTCACCTGTTACCATTGTATCTGACTAGTAAGTATTGCAACTACAACGGAGTGGGTAAATAAAAGTACCAACAACTGCCGGGTTTTGGGATGCCTCATGCTATATGTATCTGACTAGTAAGTACTACAACTACAACGGAATGGTTAACTAAAACTGCCCACTGCTTCAGGATGACTCATGCTATCTATATCTGACTAGTAATTGCCGCAACTATAACAGAATGAATAAAACTGCCAACCGTGTGAGTTCCTCGGTTGACTTCCTCGTTTGGTCTCGAGGGGCAAAATACCAGGATGGGTATGCTTGGTGATAGTTTCAGGTTGGATCCGAATAGGTCTTTCTTATCCCTATCTGATAGTCGCCAGTTGTATTGAGTCTCTATAGGTTGTTTAGTGCATGCCGCGCTGCCGCTTCAGTCCACCATACCTATGTAGGCGAGGACCGCCGAATTCTAGTCTCGCCGTGTACTGGCCTCAGTACTGTCCGCTCTCTTTTTCCTTTGCCCTTTGTCGGCACCCCTTTTGTTTAAGCAGGTTTTAAGATCGACATCGTTAGCAGGGTTACCCTACCGGCTTGGCCTGGGCAGGGTTATGGACGCCATTGGTTATTCTTCAGGGCTCTTAGCCTAATTTGCATCTTGTCCGTACTCGGACGCTGTATCGTTTTTAAGGTGATTTGGATCTTTGTACTGTATATTATATCCTTGACTCGATGAGTCGCTGTTGTATATATTTGTTTTGTGGATTCCATCGTGGACTAATGTGTAATGATATTACTTTATTTTCCACCCGCACGCAAGTGCCTGGTGGGCACCTTTGAATCGTTTCTATGCGGGTTTGGCGGGAATCGTGAGACTTGCATAGGGCCGATTCTGAGGGTGTTACACTATAGGTCCAAATATGATTTATAGTGTGAGACGGCTAGCTGTGAGATTAGTGTGTTGAGAAACATGCCGCTTCTAAGCTCACAAAAGACCAAATATCTATCCACATAATAAACAGTACCATAACCAAGCATACACCACTCTCTAAATGTATTTTCATATCTGTGGATACGATCAAACGTCGACATTCTATTTTGACATGTACATACATGCACAGTTACTTAAGCTAAGCTATATTATTTTGAACCTGAACTTTGGAGCAAAAAATACTTCACTACATATAGGATAAAGAAGGATGCAGAGAAAAGGACATATGCATTGCTAGCTCTGAGATCGTTTTTTAACTAGGGATCAACAGCTATAAAGTGGAGGAAAAATCATACTTTTCGGTCATGAATGAGAGCTCAACACTTTAAAATGGTTATAATTCATGGTGGATATCTCTCCGATGATATTTTACACATAGGTAAAGCAAATATCTGTAATGCAATGCAAATATACCATCTCCGGGCGCAAAAAAACTAATAAAAGATCCACCAGAGACGGGAGTAAAAACAAATGTTCAGAGTACCAGGCTTCCAGTAATCAACACTTGAATAAATGTAAAAACAGTAATAAAAAACCAACCTACCAAGAATTGTAAACAACAAGGGGAGGGAATAGGCTGTGACGGTGCAGTGCATGTGTGAAACTTAAGTGTGGGTGCACCACTACTCTGTTTACTACTTATGCTGCATTAGTCAATCTCATTGGCATGTTTATGCATGTCTCCATAACATCCCATAGCCTCACGCCAGCTCAGACCCACAGCCATCCCCAATCTATTTTCTCCTCAAGATCACAACAGAGCAGCGAGTGAGCGAGTCTTTTAGTTGTAGAACCGAATTGATCTACCATTTCTGGCCAAGGTGATTGATCGATCGCATTCCCCTCTCTCGGCCATCTCTGGAATTACATGATGTCGATCTGCTCCTTCCCTCCCTTGATTCCTTTTAGTAGCTCCCTTCCTACGCCAAAGGGCTAGATCAACAACAAGGCTATTCCCAGCGTCCTACCTTCGTGTAATTCTCCTTTCGACGACCTCCTTCTCCTTGATTTCCCCCATCTTTCCCCAAGATTTGGACTCCGACCAAAAACCCTACCAACCCTAGCTACGAGATGGGAATGATGAGAAGAAGGAGGGGGACTTATCGGAGAGAACATTGCTGTTGGAGGGGAGAACCAGTGGTGGAGGAGAAGGCGCCGCGAGCCCGTCGTCGTCGCTGTCGCCGCCCCGTCTTTGGCGTTGCCGTCGCTCTCTCTCTCCGTGTGTTGTCGTGGATTTTCTTCCACAGGTTGGATAGGGAGAATTTTTTTCCAGACGGTGTTAGTGGAAGATGGGCTGGATCGATTGGGATAAAATTTATGTCGTGGTGTAAACGAATACTCAGTTTTGGTGGGCTGGAAAAATATTCTGGTAGGAATGGATTAGGCCATGATCTAGGTCTATCCATGCCTGCCAGGGATTAAACGAACAAGGCCTAAAGATGTGTTCGTTTATTCCTCGTGGGTAGGGGTACAATGATTAAGCAAAACTACTCGTGGGTAGGGGTACAATGATTAAGCAAAACTAGCTACAGTACATAGAAGATTTGTCAATTGTTTCGTTCATTCTATAATATCTTCAGTTACAAATAGTACTGGCTCAAATATCTACTATTTCAATTTCAGAAGCAATACCAAATTTTTGTAGATCCTACAATTTAACAATATTCGAATCTCCAATTATTCAACAACATCCGAATCTCCAAATATTTGGAGAGGTGGCTAAAAATGATAATTCTCAGTTGGTCCAAGCTACTCCCTCCGTCCAAATTAATGGCCGCGACTCTGTGTTCATTAAATTTTATAAAAAAACCTTCCTGGTTCACATACTTTTACTAATCAGTCAAAATCAAAAGCTCCGTCTTCCTCGTGGCCATCCGCATGCATCTGCAGTCCGCAACAGCTCGGCGAGAAGGACTCTGCCACCGCTTCGCTCGCACTTGGAGGGCTCCCGCTGGCCGGTGTATTCCCCTTCACCTACTGCTCGAACTTCGAGGGCTTGCGCGGAGGGCTCCCGCTTGGCCCTGACAGCGCCTCCATTGAGCACGGCCGCTGTCGGCCGTCGAGCTTCGGGCTCCTCTTCCTCGACACCCACTCCGCTTAGCCACTTCCCCGTCCGCACCACTCGGCGCTGTGGTCCGGGACGTCGTCAGTGCCCTCCCTAGACACGACTTTGCCTCGGTGAGAAAGTACCTGCAATCGAGATGTGCAGTTCCAGCTATTGCTGCAATCTTCACTAGAGATGGCTTTTGCGACAACACAAGAATCATAGAGTAGATGATATCCACAAAATCTCTACTGTAGCTGGTTAGTTTTGAAAATCAAAATAGTGCTGAAACCAGCCTAAAATTGCAGTGGGGATGGATCCTGCACATGTATAAACTCAGTGCTCTAGTGACATATCAGCTTCTGCAGCTGCACTGCCAGGAAGCTCTTTATGTTCCTGAGATCATTTCCATCTGAGAATTAAGAGTAAGCAGTTAGAAAAAAGAAAAAATTCTCACTGAATTTGGATAAGAGGGCATATATTGTGTACCTTTCAGAGAAGGTGCAGGCATTGCTACATGGTACAGTTAGAAAAATATTTAATCCTTACTCAATCCGGATCAGACAATCCATGTAGATGTCAGTAAGGCCAGTTCCGTAGGCATTAGAGAAATGTCCAATCTTACCAGATGAACATGTAGGCAAAAATCAAAAAGGATGAAAAAGAAGACTAGGGCATACATTGATACATACATATTGACCATAAACCATAGCCCATAGGGGCAAGGCAACAAGCAACTATTAGTCCAAATCAAAAGCTGAACCGGCACATGTATGGAACCTGCATAACAAAGTAAGGAGTAAATATTTTGTATGCAATAGAAATGTCATAGTGCCATTTCTATATCCTATTGGTGGCAATAGAAAACTCAAACATGAGGCACTCTTTTACCATGTAAGAAAAGAACATTCATTGAATTATTATCGAAATTCAAACACCACTGTTTCTCATCCAATAACAGCAAGACACCATGGTAACCATCTTAAGCAGGATACCATCCGTGTTCAGTTTGACCCAGCGTATGACTAAATGTCCAGTTATATCCAAACCAGGGAATAAATACATCTAAAACATGCAGATGTTATATCCAAACCAAGGATTGCTGGTTGAGAACTAGAGTAGGTATGCTTCTGGCACAATTTACAAGTCGCAGGATCATAATTTTTCACAAGAGCGAGCATAAACACACACACACATGAGGAGCAGAGACAGAGCACATTTACCATCACATAAACATCATCACCAAGATTATAGACTATTGCTTCCACCTTAGCTGTGCACTGGTACCGTTTCGGCTAGCTGGCCCGTGCTTCGTTAGTGGGGAAGGGGTCCCTGACAAACTCTGTGATCCCAGAAAATAAATTTAATTCGCATAGTGTTTCAGACTGTATTTATTCTCTTGTTAGAGCAACTGGAGCACATAGAGTTCAATTCAAATGAAAAGAAGCAGGCAATTTACAGGAAGTGCTTAGCATCAATAAAAGTGAGGATTTTGCCAAAATTTGCGGGAAGTGCTTATCTAATTATTAGCCTTAGTTCACTCAAAACCCAACCAGATGCCTGCAGATTCATTCAGGGAATGAAAATTTAGAATCTAAAAATGATAGCACTTAGGACATGGGGATGAAAATATGATTGTGATTTCAGACTGTTAATTAGGCTTCTAACCAGCAAGGAGAACCAGAAAATACTGCAACTTCTCAACCACAAAGCATCAGCATGACTTGAATTAAGAATGAACTCACTCGCATTTCAGAAAATGGCATCTTATTTTAGCAATGTCCTATGACAAATATGTTGTTTAATCTAGTTGGTAATAGTAGTGAGAATACTAGTGTGCATGTGTGCATGGCGGCAGCAGCAAAGAGGGCACAAGTCCAACTTGTGCATGCAAAGCTTCATGCATATCACGTGAAAAATGTTAGGGTAGTAATTAGCTTGATATAGTAGACTTTAGGAGTCAAAGGTTTACACCTTGGAGAGTAGCAGCTCACTAGTATAAATAACCCCTCGTTGTATTGGTTTGGGACACCAAGTAGTAAGAAGAAGCAGAGAAGAGAAAAACACAGCTAGCTTGCTGCACCAAAACTACTCGTGTCATCCATTCTCTTTGAGTTTGTGTGTGTGTCCAAGAGATCAACCGTGTGAGTAGTTAGCTAGATCAAAGTAGGAGCTCACAATTGGTATCAGAGCTAGAGTTTTCTAGCCATGCCGAAGGGCGGTGGTGTGAGCGTGTCAAGGACGGAGGAAGAAATGGAAGCCGAGATTGAGGAGAGAGTTCGGGCTCGTATGCTGGCAGCAAAGAACGGCGGACGGTAGCTAGCAGCTCCGCGTGCTGCGCGTGACGCGGGCATGTCCTCGACGGCCTTTCCGCTCCTAACACGCTCCAACTACCACGACTGGTCGCTACTCATGCGTGTCATCCTCCAGGGCCGTGGTTGGTGGAAGGCGGTGGAGACGGGTGAAGCGGAGTTCACCGACGACAGGCTGGCGCTCGAAGCGATCCTTCGTGCCATGCCGCCGGAGATGCACGGCACCCTCGCCGTCAAGACGACGGCCAAGGAGGCCTGGGACACACTCAAGACTCTACGGCTCGGCGCCGAACGCGTGCGCGAGTCTAGGGCACAGACATTGCGCCTTAACTACGAGGAGATCAAGTTCCGTCCAGGGGAGTCAATCGACGACTTCGCCATGCGACTCCAAGCTCTCGCCAACGAGTTGGAGGTCCTCGGCGACCCACTCGATGAGAAGAAGGTCGTCCTCAAGCTGATCCGTATCGCTCCTAAGCGGTACAAGCAGTTGTGTTGGTCGATTGAGAGCTTGGTGGACATGAATACTTTGTCCATCGAGGAGCTCGTCGGCCGGCTCAAGGTCGTCGACGAACGAGACGATGATGAGCACGACTCTAGTAGCAAGCTCCTTCTAACGGAGGACCAGTGGCGCGCTCGCATGCATCGTGAGCACGACGGTTCGTCTGGAAGTAGTGGTAGCACTTTTGTGCCGAACCGGCGCCGCGGCAGAGGACGCGGGCGCGGCCAGGACGGCGCACGTAACAAGGCTGGTGAGGGCGGCCAACGCGGTCGCAGCGCAAATGGCGCCCCGAAGGACAACAACTGTCGGTATTGCGGTATACCGGGCCACTGGGCTCGGGAGTGCCGTAAGAAGAAACGTGATGAGGCGCACTTGGTACGCCCTGGTGACGACGATGACGAGCCGGCGATGCTAATGGCACAAGTAACCGCCATCTCAATCGAGCCTGAGCGCATTGGTGGCCACGTCTTCCTCAACGAAGAACGTGCAAAGGTGCGGCTCGGCGACGAGGCGGAACCCGTCGATGCACCATGGTATCTTGATACCGGTGCGTCGAACCACATGACAGGTGACCGCAAAGCTTTCGCCGACCTTGATGAGAAGGTCACCGGCTCGGTGAAGTTCGGCGACAACTTCGTGGTGAGCATCTGCGGGCGTGGTACCGTGATGTTCACAAGTCGTGGTTGCGAGCACCGCGCGCTCACAGAGGTCTACTTCATCCCACGCTTGAAGACAAGCATCATCAGTCTTGGCCAACTCGATGAGAACGTCTGCGAGACTATGATTCGTGACGGCACCATGCACGTTCGTGACAGGAACAGACGCCTCCTCGCCAAGGTGGAACGCTCAAGGAATCGTTTGTACAAGGTTCCCCTACAAATCGCGCAGCCAATTTGTCTCTCGGCTCGCCGCGGGAGTGATGCATGGCGCTGGCACGAGCGCCTTGGTCATCAGCATTTTGCTGCTTTGGAGAGGATGGCACGCACAAGCATGGTGCGTGGTCTTCCGAAGATCGACCATGTCGACGAGCTCTGTGATGCGTGCTTGGCAGGCAAGCAACGTCGTGCCCCGTTTCCTCAAACGGCCAAGTTTCGTGCGACGGAGAAGCTCGAGCTGGTCCACAGCGACCTATGCGGGCCCATCTCGCCACCCACACCAGGTGGGAAGAGGTACTTCCTGCTGCTTGTGGATGACCATAGCCGCTACATGTGGCTGATGCTACTCGCCTCCAAGGACGAGGCACAGGCGGCAATCAAGCGCTTCAAGGCGAGCGCTGAGGTGCAGAGCGGATGCAAACTGCGCACGCTACGGACAGATCGTGGAGGTGAATTTACCTCCAAGGACTTCGACGCATACTGCGCCGAGCATGGCGTCCAACGACACTTGTCCGCTCCCTACTCCCCTCAGCAGAATGGGGTGGTGGAGCGGCGCAATCAAACCGTTGTTGCCATGGCTCGTAGCATGCTTAAGGCACGAGGAGTGCCGAGCAAATTCTGGGGAGAGGCCGTGACCACTGCGGTGTACATCCTCAACCGCTCCTACACACGAAGCGTCGATGGCAAAACTCCGTATGAGGTATGGATACCAAACCTGTACTACATACGGGTGTTTGGATGTCTTGCACATGTCAAGACAGCGCGCCCCCAACTCAAGAAGCTTGATGACCGGAGCACTCCCATGGTACTCACGGGATATGATGTTGGCTCAAAGGCATACAAGCTATTTGATCCAGTGTCGCAACGCGCACATGTCTCTAGAGACGTGGTGTTTGACGAGGACGCGAGCTGGGTGTGGGGTGAACAGGCGGAAGCACACCCCGCTAACACGTTCACCGTCGACTTCCCGGTTCCAGAAACCGACACTAGCATGAATAATGCTGATATTGCGGGTGACGGGGGAGCGGTACCAGCACCTCCGCTCTCTCCGGAACAACCGGAGGAACCTGCAACACCTGCGTCTGTTCCTGCCACACAACGTGCGGGTCATGGCGCTCCAGTGGAGTTCGTGTCACCTCCAGCTGGAGTGACACCGACCTTAGAAGATGGCGATGGACGTCTGCGCAGGTTCCGCACCATCGACAACATTGTCGCTGAGTATGCCGAGGAGCTCTTTCTGGTGGTGGGTGAAGAACCAGCCACGTTCGCCGAGGCTGAACCACACCCAGCCTGGCGTGCAGCTATGTTGGAGGAGATGAGCGCCATCGAGGAAAATGGCACCTGGGAACTCACGAGTTTGCCAGCGGGTCATCATCCAATCGGGCTCAAGTGGGTCTTCAAATTGAAGAAGAACACCGATGGCAACATCGTCAAGCACAAGGCTCGCCTTGTTGCGAAGGGCTACGTCCAGCGTGCTGGCGTCGACTTCGATGAGGTGTTCGCCCCGGTCGCTCGACTCGACTCTGTGCGCTTGCTCATTGCAATTGCAGAACAACAGTGTTGGGAAGTGCACCACATGGACGTCAAATCGGCCTTTCTCATTGGTGATCTTCAGGAGGAGGTATACGTGGCTCAACCACCTGGTTTTGTCCGGGAAGGACAAGAAGGCAAGGTATTGCGGCTGCGCAAGGCACTCTACGGACTACGCCAAGCCCCGAGGGCCTGGAATACCAAGCTGGATAGCACACTGTTGTCGCTTGGGTTTCAGAGGATCCCATCTGAGCACGCTGTCTATGTGCGCGACACAGGCGACGCGCGACTACTTCTTGGAGTCTACGTCGATGACTTGATCGTGACTGGAGCAAGCGCGCGTGAGATTGCCAAGTTCAAGCTTGAGATGCAAGGCACGTTCAAGATGAGTGACCTCGGACTCTTGAGCTACTACCTCGGCATTGAGGTGAAGCAGACCCCTGGCGAGATAACACTCGGCCAGGCTGCATACGCTGGCAAGCTACTGGAGAAGGCTGGCATGGGCGACTGCAACCCAGTGCATGTCCCAATGGAGCCTAGACTCAAGCTGAGCAAGGAGAGCTCCAACCCGCCGGTGGATGTAACATTCTACCGCAGTATTGTCGGGAGCCTGAGATACCTTGTGCACACTCGGCCCGACATAACTTTCGCCGTCGGCTACATCAGCCGATTCATGGAGAAGCCCACGACAGAGCACATGGCTGCCGTCAAACATTTGTTGCGGTACATTGCTGGTACGCGCAATTATGGTTGCCGCTATGTGAAGGACAAGGATGGCGGCAAGCTGATCGGCTACAGTGACTCCGACATGGCGGGCGACATTGACGACCGAAAGAGCACTTCTGGTGTTTTATTCATGCTCGGTCGCAACCCTGTGACTTGGCAGTCACAAAAGCAGAAGGTGGTCGCACTTTCATCGTGTTTGGCGGAGTACATTGCCGCAACGACGGCGGCTTGTCAAGGAGTTTGGCTTGGTCGGCTTCTTAGTGACCTTCTCGGCAAGAAGGATGATATTGCGACAATATTTGTGGACAACAAGTCTGCAATTCAGTTGTGCAAAAATCCAGTCTTCCATGATCGGAGCAAGCACATCGAGACACGCTTCCACTTCATCCGGGAGTGTGTCGACGACGGCAAGATTAATGTTGAGTACATCGGTACAGAAGACCAGCTCGCAGACATTCTGACGAAGGCACTTGGTCGCATTCAGTTTCAGAATCTGCGAGAGAGAATTGGCATCGTGGACATCTAGTGCAACTAGATTAGGGAGAGAATTGTTGTTTAATCTAGTTGGTAATAGTAGTGAGAATACTAGTGTGCATGTGTGCATGGCGGCAGCAGCAAAGAGGGCACAAGTCCAACTTGTGCATGCAAAGCTTCATGCATATCACGTGAAAAATGTTAGGGTAGTAATTAGCTTGATATAGTAGACTTTAGGAGTCAAAGGTTTACACCTTGGAGAGTAGCAGCTCACTAGTATAAATAACCCCTCGTTGTATTGGTTTGGGACACCAAGTAGTAAGAAGAAGCAGAGAAGAGAAAAACGCAGCTAGCTTGCTGCACCAAAACTACTCGTGTCATCCATTCTCTTTGAGTTTGTGTGTGTGTCCAAGAGATCAACCGTGTGAGTAGTTAGCTAGATCAAAGTAGGAGCTCACAAAATAAAATATCAGGCAACTGATAATGAGCAGAACTGGAAGGAGAAAAACAACCGTTGATGAACAAAAGTATATAATATATATATATTTTGACATTCGCACGTACATGTTGGTTAACAGGAAAAGTGACTGCAGGTAATGTCTAACTAATTAACCAGACTGTGACTACACGCAGGGTAGTCTCGCCACCAAAAAATTGATAGCAACATCAAGTGTTTAATCAGACCCGAGGAGGGTCTGTCTCTATCCGGACATGTTTCAAAGCAATGATCCATCCCTTGGTTTCAGGCAACAGAACAGTGCTTTCCGTGCCCAAAAATAAATAAATCCTGGTGCAGCGTTTTATTGCACAAGACTTGCAAACACAAGTAGTGTGGAGGCCGGATTCAGTTTGTAAGTAGTAGCAGATCAAACAGATTCTGGATTTAGAGCTATATGCAGTAGTATGTACTAGTAGTACTATGCAGGAAGACCCCTCTTGCCTAGCTGTGCTATTACAAATTCCAAGCCTATAACCTCTGAATGCATAGTAAGCACGGCAAATTTAGAAACAAGTATTAGAAGCGAGCAAGTTGTACAACTATATAGTCATCCACCCCTGATTGACAAGATGCAGGATACTACAACCAAGATTTTGTCTATCTCCCTGTCCTCCTCCTACCTTCCCGTCCTGCTCCTTCCGAAGGGCTCCTTCTCCTTGCGTCGATTTCCTCCATCTTTTCTCAAGATTTCAACTCCAACCAAGAACCCTACAGAACCCTAGATACGAGATGGGAAGGATGAGAAGCAGGAGGGGGACGTACCGGGGAGAATGTTGCCGATGGAGGGGAGAGACGACGGTGGAGGATAGCCATCACAGCGTTGCCGCCTCGTCTTGGCGTCGCCCGTCGCGCTCTCTCTCTCTTTTTCCTTCTGTCGTGGATAATCTTCCACGGGTAGAGTGGGGAGATTTTTTTTCCTGCCCGTGCCAGTCAAAGATGGACTTGATTCTTTGGGCTAATTTTCCTGTCGTGGTGTGAACGAAGACCCAACTTTGATGGACTGGAAAAAAAGTCTGGTCGGGCTGGATCGGGCTAAATTGGACCACGACAATAGTCACTTACTGTCATAGTGCCATGCAATATAATCTTCAAAATCATCCCTGATTAGAGTGGCTAGAATTGCATCGGCATCAAATTTGAGGAAATTATCTATCATCAGTTTTTTTTGAGAAACACAGTATAATCGTAGACGCTCACAACACATACATGCACCCACCCCTATTAACGCACACACGCACACCCTATCTCTATGAGCACCTCCGATAGACCGAGACGGCGGATCGGGTCTTGAGATTGACGAAGTCACTACGGGCGCCTCGCTGTCCCCGGAAACGTCGCCTCCCACTGAAAGAATATTCCGCCTTTTATGCAACACGCAGTGTCAAACCTGGGGTTTAAACTCTGGTGGGCTGGGGGTACAACCACCCTCCTAGCCGCCCAACCACGGGTTGGTTTGCTTATCTATCACCAGTTGTTCATCCCATTGCCCTGTTATTAGACATATCAACTCACAAACCTTGGTCTACAGATATCGCCCCTTCGGTGTAATTGGTTAGAGTGCCCCATCTCTTGCTAGCCACGGATCTCTCCAGATATCGACACTCCTTCCATCTTCGATGCGCCAAATAATCCCCTTTTTTAGAAGCTCAAGACCCTTCAGTATGCTCCTCTATGAGTACGAGATGCCATTCGCCGGTGTGGATTCTAAAATGGATATGTGAGGAAAATATTTGGCCTTAAGAACTTGTGCACGTAGTGAATCCAACCCACAAGCATTCTTCAGGCTTGTCTTGCTAGCATAGCAAGATTGAAACCATAGAGATCCCGAAATCCAAGACCACCTTCCTTCTTTGATCTTGTTAACTTCTTCCAACTCAACCAATAAATTTTATTTTCTTTTTCCTGCTAAGTACATCAAAACACACAGATCATTGTGTTCATCTCCTCACAAAGGGTTTTGGTAAGGTCAAAACAGGACATGGTAAACATTGGGATGGCTTGTGCACATGCCTTAATCAGGATATCCTTTCCAACTTTCGAGAGAAACCTCTCCTTCCACCCCTAAATTCTGGCCCAAATTTTGTCCTTTAAATATGCAAAGGTTTCTGCCCGAGATCGACCCACGTATACTGGAAGTCTGAGATATTTTCCAGTCCAAGTTTCGGCCTGAATATGTAATGCTTCAAAAAACCCCTTTTGCATCTAAAACGGACATTTTTACTGAACATCACTGAAGATTTGTCATACTTGATGGTCTGCTTCGAGCAACCCTCTTAAATTGTAATATATGCTGCAGAGAACTGGCACCCTCACGTGTAGCTTCCATGAGTATCAAAGAGTCGTCTGCAAACAGTAGGTGGTTGATTCTCGGGGCAGCGCTATATATACGAACCCTTGGTAGTCTTCCTTCATCTTGTGCTTTGTTCAAAAGTGCTGAGAACCCTTCTGCAGAAACGAGGAACAAATAGGGTGATAATGGATCACCTTGTCGAAGGCCTCGCTGCGGTGTAATCATATCTGTACTCTCTCCATTTACCCGAAACTGGTAAGTAACAGAAGACACATACAAATGTTCAGAGTACCAGGCTTACAGTAATCAACACTTGAATAAATGTAAAAATAGTAATAAAAAACCAACCTACCAAGATTTGCAAACATCAAGGGGAGGGAATAGGCTGTGACGGTGCAGTGCGTGTGTGAAACTTAAGTGTGGGTGCACCACTACTCTGCTTACTACTTCTGCTGCATTAGTCAATCTCATTGGCATGTTTATGCATGTCTCCATAACATCCCATAGCCTCACGCCAGCTCAGACCCACAGCCATCCCCAATCTATTTTCTCCTCAAGATCACAACAGAGCAGCGAGTGAGCGAGTCTTGTAGTTGTAGAACCGAATTGATCTGCCATTTCTGGCCAAGGTGATTGATCGATCGCATTCCCCTCTCTCGTCCATCTCTAGAATTACATGATGTCGATCTGCTCCTTCCCTCCCTTGATTCCTTTTAGTAGCTCCCTTCCTGCGCCAAAGGGCTAGAGCAACAACAAGGCTATTCCCGGCGTCCTACCTCCGTGTAATTCTCCTTTCGACGACCTCCTTCTCCTTGATTTCCCCCATCTTTCCCCAAGATTTGGACTCCGACCAAGAACCCTACCAACCCTAGCTACGAGATAGGAATGATGAGAAGAAGGAGGGGGACTTATCGCAGAGAACATTGCTGCTGGAGGGGAGAGCCAGTGGTGGAGGAGAAGGCGCCGCGAGCCCGTCGTCGTCGCTGTCGCCGCCCCGTCTTTGGCGTTGCCATCGCTCTCTCTTCGTGTGTTGTCATGGATTTTCTTCCACGGGTTGGATGTGGAGATTTTTTTTCCAGACGGTATTAGTGGAAGATGGGCTGGATCGATTGGGATAAAATTTATGTCGTGGTGTAAACGAATACTCAGTTTTGGTGGGCTGGAAAAATATTCTGGTAGGGCTGGATTAGGCCATGATCTAGGTCTATCCATGCCTGCCAGAGATTAAACGAACAAAGCCTAAAGATGTGTTCGTTTATTCCACATGGGTAGGGGTACAATGATTAAGCAAAACTACCCGTGGGTAGGGGTACAATGATTAAGCAAAACTAGCTACAGTGCATAGAAGATTATTCAATTGTTTTGTTCATTCTATAATATCTTCAGTTACAAATAGTACTGGCTCAAATATCTACTATTTCAATTTCAGAAGCAATACCAAATTTTTGTAGATCCTACAATTTAACAATATTCGAATCTCCAATTATTGAACAATATCCGAATCTCCAAATATTTGGAGAGGTGGCTAAAAATGATAATTCTCAGTTGTTCCAAGATACTCCCTCCGCCCGAATTAATGGTCGCGACTCTGTGTTCATTAAATTTTATAAAAAAAACTTCCTGGTTCACATACTTTTACTAATCAGTCAAAATCAAAAGCTCCGTCTTCCTCGTGGCCATCCGCACGCATCTGCCGTCCGCAGCAGCTCGGCGAGAAGGACTCTGCCACCGCTTTGCTCGCACTTGGAGGGCTCCTGCCGGCCGGCGTCTTCCCCTTCACCTACTGCTCGAACTTCGAGGGCTTGCGCGGAGGGCTCCCGCTTGGCCCTGACAGCGCCTCCATCGAGCACGGCCGCTGTTGGCCGTTGAGCTTCGGGCTCCTCTTCCTCGACACCCACTCCGCTTAGCCACTGCCCCGTCCGCACCACTCGGCGCTGTGGTCCGGGACGTCGTCAGTGCCCTCCCTAGACACGACTTTGCCTCAGTGAGAAAGTACCTGCAATCGAGATGTACAGTTCCAGCTATTGCTGGAATCTTCACTAGAGATGGCTTTTGCGACAACACAAGAATCATAGAGTAGATGATATCCACAAAATCTCTACTGTAGCTGGTTAGTTTAGAAAATCAAAATAGTGCTGAAACCAGCCTAAAATTGCAGTGGGGATGGATCCTGCACATGTATAAACTCAGTGCTCTAGTGACATATCAGCTTCTGCAGCTGCACTGCCAGGAAGCTCTTTACGTTCCTGAGATCATTTCCATCTGGGAATTAAGAGTAAGCAATTAGAAAAAAGAAAAAATTCTCACTGAATTTGGATAAGACAGGGCATATATTGTGTACCTTTCAGAGAAGGTGCAGGCATTGCTACATGGTACAGTTAGAAAAATATTTAATCCTTACTCAAGCCGGATCAGACAGGCCATGTAGATGTCAGTAAGGCCAGTTCCGTAGACATTAGAGAAATGTCCAATCTTACCAGATGAACATGTAGGCAAAAATCAAAAAGGATGAAAAAGAAGACTAGGGCATACATTGATACATACATATTGACCATAAACCATAGCCCATAGGGGCAAGGCAACAAGCAACTATTAGTCCAAATCAAAAGCTGAACCGGCACATGTATGGAACCTGCATAACAAAGTAAGGAGTAAATATTTTGTATGCAATAGAAATGTCACAGTGCCATTTCTATATCCTATTGGTGGCAATAGAAAACTCAAACATGATGCACTCTTTTACCATGTAAGAAAAGAACATTCATTGAATTATTATCGAAATTCAAACACCACTGTTTCTCATCCAATAACAGCAAGACACCATGGTTACCATCTTAAGCAGGATACCATCCGTGTTCAGTTTGACCCAGCGTATGACTAAATGTTCAGTTATATCCAAACCAGGGAATAAATACATCTAAAACATGCAGATGTTATATCCAAACCAAGGATGGCTGGTTGAGAACTAGAGTAGGTATGCTTCTGGCACAATTCACAAGTCGCAGGATCATAATTTTTCACAAGAGCGAGCATAAACACACACACACATGAGGAGCAGAGACAGAGCACATTTACCATCACATAAACATCATCACCAAGATTATAGACTATTGCTTCCACCTTAGCTGTGCACTGGTACCGTTTCGGCTAGCTGGCCCGTGCTTCGTTAGTGGGGAAGGGGTCCCTGACAAACTCTGTGATCCCAGAAAATAAATTGAATTCGCATAGTGTTTTAGACTGTATTTATTCTCTTGTTAGAGCAACTGGAGCACATAGAGTTCAATTCAAATGAAAAGAAGCAGGCAATTTACAGGAAGTGCTTAGCATCAATAAAAGTGAGGATTTTGCCAAAATTTGCGGGAAGTGCTTATCTAATTACTAGCCTTAGTTCACTCAAAACCCAACCAGATGCCTGCAGATTCATTTAGGGAATGAAAATTTAGAATCTAAAAATGATAGCACTTTAGGACATGGGGATGAAAATATGATTGTAATTTCAGACTGTTAATTAGGCTTCTAACCAGCAAGGAGAACCAGAAAATACTGCAACTTCTCAACCACAAAGCATCATCATGACTTGAATTAAAAATGAACTCACTCGCATTTCAGAAAATGACATCTTATTTTAGCAATGTCCTATGACAAATAAAATATCAGGCAACTGATAATGAGCAGAACCGGAAGGAGAAAAACAACTGTTTGATGAACAGCAGTATATATTATATATATTTCGACATTCGCACGTACATGTTGGATAACAGGAAAAGTGACTGCAGGTAATGTCTAACTAATTAACCGGACTGTGACTGCACGCAGGGTAGTATCGCCACCAAAAAATTGATAGCAACATCAAGTGTTTAATCAGCCCCGAGGAGGGTCTGTCTCTGTCCGGCCATGTTTCAAAGCAATGATCCACCCCTTGGTTTTAGGCAACAGAACAGTGCTTTCCTTGCCCAAAAATAAAGAAATCCCGGTGCAGAGTTTTATTGCACAAGACTTGCAAACACAAGTAGTGTGAAGGCCGGATTCAGTTTATAAGTAGTAGCAGATCAAACAGATTCTGGATTTAGAGCTATATGCAGTAGTATGTACTAGTAGTACTATGCAGGAAGACCCCTCTTGCCTAGCTGTGCTATTACAAATTCCAAGCCTATAACCTCTGAATGCATAGTAAGCACGGCAAATTTAGCAACAAGTATTAGAAGCGAGCAAGTTGTACAACTATATAGTCATCCGCTCCTGATTGACAAGATGCAGGCTACTACAACCAAGATTTTGTCTATCTCCCTGTCCTCCTCCTACCTTCCCGTCCTGCTCCTTCCGACGGGCTCCTTCTCCTTGCATCGATTTCCGCCATCTTTTCTCAAGATTTCAACTCCGACCAAGAACCCTACAGAACCCTAGATATGAGATGGGAAGGATGAGAAGCAGGAGGGGGATGTACCGGGGAGAATGTTGCCGATGGAGGGGAGATAAGGCGGTGGAGGATATGTCTCCGCGGGCCAGTCTGTAACACCTACAGGCAACACAGCCGCTGATGACAAGGACACAGGAGTGGACTAGGCGTATTCCTACACGGGAGGCGGTTTGTACACGTGGACAATAGAGTCTGAGCTGTGCGTATATGTGGGGTCCAGAGGACGGTGTGCGTGTGTGCTATATGAGCTTCTGTAACCAAACAAACAGGACATGAAGAAAGAAAAGTCTGAAACGCTATCTCTCTCTCTGTGCTTCTCTTCTTCCCCAAGTATCCAAATTCCCTGAAATCTTGTATCCAGATCGTGATCTCACGCTCGGCGATCCTGCCGTAGCCAGGGGATATAACAGTTGGTATCAGAGCTCAAGTCGGTCGCGGGATTTGTTCGGCTTTCAGCTGTAAAATTTCTGGTGGAGGGTCTCGGATTGGAGGGGAATTTCGATTCGGTCGAGTTCTTCTCTGAATCGTGTCAATCCCGATACTGGTTGGCTGGGCTGGACGAGCGAACACGACGGCGCCTCCAAAACAATCGCCTCAGACCCAAATCGTCATCGAGACGATGGGCGAAATCGAGGGAAGAAGCGATGCCGCGTTCGAGAAGATTAACGGAAAGATCGACATGCTCTGCACCAAGATCTCCGCCATGGACACCACGCATAAGCAGATGGCAGCCTAGCTCGAGCTCTCGGTGACGGTGCTGCAGAAAGCGGATCAGCACCAACACGACACAGCACTGCACTTCGCAGCGACGAACCAGCGTTTTGACGCGTTGGCCCGTCAAGTGGATCTGACGGCAGCAGCGGTGACGCGTCTCCAACGCGAGCAGGTGGCGACAGCGCACGGCGAGACCGACACGGACCCCAGCCTCGACACCCACACTGGCCGGGGAATCCTCACGGACCTGCCAGGGAGATTTCGAGCAAGTGAGGCCCCAGAACACGGCGCGTCCAGCCATGTCGTGGGCGGTGGCGCAGTTGGCGGCGGGGATGGCGGTTGTGGCGGCGGTAGAACGGGCGTCGGGGGTGCTGGCGGCGGTAGACCAGGCGATGGGGGCGCTGGCGGTGGTTTGGGCGGCGGTAGACCGGACAGACATTCAGATGAACACCATACGGGCGGTCGCGCTCCGATGCCCAAGATCTCTTTTCCCAAATTCGACGGTGAGCATCCACGGATCTGGCGGGACAGATGTATTGATTACTTCACTGTGTTCAACATTTCCCCTGCACTTTGGGTCACCTCCGCAACCTTACACATGGAGGGCAATGCTGCTCTATGGCTACAACAGTACAAACTACAACATCCGGTCCTAGCCTGGGTACCCCTCATGGCCGACGTGGAAGCAAAGTTTGGAGCTACAGATCATATGCAATTCATGAAGAATTTGTTGGCTCTGAAGCAAACCGCCTCGGTGTCAGACTATAAACAACAATTTGACAAGATGATGTATCAAGCGTGTATGCACAATCCTCATTATGATGAGCCCCTGTTTGTCTCTCAGTTCATCAAGGGCTTGAAAGCTGAACTCCGTGGGTCAGTTGAAGCACAGCTGCTAGAAACGGTTGATCGTGCAGCTCTTCTCGCTGAGGTTCATCAGGACATACTTGCACGATCCAAACCATGGGCGCAACGGGCTGCGCTGCGTGGCGTCGCGCTTGCTGTCCGCGCTGAGCGCGGCGAGGCACCCAGGCCAGCAACATCAGGCAGTACAGGGGAACTATGGAAGGATCGCCAGCTTCGTGATTATCGCCGTCAGCATGGACTGTGTTTCAAGTGCGGTGAGAAGTTTGATCCAACGCATCAATGTCAGCGCACAGCAACACAACAATTGAATGTGCTGCAGACTGAAGACATTAACACTGAACTGTCTAATGCAGTGCTCGAAGAGCTGGAGATGCAAGATGCAGCGACGGCTGAATTGCTCTATTTGTCTCTGAATGCCATGGCAGGTACTGAAGCAGCTAAAACCATTCGCATTAGAGCTCTTGTGAAGAACCAGGTCATGCTCATTCTAATTGATTCTGGGTCTTCTGCGAGTTTTCTGTGTGCAAACTTTGCTCGGCGTGTGGGCTGCAACATTACACCTGCTCCTACAGCTAGGGTCAAAATTGCAGATGGCACCTTCATGACTAGTAATCAACAAGTACAAGCAATGGAATGGTGGGCACAAGGAGCTACATTCCACATGGACATGCGTGTGCTGGAGTTGGGTGGCTACGATGCTATTCTAGGCATGGACTGGCTCGAAGAGCACAGTCCCAAGGTGTGTGATTGGAAGGGCCGTCAGCTGACTGTCCCACATGAAGGACGAGAGGTTTGTCTTCGAGGCATTCAAGCACAACCACAGCAGGAGTTGCAGGAAATTTCAATTACTCAATACTGCAAATGGAGCAAAGGGAACGAAATCTGGGCCGTCGCCTTGGTAAAGCCAATGTCTAAACCAAACACTACAACTATTCAAACAACACCTCCTGAGATTCAATCAGTGCTGGATGATTTCCCTGATGTGTTTCAAAATCCAACCACTCTGCCGCCCTCCCGGGAGTATGATCACACAGTGCCATTACTTCCCAACGCGACACCAGTCAACTCTCGTCCTTACCGATACTCACCATTGCACAAAGATGAGATCGAGCGCCAAGTTACAGAGATGCTGGCTGCGGGATTGATCAAGATCAGTACCAGTCCTTTCGTGTCACCGGTTCTCCTGATCCAGAAGAAGGATGGATCTTGGTGTTTCTGCGTCGACTACCGTAGGATCAATGCGCTGACTCTCAAAAACAAACTTCCAATGCCGGTGATCGACGAGCTGCTTGATGAGCTCGCAGGCACGAAATTTTTTTCGAAGCTTGATCTACGGGCTGGTTACCACCAGATCCGGATGACGGAGGAGGATGATTTCAAGACCGCGTTTAAAACACATCACGGTCACTACCAATTCCGCGTCATGCCCTTCGGCTTGACAAATGCACCGGCTACGTTCCAATGTGTGATGAACTCCGTGCTCCAGCCCTTCCTCCGCAAGTTTGCTTTGGTGTTTCTTGATGATATCCTCATTTACAGCCCCTCTTTGTCGGAACATGCACAACACCTGGCTCTTGTATTACATGCTCTGCGTGAAAATCATCTGTACGCGAAGCAATCCAAGTGCTCATTCTCCCAGCGCCAGTTGGATTATCTCGGACATATTATTTCAGATCAGGGCGTCGCCACAGATCCTGAAAAGACATCGGCAATGATCAATTGGCCCCGTCCTACATCAACAACGGAATTGCGTGGTTTCCTGGGCCTCACCGGATATTACCGGGAATTTGTGCGTAGTTATGGGATAATTGCCAAGCCGCTAACCTCTCTACTGAAGAAGAAATCCTTTGATTGGGATGACCAGGCGACTCGCGCATTTGAGCAGCTCAAGCGAGCTATGGCAACGACTCCTGTTTTGGCTCTCCCCGATTTTAAGTGTCAATTTGTCGTGGAGACAGACGCATGTGACAATGGTGTCGGCGCAGTGTTAATGCAGCAGGATCATCCGGTCGCATTCCTGAGTAAAGCGTTGGGCCCTTTGCATCAGAAACTGTCGATCTACGAAAAGGAGTTCCTGGCTTTGATTTTGGCCGTAGAAAAGTGGCGTGCATACTTACATCGCTCCGAGTTCATCATCCGTACTGATCACCGCAGTCTTAGTTATCTGGATGATCAGACACTTCAATCTGATCTGCAGCGCAAGGCGATGACTCGACCCATGGGGCTGCAATACAAGATTGTTTACAGAAAAGGGAAGGAAAATTTTGCGGCAGATGCACTGTCGCGTGTTGGGCATTGTTTTAGTATTCAGGCTATCTCTGAATGCAAACCTCTATGGCTACAAGAGGTGCTAAACTCATATGCTACAGACCCAGCTGCTCAACTTAAATTATCCAAGCTTGCAATTGTTTCTCCAGATGAAGATGGTTATGCTCTACACCAGGGAATTATCCACTTAAAGGGGCGCATCTGGATTGGTTCAAATTCAGCACTGCAGACCAAGTTAATCAGTGCTTTTCACACCAGTGCCGTGGGTGTTCACTCGGGAATTCACGCGACATATCAACGTCTAAAGAACCTGTTTGTCTGGCCCGGACTAAAAACTCAGGTGGAAAGCTTCACTCGACAGTGTGCGATCTGTCAACACGCTAAACACACTTTGAACAAACCAGCGGGCTTACTTCAGCCGTTACCTGTGCCCACTGGTGCCTAGAAAGATTTGAGCATGGACTTCATCGAGGCACTGCCACTGTCTGATGGATACAATGTCATCATGGTGGTTGTTGACCGGTTCTCTAAATACGCACACTTTGTGCCGTTGCGTCACCCTTTCACGACTCAAAAAGTTTCCAAAGCATTTCTAGACAACATTGTGAAGCTCCATGGAATGCCCCTGACAATCCTGTCTGACAGAGACAAAATCTTCACAAGTGCCCTCTGGAAAGATCTGTTTGCAGCCCTCGACACCAAATTGTTGTACTCCACAGCTTACCATCCGCAGACAGACGGGCAGACTGAGCGCGTAAATCAATGTCTCGAAATGTACCTCCGCAGTGTCGTCCATGATGCTCCTCGCAAATGGCGTTCCCTACTTCCACTCGCAGAATTCTGGTATAACACCAACTACCATTCTTCACTTGGGTGTTCTCCTTTTCGAGCTCTCTATGGGCGTGACCCAAATTTTGGAGCCATGCCTCTTCTTTCTACATCTGGCTCTGCCCCTTTGGAAGAATTACTTCAGGAACACAAGCTTCATGCAGATAGACTGCGTCAGCACCTGATTGCAGCACAACACAGGATGAAAATTCAGGCAGACAAGAATCGGTGAGACAAGCAGTACCAAATGGGTGACAAGGTACTGCTAAAACTGCAACCTTATGCTCAGCAATCTCTGGTCAATCGGCCTTTTCCAAAATTGGCATACAAGTACTTTGGTCCGTTCTCTGTTCTGGAACGCATTGGAGACGCAGCGTATAAACTCGAGCTTCCATCAGATGCATCAATCCATCCGGTCTTCCATGTCTCCCAACTGAAGGAATTCACCCCAGATTTCACCCCAGTTTACACTGAACTGCCCAAAGTTGCAGAACTGGACCGTTTCTATCCTCAACCTGAAGCTGTCCTGGAGCGGCGCCTTGTCAAGAAAGGTCGGACTGCTGTTCCATAATGTCTGATCAAGTGGACTGGTATACCAACAAGCTCAGCTACATGGGAGGATTACAACGTGGTCCGTGCTCGTTTTCCTTCGGCCCTTGCTTGGGGACAAGCAAGTTTTGCAGGCGGAGAAGGTGTAACACCTACAGGCAACACAGCCGCTGATGACAAGGACACAGGAGTGGACTAGGCGTATTCCTACACGGGAGGCGGTTTGTACGCGTGGACAATAGAGTCTGAGCTGTGCGTATGTGTGGGGTCCAGAGGACGGTGTGCGTGTGTGCTATATGAGCTTCTGTAACCAAACGAACATGACATGAAGAAAGAAAAGTCTGAAACGCTATCTCTCTCTCTGTGCTTCTCTTCTTCCCCAAGTATCCAAATTCCCTGAAATCTTGTATCCAGATCGTGATCTCACGCTCGGCGATCCTGCCGTAGCCAGGGGATATAACACAGTCGTCGTTGCTGTGAAAGCGTCGCCGCCTCGTCTTCGCGTCGCCCGTCGCGCTCTCTCTCTCTCTGTTGCCTTCTGTCGTGGATAATCTTCCACAGGTAGAGCGGCGAGATTTTTTTGCAGCCGTGCCAGTCAAAGATGGACTTGATTCTTTGGGATAATTTTCCCGTCGTGGTGTGAATGAAGACCCAACTTTGATGGACTGAAAAAAAATGTCTGGTCAGGCTGGATCGGGCTAAATTGGACCACGACAATAGTCACTTACTGTCATAGTGCCATGCAATATAATATTCAGGCTTGGATCGGTACAACCACCCTCCTAGCCGCCCAACCACGGGTTGGTTTGCTTATCTATCACCAGTTGTTCATCCCATTGACCTGTTTTTAGACAGATCAGCTCACAAACCTTGGTGTACAGATATCGCTCCTTCAGTGTAATTGGTTGGAGTGCCCCATCTCTTGCTAGCCACGGATCTCTCCAGATATTGACACTCCTTTCATCTTTGATGCGCTAAATAATCCCCTTTTTTAGAAGCTCAAGACCCTTCAGTATGATCCTCCATGAGTACGAGATGCCATTCGCCGGTGTGGCTTCTAAAATGGATATGTGAGGAAAATATTTGGCCTTAAGAACTTGTGCATGTAGTGAATCCAGATCCACAAGCATTCTTCAGGCTTGTCTTGCTAGCATAGCAAGATTGAAACCATAGAGATCCCGAAATCCAAGACCACCTTCTTTCTTTGATCTTGTTAACTTCTCCCAACTCAACCAATAAATTTTATTTTCTTTTTCCTGCTAAGCCCACCAAAACGTACAGATCATTGTGCTCATCTCCTCACAAAGGGTTTTGGTAAGATCAAAACATGACATGACAAACATTGGGATGGCTTGTGCACATGACTTAATCAGGATATCGTTTCCAACTTTTGAGAAAAACCTCTCCTTCCACCCTAAATTCTCGCCCAAATTTTGTCCTTCAAATATGCAAAGGTTTCTGCCCGAGATCGACCCACGTATACTGGAAGTCCGAGATATTTTTTAGTCCAAGTTTCGGCCTTAATATGTAATGCTTAAAAAAACACTTTTGCATCTGAAACAAACATTTTTACCGAACATCACTGAAGATTTGTCATAGTTGATGGTCTGCTCCGAGCAACCTTCTTAAATTGTAATATATGCTGCAGAGAACTGGCACTCTCACGTGTAGCTTCCATGAGTACCAAAGAGTCATCTGCAAACACTAGGTGGTTGATTCTCGGGGCAACGCTACATATAAGAACCCCTAGCAGTCTTCCTTCATCTTGTGCTTTGTTCAAAAGTGCTGAGAACCCTTCTGCAGAAATGAGGAACAAATAGGGTGATAATGGATCACCTTGTTGAAGGCCTCTCTACGGTGTAATCATATCTGTACTCTCTCCATTTACCCGAAACTGGTAAGTAACAGAAGACACACAGAGCATAATAGCACTAATCCATCTCTTCGTGAATCCTAATTTTCTCATCATTTTCTCTAGGAACTACCATTCAACTCGATCATATGCTTTACTCATGTCTAACTTGACAGCTGCAAAATCTTCTTTTCCCTTCCTCTTATTCTTCATGTAATTAGTACATTCATATGCCAAAAGAATGTTATCCGTAATTAATCTTCCCGGTAAAAAAGCACTTTGGTTAGACGATATTATTTCAGGCAAGATTTGCTTTAGCCGATTTGCTAATACCTTGGATATGAGTTTGTACACTACGTTGCATAGGCTTATCGGCTTAAATCCTTCATATTTTCTGGATTTTTTACCTTTGCTATGAGCACCACACAAGTGTCGTTCCAACCTTCCGGCATCGGTCCTTCGTTCAACACACTAATAACTTCATGGACTTGGCTAGCGGCCCAGGCGTTTCTCTAACACAGAATACAAACTCCATGGACTTACAAGTTCCCTCTTTATTTCACACCGGTGACATCCATAGAAAAATAGCATGATATCAACTAAGTACAAAGTATAAGTGCAATGTTGAAAACGTTCCCCGTGACATCACGATTCTGCTAATTCCAATGTATAAGTGCAAGCATATACAACATATATGACACAATGGTTCAAGTTTATTAGGGACAAAGAATATAAAGTGTGCCATGAATTTCGTGAGGGCTTTAATCACTAAATTTTCACATAACAAAATAGTTTTTAATTGGAAGATAGCTGAAAACAAGAATATACTTGGAATTGTGTAACACACCATGCATAGGAGTTTATAGTGGACACTTTGGAATAATTTGGTTTCTTGAGAGTTGGAAGCATGAGTAGAACTTACTCATACAAGTGGAGGCTAGCAAAATACTAGGAGCAACCAAATAGGAGAGCAATAATGGCCATAATCATGCAGTGCAACAAAGCATTACTAATCAAAGAATAGAGTGGTACTACAAGTCAAGGACTAAATGATCATTGAGGCTAGTGGTGACTTGTGAGAGTCATAACATGGTGTGATCTTGTGCCAAGTCAACCCAAACAAAGCATCAAAGGAGAATACCACAATACTATGCTTTTGCATGCTAAAACAACGCATAATTTCTTCAAGACACACTAAGCAATCCCAATTGTTTGGATCAAGACATGCTACATCAATAATCACTAAGCATAATGCCAAAACAACACCTAGCATGTCTTTCTAATGTCTAAGTCATAGTCAATGCAAGCTCCTCTTGCACTTACCAAGCAAGAACTTACTACTCCTTTCCAACACCAAGCAAATTATTGCAAAACAACACAGCGAGAACGGGGGTCCAAACTACTTTATTCAAGCAAACTAAACAACCTAAGCAAAGCAAGCGAAAACTAATACGCTCTAAGAACAACACAACTTGTGCATGAAACAATAAAAACGAAGTGTCTAGACAAACCTGAGCTTTTTATTGATGAAGAAGGGGTGCCTTGGGCATCCCCAAGCTTTGACGCTTGTAACTCTTGGATATTTCTTGGGGTGACACCAGGGTGGCATCCCCAAGCTTGAGCTTATGTCCATTCTTCATCTCATTACATCATTCTCTCTATACACCTGAAATTTTTCCTTCATACAAAAGTTCACACAATCTTCATTAGCAACATTAGTTTATTCAAAAGATATAAGACCTCTGGCAAAGCTTTGGAACAGCAAGGATTTTCACTAAAAACACAAGCTACTGTAGCAACTACTTCAAAAAGCTCAATTCACTTAAATAGAACTCAAAAAGGAAACAATAAGAAGCAAATGCAAATAATGGCAGAAATCTGTCAAAACAGACCAGCAGGTATAAACTGAATTTTCCGAACATCTTATGTTGCTCAGATGAAAAAGTGCCGAACTAACGAAAGTTACATAACATACTGGGGGATTTATTCGTAAATTCTCAGCTCAATCTGAGTTACGAAGACTCCACACGAATTTATTTTGGTGGAGGACAAAAATCTGTTTCGGGACAGCAACTCCCCAAATCTTACTTCCCTCTCATTAGAGGTCATTCTTGGCACAAAAAGAAAAAAAAGGATAAGGAGAGGACATTACAGAAGTAATAACTTCCAAGACTCAAGGAAACTCTTGGGTTATCTCCCAACAAGTACTTTTCTTTAACGCCTTTAAGTTAGGCACAAGAAGTAAGAAGAATCAAGTATTTTCAAATGAAGAATTGAGATCAATACTTGCAAAGTCTTCAACTATGAGAGGTATCTCATCCAAATGAGTTTTGGAGGATCCTTTATCATCTCTCTTTGGTTTACTACTTTTATCAAAAGTATTTTCAGGAACAATCCAATCAAAATTCTTTTCAAAGGCCTCATGCATCCCAACAAGCTTAAAGGGTATTGGTATCTTAAATTCATCTCTAGGCTTTGTTTTATCTAAAGTTCCCACAACATCTACACATGAGCCTAGCATATTGAAACGCTCAAAGACCTTTTTGGCTTCCCTAGCAACATCATGGAACTCTTTGAGTAAAGTTTTAAGAATAAAATCTCTCTTTTCAGCATTCTTTTCTTCTTTTAGTTTTAGGAACAAAATTTGCATCATGGGGTTAAGGCTAACAAACCTAGCCTCCAACATATGAACTAAAGAAGCTGAAGCAATCTCATAATTATGAGCAAGCTCTGCTATAGATTTATCCTCAATATCCTCATGCTTTCTAACATAGTTAAAGAATTCTTCAATATTATCTTTCCCAGTTATGGAGCCACTACCTATAGAAAGGTCCTTCAGGATGAACTAGAGGAGCAACATGGTGATTAGAACGAGGTGGCAACTAGAGTAGGAACTAATTTTTGTGTGTTTTTAAATAAAGAAAGCAAACCAAACTAAACTAATTTTTTTGGGATTTTGAAAAGAGGCAAAAAAAACCAAGCAAAAGAAACAAAGAAAACTAAAAACAAAGTAAAGAGAGAGGAAGTGGAGGACTCCCCTAGTGAATACGTCCTTAGCCTCCCCGGCAACGGCGCCATAAAGCTTGATGCAGCGCTGATTTGATGTAGGAGCGCTTCGTTGGGAACCCCAAGAGCAAGGTGTGAAGCAGCACAACAGCCAGTTTTCCCTCTGTAAGAAACCGAGGTTATCGAACCAGTAGGAGGAAGGAAATGTCACATAGGTGTTGCAAGCAACGTGCAGACCTGCACAACACAAACTCAAGACTTTGCCCCAACTAACAGTGAGGTTGTCAATCTCACCGGTTGCTGTAACAAAGGATTAAACGTATTGTGTAGAAGGTAATGGTTTGCAACAAGTAAACAAGTAACAATGGAAGATGTATCAATGGTAAAGATTGGACCGGGGTCCATAGTTCACTAGAGGTGCTCTCCTTAGATAAACAAACATGTCATGAAGGGTAAACAAATTACAACAGGTCAATTGACAGGAACCGAGCAAGGCATAACACTGCAATTACTAGTGAGAAAGATCCTATGAGATTCGATTAGGCAATACAACAAGATACATAGACCGCCATCCAACTGCATCTATGACTAGAAGTCCACCTTCAGGTTATCATCCGAACCCCCTCCAGTATTAAGTTGCAAGCAACAGGCAACTGCTTTAAGCGAAGTGTGTAAGGTAAATAGTCCACATGTTCCATGAACAAGAGACCGTTGTTTTCTCCCTAGTAGCAATAGCACATCTACAATCGAAGAGATTTCTGTCACTTCCCTTGGAAACTAGAGGCATGAACCCACTATCGAGCATAAATACCCCCTCTTGGAGTCACTAGCAACTACTTGGCCAAGATAGCTACTAACAACGGAGAGCATGCAAGATCACAAACAACACAGACATGATAGAATCATAAAGACAAAACCATTAATCAAACTAACATAATAATCTCAATATCCATCGGATCCCCGCAAACACAACATGCATGATTACAAATAGATTAGATCTTGATCATGAATGAAGCTCACAAGATCTATACATGAAAGCACAAGGAGATACAACCATCTAGCTACTACATGGACCCATAGTCCAAGGTGGAACTACTCACGCATCATACCGGAGAGAAGGCCTCCGGGATGATCTCCCCTCCGACAGGGTGCGAGGAAGAACTTTAGATCCCCCCGATCTAGGGACGACGGTGGCGGCGGCTACAGAAGGTTTCGTGGAATATTGATCGGGTACTTAGGGTTTCTGCATCAGAGGCTTCTTATAGGCAAAGGGGGAGGCCGAGGCAGTGGACAGGGGCCCCACACCCTGCCTAGGCGCGGGGCAGGGCCCACCCTCGCCTAGGGGGGTGTGGCTGCCCTGGCACGCCTCTTCGTATCCCCTCTGGACTTCTTGTTCCCCATGGAAAGTTGTTGACTTTGACGTTTGTCCCGTCCAATTCTGAGAATATTTCCTTACTAGCTTTTCTGGAACAAAAAACAGCAGAAAACAGGCAACTGGCACTATGGCAACTTGTTAATAGGTTAGTACCAGAAAACATGTAAAAATCACCTCAAAGTGTAGACAAAGCAAAGCAAAGTAGATACTGAACAAGCATGGAGCATAAAAAATTATAGATATGTTTCTGACGTATCAGGCCTCCACCCAAGGCGTTCCCCCGAAGGGCCTAGAGCAAAGGCCCCTTTGGAGGACCGCGAGCAGTCCTACAGGAGAGTGTGACAAGGCAAACGGTGGCATCGGATACCGCCCCTTTGGCCGTCCCGATGGCATGAAGGGCGCAACAGGCGGGGGCCCCACCAGGAGGACGACCCCTCTCCCCACTTTAGCGCACCAAGACAAAAGGAGGTACGCCGAGACAACAGGGAAGACATGAGCGGAAGCGGTAAATATGTCCTCAAGATGGCGTAGACTCAGTCCATGTAAAGTAATATCCTAGACCGGGATCTCGAGGAGCGGCACTATGGACGCCCTTCCCGCCCAAAGACTGGGAAGAGGCTTGACGCCACCCTATATAAAGGCTCCTCCTCCTACCTTAGAACGGATAGACACTTAGAGATCTAAACCCTAGACATCTCATATCCATTGTACCCTCGCACAGCCAAACGAGCAATACAACGAAGCAGGAGTAGGGGCTTTACCTCCTCACGAGGGTCCCAACCTGGGTAAAAAACATCGTGTCACCTCTCTACCGTGATTCTTGATCCGCCGTTGCCACCATCGCCGAGGCTCCTTGGGAACGTGTGTTCAGTCCCTCTCATGAACCTATGGATCGTTGGACCCTAGTTCCTTCACGGGAAACATCTCCAACATTTGGTGCGCCAGGTAGGGGGCTGTGGCGCACTTTCGAAGACCCCTCGCGCGGTCGACTCCATGGAAACAAGCACATGCGCAGTGGCTGGACGGGCCGACGCTTCTCGCCGAGGTCGATCTAGGATGGTCGCCTGCATCCTGGTCGGCTCCCAAGCTCCCGCCTCCGGGCGCCACGTCAAGAAGTTCTCCCACGGGCTGGCCACGGCGAGTCCTGGCGCCACCGTTATCCCGCTCGAGTGGTCCGAGCAGCAGCTCACCTTTGGCGCTACAGACCATCCGAGCTCCACTCGCCTAGTGGGAGCCGTGACGATGGTCTGCACCGCCACCGTAGGAGGAGTTGCTGTACCCAAGACGCTCATCGATGGCGGGGCCGGCCTAAACGTGCTTTCGGAAAAGGCATTCAGGCAGTTGGGGGTGCCCGCGGCATGCCTCCACCCCACGCCGCCGTTTGTCGGGGGAACGCTGGGCGCTACCATTCCCCTCGGGCGAGTATAGCTCCCCGTCACTTTCAAGACGAGCGACAACTAGCACACGGAGTTAATCGAATTTGATGTCACCTCAATTGGTCTACCCTACAACGCCATCCCGGGCTACCCAGCATTGGCCAAGTTCATGGCGGTCACCCACAATGCCTACAACCTGGTCAAGATGTCGAGGAGCGCCAGGACTCCTATCAAGGTACACGGTGATGAGGTCGAAGCCACTCGCTCCCTCGAACAAGAATTTAAGGAGGAAGCGGCCGTGGCCCCACGAGACGAGGACGCATCCTCCTGCGGCAGCCAGCCGCGCGTTGGTGAGGCCCCGAGGGCTGGCAGCCAAGCGCCGGCTATGTTCCCTCCGAGGGACGTCGCGTGTACCCACGATGTTACAGGGAGGAAAAATCCCTCTTTTTCCCAGAAGCGGGTGAAAACCAAGAAGATCCCTCTCAATCCGACGGACCCGGGGGCTACCATCACCATTGGCGCCCACCTCTCCCCTAAGAGAGAGGAGGCACTCATCACCTTCCTCAGGGACAATGCATACATGTTCGCCTAGACCCCATCGGATATGACGAGAGTGCCTCGGGAGGAGATCGAGCACCACCTAGCGGTATGCCCCACGGCCCGCCCAATGAAGCAGAAGGCCAGGAAGATGTCCGTAAAAAAGCAGTAGTTCATTGTTGTTGAGATGGAGAAGCTAGCCAAGGCGGAGGTCGTCAAGGAGGTCTTACACACCAAGTGGTCTGCCAACCCGGACGTGGTCCCTAAGGCCACTGGTGGCGGGCGGCTCTGTGTCGACTTGATAGACCTCAACAAGGCCTGCCCGAAAGATCCCTTCCCTCTCTCGCAGATAGACCAGATCATGGACTCCACGGTGGGGTGTGACCTCCTATGCTTCCTAGACGCCTTCTCCGGAAAGCACCAGATCAAGATGTCCAAGGAGGACGTAGAAAAGATAGCCTTCATCACCCCGTGCGGCATGTACTGCTATACGTGCATGCCGTTCGGCCTGAAGAACACCGGCGCCACCTTCCAGAGGCTCATGTGCATCGTGCTGGGTGAATAGATGTGAAGGAACGCAGAGGCTTGCAACAACGACATCGTGGTAAAGACTTGAGAGAAGGACACCTTGGTGGCAGACCTAACAGAGACTTTCACCAACTTGCACTGGGTAAACATCAAGCTCAACCCCTCCAAAATGCATGTTCGGAGTCCCTTCGGGCAAGCTTCTCGGTTTCCTGGTATCGCACCTAGGAATTGAGGCCAACCCTGATAAGGTTAGGGACATCGAGGAACTGTGCTCACCCATGCGGCTGATGGAGATGCAACGCCTGGTGGGGTGCATGGCAGCCCTGGGCAGGTTCATCTCCAAGCTGGGCGAGAAAGCGTTGCCCTTATTCAAGATCATGAAGCGCACCAAGAAGTTCGAATGGACGCCGGAGGCTTACGAGGCCTTTGAGGCCCTCAAGAGGTACCTCACCATCCCCGCGCACATGGTGGCACCAAAATTCCGCGAGACGCCGCTGCTGTATCTTGCGGCCACACCACAAACGGTGAGCGCCTTCTTAGTGGCGGAGCATGAAGAGGTGGTCGAGAAAAGGAGGATGCCAAAGACACCAAGCCCCTCGGGGGGCTCGGGGGCTAGGGAGGAAACCAAGGACCAGGAGGGTAAGAGTGGCAATGGGGTGGCCACCGCCGCCCCAACCAAAGCAACGGAGCTTGTGCAGCAGCCAGTCTACTTCATCAACACGGTCCTCCGAGACGCTCGTGAGAGGTACTGATACGACCAACATGTATCTACTTTTCCGAACACTTTCGCTATTGTTTCTCCTCTAATTTTTTTATTTGGATATAACTAACACGGACTGACGCTGTTTTCAGCAGAATTGCTTTGGTGTCTCATTTTTGTGCAAGAAATCGACTTTCAGGAAAAATCCCAGAAAATATGCCGAAAATCCTATTTTCCCAGAAGACTCATGGAGCCAGAAGACGGAGGGGAGAAGAAGCCAGAGGGGCCCACACCACCCCCTGGGGCGGGCCAGGCCTGGTCGTGCCAGGGCATGGTGTGGCTGCCTCGGTCTCTGCCTCGGCCTCTCCTTTCGCCTACATAAGCCCTCTGACCTAAAAACACCGGGGGTTCGATATTTTTCCAGATAGAGTTCCGCTGCGTCACCACCACCACAAACCACGATTTAGAACTAGAAACTCCGTTCTGGCACCCTGCCGGGACGGGGAATTGGAGGCGATCATCGCCATCATCACCACCAATGCCTCTCCATCAACCATCCATGAGTGAGTAATCCCCCATAGTAGGCTATGAGGATGGTAGGGATTGGATGAGATCTCTCATGTAATTGTATAAGATTGTTAGGGCATGGTGCCTAGTATCTATTGTTAGTCCTTTTTGACATTATTGCAACTTGTTATGCTTAATGCTTGTCACTAGGGCCCGAGTGCCATGATCTCAGATCTGAACATGTTATTGATTCATGATGATATTATTGTTTGTGATCTTACCTGAAAGTTGTATACACATATCATTGTCCGGAACCCGAGGCCCCGAAGTGACATAAATCGGGATAACCGGAGGGGATGGCTGTGATGTGAGGATCACGTGTGTTCATGGAGTGTTAATGATTTTCTCTGGTACTCTATTAAAAGGAGCACCTTAATTCCTAGTAGATTCCCTAGCGGCCCCGTTGCAATGGGCTGGCAGGACAAAATATGTTGTGCAAGTTCTCATTGCGAGCACATATGACTATATATGAAACACATGCCTATGATTACTTAGTACTTGGATGCTTTACCTTATTTATCTGCAAATGACCTTGATCTTGATATTACATGAATTGTCTTGTCCATGCAATGCCCGTCCATCCATACCTATGCCTACCGCGCTTTAATCCTGCAGTTTACTACAATTGTTACTACTGTCTTTATTTTACTACTGTTGTTACTTTGCCATTGCTACTACAAAACTATTGCTACTAATAAAATAATGCGAGCAAGACTGTTTTCAGGTGCAGATGAATTGACAACTCAGTTGTTAAGGCTAATATTCTTTGGCTCCCCTTGTGTTGAATCAATAAATTGGGCTTTACTTCCCTCGAAGACTGTTGCAATCCCTTATACTTGTGGGTCATCAAGACTATTTTCTGGCGCCGTTGCTGGGGAGCATAGATTTATTATAAAGTTCACTTGGAATTATTATTGTTCGCTGCTATCCATTCATCATGGGTAAAACTCGTGATGGAAAAGTTCCTATATTACCATCCACTACAAGAAGAGGTACAATTCTGAACACCTTTGCTGCTCTTGATTCACCATCTGTTATGAGTAAGCTCCTTACACCACCACCACATACACATGTTACACATACTGCTACTTCTGCTGAATCTGAAATTGCTTCTGATACTCATGATGTGTTACTTCTACTATGCTTGATGAGAGTGGTTCATTAGGTCCTTTCCTAGATGCTACAATTGCTAGAACTATACTGGGAAACACTAAAACTCCTAATGAAGATATTACTACACCTATTATCTCACCTGAGTCTAGAGAGAGTCCTAGCTATGATATTAATGACGGTTATATTGAATTGACTTATGAATTTATTGAAGAATGTCGAAACACTCATTGTGCAAGTGCTATTAAAAGTATTCTTGAGAGACGTACTATTAGACCTAAACTATTTCCTGATGCTAAGTTTGACACATCTCCCATAAACATTAAAGATAAGGATTATGATTTCTCACTGGATTTATCTTACATAACCATTGTTGAGAAAGACCTTTTTGTGGGACTGAAAATGAAAGTGCTGTGGCACATATTACTGAGCTTTCTACTATGAGTGGCTTATTTTTTGATGATATTAAGATGCACACCTACTTTGTTGATAAATGTAGAGGTCCCAACCTGATAAGGTAGAGATCCATGTGTTTACAATGCTAGTCCGTGGATCAATAGCTAGCATCCACGGTTTAAGATGTAATATCAAGAAACAAAGCTCATAATACAACTTTATAACCAGGGATAAAATAATTCATTACATCTTACATAGCTCATTTGGCTATCTTATCACAATGCAGAAGAAATAACTATATAGCATGGAGTCCTTCATCTTCAAAATGCCACATGCAATCATGTTGGTTGTAGACTTGTAATCCTATTCAACACACTTCACTAACAACAAACAAAACCTGCAACATAATAAGTTACAGCCACAAGGGTCAATACATTTGAATTGTATTGACAAGTTTCACTACTATGTGGAAATAAGTTGGAACATATCAATATATGCATATTTGGCTAAGTAGGGTTTAGGCTCATTTGCAGAAAGCAATATAGTTTTATCCTATCTTTTCAAAATAGTTTTGATCTTTTAACAATATTTCTGAACTCCTTGGAAAACTCCAAGTGCTTTTAATCCCTTGTTGACACCATCAAGTTTTACTTTGAGAAATTTGAATATCGAGATCTTACATAGCTTCAGGCCTTAGTTGCTCAGAGTTGTCCATAACCGGGGACACGTCTAAGTACTTAGAATCTGATCTTCTGCAGAAGTTGTACACTTTACCCACATGACACAATCTCGTCTTGACGCCACCAGTGGCCGCTGGATAAGTACACACCAAAAAGTAGTATCGGCAGATCGAGAATGTGACAAAGTCTTTCCATAGAAGTCCTCCCAATACATAATGCTAGAATGTCTACTAGGCACCAATGTAAGGATATATTTCCAATACATAATTCTAGTTAACCTGAATAGGTGCCAATGCAAGGGTCTTCCTCTATGTAATTGACTAAGCCAGAGCCCATTTAGCATGTGGCTGTAGACGGAAGCCACTGTACGAGAAACATGTTCAATCTCTAAGTCCCTGGGTGGTATTCTTCTAGTGCACACACGAAATATATGGTTCCCTTCGTTGCCACCTTATTCACAATTGAGTATCCACATTCCACCCAGGTGATTCATTGAGTACTTGTTTTATTATATAAAACATATATTTTTCCAACACTTCATATAATCATAACATGGTATTCCACCCCAAGTCTATAGCAGGGCTAAGCATACTACAACTATGATGTTTTCACTAAGGAAGATATAAAGGATATCCTAATAGGACATAGTATAGCATAGTAACATAGTTGCCCTATCATGCATACTACAAAAATTCCACTAAGTGTATTGAAAATAGTAGGACATGGATGATAGTGCCACTTGCCTTTTTAGTAGATAAAATAGATACACTCCTTGATCTTGCAATTGTCACACTCTTCAAGGTTCACTACAATCCAATCAAGCAAGCACATATTCAAACTAGCATTCAAACAATTCACCACATAGAATAAAGAAAACAATGCAATGCATGCAAGCATGCAAAAGATTGTTTTATTTGGAAAGGTGGTTTATAATAGGTTATAGACATTTTAAAATACCTATTGGTCATTTATAAATGTGGCAAAATCATTTGAAACCAAGTTAGTGAAAATGGGCCATTTAAATCATTTTTGTTTTGCTAGAAATGATTTAAATCAAAGTAATAATTTCTAATATTTGCCAAATATATTTTTAAACACAAATGTTAATGTTTATGGTCAAAGTGTTTAAAAACAAAATCATTTACAAAAGGTTTCACTCAAAAACCATTTTTAAATCAAGCACCATTTTTATTTTACTAGAAATGCTTTTTATTCAAAGGAATAATTCCTTAGTGTCACAAAATATGCTTGTAAATCCAAAAGTTGGTTTTTATGGTCAGTAGGTTCAAAACAAAACATTTGCAAAAGATTTTACCCTAAAATCTGTTTTAGAATAAATTTTATATCGAAAATAGGACTAAAAATGTTTCTAAAAAACAACCAATTTTACAGAAGAAAAATACTAAATAAAGGGCATGGTTGCAAACGCTTCATTTTTGTGAATCCAGTGATATAAATTTTGTAAATTTTGTACATGTAGATCTAAAGTTATGAATTTTTCAAATCTAAACATCTAATAGAAATGTTTGTCTTTAAAACAAATTACAGGCCATGTGTCTTAATATTACTGGACAATACCGGTTCGCACGGATCGAGCGACATGGGGCGTTGGATCTAACTAGGATCGTGCGACACAGTTCAAGCGTAAAGGTTCATTTAAGTTAATCTATTGCGTCCATCGGATCATCATCCAACGGCTCATAGCACGCCAACCATAGATGGGCAGCGCTGGCGACGAACGCGCGGCGGAGACGCTCTGTCAGCGACATCCCGATGATTACAGGAAGCGAGGAAGAGGGGTAAGGGTCTCACCATGTTCACAGGGATGTGGAGAAGCTCAAGGTACTCGTAGTTGACGAAGGGGTGCACGAGGTTGGGATGAATCGCTCATCGGAGATGTTGCTGACGACGGTGTGCTCGGGACGTCGTCGTTGGTGAAGCTACGGTTCAAACTAAGGCAAACAAATGCTTGTGTTAGATGTTCACGAGGTCACTGGTCACACACGTATCATCGAGAGGGAGATGGAAGGTCGGAAAATACCAAGGGGCGTCACCGGAGTTGGAGCAGGAGGCGGTGGTGCTCAGACGTTGTTGTTGCCGACGCTATGGGGAACGCGCGGGCGATCTGTGGGTGTTGGCGGATGAGCAAGGAGATGGGGAGTGTGCTCGTTTGATCTAGGGCAGTGGGGGTGACTGTGCTCGCCGAAATTGGATGGAAAAGTTCGTCAGAGCAGTGGCGGTTTGGGCATGCAATTGCTGCAGCCTGGTGGTAGAGAGGGAATGGGGCCTGAGGGGAAATGAGGAGGAGGGCGAGGTGATTAAGTACGCATGGTCATAGGGAGGAATTATCGAGGCATTGATTTGAATTCAAGCAAGGTTTAATCGACCAGAAACAACCGGAGGAATGAGGGGGGAACGGTCGCGGGGTTGAAGACGATGCCAAGCTGGCGGTGGGACCTAGTGGTCAGCGAGGTTAGGGAAGGTTCGGTGGGGTTAGGTCGTTAGTGGCTGTGTGGGTCGTTTCACGAGTGAGAGAAAACGGTTCGTGGAAGAGGGATTTCCGCGTGGGCTTCTGCTGGGCTGGGTAGGTTAGTGGGTTTTCTTCTTTTCTTATTTTTTCTCCCTGTTTTCTTTTTCTTTTTCTGATTTCATTTTTTGTTTTCATTTGTTTAAATAATTCAAACACCCATTTGAATTCAGAACTTTCCAAACTTTTAGTAAGGTTTTAATACTGTTTATTATTGTATTTAAATAATCCATTTTAGATTATTTTCTTATATTCTCTTAGGGTTTATTATTTATTTAAAATAGACATTTGTCTTTATTTTAAATAAGATTTAAATATGGTTCCAATCCATATTATTTATGAAAATAATTCTTTTATTCTTTTTAAGTCAATTAGATAACTTTTAATCCCCTTGGCAATTTCCATTATTTTTCCCATGATTTAATTAATCATTTACCTTAGGGATTTTGTCCCCATTTAAATATAAGTAGAATATGGTTTAATCCCATATACTTTTATTTGAATATTCTTTATCCCTTTATTTTATTTAGATTATCTTTATTCCATTTTCTTATGGATTTTGCCAAGATTTAATTTGGCTTTTAAATATTCCTTATTTATTTCTTTCTTTCTTTGCCTTATAAAATCCATATCTTTTTATTTAAAGATCCAAACTTGGTGATTACAATTTGTATAAGTTTATTTAATATTTGTTTATCTTTTTAAAACCTTTTAGGATTATTTTGTTCACAATTTGGCATGGATTTAGATAGGATCTTTATTAGCCTTGGAAATTATTTCCTTTTAATTTATTAAATTCAAAAGTTTTTATCCATGGTTCCAAATTGAATGAAACCAATTTCTATGTTTTTTATAATATTTTTGATTATAATTTTGATCATTTATAAATGTTTGTTGCTACATTTTTATATGGATCAAATCCATAGTCTTAGAGAGATCTTGGAAATTATTTATTCCATTAGGGTTTAGGATTTTGGTTTGACTTTTCCAAATGTTTAAATTTCAAGATGCATTCATTGATGAATGCATTTCACTTGATTGAAATTTTGTTGGAGTCCCTTTTATTCAAATTTTGTTCAAGTAGGGTTTTGATGTTTCTATTTAGAAACAAAAAGTTTCTTTTCACCCCAAATTTCAACAATTATTTCTTTTGTTTATTTATTTTTCACATTTCAAAATTTGGAAATTTTTGGGATGTGACCATAAAATTTTCCCTTTTTCATTGAAAGGAGAAGCTAAAGCTTGGTTTAATAATTTACCTCCTGGATCCATTGATAGCCCTGATTGCTTGATTGATACTTTCTTTCAGAAATATTTTCCTCCTAGTGCTCGACATGCCATTTTGCAGGAACTTTTTGATTTTAAACAGGGAGAAAAGGATAAATTGCCTGAATCATGGGCAAGGTTTTGTTCTTTAATTCATGCATAGCTTGGATGTGCTATATCTAAAAATGAGCTTCTTGATATATACTATAATGGACTAACTGATGAATGTAGAACATACTTGGATAATTGTGCTGATTGTGTTTTCAGGAAAAGAACTCCCAAAGAAGCTGATGAATTAATGGCTAAAATAAGCAAGAATTATTATGATTGGACTACACCTGAGCCAACTACACCTGAGCCAACTGTTCCTGAGCCAACCCCAACACCAACACCAAAGAAGAGGGGAGTGATTGAATTAAATGATGAAGTGATGAAAGAAGCTAAGAAATGTCTTAAGGAGAAGGGAATTAAATTTGAAGATGTGAAGAATTTACCTCCTATAGAAGAATTATGTAAGCCAATATCCCACTCATCCACTATTGAGGTACACTCTCTCCAACATTTTTATGAAGGTGATATTCCTTATTCTAAACTTCCTGATCAATGCTTAGAGGAATTTGATATTTTTATTGTTAAGCAAGATAATTTTAATAAGAAAGTGTAGAATCATTTAATGGAAAACTCTAGAGCTATTAATGAGTTGAAAGATATTATGGAGAGAACCTCCAATGATGTTAAAATGTTTGTTAAACATTTCCAAATGGTTCAAACTCAAATTGATCATCTTACTAAAGTACAAAAAGATTTGCTAGTTAATGCTTCTCGAGAAAAACATGCTTATGAAATTAGAACTAGGAGTGGTGCTTCCACCCAGGATCCTTTATATCCTGAGGGTCATCCAAAAAGAATTGAGCAGGATTCTCAACAAGCTGAAAATATTGGTACTTCTTCTAAGAGAAAGAAAAAGAAACATAAAACAGTTGTAGAATCTTCTAAACCTTATATAGGTCCTAATAGTATATCTGTCTCTAATGCTAAAGCTGAAAGTGGTAATGATAAAAATGGTGCTCTTAAAAAATAAGAAATATAAGAAGAACCTAAAAGGCACACTAAGAATACTAAATACACTAAGGAATATTTTGTTGCTAACAAACATGGTACTAAAAGAGAGCCTTGGGTTAAAAAACCAATGCCTTTTCCTGATAAGAAACACAAGTCAAAGGAAGAACAACACTATAACAAGTTTTGTGAGTGGATGAAACCTTTATTTTTGCAAATTCCTTTGACTGATGCTATTAAATTGCCTCCTTATTCAAAGTATATGAAGGATATTTTCTCTAATAAAAGGAAGATTCCTAATGAGGAAATTTCCACTTTGCTTGCTAATTATTCCTTCAATGGTAAGGTTCCAAAGAAACTTGGGGATCCAGGGATTCCAACTATTCCTTGCTCTATTAGAAATAATTATGTTAGAACTGCTCTGTGTGATTTGGGAGCAGGAGTTAGTGTTATGTCTTTTTCTCTCTATAAGAGACTTCAACTAGATAAATTGATACCAACTGATATATCTTTGCAAATGGCTGATAAGTCTACTACTATTCCTGTTGGTATATGTGAGGATGTTCCTGTTCAAGTGGCTCATAATTGTTTGATATTAACTGACTTTGTTGTGCTTGAAATGCCTGAAGATGATAATATGTCTATTATTCTTGGAAGACCTTTTCTTAATACTACATGTGCTGTCATTAATTGTAATCAAGGAAAGGTAACTTTTAATGTTAATGATACGAAGCATACTATTTATTTACCCAAGAAAATTGATAAGACATATGGCCTAAATTCAATTGAAAATATTGAGGGCATCAAAGTTGGACAAATATATTGTCCCATACCACAAGAAAATTATGAAACTATTATGATTGGGACTATTGCTATCAAGATTGAGGTAACATAATCATTTAGTGAAATGCAAAGTTTTGTTTCATATAAAATTGTTTTGGTAACAATACATGATCAACCTTGGTAACAAAGGGATTTTGGATGAACAAAACAATGTTTTAACCATGATTATCCTTGCTCACTTTTACTTTCTCTATTCCAATCTTTGCTCTTCACCTTGTTCATCTTTGTATTGCTAGTAGCTTGTATATTAGAGTGTCTTAGAACTTATTTTGTTTTTAGTTTAGATTTGCTTTTGCATCATTCCAAAATCATTTTTCTGCAAGAAAATCATTTATCAATACCTGAAAATTGCTGAAAAATAAAGTTTCTCAAAAAATTCCAGAAAATTCATATTAAATTTTTACACCAAAAAAGGGGCAGAGAGGCACCTGGAGTGAACCAGGGGGGCCACCAGGCAGGCACACCACCTGGTGGCGTGGCCAGGCCAGGGGCGCGCCTGGCCATGGTGTGGGCCACCCATGGCCCTCCACTTATTCTCCCTCCTGCCACTTCTTTCTCTCTCCCGATGTAACATCCCAAAAATATTAATCAAGATTATCAAGTTCTAATCACCCAAGTTTAGGGCTAACAAAAACTTTTGTTATTAAAATTAAATATGAATGCATGTGTGTGTGATGAATACATGAATGCTTGTATTGCCATGATTGATTTCTATGAATGGCAAGGATTGGTTTAAAGATGAAAACAACATCATCTAAATCATTTCCAAGAAGAATCAAATCAAGAAAAATTCAAATATAAACATTATGAGCAAATGGTCATTTTGACCAAAGTTAACCACTAGACCACTTTGAGTGTTTCTAGTCCAAGTTTTCTAACATAACCAAATCTAATTCTTTTCACCCCTTGCTAGACCAAGTAAAAGTGAACCCAAGCCCACTCTACAAACCAACAGAAACAAATTTCAAATCTATTCAAATGACAATTCAAAATTGAATCAAGTGTAGGTACTAAGATCACCATTTCTCAAAAACCACTCAAACCAGTTCACCTTGCCAAACCCAAGCAACCAGATACTACCAAGTAGGTGACCAGTACACTCACCAAAATTCATACAAAAATTCCAAAATAAATTTCTTTCGTCCATTTTGTTAAACACTTGCCAGACACAAATCAAACTGCCTAACTTATACTGTTTGGAGCAGTGTTTGATCATACAATCTTCCTTAACTCACTCCCTTTGTCTCCTACAGTGACTAACAGTGCAATTAAGCAGCTAGCTCTCTACCCCTTTGCACCATGCCGTGCCACCCGAGCCTCCCCTTGCCAGACGACCATGGCCAGCACGCTGGAGCGAACGCCGCGCCCATCCACCATGTCCAGGAGGCAGCACACCGTCCACCGCCACTCCCTGTCCAGCCCTGGCACGCAGCCAACACTCTAGACCGCAGAGAACATGCCACGCCCACTGTCTCTACGCCATGCCGAGAGCACGCCAAAGAGCCACGCCCGACACGCACGTACACACCGCGCCTCGCCTTCACCACCCGTGCCTGCAATCACCACGACACCAGCAACCCCCCAGACATCCCCATTCACCGCCGCGCGACCCGTAGCCACTGTGCGTCGTAGAAATTGCCGTCGGTGCCGCTCAGAGCACCAGCCTATTCTGACCAACCTCGACCGCCCCTTGCCGCGCCATTAAGTCCTTGAGCATCGCCAGGAGACCGCGCACCGGCCTACACCCTCTGCCATGCCGTTAGCTCGCTGTACTATCGACCCCAATGAGCTCTGCCTATGCCGCACTGCCTCTCTCGCTCGGCTATAAAAGGAGGCCACCCCAGCCCCAATTCGCCACACTATCTCACTCCCTACCTCTCACAGAACCTCCCGCACCTCTCCCCGGAGCAAGTTGAGCTCCGCATCGCCGAAATTTCACCGGAGCCTGCCGCTGCAGAAGGAGAAGTGAGCCGTTGATTGGAGCCACCCCAGGAGCCGCCCTGGCCATCGTTCGAACCACCATCGTCGACAACGTCATTCTCCCCCAATTCCAACCCTAGCTGGAGCCCTGGTGAGCCTCACACGACCCCTACCGCCGCGTTAGGGTTCAGTCTCGCCGGCGCTGCCCGACGGAGACGACACACCCCAGCCGTAGGATCTAATCTAATCGCACAGCCCTAGTTGAAACTTACCGCTTCACGTAGCTAGAGCTGCTGACACGTGGGACCGCTCTGGTAGAAGCCTGCTGCACGCACACTGTGCAGCTGGGCCGGCCCATTTAGCTCTCCCACGCAACCCAGTAGTTCAAATATAGATTTTTCCATTTTAGTTCAAACCTAGTTCTGTCAGTAGATTCAAAAATCAATTCAGAGAGTTTTGCTAAGCCAAATTGCATGAAACCAATTTTTTAGAAAGGTATTGAAATTATTAATCCAAGCCCATAGGATTCAAACCATTTTAAATAATAGATCACCTATAGTAAAAATAACAAGGCAGAGACTTTTCTGCATTCAAGCATTTTTCAAAAATCAACCATAAATGCTTTTGAGTTGATTCTAACTCTCAAAAATCACATCTGACAAGATCTTTCTGAATATGCAAAAATATCTAGGTTTACTTGTAGTAATAATGGACAATTATTAAAAGAATTCCCAATAGGCATTTCTAGTCACTTTAATTATTAAAATAATAATGTTAAACCTTATAAATTGTGTCACCACTTTAAATCACATTCCCAAGTATTAAAATATGTGATGATGACATGGTCAATATGATCCCATATTTTAATTGGAGAATATTAAATCTTAAGTAGTTTTCAATGAGTAGAAATTACTTTTCCAAAATAAACTAAATAAGACTAAGGCTTTAATCCTTGTGATGATTGTGATGATGATAGATCATCAAGTGCGAACCTTTGTGTGCCAAATAGATGTAGTTAAGTATTTTTTGGTGATTGTGTACCTCGTATTTATTTATAGACGCTAGTACCGACCAAGGCTATGAGAAGGAGGAGTACCACTACGAGGAAGAAGGACAGGAGAACTTCAACCACTGCACTACTCAAGGTAAGCCATCTTAGCAAGCTACGCTATGCAAGCTAATACTTGCAAGCCCCACAATACCCATTTAACCTATGCAATTCCTTATGCATATTTGGTTATACCACTTTATTATACCAAATCCCAGTTTTTCTTGCAAGCTTTATTCATTTATTTCTTTATCAAAGCTCTTTATTACTTCTAGTTAGTATTTAGTTAGTTTTGGAAAGATATTATAGGTAGCATAAGGAGCATAAAACTTGGCCTAAGATAAGTTAGAACTAGATGTCATACTGAGGCATGAGATTAGATTTGTATAAGTCACACTTGATTAGCACCCCTCATTAGTGACTACCCCCAACTTTAGTGGCTAGTGCTAAGCATAAAACTTGATCACTTTAGATGGGAATACTTGGTGAAAATGATTATGAAAACCTTAGAATGATGAGTCATTCTAATGAAATGTTTTGACATGTGTTATGAACACCAGATGATTTGATGATGAAAATGTTGAGGCATGAGCCTTAGCCCCTTTATAAAACTGATGGTTGGGTTCGGATGCGATACCATTCTAATTTTACCGTACAACCACAATACCCGAATTTGGGTAGGGCTTGACTGGAAGTTTATATATCTTAGTATGGGTTCCCTTGCAAAAGAGGTTTGAGCTGAGGCTACCTCGTGATGATTGTCCACCTGTGAAGTTCCCAAGATGACAGATGGTCATGGTTGGGAGGCCAAACTCATAGGGGAGGTGCCTATACTACGGTGTGTAATTGAAAGGTTAGGATTGATTATTCACATATTGAGTATGGTGATTCAGGATTGTTCCTGACGGTTGTATCAAATGTTGTGGTGAAAGTGTACCACCTCTACAGAGTGTCAAACTATTCGAATAGCCGCGTCCGTGGTTATGGACAGTTGGAGTGGCCATACCGTTCCATCGTCAAATGTTTTCAAAAGTACTTGTGAAATGAATTGTGACTTGACTTGACCACAACAGGGTTGTGAACATGAAAACTAAGTTCCCACTTAGGTGTTATAGAACATTAAACATGTTTTCTTTACTTCTAAACTTAGTTAGAGATAAATCTACCTTTTTGCAAATAAACCTAGAGCTTAGGATTCCTACTTGAACCACCTTACTTGTTAGTGATAGTTTGCGAGTACTTAAAGAGTACTCATGGCTTTGTCCCTGGCTATTCCTAAGGCCAGACTATGAGGACTACCAGGATAATGGACAGCAGGAAGTCTATGGCAACTAGGATCATCTCCCATCGTCAGCATTGCCTGTGACCCTGAAGATGAAGCTTCGACCACACTACCTTATTATATTATGTGCGTTGATTGTATTAAGACTGGATCATGAGATCCTTTATTTGTAAGACCTTTATTATGGTTTGTAATGGATGATGAACTATGGTACCAATCTGTTATGTCTCGCAAAAATGGTAATCCCGGGATTGCGATGTATGGCATAACAGGTATCTGGGATTAAAAATCCGGGTGTTGACAAGTTGGTATCAGAGCCATCCTGACCATAGGAGACCCTAGTTAGAATGGACGCTTGAATCAAAAACTTAGTTTCAAAACCTAAAGAAGTGAGTATTTATGAAAACCTATTCCCATTATTATCACTTAGATTATTTCAAGAAAATTCATGTCCCTCAAAAATTCTTGCACACTTACATAAAATTTGACACACTTGATCACTCTACTAACTTACTCATCCTACATTCTTATAGATGGAGGTGAAGTATAGCAAGTTCTACCAGTTGGGAAATCGATGACAACTCATCTTTGAGCGCGATTTGGACCAACGCTCGGAACTCCTTGAGCACCCGCACCCCGAGTTCTTTGGAGCAGAGCTCAACGATCAGCAAGGAAGAGAACTACAATGGCTGATTGTTGCCAATCTTAGAGGCAAGATGGAGGCACCCACCTCAGAGGGAATCCAATTCACCTTAAGAGAGAACAACTGGCTAGACGGACTGCCAGGGCTATGTAGGAATCTCTTTCCCGTCTGTGTGGACAAAGCATCAACAAGATCAAGGGCACTCACTTTGTGTACCACACAAGGCGTGATGCTATGGGACAGCCATTGGAGGTACCAGGCCACCCGGAGCTGAAGCATCACATGTATCATCTCAGCTTCATGCTATATGACAGGCAGAAGGAGTTGGACAACGCCCGCGCATACGCCAACCAAAACTATGCCATTGCAGTCAAGAAGGACCAGACCCTCGCCATCCTCGCGAAGGAGCGCAAGTCATTTCTCCGTCTGTGTGACAAGAAGGATCACATCATTGCTCGCCTTCGTCACAAAGTGATAGACTTGGAGGAGACCATCCATGAGCGGGACATGCAGCTTGAGGAGAGGGAGAATGTAGGGGAAGATAACCGTGGAGACCCTTACTCCTACCTCAGCGATGATGATGACTACCTGGAGGACAAAGCCATGGACTTCCACACTGATGATGAATATTTTGCATTCATTGATGATGATGATGAAGACACTGATTCTGATGAGTAGTAGCACTTGAGCACTATCGTAGGTGTGAGTTGTATCCGGTCTCACTGTATCGTAGTTTCACGGAATGGTTCTTAAAACGATCTGTTACCTTAGTATGGTGTGTGTTTGTATTGTGTGCTATGAATGGATGAATGAATGAAAATAAAGTTGCTAGTTGGACAAACCTATGTCAAATTTAAAGTTTAAAAACTTTTCAAAAACAAAGCCATGAACCTTAGAAATTTCCCTCTTGTCTCACGATCTATCTCAATCTTCAGATGCCTCGCGGAGGAAGCAGTTCATCCCCAGACCCATTGCTGCAAATCTTGCAAAAGTTGGTTTTAGACCGTGAAGCTGAACGTCAAGCCAACCTGACCACCCTTCAACACATAGCTCAAATGGCCAACAACAATCAAGGCCATGGAAACTAGGACAACCATGGATCCAAGATCAAGAACTTTCAGAACACCAATCCACCCATTTTTAGTAAGTCTGAAGAGCCATTAGATGCGTATGACTGGCTGCAGACCATGGAGAACAACTTATAAGTCGCAGGAGTGGAGGCCAATGAGAAAGTACTGTTTGCCACCCATTATCTGGCAGGAGATGCAAATGTTGGTTTCAGACCGTGAAGCTGAAAGAGCTGAACGTCAAGCCAACCTGACCACCCTTCAACACATAGCTCAAATGGCCAACAGCAATCAAGGCCATGGAAACTAGGACAACCATGGATCCAAGATCAAGAACTTTTAGAACACCAATCCACCCATTTTTAGTAAGTCTGAAGAGCCATTAGATGCGGATGACTGGATGCAGACCATGGAGAACAACTTAGAAGTCGCAGGAGTGGAGGCCAATGAGAAAGTACTGTTTGCCACCCATTATCTGGCAAGAGATGCAAGAACTTGATGGAATATCATTCGCACCATGAATGGAGGACATATGATGACTTGGGATGAATTCAAACTCAAGTTTAGCAGAACCCATATGCCACCGGGTTTAATCAAGAGGATGAGAGATGAATTCAAAGAATTGAACCAAGGGAGGTTGACGGTAGTTGAGTACCGTTACAAATTTATGTCATTAGCTAGGTATGCACCAGATGAGAATGATACTGAAGCCAAGAAGAAGGAGAGATTCTTGAATGGTCTGCATGATGAGATGCAGACGGTATTAGTCAACATTCCTTTCGCTGACATTGAAGCCTTAGTGAATTCGGAAATCCAGATGGAAGGCAAGATCAACCTAGCCAATGAGAATCGCAAGCGTCGAATGATGCATCAACCAGGAACCCACCATACCCCAAAGTATCGCCCCAACCTGTCTACATGATATGCCCCAAGAAACAATAGACCCCGATGACCCGTCTGAACTATCCCAACCGTGGAGGAGGAAACCACAACAACAACCCCGACAACTCCAACAATTTCAACCGTGCACCACCCAAGTTCAACAACAACAACGCCAACAACACCAATACTGCCCCAAGAATTGGAAGCAATGTTGTGCCGGTTGCAGGAAAAGACAAGTCTCAGGTTACTTGTTATGAATGCGGAACCAAGGGTCAGTACTCCAATGAGTGCCCCAAGAAGCTTGCAACAACCCCCAATGTGAATGCCCTAGATCAGCAGCAGCGCCGTGTTCAGCCTGTAAGGAGATTTGCCCCAGGGAACTCACTCAACCGCAACGGCCGTCTGTTTCACATGAATGCTGAAGAAGCTCAGGAAGCGCCAGATGTCATGCTAGGTATGTTTTCTGTTAACTTAGTACTTGCAAGAGTGTTGTTTGATTCTGGAGCATCGCACTCGTTTGTTATGGAAGAATTTGCATGCACTAGTAAGATTCAACCAACAAAATTGAAGCATGTTATGATAGTTCAAATACCTGGTTCAACCACCAAAGCTAGACAAATTTGCAAGGCCGTACCTATCAGAATCCATGGAATAGATTTTTATGCTAATCTAATAGTACTTGGAAGCAAAGGTTTGGATGTAGTACTAGGAATGGATTGGATGTCGAAACATAAAGGATTAATCGACTGTGCCAAGAAAGCAATAACCATGACTAGTACCGCGGGAGTATCAGTAGATCATGTATCTGAAACTTTGCCCCGTCAATTCAAGTGAAACGAGAGTCTAGCCCAACCAACCATTGACCAAGTTAGAGTAGTCTATGAATACCCCGCCGTATTCCCAGATGTATTGCCCGGTATGCCCCCAGATCGGGATATCGAGTTTATTATTGAACTAATCCCTGGAACTGGACCCATAGCTCAAAGACCTTATAGTAGGAACCCGTCTGAATTAGTGGAGCTGAAGAAGCAACTGGATGCTATGTTGGAGATAGGTCTGATTCAACCAAGTGCGTCTCCATGGAGATCACCTGTCTTGTTTGTGGATAAGAAAGATGGAGGTAACCGTTTGTGCATGGATTATCGGAAGCTGAATGATGTCACCATTAAAAACAAGTACCCACTACCAAAGATAGAATATCTATTTGACCAGTTGACCGGTGCCAAAGTGTTTTCTAAGATTGATCTTAGAACTGGTTATCATCAACTCAAGATTCATGCAGAGGATATTCCAAAGACTGCCTTCACCACTCGATATGGATTGTATGAGTACACTGTCATGTCTTTTGGATTAACCAATGCCCTCGCTTATTTCATGAACCTCATGAATAAGATTTTTATGAACTTCCTGGATAAGTTTGTCGTTGTTTTCATCGATGACATTCTAATCTATTCCAAATCAGAAGAAGAACATGAGCTACACCTAAGGACCATCCTTGAAACCCTTAGGGAGCATCAGTTGTATGCCAAGTTTAGCAAATGTGAGTTCTGGTTATAGGAAGTAGGATTCCTCGGACATATCGTGTCGATAGGAGGAATTGCTGTCGACCCTGCCAAGGTTAAGGATGTGGAAGAATGGCAAGCCCCAACCACTCAAACCCAAGTTCATGCATTTCTCGGATTAGCGGGATTTCACCGCAAGTTCGTAGAAGGATTTTCGAGCATCGCAAGACCCATGACCCAATTGTTGAAGAAAGATAAGAAGTTTGAATGGACGGACAAATGTGAAGCAAGTTTTCAAGAGCTTAAGAAGAGATTGATTTCAGCCCCAATCTTGATCATGCCGGATATCACGAAGCCTTTTGATGTGTATTGTGACGCATCCAAGATTAGTCTCGGATGTGTGTTGATGCAAGAAGGCAAAGTAATATTCTATCTATCCCAAAAACTGAAGCAACATGAGCAGAATTACCCTACCCATGACCTCGATAGTTTTAGCCTTGAAGACATGGCGACATTACCTCATGGGTAACCGCTGTGAGATTTATTCGGATCACAAGGGCCTGAAGTATATTTTCACCCAGAAGGAGCTGAATATGAGGAAAAGGAGATGGATAGAGATAATCAAGGACTATGATTTTGACATTCACTATCACCCTAGCAAAGCCAATGTGGTAGCAGATGCTCTTAGCAGATTGCCATGTCGATTGAACACCATGATTCTGAAAGAGCAACCAAGTTTGCACAAGGAGTTGGAAGATTTCAGAATGGAGCTAGTAAGTGAAGGATCTTTGGCTAGCATAGAATTTTAACCCACTTTGATCAGTCAGATCAAGGAGGTGCAAAAAGGAAATGCTAGTATCGACGGAATCAAACATCGTATCGGTACATGGAAGGTACTCGGATTCACCAAAGATGAAGAAGGAGTTTTGTGGTACAAAGGACGTATCTGTGTGCCAGCAAATTCAGAGTTGAAACAAGCTATTTTGAAAGAAGCCCATGATACTCTTTATTCTATGCACCCCGGAGGAACCAAGATGTATCAGGATTTGAAGGAGAAATTTTGGTGGCATAATATGAAGAGAGAAATCGGAAGCTACATAGCCAAATGTGATATATGTCAGAGAGTAAAAGAAGGACATTAGAGACCCGCGGGACTTTTGCAACCATTGCAGAATCCAGAATGGAAATGGGATTCTGTAGGAATGGATTTTATCACCGGTTTGCCTACATCTAGTAGGGGAAATGACTCTATTTGGGTCATAGTGGATAAACTGTCCAAAGTCGCTCATTTCTTACCAGTCAAGACCACCTATCAGAGTTCGAAGCTAGAAGAGTTGTACATTGCTAGAATAGTCAGTTTACATGGAGTCCCCAAGAACATTGTGTTGGATCGAGGAACCCAGTTTACCTCAAGATTTTGGACGAAAGTCCAAGAAGGATTAGGAACAAGACTGGATTTCAGCACAGCTTATCACCCTCAAACCGATGGACAAACATAGCGAGTAAACCAAATACTCAAAGATATGTTGAGAGCTTGTGTGTTGGAATATGGATCAAAATGGGAAGACTGTCTGACTTTTGCAGAATTCTCATACAACAATAGTTACCAAGCCAGTTTGCAAATGGCCCCATTTGAGTTTATGTATGGAAGAAAGTGTCGTACCCCTTTGAATTGGTCAGAAGTAGGAGAGAGTCAGATTTTCGGACCCGACATCCTACGAGAAGCCGAAGAGAAAGTTCACAAGATTCGTGAGCACCTTAAGACCGCCCAATCCAGACAGAAGAGTTATGCCGACAAGAGACGTCGAGACCTAGCCTTCAATATCGGAGATTTTGTGTATATGAAAGAATCACCCTTGAAAGGAATGCAACGTTTTCAACTCAAAGGAAAGTTAGCCCCCAGCTATATCGGACCCTTCAAGATTTTCAATGACTGAGGAGAAGTGTCGTATCAACTGGAACTGCTAGAGGAAATGTCAGCCGTGCATAATGTGTTCCATATTTTGTTACTTCGCAAATGCCTAGAAGTCCCGGAGAAGACCGAAGTTTTCAAGAATATTGATCATAGAACCATAGAGATCAACGATGATCTGATATATCCCGAAGTACCCATTCGTATTTTGGAGGAAGCCTTCAGAATCACCAGAACCCGGAGTATCAAGTTTCTCAAGATATAGTGGAGTAACCACGCTGAAGAAGAAGCTACCTAGGAGCGAGAAGATTACATTAGGACTGAGTTTCCATATCTCTTTAAACCCTACTTTTCTTTTTTCTCAAATCTCGGGACGAGATTTTGCTTAAGGGGGGAAGGTTTGTAACATCCCAAAAAATATTAATCAAGATTATCAAGTTCTAATCACCCAAGTTTAGGGATAACAAAAACTTTTGTTATTAAAATTAATTATGAATGCATGTGTGTGTGATGAATGCATGAATGCTTGTATTGCCATGATTGATTGCTATGAATGTCAAGGATTGTTTTAAAGATGAAAACAACATCATCTAAATCATTTCCAAGCAGAATCAAATCAAGAAAAATTCAAATATAAACATTATGAGCAAATGGTCATTTTGACCAAAGTTAACCACTAGACCACTTTGAGTGTTTCTAGTCCAAGTTTTCTAATAGAAACAAATCCAATTCTTTTCACCCCTTGCTAGATCAAGTAAAAGTGAACCCAAGCCCACTCTGCAAACCAACAGAAACAGATTTTAAATCTATTCAAATGACAATTCAAAATTGAATCAAGTGTAGGTACTAAGATAACCATTTCTCAAAAACCACTCAAACCAGTTCACCTTGCCAAACCCAAGCAACCAGATACTACCAAGTGGGTGACCAGTACACTCACCAAAATTCAAACAAAATTTCCAAAATAAATTTCTTTTGGCCATTTTGTCAAACACTTGGCAGACACAAATCAAACTGCCTAACTTATACTGTTTGGAGTAGTGTTTGATCAAACAATCTTCCTCAACTCACTCCTTTGTCTTCCCCAGTGACTACCAGTGCAATTAAGCAGCTAGCCCTCTACCCGTTTGTACCATTTCGTGCCACCCGAGCCCGCCCTTTCCAGACGACCATGGCCAACACGCTGGAGCGAACGCCACGCCCGTCCACCATGTCCAGGAGGTAGAAAACCGTACACCGCCACCCCTGTCCAGCCCTCTCATGCAGCCAGGCCCTAGACCACAGAGAACATGCCGCGCCCACTGTCTCTGCGCCATGCCGAGAGCAAGCCAGAGCGCCGCGCCCGACACGCACGTACACGTCGCGCCTCGCCTTCGCCGCCCATGCCTGCAATCACCACGACACCAGCAACCCCCTAGACATACCCGTTCGCCGCCGGGCGACCCATAGCCACTGTGCGTCCTCGAAATTGTTGTCGGTGCCGCTCAGAGCACCAACCCGTTCCGACCAACCTCGACCGCCCCTTGCCGCACCATTAAGTTCTGGAGCATCGCCAGGAGACCGTGCACCAACCTACACCCTTCGCCATGCCGTTAGCTCGCTGTACCATCGACCCCGACGAGCTCTGCCCATGCCGCACTGCCTCTCTCGCTCGGCTATAAAAGGAGGCCACCCCAGCCCCAATTCGCCACACCATCTCACTCTCCACCTCTCACAGAACCTCCCACACCTCTCCCCGGAGCAAGGCAAGCTCCGCATCGCCAGAATTTCACTAGAGCCTGCAGCTGTAGAAGGTGAAGGGAGCCGTTGATTGGAGCCGCCCCAGGAGCCGCCACGACCACCGTTCAAACCATCATCATTGACAATGTCGTTTGCCCCCAATGCCGACCCTAGCTGGAGCCCTGGTGAGACTCACATGACACCCACCGCCGCGTTAGGGTTCAGTCTTGCCGGTGATCTTGTCGGATAGTTTTAGCCTATCAAGTTTTGTCATTTTGAAACTCTCATGGCAAATAAAAGATCGCTGAGATGCTCATTGTCTGTTGCCTTGTCATTTTGATATGGGATAGCTCCCGTGTCATGGGCTGATGAACCACAAGTATAGGGGGTCGCAACAGCCTTCGAGGGTAGTATTACCCAATTTATCGATTCGACACAAGGGGAGACAAAGAATACTTATAACCCTTAACAACTGAGTTGTCAATTCAGCTGCACCTGGAAATAGTTCTTGCTCACAGAAGTTTACCAGTACTAACAGTTTTGTAGTAGCAATAGCAAAGTAACACCAGCAGTAGAACAAGATGAATAGTAATAGTAGTAGCAAACAGTAGGATATGAGTGCGGTAGGCATAGGGATGGATGGATGGGCGTTGCATGGATGAGTCTAAACATGTAACTTCAAGATCTAGGGCAATTGCAGATAAATAAGATAAAGCATCCAAGTACTAAACAATCATAGGCAGTGCTCCATATATAGTCATGCATGCGCGCAATGAGAACTAGCACAACATCTTTTGTCCTGCCAGCCCGTTGCAGCGGGGCCTCAAGGGAACTGCTAGCAATTAAGTCACTCCTTTTAATAGAGCACCGAAGCAGAGCATTAACACTCCGTGAACACATGTGATCCTCACATCACAGCCATCCCCTCAGGTTATCCCAATTTCTATCACTTCAGGGCCTTTGGATCCGGACAATGATATGTGTACACAACTTGTAGATAAGATCACAAACAATACTATCATCATGAATCAATAATAAGTTCAGATCTGAGATCATGGCACTCGGGCCCTAGTGACAAGCATTAAGCACAACAAGTTGCAACAAAGTCAAATAGCACTAATAGAGATACTAGGCACCATGCCCTAACAATCTTATTTGATCACATGATAGAACTCATCCAATCCCTACCATCCCCATAGCCTATAGCGGGGGATTACTCACTCATGTATGGGGGAAACATGGATGGTTGATGGAGAGGCGTTGCTGATGATGATGGCGATGATCCTCTCCAAATTCCCCGTCCTGGCAGGGTGCTAGAATAGTGTTTCTGGTTCCGAATCGTGGTTTCTGGTGGTGGCGGAGCAGCGGAACTCTTTCTGGAAAAATGTCGACCCCCCATGAGTTTTTAGGTCAAGAGGAAACTTATAGGCAAAGAGGGAGGCCGAGGGGGTGCCTAGGGTGGCCGCACCCCCTCCAGGCACGGCCCCGGCCCACCCGCGTGGCAGGGGGGTGTGGGCCCCTCAGGCCTCCACTCCGTCTCGTACTCTGGCTCCGTGAGTCTTCTGGTGAAATAGGATTTTTGGCATATTTTCCGGGATTTTTCCTGATAGTTGATTTTCTGCACAAAAACTAGACACCAAGGTAGTTCTGCTAAAAACAACGTCAGTCCGTGTTAGTTGTATCCAAATCACACAAGTTTAGAGGATAAACAATAGAAAAAGTGTTCAGGAAAGTAGATACGTTTTGGACGTATCACCCCCCCCAAGATTAGCTTATTGCTTGTCCTCAAGCAATTCAGTTGAAAACTGAGTGCAATAAAAGACTTTCATGAACACATTTGCTTCATATGATGTAAATATTCTCAGCACAGGAGTAGATACTTAGACAATTCATAATAAGGAGTATGCAACTAAGTTTACTCAATAGTCAATGCAAGCTATGAAGAGATTCCATCTCAATAATAATAAGTAGCATGAAACATAAACATAAGCAACATTGCAATGCTCATAAGAAGGTACGATAGAATGGTATCTCGCTTGCCTTTGATGGTGGATCAAAACATGAATGCCAAGGCAACTCTAAAGTTCAAGTAAGACTAGAAGTAAAGATATCAGAGATACAAGCATCAAAGCCATGACATAATTAAACAAGTTTTGAGACAAGCACATTACACTGAGAATGACAACTATGCTCTTAAGAAGGTGCTCATAGAATAAGTGGTTACTCAACAAGGAAGTGAAAAGGTTTTGAAAAGTTTGAAAGGCTTCCAAATGATGAAAGTATGGTTAAGGTGAAAGTGAGGTCCAATATGAGTTATATGCTTGACAGACCAAAAACTGGAAATCTCATGTACCTTGAATACGAGGGCCGCTCCTCATGCTACTCAACTTTAGTTACTTGCAAGTTCTTGTCATAGTAAATACATGCGTATCATAGAGAACCGCCAACGGGGTACTCCTTGCACATGATACAGGATCTATCTCATAATCAAAATGACAAGGCAAGCAGACAATGAGCATCTCAGCAATCTTTTTATTTGCTATTTGCATAGGTTTTTATTGAGGATGCTTCACAGATTGCTCATTATGGTTATTCTGCAAGTTTCCACCATGATTAGGCATGGCTTAGGCTAGCGGCCCAGGCGTTTCTCTAACACACACACACATATATATATATATAACTCCATGAACTTACAAGCACCCCTTTATTTCACACCGACGACATCCGTAAACGAAAGAGCATGATATCAACTGGGTACAAAGTACATGTGCAATGTTGAAAGCGTTCCCTGTGACAACACGGTTCTGCTAACTCCCAGCCTATAATTTGCAAGCATATAACTTTCATGGACAGTCACAATGGTTCATGTTTATTAAGTGCAGAAATAAAGTGTGCCATCAAGTTCGCGAGAGCTTTACTAACCAACTTTCTCAAAACAGTCAAACATTTTATTTAGAAGAAAACGAGGCATAATGAATATGCACGGAATAGAAAATAATGCTAGTAGGTAGGTATGGTGGCCACTTTTGGCAATATTGGTTTTGGGGAGTTGGATGCACAAGTAGAGCTCATACTCAGTGCAAGTGAAGGCTAGCAATAGAGAGGGAGCGACAAACGAGAGAGCAATAAATGTCATAATCATGCTTGCAACAAAACAGGACTAGTTATGGCATGAAAGTGATACAAGAACTTTGAGGCAAAATAAATAATCGAGGCTTACTGACTATTGGTTCAGTCGTATGCATGTGTGAGCACGTGCCAAGTCGATTCACATGAAACATTCAGAGGAGGATACCACAATGTCATACCAAAATATGAATATAACAATGCAAGCAAACATTCATATGTCATGCTACAAACTATTAGCAAGTTGGAGCTAATCATAAGAAAGGAAGAACTACTAAGCATCCATAAATAACATACACCTTACATGAACAGACTAAGCATGCTCACAATTATGACTATATGTACAAAAATGGAAACAAATAGAGTTTGTTACCAGCCTCTTACCACATCTCAAGTTGTCTTAATCTTCATTATTGCCCTTCACTTGTGTGGCTTGAATAATAACATGAAACCAAACTCCACTGAAGACTGCTAAACCCTGCAAAGGAATTCACAAAACCAAAGAAGTACAACAAATATTTTTGGTGTTTTTGATTTTTTTAAAGCAAGAACAAACAAAGCAAAATATTTTTGGATTTTTCTTAAGGCAAACCAACGCTAAAAAGTAAAGAAACAAACCAAGAGAAACAACGGAAATATTTTTGGTCTTTTTGTGTTTTGGGAAAGCAGAAACAAGAACCAACAAGAAAGCGAAACATGGATATACAAAGAACCAACAAAACATGATATATAGATGAGTGTGGTGTCAGTGTACCTCCCCCCAAGATTAGGCTTTTGGCCTAAGTGTGGCTCAACTTCATGGTGACCAAGAAGGTGCACCTCCATAATACGACGACGAGGCCCCTTCGTCCTGGTATGAGCTCGAGGACGGCCCTGTGTAGTGCACAGAGGGGTCGTATGAGGGCGCGTCCCCCTGGTAGTGTTCGTGGAAACCATGAATGCATAGTTGCTCATCCATCTCCTCCTTGGAGCGTGACCAAGGTACCTGGGAAATACTGAACAAAGTGGTTTGGGGCAGAGGAATCTCTCTCTCTTCCCCGTTAGTAAACATCATCCTATAAACCAAACTATCAAGGGTAGAGATAGCAGTGACGAAGTGATGCACTTTCATGGCAGCTAAATAAAGCCTCTGAGGAGCCAAAATTGTATCATTTGGATCGACAGAAAGGTCTAAGGAAGCAGCAACACGTGCAACAATAATACCCCCATAAATGGGTCCCTTAGCAGCTAAGCGACGAGCAATGAGAGAACCAAGATTGTACCTGGTTTCATTGTTGAGTTCAGTAGCTAGGAAAGCCAAATGATACTTGGAAATATTGCTAATGTTCTGCCTACCAAGAATACTAGTGGCAAGATAGTAAGCAAAATATCTGATAGTTGGGAGTTGAATATTTCTTATCTTTCCACACCAGGCTCTGCAGTAATCATCATTGGTTATCTAGTGGTAGAGCTCCAATAAATTAGCGGGTTGAGCTGGAATCTTCTTCACCATCCCAGGCGTGCCAATACCCAAGATTTCATAAAATTTCTACAATTTCATGGTGAAGGGCCTATTATAAATTTTGAATGACACCTCTGACCTGAAAGGGTTATTGGTAAAAGAGAAACTCTCCACAAAAGTTTTACTGATCATAGCACACTTTACACTCTCATCCTGCATATAACTAGTTAGTCCAACCCTCCGAACCAAGGTTAGGAAATCATTGAGAATCCCTGCAGCCTGCAAAAAGCTAGGACAAGGGAAGGTAGAAGGGTGCGCATCCCCTTCATCTCCCTCGTCGCCAAAACACGGTGTAATGAGATCCTCATTGTATGATGGCCTAGCTCGGGAGGATGATCTTGAAGGCCTTGTCCTCCTTGGTGCATCACTCTCAAACACTTCTCCAAAGGTGTGGTTATCCATGACCCTTTTTTCTAAAAAATTTAGACAAACATCAAACCAAGTGATTATCAAGTTGATAAATGATGAGGAACTACTATAGGAACTTGCTAGATGGCTAAACATGCATCAAAATGAAATCTCTAAGCACAGAAAAAGCATGCAAGCTCACACAACCTGACACCTATAGCAGCAAAATACTCAAGATACAATCTACCAATCACAAATCTAATTGGACAAGCGGAGGAGGCACATACCAAGGAGCAATCCCTCCAAAAGTTAGCAGCAAAGATGGGCTGAGCAAGGAGATCGAAAAATGGGAGCAAGAACAGAAGGAACTCAAGCTTGAGAAATTTTTCTGATATTTTTCGGGAGAGAGAAAGAAGTGGCTGGAAGGAGGCAGATTGGAGGGCCACAGGTGGGTCCCACCGAGGCCAAGCGCGCCCTGGGGGCTGGCTGCGCCACCAGGGGGTGTGCTGGCCTAGTGGGTCCCCCTGGGCCACTCTAGGTGTCCCTCTGCCCCTTTTTTCGAGGAAAAATTTAATATGAATTTTCTGGGATTTTTGGGAAACTTTATTTTTGGCCAATTTTCAGGGTATGAAAATTGATTTTCTTGCCGAAAAAGATTTTTAGAAGAAGCAAAAGCAAACAAAACCAAAACTACAGAAGTTCTATGACACTGTAACAAGCAAACAACTAGCAAAACTAAAGCTAACAAGAGAAAGAGCAAAGACTAGGAAGGAGAAGAATAAAAGTGAGCAAGTATAACCACTATGAAAGCATTGTTTTGTTCATTAAAATCCTTTTGTTAACAAGGTTCATCAAGTCTTGTTACCAAAAAAATCTTATATGAAGCAAAACTTTGCATTCCACTAAATGATTATGTTACCTCAAACTTGATAGCAATAGTCCCAATCATAATAGTTTCAAAACTTCCTTGTGCAATGGGACAATATATTTCTCCAACTTTGATGCTCTCAATATTTTCAATGGAATTCAGGCAATATCTCTTATCAAACTTGTTGGGGAAATATACAGTATGCTCTTTTTCATTAATACTAGAAGTTACTTTTCCTTGATTACAATTGATGACAGCACCTGCAGTATTACGAAAAGGTCTCCCAAGAATAATGGACATATTATCATCTTCCGGCATCTCAAGCACAACAAAATAAGTTAAAACCAAGCAATTATGATCCACTTGGACAGGAACATCCTCACATATACCAACAGGAATAGTAGTTGATTATCAGCCATTTGCAGAGATATATCAGTTGGTATCAACTTTTGTAGCTGGAGTGTCATGTAGAGAGAAAAATACATAACACTAACTCTAGCTCCCAAATCACATAAAGCAATTCTAACATAATTATTCTTAATAGATCAAGGAATAGTTGGTATACCTGGATCACCAAGTTCCTTTGGAACCTTACCATTGAAGGAATAATTAGCAAGCAAAGTAGAAATTTCCTCATTAGGAATCTTCCTTTTATTAGAGACAATATCCTTCATATACTTTGAATAAGGAGGCAACTTAATAGCATCAGTCAAAGGAATTTGCAAAAATAAAGGTTTCATCCACTCACAAAACTTGTTGTAGTGTTCTTCCTCCTTTGACTTGTGTTTCTTATTTGGAAAAGGCATAGGTTTCTGCACCCAAGGTTCTGTCTCACTACCATGTTTATTAGCAATAAAATCTTCCTTAGTGTACCTAGTGTTCTTAGTGTGCTTCTCAGGTTCTTCCTCAACTTCCTCCTTATCAGGAGCATCATTTTGATCATTACCACTCTCAATTTCAGCATTAGAGACATATATACTATTAGGATCTATAGCAGGTTCAGAGGGTTCCTCAACTATTTTGTGTTTCGTTTTCTTTCTCTTACGAGGACTACCACTACTTTGACCTTGTTGAGAATCCTGCTCAATTCTCTTAGGGTGTCCTTCAGGTTATAAAGGATCTTGAGTAGCTATACCACTCCTAGTTCTAATTTCATAAGCATGTTTATCTCCTAAAGCATTAACTAGCATATCTTTTTGTACCTTAGCAAATTGATCAATTTGGGTTTGAACCATTTGAAAGTGTTTACAAAGAATTTTAACATCATTAGCAGTTCTTTCCACAATATCTTTCAACTCATTAATAGCTCTAGAGTTTTCCAATAAATGATTCTGAACTTGTTTAATAAAGTTACCTTGTTTAACAATAAATGTGTCAAGTTCATCTAAGCATTGATCAGGAGGCTTACCATAGGGAATATCCCCTTCATCAAAGTGGAGAGAGTATACCTCAGTAGTAGATGAGTGGTGAATTAGCTTACATAATTCTTCTATATTAGGTATATTCTTCACATCTTCAGCTCTAATACCTTTCTCCTTAAGACATTTTTAGCTTCTTTCGTCACTTCATCATTTAATGCAATCACTCCCCTCTTCCTTGGTGTTGGTCTTGGAATTTTAGGAACAACCGGTTCAGGAGTAATAGGCTTAGGTGTATTTAGCTCAGTTGAATTCCAATCATCATAATTCTTGCTTATTTTAGCCATTAATTCCTCAGCATCTATAGGAGTTCTTTTCCTGAAAACACAATCAGCAAAACTATCTATGTATGTACTAGAATCATCAGTTAGTCCATTATAATAAATATCAAGAAGATCATTTTTAGGTAATGGACATCCAGGATGTGCATGAATCAAGGCATAGAACCTTTCCCATGACTCAGGCAATTTCTCTTCTTCTCCTTGTTTAAAATCAAAAAGTTTCTACAAAGCAGTATGTCTAGCATTGGGAGGAAAATATTTCTGGAAGAAAGAAGCGATCAAACAATCAGGTCTATCAATGGATCCAGGAGGCAATCTATTAAACCAAGCTTTAGGTTCCCCTTTTAGTGAAAAAGGGAAGATCTGAGTAACAAAGTACTTGCGCATCTTAAAATCATTACAGAATAAAGCACTCATAATGGAAAGCTTATTCATATGTGCCACAACACTCTCTTCCTTAGTCCCACAAAAGGTTCTTTCTCAACAATGTCTATATAGGATAAATCAAGAGAGAAATCATAATCTTTATCTTTAATATCTATGGGAGAAGTGGTTAGGATCAGAAGACAGTTTAGGAATAATGGTACGTCTCTGAAGGAGACTCCTAATAGCTCTATCACCATGTATGTTTTGGTACTCTTTAATAAATCCATCAGTCATTTCAATGTAACCATCACTAATATCATATCTCTCTCTAGACTCAAGTGAGCTAACAGGTGTAACAATGTCTTCACTGGGAGTTTCAGTGTTTCCCAAAATAGTTTTAGCAATAGTAGTATCTAGGAAAGGACCTAATGAACCACTAGCATCAATCACAGTAGAAGTAACATCATGAGTATCAGAAGCAGTTCAAGATTCAGCAGTAGTAGCAGTGTGTGTAGCATGTGTATGTGGTGGTGGTCTAACAAGCTTACTTATAATAGACGGTGAATCAAGAGGAGCAGAGGTGTTTAGGATTGTACCTCTTCTTGTAGTGGATGGTAAATTAGGAAACTTTCCATCACGAGACTTCCCCATGATGAAAGGAGTAGCAGCGAACAATAATAGATCCAAGTGAACTTACAAATAAAGCTATGCTCCCCGACAACGACGCCAAAAAATAGTCTTGATGACCCACAAGTATAGGGGATCGCAACAGTCTTCGAGGGTAGTATTACCCAATTTATTGATTCGACACAAGGGGAGACAAAGCATACTTATGAGCCTTAACAACTAAGTTGTCAATTCAGCTGCACCTGCAAATAGTTCTTGCTCACAGAAGTTTATCAGTAGCAATAGCAAAGTAACAACAGCAGTAGAGCAAGAGCAATAGTAACAGTAGTAGAAAACAGTAGGATATGAGTGCGGTAGGCATAGGGATGGATGGACGGGCGTTGCATGGATGAGTCTAAACATGTAACTTCAAGATCTAGAGAGATTGCAGATAAATAAGATAAAGCATCCAAGTACAAAACAATCATAGGCATGTGCTCCATATATAGTCACACGTGCTCGCAATGAGAACTTGCACAACATCTTTTGTCCCGCCAGCCCGTTGTAGCGGGGCCTCAAGGGAACTACTGGCAATTAAGGCACTCCTTTTAATAGAGCACCGGAGCAAAGCATTAACACTCCTGAACACATGTGATCCTCACATCACAGCCATCCCCTCAGGTTATCCCAATTCTGTCACTTCAGGGCCTTTGGATCCGGACAATGATATGTGTACACAACTTGTAGATAAGATCACAAACAATACTATCATCATGAATCAATAATAAGTTAAGATCTGAGATCTTGGCACTCGGGCCCTAGTTAAAAGCATTAAGCACAACAAGTTGCAACAAAGTCAAATAGCACTAATAGAGATACTAGGCACCATGCCCTAACAATCTTATTTGATTACATGATAGAACTCATCCAATCCCTACCATCCCCATAGCCTACAGCGGGGGATTACTCCCTCATGGATGGGGGAAACATGGATGGTTGATGGAGAGGCGTTTTTGATGATGATGGTGATGATCCTCTCCAAATTCCCCATCCCGGCAGGGTGCCAGAACAAAGTTTCTGGTTCTGAATCATGGTTTCTGGTGGTGGCGGTGCAACGGAACTCTTTTTGGAAAAACATCGAACCCCCCTGAGTTTTTAGGTCAAGAGGCAACTTATATGCAAAGAGGGATGCCGAGGGGGTGCCTGGGGCAGCCACACCCCCTCCAGGCACGACCACGGCCCACCCGCGCGCCAGGGGGGTGTAGGCCCCTCAGGCCTCCACTCCGTCTCGTACTCTGGCTCCGTGAGTTTTCTGGTGAAATAGGATTTTTGGCATATTTTCCGGGTTTTTTCATGATAGTTCATTTTCTGCACAAAAACTAGACACCAAGGTAGTTCTGCTGAAAATAGCGTCAGTCCATGTTAGTTGTATCCAAATCACACAAGTTTAGAGGAGAAACAATAGCAAAAGTGTTCGGGAAAGTAGATACATTTTGGACGTATCATGGGGCAAGGGGTACTCCATTGGCGGTTCTCCATGATACACATATACTTACAATGACAAGAACTTACCTGTGAATAAAGTTGAGTAGCATGAGGAATGGCCCTCATACTCAAGGGACATGAGATTTTAAAATTATGATCTGTCAAGCATATAACTCATATTTGACCTCACTTGAACCTTAACCACTTTAAAGATGCTTATGATAGGGGCAATGAGAGATCAAATCTAATGAGTACCATACTTTCAACATTTGGAAGTCTTTCAAACCTTTTAATCTTTTCTTTAACTTTTATGTTGATTCACCATTTATTCTATGAGCAACTTCTCAAGAGCATAACTGTTATTCTTAGTGTAATGTGCTTGTCCCGGAACATGGTTAATTGTGACATAACTTTGATGCTTGCATCTTTGACATCTTTGCTTCTAGTCTTCATTTGAACTTCAGAGGTGCCTTGGCATTTATGTCTTGCTCCAAAATAAAGCAAGCGAGATACCACTTTATCATACCTTCTTATGAGCATTAAAATCTTGCATATGCTTATGTTTCGTGTTGCTTATTATTATTGTGTTGGAATCTCTTCATAGCTGGCATGATTATTGTGTAGACTTAGTTGCATACTCTTTATTATGAATTTTCTAAGTATTTACTCATATGCTGAGAATATATACATCTTATGAAGAAAATGTGTTCGTAAAAGTTTCTTTTATCGCACTCAGTTTTCAACTGAATTGCTTGAGGACAAGCAATATGCTAAGCTTGGGGGGAGTTGATACGTCCAAAACGCATCTACTTTCCCGAACACTTTTGCTATTGTTTCTCCTCTAGTTTGTGTGATTTGGATATAATTAACACGGACTGACATTGTTTTCAGCAGCATTTCTTTGGTGTCTCGTTTTTGTGCAGGAAATCAACTTTTAGGAAAAATCCCAAAAAATATGCCGAAAATCCTATTTTCCCAGAAGACCGACGGAGCCAGAAGATGGAGGTGAGAAGAGGCCTGAGGGGCCCACACCACCCCTAGCACGGGCCATGCCTGGCCGCGCCAGGGCATGGTGTGGCCGCCTCGGTCTCTGCCTTGGCCTCTCCTTTTTCCTACATAAGCCCTCTAACCTAAAAACACTGGGGGGTTCGACGTTTTTTCAGATAGAGTTGGGGCATGGTGCCTAGTATCTATTGTTAGTGCTTTTTGACATTGTTGCAACTTGTTATGATTAATGCTTGTCACTAGGGCCCGAGTGGCATGATCTCAGATCTGAATATGTTATTTATTCATGATGATATTATTGTTTGTGATCTTAACTGCAAGTTATATACACATATCATTGTCCGGAACCCGAGGCCTCGAAGTGACAGAAATCGGGATAACTGGAGGGGATGGCTATGATGTGAGGATCACATGTGTTCATGGAGTGTTAATTCTTGGCTCTGGTGCTCTATTAAAAGGAGCACCTTAATTGCCAGTAAATTCCCTAGAGGCCCCACTGCAACAGGCTGGCAGGACAAAAGATGTTGTGCAAGTTCTCATTGCGAGCACGTATGACTATATATGGAACACATGCCTATGATTACTTAGTACTTGGATGCTTTACCTTATTTATCTGCAAATACCCTTGATCTTCATATTACATGAATTGTATTGTCTCTGCAATGCCCATCCATCCATCCATATGCCTACCGCACTTTAATCTTGTTGTTTACTATAATTGTTACTACTGTCTTTATTTTACTACTACTATTAATTTGCCATTTCTACTACAAAACTGTTACTATTGATAAACTACTACGAGCAAGACTCTTTCCAGGTGCAACAGAATTGACAACTCAGTTGTTAAGGCTTATAAATATTCTTTGGCTCCCATAGTGTCGAATCAATAAATTGGGCTTCACTTCCTTCGAAGACTGTTGCGATCCCCTATACTTGTGGGTCATCAGATACCTCGTGCAATAGAAGTTCCTCTATGTCGCGCAAGATGCACCACTACTTCCAGGGCCACCGCATCAAGGTGGTCACCAAGTTCCCTTTAGAAACGATCCTTCGCAACCCAAACATCACGGGCCGTGTGGCTGAGTGGTCCATCGAACTACAACCTTTTGAGTTGACGTTCGACACAACGCCCACTACCCGTGGGAGGGCCCTGGCAGAATACACAGCGAAATGGACTGACCCAGGGGGAATGATCCTCAGGAGGTGGCAACCCAACTCCCCGGAAAGCTGGCTCCGCGGCACTAGAGAGTGAGCTCTGACGGGGCCTTTAACAACGATGGAGCGGGGGCAGCTGTTGTGCTCACGTCCCCAACCGGAGACAAGCTCTACTACATAGTTCATCCATTCTTAATGGATGAAGTCAAGTGCTCCAACAACATCACCGAGTACGAGGGGCTGATCGCTGACCTCAAGACGGCCATCGCCCTCGGCATCAATCGCATCATGGTCCAGGGAGACTCCTTGCTCCTGGTTAATTTCTCCAACAAGAGCTACAACCCCAAAGACGAGCACATGGCACCGTACCTCGGGGAGGTGCGGAGGCTCGAGAAGTATGTCCTGGGATGGACTTGCTCCACATCCCTAGGGGGGAAACTATGAGGCGGACGAGATCACCAAGCGCGCATCTCGCCAGGAGCCGCAACGACTAGGGGTATTCGAGGAAAGGTTATTCGAGCCTTCAGCTGCACCAACACTGAAGGAAAAGGCCCATCCCAAGGAGCTTCCTCCCCCACCCTCGTCAGGTGCCTGGGACTGTGGTCTACCCTCCGATGACAGGTTGCTCCTGGTGGTAACCCCCTAGGAGTCAGATTGGATCATCGAGCTACCTCCAACAAGGGACTCTCCCAGACAATGATGACATGGCTGAAAGCCTTGTCCGCCTTGCAAAAAAGTATTGCATGGTTGACGGAGACCTCTACTGCTGTCGCCCCAACGGCGTGGCTCTATGGTGTATCTCCGGTGACGAAGGGCGTGAGCTGCTGGTGGACATCCATGCCCGGGAGTGCGTCCACCTTGCCTCGGCACGCACCCTCGCCTATAAGGCTATCTGTAGTGGATTTTACTGGCTCACAACACTCACAGATGCCATGGAGCTGGTAAAGTCTTACGAGGCTTGCCAGTTCTACGCCAAGCAGATACACCAGCCGTCGCATCAACTCCAGACTATCCTCCTCTCATGGTCCTTCGTGGTCTAGGGGTTGGAAATCTTGGGGCCTTTCCCACGAGCGCCTGGGGACTACCGGTACTTCTATGTCGCAATCGACAAGTTCACCAAATGGGCAGAGGTGGAACCGGTCAGATCAATGTCGATGCGATCGGCGGTAAAGTTCATCCAAGGCTTGGTGTGCCGTTTCGGTGTGCCCAACCACATCATTACCAACAATGGCAACTAGTTCATAAGTGGCGCGTTCAAGACCTACTACGAGGGCATCGGCAAAAAGATTTTATATGCATTAGTTGCCAACCCTCGCAGCAACGGACAAGCTGAGTGTGCGAACACAGAGGTCTTAAGGGGACTTAAGACCAAAAGTTTCTGCCGCAAGCTCAAGGAATGCGGGCGCGGTTGGATGGAAGCCCTCTCCGGCGTGCTATGGTCGATCCACACCACTGCAACTAAGCCCACCGGGGAGACCCTATTCTTCCTCGTCAACGGTGCAGAAGCGGTCATCCCCGCAGAGCTCAAATATGGCTCCCCGCGGGTGCTCGCCTTCAACGAGGCAGCTCAGGAAGAGCTGTGCCATGAGGACGTACTCTTCAAGGAAGAATCTAGGCACAAGGTCAACATGCGGGCAGCCAGGTACCAACAGGCATTACGCCGGTACCACTGTCGCAATGTCTGTGAATGCACCCTGGAGGTCGGGGACCTCGTCCTTCGCCGTGTTCTCTCTCTCGAGGGTCTCCACAAGCTATCCCCAATGTGGGATGTCCCCTTTCGAGTTGTGCACGTCGTGTGGCCAGGGGCAGTCCGGCTGGAGACCGAGGAAGGGGTCCCGATCCCCAATGCCTGGAACATCCAGTATCTTTGCAAGTTCTACCCGTGAGCTCCGCTCATGGCGACAGTGCTAACAAACAACTCCCCCCTTGGACATTATGGAGAGTCAAGAACGATTTCCTCATTTTTTCCTTTGCTTGCTGATGATTTACCCGTTTGCATCTTCGGTTTTTTCTGTGATGCTCTTTCCCCTCGTGCACCGCGTGATAGGGGGCTAGGCACTGTGTCTATCACTGGTGTTACCCCCGGTCAACATCGGGGCCAAAGGTGCCGAGCTATGAACTTGCACTCCAACGATAAGTCACGTCACCCACGGTTCCCGGTGCTTGATGATCCTCACACGACAACGAGAGAAGAGCAGCCACCGTGCGGAACCTATGGTTACCTCTATGAGGAGCTTCCGGGATGGAATTGAATGTACAGAGCCTACAGTCACCTCCTCAAGGGGTGTCAGGACAAGTACAAGCCTAAGCGTCCTTATCTTCGAGAAGCTAGTGTGGCGACCCTTGAGAATACCCCTCAAGAAGCATGGGAACCTACGGTTACCTCCCCGAGGGACTATATAGGAAAGTACGCGTCCCGCGGTCACCTCTACGAGGGGATGCTGGGACAGAATTGAACATACAGAACATACGGTCACCTCCTCGAGGGGCTTACAGAACAAGTACAAGACTAAGCGACCTTATCCCTGAGAAGCTAGCTCGACGACCCTTGAGATTACCCCTCAAGCAGCATGTGGAAACCGTTGTTATCCCCTTTAGAGGAGGCACACAGGGGAAGCACGCGCCCTACGGTCACCTCTTCAGGGGACTTACAGGGCGGATTCAAGCGCAGGCAAGGCGGACCACTCCCCGAGAGGATCACGAAACAATGCCAAAAACAGATAGTTGATGTCCCAGTACAGGGAAGATACCCTTACAAAGTCTCTGCGGAATAAAAGCAACAAGTTCTACAGCGCCTAACGGGCGTTACATGGGGAGGGGCTCAGGTCATCCCAGCGGTGTCTCCCGAGTTCACCTCCTCCAGGTATTCCTCCTCGGTGGTGCCACTGCCGGAGCTGCCAGGTGGTGACTCCTCCCTACCGGACACCACACACGGAAATGTCTCGACCAAAAGGTTGACAAGCGGTGTGACCCATGCTTCGAGGGTCGGCACAACCTCCAACCATCGTATCGCCAGGTAGTAGTCGAGCTCCGGAGAAAGCTGCAAGAGGTTGGTGAAGAGACACCACCCGACAACAGTCAACATGTCCTCACACTCTGAGGAGATGAACTTGTCCAGGCCCTGACCGTCCGCACTCACCAGAGCCATAACCCGGCGTGCGAGCTCCAGGAATGACTCGACCTTGCAGCCGACATGGAGCCCCGGTGTGACAAAGTACTTCCGCCCCAGCAGCGGGAGTTTGGAGCCATCCTGTTCGGCAAGCGCAGAGAAAGACTTATAGTGGGCCTCCAGCGCCTCGCGAGCCAAGCACTCCTCCACCTTGCGAGCTTGAGCTGCTAGCTGAGCGTCCGCCCGAAGAGCTTTGACCTCGTCTCGGAGGTCCTGGGCTTCCCGGATGGAGTCCTCTCGGGTCCGCTCTGTGGACTGCAGGGCCTCCGACAGCTTCGCATAGGTCTCTTGGGCCTGGGCCTCGAGATCTGCTTGGCATCAGGCTAAGGCCGCCTCTTGAGCGGATGCTTTATCCTCCCGAGCGGTCAGTGCCTCCCGAAGTGTTAATGCCTGGGCCTCCTCCTTGGAAATAATCTTCGCCGTGCAAGCGGATGCGTCATGGAGCTCGCTCTCTGCGTGAAGCCGGGCCTTCTCGGCCAGCCGACGGTCCTCCTCGACAGCAGCCACCAGGAAGTGGTCTATCCGGACATGGACATTTGAGGCGAGCTGGCCCATGAGTGGGATCTAGGAGGCATATCCCGGCTCCACTGCTACCAGCTCTCTAACCTCGAGGCCCCGAGCCCTAATGTATGGCTTGGGAAGTTAGAGGGGGCCGGCTCGAAAGGCCCATGGACCACATGGTTGGAGGCCTCGGTCGTCCTCGGACCGCCCAGGCGAGGACTGGTGTCGCCTCCGCAGCCGCTTCCGTGATGTTCTCCAAATGCCCAGGTGCCGCAGACGGACTCTCCACCTCGGCCACCTCCACCTCACCCCCGGCGGGAGGAGTATCCTCTTGAGGAACACCCCGAGGCATGGCGTCACTCACCGCAGTCTCTCCATTGCCTGGTATCCCTGGAGGAGGGGTGGCGGTGACTGCAGGCGACGGCGAGTCTCCGGCCCTCGCCTCAGGTACAATGGCGGGTGCCGAGGTCCCTTCAGGAGGGTCCAAGGGGCGTATCACCTGCTGGGCCTTTCAAACCGATGTCCGCTTAACCCGCCGTTGCTTCTTCGAGTTCTCCTCGCTGCCAAGTAGCGACCAGTGAGCTAGGACCAAAGGCATGGACGAGAAAGGCACGTGGGGTAACAATTTACCTGGTAGTGCCTCCCGACCCGACCTTCACGCCCCAGTCACTCCGGTGTGCCCTAGGGGGGTGGGGCAAAGGGCTTAATGCCACGGGACCCTCCACATGACATGACGACGCCCTCCAGAGGAGAACCCTCCTCTCGAGTGTGCTTTCCCTCTGAGGCTCCAGGAGGGTTCGCCTTGCTAGAGGATCTACAGGACCGCGCAACACCTGTCGCAGTAGGCTCCATTCCCAGGGGATTCGGGCGTGGGCCCAAGTTCCCCGGTGGAAAGATTCCCCACTCGTCGAACTGAGGGACCAAGGCGCGGATCTTTGCCTTATGAGGATTGAGTTGGTGCGGCCAAACCCTCTCAGGGAGCTCGGAGGCGGCGGAAGTATGCAGCAGCTCATGAAGGAAGTTCGTAACCACCAATTCGTCAGTGATATCGTCCCCCAGGGTCAGGTGATCCCGCGCGGTGAAGTCCCACATGTCTTTGTTGTGCTTCTATAGCGGAGAAATCCCGAGGCGCAAGTACTCCATGGCCATAGTGTTGAGTTCCTCGATGCGCGAGATCAGAGCAGCAACCTTGTATCCCTCCAGGCTCGCCAAGGACCAATGGCTGCTAGCCTTTTCAGCCAAGGCTGTTGGGGGCAGGAGATGGGGGATCGTGTCCTGTGCATCCGCCAGGAGCCAACATTTCCAGAAGTCCTCCATGCGCTTCGACCATCCCATTAGGAGGACGAATGACCCCTCCTTCACGAAGATGGCGCAGCCTACCACCCATGATATGGAGGTAAGGCAAAGGGCATACATGTGACACAGCAGCGCCACCGAAGACTTCACCCCATGAACATCTTGCACCAGCAGCGAAGATGGCGAGGGTCATGACAGAGTTGGGCTGCAGGTGGATGGCGCAGATCTGGTAGTTCTCCAGCACCGCCATGAAGAAGGGGGAGAACGACAGGACTAACCCTATTATGACGGTGTGGTAAAATAATGGGCGCATCGACCCCGATAGGCTGGAGGGATCTACCGATCCCGGCCATACCCTAGTCGTGCCCCACTCATTCAAGTTTGAGGCGAGCTGTGAGCGGCACCGGTCAAGCCCGACGTCGGTTTTGATGGTGGAAGGCATCATCACCTCCCCCAACTCCTCTTCCTCATCCTCTTCCTAGGAGGGGCTGGCTGAGGGCTGCTTCCCCTTCATGAAGATCAAGGCTCCCCTGATAGACATCGCGCATGGTGGGCAGGAGCAGGTACACGAAACGAGAGTGGGCGGCCGAGGCAAGGCGAGAGGGGGAACGAATCTCACCCTACGAGAAGACATATCACTTTATATCCCAAGATCCAACTAACAAGGGGACGCACCCCTCCCGAAGGAATGCCTTGGAACCAGAGGCGACGCGTGTTCTATGCAGCGACAGTCATCAATATGTCCGTTAAACCCTTCATCATCAAGCCCGAGACGTGCTGGTCCAACGTCCTAGGGCTACTGTCGGATACCTGGTATAGGGGGTACCCCGATCCTTCCATGACTGGCCCACAACTAGTGGTTGGGTAGGATTCGCGAGGGAGGCAGGCCACCCTCACGAGGGCCTCCACCCAAGGGCGTTCCCCCGGAGGTCCCAGAGCAAAGGCCCCTCTAGAGGACCGCGAGTAGTCCTACAAGAGAGTGCGACAAGGCAAACAGTGGCATCATATACTTCCCCTTTGGTCGTCCCGATGGCATGACCGAGTCAAGGGCGCAACAGGCAGGGTCCCCACCAGGAGGACGTACCCTCTCCCCACTTTAGCGCACCGAGATAAAAGGAGGTACGCCGAGACACCAGGGACGACATGAGAGCAAGCTGTAAAGGTGTCCTCAAGATAGCGTAGACTCATTCCATGTAACGTAGTCTCCAAGATCGGGATCTCGAGGAGCGGCACTGTGGACGCCCTTCCCGCCCAAAAGCTAGGAAAGAGGCCCGATGTCGCCCTATATAAAGGCTCCTCCTCCTACCTTAGAATAGATTGATCCTTAGCGATCTAAACCCTAGACATCTCATCTCCATTGTACCCTCATGAAGCCAAGCGAGCAATACAACAAAGCAAGAGTAGGGGCTTTACCTCCTCATGAGGGTCCCAAACCTGGGTAAAAAACACCGTGTCACCTCTCTGCCGTGATTCTTGATCCGCCGTTAGTATCGTCGCCGAGGCTCCTTGGGAACGCGTATTTAGCCCCCTTCACTAACCTAGGGATCGTTGGACCCTAGTTCCTTCACGGGACAAATCTTCGACATTGTTCATACACATTTAAGTTGTCTCATCACCATAGTTAAATTTCTTCAACATGGAACTAACTTGATTAGCTAGATTAGCCAAACTTGTATTTTTGGGAGAATTGTTTTGCTTTGAGTCACTATTCCCTTTTTTCAAATTAAGTTGTATTATCACCATAGTTAAGTTGTATTCATCATGGGATAAAGTTGATCGCCATATTTTCCTATCTTGCATCTATTTGGGGGAGGGGAGTTGTTTTTCTCTGATTCACCATCCCTTTTTCCCAATTAAGTTTCCTTGTCACCATAGTTAAGTTGGTTTTAGCATAAAGTTAAGTTGATTAGCCATATCAACCGAAGTGGCTGAGTGGTCCATCGAACTACAACCTTTTGAGTTAACGTTCGACACCACGTCCACTTCCCGTGGGAGGGCCCTGGCATAATACACGGCAGAATGGACTGACCCAGGGGGAATGATCCTCGGGAGGAGGCAACCCAACTCCTCGGAAAGCTGGCTCCGCGACGCTAGAGAGTGAGCTTTGATGGGGCCTTTAACGGCGATGGAGTGGGGGCAGCTGTTGTGTTCACGTCCCCAACCGGAGATGATGGAGGGGTTAACCTCTTGGGTGGCCCGATCTTCACGGATCTCGTGGTCAAATCGATGGGAAAGCGAGGGGAAAGGGAGAAGGTAGCGGAAGCGAACACACACCTCGCGAAGAACACGATGAACACACGCAAAACTCACACGATACAAGGCCGATTGCTCCCGAACGGCGGCCACCGGTCCGATAGAATCCTCGCAAGGAAAGATCGGTCAACGTGCTCCCTCAAATCCACATCGGAGAGGGAAGAACACCTTGGGGAGGGTCTTGACAACTTGGAGACGAGACATCGAACTCCAAGGCCTTGTGCAACGATGGATGCGTGATGCAAAGTCCAATCGAGGTTGGTGACGATAGTCGGTCCCCTTGGATAAGGGGATGAGGCAAAACTAGAGATTCCACACAAGGGGGTTGTCTTTAGTCTATCATCTATGCCTAAGGGATACATGAGGGGTGGAGGCTCTATTTATAGGCCAACCACATAAACAAGGGTAGTTTGGGGATAAACTAGGCGAATAGGTAAGTAAAGGGGGATACATGGGCTGTGGCCCAACTAGTGCGCGCATGCACTGCCAGGAGAGGTAGTACCGGACTTGGGACCGGTAGTACCGCTTGGTACGGTAGTGCCGCTCTGGGACCGGTAGTACCGCTTGCGGTCCTGGAGCGTCAGCTGGAGCCGTCTGTAGCGAGCGGTATCAGGGGACGGTAGTATCGCTGACCGGTAGTACCAGGTCCAGATCCGGTAGTACCGCCGGAGACAGAGAGTATTTGGCTTCTGTTGGCGTCGTCTGTTGGTGGCAGTAGCAGGGGGCGGTAGTGCCGCCGGGCTGTAGTACCGGTCGCCAGGTCCGGTAGTACCGCTGGCGACAAAGAGCATTTGGCGATCTGTCTTCTTCCGCATCCTCTTCCAAGCCTCCGTCTTGTCGGGCTTGATGCTCCGGGCTTCCTCCCTTACCTCCGTACTTGTCAATGTGAACCTATCATGCATATGTGACGGAGTATGAAGTAGCATACCATTCAATAGGGTAGGAAGGGGGCTCGCATAGAGGAACGGATTCACCTTTGGAGTCCATGACGACTTGGCGTAAGTTGGAGACCAAGATGTAGTAACGACCGTAGGTCGGGCTACATCAGCTCCCCCCCTTCAAAAAGAGTCGTCCTCGACTCTACATGCTCATCACAAAGTAGAAGCGGTCGAGAGACCTTCTTGATCCTAGGGTTCACCATATAGTCGTCCTCGGGAAGATTGACTTGACAACACTTCAATGTTCCTTCACCTTCCTTGAAGCCTACAAAGCTCACAACAAAAGAAAAGCAACACTCAAAGCGTAGCCAATTCACGAAGATTATAGCATGAGTCCTCAAGTAGAAGGAAGTCACCTTAGCTTGTAGAGATAGCTCGATGAAGGGCAGCCATAGGTAACTCTCTTCAGATCTTCTTGTCAACATGTGGTTGGTAGAGGTTGACGTGTATGCACTTGTACCTTCACACAACAAAGACCAAGCAAAATATTTTCGTGCGTGATAGAGGAGCATGTCAAATGTGGCATGTCCATTCTTGTTCACAACACTATTAGTACAATGCATGTATAGCAAATGGGATGCATATGCAAGGTCAAAGTGCATGGAAATCGTTTGAACATCATCCAAATGTGGAAACACAAAAACTCCATATAACGTATTAGTGGGGCATTCAAAGCATTGGATACAAATTTCAAACAACATCTTTGATGCAAGAATAGGAGAATTTGGCAAAAACACAAGAGGAAGAATATCCAAAGAAACATCATTATGTGTGCAAACCAACCATTGGAAAGAGAAATTGTTCAACATGTTGGATGTCACACACAAATCATAGATAGCAAATATCATGGGAATATGAGGATCCCAAGCGGAAGCCAAAGTAACGTGTTTGCAAACAAACCAAATGAAAGAGCAAGTGGTCCTTATGTTTGTTGCAACAACAAGACGAGATTCTTGGAAGCTCTCATGACAATTCATGCTCTTAATGGAATTGTGGTTGCACCCAAAACATCGGAAAGAGAAAATGTTCAACATTTTTGTTGCAACACACAAAGCATCATTATCTAAATGCGAAGAAACATGAATGTCACGAGGGGAGATAATACCATTAACATGCTTGCAATCAAACCATAGGAAAGAGCAATTTGCCAACATGAAAGATGCAAAGCATGCAAAAGGTATCAGAGCTGGGTTCGATCTTGAACTCACTTGTGGGATGCTCTCTAGAGCTCTTTTTGTCAACTCGTGCTCAACCGAGGTTGACATTCTTGTGCGGGCACCTACACACATCATATGTAAAAGGAAGAACGTGTGTGCATCGTAGAGATACACATCATCCATCATGACGTATCTCTTCTTGTGCACATCACCATTAATTTCAATCAAGTATGAAATAGATGCATGGTGAGTATGCAAGTGGGGAACATGCTTATCATGGCAATCATCAAAATCTCCAAAAATTGAGAAAGTTATGGGGGCCATCTCATTATAACGCATATGATCAATATTGTTGCAAGCAAAACAAGTGAAATAGCAAGCATTCATCTTATCGCAAGCAACGGGAGAAATTGAATGACTAGCATGACAAGGCAAGTCCGAAGCAATTGGAGGATACACACAAGATGTATAGCATGGCATATTTATGGCAATGATATCACACTCAAACAATTCCACATGAGCAATATTATGCAAAGGCAAAGCATCACATGGGAATATGAATGAAGCATATGTAATGTCACAAGTATCATCCATAGCATGCAAATCCTCACAATTCATCATGTCCACTAGTGGGATCATGGCATCATCAACACCCGTATTTTTACCTTGGTCATACCTCTCATATGAAGTGGGTGTTGTGGTAGTAGTGGCCTCCTTGTGGACGACTTCGTTTTCTTGATGTAGCCATGGCGTAGCATCATCTTCGTGCACCATGTACATCTTCTCAAATTGAGGCATCATTGCTTCATAGCTTGGCGCTTCTTCATCCATGGAACCTATCACAACATAAGAGAACACACTAGAGGTAGAGGGTAAGTTGTTAGAAATAGGAATGGTCTCACTTGACCTATCAACTCAACTCACTCGGCGTATCACTCATGCCCTCAAAGTGGAAGCACTCAATCTCACATAAGGTGGAGTCACTCATCTCACTCTTGTTCTCACTCAAGTGGGATAAGTGGCTCTCATACTCACATGGGATTGGTACCACATCATCACTCAAGCATATGGGGGTAGGCTCGGTTTCCACAACTCCATGCGCCTCCGTTGGTGAAGGGAAAATCCCATGCTCACCATTCTTGACCTTGTCGCCTTCAAGGTTGGATGCCATAAGGTGGGCATCATCGCTCTCCTCCATGGTCGAAGGGAAAATCCCATGCTCGACCATCTTGTGGCCATCTCGTAGTAGTGGTGGAGGTAGGCTCATGCTATCCAACTTGGCGAAGTATAGGTCTACATTTTCCTCGTTGGAGAGGTCGTGGAAGTCAAGCGTAGGCATTGAAGCTTGATGGCGTGGAGGAAGGCTTGCTCTTGGTGCCATTGTGGTGGTGGCACGCGTAGTTGAAGGTGCCCTATGATGGTGTCGACGGAGGTCATTGGCGTGCCTTGCCGATGGTTGATGTTGGTGAAGCACTTGGTCATCCACATGATGCTCACGACGGTGATCATTTGCCTTGGCACTCTTCTTGTGCTTGTGGTGCCTTCTTGAGCTTGATTGAGCATTATGGTTGGTGCTCATCATGAATTCTTTGTCTTGGTGGCGAAGATGCCTTTGACGATGTCTTGTATCCTCTTTATGGTGGTGATGCTCATGAGAGGATGTTTGTCGATGAAGAGTCTTGTTTCTCGGCGCCTCTTGATGCATATGATGTTTGGACGCCACTCTTGTTTGGATAGGAGTTGGAGCTTGGCGCCTTGGAGGTGATGTAGCTTGGTGCCTTGGAGATGGTGGAGCTTGACGCCTTGGAGGTGATGGAGCTTGGCGCCTTGGAGATGGTGGCACTTGACGCCATCTAGGTGGTGGCACTTGTCGCCTTGGAGGTGGATCATCGAAGTAGGTGGTGCCCTTTGGTGTGGCACGCTTGGCCTTAAAGGTCATGGAATCTTGATGACGCGCCTCCTCTTGCTTGGCGTAGTAGGCTTCCATCTCCACGCAGTGGAGGAATTCTTCATGGCTCGTGGAGGATCCATCAAACTCGATGAAGTTCTCCGTGTCCTCCATGCTTGGCGAGGCGTCGTCGATGTCGCACTCGAAGTCATCCATGCTTGGGGAGTAATTGTTGGTGTAGTACTCCATATCACCCAAGCATGTGGACCCATAGTCGGTGTAGTGCTCCATAGGCTCCATGCATGAGGAGCCATTGTCGACGTAGAGCTCCATGTCTTCCATGCATGTGGAGTCGTCGTAGGTGTAGTGCTCCGGGTCATCAAAGCATGCGGATCCATTGTCGGTGTTGTGCTCCGTCATGTCCTCTATACTTGTGGAGTCGTAGTCATGGTGGCTCATCATGGATTCTTCATAGATATCATCCTCGGTTCCGGAGTCCCTAGACATGATGCACAAGACCAAGCGGTGTATATGGAAGTGGTAGTGGGAGTTAGGGATACAACGTCAAACCTTACTTTACCTTGGAAGATCGTATCGTACAAGTGGCCACACTTGAGAGCAATAAACCAAGCAAAGTGAAGTTCACGCGGAACACCAAAACCAACTACGAACCAAAAAACAAACACACACAAGGCCTATGGTGGATAGGTATGGAATGTGGCATGTCAAGAACAAATCCGAAATCAAGATGTTGTAATGGCAAGTAAAGAACCACAATGATCACAAAGCAAACAAGTTAATCCACAAGATAGGAAATATGTACAAGGAAACACACACAGTGGGATAAATAGGACTTGTGCGACAGAGAAAGTAAGCTAAGAACCAAATGATTACCTAGCGAAGACTATAAGCTCGTGTCACACAAGTACAAGGAGAGACGCTAGTTCGATTGCACAAAATTGGTGGGCTACAAGATATGCACAATAAGTACCACCTATATGATGTTCATCGAGCTTGCGCTTCCTATTCTATGAGGCACATGTGTATCACTTTTTTTTCTTTTCTTTTTTCTATTTTTTTTCTTTTTGTATCACTCTTTTTCTTTTTATTTCTTTTTCACTTGCCTCTTCCTTGTGCCAACAACTATATAAGATAACTATATGAGATAGCGCTCACAATGTTTGCTCGGAATTCTACAAGGTATCAAATGTGCATATCCCATGCAATCATAAGAGGAACTAGTCTCAATAGGTGTTTGTTGCTCTCAAAGATAGTGGGGTTCACAAAGGAATGCAAGTGGGGAGAAGTCGCGGAATGTTTATACCTTTCGTCGACGATCTTCACCCTTTATTGTTGGATTCAACCTTGCTCACGGAATTTGAATGTAGTAGATAGCATTAACAACGTGGATTATGATGTAGAGCTCCTTCTCCTCTTCGAAACAAGCTAAAGAACACCAAAATCCGAGTTCGGATGCAAAAGTTATGCTCAAAACGGTGAGAGGCTGAAATCTGGAACCTGCTGTTTTCTTTCTGTCTTGGGCGGTAGTACCGGATTTTGGGCCCGGTAGTACCGGAAAAGGGCGGTAGTACCGCTGGAGACATAGACGCCCAGATCTGACGCGTTTTCGCGATTTTGGGGCGATTTGGGCGGAAAATCTTCAAGAAAAACACCAAATCGACGGGGGAATTCAAGGAATTAGGCTATGGGAACGCAAAGGAAGGTAGATCAACAAGTTTAGCAAGTAATCCACGGATCAAAACCTACCAAAATGTACTCAAATCACAGATCGATCCAAAACACGAATTGGGGCTATTTTTGGTGGAATTTTCGAATTTATGGGGAAAAGACCAAATCGATGAGAAATCCGTGGCAACCAAAAGCTGCTGATACCAGATGATGGAGGGGTTAACCTCTTGGGTGGCCCGATCTTCACGAATCTCGTGGTCAAATCGATGGGAAAGCGAAGGGAAAGGGAGAAGGTAGCGGAAGCGAACACACACCTCGCGAAGAACACGATGAACACACGCAAAACTCACACGATACAAGGCCGATTGCTCCCGAACGGCGGCCACCGGTCTGATAGAATCCTCGCAAGGAAAGATCGGTCAACGTGCTCCCTCAAATCCACATCGGAGAGGGAAGAACACCTTGGGGAGGGTCTTGACAACTTGGAGACGAGACATCGAACTCCAAGGCCTTGTGCAACGATGGATGCGTGATGCAAAGTCCAATCGAGGTTGGTGACGATAGTCGGTCCCCTTGGATAAGGGGATGAGGCAAAACTAGAGATTCCACACAAGGGGTTTGTCTTTAGTCTATCATCTATGCCTAAGGGATACATGATGGGTGGAGGCTCTATTTATAGGCCAACCACATAAACAAGGGTTCTTTGGGGATAAACTAGGCGAATAGGTAAGTAAAGGCGGATACATCGGATGTGGCCCAACTAGTGCGCGCAGGCACTGCCAGGAGCGGTAGTACCGGACTTGGGACCGGTAGTACCGCTTGGTCCGGTAGTGCCGCTCTGGGACCGGTAGTACCGCTTGCGGTCCTGGAGCGTCAGCTGGAGCCGTCTGTAGCGAGCGGTATCAGGGGACGGTAGTACCGCTGACCGGTAGTACCGGGTCTAGATCCGGTAGTACCGCTGGAGACAGAGAGTATTTGGCTTCTGTTGGCATCGTCTGTTGATGGCGGTAGCAGGGGGCGGTAGTGCCGCCGGGCGGTAGTACCGGTCGCCAGGTCCGGTAGTACCGCTGGCGACAGAGAGCATTTGGCGATCTGTCTTCTTCCGCCTCCTCTTCCAAGCCTCCGTCTTGTCGGGCTTGATGCTCCGGGCTTCCTCCCTTGCCTCCGTACTTGTTAATGTGAACCTATCATGCATATGTGACGGAGTATGAAGTAGCATACCATTCAATAGGGTAGGAAGGGGGCTCGCATAGAGGAACGGATTCACCTTTGGAGTCCATGACGACTTGGCGTAAGTTGGAGACCAAGATGTAGAAACAACCGTAGGTCGGGCTACATCAGGAGACAAGCTCTACTACATAGTTCATACATGCTTAAGGGATGAAGTCAAGTTCTCCAACAACATCGCCGAGTACGAGGGGCTTATCGCTGACCTCAAGACGGCCATCGCCCTCGGCATCAATCGCATCACGGTCCAGGGAGACTCCTTGCTCCTGGTCAATTTCTCCAACAAGAGCTACAACCCCAAGGACAAGCACATGGCGCCGTACCTCGGGGAGGTGCAGAGGCTCGAGAAGTACTTCTTGTGGATGGACTTGCTCCACATCCCTTGGGGGACAACTATGAGGCGGACGAGATCACCAAGCGCGCGTCTCGCCAGGAGCCGCAGCGACCAGGGGTATTCGAGGTGAAGGGAATATGCCCGAGAGGCAATAATAAAGTGGTTATTATCGTATTCCTTGTTTATGAGAAATGTTTATTTTGCATGCTATAATTGTATTAATACGGAAACGTTAATACATGTGTGTTTAATAAACAAATATAAAGTTCCTAGTTATGCCTCTCTCATAAACTAGCTCGTTGATTAACAAGATGATCAAGGTTTCCTGATCATGGACATTGGATGTTGTTAATAACGGGATCACAACATTAGTGTAATGGTGTGATGAACATTCATCCGAAGTATAGAATTACGATCAAATTCATTGAGTTTATATTGCTATAACAACTTACGAAGTGATCCTAATCCTTAGACCATGAGATCATGTCAATCACTAACACCGGAAGAGTTTCTTGATAACATCAAACGTCACACCATAACAGGGTGATTATAAAGATGGATTCAGAACTAATAAAGTGTTATGTTGAGGCCCATGGATCGAGAGTGGAATTTGTTCATCCCGATGACGGATAGATATACTCTGGGCCCTCTCGGTGATATCACATTGGTTAGCTTGCAAGCAAGTGATTTGATCACTAGAATGTTATATCACGGGAACGAGAAAAGAGTGCATGTCAGTAACGAGATCAAACTAGGTATGGAGATACCGATGATCGAATCTCGGACATGTAATATATCGTGAAACAAAGGGATTAAGATACTAGCGTAAAAGGTTCCGACGATCACAAGAAAGTCATCGTTGAATGTGTGGGAGTCAGTATGGGTCTCCAGATCCCGCTTCGGATTATTGATCCGAGAGGGGTCTCGATCATGTCCGCATTATTCGCGAACCGTAGGGTGACACACTTAAGAGACACCGACATCCATTTGGAGCAAAAGTCTCATGACGAAAAGAATAACAAACGCAGGAATTTATTTCACTAGATATCGAAACGGGTTTTCGGGTGAAATTGCAGAAAGTGTTTTTGCATGTGAAATGAAATACTAGCAAGGGGTTATATGTGAATGTTTGTCATTAAAGTAATTGAAAAAATTCTGAATAAATAAAAGGAGTTTTATTTAATGAGAGTTTGCATTAAATTTGGTGGAAATTTAATGGGAATTTGAGTGGGTTTTTGAGTGGAGGGAATTGAAAGGCATTTGAGTGAGTGGAGTGTCCACCCACATGAATGTGGAAGAGGTGGGGGCAGCCCCATGGCTGGGCGCATGGCCCCTTGGGTGCCCCCCTCTCCCTATAAAAGGATCCCCCTCCCTCTCTCTCACTCACACCTCCTCGTGAAGGATCTCTCTCCCCCTCTAGAATTTATTCCCCATGGTCTCGGACTAGCGAGATACATGTTCCCGGTGGCTTTTCGGCAAGAAAGAGTTGTGCTTCCGCTGCATCGCTGGAGCGAGGAGGAGGAGGTTGCTCGGTGCCTCGAACGTGTGTGCGAGCACGGATGCGCTGCTGTTTTGCGGCGCTAGGACTTCCTCTCGATCTCGAGATCGGCAAGAGATCGTCTACATCAACCACGAGCTTGGACTCGTTAAGCTTTGTCGGTTTTCAAGGGTATGTTCTCTACGGATGTACATCCGCCCGTTGTTTGTATCTAGTAGATATATGTCACATCCCAAGATTTTCCAAATCTTGTAATGTGAAAAATAAATGAATAAAATAAAACTTTGTTGATTTTCAGGGTGAGAAGAAACTTTTTGAATCCAATTGGAAACTTTCAGAACCTATTTTGGATTAAATAAAATCCTAAAGGGATTTAAAAAGTTAAATAAACAATAAAGTTAAAAATATTTGGAATTACTATTTTGAATCTTTTAATAAAAAGATTTGGTTTCAAAAGAAAAGATAGATTTATAAATAAGGATTATTTATAGAGACAAATTAAACCTTGGCCAAACCTTTTGAAATAAAATATTTCTATTTGATAAAAATAGTAAAGGTTTAATTAAATAAAATGATAAGGATTTAATATCCAAGATTATTAAAAATAAAATTTTTACTATTTCAATTAAAACATCAAAACTTATTTTATTTTAAATAAGTTTTCCAAGTATTCTTTATTTTTAAATAAAACCTACTGATTTGGTTTTGAAAATATTTTAGATTTCAAAATGGATATTTTAAATAAATCAAAACCCATTTGATTTAATAACAAAGGTCTATTTTATTTAATTATAAATGGACCCTAAAATAAAAATATTATTATATTTTGGGAATTGGTTTATGTTGTTAAACAGAACCAAATTCAATTGAAATGTTTGGTGAAAGTCTGATTTTATTTGAATGTTTGATTGGTTGTTTGAAATTCAAAACAGAAAATATAATTGGAAAAGAATAAAACATTCAGGAAGAAAAAAATGGAAATAGACCTGACCCAACTGAGCCAGCCCAACAAGGCCCAGTACCAGCCCAGCTTCTCTCCCTTCCGAAGAAAACGTTTCACACTCGGTTTTTAACCCGCGCAGACACTGACTGGTGGACCCACTTTTCCCTCTCACTCCCTCGCTGACACCAGACCCCACGCAGCCAGCTCACCCCCTTCTTCCTCGCGCCGATTACTCCCTGCTGTTGCAGCCATTACTCCGGCGATCAATACACGTTGATTCCGCGACCGTTACTCGCCGTGACTGCTCCCTATTAACCGCCCTCCCCTCCTCTCCATTTCCCCTCATGCGCCTCCCTCTCTCTGCCCCCAGGCCGGACGAATTTCTCCGCGCACCCTCACTGCTCCGACCACCGTCCCCAGCCAATTCCGGCCCAACCTCGCCACCCCTTGCCTCCCTGAGCACACGACCGTGATCCCCACTCCCAGGCGCTTCTCCCTGTACCTCCCATTCAATCACGGCTGCCCCTGAGCGTCGACTTCGACAACCTCTGACCGCGCCGCCGCGTCTGCTACTTCTCCGGCGAAGTTCCCTGGTAAGACAGACCACCCCGCGCCTTCTCGATCACGCACGCGTCATCGCCTCGACCATGCACATCTAACCATGCTCTCTGTTTGCCCCCTTGTGATCTGTAGCGTCGACCCCGACCACGAACAGGACCATCTGACGCCGCCGACGACTCCGGCGAGCGATTACTCCCGTCCCCGTGCGCCCCTTGCTTCCTCGAGAGCACCTTGAGCACCACCACGACCACGCGTACACGGTGAGACCTTCCCCTGTCTTCTTTGCTTCCTAGAACCGCCGCTAGCCCACCGTCCGAGCGTGCACCGCCATCTGCCGCCGCTAGCGCCGCCAGTTACTGGTTGAGCTGCTGTGAGCCGTGCGATGCAAATCGTCTGGCTAGGAATAGAACCTGAGTGAAAGGGTATGGGTCATTCCGCGCCGTGCGATTAAGTGAAATCCAACGCCCCGCAGAGCACGATCCACCCGAACCGGTATCGACCAGTAGAAATGCGACGCGTAGCCAGTCTGTGATTTAAAACAATGTTTGAAATCAGATTTGTTTGCAAATTTGAAAACCCTGTAACTTTAGTTCCACACGTCCAAATTTTGCAAACTTTATATCAATGGAATCAGTGGAACAAGCCCTAGCCAACTATGCAATTTGTTTAGTAAAAAGCTTCTGGTAAAATGTTTGTTTTTGCAGAAACATTTGTATGCTTGTTTCGGTTATAAAAATTGTTCAAAAATGATTTTGGGAATAAAATCTTTTGCAAATGGTGTATTTTGAACCTACTGACCATAGGAATCACTTTGTGGTTTCAAAAATATATTTGGTGAATGAAAAGAATGATCCTTTGATTTAAAACCAATTCTAGTCAAATAAAAATATAGTTTATTTAGTAAAAATGGTTTTGAAGGAAAACCTTTGGGAAATGTTTTTTTTAAACTCTCTGACCCTAAACACCAAGTTTTATGGTGTGAAAACATATTTTGTGAACCCTATAGATTAATGCCTTAGTAAAAACATTTTTACACCACATAAAATGATACCTTGTTTTAGAAATGGTTTTTGAAGTGAAATCTTTTACAAATGACTTTGCCACTCTATAAAAATGACCATTAGGTGTTTTCAAATGTTTATGTCCCATTAGGAACCACTTGTCCAAATAAAACAAACCTTGGCATGCTTGCATGCATTATCTTAGTTCTATGATTTTATGTGATGTTTTGCTTGAATGGTAGATTGAACTTGTGCCTTGCTTGATTGAATTGTAGTGACTTGAAGAGTTTGATTGTAGCAAGGACAAGGAGTGAACTTATACTCTACCAAAAAGGCAAGTGATGCTTCATACTTTTTGTCCCATTACTTTCACTATGCATTAGTGATTTTTCTAAGTAAAACTTGCATGGAATTTTTGCTAAGTATAAACCTTGCTATAGGAAAACCTAGTAGATGAAACCTTAGTAGAAATTTTCCTAAGTTAAGATTCCTACTACTATCAAGCTTAGCTTAGCTAATAGAAAACAAGGGTGGAATATATATCCATACTATGGAAAAATTTCTAAGTCTGAGGACTTGTGTTTTTGTTTAATAAAACAACTAAGTTAATGAATCACCTGGGTGGAATGGTAATTGCTTGGTGGTTTTTGGTTGAGTGGTTACACAAGGCCATGGGACTGGTGAACCTTGTGTATCTCACTTGTGGATGGCCACCCAGGAACAAAGAGATTTGAGATGTCAAATGTTGAGAAGCTTCAAGTGCAACCACTTGGCAATATGGGCTCTGCCTGGATCATATAGGTTGCAAGAAATTAGCCATATGGACAGTTGGTGGTAGAGTTTGATAGGTTGGAACGCGTCCATTTTGGTCTAAGGGAAGGCTTCTAAAAGATCTTGTCTTGGTGAAACCAAGTCTTGTGGGGAAAGTGCACCACCTCTGCAGAGTGTAAAATCTAAGTACTTAGCCATGTCCCTGGTAAAGGACAATTTGAGCATCAAGACATGGAAGCAATCAAGAATCTCATCATTCAAATTTCAAAGTTAAAAACTTGTGGTTGAACAAGGGTTAAAGGATCTTCAATCTTTTGATTGGGAGAAATGATTTTGTCAAGCAAAAATTTAGTGTTTTCAAATGTTAAGGAAAAATCTATTTTGAGCAATGCAAGCCTCAACTCCACTAGCCAAATGCATATAGATAATAGACTCCACTATACTACCATAGTATCACTTGCCAATACAATTCAAATGTATTGACCCTTTGTGGCTATAACTTGTGATGTTGCAGGTTTGATTGATTTAGTGAAGTGTGTTGATTAGGATTACAAAGTCTACAACCAACATGTCTGCCTGTGGCACTGAAGATGAAGGACCCCATGCTTATAGATATTCTGCTGCAATGTAATGTAATAGCCAAATAAGCTATGTAAGATGTAATAAAATTATGTTATTCCTGGTTATAAAGTTGTATTATGACCTTTGTTTCTTGATATTACATCTTAACTGTGGATGTTAGCTATTGATCCAGGGACTAGCATTGTAAACACAGGGGATTCTACCTTATTAAAGGTTGGGACCCTTACAGATGGTATCAGAGCATTGTGTTGCCTGTAGGATTTGTAAACCTAGGATTGGACAAAACCCTTAGATAAATAGGAGTTGTATTTGTTGCAAAATTTATTTACAAACAATCTTGTAAACTCTTTCCTCAACCATTTTGGTTTCAACTCTACATCTCTTCTACTTCAACTTGATGGAAAAACCTACCCCATGACCAAAGACTTCACCATGTGCAAAGGACATCTTCAACTCTAATGACTTCAACATCTTCAGCATATTCACCAAGGACTTCAACCTTGGATATCACTAAGGACAAGTGAGACAAGAAATCTTGCTCAAGGATTTGGAGACTAAGGAAACACAAATTAGATAAAGCCATCATCACCTTTGAAGTTTTGTGACCAAGAGTTTTCCCAAGAAAACCATGATCTCATGCAAGAAGGATCAACCAAGAAGGATGGAAAGATCACAAGTGAACCATATAGATGGACTACCATATTTTTTTTAAGTCAAACACACCAACTTATGTGGTGTAACAAAAATATTTTTGGTTGCCTAAAATATGCTTGAAACTTGTTGTTTGAGTGGAATGTTTGTTTGTGATTGCTTGCACAATGCTTGTGTGAATTGTGATGGGTGTGATTAGAATTATTCCCTTGGAAATATTTTTGCCTATTCTAATCCCAATTCAACCCAAACAGATGACTACTCCAAGAGACTCCAACATCAAGGATGGTGACACCAACAACAACCAAGAGGGCAACATGAGAGAACTTATAGCAACCCAAAACCAGTTGAGCCAAGAGACAACTCAGCTTTTAGCCAACAACAATGGACTAGACCCAGCCATACAAAGGATTTTGAAACTTCAATCCCAATTGTTGCAAGGATTGGTTACTCAAATGATCAACATGAGAGAAAACTTTTCCCAAAGAGCTAATGACAACAAGGATGACAAAGATGTTATTCTAGAGGGAACCCAAGTTTGCAATAATTGTGGAGACGAGGATCATACATCCAAGGAGCATGAAGACCAATGCCCCAAGAAGAGAGAAAGATTTCCTACCTATGAGAAAACATATGAAGAACATGAACTAAAAGAACTCCTAGCTTTGGAGAGACCCAAAAAGAAAAAGAAGGACAAAAGCCAGTTGCAATGTTATAGTTGCACAGAGATGGGACACTATGCCAGTGAATGCCCAGAAAAGAAGAAGAACCAAGGAAACAAACAAGAGGAAATGATACCAAAGGAAAAGAAAGATTTTAGCCAAGTGATGTGCAACCACTACAAAGAGTTAGGACATTATGGACCATATTGTCCAGAGAAGCCACCTCAAGACCTCAGCCTTATCACATGTTTCAAATGCAAGGAACTAGGCCACTATGCAAACTTCTGTCTAGGAAAGTTACACCAAGATCCCAAGCAAGCCAAGATGTAATGTAGTTGGAAAATTTTTAAGGGTGGTAGTACCCTAGATGCTTTGAGACAATTTGTAACCCTAGCCTTCCCAAATCTCGGGACGAGATTTATTTTAAGGGTGGTAGCCTGTCACATCCCAAGATTTTCCAAATCTTGTAATGTGAAAAATAAATGAATAAAATAAAACTTTGTTGATTTTCAGGGTGAGAAGAAACTTTTTGAATCCAATTGGAAACTTTCAGAACCTATTTTGGATTAAATAAAATCCTAAAGGGATTTAAAAAGTTAAATAAACAATAAAGTTAAAAATATTTGGAATTATTATTTTGAATCTTTTAATAAAAAGATTTGGTTTCAAAAGAAAAGATAGATTTATAAATAAGGATTATTTATAGAGACAAATTAAACCTTGGCCAAACCTTTTGAAATAAAATATTTCTATTTGATAAAAATAGTAAAGGTTTAATTAAATAAAATGATAAGGATTTAATATCCAAGATTATTAAAAATAAAAGTTTTACTATTTCAATTAAAACATCAAAACTTATTTTATTTTAAATAAGTTTTCCAAGTATTCTTTATTTTTAAATAAAACCTACTGATTTGGTTTTGATAATATTTTAGATTTCAAAATGGAGATTTTAAATAAATCAAAACCCATTTGATTTAATAACAAAGCTCTATTTTATTTAATTATAAATGGACCCTAAAATAAAAATATTATTATATTTTGGGAATTGGTTTATGTTGTTAAACAGAACCAAATTCAATTGAAATGTTTGGTGAAAGTCTGATTTGATTTGAATGTTTGATTGGTTGTTTGAAATTCAAAACAGAAAATATAATTGGAAAAGAATAAAACATTCAGGAAGAAAAAAATGGAAACAGACCTGACCCAACTGAGCCAGCCCAACATGGCCCAGTACCAGCCCAGATTCTCTCCCTTCTGAAGAAAACGTTTCACACTCGGTTTTTAACCCGCGCAGACACTGACTGGTGGACCCACTTTTCCCTCTCATTCCCTCGCTGACACCAGACCCCACGCAGCCAGCTCACCCCCTTCTTCCTCGCGCCGATTACTCCCTGTCCTTGCAGCCATTACTCCGGCGATCAATACACGTTGATTCCGCGACCGTTACTCGCCGTGACTGCGCCCTATTAACCACTCTGGCCTCCTCTCCATTTCCCCTCACGCGCCTCCCTCTCTCTGCCCCCAGGCCGGATGAATTTCTCCGCGCACGCTCACTGCTCCGACCACCGTCCCCAGCCAATTCAGGCCCAACCTTGCCACCCCTTGCCTCCCTGAGCACACGACCATGATCCCCACTCCCAGGCGCTTCTCCCTGTACCTCCCATTCAATCGCGGACGCCCCTGAGCGTCGACTTCAACAACCTCTGACCGCGCCGCCGCGTCTGCTACTTCTCCGGCGAAGTTCCCTGGTAAGACAGACCACCCCGCGCCTTCTCGATCACTCACGCGTCATCGCCTCGACCATGCGCATCTAACCATGCCCTCTGTTTGCCCCCTTGTGATCTGTAGCGTCGACCCCGACCACGAACAGGACCATCTGACGCCGACGACGACTCCGGCGAGCGATTACTCCCGTCCCCGTGCGCCCCTTGCTTCCTCGAGAGCACCTTGAGCACCACCACGACCACGCGTACACGGTGAGACCCTCCCCTGTCTTCTTTGCTTCCTAGAACCGCCGCTAGCCCACCGTCCGAGCGTGCACCGCCGTCTGCCGCCGCTAGCGCCGCCAGTTACTGGTTGAGCTGCTGTGAGCCGTGTGATGCATATCGTCTGGCTAGGAATAGATCCTGAGCGAAAGGGTATGGGTCATTCCGCGCCGTGCGATTAAGTGAAATCCAACGCCCCGCAGAGCACGATCCACCCGAACCGGTATCGACCAGTAGAAACGCGACGCGTGGCCAGTCTGTGATTTAAAACAAAGTTTGAAATCAGATTTGTTTGCAAATTTGAAAATCCTGTAACTTTAGTTCCACACGTCCAAATTTTGCAAACTTTATATCAATGGAATCAGTGGAACAAGCCCTAGCCAACCATGCAATTTGTTTAGTAAAAAGTTTCTGGTAAAATGTTTGTTTTTGCAGAAACATTTGTATGCTTGTTTAGGTTATAAAAATTGTTCAAAAATGATTTTGGGAATAAAATCTTTTGCAAATGGTGTATTTTCAACCTACTAACCATAGGAATCACTTTGTGGTTTCAAAAATATATTTGGTGAAGGAAAAGAATGATCCTTTGATTTAAAACCAATTCTAGTCAAATAAAAATATAGTTTATTTAGTAAAAATGGTTTTGAAGGAAAACCTTTGGGAAATGTTTTGTTTTAAACTATATAACCCTAAACACCAAGTTTTATGGTGTGAAAACATATTTTGTGAACCCTATAGATTAATGCCTTAGTAAAAACATTTTTACACCACATAAAATGATACCTTGTTTTGGAAATGGTTTTTGAAGTGAAATCTTTTACAAATGACTTTGCCACTCTATAAAAATGACCATTAGGTGTTTTCAAATGTTTATGTCCCATTAGGAACCACTTGTCCAAATAAAACAAACCTTGGCATGCTTGCATGCATTATCTTAGTTCTATGATTTTATGTGATGTTTTGCTTGAATGGTAGATTGAACTTGTGCCTTGCTTGATTGAATTGTAATGACTTGAAGAGTGTGATTGTAGAAAGGACAAGGAGTGAACTTATACTCTACCAAAAAGGCAAGTGATGCTTCATACTTTTTGTCCGATTACTTTCACTATGCATTAGTGATTTTTCTAAGTAAAACTTGCATGAAATTTTTGCTAAGTACAAACCTTGCTATAGGAAAACCTAGTAGATGAAACCTTAGTAGAAATTTTCCTAAGTTAAGATTCCTACTACTATCAAGCTTAGCTTAGCTAATAGAAAACAAGGGTGGAATATATATCCATACTATGGAAAAATTTCTAAGTCTGAGGACTTGTGTTTTTGTTTAATAAAACAACTAAGTTAATGAATCACCTGGGTGGAATGGTAATTGCTTGGTGGTTTTTGGTTGAGTGGTTACACAAGGCCAAGGGACTGGTGAACCTTGTGTATCTCACTTGTGGATGGCCACCCAGGAACAAAGAGATTTGAGATGTCAAATGTTGAGAAGCTTCAAGTGCAACCACTTGGCAATATGGGCTCTGCCTGGATCATATAGGTTGCAAGAACTTAGCCATATGGACAGTTGGTGGTAGAGTTTGATAGGTTGGAACGCGTCCATTTTGGTCTAAGGGAAGGCTTCTGAAAGATCTTGTCTTGGTGAAACCAAGTCTTGTGGGGAAAGTGCACCACCTCTGCAGAGTGTAAAATCTAAGTACTTAGCCATGTCCCTGGTAAAGGACAATTTGAGCATCAAGACATGGAAGCAATCAAGAATCTCGTCATTCAAATTTCAAAGTTAAAAACTTGTGGTTGAACAAGGGTTAAAGGATCTTCAATCTTTTGATTGGGAGAAATGATTTTGTCAAGCAAAAACCTAGTGTTTTCAAATGTTAAGGAAAAATCTATTTTGAGCAATGCAAGCCTCAACTCCACTAGCCAAATGCATATAGATAATAGACTCCACTATACTACCATAGTATCACTTGCCAATACAATTCAAATGTATTGACCCTTTGTGGCTGTAACTTGTGATGTTGCAGGTTTGATTGATTTAGTGAAGTGTGTTGATTAGGATTACAAAGTCTACAACCAACATGTCTGCCTGTGGCACTTTGAAGATGAAGGACCCCATGCTTATAGATATTCTGCTGCAATGTAATATAATAGCCAAATGAGCTATGTAAGATGTAATAAAATTATGTTATTCCTGGTTATAAAGTTGTATTATGACCTTTGTTTCTTGATATTACATCTTAACTGTGGATGCTAGCTATTGATCCAGGGACTAGCATTGTAAACACAGGGGATTCTACCTTATTAAAGGTTGGGACCCTTACAATATATATTGGTACATAGTTGTTACCATCGTAGGAAAATTTTTGTTTTCTATGTTGCGAACCCTACAGTGGTATCCGAGCCGGATCTATGCGTAGATGCTTTGCACGGGTAGTACACATATGAGTATGTGGGCGATGATGATCATTTTATTGCTTCTTTGTTGTACTTTGGATATTGGTGGCATAGTGGGATGAAGCGGCCCGGACAAACTTTACATGTCCTTGCACATGAGACCTGTTCCATGCTTGACATGCAACTAGTTTTGCATAAGTGGCTAGCGGGTGTCTGTCTCTCCTACTATAGTCAATATCTAATTTGCAACGAGTTGTCAACAATTTGGTTATCCTCGTTGTGGTTCATGTTCTCAGGTAAGAACAGTTCTATCTTCGAAAGCCCTAAGCCACGTAAAACTTACAATGGATAAATTAGAGGCGTCTAGTTTAGATTGTTGCTGGGCTAGTATTATGATATGATGATGTTGTAAGTAGAAGTATGAGATGATACTCTTACAACACACATAGTGTGTAAGTTCCATAGACCTTGGCCTTACACATAAAGGTATGATAGAGATCATACCACGATGCACATGATGGAGATCATATGCGGGAACCATATTATTTCACTTACAAACATGTGATGTTTGATTGCATCTTATATTGCTTGTTTGGCGTTTTATTAGCATAATAAGATGATCCCTCATTTAGATATCAAGATAAAAATGTGTTCTTCCTTAAGTATGCACCGACAATGTTTCGTCGCTTCAAGACATCACGTGATGATCGGGTGTACTTGAAACCACGAGCATATCTTGGGTGTAAGACAGTTACACACGCGAATACTAAGGTTCTTAATTGGCGAGCCTAGCATGTACAAACATGGCCTCGGAACAAGGACTAAAAGGTTAAGCATGAGTCATATGTTTTGATATGATGACCATATGGATGCTCGCCTTTGAAGCTACACCGACTCACGTGATGATCGGACTTGGTGTAGTGGATTTGGTTCATGTAATCACCAAAAAGGCACGAGAGATGTCGTTTTTGAGTGGGAGTTCATTTCTAATTTGGATTAGTAGAACTCAATTTATCATAAATTAAATCAAAGTGAATTTGCATAATTTGTTGTAGTCATTGGCATTCGTTCACCACCTTATGCATAGTTGTAATTGAGATAATAGAACTATAGAATTCTGGATATATATACTTTACAAACTGGTATCGTATTGTGTTGGTGTCAATCTAAAGTTTAAAGTCCTATTGCAAACTTTCAGAAAACTCTATTTACTCCGTGAAATTTAATAGTTAGTATTAAATCGAGAGTAACAATTCCAGTGTTAGTATCTTAAGTATCATGTTTGCCTCCATGATTCTTGATTGTTTTAATATCAAGTTTATCTAGGAGCTGAAAGAATTGTTTCAGAAACCATCATGTGTGGCAGATATAACGATATCTGAAACAATGTTTTGGTTGCAATATGATAGAGTATAATATATGTTCTCATATTGGATGAGAATTTGCAAAGGTTGGAGATGCTAGACATCCTAATCATCCAAAAGGGTTTTGGAAAGTAACGTTATACTCACGATTCACCTTTATAAGCTACAATAGTTTGATCATGAAAGTCGTCATGATAAGGATGAATAGAAGATGTATGTAAAGTGTTCACTACACTAAAAGATTACTAAATAATGGATTTTGAAAGAATACCGATCATTTTGATGATGGTGATCTACTTCAAAGTGCAAGTCCAAAGGTATTATTATTTGAATATACACGCTTAGGACTATGTGTCATGTATATGGCGCCACTTTTGATGTTGATAGATTCTTTTAAAAAGGAAAAGGAAATGCTGAAAGAGAATCTATAAAATATATTTGGCAGAAAAGAAAATATTGGAAATATCCAATTTAGGTATATGGATGATATACATGTTATGGTTGTATTCTTTGCTTGTTAAACAATGTGGTTCTTGGGTATTGGATACCGAATTGGTTGGTATGAAATTTCATACGGAACAACGCAATTCATGAACCACAATGGCCTAAGTAACTAGCTAGAGAATATGTGATGATGTTCATCGAAAACAAACAAATCGTTGTTTGTATGTCTCGTTGACATCAAGGCTTGACTTCAAGATTTGTTTTAATAATTGTTATTTAAATCAGGTATTATGGGAACAAAGGTTGTTCAAATAATTACCGTATTCCATATAAGATGGATGATTTACAAATCTAGTTGGGGAAATCACATCCATAAAGCCTATTGCTAAAATGTCGCAAGACAAATGATTGAAAGATCACTTATGAAGTGACATCGCTGTTTAAATTATATTGGAAATAAAACATGAAGAAACTTCATTTTCATGGATTTTTGGAGTCTTTTGATTTGATCAAGTGACGCTTGTGAGACTTTCCTCGGGATAATTAAAACTTCATTCAAAGGCCAAAGAAGAACAAACGACTAAAATATTGGAAATTATACATATCGATGTATGTAGTCAATTATGTGTAGTCGTAAGCGATGGGTTTCAACTTCATATACTTTCTCCGGAAATTTGAGTGAATATTCACTTAATGAGAAAGAAGTATGAAATATTTGAAAAACGTTTCAAAGACTTTCAAGATGAAGTGGAAAATCATTGTAACAAGAAAATAAATGGTTTATGATTTTATCATAAGGGATTTGTTTGAGTTACAAGTGTAACAAGAAAATAAATGAAATATGATTTTATCATAAAGGGATTTATTTGAGTTGCAAGTTTAGCAAAACACCTAGATTTACATATCCCGAAACACCATAGGAATATGGAGTGTTTGAGATTTGTAATGAAACCTTGTTTGACATGGTTGGATCAAAGGTGTTATTTATAAAACTGCCATTATGTTTTAAAAGATTAAAGCTTTAGAGACTACTGCTTTTTTCACTGAAAAGAGCTCCATCTTGATCCGTTGAAATGACACCATATGAGTTATGGTTTGGGGTAAATCCCAAGTTGTCATTTCTTAAATTTTGGTATGCTAAACATAAGTAAGATGTTTACAACCGAAGTCGGATGAGCATGTCTTTGTAGGTTATTTCGAATAACAATTGGTTATTCCTCCATAACACCGAGGACAAAAGGGTTTGTCGCTTGAAATGTGAAGTTTCTTGAAGAAGGAATTTTTCATAAATGTTAAGTGGGAGGACAATAGAACTTTGATAAGGTTAACGAACCTTAGCTATATGTGCTGAGTTGCGCAACGCCGGAAATCATTCTGGAGGCTGCCATAATGCTCATAGCTTATGTACCTCAAAGGTTGTGGTCACAGAGATCTAAGTTCCTATTGAACCAAGTAGGTCAGTTAAACAATCAAATGCTAAGATTTGAGAGTAAATCATTATTGTTTGACAATGATGAACCGAATACATACAAAGAAGCGATGATGGGCCCTAACTCCGTCAAATGGCTTGAAGCCATAAAATCCGTGATAGTTCCATACACGAGAAATCAAGTTTTGAACTTGGAAGACCCTCCAGAACGGTGTAAAAACCTATCGGTCGTATTTGGATCTATAAAGAAACAGACATGGATGTTTCACATCTATGAAATAGTCGACATGTCGTAAATTATTTTACGACAATGTTCAAGGAGTTGACTATGACAAGATTTGATCTTTCATAGCGATATTTAGTCTGGATGGATTAAAGTAGCAACCACTACATATAATTTGGTATATGGTAGATGAATAAACAAAACAAAAATCTTCTAATAGAATGGTTACCTAGGACGTGTACAAGACACAGTCCAAAGGGTTTTGTTAAAATTCAAAGGATGCTAAAAGGGCATGCAAACTTCAATGGTTGAAGTAAGCATCGCGGAGTTGGGATCTTCACCTTAATGAAAAGGAGTTTTCATCAGGAGACGATGAAGATGCTTGCATTTACCAGAAATTAAGTGGGAGCGCTGAGACATATTTCTAATACATTATGTGGAGGACATCTTGTTGATTAGAAATGATGTATCTTTTATTGACAAAGGTTAGGAATTTCATTTTGATGAAATACTTAGGCAAAACCCGAATATTTAGCATGAATGTCTATAGTGGATAGACTGTGACGCCAATATGGTTGTGCCAAACGTACATATATGAGGTATTGAAGGAGTTCAATATAGAAACGACAAGAAACGGTTCTTGTCGCATGGAAAGGAATTGAATCAAGATTCAAGTGTATCGACACTTGATAAGTGAAACAAGATTCAAGTGCTTTGACACTTGATGAGTGAAATCACGAGAATGTTTTGATCAATCATACCATGATATGTACACATCCAGATATGTCCTATGCTCTAAGTGTTATGAGCATATACCAGAATGAATCATAAAATGATCATTGGACGATAGTAAGGATATTCTTATGATCTTTTTGAAAGAACTAAGAATATATTTGTGTAGAGGTGACAAACAATTACAAATAGTTCATTGTAAAGCGTTACATTGATACTAGGTTTGTCATAAGATACAAATTAAGTTTATCTCAATTTAAACTATGAGTGGCACAATGAAATGGAAAGGAGTTTTCATGATGGATTTGGATGTATTCCAAAGTTAAGACATTGTGACGAATACTACAACAAAAGGCTAAGTATATGACTGCTATAGTAGCAGCAAAGGAGGGAATTTGTGTCAAGTAGTTTGTTATCAAACTAAGGTGTGGTTCGCAACGGGCTAACACTAAAGATATATTGTATGACAATAGTATCGACATGATTTAACCCCAAGGAACTAAAGGTCTCACCAAAAGACCAAATTTATACAATGCCATCTCATTGGATAATGAGTGATGCGTGGAGACACAAAGACATGCAAATACACACGGACCTGAAAGCGTCAGATCCGTGGATTATGTTAACCACTTGCAATTGCGTATATGGAACACCAGAAAGCCATAGGTGTTCAATACGCAAAGTTTTCAAACTAGATTATTGTCTCTAGTGCAAGTGGGAGACTGAAGGGAATATGCCCGAGAGGAAATAATAAAGTGGTTATTATCGTATTCCTTGTTTATGATAAATGTTTATTTTGCATGCTATAATTGTATTAATACGAAAACGTTAATACATGTGTGTTTAATAAACAAACAGAAAGTTCCTAGTTATGCCTCTCTCATAAACTAGCTCGTTGATTAACAAGATGATCAAGGTTTCCTGATCATGGACATTGGATGTTGTTAATAACGGGATCACAACATTAGTGTAATGGTGTGATGAACATTCATCCGAAGTATAGCATTACGATCAAAGTCATTGAGTTTATATTGCTATAACAACTTACGAAGTGATCCTAATCCTTAGACCATGAGATCATGTCAATCACTAACACCGGAAGAGTTTCTTGATAACATCAAACGTTACACCGTAACAGGGTGATTATAAAGATGGATTCAGAACTAATAAAGTGTTATGTTGAGGCCCATGGATCGAGAGTGGAATTTGTTCATCCCGATGACGGATAGATATACTCTGGGCCCTCTCGGTGATATCACATTGGTTAGCTTGCAAGCAAGTGATTTTATCACTAGAATATTATATCACGGGAACGAGAAAAGAGTGCATGTCAGTAACGAGATCAAACTAGGTATGGAGATACCGATGATCGAATCTCGGACATGTAATATATTGTGAAACAAAGGGATTAAGATACTAGCGTAAAAGGTTCCGACGATCACAAGAAAGTCATCGTTGAATGTGTGGGATTCAGTATGGGTCTCCAGATCCCGCTTCTGATTATTGATCCGAGAGGGGTCTCGATCATGTCCGCATTATTCGCGAACCGTAGGGTGACACACTTAAGAGACACCGACATCCATTTGGAGCAAAAGTTTCATGCCGAAAAGAATAACAAGCGCAGGAATTTATTTCACTAGATACCGAAACGGGTTTTTGGGTGAAATTGCAGAAAGTGTTTCTGCATGTGAAATGAAATACTATCAAGGGGTTATATGTGAATGTTTGTCATTAAAGTAATTGACAAAATTCTGAATAAATAAAAGGAGTTTTATTTAATGAGAGTTTGCATTAAATTTGGTGGAAATTTAATGGGAATTTGAGTGGGTTTTTGAGTGGAGGGAATTGAAAGGCATTTGAGTGAGTGGAGTGTCCACCCACATGAATGTGGAAGAGGTGGGGGCAGCCCCATGGCTGGGCGCATGGCCCCTTGGGTTCCCCCCTCTCCCTATAAAAGGAGCCCCCCTCCCTCTCTCTCACTCACACCTCCTCGTGAAGGATCTCTCCTCCCTCTAGAATTTATTCCCCATGGTCTCGGACTAGCGAGATACATGTTCCCGGTGGCTTTTCGGCAAGAAAGAGTTGTGCTTCCGCTGCATCGCTGGAGCGAGGAGGCGGAGGTTGCTCGGTGCCTCGAACGTGTGTGCGAGCACGGATGCGCTGCTGTTTTGCGGCGCTAGGACTTCCTCTCGATCTCGAGATCGGCAAGAGATCGTCTACATCAACCACGAGTTTGGACTCGTTAAGCTTTGTCGGTCTTCAAGGGTATGTTCTCTATGGATGTACATCCGCCCGTTGTTTGTATCTAGTAGATAGATCTTGGTACATAGTTGTTCCCATGGTAGGAAATTTTTTGTTTTCTATGTTGCAAAACCTACACGAGGAAAGGTTGTTCGACCCTTCAGCTGCACCAGCACTAAAGGAAAAGATCCCGAGGAGCTTCCTCCCGCACCCTTGTCAGGTGCCCGGGACTGTGGTCTGCCCTCCAGTGACAGGTTTTTCCTGGTGGTAACCCCCAAGAGTCAGATTGGATAATCGAGCTACCTCCAACAAGGGTCTCTCCCAGACAACGACGACATGGTTGAAAGCCTTGTCTGCCTTGCAAAAAAGTATTGCATGGTTGACGGAGACCTCTACTACTGTCGCCCCAACGACGTGGCTCTATGGTGTATCTCCGGTGACGAAGGGCGTGAGCTGCTGATGGACATCCATGCCGGGGAGTGCGTCCACCATGCCTTGTCACACAACCTCGTCGGGAAGGCTTTCTATAATGGATTTTACTGGCTCACAACACTCATAAATGCCATGGAGCTGGTAAAGTCTTACGAGGCTTGCCAGTTCCATGCCAAGCAGATACACTAGCCAGCGCATCAACTCCAGACTATCCTCCTCTCATGGTCCTTCGCGGTCTAGGAGTTGGAAACCTTGGGGCCTTTCCCACGAGCGCCCGAGGACTACCGGTACCTCTATGTCACAATCGGAAAGTTCACCATATGGGCAGAGGTGGAAACGGTCAGATCAATGCCGGCGCGATGTAACAACCCTAGTTTTACTAAATCTACATTAGGGTTTGATTGAGCATTCATGAGCATCATTTAAAATGCATGCAAGAGAAATAATCACAAAACCCTAACCCTAATTTTCTCTTCCTCTCAAATGCATTCAAATGGATTTTGATATTTTTTGAAATAACAAAATGTTTGGAAATCCAAATGGTTATAAGTGTCTCCATAGTATTTTAAATGTTTGGAAAAGTTTTTGTATTTTGAAAATAATCAAAATAGATTACAAATGGAATTTACAAAGAGAAAATGAAAACAGGAAATAGGAAAAGGTTTTTCTGTAAAAGAGAGCTAGGCGAGCTAATAGGTTGACCCATCTCTTCTCCCCTCCTCCTTGCCACTCAGTGCGCACAGCCGTAGCCCGTAGCCAGCCCATCCGCAGCCCATCTCGGCCCAGGCCCAGATACCCCTTCGCCTGTCGTCTTCCCCGAAGAGACAAGCAGCTCGGTGTCGTGCGCGCGACCGCCCGATGCTCGTCGCCATCATTGCCGCCGCCACCGAGGTCGCCTCGCCCGGATAAGAACGCCATGAGAACCGCCATGCTGATCTCTCTCCCCATACCCATCTCACTCTCTCTCGTGGCCTCTGTAAGTTTTCCCCAATTCGACCGAACCCTAGGCCGCGCAGTTGCCGTTTGCCACCGTCGTCTCTGGACACCCCTCGCCCATTCGAGCACACCACGGAGACCGCCGTGCAGCCCTCGTTCACCTCACCCAACCATGCGAGCCGGAGAAGCCCCAGACGCTTCAATCGACTTCTCCGTCCCTGACTCCGGCTGCCGCGTTCATCGTCAATCCTGGCCATTTCGGACCGCCTCGAGCTTCACCGGCCCTTCCACCGCAACCATGGTGAGACGCTGGTCACGCCAGAGCCCTCCCCTACTCCCCTGCTTCCTGGTTCGCCCACCCGCCGTGCGCCATCAAGCTTCGCCGTAGATGCTCGTCGGGAGCACTGCTCCGGCGACCATCTCATGGCGGTGCTGCCACTTTCTGGCTCCCCTTGTTCTCCTCTTTCCAATGCCCCTGCTCCCGCATACCCGCATGCCCTTAACCGCTCGCGCCGTGCTCGATCTGAGAGAGCACCATTGCTGATGTCAGCATGACGTTAGCATGGCATCATAAAAGCCCTTTTTGTTTTATTAATTGTTTTGTAAATTGTTTTCTGTAATTAATAAATACCTGACAGGTGGGGTCCAGATGTAAGTGAGATAAATATTTTCAGAAAATGTTTTCTAATTAAATAAAATGTATAAGTATTTCCAAAATGGAAATTATTTTAGAATATTCTAAAAATGATTTAAAATGAACTAAAAATGGGGAAATTCATAACTAATTCATTTTAAGTCAGAAAAATACAAATAATATATCAAAATGTTCAGAAAAATGAGACCTACCTCTTTAAGCCATCATCATGCATTGTTAAGCAACTTCAATTGCATGTTAATTAAAAATACAAAATGAACCCTCTCATATGCCTCCGGGGTTTTCTCCCGAGTTAGGGTTTGGACCCCTCGGAACCCCGATTAAATTGTCAAGCATGCCTTAGGGGTTTATTTCAATGCAATTTAACTTGTCATATCATCATACTTGCTTGAGAATTGCATCGATGCCATGTGTTGATTGTTTCCTTTATTTACGGTATTTGGTTCTTCTCCGGTACAATACGATAACGAGATCAAGATCGAAGATCAAGGTCAACACCATCGAAGGTCGAGATCAACACCGTCAAAGCTAGAAGACTAATACTTGTCCAACTGTAATCAAGTCAAGTACCAGATGTCCAAAGCTCTGCTTTCTAGATATCAATAGGCAAAGGCAAGTGAAGCCCCACATATGATATAATCTTATGTTTTCAAAGTATTTAAATTCTTGCCATGTGCATACGATTCTAAAGTCTTTTATCGATAGATAGAGTAATCCTATCTAATGCATGTTTCCTTTATAGCCTATATTCCCTGATCCACTACTCCTAGCATAACTAGGGTTTGGCTTGTGAAGCGTTGCTAGAGCTATTACATCTGTTGTGCTTAGCCATGCTTAGTTGTTACCACTGGTCCATCTGGTTGATGAATCAGAGCTGCGAATGAACCTAGTATGACAGGATGACGTGGTATGATCAGAGATGAAAGTTAAACATGCTAAGGCTTGTACGGGAGGCCACGGTGGGTTGTGGTTTTTTGCAGTCCCATACTTGCCACCCCTAGGACCCGTTATTCTTGCCTCTTGAACCAAGACGAGCGTACAGCCACACGGGGGCCTGGAAACCCCCTTGACCAACTAACTTGCTGAGTAGATTCCATGAGTCACATAGTTCGGGTGTTCCATTCGACATATGCATTCTAGCTCTTCTCGAAGGAGGTGCATTCATACAGGTAGGTAAGCGTGGCAGGGAATGGGAGATGCCCAGCATCCGTAATCTCAAACCCTGTTCACATCATTAGGGACCGACTTTGGGGCTCGACCCGTTACGGTGGCATCTCCCTAGTGCGTGACTCATGGTCTCGGCGAAAGCAAGGTAAAGGTCGTGTCTAACCACCCTCTGCCGACCTTCCAAGGAAGAGGGCTAATGTACTAGAATAAAGAGAAGGTTAGTACATGTGGGTAAAGTTGTACACCCCTGCAGGGTTATTAATCTTTTCGAAAAGCCGCGTCCGTGGTTATGGACGAACTTGGGAACGGACGTGAAGTTCATAGAGAACTTGAACCTAATCGTAAAACTTGGCAAGTTAAGTAATGTGTGCTTAAGGATGCTTCCTCATGGGTAAGGGGAGTGATCCTAGATAGGTTCAGCTGATGATGATTCGATGGATATCAAGAGATGATCGAAGTTAGATATACCGCTCTCTTATCCCCTTGGACGCGAAGATCATAGAGAACTTGAACAAAACAAAGATGGCTTTATGCAAAACAACTCCACCAGCCACAAGTCTTGCGGAGTACACCCTGTACTCACCCTTGCTTCGTTGATACTTTTACAGCAGAGTAAGTGTTACCATTGAAGATGAGTTACTCATGGCATCAACATCGACGAGTAGTTTGGAGTTCCCAGCCGGCAGTCTGGGATCTATGGATTGGACGTCATCATTATGCTTCAAGCCTCTTAGACCATTTGTTAAGTTTGCTATACTTAATAGCATAATTTGCCTTCCGTTGTTTGATGTTTGTGGTCAGTGACCTCTGCTTGTAATATGTTTCGTTCTCTGCTCAATTATGAGCTTGCTGTAATAATTTTTGTGTCGTAGGGTCACTGTTTGTTATCAATTCTCTCTCTCTACGCTTTCGAGAATTAGGTTAGGCTTATATCAGACAGAGGTCTGGGATTTGTCTAGTACTAATCCCGGGGGTGTCACACACGATCGGCGGTAAAGTTCATCCAAGGCTTGGTGTGCCGTTTTGGTGTGCCCAACCGCATCATTACCGACAATGGCAACCAGTTCACAAGCGGTGCGTTCAAGACCTACTACGAGGGCATCTGCACAAAGATTTTATATGCATCAGTTGCCAACCCTCATAGCAACGGACAAGCTGAGCGTGCGAACGCAGAGGTCTTAAGGGGACTCAAGACCAAAAGTTTCTATCGCAAGCTCAAGGAATGCGGGCGCGGTTAGATTGAAGCCCTCTCCAGCGTGCTATGGTCGATCCACACCACTGCAACCAAGCCCACTGGGGAGACTCCATTCTTCCTCGTCAACGGTGTAGAAGCGGTCATCCCTGCAAATCTCAAACATGGCTCCCCGCTGGTGCTCGCCTTCAACGAGGCAGCCCAGGAAGAGCTGTGCCATGAGGACGTACTCTTGAAGGAAGAATCTAGGCACAAGGTCAACATGCGAGCAGCCAGGTACCAACAGGCGTTACACCAGTACCACTGTCGCAATGTCTGTGAATGCACCCTGGAGGTCGGGGACCTCGTCCTTCGCTGTGTTCTCTCTCGCGAGGGTCTCCACAAGCTATCCCCAATGTGGGATGGACCCTTTCGAGTTGTGCACTTCGCGTGGCTAGGGGCAGTCCGGCTGGAGACAGAGGAAGGGGTCCCGATCCCCGATGCCTGTAACATCCAGCATCTTTGCAATTTCTACCCGTGAGCTCCGCTCATGGTGACATCGATAACAAACAACTACCCCCTTGGACATTATGGAGACTCAAGAACGATTTCCTCATTTTTTACTTTGCTTGTCGATGATTTACCCGTTTGCATCTTCGGTTTTTTCTGTGATGCTCTTTCCCCTCGTGCACCGCGTGATAGGGGGCTAGGCACTGTGTCTATCACTGGTGTTAGGTGCCGAGCTCTGAACTTGCACTCCAACGATAAGTCACGTCATCCACAGTTCCCGGTGCTTGATGATCCTCACACGACAACGAGAGAAGAGCAGCCACCGTGCGGAACCTATGGTTACCTCTATGAGGGGCTTCTGGGATGGAATTGAACGTACAGAGCCTACGGTCACCTCCTCAAGGGGATTACGGGACAAGTACAAGCCTAAGTGTCCTTATCTTCGAGAAGCTAGTGTGGCGACCCTTGAGAATACCCCTCAAGAAGCATGGGAACCTACGGTTACCTCCCCGAGGGACTATACAGGAAAGTACGCGTCCCACGGTCACCTCTACGAGGGGATTCTGGGACAAAATTGAACATACAGAGCATACTGTGACCTCCTCGAAGAGCTTACAGAACAAGTACAAGACTAAGCGACCTTATCCCTGAGAAGCTAGCTCGACGACCCTTGAGATTGCCCCTCAAGCAGCGTGTGGAACCCGTTGTTATCCCCTTTAGAGGAGGCACACAGGGGAAGCACGCGCCCTACGGTCACCTCTTCAGTGGACTTACAGGGCGGATTCAAGCGCAGGCACGGCAGACCACTCCCTGAGAGGATCACGAAACATTGCCAAAAATAGACAGTTGAGGTCCCAGTACAGGGAAGATACCCTTACAAAGTCTCCGCGGAATAAAAGAAACAAGTCCTACATCGCCTAATGGGCGTTACATGGGGAACGGCTCAGCTCATCCCAGCGGTGTCTCCCGAGTTCACCTCCTCCAGGTATTCCTCCTTGGCGGTGCCACTGCCGGAGCTGGCAGGTGGTGACTCCTCCCTGCCGGACACCACACGCGGAAATGTCTTGACCAGAAGGTTGACAAGAGGTGTGATGCACGCTTCGAGGGTCGGCACGACCTCCGACCATCGTATCGCTAGGTAGTAGTCGAGCACCGGAGAAAGCTGCAAGAGGTTGGTGAAGATACACCACCCGACAACAATCAACATGTCCTCACACTCTGAGGAGATGAACTTGTCCAGGCCCTGAGCGGCCACACTCACTAGAGCCGTAACCCGGCGCGTGAGCTCTAGGAACGACTCGACCTTGCAGCCGGCATGGAGCCCCAGCGTGACAAAGCACTTCACCCCCAGCAGCGGGAGTTTGGAGCCAGCCTGCTCGGCAAGCGCAGAGAAAGACTTACAGTGGGCCTCCAACGCCTCGCGAGCAAAGCACTCCTCCACCTTGCAAGCTTTAGGTGCTAGCTGAGCGTCCGCCTGAAGAGCTTTGACCTCGTCTCGGAGGTCCCGGGCCTCCTGGATGGAGTCCTCTTGGGTACGCTCCGCGGACTGCAGGGCCTCCGAAAGCTTGGCATAGGTCTCTCGGGCCTGGGCCTCGAGCTCTGCTTGGCATCGGGGTAAGGCCGCCTCTTGAGTGGATGCTTTATCCTCCCGAGCGGTCAGTGCCTCCCGAAGTGTTAATGCCTGGGCCTCCTCCTCGGCAATAATCTTCTCCGCGCAAGCGGATGCGTCATGGAGCTCGCTCTCTGTGCGAAGCAGGGCCTTCTCGGCTAGCCGACGGTCCTCCTCGATAGTAGCCACCAGGAAGCGGTCCAGCCCGACATGGACATCTGAGGCGAGCTGGCCCATGAGCGGGATCCGAGAGGCATATCCCGGCTCCACCGCTACCAGCTCTCTAACCTCGAGGACCCCCAAGACCTGATGCATGGCTTGGGAAGTTAGAGGGGGCCGACTCGGAAGGCCCATGACCCACAGGGTCGGAGGCCTCGGTCGTCCTCGGACCGCCCAGGCAAGGACTGGTGTCGCCCCCCGCAGCCGCTTCCGCGACGTTCTCCAAATGCCCAGGTGCTGCGGACGGACTCTCCACCACGACCACCTTGACCTCACCCACAGTAGGAGGAGTATCCTATTGAGGACCACCCCGAGGCATGGTGTCACTCTCCGTAGTCTCTCTATAGGAGGGGTGGCGGTGACTTCAGGCGACGGTGAGTCTTCGGCCCTCGCCTCAGGTACAACGGCAGGTGCCGAGGTCCCTTCAGGAGAGTCCAAGGGGCGTAGCACCTACTGGGCCTTTCAAACTGACGTCCGCTTCACCCGCCATTGCTTCTTCGAGTGCTCCTCGCTGCCAAGTAGCGACCAGTGAGCTAGTACCAAAGGCATGGACGAGCAAGGCATGTGGGGTAACAGTTTTCCTGGTAGCGCCTCCCGACCCGACCTTCATGCCCCAGTCACTCCGGTGTGCCCTAGGGGGACAAAGGGCTTAATGCCACGAGACCCTCCACATGACATGACCATGCCCTCCGGAGGAGAACCCTCCTCCCGAGTGTGCTTCCCCTCCGAGGCTCCAGGAGGGTTATCCTTTCTAGAGGAACTACGGGACCGTGCAACACCCGTCGCAGTATGCTCCATACCCACGGGATTCAGGCGTGGGCCCAAGTGCCCCGGTGGAAGGATTCCCCACTCGTCAAACTGAGGGAGCAAGGCGCGGATCTTTGCCTTATGAGGATCGAGTTGGTGCGACCAAACCCTCTCGGGGAGCTCGGAGGCGGCGGAGGTGTGTGGCAACTCATGAAGGAAGTCCGTAACCACCAATTGGTCAGTGATATCGTCCCCCAGGGTCAGGTATCCCGCGCGGTGAAGTCCCACATGTCTTTGTTGTGCTTCTACAGCGGAGAAATATCGAGGCGCAAGTACTCCATGGCCATAGTGTTGAGTTCCTCGATGCGCGAGATCTGAGTATCAACCTTGTATCCCTCCAGGCTCGCCGTGGACCAACGGCTGCTAGCCTTTTCAGCTAAGGCTGTTGGGGGCAGGAGATGGGGGCTCGTGTCCTACACATCCGTCAGGAGCAAACGTTTCCAGAAGTCCTCCACGCGCTTCGACCATCCCATTAGGAGGCTGAATGACCCCTTCTTAACGAAGGAGGCGCAGCCGACCACCCAATATATGGAGGTAAGGCGAAGGGCATACATGTGACATAGCAGAGCCACCGAAGGCTTCACCCCCATGAACATCTCGCACCAGCAGCGAAGATGTCGAGGGTGGTGACAGAGTTGGGCTGCAGGTGGATGGCGCAGATCTGGTAGTGCTCCAGCACCGCCATGAAGAAGGGGGAGAATGGCGGGACTAACCCCGTTATGACGGTGTGGTAAAATAATGGGCGCATCGACCCCGATAGGCCAGAGGGATCTACCGACCCCGGACATACCCTAGTCGTGCCCCACTCATTCCAGTTTGAGGCGAGCTGTGAACAGCACCGGTCAAGCCCGACGTCGGTTTTGATGGTGGAAGGCCTGCTTCCCCTTCGTGAAGATCAAGGCTCCCCAGATAGACATCAGGCATGGTGGGCAGGAGAAGGTGCACGAAACGATAGTGGGCGGCCGAGGCAAGGCGAGAGTGGGAACGAATCTCACCCTACGAGAAGACACATCACTTTATATCCCAAGATCCAACTAACAAGGGGACACGCCCCTCCTGAAGGAACGCCTTGGAACCAGAGGCGACGCGTGTTCTATGCAGTGCCAGTCGTCAATATGTCTGTTAAACCCTTCATCATCAAGCCCGAGACGTGCTGGTCCAATGGCTTGGGGCTACTATCGGATACCTGTTACATGGGGTACCCCGATCCGTCCATGACTGGCCCACAACTAGTGGTCGGGTAGGATTCGCAAGGGAGGCAGGAGGCCACCCTCACGAGGGCCTCCACACAAGGGCGTTCCCTCGAAGGTCCCAGAGCAAAGGCCCCTCTAGAGGACCATGAGTAGTCCTACGAGAGAGTGCGACAAGGCAAACGGTGGCATCAGATACTGCCCCTTTGGCCATCCCGATGGCATGACCGAGTCAAGGGTGCAACAGGGAGGGGCACCAGGAGGACGTACCATCTCCCCACTTTAGCGCACCGAGATAAAAGGAGGTACGCCGAGACACCAGGGACAACATGAGCGGAAGCTGTAAAGGTGTCCTCAAGATAGCGTAGACTCATTCCATGTAAAGTAGTCTCCAAGATCGGGATCTCGAGGAGCGGCACTATGGACGCCCTTCTTGCCCAAAGGCCGGGGAAGAGGCCTGATGCCGCCCTATATAAAGTCTCCTCCTCCTACCTAAGAACAGATTGATCCTTAGCGATCTAAACCCTAGACATCTCATCTCCATTGTACCCTCATGAAGCCAAGCGAGCAATACAACAAAGCAAGAGTAGGGGCTTTACCTCCTCATGAGGGTCCCAAAGATGGGTAAAAAACACAGTGTCACCTCTCCGCCGTGATTCTTGATCTGCTTTCAGTATCGTCGCCGAGGCTCCTTTGGAACGTGTATTTAGCCCCCCTCACTAACCTAGGGATCGTTGGACCCTAGTTCCTTCACGGGACAAATCTTCTACATTGTTCATACATGTTTAAGCTGTCTCATCACCTTAGTTAATTTTCTTCAACATGGAACTAACTTGATTAGCTAGATTATCCAAACTTGTATTTTCGGGAGAATTGTTTTGCTTTGAGTCACTATTCCTTTTTTTCAAATTAAGTTGTATTATCACCATAGTTGTATTCATCATGGGACAAAGTTGATTGCCATATTTTCCTATCTTGCATCTATTTGGGGGGAGGGGAGTTGTTTTTCTCTGATTCACTATCCCTTTTCCCAATTAAGTTTCCTTGTCACCATAGTTAAGTTGGTTTTAGCATAAAGTTAAAGTTGATTAGCCATATCAACCGAAGTTGCATTCTAATTTTTTAGTTGCTTGTCTATCATGCCAAAGTTGTTTATTTAGCATACTTAAGTTGGTTCTAAATATTACTTTGTTGCCTTTTAATGTTTTTGAAAGTTTGAATATTAACTGATGCCGGACCTCAACCAGCCGCCACCATCCATCTCATTGTTCGCGCCTAGAGCGAGATCAAACTAGGGTCGACGGCTATGGTGCCTAGCATGAGCGTGATCTGGCCATGGACTTCGACCGGTTGCTAGTAACTAGTGTGAGATCGGACCAGTGGAAGTGGACATGACGGATAGCGTGAGCACTCACAAGTCATGGGTCCCAACCATGGTATGTCGTTTATCCATTTAAATTAAGTTGTTAAGTTGTGTACAAGTAATTCCCCCATGAGCTGGATAAATGAAATGTTGTTAGAAAATGTTATTTTGTTGGGAGCCAAGTGTTTCTATGCTTATTCAACATGAACAAGTTGTTCCTTTAGCACGCTTAAGTTGGTTTTAAATCTTGCTTAGTTGATTTTTAATGTTTTCATAGTTTGAATACTTGACTTTCTATTTTTTAGTTGCTTGATCATCATAGCTAAGTTGTTACTACATCATGCTTAAGTTGGTTCTAAATCCTACTTAGTTGCTTTTTAATGTTTTTAAAGTTTGAATACTTGATTTTTTTCATTTTTGGTTGCTTGTTTACCATGCTTAAGTTGGTTCTAAATGTTGCTTAGTTGATTTTTCATGTTTTAATAGTTTAACTACTTGATTTTTCATTTTTAGTTGCTTGATCATCATAACCAAGTTGTTATCATAGCATTCTTAAGTTGAATCTAAATCCTACTTAGTTGGTTTTTTAATGTTTTTATAAAGTTGGAATACTTGATTTTTTCCATTTTTAGTTACTTGTATATCATGCCTAAGTTGTTCCTTTAGCATGTTTAAGTTGGTGCTAAATCTTACTTAGTTGCCTTTTAATATTTTGAAAGTTTTAATATATGGTTTTTGATTTTAGTTGCTTGTTTGTTATGACTAAGTTGTTACTGTAGCATGCTTAATCCGGTTCTAAATCCTAGTTAGTTATTTTTTAATATTTTTAAAGATGAAATCTTCTATGGACTCATAAATTTATCCATCTTTTTTTATTTTTTAGATTTTATTTATGGGACTATAGAGAAAAATAAAAATTACTATCGTGGTTAGTGATTTATGCTCAAACATATTAAATAGGATGGTTAGTTTATTGAAGAGTAGGGAAACCTAGAAGAAGTTGAAGCCTTAACTAGAAATGGATATAGAAAATTTAGAAGGAGGCAAAGGACTGCTGAACTGATAGAGTAAATGAGGATGGAGGTAACGAGGATGATTATAATGATGACTCTAAAAATGAAGATGACAACAACGATGAGTGAAGACGGCAATAATGACAATAAGTAAAATGAAGACGATGAAGTTTGATAGAAATAGGAAATCTTGCCATTGACTTGATGATGAGGATGAAGAAGCTACATCACCATCAGAGTTTACTTTAGTTTCAGAACTATTAATTGTAGTTGTTGAACAAATAAGTTGCTAGACAAATAAGTTGTCTCGATTATATCAAATTCTCTCAGTCAAATAACCTGTTGGACAAGAGTTTTTTTCTGGGTAAATCCTACTACCTTTTCTCTCTACAAGTACCATGTGTTGCTGCAATTTGTGGCTCCATGTTCCAGGATTTGTTCAGTTGAAATTTTTTCTAAGTTGCTCTTGAAATTTTCTTATTTTTTCATGATTAGGTTGTTTTTTCAGTGAATCTAGTTACTTTTTTTGACACAGAAGAGGTAATTTTTCATCAAGAGGGGTGCTGGAGAAGGTAGGACGAGAGAGGAGATTATACCATGTGTTTTTATGCATTGGAGAACCTGATACGTCTCAAAATAGATGTCTATTTGAGACATCTATTTTGAGACTAAGGGAGTATAAAAGTTACCTTCTTGAGTTTAGGTTCTAGGATCTATGGAGATCCGAAGGAGTAAGAAGAAGCGAATAGTGTCAACTTGCAAGAGAAGCTAGGCGTGGGGGACAAGGCCACACGTGGGGACATGACCACAGGGTGTGCGGTGGTTTTAATTTGGATCCTTTTATTTTCTGGCGCGTTTGGTATGAGGGAGAACTTCTCATGGAAAATTGTCGCTTTCTTTTCTAATACGTACGACGCGGGGTGTGGTGCTTTCCTATTTTAGATGAGGGCTAGGATGGGCAAACCAGCCCCGATGGCTGCCTAGCCACATCCTTAGAAAAAGAGGGCCTCAACCCTAGTTTCATCTAAGAAACCAACCACAAAAACATACATATTTCAAGTTTCCATGCATATCCTAGTACCCCTAGATTAAACATCAAATACGGTCACCGGCACAAGGTTTCAGATCCAGCTGACCTAATTCACAATAGGCAATTTTTAGGTGATTGTTGGGCGATTAGGGTTTCCGTCCTCCGCCATAATTCTTCTCCGGGATGGGGTCTACTCATCGTTGTTTTGTCCTTATTCCACTCTCTCTCTTGGATCGGTGGGAGGGTGCAAAGGTTTCTCGTCTCTTCAAGACTACGGCTGTACCCTGACTCTTGGCTAGGGTTGGCTGTGGTAGATCAATATGGCTTTGTCATTAGCAAGCTAAACGAATCTTCCTGGGGGACCAGGTGGCAAGAAAACATAGGCAATTGATGACATTCTACATCGACTAGGGATCGAGGAGGTTGAGTTTGATGATCTAGTCTTTGAAGAAAAAGAAAGTGCACCAGAAGAGGGCATCAAGTGGAAGGCCCTTGCAAGAGTTGACACATCAATTAATTTAGTCCATAGACTTTCAAGCAGCATATGCGGGTAGCATGGAGCATAGCGCATGATGTGTACTTCAAACATCTTGAAGATAATCTGTTCACAGTCTAGTGTTTCTATATCGGCGATTGGCTAAAGTTTGAGAAGGAGCGTCCATGGATGTTCCGTCAATCGGAGTTTTGCATTGGACCTTATGATGGATTTTCACCCCTGTAGCATTTGATCTTAAATACTTCACTCCATGGATCCAAATCAAAAAAATGACAGTGGGATATAGGAATGATGCGCTAATTACCAACTTAAAGGAGAAGGTTGGAAAGTTCTAGAACTGCACACGAATGTCATGGGAGTTGGTAATTTTGTATGCGTGAAGGAGAGATTGGATGTTCGTAAAGTCTTAGACTGCTTTGTTTCATTTTCTAGAGGTGCACAAAGAGAAGTATGTCAAATCAAATATGGAAAATGCCAAGCTTCTATGGTGCTTGCGGCTACATTGGACAGACCCATTTGGAGTGTGGAACAGGGGACAATGAGGAGGATAATTTGAAGTGGGGAAATGGATGAAAGCTGAATGGGACACGTGGCATGGCAGAGGGTTTGCTAATGGTCATGTTGGTGGACGCATAGAACGTAGCAGCTATAACATCCCAATTTTAGCAACCCTGATTTATTGTCCAAAAGGCAAAAATCAGGGGGAACAGAAACTTTTTCTTGTTAAGTGTTGAAATGTTTGTTTGATTGTTTGTTTGTGCTTATGCAACTGATTGTGTAATAGAGGATAGACTCCTTACCTCAACCCATGGTTAACAAAAACTATTTTACAAAAGAGATGTCTTGGCTTATCTTTCATATTCTCAAATGTTCTGACATGTCCAAAACCTGATCCAAGATAGCTTTGTCTTAACAAATGTTTTAATAGTATCTATTAAAAAAATTATGGAGAGCTATAGTATATAATCTCCTTATGTTTTTAAGAGAGAACTTCCAACTACTCTTACCTCTAGGTTTCTGAAACATTTCATAAAACCTTTTTATTCCAATCTTGGTAGAAATACCAAGAGGTCCTTATCTCACTTCAAAACACAACCCTCTCAAAATACCCATCCTTACATCAAGCTAGGCTTGATGGTAACCTCATCAATAGTTGATTGCTTAGCTAGATAAGTTGCCTTGATCTGCTCTTTGATAAATTGCTTTGATCTGATGTTTGCTTGTTTTCTTAGGAACTAGAGTGAACTACTCTAGGAGCTCATCCTCTAGGTATAAAATAGACTAAGGAAGATCCATCTTAATCAAGCTACCCTAATTTGATCTCTCCTTAGTCACTAGAGTGACTCTCTAATTCCCCTTAACCAGATCAACCCTGAGCTAATTCTTGTTGTTAACATCTAACTCATTAAAGACAAAATATAAACTTGTATCACGTCAACTCAATCTATACTATCCACTTGATGATGAGAATGTACCCTTGCATTCTCTCCAAACCTTTCCCTCCTTCATACTTGTCCAAAGATATAAAACTGCTAGAATTTGGCTAAGTCTGGAATCCTTATCTGGATTCAATCTTTGAGACTTCCCCTATAGTAATCAGGGTGCATTCTTGAGAATATACTTGAACCATATTGCAGTACATAATGGGTACTACCAAATTCCACTCTTGCCCTTGGCTAATGTAGCATCCCAATTGTCTAACAATTGTAATTCTACTTGCCTATTATATATATTTCTACTTCCTACTTGTCCTTATTGCATCATCATTATATCATGCTTATGTCACCATGCCACCTTGCATTTTAGCATCATATAAAGCCCCTCTATTTGGTTCTTATCCCATATTCATTATATATTGTATCACGTGTATTACTTCTTGATTTATTGTATTTGCTTCTGGATAAATTGCTACATGCCCAAGTTGAGTTGGGGACATATCTATTCTAACTCCATCACCTTTCTTATCACCACCTTACAATTCCACCATCCAAGCTATATATGAGAAATTGCATTTCTTTGGTTATTACCTATAGCTCATATGTGTTTGGATGGATACACTTCTAAATCTACATGCTCCCATATATGTTTACTATTGTTTTCACGATATCAAGTTGTGGAGCCTCATGGCCACCTTTGCATGCCATGTGGGTAGAATTCTCTCTTGCAAGCTTCCATATGGTTTTATGCATTATATGCTCATGAATGATGCTATTTGGGCTACAAGTTGATCTAGTGGGAAAATACACACTAGTTGGTCATTTGGATTCATATATGTGCATATGTGGTTATTCCCAAATGACAAGCAAGCTCATATAATTGTAATGCACGCATGGATTTATGGCCATATGGTTATCTAGATGTTTTCACAACTAGCACTAGTGTCATCCATGATCATGCATGGCCCATGAATACATTGCCATCTTATCCTTCTTTTGGGTTCATCTTGTTTTGTATAGAACTTGTTTGGTTTTAATTCAAACATGTTTGGACAAATTCAAATCAAACCCAATAGATCATATTTTTGCCCATCTATGCTCCTTTTGGATTTTACTTGTTCTTGTTGTTCCCTTTCGGGAGCTCAATCTTCTTCTTGATTCAAAGGCCAAGTCAAACTTATGCAAACAAAGGGAAATCTAACTACGCATCCAACCTAGCTTCCTATTTTTCTTGTAGTGGTTTTCCAAATAGAAAGAATTCAAAAAACAAAAGAAAAACAAACTAGGAAAAAAATTAGAAGAGAGAGCAGCTTACCTGTGGTAACCCACCTTTTGGCCAGCCACATCATAGATATGAGGTACCTAAACATGTGTAGGGTTTGTGAGTGTCTTTGAATAATGAGGTACCTAAAAAATGAATTGAGTAGTAATGGGATACTAATGAAAGAGGCATCGGCGGGCAATATCTGCTATTTGGTTCTTTATGCTCACTTGTATCCTTAGGACCTCGAGTACTTGATTCTTGTTCCTTGACTATCGCACTATTCGCATGTGGGACTATGAATCCCCTTAGTCCTACCTTGAGTCATATTTAATTTATTGGGGCCACAAACTAGTTTGGGGCGTTATTACTGTCATGTACTTATGCCATGTTTTACTACTTATTTACTACTGTTGCAGGAGGAGCATTTACTACTGTACTGTTTATCAATTATGATACGTTTATGCGGTATTGACAAGCCCAGTCATACTTTCGGGTTCCCAGTCGTTTACAGCCATCGACACAAACCTCTGGGTCCCTCTTGGAGCCGACCAACTTCGTCACGGGTTGCTTAGTCAGGAAGCACCTGAGACTCGTAGATGATGTCTCGAGGAGACAACTTGATTCCCCACAAGTCTACTCTCCCCATAGCTTCGGGGTTGTTCAGGATGTTCGACAGTGGTGCGTCGTTGACAACCATGATCTGGTGCTACTGGAAGTAGTGTCTCAATCGATGCTTCGTCATGAATACGCCGTAGGTGAGCTTTTGTTAGTGGGGATACCTTTGCTTTGTTGGGGTCAGTACCTTGCTGAGGTAGTAGACTAGGCATTGTACCCCGTGTGTCTTGCCGTCTTTGTGTCGCTCGACCACGAGGGTAGTGCTGACCACCTGATGCATTGCTGTAATGTATAGCAGCAAAGGCTCCCTTTCCTTTGGCGTTACCAGTACAGGAGATGTGGAGAGTAGGCGCTTGAGGTCCTCGAATGCTTCGTCCGCCTCAGCCGTCCACTCAAATTTTTCGGCCTTGCGCAACAGCTGATAGAAAGGGAGGGCCTTCTCGTCCATGCGGTTGATGAACCTGTTGAGCACCACGATTCTCCCAACTAATTGCTGGACTCCTTTGACGTTCTTGGGTTTCTCCATGGCTAGTATGGATCTAATTTTCTTTGGGTTAGCCTCGATGCCATGCTGAGAGATGAAGTACTCGAGTAATTGGCCAGACAGGATGCCAAAAGCGCACTTGTCTGGGCTCAGCTTGATCTTGTAGCGATCAAGCTTGTCGAACGTCTTGCGGAGATCATTGATGAGTGTTCTAGCCTCCTTGGTCTTGATAACTATGTCGTTAACATAGACATGCACATTGCAACCGATATGGCTCTTCAGGCATGCCTGCATGCATCGTTGATATGTGGCACCCACGTTCTTCAGCTCGAAGGGCATAGTGTTGCAGCAGAACACCCAGAATGGCATGATGAACGTCGTTTTCTCCTGATCTTCCACCTTCATTCGAATTTGGTGGTATCCTGAGTAGGCATTGAGGAAGGAGAGTTTCTCGCAAGCTGCTATTGAATCGATGATTTGGTCGATTCGTGGTAGGGGGAAGTGGTCCTTAGGGTAGTGCTTGTTGAGCGACGTGAAGTCCACACACATTCGGAGGATGTCTGTGTCCTTTTTAGGGACCCGCACGGGGTTAGCTACCCAGGTGATTTTCTTTATCTCCCTTATGAAGTTGGCGTCGAGGAGTCTGTTGACCTTGGTACCAACGGCTTCGGCTCTTGGCTCGGATATTCGATGCATTGACTGCTTGAATGGCTTTGCATCAGGAAACACATTGAGTGCGTGCTCGGCGAATTCCCTGGGAACTCCTGGCATGTTCGCATGACACCAGGAGAAGATTTCCCAGCGCTCATGGAGGAATTCAACGAGCGCGCTTTCCTATGCGGGACTTAGGTCGTTGGCGATCAACGCCGTCTTGGAGGTGTCCGTCGGGTGGACCTGCACTTTTTTAGTGTTAGCTGTGGAGTCAAACGACATATCAGGTGGCTTCTGCCTGGTGACTAGGGGCAGACCATTGTCTGTGACCTCCTTCAGCCATGTGAGCTCCTCCTGCATGCCGAATGTTTGGGAGATTCTGTTGAAGTCCCTGTCATAGCTGTCTGACCCGGTGAAGCTTCCTGGGATGACGATGATGCCCCTGGGTCCTGTCATCTTTAGTAGAAGGTACGCATAGTGCAGTACTGCGAGGAATCTTGCAAATGCCACACACCTGATGATGGCATGGTATTGTGAGGGCCAGTCCACCACTTCGAACTCAAGCCTCTCATGCTTGAAGTTGTCGGGCTTGCCGAAGATGACGTCGAGCCATATTTTGCCCAGGGGGTATATGCCCTTCTTTGGGACTATGTCGTGGAACATCGTGTCAGACGCCTCTAGGCTGCATAGCGGGATCCGCATAGCTGCGAGTTTTCTGGTGAACATCAGGTTGATACCGCTGCCGCCGTCCATGAAGACGCGACTCATCTCGAACCCTCCAATATGGGCCTAGAGCACCAGGGAGAGTGACCTATGCGAGGTATCTGGCATGGGTGATCCGAACGGTCGAACGTGATGCATGACTCCGAGCCGCTGAGGTACTCAGGTATGGCTAGTGGAGAGGTCACAACCAAGTTGACCTGGCGGGTGATCTTCTTCTACACCCTGTTGGTTGGGCGCCCCTTCTCTATCATCATAGACCCCAACGGTGGCGGGTATGCGTCTGACCCATTATTCCGTGCCAGTGCAGTCGTAGGTTGCGTGGGTCCTCCAGGTGGTGGTGGTGGAGCCCCGTGGGCTACGCCTCCTGGAGAGGGGGCGAATCCTAGGTTCACCACTTGGCGACGCATATGAGAGAAGCCCTCATGGAGTTTTTGAAACTCCCTGCAATCCTTGAGCATATGACTGGCTTTCCTCTTACCATCCTGTTTGTCAATGTAAAAGTGGATGGTGTAGGGGCCCGACAACTTTTCGAATGTGGATGGCTCATCATAGCGGTTATGGCGCTGCCACGTTTGGTTGGGTCTTCCGTTGTCGCAGTAGTTGCCCCTGCGATACCCGCTGTTGCGGTTGCCATCATCGTGGCGATCGGCGTAACCAACCGCAACCATGTCGACCTCCTCGCAGTCATCGTAGATGCGTGATCTTATTTTTCCGCTGCGATCATGCCTGCGGACGAAGTCATCTTCGTAATCCGAACGTGCTTGGTTGACAGCATCCTCGCCATCGGCCCAGCGATTGGCGATGTCCATCAGGTGGTCGATGGTTTTGGGATTGACGCGCCCGAGCTCCTCCTTGAATTCTCGGCGCCTGACGCCATCGTTGAAGGCGTCGATTGGCTTTCCTTTGAGAGTTTTGTGGATGAGTTTTTGATGATGGACCAGCGCAGTATGTACGAGTGGATGGACTTGTTGGACCGCTGGCAGTAGGCCCGTAGCTCCTCGATTGAAGCCGGTCTCTTGATGGTGCCCTTGAAGTTGCGTATAAAGCTATGCGCCAACTCTACCCAGCTGCGGATGGAGCCGGAGGGGAGACTGTTGAGCCAGGACCTGGCTGGACCTTTCAGCTGTAGCTGAAGGCACTGCATGGCTGTGTTTTTTCGCCCGCCATGGATCTTGACTGACGACAGGTGGTCGTCAAGCCAGATCTTCGGCTGCTGTGCGCTATCGAATTTGGGGTTGTCCTAAGGAAGCTTGAAGCTCTTCGACATCCGTGATTGTCGGACGGCCCTGCTGAAACACCTGGCGCCTCATAGCTCCCCGTCGTCGTCCTCGGACTCAGTTGAGCATGCACACTTGGCGTGTGACTTGTCAATCTTGCGCTGTGCAAGCTCGCTATGAGCGTCGTAGTTGCTACTCCTGCGCCATGGGCTACGGCGGCATCGAGTCAGGTCATGCTCTTCCTCCTTGGATGAGGGTGTGCAACATCGAGTGAATTTTACCACGGCCCTTTTCTTCGGCTCCACGGGGGTTTCGTCGTGGAGCGCAGCTCCAACGAGTCCGAGTCCTGCAAGCGCGGATTTATGGATTGCTTTCCTTGGGTCCCCTGACGGTGGCAGGTTGGATGCGAGGTAGGTGGTGGCCGCCATGACCGTCGCTTATGGTGTCTTGGGCATGATGATTCCCTAGGAGTCCATCGTCATGAAGGACATGTCTAGGGCTTTGGTGGCCTCGCATCGTGCCGCATGGTCCATGCGCTCCAGGCGAGAGCGATACTTGCCACCATCGTGACCCTTCGATGGTAGATTTTCCAGTGGAGAACGCAGCTTGCCGCATGCTTGATTCATCAGCTGCCCGCCTATGATTGTCGAGCTCGCTTTGCTGCTTGATCTATCGATTGTGCTCCTCGATGAGGAGCCAGTGATAGCCTATCAGCATGTCACGTGGGGCATAAATAGGTAAAGGGTGAGTGACTCACACGGCATCGCGCACCCTCTCCCAATCCTCATCGGAGAGGTGGATCTCGTTGCGGACACGGTTTATACCCTCAGTGCCTTGAGGTGCCCTATTCCTGTTGGGATATGGCAGGGTTGCCCCATTTCCTCTGTTCCCAGCCTGAGGGTTGGGAGGGGATTCAGTGGCGGCTCGGTTCCATCGTCGATGTTTCCTTGTTATGAATGTCGGCGCACAGGTAATGCGGGGAGAGATCGTTGCTCCCGTAGCTCTTAGATCCAGAACCGTAGGTTCCTTCCTCCATAGGAGGGTCATAGAGGTCGGAGTTGCAGCCGTCGCTATCATCCGAGTCGTCTGTCAGTGACGACGTGCGCGGGGCGTCGATTGGTGGCACCCATGAGGCGGGCCTGATTGACGGAGGTAGCACCCGCTCTGGGAGGCGGAGGGTACCGGTATTACCCACCTAGAAGAGGAAGCTCCCTGTAACACCCTCAGAATCAGCCCTATGCAAGTTTCAGCGATTCCCGCCAAACCCGCATATAAACGAGTCAAAGGTGCCCACCAGGCACTTGCGTGCGGGTGGAAAACGAAGTAATATCATTACACAATAGTCCACGATGGAACCCATAGAACAGATATATACAACAATGACTCAAAGAGTCAAGAATACAGATATACAATACAAAGATCCAAATCACCTTTAAAATGATACAGCGTCCGAGTACGGACAAGATGAAAATTGAGCTAAGAGCCCTGAAGAATAACCAATGGCGTCCATAACCCTGCCCAGGCCAAGCCGGAAGGGTAACCCTGCTAACGACGTCGATCTCAAAACCTGCTTAAACAAAAGGGGTGCCGACAAAGGGCAAAGGAAAAAGAGAGCGGTCAGTACTGAGGCCAGTACATGGCGAGACTAGAATTCGGCGGTCCTCGCCTACATAGGTATGGTGGACTGAAGCGGCGGCACAACATGCACTAAACAACCTATAGAGACTCAATACAACTAGCGGCTATCATATAGGGATAAGAAAGACCTATCCGGATCCAACCTGCAACTATCACCAATCATACCCATCCTGGTATTTCCACCTCAAGACCAAACGAGGAAGTCAACCGAGAAACTCACACAGTTGGCAGTTTTATTCATTCCGTTATAGTTGCGGCAATTACTAGTCAGATATAGATAGCATGAATCATCCTGATATAATAAGCAGTGGGCAGTTTTAGTTAACCATTCCGTTGTAGTTGTAGTACTTACTAGTCAGATACATATAGCATGAGGCATCTCAAAACCCAGCAGTTGTTGGTACTTTTATTTAGCCATTCTGTTGTAGTTGCAATACTTACTAGTCAGATACAGTGGTAACAGGTGACAACCCAAACCAGCAATTGTTGGCACTTTTATTTAGCCACTCCATTATAGTGAAGCTGATTACTAGTCATTATAAAGTCAAATTTATAGCACTACTTTAGTTATAGTTGTCTATAATCAAGATACTGTGCTCCAAGTCGTCCATAACCGTGGACACGACTTTCAGAAAGTTTTACCCTGCAGGGGGGCACAAATAGCAACACACGCATGATCAACCTCAGGAAAAATCAAATGAAAACCCAACGAGGCATGACGACAGACATTCGCAAGATTCAAATTTGATTCCAGGAGGCCACCCCACCAAGCTACCCGCGGCGAAGTTGGCCGGCTCCGAGACGGACCCAGAGGTTTGTGTCAATGGCTGTAAACGATTGGGAACCCAAAAGTGTGACTGGGCTTGTCGATACCACGGAAACATTCCACATTTGTTCCTAAACAGTACAGGCGCTCCACGCGCAATCGTAAATAAAGCAGTAAAGCATGGCATAAGTACATGATAGTAATAAAGCCCCAAACTACTTTGTGGCCCCAAGGAATTAAATATGACTCAAGCTAGGGTTAGGGGGATTCATGGTCCCACATGTGGATAGTGCGAATATTCAAAGAACATGTATCAAGTACTCAGGGTCCTACGGGACACAAGTGGACGGTTAAAAACCAAATAACATCTATTGCCCACCTGTGCCTCTGCATTATTTACCTACTTCAGTTTTAGTTATTAAACAGTAATTAAAGCCATGATCATCTCCAACATAAAGCATATGGCAGCCTTCCAACAACTGTGGTACCGGACGACACGCAACAACACTTGAGCAAGCGACTACGATGCGCAAGTCCAACTATCTATCAAACAACAGGTAATAGGATGTGTCCATGGCAATATAAGGCTGCAAGGGATATCACGGGTACGAAAACTAGAGCATCGCAACACAGATAGCAATAGATCAACAAGAGAGAATAAATACTATACAAGTAAGATAGGTAGAAAGGGGGGAGATTGCTCGCCTAAAAACATTGCCGAAGGTTCATCCGAAGATCGGGTCGACACTCGCATCAACTCATCGGCCTAATCCGTGAAAAAGCAAAGCACTAGAGGAAACACCGGTTGCACTATTTAATATTACGGCAATAGATCGGGCATGTCAAAGGTGCGATGCAATTAGGCCATATTAAGAGGAACCAGGGTCCCAACAATTATTTAATAGGTTCAAGTTGTTTAGATACTCCACAATTTAAATGTTTCATTAACATGGCAAAAGATAGCACCGGTTCGCTGCACAAATTTAAGTAGGGCCAATATAAGACTAGATTCGTCCGCATATGGCCTTTATATTTAATTATAAGGTGAATCGACATAAGGTCCCCAAACACCCACAAATATGTACGCAATCATGAACAAGTTGATATGCCACAATTTATATAGGTATCAATTTATAAAATAGGGCTCGAGAGAAAGGGTCACACAGGTTCGACGATCTTGGTTCGAAGGGGATTTGGGGCGTTCTTCGAACATCGGGATCGGGCTTCGGTTTCCATGAAGGGGAGCTTCAGACTCCGAATTTGTGGTCGATGGAGAACTCGGATGGCGCCGGGGGTTCAACGGATCTGCCTGATCGATGTCGATCTTGGCGGTTACTTGTCCATGTTGTTGTTCTGCCGACGGGAATACGCCATGCAAGGTCGATATTGACCCGCATGGAGAAAATACTTGATCGGATACATCGAGACAAAATGGATCGGAGGTCGCCTATGTGGTAACATCACGGCCGAATCAACACCACACTGAAAACAGCAGAGCACACGTGCACAGGAGACACAACCATGTGCCCTGGATGCTTGCGGGAGAATCTGCAGCCAAGATCTAGCGCTTGGGCTTCAGGACGAGGAAGTACGCGGACGGAGGGGCCTCGCAGCCGAGGACGATGACAGAGAAGGGCGGTGATATGGCCTTGAAGCAGATGAAGGCGGGCGCTCATGACGGCGTGGCTAGAAGACGACATTGTTCTGGCCGAGGAGAAGGACAGCAGCGTCGGGGCCGCGGTGGCTCGCGCGAGGGAGATGCAGGCGAGGTGGAGCCGGGCCGGAATAGGGGAACGCGGCCGGCAACGCTCTGCAGGGAGGTCGAGGCACGGAGGCCGGTCGGAGCTGCAGAGATCAGAGGCGGCGACCGGTGGCGGTTGCTGGGCTTGGTAGAGAAGAGGAGTCCAGGCTCGAGCAGAGCTAGCGAGGCAGAGGGTGCGGGTGCGAGACGACGGGGAGACGCCGGTGTCGAGGGGGCCTCGGGCTCTGATGAGGTCCCGCAGAGCGATGCTGGAGGCAACCGAGCTTCTGGCGGCGGTGCCGAGACGGGGAAGGAGGGGTGGCGAGGGGCTCTGGCCGGGGAAGCCGGCGGCGAGCTCGAGTAGATGAGGGAGAGGCAGATGGGCTGTGGTGAGCGAGGGCGGCCAGAGGAGAGAGAGGAAGACCAGAGGCGGCGCTGCGGGAGAATTGGAGGCGGCGGCGCACAGAGAGGACAGCGGGGGCCGCGGGACGTGGGGGCGTGGAGGTTTCCGGGGAGGCTCGAGGGGAGCTGTCGAGGGAGGTAAGCGACGGCGGCGTCGGGGATCAATCGAGGCGACGGGGTTTGCGGGAGCGAGGCGAGGGGATTTTCGGGGCTATCGAAGCGAGGAGGTGGGGCGAGGGGCGAGCAGGATGGGACTGGGTCGGGAGGTGGGTGCGCGGTTGGTGATGAGCGGGGGGTCAGGAGGTGGGGTCGGCCTGGCAGGGAGCGGCCAGGAAGACGTGACGGGGTTGGTGGTTGACCAGGAGTGGTGGTGTGCGTTGTTGTGTCGTGTATGTGTGTGTGCTGCCTAGCGGCGGCGGCTTGGGTGGGAAATAGGTAGGTGGGATTTTAGGGTTTGGCTAGGTAGGTTTGGTAGATTAGGGTTTCACAGATTAGGTTTGGTAGTATTTTTCTTTATATCTAAAATATTTCTGTTTTATGTTCTTTTGTTTAAATTATTTTGGAAAACATCTTTACATGATTTAAATAGTAAGAGATATAATTTGAATGTAAAGAGAAGATGTAAAGTAGAAAACAATATATGGTTTACAGGTATGCATGTTGATGATGTCATGATGATGCACAAAGTAAAACACATGCGGTTTTCTAGTAGTGGTTTTACCCCGGGGTGCTACACTCCCGAATAGCATCTCGAATCCGTCGCCTACGGACTCGAAATCTTTGCGAGTGGCCGGCGAGTGGGCGGTGAAGTCAAGAGCGCCAAAGAGGAGGTGATTCTCCTTCTCCAAGGAATCATAGATCGCGTGGATGGGACCGTCGTGACTGCACGATCAGCGCCCCCAATTCCCACACATGACGCAAATTGATGAGGGTTCGACTCGTAAATGCCCATTGTTATGGACTTGGGTTTTGGAGAAGATGGGGATGCTGGAGATCGCGGGACGGTTAACAGACACGCAGCAAGGGGACACGAGGTTTACCCAGGTTCAGGCCCCCGGAGGAAAAAACCCAATTCCTGCTTGTCTGTTCTTGATTACAGCGGAACCGGAGGTTACAGGGGGTGCACAGATGCGATATGGCATGAGGTGTGTGTGTGAGTTATCTAGCTCTTACTCACCGTTCCATCCTGGCCTTTATATAGATAGGCCATGTCCCGAGGGTAGGTCGAGTCGGTTACAAGTTAGGGTTTCACCCTTGAATATTCTATCTATAGCCTGGCCGCGTTCTCTAAGGAGTCGAACTTCTACCGGGCTTGGGCCACCCGGAGTCTTCTTGGACAGCAAGTCTTCATGTGGGTCGGGATGGACTAGGTATACCAATGTGAGGCACGCGTAGGGTATATCCATGTCAGGGTGACCCCCTGAAATCAACTATGAATCTTGCGAATGCTTTGTCGTGATGCCTCGTTGGGTTTTCATTTGGTTTTTCCAAGGTTGATCGTGCATGTATTGCTATTTGTACACCCCTGCAGGGTAAACCTTTCTAAAATCCCTGTCCGCAGTTATGGATGACTTGGATCATAGTTTCTCTATCATAGCAAAACAAAACTAAAGTACCGCTTTTAAATTGACTAAAACTTGACTAGTAATAGTGCAATAATCATGAAATGATTAATAAAACTGCCAATGGATGGGATGTTCATCTGCCTTCTCGTTTGGTAATGGGGAGGTGGGCGAGAGATGTTTATTTATGTTGATATATATCTGTTGGGTAATTTATTATTGTTTATTTAACGAGCGTTCGTCTATCAGGCGGATGTTGTAGTGTGTCTCTATAGAACTACTAGGCTTTATTTTTGCTAGAATTGTGTCACCCTCAGGTTGTTCCCTTTAGATGCATAAAGACTTGCTGAGTCCCTTAGGGTAGTACACGATAAAATATTGGTTTAGATGGACAAGTATCTCCATAGGAAGGCTACTGGGTCGAGGAGACCGATGATGGTGACAACGACCGTCTGTTGTAGAGATTCCAGGGATGGAGATCCGTGAGATCTTTGAGCGGGATGTGCTTATTTTTAGGGCATGTTATGCCAATTTTCTTCTTATCCGTACTTGGATCTTGTCTTTCGCTTCCGCTTGATACTCTAATGTGTGATGTATGAGGATGTATCCTAACTATTAGCTATCTAGTATTTTGGATCTTGCCTTATGGCGTTGAATATTTCTATTTCTTTTAGATGGAATGGCTCTTATGTACTATTGTATGTCGTTGACATACACACTTGTATGTGTTTTGTTCGCATGCCTTTCGACTACACCGCTCGCACTCGATACGATGTTCTTGCACAGTGGATAGGGTGGTTTGCCGGTACTGTGCCCTGCTCTCCTTAGACGGGCCTGCACGTGGGTGGCCTTTGGGCCTCCGCGGTAGAACCACCTTATGCACTTTGGGTTCGTCCTGACTTGTTGCTTAGAGCGTAGTGTCCAAGGTATTACATCTGGTATCGGAGCCATTCTGCCTTTCAGGGTCTCAGCCAAGATGGTTGTTGTCAGTCTAGCAAATATTTTGGTAGTTATGTATATTAGGGAAAAATTAAATGTGAGAGTAGGACTGCTTCCATTTTTCTTCTTACCCTTCCACCCACCATTTCTTGTAAGGAAGTGTAGCATTTATCAATTCTCTTCTAAAAAATCAAACTAGGATTCACGTGTTCTGGGTTTCCGTAGTACCATAGGATGTGTTAAATCCTTTGTATATCCGTTGCATCCAACTTTGCTTCGCAACCTTCCTTGGATTATCCACTGGTGGTACATTCCATACCGACAGGCTTATGTGTTAAACGATGCGATCTATCCAACTCTTTGTAACCGACGCAATCTTGTTAAGGGTGTTCATTCTTCCGGCATCCTTTCAAAGAATGTGGTGTCGCTAATCTCTATCTGTTAAGTTATTTTTCACATCTATTGGTATTTTAATGCCAAAAAATGCGGAATTTTTTTATTTTATACACTTGTGTTTCCACACTCCTTTTCAGCCGTGTGTGAGACATTTTCACCTTCTTTTTGTCGGCATGTCAATTCTAACTCGATCTTGTGCTACCGACACTTCAATCTAGATTTTTTACTTCATCATCAAATTCTTTTGGGCTAAATACATAACTTGTGTTGATCCGATGCTTGTGATTCTAAATTGGTTCTCGGTATAGCTATATGATGCTTATCATGAGTGGAAGTTGGTGAAAGTACATTTCATATCCTAAGTGAGTTTGATGTTTGATGATAACACACATATCAGACTAATCATTTGCCAAGTGTACCACAAGTTTTTATGAGGAGAAGACATTTTTCGTACTCCCCAAAAAGGGTCGTATGCAAGTATTTGCCCAAGCTCCTATGGTGTCCTGTAGTACCGAAAATACCAACCAGTACTGCCGCTCACCACCGGTAGCACCGCTCTTTGCGATCGGGCAGGGCAGAGCGAGCTGGCGAGATTGCCCCATGCTCCTGTTGTGTCTGGTAGTACTGGAGATACCAACCGGTAGTACCGCGCTCCACCGTTAGTACCGCTCTTTGGTACCAGGCAGGGTAGAGAGGGCTAGCAAGCTTACCCAACCCCACTGCCTCACCCGGTACCTAGGAGCGACACTACCGCCTGGTCCGTAGTACCTCACACATGGATGGGTACTACCGCTTCGCGGTAGCACCTTGTTTTCTGTGTACTACCTACAGGGGAGGCTGTTGCCTAGTCACTCATCGGATACGGTTCTAGTACTGCATCCAGTACCTGATCGGTAGTACCGGTTGTTTCCGGCACTACCGCTTCGGTATCTGGTAGTATCTGTTTCGACAAAACTACAATGGGCAGATCTTCTTTGTGGGGTATAAAAAGACCCCTCTTCTACCTTAGAAGGTTGCTTGACCCACTCAAGAACACCATCCTCATTTGAGCCACCAAATCTCCAAGATATCTTCACCCAACCATCCAAAGTCATTGATATTTGGAAAATCCAAGGAGGAGGCTTGATCTATAGCTTCACCAAGAGAGATCTTCATTTCCCCCTCATTCACTTGAGGGCCCCTTGCTCTAGTGTTTCTTTGGAAACCCTTGGTCTAGATTTGGTTCTTACAAGCTTGTCTTTGATTATTTAACAACTTGCTCGTATTCGAGATCCTCCAATTCAGTTGTGGATGTGTGCCTCAAACTTGTTGTAAAGGTGCCGGCTTCCACCATGAAGGTTGCCGATATAGTGGAAGAGGTGAATCGAACCCATTGGGTGAGGTTCATCAGAAAACAAGGGAGGACTTTAGTAGCTTAGGTGGTTTGATACCACCCCCTCTCCAAACATAGACGTTCTTCCCCTCAAAAGGAAGGAACTACGAGAAACAAACCCTTGTGTCTCCATGTGCTCCACTTTGGTTACTTCTATCCTTTACCTCACTTTACTTATCTTGTTCTTGCTTAGTGTATGTGCTAGTTTTACATATAGGTAAATTCACCTTAGTTGCATAATCTAGAGAATTTACCTTTTGTGTAAAACCCTAATTTAAAAAAGAGTAAAATTTGAAGTAGCACCTATTCACCCCCCCTCTAGGTGCCCATACGATCCTTTCAATTGGTATCAGAGGCTTGGCTCTTTATTCGGGGTTTACCGCCTAAGAGTAAATAGGTAGCCAATTAGGAGAAGATGGTGGTGAGATTAGTCACACAATGACCTTGGAGGATCTCAATAACTTGGAAACGAGATTGAGGTCCACCCTGGGCAACAAAATGAAACAATTGCACAAGCTAATTGAGCAACTTGTTAAAGATAAACATGCCTCACCATATCCTCCTCATCAAGAGGAAGCTCCATCGTTACCAAAGGTGAATGCCTCGGCATCACCCGCGGTTGTGGTGGTGGGGATAATCAAGACAACACTAATTCCTCCACCAAAAAGGATATGGGAAATGAGAGCATCATGAGGTTCCCAATTGGTACTCTCCCGACCCACCTATTCCTCACCCACATATATAAACAATAGGGGTGACCCACCTAAACTAGCTACAACTTCCTTTGCTCAATGGTAATCTTTAATGAAATCTCATGTGCGCAGCTCTTGCATGGAATTGTGGAATATCATTGAAGAAGGACTCCGAATTGTGGATCCAACCAACTTGAAAAGAAGAGAAGTTATCAATAGCCAACTCAATGACACTTCCTTGCACATGATTCAACAAGGTTTGGGTACAAAAGATTACCCTCACATTGAACACCTCAACACTGCCTAGGAAGCTTGGGATGCTCTGACGGAGCTATATAGTGGAAATGAGAGCATGAGAAGGAACCGGTATGATGCATTAAGCAATGAGGCCGAAGGTTTCTATATAAAGGATGGTGAAGATCATGAATACATGTATTTAAGACTCAAGTCAACTACCAACGCCTTTAGGAATGTTGGTGCCTCACATGTGGATGATGCTTGGGTAAAAAGGAAATATGTGAGTGCACTCATGCCCTTTGAGCCCACCAACTTGAAGAGTCTACAAGGAAGACATAACTATCATCTCATGACCCCCAACAAAGTTATGCAAGAGATGGCAGCCTTCAATGTTGCTGCAAAGAATGCCAAAGATTCCCATGCTCGTGCCCTTGGAATGAGAAATGGTGTCAATCTTGCCCTAAAATCGAAAGTTGTGGAGTATGTGGATGAAGATGAAAGTGATGAAGGATTGTCTTTGAGCCCTCCACATGATATTAAAGTTGCTCATAGTTAGTGCATGGCCTTCTATGTAAGAATTTTTTGGAAGAACCCTGCCAAGGCAAAGAAGTAGATGCTACAAAGAAGCAACCCTAATGGGAGAAGAGACATTAGCCCTAAATTGAGAACTTGCTTCAATTGTGATGCTCGATATCACTTTATTGATGATTGTCCCTATGAGAGAAGAGAAGATCATGGTGGTGCACTCGTACCAAAGAAAAACTCCAAGGCACCTTTCAATAAACCCTTCTTCAAGAAGAATCCCACCAACAAGAAGTCGGGTGAAATTTTCTTGATCACTCATGAAGAATTCTCCTCCGACAATGAAGATGATGAAGAGGAAACATCAAGTGGTGTGTCTGCTCTTGCTACTACCTCTACACCCACATTCTCCCTCTTCGAATCTCCAAATGAGAATATATCCAACAAGAACGTCACTTGCCTTATGGCAAGAGGAACGGATGTATTATAATCTTCACACCTATCCTCCTTGGTTGATGATGAATTTGATGATGAGATATCTCTTGAGGTCAAAAAGGAATTAGTTTATTTTTATGAGTTTATGAATAACTTGCAAGGGGAACCCAAGTGACATTTTGGGGACCTCCTAGATCAACTTTCTTACACACAAGAGCTTCTTGATGAGACATGTAAACTTGGGAGAGAGAACATGATTGAGGTAGAAGCTCTAAATAATGCTCTAGAAGAACAAGAGACTAGGATGTCCCTTGAACTAAAACTTGAAGGGCTTGATGGAGGAAATGACCTAATTCTTAATAGACTTGTCAACAAACGTGACCATGCTATTGCTAAATATAAAAAGGCTAAAAAGGACAAGATTGAGTTTGGAGTTGTTCATGAAAAACTTGCCGAGGACTTTAGGATGCCTGACAAGGCTCACAAGGCCTTTGAGAGTGAACTCTTGTTACTCACAAAGTCTCGTGAAAAGCTTCAAACTAAATTGACCAATATTTCTTCACCTAGTACTTTCATTTCTTCTAGTTGTACAAATATGCTTGAAGAATATGCTAGGTTGAAGGGGGAGCTAGCTAAGGCCACCTTTCCAAAAGGAAACAAGTCCATTGATGACCTCTTGAGTAAGAAGAGGCCAAATGTTGAGAAAGGGGGCATTAGTTTTGTCTCCAAAGCCAAGAATAAGAACAACAAGAAGAAGAAGGTCAAGCCCGCACAAGAAAAAGATAAGGTCATTGTGGGTAGTAAGACCACAAGTGGCAAAACTATGTCTCATGATGACTTTGCAGGAAGTGCTAACCCTCACTGTATTTTAATGCGTGATTATTATGGTGATGTGTATGCACAATATGTAGGCCCATTTGATGGTTATATTGCTTGGTCTATTTGGGTTCCCAAGAGCCTTGCTGCTAACAAAAGAGGACCCATTGAAAAATGGGTACCTAAAAACTAGTTTGATCTTTTGTAGACATATGCTTTCGGAGGGTCAAAGTGGGTGCTTGATAGTGGATGCACAAGTCATATGACCGGAAGCACATCTATTGTCAAGGATTTGAGACCAAACGATGATCAAATATCCGTGACATATGTCGACAAGTCTAAGTCTAAGGTAATGGGTTTCAGCAAGGTTGTGGTTTCCCACAACATTACACTCATGGACATCATGCTTGTTGAGACCCTTGGCTATAATTTACTTTCAGTCCATGCTTTTGGAAAGATGGGCTTTATTGTCTTTATTGATAATTATATTGTGGTCCTCATGTGGAGCAACTATCTAAATGTCACTTTCGTTGGGTACGTCAAAAATGACTTGTATGTGGTGGACTTTTCGGGGAAAACCACTACGAACATGTTTGGTTCAGCACTTTCCGGCCGATATCCGATTACACTGCTATCTAATTCCCTTAATCGTGTTTGGTTAGCTCGGTCTGAAATTGTATACCACGTAAACAGTTATAGCCCAGGTCAAATTTGTTACCGCTCACCCCCTAGCGGAATCAGTTGCCTTATCGGATGGCTCGAGTAAATGCAGAGAGGTCTTGACCAGTGGAGTGAATCTTCCGCCCTGATCCCATCTGCCCCTTGTCTTCGGTTACCTTTAGAATTATGAACCAAACAAAATTGTATTTTATCCGTTACGTTTACAATTCCGGTGTATTCTCATACCGTTGATGTTACCATTACCTTTTTGCAACCAAACACCTTGAGTAAGTGCGATGTGCTTATTTGGAAAGGCCGATGTGGTTTGGTTATGGCATCGCCGTCTAGTCCATGTCAATATGAGAACTTTGCAAAGTCTCCACAAGGATGGCCATATTGTTGGACTAAAATAAAATGTTTGTTTTGCCAAAGATCGTGTTTGCAGGGCTTGTTTTGAAGGAAATATGCATGATTCTCCCCACAAGCCAAATAACTACATTAAATCCAAGAGTATCTTAGAGCTCCTTCATGTGGACCTCTTTGGTCCTCCATCTCATGCAAATCTTGGTGGGAAGAAATATTCTTTGGTAATTGTTGATGACTACTCGAGATACACATGGGTATATTTCTTCAAGTTGAAAAGTGAGACCCAAGAAAACTTCATTGACTTCATCAACATGGATCAACGTCAACACAATGTCTCCGTGTTGATAATAAGGAGTGACAACGGCACCGAGTTCAAGAACTACACCTTAAATGGATTTCTTAGTGATGAGGTGATAAAACATCAATATTTTGCTGCATATACTCCTCAACAAAATGGTGTATCCCAGAGGAAGAACTGGACTCTTATTGATATGGAAAGGACCATGTTGGTGGAGTTTAAATCTCCATTCAATTTTTGGGCCGAAGCAATCTCCACCACATGTGATGCATCAAACCGGCTCTACCTCCGGAAAGAATTGATCAAGACTCCATATGAAATTCTTACCGGTAACAAGCCCAACATGTCATACTTCCGGGTGTTTGGTTGTAAGTGTAAAAGGGTGTTTGTTTGTCCAAATTTGATTCCAAAGCATTAGAGGGTATTTTTGTTGGCTATGGTCTTGAATCCCACACCTATAGAGTCTATGATAAGCTCTCCAGAACTATCATAAAATCTTGTAGTGTGGTTTTCGAAGAATATGATGGTCCCCAAGGGGGGGAGCGTTGATGTTTGTGATGTAGATGATGAAATGCCTCAGGATTCCATAGGAAGAATGGGTGCGGGATTCATCCGCCCTGTTGAGGAACCCCTTATGGTGGATCAAGAAGAACTATGCTCTACTCAAGTGGATCCCTCATCTTCACAACATCAACAAGCTCCTTCTGTCGAGGAGGACAATGACCCAAGTCAAAGACAAGCTGTGAACCCTCAACAAGTTGATCAGGAAGAAAACTATAGCCAGGAGGAGCTTGAGTCTCCATTCTCCAGGATGTCCAGTGCTGTTCGATCTATTACACAAGGAAGATTTGTACAATCTTCCATAAGATCAGCTCAACTCCAGTATAGAAGTGTGCCTAATCAAGACCAAGGTCTATCTTTACCTCTTGATGAAGAGAATGATTCCAATGATGACCAAGGTCAAGTTAATGGTTAAGACGAGGACCAAAATGATGAAGAGATCCCCACAAGAAACAACAAGGAGATCGAAACTCGTCGCCAAGCTAGAGTGGATAGAATGTTGGAATTAAGAGACAACACTCTAGAGAATGTGGTTGGGGATCTAAGAAGAGGGATGTCCACTAGAGATCAATTGAAGAGGTTTAGTGAACATCAAACACACATTTCCATGATAGAACCAAAGATAGTATGGGAAGCTCTTGAAGATTCGGATTGGTTGGAAGCAATGCATAAAGAGCTCAATAACTTTGAGAGAAATAAAGTATGGAAGTTAGTTGAAAAGCCAAAAGATTGCTACAATGTTATAGGAACCAAGTGGATTTTCAAGAACAAGGAAGATGAGCATGGAATTGTTGTAAGGAACAAGGCTATATTGGTTGCACAAGGGTTCTCTCAAATTCAAGTCATTGATTATGGAGAGACATATGCACCCGTGGCTCGCCTTGAGTCCATCCGTACCCTTCTTGCTTATGCGACACATCATAACTTTAAATTACAACAAATGGATGTAGAAAGTGCATTTATTAATGGTCCATTGCATGAGTTGGTATATGTAAAGCAACCCCTAGGGTTCGAGGATCCCAACTTCCCAAACCATGTCTACAAACTTGATAAGGCACTCTATGGTCTCAAACAAGCCCCACGCACGTGGTATGAGCACCTTAGAGAGTTGTTGTTAGACCGTGGGTTTGAGGTTGGAAAATCGATCCCACTCTTTTTACTAAGAAGGTCAATGGGGAACTTTTTATATGCCAAATATATGTTGATGATATTATCTTTGGCTCATCTAACAAAACTTTTAATAATGAATTCTCAAAGCTTATGACTAATAGGTTTAGGATGTCAATGATGGGGGAATTGAGAGTATTTCTTGGTTTAGAGATCAAGCAAGTAAGAGGAGGAACATTCTTCAACCAAGCCAAATATACTCAAGACATGCTCAAGAGATTCAACATGAAATATTTAAATGGAGCTCCTACTCCCATGGAAACAAAGACTCATCTTGAACTAAACCCAAATGGTAAAGATATCATGATTGGTTCTTTGCTTTACATTTGTGCATCTAGACCCGATATTGTGTTGAGTGTAGGCGTGTGTGTGAAAGATATCAAGCGGCTCCTAAAGAAAGCCATTTGATGACGGTCAAGGGAATCTTTCGATATTTGGTTCATACCCCAAACTATGGTATTTGGTATCCTTGGTGCTCAACGTTCTCTCTTTGTGGATACACGGACTTGGATTGGGACGATGATAAGCATGATAGAAAGTCAACCTCTGGGGCGTGCCAATTCCTTGGTAGGTCCTTGGTGTGTTGGTCTTCTAAGAAGCAAAATTGTATATCTCTCTCCACCGCCGAAGCCGAGTATGTGGCAGCTGCTAGTGATTGTACTCAATCGCTATGGATGAGGCAAATTTTAAGGAATACAGTGTCCATTATTACAAAGTGCCTATTCTATGTGACAATGAAAGTTCTATCAAGATTGCCTACAACCCGGTGGATCACACAAGGACAAAGCATATTGATATTCGTCTTAACTTCATTAGAGATCATGTTGCTCGAGGTGATATTGGGCTAGCATATGTGTCAGCCAAAGATCAACTTGCCGGCATATTCACGAAGCCACTCGATGAAGCAAGGTTTTGCTATTTGAGGAATGAACTAAATATCATAGATTCAAGGATCATGACTTGATCACCTTGCATACTCACCTATGTCTTGACTCTTATTTGGTTTAGGTGCAGGCATAGAAATAGGGGGAGTGCAGCCCTAATTAATTGGACTATCCCTCCCCCCATTATGCCCAAAGTGATAAAAAATCATTTGTCTTAATATTATTTTGTTATATGTGAGATTAAATGATGATTTTCGGTAATGGACACATGATATATCTTCGTGGTGTCAAGCCGAGTATACTCAAACATGGTGGCCTAGGCCACCGCCCTCTCACACTTGAGAGATTGGAGCTTACTCATGTTTGTCATTTATGGACGCGACATCTTCCACACCTTCATGGCCAAGCCATGCTTCGTCTACAACAAACTCAAGATACCCGGACCAAACGACATCATCACCGTATCCGGAAGCTTCACTAAGGCAAGGGACTGCGAGATTGGAGAAGCAGCCTTTGCAGAAGCTGTCCTCTACAGTGAAGAATTCAAGGAGATCCAGAGCAAGGTCAATGCCATGGAGATGCCAGCATCTAAGAAGCAGATATCTGACTCCACCCCCGCCTTCAAGGCCACCATCGAAACCAAGCCGGTGGAAATTGTGGTAGGCGATGCCTCCAAGACCACCGCCATTGGGACGAACCTGGACCCTAAATAGGAAAGCACGCTCGTCGAGTTCCTCCATGAGAATAGGGACATCTTTGCCTGGCAACCTGCCAACATGAAAGGTGTACCTAGGGAACTTGCCGAGCACATCTTGAATATTGATCCAAAATGCAAACCGGTGAAACAACCTTTATCACGCTTCGGAGACTAGAAGAGACACACCATAGGAAAACAGATAGCTAGGTTACTTAAGGCTAGTTTTATCCGAGAAGTCCTTCACACCCGATGGGTGTCCAATATTGTACTTGTCCCCAAAAAGGGAACCAAATAATTAAGAATGTGCGTTGATTACACTGGCTTGAACAAAGTGTGTCCCAAAGATCCGTTTGCTTTGCCTCACATTGACCAAGTCATTGACTCGACGGCTAGCTCGGAACTTTTGTGTTTTCTTGATGCATACTCAGGATACCACCAGATAAAGATGAGGAAGTCAGACCAATTGGCCACTTCGTTCACCACACCATACGACACGTTTTGCTATGTCACGATTCCCTTTGGGATGAAAAATGCAGGTGCTACCTTCCAGCGGACTATGCAGCGTTGCCTCCACGATCAAATTGGTCGGAACTTTCACGCCTATGTGGACGATATACCGGTGATACGACTTAATCTCTGACTTAAGAGAAACCTTTGATAATCTCTGAAAATATAACACGATGCTTAACCCAAAGAAGTGCGTTTTCGGGGTTCCAATCGGCAAATTGTTGGGCTTCATCATTTCCTAGCACGGAATCAAGGTCAACCCGGCAAAGATCAAGGCCATCCTAAACATAAACCGTCCGACATGCCTAAAGGATATACAAGGACTAACAGGCTGCATTGCAACAATAAGCCAGTTTGTCAGCCGACTTGGAGAGAAGGCTCTGCCTCTGTAAAAGTTGCTAAAGAAGAAGGACAAATTTACATGGACGGACGAGGTAGAGGCAGCACTGAAGAAGCTAAAGGATATACTCTCCTCGGCACCTATACTTGCAGCACATGAGCCTATGGAGCCTATGTTAATCTACATGGCGGCCACCAACCGGGTAATCAACATCGTTGTCGTGGTAGAGCGGAAAGAACTAGGGCATGTGTACGGATTTTAACGACCAGTTTACTATGTAAGGGAGGTCTTGACTGAGTCCAAGCAGCGTTACCCGTACTACCAGAAGTTAGCTTATGGAGTGTTCCTTGCTTCTCGGAAGCTAAGGCACTATTTCTAGGAGCACCCTATCACATTTGTGAGCAAAGCTCCACTGTCCGACATCATCAATAATAGCGATGCTACAAGAAGGGTCACGAAGTGGGGCATTGAGCTTGTCACCTTCGAGATCACCTACAAGAGACGCGACACTATCAAATCACAGGTCTTGGCGGATTTTATCGCAGATTAGACGGAGATACCAGATGCTACTCCTATAGGAGAGCCAGAATACCGGGTAATGCACTTTGATGGATCAAAGCTACTCAACGACACGGGGGCTGGCGTGCTTCTACAGTCGCCAACAGGGGAAACGCTACACTATGTTCTACAGATCCAATTCGAGGCTACAAAAAACATGGAGGAATATGAAGCACTCATTCATGGACTTCGCGTAGCCAAGGATATTGGCATAAAGCACATAGTTTGCTGTGGATATTCCGACTTGGTTGCCCAACAGGTGGCTGACACCTGTAACGCGTGGAAGCCTATGATGGCGGCATATCGAGAAGAAATGGACGAGATAGCCAAGAGCTTCTTGGGCTAAGAAGTCAAGTATGTCCCGAGGGAGGAAAATGAGGCGGCTGATCTACTTTCAAAGCTTGGGTCAGGGCGCAAACAAATTCTGCCTGGCGTTTTCTGGAGCATCTACGGACACCATCCGTGAAGGGAGCTGACTCCGAGAACCCGGATAGAGTTGACTCTTTCATTCACAAAGTGACAAAGTTCCCTTCGACATGGGCAAAACCGTTCATGGAATATCTCGTATAGGGAACTTTGCCCATCGACGAGGTCAAAAGTTGGCAAATAGTACATCGAGCAAAGGGCTATACCATAATCAAAGGACAAATCTACAAAAGAAGCACCACTGGTGTATACCTTAAGTGTGTTTCCCAGCAAGAAGGTATTGAAATCCTTCATGAGATCCATCTCGGAGATTGCGGGCATCATGCCGCTCCTAGATCGTTGGTCTCCAAAGCCTTCCGGCAAGGATTCTACTGGCTGACCGCGAAGCCGGACACCGACAAGCTGGTTGAGATATGCATGGGATCCCAGTATTATGCCCAACAACCACATGTTCTAGCTAAAGAATTGCAAATAATACCAATAACTTGGCCGTTTGCAGTCAGGGGGCTAGACATGGTTGGTCCATTATAGAAGACACCATGTGGGTTTACGCATATTCTAGTAACAGTTGATAAATTCACCAAATGGATAGAATCTAAACCCATTTGAAAGCTTGATGGGGCAACTGCCCTTAGGTTTGTCCTAGATATAGTGGTGAGATTTGGTCTCCCACATAACATTATCACCGACAATGGCAGCAACCTATCACTCGGAGAAGTGGAAGCTTATTGTTGGGAGAAGGGCATCTGACTTGACCTAGCATCTATGGCACACCCACAGTCCAACGGTCAAGTTGAGCGAGCCAATGGATTAATTCTGCAGGGAATCAGGCCATGTCTCGAGGCACCGCTACATAGAGCAGTTGGAGCCTGGGCGGAGGAGTTACCATCTGTTATGTGGAGTTTACGAACTACACCCAACAGATCTACCGGCTACACCCCTTATTTCATGGTATATGGAGTAGAAGCCATCCTGCCTTCCGACATCCTTCACGATTCACCAAGAGTTTCTGCCTACGACGAAGATTATGCTGAAGAATCCAGGCGCCTAGATGTTGACCTTCTCGAGGAAGAGCGCGTATTGGCATGCGAAATATCCGCCATCTACCAGCAGAAGATACACAGCTACCATAGTCGCCGCTTTCGGCATCGCTCATTTAAAGAGGGGGATCTGGTGCTCCGACTTAAGCAGAAGAAGTCACACAAATTATCCCCGCCATGGGAAGGACTGTTCATCATAAGCAAGGCGCTACTCAATGGGTCTTACTACCTCGTTGACAATTGTGAACTTGAGGATAGACCCGGCGATGATCATAAGCGTAAGCGACATGACTCGGATGATGACTACCCGTAGCTTGATCGGCCATGGAACATAGCACAACTACGTCCTTTCTACACTTAGCATATTTTTTATCTACTGTGTACCTCTTATATGATCAATGAAATAAAGCTCTCTAGTTCACTCATATTCTTGAGTCTTTTACCTCCTTTAGTGTTCATTTTTGGATCGTATAAAACCTTTATGCGCAAGTTTTGCATTTGCACTTGTGAAAATTCCGCCTACGGGCGTTAGCTTAAGTTTTCTGGTCTACACATTCTTTGTTGTTTTTATGTGGATTCTGGATTAGTGACTTTTGGCACTTGAAGTCGTTGATTTTGTGCTTAGGTTTTGACGGTGCCATTGGGCATCATCACTTGAGCGCATGGTTCCAACTACGAGTCTTTCGACTCACAAAAAGTCAAGCATAAAAACCAAAGTAATGGATAAGCCAGCACTTGCTTAAAAATATTTACATGCAGGAACTGGTACTTGAGTAGCAGGAAACATACAACTGTTGTTTTTCCGCCTTAAGATTAACACAGTAGTTTTTTCCGCATACATAAATCCACAGGAAACAAATATTACAAAGTGTTTTTCATTCCTCTGGCACACGAGACTTTGAGGTAGCATCATTGGTAGTAGGAGAGCCATCCTGATCATCTTCAAAGTCGGTGGTCTTGAGGGACTCGGAGGAGCTGTGATGGTCGCCGTCAATGATCTCAAGAGGCACATAGGCATTGTGATCGACTAACTCGGCGACCCTGGTGTCATAACCCGCGAGCGATGCCCAGATAGCTTGATGATCAATCTTCTAGCCTTCATCGTCTACGTCGGGCAGACCCGAGGTCACCGTGTCGATGTCGGCATTCTCGTAATGGGCCTTGACCATCACCAGCGACATTCTAGCACCAGCCCAGGTACATGAAGCTTTCTATCTTACGATACGCTCGGGGGCTTGGCACAGAATCTCCGAGTACTTCATGATGGAATCTACCGCCTTTATGTTGATCTTCAGGGCTTGGTAATCTCTTTGGCTTGCTTGACGGCGGTACTGATGAAGTTGCCGGCGAGAACCATGCATTCCTTTGGCAGAGGAGGCATATTGGTTAAACCAATAGGAGCTACATTTCCGGCAAACAAAGGAGTACATGAGTTCAATAACACAAAAAAGTTTAGAGTACCTTGCTTACAGAAGTACAAGACGGAGATCGCTTACCAAAGATGCTAGCCTCCGCTTGCTGGAGTGTCTCCAACATGGAGTCCCGTTCTTGTCGGAGAACCTTGTAAGCCTCAAGGTTGCGCTGATTCTGCTCATTAGAAACTTTCTTCTGCTCCTTGAGGATTGCAATTTCCTCCTTTAGGCGGTTCATCTCCGTGTTGGCAGACTCATGCAAGGCCTTCATGGATTCTTCGTGCATCTTCAAAGTGTTTGCCCTCTCCTTCTTGAGGATCTTGTTCTCGCTATCCAGCAGTTCAATATGCTTGGATTGCTCGACAATGTCCTTCGCCTTGGCAATGGTTTCTGCAAGTTGGAGAAATGATAGCACACAATGAGTAGTCGGATTGTGATGGCACAAGACCAAGTTTGAGTGCAAAATTGAAAGGAAAAACAGACTCTTGCTCTTGGTGATTTGATCCTTCAAGAAGGCAGTTTTACTCTTTTCAGCTTCCAGTTCAGTGCGCATCTTTTGGAACTTCTTGTTGGTGACGCATCTTCGAGCATTCTCATTCTGTGGAAACAAGATCATAATTACTTAGTCTACTTGGAGCATCTAGCCGGATAAATATCCACCTAGAAGCTTGGGGGCTACAGTGAGAGTTTTTAACTCGACAATATACTTAGTTTTTCTTTAAGCATCTAGTCGGAACTAATTCTGTTTCAACTAGAGGCTTGGGGGCTACAGTATTGAAATTTACAAACACTGTGTATACTACTCTAAAAGTATCTAGTCGAAATAATTCATTCAAACTAAATACTTGGGGGCTATAGTGTGAAGTTTTCTAGCTTACTCACTCTTAGATCATTCAGATGCAAAAACCTATGGTTTTCCGTGTAAATCCTCGGGGGCTACAGTGGGATACTACATATGAAATGCAAAAGGCAAACAAAACTTACAAGTGCGACGATCTTGAGGTTGGTGGCGCTCTCGCCAAATATCTTGCTGAAGGAAAGGCTATTTCCGCGCAGGATATCCGCCTGCCTGAGCAGCTCCTCAAGACCACAAGTCAGAGAAGTTGGCGTTGCACCAGGGGCCAAAGCTGAGCTACTCGGCGTAAGCGCCAGGTAGACAATCTTTGGAAGCTCTGTTGGCGTCTTGGATGCAGTGGTGCCGCCTTCGGCAAAAGTTCCCCCTTCCACCATCGCCTTACTGCTACCAGTGGCATCCTTAGCCGGAGCTTCAACCACTTTGGACGTGGTGCTTTATTGTGTCGCCTGCTCGCCGACAACGGCAAGATCCACAGTGATACCTGGGTCCACTTCCATGGCGGAAGGGCCAAATGCTACTTTAGCTGGAGAGCTTGTCGGTGCGGCAGCAGGCTAGACACTGGGAGTGATAGGGGCGATGGCGGGAGACGCTTGGTGCAACATATCTTTAATGTTTTTAGAAGCCCCCGATGTTTTGGAGGTCTTCTTCAAACTCAAACTAGCCTTCTTCCTGAAACATTTAAAAGTATAAGTACAGGAATAAGACGAGGAAGAGACAATGTCAGATGATAAGAAGCTTACACAAGAGTCGGTGCCTTGGTAAACGGGATGCCAGTGATTCTTCTTTTCTCTGCCTCCAGGGCGGCGGTGGACTTCTTGGAGGCTCCACACTCCGTCTTCTTCTTCTTTCCTCCGTTGATAGCGTCGGAGGTGGAGCTCTTCCGCTTACGTGCCAACGAGACATCATCGTCGGACACGACGGTGACTTCCTTCATCTTGGGGTCATAGATTTGGACAGCCATGCTATCCTCCTCTAGACTTTTAAGCTGTTAAGTGAAATCCTGAAGTGTTAGATGAAATGGTAATGGGTAGATGGAAGAACTGGAGTATATGTCATACACGGTAAATAAATATGTACCTCTGGGCAGTTGCCGTCCTCGAACATGTCGTAGGTGATGGTGAAGCCACGCTTCCAATCCTTCACCTTGATGATGTCCTTGAGGAGGATCTTGATGGAGTCACTCGAGAAATTTTCCTCGGAGATGCGGAGGCTATCCTTACTATTCTTGGTATACTAGTGCATCAGCTTCGCACGGTGCTGCAGAGGCTGGATCCGCCTAACGAACTAGCACATGGCTAGGTCCAATCCGGTCAAACCCGTCTCTATGAACCACTCGATCTGCCTTATGGTGCGGGAGGCGTCGTTGTTGGGGGGGAGGATGGCTTGGGATCTCCATGTCGGGGCTTCAGCGGCGGGCTCATCGAGAAAGTCCGGGTACGTAGCTTCTCGGTTGGCCAGAAGGATATTTGGGCCATAGGAGTACGTCCTCTGCCAGTTTTTGCAGGACACGTGGCCTACAATGTCGGGGAACGGCCGGCTAGGCCGGATCTTGAAGCTAATGGTTCCTCAGTTTCTGAGCTCGTCCTTGCTCGCTCCGCCTTCCCTCTTGATGGTGAAAAAATAGATGAACAGATCTATCCTAGGCCTAATTCCTAGGTAGCCCTCACAAAGACCCGCGTAGTTGCTAAGCGCGAGGATGCTATTCAGAGATAGGTTCTGAGTTTTAACCCGGTAATGGCTAAAGACAACTAAGAAGTCGGAGATTGGGAGGGAGACGCCGCATACTATTTGTGCCTTGAGGTACACCTTCTCTTCGGCTTGGGGAGAAGGGATAACCTTGCCGGCCGGTGCCACCCGCCAGATCAGCCCCTCCGTTGCGGGGAGGTATCCCTCGGCGAGCAACTCCTTGAGATTGCCATCGGCGATATCAGAGCCGCACCACTGGAACATCCCAGCATATAGGAACTAACAAACGGTAGATTTAGGAATTTGAAACATTGCATGCATTCATTTGTGAAAATGTGGGTAAATTTTTCGCCAAATGAAAACCTAAAGTGATCAAGGTTTCTTTCATGCTTTGAGAATAGGTTTAGTCTTGAAGAATGATTGTTATAGACTTTGATATGATCTTTGTGGATTTATGGTTTTGGGAAATGAAATTTGAATTTAAAACTTGAATGTTTGAATTTATAAATCAAAAGGATTAAGAATTATATTTGAGTGATTTGATTTAGTCAAGAATTAACAATTAATGACTCAAACTTTGAATAAAATAAATGAACCCATAGAATGAATATTGATTCCAAAACTTTATTCAATAAATGAGTTACATAATGTAACATATTAGAAATATTTACAATAGTAAATAAAACAAAAGAAAAATCTTTATATATTGAATAATAGTACAATAGTTATTACAAAAGAATAAAATAAAAAAATACAACAAAATAAATTAAAGATTACAATTAAATCAGAGAAATATTACAAGTGACTATTCTATAAAATAAGAGAAAAACCTAAACTAAAGTCTTGATCTTCAAATCCGGTACCTGCAAAACAAACACAAATAAAAAAAATCAGGTTAAGGTTAGAATGGAATTACTCCCAGACTTGTCAGTGAGGTGCACTGATCAAGATTCATCATTGAGTAGTTTTATAAAAGGGGCAAGTTTCACCAATATGAAAGAATGTATCTTTCCTAATTTTTAAGCCAAAAGTCAAATGACAGCAAGGAGGGGCAAGTTTCACCAGCCAAGTAAAAGTAACCAGATAATAGTCAATCTCAAGTTCAGAGCATATCCACAAGTGCACAACAAGCACATAGGCAGCACACACACCAGATTGCATGGTGTGTGCTATCAGCCCCACAGCAACAGATCAATCACACAGAACCATCAGCACAGCTATGGGCAAGCACCACAACCTCATCTTCTTGTTCATACACATCAAACAGCAGCAGTCTAGCCACATCGAAACCAAACCAGAGTAAATCAATCACACAGTTGATCAACCTAGTACTCACCAAGATGGTGACTTAAGGAGGGGTGGATCAGGTGGATAGCAAGGTCAAGGCCAAGCTACCAGGAACCAGAAGGTGGATATCAAGATCAAGGACAAGTTCCAGGAGCTGGAAGCAGTAGGAACAACAACATGAGAAGGACCAGATTAAGCCAGCAAGATCAGGCCACAAGATTAACAAGTTACAACCACAACAACAACCTACTGTTGTGGTGAGTTATATAAAACCATCACATGATCTGTTTGTCATATCAATATAAAAGATTCATGTGTTGTTCTATATCTAACTTCTCAGTATTCATCCAAGTGGGATGAATCCATCCTAGAAGATTTTGAATAATAAAGTCATAAGCACAAGATCAACCTACCAGTATAACCAGGATCTCAGACCAGCATCATTGATCCTGGTTACAAAGGCTAAATCCTATATTTCAATATAGCCAAAAGAAAGATTATGAAAGCTGGGCACATCTCTTAAAAGAGTAGCACCTCAGTATTCATAAATCCTATGGATCCATGCAACAAAACCTTAGCACACCCATTGTTTTACAATTATGCTTCAAGAATTAGCAGCTGGTAATTTTACCAGAACATTTCTATCAGGGACAGCCATTAGGAAACTAGTTCCTATGCCTCAGACCAACATCATAGGCAGGAGAATTAAAAGAAGCTTTCATTTTAACTTGCCAGTATTAATCACAAGCACTGTCAAAGCTAAGCTCAGGAATAGGACCCAATCACTTGTGTGCCAGTTTATAATGGTATCACAAGGACACGTTCTAATGCTCTAATCCCAATCTTTACTGAGATTTCTCAAATAAAAAGGGGCAAGACACTAAATATCATCTTCCTGAAACCAAATGCCAGGAATCACATCAAATTCATCTATACATCCACAGAAAATCATTAACATGTAATGATTATATTCAGTATGTATATTCTCATACAAGCCAACCATTATAAATGTAGTAAGCAATTACTGATAGAACTACTGTCAGTATAAACATCTTGATAGTGGAAAGTTCTCAGATCAACAACATTTCCAATTAGGGATTTCATAGAAACACTAACATTGGATCATAGTAAATTACCACTAGAATAAGTCTAACAAGCCACTAGCATCACCAAAGCCAACTACAAATAATGATCCACAGCAAACAATCATTCATCATGATCAAGGATGGTCACCACTAGATCTAAATCATCATAGTATGATCAACAGAGGGATATGAACCCTAATCAGAACAAGAACCCTAATTAGGAGATGAACCCTAATCAGAACGTAGTCACTAGGCAAAGGTAGCGACTAGATACAAACAGAGAGATTCATGGTGATAGGATGAACCAAGATCCACAGAGGCGACTTACCCGGGGTCCTCGCTAACGAATTTAAGAGGAAGCAGATTGGCCGACGAGCCCGCGACGGCATAGGGAGCACCCCAGAGGGCGCTACAACCTGCACCAGCCACGGCGGCAGCCAAAACAGTACTCGGGCACCACACCTCACCAAGGGAGCCCGCGGCGGCGGCAACACTTTCCCCAAACCCTAGGGTTCGGGAACGGGGTGAACCTGGCCACAGGGGAAATTCAGAGTCAAATCCAATTGGACCAGACGAACGATCGTAGTGGCCAACCTCGCCCTGCACCACGGCAGCGGCCAGGGAGGGCCACATCGACGGCCATCACCAGCGGCGGCGCTAGAACCCCATGGTGTCGAGAGAGAGGGGGAGGTGAGAACGAAGAAGAGACAAAGAGAGTGGGCTGGGTGGGCTGAAACCCCTCGGGGTGATGATTTTGACCCTACCCTATTGGGCCACAGGGGCCGAATAAGCCCAAATGGCCAGCCCAAGTCGTTTAGAATCTATTTTAATAAATAGGAAAAGACTAAAATGCACCTGAACTTAATTAAATTATAGAAAATAAAATAAAAGTCCAAAAATTATAAAAATAAAATATTTTTGGATTCACAAAAATCCAAACTATCCAAATAATTTGAGATATAAAATTTTAGGCATATAAATTTTATTAAGAATTTTGTAAATTATATATTCCTTATGGAATTTTACAAAATTATTGAAAGATGATAAAAATAAATAAAAATCACTTTCATTATATATTAATATTGTAGTATTTTAGAAAAATACTAAATAAATATTTAATAACAAATTTTAATATTTAAGTGATAATTCTTAAAAGAATTATTAAAACAATAAAAGTCAAATAAAAGGGAAATAAAGTAAATGCAATATATACTATAAATATTAATAAGGTAATATTTATAAATCCTTTATTATTAAAAAGAGGATTTTTATAATAGTGGGGAAAATGGATATCAAGTTAAAAGATGCATTACATTACTTTGCATAATCATTTTTGCTTCTTTAAATATTGTCCTTACCAGGCAATAATGATGTTTTTGTAGACATAGAAGCTCAAGGTCTAGTGCAAGCATCAAACTTCACTACCTTGCAGTCACAAGGCAGGTTCATCTCTTGCTCATGTCCTTTGAAGAGTCTTTATCAAAGTATTTCCAAATTGTGTGTTATCATTTATACTATAGTAAAAGAAAACACTATTTTCTCAAGATACTAAATCTTAGATATCATCCTAAGTAATGATATGATGAAGCAATAGAACTTAGGGTTCTAATTACAATAATGATGAACAATTAGGGATTAATAACCCATGACATCAGTGCTTCTAGCGCCGTATATTACGCGTTAACCATGAGATTTGGAATGGGACGGAGAAGTCAGCTGTATCCTTTTCCTCTTGTATGGAGGCAAGAGGAACTTAACGTGAAGTTGTGATTCCTTGTGTGGATCCAATATATGGGTGGGAACCCTTACGCCCCACACTTTTGGTGTCTAGATTATCTATGAATGGTGTTTAGGGAGATAGTCCATGTAAATGGTACTAATCCGGGCATCACTAGGTCGTAGAGTCTTCAGAAACTCATCAAGGTTTTAGCCTGCCCAAAAGGGGGCTTAACGAAGGTGAGCTAGCCAAAGGATCATGCAGACATGTGAGGTCGCAGAGAGGGCAGTGATTGGCTTGGACCAACTACTGGGCCCCACATCATGGAATTGTGGACGGGAAAGTACGCCCGGTTGTGCAACAAGGAGTTGATCTCTCATGGGAAAAGTAATGCACCTCTGCAAAGTGTAAGAACTATAACTTGTTACTCACTGTTCTAGGAAGGAGCTACGAACGCGGCAGGAAAGGAACTCCATGAAAGTTCTGGTCAACCTGTGAAGGCTGATGGTCATAGAGTTTTCATAATAAAAACAATCTTTGAAGAAAGATTTACGAAAATTGCATAATGCCAAAGACTGATAGTCCGAGGTGGTAGATAGAGCATCAAACCTCCTACCTTGCATATAATGAACTTGTTGGGTAACGTTGTTACTCATCCTTTCCTTTGAATCCTTGCTTAGACTCTGAGAATCCCGAAGGTACTCCAATGTACGCATCTGAGAGTCAAGAGGAGGTCTTCTATGAAGAGCCCAACTTGTATGTAGTCGTAGAAGGGGAGGATTACGACATCGTCTACGGAGGAGAGTTCCAGGAGTCGGAATAATTAGTATAGTTCTAGTAACCACTTGAGCCGAGCATCATGAACAATATATAAAAATAAGTTACTGAGCTCAATTTGGAGTTTAAGTTTTAAATTTGAAACTTCCGCCGAAACACTTATATTTTGGTTTGTAAGTTCAATATTTTGGAAGTCTTGAACTTCCGGTATTGTAATAATAATAACGTGTGTATGTTTGTAATATGGACCTGCAATGTTTCTGTTTTACCACTTTGAGGGATGTGATATTTACGGAACGGTATTCTATGGATGTGATGTCAACGACTATAGTGTACTACACATGCAGTGGTATGCTGGGTCACCGCAGTTGGTATCAGAGCAAATTGCTTTGACCTTAGGTTGGAAACCTTGTAAAGGGTATTACCTGTAGGAAAGTGGCAACGATACAGAATTCTCTAAAAGTAATATAATGGGTATTCAAAATAGAATATTCCGTTATATGTTTTAGTGTGATAATTCTTTGTTATGATGCAATATATTATTTGATACTAATCAAAACTAATTTTCTGATATACAGAGATATGGCACCAAAGTTTCCAAAACAGACTTTGGTAAGGAAAGAGGAGACTCTTGATGATTATCAAGGATCATTCATAGACCAACTTCGTCAACTTTTAAAGATCTTTAGTTGTTCAACTCGAATTCCAGTGAACACTATCACTTACCTTGATGGCCGGATGTTATCCAAGTATCATGTGAGTATCCAACTTCCAGAGGATCTTGGATTATATCACGATCTACCTATAGGTGAAGGTAGGAGTCACTTAGCAGCATACCATGTTGCTGTTGTGGAGGCGATAGCTAATATCCGGGAGCATAAAGCCAAGGAGTTAGAAGGTAGCACATTCTCTGTGATACCTCATGATTCTATAGACTCGGAGCCTATACCGGATCATCTTACTTTGGTTAAGAAGCATCCTAAGTTATCTTTCAAGTTTATGGATAGGTACCGAACACTCGTTGCGTCTTTTTACAAGACACATCAAGTGATTGTTGAAGATAAAAATGATATGTTAGAAGATCTAACTGATCCGGGAAGGAGGAAGCAGTTAGCATACCAGTTAGAGAAGGAAGCAAGTAGTAGTGCAACACCTATATTTAAGGATATACCTATAGATCCTGAATCTTTTATACCATATCCTTATTCACCAAGACCTGAACCTATACACAATCCTACTTTGGATATGAGGTATGCAGTACCACAGGGTTCAGAGGAGGGTTCTGACTCAGAACTTCCTATTGAGAATTCGGATGGTTGGAGAATGGGATCATATGAAGGATCTCATGAACACGAGATGTCCACAGATGGTTCTGACTGAAATGTTGGACAATCTAGCTAGATGGGTGCAAGGATTAACCCTAGTAACAGTAGTAGAAACACCATGTCAATAGATAATCAGGATGAAGAAGAAGATCCTGAGGAGTTAATGTTTGAATCATCAACATCTTCTCAAAACCCAGGGAATATACATTATCCGGTGTTTAACTATCTTGCCCAAAGGAGCACCTGGTAAGCAGCAGGATCTGCGTATCCTGTTGACAACTCAAGTAATGAAGCTCAGGAGATGCAGGCAGGAGATAATGTTGAATATGCTTTTGAAGACTTTTTAGCTGAGCTGGAGGGAGTCAATACACTCAGGTTGAGTAATGACTCAAGTCCCGACACTTCAGATACATAGTATGTTTCCTCTAGAAGGCCATTTGTTGTGCATACTATGCGATGAACAACACGTCATCACGGTTGGTCATCAGGCATGTATGATGAGCGTAGTAACTACTAGAAGGAGGCAACTAGTTAAGTGATATTAAGTACCGTGTACTATACTCCAAGAAATAAGTTAGTGAGATGAATAAGGTAGTTTGTGATTATACCTATATGGTATATGTTGTAATGACTTTGTATTATTATGATATTATGTATAATATGTGAAATGCATATTTGGATTTTCTTTGGATCTTCATTGTGTGACTGGTTCTGTGTGTAAAGCCGAGCTCAGAACACATGTGCATGATGTAATTATGAGTATTAACTTTATGTTGCCGGACTAGAGGGTCATGGATATGGGCATAGAAAACGAAACTGAGCAGCATCGGATGGAACGAGAGGCCAAGGAGAAGGCCGATGCAGATGCAGCATATCAAGGAACATTACCACCACCACCAATGAGGCCGTTAATGGAGCAGAACTTTATGCAGTGCATGCAAATGATGCAAGAGACCCAAAATAAGTTCATGGAAGAGCTGCTAGGACGAGCAAATCTGAGGGCACCTGAAGGTGGAGGAGTGAGTCTATCTGATTTCCAGAATGCAAGGCCGTTACCTTTTGCATCAGCCCCTGAACCAATGGATGCAGAAGATTGGCTAGCAGATACAGAAAGAAAGCTGAAGACTGTAGGTTGCAATGAGGAGGAGAAATTGAGGTATGCAACTCATCTTCTGACAGGACCTGCAGCATCTTGGTGGGAAAACCAGTTGGCCATGAAACAACCAGGAAGGGAGTATACCTAGGAAGAGTTTAAACAGAGATTCCGTGAATATCATGTTCCAGAGAGTGTTATGGAATTGAAGAGGAGAGAATTTGAGGAGCTGCAGCAGGGATATACAAGTGTTATGAAGTATATCCGAGAGTTTAGTCAACTATCTCGTTATGCTTAGGAAGAGGTTAACACGGAGGAAAAGAGGAAGAAGCATTTCCTGCATGGATTAAATCCATTTGTGAAGATGCAATTGAGGTTGGCTAATAAGCAAACTTATCAGCAGTTGCTAGATGCAGCTATTACCTTCGAAGATGACTACAAGAATGTCCAAGAGGATAGAAGGAAGAGAGCTAAGAAGGAAACCAAGAGGCTACAAGCAAGAAAGCCCAAGCCTAATCTGGAATTCAAACCAAGGAATAGGCCCTATAACAACAATAATCCCAATCAGAGTGCAAATCCAAATGCAAAGAATATTATATGTCACAATTGCAAACTCCCAGGGCATATTAATAGGGATTGCCCGAAACCAGTAATTGTATGTCACGCTTGTGGTTAGAGAGGTCACATCAAGCCCAATTGTCCAAGCAAACCACAAGGTGGTTGGCCGGATCGAGATGGAAGGCAAGCCAGTGGAGGAAATGGACAACCCAATAAAGGAGGAAATAATGTCAAGAACAACAGTGGTAAGAGGAACAGACCTACCGGGAAACTGAATTGTGCAACCCTCGAGGAGGTGGATAATTCAGTGCATGTCGTGATAGGTACGCTCAATATCCTTACCAATCCCGGCAAAGTTCTATTTGATACTGGTGCAACTACTTCATTCATTTCTGAAGAATTTTGTGATAATTTTGGGATTAGAAGGGCAACGTTAGAAAGTCCTATGACCGTAGTTACGGCAGGGGGAAATGTGATTGTACGCCACATCAAACAAGATGAGGTTATCTCGATCTATGGTTGTACATATTTCGCAGACCTTTATGTTATTCTTTTGAAGGGAATTGCAGTAGTGCTAGGGATGGATTGGATGATGGAACACGGAGCTCAGATAAATTGTGAGGAAAAAACTGTCTCAATTTAAACTCCAAGTGGAGCAAGGATAGTTTACCAAGCAGATAAGCACAGTCATATCATGGTGGATCTGTAGTTGAACTCAATGAAAGAGGTCAAATTGGAAGAGATTCCTATAGTAAATGAATTTCAAGATGTTTTTCCAGCAGAGCTATCGGGAATGCCACCAGACCGGGAGATAGAGTTCACTATTGATCTAATTCCTGGTACAACACCAATAGCTCAAGCACCATATAAGATGGGACCCAAAGAGTTAAAAGAACTCAAAGAACAAATTGATGAGTTAGCCCGAAAAGGATTTATTCAGGAAAGTGTATCTCCATGGGGAACACTAGTAATCTTTGTGGATAAGAGAGATGGTGGAAGAAGGATGCGTGGAGATTATAGAAATCTGAACAATGTTACTATCAATAATAAGTATCCTTTACCAAGGATCCAAGATTTGTTTGATCAAGTGAAAGGAGCTGAAGTATTTCCAAAGATCGACCTAAGATCTGGATACCATCAAATCAAAATCAAACCAGAAGATGTTCCAAAGACAGCATTTGTCTCAAGATATGGACACCATGAGTATCTGGTAGTACCATTTGGTTTGACCAATGCACCTGCAATATTCATGAATTTGATGAACAAAATCTTCATGCCATATCTGGATAAGTTCGTCATAGTTTTTATTGATGATATTCTGATATATTCCAAGGATAAGGAAGAGCATGTTGATCATTTGAGAATAGCATTGCAGACTCTAAGGAAGCATAAAATTTATGCGAAGTTCAGTAAGTGTGAATTTTGGCTAGATAAAGTAGAATTACTTGGTCATGTGATCAGTAAGGATGGAATTGCTGTTAATCCATCTAAAGTTCAATCAGTATTAGAATGGACTGCACCAACCAATGTGAAGAAAATTAGAGGTTTCTTAGGAATGGTTGGTTATTATCAGATATTCATTGAAGTTTTATCCAAAATAGCTGGACCAATGACCAAATTGCTAAGAAATAATACACCATTTAATTGGGATGAGGAGTGTGAAGAAAGTTTTCAAGAGTTGAAAACCAGATTAACCACAGCTCCAGTTTTAGCAGTTCCAGAAACTGGGAAGGACTTCACAGTATATTGTGATGCATCTAAAGAAGGTTTAGGTTGTGTATTAATGCAAGATCGTAAAGTCATTGCTTATGGTTCAAGACAACTGAAACCACATGAATTTAACTATCCAACTCATGATTTAGAGTTAGCAGCCGTAGTTTTTGCGCTGAAAGGATGGAGGCATTTTCTTTATGGAGCCAGATGTGAGTTATACACTGACCATAAAAGTCTTGAATATTTCTTCACTCAAAAAGAGTTGAATATGAGACACAAGCGTTGGTTGGAACTAATCAAATATTATGATTTAACAATCAACTATACTCCAGGGAAAGCAAATGTTGTAGCTGATGCTTTAAGCAGAAAGAGTGCAGATATCCAGCCTACTAATTGGGAGCTACCAAAAGAATTAAAAATGTACTTGGAAAGATTAGAGCTTCAATTCATCAGAACTGAGGTTCTTGGAGGACTAGCTACTATGCAGGTAGTTGCAGAGCAGGATAATGATCTTAAGCAAGAAATTTTAAGACATCAAGCAGAAGATCCTTTTATTGCTCAGGAAGTTCGGAGGATATCTCAAGGTCAAAAATCCGTTTTCCTCCTTGGAGAATACGAGTCCTTATGGTTTCAAGACCGTCTTTGTGTTCCATATGTGACTGAGATTAGAAATGTCATACTCAGAGAAGCACATGAAACCTCTTATTCTATACATCCAGGAAGTACTAAAATGTATATGAATTTGAAAGAATTATTCTGGTGGAATAACATGAAAAGAGATATTGCTAAATATGTATCTGAATGCCATACTTGCCAAAGGGTGAAGGCCGAACATCAAAGTCCAGCAGGACCATTACAACCTTTGGAAATTCCTGAATGGAAGTGGGAGAAAATAGGTATGGACTTCATCACAGGATTGCCCATGACACCTAAACGGAAGGATATGATATGGGTAATTGTGGACAGACTCACTAAGAGTACACATTTTATTCCGGTAAATCAGAAGGATAATGCCGAGAAGCTAGTTGAAGTTTGTGTCAAGGAGATAGTAAGTAAGCATGGAGTACCCAAAAAGATCGTAACTGATAGGGGATCAGTGTTTACTTCAGCATTTTGGAAGCAATTGCATGAAGCACTTGGTTCAAAGTTAGATTTCAGCCCAGCATATCATCCTGAGACAGGAGGTCAAACTGAAAGAACAAATCAAATATTAGAAGACATGTTAAGAGCTTGTGCATTAGATTTTGTAGGTACATGGGAAGATCATCTACCATTGGCAGAATTTTCCTATAATAATAGCTATCAGAGTAGTCTGAAAGCATCTCCATACCAAGTCCGTATGGAAGGAAGTGTAGATCACCAATATGTTGGTACGAGCCTGGAAGCAGCAAAGAATTTGTGCCAGATTATATCAAGGAAAGACAAGATATCATTGATAAGATCAGGGATAGACTGAAAATAGCCCAGAGTAGGCAGAAAAGTTATGCTGATCAAAGTCGAAGAACTTGGCATCCAGAAGTAGGAGACATGGTATATTTGAAAGTAAGTCCAATGAAAGGAGTGAAAAGGTTCGGGATTAAAGGAAAATTGAGTCCAAGATACATCGGACCATTCAAGATATTGAGTCAGAACATAACTATAGCTTATGCTTTAGAGTTACCATCAAGATTAGCTCAAGTGCATAATGTTTTTCATGTGTCACAACTTCGCAAATGTTTGAAAGTTCCAGATGATGCAATCACACACTATGAGATAGAACTACAAGCAGACTTGACTTATATTGAAAAACCCTGTAAGATTCTGGAAGAAAACTGTAAAATGCTGAGGAACAGAGCAATCAAGTATTGCAAAGTACAATGGGAACATCACCTTGAAAGGGAAGCCACGTGGGAGAAAGAAGAGGATTTAAGAAAATCCTATCCAGAACTATTCAGGTACATCTCCACAAACTTCGGTACGAAGTTTAATTTAAGGGGGGAAGTCTGTAACATCCCAGCATATAGTAACTAACGAAGGGTATATTTAGGAATTTGAAACATTGCATGCATTCATCTATGAAAAAGTGGGTAATTTTTTTGCCAAATGAAAACCTAAAGTGATCAAGGTTTCTTTCATGCTTTGAGAATAGGTTTAGTCTTGAAGAATGATTGTTATAGACTTTGATATGATCTTTGTGGATTTATGGTTTTGGGAAATGAAATTTGAATTTAAAACTTGAATGTTTGAATTTATAACTCAAAAGGATTAAGAATTAGATTTGAGTGATTTGATTGAGTCAAGAGTTAACAATTAATGACTCAAACTTTGAATAAAATAAATGAACCCATAGAATGAATATTGATTCCAAAACTTTATTCAATAAATGAGTTACATAATGTAACTTATTAGAAATATTTACAATAGTAAATAAAACAAAAGAAAAATCTTTATATATTGAATAATAGTACAATAGTTATTACAAAAGAATAAAATAAAAAAAATACAAAAGAGTAAATTAAAGATTACAATTGAATCAGAGAAATATTACAAGTGACTATTCTATAAAAAAAGAGAAAAACCTAAACTGAAGTCTTGATCTTCAAATCTGGTACTTGCAAAACAAACACAAATAAAAATAAAGAAGGTTAAGGTTAGAATGGAATTACTCTCAGACTTGTCAATGAGGTGCACCGATCAAGATTCATCATTGAGTAATTTTATAAAAGGGGCAAGTTTCACCAATATGAAAGAATGTATCTTTCCTAATTTTTAAGCCAGAAGTCAAATGACAGCAAGGAGGGGAAAGTTTCACCAGCCAAGTAAACGTAACCAGATAACAGTCAATCTCAAGTTCAGAGCATATCCACAAGTGCACAGCAAGCACATAGGCAGCACACACACCAGATTGCATGGTGTGTGCTGTCAGCCCCACAGCAACAGATCAATCACACAAAACCATCAGCATAGCCATGGGCAAGAACCACAACCTCATCTTCTTGTTCATACACATCAAACAGCAGCAGTCTAGCTACATCCAAACCAAACCAGAGTAAATCAATCACACAATTGATCAATCCAGTACTCACCAAGATGGTGACTTAAGGAGGGGGTGGATCAGGTGGATAGCAAGGTGAAGGCCAAGCTACCAGGAACCAGAAGGTGGATAGCAAGATCCAGGACAAGTTCCAGGAGCTGGAAGCAGTAGGAACAGCAACAGGAGAAGGACCAGATTAAGCCAGCAAGATCAGGCCACAAGATTAATAAGTTACAACCACAACAACAACCTACTGTTGTGGTGAGTTATATAAAACCATCACATGATCTGTTTGTCATATCAATATAAAAGATTCATGTGTTCTTCTATATCTAAATTCTCAGTATTCATCCAAGTGGGATGAATCCATCCTAGAAGATTTTGAATAATAAAGTCATAAGCACAAGATCAACCTACCAGTATAACCAGGATCTCAGACCAGCATCATTGATCCTGGTTACAAAGGCCAAATCCTATATTTCAATATAGCCAAAAGAAAGATTATGAAAGCTGGGCACATCTCTTAAAAGAGTAGCACCTCAGTATTCATAAATCCTATGGATCCATGCAACAAAACCTTAGCACACCCATTGTTTTACAATTATGCTTCAAGAATTAGCAGCTGGTAATTTTACCAGAACATTTCTATCAGGGACAGCCATTAGGAAACTAGTTCCTATGCCTCAGACCAACATCATAGGCAGGAGAATTAAAAGAAGCTTTCATTTTAACTTGCCAGTATTAATCACAAGCACTGTCAGAGCTAAGCTCAGGAATAGGACCCAATCACTTGTGTGCCAGTTTATAATGGTATCACAAGGACAAGTTCTAATGCTCTAATCCCAATATTTACTTAGATTTCTCAAATAAAAAGGGGCAAGCCACTAAATATCATCTTCCTGAAACCAAATGCCAGGAATCACATCAAATTCATCTATACATCCATAGAAAATCATTAACATGTAATGATTATATTTAGTATGTATATTCTCATACAAGCCAACCATTATAAATGTAGTAAGCAATTACGGATAGAACTACTGTCAGTATAAACATCTTGATAGTGGAAAGTTCTCAGATCAACAACATTTCCAATTAGGGATTTCATAGAAACACTAACATTGGATCATAGTAAATTACCACTGGAATAAGTCTGACAAGCCACTAGCATCACCAAAGACAACTACAAATAATGATCCACAACAAACAATCATTCATCATGCTCAAGGATGATCACCACTAGATCTAAATCATCATAGATATGATCAACATATGAACCCTCATTAGGAGATGAACCCTAATCAGAACGTAGTCACTAGACAAAGGTAGCGACTAGATACAAACAGAGAGATTCATGGTGATAGGATGAACCAAGATCCACAGAGGCGACTTACTCGGGGTCCTCGCTGACGAATTGAAGAGGAAGCAGATTGGCCGACGAGCTCGCGACAGCACTGGGAGCACCCCAGAGGGCGCTGCAACCTGCACCAGCCACGGCGGCGGCCACAACAGTACTCGAGCACCACACCTCACCAAGGGAGCCCGCGGCGGCGGCGACAGCACTTTCCCCAAACCCTAGGGTTCGGGAACAGGGTGCACCTGGCCACAGGGGAGCTCCAGAGTCAAATCAAATTAGACCATATGAACGAACGTAGTCGCCAACCTCACCCTGCACCACGGCAGCGGCTAGGGAGGGCCACAGTGGCGGCGCCAGAACTCCACAGGGTCGAGAGAGAGGGGGAGGTGAAACGAAGAAGAGACAAAGAGAGTGGGCTGGGTGGGCCGAAACCCCTTGGGGTGATGATTTTGACCCTACCCTATTGGGCCACAGGGGCCCAATAAGCCCAAATGGCCAGCCCAAGTCGTTTAGAATCTGTTTTAAATAAATAGGAAAAGACCAAAATGCCCCTAAACTTACTTAAATTATAGAAAATAAAATAAAAGTCCAAAAATTATAAATAAAATATTTTTGGATTCACAAAAATCCAAACTATCCAAATAAATCGAGATATAAAATTTTAGACATATAAATTTTATTAAGAATTTTGTAAATTATATATTCCTTATGGAATTTTACAAAATTATTGAAATATGATAAAAATAAATAAAAATCACTTTCATTATATATTAATATTGTAGTATTTGAGAAAATACTAAATAAATATTTAATATTAAATTTTAATATTTAAGTGATAATTCTTAAAAGAATTATTAAAATAATAAAAGTCAAATAAAAGGGAAATAAAGTAAATGCAATATATACTATAAATATTAATAAGGTAATATTTATAAATCCTTTATTATTAAAAAGAGGATTTTTATAATAGTGGGGAAAATGGATATCAAGTTAAAAGATGCATTACATTACTTTGCATAATCATTTTTGCTTCTTTAAATATTGTCCTTACCAGGCAATAATGATGTTTTTGTAGACATAGAAGCTCAAGGTCTAGTGCAAGCATCAAACTTCACTACCTTGCAGTCACAAGGCAAGTTCATATCTTGGTCATGTCCTTTCAAGAGTCTTTATCAAAGTATTTGCAAATTATGTGTTATCATTTATACTATAGTAAAAGAAAACACTATTTTCTCAAGATACTAAATCTTAGATATCATCCTAAGTGATGATATGATGAAGCAATAGAACTTAGGGTTCTAATTGCAATAATGATGAACAATTAGGGATTAATAACCCATGACATCAGTGATTCTAGTGCCGTATATTACGCGTTAACCATGAGATTTGGAATGGGACAGAGAAGTCAGCTGTATCCCTTTCCTCTTGTATGGAGGCAAGACGACCTTAACATGACGTTGTGATTCCTTGTGTGGATCCAACATATGGGTGGGAACCCTTACGCCCCACACTTTTGGTGTCTAGATTATCTATGATGAAGGGAATATGCCCGAGAGGCAATAATAAACTGGTTATTATCGTATTCCTTATTTATGATAAATGTTTATTTTACATGCTAGAATTGTATTAATACGGAAAAGTTAATACATGTGTGTTTAATAAACAAAAAGGAAGTTCCTTGTTATGCCTCTCTTATAAACTAGCTCGTTGATTAACAAGATGATCAAAGGTTTCCTGATCATGGACATTGGATGTTGTTAATAACAAGGTCACAACATTGTTGGAATGATGTGATGAACATTCATCTGAAGCATAGAATTACGATCAAGGTCATTGTGTTTATATTGTTATAACATCATCTTAGTCCTTATACCATGAGATCATGTCAATCACTAACACCGGAAGAGTGAGATCTTGATAACATCAAACGTCACACCGTAACAGGGTGATTATAAAGATGGGTTCAATTCTATGAAGGTGTTATCTTGAGGCTCATGGATCAAGAGTGGAATTTGTCCATCCTGATGACGGAGAGATATACTCTAGGCCCTCTCGGTGATATCACATTGGTTAGCTTGCAAGCATGTGATTTGATCACTAGAATGTTATATCACGGGAACAAGAAAAGAGTACATGTCGCTAACGAGATCAAACTAGGTATGGGGATACCGATGATCGAATCTCGGACATGTAATATATCTCAATACAAAGGGATTGAGTTACATGCATATAAGGTTCACACGATAACAGAAGTCATCGTTGAATATGTGGGAGTCAGTACGGATCTCTAGGTCCCACTGTTGATTATTGATCGGAGAGGTGTCTCGATCATGTCTACATTATTCGTGAACCGTAGGGTGACACACTTAAGGGATACCGACACCATTCAGAGCAAATAATATGCCATAGAAAGAAGAAGGAAAGCACAGGAATTTATTTCACTAGACACCAAAACTGTTTCGGTTGAAATTGCTGAAACTTGTTCTACATGTGAAATTGAATACTAGCAAGGGGTTTTATGTGAATGTTTGTTAATTAAAGTAATTAACAAAATTCCTAATAAATAAATAAAAGAGTTTAATTTAAATGAGAGCTTGAATTAAATTTGGTGGAAGTTTAATGCATGTGAGTGGATTTTTGAGTGGAGGCTCTTTTATGGGAGTGAATGCTTTTCATTTTGAGTGGGAGCTCCACCCACATGAATGTGGAAGATGTGGGTACAGCCACCATGGCTGGCGCCATGCCCCTTGGGGTGCCCCCCTCTCCCTATAAAAGGCCCCCTCTCATCCTCTCAAAGATCACCTCCTCACGAAGGATCTCTCTCCCCCTTTAGAATTTCCCCATGGTCTCGGATCAGCGAGATACATGTTCCCGGTGGCTTTTTCTGGAAGGATTTGTTTCTTCCACTGCTTCGCTGGAGCGAGGGGGCGGAGGTTGTTGGGGTACCCGGATGTGTGTGCGATCACGGATGCACCACTACTTTGCGGTGCTGGACGTGATGGTGCTGGACCGGCTGGACCAGATGGACTTCATCACGATCTTGAGATCGGCAAGCGTTCGACTACATCATGCATGAGTACAACCTCGTTAACGCTATACGGTCTTCGAGGGTATGTATTCTATGGATGTATATCCACCCGTTGCTTGTATCTAGTAGAAAGATCTTGGTGCTTTGTTCCCATTGTAGGAATTTTTTTATTTTCTATGATGCGAACCCTATAGTGGTATCAAAGCCGGATCTATGCGTAGATGCTTTGCACAGGTAGTACACATATGAGTATGTGGGCGATGATGATCATTTTATTGCTTCTTTGTTGTACTTTGGATATTGGTGGCATAGTGGGATGAAGCGGCCCGGACAAGCTTTACATGTCCTCGCACATGAGACCTGTTCCACGCTTGACATGCAACTAGTTTTGCATAAGTGGCTAGCGGGTGTCTGTCTCTCCTACTATAGTCAATATCTAATTTGCAACGAGTTGTCAACAATTTGGTTATCCTCGTTGTGGTTCATGTTCATAGGTAAGAACGGTTCTATCTTCGAATGCCCTAAGACACGTAAAACTTGCAATGGATAAATTAGAGGCGTCTAGTTTAGATTGTTGATGGGCTAGTGTCAAGATATGGTGATGTTGTAAGTAGAAGTATGAGATGATACTCTTACAACACACATAACGTGTAGGTTCCATAGACCTTGGCCTTACACATAGAGGTATGATAGAGATCATACCACGATGCACATGATGCGGATCATATGCAAGAACCATATCATTTCACTTATTAACATGAGATGTTTGTTGCATATTATATTGCTTGTTTGGCGTTTTATTAGCATAATAAGATGATCCCTCATTTTAGATATCAAGATAAAAATGTGTTCTTCCTTAAGTATGCACCGACAATGTTTTGTCGCTTCAAGACATCACGTGATGATCGGGTGTACTTGAATCCACGAGCATATCTCGGGTGTAAGACAGCTACACACGCGAATACTAAGGTTCTTACTTGGCGAGCCTATCATGTACAGACATGGCCTCAGAACACGGACCGAAAGGTTAAGCATGAGTCATATGTTTTTATATGATTACCATATGGATGCTTGCCTTTGAAGCTATACCGACTCACATGATGATCGGACTTGGTGTAGTGGATTTGGTTCATGTAATCACCAAGAGAGGCACGAGGGATGTTGTTTTTGAGTGGGAGTTCATTTCTAATTTGGATTAGTAGAACTCAATTTATCATAAATTAAATCAAAGTGAATTTGCATAATTTGTTGTAGTCATTGGCATTCATTCACCACCTTATGCATACTTGTAATTGAGATAATAGAACTATAGAATTATGGATATATACTTTACGAACTGGTATCATATTGTGTTGAGTGTCAATCTAAAGCTTAAAGTCCTATTGCAAACTTTCAGCAAACTCTGTTTACTCCGTGAAATTTAATAATTGGTATTAAATCGAGAGTAACAATTCCAGTGTTAGTATCTTAAGTATCATGTTTTCCTCCATGATTCTTGATTGTTTTAATATCAAGTTTATCTAGGAGCTGAAAGAATTGTTTCAGAAACCATCATGTGTGACAGATATAATGATATCCAAAACAATGTTTTGGTTGCAATATGATAGAGTATAATGTATGTTCTCATATTGGATGAGAATTTACAAAGGTTGGAGATGCTAGACATCCTAATCATCCAAAAGGGTTTTGGAAAGTAATGTTATACTCATGATTCGTCTTTATAAGCTATAGTAGCTTTATCATGAAAGTCGTCATGATAAGGATGAATAGAAGATGTATGTAAAGTGTTTACTACACTAAAAGATTACTAAAGAATGGATTTTGAAAGAATGCCGATCATTTTGATGATGGTGATCTACTTCAAAGTGCAAGTCCAAAGGCATTATTATTTGAATATACACGCTTTGGACTATGTGTCATGTATATGGCGCCACTTTTGATGTTGATAGATTCTTTTTAAAAGGAAAAGGAAATGCTGAAAGAGAATCTATAAAATATATTTGGCAGAAAAGAAAAGATTGGAAATATCCAATTTTGGTATATGGATGATATACATGTTATGGTTGTATTCTTTGCTTGTTAAACAATGTAGTTCTTGGGTATTGGATACCGAATTGGTTGGTATGAAATTTCATACAGAACGATGGAATTCATGAACCACAATGTCCTAAGTAACTAGAAAGAGAATATGTGATGATGTTCATCGAAAACAAACAAGAGGTTGTTTGTATTTATCGTTGACATCAAAGTCTGCCTTTAAGATTTGTTTAAATAATCGTTATTTAAATCAGGTATTATGAGAACAAAGGTTGTTCAAATAATTACCGTATTCCATATAATATGAATGATTTACAAATCTAGTTGGAGAAATCATATCCATAAAAACTAATGCTAAAATGTCGCAAGACAAATGATTGGAAGATCACTTACGAAGTGACATCACCGTTTAAATTATATTAGAAAGAAAACATGAAGAAACTCCATATGCATGGATTTTTGGAGTCTTTGATTTGATCAAGTGACGCTTGTGAGACTTTCCTCGGGATAATTAAAACTTCGTTCAAAGGCCAAAGAAGAACGATCGACTAAAATTATTGGAATTTATGCATATCGATGTATGTAGTCCATTATGTGTAGTCGTAAGCGATGGACTTCAACTTCATATGCTTTCTCCGGAAATTTGAGTGAATATTCACTTAATGAGAACGAAGTATGAAATATCTGAAAAACATTTCATAGACTTTCAAGATGAAGTGGAAAATCATTGTAACAAGAAAATAAATGGATTATGATTTTATCATAAGGGATTTATTTGACTTGCAAGTGTAATAAGAAAATAAATGATTTATGATTTTATCATAAAGGGATTTATTTGAGTTACAAGTTTAGCAAAAACACCTAGATTTGCATCTCCCGAAACACCATAGGAGTATGGAGTGTTTGAGATTTTTAATAAAACCTTGTTTGACATGGTTGGATCAAAGGTGTTATTTATAAAACTGTCATTATGTTTTAAAAGATTAAAGCTTTAGAGACTACCGCTTTTACACTGAAAAGAGCTCCATCTTGATCCGTTGAAATGACACAATGGAAGTTATGGTTTGGGGTAAAACCCAAGTTGTCATTTCTTAAATTTTGGTATGCTAAACATAAGTAAGATGTTTACAACCGAAGTCGGATGAGCTTGTCTTTGTAGGTTATTTCGAATAACAATTGGTTATTCCTCCATAACACCAAGGACAAAAGGGTTTGTCACTTGAAACATGAAGTTTCTTGAAGAAGGAATTTTTCATAAATGTTAAGTGGGAGGACAATAGAACTTTGATAAGGTTAACGAACCTTAGGTATATGTGCTGAGTTGCACAGCGCTGGAAAATGTTCTGGAGGCAGCCAGAATGCTCATGGCTCACGTGCCTCAAAGGTTGTGGTCACGGAGGTCTAAGTTCTTATTGAACCAAGTCGGTCGAATAAACAATCAAATACTAATATTTGAGAGTAAATCATTATTGTTTGACAATGATGAGCCGACTACATGCAAAGAAGCGATGATGGGCCCTGACTCTGTCAAATGGCTTGAAGCCATAAAATCCGTGATAGTTCCATACACGAGAAATCAAGTTTTGAACTTGGAAGACCCTCCAGAAAGGTGTAAAAACCTATTGGTCGAATTTGGATCTATAAAGAAACAGACATGGATGTTTCACATCTATGAAATAGTCGACATGTCGTACAGTATTTTATGACAATGTTCAAGGAGTTGACTATGAAAAGATTTGATCTTTCATAGCGATATTTAGTTTTGACGGATTAAAGTAGCAACCACTACATATAATTTGGTATATGGTAGATGAATAAAAAACAAAGTTCTTCTAATAGAATGGTTACCTAGGACGTGTACATGACACGGTCCAAAGGGTTTTGTTAAATTCAAAGGATGCTAAAAGGGCAAGAAAACTTCAATGGTTGAAGTAAGCATCGTGGAGTTGGAATCTTCACCGTGACGAAAAATAATTTTCATCTGGAGACGATGAAGATGCTTGCATTTGCAAGAAATTAAGTGGGAGAGCTGAGACATATTTCTAATATATTATGTGGAGGACATCTTGTTGATTGGAAATGATGTATCTTTTATTGACAAAAGGTTAAGAATTTCATTTCGATGAAAGACTTAGGCAAAACCCGAATATTTAGCATGAATGTCTATAGTGGATAGACTGTGACGCTAATATGGTTATGCCAAACGTACATATATGAGATATTGAAGGAGTTCAATATAGAAACGACAAGAAACGGTTCTTGTCGCATGGAAAGGAATTGAATCAAGATTCAAGTGTATCTACACTTGATAAGTGAAACAAGATTCAAGTGCTTTGACACTTGATGAGTGAAATCACAAGGATGTTTTGATCAATCATACCATGATATGTACACATCCAGATATGTCCTATGCTCTAAGTGTTATGAGCATATACCAGAATGAATCATAAAATGATCATTGGACGATAGTGAGGATATTATTATGATCTTTTGGAAGAACTAAGAATATAGTTGTGTAGAGGTGACAAACAATTACAAATAGTTCATTGTAAAGCGTTACATTGATACTAGTTTTGTCACAAGATACAAATTAAATTTATCTCAATTTAAACTATGGGTGGCACAATGTAATGGAAAGGAGATTCCATGATGGATTTGGATGAATTCCAAAGTTAAGACATTGTGACGAATACTACAACAAAAGGCTAAGTATATGACTGCTATAGTAGTAGCAAAGGAGGGAATTTGTGTCAAGTAGTTTGTTATCAAACTAAGGTGTGGTTCGCAACGGGCTAACACTAAAGATATATTGTACAACAATAGTATCGACATGTTTTAACCCCAAGGAACTATAGGTCTCAACAAAAGACCAAATTTATACATAGCCATCTCATTAGAGAATGAGTGATGCGAGGAGACTCAAAGACACGCAAATACACATGGACCTGAAAGCGTCAGATCTGTAGATTATGTTAACCACTTGCAATCGCGTATATGGAACACCGGAAAGCCATAAGTGTTCAATATGCAAAGTTTTCAAACTAGATTATTGTCTCTAGTGCAAGTGGGAGACTGAAGGGAATATGCCCGAGAGGCAATAATAAAGTGGTTATTATCATATTACTTATTTATGATAAATGCTTATTTTACATGCTATAATTGTATTAATTCAGAAACGTTAATACATGTGTGTTTAATAAACAAAAAGGAAGTTCCTAGTTATGCATCTTTTATAAACTAGCTCGTTGATTAACAAGACGATCATAGGTTTCCTGATCATGGACATTGGATGTTGTTAATAACGAGGTCACAACATTGTTGGAATGATGTGAGGAACATTCATCCGAAGTATAGCATTACGATCAAGGTTATTGTGTTTATATTGCTATAACATCATACGAAGTAATCTTAGTCCTTAGACCATGAGATCATGTCAATCACTAACACCGGAAGAGTATCTTGATAACATCAAACGTCACACCGTTACAAGGTGATTATAAAGATGGGTTTAGTGCTACGAAGGTGTTATGTTGAGGCTCATGGATCAAGAGTGGAATTTGTCCATCCCGATGACGGAGATATATATTCTAGGCCCTCTCGGTGATATCACATTGGTTAGCTTGCAAGCAAGTGATTTGATCACTAGAATGTTATATCACGGGAACGAGAAAAGAGTACATGTCGGTAACGAGATCAAACTAGGTATGGGGATATAGTATCGAATCTCGGACATGTAATATATCACGAGACAAAGGGATTGAGTTACATGCGTATAAGGTTCACACGATCACAGAAGTCATCATTGAATATGTGGGAGTCAGTACGGATCTCCAGGTCCCGCTGCTGATTATTGATCGGAGAGGGGTCTCTATCATGTCTACATTATTCGCGAACCGTACAGTGACACACTTAAGGGATACCGACACCATTTGGAGCAAATAATATGCCAGAGAAAGAAAAAGGAAAGCCTAGGAATTTATTTCACTAGACACTGAAACTGTTTCGCTTGAAATTGCTGAAACTGGTTCTACATATGAAATTGAATACTAGCAAGGGGTTTTATGTGAATGTTTGTTAATTAAAGTAATTAAATAAATTCTGAATAAATAAATAAAAGAGTTTAATTTAAATGAGAGCTTGCATTAAATTTGGTGGAAAATTAATGCATGTGAGTGGATTTTTGAGTGGAGGCTCTTTTATGGGAGTGAAGGCTTTTCATTTTGAGTGGGAGCTCCACCCACATGAATGGGGAAGAGGTGGGGGCAGCCACCATGGCTTCCTCCATGCCCCTTGGGGTGCCCCCCTCTCCCTATAAAAGTCCCCCCTCTCATCCTCTCAAAGGACACCTCCTCGCGAAGGATCTCTCTCCCCCCTTTAGAATTTCCCCATGGTCTCGGATTAGCGAGATACATGTTCCCGGTGGCTTTTTCAAGAAGGATTTGTTGCTTCCGCTGCTTCGCTGGAGCGAGCGCGCGGAGGTTGTCGGGGTACCCCGACGTGTGTGCGATCACAGATGCACCACTGCTTTGCGGTGCTGGACGTGATGGTGCTGGACCGGCTGGACCAGATGGGCTTCATCACGATCTTGAGATCGGCAAGCGTTGGATTACATCATCCACGAGTACAACCTCGTTAACACTGTACGGTCTTCGAGGGTATGTATTCTATGTATGTATATCCACCCGTTGCTTGTATCTAGTAGATAGATCTTGGTGCTTTGTTCCCATCGTAGGAAATTTTTTATTTTCTATGTTGCGAACCCTACATATGAATGGTGTTTAGGGAGATAGTCCATGTAAATGGTACTGATCCGGGCATCACTAGGTCATAGAGTCTTCGGATACTCATCAGGATTTTAGCCTGCTCGAAAGGGGGCTTAACGAAGGTGAGCTAGCCGAAGGATCGTGCAGACATATGAGGTCGCGGAGAGGGAAGTGATTGGCTTGGACCAACTACTAGGCCCCACATCATTTAATTGTGGACGGGAAAATACGCCCGGTTTTGCAACAAGGAGTTGATCTCTCATGGGAAAAGTAACGCACCTCTGCAGAGTGTAAGAACTGTAACTTGTTACTCCCTGTTCCGGGAAGGTGCTACGAACGCGGCAGGAAAGGAACTCCATGAAAGTTCTGGTCAACCTGTGAAGGCTGATGGTCATAGAGTTTTCATAATAAAAACAATCTTTGAAGAAAGATTTACGAAAATTGCATAATGCCAAAGACTGATAGTCCGAGGTGGTAGATAGAACATCAAACCTCCTACCTTGCATATGATGAACTTGTTGGGTAACGCTGTTACTCATCCTTTCCTTTGAATCCTTGCTTAGACTCTGAGAATCCCGAAGGTATTCCAATGTACGCATCTGAGAGTCAAGAGGAGGTATTTTATGAAGAGCCCAACTTGTATGGAGCCGTAGAAGGGGAGGATTACGACATCGTCTAGGGAGGAGAGTTCCAGGAGTCGGAATAATTAGTATAGTTCTAGTAACCACTTGAGCCAAGCATCATGAACAATATATAAAAATAAGTTGCTGAGCTCAATTTGGACTTTAAGTTTTAAATTTGAAACTTTCGCTGAAACACTTATATTTTGGTTTGTAAGTTGAATCTTTTGGAAGTCTTGAACTTCCGGTATTGTAATAATAATAACGTGTGTATGTTTGTAATATGGACCCGCAATGTTTCTGTTGTACCACTCTGAGGGATGTGATATTTAAGGAATGGTATTCTGTGGATATCATGTCAACGACTATAGTGTACTACACATGTAGTGGTATGCTGGGTCACCGCAACCACTCTCCTCTATGAGAGTCGCTTTCCTCCTCTAGCGGCTCCAGCCCCGCTGGAATATGGTCACCGCCGGTGGTTTCCACCACCGCAGAGCGCGGCACAACCATGCCCTCTCGAGGCATGTGGACGGATCATGTCATCTTGTCCGTGGCTTCGTTCGTCACCGCCATGGATGGGGTGGAGCTGGTTCTTGCCATTGGAGTAGGGAGAGAGGTAACTAGGAGATTGGGGAAGGACTAGGGTTTTTCTCATGCACGCGGAGATCTCGAGGAGATACTCGCAGGAGGAAGAAGATGCCACGAGGGAGAATGCGGTGAAAGGATAAAATTTACCATGGTTGTAATTTATAAACCTCGGCGTCAAGATTCATGCAAGTTGATCGAATGGTTGTTGCGTGGACAGCACGTGCGTGTGCGTGTGCGGAAATTTCGCCACATTCCTACCGCCGCCGCCAATGTTTCGCATCCTTCGCGCGGGAAAAATGGCTATGATTGCATTATCTGCATGTGTGAGTTACGAGGCGTCGCTAACCTATGGTCTATGTTGCTCTAGATTACATGAGCAGGTGAACCATCCCATCTGAAGATTCCGGCATGGACGGATCTAGTCCGTCTACGAGAAGAGTACGATGGAAGATTCAATAGTTCTCTGACTTACAAGTTGAAGATGGAGAGCATTGCAGGGTTCTTGGGAGGACTACAAGATATTCCTTGACGGTTTGCCAAAATTCATCTAGACGGAGCATTCGACCTGAAGAGGCAAGACGGCGCAAGATCTCAGAGTTCTCCAGGGCCTACTGTTGTGGATATGCTAAATGGGTATCACCATAGCATGTCTTTAATCCGGATAACCCGGGTGGCCCACAGTTGGTAGCAAGGCCCATGGCCTGCTGGGCGAACCAGTTAGATGGATCCAGAAGGGAGGCCCATGCCGGATAATGGAAGGCTACGGAGGAGTCACAGACATACGCAGAGGCTTCGAGTGCAAGACACGTTAGACTAGTTCTGTATTTCGTAGGACTCTGTAACCTGGCCGGCAAGGACTTTGCCGGTAACCCTAGGATCTGGCGACTATATAAGTCGGACCTATGGGAGCCTTTAGGTCACAACCTAGAGAACACAACTCATATCGCGCACAGCGAACTGATCCTTGTAACTCGGCGTATTGCCATTATAGTGATTTATAGCAGGAGTAGGATCACGCCACCGTCGTGGGATATGAACCTGGGTAAGTTGTGTTACCTCGTACCCGCCAACCTCCCGCCTTACCCCACGTCTCTAAACACGCTCTGTGAGGACCCCTCCATGGCATACTCATCGGCAATACCACGACAAAAGGAGAGAGAAAACACACAATTTTTTTACGTGCATAGGTCCTGAAATTTACTACTAGTAGAGGAGTACCTCATGTCAGGAATCCATCATAACTTTGCTCAGACATCGAACCGCCTCCTCCTCTTCGCTGCTCTCGTGCTGCCTGTTTTAAAAAAAGGCTCACTGCCTCCCTTTTGTTCCCTTGTGTAGAGAAAGTTTGACCAAATTTCGTTAAATTGTCAAGATGCAAAATCTTAATGTGGTGATCATTTAAACCCTTTGTCCATACTCCCGTTGGCGCACGTGCGTCGACCTGCCTCGTCGTTCCATTTTACACCCTACGACCAGCATCACGCTTGTTAGAAAGTAAGGAGATTTTCTTTTTGCGCGCGTGTGAGAAGTACGAATGGTATGGATCAGCTGCTCAATCGAGAAGGACCCGACCACTTTTCCTTACCTACCTTTAGGGCCCTTGTGCGAAATTTAGGAAACTCTATGTATTTTTCTCTTTTATGAGGTCTTCGATGTAAACCGTACTCCCACCGACCATGTCGAATTTTAACTACTAGTTTTGTCTTAATTTTTTCAAAAAAAACGTGTGAATCCAACCAGCAATTCAGTATATCGAAAGGAACCTACAATTCACTTGTAGTTCAAATTTGACCTGATTTCGATAAATCGACATTTGTATGAAAAGAAAGCAAGGTGACATTTGTATAAAATTTGGGCCTTCGGCATTTTCTTTTAACTGGGGTGGGTCCCGTAGGAGCAATGAGCTTCAGTTAACAAGGTAAGTGGAAATACAAGTTGCATCAAAGACCTCAGAAAATGAAAAAGACATCCTCTAGTCCATCACTTGGAAAATTGAGAATGTTCTTTGCCGATAGTTGCGAACTCGCACCAAAGACAATGTTTACTAAAAGAAGAGAACTCATCTACCTCTGAAATGACATTTAATTCGAAAGCAATCGATCGCGCTTACCGTGGTAGCTCAGGTTTGATCTAATTTTGCTAAATTTTCAAGATGAAAAATCTTAGCGAGATGTTGAACTTGTTGTGCAAACTATCGGTGTTAGTTTGTGATATGTTAAATGACCCCTGATGGTTACATCCAAAAAACGAAACATCCAAAGCAACCTACAATTTTATCGTATTTCATATTTGACCTAATTTCGATAAATCGGCATGAAGGCATTCAAGTGGGTAGAGGTAGCTAGGGCGAAGCTTAAAAAATCATAAAACATAGGAACCGTAAGTACAACATGTCGGTCCACTATAAATATTTGAAAGCTCTCCTTGTGGCATTCGGATTCATAGTCTTCATACTTTATTTACCGAAAGGAACAATCTCAACATCACTCGGGCAATTGAGAATATTCTTTATTGTGTGTGTGTGTGAAGCAAGTACATTAATACAAAGGGAATGGCTCAGCTGCTCACTTAAGAAGGGCCCGACCAATTTTCCTTGCTTAACTTTAGGTCCCTTTGTGCTAAATTTAGGGACCTCTATGTAATTTTGTCTTTTTTGACGTCTTCGATATAGATCGTACTCCCACCGACCATGTCGAATTTTTAATACAAGTACACTCTTAAAGTTTTCAAAAAATATTTTGAAGCCAACCAAGAATTAAATAAACAACCGAAAAGATTTTTCATAAAACTTTCAAATCAACCTACAGTTTACTTGTAGTTCAAATTTAACCTAGTTTCGATAAATCAGCACAGAGTATCATTCAAGTCGGCAAAGTTAGCTAGGAAGTTTTAAAATTCACAAATCATGGGAAAATTGAGAATATTCTTTCCTGACAGTTGGAAACTCACACCAATGACATCGTTTACTAAAAGATGATGCACCCATCTATCTTCGAATAAAAGACAATTAATTCAAGAGGAATCTATCGCTCTTACTTGCAGCTCAAGTTTGACCTAATTTCGTTAAGTTGTCAAGATGCAAAATCTTAGCAAGAAGCTGAACCTACTGTCAAAACTCTCGATGGTGGTTTGTGATATATTAAATGACCCCCTAATGGTTACCTAAGAAACAAATCGCAAAACTATGAATGCAAATTACAATTTACCCGTAGTTCAAATTTGACCTAATTTCGATAAATCGACATAGCGCCATTCAAGTGGGCAGAGTTAGCTAGGACGAAGTTTGAAAACTTTTCAACTATGGGAATCATATAAGTGGTACACAACATGTCATTCCACTATATATATGACTGAAAATCTTGGCTTGTGTCATTCAGATCCATATTATATTATTTAGACCTACTTTACGGAAAGGAATAATCTCATCATCACTCAGAAAATTGAGAATATTCTTTTCCTGATAGTTGGAAACTCACACTGACGGTGTTCTTTACTAGAATAATATGCACCCATTCTACCTTCAGAAAGACAATTAATTCAAGAGCAATCTATCGCGCTTACTCATATCTCTTAGTTGGACCTAATTTTGTTAAGTTGTCACAATGCAAAATCTTAGCAAGAAATTGAACCTGTTGTCAAAATTATCGGTGGTTGGTTGTAATGTATTAAATGACCCCCCTCCCGATGGTTACCTCCAAAAGGATTCATAGAACTTTCAAGGCAATCTATAATTTACTAGTAGTTGAAATTTGACCTAATTTCGATAAATCGACATAAAGTCATTCAAGTGAATAGAGTTAGCTAGGACGAAGTTTGAAAACTCATAAAATATGTGAATCTTAAGTAAAACATGCCAGCCCACTATATATGTCTGAAAGCTTGGCTTATGGCATTCAGACCCATATTCTTCAAACTTTCTTTTCAAAAAGGAACAATCTCGCCATAATTGAGAAAATTTTGAATGTTATTTCCCAATAGTTGGAAACTCACAACGACGGTGTTATTTGCTACAAGAAGATGCACCCATCTACCTATGAAAATACATTTAATTCGAGGGCAATCTATCGTGCTTACTTGTAGCTCAAGTTTGACCTAATTTCATTAAATCGGCAAGAAGTGAGTAAAGCGTGCGAAGTTAGCTAGCAAGCTTCAAAAATGGAACTATAAGAAACAGTGGTCCACTCTGTGTGATAATTGGGGCAGTGTCATTTTCTTATAACTGTGGAAGGTCCTGTAGGAGAGAGGTGCTTTAGTTAACACGGTTTATGGAAGTATGAGTTACATCAAGGACCTCATAAAAATGAAAATTACATTGAAGTCCATGCATTTTGCAAAAGGGTTCCTGAAACTAAGAAGTGAAGTGTGTTTCGACGTTTGCGCATACTAGGGTTCATTGTACATGGTAAAGACTAACAATAGAATCTTCTGGATGCTAAGGATGGAAAAGAAGATCCAACGGCTACCAATGTTTTGGATTTTCTAGTCTTGATCGAACGGTCAATGTTCAAAGTTATCCATACACTATACTATAGTCGTATGGTATTGTAAGGGATACGACAAGATAAAGATTAGATAAGAAGTACTACTGCGAATTGCTGGTATTTTGAATAACCTTTCCCTCCTGATGTTTGGGATTTTGATTTTTTTGCCACCAAGGACCAAAGTGGTTTCCTTCCTATGTAGTCCTACTCCACACCAAGGAGGCTGCCGAACACGCCAGAGAAACAGAGCCACCCTCTCAAAAAAAATAGAGCCACCGTACCAAGGCACACGTGCGCAGCGCCACGCGATGGACGTGGGAGAGATCAGCCGGGCTGGTGTGTGAGGGGAGAGGGATTAGGGAGATAGTATGAGAGGCAGCGAAGGAGAGAGAAAACACACAACTTTTTGAGTGCATAGGTCCTGCAATTTACTACTAGTAGAGGAGTACATCGTGTTAGGAATCCATCATAACTTTTCTCTAACATCGAACCGCCTCCTCCTCTTCGCTGCCTCCCTTTTGTTCTCTTGTGTAGCTCAAGTTTGAGTAAATTTTGTTAAATTGTCAAGATGAAAAATATTACTGTAGTGATCATTTAAACCCTTTGTAGATACTCTTAGTGGTGCACGTGTGTCAACTTGCCTCGTCGTTCCATTTCACACCCTGCGATCAGCAGCATGCTGGTTCGAAAGTAAGGAGCTTTTCTTTTCGCGCGCGCGTGAGAGTCTCATTCAAATCGGCAAAGTTAGCTAGGAAGTTTTAAAATTCTCAAAACATGGGAAAATTGAGAATGTTCTATCCTGACAGTTGGAAACTCACACCGACGACATCGTTTACTAAAAGATGATGTACCCATCTACCTTCGAAGAAAAGAAAATTAATTCGAGAGGAATCTATCACGCTTACTTGCAGCTCAAGTTTGACCTGATTTCATTAAGTTGTCAAGATGCAAAATCTTAGCAAGAAGTTGAACCTATTGTCAAAGCTCTCGATGGTGGTTTGTGCTATAATAAATGACCTCCCGATTTTTACCTAAGAAACAAATCGCAATACTATCAACGCAAACTACAATTTACCCACAGTTCAAATTTGACCTAATTTCGCATAGCGCCATTCAAGTGGGCAGAGTTAGCTATGCTAAAATTTGAAATCTTTTCAAACATGGGAATCATATAAGTGTTATATATGTCGATACACTATATATATGACTGAAAATCTTGGCTTGTGTCTTTCAGATCCATATTATATTATTCAGACCTACCTTACGGAAATGAACAATCTCGTCATCACTCGGAAAATTGAGAATGTTCTTTCCTGATAGTTGGAAACTCACACCGATAGTGTTGTTTACTGATGGCTATGAAATATAGCCATCCACGTCCATATTTAAACTAGATATTATTCATATATTTGATGAAATATCTCTCTAAAACCTGCCACTAATGCCTAATGATCAAAGGGGAATGCAATTTTTTCTTGCTATTTTTTCCTACGCATATAATGAAATATGATAATGGTAATCACTACATAAATGTCAAAGATATGAGATTTCCAACATGTCAAAGAAACCAGGAGCCGTTAAGTTAATAATGAAGCTTTAACGACCAACTATACTGCAGGAATTTTATTCCGGCTGTATAGTTGGCATCGACTTCATTAGGTCAAACATAACAATTTTCATGGAGGTTCCCCTATATAAAGATGCTTTCGGCAATGCGAAAGAGCCTATCTTTTGACCACAACTCTCCCTGCCACCAGAAGCTGCCACGCCGGAGGAATAGATCTAGATCTAAACCTCTAAACCCTTCTCCACCACCATAGCCATCTTCCACCACTTGTAATAGTAGATCTCTTCTCCTATTGGTGACATTGTAAGACTATTTTCTATCATTCTTATGATCTCTATTACAGTGTTTATGATTGTTGATTTCAACTCTATGTGTGAGTAATTCTCCTTGGGCTAAGGGCTTTGGCCTAGCCATGTAGCTTTTTGTGCATGTTATTTATCACAGATGGGATCATGTATTTAGTTTGTATGACATGATGATTGTAGTACCCTCTCTTGCATCAATCTAAGGACTTGTCAGGTACTCAAGACCCCGAGTATTGATCCAGGTAAAGGGAGTGTGAGTAATGACTGATCTGCAGGATAGGAACCCCCGTGACAGAAAGGGTAGTAGGCTTTATGAGAGGAATTTACTTGGGATTAATGGTGACATCACGATGCATATCATTGGTTCTCTTTCTTCTATGGATGAGACTAGTAGGTTATTGCTATAAGAGGTTGCGAAGGCGATAACAATTATGGACGCACTGCCTACATATAATTATGTTGCTCTAATAATTACATGCATACTTTCTTATTATCTATTATTCCCATCAGATATTTTGCACATCTAATGGTGAAAACTGAAGACCCTAGGCCCCCTCTCTCTCCATCGTCGACAACAACAAAAATATCGCAAACTCTTGGTCCGGTGAAAACGCAATAGGAATTCTAAAACTCTCGAAGGTCCGTTTAAGTAATATCACTTTGCTTTGTACTTGCCGAGGATTCGATAAACCTAGTTCTACTAGGGAAAAGATCTATACTACATCCCTAATCCGGATCGAAGGTATCAACCCTTTTTCTAGCGCCATTACCAGGGAAGAAATAGCTACCCTGGTGAGGTTAGTAGGAACCTTGCTAGTTTTAAATTCTTATTTTTAATTTTGTTAGTTTTCTTTCAGTCTTTATTTGAAAAACCAAAAAAAATAGTTAGTCTTTTATTTCTTATTTTATCATCATTAGTACTTGTTTAAGAAAATACAAAAACATAGGAAGTATGGTTCAAAAGAAGCTTGGGGAGTTTTCAACTCCTAACAATGATTATTTGCGTACTCCTATAATCAGCGAGCAATTGCTGCCGAAGATTATGAAATTAAGCCCCACTATTTAAGTTTGGTTCAACAAAATCAATTTGGAGGGTCTGCTGTAGAAGATGCAGGTATGCACTTAAATACTTTCACTGAAATATGTGATATTATGCGCATTAAAGATGTTGACCCCGACGCGGTCAAGTTGCGCTTATTTCCTTTCTCTCCTAGAGGAAGAGCGAAAGAATGGTTGCTATCTTTGCCTAGAAATACTATTGCATCATGGGTTGAATGTACTTCTTTATTTATGACTAAATTCTTTCCACCTGCAAAGACTAGGCAACTCAGATATAATATTACTGGTTTTAGACAGGAAGAGCATGAGCCACTAGCGATTGCATGGGAGAGAATGAAAGAATGCATGAGAAATTGTCCCAACCATGGGATGGAAGATTGGTTAATTCTCCATTTATTTTATAATGCTCTTAACCCTGTGTCTAATTCTATGCTAGATAGTGTAGCTGGAGGAACATTTATGGGTAATCAAATTACCGAAGCAAATCAGCTGCTAGACAATATGCAAGACAACCATGCCCAATGGAATGTGGAAAGATAAAACACAAAGAAGGTGAATTCCATCACAACTTAAGAAAATGAAGAACTCAATGCTAATTTGGATGAGCTCATATTAGCCGTTAAAGGTAAGTAAACCCCGTTAAGAGCTACTCCTGACCAACTATTGAAGAAATAGACTTCATAGCTCGTAATGATTATAACCCTTCTCGGAATAAGAATTATAATCCAAATTTTCAAAAACATTATTCTAGTCCTCCAGGTAACTCTAATAATAATATGGCATCAAGTAATAGTAGTCTCCAAGAAACTCTTAAATCTTTTATGGATTCACAAAATGAGCAAAACAATATTCTAGTCAAAATTACGGAGAATCATGATACTATGCTTGGTAAATTATCTAACCAAGCTGTTATTTTGACAACTGATTTGTAGGCCCTCCAAGAAAGAACAAGAATTGTTGAGGCACAACTAGGTAAGATAACCGAGAGTCAAAATCTCATTCTAGTTAAATTTGCAGGTAAAGCTGAGCCCAATCTAGTTGAAGACCTCAAGATGATAACGATCCAAAGGGAGGAGCCCGAAGAACTTGATTATAGCAATGCCCCTTCACCGAACTACACAGTTGATGATCTTGTAAAAAGGATCAATGTCAAGATTCCAGTAAGTGAACAAAATGAGGAAGCCATGTATCAACACTTCGTGAATAAGGTAGCAATAAAGGTAAGTGAACAAAATGAGGAAGCCATGTATCAACACTTCATGAGGCCATCACTTTGAAGGCCAACTACTTTGGAGTGGGTGTTCCACTCATATGGCCTAAGTGAGCAATATCAAGGTTAAGCTATTGACCATAAAAGAGCGCTGCATGGGAGGCAACCCATGTGAAATAAAGGTTTCAGTAAAGTATTTAAGTTTTAGGTTAAGTTTTATATAGAATAAAGAGTGCTAGAAAACTCTAGTGAGAAGGAGAGATTCAGCGATACTAATAATTCCTATTTTATACATGCCAAAGTTGTTTGACTATTTAGTCTGTCATTTTTCTGTCAAAACAAGGTGTTTCACTAAGTTTTAGTCTAAAAAGTAATTCTTGAAGAAATATAATTTTTTGATGTGTACAGAACCTTTAACAACCAACTATACGGCGGGAATAAAAATTTGACCCATCGACAATTTTTCATCCCAAGATACAGAAGGTTTGAAGACCAACTATACGGCGGGAACAAAAGTTCCGGTCATATAGTTCTGGCCTTATAGTTATAGCCGCCAGGAAAGAAACCCTAGAAACCCTAAAATTTTGCCGTCAGACCAACTATACGCTGGGAACAAGTGTTCCGACCATATAGTTGCGGCCGTATACTTGCGTCCGACCACTTCAACGCACGGGGAGTACCCAAAACATCAAAACATCAATCTTTTTCTCTCTTCTACCTCCAAAATCTCTCAAAACCTTAGGGATCTTCACCCCTACTCAATTTCGTTCGATTTCCTTGCACACAAGTGATCTACGGTATGTTTCTCCTCCGATCCTCCAATTACTTTTCACGAACTCATCTCTGCTCTATTGTCATTATAAATCTAGGATGAGACTTATTTTGAACAAGTTGCCATGATTATCTTGCCTAGATTATTATGTTGAGGAGATTCTTTAGTGTGCTATGATGAGGATTATGCTGTGACTATTACTGTTGGATCAAAAAGTTTTATATTTGTCTTTTTATTTATTTTTAGAAGATGAACACAAGGAGCCAGACACGTGCTCTTGCCTCCGCTAGTTCTTGTCGGGCTGCAGCTCGGGAATGCATGGGTTTCGATTCAAGAACGAGTCTCCCCGTGAATGTTTCGATAGGATCAAAAACCGAGCAGTCGAGGCAACCAAGTGGGCTTGCCCCATCACATTGAACCAACTCGGTATTTTTGATGACTTTAATTTACTTTGCAATAGAGTTGTCCTGCAAAACATTGTATTTCATGATGCACCAACCTATCGCCGGTTAACCATTGATTTCCTTAGTTCTTTGAAAAGAACCATTAAATCATAGCATGGGGAGGATAGAATTTCTTTCCGACTCATGAACAATAATTATTCTTTATCGCTTGATGAATGGTGCAATTGTTTTGGTTTACCCAACAATGATCCTAATGCTCTGCACATCTTTTACCGACATAGAACCATCATAGAATGATCTTTACTTCTAGAGTCAGCAAAGGGAAAAATATTCAACATCCTGCTATTATCTTTATGTTCTATGTTATTGCTAACACCTTGTAGGCGCGTAATGAGTTTACAAGACTCAATGAGGAGGACATCTTGCTCCTCGCAAAATCTGCTTTCACATGTGGAGGCGTCATCACCGTGCTCGCCAATATCCTAGGCATCGACCTAGGTGAGTTACAACTGGTACTAGGTGAGCGTCGTGTTGGTTTCTCTACTTTGAGGGCTTGTGGAATGCTCACTAGGAGAGGTGGTGTTTATTATCTGCATATTGCTGGAGCCGGGCGTCTCTGTCCCGCTCCTTTTCCTAATGTTTTTTCTCTATCGAGGAAGGACGCGTGCTTTATGACTTGCATGTTGAGCAACACCAACAAGAGGAAGAGATTACAGAAGAGGATGAGGACCAAGAGGAGGAGCAAGAAGTCCACCATCAGGAGCATAAGCCACCAAGACGGTTCGCTACATATCAAGATTTCCAAGAACTTGGAGGAACTATGGAGGGAATGCATAATCTCGCCCTGAACCTCCAAGAAACAACAAGTAACCTCTCAACTCAATTTGCGGACTGGAGTTACAACTTTTCCCCCACCATATTGATTTGAAGGTCTTGCAAAAGCTTAAGCTTGGGGAGGTTTTCTATATATTTGTATTTGGATTTCATTTGCTTTATTTTATTTTCGAGGTTATGCTGTTATTTGAGTTTATAAGCACTTGTGTTGGTTTCCCCAACACTTTATCTTAGTTATTTTTATTTTGTTTGAGATTTTCAAGCCGAGCTTTGCCACCAATTTTCTATTCTTTAATTCCCCTTCTCAAAAATCACAAAAAGATTTATCCGTTTATCTTTATTTTCCCTCTCTTTTTTTTCGCCTCGAAGTTCTCGTTAATTTGCAGGAGAGTGATTGACTTCGAGTTTCCAAGAAACAAATAAAAAGGGAAGAGAGAAGTGGAACCAAACATGAGAGGTATGCGTTATGACTCCGCACTTTTGAAGTTTGAGAAACCCATGCTAGTTAGCAGTAATGTTAAGATGTTATATCGGTGGAGTGAGTCTCTATATTATAGTAAAATTTTGTTTGCATGGGTATTTAATTGGGTACGTTTTGTTCCAGCTCTTGTAGTTAACCAAAGTCTTGCCTAAAATTTGCTAAACAAATTGAAACAAGAAAAAGTCTCACAAATTGAAGACTTGGGTGTTGTAGTGTTTAGTCTTGAAATCTTATTGCTAGAGACACTCAACACCACAGAAAATAATGATTGACTTGATAGCTCTGTTTGAAAAGATTTGTTCAATTGAACTAATGTTTAGCTGTTTTTGTGAGCATGCCAAAGTTTTACTTGTAAATCATAAGAATGATATAGCTTTATGTGTGTCTAACTTCATGGGATGCCAACAACTCTGCTAGCCTACGAACGATCTTCATGGAGTAAACTCCTAGATTTCGGCTATGAGTTTATTAAACATATGTAGCAGCAATGTTATAATGGGTAAGATTCTTGGCACTCCTGGGTAGCTGTAAACATGATGGAATCACTCCTCTGGCTGATATGAGGAATCATTATGCAAAACAAAACCTCAGTGATGCCACGAGTGTCCATCACAGCTCGATAAACTAATGATTTTTTTTGGCATGCTCTCAATTACTTAAGAACTGAAATTCTTGAAGGACAATGGATAGAAAAGTAGTCCTTGGAAAGTATTAATTTATGGATGTGGGAAAATTGAGATACTGTAGTGTATATGCTTTTCATGACAAACTCTTACACTCTTAATTCTACATGCTTACAATTTATTGTTCAAAGGCAAGCTTATGAGTTGATTACATGACATGAAATAAAGTTTACTCTTTTGAATCATCCATGCTTACAATAACTTTGTTGCGCTATAAGGATTTGTAAAACCCATATGATATGCTTGCCATTACTCTATCTATGTTGAAGTTTTTTAGATTAATAAAGTGGAGGAAACATGAGACTACCAATCATGAGTAACATCATCATCTCGTTATTTCAGTTTAAATGCTAAGTTCCCTTTTGATTTTGATTTTCTTGCTCGAGGACGATCAAGTTTAAGCTTGAGGAGGTTTATGGATGTCAAATATAGCCATCCAAGTCCGCATTTAAACTAGATATTATTCATATATTTGATGAAATGTCTCTCTAAAACCTGCCACTAATGCCTAATGATCAAAGGGGTATGCAATCCTTTATTGTTATTTCTCCATGCGCAGATAATGACGTATGATGATGGGAATCACTACATAAATGCTAAAGATACAAGATTTCCAACACGTCAAAGAAAATAGGAGCCGTGAAGTTAATACTGAAGCTTTAATGACCAACTACACGGCATGAATTTTATTTTGGTCGTATAGTTGGCATCGACTTCATTAGGTCAAATAGAACAACTTTCATGAAGGGACCCATATATAAAGAGGCTTCGGGCGACGGGAAAGAGCCTCTCTTTTGACCACAACTCTCCATGCCACCAAAAGCCGCCACGCTGGAGGAATAATTCTAGATCTAAACCTCTAAACCCTTCTCCACCACCATAGCCATCTTCCACCACTTGTAATAGTAGATCTCTTCTCCAATTGGCGATATTTTAAGACTATTTGCTACCAACTTTATGATCTCTATTAAAATGTTTATGATTGTTGATTTCAACTCTATGTGTGAGTAATTCTCCTTGGGCCAATGGCTTCAGCCTAGCCATGCAACTTTTTGTGCATGTTATTTATCATAGATGGGATCATGTATTAGTTTGTATGACATGATGATTGTAGTACCCTCTCTTGCCTCAATCTAAGACTTGTTAGGTACCCAAGACCCCGAGGATTGATCCAGGTAAAGGGAGTGTGAGTAATGACTGATCTACATGATAGGAACCCCAGTGAGAGAAAGGGTAGTACGACTGTATTTGAGGAATTTACTTGGAATTAACATTGACATCGCGATGCATATCATTAGTTCTCTTTCTTCTATGGATGAGACTAGTAGGTTATTGCTAGAAGGGGTTGCAAAGGCGATAACAATTAATGATGCATTGCCCATATATAATTATCTTGCTCTAACAATTAGATGCATACTTTATTATTATCTATTATTCCCATCAGATGTTTTTTATAGCTACTGGTGAAAACCGAAGGCCCTAGGCCCTCTCTCTCTCTCCCCATCGTCAACAACAACAAAAAGATCGCAAGCACTTGATCCGGTGAAAACGCAATAGGAATTTTAAAACTCTCGAAGGTCCATTTAAGTAATCTCACTTTTCTTTCTACTTCCCGAGGATTCTATAAACCTAGGTCTAATAAAGAGCTATACTACATCCGTAATCTGGTCGAACGTATCATTTACTAGAAGAAGATGCACCCATTCTACCTTCAAAAATACAATTAATTTAAGAGCAATCTATCGCGCTTACTGGTACCTCTCGGTTTGACCTAATTTCGTTAAGTTGTCAAGATGCAAAATCTTAGCAAGAAATTGAACCTATTGTCAAAATTCTAGGTGGTGGGTTGTGATGTATTAAATTACCCCCTCCTGATGGTTACCTCCAAAAGGATTCGTAGAACTTTCAACGCAATCTATAATTTACTTGTAGTTGAAATTTGACCTAATTTTGATAAATTGACATAAAGTCATTCAAGTGAATATAGTTAGCTAGGACGAAGTTTGAAAACTCATAAAACATGCAAATCTTAAGTACAACATGTCGTCCCATTATATATGTCTGAAAGCTTGGCTTGTGGCATTCAGACCCATATTCTTCAGACATTATTTTCAAAAAGGAACAATCTCGTTATCACTGAGAAAATTAGAATGTTATTTCCTGATAGTTGGAAACTCACAGATACGGTGTTTTTTGCTGCAAGAAGATGCACCCATCTACCTATGAAAATACATTTAATTGAAGGGAAATCTATCGCGCTGAGCCATACCCTTCGGCTAGTACCATTTGGCAAGCAAGCACACTGTAGAGAAATTAGCAATTTGGCAGCGCAACCATATGATTCATGACAAATTTTGCCATAACACATTGTGGATGCCCTTAGTGGTCTAATTATATCATATACCAGCCAACTAATGTGAGATTCGACTCCCCTAGCCTCTTTTTTCTCCATGAAGCCTTGACACTTGCCTTTGAAGGATAGTTATGATGGCGGTGGGAGGCGACGTTCCCGTCGATATATATACTGAGGTGCCTATGGTTACTTCATTAAGCTTAAGCCCCTCGGATCAGTCTCAAGACACAATATTTCCGAGATGCTCATAGGGTAGGTTGTGTGTGCCTGCGTTGATAGGGGTGAGTGTGTGTACGCTTTTGTGAGCGTCTCCATTTTGTAGCTGGGTTTCTCTAAAAGAGATATAGGGGCCTTTTTCAAAATTAATTCAAATCAATCTAGGTCACTGATGTTTTCCCGTGGGCCCAAGTCAGTGGTCCAATTAATCGCGAGCGAATGTTAGCACCGGATCTCCTACCTCTTCCATCTCCAAGAAGCCTCCGCGTTAGGCTTTGAAGGCGCGCATGTTTTTCGAGCAATGTAGGCGGATTCAGTCATGTCCGTCCGACGAATGACGGGGGATCTTGATGCAGAGTTCACGGCCTCAGTTTATTTTCTCGAATTTTTCTTATGGGGTCTCTCCTGCTTATGGGGTTTTTCTCTATTATGCTCGTCTCGATTGACAATGTTTCCTGGATTCAGATGCTAGCATGGATGGTAGACGCCGAGTGGTATGGAATCGTTACCGATACAGATCTCCTGCTCCGGTCCAACTTGCGCCCTAGCGCGCCCTGGCGCCTAACAGCATTCGAGGGAACAAACTTCTGTCGCAAGTTTCTTGTGTTGCAATTATGAATGCAAGCGCTGCACGTTTGTCCACTGGGTCCATGTACCACTCACTTTTTCTGTAGCTCGTGATGATGGTGTTGTGGTTATAACTCGAGATCTGGGATATGCTCGAAGAGGAGGAGCAGGAGCACCAGCAGATGCATGCCAATGATATGGCTGCAAAGTTAGCGGATGTCTCCAACTCACTGCGCTCGGTTGTGAATAGGATAGATTCTCTTAGATTTGGGTAATCAGAGCTAGATATTGGGTTCTTAACCAAGCACGGTCTTCAATCTAGATATTGAGCATGCTCATGATGCTTTTGGTGGCTGGATGTAGATTCCACTAATAATTAAGTAATCCCCTTTTGTTTACTATTACTCAACATCTCATTGTACTTCCAATTTAAATTATACTAGGTTAATTAAGATGGGAGTAGCTGACAGTCTGCTTACAGCCTTTCTAGAGTTTGTCGTTACTGCTATCTCTATCTATATATGAATATCGCTACATTTTTTCACATTTGTGCACCTCCCCCATCGCGCACCTTCTTTACCCAGCAGCATCCACCTCTCCATCATCAGCGCAATCTTTGGTGAGTCCGCAACCATCCGGATAGTTGTTTAGGTGATTGCTATTTGAAATAGATGATCTATATGCCATATTAGGAATCTGGGACCACCATGGATGTAGCCATGGAATTAGTTATAAGGTACAATGGGAATAGGGAGGTATATGCTGCCAAGAAGAGTCTTATGAGGATGGGAGCTTGGCCCCTGGATTTATTTCACAGAGCGGTCCTCTACTGAACAATGCAAAGGTAATTTGCTACATATCGTTCATAAACAGATCATTGTTCGTTGTTGTCCTACATTGCTAAGTTTTTTAAATTATATTTTTCGGTTAAGGGGAACAAGCCAAATCCTTGGCATTAGATTAGTGCACATATCCTTATTTGCATTGTGAAGTTGATGTGTTCTTTCCTAAAATTTACTAGTTTTGATGCACTTCATTGAGCATCATGCTCATGTCCCACCCGTGGAGGAGGCATTGCATGAAGACATACCTTAATCGTGTTTATCGAGTGACAAGTGTTTTGATGTATGGAGCTGCTTTGCAATAATTTCAGTAACCTATGCTTTGTCCATCAAAACACTTTTTTTATAAAGGGCGGTTTATTCCTTAAAATGTCCCCTAAATATATTGATCATTTTTGTTGCATCATGATTGCAGAAATGAAGTCATTTTGATCTCTTGCCACTTACTAAGGCCAGGACTGCTGATGTGCCAGCTAAGAAGGCAAACCTTGAAGTACGTCTCTTCTCATGTCGGTTCTGTTTCCCATGTTTGGGCAATATGCTTCATTGGTTCCTTGCCATTTTGCTGCACCACTATGGAGCTCGCACGATGTGTGCAGCTAAATTCAGATTTTTTTTGAAACTTGAATTTGGTTTAATTTTCGATTTGTTATCTGCAATTTCCACCTTATTCATATCGCTCATGGCGTAATGGTGTTGGTCACTACAAGGATTGGACAATTGTCCGTCTCCGAGAAGAATACAAAGCTCATAGATACATGATTTCGTGCCTTCAAGAGAAAGAGAAACACCAGGAGGAACAGATTAGGCGCCTGAAAGAAGAAGTTGCAACATCCACTAATCGAATAGCTGATTTGACTGCAGGATGGAATACATCAATTTCAGTTGCACATGATGCCACTGTTGATTTTAAAAAGTTCATCGCTGAAAACTTAGTTCTTGAGTCGCCTGATGTGGATGGAGACGACCATATTGGCCAGGCATACCACCGGATCTTGGAGCAGGTGCAAATACGAGCTGCCAATCTTTTCATTTCGGCTCCAAAAGCAGATGAGAGCCTAATAGAAATTCGAGATTCTCCATGCCCATATAACCTGATCCTGCAAAAGATGAGGAAATCTGTAAACTATATTGACCGCTCTACTTTCATTTTGGAAGAGTTTGGGATCTCCTGTGAGGATGACGTTTGTTAAGTTAGTACTAAAGCTTGTGTTGGGGATATACTTTCCGGGTATACCCACATGACTCGCTGACCAGGGTGGCCCACCAACGGGTTAGTGACGAGGTTTAATCTCATCAATGCCCATTGTTATGGACTTGGGTTTTGGAGAAGATGGGGATGCTGGAGATCATGGAACGGTTAACAGACAAGCAACCAGGGGACACGAGATTTACCCAGGTTTAGGCCCCCAGAGGGAAAACCCTACTCCTGCTTGTCTCCTCTTGATTACGGCGGAACCGAAGGTTACATGGTGCGTAGATTCGATCTGGCGTGGAGGTGCATGCGTGAAAGTATGAGTCGAAAGATCTAGGACGTGCCCTCCTGGCCTTTATATAGACTTAGGCAGGTCTCGGGCATAGTCCTAGTCGGTTACAGGTTCTAGGGTTTTACCCCTTTGAATTTCCTATCTATGCTAGTCTTGCTCTCCAAGGATCCGAAGGCGTCATGGGCCTTGGCCACCCGAAAATCTTCATGGGCCAGCATATATCTGCTGTGGGCCTTCCTTGGGCTGGACCAGGTATGCTGAAGTCACATACCCGTAGGGTATAACCATGTCAGTAGCCCCCGAGTGATCAGTCGAATCGTAGATTCGGCAGAGGACTCTTCAATCCTTCGGGTGCAACTATGTATTAACAGTATATGTGTGTAGGGATTGTTGATACGTGTGCCTGACTCACCCGACGGATCAGGGTCAGTTAACTGTCTTAGGACGAAACAACATGATCTTCCTCAGGTTCGAGTCCCTTAACTTGAACCTGGAACATATGCTGGCGTAATTCGACTCAGGCCACGGAGGACTTACAGGAGTGGAATTCCAGTGATTTTAATTGATGTACCCAATGCGTCCGTCGGGATTTTTCATCACGCTTGTTGGCACGGATTTATACTAGCAGAGCGCAGTCGTGTGCGTTGCCAGGCCATCAGATGATATCTGCAGGTCTTATCTTTGCATCGCAGACACATCATCCAAACATTTGTCACCACGGAGGTGCTTCGGGTGGCCAAGGAGATCGTTGCTCACTCAGCGTTTTGTTGGGGCAGAGTTGCCGAAAAGTTTTTGCGTGCTGATCCGAAAGATTGCAGTCGAAGAATTCATAGGGTGCGCGACCAGCGCTCCCTATGGGAGTAGCCCCCGAGTGTCCGTTCGAGTCATAGACTCGAGCGGAGACTTTAGTTCTAGCATTGTTAAGTTGTTAGGTCCATAGGACACAAAAAATTTCGGATGCTTAAATCCATACTCCCTATGGGAGTAGCCCCCGAGTCCGTAGTGGAGTCGTAGACTCGACGTAGGACTCAAAGAAATACTTTGTCTTTATTCATCTTTCGGGTGCGCGGCCAGCGCTCCTGATAGGAGTAGCCCCGAGTATTTAGTCGAATCGAAGATTCGAGTTAGCACTCTTAGCTGTGGAGCCGAAGAATTGTAGTTGGTGCTAGTATAGCTTTTGATGACATCAGTGCTGACGACCAATGACCTCAAGCGTCTGCTACGCCAGAGATGACTTTCCTGGACGAATGTGGGTCCCACTTGCTGACTTTGAATTGACCGGTCACGCGCATCATGGAGATAATTACGGCGTCTCCTCGATTTCCGCGCGTAGTGGACGGCGTGGTAACGACGGTTCGTTGTGATGCTGACACGTGTATGGTCAGATCTGCCATTGGCGTTAGGTATTCTGGATGGACGGCTGCCGTGCGTCGTCTTCGTTGTTATAATCATTGGGGAAATCCGCGGTTTGTTTTCACCGCATCAGTTCTTGTTTTCACTGCCTCCTTGTGCTCTAGCGATTCTTGCTGCGCGCTGGGATTTCCTTCCACATTTCCATCTTCCCTTCTGCGCTTTCACCGCCGGCGCCGCCGCAGCGCGATGGGGAAACCAAAGAAATCGTCATCTGTAGTTGGAACCAGCGCCGCCGGAGGAAAGAAAGGCGCCGCCGCTACACGTGTCACCGACGGTGGCTGGCGGCGATCAGAGACGCGGGAGAGCGATCTCCGCAAGCTTCGCGAGCGGGGTTTGATCCCGCAAGATAGGGAGGCCGTTAGACTCCCCGGCAATGAGGTAATTCCCCATCCCCCATCTGGGTATCGGGTTATGTTTCTTGCTTTCGTCGAGTGTATCGACGGCATCTTCGAGTGCAGCCGTGGATTCGGCTTCGCTGTAAGCGACGACCCGGGGGGCCTGGTGGCGTACTTCGGCTGGTAGCACGGCTTCGGCTCCGTGTACCATGAAGAACGGTGTGTAGCCTGTGGAGCTGTTTGGCGTGGTCCGTAAGCTCCATAGGACGGATGGTAGCTCTTTCATCCAGGCTCCTGCTTTCCGTTCGAGTGGACTCATGAGGCGCTTCTTGATGCCCGCGCCGATTAGGCCGTTGGCCTTTTCCACTTGCCCATTCGTTTGCGGGTGTGCCACTGAGGCGTACGTGATGTTGATCCCAAGGCCTTCGCAGAAGTCCTGGAATTCCTTGGAGATAAAGTTCGATCCATTGTCGGTGATGATGCTATGCGGTACGCCGAACCTGTAAACAATGGACTCGAAGAACTTGATGGCAGTTTTGCCCTTTTGGTTGGTGACGGGCATGGCCTCGATCCACTTGGTGAATTTGTCGACTGCTACCAGGAGGTAAACGTGTCCCCCTTTCGAGGATTTTGGCAGTTTGCCGATCATGTCGAGGCCCCATTGAGCAAAAGGCCAAGCTATAGGTATGGGTCTGAGCTCTGACCCGGGTGCGTGCGGTTTGTCGGCGAACCGTTGGCATCCATTGCATCTTCGGACGATGTCCTTTGCGTCGCTCATGGCCGTTGGCCAGTAGAATCCTGCTCGTAGGGCTTTGGCGACAAGGGAGCGGCTGCCCGCGTGATGGCCGTAGATGCCCTCGTGGATGTCTTGGAGGATGGCTTTCCCGTCACCGATGGTGACGCATCTTTGTAGTACACCTGTAATAATGCGCTTCTACAGCTCGCCATTGATGGTGTTGAAGGCTTTTGACCGACGAGATATGCGCCGGGCATCTGTCGGGCTGTCAGGCAGTTCTCCGTTTATTAAGAACTGGAGGTATGGTCGCGTCCAAGTTTCTTCGACTGCCATGACCTGCATTAGGTTGACCATGGCTACCTCTATGTCTAGTTCTTCGGGTCCTTCGTGTCCTTCGGGCAGCGTAGCCCTCGAGTGTTCTGCTTCTTCGGGTGATCCCTTGGGGAATTTCCGCTTGATGGATGGCACGCAGATCTGTTCGAGGAACACACCTGGTGGCACCTTTGCGCAAGTGGAGCCGATGTTGGCGAGTCTGTCGGCTTCCTCGTTGCTTTCTCTTCCGACGTGCCGAAGCTCGCAGCCGTCGAATTCTCCTTCAAGTGCGTTATATAGCGCGCGGTACGCGATCATGTTTTCGGCGTGTGCGTCGCACTCGTTCATCGTCTGCTGGACGACGAGGTTGGAGTCACCGTAGATGACCAGGCGCGTTGCGCCGCATATCTTTGCCATCCTCATGCCATGGATGAGGGCTTCATATTCGGCCTCGTTGTTGGAGGCTCGGAATTTCATCCGAAGGACGTACTTCATCTTGTCGCCTTGAGGGGAGGTCAGTATGACCCCTGCCCCTGCTCCAGCTTCACGCTTGGAGCCGTCGAAGTGCATCGTCCATGACTGCGACATGTCTGGGGTGTCTGGCAGCTGCAGCTCCATCCAATGTACTAGGAAATCCGGAAGGACTTGAGATTTGATTGCGAGTCGCTTCTCGTAGACGATGTCCAAGGGTGACAGTTCGATACCCCATAGGGCCACGCGTCCTGTGGCCTCAGGATTATTCAGGATGCTGTTCAGTGGTGCCTCATTGACGACCATCACCTGGTGCTCTTGGAAGTAATGGCTCAGCCGCCGAGCCATCATGAACACGCCGTAGGCGAGTTTCTGGTAGTGAGGGTACCTCTGTTTTGTTGGCGTGAGTACCTCGCTGAGGTAGTAGATTGGGCGCTGGACCCCGTGGGTCTTGCCTTCTTCGGGTCGTTTGACCACGAGCACGGTGCTGACCACTTGGTGTGTGGCTGCTATGTACAACAGCAGAGGCTCGCGCTCCTTTGGCGTGACCAAGACGGGCGAGGTGGAGAGGAGTCGCTTGAGGCTTTCGAATGCATCGTTGGCTTCTGGCGTCCATTCAAACTTGTCTGTCTTGCGTAGCAGCTGGTAGAATGGCAGGGCCTTCTCGCCCATGCGGCTGATGAATCTGCTTAGCGCCGCTATTCGTCCTGCGAGCTGCTGGACGCCTTTGAGGTTTTTCGGCTTCTCCATCGCCATGATGGCTCTGATTTTCTTCGGGTTCGCCTCGATCCCTCACTGAGAGATGAAGTACCCAAGCAGCTGACCCGATGGGACGCCGGAGGCGCATTTTTTGGGGTTGAGCTTGATCCTGTAGCGATCAAGGTTGTCGAACGTCTCGTGGAGATCGTCGATAAGTGTCCTTGCCTCCTTGGTTTTTATTACTATGTCGTCGACATAGACTTGGACGTTGCGACTGATCTGGTCCTTGAGGCAGGCCTGCATGCATCGCTGGTACGTGGCACCTGCGTTCTTTAGCCCGAAGGGCATTGTGTTGTAGCAGAATACTCCGAACGGTGTGATAAACGCCGTCTTCTCCTGATCTTCGACCTTGAGTCGAATCTGGTTATAGCCTAAGTAGGCGTCGAGGAAGGAGAGTTTCTCACAACCCGCAGTCGAATCGATGATCTGATCGATCCGAGGAAGGGGAAGTGGTCCTTTGGGCAATGCTTGTCTAGTGACGTGAAATCCACGCACATCCGCAGGATGTCCGTGTCCTTCTTTGGGACCATGACTGTGATTGCAAGCCACTCGCTTTCCTTGATTTCCCTAATGAAGTCTACAGGAAGTAATCTGTTGATTTCCTTGCCGATAGCTTCGGCTCGTGGCTCGGACAGTCTCCGGATGGACTGCTTGACTGGCTTGGTGTCTGGAAAGACGTTGAGTGCGTGCTCGGCGAATTCCCTGGGAACTCCTGGCATGTCCGCAGGACACCAGGCGAAGATTTCCCAACGCTCACGGAGGAATTCGACGAGCGCGCCTTCCTATGCGGGGCTGAGGTCGTTGGCGATCAGGGCCGTCTTGGAGGCGTCCGTCGGATGGACCTGCACCTTCTTTGTGTTGACGGTGGAGTCGAAAGACATGTCAGGTGCGTTTTGCCTCATGACTGGGGGTGCCCCGTTGTCCGTCACCTCGCGGAGCCTTACGAGTTCGTCTTGCATGCCGAAAGACTGGGAGATTTTGTTGAAATCCCTATCGCATTGGTCCGATCGGGTGAAGCTCCCGTGGATTGTGATGACGCCCCTTGGTCCTGGCATCTTGAGTAGTAGGTATGCGTAGTGTGGGACAGCCAGGAACCTTGCGAATGCTACACGCCCCAGGATGGCGTGGTATTGCGACGGCCAGTCCACCACTTCAAATTCGAGTCGCTCCTGCCGGAAGTTGTCCGGCTTCCCGAAGATGACGTCGAGCCCTATTTTGCCCAGGGGGAATATGCCCTTCCCTGGAACGATGCCGTGGAACGTTGTGTCTGACTGTTCCAGGCTGCATTGCCGGATCCGCATTGCTGCTAGAGTGCTTGCGAACATTAGGTTGATGCCACTGCGGCCATCCATGAAGACGCGAATCATCTCGAAGCCTCCGATCTGCGCTTCCAGCACCAGGGCAGCATGACCTGGGCGAGGGATCTAGCAAGGGTGATCCGCGCGAGTGAATGTGATGCAGGACTCCGATCCACTGAGGTACTCAGGGATTGCAGGCGGAGTTGCCATGGCCAAGTTGATTTGTCGGGTGATTTTCTTCTGCACTCTATTCGTGGGGCGTCCCTTCTGGATCATATTTAGTGCTCCTTTCGGTGGGGGGTACCCGTTCCCAGCGTTGTTCTGTGCCGGTGCGACTGGTTGGTTTGGGCCTCCGATAGGTGGCGGTGGAGGAGCTCCATGTGCTATTTCACCTTGCGCAGGTGCGCTTCCGAACGCAGGGATTGGGGCTTGCTGCCTCATCTGCACCATGCTCTCGCTGAGTTTCTGGAACTCGCGGCAGTCCTTGAGCATGTGGCTAGCTTTCTTTTTGCCATCCTGCTTGTCGATGTAGAAGTGGATGGTGCATGGAGCCAAAAGTTTGTCGTATGCTGAGGGTCCGTTGTCGCGGTCGCGGCGTTGCCATGACTGCGCTGGGCGTCCGCTGTCGCGGAAGTTTCCTCCGCGGTATCCTCCGCTGTTGCGGCTGTTGTCGTTGTGGCGGTCGGCGTAGCCGGCCGCGACCATGTCGGGTCCGTCGCGGTCCTCGTAGACGCGCGATCTCCTCTTGCTGCGGCGTTCCCGTCTTCGGCCGTAGTCGTCCTCTTCATCCGATTGTGCTCGGTGAATGCAATCTTCGCCGTCGGCCCACCTGTTGGCGATGTCCATGAGGTGGTCGAGTGTCTTGGGCTTGACGCACCCAAGTTCCTCCTTGAAATCTTGGCGTTTAACGCCGTCCCTGAAGGCGTCGATGGCCCTCTCTTCGGAGATGTGTGCTGCGGAGTTCTTGGTGGTAGACCAGCGTAGTATGTACGAGCGAATAGATTCACCCGTTCTCTGAGTGCAGGCTCGCAACTCTTCCATTGAGGCGGGCCTCTTGCTGGTGCCCTTGAAATTTCGGATGAAGCTGTAAGATAGCTCCTCCCAACTTTGGATGGAACCTGATGATAGGCTGCTGAGCCAAACCCGCGCCGCGCCTGTCAGCTGCAGCTGAAGGCATTGCATGGTGCTTTCTTTGTTACCGACGTGCAGCTTGACGGATGACAGATGGTCACTGAGCCAGGATTTTGGATCTTGCGTTCCGTTGAACTTTGGAGTATCCGAAGGAAGCTTTAAATTGCGTGGCATCTGTGTTCGCCGAACAGATCTGCTGAAGCATCGGGCTCCACAGAGTTCTCCTTCGTCTTCGTCCATCTCGGATTCAGACGAGCATGCACGTTTGGCTCGTGCTTTATCGATTTTGCGCTGTGTAAGCGCGTCTCTGGCGTCGTAGTCGCGTTTACGGTGACGCGAGCTCTTCTTTCTTCGAGGAAGGTCGTGTTCCTCTTCCTCTTCGGATGAAGGGGTGGGGCTCCGGTCGCGCCTGGCCGGAGCTTTCTTCTTCGGCTCTGCAGGAGTGTCTTCGTGGAGCGCAGCTCCGACAAGTCCGAGTCTGGTGAGTGCGGACTTATGCATGGATCTTTTCGGGTCCCCCTCCGGAGGTGGGTGGTTCGCGAGATACGCAGTGACTGCCATGATCGCAGCTTGCGGTGTCTTCAGGATGATGTTGCCGTCGGCATCCATATCCATGAACGATGTGTGGAGAGTTCGGGTCACATCACGGCGCTCCTTGGGATCCATGTTCTCCACCCGTGAGCGGTGCTTGTTCCCCTGGTTTCCGTTCGTGCTAGAGCCGGGGGCCATGGCGGAGAGCGCAGCTCGTCGCGCGCTGGACTCAGAGGCTGCTTGCTTGTGTTTGTCAAGTGTTTCCTGCATCTTGACTTGCTTCTTATGCTCCTCGATGAGGAGGTAGTGGTATGCCATCAGTAGTTCACGTGGGGAGTCTACAGGCAGGACTATGTCGCCTGCTACGGCGCGGCGTGCCTGGACCCATCCTTCTTTGCTAAGTTGGATGACGTGGCCGTTGTTTTCCCCTTCGGGTGGGGGGGACTGGCTTCTTCTGTTCCCGCCGTTTCCACCATTTTTGTCCTGCGGGTTGGGGTTCGTGTTGGGCGGCGGGTTAGGCGTTTGCTGCTCCTGGATGACTGCGGCGCATTGGTAGCGCTCGTAGATTGGTCTGCTGCTGCCGCAGCTTTCGGACCCGGAACCGTAGGTCCCTTCATCCGAAGGTGGATCGCACAGATCGGAGTTGCAGCTATTGCTGTCGTAGGACTCATCTGTCGATGGTGATGTGCGTAGCACAGGGTGTGGAGCCCATGAGGCGGGCCTGATTGATGGTAGGGGCACCCGCTCAGGAAGGCGGAGGGTGCCAGTTTGCCCCACCTGGAAGCAGAAGCTCCCGAACAAGATTTCGAGTCCGTCGCCTACGGGCTCGAAGTCCTTCGTGGTGGCCGGCGAGTGGGCGGTGAAGTCGAAAGCGCCGAAGAGGAGGTGATTCTCCGTTGCCGCAGAGTTGTAGATCGATCGGGTCGGGACCGTCACGATCGCACAATCAGCAGCCCCGATTCCCACAGACGGCGCCAATTGACGAGGTTTAATCTCATCAATGCCCATTGTTATGGACTTGGGTTTTGGAGAAGATGGGGATGTTGGAGATCGTGGAACGGTTAACAGACAAGCAACCAGGGGACACGAGATTTACCTAGGTTCAGGCCCCCGGAGGTAAAACCCTACTCCTGCTTGTCTTCTCTTGATTACGGCGGAACCGAAGGTTACAGGGTGCGCAGATTCGATCTGGTGTGGAGGTGCATGCGCGAAAGTATGAGTCGAGAGATCTAGGACGTGCCCTCCTGGCCTTTATATAGACTTAGGCAGGTCCCGGGCATAGTCCTAGTCGGTTACAGGTTCTAGGGTTTTACCCCTTTGAATTTCCTATCTATGCTAGTCTTGCTCTCCAAGGATCCGAAGGCGTCATGGGCCTTGGCCACCCGAAAATCTTCATGGGCCAGGATATGTCTGCTGTGGGCCTTCCTTGGGCTGGACCAGGTATGCTGAAGTCACGTACCCGTAGGGTATAACCATGTTAGTTAGAGCTTTGCTTCACGGGTGGCCCAGTCAGAGAAATAGGACGAGCCAGTTCCGGCTACGACAAGGCCCAGAAGAGTTACCGACTTAGGCCAATAGTATTACTTGTAGTCCAAGATGTACATAGTTACTGACTCTGTAACGTAGCCGGATAGGTCTCTCCCTGTAACCCTAGGCCCCAGTGACTATATAAACAGGCCCTATGGGAGCCTTTAGGGCAACCAATCCCTCGTACACCACAATCAACTCGCATAGGCGAACCTCTCTTGTAATCCATTGTAACATCCGCTTACGCCAATATATTAATGGGTTGCTAGCAGGAGTAGAATCCGATCACCGCAGTCGGATCTGAACCTGGGTAGACTTGTGCTCACCGCTCCTGGAACATCCGACGTCTCACACCCCATCCTTCCAATGCCACTAGGACCCCCTATGGCGTACTTGTCGACAATCCAACGATAGTTGGCGCCCACCATGGGACAGGTGACCTTTGGAGCATCGTTCCAGGCGGAATCTGCGTGTGCAGGAATCGGCAAAACAATCGCCATGGGTCGCGTGGTCTATGCTAGTGATGTCCTTCTCATCCTTCTCGATGATACTTGGATTCCGGCTTCGAAACCCGTGATGACCTACACGATCGTGTCAATCGGCGAGATCGATATCTATCTCGGTTTCGCTGAACTCGCCCAACCCACCCTAGAGGTGATGACCATGGCGGAAGAAAATCCAGATCTACTTTGTCTGTAGAGGCGGAAGAGTTTAGGGTCCCGGAGAAAATTAAACCCACCAAGCCCACTCCTATATTGGAAGAAGAGGTGGAAGAAGAAGAATCCAGATCCGATCTCTCTAGCGAGATCTGATACACAGACGAGGAATACATCCGCTAGGGATCCAGCTTTGCTGACGCCGAAGTGGAAACCAAGTTATACAAGTACCTCAAGAACATGAACAAGAAGAAGCACTATTTCGTGTACCACATAAGCATTGGATCCGACTTTGTCGATGCTAGAGCTGGTAGCGACTCAGTCCTAGACGCAATCGAAGAAAACACCGACTTACCTGGCTCCCCAGTGGAGTCAATCATGTCGCAGGAACTTCGAGACTTCGACAAAGAGATGGAGGAGTATGAACAAGAGCATGTCTCCAAGCAAATGCAAGGTGATCCGGAAACTCCTCCTCGTCCATATGATAGCTTGGATGAAAGCTACACCTCGCAGGATGACATGGACACCAGAGATTCCTCCGAGGTCCAGAAACCAACCATGACGGAAAGTACCAACAGAAGTTTATCCTCCAGTACCGGACCAAAATACATCTTTGCCACTGGTACACACGTTAAGGCTACTGGGCGGTCAAAGAAGAAGAATAAGAACAAAAATCCGACACCGGTGGAGCCGGACGTCGAGGAAACCAAAGAAGAAAAAGTTGATGAAGAGATCGAGATGGATAATCAGGACGGAGATCCGATTAATACCTGTCAACACCCGGATTTTTAATCCCAGATGCCTGTTATGCCATACATCGCAATCCCAGGATTACCATTTTTGCGAGACATAACAGATTTGATATCACAGTACATCATCCATTACAAACCATACACAAGGTCTTACACAAATAAGGATCTCATGATCCAGTTCTTAATACAACTCAAGCAACGGAATAACGTAATAGTAACGATAGCGTAGGCGAAGCTCCATCTTCAGGGTCACATGAAATGCTGACAACGGGAGATGATCCTAGTTGTCGTAACCTTCCTGCGGTCCATCATCCTAATACTCCTCTTCATAGTCTGGCCACGGGAATAGCCAGGGACAAAGCCATGAGTACTCTTTAAGTACTCGCAAACTAATACTAATAAGTGAAGGGGTTTTTTGTAGTAGGATACTAAGCTCTAGGGTTGTTTTGTAAAAAGACAGATTTACCTCTACTAAGTTCAGAAGCAAAGAAAGCTAGTTGAAAGTTTTATAACACCTAAGTGGGAATTTGAATTTCATATCACAACTCAATTTTGGTCAAGTCAAAGTCACAAATCATTTCATAAGTCATTTTGAAAACAGCTGACGTTAGAACAATATGGCCACTCCAACTGTCCATAACCGCGGACGCGGCTATTCGAATAGTTTGACACTCTGCAGAGATTCTACACTTTCACCACAACATTAGACACATCTGTCAGGAACAATCCTGAATTCACCATACACAGTATGCGGACAATCAATCCTAAGCTTTCAATTTCACGCTCTAGTATAGGCACCTCTCCTATGAGTTTGGCCTCCCAACCATGACCAAATGTCATCTTGGGAACTGCACATGTGGACAATCTTCACAACGTAGCCTCAGCTCAGACCTTGGCCACAAGGGAACCCATACTAAGGTATATAACCTTCTAGTCAAGCCTTACCCAATTTTTCGGGTATTGTGGTTGTACGGTAAAATTGGAATGGTATCGCATGCAGACAACCATTAGTTTTATAAAGGGCTAAGGCTCATGCCTCAACATTTTCATCATCAAAATCATCTGGTGTTCAAGAACACATGTCAAAACATTTCAGTAGAATGACTCATCATTCTAAGGTTTTCATAACCATTTTCACCAAGTATTCCCATCTACAGTTGATCAAGTTTTATGCTTAGAACTAGCATCTACAATTGGGGGTAAATACTAATGAGGGGTAATAAACTAGTGGGATTTACTAAGTTCAATCTCATGCCTTAGGATGACATCAAGATTATCTAACTTAGGCCAAATTTTATGCTCTTTATGCTACATTTAGTTATCTTTCTAGAATCTACAAGTCACTAAGTAAACTCTAAGAGAAATCTTTGATAAAGAAAATAAAGTATTAAGCTTGCAAGTAAAACTAGGATTGGTTATCAAGTGGTGTAAGCTTGCAAGTAAAACTAGGATTGGTTATCAAGTGGTGTAAGCTTGCAAGTAAAACTTGCATGGTTTAGCTTGCTAAGATAGTAGTATAAGCTTTCTAAGTTGCAAGTGTTAGCTTGCTCAGTTAAAATCTTGCTAATTCAACTAGTAGTATTAGGCTTGCCTTGTGCAGAGAAGTGGTTGAAGTTCTCCTCGGCTTCCTCCTCGTAGTATCCTTCTTCCTCCTCGTATCCTTGGTCGGTACATGGTCTATAAATAAATACGAGGTACACAATCACCAAACAATGCTTAACTATTTCTAATCATCACACAAAGGATCATACTAGGTGATCTAGCATCATCACTAACATTACAAGATTAAAGCACTTGTTCCATTTATTTTATTTTGAGAAAAGTAATTTCTACTCATTGAAAAAAAACTAGTTAAGATTTAATATTCTCCAACTCAAAGATGGGGTCATGTTGACACATGTCATCACCACATATTTCAGTACATGGGAATGTGATTTAAAGTGGTGTCACAATTTAATAAGGTTTAACCTTTTTATTTTATTTAATTAAAGTGACTAGAAATGCCTATGTGGCTTTGTTTTATTACTTGATCATTATTTCTGTAAGTAAACCTATATATTTTTATATATTCTGAAAGGTATGGTCAAATATGATTTTTGAGAGTTGGAATCAACTCAAAATATCTTATGGTTGAATTTGAAAAATGTTTGAATGCAGAAAAGCTTCTGCCTTGTTATTTTTACCATGGGTGATCTACAAGTCTAAATGGTTTGAATACAATGGGCTTGGATTAAGCATTCCAGTAGCTTTTTAACAAAATTAGTTTCATGCATTTTGGTTTAGTGAATCGAGCTGGGTTGATTTTTGAATCTAGGTACTAAACTGTGTTTGAAATTAAATGAATAAACTTAAGTTTGAATTATTGGGCCGCGCGGCAGGTTTAAATGGGCCGGCCTACTACGCACAGCCCACGCGTGGGCGGGTTAAGTGGCTGTCCCCACTCATCAGTGAGACAGTGAGTGGCGAAGCGGTATGGGGTGATCTCGGCTGCACGATCTAACTCTAATCGAACGGCTTTGGTTCATCGTCCACGTCAGGCAGCGCCGGCGAGACAGAACCCTAGCGCGGAAGGTGGGGGTCGTGGGAGGCTCCCCGGGGCTCAGGCGATGGTCGGCGATGGGGGCGAACAACAAAGTAGATGGTGGTGATTCTCCTGGTATCGGCAGGTTCTCCTAGGGCGGCTCCAATCGACGACGCCTCTCCTCCTTTGCAGCGGCGAACTCCGGTGAAATTCTGGCCACCTGGTGCTCGCCTTGCTCTGGGAGTGAGTGGGTGTGATCAGTGAGAGGTCGGGAGTGAACTGGTGTGAAGAAAATGAGTGGGGGAGGCCTATATTTATAGTGGTTGAAGGGGACCGACGGGCGCGGGGTGAGCTCGTCGTGGTCGACAGTACAGAGGGCTAATGGCATGGGCGACGATAGGGGCTGTGCTGTGCTCCCTGGCGAAGCTCAACGGCGTGGTCTGGCGGCATGGGGCGGTGCTGAACGGTCGGAACGCGTCGATGCTCTGGGAGGGTCCGAAGGTGATTTTAATGGCGCACAACATCTACATTCCGTGTGGCGGCGAACAGGAATTTCCGCGGGGTTGCTGGGGTGCTGGCAATCACGCACACAAGCGGCGAGGGTGGCGTGCGGTCTGTGGGCGTGTGTCACGGTTGGCGCACTGGCGCGCTCTCGGCTCGCTCGTAGAGAGGCTTGGCATGCTTGGGCAGTGTGGTCCAGGGGCTGGCAGTGCTCGAGGCTTGGACCTGGAAGGGCGATGGACGGTGGAGTGCCTGCTAGACAAGGTTGGCGAGGCTATTTAGGCGTGTAGCTTATTGTCGACGTTGGGGTTGGCAATTGGGCTCGACATGGTCACCATTAATGGCTATGCAAAGCTCACAGTAGTGCTAAGACTTGTTAATTGGGATAGATCATCTACTGAGGGTGTAGTGAGAGTAGGGTTGGGCGTTCGGTCATGACCGACAATTCGGTCTTTGTATTTCGGTCTATTTTAAATTCGGTCCTTGAAAAAATAAAGACCGAATTATACTTGATAGTTTTACTACCCGAAAAAATCGGGTACCTACTAATTTGGGTTCGGGTTCGGTCATGACCGAATAACATGGTCAATATTGTCAACACAAAAGATAGACATTACTTATTAAAAATATGACAATATTTCAACTATATTTTAAATATTTTAATACATATGTTATCATTTAGTGGAAGAAATAAACGTGCAACAATCCTAATAAAATGTAGCAACTCTACAATAGCACTTTGATGACCATTCAACAATGCCATAATTCATACACATCACACAAATTTGGAGTTTTAGATAGTCTCATGTAAAATTCGGTCAGTTTGGTCTATTCGGTTACTTAGGAACTAAAGAATGAATAGACTAAACTAAATTTGGTCTATAAAATTCACTACCCAATTTTCTTGTCGGTCTTTTTGGTTTTGGCCTATTCGGGTTCGGTCTCGGTCTTTTTGGTTTTGTTCTTCGGTTATCGGTTTTTATGCCCACCCCTAAGTGAGAGCTAGGGAGGGAACAAGGTTGGCCAAAATCACTGCTCACTATAGTGTTTGTTGTTTGTTTGTTTGATGCCAGCAAGGTGTTTGATAAAATGGCCGAAAGAATTTCAAATTTGCATTTTGGATTGAAACTTGGTGGGTTTGCTAGGAACATACTAGGGAGTCTCTGGTTAGTTGGATTAGTCAAGGGGCACTGGTATGGTTGGGTTTTGAAAATGTGTGATCTTCACATATGATGGAGATTCAATTTTTACTTGTGATTTGAATGAGGTTGCCAAATGTTTCTGCAAGTTTGAAATTTGGGCTTTGCTTCACTTTTACTCGGTCTAGCAAGGGGTGAAAAGAATTGGAAAAGTTTCTGTTTTAAATCTTGGACTAGAAACACTCAAAGTGACCTAGTGAGCAAGATTGGCAAAAATGACCATTTGCTTTAATTGATTTGTTTTTTATTTTCCTTTTATTTGTTTCTTCTTGGAAATGTTTTAGATGATATTATTTTCATCTTTAAACCATTCCTTACTATTTAGTTGAGCCACACAATTCCATTCATGCATTTGTAAAATCATCACATACACACATGCATTCATATGATTTTAAATTAATCAAAGTTTTTGTTAACCCTACTTTTAGTGATTACAGTTTGATGATCATTGTTTCATAGTTTTATGATGTTACAATACCACCCCGATCGATCCTCCAGTGGATGGACACGTTGTCACCAAGGGTGCACGTGAAATTTATGGAGATGCTCTCACAATTCCAATCCCAATGACTTCGGATCTTACGCCGGAGGCGATGGAGAAAAGGGTTGAGGACCTAGAAAAGCACCGCTTGTTTCTACTTGAAGAGGCCGCGCGCCTCGCCGAGATGAGACAGTAGTTAGACAGTGATCCTGCCAGATATCAGTCAGATTTCAAGCGACATCCAAACAAAACAAGGGGAGGTCTGTTTCTTGCTAACAAGAACCTGGATATCCACAAAGATTTATTTGACGGAAAAGATGGAGAGAAGATCCGAGTCTACAGCACGCCGGTGGAAAACGCTGTTGTAGCTCGAGCCATCCTTGCCAACAATCCGTCTCCGCAGCAGGTCCAGCAGTGTGTCATGTTGCTGGACAAAGGATTAAAGTAGCAGAAGACGGCCGCGTCCTTTAGTGGCAAGCTGGCCTCAAAGTCCGAGTTTTGCCACACTGGCGCCGACCAAAGTGCTCACGTAAGGCTTCGTAGGGATACGACTCAACATTCTCGCAGGCCGACACGTGACTGCAAGATTTATTCTGGCTGCATCCGAAGATGCCATCAGGGAAATGGTTCCTCATCAGGACCATTGTCAGCAAAACAACCGCCATAGAGAAGACCCGAAAACACGTCGCCAGTGAGAGGAGCAAGATCAGCTCAGGATGCCACCACCGAGCCGTCCGGCTGGTAACGCCGGACGAAGAGATGATACGGATCATCCTGAATCTAGTAGGGATGATGCCCGAAGAAACAGACATAAGAGTCAACATAATGAGGCTCCATCGCCACCACCACGTAACCCAGCCGGAAATAATCCACCAGGGCCACCATCGCCACCCAGCAGCGACCATGAAGGATCATGTCATAGCCATGGGAGCTGCAGGGGCGGAGGCGGCAATGGTGAGAGGAGAAGCAGAAACCCGACTCCACCGCACAGAAGCCGTGAGTCTCCAAGGCGCAGACCTCTCTCACCAAACGATGCTCGCCATCGCATCGAATCGAACATAGAAGCGCATCGGTACGAGGAAGAAAATGTGTACGTGGGACCCAAGTGCTTCCATCCACATATACGTCAGACCAAATTTCCGGTTGACTTTGGCATTGCCAAGCATATTCAGCCCTATGACAGTGCAGCTCGGCTAGATACTTGGCTCCAGGATTTTTTCTAGGATTGCTGCATCGCCAAAGGAGGAAATAGCCTAGTTGCAGTCAGATATCTCCCACTGATGCTGAGGAAGATGACTCGATCATGGATCAATGAACTGCCAGAGAATTCAATCCATAACTGGTATGATATGCAAAGTGCGTTCTTTTCAAACTTCAAGGTAACACACAGGAGGCCCTGCACAGTCGGAGACTTGCAGCGTTGCACCCAAAGACCCGGAGAAACCTGCAAGGATTACCTCGGACGCTGGGTCGATAAGAATAACTCCTTCGAAGGAGTAAACGAGCAAACTATGATAGAAGCTTTTATTGCAGGACCTCCAGTCGGCCTTCTACGTCACAGGCTGAGGCGTGACCACGTCACATATTTGGGAGAAATGATAGAGACGGCAAGCAAATACGCTGACGCCAATGATGATTCAGAAGGGCTGCTAAATATTCTGGCCAATCCCAATGCGGCCAAACAGCCAAGGCAAACTCAGAAGCATAAGATCACCTCGAACGAAAAGCCGGCTCCGGACTGTCCCTCACCTAGTGCACTGACATTGTGTGAAAGTTAGAAAGCTTGACGGCTTCTCTAGCCTCTTCTAGAGTTTGGCGGAAGTCATAAAAGACATCTCCAACGAGCTTAATGCGCTCGAGGCGAGGTTCGGAGGTAGGAGAGCCGGAAAGATTCATGGGGCTGGGAAAGAACCAAAAAGTCAAAATTCGGCTCAAAACAAAGTCAAAAAAATCAAACACCAAAAGTAAAAGAAAGATTTAGAAATCTTACCTAGCACATAGTGATTCCATTGCTCATGCTCCTTATAGAGGCTGTTCAGTTCACCGGCTGAGGCTTGGGCAAGATCCCTCTGAATATCAAAATCCTTCTTGAGATCAGCCAGTTCTTTATCTCGGATGGCTAGGAGCTTCTCGAGCCTCACGGTCTCGTGATTGCTTGACTCCAGGACCGCGGCTATGGATTTCTCCAATTCCAAAGTTAGCTTCTCAAGCTTATCCTGGAGTTCAGCATTTTCTATTTGCAAGACCTTGAAGTTTTCGGCTTACTCCACCATCTTGCTAGACTGACATAACAGTTTTACAAAGACAAAAATATAAGTCGGACAAAACAAGTTTGACTATAAATATAATTGACAAAGAGAAGTCGGAAAAAGTTCTGCTTCATCTTTTTCAACCTTCAACTTTGCGCTTATTGCTAATATTCTTGGGCAATTCCTGGTTGGAAGATGCAATTTTATGTAAGTTTAGAGACGGAATACCGTCAGACGGCTACTAAGACTCGGGCTGCAAATTTAACTAAGTAAAATTACAGCACGAGCCTTGGGGGCTACACTACATTGTTCTTTTGCAACCTAAAAGCATCAACTCAAAATCCAACGATGTTTATCCGACTTTATGCTTGGGGGCTAGAGGATATGATAATAAATTCAAATGAGAATCAGAAACTTACAATGTGTTCCAGGTACATCTTTTCAAATCCGAGTTTGGTGTTGTGAAAAACCTTCTCGGTAAGGGTGAGGGACGGAACATCCGTCACTGGAAGTTTGCCAGATGCGATTTTAGCATCCCGGACCAAAATTTTCCAGGTGGCTAACTAGCTTGACCTCTTCCTCCTCTTGACTCACTGCCTCTGGATTCAAGGTTTGCTTCTCAAGACTGGATTGAGCCAGTCTGAGGATCTCTTCCTTTTCTTTCCACTTGAGTCCAGGGACAGCGGAATCAACCACCTTATCCATCGTTCCTATAGGCATTACCATGGGATCATTACCCTTGACGGGTTCACCCTTGTTAGTTGCCTGTTCATCAACGATGACCAGGGCTTTCGAGATTTTGCCAGCATCAGGGGATGCAGAAGCTCCCTGTGCTGATGGAGTACTGGATGGGGTCAATGGTGGCACAACAGGGGAAATAACAAGCTTTTGCTGGCGCATCCGCTTGCCCGGCTTGCTATCCGGCTTTATCTTGCTCTTCAACGCTGATTTAACTCTAGAACACGAAAATCCTAAATATTAGGTGTGCTCTGGAAGGAGATAAAGGTACATGAGTACTAAAAACAAAAGATAGGGTGCTTAATTTTTGTACATGAGAACCACTGGCAGCATTTGGCTGCCAGCAGCAACAACTTCCTTCGCCTTATGCTTCTTGGAGGCAGGGGCGGCAACTTATTGCACCTCATCATCCTCTGTCGCCTCCGGGTCGTCTGAAGCATATCCCTCTACTGGAGCTAGCTCGGACTCGGAGAGTTTCTCGAGCTGACAAAGTCAAAAAGCATCGATGAAAATAGAGTCGGAGAAAGAAAAGAAAAGAAAGACGAAACACAAAAGTAGAGTCGAAATATTTACCAGAGTCAAAGGACGGTTGGACGTATACATCTTCATGGAAACTTCCGGAACTTTCTGTTCCACTCTTTCCTTGATAAAATATTGCATGAGGGTCTTATAGTCCTTCATTGAAAGTCGGCTCGCACTGATCTTCATGCTGTCCTTCTTGTTGCCGGTGACTTGGTGCATGAGGCGATCTCCATGGTGCTGGAGAGGCTGAATCCAGCGCTCCAGCCAGCAGTGGATAAAATCAGATCCATCGAGTCCCTCATGCTTCATAAAATACTCGATCTGCCTCTTGTCAAGGATCAAAATATCCGATAGCTTCGGTGCCTCCGTGTCCTATGAATCTTGGTGGGGAGCGGCGCGTTTGACGAACACCGGAAGACCTTCCACCTTTCCAGGAGCCGGAATATCCTGATGATACAAGAAAGTTCCGGCCCAGCATTTGACGGACTCACTAGCGTTAATCCTAGGATAGATATTATTCCTCCTAAGGACTAATCTAAGAGTGCCGGTGACATAAGGCACACCGACACTGATGGAATTCTTCCGAGTACCATAGTAGTACCGGAAAAGGGTGAGACTTGGCCTAATGCCAAGAAACCCCTCGCACAAAGCTGCGTGAGTACTGAGCTCAAGAAGGGTATTGGGAGTAAGGTTATGGAGTTGCACACCGTAGTGATTGAGGACCTCGACGAGGAAGTCCGACGATGGCAGGCTGAGGCCGCAGTCGACGTGAGTGCCGAACAACACCCTCTCGCTGTTGAGCGGCACGGGGACGGCGTGTTCTGAGGAACTCCGCCACACACCGGCAACGATGAACCCTTCATCCTCCATGACTTGGAGCTCCGCGTTATCCATGGCGCTTGGGATCCAAAGACCCCGCATTTTGTTCTCTTCCGCCGCCGACGAACCCGTCGCCGCCGTTCCTGAAGCCATAGATATTGGAGGAAAAGGGGCTGGTGGGGGAAGGAGAGATTTTTTCTCAACCATGTGTAGATGGGAACTGGTGCAGAGCGCTCTAGAAGTACGAGGAAGAAATGAATGAATCGATGGAGAGGTGAATCTGAGAGAAAGGGTTTTCTCCCCTCTTTATTTACATTTACATCAAGATTCGTGCGATGACACGCGCGATTATCGCCACACGTATATGAGAGGGGGAGTTAGCTTCCTCGCGACTCTTTTGCCCCCTCGATTTTTGCGCAAGTCTATTCCGTAAGGAACGGACCCACCAACGGTCGTGCTAATGGAAATCCTGTCAGTAACAGGACCTGGTCTGAAAAGTTATCAGTCCGCACGCTGCTAAAAAATATGACTTATGTTTCAAACCAAGCAAGGAAAATACTAAGATTAGAGAAAGATATATCCGACTCGATTGACTCAGAATCCTACATTAGTGAAAGCAGTTTCTGGGAACCCTTCAAGATTCTCAAGACGAAGAAACCAAGCTTGACGATTTATCTGACTTCAGATCTTGGAGACTTCCGGGGGCTACTGTTGGGGATATACTTTCTGGGTATACCCACAGGACTCGCTAACCAGGGTGTCCCACCAACGGGTTAGAGCTTTGCTTCACAGGCAGCCCAGTCAGAGAATGAGGAGGATCCAGTTCCGGCTACGACAAGGCCCGGAAGAGTTACCGACATAGGCCTATAGTATTACTTGTAGTCCAAGCTGTACATGTTACCGACTCTATAACATAGACGGATAGGTCTCTCCCTGTAACCCCAGGCCCCGGTGACTATATAAACCGGCCCTATGGGAGCCTTTAGGGCAACCAATCAATCGTACACCACAATCAACTTGCACATGCGAACCTCTCTTGTAATCCATTGTAACATCCGGCCTACGCTAATATATTACTGGGTTGCTAGTAGGAGTAGGATCAGATAACCACAGTCGGATCTGAACCTGGGTAAACTTGTGCTCACCGCTCCTGGAACATCCGACGTCTCACACCCCATCCTTCCAACGCCACTAGGACCCCCTATGGCATAGTTGTCGACAATCCGACGACAACTTGTTTTTTGCTCTTCTGGTGTGTGGTGCTGACGAATCTATATATTTGATATACTATTATGACATAAGATATGTTGGAGTGGACCCGGTTTCATGTGACGATATTTCCCAATAGGAGTCATCTTATTCTAACTTGTGGTTTTTTATCTTTCAATTTTTTCGTTTTGAGATCTTTTAATGATGACGTCAATGCCAGTTGGGAGTGCTTTGTAAGCATGTATCAGGTAGTAAGCCAAAACTTTTAGTTGTAGATTGTGGAATTTCAGGTTGATGTTTGAACTCTAGAAGTTGATGTCATTTAACAGCAGGATTCTACCTGCTGAAACATTTTATACCAAGCAATTCATTGTATCGGACGAATACAAAACTTGATGCCTGTAGGCGGGAAACTGAGCAACGCCAAGGCGGGATCCTCAGTCGTGTTGTACAGCGGGGGTTTTCCACAAAAATAAATTGGGGTTCACAAAAAAAATATACGAGGGCGAAAGTTAGTTTAGAGGAAGCCCTCCCTCAACCGCATCGAGACTTCTCCTCCGCCTGGCCGCTCTCCCTCGACCGGACCATCCCCGCCGCTCCACCATTGAGCACCACCGTTCGCTGGTATGTATGTCCCCAACCTCCAGCGATTATGTGCTTTCTGATGGATAGAATACATTTAATTTGGTCATTGTGAAGTAAATAAGCTATTAGCTTTTTTAGGAAATGCAATCGGAGTCCACGGATGGTTTTGTTGTGTACGTTGATGCTTGTAAAGCAGAGGTGGATGCTGAAGCAACACTAGTGTATACATGTGAAGCGGATGCGGAGGCCGATGCTTATACTACATCGGAATCGTGGGCAGTATTGAGTGATGCTTGGAAAGTGGTGTAGGCGCAGTCGAGATCCTCATCAGCTGCTGGATCAAATTCGGCTATGTTGCTTGCCGCTGCTAAAGCGATGGCTGCGTGGGATGCTATGAATGCGTCTGCTCGTGGTCGTGCTTCTTCAGCATCAACGGCCGTGGCTCGTCATTCATCAACGGCGCCTGCTCCATCTGCTCAGAACTCATCGACCCCTTTGTAAGTTGTGCGTTGGATGTTGTCTCCCTGACTCCCTCCCTCTTTTATGTATTCTGCTCTAGGGTTTTTTTGGAAGCATTGGATATTGGTTTAAACTACTACTAGTGGCACCATAAAATCTATTTAATCACAAACTAGTGATCCGAATGGGATGAAACTTTCACATGATTCAGACCTAGGCACCTATGATTTACTGATTTTTTTTCAGTTTTTTTGAATAGTTTTACTTTTAGTTTAAAATCTGAGCTACTGTCATACCTTCAATCTAAGATGGAAGGTGTATCTTGGGAAATTCACCATGAGACCTAGGTTCACCAAGAGTGTGTTTATATTGTGGCCGAAGTTGACCCTACCAATATTTTGGTTATGATCAAAAGGGTGGCTCTTGTTTAAATTGTTGCCAACTTTTTGGCATGCCAATGCTCCACTACCAACTCTAGTTCAATTTTTTAGCCAATTTTGGCCAACTTTTGTTGGGAATATGCCCTAGAGGCAATCATGTATGATGATATTTCCCATTGTATTCATAAAGATATTAAGTTGTCCTTGTATAGATATCTGATGTGTATCATTGAATATGTGATTAGGATGTGGAACTATACATTCATGTTGTTTGTACTAAATATCCTTGGTCATCGAGGTTGTCCTAGACACAGAACTTAGACCAATGTGAAAGTCGGCTGATGACTCAGTTCCACTTGTCATGGGCATGGAGATGCTATTCCGACTTACACAGATTCGGCTAAAGAGTTTAGCGAGTCGGATTGACCCATATTTAGGTACAACAAACAAGTTATCATTTGTATATCTCAATCAATGTAATCCTTAGACCTGAGGTTGTTGCACAGTCCGAGTTGAGGATCACCTACTTAGGTTTCTTCAAACGCTGATCTGTAATTGGGCAGTTATAAAGGCAGAGTTCGGGTCGACTGAGAATCAAGCTGCGTGATGTGAATAACCAAAATGGGATTTTCCCTTCCAGTTGGAGAGATATTCTCTGGGCCCTCTCGGATGATATGATTTGGAAAGCATGGCCATGCACGACTCGGTTAAGTGTTAATCGAGGCGATCGACTAAGAGTTAGTCGGATGAATAACTTATCTCGGATCGAGAAGAAAGTTGGACTATTTAAGGGATGATAGTTATTCGCCTATAGTCTGACAAGGTATATCGTGAGGCAAAAGGGACTCGGATGCAAGTCGCATTGGAAAGGCAAGTCTTCATGACTCTTTGGTACTTGGGAGTCGGCATGTTCTGCTAGGAGCCACTACCGACTGATCGATTGAGAGTCGGACTCCAATTGTGTCCAAGTTGCCATGAGCCTGCGGGGTCACACACTTAAGAGCGGGAGCAAGTTCAGATTGGATTTGAATCAGAAATATGGTTGGGTTGGACCCGATCCGGATTTCAACTAAGTCAGTGAGTCAGACTCAACGTGACTCATATTATATGGGCTTTAGTGAATGGGCCACGAGTGAGTGGAGCCCATGTTCACTCCCTATATATAGTGGGCGCAGAAACCCAGGAGGGTGGATCGGTTAGGTCATTCCATGCGTTGGAAACCCTAACTCCATAGCAGTCCAGCCATCATATCAAACCTAGCAGTTCGTCGATAGTGCTCCCCCTTGCATGTGTGGATACCATCAGAGGTGATGTACGATCAGCACCAGGGCGATCATGATCAGATCGGATCGGATCTTGAGCACTACACTGCATTCAACAGACGCACTTCATCAGTAATCTGCAATTGCGTGTCTAGTGGTAATCCTTGTGGCCTTCTACCTCAGCTATATCTTGGGATTGTTGGAATTATGCCCTAGAGGCAATAATAAAGATGTTATTATTATAATTCTTGTTCATGATAAAGTTTATATTCCATGCTAGAATTGTATTAAGCGGAAACTTTAATACTTGGGTGGTTTGTGAACAACACCGTGTCCCTAGTATGCCTCTATGGACTAGCTCATTTATTAATGATGGTTAAGGTTTCCTAACCATAGACATGAGTTGTCGATTAATAATGAGATCATATCATTGGGAGAATGATATGATGGACAGACCCAAACTAAGCGGAGCAATTAGATCGTGTCATCGTGTTCATCTTTGCGAAGCTTTTCTTATGTCAAATATTGTATTCCTTAGACCATGAGGTAATACAACTCCCTGGTATCGGAAGAAAGCTTTGAGGTCATCAAACATCATCCTATGAGAGGGTGAGCATAAAGGTGTCTCTCAGGTGATCGGAAAGTACCTGTTGGGTTGTATGTATCGAGATGGGATTTTTCCCTCCCAAGTCGAAAAGATATACTTCGGGCCCACTCGGTAATCGATATCAACACCGCTTGCAAGCATGTGGTTAAGGAGTTAATCACAAAGTGATATCGGATTGCGGAACGAGTAAAGTACTTGCTGTGAACGAGATTGAACTAGGTATGACGGTACCGACGATCAAATCTCGGGCAAGTAAAATATCGTGCGACGAAGGGAATATATATGGGATTGATTGAATCCTGGCATCGTGGTTCATCCGATATGATCATCGATGAATGTGTGAGAGTCAATATGGGTTTCCAGACCCCGCTGTTGATTATTGATATAAGATCATGTCTGCATATGCTCGAACCCGAAGGGTCACACACTTAACGTGTCTCGACGCTAGGATAGATTGGATAATTGGTTTATGAGTTTTTGTTCGGAGTATCGGATGAGATCCAGGACGTCACGAGAGGTTCCGGAATGGTCCGGAGAATAAGATCCATATAAGGCAATGCAGTTTTTTGGAGTTCGGAATTGTTTCGGGTTAATCGGTATTGTACCGGAAGCTTCTAGAACCTTACGGAGGGGGACCAATGTGGCCCCACCTGCCGGGAGGGGGCATGGGCCTATGTGGGAGTGCCCTGCCGCATTGGGCCAGGGGCACAAGTCCCCATAGGGCCTAGCCGGCCAAATACCTAGGAAACCCTAGGGGAGCTTCTAGAAGGGAGGGGAGAAACTTGCCCCCCACTCCTCCCTCCTTGGCCGCCGGCCTAGGGCTTGGGGGAGGGGCTAGGGCTGGCCGCCCACCCCTCTATATAAAGAGGGATGGGGGCGCACCCCTCCCCTACACCTCCTCAACAACCCTAGCCGCCCTGCTGCCCCTCCTCTCTCTCTCTCTCCCTCCCGACTGCGCGTAGGCGAAGCCCTGCCGCAGAAAATCTCCACCGCTTGCACCGCGCCGTCGCGTTGTAGATCCAATCCATCTCTCCACCCTACTTTCTGGACCGAGGAAGGAGGAGACGTCGAGGTGCCACACGTGTGCATCTCTCGGAGGCATCGCCACTTGCGGTGTTAGATCGGATCGGATCGCGAGGAGGAGAAGCGAGTACGACTACATCACCCACGTTCCGTCGAACGTTCCGCTGTGCGAATCTTCAAGGGTATGAAGATCTCATCTATTTCCCCTCGTTGTTTGCATCTCATAGATTAGATCTTGGCTTTCATGTTCACATCCGTAGATTTTTTTTGATTTACTATGCTGCTAAACCCTTCAGTGGTATCAGAGGTAGATCTATGCGTAGATGTGTTTCACGAGTAGAACGCAACATGGTTGTTGCGGGCGTTGATGTTTTCTGTTGCAAGCCTCTTGTTTGTGTACTTCTTATGACGCGGGATAGTGAGATCGAAGCGGTCCAGGCCAACCTTACGCGACCTCGTTCGCGAGACCGGCTCCGCACTTGACATGTGGCTTGTTCCACACATGCGGCTGGTGGATGCCAGTTTCTCTCACTATAGTTGTCATGGGATTTACACCGGAGTTTGGCAACCATAATATCACAGTTGTGGCTTTCCGTAGGTAAGAATCGTTCTTAGCTTGCTACTCCCATAAGCCACGTAAAACATGCAACAACAAAGTAGAGGTCTCTAACTTGTTTCTGCAGGGAGTGTTTTCTGTGATATGGTATGGCCCAAGATGTGATGTGTATGTTGTATGCAATGATCATGTTTTGTAATGTTTCACGACTTGCATGTCGATGAGTACACAACCGGCAGGAGCCATACGGTTGTCTTTATAATTGTGTATGACCTGTGTGTCAACTTCTTATACGCCATGTAATAGCTTTACCTTATCGCTAAGTAGTTAGCAATAGTTGTAGTTGCCATTCGTGGTGGAGGCAATCATGGTGGAGTGATGGAGATCATGCCGACACACACAAGATGGAGATCATTGCGCGAAGATTGGCTATACCATGTCACATAAAGTTATATGCATATGATGTTTATCCTTTTATGTATCTTATTGTGCTTAGATCGCGACGGTAGCATTATAAGATGATTCCTCACTTAAAGATCAAGATAAAACTGTGTTCTCCCCATGTATGCACCGTTGCGAAAGTTCGTCGTGTTCAAGCATCACGTGATGATCGGGTGCTATAAACTCTACGTTCACATACAACGGGTGCAAGCCAGTTTTGCACACGCGAAAATACTTGGGTTTGACTTGACGAGCCTAGCATGTACATACATGGCCTCGGAACACATGAACCGAAAGGTTAAGCATGAGTCATATGAATGATATGATCGACACTTCGTTGTCCACCATTGAAACCACATCTCTTCTAGTGAAGATCGGAATAGGTGTGGTGAATTTGGATCATGTTCACTAAACAACTTGAGGGATGTTGAATTTAGTGGGAGTTCATCTAGTAATTTGATTAAGTTGAACTAGTTATCATGAACATAGTCTAAATTGTACTTGCAAATTTTGTAGATCAAATGGCTAAGTCCAACTTCCACTTCAACGTTTTTGCTGAGAAAGAAAAGCTTAGAAACAATGGGTCTAACTTCACCAACTGGTTCCGCAATCTGAGAATCATTCTTGCTGGCGGACAAAAGGACTATGTCCTTGAGAATGCGCTAGGTGACGCCCCTGCTGTAGATGCGCCGGCTGATGAGAAAGCTGTTTATCAATCGTGCAAAGATGATTATGGTGTGATTAAGAGCACCATGTTGTTTGCTATGGAATCGGACCTTAAAATCGTTTTGAAGATTATCCCGGGCCCTTTGAGATTCTTGAGGAGATGAAAACTATGTTTCAGACTCAGGCCCGTTCTGAGAGATATGAGATCTCTGAGAAATTCTTTAACTGCAAGATGGAGGAAGGGAGTTCCGTTAGGGAGCACGCCATAAAGATGTCGGGCTACACTCAACTCCTTGAGCAACTGGACTACAAGATTCCAGAGGAGCTCAAGATTGACAGGGTTCTGCAATCACTCCCTCCCAGCTACAAAAGTTTTGTAGTGACTCATAATCAGATTGGTTCCACTGATACGATCACCGAGCTCTTCGCTAAGCTAAAAGCTGCGGAGGTGGACATAAAAAAGGATAATCATGTGTTGATGGTCAACAAGCCCCCCAGCTTTAAGAAAGGTAAGGGTGCAAAGAAGCCCTTCAAGAAAGGCGGCGGCAAGCGCGTTGCCCCTGCTGAGAAGAAGCTCAAGTCTGGACCTAAGCCGGACACTGAGTGCTTCTATTGCAAGGACAAGGGTCACTGGAAGCGCAACTGTCCGAAGTACTTAGCGGACAAGAAGGCTGGCATCATCAAAGGTATATTTGATATACATGTTATTGATGTTTTCCTTACTAGCCCTTGTTGTAGTGCATGGGTATTTGATACCGGTTCAGTTGCTAATATTTGTAACTCGAAACAGGAGCTATGGAATAGACGGCGGCTTGCGAGGGATGAGGTGACGATGCGCGTTGGCAACGGATCAAGAGTTGATGTGATGGCTATCAGCACGCTCTCCTTAGTTTTACCTTCGAGATTAGTTTTAAACCTCAATAAATGTTATTATGTGCCTGCGTTGAGCATGAACATCATATGTGGATCGTGTTTATTACAAGACGGTTATTCATTTAAATCCGAGAATAATGGTTGTTCTATTTATATGAGTAACATCTTTTATGGTCATGCACCTGCTATGAATGGTTTATTTATTCTGAATCTTGAAAGGGATGAAACACACATCCATAAAATTGAGGCTAAGAGATGCAAGGTAGATAGTGATAATACTACTTATTTGTGGCACTGCCGTCTAGGTCATATTGGTGTAAAACACATGAAGAAACTCCATTCTGATGGACTTTTGGAGTCTCTTGATTTTGAATCATTTGACACATGCGAACCATGCCTCATGGGCAAGATGATCAAAACTCCGTTCTCCGGAATGATGGAGCGAGCAACGGACTTGTTGGAAATCATACATACCGATGTATGCGGACCGATGAGTGTTTCGACGCGCGGTGGATATCGCTACTTTCTCACTTTTACTGATGACTTAAGTAGATATGGGTATATCTATTTAATGAAACATAAATCTGAAACATTTGAAAAGTTCAAAGAATTTCAGAATGAAGTGGAGAACCATCGTAACAGAAAAATTAAGTTTCTACGATCCGATCGTGGAGGTGAATATTTGAGTTATGATTTTCTCATGCATCTTAAAGCAAGCGGAATCGTTTCGCAACTCACGCCACCCGGAACACCACAGCGCAATGGTGTGTCTGAACGCCGGAATCGAACTCTATTAGATATGGTCCGATCAATGATGTCTCTTACTGATTTGTCGTTATCATTTTGGGGTTATGCATTAGAAACCACTGCATTCACTTTAAATAGGGAACCATCTAAATCCGTTGAGACGACACCGTATGAACTGTGGTTTGGTGCTAAACCTAAGTTGTCGTTTCTTAAAGTTTGGGGATGCGAAGCTTACGTCAAGAAGTTGATGCCGGACAAGCTCGAACCCAAAGCGGAGAAATGCGTCTTCATAGGATACCCTAAGGAAACTATTGGATATACCTTCTATCACAGAACCGAAGGCAAAGTGTTTGTCGCAAAGAACGTATCCTTTCTTGAGAAGGAGTTTCTCTCGAAAGAAGTGAGTGGGAGGAAAGTAGAGCTAGATGAGGTTGTTGAACCTTCTCTTGATTGGAGAGTAGCGCAGCACCTGAAATTGTTCTAGTGCCGCCTGCACCAACAATAGAGGAAGCTAATGACAAGGATCATGAAGCTTCGGACGATGCTACTACTGAATGTCGCAAGTCGACAAGGTCGCGTGCCCCTCCTGAGTGGTACGGCAACCCTGTCTTAACTATCTTGTTAGTAGATGACAGTGAACCTGCGAACTATGAGGAAGCGATGATGAGCCCAAACTCTGAGAAATGGCTAGAGGCCATGAAATCCGAATTGGGAACCATGAGCGAAAACCAAGTATGGACATTGGTGGACCCTCCTAGCGACCGAAAGGCCGTTGAGTGCAAATGGATCTTCAAGAAGAAAACGGACGCAGATGGTAATGTTACCGTCTATAAAGCACGACTTGTCACGAAAGGTTTTCGACAAGTTCAAGGTGTTGACTACGATGAGACTTTCTCTCCCGTAGCGATGTTTAAGTCCATTCATATTTTATTAGCAATTGCTGCGTTTCATGATTATGAAATATGGCAGATGGATGTCAAGACTGCGTTCCTCAATGGAAACATTGATGAAGAGTTGTATATGATGCAACCCGAAGGTTTTGTTGATCCTAAGGATGCTGATAAAGTGTGCAAACTTCAGCGTTCCATTTATAGACTGAAGCAAGCATCTCGGAGTTGGAACCTTCATTTTGATCAAGTGATCAAGAGCTTTGGATTTGTTCCAAATTGCTACGAAGCTTGTATCTATAAGAAAGTGAGTGGGAGCTCAGTGACATTTCTAGTACTATATGTGGATGAAATATTGATTATTGGAAATGAAATTAACATGCTTAACGATGTGAAGAGTTATTTGAACAAATGTTTTTCAATGAAAGACCTAGGGGAAGCTGCTTATATATTGGGCATCAAAATCTATAGAGATAGACAAAGACGCCTGATAGCTTTGAGCCAGAGTACATACCTAGACAAAGTTCTGAAAAGGTTCAGAATGGATAAGGCTAAGAAAGGTTCAGTGCCTATGTTGTCAGGTAAGATATTGAGCAAGGCTCAGTGTCTAGCTACGGTAAATGATAGAGAAGCTATGAGCAAAGTGCCTTATGCCTCGGCCATAGGTTCTATCATGTATGCCATGCTGTGTACTAGACCGGATGTGTCCAATGCTCTTAGTTTGACGAGCAGATACCAAAGTGATCCAGGAGTGGAACACTGGACAGCCGTGAAGAACATCCTAAAGTACCTAAATAATAGAAAGAAAGATTCTTAGTCTATGGAGGTGATGAACAGCTCATCGTAAAAGGTTACGTCGACGCTAGTTTCGACACCGACAAGGATGATTCTAAATCTCAGACAGGATACGTTTATATTTTGAATGGAGGAGCTGTGAGCTGGAGAAGCTGCAAGCAAAGCGTGATCGCGGGATCTACAGTAGAAGCGGAATACATGGCTGCTGCAGAAGTGTCAAGTGAAGGAGTTTGGATCAGGAACTTCATCACTGAGTTGGCGTGGTTCCAAGTGCCTTGGACCCATTGGAGATATTGTGTGACAACACTGGCGCCATAGCACTAGCTAAGGAATCAAGATATCATCCAAAGACCAAGCATATCAACCGCAAGTTTCATATAATCCGAGATTATATAGCAAATGGAGATCTGAAGATTAGCAAAGTACATACATATCTAAATGTCGCAGATCCATTGACTAAACCTCTTCCACATGCAAAACATGATCAGCACCTTAGTGCCATGGGTGTTAGATTGTTGCCAGATGTAAACAAGATTATTGACTCTAGTGTAAGTGGGAGACTGTTGGAATTATGCCCTAGAGGAAATAATAAAGATGTTATTATTATAATTCTTGTTCATGAAAAAGTTTATATTCCATGCTAGAATTGTATTAAGCGGAAACTTTAATACTTGCGTGGTTTGTGAACAACACCGTGTCCCTAGTATGCCTCTATGGACTAGCTCATTGATTAATGATGGTTAAGGTTTCCTAACCATAGACATGAGTTGCCGATTAATAATGAGATCATATCATTGGGAGAATGATATGATGGACAGACCCAAACTAAGCGGAGCAATTAGATCGTGTCATCGTGTTCATCTTTGCGAAGCTTTTCTTATGTCAAATATTGTATTCCTTAGACCATGAGGTAATACAACTCCCTGGTATCGGAAGAAAGCTTTTAGGTCATCAAACATCATCCTATGAGAGGGTGAGAATAAAGGTGTCTCTCAGGTGATCGGAAAGTACCTGTTGGGTTGTATGTATCGAGATGGGATTTGTCCCTCCCAAGTCGAAGAGATATACTTCGGGCCCACTCGGTAATCGATATCAACACCACTTGCAAGCATGTGGTTAAGGAGTTAATCACAAAGTGATATCGGATTGCGGAACGAGTAAAGTACTTGCTGTGAACGAGATTGAACTAGGTATGACGGTACCGACGATCAAATCTCGGGCAAGTAAAATATCGTGCGACGAAGGGAATATATATATGGGATTGATTGAATCCTGGCATCGTAGTTCATCCGATATGATCATCAATGAATGTGTGGGAGTCAATATGGGTTTCCAGACCCCGCTGTTGATTATTGATATAAGATCATGTCTGCATATGCTCGAACCCGAAGGGTCACACACTTAACGTGTCCCGACGCTAGGATAGATTGGATAATTGGTTTATGAGTTTTTGTTCGGAGTATCGGATGAGATCCAGGATGTCACGAGAGGTTCCGGAATGGTCCGGAGAATAAGATCCATATAAGGCAATGCAGTTTTTTGGAGTTCGAAATTGTTTCTGGTTAATCGGTACTGTACCGGAAGCTTCTAGAACCTTCCGGAGGGGGAACAACGTGGCCCCACCTGCCAGGAGGGGGCATGGGCCTATGAGGGAGTGCCCTGGCCGCATTGGGCCAGGGGCACAAGGCCCCATAGGGCCCAGCCGGCCAAACACCTAGGAAACCCTAGGGGAGCTTCTAGAAGGGAGGGGGAGAAACTTGCCCCCCACTCCTCCCTCCTTGGCCGCCGGCCTAGGGCTTGGGGGAGGGGATAGGGCTGGCCGCCCACCCCTCTATATTAAGAGGGCTGGGGGCGCACCCCTCCCCTACACCTCCTCCACAACCCTAGCCGCCCTGCTGCCCCTCCTCTCTCTCTCCCTCCCGACTGCGCGTAGGCGAAGCCCTGCCGTAGAAAATCTCCACCGCTTGCACCGCGCCGTTGCGTTGTAGATCCAATCCATCTCTCCACCCTACTTGTTGGACCGAGGAAGGAGGAGACGTCGAGGTTCCGCATGTGTGCATCTCTCGGAGTTATCGCCACTTGAGGTGTTAGATCGGACCGGATCGCGAGGAGGAGAAGCGAGTACGACTACATCACCCACGTTCCGTCGAACGTTCCGCTGTGCGAATCTTCAAGGGTATGAAGATCTCATCTATTTCCCCTCATTGTTTGCATCTCCTAGATTATATCTTGGCTTTCCCGTTCGCATCCGTAGAAATTTTTTGATTTACTATGTTGCGAAACCCTTCAGGGATCACCATGTTAGATGAATTTTTTTTGTTTTATCTCTATGTGGCCCAACAGTGGTATCAGAGCGGTAGCTTCTGGTTTTAGGCTCGAGATCTCGCGTATGTGATATGCGGTTGGCTGTAGATTGGATCTATGTAATGTTTTGGTAGTCGATCTATGAGATAGATCAGTTTTGTACGATGTTGATTGGATCAACTGTACTCGGGGCATGGTATATCTGATTTCCATGATCATACTGCTAAGGTCGTGGAACGAGATACCCCTACCTGTCGGTTTCCGCCATCGGGGTAGACTGTGACACATAAATCCAGAAGCAGTGATCGAAGATCAAAAGAGTTTGATCGAGCTGGAACGATGGTCGGAATCCATGCTCGCATTGTAGATCGTCGGGTGCTGACCGCACCCGTGAGGGGCGCTGCCCCTTCGGTCCTAGCCCGCTATATGGCTAGCGGGACCGCCGGCTTCGCCCTGTCGTAGCGCCTTAGATGTCATTGCGAGTTTCACAACGCTGGTAGATATCGTATCTTTGCATAACTTGTTTTTGGACGAAGTTGTGAATGGTATGGTTCATGTGCATGTGATGTATGTGTGTAATCCATACATGATCTACGACCGGCTGGATCCTAGGTGCTGTCATTTTATTGTATAACGACCTGCGTGTCGGATTCCCTATGTAATTTACTTTACTAAGCTAGTGTAGCTGTTTGGAGAACCCGGATGGTATGCTAGTCGATGTACATGTCGGCGACATGGAGTAAGACGACAAGTAACAAGAGTTGGCACAGGTCAGATTACAGGCTTTATGGATATGGAGATCGCCATGAAGAGAGCCATACCATTTGACATTATAATTGCTTTATTTTGTGTTGTTGATATGTCTCTATTTTACCTCTATTAGATAGTCGGTAAGTCTTAAATCCCTCAAAGAAGGTCTTGTCGGTTTTCCCGCCAGTGTTTGCACCATCACAAGTCGGACGTTTTTGGAAGTGGGCTCATAAAATTGAGGTGCTACCAATTCTTTCCGACTAGATGGGTTTAACTCGGACTCTTACAGTAGAAACACTCGGTAAGCTAGACGGGTCTATCATAACGGTTGTGGGACTCGGGGAAAAGTCGAACGGGAGCCGGGGCATGTGATGCCACCCGTCCAACAAGAGTCGTATGAGATACGATTGAGAAGGAGTTGTCTACCTAGATCACTTGACAGCTAGCGGTGATGCTAAAGCTCACTAGCCGACTTGCTTATTTAGGGTCCTGAATTACTAAGCAACCATCGCAGGGGTATTGGTTCTAGTGGGAGCATAAATATTAAAGTGTTTAATATGCTTGCTCTTTTTTGAATACATGTCTTAAGTGTTTTGCATATTTTCTGTTGTAGATCATGGCACCAAGTAACAGCAACTCTCAGATATACGGTTTTGCTATGAGAACCATTCTTGAGAAATATAAACTGAACGACACTAATTTTACCAACTGGTATCGAAATGTGAGAGCTGTTCTCAAACAAGAAAAGAAGGACCATGTCCTAGACAACCCACTTCCAGATGAGCCGAATGAGAATGCGACTGTCGCTGCGATCAATGCCTACCATCGGGCTAAGTATGAGTCCACATATATTAGCTGTCTTATGCTTGCTCACATGGAGCCGGACTTGAAAAGGTAGTTCGAGAATGTTGAGGCCTACGATATGATCGAAAGCCTCAAAAGTATGTTCCAGGCTCAGGCAAAGACTGATAGGTATCAAGTCTCTCAGGCTTTGTTGAGTTGCAAGCTTAAGGATGGTGATCCACCGAGTCTGCATGTGATCAAATTGGTTGGTTACGTGCAGTCTCTGGAGAGGCTTGCCTACCCCATTAGCGAAGAGTTCGCTACAAATATAATTCCTAACTCTCTTCCTAGTGCGTATTGTGAGTTCATTTCGAACTACCACATGCATGGTATGGATAAGAATCTCATTGAATTGCATGGGATGATCAAGCAGGCAAAGGCGGATCTCAAGAAGGGCACCAGTCAAGTGTTGATGGTGTAGAATACGGCTAAGTTCAAGAAGAGTTCTTGGATTAAGAATAAGGCTAAGTCGAGATGAAAGCAGGATCAGGACCTAGTCCCAAGGGCTTCCTCAGGGACTAAGCCATCACCTTCATCCGGATCCACTTGCTTCTACTGCAAGGCGGATGGCCACTGGAAGAGGAACTACAACAAGTATTTGGCCGACAAAGCCAAGAGTGGAGGTATGAATTCCAACTCAGGTACACTTATTTGCAATGTTATAGACATATATCTTGCTGATGCACCTAATAGTTCTTGGGTATATGATACCGGATCAGTTATTCACATCTGTAACTTGTTGCAGGGACTGGTAAGAACTAGGAGCGTAGAAAGAGGCGAGGTTGATATTCGAGTCGGTAAAAAAGCGAGAGTCGCTGCGTTGGAAGTCGACAAGATGCAACTTCATTTACCTTCCGGATTCATTATGGAATTGAATAATTGTTTTTAGGGTAAACAGTGAGGTAATATCCCCACTGCAATTTTTTAATATAAAATGGTAATTACAAAATATGAATCAACTGAGGTAGCTAAAAAACACAAGAAAAAAGGGAGACTAAATAATTGTTATTAAGTTCCAGTGCTCAGTCGAAACATTATTTCTGCTTCATATTTGATGAAGCAAGGCTATGAGTCGAATATCAAGAATAATGGTTGTTCTTTGTATTTGAATGATATGTTTCACGGCTTTGCACCTATCCAGGAAGGGTTATTTATTTTGAATCTTGATGGTGAGTCGGTTTATAACATAAATGTTAAAAGGTTGAAACCAAATGATCTGAATATGACTTACTTTTGGTACTGTCGGCTTGGTCATATAAGTTAGAAACGCATGTAGAAACTCCATGATGATGGACTCCTAACTTCGTTTGACTTAGAGTCGTTCGAGACATGTGAATCTTGCCTACTCGGCAAAATTACGAAGACACCTTTTGCAAAGAGTTGCGAAAGGGCATCAGACTTGTTGGGACTAGTACATAGTGATGTATGTTGACCAATGAGCACGACAGCCAGGGGTGGTTATGAGTACTTCATTACCTTCAATGATGATTTGAGTCAGTATGTATATATCTACTTGATGAAACATAAGTCGGAAGCCTTTAAAAAGTTCAAAGAATTCCAAAACAAAGTACAAAATCAACTCAGCAAGAAGATAAAGTTTCTTCGGTCGGACCGAGGAGGCGAGTACATGAGACATGAGTTTGATTACCATCTGAAAAGCTGTGGAATAGTTCCTCAACTTACTCCGCCAGGAACGCCGTAGAGGAACGGTGTCTCGGAAAGGTGGAATCGGACCTTGTTGGACATGTTACAATAAATGATGAGTTGGATATATCTGCCTTTATCATTTTGGGATTATTGTCTAAGAAAAGCGACATTCACACTAAACAGAGTACCATCAAAGTCAATAGAGAAGACACATCATGAGATGTGGACGGGTAAAAAGCCGAGTTTGTCTTTTCTTAAGATTTGGGGCTGTGAAGCATTTGTCAAGCGACTTTAGTCGGACAAGCTTATGGACAAGTAGGATAAGTGTATTTTCGTGGGGTATCCGAGGGAAACCTTGGGTTACTACTTCTACAACCGAGAAGAGGGCAAAGTGTTTGTCGCTCAGAACAGTGTCTTCCTTGGGAGCACAGTGCAGCTCAAATAAATTCGAGAGGACCCGGCTAGTAGCGAGTCGGAAAAAACTTTGGAGGTTTAGCCGGTCATGGTAGCTGAGCCGGCAGCGGCACCTGTACTACGAAGATCGGCAAGATTGCAAAGTGTTCGTGATGTGTTACTGTTAGATAGTGATGAGCCGACAAATTATTCGAAAGCGATGGTCGGATATGATTCTGAGTCATGGCTTGGAGCCATGATATCTGAGTTAAACTCCATGGATGAAAATCAAGTTTGGAACTTGGTTGATCTTCCAAACGGTGCAAGACCCGTCGAGTGCAAATGGGCCTTTAAGAAGAAAACTGATATGGATGGAAAAGTTTCCGTCTATAAAGCATGCCTTGTCACGAATGGGTTCCGAAAATTTCAAGGAGTTGATTAAGACGAGACTTTCTCGCCCGTAGTGATGCTTAAATCAGTTGGGATCATGTTAGCAATAGAAGCCTATTTCGACTATGAGATATGGCAGATGGATGTCAAAACGGTTTTCCTTAACAGAAATTTAACAAAGGACGTGTATAAGATACAACCCGATGGGTTTTGTTGATCCGGATAATGCTCACAAAGTGTGCAAACTTCAGAAATTCATTTATGGGTTGAAGCAAGCATCTCAGAGTTGGAATATTCGCTTTGATGAGGTAGTCAAATCATTTGGCTTCATCAAGAGTGATCATGATTCTTGTTTATACAAGAAATTTAGTAGGAGCAAAGTAAACTTTCTAATATTATATGTGGATGGCATATTATTGATTGGAAATGATGTCCAGATGTTGCAAGAAACCAAGGAATCATTAGAAAGGAGTTTCTGAATGAAATACTTGGGTGCGACAACATATATTCTCGGAATCCGGATTTATAGATATAGATCAAGAAGCCTCATTGGATTGAGTCAGAGTACTTATTTGGACAAAGTGTTGAAGAAGTTCAACATGGAATCGTCTAAGAAGGGGTTCTTACCGATGTCCCATGGTGTAAAACTTAGCAAGACTCAGTGTCCTTCGACGACTGATGAGCAAAGTCGGATGAGTGCAATTCCGTATGCTTCTACAGTTGGATCCATCATGTATGCCATGATTTGTACTAGGCTGGATGTTTCCTATGATCTAAGTGTTGTGAGTAGATACCAGGCTGATCCTGGAGAAATCCACTAGACAGCGGCTAAAAATATCCTAAAGTACTTGAGAAGGACTAAGGATATATTTTTTGTTTATGGAGGTGAAGAAGAACTTATTGTAAAGGGTTACACGGATGCGAGTTATCTTACTGACTCTGACGATTCTCGTTCGCAATCCGGGTATGTGTTTATGATAAACAGAGGGGCTATAAGCTGGAAGAGTTCCAAGCAAAAGACTGTGTCTACATCTACAACAGAGGCTTAGTATATTCCTTCCTCGGAGGCAGCAAAGGAAGCTGTTTGGATGAGGAATTTCGTCATGGATCTTGGTGTGGTTCAGGGGTCGTCCAATCCGTTAGACGTGTATTGTGACAATAATGGTGATATTGCACAAGCCAAGGAACCCAGACAACACCAGAAGAACAAGCACATACTCATGCGATACCACCTGATTCGCCAGTTCGTGGATATGGGTGATATCAAGTTATGCAAGGTAGACACAGATGCAAATATTGCGGATCCGTTGACAAAGCTGCTGCCACAACCAAAGCATGAGGCGCACCTAAGAGCTATGGGCATTAGATGCATGGACATGTGATGTCGGAAGATTGACTCTAGTGCAAGTGGGAGACTGTTGGGAATATGCCCTAGAGGCAATCATGTATGATGATATTTCCCATTGTATTCATAAAGATATTAAGTTGTCCTTGTATAAACATCTTATGTGTATCATTGAATATGTGATTCGGTTGTGGAACTATACATTCATGTTGTTTGTACTAAATATCCTTGGTCATCGACATTGCGCTGGACACACAACTTAGACCAATGTGAAAGTCGGCTGATGACTCGATTCCACTTGTCATGGGCATGGGGATGCTATTCCGACTTACACAGATTCGACTAAAGAGTTTAGCGAGTTAGATTGACCCATATAGAGGTACAACGAACAAGTTGTCATTTGTATATCTCAATCAATGTAACCCTTAGACCTAAGGTTGTTGCACTGTCCGAGTTGAGGATCATCGACTTAGTTTCTGTCAAACGCTGATCCATAACTGGGCAGTTATAAAGGTCGAGTTTGGGTCGACTAAGAATCAAGCTGCGTGATGTGAATAACCAAGATGGGATTTTTCCCCTCCAGTTGGAGAGATATTATCTCGGTCCTCCCGGATGTTATGAGTCGGAAAGCATGGCCCTGCATGACTCGGTTAAGTGTTAACCGAGGCGATCGACTAAGAGTTAGTCAGATGAATCGCTTATCTCGAATCGACAAGAAAGTCGGATTTAAGGGATGACAGTTATTTGCCTATAGTCTGACAAGGTATATCATGAGGCAAAAGGGACTCGGACGCAAGTCGCATTGGAAAGGCAGGTCGTCATGACTCTTTGGTACTTGGGAGTCGACACGTTCTGCTAGGAGCCGCTACCAACTGATTGATTGAGAGTCGGACTCCAATCGTGTCCAATTTTTCATGAGCATGCGGGGTCACACACTTAAGAGCGGGAGCAGGTTCGGATTGAATCTGAACAAGAAATCTGGTTGGGTTGGACCCGAGCCGGATTTGGAATGAGTCAGTGAGTCAGACTCACGGTGACTAATATTATATGGGATTTAGTGAATGGGCCACGAGTGAGTGGAGCCCACGTTCACTCCCTATATATAGTGGGGCGCAAAAACCCAGGAGGGTGGATCGGTTAGGTCATTCCATGCATTGGAAACCCTAGCTCCATAGCAGTCCATCCATCATATCAAACCTAGAAGTTTGCCGCCGGTGCTCCCCCTTGTACGTGTGGATACCAGGAGAGGTGTTGTACGATCAGCACCAGGACGATCGTAATCATCAGTAATCCGCAACTCCACGTCTAGTCCAATTTCATTTCTTTTTTGGAATTTACATTTGGTGCTTTATTTAGTCTTCAGACCAAAAATGCATACATCCCGCACTAAGTCATAAAATTCTATAAAAAATAGAGAAAGTTTCGAAGACAAAGAAAAAAGTGAATGAATTTTAGTAGAAAAGTATTCCATCAGATTCGAAACGATGACTTACGTCTTAGCACGACATTACTCTACCACTAATTTTAAAAGCCCTTTACTGGATTTGAACCGATGACTTATGCCTTACCATGGCATTACTCTACCACTTAGTTAAAAGGGTTTTTTATTTTTAGTGGTAATCCTCGTGGCCTTCTACCTCAGCTAGATCTTGGGATCACCATGTTAGAGGAAAAAGTTTTGTTTTATCTCTGCGTGGCCGAACAACTTGTGGGCAAGGCTAGAATTTTGGTGCTTTTGTACTATTCTAGTTGATTCCTTGTGTTGTTTGGTATTTTGTTGACACACTCTGCTATTTAGGTAGTTTTTTCAGACACGTGCAGTTTATGAAATTTCGATGATAAATTTTCCTGTCAAATTATATGATGCATTCTAGTGTTTACATGATTCTTTTTTTTCGGGTTGTGCATTGTGCCTTTTGCAGTTTACTTGATTCTGATGATGCACTTGTGCTATTTGCATCACCCTACCAGCTTCAGTGGAAAAACATATGCAACAATCAATGACTTGCCAAGTGATGTAGTCGGTCAGATTCTTGTCAGGCTTTCTCCGCACCCATCCTGCATATTGAGGACATCAGTCACCCAAAAACATTGGATGGACTTCATGGGAAGCAACGATTTCCAAAAGCTAACCATGTCACACAACAGAGGAATGCTGTTACTTGGATTTTTCACCAACAGCTCCGAGGACGCTCGATTCATAACAGATCATAATCTCGACCAAGCCATCTTCCAGAAGCTGAATAGCCTAGTGGAAGTACATAAAGCCTTCAAACCATATGTACTCGGATGTCGCAATGGTAGGGTGATACTTCATTGTCCGCAAGGGTCTAAAATGATAATGGCCTCGGAACCAATTATTGGAAGTGAAATAGTGATACCAGAACCACCAATTTGGCGGAGACATGAGTATGCCAGCGGGACAATTCTTTGTTCGAGAAACCATGGTCAATTGTCTTCACACTATTGCAACAATTTCTAGGTTGTTTGGATAGTAACCAATGGTAACCAAGCACTGGTCCAGAGGTACTCATAAGAGTTTGGAAAATGGGATGAATAGATTGAACGTGCTGAGATGCTGGCTAAGACTGATCACATGCTAGCAACTCTCATAGGGGACATTTTGTACTGGCCAAGGATGAAGTCCATATATATAATTTCCTTCAATAACATGACAACAAAACTAAGTTATATTGAGTGCCCACATGAGACACATGATATTTCTAGACACAATTTTGTCATCTCTCAGGGGCATAATGGAGATGTTGACCTTGCGGTTGTAAGAGATTTCACTCTATGCACGTTGTCCAGTGCAAGATCATCAACAGGGAAATGGGAAGCTTTGGTTCCTCATATAAAGGTTGAGTTGGATACTCTCCTTGGCCTTGAGAAATCATGGGCATCTGATGGGAAAGATTCAGTAAGGTTACTCTGTGCATTCGAGGATAGAGAAATGGTGGTTATATGGGAGAAGGAGGGAGTATTCGAATTAGATCTCAGCGGCATGAAGTGTAAGAAGTGCAGATCTCCTAAATGTTGGTGTACTTTACATCCCTACTTAATGAAACTTGGTTAGTGCAGTTATTCATGTGCAACCCTTGCATCTTTGTACACCTATGATTTTGCTGAGCATTTCGTTCATTTCCTTTAGCAACTGACGTGATTCGGAGTGCTAAATAAAAGAAACAAAAAGGAAGTCCTATCAGCAACCCAGCTGATTCAGACTACAACATCAAGGAGATGAAAATAACACTCGGATGAACAAGAAAGGCTTGTTTGGGTAAGCATGTGTTAGCCTAGGTTGTGTTAATTGGATATGTACTCTGATGTTTGTTTGTTTGTTTTGGTAGCTGATAGAACAAGGGCGGCAGTTTTGTTTGTGCTACAGTCACGGAGCTGCAGGGGCTAGAATGTTAGAGGTGTCTGTTCATTTTGGGGGCCTATGCATGTCTGATGAAACATTGTTTCTCTGTATATAGTATTGTATGCGTGATGAAACCTTGTTTTATGTGACCTACATATACTCATGTAGCTGGTGCTTTTGTTTTGAGAGTATGTAGTAGTATTTGTTTTGCGGAAGGCTTTTTATTTGATCTGAATTAGTACTACCATTTGGTTAGTGCTTCCTGTAGAAGAGTCTGTGCGGACACCTAAATTATTAGTAGACCTTGTATTTATTCTTGAATCGAAGATACTTCAGACATTTATTTGTTGCCCCAACTTGGATTCCTGAAATAGAGAGAGAACGACCTATTTTTTAAATTATTATTTGGACAAACTACAAATTCAAAATCACAGTCGGCCACCAAAACCTACCACCTATCCCGTTTGAATGGGAGGCATCAGTGGATGTGACTCGACCTTAAATTCCTAACAAGATGGCGTACAGTCTACACAACCTTTTTCTATTAAACCTAGGCCAGCATCCAAATTCCAAATCGTAATCGAGCGGCAAAATAACCCCTGACCCCAAAACATTTTGTGCCTCGGTTTCACATATTTTTAGGAAAAATCTCCCAGCTAGGTAGTACCATTTTTCTATTATTACTTGGATGCTAGCCAAATTCAAAATTTCAGTCAGGCGGCAAAATTAACCGCCTACGCTATGGTATCCAAGTTTTTATGCAAAAATATGGATATGGATGATTAGTTGATGTGACTCTTTGCCTTGAATTATTGGATAGATAGCGTACAGTCTCCTATATTATTTCTATTAGTTGATGGATGCTAGCCAAATTCAAAATCTCAATCGCGCGGCAAAATCACACACCGACCTTGAAGCATTTCGCAAACCCTCCATTTCAAAAACTTTTGGTTTAAAAATTACCATTCTACCCGTTGTGTATACGCCCTATGGGCAAAGATATAGTCCATAGCTTGGGGGCACGATCGGAGTTATTTTATTTTTTACCTCCATTGTCCCTAATTCGCGCAGTTTTCCCGCCGGCCCTCCCAAAAATCCCAGGCTCCTCCCCCACGCCCTCAGTTCCACACCCACCACACGCACCAGCCGACGGCAATTCCACGGCGGCCTGAGCCGCTTGAGCTAAGGTCTCGTGCACCGTCGTGGAGCCGTTTCACCGACGCCCACCCCACCGGATCTAGTTCACCGGGTCTCTCTGCCACTTCACTGGAGCTAGAGTCTCCCTGATGATGCTAATGCCGTCGCCGACCGCTCAAGCTCTGCTTCCCCGCCGCCGAAAGATACCCAACCGTACCAGAGCTACTTCACCGGTGTCCATCGTACGGGATCTAGTTCAACGAGTTCTCTGTCCATTGCTCCAGACCAGCTTCACGGGTGTCGCTGTTTGCTGCACCGCATCTGCCTCAGCGACGCTCTCGTCCACCGCACTTAAGCCGTCATCGACCGCCCAAGATCTTCTTCCGCAACTGCCCAAGATCTGCTTCCGCGACCACCCAAGATCTGCTTCCGCGACTGCCCAAGATCTGCTTCCGCAACCTCCCAAGATATGCTTCCCCGTAACCGTAACACCCTCGGTTACCTAGACGTCACCCGCACAGTACCGATGATGCTTATACGCCTATACGACCAAGGTAACAAAATCTTCAACCCTTTTTTGTTTTCTCAGCGGTATAGCAGGTTAAAGCCTGGTGCACTGAACTGCATTTTTATAATTGTGCTAGTACACACAAGTCACTGGGCATGCCTATTCTTTGTGCTACGTACAAGGTCATAGGACAAGTTGGTTTGCATTCGCTTCTCTAGAAATTTCAAGTCATGCACATGTTTGTTATTTTGTCACGCATATGTTCTGAGCTACTTCCTACAATAGTAATTTCTTGCTATTGTGTAGTTCTTGCAAAATGTAAAATCGGTGGAAAATATTAGTGTGGATGCCCTGCTCCCCAGTTACTGAATCTATCTGGTTCATCCCAAGCTAAGTTCCTGCTATTATTTCCTCCCTGGCATCATTCCGCTATCATGTAGTACCCGTTTAAACTCATTGTACTTGTTCGATTATTTTTTTTTTGTTGCTATCTAGATCTTTAAAAGATGCAACACTGACTATTTGTTTTTTCTTTGCATAAAGCTCAAAAGGGAACACTGAACATGTTGGTTTGCACAACCTCTTCTACAGGTTCAGAAGCGCGATGTCATTGTTTTCTTATCCGGTCCAGGTTCATCCTAAGCAACGACATAACTATTCTCCACTGTGTAGTTTATTCGTGGTTTGCATTCGTGCTCTACAAGTTTCGCATGATGCCATATAATTTCTGTCTCGTTCTACAAAAGTAACTGCATGACCATTTTGTAGCTCACCACAAATTTTGATTCACCCAACATCTCTTGCATTCCAGGATATACTACTGCTTTCATATATATTTGTTGAAATGACCTGGCTAGTTTATATTAGCTGAAATTCTAGGAAACACTCTGTTTGATTTCTCAATTCATTTGTAGGCACACTTGTGTAATGCTTGTTTGTCCTGTTCTACAGGTCCACAAGCAATGCCATTATATTTAATATCTAATGGTTCGTCCAAAGCAGCGACATATCTATCCTCTACCGTATATATAGTTGATTTGTAGTTTGCATTCTTGTTGTACAAGTTCTCTTATGATGCCTTTATAATTTCTATGCAGTTCCTAGCTACGATAGTAACTTCATGCCCATTGTTTAGCTCACCGCAAATTCTAGGTCACCCAAAGTCTCTTGCATTCCAGTATAAACGACTTCTTCCATATATATTTGTTGAAATGACCTCGCTAGTTTATATTTGCTAAAATTCTAAGAAACACTTTGATTGATTTCTCATTTCATTGTATGCACACTTGTATAATGCTTTCTTGTCCTCTTCTATAGGTTTGCAAGAGATGCCATTATATTTATAATAATCTTGTGTTGGTTCATCCTATGAAACGACATAACTATCCTCTATTGTGTAGTTCATTCGTGGTTTGCATTCCTGCTCTGCAAATTCTCGCAAGATGCCATTATAATTTTTGTCTCGTTCGTTCTTAGCTACAAAAGTAACTTCATGCCCATTGTGTAGGTCACTACAAATTCCGAGTCACCCAATGTCTCTTGCATTCCAGGATATTCTACTGCTTCCATATATATTTGTTGAAATGACTAGGCTAGTTCATATTTGCTGAAATTCTAGGAAACACTCTATTCGATTGGTCAATTCACTTGTAGGCACACTTGTGTAATTCTTGCTTGTCTTGTTCTACAAGTTCACAAGCAATGCCATTATATTACATATCTAATGGTTCCTCCTAAGCAGCGACATAGCTATGCTCTAATGTATATATAGTTCATTCATAGTTTGCATTCTTGCTGTACAAGTTCTCTTATGATGCCTTTTTAATTTCTATGAGGTTCCTATCTATGACAGTAATTGCATGCCCATTGTCTAGCTCACCAAAAATTCTGGGTCACCCAACGTCTCTTGCATTCCAGGATAAACGACTACTTCCATATTTATTTGTTGAAATAACCTGGCCAGTTTATATTTGTTGAAATTCTAAGAAACACTTTGATTGATTGCTCATTTCATTGTATGCACACTTGTCTAATGCTTTGCTTGTCCTCTTCTACAGGTTCGCAAGAGACTCCATTATATTTCTAATCTGGTGTTGGTTCATCCTAAGCAACGACATAATTATCCTCTATTGTGTAGTTCATTCGTGGTTTGCGTTCCTACTCTACAAGTTCTCACATGATGCCATTATAATTTCTGCGTCGTTCAGTCTTAGCTACAAAAGTAAGTGCATACCCACTGTGTAGCTCACCGCAAATTCCGAGTCAATCTACGTCTCTTGCATTTCAGGATATACTATTGCTTCCATATATATTTGTTAAAATTACCTGGCTAGTTTATATTTGCTGAAATTCTAGGAAACACTCTGTTTTATTGCTCAATTTTTTGTAGGCACTCTTGTGTAATGCTTGCTTGTCCTGTTCTACAGGTTCACAAGCAATGCCATTATATTTCATATCTAATGGTTCGTCCTAAGCAGCGACATAGCTATCCTCTACTGTATATCTAGTTCATTCGTAGTTTGCATTCTTGTTGTACAAGTTCTCTTATGATGCGTTTATAATTTCTATGTGGTTCCTAGCTACGACAGTAACTGCATGCCCATTGTGTAGCTCACCACAAACTCTGGGTCACTCAACGTCTCATTCTAGAATAAACAATTTCTTCCATATATATTTGTTGAAATGACCTGGCCACTTTATATTTGTGGAAATTCTAAGAAACACTTTGATTGATTGCTCATTTCATTGTAGGCACAGTTGTCTAATGGTTGATTGTCCTCTTCTATAGGTTTTCAAGAGACGCCATTCTATTTCTAATCTGGTGCTGCTTCATCCTAAGCAACAACATAACTATCCTCAACTGTGTAATTCATTCGTGGTTTGCGTTCATGCTCTGCAAGTTCTCGCATGATGTCATTATAATTTCTGTCTCGTTCAGTCTTATCTACAAAAGTAACTTCATGCCCATTGTGTAGCTCACCGCAAATTCTGAGTCGGCCACTGTCTCTTGCATTCCAGGATATATTACTGCTTCCATATATATATTTGCTGAAATGACCTAGCTAGTATATACTTGCTGAAATTCTAGGAAACACTCTTTTTGATTGCTCAATTCATTTGTAGGCACACATGTGAAATGCTTGCTTGTCATGTTCTATAGGTTCCCCAGAGACGTCATTATATTTCTAATCTGGTGCTGGTTCATCCTAAGAAATGACATAACTATCCTCTACTGTGTAGTTCATTCGTGGTTTGCGTTCCTGCTCTGCAAGTTCTGGCATAATGCCATTATAATTTATATCTGGTTCATTGTTACGTATGATAGTAACTACATGTCATTGTGTAGCTCACCGAAAATTCTGAGTCAACCAATGTCTCTTTCTTTCCAGGATATACAAGTGCTTCCATATATATTTGTTGAAATAACCTGGCAAGTTTATATTTGCTGAAATTCTAAGAAACACTTTTTTGACTTCTCATTTCATTGTACGCACACTTGCCTAATGCTTGCCTGTCCTATTCTACAGGTTCACAAGCGACGCCATTATATTTCGTATGTAGTTATGGGTCGTCCTAAGCAACGACCCAAGTATCCTCTACTATATAGTTCATTTGTGGTTTGTGGTCCTGCTCTATAAGTTCTCAGCTACGATAGTAACTACATGCCATTGTCTAGTTAATTTTTCTATATATATTTGTTGAAATGACCTGACTAGTTTATATTTGCTGAAATTCTAAGCCACACACATTGTTATATTTCTCGTTTCACGGTATTAACACTTGTTTAATGCTTGCTTGTCATGTTTGTTTGACGTGATGGTAAATATATTTGAACCAGTGACCAGTAGTAAACTCTAGTTCATAGCTCCTATCGTATCAGTTAAATGAGTGGTTTGCCTTGTTTGACGTATTAACTTGTTATTACGTAGTTTCAGACTGCAATTACTGCTATCGCCACCAAAGAGGGGGCTTGTAACATCCCAAAAATGTTAATCAAGGTTATCAAGTTCCAATCACCCAAAATTAGGGTTAACAAAAACTTTTGTTAATTAAATCAATATGAATGTATGTGTGTATGTGATGAATGCATGAATGCTTGCAATGACTTGTGTGATGGCTATGAATAGCAAGGATTGTTTTAAAGATGAAAACAACATCATCTAAATCATTTCCAAGCAGAATGAACTCAATAGAAATTCAAATATAAACAATATGAGCTAATGGTCAAATTGACCAAAGTTAACCACTAGACCACTTTGAGTGTTTCTAGTCCAAGATTTCTAACAGAAACAAATCCAGTTATTTTCACCCCTTGCTAGACCAAGTAAAAATGAACCCAAGCCCACCTTGCAAACCAATAGAAACAATTTAAAAATCTATGCCAAGAACAATTCAAAATTGAATCTAGTTCATATGGTAAGATCACCATTTCTCAAAAGCCACTCAAAACAGTTCACCTTGACAAATCCAAGCAACGAGAGACTACCAAGTATGTGCCCAGTACACTCACCAAGTTTCATCAAAAAATTCAAATATAAATTTATTTCGGCCATTTCATCAAACACTTGGCAGACACAAATCAAATTGGCCAAACTTTCACTATTTTGAGCAGTGATCATTCAAACCATTGTCTCCCTTTGCTCACCCTTGTCCCCCTAGTGAGCACATCTGCATTGAATAGCCTAGAATCCTACCCTTACACCATACCATGCATGCCTGACCACCCCCTTGTCCACCTCAACATCGACAGCATGATGCAAGTGTCGCTAGCCTCGCCCACCATGTCTCGCATGCTGCCTGTGCCTCACTTACCCCTCCAGACCAGCCCTAGCTCGAGAACAAAGAGAGGAGACACCGGAAACACCGTTCCCGCACCACTATCGACCATGCCGATGCGCACCACAGTTAATGCTTCGTTCCCACTCAGCCCGACCACCTTGAGCTCTCGCCGCCCGCCAACACGATCACCACCGTCCCAGGAGACCAAAGGACATGCCCGTTCCCTCGATCGTGCCATGTAGCCGCCACACGCCGTGAAGTTCGCCGTCAGTACCGCGCAGAGCACCGTCCTGTTCCGACCGCTGCAGGACACCATTGACTGAGCCATGCTGCCCATGATGACCGCCAGGCGACCGCCCACCGTCCTAGCCACCGAACGATGCTGTTAGCTCGCTGTGCCATCGCATCTGTAACACCCTAGTTTTAGCTAATCATAATTAGGGTTTGTTCATGCATTCATAAGCATCATATCTTAAAAATGCATTGAAGAAAAATAGACAAAACCCTAACCCTAGCTATTCCCTCTCTCTTTGAAAGCAATTCAAAATAGTTTTGTATTTTGAAATGACAAAAATAATGGAGCCAAACTAAATATAAGGGCTCTTGATTACTTTATATATTTCACAAAACCCCTCTGGTATTTTTGAAAATACTTAAAACAGATTTGAAATGAAAATACAAAGAGGAAATAAAAAACAGAAAACGGAAAATCATTTTGGAAATAAAAAACAGCAGCTAGACCCCTAGCAGGCCGGCCCATCTCCTCTCACGCAATACCTGCAGCTCGTGCATAGCACCCTGCGGCCCATCCTCGATCCAGTTAGCTCGCCAGCGGCCCGTACCGCTTCGGTCTGTCCCGCTCGTCGCCTTCGTTGACGACGACGAGCAGCTCGCTGTCGACGCTCCCGCCGTCTGCACGCGCAGTGATTCACGCCGCCGCCGTTCTGCATCTTCAAGAGGATAAGGAGGCCACCCCGCTATTTCTTCCTCCCTCCCTATCCACTTTCCCCTCTCTCCCTTGCTCCCGTTTGTTCTCTCCTGTGCGAGACCGAACCCTAGCTCACCGGACCCCATCCCAGGCCGCCTATCTGAGCCGCCCCAGACCCATCCAAGCAAAGCTTGAGCTTCGCATGTTCGCCCTAGTCCTTCTGGCCAACTCACTCAAGCTGGAGATGCGTCAATCATGCCAATCGAGCGCTCCTTCTTGAGGTCCGTCCGTGTCCGAACTCGCCTGGCCAATCCGACCCCTCTATTGCGCCCATGGTGAGATGATAGTCCTGCTAGACCCCTCCTCCCTTGTCCTCTTGCTTTGCTTCTGTCCCGCGTCGAGCACCGCCATCCGCCGCTGCTGTATTGCTCGCCACCAGCGATTTCCGTGGCCAAATTTCCTAGCGCCGCCAGTTTCTGGCTCCTCGCACTCGCCCGCGTCCGACGCGCCCGCTCACTCTGTTTCGCGAGTTCCCTGACGCCGTCCCCGTCCTCCACCTAGGAACCATGCAGGCTAACATCGTGATGGCGTCATCATGACGTCAGCAGTGCGTGTCAGCTCTAGTCAAACACACCGTGGGTCCCATCCCCGCCCGCGTGACAGCTGAGGTGGCCACGGGCCCCTCTGTCAGCCACTGTGGCTAGCTGTGGCCTCGGTGTAAGAAGTGTTTTCTTACTTTTGTAATAATTTCATTAATGGTTAAATAATTCCAGAATTTGGTTAAATCTTATAAATTCAATAAGTAATTCATTTTAAGTTAGAAAAATGAAAATAATATATCAAAATATTCAGAAAAATGAAACCTATCTATTTAAGCTATAATCATGCATTGTTCAACAATTTTCATGATAAGTTTAATTAGAAGAACACTGCAACCCTCATAGATGATTCCGGAGTTTTCCTTGAGTTAGGTTTTTCACCCCTCGGAACCCCGATTAAACTGTCGAGCATTTTTTAGGGTTTCAGTTCAATACAATTTAACTTGTCATATGATCATCATTGCTTGAGCATTGCATGCATGCCATGTGTTGATTGTTTCCCCATTATTTCCGGTGTTCGCTTCTTCAAGGTAGAATACGAGATCGATATCGAGATCAAGATCAAAGCCAGAGATCAACATTGTCGAAGTTCGAAGATTGACGAGCAATACTTGACCAACTATCATCAAGTCAAGTACAAGGCTCCCGAAGATCTGCTTATCTGTTATCAACTGTGGCAAGAATAGCCCCACCATGATATAATCCTATAATTTTGAAAGGATTTTAATTCTTGCCATGATGCATACGATTCTACTGTGGTCTCTTATCGATAGATAGAGTATCCTATCTATTGCATTACTCCCTTTGAGCTTATATTACCTGATCCACTGCTCCTAGCATAACAAGGTTTGGCTTGTGTACACTGCTAGAGCTTATATATGTGTCCTTCTTAGTCATGCAATAGCCGTCAATGCTGGTCCATCCAGATGATGTATCAGATGCAGAGAATATAGTATGACAGGAGAACGTGATGAGATGAGATCAGTGATTATGAGATTAAACATGCTAAGGCTTGTATGGGAGGCCACCGTGGGATGTGGATTTTCTAGTCCCATGCTCGCCACCACTAGGAACCGAGTTCTTTCCTTTGGAACTGAGACGAGCGTACAACCACACGGGGCCTGGACAACCTCACGAGTAACTAACTTGCCTAGTAGATTCCATGAGTCACATAGTTCAGGCGTTCCATTCGACATATGCATAGAAAACCTTTTGAAAGATTTGCCGGGTGAAGGTGCATTCATAACAGGTAGGGAAGCGTGGACTAGGTTTCTTGGGGTTGATAGAGCCCCTGGTAAATCAAACTCGCCTCACATCTTTAAGTACCGGCTTTAGGGTTTTACCCGTTACGGCGGAACCATACTTATTGCGTGACTCATGGTCTCGCGAAAGCAAGGTAAAGGTCGTGTCTAACACCCTCTACCGGCCTTCCAAGGAAGAGGGCTAATGATGTGGCATTAAGAAAAGGTTAGTACGTGTGGGTAAAGATGTACACACCTGTAGGGTTAAATCTTTTCGAAAAGCCGTGTTCATGGTTATGAACGCTTGGTGACCAGATTCTAAGATCATAGAGAACTTGAACCTAATCGTAGAACTTGGCAGATCAATGTGTGCTTAAGGATGCTTCCTCATGTGTACGAGGGGGTGATCCTAGTTCAGGTGATGATGATGATTCGGTGGATATCAAAAGATGATGATCAATATTTCGGAGATGTCGCTTTCTTATCCCCTTTTAAAATACTCTGAATAGATGAGTTTCCCCTCTCTCTTGTTTTACAAACAAAGATGGCTTTATGCAAAACAACTCCACTAGCCATAAGTCTTGCGGAGTACACCCTATACTCACTCTTGCATTGTTGATACTTTTGGCAGAGTAAGTGTTCCCTGAAGATCAATTTGGTACTACATCGACACCGACGAGTAGCTTGGGGTTCCTGGCCGGCAGCCTGGAATCTAGGGGCTGGGACGTCATCGTTATGCTTCAGGCCTCTTAGGCCATTTGTTAAGTTTGCTATACTTAATAGCATAATTTCCCTTCCGTTGTTTGATGTTTGTGGTCAGTGACCTCTACTTGTAATAATTTGGTTCTCTGCTCAGTTATGAGCTTGGTGTAATTCATATTTGTGTCGTAGGGTCACTGTTGTGTTACCGATTCTTCACTGGATATTCTCGAGCTCAAGGTTAAGCTTATATCATATGGAGGTCTGGGATTTGTTTAGCCTTGATCCCAGGGGTGTCACAGGTTTTTGTATTAGAGCAGTACCGACTATAGGAAAACCTTGCTATTGGTCGATGTTGAGTCTAGTGTTTGTGAAAACTATTTTAAAGATGAAAAGTATTTGCGAAAACTCTACTATGCTTCTTTTACTCCTTATCTAGTTTCGCTCTAACTTCTGGTTCATCTTATCTCTTGTTGATTTGGAAAAGTTTTGTTATAGTCTTTAAAATCTTAGGTGCCTTTAAGGCATGTCATTTATAAGCCAGTTGACCTAGTGCTGAGTTCTTTAGAGTTGTGTGTGTTGAGAATTCCTTGTTTTCCCTTGTTTCCGTTCGTCTGAGAGATTTCTTTCTATCATGATCTCTCTACCTTTTGGACCAACAATATTATATTACTGGATCTTCAATGTTTTGTTGTAGGCTTCGAGGTTTCCTTTCACCTCGTGTGCCTCCTTTTCATTTGTTTGGGTACTTCAGAAGTCGTTTCTTCTTTTGGAAGCTACCTCGTGATTACTACCTTGTAGTGTAGGCTATGTCACTCAAGTAGTAATTACTCCTTTCTTTGGGTTTTAACCCTTGGACTTGAATCTAAGATCCATGATTGTGCTCGATTCAGGTGTTGTGAATCTTGTACATGACGCTGATCTTTAACCCAAGATATTTTCTTTGACCCCTGTTGCTAATGTTTATACATTACCTCAGGATGGCTGGTACTACAAATCTAGCCTTCAAGCTTGTGGTCTTTGTCGCAGTTGAGTTGTGACAATAAAGGATTTCCCCTACCACTAGCTATGGCATATGTTCTTAAATGAAACCAAACAGATCACAACAAGAGTACTCCTCGTGAGTCTCACGTCTACACTCGTGACTCTACCACACCTTACTCTTTCTCTGCATTGGTTTTCGGAAGATTGTTAACTTACGCATCCACATCTCGGGATTCTATCCTGACCATGTTCCCTTTTCCCTTTGTTGTTTTCCGACCTTTGTCTACCAGTTGGTAGGCAAGTAGTACATGTGCATTGGTGTCTTCCGATGCAAGATACTCTTGTGGTCCGTCATGACAAACCATTTTGGGATGTCAGGAGAAACAAACTCTAGTACCTCGTCATATCTAGGACCATGGCAAAGTGTTGTAATACGCAGATTAAGAAGCATTGATTATCTTCTATTTGTTCTATCTTGAAGTATCACACCCTTTTACACTAAGAGGTTGTGTTCAGTTTCATGACCCCTTAATGAAGTGATGCTCTTACACATAATTACCCACCCTCCCTCGATATTTCATGCTCGTGAATGATGAGTGTGCGTAATAGTGTGGACATTTGGGATTCTAGCAATTTTCATTGCTTAGAACAAAAGGACATTTGAGTTATTCTTACCGTGATTGGTTAACCCTATCACTAAACAAAGAATGATCTTGCTACCAAGCCGTTATTCTGGTACACTCTCTTCGGTCAAAGAGTTAGGCTCATGCCGAATCTCTAAGAGTATGTCTTCTTGCCTTACAAAGCAAGTTTCCTCTCGAACTAAGTGACATATCGGTGGTTCGTGATATTCTGGATGTCTACTAGAAGTATCGCCATGTTGCCACATGACCGTGCTATCAAGTTCTTGAGCAATAAAGTTCTTTGAACTGCTCCTATCTCCAAGGATCCGTAACTGGATACCCATGAACTAGTTGGTTGATCTTATACAACAACTTGGAGAGTTGTAAGACAAAAGTTCTAATCGACTCAGTTCCTTCGTAAATGGATGTCTAGTTTTGTCCGTGTTGAAGAATGATAGTGTATCCTTGGTGGATATGTTATCTTCCCCCGCCTTTGCTTTGATTTGATTTGGGTTATTGTCAAATCAAACTCAGTTCCAAGGATTATCTTGATGATGTTTCTTCTTGTGATGTTTCACTTGAGTACATCTTCATGTCTTTGGTATGACCAATAGTTATGCTTTGTTCATGCGACATATGAGTTCATCTACTTGGAATATATTGATAAGTTTGTTGTTGAGCCCATCAATGACCTCCTTATATTCTCCATGTTAGACAGGATTCATATGGAACAATTGACATTAATGTTTGAAAATTGCGAGAACTGTCTTCGAGTCATCTCAAAGAATGCGTTCTGGATGTTAGAAGTGACCTTCTTTACTTCATGTGAAATTGTTGAAATATGTCGCCGTGGATTTGAGTAGAGTTATCTCCGTTCCTTAAGGATATATGTGTATCTTATTGTTAGTACTTTATGTGTATGCAATTGTCTTTCAACGAGTTGCTAATGCATGGGTCTAGCAATCTAGCTCATTCTTTTGGAGCCTGACATTGTAGTCTATATCTTGAGAATCTAGTAACTTTACCTTTGAGGTAAATGTTGCAACACTTCTATTCGGACATGCTGAGTCTGAAATATCGTTTCACCTACCCAAAGCTGAATCTCAAGCAGCAATGATGATTGGTGTTACTCAAGGTTTTGACATAGGTCTCTTTGTAAATCTGGCAAGATTGATGTAATGGTAGACACACTTAGCTGGAAAGACCCTTGTCATATTCTCTTGCATCAGCACTAACAACCACTCCTCATGAGGCTTCTTCTATAATCTAATATAGGAGTTGTTCTTATGGTTTCCTTTGTATCCAAAGTCTGACCTTTATCTGATGTTTGTTTTCTCGAACATCGAGGAGAACATTTGAAGTAGTGTTGCTAAATGTCTCCTGGTCGATCCTCCATACTCTTTCATGTTGGGAATTGTTTGTTGTGCAAAGTACTTAAAGTTTGACAATGAAGTTCCTTTCTTCTCTTGTTGTCAGGAATCTTCTTAACTATTCATCTACTGGTGTAAAGTTATATCATGATCTTTGGCAAAGATTTTGGTGTACCTAGATGAATAAAGAGTTTCCTTCATTTTCTCAGTCATGTTTTAAGAGTGACTACGATTTTAGTAATCAAAAGTTTCTCTTGTTACATGTTCCTTGTGACTCTTACGAGTCCTCTCCACCAAAACACATTTCTGTCTTAAGCCTTCTTTTGAATGAAAAAATGACCCTTCTGTGTCAAAAGTAGTTCAACAACTTGGTCTTGTTGATCCATAACATTTCAATCTGAAATCTCTACTTAAGCCATTTAGTAGAAGTTCCCTATCGAAGTCTGTGGTTATGATCTTTCTGTTGGAAGCTTTCTTTTTCATAAGCTTCAAAACACTTCTGTGAGCTTAACGGTCTCAATTCTTATGAAGACCATTTATCTAAGACCTTGAAACCTTCTCCACTTGTTTCCTCCATTACCTTGATGTGTTTCATGTTCGTCATCTCAGAATTGTTTCTAAACACTGCATCCATGAGTTGATCATGAGATACTCTATGTGTTGTTTAGTGTGCTTCCCTCTTATCTTTAGGGTAACCATGTTCCCTTCTCCCTCTGTCTCTCTTCCTACCTTTGGAATCTCAGGTCAAGATTCTTGTAAGGGGGATAGAGCTGTAACACCCTAGTTTTAGGTAATCATAATTAGGGTTTGTTCATGCATTCATAAGCATCATCTCTTAAAAATGCATTGAAGAAAAATAGACAAAACCCTAACCCTAGCTATTCCCTCTTTCAAAGCAATTCAAAATAGTTTTGAATTTTGAAATGACAAAAATAATGAGGCCAAATTAAATATAAGGGATCTTGATTACTTTATATATTTCACAAAACCCCTCTGGTAGTTTTGAAAATACTTAAAACAGATTTGACATGAAAATACAAAACAGAAAATGGAAAATCGTTTTGAAAATAAAAAACAGCAGCCAGACCCCTAGCAGGCCGGCCCATCTCCTCTCCCGCGCTACCTATAGCTCGCGCGTAGCACCCCGCGGCCCATCCTCGGCCTAGTTAGCTCGCCAGCGGCCCGTACTGCTTCGGTCTGTCCCACTCGTCGTCTTCGTTGACAACGGCGAGCAGCTCACTATCGACGCTCCCGCCGTCCGCGCGCGCAGTGATTCACGCCGCCGATGTTCTGCGTCTGCAAGAGGATAAGGAGGCCACCCTCTATGTCTTCCTCCCTCCCTATCCACTTTCCCCTCTCTCTCCCTTGCATCCGTTCGTTCTCTCCTGTGCTAGACCGAACCCTAGCTCACCGGACCCCATCCCACGCCGCCGATCTGAGCCGCCCCAGACCCATCCGAGCGAAGCTTGAGCTTTGCATGTTCGCCCTAGTCCTTCTGGCCAACTCGCTCAATCTGGAGATGCGTCAATCAAGCCAATCGAGAGCTCCTTCCCAAAGTCCGGCCCCCGCTGTCCTCGTCAATTCCGGCCGCGTCCGAGCTCGCCTGGCCAATCCGACCCCTCTGTCGCGCACATGGTGAGATGATGGTCCTCCTAGACCCCTCCTCCCTCGTCCTCTTGCTTTGCTTCTGTCCCGCGTCGAGCACCGCCATCCACCGCCGTAGTCTTGCTTGCCGCCGGTGATTTTCGTGAGAAAATTGCCTAGCGCCGCTAGTTTCTAGCTCCTCGCACTCGCCCGCATCTGACGCGCCCGCTCACGTTGTTCCGCGAGTCCCCTGATGCCGTCCCTGTCCTCCACCTGGGAGCCAGGCAGGCTGACGTCGTGCTGGCGTCATCATGACGTCAGCAGCGCGCGGTCAGCTTTGGTCAAACCCACTGTGGGTCCTGTCCCCGCCCGCGTGGCAGATGAGGTGGCCATGGGCCCCTCTGTCAATCACTATGGCTAGTTGTGGCCTCCGTGTAAGAATTGTTTTCTCAGTTTTTTAATAATTTAATTAATTGTTAAACAATTCTAGAATTTGGTTAAATCTTATAAATTCAATAAGTAATTCATTTTAAGTTAGAAAAATACAAATAATATATCAAAATGTTCAAAAAATTGAAACCTATATATTTAAGTTATAATCATGCATTTTTCAACAATTTTCATGACAAGTTTAATTAGAAGAACATTGCAACCCTCACAGATGATTCTGGAGTTTTCCCCGAGTTAGGGTTTTCACCCCTTGGAAACTCGATTAAACTTTCGAGCATGGTTTAGGGTTTCAGTTCAATGCAATTTAACTTGTCTATCATCATCATTGCTTGAGCATTGCATGGATGCCATGTGTTGATTGTTTCCCCTTTATTTCCGGTGTTTGCTTCTTCACGGTAGAATACGAGATCGATGTTGAGATCAAGATCAAAGCTAGAGATCAACACCGTCGAAGTTCGAAGACCGACGAACAATACTTGACCAACTATAATCAAGTCAAGTACAAGGCTCCTGAAGATCTTCTTATCTGTTATCAACTGGAAAAGGCAAGCATAGCCCCACCATGATATAATCCTATGATTTCGAAAGCATTTTAATTCTTTCCATGATGCATATGATTCTACTGTGGTCTCTTATCGATAGATAGAGTATCCTATCTATTGCATTACTCCCTTTAAGATTATATTACCTGATCAACTGCTTCTAGCATAACTAGGTTTGGCTTGTGTGCACTGCTAGAGCTTATATAAGTGTCCTTCTTAGTCATGCAATAGCTGTCAGTGCTGGTTCATCTAGATGATGTATCAGATGCAGAGAATCTAGTATGACAGGAGAACGTGATGAGATGAGATCAGTGATTATGAGATTAAACATGCTAAGGCTTGTATGGGAGGCCACCGTGGGATGTGATTTTTCTAGTCCCATGCTCGCCACCACTAGGAATCGAGTTCTTGCCTTTGGAACCGAGACGAGCGTACAACCACACGGGGCCTAGACAACCTCACGAGTAACTAACTTGCCTAGTAGATTCCATGAGTCACATAGTTCAGGCGTTCCATTCGACATATGCATAGAAAACCTTTTGAAAGATTTGCCGGGTGAAGGTGCATTCATAACAGGTAGGGAAGCGTGGACTAGGTTTCTTGGGGTTGATAGAGCCCCTGGTAAATCAAACTCGCCTCACATCTTTAAGTACCGGCTTTAGGGTTTTACCCGTTACGGCGGAACCATACTTATTGCGTGACTCATGGTCTCGCGAAAGCAAGGTAAAGGTCGTGTCTAACACCCTCTACCGGCCTTCCAAGGAAGAGGGCTAATGATGTGGCATTAAGAAAAGGTTAGTACGTGTGGGTAAAGATGTACACACCTGTAGGGTTAAATCTTTTAGAAAAGCCATGTTCACGGTGATGAACGCTTGGTGACCAGATTCTAAGATTATAGAGAACTTGAACCTAATCGTAAAACTTGGCAGATCAACGTGTGCTTAAGGATGCTTCCTCATGGGTACGAGGGGGTGATCCTAGTTTAGGTGATGATGATGATTCGGTGGATATCAAAATATGATGATCAATATTTCAGAGATGTTACTCTCTTATATCCTTTTAAAATATTCTTATTAGACGAGATTCTTCTCTCTCTCTTGTTTTGTAAACAAAGATGGCTTTATGCAAAATAACTCCACCAGCCATAAGTCTTGCGGAGTACACCATGTACTCACCCTTGCTTTTTTGATACTTTTGGCAGAGTAAGTGTTCCTTGAAGATCAGTTTGGTACTACATTTACATCGACGAGTAGCTTGGGGTTCTCGGCTGGCAGCCTGGAATCTATGGGCTGGGACGTCATCGTTATGCTTCAGGCCTCTTAGGACATTTGTTAAGTTTGCTATACTTAATAGCATAATTTGCCTTCCGTTGTTTGATGTTTGTGGTCAGTGACCTCTGCTTGTAATAATTTGTTCTCTGCTCAGTTATGAGCTTGCTGTAATAAATTTTGTGTCGTAGGGTCACTGTTGTGTTACCGATTCTTCACTGGATATTCTGGAGCTCAAGGTTAAGCTTATGTCAGACGGAGGTCTTGGATTTTTTTAGCCCTAATCCCGGGGGTGTCACAGCCTACGTCGACCTCTGCCCATGCCGCGCTGCCCCTCTCGCCCCGCTATAGAAAGGGGCCCCCCGCACCATTTATCCACACTCCAACGCTCACCACTCCTCAATGATCCTCCCCCACTTCTTCCCGGACCAAGGCGAGCACTCCCTTGCCAGAATTTGGCTGGAGCCCGCCGCTGTTGGAAGAGAAGGGCTCCGTCGATTCAGGCCACCACAGGAGAAGCCGCCAGTTCTAGGAGAACTGCCGTCGTCGTCAAACCCATTCTGTAACATACCTAAAATCATGTTTTCAAAGCTTTTCATATCATCCATGCATGCATATTCATTTAGAGTTCAATTTCAAACTCTTTTTAAAGAAATAGAAACTTTGGTTGCTATTATTTGATGTGAACAAGCTTTGATCCAATGTTACTCTCTAGTGAGAGAATGATTGTTTTAAAACCTTTGTTGTGTGATCATAGGATTGTTTGATGAGTTTCAAAGCTTGAACAAAATTTCCAAAAACAAAATATGGTTTTAAACCATTTATATGTCTTTATCAAATCATGTGCTGAGGCACTGTTTATTTTTGAATTTTCAAAAGGACCAAGCAAGTCTAATGAGACAGCAAGGTTTTATGCCCAAAAATATGAAGTTTACACTTTACAAAAATCCAGAAAAGTTTGGAATTCAAATGCTTTTGATTTCAATTGAAAAAGATTCCTGAAAATCAATTTAGAAAAAGAAAAGAGATTAGAAATCAGAACTGGGCCTGGCGCCAGCTTTTCGGCCCAACAGACGAAGCAGCCCACCCGGGCCACCCCTCTCTCTGACTTTCCCCACCCGTGCAGAACCTACCCCCTCGCTGACCACTAGGCCCCGTAGCCACGTCACCTCGTCGTCCTCAAATCATGCCTGCGACCAGCGTCGCCGCGGCCGTTTCCTCCCGACGAAAATGCTCTTAAATCCCATTGATGCCATGCGTGATTCTCGCCCCTGCTACAGCTATTTAACCCCCACCCCTCTGCGACCATTTCCCCTCACTCAGTATCCCCACTCCGCCACCAGGCTGCCCACAATCTCACTTGCACCGCCGCAGTACCGAGCCACTCCGGCGTGCGATTCCGGTAAGCATCGTCCGCCCCCTGTCTCTGATTCATACAAGCGTGATCGGTGTGTCCTTGCGCATCTGATTATGCCTTTCTTTTGCTCTGTATCTTCCTAGAGCGTCGTCATCGTCCACCTCTGGAAGCAACCGAAGCTCAACGCAACTCTGGCGACCTCTCCTGGTTAGTACTGACCGCGCGTCCCCCTCGCGTTCATACCCACACACTCGCCTCGTCCGCACGCATCTAACGCAACCTTCTCGTGCCTTAGCGTGACCCGTAGCATCGCCACCGTCTTCAGCAGCACACGCCCGACGACAGAAGCGACTCCAGCGAGCAATACCCGTCAACCTTGAGCGCCCCTTCGCCAGCCAAGCACACCTTGAGCAAAAGCAACGCACGGCGAACTCGATGAGTTATCTCTCCCTCTCCCGTGTGACCTAAATCGCCGGCAACGTCTCTGACAGAGCCGCCGCCGCCACTCGCCGCCGCTGGCGTCGCCAGACTTTGGTCGCTTCATCCATAGCCGTTAGATCCAAATCCAACGCGTACGATAGATCACTTAATGAAACATTTTATTTAGATCTGAGCCGCACAGCATCACTTAAATCCTATGGCCCGCATCGATCGATCCGTGCGAATCGGTATCAGCCAATCAGAACACGCCGCGTGGCTAGGGTTTAGAATTAAAACAGAATTTAGATCTATTTGTGTTTCAAACTTGAAAAATTCATAACTTTTGATTCCCACGTTCAAATTTTGCAAACTTTATATCATTGGAATCAGGAGATAAAATCCTATCTGTTTATGCAATGTGTTTAATGTTTTGCCTCTGTAAAAAATGTTTGTTTTTACAGAAACTTGTGTAGGCTTATTTTGGTTATATAAATAATTTGAAAAATGTTTTAAGGATCAAATAAAGTTTATTTTGAGAATCTTGGACTTGTTTATGTTTTATTACTGTACACTTGTCTTGTTTGGTGTAGAAAAATCATCACATGGCATTTTCATGCATTCATATATTTTTGTTTGTATATATTTTGTTATGTGATTTTGGTGCCTTATTTTATGTGTAGATTTTGGTGCTAATTGTGATTGTGGTTGTGAAGATTGTTGCAACTCCCCAAACTACCAAGGCAAGTGGTGCTTCATGATTTTATTCCCATATTTTCAGCTATGCACTAGAAATATTTTGTATAGGACTTGCATGAATATTTTGGATAAGTATCTATATGCTATGCTTGGGAAATCCTAGTAGTTGTAGAATTGTTAGAAATTTCTCTAAGTTAAGATGATTACCATTTCCATGCTTAGCCTAGCTAGTAGCAACCAAGGGTGGTTATATATTCATGCTATGATAAATATTTCTAAGTCTGTGGACTTAAGTTTTGCTTAATAAAACAACTAAGTGAGTGAAACACCTGGGTGGAATGGAAAGATTGGTTTGTGTTGAGTGGTTACATAAGGCCCATTTCTATGGTTTACCTTGTGTATCTCACTTGTGGAAAGCCACCCAGGAACAAATGGATTTGAGATGCCATATGTTAAGAAGCTTCTAGTGCAACCACATTGCAATATGGGCTCTGCCTAGATCATATAAGTTGCAATAACTTAGCCATTTGGACAGTTGGTGGTAGTGGGATGATAGGTTGGAACGCGTCCATTTGGTCTAAGGGAAGGCTTCTGAAAGGTCCTGTCTTGGTGAAAATCAAGTCTTGGGGGGAAAGTGCACAACCTCTGCAGATGGAAGAATCTAAGTACTTAGCCATGTCCCTGGTATTGGACAACTTGAGCATCAAGACATGGAAGCTATCAAGAATCTCCTCATCCCAATTTCTAAGCTAAAACTTGTGGTTGAACAAGGGTGAAGGTTCACGAATTTCTATTGGTGATTCCTTGGGAAAGTTTTGTCAAAGAAAAACTTAGTGTTTTCAACTGATAGGTAAAACCTATTTTGAGCAAAGCAAGCCTAAGCTACAGTTAGCCTAATTCATGTAGTATCTAGATGCTAATATTCTACTAAGGTATCACTTGCCAGTACTATTCCAATGTATTGACCCACTATGGCTGTAACTTGTGATGTTGCAGGTTATTTTGATGATGATTAGGGGTTATGAGTCTACACTCAACATGCTTGCCTGTGGCACATGAAGATGAAGACTTATTTATCTTATTATATATTTGAACTCTTGTATTAGGCCTGTGGCCATGGAGTTTGTAAAAGACTATGTTTGTCTCTAGAATGATATGTATTAATGACCTTTGTTTCTGTGTACTTCATCTTAAACTGTGGATGCTAGCATTGATCCAGGGACTAGCATTGCAATCACAGGGATCCTTACCTTTATAAAGGGAGGGATATTACAGATGGTATCAGAGCACTGTGTTTCCTGTAGGATTATAACCCTAGGACTGGAAACCACTAAGGAAAAAATTTCAACAATTTCCACACTTGTCGTTTCTTCTCATAAACTTTTCTAATCTTCTTTCTCATCTCTATTTGTAGATGAACTCCATCAACGAAGCTGTGAGGAAAGGACCACTCATGACTATGACCTTGGAGTGTGAGATAGAATTCCCCAAGGCTCTCAAAGACCTCATGGTTGCCATGGGAATACATGGTGCAACTATGTACAAAGGTTTTCCCGTGATGGATGAAGGAGTTGAGTACTGGTGGGTGCAACTTCACTTGTATAAAAACAAGGAAGACAACCACAAGGAATCAGGATTCTGCATGGTCACCAACTCAGTGATGCACACCACATTCTTTGACTCTACAAGGGATGCAGCTTGGAAGGCCATCAAGGAGCTTGGTGATAGACTCAAGTGCAGAATGCTAAACACCCAAAAAGACCTTAGGGAAGAAAAGAAGCAGACCCAAGAGTTAGAGGTTACCAACCAACGTTTAAGAGAGGACATCATAGACTTAGCAATGGAGTCATGTGATCAGGATCGACAAATTACCTCTAGGGATGCCCTGTTAGCCAACTTGGCAAGTGAGATGGGATTGTAACGTACTTCGTTAGTTGGACCACCACACTTGTCATTTTATTTTCCAAAAATGTTGTTTAAAATAAGTTGAACCTTGGATGCTTGTATGTATGCCATGACTTGTGTGTTTTGACTGCCAAAGATATGCATGTGATGCCGTGTCTTGTGATATATATTTAATTATGTTGATTCTAACTTTTTCTATCTTATAAAATAGATGCCTAATGTTACTATCAGCACGGCGGAAGAGTTCAAGGGAACTCGTTTTGGCACTCGTCTTATTGAGCTCACTAGTCTGCTCAATCTTCCGCTTCCTAGCATCATGGTGCTTCCCCTCACCAAGTTTGAGAGGAAAGACCTTTGGGGCTTCAAGGTTAATCAGCCAGGACGCCAGACTGAGCCTACCACAGAGGCAATCATCTTCAAGTTTATGCATGACGATAGGGAGAGAGGCCTAGAGGTAGTCATCCAGGATTTAATTGCACGTCTATTAGGGAGATACTCTCGGGAGATTAGAGGTACTCACTTCCACGCCTTCGGGAGACGCGACAAGGATGGTGAGGCTATTGAGTTCGAGGATGCTGCTAGAGAGACGGCAGAGCCGATTCGTCTGTACCTCCAGGACCTAGAGGTTCTTCTTAGGAACCTAGATACTGATAGGACCAATGTCATGCTTAGCAATGACGAGCTCCAGGTGCAGCTTCGTGAGAAGGACAAGCTCTTCGCGGAGCAAGATGAGATAGTCAAGGAAATGGAGGCCAAGTTTGAGAGTCAAGATATAAAGTTCAAGAGTCAAGAGAAAAGAGTCCAAGATAGGAACAAGAGGATTCGAGAGATGACTGCAAAACTAGAGACCAAGGACTTCGAGCTCGAGCATCAGCAGACTGTGATTGAGAGACTTCGTTCACAGAAGAGGGCTCTCAAAGCCAAGGTAGAGGCCTTGACTACCAATGTCGAGGAATACAAGAACGCTATGGAGAATGCAGGTCTTACACTTGTTGATGAGGAGGTTGATGCAGAGGAGTAGGGATGACTATTCATTTACCTTTCATTTACCATGCTTTTGATTATTGAGTCGCAATGACCATCCAACATGTGGATGGCTTGCTATTGGTGTGTTTGCTTTTCAAAACTTGTTGTCTATGTTGTTGAACTTTTGTTATTTTGATGCATGTTTGGTGATTGTTTATGTGATGTATTGTGCATGTTAAACATCTATGGGTATCTCATTCTTATCCTTATGGAAACCACAGATGCCTCCTCGACGTGCCAACCCCAACCCGAACAAAAACAATGTCACCCCAGAGATGCAGCAGCTGATTAGAGCTCAGACACAGCAGATGCAGATGATGACCACCTTTATGCAGAATCAGAACAACAACAATAACAACAACAACAACAACAACAATCAGAACAATACACCAGGTTTTGACATGCTTACCAGATTCTTAAGACTGAGGCCTGCTAAGTTCTCAGGAACTACTGACCCCATGGTGGCCAATGATTGGCTACGCTCAGTAAACAAGGATTTGGTAACTGTTGGATGTACTGATGAGGAGAAAGTCAGGTTTGCAGCACACTTGTTGGAAGGACCAGCAACTACATGGTGGGATAACTTCCAGATCACCACTCCCATTGAAGATGTGACATGGGCTATCTTTGAAGATGGTTTCCGTACTGCTCACATCTCATCCGGAGTGATGAGTTTGAAGAAGAAGGAATTTCATAACTTGAAGCAGCGCCACCGCAGCGTGGCTGAATATATTGAGGAGTTTAACAATCTGGCGCGTTATGCACCGGATGAAGTTGACACTGATGCTAAGAGGAAGGAGAAGTTCCTCGAAGGATTGAACGATGAACTGAACCTACAGCTATCTGTGGCCTATGTCCCCAAATATCAGTCTCTTTGCGACAAGGCTGCCATCTTGGAGATCAAGATGAAACAGGTTGAAAGCAGGAAGAGGAAACACTCTGACAAGCACAGCTCGGGATCGTCTCACAAGCGTTCCCATTCTGATGATAGTGGGAGTTCTGGATCCCACAAGCATGGAAATTACAACAGCCACCACAACCACAACCGTCATCATGACAACAAGCATCACCGTAGTCATGACAATGACAAGTATAATAATCACAAGGGTGGATACAAGAACCACCACAATGGAAGTGGAAGTGGTAGTGGAAGCCAGCATGTCAAGAAGGATCTTAGTCAGGTTGAATGTTTTAAGTGCAAGAAGATGGGGCATTATGCAAATGAATTCCCAGAAAATAAAGTTGAAGGACCCAACAAGCCCAACCCTTTCTAGAAGGGACAGGTGAACCACATCAATGTGGAAGAGATCTATGAGGAACCTGATGCTGTTACTAGTAAGATCAAACTCAATTCTGTTCCAGCATTTGTTCTCTTTGATACTGGTGCATCTCATTCATTCATATCAAGAGCATTTGTTGAAAGAAATGAACTACCGGTAGAAACTACTGGGTGTCCTATAAAAGTAAGTTCTCCTGGCGGAGAAATGATAGTGAACTCAGGATGTCATGATCTAGTCATAGAGTTCAGGAAGTACAATTTCCTGTTAATCTGATAATCCTAAATTCCCAAGGATTGGATGTCATTTTGGGAATGGACTGGATGACCAAGAACAAGGGAGTGCTAGATTGTGCCAACCATACTGTCTCACTCACAACTCCGGAAAACAAAAGGATTAGATTCAAGACCAACTTTAAACCAAAAGGGAGTAAGCTAAATTCTCTTAAGGGGGTTAGCATAGACAGTGTGCCAATTGTGAGTGAATATCCGGATGTGTTTCCGGAAGAATTACTAGGAATGCCACCAGATAGAGATGTGGAGTTTCTGATTGATTTGCTACCAGGATCGGGACCAATAGAAAAGATACCTTACAAGATGTCAGTTGATGAGTTGAAAGAACTCAAGAAACAACTTGGAGAACAGTTACAGAAAGGATTTATTCAACCAAGTTCTCCATCCTGGGGAGCACCAGTTTTGTTTGTGGAAAAGAAAGATAGAAGTCAAAGGTTATGCATAGATTACCGTTCACTCAATGAGGTGACTATTAAGAACAAATACCCTTTGCCTAGAATCAATGACTTCTTTGATAAGCTAGAAGGAGCCTGTGTGTTCTCAAAGATTGATCTCCGGTCAGGTTATTTCCAGCTCAAGATAAGAGAACAAGACATACCTAAGACAGCTTTTACCACTAGGTATGGATTGTATGAGTATACCGTGATGCCATTTGGTTTGACCAATGCACCAGCTTAATTCATGAATATGATGAACAAGGTGTTCATGGAGTTCCTTGACAAGTTTGTTGTCGTATTCATCGATGACATTTTGATCTACTCCAAGAGCAAAGAAGAGCATGAAGGACATTTGCGTTTGATACTTGAGAAGCTTAGAGAACATAAGCTGTATGCAAATTCAGCAAGTGTGAATTTTGGTTGAATGAAGTTGGATTTCTTGGAAACGTTGTGTCAGGAGATGGTGTAGCAGTTGATCCCGCAAAAGTGTCAGCTGTAACTGAGTGGGAATCTCCTAAGTCAGTGAAAGAGGTTCGTAGTTTCCTTGGCTTGGCAGGATACTATAGAAGGTTCATTGAGAATTTCTCCAAGATAGCTAAGCCAATGACAGAGTTGCTAAAGAAAGACAAGAAATTTGCTTGGTCTGAAGGATGTTAACTCAGTTTCCAAGAATTGAAGAAGAGACTAGTGATAGCACCAGTCTTATGTTTTCTAGATTTGGAAAGAGATTTCCAAGTATATTGTGATGCATCTCATCATGGATTAGGTGCAGTTCTAATGCAAGAAGGGAAAGTTGTGGCTTATGCCTCGAGACAACTCAAAACTCATGAGGTAAATTACCCTACTCATGATTTAGAGTTAGCCTCTGTTGTCCATGCACTCAAAACATGGAGACATTATCTTTTGGGAAAGCTATGTGAAGTGTTCACAGATCACAAAAGTTTGAAGTATATCTTCACCCAGAAAGAAATCAACATGAGAAAAGAAGATGGCTAGAACTCATCAAGGACTATGACTTGAGTTTGCAATACCATCCCGATAAAGCAAATGTTGTAGCAGATGCTCTAAGCCGTAAGGTTTTTGTGAATGGCCTTACTAAGGGAGAGTTGCCACATGATCTGTGTGCCCAATTTAGAGATCTCAGATTGGAAATTGTGCCTAAGGGACATCTCATGTCATTGGATGTTCAACCCACTTTGTTGGACAAAATCGAAGAAGCCCAAAAGACAAATAAGGAAATTGAAGAGATTAAGGAAAAGATTGGCAAAGGAAAAGCCAAAGGATTACATGAAGATGAACATGGTACTTTATGGTATGGAAAACATATCTGTGTTCCACAAGATCCAGAGCTTCGGAAACTGATTTTACAAGAAGCACATAACTCACCATATTCTATTCATCCGGGTAACACCAAAATGTACATGGATATGAAAGAAAGATTTTGGTGGAATAATCTCAAGAAGGACATCGCTGAACATATTGCTTTGTGTGATGTATGTAGTAGAGTGAAAGCGGAACATCAGAAACCAGCAGGATTGCTACAACCACTACCTATTCCTGATTGGAAGTGGGACAAGATTGGTATGGATTTCATCACTGGATTGCTAAGGACCAGGTCAGGATATGATTCTATTTGGGTAGCAGTGGATCGCCTAACTAAAGTGGCTCATTTCATACCCGTGAAGACAACCTATAAAAGTGCTAAGTTAGCCAAGATCTATATGAGTAGGATTGTATGTCTGCATGGAGTACCCAAGAGTATTGTGTCTGATAGGGGAACTCAATTCACTTCTCATTTTTGGAAGCAACTACATGAGTCATTGGGAACGAGGTTGGAATTCAGCACTGCTTTTTATCCTCAGACGGATGGACAAACAGAAAGGACTAACCAGATTCTTGAAGATATGTTGAGGGCATGTGCCCTAGACTATGGAGCCAGTTGGGATGAAAGTCTGCCTTACGCAGAATTCTCTTACAATAACATCTATCAAGCCAGTATTGAGATGGCACCAATTGAATTTGTACCACCCCATTGTTATGGAATGGTGTGGGGGAAAGAAATTTGTTCGGACCAGAACTAATCAAAGAGGCTGAAGAGAAAGTCAAGCTAGTTAAGGACAGATTGAAGATAGCACAGTCCCGACAGAAGAGCTACGCAGATCCTAAGCATAGAGAAGTCACCTATGAAGTGGGTGATAGAGCTTATCTTAGAGTGTCACCACTTTGTGGAGTGAAAAGATTTGGAGTCAAAGGAAAATTGGCCCCAAGATATGTTGGACCATTCAAGATTCTGAGTCGTAAAGGAGAAGTAGCTTATCAGATTGAATTGCCAGAGTCATTGTCTGCCATTCACAATGTGTTTCATGTGAGTCAGCTTAAGAAATGCCATCCAGAGATGGAAGAGACCTCTTTGAAGGATACTATACCTTTGGAGGAGGTTCAGTTGGAGAGTGACCTCACTTATGAGGAAAAACCTATCAAGATTCTTGAGACTGCAGAAAGAGTTACTCGGACTAAGACTATCAAATTCTGCAAAGTTCAATGGAACCATCATTCCGAAGAAGAAGCAACATGGGAAAGAGAAGATGATCTTCGGAAAGACCACCCTCACCTATTTGCTAGCCAATCCGAATCTCGAGGGCGAGATTCACCTTAAGGGGGTTAGATTTGTAACATCCCTAAAATCATGTTTTCAAAGCTTTGCATATCATCCATGCATGCATATTCATTTAGAGTTCAATTTCAAACTCTTTTGAAAGAAACAGAAACTTTGGGTGCTATTATTTCATGTGAACAAGCTTTGATCTAATGTTACTCTATAGTGAGAGAATGATTGTTTTAAAACCTTTGTTGTGTGATCATAGGATTGTTTGATGAGTTTCAAAGCTTGAACAAAATTTCCAAAAAAAATGGTTTTAAACCATTTATATGTCTTTATCACATCATGTGCTGAGGCACTATTTATTTTTGAATTTTCAAAAGGACCAAGCAAGTTTAATGAGACATAAAGGTTTTATGCCCAAAAATATTAAGTTTACACTTTACAAAAATCTAGAAAAATTTGGAATTCAAATGCTTTTGATTTCAATTGAAAAAGATTCCTGAAAATCAATTTAGAAAAAGAAAATAGATTAGAAATCAGAACTGGGCCTGGCGCCAGCTTTTTGGCCCAACAGATGAAGCAGCCCACCCGGGCCACCCCTCTCTCTTCCTTTCCCCACCCGCGCAGAACCTACCCCCTCGCTGACCACTGGGCCTCGAAGCCATGTCACCTTGTCGTCCTAAAATCACGCCTGCGACCAGCGCCGCCGCGGCCGTTTCCTCCCGACGCAAATGCTCTTAAATCCCATTGATGTCGTGCGTGATTCTCGCCCCTGCTCCGGCTATTTAACCCCCACCCCTCTGCGACCATTTCCCCTCACTCAGCGACCTCACACCACCACCAGGCTGCCCACAATCTCACTTGCACCGCCGCAGTACCAAGCCACTCTGGCATGCGATTCCGGTAAGCATCGTCCGCCCCTGTCTCTGATTCATACAAGCGTGATCGGTGTGTCATTGCGCATCTGCTCATGCCTTTCTTTTGCTCTGTATCATCCTAGAGCGTCGTCATCGTCCACCTCTGGAAGCAACCGAAGCTCAATGCAACTCCGGTGACCTCTCCTGGTTAGTACTGACCGTGCCTCCCCCTCTCGTTCGTACCCACACACTTGCCTCGTCCGCATGCATCTAACGCAACCTTTCTCGTGCCTTAGCGTGACCCGTAGCGTCGCCACCGTCTTCAGCAGCACACGCCCGACGACAGAAGCGACTCCGGCGAGCAATACCCGTCAACCTCGAGCGCCCCTTTGCCATCCAAGCACACCTTGAGCATCAACAACACACGGCAAACTTGGTGAGCTATCTCTCCCTCTCTCGTGCGACCTAAATCGCCGGCAACGTCTCTAACAGAGCCGCACAGCCACTCGCCGCCGCTGGCGCCGCTATACTTTGGTCGCTTGAACCATAGCCGTTATATCCAGATCCAACGTTTTCTTTAGATCTGAGCCGCAGAGCGTCACTTAAATCCTACGGCCCGCATCAATCAATCCGTGTGAATCGGTATCAGCCAATCAGAACACGCCGCGTGGCTAGGGTTTAGAATTAAAACAGAATTTAGATCTATTTGTGTTTCAAACTTGTAAAATTCATAACTTTTGATTCCCAAGTTCAAATTTTGCAAACTTTATATCATTGGAATCAGGAGAGAAAATACTATCTGTTTATGCAATGTGTTTAATGTTTTGCCACTGTAAAAATGGTTGTTTTTATAGAAACTTGTGTAGGTTATTTTGGTTATATAAATAATTTGAAAAATGTTTTAAGGATCAAATAAAGTTCATTTTGAGAATCTTGGACTTGTTTATGTTTAATACTGTAAACTTGTATTGTTTGGTGTAGAAAAATCATCACATGGCATTTGCATGCATTCATATATTTTTGTTTGTATATATTTTGTTATGTGATTTTGGTGCCTTATTTTATGTGTAGATTTTGGTGCTAATAGTGATTGTGGTTGTGAAGATTGTTGCAACTCACCAAACTACCAAGGAAAGTGGTGCTTCATGATTTTATTCCCATATTTTTCTACTATGCACTAGAAATATTTGGTATAGGACTTGCATGAATATTTTGGATAAGTATCTATATGCTATGCTTGGGAAATCCTAGTAGTTGTAGAATCGTTAGAAATTTCTCTAAGTTAAGATGCTTACCATTGCCATGCTTAGCCTAGATAGTAGCAACCAAGTGTGGTTATATATTCATGCTATGAGAAATATTTCTATGTCTTTGGACTTAAGTTTTGCTTAATAAAACAACTAAGTGAATGAAACACATGGGTGGAATGGGAATATTGGTTTGTGTTGAGTGGTTACACAAGGCCTATTTCTATGGTTTACCTTGTGTATCTCACTTGTGGAAAGACACCCAGGAACAAAGGGATTTGAGATGCCATATGTTAAGAAGCTTCTAGTGCAGCCACATGGCAATATGGGCTCTGCCTGGATCATATAGGTTGCAATAACTTAGCCATTTGGACAGTTGGTGGTAGTGGGATGATAGGTTGGAACACGTCCATTTGGTCTAAGGGAAGGCTTCTAAAAGGTCCTGTCTTGGTGAAAATCAAGTCTTGTGGGGAAAGTGCACAACCTCTGCAGATGGAAGAATCTAAGTACTTAGCCATGTCCCTAGTATTGGACAACTTGAGAATCAAGACATGGAAGCTATCAAGAATCTCCTCATCCCAATTTCTAAGCTAAACTTGTGGTTGAACAAGGGTGAAGGTTCACCAATTTCTATTGGTGATTCCTTGGGAAAGTTTTGTCAAAGAAAAACTTAGTGTTTTCAACTGATAGGTAAAACCTATTTTGAGCAAAGCAAGCCTAAGGTACACTTAGCCAAATTCATGTAGTATCTAGATGCTAATATTCTACTAAGGTATCACTTGCCAATACTATTCCAATGTATTGACCCACTGTGGCTGTAACTTGTGATGTTGCAGGTTATTCTGATGATGATTAGGGGTTATGAGTCTACACTCAACATGCTTGCCTGTGGCACATGAAGATGAAGACTTATTTATCTTATTATATATTTGAACTCTTGTATTAGGCTTGTGGCCATGGAGTTTGTAAAAGACTATATTTGTCTCTGGAATGATATGTAATAATGACCTTTGTTTATGTGTACTTCATCTTAAACTGTGGATGCTAGCATTGATCCAGGGACTAGCATTGCAATCATAGGGATCCTTACCTTTCTAAAGGCCAGATATCCGTTGAGCCTCTCTCGACCCTCACTGGCCGTGCCAGGGTTCGTCCTCGTAGTGTCCTATTCCGATGAGGACGATGGCCGTGAGCCATTGATCTAGAATCTAATCCTATGGTCAAAACCTTCCCATACCCCTTCGGCACCCCCTGTCTCACTGACAAGTGGGGACACCACTTAAACCAGCCCACACACGTTGTGTGCCGTGGGCCGGCCCAGTTTAGTTCCTGCGCTATGCCCAGTATATTCAAATAGATATTATCTATTTTAATTCAAAACCTAGTTCTGGCAGTAGATTCAAATCAATTCGGAGAGTTTTACTGAACCAAATTGCATGAAACTAATTTTTTAAGAAAGGTATGGAAATTGTTAATCCAAGCCCGTTGGATTCAAACCATTTGAAATTATGGATCAACTATGGTAAAAATAACAAGGCAGAGACTTTTCTGCATTCAAACATTTTTCAAAAATCAACCATAAATGCTTTTGAGTTGATTCCAACTCTCAAAAATCACATTTGATAAGACCTTTCTGAATAAATAAAAAATCTATGTTTACTTGCAGTAATAATGGACAAGTAATAAAAGAATGCTCCATAGGCATTTCTAGTGACTTTAATTAATTAAAATAATAAGGTTAAACCTTATTAAATTGTGTCACCACTTTAAATCACATTCCCAAGTATTAAAATATGTGGTAATGACCTGTGTAAACATGATCCCATATTTTTATTGGAGAAAATTAAATCTTAAGTAGTTTTCAATGAGTAGAAATTACTTTTCTAAAATAAAATAAATAAGACTAAGTCTTTAATTCATGTGATGAGTGTGATGATGCTAGATCATCTAGTGTAAACCCTTGTGTGCCACATAGAAGTAGTTAATTATTGTTTGGTGATTGTGTACTTTGTATTTATTTATAGACGCTATTACCGACCAAGGATACGAAGAGGAAGGAGACTACTACGAAGAGGAAGCAGAGGAGAACTTCAACCACTGCACTGCTCAAGGCAAGATAACACCTGCAACTTTGCAAGCTAGATAACTTATGCAATGCATTAGACTTGCTTTGATTAGACAACCTTGAGTATACTGAATCCTAGTTTTACTTGCAAGCTTAATTATTTTATTTCTTTATCAAAGCTCTTTATTTATGTTTACTTAGTGAATTGTGAATTTTGGAAAGATATTAGAGGTAGCATAAAGAGCATAAAACTTGGCCTAAGTTAGATAGAACTAGATGTCCTACTGATGCACGATATTAGACTTAGATAAGTCACACTTGTTTAGCACCCCTCATTAGTGATTACCCCCAACTTTAGTGGCTAGTGCTAAGTATAAATCTTGATCACTTTAGATGGGAATACGTGGTGAAAATGATTATGAAAACCTTAGAATGATGAGTCATTCTAATGAAATGTTTTGACATGTGTTATGAACACCTGATGGTTTGATGATGAAAATGTTGAGGCATGAGCCTTAGCCATTTATACAACTGATGGTTGTGTTCGGATGCGATACCATTCCAAGTTTACTATACAACCACAATACCCGAATTTGGGCAGGGCTTGATTGGAAGTTTATATATCTTAGTATGGGTTCCCTTGCAGAAGAGGTTTGAGCTGAGGCTACCTCGTGACGTGTCCACCTGTGCAGTTCCCAAGATGACAGATGGTCATGGTTGGGAGGACAAACTTATAGGGGAGGTGCCTATACTAGGGTGTGTAATTGAAAGGCTAGGATTGATTATCCGCATATTGAGTATGGTGATTCAGATTGTTCCTGACGGATGTATCAAATGTTGTGGTGAAAGTGTACTACCTCTGCAGAGTGTCAAACTATTCGAATAGCCGTGTCCACGGTTATGGATAGTTGGAGTGGCCATACTGTTCCATTGTCAGATGTTTTCAAAATTACTTATGAAATGAATCATGACTTTGACTTGACCACAACAGGGTTGTGAACATTAAAAACTAAGTTCCCACTTAGGTGTTGTAAAACTTTAAGTTAGTTTTCTTTGCTTCTAAACTCAGTTAGAGATAAATCTGGCTTTTTGCAAAACAACCTAGAGCTTAGTATTCCTACTTGAACCACTTTACTTGTTAGTGATAGTTTGCGAGTACTTAAAGAGTACTCATGGCTTTGTCCCTGGCTATTCCTATGGCCAGACTATGAGGAGGACTACCAGGATGACAGACAATAGTAAGTCTACAACAACTAGGATCATCTCCCATCGTCAGCATTGACTGTGACCCTAAACATGGAGCTTCGCCCACGCTATCGTTATTATATTATTCCGTTGTGTTGATTGTATTAAGACTGGATCATGAGATCCTTTATTTCTAAGACCTTTATTATGGTTTGTAATGGATGATGAACTATTGTACCAATCTGTTATGTCTCGCAAAAATGGTAATCCTAGGATTGCGATGTATGGCATAACAGGCATCTAGGATTAAAAATCTGGGTGTTGAAAAGTTGGTATCAGAGCCATCCTAACCATAGGAGACCCTAGTTAGAATGGACGCTTGAATCAAAAACTTAGTTTCAAACCAAAAGAACTGAGTATTTATGAAAACGTATTCTCATTCTTATCACTTAGATTCTTTCATGAAAATTCATGTCCCTAAAAAATTCTTGCAAACTTACATAAAATTTGACACACTTGATAACTCTACTAACTTACTCATCCTACATTCCTATCGATGGAGGTGAAGTATAGCAAGTTCTATTAGTTGGAAAATGGAGGAGAGCTCATCTTTGAGCGTGATTTGGACCAACTCTCAGAACTTCTGGAGCGCACGCACCCCGAGTTCTTCGGAGCCCAGCTCAACGATCATCAAGGAGGAGAATTGAAGTGGCTGATTATTGCAAGTATTAGAGGGAAGATTGAATCCCCCACCTTAGAGGGAATCTAGTTCACCTTAAGTTAGAACAACTGGCTAGATAGACTCGCCAGGGCTATGCATGAAGCTCTTGACCGTCTGTGTGGGCATAGCATCATTAGATCAAGGGTACCCGCTTTGAGTTCTACGCAAGGCGTGATGCTATGGGACAACCATTGGAGGTGCCATACCACCCAGAGCTGAAGCATCAGGTGGATCATCTCATCTTCATGCTGTATAGGCAGAAGGAGTTGGACAATGCCCGCTCCTATGCCAACCACAACTATGCCATCGCAGTCAAGAAGGACAAGACCATCGCCATCCTTGCAAAGGAGCGCAAGACCTTTCGCCTTTTGTGTGACAAGAAGGATTGCATTATTGCTCGCCTTCGTCACAAAGTGACAGACTTGGAGGAGACCATCCATGAGTCGGACATGCTGCTAGAGGAGTGGGAGAATGCAGGGGAAGATATCCATGGAGACCCTTACTCATACCTCAGTGATGATGATGACTTCCTGGAGGACCAAGCCATGGACTTCCACACTGATGATGATGATTCCGCCTTCATTGATGATGATGATGATGATGAAGCCACTGATTCTGATGAGTAGCAGCACTAGATCACTTTAGTAGAACTCACACCTACGATAGCGATCACTATTTGCGAGTTGTATACGGTCCCATTGTATCTTAATTTCATAGAATGGTTCCTAAAACCATCTGTTTCCTTATTATGGTGTGTGTTTGTATTGTGTGCTAAGAATGAATGAAAGCAAGTTGCTAGTTAGCAAAACCTGGGTCAAACTCAAAGTTTAAAAACTTTTCAAAAACAAACCCCTAAACCTTGTAAATTTCCCTCTTGTCTCATGATATATCTCAATCTTCAGATTCTTCACGGAGGAAGCAGTTCATCCCCGGACCCTATGCTGCAAATCTTGCAAATGTTGGTTTCAGACCGTGAAGATGAAAGAGACGAATGTGAAGCCAACTTAGCCACCCTTCAACTCGTATCTCAGATGGCCAATAACAACCAAGGCCATGGAAACAAGGACAACCATGGATCCAAGCTCAAGAACTTTCAAAACACCAATCCACCCATCTTTAGTAAGTCTGAAGGGCCATTAGATGCAGATGACTGGCTGCAGACCATGGAGAACAACATAGAAGTCACAGTAGTGGAGGCCAATGAGAAAGTACTATTTGCCACCCACTATCTAGCAGGAGATGCAAGAGCTTGGTGGAATAGCACTCGCACCATGAATGGAGGATAGATGATGGCTTGGGATGAATGCAAACTCTGAAGGGAATATGACCGAGAGGCAATAATAAAGTGGTTATTATCGTATTCCTTATTTATGATAAATGTTTATTTTGCATGCTATAATTTTATTAATACAGAAACTTTAATACATGTGTTTTTAATAAACAAATAGAAAGTTCCTAGTTATGCCTCTCTCATAAACTAGCTCGTTGATTAACAAGATGATCAAAGGTTTCGTGATCATGGACATTTGATGTTGTTAATAACGAGGTCACAACATTGTTGGAATGATGTGATGAACATTCATCCGAAGTATAGCATTACGATCAAGGTCATTATGTTTATATTGCTATAACATCATACGAAGTAATCTTAGTCCTTATACCATGAGATCATGTTAATCACTAACACCGAAAGAGTATCTTGATAACATCAAATGTCACACCATAACGGGGTTGACTATAAAGATGGGTTTAGTGCCCTCTCGGTGATATCACATTGGTTAGCTTGCAAGCAAGTGATTTGATCACTAGAATGTTATATCATGGGAATGAGAAAAGATTACATGTCAGTAACGATATAAAACTAGGTATGGAGATACCGATGATCGAATCTCGGACATGTAATATATCGCAAGACAAAGGGATTGAGTTACATGCGTATAAGGTTCACACGATCACACAAGTCATCGTTGAATATGTGGGAGTCAGTACAGATCTCTAGGTCCCGCTCCTGATTATTCATCGAGAGGGGTCTCGATCATGTCCACATTATTCGTGAACCGTAAGGTGACAAACTTAAGGGATACCGACACCATTTGGAGCAAATAATATGCCAGAGAAATAAAAAGGTAAGCGCAGGAATTTATTTCACTAGACACCGAAACTGTTTCGGTTGAAATTGCTGAAACTAGTTCTGCATGTGAAATTGAATACTAGCAAGGGGTTTTATGTGAATGTTTGTTAATTAAAGTAATTAACAAAATTCTGAATAAATAAATAAAAGAGTTTTATTTAAATGAGATCTTGCAGTAAATTTGGTGGAAATTTAATGCATGTGAGTGGATTTTTGAGTGGAGGCTCTTTTATGGAAGTGGAGGCTTTTCATTTTGAGTGGGAGCTCCACCCACATGAATGTGGAAGAGGTGGGGGCAGCCACCATGGCTGGGAGCCATGCCCCTTGGGGTGCCCCCCTCTCTCTATAAAAGGCCCCCCTCTCCTCCTCTCAAAGTACACCTCCTCGAGAAGGATCTCTCTCCCCCTTCAGAATTTCCCATGGTCTCAGATCAGTGAGATACATGTTCCCGGTGGCTTTTTATGGAAGGATTTTTTGCTTCCTCTACTTCGCTGGAGCGAGGGAGCGGAGGTTGTCAGGGTACCCGGACATGTGTGCGATCACGTATGCACCACTGCTTTGCGGTGCTGGACTTGATGGTGCTGGACCGGCTGGACCAGATGGACTTCATCACATCTTGAGATCGGCAAGCGTTCGACTACATCATCCACGAGTACAGCCTCGTTAACGCTATTCGGTCTTTGAGGGTATGTATTCCATGGATGTATATCCACCCGTTGCTTGTATCTAGTAGATAGATCTTGGTACTTAGTTGTACCCATCGTAGGAATTTTTTTCCCATCTTGGTACTTAGTTGTTCCCATCTTGGTATTTCCGCTGCTTCACCGTGGTATCAGAGCCGGATCTATGCGTAGATGCTTTGCACGGGTAGTACACATATGTATATGTGGGCGATGATGATCATTTTATTGCTTCTTAGTTGTACTTTGGATATTGGTGGCATAGTGGGATGAAGCGGCCTAGACAAACTTTACATGTCCTCGCACATAAGACCTATTCCACGCTTGACATGCAACTAGTTTTGCATAAGTGGCTAGCGGGTGTCTGTCTCTCCTACTATAGTCATTATATAATTTGCAACGAGTTGTCAACAATTTGGTTATCCTCGTTGTGGTTCATGTTCGTAGGTAAGAACGGTTCTATCTTCGAAAGCCCTAAGCCACGTAAAACTTGCAATGGATAAATTAGAGGCGTCTAGTTTAGATTGTTGCTAGGCTAGTGTCATGATATGATAATGTTGTAAGTAAAAGTATAAGTCGATACTCCTAAAACACAGAAAACGTGTAAGTTCCATATCCCATTGCCTTTCACATAAAGGAATGATGAGGATCATACCGCGATGCACATGATGGAGATCAAGTGCAAGAACCATATCATTTCACTTATTAACATGTGATGTTTGTTGCATCTTATATTGCTAGTCTAGCATTTTATTAGCATAATAAGATGATCTCTCATTTAAATATCAAGATAAAAATGTGTTCTTCCTTCAGTATGCACCGATTATGTTTCTTCGCTCCAAGACATCACGTGATGATCGGGTGTTCATGGATCCACGATCATATTTCGGGTGTAAGACAGTTTACACAGGTTAATACTAAGGTTCTTACTTGGCGAGCCTAGCATGTACAGACATGGCCTCGGAACACGGACCGAAAGGTTAAGCATGAGTCATATGATAGATATGATGCCCATTTGATGCTCTCCTTTGAAGCTACACCGACTCACATGATGATCGGACTTGGTGTAGTGGATTTGGTTCATGTAATCACCAAAAAGACACGAGGGATGTCATTTTTGAGTGGGAGTTCATTTCTAATTTGGATTAGTAGAACTCAATTTATCATAAATTAAATCAAAGTTAATTTTCATAATTTGTTGTAGTCATTGGCATTCGTTCATCACCTTATGCTTAGTTGTAATTGAGATAATAGAACTATAGAATTCTGGATATTTACTTTACGAACTGGTATCGTATTGTGTTGGGTGTCAATCTAAAGTTTAAAGTCCTATTGCAAACTTTCAGCCAACTCTGTTTAATTAGTGAAATTTAATAATTCTAGTGTTAGTATCTTAAGTATCATGTTTGCCTCCATGATTCTTGATTGTTTTAATATCAATTTTATCTAGGAGCTGGAAGAATTGTTTTCGAAACCATCATGTGTGGAAGATATAATGATATATGAAACAACATTTTGGTTGCAATATGATAGAATATAATATATGTTCTCATTTTGGATGAGAATTTGCAAAGGTTGGAGATGCTATACATCCAAATCATCCAAAATGGTTTTGGAAAGTAATGTTATACTCACGATTCGCCTTTATAAGCTACATTAGCTTGATCATGAAAGTCATCATGATAAGGATGAATAGAAGATGTATGTAAAGTGTTTACTACGCTAAAAGATGAATGTCGATCATTTGATGTTGGTGATCTACTTCAAAGTGCAAGTCCAAAGGTATTATTATTTGAATATACACGCTTTGGACTATGTGTCATGTATATGGCGCCACTTTTGATGTTGATAGATTCTTTTAAAAAGGAAAAGGAAATGCTAAAAGAGAATCTATAAAATATATTTGGCAGAAAAAGAAAAGACTGGAAATATCCAGATTAGGTATATAGATGATATACATGTTATGGTTATATTCTTTGCTTGTTAAACAATGTGGTTCTTGGATATTGGATACCGAATTGGTTGGTATGAAATTTCATATAGAACGATGCAATTCATGAACCACAATGGCCTAAGTAACTAGCAAGAGAATATGTGATGATGTTCATCAAAAAAAAAATCGTTGTTTGTATTTCTCGTTGACATCAAACCGTGCCTTCAATATTTGTTTTAATAGTAGTTATTTAAATTAAGTATTATGAAAACAAAGATTGTTCAAATAATTACCGTATTCCATATAAGATTGATGATTTACAAATCTAGTTGGAGAAATCACATCCATAAAACTAATGCTAAAATGTTGCAAGACAAATGATTGAAAGATCACTTATGAAGTGACATCGCCATTTAAATTATATTGCAAAGAAAACATGAAGAAACTCCATTTTCATGGATTTTTGGAGTATTTTATTTGATCAAGTGACACTTGTGGGACTTTCTTCGGGATAATTAAAACTTCGTTCAAAGGCCAAAGAAGAACGAACGACTAAAATATTGGAATTTTTACATATCGATATATGTAGTCCATTATGTGTAGTCGTAAGCAATGGATTTCAACTTCATATACTTTCTCCGGAAATTTGAGTGAATATTCACTTAATGAGAAAGAAGTATGAAATATTTGAAAATGTTCAAAGACTTTCATGATGAAGTGGAAAATAATTGTAACAAGAAAATAAATGATTTATGATTTTATCATTAAGGGATTTATTTGAGTTGCAAGTGTAACAAGAAAATAAATGATTTATTATTTCATCATAAAGGGATTTATTTGAGTTGCAAGTTTACCAAATCACCTAGATTTACATCTCCCGAAACACCATAGGAATATGGAGTGTTTGAGATTTGTAATGAAACCTTGTTTGACAAGGTTGGATTAAAGGTGTTATTTATAAAACTGCCATTATGTTTTAAAAGATTAAAGCTTTAGAGACTACCGCTTTTACACTGAAAAGATCTCCGTCTTGATCCGTTGAAATGACACCTGGTTTGGGGTAAAACCCAAGTTGTCCTTTCTTAAAATTTTGGTATGCTCAGCATAAGTAAGATGTTTACAACCAAAGTCGGATGAGCATGTATTTGTAGGTTATTTCGAATAACCATTGGGTATTCCTCCATAACACCAAGGGCAAAAGGGTTTGTCGCTTGAAATGTGAAGTTTCTTGAAAAAGGAATTTTTCGCAAAAGTTAAGTGGGAGGACAATAGAACTTTGATAAGGTTAACGAACCTTAGTTATATGTGTTGAGTTGTGCAGTGCCGAAAAACGTTCCGGAGGCAGCCTGAATGCTCATGGCTCACGTGCCTCAAAGTTTGTGGTCACAAAGGCCTAAGTTCCTATTGAACCAAGTAGGTCGGATAAATAATCAAATACTAAGATTTGAGAATAAATCATTATTGTTTGACAATGATGAACCGAATACATGCAAAGAAGCAATGATGGGCCCTGACTCCGTCAAATGGCTTGAAGCCATAAAATCCGAGATAGTTCCATACACGAGAAATCAAGTTTTTTGAACTTGGAAGACCCTCTGGAAAGGTGTAAAAACCTACCGGTCGTATTTGGATCTATAAAGAAACAGACATGGATGTTTCACATCTATGAAATAGTCGACATGTTGTAAATTGTTTTACAACAATGTTCAAGGAGTTCAAGAAACAGACAATGGATCTTTCATAGCAATATTTAATCTGGACGGATTAAAGTAGAAACCACTACATATAATTTGGTATATGGTAGATGAATAAACAAAACAAAGTTCTTCTAAAAGTGTGGCACCCCGGATTTACGGTCTGAGAATACCCGTTATGCATACAATTCACGTTCCCATGATCAGTGAGCTGTGAGCATAATCGACTAGTATCATTACAACATCCATAAAGTAACGAGTACAAAACTTACAAAGTGGCCATTATGGCGATTACAACACAAGTAGCGGAAGTCTTCAGCCCAAAGCCCGTGCCTTAACCTACATGCAACTGACTGGGAAGACGGCCTATCTCGCATGGACGTCAGCACCTTTGTTGCTTCTTAACATATGCAATCTGGCCAATTAAATAGCCAGGGACAGTACCAGTGAGTACTTTGAATGTACTCGCAAACCACCGAGACAAGGTAAAAAGATAATGCATATCTGGCTGTGGCGAGATAGCTCTATACTATAGTTGTTTTTGAAAGACCTAACATTTGCATCTCTATATCTTTGTTGGAAAAGATTTTTTATAAAATATTCGTCCTTTTTGGAAATCCGGACATCTCCACATCCTTGTTAAAAAGGATTTAGAAAATGTTTTGTTGTAAAACCCTTTTTAAAACCTTATCGACCATCTCAGGTCAAAACCAAACTCATTATTATCTTTCCTTGTGATCAAGTCACATCCTTTAATTCATCACAACATAACTTATCCAAAGGGTACTCCTAGCTCTTGCCATTGCAACCGTCCTTGTCCGTGGACACGGCTATTCAAATAGATTAGACTCTGGAGAGTTTGTCCATCCCTAGTAACGGAGGCTTTTCCTTTTGGGTTGTTCTCTCCGGTACGAGTATGGGGTCCTACGACCCTGGTCCTTCCTCCCGTACTGACCCCTATATCCAGACCGAAGTCTGGCAGATAGCAATAGTGGCAATCTTCCATCCGTACTACCTAAAAGCATACCTTCCGCTAGAGACCCAATTGTTTGAACCAATGCCTTGTCCTACAGACAGCCCGGATTTCAGGGGATTTCTCCCCTTTAGCAAGTACGAGCAGCCCCGGCTAAGGATCACAAACTACGAGCTAAGCCCCAGCGTCTGGGGTAATGTGGTTGCACGGGTAAAATTGTTCCGGACATTGGCTTAGAACATCCCTTCTCTTTCTCTTGCTTGACCTTCTCTTCATCCACCTTATATCTTATTTTAGTAAAACTTCCACTCAGAAATGATGCCTATTTCCAAGGGTTTTATTTTGAAAACTTTGTAGTAGGGAAAGATCCCAAAGTAGTTTTATCTTTGGAAATCCATGGGTTCCAAGAGGGAAGATGCTAATCATATTTGCCTCACTCTAAGGGGTAAATATAGGTGAAAAAGGGTAGGTGTCCTAATGGACAATCATTCATAACTTGGAGGAGCCAAGTTACTCACACGCTTTTATTTGAAACAAACCATGCCTGTGATCATGAAATTTATAAACAAGATATAAAACAGTTGATAACAGAAGTGGGTTAATATAGGAGTTCAGGAATGGTGGCTTGCTTGTGATCAGCGAGAAGTCCCTTGACGGTGTTAGATAAAAAGAATACCAATACAATTATAATAAAGATAACACCGATGCTTCCTTCTTCTCGGCGTCACACAATCGTAACTATCGAGCATACATGCAAACAAACAATACACCAATCAATACAAGGCATACAAGCATCAAACCATACAACAAGTAAAGGATAACTACAAGATATAGATATGTAGGATGTTGGAGGTTTGATGTGATTGAATTGGAAGGAGATTTGGGGGACATTTAGGGAAGGAATCCCTTGTGATTTGCAATCGAGGAACTACCTAAGAGAGGGGGTTTTGACCAAGGGCTTGATTTGTATGATACAATTGTATAAAAATGATACCATCAGATAGATATTGATAAAATAAAACCAACATGAGTGGTTTCACTATTTTATCAATTTCCCTTGATTTATAATGGATTTTATAGTGGATAAAACCCTAGTTTAAGGAAATAATTCACCAGAACTGTTCTGTAGTTCCAAAAATTATTTCCTTGGGTGATTAAGTAGTTTTTGGTGGGCTGAATCAGAAGGATTTGGAATATCCTCAAAAAAATTAACAGAATGCCCTTGCGAAATTTCCAAGGACAGTACTGGATAAGATTTGTCTTTTTCATTAGATTTATTCTACAGAATCTTTTTAAGCGATTCCAAGGACACATGCTAGGTACTGAGAATACCTTCTTGTAGAAATTGGAATCCACCTTTTTGTATTACAGAGCTACTGTAGTGATATTATTAGTGATTAGACAATGCACAGAAGGGTTTAGTTCACCAAATTTCAACAGAGACTCATAAAATTATGATTTGCTGTATGTTGGAATATATGGTTCGGTGTGTCAACTGAGAGTTGGAATTAGGTCCAAACCTCATTTGGTTTGGCCTAGAGAAATTACTAAAGTTATAAATGGCTTTATTTTGTTATTTTTGTTACCAGTAATCTAGGAAGCAATTTAAGGTGGGGCCGGTGGGAATTAATAGGTATGGTCAGTACATTTCATTACCAATTGGGTTTACTCCATTTGGACTGTGAAACTTTCTGGAGAATTTAATTAGTGATTTGGACAGATCTTAGTGTATGACTTATCCTATTTATTTTAATCATCCATTTAGGGAAATACTTGGCCTGCATGTTAGGTAAGAGGCTTGAGCACCTGGGAAAAATACTATCTAAATTTGTTTGGGTCGTTTCCATTTTTGTTTACAATTAAACCATACTGCATCCTGCAGATCTTAAATAAACTAGAAAAGGAAATAGGGGGAAATGGGCTGGGGATGCTGGCTACTGGGCCGGGGAAAGGAATTTTGGCCTAGAAAGCAGGGTCACGCACGGGGGAGGCTTTCAAATCCTGCCAAGAAGGGCCCGCTCATCATTGACTCAGTGGTCTGAAGGGGTATGGAGGGACCATGACCGTCGGACAAGACACAGATCTATGTTGGTGGTTTCGTCTTCCTCCTGATGATACCTGCGGCTGGGAGGGAACCCTAGGGGTGGACGACGTCGTGGGGAGCTCACCTGAGGGGGTTTCCAGCGAGGGAGGAGGTCGCAGGGTGATGTGGCGCACCTCGGGGACTTGGGAGATGGGAGAAAGGCCCTAGTTTGGTGTAGGGAGTAGATCTCGAGCTGCTCCGTCCGAGGACGTGTTCGGGAGCTAGGTGCGGGGCTTCTAGAGCCCATGCAAGTCAACGGGGAGAGCTCTGCTTGGACGAGGTTGTCCTGGGGGATGCAGACTCGATGCACGCGGGTGTAGATTGGGCTCGGGAGCTCCTGGTCGCAGGAGGAGCTCGGCTTGGCCATGAGTTTGAGCGGTAGCCTCCGTAGTTCCTGCGTGCAAAGGAGAGGTTCAGAGAGGGGGATTAGATCCATAGGAGCAAGACAGAGAGTAGAGAGAGTTGGGGTGGTCGGGGGTGACCTGCAGACTTGCCTACATGCTTTAACCCAAGAAGGTTTCTTCTTCTTCTCCATGGCAATGGAGAGCAAGGGGTTTGGATTTGGAGCTCGTGGGAGGCTCTAAAGGAGAGCAAGGAGTGGTCGGGGGTGACCTGAAGGGGGAGGGTGTTGGATGGACTATGTTCATGGGGAAAGCTTGGAGGGAGGGAGGTGCTCATCCATTGGATGGCTTGGGTGGTGGAGTGGGTCCTGTGGGTGTGCCCTGGTCATGCAGGAGGGTGGGGAGAGGCAGAGAGGCTGCTGCATGAGTTTTAATATGCCTTTGAAGGGACATGACCTTTGTCTCTCCACTCAAACAAGAAAATAAGGACAAGAACTAGGGTTTGGTCAATGCAGATCTTCAGTGCTACGACCAGGAGGAGGGAGGGGTGCTGGTGTAGTGCTTGACAAGGTTTGGTGATGATTGGAGTTGGTTTGAATCAAGATTTGACTAGTTTGCCAAATTTGGTCAAAACTTGTGTTGTGAAAGAAGTCCACAAAACTACATTGGCCAAGATGGGGAAAGGGTACTGGTAGAATGATATGGTCCTTGTACACCTCCAAGATTTATTTGGGATTTTTCTGATGATTAAAGGTGCACTTAAACTCCAATATTTAAAAAGTCCAGAAGTAGTTTCTAGATGCTTATTTGATAATTTTACATCGGTCAAGCTTGGTTTTTGATGTGATATGGTCCTAAATACCATAGCACACATTGGAGAATTTTAGTGGGATTTATTGAGGTGGAAAAGTATTTTTAGGGAATTATTTATTGTTTCTGCCATTTAAGAAAAAGGCAAAAAAGAAATAATAAAGAATCTCAAAAATATTTATTTTTTAGTTCGGAAGATGGGATATGATAAATAGGCACCAAATGTTCCTTGAGTTGGCAAGGTGATTTGGAGAAAAGCAAACTTTTTTCCCAATGGAAACAAGTTAAGTGGGGATTGCTTTGACATGATTATTAGATCCTAACCATGAAAATAGTTGGTAGCCTCCTAAACCATGTGGGTTTAAGAAGCACAAGGCTCCAATGGAAACAAGTTAAGTGGGTATTGATAGGCCATGATTAGTAGATCCTAACCATGCAAATATTTGGTCAAGGGGAGGTGGGATATAGATGTGAGCTTCTGCCAAAGTAGGCAAGATGATAAGATTTGCAGAAAAGATTATTATCTTGACTACAAAACCATCATGGAGGAGTGGGACATGGAATGGCTTAGCCAAGGGCAAGAGTGGGCCTTGGTAGTACTAAAGATGTACTACAGGATGGTTAAGTGCAATCTCAAGACTGCACATAGGTTGGAAGAGGTAGAGCTCCAAAGATGGTATCCAGGTAAGAAATCCAGACAGCCATTTTGGCAGATTTAGGGTTTTAGACTAGAGTGCAAGTGTAGATGATTTTGAGAGAATTCTATGTTCCAAACTCATGATCAAGGATATGATGTTGAGGTATTATCCAAGTGTATAGGATTCATGCTTGGATTGGGTCTCCACTGAGTTGGAAACCATCCAGAAGAGTTATCCTTGGTTTGAGGTAAGCAAGAGATGAGATGATCAATTGAGTGGCTTAGGATAGATCTAGCATTGGATGCTTGCTTTGAGATTGATGATCACAAGCCTATATTGGGTCCTAAGGGATGAGCTACTAGATTAGCTCACTCTAGTTCCTAAGCAAATAAGGCAATCAGCAGATCAAGGCAATTCATCAGACAGTAGATCAAGGCAATTCATCTAACTACTACTATGGTTACCATCAAGCCTAGATTGAGGTAAGGGAGGGTATTTTGAAAGGGGTTTTGCTTTGAAGTAAGATAAGTACCAACTTGGTATCTCTACCAAGATTGAGATGAAAAGGTTTTAATAAGGTTTTGGAAAAACCCAGGGATGAGAGTAGTTGAAGGTTCTGTCTTGAAAACATAAGGGGATATATATATGTCTCCATAGTTTTGGCAATAGAAACTAGTAAAGCATTTGGTTCTGTCTAAGTCATCTTGGCTCAGGTTTTGAAATGCCAGAACTTTGAGAATATGAAAGATGAACCAAGACATCTCTTTTGTAAAATAGTTTTTGTAAACTAGCGTTGAGATGAGGAGTACACAAGTAATACACAAACAGTTGCTTGAGCACAAGCAAACAAGTAAGCACACACTGCAATAAAAAAAATTTCCCCCCTGATTTTTGCCTTTCTGACTGAAATCAGGGTTGCTAAAATTGGGATGTTACAAAAAGAATGGTTACCTAGGACGTGTGCATGACACGATCCAAAGGGTTTTGTTAATTCAAAGGATGCTAAAAAGGGCATGCAAACTTCAATGGTTGAATTAAGCATCGGGGAGTTGGAATCTTCACTGTGATGAAACTGTTAAAGGAGTTTTCATCAGGATACGATGAAGATTCTTGCATTTGCAAGAAATTAAGTGGGAGTGCTGAGCCATATTTCTAATATATTATGTGGAGGACATCTTGTTGATTGGAAATGATGTATCTTTTATCGACAAAGGTTTTGAATTTCATTTCGATGAAAGACTTAGGCAAAACCCGAATATTTAGCATGAATGTCTACATGGATAGACTGTGACGCTAATATGGTTATGCAAAACATACATATATGAGACATTGAAGGGGTTCAATATAGAAACGACGAGAAAAGGATCTTTTCACATGGAAAAGAATTGAATCAAGATTCAAATGTATCGACACTTGATAAGTGAAACAAGATTCAAGTGCTTTGACACTTGATGAGTGAAATCACAAGAATGTTTTGATCAATCATACCATGATATGTACACATCCAGATATGTCCTATTCTCTAAGTGTTATGAGCATATACCAGGATGAATCATAAAATGATCATTGAACGACAGTAAGGAAATTCTTATGATCTTTTGGAAGAACTAAGAATATATTTGTGTAGAGGTGACAAACAATTACAAATAGTTCATTGTAAAGCGTTACATTGATACTAGTTTTGTCATAAGACACAAATTAAGTTTATCTCAATTTAAACCATGGGTGGCATAATGAAATGGAAAGAAGTTTCCATGACGGATTTGGATGAATTCCAAAGTTAAGACATTATGAAGGATACTACAACAAAAAGCTAAGTATATGACTGCTACAATAGAAGCAAAGGAGGGCATTTGTGTCAAGTAGTTTGTTATCAAACTAAGGTGTGGTTCGCAATGGGATAACACTAAAGATATATTGTACGACAATAGTATCGACATGATTTAACCCCAAGGAACTAAAGGTATCACCAAAAGACCAAATTTATACAATGCCATATCATTGGAGAATAAGTGTTGCGTGAAGACGCAAAAACATGCAAATACACACGGACCTGAAAGCGTCAGATCCATAGATTATGTTAACCACTTGCAATCGCATATATGGAATACCAGAAAGCCATAGGTGTTCAATACGCAAAGTTTTCTAACTAGATTATTGTCTCTAGTGCAAGTGGGGGACTGAAGGGAATATGCCCGAGAGGCAATAATAAAGTGGTTATTATTGTATTCCTTATTAATGATAAATTTTTATTTTGCATGCTATAATCGTATTAATATGGAAACGTTAATACATGTGTGTTTAATAAACAAATAGAAAGTTACTAGTTATGCCTCTCTCATAAACTAGCTCGTTGATTAACAAGATTATCAAAGGTTTCCTGATCACGGACATTGGATGTGTTAATAATGAGGTCACAACATTGTTGGAATGATGTGATGAACATTCATCCGAAGTATAGCATTACGATAAAGGTCATTATGTTTATATTGATATAACATCATACGAAGTAATCTTAGTCCTTAGACCATGAGATCATGTCAATCACTAACACCGGAAGAGTATCTTGATAACATCAAACGTCACACCGTAACAGGGTGACTATAAATATGGGTTCAGTCCTACGAAGGTGTTATGTTGAGGCCGATGGATCAAGAGTGGAATTTTTCCATCCGGATGACGGAGAGGTATACTCTGGGCCCTCGCGGTTATATCACATTGGTTAGCTTGCAAGCAAGTGATTTTATCACTAGAATGTTATATCACGGGAACAAGAAAAGAGTACATGTTGGTAATGAGATCAAACTAGGTATGAAGATACCGATGATAGAATATCGGACATGTAATATATCGTGAGACAAAGGGATTGAGTTACATGCTTATAAGGTACACACGATCACAGAAGTCATCGTTGAATATGTGGGAGTCAGTACGGATCTCCAGGTCCCGCTTCTGATTATTGATCGGAGAGCGGTCTCGATCATGTCTACATTATTCGCGAACCGTAGGGTGACACACTTAAGGGATATCGACACCATTTGGATCAAATAATATGCCAGAGAAAGAAAAAGGAAAGCGCAGGAAATTATTTCACTAGACAGTGAAACTATTTCGGTTGAAATTGCTGAAAATGGTTCTGCATGTGAAATTGAATACTAGCAAGGGGTTTTATGTGAATGATTGTTAATTAAATAATTAAAAAATTATGAATAAATAAAAAAAGAGTTTTATTTAAATGAGAGCTTGCATTAAATTTGGTGGAAATTTAATGTATGTGAGTGGATTTTTGAGTGGAGGCTCTTTTATGGGAGTTGAGGCTTTTCATTTTGAGTGGGAGCTCCACCCACATGAATGTGGAAGAGGTGGGGGCAGCCTCAAAGTACACCTCCTCGAGAAGGATCTCTCACCCCCCTTTAGAATTTCCCATGGTCCCAGATCAGCGAGATACATGTTCCCGGTGGCTTTTTCTGGAAGGATTTGTTGCTTCCGCTGATTCACTGGAGCGAGGGTGCGGAGGTTGTCAGGGTACCCGGACGTGTGTGCGATCGTGGATGCACCACTGCTTTGCGATGCTGGAGTTGATGGTGCTGGACCGGCTGGACCAGATGGACTTCATCACGATCTTGAGATCGGCAAGCGTTAGACTACAACATCCACGAGTACAACCTCGTTAATGCTATTCGGTCTTCGAGGGTATGTATTCCATGGATGTATATCCACCCGTTTCTTGTATCTAGTAGATAGATATTGGTACTTAGTTGTTCCCATCGTAGGAATTTTTTTGTTTTGTATGCTACGAACCCTACCAACTCAAGTTCAGCCGAACCCATGTGCCACCAGGTTTGATTCTGCGGATGAGAGATGAATTCAAGGAGCTGAAGCAAGGAAGAATGACTATGGTAGAGTACCGTGACCGGTTTCTATCTCTGTCTAGGTATGCCCCTGATGAGATTAGTACTGAAGACAAGAAGAAGGAGAGATTCTTGAATGGTTTGCATGATGAGATGTAGACAATGCTAGTCAATATTCCGTTTGCTGATCTGGAAGCCTTAGTGGATTCTGCAATCCAGATGGAAGGCAAAATCAATCAAGAAAATGAGAATCGCAAGTGTAGAATGATGAATCAACCAGGAACCCACCATACCCCGAAGTATCGCCCCAACCCGTCTGCAGGATATGCCCCGAGAAACAATAGATCCCCGATGACCCGTCCGAACTACCCCAACCGTGGAGTAGGAAACCCAAGGCCCGGAGTAAACCACAACAACAACCCCTGCAACACCAACAACTTCAACCATGCACCACCCAAAGTCAACAATCTCACCAACATCCATACCGCCCCAAGGACTGGAAGTAATGATGTGCCTGTTGCTGGAAAAGACAAGTCTCAGGTTACTTGTTATGAATGCGGAACCAAGGGTCACTACTCCAATGAGTTACCCAAGAAGCTTGCAGCAACCCCCAATGTGAATGCACCAGCTCAACAGTAGCGCCGTGTTCAGCTTGGAAGAAGATTTGCCCTAGGGAACTCACTCAACCGCAACGACCGTCTATTTCACATGAATGCTAAAGAAGCTCAAGAAGCGCCAGATGGCATGCTGAGTATGTTTTCTATTAACTCAGTACTTGCAAGAGTATTGTTTGATTCTAGAGCATCGCACTCGTTTTTTACAGAAGAATTTGCATGCACTAGTAAGATTCAACCAACAAAATTAAAGCATGTTATGATAGTTCAAATACCTGGTTCAACCACCAAAGCTAGACAAATTTGCAAGGCCGTACCTATCAGAATCCATGGCATAGATTTTTATGCTAATACAATAGTACTTGGAACCAAAGGTTTGGAAGTAGTACTAGGAATGCATTGGATGTAGTTCAAATACCTGGTTCAACCACCAAAGCTAGACAAATTTGCAAGGTCGTACCTATCAGAATCCATGGCATAGATTTTTGTGCTAATCTAATAGTACTTGGAACCAAATGTTTGGAAGTTGTACTAGGAATGGATTGGATGTCGAAACATAAAGGATTAATCGACTATGCCAAGAAAGCCATAACCATGACCAGTACCGCTGGAGTATCAGTAGAGAATGTATCTGAAACCTTGCCCCATCAATTCAAGTGCAACAAGAGTCTAGCCGAACCAACCATTGACCAAGTTAGAGTAGTCTGTGAATACCCCGACGTATTCTCAAATATATTGCCCGGTATGCCCCCAGATCGAGATATCGAGTTTATCATTGAACTAATCCCTGGAACCGGACCCATAGCTCAGATACCTTATAGTATGAACCCATCTGAATTAGTGGAGATGAAGAAGCAACTGGATGCTATGCTGGAGATAGGCATGATTCAACCAAGTGCGTCGCCATGGAGATCACCTGTCTTGTTCGTGGATAAGAAAGATGGAGGTAACTGTTTGTGCACGGATTATCGGAAGATGAATGATGTCACCATCAAGAACAAGTACCCACTACCAAAGATAGAAGATTTTTTTGACCAGTTGACCGATGCCAAAGTGTTTTCTAAGATTGATCTTAGAACTGGTTATCATCAACTCAAGATTCACACAGAGGATATTCCAAAGACTGCCTTTACCACCAGATATGGACTGTATGAGTACACTTTCATGTCTTTTGGATTAACCAATGCCCCCGCTTATTTCATGAACCTCATGAATAAGATTTTTTATGAACTTCCTAGATAAGTTTGTCGTTGTTTTCATCGATGACATTCTGATCTATTCCAAATCATAAGAAGAACATGAGCTACACGTAAGTACCATCCTTGAAACCCTTAGGGAGCATCAGTTTTATGCCAAGTTTAGCAAATGTGAGTTCTGGTCACAGGAAGTAGGATTCCTCGGACATATCGTGTCGGCCGGAGGAATTGCTGTCGGCCCTGCCAAGGTTAAGGATGTTAAAGAATGTCAAGCCCCAACTACTCAAACCCAAGTTCGTGCATTTCTCGTATTAGGGGGATATTACCGCAAGTTCGTAGAAGGATTCTCGAGCATCGCAAGACCCATGACCCAATTGTTGAAGAAAGATAAGAAGTTTGAATGGATGGAAAAATGTGAAGCAAGTTTTTAAGAGCTTAAGAAGAGATTGATTTCAACCCCAATCTTGATTATGCCGGATATCACGAAGCCTTTTGATGTGTTTTGTGACGCATACAAGATCGGTCTCGGATATGTGTTGATGCAAGAAGGCAAAGTCATATCTTATCTATCCCGACAACTGAAGCCATTTTGGTGGCATAAGATGAAGAGAGAAATCGGACACAACATAGCCAAATGTGACGTCTATCAGAGAGTCAAGGCGTGACATCAGAGACCCGCAGGTCTGTTGCAACCATTGCAGATTCCGGAATGGAAATGGGATTCAGTTGGAATGGATTTTATCACCGGTTTGCCTACGTCTAGTAGGGGAAATGACTCTATTTGGGTAAGAGTGGACAGACTATCCAAAGTCGCTCAATTCTTACCAGTCAAGACCACTTACTAGAGTTCGAAGATAGCAGTTGCTAGAATAGTCAGTTTGCATGGAGTCCCCAAGAACATCGTGTCAGATCGAGGAACCAAGTTTACCTCGAGGTTTTGGAAGAAAGTCCAAGAAGGATTATGAACAAGACTGTATTTCAGCATAGCTTATCACCCTCAGACTAATGGACAAACGGAGCGAGTAAATCAGATACTCGAAGATATGTTGAGAGATTATGTGTTAGAATTTGGATCTAAATGGGAAGACTATCTTCCTTTCACAGAATTTTCCTACAATAACAGCTACCAAGCTAGTTTGCAAATGGCCCCATTTGAATTCATGTATGGAAGGAAGTGCCGGACCCCTTTGAATTGGTTGGAAGTAGGAGAGAGTCAGATTTTCGGACCCGACGTCCTACGAGAAGCCGAAGAGAAAGTTCACAAGATCCGTGAGCAAATCAAGACCGCCCAATCCAGATAGAAGAGTTATGCCGACAAGAGACGTCGAGACCTAGCCTTCGACATCAGAGATTTTGTGTATATCAAAGTATCATCTTTGAAGGGAATGCAACGTTTCAAACTCAAAGGAAAGCTTGCCCCTGGATATATCAGACCCTTCAAGATTTTGAATCATCGAGGAGAAGTATTGTATCAACTGGAATTGCTGGAGGAGATGTCAGTCGTGCATAATGTGTGTCATATCTCACTACTTCGCAAATGCCTAGAAGTCTCGGAGAAGACCGGAGTTTTCAAGAATATTGATCACAGAACCATAGAGATCAATGATGACCTAACATATCCCGAAGTACCCATTCTTATTTTGGAGGAAGCTTTCAAAACCACCAGAACCCAGAGTATCAAGTTTCTCAAGATCTAGTGGAGTAACCACACTGAAGAAGAAGCTACCTGGGAGCGAGAAGATTACATTAGGACTGAGTTTCCAGATATCTTTAAATTATAGTTTTCTCTTTTTCTCAAATCTCGGGATGAGATTTTGTTTAAGGAGGGAAGGTTTGTAACATCTGAAAAATATTAATCAAGGTTATCAAGTTCCAATGACCCAAAATTAGGGTTAACAAAAACTTTTGCTAATTAAATCAATATGAATGTATGTGTGTATGTGATGAATGCGTCAATGCTTGCAATGACTTGTGTGATGGTCATGCATAGCAAGGATTGGTTTAAATATGAAAACAACATCATCTAAATCATTTCCAAGCAGAATCAACTCAATAGAAATTCAAATATAAAAAATATGAGCTAATGGTCAAATTGACCAAAGTTAACCACTAGACCACTTTGAGTGTTTCTAGTCCAAGATTTCTAACAGAAACAAATCCAATTATTTTGACCCCTTGCTAGAACAAGTAAAATTGAACCCAAGCCCACCTTGCAAACCAACAGAAACAATTTACAAATCTATGCCAAGGACAATTCAAAATTGAATCTAGTTCATATGGTAAGATCACCATTTCTCAAAAACCACTCAAACCAGTTCACCTTGACAAATCCAAGCAACGAGAGACTACCAAGTATATGCCCAGTACACTCACCAAGTTTCATCCAAAAATTTAAATATAAAATTCTTTCGGCCATTTCATCAAACATTTGGTAGACACAAATCAAATTGGCCAAATATTCACTGTTTTGAGTAGTGATCATTCAAACCATTGTCTCCCTTTGCTCACCCTTGTCCCCCCAGTGAGAACACCTGCATTGAACAGCCTAGAACCCTACCCTTGCACGATGCCATGTATGCCCGACCACCCCCTTGTCCACCTCAACATCGACAGCACGATGCAAGTGTCGCCAGCCTCACCAACCATGTCTGGCATGCTGCCCATGCCTCACTGCCCCCTCCAGACCAGCCCTAACTCGCTGACAGAGAGAGGAGAACAAAGGAAATGTCGTGCCCGCACCACCGTCGACCATGCCGATGCGCACCACAGTTCACGCTTCGTTCCCACTCAAACCAACCACCTCGAGCTCTCGCCGCCCCCCAACACGATCACCACCGTCCTAGGAGAACAAAGGACATGTCCGTTCCCTCGACCGTGCCCCGTAGCCACCGCACGCCGCGAAGTTCACCGTCAGTACCGCGTAGAGAACCTCCCCTTGCCGACCGCTGCAGACCACCATTGACTAAGCCATGCTGCCCGTGATGACCGCCAGGTGACCGCCCATCATCCTATCCTCCTAACCACCCTGTTAGCTCGATATGCCATCACCTCCGTTGACCTCTTCCCACGCTGCACTGCCCCTCTCGCGCCCCTATAAAAATGGAGCTCCCCTGCACCATTTCTCCATACTCCAACACTCACCACTCCTCACTGATCCTCCCCCACTTCTTCCCGGAGTAAGGCGATCTCTCCCTTGCCGGAATTTGGCCAGAGCCCGCCGCTGCTGGAGGAGAAGGGCACCATTGATTCATGCCACCGCAGGAGAAGCCACCAGTACCAGGAGAACCACCGTCGTCGACAACCTCATTCGCCCCCATCGCCGACAATTGCCAGATCTCCGGTTAGCCTCCCCAGACCCTCACTGGCCGTGCTAGGGTTCGTCCCCGTTGTGTCCTATTCCAATGAGGATGATGGCCGTGAGCCGTTGATCTTGAATCTAATCCAACGGTCAAAACCATCCCATACCCCTTCGGCACCCCATGTCTCACTAACGAGTGGGGACACCACTTAAACCAGCCCCCGTGCATGTTGTGCGCAGTGTACCAGCCCAGTTTAGTTCCCACACTCAGCCTAGAAGATTCAAATAGATATTTTCTATTTTAATTCAAAACCTAGTTTTGGCAGTAGATTCAAAAATCAATTCAGACAGTTTTACTTAACTAAATTGCATGAAACTAATTTTTTTATAAAGGTATGGAAATTTTTAATCCAAGCCCGTTGGATTCAGACCATTTGAAATTATAGATCACCTATGGTAAACATAACAAGGAAGAGACTTTTCTGCATTCAAACATTTTTGAAAAATCAACCATAAATGCTTTTGAGTTGATTCCAACTCTCAAAAATCACATTTGATAAGACCTTTCTGAATATATAAAAATATCTAGGTTTATTTGCAGTAATAATGGACAAGTAATGAAAGAATGCCCCATACACATTTCTAGTCACTTTAATTAATTAAAATAATAAGGTTAAATCTTATTAAACTGTGACACCGCTTTAAATCGCATTCCCAAGAATTAAAATATGTGGTAATGACCTGTGTCAACATGATCCCAAGAATATTAAATCTTAAGTAGTTTTCAATGAGTAGAAATTACTTTTCTAAAATAAAATAATTAAGACTAAGTCTTTAATTCATGTGATGATTGTGATGATGCTAGATCATCTAGTGTAAACCCTTGTGTGCCACATAGAAGTAGTTAAGTATTGTTTGGTGATTATGTACTTCGTATTTATTTATAGACGCTACTACCAACCAAGGAGATGAAGAGGAAGGAGACTACTACGAAGAGGAAGAAGAGGAGAACTTCAACCACTTCACTACTCAAGGAAAGCTAACACTTGCAACTTTGCAAGCTAGATAACTTATGCAATGCATTAGGCATGCTTTGATTAGACAACCTTGAGTATACTAAATCCTAGTTTGACTTGCAAGCTTGATTATTTTATTTCTTTATCAAAGCTCTTTATTTATGTTTACTTAGTGACTTGTGAATTTTGGAAAGATATTAGGGTAGCATAAAGAGCATAAAACTTGCCTTAAGTTAGATAGAACTAGATGTCATACTGAGGCAGGAGATTAGACTTAGATAATTCACACTTGATTAGCACCGCTCATTAGTGATTAACCCCAAATTTAGTGGCTAGTGCTAAGTATAAAACTTGATCACTTTAGATGGGAATACTTGGTGAAAATGATTATGAAAACCTTAGAATGATGAGTCACTGTAATGAAATGTTTTGACATGTGTTATGAACACCTGATGGTTTGATGATGAAAATGTTGAGGAATGAGCCTTAGCCCTTTATAAAACTAATGGTTGTGTTCGGATGCGATACCATTCCAAGTTTACCGTACAACCACAATACCCAAATTTGGGTAGGTCTTGACTGGAAGTTTATATATCTTAGTATGGGTTCCCTTGCAGAAGAGGTTTGAGCTAAGGCAACCTCGTGATGATTGTCCACCTGTGCAGTGCCGAAGATGATAGATGGTCATGGTTGGGAGGCCAAACTCATAAGGGAGGTGCCTATACTAGGGCATGTAATTGAAAGGCTAGGATTGATTATTTGCATACTGAGTATGGTGATTTAGGATTGTTCCTAACGGATGTATCGAATGTTGTGGTGAAAGTGTACCACCTCTGTAGAGTGTCAAACTATTCGAATAGCCGCGTCCACGGTTATGGACAGTTGGAGTGTCCATACTATTCCATCGTCAGATGTTTTCAAAATGACTTGTGAAATGAAACATGACTTTGACTTGACCACAATAGGGTTGTGAATATGAAAAGCTAAGTTCCCACTTAGCTGTTGTAAAACATTAAGTTAGTTTTCTTTACTTCTAAACTCAGTTAGAGATAAATCTGGCTTTTTTCAAAACAACCGAGAGCTTAGTATTCCTACTTGAACCACTTTACTTGTTAGTTATAGTTTGCGAGTACTTAAAGAGTACTCATGGATTTGTCCCTGGCTATTCCTATGGCTAGACTATGAGGAGGACTACCAGGATGATGGATAACAGGAAGTCTACGACAACTAGGATCATCTCATATTGTTCCTATGACCCTGAAGATGGAGCTTCGCCCATGCTACCGTTATTATATTATTATGCTGCGTTGATTGTATTAAGACTAGATCATGAGATTCTTTATTTGTAAGGCCTTTATTATGGTTTGTAATGGATGATGAACTATGATACCAATCTGTTATGTCACGCAAAAATGGTAATCCTAGGATTGTGATGTATGGCATAACAGGCATATGGGATTAAAAATCCGGGTGTTGACAGGGCTACAAGATCATGTCTCTAGTTTGTTTTCCAATGTAGATGTCACACTCAAAAGGGAGATACAGGTGATAGATGAAAAAAGCAAATTGAGGACTGTTATCAACTCGATTGTCAACTGAAATGCCGATTTTTCTTTCCCTTGAGTTGATAATATGTAATAATTTGAAGTAGTTTACATTTGATGTAATATCTAGACTAATTGCATATGCCATGTAGGCGGTACCGTACCATCGCTAGAGAGGTCGATTAGGGTACAATATCGTGCTCTGTATTTTCCCGTCTTGTATTAGGCTAACGATGAATAGTACAAATTCTCACATCTTGTATACCTTTTATGATACCTAAATGGGCTCCATAAATGCAGAAATAGTAAAAGACCGTAAAAGTAACAGGGCTGACCCACAGGAGAGATTAGTAACAGTAACGGGCCATAACAGTGGAGGGAAGAAACCATAACAAGCCGAAACAGTAACATGACGGAACCTAACAGGACGAAACAGTAATAGGCCAAAATAGTAACTTGCCGAAACCATAACAGGCCAAAATAGTAACAGTCCAAAACAGTAACACTCGAAACAGTAGGGACCAAAAAAATAACGGGCCAGAACCTTAAATTGCCAAAACACGAGTTTGCACCAGGCCGGAACAGTAGTAGGCCGAGGAACTCACCAGGTTAAAACAGTAACGGGCCAGAACATGGGCTAGGCATTTACATGCTTGAATGATAGGGCCCAAAGTATATGGGCCCGGTTCAAACAGTACATGGATATCCAGTAATGGGCCAGAAAGGTTATGGGTCAAAGCGGGCTAGCCAAACGGGCCCATTTCGAACAGTGCAACGCGGAACACTAACGGGCCAGGATATTTTTGGGTCGTCCGAATGGTCCAATTTCAAACATTGTGTGTGGAAATAGTAACATGCCAGAAAGTTTACGGGCCGCCTATGGCTGCACAAGTTGGCCCATTTGTAACAGTGCATGATGAAATAGTAACGGACCACTATCCTGTTGGGCTTCCTTAATGGGCCAGCCTACTTAATAATTACCAGGCCTTGGATCTGCCTGTCTTCTATCATGGTTTCATTAGTAGTTAATGGTGTTAACTGGCCGTTAATGAGGCTCGCCACATGGCAGTTTGCATGACGCATCAGTTAACACGGCTGGCGAACACATCTACGACAGAACGAATTTTCGTCGCCGAAGGGTGCGATCCGCCACAGTTAGAAAAAACCATGGTACATTCATTTGTGATGGGGCTTTTACCACGAAGGGCATCCGTCATAGAAGACTCTTCATCCACGAAAAACGGGCCTTCAACAATGAAAATCGTCTGTCCTAAAAGGACATTTTTCTTGTAGTGATGTTGGGCACCTCTTGCAGCCCTTCTCCTCCTCGCGCCATGCTTGTTTCCTCAACAAACCTGATCATACATAAATGCATAGACTTAGGTAGTATAAAATTCTCATCAATAAAAATACGAGATTCGTTTAGGAGTGAATTCACCTGTTGTTCAATTACCTTAGCATGAGCTCCTGTAATAGGTCCAATTATAATCTCATTGGACTGAACCTTCTTAATAGTATCTAGAACATCTTCAGTAGTAATTGGGGTAGGTATAAGTGTAGGGATGTCCTCATCATCTCCCCCCTCCCCTTCAAAAGGCATAAACCTCGACGCTGCAAGGTCTTCTCCATCATATGGTGACAAATCAGCAACGTTGAAGTTGTTGCTAACTCCACCAAACTCAGCAATAGGAATATCAATCAAGTAGGCATTATCATTGATCTTGGCTAACACCTTGTAAGGACCGGCACCACGGGGCTTAAATTTAGAGTGTCGCAGCTTGGGAAACCTATCCTTGCATAGATGCACCCAAACCATATCACCAGGATGGAACAAAATTTCCTTTTGTGATTGATTCCTTGCACCAGCAATGTTCTTGCCTTTCTTGTCAATAGCCTCTCGAGTCTTCTCATGAATTTTCTTCACATATTCAGCATGTTTTGATGCCTCCATATCAAATCTCTCATGTAATGGCAGAGGCACCAAATCAAGTGGCGTCAATGGCTTGAAACCATATGCCACCTCAAAAGGACAAAGCTGAGTAGTCGAATGTACAACCCTATTGTATGCAAACTCAACATGTGGCAAATATTCTTCCCACTCCCACAGGTTCTGCTTGATCATAGTCCTCAACAACTGTGACAATGTTCTATTGACCACCTCAGTTTGACCATCTGTCTAGGATGGCATGTAGTACTTAACAACAACTTTGTTCCAAGATTTCCCGATAAGGTCTTCCAAAGTAGCTCATGAACTTCATATCACGATAAAAAACAATCGTCTTTGGTACTCCATGTAGTATCACGATGTCCCTGAAAAACAGGTTAGCAATATGCGATGCATCGTCGCTTTTTTGGCAGGCAATAAAATGAGCCATTTTAAAAATCTATCCACTACCACAAATATAGAATAATGACCTCTATGAGTTTTAGGTAAACCTAGCACAAAGTCCATGCTAATGTCTTCCCAAGGTGTAGTAGGTGCAGAGAGAGGTGTGTACAAACCATGAGGTTTCAGCTTTGATTTGTACTTGTTACATGTAATGCAGCAACTCAAAAATCGGTATACATCACGCCTCATCTTGGGCCAATAAAAATGATTAGCAAGCATGAGCAGTGTCTTCTCACGCCCAAAGTAACCCATCAAACCTCCATCATGTTATTCCTCCACTATAAACAAACACTACGACGACTCTGGAATACATAGTTTGTTAGCACGAAACAAATAGCCATCATGTATATGATACTTATCCCATGCATTTTTTAAAGCACACAAATCATATGGTTCAGCAAAATCATGATCAGATGCATATAGCGTAGAAATAGTCTCTAATCCAGGAATTTTAACATCAAGATGTGTCAATAACAAGTTCTTCCTAGACAATGCATTAGCAACCACATTTTCATTTCCTTTCTTATATTTAATTATGTAAGGAAACGACTCAATATACTCAACCCATTTATCTAAGCGTCTATGCAAGTTTTATTCAGATTTAACATACTTCAATGCTTCATGATCAGAATGTATCATAAGTTATTTTGGCCACAAATAATGTTGCCAAACCTCAAGAAATCTAACAAGTGCATACAATTCTTTATCATAAATAGGATAATTCAATCCAGCACTAGCAAGTTTCTCATAAAAATATGCTATAGGACGGCCCTCTTGAATCAAAACGACACCAATTCCTATACCACTAGCATCACATTCCACTTCAAACTCCTTTGAAAAATCGGGTAATGCAAGCAAAGGTGTAGAATTAAGCAAATGTGTCAATGTATAAAATGCAATATCTTGTGATGCGCCCCATACAAATGGCACACCTTTATTAGTCAATTCATTCAATGGGGAAGCAATAGTGCTAAAATATATCACAAAGCGCCTATAAAACCAGCTAAATCATGGAAACTACGCACTCATTCACATTCAGGGGAATAGGCCAATTCTGAATTGCTTTAAATTTAGATTGATCTACTTCTACCCCATGCTTAGATACAACATATCCTAGAAATATAACCTTATCTTTTGCAAATGTGCACTGCTCAAGATTAGCATACAATTTGTTATCACGCAACACTTGCAAAACTTGTCAAATATGATCACAATGCTTAGTTTCATGGCGGCTGTATATAAGTATATCATCGAAATAAACAACCAAATAATGACCAATATATTATCTCAAAACATGATTCATTAACCTCATGAATCCACTATGGCGATGGCGTCCCACCCACCTCCTTCTAGACTTCATCGCCGGCGATCTCCCTGATCAACGGTGATCATCCTTTTCCAATACAATCATCCTCTTCGGCGTCCTCTTATGATCAAGGTGATATCCCTCTTTCTCTCCATCATGATTCCACCAACAAGCTGTTGGAAGGTTTCCTTATGTGTTTCAAAGGATGTGGGTAAGTTCTTCAATGGCTCTCTAGCGTTCTAGGCTGACAAGGATTGGTTGGTTCTTCTCAAGGCAAATGGTGCCCCTTTGGAAGGGCGTCATCTTGAAAATGGGGAGAAAATCCAACTTGGATCCATTGTGAGGTTCCCCTCTCACTTGGTAAGGGTGCATGGTTCTGCTGAATCTCTGTCTAGGTCTCCTGCTGGTTCAAAAAACCGCTCTTTCGCAAAAGTCTTGCGCTGGAAGGCATCATGCACGAATCTTTCTAAAGGTTACTTTACTTTTGAAGCAGTCCTGATTCTGAGGCCTCAAGCTAGGAGGCTTGTTCTCACTGATCATAGTGAAGTGGTTTTGGACGCTAGATACCTCTTGCTGGGAGAAACTATGTCTGAAGGTTCCACTATTGTTTTTTTCAGTTCATAAGGTTGTGATTAGATATCTTTTGCCAGATCAGACACTGGAAATAAAGAAAGAAGAAGGTATGCATATTTCTGAATTGGTTCTGTCACATAGTGACAGCTTTCAGTCTGCCTATGTGCCATCTTTGGATTTTGAAAAACGGGTTATGTTCGCTGAATTTGTTCAGAAAAAACTTGGGCAATCAGTAAATTGCTTGGGTATGTTTGGCCTTCGCGATTTCATTCTTCTGATATCTTTTGGAAGGCCAACTTCAAACTTGATACTCATACTGTGAGCTTAGCTCTTCAAGCTTGGTTTGGTGGAAAATCAAATCTTTACAAGGTGTTTCTTCTTAATAACCGTACTTTTAGATTTGCAGTGTCCTCAAGAGCTATAGGGTTTGAAATTTTAAATGTGGGAAAATATATTCAAAAATATTTTGAATGTTTTATCAATATTTGGGGGAATGGAAGACCAAATTAGTGTTTTGAAGAATCCAAATATTACTCTGAGCAAGATGCTGAATGGCAAATGGTCAAGACTAAGGCGAGCAAAATTAGTGGTCGTGTGTCTGTTTTCAAAAGGCTGGCCATGAATAATCGGACCTATATTACCATTGGCCAATTAAAAGAAAATTATTCTACACCATTATAGGGGTCAACTGCCAATAATGGCCTTAATGGGCCTTCTTATGCGGCTGTGGTGCGAAACTCTCGCTCTTTTTCAATCGGGCAGAAAATACCTGACAATAAATGTGGTCCGTTTAATTTGCCGGGTTTATTAAAAAATTGGAAATTTCCTTCCATTCCTGGAAATTTTTGGCCAAACAAAAACTACCGCAACTGGTTTAGGGCCTTTGAGTCGGCTCCGAAAACAAAGGAATTGTTTTCGGCTGCTCAATTTTTGCATTTTTTGCCTGAAGAACTAAGTGCCCTGGTCTCCTCGTTGCCCATTGCATCTTCCCTAAACTACTCCGCTTCTTCTTCTCTAAAACCTGCTGCTTCGCCTGTTACTCCTAGTGCACAAATGACAAATATACCCATCAATCCAAGACCCTTCCTCCCTCATGGCTTTGATATCCTCGAGGTGGCAGGAATAACTGCAGTAAAGAGGATGGTGGTTCCACGCAGACTGAGGGGTCATGAGCACTATGCCATTGCCACCATTCACCCTTTGCTCCCAGGTGAGATCCCATTTGCCAACGTCCGTGAAGTGCTACAAGATTTCTTGCACAATGCTGCAAGGGTGGGTTTTAGAGAGGTGCAGGATTGCCCTTTTGGAGAAGCTTAGGTGCAGTTGGCACATGTCAGTGACAAAGACAGGCTGGTCAGGGAGATCCCCCACCCCTTTGATGATGTACACATCTATTTTGTTAAACATAATGAAGGGAACAATTGCAGAACGGCACAATTTAATACTGAATGCTGGGTACTTCTTGTTGGTCCACCACTTGACCATTGTTGTACTGAAGATCTTAATGTTGTCTTCTCTGATATTGGCAAAGTTTTTCTCTAGGAGAGGGATCCAGAACAAAAAGGCAGAATTCTTGCAAAACTGAGAGTCATTGATTTGATGGACATCCCCAAAAGTGTAAGACTCACTGTAGGAGATAATGCTGAGACTAAGTCCTAGACTTTTTTTGTTGAAGTTCTATTCAATAACCTTCTTGGGGGGACCTGCTGATGAAGACCCATTACCTAAGGATGGGGCTGATCCTCACCCTCTTCCTAATAATATGGGATTCAAATAGTACAAGGCGGAACAATAACTGAGGACAGGCTGGTCCAGCGTTATGGGCCTTACTTATGGGCGAATTTCAAATAGTGTTGGTTGAGTTAGTAAAGGGCCGAAAAATTTACAGGTCGCTGTGGGCTTCACCAATGGGCCCATTTGTAATAGTGTAAGACGAAACAGTAATGGGCAATGATACTGTTGGGCTCTCTTAATGGACCGACCCACATAATAATTATCAGGCCCAAGTTATTTTTTGTATCACCCAAAATCTTCTTAGTTTCGCATTTTTGTGACATTCTGATAAAGTATAGTACAAGCTTTGCCTACCCATGTTTTATTTATACAGACCATGTAGCATTTTTATGGCATTTTGTCAGGATCATTGCCTTTTCATTTTAAGTGATATCAACATTTCTAAACCTAATCTTTTAGGAGTAGCATGTTTGGTTCTGGCATAGTCAAAGAGCATGTAGTCTCCATTTGTTGAAGTCATGAGTTCGATTAGAATCCTTGGTTTATCAATATATATTATCTATGTTGTATTTGTACATTTTTTCCAGCTTACACATGTTACTTGCACAGAGAAGGCTGGCATCTAGGACCTAGAAAAGTTACCAAACTCAAAAAAGGGGGGCGATTGAAAAAAAATCCACCATACACATGTTTCCTCTATAGAGGAAGCTGACATGGGGGACCAACAACGAGACCTAACACAGAAAAGGCATCAAGAAACGTTGCCAAGTTTGAAATAGGGAGGCGCGAGCGAGAAAAAAGTCCAGCATGCACACGTTTCTTCTAATAAGAGGCTGGTATGGGGACCCATCGGTCTGTATAAACGGCTGATGCAGCGAACAAAGTTATCAAGTTTGAAACAGGGATGCGCGAGCGAGAAAAAAGTCATTCATACACACATTTCTTATAATAAGACACTATCATAGAGGACCCACCCATCTATATAGACGGCTGATTCATCGAGAAACGTTGCTAAGTTCGAAACACGGAGGAGCGAGTGAAAAAAGTCAAACATGCACACGTTTCGTCTAATGAGATTCTGACATGTGCGACCTTGCAGCGTGACCAAACAATAGATTCGTCGAGCAACGCTATCTAGTTCGGAATAGGGTAGCGTTAGAGAAGAAAAAATTCAATCCTATACACACAATACTTCTAATGTGAGACTGACATAGGGGACCCATCAGCCTAAATAAACGGTTGATGCAACGAGAAATACTATCAAGTTAACAAGGAGGTGCAACCGAGGGCAAAAAAATATATCATACACACATTTCTTCTAATGGGAGGATGCCATGTGGGGCCCAGCTGCGTGATTAAACGGTAGATGCATCTGGCAATGCTATCAAGTCAGAACAAGGTAGCGCCAGTGAAGGAAAAAAATCCATCATACACACGATTCATCTAATGAGAGGCTGACATGGGGGACCCAACAGCATGACAAAATGGAAAATAGATCGAGCAACATTATCGACTTCAAATCAGGGAGGCACGAGCCAAGGAAAAAATCCATCATGCACACATTTCTTATAATGTGAGGGTGACATGTGGGGCCCATCTGCGTGATTAAACGCTAGATGCATCTAGCCACGCTATCAAGTTCGGAAGACGGTAGCGGGAGCGAAGGAAAAAATTTCATCATACACACGATTCTTCTAATGAGAGGCTGACATGTGGGACCCAATAGTGATTAACGGTAGATAGATCGAGCAATGTTATCGAGTTTAAATCAGGGAGGCACGACCCAAGGAAAAAAGTCCATCATGCACACATTTCTTCTAGTGTGACGATGACACGTGGGACCCAGCAACATCATTAAACGGCAGATGCATCGAGCGAGACTATCAAGTTCGGAACAGGGAAGGAAAAATATTCCATCATACACACGGTTCTTCTAATGAGAGGCAGACATGTGGGACCTAGTAGCTTGACTAAACGGAAGAGACAACGAATAACGTTGTCGAATTCAAATTAGATAGGCGCGACCGAAAAGTATGGTCCAGAAGAGTCACTGACGTCCGGGACCCACGCGGCTAAAAATAATTCGGCTAGTCAACATCGCGCGAGGAACCGGAAATATTTCTTCTTCCACGCGCCCATCGAGCTTCGTCCATGTTTTTAGCGGTTTCGTTGTAGTAGAGGGGCGCGAAACAAAAACAAATTTGTCCATCAGCCACGGTCGAGCCGAGAATTTTTTTCACGGAAGACACACCTTCTATGGTGACCGTCGGGTCAAGTCATTACGAAAGGAAACATTTCTTGTAGTGGTAGCTAATAAACGTTGACTTCTACATGATAAAAGTACAAGAACTATATATGCACCCATAATTTATAGATGTCGATCAAATTTATAATTTTTTGGACTTAACCTATTATAATTCTATATAGTGATGATATGTCATACGTCTAGTATTTGAGTCTCACGTAAGTACTACTAGTAGATATCATATTTTTCATGGAATGTACTAGAAGTCAAAACAATACTATTATCAGAACTCAATACTATGAATCATTCTACTTATATGTAAGAAAACTTCCTAAAGATTGTATTCCTCTTAAATTCCTAGGTAATTTCTTCAAATCAAAGAGGATAAAATTCCTATGAAATTCCTACTAACCAATGAAAGTCCAGAAAAATTAGCTTACATCAATTCAGGAATAATATCTAAGTCTCATGTAAGTACTACCAGTAGATATCATATTTTTCATGGGATGTACTATGATACAAAGCAATACTATCAGTAGAAATCAATCATATGAATCAAATTACTTATATGTAAGAAAACTACCTAAAGGTAGCATTCCTCCTCTAAAATTCGTAGGGAATTCCTTAGAATCAAAGAGGCTAAAACTCCTATGGATTTCCTACTAACCAATGAAAGTTTAGAAAAAATAGCTTACATTGATTCATGAATAAAGCTAATAAAATACTTAGGAAGGAGAATTTACCGAGTTCTCGGTCAAGGCGAACACAAGGTCATCTTCGATAATAGCATCACAGTATCTGAAGTAACCCTGGAACTTGTTCCCACAAACTGACCATCCATGACTATCATTCCTATTAAGGATGACAATCTTGAATTCGAAGATGGAGACAAGAGAGAAATCCTTGTTTCCCCCAGCAGCTATCAAAACTTAACAAATGACTATCTTCTATAATTTAGTACGTCAACCTTTATCAGCATCATCCTGGATTTTAAGTGCAGAACCTTCGGTCGCTTCAAACCCTGGCACTTGCGAAATAACAATCTTGCAACGAGTGTACACGTAGCTGAAATCGGGCCCAACCGTGACGATCTATTCTCCATTGCCGCCTGCTCTCTCCTCGTCAAAACCATTTGGCATCACAACATTGGATGAAACCTGTCCATCAGCGTCACCTTGCATGGATTTCTGCGACTTTGAATTAGTATTTCGATTCCCATAGTGTCACCGTCTATTGAGAATAAAGAACATATGAGAGGCCAAACGGCTGAGAAGGGGTGTAATTGCGCACTCTTTTGCTGATTGAAGAATATGCTTGGAAGAACCGACGAGTCACGCGGTGGTGGTGGCGTCGCAATGGTTGATGATTACTCGGAGGGGGCCTTTAGTGAACACCTTCGAAAACTGCTCAAGATCATTATTGACCTTGCTCGATCTCACCATGGAACGAGGTTGCGGATGGTGTTTTAGGAGCTTTTGGGGGGGGTATCGTTGGCGGGAGCTGGCGGCCAGGGTGAGATGGATAAGACAAATGCTAATGGTGCATAGTAGTTAGTACTTTTTTGAACTGGTAGTAGGTATTATTAGTACTATAGAAGGTGGGAGAGTGGGGAGGGGGACTCAAGTTGAGGCTAGTTGAAAAAACCTCCACCAATTGGAGTCGTATTTGCAAGGATCTCCAACTATTGAGCCCCGGGTATGTAAAAATAATGTTAAGAGGGCTAACAAAAAAATTGTGCTATGTGTAGCATTTGTACCCAAAAGTTGTTATAATTTCTTGCAACTGTACTATCATGATTATTTGGAGTTCCCTGCGATTTTGACACAAATTGTTGGAGGTTTGTTGAATTTCCTCCTTCCTCATGTTTCGAGGAAGCTCTATGACCCTATGTTCAAACAAAAAAGATCAAACAAAAAAATAGTAAGTCCATCTCTCTGGTCTTGTTTGTTCTGCAGGATTATCGAAACATAGAAAGATGAAACTACAGGAATTTGGATCAATTATGTGTTTGAATCATAGGGAAAGCAAAGGAATTCTAACATGTGATTGGAGTGGATGGAAATTTTCCTACAAAATAGAGGGTAAAGCAATACTTTGAAGTAATAATTCCTATCTATTGGAATCATTTGAATCAAACAACCAACGTATGATTATCTCCCATATCCATTGAATTTTCTTTGAATCAAGGAAGGAATAAAAAGAGGCTTCCTCTCAGAAAAAAGGAACTTCACCTCTTCGAGAAGGAAGGTGTAGTGTTACAAGAGTAGCTATATGTCTAATACTAGCTTTAGGGCCCCATCATTGTACGTTATTACTGATGTAGGCATAGTATTATCGTCTTTATAGGTGCCTCGAAGAAAAAAAATGAAGATCTGCAGGTAATAAATGGAAATGGAAATTTTCTAGATAGATAATCTTTTGCTTATTCAATTTGATCTGGACCGTCGAGCTAGAGTAAATATTTGGATATCTCAACCTAAATTGGCCTGCCAAACCATGCAACTTGATCAAATAAACTTATTGTACTACTTTACTATACATCCGAAAAACTACGGAGTATAGTTATACTATAGTACAGTAATGTGATGTAGAGAATTCCACATTCGTCCTGTACCGTCAAAAGCAAAATTGTGCCAGTAGTACTATAGTAGTCTCCTCCAGATTGCCTGATAAGATAAGAAAACTAGTACGATGAGCAACAAGATCTATCTATTTATGTACTCATATTTGCGTACTCAAGAATAGGACTAGCGTGTGCTGGGCGATCACCCGAATGGACGATCTACTCCACTAGTGCACCTCCGCACGCAGGGTAGTACAGTACTAGTAGATCGCAACCGCATGGTCTCGTGATTATTATGCATTGGTCCATGCCCTAGTCATGGGAATGTGCCATATAAGTGTAGGGGTTCGTAGCATGGAAAACAAAAAATTTCTATCGCATACAAACAAACAAGCCAAGATCTATCTACTAGATTGTAGCAACGAGTCGATGAAATAAATTACCCTTAAAGATTCCAGAGTGTTTAACAAGAGCAGATTCTCATGGGTGATGTAGTCGTACTCTTGCCGATCTCAAGATCTTGTAGACGATCCTTCCGGCGCTGCGTTCCGGCAGCGCTTCCGCAGTCGGTCACACGTTCGGTACTCGACGAAGACCTTCCTCTCCCTTGTTCCAGCAGGCAGTGGAGGTTGTAGAACTCTCCTCGCGATTCCGGCAGCACGACTGCGTGGTTCCGGAAGTAGAGGGGAGATCTCGCAGGGCTTCGCCTTAAGCCGGAGCAAGTATGGTGGAGTAAGAGAGGGCCTTGGGGTTCTACAGATTAGAAGCACCAAAGGGGTGGTGTGGCCGGCGGCTAGGGCTTGGAGAAACCCTAATTCGGCGGCTAGAGGATCCCTAGGTGGCGGCAACACTTGGAGGGTGGTGGCGCCTAGAGCTAGGGTTTTTGGGTGGAGAGAGGTGTGTTTGGAGGGGCAGCCCTGCCCCTCCTTATATAGGTGGGAGGGCGCGGCCAAGGGGAGGGGAGTCCCTCCCCAACTCGGATCCCTAGTGGGCCGGCGGTGGAGGAGGAACTCCTCCCCAACTCGGTTTCCCACTTTCCCACCACTTCACAAAATAGCCGTTTGACTTTTCAAATTGGCGTTTGACTTTTCAAACTAGGATTTGATTAAACCCTTTATTTTATTCAGCGATGACACCTAGTACATGATGCAATCATACCAACTTGATATAACACATTCATGTACCCTTCCCCTCCGGAGTGCCGGACATTCCGGAACCTTCTAGAACATTGCCGATGAAAACACCGGAACCATTCTCCAACCCCGAAACAGAACTTTCCTTATATGAATCTTATTCTCTGGACCATTCCGGATCTCCTCGTGATATCCTGGATCCCATACGAGACTCCGAACAACATTCGGTCTCTTACTCATCATTCCATAACTACTCAACAACACCGAATCATTAAGTGTGTCTCCCTACGGTTCGTGAATTATGCGGACATGATCGAGACACTTCTCCGAAGAATAACCAATAGAGGAATCTGGAAATTCATATGGCTCCCACATATTTCTACGATTACTTTGCGATCGAATGAACCACTTACATATGATACCAATTTCCCTTTGTCCCACGATAGTTTACTTATCCGAGGTTTTGATCGTCAGTATCTCTGCATACCTAGTTCAACCTCGTTACCGATAAATACTCTTTTCTCGTTCCTGTGGTATGTGATCCCTTGTGAGCCAGTCACATGCTTGCAAGCTAATTGGATGACACTCCACCGAGAGGGCCCAGAGTATATCTATCCGTCATATGGATGGACAAATCACACTCTTGATCCATGTGTCTCAACCCATACTTTCGGAACACTCAATGCCACCTTTATAGCCACCCAGTTACGGTGTGGTGTTTGATGTCATCAAAGCATCCTTCCGGTGATGGTGATAAGCATGATCTCATGGTCGAAGGAATTAGGTTACTATGTATCAGAAAGCTTATAGCAAATGAACTATATTAAATGACTTTATCTTTATGCTACTCTTAACTATAGGAGTATGTCCATCACATCATTCTCCTAATGATATGACCCTGTTGTTAATAACATCTCTATGTTCATGATCAGGAAACCATGATCATATATTAACCAACAAGCTAGTTTAACAAGAGGCTTTACTAGGGACTCTTTTATGTTTACAAATCACACAAGTATTAATGTTTCCGGTTAATACAATTATAGCATGGTATGTAAACGTTTATCATAAGTATGAAGATATGATAATAACCACTTTATTATTGCCTCTTGGGCATATCTCCAACAGTCTCCCACATGCACTAGAGTCAATAATCTAGTTTCAAACCTTTGTGTATTCAACACCTATGGCTTTCCGGTGTTGTATGTACACGATTGCTAGTGGTCAACTGATCTCCGGATCTGACACTTCCAGGTCCGTGCATAATTGCATGTCTTTGCATCTCTACGCATCCCTCATTCTCTAATGAGATGGCTTTGTATAAATTTGGTCCTTTGGTGAGACCTTTAGTTCTTTGGGGTTAAAACATGTTGATAATATTGTCGTACAATATATCTTCATAGTATTATCCCGCTGTGAACTACACCTAGTTTGATAACAAACTACTTGACACAAATGCCCTCTTTAGCTGCTATAATAGCAGTCATATATTCAGCCTTTTTGTTGTAGTATCTGTCACAATGTCTTAACTTTGGAACTCATCCAAATCCATTATGGAACTTACTTTCCATCATATTGTGCCACCCTTAGTTTAGATTGAGATAAACTTAATTTGTACTTCGTGACAAAACTAGTATCAATGTAGTACCTTTACAATGAACTAACCATCTATTTGTCACTTCTACAAAACAATATATTCTTAGTTCTTCCAAAAGATCATAAGAATATCCTTACTATCATCCAATGATCATCTTATGAATCATTCTGGTATATGCTCACATCATTTAGAGCATAGGACATATCTGGATTTGTACATATCACAGCATGATTGATATAAATACTCTTTGTGATCAAGTATCAATCTATACTTGAATCTTTGTTTCACTTATCAAGTGTCAATACACTTGAATATATCATCAATATTGAACTCATTCAATCCTTTCTGTGCGACAAGAACCTTTCTTGTAGTTTCTATATTGAACTCATTCAATATATCATCTATGTACTTTCGGCACAACCATATTAGCGTCTATTGATGCCAAATATTTGGGTTTTGCCTAAGTCTTTCCGCTATGTCTTCCACATAATGTATTAGAAACATGTCTTAGCGCTCCCACTTAATTTCTTGCAAATGCAAGCATCTTCATCGTCTCCGATGAAATTAAACTCTTTTAACAGTTTCATCATAGTGAAGATTCCAACTCCGCTATGCTTACTTCAACTATTGAAGTTTGCATATTCTTTTAGCATCCTTTGAATTAACAAAACCCTTTGGACCGTGTCATGCACACGTCCTTGGTAACCATTCTATTAGAAGAACTTGTTTTGTTTATTCAACACATAACAAAATTATATGTCGTAGTTGCTACATTAATCCGCCTAGACTAAATATCGTTTAATGAAAGATCAGATCTTGTCATAGTCAACTCTTTGAACATTGTCGTGAACTCTTTCCGGACATGTCGATAATTTCATAGATGTGAAACATCCATGTCTATTTATTTATAGATCCAAATACGACTGTAAGGTCTTGTACCTTTCCAGAGGGTCTTTCAAGTTCAAAGCTTGATCTCTCGTATATGGAACTATCACGGATTTTATGGCTTCAAGCCATTTGACGGAGTCAGGGCCCATCATCGCTTCTTTGCATGTAGTCGGATCATTATTGTCAAATAATGATTTAACTCTCAAATCTTGGTATTTGATTGTTTACCCGACCTTCTTGTTTCAATAGGAACTTAGTCCTCCGTGACCACAACCTTTGAGGCACGTGATCCATGAGCATTGTTGCTGCCTCCGGAACACTTTTCGGCGCTGCGCAACTCTGCACATATAGCTAAGGTTCTTTTTAACCTTATCAAAGTTCTATTGTCCTCCCACTTATTTTTTCATGAAAAATTCCTTCTCAAAGAAACTTGACGTTCTAAGCGACAAACACTTTTGTCTCCGGTGTTATGGAGGAATAGTTATTCAAAATAACATACAAAGATAGGTTCATCCGACTTTGGTTGCAAACATATTTCTTATGCATAGCATACCAATGTTTAAGAAAGGACAACTTGGGTTTTATCCCAAACCATAACTTTATATGGTGTCATTTCAACGGATTATGATGAAGCTCTTTTCAGTGGAAAAACGGTAGTCTCTGAAGCTTTTGATCTTTAAAATATAATGGCAGTTTTATGAATTACACATTTGATCTTACCATGTCAAACAAGGTTTAATTACATATCTCGAACGCTCCATACTCTTATGGTGTTTCGGGACATGCAAATCCACGGAACGATACCTTAAATCTTAGGTATTATGCTAAACTTGTAACTCAAATATCTTCCTTTATGATCTTATCATAAACTATTTATATTCTTGTTAAAATGTTTTTGCACTTCATCTTGAAAGTCTTTGAACTTTTCAAATGTTTCATACTTCATCCTTATTAAGTAAATATTCATATATTCACTCAAATTTTCGAAGAAAGCATAAGAAGTTGAAATCCATCGCTCTTGACTACACATAATGGACTTCGTACAACAATATGTACAAGTTCTAATAAGCTAGTCATTCGTTCCCTTTAGGCCTATGAACGAAGTTTTAATTGTCTCTAGGAAAGTTTCACAAGCGTCATTTGATCAAAAAATCAAAAGACTCCAAAATTCCATCCACATGGAGTTTCTTCATGTTTTCTTTCCAATATAATTTAAACGGTGATGTCACTTCCTAAGTGATCTTTCAATCAATTTGTCTTTCGACATATTTAGCACTAGTTTTATGGATGTGATTTCTCCAACGAGATTTGTGAATCATCCATCTTTTATGGATTACGACAATAATTTAAACAACCCTTTTGTTCTCATAATACCTGATAAAACAAATCTTGAAGGAAAGTTTTGATGTTTAACAAGCAGCACAATAACCCTTTATTTGTTCTCGATGAACATCATCACATATTCTTTTGCTAGTTACTTAGGCCATTGTAGTTCATGAATTGTGTTGTTTCATATGACGATTCACACCAACAAATTCAGTATCAAATACTTAAGAACCACATTGTTTAATAAGCAAAGAATATATCCATAACATGTATATCATCTATATACTTAAGCTGAACAATTCTAGTCTTTTCTTTTCTGCCATATACTTATGAGATTCTCTTTCAGTATTTCCTTTTCTGTTTGAAAGAATCTATCAACATCAATAGTGGAGCCATATACATGACACATAGTCCAAAGCATGTATAGTAAAATACCAATGTCTTTGGACTTGCACTTTGAAGTAGATCACCATCATCAAATGTTTGGTGTTCTTTCAAATTCCTTTCTTTAGTAATCTCTTGGTGTAGTAAACATTTCCCTACATCAAATATTCACCCATATCATGGAATCATCCATGATCAAACTACTTTTAGCTTATAACGGTGAATCACGAGTATAATGTTGCTCTCCAAAACCTTTTGGAGGATTAGGACAACTAGTGTCTCCAATCTTTTGCAAATCAAATATGAGAACATGAATTTTTCCATATTATACTCTATCATGTTGCAACCAAAACTTCGTTTCAAATATCACAATATCTTCCACACATCATGGTTTCTGAAACAACTCTTTCAGATCCTAGATAACCTTGATATTAAGACAATCCTTTGAATATCAAGAATCATGGAGACAAACATGATACTCATACACTAACACTTGGAATTGTCACTCTTGCTTTAATACCAATTTTTAAACTTCATGGAGTAACCGGAACTTTCTGAAAGTTTGCAATAGGTCTTTTAAACTTTAGATTAACACTTCAAAACAATACGATACCAGTTCGTAAAGTAACTAACCAGAATTCTATAGTTCTATCATCTCAATTAAAACTAAGCGCAGGGTGGTAAACGGATGCCAATGACTATAACAACTATGCAAATTCACTTTGATTTAATTTATGATAAATAGTGTTCAACTTTTAATCATATTGCCGTTGAACTCCCACTCAAAACAATATCCCTCACATTGTTTTAGTGATCACACGAACCAAATCCACCACATCAAAACCGATCATCACGAGAGTTGATGTAGCTTCAATGGCGAACAATCAACATGTTCATCATATCTACTATATGACTCATGCTTTACCTTTCGGTGATCCGTGTTCCGAGACCATGTCTGTACATGCTAGGCTCGTCAAGATCAAACCTTAGCTTCCGCATGAGAAAATCTGGCTTGCTCACGTTGTATACACTCGCAGAATCTAACACACCCGATCATCATGTGGTGCTTCAAAACAACGAGCTTTAGCAACGGTGCTTACTAAGGATGAATACTTTAAAACTTGAAATTGTGTGCTTGAGGGATCATCTTATAATGCTACCGTCGTAAACTAAGCAATACAAGATGCATAAAAGGATTAACATCACATGCAATTCATAATATGTGATATGATATGGCCTTTCTTCTTTGTGCTTCCGGTCTCCATCTTCAAGAACGAACATGATCTCCATCATCACCGACATTGCATCAAGGTCAATGATGCTGCTCCATGGTTGTCTTCCACCAGCTTCAGCTATTACAACTACTTTGAATAGACACGCGGGTCTTAACAGAATTTAAAGACAACCATATGGCTCCTGCCGGTTGCCAACTTACAATAAGGAACATTGCATACATCAAATATAATCACAATCATGGCCATATCACATCACAGCACACCCCTGCAAAACAAAGTTAGACGCCTCTAATTTTCTTTGCATATTTTATGTGGTTTGGGGATTTCAATAAGTGTCGCGCTAACTTACGAACAGGAACCACAACATTGATGCTTGAACTATCAAGTGCCCGTTGTAAATTGGATCTATACTATGAAGGGAGAGACAGCCACCCGCAAAGCCACTTATGAAATACAAGTTGCATGTTGAGCGTGGAGCAAGTCTCATGAACGATGTCATGTAAGGTTAGCCCGGGCCGCTTCATCCCATCATACCGCAAGATGCAAAGTACACAAGAAGCAATTGATAATAAAAGCACCACCGCCCACAATGACCATTGTGTTCTACTCGTGCAACAGATCTACATATAGACACGGCTCTGATACCACTGTAGGGGTTCGTAGCATGGAAAACAAAAAATTTCTATCACATACAAACAAACAATCCAAGATATATCTACTAGATTGTAGCAACGAGTCGATGAAATAACTTACCCTCGAAGATTCCAGAGTGTTTAACGAGAGCAGATTCTCGTGGGTGATGTAGTCGTACTCTTGCCGATCTCAAGATCGTGTAGACGATCCTTCCGGCGCTGCGTTCCAGCAGCGCTTCCGCAGTCGGTCACACGTTCAGTACTCGACGAAGACCTTCCTCTCCCTTGTTCCAGCAGGCAGCGGAGGTTGTAGCACTCTCCTCGCGATTCCGGCAGCACGACGGCGTGGTACCGGAAGTAGAGGGGAGATCTCGCAGGGCTTCGCCTTAAGCCGGAGCGAGTATGGTGGACTAAGAGAGGGCCTTGGGGTTCTACGGATTAGAAGCACCAAAGGGGTGGTGTGGCCGGTGGCTAGGGCTTGGAGAAACCCTAATTCGGCGGCTAGAGGATCCCTAGGTGGCGGCAACACTTGGAGGGGTGGTGGCGCCTAGAGCTAGGGTTTTTGGGTGGAGAGAGGTGTGTTTGGAGGGGCAGCCCTGCCCCTCCTTATATAGGTGGGAGGGCGCGGCCAAGGGGAGGGGAGTCCCTCCCCAACTCGGATCCCTAGTGGGCCGGCGGTGGAGGAGGAACTCCTCCCCAACTCGGTTTCCCACTTTCCCACCACTTCACAAAATAGTCGTTTGACTTTTCAAATTGGCGTTTGACTTTCCAAACTAGAATTTTATTAAACCCTTTATTTTGTTCAGCGATGACACCTAGTATATGATGCAATCATACCAACTTGATATAACACATTCATGTACCCTTCCCCTCCGGAGTGTCGGACATTCCGGAACCTTCTAGAACATTCCCGATGAAAACACCGGAACCATTCTCCAACCCCGAAACAGGACTTTCCTTATATGAATCTTATTCCCCGGACCATTCCGGATCTCCTCGTGATATCCCGGATCCCATCCGAGACTCCGAACAACATTCGGTCTCTTACTCATCATTCCATAACTACTCAACAACATCGAATCCTTAAGTGTGTCTCCCTATGGTTCGTGAATTATGCGGACATGATCGAGACACTTCTCCGAACAATAACCAATAGAGGAATCTGGAAATTCATATGTCTCCCACATATTTCTACATTACATTGCGATCGAATGAACCACTTACATACGATACCAATTTCCCTTTGTCTCACGATAGTTTACTTATCCGAGGTTTTGATCGTCGGTATCTCTGCATACCTAGTTCAACCTCGTTACCGATAAGTACTCTTTTCTCGTTCCTGTGGTATGTGATCCCTTGTGAGCCAGTCACATGCTTGCAAGCTAATTGGATGACATTCCACCGAGAGGTCCCAGAGTATATCTATCCGTCATATGGATGGACAAATCCCACTCTTGATCCATGTGTCTCAACCCATACTTTCCGAACACTCAATGCCACCTTTATAGCCACCCAGTTACGGTGTGGTGTTTGATGTCATCAAAGCATCCTTCCGGTGATGGTGATAAGCATGATCTCATGGTCAAAGGAATTAGGTTACTATGTATCAGAAAGCTTATAGCAAATGAACTATATTAAATGACTTTATCTTTATGCTACGCTTAACTATAGGAGTATGTCCATCACATCATTCTCCTAATGATATGACCCTGTTGTTAATAACATCTCTATGTTCATGATCAGGAAACCATGATCATATATTAACCAACAAGCTAGTTTAACAAGAGGCTTTACTAGGGACTATTTTATGTTTACAAATCACACAAGTATTAATGTTTTTGGTTAATACAATTATAGCATGGTATGTAAACATTTATCATAAGTATGAAGATATGATAATAACCACTTTATTATTGCCTCTTGGGCATATCTCCAACAATAAGTGAATAATTTGTTGAAAATCTTAAACTCATAAATAATTACTCCCTCCATCCTAAAATAGTAACTGACTTGGCTTTGTCTAGATACGCATCGATGCATTTTTGTACTTGGATACTCCCTCATTTTCAAATTAGAATGCATATTAGGTTTTGTCAAAGAAAAATATTTATAAAGTTTGACCAACTATATGTACAAACATACTAACTTTCATAATGTCAAACACATATAATATAAAAACATGGTTCATCAATATTCCAATAACATTGAATTGATGTCGTAGATGTCCATATTATTTTCTATATATTTAGTCAAAGTTTATTATATTTGACGTTGACAAAAACTAATACTCGTCCTAATTTGGAAAAGGGGGAGTACATCTATATCTAGACTACTTAGTGAAGTTAGTTAATTTGTGATCGATGGATTACTACTCTATACTAGTAGTAGTCGAAGTAACATAGGGAGTATTAAGCAGTAAAACTCAGTTTATAGCCAAATACAGTTCCATGTCCCAAGATTTTAGAAATTGGGACTGGAATTTTTTTACATGTCATTCATGAGCATTGCATTCATTCGAAATCTCTATTTTTTTGGATTGAAAACCCTATCCCTAGTTTGTTTTGCAAATATCCCTACGAGGAACGAATAAGAATTTTATAAATCCGATATTTTTGCAACTAAAAATATACAAAAAATGATCCTAAAATGATATACTAAATATCAGAATTTTTAGCAATAAAATTCAGCTCATTTAGAGTTAGTACGAAAAAGTTATAAAATAAATACTAAATAGGAAATAGAAAAATAAAAGAATTAAAAAACCAAACTAACCTACCCGTCGAGCTACCCTGCGGCGAAGCCTACCTAGCTACCGCCCACCCACCCGTAGTGCGTAGCACGCAGCAGCGACCGCCGCTGGGACGGTCCAAATGTTGCGCTACCAACGCCACCGCTATCAGCCCCACCCCATCATGTCCACCTCCGTCTAATTTCTAGGAAGAACACGATCCCGCTGAACCTTCACAAAATTTGCGTTGATTTTTTCGGATCTTTTGCCCCCTCTTCATGCATCCACCCCATATAATCCCTTGCCCCCTTAGTCCTTTTTACCCTTTAGGAATCCCCTCGAAAACCCTAGCTGGTGCCCGATTTGATCTACACCACCGCCACGCCATTGCCAACCTTTGGAAGATGATTCTGCTGACGTTTCTGTCATCCCCTCCCCTCGTTCCATTCCCTATCCTCCCCCTCCCCGTTTCCCACCAGTCTCCCTGCCACTCTTTCTCCCTCTCTAGATCGCCAGGGAAGCCGCACTGCGCCGCTGGAGTTGTGCCACCGCCTGACACCACCGGCCACTTGTAGTCATTGACCCAGGAAGCGAGAAACGACAACGGGGACACCATCAACCTCGCTGTGACCTCCTGCACCCCGTCGCCTACCCCGCCATCCCGAGAACCCGCCATAAAACCTCCAAACGCCAAACACTTGAAGTCATGATGTTTTCTTCCACCGCCAACCGCTGGTGCAAGGACGTCTGAACCCCTAGAGCCGATGGAACTACATTGAACGCCCCAGATCAGATCGATACCGCAAAGGGATACCGTCCAGTCAGCGAGTTCCACGTCGTCGAACTTGTCCTACATCGTCAGCCCAGCTCAACGCTACGTTGTGCCGCGTTAGCTTCCATGCACTGTCAGTGGAATATTGACTGTAATATTCTGTTCGATTTTAATAATAGATTTTAAATTGCAAAATATATATCCAATTTGTAAAATTCATTAGAAATTCATATTAGATCCAAAATTTCCATGTAGTATATCAAATTGAAGATAATTTGGCCTAGTTTAATATTGCCAAGTTAGATCTAAGATTTGTATTACATATTAATGGTCATTAATTAAATAGATTCAATAGACTTTTGGAGTAATAAATTTATAATAAATTATTTATAGATCTAAAAAATATAAATAGTATGTCCCTAGATTCACAATTTTGTGTAGATTACAGATCCGGTCTTAGACATAAATTTTGACTCAATAGACTTTTTAAATGATTTAAACTCTAATAAATTGTAATTTAATCACGGAAAAATATCTACAGCTCCTTTTGAGGTGAATCCAATTCTGACTGGTTCATATTAATTTCATGTATCCAGTACACTCCAAGTCAAAAATTAAATCGACAATTAGAACAGAAGTTACAGTAGACCTATTAAAACCTCTTTAATGGAAATCAAGAATTAATAATAAATACCCTATTGCATTAAACCTTTTCTACATTCATCATGTGATCTAATATTATTTAGAGAACTAATTACAACCATTGTGACATATTAAATCGTCATGCATGCATTTCTTCATCATTGTTTTATTGTATTGTGCATAATTGCAATGTTTTGAATGGTGTGCATGTTGTGAAATTGTTTAATTGATGGATTATGAGGAGTACAACTTCTGCAATTGCAACGAGTGTTTAAATAACTCCAACAACTATCAAGGCAAATAGATGCTAATTTGTTTATATTCTGTCCTACTATTTTCCTATGCATGTGTAGTGTATTTTTGTAGATTCATGTGGGCCCCCGGACTAGCAGTTCGAGAATTCCTGTTATGCATACCGCCATGATCCTTTGATCAGTATGTCATTGCACATAACCGACAAGTATCATTACAAAATCACGCAAGACTTACAATAATGTTATTATGGATATACCTTACGTGAGTGCCATAGGGATACTCCAACATCATTAGCAGAAGGTCATCAAGTGTAGTGCCCACATCATGCCTTAACCTACACGAAGCTGACTTAGAGAATTTCCTAACTCGCATAGTCATCAATGATGTTCCTTTTTCAGCTTCATCCTTCTCAAAATCTGACCAAGTAAATATCCAGGGATAATATCAGCGAATGATTTGAATGTACTCTCAAACCACCTGAAGAAAATAGCAATAAAAGAATATGCAATATGGCTATGGTAGTAGGAGGGATCCATAGGAGGTTATTTCCTAAAATAGTTTCTCTTATAGATATAGCATATCTATACCCTTGTTATAAACTTTTGGAAAACATTTTTTTAAAACATTTATAAAGTTTTGGGAACCTCTAGGATTGGTTCACCTAGTTTTCCTTTCTTCCAATCATTCCACGACCAAAACTCTTTTCTTCCTTTATGACCATTCCATCAAATCATTTCCAAAGCCTTTGTGATTTTCTGAAATCCTTTCTGAAATCAAAACCAGCACCGCTCTACAACAACCTTCCTATTTGTCCCTGACCGTGGACACGTCTATTCGAATAGATTTAATCTCTGCAGAGGTTGTACACTTTACCCACACCATCCAGGTACCATGTCCTGACCCCGCATGGATCGTGCATCAAGTAACCGATCAAGACTCTCTGGATGCCACTCCAGCATGGTCCCTACCCTATGAGTTGTCCCACTCAACGCGGGGACGCCAAGTACCTTCATAGGCCAACCATAGTGCATCCCTTTTATTGGGACCTACACTTTCAATGAGAGGCTCATAGTATCATCCGGCTAATCCCGAGGGCATTTCGTATCTCCCCTAGGTCATTGCTTCGCATATGACCCTTTACTTAAGGGACTCGGCATTCGAGGGAGGCTATCCCTTATAAAAAGTTGTGAGGGATTCCATGCTAGAGTAAACCAACTTCAAGTCAGTCCATGTCCCATACTAGGGTAAATGTGGTTGCACAGGTTAATTTTTATAGCAAACTGCAAAGAACCGGGTGCGTTTTCATAAACATTTTTCCCCCTTCTCCACTTTGTCATCACTTACAAAACCAAAACCTTTTATTTCTCAAACTTCACTTGTCAGGTCAAACCTCCCCAAGGGTTTACCATAAAACATTTTGTAAACATTTTCCGGGCTCATCCCAGCTAATAGTTTTGCTTTGGCTGAAACGGGTTATCCAAAGGGGTATGGTGTTATACACAACTTACAATGATAGGGGCAAGTAGGAGTCTTCAAGGGGGTTGTATTTAGTAGTACAAATGTGTAATGTTTTGGAAGAGCCAAGCCACTACCAGTTATAGATCATCATATAGTAAAACAATGTAGTTTGCATAAACATGAAGCTAAATCATGCATAGGTAAAATAGTAGGACAAGGATTATGAGAAAGAAGGTGGATTTCCTATGATGGAAATGGAGGCATGAAATGGAGGAAAGATTAGATGCACAGGGGAAAGGGGGTCTCAAAGAGGCCACATGCAATTAGAGGGTAGTAGAGGAGAACAAACCACACTGAGATCTTCTCCTGTCTAAGATATAGCAGGGTAGAGGATGTGGAGCTCGGGGATTGTAACACCCAAAAATTATTTAAAAATAGAAATTGATTGTTATTTTATTTTGTGCTTTATCATGACATCATCATGCATATTTTGTTGGATTGTTCTATCTAGGGCACGTGTCCTAAATTAGTTTTCCATGGGCACAGATTAATATGGCAACCCAGCAATGCATGTGACCCAGCCGCCACATAGAATTATTTTTGAGTTTTAAACTTCACAATGTTTTATCTCTTCAACCGGAATTCCAAATTCATATATGTTTTCATGGTTAGCTTTTTCGCGTCAAGATCTTCGAAATTAAATCCCATATTAATATATTTTGACAACGTTTTTTCCGACCGTAGTTACCAGATTATTGACACTTGTTTATCAAGTAAATTCAACATGGTTACGAGATTAAAATCAAATGGTTACCAAAGGCTTTATAAACTTTTTTTCTCAGTAATATAAGCCTTATATGATGGTAATACAGTATTTTACGTATTTAGAATGGATCGAATACCTATTTTCTATATGTAACATCCCAAATTTCATCAAATGCAAAATCATGTTATTGCATTCATTTCATCATGGCATTTTGGTCTTGCACAAAATTTTTCAAAGTTTAAACCCTAATAGAACCATATTTAAACCCCTTTTATTATGTATATATATGGGGTATGCTTTTATTTTATTTATAACCTGAAAATGGTTTTTGAATGCTTTGATGTGTTTGACACACATTTGGACACTAGGACCATAGTACAAAAGTATGGGGTTTATTTGAATTCAAACATATTTGAATTAGCCACTAAAATTCATTTTCTAAAATCAAAACAAAAAAGGAAAAATGAAAATGGGAAAAATAACAGCAGCAACCTATCTAGCCCAACCACCCTCGCGGCCCACTAAGCCCACTCAGGTTTCCCCTCCCCCTCTCTCTTTCTCACCCGCGCACGCACCCTCTCTCTCATTTCCACTAGGCCCCACTGCCACGTCAATGTCGTCGTCAATCTCACGCCGGAGGACCAGCGCCCCTCACTGCTGTTTCTTCCCTGTCTCAATCCACGTTATTGCGCTTGATTCCCGTCGTGACTGCCCCCCTCGACCCCTGCTACTTAATCCCCCACTGCCCCTCGCCATTTCCCCTCACTCAGCAACACCGAAGAGCCCCCAGGCTCTACAAATTTTGAGTCGCGCCGCCGCCGTTTTGACGAGCAAATCCGGCCGAGCCCGTGCACACCTTCGTCGATCGTGACCTCCACTGCAACCACAACGTCACCGCGACCTCAGTACCCCCTGCGCCTCCCCTTTACCCCCTAGCGCCGCCGGAGCACCGTCGTAAGACGCGTCGCTGCCGCAGCTCGCCATTCGTGCCGCCCATTTTTGGCCAGAGCGACCAGATCCGCTGTATCTAGATCCAGCGGCTAGGATTAGAACTAGTGGGAAGAGGTACCGTCAGATCTGAGCCGCATGATTTGACTTAGATCTAAAAGCGCACGTGCGTGACCCGCGCGAAGCGGTATGGGCCAATAGAATTCCGCCGCGTGTTTGTGTTTTGTTTTAAAAAAACCAGAATTGATTTGTTAGTTGTTCAAACTTGTAAATTCAATAACTTTTGATCTGTTTGTGCAAAAATTACAAATGTTATATGAGTGGATTCAGAAAAATGAGCCCAACAGAACTGCGTCTTTGGTTTGGCCATTTGATTATGTAAAATTAGGATTTTATACAGAAACATTTATAGGCTTATTTTGGCTATATAAAATGTTTAGAAAAAAAATTTAGAGTAAATTTTAGTTTATTTAGACTTTAAAGTTTACTTTGTGTTCATTACTGTTTAGTTTGACTTGTTTAGTGTGGAAAATCATTCCATTGCATTTGCATGCATTCTTATATATTTTTGTTTGTATATTGAATGTGAATTTGGTGTTGTGATTTTATGTGTAGATTTTGGTGATTGTGATTGTGAGGATTGTTCCTATTACCCCATCTACCAAGGCAAGTGATACTTCATATTTTTTCCTATTGTTTTTATCTATGCACTAGTAATATTTTGAGTAGGATTTGCATGGAGATTTTTCTAAGTATATGCTATGCCATGGGAAATCATATAGATATTCTCTTAATAGAATTTCCCTAAGTTAAGAGACTTTTTATGTTAGCCTGCTTAGCCTAGCTAGTAGAACACAAGGGTAGAATATTCATGCTATGATATTATGCAAAATCTATGACTATGTTTTTGACTAATGAAACAACATGTTAATGAATCACCTGGGTGGAATGGGAAGAATGGTTTGTGTTGAGTGGTTACACAAGGCCCATGTCTATGGTTACCTTGTGTATCACACTTGTGGATGGCCATCCAGGAACAAAGGTATTTGAGATATTTAGTGTTGAGAAGCTTCTAGTGCAACCACATGGCATATGGGTTCTGCCTTGACTAACTAGGTTGCAAGAACTTAGCCAGATGGACAGTTGGTGGTAGGATTGATAGGATGGAACACGTCCATGGTGGTATAAGGGAATGCTTCTGAAAAGTCTCGTCTCGATGCATGTCGAGTCTTGTGGGGAAAGTGCACCACCTCTCGAGAGGGTAAAACCTAAGTACTTATTCGTGTCTCCGGCAACAAAAAAATTGATCATCAAAGACATTGAAGTGATCAAGGATCTCCTCATCCCAATTTATCTAAGTTAAAACTTGTGGTTGACCAAGGATAAAGGTTCACCAATGTCTATTGGTGGTTCCTTGGGTGTTTTTGTCAAACAAAAACTTAGTGTTTTAAACTAATAAGAAAAACCTTATTTTGAGCAAAGCCAGCCTGAACTACACTTAGTCAAATTCATATATTTATTAGATGTTACTATACTACTATGGTATCACTTGCCAATACAATTCCAAATGTATTGATCCACTGTGGCTGTAAGTTATGATGTTGCAGGTTACTCTGATGGAGACTAGGGTTATGAGTATACACTCAACATGTTTGCCTGTGGCACATCAAGATGATGACTTATTTTATTTTATTAAGTATTGTGAACTCTATGTATTAGCCTTGAGCTAATGAATTGTAAGAACTATGTATCTCTGGATATTACTATGTAATAATGACCTTTATATTTGTGTACTTCATCTTAAATTATGGATGCTACCAATTCGATCCAGGGACTAGCATTGCAATTTCCGAGGCCTTTACCTTAAATGGTGGGGTCTTACACTATATATATAAATCATTGTTATCATTAGAGAAATATAAAAATTATCCGATAACTGTGTATTATTTGACTGGTAACTGTTATTTATCAATTTGGTAGCTATAGTACAACAATCTGGCAACTAGCGATGGAAAAAAATATTTTCAAAACATATCAAGATGGGATCTTGTTTTAAAGTACTCATCCATACAAATCTAGTGGTAAAAGCGGATCATCAATCAAATTAACGGTTTAAGAAATAATTTATTTTGAATTGTTCGATCGTAAAAAGATTTTGTATGCATGCTTTCGGCTCCTTGTCCCACCCGGCGTACTGGTACTAATGTGAGAAACGAATTCTTGATAGATTAACCGTATTTTGTTTGTATATTTAACCTTAAATTATTTTTTCTAAAAACTTATTTTTGTTTTTTGAAATATCCTAGTGGGTTTAGTAAGTTCATTCTTATTTTCTTATTTTCTTATTTTAAAATTAAAATAAAATAATATTTTTTGGTCTATTATAAGATAGTGAAAAGTTTTCTTATTTTAAAACAAATAAACCTATACAAAATCCCGTCTAAAGTTTTGGCCAAAAATTACCCCCATATAATCTACTTTAGACTAGATAAACAATCCACTCCCCTTCCCTATTCCCCTTCCCTGAACTCTATTCCCCATATTTGAGATATTCCTCGCTCAAGAATCCTCTCCCTCGCCGTTCTCCATTTCTTTTGCCTGCATGAGACATTAGCTAGCATCGATCCGGTCGTCTTCCTTCCTCTCTGTCCACACAAAAGAGACCTTACCAAGTAATTCCATTTCCTTTGAAAGAACAGCCCCAGATTCCATTGTGCTCTTCTCATGTTTTGATGCTTGAGCCAACTATTCAGATCCATTCTATATACGAATCAGTGCACATAATGACACTAATCCCCGAATGGCCAAATCGATCAGTATATACCACAACTCCAATTGCCACCCGTGCATGCTCCTTCGGTTGCTTGTCGCATAATTATTGTTCCCGCATGGGCCTAAACCTCCGCTCCCAGGTGCGGCTGCCCATGCAGCGTCCGACAGCTGCGGCGTCGCCACAACATCATCTTGACTCTCTTGTCTTCCATCACCTGAAGCTTGGCCTCGCCTTGGGCCAGCTCTCCGCCCTCGGTGTGCATCCCTTTCCTCCCTGCAGCGGAGTCCTAACCAGGGACTGCTTCTGTCAACGCTTCCTATCAATGCGCATATTTTTTACCTTTTCTAATCTGCTATGTCTCGGCCAACGTGTTGAACTCCATCGACACACAACATCCACTGCATCGATGCCTCACAATTCATTTCTGTGGCTGGGCACCTGTTGCATGTTCTGCTGTTTTAAGGCCACATGCCCATCACTTGTTCGACAATATGTCCGTTAGAGATCCAATCACAATTCTTCTACTAAAACACTTAGAAGAGCACTAAGATCCCTGGTTTTGAAGGCTTGTGCGTGCTTCCGGTTTGAGTTTGGATTGTGAGTTCGCATGCTACCACGAACGGGGCTACGTGCCAAGCAATTATAGTTTCAATTTTTCCAAGTCGGTTCCTTTTGGCCTTTGGAGTTAACGTGTGGGGTGATCTTAAAAAGGGGAACGTGTGCGCGATCTTTGTTTGAGAACGCCACCGACCTATCCCTATTTCACACATCAAGTTCTGCTGTGGGAGGCGACAACCGAAAAGTTGAGCGATGGCCTTGCGATGCACCCCACCTCCTCTAAACCAAGTACTATTCATCTCATCAATTGGCAGATCAAGCCCACTGCCTCCATTTTCTGCGCCGTCGCTGACGTCGTTAGGTCGTCATCGAAGGTGGCAAGGAGGAGCACATGGGAAGTAGCACAACGATGCATGGCTCATGGGGATGCCAGATCCGGTGGTCAAAATCGCAGTCCCCATCATCCATTCTCCTTTATGAAGGTTAACTCCATCGTTGTCCCTCCCCTCTCCTTATTTCTCTCCCCGATGATAGTTATTCCCTTTGTAAAATTTGATTTCATTCTCTCATTTTTCCGATTTGTGGCCGCTTCATTCACAAGGCCGAGCGACGAGAAGAAGCAGTTCTCCATTGTGGCTTCGGATGATTTCAGGTACAGCATGGTGAGCCCCACTAACTAATTGGCCTTTATTTTCTGTCATTGTTCGATTTTGAGTATTCCTTCTAGAAATTTTTTATTATGAAGACACTGGGGCGTTCAAAATTTCACTGAAGAAATACAAAAGAGATGATACCCCAAAATCAGGTACCACCGCCAAAACATTGTCATGAATTCCTTTTTTATTATATCGTAGGGACGTGCTTAGTTTTTATTGCAATGTCAAGCTGTGTAGCACCATATTGTACCTACATTAGTGAAAATGATAGTTAGGATGTCGATAATATATTTTCTTTATGATATTTTTCTTTGAAAAGAACTGATTAAGACTATTGATCCTCTCCTTTCCAAGTTCTTACAATTCCAAACCTTCCAAGTACAGTTTCTTAGCTGATACAATACCAATCTTAAGTCATAACTAGAATGTAGTGGCCAACAATGGTCTCTGCTAACTTCCCAACAAAACTTAGTGATTCATGGTAGCAGATCTATATTCATTATTATTGGCATTATGTATCCCGACTTATTTATAGAAGTGCTAGACAAGTATTTTTTGTCTCAGCTCTCTGAGGAGATCTCTTGATAGTAGACAATATTTAGCAGCGCAATGAAAGGCAAACTTGCATTATCTTTCCTGCTTCCATCAGAGAGGATACTAAGATTCCAACTTCTTCTCAAGGATATCTGAGCATGAAAGGCTCACATTATGAACATAAGTATGTTTTCCTAGAGAATATGGTCTCTCTGATTTTGGGACAGTTTCATCCACACCTGTCCTCTGCATACCGCCAGACCTAAAAAATAAGCTTTTGGTGATAAGAAAAAATGGGATATTCTGGATCCAACTAGACTAGATGCTATATCGTTCATCTTTTTTTCTTTTTTATCTACAACAAGAATGGATAAGTTATGGACAGTGGGAGGATATGAAGATGTGCTTGCATGAACCCGGTGATGAACAATCCATATCTGGCACTAATTTTGTTTGAAATAGCATAATATATCAATTTGTGTTATGTTGTCTATTCTGTATTTCACAAACTTAAATAGTAAAGTAAGTACTTATCTGTTAGTGTGGTAAATACAAAGTATGGTTATGCGTAAATCTATTGGGTGTTTGGGAAGTGATAAAACAATTATCAAAATATACATGATGGTTTACATGGTGGTATTCTCCTTCTCAACGATGCTATAAGAGATGTCTTTGTTGGACTAGATTGATTATTATTTGAAGAGTGAACACATCTCTTACAGACTTACAGTACATCCTATAAATCTCAGTTTCCAATATAACTAAAAAAACTAGACCAGATGGGGAGAACCCCTCTCTATTTCATTAAGGGAATTGTGTGTACACACCAGGTTGCGAGTGCGGAGACTCGAACCTGGCGGGCTGGGGCGCATCACCCGGTCCCAAACATCATGCTAAGCCTCGGTCCACGTTTCCAAGATTACTCAGAACAATGCAATATAAATTATAATGTGAGAGAATTACACTCTATCAATCTCTACTTTTTTCTTCAAGTCATAAAATCAAGATTCAAATCTAATCTCCATCTAAGACCTTGCCTGCTATATGGATTACCACATCCCTCCCTCCCTCCCACTCACAGAATATTGGCGGAAAATTCTATATATCAGCTTGTGTAGGCACATGTGTATAGAATATGCGAGTTGCCTATTTCTGACTTGCAACATGAGGCCTTTTGATTATTCTTTCGCTGTTCCTAATAAAGTTATGGTTTTATAGGACATAGGATTCTCCTTCCCTCCATAGGTCAGGGATAAGCCAATGGTCTTAGTAGGCAGTTCCAGGGAACATATGTTCTCTTCCTTTAGGTTGATGTTTGTATCTCAGTCAGTACCAAATCTATTTATATAAAACGGATGTTATTGCTCCCCTATTATTATTAGTTGATGTCACCTTCATGAGATAAGCATTTCTTTTTCAGTAGGCTTGCAAATTGGTACGATGAGATGTTTGCTTGATATATGGTCTCAATATCACCATTGGTCTCGAGAGTTCACTGTACAACCTGCAATTTCAGTGTTGTAGGCAATAACCACCTTTGCTTGATTATGACCATGGTTTACTGTGTATGAATTAACTCATGGCTTCCTTACTAATTGAATCATTGTAGCTAGCTTAATTAGCCAATGCATCCATATTATATGTTAGTTAGAGGGCAGATGATACATGCACAAGCATGTAGGTAAGATGGATTCCTACATGATATGTGTTAATGCAATGTTCCTGTTTACTATGGATTCCGGGGATGAATTACTTTTGAGTGCCAGAGTGATAATGCTATGTCCTTGCTGTGAAAGGGGAAGAAAAATTGAGCTACTTGATATTTTTGGATTTTTGTTAGTTATACATATTTAGTTTCCATAATGATAATTGGTTGTATTAAACTTTAGATCTCTTCCCTTCACCTAAGAAACTTATAAGAAAACAATGTATTGATTTTCCATGCAATCCAGCAATGATGGAACTCTTTGGCGCATCCATGAGAAACATCAAACATCATACATCGAGGTCACCTACTTGAACACCACATTTTTTCAGTGCGGCATGACCACAATGACTAGAAGTTTTGCCTTTGTGCCTTGACTTGCTACTACCTTAATGATATCATCTGAAGATGTGATCCCCAATCCTTGTGCATCATTTCCTATATTTCCAGTGCATTCTAGATAGAAATTGTTCATGCTTAAACCTTCTTTTCAAAATTAATGGTTTAGTTAGTCAAAATGTCCCTTGAAAGTACCATAGAGGTGGATTTATTTTATAGTGTCAATTTTGTTGTAGCTTCAATTATGTCTCTACTTTTGAGAATACATTTTTCTTTATTTCATCATATGAATAAAATAAGTAAACCATGTTAGGTATTAGCTGGAAGAGAAATTCCTGATTACAGAACAATATATGGTGTTAGTGTTCGATGCATTTAGAAAAATAATTTACTAGACAAAAACCATTGTAGGAGAAGCTGATGAACTGCAGTGACGGGAAGGCTGCAACACTTGCATTGTAGAGGTACTTGCTCAGCTTCCTAACTGATTGTTCTTCCCTCAAGTACTTTCTTTGTTCATGACCAAGTAGGACTGAAAAGTTTCAACTGTTTTTCTGGGATGTAACTCAGACCAGATCCTGAACTTAGTTCTTGCATCCTTATGTTATCAGAGTACACATAGTTTCAGTTACACTTTTATATTTTATTGGAAAAAAACAATGTCAATCCACCTATAGGCTATAATCATCTTGGGTGAGAGCCCTAATTTGTGTACAAAATTTTACTATAAGTATTTGTGACTGATGTTTTTTTATCAGTCATGCAATCATGGATGCACTTTATGACTAGAGGATCCATCTTCTAGGAAGTTAGTGGAGACACTCTTAAGTAAGTAGTTTCTTTGACAAAAAAGTTTGGTCAACGGCCTGGTGGCTGATACTCCGGGTGTGGAGGCCAGCCCACCCGGGTTCGAGTCCCAGCTATGACAGAATTTCGAGTCGATAGTGAGGCATGCTCTAATAAACCGGGTGTCTCACCTACGTAACAACTTATAACCAAGGAAGGGATAATTCCCTGTTAGCAATGTTTTTTTGAACGGTACATGGTACACTGAGTTTGTTTGTTATTAAAGGAATTCAAGGGCTATGTATTCACTATTATCATGAGATCCTTCACAAGCTAGCTTAACTCAAAAAGCGATGTATCTCTGACGCACAACAGGGTAGGTGCGGTCTTTATTTTTTCAACAATCATTTAGGGAAAATGTATTTTATTCTAGAAGAATGTCCAGGGAGATTTACCTGGTTGTCAACATCATCATAAGTAGCATATAAATTCTATATGTAGGTTTATATAAGCGCATTTTTCTTTGGACCATTGACACCATCTAATATTTATATACTTGAACAGTAAAGGGAGGATGAATGCATCAGGGCAGGGGAAATTGAATACTAAATTCCTTGAATGATGGTGTTTTGTTTGTGCCTTCCATAGAGAAACATAAGAATCAACAGAAGAAAATAATGGTTCTTCAATGGTGCCTTCTATCTATAAACATAAGAAGTGATAAGAAGGTATTAAATCATATGTCCTCTATGTTTCAGTTCTGCAGCTTTCTGATCTAAAATAGTGTGTTCATGAAGTAGTATGTAAATGTTCGGACAATCTTGTCCTAAAAATACAAATAAGATGTCTTTGGGTTCCTAATTTCGTATACAACATTAATATACTGTTGTATCCAACTTTTATAGTGTATAATTACTATAGTAATTTAATTAGTTTTAAGAGCCTTTTAGAGTATTAAATCTATAGTAAATTATTTGTAGGTGATAAAAATATGAATAATATATAAAATTGAAGCTAGTTTAATATGGGTTATTAATATAGGATTGGATCTAATTTTCGCAGTAAAGTTAACTGGTAATAACTTAATTAGTTTTAATGGTATTTTATAATATTAAATTCATAATAAATTATTTATAGTTCCAAAAAATATAAATAATATGTCCCTGGAATAACAATCTCGCGTAGACTACATATATGGTTTTAGTTATAGTTATAGACAATGTAAACTATTTAAGTGAATTAAGCTCTATTAAATAGTAATTAAATCATATAAAAAGATCTACAACTCCGATTAAGGTGAATTCAATTGCTACTGGTTCGTATTAATGTCCTCTATCCAGTACATCCCAGAACAAAATTTAATTTGACAATTGGAACTGAAGTTGCAATAGAAATATTAAAACCCCTATATTGGCAATCAAGAATTAGTAATAAACACCCTATTGCATTAAATGATATCTTGCATGCATCCTATGATCTAGTAATGTCCAGAGAACTAATTACAACCATTGTGACATATTAAATCATCATGCATGCATTTGTTCATCATTTTTTTATTGTATTGTGCATAATTGCATTGTTTTGAATGGTGTGTTTGTTGTGCATTCGTTTTAATCGTTAGATTGCGAGGAGTGCAACGTTTGTGATTGTGACAAGTGCAACCTTTTCTATTGTGAGGATTATTTGAACGACTACATCAACTACCAAAGTCAAGTAGAGCTATCATAAATGTCCTAATATTTTTTCTATGCATGTAGTATGATTTTTAATAGTGATGCCTTGGCGAAGTTGCTATGATGTCTAACTTCATGTCTAAACAAAATCCGAGTCTAAAGTGATGGCTATGGGGAGTATTTAAGGAGGAAAAGTTGGGGTTTCAGCCATCCATAAAGGTGGTGGCCGAATCCAACCCTAAAAGTCTTTTTCTCCTCAAATACAGACTCTAAAAATTGGCTATTTAAAATCCTGCGAAAATTATATGGGCATGGCCCAAAATAAAGGTGTCGCGACACCATATCAAGCTATGGATGAATTTGTGAAGTATTTTGGGCCATGCCCATATAATTTTCGCAGGATTTTAAATAGCCAGTTTTTAGAGTCTGTATTTGTCCAAGCCTTCAATCTTCATTATGGTGGCTTAAAAATTATGAAATCTCCACTCGTGGCGTCCTCTTCAATCCTCACATGCTTGCTGCTATCTCCATGCATGATCATGCTCCAATGCTTGTCCTTCTCGTCCTTGAAAGGTCCATCATTCCTAAGATTAACAACAATATCTGATTTAGAAGCATCATATTCTCATGTATATGAGGAATAGTTCCAAGAAACGAATGTACCTGATAGTTAAGTTGCTTGGCACGAGCTCAATGAATAGGTCCTTGTATGTGTGTAGTTGCAGGTACATCGATTGTACCAATAGATGGGATGTACTCATCATGCTCCCCTTCTTGAATTAAAGTCGTCCTCGATGCAATTTCATCTTCCTCACCAAAGTAAGGCTTCAAATCTGCAATGTTAAATGTAGGACTAACCGTACCAAAGTCTGTAGGCAACTCAAGTTTATATGCATTATCATTTATTTTCTCTAACACCTTAAAAGGACCAGAAGCACATGGCACTAACTTAGACGTGCGCAGATAAAGGAAAACGATCTTTACGCAAATGTAACTAAACAAGATCTCCAACATCAAACACAACATGCTTTCTCCCTTTATTACCAGCAAGTTTATACTTAGAATTCAGGTGTTATATGTTATCTTTAGTAGTCTTATGTAATTTTAATATCATTTCAGCGTGTTGTGTAGCATCCAAATTATTTTGCACAGAAGAAGGTAATGGCAATAAATCAATAGGTGCACGAGGAACAAAACCATACACAATCTCAAATGGTCACATCTTTGTGGTAGAATGCAGCGAACAATTATAAGAAAATTCTATGAGGTAAACACTCTTCCCACAATTTTATGTTCTTATTTAAAACATCCCGCAACATAGTAGATAAAGTTCTATTCACTACTTCAGTTTGTCCATCAGTTTGGGCATGACATGTAGTACTAAATAGCAATTTAGTCCCCAACTTAGCCCATAAACATCTCCAAAAGTGGATAAGAAATTTAGTATCACGATCAGAAATAATAGTATTTGGCACACCATGTAAATGAACAATTTCACGGAAGAACAAATTAGCAATATGCGTAGCATCATCCGTTTTATGACAAGGAATAAACTAAGCCATCTTAGACAACTGATCCACAACAACAAAAATGCTATCCCTCCCCTTCTGTGTACGAGGCAATCCCAAAACAAAGTTCATGGAAATATCCTCCCAAGGAACACTAGGAACAGGAAGAGGCATATATAAACCATGTGGATTAAGGCGAAACTTAGCTGTTTGACAAGTAGTGCAGCATGCCATGAATCTCTCAACATCTCGACGCATACATGGCCAAAATAAGTGTGCAGCAAGAACATCCTCCATTTTTTGACACCAAAGTGTCCAATCAATCCTCCTCCATGTGCCTCCTATAACAATAAAAGACGAATAGAACTATCTGGGATGCATAGTTTGTTAGCACGGAACACAAATCCATCATTGAAGATGAACTTGTTCCATGTTCTACCATGTCTACAATTCTTCAACACATCTTTAAATTCAGCATCATGCACATATTGTTCCTTAATAGTTTCCAATAAAAATATTTTGAAGTCAAGTTGAGATCAAAAAGTATAACGGAGCAACAAAGCATCAACAATAACATTATCTTTACCCTTTTTGTGTTTGATAACATAAGGAAAAGACTCAATATATTCAACCCACTTTGCATGACGACGATTCAACTTAGCTTGACTATGAATATGCTTCAAAGATTCATGATAAGAATGTATAACAAATTCTTTAGGCCATAGATAATGTTGCCAAGTTTCTAATGTTCCAACCAGCGCATATAATTCTTTATCATAAGTAGAATAGTTCAGACTATCCCTACTCAATTTCTCACTAAAACATGCAATAGGTTTTCCCTCTTGTAATAACACACCTCCCAAAAAAATTCCACTAGCATCACATTCAGGCTCAAAAGTCTTATTAAAATCAGGAAGTCGGAGTAATGGAGCATGTGTTAACTTATCTTTCAATATCATGAAGGCCTGTTGTTGTGCATCGCCCCAAACAAAGGGCACATCCTTCTTGGTAAGTTCATTCATTGGAGCAGCAATTGACCCAAAGTATTTGACAAAGCGCCTATAAAAACCAGCGAGGCCAAGAAAGCTCCTCACTTGTGTGACCGTCTTGGGATTTGGCCAATTCTCAATAACTTCAATATTGGCTAGATCCACTTTAATACCCTATGATGTAACAACATAGCCAAGAAACACAACTCGACCGGTGCAAAAGGTGCACTTCATAATATTACCAAATAAATGTGCATCGCGTAAAGCATTGAAAACATCACACAAATGATCCAAATGATCCTCTAAAGATTTGCTATAAATTATCATCAAAGTAGACTACCACAAAACATCCAATGAAAGCACATAAAACTTCGTTCATTAATCTCATGAAAGTGCTAGGTGCATTAGTTAAACCAAACAGCATCACTAACCACTCATATAAACCAAACTTAGTTTTAAACGCTGTTTTCCTTTCATCTCTAAATTTCATACAAATCTAGTGGTAACTACCAAATTAACTTTTGAACACATGGTAGAGCCACTCAATTCATTAAGCATGTCATCTAAATGTGGAACAAGATGATGATATCGAATAGTTATATTATTGATAGCTCTACAATCAGTACACATGCGCGAAGAACCATCTTTCTTAGGTACCAAAATAATAGGAACATCATATCGTCTAAGGGACTGACGAATATGATCTCTGCTGAGTAGTTCCTGAATTTGGCGTAATATCTCCTTTGTCTCCTCTGGATTGGTTCTATATGTCGCGTGGTTGGGCAACGTGGCACCAGGAATCAGATCAGTTTGGTGCTCAATATTTCTAATAGGAGATAGTCCTGGTGGCATCTCAGCTGGAAAAACGTCCTCATATTCCTGCAAAATGTTAGCAACGACATGTGGCAAAGAAGGATTCATATCCTAAAATGAAAACAAAACCTCTTTGCATACAATTGCATAACATTCAGTATTGTTTACATCTAATTCAATAATATCAATTTTATTTGCAAGCATACATAGACTGTTCAAACGAATTTCAGTTGCATGTTTAGAATCAGATTTAGTGTTCTTTGGTGGTACAAACTCTGCAACAACAATCTGATTCTCACTTTTATTTTTCTCCTCAGTTTTAGCTCTACTAGCTCTAGCAAGATCATCTTTTAAAATCTGTTTGTGAGTCATAGGTTTTAGACCAATTTTCTTTCCATCATGCATAAGAGAATAGTGATTAGTTTTACCATTATGAACATATTCTCTTTCAAATTGCCATGGTCTACCAACTAACAAAGAGCAAGCTTGCATAGGTACAACATCACAATCAACAAAATCATAATATTTACCAATAGTAAAATGCACGCGTATCATTCTTGTTACCTTGATTTTATGAGAACTCTCATACCATTGGATGTAATATGAATGTGTGCGTTGTCTTGTTAGGAGTGCAAGCTTCTCTAACATGTCAACACTATCTAGATTATTACAACTCCCTCCATCAATGATGATCTGTATAGCTCTTTCCTTGACAACACCGTGTGTTTGAAATAGGTTGTGGCGTTGATCATGCTCAGATTTTCTCAATTGCACACTCAGCACACGTTGTGCAACTAGACTCTTGTATTGATCAGCAGATTCTGCTCCCATTACCTCTGTCTCTTCTTCAAAATCAGAATTATCTCCATCTCGAGCAGAAATAAGGGCTAATGTATCTTCATCAAAATCACTTGTTGAATCGTATTCACCATCATCATGCACCACCATAACATGTTGTGTTGTGCACTGTCTCTTAAAATGACCATAGCCCTAGCACTTGCGGCATTGTATATCCTTTGTTTTGCCCATGGAAGCCATAGAAGACGCACTACGAGCAGGAGGATTGAATGACGATGGAGGAGCAGCTGAAGGAGCCCTTGTGTTGGGTTTGGATGTGGTAGTAGATGGTGGATAATAACGAGAAGAAGGCGTTGATTGTTGGGATGTCTAAGAAGATGTGCGACCTGAAGAATTATTAGTCCTCCTCCATGGTGTTTGGCGATCATGCACTTCACATTCATCTTTGCAAGCAAGATGAAACAAACGAGTGATGGTATTATATTCCTTATAGTCTAATATTTGTTGAATACCCTTGTTTAATCAACCAAAGAAACATGCATGCATTTGTTCAGTAGTTTCATAAGACCACACCGAACCATCCCCGTTTATAATTCCTTATAAATACTCTTCTACAGAATTTTTCTCTTATTCTAAACATGTCAGTTTCTTGAGTAAATCACGTTGATAAGTAGGAGGCACAAAACGAACACGCATAGCAGTTTTAAAAAAAGTCCAAGTACGAGGAATAGTAGTAGGATTTAAGCGAAAATATTCAGACCACCAAAGTGAAGCAAATTTAGTAAATTCACATGTAGCTGCACTAACACGCATATTCTCAGGATATTTTGAACATGCAAAATTTTGTTCTACTTCTATTTTCCATGTAAGTTATGCATCAGGATTATATTTACCCTCAAAAGATGGAATATTAAAGCTAAGATTTGCAACATGATCATCATCACGTACGAGTAGTCGAGCGTTGCGGTGGTAATGCCGGGGTTAGCCAGCAGGATGTGGAGGTTGTTCAACCTCCTCGTTGAATAGATTGTCGTCTCCGAGGTCGTAGTCGTAGTAAGTCCCGTCGTCTTCCTCCAAGGTCGCAGCAGCAGCCGTGTTGGAAGCCTGAGGTGCATCAGCTGCAGTAGTACCCGCCTGAGGTGCAGCTACAGCCAAACCAGTAGTACGACACGGGATCGGAATGCGCTGTGGGCCCTGCCAAGGTGCAGCCGAGGTAGATGCGGGTGTAGGTGCATGCAATCTGTCCAAAACCTCCTTGAACCAAGCGTCTAGCTTGTCGTTAAAGGATTTCTCGAGTCTTTCGATCTTTTTCATGGTGTTCATGAGCTTGTTGTCAAACTCCTCTAGTCTTGCATCCACATATTCAGCGTGTCCTACCAATAGCTCGGTGAAATGGGCATGTAGCTCTTCGTTCGTCATCTTTGCGGGGTCACGCGAAGTATCTGCCATGGTTAGTCCTTTATAAAGCATAGGTGTATATTCCTATAAATACGGAAATATGGTGGAAGGCACACGTAATCCTTCAATTAATATACAAAGCTCTTACAAGTTCTTACCAAACAGCAGGAAAAGACGATGTGCAACCGCAAAGATCAGTGGTCCAGAGATTGAACCGAGCGATTACCAGGAGTCGATACACCACACGTGGAGAAATCTGTGTAGCTCTGGGAAGGCTTAGCAAAGGGGTTAGCAATTATCAAAACAACAATTCAATGTTGAAAGAGTTATCAATGATGGTACTGTGCTGGTCCTAGGCTAGACCGTACTTGAGACGCGAGTCTAGATCACCAACGATGTTACGACGCGACACAACAAGCAATGGTAGGATGATATGGCGCCCTGAAAAGCGAACCGAGATGTCAAAAATCACTATGATGGCGAGTGTCTAGAACTGATCTATGAGGCCTAAAAACAGGATAGCCGCAAAAAAAATGTCGATTTTTTTCTTTTATATCGTGCTCCGGAAAGCGCACAGGTGCCAAAAAATATCGCTATAACGTCAATGGAGAAAAGTGATCCCGAGGTCGAGAACTAGGATAGCAAGAAAAATTCGGAGGCGGTTCCAGACTTTTTTTTCCTTTTTTTTGCTATCCTTCTGGGCTTGCGACCGGACATTAGCTCAACACGGAAACAACAAGTAAGGATAGTAAAAAGAAATAACTAGGAAACAATAACTCAACTCGGACTCGTGTCGCGGCAAGAAAGGTGATCGGATCCGTGTCACAGTAGGAAGGCGGTGGCAGAGTTTTTGGGTATATGGTGGCAGGGTGTATGATGGCGGAATATGGTGGTGGCGGCTATAGTTTTATGTGGCAGAGTATATGGCGGTATGTATGGCGGCGGAATATGGTGACGGGGGATGGGGTTTATGTGGTGGGTATGTATGGTGGTGATCTGCGAGCCTGGCGGCGGAATATGGTGGCGGTGGATGGGGTTTATGTGGTGGGTATGTATGGTGGTGATCTGCGAGCCTGGCCATGACTAATGTGACCAGAACTCGAAACTGTAAGGGATGAGACACTAAGACCAGCAACTCGACGCGATGGTGTAGACACAAATTCAATAATGCAAAAACTGAAAAGATAATGCAAGGCGTAGACTGGTGATGGGATGGATCTAACTCTACCTGTGTTTTTGGATTTTTGTGGGTTATAGGTAAAAGCAGATATAATCAACGAAAATAGTAAAATATCACCGAGAAACCTGAAATCTAATACCACTTGATATGGAAAAGGTGTTCAATATTTCGATGCGATGGTGATAGTCGATTTGGGTGGAGTTCAGGCTTGAAGATCCGACTACACGTGTGAGCACGAGCACCAATGCAATCGCTAGGCCAATCTCCTGGAGGTTACCGATCCTGCGAGAGCATGATCATCCTGACCAGCGAGGGTCTTAATTCCTACCTCAAATCAAGAACAAGTAAGAACTAATATTGCAATAAAGATATTGAGGATTAAGATGAAAGCTTTATTGAAAAGGTGGGATCCTGTATTAACAGAAAAAATGACAATTTAATTTTCGACCAACCACAGCATGTAGAAAATAGGTATTTTAGTACCATAGAACTTATCCTCCTCAATTGGAGTTTTCTATCACTCTTTATTCAACATGAAACTTAAACTAAAACTTAAAAACCTTACTCAAACCTTTATTTCAAATGGGTTGTCTCCCATGAAGCGCTCTTGTATGTTCAATAGCTTGACCATGATATTGCTCACTTAGGCAAGATGAGTGGAACACCCACTCCAATATAGTTTACCTTTAAAGTGATGGCCTCCTTCTCATCATGCTTGTCTTTCTTCTTCCGGGGAAAATGAATAACAATAGGATCCTGTGAAGGCAATTGAAGCTCCATGTTCCCTTCGTGAAGATTAATCAAAGCCTTAATAGTTCTTAAGAATGGACGGCCTAAAATGATAGCAGCAGTAGCATCTTCAGGCATGTCAACAATAAGAAAATTAATAAGAGCAGACAACCTTTAATGTAAACTAAAATATTCTCTTTAATTCCTATCGCTTGTTTGTAGGTAGAATCTACTAGATGTAATTTTAACTCAGTGATTTCAAAAGAGCCAAGATTTAACTTATTAAAAAGATTTTTTTGGAATTGTTGAAACACTTGCACCTAAATCACAAAGTTCAGATATCTCATTAATCCAAATTTTAATCTTAAAGTAAGCTCAAATATATCATCAAGCTTAACAGGTAGTTTTTCAGCAATTTTCTTATATTCTTCCTCAAGCTCACGTACCTTTTTTGCTACCTGATTAACGATGTGTTGATACATAGCTTCCTCATTTCCTTCACTTACGGGGATCTTGATATTGACCCTTTTCACAAGATCTTCAGCCATGTAATTTGGTGAAGGGGCATTGCTATAGTCAAGCTCTTCAGGCTCCTCCCTTTGAATTCTTATCATCTTGTCGTCTTCAACCAGATTGGGTTTAGCTTTACCTGCAAATTTAGCTAGAATGAGAGTTTGACTCTCGGTTTTCTTACCTAGCTGTGCCTCAACAATCCTTGTTCTTTCTTGGAGGGCCTGCAAATCATTCCTCAAACTCACAGCTTAGTTAGACAATTTTCCAAGCATATTATCATGGTTCTCCATTATCTTAAGAAGGATATTGTTTTTATCATTTTGCGAATCCATAAAGGACTTAAGAGTTTCTTGGAGACTACCATTACTTGATCCCATATTATTATTAGAGTTACCTGCATGGCTAGAATAATGTTTCTACAAATTTGGATTATAGTTCTTCTTCCAAGCAGGGTTATAATCATTACGAGATATGAAGTCTATTTCTTCAATATTCGATCCAGATTACGGATGTGGTATAGCTCTTTTTCACTAGTAGACCTAGGTTATCAAATCCTTAGGAAGCAGAAAGCGTAGTAAAGTTACTTTAACAGACCTTCAGGAGTTTTAGTAGTGTTTTACCAGACCAAGAGTTTGCGACCTTTAGTTGTTGTCAATGATGGAGAGAGAGGGCCCGGGGCTTTCAGTTGCACCTATAGCTACGCAGAACATCTAATGGGAATAAAAGATAAAAATAAAGTATGCATGTAATTTTTAGAGCAAGATAATTATATGTGGGAAGTGCATCCATAATTTCTATTGCCTATGCAACCGCTTATAGAAATAACCTACTAGTCTCATCCATAGAAGAAAGAGATCTAGTAGGGGACTTCTACTAAACGACGTAAGTAGATATTTCAGGTTGTAGAGATCTAGATCAACAAAATTAAGCTGTTGAACTACTTTTGAAACAGAAGGGTCACTCTTTCATTCAACAGAAGGCCAAGACAGAAAGTTTTTTTGTGGAGAGGACTCATAAGAGTCATAAGGAACATGTAACAAGAGAAACTTCTTATTACCAAAATCATAGTCTCTCTTCTAACATGGTTGATAAAACGAAGGAAACTCTTTATTCATCTAGAACTATCAGGATCCTTTCCAAAGATCAGGATATCACTTTACACCACCAGATGAATAGTTAAGAAGATTCCTGATGACACAAGAAAAGAAACTTCATTCTCAGACTTCAATCACTTGGTAAAATAGAACGTTTGCTGATGTTAAAGGGTCTGGAGGATCGACCGAGAGACATTTACCAACACTACTTTAAATGTTCTCCGTGATGCTTAAGAAAACATACATCAAGTAAAGGTTGGACTTCGAAGATTATTATTGATGATGCAAGAGAATATGACAAAGGGTCTTTTCGGCTAAGTATGTCAACCATTGCATTAATCTTGCCTAACTGTAGAGAGACCTATGTCGAAACCTTGGGGAACACCAAACATCATATCTGCTTGAGATTCAGATTCAGTTAGGTGGTATGATACCTCAGAATCAGCATGTCTGAATGAAAAGTGTGCAACATTTACCACAAAGGTAAAGTTACTAGATTCTCAAGGTATGGACTACATTGTAAAGCCCCAAAAGAATGAGCTAGATTGCTAGACCCATGTATTAGAAACTAGTCGAAGGAAAGTTGCGCCTACATATATTAATGACAATAAAACACACATGTGTCCTTAAGAGGAGGAAGATAACTCTTCTCGAATCTATAGCTACATCTTTCAACAACTGCACGTGAACCATAGAAGGTTACTTCTAACATCTAGAACACATTCTTTGAGATAACATGAAGACGGTGCTCAAAAGTTTCAAACATCAGTGCCAATTGTTCCATATGAATCTAGTCTAACATGGAAAGGGTAAGGATATTGTCGATGGGATCATGATGAGGACATCCCATCTGTTAATACAACCGTTGTACCTATAGCTACACACATACAAGGACCTATCACTCGATCTCGTTCTAAGCAACTTAACTATCAGGTACTTTCGTTTCTTGGAACTATTACTCATATACATGAGAATATGATGCTTCCTAAATCAGATATGTTTTTTACTCTTAGGAATGATGGACCTAGCAAGGACGAGAAGGACAAGAATTGGAGCATGATCATGCATGTACATGGCAACAAGCATGTGAGGATTGAAGAGGACGCCACAAGTGGAGATTTCAGAACTTTGAAGCCAACATAATGAAGATTGAAGGCTTGGACGAAATATTCAAGATTAATACTTCACAAATTCGTCCATAGCTTGATATGGTGCTGCGACACCTTTATTTGGGCCAGGCCCATGTAATTTTCACAGGATTTTAAATATCCACTTTTTAGAGTCCGTATTTGAGGAGAAAAGGACTTCTAGGGTTGGATTCGGCCACCACCTCTATGGCTGGCCGAAACCCCACCGTTTCCACCTTAAATACTCCCCATAGCTGTCACTTTAGACTCGGATTTTATTTGGACAAAATGTTAGCCATCAGAGCAAGTTCTCCAAGGCTCGAGCATTACAGAGGCCTCTTATACTTCGCATCTATTTGGTTCATTCTTAGGTACGATAGTAACTGCTTGACATTTTGTAGCTCACTACAAATTCTGAGTCAACAAACGTCTCTTGCTTTCCAGGATATACAACTGCTTCCATATAAATTTGTCGAAATAACTTGTCTAGTTTATATTTGCTGAAATTCTAACACTTTGTTTGATTGCTCATTTCATTGTAAGCACACTTGTCTAATGATTGCATGTCCTATTTTATAGGTTCACAAGTGATGCCATTATATTTCTTATCTGGTTCTGGTTCGTCCTAAGCAATGACATAACTATCCTCTACTATATAGTTTATTTTTGGTTTCATTCCTTCTCTATAAGTTCTCGCATGATGTTGTTATAATTTCTGTCTCGTTCATTCTTAGCTACAACAATAACTACATGACATTGTCTGATTTATTCTTAAATATATTTTTGCTGAAATGACATGGCTAGTTTATATTTCCTGAAATTCTAAGCCACACATATTGTTATATTTCTTGTTTCATAGTAGGCACACTTGTTTAATTCTTGCTTGTCTTGTTTGTTTGTTTGACGTGATGGTCAATATACTTGAACCATTGACCAGCAGTAAACTCCAGTTCATAGCTCCTGTCATATAAGTTAAATGATTAGTTTGCCTTGTTTGATGTATTAACTTGTTATTACTTAGTTTCAAACTGCAATTATTGCTATTGCCACCAAAGAGGGGCGGCAAGATCATTTCTCAAGGTTGTTGTCCAATGTAGATGTCACACTCAAAAGGGAGATGCAGGTGATAGATGGAGAAAGAAAATTGAGGACTGCTATCAACTCAATTGTTAACTGAAATGCCTAATTTTCTTTCCCTTGAGTTGATAATATGTGATAATTTTAAATAGTTTGCATTTGATGTAATATCTAGATAAATCGTATAGGCCATGTAGGCATTTAGTTAACTCCATCCACGAATAGCGGTAGCATGTTCCATACTTTCGCTAGCCAGGTCGATTAGGGTATAATATCGTGCTTTGTATTTTCCATCTTGTATTAGACTGACGATGAATAGTCAAAATGCTCACATGTTGTACACCTTTTATAATATTTGAATGGGCTCCAGAAATGCAAAAACTGTAAATGACCGTAAAAGTAACGGGCCCGACCCATAGGCGTGCTAAGTAATAGTAAATGGCCAAAACAGTAACAGGACGAACCAGCATCCGACAAAATAGTAACAGGCCGAAACAGTAAATGACCCAAATAGTAACATGCCAAAATAGTAACCGACCAAAACAGTAATAGGCCGAAACAGTAACATCCTAGAACAGTAATAGACCATAACAGTAACGGCCAGAAGCTTAAATGCCCAAAACAGTAAAATGCCAGGCTAGAAAAATGCCACGGTCGTACCATGCAAGAACAGTAACAGGCCAAGTTGGACCATGAAAGAACAGTAAGAGGCCGAGAAACCTACCAAGCCAAAATAGTAATAGGCCAGAATATGGGCAGGATGTTGATGGGCCTAAACAGTAACATGCCCAAAAGTATATGGGTCATAGCGGATTGCGTAAATGGGTCGTTTTGAACAGTACAGAACTATACAGTAATGGGCCAGAATGGCTACGTGACAAAGCGGGCTGGCCAAGCGACGGCTTGGCTTGAGTCCAGGCTCGGCTTCGGCTCCGTGGCTCGGCTCGGATGAAGGAGATCTGAGACGTCTATATTAGATTGTACGGTGTTGGGCGATGTTGGCAAGACAACGATGACAATGGCGATGGTGGAGAGCAGAGATGCTCTGGGGGTGCCATCGTATAGCGTTTCTTCCTCGGGTGGCAGCAGAGAGCGCCTGGAGCAGTGCGACAGAGGTGGTGCTCCGGCGATGGCGTGTGCGTCCTGCAGTTTCCCTGTGAGAAGGAGGAGGGGTCAGGGAGAGGCGGCGTGTCAAGGGGAGAGGAAAGGGGTTAAGGGGAGTCGCTGGAGGATCTTCACCTTGTGTTTGTGCTCGTCAACTATGGCATGTGGCGGATACATATGACGAGGTCGGGAGAGCTTCAGGCGGAGCTAGGGTTTGCCGAAGTGAAAATTTCGCATAGGGAAGGAGGGGTTGGTTTATATGGAGATGGATGCGTGGAGGAGGGGTCGAATCAGAACCGAATCAGAGCAAATTTTGTGGGGATTTGGATCAGGAGCAGGTTCATGTTCTTGCTGGTCTCCAGCGCCGGAGGTTGGGGATGACGGTGCGGGGCCCATGCGCAGAGAGAGAGAGGGGAGAGCGGGCTGTGGTCGGGCCACGGGTTGCTTCCAATTTCTCTAGGTCAGCCCGTTGTAGCTGGGGCGCGTGGCTAGGCACTGTTGCGCGAGGTAGGGGTGTGCGGTAGCTAAACTGGTGGGCATAGGTGGGTTGGGCCGGGGTGGTCCGTGGGTTAGGTTTAGGTTTAGCCCTTTTTATTCCTTTTCATTTTTAGTATTTCTTTTTTAGATTTTGTTTTATAGCTCCAAATGGAGTGATTCCATTTTATATATTTTTCTAAAAACAAAACACACACAATAAACTTTATAGATAACAATTTTTACTACTCCCTCCGACCCATATTAGTTGACTTGGATTTGTCTAGATTTGGATGAATCTAGACACTATTTAGTATATAGGTTCATCCAAAATTTGACAAATCCAAGTCAACTAATATGGGTCGGAGGGAGTAATTATAAAATTTCAAATATGCCGATTGCATATAATGCTTTATATGGAAATATTAAAAAGTCAAAATAGGGTCTTGACACAAGGTTTTTGATTCAAGATTTTTCATGAGATGCAATGATGAATGGAATGCAATTTTTTTAAAAATCCAAAATTCTAAAATCCTAGGATGTTACAGACTAACCCCCTTAAAATGAATCTCGTCCTCGAGATTCGGAATGGCTAGGAAATAGGCAAAGGATATCCTCTTGTCCGGTGTAGCTCTTCTTCACCATGGGTAAGCTTTCCGAGCTAACCCCCTTAAGAGAATTTAAGTTGGCCTCTCCAACTTCAATTATTGTTCTATATCTGATTATCCTTTCCTTTGGGGTTGTGAGTGAAATTGCTCGTCGTGCATGATCTATATGGCCTTCGTACTTAGACATCCAATCCTTTCCTAGGGTGATGTCCAAGCCTTGTGATTCCAACACATTCAAGCTTGTGAGAAAGTTGTGTACCCTAATACTTAGGTTATTGATGACATCCAAAAGCTACTACCACTTCCCCATTAGGAGAGCTTATTTTGATGGGCTTATTAATGGTTTCAGTTGGAATTCTATTTTTATCCACAAATTCCCTTGATAAGAACGAATATGATGCTCTATCATCAAATAGAACATATGCTGGAAAGGTATTGAGCTAGAACCTACGAATCATGGCATCAGGTTCCCTTAGAACTTCCTCCATATTGACATGGTTGACATGTCCATTTTGAAATGGGTTTGGCATGTACCCTTCAACCTCGTTTATTTCTTCTTCTTCTCGGGGTAGTCTCTTCATTAGTGTCCCTTCTGCTTGCATTTGAAACATCCAACCTTGCTTATGTCCTTCCTAAATAGATTGGTGTTACGCGCCACAACATTGTTGTCTTCATGGTTGCGATCATTCCCTATTTCAGAATTGTGGTTGTGACTCATGTGGACATTATGGTAGCGTCCATTTCCTTCGTGGTGCTTATGTACATTACCACCATGGTTGTTCCATCCATTGCCTTCATGCAAGTGATGTTCAGAACCTGCATTCCCATCATGGAGAGCACAAAACTTCCGATGCGGTCTTGAGTTGTAGTTGTTCTTGTGCTTTCTCTTGCGCTTCTCAACTTTACTATGTTTTTATTCAAGAATTATTTCTTTGTCCATCAAATCCTGGAAAGTAGGGCAGTGAACTACGGACAGTTGAACAGAAAGCTCATCCCTTAGGCCATCTAGGAATATCTCGTTCCTATTATCATCAGTGTCAACATCTTCTGGGGCATAGCGAGACAAATTGGTGAATTCTTCTATGTACTCTAACACTGTGCGATTGTGCTAGCGTAGGTCACGAAATTCATTTCTCTTCAGGCTCATAACTCCATATGAGACATGGTTTTTCTTGAATCCTTCCTCAAACATCTCCCAGGTGATAGTATCAACGGGGTGGTTAATCTGGAAAGTATCCCACCATGTAGCTGCTTGTCCTTCAAGTAAGTGAGCAGAAAATCTCTCTATCTCATCATAAGTGCATCCAACTATTACTAAGTCCTTATTCACTGAGCGTAGCCAATCAAGTGCTATCATAGGCTGAGGTGCGCTTGAGAATTTTGCAGGCCTCAGTTTCAGGAACCTAGTGAGTGCATCCACTTGGAGTAGGTTATTGTTGTTTCCATTCTTGTTGTTGTTTGCTATGAACTGAGCCACCACTTGCACCAGCTATGCCTGTGCTGCTATCATATGCTCCATCTTAGTGGGTTCACGACGAGGCGATATCTGTTTGGGATAGCATAGATGAGTATAGATAGAAGAGGACTAAGAGAAGTAATACTACCCATAACTATATGAAGCAATCAATCGTCACACAAGCAAACAATCATTACAAACAATACTCAATCTAGAATAATTTTGTTTATGTTCCAAAAGTTTTGTTTTTGTGGCATACCATCCACGTAATATTTTTCCTTTGACTAATAATAATTTGGGTGGTGAACCTACAATAATAAAAGCAATGGACAGAATTTGTCCCAGAACTACAGCAGTATTCACGAATTTTTCTTGGCACCTTAAACTTGTCAAGAATTTTAGCCAATTTTTGTGTATATAGTACATGTAATTATGCTCCAGATCCTATTTTTTCAGATTTGTTGGAGTCCCAAATAAAATATCAAAAATCATGCAGTACAGCAGGTCAGGCAGAAAACTGCAGCAGTAGTATCACAAAATTTTAATCAAATCATCATTAACATATGATGAATCCTTTCAAAAATATTCTAGAACTTTAAGATATCAAATAGCACAACCTAAACATAATAAAACAACTATCACACAAGTTCTTGCAATGATCAATTCCTATATCTAAACGAAATCATATCAAAACTACATGGTAGACATTATCTAACTATTCTTTAATCTCGCACTTCCTCGCATGAGTGTTCATCTACATGTTTTGAACAAGATGAGATTTAGAAAAGAGAGATCACGGATTACAAGAACATAATAAGTACAAAATTACAAGTTCGTTGCTATTGAGAGTCTTTCTTCTTTGCTTTTAAAAAAGGAGCATGAGAATTGAAATGTTAAGAAGATACTAGAAATAAGTGTAAGAAGAGAATACATAGAATCAAATAGGGTTTATAATTTGCATATGGCTTTCATATTACATTCCTAGGTCACGATCCTATAGTAAACGCACAGCTCTGATACCATCTTGTAACACCCTCTCCTGATAACGATGAGTTTCCATGTATAGTGCTAATCTCTGGATCTGTTCACTAGCACACAGAGTATAAAATGATACCAAATATAACCGTGCATCATAAATATAACGAATATGATCCAGAATTTACAATATATGTTTAGGTACACAGCGAAAAACCAAATACAAGGTAGATCTCTATCCTTCAAATGTGCCACAAGCAAACAATTGTTGAGTGGAGTCTCGCGACCTATAAACGATCACTCAGGAACGGAACAACCTGCAACATGAAACATTGCATCCACAAATGGTCAATAATTTGAATGTATTGGCTAGTATAACTAATGAGTACAAAGGATCTAGCAATCACATGCATATTTGGCTAGGTGGAGTTCAGGCTCATTTGCTAAAAGCAATATAACTTTTCCCTACTTTTAAATTAGTTTTTTTTCTTCAAAATAATCTTCTAAGGACATACCAGCACAAACCCATGTAGAGACAAGACAGTTCAGCTTTCGTATGCTCCTAAACCCATGTTCACCCATCAAGTTTTAGTAACTAAGAAATTGGGATGAGGGAGATCTTCCAAATAGTTCGAGGCCCAGTTGCTCATAGATGTCCATAACCGGGGACACGTCTAAGTACTGAATTTAGACATACCATATAGGGGTTGTACACTTTACCCGCATGATCCAGTCAACCCGCTCTTACCATTACACTCATTTTGTACCATGGTAAAGACAAAACCAAGACGAAACCTTTCAGAAGCAGAACCCTGAGCCCTTAGGACGGAACCATACCAACCTACATCCCCTACATCTGCTAGTCACGTCAGGTCAGGTTCCTACAACTTACAAAGTCAAGACAAATAATGACATGCGGCTGTACTAGAAGCTACTACATAAGAAAAACATGTCCAATCTCTGAAGCCTAGGTGTGCTTTCCACAATAAACCATCCAAAAAAATCAATCCATCACACCCAGGAGATTCATTAAATTCCAGTTTTTTTATTATAACAAAACATAAATTTCGATAACATAATCAATCACGAATTCCCTTTGCGTATCTAATATGCATGGCTAAGCAACTATAATACGATGGCTCAAAGGAAATCATGTCATGGAAATATGACAATCATGTCTGGGTGTCATAGCATAGCATAGTGGTAAAACATCTACACATGTCACTATAAGGCATCACTTGAATACCTCCTCAACTCAAGCAACACGCCAATGCTCCAATATGAAGGATCTACCCTAGCCCCGAGGACCCTTAGTAATGCTCTAAGGTGGAAAGACTGCGTTTTTCTACTCAATTCCAGAAGACCGCCTACTATAAAATACCTTAGGAAGATATCCAATCCAAGGACCTGCTCCAAGCATCATCTCGAGCATCGTCATAGGAACAAAAGTTAGTTAGTTTGTGTTTATGCATCTTATGATGCAGTAGATGACATACTCCTTACCTCAACCCCAAATTGAAAAAATCTATTTAACAAAACTGTCTTGGCTCATTTTACATATTCTCAAATGTTTTGCCATTTCAAAACGTGACCCAATATGCACTTTTTACAACAACTATTTCTTAGCTTATATTTAGAAAAACTATGGAGATCTATATGATATAATTCCCCTATGTTTTCAAGACAAAACTTTCAACTACCCTTACCTCTAGTTTTCCCAAAACCTTTTCATAAAACCTTTAGAACTCTACTCATGGTAGAAATACCAAGCGACTCTTATCTTCCTTCAAAGGCACAAACCTTTCAAAATACCCATCCCTACCTCAAGCTAGGTTTGTCAGTAACCTTAATAGCAGCTTGTGAAGTTGTTAAGATGAATTTCCTTGATCTGTTGATTGACTTAATTGTTTAGGAAGTAGAATGATCCACCCTAGGAGGTCATCCTCTAGGATCAAGCTAAATAAATAATACAAACCCTAAACAAGTTCCCTAAGCTTGATCTGATATCTCATCACCATAGTGACTATCACTTCGAAAGATTAATTTCTTCTGATAGTTTCCAACTCAATCAAGACCAAATATTAGCATGGTTCCTTTATACTCAATAAACACCTCAACATCATCCACTTTATCATGAGTAAGGAACCTAGTTTTCTCTCAAAATAATCTACTCTTGTAATCTAGTCTAAAACCCTAGATCTGTCAAAATGACTAGTCTGAAACTGTTATGATCATCACAAATTTGAGTCCCTGCATTTCTCAACCCTTGTATATTTTTGGAAATGCACTTGAACCATCTTGTATAACATCATAATTACTACCAAATTCCACTCTTTCCCTTAACAAAATTATTCTTTGAACCACTTGTTCTTGATGGTTTTATAGGAAAGATAGTAATCTTTTCTCCAAATCTAGTCAACATGCCTACTTTCATAGAAGCTCACTTCCCCATGTTATCTTCCTTTGACCAACTCTTTGCACGGTTAAGTTATACTAACCATGGTCTATCAAACCCCACTTTACTTTTTTCCTTTGGATCTTTGTGATTTTTAAACCCACATGGTTTATGAGGCTTCATGATAATCTGCAATGGTGGACTTATTTTCAACAAAGTTTGCGTCCACTCCTATACCACCTAAACTACAAACAATCCCAAATATTAGTACATTGATCATCTACATAACTTGGTATATCCATCCATCCCTTGCATCAAGGTGAAATATGAGCTCACTAATCCAACAAGGTTTAGGTAGCATAAAAATATTGATGCCCTAGATCCTTAATTTCTTCCAAAACCAAGTTTCTTCAAAACCCTAGGGTTGCTAATGATGTGTACCTCAAGTTGGAATAATCCACTTGGTTCTAATCATATACCAAATAATTTCCTTAATTATTTGGGCCCTAAATCTATTTAAATCCACTCCATTGCAAAATCCTAAAAACCACTCTTATGAACGCAATATTGTTTTCCTCCAAACTAATTTACCAAATAAAGGTAGACTTGATGCCTATATATCATACCCTATCTTCCCATCTCAAAAATAAATATTATTTCTTTATGCCCTTTTTCTTAAATGTTAGAAACAAGAAATAATAGTTTAAAAATACTTTTATATCTCAATAAATCTTGTGAAAAATCTCCAAAGCATATATTAATATTTGGCACCATCTCAAAACAAAATCACCCTTGTCCAAATCAAAAAATCCAAAAAACCTTGAAAACCTTTTCAGCATTATTTGAATAATTGACAAAAGAAGGATCTAAAATGTCTAGAAAAATCTAAAATAATTCTCCGAGATACACCTTGACCTTATCTAACTACCAGTTGTCGTGGTATTTCCGAAGAGTACGCCATGGAGGGATCCTCACAGTGCGTGTTTAGAGATGTGGGGTAAGGCGGACGGTTGACGGGTACGAGGTAACACAGCTTACCTAGGTTCAGATCCCACAATGGTGGCAGAATCCTACTCATGCTATAAATCACTATAATGGAAATACGCCGATTTACAGGGATTGGTTTGCTGTGCGAGGTATGAGTTGTGTCTTGCACTAAAAGCTTCCATAGGACCGACTTATATAGATGCCAGGTCCTAGGGTTACAGGGAAAGTCCTAGCCGGACAGGTTACAGAGTCCTACAGTGCATACAACTAGTCTAGCGTGTCTTGCACTCCAAGGCTCCGGGTACGATGGTGACTCCTCCGTAGCCTTCCTTTATCCGGCATGGGCCTCCCTTCTGGTCCATCTAACCGGGCCGCCCAGCAGGCCATGGGCCATGCTACCAACTGTGGGCCACCCGGGTTATCCGGATACGAGACATGCTATGAGGATACCCATATAGCATATCCCCAATAGTAGCCCCCGGAGAACTCTGAGATCTTGCGCCGTCTTGCCTCTTTAGGTTGAATGCTCTGCATAGATGGATGTCGGCAAATCATCAAGCAATATCTTGTAGTTCTCCCAAGAACACTGCAATATTCTCCGTCTTCAACTTGTAAGTCGGAGAAATGTTGAATCTTCCATCTTACTCTTCTTGTAGCCGGACTGGATCCGTCCATGATAGAATATTCCTATGTGATGGTTCACCTGCCCGTGTCAGCTAGAACGACGTAGACATAGGTCAGCGGCGCCTCGTAACTCACACATGCAGAGAACCGTTGGCGGCGGTGATTGTGAACCGTTGGTGGCGGCGGTTGCGAACGTGGCAAAATTTCCGCGCACACGCCCGCACATGTTGTCCACGCACCGACCATTCGATCGCCTTGCACGAATCTTGATGTTGGGGTTATAAATTTTAACTGTGGCAGATTTTCATCTCTTCACCTTATTCTTCCCCTGCGCCTTCGTCTTCCTCATGCGAGCACCTCCTCTAGCCCTCCGCACGTACGCGAAAAACCCTAATCCCCTAAATCTTCCTAGTCACCTTCTCTTCCATCCCAATGGTGAGCAGCAGTTCCAACCCTTCCATGGCGGCGGCAGCCGATGCTGCGGCGAAGCTGGCGAGCTCCATCCAAGTGCCCCCAGAGGGTCCGTTGATGCAAAAGTACGTGATGGTGGAGTCCACCAGCGGCGACCATATCCCAGCGGCGCTAGAGCTGCTGGAGGAAGAAGGCGACTCCCGTAAGGGGGAGTGGTGTGGCTCGTTTATCACCAACAACAATATCAAGGAGCTGCTCGTTGAAGGCTACCTCCCTGCGATGGAGGGGCTTGTCAGGCGGGCGGCACCGGCCGGCGAGGTCACTCCTTCTCCCCAAGCCGGAGAGAAGGTGTACCTAAAATCTCAATTAGTATGCGGCGTCTCCTTCCCCATCTCCAACTTCTTCCTTGCTGGCCTCAAACACTTCCTGGTTCAATCTTAGAACCTTTCCCCCAATAGCATCCTCGCGCTTAGAAACTACACGACGCTTTGCGAGGGTTACCTAGGGATTAGTCCTAGGTTAGACTTGTTCATCTACTTCTTTACTGTCAAAAGGGAAGCCGAAGCAAGCAAGGACGAGCTCAGGAACTGTGGAACGACTAGTTTTAAGATCTGGCCTCGCCGGTGGTTCCCCGACATCATCGGCCATGAATCTTGCAAGAAATGGCAACATACATACTTCTCCATCCCAGATATCCCTCTGGCTGGCCGAGAAGAAACATATCCGGATTTTGTCGATGGAGCCGTCGCCGAAGCCCCGACATGGAGATCCTAGGCCACCCTTCCCTCCGACAACGATGCTTCCCGCGCTATAAGGTGGATAGAGTGGTTCGTAGACATGGGTCTGACCAGGTTGGACCTAGCCATGTGTTGGTTCGTCAGGCGGATCAAGCCTCTGTAGCACCGCTTGAAGCTGATGCATGAATATACCAAGGAGAGGAAGGATAGCCCCGCATCTCCGAGGACAACTTCTCGAGTGACTCCTTCAAGCTCCACCTCAAGGACATCGTCAAGGTGAAGGACAGGAAGCGTGGTTTCACCATCACCTACGACATGTTCGAGGAGGGCAAGTGCCCAGAGGTACCTATTTATTTTCTGTGTATGACATATACTCCAGTTCTTCCGTCTAGCCTTTATTATCTCATCTGACACTTTGTGATTTCACTTAACAGCTCAAAAGTCTAGAGGAGGATAGCATGGCTGTCCAAATATATGGCCCCAAGATGAAGGAAGTCACCTTCGTGTACGACGACGATGTCCCATTGGCGCAAAAGCGGAAGAGCTACACCTCTAACGCTGCCGATAGAGGAAAGAAGAAGGAGATGGAGGGTGGAGCCTCCAAGAAGACTACCGCCACCCTGGAGGCGGAGAAAAGAAAGATTACCGGGATCCCTTTTACCAAAGCACCCACTGTTGTGTAAGCCTCTTTTCCTCCGACATTGTCCATTGTTTCATCTTACTCCCATACTTACACTTTTGCACGTTTCAGGAAGAAGGCCAGTATTAGTTTGAAGAAGACCTCCAAAACATCGGGGGCTTCTAAAAACATTAAATATATGTTGCACCGAGATGTGTCACACCAAACATCTCCCTCCATTGCCCCTACCACTCCCAGCGTCCAGCCTGCCACCGCTCCGACAAGCTCTCCGGCTAAGGATGCGTCTGGCCCTTCCGCCATGGATGTGGACCCAGCTACCTCCGCGGATCTCGTCGTTGCCGGTGAGAAGGCAACACAAGAAAGTAATGCTTCCAAAATGGCTAAAGCTCTAGCTAAAAATGCCATCGGTAGAAGTAAGGCGATGGTGGTAGGCGGAGCGTTACTCGAAGGCGGCGCCTCTGCACCCAGGGCTTCCACAAAGCTTCCGAAGATAGTCTACCCGGCAGTTACGCCGAGTAGGTCAACTCTGGCTCCTGGTGCAACACGAACCTCTCCGACTTGCGGTCTTGAGGAGCTCCTCAGGCAAGCTGATATCCTGCGAGGAAATAGCCTTTCCTTCAGCAAGATATTTGCCAAGAGCGCCACCAATCTCAAGATCATCTCACTTGTAAGTTTTGTTTGCCTTTTTCTTGTCATATGAGTATCCCACTATAGCCCCCGAGGATTTAGAAGGAAAACCATAGGTCTTTGCATCTGAATGCTCTAAGAGTGACTAAGATAGAAAACTTCACATTTTAGCCCCCAAGTATTTAGTTTGAATGAATTATTCCGACTAGATACTTTTAGAGTAGCATACGCAGTGGTTGTAAATTTCAATACTGTAGCCCCCAAGCTTCTAACTGAAACTGAATAGTTCCGATTAGATGCTTAAAGAAAGACTAAGCATACTTGCTAAATTAATAACTCGTACTATAGCCCCTAAGCTTCTAGTTGAAAACTAAATTGTTCCGACTAGATGCTTAAAGAAAAGCTAAGCATTTTTCCGAGTTAAAATTCTCACTGTAGCCCCCAAGCCTCTTGGTAGATATTTATCCGGCTAGATGATCCAAGTAGACTAAGTAGTTTTGATATTCTTTCCATAGAATGAGAATGCTTGGAGAGGCGTCGCCAACGAGAAGTTCCACAAGATGCGCACAGAGCTCGAAGCCGAAAAGGGTAAAACTGCCTTCTTGAAGGAACAAATCACCAAGAGCAAGAGTCTGTTTTTCCTTTCGTTTTTGTACTCCGACTTGGTCTTGTGCTGTCACTCTCCGACTACTCACTATGTACTGTTCTTTCTCCGACTTGCAGAAACCATCGCAAAGGCCAAGTACATTGTTGAGTAGTCCAAGCACATTGAGTTGCTGGATAGCGAAAACAAGATCCTTAAACAGGAGAGGACTAATACCTTGAAGATGCACGAGGAGTCCATGGCGGCTTTGAAGGAGTATGCCAACACTGAGATCAACCGTTTGAAGGAGGAGATTGCGATGCTGAAAGAGCAGAAGAAAACCGCCGATGAGCAAAATCAGCGCAATCTTGAAGCATACAAGATCCTCCGACAAGAACGGGACGCCATGACGGAGACGCTCCAGCAAGCCGAGGCGAGCATCTTTGCTAAGTGATCCTCCGTATTGTGCTTCTGTAAGCCAAGTACTTTGAACTTTGTGTTACCAAAATCATGTGATCCTTTCTCAGAAATGCAACTCCGATTGGTGTGACCAAGTCGCCTCCTCTGCCAAAGGAATGCATGGTCCTTGCCGGCAACTTTATCAGCACCGCCGTCAGACAAGCCAAGGAGATCACCAAGCCCCTCAACATTAATATCAAGGCGGTGGACTCTGTGATGAAGTTCTCGGATATCTTGCGTCAAGACCCCGAGCGTATCATAAGCTAGAAAGCTTCATGTACCCGGGCTGGCGCAAGGATGTCTCTGGCGATGGTCAAGGCTCACTATGAAAACGCCGACCTCGACACAGTGACCTCGGGTCTTCCCGACATAGACGATGAAGGCCAAAAGAGTGACCACAAGGCTATCTGGGCATCACTAGTGGGTCCTGACACCAGGGTTGCCAAGTTGGTCAATCCATCGTCTTCGTGCCGCTAGAAGTTATTGACGGCGACCACCAGAGCTCCTCCGAGTCCCTCAAGACCACCGACTTTGAAGATGATGGCTCTCCTGCTGCCGACGATGCTGCATCAAAGTCCCCTGTGCCAGAGGAATGAAAAAACACTTTGTAATATTTGTTTCCTCTGACTTGGTGTATGCGGGAAACCTACTATGTTTATTTAAGGTAGAAAAACAATAGTTGTATTTTCCTGCTACTCGAGTATTGGTTCCAGCACGTATATATTTTTTAAGAAAGTGTTGGCTTATCCATTACTTTGGTTTTTATGCTTGACCTTTCATGAGTCGGAAGACTCATAGTCGGAACTATGCGCTTACGTGATGATGCCAAAAGGCACCGTCAAAAAACCTAAACACAAAATCTCCGACAACAAGTGTCGAAAGTCACTACTCCAGAATCCACATAAAAACAACAAAGAACGTGTAGACCAGAAAACATAAGCTAACGCCTGTAGGGAGAAATTTCATAAGTGCAAATGCAAAACTTGCGCATAAAGGTTTTTATACTATCCAAAAATGGACACTAAAGGAGGTAAAAGACTCAGAAATATGAGTGAACTAGAGAGCTTTATATCATTAATCATATAAAAGGTACACAGTAGATAAAAGATATGCTAAGTGTAAAAAGGACGTAGCTGTGCTATGTTCCATGGCCGATCAAGCTCCGGGTAGTCATCATCCGGGCACGTCGCTTACGCTTATGATCTTCGCTGGGTCTATCCTCAATTTCACGATTTTCAACGAGGTAGTAAGACCCATTGAGCAACGCCTTGCTTATGATAAATGGTCCTTCCCATGGCGGGGATAATTTGTGTGACTTCTTCTGCTTAAGTCGGAGCACCAGATCCCCCTCTTTAAACGAGCGATGCCGAACACGGCGACTGTGGTAGCTGCGTAGCTTCTGCTGGTAGATGGCGGCTCTTTCGCATGCCAAAACGCGCTCTTCCTCGAGAAGGTCCACATCTAGGCGTCTGTATTCTTCAGCGTCATCCTCATCGTAGGCGGCAACTCTTGGTGAATCGTGAAGGATGTCGGAGGCAGGATGGCTTCTGCTCCATATACCATGAAGTAAGGGGTGTAGCCGGTGGATCTGTTGGGTGTAGTTCATAAACTCCATAGCATAGATGGTAGCTCCTCCGCCCAGGCTCCAGCTACTCTATGTAGCGGTGCCTCAAGACGTGGCTTGATTCCATGCAGAATTAATCCATTAGCTCACTCAACTTTCCCATGGGACTGTGGATTTGCCACAGATGCCAGGTCAAGTCGGATGCCCTTGTCCCCACAATAAGCTTCCACTTCTCCGAGTGACATGTTGCTGCCGTTGTCGGTGATAATGCTATGTGGGAGACCAAATCTCACCACTAGATCTTGGACAAACCTAAGGGCAGTTGCCCCATCGAGCTTTCTAATGGGTTTAGCTTCTATACCTTTGGTGAATTTATCAACTGCTACTAGCAGATGCATAAACCCGCATGGTGCCGTCTGTAATGGTCCAACCATGTCTAGACCCCAGACTGCAAACGGCCAAGTTATTGGTATTGTTCACAATTCTTCAGCTGGAACATGGGGTTGTCAGGCATAATTCTGGCATCCCATGCACGTCTCAACTAGCTTGTCGGCGTCCACCTTCACGGTTAGCCAGTAGAATCCTTGCCAGAAGGCTTTGGATACCAACAATCGAGGAGCGGCGTGCTGCCCGCAATCTCCGAGATGGATCTCATGTAGGATTCAATACCTTCTTGCTAGGAAACACACTTAAGGTATACACTAGTGGTGCTTCTTTTGTAGAGATGCCCATTGATTATGGTATAGCCCTTTGCTCGACGTACTATTTGCCATCTTTCGACCTCATAGTCGGGCAAAGTTCCGTGTACGAGATATTCGATGAACGGTTGTTCCCAAGCCGGAAAGACCTTTTTCACTGTGTGAACGAATAGATCAGCCGCCTCGTTTTGCTCCCTGGGTACATACTTGACTTCGTAGCCTAAGAAGCTCTTGGCTATCTCGTCCACTTCGTCTCGATATGCCGCCATCATAGGGTTCTACGCGTTCTAGGTGCCAGCCACCTGTTGGGCAATCAAGTCGGAATCTCCACAACAAACTATGCGCTTGATGCCAATATCCTTGGCTACGTGTAGTTCGTGAATGAGTGCTTCATACTCCGCCATGTTGTTTGTAGCCTCAAAGTGGATCTACAGAACGTAGTGTAGCTTTTCCCCAGTTGGTGACTGTAGTAGTACACCAGCTCCCGAGCCATTGAGTAGCTTTGATCCGTCAAAGTGCATCACCCAATATTCTGGCTCCAGCATAGGGGTAGCATCTGGCATCTCCGTCCAATCTGCGATAAAATCCGCCAAGGCCTGTGACTTGATAGCGTCGCGTCTCTTGTAGGTGATCTCGAAGGAGGCAAGCTCAATGCCCCACTTCGCGATCCTTCCTGTAGTGTCGCTGTTGTTGATGTCGGACAGTCGAGCTTTGCTCACAACTATGATAGGGTTCTCCTGGAAGTAGTGCCTTAGCTTCCGATAATCAATAAACACTCCATAAGCTATCTTCTCGTAGTGCGGGTAACGCTTCTTGGACTCCGTCAAGACCTCGCTTACATAGTAAACTGGTCGTCGAACTCCGTACTCATGCCCTAGTTTTTTCCGCTCTACTATGACGACGATGCTGATTACCGGTTGGTGGCCGCCATGTAAATTAACATAGGCTCCATAGGCTTGGGTTCTGCAAGGATAGGCGCCGAGGATAATATCTCCTTTAGCTGCTTCAATGTTGCATCTGCTTCGTCCATCCACGTAAATTTGTCCGCCTTCTTCAGCAACTTGTACAGCGGCAGAGCCTTCTCTCCAAGTCGGCTGATGAACCGACTAACCGTTGCGATGCAGCTTGTTATCCATTGTATGTCCTTTAGGCATGTCAGACGGTTTATGTTTAGGATGGCCTTGATCTTCTCCGGGTTCACCTCGATTCCTTGCTGGGACACAAAGACGCACTTCTTAGGGTTAAGCATCATGTTGTATTTCCGGAGATTATCAAAGGTTTATTTTAAATCGGAGATTAGGTCGTTTGACTTTTTAGACATCACCGCTATATCGTCCACATAGGCGTGAACATTTTTACCAATTTGATCGTGTAGGCAATGCTGCATTGTCCGCTGGTACGTTGCACCTGCGTTTTTCAGCCCAAAGGGCATCGTGACATAGGAAAACATGCCGTCGGGTGTGGTGAACGAAGTGGCCAATTGGTCCGACTTCCTCATCCTAATTTGGTGGTATCTTGAGTATGCATCGAGAAAACACAAAAGCTCCGAGCCAGCCATCGAGTCAATGACTTGGTCAATGCGAGGCAAAGCAAACGGATCTTTGGGACACGCTTTTTTCAAGCCAGTGTAATCAACGCACATTCTTAATTCTTTGGTTCCCTTTTTGGGGACAAGTACAGATTGGCCACCCATCGGGTGTGAAGGACTTCTCGGATAAAAATAGCCTTAAGTAACCAAGCTATCTCCTTGCATATGGCGCGTCTCTTCTCGTCTCCGAAGCGTAATAGAGGTTGTTTCCCCGGTTTGCATTTTGGATCAATATTCAAGCTGTGCTCGGCAAGTTCCCTAGGTACAACTTTCATGTCGGTAGGTTGCCAGGCAAAGATGTCCCTATTCTCACAGAGGAACTCGACGAGCGCCCTTTCCTATTAGGGATCCAGGTTCGTCCCGATGGCGGTCGTCTTGGAGGCATCGCGTACCACAAGTTCCACCGGCTTGGTTTCGGTGGCGGATTTGAATACTGGAGCGAAGTCAGAAATCTGCTTCTTCGACGCCGGCATCTCCGAGGCATCAACCTTTCTTTGTATCTCCTTGAATTCTTTGTTGTAGAGGACAGCTTCTGCAAAGGCTGCTTCTCCAATCTTGCACTCTCTTGCCTTGGTAAAGCTTCCGGATATGGTGATGACACCATTTGGTCCGGGTATCTTGAGCTTATTGTAGACGAAGCATGGCTTGGCCATGAAGGCGTGGAATATGTCGCATCATAATATGACGTGGTACACGCTCTTGAAGGGGACCACCTTAGAGGTCATGCGTTCTTGGCAGTAATTATTAACATCTCCAAAAGCAACCTGAAGTGTGATGCACCCAAGGGACCGAGGCTCCCGACCAGGAACTACGCCGTGGAAGATGGTGCTGGTCCACCTTAGGTTAGCCTCCGTCAAGTTCATCTTGTGCAGTGTATCCAGGTACATGATGTTGATGCTGCTTCCACTATCCACCATACACTTGGTGAACTCATTGTCGTCAATCAGGGGGTTGATGACCATGGCGTACTGGTTCTCCATAGGGATTAGGTCTGGGTGATCCTTCCAGTCCCAAGTAATTGGAATCTCCGACCAGCGCAGGTACTGGGCAACTGGGGTAGAGTGGCCATTAGTATCCTCATAGATGTCTTCTATTGTCGGACAGTGGGGGTTCCAAGGAAAGTATGGAAAAGGCCGTCTTCTTCTCAAAGGGGTTCTTGCCATTGCCATCGCACTTGGCGGCATGCTTGGGGTCAACATCCTCATCCATGTCACTTGAATCCTTGGACTCCTCTTCCTCCTTCTTCCCCTTACCCTTTCCTCATGGTCTGTTGTTCTGAATTTGCTTGTAGCCAGACTTTGGGTCCTCCTTGAGGTTTTTGACGAACTTGCAATGGAGATTGGTGTGAGTGGCTTTGCCGTTGGCGTCGAGGTGTACGAGGCAGGGCATATCACGGTACTCCTTGTAGGTTTGGGGAACGTGGAGCGCTGCCGAGGTGGTTTCAGTACCTCGTTGTTGCCCACGACCAGCCCCCCGTCCTTAGCCACGCTTCATCACCTCGCCCTACAAATGTCATGGAGACCATGTTGGAGGTTTTCTTTTCTTCTGACGGGCTCTTCCGCTTGGTCCTGCTATTCCTTCTAGCTTGAGTTGAAATGGCCGTTGCCGGCAGGGATCCGCGAGTATCATCGTCGGCAGCTGCGAGCTCACTAGCTAGCTGGATCATCTGGTTGAGATCTAGCCGGTGATTGTCCTGCAAGCGCTTCAACTTATCTCGGAGCAACGTACCCTTCTCCAACCCATCGATGAAGGCGGCCATGGAGGTCTGACCATGCACTCCTAGGCAGGAATTCTTCATATCCAACCAGCGAGAGAGGTAGGCGCGAGATGACTCGTCTTTCTCCTGCACGCACCGTTGTAGATCGCCAACAATACAGGGACGTTTTTAAATACCCTCGAAGTTCTTGGTGAACGCCTCTTGCATGTCCAACCAACTGCAGATGGAATTCTCCGGCAAGTCATCGATCCATTGTCGGGCCATGCCCACCAATATCAGTGGGAGGTACTTGACAGTGACGTTGGGGTTACCCCCGGTAATCCTGCAACCACGTAGCTGGTTTGGCGGTGCCGTCATAGGGCTTGATGGTCTTGTCAATCCGGAAACCCTTGGGGTAAGTTGCGGTCCGTATTACTGGTCCAAAGCAACATGGTCCCAAGTATTGTCCTTCCTGGGCCTCGTGAATCTTGTCCAAGCATGAACATGCATCGTATGGCTCCCGGGCTTGCTATTTTATTCTTGCCACCAGGGGATGGGCTGCGTGAAAGACGCGGGCCTCCTCCGTCATGCTGGCTACTAGGGGGCGACGGAGGTGGAGGTGGCGGTGGGTTAGCCTTCTTGCTATTACCCTCCTGTGATGCCTCACTCTTGTCGCGGTTGCTTGTCGGATGCGGAGGGTCATGGCACGACCTGCCCTTGTGTCCTTGGTTGCGCTCTCCATCATGACAGGTGTGCTCCGTGTTGTCGTGGATGACGATGACGCTCTGCCTTGGCGGAGGCATGTCCATACGACGGTGAGCCTTGGGGTCTTCGCGATGTCGGCGAGACCGGGGCGGTGAAGATGGGCGAAGAGGATGAGCCTTACCTCCGTGGTTGGAGGATATGGGGATAGCGTCCTTCATATTGCACGCATCCCTCCATCTTCGTTCTGACGAACCCGTCTGGGACCCAACATCATGAGGAGATCTGTCCCTTGGCGGCTTCGGGTAGCTAGACTGGCAAAACGCTGGGACAGACTCAAGACTCTGTTAGGTGGCCTTTTCCTGCTATTTTACCGCCTTGGCCACAAGGTCGTAGACCTGGTCCACAGCCACGGGTGATCTATCTACTCCAGAAGGGTCTTGGAGACGGCGAGGTTGAGAAGAGGAGTGGGCATTACCTACTTGCCTTCACTGTCAATGTATGGCTTTGCTTGTGGCGGCTTCGAGGGAGCCCATCCTAGGTTTCGCCGTACACCAGGATCGTTGATGACGTGAGACGGAGCTTTCTTAGCCTTCTGCTGCTGGAGCAGAGTCTTGTACTCGACCTCCATGGCTCTAACTTTCTCTGTTGACTTCTGCGCGTTGGCCAGATCTCGATCTAGCTTAGCGCCTTGCTCCGCGATGGCCTGGGCTTCATCCAATAGCTGCTGGCGCTTCTCGTCAAGCTAGACTAAATTGCGAATATGAGCCACGGTCATGGGCTCAACGAGGAGATTTCCGTACGTCACTCTATCAGCTGGAGTGACTTGGGCAGCAGCAGACGTAGATGCCGTAGGCGGAGGGTTCACAGTGTTGTTGTTACTCGGACCGGTGCCGAGTTCCTGCAACTGCTGCACTGTGTTAGGCGGAGGGGGCATGACCTTTGCGCGATCATTGTTGGCAGCAACATATGGTCCCTTCCCTTTGTCCAGCGCTGTAGGCAGAGCTCGTCCGGGTTGATCTTCATCCATCGCCGTCCAAATGGCGACGAACACCTCTCGGGACGTGACGGTGTTGTTGGCTTGCTCGTCATGTTTGTAATCCTCCTCCATCTCCTGCATGGCAGAGTCTATCTCCTCTGGGCTGAAATCAATCTCCTCCGAGTCAGCGCTGATGTCGGTGTAGAGCGCGTCAAGCACGGATTCGGAGGGTGCCGGGCCTTCCTCGATGATGTGCGGTTGAGGTGCAACAGGAGCGACGATGACTGGAGGTGGTGGTACAGCTGCAGCGATGACGACCGTAGACGGTGGTCGCGGTGGCTAAGGCGGAGGGGCGCCGTCTAAGAGCGCAAACGCTGTCTGGGCTGCCTCCTCAGCCGCCGCGTAGTTGTTGATGGTATTCACCATGCTTTCGAAAGTGAGGCGTCCTGAAGCCTGCTACCGCCTTAGCGTATGTCGGAGAAGCGTACCTTGGTCCAGTCCTTCCATGAAGTGATACATGGCATCATCATTGGGGTAATATAATCGCGGGGGTTTTCACTTTCTCTCTGCATGCAAAGCGCTAGAACGAAGATGGTCACCACTCCGACGAACTTGGATCTCTGTTGTCCAGATGCACGGGCGATACCGGCGGACTTGCAGCGATCTTCCACCGTTATATCCTGCAGAGGGGTGGTTTTGGTGGGCCTTGAAATTTTATGATGCTTGCCAGCAAACTTCGAAGAGTGATCCGACATCAATCCTTCCGCGAACATATCCTGCCCGTAGGAGGTCCATGCGGGTCTTGACGTTCCTCCGACTCCCAGGGAACTAGTGCCCGAGTCGGTTTCACCGATGAAGAGGTGGATGTATCTTATGGGGATGATCGAGCAGCGAGTAGGGTTCGTTTTCGCCAGGATCTAGAACTCATCGGGAGGCATGATCGAAACGTTGCCGGAGAAGAGAACGCGACCGATGGCTACAGTTTTGCCGATTCCCGCGAAGATCTTGGATCTTGCCCGCTGTAGATCCTGAAGCGCCTCTAGCCCCACGGTGGGCGCCAACTGTCGTGGTATTGCCGACGAGTACGCCATGGAGGGGTCCTCACAGTGCGTGTTTAGATACGTGGGGTAAGGCGGACGGTTGACGGATACGAGGTAACACAGCTTACCCAGGTTCAGATCCCACAACGGTGGAGGAATCCTACTCCTGCTATAAATCACTCTAATGGAAATACGCCGAGTTAAAGGGATTTGTTCGCCGTGCGTGGTACGAGTTGTGTCTTTCCCTAAAGGCTTCCATATGTCCGATTTATATAGTCGCCAGGTCCTAGGGTTACAGGGAAAGTCCTATCCGGATAGGTTACAGAGTCCTACACTGCATACAACTAGTCTAGCGTGTCTTGCACTCCAAGGCTCCGGGTACGCCGGTGACTCCTTCGTAGCCTTCCTTTATCCGGCATGGGCCTCCCTTCTAGATCCATCTAACTGGGCCGCCCAGCAGGCCATGGTCCATGCTACCAACTGTGGGCCACCCGGGTTATCCGGATAGGAGACATGCTATGAGGATACCCATATAGAATATCCCCAACACCAGTACTATTGAATCATCCTACAAAGTACAAATTATGAGATATTGCTTCATCATTAACTCTATGGCTATAATAGAGTTTGATCAAAATCCTCTCGATCTCGGGTGTGTGATCGTGTGTGTAGGTTGGAAGCTAACAAGTGGTATCAGAGACACTCTTGTAGATGCCAAGGGGTGGGATTGGGAAGAATGGCGATTCGTCGAACAAGCCAGATGATGTCTCGGCTGAGGACAAAAAGGGTGGCCCTGCTTCGCCACTATCTGCATCGAGGGGCAAGGTGATCGATGCGCCGAACTCAGGGCGCGACGGTAGCAGCGGATCACGCACGGCATGGCCGATGGTCACGCGCTCCAACTACAACATGTGGCCACTCCTCCTGCGTGTTATCCTACAGGCTCGGGACCTATGTGATGTGGTCGAGGCCGGAGAGGCTAATTATGGAAATGATCACTCAACCATGGAGGGATACTCTGGTCGGTACCACTGGATATGATACCCTCACTCACTATAAAGAAGACTACAAAGGAGGCCTGGGATGCGATCAAGATGATCGCTATCGGGGTCGATCGAGTGCATGTCTCAAAGGCGCAGAACTTGTGCAAGGAGTATGAGGCGCTCAAATTCAAGCCTAGCGAGACAATCAATGATTTTGGGTTGCGTCTGTAGGGTATCATCCAACAGGTGGAAGTGCTCAGTGATCTAGTTGACAATGACATGATCATCCTCAAATTCTTGCGCTCCCTCCCCAAGATGTAAAAGCAGATGGCTTGGTCAATCGAGAGCCTTCTCTATCTCAAGACGATGTCCGTCGAGGAGATCACAAGTCGTCTCAAGGTCTTTGAGTAGGAATATGATGAAGCCGCTGTTGTGGACGACGCCGATGGCGGCAGGTCACTGCTCAATGAGGCATAGTGGCGTGCATGCATGAAGCAGGACAGATCATTCGGGAGTGGCGGGGGAAGTTTGTTCGGCAAGGGCAAGAACATATACCGTGCCCGCGGTGGCACGGGACAAGGGAAAGGGCATCAGCGGTGTCGCTACTTCGGCAAGCTGGGCCACTGGGCCCGCGATTGTCACAAGAAGAATAGAAAAGTGTGAACTGGTAAGCTGCACCAAAACCAGCTGTGTTTATCGTCTACCTCTGAAAAATCCTCTCGATCTCGCGCCACCCCTTGTGGCTCTCCTTCGCGTGCCGCGTCACCCCCGCTAGATCTCCGGCGCTGGCAAGCACCTAAGCCCCGCCGACCACCCCAATCCTGCTCTAGGGTTTCCCCTTCTGTCGCCCAGATCTAGCAAACAAGATGACCCAGAGCACTGGATCCTCACTAGATCCAACAGTCCAGGCCACCCCTTTCTCCTTCGGCGTTGTCTCCGGTTGGCAGCTGGGCCTCGTGCCCTCCCTTCAAATGCACCCATGCATGAATTCAGCCCCGGGTGGGCTGGAATTCCCCCGCGACCCGTTTGCCTCACCAAATCTGGCACGATGGCCTCTGTAGTTCCATTTCTTTTCTATTTTTCTAGATCTTCCAGATTAGCTATTTGGTTTAAATAATATCAAACATATGGATTGCCATTTGATGACTAGAGATAAATTTATTTGGGTTCCCACATGTTTTTTACAACATATAGAGAAGGTCCCATGCCAACAATAATTCTAGTTATTTTATGGCAATAATTCTAATACAAAGTATCTTTTACCTTTAATAATTCCGTCAGTAAGATTCCTAAGTCAAAATGGAGTAAACCCACTTTATTTACGTCGATACTCAATGTACCTAACTACTAGACTTGGCCCCCTATCCATTTGAACTATAATTTGATTGAGGCAAAAATAACAAAAAAGTGTTCTTTTCTTCCTTTAGGAATTTCCCTAGGTCAAACCAAAAGTAGCATTGACTTAATTCCAAATCTCAGAAATCATAAACCACCATACCTATCAAACCCCATAAGACCAAGATTTATTAAGCCTTGATGGGTTTTTTAATTAATAAAACTATTCTTTGTATGGTGGTCTCACCAAATAATACACTCCGGTAGTTTTGTATCACCTAATTTAGTGAATACAGTTTCTATAGAAAGTTATTTGTAATACCTAGCTTGTGTTTTTGGATTCATATGAAAAGACCATGTAGATAAAATCTTGTGAAAAAGACAAATGGCTTCTAATTCAATAGACCCCCAACGGAACGAAAATAAGGAGACAAATTAGATCAATGACTTGGATCGACCGGTACCTCTTTGCGCGTGGGGGTAGGATCAGGATTCATAAAATTTAGAACATGTATGTAATGCGCACCAAAGCCCGTACGGGCCTGAAGCGTGTCAGTTATCGGTTATTTTGCGCATGCGACGTGGAAACGTAAGTGTCCAACTCGAATACAACACTTGCAGGTGTGCGCTGACATTGCAACATTGCGTACGTGGTTTAGGGTGAGTTCTTTTGGACCCGTCGGTGGGCTACCCTCACACGCCCTCCTCTAATACGCACGGGGGAAATTATACCCTTTGGGACGTTTACAACTTTTTAGAGTAGGGGTCTATGGAATCACACCTCAAAACAAATACCTTACAAAAGTGGTTTCAGGATTTTCCCAAGGGCATTCTGTTAAATATTTTGAAGTAATTACAACTCTTGCTGAATCAGTCCATCAAACCCTACATTAACCTAAGAGTAAATGATTTTTGGAACCATAGATCATTTTTGATGAATTATTTCCTAAAACTAGATCTTTTATCACTAGAAAATTCATAGTAAATAAAAGAAAAATGATAAAACCACTTTGTTTGGTTTCATTTTGTAAATACCTATCTCATGATATCATTTTTGTATACTGATATCATACATAACCAAGCATTTTCCTTAAACTCCTTAATTAAGTGATATATGCAAAATAAATCATAAAGAAAACTCCACAATTGCAAATAAAGTAATTCCAATTGCTAGGAACTCAATATATCAAAACCTACTGAAGTGAGTGATGTATTTTATGTTTGATTATTATATTGTACTGGTGTTTGTATGCCTTGTGTTGATTGTGGCCTTCGATGCTTGCATGAGCGATTCTTGACGACGATAGTTGCGATTGTATCAAAGACAAGAAGAAAGGAATTATATTATTATTATGATTTTCTAAGAAGAAGTCCAGGGGCATATTGCCATATTGTGACCACAGGAAAGACACCTTCTTGCTCATAAGCCCTTGTCCTACTATTTTACTTATGCATGTTTTAACTACTTTCATACAAAGTGCATTGTGTTTATAATGTTTATTATATGGGAAGGTTTGGCTCCTCCAAACCATTAAAATTTTAGTACCACTAGGTACAAACCTTTTTAGTGACACCTACTTACCCCTAGTATAGTAAGTCATGAAAGACCCCGTTTTAGCCAAAGTAAAAATATAGGATGGGAAGACCCCGGAAAAAGGTTTATAAAAATGTTTAATGAGAAAACCTTGGCGATGTCCCGCCAGGAGAGTTTGCGAAAGAAAAATATTTTGGTTTTGCCAATGATGTTGAATTGGAGAAGGAGGAAATTTTTTTATGAAAACGCACCCGTTTATTTGTATCTTTAGCTATAACAACGTAACCCGTGCAACCACATTAATTTGGAATGGGAAAGTGATGAACTTGATTATTCTTTACTCTGGTATAAGCTATCTCACAACTACTACAAGGGATTTCAAAATCCTAGAGGGTGGGCCTTCTCCGGGTCCCGGTAATGTACTTCATCACCCGAGAGAAGGAACGAAGGGTGTATGGGCCTCCACACGTTACTATGAGCCTCTTATTGAAATCATACTAAGGCGCTCCGGTTGGTCCGTGGTACCCGACGACCCGGTGTTGATGGGTACAACTATCATATGGTAGGCACTTATATTGGAGTGGGAATCCGGAGGGTCTTGATCGGTTACTCGACCCACGATCAATGCGGATCAGGGACGGGTACCCATTTGGTGTGGGTAATGTCTACAACATGTGTAGAGTTTAAATCTATTTGAATAGCTATGCGCGCGGTTAATGACTGGCTGGACAAACTACTATATAGAGCGGTGCTGGTTTTGTGTTCAAAAAGGATTTAGGAAAATAAAGTGTTTTAGAAAGCTGGTGGTCTGAAGGACACTAGGGAAGGTGAGCTGATCTGAAGGATCATGGAAGATGAAAGATTCGGTCGGTTGAGGACCATGAGATGAAATTGGGTGACCCAATTCTAGTGTTTTCTAAAACTTTTTAAATAGACTTTCCAAAGGTTTTACAAAAGTTTTCAACAAAACCTTGTACATGCTATATCTACAAGAGAAACTAGTTTAGAAAAGAACCTCTCATGGATCCCTCTTATTTCCACAACCATAATGCATATCCTTTTATTATTTTTGATATCTTAAGGTGGTTTGCGAGTACATTCAAAATACTCGCTGGCATTGTACCTGGCTATTAACTTGATCAAGTTTGAGAAAAATGTAAAGAAGAAGGTGTTGTTGCTGACTATGCGAGCAAAGATGTTCTCCCAGTCAGCTGCCTGTAGGATAAGGCATGGATTGGGCTCTACGCTTGATGAAGTTCCGCTGATATTGATTGAGGTAGCCTTAAGGGCAACTAAGGTATGACTTGTATCCTCTTAAGTAATGGATGTTTACTTTGATACTTGTCGGTTATGTGCCACGACAGGCTGATCATGGGATCGTGGTGTATGCATAACAGGGATCTCCGGAGGACAAATCAGGGGTCCCACACTATTAGACTAGTATCTAAACTATTTGGCTTGCAAATGTGTCTATTGCATTGTTCTACAGAAGTATGTTCTATGGATATATTTTATACTCCTATCTAATCCACAACTTCGTCTTCACTTCAGTTCATGTATATGATGTCTCCATTGACTTCATTGAATGTATTAAGATTTTGATGATGATTCCTTGGACATAAGTTGGTGTTGACATCATATTCATTGACTTCAGAATATAGCAAGGGCTAAGAAGATATGGTTGAGTACGAGCGTACTCAGCAAGTTCACTAAAAAGGAGCATATGATGCACTATCTATAGCCACAAATGGTAGGTCGTAGTCTATGCAGGTTTTCATAAACATTTTTTCAAAGGATGCTTTTATTCTGAAAAGCTATGTCCATTAGCCTTCATAGGTTTACCATAACTTTCGTGGAGTTCCGTTCATGCAGTGTTCGAAGCTCCTTCCTAGAATAGGGAGTAACATGTCATATTTTTTACACTCTACAGAGGTGCGTTACTTTATCTATGACAGATCAGATCCTTATTGCACAACCAGGCGATATTTCCCGTCCACACTTCCTATGGTGTGGTGCGAAATAGATGATCCAATCCAATCTCTACCCTTCTCTGTGACCCCATATGCCCGGACGATCATCCAGGCCAAGCCACATCTCAGTTAAGCCCCCTTTCAGGAAAGCTACAACTCTGATAAGTGTAACATCCCAATAATTAAAAATTGGGACTTCAAAAAAAATTCTTTGCATTTTCATATCATTGATGATCATTGCATTTCATTTTGGCATCATGAATAATTCTCAATTGTAATAAAAAATAAAAACCCTAAGATCTGTATGTCACCTTATTCTTAAAGGCAATTAAATTAGACTTTAGTAAAACCCATTTTTCTAAGACATCAAGCATTGCTAATTATTACCCTATGTTGTTCCCCTTGAATTTATAAAACTTTGAAAGAAAATTTGGGTTCATTTGGAATTCATATGAGTGAGATATGAGTGAAACAAATAAATGGAAAATGGAAAACAAATAGAAAAAAATTAATCCAAACCCATCGGCCGAACCACTCCTAGCCCGGTCAATGACCCTACGGCCCAGACCACTTAGGCCCCTTCCCTTCTCTCCTTCTCATGAGTAGCGCGCAGCAGGAACCATCGGGCCGACCCATTGCTTCCAGCCATCCCACTTCCACCTCTCTCTCTCTAACAACGCGGACCCACTTGTCATCTGCCTCCTCCAGCCGGAGACCCCCTCTTCCATGAGTTCATCTCGCGGCCGACTTGAATCCACGAAATCCATCAGTCTCTATTCAATTCCGTGCCCCCTACTCCAAGATTTCCCCCATATATACTCCTGCATCTCCCAATCGCCGTTTCGTTTTTTTGTGAACCCTAACTACTGTTTGGAGCTCAAACAGATCTCGCTGGAGCTAGCCGTCACAGAAGCATCAGAAGGATCTCGAACTGGAGGTTCCCAAGCCCCTCTCGCTCTCCTTTTCGTCGTATTCTACTTCCCTTGCACTACCGCTTCACCATGTTTTTTTTGCTCGTCTACATAGCATGGGATCCACCAAACGGAGACGCTGGATCTTCGCTGGAGGCGTTGCACACCTTCTGCTCTTCACGGTCGCCCGAGGGGAATAAGAAGGACACCGAGGAGGCCCACGAGCTCTCTGTTGCCTACCGCATATCAGGGACCCCTTCGTGTAGCCAGGAGGTCACCATCACGCCTTCAAGTGTCGACCATATGACCGTGACGCCGCCATCCACCGTCGCTATCAAGCTGCACCACCCCCATGTTAGAACCAACTGTTCCCGATCATTAGATCTTTCCTCAGCGGTGTAGATTAGATTCATTTAACAAAGGGGTATCGTCCATTGGCATCCCACCGCGTGGCACAACACATAGTCGGCGACACGTCTCTGCCGCGTCAGCTAGCTAGGCCAGTAGGATGATGCTAGAAATTAGTTAGGATATTTATTATAAATAGTCAGAAATTAGTTCATACTTGTAAAATCCATAGTAATTCTAATACTTGGCCAAAAAATTGCAAATAATATATCATTGAATGCATATAAATATTAGATTAGATATAACTTTTTCAGTATGTGTTTACTGTAATAATTTAAAATAACTTTAATGGTATTTTAGAGTATTAAATCCATAGTAAATTATTTACACGTTAGAAAAATATGAATAATATGTTACTAGATTCACAATCTTGAGTATATTTCAGATATGATTTTAGTTTTAATTTTAGATAATACAAATTATTTAACTAATATAATCTATATTAAATACTAAATAATTCATAAGAAAAGATCTACACTCCGATTAAGATGAATCCAATTTTTACTAGTTCGTATTAACGCCCTCTATTCAGTACATACCTGATCCAAATTTAATTAGACTTATAGAGTAGGAGTTACAATATAACTAGAACCTCCTTGTTAGCAACCAAGAAATAGTAACTAATACCTTATTGCATTAAACAATCTTTCACATGCACCATTTGATCCAATGTTTAGAGAACTAATTACAACCATTGTGATATATTAAATGATCATGCATGCATTTGTGCATTTGTTTATGATTGTGTGATTGCTTATGTTGTATGAATTTTTTTGATCAATAGATGGCGGGGAGTGTAATGTGTGTGATTGCCACAATTGTTCTAACAACTTCATCAACTATTAAGACAAGTTACACCTTTGTTCATATCTTTGTCCCAGATTTCCCTACTATGCATGTTTTTTATCTTCAAAATAGTAGTATGCATGTGTAGGATGTTTTATTAGAAAGGAAATATTTTACAAGTTCTATATTGTTTTTTAGTATGCCAGGAGTAGATTTATGCTTAGGATTATTTCCGGTCCTAATAGGTTTCCCTGAATTTTCAAAGTATTACGGTTGTTCTATGCTATATATTGTCAACACCCGGATTTTTAGTCCCAGATGCCTATTATGCCATACATCGCAATTCCAGGATTACCATTTTTGTAAGACATAACAGATTGGTACCATAGTTCATCATCTATTACAAACCATAATAAAGGTCTTACAAATAAAAGATCTGATAATCCAGTCTTAATACAATAAATGTAGTGGAATGTATAATAACAGTTGTGTGGTCGAAGCTCCATCTTTAGTGTCACAGGAAATGCTGATGATGGGAGATGATCCTAGTTGTCATAGACTTCCTGCTGTCCATCATCCTAGTAGTCCTCTTCATAGTCTGGCCACGGGAATAGCCAGGGAAAAAACCATGAGTACTCTTTAAGTACTCGCAAACTATCATCAACAAGTAAAGTAGTTCGAGTAGGAATCCTAAGCTCTATGTTTTTTTGCAAAAAGCCAGGTTTATCTCTAACTCAGTTTAGAAGTAAAGAAAACTAGTTTAATGTTTTACAACACCTAAGTGGGAACTTAGTTTTCATGTTCACAACCCTATTATGGTCAAGTCAAAGTCATAGTTCATTTCACAAGTCATTCTGAAATCATATTACGACGGAACAGTATGGCCACTCCAACTGTCCATTTTGAAAACACTTGTGTAATGCTTGTTTGTCCTGTTGTACAAGTCAACAAGCAATGCCATTATATTTAATATCTAACGGTTCGTCCTAAGCAGCGACATATCTATCCTCTACTGTATATATAGTTGATTCGTAGTTTGCATTCTTGTTGTACAAGTTCTCTTATGATGCCTTTATAATTTCTATGCGGTTCCTAGATACGATAGTAACTTCATGCCCATTGTGTAGCTCACCGCAAATTCTGGGTCACCCAAAGTCTCTTGCATTCCAGGATAAACGACTTCTTCCATATATATTTGTTGAAATGACCTCGCTAGTTTATATTTGCTGAAATTCTAAGAAACACTTTGACTGATTGCTCATTTCATTGTATGCATACTTGTCTAATGCTTGCTTGTCCTCTTCTACGGGTTCGTAGGAGACGCTATTATATTTCTAATCTGGTGTTGGTTCATCCTAAGAAACGACATAACTATCCTCTATTGTGTAGTTCATTCGTGGTTTGCGTTCCTGCTCTACAAGTTCTCACATTATGCCATTATAATTTCTATGTCATTCAGTCTTAGTTACAAAAGAAAGTGCATGCCCATTGTGTAGCTCACCGCAAATTCTGAGTCAACCAACGTGTCTTGCATTTCAGGATATACTATTGCTTCCATATATATTTGTTGAAATTATCTGGCTAGTTTATATTTGCTAAAATTCTAGGAAACACTCTGTTTTATTGCTCAATTCATTTTGTAGGCACTCTTGTGTAATGCTTGTTTGTCCTATTCTACAGGTTCACAAGCAATACCATTATATTTCATATCTAATGGTTCGTCCTAAGAAGCGACATAGCTATCCTCTACTGTATATATAGTTCATTCGTAGTTTGCATTCTTGCTATACAAGTTCTCTTATGATGCCTTTCTAACTTTTATGCGGTTCCTAGCTACGACAGTAACTGCATGCCCATTGTGTAGCTCACCACAAATTCCGGATCACTCAACGTCTCATTCTAGGATAAACGATTTCTTCCATATATATTTGTTGAAATGACCTGGCCACTTTATATTGGCGGAAATTCTAAGAAACACTTTGATTGATTGCTCATTTCATTGTATACACACTTGTCTAATGCTTGATTATCCTCTTCTATAGGTTCGCAAGAGACGCCATTATATTTCTAATCTGGTGTTGCTTCATCCTAAGCAACGACATAACTATCCTCTACTTTATAGTTCATTCGTTGTTTGCGTTCCTGCTCTACAATTTCTCGCATGATGTCATTATAATTTCTGTCTCGTTCAGTCTTAGCTACAAAAGTAACTGCATGCCCATTGTGTAGCTCACCGCAAATTCTGAGTTAGCCAACGTCTCTTGCATTCCAGGATATATTACTGCTACCATATATATTTGCTTAAATGACCTGGCTAGTATATACTTGCTGAAATTCTAGGAAACACTCTTTTTAATTGCTCAATTCATTTGTAGGCACACATGTGAAATGCTTGCTTGTCATGTTCTACAGGTTCACCAGAGATGCCATTATATTTCTAATCTAGTGCTGGTTCATCCTAAGAAACGACATAACTATCTTCTACTGTGTAGTTCATTTGCGGTTTGCGTTCCTGCTCTGCAAGTTCTGGCATGATGCCATTATAATTTCTATCTGGTTCATTCTTAGGTATGACAGTAACTGCATGCCATTGTGTAGCTCACCGCAAATTCTATGTTAACCAACGTCTCTTTCTTTTCAGGATATACAAGTGCTTCCATATATATTCGTTGAAATAACCTGGCAAGTTTATATTTGCTGAAATTCTAAGAAACACTTTTTTGACTGCTCATTTCATTGTAGGCACACTTTCCTAATGCTTGCCTGTCCTATTCTACAGGTTCACAAGCGACGCTATTATATTTCGTATGTGGTTATGGGTCGTCCAAAGCAACGACCCAACTATCCTCTATTATATAGTTCATTTGTGGTTTGTGTTCCTGCTCTATAAGTTCTCAGCTACGATAGTAACTACATGCCATTGTCTGGTTAATTTTTCTATATATATTTTTTGAAATGACCTAGCTAGTTTATATTTGCTAAAATTCTAAGCCACACACAATGTTATATTTCTCGTTTCACGGTATTCACACTTGTTCAATGCTTGCTTGTCATGTTTGTTTCACGTGATGGTAAATATATTTGAACCAGTGACTAGTAGTAAACTCCAGTTCATAGCTCTTATCGTATCAGTTAAATGAGTAGATTTCCTTGTTTGACGTATTTAACTTGTTATTACTTAGTTTCAGACTGCAATTATTGCTATCGCCACCAAAGAGGGGGCTTGTAACATCTCAAAAATGTTAATCAACGTTATCAAGTTCCAATCACCCAAAATTAGGGTTAACAAAAACGTTTGTTAATTAAATCAATATGAATGTATGTGTGTATGTGATGAATGCTTGCAATGACTTGTGTGATGGTTATGAATAACAAGGATTGTTTTAAAGATGAAAACAACATCAACTAAATCATTTCCAAGCAAAATGAACTCAATAGAAATTCAAATATAAACAATATGAGCTAATGGTCAAATTGACCAAAGTTAACCACTAGACCACTTTGAGTGTTTCTAGTCCAAGATTTCTAACAGAAACAAATCCAATTATTTTCACCCCTTGCTAGACCAAGTAAAAGTGAACCCAAGCCCACCTTGCAAACCAACAGAAACAATTTACAAATCTATGCCAAGGACAATTCAAAATTGGATCTAGTTCATATGGTAAGATCACCATTTCTCAAAAACCACTCAAACCAGTTCACCTTGACAAATCCAAGCAACGAGAGACTACCAAGTATGTTCCCAGTACACTCACCAAGTTTCATCCCAAAATTCAAATATAAATTTATTTCGGCCATTTCATCAAACACTTGGCAAACACAAATCAAATTGGCCAAACTTTCACTATTTTGAGCAGTGATCATTCAAACCATTGTCTCCCTTTGCTCACCCTTGTCCCCCTAGTGAGCACACCTGCATTGAATAGCCTAGAACTATACCCTTGCACCATACCATTCATCTCCGACCACCCCCTTGTCCACCTCAACGTTGACAGCATGATGCAAGCGTTGCCAGCCTCGCCAACCATGTCTCGGATGCTGCCCGTGCCTCACTGCCCCCTCCAGACCAGCCCTAGCTCGACAACAGAGAGAGGAGACGCCAGAAACACCGTTCCTGCACCACTGTCGACCATGCCGATGCGCACCATAGTTAATGCTAAATTCCCACTCAACCAGACCACCTCGAGCTCTCGTTGCCCGCCAACACAATCACCACCGTCCTAGGAGACCAAAGGACATGCCTGTTCCCTCGACTGTACCCCGTAGCCGTTGCACGCCGCTAAGTTCACCGTCAGTACCGCACAGAGAACCATCCCATTCTGACCGTTGCAGGCCACCATTGACTGAGCCATGCTGCCCATGATGACCGCTAGGCGACCGCCCACCATCCTAGCCCCCGAACGATGTTGTTAGCTCGTTGTGCCATCACCTCTGTAGTTTTAGCTAATCATAATTAGGTTTGTTCATGCATTCATAAGCATCATCTCTTAAAAATGCATTGAAGAGAAATAAACAAAACCCTAACCCTAGCTATTCCCTCTCTCTTTGAAATAAATTCAAAATAGTTTTGAATTTTGAAATTACAAAAATAATGGATCCAAATTAAATATAAGCGCTCTTTATTACTTTATATATTTCACAAAACCCCTCTGGTATTTTTGAAAATACTTAAAACAAATTTGAAATTAAAATACAAAGAGGAAATACAAAATAGAAAATGGAAAATTGTTTTGGAAATAAAAAAACAGCAGCCAGGCCCCTACAGGCCGGCCCATCTCCTCTCCCGCACTACCTACAGCTCGCGCGTAGCACCCCGCGGCCCATCCTCGGCCCAGTTAGCTCGCCAGTGGCCCGTATCGCTTCGGTCTGTCCCGCTCATCGTCTTCGCTGACGACAAAGAGCAGCTCGCTATCGACGCTCCCGCCATCTGTGCGCGTAGTGATTCACGCCGCCGCCGTTCTGCATGTTCAAGAGGATAAGGATGACACCCCGCTCCATGTTCCTCCCTCCATATCCACTTTCCCCTCTCTCCCTTGCTCCTGTTTGTTCTCTCATGTGCGAGACCGAACCCTAGCTCACCGGACCCCATCCCATGCCGTTGATCTGAGCCGCCCCAGACCCATCCGAGCGAAGCTTGAGCTTCGCATGCTGGAGGTGCGTCAATCATGCCAATCGAGAGCTTCTTCCCAAAGTCCGTCCGCTGCTGTCCTCGTCGATTCCGGCCGCGTTCGAGCTCGCCTGGCCAATCCGACCCCTCTGTTGCGCCCATGGTGAGATGATGGTCCTCCTATACCCCTCCTCGCTTGTCCTCTCACTTTGCTTCCGTGCCGCGTCGAGCACTGCCATCTGCCGCCGCAGTATTGCTTGCCGTCGGTGATTTCCGTGGCCAAATTGCCCAGCATCGCCAGTTTCTGGCTCCACGTACTCGCCCGTGTTCGACGCGCCCGCTCACGCTGTTCCGCGAGTTCCCTGACGCCGTCCCCGTCCTCCACCTGGGAGCCAGGCAGGATGACGTCAGCAGAGCACGGTCAGCTCTGGTTAAACCCACCGTGGGGCCTGTCCCCGCCCACGTGGCAGCTGAGGTTGCCACGGGCCCCTCTATCAGCCACTGTGGCTAGCTGTGACCTCGGTGTAAGAAGTGTTTTCTTAGTTTTGTAATAATTTCATTAATGGTTAAATAATTCCAGATTTTGGTTAAATCTTATAAATTCAATAAGTAATTCATTTTAAGTTAGAAAAATACAAATAATATATCAAAATGTTCAGAAAATTGAAACCTATCTATTTAAGCTATAATCATGCATTGTTCAACAATTTTCATGACAAGTTTAATTAGAAGAACATTGCAACCCTCATAGATGATTCCGGAGTTTTCCCCTAGTTAGGGTTTTCACCCCTCGGAACCCCGATTTAGCAGTCGAGCATGTTTTAGGGTTTCAGTTCAATACAATTTAACTTGTCATATCATCATCATTGCTTGAGCATTGCATGGATGCCATGTGTACTTTTGTACTTTTCAAATTCAAAACCATTTTGATTTTTTTTCAAATAGAGGGAGAGAGTAGGGTTTAGGGTTTTGTATTATTTTCTATTTGCAAGAATTTTAAAGATATGATGCTAATGAATGCGCAAACAACCCTAATTACTATTTAGCTAGAACTTGGGTTTTACAGCTCTATCCCCCTTACGAGAATCTCGACCCGAGATTCCAAAGGTAGGAAAATAGACAGAGAGAGAGAAAGAAACAAGGTCACTCTAAATATAAGATGGAAACACACTAAAACACACATAGAGTATCTCATGGTTAACTCATTGATGGAGTGTTCAGAAACAACTTTGAGATGACAAACATGAAACACGTCAAGGTAACAGAAGAAACAAGAGGAGAAGGTTTCAAGTTGCTAGATAGATGGTTGTCATAAGGATTGAGACCATGGAACTCACAAAAGAGTTTAAGCTTCTTAAGAGGAAGGTTCCAACAGAAAGAACATGACCACAGACTTTGATAGGGAACCTCTACTAAACGACTTAAGTAGAGATTTTAGGTTGCAGAGATATGAGTCAACAAAACCAAGCTATTGAACTCCTTTTGACACAGAAGGGTCAGTCTTTCATTCAATATAAGGCCAAGACAGAAAGGTGTTTTGGTGGAGAGGACTCATAAGAGTCACAAGGAACATGTAGCAAGAGGAACTTCTGGTTACCAAAATCATAGTCACTCCTAAAACATGGTTGAGAAAACGAAGGAAACTCTGTATTCATCCAGGTTTATCAAAATCCTTGCGAAATATTATGGTATCCCTTTACACCACTAAGATGAATAGGTAAGAAGATTCCTGATAACACGAGAAGAAAGAAACTTCGTTCTCAAACTTCAATTTCGACACAACAAAGTGTTTGGCCAACATAAAGGGTCTAGAGGATCGACCGAGAGACATTTAGCAGCTCTACTTTAAATGTTCTCCTTGGTGTTCGAGAAATCAAACATCAAGTAAAGGTCGGACTTCGGATACAAATGAAACCATAAGCACATCTCCTATAATAAATTATATAAGAAACCTCACGAAGAGTGGTTGTTATTGCGGAATCAAGAGAATATGACAAAAGGTCTTTCCGGCTAAGTGTGTCAACCATTACATAAATCTTGCCATATTAACAAAGAGACCTAGGTAAAAACCTTGAGGAACACCAACCATTATTGCTGCTTGAGTTTCAGCTTTGGTTAGGCGGTATGATATTTCAGACTTAGCATATCTGAATAGATAGTTCGCAACATTTACCTCAGAGGTAAAGTTACTAGATTCTCAAGATATGTACTAACAATAAAACACACATGTGTCCTTAAGGAACGGAGATAACTCTACTCAAATCCACGGCGACATCTTTCACAGTTGCACGTGAACTAGAGAAAGTTACTACTAGCATCCAGAACACATACTTGAAGATGACTCAAAGCTGGTTCTCGAAAGTTTCCAACATTATTGCCCAACTGTTCAATATAAACCTAATCTAACATGGAGAAGATAAGGATATTGTCGATGGGCTCAACAACAAACTTATCGGGACACTCCAAGAAGATGGACTCATATGTTGCTTGAACAAAACAAGAATACTGGTCAGACCAAAGAACATGAAGATGCACCCAAGTGAAACATCACAAGTAGAAACACCATCAAGATAGTCCTTGGATCTGAGTTTGGTTTGACGATAGCCCAAATAAAATCAAAGGTGGGGAAGATAACATATCCAAAAAGGAAATACTATCTTTCTTCAACATGACTAAACTAGATATCCATTTAAGAAGTAACATCGTTAGTTAGAACTGTTGTCTTACAACTCTCCAAGTTGTTGTTTAAGCTCAACCAACTAGTTCAGGGGTACCCAGTACGGATCCTTGGAGAAAAGAGTAGTTCAGAGAACTTGCTTGCTCAAGAACTTGACAACACGGTCATGTGGCAACATGGCGACACTTCTAATAGACAACTAGAATATCACGAACCACCGATATGTCACTAAGTTCGAGAGGAAACTTGCTTGGTAAGGCAAGATGACATAGACTTAGAGCTTCGGCATGAGCCTAACTCTTTGACGGAAGAGATGTACCAGAATATAGGACTTGGTAGAACAATCATCCTTTGCTTATTGATAGGGTTAACCAATCACACTAAGAATGACACAAATGTCCTTGGAGTTCAAAGCAATAAGAATTGCTAAGAATCTCAGATGGCCACATTATTACACACACACATCATTCATGAGCGTGAAAGCTCGAGGGAGGGTGAGTAAAGATGTGTGAAATCATCACTTCATTAAGGGGTCATGAAACTCGGCACAACCTCTTAGTATAAAAGGGGTGTGATACTTTAAGATAGAACAGATGGGAGACAATCAATGCCTCTTGATCTGCAGATTACAACACTTTGACCTGGTCCTAGATATGACGAGGTACTGGAGTTTGTTTTTCCTGACATTTGGAAATGGTTTATCATGAGGTACCACAAGAGTATCTTGCATTGGAAGACACCAATGCACAGTTACTACTTGGATACCAACTGGTAGACAAAGGTCGGAAAACAACAAGCAAAAAAGAAACATGCTCAGGATAGAATTCCGAGATGTGGATGCATAAGTCAACAATCTCCCGACAACCAATGCATAGAAGAGGTAGGGTGTGGCAGATTCACGAATATAGATGTGAGAATCTCGAGGAGTACTCTCTTCGTGATCTATTTTGTTCCATTAAAGAACATCTGCCATAGCATGTGGTAGGGGAATTCCTTAATTGTCACAATTCAATTGCGACGAAGACCACAAGCTTGAAGACTAGAATTGTAGTACTATCCATCCCGAGGTTATGTGTGAACATTAATGACAGGGGTCAAAGGAATGGATCTTGGGTTAAAGGTCAGCTTCATGTACAAGATTCACAACACTAGAATCCAGCACAATCCGGGATCTTAGATTCAAGTCCAAGGGTTAAAACCCAAAGAAAGTAATAACTACTACTTGAGTGACTTAGCATACACTACAAGATAGAAATCACGGGGTAGCTTCCAAAAGAAGATAAGACTTCTGATGTACCCAAACAAACAAAAAGGAGGCACTCGGGGCAAAAAGAAACCTCGAAGCCTGGAACAGAACACTGTAGATCCAGCAATAAAATATTGTGGACCCAAGAGATAGAGAGATCATGATAGAAAGGAATCTCTCAGATGAATAAGAACAATGGAACAAGGGATACACAACACACACAACTCTAGAGAACTCAACACTTGGTCAACTGGATTTGAAACGTCATGCCCAGGAGGCACCTACGTTTTGAAGGAGTAGAAGAGATATCAAAACTTTTCCAAAGTCAATACAAGATAAGATGACCCAGAGTTAGAGCGAAACTGGATAAGGAGTACAACAAGCATACTAGAGTTTTCGCAAAGACTTTTCAGATTTTAAAATAGTTTTCACAATTACTAGACTCAACATCGACCAATAGCAAGGTTTTCCTACGGTCGGTACTGCTCTGACAACAAAACCTGTGACACCCCCGAGATCAGGGCTAAACAAATCCCAGACCTCCGTCTGACATTAGCTTAACCTTGAGCTCGAGAATATCTAGTGAAGAATCGGTAACATGGCAGTGACCCTACGACACAAAATTTATTACAGCAACCTCATAACTGAGCAGAGAACCAAATTATTACAAGCAGAGGTCACTGACCACAAACATCAAACAACGGAAGGCAAATTATGCTATTAAGTATAACAAACTTAACAAATGTCCTAAGTGGCCTAAAGCATAACGATGACGTCCCAGCCCATAGATTCCAGGCTACCGGCCAGGAACCCCAAGCTACTCGTCGATGTCGATGTAGTACCAAACTAATCTTCAAGGAACACTTACTCTGCCAAAGGTATCAAAAAAGCAAGGGTGATTACATGGTGTACTCCGCAAGACTTATGGCTGGTGTAGTTATTTTGCATAAAGCCATCTTTGTTTACAAAACAAGAGAGAGAAGAAGCTCGTCTAATAAGAATATTTTAAAAGGAGAAAAGAGAGCGACATCTCTGAAATATTGATCATCATATTTTGATATCCATCGAATCATCATCATCTGAACCCTATCTAGGATCACCCCCTCATACCCATGAGGAAGAATCCTTAAACACACGTTGATCTGCCAAGTTTTACGATTAGGTTATAGTTCTCTATGATTATAGAATCTGGTCACCAAGCGTTCATAACCGTGAACACGGATTTTCGAAAAGATTTAACCCTGCAGGTGTGTACAATTTTACCCACACATACCAACCGACTCTTAATTCCAAGCTATTAGCCCTCTTCCTTGGACCATGACAGAGGGTGGTTGGCCACGACCTTTACCTTGCTTTCGCCAAGACCATGACTCACGCAATAAGTATGGTTTCACCGTAATGGCTCAAATCCCGAAGACGGTACTTAAAGATGTGAGGCGAGGTTGGTTTACCAGGGGATCCATCCATCCCAAGCAACCCCGGCGACGCTTACCTACCTGTTATGATGCAACTTTCATCCGCCAAATCTTTCAAAGGTTTTCAATGCGTATGTCGAATGGAACGCCCGTACTATGTGACTCATGGAATCTACTAGGAAAGTTAATCAGGCGAGGGGTTCCCAAGCCCCGTGTGGCTGTACGCTCATCTCGGTTCCAAAGGCAAGAACTCAGGTCCTAGTGGTGGCGAGCATGGGACTAGAAAAACCACATCCCATCGTGGCCTCCCATACAAGCCTTATCATTTTTAATCTCATATCACTGATATCATCTCATCACGTTCTCCTATCATACTAGATTCTCTGCATCTGATACATCATCTGGATGAACCAGCCTCACCAGGTATGCATGGCTAAGCAGACACATATAAGCTCTAGCAGTGCACACAAGACAAACCTAGTTATGCTAGGAGCAGTGGATCAGGTAATATAAGCTCAAAGGGAGTAATGCAATAGATAGTATACTCTGTCTATCGATAAAATACCACATTAGAATCATATGCATCATGGCAGGAATTGAAATTCTTTCGAAATCATAGGATTATATCATGGTGGGGCTATGCTTGCCATTGCCTGTTGATAACCAATAAGCAGATCTTCAAAGGCCTTGTACTTGACTTGGTTACAATTGATCAAGTATTGTTCATCGGTCTTCGATCTTCGACGGTGTTGATCTCAGTGTTCGATCTTGATCTCGATCTCGTATTCTACCGGGAAGAACCAAACACCGGAAAGAAAGGGGGAACAATCAACACATGGCATCGATGCAATGCTCAAGCAAGGATTATGATATGACAAGTTAAATTGCTTTGAAATGTAACCCTAAGGCATGCTCGACAACTCAATCGGGGTTCCGAGGGGTATAAACCCTAACTCGGGGAAACTCCGGAATCACATATGAGGGGTTACTATGTTCTTCTAAATAAAATTGTCATGAAAGTTGTTGAACAATGCATGATTATAGATTAGATAGATAGTTCTCATTTTTCTGAACATTTAGATATATTATTTGTATTTTTATGACTTAAAATGAATTAGTTATTGAATTTACAAGATTAAAACAATTTCTGACAAATATTGAAATAACCCAGAGACTTTTTACACCGGGACTTCTGCTAGACCCAGAGGATGACAGATGGGCCCTTGGCCACCTCATCCTCCACGTGGGAAGGGTGGGACCCAGAACGAGTTGGGGTGTTTCTCACCGAGGCAGAGGCTGGCCACTACGGCTGACAGGTGGGGTCAAGGACACGTCAGACTCCACCTTGGCGCCACGCGGAACTCACCGAAGAATGGCCAGACGGCGGAGGAGCGTGCAAGTGGCTGCGGGACCTATCCTATTCGAACCAACGCATCGAGGCAGACCTAATAGGGCCACGCTGCTGTCTAATGGTCACCGGAGCATGGCTTATGGCGGAGCACGGCGGTGAGGCTTGCAAATCGACAACGAGCGATGGCTATAGATGAGAGGGGGAGATTGGAGGGGCCCTTGAGCACCGGGTGCTCACCGTGATTCTGATAGTGAGGTCGATATGGCCGGAGGAGGTCGGTAGCGTCCGCTATGTCGACGACGAAGCTCGTCGGGCTTGAGGAAGACAATGGTGATGCGGGCGATTCCGAGCTCCCCTGCTCGATTCCTCTATCGGGGAAGATCAGTGCGGCGAGACGGTGCTTCCTACACGCTCAGAACGACGAAGGGAGGCTGGGAACGACGGGGCTATGCGGCGGCCGACGGCTAGGGTTCGTCGGACAGAGGGGAGAGAGAGCCTGTGGGAAGGAGGAAGAGGATAAGGACGAGGTCGGGGCATCTCTGGGGTCTTATCCCCTTCTCATAGGGCGGCGGCATGCACGAATCGTGGCGCAGGGTGATGACGGCATCGCCGGCGACACGCAGGAGGTTGCCGCCTGCGAGGAAGACGGCAGCGGGAGGGCGGACCGGTATTGGGCTGGGTCTGGGCCACAGAGCTACGCGCGCGAGCGGCAGGAAGGGAGAAGAGAGGAATGGGCGAGCCTGGTTAGGGTCTGGCTGCAATTTTTCTCTAAATTTTTTTTCTTTTTCTGTTTCTTTTTTCCAAATCTGTTTTGTATTTCCATTCAAATTCTGTTTTGAATCATTCAAAAATATCAGAGGCTTTTATAAAATATAGGAAGTACTATGGATCCCTTTTATTCAATTTGGGTTCCGAAGATTTTGTACTTTTCAAATTCAAAACCATTTGAATTGTTTTCAAATAGAGGGAGAGAGTAGGGTTTAGGGTTTTGTATTATGTTCTCTTTGCATGCATTTTCAAGATATGATGCTAATGAATGCACAAACGACCCTAATTACTATTTAGCTAGAACTAGGGTGTTACACCCAAGCCCGTTGGATTGAAACCATTTGAAATTATGGATCACCTTTGGTGAAAGTAACAAGGCAGAGACTTTTCTGCATTCAAACATTTTTCAAAAATCAACCATAAAGACTTTTGAGTTGATTCCAACTCTCAAATATCACATTTGATAAGACCTTTCTAAATATATAAAAATATATAGGTTTACTTGCAGTAATAATGGACAAGTAATAAAAGAACGCGCCATAGGCATTTCTAGTGACTTTAATTAATTCAAATAATAAGGTTAAACCTTATTAAATTGTGACACCACTTTAAATCACATTCCCAAGTATTAAAATATGTTGTAATGACATGTGTCAACATGATCCCATATTTTAATTGGAGAAAATTAAATCTTAAGTAGTTTTCAATGAGTAGAAATTACTTTTCTAAAATAAAATAAATAAGACTAAGCCTTTAATTCATGTAATGATTGTGATGATGCTAGATCATCTAGTGTAAAACCTTGTGTGCCACATAGAAGTAGTTAAGTATTGTTTGGTGATTGTGTACTTCGTATTTATTTATAGATGCTATTACCGACCAAGGATACGAAGAGGAACGAGACTAATACGAAGAGGAAGCAGAGGAGAAGTTCAACCACTGCACTGCTCAAGGCAAACTAACACCTGTAACTTAGCAAGCTAGATAACTGATGCAATGCATTAGACATGCTTTGATTAGACAACCTTGAGTATACTAAATCCCAGTTTTACTTGCAAGCTTGATTATTTTATTTCTTTATCAAAGATCTTTATTTATGTTTACTTAGTGAATTGTGAATTTTGGAAAGATATTAGAGGTAGCATAAAGAGCATAAAACTTGGCCAAAGTTAGATAGAACTAGATGTCATACTGAGGCACAAGATTAAACTTAGATAAGTCACACTTTATTAGCACCCCTCATCAGTGATTACCCCCAACTTTAGTGGCTAGTGCTAAGTATAAAACTTGATCACTTTAGATGGGAATACTTGGTGAAAATGATTATGAAAACCTTAGAATGATGAATCATCCTAATGAAATGTTTTGACATGTGTTATGAACACCTGATGGTTTGATGATGAAAATATTGAGGCATGAGCCTTAGCCCTTTATAAAACTGATGGTTGTGTTCGGATGCGATACCATTCCAAGTTTACTGTATAACCACAATACCCGAATTTGGGTAGGGCTTGACTAGAAGTTTATATATCTTAGTATGGGTTCCCTTGCAGAAGAGGTTTGATCTGAGGCTACCTCGTGATGTGTCCACCTGTGCAGTTCCCAAGATGACAGATGGTCATGGTTGGGAGGCCAAACTTAAAGGGGAGGTGCCTATACTAGGGTGTGTAATTGAAAGGTTAGGATTGATTATCCGCATACTGAGTATGGTGATTCAGTTTGTTCCTGACGGATGTATCAAATGTTGTGGTGAAAGTGTACCACCTCTGTAGAGTGTCAAACTATCGAATAGCCGTGTCTGTGGTTATGGACAGTTGGAGTGGCCATACTGTTCCGTCGTCAGATGTTTTCAAAATGACATGTGAAATGAATCATGACTTTGACCTGACCACAACAGGGTTATGAACATGAAAAACTAAGTTCCCACTTAGGTGTTGTAAAACTTTAAGTTAGTTTTCTTTGCTTCTAAACTCAGTTAGAGATAAATCTGTCTTTTTGCAAAACAACCTAGAGCTTACTATTCCTACTTGAACCACTTTACTTGTTAGTGATAGTTTGGGAGTACTTAAAGAGTACTCATGGCTTTGTCCCTGGCTATTCCTATGGCCAGACTATGAGTAGGACTACCAGGATGACGGACAACAGGAAGTCTACGACAACTAGGATCATCTCCCATCGTCAGCATTGCCTGTGACCCTGAAGATGGAGCTTCGCCCATGCTATCATTATTATATTATTCCGCTATGTTGATTGTATTAAGACTGGATCATGAGATCCTTTATTTGTAAGACCTTTATTATGGTTTGTAATGGATGATGAATGAGAGAGTGTTCACTAGTGAAAGTATGATCCCTAGACCTTGTTTCTAAGCATTGAAACACCGTTCACAACTAGATCTGTTACATGTTTGCTTTCTTCCATCTTTTTGCCTTTAGTCTTTACCTCAGTGTCAAGCTATTTTCTGGCACCGTTACCACTTGTATTTCACTATCTCTTCGCTGAACTAGTGCACCTATACACCTAGCAAGTGTATTGGGTGTGTTGGGGACACAAGAGACTTCTTTTATATTGATTGCAGGATTGCTTGAGAGGGATACCTTTGACCACTTCCTCCCTGCGTTTGATAAACCTTGGGTAATCCACTTAAGGGAAACTTGCTGCGGTTCTACAAACCTCTGCACTTGGACGCCCAACAACTGTCTACAAGAATAGAAGTGCGTAGAAATCATGGTTCTGAAGGCTTCTTCCAAAATACGAATGGGTACTTCACGATAACTTAGGTACTTGTTGAGCTCTATGGTTCTGTGATCAATATTCTTGAAAAGTTCGGTCTTCTCCTAGACTTCTAGGCATTTGCGAAGTAACGAGATATGGAACACATCATGCACAGCTAACATCTCCTCCAGCAGTTCTAGTTGATATGATACTTCTCCTCGGCGATTCAAAATCTTGAAGGGTCCAATATATTTGGGGGCTAACTTTCCTTTCAGTTGGAAACATTGCATTCCTTTCATGGGTGATACTTTCAGATACACAAAATCTCCAATAGTGAAGGCTAGGTCTCGACGTCTCTTGTCGGCATAACTCTTCTGTTTGGATTGGGCGGTCTTAAGGTGCTCACAAATATTGTGAACTTTCTCTTCGGCTTCTCTTAGGATGTCGGGTCCGAAAATATGACTCTCTCCTACTTTCGACCAATTCAGTGGGGTACGACACTACCTTCCATACATAAAATCAAATGGGGCCATTTGCAAACTGGCTTGGTAATTGTTGTTGTATGAGAATTATGCGAAAGGCAGACAGTCCTCCCATTTAGATCCATATTCCAACACACAAGCTCTCAACATATCTTCGAGTATCTGGTTTACTTGCTCCGTTTGTCCATCAGTCTGAGGGTTGGAAGCTATGCTGAAACCCAGTCTGGTTCCTAATCCTTCTTGGACTTTCTTCCAAAATCTCAAGGTAAACTGAGTTCCTCTATCTGACACAATGTTCTTGGGGACTCCATGCAAACTTACTATCCTAGCAATGTACAACTCTGCTAGCTTCGAGCTCTGATAAGTGGTCTTGACAGGTAAGAAATGTGCTATTTTAGAATGTCTATCCACTATGACCCAAATAGAGTAATTTCCCCTACTAGATGTAGGCAAACTGGTGATAAAATCCATTCCAACTGAATACCATTTCCTTTCTGGGATCTGCAAAGGTTGCAACAGTCCTGCGGGTCTCTGATGTCCCTCTTTGACTCTTTGACAGAAATCACATTTGACTATGTAGCTTCCGATTTCTCTCTTCATCTTGTGCCACCAAAATTGCTCCTTCAAATCCTGATACATCTTGGTTCCTTTAGGGTGGATGGAATAAAGAGTATCATGGGCTTCCTGCAAAATAGCTTGCTTCAACTCTGATTCTGCTAGTACATAGATACGTCCTTTGTACCACAAAACTCCTTCTTCATCTTCACTGAATCTGGGTACCTTCCCTATACCGATACGATGTTGATTCTGTCGATACTAGCATTTCCTTTCTGCTCCTCCTTGATTTGACTGATCAAAGTGGATTGAAGTTCTATGCTAGCCAAAAATCCTTCACTCACTAGATCCACTTTGAAATTCTCCATCTCCTCATAAAAACTTTGATGGGCTTCTTTTATCATGGTGTTCAATCTACTAAGAGCATCTGGTACCACATTGGCTTTTCCGGGGTGATAGTGAATTTCAAGGTCATAGTCTTTTATTAACTCTATCCATCTCCTTTGCCTCATATTTAGCTCCTTCTGGGTGAAAATATAATTCAGACTCTTGTGATCCGAATAAATCTCACAGCGGTTACCCATGAGGTAATGCTGCCATGTCTTCAAGGCTAAAACTACGGCTTCTAGTTCGAGGTAATGGGTAGGGTAATTCTTCTCATGTTTCTTCAGTTGTCGGGACAAATGGGACATGACTTTTCCTTTTTGCATTAACACACATCCAAGACCAACCTTGGATGCGTCACAATATACATCAAAAGGCTTCTGGATATCCGGCATAATCAAGATTGGGGCTAAGATCAATCCCTTCTTGAGCTCTTGAAAACATGCTTCACATTTGTCCGTCCATTAAAACTTCTTATCTTTCTTCAACAATTGGGTCATGGGTCTTGAGATGCTCGAGAATCCTTCTACGAACTTGCGGTAATATCCTGCTAATCCGAGAAATGCGCGAACATGGGTTTGAGTGGTTGGGGCTTGCCATTCTTCAACATCCTTAACCTTGGTAGAGTCGACAACAATTCCTCCTGTTGACACGATATGTCCTATGAATCCTACTTGCTTTAACCAGAACTCACATTTGCTAAACTTAGCATACAACTGATGCTCCCTAAGGGTTTCAAGGATGGTCCTCAGGTGCTCATGGTCTTCGTCTGATTTGTAATAGATCAGAATATCGTCGATGAAAACAACGACAACTTATCCAGTAAGTTCATAAAAATCTTATTCGTGAGGTTCATGAAATATGCGGGGGCATTGGTTAATCCAAAAGACATGACAGTTTACTCATACAATCCATATCTGGTGGTAAAGGCAGTATTTGGAATATCCGTTGCGCGAACCTTGAGTTGATGATAACCAGTTCTAAGATCAATCTTAGAAAACACTTTGGCACCGGTCAACTGGTAAAATAGATCTTCTATCTTCGGCAGTGGGTACTTGTTCTTAATGGTGACATCATTCAACTTCCGATAATCCGTGTACAAACGGTTACCTCCATCTTTCTTATCCACAAACAAAACAGGTGATCTCCATGGCGACGCGCTTGGTTGAATCAGACCTGTCTCCAGCATAGCATCCAGTTTCTTCTTTAGCTCCACTAATTCAGACGAGTTCATACTATAAGGTCTCTGAGCTATGGGTCCAGTTCCAGGGATTAGTTCAATGGTAAACTCAATATCCCGATCTGGGGGCATACGGGGCAATAAATATGGGAATACGTCGGGGTATTCACAGACTACTCTGACTTGGTCAATGGTTGGTTGGGCTATACTCTTGTTGCATTTGAATTCACGGGGCAAAGTCTCAGATACAAGATCTACTGATACTCCAGTGGTACTAGTCATGGTTATGGCTTTATTGTCACAGTCGATTAATCCTTTTATTTTTGACATCCAATCCATTCCTAGTAATACTTCCAAACCTTTGGTTCCAATTACTATTAGATTAGCATAAAAAACTATAACATGGATTCTGATAGGTACGGCCTTGCAAATTTGTCTAGCTTTGGTGGTTGAACCAGGTATTTGAACTATCATATCATGCTTCAATTTTGTTGGTTGAATCTTACTAGTGCCACCAAAAATTCTTCTGTAACAAATGAGTGTGATGCTCCAGAATCAAAAAACACTCTTGGAAGTATTGAGTTAACACAAAACTACCCAGCACGACATCTGGCGCTTCCTGAGCTTCTTCCGCATTCATGTGAAACAGACGGCCATTACGGTTGAGCGAATTCCCTGGGGCAAATCTCCTTCCAGGCTGAACACGACGCTGATGTTGAGCTGGTGCATTCACATTTGTGGTTGCTGCATGCTTCTTGGGGCACTCGTTGGAGTAGTGACCCTTGACTCCGCATTCAAAACAAGTAACCTGACACTTGTCTTTTCCTGCAACAGGCATGACATTACTTCCAGTCCTTGGAGCAGTGTTGTTGTTGTTGGTGTTGTTTTTGTTGTTAGACTTGGGCGGTGCACAATTGAAATTGTTGGAGTTTTCGGGGTTATTGTTGTGGTTTCCTCCGGTCCTTGGGTTTCCTCCTCCACGATTGGGATATTTTGGACGGGACATAGGGGGTCTATTGTTTCTCGGGCCATATCCTGCAGACTGGTTGGGGCGATACTTCGGCGTATGGTGGGTTCCTTGTTGATGCATCATTTGATGCATGCGATTCTCATTGGCTTGGTTGATATTACATTCCATCTGGATTGCTGAATCCACTAAAGCTTCAAGGTCAGCGAAGGGAATGTTGACCAGCACTCTCTACATCTCATCATGCATACCATTCAAGAATCTCTCCTTCTTCTTGGATTCAGTACTAATCTCATCAGGGGCATACATAGACAGAGAAAAAAATCTGTCACAGTACTCTACTACAGTCATCCTTCCTTGCTTCAGATCCTTCAATTCATCCCTCATCCGCAGAATCAAACCAGGTGGCACATGGGTTTGGCTGAACTTGAGTTTGAATTCATCCCAAGTCATCATCTGTCCTCCATTCATGGTACGAATGCTATTCCACCAAGCTCTTTTATCTCCTGCCAGATAATGGGTGGAAAACAGTACTTTCTCATTGGCCTCCACTCCAGCGACTTCTAAGTTGTTCTCCATGGTCTGCAGCTAGTCATCAGCCTCTAATGGCTCTTTAGAATTACTAAATATGGGGGGATTGGTGTTTTGAATGTTCTTGAGCTTGGATCCATGGTTATCCTAGTTTCCATGGCCTTGATTATTATGGGCCATCTGAGCTATCTGTTGAAGGGTGGCTTAATTAGCTTGACGTTCAGCTCTTCCAGCTTCACGGTCAGCAACCATCATTTGCAAGATTTGGACCATTGTGTCTTGAGATGATCTGCTCCCTCCGCGAGGCATATGAAGATTGAGATAGATCATGAGACAACAGGGAAATTTCTAAGGTTCATGGATTTGTTTTTGAAAATCTTTTAAACTTTGAGTTTGACTCTGGTTTTGCCAACTAGCAACTTTCTTTTCATTCATTCATAGCACCCAATACGAACACACACCACGCTAAGGTAACAGATGGTTTTAGGAACCATTATGTGAAGATACGATATAGTGGGACCAGATATAACTCACACCTACAATAGTGCTCAAGTTATACTACTCATCAGAACCGATGGCTTTGTCATCATCAATGAAGGCGGAATCATCATCATCAGTGTGGAAGTCCATGTCGAGGTTGTGCCACCCCCGAGATTAAGGTTAGACAAATCCAGACCTTCATCTGAACATAAGCCTAACCTAATATCGAAAGCGTACAGAGAAAGAATTGATAACACAATAGTGACCCTACGACACAAAATTTATTACAGCATGCTCATAACTGAGTGAAGAACCAAAATATTACAAGCAGAGGTTACTGACCACAAACATCAAACAACGGAAGGCAAATTATGCTATTAAGTGTAGCAAACTTAACAAATGGCCTAAGAGGCCTGAAGCATAACGATGACGTCCAATCCATAGATCCTAGACTGCCGGCTGGGAACTCCAAACTACTCGTCGATGTTGATGCCGTGAGGAACTCATCTTCAACTGGTAACACTTACTCTGCTGCAAAAGTATCAACGAAGCAAGGGTGAGTACAGGGTGTACTCCGCAAGACTTATGGCTGGTGGAGTTGTTTTGCATAAAGCCATCTTTGCTTTGTAAAACAAGAGGGAGAAGAATATCGACTAATCAGAATATTTTGAAAGGGGATAAGAGAGCGGTATCTTTAACTTTGATCATCTTTTGATATCCACTGAATCATCATCAGCCGAACCTATCTAGAATCACCCCCTCGATCCCTGAGGAAGCATCCTTGAGCACACATTACTTAAATTGCCAAGTTTTACGGTTAGGTTCAAGTTCTCTATGATCTTCACGTCCGTTCACAAGTCATCCATAACCGCGGACACGACTTTTTGAAAAGATTAATAACCCTGCAGGGGTGTACAACTTTACCCACACGTACTAACCTTCTCTTAATGCCACTAGATAAGCCCTCTTCCTTGGAAGGCCGGCAGAGGGTGGTTAGACACGACCTTTACCTTGCTTTCACCGAGACCATGAGTCACGCACTAGGGAGATGCCGCCGTAACGGGTCGAGTCCCGAAGTCGGTCCCTAATGATGTGAACAGGGTTTGAGATTACGTATGCCGGGCATCTCCCATTCCCTGCCACGCTTACCTACCTGTATGAATGCACCTCCTTCACCTCCTTCGAGAAGAGCCAGGATGCATATGTCGAATGGAACGCCCGAACTATGTGACTCATGGAATCTACTAGGCAAGTTAGTTGGCCGAGGGGGTTTCCAGGCCCCCGTGTGGCTGTACGCTCGTCTTGCTTCAAGAGGCAAGAACATCGGGACCTAGGGGTGGCAAGTACGGGACTTCAAAAACCACAACCCACGTGGCCTCCCATACAAGCCTTGGCATGTTTATTATCCATCTCTGAGCACACCACATCATCCTTTCATGCTAGGTTCATTCGCAGCTCTGATTCATCAACCGGATGGACCAGTGATAACAGCTAGGCATGGCTAAGCACAACAGATGTAATAGCTCTAGCAACACTTCACAAGCTCAAACCCTAGATATGCTAGGAGCAGTGGATCAGGGAATATAGGATTTAAAGGAAACATGCATAACATAGGATTACTCTATCTATCTATAAAGACTTTAGAATCGTATGAACATGGCAAGAATGAAATACTTTGAAAGCATAGGATTCATATGTATGTGTGGGGCTTCGCTTGCCTTTGCCAGTTGATATCCAAAAAGCAGAGTTCCGGACATCTCGTACTTGACTTGATTACAGTTGGTCAAGTATTGGTCTTCGAGCTTCGACGGTGTTGATCTCGGGCTTCGATCTTGATCTCGATATCGTACTCTACTAGAAAAGAACCAAATACCGAAAAGAAAGGAAACAATCAACACATGGCATCGATGCAATGCTCAAGCAAGGATGATGATATGACAAGTTTAATTGCATTGAAATAAACCCCTAAGGCATTCTTGACAACTTAATCGGGGTCCGAGGGTACAAAACCCTAATTCGGGAAAACCCCTGATTCATATGAGAGGGGTTGTTTTGTTGTTCTAATTAAACTTGCAATTGAAGTTGCTTATCAATGCATGATTATAATTTAATTATATATAATTCATTTTCTGAACATTTTGATATATTATTTGTATTTTTCTGATTTAAAATGAATTAGTTATGAATTTCTCAAATTTTAATTCATTTTAAATCATTTTTAGAATATTATAAAATAATTTGCATTTTGAAATTACTTAAACATTTTTATTAATCAGAAACATTCTCAAATTATTTATCTCACTTTATAGGGTGGACCCACCTATCAGGGATTTACTAATTACAGAAAATATTTACTGAAAATAATAAAACAAAACAAATAGAGATTTATTGCACCATGGTGATGTCATGCCGACGTCAGCAATGGAGACCTCTCCAGATCAAGCACGGATCGGCCGCTCCCGTGCGCGCCTGGATGCGCGGCTAGGGGCGTTGGAAAGAGCATGGCGAGGGCTACCATAAAGTGGCGGCGCACTAACCAAATGGTCACCGGAGCTTCGTTCCCGATGAGCTTCTGCGGCGGCGCTCGGTGGCGCATGGCGGGAGGGCGAACAGGAAGCGAGGGAGAATATGGAGAGCACGAGCGTTCTCCTGAGCTCACCAGGGACGCGGTAGGGTGGTCGGGGAGGCGAGGCAAGGCCGGACGACGGGGAATCGACGCGTCAACTGCGGTTGCCGACGATGGAAACGAGCTCGATTCCAGCCAGGAGGGGGCTCCCCAGCTTGCGTGGCTTCACAGGGATGAAGAGGGCATCTGGGCGCGTCCAACGGTGGCCTTGGAGTGGTGCAGGGTGGCCGGAGTCAGCGAGGAAGAATAGCTCTGGCCGGCTAGGGTTTGGCCATGGAGAGGAACAAGGGAGAGAAAGAGGAAGAAGAGAAGGGGCACGGTTAGGGCTTATCGACGGCGAGGCGGGGTCCTTATAGGCGCTAGGGGCGGCGGCATGAATCTTAGTGCATCGCCGGTGACGGATGGCGGCGGGCGCGCCAGCGAGCTGCTTCAGGAGCGGGAGGAAGACGACGACGGAAAAGAGGGGCCGAAGGGGTACGGGCCGGATTGGGCTACTGACGGGCCAGGTGGGCTGCGGGAAAGTGCACTGGGCGACAGGGAGAGGGGAGAGGAGAGATGGGCTCGACCCAGATAGGTTAGACAGATGTTTTTTCTTTGTAAATTCTTTTTCTATTTATGTTTTGCCTTTTCTCTTTGTAAATTTCAAATCCAAATCTGTATTGAATATTTTCAAAATGCAGAAAGTTTTATAAACATACGAAAACAATAAGGGTCCCTTTATAACCATTTGGGTTCCAAATATTTTTAGGTTTTCAAAATTCAAAAGCCATTTGAATTGGTTTTCAAATAGAGAGGGAAGGTAGGGTTAGGGTTTTGAGAGCATTTTTATTTCATGCATGCATTTTAATATGATGATGCTCATGAATGCACAAACAAATCCTATTTACCATTTAATAAAACTAGGGTTGATACAAAGGTCCTCCAAGTAGTCATCATCATCGCTGAGGTAGGAGTAGGGATCTCCACGAATATCTTCACCTTCGTTCTCCCTCTCCTCAAGCTGCATGTCCCGCTCATGGATGGTCTCCTCCAAGTCTAACACTTTGTGATGAAGGCGAGCAATGATGCGATAATTCTTGTCACGCAGACGGCAAAGTGACTTGTGCTCCTTCACAAGGATGGCAAGGATCTGGTTCTTCTTGACTTCAATGGCATAGTTGTGGTTGGCGTAGGTGCGAGCGTTGTATAACTCCTTCTGCCTGTCATACAGCATGAAGAAGAGATGATCCACTTGATGCTTCAACTTCGGATGACCTGGTACTTCCAATGGCTGTCCCGTAGCATCACGCCTTGCGTAGTACTCAAAGCGAGTGCCCTTGATATGGTTGATGCTTTGCCCACATAGATGGGCAAGAACTTCCTGCATAGCCCTGGCGAGTCTGTCCAGCCAGTTGTTCTCCCTCAAGATGAATTGGATCCGCTATTAGGTGGGTGCCTCCATCTTGCCTCTGAGATTTTCTACGATCAACCATTGTAGTTCTCCTCCTTGCTGATCATTGAGTTGTTCTCCGAAGAACTCGGGGTGCAGACGCTCAAGAAGTTCCTAGAGTTTGCGGCACCCCGGATTTATGGTCTGAGAGTACCTATTATGCATACAATTCACGTTCCCATGATCAGTGATCCGTGAGCATAACCGACTAGTATCATTACATCATCCATAAAGTAACGAGTACAAAACTTACAGAGTGGCCATTATGGCGAATACAACACAAGTAGCGGAAGTCTTCAAGCGCAGAGCCCATGTCATGCCTTAACCAACAGGCAACTGACTGGGAAGACGGCCTAGATCGCATAGACGTCCACACCTTCGTCATTTCTTAAAATCTACAATCTGGCCAAGTAAATAGCTAGGGACAATGCCAGTGAGTACTTTTAATGTACTCGCAAACCACCTTAAGATAGCAATAATAACGGATATGCAATATGGTTGTGGTAAGATGGCTCCAAGATAGGTTCTTTTGTAAACCAGTTTCTCTTGTAGATATAGCATGTCTCAATATCTTTGTTGAAAATCTTTTGTAAAACATTTTGGAAACCTTTTTGAAAAGTTTTTAGAAAACACTAGGATTGGGTCACCATTTGTTTCTCCTTCCGGTCATCTCATGACTAAACTCCTTCCTCCATTTTCCCGACCATCCCATGGTCAAAACATTTTTGAGCCATTGCTTTCCGAAGTCCTTTTTAAAACAAAACCATCACCGATGTACAGCCGCCAGCACAACAGTCCATGACTGAGGACTCGGCTATTCGAATAGATTTACACTCTGCAGAGATTGTACACTGTACCCACACCATCCGATTACCCATCCCTGATCGTCACCGATCGTGGGTCGAATAACCGGTCAAGACCTTCAAATGCCCTCTCCGATACAAGTGCCTACCCTATGAGGTTAATCCCCTCAAAACCGGGATGCCCTATATAGTCAAGCCAACCGGAGCGCGTTTTGCACCCCGCAGGGTGTTCGCTTTCTATGAGGGGCTCATAGTATCGTCTGGCCACCATTTAGACGGTATTTACCAACCCCAGACCGATGTTTCACATGGGCCTTTACAGGGGAAATCCCAGCCTTCGGGAATTTGTTCTTCCCTGTAGTAGTTTGAGACACTTATACCGGATTAGATAAACTTCCAGACCAGCCACGTCCCATTCCAGAGTAATGTGGTTGCACGGGTTAATTGCGCTAGCTTCAAATCTGGCCAGCCCGGCTGTTTTCGTAAACTTTTTTCCTCCATCATTTTGTAAAACAAAACTCTTCTCGTTTTCCAAACCACTTGATAGGCCAAGCCTCACCAAGGTTTTCTCATAAAACATTTTTGTAAGTCCTTTCCCGGGGTCTTCCCATCCTACACTTTTGCTTAGGCTAAAACAGGGTCTCCAAGGGGTTATGGTGTTAAACACTATCTACCATACTAAGGGCAGGTAGGTATCATCAAGATGGGTTGTACCTAATGGTACTAAGGGGGTAATAGTTTGGAGGATCCAAACATTCCCCAATATAAATTATAATATAGTAAAACCAATGCACTTTGCATAAATGAGTAGATAAAACATGCATAGATAAAGTAATAGGACAAGGTGTATGAACAAGAAGGTGGCTTGCCTGTGACCAGTGAGATGTCCCGTTACTTATTTAGAAACCCAGAATACCACATACAATAATAAAAGAATATCTTGGTGCTTCTTTCTTCTCGGTGTCACATAATCGCAACTATCGCCGTTAGCGAGCAACATGCAAGAAAACAATACCACAATCATTACAAGGCGCACAAACACCAACTCATACAGCAAGCAAATGACAAAACAAGTTGATAGATCAATAAGGATTGAGGATATGGTTGGGGATACAAGGGAAGTGCTTGGGTCGGATTTGTGGATTTTCTATTTGGGATTTATAGTTCCAAAACTAATTAGATAGGGGGTTTCAGATCAAGGTCAAGTTCTATATGTGAACATTGGGTAAAAATGATACCAACAGATAGGTATTTTTAAAATGGAGCCAACAAAAGTGGTTTCACTATTTTATCAATTACCATTGATTTCTAATGGATTTTATAGTGATTAAAAATCTAGTTTAGGAAATAATTCACCAGAACTTCTCTGGAGTTTGAAAAATTATTTCCTTAGGTGATTAGGTAGTATTTGATGGACTGACTCAAGAGGACTTGGATTCAACTCAAAAAAATTACCAGAATGCCCTTGAGAAATTCCCGAAGGCAATATTGTACACGGATTGTCTTTTTCATCAGATTTAACCTACAAAATATTTTGATGTGATTCCAAGGGTTCTGGTTAGGTAATGATAATACCTTTCTTAAGAAATTGGAATCACTCTTTTTGAGTTATAGATATAATTTGGTGATTTAAATAGTGAATAAACTATGCACAAAATTGTTTAATTCACCATAATTCAATAATAGTTCAATAAATCTTGGGCTCCTGGAATTTGGTACTTATTGGTATAGAAGTTTACTGGGAGTTGGAATTAGGTCAGAAACACATTTGGTTTGACCTAGATAAGTTTCTAAAGTCATAAACACATTTGTTGTGGGCAAACCAGGAATCCTTTTTAAGTGGGACCAGTGGGACATGCAAGGTATGGGTAATACCTTCCAGTACCAATTGGATTAACTCCATTTGGGATTTCCAAACTCTCACAAAAATTACCCTACTTAAAAGGACAGATGTTAGTAGGATAATTACCAGAGAAAATTGGGTTGTCCTTTTGTCTATCTTTTGGTTTTGCATGTTGCAGAAAACACACATGGACTTTAGGAATTTTGAATCTAGTTATTTGGAGTTAGTTTGCATTTTCAAAAAAATTAAAGTAAACAGCATCCAATTCAGATCTAGAGGAAAAAAATTAAAGGAAAGATAAAGGGGGTGAAGGGCCAATTACTTGTGGCCCAGGAGGCCCTGTGCCAGGCTGGCCCAGCCGTTGACGAACGGACGTGGGTGGTTCGTAACGCTAGATCCTCCCATATCTAGTTTCCAGCCCACCGGCCAGCGGCCCGTCCAGCCGAAGGTGTACCAGGCGGCGTCGGCCGTCTGATCTGAAGAAGATCAACGACCATGCGTCGTCTCCTACCTCGCGGCTGGTACCGCGGGTGGAAACCCTAGCGCAGTGCTAGGGAGGCTCGGCGGAGCCATAGGGGGCCTCGTCGTCGACGGGAAAGCGACGTAGTGGACGCGGCGCGCAACGACGAGTCCGACGAGGGGCAGCAAGGGTGGTGCTGATGACGGAGATGATCTCTTGCGAGGGCGACTGTGCGAGACACGTCGGTGCTCGATGTAGACGTCTGCAGGGTGTTCCTGAGCAAGGGAGACAACAGGGGAAGTTCAGAGGGGGGGTAGGGGAGCACCAGGAGGAGACATGTAGAGGGGGAGGGAGAAGGGGTGGAGCTCGAGGCTCGCTTTTCTTTGCCATGGCCGAGGCGTCTCTCTCCTTCACCGTCGAGCAGAACAGAGCAGGGGAGAGGGGAGGAGGTGTTCTGGGAGGTGAGTGGGGGCAAATGAGCAATGAGGGGAGGCTTGAGGTAGGTGCTGGCCAGGGATAGGGCAATGTGGGTGGTGGAGTGGGCCCTGCTAGTGTGCTATGGTTGGGCAGAAGGGGTGGAGGGGTGGGGTGTAGTGATTGCAAAGTTTTAAAAATTGTATGAAAGGACATGACCCTTGTCTCTCTCCCATAAACAAAGGACAAGGGGGTGGGGCTGGAGCTACAGTGTTTTTCGACCAGAAGGGAGTGATGTTGCTAGGAGAATTACTGGACAAGCTTTGGTGAGTGTTGGGTGTGCTTTGGTTTAAGTTTTAGGAAGATTGCGAGATTAGCCATTATAAACAACATGAAGGAAAGTTTTAAAATTTGATCTTTGCAAGATGGGGAGATGGTTCTAGTAGGAGGGTATGGTCCTTGTACACTTCCAGGATTTATTTGGGATTTTTCTATGGGGTAAGGGTCCACTTAATTCTATTTAATCAAAAGGTGCAGAATTGGTTTCTAGAAGCTAAAGTGATACGTTTACATTGGACAAGCTTGTATTTTTATGTGATATGGTCATAAATAACATATTACACATTGGGGAATTTTATTGGAATTTATTAAGGTGAAAAGTATTTTTAGGGAATTATTTCTTGTTTTTGCCATTTAAGAAAAAGGGCAAAAAGAAATAATAACGAATCTCAAAAATATTTATTTTTGAGTGGGAAATTTTGGATATGATAGTAGGCATAAAATGTGCCTTGAGTTGGCAAGGTGGTTTGGGGAGAAACAAACTTGCCTTTAGAGACACGGATTTTGAGAATTTAGTAAGTGAAGGCATTAAAATAGTTTAATAATCCAAATAATTGTGGGAATTATTTGGGGATGCTTATACCCAAGGTATATGATGTACACTTGATATATGCATCAAAATCAACCTTGAGTTTTGAAGGAAGGTGGTGAAAGGGATGGAAACTAGATATGGGAGGATCTAGGGTTTGGTTATTCTAATGCCACCTAAACAGGTTAGGGAGCTCAGAGCTCACCTTGGCACAAGGTTTATATGGATGGATAGTGCAAGTCATATATATGATCATGGAAGCAAGAGTTAGGCCTGGTTGGATTTTAGGTGGTCTAGAAGAGATGGCAAACTTTGTTAAAAATAAGGCTGCCATAGAAGATACATCAGGTAGCCTTCTAAATCATGTGGGTTCAAGAAGCACAAGGCTTCAATGGGAACAAGGGAAGTTGGGTTGATAGGCCATGGTTATTAGATCATAACCATGTAAATATTTGGTTAAGGGGAGGGGGCATGTAGATGTGAGCCTCTGCCAAAGTAGGCATGTTGACTAGTTTTGCAGAAAAGATTACCATGATGTCAACAACACCATCATGGATGAGTTGGCTTAAGAATGGTTTACCCAAGGGCAAGGTTGGAAAAGGGAGAGCTCCAAAGATTGAATCTAGATAACAAATCCAGACTTAGCCATTTTGGAAGATTTAGGCTTTTAGACTAGAGTGCAAGTTGAGATGATTTTGAGAGGATGCTAAGTTCCAAAATCATGATCAAGGAGATGATGTTTAAGTGTTAACTATGTAGATGGGATCCAATCTTAGATTGGGTCTTCACTGAGTTGGAACTATTAGAAGGGATTATCCTTGGATTGATCTGAGTAGGAGGGGAGATGATCACCTTAGTGGCTTAGGATAGATCCAGACTTGGATGCTTGATATGAGATTGATGATCACAAGTATAGATTGGTTCGTAAGGGATGATCTACTAGATTAGCTCACTCTAGTTCCTAAGCAAACATGCAATCAGCAGATCAAGGAAATTCATCAGACATCAGATCAGGGCAATTCATCCTATCAAACTTATCCAACTACTACTAGGGTTACCATCAAGCCTAGCTTGAGGTAAGGAGGGGGATTTTGAATTGGTTATGTTTTGAGGTAAGATAAGTACCTCTTGGCATTTCTACCAAGATTGGAATGAAGAGGTTTTGAATAGAGGTTTTGGAAACCTAGGGGTAAGAGTAGTTGAGAGTTCTGTCTTTGAAAACATAAGGAGATTATAACTTACTTCCCAATAGTTTTGTTAATAGAACTAGTATTTTTTTGTTTTGTCAAAGTCATCTTGGCTCAGGTTTTGAAATGCCAGAACATTTGAGAAAATTAAAGATGAGCCAAGACATCTCTTTTGTAAAATAGTTATTGTCAACTAGTGTTGAGATAAGAAGTATAGCATCTAATACACAAATAGTTGGAAGAACACAAGCAAGCAAGTAAACAAACATTGCACATGCAACAAGAAAAAGTTTTTGTTCCCCCTGATTTTTGCATTTTTGGACTTTTAACGAGGGTTGCTGAAATTGGGATGTTAAAGAGTTGCTCTAAATCGCGCTCGAAGATAAGCTATCCTCCGTTGCCCAACTGGTAGAACTTGCTATACTTGACTTCCATCTATAAGAATGTAGGATGAGTAAGTTAGCGAGGTGATCAAATGTGTCATATTTTATGTAGGAATGCAAGATTTTTGGGGAACATGAATTTTCTTGAAAGAATCTAAGTCATAAGATTTTTGCATTTTCATAAATACTCACTTCTTTTGTTTTGGAACTAATTTTTTGATTCAAGCATCCATTCTAACTAGGGTCTCCTATGGTCAGGATGGCTCTGAGACCAACTTGTCAACACCCGTATTTTTAATCCCAGATGCCTGTTATGCCAACATCGCAATCCCAGGATTACCATTTTTCCGAGACATAACAGATTGGTACCATAGTTCATCATCCATTACAAACCATATTAAAGGTCTTACAAATAAAAGATCTCATGATCCAGTCTTAATACAATCAACGCAATGTTATTTGCCAACCCTACCCCTCCTAAATCTCGGGACGAGATTATTTTAAGGGGGAAAGGTCTCTAACATCCCAATTTCAGCAACTCTGATATGTTTTCAATAAGGAAAAAATCAAGGGAAACAAAAACTTTTCTTGTTACATGTTGAAATATTTTCTTACTTGTTTGCTTGTGCTCATACATCTGATTATTTAATAGATAATATACTTCTCACCTCAACCTCAGTTGATAAAAACTATTTTTCAAAAGATATGTCTTGGCTCATCCTCCATATTCTCAAATGTTCTTACAATTAAAACATGAGCCAAGATGACTTTACAAAAACCAAATATTTTACTAGTTCTATTAACAAAACTATGGAGACCTATATATTATCTCCTTATGTTTTCAAGACAAAACGTTCAACTACACTTATCTCTAGGTTTTCCCTAAACCTTTTCATCCCATCTTGCTAGATATACCAATAGGCCCTTATCTTAATTCAAAATCACAACCTCTTCAAAACACCCATGCATACCTCAAGATAGGCTTGATGGTAACCTTAGTAATAGTTGCCTAAGTTGATAAGATGAATTTCCTTGATCTGCTATCTGATGAATTGCCTTGATCTATTGTTTGATGAATTTCCTTGATCTGTTGATTGCCTTGTTTTCTTAGGAAGTAGCATGAGACAATCTATGAGCTCATCCTTAAGGATCAAAACAATAGTTGAGAGCATCAATCTCAACTAAGCATACCCAAACTAAATCTATCTTGAGACACTCAAGTGAATCTCAAATCTACTTAACCAGATTAATCCTGAGCTAATCCTTTGTATTAGCATCCAACTCATCAAACACCAAATACAAGCATGGATCCCCTCTATTCAATCTATACCTCAATACCAACCACTAAATGAATAGGATGGACCCTTGTATCCTCTCCAAATGTTTCCCTATCCCATACTAGTCCAAAACCATAAGTCTTGCCAAAATTGGCTAAGTCTGGAATCTTTAACTAGATTCAATCTTTGGAACATACTCTAATCCAATCTTGTATTACATCATTAGTACTAACAAGTCCCACTCTGTCCCTTGGATAAACTATCTTTGAACCCACTCATCCATTATCATTTTGTAGTCAATATAATAATCTTTTCTACAAATCTTATCATCTTGCCTACTTTGACAGAAGCTCACATCCCTATGCTATCCTCTTTTGAACAAATCTCTACATGGTTATGATCTACTAAAAATGGTCTATTAATACACCCTTCACTTGTTTCCATTGGATCTTTGTGCTTCCTAAACCCACCTGTTTATGAGGCTTCATGACTCCTCTACTATGGCAGCCTTATTTTCAACAAAGTTTGTCATCATGTCTAAATCCCCTCAAATCCAAACAAGACCAACCCTTGATTCCATTATGATCTATATAACTTGGTCTATATGTCCATCTATCCCTTGTACCAAGGTGAGCTCTGATCTCCCTAATCCAACCTTGTCTAGATGGTATAAAAATATCAATGCCCTAGATCCTCTACTCCCTGTTATTTTCTAAAATACATCTTGTTTTGCAAAACCCAGGGTTTCCAATGATGGATACATCAAGTTGACATCATCCACCTTGTATATAATCATTTTCCAAATAATTTCCATAATTATTTGGAACCTAAAACTATTTAAATTCATTTTCTTGAAAATTCTCAAAATATCTCCTATATAGGCAAGTTTGTTTTTCTCCAAACTACTTTGCAAAATCAAGGCACATTTGGTGTCTATATATCATACCCTATCTTCCAAGCTCAAAAATATATATTTTTGAGATCCTTTATTATTTCTTTTTAGCCTTTTTTGTTAAATGCCAAAAAAAGAAATAATAACCTAAAAATACTTTTCCTTCCAAATAAATTCCAAGGAAATTTTCCAATATGTGATATGGTATTTAGGACCATCTCTCAATAAAAACCAACCATGTATAATGAAAAAATATCAAATGAGCTTCTAGAATCTACTTTTGCACTTTTTGAATAAATGATTTTAAGAGTACCAAAAATCATCTAAAAAATCACAAATAAATCCCTATGGTATATCTTGGTGATATCCATCTACCAGTACCATTTCCTCACCTTGAAAAATAAAAATTTCAACTTCCTTCACAAGCACCATTTTGATCAAGTTGGGCAAACAAATCAAAATATGAGCTAAAACCAAATCAAGCCATCTACGAAGCTTGTCTAATACCCCACTCTAGCAACACCACTGTCTCTGGTCGTGCTCCACTATAGAAAACCCCTAGCCCTTTGTATTTTTGTGCCTAGAAGCAAAACAAGGAAAGAGACACCCATGATACGTTGGAAACGTATCTATAATTGTTGATGCTCCATGCTTGGTTACTATCTACTTTGCTTTTCTTTGTACACACTTTGAGGTGTTTTATATGTTTTCTGGAACTAACCTATTAAAAAGTTGCCATAGTGCCAGTTGCCTATTTTCTTTTGTTTTGGTTCCATAAAGGCAGAAAATCAATATTCTCGGAATTGGACGGGACAAAAGCCAAAGTCAATATTTTACCATGGGCAACACGAAGCAAGAAGATGATACGGAGAAGGCTCACCAGGGGGCCACACACCTGGCCCCGTGGGTGGGCCCACCCCGCGACTAGGGGGAGCAGCCGCCCTGGTGGCCCCCTCGGCTCGCCCCTTCGCCTATAAGAAGCCCAGATGTAGAAACCCTAGGCACCCAATCAAAACTCCACAAAACCGTCTGTAGACGCCGCCACCATCGTCCCTAGATCGGGGGGTGTGAAATTCTTCCTGGCACCCTGCCGGAGGGGATATGATCCCAGAGGCCTTCTTCTTCATCATGCCATCCTTCGATATGAAGCGTGAGTAGTTCCACCTTGAACTACGGGTCCATGTAGTAGCTAGATTGTTGTATATCCTCCTTGTTCTTTCATGTATAGATCTTGTGAGCTCCGTTCATGATCAAGATCTAATCTATTTGTAATCATGCATGTTGTGTTTGCGAGGATCCGATGGATATTGAGATTACTATGTCAAATTAATTAATGGTTTTGTCTATTTGATTCTATCATGTCTATGTTGTTTGTGATCTTACATGCTCTCCGTTGTTAGTAGATATCTTGGCCAAGTAGTTGCTAGTGACTCCAAGAGGGGGGTATTTATGCTCGATAGTGGGTTCATGCCTCTAGTTTCCAAGGGAAGTGATAGAAATATCTTCGGTTGTAGATGTGTTGTTACCACTAGGGAGAATACAACGGTCTCTTGTTCATGGAACAAGTGGATTTTTTACCTTACACACTTTGCTTAAAGCAGTTGTCTGATGCTTGCAACTTAATATAGGAGGGGGTTCGGATGATAACCTGAATGTGGACTTCTAGACATAGATGCAGTTGGATGTCGGTCTATGTATATTGTTGTATTTCCCAATCAAATATCATAGGATATTTTTGTCTAGTATTGCATTGTTTTTCCTTGCTTAGTTCATGTAAATTGCCCTACTGTAATTTATTTAACCTTCATGCCATGTTGTTTATCTAAGGAGAGTACCTCTAGTGAACTATGGACCTTGGTCCAATCTTTACCATTGATACATATTCCACTGCTACTGTTTACTTGCTGCAAACCATCATCACCTTCCACACCATACAATTAATCCTTTGTTACAGCAACCGGTGAGATTGACAACCTCACTGTTAGTTGGGGAAAGTCTTGAGTTTGTGTTGTGCAGGTCTCCACGTTGCTTGCAGCACCTTTGGGACATTTCCTTCCTTCTACTGGTTCGATAAACTTGGTTTCTTAGTGAGGTAAACTTGCCTATTGTACTGCATCATACCTTCCGTTTGGGGTCTCCCAACGAAGTGTTGTTGCACTCATCAAGGATTTTTTATGGCGTTGTTGCCGGGGAGGCTAACGATGTCTTCACAAGGGGAATCCTCCTCAACCTTTCTCTTTACTTTGTTTTTAGTTTGCTTAGTTTCTTTTGCTGGGTTTTGTTTCCCTCTTTTTATTAAAAACTCCAAAAACATTAGTTTAGTTTGGTTTGCTTTCTCTTATGAAAAACACAAAAAAATTAGTTCATGTTCCAGCTGCTGCTGCTGTTTTTGGCTTGCTCCACCTTTGCTAAAATGAACTCTGCTGAGAACACCAAGTTGTGTGACTTCACTAGCACAAACAACAATGATTTCCTTAGCACTCATATTGCTCCACCTGCTCCTGATGCAACCTTTTATGAAATTAAGCCTGCTTTCTTGAATCTTGTGATGAAAGAGAAATTTTATGGTGCTAGTTCTGATGATCCTGCTGCCCATCTCAATAATTTTGTTGAACTTTGTGAGATGCAAAAGTATAAGGATGTAGATGGAGATATTATTGTAACATCCCAGAATTTTAGAATGGGAAAGTTCATAGGATTCATGTGCATTGCATCATGGCTTATTGCAAAAATCTCAAATTCAAAACCATTTCTGAAAAACTCTATTTGAAACCCCTTATGCATCTATAGGATTTATAAACAAAACCTATTCTTTGAATATTTTAAATGGACAGGAATAAGTTCCCTAGTAGTCCTAAAATGATGTGTTAAATTTTAGAAAAATTTACAAATTGGTTTGAGCTCATTTGGAGTTATATTTGAAAAGTTATAAAAGATATCAGAAAAAGGAAAAAAAAACCTAGGCTAACTCTAACCGGGCGGCCACCAGGCCGGCCCAGCCCTTCTCTGCCGCCCACGCGCCAGCCAAGCCCACCCCTTCTCTCTCGCGTGCAGCAGCAGCGACCGCAGCAAGCGCGGCCCAGCGCAGCCCACCAGCGGCCCAAGGAGCACGCCTCAGCCCGCTTCCCTCCCATGTGCGGCCGACATGCGGGGTCCACCCCGTCGTCTCCCTCCTCACGACGGAAACTGCGTCGACCACGCTCTGGATCCACCCCCCTCCCTCTGAATCCGCTGGTTCTGTTCGACTTTGTGCCCTCTAGCGCACGGAATCTCCCTATAAAGTTTCCTGCTTAGCATATATCCCTTTTTTTGACGTATCCCAAACCCTAGCTGCCTTCCCCACCTCTCCACCATTATCGCCGCCACCGGAGCTCACATATCATTTTCGATCTCGAGGTCCTCGCCACCCTGCGCCTTCTCCTTCCCTCCATCCTCTTCCTTGTGCTCCTCCGCATCGTCTCACCTCTTTTTCCCCATCATAGGAACACAGGAGAGGCCACAATCTCTCGCCGGAGTACTCGCCGGAGCCGCAAGGACAGAAGCCGTCCGCCGCTGCTCGTCGTTGAACCAGGAGGAGAGGGGACAAGCAAAGGTCATAGACGGGGACGCCGACGCAACCTGCTTCACGTGGACCTATTCACCATCGCCAGGACCCGCCAGGACCGCCGCCACCATCACCGCTAGGAGCAACCGCCGCCAGTCGCCGCCGTCACCCGCAAGGTAGAGCACCAATCTCTCCAGAGCCGTCCTATCTCCGATCGACGACCGCGATTAAAAGGACACGCGAACCGGTATCCACCAGTACCAGCACACCACTTGGCACTTCGCGTCAGCACGCGCTGAGTCAGCGCCTGGTCAACCGCGCATCCATTCACAGTGCGCCGCGTGTCACTCCCTGTCGGCTGACTGTGTAATCCAGTTTTAAAATAGCCAGAATATTTGCAGAACTTGTAAAATTCGTAGAAAATTGAATATTGGTCAGAAAAATACAAATTATATATCCCTGGATTCAGAATAATGTGTACAATTTTATCATGCAATAAAATTCATAATTTGACCAATGTATATTTGCTGTATTATTTCAATCTCATTAATGGTAAATAATTCATAGGAAAATATCCACAACTCCAAAAATGGCAAATTTGGTGTCTATGGATTCAGAAAATTGTAAGCCACATCACTGTATCATTGGTTGATTTTGGTATAGTACAAAATAATTATCTATGATTAAATTACTTAAATTGGTATTTTGCCTATAACTTTTAATCAACAAATCATTTTAAGGTGAAACCAGTGTGAAATGAAAGCTATTGACATTACCTATCCAGTAGCATGGTTCTCATAATTTTATGAAACTGTTCTATACTGAAAGTATTCAGAATTCATTAATGCCTGTTTTAAGCCTATTTGATTAATAGAAAATGCCTATGAAATGCTTTTGATCATGTTTTATTTTCTAAAATGCATACATACTGTTTTGTTGTGTTGTGCTACTGTATGATTGATTGCAATTATATTTTTTGCGCGATAGATTTCCCGGAGTGCGATAATTGTGATTGCGACGACTGTGAGAACGATTACTACAACTAAGGCAAGTGTCACTATCATGAATCTCCTATTGTTTTCTTATGCATTTAGTTTTCAGTAGTTTGCATTGAAGGAAATGTTTTATATTATATATGCTATGCTATGGTGTGAGTACCAAATAGAATTGTCATAGACCCAGTTGATTCCTTGATAGCCATCGTATTGTAGAAGCTTAGCCATGCTATTAGTTGCGTGGGTGGTTTTCATGGTACATATGTGTATGACAAGGATTATGTTTCGCTTAAATGAAAACCACTTAATCAACGAATCACCTGGGTGGAATGGAATTGATTGGGTCATCGAGTGAGGATTTTGGTGGGGATTGCCACCCAGGCTTCAAAGAGATAATAAGCGGTCTTGATTAGTAACTTCCATGTACAACCACATGTCATATGGGATCTGACTTGACTGAATAAGTTATGGGATCATGTCCTACCGTGACTAGCAGATGTAGGTGTTGTTAGGATGGTACGGTCCGGAGTTAGGCTCATGATTCTGTTTTCCCAAAGGTCTTCTCCTGGTCTTCTCTCAAAAGGGGTTGATCGGGTCTTGTGGGTAAAGTGTACTAGCCTCTGCAGATGGTTTATGAACTAAGTGCTTAGTCGTGTCCCCGGTAATGGACAATTACGAGTAACTTCTCTTGACGCAGTTGAAAAGTCTCATTCATTCCAATTCTCTAATAAAACTTGATGGGTGAACTTAATGGGTTATATGAGCACTTGAGTGACTCAATGTGTCCATAGATTTAGGAGCTCTCGAGTGACTCGAGTTGTTCTTAGTTATTTTGAAGAACTAAAACTTTATTTAAAATGTAGGAGAAAATGATGCTTTATGCAAATAGCCTAAACTCCACTAGCCAAAGTGTGCATGTATATGACAGGTTGCCAATTGTATCCAGATAAGAGTGACATATTGCCAATACAATTCAAATGTATTGACCATTCGTGGCTGCAACTTTTCATGTTGCAGGTAATTTCAACGACAAGTAAGGTTATTGTTTAGGTTGCGAATCTCCACTCAGCGAGTTGCCTGTGGCGTGATGGAGCCTTTATCTATTGTTTATTTGTTGAACTATGATATTTGAGCTAGCTGTGATCTAAGCAAATTGTAATATTTATTTTCTTGGATCAATCGTTGTAATAATGTGACACGTTGATACTCTTTTATTCATCCAAACTGTGTGTGCTAGCTAATCGATCCAAGGGACTAGCACTGTAAACACAGGATCCAATTCTTAACGGGTTGGATCGCTTCAATTATTAAGCTCAAGCGGTATCCTTTATCCTTGAGAGGAAAAGCTAAAGAATGGTTGCTATCCTTGCCTAGAAATAGTATTGATTCTTGGACTAAGTGTAAAGATGCTTTTATTGGGAAGTACTATCCTCCTACTAAGATTATATCTATGAGAAGTGACATTATGAAATTTAAACAAGTTGATAATGAACATGTTTCTCAATCTTGGGAAAGAATGCAATCTTTGGTTAAGAATTGTCCCACTAATGGACTCACTGCTTGGATGATTATCCAGAATTTTTATGCAAGTTTGAACTTCTCTTCAAGAAAACTGTTGGATTCAGCTGCTGGAGGTACCTTTATGGGTATCAATTTGGGTGCTGCAACAAAACTCCTTGATAATATGATGGTTAATTACTCTGAATGGCACACTGGATAATATGCTAGAGGTAAATTTTGTTGAAGAAACCTCTTCTTTGAGTGATAAGATTGATGTTATTATGGCTATGCTTGTTAATGGGAAAGCTCCTTTAGATCCAAACAATGTTCCCTTATCCTCTTTGGTTGCTCAAGAAGAGCAAGTTGATGTGAACTTCATTAGAAACAACAATGCCTATAGGAATAATTTTGGTATCAACAACAATTATAGGCCTGATCCTCCTAATAATGGTAATTCCTATGGAAACTCCTACAACAATGCTAGAAGTGCCCCCACTGAACTTGAAGTCATTCTCAAAGACTTCATTAGTAAACAAACCATTTTCAACAAGACTGTGGAGGAAAAGCTTTTAAATGTTGAGAAAAATATTTCCTCTTTGTCTAAAGCACAGTCCTCCTTGATTAATAAAATGGCTGCTAAACCCAAAACCATGGAAAGTACCTTTTTTGCCACTCATGCCATACAAGTTACTATTGATGAAAATGTTAGAATGTTAGATCAACATCATGCTAAGTGGGAAAGGGAAAATGAAATTGATAAAAACAATAGTGTGTGCACCATCACTAGAATGGATACCACTAAACCACAAGAAGTTCCTATTCCTCCTCCTACAATGCCTAAGCCTATTGAGTATACTACTAGTGATTCTAAGTTTGATTTTGATATAGATGGTTGGAATATTTCTGAAGTGATAATGTTCTTCCAAAAGCTTGCTAGAAGTCCTGATGCTAGTGATATGCATGTTGCTTTCACCAAACACATTACAGATGCTCTTGTTAAGATTAAGGAAGAGAAGTTAAAACGCAAAGCTTATATTCGTATGAAAGTATATGGTAGTTGGGAACCCATTATTAATGTGCAAGTGAATGACTTTGATCTCAACGCTTCATGTGATATTGGTTCTAGTGTCTCTATTATGCCTAGGAAGATTTATGAAATTCTTGATTTGCCACCATTGGAAGATTGTTATTTGGATGTCCCACTTAATGATAATGCTAAAAAGAAACTCTTGGGGAGTATCAATGATGTTCTCATTATGGTTAACAATGATTATGTCCCTGTTGATTTCTATGTTTTGGATGCTGAATACAATGCCTCTTGTCCTATTACTTTGGGAAGACCTTTTCATAGAATTGTTGGTGCCATCATTGATATGAAAGAAGGCACCATTAAATATCAATTTCCATTCAATAAAGGTATTGAAAACTTCCCTATGAGGAGAGAGAAGTTTCTTTTTGCTCCTCCTTTGAAATCAAGGTTTGATGTTAATGCTTCTTCATTTGAAAATACTTGATTTCTCGCTTCTTGTGCCTAACTTAAAGGTGTTAAAGAAAAGTACTTATTGGGAGATAACCTAAGAGTTTTATTAAGTCTTGGAAATTATTACTTTAGTAATGACCTCTCCTTATCATTTTTGTTTGTTTTTTGTGCCAAGAATGACCTCTAATCAGAGGGAAGTAAGATTTGGGGAGTTGCTGTCCCGAAACAGATTTCTGTCCTCCACCATAAAAGTTCGTGAGGAATATATATAAGTCGGATTGAGATGAAAATTTACGAATAAATCGCCCAATATATTAGCTAACTTTCGTTAGTTACACTTGTTGATTTGAGCAACAGAAGATTTTCTAAAAAATATGTTTCTACCTTCTGGTCCGTTTTGACAGATTTCTGCCATTATTTGCGTTTGCTTCTTATAGATTCCTTTTTGAGTTATATTTTGGGGAATTGAGATTTTTGAAGGAGTTTCTACAGTATATTGTGTTTTTAGTGAAAAGTTTTTCTGTTCCAAATCTAATACTAAAGGTCTATTATCTTTTGAATACACTAATGTTGCTAATGAAGATTGTGTGATGTTTTGTATGAAGGAAAAAATTCAGGTATAGAGAGAGAATGATGTAATGAGATGAAGAAAGGACAAAAACTCAATCTTGGGGATGCCACCCCGGTTTCACCCCAAGAAATATCTAAGAGGTACAAGCGTCAAAGCTTGGGGATGCCCAAGGGATCCCTTTCTTCATCAATAAAAAGCTCAGGTCTATCTAGACACTTCGTTTTTATTGTTTCATGCACTGTTGTGTTGTTCTTGGAGAGTCTTAGTTTTCGTTTTCTTTGCTTAGTTGTTTAGTTTGCTATAATAAAGTAGTTTCGACCCCCGTTCTCGTTGTGTTGTTTCAAATAAGTTGATCGGTGTTGGAAAGGAGTAGAAAGTTCTTGCTTCGAAGTGCAAGAGGAGGTTGCATTGACTATGACTTAGACTTTAGCATGACATGCTAGGTGTTGCTTTAACCTTATGATTAGTGATTATTTTTGTAGCATGTCTTGTTCCCAACAATTGGGATTTCTTAGTGTGCCTTGAAGGAATTATGCGTTGTTTTAGCATACAAAAGCATAGTATTGTGGTATTCTCCTTTGATGCTTTGTTTGGGTTGACTTGGCACATGCTCATACCATGTTATGACTATGAACAAGTCACCATAGCCTCTATGATCATTTAGTCCTTGACTTGTAGTACCACTCTATGCTTTGATTAGTAATGTTTTGTCGCTCTGCATGATTATGGCCATTATTGCTCTCTTAGTTGGTTGCTCCTAGTCTTTTGCTAGCCTCCACTTGTATGAGTAAGTTCTACTCATGCTTCCAACTCCCAAGAAACCAAGTTATTCCAAAGTGTCCACTATAAACTCCTATGCATGGTGTGTTACATCATTCCAAGTATATTCTTTTTTTCAGCTATCTTCCAATTGAAAAGTATTTTGTTATGTGAAAACTTAGTGATTAAAGCCCTCACAAACTTGATGGCACACTTTATATTATTTGACCCTAATAAACTTGAACCATTATGTCATCTATATTGTATATGCTTGAACTTATACGTTGGAATTAGTAGAATCATGGTGTCATGGGGAACGTTTCCAACATTGCACTTGTACTTTGTACACCGTTGATATCATGCTCTTTTGTCTATGGATGTCACCTGTGTGAAATAAAGAGGGAGCTTGTAAGTCCATGGAGTTATGTATTTTGTGTTAGAGAAACACCTGGGCCGCTAGCCTAAGCCATGCCTAATCATGGTGGAAACTTGCAGAGTCACCATAATGAGCAATATGTGAAGCATCCTCAATAAAAAGCTATGCACATAGTAAATAAAAAGATCGCTGAGATGCTCACTGTCTGCTTTCCTTGTCATTTTGGTTATGGGATAGCTCCTGTACCATGTGCAAGGGGTACCCCGTTGGCGGTTCTCTATGATACACATGTACTTACTATGACAAGAACTTACAGGTGACTGAAGTTGAGTAGCATGATGTGTGGCCCTCGTATTCAAGGGACTTGAGATTGCCAACTTATACTTTGTCAAGCATATACTCCATAGTTTATTCACTTTAACCGTAATCACTTCAAGATGCTTATGATAGGGACAATGAGGGCTGAAATCTAACAAGTACCATAATTTTTGGAAGCTCTTTTCGAAACTTGAAATCCCTGCTTCCATGTATGAAGGGCCTTTCTTCCACTATTATATTGAGTCTCCACCTTATACCTTTAGGCACCATTAAGAGAGCATAGTTGCCATTCTTAGTTTTATGTGCAGTGTCCCAAAACTTATTGATTGATGCATATTCTGATATTACTTGTTCTTGTGCTATTTTTATCTAGTCACTCTTACGAACTTTGAAGGTGTCCTATGCATCTATTTGCTACTCTATGAGGGACAAGCTGATTGCCACTATGCCATGTTTTCTGTATGTGAAACAAACAAACGTTTTTCAATGCATGTTATTCATGATCTTTGTTTGTATCCTTTCATGTTGCATGCATAGTTACTTTGTCCTATTGTTATAACTCCATCTTTCATGCACGTGTTTAGAGTTCTTTGATTCCAGCTTTCAATGCTTGCAAATGGTTTGATCTTGGTTTTGATGGTGCATGTCACCTCAAAAATTATTCTTTTATCACTTACCTACTCAAGGACGAGCAGGAGTTAAGCTTGGGGATGCTTGATACATCCAAAACATATCTATAATTTTTGATGCTCCATGCTTGTTTACTATCTACTTTGCTTTGCTTTGTCCACACTTTGAGGTGTTTTTATATGTTTTCTGGAACTAACCTATTAACAAGTTGCCACAGTGCCAGTTGCCTGTTTTCTTCTGTTTTGGTTCTAGAAAGGCGGAAAATCAATATTCTTGGAATTGGACGGGACAAAATCCAAAGTCAATATTTTACCGTGGGCAACACGAAGCCAGAAGACGAGATGGAGAAGGCTCACCAGGGGGCCACACCCCTTCCGCGAGGGTGGGTCCACCCCGCGCCTGGGGGCTGCAGCTGCCCTGGTAGCCCCCCTGGCTCGCCCCTTCTCCTATAAGAAGCCCCCAATGCAGAAACACTAGGTACCCGATCAAAACTCCACGAAACCGTCTATAGCCGCCGCCACCATCGTCCCTAGATCGAGGGGGTCTGAAGTTCTTCCCGGCACCCTGCCAGAGGGGAGATCATCTCGAAGGCCTTCTTCTTCATCATGCCAGCCTCCGGTATGAATCTTGAGTAGTTCCACCTGGGAATACGGGTCCATGTAGTAGCTATATGGTTGTATCTCCTCGTGCTTTCATGTATAGATCTTGTGAGCTCCGTTCATGATCAAGATCTAATCTATTTGTAATCATCCATGTTGTGTTTGCGGGGATCCTATGGATATTGAGATTATTATGTTGGTTTGATTAATGGTTTTATATTTATGATTCTATCATGTCTGTGTTGTTTGTGATCTTGCATGCTCTCCGTTGTTAGTAGCTATCTTGGCCAAGTAGTTGCTAGTGACTCCAAGAGGGGGTATTTATGCTCGATAGTGGGTTCATGCCTCTAGTTTCCAAGGGAAGTGACAATAATCTCTTAGGTTGTAGATGTGTTGTTGCTACTAGGGAGAAAACAACGGTCTCTTGTTCATGGAACATGTGGACTGTTTACCTTACACACTTTGCTTTAAGCAGTTGTCTGTTGCTTGCAACTTAATACTAGAGGGGGTTCGGATGATAACCTAAAGGTGTACTTCTAGTTATAGATGCAGTTGGATGGCGGTCTATGTATATTGTTGTATTGCCCAATCGAATCTCATAGGATCTTTTTGTCAAGTATTTTCATTCTTATGCCTTGCTCAGTTCCTGCCAATTGCCTTGATCTAATTTGTTTATCCTTCATGCCATGTTGTTTATCTAAGGAGAGCACCTCTAGTGAACTATGTACCCCGGTCCAATGTTTACCATGATACTTCTTCCATTGTTACTGTTTACTTGCTGCAAACCATCATCACCTTCCACACCATACAGTTAATCCTTTGTTACAGCAACCGGTGAGATTGACAACCTCACTGTTAGTGGGGCAAAGTCTTGAGTTTGTGTTGTGCAGGTCTCCATGTTGCTTGCAGCACCTTTGGAACGTTCCTTCCTCCTACTGGTTCGATAACCTCGGTTTCTTAGTGAGGGAAACTTGCCTGCTGTACTGCATCATACCTTTCGCTTGGGGTCCCCGAATGAAGTGCTGCTGCACTCATCAACCCATATCTTGCTAAGATATTTTTTCTCTTAAAAGACACAGCAAGCTGCAACGTACCTCTGACCCCCTCTTCCCACCTTTGACCATAGAGCACCCCCCACCACCGCTGCTTCCCAATAGATGGACACCTCCCTCCCTCCAAGCTGTCCATGGATTTTGAACACCATGGACCCTTGTCCATCGGTTTGAAAGGGCAGAACCACCCCAGCTCCTCTCCCCTCTCTCATATCACTCTCTGGCCACCAGACACCCTCACCTAGCTCCCTACTTCTCCTTTAGCTATCCCTTGCCATGAGCAGGAAGAAAACCCTCTCTCGTGCATGCAAGCATACATGCATATGGTCATGGTTCTCGACCATCTTTGCTCCCCTTCTCTACATCCTTGCAACCCTCATGTTCTGATATACCATCCCCGTGCCCTTCTTTGCATGTAGAACTACAGGAGATGCCGCCACGAGAGCTTGTCCGTTTGCACCTCCCCATGGCGAGACCAAGGCACCCGAGCACCTACCGTCATGCATGTGCCTTCTATGACCAAGAAGATTCCCAGGAACTCTCCTCCTACCATCCACGGGGATAGACATGCTTCCCCAAGCCCGCTCCGACGAACTTCCGAGCTTCTCTGTCGGTTCTACTACAGAAGCCATCTCCGGTCGCCAAGCCAGCCTCTTCCTACCATCGCCGAGATCGCCTCTGATCGCCGCGTTGCCCTGCATCCTCGTCGGCATCTCTAAGCCCCTAGGTGATCCACCCTGACGATTTCTTGCTGCAGCTAGGGTTTCTGCCCCAAAGGGTCGGCATGAGGTGGAACACGGCCTCGATGTCGTCCGCTTCGTTATAATCGGACGGGGGATAGCGCCCCGTACCCCTTCGGCCTCTGGAGCCACTGACGGGCAGGACCCATGGCCGCGGTGTATAACGTGTCGCCCGCGCATGTTAGGCTACGCCTCCGGCCGGCCCAGCGCCAGTAAGGCTTGCTCCTATTGGATCTGGCCCGCGCCTCCACTTTGGTTTAATTTTTTCCAAGGACAAATAGAATAAGTGATAGGTATAAATCCATTTGAAAATGTAAAACAACACCAAATTCCTAGATCAAAATTTTAACAGACCACTACATTTTTTATTCAACATGAAGTACAAGAAGTGGACCCAAATAATGTCTATATTAATTATAGTAAATCAAGCACCAAATTGTTTCCTTTACATAAATAAATTCTCTCGGATAGTTTGGTCAATCCAAACGGCGTAAACCCACTTTTTTCTATTAGGTATCTATGATACGTTGCATGTCACCTTGGCCCCTTACTAATTTGCTTCCTAGTTGGCCCTTAGTAAAAATAACAAAAACAGGTCAATTCTGCCTTAGGAATTCTTGAGGTCAAACCAAATAGGGTATTGACCTAATTCAAACTACCAGTACACATGAATATGAATATATATCAAAGCCTAGGATCCCAAAATTTATTAAGCATCTAGTAAATTTTGGTGAAATACTCTTTTCTATGTATAGTTACTTCACCAATAAAATAACTACAGTGGCTCCACAAAACCATATGGGTTGAATCCAATTTCTATAGAAGCTATTATAAATACGTACCACGTTTATTTGGAATCACATCAAAAGATCACGTAGATTAAATCTAATGAAAAAGACAAATATCATCTAGTACTGCCTTTGGGAATTTCTTGAGGGCATTATTATAATAATTGTGAAGTGATTCCAACTTCCAGTGAATCAGCCCATCAAACACTACTTAATTATCCAAGGAAATAATTTTTGGAGCTCCAAAACTTTTCTGGTGAATTATGTCCTAAAACTAGAGTTTGTTCACTAGAAAATGGTTTATAAATCAATGGTGATTGATAAAATAGTGAAACAACTTTTGTTGGTTTCATTTTATCAATAACTATCTAATGGTATCATTTTTATACAACGGTATCATACAGAACATGTCCTTATTCAAAAATCTCTTTTTAGGTAGTTCCTAGACTATAAATCCGAAAGGATCATCTTCCAATGCCTCCAAATCTTCTACCAATCTCATCAAAGCAAACATCCAACACCATACTGTTTTATACCATGTGAATATATGTTGCTTGCTGTATGTATTGGTGCTTGTATGCATTGTATTGATTGTGGTGTTGGTTTCTTGCATGTTTGCTCGATAGCGGTGATAGTTGCGATTGTGTGACGCCGAGAAGAAGGAAACATCGGATTATTTCAATTTTTGATATCGGTATTCTGGTATTTGATACGTCTAATTTGCATCACTATTCTATATCATAAATTGTTTCTATTCATAGATATATTCCATATTAAGAGGTGATTCTTATGTTATTTCATTTGTTTTTGCATGTTGGATAATTCTTGGAGGATGAACTGCTGGAGTCAGGATTCTGATGGAAAAAGCAGTGTTTTGATGCAATTTCGCGAAGATCAAAAAAATTCCAGAAAATATATGGAAAATTATATTTTTCCAGAAAACGAAGGAAGCCAGGAGGGGAGGCGTAGTTGGGCCACAGGGGGCCCACACCGGCCCAGGCGCGGGCCACCCTGGGTCGCGCCTACAGGGGGTGTGAGCCACCCTGGCCCACCTCTGGCTCCGACGCTTCACCTATATTTTCCTCCCGAAACCCTAAAGTTCGGAGAGCAACCACATAAAGATTCCGCCGCCTCTGCAGGGAGGAAACTACAGAGAGAGAAAGAGCTCTCTGGCAGACAGATTTCTGCTGGGGAAATTCCTTCCAGGAGAGGGGAGATCGTCGCCATCAACACCGTCATCAAGCTAGACTTCATCGGGATCATCATCATCATCATCCACGCCATCATTTCCACCAGCACCATCATCACCACTCCATCCCGCTCTAACAATTGTGTTGAATCTTGCATAGTTCTTAGGGGAAACTTTCCCGGTATTGATTACTATTGTAGTTGATGCTTGTGAGTGGAACCATTGAATTACTGTTTATGTTCAAATTGTTATCCATCATTATATCATCTCTAATCTTGATCCATATGATGTCTCGTGAGTAGTTTGCTTAGTTCTTGAGGACATGGGAGAAGTCATGTTGTTAGTAGTGGAATTGTGTTGAGGTATTATTCAATGGTTTAATATTTAAGTTGTGGTGCTATTCTTCTAGTGGTGTCATGTGAACATAAACTACATGATACTTCACCATTTATGGGCCTAGGGGAATGAATTGTGTATTTGGCTACTAATTGTGGGGTTGCCAGAGTGACAGAAACCTGAACCCCCGTTTGGAAACCTTTGCACAAGGGAGTGTAGGATCTTAGAGTTTAAGGCTGTGGTTAGGTTTTTATCTTAATTACTTTCTTGTAATTGTGGATGCTTGCAAGGGGTTTAATCACAAGTTTGTATTAGTCCAAGTAAGGTCGGTAAATTAGCACAGGTTCACCCACACAACACTTATTAAACCAAAGAAGATTAATCAACTATATGAAACGAAAGCACTTGACAGTATTTCCATGTGTCCTCGAGAACGTTTGGTCCTCATAAGTATTACCACCAGCTTGTCCTTTTCTAAGGAAGGACCGGGCCACTTGTTGCAATTATTTGCTGTCTTTATTTCCTTGCACTTTATTTCCTTGCTTTATCAAAAACCACTAAAAATCCGTTTGCTAAGTATTTACAGAGATTTCCTGCTCCAAACCACTAGTCAACACCTTCTGCTCCTCATTGGGATCGATACTCCTATTTATCGAAAGTACTACGATACACCCCCTATACTTGTGGGTCATCAAGACTATTTTATGGGGCCATTGCCGGGGAGTGAAGCGCTATTGAAGAGTGGAACTGGTAAAGGAAACTTCTACTATGAGTATTGCATTTTATTTCTGTTTGTTATTTTGTTTCCAATATGGATAACCCACTTGGTTTCCTATTTGGGAAAACTACTACCACTATTACGGTAGTAGATGAACAACCTGTTGAGATAGATCCTTTTAAGATACCTACAAGACTTGTCGATCATGTTATGGATAATTATTATTTTGGGGATGGAACTATCCATCCGGGTGATCACTTTCTTTTTATCCATGAATTATGCGGGTTGTTTAAGTGTGCAGGTATCACAACGGAACAGGTTAAGAAGAGGTTACTCTCTATATCATTGAAAGGAAGAGCTAAAGAATGGTATAAGCTGCTGATGAATGGGCAATCTATAGAATGGGAGGAAATAGTACCTCTCTTTTATTCTAAATTCTATACTCCTAGTGAGATTCATAAGGATAGGAATCAAATATATAACTTTTGGCCTCGTGATGGAGAGAGTACAACCCAAGCTTGGGGGATATTGAAGTTACTAATGCTTAAATGTCCCATTCAAGAACTCCCTAACAATATTATTATCAGTAACTTTTATTCAAGGCTTTCTCTTCATGATAAAGATTTATTAGATGGTTCTTGCGCTAGATCATTCACACGTATGAAATAAGAAGCTAAATGGGATCTTCTATACCGTATTCATGAAAACACTAAAGCATGGGAGAATGACAAAGGAAGAAAGTCAGGTATAAATTATGATTATGAATGCATTAAATCTTTTATGGGAACTGATGACTTTCATGATATTAGTACTGAATATGGTCTTGATTCTCAAGTTCTTGCAAATCCCTTTAAGGCCTTTGCCTCTTATATTGAAATCCCCAAAAAGGAGTGGAACAAGTACCATGCACCTTATAAAGATATTTTTAATCATGTTCCTGTTAGAAGCACTGAAGTTTGTATTGTTGATCCTATTTTGCCTGAACCTTATATTGAGAAAATCCCTTTTCCTGCTAAGGTAAAGGAACATTCTATTATAGATAATGTGGTTTGCAAAAGTACAAAGAAAACTTTGGAACCTGATGAGAAAATAAACATTGAACCTTTAGTAGCCATTGTGAAAGATCTTGTCACCAAAAATATAGAAGATGAACACATTGTCTTCTGTGAAGACGCTTCTAATATTGTCTTTCATCCTATTAAAGCTAGGAAAACTAGTGTCCATGTGCTTTCTGTTAGAATTGGTGATCATTTCTATTATTGTTTATGTGATATTGGTGCTAGTTCTAGTGCTATTCCTTATGAGCTTTACAGAGAAACTATGCATGAAATTGGTCCTTGTGAACTTGAGGACATTGATGTGGTTATTCACCTTGCTAATAGAGACACAGTCTGTCCAATTGGCATTGTAAGAGATGTAGAGGTTCTTTGGGGTAAGATTAAATATCGTGCTGATTTTGTAGTGCTTGGTTTTGAAGCTAGTAAAATTTGTCCTATCATTTTTGGTAGACCTTTCTTGAATACTTGTGGGGATATTATAGATTGTAAGAAGGTGAAAGTTTTAACCAAGTTCGATGGAGAATCTTATGAGTTTAACTTTTCCAAATTTTCCAAAACTCCTTATGAAAATGAATTGCCTAATGAGGATTTCAGGGTTGAACAACTTGCTGCTATTCCTCTTGCTCCTAACAATGCCTTGCAGTAGTATATGGAACATCATGAAAGTGAGGTCTTGATGAAGGAAAGACATGAGATTGATGAGATTTTCCTTTGTCAACCTGAGATACTTAAGCATAACCTACCTGTGGAAGATTTGGGTACTACACTACCACCTAAAGGGGATCCTATTTTCGATTTAAAACCTCTACCTGATGATCTTAAATATGCTTATCTAGACGATAAGAAAATGTATCCTATTATTATTAGTTATAAACTTTCAGGGAAGGAAGAGGAAAGATTATTGGAAGTATTGAAGAAACACCGAGGATCTATGGGGTATACTCTTAATTATTTAAAAGGGATTTCTCGTACTATATGTCAGCATGCTATTAACATAGAGGCTGATGCAAAACCAGTTGTTGAACACCAACGCCGACTAAACCCTAAGATGAAGGAAGTGGTAAGAAGTGAGGTATTAAAACTTCTTGATGCTGGTATTATTTTCCTATTGCTAATAGTAGATGGGTTACTCATGGTCATTGTGTCCCCGACAAAGGAGGAATAACTGTTGTGCCTAATGAAAATAATGAGCTTATACCTCAAAGAGTAGTGGTTGGTTATAGTATGTGCATTGATTTTAGAAAGGTGAATAAAGTCACTAATAAAGATCATTATCCTCTGCCTTTTATTGATCAAATGCTAGAAAGGTTGTCTAAGAAGACTGACTTTTGTTTTCTTGATGGTTATTCTGGGTTCTCTTAAATTGCTGTGAGAGCACAAGACCAAGAGAAAACCACTTTCACATGTCCCTATGGAACTTATGCTTATAGGCGTATGCCTTTTGGTTTATGTAATGCTCCTGCTACCTTTCAGAGATGTATGTCTGCTATCTTTCATGGTTTTTGTGAAGAAATTGTGGTAGTTTTCATGAACGATTTCTCCGTCTATGGAACTTATTTTGATAATTGTTTTCAGAACCTTGATAAAGTTTTGCAGAGATGTGAATAAACTAATCTTGTTCTTAATTGGGAGAAATCCACTTCATGGCTAATTTCTGAAAGAGGTATTGAAGTAGACAGAGCCAAAGTTGAAGAAATTGAGAAAATTCCTTACCCTAGGGATGTAAAAGGTATTCATAGTATCCTTGGTCATGCTGGTTTCTATAGAAGGTTTATTAAAGATTTCTCCAAAATTTCAAAGCCCCTTACTAATCTTCTTCAAAAAGATGTACCGTTTTGTTTTTGATGATGATTGTAAGGAGGCTTTTGAAACTTTGAAGAAAGCTTTAACTACTGCTCCTATTGTCCAACCACCTGATTGGAATTTACCCTTTGAAATTATGTGTGATGCTAGTGATTTTGCTTTGGGTGTTGTTCTTGGGCAACGAATAGATAAAAAATTGAATGTTATTCATTATGCTAGTAAGACTCTTGATGCTGCTCAAAAGAATTATGCTACTACTGAAAAGGAGTTCTGAGCTGTAATATTTTCTTGTGATAAGTTTAGACCTTATATTGTTGATTCAAAAGTTACCATTCATACTGATCATGCTGCTATTAAGTACCTTAAGACGCTAAGCCTAGGGTTATTAGATGGGTGTTGCTTCTACAATAGTTTCATCTGCATATTGTAGATAGGAAAGGTGCTGAAAGTCCTGTTGCTGATAATTTATCTCGTTTGGAAAACATTTCTTTTGATCCTATGCCTGTTAATGATAGTTTTCCAAATGAACAGTTGGCTGCAATAAAGGTAAGACCACGGGAGAGTCCTTGGTATGCTGATTATGCTAACTTTATTGTTTCCAAGTATTTGCATCCAACATTTATAGCCCAGCAAATAAGGAAATTATTTTATGATCTGAGGCATTACTTTTGGGATGACCCACACTTATATAAAGAAGGAGTAGATGGTATTATGTGGAGATGTGTCCCAGAATATGAACAACGAGAGATATTGAGAAAATGTCATGGAAGTGCTTATGGAGGACATCATGCTGGGGATAGGACCGCACAAAAGGTTTTACAATCTGGTTTTTATTGGCCTACTCTCTTCAAGGACGAAAGGAAGTTTATTTGATCATGTGATGAATGTCAAAGAGTTGGTAACATTTCTAGACGTAATGAAATGCCTATGAATTATTCTCTTATTATTGAACCTTTTGATTGTTGGGGATTTGACTTTATGGGTCCTTTTCCTCCTTCAAAAGGGTATACTCATATTCTTGTCGTTGTTAATTATGTTACAAAGAGGGTGGAAGCCATACCTACAAATAGTGCTGATGGTAAGACCTCTTAAAAAATTCTTAAAGATGTTATTTTTCCTAGGTTTTGGGTGCCTAGATATCTCATGACTGATGGAGGTTCTCATTTTATTCATGGTGGTTTTAGGAAGAATCTTTCTAAGTATGATGTTAACCATAGAATTGCTTCATCTTATCACCCCCAAACCAGTGGGTAGGTAGAACTTTCAAATAGAGAAATTAAATTGGGCTAAAAAGTTGAATGACGCTTTATAGTCTTATAGAACTGCTTATAAAAATCCTATGGGAATGTCTCCTTACAAAATGGTTTATGGTAAAGCTTGTCACTTGCCTCTAGAATTAGAACACAAAGCTTATTGGGCAGTGAACGAACTGAATAGGGATTTTAAACTTTCTGGTGAGAAAAGATTGCTTGACTTAAGTATCTTAGATGAGTGGAGAAGTGAAGTTTATGAAAATGCTAGACTCTTTAAAGAAAAAGTAAAAAGATGGCATGATAGGAGAATTATCAAGAGGGAGTTCCATGTTGGTGAGAAAGTTCTATTGTATAGGCCTCGTCTGAGATTTTTTTGAGGGAAACTACTCTCAAAATGGTAAGGACCTTTTGTTATTGAGGAGGTGTATCGTTCAGGTGGTAATAAAATATATTATTTGAGGGACAACACTACACAGGTGGTGAATGGTCAAAGTCTAAAACATTACATCTCTGGAGACTCTTATAATGAAGATGTCGATGTTATTCAAATTGTAACTCCGGAAGAATTTATCAGAGACCAAACTCCGGAACCTGCAGAGTCCGTCTTGGAATAGGTAATTCCGAAAGAATTTATCAGGGACCAAATGGTTCGTGAAAGACCTTTCTCTTTATATTTTTTGTTGTTTTTATTCCATATGGACGGTTACGAGATGAAAAAGAGGAGGAAACGGAGCCCGGGAGGGCCACACCCACCAGGGGCGCAGGCCCCAGCTGGCCGCGCCACCAGGGGGTGTGAGCCCCCTGGAGTCTGTCTCCGGCCCGTTTTCGCACAATAACTTCCTTATGCAGTAAAACTTCATAATATATTGTAGAGGCTTTAACCCAATAAGGTACAAGTACCTATGTTTAATTGCTAGTCCCTGGATTGATTAGCTAGTACCCACAGTTTAAGATGTAATATCAAGAAACAAAGGTCATACTACAACTTATAACCAGGAATAAAATAGTTCATTACAAATTACATAACTCATATGGCTATATTATTACAGAGCAGCAGATAAATACAAAGCATGGAGTCCTTCATATTCATATGCCACAGGCAAACATGTTTGTTGTAGACTTGTAATCCCTACTCAACAAACTTCACTAATCATCAAACAAACCTGCAACAGGATAAGTTACAGCCACAAGGGTCAATACATTTGAATTGTACTGGCAAGTGATATCATATTGATATGGAGAATCTAACATTTACATTAATATAAGGCTAAGTGGAGTTTTGGCTGGCCTTTGCATAAAATAATTTTTCCCTATCCTTTGTAAAATAGTTTTTCTCTTTTTAAAACACTTCATCAAACATGGCACACTGGATACATACCAGGTGCTACCCTTGTTCACGCACAAGTTTTAACTTAGAGAAATTGGGATGAGGAGATCCTTGATCATTTCAATGTCTTTGATGCTCAAAATGTCCATTACCGGGGACACAGCTAAGTACTTAGTTTTACCCTCTCGAGAGGTGGTGCACTTTCCCCACAAGACTTGACATGCATCGATACGAGACTTTTCAGAAGCATTCCCTTAGACCACCATGGACGCGTTCCATCCTATCATCACTACCACCTTCTGTCCATCTGGCTGAGTTATTGCAAATTAGTTGGTCAAGGCAGAGTACATATGCCATGTGGCTGCACTAGAAGCTTCTCAACACTAAACATCTCAAATCCTTTTATTCCTGGGTGGCCATCCACAAGTGTGATACATAGGGTAAACCATAGAATGGGCCCTCTATAACCAGTTAACACAAACGATACTTCTCATTCCACCCAGGTGTTTCATTAACAAGTTGTTTTCTTAGTCAGAAATATATAGGCATAATTTTTCCATAATATCATAACATGAATTTTCCACCCTTGAATTCTAATAGCTAGTCTAAGAATACTAACACATCATGTCTCTTAACATAGCTAAAATACTACCAATATATCATCTATAGGATCTACCATAGCATAGTAATATTTAAAATAGTTGTAACATGCATACTACAAAAATATCACTAATGCAATATTTGAAAAGATAGGACTTTTGTTGACCAAAGTATTACTTGCCTTTTTTAGTAGAAAATCTAGGTACTCTGCTTGATCTTGCAATTGTCACACTCCTCAAAGTTCACTACAACAATACAAACAAGCAAAAAGCACACACTTAAAACTACCACACAGAATAACAAAACAAATCAAGAAAACAAAGAAATGCATGCGAGCATGCAAAAGGTTATTTTATTGGAAAAGTGGTTCCTAACAAGGTTCTAAACATTTCAAAATACCTACTATTCTTTTATAAAAGTGGAATTTCATTTGAAACCAAGTTAGTGAAAGTAAGTCATTTAAATCATTTTTCTTTAGTTAGGAAAGCCTTTATTCAAAGGAATATTTTCTAGTGTCAAAAAAATATATTTTTAATTTCAAGTGTTAGTTTTTATGGTTAGAGGGATCAAAAAACCATTTGCAAAAGGATTTACTCAAAAATAATTTTTAGAACAATTTTTATACTCAAAATAGCCCTAAACAAGTCTGAGCATAAAGCTCTAATTTTTCAGAAGCAAATGACCAAAGTAAGGACATAGGTGCAAAGTACACATTTTTCTGAATCCATAGAGTCCTAATTTGTAAATTTTGGAATTTAGATAAAAATTTATTGATTTTCCAAGTTTAAACATCTAATAGATTTATTCTGGTTTTTAAATCAAAATCCTGGCCATGTGGCGCTGTCTGACTGGATGGTACCGTTTTGTGCAAATTAGAAACATGAGCCACTTGATCTAAGTTAGATCGTACGGGTCAGATTGGTTGATACCCCTTCGATAAGTGATCTATCCTAGGCCCTAAGATTAGCAATTCCAATCACCCAAATTAGGGTTAACAAAAACTCTTGTTAATAAAATCCATATGAATGCATGTGTGTATGTGATGAATGCATGAGTGCATGAATGGACTTGTGTAATTGTTGTGAATAGCAAGGAATGGTTTAAAGATGAAAAAACGTCATCTAAATCATTTCCAAGAACAATAAAATCAAGAGAAACTAAAAAACAAACAAAACAAGCAAATGGTCATTTTTGCCAATCTTGCTCACTAGACTACTTTGAGTGTTTCTAGTCCAAGATTTCAAACATAAATAAATCCATTTATTTTCACCCCTTTCTATACCAAGTGAAAGTGAACCCAAGACCATCTTGCAAACCCACAAAAACATTTGGCAACCTTATTCAAATGACATTTGAAAATTGAATTTAGTTCATATGGTAAGATCACCATATGTCAAAACCCAACCAAACCAGTGCACCTTGAAAAATCCAACCAACCAGAGACTACCTAGTATGTGGCCAGTACACTCACTAAGTTTCATCCAAAAATTCAAATTTGATTTTCTTGTGGCCATTTCATCAAATACTTGGAGGTAGCAAATCAAATTGGCCAAACTTCACTGTTTTGAGCAGTAATTTGGCTAAGCATTGTTCACCATTGATCACACTTGTCTCCCCTAGTGCCAACAATGCCTTGACCACACCTAGCCCCTACCCAGTGCACCATGCCATGCCATGCCGAGAGCACCCTTGCCAGCCGACCATGGCTAGCTAGCCAGAGCCAGCGCCGAGCCTAGCCACCGTGTCTAGCAAGCACGCCACCGTCCACCGCCACCCCCTGTCCAGCCCTCGAGCCCTGCCAGCCACTGGACCACAGAGAAACGCACGCGCCCACTTCTCTGCGACCATGCCGAGAGCGCGCCACAGCGCCACGCTCGACACGCTCGCACAGACCGTGCCCCGCCTTCACAGCTCGCGTACATGATCACCACCGCCCCAGGAACCTCCCAGACAACCCCGTTCACCGCCGCATGACCCGTAGCCACTGTGCTCCATCCAAAATGTCGTTGTTGCCGCTCAGAGCGTCGATGCGTTCCAACCAAAACGCACCGCACCACGCCACTCCATCAAGCCGTTGAGCATCTCTAGGAGACCATGCACCGTCCCCTACCATCAGCCATGCCCGTAGCTTGCTATGAAGCCGACCCCGACGAGCTCAGCCCGCACCCTTTGGTTCCCTCGTCGCACTATAAATAGAGGCCTACCCCTCTCGAATTCTTCACACCATTCTACTCCCCACCTCTCACTGGTCGTCCCCACTCGTTCCTTCAGCAAGGCGAGCGGAGCATCACTGGAATTTCGCTGGAGCTTGCCGCTGCTCGAGGAAAAGGCCGCCGTTGATTGGATCCACCCCAGGAGGCGCCGCCGGTACCAGGAGGATCGCCGTCATCGACTTCGTCGTTCGCCCCCATCGCCGACCATCGCCTGAGCCCCAGTGAGCCACCACAGACCCCCACTGGTCACGCTAGGGTTCGTGCTCGTCGCGTCCTGTTCAGACGTTGATGGCGACCCTCTTCCGTAGATCTTACATCTAATCCTACGGTTGTAATAGCTCCATAGCCCTTCACACCTCCTGTCTCACTGACTGGTGGGGACGACCACTTAACCCACCCGCGCGCGCTGTGCGCTGTGGGCCGGACCATTTATCACTCCCGCGTGAACCAGTAGTTTAAATTTAGATTTTTCATTTTAGTTTTAAAGTTAGTTATGGCAGTAGATTCAAAAATCATTTCAGAGAGATTCACTGAACCAAATTGCATGAAACAAATTTTGTTAGAAAGGTATTCAAATTCTTAATCCAAGCCTGTTGGATTCAAACCATTTGGAGTTATAGATCACCTATAGTAAATATAACAAGGCAAAGACTGTTCTATATTCAAACATTTTTCAAAATTCAACCATAAATGCTTTTGAGTTGATTCCAACTCTCAAAAATCACATTTGATGAGACCTTTCTGAATATATAAAAATATCTAGGTTTACTTGCAATAATAATGGACAAGTAATAAAAGAATGCCCCATAGGCATTTCTAGCCACTTTATTTAATTAAAATAAAAAAGGTTAAACCTTATTAAATTGTGACACCACTTTAAATCACATTTCCAAGTACTAAAATATGTGGTGATGACATGTTTTAGTTGGAGAATATTAAATCTTTAGTAGTTTTTCAATGAGTAGAAATTACTTTTCTAAAATAAAATAAATGAATCTAGTGCCTTAATCTTTGTGATGATTGTGATGATGCTAGATCATCTAGTGAAAACCCTGGTGTGATAAATAGTAGTAGTTAAGTATGGTTTGGTGATTGTGTACCTCGTATTAATTTATAGATGATAGTACCGACCAAGGATACAAAGAAGAAGGAGATTACTACGAGGAAGAAGCCGAGGAGAACTTCAACCACTGCTCTGCACAAGGCAAGCTTACACTTGCAACTTTGCAAGCCTAACACTATAAGTGGATTATGCAAACTAGATGACTTAGGCATATGTGATTATACCACCTTATTATACCAAATCCCGGTTTTAATTGCAAGATTTACTATTTTATTTCTTTATCAAAGCTTTCTATTTGTGTTTACTTAGTGACTTGTAAACTTTGGAAAGATTTTAGAGGTAGCATAAAGAGCATAAAACTTGGACTAAGTTGGGTAGATCTTAATGTCATCCTGAGGCATGAGATTGAACTTAGATAAGTCACACTTGTTTGCCACTCCTCATTAGTGTTTACCCCCAACTTTAGTGGCTAGTGCTAAGCATAAAAATTGATCACTTTAGATGGGAATACTTGATGAAAATGATTATGAAAACCTTAGAATTATGAGTCATTCTAATGAAATGTTCTGACATGTGTTAGTGCACACAAGGTGACTTTGATGATAAAATTTTATTGAGGCATGAGCCTTAGCCCTTTATAAAACTGATGGTTGTCTGGATGCGATACCATTCCAATTTTACCGTACAACCATAATACCCAAAACTGGGTACGGCTTGACTAGAACTTTATATACCTTAGTATGGGTTCCCTTGTTGCCGAGGTTTAAGCTGAGGCTACCTCGTGAAGATTGACCACCTATGCAGTTCCCAAGATGACAGATGGTCATGGTTGGGAGGCCAAACTCATAGGAGAGGTGTCTATACTAGGGCGTGTAATTAAAAGGTTAGGATTGATTATCCGCATAATAAGTATGGTGAATTCAGGATTTTTCCTGATGGATGTATCGGATATTGTGGTGAAAGTGTACCACCTATGCAGAGTGTCAAACCATTCGAATAGTCATGTCCGTGGTTATGGACAATTGGAGTGGCCATACTGCTCCATCATCAGATGTTTTCAAATGACTTGTGAAATTATTCATGACTTTGACTTGACCACAACAGGGTTGTGAAAGTGAAACCTAAGTTCCCACTTAGGTGTTATAAAACCTTAAACTAGTTTTCTTTGCTTCTAACTCAGTTAGAGATAAACCTGGCTTTTTGCAAATGAAACTAGATCTTAGTATTCCTACTCAAACCCCTTACCTATTAGTGATAGTTTGTGAGTACTTAAAGAGTACACATGGCTTTGTCCCTGGCTATTCCTGTGGCCAGACTATGAAGAGGACTATCAGGAGGATGTATCGTAGAAGGTTATGACAACTAGGATCATCTCCCATCGTAAGCATTGCCTATGACCATGAAGATGGATTCTCACCCACGCTATCGTTATTATATTATTCTGCTTCTTTTAATGTACTAAGACTGGATCATGAGATCCTTTATTTGTTGTAAGACCTTATGTATGGTTTGTAATGGATGATGTACTATGATATCCAATCTGTAATGTCTCGCAAAAATGGTAATCCTGGGATTGCAATGTATGGCATAACAAGCATCTGGGATTAAAAATCCGGGTGTTGACAAGTTGGTATCAGAGCCATCCTGAACATAGGAGACCCTGGTTTAGAATGGACGCTTGAATCAAAAACTTAGTTTCAAAACAAAAGAAGTGAGTATTTATGAAAAACTTATTGTCATTCTTATCACTTATGTGCTTTGATAAAAATTCATGTTCCTCAAAAATTCTCGCAAACTTACATAAAATTTGACACACTTGATCACTCTACTAACTTACTCATCCTACATTCTTATAGATGGACGTGAAGTATAGCAAGTTCTATCAGTTGGGAAATGGAGGAGATCTCATCTTTGAGCGTGACTTGGACCAGTTCTCGGAACTTCTGGAGCGCCCCCACCCCGAGTTCTTCGGAGCTCAGCTCAACGATCATGAAGGAGGAGAATTGCAATGGCTGATTTTTGCAAGTCTCCGAGGGAAGATTGAAGCCCCCACCTCAGAGGTAGTCCAGTTCACCTTAAGGGAGAACAACTGGCTAGATGGACTTGCCAGGGCCATGCAGGAAGCTCTTGCCCCTTCTGTGTGGGCAAAGTATCAATCAGATCAAGGGCACGCGCTTTGAGTTATATCTGAGGCGTGATGTTATGGGACAGCCACTGGAGGCACCATATCACCCTGAGCTGAAGCATCAAGTGGACCATCTCAGCTTCATGATGTATGACCGTATAGCACTACAGTTCTGAAAAGACCGTAACTTCTATGTGACATGCCAATTCCTGGATCGGTTCATTGGCCCAATAGAATAAAGATGAATAACATAGCAAAATATCCGTGCATCATAAATAACGATGATCCAGAGTATCATTATTACAATAAAGGCTTAGCCCAAGGCTAGGTTAGCTTAATCAAGTAGCAACTAGAATAAAATAATTCCTCTATTCTTCAAATTGCCCACAAGTGAACAAGTGCCGAGTGGAGTACCGTGACCTAAATCGATCACTCAGAATCAGAATTCCTGCAACATGAAACGTAGCAGCCCCGAAGGGTTAATACATGGAATGTATGGCAAGTAGAGCATTTAAAGGAGACAATAGAGCTAACATCTACATGAATATTTGGCAAGTGGAGCTGTGGCTAGCTTGCATTTGCAAATACCTTTGTCCTACTTTCATAAACAGTTTTTGATTTTCTTTGAAAAGATCCCAATTAAGTTAACCCATCAACATTAAAGCAATTAGTAAATTAGAATGAGCGAGAAACATGTCATGAAATCAATATCAAGCAACTCAGATGTCCATAACCGGTGACACGGCTAATCGATTAGTTTATACACCCTGCAGGGGTTAGTACACTTTACCCATGTGACTTGGCCAGCCCAGCTCGTACCACCACTCTCATATTGGTTGATGATAGGGAGAAGTCCAAGAAGGGACCGTTCGGGAAGTAGCTCCCCAAACCCGACACACACCGGTCCAACCTACCAAATTCTACATCTCTGGATACGTGGGTTCGAGTTACCACAACCTACTGAGTCCAACCAAACGCTCATTCCATTATTGGCACATGGTTGTACACGTAAGCTACAAAATAAAGAAGTCAATCATTTTCTCTTGATTCCTGGGTGCCTTTCCGCAATGATACCACCAAAAATTATCAATCCCATCACACCCAGGAGGTTCATTGATTAAGTTTTTTTTAGTTTTCGCAAACCAACACATTTAGAAACAACTCTCAGTGATGTAACCCATCCCTCGTTCATCATAGCATGGCTAAACACATCTACCAACAGTGGCTCATCTACAGGAAATACCTACCACATAATAGGACATAGTATAGCGATATTACTTTCCTATACATGCATCTACAAAATACACGACAATGCATTAAAAATAGTAGGACAACTACATGAACAAAGTAGCATCTACTTGCCTTGCATGTAGCGGTCCAACGAACAATCCACACATGGACAAGCGTTGCACTCGTCACAATCTACACAATACAATTGCAATCACATAAACAAACCATACACAATCATATACAAGCAATGATAATGCAAGATGCATGCATGACAAGTTGAACATTGCTACAGTAGCTTCATATATTCTTATTCAGTATACCTAGTGTATGCTTGCTTGGAAAACATTTTAAGTGCATAGAAAACAAGGCATGCAATTTTAAATGAGCTAGAACCCAAATATTTAGCCACTGTTAATGAGCTGTTTGTAAAATCTTGGAAAAATATCCACTGTGTAGACAACCTAAAGTAGAACCAGTACCAATTGGAATCACTAAAAAAGGATTTATATAATTCCTTGAGTAATTAAAATACTCCACTAAGACTTTTTATAGATTCTGCAAATTCCAATACTGTAGGTCTACCTTTTTAATTCACTGTAAGATTCCTCTCGTTCTACTGATTTCAGGGACATCTTATTTGCAATTTTTGGAGTTGTAGAACTTTTACTATGAATTATTACTCTAGAAAGGACATTAACTCATTTAATTAACCAAGAGAAAACCTTGCTGCAAAAGCATAAAACAAATGCACAGCAATGTTCTACGTGATACACTAAATCCATACATATTTTATTTGCAATTTTTGGTCCAGTAGATTATTTTCTATGGATTTTACAAGTTTCATCTAAAATCTGCCAAAATTATTCGAATTAAAATTAAATAGTCAAACTTGACCGTTTGACTACGCCGACGTGGCGCTGACTGGTCAGCACCCTGGGCTGACTAATCAACGGTCCATCTGGACCGTTGGATGCCGATCGAATGGCAGAGGGAGGTCGCGAAGGGGAGCTCACCGGGGCGGCGTCGGGGTCGACGGCGAGGCTTCTCCGGCGGTGGGCGACGGCAGAGGGGTGGCGTACGGTGTGCAGGGCGCGACGCTGAAGCTCAAGGCGGCGATGGCGGGGCCTCTTGCGTCCGCGGGTGATAGCGATCAGCGGTTGGAGTGGCGGGCGGCGTCGGTGGCGACGGCGGCGGCTCGCGGTAGCTTCGGCCTGCGGGGGAAGAGTGGGAGGCAGTCAGCGGGTGGAGGCGGTGATCCTCAGTGGGCGAGCGAGGCGAGGGGGAGGCGCGGGCGGCGGCGGCGCGATCTTACCACGACAATGGCGTCGGCGGCGGCGCTGAACTCCGGCGAGGAATCGCGGGTAGATGGGGGCGGCGTTGGCGAGGGTTTTCGGGGGGTTTAGGAGGGAAGAGTGAGGGTTATAAGAGGGGGGTGCTCGGGCGCGCGAAGGCATCGATTCTGCGCTGAGTCGGCCTCGGCGTCCGTGCCAGCGCCGGCCCCGCGCTGACGTGTGGGCCCCGGCTGGCAGTGGCGCGGGGTGCTGGGCCGGGAGCGGCGGCTCACGGTTATCTGCCGCGTGGGTGGCGCTGCTGCTGCGGCTGCGGGGCTGGCAGGCCCCGGCTGGGCCAGCTGGCCATGGCGGCCTGGCTGCTGGCTCGCCCGTTTCTCTTTTTTTTTTCTTTTTCCTGATGAATTTTTTTAACTGAATTTCTATCAGAAACTGTCAAAAGTTAAGTCAAAATTTCATATTGCCATAACATTTGCTACGAAGCTCCAATTGAGGCGATTCAAAGTGCTATGGGTTCGTGAAGGAAGCCTTTACGCACCTGTTCCATCCAAACAACTAAAATGTATTGTTTTTAACAGAAGCATGTAAAACCGAGCACTCAAATGTAGGTGTCAAAAAGCAATTGCAAGTAAATTGTTTTGTCAAAACCTTTTCAAACCAATTTTTTGCAATGATGATCATGATGCAATTACATGTATGCTATGCAATACCAAATCTAAAATTTGGGATGTGACAAGACTAACCCCCTTAAAATGAATCTCGTCCCCGAGATTCAGCGTGGCTAGCAAATAGGTGCGGGTGGTCCTCTCGGATGTCATCCTCACGCTCCCAAGTGGCTTCCTCTTCGGTGTGGTGGCTCCATTGCACCTTGCAAAACCTGATCGTCTTGGTACGGGTAATCCTCTCTGCTGTCTCCAGTATCTTGACCGGCTTCTCCTCATAGGTCAAGTCACTCTCAAGCTGAACCTCCTCTAGTGGCACCGTGTCTCTCAATGGCGTATCCACCATCTCCGGATGGCACTTCTTCAGCTGGGGCACGTGGAACACATTGTGGACGGCGGACAGAGCCTCTGGCAACTCCAACTGATAAGCAACCTCTCCTTTGCATGCTAAGACCCGATATTGTCCAATAAACCTAGGTGCCAGCTTACCCTTGATTCCAAATTTCTTAATTCCATGTAGTGGCGATACCCTGAGGTATGCTCTATCACCTATCTCATACACCACTTCCTTGCGCTTGGCGTCAGCGTAGCTCTTCTGTCTCGACTGTGCTACCTTCAGCCTGTCCCTAATCAAAGCGAACTTCTCCTCAGCATCCTTGATCAAATCAGGTCCAAATAGCTAACGTTCTCCTACTCCATCCCATAACAATGGTGTCCGACATCTCTTCCCATATAGTACATCAAACAACGATGTCTTGATGCTGGTTTGGTAGCTGTTGTTGTAGGAGAACTCAGCATACGGCAAATTCTCATCCCAACTAGAACCATGAGCCAAAGCGCAAGCTCTCAACATATCCTCCAAAATCTGATTTACCCTCTCGGTCTGTCCATTAGTCTGGGGGTGGAACGCTGTGCTAAACTCCAACCTAGTTCCCAATGATTCGTGCAGCTGGCGCCAAAAGTGTGATGTAAATTGGGTGCCCCTATCTGATACAATGCTCTTGGGAACTCCATGTAGGCACACAATTCTGTCCATATAAATCTTGGCCAACCTTGCACTCGTGTAGGTGGTCTTCACCGGTATAAAGTGGGCTAGCTTGGTCAAATGGTCGACCGCTACCCAAATAGAGTCGTATCCCGACCTGGTCCTGGGCAATCCTGTGATAAAATCCATTCCCACTCTATCCCACTTCCAATCCGGCACGGGCAATGGCTGTAGCAGTCCTGCTGGCTTCTGGTGTTCCTCCTTCACTCGGCTACATACATCACATAGGGCAATATGCTTGGTGATGTCTCCCTTCATGTTGTTCCACCAAAATCTGTCCTTCAGATCCATATACATCTTTTTATTGCCCGGATGTATGGAGTATGGCGAGTCATGAGCTTCCTGCAGAATCAACTTCCTTATCTTCGGGTCGTTGGGCACACACAAATGATCTCCATACCACAAGGTCCCTTGCTCATCCTCGCGAATTTCTTTTTCTCGATTCTCCTTCATCTTTTCCTTTATCTCCTCTATCTCCTTGTCTCCTACCTGAGCCTTCCTGATCATGTCCTATAGCGTTGGTTGGACCTCCATTGCTGCCAAATATCCTTCTGACACTACCTCTAGTCTAAGGTCCTTGAATTGCTTGCACAAATCCTCGGGTAATTCCCCAACTGTCAACCCATTGGCATAGACCTTCCAACTTAGAGCATCTGCTACTACATTGGCTTTCCCTGGGTGGTATTGCAAATTCATATCATAATCCTTGATAAGTTCCAACCATCTCCTTCAGTTCCTTCTGTGTAAATATGTAGTTCAGGCTCTTGTGGTCGGTGTACACATTGCAGTGTTTTCCCATTAGGTAGTGCCTCCATACCTTGAGCGCATGTACAACTGATGCTAATTCCAAGTCATGCATGGGGTAATTCCTCTCATGGTGTTTAAGTTGCCATGAGGCATATGACACCACTCTCCCATCTTGCATCACCACACTTCCAAGTCCCTGTCGAGAAGCATCACAGTACACTTGGAAATACTTCTGAAGATCAGGTAGACACAGGACAAGTGCAGTCACTAGTCGACGCTTCAGTTCCTCAAAGCTGGCTTCACACGCATCTGTCCACTCAAACTTCCTCTCCTTCTTGAGAAGTTCCATCATAGGCTTAGTAATCTTGGAGAAATTTTCTATGAACCTCCTGTAATATCCAGCAAGTCCCAAAAAGCTCCGAATATCGCCCACATTCTTGGGCGCTTCCCACTCAGTTACTGCAGTCACTTTGCTTGGATCAACGTCGACTCCTTCTCCTGACACCACGTGTCCAAGAAACCCAACAGTGTTAACCCAGAATTCACACTTGCTGAATTTGGCATAGAGCTTGTGTTCCCTCAGCTTCTCCATAATTAGTTGCAGATGTTTCTCATGCTCAGCATCGTCCTTGGAATATATCATTATGTCATCGATGAACACAACCATGAACTTGTCCAAGTACTCCATAAACACCTTGTTCATCATGGTCATGAAATATGCCGGAGCATTCGTTAGTCCAAAAGACATAACCATATACTCATATAAACCATACCTAGTGGTGAAAGCAGTTTTTGGTATGTCCTCCTCCCGAATCTTCAATTGGAAATAGCCCGATCACAGATCCATTTTGCTAAACACCTTTGCTCCTTCCAATTGATCAAACAAATCATTTATGTTCGGCAGGGGGTATTTGTTCTTGATGGTCACTTCATTCAGCGAGCGATAGTCCACCACTAACCTCTTGCTGTTGTCCTTCTTCTCCACAAATATAACAGGTGCACCCCATGACGACGAACTGGGCTGAATAAATCCCTTGTCCAACTGCTCCTTTAGTTGTTTCTTCAATTCCTTCAGCTCATCCACATCCATCTTGTACGGCCTCTTTGCTATAGGTCCTGTTCCCGGCATCAGATCGATGAGAAACTCCACATCCCTGTTAGGTGGCATCCTTGGGAGCTCCTCCGGAAACACGTCGGGGTACTCCTTTATTACAGGCATAGTATCCATGCTAACCCCCTTAAGAGAATTCAGTTTACACCTTCCTAGTCGCACCGACGACTTGAACCTAATTCTCTTACCATCCGGGTTTTTGAGCGAAACCTCTCGCTGTGCACAATCTATGTGTTCCCCATGCATAGACATCCAATTCATGCCTAGTATTACATCTAAACCTTGTGACTCCAATATTACCAGATGTGCAATAAAACTGTGTGCTCCAATTCTCACAGTTAAGTCGCGGCATCCCGCGCTAGCTATCATTTCCCCTCCAGGTGAGCTTACTCTAATAGACCCTTTTAGAGACTCCAAAGGTATCTTATACTTATCAATAAATGCCCTTGATATGAATGAATGCGATGCACCAGTATTGAAAAGTATAAGTTCAGGGTGAGTGTTGATTGGAAACTTACCAACCACAAGCTCAGGCTCATCCGGGATCTCCTCCACATTCATGTGGTTCACTGTGGCCTTCTGGTTGTTGCATGGCTTCAATCCCTTCTTCTCCGGACAGTTATCTGCATAATGCCCTTTCTGGCCGCACTTGAAGCATGTCACCTCACTCAGGTCCTTCTTCACAAAGTTGCGATCACGGTTGCGGTCATGTCCATTGTGTCCTCCAGAATGGTGAGTGTGTCCTCCCTTGTGGCTGTGGCGGTTGCTCTTGTGGCTCTCATGGCAATGTCCATTTGTTCCATGGCTGTGGCGGTCATGGCTTCCATGGCGCCCATGGTCACTTCCCCCATGCTTGGAGTATCCATCATAAGAAGTGCGAGACTTGTGGTGAGAGCCAGAGTGGTGATTGTTGCTCTTTCTCTTGCGGTTTTCCACCTGCTTGTGCTTCCCCTCCAAGATTCTGGCCTTTTCCATAAGCTCCTAGAAAGTGGGACAATAAACCACTAGCAGCTGTACAGAAAGCTCATCACTGAGGCCATCCAGGAACCTCTCTCTCCTTTTGGCAATAGTGTCAACATCCTCGGCGGCATAACGCGACAGGTTGTTAAACTCCTCTATATATTCAGCCACAGTGCGGTTGGTTTGGCGCAAGTTGCGAAACTCCTTCCTGTTTAGGCTCAAAACTCCTGAAGAAACGTGGTTAGTCCTGAAACCTTCCTCAAACATGGCCCAAGTTACAGTGTCCAGCGGGTGGGTGATCTGAAAAGTGTCCCACCACGAAGCGGCTGGTCCCTCCAGTAGGTGAGCAGCAAACCTCACCTTTTCAGCATTTGTGCATCCAACAGTTACCAGATCCTTATTCACTAAACGCATCCAGTAGAGAGCAACCATCGGCTCCGTTGCAGTAGAGAACTTCGCTGGCCTTAGCCTCAGGAACCTTGTAAGTGCATCTCCTTGGGGCTGGTTGTTCCCATTGTTGTTGTTATTGTTCTGAGCTTCCATGAACTGGGTCATCACTTGGGTCAGCTGTGCCTGAGCCGCCATGAGCTGCTCCAACTCAGTAGGTTGACGGCAGGGAGGCATCTGCGGTTCAGCACAGGTAAGCTTAGAAAGAATCGATTACGAAAACAGGATTCTACCCATGCATTATGTTCAAACAACAACAAAGCAATCACAGGCAAACATGAGCAAGCAACACATCAGTAAACAAACGATCCAGCAACGTTCCAGGGGTTATCCTAGCAGTATATAGCTACTGAAATAGTTTTAGAAGAATTGGTAACAATTATCAACACCAATTGACCAACAAAGCATTGAAAACAGGAATCTGCCATAACAGTCCAGCAATGTTCACGAATTTTTCTACCTGACTTAAACTCGTCAGGAATTTTTTTCTCATTTTTGTGTAAACAGTACAGAGAGTTTCGAATCAACCCTATTTTTTCAGATTTTTCCCAATTACCAATAAAATATGAAAATTCGTGCAATACAGCTGGGTCAGCAGAAAACTACATCAGGAAAAACTCGGATATCAACCAAAACTTGTCATAACTCTTCCATAAAATTCACACAAATAATCCTGGGACTTGGAGTACACATAGGAGCAACTAAACACTTTAAACTAACAGTAATTTAAGTTTTACATTGATCGAGACTTAATCTAACGATTTAACCTAACGAAGACTAATTGGTGGGCATCTATCTACTTCATGAAGAGATTGCAGTAGGTCCTCACACTCATGCGTTGGCGCTTCTGTCCACGAACCAACCATGGCGACAGAGTATACACCTCTCCTGAGTCATCACTTAAAACCTCAAATTCCATCTCTTCTGGATCCTCTTCTTCTTCTTCATCCTCTGCTGCAGCTGCGACAGCTTCATCTCCTCCACCATCATCGTCTCCATCATCATCATCATCCTCGTCCTCATCATCATCATCGTTCTCACTATCATCATCATACTCATTGTTTCCATCATCTCCATTGTTGTCATCAGAGGGTGGATTCAACTGTGCTTGGAGAGCGGCAATCTGGGCTCCCATATCTTCAATAGTTTGGTCCCTTTCCTAGACGGTCCCTTGCAACTGTTGTATGGCCTGATTGTTTTCCTTCAAAGTCCCATTAAGCTGTGCTATGGTTGCATCCCTACCTATCAGGGCATTATTCAGAACATCCACAGCTTCATGCAAGGTCTCTATCTCCTGTCCCTGGACCACCATACCATTGCTGGCGAAATATGCTATCTCCTTTACCATCATCACTTTCTCAGCTAGAGCTCCATTGTCCCTTTCCATATCCTCTATGTGCCTCCGACGGGGCGGCATATTGTTCCTGTCGCCCGGGGTAATCACAATGTTCCCATTCTCATCACGCCTTCCGTAGTCACGGTAGGGTGAGTCTTCTGGCAGCAAGTGTCGGACAAGATGGCACTGGCGTGACAGGGCTTCATGCAGGGCCAAGTTTATTCCAAGTCCCTAGTTGCAATATGTCTTGGTGTAGACTAGATGCACAGGGTTTGGCAAGGCGGCATCCCTGCAGATGAAGGTGGTGATCTCCCAGGCGTCCTTGCCATATCCATAGGTGTACAACCTTCTTCCCTTGAACATGGGCAGTGGCAATCCCAATGACTGCGAGAGTTGTGCCAACTGTCTTGCAAAGGGCCTTGGTGATTCCATCGTTGCATACTCAGTCCTGACTTCTCCCATCTATCAATTAAAAGAGGAAAGTGTGAGAATAGCATATGGTAAGGATTTACGAGAGTGAAAGGCATACGATGAAAGACGGAGTTAATATAAGATTTAATAATTCTATGCCTTCCTAATCCAAACCTAGGTCACGATCCTACAGTCGACACACGGGCTCTGATACCATCTTGTAGCACTAAGGTTCTGAAAAGACCGTAGCTTCTATGTGACATGCTAATCCCTGGATCGGTTCATTGGCCCACAATAGAATAAAGATGAATAACATAGCAAAATATCCGTGCATCATAAATAACGATGATCCAGAGTATCATTATTACAATAAAGGCTTAGCGTAAGGCTAGCTTAGCTTAATCAAGTAGCAACAAGAATAAAATAATTCCTCCATTATTCAAATTGCCCACAAGTGAACAAGTGCCGAGTGGAGTACCGTGGCCTAAATCGATCACTCAGAATCGAAATATCCTGCAACATGAAACGTAGCAGCCCCGAAGGGTCAATACATGGAATGTATGGCAAGTAGAGCATTTAAAGGAGACAATAGAGCTAACATCTACATGCATATTTGGCAAGTGGAGTTGTGGCTAGCTTGCATTTGCAAACACCTTTGTCCTACTTTCATAAACAGTTTTTGATTTTCTTTGAAAAGATCCCAATTAAATTAACCCATCAACATTAAAGCAATTAGGAAATTAGAATGAGCGAGAAACATGTCATGAAATCAATATCAAGCAACTCAGATGTCCATAACCGGGGACACGGCTAATCGATTAGTTTATACACCCTGCAGGGTTTAGTACACTTTACCCATGTGACTTGGCCAGCCCAGATCGTACCACCACTCTCATATTGGGTGATGATAGGGAGAAGTCCAAGAAGGGACAATTGGGGAAGTAGCTCCCCAAACCCGACACGCACTGGTCCAACCTACCAAATTCTACATCTCTGGATATGTGGGTTCGAGTTACCACAACCTACTGAGTCCAACCAACCGCCCATTCCATTATTGGCACATGGTTGTACACGTAAGCTACAAAATAAAGAAGTGAATCATTTTCTCTTGATACCTAGGTGCCTTTCCGCAATAATCCCATCACACCCAGGAGGTTCATTGATTAAGTTGTTTTTAGTTTTCGCAAACCAACACATTTAGAAACAACTCTCAGTGATGTAACCCAGCCCTCGTTCATCATAGCATGGCTAAACACATCTACCAACGGTGGCTCATCTACAGGAAATCCCTACCACATAATAGGACATAGCATAGCGATAGTACTTTCCTATACATGCATCTACAAAATACACGACAATGCATTGAAAATAGTAGGACAACGACATGAACAAAGTATCATCTACTTGCCTTGGCTGTAGAGGTCGAACGAACAATCCACACACGAGCAAGCGTTGCACTCGTCACAATCTACACGACACAATTGCAATCACATAAACAAACCATACACAATCATATACAGGCAATGATAATGCAAGATGCATGCATGACAAGTTGAACATTACTATAGTAGCTTCATATATTCTTATTCACTATACCTACTGTATGCTTGCATGGAAAACATTTTAAGTGCATAGAAAACAAGGCATGCAATTTTAAATGCCCAAACAATTGAGCTAGAACCCAAATATTTAGCCACTAGTAATAAGCTGTTTGTAAAATCTTGGAAAAATATCCACTATGTAGACAACCTAAAATAGAACCAGTACCAATTGGAATCACTCAAAAAGGATTTATATAATTCCCTGAGTAATTAAAATACTCCAGTAAGCCTTTTTATATATTCTGCAAATTCCAATACTGTAGTTCTACCTTTTGAATTCTCTGTAAGATTCCTCTTGTTCTACTGATTTCAGGGACATCTTATTTGCAATTTTTGGAGTTGTAGAACTTTTACTATGAATTTAATACTCTAGAAAGGACATTAAATCATTTAATTAACCAAGAAAAAACCTTGCTGCAAAAGCATAAAACAACTGTACAGCAATATTCTACGTGAGACACTGAATCCAAACATATTTTATTTGCAATTTTTGGCCCGGTTGACATGGTTATACCCTACGGGTACATGACTTCAGCATACCTGGTCCGGCCCAAGGAAGGCCCACAGCAGATATACGCTGGCCCATGAATATTTTCGGGTGGCCAAGACCCATGACGCCTTCGGATCCTTGGAGAACAAGTCTAGCGGAGATAGGAAATTCAAAGGGGTAAAACCCTAGAACTTGTAACCGACTAGGACTATGCCCGGGACCTGCCTGAGTCTATATAAAGGCCAGGAGGGCACGTCCTAGACCCTCGACTCATACTTTCGCACACGCATCCACGCCAGATCGAATCTGCGCACCCTGTAATCTTCGGTTCCGCCGTAATCAAGAGCAGACAAGCAGGAGTAGGGTTTTCCCTCCGGGGGCCTGAACCTGGGTAAATCTCATGTCCCCTGGTTGCTTGTCTGTTAACTGTGCCACGATCTCCAGCATCCCCATCTTCTCCAAAACCCAAGTCCATAACAATGGGCATTGACGAGATTAAACCTCGTCAATTGGCGCCGTCTGTGGGAATCGGGGATGCTGATTGTGAGGTCGTGACGGTTCCGACCCGATCGATCTACAACTCCGCGGCGACGGAGAATCACCTCCTCTTTGGCGCTTTCGACTTCACCGCCCACTCGCCGGCCACCATGAAGGATTTCGAGCCCGTAGGTGACGGACTCGAAATTTTGTTCGGGAGCTTCTGCTTCCAGGTGGGTCAAACTGGCACCCTCCGCCTCCCCGAGCGGGTGCCCGTGCCATCCATCAGGCCATGTTCGTGGGCTCCACACCCCGTGCTACGCACGTCACCATCGACAGATGAGTTCTACAGCAGCAGCAGCTGCAACTCCGATCTGTGCGATCCACCTTCGCATGAAGGGACCTACGGTTCCGGATCCGAAAGCTGCGGCAGCAGTCAACCAATCTGCAGGCGCTACCTATGCGCCGCAGTCATCCAAACCGACGAGGAAGCGCCTAACCCGCCGCCCAACCGAAACGGCGAAAACGGCGAAAACAGAAGAAGCCAGTCCCCCCCACCCAACAGGGAAAGCAACGGCCACGTCATCCAACTTAGCAAATAAAGATGGGTGCAGGCGCGCCGTGCTGTCGCAGGCGACGCCGTCCTACCTGCAGACGCCTCACGCGACCTACTGATGGCATACCACTACCTCCTCATCGAGGAGCACAAGAAACAAGTCAAGATGCAGGAGACACTGGACAAACGCAAGCAAGAAGCCTCCGAGTCCAGCGCGCGACGAGCTGCGCTCTCCGCCGCGGCACCCGGCTCTAGCACAAACGGAAACCAGGGAAACAAGCACCGCTCTCGGGTGGAGAACATGGATCCCAAGGAGCGGCGTGATGTGACCCGAACTCTCCACACATCGTTCATGGATATGGATGCCGACGGCAACATCATCCCGGAGACGCCACAAGCCGCGATCATGGCAGCCACTGCGTATATCGCGGCTCACCCACCTCCGGAGGGGGACCCAAAAAGGGCCATGCATAGGTCCGCACTCACCGGACTAGGCCTAATCGGAGCTGCTCTCCATGAAGACGCTCCTGCGGAGCCGAAGAAGAAAGCTCCGGCCAGGCGCGATCGGAGCCCCACCCCCTCATCCGAAGAGGAAGAGGAGCACGACCTTCCTCGAAGGAAGAAGAGCTCGCACCGCCATAAACGCGACTACGACGCCAGAGACAAGCTTACGCAGCGCAAGATCGACAAAGCACGCGCCAAACGCGCATGCTCGTCTGAATCTGAGATGGATGAAGATGAAGGAGAACTCTGCGGAGCTCGATGCTTCATCTGATCCGTTCGGCGAACACAGATGACACGCAACTTCAAGATTCCTTCGGATACTCCGAAGTTCAACGGCACGCAAGATCCAAAGTCCTGGCTCAGCGACCATCTGTCACCCGTCAAGCTTCACGGAGGCAACAAAGAAACCGCCATGCAATGCCTTCAGCTGCAGCTGACAGGCGCGGCGCGGGTCTGGCTTAGCAGCCTATCATCAGGATCCATCCGAAGCTGGGAGGAGCTCGCTTATAGCTTCATCCGAAATTTCAAAGGCACCAACAAGAGGCCCGCCTCCATCGAAGAGTTGCGAGCCTGCACTCAGAGAACGGGTGAATCTATTCGCTCGTACATACTACGCTGGTCTACGACCAAGAACTCCACAGCACACATCTCCGAAGAAAGGGTCATCGACGCCTTCAGGGACAGCGTCAAGCGCCCAGACTTCAAGGAGGAACTTGGGCGCGTAAAGCCCAAGACACTCGACCACCTCATGGAAATCGCCAACAGTTGGGCAGATGGCGAAGACTGCATCCAACGAGCGCAATGAGACGAAGAGGACGACTACGGCCGAAGACGTGAACGCCGCAGCAAGAGGAGATCACGCGTCTACGAGGACCGCGATGGACCCGACATGGTCGCGGCCGGCTACGCCGACCGCCGTAACGACAACAGCCGCAACAGCGGAGGATACCGCAGCGGAAACTTCCGCGACAGCGGACGACCAACGCAGTCGTGGCAACGCCGCGACCGCGACAATGGACCCTCAGCATTCGACAAACTTTCGGGTCCATGCACCATCCACTTCTACATCGACAAGCAGGATGGCAAAAAGAAAGCCAGCCACATGCTCAAGGACTGCCGCGAGTTCCAGAAACTCAGCGAAGGCATGGTGCAGATGAGGCAACAAGCCCCAATCCCTGCGTTCGGAAACGCACCCGCGCCAGGTGAAATAGCGCACGGAGCTCCTCCACCACCACCTATTGGAGGCCCAAATCAGCCAGTCGCACCAGCGCAAAACAACGCCGGGATCCCATACCCCCCACCAAAGGGAGCACTTAATATGATCCAGAAGGGACGCCCTACCAACAGGGTGCAGAAGAAAATCACCCGACAAATCAACTTGGCCGTGGCAACTCCTCCTGCAATCCCTGAGTACCTCAGCGGATCGGAGTCCTGCATCACATTCACTCGCGCGGATCACCCTTGCCAGATCCCTCGCCCAGGTCATGCTGCCCTGGTGCTGGAGGCGCAGATCGGAGGTTTCGAGATGAGTCGCGTCTTCATGGACGGCGGTAGTGGCATCAACCTAATGTTCGCAAGTACTCTAGAAGCTATGCGGATCCCGCAATGCAGCCTGGAACAATCAGACACAACGTTCCACGGCATTGTCCCAGGAAAGGGCATATTCCCTCTAGGCAAAATAGGACTCGACGTCATCTTCGGAAAGCCGGACAACTTTGGACAGGAGCGCCTAGAATTCGAAGTGGTGGACTGGCCGTCGCAGTACCACGCCATCTTGGGGCGTGTAGCATTCGCAAGATTCCTGGCCGTCCCACATTACGCATACCTACTACTCAAGATGCCAGGACCAAGGGGGGTCATCACAATCCACGGGAGCTTCACCCGATCGGACCAGTGCGACAGGGATTTCAACAAAATCTCCCAGTCTTTCGGCATGCAAGATGAGCTTGTCAAGCTCCGTGAGGTGATGGACAATGGGATACCCCCAGTCACAAGGCAGAACGCACCTGACACGTCCTTCGACTCCACCGTCAACACCAAAAAAGTGCAGGTCCATCCGACGGACGACTCCAAGACGGCGCTGATCGCCAACGACCTCAGCACCGCATAGGAATGCGCGCTCGTCGAATTCCTCCGTGAGCGCTGGGAAATCTTCGCCTGGTGTCCTGCGGACATGCCAGGAGTTCCCAGGGAATTCGCCGAGCACGCACTCAAAGTCTTCCCAGACACCGAGCCAGTCAAGCAGTCCATCCGAAGACTGTCGGAGCCATGAGCCGAAGCTATCGGCAAGGAAATCAACAGATTACTCGCAGCAGACTTCATCCGGGAAATCAAGGAAAGCGAGTGGCTGGCCAACACGGTGATGGTTCCGAAGAAGGACACGGACATCCTGCGGATGTGTGTGGACTTCACGTCACTCAATAAACACTGCCCAAAGGATCACTTCCCTCTTCCTCGGATCGACCAGATCATCGATTCGACTGCAGGTTGTGAGAAACTCTCCTTCCTCGACGCCTACTCAGGCTATAACCAAATTCGACTCAAGGTCGAAGATCAAGAGAAAACGGCGTTCATCACACCGTTCGGAGTATACTGCTACAACACAATGCCCTTCGGGCTAAAGAACGCGGGTGCCACGTACCAGCGATGCATGCAGGCCTGCCTCAAGGACCAGATCGGTCGCAACGTCCAAGTCTATGTCGACGACATAGTAATAAAAACCAAGGAGGCAAGGACACTTATCGACGATCTCCGCGAGACGTTTGACAACCTTGATCGCTACAGGATCAAGCTCAATCCGAAAAAGTGCGCCTTCGGCGTCCCCTCGGGCCAGCTGCTCGGATACTTCATCTCTCAATGAGGGATTGAGGCGAATCCGAAGAAAATCAGAGCCATCATGGCAATGGAGAAGCCAAAAAACCTCAAGGGCGTCCAGCAGCTCGTAGGTCGAGTAGTAGCATTAAGCAGGTTCATCAGCCGTATGGGCGAGAAGGCCTTACCATTCTACCAGCTGTTGCGCAAGGCAGACAAGTTCGAGTGGACACCAGAAGCCGACGACGCATTCGAAAGCCTCAAGCGGCTCCTCTCCACCTCGCCCGTTTTGGTTACGCCAAAGGAGCGCGAGCCCCTGCTGTTGTACATAGCAGCCACACACCAGGTGGTCAGCACCGTACTCATGGTCGAACGACCAGAAGAAGGCAAGACCCATGGAGTCCAGCGCCCAATTTACTACCTCAGCGAGGTACTGACACCAACAAAACAGCGGTACCCACACTACCAGAAGCTAGCCTACGGCGTGTTCATGACGGCTCGACGGCTGAGCCACTACTTCCAGGAACACCAGGTGATGGTCGTTAACGAGGCACCCCTGAACAGCATCCTGAATAACCCAGAGGCCACAGGACGCGTAGCCCTGTGGGGCATCGAACTATCGCCTTTAGACATCGTCTACGAGAAGCGACACGCAATCAAATCCCAGGTCCTTCCGGACTTCCTGGTGCACTGGATGGAGCTGTAGCTGCCAGACACCCCAGATATGTCGCAGTCCTGGACAATGCTTTTCGACGGCTCCAAGCGCGAAGCAGGGGCAGGGGCAGGAGTCATACTAACCTCCCCGCAGGGTGACAAGATGAAGTACGTTCTTCGGATGAAGTTCAAAGCCTCCAACAACTAAGCCGAATACGAAGCCCTCATCCATGGCATGAGGATGGCAAAGATATGCGGCGCAACGCGCCTGGTCATCTACGGTGACTCCAACCTCGTCGTCCAACAGACGATGAATGAGTGTGACGCACACGCCGAAAACATGATCGCGTACCGCGCGCTCTACAACGCACTCGAAGGAGAATTCGACGGCTGCGAGCTTCGGCACGTCGGAAGAGAAAGCAACGAGGAAGACGATAGACTCGCCAACATCGGCTCCACTTGTGCAAAGGTGCCACCAGGTGTGTTCCTCGAACAGATCTGCGTGCCATCCATCAAGCGAAAATTCCCCAAGGGATCACCCGAAGAAGCAGAACACTCGGGGGCTACGCTACCCGAAGGTCACGAAGGACCCGAAAAGCTAGATACCAAAGTTGCCATGGTCAACCTAATGCAGGTCATGGCAATCAAAAAACTTGGACGTGACCATACCTCCAGTTCCTGATAAACGGAGAACTACCTGACAGCCCGACAGATGCCCGACACATATCTCGTCGGTCAAAAGCCTTCACCATCATCAACGGCGAGCTGTACAAACGCAGCATTACGGGTGTGCTACAACGGTGCGTCACTATCGACGACGGCAAGGCCATACTCCAAGACATCCACGAGGGCATCTGCGGCCACCACGCCGGCAGCCGCTCCCTTGTCGCCAAAGCTCTACGAGCAGGATTCTACTGGCCAACGGCCATGAGCGACGCAAAGGACATCGTCCGAAGATGCAACGGGTGCCAACGGTTCGCCGACAAACCGCACGCACCGGGGTCTGAACTCAGACCCATACCCATAGCTTGGCCTTTTGCTCAATGGGGCCTTGACATGATCGGCAAACTGCCAAAGTCCTCGAAAGGGGGACACGTCTTCCTCCTGGTCGCAGTCGACAAATTCACCAAGTGGATCGAGGCAATGCCAGTCAGCAACCAGAAGGGCAAAACTGCCGTCAAATTCTTCGAATCCATTGTCTACAGGTTCGGCGTACCACACAGCAACATCACCGACAACGGATCGAACTTTATCTCCGAAGAATTCCAGGACTTCTGCGAAGGCCTCGGGATCAACATCACGTATGCCTTAGTGACACACCCGCAAAGAAACGGGCAAGTGGAAAAGGCCAACGGTCTAATTGGCGCCGGCATCAAGAAGCGCCTCATGAGCTCACTCGAGCACAAAGCTGGAAACTAGACGAAAGAGCTACCGTCTGTCCTGTGGAGCTTACGGACTACGCCAAACAGCTCCACCGGCTACACACCGTTCTTCATGGTGCACGGAGCTGAGGCCGTGCTACCAGCCGAAGTACGCCACCAGGCTCCACGAGTCGTCGCTTACAGCGAAGCCGAGTCCACGACTGCACTCGAAGACGCCGTCGACACACTCGACGAAGCGCGGGATATAGCACCAGCTCGATCAGCGGTGTACCAGCAGAGTCTCCGCAACTATCACAGCCGCCGGCTGCGCCCAAGGTCCTTCGTCGAAGGAGACCTCGTCTTGTGACTCAAGCAAAAGCGACCGAACAAACTCGAGTCACCATGGGAAGGACCCTACGTCATCACCGAAGTCATCCCAGGTGGCGCCTATCGCCTCAAGCACGTGGAGTCTGGAGTCGCATACTCCAACCCATGGAATATCTCGCACCTGCGACGATTCTACCCGTAGCAATCTACCACACTCCCTTTACTTTCAATAAGGCTTTCAGCCAAGGCTACTCAGCCGAACCATGTACCTCCTCCATTACGATATAAATAAAGCTAAGTGTCTCGCCCCCAACCTTCGGTTGACTATTTCTCTGCAACTTTATTACATGCTACAAATGCACTCGGGGGCTCCCCCACCTCACGATTTCATCGACTGAGGACCAAACGTGTACACCTGAGTAGCTGACCACGTCAGGCAAACGAAAAGGACACATACTCAATCAAAGCACTGCGTGCTCACAACCAAGCAAACCTTTACAACAAAGGGCACAAAACGCCCAGCCGAAATATACAAATTTTACATCTCTCTGTCTATTTTCAGGTCCTACCTATTCTGAAGAATAACCTGAGCACGCTGCTCAATCAAATCTACAATCTGTTCGGCATACTACCTTACAGCCGCGTAATGCGGACGCATGTTCCACTCGCCACCATCCGGTCGAAGAGGCGGCCCAGCTGCTACAACAGCCAAATCTACGTCAGGGCGATGCACCCTCACAAGAGACAAGGCAGCTTTCACTCCTGCGACGAGCTGCTGCCGCACCAGCTCCTTGACATTGCTGGCACTCCGAAACCTTGACAGAAGACCTGCAAGGGTCGTCGGCATGGCATCCAAAGAAAACATGACGTGCAGCACCGAAGAAAGTGATGTCTGCACCTGGCGGAGCACGCGCGAAACTTGATGAACAGGATCCTGCACCGTCGCCAGAACCAGGGCGCGATCGCGATCCATCCAGAAGAAGCCGCCGGCCTCCATGTCCTGTTGAGTCAAGCAGTTGACCCGAACAGCGACACGCTCTTTTTCTTCCCTCGGAGCAAGATCCACACCTGCGACAACAGCATAAGACAAGAACAAGGCCAGCAAGCTCATCCGAAGAACTGAGCTACAACCCGAAAAAAGAATCAACTTACACTGCAATTGCTCGGACAGCCGACCCAACTTCGCCATCAAGTACTCCTCTCTGGCTGCGCCACGATCCGCCTTGGATTTCCAAACGTGGGCACGACCGCGTAACCCGAGCAATTCCCGCTCCAAGCTGCGCACGCGATCTTGAAGGAAAGCGAGCTGCGAGGAATCATCCAACGATGGTCGCAAGGGCCTTTCGGATGAAGTGTCAACTGGGTCAGCACCCGAAGGAACCTATAGCAGCAGAAAAAAGAAAGAACCATAGACATTCAGCCAAGGATGGAGTCCAACACGGAGAAATTCATTAAACATATAAGGCCACTGCGTGGCACAAGGATGGTACTACAAAAGATATTTACAACAAAAGTAAACTACATGCTACCCTACATCTACTATGCCTAAGGCGCAGGACACTGAGTCGCCTCAGAGCCAGACTGCCTAGCTTTGGCCTCGCCCTGTTGCCGCAGTGCGTACTCAGACAGCAAGTCAATGAGCTTGGGCCCATATCGTCTACAGCGAGCGGAGTAGGCAGCGAAGGCTACCTCTGATCCATCCGCAGCCGTCGGCATCCGAGAGGTGATCTGGGGCAAGTCCAGCTCCGCCCCAGCCGCCATGGCCATCGCCAGCCCGACAGACGCACCGATGCCCTTATGCTTGCGCTTGTAAGCTACAGGCGCTTCGGCTGACAGAGCCTCTGCCAGGGCAGCCACATCTTCAAGGGTTGCGCCCTTCGGGAAGAGCTCCTGGTAGAAGCGACCAAGGACCTCTTTCGCCTTGGCCAGGGAGTTGACGACGGTGCTGCAGCGGTCTTCGACCGCCACAGTGGCATCATCCAGAGCACTCCCGTGCTCCAGAGCACCGCGGTCGAACTCGATGCCTGCGGCATCTGATACAAAAATGAAGAAGAGCATGAAGAAAGGCAGCATAGAAGAAGACCCATCAAAAAAGAAACAAGTACAAAAAACCAGCACTCACCCGAAATAGCCTTGGCAGCAGCCATGAGCTTCTCCGCCACCCCTCTTTCACGAGCAGCCGCAACGGTGGCCAGCTGCTCCTCATGATATGCGGCCTCCTGCTGCAGACGCTCCTTCGCTTCGGCTGCCTTCGACAGCTCTAGCTCAAGGTGTTCTTTCGCGCCAACGGCAGCTTCGGCCTTCTGCTCTGATTGGCCAAGGCTCTTTTTAAGAGCGTCGACCTCACGGAGAGAGTCATTATGCTCCTCTGCATTTAAGACAAGCAAGTGTCAAAGAACAATACCATGATAAACAAGAAAGGTATTAAAAGGTAGACGAATACCTTGAAGCAGCCGAAGTTTCGCCTCCAGCGTCAGGCGCTCCTCCACCAGCCGCTTGGCCTCTTGGACAAAAGGCTGCAGGAAAAGGCAGTAGCAGTAAGAACAGGACTTGGGGGCTACGCCCAAAACAAAGAGGCAAAAACAACATCAGCACACGAAGACACTCAGGGGCTCCCCCCGTGACAGGAAGCAGAAAACTTACGTGCTCCGAAGGCGAGCAAGATGGCCCGCCTGCGAAATTCTGAGGCGCAACCACCAGCCTGTCCTGCACAGGAGGATCTAGAGCAGCGCCACCCGAAGTCGCCACCGTCTGAGGAGGAGGCGACGCAATGTTCGACTCCCTCATCATCTCCCCCGCACCATCACTGGAGCCGTCGGAGGATTTCCTGCATACGAAGCCAATCAACACAGGTGCAAACATCATAAAGAGAAAAGGACAACAGTACAACAAGAAAAACTTACGAGCCCAGTGCGCTAAGGTCGAAGATAGGAGAAGCCCTTCGGGCCATCTTCTCCTCTTTCTTCTCTTCCTTCTTCTCCTCCTTATTTTCTTCCTTCTTCCGCTTTGCTGGCGGGTGTGGTGCAACAGCCCGCACAGGAATGGCAGGAAGGGGAGAGGAAGAACCTCCATGACCATCATCATGACGCTCAAGGCCTAGAGGATTTCTGGGAGTCGGAGGAGTTGAAGCATCCGAAGACTCGCTCGAGCTCCGTGATCGCTTGCGCGTATGGTCCTCACTCGACTCGTCGGCATCCTCCGCCGGAGATCGCGCCGACGGAAGCTCGGACACGGAATCCACCACTTCATTATCCGGGGCATTCGGATACCTTTCGGGCAATGGTGGTGCCATGCCCGGCACTTTGAAGCTCTACAAGATGAGAAGAAACTTTGTTAGCAAACAAAGGACACAAATACACACCCAACAAAAAAGGGGAGCACTACGTGCATAAATCTACACCTTCGGCACGACCAACGTCGAAGAAAAGGGAGGAGTCAGCAACTTCTCCGGGAGTTCCTCATCGGCCTTGAACTTCAGCAGCACGCGAAGATCCTTGTCAAGATTCCCCTCGGAGATTTTCTCACTCGAAACCCTCGTCGGATCACGGCGCCCAGAATAAAGAAACATCGGGTGCACTCTCGCTTGGAGAGGCTGCACCCGACGCTCAAGAAAAGTTCGGATGATGTCCACGCTGTTCACCTCCTTCTCAGGAATCAGTTGGAGATCCTCCACCCGACGATAAAGGGCCTCTATCTCCTCCACCTCACCGTCCAAGATTTGGTTCTTCCAAGACCTTTTCTTCTCAATCTTTTGGGAGGGGTCAAAGGGAACGAGACCAAAATCTTGCCCAGGCAATACGGAGTCACGGATGTAAAACCATTTCCTCCGCCAGTACTGGACAGATTTGGACATGGAAAAGGAAAAAAATTGCACATTGGGACTGAGGGAGATGATGAAACCCCCAATGGGATACACACCATCCGAACCAGACTACCTCTTCACGGAATAAAGCTTCCGGAAGAGGCCAAAGTGCGGCTCAATGCCAAGCCAACACTCGCAAAGCGTGATAAAACACACAATGTGGAGAAGGGAGTTGGGAGACAGATGATGGAGCTGAACCCCATAGAAGAAGAGCAGTCCACGAAGGAAGTCGTGGACCGGAAAAGAAAACCCGCGAATCACGAAGGCAACAAACATAACCCGGAACCCTGATGGGGGACAGGGGATTACCTCGTTGCCGGGGAGTCTCACGGCCGTCGTGTCCTGCGGGATCAGGCCTCGCTCGGGCAGTTTGCGGAGATTGCTCTCCCGCGTTTCTGATCGCCGCCAACCACCATCAGTGACGCGAGCAGCGGCGGTGCCCTTTTTGCCTCCGGCGGCGCTGGTCCCAACCGCATATGAGGATTTCTTTGTTTTCCCCATGGCGCTACGGCGGTGGTGGCGATGCCAAAGCAGAAAGAACAGAGGAAATGTAGAAGAAACTCTCAGCGCGCAGCGAGAATAAGCTCAAGAACAAGGAAGCAGTGAACAGATGAACTGAGGCGGTGAAAAACAAACCACGATTTCACCAAGGATTATAACAGCGAGGATGACGCACGCCGGTCGTCCATCGAGAAGACCTAACGCCAATGGTAGATCTGGCCATACACGTGTCAGCACCACAACGAACCGTCGTTACCACGCCGTCCACTAAGCGCGGAAATCGAGGAGATGCCGTAATCATCTCCACGCCGCGCGTGACCAGTCAATTCAAAGTCAGGAAGTGGGACCCACGCTTCATCCAGTCAAGTCATCTCTGGCGTAGCAGACGCTTGAGGTCATCGATCGTCAGCACTGACGTCATCAAAAGCTATACTAGCACCAACTTCGGCTTCACATCTAAGAGTACTCACTCGAATCTACGATTCGACTAAATACTCGGGGGCTACTCCTATCAGGAGCGCTTGCCGCGCACCCGACAAACAAATGAGGACAAAATTACTTCTCTGAGTCCTACGTCGAGTCTACGACTCCACTACGGACTCGGGGGCTACTCCCATAGGGAGGATGGATTTAAGCATCCGAAACTTTTCGAGTCTTGCGGACTTAACAACTAAAACAATGCTTGAAATAAAGTCTCCGTTCGAGTCTACGACTCGAACAGACACTTGGGGGCTACTCCCATAGGGAGCGCTGGTCGCGCACCCTATGAAATCTTCGACTGCGATCTTCCGGATCAGCACGCAAAATTTTTTTGGCAACTTTGCCCCAACAAAACGCTAAGTGAGCAACAATCTCCTTGGCCACCCGAAGCACCTCCGCGGTGACAAACATTCGGATGCTGTGTCTTCGACACAAAGATAAGACCTACAGATATCATCTGATGGCCTGGCAACGCACCTGACTGCGCTCTGCTAGTATGAAGCCGTACCAGCAGGTACGATGAAAAATCCCGACGGACGCGTTGGGTACACCAATTAAAATCACTGGAATTCCACTCCTGTAAGTCCTCTGCGGCCTGAGTCGAATTACGCCAGCATATGTTCCAGGTCCGAGTTGAGGGACCCGAACCTGAAGAAGATCGTGTTGTTTCGTCCTAAGACAGTTAACTGACCCTGATCCGTCGGGTGAGTCAGGCACACGCATCAACAATCCCTACGCTCATATACTATTAAAACATAGTTGCACCCGAAGAATGGAAGAGTCCTCAGCCGAATCTACGATTCGACTGATTACTCGGGGGCTACTGACATGGTTATACCCTACGGGTACATGACTTCAGCATACCTGGTCCGGCCCAAGGAAGGCCCACAACAGATATACGCTGGCCCATGAAGGTTTTCGGGTGGCCAAGGCCCATGACGCCTTCGGATCCTTGGAGAACAAGTCTAGCGGAGATAGGAAATTCAAAGGGGTAAAACCCTAGAACTTGTAACCGACTAGGACTATGCCCGGGACCTGCCTGAGTCTATATAAAGGCCAGGAGGGCACGTCCTAGATCCCTCGACTCATACTTTCACACACGCATCCACGCCAGATCGAATCTGCGCACCCTGTAATCTTCGGTTCCGCCGTAATCAAGAGCAGACAAGCAGGAGTAGGGTTTTCCCTCCGGGGGCCTGAACCTGGGTAAATCTCGTGTCCCCTGGTTGCTTGTCTGTTAACCGTGCCACGATCTCCAGCATCCCCATCTTCTCCAAAACCCAAGTCCATAACAATGGGCATTGACGAGATTAAACCTCGTCACCGGTAGATTATTTTCTATGGATTTTACAAGTTCCATCTAAAATCTGCCAAAATAATTGGAATTAAAATTAAATAGTCAAACTTGACCATTTGACTACGCCGACGTGGCGCTGACCAGTCAGCAACCTGGGCTGACTAATCAACGGTCCATCTGGACCGTTGGATGCCGATCGAACGGCAGAGGGAGGTCGCGAAGGGGAGGCTCACCGGGGCGTCGGGGCGACGACGAGGCTTCTCCGACGGTGGGCAGCAGCGGCGGGGTGGCGTACGGTGTGCGGGGTGCGACGTTGAAGCTCAAGACAGCGATGGCGGGGCCTCTTGCGTCCGCGGGCGATGGCGATCGGCGTCGGTGGCGACGGCGGCGGCTCGCGGTGGCGTCGGCCTGCGGGGGAAGAGAGGGAGGTGGTCAGCGGGTGGCGGCGGTGATCCTTAGCGGGCGAGCAAGGCGAGGGGGAGGCGCGGGCGGCGGTGGCGCGAGCTTACCGCGACAATGGCGTCTGTGGCGGCGGTGAACTTCGGCGAGGAATCGTAGGTAGATGGGGGCGGCGTTGGCGAGGGTTTTCGAGGGGTTTATGAGGGGAGAGAGAGGGCTATAAGAGGGGGGTGCTCGGGCGCGCGGAGGCATTGATTCTACGTCGAGTCAGCCTCGGCATCGGTGCCAGCACCGGCCCCGTGCTGACATGTGGGCCCGGGCTAGCAGTGGCGCGGGGTGCTGGGCCAGGAGCGGCGGCTCGCAGTTATCTGCCGCGCGGGCGGCGCTGCTGCTGCGGGGCTGGCAGGCCCCGGCTGGGCCGGCTGGACGCGGCAGGCTGGCTGCTGGCTCGCCTGTTTCTCTTTTTTTTTCTTTTCTTTTTCCTGATGAATTTTCTTAACTGAATTTCTATAAGAAACTGTCTAAAGTTAAGTCAAAATTTCAGATTGCCATAACATTTGCTACGAAGCTCCGATTGAGGCGATTCAAAGTTCTACGGGTTCGTGACGGAACCCTTTACGCACATGTTCCATACAAACAACTAAAATGTACTATTTTAACAGAACCATGGTAAAACCGAGCACTCAAGTGTAGGTGTCAAAAAGCAATTGCAAGTAAATTGTTTTGTCAAAACCTTTTCAAACCGAATTTTTGCAATGATGATCATGATGCAATGACATGTATGCTATGCAGTACCAAATCTAAAATTTGGGATGTGACAGACCGGCAGAAGGAGTTAGACAATGCCCGCTCCTACGCCAACCACAACTACTCCATCGCCATCAAGAAGGACAAGACCATTACCATGCTTGTGAAGGATCGCCAGTCTCGTCGCCGTCAGCTTTATAAGAAGGAGCGCATCATTGCCCGCCTTCATCAAAGGATAACAGACTTGGAGGAGTCCATCCACGAGAGAGACATGCAGCTTGAGGATACGGATAATGCAGGGGAAGATATCCGTGGAGACCCCTACTCTTACCCAGTGACGATGATGTCTTCCTAGAGGATCAAGCCATGGACTTATTCACCGATGAGGATGACTTCGCCTTCATTGATGATGATGAAGATGATGATGATGATGAATCCACCGATTCTGAGGAGTAGTAGCACTTGACCACTAGCGTTAGTGAAGTTGTATCCGGTCCCACTGTATCGTAGTTTCACATAATGGTTCTTAAAACCATCTATTTCCTTGTGGTGGTGTGTGTTTGTATGGTGTGTTAAGAATGAATGAAAAGCAAGTTGCTAGAAAAATCTGAGTCAAACTTCAAAAAATTTCAAAAACAAAACCCCGAACCTTAGAAATTTCTTTCTTTTCTCATGATCTATCTCTATATTCAGATGCCTCGTGGAGGAAGCAGTTCATCCCCGGACCCAATGTTGCAGATCTTGCAAATGTTGGTTTCTAACCGCGAAGCTGAAAGAGCTGAACGTCAAGAAACTTAGCCACCCTTCAACACATAGCTCAGATGGCCGACAACAACCAAGTCCATCGAAACCAGGACAACCATGGATCCAAGCTGAAGAACTTTTAGAACACCAATGCACCCATATTTACTAAGTATGAAGAGCCATTAGATGTAGATGATTGGCTGCAAACCATGGAGAACAACCTAGAAGTTGCAGGAGTGGAAGCCAACGAGAAGGTAATGTTTGTCACCCACTATCTAGCAGGAGATGCAAGGGCTTGGTGGAACAGATGATGACCTGGGATGAATTCAAACTCAAGTTCAGCTGAACCCATCTGCCACCGGGTTTAATCAAGAGGATAAGAGATGAATTCAGAGAATTGAAGCAAGGAAGGATGACAGTAGTTGAGTACCATGACAAATTTCTATCATTAGCTAGGTATGCACCAGATGAGATTGACACTGAAGCCAAGAAGAAGGAGAGATTCTTGAATGGTATGCATGATGAGATGCAGACAGTGTTAGTCCATATTCCACTTGCTGACATTGAAGCCTTAGTGGATTCTTCCATTCAGATGGAAGGCAAGATCAACCAAGCCAATGAGAACCGCCAAGCGTCGAATGATGCATCAACAAGGAACCTACCATACACCAAAGTATTGCCCCGACCCGTCTACAGGATTTTCCCCAAGAAACAATAGACCCCCGATGAATTGTCCAACCTATCCCAACCGTGGAAGAGGAAACCCAAGGCCCGGAGGAAACCACAACAACAACCCCGGCAAATCCAACAATTTCAACCGTGCACCGCCCAAGTTCAACAACGACAATGTTGCCAACAACACCAATACTGCCCCGAGAACTGGAAGCAATGTCGTGCCTATTGCAGGGAAAGACAAGTCTCAAGTGACTTGTTATGAATGCGGAACCAAGGGTCACTATTCCAATGAGTGCCCCAAGAAGCTTGCAGCAGCCCCCCATGTGAATGCCCAGCTCAGCAGCAACGTCGTGTTCAGCCTGGAAGAAGATTTGCCCCAGGGAATTCGCTCAACCGCAACGGCCGTCTGTTTCTCATGAATGCTAAAGAAGCCCAAGAAGCGCCAGATGTCGTGCTGGGTATGTTTTCTGTTAACTCGGTACTTGCCAGAGTGTTGTTTGATTCTGGAGCATCGCACTCGTTTGTTACGGAAGAATTTGCATGCACTAGTAAGTTTCAACCAACAAAAATGAAGCATGTTATGATAGTTCAAATACCTTGTTCAACCACCAAAGCTAGACAAATTTGCAAGGCCGTACCTATCAGAATCCATGGCATATATTTTTATGCTAATCTAATAGTACTTGGAACTAAAGGTTTGGAAGTAGTACTAGGAATGGATTGGTGGTCGAAACATAAAGGATTAATCAACTGTGCCAAGAAAACCATAACCATGACCAGTACAGCCGGAATATCAGTAGAGCATGTATCTAAAACCTTGCCCCGTCAATTCGAGTGCAACAAGAGTCTAGCCCAACCAACCGTTGACTAAGTCAGAGTAGTCTCTGAATACCCCAACGTATTTCCAGATGTTTTGCCCGGTATGCCCCCAGATCAGGATATCGAGTTTATCATTGAACTAATCCCTAGAACTAGACCGATAGCCCAAATACCTTATAGTATTAACCTGTCTGAATTAGTGGAGCCGAAGAATCTACTGGATGCTATGCTGGAGATAGGATTGATTCAACCAAGTGCGTCGCCATGGAGACCAACTGTCTTTTTGTGGTGAAGAAAGATGAAGGTAACCGTTTGTGTATGGATTATCGAAAGCTAAATGACATCACCATCAAGAACATGTACCCACTGCCGAAGATAGAAGATCTCTTTGACCAGTTGACTAGTGCCAAAGTGTTTTCTAAGATTGACCTTAGAGATGGTTATCATCAACTCAAGATTCGTGCAGAGGATATCCCAAACACTGCCTTTACCACCAAATATGGACTTTATGAGTACACTGTCATGTCCTTTGGATTAACCAATGCCCCCACTTATTTCATGAACCTCATGAATAAGATTTTTATGGACTTCCTGGATAAGTTTGTCGTTGTGTTCATCGATGACATTCTGATCTATTCCAAACCAGAAGAAGAACATGAGGTGACCCGAGGACCATCCTTAGAACCCCTAGGGAACTTTAGTTGTATGCCAAGTTTAGCAAATGTGAATTCTGGTTACAGGAAGTAGGATTCCTCGGACATATTGTGTCAGCTGAAGGAATTGCCTTTGACCCTGCAAAGGTTAAGGATGTTGAAGAATGGCAAGCCCCAAACACTCAAACCTAAGTTCATGCATTTCTCGGATTAGCGGGATATTACCGCAAGTTCGTAGAAGGATTCTCGAGCATCGCAAGTCCCATGACCCAATTGTTGAAGAACGATAAGAAGTTTGAATGGATGGACAAATGTGAAGCAAGTTTTCAGGAGTTTAAGAAGAGATTGATCTCAGCCCCAATCTTGATCATGCTTGATATGACGAAGCCTTTTGATGTGTATTGTGACGCATCCAAGATCGGTCTCGGATGTGTGCTAATGCAAGAGGGCAAAGTCATATCATACCTATCCCGACAACTGAAGCAACATGAGCAAAATTATCCTACCCATGACCTTGAACTAGCAGCCGTAGTTTTAGCCTTGAAGACATGGAGGCATTACCTCATGGGTAACCGTTGTGAGATTTATTCAGATCACAAGAGCCTGAAGTATATTTTCACTCAGAAGGAGCTAAATATGAGGAAAAGGAGATGGATAGAGCTAATCAAGGACTATGATTTGGACTTTCACTATCACCCCGGTAAAGCCAATGTGGTAGTAGATGCCCTTAGCAGATTGCCATGTCGCTTGAACTCCATGATTCTAAAGGAGCAACCAAGTTCGCACAAGGATTTAGAAGATTTTAGAATAGAACTAGTAAGTGAAGGATTTTGTCTAGCATAGAACTTCAACCCACTTTGATCAGCTAGATCAAGGAGGCACAGAAAGGAAATGCTAGTATCGACGGAATCAAACGTCGTATTGGTATAGGGAAAGTACCTGGATTCACCGAATATGAAGAAGGATTTTTGTGGTAAAAAGGACATATCTGTGTACCGACAGATTTAGAATTGAAGCAAGCAATTTTGAAAGAAGCCCATGATACTCTTTATTCTATCCACCCTGGAGGAATGAAGATGTATCAGGATTTGAAGGAGCAATTTTGGTGGCACAAGATGAAGAGAGAAATCGGGAGCTACATAGCCAAGTGTGATATTTGTCAAAGAGTCAAGGAGGGACATCAGAGACCCGCATGACTGTTGCAACCATTGCAGATTCCGGAATGGAAATGGGATTCAGTTGGAATGAATTTTATCACCGGTTTGCCTACATCTAGTAGGGGAAACGACTCTATCTGGGTCATAGTAGATCGACTGTCGAAAGTCTCCCATTTCTTACCTATCAAGACCACTTATCAAAGTTCGAAGCTAGTAGAGTTGTACATTGCTAGAATCGTTAGTTTGCATGGAGTCCCCACGAACATTGTGTCGGATCGAGGAACTCAGTTTACCTCGAGATTTAGGAAGAAAGTCCAAGAATGATTAGGAACCCGACTGGATTTCACTACTGCTTATCACCCTCAGACTGATGGACAAACGGAGCGAGTAAATCAAATACTCGAAAACATGTTGAGAGATTGTGTGTTAGAATATTGATCTAAATGGGAAGATTGTCTGGCTTTCGCAAAATTTTCATACAACAACAGTTACCAAGCGAGTTTGCAAATGGCCCCATTTGAATTCATGTATGTAAGGAAGTGTCGTACCCCTTTGAATTGGTCGGAAGTAGGAGAGAGTCATATTCTCGTACCCGACATCCTATGAGAAGCCGAAGAGAAAGTTCACAAGATCCGTGAGCACCTCAAGACCTCCCAATCCAGACAGAAGAGTTATGCCGACAAGAGACCTCGAGACCTAGCCTTCAACATCGGAGATTTTGTGTATCTCAAAGTGTCACCTTTCAAAGGAATGCAGCATTTCCAGCTCAAAGGAAAGTTAGCCGCCAGATATATCGGACCCTTCAAGGTTCTGAATCGTCGAGGAGTAGTATCGTATGAACTGGAACTGCCCGTGGAGATGTCACCCGTATAATAATGTGTTCCACATCTCGTTACTTCGAAAATGCCTAGAAGTCCCGGAGCAGACCGAAGTGTCAAGAACATTGATCACTGAACCATAGAGATCAAAGATGACCTGACATATCCCGAAGTACCCATCTATATTTTGGAGGAAGCTTTCAGAACCACCAGGACCCGGAGCATCAAGTTTCTCAAGATCCAGTGGAGTAACCACACTGAAGAAGAAGCTACCTGGGAGCGAGATGACTACATTAGGACGGAAGGGAAGGTTTGAGAACCACAAGGACCCGGAGCATCAAGTTTCCCGATCTCTTTAAATCCTAGTTGTCTTTTTCTCAAATATCGGGACTAGATTTTTCTTAAGGAGGGAAGGTTTGTAACATCCCAAAATTATTAAACAAGATTAGCAATTCCAATCACCCAAAATTAGGGTTAACATAAAATTTTGTTCATAAAATCCATATAGAATGCATGTGTGTATGTGATGAATGCATGAGTGCATGAATGGACTTGTGTGATTGTTGTGAATAGCAAGGAATGGTTTAAAGATGAAAACAACATCATCTAAATCATTTCCAAGCATAATCAAATCAAGAGAAATTAAAAAACAAACAAAACAAGCAAATGGTTATTTTTGCCAATCTTGCTCACTAGACTACTTTGAGTGTTTCTAGTCCAAGATTTCAAATAGAAACAAATCCATGTCTTTTCACCCCTTGCTAGACCAAGTGAAAGTGAACCCAAGCCCACCTTGCAAACACACAGAAACATTTGGCAACCTTATTGAAATGACATTTCAAAATTGAATTTAGTTCATATGGTAAGATCACCATTTCTTAAAACCCAACCAAACCAGTGCACCTTGAAAAATCCAACCAACCATATACTACCTAGTATTTTTCCAGTACACTCACCATGTTTCATCCAAAAATTCAAATTTGAATTTCTTGTGGCCATTTCATCAAACACTTGGAGGTAGCAAATCAAATTGGCCAAAATTCATTGTTTTGAGCAGTAATTTGGCTAAGCATTGTTCACCATTGATCACACTTGTCTCCCCCAGTGCCAACCAATGCCTTGAAAACACCTAGCCCCTACCCAGTGCACCATGCCATGCCATGTCGAGAGCACCCTCGCCAGCCGACCATGGCTAGCTAGCTAGAGCCAGCGCCGAGCCTAGCCTAGCCACCATGTCTAGCAAGCACGCCACCGTCCACCGCCACCCCCTGTCCAGCCCTGCCAGCCATTGGACCATAGAGAAACGCACGCGCCCATTTCTCTGTGACCATGCCGAGAGCGCGCCAGAGCTCCGTGCTCGACATGCTCTCACAGACCGTGCCCTACCTTCGCCGCTCGCATACGTGATCACCATCGTCCCAGGAACCTCCTAGACAACCCCGTTCGCCGCCGCGCGACCCGTAGCTACTATGCACCATCAAAAATGTCGTCGATGCCGCTTAGAGCTTCGATGATTCCGACCGAACAACACCGCCCCATGCCTCACCATCAAGTCGTTGAGCATCGCCAGGAGACCATGCACCGTCCCTACCTTCGGCCATGCCCGTAGCTCGCTGTGAAGCCGACCCCGACGAGTTCAGCCCGTACCCTTTAGTTCCCTCGTCACACTATAAATAGAGGCCTCCCCGCTCGAAATCTTCACACCATTCTACTCCCCACCACTCACTGATCGTCCCCACTCGTTCCCTAAGCAAGGAGAGCGTAGCATCGCCAAAATTTTGCCGGAGCTTGCTGCTGCTGGAGGAGAAGGGCGTCGTTCATTGGAGACACCCCAAGAGGAGACGCCAGTACCAGGAGGATCGCCGTCGTTGACTTTGTCGTTCGCCCCCATCGCCGACCATAGCCTGAGCCCCGGTGAGCCACCACAGACCCCCACTGGTCGCGCTAGGGTTCGTGCTCGTCGCGTAGTGTTCAGACGTTGATGGCGACCCTCTTCCGTAGATCTTATATCTAATCCTATGGTTGTAATATCCCCGTACCCCTTCACACCCCCTATCTCACTGAATGGTGGGGACGACCACTTAACCCACCCGCGCGCGCTGTGCGCACTGGGCCAGACCAGTTAGCACTCCCGCGTGACCCAGTAGTTTAAATTTATATTTTTCATTTTAGTTTCAAACTTAGTTATGGCAGTAAATTCAAAAATCATTTCAGAGAGATTCACTAATACAAATTGCACGAAACAAATTTTGTTAGAAAGGAATTGAAATTCTTAATCCAAGCCCGTTGGATTCAAACCATTTGGAATTATAGATCACCTATAGTAAAGAGAACAAGACAGAGACTGTTGTACATTCAAACATTTTTCAAAATTCAACCATAAATGCTTTTGAGTTGATTCCAACTCTCAAAAATCACATTTCATGAGACCTTTCTGAATATATAAAATATCTAGGTTTACTTGCAGTAATAATGGACAAGTAATAAAAGAATGCCCCATAGGCCTTTCTAGCCACTTTATTTAATTAAAATAAAAAAGGTTAAATGTTATTAAATTGTGACCACTTTAAATCACATTCCCAAGTACTGAAATATGTGGTGATGACATGTGTCATCATTATCCCATGTTTTAGTTGGATAATATTAAATGTTAAGTAGTTTTTCAATGAGTAGAAATTACTTTTCTAAAATAAAATAAATGAAACTAGTGCCATAATCTTTGTGATGATTGTGATGATGCTAGATCATCTAGTGAAAACCCTGTTGTGATAAATAGAAGTAGTTAAGTATTGTTTTGTGATTGTGTACCTCATATTTATTTATAGACGCTAGTACCGACCAAGGATACGAAGAGGAAGGAGATTACTATGAGGAAGAAGCCGAGGAGAAGTTCAACCACTGCTCTGCACAAGGCAAGCTTACACTTGCAACTTTGCAAGCCAAACACTATAAGTGGATTATGAAAACTAGATGCCTTAGGCATATGTGATTATACCACCTTATTATACCAAATCCCAGTTTTAATTGCAAGCTTTACTCTTTTATTTCTTTATCAAAGCTTTCTATTTGTGTTTACTTAGTGACTTGTAAACTTTGGAAAGATTTTAGAGGTAGCATAAAGAGCATAAAACTTGGCCTAAGTTAGGTAGATATTGATGTCATCCTGAGTCATGAGATTGAACTTAGATAAGTCACACTTTTTTACCACCCCTCATTATTGTTTACCCCCAAATTTAGTGGCTAGTGCTAAGAATAAAACTTGATCATTTTAGACGTGAATACTTGGTGAAAATGATTATGAAAACCTTAGCATGATGAGTCATTCTAATGAAATGTTTTGACATGTGTTAGTGAACACAAGGTGACTTTTATGATAAAATTGTTGAGGCATGAGCCTTAGCCCTTTATAAAACTGATGCTTGTCTGGATGCGATACCATTCCAATTTTACCGTACAACCATAATACCCGAAATTGGGTATAGCTTAACTGGAAGTTTATGTACCTTAGTATGGGTTCCCTTGCGGCCGAGGTTTGAGCTAAGGCTACCTCGTGAAGATTGACCACCTATGCAGTTCCCAAGATGACAAATGGTTATGGTTGGGAGGCCAAACTCATAGGAGAGGTGTCTATACTTGGGCGTGTAATTGAAATGTTAGGATTGATTATCCACATACTGAGTATGGTGAATTCAGGATTGTTCCTGACGGATGTATCAAATATTGTGGTGAAAGTGTACCGCCTCTGTAGAGTGTCAAACTATTCGAATAGCCACGCCGTGGTTATGGACAGTTGGATTGGCCATATTGTTCCGTCATCAGATGTTTTCAAAATGACTTGTGAATTGATTCATGACTTTGACTTGACCACAACAGGGTTGTCAAAGTGAAAGATAAGTTCCCACTTAGGTGTTATAAAACCTTAAACTAGTTTTCTTGGCTTCGAAACTCAGTTAGAGATAAACCTAGATTTTTGCAAAACAACCTAGAGCTTAGAATTCTGACTCAAACCCCTTACATGTTAGTGATAGTTTGCGAGTAATTAAAGAGTACTCATGGATTTGTTCCTGGCTATTCCCGCGGCCAGACTATGAAGAGGACTATCAGGAGGATGAAACGCAGGAAGGTTACGACAACTAGGATCATCTCCCATCGTCCGCATTGCCTGTGACCATGAAGATGGATCCTCTCCCACGCTATCATTATTATATTCTTCTGCTGCTTTTAATATACTAAGACTGGATCATGATATCCTTTATTTGTTGTAAGACCTTATGTATGGTTTGTAATGGATGATGTACTGTGATATCCAATCTGTTATATCTCGCAAAAATGGTAATCCTGGGATTGCGATGTATGGCATAACAGGCATCTAGGATTAAAAATATGGGTGTTGACATCACTACCTAGCTCGCGTGGACGAGGTGGTCACGCTGGTGGTCACCATTGACGCATGGGCGCACGGGGTCAACGGGAATCTCTCGCCAGAGCTGCACTGGCGTCAGGTTCTTGCAGATGTCGTCGTAGGTGAGCATGTAGGACATGAGAAATCGTATGGAGAGTATCAGAGGAAGCACAAGACGATGGCGAGCACGGTTGTCTGAATAAGAGGGCAAGGGGCACGGTTTAGACACTAGGGATCATCAGAGTTTCGTTCTCCGTCGGGAGCTTGCAGAAGATGACAGATGCGAGTACCTGGGGCACGAGCAAGAACAAGAAGTGGATGAGCAGATGCGTCTAACAATGGTGGATGCTATGGAGCAAAGCAGAGGCGAAGGGGTGGTCGGAGCTCACTAGAATCAGAGACGGAGTTCGTCGAGGACAATGGTGGCTCGAGCAAAATTCAGAGCATCCTGGGGGCACTCTGGATGCGGAGGTTGAGGGGAAACAGAGAGGAGGGACAGGGGAATAAGAGATCATGGTCGGGTGGAGTGATTGAGTCGTTAAACGCGCGAATTTATTCGGAGTAAATCCACCTGAAACGGCAGCGAGAGGGGGGCGAGCTCAGCGCGATGAAGACGACGGTGCTGAGGTGGCAGTGGGTCCAAGCGGTCAGTGAGGGGGTGCGGTGCGTGGGAGAGTGCAAAAAGGAAACCTGCGGGGGAGAAGGGAGTGGCCCGGGTGGGCTAGTTGGGCCGTGTTGCTGGGCTGGCAGCTGGTAGGTAGGTTTCCCTTTTCTCTTTTTTTAAATCTTTTTCTTTTTCTATTTTTCTTTTTTGTTTTTATTCAAATCAATTGATTTAAACTTAAAATTGATTCAAATCTTCACCAAAATTTTCAGTAGCTTTTATACCAAAAATTAGTGCATTATTTAGTCCAATTCAAATATTTTTATTAATTAATATTGATTTAAAATTAAGTGATGCTCTTTGGCATTTATTTAAATAAAATTGAATATGGTTCATAAGACTATATAATTTTATTCGATTTACTTACGGATTTAGCCATAGTTTAAATTGTCCTTGAAACAATTCTTATTTATTTGTCTTATAAAATTCATATCTTTTTATTTGTAATTCCAAAAATAGTGATTCCAATTTGTATAATTATATTTAATATTTATTTATATTTTCAAATCCTTTTAGGATTAATTTGTTCACAATTTGGTATGGATTTTATCTATTACCTTTATTGGCCTTGGAATGTTATCTTATAAAAATTATAAGTTTTTATCCATGGGTCCAAATGGAGTGAAATCAATTCCCATGGTTTTGTAATATTTTTGTTTACCATTATTGTTTACTTAGGAATGTTTGTTCCTAAATTTTTCTATGGAACAAAGCCATAGTCTTGGAGTGATGATTTCTATTATTAGGGTTTAGGTTTTTTTGGTTTAACTTTTCCAAGTTCTGAATATCAAGATACATTCCATGCATGAATGCATTTGATCTATTTGAAAATTGGTTTCGTGCTTTTTCATTCAAGTTTTGTTCAAGTAGGGTTTTGATGTTTCCATTGAGAAGCAAGAAAAGTTTATTTTCTCTCTAAATTTCAACATTTGTTTGTTTGTTTTTCACATTTCAAAATTTGGAAATTTTGGGATGTGACAGACTACCACCCTTAAAAGGAATCTCGTCCTAAGATTCGGGAAGGCTAGAAACAACAAGTTGGTTTCAAAACAACTAGGGTACTACCACCCTTAAAAGGATTCTAACTAGATTACATCTTGGCTTACTTGGTACCTTGATGTAACTTCTCTGGACAGTTGTTTGCATAGTGTCCCTTATTTTCACATTTGAAACATGTGACAAGTTTGAGATCCTTTCCAAGTTTTCTTGTCTTGTTCTTCTCCTTTTCTGGACAATTTGATGCATAATGGCCTAACTCTTTGCATTTGTGGCACATCACCTGGCTAATATCCCTCTTTATCCTTGGTATCACTATCTCTTGTTTGTTTCCTTGGCCCTTCTTCTTTTTGGGTCTCTCCAAGGCTAGGAGGTATCTTAGTTCATGTTCTTCATAATTCACTACAAATGTAGCAAAACTTCCTCAGTTCTTAGAACGGTTCCTAGGATAACGTCCACGTTTTATCTTTTGTTCACCAAAGTTGGTTACCTTGTATGGAGGTGCATACTGAGATTTGATTTTGTCTGCATCATTCTTGGTGGAGGTTGTACCTTCATGGTTGTTTCCAAAGACTTGATGTATTCCATCTTTAGCTTGATGTTTCACCTGTTGAACTATAGGATAGATGTGGCATTAGACAGGGACATGATTAGTTCCTTCACATAGGAAACATGTAACTTGAGATGTGGGGCATTGTCTAGCTGGATGGTTCTCTTCACAATTTGTGCACTGGTCAATATGCTCTCTATAAGTTTGTCCTATGTCTCCATAGATTTTGCAGGCTTGAGTTCTTCCCACAATATCATCCTTGAAACCATGGTTATCACAATTCCTTTGGGAAGGGTTGCTTCTCATGTTGATCATCTGATTGGTCATCCTTTGCAACAATTGGGATTGGGATCCCAAGATACTTAGCATGGTTGGGTCTAACTCATTGTTGTTCCTGTTGTTGGCTAAAAACTGGGTTGTCACTTGATTCAACTTAGTTTGGGTTGCTAGCAGTTGTATTGTCATGTGCATCTCAAGGTTGTTATTGTCACCATCCTTGATGTTGGAGTTGTGATCTCTTGGAGAAGTCATCTGCTTGGGTTGGGATGGAATTAGAATAGACAAGAGATTTCTAGAGAAATAATCTACTCGTACATAACAAATCTCACAAAGCAATGTACAAGCAATCACAATCATGCATTACACTCAAACAACAAGGTTCAAGCATATTCTAGGCAAATAAAGTATTACTGCCATACCACATAGGTGGGTAGGATCAATAAAAGATCAGTAAATCGATTTTTAAACAAAACACTAGAATGGTGGTCCAACTATAAGGTATCACTTGAGATCATTCAATCCTTCTTTTGAGATATTACATTAGGAACAAGATCATGGTATCCTTGGAAGAAATTATTGCATTTTGATCACAAGGTGATAATGGTTCCTCCTATGTTGTGTTTCCTTAGTCTCCATGTCTTGAGTGTTATTCTTATCTCACTTGAAGTACTTAGTGATGTCCAAGTTGAGGTCCTTGGTGAAACTGAAGCTGAAGTCCTTTGAGATGTTTAAGCTGAAGTCATTTGTGATGTTGAAGTCCTTGCTCATGTTGAAGTATTTGTCCAACAAGTTGAAAAAAAGGGAGAGATATAGAATCAAAACAAAATGCTGAGGAAAGAGTTTACAAGATTGTTTGTAAATAAGTCAGAACAAATACAATTCCTATTTCTAAGGGGCTTTGTCCAATCCTGGGGTTACAATCCTACAGGCAACACAGTGCTCTGATACCATATGTAGATGCCTGAACCCAATAAGGTACAAGTCCCTGTGTTTACAGTTCTAGTACCTGGATTGATTAGCTAGTACCTACGGTTTAAGATGTAATATCAAGAAAGAAAGGTCATATTACAACTCATAACTAGGAACAAAATAGTTCATTACAAATTACATAGCTCATATGGCTATCTTATTATAGAGCAGCATATAACTACAAAGCATGGAGTCCTTCATCTTCATATGCCACATGCAAACATGTTGGTTGTAGACTTGTAATCCCTACTCAACAAACTTCACTAATCATCAAACAAATCTTCAAAATGATTAGTTATAGCCACAAGGGTCAATACATTTGAATTTTATTGGCAAGTGATATCATATTGATATGGAGAATCTAACATCTACATGAATATACGGCTAAGTGGTGTTTTGGCTGGCCTTTTCATAAAATATGTTTTCCCTATCCTTTGTAAAATATTTTTTCTCTTTTTCAAAACACTTCATCAAACATGGAACACTGGATACACACCAGGTGCTACCCTTGTTCACCCACAAGTTTTAACTTAGAGAAATTGGGATGAGGAGAACCTTGATCATTTCAAAGTCTTTGATGCTCAAAATGTCCATTACCGGGGACACAGCTAAGTACTTAGTTTTACCCTCTCGAGAGGTGGTGCACTTTCCCCACAAGACTCGACATGCATCGAGACGAGACTTTTCAGAATCAATCCCTTAGACCACCATGGATGTGTTCCATCCTATCATAACTACCACCTTTTGTCCATCTGGCTGAGTTCTTGCAACTTAGTTGGTCAAGGCAGAGCCCATATGCCATGTGGCTGCACTGGAAGCTTCTCAACACTAAACATCTCAAATCCCTTTGTCCCTAGGTTTCCATCCATAAGTGTGATACACAGGGTAAACCATATACATGGGCCTTGTGTAACCACTCAACACAAACCATACTTCCCATTCCACCCAGGTGTTTCATTAACAAGTTGTTTTCTTAGTCAAAAACATATAGGCGTAATTTTTCCATAATATCATAACATGAATTTTCCACCCTTGAATTCTAATAGCTAGGCTAAGCATACTAACACATCATGTCTCTTAACATAGGGAAAATACTACCAATATATCACCTATAGGATCTACCATAGCATAGTAATATTTAAAATAGTCCTAACATGCATACAAAAATATCACTAATGCAATATTTGAAAAGATAGGACTTTTGATGACCAAAGTATCACTTGCCTTTTTAGTAGAAAATCTAGGTACTCTTCTTGATCTTGCCTTTTTCACACTCCTCAAAGTTCATTACAACAATACAAACAAGCAAAAAGCACACACCTAAAACTACCACACAAAATATCAAAACAAATCAAGAAAACAAAGAAATGCATGCAAGAATGCAAAAGTTTATTTTATTGTAAAAGTGGTTCTTAAAAAGGTTATAAACATTTCAAAACACCTACTGGTATTTTATAAAAGTGGAATTTCATTTGAAACCAAGTTAGTGAAAGTAAGTCATTTAAATCATTTTTCTTTGGTTAGGAAAGCCTTTATTCAAAGGAATAATTTATAGTGTCAACAAAATATATTTTTAATTTCAATTGTTAGTTTTTATGGTTATAGGGTTCAAAACAAAACCATTTGCAAAAGGATTTACTCAAAAATAATTTTTAGAACAATTTTTATACTCAAAATAGCCCTAAACAAGTATCTACATAAAAATCTAATTTTTCAGAAGAAAATGACAAAAGTAAGACCATAGGTGCAAAGAACACTTTTTTATGAATCCATAGACACCTAATTTGTAATTTTTGGAATTACAGATCAGAAGTTATTGATTTTACAAGTTTAAACATCTAATAGATCTATTCTGGTTTTTAAATCAAAAGCCTGGCCACGTGGCGCTGTGTGACTGGCTGGTACCTTTTCGTGTGGATCAGAAACATGAGCCACTGGATCTAAGTTAGATCGTACGGGTCATATTGGTTGATACCCCTTCGATAAGTGATCTATCCTAGGCCCTACGATTTAGATCCAGTGGATCTGAGCTCACTAGCCAGAAACTGGCAGCGCGAGTGGCGAGTGCGGCGGCGGAGCATCGGGCGACGGTGTTCTAGCGGCGCTAGGGGTGAGGGGAGGGATGCAGTGCATTACCTAGCTTGCGTGGTCGAGATGGTCGTGCTGGTGGTCACTGTTGACGCAGGGGCGGACGGGGTCAACGGGAATCTCTCACCGGAGCTGCGCTGGTGTCAGGTGCTTGCAGATGTCATCGTAGGTGAGCCTGCAGGTCACGAGAAAGCATATGGTGAGTATCAGAGGAAGTACAAGACGATGGCGAGCATTGTTGTCTGAATAAGAGGGCAAGGGGCACACGGGTTTGGACGCTAGGGCTCACTGGAGTTCATCTGCCATCGGGAGCTTGCAGAAGATGAGAGAAGCGAGTACATGGGGTAAGAGCAAGCACAAGAAGTGGATGAGCAGATGCGTCTCATAACGATGGATGCTACGGAGCAAAGCAATGGCGAAGGGGTGGTCGGAGCTCACTGGTATCGGCATCGGAGTTCGTTTGGGACAACGGTGGCTCAAGCAAAATTCAGAGCAGCCTGGGGGCTTTCTGGATGCGAGGGTTGAGGGGAAACAAAGAGGAGGGAGAGGGGAATAAGAGAGCATGGTCGGGTGGAGTGATTGAGTCGTTAAACACGCGAATTTACTCGGAGTAAATCCACCTGAAACGGCAGCGAGAGGGGGCGAGTTCAGGGCGATGAAGACGACGGTGCTGAGGTGGCAGTGGGTCCAAGCGGTCAGCGAGGGGGTGCGGTGCATGGGCGGTGCAAAATGGAAACCTGCGGGAGAGAACGGAGTGGCCTGGGTGGGCTGGTTGGGCCGTGTTGCTGGCTGGGTAGCTGGTAGGTAGGTTTCCCTTTTCTCTTTTTTTTTCAAATCTTTTTACTTTTCTATTTCTGTTTTCTGTTTTTATTCAAATCAATTGATTTAAACTTCAAATCTTCACCATACTTTTTAGTAGCTTTTATACCAAAAATTAGTGCATTATTTAGTCCAATTCAAATATTTTTATCAATTAAAATTCATTTAAAATTAAGTGATGCTCTTTGGCATTTATTTAAATAAAATTGAATATGGTTCATAAGCCCATATATTTTTATTTAAACAATCCTTTATCCTTTTTGAATAAGTTTTATTCCATTTGCCTAAGGATTTAGCCATGGTTTAAATTTTCTTTGCAACAATTCTTATTTATTTCTTTCTTTCTTTCTTTGTCTTATAAAATTCATATCTTTTTATTTGTAACTCCAAAAATAGTGATTGCAATTTTTATAATTCTATTTAATATTTATTTATCTTTTCAATTCCTTTTAGGATTACTTTGTTCACAATTTGGTATGGAATTTAGGTATGAGCTTTATTAGCCATGGAATATTATCTTATAAAAATTATAAGTGGCTCCAAATGGAGTGAAATCAATTCCCATGGTTTTGTAATATTGTTTTTACCATTATTGTTTACTTAGGAATGTTTGTTACTAAATCTTTTTATGGAACAAAGCCATAGTCTTGGAGTGATGATTTCTATTATTAGGGTTTAGGTTTTTTGGTTTAACTTTTCCAAGTGCTCAATATCAAGATAAATTCCATGCATGAATGCATTTGATCTATTTGAAAATTTGTTTCTTGCTTTCTCATTCAAGTTTTGTTTAAGTAGGGTTTTGATGTTTCCATTCAGAAGCAAAAAGTTTCTTTTCCCTCTAAATTTCAACATTTGTTTCTTTTGTTTGTTTATTTTTCACATTTCAAAATTTGGAAAATTTTGGGATGTGACATATATAACCCCCCCGGATCCCCCGAGGTTCGTATATCGTGTTTTTGTTTCGATCTGTTTATGTCAGGCAGGTTCTTAGTTTTAGAGCCATAATGTCTTCTGTTGAGTAACATATTGTACTAGGTATAGGTCCCCGTGTTTTGTCAGGGTTCTACATCTTCCTATGGATCACCAATGGAGGATTCCTCCACAGATGTCATCAACCCCTACATGTATGATTTAAAGGTTCACCCCAAGGAGTTTTTACTCAAGGATGGGAAGGTACAGATAAAAGAAGTATAGGGTCCTAAAGGAGAAGGCAATCTGGAAGATAGGATGAAAGCACTAGAGCAGGAATTTTTTAGGTACAAGAAAATGGCGGAACGCAAAGTGTACGTCATCCATAATATAAGTTCAGAACTCATCGCCAAGCACAAGGGGGAGGCTGCTGAGCTTCGAGATGAAATCATCTACAGACCAGGCTGCAACGTTGTTCTCCACGGCCATCTCCGTCATTAAGTTGTTCCGTCGTAGCTCGCGCTAGCAAGATACCCAACTCCCTTTGGTTAGTTTCTGATTATTTTACAATGCCTTCTTCATAGCAATTTATGGTTAGTGTGCGTGACTAGCCATGAAACCATTTTTCCCCAACCTTAATCAATCTGCAGTTTGGATTTGAGTTTTTGCATCACGTACATGTGGGAGAATCGAGGGTCAGTATTCTATCTATTTTATAAAATTGTTAGGCTCCTAATATGTACTAGGAATCTTGACTTGCACAGATCAGATAGGTTGCAACTAGTACAAGAAACGATTAGCCGCTTTTCTATACATGGGCTTGGTGGATCAATTGATCGGTACACTGTACCTGTTTATTTTCCTAGGTCTCTAGCTTTCGATGTGAATGGAATGAAAGCTATATAGTTATTTGGGAATACCTAGCACTTTCTACTTCATTTTGTAGGACAGACTGTGAGCCATGTTCACGTGCTAGAGGAAAATTATTGTATTATTATTGATAGGTGGAAGCGTGAAACACAATAATTTTGATTAAGTGTAGTCGCTGCTAATCAAATCCATCAGCTCTACGCTTGACAATATTGTAAATTTTACTTTTATTTATGATACCAACTAAGAACACAACCCTTGGATATTTTCTAGAAAACAATAAAGAAAGGAACTAATGGTTTTGGTTCAGGTTGTTGTGCCTAGGAGCAATGTGATATTTTTCTTCATATAAAGTGATGATGTATATTGAGTGAGATATATATGATTGGATCACAGGTATCGGTACTTCCGGTGTATAAAGAATACAAATTACAATTGTGTCCCGCGATTGAGGCAAGTTCATAACGGGATAATACTTTGCATGATTCCCTCACTTAACTATTATTTTTTAGCACTAGTTTTTTATTCAGTTTCTATATATTGCTTATATGTGTGGAGATGAAGTGGATATAGCAAATGATATAGTTTCGCATGCATTTTTGCATAGCATGTTAAAGAAAGAGCAAAGTGTTGTGACCTACTGAGGTAGCCACATTGAGTCTGTTGATGTTGGGACGAGTCCCACATTGTCGGCAACCTTCACAAGTTGGAGTGAGTGGATGCCGACGGGAGTTAACTCAGAGATACCGGTATACGCAAAAAAAGTGAAAGCAAAGAGCATGTAGGCATACAGGACCATCATTGTAAGATGACTAGTGTTACAAAATAATTATTGGTGTCATGTTTTATGCAATATTATTTCTTTATATACTTTTTGAGTACTCTGTACTCATCCTTGCGGCATGTTTGTTTTTAGCTACTATTTGAGGGCGGTATGCTTGTGATGGGAGTAGAACCTCTACATTTTACACACACTAGTTTTCACACATTACAATACTCTATAGAAAGAATAGTTTAACCACACCGTAAATTGCTCTAGCCTTATTCTTTACTCTACGATTTCATTTATATTGTGGCTACCGAGTTGGTGGATATGAGACATCATGGATATGAAGTTTTAACTTGGTATTGTTGAACCGTGTGGCTGTTTGTAAGGATAAAATTGGATGAGTATTATTATTTTGTTGTCATGTATGCCCCCATAAACAAAGGAGACTCTAATGAAATTTATAGTTTTGTACCAATATGAGAAGTACTTAAAGCATGTGTAGCACTACAAGATAGGGTGGATATGTGGGGTGCTATAAGATAGTTGGGAGAAATTTAAAGGAGAATCCATGATTCGATCCTTTTTCGAGGTAAAGACTGCTGAAGTAAGAAGGGTGATTACAAACTTCAAGAACCGCCCAGGTGAAGCCTTAGTAAGGGCCTTCAAAAGGTATAATACCCTACTTTATAAATTTTCCCATCATGATTTGCCTGAATGGTACGTTTTACGCATCTTTTATGGAGGACTTAATCAAGAAATTAAACATGAGCTAGATACAAATTCCGGAGGCGCCTTTATGGAGTTAACTACAACTAATGCTTGGGAACTTTTAGAATGCATTCGAAATAATAGAGAAACATGGAGATTTGATTTAGGAGGAGAAGGATGTATATAAATTGAATATGATTGTCTTAATGCTTATAAAGAATCCGGAAAGGTAAAAGAGACTATTGATGAACTCCAACTTGATGATCATATTGTTTTGCAAATTGTTCAGTCTTTTACAGAACATATTGAGGCTCCTAAGAAGGACTAGCTCCATTACACTCCACCACTCGAGCTAGCTGTAGAAGATGATCCCAATAATTACAGCTCCTATTAAACCATTGCGGGAGGTACCCCCATATGTTCAACCCCTTCCATTCCCAAGGATTGCAAAGAAACATATGATGGCTCAGCAGCAGCTGGATGATCAACGAGAAAAAGAAGAGCTATTCCTAAAGTTGCTAGATGAAGAAGCACAAGTAAGGAAAACTAAATAAGTAAGTGTATAGGAGAAAAGGGAACCAACAAAGGAAGACATCGTAACCATGTTTGCTCACTAAAACGTGATTGAGCTAGATACTGAAGATTTATAGTTCGTCAAAGGTAAGTTAAAAGCTAAAGAAGTTGGTAAGCCTATTGTCAGGCACCTTCCATGTATAGTATATCATATCTATCCTGTGTAACCTCTCTTGAGGGGCCGTTTTGTAATATCTAACTACTACAAGGGCATGAGTACCAATTATTGTAACTAGGACAACATCGTGGCTCTAGCGGCCTCAATATAAGCTGGAGAGAGGGTGGTCGGGCGGCGCGATATGAAAAAACCTAAAACTATTTCCTTGCTTCGTTACCTTACCTTTTAGTTTTTCCTTCCAGTTCTTTGCCTAGAATTACTTCCATCCTTATTTTGTCTGCAAATCCTACTGTTTTTCCTTAGAGCCTGACAATATGGTATCAGAGCGGCGAGTTCTTGGACCAATTTATTTTTCTGACCGAGTTTTGCTGATCTCATTGATTCAGCTGTAAAATTCTTTGAGTCGGGAAAAGAAGATATGGCTCATCAGCCCCGTTCGTGCAGGCAGTGGATCCGATTTTGGGCAATCCCAAATCCAACAATGCCATTTAGAACAAGATCTCAGGAGGCCCTGGATCAAGCTGAGGAGGAAGCTAGAGACTTGGCCATGTGGAAAGCTCAAGCGGAAGAAGAAGCTGAGATCGAGCGTCGATTGCCGAGGGAGGTGATGAACATCCAGAAGCGCCTATAGCAGCAACAACACTCGGTGAACTCCATAGAAGGTAATATCGCTCGCCTCACGAAGATGTTCTCCAATTTAAGCAGATCGTTGGGAAATTCTGGATCTGGGCACGAGATAACGGATAATCAGCTAACGCTGCCGACTCAACGGGGGGGACATCCCAATGGGTATCGGCCCGATTCTAGAAACGAACACACCTTCAACCTCCGCCACTTCATCCCACCGCCAACCAAACTACCAACCCCCTTACAATATACCCTCACCCACCAATCCACATCCAAGCCAACTACCCCAACCAAAACCAACCCTTTCATCCTCATCAAGGATATTCCAATCAGTACCAACCTCCCCCAACCCAGCACAACAGTAACCAACCCCAACCACATCAAAACCCCACTATCAATTTAGTGCCAATCAGCAACAGAGCACAGCAGGAATATAGTGGCCTCAGAGAGAGTAGAGAACAAAATGGACAAAATGATACTTGAGAAAACATTCAGTTCACTAAAAACAGGTAGCAAGCTAGAAATAATTAGGAGCGGCTGCAAGCTTGTCATCAGGAACCTCAGATAAGAACTCCTAGTTGGAACTACCATTGTTTTTTGGTGAAAATGCAGCAGCTTGGCTCCTAGAATGTGAGAGTGTGTTTGCACTATAAGGAATCACTAATGACTCCAAAATCAAATGGGAAAATGCTCACATCCGTGGAAGAGAAAAAACTTGGTTGTCTAGTTATGGTCTGGAATTACAGGAAATGTAGTGGGCACAATTTGGTACCTTGCTATGTGAAACATTCCCAGGTCCTTCAGATGATGACTCTATGGAACAGTGTCAACTGCTGAAACAAGTTAACAATGTAGACAATTACATTGATAAGTTTGAATACTGGATGACTCTCATGAAAAAGGATAACTCTTACCTGCATGAGAATTTCTTCTTACTGAAATTCCTTAGTGGATTGAAAGAAACCATTCGCCATGATACTAGATGCCACCAGCCAACTACACTTTGATCTACATTCTTGTTTGCAAGACAACAAGAGCCGTCCTATTTGGCATAGAACAAAAGACAGCAGGCCAATACAAATACCAGAATGGTACTAGGGAAAACCAATAACAGAATGGTGTTCAAAAGAGACATCAAAACAAAAACACTGCCTGATAAAAGAGAAAAAGTCGAATGTTGGTATTGTCCTGAGAATTGGACTTATGGCCATAAATTCAAGACTCTTCAAAACCTCTTACATGTTATTCAGCTACAAGGGCACTCAGATGAAGACTAGGAACCTGAACAATACCTAGAGGAAACTGCAGAAAATGAGGAAATGCCAGTGGAACAGAACCTTGTAAAAGAAAAAACGATGTCCATATATGCAAATGCCTTGCAAGGTATGAATAGTGATGAAACACTATCCCTAGTTGTGAATATTACAGGAAATCAAGCAATTGCACTAGTGGATTCAGGGAGTTCAAATACATTCATGGATAAAAGCTTTGCCATCAAACATAACCTTTACATGCTCAAGGCACCAGCAAGGACAGTAACTGTGGCCGGAGGAGCAACATTAATATGTGATGCACTTGTACCCAATTGTAAGTACAACATACAGAAAAAGAAATTTACCACTGATTTCAGGGTTCTACCTCTCAAAGGGTATGATATTGTTCTCGGGGTGACTTGGTTGAAATTGTACAACCCAACAACATTTTATTGGATAAGCAGGTCACTTACAATTACTGATCAAGGTACTGAATACACCTTTATTGACCATGTAGCCAGGCAAAAGAGTCACTTGATTTCAACTACACAGTGCAATAAAATCCTCAGTAAAGGTAGTTCTGGATATTTACTGAAAATCTTTCAGCTCAATGAGAAAAATGAGGAACAACTGTGTCATCAAGAAATACCTGAATCCTTTAAGAAACTCTTCAACATATACAAATATATATTTGAGGCACCTAGTGGACTACCCGCTACCACAAACTGTGATGATCAGATCATACTGAAAGAAGGAGTTGTTCCTCCTAACATTAGAACCTGCAGGATGCCTCATAAACAAAAGGACATTGTTGAGAAACTAATTAAAGAAATGCTGTCAAATCATGAGATCAGGCATAGCTCAAGTCCATTTTCATCCCCTGCTATTGTGGTGACCAAGAAAGACAAAGGATGGAGACTGTGTACTAACTATAGAGAACTTATTGCACTAACTATCAAAAACAAATACCCAATTCTAGTGATTGAGGATCTGATAAATGAATTGAAAGGGGTAGAGATATTTTCCAAGCCAGACTTGAGATCAAGGTACCATCAGATCAGGATGCATGAGAATGATATTAGCAAGACTGCCTTTAGAACACACACTGGGCACTATGAGTACTTGGTGATGCCCTTTGGATTGACTAATTCACCATTAACATTTCAAGAGTCGATGAATCAGATATTTCACAACCATCTCAGAAAATTTGTCTTAGTGTTTTTTGATGACATATTAAGAATCAGGCGACTCTTCCATCCCTTCATGGAATCGTGGAGATGTTCTTCTGTTAATTATGGTGCTCCAATGAGGGGGAGCCATCTTCACTGCAGGAGTTGCTAGCCTTGCCAGAAGAAGCAGAGAGGGCGAAGGAGCTCAACACCGCTGATAACAAGCGGGGATGATACTTTCTCAGGTCATCAACATTGAAGATGCAAATAGGTCGGGGGATCTCAGTGTTGCGGAGCACTAGCGGGGAAGAAGGTAGGGAACCAGACAAGTTCGTGGAAGATGGACATTGGTCCCTCGCGGAGCTCTCTCCTTCACTCTAGTGTTGCTGCCTTCACTCACTTGCTCGGCCCGCGTCGGCGAAGAAGGTATTTAGGTGGGGAATCGATAGGGACCAAGGAGGAGCTCGCTCCCTCGCGTCAGCATCCTCGCTGTCGCTCACTCGCTTGACCCGCGGCCAGAGAATAAGGTCTTTAGGTGGGGAATCGATGGGGCTGGGCGGCCCTCGCTCCCTCATGCCGGCGTCCCACCGGCGCTCGCTCGCTCGGCCCGCAGGTTGCTGTGCCCGAATGAGGTGGGAGGTGGTCGGGATCAGGAGGTGGGGCTATTGGTTCGGGTTCAGTCGGTGTTGGTTCCGGGTTTTTTCTCTCTATAGGGGCGCCCGGTTGTAGATTAGTATTCTACAACCGGTTTTACAATATATGTTTTCTATATATATATTGTTGCCTTAACTGGAAGGACCAAAATGACATACTTTTTATATGATTTCTATCAGAGGACCACACTGGTCTCTCATGATTCTGTTCATACACATGAACATAATAACCACATAGAAAGATCCCAGCATCCATTGAATGTTGTAACAATTTTATTTGGTAAAACAAGGGATTAGGTCATCCGAAGGTATTCAAGAAAAAAGATGGGATCGGGATATCTAAGAGAGGCAAGGACACACGAAGCCGGACAGAAGATGGAAGCTCACATGTGAGCACCTCATTTGATGGACAGGCGAAAAGCACGAAGGAGGGTTCAGGCAGCGATCAGGATTCTCGAGGGTGGGGTTAACCTTCGGTAGAAAGGGAGCGAACCGTTTGAACCTAAGACTTTTTGCGGTTTAACCACAAGGCCCATTGGACTCTTTTTTAGGTTAGGTTCACCTAACCAATGGATAAAGGGTAACCATGTCCCAATTTTAGTTCTATAAGACATGAATAAATTTAAGAATAGAAAAACAATTCAAAATGCAAATTATATTATATGTATGTTCATTTGGATTCAAAGAAAACCTTAGAGAGGTGAAAAACAGCCCAAGACATAAAAAACCAATTTGCAATGGCCATGATGTTAAAAAGACCCTCGCATGAAATGTCAATAAAGGAGAATTGATAAGAAAGGCCCTAACCTGAGAGAGCAACATATTGCAGCAAATCAAAAAGTTCTAGGTAGCTATATTAATCCATGACCTACTGAAATGATCTACTTCTTTGGCAGTAAACACATGAATGCATAGATAGAAAGAACGTGATGATGTCTCACTATTATGGCTTCTATCCCCCTCGATACTCTTGGTATCACTAATGTTAGCAATCCACATGTATAAAATGTATGGAAAATTTCATGATTCCATACTGTAGACTAATTCTGCTCAAACACAAAATATGGAGAAAAACATTGCCTCGGTTTCAATATTAAAAAATTCCTTCGTTTATTTTCTAACATATGCATTTATACCAAACAAGTATCTGAATCTAGTCATATAGACCCGGATGCAAACCTCAAAACTATTATTTTAGCTTTAAATAGAATTAAACATGCGATGGTGTGCATTAGTCTAGGGAAATCAGGACTTGGTAGGAAAATGAACACGACAATATGAAGAAATAAAAAAAAAAAAACATATTAATTGAAAGGTGATGTTCCTTACAATAGTTTCAGCTCTTCCTTGCCATCGGGTCGCCGCCTCTGCCGAGCTCCATCATGTTTACCACCGTCAGATCCATGAATCCATGGAGGACTTCCTCGCCCGCCTTCTCGGCCGTTGTCTTGGTCCCATGGAGGATGCACATGGGGTTGGAACGGCGGCCAAGGGAGGACGCACGTGGGAGCAAAGAGGTGGCCAGACTCCATGTAGGGCATCCTCCTCCACTGATTCGGCCCCACGGAGGGCTCCTCGCCCGCCACCTCGGCCAGTAACTCAGCCCCTTGGAGGACAAAGGTGGGGGTGGAGCGGCGTCCAGGGGAGGACACACGTGGGGGTGAGGCGGTAGCTAGGCTCCATGGAGGGCATCTTCTTCCGCTGCCTCTGCCGCTGATTTGGCCCAATGGAGGGTGCATGTGGGGGTGGGGTGCCGGCCAGAGGAGGACGCTCGTGGCAATGATGGCGGCAATGGGAGAGATGCAGGATGTAGCATCCCAATTGTCTAACAATTGCAATGCTACTAGCCTAGTCTAGATATATGGCTACTACAAATATATAATTGTTGCATCATAATTATACCATGCTCATGTCATCACGCCACCTTGCATTTGAGCATCATATAAAACCCTTTTTTATTTGGTTCTTATCTCATATGCATTATTAATTGTATTTGCCTCTTGATATTGTATTTGGTTCTTGATATATTGTTTAAATGCCCAAGTTGAGTTGGGGGCATATCTTTTATTAACTCCACCACCTTTTCTTTCACCACCTTATAATTCCACCATCCAACCAAATATGAGCTTGGCACTTATTGGTTTTACCTCTAGCTCATGTGGGTTGGGGTGGATCCAATTCTTTATCCACATACTCTCCTCTTAGCATCATGTTGTTTTCACAATATTAAAACACGAGAGTCACATGGCCACCTTTGCATGCCTTGTGAGTGGGACCCTTTGCCTAGCTTCCATATGGATTATCATGGAATTATGCTCATGTTGGAATATTTTGGGGCTATTAAATACCTAGTGGCACATACACACTAGCAAGTCCCATTTCTATTCAAATATGGTCATCTCCATCTACTCCACATGGGGCATCCTTTCTTTCTTTTGCTTGGCTTTATTCCACCTTTGGAAATGCAAATGAACAATGCCATGTTTAATATTATTGTTGTCACAAGAATCAACATGGTATTAAATATTTGCATGGGCCATGCAGGTACCCTTTTAGCTTGTCATTTGGATTTCATTTGGTTTTGGGTGGATCATCCCACTCTCTCTATCTCTCTCTTTTAGCTTGATTTTATTTGATCGTGCTTGCACCACCTCCCCCTCTTTTCTTGTTTTGTTTTGGTTTGATCTTAGTTGTTCTTGGCTTGACCTTGTCCTAGCAAAACCACTCCATCTCTCTCTCTATTTAGTCCCTAGACCATCATCTACCCTTCATCACCATACCCATACCCCCTCTCCTAAACCCTAATCTACACCTAAGCTAATCCACACCCTAAGTACACCCCCCTCTTTCCCTCCTTCCTCTAGCCGAGCCACCCCACCATGACCTACCCATGTTGGCCCCACTTGGCCACCCTGCCACCTAGCTGGCCCCACCTGGACCCACCTAGCTACCCCTCCACCCCAAGCAAAACCCTAACCCGACCCTAGAGCAATCTAACCCGAGCCTCCCCCTCTCTTTTCTCTCTCTGCCCTAAGGGCCCCTAGCCAGAACCACCCCGACCCTGGCCTGCCCTACCCCACCTGTAAGCCCCAGCTGCACCCCTGCCTGCCCTGCCCTGCCCTGGCCTCCCAGCCGAGCACGTGAGGAGGAGGACAAAAGGTGGCCGAGCCACCTTTATCGTCCACCACCTCCCCACGGCACCCCGCTCCCTCTCCGTCCCTATCCACCTACTCTGCCTCGCCCAGCTACCCCAGATCCACCCCGAAGGCGCCCTGCCCTCTCCCCCTCTCTTCTCCATCGCCACCGGCTACACCATCGTCTGCACCCTCGGCCTCCGCCGCGTCCAGCCGATCCAACCGTCAAGTGCGCCGTCAAAGAGGCCTGGAAGACCAAGGCCAATCCCCTGCATCGACCCGTACACGCAGAAGCGGAGGAGAAGGACCGGAGCCACCAGATCGTCGTCGACACCAAGCGAAACCCTAGCCTCGCCATCCGTCTGCGTCCTCGTCGATCGCCTGCCCGCCGACCCGGTCCAACGCCACCAACCACCTCCCGGTGAGCCCACGACCCTCCTAGACAACCCCCTCTGGCCGATCTCGCCCCAGCGCCGCCGTGCCTTCCGTCGAACGCCGTCGGAGCGTCGGGTTCGCTGGCGTTTGCACGCTCGCGTCCCGCGTAGCAGCCTAGCTAGGCCCCGTCCGGTTCCCTGACACCAAGCCCGAGCCGGCGCAGTGGCTCCGCCTCCGAGCGCGCCCGCAACGTCCCAGGATCGAGCCCCGCGCGCGCCGCGCCTGCTCCTGCCGCGCACCGATCGGTCGACAGACAGTTTCAGAAGAAGATCCACAGTAGCACTGCTCGTTTTGCACTTACCCCCCTGCGTTTCCTTCGGATCAACCCGCAGTTCCACCGAGGCCCACCAGTCAGCGTCCGTCACCGTTTTGCAAAACGCACCCTGCCCTTTTGTCCGATCAACCCGCAGTCCCCCCCTGAGCCGCGTGGCCCCAGTCCGCCCAGCCGCTGTCACGTGGGCCTGCGAGCCCGCTGACCCCACCCGTCGGTCTCTGGGGCTAGCAGCAGTCGCGGTGACAGAAGAATTTCTCGCGCGTGTGCTGCTGAGTCAGCCTGGCCCCACCTGTAATTGTCTGTGGCTGGGTCTGTCTGGAGTATAAAAAGTATTTTCCTGTATTCTGTTTTAATTCAAATTTATTTCAAATTATTTCAAATTCAAATTATTTTCTGTTTTTAAATAACTTTTGAAATACAAATCCAAATAATACAAATAATATATGTTTTCAAATCAGGAAAATGTGAGGATTTCAAATATGCAATCCAAAATATATTTTGAACATTTAAAATGCCAAGTTTATTTAAATTACTATAAATGCCCCTTTTCCTTAATAAATTAATATCTTTTGTTTTATAAGTCCAAATTTAACAAATAATATGTCTAAAATGATTAGCTCGACGAGACCTTTCTGTTTATGCATTCCATGGGTTGTTTTGAAGCATGCATCATATAAATATAATGAGTACAGCAACTAATATGAGTATACAATGGGGCCAAAACTAAATAAAATGCTTTATTATTGTATTCCACACCCCACCCATGCCATGCTACTTTATTGCCATGCAAAATGTGCATCATTCATCATGGCATAATTGTTTGCTTGATGCATTTTATTCATATGCTTGTGCTCTTTATTTATGTTGGCCCTTGTTTGTTTGGTTCTTCTTCGAATAGACGCTGAGCAGGGGATATATCAAGGGAACCAGGAGCACTACCCAGATCCATTCCTTGCTTCAACTGAGCTGCCAGGCAAGCACTACCACATGCTTGCATACATATAGTACCTATTGCCTCTATCTTACTCTTGCATCATTGAGTCGCGATTGCATTAAATTGAATCCCAAGTATTGCATAGCCTTTACTTTTAAACCCCACCGAAGCTTGTTCCTCCATCCCATGAGCCATTACTACAGGAGTTGTTTGAGCCATGCGAGTCGTAGAACAGCATGTGTAGGGTATGTGAGTGTCTGATGGATAACGAGGTACCTATACAACTTAACCTGAGTAGTAATGGGATAACTAATGAAAGTGGCATCGGTGAGCCATATTCGCTATTTGGTTTTTCAGGCTCACTTGTGTCCCGTAAGACCCCGAGTACTTGATTCCTGTTCCAAGATTATTCGCGCTATCCACATCCGGGAGGCCTTATGGACCCCCCTGAGCCAGAGCTTGATTCATTCTTATTTCTTGGGGCCACAAACTAGTTTGAGGTTTTATTTACTATCCCGTACTTATGCCATGCTTTACTGCTTTATTTAAGATTGTGCGAGGAGCACACTGTACTGTTTAGGGCCGGGACACGATTTCGCGGTATCGACAAGCCCAGTCACACTTTCGGGTTCCCAGTCGTTTACAGCCGTCCACCCAAACCTTGAGTCCGTCTCGTAGCCGGCCAGCTTCGTCGCGGGTAGCTTAATGAGGTGGCCCCCTGAAATATTTCTGAATCCTGTAATTGCTTTGTCGTGACTGCCTCGTTGGGTTTTGATTTGGTTTTTCCGAGGCATATCGAGTGTGTGTTGCTATTTGTGCACCCCTGCAGGGTAAAACTTTCTGAAAGCCGTGTCCGCGGTTATGGACGACTTGGAGCACAGTTTCTCGATCATAGACAAGCATAACTAAAGTGCCGCTTTTAATCTGACTAGACTAGGTACCTGACTAGTAAATAGTGCAATACTCACGGAATGGATAATAAAACTGCCAACGGATGGGGGGTTGTTCGTCCGCTTCCTCGTCGGTAAGCGAGGAGGAGGATGGATCTGTTAAGATTACCGTTATAACTGTCATAACTGTTGTTATTAATTCACGGACATCCGTCTATCTCTGGTTAGGCGGGTGGTTAGCGAGTATCTATAGAATTGTTAGGGTTTATCTTTTGCTGCAATTGCGTCACCCCAGGTTGTGTCCCCTTTAGAGGCATAAAGACTTGCTGAGTACCCCTAGGGTCTCACACGATAAATTATTGGTTCAGATGAACAGGTACACTCACAAGATGGATACTGGGTGGAAGAGACGGACGATGTGGGCAACGATCATTCGGTGTAGAGATTCCGGGAACGAGGATCCGTGAGATCTGTGGGCGGGATCTGCTTATTTATGGGGCATCTTATGCCGATTTGCTTCTTATCCGTACTCGGATTTTGTCTTCCGCTTCCGCTTGATACTCTGTTGATTGATGTATGAGGAGATATCCTAAACTATTAAATCTATCTAGGATGTTTGGATCTTGCCGTATGGCGTTGCAATATTTCCTTTCTTTTTAGATGGGATGACTCTGATGTACTGTTGTATGGTGGCTTGCATACATACTCATTTGTGTATGTAGTTGATCCCTTCGCCTACCGATTACGCCGCCCGTTCTTGTCCCGATGTGTGGAAATGGTTGGGACGGCCGACAGTTCTACCTGTGAGTGGCATTTGGGCCCCACCGTACTATTTGAACCATTTCTGCTCATCCAGGCTTGTAACTAGGAGCGTAATTCACCGAGGTAGTTACAATTGGTATCAGAGCCATCCCGACCTTCAGGGTCTCAGCCAAATGGTCGTTGTCTGTCTAGCAAATATGTTGGTAGTTATGTATACTAGGAAAAAACGAAACGCGAGAGTATGACTGCTTCCACTTTTCTTCTTACCCACCCACCACCCTTTTTCTGGCAAGGAAGTGTAACGTTTTCAATCCTCTTCTTGAAATTCAAACTAGGATTCACGTGTTCTGGGTTTCCGTAGTACCATAGAAAGTGTGTGTGTGTGTGTGTAATTCCTTGTCTATCTGTTGCATCCAACATGTTATCTTTATCGGCCTTTTGGTTATCAACTGTTGGTACATTCCATACCGACAGGCTTTTGAAAACCGGCGCGATCTACCTGACTCCTTGTTAACCGGTGCCATCTTCTTAAAGGGTGTTCTTCTGTGCAGGCATCTGATGCTAATCCCTATCTGCTAAGTGATTTTGCGCATCTATCGGTATTTTAATGCCGAAAATTGCGGAAAATTTTTCTTTGATCCATCTGTGTTTCCACACTCCTTTTCAGTCGTGTGTGAAACATTATCTATCTCTCTTTTATCAGCATGTCCATGCTAACTCATTCTTTTGTCACCGGCGCTTAATCTTGGAGTTTCTTTTCATCTCCTTTTCTCTTGGGCTAATTACATAACATGTGTCGATCCGATGCTGGTGATTGTAATTTGGTTCTCGGCATAGCTATATTCCACTCATGATAGTGTCGATTGGAATATGGAAAATGCTACCACTCCGGATTGCCAAAGATACTCCTGTGATTTTGGGTACACCGTGATCCTATCTATGCTTATTCAAGCATCCTTGGAAATCCGGAGTTTCCCAAAGCACTACGGCGGTCTATCATCTGTTTATCATGCTGCACATCTTTTTGAACTCCATATCTGCACATCTTTTTCGTCTCTGATAGCTCATACCATAAGCAAAGCTATATCATCGTTCCTTCATCCAAAATCTCTTTGTCTTTGTAACCGGCGATCCAATCGACAATATGAATCAGGTGACATCTCTTTCTCTTCCGAAGGACCAGATAATCTATTCTTCCAGTGAATCTTCCTCAATTCTGGAATTAGCAAGTCCATTGTTAATTCCATCCTCCATCTTCAACCAATCCAGAGTTGTTCCTTGTTGGCAAGTTATCATCGTCGTTCTGCTAAAGTTTATCCTCAAGTCTGCTAAATCTCTCTCAATCTTTTCAAGAACAACATGGAGTTCTTTCACCTCAGTCTCGTCAAGTAATCTCTTGAAACCCTATCGTTCTATCGTCTATGCTCAATCCACCGGAGGCCATGAAGACTTTTCAGATCTTTCGTAATCCTTCTGTTCAAGTGGTGCTATCTTTTTCTTCGTCTGTGGAATCTTGCAGTTGTCTCCGTGATCTTCCTTCATATCTTTCCGGTGGCTTGGTACTTCCGACATGATGAAAACATCATCATCTTTATCTATCTATGATTCCGGCGAATCGTTTGCGTCTATCCTCGTTTTCTTACGGAGTTCCATGACCTCTTCTTATCAATACCTTCAGTCTGTTTCAGTAGTTGGGTTGCATGGTTTTCTTATTCATGTGCAGAGTAATGCTTTGAGTGCGGGATGGAGTAGCTACCATACCACTACTCTTATCATTCGCTCTTGTACATTGAATTGGTGAATTGATGTGATTTCACTCATTCCACGGAAGTTAGAAGTGGCCTTTATCCCTCGATACTTTTACTTCCGTCCTTGTTTTTCCGGAGTGCTCTCTCGAAGAAAGTAATCAATAATCTCTTATTGGTGATCTATCTTTCCTACACGGAGCAAAATCTTCAATTATCTGGTGGAAACAAACGCAAACTCTTTTCTGTCCTCGTCTTTCTACCGGTGCTTGACATCCCCAAACAAGATGGAAGGAAACTATATCTCTCTCTTTGTTTCATCAATTCTTTTTCTGTGGTAAAGCCAATTATGGTTGATGCCCTCAACCGCAATCTATTGCGTTAGCCTCAAGGCTAAAGAAAGCAATAAGTATCTCTACCATAAGCTCCAGATCCTCCATAATCCTTGCTTCTCAGGATTCCACCATGATCTGGCTTCACATCCATCGCTGGAAGTTATATCCGCGCACCTCAATTGCATGATCCTGTGGTTCTTACCGGCGCAAGAAGAATCTAATCCGACGATGTCTAGCTAAATCTTTCTGTTCATATCAAGGGACTCTATTGTTTGAAGGCAATTTTGTTTCCGAACTTCATTTCTCAAATCCGAGAGAAGATACGATGCTATTGTCATAGTGGTTGAAACCTTTACAATCTAGCCCTTTTTCTTCCGGCGACACAAAGATTCATCCTCTCCAGTATCGGTAAATCTTTAATCTTAACGGCGTGTTTCTCTTATTCATGATCCATCATCTTTTCTTTCTTTCACAAGTGGTTCTATTCTTTTATCATGTTTCTTGAGAAAACCGGAGCTATGTTCATCCTGTCCTTCTTGCCTCACGACAATCCTTCAACTCTTCTAACCGTTGTTTCTCTAGCAAAACGCAAGACTCGCAACAAGTCTAGCAAGTTTTGCAAGGTGTAGTGGTCGCACCATTCCGTTCTTCATCTTCTTGGGAACGTGAGGGTCACCTTCGTTCCGAACACCCACCTCTCCTTGTGTTGTTTTCTTTTTCCTAGGAATCTCGGGGCGAGATTCTTGTTTAGTGGGGGAGAGTTGTAGCATCCCAATTGTCTAACAATTGCAATGCTACTAGCCTAGTCTAGATATATGGCTACTACAAATATATAATTGTTGCATCATAATTATACCATGCTCATGTCATCACGCCACCTTGCATTTGAGCATCATATAAAACCCTTTTTTATTTGGTTCTTATCTCATATGCATTATTAATTGTATTTGCCTCTTGATATTGTATTTGGTTCTTGATATATTGTTTAAATGCCCAAGTTGAGTTGGGGGCATATCTTTTATTAACTCCACCACCTTTTCTTTCACAACCTTATAATTCCACCATCCAACCAAATATGAGCTTGGCACTTATTGGTTTTACCTCTAGCTCATGTGGGTTGGGATGGATCCAATTCTTTATCCACATACTCTCATCTTAGCATCATGTTGTTTTCACAATATTGAAACACGAGAGTCACATGGCCAACTTTGCATGCCTTGTGAGTGGGACCCTTTGCCTAGCTTCCATATGGATTATCATGGAATTATGCTCATGTTGGAATATTTTGGGGCTATTAAATACCTAGTGGCACATACACACTAGCAAGTCCCATTTCTATTCAAATATGGTCATCTCCATCTACTCCACATGGGGCATCCTTTCTTTCTTTTGCTTGGCTTTATTCCACCTTTGGAAATGCAAATGAACAATGCCATGTTTAATATTATTGTTGTCACAAGAATCAACATGGTATTAAATATTTGCATGGGCCATGCAGGTACCCTTTTAGCTTGTCATTTGGATTTCATTTGGTTTTAGGTGGATCATCCCACTCTCTCTATCTCTCTCTTTTAGCTTGATCTTATTTGATCGTGCTTGCACCACCTCCCCCTCTTTTCTTGTTTTGTTTTGGTTTGATCTTAGTTGTTCTTGGCTTGACCTTGTCCTAGCAAAACCACTCCATCTCTCTCTCTCTTTAGTCCCTAGACCATCATCTACCCTTCATCACCATACCCATACCCCCTCTCCTAAACCCTAATCTACACCTAAGCTAAACCACACCCTAAGTACACCCCCCTCTTTCCCTCCTTCCTCTAGCCGAGCCACCCCACCATGACCTACCCGTGTTGGCCCCACTTGGCCACCCTGCCACCTAGCTGGCCCCACCTGGACCCACCTAGCTACCCCTCCACCCCAAGCAAAACCCTAACCCGACCCTAGAGCAATCTAACCCGAGCCTCCCCCTCTCTTTTCTCTCTCTGCCCTAAGGGCCCCCAGCCAGAACCACCCCGACCCTGGCCTGCCCTACCCCACCTGTAAGCCCCAGCTGCACCCCTGCCTGCCCTGCCCTGGCCTCCCAGCCGAGCACGTGAGGAGGAGGACAAAAGGTGGCCGAGCCACCTTTATCGTCCACCACCTCCCCACGGCACCCCGCTCCCTCTCCGTCCCTATCCACCTACTCTGCCTCGCACAGCTACCCCAGATCCACCCCGAAGGAGCCCTGCCCTCTCCCCCTCTCTTCTCCATCGCCACCGGCTACACCATCGTCTGCACCCTCGGCCTCCGCCGCGTCCAGCCGATCCAGCCGTCAAGTGCGCCGTCGAGGAGGCCTGGAAGACCAAGGCCAATCCCCTGCATCGACCCGTACACGCAGAAGCGGAGGAGAAGGACCGGAGCCACCAGATCGTCGTCGACATCGAGCGAAACCCTAGCCTCGCCGTCCGTCTGCGTCCTCGTCGATCGCCTGCCCGCCGACCCGGTCCAACGCCACCAACCACCTCCCGGTGAGCCCACGACCCTCCTAGACAACCCCCTCTGGCCGATCTCGCCCCAGCGCCGCCGTGCCTTCCGTCGAACGCCGTCGAAGCGTCGGGTTCGCTGGCGTCTGCACGCTCGCGTCCCGCGTAGCAGCCTAGCTAGGCCTCGTCCGGTTCCCTGACACCAAGCCCGAGCCGGCGCAGTGGCTCCGCCTCCGAGCGCGCCCGCAACGTCCCAGGATCGAGCCCCGCGCGCGCCGCGCCTGCTCCTGCCGCGCACCGATCGGTCGACAGACAGTTTCAGAAGAAGATCCACAGTAGCACTGCTCATTTTGCACTTACCCCCCTGCGTTTCCTTCGGATCAACCCGCAGTTCCACCGAGGCCCACCAGTCAGCGTCCGTCACCGTTTTGCAAAACGCACCCTGCCCTTTTGTCCGATCAACCCGCAGTCCCCCCTGAGCCGCGTGGCCCCAGTCCGCCCAGCCGCTGTCACGTGGGCCTGCGAGCCCGCTGACCCCACCCGTCGGTCTCTGGGGCTAGCAGCAGTCGCGGTGACAGAAGAATTTCTCGCGCGTGTGCTGCTGAGTCAACCTGGCCCCACCTGTAATTGTCTGTGGCTGGGTCTGTCTGGAGTATAAAAAGTATTTTCCTGTATTCTGTTTTAATTCAAATTTATTTCAAATTATTTCAAATTCAAATTATTTTCTGTTTTTAAATAACTTTTGAAATACAAATCCAAATAATACAAATAATATATGTTTTCAAATCAGGAAAATGTGAGGATTTCAAATATGCAATCCAAAATATATTTTGAACATTTAAAATGCCAAGTTTATTTAAATTACTATAAATGCCCCTTTTCCTTAATAAATTAATATCTTTTGTTTTATAAGTCCAAATTTAACAAATAATATGTCTAAAATGATTAGCTCGACGAGACCTTTCTGTTTATGCATTCCATGGGTTGTTTTGAAGCATGCATCATATAAATATAATGAGTACAGCAACTAATATGAGTATAAAATGGGGCCAAAACTAAATAAAATGCTTTATTATTGTATTCCACACCCCACCCATGCCATGCTACTTTATTGCCATGCAAAATGTGCATCATTAATCATGGCATAATTGTTTGCTTGATGCATTTTATTCATATGCTTGTGCTCTTTATTTATGTTGGCCCTTGTTTGTTTGGTTCTTCTTCGAATAGACGCTGAGCAGGGGATATATCAAGGGAACCAGGAGCACTACCCAGATCCATTCCTTGCTTCAACTGAGCTGCCAGGCAAGCACTACCACATGCTTGCATACATATAGTACCTATTGCCTCTATCTTACTCTTGCATCATTGAGTCGCGATTGCATTAAATTGAATCCCAAGTATTGCATAGCCTTTACTTTTAAACCCCACCGAAGCTTGTTCCTCCATCCCATGAGCCATTACTACAGGAGTTGTTTGAGCCATGCGAGTCGTAGAACAGCATGTGTAGGGTATGTGAGTGTCTGATGGATAACGAGGTACCTATACAACTTAACCTGAGTAGTAATGGGATAACTAATGAAAGTGGCATCGGTGAGCCATATTCGCTATTTGGTTTTTCAGGCTCACTTGTGTCCCGTAAGACCCCGAGTACTTGATTCCTGTTCCAAGATTATTCGCGCTATCCACATCCGGGAGGCCTTATGGACCCACCTGAGCCAGAGCTTGATTCATTCTTATTTCTTGGGGCCACAAACTAGTTTGAGGTTTTATTTACTATCCCGTACTTATGCCATGCTTTACTGCTTTATTTAAGATTGTGCGAGGAGCACACTGTACTGTTTAGGGCCGGGACACGATTTCGCGGTATCGACAAGCCCAGTCACACTTTCGGGTTCCCAGTCGTTTACAGCCGTCCACCCAAACCTTGAGTCCGTCTCGTAGCCGGCCAGCTTCGTCGCGGGTAGCTTAATGGGCTGGCCCCCTGAAATATTTCTGAATCCTGTAATTGCTTTGTCGTGACTGCCTCGTTGGGTTTTGATTTGGTTTTTCCGAGGCATATCGAGTGTGTGTTGCTATTTGTGCACCCCTGCAGGGTAAAACTTTCTGAAAGCCGTGTCCGCGGTTATGGACGACTTGGATCACAGTTTCTCGATCATAGACAAGCATAACTAAAGTGCCGCTTTTAATCTGACTAGACTAGGTACCTGACTAGTAAATAGTGCAATACTCACGGAATGGATAATAAAACTGCCAACGGATGGGGGGTTGTTCGTCCGCTTCCTCGTCGGTAAGCGAGGAGGAGGATGGATCTGTTAAGATTACCGTTATAACTGTCATAACTGTTGTTATTAATTCACGGACATCCGTCTATCTCTGGTTAGGCGGGTGGTTAGCGAGTATCTATAGAATTGTTAGGGTTTATCTTTTGCTGCAATTGCGTCACCCCAGGTTGTGTCCCCTTTAGAGGCATAAAGACTTGCTGAGTACCCCTAGGGTCTCACACGATAAATTATTGGTTTAGATGAACAGGTACACTCACAAGATGGATACTGGGTGGAAGAGACGGACGATGTGGGCAACGATCATTCGGTGTAGAGATTCCGGGAACGGGGATCCGTGAGATCTGTGGGCGGGATCTGCTTATTTATGGGGTATCTTATGCCGATTTGCTTCTTGTCCGTACTCGGATTTTGTCTTCCGCTTCCGCTTGATACTCTGTTGATTGATGTATGAGGAGATATCCTAAACTATTAAATCTATCTAGGATGTTTGGATCTTGCCGTATGGCGTTGCAATATTTCCTTTCTTTTTAGATGGGATGACTCTGATGTACTGTTGTATGGTGGCTTGCATACATACTCATTTGTGTATGTAGTTGATCCCTTCGCCTGCCGATTACGCCGCCCGTTCTTGTCCCGATGTGTGGAAATGGTTGGGACGGCCGAAAGGTCTACCTGTGAGTGGCATTTGGGCCCCACCATACTATTTCAACCATTTCTGCTCATCCAGGCTTGTAACTAGGAGCGTAATTCACCGAGGTAGTTACACAGGAGGAGGACATGCAGGAAGGGGAGGGCGCATGATGGGAGTGAGGGCGATGGGGCTGGAACGGGAGTGAGGGTCGATGGGACTAGAACAGGAGTGAGGGAGGCTAGGTTTTCACCTCGTTTCCATCATGGGGAGTTTTTATATGACGCCTAGTTAATCCAATCGATAGCATTCGCTGAAAGCAAGATCTAACGCCCTAGAGACGCTAATGGTTGTGACATGCCTTATGAGGGGGTATTAAATATACCATTCCCTTGATGATGGTATGTAAAATAGTTAGGATAAAAGAGATAAGGTACTAAAAATTCATGTAAGCCAGCACATCTCGTCGTAACCCAAAATAATCCCTTTCCATAAGAACCATGTGGTTCTATAAGACATGAATAAATTTAATAATAGAAAAACAATTCAGAATGTAAGTTATATTATACATATGTTTTTTTTGGATTGAAAGAATAACTTAGAGAGGTGACAAACAACCCAAGACATAAAAACCAATTTGCAAAGGGCATAATGATAAAAATACCCTGACCTGAAATGTCAATAAAGGAGCATTGATAAGAAACGCCCCGACCCGCAGCAAATCAGAAAGTGCTAGGTAGCTGCATTAATCCATGACATACTAAAATGATCTACAACTGTGGCAATAAACATATGAATGCATAGATAGAAAGAATAGATAGAAAGAACATGATGATGTCTTACTTGTATGGCTTCTATCCCCCTCGATACTGTTGATATCACTAACGTTAGCAATCCACCTGCATAAAATGTATGTCAAATTTCATGATTCCGTACTGTAGAGTAATTCTTCTCAAACACAAAATATGCAGAAATGCATTGCCTCGGTTTCAATATTAAAAAATTCCTTCGTTTATTTTCTAACATATGCATTTATTCCAAACAAGTATCTGAATCTAGTCATATAGACCCAGATGTAAACCTCAAAACTAGTATTTTAGCTTTAAATAGAATTAAACATGCGATGGTGTGCATTAGTAGAGGGAAATCAAGACTTGGTAGGAAAATGAACACGACAATATGAAGAAATAAAGAAAACAACATATTAATTGAAAGGTGATGTTCCTTACAATAGTTTCAGCTCCGCTTTGCCATCGAGTCGACGCCTCTACTGAGCTCCATCACGTTTACCACCACCAGATCCATGGCTCCATGGAGGACTGGCTCAGCCGCCTCCTTGGCCGGTGTCTTGGTCCCATGGAGGACGCACGTGGGGGTGGAGCTGCGAACCGGCGGCCAGGCTCCATGGAGGGAATCCTCCTCCACTGATTCAGCCCAATGGACGGCTCCCCTCCCACCTCCTTGGCCACTGTCTCGGCCCAATGGAGGACGCACATGGCGGTGGAGCGGGCCAGGGGAGGACACAGGTGGGTGAGAGGCAGCGGCTAGGCTCCATGGCGGGCATCCTCCGCCTCCACCTCTGCCACTGATTTGTCCCGATGGAGGGTGCACGTGGGGGTGGGGTGGAGGCCAGGGGAGGATGATCATGGCAATGATGGCAGCGATGGGAGAGAAGCAGGAGGAGGACATAAAGGAAGGGAAGGTGCGCGTGATGGGAGTGGGGGCGACGGGGCTCACACGGTCCCGGTTCGAGAGGGCACGGGGCCCGGAGGCATGCGTCCCGGTTTGTAAGGGGGCATACGTCCCGGTTGGAGCCACCAACCGGGACTAAAGGTTTGGCGACAGTCACGTGGCGTGGCACACACCTTTAGTCCCGGTTGGTGGCTCCAACCGGGACGTATGCTCCCGCCCTCTATAAATGCAACGCCCCAGCCCCCTCTGCCTCCACTCTGTTTTTTCTCTTGGTGGAAGGTGTGAGGGGTGTGCTAGTTTTTTCTCCCCTATGCATGCATTGAAGGTGTTTGATGAAATGTTTGAGTGAATAATCCCGTTCAATTTCTCATAGAACAAAAATATATAAGGTGTCCGAGACGCACTTGAGCTTTCTCCTCTTTATTTCCCTCGATCGAGGTTAGCAATCTTATCTTTTCTCTGTCATTGATACAATGCATGTGTCGATGTGAATTGGTCATTTCACTATTTATGATGTCCTGTTTTTTGATAAACTTACTTATATGATGCAGATGAACGGTCGGGAATGGATGTACGGTGACCGGCGCGTAGCCAGGTATATGAAAGGCGTGGATAAATTTATCGATGTGGCTACGGCAAACAAAGAGAATGGTTTTATACGTTGTCCATATGTTCAATGTCGGAACAACAAGGAGTAATCTTCCTCGAAAATCATTCGCGGCCACCTGATTATGAAAGGTTTCATGCCCAACTATAATTGCTGGACCAAGCACGGGGAAAGAGGGGTTACGATGGAAGATCGTGAAGAAGAAGATGATGATAACAACTATCATCATATATTTCCTGAATACATTGATACTGCAATGGAAGACAATGGAGAGGAAGGAGGTGAAGAACGGGCATCAGATGAGCCGGCTGATGAACTTGGTAGGGTCATTTCTGATGCAAAGCGAGACTGTGAAACAGAAAATGAGAAGTTGAAGTTAGAGGGCATGTTAGAAGATCACAAGAAATTGTTGTACCCAAATTGTGAAGATGGCAGCACAAAGCTCGGTACCACACTGGAATTGTTGCGATGGAAGGCAGAGTGTGGTCTAACTGACTCCTCATTTGAAAAGATGCTGAAAATAATGAAGCCGAAGTTTCCAAAACATAACGAACTTCCCGAGAGTACCTATGAAGCAAAGAAGACTCTCTGTCCTCTGGGATTAGATGTGCAAAAGATACATGCATGCATTAATAACTGCATCCTCTACCGCGGTGAGGAGTATGAGAATTTAGATAAATGTCCGATATGTAATGCGTTGCGGTATAAGATCAGACGAGATGACCCTGGTGATTTTGAGGGAGAGCCCCTCCGGAAGAGGGTTCCTGCTAAGGTTATGTGGTATGCTCCTATAATACCAAGGTTGAAATGCATGTTTAGAAACAAAGAGCATGCCAGGTTGTTGCGATGGCACAAAGAAGACCGTAAGAAAGACGGGAAGTTGAGACACCCTGCTGATGGGTCACAGTGGAGAAAAATCGAGAGAAACTTCCCAGACTTTGCAGGTGACGCAAGGAACTTATGGTTTGGTCTAAGTACAGATGGCATGAATCCTTTTGGGGAGCAGAGCTGCAGTCACAACACCTGGCACATGACTCTATGTATCTACAACCTGCCTCCTTGGTTGTGCATGAAGCGTAAGTTCATTATGATGCCAGTGCTCATCCAAGGCCCGAAGAAACCGGGAATGACATTGATGTGTACCTTAGGCCATTAGTTGAAGAACTCTTACAGTTGTGGGGCAAACCAGGTGTACGTGTGTGGGATGAGAACAAACAGGAGCCATTTGATCTACGAGGGTTGTTATTCGTAACCATCAATGATTGGCCTGCTCTTAGTAACCTTGCAGGACAGACAAACAAGGGATATAAGGCATGCACACACTGTTTAGATAAGACTGAAGGTACATATTTGCATAAATGCAAGAAGGTTGTGTACCTGGCGAATCGACGATTTCTTCCGACCAATCATCCCGTAAGAAAGAAAGGCAAGCATTTCAAAGGTGAGGCAGATCACCGGAAGAAGCCTGAACTCCCTGCTGGTGATGATTTATTTGGTATGGTCAAGGACATAGAAGTAATCTTTGGAAAGGGTCCTGACGGTCAATCAGTTCCGAACGACGTCGCTACAGGACACGCACCCATGTGGAAGAAGAAATCTATATTTTGGGAGCTGCCATATTGGAAAGTCCTGCGTGTCCGCTCTTCAATCAACGTGATGCACGTGACGAAGAATCTTTGCGTGAACCTGCTAGGATTCCTAGGCATGTATGGGAAGACAAAAGATACACTAGAAGCACGGGAGGACCAACAAATTATGAAAGACCCAAAGAACATGCATACACATAACAAGACGGATAAAGGGCGTCACTTAAGTCGTGCCAGCTATGCTCTTACCAAAGCAGAGAAGGAAATCTTTTTTGAAGTCCTTTACAGTATCAAGGTGCCGTCGGGCTTCTCATATAATATAAAGGGGATAATAAATATGGCAGAGAAAAAGTTCCAAAACCTGAAGTCTCATGACTATCACGTGATTATGACGCAGTTGCTTCCGATTGCATTGAGGGGGCTTCTACCAGAAAATGTTCGAGTACCCATTGTGAAGCGGTGTGCATTCCTCAATGCAATATCTCAGAAGGTAATCAATCCAGATATTCTGCCAAGGTTACAGAAGGATGTGGTACAATGTCTTGTTAGTTTTGAATTGGTGTTCCCACCATCCTTCTTCAATATTATGACGCATCTCCTGGTTCACCTAGTGGAAGAGATTGCCATTCTCGGTCCGGTATTTCTGCACAATATGTTCCCCTTTGAGAGGTTCATGGGAGTCTTAAAGAAATATGTTCATAACCGTGCTACACCAGAAGGAAGCATCTCCAAGGGATATGGAACAAAGGAGGTCATTGAGTTTTGTGTTGACTTTATTCCTGACCTTAAGCCGATTGGTGTTTCTGACTCGCGGCATGAGGGAAGACTAAGTGGAAAAGGCACGCTGGGAAAGAAAGCAATGATATGTAGGGACGGGGATTCTTTCACTAAAGCACACTACACAGTTCTACATAATTCCACCTTGGCAGCTTCGTATATCGAGGAACACAAGAATATTGTACGCTCCAAAAACCCGGGGAAGCCTGAATCATGGATTACAGATGAACACATGAAGTCTTTCGGTGGTTGGATGCGGACACATCTCTTGAATGACACCACTGTTGGAGATCAGCTATACTTGTTGGCCGCGTCACCATCTTCTACTGTATTGAATTTCCAAGGGTACGAAATAAATGGGAATACATTCTACACGATCGCCCAAGATAAAAAGAGCACCAACCAAAATAGTGGTGTCCACATTGATGCAATAGACGAGAATGGACAAAAGGACACATATTATGGTTACATAGAGGAGATATGGGAACTAGACTATGGAGTCTCTTTTAAGGTCCCTTTGTTTCGCTGCAAATGGGTCAACCTGAATGGGGAAGGGGTAAAGATAGACCAGTTATACGGAATGACAACAGTGGATCTCAACAATCTTGGTTATAGAGATGAACCATTCGTCCTAGCCAATGATGTGTCTCAGGTTTCCTATGTGAAGGACATGTCCTCCAGACCGAAAAAAAGAAAAAATATGCAAACGAATACATCATATGATGAGCCAAAGCGTCACATAGTTCTTTCAGGGAAAAGAAACATCGTGGGAATCGAGGACAAGACAGACATGTCAGAAGATTATAATAAGTTTGATAAAATTCTGCCCTTCACAGTGAAAACTGACCCAAGCATTCCGTTAAGTAAAGAAGATGCTCCATGGTTACGTCTGAAGCAATCATAAGGAAGGACATATGCCAAGAAGTTCATGCTCATATTATGTAACTCTAGATCATGTCTTTCGCGGTTTGTGGCTTGACCGAAGGATATCTTTCGCGGTTTGTGGCTTGACCAGGACTATATATAGGGGGGCCTTTAGTCCCGGTTTTGTAGTCTCAGTTTTTAATATTAATAAATGTCTTGAGTGTTAGTCCTGTTTTGTGGCTGGACCGGGACTATGAAGAAGTTGTCCCGATTCGTACTTACCATTAAGATCTGATCTCCAAACGCGCGCGGTCACATATTAGGGAGTGCCTCTATGACCAGTTTCTTGGAGATGCCGGAGGACTGGGATCCGGCGGCATCTCCCTGAAACTGGTCGTAGTGGTGTCCCTGCTCTGGAAAACCATCTTGCAGCTTGTAACTTCTCTAACTAGATCAATACACCTGGGAGCTAACTAATTTCACATATTAGGGAGTGCCTCTATGACCAGTTTCTCGGAGATGCCGGAGGACTGGGCTCCATCGCCATCTCCCTGAAACTGGCCGTAGTGGTGTCCCTGCTCTCGAAAACCATCTTGCAGCTTGTAACTTCTCTAACTAGATCAATACGCCTGGGAGCTAACTAATTTCACATATTAGGGAGTGCCTCTATGACCAGTTTCTCGAAGATACCGGAGGACTGGGCTCCGTCGGCATCTCCCTGAAACTGACCGTAGTGGTGTCCCTGCTCTCGAAAACCATCTTGGAGATGCCTCAAACTGGCTGGAGGACTGGACTCGCAAGGATGCCTATTTATAGTACAAGCAGCTCGGCATAGTGTCGACACTTACGAAATAATGTCGACACTCACCCCTATTTTAGTGTTGACTCGTGTTTTGTCCCGGTTGGTGTCTCCAACCGGTACTATAGGTTCATCTTTAGTCCCGGTTGGTGACACCAACCGGGACAAGGTACACGCCGCACGACATAATGTCGACACTCACCCCTATCATTAGTGCTGCCTGGCCCAGCCTGCCGAAATCCCTCCGCGTGATCTATCGCCCGTGATTTTTTGAAAAAATCATTTTTAGACTCGCAATATGTGGTTTCTTCAGAGATCCAATGCAAGTTCTAACGATGCTCGTCCCCTATCTTCATGCACACCAGTTCGACCATAGTTAGAAATTCAGATAATTCAAAACGGGCATAATAAATTCAAAAAAAATCCGAACAATGAAAATCCTTCGCGTGGTGTCATATTATGTTACATAGTTGAAAGGAAAAATACCAGACTTGGTATATTGATCATGTTTCGAAAAAACCTTCACAAAATGACCTATCATGTTCGAGGTTTCATGGCTTTCGGTCCAAATGACCGATGTTATGTGCTGAATCACGGGATAGTTTGTGATGTTGTGCCCATATTATGCATGTGTGTGGACATTGGTATGGAGAACAATGTTGCAGGAGGAAGTTTCCCTCTTTGTCGCACGGAAAAGCCCTTTTCCATTTTCCGAGCGCAAAAAACGGGTCGTTTTGTGAAGTAACAACCAAAATTGCGTTTCAGAATGCTACCATCCCATTTTCCTAAAATACTAGACCACCTTACATGGACTATCTCCCAACCGGGACATCTCAAACCGTTTCTTCCATCCCGGGTAAAAAGGACAAATGTCTGCCGAATCGGCAGGAAGTGGTGAAGGGTTTCGCGGCATAGTAAATCAAAATTTTCTACGGATGCGAACAGAGGGAAAGCCAAGATCTAATCTAGGAGATGCAAACAACGAGAGAGATTGGATTAGATCTTCATACCCTTGAAGATTCGCACAGCGGAACGTTCGTCGGAACGTGGGTGATGTAGTCGTACTCGCTTCTCCTCCTCGCGATCCGATCCGATCTAGCACCACAAGTGGCGGTGCCTCCGTGAGATGCACACGTGCAGCACCTCGACGTCTCCTCCTTCCTCGGACCAGAAAGTATGGTGGAGAGACGGATTGGATATACAACACGACGGCGTGGTGTATATGGTGGAGAATTTCTGCAACAGGGCTTCGCCTACAAACAGTCGGGAGGGAGAGAGGAAGGGCAGCAGGGTGGCTAGGATTGGAGGGGAAGGTGCAGGGGGTGGTGCGCCCCCAGCCCTATTTATATAGAGGGGTGGGGCGGCAACCCTAGCCCCCTCCCCCAAGCCAAGGCCGGCGGCCAAGGAGGAGGAGTGGGGGGCAAGGAAACCCTCCCCCCTTCTAGAAGCTCTATCTAGGGTTTAAACCCTCTTGGCCGGCTGGGCCCTATGGGGCCTTGTGCCCCTGGCCCAATGCGGCCAGGGCACTCCCTCATAGGCCCATGCCCCCTCCCGGAAGGTGGGGCCACGTTGGTCCCCTTTTGGAAGGTTCTAGAAGCTTCCGGTACAATACCGATTAACCCGGAACAATTCCGAACTCCAAAAACTGCACTGCCTTATATGAATCTTATTCTCCGGACCACTCCGGAACCTCTCGTGATGTACCGGATCCCATCCGAGACTCCGAACAAAAACTCATAAACCAATTATCCAATCTATCCTAGCGTCGAGACACGTTAAGTGTGTGACCCTGCGGGTTCGAGAATATGCAGACATGATCTTCTATCAATAATCAACAGCGGGGCCTGGAAACCCATATTGACTCCCACACATTCATCGATGATCATATCGGATGAACCACGATGCCAGGATTCAATCAATCCCATATATATATTCCCTTCGTCTCGCGATATTTTACTTCCCTGAGATTCGATCGTCGGTACCGTCATACCTAGTTCAATCTCGTTCATAGCAAGTATTTTACTCGTTCCGTAATCCGATATCACTTTGTGATTAACTCCTTAACCACATGCTTGCAAGAGGTGTTGATATCGATTATCGAGTGGGCCCGAAGTATATCTCTCCGACTTGGGAGGGACAAATCCCATCTCGATACATACAACCCAACAGATACTTTCCGATCACCTGAGAGACACCTTTATGATCACCCTCTCATAGGATGACGTTTGATGACCTCAAAGCTTTCTTCCGATTCCAGGGAGTTGTATTATGTCATGGTCTAAGGAATACAATATTTGACATAAGAAAAGCTTCGCAAAGACGAACACGATGACACAATCTAATTGCTCCGCTTAGTTTGGGTCTGTCCACCATATCATTCTCCCAATGATATGATCTCATTATTAATTGACAACTCATGTCCATGGTTAGGAAACCTTAACCATCATTAATCAATCAGCTAGTCCATAGAGGCGTACTAGGGACACGGTGTTGTTCACAAACCACACAAGTATTAAAGTTTCCGCTTAATACAATTCTAGCATGGAATATAAACATTATCATGAACAAGAATTATAATAATAACATCTTTATTATTGCCTCTAGGGAATAACTCCAACAGTCTCCCACTTGCACTAGAGTCAATAATCTAGTTTACATTTGGCAACAATCTCACACCCATGGCACTAAGGTGCTGATCATGTTTTACACGTGGAAGAGGTTTAGTCAATGGATCTGCGACATTCAGATCTGTATGTACTTTGCTAATCTTGAGATCTCCATCTGCTATATAATCTCGGATTATATGAAACTTGCGGTTGATATGCTTGGTCTTTGGATGATATCTTGGTTCCTTAGCGAGTGCTATGGCGCCAGTGTTGTCACACAATATCTCCAGTGGGTCCAATGCACTTGGAACCACGCCAAGCTCAGTGATGAAGTTCCTGATCCAAACTCCTTCACTTGATGCTTCTGCAGCAGCCATGTATTCCGCCTCTACTGTAGATCCCGCGATCACGCTTTGCTTGCAGCTTCTCCAGCTCACAGCTCCTCCATTCAAAATATACACATATCCTGTCTGAGATTTAGAATCATCCTTGTCGGTGTCAAAACTAGCATCGACGTAACCTTTTACGACGAGCTGTTCATCACCCCCATAGACTAAGAACATTTCATTAGTCCTATTTAGGTACTTTAGGATGTTCTTCACGGCGGTCAAGTGTTCCACGCCTGGATCACTTTGATACCTGCTCGTCAAACTAAGAGCATTGGACACATCCGGTCTAGTACACAACATGGCATACATGATAGAACCTATGGCCGAGGCATAAGGCACTTTGCTCATAGCTTCCCTATCATTTACCGTAGCTGGACACTGAGCCTTGCTCAATATCTTACCTGACAACATAGGCACCGAACCTTTCTTTCCCTTATCCATTCTGAACCTTTTCAGAACTTTGTCCAGGTATGTACTCTGGCTTAAAGCTATCAGGCGTCTTTGTCTATCTCTATAGATTTTGATGCCCAATATATAAGAAGCTTCACCTAGGTCTTTCATTGAAAAACACTTGTTCAAGTAACTCTTCACATCGTTAAGCATGTTGATGTCATTTCTAATAATCAATATGTCATCCACATATAGTACTAGAAATGTCACCGAGCTCCCACTCACTTTCTTGTAGATACAAGCTTCGTAGCAATTTGGAACAAATCCAAAGCTCTTGATCACTTGATCAAAATGAAGGTTCCAACTCCGAGATGCTTGCTTCAGTCCATAAATAGAACGCTGAAGTTTGCATACTTTATCAGCATCCTTAGGATCGACAAAACCTTCAGGTTGCATCATATACAACTTTTCATCAATGTTGCCATTGAGGAACGCAGTCTTGACATCCATCTGCCATATTTCATAATCATGAAACGCAGCAATTGCTAATAAAATCCGAATGGACTTAAACATCGCTACGGGAGAGAAAGTCTCATCGTAGTCAACACCTTGAACTTGTCGAAAACCTTTTGCGACAAGCCGTGCTTTATAGACAGTAACATTACCATCCGCGTCCGTTTTCTTCTTGAAGATCCATTTGCACTCAACGGCCTTTCGGTCGCTAGGAGGGTCCACCAAAGTCCATACTTGGTTTTCGCTCATGGATCCCAATTCGGATTTCATGGCTTCTAGCCATTTCTCAGAGTCTGGGCTCATCATCGCTTCCTCATAGTTCGTAGGTTCACTGTCTTCTACCAACAAGATAGTCAAGACAGGGTTGCCGTACCACTCAGGAGGGGCACGCGACCTTGTCGACCTGCGACTTTCAGTAGCAGCATCGTCCGAAGCTTCATGATCCTTGTCATTAGCTTCCTCTATCGTTGGTGCAGGCGGCGCTGGAACAATTTCAGGTGCTGCGCTACTCTCCAATTCAAGAGAAGGTTCAATAACCTCGTCTAGGTCTACTTTCCTCCCACTCACTTCTTTCGAGAGAAACTCCTTCTCAAGAAAGGAACCGTTCTTTGTGACAAACACTTTGCCTTCGGTTTTGTGATAGAAGGTATACCCAATAGTTTCCTTAGGGTATCCTATGAAGACGCATTTCTCCGCTTTGGGTTCGAGCTTGTCCGGCATCAACTTCTTGACGTAAGCTTCGCATCCCCAAACTTTAAGAAACGACAACTTAGGTTTAGCACCAAACCACAGTTCATACGGTGTCGTCTCAACGGATTTAGATGGAGCCCTATTTAAAGTGAATGCAGCGGTTTCTAATGCATAACCCCAAAATGATAACGGCGAATCAGTAAGAGACATCATCGATCGGACCATATCTAATAGGGTTTGGTTCCGGCGTTCAGACACACCATTGCGTTGTGGTGTTCCGGGTGGCGTGAGTTGCGAAACGATTCCGCTTGCTTTGAGATGCGTGAGAAAATCATAACTCAAATATTCACCTCCACGATCGGATCGTAGAAATTTAATCTTTCTGTTACGATGGTTCTCCACTTCATTCTGAAATTCCTTGAACTTTTCAAATGTTTCAGATTTATGTTTCATTAAATAGATATACCCATATCTACTTAAGTCATCGGTAAAAGTGAGAAAATAGCGATATCCACCACGCGTCGAAACACTCATCGGTCCGCATACATCGGTATGTATGATTTCCAACAAGTCCGTTGCTCGCTCCATCATACCGGAGAACGGGGTTTTGATCATCTTGCCCATGAGGCATGGTTCGCATGTGTCAAATGATTCAAAATCAAGAGACTCCAAAAGTCCATCAGAATGGAGTTTCTTCATGCGCTTTACACCAATATGACCTAGACGACAGTGCCACAAATAAGTAGTATTATCACTATCTACTTTGCATCTCTTAGTCTTAATGTTATGGATGTGTGTTTCATCCCTTTCGAGATTTAGAAGAAATAAACCATTCACAATAGGTGCATGACCATAACAGATGTTACTCATATAAATAGAACAACCATTATTCTCCGATTTAAATGAATAACCGTCTTGCAATAAAAAAGATCCAGAAATAATGTTCATGCTCAACGCAGGCACATAATAACACTTATTAAGGTTTAAAACTAATCCCGAAGGTAAAACTAAGGAGAGCGTGCCGACGGCCAGCACATCAACTCTTGATCCGTTGCCAACGCGCATCGTCACCTCATCCCTCGCAAGCCGCCGTCTATTCCGTAGCTCCTGTTTCGAGTTACAAATATTAGCAACTGAACCAGTATCAAATAACCAGGCACTACAACGAGGGCTAGTAAGGAAACCATCAATAACATGTATATCAAATATACCTTTGATGGTGCCAGCCTTCTTGTCCGCTAAGTACTTCGGACAGTTGCGCTTCCAGTGACCCTTGTCCTTGCAATAGAAGCACTCAGTGTCTGGCTTAGGACCAGACTTGAGCTTCTTCTCAGCAGGGGCAGTGCGCTTGCCGCCGCCCTTCTTGAAGGGCTTCTTTGCACCCTTACCTTTCTTGAAGGTGGGGGGCTTGTTGACCATCAACACATGATTATCCTTTTTGATGTCCACTTCCGCGGCCTTCAGCTTTGCGAAGAGCTCGGTGATCGTATCAGTGGAACCAATTTGATTGTGAGCAACTACAAAACTTTTGTAGCTAGGAGGGAGTGATTGCATAACTCTGTCAATCTTGAGCTCCTCTGGAATCTTGCAGTCCAGTTGCTCAAGGCGTTGAGTGTATCCCGACATCTTAATGGCGTGCTCACTAACGGAACTCCCTTCCTCCATCTTGTAGTTAAAGAATTTCTTAGAGATCTCATATCTCTCAGAACGGGCCTGAGTTTGAAACATAGTTTTCAGCTCCTCAAGAATCTCAAAGGGCCCGGCGAACTCCTCAAAACGATTTTGAAGATCCGATTCCATAGCATACAGCATGGCGATCTTAATCAAATCATAATCATCCTTGCGCGATTGATAAACAGCTTTCTCATCAGCCGGCGCATCTACAGCAGGGGCGTCACCTAGCGCTTTCTCAAGGACATAGTCTTTTTGTCCGCCAGCGAGAATGATTCTCAGAATGCGGAACCATTTGGTGAAGTTAGACCCATTGTTTCTAAGCTTTTCTATCTCAGCAAAAACGTTGAAGTTGAAGTTGGACTTAGCCATGTGATCTACAGTATTTTCAAGTACAAATTAGACTATGTTCATGATAACTAGTTCAACTTAATCAAATTACTAGATGAACTCCCACTAAATTCAACATCCCTCAAATTGTTTAGTGAACATGATCCAAATTCACCACACCTAATCCGATCATCACGAGAAGAGATGTGGCTTCAATGGTGGACAACGAAGTGTCGATCATATCATTCATATGACTCATGCTTAACCTTTCGGTTCATGTGTTCCGAGGCCATGTCTGTACATGCTAGGCTCGTCAAGTCAAACCCAAGTATTTCCGCGTGTGCAAAACTGGCTTGCACCCGTTGTATGTGAGCGTAGAGTCTATAGCAGCCGATCATCACGTGATGCTTGGACACGACGAACTTTCGCAACGGTGCATACTTGGGGAGAACACAGTTTTTATCTTGATCTTTAAGTGAGGAATCATCTTATAATGCTACCGTCGCGATCTAAGCATGATAAGATACATAAAAGGATAAACATCACATGCATATAACTTTATGTGACATGGTATAGCCAATCTTCGCTCAATGATCTCCATCTTGTGCGTTCCGGCATGATCTCCATCACTCCACCATGATTGCCTCCACCACGAATAGCAACTACAACTATTGCTAACTACTTAGCGATAAAGTGAAACTATTACATGGCGCATAAGAAGTTGACACACAGGTCATACACAATTATAAAGACAACCATATGGCTCCTGCCGGTTGTGTACTCATCGACATGCAAGTTGTGAAACATTACAAAACATGATCATCGCATACATTATACACATCACATCTTGGGCCATACCATATCACAGAAAACACTCCCTGCAAAAACAAGTTAGACGGCTCTACTTTGTTGTTGCATGTTTTACGTGGCTTATGGGAGTAGATGCTAAGAACGATTCTTACCTACGGAAAGCCACAATGGTGATATTATGGTTGCCAAAATCCGGTGTTAATCCCATGACAACTAAGTGAGAGAAACTGGCATCCACCAGCCGCATGTGTGGAACAAGCCACACGTCAAGTGCGGAGCCGGTCTCGCGAACGACGTCGTGTAAGGTTGGCCTGGACCGCTTCAATCTCACTATCCCGCGTCATAAGAAGAACACAAACAAGAGGCTTGCAACAGAAAACATCAACGCCCGCAACAACCATGTTGCGTTGTACTCGTGAAACACATCTACGCATAGATCTAGCTCTGATACCACTGAAGGGTTTCGCGGCATAGTAAATCAAAATTTTCTACGGATGCGAACAGAGGGAAAGCCAAGATCTAATCTAGGAGATGCAAACAACGAGAGAGATTGGATTAGATCTTCATACCCTTGAAGATTCGCACAGCGGAACGTTCGTCGGAACGTGGGTGATGTAGTCGTACTCGCTTCTCCTCCTCGCGATCCGATCCGATATAGCACCACAAGTGGCGGTGCCTCCGTGAGATGCACACGTGCAGCACCTCGACGTCTCCTCCTTCCTCGGACCAGCAAGTATGGTGGAGAGACTGATTGGATCTATAACACGACGGCGTGGTGTATATGGTAGAGAATTTCTGCAGCAGGGCTTCGCCTACAAACAGTCGGGAGGGAGAGAGGAAGGGCAGCAGGGCGGCTAGGATTGGAGGGGAAGGTTCAGGGTGTGGTGCGCCCCCATCCCTATTTATATAGAGGGGTGGGGCGGCAACCCTAGCCCCCTCCCCCAAGCCAAGGCCGGCGGCCAAGGAGGAGGAGTGGGGGCAAGGAAACCCCCCCTTCTAGAAGCTCTATCTAGGGTTTAAACCCTCTTGGCCGGCTGGGGCCTATGGGGCCTTGTGCCCCTGGCCCAATGCGGCCAGGGCACTCCCTCATAGGCCCATGCCCCCTCCCGGAAGGTGGGGCCACGTTGGTCCCCTTCCGGAAAGTTCTAGAAGCTTTCGGTACAATACCGATTAACCCGGAACAATTCCGAACTCCAAAAACTGCACTGCCTTATATGAATCTTATTCTACGGACCACTCCGGAACCTCTCGTGATGTCCCGGATCCCATCCGAGACTCCGAACAAAAATTCATAAACCAATTATCCAATCTATCCTAGCGTCAAGACACGTTAAGTGTGTGACCCTGCGGGTTCGAGAATATGCAGACATGATCTTCTATCAATAATCAACAGCGGGGCCTGGAAACCCATATTGACTCCCACACATTCATCGATGATCATATCGGATGAACCACGATGCCAGGATTCAATCAATACCATATATATATTCCCTTCGTCTCGCGATATTTTACTTGCCCGAGATTCGATCGTCGGTACCGTCATACCTAGTTCAATGTCGTTCACAGCAAGTACTTTACTCGTTCCGTAATCCGATATCACTTTGTGATTAACTCCTTAACCACATGCTTGCAAGCGGTGTTGATATCGATTACCGAGTGGGCCCGAAGTATATCTCTCCGACTTGGGAGGGACAAATCCCATATCGATACATACAACCCAACAGATACTTTCCGATCATCTGAGAGACACCTTTATGATCACCCTCTCATAGGATGACGTTTGATGACCTCAAAGCTTTCTTTCGATACCAGGGAGTTGTATTATGTCATGGTCTAAGGAATACAATATTTGACATAAGAAAAGCTTCGCAAAGATGAACACGATGACACGATCAAATTGCTTCGCTTAGTTTGGGTCTGTCCACCATATCATTCTCCCAATGATATGATCTCATTATTAATTGACAACTCATGTCCATGGTTAGGAAACCTTAACCATAATTAATCAATGAGCTAGTCCATAGAGGCGTACTAGGGACATGCTATTGTTCACAAACCACACAAGTATTAAAGTTTTCGCTTAATACAATTCTAGCATGGAATATAAACATTATCATGAACAAGAATTATAATAATAACATCTTTATTATTGCCTCTAGGGCATAATTCCAACAAGTGGGTCCGGTTTGTACTAAAGGTACATGATCTATCTCCCGTGATTTTTTGAAAAATCATTTTTAGACTCGCAATATGTGGTTTCTTCAGAGATCCAATGCAAGTTCTAACGATGCTCGTCCTCTATCTTCATGCACACCGGTTCGACCATAGTTAGAAATTCAGATAATTCAAAAGGGGTATAATAAATTCAAAAAAAATTCGAACAATGAAAATCCTTCGCGTGGTGTCATATTATGTTACATAGTTGAAAGGAAAAATACCATACTTGGTATATTGATCATGTTTCGAAAAAACCTTCACAAAATGACCTATCATGTTCGAGGTTTCATGGCTTTCGGTCCAAATGACCGATGTTATGTGCTGAATCACGGCATAGTTTGTGATGTTGTGCCCATATTATGCATGTGTGTGGACATTGGTATGGAGAACAATGTTGCAGGAGGAAGTTTTCCTTTTTGTTGCACGGAAAATCCCTTTTCCATTTTCCGAGCGCAAAAAACGGGTCGTTTTGTGAAGTAACCACCAAAATGCCTTTTCAGAATGCTACCTTCCCATTTTCCTAAAATACTAGACCACCTTACATGGACTATCTCCCAACCGGGACATCTCAAACCGTTTTGTCCATCCCGGGTAAAAAGGACAAATGTCTGCCGAATTGGTAGGAAGTGGGTCCGGTTTGTACTACAGGTACATGATCTTCTCGCCATTTTTTCCCGCCATTTCTTCCCTCGAGTTCTTCCCGCCATTTCTGCCCGCCAGTTTTTCCCGCTGGTTCTTCCCGCCAGTTCTTCCCTCTAGTTATCTTCCTGCCATTTCTCACTATATATATATGTAGGGTTGGCCTCCATTGTCATTGCACATCTCTACTCATATCTGCAACCTCATCACTCTTTCCCATGACTTCCACCGTAGCACTAACTCCTAGGGAGGCAGAGGCGCTTTGCGCCTCGAACTACCCCTGCCCGCAGGGCTACTGTGTCCCCGTCGGCTGGATGCTGAGAGCCGGAGGCGTGCCGGTTCCTCCTGTCCCTATAGGTGTGGCGCGTCAGATGGCCATCACGAACCACTACTACTTCGAGCTCACGCCGGAGCAGCGGAGGAATCCCAGATGGCATCCCGACTATTTCACGACTTGGGAAGCCTTCTTCGTGGATCGGCTTGAGAGGGCGCTCGCCAGGCACGAGGAGGACGGCCCACCTCCTCCGAACTTCAACGAGGCCGGCCGTCGGCTGTGGTGGCGCGGCCGGACTATCCAGAGCGTCATGGCCTACGACACGGCCGCCGACTCTAGCCCCCGCCTGCGCTACCCTCAAGTCTAGCCCACTCGTACTCAGCCTTCAAGGTTCAACTACGGCGACCCCAACGACGACAGCGATGACGGCCACGGCGAGTACGACGACTACAGTGGCGAGTATTACAGGTGTAGGCAGGAGCATGACTGAATCATTCCAACATTGCAAAACAAGTTCGGCCGATTGTGGCTTAATCTGGCCATGTATCTTAATTTTCAGTTCTTCTATGTAACTTTGTGTTAGTTGCGTTATGTACTTTAATTCCAGTTCTATCCTAATCAAATTACTTATTCAAATCCAAACACTTTTTATGTTTAAAGTTTTTCTAAATTCCAAATTAATATTAAAAAAATATAAGTTAATTCATTTTTAATTGTAAATGGTTCATATTTTAAATGGTTACATTAATTATTTTTTAAAACAGAAAATGGTTTTGAATTATTTATTCAATTCCAAACACTTTTTATGTTTAAAGTTTTTCTAAATTCCAAATTAATATTTAGAAAATATAAGTTAATTCATTTTTAATTTTAAATGGTTACATTAATTATTTTTTAAAAATAGAAAATGGTTTTGGATTATTTATTCAAATCCAGACACTTTTTATGTTTAAAGTTTTTCTAAATTCCAAATTAATATTCAAAAAATATAAGTTATTTCATTATTAATTTTAAATGGTTCATAGTTTAAATGGTTACATTAATTATTTTTAAAAACAGCAAATGGTTTCGAATTAGTTATTAAAATTCAAACACTTTTTATGTTTAAAGTTTTTCTAAATTCCAAAGTAATTATCATTGAAAAAACATTACAAATTTAAACCCCAAAATAAAAAATAATGCGGGAACAGAGAGAAAATACCTGAAAATTTTTGAAAACAGGGGCATATGTCCCGGTTGGAGCCACCAACCAGGACTAAAGACCCCCTGCGCGCGCCCCTTTATCTGCTAAAAAAATTGGAGTATACGTCCCGGTTGGTGGATCCAACCGGGACGTATGACCCTTTAGTCCCGGTTGGAGCCAACAACCGGGACAAAAGGTCCTTTGGTTAATAACTGTTACCCCTCCTCTTCTTCTTCCCCATCTCACAATCCGTTCTCGCGCACAGGGAGTGAAGCGACGCTGTCAGGCTGCCCCACCGTCTCCGGCCTCCCCTATTTCATCCGAGGACGCCTCGAGCTTCGCCTCCCCGTGCCGGTATTCCCCTCCAACGGAATCGACGAAGGGCGCCCGTAACCACCGCAATCGGGAGCTCCTCCCCGAAGTCCGGCCACCGCTGTTCTCGACGATTACGGCCGCGTCCGAGCTCGCTTGGTCGAGCTGACCCCTCCACCGCCTTCGTGGTGAGCCCCTCCACCTCACAGTCCTCTCCGTTCTTCCTCTTCCTCTTTGTATTGCTGCCGCGCCGAGTACCTGAAGCCACCGCCGTCGGCCGTCGTCGTGCTTCCTGTTCTGGCGACCAATCCGGAGCGGCGCCGCCACTAAACGGCTCGGTATGATAGCCCACATCCATCGCACCCGCTCCCGCTTGTCCGCCCGCGCTCCAGCGCCCTCCCCGTCGAAGGTCTGGGGCTGATCCCCGGTGCATGGCTTCACGCTGACTTCCTAGTGACATCAGCGCGCGGGGTCAGCGCGGTCAAACATGCGGTGGGTCCTGCTTGCTTTCGTGGAGGCTGAGTTGGCACTGGGGCCCTTCTGTCAGTCTCACTGGCTAGGGCTCGCCACGGTGTAAAAACTATTTGCCTTTTTGTTTTTAATTCCAGAAAATGATTTAATATTGTAAAATTAATAACTTATTGTTTATAAGTCAGAAAAATACAAATAATATATCAAATTGTTCAGAAAAATGAAACCTATCTATTTAACCTATAATCATGCATTGTTCAACAACTTAAATGAAAAGTATAATTAGAAGGAAAAATGCACCCCTCTCATATGTTTTGGAGTTTCCCCGAGTTAGGGTTTTCACCCCTCGGAACCCCGATTAAATCGTCGAGCATGTATTAGGGTTACATTCCAATTCAAATTTACTTGTCATATCATCATACTTGCTTGAGCATTGCATCGATGCCATGTGTTGATTGTTTCCCTTTCTTTCCGGTGTTTGGTCCTTCCCGGTAGAATATGATATCGAGATCGATCGAAGCCAGAGATCAACACCGTTGAAGCTCGAAGACAAATACTTGACCAACTGTAATCAAGTCAAGTACAAGGATCCTGAAGCTCTGCTTTCGGCTATCAACAGGCAAAGGCAAGCATAGCCCTACCATGATATAATCCTATGATTTCGAAAGCATTTCAATTCTTGCCATGATGCATACAATTCCACTGTGGTCTTTTATCGATAGATAGAGTGTCCTGTTTGTTGCATTACTCCCTTTAAGCTTATCGATAGATAGTTTGGTATTATTAGTCTTAGGCCCCACTGGTCAATCACTGTGGGTAGCCCCAGACCCGATTCACATTTTCAAGCAACTTAAAAACCCTATACTAGATAAGGAATCATTAATACCCCTTAGGTGCAGGTGGGTTCGACGATGTGCCTTCGCCAAGGCATTCCGAACCCTCTTAAATCGATTCCAATATGGTATTTTGTTAGTATCTAGTGTTACCTATCTGCTGGATAGTTTCCCTTTTGTAGCCTTATACTCATGTTCCCCTCTCATATGCATCCGAGGTTTCTCCGAACTAGGTTTTACACCCCTCGGAACTACGGAATATTGATTTTAGTTGATTTTAGCTAGAGTTACCTATCTACTACACAGTTTCCTTTTTGTAGCTAGGTTTAGGGTTTAGGGTTTCTCTTCATTTTTATTATTGTGTATGTATATATTAGGGTTTCTCTTAATTAGGGTTTATATCTCTCAACACCGTACCTAACTTTCTCCCTTAGCCGCTTTGACTTATTCGTTTTTCCACCTATGCAGAAAATATGGACCCACACGTCAGAGATGAAGAAAAGGAAGAGTTGATCCAAGGTGTGATCCACGGGGAAGAAAATTTAGATGTATCAACGTTTCTGAACAACTCCGGTGAGGGTGATCCTCTTTTTGCCGGAATAGAAAACTTGTTTGAGGTTGAAGGTGTTGCCTTCCGCGAGGGAGAATGCGATGCCTTGTGTAATCGAGAAGACGACCGCTCCGGCGAGGTGGATGTAATATAATTAATTCATTAATTAATCATCTGCTATCTATATAGAAATAGTAACGACTATCTTTCTTCTTTTAGCCCTCCAGATCGAAGGAATCTACTGAAAAGAGGAGACGAGGCCCAACCAAAAAGTTGCAAGACCATGAGAGGTTCAGGATCGAAGATGTCGCTGAAGACGGCAAACCGACGGCTCCCGAAGTTGTCGCAAACAGATTTGTGGCACAATGCGGAGTAATCGTTAGGGACTTAATCCCGATCACCATTCCAAATTGGAATAGTCCTGCTGATGCGGAAGAAGAGGGAACATGTTTATTTGTCCCTAACCACGCCAAAGATTTACTATGGAAGAGGCTCATGGTTAATTTCAAACTACCAAAGATAGAGCTGGATCCAAATGCGGAGGATCCTGTTGAGGACGCCTTAGAACATGGGAGAGCCATGGAGGCTAAGGTCAGGGAGTGGGCTTTGAAGAAGATGGCCCAGTGTTTCACCAACTGGAAGAAAAGATTGCACCTTGACTATGTCATGAAAGAGAAGACTCCCGATTTCAAGAATATTCAGTTTGAGAAGATAAAACCATTCTAGGCTGAGTTTGTGAAATACAAGACATCAGAAAAATCTAAGAAAATGTCTGCAACGAATAAGCTGAATGCTTCTAACAAGAAGTATCACCAGACTATGGGGCAAGGTGGCTACAGGGCTGGCATTCCTAAGTGGGAAAAACTTGAGAATGAACTGCGTGCTAAAAAGATCACCCCAGAGACAGACGATTGGGTAGAACGTGCAAGGAATTGGTTTTATGGGCATGGGGGCATGTTGGACTCGGAAGGGAAGTGTATATATAGCATACGACATAAAGAAGACCCCTTACCAATCGAGAAGATGAGAAAAGCAGTAAAGGTTGTTAAAGATGGGGACTTCATTCCCGATAGAGAGAATGATGAGCTCACACTCGCCCTTGGAAATAAGGAACATGATGGACGAACACGAGGCACAAGAGGCTCCCAACCATGGAGGACTAGGTTTCCCGAAGAGAGGAAGAAATATCCTGATAGAAGCCGTCAGAGGAGAAAGGACAGGGCGGAAGTTGAAGCAAAGAGTCAGAAAGAGCGAATGCGTATGATTAAAGAACGAAAAAAGGAACAACAATATGAAATTAATGCACTTAAAGAGCAAAGTACTACCGGCCCATCTCAGCAGCACACTGCATTCGATGCTACCGGCCTATCGAATAATCGAAAAAGCAGTGTGGCTTCCACCGAGGTCCCGGGTGATGACAATGGCGATGACGATGGTGCATCGACGATGGCTCCTGTTGGCTACCCAGTGGATGATATCATAGAGATGACACACTGCGAGCTACATGTCAAAGTTGTGAACATATCAATGAAGGTGGTGGTCGGCTATGCCTTACCAATTGGACCCACACCAACTTGACACTGTCGTCCGGTTCCAGAGGGCTACGCTGTTGTCGGGGTGGATGAAATCATGCCCACCTTTGAAGTTTTGGATCTTGACTACCCTGCAGGTGAAGGGGATGTGACTATACTGGGAGACGCAAAAAACGTCACCATTCTATGGCCAAAGGAATGTACCGTGCTTCGAAATCACACGCCAAGGCCATCTTCGCCGCCGCCTCACCCGTCTCCAGTGAGGTCATCGCCGCCGTGGAAGCCGTCTTCGTCACCTCACCTGGCTCCGTCACCTCACCCGGATCCGTCGCCTCACCAATCTCCGGCGCAGCCATCGCCGGCGCCTCAGGATAAAAAGCGTAAGCGTAACGCTACTCTGCGTCGTGGTAAGCGATCGCCGAAACGTAAACAAGAGCCTCTTCCAAAAGTACCAAAGGTTCCTCCCAAGAGAGCTTATGACTGTACTGAAGAGGAGACTGCGGCGATCGTTGATGCGGAAACGACAGCGTTTTTCCCTAAGCTGAGGCGGCCGAAAGAGCCAGAGTTCCCCAGCACCAAAGAATAAAAAGCCAAAGTGTTGAAAATGCTAAAGACTCTTCATCAACCCGATCCAAAGCTGTCATCAGACTATGAGCGTTCTATTCTCAAGTCACATGCGGCACAAAAAGCCTCGAAGAGTAGTACTGATGCAAGCGAGAAATCTGTTGCCCAGCTCGGAGAACAAGCAAAATAGTCTTGTGCCCCTCTCAAGGTGATTTCCCAAACCAATGTGGGGTCGAGCAAATATGGGGCCGAAGAGCAGTATGATCCAGAGGTAGTTGCACAATACGTAGAAGCTGCCGCTGCTCAAGGTATGAGTATTGCCCAGTACTTATCCCAGTTAGAGTACTTCCCGTGAGTGAAGTAGCATACAAATACCAGTACGACAAACCTCTTGTCAAACCTGAGGAGGTAAACAATCTTCCAACAAAAATGCGAAGATTGCATAACTGGTACATGCATGCCACAAAGGCCGGGGCTAACTGGATAGTGTTGAGGGTTACAAAAAAGCATCATGGGAAAGAAAAGGATGACATGATATCCATTGAATTTGATAAACTATTTCAATTATTCAATCAAGACGCCTTGGACAAATCGATCATCAGTGCCTATTGTCTGTAAGTACTAATTCTGTAATTAATTTAGTCTCTAGCTATCTCACCTTGTTTATTGCATGTATATAATCATACGGTAATATGCAGAATGAAGTTTCTCGAATGCAGCAGAGAAAAAATCTATGACATTGGCTTGATTAACCCATATTGGGTTCATGAAGCTAATCTCAAAACAAGCCCCAGGATACGGAGGATAATATACACGCGTTAAGGTTTCAAGAAACCAGAAGGGAAATACTTTTTCCTTACAACTTCGAGTGAGTGTAATTGTCTTCTATACACTTTCTATTTCGCTTACTCGATGTTAAGTATACAATTGATTAGTTATGCATTCGCAGCTTCCACTATATTCTTTTAATCATTCAACTTGACAAAGGGCGTGTACTAGTCATGGACTCGAAACATAAACCCCTTGAGCAGTGGAAGGACATGCAGATGATCCTCCAGCGGCAATTCTAATCATTACGACAATATATCGGCAACGTTCGTGAATTTTATGATATCAAGTAATTAATAACTTCTTTTATTCGTTTTCTTCGCCGGGCAGCGCTTGGAAATGGTTCACCAACAAGGCTAGGGGTGTTTGGAAAGAGGAGCTTACATTTGAAGCACTAGATGTAAGCACCACTAGCTGTATCCGCGCATCTCTTTGATTCTAGTTTTGATACAGTTACTATCATGCTTGATTATTATTTTGATTGAACTATGTTCTCGTAAAGTGCCTGACACAGGAACCATGTAACAATCTATGTGGATACTATGTTTGTGAGTTCATCCGGCAGACGTGCGATGAGAAGGGCAGAAATTTAGAGCAACTCCACGTACGTAAACAATTTCTATAGTTTTTAATTACAATCAAATTGTGTTTAGTTTCATTCATATAGGCTGCCTCCTTTTTTAAATCAGATCGAACGTCTACGGGACGGTCTTCTGCCAAAGGATCGCGTACGAGCAATTCAGGAGGAATTGGCGGGATACTTGGATGCAGAAGTCCTAAACCCAAAAGGGGAATACTATTCGGCTATGTATAGACAATAGGGATTGTAAAAAGAGCAACTTTTGTATGTAGTGCATGAACTCGATCCGTGTATCGAATGCAATATTGTCATGATGATCTTGTGTAATATAACGGTTCCTTCATTGATAAGTGCAAAACACTAAATAAACAATAAAACAACCTAAATGAATTCTCTGACGCTGCACAAAAAGTGGCGAAAATGCTGCCGCGGCAACAAAATGTGCCAAAATGAATTCTCTGCCGCGACAGAAGGTTATTTTTCCCGGTTCGTGTTACGAACCGAGACTAATGCTCCACCCCCCTCGCGCTATGACGCCGCCACGTGTACCCCCATTTTTCCCGGTTGGTGGGGCAACCGGGACTAAAGGTTGGGGCTTTAGTCCCGATTGCCCTGTCCCGGTTGGGTAACCGGGACTAAAGCCCCTTACCAACCGGGACCAATGGGCCTCTCTGCATTAGTGGTGAGGGGCGATGGGACTAGAACGGGAGTGAGGGAGGCTAGGGTTTCACCTTGTTTCCATCATGGGGAGCTTATATATGACGCCTGGTTAAACCAATCGACGGCTAGCATTCGCTGAAAGCAAGATCTAACAGCCCAGAGACGCTAATCGCTATAAGATGCCTTATGATGGGGGTATAAATTATATCTTTAGATACAAAAGGGTGCAAGTACATGTAGTACACGACAAGACAAATTTGGAAATCACATCCGATCGTTCCTAATAAAAACACATATACAAAATCTATCTCTAATACCCCCTCAATCTAAACTATCATGTACATGGTTAAGATTGGAACGAAATCTATGGAGAATTAACATTCTGCGATGAAGTGGACGTCAAGAGCTCCCAAAGCAAACTTCTTGCAAACAAAGTAAAAATCGATCTTGATATGTTTAGTATGCGCATGAAAGGTTGGCAGATAAATATGTAACACTAAGGTTGTCACACCACAAAAAGGTGGGATGGATCGATGCACGCCAAGCTCCTTGAGCACAAAGCGTATCCAAACTGCCTCAGCTATGCCATTGGCCAAAGCTTATACTCAGCTTCAGTGCAAGAGAAAGACACCGTTGTTTCCTTACAATCTCCAAGAAATAAGATTAGGCCTGATATATATGGCAAATCCACCATTAGAGCACTCCTTTATATATACCAAAAAATGTAGGAGTACATGTAGTACATGGCAAGACATATAAGGCATATCACATCGAATCGTGCCTAATACAAAACACATATACAAAATCTATCTCTAATGAAGACAACAAATGGATCATGTGAGCCTTGAAGATTACTCACAATAATCCTCCAAACCTAGCCGTAGCCTCCTCTCGATCTGTTCCATATATTGGCTCCCCCTTCTCTTGCCGATGTCAAGAGGTGTGAGAATTCGATCCATGGATCTAGTTTTCAATAAAAGTAGTGTTTTCAGATGATTAGATTAATGTTTTGGTAGCCATCTTTTTCAACGGATATTTCATCATCTATAAGTAATCTTCGACCCTTCATCCAACGATGAGATCTCCTTCACGGTATCAATGGTGGTGTTCAAAAATTAAGGTTCTATAGGTACAATCTTTTAGATCTTACTTCGCCGGATCAATTCTTTATTTTTCTCATGGTTGATGCGAGAAGTATTATCCTCGAAAGTTTTGTCTTGGCTGCTACAGCTTTGATAACGGTGATTCATACTCTTGGTTCGCCAACAACATCGATGAAGCTTTTTGGTTTCTTTTCCCTGAAATACTTGTATTAATACTCTTCCCAATGTTGTTATTACCATAATGGTTACATGCATGTATACATCTTTGGCACCGCGCCTCAAAGTAAAATTATGGGAGAACCCTCGTTGATATTTATAGGTTGTGGTCTGGTTTCAGTTTTTGGATTCCTTAAGAGAAGTACAAGATTGTGTCATGAAAGAAGAAAGATTCTGAAGATCTCAAAGATTTTCTAGGTTTTTAGGATTTATTTTGTACTCGCTGTAGTTGGATCATGTATCTCTACCATGTACTATTTTCTACTATGAATATATGATGGTATTGATTGTAAAAAGGACATATTTCTTGTTGAAAACATCGTTTGTAGGACTAGAATAAGAACTTAAAATCGTAACCCTAACCCCCTCCCCCAAGAGAAAAAAGATACGAACTTGAAAGTTGGACCTGGCTCAAACTCGCTAATAATGACTACTAACTTGAATCGAGTCAACTCGCCTCGAATTCCAGCCCCATGTAGCCTCAAAGATTCCTCGCACGACACTAGAGATATTTTTCTTCTTGAAAACCACTACCATTACAACATTTACACATAGCCCAGGTTAAAGAACATTCTCTCACCTGGATATGATTTTTATTTTTTTAGAGACTTTCTCGAGTACAACCCCTCTCCCAAAAAAAAATCAAAAGGGCAATTGTTGTTTCTTAGATTTCGACACTAGGATGAGAGATCATTTTTTAGTTCTATCAGATTTCCAACGTCCTTCTAGCTCGATCAGTGTTGGGGGGATAATCCCCGGTAGGGTCATATGTCGTCGGATTGTCGACAAGTACGTCATAGGGGGTCGTAGTGGCATTGGAAGGATGGTATGTGAGTCGTCGGATGTTCTAGGAGCGATGAGCACAAGTTTACCCAGGTTCCAATCCGACTGCGGTGATCAGATCCTACTCCTGCTAGGAATCCAATATTATGTCGGCGTAAGATGGATGTTACATCGGATTACAAGAGAGGTTCGCCTATGTGATTTGGTTGTGGTTGTGTATCGAGTTGTTTCCCTAAAGGCTCCAATAGGGCCGATTTATATAGTCACCGAGGCCTAGGGTTACAGGAAAGACCTATCCGGCTACGTTACAGAGTCGGTAACAATGTACAGCTTGGACTACAAGTAATACTATAGACCTAAGTCGGTAACTCTTCTGGCCTTGTCATAGCCTGAATTGTCTCCTCCTCTTTCTCTAACTAGGACGCCCGTGAAGCAAAGCTCTAACCCGTTAGTGGGCCACCCTGGTCAACGAGTCCTGTGGGTATACGCGGAAAGTATATCCCCAACAGTTTCCCCTGGAAGTCTCCAAGATCCAAAGTCGGATAAATCGTCTAGCTTGATGGTTTCTTCATCTTGAGAATCTTGACGGGTTTCTGAAAACTTCGTTCATTAATGTAGGATTCTGAGTCAACCGAGTCGGATATATGTTGCTCTGACCTTAGTCTTTTCCCTGCTTGATTTGAAACATAAGCCGGATTTTTCAGCGGCGTGCGGACTGACAACTTTTCAGACCAGGTCCTGTCACTGACAGGATTTCCATCAGCATGACCGTTGGTGGGTCCGTTCCTTACAGAACAGAACGCCACTTCAATGCCTGCACAAAAATCGAGGGGGCAGAAGAGTCGCAAGGAAGCTAACTCCCCCTCTCCTATACGAGTGGCGCTAATCTTGCATGTTATCGCACGAATCTTGACGTAGAGAAAAATAAAGAGGGGAGGAAACCCTTTCTCTCAGATTCACCTCTCCATCGATTCATTCATTGCTTCCTCGTACTCCTCGAGCGCTCCGCACTAGTTCCCATCTATGCACCGTGAGAAAAAATCTCTCCTTCCCCCACCATCCCTTTTCCTCCAAGATCCATGGCTTCAGCCTCGACCTTAGGAGCGGCGGCAAGTTCGTCAGCGGCGGCAGAAAAGAAGATGCGGGGCCTCTAGATTCCCAGTGCCATGGACAACGCGGAACTCCAAGTCATGGAGGACGAAGGGTTCATCATCGCCGGTGCGTGGCGGAGCGCCTCAGGGCACACCATTCCCGCCCCGCTCGACGGCGAGAGGGTGTTGTTCGGCACTCACGTCGACCGCGGCCTCATCTTGCCACCGTTGGACTTCCTCGTCGAGGTCCTCAACTACTACAGTGTGCAAAGCCATAATCTTCATCCCAACTCCCTGCTTGAGCTTAGTACTCACGCAACTTTGTGCGAGGGGTTTCTTGGCATTAGGCCAAGTCTCACTCTTTTCCGGTACTACTATGGTACTCAGAAGAATTCCATCAGTTCCAATGTGCCTTATGTCACCGGCACTCTTAGCTTAGTCCTTAGGAGGAATCGAATCTATCCTAGGATTAACTCTAGTGAGTCCGTCAAACGTTGGGCCGGAACTTTCCTCTGTCATAAGGATATTCCGGCTCCTGGAAAGGCAGAAGGTCTTTTGGCGTTTGTCAACAGCGCCGCTCCCAACAGAATTCGTGGGACGCAGAGGCACCAGAGCTGTCGGATATCTTGATCCTTGCGAAGAGGCGGATTGATTATTTGATGAAGCATGAGGGGGCCTCCATGGATCCGACTTGATCCACTACTGGCTGGAGCGCCGGATTCAACCTCTCCAACACCACGGAGATCGCCTCATGCACCAGATCATGAGCGACAAGAAGGACAAGATGCGGGTCAGTTCTAGTCGGCTCGCGTCGAAGGACTACAAGACCCTCATGCAGTATTTGATCAAGGAAAGAGTGGAACGAAATGTTTTGGAAGTTTCCATGAAGTTGTATATGAACAACCGTCCTCTGACTCCGGTAATTACTTCGCCTCTGCTTTCGCGTTTTGTCGTTCTTTTCTGTTCTTTCTCCGACTCTATTTTCATTGATGCTATACGACTTTTGTCAGCTCGATAAACTCTCTGAGTCTGTGCTAGCTCCACTAGAGGGCTATGCTTCAGACGATCCGGAGGCGATGGAGGATGACGAGGAGCAAGAAGTTGCCGCCCCTGCCTCCAAGAAGCGTAAGGAGAAAGAAGTTGTTGTTGCTGCTGGTAGCCAAGTGCTGCTAGTAGTTAAAAAGTAAGCACCCTATCTTTTATTTTCAGTACTACTGTACCTTTATTTCTTTCTAGATCACACCTGATATATAGGATTTTTGTGTTCTAGAGCTAAATCAGTTTTGAAGAGCAAGATCAAGCTGGACTACAAGCCGGGAAAGCAGATGCGCCAGCAAAAGCTTGTTATCTCCCCTGCTGTGCCGACATAGACTCCATCTAGTACTCCATCACCACAGGAAGCTTCTGCCTCTCCTGATGCTGGTAAAATCTCGAAAGCCCTGGTCACCGTGATGACCAGGCAGCTAACAAGGGTGAACCTGTCAAGGGTAATGATCCCATGGTAGTATTTATAGGAACAATGGATAAAATGGCCAGCTCCACCGTATCTGGCCTAAAGAGGAAAGAGAAGGATGAGATCCTCAAACTGGCTCAGTCCAGTCTTGAGAAGCAAACCTTGACTCCAGAGGCAGCGAGCCAAGAGGAGAAGGACGTCAAGCTGGTTAGCCTCCTGGACGTAATTTTGGTCCGGGATGCTAAAGTCGCATCTAGCGAACTTCCAGCGACGGATGTTCCTTCCCTCACCCTTACCGACAAGGTGTTTCATAGCACCAACTCGGATTTGAAAAGATGCACCTAGAACACATTGTAAGTTTCTGATTCTTATTTGCATTTATTATCATATCCTCTAACCCCCAAGCATAAAGTCGTACAAACATCGTTGTATCTGAGTTGATGCTTTTAGGTTGCAAAAGAACGATGTAGGGTAGCCCCCAAGGCTCATGCTGTAATTTTACTTAGTTAAATTTGCAGCTCGAGTCTTAGTAGCCGTCTGACGGTATTCTATCTCTAAAATTACAGAAAATTGCATCTTCCAACCAGGAAATACTCAAGAATATTAGCAATAAGCGTAAAGAAATCAAGGCTTTGCGCTTTGAGAATTCAAAGTTGAAGGTTGAGAAAGATGAAGCAGAAGGTAAACTTTTCTGACTTCTTTGTGAGTTATCTTTTTGTGTCATAGTCAAACTTCTTTTGTCCGACTGATACTTTGTCTTTGCAGAACTATTGTGTGAGTCTAGCAAGATGGTGGAGCAAGCCTGAAAGGATACGGATGTCGCCTAGGGGGGGTGAATAGGCGATTAAAACTTTTCCGAGAGTGGCTCGACAAAGGCGGAATTAAACTAGCGTTTACTTTATCAAGCACAACCTAGAACAACTAGGGTTCACCTATGTCAACCAACAACTTATGCTAAGCAATACAATCAACAATGTGATAGCAAGATATAGATTACTTCAAGCACGAAGGCTATCACAATGTAAAGTGCATAAGTAAAGAGCTCGAGTATAGAGATAACCGAGGCACACGGGGACGGCGATATTTTACCGAGTTCCTCCCAACATGGAGTGCGTCTCGTTTGGAGAGGGGGTGGTATCTAACCACCTATGCCACAAAAGGCCTCCCTTATTCTCCGGTGAATCTCACCCCAACGGGATCGATCCACGGTTCCACTATCGGTGCACTTGTCGGTGGCAATCGGGACCTCTCACAAAGTTGGGGCACTTCTCCAAAACTTAATTGGACACTCCCAACAAACGCCACAAAGGCCACAAGGTTGGGGAACTTCTCCACAACTTAATTGGAGGCTCCCAACAAACTCCACCAAGCCCTCAACCTGCAACACAACACACCATCTAGGGTTCTAACAACCCAAGAGTAAAAAGCTTCTCAACTTTCACTCACCAAATCCTCCGAGGAGAACTCAAACCGATGCACCAAATGCAAATGGCAAGAGCATCACAAAGGTGCTCCAATCCCTCACTCTCAAGTTCCAACAAATCTACTAAAGCTATTGGGGGACCAAGAGAGGAGGAATCAAAGAGGGACACAAAATCCCCCAAGATCTAGATCCCCAATGATACACTCACAAAGAGATGTTTTGGTTTGGTCAAAACATGGATCTAGATATCCTCTGTCTTCCACTCAAATATGGGCAAGAATCATCGGAGGGGAAGAGATTAATCAAGCTAGAGAATAAGAGCAAGTATGGACAAAGCTTAGACTAATAGAGGAGAAATAAACTATTCAAAACAATAAAGGAGACTATTTATAGAGGCCCCGATTTTTTGTCCGTTGGGGCAAAGAAACGGCCTGGACCGGTATTACCGGACTGGTGGCCACTCAGCAGCAGTGCACGCACCAGCGAGCTAGAGAGAAGCAGCAGGCAGCACAAAGGGGATCGGGCACCCAGCAAGCGAGCAGCAGCAGCGCGCGGGGCCAGGTGCTCGCGGGCGCGGGAACGCAGGCGAGAGGGTACGCGCAGGGAATTTGGGTGACTGCGTGGGTCAACGCATACATGGCACAGCAGGCCAGCGGGGCAAGCAGCGAGGCGGCAAGTGCGCAGCGAGCGGGCACGCGCGTGGGCGGTGGCTGCACGTGAGCCCTTCGGTCAACGCAGCAGTGGCGAGGCAAGTTAACGGGCCACGCTGACTTGCGGGACGTGCGCGAGAGCTAGTGGCGGCCTGGAGCACGCAAGCCTTGGAGCAAGGTGGGCCGGCTGGTAGTACCGGCCCACCCAGGCGGTACTACTGGGCCAGACCGGTACAACCGGATGCGGGTGCCGGGCCAGACTGAGAATGGGCTGCTCGCGCCAGGTGCATCCGGTACTGGACCAGGTAGTACCGGACGGCCTAGAAAACATCTTTTTTTATCTTTTTCAAACCGAATAAAATAAAATATTCAACCCGTGATAAATTTTGATTGGTAGCTTCGATTGGCCCGATTCCAATTGTGTTGGAAAGAGGACGACATGATGTATCAAGTATTGGTTATCAACAAGTGAGAATGTATCAAGTATAATAATGTGAGATACCTCACTTGGTGAGAAACCGGAAAACCACATAGATCAAAATCGCAACAAGATATAAAAGAGAGATCCGATTTTGATGAACAAGAGCTTGTTATGTAGATTACCACAAGCTCTAAATCCTCACATGGATAGGACCAAATAACAACCAAATATGGTGATGCAAGTATGCAAAGGTTTGAGCTCTCTCCGAACGATGTGATCGAGTTACTCATTCGAGAGCCCCTCTTGATAGTACGGTTATCTATCCTAAACCCTGTCTCCCACACACAACATGAGACAGGCAAAAGGGAAAACCTATCAAGATTATACCTTTGCCTTGAGCATTCCACTTGAACTCGATGTAGACGATCTTGCCCTTCTCAAGATGGAACGCATTTCTTGATTCCTCATCATCGATAAATGATCACCGAGGATGGCAAACAACAAACACGAGATCTTCTATAGATGGCGCATTTTGATCTTGCACAACACATCTTCTTCTCATTTCATCGACCTTGAAGCCAACACATGCTCTAAGTGATGCCAATGGACAAATCCTACAAGTATAACTTAATACACACATTAGTCCATAAAGATTGTCATTAATTACCAAAACCACACATGGGGGCCCACATATTCTTTCAATCTCCCCCATTTTGGTAATTGATGACAATCCCCTTAAGAGGGTTTATATAAGGAATATTAATGAATAAAATTGTAGCACCAGTATCAAATACTACACAAGTATGTGATATTGGTAGCACCACCATATATAGAGCAAACACCCCCACAATCTATGCATGTGTAATGAACTCGAATTTCATTGCATATATTGCCAATCATTATCATTGGTGGAGTTTCCTGTATATACCACATGCTAAGCAACAACAAAGATGTAATAGCATGAAAGGAAAATGCTTAAGAAAAAAATTAAGGCATAAACCATTTCCCTTAAACTCTCTAAAATTTCTCCCCCAGTGGCATCGATTGCCGAAATGGGTGACAAGTTCTAGAAGGCAAATATAGTAATATTTCCTCCAAATATGTGCCTTCGCACATATCCAATGATGAATACTTGAGAGGGAGTAGAACTATATCGAGGACCCGAAGATTGCCAAAATAAAGTCAAATAATGCAAGAAATTACAAGGTCCGACACACGAATTGAGAACAACAAATGAGTCCAAATGGAAACAACAAGATTTTATGATATGAGTAGATGAGTGTGTTAAATAAGAAATAGAGAAGCTCCCCAAGATATGTGCACAATTCAAAATAAATTCATTAGAATACATATTACACAAATATGGAATCCTCGCTCCCCCATAAACATTTAAGGCACAATAAATGAGAAAGAAGATAAATTAGTATTATTAAATGAATTAGATGAGATCCCCAAAGATAATGCACCAATTATGATAATTGCATTTGCAAACAAATTGCATAATCATGGAATCGTCACTCATCCAAATTCATTTAACAATACAAGGCATGAGAGAACAAATATGAGTCCACGAATATGCTAGGAAGAGGAACAAACACTCATAGGCAAATACATTTGGAAGCCACCGAATAATCAAAATGGATAAAGGGTGGTATCCAAGGAATAAAATCTCAACTAAAATTATCTTCTCATACGTGTATATGTTTCTAAGTGGATAACATCACAACGAAATATGCCCATAAAGAAACAAGCACACACAAGGAAGATATACAATAAAGCACATGAAAGCAAAAATGAAGTCACAACATATACCAATAAGATTTTTTGCTTCAAAGCATGGCCAAAGGCTCACATATATCTTATTGTACATTAATGCACTTCAAACACCAACACACTACATATATTACAAATATCACCAAGGGAAAAGGATAAGGTTGGCATATATGGAGAAAGGCAACAAGTATCACAAGAAAAAATCAACTAGCAAAATATCACTATTGCACATGAGAGAAGTTGAAGAAAAGCTAGGCAATAGAATTGCTAGATTGACATATTTCGGATTGGTGGATCATATGTATGATTTTGTATAGTCCCAATTATATGTAGTCATCTCAACTTATACACATTTACAATAGAGGGTTCTCTTAAAACCATGGCTAGAACTACAACAATTACAAATACATGAATTCATGCTAGAAGGCAACTGACAAACGGTTGGAATCAAGATATATGAGCATGAGAAAGAGATACTTGTTACCGAGATATAATTGGTAGGATGTAGAGGATATGAATTCATTGGTCATTCTATAGCTTGCCTCAAATTTTTATTTATGCACCACTTCTTCCAAATTGAGAGACAAGCATCCAACATATCTCCAACGTACCTAAAACTCATTTAAGTACAAAATGGTCCCCAAACATATTGTGTCCAAAGTAGTTAGTGCAACTACAATACATAGGAGAGACTCCACATAATTATGTGCATATTGATATGAAACTAAATTTGATACACAACTTAGCCGATGGGAATTGGTGGAGTTTCCCCTATGTATTGGATCAAAGAAAGCAAGCATGCCATAATATAAATATATAGTAAATATGCATGCACAAGGCTTTCAAGAACCAAAAATGAGATACAGTTTGAACAAAAACACCAAGTAAACCGAGATGGCACACACAAGAGTGTGACAAGACAAGCGGTGTCCAAATTGTATCAAAGAACCAATTCAACACATGAAAGATCACAAGTTCAACAAATGAACTAGGCTAAAACCAAAGAGCAAAAGATAGATAGAAATAAAAATGCTCAAGGATTTATCTCATTCTAAAATGGTCAAATCGTACAAGAAATGAGATAAAACCAACTCCCAAAAAGAGGAAGGTTCCAACAAGAAACCAAACTCCCCAAACTTCTCATGATGGCACAAAATATCAAAACGAAAAGATTGAGGTTCCAAGCACATAAAACCTGATATGGATCAAACAAAGAAGCATAAATATGAATGTTATAAATAATATAGGAGAGCTCCTCCATGGATAGTGCATTATGTAGGATTTTACTTTTGAATGCAAAATGCACACAAATGAGATCATCACTACTACCTGCATTAAATAAAACACAAGAGGATACCAATAAAAATAAAAGGATCCAAAAATAGCAAGGAATACATGGGAGCACAAAAAACATTTACTTGGCCAAAGATAGGACAAGATTAAGCAAAGTACAAAGTGAATATGATCAATAAATTCTACCATAATTTAGTACTCATTGTCCAAGGACAAGAAATATTGGGAATAATTTTCCCAAGGTAGCTTGCATGGATATCCAAGATCATAGTCACCACAAGCAGCATATAACTAAATATAAGAATTGAGCATGATACTTTAAACAAGATCTTGGTAGCTTCCAATAGTCACACAATCACTAGTGATTAGAGTAACTTGAAGAAAATGGTTTACATGCAGATATATATATATATATATATGAGGAAACACATACCAAGAAGCACTCTCACATACAAGATCTAAAGTTTGAGCAATAAAGGAATTCAAGCAAATTGGAACTTGTATGAGAAAATGTGTCACATAGGAGCTAGATAATTATCAATATCAATTCTAAGTGACACAACCTCGAATGTTCACATTTTCTAGGATTGTAATATGCACTAAGCATATGACTCCCCCATAATGTGATACTACCATAAAACCAACATGAGGCAAAATGATACAAATAGATATAATTAATGGACATTATAAAAATTAAATTTCTCATGAGAATTATACCACATCGAGACTAGACAATAATCCAATATTAATACTAGGTGGTATTCCTCATGTACACACAATTTAGGATTGTGGAATGCCCAAGCATAACATTCCCCCAAAATGTGATAATCCATTAATCTCTCAAAAGAGCCAAATAAGATACCAAATATAACCAAGTAAGGCTCAAACACAAGAAACACACATACATGGTGTGCCACCTAATCATACACAAATATGATTGATACCTCAAGATAATTAAGTGGAAAGCACATCATGTACAAAAGCATGGAAGATACAAAACCAAACCATGCAGAAGGGGGCAAGTAACTTTCAATGTAATGAGTTAAGCATTTGTTACCACAAGGAGGAACATTGGATAATTAGAGGCAATATAATCTACATGACCTGACTTTGACCAATACAATGGTGAAGATCCCTCAATTCTTCATGATGTATCCAAGTATCCAATGCCCTCCAAAACACACCTATTGATCAAGTTTTGGCTTGTTGGTCCCCAACTGAGTTGGGTCCTAAGAGGTTAGTCACAATAGGCTTGGCAACCGAAATGGTTCTTTTCTTGACACCACATTCGGCACCAACAAATTTGGCAAACACATTGCCAACCTCATCCTTACGAAGTGAATAGGCATCATCAATCAAGATAAGATGGGATGAGGAGTTACCCATGTTGCGTGAGGAAGAAGTGTGCCCTTTCTTGCAGCAAATGTAGCAAGTTCTTCTCTTGCCATCTTTATTTTTTGATGAAGCAACAACTTGAGGAAGAGCTTGAGTGTTCTAGGAAGGAGGCCCATCTCTAACAAGATGTAGAGCTTGAGGATGCTTCCCTTATTGCTTCTTGCCAAGGGACTTCTTATTTAATGGGCAATATTTGACATGATGCCCTTCTTCCTTGCACTTGAAGCAAACAATATTGGCCGAATTCTTGACTTAATCTTGGCCATTCTTCTTGTTATCCTTGTGCTTAAACTTGATAGTGGACTTGTACTTGACATTGGAGCTGAATCCAAGCCCACTCTTGTCATTGGGGGATTTTTGCACACTCAAGATTTTGTTGAGTGCGACCTTCCCTTGATGACCCTTTTTCAAGTCATTCTTCAAAGAAGTGACTTGAGCCTTGAGCCCTTTGATTTCCTCTACATGGTTAGTTTCAACAAAAGTACTAGAGGAAGTAGAGCTACATTGTTAGAGCAACAAGGCACGAAATGTAATTCATCATGAGATATAGCATGGTTGTGAGAGGATGAATTACAAGGACTAGCACATAGCAAGATAACATTTTGAGTAGATATAGTGCTAATGTCCACATGAGGCCCACTAGATGTTACCTTTGACAAAATGGCCTCATGATCCAACTTTAGCCTACCATGGGAGAGTAGGAGATCCTCATGAGATCTTGAGAGCTTAACATGACTTTCTTCTAATTTCCCATAGTTGCTTGTTAGCAAAGCAAATTGAGCCTTTAGCTCAACATTCTCCTTCAAAATAGATGCTTCACAAGAAATAGAGTTAGTAGCACAAGCATCATCATTATTAGCAAGAGGTGAGGGCAACTTGGCAAGCTCTTTGGAATATGAAGCTTTAAGTTTCTCATGCGACTCATTGATTTTGATGAGATCCCTCTTAACGACCCTAGAGCCATTTTCGAGGTGCTTAAAATCCTCAACAAGTTTAGCATAAGCAACTTCAAGTTCATCTTTTTAATCTTGAAGGAGTTTTCCACCACAAGTTCTTTATCATGGTATTCTTTTACTCTAGATAATTCTAGAGTGAAAGTCTCCTCATGAGATTCTTTGCTGGTTTTTTCTTCTTCAAGGGAGTCCTTTAGTTGAGCATTTTCATTAGCATACTTACGCTCACGGGCAAACTGTACATCAATTAAGTTTTCTTGCTCCTGAATAAGATCATTGCCTTCTATAGTATGATTCAAGATTTCAATAAAGTTGGAGGAAGCAATTTTATGTTTGAAGAGAGTGCCATAGACAACCTCTCCCATTTTCTTAATAGAGATAATATCATACTTACCTTGATAATCATCATTATCCTTCTCAACCTCATTATCATCATCATGAGATACAATGGGATCCAAAGAGGTTACCTTTGTTTCCTTGGCCATAAGGCAATTGTGAGAACCGGAGGAAGGTGATGATGAGATTGCACTTGTGGATCTATTGAAGACCTTGTCTTGGCCCATAGAATCTTCATTTTCCTCTACATGGTTAGCAACACAAGCACTAGAGGAAATAGAAGCATTTTTATCATGGCAACAAGACAACACAAGCATATCATCATGAGATTTATTCAAGCCATTACTACATGATATGCAAGGAGTAACAACACTAGAATTTAAGGATCTGTGAGTGCTAGAAGTGTTAAGGTCCGAAGATAGATCATTGCAACTAGATAGGGATGAAGGATTACAAATAGTAAGCACACTATCCACATTGCAATTTCCATCACCACTCACTGTATCATTACCTAGTGAAACATCACATGTTGGTGAGGTGGTAGACGATGAGAAGTCATCTCAACCGGAAGTGGAAGCAACACAATCATCCTCAATAATGTTGGACTTGCTATATTTATCTTGAAGCTTGGTCCATATCTAACGAGCGCTGGAATAAGGCATGATAGAAGAAAGAACTACATTGCTCACAACATGCAAAAGAATTTTAGTAGCTAGAACATCTATATGAGAGTTCAACTTCTCCTCTAAAGATTCGTTTTGGGTATCCACGGGAGAAGAGAAATCCACAAATAGACATCCCTTAATAATTGGGTGAATTTCCCGAAATAAATTAAGCATGCGAATTTTCCAAACATCAAAATTTGTTCCATCGAATGTGAGCGTGTCCTTGTGCACTAATCCCCTAGCCGACATCTTTACTCTCAAGGCGGTGAAGCCTAAAATTAGAGACTGGGCTCTGATACCAATTGAAAGGATACGGATGTTGCCTAGAGGGGGGTGAATAGGCGATTAAAACTTTTTCGAGAGTGGCTCGACAAAGGCGGAATTAAACTAGCGTTTACTTTGTCAAGCACAACCTAGAACAACTAAGGTTCACCTATGTCCACCAACAACTTATGCTAAGCAATACAATTAACAATGTGATAGCAAGATATAGATTACTTCAAGCACAAAGGCTATCACAATGTAAAGTGCATAAGTAAAGAGCTCGGTTATAGAGATAACCGAGAAACGCGGGAACGACGATATTTTACCGAGTTCCTCCCAACATGGAGAACGTCTTGTTTGGAGAGGGGGTGGTATCTAACCACCTACGCCACAAAAGGACTCCCTAATTCTCCGATGAATCTCACCCCAATGAGATCGATCCACGCTTCCACTATCGTTGCACTTGTCGGTGGCAACCGGAACCTCTCACAAGGTTGGGGCACTTCTCCACAACTTAATTGGAGGCTCCCAACAAAGGCCACAAAGGCCACAAGGTTGGGGCACTTCTCCACAAATTAATTAGAGGCTCCCAACAAACGCCACCAAGGCCTCAACCGGCAACACAACAAACCGTCTAGGGTTCCTAGAACCCAAGAGTAAAAAGCTTCTCAACTTTCACGCACCAAATCCTCCGAGGAGAACTCAAACCAATGCACCAAATGCAAATGGCAAGAACACCACAAAGGTGCTCCAATCCCTCACTCTCAAGTTCCAACAAAGCTACTAAAGCTATTGGGGGAACAAGAGAGCAGGAATCAAAGAGGGACACAAATCCCCCAAGATCTAGATCCCCAATGATACACTCACAAAGAGATGTTTTGGTTTGGTCAAAACGTGGATCTAGATCTCCTCTCTCTTCCACTCAAATATGGGCAAGAATCATCGGAGGGGAAGAGATTAATCAAGCTAGAGAATAAGAGCAAGTATAGAAAAAGCTTAGATTAATAGAGGACAAAGAAACTATTAAAAACAATAAAGGAGACTCTATATAGAGGCCCCAATTTTCTGTCCATTGGGGCAAACAAATGGCCTGGACCGGGTACTACCATCCAGCCCACTCAGCAGCAGCGCATGCACCAGCGAGCTAGAGAGAAGCAGTAGGAAGCACAAAGGGGATCGGGGCACCCAGCCAGCGAGCAGCAGCAGCGCGCGGGGCCAGGTGCATGCGAGCGCGGGAAAGCAGGCGAGAGGGCGCGTGCAGGGAATTGGGGCGACCGCGTGGGTCAACGCGCACGTGGCACAGTGGGCTAGAAGCGAGGCGGCAAGTGCACAGAGAGAGGGCGCGCGCGGGATGCGGTGGCTGCACGCGAGCCCTTCGGTCAACACAGCAGTGGCGAGGGGAGTTAACAGGCCACGCTGGCTTGCGGGACGCGCGCTAGAGCCAATGGAGGCAGCGGATAAGAAGCTGGAGCACGCAAGCCTGGGAGCAAGGTGGGCCGTCCGGTAGTACCGGCCCACCGGGGCGGTACTACCGGGCCAGACCGATACAACCGGATGCGGGTGCCGGGCCAGAATGAGAATGGGCTGCGTGCGGCAGGCACGTCCGGTACTGGACCAGATAGTACCGGACGACCTAGAAAACAACTTTTCTTTTATCTTTTTCAAACCGAATAAAATCAAATATTCAACCCGCGATAACTTTTGGTTGGTAGCTCCGATTGACCCGATTCCAATTGCATTGGAAAGAGGACGACATGATGTATCAAGTATTGGTCATCACCAAGTGAGAATGTATCAAGTATAATAATGTGAGATACCTCACTTGGTGAGAAACCGGAAAACCGCATAGATCAAAATCGCAACAAGATATAAAAGAGAGATCCGATTTTTTTGAACAAGAGCTTGTTATGTAGATTAATACAACCTCTAAATCCTCACATGGATAGGACCAAATAACAACCAAATATGGTGATGCAAGTATGCAAAGGTTTGAGCTATCTTCGAACGGTGTGATCGAGTTACTCATTCGAGATCCCGTCTTGATAGTACGGTTATCTATCATAAACCTGGTCTCCCACACACAACATGAGACCGGCAAAAGGGAAAACCTATCAAGATTATACCTTTGCCTTGAGCATTCCACTTGAACTCTATGTAGACGATCTTTCCCTTCTCAAGATGGAACGTCTTTCTTCATTCCTCATCATCGATCCATGATCATCAAGGATGGCAAGCATCAAACACGAGATCTTCTATAGATGGCGCATTTTGATCTTGCACAACACATCTTCTTCTCATTTCATAGACCTTGAAGCCAACACATGCTCCAAGCGATGCCAATGGACAAATCCTACAAGTATAACTTAATACGCACATTTGTCCATAAAGATTGTCATTAATTACCAAAACCACACATGGGCCCACATGTTCTTTGAAAGCCGAAAACTTCAAGGTTTTGGAGATAGAGAATGCTGAGCTCCGGGACAAGCTTGAGAAGCTAACTTTAGAATCTGAGAAATCCGTAGCTGTAGTCCTAGAGTCAAGAAATCACGAGACCGTGAGGCTCGAGAAGCTCCTAGCCCTCCGAGACAAAGAACTAGCTGATCTCAATAAGGACTTCGATATTAAGAGGGATCTTCCCCAGGCCACAACCAGTGAACTAAGTAGCCTCCGCAAGGAGCATGCTCAATGGAATCACTCTGTGCTAGTTAAGATTTCCAAATCTTTTCTTTTGTTGTTGATTTTTCGACTTTTATTTCAGCCGAATTTTGACTTTTTGGTTCTTTCCCAGCCCCCATGAATCTTTCTGACTCTCCTACCTCCGAACCTTGCCTCGAGCGCATTAAGCTCATTGGAGATATCTTGTACGACTTCCACCAAACCCTTGAATAGGGTGGTGAGTCCGTTAAGCTTTCCGACTTGCACAAAATGTCAGTGCACGAGGTGAGGGACAAGGTCAACAAGATTCTGAAGCTTATCGAAGACTGGAAGATGTCCTACGCTCGGACTGCTGCCCAGACAGCTCTGACCATGGTGATGAGCCACCACATCAAGATAGAAATCTGGCACGTCACCAAGGGCATTGTCGAGGAGGATGATGAAGGTAACCCGCAAGACATCAAGGCCATCCAAGAGTCTTGTGCAGGTTATGCTTGATGTGTGGTGGAGATGACTAACTATTCGACGCTGTTCTTCGGATCCGTCGCTGTGCCTCCCTCGCCCCAAGAGCCAGAAACCAGCATCGCGGCTTCCGAGTCTGATATTGAGGGCGACAATGCTGTTGACTCTAGCGCTCCACCTATTTCATCACCACCACCTGAATCTGCAGCATAAGCATTTTTATGCATTATTCTGAACTTATGGCAATGTAATGATGAAAACAATGTTTTTTATTTTGTGCTGGTATGTCAAAACTGATGCTTTCACTATCGTAGCACTTTTGCTTATATATTTTTTATGTATGTGCTTGAAAACTTCTGAAGCACTTTGTGTTTTTATGCCTATACTTGTCGTTTTATCAGGCTTTCTACCTCGTCCCTTGCATGGTTCGGACAACTTTTAGCACGGAAATTTTGCCGAGCAACGGAGCGCAATTGCTAAACTAGTTTAAAGTCGAAAACAAAGCCGGCTTCCAGTACCAACAACTCATTACACAGAAAATACCCGCGTCTAAGCAATCAGATAAAAAACCTAAGCATAGACAATAAATTAAATTTTCTACCCTAAGGTAACACTTTTTGGATATTCAAAAATCGTAACCAGAACGAACATGAGCATAAAGTACCTTCAAGCATTGTGGGATTTTTTAAAAAATGACATGTTCTTTTGGAAATATGATGGCAAAAACGTCTCAAAGATATCAAAGATAACAATATGAGGAAACCAACACTTTATTTCACTTTGAACATGTACATACATGATTACAAGGAAATATAACCAAGAATAGAAGGGACGTAGATGTGCAATATTCCATGGATGGTCTATTTCATCTGGGTCTGTGCTGCCACCAGATCTCTTCCTCTTCCGAGTGTCTGGTCATTCCTTGACTGGTCTCATGTCGGCTAAATAATATGACCCATTATGCAGAACTCTACTAATCATAAAAGGTCCTTCGCAAATTGGGGAAAGTTTGTGCTTTATGTTTTGCATAAGTCGGAGAACCAAATCACCTTTTCTAAAAGAACGGTTTTGCACTCTCTGACTATGATACTTGCGCAACTTCTGCTGATAGGCTGTAGATCTCTGCTCAACAACGACGCATACTTATTCGATTATATCGAGATCATCTTGTCGAGAAACTTCTACATCTTCTTCGATATACGCTTTGAATCGTGGAGTCTGATGAATCAGATCACTTGGAAGAACTGCTTCTGCACCATAGACCAAGAAGAAAGGAGTATAGTCGTTTGACCTGTTAGGAGTTGTACGTAAGCTCCATATCACAGACGGTAATTCTTCCGCCCAAGCCCCCGCAGCCCGACGGAGCGGTGCCTAGAGACGAGGTCGGATTCCTTGTAGAATAAGGACATTAGTTCTTTTGATTTTTCCATTGGCTTGTGGATGTGCGACTGATGAAATATCGAGTCGGATACCTTGTTCTTTGCAGAATTCGGCAAGTTCGCCCATGGAAAAGTTACTCCCGTTGTCATTAATTATACTATGTGGATATTTGAATCTGATGATTATGTCCTCGACGCATCTTTTGGTTGTGGCTCCATTGCAACTTGTTACAGGTTTAGCCTCAATCCATTTTATAAATTTATCCACCATCACTAGTAGGTGAGTAAATCCACATTTTGCCATGCCAAACGACCCTACCATATCAAGCCCCTAGACCACGAACGGACATGTAATAGGGATTGTTCGCAGCTGTTCAGCCGGAACTTGTGCCTGATGAGCGTACTTTTGGCAGCCTTTGCACGTTTTGACCAGTATATCGGCATCCTTCTTAGCTGTAAGCCAAAATAATCCGTGTCGAAAAGCTTTTCCCACTAAGGATCTGGCAGCAGCGTGATGACCACACTCGCCTTCGTGGATTTCTCTTAAGATTTCCTCTCCTTCTTCCAAATAAATACATATCGGAAACACGCGAGAAACACTCCGTTTATAGAGATCACCGTTTATTATAGTGTAGGCTTTTGCTCGTCAGACAATCTGCCGTCTCAAGACTTCGTCTTTGGGTAATTTTGCGTCTATCAAGAAATCTAGATAGGGTTTTGTCCATCTAGTAATTACAGCCAGAACTTCTATTAAAGGTGAGTCGGATTTTGTCAGATAGTCCTCATCAACTCCGACTATGGAGGGGACCCTTAAATGCTCTAGAAAAGCTCCATCCTTGATAGAGCGTCTGCTTCCTCATTTTCTGCTCGAGGGATGTGTTGAGCCTCAAAACCCTCGAACGATTTAGATAATTCATCCACGACATCTTTGTATCCTGTCATGTGCTTGTTTGCGTTGCAGATATCGGATACTTGCTGAGCAACCAAATCCGAATCTCCGTAACACATGAGTCTTGATATGCCAATGTTTTTGGCCATGCGTATTCCATGTAGCAGTGCTTCATACTCGGCGATATTATTAGTTGTCGTGAAGTGTATTGGCAACACATAGAACAACTTATCTCCTTGGGGTGATTTGAGCACCACGCCAGCCCCGGAGCCTCCTCGTGCTTTTGATCTGTAAAAGTGAAGGGTCCAAAATTCCGAGTCTGGAGGGCCTGTGTTTTCTGCCGTTTCTGTCCAATCAACAACGAAGTCACCAATAATTTGGGATTTGATTGTTGTACATGGTTTGTACTCAATGTCGAAAGCTGTAAGCTCTATTCCCCACTTTGCGACACGTCCTATGGCGTCGCGGTTATTGATTATATCTCGCCGGGGAGTGGGCTCACCACTGTGATCTTGTGCTCTTGAAAATAGTGCTATAGCTTTATGGATGCAAAGAACACTCCATAGGCTACCTTTTGGTGATGTGGATACCGTTGTTTTGATTCTGTCAGGACCTCACTTAGATAATAAGTTGGCCGCTGCACCTTATGCTCATGGCCTTCTTCCTCGCGCTCAACTACTGCTACCACACTTATGACCTTGTTGGTCGCTGCAATGTAGAGTATTATAGGTTCCTGATGTTTTGGCACTACGAGAACTGGTGGGTTTGAAAGTAGATCTTTCAAACTTTTTAGGGCAGTTTCAGCTTCCTGAGTCCAGACAAATTTGTCAGTTTTCTTCTAGAGTTTGTATAAAGGTGCGGCACTTTCGCCGAGCTGGCTGACGAACTGACTCACCGCTGCAATGCAACCAGTGAGGCGCTGTACGTCCTTCAGTCGAGTTGGTCTGGTAATGTTTAAGATAGCCTTGCTTTTTTCCCGGTTCACCTCTATGCCTCGCTCAGAGACGATGAAACCTAACAATTTTCTGGCTGGAATTCCAAATAAAACACTTCTTTGGATTTAGCATCATATTGAATTTTCGTAGACTATCAAACGTTTCATCCAAGTCCGAAATTAAGGTTTCCTTCTTCTTGGACATCACTTCTATGTCTTCCACGTATACATGGACATTACATCCGATTTGGTCATTGATACAATGTTACATAGTAAGTTGATATGTTGCTCCTGCGTTCTTTAAGCCAAAAGGCATAGTTTTATAGAAGAAGGTTTCAAAAGAAGTGACGAAAGACGTCTTAATTTGATCTGACTTTTTCATCGGTATTTGGTGGTATTCGGAATATGCGTCGAGAAAAAGAGTAATTCCAACCCTGCTGTTGAGTCGATAACTTGATCGATTCTTGGCAAAGGAAACATATCATTTGGGCATGCCTTGTTGAAAGCAGTATAATCAACACACATCCTTGAATCAATGGTGTCCTTTTTAGGGACGAGTACAGGATTTGCCACCCAATCTGTATGGATTACCTCTGTTATGAAATCCACTAACTCTAGGCGGGCTAATCCCTTGGCTATTGCTTTGCGCTTTTCATTGCCAAACCGTCGTTAGGACTGTTTGATGGGTTTGGCATCAGGGTACACATTAAGAGAGTGCTCGGAAAGTTCCCTAGGTACTCCGGTCATGTTAGATGGCTGCCATGCGAAGATATCACTATTAGTTTTGAGGAACTCGAAGAGCGTGCTTGCCTATGCGTGGCCTAAGCCTACCCCTATGTTCGTCGTCTTGGAGGGATCACCTTCCTTCAGTGACGTTTTCTTCGTCTCTTCCGACGCCTTGAACTGCAAACTTGGCTTCAGCACCTCGTTCTTCGTAGCGGGCATATCGAACGGATTGATGGTCTTCTTGATCCCCTGGTACTCCTAGGCGTGCAGTACGGCTTCGGGGAAGGCAGCAGATCCTTCGTCGCACTCTCACGCCTTCCTCGAATTTCCTCGAACGGTGATTACGTCCTTTGGACCTGAAAGTTTCATCATGTTATAGATGTAATAGGGACGGGCTTTGAACGCCCAGTAAGCCGGACATCTGAAGATGGCGTGGTAAGCACTTTTGAACGGTACCACCTGAATAGAGAGTGGCTCGGTCCGATAATTGTCTCCGGTTTCGAATCTCACGTCCAGAGTAATCTCACCTAGAGAATCCGCCTGTCTCCCTAGTACAATGCCATGGAAAGTTACACTGTTGTAACTCAACTGGCTCTCGTGTAGCTTTATGCGGTGGAGCGTCTCGATGTAGAGGATGTTGATGCTACTCCCACCGTCCATGAGTGTTTTAGAGAACTTGTAGCCATGAATAAGAGGATTGACGACCAGAGGGTACTTTCCCCAACGATGTGTTTTCCTCGGGTGATCTGAATGATCAAAGGTGATGGTTACCTCTAACCAGTCTAGGAACTATAGAACAGCCAGAACCGTGGCATTGAGCTCACGAAGAATTGCCTTCTTTACCTTAGCAGGTTGGGATCCAAGGAAGCAGACGTATGCGCCTTTCTTGGTCGGAAAAGTCTTCTTTCCATCCAACTTGGGCTCTACAGCGGCTTCCACTTCTTCCATGTCAAAATCTTCCTTGGGTTCCTTTCCTTTCTCAGAATTTTTCTTTCCTTTTTGTCACTTGGCTCTTTAGCCAGCGGATTCGTCCTTCTTGATATCGTCATTGAAATGACGCTCGACATTTGTGTGGTTAGATCCTCTGTTACTATCCAAGTGGTGTACACAGGGATTATTGGCAATGTCGGCCCAGGTATAGGTTCTTCCGGGTTGCTGGTCTCCTCTTCCTTGGATTTGGGAAGTTCCTTAGCCTCTACCCCGGCCGCCTCCGCGCCCTCCTCGTCCTCCTGATCCCAACGTTGCGTTCACATCTGCGTTGTCCAGAGTCGGCTTTTCGTTCAAGGTGTTCTGGCGCTTCTGAGTTTGTTTTGGCTGTTTGGCCGCATTGGGATTGGCTAGAATAGTTAGCAGCCCTTCTGAATCATCATCGGCGTCAAAATAATTGCTTGTTGTTTCTCCCAAATATGTGACATGGTCACGCTTCAGTCTGTGACGTAAAAGTCCGACTGGACGTCCTGCAATAAAAGCTTATATTGTAGTTTGCTTGTTTACTCCTTCACAGGAGTTCTTCGTATCGATCCAGCGTCCGAGGTAATCCCGACAAGTTTCTCCGGGTCTTTGTGTGCAATGCTGCAAGTATCCGACTATGCAGGGCCTCCTGTAAGTTCCCTCGAAGTTTGAAAAGAATGCACTTTGCATATCATACCAGTTGCGAATTTAATTCTCTGGCAGTTCATTGAGCCATGATCGAGCCGTCTTGCTCAGCATGTGTCAACACCCCAATTTTTAATCACAGATGCCTGTTATGCCATACATCACAATCCCAAGATTACCATTTTTGCGAGACATAACAGATTGGATATCACAGTACATCATCCATTACAAACCATACATAAGGTCTTACACAAATAAGGATCTCATGATCTAGTTCTTAATACAATTGAAGTAGCAGAACAACATAATAGTAACGATAGCATAAGCGAAGCTCCATCTTCATGGTCACAGGCAATGCTGACGATGGGAGATGATCCTAGTTGTCATAACTTTCTTGCTGTCTGTCTTCCTGAAACTCCTCTTCATAGTCTGGCCACAGGAATAGCCAGGGACAAAGCCATGAGTACTCTTTAAGTACTCGCAAACTAATACTAACAAGTGAAGTGGTTTTGAATAGGATATACCATTCTCTAGGGTTGTTTTTGCAAAAATCCAGATTTACCTCTACTAAGTTCAAAAGCAAAGAAAGCTAGTTGAAAGTTTTATAACACCTAAGTGGGAACTTGAATTTCATATCCCAACTCTATTGTGGTCAAGTCAAAGTCATAAATCATTTCATAAGTCATTTTGAAAACATCTGACGACGGACCAGTATAGCCACTCCAACTGTTCATAACCGCGGACGCGGCTATTTGAATAGTTTGACACTCTGCAGAGATTGTACACTTTCACCACAACATTCGATACATCTGTCAAGAACAATCCTGAATTCACCATACTCAGTATGCGCAATCCTAACCTTTCAATTACACGCCCTAGTATAGGCACCTCTCATGTGAGTTTGGCCTCCCAACCATGACCAACTGTCATCTTGGGTACTGCACAGGTAGACAATCTTCACAAGGTAGCCTCAGCTCAGACCTTGGCCGCAAGGGAACCCATACTAAGGTATATAAATTTTCAGTCAAGCCCTACACAATTTTTGTGTATTGTGGTTGTACGGTAAAATTGGAATGTTATCGCATCCAGACAACCATCGGTTTTGTAAAGGGCTAAGGCTCATGCCTTAACATTTTCATCATCAAAATCATCTAGTGTTCAAGAACACATGTCAAAATATTTCAGTAGAATGACTCATCATTCTAAGTTTTTCATAACCATTTTCACCAAGTATTCCCATCTAAAGTTGATCAAGTTTTATGCTTAGCACTAGCATCTACAGTGGGGATAAATACTAATGATGGGTAATAAACAAGTGGGGATTAGCTAAGTTCAATATCATGCCTTAGGATGACATCAAGATTATCTAACTTAGGCCAAATTTTATGCTCTTTATGCTACCTTCAGTTATCTTTCTAGAATCTACAATTCACTAAGTAAGATCTAAGAGAAAGCTTTGATAAAGAAAATAAAGTATTAAGCTTTGCAAGTAAAACTAGGATTGGGTATCATCCAATGGGTATAAGTTGGCAAGTAGATCTTGCAAGTGGTAGCTTGCTTAAATATTAGTATAAGCTTGCTAATTCAACTAGTAGTCTTAGGCTTGCCTTGTACAGAGCAGTGGTTGAAGTTCTCCTCGGCTTCTTCCTCGTAGTATCCTCCTTCCTCCTCGTATCCTTGGTCGGTACTAGCGTCTATAAATAAATACGAGATACACCATTACCAAACAATACTTAACTGTTTCTAAACATCACACCAAGGTTTTCACTAGATGATATAGGATCATCACAAGCATTACAAGATTAAAGCACTTGTCTCATTTATTTTATTTGAGAAAAGTAATTTCTACTCATTGAAAAACTACTTAAGATTTAATATTCTCCAACTCAAACATGGGATCATGTTGACACATGCCAACACCACATATTTCATTACATGGGAATGTGATTTAAAGTGGTGTCACAATTTAATAAGGTTTAACCTTTTTATTTTAATTAATTAAAGTGGCTAGAAATGCCTATGTAGCATTCTTTTCTTACTTGATCATTATTTCTGTAAGTAAACCTATATATTTTGATAATTCTGAAAGGTATGGTTAAATGTGATTTTTTAGAGTTGGAATCAACTCAGAAGCTCTTATGGTTGAATTTTAAAAAATGTTTAAATGCAGAAAAGCTTCTGCCTTGTTATTTTTACCATGGGTGATCTACAAATATAAATTGTTTGAATCCAATGGGCTTGGATTAAGCATTCAAGTACCTTTCTAACAAAATTGGTTTCATGCATTTTGGTTCAGTGAATTGAGCTGGTTGATTTTTGAATCTAGGTACAGAACTGGGTTTGAAATTAAATGAATAAATCTAAATTTGAATTAGTGGGTTACGCGGTATGTTTAACTGGGCCGTCCCACTACGCACATTATGCGCGCGGGCTGGTTAAGTGAGCGACCCCACTCGTCAGTGACAGAATGAGTGGCGACGCGGTACAGGGTGATATAGGCCGCAGAATCTAACTCTAGTCGAACGACTCTGGTTCATCGTCCACGTCGGGCAGCGCCGGCGAGACAGAACCTAGCGGGGCTGTGGGGGTCGTGGGAGGCTCACCGGGGATCAGGCGATGGTCGGCGACGGGGGCGAACGACGAAGTTGACGATGGTGATTCTCCTAGTACCGGTAGCTTCTCCTAGGGCGGCTCCAATCGACGGCGCCTTTCCTCCTCTACAGCGGCGAACTCCGGTGAAATTCCGGCCACCTGTTGCTCGGCTTGCTCCAGGAGTGAGTGGAGGGTATCAGTGAGATGTGGGGAGTGAACTGGTGTGAAGAAAATGAGCGGGGAAGGCCTCCTTTTATAGTGGCTGAAGGGGACCGAATGGCGCGGGTGGAGCTTGTCGGTGACGATGGCACAGAGTGCTAATGGCATGGGTGGCGATAGGGGGTGGTGATGTGCTCCTTGGTGACGCTCAACGGCATGGTGGCGAGGCGTGGGGCGGTGCGACATGGTTGGAACATCGCGGCGCTCTGGGCGGGTCCGACGGCAATTTTAATGGCGCACAGCATGCATGGTCCGCACGACGGCGAACGAGGTTGTCTGGCGGGGTGCTGGGGTGCTGGCGATCACGTCTGCAAGCGGCGAGGGCGGCATGTGGTCTATGGGGTGGTGTCGCTGACGGCGCACTGGCGCGCTCTCAGCTTGCACACAGAGAGACTGGCGCGTGCTTGGCGGGTGGTCCAGTGGCTAGCTGCGCTCGGGGCTTGGACATGGAGTGGCGGTGGACGATGCTGCGTGTCGCAGACAAGGTTGGCGAGTCTAGTTCTTCCTCTCGCTCGATGGCGACATGGGGGTGGCAATGGTGCCCTTGGCATGCTCACCATTAATGGCTAGGCTTGCTCACAGTGGAGCTAAAGCTAGTTAATTACTTTGATCATCTACTGAGAGTGTAGAGTGAGCTATAGAGGGAGCAAGTTAAGCACTGATCACTGCTCACTATAATGTTTTTTGTTTCTTTGTTTGCTGCTGACAAGGTTTGCTAGGCACATACTACGGAGTATCTGGTTAGTTGGATTGGTCAAGGTGCACTGGTTTGCTTGGGTTTTGAAAATGTGTGATCTTCACATATGTTAAAGATTCAATTTTGAATTGTCATTTGAATTGGGTTGCTAAATGTTTATGCAAGTTTGAAAGGTGGGATTTGATTCACTTTTACTTGGTCTATCAAGGGGTGAAAAGAATTGGAAAAGTTTCTGTGTGAAATCTTTGACTAGAAACACTCAAAGTGACCTAGTGAGCAAGATTGGCAAAAATGACGATTTTCCTTATTTGAATTGTTTGTGATTTTCTCTTGATTTGTTTTTGCTTGGAAATGTTTTAGATGATGTTATATTAATATTTGCACCATTCCTTACTATTTAGTTGAATTACACAAGTCCATTCATGCATTCATCAAATCATCACATACACACATGCATTCATTTGGTTTTTATTTAATCAAAGTTTTTGTTAACACTAATTTTAGTGATTAGAGTTTTATGATCATTGTTTCATATTTTTGGGATGTTACAAACCTTCTCTACTTAAACGAAATCTCGTCCCGAGATTTGAAAAAGAATAAAAAGATTACCTAGGATTTAAAGAGATCGGGAAACTCCGTCCTGATGTGATCTTTTCAATCCCAGGTAGCTTCTTCCTCGGTGTGGTTGCTCCACTGAATCCTGAGAAACTTGATGCTTCTAGTTCTAGTGGTTCTGAAAGATTCTTCCAAAATACGGATGGGTACTTCGGGATACATCAGGTCATCATTGATCCCTATGGTCTGGTGATCAATGTTCTTGAAAACTTCAGTCTTCTCCGGAACTTCAAGGCATTTGCGAAGTAACGATATACGGAACACATTGTGTACTGCTGACATTTCCTCTGGCAGTTCCAATTGATATTATACTTCTCCTCGACGATTCAGAATCTTGAAAGGTCCGATATATCTGGGGGTTAACTTTCCTTTGAGCTGGAAATGTTGCATTCCCTTCAAAGGCGACACTTTGAGATACACAAAATCTCCGATATTGAAAGCGAGGTCTCGACATCTCTTGTCGTCGTAACTCTTCTGTCTTGACTAGGCGGTCTTTAGGTGCTCACGAATCTTGTGAACTTTCTCTTCTACTTCTCGTAGGATGTCGGGTCCGAAAATCTGACTCTCTCCTACTTCCGACCAATTCAAAGGGGTGCGACACTTCCGTCCATAGATGAATTCAAATGGGGCCATTTGCAGACTAGGTTGATAACTGTTGTTGTATGAAAATTCTGCGAAAGGCAGACAGTCATCCCATTTAGATCCATACTCTAGCACACATGCTCTCAACATATCTTCGAGTATTTGATTTACTCACTCCGTTGTCCATCGGTCTGAGGGTGATACGCTGTGCTGAAATCCAGTCGGGTTCCTAAACCTTCTTGGACTTTCTTCCAAAATATCAAGGTAAACTGGGTTCCTCGATCCGATACAATGTTCTTGGGGACTCCGTGCAAACTGACGATTCTAGCAATGTACAACTCTGCTAGCTTCGAACTCTGGTAACTGGTCTTGACTGGTAAGAAATGGGCTACCTTGGACAATCTTTCCACTATGACCCAAATAGAGTCATTTCCCCTACTCGAAGTAGGTAATCCGGTGATAAATTCCATTCCAACTGAATCCCATTTCCATTCTGGAATCTGCAATGGTTACAACAGTCCTGCGGGTCTTTGATGTCCCACCTTGACTCTCTGACATATATCACACTTGGCGATGTAGCTTCCGATTTCTCTCTTCATCTTATGCCACCAAAATTGCTCCTTCAAATCCTGATACATCTTTGTTCCTTCGAGGTGGATAGAATAAAGAGTATCATGGGCCTCCTTCAAAATGACTTCTTTCAACTCCGAATCTGCTGGTACACAGAGACGTCATTTATACCACAACATTCCTTCTTCATCCTCGGTGAATCCGGGTACTTTGTCTGTACTGATATGACATTTAATTCCATTGATACTAGCATTTCCTTTTTGAGCCTCCTTGATCTGACTGATCAAAGTGGGTTTAAGTCTATGCTGGACAAATAACATTCACTTACTAATTCCATTCTAAAATCTTCCATATCTTTGTGCAAACTTGGTTGCTCCTTCAAAATCATGGAGTTCAAGCAACACGGTAATCTGCTAAGGGCATCTGCTACCACATTGGCTTTACCGGGGTGATAGTGAATGTCCAGATCATAGTCCTTGATTAGCTCAATCCATCTTCTCTGCCTCATATTCAGCTCCTTCTGAGTGAATATATACTTCAGGATCTTTTTATCCGAATAAATCTCACAACGGTTTCCCATCAGATAATGCCTCCATGTCTTCAGGGCTAGAACTACGGCTGCTAGTTCAAGGTCATGGGTTGGATAATTTTGTTCATACTTCTTCAGTTGTCGGGATAGATAAGATATAACTTTGCCTTCTTGCATTAGCACACATCCGAGACCGATCTTGGATGCGTCACAATACACATCAAAGGGCTTCGTGATATCCAGCATGATCAAGATTGGGCCTGAAATCAATCTCCTCTTGAGTTCTTGAAAACTCGCTTCACATTTTTCTGTCCATTCAAACTTCTTGTCCTTCTTCAGCAATTAGGTCATGGGTCTGGCAATACTCGAGAATCCTTTTACGAACTTGCGTTAGTATCCCGCTAATCCTAGAAATGCACGAACTTGGGTTTGAGTGGTTGGGGCTTTCCAATCTTCAACTCCCTTCACCTTCGCAGGGTCAACGGCAATTCCTTCGGCTGATATAATATGTGTGAGAAATCCTACCTCCTGTAACCAGAATTCATATTTGCTAAACTTGGCATACAGATGATGCTCTCTAAGGGTTCCAAAAATGGTCCTTAGGTGTAGCTCATTTTCGTCTTCCGATTTGGAATAGATCAGAATGTCATCGATGAAAACAACGACAAACTTATCTAGGAAGTCCATAAAAATCTTATTCATGAGGTTCATGAAATAAGCGGGGGCATTGGTTAATCCAAAAGACATGACAGTATAGTTGTATAATCCATATCTTGTGGTAAAGAAAGTCTTTGGAATATCCTCTGCGCGAATCTTGAGTTGATGATAGCCAGTTCTAAGATCAATCCTAGAAAACACTTTGGCACCAGTCAACTGCTCAAACAGGTCTTCTATCTTTGGAAACGGGTACTTGTCCTTAATGGTGACATCATTCAACTTCCGATAATCCGTACACAAACGATTACCTCCATATTTCTTGTCCACAAACAAAATAGGTGATCTCCATGGTGACGCACTTGGTTGAATCAATCCAATTTCCAGCATAGCATCCAGTTGCTTCTTCAGTTCCACTAGTTCAGACGGGTTCATACTAAATGGTCTCTAGGCTATGGGTCCGGTTCCAAGTATTAGTTCAATGATAAACTCGATATTCCGATCTGGGGGCATACCGGTCAATACATCTGGAAATACATCGAGGTATTCACAGACTATCTGGACTTGGTCAATAGTTGGCTGGGCTATACTCTGGTTGCACTTGAATTGACAGGGCAAGGTTTCAGATACATGCTCGACTGATATTCCGGCTGTACTGGTCATGGTTATTGCTTTCTTGGCACAGTCAATTAATCCTTTCTGTTTGGACATCCAATCCATTCCTAGTACTACTTCCAAACCTTTAGTTCCGAGTACTATTAGATTAGCATAAAAATCTATGCCGTGGATTCGGATAGGGACGACTTTGCAAATTTGCCTAGTTTTGGTGGTTGAACCAAGTATTTGAACAATCATAACATGCTTCAATTTGGTTGGTTGAATCTTACTAGTGCATGCAAATTCTTTAGTACCAAATGAGTGCGATGCTCTAGAATCAAACAACACTCTTGCAAGTACCGAGTTAATAGAAAACATACCCAACACGACATCTGGCGCTTCATGGGATTCTCCAGCATGCATGAGAAAGAGACAGCCGTTGAGGTTGAGCAAATTCCCTAGGACAAACCTTCTTCCGGGCTGAACACGACACTGCTGCTGAGCTGGGGCATTTGCATTGGGGGCTGCGGCAATCTTCTTGGGGAACTCATTGGAATAGTGACCCTTGGTTCCACATTCATAACAAGTCACTTGCGACTTGTTCTTTGCTGCAACAGGCACAACATTGCTTCCAGTCCTCGGGGCAGTGTTGGTGTTGGTGGCAGCATTGTTGTTGTTGAACTTGGGTGGCGCACGGTTGAAATTGCTGGGATTGCCGGGGTTGTTGTGGTTTCCTCCGGTCCTTGGGTTTCCACGGTTGGGATAGGTGGGGCGGTTCATCGGGGGTATGTTGGTTCTTGGGGAAAATCATGGATATGAGTTGGGGCGATACTTTGGCGTATGGTGGGTTCCTGGTTGATGCATCATGTGACGCTTGCGGTTCTCATTAGCTTGGTTGATCTTTCCTTCCATCTGAATGACAGAGTCAACTAAGGCTTCAATATCTGCAAATGGGATATTGACTAATACTGTCTGCATCTCATCATGCAGACCATTCAGGAATCTCTCCTTCTTCTTGGCTTCAGTGTCTATCTCATCTGGTGCATATCTATCCAATGACAAGAATTTGTCACGGTACTCCACTACGGTCATCCTCTTGCTTTAGTTATCTGAATTCATCTCTCATCCTTTTGATTAAACACGGTGGCACATGGGTTCTGCTGAACTTGACTTTGAACTCTTCCCAAGTCATCAGCTGACCTCTTGTCATTGCGCGAATGCTATTCCACCATGCTCTTGCATCTCCGGCCAGATAGTGGGTAGCAAAGAACACTTTGTCGTTGGCTTCCACTCCTCCCACTTCTAGGTTGTTCTCCATGGTTTGCAGCCAATCATCTGCATCTAGGGGATCTTCTGACTTAGTGAAAACAGGTGGATTGGTGTTCTAGAAATTATTGAGCTTAGATCCATGGTTGTCCTGATTTCCATGGCCTTGATTGTTGTTGGCCATCTGAGATATCTGTTGAAGGGTGGCTAAGTTGGCTTGACGTTTGGCTCTTTCGGCTTCGTGGTCAGAAACCAACATTTGCAACATCAGGTCCGAGGCTGAGTTTCTTCCTCCGCGAGGCATCTGAAGATGCAGATAGATCATGAGAAAAGAGGGAAATTTCTAAGGTTCAGGGTTTTTGAAAAAGTTTTTTTTAAGTTTTCAAGTTTGACTCAGATTTTTCTAGCAACTTGTTTTACATTAATTCATAGCACACGATACGAACACACACCACAACAAAGAAAAAAAATAGATGGTTTTAAGAATCATTCTGGGAAACTACGATACAGTGGGACCGAATACAACTCACTAACGCTAGTGCTTAAGTGCTACTACTCCTCGGAGTCAGTGTCCTCATCATCCTCCTCATCATCAATGAAGGCAAATTCATCCTCATCGGTGAAGAAGTCCATGGCCTGATCCTCCAGAAAGTCATCATCGTTACTGAGATAGGAGTAGGGGGTATCCACGAAGGTCTTCCCCTGCATTCTCCCTCTCCTCCAACTGCATGTCTCTCTCGTGGATGGTCTCCTCCAAATTCGTGATCCGGTGGCGAAGACGGGTAATGATGCGCTTCTTCTTGTCGAGCTAATGGCGACGAGACTTGCAATCCTTCACTTGCATGGCGATAGTCCGATCCTTCTTGGTAGCGATGGTGTATTTGTGGTTGGCGTAGGAATGGGCATTGTCCAACTCCTTATGAAGGTCATACATCATGAAGCTGAGGTGGTCCAATTGACTCTTCAGCTCGTGGTGGTATGGGTCCTCTAGTGGCTGTCCCATAACATCACGCCTTGGGTAGAACCCAAAGCGGGTACCCTTGATTTGGTTGATACTCTGCCCACACAGACATGCAAGAGCTTCCTGCATGGCCCTAGCAAGTCCATCGAGCCAGTTGTTCTCTCTTAAGGTGAACTGAATTCCCTCTACAGTGGGGGTTCAATCTTTCCTCAGAGACTTGCAACAACTAGCCACTGCAAATCTTCTCCTTCATGATCATTGAGCAGATCTCCAAAGAACTCGGGGTGTGGATGCTCCAGCATCTCTGACAGCTGGTCCAAGTCACGCTTAAAGATGAGGTCTCCTCCATTCCCCAACTGATAAAACTTGTTGTACTTCACGTCCATCTAGAAGAATATAGGATGAGTAAGTTAGTAGAGTGATCAAGTGTGTCAAATTTTATGTAATTTGCAAGAATTTTTGAGGAACATGAATTTTCATGAAAGGATCCAAGTGATAAGAATGTGAATATTTTTTGTAAATAATCACTTCCTTTGGTTTTGAAACTAAGTTTTTGATTCAAACGTCCATTCTAAGTAGGGTCTCCTATGATCAAGACGGCTCTGATACCAACTTGTCAACACCCGGATTTTTAATCTCAGATGCCTGTTATGCCATACATCGCAATCCCAGGATTACCATTTTTGCGAGACATAACAGATTGGATATCACAGTACATCATCCATTACAAACCATACATAAGGTCTTACACAAATAAGGATATCATGATCCAGTTCTTAATACAATTCATGAAGCGGAATAACGTAATAGTAAGGATAGCGTAGGCGAAACTCCATCTTCATGGTCATAGGCAATGCTGACGATGGGAGATGATCCTAGTTGTCATAACCTTCTTTCTGTCCGTCTTCCTGATACTCCTCTTCATAGTCTGGCCACGGGAATAGCCAGGGACAAAGCCATGAGTACTCTTTAAGTACTCGCAAACTAATACTAACAAGTGAAGTGGTTTTGAATAGGATATACCATGCTCTAGGGTTGTTTTTGCAAAAAGCCATATTTACCACTACTAAGTTCAGAAGCAAAGAAAGCTAGTTGAAAGTTTTATAACACCTAAGTGGGAACTTGAATTTCATATCACAACTCTGTTGTGATCAAGTCAAATTCATAAATCATTTCATAAGTCATTTTGAAAACATCTGACGATGGAACAGTATGGCCACTCCAACAGTCCATAAACGCGGACGCGGCTATTCGAATAGTTTGACACTCTGTAGAGATTGTACACTTTCACCACAATATTCGATACATACGTCAGGAACAATCCTGAATTCACCATACTCAGTATGCGGATAATCAATCCCATCCTTAGAATTACACGCCCTAGTACATACACCTCTCCTGTGAGTTTGGCCTCCCAACCATGACCAACTGTCATCTTGGGTACTGCACAGGTAGACAATCTTCACAAGGTACCCTCAGCTCAGACCTTTGTCGCAAGGGAACCCATACTAAGGTATATAAATTTCCAGTCAAGCCCTACCCAATTTTCGGGTATTGTGGTTGTACAGTAAAATTGGTATGGTATCGCATCCAGACAACCATCAGTTTTGTAAAGGGCTCAGGCTCATGCCTTAAAATTTTCATCATCAAAATCATCTAGTGTTGAAGAACACATGTCAAAACATTTCAGTAGAATGACTCATCATTCTAAGGTTTTCATAACCATTTTCACCAAGTATTCCCATCTAAAGTTGATCAAGTTTTATGCTTAGCACTAGCATCTACAAGTGGGGTAAATACTAATGATGGGTAATAAACAAGTGGGGATTAGCTAAGTTCAATATCATGCCTTAGGATGACATCAAGATTATCTAACTTAGGCCAAATTTTATGCTATTTATGCTACCTTCAGTTATCTTTCTAGAATCTACAAGTCACTAAGTAAGCTCTAAGAGAAAGCTTTGATAAATAAAATAAAGTATTAAGCTTTGCAAGTAAAAACTAGGATTGGGTATCATCCAATGGGTATAAGTTTGCAAGTAGAGCTTGCAAGTGGTAGCTTGCTTAAATATTAGTATACGCTTGCTAATTCAACTAGTAGTATTAGGCTTGCCTTGTGTAGAGCAGTGGTTGAAGTTCTACTCGGCTTTTTCCTCATACTATCCTCCTTCTTCCTCATATCCTTGGTCGGTACTAGCGTCTATAAATAAATACGAGGTACACCATCACCAAACAATACTTAACTATTTCTAAACATCACACCAAGGTTTTCACTAGATGATATAGGATCATCACAAGCATTACAAGATTAAAGCACTTCTCTCATTTATTTTATTTGAGAAAAGTAATTTCTACTCATTGAAAAACTACTTAAGATTTAATATTCTCCAACTCAAACTTGGATCATGTTGACACATGTCAACACCACATATTTCATTACATGGTAATGTGATTTAAAGTGGTGTCACAATTTAATAAGGTTTAACCTTTTTATTTTAATTAATTAAAGTGGCTAGAAATGCCTAGGTGGTATTCTTTTATTACTTGATCATTATTTCTGTAAGTAAACCTATATATATTCATATATTCTGAAAGGTATGGTTAAATGTGATTTTTCAGAGTTGGAATCAACTCAAAAGATCTTATGGTTGAATTTTGAAAAATGTTTGAATGCAGAAAAGCTTCTGCCTTGTTATTTTTACCATGGGTGATCTACAAATCTAAATGGTTTGAATCCAACGGATTGGATTAAGCATTCCAGTACATTTCTAACAAAATTGGTTTCATGCATTTTGGTTTAGTGAATCGAGTTGGGTTGATTTTTGAATCTAGGTAAATAACTGGGTTTGAAATTAAATGAATAAATCTAAATTTGAATTAGTGGGTTACACGGGATGTTTAACTGGGTCGACCCACTACGCACATTGCACGCGAGGGATGGTTAAGTGAGTGACCCCACTCGTCATTGAGACAACGAGTGGCGAAGCGGTACGGGTCGGCCCACTACGCACATTGCACGGTCTAACTCTAATCGAACGGCTCTGGTTCATCGTCCACGTCGGGTAGCGCCGGCGAGACAGAACCCTAGGGCGTCCGGTGGGGGTCGTGGGAGGATCACCGGGGCTCAGGCAATGGTCGGCGAAGGGGGCGAACGACGAAGTTGACAACGTTGATTCTCCTGGAACCGGCAGCTTCTCTTGGGGCGGCTCCAATCGACGGGGTCTATCCTCCACTGCAGCGGCGAACTCCGGTGAAATTCCGGTCACTTGGTGCTCGTCTTGCTCTGGGAGTGAGTGGGCGGTATCAGTGAGAGGTGGGGAGTGAACTGGTGTGAAGAAAACGAGCGGGGGAGGCCTCCTTTTATAGTGGCTGAAGGGGACCGAATGGCGCGGGTGGAGCTCATCAGTGTTGATGGCACAGAGTGCTAATGGCATGGGTGGCGATAGGGGGCAGTGCTGTGCTCCCTGGCGATGCTCAACGGCATGGTGGCGAGGCCTGGGAGGGTTCGACGACATTTTTAATGGCGCACAGCGTGCGTGGTCCGCGCGGGGGCGTACGAGGTTGTCTGGCGTGGTGCTGGGGTGCTGGCGATCACGTCTGCAAGCGGCAAGGGCGGCGCGTGGTCTGTGGGCTGGTGTCACTGACAGCGCACTAGCGCTCTCTCGGCTCACATGTAGAGAGACTGGGCGCGTGCTTGGCGGGTGGCCCAATGACTGGCTGCGCTTATTTGAATTGTTTGGGATTTTCTCTTGATTTGTTTCTGCTTGGAAATGTTTTAGATGATGTTATATTCATCTTTGAACCATTCCTTACTATTTAGTTGAATCACACAAGTCCATTCATGCATTCATCAAATCATCACATACACACATGCATTCATTTGGTTTTTATTTAATCAAAGTATTTGTTAACCCTGATTTTAGTGATTAGAGTTTGATGATCATTGTTTCATATTTTGGGATGTTATAGCATGAGCGGGAGATATCGGACCGTGACCCGGTTGTTTCCTCCTTTGGCGATGCAGCAGGCCTGGAAGAAATCCTAGAGCCAGGTATCTGGCTATGTTGCGCCGTCATAGGGCTGAATGTGTTTGGCAATACCAAAGTCAACCGGAAATTTGGTCTAACGTATGCGTGGTCCAAAGCACTTGGGTCCCACGTACACGTCTTCTTCCTCGTACTATCGTGCTTCTATGTTTGATTCAATGCGATGGCGAGCGTCGTTTGGCAAGAGAGTTCTGCGTCATGGAGGCTCGCTGCTTCTCCGCGGTGGAGTCGGATTTCTGCTTCTCCTCTCACCATTGCCGCCCTGTGAGATCCAGGCACATGGCTTAATAGGATTGATAGGATACCCATATCAACAAGTTGCAACTTCTTTTCCGGAAGCTCATTCGAAAAGAACTCTAAGGTTAAGCATGCTTGGCCTAGAGCAATTCTAGGATGGGTGACCGACCGGGAAATGGGTAACCGGGTGCGCACGAGTGAGGACAAAATGCGCAGAAAAGACTAGTGTTGGTCTGTGGGGCCAGTCTTGATATCCTATTAAGCTGCCAGGAGTGACACCCCCCGGGCCCAGGAGTGGACGGGGTGTTACAAAGTGGTATCAGAGCCGACCCTTGCGATTACATGGGTGTGTGCGGGTCAGTGGTGGGACATGTGGACCATGGCGCGTGTGGCCCGGAGTGGACACGGCATGGCACATGTGCCGTCACTGGACGCACAGACGCGTGCCAAGAGGGAACGTTACTGGGGTGTGCTTGATCAATGAGGGCATCGATCTTCTAAAGGGTGGGTGTATGTGAGATCCAGGCACATGGCTTAATAGGATTGATAGGATACCCATATCAACAAGTTGTGAGACCATGCACATGGCTTAATAGGATTGATAGAATACTCATACCAACAAGTTGCAACTTCTTTTCCGGAAGCTCATTCGAAAAGAACTCTAAGGTTAAGCGTGCTTGGCCTGGAGCAATTCTAGGATGGGTGACCGACCCGGAAATGGGTAACTGGGTGCGCACGAGTGAGGACAAAATGCGCAGAAAAGACTAGTGTTGGTCTGTGGGGCCAGTCTTGATATCCTATTAAGCTGCCAGGAGTGACACCCCCCGTGCCCAGGAGTGGACGGGGTGTTACAAGTGGTATCAGAGCCGACCCTTGCGATTACATGGGTGTGTGCGGGTCAGTGGTGGGACATGTGGACCATGGCGCGTGTGCCCCGGAGTGGACACGGCATGGCACATGTGCCGTCACTGGACGCACAGACGCGTGCCAAGAGGGAACGTTACTGGGGTGTGCTTGATCAATGAGGGCATCGATCTTCTAAAGGGTGGGTGTATGTGAGATCCAGGCACATGGCTTAATAGGATTGATAGGATACCCATATCAACAAGTTGCAACTTCTTTTCCGGAAGCTCATTCGAAAAGAACTCTAAGGTTAAGCGTGCTTGGCCTGGAGCAATTCTAGGATGGGTGACCGACCGGGAAATGGGTAACCGGGTGCGCACGAGTGAGGACAAAATGCGCAGAAAAGACTAGTGTTGGTCTGTGGGGCCAGTCTTGATATCCTATTAAGCTGCCAGGAGTGACACCCCCCGGGCCCAGGAGTGGACGGGGTGTTACACGCCCCCGCCCCTACGGCTCCAGTGGCTGCATCTGGATCCTTCGTGGTCGCTGTTGGGAGGTGATGGTGGCCGTGGTGGATTATTTCCGGCTGGGTTACGTGGTGGTGGCGGTGGAGCCTCATTATGCTGACTCCGGTGCCTGTTTCTTCGAGCATCGTCCCTACTTTATTCAAGACGATCTGGATCATCTCTTCGTCCGACGTTGCTAGCCGGACGGCTCGGTGGTGTCATCCTTAGCCGATCTTGCTCCTCTCAGTGGCGATGTGTTTCTAGGTCTTCTCTATAGCGGTTGTTTTGCCGACGATGGTCCTAATGAGGAACCCATTGCCCTGATGGTGTCTTTGGATGCATACGGGATAACTCTTGCCCAGTCACGCGCCGGCCGGCGAGAGTGGCCGATTGAGCCGGTTCTTGAATTCTCTTCTTCTCCACGGGGATGATAGTGTTGAGTCGTATCCCTGTGAAGTCTTACGTCAGCGCTTTGGTCAGCGCCAGTGTGGAAAAACACGGACTTTGAGGCAAGCTTGCCACTAAATGACGCGGACCTTTTCTGCCGCATTAATCCTTTCTTCAGCAACACGACGCACTATTGGACCTTCTGCAGAGATGGATTGTTGGCAAGGATGGCTCCAGCTGTAGCAGCGTTTTCCAATGGCGTGCTGTAGACTCAGATCTTCTCCCTATCTTTTCCATCGAATATATCTTTGTGGATATTCGTATTCTTGTTAGCAAGAAATGGACCTCCCCTTGTCTTTTTTGGATGTCGCTTGAAATATGACTGATATTGGCATGATCACTGTCTAACTGCTGCCTCATCTCAACGAGGCGCGGTGCCTCTTCAAGTAGAAACAAGCGGTGCTTTTCCAGGTCCTCAGCCCTTTTCTCCAGCACCTCTGGCATAAGATCCGAAGCTGTTGGGATTGTAATTGTGAGAGAATCTCTGCAAATTTCACATGCACCCTTGGTGACAACGTGTCCATCCACGGGAGGATCGATTTGGGTGGTATTAATCGAATCTCCAAACTGATTCTCCATCTCGATCTCTTCATCAACTTTTTCTTCATTGGTTTCATCGATGTCCCGCTCTGCCGGTGTCGGATTCTTGTTCTTCTTATTCTTCTTTGACCGCTTGGTAGCCTTAATGTGCGTACCAGTGGCAAAGATATCTTTCAGTCTGGTACCGGGGGATAAACTTCCATCGGTACTTTCCATCATGGTTGGTTTGTGGACCTCGGAGGAATCTCCGGTGTCCATATCATCCTGCGAGGTGTAGCTTTCATGTGGACTAGGAGGATTTTCCGTCTCACCTTGCGTTTTCTTGGAGATGTGCTCCTGTTCATACTCCTCCATCTCTTTGTCGAAGTCTCGAAGCTCCTGCGATGTGATTGACTCCTGTGGGGAACCAGGTGAGTCGGTGTTTTTTTCGATTGCCTCTAGGACCGAGTCGCTACCACCTCCAGCATCGACAGAGTCGGATCCAGTGCTTATGTGGTATACGAAAAAGTGCTTCTTCTTGTTCATGTTCTTGAGGTATTTGTATAACTTAGTTTCCGCTTCGACATCAGCAAAGATGGATCCATAGCGGATGTACTCCTCATTTGTGTATCTGATCTTGCTGGAGAGATCAGATCTAGGTTGTTCTTCCACCTCCTTCTTCCACTACATGAGTGGGCTGGGTGGGTTTGATTTTCTCCAGGATTCTAAACTCATCCGCCTCTGTGGATAAAGTACATCCATATTTTTCTTCTGCCATGGTCATCACCTCAAGGGTGGGTTGGGCGGGTTCAGCGAAACCGAGATAGATATCGATCTCGCCGATTGACATGATCGTGTAGGTCGTCACGGGTTTCGAAGCCGGAATCCAAGTCTCGTCGAGAAGGATGAGAGGGACATCACTAGCGTAGACCACGCGACCCATGATGATTGTTTCGCCGATTCCTGCACCCGCATATTCCACCTGGAACGATGCTCCAAAGGTCACCTGCCCCACAGTGGGCGCCAAATTTCGTTGGATTGTAAACAAGTACGCCATAGGGGGTCCTAGTGGCGTTGGAAGGATGGGGTGTGAGACGTCGGATGTTCCAGGAGCGGTGAGCACAAGTTTACCTAGGTTTAGATCCGACTGCGGTGATCGGATCCTACTCCTGCTAGGAACCTGGTAATATGTCGGCGTAAGCCGGATGTTATAGAGGATTACAAGAGATGTTCGCCTGTGTGAGTTGGTTGTGGTTGTGTATCGAGTTGTTTCCCTAAAGGCTCCCATAGGGCCGGTTTATATAGTCACCGGGGCCTAGGGTTACAGGAGAGACTTATCCGGCTATGTTACAATCGGTACGAATGTATAACTTAGACTACAAATAATACTACAGGACTAAGTCGGTAACTCTTCTGGGCCTTGTCGTAGCGGGAACTGGTTCCTCCTCTTTCTCTGACTGGGCCGCCCGTGAAGCAAAGCTCTAACCCGTTAGTGGGCCACCCTGGTCAGCGAGTCCTGTGGGTATACCCAGAAAGTATATCCCGGCTTAGCCTCAGCTGACTTAGGCCAACCTAGGTTTAATCAGTACTGGCCGGGTCATAATGACAGTGCTTGGATGACATAAGATATATGTCAGCATGAACAATACGTGAGTTCCTTGTCTGCGGGTACATCCAGGCCGAGTCTCAAGAAGTGAGGCCATGTAAAGAAGGGAGAAAAGCGTATTTTCTTATACGCTCTAGGTTGAACCATAGTAAATCTAGGTCAAAGAAGATTGATGAGGAGAGCACCGCCCGGTGACAACTAAAGGCGATGAGTGACGCCTAAAGTACCAAGTGACGCGTAAAGCAAGTGGTGACGCCAAAGGAACTAGCGCCTACATACTAGAAGACCGAAGCTTTGCTAACTTGGTCCATGGCCAAGTGCCGGGCCTGTGACCCAGCCCATTGGGTAAAGACAAAGCCCAAATAGTAAACCCGAGGATCCACATTGTAACCTAACTGCCCCATCTCCTATATAAAGAGGGGTAGAGATAGGGTTAGAGACATGCGCAACAAGGGCCCCAAGGCTGGCCACTTCTTCTGGAAGCTAGTAGATACTTGCCAAACAGCTCAAGGACAACATGTAATCGAGAACAAGGAAGAATAAGATAGAAATTTCATCATAAGTTCTTCTATTATTGAGTTCTACATATCTCAACGTCAGTGGCTACACTACGCACTCACTCCTCAGATTCCTCTTGCATCCATATGGCCCCAACTTAAGCCTACCCATGGCATATACCGTGACACCACCATGACAGTTGGCGCCCACCATGGGGCCAGCAGTGGCGCTTGATGGAGTGTTCATTTCGACAGGCAACATCATCGCTTCATCGGGCGAGCGCATCCTCCAGCCTTTTCTAGAGGTTCGGCGCACTCAACTTCGTCAGCGACAACGCTGGATGCTTCGGCATAAGGACGCTCCCTAGCGGCGGTCTCTTCATCAACTTTGGCGAGCATCAAGTCTATGTAGTGTTACTGTGTTGAACGCCCCTACCGCAAGCGAGTTATCCTGGCAGCAGATCCACCTGCTATTCATGTTGCAGGCAGCCGGCATAATGCTGCCTCCGTCGAGGTAATGATGACTGCTCGTCCCGTCACGCCCTCCCATAGCTCCTCTGGTAGTTCCTGTGGTTAATGACCCGGCTGATGAGGATGACCCGATTGTAACTCCAAAGGAACCAAGAACTGCTAAGTTACATATGGAGAGACCCAAAAACATAGACACAAGTAGCATGGCGAGAGAGCTGGAGGAGGTGATAAATAAGTTGGCAGAGCCCGTAGAGCCAGTAGCAGACCCGGCTCGAGCGCAAGACGAGTTAGAGGAAAAAGAAAGAAGTGCTGGAGAAAGCTAAGGATGTCTGACAGCAATAGCAGGAGCTGTAAATCACTCTCCAAGAGTATAACTCGGCAAACCGAGTCAAAGGGAAACAAAACCCGGCTTGATGCAGCAAAAATAAGAGGAAGGAACCTTAATAATGAAATGGTGGCGTATGCAACATCTAGGTCCACCCCATCATAAAGCCACGCAACTGCCATAAGGCCGACGTACAATACGGTGGCAGCAAACCTCAGAGATACGGAAGCGGCAATGGATGAGTTACCTCACTTGACCGGTGACGCAAAAAGAAAACAACATGAAATAGTAAACGAGTTTGTGTGAGCCGCTAGGGAGTTAAACGAGGCCTACTATAGGGCAAATTTAGGTGTGCCAGGTGGATCACAGGTGGTTCACTCGGAAGCACCTAACCCCCGCCAAATCCATTGGCCACGCGGCCTCGTCACCGCATGATACGCCAAGACAAAGGCAAGAAAGAAGTGCTCATTTAGGAAGAAACATGCAACTCATCACATATGACCCGACAGTTTCTCAAGGTAATCCCTGTCGAGGACATGTCACTAGGAAAAATGCCGGCCAGGGAAATGACAACCAAGGGCATGTCAGCCGAGGGGACACAGGGAACGACAATAGCAACCAGAATTACCCACCAAAACCTCAGCAAGGAAGTCACTCAGCGGGAGGAGGAAATCCACCTCCAAACCCGCAGCAGGTGCAACCTGAAATACCGCAGCTAACTGCAGGCCAGGTGGTGCAGCAGCCAGTAGACCAAAATGCCAACATGTATAACAACGGTTACTCGGCAATGATAAACGTCAGGTATCAGATCTCGGATCATCTGTAAAACACACTAGGATCTCATTTGGGGAATATAAACCTTCAGCTAGATGATGCAAGGTTGAAACTCGACAGGATCAAAATGTCCAAACTTGTTGAAGCACAATGTCCGCCAGTTCCAGTGTGTTTTAGAGAAAGAATCATGAGAGAGCAGCCTATGACGAACTTTCAGCTGGCAAGGGGCACCAAAACATATGATGGCAACACAAAGCTGGAAGATTGGCTCATTGACTACAGTACTACTGTGAACATAGCCCGGGGAAACTTGAGATGGGCAGTGAGGTACTTTTCACAGATGATGGAGGGACCAACGAGAGTGTCGCTAAATTACTTGCCACCAAGAAGCATTAATAGATGGGTCGACTTCGAGAAAGCCTTCGTTAGTAACTTCACGAGCACGTATAAGAGACCAAATCACCCGCAACAGCTGGCAATGTGTAAGCAAAGGCCAAATGAAACAGACAAAGAGTTTCTCACCATATGGTGCACGATGCGCAACTCTTGTGAGGGGGTTGCCGTGGTATTGCTGATGAGTATGCCATGGAGGGGTCCTCACAGTGCGTGTTTAGAGACATGGGGGAAGGCGGTAATTTGGCGGGTATGAGGTAACACAACTTACCCAAATTCAGGTTCCACGATGGTGGTTGAAACCTATTCCTGCTATAAATCACTATAAGGGCAATACGCCAAGTTATAGGGATTGCTTCACTATGTGAGGTATGTGTATCAATGCCCTAAAGTATCCCATAGGTATGGCTTATAAAGATGCCAGATCCTTGGGTTACAGGGAAAAGTCCCAGCCAGACAAGTTACAGAGTCCAACTATTCTACGTGTCTGGCACTCCAAGGCTCCGAGTATGACGATGAATCTATCGTAGCCTTCCTTTATACAAGATGGGTCTCCCTTCTGGATCCATATAACTTGGCCGCCCAGCAGGCCATGGGCACTGATTCCAACTGTGGGCCACCCGGGTTATCCGGATTAGAGACATACTATGATGATACCCATTTAGCATATCCCCAATAGTAGCCCCCGGAAAACTCCGAGATCTTGCGCCGTCTTTCCTGTTTAAATTAAATGCTCTGTCTAGGTGATGACGGAAAATCGACAAGAAATATCTTGTAGTCCTCCAAAGAACCCTGTACTATTATCCGTCTTCGATATGTAAGCTAGAGAATCACTGAGTCTTCCATCATACTCTTCCTGTAGTTGTACAAGATCCATCCATGATGGAATCTTCGGATGGGACTATTCGTCTCCATATGTCAGTGAGCTGACGTAGACCATAGGTTAGCAATGCCTCATAACTCAAACATGTAGAGAACATAATCATAGATATTTTCCCGTGCGAGAAATCTGAAGCGTCGAGCAGCAGCGGTCGGAATGTGGATAAATATCCCTGCACATTATCACACGCGCTATCCATGCATCGACCGTTAGATGATCTTGCACAAATCTTTATGCTGGGGCTATATATTTTAACTGCGGTGGTCAATTTATCTTTTCACCTCATTTTCTCCTACATCGTCTTCTTCCTCTAGCCCAAACCTTCCTCGAGCACACCGTGCGCACGCCAAGAAAACACTAGCTTTTCCCCATCTCTCAGCCCATCCTCCTCCATTCCAATGGAAAGCAGCAACATCACCCTAGCAATGGCAGCGTCTGGAGAGGCCTCCACCAAGACGTCTAACACGGTCCATGTCCCGCTGGAGGGTGTGGTTGTGCCACGCTCCGCGGTGGTCGAATCCACTGGCGGTGACCATTTTCCAGGTGTGCTCGAGCTTTTGGAAGAGGAAGCTGACTCCCACAAGGGAGAATGGCGTGGCTCGGACATCCCTGATAGCGATATCAAGGAGATGATATCCGAGGGGTACCTCCCTGTGACGGAGGGTCTAGTATGGTGGGCGGTGCTGGCCAGCGAGGTCATCCCTTCTCCTCAACCCGTGGGAAAGTTATACCTCAAAGCTAAATTCGTACGGGTCGTCTCCTTGCCGTTGTCAAACTTCTGCATCCAAGACCTTGAGCACTTTTGGGTTCAACCTCAAAACATGTCCCCCAATAGCATTCTTGCACTTAGCAACTACGCGTCTCTATGCGAGAGATACCTAGGGATTAGGACTAGGTTAGATTTGTTCATATAATTCATCACCATGAAGAGGGAAGCCGGAGTGAGAAGAGAGGAGCTTAGGAACTGTGGGACCATTAGCTTCAAGATCCGGCCTGGCCAGCGGTTCCCCGACATTGTAGGACATGAGTCCTACAAGAACAGGTAGCGTATGTACTTCTACGGCCCAGATATCCCTCTAGTCGGATGAGAAGCATCGTACCCAGAATTTATTGACGGGGCCGCTGCTGAAGCCCCAACATGGAGATCGCAAGCCCTCCTCCCTCCAACGATGAAGCCTCTCGCACTATAAGATGGATCAACTAGAGACGGGACTGATCGGCGTGGACCTGGCCATGTGCTGGTTCATCCGGCGGATCCAGCCTCTGCAGCACCACGAGAAGCTGATGTATCAGTACACTAAGGACAGAAAAGATAGCCTCCGGATTTTGAAGGATAACTTTTCCAGTGAATCCATCAAGCTCTGCCTCAAGGATATATTCAAGGTGTAGAACCGCAAGCGTGGCTTCGCCATCACCTATGTCATGTTCAAGGATGACAAGTGTCCAAAGGTAACTTCCATTTACTGTTTTGACATATGCTCTAGTTCTTCCGAACTGAACACATACTTTTGTCTAACACGCTTGTTTCACTTAAGAGCTGGGGGACTTGGAGGATACCTGCATGTCTCCCTAGGTCTATGACCCCAAGATGAAGGAAGTCACTTTCTTGTCCGACGAAGAACTCCCGCTGGTGCAAAAGCGGAAGAGCTCCACCTCTAATGTTGTCGGCGGAGGCAGGAAGAAGAAGATGGAGGGTGGAGCCTCCAAGAAGTTCGACGCCTCCCTGGAGGTGGAGAAAATAATATTAGCCAGCATCCCTTGACCAAGGCACAAAATGTTTTGTAAGCTTCTTTTCCTCCGACATTGTCGTTTTGCTTCTCATGTTCCTGTACTTATACATCACACATTTCAGGAAAAGTCTAGCTTGAGTTTTAAGAAGACCTCCAAGACAACGGGGGCTTCTAAAAACATTAGAGATATTTTTTTCCAGGCCTCTCCCACCATCGCCCCTCCTACCCCTACCGTCCAACCATGTGCTGCACCTGTCGGATCTCCGGCTAAGGTAGCATCTGATCCTTCTATCATGGAAGTGGACAACACTCCTCCGCAGGAGGTCCCAGATGCTGCAGCGATGATCCATGTTGCCGGCGAGCATGCGACACAGGAAAGCACCTCCTCCAAAGTGGTTGAAGCTTCGTATAAGGATGCCAATGAAAGTGGTAAGGAGTTGATGGTGGGAGGCGGATCTGCAGCGACCACTGATATCCCACAAGTATAGGGGATCGTGTGTAGCCTTTTCGATAAGTAAGAGTGTAGAACCCAACGAGGAGCTAAAGGTAGGATAAATATTCTCTCAAGTTCTATCAACCACTAATACAACTCTACGTACACTAAACGTTTGCACTATCTAGGATATAAAACTAGAGCAACAAAATGAGTACTAGGGAAAGCTTTGCAAGATAATAAACAACAAAAAAGGAAAGCTAGTTGCTACAGCAATAAAATACACTAAACTAACATAACCATGAGTGTGGAAAAGTGGTGGTAGTTGTGGTGGCTTTGTCCAAGTTTAATTAGTGAATAAATCCGGTTCATTGTCTTTGAAGTAGTTTTCTATGTGGGAGAGGCTAAATATACATGCGCTTCACCACTTGGAATTTCATGTACTATATGATTTGGTTGTTAGCAAACATTCGTAACTACTAACAAAGCATTAAGGTTTCCCCAACCATAGCCTTAAGTTAATGGTCCTCTTACTCCCATACGTGCAACGTTCTATGTAAGATCCCAATTTCAGCAACCCTGAATTGTTGTCCAGAAGGCAAAAATCAGGGGGAACAAAAACTTTTTCTTGTTACATGTGCAATGATTGTTTACTTTCTTGTTTGTCTTCTTGCAACTGTCTGAGTATTAGGTGCTATACTTCTTATCTCTACCTTATTTGACAAAAACTATTTTACAAAAGAGATGTATTGGCTCCTCTTTCATATTCTCAAATGTCATGGCATTCAAAACCTGAGACAAGATGCCTTTGAGAAAACCAAAATACTTTACTAGTTTCTATTAAAAAAACTATGGAGACCTATATATAATATCCCTATGTTTTCAAGACAGGACCATCAACTACTCTTATCTCTAGGTTTTTCCAAAAACCATTATCAAAACCTTTTATTCCAACCTTGGTAGAAATACCAAGAGTTACTTATCTTACATCAAAACATAACCAATTCAAAATACCCATCCCTACCTCAATCTAGGCTTGATGGTAACTTTAGTAGTAGTGGATAAGTTTGATAGGATGAATTGCCTTGATCTGCTGTCTGATGAATTGCCTTGATCTGCTGATTGCATTGTTTTCTTAGGAACTTTAGTAGTGATCTAATCTAGTAGCTCATCCGTTAGGACCCAATCTATGCTTGTGATCATCAATATCATATCAAGCATCCATGTCTGGATCTATCCTAAGCCCCTAAGGTGATCATCTCCCCTCCTAATCAGACCAATCCAGGGATAATCCCTTCTAATAGTTCCAACTCAGTGAAGACCCCATCTAAGCATGGATCCTATCTACTTAGTTAACAGTTCAACATCATCTCCTTGATCACAAGTTTGGAACTTAGCATCCTCTCGAAATCATCTACCCTTGCACTCTAGTCTAAGACCCTAAATCTGTGAAAATGGCTAAGTCTGGATTTCTTATCTAGATTCAATCTTTGGAGATCTACCTTTTCCAATCTGTGTGCATTCTCGAGAATGTACTTGAACCATCTTGTAGTACATATTTATTACTACCAAGGACCACTCTTTCCCCTGGATAATCCCTTCTATTTCCCACTCATCCATGATGATTCTGTAGTCCAGATAATAATCTTTTCTGCAAATCTTATCATCCTGCCTACTTTGGCAGAAGCTCACATCTATTGGCCAACTCCCCTTGACCAACTCTTTGCATGTTTCTGATATAGTAGCCACGGTATTTTGATCCATACTTCACTTGCTCCCATTGAATCATTGTGCTTCTTAAACCCACATGGTTTAGGAGGCTACCTGATGTATCTGCTATGGCAGCCTTATTTTCAACAAAGTTTGCCATCTCTTCTAGACCTCCTCAAATGCAACCAAGCCCAGCTCATGCTTCCATGCTCATATATATGACTTGGTCTATCCATCCATAAACATCTTGTACCAAAGTGAGCTCTGAGCTCCCTCTTCCAACCATGTTTAGGTGGCAACAAAATAACCAATCCCTAGATCCTCCCAAATCTAGTTTCCATCCTTTTCACCACATTCCTTCAAAACTCAAGGTTGACTTTGATGAATACATCAAGTTACATCATCTACCTGGGATATAAGCATCCCCAAATAATTTCCCATAATTATTTGGATTATTAAACTATTTAACTTCATATACTTACCAAATTCTCAAATCCTTGTCTATAAAGGAAAGTTTGTTTTTCTCCAAATGATCTTGCCAACTCTAGGAACATTTGATACCTATTTCTCATATCCCATTTCTCCAACTCAAAAATAAATATTTTTGAGAATCTTTATTATTTCTTTATGCCCTTTTTATTAAATGGCAGAAACAATAAATAATTCCCTAAAAATACCTTTCCACCACACTAAATTAAAATAAAATTCTCCAAGGTTTAATACGGTATTTAGCACCATATAACATCAAAAATCAACCCTGGCCAATGTAAAAATATCAAATAATCTTCTCGAAAGTACTTCTGGACTATTTGAATACTTGAGTTCAACTGCACTTTTAATCATTAGAAAAATCCTAGATAAATCTTGGAGGTGTACAAGGACCATATCCATATACCAGTACCATTTCCCCATCTTGGCCAATGCAAATTTTTGGACTTCATTCATAACCCAAGTTTTGATCAAATATGGCAAACTAATCAAAACCATTAGTCAAACCCCATCAAAGCTTGTCTAATACACCACCCCAGCACACCTCCCTCCCCCTTGGTCGTAGCACTGTATATCTATAGTGACCAAACCCTAGTGCTTGTCCTTTTGCTCTTGTTGAGAGGGAGACAAAGCCTCCTTGTCTTGTCCTTTCTTTTTAATGCCATAGCAGCAGCTACCCTCTCACCCCCTGTCCCCTACCACGACCATCACTACTAGAAAAACCATCTTCGGTTCGATGTGAACAAGCCCAGTAGTCCCGGCCTGACACAGCCCGCGACTAGTGGGAGCACTAGTCCCGGGCCGTGAGGCCTCTAACGGCTAGAAACGGTCATAGTCACTAGTCCCGGGCCGGACCATGTCATTAGTCCCGGTCCATAATACGGCTCGGGACTAATAACCTGGAGCAGGCCAGCTGGTCCTTTCATGGACTATTAGTCCCGGGTCGTATCACGGCCCGGGACTAGTTGTCCACCAGTATATATTCTACCTCCTGTCCTGCTGCCCTAAAGCATATGGTGGCCATTTTTCTCAAAGAAGCAAGAGAGTTCATGCCATTTTTTTCTCAAGATTTGTCAAGATTTAGTTTGCAACACCTAAATCCAAAGCTTTAAAAGGTTAGAACTTCATTCTTTCATCTCTTATTGCTACATTAGCTATATAATGCTCTAGAAGTATAGAGATATGGATCAATGCATGCATGCTCTAGAAGTAGCTAGAAGGATTTTGATATATATGTGTAACAAATTTTGATTAGGCACATAGTTACTGAAAATTGAAATGTGTAATTTTAGAGTTTTAGAGCTTAGAATGGAATGAGGTTTTCACTGATAGAACAATAATAAAAAACTCCACATTTATCATGTCTATTGTTTTCTCCAATTCACAAATTGGTGCATGTAAATTTTTCAAAATTCAAAATTAATGCTCTAGAAGCTCTCAATATAACTTGTAATAATTTTATCATGTTGTGTAATGGTTTTTGATATACTTTTACTATAATGCAGATGGTCCGGGAATGGATGTACGGTACAGACCGATGCTCTGGCGAGTTCATTAATGGTGTGCATGAATTCATCCGTGTTACTGATGCAAACAAGCGCAATGGTTTTGTATTATGTCCATGTAATGGATGTAGGAATCAGAAGGATTACTCTGACTCAAAAACCCTTCACAGCCACCTGTTGAATTCCGGCTTCATGCCCAGTTATAATTGTTGGACCTAGCACGGAGAGAGAGGGGTTATAATGGAAGACAATGAAGAAGAGGAGGAGGATGAGAACTATCATGGTTTCCCTGAGTACGGAGATACTTCCATGGGGGATGCTGAAGGGGAGGATGAAGAAGAGACACATGATGAACCCGCTGATGATCTTGGTCGGACCATTGCCGATGCACGAAGAGATTGTGAAACTGAAAAGGATAGGGAGAAGTTCAATCACATGTTAGAGGATCACAAAAAGTTGTTGTACCCAAATTGCGAAAATGGTCTGAAAAAGCTAGGCAGCGCAATGGAATTGCTGCGATGGAAGGCTGAGTGTGCTATACCTGACTCCTCATTTGAAAAGTTGCTGAAAATGATGAAGAATATGCTTCCAAAAGATAATGTATTGCCCGCCAGTACGTACGAAGCAATGAAGGTTGTCTGCCCTCTAGGGTTAGAGGTTCCGAAGATACATGCATGCCCTAATGACTGCATCCTCTACCACGGTGAGGAGTATGAGAATTTGGATGCATGCCCGGTATGCACTTCACTTCGGTATAAGATTAGACGAGATGACCCTGGTGACATTAAGGGCGAGCCCCCCCCGAAAGAGGGTTCCTGCCAACGTGATGTGGTATGCTCCTATAATACCATGATTGAAACGCTTATTCAGAAACAAAGAGCACGCCAAGTTGTTGCGATGGCATAAAGAGGAACGTAAGTCAGACGGGATGTTGAGACACCCCGCTGATGGGTCGCAATGGAGAAAAATCGATAGAAAGTACCCAGACTTTGCAGATGATGCAAGGAGTTTAAGGTTTGGTCTAAGTACAAATGGCATGAATCCCTTTGGGGAGCAGAGGTCCATTCACAACACCTGGCCCGTGACTCTATGCATCTATAACCTTCCTCCTTGGTTGTGAATGAAACGGAAGTTCATTATGATGCCAGTGTTGTTCCAAGGTCCGAAGCAACCGGGCAATGACATTGATGTGTACCTAAGGCCATTAGTGGAAGAACTTTTATAGTTGTGGCACGAACCCGGGATACGCGTGTGGGATGAGCACAAGCAGGAAGAATTTAACCTCCAATCATTGCTTTTCGTAACAATCAATGATTGGCCTGCTCTTAGTAACCTTTCAGGATAGTCAAACAAGGGATACAATGCATGCACACACTATTTAGATGAGACTGAAAGTATATATTTGGAACATTGTAAGAAGAATGTATACAATGAGCATCGTCGATTTCTTTTGGCCAAGCATCCCTTAAGAAAGAAAGGCAAGCATTTCAACGGTCTAGCATGTCACCAGACGAAGCCTAGGGCACTACTAGGAAACAGGCTGTTAGTGGCGCACCCGAAATGCCCATCCGTGGCGCACTAGCAGTGCGCCACGGGCCTTGCGCTACGGCTATCTCTCAGCCGTGGCGCACTGCCTAGTGCGCCACGGTTGTGTAGAGACAGGCGTAGCGCACCTCCTAGTGCGCCACAGAAGTTTGGGCTGGTGCGCTACCCCTGGGATCTTCTGTGGCGCACTACCTAGTGCGCCACTAAGCTTCCATAGTGCGCTTTAGGTGTAGTGCGCCACAGAAGGTAGACCATGTGCGCCACAGATGTATTTTTTGTTTTTTAATTTCCGAGCCAGATTATATGCAATACAGATTATATACAATATTACAGCAGATATACACACAAAGATACAAGATATACAATTATATATATAAATACTCAATATGAAAAACAAGATTGAAACAAATACATATAGATAAGTCTCATACATGAATACATAGTATAAGTTACATTGTTTCGATCATGTTACAAAGTAGTAGTTGGTGACATGCGAATACATGTGTCGATCGAACAAGTTAGAGCTCGGAAGCTCGCCTAGACATCTAAACTAGCTAGCTAGACACAAACACGGGATAAATAACCAAAGAAGATAAGCATGATCACCGCCGCGACGAAGGTGTAGGTCTTCATCCGGTTCCTTGTCCTAACTCCCGCTAGATAGCGCGTGTATCTAGCTTCCGCCTCCGCCATAGTTTTGTACCCTTTGTAGCTATTGCCGCTGAAACGGTCCACCTGTCTACGGCAGTCTTCCCAATCATCGTAGACTCCGGGAACGCGTCCCTTGTACACGATGTACCACGTCATCTATAAGTTGACAATAATAATTAACCGATTATTGAAAAAAACATATATAATTAAAGTCGCATATGAAGATACACTTATAGAAAGTACTCCTAAATCAAAAAGACCAAACTCAAAAAGCATGCCTCATATATAACTAGGTTGTTCGACACAGGAATATGCTACGATGGAACTGTCCGCCAAGTAGGATGCACAACACCTGGACCTATGCATAGCACAAGGCGGACAATCCCATCGCAGCACATTCACATATAGTGTGCCACGACATTTCAATCATCGGCATTATTCTCGAAAAAGACCAAAGTAACTCAGAAAGCATGCCTCATATATAACTAGGTTGTTCGACACAGGAATATGCTACGATGGAACTGTTCGCCAAGTAGGATGCACAACACCTGGACCTGTGCATAGCACAAGGCGAACAATCCCATCGCAGCACATTCACATATAGTGTGCCACGACATTTCAATCATCGGCATTATTCTCAAAAAATACCAAAGTAACTCAAAAAGCATGCCTCATATATATACATAGGTCGTTGGACACAGGAATATGCTACGATGGAACCGTACGCCAAGTAGGATGCACAACACCTGGACTTGTGCATAGCACAAGGCGTACAATCCCATCGTAGCACATTCACATATATAGTGTGCCACGACATTTCAATCATCGGCACTATTCTCAAAGAAGACCAAAGTAGCTCGAAAAAATGTCTCATATATAACTAGCTAGGTCGTTGGACACAGGAATATGCTATGACGGAACAGTTAGCCAAGTAGGATGCACAATTCCTGGACTTGTGCATATCACAAGGCTAACTATCCCTTCATAGCACATTCACATATATATTGTGCCACGACATTTCAATCATCGGCATATTCTCGAAAAAGACAAAAATAACTCGAAAAGAATGCCTCATATATATACATAGGTCGTTGGACACAGGAATATGCTACGATGGAACTGTGAGCCAAGTAGGATGCACAAGACCTGGACTTGTGCATATCACAAGGCTCACAATCCCATCGTAGCACATTCACATATATAGTGTGCCACGACATTTCAATCATCGGCATTATTCTCGAAAAAGACCAAAGTAGCTCGAAAAGAATGCCTCATATATAACTAGCTAGGTCGTTGGACACAGGAATATGCTATGACGGAACCGTTAGCCAAGTAGGATGCACAATTCCTGGACTTGTGCATATCACAAGGCTAACTATCCCGTCATAGCACATTCACATATATATTGTGCCACGACATTTCAATCATCGGCATATTCTCGAAAAAGACAAAAATAACTCGAAAAGAATGCCTCATATATATACATAGGTCGTTGGACACAGGAATATGCTACGATGGAACGGTGAGCCAAGTAGGATGCACAAGACCTGGACTTGTGCATATCACAAGGCTCACAGTCCCATCGTAGCACATTCACATATATAGTGTGCCACGACATTTCAATCATCGGCATTATTCTCGAAAAAAGAGTAAGGAAAAAAAGAAGGACCAAATTGAGCAAAGGACCAAATAGTAAGCAAAAAAACCAAGCATTGATTGATATATAATAATAATAAGCAAAATAATTAAGCGATGATTCATAAACCTAATAAGATAAGTACACTTGTCCACACACACACACACAAAGGTCATCTATAGTTTGTAACTACAACTAGGCCAACATCAAGCCTTCTGGCTCGGCTTAGGGAACGGGAGGACGCCCTGTCTCGTCATGAACTTCCTATAGTCACCCTGCATCTCTAGGCGATCTTCTATGTCACGGTTATTTGGGATATTTCCTCCGTAGAAGATCCCCCCCAAAGTCATGACATCACGAAAGATGATTGCCCCAAACTGCTGCTGGATGCGATACATCTCTTGTCTAATATCCGAATCATTGATCTTGGCCTTTGCTTCGGCCCACTGTTTGAGATGATCTGGCAGCGTAGAATTTTGCTGGTCAAGTAGGAACGCCCTCATGTGATGGAGTGAGTAGTAGGCTTCCTTCTTACTGTTTTCTGGCTGCTTCACGCAGGGGAACTCCATTACATGGTTGAAGACGTGCCTGCCGAACTTGACCTTCGTACGCACGAAGGTGGTGCCTTCCGTCGAGGCAAAGCCAGTGAGAGCATCATCCAGAACTTCCTTGATCCTGTCATAGTTTTTCTTCTTTTCTAGACTCCCCGAGTCGAAATACGTGGCGTGGGAATGCTTCGGCGATAAGGAGATGAGCGTGCAGTGTTCATCTCTGCGCAAAAAATTCAAATGGAATGTGTTGGAAAAAGAATGATGATGATCTAATAAAGCCAATCGACGGTGGCGAGTCAATAACGACTTACTCGGGAAAGTAAGGCACGACAATGTATTCCTTTGTCTTGTTCGCCACGAGGATTCTTTTTAGGTACGAGGCCATGATACGTTGTTCGGCGGGGGAACCCAAGCAGCCGTCACGCATGTAGTAGGGGTCCACTATAGCGATGCCCGGTGCGTTCTCTCTAATGATCTTCATGGCCAGGCTGAGAGAAAACAGACAGACCATGGTATAGTGCAGTGGGTATAGGTGGAACATATTGAAGATGTCGTCGAACCGCAGGAAGAACAGATCCGCAGGGGCATTGTCGACGAAGCCCAAGCCTGGTGGCACCTTAACCATGAATACCGGGTGCGAGGGATCTTTCTCCGATAGAAGGCGTCTCTCTATCGTCAGCACGCCGCCATGCACACTCTGCAGTTCCGAACTGGCGAGCTTCCGCAAATTCTTAGGTAGCATGGGCTCACCCGCCACATGAATCCTCCACATAATTCCCTCGGGTCTTGGTGGCCCGTCCCGAAACCTGATCGGATCCACATAATGCACCTAACGCATGCGCAGAATCCTTGGATAACCTGCCCCGAGATATACCCGCAACCTGGATAGTCTTGCACCGTAGTGACCAACGCGGCTCTCATAGTGAAATAATCTTGTGCGACGGCGTCGTAAGTATTGGCTCCAGATTCCCATAATGTGGCTAGCTCCTCGTTCAACAGCCCGAGATACAGATTGATGTCGGTACCAGGTTGTTTCGGCCCTTGAATTAGCATACTCATTTGTATGTACTTCTTCTTCATGCACAACCATGGAGGGAGGTTGTACATCCATACAAACACGGGCCAAGTGATGTGCGTGCTGCTCTGGCTACCGAACGGATTGAGTCCATCGGTGCTCGCACCAAGCCTGATGTTCCTCGAATCTCCACCGAATTCTGGGAATTCGAGGTCCAATGCTTTCCACTGGCTAGCATCTGAAGGGTGCGTCAGCAGCTCATCCTTTTCGGGGTCATCATCATCTCCTGGCTTCTTCCTTTCCGCATGCCATCGCATGAGCTTCGCTTCCTTAGGGTCCGCGAAATAACGCTGCAGACGAGGAGTGATAGGAAAGTACCATACCACTTTTCGAGGTGCTTTCTTCCCTTTCTTGTATCGACTCACGCCGCACACCGTACATGTGGTTTTCTCCGCGTCCTCGCCATGATAAATGATGCAATCGTTGATGCATACGTGATATCTAACGTGCGGTAGATCGAGAGGACAGACGATTTTCTTGGCATCCTCGATACTAGTTGGACATGTGTTCCCCTCCGGGAGACGATCGTGCCAGAATGCCATCATATCGTCGAAGCTTGCGTCGCTCAATTTGTGCTTTGCCTTCATCTCCATAGCCTTGAGCGTTACATTCAACCGGGTATCATCAGGCCTGCATCCTTCATACAATGGAGTAACCGCGTCTTTCTCAAGTTGCGCAAGCTTGGCTTTCTCTCTAGCGGCAGCCCTGGCGTTACTCGTCTGCTTGAGAAGCAGCTCTTGCACATAAGGGCCCCGCATCCAGCCTGACGTTGTTCCATCGTCGTCTGCTCCTCCGACATCTAGATCATCATCATCCCGGTCTGCTTCCGCACCTTCACCATCTCCAGGAGACTCTTCATCATCTCGCCCGTTCTCGCCGTGATGATGATCATCGTCATGTTGGCCACCTTCACCGTCTCCATCATCTACGTCATCGCTTATCCAACGAGTGTATCCATCCATGAAACCATGGCGGAGCAGGTGCGCCTGCAGATTCCCGGAATCTGGGTCGATCACCCAGTTGAGTTTGCATCTTCTGCACGGACATCTTATATCTGTCTTGTTATTTCGTATCATGTCGGCTGTCGCACATTTCAAAAATCTAGCCACAATGCATTCGCTCATTATGCGGACCATTTTTGCCTGCACGGTGTACACGGTACAATTTTGAAGTCTATTAGAACCACATAATGAATGCATGCATGCAATGGTCGATAGAAAATTTCGGCATGACCTATCCTAAAATTAGGACCTTTGCGAAATGCCAAAGTCTTGCCAAAATGGAAATGAATCAACATTTTGGCAAAACAAATGGCAACTTGTTCACATACAAACACAAGAGAGAGAGAGACCGATCCATACACACATGAACATATCATTATCCTCTCCATACGACATGCATGAGCATCATCGATACTCTCCATATACACACACACATATGACCATCCTCTCCACATACACACATCATGAGCATCGATCATCTACATACATATGAGCACATCATCCATATACACATGAACACATCCTTACATGGACAACTTACCGAGATGAGAGACCGATCGCGAGAAAGATGGAAAGGAGAGGTGCGCGTGTCGACCGGAGAAGGAGATGAGAGACCGGAGACCTCCTCTATTACTTATGTAACATCCAAAGCAAGTTTTACATGCTAAAAATGGTGAATGGGTGGAGAAATTGAGGTGGGAAGGAGAAGATCCCGACTATATCTAAGGAGGAAGAAGAAGGGGAAAGTGAAGTGTGGGGTGGTGGATGTGTGGTCACACATGTGCACATAAAGTGCTGTCCTAAAAAAATCGACACATCCGTGGTGCACACGGCCCTAGTGCGCCACAGGGAGTAGAAACAACTGTGGCGCACTAGGCCATGTGCGCCACAGATGTGTCTACTCCCAGTGGCGCACTAGGCCGAGTGCGCCACAGAAGTTTGTGGCCATTTCACAGCAGAGGGGGGCGTGCGCTTAGGCGTAGCGCACCCCCCATGTGCGCCACAGATGACACTAACAACCGTGGCGCACATGACTGTAGTGCGCTACAGATGTTTGGCGTGTGGCCAACAGGCCCCTGGCCCACACACATCTGTGGCCCACTATAGTCATGTGCGCCACGGTTGTTCTAGTTACTAGTAGGGCACTGCCCACAGGTGAGCCACGCCTGTTTTAGCCGTGGGGCACTTCAACCATGTGAGCCACGGATGTGCTGATTACCTATAGCCCTTTTCCTAGTAGTGGGGAGGGTACTGGTGCTGATATATTTGATATTGTCAAAGATTTGGATCAAATGGTAACCTTTGGAAAGGGTCCTGGAGGAAAATCTGTTCCGAAGGACGCTGAAGGACACGCACCCATGTGGAAGAAGAAATCTATATTTTGGGAGCTACCATATTGGAAATTCTTAGAGGTCCGCTCTGCAATCGATGTGATGCATGTGACGAAAAATCTTTGCATGAACCTGCTAGGCTTCTTGGGCGTGTATGGGAAGACAAAAGATACACCGGAAGCACGAAAGGACCATCAACGTATGAAAGACCCAGATGGCCTGCATCCAGAATGGTTTCAAGGTCATGCCAGCTACGCTCTTACCAAACAAGAGAAGGAAATATTTTTGAATGCCTAAGAAGTATTAAGGTCCCGTCTGGCTTCTCGTCGAATATAAAGGGAATAATAAATATTGCAGAAAAAAAGTTCCAAAACCTAAAGTCTCAGGACTGCCACGTGATTATGACGCAAATGCTTCCGATTGCATTGAGGGGGCTTCTACCAGATAATGTTCGAGTACCCATTGTGAAGCTATGTGCATTTCTCAATGCAATCTCTCAGAAGATAATCAATCCTGAAGGTCTACCATGGTTACAGAATGATGTGGTCCAATGCCTTGTCAGTTTTGAGTTGGTGTTCCCACCATCCTTCTTCAATATTATGACGCACCTGCTGGTTCACCTAGTCGAAGAGATTTCCATTATCGGTCCTATATTTCTACACAATATGTTTCCCTTTGAGAGGTTCATGGGAATCTTAAACAAATATGTTCATAACCGTGCTATGCCAGAAGGAAGCATCTCCAAGGGCTATGGAACAGAGGAGGTCATTGAATTTTGTGTTGACTTTGTTCCTGACCTTAGGCCGATTGGTCTTCCTCAATCGCGGTATGAGGGGAGACTGAGTGGAAAGGGTACTCTAGGAAGGAAATCAATAATATGTAGGGACGGACATTCCTACACCGAAGCACATTACACCGTTCTACAGAATTCTATCTTGGCAGCCCCATATATCGAGGAACACAGGAAAATCTTACGCTCCAACAACCCTGGAAAGCATGACTCTTGGATTAGAGATGAACACATGAAGAGTTTCGGCGGTTGGTTGCAACATATCATAAAAAACAACACTCTTGGAGATCAGCTATACTTGTTGTCTAGGTCACCATCTTCGACTATATCGACTTTCCAAGGGTACGAGATAAATGGGTATACATTTTACACGATAGCCCAAGATAAAAAGAGCACCAACCAAAACAGTGGTGTCCTCTTTGATGCAACAGACAACAATGGGTCAAAGACAACATATTATGGTTACATAGAGGAGATATGGGATCTTGACTATGGACCTACTTTTAAGGTCCCCTTGTTTCGGTGCAAATGGGTCAAGATGACAGGAGGAGGGGTTGAGGTAGACAAGAAATATGGAATGACATCATTCGATCTCAACAATCTTGGGTACTTAGACGAACCATTCGTCCTAGCCAATGATGTTTCTCAGGTTTTCTATGTGAAGGACATGTCTACCAAACCTAGAAAAAGAAAAAATAAGAAAAAGAATACATCAGACGATGAGCCAAAGCGCCACATAGTTCTTTCAGGAAAAAGAAACATCGTGGGAGTGGAGGACACGACAGACATGTCAGAAGATTGTGATAAGTTTCATGAAATTCCGCCCTTCGCGGTGAAGGATGTTCCAAGCATCATGTTATTGAATGAAGATGCTCCATGGATACGACGGGATCAGAAAGGAACACACGCGAAGAAATGATATGTAATAATTGTAACATTTTATGAGTGAAGATGCTCCATGTGTCCATTTTTATAGTGTTGTCTGCAAACAATCTTGAGTGTGTTAGTCCCGTTTTGTGGCTGGACCGGGACTAAAGGAGGGCCTTTAGTCCCGATTCATACTTACCATTAAGATCTCATCTCCAAACGCGTGAGGTCACATATTAGGGAGTGCCTCTATGACCAATTTCTTGGAGATGTCGGAGGACTGGGCTCCAGTGACATCTCCCTGAAACTAACCATAGTGGTGTTCCTGCTCTCGAAAACCATCTTGCAGCTTGTAACTTCTCTAACTAGATCAATACGCCTAGGAGCTAACTAATTTCACATATTAGGGAGTGCCTCTATGACCAGTTTCTCGGAGATGCCACAGGACTGCGCTCCTGCGGCATCTCCCTGAAACTGGCCGTAGTGGTGTCCCTGCTCTCGAAAACCATCTTGTAGATGCCTCAAACTGGCTGGAGGACTGGACTCGGATGCCTATTTATAGTACAAGCAGCTCGGTATAATGTCGACACTCACGACATAATGTCGACACTCACCCCTATTATTAGTGCTAACTCATGTTTTTTCCCGGTTGGTGTCTCCAACCGGGACTAAAGGTTCATCTTTAGTCCTGGTTGGTGACACCATCTGGGACAAGGTACAAGCCGCACGAAATAATTTCGACACTCACCCCTATTATTAGTGTTGCCTAGCCCAGTCTGCCGCAATCCCTTCAGTCGCGGTTGGTTTATCCAACAGGGACTAAATATGAACCCTCTCTTTATAGGCATTTCCCTCTATTTATAGGCTACTCGATCCAGCCTACTCTATTTATAGGCCTTTTCCTCTAAATACAACATCTTCATATTTAGGTAACACTCAAGACATTTATTAATATTAAAAAATGGGACAAACCAGGACTAAGTAACACTCAGGACTAAAGCCGCCCCCTTTAGTCATAAACATGCCTAGTCCTATAGTATGCAGCTTCAGGGTCTTCTTCGTCATCGTCATGATCATCGTCATCGTCACCTGCCACTCCGGGGATCCTCAGCCCATCCATGGCATATACCAGGTGCCATTCCAGCCTCGGATTCACGGCGGGCGGGGGAGGGGTCTCCTGGAAGACGATGCCGCTACCGCCGGGCCGGTGTGGGGCCTTTTTGTGGCTCTGTGGCGGGTGGACTCGTGGGCACCGCAGGCGAGGATGGTCTCCCCCGGTGATGTAGCGCATCACTCTGATGATAGTACGGCTCACCCACCAAAGATGACGGCCGGCTTCATTGTGGTTCATCGGGGGCGGGCCATCACCCTCGTACCTAGCGAGCTCCCTTTCCCGTCTATTAGCGAAGAAGGCATTCCAGGTGTCGTAGTTATCGGTGAAGGGAATATGCCCTGAGAGGCAATAATAAAGTGTTTATTATGTGTATTCCAAGTATATGATAGATGTTTATTTTGCATGCTATAATTGTATTAATACGGAAACGTTAATACATGTGTGTTTAATAAACAAACATAAAGTTCCTAGTTATGCCTCTCTCATAAACTAGCTCGTTGATTAACAAGATGATCAAGGTTTCCTGATCATGGACATTGGATGTTGTTAATAACTGGATCACAACATTAGTGTAATGGTGTGATGAACATTCATCCGAAGTATAGCATTACGATCAAAGTCATTGAGTTTATATTGCTATAACAACTTACGAAGTGATCCTAATCCTTAGACCATGAGATCATGTCAATCACTAACACCGGAAGAGTTTCTTGATAACATCAAACGTCACACCGTAACAGGGTGATTATAAAGATGGATTCATAACTAATAAAGTGTTATGTTGAGGCTCATGGATCGAGAGTGGAATTTGTTCATCCCGATGACGGATAGATATACTCTGGGCCCTCTCGGTGATATCACATTGATTAGCTTGCAAGCAAGTGATTTGATCACTAGAATGTTATATCACGGGAACGAGAAAAGAGTGCATGTCGGTAACGAGATCAAACTAGGTATGGAGATACCGATGATCGAATCTCGGACATGTAATATATCGTGAAACAAAGGGATTAAGATACTAGCGTAAAAGGTTCCGACGATCACAAGAAAGTCATCGTTGAATGTGTGGGAGTCAGTATGGGTCTCCAGATCCCGCTCCTGATTATTGATCCAAGAGGGGTCTCGATCATGTCCGCATTATTCACGAACCGTAGGGTGACACACTTAAGAGACACCGACATCCAATTGGAGCAAATGTTTCATGCCGAAAGAATAAACAAGCGCAGGAATTTATTTCACTAGATACCGAAACAGGTTTTCTGGTGAAATTGCATAAAGTGGTTATGCATGTGAAATGGAATTCTAGCAAGGGCTTATTTGTGAATGTTTGTCATTAAAGTAATTGACAAAATTCTGAATAAAATAAAAGAGTTTTATTTAATGAGAGTTTGCATTAAATTTGGTGGAAATTTAATGGGAATTTGAGTGGACTTTTGAGTGGAGAAAATTGAAGGGCCATTTTGTGAGTGGAGTGTCCACCCACATGAATGAAGGAGGGGAGGGGGCAGCCCACATGGCCGGCGGCCACCCCCTTGGGTGCCCCCCCTTCCTCCTATAAAAGGAGCCCCCCTCCTCACTTGTCTCTCACACCTCCTCGTGAAGGATCTCTCTCCCCCTCTAGAATTTATCCCCCATGGTCTCGGACTAGCAAGATACATGTTCCCGGTGGCTATTCGGCAAGAAAGAGTTGTGCTTCCGCTGCATCGCTGGAGCGAGGAGGCGGAGGTTGCTCGGTGTCTCGAACGTGTGTGCGAGCACGGATGCGCTGCTGATTTGTGGCGCTAGGACTTCCTCTCGATCTTGAGATCGGCAAGAGATCGTCTACATCAACCACGACTTGAACTCATTAAGCTTTGTCGGTCTTCAAGGGTATGTTATCTACGGATATACATCCGCCCGTTGTCTGTATCTAGTAGATAGATCTTGGTACATAGTTCCCATCGTAGGAAAATTTTTGTTTTCTATGCTGCGAACCCTACAGTGGTATCAGAGCCGGATCTATGCGTAGATGCTTTACATGGGTAGTACACATATGAGTATGTGGGTGATGATGATCATGTTGTTGCTCCTTTGTTGTAATTTTGGATATTGGTGGCATAGTGGGTTGAAGCGGCCCGGACAAACTTTACATGTCCTCGCACATGAGACCTGTTCCACGCTTGACATGCAACTAGTTTGCATAAGTGGCTAGCAGGTGTCTGTCTCTCCTACTATAGTCAATATCTATGTTGCAAGCGAGTTGTCAACAATTTTATTATCCTCGTTGTGGTTCATGTTCGTAGGTAAGAACGGTTCTATCTCGAAAGCCCTAAGCCACGTAAAACTTGCAATGGATAAATTAGAGGCGTCTAGTTTAGATTGTTGCTGGGCTAGTGTTATGATATGGTAGTGTTGTAAGTAGAAGTATGAGATGATACTCTTACAACACACATAGCGTGTAAACTCCATAGACCTTGGATTTACACATATAGGTATGATAGTGATCATACCACGATGCACATGATACAGATCATATGCGGGAACCATAACATTTCACTAATAAACATGTGATGTTTGATAGCAGCTTATATTGCTTGTTTAGCGCTTTGTTATCATAATAAGATGATCCCTCTTTTAAATATCAAGATAAGAATGTGTTCTTCCTTTAGTATGCACCGATTATGTTTCGTCGCTCCAAGACATCACGTGATGATCGGGTGTTCTTGGATCCACGACCATATTTCGGGTGTAAAACAGTTACACACGCGAATACTAAGGTTGTAAGTTGGCGAGCCTAGCATGTACAGACATGGCCTCGGAACACGGACCGAAAGGTTAAGCATGAGTCATATAGTTGATATGATGCCCATTTGATGCTCGCCTTTGAAGCTATACCGACTCACGTGATGATCGGACTTGGTATAGTGGATTTGGTTCATGTAATCACCAAAAAGGCACGAGGGATGTCGTTTTTGAGTGGGAGTTCATTCGTCATATGGATTAGTTGAACTCAATCTATCATACACTTAGTCTAAACTTTACAAATTCTATTGTAGATGGCACCACCTGCTTTTAATTTCAATGTGTTCATGGAGAAAGAGAAACTAGCAACGAACGGTAGCAACTTTACCGAATGGGCCATGAATTTGAGGATTCTCCTCTCTGCTGCACAAAAGCAATATGTGCTAGAAGCGCCGTTAGGCCCTCCACCTTTTGATGATGCCCCTGACGAGGAGAAGAATGTCTATCAGACTCGTCAGGAGGACCACAACTTAGTTCATTGCGGCATATTATATGGGCTAGAGCTAGAACTTCGAAAGCGTTTCGAAAATGGCAATGCATTTGATACAATGGGTGAGTTGAAAATGATTTTCGACACACATGCTGCTGTAGAGAGCTACAATGCTTCAGAAAAGTTCTTTAGTTGCATGATGGAAGAGCACAGCTCCGTTAGTGAGCATGTACTCAAGATGTCGGGTTACGCTGATAAGCTTGTGTCCTTGGGAATATCGATTCCTATTGACTTAGCCATTCATCGTGTTCTGTAGTCTCTGCCACCTAGCTATAAGAGCTTTGTGATGAACTATAATATGCAAGGCATGAAGAAGTCTCTCCCCGAGCTTCTGTCAATGCTTAAAACTGCATAAGTGGAGATCAAAAAGGAACATCAAGTGTTGATGATCAATAGGAACACTGGTTTCAAGAAAGACAAGAACGGAAAACGGAAGGGAAGTAAGGGCGGCAAGCCTGTTGCCGTGCCTGAAAAGAAACCCCGAGTTTGACCTAAGTCTGATACCGAGTGTTACTATTGTAAGGGGACTGGCCACTGGAAGCGCAACTGCCCCAAGTATCTGGCAGACAAGAAGGCCGGCAAGGCAAACAAAGGTATATATGATATACATGTTATTGATGTGTACTTGACTAGTGCTCGCAGTAGCACCTGGGTATTTGATACCGGTTCAGTTGCTAATATTTGTAACTCGAATCAGGGGCTGCGAAACAAGCGACCGCTAGCAAGGGGTGAGGTCAAGATGCGTGTCGGCAATGGATCAAGCGTTGATGTGATCGCCGTCGGAACGCTACCTCTCCACTTGCCGTCGGGATTAGTTATAAACTTGAATAATTGTTATTTGGTGCCTGCACTAAGCATGAACATTGTATCTGGATCGTGTTTGATGCGAAGTGGTTATTCATTTAAATCTGAGAACAATGGTTGTTCCATTTATATGAATGAAATCTTTTATGGTCATGCACCGATGATGAATGGTTTATTTCTATTAGATATCGATGATAATGTTACACATATTCATAATGTTGATGCTAAGAAGATTAAACTTAATGATGATATATCCGCATATATGTGGCACTGCTGTCTAGGTCATATTGGCGTTAAACGCATGAAGAAGCTCCATTCGGATGGACTTTTGGAATCACTTGATTATGAATCGTTTGATACATGTGAGCCATGCCTTATGGGCAAGATGACTACAACGCCGTTTTTCGGTTCAATGGAACGGGCGACAGATTTGTTGGAAATCATACATTCTGATGTATGTGGTCCAATGAGTGTGTCGGCGCGAGGTGGATATCGTTATTTTGTTACTTTCACGGATGATTTGAGTAGATACGGTTATATCTACTTGATGAAACACAAGTCTGAAACCTTTGAAAAGTTCAAGTAATTTCAGAATGAAGTGGAAAATCATCGTAATAGAAAGATCAAATTTCTACGGTCCGACCGTGGAGGTGAGTATCTAAGTTACGAGTTTAGCACTCACATGAAAGAGTGTCGAATTGTTTCACAACTCACACCTGCCGGAACATCATAGAGAAATGGTGTGTCGGAACGTCGTAATCGTACTTTATTAGATATGGTTCGATCTATGATGTCTTTGACGGACTTGCCGTTGTCATTTTGGGGTTATGCACTAGAAACTGCTGCATTCACTTTAAATCGGGCACCATCTAAATCCGTTGAAAAGACACCGTATGAATTGTGGTTTGGAAACAAACCTAAGCTGTCTTTTCTTAAAGTTTGGGGATGCGATGTTTATGTGAAGAAACTTCAACCGGATAAACTCGAACCCAAAGCAGAAAAATGCGTCTTCATAGGATACCCTAAGGAAACTATTGGGTATTCCTTCTATCACAGATCCGAGGGCAAGGTTTTTGTTGCCAAGAATGGATCCTTTCTAGAGAAAGAGTTTCTCGTGAAAGGTGTTATTTGTCGGAAAATAGAACTCGAAGAGGTTATTGAACCTTCTCTTCAAAGTATGGCAAGTAGCGCAACGCCGGAAGTTGTTCTGGAGTTGGCTCCACCTGTTGAAGAGGGAACTAATGATAATGATCATGAAACTCCGAAAGAGAGTACTACCGAACCTCGCAGGTCAAGCAGGACGCGTGCAACTCCCGAGCTGTACGGAAATCATGTCATGAATTTCATGCTTGATGAAAATGATGACCCTGCGACGTATGAAGAAGCGATGATGAGCCCGGATTCCAACAAATGGTTAGAAGCCATGAAATCTGAGATGGAATCCATGTATGAAAATCAAGTTTGGAACTTGGTGGAATTACCTCACGACCGAAAGGCCGTGGAGAACAAATGGATTTTCAAAAGGAAAACTGATGCTGATGGTAATGTGACCGTCTATAAAGCTCGACTTGTCGCAAAGGGGTTTCGACAAATTCAAGGAGTTGACTACGATGAGACATTATCTCCCGTAGCGATGCTAAAGTCAGCTAGGATTATGTTAGCAATTGCTGCATATTTCGATTATGAGATATGGCAGATGGATGTCAAAACCGCTTTTCTCAATGGTAATATTGAAGAAGAGTTGTATATGATACAACCAAAGGGTTTTGTCGATCCTAAGGATGCTAACAATGTGTGCAAGCTTCAGCGATCCATCTATGGATTGAAGCAAGCATCACGAAGTTGGAATCTCCACTTTGATGAGGTGATCAAAGAGTTTGGATTTGTCCAAACTTATGGAGAAGCTTGTATTTACAAGAAAGTGAGTGGGAGCAATGTGGCATTTATGATATTATATGTGAATGACATATTATTGATCGGAAATGATATAGATCTTTTAAACAGTGTTAAAAGTTATCTAAACAGCAAATTTTCAATGAAGAACCTAGGTGAAGCGTCATACATATTAGGCATAAAGATCTATAGAGATAGATCTAGGCGCCTAATAGGGCTATCGCAAAGTACATACCTTGATAAGATTTTAAAGAAGTTTAAAATGGACGGAAGTAAGAAGGGGTTCTTACCTATGTTGCAAGGCAAGACATTGAGTAAGACTCAAAGTCCAGCTTCGGCAGAAGAAAGAGAGATAATGGACAAAGTCCCCTATGCTTCAGCCATAGGCTCTATAATGTACGCCATGCTATGTACAAGACCGGATGTGGCACATGCTATTAGTTTGACTAATAGGTACCAATCGGATCCAGGTTCGGAACACTGGATAGCGGTCAAGAATATCCTTAAGTACTTACGAAGAACTAAGGATATGTTTCTTGTATACGGAGGTGAAGAAGAGCTCGTCGCTAAGTGTTATGTTGACGCTAGCTTTGACACAGATCCGGAGGACTCTAAGTCTCAATCCGGATACGTTTTTCTCATGAATGGTGGAGCGGTTAGTTGTAGGAGCTCCAAACAACCTGTGGTAGCGGGATCAACAACGGAGGCCGAATATGTTGCTGCTTCAGAAGTGGCTCAGGAAGCAGTTTGGATGAAGGAGTTCATATCCAAACTAGGAGTGGTTGAAAACGCGTTGGACCCAATGGTGATCTATTGTGACAACAATGGTGCCATTGCCAATGCCAAAGAACCAAGGTCTCACAAGCATTCCAAGCATATTAAGCGCCGGTTTCACTTCATCCGCGAACATGTCAAGGACGGAGATATAAAGATTTGTAAAGTACATACAGATCTCAATGTAGCAGATCTGTTGACTAAAACTCTCCCTAGAGCAAAACATGATCAACACCAAAACTCAATGGGTGTTAGATTTATCACTATGTAACTAGATTATTGTCTCTAGTGCAAGTGGGAGACTGAAGGGAATATGCCCTGAGAGGCAATAATAAAGTGTTTATTATGTGTATTCCAAGTATATGATAGATGTTTATTTTGCATGCTATAATTGTTTTAATACGGAAACGTTAATACATGTGTGTTTAATAAACAAATAGAAAGTTCCTAGTTATGCCTCTCTCATAAACTAGCTCGTTGATTAACAAGATGATCAAGGTTTCCTGATCATGGACATTGGATGTTCTTAATAACGGGATCACAACATTAGTGTAATGGTGTGATGAACATTCATCCGAAGTATAGCATTACGATCAAAGTCATTGAGTTTATATTGCTATAACAACTTACGAAGTGATCCTAATCCTTAGACCATGAGATCATGTCAATCACTAACACCGGAAGTGTTTCTTGATAATATCAAACGTCACACCATAATAGGGTGATTATAAAGATGGATTCAGAACTAATAAAGTGTTATGTTGAGGCTCATAGATCGAGAGTGGAATTTGTTCATCCCGATGACGGATAGATATACTCTGGGCCCTCTCGGTGATATCACATTGATTAGCTTGCAAGCAAGTGATTTGATCACTAGAATGTTATATCACGGGAACGAGAAAAGAGTGCATGTCGGTAACGATATCAAACTAGGTATGGAGATACCAATGATCGAATCTCGGACATGTAATATATCGTGAAACAAAGGGATTAAGATACTAGCGTAAAAGGTTCCGACGATCACAAGAAAGTCATCGTTGAATGTGTGGGAGTCAGTATGGGTCTCCAGATCCCGCTTTTGATTATTGATCCGAGAGGGGTCTCGATCATGTCCGCATTATTCACGAACCGTAGGGTGACACACTTAAGAGACACCGACATCCAATTGGAGCAAATGTTTCATGCCGAAAGAATAAACAAGCGCATGAATTTATTTCACTAGATACCGCAACAGGTTTTCGGGTGAAATTGCATAAAGTGGTTATGCATGTGAAATGGAATTCTAGCAAGGGGTTATTTGTGAATGTTTGTCATTAAAGTAATTGACAAAATTCTGAATAAAATAAAAGAGTTTTATTTAATGAGAGTTTGCATTAAATTTGGTGGAAATTTAATGGGAATTTGAGTGGACTTTTGAGTGGAGAAAATTGAAGGGCCATTTTGTAGTGGAGTGTCCACCCACATGAATGAAGGAGGGGAGGGGGCAGCCCCCATGGCCGGCGGCCACCCCCTTGGGTGCCCCCCTTCCTCCTATAAAAGGAGCCCCCCTCCTCACTTGTCTCTCACACCTCCTCGGGAAGGATCTCTCTCCCCCTCTAGAATTTATCCCCCATGGTCTGGAACTAGCGAGATACATGTTCCCGGTGGCTATTCGGCAAGAAAGAGTTAAGCTTTGTCGGTCTTCAAGGGTATGTTCTCTACGGATATACATCGGCCCGTTGTTTGTATCTAGTAGATAGATCTTGGTACATAGTTCTCATCGTAGGAAATTTTTTGTTTTCTATGCTGCGAACCCTCCAGTGGGGATCCCACTAGGGATCCATCCGCTGCTCCGGCGTGAGCTCGTGGTAGAAGTGGTTTGTGATGGCCGCCTAGCGTGCGGAACCTTGAGGGACAGGAGGGACAGGAGGGACAGGAGGGACAGGAACCCCTCCAGCGCTCAGCATCCAGCCGGCGGGCGGGCGGTAGCCCGGCGGACAAGGGTAGTTGGAGGCGCACAGCGCCTCGGTCTCCTCGAGGGTCAGAATAGCCCAGTAGGCATTGTCCATTGTTCTGAGAGAGGAAGGTGTGGATGTGTGGATAGCCATGGCGTGATCGCCCTAGATATAGAGGGAAGGGCGGGAAAAATTGGCGTGAAGCTTTGGGAAATGGCGGGAAATATCTTTAGTCCCGGTTAGTGACTACATCCGGGACTAAAAGCTCTCGTAGAAAGGAAAGGGCGGGAAAACTTGGCGGGAAGCGGTGGGAAATGGCGGGAAATATCTTTAGTCCCAGTTTGTGACTACAATAGGGACTAAATGGATATTATATTAAGATTCTTTATATTTTATGATAATAATAGACATATTATTTGTTTTATTTGGATTATTACAATAAAAGATATGATTTTCCAATTTTTTTATTTTTGATTTGAATTAAAAAAAGAAAATTTACAAATGAAATAATTTATAAATGATGCAAATAGATAAATGGATATTATATTAAGATTCTTTATATTTTTCTGATAATAATAGAAATATTATTTGTTTTATTTGGATTATTACAATAAAAGATATGATTTTCCAAAGTTTTATATTTGATTTGAATTAAAAAAGAAAATTTACAAAAAAAATAATTTATAAATGATGCAAACAGATAAATGGATATTATATTAAGATTCTTTATATTTTTCTGATAATAATAGACATATTATTTGTTTTATTTGGAGTATTACAATAAAATATATGATTTTCCAAAGTTTTATATTTGATTTGAATTAAAAAAGAAAATTTACAAATGAAATAATTTATAAATGATGCAAACAGATAAATGGATATTATATTAAGATTCTTTATATTTTTCTGATAATAATAGACATATTATTTGTTTTATTTGGATTATTACAATAAAAGATATGATTTTCCAAAGTTTTATATTTGATTTGAATTAAAAAAAAGAAAATTTACAAATGAAATAATTTATAAATGATGCAAACAGATAAATGGATATTATATTAAGATTCTTTATATTTTTCTGATAAAAATAGACATATTATTTGTTTTATTTGGATTATTACAATAAAAGATATGATTTTCCAAAATTTTATATTTGATTTGAATTAAAAAAATAAAATTTACAAAAAAACAATTAGTCGCGGGTCGTGGCTGGACCCGGGACTAAAGGGTGCCTGCGCGCGTGAAAACGAAGCGGCCGAAAAAACCCTTTAGTCCCGGGCCATGGCTTCACCCGCGACTAAAGGGGGGGTCTTTAGTCGCGGGTTAAGCCACGACCCGCGACTAAAGACTCTTTAGTCCTGTCCCGTGGCTTAGCCCGGGACTAAAGGGGTGGTCACTATATATTTTGCGCCAGGGAGGCCGGTGCTGCCCACCAGCACTTGGCATTCCTCCACGAAGATGAAGTCGAAGCACTCACAGGCGACGACGCAACGCAACGCAGGGGAGGTACTGCCCGCCGCCGCCGTGCGTGCTCGGCCGTGCCGCCACTCTATCGCGCGCCGCCTCGCCGCTAGCCTTATCTCGTGCCGCCGCGCCGCTGCCTCGCCGCCTCGCCGGCGTTGGCTCGTCGCCTCTTCGTGCCGCTGCGCGCCGCCCCGTCGCGCGTCGTCACGTGCTGCCGCCGCGGCTTCGATCGGTGTGCTCGCGAGGGAGGGGTACGGGCGGCCGTTGGATGTTTTGTTTGTAATTATTAGTTAGCTATAGGGTTAGGATTATAGTTTTTGTTTTAGGATTATAGTTTTTGTTTTATATAATTATAGTTTTTGCTATTAATTAGGATTAGGATTATATTGTTAGCTAGGGTTAGGATTAATTATAGGATTATAATTAGCTAGAGTGTTAGAATTAAGATTATTGTTAGGATTATAATTAGGATTACATTGTTAGCTAGGGTTAGGATTATTATAAAAAGGATTATAATTAGGATTATTATAATTAGGATTATTAGGCTTTTTTGTTAGAGTTTTTTTCTATAGTTTTTTATAGTTTTTTTTATAGTTAGGATTATTATAATTAGGATTATTAGGGTTTTTTGTTATAGTTTTTTTCTATAGTTTTTTATAGTTTTTTTTATAGTTAGGATTATTATAATTAGGATTATTAGGGTTTTTTGTTATAGTTTTTTTATATTAGGGTTTTTTGTTTTAGTTATTAAGATTATTGTGTTATCACAAATAATATTAGGGTTATTGTTTTTTTTGTTTTAGTTATTAGGATTATTGTTTTTTCTAACCTATTTAACTCTTTTATAGATAATTAGTCATGGATCCATCCGAAGATCCTGGTCGCATCGGTGAAGGTTTTCTTCAGGGCATGATAAGAGGTGAAATTCCTCTTAATATTACTACCGGCGAAGATATTTTTCTCGAGGAAGAGATATCCTCATATCTGAATCCATCCGGTGATGGACTAGAGGAAAACCTAATGTACCAAGGGGAATACCAGATGGCCGAAGGGCAAACAAATAACAACAATAATGATGGCCCCTCGACAGGATCCGGCGAGGTACATATATATATATAAAGTCTCGTGTTACCTCTATTCATTAACTGATCTAGATATATATTAATCACTCTCTCTTCTTATTTTAGCCCACCGGATCGAAGCAATCGACAACTCGAACGAAATGAGGGCCGAACAAAAAGTTGGATGGTAATCAGAGGTTCACCATCAATGAAATAGATGATGATGGTGAACCGATTGCTCCAGAGAAGCACCGAAGGATGTTTACAAATCAATGCGGGGTGCTTGTTAGGGACAACCTGCCGATCACCATCCAGGAATGGAATCAGTCAAGAAAAGTTTATACGCGAAATATGTCGCAAAAAAGAAAACTCCAGACTTCAAGGGAGTAAACGAGAAGTTGAGAGAACAGTGGCCCGATTTTGTACAGTACAAGCAATCTGATAAAGCAAAGGCAAAGTCGGCAAAGAACGCGTTAAATTCTTCCAACAAGAAATACCATCATAAAATGGGGACATGTGGCTACAAGAGTGCCGTCCCTAAGTGGGAAACTATGGAGAAGAACATGAGGGCTAGAGGCGTCACTCCTGGTACAGATGGATGGCCCGAGAGGTCAAAGCAGTGGTGGTACGGGCACGAGGGATCCTTGGACCCAGAAACAGGGAAGACATTATTTCATGATAAAATTCTAAAACCCTCCCAAGACCTTATTAAAGCAATGAACGATGCTCAATTGGGATTGTTCCGTCCCAAGAGATAGAACGACGAGCTGAGATGCGCCCTAGGGAATCCTGAAAGGGGAGGACGAACACGAGGCAAAGGCGCTGGTGTCTCGTGGAAGAAAGGGTTTCCTCAATACGATGCCAGTTACAGAAACCGTCAAAGAAAGAAGGACCGGGAGGCAGACCGGATCTCTAGGGTAGAGCAGGACATAGCTGATCTAAAGAACCTCATGCATGAAATTAGCCAAAGGGCATCGTCGTCAACTCACCAGGCCCATTCAAATAGGATTTAACTTATAAAATGGTGAAGAGTTTACAGCAGCCACCGGGAACTCATTTATGTGGATACTACGTCTGCGAGTACATCCGAGAGTTGACCAGTGAGCGGAAAGTTGACTCACATTATATTTATGATTTGCGGGAGAAACTAGAATCAGACCAGCGCATAAGATCAATTCAAGAGGAGCTGGCGGGATTTATGATGAAGGAAGTCCTTGATGTACATGGAGAGCATTATGCGGATGACGTGGAACTCGATTTGCCTTAGTCATCTTCATGTAGCTGATATGATATATATATTCATCAATGACCATGTAATTTCAAAACATTTCTTCCTTTTGATATGATTGATTATATGTATGCTTGCAAGGGATCGATTAATTATATAAATGCATCGACGTGTAGTGCGTATAATATGTATACTAAAATATATGTTTGAAATATAGTGAAACAAAAAACGAAAAATGAACGAAATGGCAAAAAAAAGGAAATACACAATCTCTGCTGCGGCAGAGAAATGTGTGTTTCTCTGTCGCGGCAGGAAACCTTTTAGTCCCGGGTGGTGTTACGGCCCAGGACTAGAGGGTTTCCGCCCCCCGCGGCGCTGAAACAACCATGTGGCTGTTATCAGTCGCGGGCCGTAGCGAGCCGGGACTAGAGGGGGGCCTCTAGTCCTGTTTTCGTAGTCCCGGGCCCAAAACCGGGACTAGAGCCAGTTGTGGCCCGGGACTGGAGACCCTTTTTCCACCAGTGCATAGACCCCTCTCTCACCTCTCCACCACCGTATCAACCTATCCCTGGCCAGCACCTCCTTTAATGCTCTCCATAGACATTGTCCTTCCTAACCCCATTCCTCTTCGGTTTAAATGGGCTAGAGGCAAGAGATTCTCCCCTCGCTGCTCATTTGCTCCCTCCTCACTGCACTCACCCCTCAGACCACCCTTTCCCTCCCCCATGGGCTGCGCTACCCGAGAGATGGAGGAGGAGGCACCTCGGCCATGGCAAAGAATCGAGCAGGGCTCACTCCTCCCCTTCGCTCCTCCCTCTGCATGTGTCCTAGCTGGTCTCCTCCACCCCTGTTCTAACCCCCCCCCATCCTCTCTCTCGCAGGAAGGAGCTACTGGAAGCTTCCCCGATGAGCCCCATGGCATCCAAACCAGTCCATGTCGCGCGAGGCCCTTCCTACGACGGAGACCCCCTCTCCTGCCCCTCGTTCCGCTCGCCTCGGTGCACCGCGCCCACTCCGCCGCCTCCCCGCCGCCGGCAAGCCCTTAGGTGAGCGCCTTACAACTACTACCGCCCCTCTAGGGTTTCTCTATCGCCAGTCACCTCTCGCGAAGACGAAGAACCCCACCGCCCGATCCCCTTTACCCCAACGGCCCAGATCTGCTAGTACCCGTTCGGTCTCCCCCTGAGACTAACTGGCAGGCCCTAGCGTGGGGGATTTAAATCCCTCCTTCCATCCGCGAAGCAGCCCGTGTGGGCCGTTTACCCCCTTCGCGGGCCATCTCCCTTCAGATCCAGCCCGCTGACCACCTCTGCCCTTTTCTTTTTTAGTTAAAAGTTTCCAGATCTGTTAATAAGACTGTTTACTTTAAATCTTTTTGAAAATGTAAAACACCCCCAATTTCCTGGACTTAAAATTTCTAGGATCCATGAGTGCCCTTCCTAACATGCAGACCCAGTACCATGCCCAAATAATATTCAGATTTATCTTCACAATTAAAATACCAACATGTGTCCAGATTACTCCAAATTGATCAGGGCATTCTGGTAACTGTTTTGAGGTGATTCCAACTCCTCTTTAATCAGTTCATCAATTACTATATAATAACCCAAGTAAATAATTTTTGGAACTCCAGAACAGTTCTGGTGAATTATTTCCTCAAACTAGAGATTTAATCACTATAAAATCCCTTATAAATCAATGGCAAGTGATAAAATAGTGAAACCACTTTTGTTGGCTTCATTTTATCAATACCTATTTGATGGTATCATTTTTGTACAATGGCATCATACAGATCAAGCCCTTGGTCAAAAACCACTCTCTTAGGTAGTTCCTAGACTATAAATCCAAAGGGATCTTTTTTCCTAATGCCTCCAAATCTTTTTCCAATATTATCAACCAAATCATCCAACATCCTAGTGTTGTATATCATGTTTTTGTCCTTTTCTTGTTGTATGATTTGGTGTTGGTATGCATTGTATTGATTGTGGTGTAGTTTGTTTGCATGTTTGCTCGATGACGGTGATAGTTGTGATTATATGACACCAAGAAGAATGAAGCCTCGGGATATTCTTATTATGATTGTATTGGTTTTCTGGTATTATAACAAAGTCATGGGACATCTCTCTGGTCACAGGAAAGCCACCTTCTTGCTCATACACCTTGTCCTAGTATTTTATATATGCATGTTTTATCTACTTATTTATGCAAACTGCATTGGTTTTATTATAATATACTTTATATGGGGATTGTTTGGATCCTCCAAATAATTACCCCTTAGTACCATTAGGTACAACCTATTTGTATAATACCTACCTTCCCTCAGTATGGTAGATGGTGTTTAACACCATAACCCCTTGGAGACCCTGTTTTAGCGGAAACAAAAGTGTAGGATGGGAAGACCCCGGAAAAAGGTTTACAAAAATGTTTTATGAGAAAACCTTGGTGAGGCTTGGCCTACCAAGTGATGTTGAAAAATGAGAAAGGTTTTGTTTTACAAAATGGCCGGATGAAGGATGGAGGAAAAATGTTTACGAAAACACGCCCGGCTGTATAGTTCCTAATGCTTGAGCAATTAACCCGTGCAACCACATTACTCTGGAATGGGATGGGGTTGGGCTGGAAGTTTGTCTAATCCGGTATAGGTGTCTCAAACTACTACGGGGAAGAACAAATTCCCAGAGGCTGGGCTTTTGCCTGTAAAGGCCCATGTGAAACATCGGTCTAGGGAAGGTAAATACCGTCTAAATGGTGGCCAGACGATACTATGATCCCCTCATTGAAAGCGCACACCCTGCAGGGTGCAAAACACGCTCCAGTTGGCTTTTGACTATATAGGGCGTCCCGGTTTTAAAGGGATTAACCTCATAGGATATGCACTTGTATCGGTGAGGGCATTCAGAAAGTCTTGACTGGTTATTTGATCCACGATCGGTGTAGATCAGGGACGGGTATCGGATGGTGTGGGTACAGTGTACAACCTCTGCAGACTGTAAATATATTCGAATAACCGAGTCCTCGATCATGGACGGTTGTGATGACTACTGTACGGGGGTGATGGTTTTGTTTTCAAAAAGGACTTCGGAAAAGCAATGGCTCGTAAATGTTTTGACCATGGGATGGTCGGGAAAATGGAGGAAGGAGTTTGGTCATGAGATGACCGGAAGGAGAAACGAATGGGTGAACCAATCCTAATGTTTTCTTAAAACTTTTCAAAAAGGTTTCCAAAATGCTTTACAAACGTTTTCCAACAAAGATATAGAGACATGATATATCTACAAGGGAAGTTAGTTTATAAAAGAACCTCTCTTGGAGCTATCCTACCACAACCATATTGCATATCCTTATTTGTTGTTCTCTTAAGGTGGTTTGCGAGTACATTCAAAGTACTCACCAGCATTGTCCCTGGCTATTTACTTGGCCAGACTTTCAGATAATCAAGGGAAATGATGGAGATGTTGCCATCTTCCCAGTCAGTCGCCTGTAGGTTAAGGGATGACATGGGCTCTGCGCTGGAAGACTTCCGCTATTCATGCTGTATCGCCATAATGGCACTTTTGTAAGTACATGTACTCGTTATTCATGGATGTTGTAATGATACTTGTCGGTTATTCTCACGGCTCGCTGATCATGGGAACGTGAATTGCAGGCATAACGGGTATTCTCAAATCGTAAATCCGGGGTGCCACATTCTGGTTCGCGTCCTTAGGTTTCTATCACTCCGGCAGAACTTCCCCCTTCCTCTTACACATACTACAAACTGTATGATGTTTAATCCATGCGTGCACAAATATAATGGACACCAAAGGACTGTACCATATCAACATACAACTCTAATGAACCAAAGACGTTCAACCATTCAAACTGAGAAAAAAGGAACTACCCAAACATGATAGATCATGGGATTATCACTTGTAGCATCAAACACCATGTTTACATAGGACGCTACAGAGGTGTGTGAGAGGATGAACCACTACACAATAGGAGGATTAGGTGATGGAGATGGCGGTGAATATGGTGAAGAGGGCGGCGGTGCCGCCGGCAGCGGCGCGGGGGACTCCTTCCCTACCGCTGGTATTGTAGGGGAGCACCGCCCCTTAGCCCCCTTCCTTCATGGCTTCTTGGTAGACCTCCCCCATGGAGATGGGATCCATGGGGGAGGCAAAAACGTGGATTTGGTGGCTGCAAATTAGTGGGTGGAGGTGTCTCCCATGGATTAGGTTTCCTCCCTTTGTATAACTTCTCGGATTCCCATCACCCCATCTTGGGCTGTAGTAAATCAGGCCAAGCGTGCCCGTACGGACTGGCGTCAGCTATATTTTATGTCCAAAAGATTGTTGCAAAATTTCTTACAACTTTGTAGTTGAAGAGTTTTCTGTTTGACGTTGTCTTCAACCCGAAAAGTGACCATCTTCAAAAAGAGTTCTGAGACAGATTTCTAGAAAACCCCAATTTGACTCCAACAAGGGTTCCACTTGTATTCTTGATAATTCATACACATCAAAGTGTAAAACAAGAACATTGTGCACTTTTAAAACTATTAGTAGGTTAGTCCAAATAACTCATGAACTTTATATAAAAAGAAGTGTCAAAAGCATAATAATAGCATAAAACCATCAAAAATTATAGATACGTTATGGACGTATCAACATCCCCAAGCTTATTTCCTGCTCGTCCACGAGTAGGGAAACGATAAAAACAATATAATTTTTGAGGTGACTTGGACCATCATAATCTTGATCAAACCATTTGTAAAGCATGGATAGCTGGATGAAAGTACTCTAAACATGAGCATGAAAGATGTAGTTCTAACAATAAGGCATAGCAACCGAGTTGCAATATGAAAAGGTTGCAAACAAAGATCATGAATAACAATGCATTGAAAAACGTTTGTTTGTTTCACATAATTAAAACATAATAATAGTGGTATTCATCTTGTCCTTCATGGTATAGAAAATCATAAATGCATAGGACACCTTCAAAGTTCATAAGGGTGACTAGATACAAATAGTTCAAGAACAAGCAATAACAACCTTATGAATCAATCAACATGTTTTGGGACAATACACATAGAACTAGGAATGGCAACTATGCTCTTTTAATTGGTGCCTAAGGATATAAGGTGGAGACTCAATATAATAGTGGACGAAAGGCGCTTCAAAGGGAAGCAGGGATTTCAAGTTTCCTAAAGAGCTTTCAAAAATTATGGTACTTGTTAGCTTTCATCTCTCATTGCCCCTATCATAAGAATCTTGAAGTGTTTAAGGCTAAAGTGAATAAAAATGTAGTATATGCTTGACAAAGTATAAGTTGGCAATATCATGTCCCTTGAGTACGAGGGTCGCTCCTCATGCTACTCAACTGTAGTCACCGGTAAGTTCTTGTCATAGTAAGTACATGTGTATCATAGAGAACCGCCAACAGAGTACCCCTTGCCTAATGATACATGAGCTATCCCATAACAAAATGATATGTCAAGCAGACAATGAGCATCTCAGCAATCTTCTTATTTACCATGGGAAAATGGTGCTTTTTCTCTCTTTCCTCTTTTCTCATCTCTTTTTTTTCTTCTTCTCAATCTCAATCTCTATTTCTTTTTTATAACAAGAATGCTTCATAGATTGCTCACTTTGGTGATGCTGCAAGTTTCCACCATGATTAGGCATGGTTTAGGCTAGCGGCCCAGGCGTTTATCTAACACACATACATAACTCCATGGACTTACAAGCTCCCCTTTCATTTCACACCGATGACATCCATAACAAAAGAGCATGATATCAAATGGGTAAATATTTACAAGTGTTCAAAGCTTTCCCCGTGACAACATTGTTCTGCTAATCCCAACTTATAAGTGCAACCATATATAAAATAGATGACACAATGGTTCATGTTTATTAGGGGCAAGAAAAATAAAGTGTGCCATCAAGTTTATGTGAGCTTTAATCACTAACTTTCACATAACAAGTTTAATTTCGAAGATATTTAAAACAAGAATATACTTGGAATGGTGTAAGACACCATGCATAGGAATTTATAGTGGACACTTTGGAATAACTTGGTTTCTTGGGAGTTGGATGCATGAGTAGATCTTACTCAATACAAGTGGAGGCTAGAAAAAGACTGGGAGCGACCAACTAAGAGAGCAATAATGTCCATAATCATGCAGAGCGACAAAACATTACTAATCAAAGCATAAAGTGGTACCACAAGTCAAAAACTAAATGATCATAGAGGCTATTGTGTCTGGTTCATAGTCATAACATGGTGTGAGCATGTGCCAAGTCAACCCAAACAAAGCATCAAAGGAGAATACCACAATATTATGCTTTTGTATGCTAAAACAACGCATGATTCTTTCAAGGAACATTAATAAATCCCAATTGTTTGGAAGAAGTCATGCTACAGCAATAACCACTAAGAATAGGGTCAAAATAACATCAAACATGACATGATAAGGTCTAGGCCACAGTCAAAACAAACTCCTTTTATACCACTTATAAGCATGAAGCTTCCTACTCTTTTCCAACCCAATCACCTTATTTGAAACAAAACAGCGAAAACATGGTCCAACCACTTTATTCAAGAAAACTAAGCAAACAAAAACCAAAAATGAAAACTAAGACGCTCCAAGAACAACACAACAGTGCATGAAACAGTAAAAACGAAGTGTCTAGAAAGACCTGAGATTTTTATTGATGAGTAAGGGAATGCCTTGGGCATCCCCAAGCTTTGACGCTTCTACCTCTTGAATAATTCTTGGGGTGACACGGGGTGGCATCCCCAAGATTGATATTTTGTCCATTCTTCATCTCATTACATCATTCTTTCCTTACACCTGAAAATTTTCCTTCATACAGAACTTCAAACAATCTTCATTAGCAACATTAGTGCATTCAAAAGATAATAGACCTTTGGCTTTAGTTTCAAAAGATAAAAACTTTCACTAAAGACACAATATACTGTAGCAATTCCCTCAAAAATCTCAATTTCCCAAAAATAACCCAAAAATAACCCAAAAATAAATCAATAAGAAGCAAATGCAATTAATGGCAGAAATCTGTCAAAGCAGACCAGCAGGTAGAAACCGATTTTTTCGAAGACCTTCTGTTGCTCAAATAAAAAAGTGTTGAACTAAAGAACGTTAAATAACAACCTGGGGGATTTATTCAGAAAATTACAGCTTAATCCGACTTAAAGAGATTTTTAAAGAATTTTTACAGTGGAGCACAAAAATCTGTTTCGGGACAGCAACTCCCCAAATCTTACTTGCCTCTCATTAGAGGTTATTCTTGGCACAAAAATCAAATAAGAAGTATAAGGAGAGGTTATTACAGAAGTAATATCTTCCAAGACTCAAGAAAACTATTGGCTTATCACCCAAGAAGTACTTTTCTTTAACGCCTTTAAATTAGGCACAAGAAGCAAGATTCAAGTAGTTTCAAATAAAGAAGCATTAATAGCAACTTTTGTTTTAATAGGAGAGGCAAAAGGTATTCTATACCTTTGTTAAATGGGAGTTGATATTTAATGGTGCGTTCCTTCAGTTTGAAAGCTTCCATGGGAAGATTTGTTTTGGTTTCATAGGCAGAACACAAGTGTTGAAGGTCGACCCCCACTAAACCATTACTCATATTTCCAATCACTTTCCTTTTTGAAAACATTTTTAGCTAACAAGTACGACTAATTTTTTTGTAATTCGCAATCCCTATCCATACTAAGATAGAGCCCAACTAAAAAAGAAAGCAAAAACTACTTAGAGATAAAGCAAACAAGTGCACACAAGAATATTCTGTTGGAGATATGCCCTAGAGGCAATAATAAATGTAGTTATTATTATATCTTTGTGTCTATGATAAATGTTTACGTTCATGCTATAATAGTATTAACAAGGAAACATTAATACTTGTGTGATTTGTAAACTTAAATTGAAGTCCCTAGTAAAGCCTCTTTATTATACTAGCTTGTTGGTTAATAAATGATTGCGGTTTCCCTATCATGAACATTGAGATGTTATTAACAAAAAGATCATATCGTTAGGAGAAATATATGGTGGACATACTCCTATAGATAAGCGTAGCATAAAGATCAAGTCATTTTAATAGTTCAATTGCTATATGCTTTCTGATACATAGTAACCTAATTCCTTCGACCATGAGATCATGCATATCACCTTCACTGGAAGGATGCTTTGATGACATAAAACACCACACCGTAACTGGGTGGCTATAAAGGTGGCATTGAGTGTTCGGAAAGTATTGGTTGAGACACATGGATTAAGAGTGGGATTTGTCCATCCATATGACGGATAGATATACTCTGGGCCCTCTCAGTGAAATGTCATCCAATTAGCTTGCAAGCATGTGACTGGCTCACAAGGGATCACATATCACGGGAACGAGAAAAGAGTACTTATCAGTAACGAGGTTGAACTAGGTATGCAGAGATACCGACGATCATAACCTCGGATAAGTAAACTATCATGAGACAAAGGGAAATTGGTATCGTCTGTAAGTGGTTCATTCGATTGCAAAGTAATCGTAGAAATATGTGGGAGCCATATGAATTTCCAGATTCCTCTATTGGTTATTGATCGGAGAAGTGTCTCCATCATGTCCGCATAATTCACGAACCGTAGGGAGACACACTTAAGGATTCGACGTTGTTTGAGTAGTTATGGAATGATGAGAAAGAGACCGAATGTTGTTCGGAGTCTCGGATGGGATCCGGGATATCACGAGGAGATCCGGAATGGTCCGAAGAATAAGATTCATATAAGGAAAGTCCTATTTCGGAGTTGGAGAATGGTTCTGGTGTTTTCATCGGGAATGTTCTAGAAGGTTCCGGAATGTCCGGCACTCCGGAGGGGAAGGGTACATGAGTGTGTCATACCAAGTTGGAATGATTGCATCATGTACTAAGTGTCATCGCTGAACAAAATAAAGGGTTTAATCAAATCCTAGTTTGAAAAGTCAAACGCCAATTTGAAAAGTCAAACGGCTATTTTGGGAAGTGGAGGGGAAGGTGGAAACCGAGTTGGGGAGGAGTTCCTACCCTCCACAGCCGTCCCCCTTGGGAAACCAAGTTGGGGAGGGACTCCCCTCCCCTGGCGCGCCCCCTCCACCTATATAAGTAGGGGCAGGGCTGCCCCTCCAAGACACAACTCCACCACCCCGCAAACCCTAGCCCTAAGCCGCCGGCCCTCCTGCAGCCGCCGCTGCCCTAGGGCAAGCCGCCGCCGCCTAGCTAACCCTAGCCACCGGCCAAGCCTCCTCCTTGGTGTGTCTAAACCCTAGATCGCCGAGGAGCTCTCTCATAGTCCACCATACTCGCTCTGGCTTAAGGCGAAGCCCTGAGAGATCTCCCCTCTACTTCTGGTACCACGCCGTTGTGCTGTCGGAATCGCGAGGAGAGTGCTACAACCTCTGCTGCCTGCTGAAACAAGGGAGAGGAAGGTCTTCGTCGAGTACCGAACGTGTGACCGACTGCGGGAGCACTGCCGGAACGCAGCGCCGGAAGGATCGTCTACGCGATCTTGAGATCGGGAAGAGTACGACTACATCACCCACGAGAATCCGCTCTCGTTAAACACTTTGGAATCTTCGAGGGTGAGTTATTCCATCGACTCGTTGCTACAATCTAGTAGATAGATCTTGGCTTGTTTGTTTGTATGCGGTAGAAATTTTTTGTTTTCATGCTACGAAACCCTACAGTGGTATCAGAGCCGTGTCTATATGTAGATCTATTGCACGAGTAGAACACAATGGTCATTGTGGGCGTTGATGCTTTTATTGTCGATTGCTTCTTGTGTACTTTGCATCTTGCGGGATGTTGGGATGAAGCGGCCCGGGCTAACCTTACATGACATCGTTCATGAGACTTGCTCCACGCTTGACATGCAACTTGTATTGCATAAGTGGCTTTGCGGGTGCCTGTCTCTCCCAACATAGTTAAGATTCAATTTACAACGGGTGATTGTCAATACTAGTATCAATGTTGTGGTTCTTGTTCGTAAGTTAGAATGACACTTATTGAAAGCCCCAAACCACGTAAAACATGCAAAGAAAGTAGAGGCGTCTAACTTTGTTTTGCAGGGGTGTGCTGTGATGTGATATGGCCATGATTGTGATTATATTTGATGTATGCAATGTTCCTTATTGTAAGTTGGCAACCGGCAGGAGCCATATGGTTGTCTTTAATTTTGTTAAGACCCGCGTGTCTATTCAAAGTAGTTGTAATAGTTGAAGCCGGTGGACGACAACCATGGAGATGCGTCATTGACCTTGATGCAATGCCGGTGATGATGGAGATCATGTTCGTGCTTGAAGATGGAGATCGGAAGCACAAAGAAGAAAGGCCATATCATATCACATATTATGAATTGCATGTGATGTTAATCCTTTATGCATCTTGTATTGCTTAGTTAACAACAGTAGCATTATAAGATTATCCCTCATGCACATGAATTTCAAGTCGTAAAGTGTTCACCCTTAGTTAGCACCGTTGCTAAAGCTTGTTGTTTCGAAGCACCACGTGATGATCGGGTGTGTTAGATTCCGCAAGTGTATACAACGTGAGCAAGCCAGATTTGCTCATGCGGAAGCTAAGGTTTGATCTTGACGAGCCTAGCATGTACAGACATGGTCTCGGAACACGGATCACCGAAAGGTAAAGCATGAATCATGTAGTAGATATGATGAACATGACGATTGTTCGCCATTGAAACTATATCAACTCTCGTGATGATCGGTGTTGATGTGGTGGATTTGGTTCATGTGATCACTAAAACAATGTGAGGGATGTTGTTTTGAGTGGGAGTTCACCTAGATTAATTTAACTATTAATTAGAACTCAATTTTTCATAAACTTAGTCTAAACTATTGCAAATATGTTGTAGATCAATGGCGGCCCCTACCATCAATTTTAATGCATTCCTAGAGAAAAAAAGTTGAAAAACAATGGAAGCAACTTCGCGGATTGGTTCCGCAATTTGAGGATTGTCCTCACAGCTGGTAATTTGACCTATGTGCTGGATGCACCGCTGGGTGACCCGCCTGCAACTGATGCTGCCGACGAAGTAAAGAATGTTTACCTCGCTCGGAAGACTCAGTACTTCATAGTTCGGTGTGCTATCTTGTATGGTTTAGAATCAGAGCTTCAGAAAAGGTTTGAGAATTCAGACCCACATGATATTGTCCGTGATCTCAAATTGATCTTTGAGACTCACGCGGCGATTGAGAGCTATGAGGCTTCTGAAAAGTTCTTTAACTGCAAGATGGAAGAGGGCAGCTCCGTCAGTGAGCATGTGCTTAAGATGTCTGGGCACGCAAACAAACTTCAAAGCTTGGGTATAATAATTCCTAATGCTTTGGGGATTTACCGTGTCCTCCAATCACTACCACCAAGTTACAAGAACTTTGTGATGAACTACAATATGCAAAACATGAACAAGCAGTTGCCAGAACTCTTTGCCATGTTGAAATCAGCAGAAGTGGAGATCAAGAAAGAGCACCAAGTGTTGATGGTCAATAAGACCACCAAATTCAAGAAAGGCAAGTCTAAGCAAAAGGGACACTTCAAGAAGGGTGGTAAGAAAGTTACCGCGCCGACAAAGAAGACCAAGGCTGGACCTAAGCCTGATACTGAGTGCTTTTACTGCAAGGGAGAAGGTCACTGGAAGCGGAATTGCCCAAACTACTTGGCGGATTTGAAGAACGGCAACATCAAGAAGAAAGGTATATCCGATATACATGTTATTGATGTGTATCTCACTAGTACTCGTAGTAGTGCCTGGGTATTTGATACTGGTTCGGTTGCTCATATTTGTAACTCGAAACAGGTGCTCCAGAATAAACGGAAGCTAGCGAAGAACAAGGTGATGATGCGCGTTGGAAACGGATCAAAGGTTGATGTGATCGCGGTCGGCACGCTACCCCTTCATCTACCATCGGGATTAGTTTTATACTTAAATAATTCTTATTTGGTGCCTGCGTTAAGCATGAACATTATATCGGGATCTTGTTTATTGCGAGACGGTTACTTGTTTAAGTCCGAGAATAATGGTTGTTCGATTTATATGAGTAATATATTTTATGCACATGCACCTTTGATAGATGGTCTATTCTTATTGAATCTCGATAGTGGAAATACACATATTAATAACATTGAGGCTAAACGTTTGAAATCGAACAATAACTCGACCTATATGTGGCACTATCGTCTTGGTCACATTGGAGTGAAGCGTATGAAGAAACTCCATTCCGATGGACTTCTTGAATCACTTGATTTCGAATCACTTGAAAGATGCGAAGCATGTCTGATGGGTAAAATGACTAAGACTCCATTTTCTGGTATGATGGAGTGAGCTACGGAGTTATTGGAAATCATACATACCGATGTGTGTGGTCCAATGAGTGTAGCATCGCGCAGTGGTTATCGTTATGTTCTTACCTTCACGGATGACTTGAGTAGATATGGGTATATCTATTTCATGAAACATAAGTCCGAAACTTGCGAGAAGTTTAAGGAATTTCAAAGTGAGGTAGAGAATCAGCGTAACAACAAGATTAAATTTCTACGTTCTGATCGTGGAGGTGAATATCTAAGTTATGAGTTTGGCGAGCATTTGAAGAAATGCGGAATACTTTCACAATTGACACCGCCGCGAACACCACAGCGTAATGGTGTGTCCGAATGTCGTAATCGAACTCTCTTAGATATGGTTCGTTCTATGATGTCACTTATAGATTTACCGCTATCATTTTGGGGTTATGCATTAGAAACAGCCGCATTCACTTTAAATAGGGCACCATCTAAATCCGTTGAAACGACACTGTATGAATTTTGGTTTGGGAAGAAACCTAAATTGTCGTTCCTTAAAGTTTGGGGTTGCGAAGCCTATGTAAAGAAGTTACAACCGGACAAGCTTGAACCCAAAGCGGAAAAATGCGTCTTCATAGGATACCCGAAGGAAACTATTGGGTATACCTTCTATCATAGATCCGAAGGCAAAATCTTCGTTGCCAAGAATGGATCCTTTCTAGAGAAGGAATTTCTCTCGAAAGAAGTGACTGGAAGGAAAGTAGAACTCGACGAGGTTGTCGGACCTTCTCTCGAACTTGCGAGTAGCGCAGCACCGGAAGTAGTTCCTGTGACGCCTACGCCAATAAGAGATGAAGCTAATGATGATGATCATGAAACTTCGGTTGTAGTTGCTACAGAGCCTCGCAGGTCAAGAGAACTCGTACCACTCCAGATTGGTATGATCCCGTTATGAGTGTCATGTTGGTGGACAACACCGATGACCCTGCGACATATGAGGAAGCGATGATGAGCCCAGATTCCAATAAATGGCAAGAAGCCATGAAATCCGAGATTGGATCCATGTACTAAAACCAAGTATGGACTTTGGTGGACTTACCGGATGGCCGAAAGGCTGTCAAGAACAAATGGATTTTCAAGAAGAAAACATATGCTGATGGTAATGTTACTGTCTATAAAGCTCGACTTGTTGCAAAAGGGTTTCGACAAATTCAAGGAGTTGACTATGATGAGACTTTCTCACCTGTAGCGAAGCTAAAATCTGTGAGGATTATGTTAGCAATCGCTACATATTATGATTATGAGATATGGCAGATGGATGTCAAAACAGCATTCCTCAATGGAGACATTGATGAAGAGTTGTATATGATGCAACCCAAAGGTTTTGTCGATCCTAAAGATGCTAACAAGGTATGCAAACTTCAACGGTCCATCTATGGATTGAAGAAAGCATCCCGAAGTTGGAATCAACGTTTTGATAAGGTGATCAAAAGTTTTGGTTTTATACAAACTTATGGAGAAGCTTGTATTTACAAGAAAGTGAGTGGGAGCTCTGTAGCATTCTTAATACTATATGTAGATGACATATTGTTGATTGGGAATGATGTAGACCTTCTTAATAGTGTCAAGGAATATTTGAATAATAGTTTTTCAATGAAGGATCTTGGCGAAGCAGCTTACATATTAGGCATAAAGATTTATAGAGATAGATCGAGACGCCTAATATCATTGTCACAAAGTACATATTTGGACAAAGTTCTAAAGAGGTTTGGAATGGGAGATAGAAAGAAAGGGTTCTTGCCCATGTTGCCCAATACGACCTTGAGTAAAATTCAAAGTCCGACATCGACGGAAGATAGAGAAAGGATGAGTAATACTCCCTATGCCTCAGCCATAGGATCTCTAATGTATGCCATGCTATGTACTAGACCTGACATTGCATATGCTGTTAGTTTAACTAGCAGATATCAAAGTGATCCAGGAGTGGATCATTGGACAGCGGTCAAAAACATCCTTAAGTACTTGAGAAGAACTAAGGATATGGTTCTTTCTTATGGAGGTGATGAACAACTCGTTGTTAATGGTTACACCGATGCTAGTTGGAACACCGATCCGGATGATTCTAAATCACAATCTGGATACGTATTTACTTTGAATGGTGCAGCAGTTAGCTGGAGGAGTGCAAAGCAAAGCGTTGTGGCGAGATCTTCAACTGAATCAGAATACATGGCTGCTTCGGAGGCTTCACAAGAAGCGATATGGATGAAAGAGTTCATTACAGAGCTGGGTGTGGTTCCTAGTGCGCTAGACCCAATGTCTATCTACTGTGATAACATGGGAGCCATAGCAAATGCGCAAGAACCAAGGTCACACAAGAAGCTGAAGCACATTAAGCTATGTTTTCACGCTATTCGAGAACATGTCCAAGATGGGGACATAAAGATTTGCAAAGTACACACAGATCTGAATGTGGCGGATCCGTTGACTAAACCTCTCCTGAGGGCAAAACATGACCAGCACCAAACTGCCATGGGTGTTCGGTATATTACCATGTAATCTAGATTAGATGACTCTAGTGCAATTGGGAGACTGTTGGAGATATGCCCTAGAGGCACTAATAAATGTAGTTATTATTATATCTTTGTGTTTATGATAAATGTTTACATTCATGCTATAATAGTATTAACAAGGAAACATTAATACTTGTGTGATTTGTAAACTTAAATTGAAGTCCCTAGTAAAGCCTCTTTATTATACTAGCTTGTTGGTTAATAAATGATTGTGGTTTCCCTATCATGAAGATTGAGATGTTATTAACAACAAGATCATATCGTTAGGAGAATGATATGGTGGACATACTCCTATAGATAAGCGTAGCATAAAGATCAAGTCATTTTAATAGTTCAATTGCTATATGCTTTCTGATACATAGTAACCTAATTCCTTCGACCATGAGATCATGCATATCACCTTCACTGGAAGGATGCTTTGATGACATCAAACACCACACCGTAACTGGGTGTCTATAAAGGTGGCATTGAGTGTTCGGAAAGTATTGGTTGAGACACATGGATCAAGAGTGGGATTTGTCCATCCATATGACGGATAGATATACTTTGGGCCCTCTCGGTGAAATGTCATCCAATTAGCTTGCAAGCATGTGACTGGATCACAAGGGATCACATATCACGGGAACGAGAAAAGAGTACTTATCAGTAACGAGGTTGAACTAGGTATGCAGAGATACCGACGATCATAACTTCAGATAAGTAAACTATCGTGAGACAAAGGTAAATTAGTATCGTATGTAAGTGGTTCATTCGATCGCAAAGTAATCGTAGAAATATGTGGGAGCCATATGAATTTCCAGATCCCTCTATTGGTTATTGATCGGAGAAGTGTCTCGATCATGTCCGCATAATTCACGAACCGTAGGGAGACACACTTAAGGATTCGACGTTGTTTGAGTAGTTATGGAATGATGAGAAAGAGACTGAATGTTGTTCGGAGTCTCGGATGGGATCCGGGATATCACGAGGAGATCCGGAATGGTCCGGAGAATAAGATTCATACAAGGAAAGTCCTATTTCAGAGTTGGAGAATGGTTCCGGTGTTTTCATCGGGAATGTTCTAGAAGGTTCCGGAATGTCCAGCACTCCGGAGGGGAAGGGTACATGAGTGTGTCATACGAGGTTGGAATGATTGCATCATGTACTAAGTGTCATCTCTGAACAAAATAAAGGGTTTAATCAAATCCTAGTTTGAAAAGTCAAACGCCAATTTGAAAAGTCAAACGGCTATTTTGGGAAGTGGAGGGGAAGGTGGAAACCGAGTTGGGGAGGAGATCCTCCCCTCCACCGCCGGCCCCCTTGGGAAACCGAGTTGGGGAGGGACTCCCCTCCCCTGGCGCGCCCCCTCCACCTATATAAGGAGGGGCAGGGCTGCCCCTCCAAGACACAACTCCACCACCCCGAAAACCCTAGCCCTAAGCCGCTGGCCCTCCTGCAGCCGCCGCCGCCCTAGGGCAAGCCGCCGCCGCTAGCTAACCCTAGCCGCCGGCCAAGCCTCCTCCTTGGTGTGTCTAAACCCTAGATCACCGAGGAGCTCTCTCATAGTCCACCATACTCGCTCTGGCTTAAGGCGAAGCCCTGCGAGATCTCCCCTCTACTTCCGGTACCACGCCGTTGTGCTGCCGGAATCGCGAGGAGAGTGCTACAACCTCTGCTGCCTGCTGGAACAAGGGAGAGGAAGGTCTTCGTCGAGTACCGAACGTGTGACCGACTGCGGGAGCGCTGCCGGAACGCAGCGCCGGAAGGATCGTCTACGCGATCTTGAGATCGGGAAGAGTACGACTACATCACCCACGAGAATCCGCTCTCGTTAAACACTTTGGAATCTTCGAGGGTGAGTTATTCCATCGACTCGTTGCTACAATCTAGTAGATAGATCTTGGCTTGTTTGTTTGTATGCGGTAGAATTTTTTTGTTTTCCATGCTACGAAACCCTACATATTCACCCACACGTTATTTCTCCCCGGCAAAGGCGCTAGAAAAGGTCTTGAGATCCCACGAGTATAGTGGATCGTGTGTAGCCTTTTCGATAAGTAAGAGTGTCGAATCTAGCAAGGAGATAAAGGTAGGATAAATATTCTCTCCATTTATATCAACCACTGATACAACTCTACGCACACTAAACGTTTGCACTATCTAGGAAATAAAACTAGAGCAACAAAACGAGTACTAGAGAAAGCTTTGCAAGATAATAAACAACAAAAAAGGAAATCTAGTTGTTGGAGCAATAAAATACACTAAACTAACATAACCATGAGTGTGGAAAAGTGGTGGTAATTGTGGCGGATTTTTCCAAATTTAATTAGCGAATAAATCAGATTCATTGTCTTTGAATCAGCTCTCTATGTGGGAGAGGCTAAATATAGATGCGCTTCACTAGTTGGAATTACATGTACTATATGATTGGATTGTTAGCAAACATCCGTAAGTATTAACAAAGCATTAAGGCTTCCCCAACCATAGCCTTAAGATAATGGTCCTCTTACTCCAATACGTGCAATGTTCCGGTTCGCGTCCTTAGGTTTCTGTCACTCCGGTAGAACATCCCCCTTCCTCTTACACATACTATAAACCTTATGATGTTTAATCCATGCGCGCACAAATATAATGGACACGAAAGTACTGTACCATATCAACATACAACTCTAATGAACCAAAGACGTCCAACCATTCAATCTAAGAACAAAGAAACTACACAAACATGACATAGATCATAGGATTATAACTTATACCATCAAACAACATGTTTACATAGGACGTTATAGAGGTGTGTAGGAGGATGAACCACTGCATACTAGGAGGATTAGGTGATGGAGATGGCGGTGAAGATGGTGAAGAGGGAGGCGACGGCGCCGGCTGTGGCACCGGGGACTCCTTCCCCGCCGCCGGTATTGTGGGGGAGCACCGCCCTTATCCCCCTTCCTTCATGGCTTCTTGGGATACCTCCCCCATGAAGATGGGATCCATGGGGGAGGCAAAAAGAGTGGCTTTGGTGGCTGCAAATTTGTGGGTGGAGGTGTCTCCCAAGAATTAGGTTTCCTCCCTTTATATAGTTTCTCAGATTCTCGTCACCCCATCTTGGGCTGCAGTAAATCGGGCCTAGCCTGCCCGTCCGGACTCGGAATCAGCTATATTTGATGTCCAGCACAATTGTCGCAAAATTGTTTACAACTTTGTAGCAGAAGATTTTTTCTTTTGACGCTGTCTTTAACCCGAAACGTGACCATCTTCAAAAAGAGTTCTGAGACGGATTTCTGGAAAATCCCAATTTGAATCCAACAAGGGTTCAATTTATCTTGTTGATAATTCCTACACATTAAAGTGTAAAAGAAGAAAATTGTGAACTTTTGCAACTATTAGTAGGTTAGTCCAAATAACTCATGAACTTTATATAAAAAGAAGTGTCAAAAGCATAATAATAGCATAAAACCATCAAAAATTATAGATACGTTATGGATGTATCAACCACGAGCTAGGCGGAGGCCCCTAAGATTATATTTCCAGTGCTTACTCTGAGCACCTCTGCCGCGGCTCCTGGCGCACAGCCAACTTCTCCAACATGCGTCCTTGAGGAGCTGCTCAAGCAGTCGGAAATCCTCCGAGTTAACACAGTTTCCTTTGGCAAACTGTTCACTGAGAGATCCAACAATCTCAAGATCATCGCATATGTAATTTTTCTATGCCTTAGCATTTCTCATATAATATCCCACTGTAGCCCCCGAGGATTTAGACGGAAAACAATAGGTCTTTTGGTCTGAATGCTCTAAGAATGACTAAGTAAGGAACTTTGTGATGTAGATCCCTAGTATGTAGTTTGAATGAATAATTCTGACTAGATACTTTGAGAGTAGCATAGGTAGTGTTCGTAATTTTCAATATTTTATCCCCCGAGCCTCTAGTTGAAACAAAAATAGTTTCGACTAGATTCTTAAAGAAATACTAAGCATAGCTTTGAGTTAAAAAAAACTCGCACTGTAGCCTCCGAGCCTCTAGGTGGAACCAAATAATTCCGGCTAGATGCTCTAAGTAGACTAAGTAACCTTTTTTATTTGCAGAATGAGAATTCTTGGAGGGTGACCGCCAATCATAAGTTCCATAAGATGCGGAAGGATCTTGAAGATGAAATGGGTAAACCCGCCTATTTGAAGGAATAGATCATCAATAGCACGAGTCTAATTTCTTCTCATTTCATTCTCAACTTGATCTTCTGTCTTCATCTTCTGACTACTCATTGTGCTTTATCATTTCTATGACTTGCAGAAGCTGTTGCCAAGGTAAAATAAATTGTCGAGCACTCCAAGCAATTCAAGAGCTGGATAGCAAAAACAAAATCTTGAAGCAGGAGAGGGCTGACACCCTTAAGATGCACGAAGAAGCGCTAGCTGCCATGCAAGAATCTGCTAACACGGAGATGAACCGCCTTCAGGAGGAGATTGTGATCCTTAAGGAGCAGAAGAAAGCTGCCGACAAGCAGAACACTCAAAACCATGAGGCGTACAAAACTCTCTGAAAGGAACAAGACTCCATGGTGGAGGTTCTCCAGCAAGCTGAGAGCGACATCTTTGGTAAGCCTTCTCCGTCTTGTACTTCTGTAAGTCAAGTACTTTGATATGATTTGGTAAACTCATGCCCTCTATGCAGCTCCTATTGGCCTAGCCAAAAATGCTCCTCCGCTAAAAGAGTGCATGATTCTTGCCGACAACTTTATTGAAACCGCGCTCCCAAGCTAAGGAAATCGCCAAGCCCTTGGACATCAACATCAAGGTGGTGGATTATTCTGTCATGAAGTTCTTGGAGATCCTACGCCGAGCCCCCGACCGTATCGTAAGCTGGAAAGCTTCATGTACCCAGGCTGGTGCTAGGATGGCCCTATCCATGGTCAAGGCCCACTACAACGACGCCAATATCGACATGGTGACCTCTGGGCTCCCTGATGTAGATGAAGACATACAGAAAATCAACAACGATGTAATCTGGTCTGCTCTCACCGGCTACGACACGAGGGTTGCCCAATTGGTCAAGGCGGATTTCTTCGTGCCTCTCGAGGCTATTGACACTGACCAAGCTTGCTCCGAGTCCTTGAAGACCACCGACTTTGTTGAAGAACGAGATGGCTCTCCTGTCACTGACGATGCAACTTCAAAGTCCCCTGCGCCAGAAGAATGAAAACATTTTGTAATCTTTGTTTCTTCTGGGAATTTATTTATGCAGAAAAACAATGTGGTTTACTTAAGGTGGAAAACTTGGCTATAAGCTTCCATCTACTCAAGAACTAGTTCCAGCATATATATTTGATATATTTTTAAGCAAGTGATAGCTTATCCATTACTTCAGTTTTTATGCTTGACCTTTCATGAGTTGGAAGACCCTTAGTCAGAACCATGTGCTCAGGTGATGATACCTAATGGCACCATCGAGAACCTATGAAAAAAATTGCCGACTTTGAGTGCCAAAAGTCACTACTCTAGAATCCACATAAAACAACAAAGAACGTGTAGACCAGAAAACTTAGCTAACGCCCGTAGGCAGAATTTTCACAAGAGAAAATGCAAAGGTTGTGCATAAAGGTTTTATATGATGCAAAAATGAACACTAAAGTAGGTAAAGAACTCAGGCATATGAGTGAACCAAAATCTTTATTTCATTGATAATATAAGAAGTACATAGTAGGTAGTAAAATATGCTAAGTGCAAAAAGGACGTAGTTGTTCTATGTTCCATGGACGATCAAGCTCCGGGTAGTCATCATCCGGGTCACGTCCCTTACGCTTATGATCCTCGTTTGTCCTATCTTCCAACTCATGATTATCAATGAGGTATTAGGAACCATTGAGTAGCGCCTTTCTTATGATAAACGGTCCTTCCCATGGCGGGGATAATTTGTGTGACTTTTTCTGCTTAAGTCAGAGCACCAGATCCCCATCTTTAAACAAGCGATGCTGAATGCGGTGAATATGGTAGTTGCATAGCTTCTGCTGTTAGATGGCGGATCTTTGGCAAGCCAGCACGTGCTCCTCCTCGAGAAGGTCCAGATCTAAGCGTCTAGAATCTTCAGCGTCATCCTTGTCATAGGCGATAAGTCTTTGTGAATCGTGGAGGATGTCGGAAGGTAGGACTGCTTCTGCTCCATATACCATGAAGAAAGGGGTGTAGCCGGTGGATCCGTTTGGAGTAGTTTGTAAACTCCACAAAATAGATGGCAATTCCTCTGCCTAGGCTCCAGCTACTCTATGCAGCGGTGCTTCTAAACATGGATTTATTCCCTGCAGAATTAGTCCATTGGCCTGTTCAACTTGACCATTAGATTGTGGGTGAGCCACAGATGCTAGATCAAGGCGGATGCCTTTCTCCCAATAGTAAGCCTCTACTTATCCGAGTGATAAGTTGCTTCCATTGTCGATGATGATGCTATGTGGGAGACCAAATTTCACCACTAGATCCCAGAAAAATCTAAGGGTAGTTTCCCCAGCAAGCTTTCTTATGGGTTTGGCTTCTATCCATTTTGTGAATTTGTCAACTTCCACTAGCAAATGCATAAACCCACAAAGTGTCGTTTGCAATGTCCCAACCATGTCAAGCCCCCCAGACTGCAAACGGCCAAGTTATTTGTATGGTTCACAATTATTGAGCTCATACATGCAGTTGCCAAGCATAATACTGACACACGACGCATGTCTCAACTAGCTTGTCAGCGTTTGCCTTTGCGGTTAGCTAGTAGAATCTTTACCAGAAGGCTTTGGAGACCAAAGATAGGGGAGCAACATGATGCTCACAATCTCCAAGATGAATCTCATGAAGTATATAAATACCTTGCTGTTGGGAAACACATTTTAGGTATACACCTATGGTGCTTCTTTTGTAGAGCTGATCATTGATTATGGTATAGACCTTTGCTCGACGTACTATTTTCTGACTTTCAACCTCGTTGATGGGTAGAGTTTCGTGTATGAGATAATCCATGAATGGTTTTGTCCAAGCCGGAGGGACTATTGTTACCGCGTTAAAAAATGAGTCAACTCTATCTGGGTTCACGGGGTCCGCTCCCTTCATAGACGGGGTCTGTAGATGCTCCTGGCGGAATTGGCTTGAGTACCGATCCAAGATTTGAAAGAAGATCAGCCGCCTCATTTTCCTCCCTCTTAACGTACTTTACTTCGTAGCCTTCGAAGAACTTGGCTATCTCATCTACTTCGTCTCGATATGCCGCCATCGTAGGGTTCCGTGTGTTCCAGGTTCCAACCACCTGCTGGACAACCAAGTTAGAATCTCTACATCAAACTATGCGCTTCATGCCAATATCCTTGGCTATGCGAAGTTCGTGAATGAGTGCTTCATATTCCGCCATGTTGTTTCTAGCCTCAAAATGAAATTGTAGGACATAGTGTAGTTTTTCTCCTGTTGGTGACTGTAGCAGTACACTAGCCCTCGAACCATTGAGTAGCTTTGATCCGTCAAAGTGCATCACCCAATACTCTGGTTCTGGTACGGGAGTATCACCTGGAATCTCCATCCAATCTGCAATGAAATCCACCAAGGCTTGAGATTTGATAGTGTCGCATCTCTTGTAGGTGATCTCGAAGGTGGAAATCTCAATGCCCCACTTCCCAACTCTTCCTATAGCGTCGCTGTTGTTGATGATGTCGGACAGTGGATCCTTGCTCACTACTGTGATTGGGTGCTCCTAAAGTAGTGCCTTAGCTTCCGAGAAGCAAGGAAAACTCCATAAGCTAGCTTCATGTAGTGCGGGTAACGCTGCGTGGACTCCATCAAGACCTTTCTTACATAGTAAACTGGTCGTTGTACTCCATACTCATGCGTTGGTTCCTTCTGCTTCACCATGACGACGATGCTGATAACCCAGTTGGTGCCCGCCATGTAAATCAACATAGGATCCATTGACTCAGGTGCTGCTAATATAGGCATAGAAGAAAGTATCCTTTTTATCTCCTTCAGCATAGCGTCTGCTTCGTTTGTCCATACAGATTTGTTCGCCTTCTTCAGCAACATGTATAGCGGCAGAGCCTTCTCTCCAAGTCGGCTGACGAACCAGCTTGCTGTTGCAGCCGTTGGATGTCCTTCATGCATGTCACACGATTGATGTTGAGGATGGCCTTGACCTTTTCCAGGTTGACCGTGATTCCATGCTAGGAAACAATGAAGCCCAACAGTTTGTCGGCTGGAACCCCGAAGATGCACTTCTTGGGGTTAAGCATCATGTTGTACTTTCAGAGGTAATCACAGGTTTCCTTTAAGTCGGTGATTAAGTCATTTGACTTTTTTGACATAACCGTGATATCGTCCACATAGGCGTGAACGTTTCGACCAATTTGGTCGTGTAGGAAACGTTGCATAGTATGCTGGTTTGTAGCACCTGTGTTTTCAGCCCAAAGGGCATCGTGACATAGAAAAATGTGCCATAAGGTGTGGTGAATGAAGTGGCCACTTGGTCTTAATTCCTCATACTGATCTAGTGGTATCCTGAGTATGCATCTAGAAAACATAGCTCCGAGCTAGCCGTCAAGTCAATGTCTTGGTCAATGCGAGGCAAAGTAAACCGATCCTTCGGACACGCTTTGTTCAAGCCGGTGTAATGAACACACATTCTTAATTCTTTGGTTCCCTTTTTGGACACAAGTACAGGATTGGCCACACATTGGGGTGAAGGACTTCTCGGATAAAACTAGCCTTAGGTAACCTAGCTATCTCTTGCCAATGACGAGTCTCTTCTCGTCCCCGAAGCATCGTAGAGGTTGTTTCATGGGTTTGCATTTTAGATCACTGTTTAAGATGTGCTCGACAAGTTCCCTAAGTACACCTTTCATGTTGACAGGTTCCTAGGCAAAGATGTCCCTTTTGTGACGGAGGAAATCAACAAGTGTGCTTTCCTATTTTGGATCCAGGTTCATCCCAATGGCAGTGACCTTGGAGGCATCGCCTACCACAAGTTCCACCGGCTTGGTCTTGATGGCGGCCTTGAAAGAGGGATCAGAATCAGAAATCTGTTTCTTCGATGCCGGCATATCCGAGGCGTCGACCTTTCTCTGGATCACCTTGAATTCTTCACTATAGAGGACAGCTTCTGCAAAAGGCTGCTTCTCCAATCTCGTAGTCCCTTGCTTTTGAAAAGCTTCCGGATACAGTGATGACACCATTTGGTCTGGCTATGTTGAGCTTGTTGTACATGAAGCATGTCTTGGCCATGAAGGAGTGGAAGATGTCCCGTCCAAATATGATGTGGTACACACTTTTCAAGGGGACCACTTCGAAGGTCATGCTTTCTTGGCGGTAATTGTTAACATCACCAAAATCGACCGGGAGGGTGATGCACCCAAGGGACCGAGCCTCCAGGGCAGGAACCACGCCGTGAAACATGGTGCTGGTCCGCCTTATGTTGGTCTCCATTAAGTTCATCTTGTGCAGTGTATCTAGGTAAATGATGTTGATGCTACTTCCACTATCCACCATGCACTTGGTGAACTCGCAGCCGTTAATCAGGGGGTTGATGACCATGGCATACTGGTTTTCTATTGGAACAAGGTCGCGGTGATCCTTCCTTTCCCATGTGATTGGAACTTCCGACCAGTGCAGGAACTAGGGAACTGGGGTAGGGTCGCTATTAGTATCCTCATAGATGTCTTCTGTGCCCGGACAGTTGGGTGTGCCAAGGAAACTATGGTAGACGGGGGCCTTCTTCTCGAAGGGGTTCTTGCCTTTGCCATCGCCCTTTTCGGCGTGCTTGGGGTCAACATCCTCATCCATGTCACTTGAATTCTTGGAATCCTCTTCCTTCTTCTTCCCCTTGCCCTTGCCTCATGGTCGGTTCTTCCGGCTTCATTGTAGCCGTACTCCAGGTCTTCTTCAAGATCGTTGAAGAACTGGCAATGGCGGTTGGTGTGAGTGGCTTTACCATTAGCATCAAGGTGTAGGAGGAACGACATATCATGGTACTCCTCGTACGTTTGGGGAATGCAGAGCCCTGCCCGGGTAGTATCTCTACCACGCTGTTTCCCACAACCAGCTCCCCGGCCTCGGCCATGCTGTCAGCCATCACCTCTTCCTACAAACATCATGGCGACCATTTCAGAAGCTTGCTTTTCGTCTGGAGTATTCTTCCTCTTAGTGTTGTTGTTCCTCTTGGCTAGGGTTGGAATGGAAATTGTCGGCAAGGAGCCGCGAGCATCGTAGGCGGCAGCCGCGAATTCACTGGCCAAGGAGATCATTTGATTGAGATCTAGCTTTTGATTGTCCTGCATGCACTTCAACTTATTCCGGAGCAAGGTGCCCTTTTCCAAACCATCAATGTCGGCGGACATAGCGGCCTGATCATGTACTCCTGCACAGGAATTTTCATATCCAGCCAGCGGGAGAGGTAGGATTTAGATGTCTCATCATTCTCCTGAACGCACCGCTGTAGATCGCCGATAGTGCAGGGATGTTTGTACGTACCCTCGAAATTTTTGGTGAACGCTTCCTACATGTCCAACCAATTGCATATGGACTTCTCCGGCAAGTCGTCGATCCATTGGCGGGTTTTGCCCGTCAACATAAGTGGTAGGTACTTGACAGCGATGTTGGGGTTTCCTCTGGCGGTATCGACTGCGTAGCTGAAATCCTACAACCACGTAGCTGGCTTGGTGGTGCCGTCATAGGGCTTGATCGTCTTGTCAATCCGGAAACCCTTGCGGTAGGTTGTGGTCCGTATCACAAGACCAAAGCAATGTGGTCCCAAGTATTGTCCTTCCCGGGCCTCCTGAATCTTGTTCAATCATGAACGTGCATCGTATGGCTCCAGGCTTTGATTTTCTCTTGTCGCCACCACAGGAAGGGTTGTGTGAACGAAGAGGTCCTCCTCCGCCATGGTGGCTTCTAGGGGGAGACGGAGGTGGAGGTGGCGGTGGGTTAGCCTTCTTACTATTTCCCTCCTATGAATCCTGATGTTTCTTGTCGGACACGGAGGGTCATGGCGCGACCTTCTCCTATGCTCGTGGTTGCCACTATGCTACCCGCCATGACGAGGCTGCTCCATATTGTCACGAATGAGGATGCTGCCCTAGGGGCATCTAGGCGGAGGCATGCTTGTACAGTGGTGAGCTTTTGGGTCTTCGTGATGCTGGGAAGATCGGGGCTGTGGCGGAGAGCGACGAGGGTGAGCCTTGCCCCCATGGTCAGAAGATATGGGGATAGCGTCCTCCTTGTGGAGTGCGTCCCTCCGTCGTCGTTCTCATGAACCCGTTTGAGATCTGACATCGTGAGGAGATCTTGCCCTCTGCTATTAGGGAGCGCTCGACTAGCAATATGTTGGGTCAGACTCAAGTCTCTGAGAGGTGGCCTTTTCCTACTATTTGAAAGCCTTGGTGACAAGATCATAGACATGTTCCATAGCTACGGGCGATCTACCCTACTCCAGTAGAGTCTTGGCAATGGCCAAGTTGAGGATGGGCGTGGGCATGACTTGCTTTCCATCACTATCAGTGTATGGCTTAGCTTATGACGGCTTCGGAGGTGCCCACCCCAAGTTGCACCATACGCCAGCGTCGTTAACGATGTGAGACGGATGGTTGTTGGCCTTTTGCTGCTTGAGCAGAGTCTTGTACTCGGCCTCCATGGCTCTAGCTTTCTCGATCGATTTATGCGCCTTGGCCAGATCTCGATCTAACATCGCACCTTGCTCCACGATGTCCTGCGCCTCCTCCAGTAGTTGCGGGCACTTCTCGTAGAGCTGGACAACGTTCTGTATATGGGCCACGGTTATAGGCTCGACGAGTAGATTGCAGTACATCACTCTATCAGCTGGAGTGATTTGGGCAGCCGTAGACGTAGATGCTGGTGGCGGCGGGTCTGCGGTGTTGTCGTTGCTTGGACAGGTAGGGAGTTCCTGCAGCTATTGCACTGGGATAGCCGGAAGGGGTCATGGCCTTCGCCCAACCATTATCGGCATCATCGGCTGGCCCTTCCCGTTGTCCTGCGGCTTAGGCGGAGCTAGTCCGGTTTGATCCTCTTCCATCACACTCCCGATGGTGGCAAAAACCTGCGGATGTGATGGTCTTGTCATCCTGCTCCTCGCGATTGATCTCCTCCTCCATCTCCTCCATAGCTGAGTCGAGTTCTTCCGGGTTGATGTCCATCTCCCCTGAGTCCATGCTGATGTCGGCATAAAGAGCACCCAAAACAGATTCAGAGGGTACGGGAGCTTCCTCGATGATGGAGGACGATGCTAAGGAAGCGGGGCCATTGGCTGGCAGCGTTGGTAGCCCGGGTATGGAGACAAGCCCTGCCTGGGCAATCCCATCATCAACGGCATACTATTAACAGAGTTAATCATATGTTCGAAAGTGAGGATGCCCGCTTCCTATTGCCGCTTGAGCGTATGACGGAGAAGTGTGCCATGATCCAGCCCTTCAATGAAGTGGTAAACATCGTCATTATCTGGTGCAGTGACCCATCATATCACTACATGTGTAGTACACTATAGTCGTTGACATTACATCCACAGAATACCGTTGCGTAAATATCACATCCCTTAGAGTGGTACAACAGAAATATTGCGTGTCCAAATTACAAACATACACAAATTATTATTATTACAATACCAGAAGTTCAAGAATTCAAAAGATTCAACTTACAAACCAAATATAAAGTGTTTCAGCAGAAGTTTTAAAGGAACAACTAAAACTCCAAATTGAGCTCAACAACTTATTGTTATATATTGTTCATGTTGCTTGGCTCAATTGGTTCCTAGAACTATGGAAATTATTCTGACTCTTGGTGCTCTCCTCCGTAGACGACATCATAGTCCACCCCTTCTATGGCTCCATACATATTGGGCTCTTCATAGAAGACCTCCTCTTGGATTTCAGCTGCATATATTGGGGTTTCTTCTGGATCCTCAGAGTCTAAGCAGGGGATCAAAGGAAAAGGTGAGTAACAGCGTTACCCAACAAGTTCATTATATGCAAGGTGGGAAGTTTGATGCTCTATCTACCACCTCGGACTATGATTCCTTGGCACTATGCCGTTTTAGTAAACCTTTCTTCAAAGATTGATTTTATTGTGAAAATCTATGACCATCAGCCTTCACAGGTTGACCAGAACTTTCATGGAGTTCCTTTCCTACCGCCTTCATAGCTCCTTCTCGGAATAGGGAGTAACAAGTTACAATTCTTACACTTTGCAGAGGTGCGTTACTTTACCCATGAGAGACCAACTCCTTGTTGCACAACCGGGCATACTTTCCCGTCCACAATTTCATGATGTGGGGCCTAGTAGTTCGTCCAAGACAATCACTGCCCTCTCTGCGACCCCATATGTCTGCACGATCCTTCGGGGCTGGCTCAACTCCGTTAATCCCCCTTCGGGGCTGGCTAAAACCCTGATGAGTTCCCGAAGTCTCTATGAGGTGGTGATGCCCAGGTAAGTACCTTATAGGTCCGGCCAAACCCCCGGCAGCCACTCATAGATAATCTAGACATAAAAAACGCGGGGCCTAAGGGTGCCCACCCATATGTTGGATCCACACAAGGAATCACAACATCACGTTAAGATAGTCTTGCCTCCATACGAAAGGAAAATCATACAGCTGACTTCTCTGTCCCATTCCAAATCTCATGGCTAACGCGTTATATACGGCGCTAGAATCACTGATGTCATCGGTTGTTAAGTTCCTATTTGATCACCGTTGTTGCAAATAGAAACCAAAGTTCTATTGCTCCATTATAACATCACTTAAGATGATATCAACAATTTATTTGTTTGAGAAAATAATATTTTCTTTCTTTGAAACATAGATGATAACACACAATTTACAAATACTTTGATAAAGACTCTTCAAATGATATGAGAAAGTGATGAACTTGCTTTGTGATTGCAACGTAGTGAAGTCGGATGCTTGCACTGGACCTTGAGATTCTATCTGTACAAAACATCATTACTGCCCAGTAAGGACAATATTTAAAGAAGCAAAATGAATATGCATAGTAATGTAATGCATTATTTATCATTTATTTTCTTTGTGTGTTTTACCCATTATTTTAGTTTCAAGAATTCCTTTAAGTAATAAAGGATTTCAAATTAATCTTTAATATTTATTGAATATCATATTTTCCATTTTATAAGGTAATTATTTATTTTTTACAATTAAAAATTAATATAAACTCTTATATTTATTTATTTAATAATTCTTTTAAGAATTAACATCTAAATAAAAGATTTTATTTTTATAACTCTAAACATTTATTTAGTATTTTTCTAAAATAATAATATATAATAAAAGTGATTTTTATTTATTTTTATCCTCTTTCTTTGATTTTATAAAATTCCATAAGGAATAAATATATTATAAAATTCTTGACTACAAATAATATATATAAAATTATTTCTTAATTTAACTAAATAGGATGGATTATTATGAATCAGGAAATATTTTATTTATAATTTTTAGATTTCTATTTTATTTTTCAGAATTGTATTTAACTCTTGGGTATTTTCGTCTTTTATTAATTATTAAAACTTCTTGGGCTAGTCCTATTGGGCTTATTGGGCCAATTTGGCACAAGTGACTTGACCAAAAGGGAACCCCGAAGGGCTCTGGCCCTATTGGCCCATTCCCTATATCTCTCTCTCTCGACCTCACCTATTCTCCTCCTCGACCCCGTGGTCGCTGGCGCCGCCGCCGTGCGCTGCCCGCCGCCGTGGTCCTCCCTGGCCGCTGCCATGGTGCAAGGCAAGGTTGTCGACCACACTCCTTCATCTTCTCCAATTCAATTTGATTTCAGAGCCCTTCTGTTGCTAGGCTAGTCCCGTTCCCGAACCCTAGGGTTTGGGGATGGTACTGCTACCGCCACCGCCGATACCTGTGGTGATATGCGGTGCTCTTGTGTTGTTGTTGCTGCCGTCGTGGCTGGTGCGGGTTGCAGCGCCCTCTGGGTGCTCCCCATGCCACCACGAGCTCGTCGGCCCTCTTCTTCCTCTTCAATTCTTCAGCGAGGAACACCGGTGAGTTGTGTCTCTGTGATCACTCGTGCCTCTGGTTACCTCGAGTACCTCTGTGTGTATCTAGTGGCCAATCTATATTTAGGGTTGCACTGATTCTAGGGTTCATCCCTGGTGCTTCTAGAATAATGCTATGGTCTGATAGTGATGCTCAGTGAAGATTGTATTCTCTTCACCTCAGTGCCTTTTTATCATCCTTTGATTATGTGATGCTATTGTTGATCTGATTCTATGTTGATCTGAAGTTAGTGTTGATCTGATGCTAGTGGTTCATAGTGTTGCCTCAGGTTGATAATATGGTTGCTTAGTGTGTTCATCTTTTGTCAATATCTTGATACTAACAGTAGCATTGTCAGTGATAATCCACTACACGAGTAAGTGTTGGCTTATATGTTTATCCATAGACTGAACTTAATTATTATTTGAGTTTAATGATTATTTGGAGATAATTGGATATATTGAATGATCTCTGAGTATAGTCTCGGGGAAATGATAAATATTGACCTGCTGGTTTATTCATGAAAGTTATCATATCTGTTTAGCTTAATTGTAGGATTATTTCCTGTGAAACCATCTTAGAATAGCACACAAGTTGATCTTGCTGTTGGTCTTATTTATGGTCAGTACTTGAGACTTGATAGATGCTTAATAGTAAGTTGAAAAGTTAACTTAATGTGTATGCCTATGATGCTGGTCTGAGGCTCTAGGAACTAAGTTCCTATGTTGCTGTCACTTTCAGAATTGGCTAAGGCATCATAGTTACTTACTGGATCTTGCATCCTAGTTGGTTAAGTTAATTGATTTGTTTGTAGCTTATAAGATCTGAGGTGCTACTCTTTCTTGGAGATGTGCCTAGATGTTATAAGAACAAATGATGGAACATATAAGTTTCCTTTTTTGGGTATCACCAAATCTATGAGGCTGGTCTGAGATTTTTGTGTGTTTGTTAGAGTTTGGTTTTGGCCTTTATATTTGAAATCCTCTAGGATAGGTTCACCCCACTTGGGTGATCACTTAGAGGTTGTATTATGAAACAACACATATTTTCTGTTTGGATAAGATGATCAGATCATGTGGATGTTTATGACACCCACCACAAAAATTGATGATTGTGGTGGCTTGATGTGCTGGTGGTGTTGCTGGCCTGATCCAATCCTTCACCTCATGATGTTGTTCTTGTTTCCCCTGGTTCCTGTGCATGTCCTTGATCAACCCTGCTCCTCCTAGCTCCTGTGAGCTTGATCTTGCTATCCACCTAATTCTCTCCCTCCTTATGTTACCATCTGGTGATACTTGGATTGATCTGGTATGAGGTTTTGTTGGTTGGTTTGCTTGGCTTTAGCTAAGCTGGTTGTTCTTGTGTGGTGTGAGCAATGGAGAGGTGCACTAGTGCTTGCCCACGGGTATGCTTGGTCCTTTTACTTGTTTGAACAGCTGTGGTTGTGTCGACAACACACTCATACAGTTTGGTGATTGAGCTACTTGTGTGTCTGCTGCATAGTTGTGGATATGCTCAATGAGGTGTTCTACCTTTTGATCTTGTTACTATTAACCTGCCTGGTGAAACTTGCCCCTTTACTTGTTGTGATCATTTGACTTATGGCTTATTTATTATGAAAGATTTAATTCTTTAATATTGGTGAAACTTGCCCCTAAAAGATTTACTCAATGATGTAAAGTTGAACGGTGCAACTCACTGCTCTCTACTGAGAGTAAATTAATAACTTAACTTTCATTTTCATTTTTTCATTCTTTGTTTTGCAGGTTCAAGATTTGAAGATTCAAGATTAGAATAGGTTCACTTTTAGACAGATGTAATCTTTTGTAATTTTTTATTTTATTATTTTGTAAGAAATGTGTAATAGTTTATTAATAGATATATATTCCTCTTTTTGTAATTTAACTTCTGTAAAGATCCTTTATTGTCTTAATGAATTACTTTTTGTAATTTATTTATGGAACAAAGATATGGAATAAATATTCATTTGTTTAATTATATTTCTTATTTAGAGTTTCTATTACTATATATCGTTTCTTGAATAAATACTATTACCAAATCATAATTCTTATCTTCAAAAATATAAATTCAAATCTCAAGTTTGAATTAAAATTCTTTTCCCCAAAACACACTAATTTATAAAAATCATATCAAAATTTATAACGATCACTCTCCAAAGCTATGCCTACCCTTAGAGAGTGAAAGAAACTCTGATCACTTTAGGTTTTTTATTTGGCAATAAATTTACCCACATTTTACAGATGAATGCATGCATATGCACAAATTTCTAAATCTACCCTTCTTTAGTTCCTAAATACTGGGATGTTACAGACTTCCCCCCTTAAATTAAACTTCGTCCCGAAGTTTGCTGAAGTATACCTAAATAGTTATGGATAGGCTTTTCTTAAGTCATGTTCTTTCTCCCATGTGGCTTCTCTCTCGGGGTGATGTTCCCACTGTACCTTGCAGTATTTGATTGCCCTATTTCTTAGTATTTTCCAGTTCTCTTCCAGAATTTTACAGGGTTTCTCAACATAAGTCAGGTCTTCTTGTAATTCTATTTCTTGATGTGTGATTGCATCATTAGGAACTTTAAGACATTTCCGGAGTTGTGACACATGGAAAACATTATGAACTCGAGCCAATCTTGATGGTAGCTCTAAAGCATAAGCTATTGTCCTATTCTGACTCAGTACTTTGAATGGTCCTATATATCTTGGATTCAATTTTCCTTTAACTCCGAACCTCTTAACTCCTTTCATTGGGATTACTTTGAGATATACCATGTCTCCTACTTCAGGATGCCATGATCTTCGACTTAAATCATCATAACTTTTCTGTCTACTTTGGGCGATTTTCAGTCTATCCTTGATTATATCAATGATAACTTTCCTTTCTTTGATATAGTCTGGCGCAAATTCTTTGCTACTCCCAGGCTCATACCAACATATTGGTGATCTGAATTTCCATCCATAAAGTACTTGATATGGAGCTGCCTTCAGACTACTCTGATAGCTGTTATTGTAGGAAAATTATGCCAACGGTAGATGATATTCCCACGAACATCCATAATCTAATTCACAAGCCCTAAGCATGTCTTCCAATATTTGATTGGTTCTTTCAGTTTGACCCCCATTTTCTAGATGCTAGGTTGTGCTGAAATCCAACTTTGAACCAAGTGCTTCATGTAATTGCTTCCAAAATACCAAAGTAAACACTGATCCTCTATTAGTTACGATATTCTTGGGCACTCCGTGCTTACTTACTATCTCCTTGATGTAAACTTCTACTAACTTCTCGGCATTATCCTTCTGATTTACCGGAATAAAATGTGCACTTTTAGTGAGTCTATCAACAATTACCCATATCATATCCTTCCGTTTAGGTGTCATGGGCAATCCTGTGATGAAGTCCATACCAATTTCCTCCCATTTCCACTTGGGAATTTCCAAAGGTTGCAATGGTCCTGCTGGACTTTGATGTTCAGCTTTTACCCTTTGGCAAGTATGGCATTTTGACACATATTTTGCAATGTCTCTCTTCATGTTATTCCACCGGAATAATTCTTTCAAATCCATGTACATCTTAGTACTTCCTAGATGAATGTAATATGGTGTCTCATGTGCCTCTCAAAGTATCACTTTACGAATCTCAGGCACATCTGGAACACAAATACGATCTTGGAACCATAAAGAACCATAATCTCCTAAGAGAAAAACGGATGCTTGTCCTTGAGATATCTTCCGAATTTCTTCAGCAATAAAAGGATCGTCTGCTTGATGCCTAAAAATTTCATGCTTAAATCACTATTCTGTTCTGCAACTACCTGCATAGTAGCTACTCCTCCAAGAGTTTCTGTTCTTATAAATTTATCCCCTAATCATTCCAAATCCATCTGTAACTCTATAGGTAGCTCCCGATTTCTTGGCTGAATATCTGCACTTTTACGACTTAAAGCATCTGCTACAACATTTGCTTTTCCAGGGGTATAATTGATGGTCAAATCATAAACTTTGATTAGTTCTAACCAACACTTCTGTCTCATATTCAATTCCTTTTGAGTGAATAAATATTTGAGTCTTTTATGGTCAGTGTATAACTCACATCTGGCTCCATAAAGAAAATGCCTCCGTCCTTTCAGAGCAAAGACTACTGCTGCTAGTTCCAAATCATGTGTTGGATAATTTACTTCATGTAGTTTCAATTGTCTTGATCCGTAAGCAATTACTTTATGATCTTGCATTAACACACAACCCAAATCTTCTTTAGATGCATCACAATATATTGTAAAGTCCTTCCCTGTTTCAGGAAATGCTAAGATTGGAGCGGTAATTAGTCTGGTCTTTAATTCCTGAAAACTTGATTCACACTTATCATCCCAGATGACTGCTGTATTCTTCCTTAACAATTTGGTCATTGGTCCAGCTATCTTGGGGAAACCTTCAATGAACCTCCGATAATAACCAGCCATTCCCAAGAAACCTCTAATTTGTTTCACATTGGTGGGTGTATTCCATTCTAATACTGATTGAACTTTGGATGGATTTATAGCAATTCCATCTTTACTGATCACATGACCGAGGAATTCTACCTCATCTAGCTAGAATTCACACTTACTGATCTTAGCATAAAGCTTATGCTCTCTTAGGATCTGCAATGCTATTCTCAAATGATCAACATGCTCTTCCTTATCCTTAAAATATATCAAAATGTCATCAATAAACACTATGACAAACTTGTCCAAGTACGGCATGAAGATTTTGTTCATCAAATTCATGAATATTGCTGGTTCATTGATCAAACCAAACGGTACGACAAGGTACTCATGGTGTCCATACCTTGAGACAAATGTTGTTTTTGGAACATCTTCTGGTTTGATTTTTGTTTGGTGGTATCTAGATCTTAGATCGATCTTAGAAAATACTCCAGCTCCTTTAACTTGATCAAACAGATCCCGGATTCTAGGTAATGGATACTTATTCTTGATTGTAACATTATTGAGATTCCTATAGTCCCCACACATTCTTATCCCTCCATCTCTTTTATCTACAAAGATCACAGGTGTTCCCCATGGGGATACACTTTCTTGAAGGAATCCTTTTCTAGCTAACTCATCAATTTTCTCTCTGAGTTATTTTAATTCTTTTGGACCCATCTTGTATGGTGCTTGAGCTATTGGAGTTGTACCCGGAATTAGATCAATAGTGAACTCTATCTCCCAATCTGGTGGCATTCCTTGTAGCTCTGCTGGAAAAACATCTTGAAACTCATTTACTACAGGAATATCTTCCAACTTGACCTCCTTCATTGAGTTCAACTGAAGATCCACCATGATATGACTGTGCTTATCTGCTTGATAAACTATCCTTGCTCCGCTTGAGTCTTGATTGAGACATTTTAATCCTCACAATTAATCTGGGCCCCATGTTCAGTCATGCAATCCATACCCAGCAGTACTGCAATTCCCTTCAAAGGAATCACATAAAGGTCCGCAAAGTAGGTACAACCATATATCGAGATAATCTGATCTTGTTTAATGCGGCGTACAACTACGTTTCCCCCTGCTGTCACTACGGTCATAGGGTTTTCTAACGTTGCCCTTCTAATCCCGAATTTATCACTAGAATGCTTCAGAAATGAATGAAGTAGTTGCACCAGTATCAAATAGAACTTTTTCGGGATTGTTAAGGATATTGAGAGTACGTATCACTACATGCTCTGAGTTATCCACCTCCTCTAGGGTTGCGCAATTCACCTTCCCGGTAGGTATGTTCCTCTTGCCATTATTGTTCTTGACAAAATTTCCTCCTTTATTGGGTTTCCCATTGCCTCCACTAGTTTGTCCTCCACCTTTAACAAGCCAACCACCTTGTGGTTTTCTCGAACAATTTGGCTTTATATGACCCCTCTGACCACAAGCATGGCACACTATTATTGGTTTCTGGAAATCCCTGCTTATATGCCCTGGAAGTTTGCAATTATGGCATATAATATTCCTTCCGGTTGGATTTGCACTCCGGTCGGAGTTGTTGTTGTTATAGGGTCTATTCCTTGGCTTGAATTCTAGATTGGGCTTGGGTTTACTTGCATGTATCCTCTTAGTTTACTTCTTGGCTCTCTTCCTTCTATCCTCTTGGACATTCTTGTAGTCATCTTCAAAAGTGATGGTTGCATCCAGTAACTGCTGATAGGTTTGTTTATTGGCCAATCTTAACTGCATCCTCAAAAATGGATTTAATCCTCGCAGAAAACGCTTCTTCCTATTTTCTTCAGTGCTAACTTCTTCCTCTGCATAACGAGACAATTGCCTAAACTCCCAGATAAACTTGATGACACTAGTATATCCTTGCTGAAGCTCCTCAAACTCCCTCCGCTTCAGCTCCATCACACTTCCAGGAACATGATACTCACGGAACCTCTGTTTGAACTCTTCCCAAGTATACTTTCTTGCTGGCTGTTGCATGGCTAACTGATTTTCCCACCATGAGGCTGCAGGTCCTGTCAGAAGATGAGTTGCATACCTCATCTTTTCCTCATCATTAAAACCTATAGTCTTCAGCTTTCTCTCTATATCCGCTAGCCAATCTTCTGCATTCATTGATTCAGGAGCGGATGCAGAAGGTAACGGTCTTGCATTCTGGAAGTCAGAAAGACTCACTCCTCCACCTGCAAGTGCTCTCTGGTTTCCAGCTCATCCCAACAACTCTTCCATGAACTTGTTTTGGTTTTCTTGAGTCATTTGCATATACTGCATAAAATTCTTCTCCATTAATGGCCTCATTGGTGGTGGTGCTAATGTTCCCTGATTTCTGGCATCTGCATATGCCTTCTCCTTGGCCTCACGCTCCATATGCTGCTTCTCAGATTCAGTTTCTACACCCGTTTCCATGACCCTCTAGCCCTGCAACATAAAGAGAATAATGATAATTACATCATGCACATATGTTCTGAGCTCAACTTTATGCACAGAACTAGTCACACAATGTAAATCAAAACCCAAAATAAAATCCAAATATGCATTTCACATATTCTACATTACAAACCTCTCAACAAGGTACAAAGTCATTACACCTCTACCCTATAGGTACTATAGTAAAATAAGCATACTGCCTCACTTATTTATCTACATCATTCTCTCGGATTACAATGCAGGATACCCGATACTTTCTAATAAGCCGCCTGCTTCTAGTATCCAAGACGCTCACCATACATGCCTGAAGTCCAACCGTGATGACGTAATGTCCGTCACACAGTTTGTGCAACAAATGGCCTTCCAGAAGGAACATACTCAGTATCTGAAGTATCAGGACTTAAGTGATTGCTCAGCCTAAGTGCATTGATTCCATCCAGCTCAGCTGAAAAGTGTTTAGAATACCGTTCAACATTATCTCCCACTTGCATCTCCATAGCTTCATTCCCATAGTTATCAACAGAATATGTAGATTCTCCTGCTTCTTAGGTGCTCTTTTGGGCAAGATAGTTGAACACCGAATAATGTATATTCCCTGGGTTTTGAGAAGATGTTGATGGTTCAAACACTCTCTCCTCAGGATCTTCTTCCTCACCCTGATCATCTACGAATATGGTATTTCTACTATAGTTATTAGGATTGTTTCTTGCACCCATCCAACTGGATTGTCCAACATTTCTGTCAAACCCATCTATGTACATCTGATTTCCTTGGGATCCTTCAAATGATCCCATTCTCCAACCATCTGAATTCTTGATAGGAAGTTCTGAATTAGACCCTTCCTCTAAACCCTGTGGTACAACATACCTCATATCTAATGTAGGATTAGGTCTGGGTGAATAAGGATATGGTATATAAGATTCAGGATTTATAGGTATATCCTTAAAGATTGCTTTTGTAATACTCCTTGCTTCTTTCTCCAACTGGAATGCTAACTGTTTTCTTCTTTCCGGATCAGTTAGATCCTCGAACATGTCATTTTTATCTTCAACAATGACTTGATGTGTCTTATAAAAATATGCAACAAGTGTTTGATATCTATCCATAAACTTGGAAGCTAACTTAGGATGTTTTTTCACCAAGGTAAGATCATCTGGTACTGGCTCCGAGTCTATCGAATCATGGGGAATCACAGAGAATGTGCTCCCTTCTAACTCCTTGGCTTTATTCTACCGGATATTTGCTACCGCCTCCACAATAGCAAAATGATATGCTGCTAAATGACTCCTACCTTCACCTATAGGTAAATCGTGATATAATCCAAGCTCCTATGGAAGTTGGATACTCACACGATACTTGGATAACATCCGACCATCATAATAGGTTATTGTATTCACCACAATTTTAGTTGTACAACTAAAATTTTTAAGAGTTGACGAAGGTGATCCGTAAATGATCCCTGATAATCATCGAGAGTTTCCTCTTTCCTTACCAAAGTTTGTTTCGGAAACTTTGGTGCCATAACTCTGAATATTAAAAAAATGTGTTGATTAGTAATAAATAATATATTGCATCATAACAAAGAATTATCGCAGTAAAACATACAACGGAATATCCTCATTTGAATACCCATAATGCCTTTTTAGAGAATTCTTTATCGTTGCTCTACAGTCCTACAGGTAATACCCTTTACTAGGTTTCCAACCTAAGGTCAAAGAAATTTGCTCTGATATCAACTACGGTGACCCAGCATACCACTTCATGTGTAGTACACCATAATCATTGACATGACATCCACAAAACACCGTGCCGTAAATATCACATCCCTCGGAGTGGTACAATAGAAACATTGCGGGTCCATATTACAAACATACATAAATTATTATTATTACAATACCAGAAGTTCAAGACTTCAAAATATTGAACTTACAAACCAAATACAAAGTGTTTCAGCGGAAGTTATAAAGGAACAACTAAAACTCCAAATTGAGCTCAACAACTTATTGTTATATATTGTTCATGTTGCTCGGCTCAATTGGTTCCTACAACTATGGAAATTATTCTGACTCTTGGTGCTCTCCTCCGTAGATGACATCGTAGTCCACCCCTTCTATGGCTCCATACATATTGGGCTCTTCATAGAAGACCTCCTCTCGGCTTTCAGCTGCATACATTGGGGATTCTTCTGGATCCTTAGAGTCTAAGAAGGGGATCATAGGAAAAGGTGAGTAACAGCGTTACCTAGCAAGTTCATTATATGCAAGGTGGGAAGTTTGATGCTCTATCTACCACCTCGGACTATGAGTCCCTGGAACTACACATTTTTCGTAAACCTTTCTTCAAAGATTGATTTTATTGTGAAAATATATGACCATCATCCTTCACAGGTTGATCACAACTTTCATGGAGTTCCTTTCCTGCGCGTACGTAGCTCCTTCCCGAAACAGGGAGTAACGAGTTACAATTCTTACACTCTGTAGAGGTGCGTTACTTTACCCATGAGAGATCAACTCCTTGTTGCACAACCGGGCGTACTTTCCCGTCCACAATTCCATGAAGTGGGGCCGAGTAGTTGGTCCAAGCCAATCATTTCCCTCTGCGCGACCCCATATGTCTGCATGATCCTTCGGGGCTGGATCACCTCCGTTGAGCCCCCTTCCCGGCAGGCTAAAACCCTGCTGACTTCCCGAAGACTCTATGAGCTAGTGATGCCTAGGTAAGTACCTTATAGGTCCGGCTAAACCCCCGACAGCCACTCATAGAAAATCTAGACATAAAAAATGCAGGGCCTAAGGGTGCCCACTCATATGTTGGATCCATACAAGGAATCACAACGTCACGTTAAGATAGTCTTGCCTCCATACGAAAGGAAAAGGATACAGCTGACTTCTCTGTCCCATTCGAAATCTCATGGCTAATGCGTTATATACGACGCTAGAATCACTTATGTCATGGGTTGTTAAGTTCCTAGTTGATCACCATTGTTGCAAATAGAAACCTAAGTTCTATTGCTCCATTATATCATCCCTTAGGATGATATCAAAAATTTATTTGTTTGAGGAAATAATATTTTATTTCTTTGAAACATAGATGATAACACGCAATTTACAAATATTCTGATAAAGACTCTTCAAAGGACATGAGCAAGTGATGAACTCTCCTTGTGATTGCAAGGTAGTGAAGTCGGATGCTTGCACTGGACCTTGAGCTTCTATGTCTATAAAACATCCTTATTGCCTGGTAAGGACAATATTTAAAGAAGCAAAATGAATATGCATAGTAATGTAATGCATTATTTATCATTTATTTTCTTTGTGTGTTTTACCCATTATTTTAGTTTCAAGAATTCCTTTAAGTAATAAAGGATTTCAAATTAATATTAATATTTATTGAATATCATATTTGCCATTTTATAAGGTAATGATTTATTTTTTTACAATTAAAAATTAATATAAACTCTTATATTTATTTATTTAATAATTATTTCAAGAATTATCATCTAAATAAAAGAATTTATTTTTATATCTCTAAACATTTATTTATTATTTTTCTAAAATACTATAATAACAATATATAATAAAAGTGATTTTTATTTATTTTTATCCTCTTCCTTTAATTTTATAAAATTCCATAAGGAATAAATATATTATAAAATTCTTGACTATAAATAGTATATATATAAAATATTTCTTAATTTAATTAAATAGGTTGGATTATTATGAATCCAGAAATATTTTATTTGCAATTTTTAGATTCCTATTTTATTTTCTATAATTTTATTTAACTCTAGGGTATTTTGGTCTTTTATTAATTATTAAAACTTCTTTTAGGTTTTAGGCTAGTCCTATTGGGCTTATTGGGACAATTTTGCCAAAGTGACTTGACCAAAAGGGCACCCTGAAGGGCTCTAGCCCTATTGGCCCATTCCCTCTGTCTTTGTCTCTCTCTCTCTCGACCTCACCTCCTCTCCTTCTCGACCGCGTGGTCGCTGGCGCCGCCTCCATGCGCTGCCCGCCGCCGTGGTCCTCCTTGGCCGCTACCATGGTGCAAGGCGAGGTTGTCGACCATGCTCCTTCATCTGCTTCAATTCAATTTGATTTGATTTTGGATCCCTTCTATGGCCAGGCTAGTCCTGTTCCCAAACCGTTGGGTTTAGGGATGGTACTGCTACCGTCACCGCAATCCTCCCGTGGTGAGATGCGATGCTTGTGTGTTGTTATGGCTGCCGCCGTGGCTGGTGCGGGTTGCAGCGCCCTCTGGGGTGCTCCCCGTACCGCCACGAGCTCGTCGGCCCTTCTACTTCCTCTTCAATTCTTCAGCAAGGACCACCGATGAGTTGTGTCTCTATGATCACTCGTTCCTCTGGTTATCGCTAGTACCTCTGTGTGTATCTAGTGGCCAATCTATATTTAGGGTTTGCAATGATTCTAGGGTTCATCCCTGGTGCTTGTAGAATGATGCTATGGTTATATAGTGATGCTTAGTGAAGATTGTATTCTCTTCACCTCAGTGCCTTGTATCATCCTTTGATTATTTGATGCTTTTGTTGATCTGATGCTATGTTGATCTGAAGTTAGTGTTGATCTGATGATAGTGGTTCATAGTGTTTCCTCTGGTTGATAATATGGTTTCTTAGTCTGTTCATCTTCTATCTGTATCTTGATACTGAAAGTAGCACTGTCAGTGATAATCCACTACATCAGTAAGTGTTGGCTTATATGTTTATCCATAGACTGAACTTAATTATTATTTGAGTCTAATGATTCTTTCGAGATAATTGGATATATTAAATGATATCTGAGTATAGTCTAAGGGAAATGATAAATATTGCCCTGATAGTTTATTCATGATAGTTAGAATATCTGTTTGGCTTAATTGTAGGATTATTTCTTGTGAAACCATCTTAGAATGGCACACAGGTTGATATTGTTGCTGGTCTCACTTATGGTAAGTACTTGAGACTTGATAGATTCTTGATAATAAGTTGAAAAGTTTACTTAATGTTTATGCCTATGATACTGGTCTGAGGCTCTAGGAACTATGTTCCTATGTTGCTGACACTTTCAGAATTGGCTAACGCATCATAGTTACTTACTCGATATTGGATCCTAGTTGGTTAAGTTAATTGATTTGTTTGTAGCTTATAAGATCTGAGGTGCTACTCTTTATTGGAGATGTGCCCAGATGTTATAAGAACAAATGATGGAACATATAAGTTCCCTTTTTTGGTCTCACCAAATCTATGAGGCTGGTCTGAGATTTTGGTGTGTTTGTTAGAGTTTGGTTTTGGCCTTTATATTTGAAATCCTCTAGGATAGGTTCACCCCACTTGGGTGATAATTGAGAGGTTGTCTTATGAAACAACACATATTTTCTGTTTGGATAATATGATCAGATCATGTGGATTTTTATGACACTCACCACAAAAATTGATGATTGTGGTGGCTTGATGTGCTGGTGGTGTTGCTGGCCTGATCCAATCCTTCACCTCCTGATGTTGTTCTTGTTTCCCCTGGTTCATGTGCTTGGCCTTGATCAACCCTGCTCCTCCTAGCTCCTATGAGCTTGACCTTGCTATCCACCTAATTCTCCCCCTCTTTATTTCACCACCTAGTGATACATGGATTGATTTGGTATGAGGTTTTGTTGGTTGGTTTGCTTGGCTTTGGCTAAGCTTGTTGTTCTTGTGTGGTGTGAGCAATGGAGAGGTGCACTAGTGCTTTCCCACGGCTGTGTTTGGTCCTTTTACTTGTTTGAACAACTGTGGTTGTGTCGTAGCATACTCATGCAGTTTGGTGATTGAGCTACTTGTGTGTCTACTGCATAGTTGTGGATATGCTCAATGAGATTTTCTATCTTTTTATCTTGTTACTATTAACCTGCCTGGTGAAACTTGCCCCTTTACTTGCTGTGATCATTTTACTTATGGATTATTTATTATGAAAGATTAAATTCTTTCATATTGGCGAAACTTGCCCCTAAAAGATTTACTCAATGATGTAAAGTTGAGCAGTGCAACTCACTACTCTCTACTGAGAGTAAAATTAATAACTTAACTATCATTTTCCTTTTTGTTTGTTCTTTGTTTTGTAGGTAAAAGATTTGAAGATTCAAGATTAATATAGGTTCACTTTTAGACAGATGTAATCGTTCATAATTTTTTATTTTATTCTTTTGTAAGAAATGTGTAATAGTTTATTAATAGATATATATTCCTGTTTTTGTAATTTAACTTCCATAAAGATCCTTTATTGTCTTAATGAATTACTTTTTGTAATTTATTTATGGAATAAATATTCATTTGTTTAATTGTATTTCTTATTTAGAGTTTCTATTACTATATATCATTTCTTGATTAAATACTATTACCAAATTATAATTCTTATATTTTAAAATATAAACTCGAATCTCAAGTTTGAATTCAAATTCTTTTCCCCAAAACACACTAATTCATAAAGATCATATCAAAATTTATAACGATCACTCTCCAAAGTTATTACTACACTTAGAAAGTGAAAAAAACTCTGATCACTTTAGGTTTTTTATTTGGCAAAAAATTTACCCACATTGACAGATGAATGCATGCATATGCACAAATTTCTAAATCTACCCTTCGTTAGTTCCTAAATGCTAGGATGTTACATCTGGGTAGTTCTCTAGATCGGCTCGTATCCAGAGCCACCTAGCGAGGTAATATTGGGCGCTTTCACCCTCTCTCTAAACGCAACACTCCAGATCGAAGATGGTTACCACGCAGAAAAAGTGTGATCACTGCTTTCCAGATGCATGGGCTAACCCGGCGGATTTGGAGTGATCTTCCACCATTATATCCTGCATAGGGGCGGTTTGGCTGGGCCTTGAAATTTTCTGATCTAAGCCGGCAAACTCCAAAGAGAGATCCCACTTTGATCCTTCCATGAACGTGTCCTGCCCGTAGGCGGTCCGTGCGGGTATTGATGTTCCTACGACCTACAGGGAAAAGGCTCCCATAGGGCTGGCTTATAAAGACGCTAGATCCTAGGATTACAGGGAAAAGTCCTAATCGAACAAGTTACAGAGTCCTACACTAGATCCAACTAGTCTGCGTGTCTTGCACTCTAAGGCTCCTAGTATGTCAGTGCCTCCATCGTAGACTTCCTTTATCCGTCATGGGCCTCCCTTATGGATCCATCTAAATAGACCGCCTAGCAGGCCATGGGCCCTTCTACCAACTGTGGGCCACCCGGGTTATCTAGATTAGGGACATGCTATGGTTATACCCATTTAAAATATCCCCAACAGGGGTAATCGAGTCGCAAGCTATAGCATGGTTCGCGCAAGTATGCCGACATGGAAGTGTGCCGTGGCAAAGACTGAAGAGAGATATGCCAACGAGTTTCACCGAGACAATAAAATTCGCTGACTCATATGCGTTGGGTGATCTGATACAGTCGTTGCTTACCTCAGCAGATGGGAACATAGAGACTCCATCCTATGATAAAGCCAGATCACTGAGGCAACAAGGATGCAACAAGTATAGAAGCAAACGGAGAGATGAAAGGCCAGATTACAGATACGGTTCAAATCAAGTAGCTGCAGTAAGCCAGGACCATCCAGATGCCAGAGTAGACAACATCGAAGAACAAGTGTACAGAACGAACAATGGGTGCCAAAGAATGATGGAAAAAATCCATATAAACAATGAATACTTGGCAAGAAAGGCAAAAGTACACTTATGAGATGATGCTTGATGAGCCGTGCAAGTTTCATACTCCCAGTCCGAGTAAGCCGGTGAATCATATGACTCGGTAGTGCAACTGGTTCCAGAGGACCAAGAAAGGAGAGCCGGCAAATCAGCTCCCTCCACCGCCTCCACTATCGCTCAATGGGGAAAATGCTCAGCTTGTGGTTGTGCAGCCAAGATAGGAAATCAACAGCCGAGTTACATTAACCCATACATAAGAGAAAATGTGCACCATGTGCATGAACCAAGGGACGATGGCGCAAATGTCGACCACTGAGGTCGAAATGAGTTTAGGGAACCTCACGAGAGTTATGTTGTGTTCATAACTGTGACACCCCCGGGATCAGGGCTAAACAAATCCCAGACCTTAGCCTGACATAAGCTTAACCTAGAGATCGAGGATATCTAGTGAAGAATCAGTAACACAATAGTGACCCTACAATAAAAAATTATTACAGCAAGATCATAACTGAGCAAAGACCCAAATTATTACAAGCAGAGGTCACTGACCACAAACATCAAACAATTGAAGGTAAATTATCCTATTAAGTATAGCAAACTTAACAATTGTCCTAAGAGGCCTGAAGCATAATGATGACGTCCCAACCCATAGATTCCAGTCTGTCGGCCGAGAACCCCAAGATACTCGTCGGTGTCGATGTCGTATCAAACTCGTCTTTAGGGGAACACTTACTCTATTGGGCCATGTAGAGATAAAACAAAAACTTTCCCTCTAACGTGGTGATCCCAAGATCTAGTTGAGGTAGAAGGCCACGAGGTTTACCACTAGATGTGCAGTTGCGGATTACTGATGTAGCACGTCAGTTGATGCAGTGCAGTCTTTACGATCCGATCGTCCTGGTGCTGATCATACAACACCTCTGCTGGTATCCACACGTACAAGGAGGAGCACCGGCGACGAACTGCTAGGTTCGTTACGACGGCAGGCCTGCTGTGGAGCTAGGGTTTTCAACACATGGAATGACCTAACCAATCAATGATTAACCTTTCTGGGTTACTTTGCTCCACTATATATATTGAGTGAATGTGGGCTCCACTCTCTTGGACCATTCACTAAAGCCCATATAACACTAGTCACCGTGAGTCCGACTCACTGACTCGGTACAATTCCGGCTTGGGTCCAACCCAACCAGATTTGCGGTTCAGATCCAATCTGAACTTGCTCCCACTCTTAAGTGTGGGACCCCGCAGGCTCTCGGCTACTTGGACACGATTAGAGTCTGACTCTCGATCGATCAGTCGATAGCGGCTCCTAGCAGAACATGCCGACTCCCAAGTACCAAAGAGTTATGACGACTTGCCTTTCCAATGCGACTCGCATCCGAGTCCCTTTTTCCTCACGATTACCTTGTCAGACTATAGGCAAATATTTGTCATACCTTACATAGTACAACTCTCTTCTCGATCCGAGATAAGTGATTCATTCGACTAACTCTTAGTTGATCGCCTCGGTTAACACTTAACCAAGTTGTGCATGGCCATGCTTTCCGAATCATCTCATCCGAGAGGGCCAAGAGAATATCTCTCAGAGTGGAGGGGCAAAATCCCATCTTGGTTATTCATATCACGCATCTTGATTCTCAGTCGACCCGAACTCTGCCTTTATAACTTCCCAGTTACGGATCAGTGTTTGACAGAACCTAAGTCGGTGATCCTCAACTCGGACTATGCAATAACCTCAGGTCTAAGGATTACATTGATTGAGATATACAAATGACAACTTGTTCGTTGTACCTCAATATGGGTCAATCCGACTCGCTAAACTCTGTAGCCGAATCTGTGTAAGTCGGAATAGCATCTCCATGCCCATGACAAGTGGAACCGAGTCATCAAGCCGACTTTCACATTGGTCTAAGTTGTGTGTCCAACACAACCTCAATGACCAAGGATATTTAGTACAAACAACATGAATGTATAGTTCCACAACCGAATCACATATTCAATGATACACATCAGATGTTTATACAAGGAAAACTTAATAACTTTATGAATACAATGGGAAATATCATCATACATGATTGCCTCTAGGGCATATTCCCAACATACTCTGCTACAAAAGTATCAACACAGCAAGGTGTAGTCCGCAAGACATATGGATGGTGGAGCTGTTTTGTGTAAAGCTATCTTTGTTTATAAAACAAGAGGGAGAAGAAGCTCATCTCATCAGAGTATTTTAAAAGGGGATAAGAGAGAGACGTCTCCAAAGTATTTATCATCATCTCTTTTGATATCCACCAAGTCATCATCATCTACCAACTAGGATCACCCCTCGTACCCATGAGGAAGCATCCTTAGGCACATGTTCATCTGCCAAGTTTTACCATTAGGTTCATGTTCTTTATGATCTTCGAATTCGGTCACCAAGCGTTCATAACCATGAACACGGCTTTTCGAAAAGATTTAACCTTGCAGGGGTGTACAACTTTACCCACACGTACCAACCGACTCTGAATGCCAAGATATTAGACCTCTTCCTTGGAAGGTTCGCAGAGGGTGGTTGGACACACCCTTTACCTTGCTTTCGCCGAGACCATGAGTCACTCCCTAAGGATTTTTGCGCCGTAATAGGTTAAGTACCGAAGCTGGTCCCTAGAGATGTGAGGCGAGGTTGGTTTACCAGGGGCACCGTCTACCCCAAGCAACCCGGTCCATGCTTCCCTACCTGTTATGAATGCACCCCCTTCACCGCCTTCAAGAACAACTAGAATGCATATGTCGAATGGAACCCCCGAAGTATGTGACTCAACTGGTTCCGCCTTCGGGGGTTCCAAACAACAATGTCCAAGGAAGTAGCAACACACATAGCAATAATACCCCCGAAGTATGTCACATAATACCCCCAAACTCGGGTTCAGGCACAACTGGTTCCGGAGTAATAGGCTCAGGTTTATTTAGCTCAATTGAAGTCCAATCATCATAATTCTTGCTTATCTTAGCCATTAATTCTTCAGCATCTGTAGGAGTTCTTTTCCTGAAAACACAATCAGCAAAGTTATCTAGGTAGGTCCTAGAATCATCAGTTAGTCCATTATAATAAATATCAAGAAGCTCATTTTTAGGTAATGGACATCCAGGATGTGCATGAATCAAGGCACAAAACCTTGTCCATGACTCAGGCAATTTCTCTTGTTCTCCCTGTTTAAAATCAAAAAGTCTCTACAAAGCAGCATGTCTAGCACTAGGAGGAAAATATTTCTGGAAGAAAGAAGCAATCAAGCAATCAGGGCTATCAATGGAACCAGGAGGTAATCTATTAAACCAAGCCCTAGCTTCTCCTTTTAGTGAAAAGGGGAATATCTTAGTAACAAAGTACTTGTGCATCTTAAAATCATTAGAGAATAAAGCACTCATAGTAGAAAGCTCATTAATATGAGCCACAACACTCTCATTTTTAGTCCCATAAAAAGTTTCTCTCTCAACAATATCTAAATAGTACAAATCAAGAGAGAAATCATAATATTCATCTTTAACATCTATGGGAGAGGTGGCAAACTTAGGATCAGAGGACAGTTTAGGCATAATAGTACGTCTAGCAAGGAGACTCTTAATAGCACTAGTACCATGTGTGTTTTGGCACTCTTCAAAAAATTCATCAATGAACTGAATTGATTCAGGTGAGCTAACAGGTGTAATATTGTCTTCACTAGGAGTTTTGGTATTTCCTAGACTAACCATAGTAGCATCTAGGAAAGTACCTAATGAACCACTCGCATCAAGCATAGTAGAAGTAACATCATGAGCATCAAAAGCAGTTTCAGATTCAGCAGTAGTAGCAGTGTGTATAGCATGAGTATGTGGTGGTGGTGTAACAAGCTTACTTATAACAGACGGTGCATGAAGAGCAACAGAGGTGTTTAGGACTGTACCTCTCCTTGTAGTGGATGGTAAAATAGGAAACTTTCCATCACGAGACTTACCGATGATTAAGGGAGTAGCAGTGAACAATAGTAGTTCCAAGTGAACTTACAAATAAAGCTATGTTCCTCGGCAACGACGCTAGAAAATAGTCTTGATGACCCACAAGTAGAGGGGATCGCAACAGTCTTCGCGGGTAGTATTACCCTATTTATTGATTCGACACAAGGGGATCAAAAGAACACTTGCAAGACTTAACAACTGAGTTGTCAATTCAGCTGCACCTGGAAATAGTTCTTGCTCACAGAAGTTTATCATTAGCAATGGTTTTTAGTAGCGACAACAATAGTAGAAAAAGAGAAATAGTAACAGTAACAGTAACAGTAAATAGTGGGATTCGAGTGCGGTAGGCATAGGGATGGATGGACGGGCATTGCATGGACGAGTCTAAACATGTAACTTCAAGATCTAGGGCATTACAGATAAATAAGAACAAGAATCCAAGTACTAAACAATCCTAGGAATGTGATCCATATATAGTCATACGTGCTTGCAATGAGAACTAGCCCGTGGCAGCGGGGCCTCTAGGGAACTACTGGCAATTAAGGTGCTCCTTTAATAGAGCACCGGAGCAAAGCATTAACACACCGTGAACACATGTGATCCTCACACCACAGCCATCCCCTCTGGTTGTCCCAATTATTGTCACTTCGGGGCCTTTGGATCCGGACAATGATATGTGAACACAACTTTGTAGATAAGACCACAAACAATACTATCATAATGATTCAATAATAAGTTAAGATCTGAGATCATGGCACTCGGGCCCTAGTCACAAGAACTAAGCACAACAAGTTGCAACAAAGTCAAATAGCACTAATAGAGATACTAGGCACTATGCCCTAACAATCTTATTCGATTACATGATAGAACTCATCCAATCCCTACCATCCCCAAGCCTACAGCGGGGGATTACTCACTCATGGATGAGGGAAACATCGATGGTTGATGGAGAGGCGTTGGTGATGATGATGGCGATGATCCTATCCAAATTCCCTGTTCCGGTAGGCTGCCAGAACAGAGTTTCTGGATCCGAATCTTGGTTTCTAGTGGCGGTGGCGGAGCAGGACTCTTTCTGGAAAACTATCGAACCCCCCTGTTTTTAGGTTTAGAGGCAACTTATAGGCGCAGAGGGAGGCCGAGGGGGTGCCTGGGTTGGTTGCACCCCCCCTAGGCGCGGCCAGAGGTGGGCCTGAGCCTGGCAGGGGTGTGTGCCCCTAGGCCCCTTCTCCATCTTGTACTCTGGCTCCGTGGATCTTCTTGTGAAATAGGATTTTTGGCTTATTTTCTGGGAATTTTCCTGATAGTTGATTTTCTGCACAAAAACAAGACACCAAGGTAATTCTGCTGAAAACATCGTCAGTCCATGTTAGTTGTTTCCAAATCACACAAGTTTAGAGGAGAAACAATAGCAAAAGTGTTCGGGAAAGTAGATACGTTTTGGTCGAATCAGCGGGGCAATTGAGAGGACAGAGTAAGGCATAACAATGCAATACTAGACATTCATGATCCTATGATATTTGATTGGGAAATACAACAAGATACATAGACCGCCATCCAACTACATCTATGACTAGTGATCCACCTTCAGGTTATCATCCGAACTCCCTCCAGTATTAAGTTGCAAGCAACGGATAACTGCTTTAAGCAAAGTGTGTAAGGTAAACAATCCACTTGTTCCATGAATAAGAGATTGTTGTTTTCTCCCTAGTAGCAACAACACATCTACAACCTTAGAGATTTCTGTCACTAACCTAAATTAAATAGAGGCATGAACCCACTATCAAGTATAAATACTCTCTCTTGGAGTCACTAGCATCTACTTTGCCAAGATAGCTACTAGAAACGGAGAGCATGCAAGATCACAAACAACACAGACATGATATGATAAAACCATTAACCAATCTGACATAGTAATCTCAGTATCCATCGGATCCCCGCAAAAACAACATGCATGATTACAAAAAGATGATCTTGATCATGAACGAAGCTCACAAGATCTAAACATGGTAGCACAAAGGAGCATAAACAACGATCTAGCTAATACATGGACCCGTAGTCCAAGGTGAAACTACTCACGGTTCATACCGGAGGCTGGCATGGTGATGAAGAAGGCCACCGGGATGATCTCTCCCCTCCTGCAGGGTGCCGGGAAGAGCTTCCGACCCCCTCCCCCCGATCTTGGGACGATGGTGGCGGCGGCTACGGACTGTTTCATGGAAGATTGATCGGGTACTGAGGGTTTTGGTATCAGGGGCTTCTTATAGGTGAAGAGGAAGGCCGAGGGGGTGCCCGAGGCGGCTGCACCCCCCAGGCGCAGGCCAGGGGCTGGCCCCCTCGAGGCCCTCCTCTGTCTCGTCTTCTGGCATCGTGTTCCCCACGGTAAAATATTGACTTTGGCTTTTGTCCCGTCGAATTCCAAGAATATTGATTTTCTTCCTTTTCTGGAACTAAAAACAGAAGAAAACATGCAACTGCCACTGTGGCATCTTGTTAATAGGTTATTCCCAAAAATATATAAAGATACCTCAAAGTGTATACAAAGCAAAGCAAAGTAGATACTAAACGAGCATCGAACATCAAAAATTATAGATACGTTTATGACGTATCATCCACTCATAACCAGTTTGATCGCATCCACACATATATTACACAATAGTCAACCTTGCAGCATATAAAGAACCAATATTAAGCAGGCTAGCAATCCACGGATCATAGATTCAAGACTCATACTACTTCCATATTGGTGCAATCTGTTCACCAATTAGTACCTCTGCTTCACAATTGATATAAGGCTTTTTATCAAGCTAAAACAACATGCTAAAAAGGGTTATATTTGGAAACAGAGGTAGTACAGTATAAGGTACCATACAAATTATAGACATGTCGCAACAAGGAAATGACAGAAGTGCAGACTAATACAGCAACAAAGTACTTTCAGCATCAGGTTCCATTTCACAACAAAGGGAATGACCTGAGCTGTTAGTGTTCAATCCTGCATATTGAGCATCTTCATGACTTTTTCGTTAATTTCTATGTTGTGCTCTAGGTGGGTTGCAATTTCTTGTAAGTTGGCCATGAAACGGTCATTATATACACTTAGGGAAGATGATAAATATCGTTTATCTTGGAGTTGTTCCTCTAGAACATGAGTATGCAAAGAAATGGCCTTGGATTTGTACTTGTACTTGAACTTGGACTTTGACGAGCTCGTCCCCAACCCAGCATTACACAGCATCATGTTCTTGGCTTTTGTTGCTTGGCTTTAGCACCGCATTGTAGTACCTTGAAAAATAAATCCACACATTCTTTTGGAGTTTTTACTGAACAATCTTTCCCAGGATTTGCCAGCTCCTCTTTCAAGTCAGCCTGGACAGTTTTCAGTTGATAGACATGTGTAAGAGAAGTGAAGTTACTACAGAGAAACATGCAAACAGGTTTACCAAGTGCATGAACTGCTATAACTGGCAATGATGATAACGCATCTTATACACTTTAGTAAAAAGATCATTTTGTCGTGGATGTTTTTTATGTCATTTACTAATAGGACTAAAAATTTGCTTCGTGTGTACACACTCTGAGGTGTAGATATGACAAGTTTATACAATTCAAAACTGAAACTTACTTTAGTTGCAAATCATTAAGGTAAGCGAAAGAAAAACTGAGAAGTAGTCCAAGCAAGGTTGAATATCAACATATCTATGTGCATAACACTGCAAGTGAAATTTCACAAAACACAAAGAAGACTTACAAAAACTTTCTTTACAATGACACCGTATATATTCGTGTGGCATCCCTCGAATTTCTCCAGCAGTGTCAACTTTTTTTTGGATCCCCGTTAGACTTCTTCTACATTTAAACGAGCGAAAATAAATTGCATCACGTGGTCGAAACGAAGGATGAAAATATAAGATGCGTACAGATTGCACAACCTCATTTACATACTAATACCAGTATAAAACAACAGGTCCTTACCAATTGGTAGAGGTGCCCAATTATGCTGCGAGATCCTGTACGACTTAGTACTCGTACTTCATTACTGCTAGAATAGCTCCTTTGAGTGATAGCCTATAAAAAAAGGATACCTATAAGACACATGCACAAATAGGAATTGACAATGCGATCTAATCTCACAATCTTCTGAAAGCATACCTCATTCTTTTTATCAAACCGGTGGTGGAGAAGATCAACCCACTGATCGTCAGTCATGTGATCCACAGGAGACGTTCTTGTAACATCCTAAAACACTTGCCATAGAAGTGTTGCTTCTTTAGCCTGTGGCGCTGCTGGCGCAAACATGCAGAGAATATGCTTTTGAGAACAACGTTTACATCCTCGTTATTCTCGTCGAACATGAAAAATCTCTGTAGACAACAATGAGTAGCAAATATAATAGACGAGAAGCTAAGAAAACTAGGGACAGAGAAATGGAGTATTTCCAAGAGACAGATGGCTCACATGTAACTTATTCAGTAAAACCTCAAAATGCTTAGGGGTATTTCGGTGGTGTTTCCATGAAGGCAAGATGGGAATATCATTCCTCATGAAAACGCATGTGATCGATGTTATATAAGCAGATTTGTGTGGATACAATGGCCATCTAAATCCTCCTATAGATGTGATTGGAAGTCTTGATTTATTTATTTCAAGCATCTGTTCTAGATTTATTCCCATCATCGGGACCCTTGTTAACCTTCATCGTGGTGCAACTAAAAAAGTTAGATCAAAATATCAATTTGGTGTCATGCTCATTTGCAAGGGAGTATATGTCTCTGTTAGTACTAAAGGTCGTTGGGAGATTATTACCAGTTCGTTTCTGAGAAGCTACTGTTTAAACTAGTTCTGCTGCCAATTGTTGCTAGTTAATTATATTGGCTACTGGCGGCTGTGGGATGTGTATTTTTTTATTCGCAACCGCCAGTGCAACTGGACCCACTTGTGCAGCATTAGGACGAAACATTTTATGCCGGTGTTCTGCATTATTGTATTCTTTAGCCTGGTTGTCACTTTCAACTGGATTAAGTAGAGTCTGAGATCTTGTTCTGAATCTGTTTCCTGCATTGGAAGCAAATAGCTTTTGATATTAATCATGGAATTGTGTGCAAAAGAGCAAGTTATTTAGGAGTACTTGCAGCCGTTGATAGCTGGAAAAGAAATTAATCCCATCAAAACTCTAGTACAGTAAATTACTTCTGCTATTCTAATCAAATGGCACCCTGAATGTAACATCCCAAAAATATTGATCAATATTATCAAATTCCAATCACCAAAATTAGGGTTAACAAAAACTTTTGATAATTAAGATCATATGAATGCATGTGTGTATGTGATGATTGTATGAATGCATGAATGGACTTGTGTGATTGTTGTGAATAGCAAGGAATGGTTTAAAGATGAAAACAACATCATCTAAAACATTTCCAAGAAGAAATAAATCAAAGGAAATTAAAAAACAAACAAAAGGAGCTAATGGTCATTTTTGCCAATCTTGCTCACTAGACCACTTTGAGTGTTTCTAGTCCAAGATTTCAAACAGAAACAATTCCATTTGTTTTCACCCCTTGCTAGACCAAGTAAAAGTGAACCCAAGCCCACCTTTCAAACTCACAGAAAGATTTGGCAACTTGATTCAAACGATAGTTCAAAATTGAATCCATATCATATGTGAAGATCACCATTTCTCAAAAACCAACCAAACCAGTGCACCTTGGCAAAACCAACTAACCAGAGACTACGTAGTATGTGACTAGTACACCCACCAAGTTTGAACCAAAAATTCAAATTCAAATCTCTTTCGGCCATTTCATCAAACACCTTGCAAATAGAAATCAAACAAAACACAAAACAATATAGTGAGTAGTGTTTGGGCCTAACTTGTTCCCTCTCTAGCTCACAGCACACTCTTAGTAGATCATCTAGCTCATTTAACAAGCTTTAGCTCACTGTGAGCTTGCCATTGCCATCAATGCTGAGCATGCCGAGCCCCAAACGGCCATCCCATTATCGACAACCAGCTAGGAGCTTCTCTAGCCTCGCCAACCATGTATGGGACACTGACCACCGTCCACCCCACCCCCTGTCCAACGCCAAAGAACAGCCAACCCCCGGACCACCTAGCCCGAGCATACCCAGCCTCTCTGCGAGCATGCCGAGAGAGCGCTGGAGCGCCGCACCCGACACGTGAGCACAAACCGCGTGCCGCCCCTGCCGCTTGCGTGCGTGATCACCACCGCCCAGGACATGCCCGTTCGTCGCCGCGCGACCAGGACAGCCTGTGCGCCATTAATTTTCCAGTCGGACCCACACAGAGCACCAGAGCATTTCGACCGCGTTGCACCACCCCATGCCTCGCGACCATGCCGTTGAGATTCACCAGGAGGCAGAACACCTCCCCCTATTGTTTCCCCTGCCATTAGCCCACTGTGACGACGACCACGATGAGCTCCACCCGCGCCCTTTGTTCCCCTCTTGGCACTATAAATCGAGGCCCCCCCGTTCAATTTCTTCACACCAACACACTCCCCTCTCTCTCAGAACCACCCCAACTCATCCTCGAAGCAAGGTGAGCAGAAGGGCACCAGAATTTGGTTGGAGTCTGCCGCGGAGGAGGAGAAGAGGAGCCAGCGATTGGAGCCGCCCCAGTAGGAGCTGCCGGGATCAGGAGGTTCGTCGTCGTAGACTTCGTCATTCGCCCCCATCGCCGACCCTCGCCTGAGCCCCGGTGATCCTCACATGACCCCCACTGGCCGCGGTAGCATTCTGTCACGCCGGCGTGGCCCGACGGAGACGATAAGTCACAACCGTTCGATTAGATGTTGATCGTGTGGTCTAGATTGCCCCGTACCGCTTCACCCCCCCTGTGTCGCTGACTGGTGGGTACATTCACTTAAACCCACCCGTGCGCGCTGTAAGCCATGGGTCGGCCCAGTTAACCTCCCGCGCGACCCAGTAATTCAAATTTAGGTTTATTAATTTAGTTTCAAAGTTAGTTCTGTCCTTAGATTTAAAAATCAACCCAGGTCAATTCACTAAACCAAATTGCATGAAACTAATTTTTATAGAAAGGTACTGGAGTTCTTAATCCAAGCCCGTTGGATTTAAATCATTTAGATTTGTAGATCACACATAGTAAAAATAACAAGGCAGAATCTTTTCTCAAACATTTTTCAAAATTCAACCACAAAAGATTTTGAGTTTATTCCAACTCTCAAAAATCACATTTAACAAGACCTTTCTGAATATATAGAAATATCTACGTTTACATGCAGAAATAATGAACAAGTAATAAAAGAATGCCTCATAGGCATTTCTAGCCACTTTAAATAATTAAAATAAAAGGGTTAAACCTTATTAAATTGTGACACCACTTTAAATCACATTCCCAACTACTGAAATATGTGGTGATGAAATGTGTTAACATGATCCCATGTTTTAGTTGGAGAATATTAAATCTTAAGTAGTTTTTTAATGATAAGAAATTACTTTTCTAAAATAAAATAAATAAGACAAGTGCTTTAATCCTTGTGATAGTAGGGATGATGCTAGATCATCTAGTATGAACCGTTGCGTGCTAAGTAGAGTAGTTAAGAATTGTTTGGTGATTGTGTACCTAGTATTTATTTATAGATGCTAGTACCGAACAAGGATACGAGGAGGAAGGAGAATACTACAAGGAAGAAGTCGAGGAGAACTTCAACCACTGCTCTGCACAAGGCAAGCTTATACTAATATCTTAGCAAGCTACCCTAGCAAGCTAACCCTTGCAACTGTGAAAGCTATATGATTTGTGCAATGCATTAGGCATGCCTTGATTATACCACTTGATACCTAATCCTAGCTTTATTTGCAAGCTTAGTTATTTATTTCTTTGTAAAATCTTTCTATTTGAGTTTACTTAGTGAATTATGGATTTTTAAAAGATTATTTAAAGGTAGCATAAAGAGCATAAAACTTGGCCTAAGTTAGATCATCTTGATGTCACCCTAAGGCATGAGGTTGATTTTAGACAAGTCACACTTGATTATCACCCCTCATTAGTGCTTACCACCTCTTGTAGATGGTAGTGCTAAGCATAAAACTTGATCACTTTAGATGGGAATACTTGGTGAAAATGATTATGAAAACCTTAGAATGATGACTCATTGTACTGAAATGTTTTGACATGTGTTCTTGAACACCAGATGATTTTGATGATGAAAATGTTAAGGCATGAGCCTTAGACCTTTATAAAACCGATGGTTATCTGGATGCGATACCATTCCAATTTTACTGTAAACCACAATACCCGAAATTTGGGTAGGGCTTGACTGGAAATTTATATACCTTAGTATGGTTTCCCTTGCGTCCAAGGTTTGTGCTGAGGCTACCTTGTGAAGATTGTCCACCTGTGCAGTTCCCAAGATGACAGTTAGTCATGGTTGGGAGGCAAAACTCATAGGAGAAGTGCCTATACTAGGGCGTGTAATTGAAAGGTTAGTATTGATTATCCGCATATTGAGTATGGTGAATTCAGGATTGTTCTTGACGAATGTATCGAATATTTTGGTGAAAGTGTACCACCTCAGCAGAGTGTCAAACTAGTTGAATAGCCGCGTCTGCGGTTATGGACAGTTGGAGTGGCCATAATGTTCCGTCGTCAGATGTTTTCAATGACTTATGAAAGGAATCATGGCTTTGACTTGACCACAACTGGGTTGTGTTATGAAAACACAAGTTCCCACTTAGGTGTTATAAAACTTTCAACTAGATTTCTTTGCTTCTGAACTCAGATAAGGTAAATATGGCTTTTTGCAAAACAACCTAGAGCTTAGCATTTCCTACTAAAAACCACCTCACTTGTTAGTATTAGTTTGAGAGTACTTAAAGAGTACTCATGGCTTTGTCCCCGGCTATTACCATGACCAGACTATGAAGAGGACTATTAGGAGAATGGACCACAGGAAGGTTACAACAACTAGGATCATCTCCCATCGTCAGCATTTCCTGTGACCATGAAGATGGAGCTTCGCCCATGCTACCATTATTATTATTTTATTCCGCTGCTATGATTGCATTAAGACTCGATCATGTGATCCTTTATTTGTTGTAAGACCTTATGTATGGTTTGTAATGGATGATGTACTGTGGTATCCAATCTGTTATGTCTCGCAAAAATGGTAATCCTGGGATTGCGATGAATGGCATAATAGCATCTGGGATTAAAACTCCGGGTGTTGACAAGTTGGTATCAGAGCCAGGTTGACCATAGGAGACCCTAGTTTAGAATGGACTTTTGAACCAAAAATTTAGTTTCAAAACCAAGGAAATGAGTATTTATGAAAACCTATTCTCATTCTTATCACATAGAATTCTTAAATGAAAATTCATGTTCCTAAAAAATTCTTGCAAACTTACATAAAATTGGACACACTTGATCACTCTACTAACTTACTCATCCTATATTCTTATAGATGGACGTGAAGTATAGCAAGTTCTATCAGTTGGGGAATGGGGGAGACCTCATCTTTGAGCGTGACTTGGACCAGCTTTCGGAAATTCTAGAGCGTCGACACCCCGAGTTCTTCGGAGCTCATCTCAACGATCAAGAAGGAGAGGAATTACAATGGCTAATTGTTGCAAGTCTCCGAGGAAAGATTGAAGACCCCACCTCAGAGGGAATTCAGTTCACCATCAGAGAGAACAACTGGCTTGATGGACTTGTCAGGGCCATGCAGGAAGCTCTTGCCCGTCTGTGTGGGAAGAGTATCAATAAGATCAAGGGTGCCCGCTTTGAGTGTTTCCTAAGGCGTGATGTTATGGGACAGCCACTGGAGGCACCATATCACCCTGAGCTGAAGAATCAAGTGGACCACCTCAGATTCATGATGTATGACCGGCAGAAAGAGTTGGACAATGCCCGCTCCTACGCCAACCACAACTATGCCATCGCTGTCCAGAAGGATCATATCATTGCCAGGCTGGTGAAGGATCGCCAGTCTCATCTCCATCAGCTTGACAAGAAGGAGCGCATTATTGCCCGCCTTCACCACAGGATCACAGAGTTGGAGGAGACCGTCCACGAGAGGAGCATGCAGCTTGAGGAGAGGGAGAATGCAGGGGAGGATTTCCGTGGAGACCCCTACTCTTACCTTAGTGATGATGATGACTTTCTGGAAGATCAGGCCATGGAATTCTTCACCGATGAGGACGACTTCGCCTTCATTGATGATGATGATGAGGATGATGAGGACATCGATTCCGAGGAGTAGTAGCACTTGAGAACTAGCGTTAGTGAGTTATATCTGGTCCCACTGTATCGTAGTTTCCGAGAATGGTTCTTAAAACCATTTGTTTTTCCTTGTTGTGGTGCGTGTTTGTATTGTGTCCTATGAATGAATGAATGAATAAAAAGCAACTGCTAGAAAAATATGAGTAAAACTTCAAACACTTTTTTTAAAAAAAACCCCTAAACCTTAGAAATTTCCCTCTTTTCTCATGATGTATCTCAATCTTCAGATGCCTCGCGGAGGAAGAACTTCATCCCCGGACCAGATGTTGCAAATCTTGCAAATGTTGGTTTCTAACCGCGAAGCTGAAAGATCCGAACGTCAAGCCAACTTAGACACCCTTCAAGACATAGCTCAGATGGACAACAACAACAACGAGGACAACCATGGATGCAAGCTCAAGAACTTTCAGAACACCAATCCACCCATCTTTACTAAGTCTTAAGAGCCCCTAGATGCAGATGATTGGCTGCAAACCATGGAGAACAACTTGCAAGTTGCAGGAGTGGAAGACAACAAGAAGGTACTGTTTGCCACCCACTATCTGGCAGGAGATGCAAGAGAATGGTGGAACAGCGTTCGCGCCATGAATGGAGGACAGATGATGACTTGGGAGGAATTCAAAATCAAGTTTAGCTGAACCCATGTACCACCGGGTTTGATCAAGAGGATGAGAGATGAATTCAGGGAACTAAAGCAAGGGAGAATGAGAGTAGTTGAGTACCGTGACAAATTTCTGTCATTGGCTATGTATGCACCGGATGAGACTGACACTAAAGCTAAGAAGAAGGACAGATTCCTGAATGGTCTGCATGATGAGATGCAAACAATTTTAGTCAACATCTCCCATTTGCTAACATTGAAGCCCTAGTGGATTCTGCCATTCAGATGGAAGGCAAGAGCAACCAAGCCAATGAGAACCGCAAGCGTATAATGATGCATCAACCAGGAACCCACCATACCCCAAAGTATCGCCCCAACCCATCTCTAGGATTTGCCCCAGGAAACATAGAACCCTGATGAACCATCCAACCTATCCCAACAGTGGAGGAGGAAACCCAAGGCACGGGGGAAACCACAACAACCCCAACAACGCCAACAATTTCAACCGTGCACCACCCAAGTTCAACAACAACAATGTCGCCACCAACACCAATACTGCCCCAAGGACTAGAAGCAATACTGACCCAAGCACTCAAAAGTGACATGTTATGAATGTGGAACCAAGGGTCACTATTCCAATGAGTGCCCCAAGAAGATTGTAGCAGCCCCCAATGCAAATGCCCCAGCTCAGCAGCAGCGTCGTGTTCATCCTGGAAGAAGGTTTGCCCTAGGGAACTCGCTCAACCGCAACGGCCGTCTGTTTCTCATGCATGCTGAAGAAGCCCAAGAAGCGCCAGATGTAGTGTTGGGTATGTTTTCTGTTAACTCAGTACTTGCAAGAGTGTTGTTTGATTCTGGAGCATCGCACTCGTTTGTTACCGAAGAATTTGCATGCACTAGTAAGATTCAACCAACAAAATTGAAGCATATTATGATAGTTCAAATACCAGGTTCAACCACCAAAGCTAGACAAATTTGCAAGGCCGTACCTATCCGAATCCATGACATAGATTTTTATGCTAATCTAATAGTACTCGGAACTAAAGGTTTGGAAGTAGTACTAGGAATGGATTGGATGTCAAAACATAAAGGATTAATCGACTGCACCAAGAAAGCCATAACCATGACCAGTACAGCCGGAATATCAGTAGAGCACATATCTGAAACCTTGCCCCGTCAATTCAAGTGCAACAAGAGTATATCCCAACCAACCATTGACCAAGTCATAGTAGTCTGTGAATAGCCCGATGTATTTCCAGATGTTTTGCCCGGTATGCCTCTAGATTGGGATATCAAGTTTATCATTGAACTAATCCCAGGAACCGGACCCATAGCCTAGAGACCCTATAGTATGAACCCATCTGAATTAGTGGAGCTGAAGAAGCAACTGGATGCTATGATGGAAATAGGATTGATTCAACCAAGTGCGTCGCCATGGAGATCACCTGTCTTGTTTGTGGACAAGAAAGACGGAGGTAACCGATTGTGTACGGATTATTGGAGGTTGAATGATGTCACCATCAAGAACAAGTACCCACTGCTGAACATAGAAGACCTGTTTGACCAGTTTACCGGTGCCAAAGTGTTTTCTAAGATTAATCTTAGAACCGGTTATCATCAACTCAAAATTCTCGCAGAGGATATTCCAAAAAATGCCTTTACCACCAGATATGGATTGTATGAGTACACTGTCATGTCTTTTGGATTAACCAATGCCCCCTCTTATTCATGAACCTCAGGAATAAGATTTTTATGGACTTCCTGGATAAGTTTGTCGTTGTTTTCATCGATGACATCCTGATCTATTCCAAATCAGAAGAAGAACATGAGCTACGCCTGAGGACCATCCTTGGAACCCTTAGGGAGCATCAGTTGTATGCCAAGTTTAGCAAATGTGAATCTGGTTACAGGAAGTAGGATTCCTCAGATATATTGTATCAGCCGGAGGAATTGCCGTTGACCCCGCAAAGGTGAAGGATGTTGAAGATTGGCAAGCCCCAACCACTCAAACCCAAGATGGTGCATTTCTCGGATTAGCGGGATATTACTGCAAGTTTGTAGAAGGATTCTCGAGCATCGCCAGACCCATGACCCAATTGTTGAAGAAGGATAATAAGTTCGAATGGACGGAAAAATGTGAAGCGAGTTTTCATGAACTCAAGAAGAGATTGATTTCAGCCCCAATCTTGATCATGATGGATATCACGAAGCCTTTTGATGTGTATTGTGATGCATCCAAGATCGGTCTCGGATGTGTGCTAATGCAAGAAGGAAAATTTATATCTTATCTATCCCGCCAACTGAAGCAACATGAGTAGAAATATCCTACACGTGACCTTGAACTAGGAGCTGTAGTCTTAGCCCTGAAGACATGGAGGCATTACCTTATGGGAAACCATTGTGACATTTATTCGGATCACAAGAGCCTAAAATATATATTCACTCAGAAGGAACTAAATGTGATGCAGAGAAGAGGGATAGAGATAATAATGGACTATGATCTGGACATTTTCTATCACCCCGGTAAAGCCAATGTAGTAGCAGATGCCCTTAGTAGATTGCCGTTCCGCTTGAACTCCATGATTCTGAAGGAGCAACCAATTTTGCACAAGGAGATGGAAGATTTTAGAATGGAATTACTAAGTGAAGGATTTTTTGCTAGCATGGAACTTCAACCCACTTTGATCAGTCAGATCAAGGAGGCGCAGAAAGGAAATGCTAGTATCGACGGAATCAATGTCGCATCGGTATAGGCAAGGTTCCCGAATTCACCGAGGATGAAGAAGGAGTTTTGTGGTACAAAGGACGTCTCTGTGTGCCAGCAGACTCAGATTTGAAGCAAGCTATTTTGAAAGAGTCCCATGATACTCTTTATTCTATCCACCCCGGAGGAACGAAGATGTATCAAGATTTGAAGGAGCAATTTTGGTGGCATAAGATGAAGAGAGAAATCGAAAGCTACATAGCCAAGTGTTATATCTATCAAAGAGTTAAGGCGGGACATCAGAGACCCGCAGGACTATTGAAACCATTGCAGATTCCGGAATGGAAATGGGATTCAGTTGGAATGGATTTTATCACCAGTTTGCCTACTTCTAGTAGGGAAATGACTCTATTTGGGTCATAGTTGATAGATTATCCAAAGTCGCCCATTTATTACGAGTCAAGACCACTTAACAGAGTTCGAAGATAGCAGAGTTGTACATTGCTAGAGTCATCAGTTTGCATGGAGTCCCCAAGAACATTGTATCGGATCGAGGAACCGAGTTTACCTTGAGATTCTGGAAGAAAGTCCAAGAAGGATTAGGAACCCGACTGGATTTCAGCATAGCTTATCACCCTTAGACTAATGGACAAACGGAGCGAGTAAATCAAATACTCGAAGATATGTTGAGAGCCTCTGTGCTAGAGTATGGATCTAAATGGGAAGATTGTCTGCCTTTCGCAGAATTTTCATACAATAACAGTTATCAAGCTAGTTTGCAAATCGCCCCATTTGAATTCATGTATGGAAGAAAGTGTCGGATCCCTTGGAATTGGTCAGAAGTAGGAGAGAAGACTACATCAAGACGGAGTTTCCCGATCTTTTTAAATCCTAGTTTTCTTTTTCCTTATCAAATCTTGGGGCGAGATTTTGTTTAAGGGGGAAGGTTTGTAACATCCCAAAAAATATTGATCAAGATTATCAAATTCCAATCACCAAAATTAGGGTTAACAAAAACTTTTGTTAATTAAAATCATATGTATGCATGTGTGTATGTGATGATTGTATGAATGCATGAATGGACTTGTGTGATTGTTGTGAATAGCAAGGAATGGTTTAAAGCTGAAAACAAGATCATCTAAAACATTTACAAGAAGAAAAAAATCAAAGGAAATTCAAAAACAAACAAAAGGAGCTAATGGTAATTTTTGCCAATCTTGCTCACTAGACCACTTTGAGTGTTTCTAGTCCAAGATTTCAAACAGAAACAATTCCATTTGTTTTCACCCCTTGCTAGACCAAGTAAAGGTGAACCCAAGACCACCTTTCAAACTCACAGAAACATTTGGCAACTTGATTCAAAGGACAATTCAAAATTGAATCTACTTCATATGTGAAGATCACCAATTCTCAAAAACCAACCAAACCAGTGCACCTTGGCAAAACACTATAGTGAGTAGTGTTTGGGCATAACTTGTTCCCTCTCTAGATCACATCACACTCTTAGTAGATCATCTAGCTCATTTAACAAGCTTTAGCTCACTGTGAGCTTGCCATTGCCATCAATGGTGAGCATACCGAGCCCCAAATGGCCAGCCCATTGTCAACAACCATATAGGAGCTTCTCTAGCCTCACCAACCTTGTGTGGGACACTGACCACCGTCCACCGCCACCCCCTGTCCAACTCCAAAGTGCAGCCAGCCCGTGGACCACCCAGCCCGAGCGTGCCCAGCCTCTCTACGAGCATGCCGAGAGCGCGTCAGAGCGCCGCACCCGACACGCGAGCATAGACCGCGCGCCGCCCCTACCGCTTGTGTGCGTGATCACCACCATCCCAGGAACCGCCAGGACATACCCGTTCGTCGCCTCGCAACCAGGACAGCCCGTGCGCCATTAATTTTCCCGTCGGACCCACTCAGAGCACCGCAGCGTTCCGACCGCGTTGCACCGCCCCCACGCCTCGCGACCATGTCGTTGAGCTTCACCAGGAGGCAGAGCACCTCCCCTACGTCGCCCATGCCATTAGCCCACTGTGACGACAACCACGACGAGCTCCACCCGCACCCTTCGGTCCCCTCTTGGCGCTATAAATAGAGGCCACCCCTGTTCGATTTCTTCACACCAACACACTCCCTCTCTCTTAGAACCAACCCACCTCATCCCCGGAGCAAGGAGAGCAACAGGTCGCTAGAATTTTGCTAGAGTCTACCGTGGAGGAGGAGAAGAGGAGCCATTAATTGGAGCCGCCCCAGGAGGAGATCTCAGTACCAGGAGGTTTGACGTCGTCGACTTTGTCGTTCGCCCCTATCACCGACCCTCGCTTGAGCCTCGGTGAGCCTCACACAACCCCCACTGGCCGCGCTAGGGTTCTGTCTCGCGGCATGGCCCGACGGAGACGATAAGTCATAATCGTTCGATTAGATGTTGATCATGTGGTTTAGATTGCCCCGTACCGCTTCGCACCCCCTGTCTCGCTGACTCATGGGGACATTCACTTAAACCCCCCCCCCCCCCCCCCCCCGCGCATGCTGTATGCCGTGGGCCGGCCCAGTTAACCTCCCGCGTGACCCAATAATTCAAATTTAGGTTTATTAATTTAATTTCAAACTTAGTTATGTCCCTAGATTCAAAAATCAACCCAGGTCAATTCACTAAACCAAATTGCATGAAACTAATTTTTCTAGAAAGATACTGGAGTTCTTAATCCAAGCCCATTGGATTTAAATCATTTAGATTTGTAGATTACACATAGTAAAATAACAACGCAGAAGCTTTTTTGCATTCAAACATTTTTCAAAACTCAACCACAAAAACTTTTGAGTTGATTCCAACTCTCGAAAATCACATTTAACAAGGCCTTTCTGAATATATAAAAATAACTAGGTTTACCTGCAGAAATAATGAACAAGTAATAAAATAAGTCCTCATAGGCATTTCTAGCCACTTTAATTAATTAAAATAAAAGGGTTAAACCTTATTAAATTGTGACACCACTTTAAATCACATTCCCATGTACTGAAATTTGTGGTGATGACATGTGTCAACATGATCCCATGTTTTAGTTGGAGAATATTAAATATTAACTAGTTTTCAAATGAGTAGAAATTAGTTTTCTAAAGTAAAATAAATAAGGCAAGTTCTTTAATCCTTGTGTTAATAGGGATGATGCTAGATCATCTAGTGTGAACCTTTGTGTGCTAAGTAGAGTAGTTAAGAATTGTTTGGTGATTGTGTACCTCGTATTTATTTATAGACGCTAGTACCGAACAAGGATACGAGGAGGAAGGAGAATACTACGAGGAAGAAGCCGAGAAGAACTTCAACCGCTGCTCTGCACAAGGAAAGCTTATACTAATATCTTAGCAAGCTACTCTAGCAAGCTAACCCTTGCAACTGTGAAAGCTATATGATTTGTGCAATGCATTAGGCATGCCTTGATTATACCACTTGATACCCAATCCTAGCTTTATTTGCAAGCTTATTTATTTATTTCTTTATCAAAGTTTTATATTGGAGTTTACTTAGTGACTTATAGATTTTAAAAAGATTATTTAAAGGTAGCATAAAGAGCATAAAACTTGGCCTAAGTTAGATCATCTTGATGTCACCCTGAGGCATGATATTGATTTTAGATAAGTCACACTTGATTATCACCCCTCATTAGTGCTTACCACCTCTTGTAGATGGTAGTGCTAAGCATAAAACTTGATCACTTTAGATCGGAATACTTGGTGAAAATGATTATGAAAACCTTAGAATGATGAGTCATTCTACTGAAATGTTTTGGACATGTGTTCTTGAACACCAGATGATTTTGATGATGAAAATGTTAAGGCATGAGCCTTAGCCCTTTATAAAACGGATGGTTGTCTGGATGCGATACCATTCCAATTTTACCGTACAACCACAATACCCAAAATTTGGGTAGGGCTTGACTGGAAAATTATATACCTTAGTATGGGTTCCCTTGCGGCCAAGGTTTGAGCTGAGGCTACCTTGTGAAGATTGTCCACCTGTGCAGTTCCCACGATGACAGTTGGTCATGGTTGAGAGGCGAAACTCATAGGAGAGGTTCCTATACTAGGGCATGTAATTGAAAGGTTAGGATTGATTATATGCATACTGAGTATGGTGAATTCAGGATTGTTCCTGACGAATGTATCGAATATTGTGGTGAAAGTGTACCACCTCTGCTGAGTGTCAAACTATTTGAATAGCCGCGTCCGCGATTATGGACAGTTGGAGTGGCCATACTGTTCCGTTGTCAGATGTTTTCAAAATGACTTATGAAAGGAATCATGACTTTGACTTGACCACAACAGGGTTGTGTTATGAAAACTCAAGTTACCACTTAGGTGTTATAAAACTTTCAACTAGCTTTCTTTGCTTCTGAACTCAGTTAAGGTAAATCTGGCTTTTTGCAAAACAACCTAGAGCTTAGCATTTCCTACTCAAAACCACCTCACTTGTTAGTACTAGTTTGCAAGTACTTAAAGAGTACTCATGGCTTTGTCCCTGGCTATTCCCGTGGCTAGACTATAAAGAGGACTATCAAGAGGATGGACCGCAGGAAGGTTATGACAACTAGGATCATCTCCCATCGTCATCATTGCCTATGACCATGAAGATGGAGCTTCACCCATGCTACCATTATTATTACATTATTCCGCTGCTATGATTGTATTAAGACTGGATCATGTGATCCTTTATTTGTTGTAAGACCTTATGTATGGTTTGTAATGATGATGTACTGTGATATCCAATCTGTTATGTCTCACAAAAATGGTAATCCTGGGATTGCGATGAATGACATAACAGGCATCTGGGATTAAAAATCCGGGCGTTGACACTGAGTGAGAAGAAACCACATGAAGTTTCAATACAATCGACCAATCTGTAGGCCTGACTATAATACTGATAACACAACTTGCACGGTGTAAGGTTTTAAAGAAAAAACTGAATAAATCGAATCAAACTGATTTTCATAGTAGATGAAGGCCACTTGATACCCGCCTGGTTATACTCTAAACAAGGAGCATGACATACTAATTCGGCTCAGAACCTCAACCAGAGTTAACGAATACCAGTTGTGCTATCTGTGAAATTCCACAAGAATCATTTTAGGAGAAATTCCATAGATGTCAGAGGATCTTGATAACGATGGTAAGGAATGCTCTACCAAACTTTAGTAACGATCGAGTATATGAGCAAGAATGAGTGCAACAAGCAACGAAGTACTTTTGATAGTAATCAAATGTGTAACAAAGGAGAGCATAAAGTGTTCAACAACCTTCTTTTGGGGAGGAGAAGGATTCTCGCTTCATGTTGGTGCGGTCGAGTGGGTAGACGCGTCGTTTGCCTATCTCTCCGGTGCCGGAGATGAAGGAGTCCATGAAGGAGATGGGACTTTGCATCAAAGGTATCGTGTTTGCCGATGACGCTGGGCACACTCCGGCGCGATGGTCGTCAGAGTGGGAAAGCAGCTTCGTATTGCTAAAAAAGGGAGTTGTGTCTTCGGTCACAACGTTACTGGTGAGGAGGCTGTGGTGGCGAGGAGGGATGGCGGTGCAAAGCCATATTCGTGGGAGATGCGGGATAAGGCACCTTTTATATGTATCAATGGAGTCGGTGGTATGTTTAAAACTTTTGAATTGCACGTGGCGCCAGGGTATTTCAAAGAAAACCCCGCCAATGTAACCCAAAATTTGGTGATCTTTAGCCTGCAAATTTTTGTTGTGATATCTTCTTGATGGCTCAGATGATGTAGAGCTCGTTGGGAACCCCAAGAGGAAGGTATGATGAGCACAGTAGCAACTTTCTCTCAGATATGAAACCAAGGTTATCGAACTAGTAGGAGAAAGGAAACAACTCCCAAAGTGTTTCTAGCAAGTTGGAACCTGCACAGCACAACCACAATACTTTGCCCCAACTTTCAGTGAGGTTGTCAATCTCACCGGTTTGCTGAAAACAAAGGATTAAACGTATAGTGTGAAAGATAGTAATTGCTTGTGGTAATTGCAGAAAGTAAATAGTAGATGGTATATTGACCGAGGTCCATAGTTCACTAGAGGTGTTCTCCATAAGATAAATAACATGTTGGGTGAACAAATTATAGCGGGGCAATTGATAGATTGAGAATTCATAACAATGCATATACTAGACATCTTGATCTCTACGAGATTTGTTTGGGCATTACAACATGTTACATAGACCATAATCCAACTACATCTATGACTAATAATCCATCTTCAGGTTATCATCCAAACCCCTTCTAGTATTAAGTTGCAAGCAACAGATAATTGCATTAAGCAAAGTGTGTAACGTAAACAATACAATTTTCCTTGAACAAAGGATTGTTGTTTTCTCCCTAGTAGAAACAACAAATCTACAACCTTAGAGATTTCTATGACTTCCCCAAATTACTAGAGGCATGAATCTACTATCGAGCATAAATACTCCCTCTTGGAGTTACAAGCATCTACTTGGCGAAAGCATCTAGTAGCAACAGAGAGCATGCAAGATCACAAATAACATAGGCATGATAGAATCAATAATCAATCTGACATAGTACTCAATATCCATTGGATCCCGCAAACACAACATGTAGCATTACAAATAGATGATCTTGATCATGAACGGAGCTCACAAGATCTAAACATGATAGCACAAAGGAGGAGAAACAACCATCTAGCTAGTGTATGGACCCGTACTCCAAGGGTGAACTACTCAAGCATCACTACGGAGGCTGGCATGGTAATGAAGAAGGCCTCCAGGATGATCTCCCCTCTCTGGCAGGGTGCCGGGAAGAGCTTTGGATCCCCCCGATCTAGGGATGGAGATGGCAGCGGCTACGGACTTTTTCGTGGATTTCTGATCGGGTCCTTAGGGTTTCTGCCTCGGTGTGTTTATATAGGCGAAGTGGGCAAGATCAGTGGACTCCCGAGGGGCCCCCACCATAGGGCGGTGCGGCCTAGGGTGGACCCGCACCGGCCCTAGGTGTGGCCACCTCGTGGATCCACTTCGTCGCTCCTTTAGGCTCTGTGTTGCGTCTGGAAAAATAGGAACTTCGGCTTTGTTCCGTGAAATTCCGAGAATATTTCTTTACTAGATTTTTTGAAACCAAAAACAGCAGAAAACAAGTAACTGGCACCTCGGCATCTTTTCAATAGGTTGGTTCCAGAAAATGTATAAAAATGCCTCAAAGTGTAAAAAAACATAAGATAGTTGATACAAAACAAGCATGGAGCATCAAAAAATATAGATATGTTTTATGACGTATTAAGCATCCCCAAGCTTAACTCCTGCTCGTCCTCGATTTTGGATCTAATCAATTTTGGATAGGCTTGGAGGCTAGGGGTTTGGAGGAAGGAGGGGGATTGGGGTATTTTTTTATAGTCCTAAGTAAACTAGATAAGACTAGTTTTGGGCCAAAACTTTAGACGAACCATTAGGCTAATTTTATGTTTAGTCAAATAAGAAAACGATTTATTGTCACGTAACCACAAATATTATTTTGTTTCATTTAGAAAATAAGAAAAGGGAAATAAATTTAATAAAACCATAGGGATATTTTAGTAAAACAAAAATAGGTTTTAGTAAAATAGTTTGCAGTCAAAATTGCGAACAAAATATGCATGATGATGCACAAAATAAAATAACAAACAAATTTATTTCAAAATATTTTCCGGGGCATTACACGGAACCCATGAAACCATGGTTTTGCTAATTCACAACTTATAATTTCCAAGCATATAAGCAGCATAGATGGACACAATGGTTTAAGTTTATTAAGTGCAAGAAAGTGAAGTGTGCCATCGAGTTTATGAGAGATTTAATCACTAATTTTCACATAACAAGTTTAATTTGGAATATAGATAAACACATGAATATACTTGGAATGGTGTAACACACCATGCATAGGAATTTATAGTGGACTCTTTGGAATAACTTGGTTTATTGGGAGTTGGATGCATGAGTAGAGCTCATACTCAGTATAAGTGGAGGCTAGCAAAAGACTGGGAGCGACCAACTAAGAGAGCAATAATGGCCATAATCATGCAAAGTGACAAAACATTATTAATTAAAGCATAAAGTGATATCACAAGTCAAAAACTAAATGATCATAGAGGATAAGGTGACTGGTTCATAGTCTCAACATGGTGTAAGCATGTGCCAAGTCAACCCAAATAAAGCATCAAAGGAGAATACCACAATATTATGCTTCTTTATGCTAAAACAACGCATGTTTATTTCAAGGTACATTAAGAAATCTCAATTGTTTGGAACAAGTCATGCTACAGCAATAATCACTAAGCATATGGTCAGAGAAACATCTAACATGACATGATAAAGTCTAGTCCACAGTCAAAACAAGCTTCCTTTTGTACCACTATAAGCATGAAACTTTCTACTCTTTTCCAATACCAATCGACTTATTTGAAACAATTCACAAATATAATAATCAATAAAGACCAGTGAGCTTGTCTCGCCAATTCACAAAGAAGAACTAAAAAGTTCTAAGTAGAAGCATGAGAAAACTAAAGCTAAACGCAGTGCTAGCACAAGAGAACACTCACAAAACAATAAGAGTGAAAACTGAAGTGTTCTAGGCAATGAAGAACTAGGTGTAACTTATCTAAAATAATAATGCAGGGGTCCAACTAATTTATTGCAAAAAACCAAACAAAATAAAACTAAAAACAAAAACAAAGACGCTCCAATAACAACATATAGTGCATGAAGCAAATAAAAATGAAGTGTCTTGAGAGAAGACCTGATGCTTGTACTACTTGAATATTTCTTGGAGTGACACTGGTGACATCGCCAAGCTTGAGATTTTGTCCATACTTCATCTCATCACATCGTTCTCTCCCTACACTTGAAAATTTCCTTCATACAAAACTGCACACAATCTTCATTACCAACATTAGTGTATTCAATATAATAAGCCTTTAAGTTTAGTTTAAACACACGTAAAACTTCCATTAAAACACAAGCTACTGTATAAATTCCTTTTAAAAGATCAAGGGATCACGGAGAACTCAAAAGAAACAAATTAAGAGGCAAATGCACATAATGGGAGAAAATTTTCAAAACAGACCAGCAGGTAAAGACGGAATTTTTCGAACATCTTCTGTTGATCAAATCGAAAAGTGCGAAAATAACAAAATTTATATTATAATCTGGGGCATACGCACAAAAAATTTCAGTTCAATACGACGTACTAGCATTTTTCACGATTTTTTATAGTGAAGCACAAAAATCTGTTTTGGGACAACAACTTCCACAAATCTTACTCCACTCTCATTAGAGGTTATTCTTGGCACAAAAACCAAAAAAAGGATAAAGAGAGGTTATTACAGAGGTAATAACTTCCAAGACTCAACAAAATAAAAACTTACTGAAATAAAACAATGGGTTGTCTCCCATAAGCGTATTTCTGTAATGCCTTTTAGCTAGGCTTGATAGTTTGAAAAGATGCTCACATAATAAATATGAATTGAAGTAAACGAGAGTATCAAGAATCAAATTCAAAACACATTTAATTCTAACCCACTTCCTATGCATAGTAATCTTGTATGCAAATAAATTCACAAAGAACAAAGTGACAGGCATAGGAAGATTAAAAAAAGAGTAACTTCAAAACTTTCAGCACATAGAGAGGTGTTTCAGTACCATGAAAACTTCTACAACCATATTTTCCTCTCTCATAATAATTTCCAGTAGCCTCATGAATAAACTCAACAATTTAACTATCAGATAAAGTATGCTTTTCATGATCTACAAACACATAATTTTTATCAAGCTAAAAAATAGTGGGATTAAAACCTTCAAACCCACTTTTAACAATTTTATAACAAGATGACTGATCATTCTCAAGAGGTATGGAGTTCCAAGGTTAAGTCAAGACCCCTCCAATATCATTTTCAATAGTATTACAATTAATATTATCAACCAATATAGGACCATCATCTAGATCTTTATCATAAACATTTTCTAAGAAAAACTGTTTAGTACCATGCATTTCTAAGTTACACACAAATAAAGGATTGTCATAAGATTTATCAAAATAGCATGGATTATCATAGATAACATGAGCATAATTATTATCACATGTTTTACCCATAGTAGATATTTCAAAAGAATCCACAAGGACATAGCATTCATCCTCATTTGGTAAGCATCGGGAACAATCAAATAATGTAAGGGATAAACACTTACTCTCATTAGAAGGTAGGCATGGTAACTAATCCCTTCTTCCTCCTTTTGTTCATCCATCTATTCCTCTTTTTCATCTAATGAGCTTTCAGGTTCAGTAATTTCTTCTACCATAGGTTCCTGCAAATTGTGGACACATTCTTGTGCATGACTCAGTCTCTCTGTATAATCAATGATATAACAATTTTGAAATTTTATATGCAATAATCAAGTATAGAAGAGATCATACCTTTAAGGTCTTTACAAGAAACATAAGGTTCATAATTTTTAGACATGAAGGATTCTATTTCAGAAGCTCCCATAAACAAAACAAATTGTTCTACTTCTTGAAATCCAAGATGAATATAGTTATTCCATTGATAGTTCATAATTAAAACTTCTTTACTAAAGCCACATTGGAATTTAAGATGATTAGTATCCTATTCAGAGCAACAATTTATATCATGTCGTTTAAGCAAAATTTTAGCAATTAGATCCAACCTTTTTAACACGGCTCTCATGACTTTACCCTTATATGTTTCTCTATACTTTATAAAACATTCCATGGAGGTTCTAGCATGTTCTTCCATAACAACAGTTTTTAGATTTCGTTTTTTCAAATTTTTATGGATTTTCAAGTATATAAGAAAAACATGATGAGCTAAGAACAAGGTAACAAAATAACAAGTAGAGAAGGAACTAATTTTTTTGTGTTTTTGAAAAAAAATAAAAAAACCAAACAAAACAAAAGAAACAAAGCAAAACAAAAACAAAGTAAAGAGATTCGTTGTGAGAGACTCCCCTTGCAGAAACCGTCCTATGTCTCCCCGACAATAGCGCCAGAAAAGTGCTTGATGGCTCAGATGATGTAGAGCTTGTTGGGAACCCTAAGAGGAAGGTATGATAAGCACAGCAACAAGTTTCCCTCAGTTATGAAATGAAGGTTATCGAACCAGTAGGAGAAAGGAAAAAACTCCGAAGGTGTTGCTAGCAACATGGAACCTGCACAACAGAACCACAATACTTTGCCCCAACTTACAGTGAGGTTTTCAATCTTACCAGTTTGCTGAAAACAAAGGATTAAACATATAGTATGGAAGATAGTAATTTCTTGTCGTAATTGCAGAAAATAAATAGTAGATGGTATATCAGTGGAAAGGAATGGACCGGGGTCCACCGTTCACTAGAGGTGTTCTCCATAATATAAATAACATGCTGGGTGAAAAAATTACAGCGGGGCAATTGTTAGATTGAGAATGCATCACAATGCATATACTAGATATCTTAATATCTACGAGATTTGTTTGGGCATTACAACATGATACATAGACCGTAATCCAACTACATCTATGATTAATAATACACCTTCAGGTTATCATCCGAACCTCTTCCAGCATTAAGTTGCAAGCAACAGATAATTGCATTAAGCAAAGTGTGTAAAGTAAAAAATACAGTTGTCCTTGGACAAAGGATTGTTGTTTTCTCCCTAGTAACAACAGCACATCTACAACCTTAGAAATTTCTTTCACTTCCCCAGATTACTAGAGGCATGAACCTACTATCAAGCATAAATACTCCCTCTTGGAGTTACAAGCATCTACTTGGCCAAAGCATCTACTAGCAACGAAGAGCATGCAAGATCACAAATAACATAGACATGATAGAATCAATAAGCAATCTGTCATAGTACTCAATATCCATCAGATCCCTACAAACACAACATGAAGCATTACAAATAGATGATCTTGATCATGAACAGAGCTCACAAGATCTAAACATGATAGCATAAAGGAGGAGAAACAACCATCTAGCTACTGTATGGACCCGTAGTACAAGGGTGAACTACTCACGCATCACTCCGGAGGCTGGAATGGTGATGAAGAAGGCCTCCGGGATGATCTCCCCTCTTCGGCATTTTGTCGGGAAGAGCTTCGGATCCTCCCGATCTAGGGATGGAGATGGCTGCGGCTATGAACTTTTTCGTGGATTTCTGATCGGGTCCTTAGGGTTTCTGCCTCGGGGTGTTTATATAGGCGAAGGGGCAAGGTCGATTGTTGGGCCACGCAGAGATAAAACAAAACTTTTTCCTCTAACATGGTGATCCCAAGATCTAGCCGGGGTAGAAGGACACGAGGTTTACCACTAGATGCGCAGTTGCGGATTCCTAATGAAGAACGTCAGTTGATGCAGTGCAGTCCTTTGTGATCCGATCGTCCTGGTGCTGATCGTATAGCACCTCTGCTGGTATCCACACGTACAAGGAGGAGCACCGGCGGCGAACTGCTAGGTTCGTTACAGTGGCAGGACTGCTGTGGAGCTAGGGTTTCCAACACATGGAATGACCTAACTGATCAACGATTAACCTTTCTGGGTTACAGTGCTCCACTATATATAGGGAGTGAACATGGGCTCCACTCTCGTCTCCCATTCACTAAAGCCCATATAACAATGGTCACCGTGAGTCTGACTCACTGACTCAGTCCTGATCCGGCTTGGGTCCGACCCAACCAGATTTCTGGTTCAGATCCAATCCAAACTTGCTCCCGCTCTTAAGTGTGTGACCCGGCAGGCTCATGGCTACTCGGACACGATTGTAGTCCGAGTCACAATCGATCAGTCGGCAGCGGCTCCTAGCAGAACGTGCCGACTCCCAAATACCAAAGAGTCATGATGACTCGCCTTTCCAATGTGACTTACGTATGTGTCCCTTTTGCCTCACGGTATACCTTGTCAGACTATAGGCGAATATATGTGATCCCTTAAATAGTCCGACTCTCTTCTCGATCCGAGATAAGTGATTCACCTAACTAACTCTTAGTCGACCACCTCGGTTAACACTTAACCGAGTCGTGCATGGCCATGCTTTCCGAATCATATATTTCGAGAGGTCCCAGAGAATATCTCTCCGAGTGGAGGGGAAAAATCCCATCTCGGTTATTCACATAACGCATCTTGATTCTCAGTCGACCCGAACTCTGCCTTTATAACTGCCCAGTTACAGATCAGCGTTTGACAGAACCTAAGTCGGTGATCCTCAACTCGGACTATGCAACAACCTCAGGTCTAATGATTACATTGATTGAGATATACAAATGACTACTTGTTCGTTGTACCTCAATATGGGTCAATCCGAGTCGCTAAACTCTTTAGCCGAGTCTGTGTAAGTCGGAATGGCATCACCATGCCCATGACAAGTGGAACCGAGTCATCAAGCCGACTTTCACATTGGTCTATGTTATGTGTCCATCACAACCTCAATGACCAAGGACATTTAGTACAAACAACATGAATGCATAGTTCCACAACCGAATCACATATTCAATGATACACATAAAATGTTTATACAAGGACAACTTTATATCTTTATGAATACAATGGGAAATCTCATCATACATGATTACCTCTAGGGAATATTCCCAACATTGATGTAGACCCGAGGGGCCCACACCATAGGGCAGCGTGACCTAGGGTGGACCCGCGCCGGCAAGCCCTAGGTGTGGACACCTTGTAGCTCCAATTTGTCTCCCCTTCAAGCTCTTTGTTTCGTCTAGAAAAATAGGAAATTCGGCTTTTGTTTCGTCCAATTCCGGGAATATTTCTTTACTAGCTTTTCTGAAACCAAAAACATCAGAAAACAGGCAACTGACACTGCGACATCTTGTCAATAGTTTAGTTCTATAAAATGTATAAAAATGTCTCAAAGTATAGATAAAACATAAGATAGTTGATACAAAACAAACATGGAGCATCAAAAATTATAGATATGTTTTATGACGTATCACTACTCTATTGCTACACTTGATAGGAGCCAAGATAGAAGAAGTGCATTGAATGCGATGGGAGCTATGAACGCACCAATAACCTTTACCAGGTGTAGACTCCCTAGTCTGTACTGCGAAATATCTAGTATGTGTAGTCCCGAGCACAGCCTCTGCTTCAAGCACTCGTACTCTAGTTATACTCCCCTTTTCAACAAAAAAATAGGAGTACTAGGATACTACATTCATTCCGGCTTATTTAGGCAAATAAGTAGATCAAGAAAATAATTTGACCGTAAATTTGGTTAACTATACCGCTCGGGATGGAAGCGATAGTAATAACTAACTATAGAGTATAGTATAGTAGGAAAGATGATCACACCAAATTTGGCTGGTGATGCATGTGGCACTCACCAAACAACCAAATACTTTACTAGCAAGTATATGATCATAATTTCATACTACTAAAAAAAGGTTTTTCAATTTACTAGGGCCATTTTGTAATATATATTATCTGATCATGAACTAATGCCTCTATTCCATAATATATGCCTGTTTAGTAAGCTGTTTTATCATTTTAAACAGGCTTATATTGTGAAAACAGATAGAGTATTGACTTAAGGTCTTCCACGCGTCAGCTCATTGATGGAGATCAACCACAACTTCATGCTTCAGCTTTTCCAGCTCGCCCAGGAGTTTGTCCTTCTGGTCCTCGAGGTACTGGATCCTGATGCCCAACATGTCCACCATGCCGATGTTCCACCGCTTCAACTTGTCACGCTCAATCAAGTATTCCATGGCGATATTCCCGAGGAGGCTAAGCCCGACCTTGTCAACGGTGAGTTTGGAGTAAAGTCTAGTGCACTCCTTGACGAGGGTTTTTCTGTCCACTGTCATGGCACAGAAATCACCCATCACCTTTTTCACCATAAATTCGATCTCGAAGCCAATATTATATTAGATGAATAGGGAGAAGAAGTGTACCCAAAGAACTATCAAGGAAAAGGGCATAGAATCAAATTTTTTTACCTCATGGCTATAACGATCGGCCTCCATCAGCGACAGTGAAAATGATTCTGCAGGAAGGAGTGCCGCGGGAATATGAAGACTGCCCGACCTAGCAGAACATTGAGAAAGAATGTACTAGTAGTAGGGAAAATGAGTGAATCAATAAACGGTCAAAGACATGGAAAGTTTCCCAAGCACGGAGATTTACCTTAAGGTATCGACGTCCATCGGCGACGGTGAAGATGTTTCTGCAGGCATGAGTGCTGAGGGAATTCGAAGATCACCTGACCTAAAAAAAATTGAGGAAGAATATGCTAGTAGGTAACTGGGAGAATGAAGAAAAGGTCAAAGACGTGGAAAGTTGCACAAGCATGGAGACTTACCTGAAGGTATCTGTCCCTGGCTGCGGCAGTTTTGAAGAAACCTTGAGTTGAAGACCTCTCGCCTGCAGCTGATGGATTCGACTAGGACACATTGATTGTGGCAGTACGACAAGCTGACTTCTTGTTTTGAGCCAGCTTTGCCATCGCGACACGATCCCTTCTATAGAGGGACTTGTTCCCGGTCCTGCGGGTGAAGTAGCACAGAAAAAAGGAACAAAAATGGGCAAAGCAATATGGCAGAGAATAACTACAGTCATGAAGAGAGGAGGAAGAAGGCCCAGTCTATGATAGGTGGCCTCTTTGTCTCCACGCGAGTACTAAAAAACCATTTCTTCTTAGATACAGTATTTGACGTAGAAATTGAAGAGACTTGCACGTGAGAATCAGATAATGAAAGTATGCCATATCATTTTTATATAAAATTATAATTATAATATGTGAAGCTCAAATAATAATAATAATTTTGAGCCACGTCCATAAAGTATCGGGTAAGCTCAAAAAATAATTATAACAATAGAAAACAAAATACAATCACGAGAGTATAAGAGGGTAGCTCTATCATGTGGGTACTATCTTATGGACAAGTTTGACTAGATACATTGTGGTGCAATCAACTAGCTTATGGTATAGCAAGTGGGTCCCATTTTAAAGATAGGTTTGTCCATATACATAGGTGATGCCCTAATACTCTTTATATCATGTAAGTACAACATGTTGGTCCACTATAAATATTTAAAATGTCTGCTTGTGGCATTCAGATCCATATTCTTTAGACTTTCTTTACAGAAGGAACAATTTGGTCATCACTCAGAAAATTAAGAATGTTCTTTCCTCGTAGTTGAATACTCACACCGATGACATTGTTTACTAAAAAGAAGACGCACCCATCTACCTTCGAAAAGAGAATTAGTAATTCAAGAGCAATCTATTGCGCTTACTCGTAGCTCGAGTTTGACCTAATTTCGTTAAATTATCAAGATGCAATAATTTAGCAAGAAGTTGTACATGGTGTCAAAACTCTCGGTGGTTCTTTGTGATTTATTAAATTCCCCCAATGGTTATCTTAAAAAAATTGCAAAACTTTCAAACCAAACCTACAATTTTTTTTAGTTCAAACTTGACCTAATTTTGATAAATCGGCATTAAGGCATTCAAGTGGGTAGAGTTAGCTAGGAAGAAGTTTGTAAACTCATAAAATTAAACATAGGAATTGTAAGTGAAACCTGTTGGTCCACTTAATATGTCTAGAAGATTGGCTTGTGGCATTCAGATCCATATTCTTTGGACTTTCTTTATGAAAAATAACAATCTCATCATTACTCGAGAAATTGAGAATGTTCTTTCTTGATAGTTGGAAACTCACACCGACGGCATTGTTTAACAGAACAAGTTGCACCCATCTATGTACGAAATGATATTTAATTCGAGAGCAATCTGCCTCGCTTACTGGTAGCCCATATTTGACCTAATTTTCTTAAATTGTCAAGATGCAAAATCTTAGCAATAAATTTAACCTGTTTTCAAAACTCTCAATGGTGGTTTGTGATATATTAAATGACCCTCTGATGGTTACCTTCAAAAAATCACATAACGTTCAAAGCAACCTACAATTTTCCTGTAGTTCACATTTGACCTACTTTCGAGAAATCGTCATAAAGTTAATCGAGTTGGCAGAGTTAGCAAGGACGAAGTTTGAAAACTCATGAAGCATGGTAATCATAAGTAGTACCACATGTTGGTCCAATATATATGTATGAAAGCTTCGCTTGTGGCATATTTAGATCCAATATTCTTCGGACCTTTTTTACAAAAAGGAGCAATCTCGTTATCACTCGGAAAATTGAGAATGTTCTTTCCTGATAGTTGGAAACTCACACCAATGACATTGTTTAATAAAATAAAATGCACCCATCTACCTTCAAAAATACAATTCATTCAAGAGCAATCTATCGTGCTTACTCGTACCAAATGTTTGACCTAATTTTGATAACTTGTCAAGATGAAAAATCTTAGAAAGAAGTTAAACCTGTTTTCCAAGCTCTCGGTGGTGGTTCATGATATATTAAATGACCCCTCCCCCGATGGTTACCTCAAAAAATCACAAAACTTTCAAAGCAACCTACAATTTTCCTTACGGTCTGCTTGTTAGTACAACATGTTGGTCCACTATAAATATTTGAAAGGTCTGCGTGTGGCATTCAGATCCATATTCTCCAGACTATATTTATGAAAAGGAATAATCTCGTCATCACTCGGAAAATTAAGAATGTTCTTTCCTAATAGTTGGATACTCACACAGATGGCATTTTTTACTAAAAATAAGATGCACCTATCTACCTTCGAAAATAGAATTAGAAATTCAAGAGAAATGTATCGCGCTTACTGGTTGCTCGAGTTTGACCTAATTTCGTTAAATTTTCAATATGCAAAATTTTAGCAAGAAGTTGAACCTGGTGTCAAAAACCTCAGTGGTGATTTGTGATATATTAAATGCTTCCCCTCATGGTTACCTCAAGTTTGACCTAATTTCTTAAATCAACAAGAAGTTGGCGAAGTGTGCAAAGTTAGCTAGGAAGCTTCAAAAAATAGAATTATATAAGAAACTGTGGTCCACTTTGTGTGATAATTGGAAGGGTTTCATTTTCTTCTAACTGTGGTATGCCCCATAGGAGCGAGGTGCTTCAGTTAACACTGTCGGTGGAAGTACAAGCTACATCGAGGACCTCATAAGAAATGAAAATTACATCCAAGTCCATGCATTTAGCACAAGGTCCCTAGAACTAAGCAATGAAGTGTGTTTTCAGGTTTGCGCTTACTAGCATTCATTCATTGTGCTAGAGTCTATCAATATAATCTATTAGATGCTAAGAATGCAAAAGAAAATCAAACGGTTATCAATGTTTGGATTTGCCACTATTGATCCAACGGTCAATGTTCAAATTAATCCGTACACTATACTATAGTGGTACGGTATTTTAAGAGATAAGACAAGATAAAGATAAGACGAGAAGTACTACTGCAAATTGCCGATCTTTTGAATAACGTTCCCTCCCGATGTTTGGGAAGCCAGTGAAAATTTCGAAACCAGAAAAGTTTTAATTTTTTGCCACTGAGGACCAAAGTAGTTTCCTTCCTATGTAATAATACTCCTACTCCACAGTCCACACCAACGCAGCTGCCGAACACGCTAGAGAAACATAGCTTCCCTCTCAAAAATAAAAATAAAAATAAATAGAGCTGCCATACCAAGCCACATGTGCGTAGCGCCACGCCGTGGACGAGGGAGACATCAGTCGGGCCAGTGCGCGATGGGAGAGGGGTGGAGACATGAGAGGAATTAAAGGAGAGAGAAAACACACCTTTTTTCGTGCATAGGTCCTGAAATTTACTACTAGTAGAGTGTACTCCACTCTAACTGTAAAGGCGGCAGGAGCACCTCGTGTCAGGAACCCATCATAACTTTGCTCTTCGCTGCTTCCCTCTTCCCTGCCTACGTTTTATTCTCTCTGCACATACATCGCATGGAAAGAGGAGATGATATGTCTAAGCAAAGAAATACTACTACGAGTAAGGCATCCACTATGTTGTCCATAAGAAAAAACAGTAGTCGTGATGGACTTCCCTATATATACACACATAGTGGAAGCTATCCACAAGCTAAAAACCTTATGGGTCGCCCTTAAGCTCATGGTTATTCCATAAGTATCAAAATATTGATATCTAGTACACATAGAAATAGAAAACAAAGTTTATTCACAAAACTACGAGAGGGTAGCTCTTACATGTGGGTCCTATCTTATGGACGAGTTTGACTAGACACATTGTGGTGCAATAGACTAGCTTGGTATTAGCAAGTGGGTCCCATCTTAAAGATGGGTTTGACCATATACATAGGTGATGCCCTAAGCTTTACCGTTTATATAGTGTAGATGCTAACTTTTGCGTAGCAGTTTTATAGATTGGTCATACACTACCAAGTGGGGCCAATTATTTTCTTTTCCGTTTACACACATGTGCCTTGTACTCCCCTCGCAACCATGCTAGATTCGTTTTTTTGCGAAATTCCACCGATCTATTAATAGTGATCAACAACCATGTAAAGAGGCCTAAAAGTAAGTTGCTCTTACACGCCATATCGTTCTTCATTATTCCCTCTATTTTGATCTATACTCTTTACATAGAAGAACAATTTGACCTAATTTCATTAAATCTGTATAAACTCATTTAAGTGTACCAAGTTAGCTAGTAATCTTGAAAAAATTCGTCTAAAAAATTGGGAATTGTAAGAAAGCAAGGTCCACTTTGTATGAAAATTGGGGTGGTTCCTTTTTCATTTAACTAATACGGACCCCGTGGGAGCAGCGAGCTTTAGTTAACACGGTCGATGGAAGTACAAGTTGCATCAAGGACCTTATAGAAAATGAAAATGACATCCAAGTCCATTACTTAGAAAATTGAGAATGTTCTTTCCTGATAGTTGTAAACTCACACCGACGACATTGTTTACTAAAAGAAGATGTAGCCATCTACCTCCGAAATGACATTTAATTTGAGAGCAATTTATCGTGCTTCCTCGCAGCTCAAGTTTGACCTAATTTCGTTATATTTTAATGATGCAAAATCTTAGGAAGAAGTTGAACCTGTTTCTAAAACTTTCAGTGGTGGTTTGTGATACATTAAATGACCCCCCATGATGATTACGTCCAAATAAAATCACATAACTTTCAAAGAAACCAAAATTTTCCTGTAGTTCAAATTTCACCTAATTTTGATAAATCAGCATAAAGTCATTCAAGTTAGAAGAGTTAGCAAGGACGAAGTTTGAAGATTCATGAAGCATGGGAATCATAAGTAGTACAACATGTCGGTCTGATATATATATATGTGTGTGTATGAAAGATTCACTTGTGGCATATTCAGATGCAATATTCTTCGAACCTTCTTACAGAAATGAACAATCTCGTCATCGCTTGGAAAATTAAGAATGTTCTTTCCTGATAGTTGGAAACTCACACCGACGACATTGTTTACTAAAAGAAGTTGCACCCATCTACCTTTGAAAAGACGATTAAATCGAGTGAAATCTATTGTGCTTACTCATACCTAAAGTTTGACATAATTTCATTAAGTTGTCAAGATGAAAATCTTAGCAAGAAGTTGAATATGTTTTCAAAACTCTCTATGGTGGTTCCTGATATACTAAATTACCTCATACCATGATGGTTACCTAAAAAATCGCAAATCTTTCAAAGCACCCTACAATTTTCCTTTAGTTCAAGATTGGCTTAATTTCAATAAATCGACAAAAAGTCATTCAAGTGGGTAGAGTTAGCTTGGCCGAAGTTTGAAAAATCATAAATCATCGGAATCATAAGTGTAACATGTTAGTCCACTATAAATATTTGAACGGTCTGCTTATGTCATTCAGATCCATATTCTTTAGACTTTCTTTATGGAAAGGAACAATCTCTTCACCACTTAGAAAATTAAGAATGTACTTTCTCGATAGTTGGATACTCACACCAATGGCATTGTTTAGTAGAAATATGATGCACCCATCTACCTTCTAAAAGATAATTAGCAATTCAAGAGAAATCTCGTGGTGGTTACCTATATTCGTTAATTAATCAAGGTACAAAATTTTAGCAAGAAGTTAAACCTGGTGTGAAAACTCTCGGTAGTGGTTTGTGATACATTAAATGCCCCCTAACGGTTTCGTCAAAAAAATCACAAAACTTGCAAACCAAGCCTCCAATTTTATTTTACTTCAAATTTGACCTAATTTCGATAGGTCGGCATAAAGTCATTCAAGTGGGCAGTGTTAGCTAGTATGAAGTTTGAAAACTCATAAAATTAAATATAGGAATCATATGTGAAACATGTTGGTCCACTTAATATGTCTGGAACCTTGGCTTGTGGCATTCTGATCCATATTCTTCAGACTTTCTTTATGAAAAAGAACAATCTCATCATTAGTTGAGAAATTGAGGATGTTCTTTCCTGATAGTTGGAAACTCACACTGACGGTATTTTTTACTACAAGAAGATGGACCCATCTACCTCCGGGGACATTTAATTTGAGAGAAATCTACCTCGCTTAATTGTAGCTCAAGTTTGACCTAATTTCGTTAAATCAGCAAGAAGTCAGTGAAGTGTGCGAAGTTATCTACGAAGCTTGAATAATGGAATTATATAAGAAACCCTGGTCCACTTTGTGTGATAACTGGGAGGGTTTCATTTTCTTCTAACTATGGTAGGACCTGTAGGAGCAAGGTGCTTCAGTTAACAAGGTCGGTGGAAGTACAAGTTACATCGAGGAAGCACAAGGTCACTGAAACTAAGCAATGAAGTGTGTTTTCAGGTTTTATCATACTAGAGTTTATTCATTGTTCTACATTCTATCAATAGAATATTCTAGATGCTAAGAATGGAAAATAAGATTGAACGGTTAGCAATGTTTGGATTTGCCACTCTTGATCCAACGGTAAATGTTCAAAGTTATCCTCACACTATACTATATTGGTATGGTATTCTAAGAGATAAGACAATATAAAGATAAGATAACAAGTACTAATATGTATTGTCGATCTTTTGAATAACCTTCCCTCCTGATGTTTGGGAAGCAAGTAAAAATTCGAAATCGGAAAAGTTTGATTTTTTTTGCCGCCGAGGACCAAAGTGGTTTCTTTCCTATGTACTACTCCTCCCACTCCACAGTCCACACCAACGCGGCTACCGAACAAGAAAGAGAAACAAAGCCTCCCTCTCAAAATTAAAAATAAAAAGAAACAGAGCCGCCGTACCAAGGAACACGTGCGCAGCGCCACACTTTGGATCAGGGAGAGATCATCCCGGTCGGTGCGTTAGGGTAGAGGGGTGGAGACATGAGAGGCATTGAAGGAGAGACAAAACACACTTTTTTGCATGCATAGGTCCTGAAATTTACTACTAGTAGAGTGTACTCCACTCTATCTATAAAGGCGGCAGGACCACCTCGTGTCATGAACCCATCATAACTTTGCTCTTCGCTACTTCCCTCTTCCCCTGCCTATGTTTTATTCTCTCTAAATGTACAGCGCGTGGATATAGGTGAGCATATGTCTAAGCAAAGAAATATTACCCGGTGGCACATGGGTTCTGCTAAACTTGAGTTTGAATTCATCCCAAGTCATCATTTGTCCTCCAATCATGGCACGAACGTTGTTCCACCAAGCTCTTGCATCTCCTACCAGATAATGGGTGGCGAACAGTACTTTCCTATGACTTATAAGTTGTTCTCCATGGTTTGCAGCCAGTCATCTGCATCTAAGGGCTCTTCAGACTTACTAAAGATGGGTGTATTGGTATTCTAAAAGTTCTTGAGCTTGGATCCATGGTTGTCCTGGTTTCCATTGCCTTGATTGTTGTTGGCCATCTGAGCTATGTGTTGAAGGGTGGCTAGGATGGCTTGACGTTCAGCTCTTTCAGCTTCTCGTTCAGAACCCAACATTTGCAAGATTTGTAGCATTGGGTTCGGTGATGAACTACTTCCTCCGCGAGGCATCTGAAGATTGAGATAGATCATGAGAAAAGAGGGAAATTTTCTAAGGTTCAGGGGTTTGTTTTTGTGACACCCCCGGGATCAGGGCCAAAAAAATCCCAGACCTCCGTCTGACATAAGCTTAACCTTGAGCTCGACAATATCCAGTGAAGAATCGGTAACACAACAGTGACCCTACGACACAAAGTTTATTACATCAAGATCATAACTCAGCAGAGAACCAAATTATTACAATAAGAGGTCACTGACCACAAACATCAAACAACGGAAGGCAAAATTATGCTATTAAGTATATCAAACTTAACAAATGGCCTAAGAGGCCTGAAGCATAACGATGACGTCCCATCCCATAGATTCCAGGCTGCTGGCCGAGAACCCCAAGCTACTCGTCGATGTCGATGTAGTACGGAACTCATCTTTAGGTGAACACTTACTCTGCCAAAAGTATCAACAAAGCAAGGGTGAGTACAGGGTGTACTCTGCAAGACTTATGGCTGGTGGAGTTGTTCTGCATAAAGCCACCTTTTGTTTATAAAACAAGAGGGAGAAGAAGCTCGTCTATTCAGAGTATTTTAAAAGGGGATAAGAGAGCGACATCTCCGAAAATATTGATCATCATCTTTTGATATCCACCAAATCATCATCATCTACCAACTAGGATCACCCCCTCGTACCCATGAGGAAGCATCCTTAACAAACATTAGTTGCCAAGTTTTACGATTAGGTTCATGTTCTCTATGATCTCCCGTCCATTCCCAAGTCGTCCATAACCGTGGACACGGCTTTCTGAAAGATTATTACCCTGCGGGGGTGTACAACTTTACCCACACGTACCAACCGACTCTTAATGCCACTTGACACACTTCCTTGGTGTGCTGACAGAGAGTGTGTTTGGACACGACCTTTACCTTGCTTTCGCTGAGACCATGAGTCATGCAATAAGTATGGTTCCACCATAACGGGTCAAATCCTGAAGCCGATACTTAAATATGTGAGGCGAGGTTGGTTCACTAGGGGCGCCATCAACCCCTAGCAACCCGGTCCATGCTTCCCTACCTGTATGAATGCACCTCCTTCACCCCCTCTTTCAAAAACATTTTCAATGCGTATGTCGAATGGAATGCTCGAACTATGTGACTCATGGAATCTACTAGGCAAGTTAGTCAATCATGGGGTCCCCATTTACCCCGTGTGGTTGTACGCTCGTCTTGGTTCAAGAGGTAAGAACCTAGGGTCCTAAGGGTGGCGAGCATGGGACTAGAAAAACCACATCCCACCGTGGCCTCCCATACAAGCCTTAGCATGTTTAATCTCATATCACTGATCTCATCTCATCACGTTCTCCTGTCATACTAGATTCTATCCATCTGAAAAATTATTTGGATGGACCAGAACTGGAAGCTATGCATGGCTAAGCAAACACAAACAAGAGCTCTAGCAGTGCACACAAGCCAAACCTAGTTATGCTAGGAGCAGTGGATCAGGTAATATAAGCTCAAAGGGAGTAATGCAATAGATATGATACTCTATCTGTCGATAAAAGACCATAGTAGAATCGTATGCATCATGGCAGGAATTGAAATGCTTTCGAAATCATAGGATTATATCATGGTGGGACTATGCTTGCCTTTTCCAGTTGATAATAGATAAGCAGATCTTTGGGAGACTTGTACTTGACTTGTTGTAATTGGTCAAGTATTGTTTGTCGATCTTCGATCTTTGACGGTCTTGATCTCTGTCTTTGATCTCCATCTCGATATCGTATTATATCGGAAAGAACCAAATCACCGGAAAGAAAGGGAAAGAATAAACACATGGCATCGATGCAATGCTCAACCAAGGATGATGATACGACAAGTTAAATTGTATCGAAATGTAACCCTAAGGCATGCTTGTCCATTTAATCGGGGTTCCGAGGGGTGAAAATCCTAACACGCAGAAACTCCGGAAACACATGAGAGGGGTTGATATTTTTCTGTAATTAAACCTATCATTTTAGTTGCTTAACAATTCATGATTATAACTTAAATAGGTAGAACTCATTTTTCTGAACATTTTGATATATTACACATATTTTTCTGACTTACAGATTAAAAGAAATTTATTTTACAATATTATACCAATTTCTGGAATTATTAAAAAGGTTTAAAGGATTTATTATGTCACTCTGAGCTCAGGATGATGTCATCACGAGATCGGGGCTATTCTCACTGGGGCTGAGCCTACCCATGGCGGCTAATAGAGGGGCCCCGCCCAGGGTTTGACTGGGGATGACCCGCGGATGGCATCACGGTGACGTCAGCGCTACATCATGCCGGCGGTGACGGACAGATCGGCGATGGGGAGGGCTAATGGGTGCATGTGGGCTAGTAGGAGAGGGTGCGTTGGAACAGGCTCGTCTGGCTGGACCAGAAGGTGGTTGCGCCGCTGATTTTGGGTCGCCGGAGCTTGGCCGGCAACAACGAGCAGTGGCGGCGATGGCACGTGCTCGTGGCAGAGGTGATAGAGAGGAAGAGGGAGGGAGTTGAGGGCACTGTGGTGCTCAGGGGCTCACCACAATGCAGCTAGAGAGGTCGGGGAGGCCGGAGGAGCTTGGACGGCGGTGAATCGACGGCGACAACAGCGGATACCAACGGTGAAGTCCATCTCGGGTGGCTCGATTCCGAGCACGCGCAGACGATTCAGTTGGTGGAGAAGCTCCAGGAGGCGAGGCGGTGACGGTGAAGCACTCGTCTTCTCACGAGGAGGCGCAGAACCACGACATCGATCGACGGCCATGGAGGATAGGGTTCGGTCCATAGGGGAAGAGAGAGCTAGGGAGAGGGATAAGAACAGCAGGGGAGAGAGAGAGCAATGTGGCGACATCCTTATCCTCTCCAGGGGCGCGGGGCAGTGGCGAGCATCGCGACGGCGCGGATCGACGGTGTCGGACGAGCCAGGCAGCTGCTTGGCGTCCAAAGAAAGAAGACAACGAACAGGTACGCGGGCTGGTCGGGCCAGATGGGCCGCAGCTGCTGCTAGATGCTGCACGCGAGCGGGAAAGAGGAAGGAGAGAGATGGGCTCGACCCAGGTTACTAGGATTCCTTATTTTTTTATCATAACGTTTTCCTTTTTCCTGAATCTGTTTTCTCTTTTGCAATTCATTTTGAAAACTATTTTGAATACTTTCAAAACACCAGAGGTTTTTATAGAATATATAAAATACTTATGATCCCTTGTATTCAATTTGGGCTCCAACATTTTGGCACTTTTCAAAATATAAAACCTTTTTGAATGTTTCAAAGGGAGGGGGAAGATTAGGGTTTTAGGGTTTTCTTTATTTCCTTTTGCATGCATTTTTAGGATATGATGATCATGCAATGCACAAAACAAACCCTAATATAGATTAGCTAAAACTGGGGTGTTACAGCTCTATCCCCCTTACGAGAATCTCGACCCGAGATTCCAAAGGTAGGAAGAGAGACAGAGAGACAAAGGAACAGGGTCACTCTAAGGGTAAGAGGGAACACACTAAACAACACACCGAGTATTTCACGGTCAACTCATGGATGGAGTGTTTAGAAACAACTCTGAGATGACAACATGAGACACATCAAGGTAATAGATGAAACAAGAGGAGAAGGTTTCAAATTGTTAGATAGATGGTCTTAATAAGGATTGAGACCATGGAACTTACAGGAGGTTTTGAAGCTTCTGAAGTAGAGAGCTTATAACAGAAAGAACATAACCACAGACTTCGATGGAGTACCTCTACTAAATGGATTAAGTAGAGATTTCAGGTTGCAGATATACGGATCAACAAAACCAAGTTGTTGAACTACTTTTGACACAGAAGGGTCACTCTTTCATTCAACGGGAGGCCAAGACAGAAAGGTGTTTTGTGGGGAGGACTCGTAAGAGTCAGAATGAACATGTGGTAAAAGAAACTATAGATTACCAAAATCGTAGTCACTCTTAAAACATGGTTGATAAAACAAAGTAAAATCTTTATTCATTTAGGTTTATCATAATCTTTGCCAAAGATCATGATATCACTTTACACCACTAGATGAATAGTTAAGAAGATTCCTAATGACACGAGAAGAAAGAAACTTCATTCGCAGACTTCAATTACTTGGCACAACAAAATGATTGCCAACATAAAAGGTCTGGAGGATTGACCGAGAGACATTTAGCAACACTACTTTAAATGTTCTCCTTGATGTTCGAGACACGAAGCATCAAGTAAAGGTCTGTAAGATCTCACCTTTATAAAGGTAAAGATCCCTGTGATTGCAATGCTAGTCCCTGGATCAATTGCTAGCATCCATAGTTTAAGATGAAGTACACCGAAACAAAGGTCATTATTACATCGTCATTCCAGAGATAACATAGTCTTTTACAACTCCATAGCCATAGGCTAGTACAAGAGTTTATCATAACAATATAAATAAAAGTCTTCATCTTCATGTGCCACAGGCAAGCATGTTGAGTGTAGACTCATAACCCCTAATCCTCATTAGAGTAACCTGCAACATCACAAGTTACAGCCACAGTGGGTCAATACATTGGAATAGTATTGGCAAGTGATACCTTAGTAGAATATTAGCATCTAGTTACTACATGAATTTGGCTAAGTGTAGTTTAGGCTTGCTTTGCTCAAAATAGGTTTTACCTATCAGTTGAAAACACTAAGTTTTTGTTTGGCAAAAACTCCAAAGGAACCACCAATAGAAATTGGTGAACCTTCACCCTTGTTCAACCACAAGTTTTAACTTAGAAAATTGGGATGAGGAGATTCATGATAGCTTCCATGTCTTGATGCTCAAATTGTCCATTACCGGGGACACGGATAAGTACTTAGTTTCTCCCTTCTGCAGAGGTGGTGCACTTTCCCCACAAGACTTGGTATTCACCAAGACAGGACCTTTTAGAAGCCTTCCCTTAGACCAAAATGGACGCGCTCCAAACCTATCATCCCCTACCACCAACTGTCCATTTGTTTAAGTTATTGCAACCTATATGATCTAGGCAGATCCCATAATGCCATGTGGCTACACTAGAAGCTTCTTAAAATATGGCATCTCAAATCCCTTTGTTCCTGGGTGGCATTCCACAAGTGAGATACACAAGGTTCACCAGTCCCCTGGCCTTGTGTAACCACTCAACATAAACTAATCCACCATTCCACCCAGGTGTTTCATTCAATTAGTTGTTTTATTAGGCAAAACATAAGTCAAAAACTTAGAAATATTTTCAATAGCATGTGTATATAATCCACCCTTGGTTGCTACTAGCTAGGCTAAGCATGGCAATAGTAAGTATCTTAACTTAGAAAAATTCTAACAATTCTACAACTACTAGGATTTCCCAAGCATAGCATATAGATACTTAACAAAAATTATCATGCAAGACCTATACAAAATATTTCTAATGCATAGTCAAAATATTGGGACAAAAGTATGAAGCACCACTTGCCTTGGTAGTTGGGGGAGTAACAACAATCCTCACAGTCACAATCACCACTAGCACCAAAATCTACACATAAAATGATAGCACCAAATTCACATTCCAAAATAATCAAACAAAAATACATGAATGCATGCAAATGCCATGTGATGATTTTTATAAACCAAACAAAAGGCAAGTAAACAGTACTGATTGATAAATTAAACATTTATACATCAAATTAACTTTATTTGTTGTTTAAAACATTTTCCAACTAATTTTTATACAGAAAATAAGCTTACAAATGTCTCTGCAAAAACAACTATGTTTACAGAAGCAATTCATTAAACAAAGTATATAGTTGGAAAGTACTCTTTGTGATGATTCCAATGATATAAAATTTGCAAAATTTGGACATGTGGATCAAAAGTTATGAATTTTGCAAGTTTGAACATCTAACATATCTAAATTCAGATTTTAAATCTAAATCCCAGACACGTGGGCATGTCTGATTGGCCCGTACCGGTTCGGCCGGATCGATCAACGTGGGCCGTTGGATGTAAGTGACAGCGCACGGCCAGATCTGCACGTACCGCTTCACTTAAGAGATCTAATCCTACGTATCAGATCTAGATCTAATGGCCTAAATCAATCGAACCAAAAACGAGCGGCGCTGCGACGGTGGCTGGTGGCGGCGCGGTCAGACCTGGACGGTGCCGATGATACAGGAAGCGCGGGAGATGATGGGATAGCTCACTGAGTTTTTCGTGTGTTGCTGATGCTCAATGTGTGCTTGGTTGGCGATGGGGCACTCGAGGTCGACGGGGATTGCTCGCCGTATTTCCTTCTGGCGACGGGCGCTTCTGTGCGTCGTCGCTGGCGAGGGTACAGGTCATGCCAAGGAAAGAGAAGGAGTGCGTTAGATGCGCGAGACGATGCTGGTCACGCGAGTGTCAACGAGAGGGAAAGGTGCGGTCTGTACTAACCAGAGGAGCTCATCGGTGTTGCTGGCTTCGTCGGGCACGTGCAGTCGTCGATGTTGGCGAGGCTCTAGATGATCCTAGCACACACCAGTGGTGTTAGAAGATGCACAAGGTTGCAGTGATCATACTGGCAAGACTAGAAGGCAAGGGGCGGGGAGTGCTCACCGGAATTCATCGCCGGAGATCATCGGTTGTGCGGCGGAGTTCTGCGAAATACGGGCAGCCTGGTGGCGGAGCGAGCGAGTGGAGTGAGAGGAAATGTGCGGGGTGGGGAGGGGGTTTTGTAGCCAGAGCGGGGGCGGCATTCACGCGGTGAATCAATGGAATTTAAGCAGAGAGTAATTGCGGCGTCACTGCGGTGAGGTAACGGCGAAGCGGGTCAGCGCGCGGTGATTGGGGACGATGATGACGGGGCAGGTGGGTCCCAGTGGTCAGTAAGGGGGTGTGCGCGGGGGCGATGAGAAACAGGGGGAGAGGGAAAAACCCGGGTGGGCTGCATCTGCTACTAGGCCGAATAAGTGGCGCCGGACCTTTTCCATTTCTTTTCCCTTTTTCTTTTTCTGATTTATTTACCAGGAACCATTTTCAAATGATTTTAAATGTGTTTGAATTCAAACACCTTCTGGATTTTTGTAAAGTGAATCATGTACATATTTGACTACAAAACAATGTTGTTCACTCAAATTACTTTGGCCCATTGAAGTTTTAGAATTAAACCATGCTTTAATTATTTAATTACAATAGTCATATGAATGGTTTGAATTCATATTTTTGTTTGGAAAATCTTGGCCAAGCTTTAGAAATATCAAACAAACTTAAGTTCAATTCTTTACTGATCAAGACAAGTATTTTCTTATTCAAGGTAGCATTAAGGTCATTGCCTTGCTTACATAAAATAATAGACAACAAATGTTTCTGTTTTTGAAAAATGATCCTAAAATGATTATGAATGCATGAATGATATGCAAACTTTGAAATCATGATTTTTGGGATGTTACAAATCTAACCCCCTTAAGGTGAATCTCGCCCTCAAGATTCGGATTGGTTAGCAAATAGGTGAGGGTGGTATTTTCGAAGATCATCTTCTCTTTCCCATATTGCTTCTTCTTCGGAATGATGGTTCCACTGAACTTTGCAGAATTTGATGGTCTTTGTCCGTGTAACTCTTTCTGCAGTCTCAAGAATCCTGGTAGGTTGTTTTTCATAGGTGATATCACTTTCCAATTGGACATCCTCCAAAGGTATAGTATCTTTCAAAGAAGTCTCTTCCATCTCCGGATGGCATTTCTTTAGATGACTCACTTGAAACACATTGTGAACGGCAGACAATGATTCAGGAAATTCAATCTCATATGCCACTTATCCTTTACGGCTTAGAATCTTGAATGGTCCAACATATCTTGGGGCCAATTTTCCTTTGACTCCAAATATCTTCACTCCACGAAGTGGTGATACTCTAAGATATGCTCTATCACCCACCTCATAGGTGATTTCCCTATGCTTGGGATCTACGTAGCTCTTTTGTCGGGACTATGCTATCTTCAATCTGTCCTTTACCAACTTGACTTTCTCTTCAATTTCCTTGATTAGTTCTGGCACGAACAAGTTTCTTAATCCATCACCATTCCATAACAACGGTGTAGTACACTTTCTCCCATAGAGAATCTCAAACGGTGCCATCTCGATACTGGCTTGATAGCTGTTGTTGTAAGAGAATTCTGCATAAGGCAGACTTTCATCCCAACTAGCTCCATAATCTAGGGCACATGCCCTCAACATATCCTGTAAAATTTGGTTGGTCCTTTCTGTCTGTCCATCAGTCTGAGGATGAAAAGAAGTACTAAATTCCAATCGTGTTCCCAATGACTCATGCAGTTGCCTCCAAAAATGGGAAGTGAATTGAGTTCCCTTATCAGACACAATCCTCTTGGGTACTCCATGCAGACACACAATCCTATTCATATAGATCTTGGCAGACACACAATTCCAATCCATAGTATAGGTTGTCTTCACGGGTATGAAGTGAGCCACTTTAGTTAAGCGAACCACTACTACCCAAATAGAATCATATCCTGATCTGGTCCTTGGCAATCCGGTGATGAAATCCATGCCAATCTTGTCCCATTTCCAATCAGGAATAGGTAGTGTTTGTAGCAATCCTGCTGGTTTCTGATGTTCCGCTTTCACTCTACTTCATACATCACACAAAGCAATATGCTCGGCAATGTCCTTCTTGAGATTATTCCACCAAAATCTTTCCTTCACATCCATGTACATTTTGGTGTTACCCAGATGAATGGAATACGGTGAGTTATGTGCTTCTTGCAAAATAAGTTTCCGAAGCTCCGGATCTTGCGGAATACAGATACGTTTTCCATACCATAAAGTACCATGTTCGTCTTCATGGAATCCTTTGGCTTTTCCCTTGCCAATCTTTTCCTTAATCTCTTTAATTTCCTTGTCCGTCTTTTGGGATTCTTTGATTTTGTCCAACAAGGTGGGTTGAACATCCAAAGCCATGAGGTGTCCCTCAGGCACAATCTCCAATCTGAGATTTTTGAATTGGGCACACAGATCATCTGGCAACTCTCCCTTAGTAAGGCCATTCACATAAACCTTACGGCTTAATGCATCCGCTACAACATTTCCTTTACCGGGGTGGTATTGCAAACTCAAGTCATAGTCCTTGATGAGTTCTAGACATCTTCTTTGTCTCATGTTGATTTCTTTCTGAGTGAAGATATACTTCAAACTTTAGTGATCTGTGAACACTTCACATCGCTTTCCCAAAAGATAATGTCTCCATGTTTTGAGTGCATGGACAACAGAGGACAACTCTAAATCATGAGTAGGATAATTCACTTCATGAGTTTTGAGTTGTCTCGAGGCATAAGACACAACTTTTCCTTCTTGCATCAGAACTGCACCCAATCCTTGGTGAGATGCATCACAATAAACTTGGAAGTCTTTCTCCAAATCTTGAAGACATAAGACTGGTGCTGTTACTAGTCTCTTCTTCAACTCTTGTAAACAGAGTTCACATCCTTCAGTCCAATCAAATTTCTTGTCTTTCTTTAGTAACTCCGTCATTGGCTTAGCTACCTTTGAGAAATTCTCAATGAACCTTCTATAGTATCCTACCAGGCCAAGGAAACTACGAACCTCCTTCACTGTTTTCTGTTTAAAATCTAGAAAAACTTTATTAGATGTTTGAATTTGTAAAATTCATAACTATTTTCTACAAATCAGAAAAATGCAAATTAGGTGTCTATAGATTCATAAAAATGTGAACTTTATTTCGGTGGCCTTACTTTGGTCATTTGCTTCTATAAAATTAGAGTTTTATGCAGAGACATTTGTAGGGCTATTTTGGCTCTAAAAAATATTTTGTATATTATTTTTAGGTGATTTTTTGTGATCTTTAGACTTTAGAAAGTATAATTTATCTTATGTACTATAGAGTTTGGTTTTAAAAATTGTGGCATTCATATTATTGCATTTGCATTCATTCATATTATTTTTTAGTGCTATATTGAATTTTTTATATTTGTTGTGTAGATTGTGTGGATTGTGAAGTTTGTGACTGTGAGGATTGTACCTATTCTCCTAGCTACCAAGGCAATTGATATTTCATCTAATGCCCTAATATTTTACCTATTGCATTAGTGTTATTTTTAGTAGGACTTGCATGATAGTTTCAAGTATAATGCTATGCTATGGAAATCCTATAGATAATATCTTGGTAGTATTGTTCTAAGATAGGACACATCGTATGATAGAATGCTTAGTCTTGCTAATAGAATTCGTGGGTGGAAATTCATATTATGTTGTTATGGAGAGTTATATACTTATATATTTTTGACTTAGAAAATAACTATTGTTAATGAAACACCTAGATGGAATGGGACTTGTATGTATTATGTTGAGTGGTTACTCAGGGACCATTTCTATGGTTTACCCTAGTATTGCACTTGTGGATGGCCACCCAGGAACAAAGAGATTTGAGATGTTTTGTGTTGCGAAGCTTCCAGTGCAACCACATGGCATATGGGCTCTGCCTTAACCAACTAAGTTGTGAGAACTCAGCCAGACGGACAGAAGGTGGTAGAGATGTTTGTGGTGGTCTGAGGGATTGCTTCTGAAAAGTCTCGTCTCGATGCATGTCGAGTCTTGTGGGGAAAATGCACCACCTCTCGAGAGGATAAACCTAAGTACTGAGTCATGTCCCCGGTTATGGACAATTCTGAGCGTCAAAGACATTGAAACGGTTCAAGAATCTCCTCATCCCAATTTTCCCCAAGTTAAAATATTGTGGGTGAACAAGGGTAGAGGTTCACCAATGTCTATTGGTGGTTCCTTAGTGTTTTGTAAAACAAAACTTAGTATTTTCAAACTAGTGATATAAAAGTTGCTTTTGCAAAGCCAGCCAGATCCACAGTTAGCCAAATTCGTGTAGTTGTTAGATTCTACTTTACAACTATGGTATCACTTGCCAATACAATTCCAATTGTATTGACCCTTTGTGGCTGTAACTTATCATGTTGCAGGTTCCTCTGATGGTGAGCAGGGTTACGAGTCTACACTCAACATGTTTGCCTGTGGCGCATGAAGATGAAGAATTTATTATTTTGCTATGTATTGAGAACTCTAAATAAGTTAGCCTTGGGCTAAGTGAGTTGTAAGAACTATTGTACTCCTGGAATTACGATGTAATAATGAACTTTGTATCTGTGTACTTCATCTTAAACTGTGGGTGCTAGCAATTCGATCCAGGGACTAGCACTGCAATAACATGGATCTCTACCTTATTGGGTGAGATCTTACAGAAGCGCTGCTACTACATCATGTTGCGCCCTCAAGCCTAGGATACCTCAAAGCATGCCAAGGGCAGGACGGTAACTCTATCAGGCGGAGTGCAAGCCATAGCCCGATAGGGAGTGCAGCGGACCTACGGCGCCAGACCACCTATGTAAAGGAAGACTCGGTTCACCCTATTTTTCCTAGGAGAGGACAGACAATCTCTTGGCGGAAGGCTTCTCCCGTTGCCGTTTTGGTGAAAGAGGGAAAAAGAAGAGAGTGTCGGATGAAGAAAAGCGATGTCTGTGAAGGCCACTTAACTGGAGGATGGAGTGGAGCACGGCGGGCTAGACCAAGTCCACCAAAAGTAGAATCCTAGACTGGGATCTCGAGGGGCAGCACTATGGACGTCCTTCCCGCCCAAAGACTGGGGGAAGAGGCCTGATGCCGCCATATATAATGGGCCCTTCTCCTACGTTAGAACGGGTTAATCCCCTATGATCTAAACCCTAGTCATACATCCTCCATTGTACCCTCGTGAAGCAAGAGAGCAATACAACAAAGCAGGATTAGGGGATTTACCTCCTCACGAGGGTCCTGAACATGGGTAAAAAACCCATGTCATATATATGTCGTGTGCTTGCTTTGACATCGCCACCGTCACCAAGCCTCCTTGGAACCGCATGTTCAGCCCCCTCTCAAACCAACGGATCTTTGGACTCTAGTTTCCTTCGCGAGACAAATCTTTGATATTTGGCGTGCCAGGTTGGTGGTTGAGGGACACTTTCAAGACCTTCACCAACCTTAGCGACATTTTGGCTTGCACCGAGACCCAATGCTAGTGTGTCCTCCGTCGCACGGCGAGCAAGGCCCAGACTGAGATGGCTCCGTGGCACACACCCTCCGAACAGGACCGTGGACATAGAACGATGGAGGATCTACCTAACACCCATCGCGAGAACCCCCTCCTCCTTGCACGACGCCTCCTCGCTCTCCAACAACATGTCCTTGCGAGGCCACAGCAAGAGCCTCATGCCAGAAGCTGCCAAGCGCATGGTTCAGGATCTCCGAGATCACCTGCCGGCTGACTCGGGCAATGGGAGGTGGTGTGACCGGATCGCCAAGCTCCTCGACATCGCGACCCTCTCGTTGGAAGGACTAGGGGCTCGAGACGAGGAGCGAGCGCTGGGGGGCTAAGGGCTTGCTCCCGGCCTAGCGCTGTTGTCTCGTGTCTCCAACGTAGACATCGAGGATGCTGAGCCCCCCTATTTGTTCTGTAGTGGGTACGAAGGCGTTTCAGCCTCAACTTCGATGTAGGAGCCTGCTGATACGAGCAAAGATCACACATATTCATTTTTTACCCAGGTTCAGGTCGCCCTTTGGCTAACAACCCTACGTCCTACTTTGGTGGATTATCTGGTGTGGATCGACGTACAAGATGATGATATCTATGGTGTCGGGGAGCCGCTTTCTCTCTAGCTTCTACACTTCCCTGACTTCCTCCTTCTTTCTTCTCTCACTTTTACCTCTCTTCCTCCTCTCCGACGCAGAGGAGGATATCAACTCTCTCTCTCTCTCTCTCTCTCTCTCTCTCTCTCTCACTCTCTCTCTCTTCCGCAACTCTACTGCCAAAACTCTCTTCTCATAACTCTCTAACTCTATGATCGATCTCTCCCCTCCAAATACTCCAACTTCCTTCTGCCTATGGCAAAGTTCCTCCTTTTATATTCCAAGGGGTCACTATAAGGGACAGCGTGGAGCACTGCCAAGGGCTTATCCGGGCTCAATCGTGGTGTGCCACGCAGTCTTCAGGTAGATGGGCGGTGCCAGTGGCCAATGGATGACCAAGGGTGGTGCGTAGGCGCATTTGATGGCTGAGTGATATGCTCAGGATCTGAGTTGTCTCTCCTGTCGGTGAAGCACTGTAGCGGACTGCAGTGCCATGATGATGTCTAGCAGCACTGGCGCGTCGTCTGGTCCCATGTTCGGGCCTGACGCGTCTTGTCAGGCTTAGTTGACTCTAGTTCCCGGGTTGTGCCTAGCCCAGGAGAAGCAATCCCATGGTCATTCTAGGGTCCAGTCGAGGCCGAACCTTGGCTTCATTGTCCCCAATCGTGCCCTTACCGTCCTTCCGGAGCGGCCGCCGAATGGAGGGGTCAAACTGCCTTGCAGACGTGATTGTCTTTTCCTCCTTGTTCGCACCCGGCTGGTGGAGCAAGGCTCGTCTGGTAGCGTTCGTCTCATCCATAGGCACCTAAATCATAGCTAACACTTGGTCTCCATAGGTACATCATGCCTAGTCCATACCTTCTTCTTTTACACGGTGCTCGCATACTTGTGATGCTCTTGCCGGCTAGGCCACACATCTTCCGAGTCGCTGAATGGTGGGTCCTGGCCCATGCACTACGGGGAAATGCATGGGACCCCTATCCCATTACGCTAACAGAAGCGCCTGGGTGAGGGCCGGCAACTTGCAACCCTGGTCGTGGTTCAACGATGAGGCTGTTGCCGGGCTTCACCCTGTAATAGCGCGTGGGCCTAGTCCATGTCATGGGGGGCACGACGTGACTGGAAGGCACACTTTACCATCCCGCAGAGCTGGCGTGCGCATGCCCACACGCTCAAGTGGCTATGAAACTGCCGGGCCACAGCTTGGCTTCCGTGGCAGCATGCATTAACTGCGCCCACTTTGGTTCCTGCAAAGTTATTTATGGTGGGGCACGATTTTTCCCCTCACTATGAGCCGGCAAGGTGGGAAGCAATCGTTCCCCTCCCTCTCTTGTTATAAAAAGGGAGGGAAGGCACAGGGTTATGGCTCACTGTCCACTTCCACTGCAACTTCCTTTTCGGTGGCAAAGACGATGGTGTCGGGCAGCTCTGGTAGTCGCTGTCGTGATGACAATTCTCCTTCTCTAGCAGGGGAGATGGCTCCATCCTTGTCAGAGGGGCCGTGGCACAGGTGCAAGGCGCCGAGGACACCACAGCTCCTATGCCACTCGCGCAGATCTCTCGCAATCGCACAGTGAGGCTCCGCCCCGCAGTGGCCATCAAGGATGCAGCAGCGAGAGGGTAGACCCTCTCGGTCGCTGTTCTCCTTCTCCAAGGTGTGGATGCAGCCCCTCTTGCCGGGGTCGCTATGGCCGGAGGACTCTCCTCCCCCACCGCTTCATAGCGGGGAAAGCGATGACGAAACGACGGTCCTTATTGGCTTCTAGTTTCTCGTCTTCCTCTCGGTGAACTTCAAGTGGTAGTTGTGCCTGCCGGACTTGTTTCGCTGAGAAGCTTAGGGATCACCCCTCGTGCAAGCTTCATATGCACGAAGCCAGTAGCGACCAGTCCATCTGGGACCTGCAGAGGTGGGTGGACGGCGCCGAAAATCTATACAAATGTGATGGGTGACAGGACTTCGTGGCCCATTATGAGCTGAAGGTCGGCGATGCACTGAAGTTCCTCTATCAGGGCAAAGGCCGCTTGTCGGTAAAGATATTTGAGGGCACCCTCTACCATTGAAGCTACTAACCGCTGCTTGTCTACGACTCGGATATTAGCGACGCCTAAAGGAGGCGAGGCACCGTACCGAGTGGGTGATGTAGCCTTGAGCAAGGTGGAGGAGGACTGCCGGCTCCTCCCTTGCACCGTCAAGTTTCTGTCCTCTCTTCTACGCCCGAATTCTCCTCGAGCCAGTTGATGCATTATACATTTTTTAAATGTAATGCCGATTGGCTATTATTAATGTATTTTACCTTTGCCTTTGCATCATTTCCTCTTTTCCCCGCCGTATCGTGCTTATGGATACCCTTGATTCGTCTTGTCCTTTACTGTCTTTATGCCACCTTGGGGCTCGTGGCGGTGTTGTTCATCTTCTTAGGTGCCAAGCTCCCGCTCCCTTGGTGCCAGCCTTGCGGTCGATTCATGCCTTACTTGTGGGGCCTGCTGCCCTTGAAAACCTCCTAGTTGTTGCTATTCCCATCCGGCGGCGAGCCTTTCTCCCTTGCCTTGGCCTATCCTTGCTCAGCCTGAAACATGATGAACACACCTTACGGCATCTTACCCATGCATCAGGTTTAAAACAGGGTGATGTGCTCTTGATTAGGGTGACGGCGTTGCCAACTCAAGGGCCCGACATGGGAGGTGTGTCGTTGCGATTTAGTGCTCGTTGGGAATACCTAGAGCACAACGCTCATACCTCAGAGTGGATCATGAGAGTACGATGTTTCTTGGCCTGACAGTCTTTTTACCCATGTTTGGCCCCGAGAAAGATCAAAAGGAATGCAGAATTCTGAAAAATGGCTCGACAAATGAAAACATGCGAAAGAATGAGAGCAAATGGATTCTCATTCCAAGACGGGGGAACCTCCACTTACATCCAGGATTTTTAGGTTTCCGGGAGCACCCGGCACGCTCCTGGTCTTTTAGTTGCCGAGGGAACCTCCACTCACACTCGGTCTTTTTAGTTTGTCAACAGCACCATGGATGCTCTCGGGATCTTTAGTTGGTAGGGTGGACATCAGAAGTTTTTAGCTTACTCGGCAAGACACCAGTACTAGAATTTTCATCGGAACTAGGTTCCAAAAAGGGTCGCAGCCTCTTCCCTAGCGAGCCGAGAATCGGGGCGAAAGATTTGTTCGAGTCGGTCAAAGGTCAGTATGAGTCATGGGAAAATTGGTGGCTGCCAGTTTGAACAGTTGTTCAGAGCTGGCACTACGTCCCTGATATTACCTTTGATGGTCAAGAAAACCCACGAGGAGGGAAGCTTGAGCGAGTTGTAAGCATGGTGGGATACCACCATGAACTTTTTCAAAGCAGGGTGCCCTATTATGACGTTATACGGCAAGGAAATGTCTTCAACATCAATTATGATGTTCTCAGTGCGGTAGTTGTCTTGGGTGCCGAATGTGACCGACAGATCGATCTTACCCCATGGCTGGCTAGCTCCGATCTTATGCCCAAAAAATACCCGTTACGGGGCTAATTGATCCTCTGGGATCTAGAGCTTATCCAACAGCTTTGCTAAGAGGATGCTGAGGCCAACCCATCTATGCACCAGAATCTTGGTGACCTTGATGTTCTTTATGATGGGGAGACCACCAGGGTTAGCGTGCTGACCCCGGTGATGCGGTCTGGGTGATCCCCCGCATCAATGGTAATCGACATGTGAGACCACCGAAGTGGTCGTTGTTCCTCCGGGTTGGGATGTATGGCACACAATTCCCGGGATAAATGCTTGAACTCCCCGTGGGAAGTCATGGCGTAGGCTCCTCTGTGTGCGCACGCACAGTCCTTTTCTTGTGGCTACTGTCTGCACCCGTTGTTGTCGCCATCTGGGTTGACGGCAGGGTCGTTGCCACGCGGTTGAGGGGTTGAGCTACCACGGCCCCCTCTGCGCCCCTCTCTTACTCCGTATCCACCGCCTCCATCTCTTCCTCATGAAGCACCCATGTTGCCCCCGCGGTGGGCGCCTAGGCCAGGTTGGGCTGGGCAATATTTCGCATGATAACCGGCCTTGTTGCAGTGGTAATAGTTCCGGAAGGTACTGTTAGTCCCCTGCTCAGCGATGCGCTTGTTTCATCCATCGGCATAATCGAGGATGTAGCGGCAGTACTGAGCGTCATGCTCGTCGGACCCGTGCACAGGGCACCACTTCCCCATGGAAGTCTTGGCAACCACCACTTCTTCCTCTAGTTTGGTCTTCTTTTAAACCCAGTGGGAGCACTAGGCGCCACATCCAAAGCTTGTGAAAGGCCCCTCTTACACGAGTCATTCTTCTTCATAGCAATGCTTCCCGGTTCTGCCACTCCCGCGGCTTCCCCGGCAGCGTCTTAGGGCCCAAGGCGTCCTTCCTCTTCTAAGGAGAAGAGGCCAGCCAACGCCCACAACTCGTGGGTGTTCTTGAGGGGATGCATATTAAGCTCTTCGTGGTGAATGCGCCAATAATGGCAGCGTCCTCTGCCTCTGGGATGGTGTGGGCGATCTGCAAAAATCTTAGCATGAAGTCTCGTAGCCGCTCGCCACTCCCCCGGACCACTATGTGGAGCTGAATGAGTGTTCCTGGGCACTTGAAGGATACCTGGAACACGATCACAAAGCGGGTACACAACTTGGACTAGGAGCGAATGGACTCCTTAGGTAGATGCATGAGCTAGGACAAAGTCGTGCTCTTTAGGGCCATTGGAAACCAATTGGCCATGACCTTCTCATCAGCAACCACAGCCACCATCGCAGTGGAGTAGATGGCCAGAAACAGCTTCGGGTTGTTATTGCCTTCAAACTTGACAGAAATAATGGGACGGGATTTTGGCAGCCACGTCACCTACCGTAATACAGGAGAAAAGGCGGGGCAGCCACTTCCGTATCCCAAATCCATGCTTCCTACCTCTGTTGTGCCCTGTGGGTTAGGGACGGCCGCACCCACAGCTTGTTGATGCAGCTGCAGTAGGTAATCTTGAACTAGAGCCTTGTTCGCCATAGTGGAATCGCTTCGGCGACCTTCGGCGCGCCTATGCGTGGGGTCAGCAGATGACCCCACATAAACGTGATCTTGATCCGCAGGTCTTGGGGCTCCAGCCCCCAAGTGTCCCATGGCATGGTTGTCGGCTCTCCTCCCACCATCGCGGCGTCCAGTATCACCCGGCCCGGGGGCAACGTTCCGAAAATGCCCTATGGTGGTGGTAGGACCGTGCTCCGCCCCACGCCTCGTCCCCAGGTTGGATAGGGAACGAGCGCGGTCAGACTCCTGGTGCAGCCTGATGAATTCTAGCTGCACGTCAAGGTTGTCCATCCACGGCGTGTACTTTGCCTTCCTAGGAGCTGGTGGGTGCCGAGCTATGGCACGGGGCAGCATCGACTGCTTCCCCCAAAGTTATGTTCCCAGGGCAATGGGACTGGGGTTGGCAGTTAGCACTTGGCAAGGTGAGGCGAGACCCGGCGCGAGCTGGGGTCGCCACGTGCTAAGCCAACGCTTGACACTTGACGCTCTGGCTCGGGGTAATCTCCTCTGCCCCCAATAGACGCGATTCCTTCTAGCAACTGCCACCCTTTGGCGGTGTCTCCTACGCCACCGAGGATAATTGTTCCACTGGCAGCGCCTCCTGTGTTGCCTGGTGGTGGTACCTCTCGCATAGTGGCACCTCTGACAGCATGGCCGTGCTACATAAGGTTAAGAGTTAACCTAGTAAATGGATTCCAAATCATAGTATCGAGAAAGGGAGGTCAGCTTGGAGCTATAACAAATATCGTGAGGCAAAGGGAAAGACATGTGCTAAACCTTGTGATGGTTCGTCCGATATGATCTTTATATGCGTTTTGGAGTTGGCACGTCTTGCTAGAGTCCACTACCAACTATTTACAGAATAAATGTATTCGTGTCATATCTACACATAAATGAACCTATAGGGTCGCACACTTAAGCGGCTGGAAGCCTAATGAGGACTAGATCCGAATTAGACTAGGCTTAGGCTACTAATGGGCTGCTAATGTAGAAGCCCACTAGGGACGCCTATATAAGAGAGGGTGGGGCGAGCTGACCAGGGTTAGACCATTCCACCCAATCGCCACTCCTCATGCCTGTGTTGCAAGCGCGGACCTAGCAGTCCGGCGTCTGATGCTTCCACCTTGTACGTGTGGATACCTTGGAGGTGCTACAGCTGTAGCACTTGGACAAGTCGCGCAAGGGGAGATTCTCGTGGGACAAGGAGGATACGTGGAACGTCTACACTGCCTCAACGCGCTTCATCAAGTTCCGCAAGTGCACGTCTAGTGGTAATCCCGTGATCTATGACATCAGTATTCCTGGTTTATGCGGTACAAAATTTTGATCTGCGCTAGTGTAGCCTACCTGTATCCCTTCACAAGGGAGGTGTGCATGCGCACTTGATGGCTGAGTGACAGCTTAAGATCCGAGATCTCACTCCTATCAGTGACACGCTCTAGTGGACTGCAGTGCCATGATGATGTCCAGCAGCGCTGGCACATTGCATGTTCCCAAGGTCGGGCCTGGCGCGTCTTGTCAGTCTCAGTTGACTCTGGTTTCCGGGCCACACCTAGCCTAGGAGAAGAGTTCCCATTGTCCTTCCGGGGTTATTTCGAGTCCGCTCCTTGGCTTCACTGTCCCCAATTGTGCCCTTACCCTCCTTCTAGGGCAACCCTCGGAAGGAGGGGTCAGACTGCCTTGCACGCATCATTGTCTTTTCCTCCTTTGCCCCCAGTTGGCAGAGCGAGTCTCATCTCGTAGCGTTTGTCTCATCCATAGGCAACTACATCATAGCTGACACTTACTCTCCATAGGTTCATCATGCCAAGTACATACCTTCTTGGAGCACACAGTGCTCACATCTTTGTGACGCTCTTGATAGCTAGGCCAGGCATCCGCCGAGTCGATAAATGGTGGGTCCTGGCCCATGCTCTACGTGTCGTCGGTTTGTCGACAAGTACGCCATAGGTGGTCCTAATGGTATAGAGAAGATGGGGTGTGAGACGTCGGATGTTCCAGGAACGGTGAGCACAAGTTTACCCAAGTTCAGATCTGACGGCGGTGATCGGGTCCTACTCCTGCTAGCAACCCAGTAATATATCGGCAAGAGCCGGATGTTACAGCGGATTACAACAGAGGTTCGCCTGTGTGAGTAGGTTGTGGTTTATCTATGATCTGGTACCCTAAAGGCTCCCATAGGGCCGGTTTATATAGTCACCAGGACCTAGGGTTACAGGAGAGACCTATCCGGCTATACAGAGTCGGTAACTAGATACAACTTGGACTACAAGTAATACTACAGGCCTAAGTCAGTAACTCTTCTAGGCCTTGTCAAAGCCGGAAGTGACTCCTCCTCTTTATCTTACTGGGCCACCCGTGAAGCAAAGATCTAACTAGTTGGTGGGCCACCCTAGTCAGTGAGTCCTGTGGGTATACCCGAAAAGTATATCCCCAACAGTAACCCCCAAAAGTCTCCAAGATCCAAAGTTGGATAAATTCTCTACCTTGATGGTTTCTTCGTCTTGAGAATCTTGAATGGTTCCCGAAATCTTCTTTCAATAGCATAGGATTCCGAGTCATCTGTGTCGTATATGTTTTTCATTTAACTTTAGTCTTTAACTTGCTCGATTCAAAACATGAGCCAGAAGTTAAATAGTGGTGTGTTGTCTGACAACTTTTCAAACTAGGTCTTGTCACTGAAAAGAGTCCCATCATCACGACCATTGGTGGGACCGTATTTTATGGAACATGACACTGTTTCAATGCCCGTGCGATAATCAAGGGGGCAGAGGAGTCACGAGGAAGCTACCTCCCTCTCTCCCATACGTGTGGCACAAATCGCGTGGTTTGAACGCGAATCTTGGCGTAAAGGTAAATAAGAGAGATGAAACCCTTCTCTCCTATATTCATCCCTCGCCGTTTCATTCATTGCCTCCTCGTACTCCTTCATCCCTCCGCATCCATTCTCATCTACACACCGTGAAAAAACACCAAACTCCGCCAATCTTTAAACCTTCCCCGGCGAGATGGAGGCGCCGTCCAGTTCCGGAGTGGCAGCAGCGCCGGGCGCGACGACATGGAGATGAAACTGCGAGGCCTTTGGGTTCCCAGTGCTATGGATAATGCAGAGCTCCAAGTTATGGAGGAAGAGGGCTACATCGTCGCCGGCACGTGGCGGAGCGACTCTGTAGAGGTCGTCCCCGCATCGCGCAAAGACAAACGAGTCCTCTTCGGTATGCACATCGACCGCGGCCTCAGCCTACCACCATCAGATTTATTCACCGAAGTTCTTCAATACTACGGTGTGCAGCTTCATAATCTTACCCTAACTCCTTGCTTGAGCTTAGTTCTCATGCAGCTCTGAGCGAGGGGTTTCTTGGCATTAGGCCAAGTCTTACCCTTTTCCGGTACTACTATGATACTTGGAAGAATACAATTAGTGTCAGTGTTCCTTACACTACCGGTAGTCTTATCTTAGTACTTAGGAGAAACCGAGTTTACCCTAGGATTAACTCTAGTGAATCTGTAAAACGTTGGGCCAGAAATTTCTTCTATCACAAGGATATTCCGGCACCAGACAAGGCGAAAGGTCTTCCGGCCTTCATCGATGATGCCGCTCCCACCAAGAGTCGTGGAACACGGTGGCGTAGGAACTATCCGAGGATTTGATCCTTGCCAAGAGGCGGATCGAGTTCTTGATGAAGAACAAGGGGCTTCGTGGATCTTAGTTGATCCACTGCTGGCTGGATCGCCGGATTCAGCCATTGCAGTTTCATGGAGATCGCTTGATGCACATGGTCACCGGATACCAGAAGGACACCCTGAAGGTTAGTCCAACTCGCATAGATGCAAAGGACTATAAGACCCCAATCCAGTACCTGATCTAGGAGCGGGTGGAGAAGAATATCCCCAAAGTCTCCATCAAAATGTTCAATGCAGACTATCCTCTGATCTCGGTAAATATTTCGAGTTGTTTTTAAGCTTATTTTCTCTTTTCTGCCTCGTAATCCGACTTCTCTCTTATCGACGTTCTTAACACTTTATCAACTCTTAGGAACTTATTGATTCCGAGCTTGCCCCTGTCGAGGGTTACGACTCAGAAGCGACGGAGGCCAAGGTGAAAGAAGTTCCTGCCTCTACTTCTATGAAGCGCAAGGCCAAGGATGTTGTTGTTATTGCTGGCACCCAAGTGCTGCCAGTAGTTAAAAGGTAAGAACATTGTTAATATTGTAGTACTTTGTACGTTCATTTCTTTCTAAAGCACACCTGATGTTTGGACTTATGTGTTTCAGAGCTAAAACTGTTTTGAAGAGCAAGCTAAAGCCAGAAAGCAATCCAGACAAGCAACTACGCCAGCAAAAGCTTGTTGTTTCTCCTATTATGTATCCTACGACTCCCAGCAGTGCCCAGACATCAACACCAGAGGTTTCTTCCTCTCCCAATGCTGGCTCTGCCATCCCCGAAGCCAGCACCACCTCGAAAGCCCGTAACCAGGCAACTAACATGGCTGAACCCGTCAAGGGTAATGATGCCATGGTGATATTAACAGGGGAGGTGGATTAAGTGGCCGGCTCTGCTTCCTTTGGCCTGAAGCGGAAGAAGGAAGATATTCTCAGGATGGCCTAGTCCAGTCTCGAGAAACAAACCCTAACTTTGGAGGCAGCAAGCCAAGAGACGGAGGACGTGAAACTGGTGAATCTCCTGAACCAAATTTTGTTTCGAGACGCAAAAATCGAGTTTGGCGAAGTACCAGCAAAAGACGTTCCCTCCCTCTCCCTTGCCGACAAGATATTTCACAACACGAAACTCGTATTTTCGAAGCTGTATCTGAAACACATTGTAAGTTTTCTGAATCTCGTTTGCAGTATTTATTGTCATATCCTCTAGCTCCTAAGCATAAAGTCAGATAAACATCATAGAATTAAATCCGAGTTGATTCTTATAGAATGCAAAAGAACAATATAGTGTAGCCCCCAAGGCTTGTTATGTATTTTGACTTGGTTAAAGTTGCAGCCCGAGTCTTAGTAGCCGTCTGACGGTATTTTGTCTCTAAACTTACAGAAAATTGCATCTTCCAACCAGGAATTGCTCAAGAATAATTGTAACAAACGCAAAGAGATTAAGGCTCCGCGCCTTGAAAATCCCAAGTTGACAGTGGAGAAAGATGATGCAGAGGGTAATCTTTTCCGTCTCCTTTTTTCATTAGTGATTGCCATAGTCTCGAATGATAATTTTTCCTTTGTAGAATTGATGTGCGAATGTAGCAAGATGGTGGAAGAGGCCGAGAACTTCAAGGTCTTAAAATTATAAAATGCTGAACTCCGGGACAAGCTCGAGAAGCTAAAGGCTGAATCGGATAAATCCGTTAAAACCATCCTGGAATCAAGAAACATGGAGACCGAGAGGCTATTGGCCCTCCGAGATAAACAATTAGATGATCTCAAGAAGGACTTCGAGAGCCAGAAAGATCTAGCTAGGCCACAGAAGTAGAACTGAAGAGTCTCCGAGAGGAGTGTTCTCAATGAAACCACTACGTGTTAGGTAAGATTTTCGACTTTCACTCTTCCCTTGATTTTCGACTTTCTTTTGAGTCAGTTTTTATTTTTGGTTCTTTCCTAGATCCTCGTCACCTTTCCGACTCCCCTTCCTCTAAACCCCACCTCGAGCGCATGAAACATGTCGGAGATGTTCTTTTCGACTTCCACCAGACTCTTGAAGAGGCTGGAGAGTCGGTCATACTTTCCGACTTGCACAAAATGTTAGTGCTCAAGGTGAGGGACAGAGCCAAGGATATTCCGAAGCTCATCAAAGACTGAAGATTCCTATGCTCGGACTGCTGCACAGACCGGCCTCACCATGGTGATGAACCACCAAAGCGATATGGACATCTGGTACGTCACCAAGGGCATCGCCGACAAGGAAGATGAGGGTAACCCGCAGGACATCAAGGCCATCTAAGAATCATGCATGGGCTATGCTTGTTGAGTGGCGGAGATGACGAGCTACACAACACCATTGTTCTAATCCGTCGATGTGCCTCCTTCACCCTAAGAGCCGGAAGATAGCCTAATCAAAGGAGCTTCCGAGTCTCAAGATCTTCATAACCTCCGCCTAAATCTGCATCATAAATATCTTGATGCATTATTCTAAACTTTTCCATTTGTCACGCAATGATGAGAACAATATTTTGTTTAAGTGTGTGATGGTCTGTAAGAACTGATGCTTTACTACTTAGAACTTATCTATAAGAACAAATTTTATGCATGAGCTTGAAAAAATTCTGAAGCACTTTTTTGTTGTGTTTTACACTTATCATTTTATCTGGCTCTATGCCTCTTCCCTTTCATGAGTCAGCCAACCTTTAGCACTATCTTGGGAATGGCCACGGTTGATGCTGCGACTGGCAGAGAGTAGTAGAACGAGGGGCAAGGGCGGCCAGCCATCTGTGGTGCGAGATGAGGGTTGACACATAGGGTTTTACCTAGGTTCGCCCCCCGGAGGGTAAAGACCTACTCCTGCTAGATTGTATTATTGAGAGAATACAAGGGTGTTAAGCTCGGCGGCTAGGCAGCGAGTCGAGGGGGTGTATGATGGAACGTGAGTGCTAAGAGTACCCTAGGGAGTCTTTTATAGGGGTACCTCGGTAGGGTTTACAGATCTACAACCGAGTTGGATAAGGACTCAGAGGGTTTTTACCTAATCCAACTGGGCCTAGCTATGCTTCTAGGCCTTCACCTTCCAGTCGCCTTCCTTCTTCCTTCGTCGTGATCTAGTCGCCGTCCTGCATGCCCATTCGCTGGGAGTTGGACGCAGAAGGGAACGTCCTGCTAGGTATACCCCACTCGGCTTATCCCCATCAGTAGTCCCCGAGGCCTTCGTTGATTCACCGCAGGTGTTCTTAGGCAGTTGGAGTATATGGGTCCAATTTGGATGCCTAGTAGGATCGGCGGTGGACTGCCTCAATGAAGGAAGGAACACTTAGCGTATATCTTCAGTCGCAATATCGGTGACCAGTCAAGTCACCAATTTGGCGAGTAGTAGAATCGCAGCTCTGGCGAATGGGTCGGCGAGTCGGGTAGACAAATTTGGACCAGCATTTTAGTCAAACTAGTTGTTGGGTAATCCAACGGTTATATTGGACTAATAACCGCGGGGTAACGGCTCCGCCAAAACTGGCGGGAAGAATCCACTATATAAGGACGGTGATAGGGGAGTTGCGAGTCTTCCTCACATTTCCTCCGATCCCGCGCATCCTTCAACCTTCCATTTCCTCTTGATCCGGAATTTCCAGAGCGAGCGAGTGAATCCAGATCCTTTCCTGATGGCGCCTCCAAAGGAGCAGTGGGGCAAGTCTAAGTGCACCACGTCGTTGTTGAAGTCGTTTCAAGATGAGGGGATCCTCTGCAAGGGGAAATAGCGGATCCCCCCGGCCAGGGAGACGGAGCCGGTTCCTCGCGCCGACGAGTTCATCTGCTTCACCATCCACCTCGAGAGGGGGCTCGGGTTCCCCACATTGATATTCTTCTGGTGGTTCTGTGTCTACTACAACATCAAGCCCTCAGATCTGGGGACCCATAGTATCGAGCAGCTCGCCATCTTCGTGGCATTCTGCGAGTGCTATCTGGGGCACCGCATGTACTTCCCCCTATGGCAAGAGTTGTTCCATGGGCGCATCAGTCGTGAAGGGGCGGGTGGGCCGATGCAGGTGGCAGGCAACCTCACCTTCCAGTTAAAGAACAAGGCCCCCTTCCTCGACCTCATCCTGTGGAAGAAGGCTGCCAGCGAGTTGGAAGAAGTACTGGTTCTATGTCTTTTAGTCGACACCGGACGGTGAGGTGTCGCTCCCAATGTTCACCACCGACAGGAGCGAGCCGCTCCAGCTGCAGGTGGCCAAGATACCCCACGAACTGAGGATGGTCAGGGACAAAATGCTAACACAGATCTGTCATCTCAAGAAGGATGGGCTTGAAACCATAAACTTGTACAACTGCTGGCTTGGGCGGCGGCTGGTGCCGCTGGCGAGTCGATCCCACTGGATGTACGAGTACATCGGCAGGGAGGACAGAACGAAGGCATGCACTGCTAATTGGAGCGCTGACTACTATGTCGCCGCGCTCAAGAAGATCACTAAGGCGGAATACGTCAGTCCGAAGGCTGGGCTCGCCCCTTACACCGCCAATGGAAAGCACTAGGCGCCTATGTTGAGCATTTTAATGTTTCTTGATTTCGCAGTCGCATGAGTGCAGTCGCGGTTTTCTGAAGTTTTGTGTCTTTTCTCAGTTGTTTAAGGCCTTGGAGGTATGGCTCGCTCCCTCCAACAAAGAGAGATCCGAGGAGGTCGGATAAGACTCCAAAGAATCCTCTGATGACGACGACGAGGCGCTGGAGGTCGCCCCACCTTACCCCATGGGTCGGAAGACCCGCGGGTAGAAGCAACGCGAGCTCGAGGCCAGCTGGAGCCTCAAGGAGCACGAAGAAGATGAATGCGACACGCAAGAGCACATCTCGCAACACGTGGCCACGCCAGCGAAGAAGAAGTTGCCCACGAAGAATAAGGCACCTAGAGCGGTGTCACCGCCTCAGACGACTGCCAACTTCAAGTCGAATAGCGAGGTCGACGACATGGACGCCGAGGCTTCGCTAAAGGCCCCAGGGACGACAGAGCCAGGAGCTAGGGACGTGTTGGAAGGCGAGGTGTCCCTCGCGGCTATCCCACCGCAGTTCTCGGTGGTCCCAGGTTTCATGGCGAAAGCCTCTGCTATGGTAGCGGGGAGGCAGTCACCTCAGGTCCCTGAAGTCCTGGACATGGATGTGGGACAGCGATGTGGACGAACGTCGTTCTTGCTACCATCGGTAGACGCTATTGAGCTACACAACATGTTGGGCGCAGCCATCCAGGTATGTCCAGTCCCCGAGGATCTACTCGCTAAATTTCAATGGGTGGATCCTTATTTATTTTGTTGTCCAGTCCCCATGTGGCTAGTCGCTGAATTTCAGCGGCTAGGCACTTAGAAAATTTGTTGTCCAGTCTCCGAGTGGCTAGTCACAGAATTTCAGCGGGTGGATCCTTATTTATTTTGTTGTCCAGTCCCCGAGTGGATAGTCGCTGAATTTTAGCGGCTAGGCACTCCGAAATTTTGCTGCCGCTTACATGTGTTTCCTCTTCGCGGGGTCTTCAGCGTGATTCGGCAGAGCGACTAGCCGCAAAGGAGCGCTTCGAGTGCGACCTCCGATCTGTGGAGGAGGTGAACCAACAGCTATGGGCGACTTCAGGTAGGTTCTTGAGTACTTGGGAAGTTCCTTTGATTTTGTTGTGTGGGGTCTCACTTTGATTTTCCTTGTAGAGGACCACTCCGCCCATGTTGCCAAGGCCCGTGAGGTTCTTGTCCCAGCCTCCGAGTTGGAGACTGCCAATTCTTCGTTGACCGCCACGGAGAGGCGAGTTGCCGAGCTAGACAAGGAGCTTAAGGCCGTGAAGGCGGAGGCGACCTCATCGGAGGAAAGGGCCAAGGCCACTGTTGCCGCGGCAGTGGACGAGCGGAAGCTTTCCGATGCGCTTGTTGCGGGTCTCCAGGATCAATTGACGGATCTTCAGGACTTGACCACGGGCTCTGCCGTCCACTTCTTGGTAAGCGTCTTATCGAGTGTTTGTCGTAGTAGTTGATGCATTCTAGAGTGGGAGGGTCGCTACGTCGGCGGGTCCCTGAGCAGGTGAATCTGAAGTTGTGTATTCCTTTGATTCTGACTTGGTGTTGTTTATAGTAAAAATATGTGTCGAAGACCCTGAGGTGCAGTTGTATGACGCCAAGAAATGTGTGTCCACGCTGGTGGACTCGGTCACCCTTTCGGAGACGTGCATTCGCACTGTTCTCCACGAGATCTTGCCCATCGAGGTGGTCCCCTAGAAAGCGGACGGAGGTTTGGAGTTATCTTGAGAAGTCACCGCTGGTGGTTGAGTACATGGCGCGGTCGGCGTTTCACCGTGGAGCCGCGACTACATCGAGCTCGGGATTGCACACTTCCTTGATGACTTCGACCTTGATGATGTCACCAGTGGGTACCCATCTGCGACCGGCTCGATGGAGATCTCCGAGGTTTTGAAGCTGACCGCGACAGGAGCCATGTACTCCGAGCGGGTGCTGGTGATGGGTGATCTGCTGTCGTAGTAGTAGACGGTGGTGGCGCCGAACGACCCTAAGCCAGCGCACCGCTATCTCAAGTCGTAACAGCCATTCCGTTCGGTGATTGATGACATACCCGACAAATCCGTGGGTACCCTTCATCCGGGTCCGTGGTGGTGGTGGCGCGTCGACCTCGAAACCTGCGGAATAAACATTTGCCGATTGGCCTTTTTTATCAGTATAAGTAGATCTGTATGCATACTTGCCTGTGAACAATATATTTTGCTGCTGAGGAAATAATAATGTGTTGTGTCAGTTCGATTTGATATTTGTCTTGTTTGTTGATCGAGTTCTCGAGCGCGTCTGCCCTAATGGGTTTACCTTGACTTTTATATGTTTGATTGTTTTTAGACTCCTAGTTAGTCGTGGTTGACTCGTTGTGGCTTGGAAATCCAGTCGCTTCGTGACCCCAAGGGGTGCTCTGTACTTAGCCGTTTTCCCGGACACGAGTGGGGTCAGTTAGGCGAGTCCCCGAGCGTGGTACTTAGCTATTCTAGTCGCATGCCCAAGGTAGGTGATGATGAAGCGCGTTGTTTATAGCGCGTTACTCCACCTGGCTCGGAGAGTCAGTCGCGTGGCGAGTTCGGCACGCACTCTCATACTTGGTGTTTTCCTGAGCCGCGTGGGTTTAGACTTGGAAGAGTCCCCCAGCGTGGTATTTAACCGTTCGAGTCGTTGTGCCGAGGATGTGGACGACCGTTCGCTATATGAAGCGTGTACGACTGTCTTGGCCCGGCGGGCCAGTCGAGCAGGGCGACTCCGATGGAGGCTCCGGGTTGGCATTTTTGTGGACAACATAAGGCCCGAATTATTTTGGTGACCTTGCGCCGCACTAATTAGTCGTGTCGGTCGCACAACCAAGGTTTGACTTCCGTGAGTAGCGTTTTGCTATGATTACGAGTGCGATTGGCACAAGACTTGGAGAGTAAGCACAATTTGTGCGAGTCAGATGTATTATATTGCATGGCTGGGGGAATACAGTTCGGAGTTTTACATGTAGAACTTCCTTAGGAGATTTACATTCCATGGCCGCTTGACAACGAGATGCTCGTTGCCTCGAACATCGATGAGGTAGTAGGCGTTGTTGCCGTGGACTCCCCCTGTGGCGAATGGTCCCTCCCATGGGGGAGAGAGCTTGTGCATGCCCTTATTCTCCTGGATCAGTCGCAGGACCAGGTCGCCTTCCGGGAAGGTGCGAGTCCGGACTCAGCGGTTGTGGTAGCGGCGTAGCCCCTACTGTTAGATGGCCGTGCGGGAGCAATCTAGGTCATGTGCTTCATTGAGCTGGTCGACCCTGTCTTGGCCTGCGAGCTCGCTGTCAGCCTCCGCGTAATTGACGACTCGAGGCGAATCGTGCTCCAGGTAAGTCATCATGACAGCTTCGGCGCCGTATACCATGAAGAATGCCATGAACCCTGTCGACATGTTCATGGAGGTGCAGATGCCCCATATGACGCAGGGGAGCTCTTCGACCTAGCATCCCGGAGTTCGCTCAAGGGGAATTTACAGTCGCGGCTTGAGGCCATGGATGATGCTCTGATTGGCGCGTTCCGCCTCGCCATTGGACTCCAGGCGCGCGACTAAGGCGAGGTCGAGCTGTATGTTGCGCTCCTCGCAAAATTCGGCCATGGCGCCCTTTGCGAAGTTGGTGTCGTTGTTCGTGATGATGTTGTGTGGGGATCCGTAGCGGTAGATGAGCTCGCAGATGAATTTGGCCACGGTCTTCCTGTCGCACTTCCGGACTGTCTTGGCTTCGACCCACTTGGTGAATTTGTCGACTGTGACTAGAAGGTGGGTGTAGCTGGAGGGGGACTTCTTGAAGGGGTCCACCATGTTCATGCCCCATATGGCGAATGGACAGGTGATCGGGATCATCTTGAGCGCCGAACTGGGGATGTACATATGGTTGGCGTACTTCTCGCACCCGATGCAGCATTGGACGATGTCGATGGTGTCGGCGTGCGCGGTGAGCCAGTAGAAGCCATGTCGCATGGCCTTGGCGACCAGAGACCGGGCGTCGGCATGGTGGCCGCAGTCGCCGACATGGATGTCTTGGAGGATCTTGCGTCCTTCCCCAGGTTGCACGTAGCGTTGGAACACGCTTGTTATACTGCGCTTGTGGAGCTCACCGCTGATGATGACGAAGGATTAGCAGCGGCACATGATCATGCGGGCTTCCATCTCGTCCACTAGAAGGGTCCCTCTCTCGAGGTAGGCAAGGTATGGCGCGGTCCAGTCGCTTGGTTTTGTGACCATGGCGACCAGGGTGGGCTCTGGTTGCAGCGGGATCCCGAGGTCGATCTCGTTTGGAGGAGAGACGGAGGGCTTGTGGATTATGTCGAGGAAGACGCCCGCGGGTAGTGTTTGCCGAGCTGACTCGATGCGCGAGAGGGTGTCGGCCTCCTTGTTCTTGTGACTATCGATCCACTCGATGGAGTAGTCGGCGAAGTGGCCCCCCACCTGGTCCACTACTTGGCGGTATGCCGCCATGGTGGGGGAAACGGCGTTGCAGGTACCGGCGACTTGCGTGGCGACGAGGTCGGAGTCGACGTAGCAGCATAGGAGATTGACGTTCATCTCATTGTCGGCCCGCATGCCGTGAAGGAGTGCCTCGTACTCGGCCATATTGTTGGTGTAGGGGGTGAAGTCGAGGTACAACACATAGCGGGGCTTGTCGCCTTTGGGAGAGGTGAGTATGATTTCTACCCCTGCGCCATCCGCGTTCTTGGATCCGTCGAAGTGGAGCGACCAGTAGTGAAGGTACGGAAACTTCTCTGGCAGCTGCGCTTCTTCCTAGTCGGTGAGGAAATCCGCTAGAGCCTGCAAATTGATCGCTTGCATGGCTCGTACTCGATGTTGTGGACTCCTATTTCAGGGACCACTTGGCGACCCGCCCTATCGCCTCGCAGTTGCGGACGATGTCCTGCAATGGCGCAGATGAGATGACCGTGATTGGGAGCTCCTGGAAGTAGTGCGGCAGCCATCGCTGGGCTCAGAAGACCGCGTACCCCAGTTTCTGGTACTACGGGTAGCGCTTTCATGCGTCCGTGAGGAATTTGCTGATGTAGTAGACCAGGAGCTGTACAGGGTGCTCCTTGCCCTCCTCTGGTCGCTCGAAGACCATGATGGCGTTGACGACTCGGTCGGGTTCCGCGACGTAAACGAGCACCAGATCCTTGTCGACGGGGGAAGCGAGTAGGGGTGTAGCGAGTAGCACTTCTTTTAGTGTGTTGAGTGTGTCGTCCGCCTCCTTGTCCCATTGGAACATGGGGTTTTCGCGCATCAGGCAATAGAGAGGCATTGCCTTCTCTCCTAGCCGGGGGATGAAGCGACTGAGAGCCGCGACTCGCCTAGCCAACTTCTGGACATCACGGAGGAACTCTAGATTTCCGAGCCATGCGATTGTATCAATCTTGGTGGGGTTCGCTTTGATGCCTCTCTTGGAGACTACGTACCCTAGGAGCTGTCTAGTGGGCACGCCAAAGGTGCACTTTCCTGGGTTGAGCTTGATCTTGTACCTCCACAGATTTGTGAAGGTCTCGGCCAGGTCAGCGAGTAGGTCGCACTGGATATTGGACTTGACCACCACGTCATCGATGTAGAAGTTGATGTTGCGGCCAATTTGGCTCGCGAGGCACTCCTGCATGCACCGCTGGTAGGTCGTGCGGGCGTTCTTGAGGCCGAACGTCATGGAAGTGTAGCAGTAGGCACCGAATGGCGTGATGAACGTCCTGTTCTCCTCTTCCTTGACCGCCATCTTGATCTAGTTATAACTAGAGTACTCGTCGAGGAATCACGACGACTCCGAACCCGTAGTTGAATTGATGATCTGATCAATGCATGGGAGGACGAACTGCTTCTTTGGGCAGGCGCTGTTGAGGTTTCTATAGTCGATACACATCCTCCAGGTCTTGTTCTTCTTCATGACCTGTACTGGGTTTGCCAGCCACTTGGAGTACTTGATTGGCCGGATCAAGCCTGCAGTGAGTAGGCACTTCTCTTCTTCGGCGATTGCTCGGCGGCGCTCTTAATTGAAGGGCCACTGCGACTTCTTGACAGGTCGTGCTTTGGGGTCAGCGTTAAGCTTGTGTTCAGAGACTTCCCTCAGGACACCTGGCATGTCAGATGGCTTCCATGCGAAGATGTTTCGATTCTCATGGAGGAAATCGACGAGCGCGCGTTCCAATGTGGGGCTCATTCCCGCCCCAATGGTTACCGTCTAGGTGGAGTCGCCTAGCACCAGCTCGATGGTGCGGGTGTGCGTGGTGGCATCAAACGTGGTAGACCCGACGTTCTCCGTGTTGGGCTTCTTCATGATTGTGGGGTCGTCTTTGTCGACTCCATTCGCGTATATGGCGAGTTCCTCGGCGTGGTTTGCCTCTGTAGCGATGATGGCGTCCGTGAGTTGGGTGCCTTTTTCCTCGCACTCGATGGCCATGTCAGGGTCGCCATGGACGGTGATGATGCCGCATGGTCCTGGGAGCTTCATCATGTTGTACGCGTGGTGTGGTGCCGCCATGAATTTGGCAAACGCTTGTTGCCCCAGGACGAAGTGGTAGGAGCTATTGAAGTTCGCCAGATCGAAGACGATCCGCTCAGTGTGGAAGTTGGATGGTATGCCGAGGTGACTGGCAGCGTCACCATGTCAATCCGGTACGCCTTCCAAACAGGGACAATGCCGTGGAAGGTGGTGAGAGTCAACTCGATCATCGACTACGGGAGGTGCAGTCGCCTGAATGTGTCCAGATAGAGGATGTTGATGGAGCTCCCACCGTCCATCACTGTCTTGGGAGCCAGTAATCTCCCACTTTGGGCTTGACTACCAGGGCGACTCTCCCGGGGTACTCGATCCGTAGCGAGTGGTCCTCGCAGATCCATGTGATGCGCTGCTCGGACCAGTTGAGGAAGCGAGGGACGTCGACCAGGGACACCGCATTGACGGTGACGACGCGGGCGAGGACCTTCTTCTTGCACTTGGTGCCGAGTCCGGTGAAGGTGTGTAGCGAGCCGACGTCGTTACCGAATGCCCCGTCATTTGGCGGGTTGTTGTTGGGGTCCTCCCTTGCTCGCCGTGCCTTCTCGATCTCCTTCATAGAGTGGCAGTTGGTGGTTTTGTGTGTCGTGGGTTTCCCCTCCCTGCTGTGGAACACACAGGGGTGGTTGAGGAGAGACGCGGGGTCGAATTTTGGCCTCGCCCGGTAGTTTCCGCTGTCATGGTGTTGTCCTCTATCGCGGCAGAAGCTCCTGGGGTCGCGTGACGCGTAGACAGCGTTGGTGATGAAGTTGACTCGCCCGTCACCACAGCGCTTTCCGGTGAGGCGAGTGTTACTTTGGCGCAGCTCGCGCTGCCTACCATTGTCATGGCTTCTTGGGCGGCGATTCCCACCCGACTCGTTGTCGGTTTCCTGGTTCGGATCTTCTTCCGCGTATCGTTTGGTGATATCGAGGAGGTCGGGGATGTTGTCGAGCGTCTTGTACACCGTCTTGATATTGGCGACCAATGGCTTGTATCGGCACGAGTTTTTGAAGCAGTGGATCTCCGTGTCTAGGTGGATGCCAGTGGCGTTGATCCACATGTCCTTCCACCGTTGGACCCAGTGGTGGGTCGACTCATGGGGTCCCTGGACGCGTCACTCTAGGTCCTCGATGGTGGTGGCACGGGTGTAGGAGCCCTCGAAGTGCCTGACGAAGGCCACGCGTATGTCCTCCCAGGAGTTGATGCTGTCTGGGGATGGTGTTGATCCACTGCCAAGTCGCTCCCTCCATCATCATGGGGAGGTAGCGAGCAGCGAGGAGGTCTGTGTGGCCGGAGATTCCCATCGACATGAGGTATGTGTCCATCCACATAGCTGGATCGTACATAGAGTCGTTCTTCTCTATTTCCTTCGGCGCTTTGAAGTTGGCCGGATATTTCTTGCCTCAGATGATTGGTCTGAAGCACTGGGCGCAGACTCGACTGAGGGATCCCCTTTGCTCGCCATCGCTGCGGTTGGTGAGGGTGTGCCTCAAGTCGTTGGGCTGGCGTGCACGCCAGGTTTGATTGTTGATAATGTGGGTCCGCGCGTCGATCGGCTGCCCGTTGTCGGCAAACATATTGTTCAGCGGTCGCAGGTCATTGGTGGAGAGCACTGGGTGCGCGACCCGTGGTTGGTGCTGCAGGGGCTCGGGTGGAGTACAGCGGGATGCCATTCGCGTCCCGCTCTTGCGGAGAGATAAGGAATATCTGCTGGTTTGGAGGGGCGTGCGGTCGGGTGGTGGTGTTGAAGCTCCGCTCGCTGGCGCTCCTGGTGGTGGACAGGCGCTGAAGCCTGGTGGAGCATTCTCACAGATCACGCGCTTGGCTGCACGAGTGGGATCGTTGTCTTCACCAAATTTCAGGGCGCAGCCGTGAACGCTAGGGTTCAGGCGCGTCCTGATGCGGCGCTGGTGGTAGAGCGATAGCTCCTGCGCTGTTGCCTGCTCGAGGCAAAAAAATTCACGCTTGTCCTGCTCCTTGCGCACTGCCTCCTCCAGGTGCAAGCAGGCCTCCTCGACCTCCGTCTCCATAGCGGTCGGCGGTATCGGCGTGGAGAAGGGGTCTGGCGGGGCGCTTGTGCTACTCGCCATGTAAGTCACGACGAAGAGACCGAATCCGGCTTGGAAATCACCGGAGTTTTCTAACCCGGAGTCGAAGTCGAAGATCCCGAGGATTGAGGGGTCCTCGAAATACCCCGTGTTGGAGACTCGCGCGATGGAGCCTTCTGGTGACGCAGCGGTGATGGATCCAACGGAAGGGGGGTGGCCGAGTCGGCGTCGTCATGGAGGGCCACGTCGGTCTCGACCACGTCGTTGTTGGCCGAGGTGTACTCGGACGCGAGGCGGTGGATGGTGCGGACCTGGTTCTCAGAGAGCCGATCGCGTGGTGGCGACTCGCCAATGAGCGCCGAGTCTTCAGAGACGATGATGTCCGTGAAGCCGATGAAGAGGTTGATGGTGTCGACTAGGATGATGACGATGTGCGTGACCGGGCGTGATGCCGGGACGTAGCTGCTGGGCAAGATCTGAAGGATCTCACCACACACGATCATGCGGCCGGTGGCGATCGACCAGTCGATTGCCATGTAGGGTATCGCCGTAGAACTCAGGTTAGACCGGCCAGGCCCCATGGTGGGCACCACTATCATGGGAATGTCCAGAGCAAATACTGTGTATGGCAGCGAGTAGTAGAACAAGGGGCAAGGGCGTCCAGCCATCTACGGTGCGAGATGAGGGCAGAGACACAGGGTTTTACCCAGGTTTGGCCCCCGTAGGGTAAATACCTACTCCTGCTAGATTGTATTATCGAGAGATTACAAGGGTGTCAAGCTCGGCGGCTAGGCAGCGAGTCGAGAGGGTGTATGGTGGAACGTGAGTGCTAATAGTACCCTAGGGAGGCTTATATACGGGTACCTCGCTAGGGTTTATGGATATACAACCGAGTTGGATAAGGACTCGGAGGGTTTTGATCTAATCCGACTGGGCCTAGCTACGCTTATGGGCCTTCTGCTTCCAGTTGCCTACCTTCTTCCTGGGTCGTGATCCAGTCGCCGTCCTGCAAGCCCATTCGCTAGGAGTTGGATCTAGTAGGGAACGTCCTATTGGGTATACCCCACTCGGCATATCCCCATCAAGCACGGAAACTTTGCCGAGCAACGGAGCTCACTTGATAAACCAATTTAAACTCAGAAACAAAGTTGTCTTCCAGTGACAACAATTCATTACTCAGAAAACAACAGCTTCTAAGCAATCCGATAAAAACCAAAGTATAAACAACAAATTAAAATTTTACACTAAGGTAACATTTTTTAGATATTTAAAAATCATAACCGGAATGATCATGAGCATAAATTCTTTCAATCATTTTGGGATTTTTGAAAATGATATGCTCTTTTGGAAATAAGCTGGCAAAAAACTTCTCAAGAATAACATATGAGGAAACCAATATTTTATTTCACTTTGAAAATGTACATATATGATTACGAGGAAATTGATGTCGCCCAACACATGGCGTTAACCATTGGTCCACATCATGATACGTCAAACATTCCAATGAAGGTGAACTCCTTCCATCTTTTGCCTTCCTTTGGTCATTACTTAAATGGGATCCTACTTGAGGCAACTATCGATTGTATGACTAGGCCCATGACCATGATGACAAGAGGATGCGACAAGGATGAACCAGGATCCAAGACCCCCAAGCATGAGGCCTCGAAGAGGAGACGCAAGAAGATGCTGCAGCCAGACTGGAGTGTTCGCCCAGCAAACCGGAGTCTCCGGCCTACCAAACCGGAGTCTTCGACCCATCTTCGGACTGACCCCCGAACCAGCGCCAGGGACAGTCAGTATGCCCCTCCAGAGATGACACCGGAGTCTCTGGCCCACACCGGAGTCTCCGGACCACTACACCGGAATCTCCGAACCGAGTGTATCGGGTCTCCGCGCCTCAGGTTCGGCCTGGCCCATGTAACGCCCAGAACTTCCTATATATGCATGTTTTACCCCTAGTTCGTGGCTGGCCTATATATATGCCCCCACCCCCATATGTAAACCCTAGTATGGAATAGATGATGATTTGAGACTCATGGCTTAGGCCAAACCCTGGATAGGAACCCCCTCGCATAAGATTATCTATAAGTTGTATCAATGCCTTCTTAAATCAAGTCGTCAAGGCGCTCTTCTAGTTATTGATCTCTCCCATGTAAGGATTTTAGTAGTGCTAGGTCTCTCCTCTTTGGGATTCTACTTGTTTGCTACTCTCTCCCTATGTGTGATTCTATCAATAGCTTGTCAATCTCTTGCAAGGGATTCTACCTATGGTCTCTCCCTTTGTGATTCTATTGGCTTGGTGGTTCAGGCCAACGAGAGCAAACCGATTTGGATGTGGTCTGGGTTTGTATCTTTGATTTCCCTCTCGCGTTCATCGTGTTCTTCACTCTCCTCACCCAAACCCCCTCGAATCTATGAAGATGGGGACATAAAAGTGGTTATAATCCACATAATATGGTATCAGAGCCTTTAGTTGCCATGGATTCGAGTTTGTGTTGAGTTTCTAGCCACTAATTTTCTTTTTGTTGCCTAAATTTGAAAATTTCCATAAAAAATAGCCATATTCGGGATTTGGATCGATCTGGATTTTGAGAGAATTTTGGTAGGTTTTGATCCATAGATCCGCTGCTATACTCGTTCATCTACCTGCCTTTGTGTTCCCATAGCCCAATTCCTTGATTTCCCCATCAATTTTGAGGCTTTCCTTTGAATTTTCCGTCCAAAATCATGTCCCGGACGAGTTCTTGACATTCTGGAATCGCCCAGGCCAGAGTCTCCGCCCAAGGACCAGAGTTTCCAATGGAAGTGAACTCAGACCGGAGTTTCGGACCCCTAGACAGGAGTTTCCGCCCCACAAACAGACAAAAAATTTGGAGCACTGTTTTGAGCATAACTTTTGCATTTGAACTCGGATTTTGATGTTCTTTAGCTCGTTTAAAAGAGGAGAAGGATATCTACACCATCATCCACGTTGTTTGTTATATATATACCAACAAAAATCTGTGAGAAAGGGTGAAGATCATCGACAAATGGTATATCAATTCCGCGATCTCCCCTACTTGCATTCCTTTGTGAGACACACCATCTTTGTGATAAAACAAGCACCTATTGAGACTAGTTCCTCCTTTGATTGATTTTGCTTTCCACATTTGATACCTTGTAGAATTCCGAGAAAAACTTGAGTGCGCTATATCATATAGTTATCTTTTATAGTTGTTGGCACAAGGAAAAGCAAGTGGAAAAGAGAAAAAAATAGAAAAATACAAAATACAAAAAAATAAAGATACATGTGCCATATAGAATAGGAAGCGCAAGCTCGATGACAAACTTGTAGGTGGTACTTATTGTGCAAATCTTGTAGCCCTCCAATTTTTGTGCAATCGAACTAGCGTCTCTCCTTGTACTTGTGCGGCATGATCTTATAGTCTTTGCTAGGCCTTCATTTGGTTCTTAGCTCGCTTTTTCCGTCGCACAAGTCCCATTAATCCCACCGTGTGTGTATCCTTGATCTTAATTTCTATCTTGTGGATCAACTTGTTTGCTTTGTGATCACCGTGGTACTTTACTTGCCTTTACAAATCTTGGTTTCCGGTTGTTCCAATTTTCATGCCACTATCCATACCTAAGCTCCTCATAAGCCGTGTGCTTTTGGTGTTTCTTGTGTTCGTTGATGCAATGCAACTTATCCTTTGTATTTGGTTTGCTCTTGGTCCATACCATTGATCCAATACTATCTACAAGGAGAGCCAAGGCGTAGCATCCTTGAATCCAACTTCCACTATATCACACTTGGTCTTGTGAGCAACATGTATAGGAACTCTAGAACAGACAAAGAAGAATCCATGATGAGCCACAACAATGATGACTCCACAAGCATCGATGGCATGACGGAGCACTACACCGACATTGGCTCGCATGTTTTGAGTACTTCGAGTACTATACCAATGATGACTCCCCAAGCATGGAGCACATGGATCACCATGAGGACTTCGACTTCTCAAGCATGGAGGACATCAAACACTTCATTGACTATGATGGCGACTCCCTCATGAGCTACGATGACTCCTTCCACCACATGGATACCGAGAACTTCCGCCCCATACAAGCGGAGGCACATCTCCAAGAGGCCAACAAGGACAAGCTCTTCAAGTCGCATCCAACAAATGGAACTACATACAATGAGGGTTGTCCATCAAGATACCCATCAAGTTCAAGACGGTGCCAAACCACAACAAGCACCAATACACATGAGCCAAGACAAGTGTGTCGCCAACAACAAAGAGCTCAAGATCACTACTAGGAAAATGGCTATAGGTAATCAGCACATCCGTGGCTCACATGGTTGAAGTGCCCCACGGCTAAAACAGGCGTGGCTCACCTATGGGTAGTGCCCTACTAGTAACTAGAACAACTGTGGCGCACATGACCATAGTGCGCCACAGATATGTGTGGGCCAGGGCCCTGTTGGCCGCACGCCAAACATCCGTAGCGCACATAGGGTAGGTGCGCTACGGTTGGTAGTGTAAACCGTGGCACACATGGAGGGGGTGCGCTACGCCTAAGCGCATGCCCCTCTCTGCTGTGAAACGGCCAGACACATCCGTGGCGCACTATGGCATGTGCGCCACAGATGTATAAACTTAGTAGTAGGGCACCTTGCCCTAGTGCCCTACGTCTAACTACCCTGCACCAACTCCACACCCCCCCCCGCCCGTAGATCGCCTTTTTAGGCTTTGAAAAAAATAAATGAAAATGATAAACACTTCAAAAAATTAAATCCTTTCATATTTAGGTAGGTAATGTGGTATAGCTTCTAGTAAAATTAACAAACATGAGTTTCGACTTTATCTGCAAAAAAAATTCATGCCACGGTAAAAAGGCCGTAACTTTTGCATACGATATCGAAAAAAAATCGTATAATATACCAAAATGACGAGAACGAGATTTCGCCTCCGGTCGTTTAGCGACTTTTTAGATTTTCAAAATTTGAAAAGAGTAAAAAGTTACGGTCAAAAGACCGTTTTTTCCTGCAGAAAAAAAATAGAGGGCAACTTACCCGTAGCGCACCACCACCTAGTGCGCCACGGATAAGCTTGGGCGGGATTCAAATTTCGAATCCCCACCCCGCCCACCTACCCCTATTCCCTCCCTCTTCTCCTTTTCGTTCTCCTCCCTCCTCCTTTTCCTTCTCTCTTCTCCTCCTCCTTTTCCTTCTCTCTTCTCCTCCTCCTTTTCCTTCTCTCTTCTCCTCCTCCTCCTCCTCCTTTCCTTCTCCTACTTCCCTTGCACTGACGATGGCGACGGTGGCCTTCTCCTCCTCCTTGCTCCGGCATCCTCCTCTCCTTGAAGTGACGATGGCGATGGCGGCGGCGACCTTCTCCTCCTTCTTGCAGTCACGACGGCGACGACCTCCTTCTTTGCGGCCTCCTCCTTGCAGTCACAAAGAGCTCCGACGAGCTCCGACGACCGCCGACGACCTCCTTCTCCTTGCGGCGACCTCCTCCCTTCTCCAGCCACACCTCCTTCTCCCTCTCTTCCTTGATGCCGGCGAGGAGTAGCACGGCCACGGCCTCCTGCACCTCCTTGCGGTGGTAGGTCGTGGCCACGGCCACCATTCTCCAGCGAGGTGATGCGGACCCGATTGCTTTTGCAATTCAAAACGAGGGTGTTTTTGAATTTTTTTTTTTGATTTTTGAAAAAAACATCCGTGGCGCACCTGTACCCCTACCCGTGGCGCACCCGGTAATGCACCACGCCTATCTCGATATAACCGTGGTGCACCATGCAGTGCGCCACGGCTACGAGATAGCCGTAGAGCGAGGCCCGTGGCGCACTGCTAGTGCGCCACGGAAGGCCTTTTCAGGTGCGCCACGAATAGGCATTTTTCTAGTAGTGAGAGCATCCATGATATATGCGCTACAAGCTCAAGACGGCGTACAAGTCCTCTCCGCCATGAGAACAAGAAAGCAAGCCACTGTTCGCGCCAACAAGCTCCATCGATAAAACAAGTTCGACATGAGGTGCTCGACTACAAGAACATCAACGACACCACTTCTCCTTTAAGGAACACTACAACACGAGATTCAAGATCCTCAAGAGAGAAGACCTCATATGACGTTGGAGATACCTCACGAACAAAGAAGGCAAACAAGCAAACAAGCTGTCACCCTCACCATGAAGCTTCCAAAGAAAAGAACTTCCACAACAAACCTTCTTCAAGGAATCCTCCTACACAAGATAAAAGATCATCAACAAATGATAAGGACGCTATGGCTCTATACTTCACGAAGTTGGATGAACCCATCAATATGACCTCTCATGAAGTTTATGCTTTCAATACATGGCGCCAAACCTTGGACAAGGGTTGCGAGGTGGAGGATGGTGAGCATGGGATTTTCCCTTCACCAAAGGAGGAACATGGAGTTGACGAAACCGAGCCTATTCCCATATGCTTTAGTGATGATATAGTACCAATCCCATGTGATTTTGAGAGCCACTTAGCCCACTTGGTGAGAGCAAAAGTGAGACGACGGGCTCCACCATATGAGAGATTGTGTGCTTCCACTTTGAGGACATGAGTGATACACCGAGTGAGTTTAGAGTGGTAGTTGATAGAGCAAGTCAGGCCATCCCAACTTCTAACAACTTACCCTCTACCTCTAGTGTGTTTTCTCATGATGTGCTAGGTACCTTGGAGCAAGAGATGTCAAGCTTGGAGATGATGGTGCCTCCTATCGAGAATATGTACATGGTGGATGAAGATGATGCCATCCCCATATATGATGAAGAAGTCGTCCACATGGAGGCCACCCCTACCACAACACCTACTTCAAATGAGAGGTATGACCAAGGTAAAAATACGGGTGTTGTTGATTCCATGATCCCACTAGTGGACATGATGAATCACGCGGATATGAATGTCAAGGACTCTACTTGTGACATTTCATATGCTTCATTCTTATTCCCATGTGATGCTTTGCTTTCGCATAATGTTGATCATGTGGAATTATTTGAGTGCGATGATATTTCCATAGATGTGCCATGCTACAAATCTTTCTTTTATCCCACAATTGTTGCGACAAACTTGATGAAAATTTGCTCTTTCCCTATGTTTGTCACCAACCATACTCATACTTTGGAAATGCTTGATCATGCATGTTTCTCATTGTATTCTGTTGTCGATTGCAATAATGCTCATATGGTTCATATTGAGATCGCCCCCATAGCTTTCTCATATTTTGATGATTGTGATACATGCCATGATAAGTATATTCCCACCTTTTGCCTTCATAATAACCATGCCATCTATGATATATTGTTTCATTCTAATGGTGATGTGCACAAGAGAAGACACAACATGATGGATGATGTGTTTATCTACGGTGTGTGTAGGTACCCGTGCTTCAATGTCAACCTCGATTGAGCACGAGTTGACAAAACAAGCTTTAGAGAGCATCCATCAAGACATAATGGGCACACCTCCTTCCTTACAACCTCATGACGGAATATCGTCGAGGTCAAATCTTTTTCAAGAGTGGGAGATGATGCCGCCCAACACATGGCGTTCACCATTGGTCCACATCATGATATGCCAATCATTCCAATCAAGGTGAACTCCTTCCATCTTTTGCATTCCTTTGGTCATTACTTGAATGGGATCCTAATTGAGCCAACTATCGATTGTATGACTAGGCCCATGACCATGATGCCAAGAGGATGCCGCAAGGATGAACCAGGAGCCAAGACCCCCAAGCATGAGGCCTGGAAGAGGAGACGCAAGAAGATGCTGGACCTAGACCAGAGACTCCACCCTAGCACACCGGAGTCTCCGGCCTACCACACCGGAGTCTCCAGCCCATCTTCGGACCGACACCCGAACCAGCACCGGGGACAGTAAGTATGCCCCTCCGGAGACGAAAACAGAGATTTACCGGAGTCTCTGGCCCACACCGGAGTCTACGCACAACTACACCCGAATCTCCGGACCGAGTGTATCGGGTATGCGCGCCTCAGGTTGGGCCTGGCCCATGTAACGCCCAGAACTTCCTGTTTATGCCTGTTTTACCCCTAGTTCCTGGCTGGCCTATATATATGCCCCACCCCCATATGTAAACCCTAGGATGGAATAGATGATGAGTTGAGACTCATGGCTTAGGCCAAACCCTGGATGGGTACCCCCTCTCATTAGATTATCTATGAGTTTTATCAAGGACTTCTTAATTGAAGTCGTCAAGGCGCTCTTCTAGTTCTTGATCTCTCCCATGTATGGATTCTAGTAGTGCTAGGTCTGTCCTATTTGGGATTCTACTTGTTTGCTACTCTCTCCCTATGTCTGATTCTATCAAGAGCTTGTCAATCTCTTGCAAGGGATTCTACCTTTGGTGTCTCCCATTGTGATTCTATTGGGTTGGTGGTTCGGGACATCGAGAGCAAACCGATTTGGATGTGGTGTGGGTTTGTATCTTCGATTTCCCTCTCGTGTTCATCGTTTTCTTTGCTCTCCTCCCCCAAACCCCCTCGAATCTATGAAGATCAGGCCACAAAAGTGGTTATAAGCCACATCATATGGAATCAGAGCCTTTAGTTCCCATGGATTCGAGTTTGTGTTGAGTTTATAGCCACCAGTTTTATTTTCTTGCCTAAATTTGAAAATTTTCATCAAAATAGCCATATTCGTGATTTGGATCGATCTGGATTCACATATGGGGGTGGGGCACTGACGAACCGACTCACTACTGCAATGCAACCAGTGAGACGTTGCATGTTCCTAGCAATGTTGAGTATAACCTTAATGTTGTCCTGGTTCAGCTCTACGCCTCTTTCAGACATAATGAAACCTAACAATTTTCTGGCTGGAATTCCAAAGAATCACTTCTTCAGATTTAGCATTATGTTAAATTTTCATAGGCTAGCAAATGTTTCCTCTAGGTTAGAAATAAGTGTTTCCTTCTTTTTGGACATCACTGCTATATCGTCTACATATACATGGACATTCCATCCGATTTGATCATTAAGGAAATGTTGCATTGTGCGTTGATATGTAGCTCCTGCATTCTTTAAGCCAAAAGGCATAGTTTTGTAGCAGAAGGTTCCGAAAGGTGTGACGAAAGAAGTCTTGAGTTGATATGATTCTTTCATTGGTATTTGGTGATATCCGTAATATACATCTAGAAAATAGAGTAATTTTTACCCTGCCATTGAGTCAATAACTTGATCGATTCTAGGTAAAGGGAATGGATCGTTAGGGCAAGCCTTGTTCAAGGCAGAGTAGTCAATGCACAACCTTAAATCAATAGTATCCTTTTGAGGGACAAGTATAGGATTCGCCACCCATTCAGCGTGGATGCCCTATGCGATAAATCTGGCTAATTCTAGTCGGGCTAATTCGTACTTTTCATCACCAAACCGTCGTAAGGAATGTTGATGGGTTTAGCATCATGGTACGCATGAAGAGAGTGCTTGGCAAGTTCCCTAGGTACTCCAGTCATGTCAGAAGGCTGCCATGCGAAGATATCACTATTAGCTTTGAGAAACTCGACGGGTGCGCTTTCCTATGTGCTGTCTAATCCTACCCCTACGTTCATCGTCTTGAGGGATCATCTTATTTCAGCGACATCTTCTTCATCTCCTCCATCACCTTGAACTGCATGCTTGGCTTTAGCACATCGTTCTTCATGGTAGGCATCTCGGATGGATCGATGGTCTTCTTGATCTCCTGGTACTCCTGGGCATGCAGCACGGCTTTGGCAAAGGCAGCAGATCCTTCATCCCACTCTCAAGCTTTCTTCGGATTTCCCCAGATGTTGATGATGCCCTTTAGAATTGGAAGTTTTATCATGTTGTAAATGTAGCAGGGACGAGCCATGAACGCCTAGTAAGCCGGACGCACGAAGATGTGGTGGTAAGCCCTTTTGAACGGTACCACCTCGAAAGAGAGTGGCTCGGTCCGATAGTTGTCTCGGGTTCTGAATGTCATGTCTAGTGTCATCTCACCCAAATAATCCTCCTGTCTCCCTAGTACAATGCCATGAAATGTTACGCTATTGTAACTCAATTGGCTCTCGTGGATCTTCATGCAGTGGAGCGTTTCGATGTAGAGGATGTTGATGCTGCTTCTATCGTCCATGAGAATTTTAGAAAACTCATAGCCATCAATAAGAGGATTGATGACTAGAGGGTACTTTCCTCGACGATGTGATTTGCTCGGGTGATCTGAGCGGTCAAAGGTGATGGTTACATCCGACCAATCTAGGAATTGCGAGATAGCCAGCACCATGGCATTGAGCTCACAGAGAACTGCCTTCTTGACCTTAGTCGGCTGAGTCCCAAGGAAGTAGACATATGTGTCTTTCTTTGTGGGATAATCCTTCTTTTCATCTGACTTGGGCTATGCGGCGTCCGCTTCTTCCATGTCGGAATCTTCCATGCGATCCTTTCCTTTATTAGAATTTTTCTTTCATTTTCGTCGCTTGGCCCTCTAGCCAGTGGATTCATCTTTTTTATGTCCTCATTGAAATGACACTCGGCATTTGTGTGGGTAGAGCCTTCGTTACTATCTAGGTGATATGCACAGGGATTATTGGCAATGTTAGCCCAAGTATAGGTTCTTCCAGGTTGCTGATCTCCCCTGCCCTGGATTTGGGAAGTTCCTTGGCCTCGTCCCTGACCGCCTCTGTGCCCTCATCCTTTGGATCCGAATTTTGCGTTAACTGTTGCATTGTCCGAACCCGGTTTATCTTCTGAGGTGTTCTTGTGCTTCTGAGTTTGTTGCTCATACTGCTTGGCCGCATTTGGGTTGGCCATAATATTTAGCAGTCCTTCTGAATCTTCATCGGCATCGGCCTATTTGCTCGCCATCTCTATGATCTCTCCCAAATCTATGACATGGTCACGCTTTAGTCTGTGAGCAAAATTCCGACTGGGAGTCCTGCAATGAAAGATTCAGTCACATTTTGTTCATTTACTCCCGCACAAGAGTTTTTCGTGTCGATACAGCACCTGAGGTACTCCCGGCAAGTTTCTTCGGGTCTCTAACTACATTGCTACAACTATCCGACTATGCAGGGCCTCCTGTATGTTCCCTCAAAGTTTTAGAAAAATGCACATTGCATATCATACCAGTTATGAATTGAATTCTCTGGGAGTTCATTGAGCCATGCGCGAGCCTTTTTCCACAACATAAGTGGGAGATACCGGACTAAAACCAGGATGTTTCCTCCTTTGGCAATGCAGCAAGGCTGGAAAAAATCTTGAAGCCTAGTATCTGGCCGAGTTGCGCCGTCGTAGGGTTAAATGTGTTTGGCAATACCAAACTTAACCAGAAATTTGGTTCGACAGATGCGTTGGACAAATCATTTAGGTCCCACGTACATGTCTTCTTCCTTGTATCGCTGCGCCTCTATGTTTTATTCAATGTGATGACAAGCGTCGTTTGGTAAGAGAGATCCGCGTCTTGGAGGCTCGCGGCTTCTGCGCGGTTGAGTTGGATTCCTGCTTCTTCTTTCACCATTTCCGCCTCCGCCTCTGCGGCTTCTATGGCTGCGATGAGATCCCTCATGGTTGTTTCCGGCTGGGTTATTGGTGGTGGAGCCTCATTACACTGACTCTAAGGTTGGTTTCTTCAGGCGTCGTCCCTACTTGATTCAGGACGATCCAGATCATCTCTTCGCCCGACGTTACCAGTCGGACGACTTGGGGGTGGCATTCTTAGCCGATCCTATTCTTGCTGGAGGCGCACCTCTGGTTCTTCTATGTGGTGATTATTCTGTCGATGATGGCCCTGGTGAGGCACCAATTCCCTGATGGCATCTTCAGACGCAGCCGGAATAACTCTCAACTAGTCTCGCGCGGGCCTACGATGATGAGCATTTGATCCGTTCCTTGAATTTTCTTCTTCTCCCCGGGGACAATAGCGTTGATCCATATCCCTATGGGGTCTTTCATCAGTGTTTTGGTCAGCGCCAGTGTGGCAAAATTCCTCCTTTGAGGCCAGCTTGCCACTAAATGACGCAGCCATCTTCTGTTGTTTTAATCCTTTGTCCAACAATGCTACACATTGCCAGACCTCCTATGGAGATGGATTATTGGTGAGCATAGCCCGGGCAGCTGTAGCATTTTCCAATGGCGTGCTATAGACTCGGATCTTCTCTCTAGATTAACCGTCAAATAAGTCTCTGTGGATATCTCGGTTCATATTAGCGAGAACCGGACCTCCCCTTGTCTTGTTTCGTAGTCGCTTGAATTCAGACTGGTACTAGGAAGGATTGCTGTCTAGCTGCTGCTTGAGCTTATGATGCGCGCGGCCTCCTCGAGCAAAAACAAGTGGTGCTTTTCCAGGTCTTCATCCCTTTTCTCCAGCGCATCCGGTGTAAGATCCTAAGAAGTTGGGATTGGTATTGTGAGAGCATCTACATAAATTTCACGTGCACCCTTGGTGACAACGTGTCCATCCACCGGAGGGTCGACTGATGTGGCATTAATCGGATCTCCGTCTTGATTCTTCATCTTGATCTCTTCGTCAACTTTTTCTTCGTTGCTTTCCTCGACCTCCGGCTCTGCCGGTGTTGGATTTTTGTTCTTCTCCTTCTTCTTTGACCGCCCAATATCCTTAACGTGCATACAGGTGGCAAAGACCGGTTTTGGTACGATATCTGGAGATAAACTTTCGTCGGTACTTTTTGTTGTTGTTGGCTTCCTGACCTTGGACGAATCTCCGGTATCCCTTTCATCTTGCGAGGTGTAATCCTCGTCCATACTATCGTATGGACTCGAAGGGGTCTCCGTCTCACCTTGCACTGGTTTGGAGGCGTATTCTTCTTCGTATGCCTCCATCTCCTTCTCGAAGTCTCGGAGTTGCTGCGATGTTATTGACTCCTGAGCGGAATCAGGTAAGTCGACCCTTTCTTCAATTGCATCAAGAACCGAATCGTTTCCGACTCCATAATGGACAGAGTTGGATCCAGAGCTCACGTGGTATACGAAGCAATGTTTCTTCTTGTTCATGGTCTGAAGCTAGTGGCACAGCTGGGTTTCCGCCTCTGCCATCTCAAATCTCTCCTTGATCTCGGCGATTTCTTTGTAATCGATGTAGGAGCGCCTCATCATCTGCTTTATCTTGTGCCTCAAGAGTGTTTTTCTGCTCCGGCATTGGTAGAACCGGATCCGAAGAGAATATACTCCTCATCCGTCTATCCGATCTCAATGGGGAGATGAGATCCGGATTTTTCTTCCACCACTTTTTCCACTATAGGAGCGAGCTGGGTGGGTTCAGGTTTCTCTGGGATCTTAGTAGACCTAGACTTTTATTCTGCCATGATCATCACCTCAAGGGTGGGTTGGGCGGGTTCAACGAAACCGAGGTAGATGTCAATCTCGCTGATGGACATGATTGTGTAGATTTTCACGGGCTCCTTAGCCCGAATCCAAGTCTTGTTGAGAAGAACGAGAGGGACATCACTAGCGTAGACCACGCAACCCATAGAGATTGTTTCTCTGATTCCTGCACTCGCAGATTCCACCTGGAATGAAGCTCCAAAAGTTACCGGCCCCACGGTGGGCGCCAACTGTCGTCGGTTTCTCGGCAAGTACGCCATAGGGGGTCCTGACAGTGTTGATAAGAAGGGTTGTGAGACATCGGATGTTCCAGGAATGGTGAGCACAAGTTAACCCAAGTTCAGATCCAGCTGTGGTGATCGGATCCTACTCCTACTAGCAACCGAGTAATATATCGGCAAGAGCCGGATGTTACATCAGATTACAAGAGAGGTTCGCCTGTGTGAGTAGGTTGTGGTTGATCTATGATTTGGTGCCCTAAAGGCTCCCATATGGCCGGTTTATATAGTCACCGGGACCTAGGGTTACATGAGAGACCTATCCGGTGACGTTATAGATTCGGTAACTAGATACAGCTTGGAATACAAGTAATACTATAGGCCTAAGTCAGTAACTCTTCTAGGCATTGTCATAGACAGAAGTGGCTCCTTCTCTTTCTCTGACTGGGCCTCCCGTGAAGCAAAGCTCTAACCCCTTGGTGGGCCACCCTGGTTAGTGAGTCTTTTGGGTATACCCGGAAAGTATATCCCCAACACTACGGCGCAATGCGAGGAACCCCCGATCCCATTATGATGATAGCCGCGACGAGGCCCCCAATCCGGACCAGGAGACCCCACCGGTGTCCAACAACTATCAGATTGTCTCGCCCCATGCAGCCGCGGTGCCGCCGCACGGACGGCAAGACTGTCTCGCCAAAGAAATCACCGCTGCAGGTTAGCAGAACCACGCGGCCCTCACCAACGTCAAGGTGGTGCAGGCCAACGACTGGCTCTCCCTCACTAAGGGGCTTTGATGTGTGGTATGGCTGCACAAGTTCTGTCTGAAGACGCATGTGTGCTACAACGGGACTACCAACCCTTGTGAATTCTTGTAGCTCTACACCACGGGCATCAACGCTGCGGTAGACGACGACCGCATCATGGACAACTGGCTTCCCTGTGCCTAAAGGACACAACCAGCACCTGGATGATGAACCTTCCGGAGGAATCCATCGACTCGTTGGCCGATCTCAGCTCCCTCTTTATCACGAACTTCAAGGGGATCTACAAATGCCCACTCACTTACTACGACCTCCACCGGGTGCGCCAGGAACCTGGAGAGACCATCTTCAAGTTCCTCCGAGGTTCAGCCGAGTCCACCACAAGATCCCCAAGATCTTGGACTCCAACATCATCACCGCCTTCTCCAAGGGCTTAACGGACGTCAATATAAGGGAGAAGATTGGAATATGAGGTGAGAACCTCAACACGGCTGCGGAGATCTTTTTCATGGCTAAAAATTGCGCCAAGGTGCAGGCATGGAGGATGTTCGGCCTCGCCGAAGCGGAGACCACCCCCATGCCTCGAGATCGTCCAAGGGAAAGGATAAGGACCCCAAGCGCAAGACCACCGTCGTCCTGGCCATGGAGCCAGACCAGAACAGTCCTTGCGAGGAGCGCGGTGAAGGGGAACGAGACTACAACTTGTACTGCCAACTACACAAGAAGTACGGGCATCCCACTGATTACTACTATGAGATCAAGAAGCTCTATGACATGCGAAATAGCAAGATAAGGGGAAGAGCAGGAGGTAAGCGTGGTCACACGATGGGCGTCTACCACGGGGAGAGCACTGGAATAACAACTCCGGCAGCCGTGACACCCCGCAGGCGGGGAATCAGGCCAACACCATTCAGCAGCTCGTCCGCAGCTGGATAAAGGTCGTGCCGAGGACCCTGGGGCTACAAGGTGACGCAAGGTGCTATCACCTGCATCCTTGGCGGTTCCTAGGATCAGGTGTACAACCAACACTTCAAGTTGCACACTTGCAAGGTCGCTGCTGCCATGCCTGGTGTCCCATCCCCGAAGCTCAAGTGGTCCCAGTATGCCATCACCTTAAACGCTCATGACCACCCCACCTCCACCAGGCTCGTGGGCACTCTCCCACCAACAACATCGCGGTTGCAAAAGCCCTCATCGATGGAGGAGCTGGCCTGAACGTGATCTCCACCGAGATGTTTGCCTAGCTAAAAGTGCATACGACATTTTTATGTTGACCATGTCGTTCTTCGGAGTGACAGATGGGACCACCATACCCATCGGTAAGTACGCCTCTCTGTCACGTTCAGGACGCGTGACAACTATCACACCAAGCTCATCGACTTCGACATAGCCTCCCATACAACATCATCCTCGGCTACCTAGCATAGGCTAAGTTCATGGCGACCAATCACCACGCCTAGAACATCCTCAAGATGTGTGGGGGAAAGGGCAAAATCATCATAGTCCGCTGTGACAAAGTGGAGGCTTTGCGCTCCCTCGAGCACGCCTACAAGATGACGACAATCATCTACCCCGAGGATGTGGATGCGTTGGATTATGTTGGGGGCTCCACGGGGAGGAGGCAGATGGCGGCTCAATAGAAGGACATGGCCAAGAGGGCGGAAGCTGCACCATTCCCACCATGTGAGGAGCAGGGCGTGGTCGGCACCTGCACCTTCAAGAGGGACCAGGGGTTAATGAAGCTCTCGAGAACTGCATGTCGTGGTATTGCCAACGAGTACGCCATGGAGGGGTCCTCACAGTGCGTGTTTAGAGACGTTGGGTAAGGTGGGAGGATGGCGGGTATGAGGTAACATAGCTTACCCAGGTTCAGGTTCCACGATGGTGGGGGAACCCTAATCCTTCTATAAATCACTATAAAGGAAATACGCTGAGTTACGTGGATTAGTTCGATGTGCGCGATATGAGTTGTGTTGTGCCCTAAAGTCTCCCATAGGTCCATCTTATAAAGACGCTAGGTCCTAGGGTTACAGGGAAGAGTCCTAGCCGAACAGGTTATAGAGTCCTACACTAGATCCAACCATTCTACGTGTCTTGCACTCCAAGGCTCCAAGTATGTCGGTGACTCCATCGTAGCCTTCCTTTATCCGGCATTGGCCTCCCTTCTGGATCCATTTAACCGGGCCGCCCAGCAGGACATGGGCCTTGATACGAACTATGGACCACCGGAGTTATCCAGATTAGAGACATGCAATGGTGGTACCCGTTTAGCATATCCCCAACAGTAGCCCCCAGAGAACTCCGAGATCTTGCACTGTCTTGCCCCTTTAGGTTGAATGCTCCATCTAGGTGATGTCGGCAAATCGACAAGAAATATCTTGTAGTCCTCCAAAGAACCCTGCAATATTCTCCGTCTTCAACATGTAAGTCGGAGAATCATTGAGTCTTCCATCGTACTCTTCTTATAGCCGGATAGGATCTGTGCATGCCGGAATCTTCAGATGGGACTGTTTGCCTGCATATGTCAGTGAGCTGAGGTAGACCATAGGTAATTGACGCCTCATACCTCACACATGCAGTGAAAACAATCATAGTGATTTTACCGGGCGAGAAATATGAAATGTTGTGTGGCGGCGGAGGGAACATGGTGAAATATTCGCGCATGCTGTCACACGCGCTATACATGCATCGACTGTTAGATCATCTTGCATGAATCTTGACGCTGGGGCTATATATTTTAATTGTGGTGTTTATTTATCTTTTCACCTCATTCACTCCCACATCATCGTGCACATCGCGCGCACATAGAAAAAACCCTAACTTTTCCTCCAGCCCAAACCTTCCTCGATCACATCGCGCGCACACAGAGAAAACCCTAACTTTTCCCCATCGCTTAGCCCATCGCATCTACTCACATGGAAAGCAGCAGCAGCAGCAGCACTCCAGCGATGGCAACGTCCGGCGAGGCTTCTTCCAAGCCATCCAGCACTGTCCATGTCCCACCGAAAGGTGTGGTGGTGCCGCGCTCCACCGGCAGTGACCATATTCCAGCGGCGGTGGAGCCACTTGAGGAGGAAGCGGACTCCCACAAGGGAAAATGGCTTCCTTCATATTCGACGCAAGCAAAATGAAGGAAGTCACTATCATGTCCCCAAAATGAAGGAAGTCACTATCATGTCCGACGATGAAGTCCCACTAGTGTGAAAGCGGAAGAGCTCCACCTCTGACTCTATCGGCAGAGGCAAGAAGAAGAAGATGGAGGGTGTAGCCTCCAAGAGGTCCACCGCCTCCCTAGAGGTGGAGAAAAGAAGATTAACCTGCATCCTCTTGACCAAGGAACCAAGTGTTGCGTAAGCCACTCTTCCTTCGACATTGTCGTTGTATTCCACATATTCATGTACTTATAGATTGTACATTTCAGGAAAAAGTCTAGCTTGATTTTGAAGAAGACCTCCAAGTCATCCAGGGCTTCTAAAAACATTAAATATATGTTAGTCCAAGCTTCACCCGCCATCGCTCCTCCTACCCCTACCGTCCAACCATGTGTCATGCATGTCGGATCTCCGACTACGGTAGCATATAATCCTTCTGTCATCCAAGTGGACAACACTCCTTCATAGGAGGTCCCAGATGCTGTCGTGGTGATCCCTATTGCCGACGAGAAGGGACGCAAGAAAGAACCTCCTACAAAGAAGTTGAAGCTCCAGCTAAGGATGCCACTTAGAGTGGTAAGGAGTTGACAGTGGGAGGTGGATCTGCGGCAACCATGATCCAGACGGAGGCTACTAAGGTTATCTTTCCAGTTCTTACTCTGAGCACCTCTGCCATGGCTCCTGGGACTGCGCCGACCTGTCCTACATGCGGCCCTGAGGAGCTTCTCAAATAGGCGGAAATCCTCCGAGTTAACACAGTTGCCTTTGGCAAACTATTTTGCTGAGAGCGCCAGCAACCTCAAAATCATTGCATATGTAAGTTCTCTATGCCTTTGCATTTCATATATAATATTTTCCCCCGAGGATTTAGACGGAAAACCGTTGGTCATTCGGTCTAAATGCTCTAAGAGTGACTAAGTAAGAAACTTTGTGTTGTAGCCCCCAAGTATGTAGTTTGAATGAATTATTCCGACTAGATACTTTTATATTATCATACACAGTGTTTGTAATTTTAAATACCGTAGCCCCCAAGACTCTAGTTAAAACATAAATTGTCCTGGCTAGATGCTTAAATAAATACTAAGCATAGCTTTGAGTTAAAAACTCATACTGTAACCCCGAGCCTCTAGGTGGAACCCAATAATTCTAGATAGATGCTTTAAGTAGACTAAGTAACCTTTATGTATTTGCATAATGAGAATGCTCGGAGGGTGACCACCAATGATAAGTTCCACAATATGCTCAAGGATCTTGAAGCTGAAAAGGGTAAAACCTCCTTCTTGAAGGAACAAATCGCCAAGGGCAAGAGTCTGTTATATTTTTAGTTTCATTCTCATCTTGTCTTGTGTCTTTATCTTCCGAGTACTCATTGTGCTCTGTCATTCTCTGACTTGCAGAAGCTGTCGCCAAGGCCAAAGAGATTGTCGAGCAGTCCAAGCACATTTAAGAGATGGACAGTGAAAACAAAATCTTGAAGAAGGAGAGGGATGATACTCTGAAAATGCATGAAGAAGCGCTAGCTGCCATGCAAGAATCTGCAAATGAGGAGATCACCTCCTTAAGGAGGAGATTTTTGATTCTCATCGAGAAGAAGAGATCTGCTGACGAGCAGAATGCTCAGAACCTTGAGGCATATACAAGACTCTCTGAAAGGAACGGGACTCCATGGCGGAGGTTCTCCAGCAGGCTGAGAGCAGCGTCTTTGGTAAGCTTTTTCCATCTTATACTTCTGTAAGTCAGGTACTTTGATCTGATATGGTGAACTTATGCCTTCAAATGTCTTTGTCAAAAATGCAGCGACCATTGGCTTAGCCAACAATGCTCCTCTTCCTAAATAATGCATGGTTCTTGCCGGCAACTTCATCGACACCCTGATCGCCTAGGCTAAGGAGATCGCCAAGACCTTGGATATCAAAATCAAGGAGGTGGATTCTATTATGATGTTCTCAGAGATCCTTCGTCGAGCCCCTCGAGCGTATCGTAAACTAGAAAGCTTCATGTACCTGGGCTAGCGCTAGGATGGCCCTTTCCATGGTCAAGGCCCACTACGACGATGCCAACATTGACATGTTGACCTATGGTCTCCCCGACGTGAATGAAGACGGAGAAAAGATCGACAACAATGCCATCTTGTCTTCTCTCACCGGCTAGAATAACTTGTTCGCCCAATTGGTCAAGGAGGACGTCTTCATGCCTCTCGAGGTTATTGACGCTGACCAGGCTGGCTCCGAGTCCTTGAAGACCACCGACATTGTTGATGATCGAGATGGCTCCCCTATCGCCGATGACACAGCTTCAAAGCCACATGCGCTAGAAGAATGAATACATTTTGTAATATTTTTTTTCTTTTGGAAATGTATTAATGCGGAAGAACAATGTGGTTCACTTAAGGAGGAAAACATGGCTATAAGCTTCCAGCTACTCAGGAGCTAGTTCCAGCATGTATATTTGTATATATTTTTAACCAAGTGCTGGATTATCCATTACTTTGGTTTTTATGCTTGACCTTTCATGAGTCACAAGACCCTCAGTCATAACCATGCGGTCAAGTGATGATTCCCAATGGCACAGTCAAAAACCTAAGCACAAAAGCACCGACTTCGAGTGCCAAAAGTCACTACTCCAGAATCCACATAAAAACAACAAAGAACGTGTAGACCAGAAAACTTAAGTTAACGCCCGTAGGCAGAATTTTCACAATTGCAAACGCAAATCTTGTGCATAAAGGTTTTATATGATCCAAAAATAAACACTAAAGGAGGTAAAAGATTTAGGCATATGAGTGAACCAAAAACTTTATTTCATTGATCATATAAGAGGTACACAATAGAATACAATATGCTAAGTGAAAAAACGACGTAGCCGTGATATGTTCCATGGCCAATCAAACTCCGGGCAGTCATCATCTTGGTCACGTCGCTTACACCTATGATCCTCGTTTGGCCTATCTAGCAACTCAGGATTAGCAATGAGGTAATAGGAACCATTTATTAGCGGCTTGCTTATGATGAACGGTCCTTCCCATGGCGGGGATAATTTGTGTGAATTTTCTGCTTAAGTTGGAGCACTAGATCCCACTATTTAAACGAGGGATGCCGAAAGTGGCGACTATGGTAGCTGCGTAGCTTCTGCTGGTAGCTCCTCCTCGAGAAGGTCCACATATAAGCGTCTGGATCCTTCAGTGTCATCCTTGTCATAGGAGGAAACTCTTGGTGAATCGTGGAGAATGTCAGAAGATAGGACTGCTTCTTCTCCATATACCATGAAGAAAGGGGTGTAGATGGTGGATCTATGGAAGTAGTTCATAAACTCCACAAAACAGATGACAATTCCTCTGCCCAGGCTCTAGCTACTCAATGCAGCGGTGCTTCGAAACATGATTTTATTCCTTGGAGAATTAGTCATTGGCCCATTTAACTTGACCATTAGACTTTGGATGAGACACAGATTCCAGATCAAGGCGGATGCCTTTCTCCAACAATAAGCCTCTACTTCTCTGAGTGATAAGTTGATGCTGTTGTGGGTGATGATGCTATGTGAGAGACCAAATCTCACCACCGGATTCCGAACAAATCTAAGGGCAGCTGCCCCATCGATCTTTCTAATGGGTTTAGCTTCTATCCATTTTGTGAACTTGTCAACTGCTACTAACAGATGTGTAAACCCATAAGGTACCATCTGCAATGGTCCAATCATGTCAAGCCCCCAGACTACAAATGGCCAAGTTATTGGTATGGTTCGCAATTCTTGAGCTGGCACATGTGGTTGCCGAGCATAATACTGACACCCAACGCATGTCTCAACCACCTTATCAGCGTCCGCCTTCGCGGTCAGCCAGTATAATCCTTGCCGGAAGTCTTTGGAGACCAAATATCGAGGAGCGGCGTGATGCCTGTAACCTCCGAGATGCATCTCACGAAGGATATCAATACCTTGCTACTGGGAAACACATTTTAGGTATACACCTATGGTTCTTCTTTTGTAGAGTTGCCCATTTATTATGGTATAGCCCTTTCCTCAATGTACTATTTGCCGACTTTCGACCTTGTCAATCAGCAAAGTTCCGTGTATGAGATAATCCATGAACGGTTTTGTCCAAGCCAGAGGGACTATTGTTACTTCATTAAAAAATGAGTCAACTCTATCCGGGTTCCCGGGGTCTGCTCCCTTCACGTATGGGGTCCGTAGATGCTCCAGAAAAAATCCTGGTGGATTTGGTTTGTGTCCCGATCCATGCTTTGACAGCAGATCAGCCACCACATTTTCCTCCCTTTTGACGTACTTGACTTTGTAGCCTTCGGAGAACTTGGCTATCTAGTCTGCTTCGTCTCGATATGTCGCCATCATAGGGTTCCGCGCGTTCAAAGTGCCAGCCACCTGCTGGGCAACCAAGTTGGAATCTCCATAGCAAACTATGCGCTTGATTCCAGTATACTTGGCTGTGCGAAGTCCGTGAATGAGTCATTCATATTCCGCCATGTTGTTTGTAGCCTCAAAGTGAATTTGCAGGACATAGTGCAGGTTTTCTCCTGTTGGTGACTGTAGCAGTACACCAGCCACCGAGCCATTGAGTAGCTTCGATCCATCAAAGTGCATCACCCAATACTCTAGTTCTGGCACAGGAATATCATCTGGCATACCCGTCCAATCTGCAATGAAATCCGCCAAGTCTTAAGATTTTATAGCGTCGCTTCTCTTGTAGGTGATCTTGAAGGCGGCAAGCTCAATGGCCCACTTCACGACCCTTCCTGTAGCGTCGCTATTGTTGATGATGTCGGACAATGGAGCCTTGCTCACTACATTGATAGGGTGATCCTGTAAGTAGTGCCTTAGCTTTCGAGAAGCAAGGAACACTCCATAAGCTACCTTCTGGAGGTGCGGGTAATGCTACTTGGACTCCATCAAGACCTCGCTTACATAGTAAACTGGTCATTGTACTCTGTACTCATGTGTTGGTTCCTTCTGCTCCACCACGACGATGATGCTGATAACCCGGTTGGCGGCCGCCATGTAGATCAACATAGGCTCCATTGGCTCAGGTGCTGCAAGTATAGGCGCAGAAGAAAGTGTCCTTTTTAGATCCTTAAGCACAACGTCTGCCTCGTCTATCCATACAATTTTTTCCACCTTCTTCAGCAACTTGTATAGCGACAGAGCCTTCTCTCCAAGTCGGATGATGAACCGGCTTACTGCTGCAATGCAACCTGTGAGCTGTTGGATGTCCTTTAGGAATGTTGGATGATTGATGTTGAGGATTTCCTTGATCTTCTCTAGGTTGACCTCGATTCCGCGTTGGGAAACGATGAAGCCCAACAATTTGCCGGCTGGAACCCCGAAGATGCACTTCTTGGGGTTATGTTGGGAATATGCTCTAGAGGAAATCATGTATGATCATATTTCCCATTGTATTCATAAAGATATTAAGTTGTCCTTGTATAAACATCTGATGTGTATCATTCAATATGTGATTCGGTTGTGGAACTATACATTCATGTTGTTTATACTAAATATACTTGGTCATCGAGGTTGTGCTGGACACACAACTTAGACCAATGTGAAAGTCGTCTTGATGACTCGGTTCCACTTGTCATGGGCATGGAGATGCTATTCTGACTTACACACATTCGGCTAAAGAGTTTAGCGAGTCGGATTGACCCATATTGAGGTATAACGAACAAGTTGTCATTTGTATATCTCAATCAATGTAATCCTCATACCTGAGGTTGTTCCACAGTCCGAGTTGAGGATCACCAACTTAGGTTTTGACAAACTCTGATCCGTAAATGGGCAGTTATAAAGCCAGAGTTCGGGTCGACTAAGAATCAAGTTGCGTGATGTGAATAACCAAGATGGAATTTTGCCCCTCCACTTGGAGAGATATTCTTTGGGCCCTCTCGGATGATATGATTCGGAAAGCATGGCCATGCACGACTCGGTTAAGTGTTAACCGAGGCGATCGACTAAGAGTTAGTCGGATGAATCACTTATGTCGGATCGAGAAGAGAGTCAGACTATTTAAGGGATGACATCCCAGCATTTAGGACCTAACGAAGGCTGGATTTAGGAATATGAATTTTTGCATGCATTCATCTATGAAAATGTGGGTAAAATTTTCACCAAATAAAAAAACCTAAGTGATCAATGTTTCTTTTATACTTTGAGATTAGGTTTAGTCTTAAAGGATGATTGTTATAAACTTTGAGATGATCTTAAGGAGTTATGTGTTTTCAAATGGATTTGAAATATTAGACTTGAGTGTTTGAATTATAATTCAAATGAATTAGATATAAATTTTGAATCTTAATTCAATTAAGAAATAAATATTATAACTTGAATTCTATCCAAAGATAAACAATAATGAATATAAAGTATATTTCTTATCATCAATACATATAATGACGTTAAAAAATTATAACTTATTTAAATCATCCACATAACTTACAAAAGTAAATTTACAAAGAATAGGAATATTCTTTATTAATATTAATATAATCTTTATTACAATTGAATAAAATAAAGTTACATGAATAATAAAAGAAAATTACAAAAGAATAAGAAAATTACAATGGAATATTTACTAACTATCCTATATCTAAAACTAAACTAAATCTTCATATTTATCTTTGTACCTAAAAAACAAAGACTAAATAAAAACAAAAGAAGATTAGTGTTAGTATTATTTCTCTCAGACATGTCAGTGAAATGCACTTGACAAATTCATCATTGAGAAATGTTATAAAAGGGGCAAGTTTCACCAATAGGAAAGATTCCATCTTTCATAAATTCAAAGCTAGAAGTCAGATGACAGCCAAGAGGGACAAATTCACCAGCCAGATGAAAGTAACCAGGTAAAAGTAAATATCCAGATTCTAAACATATCCACAAGTGCATAGCAGGCACACAAGCTGGACACACACCACCATGCATATGCTGTGCTGTCAACCTCACAAGCATAGCCCAATCTCACAAAACCACAACACAGCCGTGGGGGGCACTAGTGCATCACCCCACTGCACAGCACACAAGAACAACAAGTGTAGAAAGCAACTAAACCAAGCACCACAACCAGCAACCACACCAACCAAGGATCAACCAGACATCACTAGGATGGTGACATAAGGAGGGGAATGGATCAGGTGGACAGCAAGATCAAGCCCAGGAGCTAGGAGGAGCAGGCTAGCTCAAGAGCAAGCACAGGAGTCCAGCAAAACCAGATCAAGATCATCATCATCAACTTACTACACCATCCTCAGATTCTGTGGTGAGTTTCATAAAACCTTCACATAATCTAATCATCTTATTCAGAGAAAGCATGTGTTTTTTTATAAAACAAACCATCAGAAAGCACCCAAGTGGGGTGAATCGATCATAGGGGATTCTTTTAAACTCTAAAGGCAAACAAAAAAGTACCAAGATCCAACCAGAGCTCAGGGCAACATCCTTACTCTGGTTGTCAAACTATATTTTACCATTCAATCATGCATATACCTATGATCTATTTCTAGGCACATCCCTAAAGGAAGGGTAGCACCTTAGGAACAAATCCATAGGATCCATAACATGATCAAGCTCACTATCATTTTTCCAAGATTTGATTCAATAAAGAATAGTTGGTACCACTACCAGGACTATCTAGATGAACCAATTAGATAAGATTTGAATCCCTAAGCCTCAGACCAACATCATTGGTCTTAGGGAATTCAAATAAGAGCATCTATATTTAAAGCCAAGATTGTCTTAAGAATAAACTAACCAAATCCATGGTTTAGAATCAAACTTGTGTGCCATACATGATGGTGTCACAAGAACAATCCAATATGAATCAGGAAAGACAGTAAATCATCATAGATTCAGACAATCAACTAACTAATCATTTTCCTGTAAAACAGGAATCATAACTAGGATATTCCTATGATACACTTTACTGTTTGAGATCATAATGATCTCAAACCACATGTTAATTCCCAAGCTAACAGCACTAAGACAGTAGCTGTATCTTATCATAATCATGACCATGAATCAAATAAACAGTGGAAAGCTATCAGATCATTAGCTTAACCAAGCATGTTTCCCAAACAACAATATCATCTTAATCAGATGCAATCTAATCATCAAATCATCTAGTAAGTCACCAGGAACATCATCTATCATTTTTAAGCAACAAGCTTCAGGCCAATAAACATTTAGCATGTGTACAGACCATCCAAACATGAATCAATTCATCCAGCACATGAACAAGCACATAGCAGGAACCCTAAATGGATCATCATCTTAATCTGAATCAGACAGTAGCAAAAGAGGACACAACCAACATCTAGCATCGACTCAGCAAGCACAGAAAGCACTAGGGGGAAGGAACCAAACTCACCGTAGGTCCTCGCTGAAGAAATTGAAGAGGAAGCAGATTGGCCGACGAACCCGCGTCGGCACAGGGAGCACCTAGGGGGCGCTGCAACCTGCACCAGCCACGGTGGCGGCCACAGCAGCACACGAATCCACCACACCACCACAAGAGAGACCACGACGGTGGCAGTAGCACTTGAACACATGCCAAACCCCAAACCCTTGGGTTCAGAGAGGCATCGACCCATTGCAGGAGATCCCCAGGCTCAAATCCAATTGGATAGAATGAACGAGCGTCATCGACAACCCCCAATTGCACCATGGCAGCGACCAGAACGGCCGACGGTGACGGAAATCGACGGTGGCGGCATCGCCGGCCATGAGGTCGGGGTTAGAGGAGGAGAGGATAAGATCGAGGGAGAGAGAGAGGAAGTGAGGAGTGGGCCAAGCTGGGCCAGACCCTTCGGTGTGGCTCTTTTATCTAGAATTAATGGGCCACTAGGGCCCAATAAGAATAATCAACCGAGAAACAATTCCATGCCTATTTCAATAAAAATAAAAGACCAAAATACCCTTGGACTTAATAAAATTCTAGAAAATAAAATAAAAGTCCAAAAATTATAAATAAAATATTTTGGATTCACAAAAATCCAAACTACTCAAATAAATTAAAACATAAAATTTTAGACATTTAAATTTTATTAGGAATTTTGTAAATTATATATTCCTTATTGAATTTTAAAAAATTATTGAAGGGTTATAAAATTAATTAAAATTCACTTTCATTATGTATTAATACTGTAGTATTTTAGAAAAATACTAAATAAATATTTAATCCCAATTTTTAATGTATAATTAGTAATTCCTAAAAGAATTATTAAATCAATAGAAGTCAAATAAAAGGGAAATAAAATAAAATAACTCAATATATGTTATAAATATTAAAAAGTAATATTTATAAATCCTTTATTACTAAAAAGGAACTTTTTGGGGTAAATGCATTACATTACTTGCATAATCATCTTTGCTTCTTTAAATATTGTCCTTACCGGGCAATAATGATGTTTTTGTAGAACTAGAAGCTCAAGGTCCAGTGCAAGCATCAGACTTCACTACCTTTCCATCACAAGGAAAGTTCATCACTTACTCATGTCCTTTGAAGAGTCTTTATCAAAGTATTTGCAAATTGTGTGTTATCATATATGCTATAAAAGAAAGAAAATATTATTTTCATAAATAAAGAAATCATAGATATCATCCTAAGTGGTGATATAATGGAGCAATAGAACTTAGGGTTCTATTTGCAACAATGATGATCAAGTAGGGACTTAATAACCCCTGACATCAGTGATTCTAGCGTCATATATTACGCGTTAGCCATGAGATTTGGAACGGGACAGAGAAGTCAGCTGTATCTTCTTCCTCTCGCATGAAGCCGGATGTGCAGGTCGTGGCTGTTATCCTTGTAGCGTGCATATTAATTGGTAATTCATAGAGGATATGCAGCATATGGGTGGGAACCCTCATCGTCCCACGATAGTTCTGGCATCTAACGGTTTGTACAAACCATTGTCGTAATTCATTATGTGGGCATGGTGTACACCAAGGAGGCATGCGGGGTCGCAAAGGGGGCAGTGATTGGCTTGGACCAACTATTGGGCCCCACATCATGGAATTGTCGACGGGAAAGTACGCCCGGTTGTGCAACAAGGAGTTGATCTCTCATGGGTAAAGTAACGCACCTCTGCAGAGTGTAAGAACTGTAACTTGTTACTCCCTGTTCCGGGAAGGAGCTACGAACGCGGCAGGAAAGGAACTCCATGAAAGTTTTGGTCAAGCTGTGAAGGATGATTGTCATAGTTTTTCAGAATCAAATCAATCTTTGAAGAAAGATTTACAAAAACTGCATAGTGCCAAGGATTTATAATCCGAGGTGGTAGTTAGAGCATCAAACTTCCCACCTTGCATATAATGAACTTTGTTGGGTAACGCTGTTACTCATTCTTTCCTTTGATCCCTTGCTTAGACTCTGAGGATCCCGAAGACGTGCCAATGTATGCAGCCGAATGTCAAGAAGATGTGTTCTACGAGGAACCTGATCTGTTCGAAGGAGTTGAAGGAGTGGATTACGAGATCCGATACGGTGTCGATGAGAACGAGTCAAATTAAGTACCTAGTTAGTAGTAACTAACGGAGCAGAGCAGCATGAACTCTATAGAATAAGTTGCTGAGCCCAACTCCTAGTCGGAGCTGCTACTTTTAAATTCCGCTAAAACACTTTATATTTTGGTTTGTAAGTTGAATCTTTTGGAAGTCTTGAACTTCCGGTATTGTAATAATAATAATGTGTGAACATTTGTAATATGGACCCACAATGTTTCTGTTGTACCACTCTCAGGGATGTGATATTTACGGAATGGTGTTCTGTGGATGTCATGTCAACGACTATAGTGTACTACACATGCAGTGTTATGCTGGGTCACCGTAGTTGGTATCAGAGCAAATTGCTTTGACTTTAGGTTGGAAACCTAGTAAAGGGTATTACCTGTAGGAAAATTTAGCAACGATAAAGAATTCACTAAAAGTAATATAATGGGTATTCAAATGAAAATATTCTGTTATATATTTTAGTGCAATAATTCTTTGTTATGATGCAATATGTCATTGGATACTAATCAAGGTTATTTTTCTGATATACAGAGATATGGCACCAGAGTTTCCAAAACAGACTTTGGTAAGGAAAGAGGAGACTCTTGATGATTATCAAGGATCATTCACAGACCAACTTCGTCAACTTTTAAAGCTCTTTAGTTGTCCCACGATAATTCCAGTAAACACTATCACTTACCTCGATGGTCGAATGTTATCCAAGTATCGTGTGAGTATCCAACTTCCAGAGAAGCTTGGATTATATCACGATCTACCTATAGGAGAGGGTAGGAGTCATTTAGCAGCCTATCATGTTGCTATTGTGGAGGCGATAGCTAATATCCGGGAGCATAAAACCAAGGAGCTAGAAGGTAGCACATTCTCTGTGATACCTCGTGATTCTATAGACTCGGAACCTATACTGGATCATCTTAATTTGGTTAAGAAGAATCCTAAGTTAGCTTCCAAGTTTATGGATAGATACCGGACACTCGTTGCGTCTTTTTGTAAGACTCGTCAAGTGATTGTTGAAGACAAAAATGACATGTTAGACGATCTAACTGATCCGGAACGGAGGAAGCAGTTATCATTCCAGTTAGAGAAAGAAGCAAGTAGTAGTGCAACACCTATCTTTAAGGATATACCTATAGATCCGGAATCTTTTATACCATATCCTTATTCACCAAGACCTAAACCTACACATGATCCTACTATGGATATGCGGTATGTAGTACCACAGGGCTCAGAGGATGGTTCTGACTAAGAACTTCCTATTGAGAATTCAGATGTTTGGAGAATGGGATCATATAATGGATCTCATGAACACTAGATGTCCACAGATGGTTCCGACAGGAATGTTGGACAATCTAGTTGGATGGGTGCAAGGATGAACCCTAACAATAGTAGTAGAAATACCATGTCAATAGATAACCAGGATGAAGAAGAAGATCATGAGGAGAGAGTGTTTGAATCATCAACATCTTCTCAAAACCCAGGGAATATACATTATCCAGTGTTTAACTATCTTGCCCACGAGATCACCTGGGGAGCAGCAGGATCTGTGTAACCTGTTGACAACTCCAAAAATGAAGCTCCGGATATGCAGGCTGGAGATAATGTTGAATATGTTTCTGGAGACTTTTCAGCTGAGCTGGAGGGAGTCAATGCGCTCAGGTTGAGTAATGACTCAAGTCCTGACACTTCAGATACAGAGTATGTTCCTTTTGGAAGGCCATATGTTCCACAAACTATGCAACGAACATCACGTCATCATGGTTGGACATCAGGCATGTATGATGAACATGGTCAATAGTATCAAGTAATGTGTATTGTACCCAAGTAATAAGGCAGTTTTGTAATGATACCTATATGGTATATGTTGTAATGACTTTGTATCATTATGTAAAATATGTGAAATGCATATTTGGATTTTCTTTGGATCTTCATTGTGTGACTAGTTCTATGCATAAAGTCGAGCTTAGAACACATGTGCATGATGTAATTATGAGTATTCGCTTTATGTTGCAGGACTAGAGGGTCATGGATACGGGTGTATAAATGGAAACTGAGCAGTAGCGGATGGAGCGAGAGGCAAAGGAAAAGGCCGATGCAGATGCAGAAAACCAACAAGCATTACCACCACCACCAATGAGGCCATTAATGGAGCAGAACTTTATGAAATGCATGCAAATGATGCAAGAGACCTAGAACAAGTTCATGGAAAAGCTGCTGGGGCGAGCAAATCAGAGGGCACCTGAAGGTGGAGGAGTGAGTCTATCTGATTTGCAGAATGCAAGACCGTTACCTTTTGCATCAGCTCCTGAACCAATGGATGCAGAAGACTGGCTAGCAGATACAGAAAGGAAGCTAAAAACTGTGGGTTGCAATGATGAGGAAAAATTGAGGTATGCAACTCATCTGCTGACTGGACCTGCAGCATCATGGTGGGAAAATCAGTTAGCCATGCAACAACTAGGAAGGGAGTTTACCTGGGAGGAGTTCAAGCAGAGATTCCGTGAATATCATGTTCCGGAAAGTGTCATGGAGTTGAAGCGGAGAGAATTTGAGGAGCTTCAGCAAGGATATACTAGTGTCATGAAGTACATCCGGGAGTTTAGCCAACTGTCTCGTTATGCTGAGGAGGATGTTAACACTGAAGAGAAGAGGAAGAAGCGTTTCTTTCGTGGATTAAATCCGTTTGTGAAGATGCAGCTAAGGTTAGCCAATAAGCAAACTTATCAGCAGTTGTTGGATGCAGCCATTACTTTTGAAGATGACTACAAGAATGTCCAAGAGGATCAGAGGAAGAGAGCCAAGAAGGAAACTAAGAGAATTCAGGCAAGTAAACCTAAATCCAACCTGGAGTTCAAACCTCGGAATAGGAATTATGGCAACAACAACAACAATAACAATAACAAGGGCAGTGGTGGAAATCAATCCAATCCAAGAAGGAATGTTATCTATAACAATTGTGGGATTCCAAGGCATTTCCAGAGGGGATGCAAAAAGCCTGTAGTGTGTGGTCAGAAGGGGCATATCATGCCAGATTGTCCGAGCAAACCACCAGGAGGATGGCCTACCAAGGGAGGATGGCAAGCCAGTGGAGGTAATGGATAGCCCAATAAAGGAGGAAATAATGGCAAGAACAACAATGGCCAGAGAAACCGACCTACCGGAAAACTGAACTTTGCAACCCTCGAGGAGGTGGATAATTCAGAGCATGCAGTGATAGGTACGCTCAATATCCTTACCAATCCCGGCAAAGTTCTATTTGATACTGGTGCAACTACTTCATTCATTTCTGAAGAATTTTGTGACAAGTTCGGGATTAGAATGACAATGTTAGAAAGTCCTGTGAACGTAGTTACGGCAGGAGGGAATGTGATTGTACGCCACATAAAACAAGATCAGGTTATCTCGATCTGTGGTTGTACATATTTCGTAGACCTTTATGTGATTCCTTTGAAGGGAATTGCAGTAGTGCTGGGGATGGATTGGATGATGGAACAAGGAGCTCAGATAAATTGTGAGGAGAAAACTGTCTCAATCAAAACTCCAGGTGGAGCAAGGATAGTTTATCAAGTAGATAAACACAGTCATATCATGGTGGATCTGCAGTTGAATTCAATGAAAGAAGTTAAATTAGAAGAGATTCCTATAGTTAATGAATTCCAAGATATTTTTCCGACAGAGTTACCGGGAATGCCACCAGACCGGGAGATAGAGTTCACCATTAACCTAATACCTGGTATAACACCAATAGCTCAAGCACCATATAAAATGGGACCCAAAGAGTTGAAAGAACTCAAAGAGCAAATTGATGAGTTAGCAAGAAAAGGAGTTATATAGGAAAGTGTATCTCCATGGGGAACACCAGTAATCTTTGTGGATAAGAGAGATGGTGGAAGACGGATGTGTGGTGATTATAGAAATCTGAACAACGTGACTATCAAAAATAAGTATCCTTTACCAAGAATTCAAGATTTGTTTGATCAAGTGAAAGGAGCTGGAGTATTTTCAAAGATCGATTTAAGATCTGGATACCATCAAATAAAAATGAAGCCGGAAGATGTTCCAAAAACAGCATTTGTCTCAAGATATGGACACAATGAGTATCTAGTAGTACCATTTGGTTTGACCAATTCACCGACAATATTCATGAATCCGATGAACAAGATCTTCATGCCATATTTGGACAAGTTTGTCATAGTCTTTATTGATGATATTCTGATATATTCCAAGGATAAGGAAGAGCATGCTGACCATTTGAGAATAGCATTGCAGACTTGAAGAGAACATAAGCTTTATGCTAAGTTCAGTAAGTGTGAGTTCTGGCTAGATGAGGTAGAATTCCTCGGTCATGTGATCAGTAAGGATGGGATTGCTGCGAATCCATCTAAAGTCCAGTCGGTACTAGAGTGGACTGCACCGACCAATGTGAAGCAAATTCGAGGTTTCTTAGAAATGGCTGGTTATTATCAGAGATTCATTGAAGGTTTATCCAAAATAGTCGGACCAATGACCAAATTATTAAGGAAGAATACACCATTCAAGTGGGATGAGAAATGTGAAGCAAGTTTCCAAGAGTTGAAGAGTAGATTAACCACAACTCCAATCTTAGCAGTTCCTAAAACAGGGAAGGACTTCACCGTATACTGTGATGCATCTAAAGAAGGTTTGGGTTGTGTATTAATGCTAGATCGGAAAGTGGTTTCTCATGGTTCAATACAATTGAAACCACATGAAGTCAATTATCCAACTCATGATTTAGAGTTAGCAGCAGTAGTTTTTGCACTGAAAGGATGGAGGCATTTTCTTTATGGAGCCAGATGTGAGATATACACTTACCATAAAAGTCTCAAATATTTATTCACTCAAAAGGAATTGAACATGAGATAGAAGCGTTGGTTGGAACTAATCAAGGATTATGATTTAACAATCAACTACACTCCAGGGAAAGCAAATGTTGTGGCAGATGCTTTAAGCAGAAAGAGTGCAGATACACAACCTAGCAACAGGGAGCTACCAAAAGAATTACAAATGGACTTGGAAAGATTAGAACTTCAATTCATCAGAACATAGGTTCTTGGAGGATTAGCTACTATGCAGGTAGTTGCATAGCATGACAGTGATCTTAAGCAAGAAATTTTTAGACATCAAGAAGAAGATCCTTTTATTGCTGAGGAAATTCGGAGGATATCTCAAGGGCAAAAATCAGTGTTTTGCCTTGGGGATTATGGGTCTTTATGGTTCCAAGACCATCTATGTGTTCCAGATGTGACTAAGATCACAAATGTCATACTCAAAGAAGCACATAATACACCATATTCTATACATCCGGGGAGTACTAAGATGTATATGGATTTAAAGGAACTATTCTGGTGGAATAACATGAAAAGAGATATTGCTAAACATGTATCGGAATGCCATACTTGTCAAAGGGTGAAGGCTGAACATCAAAGTCCAGCAGAACCATCACAACCTTTATAAATTCCTGAATGGAAATGGGAGGAAATAGGTATGGACATCATTACAGGATTGCCTATGACACCAAAAAGGAAGGATATGATATGGGTAATTGTGGACAGACTTACAAAGAGTGCACATTTCATTCCGGTGAACCAAAAGGATAATGCTGAGAAGTTAGTTGAAGTATATGTCAAAGAGATAGTAAGTAAGCATGGAGTACCCAAAAAGATCGTAAATGATTGGGGATCAGTGTTTACTTCAGCATTTTGGAAGCAATTGCATGAAGCACTTGGTTCGAAGTTAGATTTCAGCACGGCATACAATCCGGAGACAGAAGGTCAAACTGAAAGAACAAATGAAATACTAGAAGACATGTTGAGAGCTTGTGCACTAGATTTTGGAGGAACATGGGAAGATCACCACCATTGGCAGAATTTTCTTATAATAATAGCTATCAGAGTAGTCTGAAGGCATCTCCATATGAGGTTCTGTATGGAAGGAAGTGTAGATCACCAATATGTTGTTATGAACCTGGAAGCAGCAAATAATTTGCGCCAGATTATATCAAGGAGAGACAATACATCATTGATAAGATCATGGATAGATTGAAAATATCCCAGAGCAGGCAGAAAAGTTATGCGGATCAAAGTCAAGGATCATGGCATCCAGAAGTTGGAGATATGGTCTATTTGAAAGTAAGTCCAATGAAAGGAGTAAAAAGATTCAGAGTTAAAGGGAAATTGAGTCCAAGATATATCGGACCATTCAAGATACTGAGTCAAAACAGAACTATAGCTTATGCTTTAGAGTTACCATCAAGATTGGCTCAAATGCATAATGTATTCCATATGTCACAACTTCACAAATGTTTTAAAGTTCCAAATGATGCAATCACACATCAAGAGATAGAACTACAAACAGACCTGACTTATATGGAAAAGCCCTGTAAGATTGTAGAAGAAAACTAGAAAAGATTAAGGAATAGAGCAATCAAATATTGCAAGGTACAGTGGGAACATCACCCTAAAAGAGAAGCCACATGGGAGAAAGAAGAGGATTTAAGAAAAGCTTATCCAAAATTATTCAGGTACATCTCCACAAACTTCGGGATGAAGTTTAATTTAAGGGGGGAAGTCTGTAACATCCCAGCATTTAGGACCTAATGAAGGGTAGATTTAGGAATATGAATTGTTGCATGCATTCATCTATGAAAATGTGGGTAAAATTTTCGCCAAATAAAAAAACCTAAGTGGTCAATGTTTCTTTCATATTTGAGATTAGGTTTAGTCTTAAAGGTTGATTGTTATAAACTTTGAGATGATCTTAAGGAGTTATGTGTTTTCAAATGGATTTGAAATATTAGACTTGAGTGTTTGAATTAGATATAAATTTTGAATCCTAATTCAATTAAGAAATAAATATTACAACTTGAATTCTATCCAAAGATAAACAATAATGAATATAAAGTCTATTTCTTATCATCAATATATATAATGAAGTTATAAAATTATAACTTATTTGAATCATCCACATAACTTACAAAAGTAAATTTACAAAGAATAGGAATATTCTTTATTAATAATAATATAATCTTTATTACAATTGAATAAAATAAAGATTACATGAATAATAAAAGAAAATTACAAAAGAATAAGAAAATTACAATGGAATATTTACTAACTATCATATATCTAAATCTAAACTAAATCTTCATCTTTATCTTTGTACCTGCAAAACAAAGACTAAATAAAAACAAAAGAAGATTAGTGTTAGTATTATTTCTCTGAGACATGTCAGTGAAGTGCACTTGACAAATTCATCATTGAGAAATGTTATAAAAGGGGAAAGTTTCACCAATAGGAAAGATTCCATCTTTCATAAATTCAAAGCCAGAAGTCAGATGACATCCAAGAGGGACAAATTCACCAGCCAGATGAAAGTAACCAGGTAAAAGTAAATATCCAGATTCTGAACATATCCACAAGTGCATAGCAGGCACACAAGCTGGACACACACCAGCATGCATATGGTGTGCTGTCGGCCTCACAAGCATAGCCCAATCTCACAAAACCACAGCACAGCTGTGGGGGGCACTAGTGCATCACCCCACTACACAACACACAAGAACAGCCAGTGTAGAAATTAGCTAAACCAAGCACCACAGCCAGCAACCACACCAACCAAGGATCAACCAAACATCACTAGGATGGTGACATAAGGAGGGGAATGGATCAGGTGGATAGCAAGATCAAGCCCAGGAGCTAGGAGGAGCAGGATAGCTCAAGAGCAAGCATAGGAGTCCAGCAAAACCAGATCAAGATCATCATCATCAACTTACTACACCATCATCTGATTCTGTGGTGATTTTCATAAAACCTTCACATAATTTAATCATCTTATTAAGAGAAAGCATGTGTTTTTTTATAAAACAAACCCTCAGAAAGCACCCAAGTGGGGTGAATCCATCATAGGGGTTTCTTTTAAACTCTAATGGCAAACAACAAAGTATTAAGATCCAACTAGAGCTTAGGGCAACATCCTTGCTCTGGTTGTCAAACTATATTTTACCATTCAATCATGCATATACCTATGATCTATTTCTAGGCACATCCCTAAAGGAAGGGTAGCACCTTAGGAACAAATCCATAGGATCCATAACATGATCAAGCTCACTATCATTTTTCCAAGCTTTGATTCAATAAAGAATAGCTGGTACCACTACCAGGACTATCTAGATGAACCAATTAGATAAGATTTGAATACCTAAGCCTCAGACCAACATCATTGGTCTTAGGGAATTCAAATAAGAGCATCTATATTTATCTTTCAATGCCAAGATTATATTAAGCATAAACTAACCAAATCCATGGTTTAGAATCAAACTTGTGTGCCATACATGATGGTGTCACAAGAACAATCTGTAGGGGTTCGTAGCATGGAAAACAAAAATTTTCTATCGCATACAAACAAACAAGCCAAGATCTATCTACTAGATTGCAGCAACGAGTCGATGGAATAACTCACCCTCGAAGATTCCAAAGTGTTTAACGAGAGCAGATTCTCGTGGGTGATGTAGTCGTACTCTTTCCGATCTCAAGATCGCGTAGACGATCCTTCCGGCGCCACGTTCCAGCAGCGCCCCCGCAGTCGGTCACACGTTCGGTACTCGACGAAGACCTTCCTCTCCCTTGTTCCAGCAGGCAGCGGAGGTTGTAGCACTCTCCTCGCGATTCCGGCAGCACAACGGCGTGGTACCGGAAGTAGAGGGGAGATCCCGCAGGGCTTCGCCTTAAGCCGGTGCGAGTATGGTGGAGCTTATGAGAGAGGCTATTAGTGGTCTAGTAATTAGACACACCAATTAGAAGGCTCTAAACCAATTAGAAGGCTCTAAACCGAAATAGCTCTAAACCGGGGTTTAGGTCTAGGGTTTAGTTTAGAGGATAGGAACTTGTGTGTCTAGAGAGGGGAGCCCTGCCCCTCCCTTTATAGGTGGGAGGGCCGGCGGCCAAGGGGAGGGAGTGGAGTCCCTCCCCAACTCGGCCTTGGGAGGTGCGCCGGCTTGGAGAGGAGGGACTCCTCCCCCAAGTCGGTTTCAACCTTCTCCTCTTTTCCTCTTTCCGAAAACTGGCAGTTTGACTTTTCAAACTAGCCGTTTGACTTTTCAAATTAGGATTTGAATTAACCCTTTATTTCGGACAGCGAGAACACTTAGTACATGATGCAATCATTCCAACATGCAATGACACATTCATGTACCCTTCCCCCTCCGGAGTGCCGGACATTCCGGGACCTTCTAGAATGTTCCCGATGAAAACACCGGAACCATTCCCCAACTCCGAAACGGGACTTTCCTTATATGAATCTTATTCTCCGGACCATTCCGGATCACCTCGTGATATCCCGGATCCCATCCGAGACTCCGAACAACATTCAGTCTCTTTCTCATAATACCATAACTACTCAAACAACGTCGAATCCTTAAGTGTGTCTCCCTACGGTTCGTGAATTATGCGGACATGATCGAGACACTTCTTCGAACAATAACCAATAGAGGAATCTAGAAATTCATATGGCTCCCACATATTTCTACGATTACTTTGCGATCGAATGAACCACTTACATACGATACCAATTTCCCTTTGTCTCGCGATATGTTACTTATCCGAGGTTATGATCGTCGGTATCTCTGCATACCTAGTTCAACCTCGTTACTGATAAGTACTCTTTTCTCGTTCCCGTGATATGTGATCCCTTGTGACCCAGTCACATGCTTGCAAGCTAATTGGATGACATTTCACCGAGAGGGCCCAGAGAATATCTATCCGTCATATGGATGGACAAATCCCACTCTTGATCCATGTGTTTCAACCAATACTTTCCGAACACTCAATACCACCTTTATAGCCACCCTGTTACGGTGTGGTGTTTGATGACATCAAAGCATCCATCCAGTAAAGGTGATATGCATGATCTCATGGTCGAAGGAATTAGGTTACTATGTATCAGAAAGCATATAGCAATTGAACTATTGAAATGACTTGATCTTTATGCTACGCTTATCTATAGGAGTATGTCCACCATATCATTCTCCTAACGATATGATCTTGTTGTTGATAACATCTCAATGTTCATGATATGGAAACCACAATCATCAATCAACCAACAAGCTAGTGAAGTATAGAGGCTATACTAGGGACTTCAAATTAAGTTTACAATTCACACAAGTATTAATGTTTCCTTGTTAATACTATTATAGCATGAATATAAACATTTATCATAAACACAAAGATATAATAATAACTATATTTATTATTGCCTCTAGGGCATATCTCCAACACAATCCAATATGAATCAGGAAAGACAGTAAATCATCATAGATTCAGACAATCAACTAACTAATCATTTTCCTGTAAAATAGGAATCATAACTAGGATATTCCTATGATACACTTTACTGTTTGAGATCATAATGATCTCAAACCACATGTTAATTCCGAAGCTAACAGCACTAAGACATTAGTTGTATCTTATCATAATCATGACCATGAATCAAATAAACAGTGGAAAGCTATCAGATCATTAGATTAATGTAACATCCCTAAAATCATGTTTTCAAAGATTGCACATCATTCATGCATGCATATCATTTAGGGGTCATTTTCCAACTCATTTCAAGAAAACAGAAGCACTTAGTGCTATTATTTTATGTGAGCAAACATTAATCTAATGCCACTCTCAATTGAGAGCATAATTGTTTTAAACCAAGCTTTGTTTGTTCTCATGTTGTTTTGGTTGAATGTTGGAGTTTGGACAAAAATTTACAAAACAAAATTGGTTTTAAAACCATTTTTAAATCTTCATCAAACCATGTGCTAAGGCACTGTTATTTTTAATCTTCAAAGGACCATGCTAGTCCAACAAGACAACATGATTTTATACTCAAAATTATACAAGTTTCATTTTATAAAAGCCAGAAAGGTTTGGAATTCAAATTATTTTGAATTCATATGAAAAGGTTTCTTGAAAATAATTTTAGAAAAAGAAAAGGAGATAAGAAATAGAATAGGGCCGGCGCCAGACTTTCAGCCCAGCAAGCCCACCCGTGGTTTTTTCCCCCTTCTCTCACGCGGCACAAACCCACCCCACAGTCACTGATCGGTGGACCCTCTCCACGTCAGCACCTTCTTCCCCAAACTCCACGCGCAGACGCCGTCGCCGCCTGTTTCCTCCCCCTTCACTGCCGCGACTTTATTCTGCTTAAATGACGATGAATGCGAGCGTAATCTCCGCCCCTGCTCCGGCTATAAGACCCCCTCCCCTCTCCGCTCATTTTCCCTCACTCGGCGCACCATTTTCGCCACCAGGCTGCCCACAATCTTGCGCGCACCGCCGCTGTAACGACGACCTCCGGCGACCAATTCCGGTGAGCACCGTCCGCCCCCCTGTCTCTGTTTCATGCGAGCAAGATCAACATGTTCTTGCGCATCTTCTCATGCCTTCCTTTTCCTCTGGATCTTCCTAGAACGTCGTCACCGTCCACCTCTGGAAGCAGCCGAAGAACAGCACAACTCCGGCGACCCTTCCTGGTAAATTCCGACCGCCCCCGTCCCTCTTATTGACACTCACGTTTTCGCCAGACTTGCACGCACCTAACCCAGCGCTTGTTTCACTCTGGCATGATCTACAACTCCGGCAACAACGACGAACAACCACACTCGACGTCTGCCTCTACTCCGATGAGGAATCCCCACCGTGTCCGCGCGACCCTTGACAAGCCACTGCCGCGTTGAGTTCCAGCACAGTTCTGCGATTCTGGTAAGCCTCTCCGAAGACCCCAGCCCCCTCTGTAGCCACTGCGACACCGTAGACAGAGCGCGCCACCGCTCACCGTTGCCGCGCGCCGGCAGGCTTTGGTCGTTTGATCGGCCACCATTGGATCTAGATCCAACGTGTTAGATAGAACACTTAAACGAAGGGGTATGGATTAGATCTGGCCGTACGATTTAAGTTAGATCTAGCGGTCCACGTTAGTCGATCCGCACGAATCAGTATCAACCAATCAGAACATGCCGCGTGTCTGTAGGTTTGATTTAAAATCAGAATTTAGATCTATTAGATGTTTAAACTTGTAAAATTCATAACTTTTTATTCCCACGTCCAAATTTGACAAATTTTATATCATTGGAATCAGGAGATAAAATCCTTTACATTTATGCAATGTGTTTAATGTTTTGCCTCTGTAAAAATGGTTGTTTTTGCAGAAACAAGTGTAGATATAAATTGTGTATAGTAATTATTTGAAAAATGTTATATTGTTCAAATAAGATTTATTTGGCAAGTTTTGAACTTGTTTAAGATTCAGTACTGTGCACTTGTCTTGTTTGGTGTAGAAAATCATCACGTGGAAGTTTACATGCATTCATATATTTTTGTTTGTATATGTTTTGTATGTGATTTGGTGCCATTATTTTTATGTGTAGATTTTGGTGCAAATAGTGATTGTGATTGTGAAGATTGTTGCTACTCCCCAAACTACCAAGGCAAGTGGTGCTTCATGATTTTATTCCTATGTTTTTCAACTATGCACTAGAAATATTTTGCTAGACTTGCATGAATATTTTGATCTATATGATATGCTTGGGAAATCCTAGTAGTTGTAGAATTGCTAGAAATTTCTAAGTTAAGATGCTTATCAATTCCATGCTTAGCCTAGCTAGTAGCAACCAAGGGTGGTTATATATTCATGCTATGAGAAAATATTTGTAAGTCTTTGGACTTATGTTTTTGCTTAATAAAAAAACTAAGTGAATGAAACACATGGGTGGAATGGAAAGAATGGTTTATGTTGAGTGGTTACACAAGGCCCATTTCTATGGCTTACCTTGTGTTTCTCACTTGTGGAAAGCCACCCAGGAACAAAGGGATTTGAGAGGCCAAATGTTAAGAAGCTTCTAGTGCAGCCACATGGCAATATGGGCTCTGCCTGGATCACATAGGTTGCAATAACTTAGCCATTTGGACAGTTGTTGGTAGTGGGATGATAGGTTGGAACGCATCCATTTGGTCTAAGGGAAGGCTTCTGAAAGGTCCTGTCTTGGTGAAAATCAAGTCTTGTGGGGAAAGTGCGCAAGCTCTGCATATGGAAGAATTTAAGTACTTAGCCATGTCCCTGGTATTGGACAACTTGAGCATCAAGACATGGAAGCTATCAAGAATCTCCTCATCCCAATTTCTAAGTTAAAACTTGTGGTTGAACAAGGGTGAAGGTTCACCAATTTCTATTGGTGATTCCTTGGGAAAGTTTATCAAAGAAAAACTTAGTGTTTTCAACTAATAGGCAAAACCTATTTTGAGCAAAGCAAGCCTAAGCTACACTTAGCAAAAATGCATATAGTATCTAGACTACTAATATTCTACTAAGGTATCACTTCCTAATACTATTCCAATGTATTGGCCCACTGTGGCTGTAACTTGTGATGTTGCAGGTTATTCTGATGATGATTAGGGGATATGAGTCTACACTCAACATGCTTGCCTATGGCACATGAAGATGAAGACTTATTTATCTTATTATATATATTTGAACTCTTGTATTAGTCCTGTGGCCATGGAGTTTGTAAAAGACTATGTTTGTCTCTGGAATGATATGTAATAATGACCTTTGTTTCTGTGTACTTCATCTTAAACTGTGGATGCTAGCATTGATCCAGGGACTAGCATTGCAATCACAGGGATCCTTACCCTTATAAGGGGAGGGATCTTACAGATGGTATCAGAGCACTTTGTTGCCTATAGGATTATGACCCTAGATTGGAAACCAATAAGGAATTTTTTTCAACAACTTCCACACTTGTCTTTTCTTATCGTAAACTTTTCTAATCTTCTTTCTCATCTCTATTTTCAGATGAAATCCATCAACGAAGCCATGAGGAAGGGACCACTCATGACTATGACTTTGGAATGTGAGACAGGATTCCCCAAGGCTCTCAAGGACCTCATGGTTGCATGGGAATACATGTTGCAGCTGTGTACAAAGGTTTTCCTGTGATGGATGAAGGAGTTGAATACTGGTGGGTGCAACTTCACTTGTATAAAAACAAGGAAGACAACCACAAAGAATCAGGATTCTGCATGGTCACCAACTTAGTGATGCACACCACATTCTTTGATTCAGCAAGGGATGCAGCTTGGAAGGCCGTCAAAGAGCTTGGTGATAGAATCAAGTGCAGAATGATCAACACTCAAAATGACCTTAGGGAAGAAAAGAAGCATACCCAGGAGTTAGAGGCTACCAACCAACATTTAAGAGAGGACATCATAGACTTAGCAATGGAGTCATGTGATCATGATGGACAGATTGCCTCTAGGGATGCCCTGATAGCCAACTTGGCAAGTGATATGGGATTGTAACGTACTTCGTTAGTTGGACCACCACACTTATCATTTTACTTTCCAACTGTTGTCTAAAATAAGGTGAACCTTGGATGCTTGTAATGGTTTTATGTATGCCATGATCTGTGTTTTGATTGTCAAAGATATGCATGTGATGCCTTGTCTTGTGATTTGTCTTTAATTGTGTTGATTCAAACTTTTTCTATCTTATAAAATAGATGCCTAACGTTACTATCAGCACGGCTGAAGAGTTCAAGGGAACTCGTTTTGGCACTCGACTTATTGAGCTCACTAGTCTGCTCAATCTTCCGCTTCCTAGCATCATTGTGCTTCCCCTCACCAAGTTTGAGAGGAAAGACCTTTGGGGCCTCAAGGTTAATCAGCCAGGACGCCAGACTGAGCCTACCACGGAGGCAATCATCTTCAAGTTCATGCATGATGACAGGGAGAGAGGCCTATAGGTAGTCATGCAGGATTTACTTGCGCGTCTGTTAGGGAGACACTCTCGGGAGATTAGAGGTACTCACTTCCACGCCTTCGGTAGACGTGATGAGGATGGTGAGGCCATTGACTTCGAGGACACTTCTAGAGAGACGGTAGAGCTGATTCGTCTATACCTCCAGGACTTAGAGGTTCTTCTTAGGCACTTAGATACTGATAGGACCAACGTCATGCTTAGCAATGACGAGCTCCAGGTGTAGCTTCGCGAGAAGGACAAGCTCTTCGCGGAGCAAGATGAGATAGTCAATGAAATGGAGGCCAAGTTTGAGAGTCATGATAGAAAGTTCAAGAGTCAAGAGAAAAGAGTCCAGGATAGGAACAAGAGGATTCGAGAGATGACTGTAGAACTAGAGACGAAGGACTTCGAGCTCGAGCATCAGCAGACTGTGATTGAGAGACTTCGTTCACAGAAGAGGGCTCTCAAGTCCAAGATAGAGGCCTTGACTACCAATGTCGAGGAATACAAGACCGCTATGGAGAATGCATGTCTTACACTTGTTGATGAGGAGGTTGATGCAGAGGAGTAGTGACGACTACTCATTTACCTTTTATTTACCATGCTTTTGATTATTGAGTCGCAATGACCATCCAACATGTGGATGGCTTGCTATTGGTGTGTTTACCTTTAAAAAACTTGATGTTTATGTTGTTGAACTTTTGTTATTTTGATGCATGCTTGGTGATTGTCTATGTGATGTATTGTGCATGTTAAGCATATATGGGTATCTCATTCTTATCCTTATTGAAAACCAAAGATGGCTCCCCGATGTGCCAATCCCAACCCCAACAACAACAATGTCACCCCCGAGATGCAGCAGATGATGACGGCTCAGACGCAGCTGATGCAAATGATGACCACGTTTATGCAGAATCAGAACAACAATAATAACAACAACAACAATCAGAACAACCCACCGGGTTTTTACATGCTTACCAGATTCTTAAGACTGAGGCCAGCAAAGTTCTCAGGAACTACTGATCCCATGGTGGCCAATGATTGGCTACGCTCAGTGAACAAGGATTTGGTAACTGTTGGCTGTACTGATGAGGAGAAAGTTAGGTTTGCAGCACACTTGTTGGAAGGACCAGCAGCTACTTGGTGGGATAACTTCCAGATCATCACTCCCATTGAGGATGTGACATGGGCTATCTTTGAAGATGGTTTCCGTACTGCTAACATCTCATCCGGAGTGATGAGTTTGAAGAAGAAGGAATTTCATAACTTGAAGCAGCGCCACCGCAGCGTGGCTGAATATATTGAGGATTTCAACAATCTGGCGCGTTATGCACCGTATGAAGTTGACACTGATGCTAAGAGGGAAGAAAAGTTCCTTGAGGGACTGAACGATGAGTTGAACTTGCAGTTAGCTGTGGCCTATGTCCCCACTTATCAGTCTCTTTGTGACAAGGCTGCTATTTTGGAGAGCAAAATGAAACAGGTTGAAAGCAGGAAGAGGAAGCACTCTGACAAGCACAGCTCGGGATCGTCTCACAAGCGTTCCCATTATGATGATAATGGGAATTCTGGATCCCACAAGCATGGAAAGTACAACAAACACCACAACCACAACCGTCATCATGACAACAAGCATCACCGTAGTCATGACAATGACAAGTACAAGAATCACAAGGGTGGGTACAAGAACCACCACAATGGAAGTGGAAGTGGTAGTGGAAGCCAGCCTGTCAAGAAGGATATTAGTCAGGTTGAATGTTTCAAGTGCAAGAAGATGGGCATTATTCAAATGAATGCCCAGAAAAGAAAGTTGAAGGACCCAACAATCCCAACCCTTTCCAAAAGGGACAAGTGAATCACATCAATGTGGAAGAGATCTATGAGGAACCTGATGCTGTTGCTGGTAAGTTCAAACTCAATTCTGTTCCAGCATTTGTTCTCTTTGATACTGGTGCATCTCATTCATTCATATCAAGAGCATTTGTTGAAAGAAATGAACTACCGGTAGAAACTATTGGGTTCCCTATAAAAGTAAGTTCTCCTGGCGGAGAAATGATAGTGAACTCAGGATGTCATGATCTAGTCATAGAGTTCTGGAAATTTAAGTTTCCCATTAATCTGATAATCCTAAACTCCCAAGGATTGGATGTCATTTTGGGAATGGACTGGATGACTAAGCATAGGGGAGTGATAGATTGTGCCAACCATATAGTCTCACTCACAACTCCAGAAAACAAAAGGATTAGATTCAAGACCAACTTTGAATCGAAAAGGAGTAAGCTAAATTCTCTTAAGGGGGTTAGCATAGACAGTGTGCTAATTGTGAGTGATTATCCGGATGTGTTTCCGGAAGAATTGCCAGGAATGCCACCAGATAGAGATGTGGAGTTCCTTATTGACTTGCTACCAGGATCTGGACCAATAGCAAAGAGACCGTACAAGATGTCGGTTCATGAGTTGAAAGAACTCAAGAAACAACTTGGAGAACAGTTGCAGAAAGGATTTATTCAACCAAGTTCTTCATCTTGGGGAGCACCAGTTTTGTTTGTGGAAAAGAAGGATAGGAGTCAAAGTTTATGCATAGATTACCGCTCACTCAATGAGGTGACTATCAAGAACAAATACCCTTTGCCTAGAATCAATGACTTGTTTGATCAGCTAGAAGGAGCCTGTTTGTTCTCAAAAATTGATCTCCGATCAGGATATTTCCAGCTCAAAATAAGGGAATAAGACATACCTAAGACAGCTTTCACCACTAGGTATGGATTGTATGAGTACACCATGATGCCTTTTGGTTTGACCAATGCACGGCTTATTTCATTAACATGATGAACAAGGTGTTCATGGAGTTCCTTGACAAGTTTGTTGTCGTATTCATTGATGAAATTTTGATCTACTCCAAGAGCAAAGAAGAGCATGAAGGACATTTGCGTTTGATACTTGAGAAGCTTAGAGAGCATAAGCTGTATGCCAAATTCAGCAAGTGTGAGTTTTGGTTGAATGAAGTTGGATTTCTTGGACACGTTGTGTTAGGAGATGGTGTAGCAGTTGATCTTGCTAAAGTTTTAGCTGTAACTGAATGGGAATCTCCTAAGTCAGTGAAAGAGGTTCATAGTTTTCTTGGCTTGGCAGGATACTACAGAAGATTCATTGAGAATTTCTCCAAGATAGCTAAGCCAATGACAGAGTTACTAAAGAAAGACAAGAAATTTGCTTGGTCTGAGGGATGTGAACTCAGTTTCCAAGAATTGAAGAAGAGGCTAGTGACAGCATCAGTCTTATGTCTGCCAGATTTGGAGAAGGATTTCCAAGTGTATTGTGATGCATCTCATCATGGATTAGGTGCAGTACTTATGCAAGAAGGGAAAGTCGTGGCTTATGCCTCGAGACAACTCAAAACTCATGAGGTAAATTACCCTACTCATGATTTAGAGTTAGCCTCTGTTGTCCATGCACTCAAAACATGGAGACACTATCTTTTGGGAAAGCGATGTGAAGTGTTCACAGATCACAAAAATTTGAAATATATCTTCACCCAGAAAGAAATTAACATGAGACAAAGAAGATGGCTAGAACTCATCAAGGACTATGACTTGAGTTTGCAATACCACCCCGGTAAAGCAAATGTTTTAGCGGATGCTCTAAGCCGTAAGGTTTTTGTGAATGGCCTTACTAAGGGAGAATTGCCAGATGATCTGTGTGCCCAATTTAGAGATCTCATATTGGAGATTGTGCCTAAAGAACATCTCATGTCATTGGATGTTCAACCCACTTTGTTGGACAAAATCAAAGAAGCCCAAAAGACCGATAAGGAAATTGAAGAGATTAAGGAAAAGATTGGCAAGGGAAAAGCCAAAGGATTCCATGAAGATGAACAGGGTACTTTATGGTATGGAAAACGTATCTGTGTTCCATAAGATCCGGAGCTTTGGAAACTGATTTTACAAGAAGCACACAACTCACCGTATTCCATTCATCCGGGTAACACCAAAATGTACATGGATATGAAAGAAAGATTTTGGTGGAATAATCTCAAGAAGGACATCGCCGAACATATTGCTTTGTGTGATGTATGTAGTAGGGTGAAAGCGGAACATCAGAAACCAGCAGGATTGTTACAAGCACTACCTATTCCTGATTGGAAGTGGGACAAGATTGGCATGGATTTCATTACCGGATTGCAAGGACCCGATCAGGATATGATTCTATATGGGTAGTAGTGGATCGCCTGTCTAAAGTGGCTCATTTTATACCCGTGAAGACAACCTACACAAGTGCTAAGTTAGCCAAGATCTATATGAGTAGAATTGTATGTCTACATGGAGTACCCAAGAGTATTGTGTCTGATAGGGGAACTCAATTTACTTCTCATTTTTGGAGGCAACTACATGAATCATTGGGAACGAGATTGGAATTCAGCACTGCTTTTCATCCTCAGAACGATGGACAAACAGAAAGGACCAACCAGATTCTTGAAGATATGTTGAGGGTATGTGCCCTAGACTATGGAGCCAGTTGGGATGAACGTCTGCCTTACGCAGAATTCTCTTACAATAACAGCTATCAAGCCACTATTGAGATGGCACCATTTGAGTTTCTCTATGGGAGAAAGTGTACCACCCCATTGCTATGGAATGGTGTGGGAGAAAGAAGTTTGTTCGGACCAGAACTAATCAAAGAGGCTGAAGAGAAAGTCAAGCTAGTTAAGGACAGATTGAAGATAGCACAGTCCAGACAAAAGAGCTACGCAGATCCTAAGCGTAGAGAAGTCACCTATGAAGTGGGTGATAGAGCTTAACTTAGAGTCTCACCACTTCGTGGAGTGAAGAGATTTGGTGTCAAAGGTAAATTGGCCCCAAGATATGTTGGACCATTCAAGATTCTGAGTCGTAAAGGAGAAGTAGCTTATGAGATTGAATTGCCAGAATCATTGTCTGCGGTTCACAATGTATTTCATGTGAGTCAGCTAAAGAAATGCCATCCAGAAATGGAAAAGACTTCTTTGAAGGATACCATACCTTTGGAGGAGGTTCAATTGGAAAGTGATCTCACTTATGAGGAGAAAACTATCAAGATTCTTGAGATTGCAGAAAGAGTTACTCGGACTAAGACTATCAAATTATGCAAAGTTCAATGGAATCATCATTCCGAAGAAGAAACAACATGGGAAAGAGAAGATTATCTTCGGAAGGACCACCCTCACCTATTTGCTAGCCAACCTGAATCTCGAGGGCGAGATTCACCTTAAGGGGGTTAGATTTATAACATCCCTAAAATCATGTTTTCAAAGATTGCACATCATTCATGCATGCATATGATTTAGGGATCATTTTCCAACTCATTTCAAGAAAACAGAAGCACTTAGTGCTATTATTTTATGTGAGCAAACATTAATCTAATGCCACTCTCAATTGAGAGCATAATTGTTTTAAACCAAGCTTTGTTTGTTCTCATGTTGTTTTGGTTGAATGTTGGAGTTTGGACAAAAATTTACAAAACAAAAATGGTTTTAAAACCATTTTTAAATCTTCAGCAAACCATGTGCTAAGGCACTGTTATTTTTAATCTTCAAAGGACCATGCTAGTCCAACAAGACAGCATGATTTTATACTCAAAACTATACAAGTTTCATTTTATAAAAAGCCAGAAAGGTTTGGAATTCAAATGATTTTGAATTCATATGAAAAGGTTTCCTGAAAATCATTTTAGAAAAAGAAAAAGAGATAAGAAATAGAATAGGGCCGGCGCCAGACTTTCAGCCCATCAGCAAACGCAGCCCAGCAAGCCCACACAGGTTTTTTCCCTCCTTCTCTCACGCGGCACAGACCCACCCCGCAGTCACTGATCGGTGGACCCTCTCCACGTCAGCACCTTCTTCCCCAAACTCCGCGCGCAGACGCCGTCGCCACCCGTTTCCTCCCCCTTCACTGCCGCGATTTTAATCTTCTTAAATGACGATGAATGCGTGTGTAATATCCGCCCCTGCTCCGGCTATAAGACCCCCTCCCCTCTCCGCTCATTTTCCCTCACTCGGCGCACCATTTATGCCACCAGGCTGCCCATAATCTTGCGCGCACCGCCGCTGTACCGACGACCTCCGGTGAGCACCGTACGTCCCCCTGTCTCTGTTTCTTGCGAGCATGATCAACATGTTCTTGCGCATCTTCTCATGCCTTGCTTTTCCTCTGTATCATCCTAGAATGTCGTCACCGTCCACCTCTGGAAGCAGCCGAAGCACAGCACAACTCCGGTGACCCTTCCTGGTAAATTCCGACCGCCCCCGTCCCTCTTATTGACACTCATGTTTTTGCCAGACTCGTGCGCACCTAACCTAGCGCTTGTTTCACTCTAGCATGATCTATAACTCCGGCAACAACGATGAACAGCCACACCCGATGTCTGCCTCTACTCCGACGAGGAATCCCCACCGTGGTCGTGCGCCCCTTGACAAGCCACTGCCGTGTTGAGTTCTAGCACAGTTCTGCAATTCTGGTAAGCCTCTCCGAAGACCCTAGCCCCCTCTGTAGCCACCGCGACGTCATAGACAGAGCGCGCAGCCGCTCACCGTCGCCGCGCGTCGCCAGGCTTTGGTCGTTTGATCGGCCACCGTTGGATCTAGATCCAACGTGTTAGATAGAACACTTAAACGAAGGGGTATGGATTAGATCTGGCCGTGGGATTTAAGTTAGATCTGGCGGTCCATGTTAGTCGATCCGCACGATTCGGTATCAACCAATCAGAACACGCCGCGTGTCTGTAGGTTTGATTTAAAATCAGAATTTAGATCTATTAGATGTTTAAACTTGCAAAATTCATAACTTTTGATTACCACGTCCAAATTTGACAAATTTTATATCATTGGAATAAGGAGATAAAATCCTTTCCATTTATGCAATGTGTTTAATGTTTTGCCTCTGTAAAATGGTTGTTTTTTAAGAAACAAATGTAGGCATAAATTGTGTATAGTAATTATTTGAAAAATGTTATATTGTTCAAATAAGATTTTTTTGGCAAGTTTTGAACTTGTTTAAGATTCAGTACTGTGCACTTGTCTTGTTTGGTGTAGAAAATCATCACATGGGATTTTACATGCATTCATATATTTTTGTTTGTATATGTTTTGTATGTATTTTTATGTGTAGATTTTGGTGCAAATAGTGATTGTGATTGTGAAGATTGTTGCTACTCCCTAAACTACCAAGTCAAGTGGTGCTTCATGATTTTATTCCTATGTTTTTCAACTATGCACTAGAAATATTTTGCTAGACTTGCATGAATATTTTGATCTATATGCTATGCTTGGGAAATCCTAGTAGTTATAGAATTGCTAAAAATTTCTAAGTTAAGATGCTTATTAATGCCATGCTTAGCCTAGCTAGTAGCAACCAAGGGTGGTTATATATTCATGCTATGAGAAAATATTTCTAAGTCTTTGGACTTATGTTTTTGCTTAATATAACAACTAAGTGAATGAAACACCTGGGTGGAATGGAAAGAATGGTTTATGTTGAGTGGTTACACACGGCCCATTTCTATGGCTTACCTTGTGTTTCTCACTTGTGCAAAGCCACCCAGGAACAAAGGGATTTGAGAGGCCAAATGTTAAGAAGCTTCTAGTGCAGCCACATGGCAATATGGGCTCTGCCTGGATCACATAGGTTGCAATAACTTAGCCATTTGGATAGTTGGTGGTAGTGGGATGATAGGTTGGAATGCGTCCATTTGGTCTAAGGGAAGGCTTCTGAAAGGTCCTGTCTTGGTGAAAATCAAGTCTTGTGGGGAAAGTGCACAACCTCTGCAGATGGAAGAATCTAAGTACTTAGCCATGTCCCTGGTATTGGACAACTTGAGCATCAAGACATGGAAGCTATCAAGAATCTCCTCATCCCAATTTCTAAGTTAAAACTTGTGGTTGAACAAGGGTGAAGGTTCACCAATTTCTATTGGTGATTCCTTGGGAAAGTTTATCAAAGAAAAACTTAGTGTTTTCAACTAATAGGCAAAACCTATTTTGAGCAAAGCAAGCCTAAGCTACACTTAGCCAAAATGCATATAGTATCTAGACTACTAATATTCTACTAAGGTATCACTTGCCAATACTATTCCAATGTATTGACCCACTGTGGCGGTAACTTGTGATGTTGCAGGTTATTGTGATGATGATTAGGGGTTATGAGTCTACACTCAACATGCTTGCCTATGGCACATGAAGATGAAGACTTATTTATCTTATTATATATATCTGAACTCTTGTATTAGGCCTGTGGCCATGGAGTTTGTAAAAGACTATGTTTGTCTCTGGAATGATATGTAATAATGACCTTTGTTTCTGTGTACTTCATCTTAAACTGTGGATGCTAGCATTGATCCAGGGACTAGCATTGCAATCATAGGGATCCTTACCTTTATAAGGGGAGGGATCTTACAGATGGTATCAAAGCACTATGTTGCCTGTAGGATTATGACCCTAGATTGGAAACCACTAAGGATTTTTTTTCAAAAACTTCCACACTTGTCTTTTCTCCTCGTAAACTTTTCTAATCTTCTTTCTCATCTCTATTTGTAGATGAACTCCATCAACGAAGCCGTGAGGAAGGGACCACTCATGACTATGACTTTGGAATGTGAGACAGAATTCCCCAAGGCTCTTAAGGACCTCATGGTTGCCATGGGAATACATGGTGCAGCTGTGTACAAAGGTTTTCCTGTGATGGATGAAGGAGTTGAATACTGGTGGGTGCAACTTCACTCAGAATTCCTGATAGAATCAAGTGCAGAATGCTCAACACTCAGAATGACCTTAAGGAAGAAAAGAAGCATACCTAGGAGTTAGAGGCTACCAACCAACGTTTAAGATAGGACATCATAGACTTAGCAATGGAGTCATGTGATCAGGATCGACAGATTGCCTCTAGGGATGCCCTGATAGCCAACTTGGCAAATGAGATGGGATTGTAACGTACTTCGTTAGTTGGACCACCACACTTATCATTTTACTTTCCAATTGTTCTCTAAAATAAGTTGAACCTTGGATGGTTGTAATGGTTTTATGTATGCCATGATCTGTGTTTTGATTGTCAAAGATATGCATGTGATGCAATCTAAGCATCAAATCATCTAGTAAGCCACCAGGAACATCATCTATCATTTTTAAGCAACAAGCTTCAGGCCAATAAACATTTAGCATGTGTACATGCCATCCAAACATGAATCAATTCATCCAGTACATGAACAAGCCCAAAGGAGGAACCCTAAATGGATGATCATCTTAATCTGAATTAGACAGTAGCAAGAGAGGACACAACCAACATCTAGCATAAAATCAGCAAGCACAGAAAGCACCAGGGGGAAGGAACCAAACTCACTGTAGGTCCTCGCTGAAGAAATTGAAGAGGAAGCACATTGGCCGACGAACCCGCGGTGGCACAGGGAGCACCCAGGGGCGCTACAACCTGCACCAGCAACGGCGGCAGCCACAGCAGCACACGAATCCACCACACCACCACAGGCGAGACCACGACGGCGGCAGTAGCACTTGAACACATGCCAAACCCCAAACCCTAGGGTTCAGAGAGGCATCGACCCATTGCAGGAGAGCCCCAGGCTCAAATCCAATTGGATAGAGCGAACGAGCATCGTCGACAACCCCCAGTTTCACCATGGCGGCAACCAAAACGGCCGACGGCGGCGGAAATCAACGGTGCCGGCATCGCATGTCACGAGGTCGGGGTCATAGGAGGAGAGGATAAGATCGAGGGAGAGAGAGGCAGTGAGACTGGGCCGAGCTGGGCCAGACCTTTTGGGGTGGCTCTTTTGTCTAGAATTAATGGGCCACTAGGGCCCAATAAGAATAATCAGCCCAGAAACAATTCCATGGTTGTTTCAACAAAAAGAAAAGACCAAAATACCCTTGGACTTATTAAAATTCTAGAAAATAAAATAAAGTCCAAAAATTATAAATAAAATATTTTTGGATTCACAAAAATCCAAACTACTCAAATAAATTAAAATATAAAATTTTAGACATCTAATTTTATTAGGAAATTTGTAAATTATATATTCCTTATTGAGTTTTACAAAATTATTGAAGGGTGATAAAATGAAATAAAATTCACTTTCATTATGTATTAATATTGTAGTATTTTAGAAAATACTAAATAAATATTTAATCACCACTTTTAATGTATAATTAATAATTCCTAAAAGAATTATTAAATCAATAAAAGTCAAATAAAAGGGAAATAAAATAAAATAACTCAATATATTTTATAAATATTTAAAAGTAATATTTATAAATCCTTTATTACTAAAAAGGCACTTTTTGGTGTAAATGCATTACATTACTTGCATAATCATCTTTGCTTCTTTAAATATTGTCCTTACCGGGCAATAATGATGTTTTTGTAGAACTAGAAGCTCAAGGTCCAGTGCAAGCATCAGACTTAACTACCTTGCCATCACAAGGCAAGTTCATCACTTGCTCATGTCCTTTGAAGAGTCTTTATAAAAGTATTTGCAAATTGTGTGTTATCATATATGCTATAAACGAAAGAAAATATTATTTTCATAAATAAAGAAATCATAGATATCATCTTAAGTGGTGATATAATGGAGCAATAGAACTTAGGGTTCTATTTGCAACAATGATGATCAAGTAGGGACTGAATAACCCCTGACATCAGTGATTATAGCGCCGTATATTACGTGTTAGCCATGAGATTTGGAATGGGACAGAGAAGTCAGCTGTATCTTCTTCATCTCGCATGAAGCCGGATGTGCAGGTCGTGGCTGTTATCCTCGTAGCATGCATATTAATTGGTAATTTGTATAGGATATGCAGCATATGGGTGGGAACCCTCATCATCCCACGATAGTTCTGGCATCTAACGGTTTGTACAAACCATTGCCGTAATTCATTATGTGGGCATGGTGTACACCAAGGAGGCATGCGGGGTCACGAAGGGGGAAGTGATTGGCTTGGACCAACTACTAGGACCCACATCATGGAATTGTGGATGGGAAAGTACGCTCGGTTGTGCAACATGGAGTTGATCTCTCATGGGTAAAGTAATGCACCTCTGTAGAGTGTAAGAACTTTAACTTGTTACTCCCTATTCCGGGAAGGAGCTACGAACGCGGCAGGAAAGGAACTCCATGAAAGTTTTGGTCAACCTGTGAAGGCTGATTGTCATAGTTTTTTAGAATAAAATCAATCTTTGAAGAAACATTTACAAAAACTGCATACTGCCAAGTATTTATAATCCGAGGTGGTAGTTAGAGCATCAAACTTCCCACCTTGCATATAATGAACTTGTTGGGTAACGCTGTTACTGATTCTTTCCTTTGATCCCTTGCTTAGACTCTGAGGATCCCGAAAACGTGCCAATGTATGCAGCCGAATGTCAAGAAGATGTGTTCTACGAGGAACTTGATCTATCCAGAGGATTTGAAGGAGTGGATTACGAGATCCGCTACGGTGTCAATGAGAACGAGTAAAATTAAGTACCTAGTTAGTAGTAACTAACGAAGCCGATCAGCATGAACTCTATAGAATAAGCTGCTGAGCTCAACTCCTAGTCGGAGTTGCTACTTTTCAATTCCGCTGAAACACTTTATATTTTGGTTTATAAGTTGAATCTTTTGCAAGTATTGAACTTCCTGTATTGTAATAATAATAATGTGTGAATATTTGTAATATGGACCCGCAATGTTTCTGTTGTACCACTCTAAGGGATGTGATATTTACGGAATGGTGTTTTGTGGATGTCATGTCAACGACTATAGTGTACTACACATGTAGTGGTATGCTGGGTCACCGCATTTGTCCCAACGGTGGTGAGCTTGGAGGCATCGCCTACCACAAGTTCCACCTGCTTGGTCTCGTGGCGGCCTTGAAGGAGAGAACGGAATTAGAAATATGTTTCTTTGATGCCAGCATATTCGAGGCGTCGACCTTGCTCTGGATCCCCTTTAATTATTTGATGTAGAGGATAGCTTCTACAAAGGCTTCTTCTCCAATCTCACAGTCCCTTGCTTTTGAAAAGCTTCCGAATATGGTGATCACACCATTTGGTCTGGGTATCTTGAGCTTGTTGTAGACGAAGCATGGCTTGGCCATGAAGGAGTGGAAGATGTCGTCTCTGAATATCATGTGGTACATGATCTTGAAGGGGACCACTTCAAAGGTCATGCGTTCTTGGTGGTAATTGTTAACAACACCAAAAGCGACCAGAAGCGTGATGCACCCAAGGGACTGAGCTTCCCTGCCAGGAACTACGCCATGAAACACAGTTCTGGTCCGCCTTAGGTTGGCCTCCGTCAAGTTCATTTTTTGCAGTGTATCCAGGTACATGATGTTGATGCTACTTCCACCATGCACTTGGTGAACTCGCAACCGTCAATCAGGGGGTTGATGACCATGGCATACTGGTTCTCTGTTGGAATGAGGTCAGGATGATCCTTCATGTCCCATGTGTTGGATCTTCCGACCAGCGCTTGAACTAAGGAACTGGGGGTAGGGTGGCCATCAGTATCCTTAGAGAGGTCTTCTGTGCCCGGACAGTTGGGGTGCCAAGGAAAGTGTGGTAGACGGGGGCCTTCTTCTCGAAGGGGTTCTTTCCTTTGCCATCGCCCTTGTCGGTGTGCTTGGGGTCAACGTCCTCATACATGTCACTTGAATCATTGGACTCCTCTTCCTTCTTCTTCCCTTTGCCATTTCCTCGCAATCGGTTCTTCCGGCTTTGTTTCTAGCAGGACTCCGGGTCTTCCTTGAGATTGTTGACGAACTTGCAATGGTGGTTGGTATGAGTGGATTTTGCATTGGTGTCGAGGTGTACAAGGCACGACATGTCGCGGTACTCCTCGTATGTTTGGGGAATGAAGGGCACTGCCGGGATACTATCACTACCTCGCTGCTGCCCACGACCAGCCCCCGGCCTCGGCCACGCTGTCTGCCATCACCTCTGACTGCAAATGTCATGGCGACCATATCGAATGATGGATTTTCTTCTGGCGGATTCTTCCACTTAGTGCTGGTGTTCTTCTTGGCTTGGGTTGGAATGGATATTGCCGGCAAGGAGCCGCGAGCGTTATCATTGGCAGCCGCAAATTCACTGGCCAAGAAGATCATCTGATTGAGATCCAGCCTATGATTGTCCTGCAGGCGCTTGAACTTATGCCGAATCAAGGTGCCCTTTTCCAAACCATCAATGTAGGCGGATATAGCGGTCTGATCATGCACTCCTGTGCAGGAATTTTTCATATACAGCCAGCAGGAGAGGTAGGCTCGAGAAGTCTCGTCCTTCTCTTGGACGCACCGCTACAGATCGCCGACAATGCAGGGACATTTGTACGTATCCTTGAAATTCTTGGTGAACGCTTCTTGCATGTCCAACAAATTGCATATGGACTTCTCCGGCAAGTCATCGATCCATTGCCAGGCGGTGCTCTTCAACATCAGTGGGAGGTACTTGACGGCAACGTTGGAGTTTCCCCCGGCGATCTCGATCGTGTTACTGTAATCCTGCAACCACGAAGCTGGCTTGGCGGTGCCGTCATATGGCTTGATCGTCTTGTCAATACGAAAAACCTTTGGGTAATATGCGGTCCGTATCACAGGTCCAAAGCAACGTGGTCCCAAGTATTGTCCTTGCCGGGCCTCCTAAATATTGTCCAAACGTGAAAGTGCATCATATGTCTACGGGCTTGCTTTTCTCTTATCGCCACCACGTGAAGGGCTGCATGAATGAAGTGGTCCTCCTCCGCCATGGTGGATGCTAGGGGGCGATGGAGGCTGAGGTGGAGGTGGGTTAGCCTTCTTGATATTTACCTCCTGCGACTCCTCACGTCTATCGCCGTTGCCTGTCGGATGCGGAGGGTCATGGCACGACCTGCTCTTGTGTCTGTGGTTTCCGCTGTGCTCCCCACCATGACAAGGCTTCTCCGTGTTTTCACGAATGACAATGCCGCCCAGGGGGCGTCTAGGCGGATGCATGCTCGTACTGTGGTGAGCCTTCGGGTCTTCGTGATGCCGCGAAGATCGGGGCGGTGCTAGCGAGCGAGGAGGGTGAGCCTTACCTTCGTGGTCATAAGATATGGGGTTAGCATCCTCCCTGTTGTGTGCGTCCCTCTGTCTTCGTTCTGATGAACCCGCCTGTGATCCAACATCGTGAGGAGATCTTTCCCTCTGCTGTTTGGGAGCGCTAGACTGGCAATATGCTGGGTCAGACTCAATCCTCTGAGATGTGGCCTTTTTCCTGCTGTTTGATAGTCTTGGCGACAAGATCATAGAAGTGTTCCATAGCTACGGGTGATCTATCCTGCTCCAGTAGAGTCTTGGCGATGGCCAAGTTGAGGATGACCGTGGGCATGACTTGCTTTCCATCATCGTCAATGTATGGCTTATATTGCGCCAACATCGAAGGTGCCCACCCCAAGTTGCGCCATACACCAGTGTCGTTGATAACGTGAACTGGAGCTTTCTTGGATTTCTGCTGCTTGAGCAGAGTCATGTACTCGTCCTCCATGGCTCTAGCTGTCTCGATCGATTTTTGGCACCTTTGCCAGATCTCGATCTAACTTTGCGCCTTGCTCCGCGATGGCATGCGCCTCCTCCAGTAGCTGCTGGCGCTTCTCGTTGAGCTGGACAACATTCCGTATATGGCCCACGGTCAGGGGCTCGACAAGTAGATTGTCGTATATCACTCTATCATCTTGAGTGATTTGGGCAGCCACAGACGTAGATGTTGGTGGCAGTGAATTTGAAGTGTTGGCGTTGCTTGGACCGGTGGGGAATTCCTCCGGATGTTGCACTGGGATAGCCGGACGGGGCATGGCCTTCCCATGACCATTGATGGCGTCATGAGCTGGACCCTTCCTGGTGTCCCACGACTTAGGCGGAGCTTGTCTGGTTTGGTCTTCTTCCATCACACTCCCGATGGCGAACAACACCTAGCGGGACATGACGGCCTTGTCGGCCTGCTCCTCGCAATTGATCTCCTCCTCCATCTCCTCCATTGCTGAGTCGAGTTCTTCCAAGTTGATATCCATCTCCTCCAAGTCCATGCTTATGTCGGTGTAAAGCGCATACAAAATGGAGTCAGAGGGTGCGGGAGCTTCCATGATGACGGACGACGATGCTGAGGTAGTGGAGCCACTGGCTGGTGGCGGCAGACCGGGTACGGCGATAGGCAGTGCCTGGACGACTCCGTCAGCAGCGGCAAAACTGTTGACATTTTCGATCATCTGCTCAAATGTGAGGATAGCCACAGCCTACTGCCGCCTGAGCATATGTCGGAGAAGTGTGCCGCAATCCATCCCTTCGACAAAGTGGTAAACATCGTCATTGTCTAGGTAGTTCTCCATATCGGCTCGTATCTAGAGCCATCTGGCGAGGTAATCTCGGGGGATTTCACCCTCTCTCTAAATGCAACATGCCAGATCGAAGATGGTTACCATGTCGACGAAGTGCGGTCGCTGATTTCCAAACACATGGGTTAACCTGGCAGATTTGCAGTGATCTTCCACCACTATTTCCTGCACAGGGGCGATTTGGGTGGGCCTTGATTTGTCTGATCTAAGCTAGCGAACTCCTAAGAGAGATCCGACTTTGATCCTTCTGCAAACTTGTCCTTCCCGTAGGCAGTCCGCGCGGGCCTTGATGATCCTCCAACTTTGAGGGAACTAGCGCCCGAGTCGGTTTCGCTAATGAAGAGGTGGATGTCACCGATTCAAACAATCGAGGAGTGGATGGGGTTCTCCTTTGTCAGGAGGGACGACCGGAACGTTGCCGGAGAAGAGAACACCGCCAATGGCTACGGTTTTCCCGATTCCTGCGACGATCTTGGGCCTCGCCCGTTGTAGAGCCTGAAGCGCCTCTTTCCCCATGGTGGGTGCCAACTATCGTGGTATTGCCGACGAGTACACCATGGAGGGGTCCTCACAGTGTGTGTTTAGAGACGTGAGGTAAGGCGGAAAGTTTGTGGGTACGAGGCAACACAGATCACCCAGGTTCAGGTTCCATGACGGTGGCGGAACCCTAATCCTACTATAATTCACTGCAAAGGAAATACACTGAGTTACAGGGATTGGTTCACTATGCGCGATATGAGTTGTGTTGTGCCCTAAAGGCTCCCATAGGTCTGGCTTCTAAATACTTCAGGTCCTAGGGTTATAGGGAAGAGTCCTAGCCGAACAGGTTACACAGTCCTACAGTAGATCCAACCAGTCTACGTGTCTTGCACTCCAAGGCTCCAAGTATATCGGTGACTCTATCGTAGCCTTCCTTTATACGGCAAGGGCCTCCCTTCATTATCCATCTAACTAGGCCAATATCCCCACGAGGGATGCTAAGCTACCGGCTGAGCAGGAGTTCAAGGTTGCGAGAAGGTGGACAAACCTCTCCAAGCGACATTCCTGAATCCACGACTTTTTGAAGGCGATCCTCGAGAAATTTTCATCCCTTGCAATCTTATGTCGACCCTGTGCGAGCCACGGCGGTGCTGTAATAAGTCCGAACTCTCAGCAATTTTTTGGAACTTGTGCTCCGAGCACGTCTTGACATTTGGTTTTTCCCTCAAAACGACTTCTTTGAAAATCGTATCCGCTTGAGTTCCCTCAAATACACCACGCGAGCGGGGGCTGGGCACGGTGTCCATCACCAAGTCACTCCTCAGCTTTATCAAAGCCTAAAGTGTTGAGCTCTAAACTTACGGACTCATTCCGGCCATAAGTTACCTCATGTATGGCCTCTGGTTCTTGTGTCCCTCGTGCGGCACATATATTGATCCCTAGCAGTACGAGCGTTTTTTCCCACGACCCTCTCTTCGTAAGGTCTACGGGACAACTCGTGAGGGAACATTCCCCTCCATTGGCCAAGAAGTGTCTAGGACCTAAAGTGTCAATCTCTGAACTTATGGACCGGGTCCGAAAATGAGTCACCTCACCCACGCTTCTAGACCTCAAAAAGGAAAATAACATTTTCGCGACGTCTCATGAGGCTATGCTCCTCCGTGGCCCGGGCTCTCAGGACCTAAAGTGTCGATCTCTGAACTCACGGACCGGGTCCGGCGATGAGTCACCTCATCCACGACTCCTGATATTTGAAAAACACCTCCCTAAGCAACAGCTCATGAGGCTCTATCATCCGCAGCCCAAGCTCTCAGGACTTAAAGTGTCGAGCTCTCAACTAACAGACTGGGTCCCACGACGAGTCACCTTAACCACAGTTCCTGATATTTACAAAACACTCGTGTCAGACCCAAAAAACCCTCAATACAGGGGCTGACGGCAAAAGCACTAGTACTACGGATTTCTCCTCGAGAGGCTTATGGGGTGACCCTAGAGACATCCTCTGCAGCGACCACAACTTTGCAGGACCTAGAGGTCAATCTCAGAACTTACGGGTCAATTCAGTAGTAAGTTACCCCACCTATGGTTCCTAGCACTCAAAACACTTCACATAAGTGCATTTGAGGACCCCAGCAACACGCGTTTACGCGCTACGTCCATCCCCTCAGGAGGCTCCTAGGAGAGGAGCGCGAGGCAGAGCCTCTTCGTGTCACAACCACTACTTACAGCTTGACAAGATCCTCCATCGGGTTGCCTCATCTACCATCAGGCACCGACCCTACAGTACTCCACCAGGAGACCTATAGTGCATCTCGTGAGACAACCCCGGCACGGGACTACACTAGCAGCTATGCCAGGGCTACGCCAGGTATCACTCTGGAGTCGCGATCTTTGGGGAAGCGGTCTTTACCCAAGTGTAACAACACAAGATCACCTTATTCGAAGATCATCTCTTTCTTGGTCTTGTTTAGCCTTCACACTTGGCGAAGCTCTTGTTTCTCTATCGTAGCTCTTGGGTCTTCATGTGGATTCTTCATTGCTTGGTCACGCTTGTCGACGTCCATGTTGGTGCGCTCATGGAGTGTAAGAGGTAGGATGTCGAGCGTGGTAAGGGGCTCGAATCCATAGACAATCATGAATTCTCTCTTCATGGTGGTGGGGTGCTTGGCGCAATTGTAGGAGAACTCGGTGTGGGGGATGCATTCCTCCCAATCCTTAAGATTCTTCTTTATCAACATGCAGAGGAGTGTTCCGAGGCTTCGGTTGACGACCTTGATTTGGCCATCGGTTTGAGGATGCGAGGCGGACAAGAAGAGTAGCTTGATGTCGAGCTTGGCCATGAGTGTCTTCCAGAAGTATCTCATGAATTTGACATCGCGGTCGGAGATGATTGTTCGTGGCACACCGTGAAGACGAATTATTTCCCTGAAAATAAGATTTGCGATATGTGAAGCATCATCGATCTTATGGCAAGGAATGAAATATGCCATTTTGGAAAATGATCCACAATGAAAATTATAGAATCATGACCATGCTTAGACCTAGGCAATGCTAACACAAAGTCCATGCTAATGTCCGACCAGGGTGCATGAGGATTAGACAATGGCATATAAAGACCAAATGGGTTAGACTTAGACTTAACTTGGACACATGTAGTGCATAGTTGGATGTGGATCTCCACGTCTCTCTTCATCTTGGGTCAATAGTAGTGAGTGGAGAGCATGTCATATGTCTTGTCATGGCCAAAGTGACCCATAAGGATTCCACCATGGGACTCTTGAAGAAGCAATATTTGGACAGACGACTTCAGAATGCAAAGCTTGTTTTGTTTTTTATAGAAAGACCTTATGCAAATAGGAATCATCAACCCCTCTGTCTATTGAATATTTTGCAAAAATTGGTCCAAAGAATGGGTCGGAAGCATACAAAGATTTGATGTCATCAAGACCCAACACGTTTACTTCCAGGCGTGTAAGAAGTCTTGTGTTCTTGCGAAACAAGGCGTCCGCAACTACATTTTCTTTGCCTTTCTTATATTTGACAATGTAAGGAAAAGACTCCATGAATTCAACCCACTTAGCGTGCCTTTTACTCAAGTTGGCTTGGCCCTTAAGATATTTCAAGGACTCATGGTCAGAATGTATAATAAATTATTTAGGGCAAAGGTAGTGTTGCCACACTTGAAGGGCACGTACTAAGGCAAAAATCTCTTTGTCGTAAATCAGATAGTTAAGGCATGCGCCATCAAGTTTTTTACTATGGTATGTAATAGGATGCCCATTTTGCATAAGGACACCTCCAATTCTAATACCACTAGCGTCACACTCTATCTCAAAATGTTTTGTGAAATCCTCGAAGGCCTTTTCTGGTGAGCCTATTTTTGAGCTCCTAGAAGGACTTTTGTTGTGATTTTTCCCCAAACAAATGTGACATTCTTTTTGGTCAATTTGTTGAGAGGGCAAGCAATGGTAGAGGAGTCTTTAACAAACCGAAGGTAGAAACTGGCCAAACCGTGAAAACTATGAAGTTCACTTACATTGGTAGGAATAGGACAATCTTGTATGTCTTTAAATTTTGAAACATCAACTTCAATACCATTGTAAGAAACAACAAATCCAAGGAAAATCAATTTGTCTTTAGCAAAAGTGGACTTTGGGAGATTAGCATATAGCTTTTCATTTTGAAGGATTTGTAAAACCTCATGAACATGTGTAACATGCTCCTCTAGTGACTTGCTATAGACAAGAATATCATTAGAGTAGACAACTGCACTTTTTCCAATGAGAGAACGCAAAATATGATGCATGAGGCGCATGGATGTGTATTTTCCATTACACAAGCCAAAATCCATAACCAACCATTCATAGAGACCAAGTTTGGTCTTGAAGGCGGTTTTCCACTCCTCACCTTCGGCCATGCGTATTTGATGGTAACCACTACGAAGATCAATTTTTTAGAAAATAGTGGCTCCACACAACTCATCAAGCATGCCATTAATACAAAGTATAGGGTGTCAATAATGCAAGGTGATAGCATTGATTAGATGGCAGTTCATGAATAACTGCAACGTATCATCTGTCTTTGGAACAAGAGTCACTAGTACTGCGCTTGGGCTAGTGCTTACTTGGATCAAACCTTTGGAGACGAGTTGGTTGATTTGTAGTTCGATCTCCTTTATGTCCTCCAGGTTTGTGCAGTATGCGGCGCGGTTTGGGAGAGGTGCGCTGGGTATGAGGTCGATACGGTGCTCGATTTCGTGAAGATGAGCTAGTCCATGAGAGAGATCTTTGGGAAACACATCCCTTGATTTCCTGCAAAATAGCCATCAAAGAGGGAGGAATATTTGTCAAGGAATAGTTCCTTGCACTAGTCACTTGCAAATAAGGAAATAGTGAAAGTCGGATGGGTTGTTCTACACTTCTCTCATCTCAGTTTTGGTGGCAAGAAGAATACTCGAGTTTGTTTTGTGGCTCTTACTCTCTATATGGTGGTTCTCTTGCTTCCACTCTTCTCACAAGGTGATTTTGTGTTTTGCGCCCTCGCTAAAGCCTTTTCATTGTCCATAATTATTTGTCTAGGAGTCATTGGTTGCAAAACACATGTTTTGTCAAGCCATTGGAAGGTATATGCGTCTGTGCAACCATCATGCAAAGCGCCCTTATCATATTTACACGGCCTACCAAGCAATATATGGCAAACCGTCATTGTGAACACATCACACTCCACCGTATCCTTGTATGGTCCAATGGAGAAAGTTACAAAAAAAGTGTGCTTGATCTTCATGGACCCTTGGTCACTTAGCCATTGTATATGGTAGGGGTACTTGTGTGGATGGAGGGTGAGGTTGAGCTTCTCACATAACTCGGAGCTTGCAAGATTGTGGCAACTCCCTCCATCAATGACAACTTTAATGGATTTTCCATTGATACTGGCACGTGTTTGGAAGATGTTGGATCTTTGATCTTCATGATCGTGGGCTTGAGTGGCCAAGACGCTTGTGACAACAAGTGATGGACATGCGTCATGCTCACACATGAGTATATCTTGTTCACCTTCCACATGTTGCATTGCCAATGCTTCTTTGACTCTTGCATCAAACTCATCTTCACTCAAGTATTCTTCGTCGCCATTGTCATGTATGAACAAAACTTTCTTGTTTCCACATGTGGCAAACTTGTGTCCTTTTCCTCCACACGTGTAGCATTCACCATTTAATGGTGGGTCATCCTTTATATATTTGCCACTTGGGGGCAGTTATCCTTGAGGAAGTGTTGGTTTCAAGGGAAGCTTGGAGGTACTTGATGAGCTTCCAATGAGGTTGGCTGGTGTGGTGGTTGGTGCTTGCTTGTAGGTTAAGTACGCCTTTGGCTTGTTGTACTTGATGCTCGGCATTTGTTGCGATGTGCACAAGCAAAACCATGTTATTATACCTTTGGAACTCGGTGATGTGCTTGATTGGATGGTTCAAGCCATTGATGAAACACACAATTATTTGCTCGTCGCACTCTTCAATGTTGGCACGGATCATGTTGAGATCCATTTGCTTGAAGTACTCTTCCATGGTTTTTGTCCGTTAGCTAATATTTTGAAGCTTGTTGAAGAGGTCATGCGTGTAGTGTGAGGGAACAAAGAGAGATCTCATGTGAGTATTCATATCTTGCCAAGGGGTGATCGGAGGCTCTTCCCTTGCTTCACAAGCAAGTTGGATTTGTTCCCACCAAAGGTTGGCTTAGTCATTAAAATCTAGAGATACCATGGCCATCATATTCTTGTTGCTAGAGTTGTGCATGCGGAAGATCTTGTCAACCTTGAGTTCCCATGATAGATATTCTTTGCGATCATTTGAACCAGTGAACTTGGACATGGTGAATTTGAGCTTGCCAAAAGTTTCTTATTCATTGCAGTTCTGGTATCGGTGGTTTCCATGATGTTGGTGGCCATCTTCGTCATCCGAGCTATCACGTCTTACTTGGTGATGGTGTTTTTGCCCTTGCGGTTGTTGTTGAACCGCATTTGGTGGTGGTGGAACTTGGTCCTCGTGAAGAGCTTTGGGAGCTTGATCTTGTTCTTGGCGTGGTTGTTGAAGAGGTTGAGGCGCTTCGACCTCACGAGGTTGGTTAGATACTTGGCCTTCATGGTGACGAGAATGGTCTTGAACCACGTGACAAGGAGGACATCGTGCCACATGTACAATGGGGCGATCCCTTTCTTCATGTTGTTGGGGAGGCTCGTCACGGTGACCATATTGTCGGTGTTGACGATCATGACGATGATGACATCTTGGTGGGTCTCCAAGTGCTTCACGTTGACGGCGAGCTTGTTCTTCCAAGTCGGCGACATCACTTATTTGTTGAGCGGATGTCTTGTAGCTATTGACGAGGGACTTGAGGTTCCACTTGAGGTTGCTCATGTGGTTGCTCTTGTTGGATCACTAGTGCCCTTGCATGGTTACATTGAGCTTCTCGTCTTGGAGGTCTATCGGAGAGGTCACCATCATAGCTTGACATTTCGGCGTGCCAAGGAGAGGGTATTGCTTATGAAGAGATCATGGAATAGAGTATGGATCATTTGTTGTGCATTGGATCCCGATGGTGCGAAGAGCTTGACACACTCAAGGAGTGCTTTGAAGAGCTTGAAGAGTGAGAACGCTGCCTTGCCAAACAATCGACGATGAGGCGTTGGAGCTTGTCGTCATTTGTGGAAATAGCACGTTTAAGAGATTCATTTTATGTACAATGTTGTATTACATCGTATGAATTTGTCCTCATATCTCCTCGAAGCGATTGTTGATGCTCTTGAAATCCATTTGCGTTTTCCTAAATTGTTCATATTGGCGCTTCTCAAGGGCATCACAATGGCAGTTGAATTCTCCCCGAATATTCCAATGATTTTCCCTTGCCATGTATTGGTATTCATCCTCTTGAGATGGAGGTGGTTGGTCCGTCTCACGGTTCCTATCCATGATGCAAAACCAACAAGGATTGTATATGGAGAGTAATATGTGGTGGGCGTTAGCCTTTTACCTCACATTGGGGATTCTATCACACTAGTTTCCAGACGTGAGAACTAAAAGCTTGAAAAGTGAAATCGCAAAGAAACTCACACTAAGGAAAAACTAAACTCTCAAAAGCTTTTGATGGAAGGTTGGGATGGTGTAAAGCCAAAGAACCAACCAAATGAAAAAGGATAGTCAAAAGTGGGTAAAATACAAGAAAATTCAAGTCAAGCTAAAGGTCAACAATTCAAAAGGGTGACCGGAACCTACGACTATAGACACCCGTGGTGAAAAATGGGATTGACACGACTATGAAAATGAGCACCAAAATGTCATAATGAAGACTAAGCTCGGTTATCGTGCCAATGCAAGAAGATACGGTGGCTCATTTGCAAAGAGGAAAAAATGAGCAATGGATTTGTGCACCTGCCTTGGGCGCTCTTCTTTCTCTCTTGCTTACAGGCTTGAGACTCTCTTTTTCTATGGGAGACTACTTTTCTTTTCCTTTTCTATGTTTTTCTTTCTTTTTGCTTTTGTTTCTTTTTTTGCTCTCCCTTGATGCTACCAAGTCACTCTTGCTATTTATTTTTCACTCTCACCATCCAACGACAAATGCACAATGCTCAAGCAAACACAAGATGAGCCACTCTCGTGGGATAGGTACACACAAAGGAATATAGGGGTTAACAAGGTGACGCAAGTTATACCTTCGTTGTTGATGATATGGGGGCTTGGTGATGCATTGGGGCTTCATAGCTATTATCGCTATGGAAACGACATTGCCTAAGAAGGCTATATAGAGGTGTGGGAGCGAGCAGGGAGACTGCGATGGTGTAAGCAAGTGGGATTGGGTACAAGCAAGTGTGAAGAGACACAAGAAGTACCCAGGTTCGAACCCCTCGTGGTGAGGTAAAACTCCTACTCCTACATGTCTAACAGTATATGTGGGTATAATCAGGCTACAAAGGGTGCTCCTGAAGATGTATCTATAAATGACCTAGATGTATGTGTATGCTCCTGGGAGAGCTAGCTATGAATGTGAGTCAGCTAGGGCGTGTGTGTCATTGATGGGTGCCTCCATGAATGAGTCCCTCTCCATGGTGCCTTATATTGATGGCCTAGGGAACACAAAGGGCCCACTTGGCCTATTCTACTAGTGGCTACATCATCTGACTATTGCTATATAGTGTCTACTATTGCATACATAGTGGCAGCAGTGCTCTTGGTCTTGTATGTGTCTTCGGTTGCCTGGCTGCACGTTCCTTAACTTCTGGATTTCTCCTAGCGGTGGAGTCCTATGCGTTGATGTGTGGCTCATATTGATCGATTAAAGTGGAGCGGATGGTATCGAGGGGAGAAAAGGAGCCGACTAGGACTGATTAGATCAATCCAGTGCATTGCGGTCGATTCGGCAGGGAGCATCAGCGACAGGGGAGCAACATTCATCCGGACTGGAGGAAACAAGGGAGGCCCAGCCGAGCGCTAAGGGCGAGCCGGCCTAGCAAGGGCGGGGAAGGTGTCCCACGTGGGAGAGGTGGAGTGCAGACACAGCCAGGGCAGAGCAGGCGGAAGCGGGCCTCACCGGGGTGACGGCCCAGCCGGGTGGGGTGGCAACGAGAGGCCCATCCAAGGCGAGGAGTGGCCCAACTGGGTGGGAGAGTGGGAGGCCAGCTGGGAAGGATTGGTGGAGCGACGGTGTACCGGCTAGCTGGGCCATCCGACCCAGGGAGGAGGCGCCCCATCCAGGCAGGAAGAAGGGGGCCGCAGGAAGGAACCTAGGCGGGAATGGCGTTGCGGGCCGTATGGGAACCTCCAGTCGGCCCAGGATGCTTGGTGCTGCGGCTTTTCTTTATTTCTTTTACCTTTTTGACTTTTTTAGTTGTTCCAGAGTGTGTCTTTGGGGTACCTGGGGGTAATCAACCCGAGAATAGCTGAGGATGCATAGCATAGTTGCATGAAGTAGAAAACCATTCATGGGTGTATCAAAGTCACACGAGGAAAGGAGCGAGTTAACCTTAGATTGTAGGTGTTTGGCTCGGGCATGAGTCACTGGTCCACTTGGGGGACTTGGTGGTGTAGATGTAGGGGCGTCCGTAGGACGGGCTGCATCACATATGTATACAAGTTATCCACCAGTTTATGCATAAGTTATCTACACATATGTTTACAGATTCATCAACCAGATAGCAATATACCTATCCGTAGAGGTCCCAACCTTTAATAAGGTAGAGATCCCTATTTTACAATGCTTTTCCTGGATCAATAGCTAGCATCCATAGTTAAGATGTAATATCAAGAAACAAAGGTCATATTACAACTTTATAACCAGGAATAAAATAATTCATTATATCTTACATAGCTCATTTGGCTATCTCATTACAATGCAGCAGAAATAACTATAGCATGGAGTCCTTCATCTTCAAAGTGCCACAGGCAATCATGTTGGTTTTCGACTTGTAATCCTAATCAACACACTTCACTAACATCAAACAAACCTGCAACATAATAAGTTACTACGATAAGGGTCAATGAATTTGAATTGTATTGGCAAGTGATACTATGTTAGAATAGAGGTATCTATCATCTATATGCATTTGACTAAGTGGAGCTTAGGCTTGATTTGCTCAAAATAGAGTTTCCTTGTCATTTGAAAACACTAAGTTTTTGTTTGTCAAAATCACCCAAGGCATCTACCAATAAAAGATTGAAGATCCTTAAACCCTTGTTCAACCACAAGTTTTTAACTTAGAAATTGGGATGAGGATATTCTTGATAGCTTCCATGTCTTGATGCTCAAATTGTCCATTGTCGGGGACACGACTAAGTACTTAGACTTTACTCTCTCGAGAGGTGGTGCACTTTCCCCACAAGACTCGACATGCATCGAGACAAGATCTTTCAAAAGCCTTCCCTTATACCAAAATGGACACGCTCCAAACCTATCAACCCCTACCACCAACTGTCCATTTGGCTAAGTTATTGTAACCTATATGATCCAGGCAAATCCCATAATGCCAAGTGGCTGCACTTGAAGCTTCTCAACATTTGACATCTCAAATCTTTTTATTTCTGGCTGGCTTTCCACAAGTGTGATACACAAGGTTCACCAATCCCCTGGCCTTGTGTAACCACTCAACAAAAATCCATCCAAGCAATACCATTCCACCCAACACTACTAGAGAAAAGGCTATAGGAGACATGCTTATGCGAGGCACATTTAGACCATATGCGCCTCCTATAAAATAGGCGAGGCACACTCCTTCTTCATGCGCCTCTAGTATAAAAATAGGCGAGGCACATATGATAAGAATGCGCCTCCTATAATCCCTGTACGGACTGAATCTAGCAGCCCCATATTATGCGAGGCGCATTCCATTCATATGCGCCTCCTATATATTAGATAGGCGAGGCGCATATGGGTAGAATGCGCCTCACATAATTTGTGTGGGCCCGCGTGTTGGTAGGTGCACGAATATGCGAGGCGCATATGGTTATATGCACCTCCTATATTTGATAATATGCGAGGCGCATATGGTCATATGTGCCTCAAGTAACTCCTACGGGTCCGGGCGAAATAGGTGGCCGCATATGCGAGGCGCATATTGCTATATGCGCCTCCTATAGTTTGAATTATAGGAGGCGCATATTGTGCAATATGCGCCTCCTATAACCTGGCACCACTTTTTTCCAGCTTTTTGCACATGGAGCCAACTACCACCCCACTCACTTGTGTCAAGAACCGTCGTGTGTGTGGCCTACTATTATGTATCAAAACATTCTTAATTTTCATTATGTGTGTGTTATAATAATATTGCATTGAGAATATTATGTATCGACAAGACACATTCATTGAGAATACTCAGTTTTGTTGTTTTAGCAATATTTGAATATTTAAAATATTTGTAGTATATTTTATAGTTCATATTGTGTTTGGACAATGCTTTTACATGAAAAATGGCCTTTAAAAAAATTTCCAAAAATTTGTTAACCTTAGGATTCGAACCTGGGTGTCCAGTGAAATAGGACAAGGCATGTTACACTAGGATGTTGTGTGTTTGTTGACAGAAACTTGCGTACTGCTCTATTTGTCTAGGATTGCATATTATACGAGGCGCATTTAGCCCAGACGCTCCTCGCGTAATATTATACGAGGCGCACTTTGCGATATGCGCCTCGCATAATCTAGTATAGATCAAAACACATAGCTAGCCCCCTTCCCCTCACGCGTTACTCATCTCGCTCACCTCTCCACCCCATTCCCTGCAGGATTCCTCTCCGGAAGCGGCCGCCGCGCCGACCAGTGCCTCCGGCCCGTCGCTCGAGGACTGCCTCCGCCTCCTCCGCGGCGAGCGCGACGAGCAGAAGCTGGCGGGCCTCCTCATCGCCGCCAACGTCACGCCGCCGCCGTCGCCCAGGTCTACCGCGCCGTCGGGCCCCGGTTCCTCAACACCGGTGAGAATCGCTAGGGCCTACCTTCATGGTTTACGGCGCCCTCGTCTGTATTTCATTGGGGATTTTTGCTCTGTGCGCGCTGCAGGGTTGGGGAAAGTGGAGGGCGGGAAGGAGGAGGAGCGGGAGGCGTACCTACGGCTCACCTGGTTCCCTTTACACCAGCGCCAATGAATCCAAGAAGCGTGAGTGTCTCTTGTTCTTCACAAGTTTTGATGTTCCTTTTCAGAAATTTCATCACGGTCTTCTTGCAGAATCATATCTAGCAAATCTTGCTTTGTATCCTGGAAGGACTGAGCTGCCATTTCTGCCACCGAACACGCAGGTGCTAATTCATTACATTTTTATATATAACTTATTCTGTGTCAGCTTGCATTCAAACGATTTAGCGCAAAATATCATTTTAAGAGGCAGGGAATCTGAAGGCATTCATCCATTTTGTTTTTATTAGTAGCATAAATAAACTCCCTGTCGTGTCTAGAGATGCTTGAATTCAGAAACTGTAAATCAATTGGTTGTCTGAAACTGAAAGTTCGAATGCAAAGTTGTTAACGTCGTTTCTGGTGTACAGGCTCTAATACTGCAGCCAATTGGTGATAACGGAATTGCGGTCATTGGTGGTGACACGATAAGGGGGTTCACTAATCTTGACCAGGTATATTATTTCTCTGAAGTTGAGTTTGTTTTCCCCACAGTAAAAAACAATACAAGCTTGTTTAGTATGTTTGGTAGTTCCTGTCTAGTAATACTAGTACAAGCAAGAACAACAGGCATAAGACACTGAAACTTGATTCAGAGTTACTCATCATACGGTGATTTCTTCCTTGTAGGCATGGATTGCAATGATTGCAGACAAGTTGGATGCTACATTATCGAAATCATAAGCTTGCACCATTCGTTTGGAAAATCCAATTAATTGCCATTTGTCTCTGAAGTGGCATACCATGCATCTTCTCTGTGGAAGCTGAAATCAAGGGGACTCATACACCCAAACAGTACAGGACCAAGGTAATGGTAAATACTTAGTGATTTGATGTAAGTTTGACCCACGATATAGGATTATAATATTTCGAATGGCTAACAACCCAATCTTTTAGAATTTTCTAAAAATGAATTGTAGATGAGTATGCTCTGCATTCATGTAATGATGAAAGAACAAGGGCTGGAGGCACCATATGTACGACAATTAAGTCAACGAATAGTACTACAGTTAGCAGTTATAGTTTGTATCAGAGAGTGAAATGCAGTTCGGCGAGCTCCTCTCCTTTTGCAGAAAATAGAAGTGTACCAACATTAAGAGTAGATAATAAAGAAATTAAAAGAAGTTCGCACCGGTTACATTAAAAAAAATCACTGCATAGTTCTTTCAAGAATGCTCTGCTTTCCTTTTCCGAATGTTAAACCCTCTGCTTCTCGATGTGTCGAAGATAGGCAGGGAGCACCTCTACAAATGGCACAGAAGGATCCTCTATGCGTAGCAAAATGACACAAGTAGCAGAGCACGTGTCAGATAGTAACCATACAAACTAGACCAACATGGTACCAGAAAGATGAGCACAAAAACACTTGTGTAAGCAAATATCTACCCAGGAGAGTAGCTAGAGATAGCTTTAAATCTGCAAACGCTAGCTATAGTATATTGAATTTGGTGTCCAAGTTTGAAATATTTACAGAAGTTGATTGATGGATTCTGTTTAGTCTTTCCTTTCAATAACACATCATAGTTTCGAAAGTTAGGTTGAATTCTTATGCAGTTGCCAATTTTTTCATTGTAGGTTCAAGGTGCCTAGAGCTTGCAACTCACCTAATGAAGTTACTTGTTCATAAACTCCGGGCAGATAACATGAGTTTGGAGAATCTGCAAGGGGTGGCGAGCATGGTATGGATGGCATTATGGCACACTGGATTGTGTTACCTTAATTATTATATGCTCTCTATGTCAGCATTGCTAATGATTTGGTCTACAATTTCTATGTCCATTTAGGTGACTTCTCTTGCTATGCTTTTTGATGTTCTTCACACGGCAGTTAAATTTGAATCGCTGCACATGCTTACAGCTCTCCTTTCCCAAAAAGAATCTGTAAGAGTGCCCTTTTTCTGTCCCATGTATTTTATCTGAACCGTGGGAGACTTTATTTTAACTCCTTATTTGTATTTTTGGGACACTGAAGCCACTTCATGGTCTAGTATTACCTGTAACTATTTGTCTATGCCCTACTTCTTGTGGTTTGCTTTCTTTGTCTTTCTTCGAAATGCCGATGATTAGAACATGTTGTGATGTCATGTGTATGACTATGCCGCTGTTCGATCTGGTGTGCCAAGTAGACTAGTAATTTGGGCATATACTCTACTTGCCGCATGAGATCGAACAGCGAGCATTGTTATTTCAGTGCCCAATCTAAGCATGAGGCACTAATCCAAGTCATTCTTGGTTTGCTTTTTTTGGTCTTTCTTCGAAATGCCGATGATTATAACCTGATTTCTTACATCTTGTTGCACCCATATATATATGCATGACTCTATCTTGTGAACTGCTATTGCTTTCCACTGACACAACTTCTCGGGCAACAACTACCTAGGCTACGAGAGTAGAGAGGTGGCGGAAGAGAAGTGGAGGAGGCACAGAAGGAAGAAGTGGAGGAACTTCCTCGTGATCACCACCTTGTTGATCTTCATGGTAGATTATGTGCTCTACTTCATCTAGCTAGAGCTCCATCGTCGAAGTTGTAATGTGGTTGTGAACTTGTAATCGGAGGTGTGATCTTGTGGCACAAACACTTGGTGTTGTGTGAAAACTTGGCACTTGTTGATTCTACTTGATGTATGAACTCGTATGTCGCGATTGATGTGCAATGTACTTGTATTCATGTTGGTTCTATTATTCTTTGGCCAATTGCAAGTTTCTAGAAAATTCTTTGCTATTTATACTGTATTCTGGACTATATTGTATATTTGAATATCTGTATATTATTATTTATAGTGGTCTGTAAAACTTGAATTTCGAAAATATTACCGGAGGCGCATATAGGACAATATACGAGGCGCATATACTATAAATATACGAGGCGCATTGTGGCGCATATTATATGCGCCTCCTATACTTCACATATGCGAGGCGCATATCGATATGCGCCTCCTATAATTCACATATGCGAGGCGCATATCGATATGCGCCTCCTATATATTATGCGCCTCGCATATGTGAAGTATAGGAGGCGCATATCATATGCGCCTCGCATAAAAAATAGCCTAGGCTCAAAGGTAGAGGCGCATATGATATGCGCCTCGCATAAGCTTTTAGGTGCGCCTCGCATAAGCTTTTCTCTAGTAGTGCAAGTGATTCATTCACATAGTTGTTTTATTAAACAAAACACAAGTCATAGATTTAGAAATATTTCATAGCATGAGTATAATCCACCCTTGTTTTCTACTAGCTAGGCTAAGCATAATAGTAGCAAGAGTCTTAACTTATAGAAAACTCTACTAAGGCATCATCTACTAGGATTTCCCAAGGCATAGCTTATACTTAGAAAATTCCATGCAAGTCCTACTCATAATATCACTAATGCATAGTGAAAATAATGGGACAAAAGTATGAAGCACCACTTGCCTTTTTAGTAGAGAATATAGATTCACTCCATGATCTTGCAATAGTCAGAATCTTCAAATTTCACTACAATTCAATCAAGGCACAAATTCAATCTAGCATTCAAACAATTCATCACATAAAATAAAAGAAATCAAACAATGCATTCAAGCATGCAAAAGATTGTTTTATTTGGTAAGGTGGTTTCTAATTGTCTATAAACATTTTAAAATACCTTCTGGTCATTTATAAAAGTGGCAAGGTCATTTCAAAACAAGTTAGTGAAAATGGCCACTTTAAATCATTTTTTTTGCTAGGAATGATTTAATTCAAAGGAATATTTTCTAGTGTTCGCCAAATATATATTTTTTAAACACAAATGTTAGTGTTTTAAGGTCAAGTGTTTAATATTAAAACCATTTGCAAAAGGTTTTACCTATAAACCATTTTTAAATCAAAGCAATATTTTATTTTGTTGGAAATGCCTTTAAACAAAGTAATAATTTTATAGGGTTCACCAAATATATTTTTAATTCTCAAAACTTGGTGTGTAGGATTAGAGAGTTTAATTCAAGTCGTTTTAAAAAGTTTTCACTCAAAAATAATTTTAAACCATAATCAATATTTTTATTTAGCTAGAAATGATTTTATTCAAAGGAATAATTCCTAAGTGTCACATAATATATTTTGAAATCCAAAAGTTGGTTTCTATGGTCAGTAGGTTCAAAACAATCCATTTACAAATATTTTACCCTAAAAACAATTTTAGAATAAATTTTATACACAAAATAAGTCTAAACAAGTTTCTGCAAAAACAATCAATTTTACAGAAGCAAATTACTAAACAAAGTGCATGGTTGGCAAGTATTATTTTTTCTGATTACATTGATATAAAATTTGTAAAATTTAAACGTGTAGATTAAAAGTTATGAATTTTACAAGTTTAAACATCTAATAGAAATATTTCTGTCTATTTAAATCAAAACTGGGCCACGCGTCTTGTTCTGATTCGCTGGTATCTATTCGGCTAGATCGAGCGTTACAGAGCGTTGGATCCAAAGAGATCTGTGCGGCTCATATGGATTCGTACCCCTTCACTTAAGTCATCTATCCTAGCCAACGGATCAAGATCTAACGGCCTGAAATGAATTGACCACAGATGGGCGGCGCGGCAACGGTGGCTGGCGGCGACACGCTCAGACGGTGACGGTGCGGGCGATACAGGAAGCGAGAGAGCGAGGAGAGAAGATCATCGAGTTTGCAGGGTCATAGTGAAGCTCAAGGTGGTCTCCGTTACTCGAGGGGCGCACGGTGTCGACGGGTATTGCTCGCCGTAGTTACTCACTGGCTCGGTTACGCACGGCCATGGTCGAAGACGGGCGTCTGGGTCACATGTGATCAAGGAAATGTGTCAGGAGGGTGCGCAAGTTTGCATAGGATGTGAAAGAACTCACTAGAGGGAAAGGGGCGCGCTGGTTTGTCGGCTACTGCTCGCCGGAGTTGAGACAGACCGTGGCGGCACTCAGTCGAGGTTGTTGCTGACGCTCTGGGTCACAAGAAGACATGTGGCTGGGGTCAATGGATGCGCACAATGATGGAGATCAAATGAGCGTGAACCAGAGAGGATGGGGCGGCGTGTACTCACCGGATTTGCCGTCGGAGTGCGTCGGAGGCCGCGGCGGTGCAAGCAAAATTTGAGGCAGCCTGGGGGTGTAGATGTGCGGGAGCTTGAGGGGAAAGGAAGAGGGACGAGGGGCGACTAAATAGGGCATGATCGCTCGCAGTTTACTCTCTGCATTAAGAGGAATTAAGCTATGGAATCAAAGCCTGAAACGGTGAGGTGAGGGGGAGGAACGAGTCATAGTGGTGGAGACGACGAGTGGCAGGTGGGACTTGGGCGACAACGAGTGAGAAGGGTTACGCGGTGGGGTTAGCAAGTCAGTGATTGAGTGGGTGCGGTTTGCGGTGAGAAAACAATTCGCAGGAGGCTGCCGGGTGGGCTGGCTAGTTGGGCCTGGGTTGGGCTGGGGTTTGTTTTCTTTTTTTTCTTCTGATTCCTTTTTCTTTTTCTATTTTCATTTTATTTTTTGAATTTGTTCAAACAATTCAAACAACCATTTAAATTCATATCTTTACCAAACTTTTAGTAAGTTTCTATTATGTTTAAACATGTGTTTTAAATACCATTTTAGAATAATTATTTTATTCATTTATGGTTTATTTTTATTTAAACTAGGCCCTTGTCTTTATTTAAATAGGATTTTAAATATATTTTAAAACTCTTATTTAAATTCTAATTTTCACCAAACCTTTTTCAATAGGTTTAATTTATTCATTAGTGTTTATTTATCATTTAAATTGGGCACTTGTCTTTATTCAAATAAAATCCAATATGATTTTAAATCCATATAAATTTTATTCAAATGACTCTTTTAAGTTATTTAGATAACTTTTTAATCCACTTTGGTAAATTCCCATTTATTATTTTCTCATGATTTAATTAATCATTTATCTAAGGGATTTTGTCTTCATTAAATATAATTTGAATGTGGTTTTATCCATAAAATTTTATTGGAATAATATTTATCCCTTTATTTTATTTGGATTATCTTTATTTCATTTGCTTATGGATTTAACTTGAGATTTAAATTATCTTCCAAATAATCTTCTTGGGATGTATTATTTAGGCAAATTGTCTTTATTTAAATAAAATTGGATATTGTTCAATCCTTATGATTTTATTTAAATAATATTTCAATCCTTTTTATTATTAAATAACCTCCATTTTTTCATGGATTTGTCCAAGATTTAATTTGTCTTTTAAATATCCTTTCTTTCTTTCTTTCTTTCTTTCTTTGTCTTATAAAATCCATATCTTTTTATTTATAGATCCTAAATTGGTGTTTCCAATTTGTACAATTTTATTTAATATTTTTTTATACTTTTATATCACTTTAGGACTATTTTGCTCACAATTTGGTATTAGATAGGAGCTTTATTATCTTTAGAAGTTATTTTCTCTTATCTTATTATATTCATAATTTTTATCCATGGTTCCAAATTGAGTGAAATCAATTTCTATGGTTTTATAATATTTTTATTTATCATTATTGATCATTTTAAAATGTTTGTTGACCAATTTTTATATGGATCGAATCCATAGTCTTTGAGATATCTTGGAAATGATTTATTCCATTAGGGTTTTGGGTTTTGGTTTATTTTTCCCAAGTTTGAATTCCAAGATACATTCATTGATGAATGAGTTTCACTTGATTTAAATTTAGTTGGATTCAAATTTTATTCAAAGTTTGTTTAAGATGGGTTTTTAAGTTTCCATTTAGAAATAAAAAGTTTCTTTTCACCCTAAATTTCAACAATTATTTATTTAGTTTATTTATTTTTCACATTTAAAAATTTGGAAAATTTGGGGATGTGACGGGCTACCACCCTTAAAATAAATCTCTTGCCGAGATTTGGGAAGGCTAGAGGTTACAAGTTGGCTTCAAAACAACTAGGGTACTACCACCCTTAAATAGGTTTTCAACTAGATTACATCTTGGCTTACTTGGGATTTTGATGAAACTTTTCTGGACAATTGCTTGCATAATGTCCTTTGTCACCACACTTGTAACATGTGACAAGGTTGAGTTCTTCACGTATGTTCTCTAGGCAAATTGATATATAATGGCCTAGCTCTTTGCAGTTGTTGCACCACACTTGGCTAATTCCCTTATTCTTTTTTCTTCTAGTTCATGCTCTTCATACCTCACCTCTGATGTGGGAAAGCTTCCTCGGTTCCTTGAACGATTCCTTGGATAATACCTATGTTTCCTCTTTTGTCCATCAAGGTGATTCCTAATGTATGGAGGTGCAATCTGAGGTTTGCCTTTGTCTTCATCCTTCTTGATAGAAGTTGTTTCCTCATGGGGTTCCCAAACTTTTGATGCATTCCACCTTGTTTCATTTGTTGAACTATAGCATAAATGGGGCATTGGATAGGAACATGATGTTGGAGATATGCCCTAGAGGCAATAATAAATATGGTTATTATTATATCTTTGTGTTTATGATAAATGTTTACATTCATGCTATAATAGTATTAACAAGGAAACATTAATACTTGTGTGATTTGTAAACTTAATATGAAGTCCCTAGTAAAGCCTCTTTATAATACTAGCTTGTTGGTTAATGAATGATTGTGGTTTCCCTATCATGAACATTGAGATGTTATTAACAACAAGATCATATCGTTAGGAGAATGATATGGTGGACATACTCCTATAGATAAGCATATCATAAAGATCAAGTCATTTTAATAGTTCAATTGCTATATGCTTTCTGATACATATGACGGATACATTGAGTGTTCGGAAAGTATTGGTTGAAACACATGGATCAAGAGTGGGATTTGTCCATCCATATGACGGATAGATATACTCTGGTCCCTCTCGGTGGAATGTCATCCAATTAGCTTGCAAGCATGTGACTGGATCACAAGGGATCACATATCACGGGAACGAGAAAAGAGTACTTATCGGTAACGAGGTTGAACTAGGTATGCAGAGATACCGACGATCATAACCTCGGATAAGTAAACTATCGTGAGACAAAGGGAAATTGGTATCGTATGTAAGTGGTTCATTCGATCGCAAAGTAATCGTAGAAATATGTGGGAGCCATATGAATTTCCAGATTCCTCTATTGGTTATTGTTCGGAGAAGTGTCTCGATCATGTCCGCATAATTCACGAACCGTAGGGAGACACACTTAAGGATTCGACGTTGTTTGAGTAGTTATGGAATGATGAGAAAGAGACCGAATGTTGTTCGGAGTCTCGAATGGGATTCGGGATATCACGAGGAGATCTGGAATGGTCCGGAGAATAAGATTCATATAAGGAAAGTCCCGTTTCGGAGTTGGAGAATGGTTCCGGTGTTTTCATCGGGAATGTTCTAGAAGGTTCCGGAATGTCCGGCACTCCGAAAGGGAAGGGTACATGAATGTGTTATATCAAGTTGGTATGATTGCATCATGTACTCGGTGTCATCGCTGAACAAAATAGAGGGTTTATTCAAATCCTAGTTTGAAAAGTCAAACGCCAAGTTTGAAAGTCAAACGGCTATTTTTGGGAAGTGGAGAAAGAGGAGGAAACCGAGTTGGGGATGAGTCCCTCCTCCACCGCCGGCCCACCTCCAAGACGAGTTGGGGAGGGACTCCCCTCCCCTTGCCCGGCCGGCCCCTCCACCTATATAAGGAGGGGCAGGGCTCCCCTCCTAGACACACAAGATCCCCGCCTCCAAACCCTAAGCCGCTGGCGCCGCCACCTGCTGCCACCGCCGCCGCCCTAGGGCAAGCCGCTGCCGCCTAGCAACCCTAGCCGCCGGCCAAGCTTCCTCCTCGGCGTGTCTAAACCCTAGATCATCGAGGGACTCTCTCATACTCCACCATACTCGCTCCGGCTTAAGGCAAAGCCCTGCGAGATCTCCCCTCTACTTCCGGTACCACGCCGTTGTGCTCCGGAATCGCGAGGAGAGTGCTACAACCTCCACTGTCTGCTGGAACAAGGGAGAGGAAGGTCTTCGTCGAGTACCGAACGTGTGACCGACTGCGGGAGCGCTGCCGGAACGCAGCGCCGGAAGGATCGTCTACGCGATCTTGAGATCGGGAAGAGTACGACTACATCACCCACGAGAATCCGCTCTCGTTAAACACTTTGGAATCTTCGAGGGTGAGTTATTCCATCGACTCGTTGCTACAATCTAGTACATAGATCTTGGCTTGTTTGTTTGTATGCGGTAGAAAATTTTGTTTTCCATGCTACGAAACCCTATAGTGGTATCAGAGCCGTGTCTATATGTAGATCTGTTGCACAAGTAGAACACAATGGTCATTGTGGGCGTTGATTCTTTTATTGTCGATTGCTTCTTGTGTACTTTGCATCTTGCGGGATGTTGGGATGAAGCGGCCCGGGCTAACCTTACATGACATCGTTCATGAGACTTGCTCCACGCTTGACATGCAACTTGTATTGCATAAGTGGCTTTGCGGGTGCCTATTTCTCCTAGCATAGTTAAGATTCAATTTACAACGGGTGATTAAAAATGCTAGTATATATGTTGTGGTTCTTGTTCGTAAGTTAGAACGACACTTATTGAAAGCCCCAAACCATGTAAAATATGCAAAGAAAGTAGAGGCGTCTAACTTTGTTTTGCAGGGGTGTGCTGTGATGTGATATGGCCATGATTGTGATTATATTTGATGTATGCAATGTTCCTTATTGTAAGTTGGCAACCGGCAGGAGCCATATGGTTGTCTTTAATTTATGTTAAGACCCGCGTGTCTATTCAAAGTAGTTGTAATAGTTGAAGCCGGTGGACGACAACCATGGAGAAGCGTCATTGACCTTGATGCAATGCCGGTGATGATGGAGATCATGTTCGTGCTTGGATATGGAGATCGGAAGCACAAAGAAGAAAGGCCATATCATATCACATATTATGAATTGCATGTGATGTTAATCCTTTATGCATCTTGTATTGCTTAGTAGACGACGGTAGCATTATAAGATGATCCCTCATGCACATGAATTTCAAATCATAAAGTGTTCACCCTTAGTTAGCACCGTTGCTAAAGCTTGTTGTTTCAAAGCACCACGTGATGATCGGGTGTGTTAGATTCTGCAAGTGCATACAACGTGAGCAAGCCAGATTTGCTCATGCGGAAACTAAGGTTTGATCTTGATGAGCCTAGCATGTACAGACATGGTCTCGGAACATGGATCACCGAAAGGTAAAGCATGAATCATATAGTAGATATGATGAACATGTCGATTGTTCGCCATTGAAACTATATCAACTCTCATGATGATCGGTGTTGATGTGGTGGATTTGGTTCGTGTGATCACTAAAACAATGTGAGGGATATTGTTTTGAGTGGGAGTTCACCTAGATTAATTTTATTATTAATTTGAACTCAATTTGTCATAAACTTAGTCTAAACTATTGCAAATATGTTGTAGATCAATGGCAGCCCCTACCATCAATTTTAATGCGTTCCTAGAGAAAGAAAAGTTGAAAAACAATGGAAGCAACTTCGCGGATTGGTTCCACAATTTGAGGATTGTCCTCACAGCTGGATGCACCGCTGGGTGACCCACCTGCAGCTGATGCTGCCGATGAAGTAAAGAATGTTTACCTCACTCGGAAGACTCAGTACTCCACAGTTCAGTGTGCTATCTTGTATGGTTTAGAATCGGAGCTTCAGAAAAGGTTTGAGAATTCAGACCCATATGATATTGTCGAGGATCTCAAATTGATCTTTGAGACTCATGCAGCAATTGAAAGCTATGAGGCTTCTAAAAAGTTCTTTAACTGCAAGATAGAAGAGGGCAGCTTCGTCAGTGAGCATGTGCTTAAGATGTTTGGGCACGCAAACAAACTTCAAAGCTTGGGTATAGTGATTCCTAATGCTTTGGGGATTTACCGTGTCCTCCAATCACTACCACCAAGTTACAAGAACTTTGTGATGAACTACAACATGCAGAACATGAACAAGACGTTGCCAGAACTCTTTGCTATGTTGAAATCTGCAGAAGTGGAGATCAAGAAAGAGCACCAAGTGTTGTTGGTCAATAAGACCACCAAATTCAAGAAAGGCAAGTCTAAGCAAAAGGGACATTTCAAGAAGGGTGGTAAGAAAGTTACCACGCCGACGACGAAGAAGACCAAGGCTGGACCTAAGCCTGATACTGAGTGTTTTTACTGCAAGGGAGAAGGTCACTGGAAGAGGAATTGCCCAAAGTACTTGGCTGATTTGAAGAACGGCAACATCAAGAAGAAAGGTATATCCGATATACATGTTATTGATGTGTATCTCACTAGTACTCGTAGTAGTGCCTGGGTATTTGATACTGATTCGGTTGCTCATATTAGTAACTCGAAACAGGTGCTGCAGAATAAACGGAAGCTAGCGAAGAACAAGGTGACGATGCGCGTGGGAAACGGATCAAAGGTTGATGTGATCGCGGTCGGCACGCTACCCCTTCATCTACCATCGGCATTAGTTTTATACTTAAATAATTGTTATTTGGTGCCTGCGTTAAGCATGAACATTATATCAGGATCTTGTTTATTGCGAGACGGTTACTTGTTTAAGTCCGAGAATAATGGTTGTTCGATTTATATGAGTAATATGATTTACGCACATGCACCTTTGATAGATGGTCTATTCTTATTGAATCTCGATAGTGGAAATACACATATTAATAACATTGAGGCTAAACGTTTGAAATCGAGCGATAACTCGACCTATATGTGGCACTGTCGTCTTGGTCGCATTGGAGTGAAGCGTATGAAGAAACTCCATTCCGATGGACTTCTTGAATCACTTGATTTCGAAACACTTGAAAGATGCAAAGCATGTCTGATGGGTAAAATGACTAAGACTCCATTTTCTGGTATGATGGAGCGAGCTACGGACTTATTGGAAATCATACATACCGATGTGTGTGGTCCAATGAGTGTAGCATCGCGCGGTGGTTATCGTTATGTTCTTACCTTCACGGATGACTTGAGTAGATATGGGTATATCTATTTCATGAAACATAAGTCCGAAACTTTCGAGAAGTTTAAGGAATTTCAAAGTGAGGTAGAGAATCAACGTAACAAGAAGATTAAATTTCTACGTTCTGATCGTGGAGGTGAATATCTAAGTTACGAGTTTGGCGAGCATTTGAAGAAATGCGGAATACTTTCACAATTGACACCACCGGGAACACCACAGCGTAATGGTGTGTCCGAACGTCGTAATCGAACTCTCTTAGATATGGTTCGTTCTATGATGTCACTTACAGATTTACCGCTATCATTTTGGGGTTATGCATTAGAAACAGCCGCATTCACTTTAAATAGGGCACCATCTAAATCTGTTGAAATGACACCGTATGAATTATGGTTTGGGAAGAAACCTAGATTGTCGTTCCTTAAAGTTTGGGGTTGCGAAGCCTATGTAAAGAAGTTACAGCCGGACAGCTTGAACCCAAAGCGGAAAAATGCGTCTTCATAGGATACCCGAAGGAAACTATTGGGTATACCTTCTATCATAGATCCGAAGGCAAAATCTTCGTTGCCAAGAATGGATCCTTTCTAGAGAAGGAATTTCTCTCGAAAGAAGTGACTGGTAGGAAAGTAGAACTCGACGAGGTTGTCGAACCTTCTCTCGAAATTGCGAGTAGCGCAGCACCGGAATAAGTTCCTGTGGTGCCTGCACCAATTAGAGAGGAAGCTAATGATGATGATCATGAAACTTCGGTTGAAGTTGCTACAGAGCCTCGCAGGTCAACGAGAACTCGTACCACTCCAGATTGGTATGATCCCGTTATGGGTGTCATGTTGGTGGACAACACCGATGACCCTGAGACATATGAGGAAGCGATGATGAGCCCAGATTCCAATAAATGGCAAGAATCCATGAAATCCAAGACTGGATCCATGCACGAAAACCAAGTATGGACTTTGGTGGACTTACCGGATGGCCAGAAGGCTGTCGAGAACAAATGGATTTTCAAGAAGAAAACAGATGCTGATGGTAATGTTACTGTCTATAAAGCTCGACTTGTCACAAAAGGGTTTCGACAAATTCAAGGAATTGACTACGATGAGACTTTCTCACCAGTAGCGAAGCTAAAATCTGTGAGGATTATGTTAGCAATCGCTGCATATTATGATTATGAGATATGGCAGATGGATGTCAAAACAGCATTCCTCAATGGAGACATTGATGAAGAGTTGTATATGATGCAACCCAAAGGTTTTGTCGATCCTAAAGATGCTAACAAGGTATGCAAACTTCAACAGTCCATCTATGGATTGAAGCAAGCATCCCGAAGTTGGAATCAACATTTTGATAAGGTGATCAAAAGTTTTGGTTTTATACAAACTTATGGAGAAGCTTGTATTTACAAGAAAGTGAGTGGGAGCTCTGTAGCATTCTTAATACTATATGTAGATGACATATTGTTGATTGGGAATGATGTAGACCTTCTTAATAGTGTCAAGGAATATTTGAATAATAGTTTTTCAATGAAGGATCTTGGCGAAGCAGCTTACATATTAGGCATAAAGATTTATAGAGACAGATCGAGATGCCTAATATCATTGTCACAAAGTACATATTTGGAAAAAGTTCTAAAGAGGTTTGGAATGGAAGATAGCAAGAAAGGGTTCTTGCCCATGTTGCCCAATGCGACCTTGAGTAAAACTCCAAGTCCGACATCGGCAGAAGATAGAGAAAGGATGAGTAAGACTCCCTATGCCTCAGCCATAGGATCTCTAATTTATGCCATGCTATGTACTAGACCCGACATTGCATATGCTGTTAGTTTAACTAGCAGATATCAAAGTGATCCAGGAGTGGATCATTGGACAGCGGTCAAAAACATCCTTAAGTACTTGAGAAGAACTAAGGATATGGTTCTTTCTTATGGAGGTGATGAACAGCTCGTTGTTAATGGTTACACCGATGCTAGTTGGAACACCGATCCGGATGATTCTAAATCACAATCTGGATACGTATTTATTTTGAATGATGCAGCAGTTAGCTGGAGGAGTGCAAAGCAAAGCATTGTGGCGATATCTTCAACTGAATCGGAATACATGGCTGCTTCGGAGGCTTCACAAGAAGCGATATGGATGAAAGAGTTCATTACAGAGCTGGGTGTGGTTCCTAGTGCGCTGGACCCAATGTCTATCTACTGTGATAACATGGGCGCCATAGCCAATGCGCAAGAACCAAGGTCACACAAGAAGCTGAAGCATATCAAGCTACGTTTTCACGCTATTCGAGAACATGTCCAATATGGGGACGTAAAGATTTGCAAAGTACACACAGATCTGAATGTGGCGGATCCGTTGACTAAACGCAAAACATGACCAACACCAAACTGCCATGGGTGTTCGGTATATTACCATGTAATCTAGATTAGATGACTCTAGTGCAAGTGGGAGACTGTTGGAGATATGCCCTAGAGGCAATAATAAATATGGTTATTATTATATCTTTGTGTTTATGATAAATGTTTACATTCATGCTATAATAGTATTAACAAGGAAACATTAATACTTGTGTGATTAGTAAACTTAATATGAAGTCCCTAGTAAAGCCTCTTTATAATAGTAGCTTGTTGGTTAATGAATGATTGTGGTTTCCCTATCATGAACATTGAGATGTTATTAACAACAAGATCATATCATTAGGAGAATGATATGGTGGACATACTCCTATAGATAAGCATAGCATAAAGATCAAGTCATTTTAATAGTTCAATTGCTATATGCTTTCTGATACATAGTAACCTAATTCCTTCGACCATGAGATCATGCATATCACCTTTGCCGGATGGATGCTTTGATGACATCAAACACCACACCGTAACTGGGTGGCTATAAAGGTGGCATTGAGTGTTCGGAAAGTATTGGTTGAAACACATGGATCAAGAGTGGGATTTGTCCATCCATATGACGGATAGATATACTCTGGGCCCTCTCGGTGGAATGTCATCCAATTAGCTTGCAAGCATGTGACTGGCTCACAAGGGATCACATATCACGGGAACGAGAAAAGAGTACTTATCGGTAACGAGGTTGAACTAGGTATGCAGAGATACCGACGATCATAACCTCGGATATGTAAACTATCATGAGACAAAGGTAAATTGGTATCATATGTAAGTGGTTCATTCGATCGCAAAGTAATCGTAGAAATATGTGGGAGCCATATGAATTTACAGATTCCTCTGTTGGTTATTGTTCGGAGAAGTGTCTCGATCATGTCCGCATAATTCACGAACCGTTGGGAGACACACTTAAGGATTCGACGTTGTTTGAGTAGTTATGGAATGAGGAGAAAGAGACCGAATGTTGTTCGGAGTCTCGAATGGGATTCGGGATATCACGAGGAGATCTGGAATGGTCCGGAGAATAAGATTCATATAAGGAAAGTCCCATTTCGGAGTTGGAGAATGGTTCCGGTGTTTTCATCGGGAATGTTCTAGAAGGTTCCGGAATGTCCGGCACTCCAGAAGGGAAGGGTACATGAATGTGTTATATCAAGTTGGTATGATTGCATCATGTACTCGGTGTCATCTCTGAACAAAATAGAGGGTTTATTCAAATCCTAGTTTGAAAAGTCAAACGCCAAGTTTGAAAGTCAAACGGCAATTTTTGGGAAGTGGAGAAAGAGGAGGAAACCGAGTTGGGGAGGAGTCCCTCCTCCACCGCCGGCCCACCTCCAAGCAGAGTTGGGGAGGGACTCCCCTCCCCTTGGACGGCCCCTCCACCTATATAAGGAGGGGAAGGGCTACCCTCCTAGACACACAAGATCCCCGCCTCCAAACCCTAAGCCGCCGGCGCCGCCACCTGCTGCCGCCGCCGCCGCCCTAGGGCAAGCCGCCGCCGCCTAGCAACCCTAGCCGTCGGCCAATCTTCCTCCTCGGCGTGTATAAACCCTAGATCGTCGAGGGACTCTCTCATACTCCACCATACTCGCTCCGGCTTAAGGCGAAGCCCTGCGAGATCTCCCCTCTACTTCCGGTACCACGCCGTTGTGCTGCCGGAATCGCAAGGAGAGTGCTACAACCTCCGCTGCCTGCTGGAACAAGGGAGAGGAAGGTCTTCGTCGAGTACCGAACGTGTGACCGACTGCGGGAGCGCTGCCGGAACGCAGCGCCGGAAGGATCGTCTACGCGATCTTGAGATCGGGAAGAGTACGACTACATCACCCACGAGAATCCGCTCTCATTAAACACTTTGGAATCTTCGAGGGTGAGTTATTCCATCGACTCATTGCTACAATCTAGTAGATAGATCTTGGCTTGTTTGTTTGTATGCGGTAGAAAATTTTGTTTTCCATGCTACGAAACCCTACACATGATCATTTCCCTCACATAGGAAACAAGTAACTTGAGATGTGGGGAATTGTGTAGTTGGATGTTTCTCTTCACAATTCGGGCATTGATCCTTATGCTCTTCAGAAGTGTGTTCCATGTCTCCACAAATATTGCAAGCTTGAGTTCCTTCTATAATATCATCCATGACATCATTGTTGTCACAATCTCCTTGGGAAAGGTTGTCTCTCATGCTAACCATTTGATTGGTCATCCCTTGCAACAATTGGGATCGAATTTCCAAAATCTTTTGCAAGGTTGGGTCTAACTTATTGTTGTTGGCTAAAAACTGAGTTGTCATTTGATTCAACTGGGTTTGGTTTGCTAGTAGTTGTTCTCTCATGTGCATCTCTTGGTTGTTGGTGTCACCATTCTTGATGTTGGAGTTTCTTGGAAAAGTCATCTGTTTGGGTTGGAATGGGATTAGAATAATCAAAGGGTTTCTAAGGAAGAAGTCTAATCACACACAAAAAATCACATAAGCAATGTGCAAGCAATCACAATCAAACATTCCATTCAAACAACAAGGTTCACGCACATTTCTAGGCAACAAAATATTTTTTTCTACACCACATAAGTTGGTGTGTTTGATCTAAACTAAACATTAGTATGGTTGTCCAACTATATGGTTTTCTTGTAATCATTCCATTCTTCTTAGTTATTTCTTCTTGAACAAGATCATTGTATCCTTGGAAAAATTCTTGTATCTTGGTCACAAAACTTCAAGGTGATGATGTTTCCTTCTAAGTTGTGTTTCTTTAGTCTTCAAGTCTTGATTAATATTCTTGTCTCTCTTGTAGTCCTTAGTGACGTCCAAGTTGAAGTCCTCGATGATACTAAAGTTGAATTAATTTGAGTTGGTGAAGTCCTTTGCTCAAGTTGAAGTCTTTGATCATGTTGAAGTCTTGTCCATCAAGTTTGAAATGGGAGAGATGTAGAATCAAAACCAAAAAGTTTGAGGAAAGAGTTTACAAGATTGTTTGTAAATAAGTTTTGGAACAAATACAACTCCTATTTTTCGAACGGGTTTTGTCCAATCCTAGGGTTACAATCCTACAGGAAACACAGTGCTCTGATACCATATGTAGAGGTCCCAACCTTTAATAAGGTAGAGATACCTGTGTTTACAATGCTAGTCCCTGGGTCAACAGCTAGCATCCATAGTTAATATGTAATATCAAGAAACAAAGGTCATACTACAACTTTATAACCAGGAATAAAATAATTCATTGCATCTTACATAGCTCATTTGGCTATCTCATTACAATGCAACAGAAATAACTATAGCATGGAGTCCTTCATCTTCGAAGTGCCACAGGTAATCATGTTGGTTGTAGACTTGTAATCATAATCAACACACTTCACTAACATCAAACAAACCTGCAACATAATAAGTTACATCCACAAGGGTCATTACATTTGAATTGTATTGGCAAGTGATACTATGGTAGAATAGAGGTATCTATCATCTATATGCATTTGGCTAAGTGGAGCTTAGGCTTGCTTTGTTCAAAATATATTTTCCTTATCATTTGAAAACATTAAGTTTTTGTTTGTCAAAATCACCCAAGGTATCTACCAATCAAAGATTGAAGATCCTTAAACCCTTGTTCAACCACAAGTTTTTAACTTAGAAATTGGGATGAGGAGATTCTTGATAGCTTCCATGTCCTGATGATCAAGTTGTCCATTGCCGGGGACACGACTAAGTACTTAGATTTTACTCTCTCGAAAGGTGGTGCACTTTCCCCACAAGACTCGACATGCATCGAGACAAGATCTTTCAAAAGCCTTCCCTTAGACCAAAATGGACGTGGTCCAAACCTATCAACCCCTACCACCAACTGTCCATCTGGCTAATTTATTGTAACCTATATGAATTAGGCAGAGCCCATAATGCCAAGTGGCTGCACTTGAAGCTTCTCAACATTTGACATCTCAAATATCTTTGTTCCTGGGTGGCTTTCCACAAGTGTGATACACAAGGTTCACCAGTCCCCTGGCCTTGTGTAACCACTCAACAAAAATCCATCCAAGCAATACCATTCCACCCAGGTGATTCATTGACATAGTTGTTTTATTAAACAAAACACAAGTCATAGACTTAGAAATATTTCATAGCATGAGTATAATCCACCCTTGTTTTCTACTAGCTAGGATAAGCATAATAGTAACAAGAGTCTTAACTTAGGGAAAACTCTACTAAGGAATCATCTACTAGGATTTCCCAAGGCATAGCTTATACTTAGAAAAATCCATGCAAGTCCTACTCATAATATCACTAATGCATAGTGAAAATAATGGGACAAAAGTATGAAGCACCACTTGCCTTTTTAGTAGAGAATATAGATTCACTCCTTGATCTTGCAATAGTCACACTCTTCAAATTTCACTACAATTCAATCAAGGCACAAATTCAATCTAGCATTCAAACAATTCATCACATAAAATAAAGGAAATCAAACAATGCATGCAAGCATGCAAAAGATTGTTTTATTTGGTAAGGTGGTTTCTAATTGTCTATAAACATTTTAAAATACCTTCTGGTAATTTATAAAAGTGGCAAGGTCATTTGAAAACAAGTTAGTGAAAATGGCCACTTTAAATCATTTTTGTTTTGCTAGGAATGATTTAAATCAAAGGAATATTTTCTAGTGTTTTCCAAATATATATATTTTTTAAACACAAATGTTAGTGTTTTAAGGTCAAGTGTTTAATATTAAAACCATTTGCAAAAGGTTTTACCTATAAACCATTTTTAAATCAAAGCAATATTTTATTTTGTTGGAAATGCCTTTAAACAAGGTAATAATTTTATAGGGTTCACCAAATATATTTTTAATTCTCAAAACTTGGTGTTTAGGATCAGAGAGTTTAATTCAAGTCATTTTCAAAAGGTTTCACTCAAAAATAATTTTTATACCATAATCAATATTTTTATTTAGCTAGAAATGATTTTATTCAAAGGAATAATTCCTAAGTGTCACAAATTATATTTTTAAATCCAAAATTTGGTTTCTATGGTCAATAGGTTCAAAATAATCCATTTACAAAAGATTTTACCCTAAAAACAATTTTAGAATAAATTTTATACACAAAATAAGTCTAAACAAGTTTCTGCAAAAACAATCAATTTTACCGAAGCAAAATACTAAACAAAGTGCATGGTTGGAAAGTATTATTTTTGCTGATTCCATTGATATAAAATTTGTAAACTTTGAACGTGTAGATTAAAAGTTATGAATTTTGCAAATTTAAACATCTAATAGAAATGTTTCTGTCTATTTAAATCAAAACTGTGCCACGCGTCCTGTTCTGATTCGCTGGTGCCAATTCGGCTGGATCGAGCGTTATAGAGTGTTGGATCTAAAGAGATCTGTGCGGCTCAGATGGATTCGTACCCCTTCACTTAATTCATCTATCCTATCCAACGGATCAAGATCTAACGGCCTGAAATGAATTGACCACAGATGGGCGGCGCGGCAACGGTGGCTGGCGGCGGTGCGCTCGGACGATGACGGTGCCGACGATACAGGAAGCGAGAGAGCGAGGGGTGAATCTCAACGAGTTCGCAGGGTCCTAGTGAAGCTCAAGGTGGTCTCCGTTACTCGAGGGGCGCACGGTGTCGACGGGTATTGCTCGCTGTAGTTACTCACTGGCTCGGGTACGCACGGCCGTGGTCGAAGAAGGGCGTCTGGGTTGCAAGTGATCAAGGAAATGCGTCAGGAGGGTGCGCAAGTTTGCATAGGATGTGAAGGAACCTACCAGAGGGAAAGGGGCAAGCTGATTTGTCGGCTACTGCTCGCCAGAGTTGAGGCAGACCGTGGCGGCGATCAGTCGAGGTTGTTGCTGATTCTCTGGGTCACAATAAGACGTGTGGCTGGGGTCAATGGATGCGCACAACGATGGAGATCAAATGAGCGTGAACCAGAGAGGATGGGTCGGCGTGTACTCACCGGATTTTCCGCCGGAGTGTGTTGGAGGCCGCGGCGATGGAAGCAAAACTTGAGGCAGCCTCGGGGCGTAGATGTGTGGGAGGTTGAGGAGAAAAGAAGAGGGAAGAGGGGATACTAAATAGGGCATGATCGCTGGCAGTTTACTCTCTGCATTAAGACGAAATAAGCTGTGGAATCAAAGCATGAAACTGCAAGGTGAGGGGGAGGAAATCGTCGCGGTGGTGGAGACGACGACTGGCAGGTGGGACCTATGCGACAACGAGTGATAAGGGTAACGTGGTGGGGTCAGCAAGTCATTGATTGAGTGGGTTCGGTTTGCGGTGAGAAAACGATTCGCAGGAGGCTGCCGGGTGGGCTCGCTAGTTAGGCCTGGGTTGGGCTGGGGTTTGTTTTCTTTTTTGTTTCTTCTGATTCCTTTTTCTTTTTCTATTTTCATTTTCTGTTTTGAATTTGTTAAAACAATTCAAACAACCATTTAAATTTATGTCTTTACCAAACTTTCAGTAAGTTTCTATTATGTTTAAACATGTGTTTTAAATACCATTTTAGAATAATTATTTTATTCATTTATGGTTTATTATTTATTTAAATTAGGCACTTATCTTTATTTAAATGGGATTTTAAATATATTTTAAAACTCTTATTTAAATTCTAATTTTCACCAAACCTTTTTTACTAGGTTTTATTTATTTATTAGTGCAAATAATTCACTTTGAATTATTTAAAGCATTTTAATATGATTTATTAATCATTTAAATTGGGCAATTGTCTTTGTTCAAATAAAATCCAATATGGTTTTAAATCCATATAAATTTTATTCAAATGACTCTTTTAAGTTATTTAGATAACTTTTTAATCCACTTTGGTAAAATCCCATTTATTATTTTCTAATGATTTAATTAATCATTTATATAAGGGATTTTGTCTTCATTAAATATAATTTGAATATGGTTTTATCCATAAAATTTTATTGGAATAATCTTTATCCCTTTATTTTATTTGGATTATCTTTATTTCATTTGCTTATGGATTTAACTTGAGATTTAAATTATCTTCCAAATAATCTTCTTGGGATTTATTATTTAGGCAAATTGTCTTTATTTAAATAAAATTGGATATTGTTCAATCCTTATGATTTTATTTAAATAATCTTTGAATCCTTTTTATTATTCAATAACCTCCATTTGTTTATGAATTTGGCCAAGATTTAATTTGGCTTTTAAATATCCTTTATTTATTTATTTATTTATTTATTTATTTCTTTGTCTTATAAAATCCATATCTTTTTATTTATAGATCCAAAATTGGTGATTCCAATTTGTATAATTTTATTTAATATTTGTTTATACTTTTATATCTCTTTAGGACTATTTTTCTCAAAATTTGGCATGGATTTTAGATAGGAGCTTTATTAGCTTTAGAATTTAATTTCTCTTATCTTATTATATTCATAAGTTATTATCCATGGTTCCAAATTGAATGAAATCAATTTCTATGATTTTATAATATTTTTATTTATCATTATAGATCCTTTTAAAATGTTTGTTGACCAATTTTTATATGGATCGAATCCATAGTCTTTGAGATATCTTGGAAATGATTTATTCCATTAGGGTTTTGGGTTTTGGTTTATTTTTACCAAGTTTGAATTTCAAGATACATTCATTGATGAATGCATTTCACTTGATTTAAATTTAGTTGGATTCAAATTTTATTCAAAGTTTGTTCAAGATGGGTTTTTAAGTTTTCATTTAGAAATAAAAAGTTCTTTTCACCCTAAATTTCAACAATTATTTATTTTGTTTATTTATTTTTCACATTTCAAAACTTGGAAAATTTTGGGATGTGACACTATCCATGCTTATATACAGAAGATACCCCACAAATTAACACTATAGTTATGTAGCAGTTTTGTTAAAAACTTGAAAAATAGAAGCAAGCATAATAAGACATTATAGTTACGAATGAATGTATGATATTTCTGCACAATCAAGAAAAAATAAAATCCACACATGGGGTATAACTCAAGTTTTCCATTAGTTTATGCAGCTGTTATCCAGCCATATAGGTACAAGTTATCCACACAGCTAACACTATAGTTATGCATGCTTATATGTAGGATTTACCCCCACAAATCAACACTCATTTATCCAGCAGTGTTGTGTGTGACTTACCATTGGAAAGACAATAAACATGTTTACAAATGCTTGCTAATTTATACCCACTAGATAGGGAAAAGTTACCCACATATTATCACTCCTATTATGCATGCCTTTTCATTCTGGTTACCCATTCCTACAAAAACAGATAGAATAACCTATGTTTACTAGCGTAATCGATGGTGTCCAAACTAAAAACAACATACTGACAATGACTGCATGTACACTATAATTGAACAAGCTAGACAAGAAACATCGACGGGTGGCATAATCAAAGAAATGGCAGGACACACAAATGAATCAAATGAGGATTAGGAGAATAATTCTACCAATGATGCCAAGGATGAATTACACTCCACATCACAACCACAAACAGCTGGAATGCGCTTTGACAGTTTTGGATTAGCTCAAAAACACTATATGGCATATTCAGGAAGGAAGGGGTTCATAATAAGGATAGATTGTTCAAGAAAAGATGCAAAAATTGATCTAAACAAGGCGTATCTTGTGTGCAGAAAAGCTAGGAAACCTCATGAAGATAAGGAAGACAAGAAGATCCTAAATCATGTGTCAAGAAGAGCAAAAAGAATACACGCCCAAGGAATTGATACACCTCACATATATATGTCAAGAGGAAGCATGACTAGCGGTAGGTTAACATTATTCGGATGATCATAACCACACCCTGATAATAAAACCTTCATTAACAAGGTTCTTGCATTCACACCGCAACATACCAGCAGAAGAAAAGGTGTTCCTATGGATGCTGCATGCATGCAACATCAAAACATGCCGGCAGTTGCAGCTGATTGCAAGTTTCTATGGGAGTATGAATGATGTGCCATACATAGAAAAGGACTTGTTGAACCTGAGGACATCTTTCCACAATGAAAACAATCATCATGACATGCGAGACACATTGGCATTCTTTGAAAAGATGATGGTTGGAGATCCAGATTTCTTCTAAAGAATGAAACCTGATGAGGAGGACAGGGTTGAGAACATACTTTTGGTGGACGAGTAATCACGACGAGCATACAAGGATGGATACAATGATCGCATATAAGTAGACACTACCTAACTAACAAACCGGTATAAACTACCATGCGCTCCATTTATTGGGATAAATAATCATGGACTCACGGTTCAATTTGGATGCGGATCCGTGCGTCGAGATCTCAAGGACAACTTTGTGTGGATGTTTCAAATATTCAAACTGGCAATGGACAACATAGCGCTGAAAAATATAATAATAGATCAAAACTCTTCCATGGATGGTTCCATAAGTGTTATTTTACCGGATGCAACTCACAGAAATTGCATATGGCACGTCATCTATAATGCAACTAAGAAAATGGGAACATTCATGGACAATCACCCAGAGCTCCTAGACGCTCTTAATGCATGTGGGAACAACAGCTTAACATCGGAGGAATTTGAGGAGGCTTGGATGCAAATGGTAAACACTCATAATGTCTATGACAACATGGATCTGTTTTCACTATGGGAACAAACAAACGTTTGGGTACATCCTACTTATGTCCTACTTATGCACGCCTTTTCCCCATTCCTGCAGACCAAAATGATAAGCGAAGGCTTCAACGCAGTCATCAAGCATTATGTCAAACAAAGCAACTCCCTATATGAATTTGTATACAAGAGAAGAATTACAATGCGGAGAAGAAGGCAGCGACGGAAATAGCTCTGATAGACCCAAAATGGTAGTGTGAAAGCATAATGGAGCAACAAATGGCAAAAGCAGACACGAGGGAATTTTCTTCAGGTTTCCGAGTTAGCTACGAGTTTGAACTAAGCATAATAGGGACTCTAGTTCTACACTATGGATACATAAGCTATAGGGTATTTGCAAACTGGGAAGAAGGAACATATGCATGCAACTTCTGCAAATTCGATCATGATGGTATGTTGTGCTGCCATGTCATCAAAGTGACGATACACATAAAAATCCATCACATTCCAGAAGCGTACATCTTGAAAAGGTGGACACTGGATGCGGAAACTATCCTAGGTAAATAAAATGACAAAGATAATTAAGGAAAGAAAGATATGCCTAAGGAGTTAAGAAATATGATGGTGTTTGCATAACAAAGACAAGATGATGGAAGAAAATCATTAGGAAACACTTGAAGGAAGTGAAACAAGAGCTAGATGTGATAGCAAGAAGAGAAGAGAAGAAAGCAAGAGAGACCAAAAATGAAGCAATTACTATGCCCTCATCTAGTGCTCCTAACGACGCAAGTGTGCCACCTCCGACAACTTCCCCACCAAACATGGAATAGTCAAGAAGCAACCATTGAGATGTTCAAATAACAAGCACATTGGGATCTTACATGTTGTCAATATAGCACATAAAGAACATGGGGAATTCAATAACAAAAGGGCGACCACAGCAAAAAGCAAACAAAAATCCTCTTGACCTTGATACAAAGAAATCAAACAAATGCAGCCATTGTGGTGCCAGAGGTCACACAATCATAAATGCTAGGAAAACTTGAAGCTGCAAGGATACCAAAACTACACAATCCGTGCAAAATAACATATGTAGTAGAATGTTTATGTAACACAATATGCTAACGTTGTCCTCATTTTTTGCTCAAACATATTTTAGTACATGACAATAAATCCGAATGAAGCTTATTTCTATGCATGGTGGTCATGTTATAAATTATGTCTATTCCAGTTATTAATCCCCTCAAAAGGTATTGAAACATAATTACCCAGCAGTTGTCTATATAAAGTTACCATTGGGATAGAACCAGAGTTATCCATATAGAACTGCTACAGTAATCAACCTTTTTATGTAAAAAAATATGCTAGCAAAAGGTTGCCCACCTAGTGTAACATAAGTTACTAGGGCACACAGTAAAAGTTATCATGACCTCAACATGTAAGTTAACCACCCATTATCATATAAGTTATCCACCACTACAAAAAATTACCAACAAAAAAGGAACGCAATATTTATTCTAGCGGCTTGGCTTCCTCTCTCATAGCTCACATTTAAACTAGTTAATAGATCATAGCTCACATTCCGTAAACTAAACAAAAAATAGAGCATATGGGTAAAACTAAGGTTTCATGACGACAACAACAACAACAACAAAAAACTATCGACATACGATCGGTAACTTATATGTCACGAGGTGGATAAACTTACACACTATGACTGGATAACTAATGTGTGAGGGTGTGGGTAACTTGGGATCTAGTTCCAAAAAAAGGTTTAACCAAAGTTTATACACCTTGTGTATCATAACTATATAGGGTAATTCTTTAAAAGTTACCATGGTGTAACAGCTAAAGTTACCCCCACCTCTGGAATGTTCATGGCATGATTTAAAGGTTATCAAACTAAAATCATAAAGGTGGCACACAAAGAAGCATGAAACTGATGTACACAATTTGAAAAAAAAAATGAAATCAAAAATACAAAAGGTAAAGTAGAAAAAATTGTTTTCTTCCAAAAGTGACCTCCAATTCAAAAGCACATTGCGCGGATGGTTGAACCACAAATATGTCATCTTTTTCTTAATTCCTGGCATCATATCTTGACAAATATCAGGCACAACGCTTCCATTCCACAATTCAAATTTCTTGAGCATGAAGAAACCACAATCAGTGCTGAAAAGGTTAGAAAATAAAGATAGAATGTCAATGATTAGAGGATCCCGTAAAAATATATGCTTATACATCAAACTCATAACTGGACAAGAACAGAAAATAATGATGGAATGATAGGAAAACACTAACCTCCCAACTTGCTTTGAAACAGGGACATGCATCAACTCAAAGTTTTCAATTTGTCTTCTTGAATCAGAATAATTAACCAGCTACATTTTCTTTATTGTTTCCATTAGCTTGGCCACGTGTTTAATCTTTCCTACATTAGCTTCGCCACGAAGCGAATTAAGAATCTCAAACCTTCTAGCAGGCATGTTCACGAAAAGCATGTACAGTGCCTCATTGGATCCTTTTTACTTCCGAGCTCCTAAAGGACAACAAAGCAAAGCTACAAAGCAGAAAAATGCAAATGAAAATAAGTAGGGGCACATGCACGAAAAACCTGAAGCAATGGTTACATAGGCAGAAATGAAAGAGTTATCAACATAAAATAACAATCGTTATCATACCATATAACCTAAACTTATCAACTGCCTAAAAATTAAAAAATATAAACAAGCAAATCAAACCACATACCAAATGTGTGTGAGTAAGTTTTTAGTTGTCATCTCTCCTGAATGACCTCCGCACAATAGTGGGAAGTAAATTTCTCTACATCAGATACTTCATCACGATATAAGGAAATATAATTTTATTGGATGGACTATTATCTTGCATAACACAAATATCAAGGTCATAAAAATTATTTTAAAGCTCATCCTATGGCATCACACTTCCAACAAAATCACTAGATGTCACCCACATTGGATCAATGTTACAAATCGGTGTGCTACGAAAATATAAAACATGTGTAAAGATTAGAATGCAAGTTATCCACAAGAAACAATACAAGTTATCCTCAAGACCTCTTAGCTATCTTTGTTGTCCTATTCGACAAATTAAATCAAATATTCAAGGATATTTTACTAGAATAAATAATTAACAACAATTAGTATATTAAGTTATACATACAAAAATGAAAATAGAACACGGACAATACACTCACTATAACTACAAAACAGACTTAAAAAGTATAGTGACCCACATTGACATACATAAGTTATCGAGGTATAAGTACAAAATTTATCCAGAGTGATAAAGACAAGTTATCCATGCAAAAAGCAAAAAATAGTTCCCCACATACTTGTGTACATGTTACTAATTGTTTGCAAAATTAATTACCCACTTGAAAACCTAAAATTACAACTCAAAGACAAATAATATCTAGACATTTCATAAACAAATAGGATACAAAAAATAAGAATACAATCCACAAGAAAAACATTAAAGAACGCACATCAAAGAATTCTTAACAATTACTCTAGCTCTTTGTTTTGACACCCAAATCGTTGCCTCCGCTAAACAGTCAATGGCGATAAAGCTTCGGTACCATAACAAACTAGTGTACTGAATACCAAAATTAGATAATATATAACAGATTACATGATGCATGGGTCAACCAGAGCTTTATGATGAAAAAACAGAAAGGTTACCCACATGAACATGAAGAAGTTATCAAGTGAGACTATTATAGAAAATAAAGTTATCCAATACTGAACAAAAAATGCAGAAAAAAGGGGGAAAGGCTCGTATGATGCCTCATACCTCCCAGAAACCGCAGACCGCATAATATTAGGCGTGACACTAATCTCTTTACAGACAAGAGACTTGATTTCACTATCAACCCGCTTGGCTATACGCAACTTCTTCGTCTTAGCCCTTTTGTAGACACGAAGTGGGGATTATTGTTGTTCACCTGGTTATCATTGATGGGGCGAGTAGCTTCAACCAGTGACCTACGATCTGAAACAGGTGACCTATCTTCTGATGCTGACATATCAAGGGCACTAGTTGATCTTAGTTCTGGACTATTGTTCTGATCTTCACTGAAACCCGGGCGAGACAAAGAGAGTATGAAATAAGTAGCACCACCAACACCATGGCCAACCACATGCTTTCCCTTTTTATCTGCGTGGATATACTGACAAGCATCATCATCTTCACTATTGTATAACTGGGGATCTAGGGGGACATAATAATCAAAGCTATTGCTATCTGAATCCGGCAAAATTGTGTCATCAGAAGGAAGAACTAGAGATATTAGTACATTGGTACATGGAACATTCCTTCCATCGGTACCAGCACGAGTAACCCTAACACCAGCAATAGCACTCGAGCTAGCTCCACCTATGAAGATTCCTCCCACGGGTTGTCCAACAAGCTAACCACCAAACTATTTAGTATATTGATTCGCCATTTGATCACCAGCATTACCTTGCAACGGCATCCACCCTTGCACAATGGTACTCATTAACCAAAATATTCCAGAGGCAAAATTGCCCATCAGATGAGCAACTTGCGCTGTTTTGCACACAAACAGGAAAAGAAATTCCATAAATATTAATAAAAATGAAGGGACACAAAGTAATAGGACCAAAAAAATCAGTAAAATCTTAAACATGATACCTCTTTTGAACAACTAAGATCCGTGCAAGTGTCAAACCATTTTTTGAACCCTTGGGCACCACCAAACAAAAAATAAAATTAAGCCAAAAAAAGATACCCACCTTTTGAGCTACATGTTATCACCTACTGAACCCATAATTTACCCACACGTTATGGTCATAGTTGAAAGATCGGTATAAGAGACTAGAGTGGGGGTGAATAGGCTCTACTCAATTTTTAACTTCTTTTCAAATTAAGGCTTGACACAAAGTAAGTTCTCTAGATATGCAACTAGGTGAGAGAACCTATATGACAAGAAAGTATGCAAGAAACACAAAGAGTAAAGGATAGAAATAACCTAGAGTGAACATGGAGATATTTTCTCAAAGTTCCTTCCTTTTGAGGGGAAGTACGTCTCTGTTGGAGGGGTGGCAGTAGTAAGACCACCAGCGCCATAGAAGGACTCACCCTATTCTCTCGCGCACCAACCTCACGCAAGGACACTATCCACTATAGGGTGGCCTTGAAGGCGGCCACCTAAACCTTTACAACTCCTTAGAGTACTTCTCCACAACTCAATTGGAGGCTCCCAAGATGACCTCGAAGCTCTTACACAGAAGAATGAGCCATGGAGGGTGAATTCTTCAAGTTAGGGTTTCCTCAAACCCTAGAGCAACAACTCATTACACAAATAGTGGAGAAACAAAAATCCCCTTGATGGAAAGCTAAATCTAGGTATCCACCCTTGATTCCCCAAAGGGCATAAAGTTCTAGTGGCTAGGGGTGGAGATCTTGAAGGTTTGAGCTCATCAACAATGGAGGTGACAGAGTGGAAGCCATGGTCTTCACTTGGGGAAGAAGGGGGTATTTAAAGCTCCCATTGAAATCAAGCTGTTGCATCTCACTTAATCCGGAGTCTCCAATGTCCACCAATCGGAGTCTCTAGGCTGGACGGAATCTCCGGTGAGAGAGACGAAGTCTTCAAGATGACAACAGGACGAAGTAGCAGCCAGAACCAAGTGTGTGGGGCGGAGTCTCCAGGAGAGTCGGAGTCTTTGCCCGCAGAACCAGAGTCTCCGAACCGGCACTAGGGACTAGCAGCAAGCTGGTTATAGAGAGTGAATCCGGAGTCTGCTGCTCGCATGTGCCAGAGTCCCGGGGGAGAGTGGAGTCTCTGACTTAGAGGCTGGAGTTTCTGACTCGATACTAGGAGATTGTGATGCCGGGTCAGAGTGGCCAGGCAGCAGTCTCCGCCAGCGAGTTTCCGGACTCTCTTGGAAATAAGGAAGATTTGGCAGGATTTCAAGTGGAACTGCCTCAAAATTTTCTCCTTTTTCCATTGCTAAAGACTGTCTAGTGCAAAGACATGAAAACACCTGTAAATACCTAGCACACGGTTAGACCATAATTATGTTGTCAACAAAAACAAAAACACATTAATAGGGAAATGCCCTTTCATTCTCCGCCTTTTTCGTGTTTGATGACAACACACATATTTGCATAAAGGATGTTATCATAAAGGAAGAATTTTTTTAAAATAGAGACGATCTCCCCCTAGATGTTTACACACCCAAGATTGCTTTGCAACAAGCACACACTAGGATCAACACTCCCCCTCAATTTTAAAACCAACAAAAGGTGCAAAGAAAAGAGTACTTGACTTGATACGCATACCTTTGCACAAACATGTGTGGTGATGAATTATAAGAGGGCATCAATGCAGAGAGAGATTCACCACATAATATATATTCACACAATGCATAACCACATAGTCTTCACTTACGTACATCACAAATTAGTAGCACAAAGAGTTCTCAAATAATACGAGGCAACAAAAGTTCACAAGCAACTAAAGATCAAAGAAAGAACGAGCTTATGACTTCCCAAGCAAATCCTGCACATACACACCCTAAATAGAAATACTTCTTCCCCTTTGGCATCAAGATGCCAAAAGGGGGAAAAGATCGATGCTACATGACCCATGGAGATCACTCATCCTCGTAGTCGTGGTCATCATCATCAGAGGTTGGAGGAATATCATCACGAGTAGCTGGAAGATGTCACAACAAAGGAAACATCCTCAAAATAAGTCCACCTAAGAAGACCTTCACTCCATTTCCCAAAAAAGCGCACTGAGACTCCTCCTCCGTCCCTTGAGAAGCCTCATGAGACTGACCATACTTCTCATGGATGGCATCTAGGAGCACTTTTTGATTGGAAAGGATTATCCTAGTGTCTTTGTACTGTTGATATTGAGACATGTAGATGTCCACTTGCATGCAACAATTGACGCTTTCCCACTAGGAGTGACTTTTGACTTGACATCTGACAATCAACCGAGAGGTAGGAGGCATGTACGCATTGGAGGTGTTCTTCATATGAGGCCCACTATGGTGTACTTCTTCCTCAATCTCTTGATCTTCAGTTGGAGCGCTAGAACTGAGCTTCGAGATGTTGGGTTGCTTCCTTTGGAGCTTATGGAGCTTGTTTTCAGCGAGTAATGATGAGCTTCTGATGAATGGAGAAAAGATTGGAGATTTCTTGGCAGTGATGCAACTCCATATTTCTTCATACATATACTCCATCACATCAATAGGCTTAGGAGAAACATCAAGGCTAGCAAGATTGTCGGGGCCCTAGCAACCAGGGTGCCATGTCCCCACGATTGACGAGCCCCGCGCCAGAAGTAATGCCCCCATCGCGAGGAAGCAATGCCTCTAGAGGTGGCCCGGCCATGTGTGCATCGTGAGGCCCCCGCCTCGAAAGGGGATAAGCCTCCGGAGGGAATGTCTCTCGAGGAAGCTCTGCTACTATGCCATGCTCCTCCCTCATGCCTCGGATACCTCGGAGCACGCCAAGGGTAGGATGATAACTCCAGCAGGTGGAGCGCAAGCCATATCCCGACAGGGAGTGTAGCGGACATGGGGTGCCAGACTGCCTCGGTAAAGGAAGACTCGGTCCACCCCCCCTTTTTGCAGGGAGAGTACAGGAGATCTTGTGGTGGAAAGCTAGCCCTATTGCCGTTTTGGTGAAAGAGGGAAAAAGCAGAGGGTGATGAAGACAAGTGACGTCTGCGAAGGCCATTTTATCGGTTGATGGATTGGAGAACGGTAGGCTAGACCAGGTCCACCAATAGTAGACTCTTAGACCTGGATCTCGAGGGGCGGCACTATGGACGCCCTTCCCGCCCAAATACTGGGGGAAGAGGCCCGATGCCGCCCTATATAAGGGACCCTTCTCCTACCTTAGAATGGGTCAATCTCCTGCGATCTAAACCCTAGCCATACATCCTCCATTGTACCCTCGTGAAGAAAGAGAGCAATACAACAAAGCAAGAGCAGGGGATTTACCTCCTCACAAGGGTCCTAAAACTGGGTAAAAACCCCTCGTGTCATCTCTCTGTCATGTGCTTGCTCCATCGTCGCCACCGTCACTGAGGCTCCTTGGAACCACGTGTTCAGCCCCCTCTCGAACCAAGGGATCATTGGACCCTAGTTTCCTTCGCGGGACAAATCTCTGACATTTGGCGCGCCAGATAGGTGGCTGAGGCACTCTTTCAAGACCTTCACCAACCTTAGCGACATGCTAGCTCACACCGAGACCTGTGCCGAGCGTGCCCTCCGTTGCACGGCGAGCAAGGCCTGGACCGAGACAGCTCTGTGGCACACTCCCTCAAAGCAGGACCCATGGACAGAGGACAACAGAGGATCTACCTACCTCCCGTCGCAGGAACCCCCGCCCACCTCGCATAGCGCCTCCTCGATCTCCCACACCGCGTCCTTGCGCATTCACAACCGAGTGCCTCAAGCCAAAAGCTGCCAAGCACATGGTTCAGGAGCTCCTGGATCACCCGCCGGCTGACCCAGGAAAGAGGAGGTGGTGCCACCAGATCGCCAAGCTCCTCAACATCACCACCCTCTCTCCGAAAGGACTAGAGGCTCGGGACGAGGACAAAGCACTGGGGGCTCGCTCCCGGCCTAGCGTCGTTGTTGCGTCTCGACAACACGGACATCGAGGATGCTGGCCACCCCCTATTTGTTCGGTAGTAGGAACGCAGGCATTTCAGCCTTAACATCGACGTAGGAGTCTGTTGATACGAGCACATAGCACACATAATCTTTTATTATTCAGGTTCGGGTCGCCCTTTTGCTAACAACCCTATGTTCAACTTTGGTGGATAATCTGGTTTGGATCAAGGTACAAGATGATGATCTCTACGGTGCAAAGGAGCCGCTTCCTCCTCTCCGACATGAGAGGTAAAAGAGAGATAAGGAAGGCTGTAGTAGTGAACCCTTGGAGTGCTTCCAATCTCTCCCCTCTGAAGACTCCAACCTTCCTTATGCCTATGGCCAAGAGCCTCCATTTATACTCCAAGGGTTCACTACAACTGCCAGCGTGGAGCACCGCCAAGGGCGTTCCCAGGTTCAATCATGGTGTGCCACAGGGTCTTCAGGCAGGTGGGTGGTGCCTGTGCCTAATGGATTGCTTTTCCCAAGGTAGGGCGTGGTGTTTCTTGTTAGGCTCAATTAACTCTAGTTCCCGAGCCATGTCTGGCCCAGGAGAATAATTCCCATGGTCCTTCCGGCGTTTAGTCGAGGCCGCTCCTTGGCTTCAATGTCCCAAATCATGCCCTTACACTCCTTTCGGGGCAGCCCCTGGAAGGAGGGGTCAGAATGCCTTGCGTGCGTCATTGTCTTTTCCTCCTTGTCCATGCCAGGCTGGCGGAGCAAGGATCATCTCCATAGGCACCTACATCATAGCTGACACTTAGTCTCCATAGGTTCATCATGCCAAGTACATACCTACTTGGAGCACACGGTGCTCGCAACATTGTGACGCTCTTGTCAGCCAGGCCAGGCATTCGCTGAGTCGTTGAATGGTGGGTCCTAGCCCACATGCTACGCCGCAATGCGAGGGACCCCAGATCCCATTACACTGACAGAAGCCCTCGGTGAGGGCCAGCAACTTGCAACGCTACAAAACTGCATGGGCCCATTGCACATCACGGGGGGCGCGATGTGACTGGACAACACTCCTTCCCATCCCACAGAGTTGGATTGCGCATGCCCACACACTCAAGTGGCTGCGGGACTGCCGGGCCACGCCATGGCTTCTCCGGCAGCTTGCATTGACTGCGCCCACTTCGGTTCCTGCAAAGTAATTTGTGGTGGGGCACGATTTTTGCCCTCACCGGGAGCGGGCGAGGTGGGAAATAATCATTCCCCTCCCTCATTTGTTATAAAAAGAGGGAGAAGGTGCAGGATTGTGGCTCACTCTCCAGTTCCCATACAGTCTTTCCCTTCCAGCTTCCTGCTCGGTGGCTAAGACGATGGTGTCAGGTAGCTCTGGTAGTCGCCGTCGTGATGGTGATCCTCCTTATCCAGTGGGAGAGATGGATCCGGCCTTGTCGGAGGTGCCGCGGAGAAGGGGCAGGTGTCGAGGCCACTGCAACTCCTCTACCGTTGGCGTAGATCTGTCGCAACCTCACGCTAAGGCTCCACCCCGCAGCAGCCATCGGGGACGCGGCAGCTGGAGGGTAGACCATCTCGGTCGTCGTTCTCCTTCTACAAGGCATGGATGCGGCCCCCTCGCCGAGGTTGCTATGGGTGGCGGACTCTCCTCCCCTGCTGCTTCGTAGCAGGGCTAGCGATGAAGAAACGGCGGGCCTTATTGGCTTCGAGCTTATTGTCTTCCTCCTGGTGAACTTCAAGTGGTGGTTGCTCATGCCAGACTTGTTTGTTGACGAGCTCAGGGAGCACCCCTCGTGCGAGCTCCAGATATGCGAGGCCACCAGCGACCAACCCATTTGGGACATTTAGAGGTGGGTGGACGACGCCGGAAATCTGTACCTGTGTGATGGTTGGCAGGACTTCATGGCCCATTATGAGATGAAGGTCGGCAATGCCCTGAAGTTCCACTATCAGGGAGAAGGCCGCTTGTCGGTAAAGATCTTTGATGGCACCCTCTGCCACCGAAGCTACTCTCCTCCGCTTGTCTATGACTCTGGTCTCAGTGATGCCTTAAGGCAGCGTGGTGCCATACCAAGTGGGTGATGTAGTCTTGAGCAAGGTGGAGGAGGGCTATTCGACTTTATATCCTCTCTTATACAACCGGAGTATCCCCCAAGCCAGTTGATGCATTGTACATTTTTCAAATGTAATGCCAATTGACTATTATTAGTGTATTTTACCTTTGCCTTTGTGTCATTTCCTCTTTTCCCCGCCGTATCGTGCTGATGGATGCCGCTCATTCTTCTTGACCTTTACCGTCTTTACGCCACCTCAGGGCCCGTGGGGGTGTTGTTCATCTTCTCAAGTGCCAAGCTCCCACTCCCTTTGTCCAGCCTTGCGGTCGATCTATGCCCTGCTTGCAGGGCCTTCCGCCCTTGAAAACTGCCTGTTTATTGCTATTCCCATCTAGCGGCGAGTCTTTCGCCCTTGCTGATACCTTGCCTTGGCCTCTCCTTGCTCATCCATCCGTTGTTAATCTTGAAACACGATGAACACACCTTACGGCATCTTACCCATGTCTCAGGTTTAAAATAGGGTGTCATGCGCTTGATTAGGGCGCACGGTGTTGCCAACTCGAGGGCTCGACATGGGAGGTGTGTCTTTGCTATTTAGTGCTCGTAGTTAATGCCTAGAGCACAACGCTCATACCTCAGAGCGTATCATGAGAGTACAATGTTTCCTGGTATGACAGTCTCGTTACCCGCGTCCAGCCCCGAGAAAGATCCAAAGGAATGCAGAATTCTGAAAAAAGCTCAGCAAATGAAAATAGGCGGAAAATCGAGAGCAACAGGATTCTCATTCCAAGATGGGGCAACCCCCGGGTTACAAGCGGTTTACACATAGGCGGGCCATGCCAGATATGCTAGTATTCATCGCATTTGTCGGGAGTACTACACTCACTCCCGGGATTTTGGTTGCCGGGAGCACCACGCATTCTCCCGGGCTTTCAGTTGCCGGGGGAACCTCCACTCACTCCCAAGCTTTTTAGGTTGTCGAGAGGACCACGCACGCTCCCGGGCTTTTAGTTGCCAGGGGAACCTCCACTCACAACCGGGCTTTTTAGTTTTTGCCGGGAGAACCACGCACGCTCCCGGGCTTTTTAGTTGGTAGGGTGGATGTGATAAGTTTTTAGCTTACTCGGAGAGACATCAGTACCAAAATTTCATCGGAAATAGGTTCCAGAAAGGGTCACATCCTCTTCCCAGGCGAGCCGAGGATCGGAGCAAAAGGTTCGTCCAAGTCAGACAAAGGGTTAGTATGAGTCAAGGGAAAAGTGGGGCTGCCAGTTTGAACAGTTCTTCAGAGCAGAACACTGTGCCCATTATATTACCTTTGATGGTCAAGGTCCCCCACGAGGATGGAAGCTTGAACGACTTATAGGCATGGTGGGATACCACCATGAACTTTGCCAAAACATCGCGCCCTATTATGCCGTTATACGGCAAGGCAATGTCTACAACATCAATATGATGTTCTCCGTGTGGTAGTTGTCTTGGGTGCCAAATGTGATCGGCAGTTCAATCTTACCCAACGGCTGGGTACCTCCAGGGCATATGCCAAAAAAATACCTGATAGGGGCTAATTGTTCCTCCGTGATCTAGATATTATCCAGCAGCTTTGCCGTGAGGATGTTGAGGCCAACCCCTCCATCCAGAAACATATTCGTGACCTTGACGTTCTTTATGATGGGCGAGACCACCAGGGGTAGCATGCCGACCCCGAGGATTCTCTCTAGGTGATCCCCTGCATCAAAGGTAATCGGCACGTGAGACCACCAAAGTGGTCGTTGTGCCTCTGGCCTAGGTTGTACGTCGCACAGTTCACGGGAGAAATGCTTAAACTCCCTGTGGGAAGTCATGGCATAGGCTCCTATGTGTGCACACATGTAGTCCTGTACTTGTGGGTACTGTCCGCACCCGTCGTTGTCACCGTCTTGGTTGACGACAGGGTCGTTGCCGCGCTGTTGAGGGGCTGCGTTTCCATGGACCCCTCTACGCCCCACTCTTGCTCCGTATCGACCGCCTCCATCTCCTCCTCGTGCAGCACCCATGTTGCCTCCGCGACCTCCAGCATGATGAGCGGCCTTGTTGGGTTGGGCAATCTTTTGCATGATGAGTGGCCTTGTTTTAGGTTAATAGTTCCCGAAGGTACCGTTAGTCCCTCTCAGTGATGCGCCTCTTCCATCCCTCAGCGTAACCGAGGATGGAGCGGCAGTTCTGAGCATCATGCTTGTCAGACTCGTGCACATGGCACCACTCCCCATGGCAGGCTTGGCAGCCGCCACTTCTTCCTCTGGTTTGGTCTTATTTTTATCCCCGGTGGGAGCACTAGGCTCCGTAGCCAAAGCATGTCGAAGGCCCCGCTTATGCGAGACACTCTTGTTCATAGCAGTGCTTCCCGGGTCAGCTCCTCCTGCGGCTTCCTCTAGGTTTTCTTGACGGGATGCATGTTAAACTCTTCGTGCATATTACTGTTGTGCACATTCATGGTGAACACGCCAATAATGGTGTCGCCCTCTGCCTCTGGGATAGTGTGTGCGATCTGCAAAAACCTCAGCATGAAGTCTCGTAGCCGCTCACCACTCCCCTGTACCACTGTGTGGAGCTGAATGAGTGTTCCCGGGCGCTTGGAGGCTCCCTGGAACATACTCACGAAACGGGTACACAACTCGGCATAGGAGAGAATGGACTCCCTAGGTAGATGCATGAGCTAGGACAAAGTCGTGCCCTTTAGGGCCATTGGAAACTAGTTGTACATGACCTTCTCATTAGCACCCGCAGCCACCATCACGTTGGAGTAGATGGCTAGAAACTCCTTCGGGTTATTACTGCCTTCAAACTTGAAAAAGACAATATGACGGAATTTTGGAAGCCATGCCAGGTGCCGTAATTCAGGAGAAAAGGCGGGGCAACTGCTTCCGTATCCCAAAGCCATGATTCCTACCTCAGTCATTCCCTGCAGTTTAGGGATGGCCACACGCGGAGTCTGTTGATGCAGCTACAGTAGGTAATCTCGAACTAGCGCCTCGTTTGCCGCAGTGGAATTGCCTCGGATCCCTTCGGCGCGCCTAGGCGTGGGGTCAGTAGATGACCCCACAGAAACGTGATCGTGCTCCGCAGGTCTCAAGGCTCTAGCCCCCAAGTGTCATATGGCATGGTTGTTGGCTCTCCTCCCATCATCGCGGGGTCCAGCAGCCCCTAGAGCAGGGGCATCATTCTGGGAACACGTCCTCAGGGCAGAGTTTTGCATGGGCCATGTGGCAGCGGCAGGAGCGCGATCTGCCCCACGCCTCGGCTCCAGGTTGGACTGGGACCAAGCACGGGTGGACTCCAAGAGTAGCCTGATGAATTCTAGCTGCTCGTCGAGGTCGTCCCACCATGCCGCTTACTCCGTAGTCCCAGGAGCTAGTGGGTGTCGAGCTATGGCACGGGCATTAGCGACTGCTTCCCCCAAAGTTCGGTTCCCAGAGCAATGGGACTAGGGTTGGCGGCTAGAACTTGGCACGGTGAGGAAAGACCCAGTGCCGACACTGGGGTCGCCGCGTGCTGAGCCGACGCTTGACGCTCCGGCCCCGACCAGCGTGATTCCTTCTAGAAACTGGCCCCCATTCGCAGCATCTCCTACACCACCGGGGAGAACCGCTATGAAAGTGGCTCCTCCTGCATCACTGGGGAAGGGGTCTTCAAGTGCGATGCATCCTGCGTCACCTGGTGGTGGTACCTCTCGCGCAGCGGCACCTCCTCTGGCATGCTCGCCTTCCTCAACCGGGGGTACGTTGCGATTGTGGTGGCAATGGTGCAGTTGTCCTTGGCCCTGGACACGTGTCGGCAGCTGCGATGTTAACCGGGTGCCGTCTCGTGGGAATGGCCACGGTAGATGCTGAAATTACCAGCGAGTAGTAGAACGAGGGGAAAGGGTGGCTAGCCATCTGCAGTGCGAGATGAGGGCGGAGACACGAGGTTTTACCCATGTTCAGCCCCCGGATGGTAAACACCTACTCCTGCTAGATTGTATTATCGAGAGATTACAGTGGGCGAGCTCGGCGGCTAGGCGGCGAGTCGATGAGGTGTATGATGGAACGTAGTGCTATGCGTACCCTAGGGAGGTTTATATAGGGGTACCTTGCTAGGGTTTTATAGATCTACAACCGAGTTGGATAAGGACTCAGAGGGTTTTGACCTAATCCGACTGGTCCTAGCTAAGCTTCTGGTCCTTCATCTTCCAGTCGCCTGCCTTCTTCTTGGGTCGTGATCCAGTCACCGTCCTGCAAGCCCACTCGCTGAGAGTATGATCCAGTAGGAACGTCCTACTGGGTATACCCCACTCGGCATATCCCCATCAGTAGTCCCCGAAGCCGTCGTTGATTCGTTGCAGGTGTTCTTTTGCAGTCGGAGTAAATGGTTCTAATTTGGACGCCCAGTCGAATCGGCGGTGGACTCTCTCAATGAAGGAAAGAATCCTCAACATATATCTTTAGTCACAATATCGGTGACCAGTCAAATCACCAATTTGGCAAGTAGTCGAATCGCAGCGTTGGCGAATGGGTCAGTGAGTAGAGTAGACGAAGTTGGACCATCATTTTTGGTCAAACTAGCCGTTGGGTAATCCAATGGTAATATCAGCGTAATCACCACGCGGTAAAGGCTCCTCCGAAATTGGTGGGAGGCGACCTCCATATAAGGAGAGAGACGAGAGAGTTTGCAAATCTTCCTTGCATTGCCTCTGACCCCGCGCACCCTTCAGTCTCCCATTTCCTCCCGATCCGGAATTTCCAGAACGAGTTAGCAAACCCAGATCTTCGAGTCGATGGCGCCCCCGAAGGAACTGTGGGGCAAATCCAAGTGCACCAGGGAGACGCTAAAATCTTTCAAAGATGTGGGGATCCTCTACGCCGGAAGATGGCGAATCCGCTTGGCTGGACAGGTGGAGCCGGATCCCCGCGCCGGTGAATTCATCTCCTTAACCAGCCACCTGCAGAGGGGGCTAGGATTCCCCACCTCGATCTTTTTTCGGCGTTTTTGCGCCTACTACGCCATCAAGCCCTCCGATCTGGGGCCTCACATCATCAAGCAGCTCGCCATTGTGGCAGGAGCTATTCCACGGTTGCATCGGCTGTGAATGAGTCGGAGGCCCGATGCTGGTAGCGGGTGGCCTCATATTTCAGTTGAAGAATAAGGCCCCCTTCCTCGACCTCATGTTGCCGAACAAGGCAGCCAGCGAGTGGAAGAAACACTGGTTTTATGTCAGCGAGTCGACCCCGGATGGCGAGGTGCCGCTCCCAGCATACACTGCCGAGCGGAGCGAGCCACGCCGTCTGCAAGTGGCCAAACTCCCCCATGATCAGAGGATGGTTGTGGACGAGATGCTGATGACGATTCGGCAGCTCAAGAGAGATGGGCTTGAGAACATCAATTTTTACAATTGATGGCTCGGGCGATGATTGGTGCCGCTAGCCAGTCGCTCCCACTGGATGTACGAATACACCGACAGGGACGATGGGACCAAGGCCTGCACCGCCGAATGGAAGGTTGACGACTACATCGCCGCATTGAAGAAGATCACTGACACGGAATACAATGACCCAAAGGCCGGGATCTCCACATACAGCACGAAGCGCCGGGCATCGACGGTGAGTCTCTTTATCTTGTCTGTCTTCGCAGTCATAGAAGTGTAGTTGCGGTTCGTTTGACATTTTCCTATCTTTTTAGCTGTTCCAAGTCGTGGAGTGTTGGCTCCCTCATGTCGATGACAAGAGATCCGAGGAGGTCGAGGAGGATCTGAGTGAGTCCTCCTCCGACGATGATGAGGCGATGGAAGTTGCCGCGCCCGCGGCTCGGAAGACTCGCGGGCAGCTGCAGCGCGAGTTCGAAGCTAGCCGGAGCCTCGAGGGACATGATGGGGGAGAGGGCGACGCCCAAGAACATAGTTCACGGCGTGTGGCCACGCCGTCGAAGAAGAAGGCTCCCGGGAAGAAGAAGGCACCTAGAGTGGCATATCAGCCCTAGTCAGCTGCTAGCTCTGAGTCGAACAGCGAAGCTAACGACACAGAGGCCGAGGCGCCGATGAAAGCTCCGGAGGCGACGAATCCGGATGTAGTGGAGAACAAAGTGCCCCTGGCAGTGAGTCCCCCTCCGTTCTCAGCCGTCGCTGGACATGGAGCTACTTCAACCATAGAGGCCTCCCCGTTGAAGGAGGCATAAGCATCGACTAGAGTAGAGCTTCCTGCGGCCGTGGCTTCATCTACGAAGAAGGCTGCAGTGTCATGGGCTCATGCCATGTTCGAGATGGGCATCAGTCGCAAGCTGGGCCCGAATTGGAGAAGCCAGCGCACATCCGCACCTACCTGCGTTATATCCTAGTCGCCAAGTACGTCTTTGTCGTGTCGACTCGAAGCAGCATTTTGTAGTTGTTGTTTGAGTTGCTAATCGTTCCTTTTGCAGGACTGGTGTGAAGAAGATTGGTCACCCCTCGATGTCCAAGGTACCACCAGTCGCTACAGAAGGGGAAGCCGATCCCTCGAAGAAGAGGAAGGGCGATGAAGCAGAGGAATCCGCTAAAGGCGCGAAGAAGAAGAAAGGCGATGACTCCATTATAATTTTGGACGGGCCAGCCGACACACCGAGCGAAGCTCCGACCGGAATGGACACGGCCGCGAAGGTCGATGTGGTCGTGGGGTAGCATCCAGTTGATCCAGCGGCACTAGTCGGTGCGTCGGAGCCCACGACTAGCGCTTCAGGGGCGATGGCGGCGATGTTTCCTCATTTCATGGTGAAGGCTTCCGCCGCGGGAGTGGTGACACAGTCGCCTCAGGTGCCCAAAGTTCTAGGTGTGAACGTCAAGCAGCATCGCAGGCGAACACCCTTTGTGCCATTGTCAGCAGACGCGGTCGAGCTGCACAACATGAATGGCGCAGCTATCCAGGTATGTCCAGTCCCTGAGGATCTACTCGATGAATTTCAGCGGGTGGATTCTTATGAATTTTTCGTGTCCAGTCCCTAAGTGGCTAGCTGCTGAATTTCAGAGGCTAGGCACTTAGGAAGTTTTTGGTGTCCAGTCCCCGAGTGGCTAGTCGCTGAATTTCAGCGGCTAGGCACTTAGGAAGTTTTATTGTCTTCTCACGTTTTTTTCATCTTCGCAGGGGCTTCAGCATGAATCGGCGGAACGACTGGCTGCCAAGGAGAGTTTGGAGCATGACCTCCGATCCGTGCAGGAGGTGAATAGTCAGCTTCAGGCAACTGCAGGTAGGTGTTTTGAGTTTCTTGTCAGTTTTGTTGCCTTAATCGCCTGGTGTCTCACTTTCAATTTCATTGCAGAGGAGCACTCCACCGCTCATTGTTGCCAAGCCAACGAGTTGGAGACTGCCAATCATTGACCGCCGCGGAGAAGCGTGTTGCCGAGATGGAGAAGGATCTCATGGCCACAAAGGTGGAAGCGAGCTCGTCGGAGGAAAGGATCAAAGCCGTCGTCGCAGCAGCAGCGAAGGAGCGAAAGGTCTCCGACGCTCTTATTGCTGAGTTGTAGGATGAGCTGACAGGCCTTCAGAACTTCACCATGGGGCTTTGTCGACCGCTTCTAGGTGAGATTTCTTAAACCTATTGGTACGTTAGCGAGTCCCCGAGCGGGCGAGTCGCTATGCCGGCGAGTCCCCGAGCGGGTGAGTCTAGAGTTGTGCGTCCTTCTATTTTGACTTGGCGTTGTTTGTAGGGAAGATACTCAACGAAGACCCTGAGGTGCAGTAGATGCCAAGCAGTGCGTCACCATGTTGGTGGACTCTGCCGCCCTCTTGGCGACATGCATTAGTGCCGTTCTCTAGGATATCTTGCCTACTGAGATGATTCCCAGCGAGCTCACGGAGGTGTGGCGTTATCTCGAAAGGGCGCCGACGGTGGCCGAGTACATGTCGCGGTCGATGTTTCGCAGCGGGGCCGTGACTGTGTTGAGCCTTGGGCTTGCGCATTTCCCGGATGACTTCGACCTCGACGACGTCACTAGCGGGTACCCATCTACGACCGTCTCGGTGGAGATCGCTGAAGTTCTGAAGATGACAGCAAAGGTGGCTACGTACTCCCAGCGGGTGCTGGCAATGGGCGATCTGTTGCCGTACCAGGAGACAGAGGTGGCGCCGAACGACCCCGAGTCGGTGCAGCGTGATCTGAAAACGGAGCAGCCGTTCCGGTCGACGATGGCGGGTACCCTGACGACGTATCCAACGAATCCTAGTATCGTTGTTATGTAAACGGCAGTGCCTGAGGAGGCTAGTTCATGGTGCGAGAGCGATTAGGGAAGCGAGTGACGGCGTCCGCAGGCAGGATTGGGCACAAGCATGCGTCGGGGACACAAGAAGTACCCAGGTTCAAGGCCCTCATGGTGAGGTAACACCCCTACTCCTGCCGATCTGACTATCTGGATGAACACACAGGGCTACAATTGCTCCTTGAGATGTATCTGTCCCTAGCTAGAAGATGGAGTGCAACCCTTGTCGTGTTGCCCCTACTGCCCCTTATATAGGCCGAGGCGGCATAGGCAACGACATGGCCGACTGGCGGGTCCCACAGGCTTGCCCCAGCCGGCTACATCATCTATAGTATCCGGCATGGCCGGCATGTATCCACAGCGTAGTCATGCCACCATCGTGGGCTACAGTGCCGTCGTTCGGGTAGTTGCGCACAGTACTACCTCTCTAGTAGAAAACATGCCATGCATCCAGGCCATTAGTCCCGGCTATGGCTGGGGCCGGGACTAATGGCCTGCACCAGACATCCCGAGCGACCCCAAATCATAGGTCCCGGCCTGTTAAACCCCATTTTCCCCGGTGTAAGATACAAACCGGGACTAAAGGTTCTAGGGCCTACAGCTTGCTGCGGGCACCCCCTTTAGTGGTCTGGCCCTATATATATATGGCACAGCCCCCTCCCCCTCTCAACTATTTTTTTCCTGATGGGAGAGGTGGAGTTGTGCTATTTTTCTTTCTTGTTCAGATGCACTAGAGGTATTCAATGAAATGCCCATTAGAGCGATGCGACTTTAGGTCACACAAGACATACATGATATGAGGTCCCCAAGCCACACTTAAGTTTTCTCATCTTTGTTTCCAAGTGTAATAAAAGGTTAGCAACTATTTCCTCGTTTAGACCACGCGGTACTAATTTCAGCATAGTGATTGTGTTTGATATATATTTGTATGATATAGATGAGCCATCCATGGATGTACGGTGACCGATCCTCTGCCGCTTTTAGAGAAGGTGTGCGTTCTTTTCGACTTGTGGCCGAGGAGAACAAGCGGCGGGATGGTTTTATGTGTTTTCCATGTGTTAACTGTAGAAATGAGAAACCTCACACTTCCGCAAGAGTCATTCAGAGCCACCTGCTTCGGTCTGGTTTTATGTCCGGCTATAATGTTTGGACCAAACACGGAGAAAGAGGGGCTGCGATGGAAGACGGTGATTAAGAAGAGAACGGTGATGACAACTACCGATCTATGTTCCCTAAATATGCTGATACCGCAATGGAAGACAATGAAGAAGAAGGAGGTGAAGAACGGGAACCAGACCGGACTGCTGATGATCTGGGTCGGGTCATTTCTGATGCAAAGTGAGACTACAACACAGAAAAGGAGAGGTTGCAGTTCAATCAGATGTTACAGGACCACAACAAATTGTTGTACCCAACTTGTGAAGATGGCCAGAAGAAGTTGGGTAGCCCACTGGAATTGCTGAAGTGGAAGGCAGAGACCGGTGTGATTGACTCGGGATTTGAGAAGTTGCTGGTACTCACGAAGAAGTTGCTTCCAAGAAATAACGAATTGCCCGCTAGTACGTACGACGCAAAGAAGCTCGTCTGCCCTCTAGGATTATAATTGCAGAAGATACATGCATGCCCTAATGACTGCATCCTCTACCACGGTGAGGAGTACGAGAATTTGGATAAATGCTCGGTATGCACTGCATTGCGGTATAAGATCATAAAAGATAACCCTGGTGATGTTGATGGCGAGCCACCCAGGACGAGGGTTCCTGCCAAGGTGATGTGGTATGCTTCTATAACAGCACGATTGAAACGTTTGTTCAGAAAAAAAGAGCATGCCAAGTTGTTGCGATGGCACATGGAAGAACGTAAGAAAGACGGGATGTTGAGGAACCCCGCTGATGGTCGGCAGTGGAGAAAAATCAAGAGAGACTTCCCGGACTTTGCTGGTGACTCAAGAAACTTATGGTTTGGTCTTAGTACAGATGTCATGAAACCTTTTGGGGAGCAGAACTACAGTTACAACACCTGGACCGTGAATCTATGTATCTACAACCTTCCTCCTTAGTTGTGCATGAAGCGGAAGTTCATTATGATGTCAGTGCTCATCCAAGGCCCGAAGCAACCCGACAACGACATTGATGTGTACCTAAGGACATTAGTTGATGAACTCTTACAATTGTGGGCCGAACCAGGTTTACGTGTGTGGGATGAGCACAAACAGGAGCCATTCGACCTACGATCGTTGCTGCTCGTAACCATCAATGATTGGCCTACTCTTAGTAACATCTCAGGACAGACGAACAAGGCATACAATTCATGCATAGACTGTTTAGATGAGACTGAAAGTATATATCTCGGTAAATCTAGGAAGAATGTGTACCCGTACAATCGTCATTTTCTTCTGCCCAGACATCCCTTAAGGAAAAAAAGGCAAGCATTTCAATGGTGATGCAGATCACCGGAAGAAGCTTGACCCACGTACCGGTGCTGATGTATTTGGTATGGTCAAGGATTTAATTGTAATATTTGGAAAGGGTCCCGGAGGACAACCTGTTCCAAAAGACGCCTACGGACGCGCACCCATGTGGAAGAAGAAATCTATATTTTGGGAGCTACCCTATTGGGAAATCCATGAGGTCCGCTCTGCAATTGACGTGATGCACCTGACGAAGAATCTTTGCATAAATATTCTAGGCTTCTTGGGCTTGTATGGGAAGTCAAAAGATACACCGGAAGCACGAGAGGACCAGCAACGTCATAAAGGACAAGACGGCAAGCATCCAGGGCAGTTTCAAGGGATTTCCAGCTATACTCTTACCAAGGAAGAGAAGGAAATATTTTGAAGTCCTTTTTAGTATCAAGGTACAATCTTGCTTCTCGTCTAACATAAAGGGAATAGTAAATATGAAAGAGAAAAAATTCCAAAACCTAAAGTCCCATGACTGCCACGTGATTATGATGCAATTCCTTCCGGTTGCATTGAGGGGGATTCTACCGGAAAATGTTCGACTAGCCATTGTGAAGGTATGTCCATTCCTCAATGCAATTTCTCTGAAGGTAATCGATCCAGAAAGTCTATCAGAGTTACAGATTGATGTGGTCCAATGTCTGGTCAGCTTTGAGTTTTTGTACCCTCCATCTTTCTTTATTATTATGACACACCTCCTAGTTCACCTAGTCAAAGAGATTAGAATTCTCAGTCCTGTGTTTCTACACAATATGTTCCCCTTCAAAAGGTTCATGGGAGTCTTAAAGAAATATGTTCATAACCGTGCTAGGCCAGAAGGAAGCATCTCCAAGGGATATGGAACAGAGGACACCCGGATTCCTCACCAAGCTACGCGTCCCGGAAGGTAGCACCATCCAGTGCTAGCCCGGCGGAGCCCAGTATCAGACATGCCCGGTGGAGCCCAGTATTCCATCGTTGCCGCCGAGTCGACTACGAGGATGCGGGATGGGCATCCTAAAGTAGGCGGCGAGGAATGTGTGTATGTGTGGGTGGCCATGACGGTTACCCTATAAATAGAGGGAAAGGGCGGGCAGGCTGGATTGGGCAGTCTATAAATAGAGGGAAAGGACTATAAATAGAGGGAAAGGCCTATAAATAGAGGGAAAGGCCTATAAATAGAGGTAAAGGCCTAGAAATAGAGGGTTCATCTTTAGTCCCGGTTGGAGAAACCAACCGCGACTGAAGGGATTGCGGCAGGCTGGGCCAGGCAACACTAATGATAGGGGTGAGTGTCGACATTAGGTCGTGCGGCTTGTACATTGTCCCGGATGGTGTCGCCAACCAAGACTAAAGCTGAACCTTTAGTCCCGGTTCCAGACACCAACCGGGACAAAACACGAGTGAGCACTAATTATAGGGGTGAGTGTCGACATTATGTCGTGAGTGTCGACACTATGCCGAGCTGCTAGAACTATAAAGAGGCATACTTGTGAGTCCAGTCCTCCAACCAGTTTGAGGCATCTCCAAGATGGTTTTCAAGAGCAGGGACACCACTACGGTCAGTTTCAGGGAGATGCCGCCGGAGCCCAGTCCTCCGGCATCTCCAAGAAACTGCTCATAGAGGCACTCCCTAATATGTGAAATTAGTTAGCTCCCAGGCGTATTGATCTAGTTAGAGAAGTTACAAGATGCAAGATGGTGTGCGAGAGCAGGGAAACCACTACGTCCAGCTTGAGGGATATGCCACGAGAGCCCAGTCCTCCGGCATGTCCCTTAAGTTGGTCATAGAGGAACTCCCTAATATTTGACCACGTGCATTTGGAGATCGGATCTTAATGGTAAGTACGAATCGGGATAACATCTTCATAGTTCAGGAAAGTCGTTCTACGAATCGGGAAGAAATCCCCCCCCTTTAGTTCCGGTCTAGCCACAAAACGGGATTAACACACTCAAGATGGTTTGCGGACAACACTATGCAGTCCTGGCAAATTTCGAAATCAGGAAATTGCGACAGGAGCAGGTGCTATTAGAGAACAATTAGCAGATTTGGATTTGCAAATTATTATATAGAATTCCTTGGTCGAATGGAATGAATTAGAAGATGAGGGGTATAGTGGAGATGAATGGGAAGATAGAAAAAGACGAATAAGAAAAGTTTTTTTATTAGACGCATGCGATTGGCAAAACATTTTATTAAAAAAAATGTGGAACCAGAATGGATGGTTTTGTGCTTATACCCATTCTTCCTCCTAAATTGATACCCATTGTTTATAGGTCAGGAGATAAAGTAGTGACTTCGGATATTAATGAACTTTATAAGAGAGTTATAGCCACAAACCGGGACTAACACTCAATAGATTTAGTAATATTAAAAAACCGAGACTACGGAATCGGGACTAAATACCCCCTTTAGTCATGCTCATATCTAGCCCTATAGTACTCAGCTTCAGGGTCGTCTTCGTCATCATCGTCATCATATTGGTCGATGCTAGGCGCTCGCGGCTGGATCCTCAGCCTAGCCATGGCATATTGTGGGGGCACCTGCCACTCCGGCCTCGGATTCACGACTCGTGCACTACTAGGAAAATGGTCATATGTGGCGCACCTGTAAACATCATCTGTGGCGCACTAGGAGTGCGCCACGGGCCTTGCGCTACGGCTATCTCCTAGCCGTGGCGTACTGCCTGGTGCGCCTCGGTTATGTCGAGATAGGCGTAGCGCACCTGCTAGTGCGCCACGGATATGTTGGCAGGTGCGCTACGCTTTGGATCTTCTGTGGCGCATGTTGCAGTGCGCCACTAAGCCGCGCAGGTGCGCTTTAGTTGCAGTGCGCCACAGAAGTTGTGCCATGTGCGCCACGGGTGTATTTTTTTAAAAACAATTCAGGGCCATATGATATACAATACAGATTATATAGGCAGATATACACACAGATATAAGATATACAGTTATATATAAATACACAATTCGCAAAACAAGATTGAAACAAATACATATAGATAAGTCTCATACATGAATACATAAGTTATACATTGTTTCGATCAAGTTACAAAGTAGTTGGTGACATGCGAATACATGTGTCGATCGAATAAGTTAGAGCTCGATCGGAAGCTCGTCTAGACATCTAAACTAGCTAGACACAAACGCGGGATAAACTACCAAAGAAGATAAGCATGATCACCGCCGCGACGAAGGTGTAGGTCTTCATCCGATTCCTCGTCCTAACTCCCGCTAGATAGCGCGTGTATCTAGCTTCCGCCTCCGCCATAGTGTTGTACCCTTTGTAGCTATTGCCGCTGAAACGGTGCACCTGTATCCGGCAGTCTTTCCAATCATCGTAGACTCCGGGAACCCGTCCCTTGTACACGACGTACCACGTCATCTATAAGTTGACAATAATAATTAACTGATGATTAAAAAAACATATATAATTAAAGTCGCATATGAAGATACACTTATAGAAAGTACTCCTAAATCAAAAAGACCAAACTCAAAAATCATGCCTCATATATAACTAGGTTGTTGGACACAGGAATATGCTACGACGGAACAGTTAGCCAAGTAGGATGCACAATTCCTGGACTTGTGCATATCACAAGGCTAACTATCCCGTCGTAGCACATTCACATATATATTGTGCCACGACATTTCAATCATCGGCATTATTCTCGAAAAAGACAAAAATAACTCAAAAAGAATGCCTCATATATATACATAGGTCGTTGGACACAGGAATATGCTACGATGGAACCGTGAGCCAAGTAGGATGCACAAGACCTAGACTTGTGCATATCACAAGGCTCACAATACCATCGTAGCACATTCACATATATAGTGTGCCACGGCATTTCAATCATCGGCATTATTCTCGAAAAAATAGTAAGGAAAAAAAGAAGGATCAAAGTGAGCAAAGGACCAAAGAGTAAGCAAAAAAACCAAGCATTGATTGATATATAATAATAATAAGCAAAAGAAGTAAGTGATGATTCATAAACCTAAAAAGATAAGTATAGTAGCATGTACACTTGTCCACACACACAAAGGTCATTTATAGTTTGTAACTACCACTAGGCCAACATCAAGCCATCTGGCTCGGCTTAGGGAACGGGAGGACGCCTTGTCTCGTCATGAACTTCCTATAGTCACCCTGCATCTCTAGGCGATCTTCTATGTCACGGTTATTCGGGATATTTCCTCCGTAGAAGACCCCCCCCCCCCCCGAAGTCATGACATCACGAAAGATAATTGCCCCAAACTGCTGCTGGATGCAATACATCTCTTGTATAATATCTGAATCAGTGATCTTGGCCTTTGCTTCGGCCCACTGTTTGAGATGATCTGGCAGCGTAGAATTCTGCTGGTCAAGTAGGAACGCCCTCATGTGATGGAGTGCGTAGTAGACTTCCTTCTTACTGTTTTCTGGCTGCTTCACGCAGGGGAACTCCATTACATGGTTGAAGACGTGCCTGCCGAACTTGACCTTCGTACGCACGAAGGTGGTGCCTTCCGTCGAGGCAAAGCCATTGAGAGCATCATCCAGAACTTCCTTGATCTTGTCGTAGTTTTTCTTCTTTTCTAGACTCCCCAAGTCAAAATATGTGGCGTGGGAATGCTTCAGCAATAAGGAGATGAGCGTGCAGTGTTCATCTCTGCGCAAAAAATTCAAATGGAATGTGTTGGAAAAAGAATGATGATAATCTAATAAAGCCAATCGACGGTGGCGAGTGAATAACGACTTACTCGGGAAAGTAAGGCACGAGAATGTATTCCTTTGTCTTGTTCGCCACGAGGATTCTTTTTAGGTATGAGGCCACGATACGTCGTTCGGCGGGGGAACCCAAGCAGCCGTCACGCATGTAGTAGGGGTCCACTATAGCGATGCCCGGTGTGTTCTCTCTAATGATCTGCATGGCCAGGCTGAGAGAAAACAAACGGACCATGGTATAGTGCAGCGGGTATAGGTGGAACATATTGAAGATGTCGTCGAACCGCAGAAAGAACAGATCCGCAGGGGCATTGTCGATGAAGCCCAAGCATGGTGGCACCTTAACCACGAATACCGGGTGCGAGGGATCTTTCTCTGATAGAAGGCGTCTCTCTATTGTCAGCACGCCGTCATGCACACTCTGTAGTTCCGAACTGGCGAGCTTCCGCAAATTCTTAGGTAGCATGGGCTCACCCGCCACATGAATCCTCCACATAATACCCTCGGGTCTTGGTGGCCCGTCCCGAAACCTGATCGGATTCGCAGTTGTTGACGCCACCGGCTGGCTCGAGCTGCTAGATTTTCTTTTCCTGCCATTTTTTCCTTTTGGAGAGCGGGCAGGCACCACAATCTGAGCACCGGCCACCCTATGTAGTGTGTCAGGGCTTAGAATAAAGGGTCGATTGGTTGTATCAGCTGGCTCTGTAAAGGCGCAAGCTGGAGGCGTCTCCTGAGAACCAAACAGACGCTTGGTGATAGTGGCTTTCTCTGTGGGCCACCAGCTAGGTCTTTGTTGCTAAACTGAGTGTTGAAGAAGTGATCATTCCAGTCTTCGTCCTCCTCAGCCGGATCCTGCGCCATGTGCACATCATCAACATGAACATCCGACCCACCACGTGGAGGTGACGGCGAGGACGGTAAGGGGTCCTTGCCACCGCTTGTCGCTGGCACGCAAGGCGGTGCTGTTGTCTGTGGTGTGATGGCCCCCGCCGTCCCCAAACGGATCATGCTCTTTGGCCATTGCAAGAATAAGCCGAAGCAAGTTCTGAGGACAGCCGGGTCTTCTTCATCCGCTCCTGGGGGTTGAATGGGAGGTTCCAGGTCGTCGCAGCCCCTTAGCACCCGACTAATTTTAACCCTGTGCACGCTATCTAGCATCGGCCTTGAGTGGAACGTGCGCTGCAAGGGTTGAACGATGGTACCCTTGGCAACATCCCTCAGCTCGTTGTTCATGTAGCATAAGAGAGTGCAAGGAACATCCGTCTGCGGAAAACATGTACGGCCTCGTCAGAGATGCCATAAGAGTAATAGACGGCGTGAAAGGCGGTAAAGAAATTTGTTTACCGTGATGGCGTCGAGATCGGCTAATGTCGACGCACCGCATACGGCGACGACCGTGCAAGATACGGAAGGGCTGCTTGATGGCGCGGTGCTGGCCGCCGGTGTATTCTCCCTAACGACGGGTGCTTGGAGCTCCGGTGCCGCCGCGACGATGGCAGGGGGGCACCAACATGTACTCCGGCGCCGCGGTGATGGCAGGGGGAGTCACCAACACTTGCGGCTCCGTGGTGCTAGCGGGCAGAGTCACGAACGCGTAGTTCGCCTGATTCGTCGGCGCCGCGTTGTTCGAGTGGCTTCTGACCATGCTTGGAATCGGGCACGGCCCTACTCGACCACCCGCACTCCAGTTCGCTATTGACTCCACCAAGGTAGGCAGGAAGGACGTGAGGGTGATTGCCAGGTTGTCTTGGACGATCTGCGGGATCCATGCCACTTGTTCCTTAAGTTCTTGAACCTCGCGGTTTTCCTCCTCGCTCCTTCCCGACGATGCCACATGCGTCCTCTGCGGTGGACCAAAATGATCCACTAAATTCTTACCCCCAAGGCCGGCCAGACGGCCAGCCGACGACGGCTTGTTCGTAACCGGCTCTATTTTCTTGGCCCGGTTCATTGCCCTGTTAAAAGGGTTATCCCACCAGGTGGCCGCCGTCGACCCCTGGGATGAGGAACCCTGGGATCCATGACTAGCAACAATTTCCTCCTCCTGCAGAAGAAGTAACAGTGAATCGTTTAGATCATCGATTAGATTGCAATTGAGTTGATCCGGGATAATTATATTATACTTAACGCAATTTCCTCGAATTCCTTCACCGCAGGATCCACGGTGAGTTGTTTGGTTTTTGGGTCCACATGGTAACGGGCCCAGATGAAGTTTCGAACCTGCCCGGGTTCGAATTTTGCAAAGGGGTTTTCTATCCCCTTGGTTCTATACTCTTCGTCCTCCTTATTCCATTTGGCCTCCGTGGTTCTGTATCCACCAGATCCGAGATGGTGATGACCTATATTCATCGCCTGCAACACCTTTCCCCGATTACTATTGGCCAGGGCTCTTTCGGATTCACACCTCTCCTTGAACTCCCGGAACTGATCTTCGGTGATCTGCGGGTCAATCTTCTGGATCTCCTTGAGACTTTTGCCTTCTTTATAGATCTTCTTCTTTATTCGGGTTCTCCAGCTGGCCAGGGCGGTGCTCATCTTTGTGAGGGCGGATTTTTTTACTTCGTTCCCATGATAATTTGTGTTCTGATACTTAGCGGGGAACTTGTATCTTGCGTGCAGCTTCTCGAAGAGGAGTGTGCGCAAGTGGCCATTATCTTTATGCCGGAGATTCTCGGTGTTGATCGAGATGGTTGTCCGGGTGATCGCCGCCACTTTCCCACCATACCCTTTGACGACAAGGGCGGGCTCCAAAGGAACCCCTGATGGGCTCACTTCGGTAATTTCCTCCCTGACGGTGCCGACCGTGTTCGGGCGCCGTTCCTTTGGCTTCTTCTTCTTCTTAGGAGGATTGCTACCACTCCCTGTGCCCTCGTCGCCATCAGTGGTTCGCCGTTCCTTCGGCTTCTTCCTCCGCGTCTTCCATCTCATCATCCTCGCTCTCCGAAGGATGGTATTCTTCATTGTCTTCTAGCCGCTGGGCCGCCTCCCAGAATGTCAATTGTTTATTCGGAGGTCCGAGTTCTCCTTCAGCGCTGATGCGCTTAGAACATCCAGCCTCGTCGTTGTCACACATCTTTGCACTAATAAAAAACAAATAATTGGTTAAATGCACGGAAAAATCCAGCATGACCTTTGCTAATTTTCTTAAACTAGGAGTGCCCGATTTCTGCCGAAACGGAAGTTAATCAACATTCCGGCAAAAATCGGGACTCATTTCATACAAGAACCTGCATACACGACATACTAAAGTGCTTCATATACAAGCATAAGCACAATTTCAAGTGCTACAATTATATCACCACAGATCAGTACTACTAGACCATCACCAGCAAGCAAACCAGTACTAAAACCATCACCAGGATCAGTACTAACACCATACAACATACCTAGGATTTCAGCATGAGCATTTCATCAGTATATACACATTGTTTCATCAGTATATACATCATAACTAGGATTTCAGCAGGAGCATTTCATCATTATATACACATTGTTTCATCATAACTAGCATTGCAGTAACAATATAAGATGCACTGCATCCCAGTGGCAGTGCTTGACAATGTCTCTATTTGGTAGAGTCTTGACACTTTGTTAGGTGGAGGAGTAGTAGTACTGGTACTCTGGTAGGGTTACTAGGGTCTGTAGTATATATTGTTTAGGTGTCTGTTTAGGAGATGTTAGCTGGCTGGAACAGGACACTTGAAAAAAATAAGGGGCTTGCAAAAGCATGTACCAGCTCAACATCAACACCATAACATGTCTCTATCAGCTGTTCAGAAGCAGCTGGCTCTGCATAAGATTAACAACTGGAGCCATCACTTGAACAAATGGAGCCATCAGCATCAGATTAACAACTCATTTGACAGCAAAGTTTATTTATACAAGGGAGACCTCTGGCTCTGCATACATGGCCAGGATGCCATATTCCAAGATGACATGTGTTGCTATTTATTGGATTGATTGATGCTCACATGGAGACAGAATATTGGAGTTCTTAATATGAAAGTGCCAACATGCTCAACTCATTTATCCGGTGCATATGAAAATGTATATGGGCATGCATATAACATGGTTGTTTTGTGAAAAGATAAATAACATGGTTTTGCTTCAGGCTGTTGGATAGAGAACATTCAGTAATGAGGGCTCTATTCTTCAACAAAGAATGCATATCACCATTCATGAAGTACACCCTCTATTTGATACAATAAAAGTAGTATATGTTTGATACACAATGGATTCGTCTCTTATCAGTTATCAATAACTTGTAGCTCTAAACCCTAATTCCCAAATACAACAAGAGGTTGCAGCCCCAAGATTGTTCCTCCCATAGGAACCCCAAAGTAGTATATGAACAACTTGTATTTCAGTCAACTACACCATTCTAACTACTTTAAATTGAAATACACAAACCAGAGCTTATCTAGGTTATAACACCTGAATAACTTGTATTTCAGTCAACAAGAGGCTGCATCGAGAATAACTTCAAAGTTGAGCAGGATCTAAGGATCAACAATTACTTGGAGGCATAGTTTAATTGTTTACACTAGAGCTTCTTTAGGGCAAAGCAAATAGGCACTTTCATCTGTTCATTGCAGGATCGAAGGAACCGTGTGGGCAGGGAGAGAGGGGAGGCTCACCTCCTCTGAGACGAGGACGACGACGAGCGCGTGGGAGAGGCGGCCGCCTCCTCCTCCTCAGCCTCGAGCGGCGGCGGCCTCCTCCTCCTCGAGCAGCGACGACCTTCTCCTCCACGGATCGACAGCGACGCGGGCCTCCTCCTCCTCGAGCGGCGCGATCCTCGTTCTCCACAAGCGGTGCAGGCCTCCTCCTCCTCCACGGATCGGCAGCGGCGCGGGCCTCCTCCTCCTCGAGAGCGCAGCGCGGCGGTGGCGGATCGAGAAAGCAGCGGCGGTGGCGCAGCGCGGCGGCCCGTAGCGCACTTGGCCAGGGTGTGCTACGGCTATGTGGGTTGGACTATCAGATAAGAGGACGGCCACCTATAGCACCCCGGGTAAAACCACTACTAGAAAATCGCTGGGTGTTTTTGTTTTGTGCATCATCATGACATCATCCTCATGATCATCATGCCACATTGCATGGATCATATTTTAAAATATTGCATGTGATATGTTGCCTTGCATTGCATTTGCATTTTGTATCTCGCTTGTGTGTTATTGCTATCACCTCCTTTTCCTCTTTTTATATCCCTCTATTTTGTTTTCTACAAGCTTTGGATCTATGTGAAGGTCCACTAATTCTACAAATGATTTTATCCAATTTGCGAAACCCCAAATCTTCAAATTCTTGTAAAATGCCCTAGTTGGCATATTCATAAACTATGTATGTGGGCATCTCCTTCCCCTCCATCTCTTTTTACCTCTTGCCTCTCCTCATAGTCAAACTCTCTATTCAAATCTCCTGAAAAGTTCAAAAGGTTTTGAAATTTATAAGCTGGTTTGAAATTGTAAAAGAATAAAACAAACAAACAAATGTTAAAAAGAAAACAGGAAAGTATAATGGAGAGACAGAGGGAAGCCAGCCCAGCTCAGCTTTCAGCCAACCTCCCTCCCGTTTCAGCCCATCTAGCCCAGCATACATCGTCCTGTTTCTCTTCTCCTTCCTCTCGCTGTCGTCACCTCTGTACGAACCTCCGCAGCACCACATGATCCCCACCTGCTCCCGATGGACGCCTCTTCTCGCTCTCAGCTCCGCAATAAATTCCCAGAGGCGCCACGTCCTCAAACCCTAGCCTCCCAACTCGCTCCTCCAATTTTCCTCTTTGTGCTTTTTCCCACCACCGAGCGCCACCACCTCTGCCTCCTCATGGCGCCATCGTATCTGGCCACCTCCGTCTGAGCTGAGTACACTGGAAGATGCGCCCCTACATCCTCGCCCCCTCGTCTGCTCAGTTCAACCTGGGATGCTTGGAATCGACTACACGGTCACCAATTTCCTCGCTGGCCGCCGACTTCAACGACAAAATTCGGCGTCCCTTCTTCCCCTCCGATCGTGCCGAGCACGTCCACAGCCTCTCGGTGAGCCCTCGCTTTGTTTTCCCTCTTTTTTCCATCTAGTTCCTGCTTCATCGCACCGCCTCTGTTTGGGCCACCATTGTCATCTACCGCTGTTCGTCTAATGTTCAGAGCCAAACACGGAAACTTCTATCAGTTTCGTCGGAGCAAGAAAAAGTCCCCGATTAGTCCAACACTGGCGCCAGAGAACCTACCAATTTGGGCTCAATTTGCACGATTCTTTCGATTCAGCTGGGTGCTTGTGTGCTAATTAATGTACCCACACGATCATGTCCTGCTGTCCATTGTTTTGTTGTTGATCTTTGCCTCTGTCCGCCGAAGCACTCACAACGTCTTCTTTCCAGTCTGTTGCTTTCTTTTACATTTTCACACAATGCACGATCAATCCTCAATCACCGGAGCACCGCACTATCGACGTGCGCCTGCGCCGCTCTCGCCGCATAGTCTGTCAGCGCGCATAGTGGCAGCTAGCTCCGCATATGTTCCCCCGTCTTCCGGTGATCTCCGTACTCCATCGGTGCCGACCCGCATACGTACGCGTAGAGGGATCTCTCATGTTTCCAGAACATCTCTCGGCACTCCAATCCGCTCCCTATAGCGTTCGTGAGCTTCCTCAAAAGATCAAACAAATAATCTGTCCGACGCAGTCTGTCAGCTCGTTTTCCCGTCAGTTGCGACGGTTTTTTTTTCCTCTGTTCCTAGCAAGATTGTGCCGGTCCTCCGTCCATCTCCGACTCAGATTTTCGACTAGATTTATCTCCGTTGTACCATTTTCCCGCCCCATCATTTGGTTCGCAAAACTGCGGTCTTAAACGATCGGAATCCTCCTGAGAAGATGGCCCGAGCCAGCTGATTTTCGCGAGCATCAGTTCGACAGAGAACCACACAGACGTGTCGATGCCGAGTTTGCAAAAACCTTGTGGACCCTCTACCCCATAAGCCAGTGCCTCTTGGTACGTTCAACGCGAGTAGTAAAAATTTGCCAGAACATTTTTTTTAACTAATAAAATTCCATGAGATGAATTTAAACTAAATAATCCATATCTTTTAAATTGTTTTAAATCTACAGAAAATTGTAATATGAAATATGGATTAATTTTAGATGGAAATCCAAACTTATTTTTAAATTTGTCTAGAGTTGACCCTATCAGTCAAACCTTTAACATTTGAACCTATTTGACTATTTCAGTATAATTTGACTTTAAAATTGTTTTAAATTCATATTTCCAAATAATACAAGTAATATATGTTTTTGAATCAGAAAAATGTGAGGAATCTGTTTATGTTATTTATTTTATCATTTGAGCAATTTAAAATTTTCGAATTAATAAATATTAATAAATGTCTTTTCCTAAATATTGCATAACTTTAAATCCGTAATTCCGAATTCGGTAAATAATATGTCCAAATCGATCAGCGCGACGAGACCTCTCCAACCATGATAGCCATGTTATCATTTGAATCATGCAATTAAGAGCAGTTTTATAATCAGTACTGTTTATGCAAGAAAAACATGATAAATAAAATTGGAAACTAATTGTTTCTTATTAATAATGCCTCACAAATGCTATATCATCAATGTGATATGCCCCTAATACCTTTTCGACATAGTTTGCATCATTAACTTGTCATGCCATGCATCATATCATGATCATGCCGATTCTTCCGCATTATTTGTAATTGTTGCATCACTTGTTCCTTTTAGTGTTTGCTTCTTCCCGGATAGGACGATGAGATGTTGTGAGCTTCGACAAGTTCTTCGATTATAAAACTTCAGCAATGTTTTCAGGCGAGCAATCTCCCCCTTTCTACCTATCTTATTTTTATAGTATTTATTCCCTCCTGTTGATCTATTGCTATCTGTGTTGCGATGTTATAGATTCCGTACCCCGTTATACTTCCCTGCAGCCCTTATATTGCCATGGACACATCCTATTACCTGTTTTTTTGGTAGATAGTCGGCCTTGCAAGTCGTAGTTGCTTGCGCAGGTGATGTGTGGCGTCGTCGATCTTACACAGTTGTTTGAGTAATGTCGCATGTTTATGGTTGGAGATGATCATGGCTTTAATTACTGTTTAATAACTAAAATTGAAGTAGGTAAATAATGCAGAGGCACAAGTGGGCAATAGATGTTATTTGGTTTTTAACCGTCCACTTGTGTCCCGTAGGACCCCGAGTACTTGATACCTGTTCTTTGAATATTCGCACTATCCGCATGTGGGACCATGAATCCCCCTAGCCAGAGCTTGAGTCATATTTATTTCTTGGGGCCACAAAGTAGTTTGGGGCTTTATTACTATCCTGTACTTATGCCATGCCTTATTGCTTTATTTACGATTGCGCGTGGAGCACCTGTACTATTTAGGTAAGCGGAGTGTTTTCGCGGTATCGACAAGCCCAGTCATACTTTCGGGTTCCCAGTCGTTTACAGCCATTGACGCAAACCTCTGGGTCCGTTCCGGAGCCGGCCAACTTCGTCGCGTGCGGCTTGGTGGGGTGGCCCCCTGAATTTTATATGAATCTTGCAATTGCTCTGTCGTGATGCCTCGTTGGGTTTTTATTTGGTTTTTCCCGAGATTGATCGTGCGTGTGTTGCTATTTGTGCCCCCTGCAGGGTAAAACTTTCTGAAAGCCGTGTCTGTGGTTATGGACGACTTGAAGCACAGTATCTCGATCATAGACAACTATAACTAAAGTAGTGCTATAATTTTGACTTTATAATGACTAGTAATTAGCTTCACTATAATGGAATGGCTAAATAAAAGTTCCAACAACTGCTTGTTTGGGTTGTCACCTATTACCATTGTATCTGACTAGTAAGTACTACAACTACAACAGAATGATTAACTAAAACTGCCCACTGCTTATTATATTAGGATTACTCATGCTATCTATATCTGACTAGTAATTGCCGCAACTATAACAGGATGAATAAAACTTCCAATTGTGTGAGTTTCTCGGTTGACTTCCTCGTTTGGTCTCGAGGGGGAATACCAGGACGGGTATGTTTGTTGTTAGAATTAGGTTGGATCCGAATAGGTCTTTCTTACCCCTCTTTGATAGCCGCCAGTTGTATCGAGTCTCTATAGGTTGTTTAGTGCATGCTTTGCTGCCTCTTCAGTCCACCATACCTATGTAGGCGAGGACCGCCGAATTCTAGTCTCGCCGTGTACTGGCCTCAGTACTGACCGCTCTCTTTTTCCTTTGCCCTTTGTCTGCACCCCTTTTGTTTAAGCAGGTTTTGAGATCGACGTTGTTAGCAGGGTTACCTTTCCGGCTTGGCCCGGGCAGGGTTATGGACGCCATTGGTTATTCTTCAGGGCTCTTAGCTCAATTTGCATCTTGTCCGTACTCGGACGCTACATCGTTTTCCAGGTGATTTGAATCTTTGTACTGTATATCTGTATTCTTGACTCATTGAGTCGCTGTTGTATATATATGTTTTGTGGGTTCCATCGAAGACTATTGTGTAATGATATTACTTCGTTTTCCACCCGCACGCAAGTGCCTGGTGGGCACCTTTGAATCGTTTTTATGTGGGTTTGGCGGGAAGCGCTAAAACTTGCATAGGGCCGATTCCGAGGGTGTTACAGAGTGGTATCAGAGCTCAGCAGTTACGATATCCCACTGGTCCAGCCTGTAGGATAACCTAGCTAACGGCCGATGTAAAGTGTCAAAACTATTCTGGAAAATCGTTTGGATAGATCTGACTAGGTCTGCTTTTATTCCTTACCCCTCTGCTATCCTCCTCTTACCTCAACGTGTTTTGAATATGCTCTCTTATCTTTGCTACGAGTCCAGGAATTCTCATAGTTGGGTTTCCGTCGTGCCTTCAGGGTTTCGCTTCCTTCCTATTGTAACGGTGTTGCTACATCCGATCTTCATGCTATCTGAGGAATGTTTCATCTGTTGAACCTTCCAATGTACCCAAAATCCACTAAAATTTTCTTTGTATCTTCCGGTGTTTTCTGACACGATGACATCATCTACGTCAGAACCGATCAAGAGCCTACATCATTCTTTTGTTTCCAAACCTCGCTTGTCGAGATCTTTAGTCTAAATTCCGAGAGTTGATTGTATAATTCTCCTATTCATGTATAGAGTAATGCTTTGGGTGCGCGATGGACTGATCACCATCCGACTACTCTTATCATTCGCTCTTTTACATTGAGTCGGTGGATCGATGAAATTTTACTCCTTCCACAGAAGTTAGAGGTGGACTTACCCATTTGAGACCTTTACCTTCGCCTTTGTCTCTCCGGAGTGTTCTCTCGACGAACATGAGCCCCGATCCTTGTTGGTGGTGTCGCTGATTTCAAGACAAAGAAAGAATCTTTGCTAGTGGTGTCGCGAAGAGCTACATGAAGCGAGAAGATTCAGAGCATTGGCCTTCTCTCCCGTACCATGAGGCGGATCTCGAGGGCCAGATCCATTGTTAGTGGTGTCGAATTGTAGCACCACGGGTAAAACCACTACTATAAAATCGCTGGGTGTTTTTGTTTTGTGCATCATCATGACATCATCCTCATGATCATCATGCCACATTGTATGGATCATATTTTAAAATATTGCATGTGATATGTTGCCTTGCATTGCATTTGCATTTTGTATCTCGCTTGTGTGTTATTGCTATCACCTCCTTTTCCTCTTTTTATATCCCTCTATTTTGTTTTCTACAAGCTTTGGATCTATGTGAAGGTCCACTAATTCTACAAATGATTTTATCCAATTTGCGAAACCCCAAATCTTCAAATTCTTGTAAAATGCCCTAGTTGGCATATTCATAAACTATGTATGTGGGCATCTCCTTCCCCTCCATCTCTTTTTACCTCTTGCCTCTCCTCATAGTCAAACTCTCTATTCAAATCTCCTGAAAAGTTCAAAAGGTTTTGAAATTTATAAGCTGGTTTGAAATTGTAAAAGAATAAAACAAACAAACAAATGTTAAAAAGAAAACAGGAAAGTATAATGGAGAGACAGAGGGAAGCCAGCCCAGCTCAGCTTTCAGCCAACCTCCCTCCCGTTTCAGCCCATCTAGCCCAGCATACATCGTCCTGTTTCTCTTCTCCTTCCTCTCGCTGTCGTCACCTCTGTACGAACCTCCGCAGCACCACATGATCCCCACCTGCTCCCGATGGACGCCTCTTCTCGCTCTCAGCTCCGCAATAAATTCCCAGAGGCGCCACGTCCTCAAACCCTAGCCTCCCAACTCGCTCCTCCAATTTTCCTCTTTGTGCTTTTTCCCACCACCGAGCGCCACCACCTCTGCCTCCTCATGGCGCCATCGTATCTGGCCACCTCCGTCTGAGCTGAGTACACTGGAAGATGCGCCCCTACATCCTCGCCCCCTCGTCTGCTCAGTTCAACCTGGGATGCTTGGAATCGACTACACGGTCACCAATTTCCTCGCTGGCCGCCGACTTCAACGACAAAATTCGGCGTCCCTTCTTCCCCTCCGATCGTGCCGAGCACGTCCACAGCCTCTCGGTGAGCCCTCGCTTTGTTTTCCCTCTTTTTTCCATCTAGTTCCTGCTTCATCGCACCGCCTCTGTTTGGGCCACCATTGTCATCTACCGCTGTTCGTCTAATGTTCAGAGCCAAACACGGAAACTTCTATCAGTTTCGTCGGAGCAAGAAAAAGTCCCCGATTAGTCCAACACTGGCGCCAGAGAACCTACCAATTTGGGCTCAATTTGCACGATTCTTTCGATTCAGCTGGGTGCTTGTGTGCTAATTAATGTACCCACACGATCATGTCCTGCTGTCCATTGTTTTGTTGTTGATCTTTGCCTCTGTCCGCCGAAGCACTCACAACGTCTTCTTTCCAGTCTGTTGCTTTCTTTTACATTTTCACACAATGCACGATCAATCCTCAATCACCGGAGCACCGCACTATCGACGTGCGCCTGCGCCGCTCTCGCCGCATAGTCTGTCAGCGCGCATAGTGGCAGCTAGCTCCGCATATGTTCCCCCGTCTTCCGGTGATCTCCGTACTCCATCGGTGCCGACCCGCATACGTACGCGTAGAGGGATCTCTCATGTTTCCAGAACATCTCTCGGCACTCCAATCCGCTCCCTATAGCGTTCGTGAGCTTCCTCAAAAGATCAAACAAATAATCTGTCCGACGCAGTCTGTCAGCTCGTTTTCCCGTCAGTTGCGACGGTTTTTTTTTCCTCTGTTCCTAGCAAGATTGTGCCGGTCCTCCGTCCATCTCCGACTCAGATTTTCGACTAGATTTATCTCCGTTGTACCATTTTCCCGCCCCATCATTTGGTTCGCAAAACTGCGGTCTTAAACGATCGGAATCCTCCTGAGAAGATGGCCCGAGCCAGCTGATTTTCGCGAGCATCAGTTCGACAGAGAACCACACAGACGTGTCGATGCCGAGTTTGCAAAAACCTTGTGGACCCTCTACCCCATAAGCCAGTGCCTCTTGGTACGTTCAACGCGAGTAGTAAAAATTTGCCAGAACATTTTTTTTAACTAATAAAATTCCATGAGATGAATTTAAACTAAATAATCCATATCTTTTAAATTGTTTTAAATCTACAGAAAATTGTAATATGAAATATGGATTAATTTTAGATGGAAATCCAAACTTATTTTTAAATTTGTCTAGAGTTGACCCTATCAGTCAAACCTTTAACATTTGAACCTATTTGACTATTTCAGTATAATTTGACTTTAAAATTGTTTTAAATTCATATTTCCAAATAATACAAGTAATATATGTTTTTGAATCAGAAAAATGTGAGGAATCTGTTTATGTTATTTATTTTATCATTTGAGCAATTTAAAATTTTCGAATTAATAAATATTAATAAATGTCTTTTCCTAAATATTGCATAACTTTAAATCCGTAATTCCGAATTCGGTAAATAATATGTCCAAATCGATCAGCGCGACGAGACCTCTCCAACCATGATAGCCATGTTATCATTTGAATCATGCAATTAAGAGCAGTTTTATAATCAGTACTGTTTATGCAAGAAAAACATGATAAATAAAATTGGAAACTAATTGTTTCTTATTAATAATGCCTCACAAATGCTATATCATCAATGTGATATGCCCCTAATACCTTTTCGACATAGTTTGCATCATTAACTTGTCATGCCATGCATCATATCATGATCATGCCGATTCTTCCGCATTATTTGTAATTGTTGCATCACTTGTTCCTTTTAGTGTTTGCTTCTTCCCGGATAGGACGATGAGATGTTGTGAGCTTCGACAAGTTCTTCGATTATAAAACTTCAGCAATGTTTTCAGGCGAGCAATCTCCCCCTTTCTACCTATCTTATTTTTATAGTATTTATTCCCTCCTGTTGATCTATTGCTATCTGTGTTGCGATGTTATAGATTCCGTACCCCGTTATACTTCCCTGCAGCCCTTATATTGCCATGGACACATCCTATTACCTGTTTTTTTGGTAGATAGTCGGCCTTGCAAGTCGTAGTTGCTTGCGCAGGTGATGTGTGGCGTCGTCGATCTTACACAGTTGTTTGAGTAATGTCGCATGTTTATGGTTGGAGATGATCATGGCTTTAATTACTGTTTAATAACTAAAATTGAAGTAGGTAAATAATGCAGAGGCACAAGTGGGCAATAGATGTTATTTGGTTTTTAACCGTCCACTTGTGTCCCGTAGGACCCCGAGTACTTGATACCTGTTCTTTGAATATTCGCACTATCCGCATGTGGGACCATGAATCCCCCTAGCCAGAGCTTGAGTCATATTTATTTCTTGGGGCCACAAAGTAGTTTGGGGCTTTATTACTATCCTGTACTTATGCCATGCCTTATTGCTTTATTTACGATTGCGCGTGGAGCACCTGTACTATTTAGGTAAGCGGAGTGTTTTCGCGGTATCGACAAGCCCAGTCATACTTTCGGGTTCCCAGTCGTTTACAGCCATTGACGCAAACCTCTGGGTCCGTTCCGGAGCCGGCCAACTTCGTCGCGTGCGGCTTGGTGGGGTGGCCCCCTGAATTTTATATGAATCTTGCAATTGCTCTGTCGTGATGCCTCGTTGGGTTTTTATTTGGTTTTTCCCGAGATTGATCGTGCGTGTGTTGCTATTTGTGCCCCCTGCAGGGTAAAACTTTCTGAAAGCCGTGTCTGTGGTTATGGACGACTTGAAGCACAGTATCTCGATCATAGACAACTATAACTAAAGTAGTGCTATAATTTTGACTTTATAATGACTAGTAATTAGCTTCACTATAATGGAATGGCTAAATAAAAGTTCCAACAACTGCTTGTTTGGGTTGTCACCTATTACCATTGTATCTGACTAGTAAGTACTACAACTACAACAGAATGATTAACTAAAACTGCCCACTGCTTATTATATTAGGATTACTCATGCTATCTATATCTGACTAGTAATTGCCGCAACTATAACAGGATGAATAAAACTTCCAATTGTGTGAGTTTCTCGGTTGACTTCCTCGTTTGGTCTCGAGGGGGAATACCAGGACGGGTATGTTTGTTGTTAGAATTAGGTTGGATCCGAATAGGTCTTTCTTACCCCTCTTTGATAGCCGCCAGTTGTATCGAGTCTCTATAGGTTGTTTAGTGCATGCTTTGCTGCCTCTTCAGTCCACCATACCTATGTAGGCGAGGACCGCCGAATTCTAGTCTCGCCGTGTACTGGCCTCAGTACTGACCGCTCTCTTTTTCCTTTGCCCTTTGTCTGCACCCCTTTTGTTTAAGCAGGTTTTGAGATCGACGTTGTTAGCAGGGTTACCTTTCCGGCTTGGCCCGGGCAGGGTTATGGACGCCATTGGTTATTCTTCAGGGCTCTTAGCTCAATTTGCATCTTGTCCGTACTCGGACGCTACATCGTTTTCCAGGTGATTTGAATCTTTGTACTGTATATCTGTATTCTTGACTCATTGAGTCGCTGTTGTATATATATGTTTTGTGGGTTCCATCGAAGACTATTGTGTAATGATATTACTTCGTTTTCCACCCGCACGCAAGTGCCTGGTGGGCACCTTTGAATCGTTTTTATGTGGGTTTGGCGGGAAGCGCTAAAACTTGCATAGGGCCGATTCCGAGGGTGTTACAGAGTGGTATCAGAGCTCAGCAGTTACGATATCCCACTGGTCCAGCCTGTAGGATAACCTAGCTAACGGCCGATGTAAAGTGTCAAAACTATTCTGGAAAATCGTTTGGATAGATCTGACTAGGTCTGCTTTTATTCCTTACCCCTCTGCTATCCTCCTCTTACCTCAACGTGTTTTGAATATGCTCTCTTATCTTTGCTACGAGTCCAGGAATTCTCATAGTTGGGTTTCCGTCGTGCCTTCAGGGTTTCGCTTCCTTCCTATTGTAACGGTGTTGCTACATCCGATCTTCATGCTATCTGAGGAATGTTTCATCTGTTGAACCTTCCAATGTACCCAAAATCCACTAAAATTTTCTTTGTATCTTCCGGTGTTTTCTGACACGATGACATCATCTACGTCAGAACCGATCAAGAGCCTACATCATTCTTTTGTTTCCAAACCTCGCTTGTCGAGATCTTTAGTCTAAATTCCGAGAGTTGATTGTATAATTCTCCTATTCATGTATAGAGTAATGCTTTGGGTGCGCGATGGACTGATCACCATCCGACTACTCTTATCATTCGCTCTTTTACATTGAGTCGGTGGATCGATGAAATTTTACTCCTTCCACAGAAGTTAGAGGTGGACTTACCCATTTGAGACCTTTACCTTCGCCTTTGTCTCTCCGGAGTGTTCTCTCGACGAACATGAGCCCCGATCCTTGTTGGTGGTGTCGCTGATTTCAAGACAAAGAAAGAATCTTTGCTAGTGGTGTCGCGAAGAGCTACATGAAGCGAGAAGATTCAGAGCATTGGCCTTCTCTCCCGTACCATGAGGCGGATCTCGAGGGCCAGATCCATTGTTAGTGGTGTCGAATTGTAGCACCACGGGTAAAACCACTACTATAAAATCGCTGGGTGTTTTTGTTTTGTGCATCATCATGACATCATCCTCATGATCATCATGCCACATTGTATGGATCATATTTTAAAATATTGCATGTGATATGTTGCCTTGCATTGCATTTGCATTTTGTATCTCGCTTGTGTGTTATTGCTATCACCTCCTTTTCCTCTTTTTATATCCCTCTATTTTGTTTTCTACAAGCTTTGGATCTATGTGAAGGTCCACTAATTCTACAAATGATTTTATCCAATTTGCGAAACCCCAAATCTTCAAATTCTTGTAAAATGCCCTAGTTGGCACATTCATAAACTATGTATGTGGGCATCTCCTTCCCCTCCATCTCTTTTTACCTCTTGCCTCTCCTCATAGTCAAACTCTCTATTCAAATCTCCTCAAAAGTTCAAAAGGTTTTGAAATTTATAAGCTGGTTTGAAATTGTAAAAGAATAAAACAAACAAACAAATGTTAAAAAGAAAACAGGAAAGTATAATGGAGAGAGAGGGAAGCCAGCCCAGCTCAGCTTTCAGCCAACCTCCCTCCCGTTTCAGCCCATCTAGCCCAGCATACATCGTCCTGTTTCTATTCTCCTTCCTCTCGCTGTCGTCACCTCTGTACGAACCTCCGCAGCACCACATGATCCCCACCTGCTCCCGATGGATGCCTCTTCTCGCTCTCAGCTCCGCAATAAATTCCCAGAGGCGCCACGTCCTCAAACCCTAGCCTCCCAACTCGCTCCTCCAATTTTCCTCTTTGTGCTTTTTCCCACCACCGAGCGCCACCGCCTCTGCCTCCTCATGGCACCATCGTCTCTGGCCACCTCCGTCTGAGCTGAGTACACTGGAAGATGCGCCCCTACATCCTCGCCCCCTCGTCTGCTCAGTTCAACCTGGGATGCTTGGAATCGACTACACGGTCACCAATTTCCTCGCTGGCCGCCGACTTCAACGACAAAATTCGGCGTCCCTTCTTCCCCTCCGATCGTGTCGAGCACGTACATAGCCTCTCGGTGAGCCCTCGCTTTGTTTTCCCTCTTTTTTTCCATCTAGTTCCTGCTTCATCGCACCGCCTCTGTTTGGGCCACCATTGTCATCTACCGCTGTTCGTCTAATGTTCAGAGCCAAACATGGAAACTTCTATCAGTTTCGTCGGAGCAAGAAAAAGTCCCCGATTAGTCCAACACTGGCGCCAGAGAACCTACAAATTTGGGCTCAATTTGCACGATTCTTTCGATTCAGCTGGGTGCTTGTGTGCTAATTAATGTACCCACACGATCATGTCCTGCTGTCCATTGTTTTGTTGTTGATCTTTGCCTCTGTCCGCCGAAGCACTCACAACGTCTTCTTTCCAGTCTGTTGCTTTCTTTTACATTTTCACACAATGCATGATCAATCCTCAATCACCGGAGCACCGCACTATCGACGTGCGCCTGCGCCGCTCTCGCCGCATAGTCTGTCAGCGCGCATAGTGGCAGCTAGCTCCGCATATGTTCCCCCGTCTTCCGGTGATCTCCGTACTCCATCGGTGCCGACCCGCATACGTACGCGTAGAGGGATCTCTCATGTTTCCAGAACATCTCTCGGCACTCCAATCCGCTCCCTATAGCGTTCGTGAGCTTCCTCAAAAGATCAAACAAATAATCTGTCCGACGCAGTCTGTCAGCTCGTTTTCCCGTCAGTTGCGACGGTTTTTTTTTTCCTCTGTTCCTAGCAAGATTGTGCCGGTCCTTCGTCCATCTCCGACTCAGATTTTCGACTAGATTTATCTCCGTTGTACCATTTTCCCGCCCCATCATTTGGTTCGCAAAACTGCGGTCTTAAACGATCGGAATCCTCCTGAGAAGATGGCCCGAGCCAGCTGATTTTCGCGAGCATCAGTTCGACAGAGAACCACACAGACGTGTCGATGACGAGTTTGCAAAAACCTTGTGGACCCTCTACCCCATAAGCCAGTGCCTCTTGGTACGTTCAACGCGAGTAATAAAAATTTGCCAGAACATTTTTTTTAACTAATAAAATTCCATGAGATGAATTTAAACTAAATAATCCATATCTTTTAAATTGTTTTAAATCTACAGAAAATTGTAATATGAAATATGGATTAATTTTAGATGGAAATCCAAACTTATTTTTAAATTTGTCTAGAGTTGACCCTATCAGTCAAACCTTTAACATTTGAACCTATTTGACTATTTCAGTATAATTTGACTTTAAAATTGTTTTAAATTCATATTTCCAAATAATACAAGTAATATATGTTTTTGAATCAGAAAAATGTGAGGAATCTGTTTATGTTATTTATTTTATCATTTGAGCAATTTAAAATTTTCGAATTAATAAATATTAATAAATGTCTTTTCCTAAATATTGCATAACTTTAAATCCGTAATTCCGAATTCGGTAAATAATATGTCCAAATCGATCAGCGCGACGAGACCTCTCCAACCATGATAGCCATGTTATCATTTGCATCATGCAATTAAGAGCAGTTTTATAATCAGTACTGTTTATACAAGAAAAACATGATAAATAAAATTGGAAACTAATTGTTTCTTATTAATAATGCCTCACAAATGCTATATCATCAATGTGATATGCCCCTAATACCTTTTCGACATAGTTTGCATCATTAAGTTGTCATGCCATGCATCATATCATGATCATGCCGATTCTTCCGCATTATTTGTAATTGTTGCATCACTTGTTCCTTTTAGTGTTTGCTTCTTCCCGGATAGGACAATGAGATGTTGTGAGCTTCGACAAGTTCTTCGGTTATAAAACTTCAGCAATGTTTTCAGGCGAGCAATCTCCCCCTTTCTACCTATCTTACTTTTATAGTATTTATTTCCTCCTGTTGATCTAGTGCTATCTGTGTTGCGATGCTATAGATTCCGTACACCATTATACTTCCCTGCAGCCCTTATATTGCCATGGACACATCCTATTACCTGTTTTTTGGCAGATAGTCGTCCTTGCGAGTCGTAGTTGCTTGCGCAGGTGATGTGTGGCGTCGTCGATCTTACACAGTTGTTGGAGTAATGTCGCATGTTTATGGTTGGAGATGATCATGGCTTTAATTACCGTTTAATAACTAAAATTGAAGTAGGTAAATAATGAAGAGGCACAAGTGGGCAATAGATGCTATTTGGTTTTTAACCGTCCACTTGTGTCCCGTAGGACCCCGAGTACTTGATACCTGTTCTTTGAATATTCGCACTATCCACATGTGGGACCATGAATGCCCCTAGCCAGAGCTTGAGTCATATTTATTTCATGGGGCCACAAAGTAGTTTGGGGCTTTATTACTATCCTGTACTTATGCCATGCCTTATTGCTTTATTTACGATTACGCATGGAGCGCCTGTACTGTTTAGGTAAGCGGAGTGTTTTCGCGGTATCGACAAGCCCAGGCACACATTCGGGTTCCCAGTCGTTTACAGCCATTGACGCAAACCTCTGGGTCCGTTCCGGAGCCGGCCAACTTCGTCGCGGGTATCTTGGTGGGGTGGCCCCCTGAAATTTATATGAATCTTGCAATTGCTCTGTCGTGATGCCTCGTTGGGTTTTTATTTGGTTTTTCCCGAGATTGATCGTGCGTGTGTTGCTATTTATGCCCCCCTGCAGGGTAAAACTTTCTGAAAGCCGTGTCCACGGTTATGGACGACTTGGAGCACAGTATCTCGATCATAGAAAACTATAACTAAAGTAGTGCTATAAATTTGACTTTATAATGACTAGTAATTAGCTTCACTATAATGGAATGGCTAAATAAAAGTGCCAACAACTGCTGGTTTGGGTTGTCACCTGTTACCATTGTATCTGACTAGTAAGTACTACAACTACAACGGAATGATTAACTAAAACTGCCCACTGCTTATTATATCAGGATTACTCATGCTATCTATATCTGACTAGTAATTGCCGCAACTATAACGGGATGAATAAAACTTCCAATTGTGTGAGTTTCTCGGTTGAATTCCTCGTTTGGTCTCGAGGGGAATACCAGGACGGGTATGTTTGGTGTTAGAATCAGGTTGGATCCGAATAGGTCGTTCTTACCCCTCTTTGATAGCCACCAGTTGTATCGAGTCTCTATAGGTTGTTTAGTGCATGATTTGCTGCCTCTTCAGTCCACCATACCTATGTAGGCGAGGACCGCTGAATTCTAGTCTCGCCGTGTACTGGCCTCAGTACTGACCGCTCTCTTTTTCCTTTGCCCTTTGTCGGCACCCCTTTTGTTTAAGCAGGTTTTGAGATCGACGTCGTTAGCAGGGTTACCTTTCCGGCTTGGCCTGGGCAGGGTTATGGACGCCATTGGTTATTCTTCAGGGCTCTTAGCTCAATTTGCATCTTGTCCGTACTCGAACGCTGTATCATTTTCCAGGTGATTTGGATCTTTGTACTGTATATCTGTATTCTTGACTCATTGAGTCGCTGTTGTATATATATGTTTTGTGGGTTCCATCGAAGACTATTGTGTAATGATATTACTTCGTTTTCCACCCGCACGCAAGTGCCTGGTGGGCACCTTTGAATCGTTTCTATGTGGGTTCGGCGGGAAGCGCTAAAACTTGTAAAGGGTCGATTCCGAGGGTGTTACACCACCCCACTAGTTAACACTAGCACTGTCTTATCCCACTGGTTCTACCCACTGCTCTATTCTAAACTTGTGAGCACCCAGGTTCGAATCCTGGTGCCCCACTTTTTATTTTTATTTTAAAAATACTTTTAAATGTTCCAAAAAATGCCCAAAAGTGGTGATATATGCCATAGAAGTTTTGTTTTGTTTTTAAAATACTTTTAAATATTCCAAAAATGCCCAAAAGTGATAATATATGTCATAAAAGTGGTACAAATATGATTCAAAGTATAACTAAATTTCATAATAATTTGTCCATGAATATTACAATCTTTTTCGACCACGCGTTTTACAATATTTTTTGAGCTAGAGTTTTACAATCTTTTTTCCTTCTTTGTCGCGGTTGAATAATTTAGCCCTGGCACTTTAATGTTTCTTCTTTCGGACGGGCTACCTTTTTTGGGTAGGGTTGTCCTTTTTCTTCTTGTGATGTATGTTGATGCATCGTAGTCGTCGTCATCTTCAATCTTTGGATCGCCGTACTGGTCGAAGTCTTGCTCGTTGGCGACTCCATCCATTCCGATGATGTTTCTTTTTCCTCTCCTCACGACAACACGGCTAGGCTTTGTCGGGTCGGTAATGAAAAAACATTGGTCCACTTTGGTAGCCAGTACCCACGGTTCATTTTTTGCGGCCACGTTCGCACCGGTGGCCTTGGCTTTGGCTGCTTCGGGTATAACCATGGTTGTGAAATACCGGTCTTCTGTTTCGACGCTCTTTGCCCATCTGAAACGGAACATCGGCACCTTTTCTCCACAGTAGTCGAGCTCCCAGATCTCCTCGATTCTTCCGTACAATCTTTCCTTCACGTTGTCATCGGTGTAGAATTCCGACGTTACGCCTGAGTTCTGATAATCACACTTGTTGTCCTTTTCCTCCATGTAGAATGTGTAGCCGTTGATATCATACGCCTGATAGGTCACCAGGTTTTGCATCGGTCCCTGCGACAAGGTGAATATGATCTTTTCCGTGTCAGAAGAATGCGATCGCGGGGGATTATCAAGGAGCGTCTGCCTAAACCAACGCCTCAAATCTGAGTCGTGCTCTTTGATTATTTCTCCCTGCGTCCTCTGTATGCCCTGGTCACTGTACTTCTTCTCGATTAACCTTTTGTGCTTCTGTACCCAAGGATCGACCAGTTCTAAATGCTGTAGCGCGACGAGGTTTGCTCGATCAAAGTCTGCGCATCGAAAATCGAAGTCTGCATGCAGTATGCGACGACCCTCTCGGTGACCAGATACGTCGAGCTTGCCAAGGTGCCTGTTGATGGGAAGACCGACAGGGTTCTCGATGTCTAGATAATTCATGCAGAAAGAGATGCACTCTTCGGCCAGAAAGCCCTTGGCTATGCTTCCATCTAGACGGGACCTGTTGCGAACGTATCCTTTGATGTGTTCGTTCATCCTTTCGAACGCCATCATGCTGTGGAGGAACATTGGCCCGAGTTGTACGATGTCCTCCACGACATGGACCAGAAGATGCACCATAATGTCAAAGAATGCGGGTGGGAAGTAGAACTCAATCTCACATAGTATCACCACGATCTCCTCCTGTAGCCTCCCGAGCTGATTCACACCAATCGACTTCCTAGAGATGACGTCGAAAAACTTGTAGAGGCCAAATAACGTTTCACGGACGTGCTCGTCCATTATCCCTCTTAGTGCGACCGGAAGTACCTGCGTCATTAGCACGGCACAGTCGTGAGACTTCATGCCACTGAACCTCTGCTTCGCCTCGTCTAGGTATCTGCTTATCTTGCCCATGTAGCCGTAAGGAAATTTGACTCCTAGAAGGCACTTGAAAAACTGTTTGATCTCATCCTGGCTTAGAGTGAAGCAAGAAGGAGGGCAGTAATATTCGTTTTTCTTGAAGTTTTTACCCTTCCGACGACCTTGTGTCGTCTCCGACTCATGATCATCGTCATCTTCCTGATCATCAGGAGTAGTGCGTCCTCCGTGAAGCTCCTTCCGGATACCCAAGCATATCAGGTCGTGCCTTGCTTTCGGACCATCTTTCGTCCTATCTGGCATGTTGATTATGGTGGCGACCAGACTCTCGCACACGTTTTTCGTGATATGCATGATGTCGAGGCTATGAGGCGTGCGGAGAAACTTCCAGTATGGCAACTCCCAGAAAACAGACCTTGTTTTCCATACCTTCATCAGCGGCTTGTCTTGTTGCTGCATCTTTTGCTTGTTTCCAGGCTTAGGACAATCTTTTCAGTTTTTCAGCAACTCTTCCACTTCTTCGCTGCTCCTATGCTATGGGATTCCTCGGGTCTCGGATTTGCCATCGAACAGGTCTCCACGTTTTCTCCATGGATCATTCTTGCCGAGCCACCTCCGGTGCGCCATGAACACGGTTTTCGATGACCCTGGATCTTTCTCTAGTTGGAGATAGCTTGTGTTATCCATGCACCTAACGCATGCGCAGAATCCTTGGATAACCTGCCCCGAGATATACCCGCAACCTGGATAGTCTTGCACCGTAGTGACCAACGCAGCTCTCATAGTGAAATAATCTTGTGCGACAGCGTCGTAAGTATTGGCTCCAGATTCCCATAACATGGCTAGCTCCTCTTTCAACGGCCCGAGATACAGATTGATGTCGGTACCAGGTTGTTTCGTCCCTTGAATTAGCATACTCATTTGTATGTACTTCTTCTTCATGCACAACCATTGAGGGAGGTTGTACATCCATACAAACACGGGCCAAGTGCTCTGCGTGCTGCTCTGGCTACCGAACGGATTGAGTCCATCGGTGCTCGCACCAAGCCTAATGTTCCTCGAATCTCCACCGAATTCTGGGAATTCGAGGTCCAATGCTTTCCACTGGCTGGCATCTGAAGGGTGCGTCAGCAGCTCATCCTTTTCGGGGTCATCATCATCTCCTGGCTTCTTCCTTTCCGCATGCCATCGCATGAGCTTCGCTTCCTTAGGGTCCGCGAAATAGTGTTGCAGACGAGGAGTGATAGGAAAGTACCATACCACTTTTCGAGGTGCTTTCTTCCCTTTCTTGTACCGACTCACGCAGCACACCGGACATGTGGTTTTCTCCGCGTCCTCGCCGTGATAAATGATGCAATCATTGATGCATACGTGATATCTAACATGCGGTAGATCGAGAGGACAGACGATTTTCTTGGCGTCCTCGATACTAGTTGGACATGTGTTCCCCTCCAGGAGACGATCGTGCTAGAATGCCATCATATCGTCGAAGCCTGCATCGCTCAATTTGTGTTTTTCCTTCATCTCCATAGCCTTGAGAGTTACATTTAACCGGGTATCATCGGGCCTGCATCCTTCATACAATGGAGTAACCGCGTCCTTCTCAAGTTGCGAAAGCTGGGCTTTCTCTCTAGCGGCAGCCCTGGCGTTTTTCGTCTGCTTGAGAAGCAGCTCTTGCACATAAGGGTCCCGCACCTAGCCTGATGTTGTTCCATCATCGTCTGCTCCTCCGGCATCTAGATCATCATCATCCTGGTCTTCTTCCGCACCTTCACCATCTCCAGGAGACTCTTCATCATCTCGCCCGTTCTCGCCGTGATGATGATCATCGTCATGTTGGCCACCTTCACCATCTCCATCGTCTTCGTCATCGCTTATCCAACGAGTGTATCCATCCATGAAACCATGGCGGAGCAGGTGCGCCTGCAGATTCCCAGAATCTGGGTCGATCACCCAGTTGAGTTTGCATCTTCTGCACAGACATCTTATATCCGTATTGTTATTTTGTATCATGTCGGCCGTCGCACATTTCAAAAATCTAGCCACAATGGCTTCGCTCATTATGCGGACCATTTTTGCATGCACGGTGTACACGGTATAATTAGAAGTCTATTAGAACCACATAATGAATGCATGCATGCAATGGTCGATAGAAAATTTCGGCATGACCTATCCTAAAATTAGGACCTTTGCGAAATGCCAAAGTCTTGCCAAAATGGAAATGAATCAACATTTTGGCAAAACAAATGGCAACGTGTTCACATACAAACACAAGAGAGAGAGACCGAGATCTATACACACATGAACATATCATTATCCTCTCCATACACACATGCATGAGCATCATCGATACTCTCCATATATACACACATATGACCATATCGATCCTCTCCATACACACATCATGAGCATCGATCATCTACATACATATGACCATATCATCCATATACACATGAACACATCCTTACATGGACAACTTACCGAGATGAGAGACCAATCGCGAGAAGATGGAAAGGAGAGGTGCACGCGAGACTGGAGAAGGAGATGAGAGAGGAGAGCTTCCTCTAGTACTTATGTAACATCCAAGGCAAGTTCTACATGCTAAAAATGGTGAATGGGTGGAGAAATTGAGGTTAGAAGGAGAAGGATCCCGACTAGATCTAAGGAGGAAGAAGAAGGGGAAAGTGAAGTGTGGGGTGGTGGAGATGATCACATGATCACATATGTTTGTGCAGGTCGACACATCTGTGGCGCACATGGCCCCAGTGCGCCACAGGGAAAAATCACATCCGTGGCGCATATGCCAGAGTGCGCCACAGATGTTTATGCCCGTTTAAGGAGCAGAGGGGGCTTCACATAGGCGTAGCGCACGTGCCTCATGTGCGCTACGGCTATCCCCAACAACCGTAGCGCACCACCCCTATGTGCTCTACGGGTATGCGGCATGCGGCCAACAGGGCCCTGGCCCACACATATCTGTGGCGCACTATGGCCATGTGCGCCACGGTTGTTCTAGTTACTAGTAGGGCACTGCCCATAGGTGAGACACGCCTATTTTAGCCGTGGGGCACTTCAACCATGTGAGCCAGGGATGTGCTGATTACCTATAGCTGTTTTCCTAGTAGTGGTGGGGGAGGGGCTACCGGATGACAACACCACTACACCCGCGACCTTCACCACCGCCACCCTTCTTATGGCTCTGTGGCGGCTGCGGGTACCACAGGCGAGGATGTTCTCCCCCGGCGACGTAGCGCATCACACCGATGATAGTACGGTTCGCCCACTATATGAGGCGTCAGGCTTCGTTGTGGTTCACTAGTGGAGGGCCGTCATCCTCGTACCTGGTGAGGGCCCTTTATCGCCGGTTAGCAAAGAAGGCATTCCAGGTGTCATATTTGTCGGGATCCCACTAGGGATCCATCCGCTGTTATGGCGTGAGCTCATGGTAGAAGTGGTTCGTGATGGCCGCCTGGCATACGGAACCGTGAGGGACAGGAGGGACAGCAACCCTCCAGCACTCAGCATCCATCCGGCGGGCGGCCGGTAGCCCGGCGAGCAAGGGTAGCTGGAGGCGCATAGCGCCTCAGTCTCGTCGAGGGTCAGAATGGCCCAGTAGGCGCTGTCCAGTTTTGTGAGAGAAGAAGGTGTGGATGTGTGAATAACCATGGCGCGGTCGGCCTATATATAGATGCAAAGGGCGGGAAAATATGGTGGGAAGGGGTGGAAAATGGCGGGAAATATCTATAGCACCCGCCGGGATTAGGGTTAAACTAACCTCAGATCACCATCTAAGATAAGCTCAACTCTAAGCACGGAAGATCACAGTATGATTCGGTAACATTACAGAACTCAGGTATTCCAAAGCATAAGTAAAGGGCCTAAGGGAAATATCTTAACAGAGTACGATATTAGAGTTATTACAAACCAGAGGTCATAGACCCAACATTACATCACACAGCGAACGAAAATTATGTTGTTCTACACAACAACTTAGTAAAGGGCCTAAGAGGCCATAAACAGAAGTGACGTCCATCCCATAGTCCTCAGGCTGCTACCTGGGACCCCAACTACTCGTCGATGTCAACGTAGAAGCCACCTCCAGTCGCAAATAGATCATCTGTAGAAAAACAACAATGGCGCAAGGTTGAGTACGAGAATGTACTCCGCAATACTTAGATAACCTAGTATCTACATGCTCTGGCTAGAAAGGATTTCTCTGGATTTGCTTTTGCGTAAAGCAATCTTTATTTGTAAACAAGAGAGAGAAGAGGCTCGTCTACTCAGAATCTTTTAAAAGGGATAAGATAACGACTTCTTCATCTTGTTCATCATGTCTTGGTAACCACCAGCTTCATCCGAACCTCCTATCTCGGATCACCCCCTCGACCCAGAGGAAGCATCCTTAAGCACACGTGGATCCGCAAGTTTTGTAGTGGTTAATGTTATCTATGATCTTAGAATCTGGTCACCAAGCGTTCATAACCGTGAACACGGCTTTTCGAAAACATTAATACCCTGCAGGGGTGTACAAATTTACCCACACGTACCAACGGACTCTTAATGCCAAATATTATTAGCCCTCTTCCTTGGAAGTCTGCTAGAGGGTGGTTTACCATGACCTTTACCTTGCTTTTGTCGAGACCATGAGTCAAGCCCTAGGGATGGTTCCTCCGTAACGGGTCAAGTCCCGAAGCCGGTCCCTGAAGATGTGAGGCGAGGTTGGTTTACCAGGGGCTCCATCGACCCCAAGCAACCCGGTCCATGCTTCCCTACCTGTTATGATACACCTCCATCACCTCCTCTTTCGAAAAAGTTTTCAATGCGTATGCCAAATGGAAAGCCCAAACTATGTGACTCATATAATCTACTATGCAAGTTAGTCAGTCGAGGGGTTCCCAAGACCCATGTGGTTGAACGCTCATCTCGGTTCCAAAGGAAAGAACTCAGTTCCTAGTGGTGGCGAACATGGGACTTCAAAAACCACACCCAACGTGGCCACCCATACAAGCCTTAGCATGTTCAGTTATATCCTTCGATGATATCACCATCTCCTAACTTACTACCTTCCTTGGCACCTCTGATTCATCATTCAGATAGATCAGGCATTGTTAATATGCATGGCTAAGCTATTGGTAGTGAAAGCTCTAGCAACGCTCAAATGCCAAACCTAGGTATGCTAGGAGCAGTGGATCAGGAGTATAAGGCTACAAAAGGGAAACTATGCAGCAGATAGGTAACACTAGCTACTGACAAAATACCATATTGGAATCGTGTGCATCATAGCGAGAAAGTAATATACTTTGTAAAAGTAGGTTCAAAATGAGAGGCTACGATTGCCTTGTCCTTCTGTAGACAGATATGGATCTTCGGTGTCGTTGACTTCAGCCTTGGGCTCAGATCATATCGCGAAGAACCAATACCGAAAAGAAAGGCGATAATCAAGACATGGCATAATGCAATGCGCAAACAATATGTATGACGTGTTATATTAAAGACTACGCAGTAACCATAGGTGCAACATCGATTTAAGAGGGTTTGAAATGCCCTGGCGAAGGTGCATCGTCGAACCCACATGTATATGAGGGGCTTTCGATGTTCTTCCAACTAAACTAGGGTTTAAAGTTGCTTGACAATGTATGATGAATTCTTAAATGGATAGCTCTTAATTTTCTAAATATTTTGATATATTATTCATATTTTTCTAATTAAATATGAATTAGTTATGAATTTTACAAGTTTATATTAATTTCTGCCATATTTAAACATTTCTGAAAAAGATTAAACACTTATTACATCATCCTGACGTCATCAAACCCTAACCTAGAATTTTTGCACCGCAAGGAAAACTACCCACGGCCACTGACTAGGGAGCCCCAGGCCGAGCTGGGTCCACCCCATGGCCACACTGGCGCCACGTCAGACGCGGCGGTGGGAGGCGTCATGCGGTGGTCGCCTGTGACGATCTGGGCCACCCAGCACGCGCGGAAGGGTGCACTGGAAAGAGAACGAAGAGGAGGACCACATAGAGGTGGCGCCGCCCCTTTGTGGTCACCGGAGCTTCGGCTCCGACGAGCTCCAGCGGCAGCACACGCAGGTGCCTGTGGCGGAGACGATAGGGAGTAAGAGGGAGGGGTTGGAGAGCACTAGGATGCTCAGAAGCTCACCAGGGTTGAGACCATGCGGTCAGAAGGACAGGGCGTGGCCGGAATCGATGGTGAAGACGGCGACCGGCGTCGGGCAGGAGGTGTCTATTACGGAAAAGGAGAAGGCTTCGGCGAGCACTGGCCAGGGCAATCAAACTAGTCGACCACGGTGGTCACCCCAGCGAGCTCGGAACGGCGAGAGGAAGTGGGAAATGGCGGCAACCCGAAGCTCCGACGAGCTAGGGTTCGGCGGTGGGGAAGAAATGGGGAAGGGATAGGGTTGAGGGTTCATCCTGGCGGCGGGGAGGGGTCTTATAGATGACGACAGCGTCGGTTAGCATGAATCTCCTCGTGGCGGTTATCGCAGCAACGCAGGGACGGCCGTGCCGGTGACAGCGAGCTGCTTCCGCGGCGGCGTCCTTCTAGCGAGGAAGAAGAAAGAAGAAAAGAGGTGAAGGGGTACCGGTCCGGCTCCTAGGCCCCGGGTGGGCCGTGCTGGGTTGTTGCGGCTGCGATGCGCGGCCGAGAGAGAGAAGGGAGATGGGCCACGGCCCATCCACGGATGCTGCTGTTTTATTTCCTAAAAATGTTTTTTTATTCTGTTTTAAATTTCCATTTGTATTTGAATATCAAATCTGGTTTGAGATGTTTCAAAAATACCAGAAGGTTTATAAAACTATTAAAATACTGTGGGGCCCTTTTAGTACATTTGGGCTCCAATAATTTTGGTACTTTTTGAAATTTCAAAACTATTTGAATGTGTTTCAAAGAGAGGGGAAAGAACTAGGGTTTAGGGTTTTGTACTTGTGTTTTGGTTCACACACTTGATCACATGCAAATATTTTATTGATTTAAATAGATGCATGCAATGCTTAAGTACTATTTACATATATTACAAACTTGGGCTGTTACAGCTCTACCCCCCTTACAAGAATCTCGTCCCGAGATTCCTAAGTTTTAGAAAAGAAGGCAGGGTACTCAGATCGAAGACGATCTTCTCATTCCCAAGTTGCTTCATCCTCAGAGTGATGAGACCACTGAACTTTCAGGAACTTGATGTTTTTATGACGAGTCTTGCGCTCGGTTTCATCAAGGATACAGATAGGATATTCATGATAAGTCATATCCTTCTGGAGATCAAGAGTTTGGTGATCAACACCACGAACAGGGTCTTTGAAGCAACGCTTGAGTTGAGACACATGAAAGACATCAGGAAAATTTCCAGGCAACTTCAATTGATATGAGAGTTTACCTTGCTTGGATAGAACGTGAAAAGTACTAACATGGCGAGGAGCCAGTTTTCCTTTGATGCCGAAACGATGGACACCCTTTAAAGGAGTGACCCAGAGATAAACTGGTCACCAACTTCATATTCAACATGTTGATGGTGACGATCATGATAGTTTTTCTGGCGGGACTGAGCAGTTTTCAAACTATCTTGAATTATACGAACTTGATCTTCTGCTTCCTGGATCATATTCGGTCCAAAGAACTTTCTTTCGCCGGTTTCTGACCAGTTCAAAGGAGTACGACAGGTTATTCCATATAAGAACTAGAAAGGTGCCATTTCTATACTGGACTGATAACTGTTGTTGTAGGAGAATTCAGCAAAAGGAAGGCATTTCTCCCAGTCCTTCCCAAAATATATCACACACGCTATTAGCATGTCTTCAAGGATTTGATTCACTCTTTCGGTCTGGCCACCGGTACAAGGATGGTAAGTTGTACTGAAGGACAGACGGGTCCCATAGCTTGTTGGAAACTTGTCCAGAACCTTGAGTTGAACAAACTCCCTCGGTTAGAGACGATTTTCTTTGGTACCCCATGAAGGACAACTATTCGAAAGATATATAGATCAGCTAATTGATTAGCATTAATGCTCTCACGAACAGGTAAGAAGTGAGCAACCTTGGACAAATAGTCAATGATTACCCAGATGGCATCATTCCCTTTCTGAGTCTTAGGAAGACCGGTGATAAAATCCATACCAACTTCATCCCATTTCCATTCAGGGATTCGATGTGGTTGCAGGAGACCAGCGGGTCTTTGGTGCTCAGCCTTGACGGGACGGCAAACGTCACATTCAGCAACAAAACGAGCGATATCCTTCTTCATACTAGACCACCAGAATCTTTGACGAAGATCCTGATACATCTTGGTACCTCCAGGGTGGATAGAAAGGGGTGTTTCATGAGCTTCAGTAAGAATTATCTGCTTCAAGTCCTTTCCATTTGGTACTACCAAATGTGTACCAAAATAAAGAACGCCTTCCTTGTTTAAAGAGGAACATTTAGCAACTCCGCTAGCAATGTTCTCTTTAATTGTGTCCGTCTCAGGATCTTGCGTTTGAGCATCTTTGATCTGATCCTCTAGAGAAGACTTCACTTCAATAGTAGAAAGGAATCAACGAGGAACTACATCAAGATTCCATTGAGCAAATTCCTCATGAAGAGAGGGTTGATATTGTTTGATCATCAGGTTGTTGCAATAAGACTTACGACTTAGCACATCAGCAACAATATTAGCTTTGCCAGGTTGATAGTTGAGACCCAAATCATAGTCCTTGATGAGTTCCAACCATCTTCTTTGCCTGAGATTCAGATCAGGTTGTGTGAAAAGATACTTCAGACTCTGATGATCCGAGTATAACTCGCAATGACTACCAAGAAGGTAATGTCGCCATTGCTTAAGAGCATGAACAACAGCTGCAAGCTCAAGATCATGAGTTGGGTAGTTTTTCTCATGTGGTTTCAACTGACGGGAAGCATAAGCCACCACATTCCCATCTTGCATTAACACACATCCGAGACCTTGGTGAGAAGCATCGCAGAAGACAACAAAGTCCTTGCTAGTGTCTAGGAGAACCAGCACCGAAGCAGTGGTTAACTTGGTTTTAAACATCTGGAAGCTTTCTTCAGCCTTATTAGACCATTCGAACTTCTTATCCTTCTTAAGAAGATCAGTCATCAGCTTTGCAATCCTGGAGAAGTTCTCGATGAATCGACGGTAATAACCAGCCATCCCGAGAAAACTTCGGACATCCTTGATGGATTTAGGAGACTCCTAGTCGAGGATAGTTTGGACCTTATCTGGAATAACAGCAACCCCTTGGGCGTAAACAACATGGCCAAGGAATACAAGCTCTTGTAACCAAAACTCACATTTGGAAAACTTAGCATAGAGACGATGTTCTCAGAGTTTTGTCAACACCAAACAAAGATGTTCAGCGTGCTCTTCTTCAGTTTTGGAATAGACCAGAATATCATCGATGTAGACCACGACGAATTTGTCAAGATACTCCATGAAGATAGAGTTCATAAGCCACATGAAAGTGGCTGGAGCATTGGTAAGACCAAAGGACATGACTGTGTACTCGTAAAGACCATAACGAGTGGTGAACACAGTCTTTGGAATATCTTCCTTACGGATCTTTATCTAGTGATACCCTGACCTTAAATCCATTTTGGAAAAGATGGTGGCACCACTTAACTGATCAAAGAGATCATTGATCCTAGGGAGGGGATACTTATTCTTGATCGTCATAGCATTGAGTGGGCGATAATCCACAACCAGATGCGGTATGTTGGTATCCCGCTTCTTAAAATAGATGGTAGGACATCCCCAAGAAGATGTGCTGGGCTGAATGTATCCTTTTCCTTCTAACTCCTCTAATTGCTTCATCAACTCCACAAGCTCATGAGGAGGCATATGATAGGGTCTTTTAGAAACAGGAGCAGTTCCAGGAGATAACTCTATGACAAACTCCACACTTCGATCAGGTGGCATGCCAGGCAACTCCTCGGGAAAGACATCCGGGAATTCACAGACCACGAAAACATCTTGAATCTCCAGTGGAGGTAGACTTCAAGAGCATACAACTCTACTTCAAGGATAGAAACAGTTGAAGGAGATAGTGACCCTGCGGTCCAATACTTGACTAGTATGCCAGCAGGACTAGTCAGGGTCACAAACTTGGTTGTACAATCGAGGATAGCTTGATAGCGGGTCATCCAATCCATGCCCAGTATGATGTCAATGTCGGTTGACTTGAGGGCAATAAGAGAGGTGGGGAAAAGTTGAAATGCAACTGCGATTAGATTCCCATGACTAACCATGGTGGAACACCATCTAGAACCAGGAGACTGAACTAGCAGAGGAACAGACAACCCCTCAAAACTTACCCCATATATTTGAGCGAAAGCTTGTGATAGGAATGAATACGATGCTCCAGAATCAAAAAAAAAATTAGTTGGAATTTGATTGATACGAAGCATACCCATGATGACACTTGGATCTTCCTGAGCCTCCTCAGCAGAGATATGATTCAAGCGACCTCTTCCAGCACCTTGATACTTGTCATTCTTCTTTGGTGGTTGTGCTCTCTCAGCAGCACTCTTTCGAGGACACTCCTTTGCATAGTGGCCAGGCTGGCGACAGTTGAAGCATATAACACACGACGCATTGCCAGCAGAAGAGTAGTTTGATCCACCAGCATGGTTTCGAGTAGCATTCGGATGAGGAGCATATCTAGAAGACCTTGGGGTGTAAGGAACACGTGGCACATCGCTGTATGGCACGAAGACACGGCGTTTATTATTGCTAGAACCAGCCTTGTTGTACCCCTCGTGAGAACACTTACGGGTTTCTTCATACTCCACCTTTCCACTCTTGGCCTTCATAGCCTTGTTGACAAGACCTTGGAAGTTACCAAAGTCCATGAGGTGGATATCACGGCGAACCTCAGGATCTAGTCCCTTGTGGAACAGAGCTTGCTTCTTAGCATCAGTGGATACCTCTTCAGTAGCATAGCAGGCAAGATGATTGAAGTTGCGCTGGTAATCACACACAGAACTAGTGCCCTGCTTCAGCTTGAGCAACTCCTCCCTCTTCTGATCCGTCAGACCCTCTGGAATATGATAAGCTCGTAAGGCTTCAGTGAACTCTTGCCATGTAACAAAATGTTGAGATTCTTGCATAACCAAGAAATTTTCCCACTAGTAACCAGCTGCTCCTTCCACATGATAGGCAGCAAAACTCACCCAATAAGCTTGAGCAAATGACCAACCTGAAGTTTGCGCTCCATGGTGCGAAGCCAGTAGTCCGCATGAAGTGGCTCGGTAGAATAGCTGAAAACTGGTGGAGTGAGACGCGTGAAGTCCCTGGGACCAACTTGATAATTCTGGCCTTGAGTATTATTACACTCAATCCTTTCAAGGAGCCTCATGTTGTCAGCACGGTTGGGTTCATACATGGACATGAGTTGAACCATGAACGGTGGTGGAGGAAGGTTGGAAGATTCACCCTCTTCCGTAGCACCACGAGCATGAGCACGGGTACGGGCATGAGAGGTGTCACACATCCTGAAAGAAGAAAAAGGGTTAGACAAGGGATTTAATGGAACAAGACAAAAAGATGAACAATGAGTACTTGATATAAACGTGTCATCTTATCAAGCATGGTAGTATCAAAGCATACTAATGTATACACTAACCAGCTGACTTACAAACCATGACAATGGAATGCTAAGATGTTACACACCAAGCAAAACTAAGATATCTTGAAACTCTGGGGATAGCAACCAGGTACAGAGTACTTTTAGAAAAAATAACCCCAGAACCATTATCCTAAAAGTTATGAGATATGGGATAAGAAATGAGAACCTTTCAAACCAAATAGGGTAAGAAAAACTCCAGCATCAGAAACACACCAGAGAAGGAGTAAAAAGAATCCTAGTCAGAGTTTCTGCAAATAAGTTTTTAACTTTCAAATAGTTTTATCAACTTCTAGACTCAACATCGACCAATAAAAGGGTTTCCTACAGGCAGTCCTTCTCTGATACCAAAACCTGTAGCACCCCCCGGGATTAGGGTTAAACTAACCTCAGATCACCATCTAAGATAAGCTCAACTCTAAGCACGGAAGATCATAGTATGATTTGGTAACATTACAGAACTTAGGGATTCCACAGCATAAGTTTAAACTCTTAACAAAGTACGATATTAGACTTATTACAAACTAGAGGTCATAGACCCAGCATTACATCACCCAGCAAAAGCAAATTATGTTGTTCTACACAACAACATAGAAAAGGGCCTAAGAGGCCATAAACATAACTGACGTCCATCCCATAGTCCTCGGGCTGCTACCTAGGACCCCCAACTACCCGCCGATGTAAACATAGAAGCCACCTTCAATTGCAACTAGATCATCTGTAGAAAAACAACAATGGCGCAAGGCTAAGTACGAGAATGTACTCTGCAAGTCATAGATAACCTACTATCTACATTCTCTAGCTAGAAAGGCTTTCTATGGATTTACTTTTGCCTAAAGAAATCTTTCTTTGTAAACAAGAGAGAGAAGATGCTCGTCTACTGAGAATCTTTTAAAAGAGATAAGATAACAACTTCTTCATCTTGTTCATCATATATTGGTAACCACCAACTTCATCAGAACCTCATATCTAGGATCACCCCCTCAGCCCATACGAAGCATCCATAAGCACACGTGGATCAGCAAGTTTTATAGTGGTTAATGTTATCTATGATCTTAGAATCTGGTCACCAAGCGTTCATAACCGTGAACACGGCTTTTGGAAAAGATTAATACCCTGCAGCGGTGTACATCTTTACCCACACGTACCAACCGACTCTTAATGCCAAATATTATTAACCCTCTTCCTTGGAAGGCCGGCAGAGGGTGGTTGATCATGACCTTTACCTTGCTTTCGCCGAGACCATGAGTCACGCCCTAGGGATGGTTCCGCCATAACGGGTCAAGTATCGAAGCCGGTCCCTAAAGATGTGAGGCAAGGTAGGTTTACCAGGGGCTCCATCGACCCCAAGCAACCCGGTCAACGCTTCCCTACCTGTTATGATGCACCTCCATCACCTCCTCTTTCGAAAAAGTTTTCAATGAGTATGCCAAATCGAAAGCCCGAACTATGTGACTCATGGAATCTACTAGGCAAGAACTCTGTTAGTCCCGTGTGGTTGTACGCTCATCTCGGTTCCAAAGGCAAGAACTCTATTCCTAGTGGTGGCGGACATGGGACTACAAAAACTACACCCAACGTGGCCTCCCATACAAGCCTTAGCATATTCAGTTATATCCTTCAGCGATATCATCATCTCCTACCTTACTACCTTCCTTGGCACCTCTGATTCATCATTTAGACAGATCAGGCATTGTTAATATGCATGGCTAAGCTGTCGGTAGCGAAAGATCTAGCAACGATCAAATTCTAGACCTAGGTATGCTATGAGCAGTGGATCAGGAGTATAAGGCTACAAAATGGAAACTGTGCAGCAGATAGGTAACACTAGCTACTGACAAAATACAACATTGGAATCATGTGCATCATAGCGAGAAAGTAATATACTTTGTAAAAGTAGGTTCATAATGAGAGGCTACGCTTGCCTTGTCCTTCTATACATAGATATGGATCTTCGGTGTCATTGACTTCAGCCTCGGGCTCAGATCCTATCACGAAGAACCAATACTGGAAAGAAAGGCGATAATCAAGACATGGCCTAATGAAATGCGCAAACAATATGTACGACATGTCATATTAAAGACTGCGTAGTAACCATAGGTGCAACATCGACTTAAGAGAGTTCGAAATGCCCTCGCAAAGGTGCATCGTCGAACCCACATGTATATAAGGGGGTGTCGATGTTCTTCCAACTAAACAAGGGTTTAAAGTTGCTTGAGAATGTATGATGAATGCTTAAACAGATAGCTCTTAATTTTCTAAATATTTTGATATATTATTCATATTTTTCTAATTAAATATGAATTAGTTATGAATTTTACAAGTTTATATTAATTTCTGCCATATTTAAAATTTTCTCAAAAATATTAAACACTTATTACATCATCCTAACATCATCAAACCCTATCCCTAGAATTTTTGCACCGCAGGGAAAACTACCCACGGCCACTGACTAGGGGGCCTCAGGCCGAGCTGGGTCCACCTCGTAGTCACGCTGGCGCCACGTCAGACGCGGCGGCGGGAGGCGTCATGCGATGGTCGCCGACGATGATCTGGGCCACCCCAGCACGCGCGGAAGGGTGTGCTGGAAAGAGCGTGAAGAGGAGGACCACATAGAGGTGGCGCCGCCCCTTTGTGGTCACCGGAGCTTCAGCTCCGATGAGCTCTAGCGGAAGCACGCGTAGGTCCCATGGCGGAGACGATAGGGAGTAAGAGGGAGGGGTTGGAGTGCACCAGGATGCTCAGAAGATCACCAGGGTTGAGACCGTGCGGTTAGAAGGATAGGGCGTGGCTGGAATCGACGGTGAAGACAGCGACCAGTGTCGGGTGGGAGGTTTCGATTATGGTGAAGGAGAAGGCTTCTGCGAGCACTGGCCAGGGCAATCAAACCAGTCGACCATGGAGGTCACCCCAGCGAGCTCGAAACGACGAGAGGAAGTGAGAAACGGCGACAACCCGAAGCTCCAACGAGCTAGGGTTCAGCGGGGGGAGAAATGGGGAAGGGATAGGGTTTAGGGTTCGTCCTGGTAGCGGGGAGGGGTGTTATAGATGATGATAATGTCGGTTAGTGAGAATCTCCTCGTGGTGGTCATCGCAGCGACGCAGGGACGGCCGTGCCTGCGACAGCGAGGTGCTTCTGCGGCGGCGTCCTTCTGGCGAGGAATAAGAAAGAAGAAAATAGGCGAAGGGGTACTGGGCCAGCTCCTGGGCCCCGGGTTGGCCATGCTGGGTTGCTGCCGCTGTGCTGCGTGGCCGAGAGAGAGAAGGGAGATGGGCCACGGCCCATCGACGGCTGTTGCAGTTTTATTACCAATTTTTTTTAAAAAAATTCTATTTTAAATTTCCATTTCTATTTGAATATCAAATCTGATTGGAGATGTTTCAAAAATACCAGAAGGTTTATAAAACTATTAAAATACTATGGGGCCCTTTTAGTACATTTGGATTCCAATAATTTTGGTACTTCTCCAAATTTCAAAACTATTTGAATGTGTTTCAAAGAGAGGGGAAAGAACTAGGGTTTAGGGTTTTTTTACTTGTGTTTTGGTTCACACACTTGATCACATGCAAATATTTTATTGATTTAAACAGATGCATGCAATGCTTAAGTACTATTTACATATATGACAAACTTGGGCTGTTACAATATCTTTAGTCTCGTTTAGTGGCTATAACCGGGACTAAAAGCTCGGTTCAGAGGAAAGGGCGGGAAAACTTGGCGGGAAGCGGTGGAAAATGGAGGAAAATATCTTTAGTCCCTATTACTGGATACAACCGGGACTAAAGCTTATTCAGAAAATGGATTTGGATTACTTATTCAAATTTGAGCACTTTTCATCGTGAAAGTTTAGCGAGATTCAAAAATATGCAAAATATAATTAATGCATTTATAACCTGATAATGGCAAAATGGTTAATACTGGACTAGTTAAGATAATTATTTATGTAAAACAGAACATGGATTTGGATTAATTAGTCAAATTTAAGCACTTTCCATTTTGAAAGTTCAGTGAGATTCAAAAATATGCAAAAAAAATAATAGTTAATGCATTTTCAAATTGATAATGGCAAAATGTTTAATAATTTGACTATTTAAAATAATTATTTTATAAAACAGAAAATGGATTTGGATTACTTATTCAAATTCAAGCACTTTTCATGTTGAAAGTTTTCTCAAATTCATAAGTATGCAAAAATGTATAATTTAAAGCACAGCGCACGCTGGTTTTGGCCCAGCACGCGCAAATTTGGGCCTTTAGTCCTAGCCCCGGTAACCAGCCGGGACTAAAGGGTCTGGCCCAGCGCGCAGATGAAAATCCCCCCCCTCTTGTACCGGTCTGTGGCACCAGCCGGGACTAGAGACCCCTCTTTAGTCCCGGCTGGTGCCACACACCGGGACTAGTGGGGGGTTATAAAAAGGGGCCTTCTCCCCCAGTGCGTTCCACGCACCAGGAGATTTGGAGGCCAGACGACGAATACACGCTGCCAGGCTGCCAGATTTTTGATTGACGCCGCCACCGCGCCTCCGCCCTCCGCGCCTCCGTCCTCCACGCCGGCCGCCCGAGCCGGCCGTGCGCCCGCCTCCCCGCACCTCTATCTCGCCCCCTCGTCGGCGCCCCGCGCTCACCTTTGGCCACCTCCGCCACCGGTGCCAACTCCCCCACCACCGGCCACCGCCACCGGCCACCGCCGGCTGTCGGCCCCCTCTTGGCCTCCTCATCAATAGGTAGGTAATAAATTAGTTTTTTTATATTATAGGATTATGATTAGTTAGTTTAGTATATATATAATTAATACTATAAGGTCATTTTAGTATAGACATATATAATCTAGGATTATTTTAATATATGATTATAATTAGTTTAGTATATGAGTATGATTAGTTTAGGATTATTTTAGTATATATATAATCTAGGATTGTTTTAGTATAATATTGTGATTACTTTAGTATATGAGTATGATTAGTTTAGGATTATTTTAGTATATATATAATCTAGGATTATTTTAGTATATGATTATGATTAGTATAGGATTAATTTAGTATATATAATCTAGGATTATTTTAGTATACGATTATTTTAGTTTATATAATCTAGGATTATTTTATGATTAGTAATTTATTGTAATATAATAGTGTAATATAGTATTTTTATTGTAATATTGTAAGACCCTCTTTGTAACCGGAGTTAGGGTTAGGGTTAGAGTGTTGGTGCTCGGTGGTGACCGGAGTTAGGGTTAGGGTGGTGGTTCTCGTGGGAAGCCGTAATCGCCCGCCTCTCCCACGGCCACCATCACCGGCACCGGCCATCGCCACCGCACCTCCAAGTTTAGGGTTTAGGGTTTATTTGCTATGTCCAAATAAATATTGTGTGAATTTTGGAGGAACTATGGATCCACGTAGCCCAATCCGTAGAGACCTAGATTCAGAACACTTTCTCGAGGATATGATTCACGATGCCAATGAGGGATGTCCCTCGAAGTATCTGAACTCATCCAGTGAGGGAGAGGAGATCAACCAACGAGAGATAGAAGCCCATGGACGCGTAATGCAGACCAAATCATTATGGCTACAATATCATAAGGACAAGCTATTATTCGAAGGCTATCTAGCGAAGGAGCAGCCTTACTGGGATGCATTTGTGGAGTATAGGAAGTCAGAGTTGCTATGGAAAAGTCTGAAAAAACAAGATAAATGCTGCGAAGAAGAAATATCACCATAACATGGGGCCAGAGGACTATGCGGCTGCCATGCCTAAGTGGGATGCAAAAGATAAAGAGCTTAATGATAAAGGGATCATTCCAGAACCAATTCGCGAAGAATGGGATTTGAGGGCAAGAAATTGGTTCCTTGGGCATGGGAGTACGTATGACGAACTTATAGGGGACTTTGTTTGTAGTGACGGGATAAAGGTACCCAGGAGTGTATGGCTAAAAGTGGTGCAAGAGATTAAAGATGGGATAAAAAATGCATCCCGATAGAGAGAAAGACTTGCTGAACTTGGTCCTCGAGAATCGCGAACACAGAGGACGAGTCCGAGGCCTTGACTCTAGTTTCACGTGGGAGACTGGGTTTCCTAAGGACCAATGTACTTATAGAAGTCAAGCAAGAGCAAAAAAGCAACAGGAGGAGGAGGGAGACAAGTTCAACCAGTTGCTAGCAAGACTTGACAAGCAGCAGCAGCAGATTGATGAACTTAGAGGAGTAGCCTGCTTGCAAGATCCTCCACTCGATATTACCGCCAACCCATTTCAGCGGAGAAGTAGCATGGTTGAATCAGAGGTCCCTTCTGACGATGCACTCTATACAGATGGCAATCCTGGATACCCCGTGGATGGAATTAAGGAGCAGATATCTTGTGAGCTCCATCATAAGCTGGAGAACATGAAGGGATGCGGGTAGGCTACACTGGCACAAAACAAAATTTTCTACCACGTAAACCAGGATTACTGTTGTCATAGATCACAGGATTACCAATAGACGCACAGTTGCATAACTTGATGAAGTACGTCGTGGAAGTGCAGATGTCCCACGTCTCCTCTTTGTCCTCGTCCCACGAGCAGCTCCCCATGCGCGGCTCGTCCAAGTGCCATAGATGCAGCACCTCCGAGGTATCCACACGTGTAGGGTGGAAGCGTCAGACGCCGGACTGCTACGTCGCTCGTGCAACACAGGCGTGAGGAGTGGCGGCTAGGTGGAATGGTCTAACCCTAGTCAGCTCGCCCCACCCTCTCTTCTATAAGCGTCCCTAGTGGGCTTCTACATTATGTAGCATCCCAATTGTCTAACAATTGCAATGCTACTATCCTAGTCCATATAAATGTTACTTCCTACATATAATTGTTGCATCATAATTATAGCATGCTCATGTCATCATGCCACCTTGCATTTGAGCATCATATAAATAACCCTTCTTCTTTTGGTTCTTATCTCATATGCATTATTAATTGTATTTGCCTCTTGATATATTGTATTTGTTTCTTGATAAATGATTGATGCCCAAGTTGAGTTGGGGGCATATCTTTTATTAACTCCACCACCTTTCTTGTCATCACCCCATCATTCCACCATTCCACCATATATGAGCATTGCAACTTATTTGGTTTTACCTCTAGCTCATGTGGGTTGGGATGGATCCAATTCTATTTCCACATGCTCTCATATTAGCATCATGTTGTTTTCACATTAGTGATATGTGGAGCCACCTTTGTATGCCTTGTGAGTGGAACCTTTTTCTAGCTCCCATATGGGTTGTTTTGGGGTTATTCTCATGTTGGGATATTTTTAGGCTTACTAAATGCCTAGTGGCACATACACACTAGCATGTCCCATTTTTATTCAAATATGGTAATCTCCATCTACTCCACATGGGGCATACTTTTAATTCTTTTAGCTTGGTTTTATTCCATATTATGGAATGCATATGCACAAAATGCCATGATTATTTATTCTGTTTTCACAAGATTAAAACATGGCATTTAATGTTTTGCATGGGCCATGCAACCATCACCACCATTTGATCTCCTTTGATTTTTCTTTGGTTTTTGAGTGGATCATGTTCAAACCCTAAACCCTCGCATTTTGACCTCCTCTCTTTGTCATGGGCACCAAAACCCTAGGCATTTTCATCTCTCTATCTCTCCACCAACACCATGTGTCCAACCAAAGCCCCTCAAAACCCTAGCTCATTCTTTGTTCTCCTTCTAACCTTGTTCATCTTTTCTATTGCATGTGATCATATATGTGACCTAAATCTTCCCTCCCTCTTTCTTTCTAGCTACCTCTAGTCCTCTCTCCTTACCCTAGCCTTACCGAGCATGCCCTAGCTCACCCTAGTTTTCCTATCCTCTCCTTTTCTCTCTCACTGCCGAGCAGGTCCCACGCGACCCTGCCCCGCCTTGACCGCCTTCTGACCCACCTGCCATGCCTCTGCCTGCCCAACTCGATCCCCAGCTCGAGCACGTGCATGGGAGGAGGGAAAAGGGCCGAAGCTACTTTTCCTCTACCCCGTACCCCACGGCATCCTCCTCCCTTTTTCCTCGCCTTGTCCCTCTCCTCACGTCTCCTGGCTTCACCAGATCCACCCCAGAGCCCCTACCTCTCCCCTCCTTCTTCTTCACCGCCGCCAACCCCTCTCTCTCCGGTCATGGCCAGTAGCGCCGCCGCCCCCTCGTTCCAGTGGGCGTGGTCGACATGGAGGTGGTCGAGGAGGTCAAGGAGGATCCCCTGCTTCGCCCTGGACACGCCAGCGAGGAGGAGGAGAACCAGATCCGCCAGCACCACCACCGCCTCGATGGAAACCCTAGCTCTCCGGCCGTCTGCCTCGCCACCGATCCCCGGTGCCCCAAGTCGTTCCACCACCGCCAACCCCACTGCGGTGAGCTGCCGAATCTCCCGGACATCCCCTTCCTCGCCGGCGTTTCCTATATTCGCCGGACCACATGTCGAACGATCTCGGTGCGTTGCGTGCGCGTGCGTTCTCTGCGTCGTCACGTCGCGAGCACCTTGTCTAGCCGCGCAGCCTTCCCCTAACACCAATCCCACCTAGCCGCAGCGGTCGCCGCCGCCGCGCGCAAGCGCCAGGTCGTGGGTTCGACCCCCGCGCCGCGCGCCGTTCGCTGTCACCGATCGGTCGTCAGTAATATTCAGAGAAGAACAACAGTGGCCGCGGACCCTTTTGCACTTAACCCCCTGCGTCTTTTGCCGGCTCAACCCGCGCTCCTAGAGGCCCCACCTGTCGGTCACCCTAGCTTTTTACGAAAAGGTACCTAGGTTTTCCATAGCCTTGACCCGCGGTCCCCCGGATCCACCACGTGTCGCATACCGGCTGGCCGCGCGTGCCGTGGACCCTCAGCCCCACCGGCCCCACCTGTCAGCCGCATGGGCTAGCTCAGCTCGCGGTAAAAAAAAAGGTCTCTCTGCGTCGTTTTCCCGCCAGGTCAGCCCGGGCCCAGGTGTCTGTGTCTGTGGCTAGATCTGGGTGAGTACAAATGGTTTTCTGCTTTGCTGTTTAATTTAAACTTTTTCAAAATTGTTTAAATTTCAAACTTGAATCTGTTTTAATTAACTTTTAAAATACAAATCCTTATAATACAAATAATATATGTTTTTGAATCAGAAAAATGTGAGGAATTCAAATATGCCCTTCAAAATATATTTTGAACACTTTAAATTTCGAGATGATTAAAATTACAATAAAATGCCCTTTTTCTTAATTAATTAATAACTTTAGTTTTATAACTCCAAATTTGACAAATAATATGTCTAAATCGATCAGCTCGACGAGACCTTTCTGTTTATGCATTCCATGTTCTGAATTGCAGCATGCATCATATAAATATAAAGTTTACAGCAACTTATTTTAGGTTAGAATGTGACTAAAACTCAATAAAATGCTCTATTCTTGTATTCCACACCTCACCCATGCCATGCTACTTTATTGCCATGCAAATTGTGCATCATTCATCATGGCATGATTGTTTGCTTGTCGCATTTTAATTCATATGCTTGTGCACTCTATTTATGTTGGCCCTTGTTTGTTTGGTTCTTCTTCGAATAGACGCTGAGCAGGGGATATATCAAGAAAACCAGGAGCACTACCCAGATCCATCCCTCGCTTCAACTGAGCTGCCAGGCAAGCACTACCACATGATTGCATACATATAGTACCTATTGCCTCTATCTTATTCTTGCATCATTGAGTCGCGATTGCATTAAACTGAATCCCAAGTACTGCATAGCCTTTACATTTAAACCCCACCGAAGCTTGTTCCTCCATCCCATGAGCCATTACTACAGGAGTTGTTTGAGCCATGCGGGTCGTAGAACAGCATGTGTAGGGTATGTGAGTGTCTGATGGATAACGAGGTACCTAAACAACTTAACCTGAGTAGTAATGGGATAACTAATGAAAGTGGCACCGGTGAGCAATATCTGCTATTTGGTTCTTCATGCTCACTTGTGTTCCGTAGGACCCCGAGTACTTGATTCCTGTTCCTTGACTATTCGCACTATCCACATCCGGGAGGCCTTATGAACCCCCCTGAGCCAGAGCTTGATTCATTCTTATTTCTTGGGGCCACAAAGTAGTTTGGGGCTTTATTACTATCATGTACTTATGCCATGCTTTACTGCTTTATTTAAGATTGTGCGTGGAGCACCTGTACTGTTTAGGACCGTGACACTTTTTCGCTGTATCGACAAGCCCAGTCACATTTTCGGGTTCCCAGTCGTTTACCGCTGTCCACACAAACCCTGGGTCCGTTTCGGAGCCGGCCAACTTCGTTGCGGGTAGCTTAGTGGGGTGGCCCCCTGAAATATTTCTGAATCCTGTGATCGCTTTGTCGTGAATGCCTCGTTGGGTTTTGATTTGGTTTTTCCGAGGTTGATCGAGTGTGTGTTGCTATTTGTGCACCCCTGCAGGGTAAATCTTTCTGAAAGCCGTGTCCGCGGTTATGGACGACTTGGAGCACAGTTTCTCGATCATAGACAAGTATAACTAAAGTACCGCTTTTAATTTGACTAAGTACCTGACTAGTAAATAGTGCCACACTCATGGAATGGATAATAAAACTGCCAACGGATGGGGGGCTGTTCGTCCGGTTCCTCGTTGGTAAGCGAGGAGGAGGATGGATCTGTTAATATTACTGTTATAACTGTTGTTATTAATTCACGGACATCCGTCTATCTTTGGTTAGGCAGATGGTTAGCGAGTATCCCTAGAATTGTTAGGTATTATCTTTTGCTGCAATTGCGTCACCCCAGGTTGTGTCGCCTTTTGAGGCATAAAGACTTGCTGAGTACCCCTAGGGTCTCACACGATAAATTGTTTGGTTCAGATGGACAGGTAAACTCGCAAGATGGATACTGGGTGGAGGAGACGGACGTTGTTGGCAACGATCACTCGGTGTAGAGATTCCGGGAACGGGGATCCATGAGATCTGTGGGCGGGATGTGTTTATTTATGGGGCATCTTATGCCGATTTGCTTCTTATCTGTACTCGGATCTTGTTTTCCGCTTCCGCCTGATACTCTGATGTTTGATGTATGAGGAGATATCCTAAACTATTATATCTATCTAGGATAATTGGATCTTGCCGTATGGAGTTGCAATATTTCTATTTCTTTTAGATGGAATGGCTCTGAGGACTGTTGTATGGTGGCTTGCATACATACTCATTTGTGTATGTAGTTGATCCCTTCGCCTGCCGATTACGCCGCTCGTTCTTGTCCCGATGTTTTGGAAATGGTTAGGACGGCCGAAAGGTCTACCTGTGAGTGGCATTTGGCCCCACCGTACTATTTTAACCATTTGCGCTCATCCAGGCTTGTAACTAAGAGCGTAATTCACCGAGGTAGTTACAATTGGTATCAGAGCCATCCCGCCCTTCAGGGTCTCAGCCAAATGGTCGTTGTCAGTCTAGCAAATATTTTTGGTAGCTATGTATACTAGGGAAAAACAAAACATGAGAGTAGGACTGCTTCCACTTTTCTTCTTACCCACCCACCCTTTTCTGGTAAGGAAGTGTAACGTTTTCAATCCTCTTCTTAAAATTCAAACTAGGATTCACGTGTTCTGGGTTTCCGTAGTACCATAGAAAGTGTGTGTGTGTGTAATTCTTTGTCTATCTGTTGCATCCAATTTGTTATCACAATCTGCCTTTGGTTATCAACTGTTGGTACATTCCATACTGACAGGCTTTTGAAAACCGGCGCGATCTATCTGACTCCTTGTTAACCGGTGCCATCTTCTTAAGGGTGTTCTTCCTTCCAGCATGCTTTCACAGAATGTGGAGTTGCTAATCTCTACCTGATAAGTGATTTTGCGCATCTATTGGTATTTTAATGCCGAAAAATGCGGAACAATTTTCTTTGATACATCTGTGTTTCCACACTCCTTTTCAGTTGTGTTTGAAACATTATCTATCTCCCTTTTATCAGCATGTCCATGCTAACTCATTATTTTGTCACCGGCGCTTAATCCTAGAGTTTTATTTTTCATCTCCAATTCTCTTGGGCTAATTACATAGCAAGTGTAGATCCGATGCTGGTGATTGTAATTTGGTTCTCGGCATAGCTATAGGACACTTATCATGAGTGGAATATGGAAAATGCTATCAACACTATCCTCCAAATGGTGACGGTTATCTCCTATGATTTTGAGTACACCGTGATCATATCTATGCATATTCAAGCATCTTTGGCAATCCGGAGTTTCTCAAAGCACTACGGCGGTCTATCATCTGTTCATCATGCTGCACATCTTTTTGAACCCCATATCTGCACAATTCTCCTGGATACGAGGGAATTGCATCTTTTCGCTTCTGATAGCTTTGCTTAAGGTATGAGCTATCATCGTTTCTTTATCCAAGATCTCTTTATCCTTGTAACCGGTGATCCAATCGACAATGTGAACCAGGTGACATCTCTTTTTCTTCCGAAGGACCAGATAATCTATTCTTCCAGTGCATCTTCTTCAACACGAACTCGTGCTCTTAATATTGATCTTTCTAAGAGCGTTGAGCTCAGGAAGTGTTCGAGCATTTGTTCGTTTCTCTCGCCTTTTCAACTTGGTATTCTGGGAATATCTTGTTAATCCATGGTGGTATATGTTGATAATATGCTTGCCTATTCCATATCAATGGAAGAACATGGAAGATCATCTGTGTCCCTTTCTCTCAAGCTTTGTTAACACTGCCGTGTGCAAAGTTCCCAAAGTGGAAATTCTGGCTTCTTGAAGTCACCTATCTCGACCACGTCCTTCTGCTAAATACATTACTTCAACTCTGGAATCAGCAAGTCCATTGTTAATTCCATCCTCCATCTTCAACCAATCTGGAGTTATTCCTTGTTGGCAAGTCATCATCGTCGTTCCGCTAAAGATTTTCCTCAAGACCGCTAAACCTCTCTCAATCTTTTCAAGAACAACATGGAGTTCTTTTCACCTCTATCTCGTTAAGTAATCTCTTGAAACCCTCTCGCTCTATCGTCTATGCTCAATCCACCGGAGGCCATGAAGACCTTCCAGATCTTGTATTCCTTCTGTTCAAGTTGGTGCTATCTTTTCTGTAGCTGTTGAATCTTGCAGTTCTTCTCCGTAATCTTCCTTCATATCTTTCTGGTGGCTTGGTACTTCAGACATGACGACAACATCATCATCTTTATCTATCTATGAATCTGGCGAATCGTTTGCATCTATCCTTGTTTTCTAACGAAGTTCCACGAGTTATTGTCAATACCTTCAGTCTGTTTCGGTAGTTGGGTTGCATGGTTTTCTTATTCATGTGTGGAGTAATGCTTTGAGTGCGGGATGGAGTAGCTACCATACCACTACTCTTATCATTCGCTCTTGTACATCAAATTGGTGAATTAATGTGATTTCACTCATTCCACAGAAGTTAGAAGTGGCCTTTATCCCTTGATACTTTTACTTCCGTCCTTGTTTTTCCGGAGTGCTCTCTCGAAGAAAGTAATCAATAATCTCTTGTTGGTGGGCTAGATGGAGCAAAATCTTCAATTATCTGGTGGAAACAAACGCAAACTCTTTTCTGTCCTCGTCATTCTACCGATGCTCGGCATCGCCAAACAAGATGAAAGGAAACTATCTCTTTGTTTCATCAATTCTTTTCTGTGGTAAAGCCAATTATGGTTGATGCCATCAGCCGCAAATCTATTGCGTTAGCCTCAAGGCTAAAGAAAGTAATAAGTATCTCTACAATAAACTCCAGATCCTCCATATTCTTTGCTTCTCGGGATTCCACCATGTTCTGGCTTCACATCCGTCTCTGGAAGTTATATCCGCGCACCTCAATTGCGTGATCCTTTGGTTATTACCGGCGCAACAAGAATCTAATCCAACGATGTCTAACTCAATCTTCCGTGGATATCAAGGAACTCTATTGTTTGAAGGCAATATTGTTTCCGAACTTCATTTCTCCAATCCGAGAGAAGATACGATGCTATTGTCATAGTGGTTCAAAACCTCTCCAACCTAGCTCTTTTCTTCCAGCGAAACAAAGGTTCATCCTCTCTAGTATCAGTAAATCTTTAATCTTAACGGTATGTCTTTATTTATCCATGATACATCATCTTTTCCTTTTCTTTCACAAGTGGTTCTAGTCTTTTATCTTGTTTCTCGAAAAACCGGAGCTATGTTCATCCTACCTTCTTGCCTCACGACAATCCTTCAACTCTTCTAACCCGTTGTTTCTCAAGCAAAACGCAAGACTCGCAACAAGTCTAGCAAGTTTTGCAAGGTGTAGTGGTCGCACCATTCCGTTGTTCATCAACTTGGGAACATGAGGGTCACCTTCGTTCCAAACAACCGCCTCTCCTTTTGTTGTTTTCCTTTTCCTAGGAATCTCGGGGCGAGATTCTTGTTTAGTGGGGGAGAGTTGTAGCATCCCAATTGTCTAACAATTGCAATGCTACTAGCCTAGTCTATATAAATGTTACTTCCTACATATAATTGTTGCATCATAATTATATCATGCTCATGTCATCATGCCACCTTGCATTTGAGCATCATATAAATAACCCTTCTTCTTTTGGTTCTTATCTCATATGCGTTATTAATTGTATTTGCCTCTTGATATATTGTATTTGTTTCTTGATAAATGATTGATGCCCAAGTTGAGTTGGGGGCATATCTTTTATTAACTCCACCACCTTTCTTGTCATCACCCCATCATTCCACCATTCCACCATATATGAGCATTGCAACTTATTTGGTTTTACCTCTAGCTCATGTGGGTTGGGATGGATCCAATTCTATTTCCACATGCTCTCATATTAGCATCATGTTGTTTTCACATTAGTGATATGTGGAGCCACCTTTGTATGCCTTGTGAGTGGAACCTTTTTCTAGCTCCCATATGGGTTGTTTTGGGGTTATTCTCATGTTGGGATATTTTTGGGCTTACTAAATGCCTAGTGGCACATACACACTATCATGTCCCATTTTTATTCAAATATGGTCATCTCCATCTACTCCACATGGGGCATCCTTTTAATTCTTTTAGCTTGGTTTTATTCCATATTATGGAATGCATATGCACAAAATGCCATGATTATTTATTCTGTTTTCACAAGATTAAAACATGGCATTTAATGTTTTGCATGGGCCATGCAACCATCACCACCATTTGATCTCCTTTGGTTTTTCTTTGGTTTTTGAGTGGATCATGTTCAAACCCTAAACCCTCGCATTTTGACCTCCTCTCTTTGTCATGGGCACCAAAACCCTAGGCATTTTCATCTCTCTATCTCTCCACCAACACCATGTGTCCAACCAAAGCCCCTCAAAACCCTAGCTCATTCTTTGTTCTCCTTCTAACCTTGTTCATCTTTTCTATTGCATGTGATCATATATGTGACCTAAATCTTCCCTCCCTCTTTCTTTCTAGCTACCTCTAGTCCTCTCTCCTTACCCTAGCCTACCGAGCATGCCCTAGCTCACCCTAGTTTTCCTATCCTCTCCTTTTCTCTCTCACTGCCGAGCAGGTCCCACGCGACCCTGCCCCGCCTTGACCGCCTTCTGGCCCACCTGCCATGCCTCTGCCTGCCCAACTCGATCCCCAGCTCGAGCACGTGCATGGGAGGAGGGAAAAGGGACGAAGCTACTTTTCCTCTACCCCGTACCCCACGGCATCCTCCTCCCTTTTTCCTCGCCTTGTCCCTCTCCTCACGTCTCCTGGCTTCACCAGATCCACCCCAGAGCCCCTGCCTCTCCCCTCCTTCTTCTTCACCGCCGCCAACCCCTCTCTATCCGGTCATGGCCAGTAGCGCCGCCGCCCCCTCGTTCCAGTGGGCGTGGTCGACATGGAGGTGGTCGAGGAGGTCAAGGAGGATCCCCTACTTCGCCCTGGACACGCCAGCGAGGAGGAGGAGAACCAGATCCGCCAGCACCACCACCGCCTCGACGGAAACCCTAGCTCTCCGGCCGTCTACCTCGCCACCGATCCCCGGTGCCCCAAGTCGTTCCACCACCGCCAACCCCACCGCGGTGAGCTGCTGAATCTCCCGGACATCCCCTTCCTCGCCGGCGTTTCCTATATTCGCCGGACCACATGTCGAACACTCTCGGTGCGTTGCGTGCGCGTGCTTCTCTGCGTCGTCGCGTCGCGAGCACCATGTCTAGCCGCGCAGCCTTCCCCTAACACCAATCCCACCTAGCCGCAGCGGTCGCCGCCGCCGCGCGCAAGCGCTAGGTCGTGGGTTCGACCCCCGTGCCGCGCGCCGTTCGCTGTCACCGATCGGTCGTCAGTAATATTCAGAGAAGAACAACAGTGGCCGCGGACCCTTTTGCACTTAACACCCTGCGTCTTTTGCCGGCTCAACCCGCGCTCCTAGAGTCCCCACCTGTCGGTCACCCTGGCTTTTTACGAAAAGGTACCTAGGTTTTCCATAGCCTTGACCCGCGGTCCCCCGTATCCACCACGTGTCGCATACCGGCTGGCCGCGCGTGCCGTGGACCCTCAGTCCCACCGGCCCCACCTGTCAGCCGCATGGGCTAGCTCAGCTCGCGGTAAAAAAAAAGGTCTCTCTGCGTCGTTTTCCCGCCAGGTCAGCCCGGGCCCAGGTGTCTGTGTCTGTGGCTAGATCTGGGTGAGTACAAATGGTTTTCTGCTTTGCTGTTTAATTTAAACTTTTTCAAAATTGTTTAAATTTCAAACTTGAATCTGTTTTAATTAACTTTTAAAATACAAATCCTTATAATACAAATAATATATGTTTTTGAATCAGAAAAGTGTGAGGAATTCAAATATGCCCTTCAAAATATATTTTGAACACTTTAAATTTCGAGATGATTAAAATTACAATAAAATGCCCTTTTTCTTAATTAATTAATAACTTTAGTTTTATAACTCCAAATTTGACAAATAATATGTCTAAATCGATCAGCTCGACGAGACCTTTCTATTTATGCATTCCATGCTCTGAATTGCAGCATGCATCATATAAATATAAAGTTTACAGCAACTTATTTTAGGTTAGAATGTGACTAAAACTCAATAAAATGCTCTATTCTTGTATTCCACACCTCACCCATGCCATGCTACTTTATTGCCATGCAAATTGTGCATCATTCATCATGGCATGATTGTTTGCTTGTCGCATTTTAATTCATATGCTTGTGCACTCTATTTATGTTGGCCCTTGTTTGTTTGGTTCTTCTTCAAAAAGACGCTGAGCAGGGGATATATCAAGAAAACCAGGAGCACTACCCAGATCCATCCCTCGCTTCAACTGAGCTGCTAGGCAAGCACTACCACATGCTTGCATACATATAGTACCTATTGCCTCTATCTTATTCTTGCATCATTGAGTCGCGATTGCATTAAACTGAATCCCAAGTACTGCATAGCCTTTACATTTAAACCCCACCGAAGCGTGTTCCTCCATCCCATGAGCCATTACTACAAGAGTTGTTTGAGCCATGCGGGTCGTAGAACAGCATGTGTAGGGTATGTGAGTGTCTGATGGATAACGAGGTACCTAAACAACTTAACCTGAGTAGTAATGGGATAACTAATGAAAGTGGCACCGGTGAGCAATATCTGCTATTTGGTTCTTCATGCTCACTTGTGTCCCGTAGGACCCCGAGTACTTGATTCCTGTTCCTTGACTATTCGCACTATCCACATCCGGGAGGCCTTATGAACCCCCCTGAGCCAGAGCTTGATTCATTCTTATTTCTTGGGGCCACAAAGTAGTTTGGGGCTTTATTACTATCCTGTACTTATGCCATGCTTTACTGCTTTATTTAAGATTGTGCGTGGAGCACCTGTACTGTTTAGGACCGTGACACGTTTTCGCTGTATCGACAAGCCCAGTCACATTTTCGGGTTCCTAGTCGTTTACCGCCGTCCACACAAACCCTGGGTCCGTTTCGGAGCCGGCCAACTTCGTTGCGGGTAGCTTAGTGGGGTGGCCCCCTGAAATATTTCTGAATCCTGTGATCGCTTTGTCGTGAATGCCTCGTTGGGTTTTGATTTGGTTTTTCCGAGGTTGATCGAGTGTGTGTTGCTATTTGTGCACCCCTGCAGGGTAAATCTTTCTGAAAGCCGTGTCCGCGGTTATGGACGACTTGGAGCACAGTTTCTCGATCATAGACAAGTATAACTAAAGTACCGCTTTTAATTTGACTAAGTACCTGACTAGTAAATAGTGCCACACTCATGGAATGGATAATAAAACTGCCAACGGATGGGGGGCTGTTCGTCCACTTCCTCGTTGGTAAGCGAGGAGGAGGATGGATCTGTTAATATTACTGTTATAACTGTTGTTATTAATTCACGGACATTCGTATATCTTTGGTTAGGCGGATGGTTAGCGAGTATCCCTAGAATTGTTAGGTATTATCTTTTGCTGCAATTGCGTCGTGTCCCCTTTTGAGGCATAAAGACTTGCTGAGTACCCCTAGGGTCTCACACGATAAATTGTTTGGTTCAGATGGACAGGTAAACTCGCAAGATGGATACTGGGTGGAGGAGACGGACGTTGTTGGCAACGATCACTCGGTGTAGAGATTCCGGGAATGGGGATCCGTGAGATCTGTGGGCGGGATGTGTTTATTTATGGGGCATCTTATGCCGATTTGCTTCTTATCCGTACTCGGATCTTGTTTTCCGCTTCCGCCTGATACTCTGATGTTTGATGTATGAGGAGATATTCTAAACTATTATATCTATCTAGGATAATTGGATCTTGCCGTATGGCGTTGCAATATTTCTATTTCTTTTAGATGGAATGGCTCTGAGGACTGTTGTATGGTGGCTTGCATACATACTCATTTGTGTATGTAGTTGATCCCTTCGCCTGCCGATTACGCCGCTCGTTCTTGTCCCGATGTTTTGGAAATGGTTAGGACGGCCGAAAGGTCTACCTGTGAGTGGCATTTGGCCCCACCGTACTATTTTAACCATTTCCGCTCATCCAGGCTTGTAACTAAGAGCGTAATTCACCGAGGTAGTTACACATTAGCATCCCATTAGTAGCCTAAGCCTGGTCTAATTCGGATCTAATCCTCATTAGGCTTCCATCCCCTTAAGTGTGTGACCCTATAGGTTCATATACGTATAGACATGACACGAATACACTTATTATGTCAATAGTTGGTAGCGGCCTCTAGCAAGACGTGCCAATTCCTAAACGCATTCAAAGATCATATCGGACGAACCATCACAAGGTTTAGTACATGTCTTTCCCTTTGCCTCACGATATTTGGTCTAGATCTAAGCTGACCTCCCTCTCTCGATATTGTGATTCGGAATCCCTTTACTAGGTTAACTCTTAACCTTATGTAGCATGACCATGCATTTCTGGATCTGATCACTCGAGGGGCCCAGAGATATTTCTCTCAAGTAGAGAGGGGAAAATCCCATCTTGAATCACCATGCCTTGCAGCATGCTTCAGGACAAACCCGAAAGCTACCTTTATGACTATCTAGTTACATAGTAGTGGTTGATAGCCCCAAAGTAGGTCGATCCACATCTCAAGTACATGCGACAATCTTAGGTCTAAGGAAAAAACTTATGCGATGTGTAGAGAGAGCTACAAGTCTAATTGCCAGTCTCAAGTTGGGTCAGTCCAACCCCATATTCATGACATGTGTTCACATCATTGGTTTGACATCTCTATGTCTATGACTTGCGAAACATAGTCATCAACCAATCGATGTGCTAGTCTAATATTCATGTGCATCCTCACATGAACTCCGACTAGGGACAACTATTAAATAACCATACAACTAAAGAGTTTCACAAAAAATTCACATAATTGCCAATCAATAAAAGTTGCCTGATATGGATATTCTAGGAACATTACAATAACTCATGGATACATAAGAAATATAATCATCTCTATGATTGCCTCTAGGACATATTTCCTTCAGTCTCCCATTTGCACTAGATTCAATCTATATTGTATTTAATACCTATTGCTCTTGTGTGTGCCTCATGCGCAGGCTGCGGGAGTGGATTTGTAGAAGGATCAAAAACATTTGAGTCCCTATGTATTTTGCATACCATGACACTACCATCCTCAACGAACTCTCGAATATGATGGTAATGCATGCGAATATGTTTGTTCTTCTGGTGTTGTCTAGGCTCCTTGGCTTGTGCAATAGCACCATTTTTGTCACAATAAACGTCCATGGGATTGGACGCGCCCTGAACCACACCAAGAGCGATTAGGAAATTCCTAATCCAAACAGCTTCCTTTGCAGCCTCCAAGGCGGCAATATATTCAGCTTATGTTCAAGAGGAGGCCACCGTATCTTCCTTGGAACTTTTCCAACTCACAGCACCACCATTCATAACAAACACATAACCATATTGTGATCTGGAGTCATCTGAGTCATTAAGGTAACTCGCATATATGTAACCCCTTACACTAAGTTCACGCTCACATCCATAAACTAGGAACACATCCTTAGTCCTTTTCAAGTACGGTTGTTCTTTACCGTTGTCCAGTGACCTTCACCTAGATCAGCCTGGTATCTGCTCGTAACACTTAGAGTATAGGAAACATCTAGGCGAGCACATATCATTGCATACATGATGGATCCAATAGCTGAAGCATATGGAACCCTACTCATGCTCTCACGCTCATCAGCAGTTGAAGGACAACGAGTCTTGCTGAGCTTAATGTCGTGTGACATGGGCAAGAACCCCTTCTTAGCCTCTTCCATGCTAAACCGTTTCAAAACTTTGTCAATGTATGTACTCTGGCTTAATCCAATTAGCATCCTTGATCTATCTCTATAGATCTTGATTCCCAGAATATATGTTGCTTCTCCCAAGTCCTTCATCGAAAAACTTTTTTTCAACGAGGTATTAACAGACTCGAGCATAGGAATGTCATTTCCAATCACTCAGTGGGAAGAAGTACTCTTACTTCCACTCTTCTTCAAAGAAGCCTGGTACTTGCTGCAGTTTCTCTTCCAGTGGCCATGTTCATGACAAAACAAGCACTCAGTGTCATCTGCAGGTCCAGCCTTTTGCTTGGGTGCTGGCTTAGGGATCGTATCCTTAGCCTTTCCCTTCTTCTTCCAAGAAGTACCCTTTTTCTTGAAGCTAGGATTGTTCTGCACAGCCATCACATGGCTATGCCCTACATACTTCTTCATGTCACTTTCTACTGTTTTTAGCATCCCGCATAACTCATTAAGGCCCTGCTCCACCCCATGCATATGGTAGTTCGAAATGAACTGCCCATAGATATATGGAAGAGATGCCAAAATGAAATCAGAGCCAACTCTTGGCCTAGTGGAAAACCAAGCTTTTCCAAAGTCTGACTGTAACCACCATTTTGATCACATGGGGGCCTACACATTCTCCCTTTGCCATCTTGCATTCCACAAAGGACTTGGCGACATTGTACCTCTTATTACTGGCCTGAGTCTGGAACATGTCCCTAAGTGCGACGATCATATCGTACGCTTCTTGATCCTCAAACTTCTTTTGGATTTTAGGTTCCATGCATGCAAGCATAAGACAGCTAACCTCAAGAGAATCATCACATGCTCTCTTATAGGCATTCTTAATGGCAGCATATGCATTATCAGCAGGTTCATCGGGGATTGGGGTATCCAGAACCATTTCCTTTTTATCAGACCTGAGAACAATTCTCAGGTTACGGACCCAGTCCGAATAGTTTGTTCCATTTAGTTTATCTTTATCAAGAATCGAACGCAAAGAAAAAGATAATGCAGTGTTCGGTTCCATTGATCTACAATAAAAAACATGCAAAATACTAAGCCATGTAACCATGAAAGAGTAAAACATATTAAACAATTTAATAGCATATACTCCCACTTAAATCAATATCCCTCTATTGATACTAAGTGATTCAAGATCCACAATTAACAAGTCGACTAGTGAGCTTTAGCATCACTACTAGAAGACAAGGTAAATCCGTAAGAAACTCTTGCTAAACATATCACATATGACTCTTGTTGTTGGGTGACATCTCTATGTCTAAACTAGGCGCCCAACCTTTATGTCCCAAGGTCCTTAACTGTTAAGATGACCTTGTAAAATTCACCAACCCTTATGCGTGTAGGTATCTGATACAAACCCATCCAGCCAAGGAAAACCGTGGCACCCTAATTTCATAGGCCCACCAACGATTGTATAGGGCATAGGATGGTGGAAGGTTTGGTTGGGAGGGCATCGTTTAACTTAAACTTTGTGAGGGATCATTCTACTTCTATCATCTAAGCATGCATAGTAGTAAAACGCATAAGAATAACATTCACATAGATGTGACACAGTATGGCCCATTTTCTCATGGTGATCTCCATCGCCATAGAACCTGTCCACCATAATGATCTCCATCTTCATGTTCCATGTGAGCCATCCTCCAACTTATGAGTCCTCCAAGAACTAATACAAGCTATTACTCCTAACAGCTAGTAATCAAAATTACATAGTATGGGATCATCACAAGTTGGCATGCAGCCATTACAATAATTGACAACACATATGGCTCCAGCCGTGTTGCCCTACTCACGAGATGCAGGTCATGATAAATTTATACATGCATCACATACATATATGGGCCATACTGATCACATACATCCTGCAAAAACAAGTTATGCATAGAATCGCATTCTACCGGATCATGTGAAATCGTATCACCTAGTTACCGTAACGAGATACAAAGGGGGCTACGACAAAGGGAGGTCTAGGGGGTCTCCCCCTGCGGGGTTTGAAGGGGCAGCCAAATTTTCTTTAAGGATTTTGATCAGCAAATCAAATTTACCATAAACCGACTATTGTGCCGATTCAATCAAACTCCTTTGATCATAGTACATCGATTTTTAGATCTAGGTTATGATTTGATCAATAATATTGATCTTCGCATGATTCAACAGGATTTATGTGTCACTATCTACCCCGATGGCGGAAACCGACTAGTAGGGTTAAGTCGTTCGACAACCTCGGAATGACTATCACGGAAAGCAAGATCATAGATCAATCCTGAACCACCACAATAAAAGCGATCACATCATTCATATCAATCTGCATATCACCATATGCAAACATCCCAAACCTAAAACTAAACAGCATCGGCTCTTATACCACTGAAAGGATACGGGTAGGCTACACTAGTGCAAAACAAAATTTTCTACCGCGTAAACCAGGATTACTGTTGTCATTGATCACGGGATTACCACTAGACGCGTGATACGTTGGAAACGTATCTATAATTTTTGATGCTCCATGCTAGTTTAGTATCTACTTTGCTTTGCTTTGTCTACACTTTGAGGTGCTTTTTACATGTTTCCTGGTACTAACCTATTAACAAATTGCCATAGTGCCAGTTGCCTGTTTTCTACTGTTTTTGGTTCCAGAAAAGTTAGTAAAGAAATATTCTGGGAATTGGACGGGACAAACGTCAAAGTCAATTACTTTCTGTGGGGAACAAGAAGTCCATAGGGGAGCTAGAGAGGCGAGCCAGGGTGCCTAGACCCCCCCTAGACGCGGGTGGGCCTTGTGCCGTGCCTAGGCAGGGTGTAGGGCCCCTGGCCACCACCTCGGCCTTCCCTTCGCTTATACGAAGCCCCCGATGCAGAAACCCTAAGTACCCGATCAAATATCCACGGAACCTTCTGTAGCTGCCGCCACCGTCGTCCCTAGATCGGGAGGGTCTGAAGTTCTTCCCGGCACCATGCCGGAGGGGAGATCATCCTGGAGGCCTTCTCTCTGGTATGATGCGTGAGTAGTTCCACCTTGTACTATGGGTCCATGTAGTAGCTAGATGGTTGTATCTCCTCCTTTGTGCTCTCATGTATAGATCTTGTGAGCTCCGTTCATGATCAAGATCTAATCTATTTGTAATCATGCGATGGGGATCCGATGGATATTGAGATTATTATGTTGGTTTGATTAATGGTTTTGTCTTTACGATTCTATCATGTATGTGTTATCTGTGATCTTGCATGCTCTCCGTTGTTAGTAGATATCTTATCCAAGTAGTTGCTAGTGACTCCAAGAGGGGGTATTTATGCTCGATAGTGGGGTGATGCCTCTACTTTCCAAGGTAAGTGATAATAATCTCTTCGTTTGTACATGTGTTGTTGCTACTAGGGAGAAAACAACGGTCTCTTGTTCATGGAACATGTGGACTGTTTACCTTACACACTTTGCTTAAAGCAGTTGTCTGTTGCTTGCAACTTAATACTAGAGGGTGTTCGGTTGATAACCTGAAGGTGGACTTCTAGTCATAGATGCAGTTGGATGGCAGTCTATGTATATTGTTGTATTGCCCAATCGAATCTCATAGGATCTTTCTGACTAGTAATTGCATTGTTATGCGTTGCTTAGTTCCTGTCAATTGCCATGCTGTAATTTGTTTACCTTTCATGCCATGTTGTTTATCTAAGGAGAGCACCTCTAGTGAATTATGGACCCCGGTCCAATTCTTTTCCATTGATACATCTTCTACTGTTACTTGGTTATTTGCTGCAAACCACCATTACCTTCCACACCATACGTTTAATCCTTTGTTACAGCAAACCGGTGATCTTGACAACCTCACTGATTCGTTGGGGCGAAGTCTTGAGTTTGTGTTGTGTAGGTCTCTGTGTTGCTTGCAACACCTGTGTGACGTTTCCTTCCTCCTACCGGTTCGATAACCTCGGTTTCTTATTGAGGGAAAACTTGTTGTTGTGCTGCTTCACACCTTGCTCTTGGGGTTCCCAACGAAGTGCTCCTACATCAACTCAGTGCTGCATCAAGCTTTTCCGGCGCTGTTGCCGGGGAGGCTAAGGAAGTCTTCACTAGGGGATTCCTTTACTTCCTTTCTCTTTACTTTGTTTTTAGTTTGCTTTGTTTCTTTTTCTTGGTTTTGTTTGCCTCTTTCCAAAAAACCCAAAAAATTTAGTCTAGTTTGGTTTGCTTGCTTTATTCAGAAACACACAAAAATTAGTTCCTACTCTAGTTGCCACCTCGTTCTAGCTCACCATGTTGCTCCCCAAGTTCACCCTGAAGGACTTTCTATAGGTAGTGGCTCCATAATTGGGAAAGATAATTTTGAAGAATTCTTTAATTATGTTTGCAAGAATGAGGATATTGAGGATAAATCTATAGCAGAGCTTGCTCCTAATTATGAAATTGCTTCATCTTCTTTAGTTCATATGTTGGAGGCTAGGTTTGTTAGCCTTAACCCCATGATGCAAATTTTGTTCTTAAAACTAAAAGAAGAAAAGAATGCTGAAAAGATAAATTTTATTCTTGAAACTTTACTCAAAGAGTTTCATGATGTTGCTAGGTAAGCCAAAAAGGTCTCTGAGAATTTCAATATGCTAGGCTCATGTGTAGATGTTGTGGGTACTTCAGATAAAACAAATCCTAGATATGAATTTAAGATACCCATACCATTTAAGCTTGTTGGGATGCATGAGGCCTTTGAAAAGAATTTTGATTGGATTGTTCCTAAAAATCCTTTTGATGAAAGTAGTAAACCAAAGAGAGATGAGAAAGGATCCTCCAAAACCCATTTTGATGAGATACCTCTCATAGTTGAAGACTTTGCAAGTATTGATCTCAATTCTTCATTGGAAAATACTTGATTCTTCTTGCTTCTTGTGCCTAACTTAAAGGCGTTAAAGAAAAGTACTCGTTGGGAGATAACCCAAGAGTTTTATTGAGTCTTGGAATTTATTAATTCAGTAATGACCTATCCTTATCCTTTGTGTTTGCTTTTTGTTCCAATAATGACCGCTAATGAGAGGGAAGTAAGATTTGGGGAGTTGTTGTCCCGAAACAGATTTTTGTCCTCCACCAAAAAAAATCGTGAGGAGTCTGCGTAAATCGGATTGGGCTAAAAATTGACGGATAAATCCCCCAGTATGTTAGCTAACTTTAGTTAGTTCAACACTTTTTGAGTTGAGCAACAGAAGTTGTTCAAAAAAATAGGTTTCTACCTGCTGGTCTGTTTTGACAGATTTTTGCCATTATTTGCATTTGCTTCTTATTGATTCCCTTTTGAGTTCTATTTAGGTGAATTGAGCTTTTTGAAAGAGTTACTACAGTAGCTTGTGTTTTTAGTGAAAAGCCTTGCTGTTCCAAAGCTTTTCCAGAGGTCTGATATCTTTTGAATAAACTAATGTTGCTAATGAAGGTTGTGTGAAGTTTTGTATGAAGTAAAAAATTTCAGGTGTAAAGAGAGAATGATGCAATGAGATGAAGAATGGACAAAAGCTCAAGCTTGGGGATGCCACCCCGGTGTCACCCCAAGAAATATCCAAGAGGTACAAGCGTTAAAGCTTGGGGATTCCCAAGGCATCCCCTTCTTCATCAATAAAAAGGTCAGGTCTGTCTAGACACTTCGTTTTTATTGTTTCATGCACAGTTGTGTTGTTCTTGGAGCATCTTAGTTTTCGTTTGCTTTTCTTAGGTTGTTTAGTTTGCTTGAATTAAGTAGTTTGGACCCCCGTTCTCGTTGTGTTGTTTTGCAAATAAGTTGCTTGGTGTTGGAAAGGAGTAGTAAGTTCTTGCTTGTAAGTGCAAGAGGAGCTTGCATTGACTGTGACTTACAATTTAGCATGACATGCTAGGTGTTGTTTTGACCTTATGCTTAGTGATCATTGATGTAGAATGTCTTGTTCCAAACAATTGGATTGCTTAGTGTGCCTTTAAGAAATTATGCGTTGTTTTAGCATGGAAAAGCATAGTATTGCGGTATTCTCCTTTGATGCTTTACTTGGGTTGACTTGGCACATGCTCACACCATGTTATGAATCTCACAAGTCACCATTAGCCTCTATGATCATTTAGTCCATGACTTGTACTGCCACTCTTTGCTTTGATTAGTAATGCTTTGTTGCTCTGCATGATTATGGCCATTATTGCTCTCTTAGTTTGTTGCTCCCAGTCTTTTGCTAGCCTCCACATGTATGAGTAAGTTCTGCTCATGCTTCCAACTCCCAAGAAACCAAGTTATTCCAAAGTGTCCACTATAAACTCCTATGCATGGTGTGTTACACCATTCCAAGTATATTCTTGTTTTCAGCTATCTTCCAATTAAAAAACTATTTTCCTATGTGAAACTTAGTGATTAAAGCCCTCACAAACTTGATGGCACACTTTATATTCTTTGCCCCTAATAAGATTGAACCATTGTGTCATCTATGTTGTATATGCTTACACTTATACGTTGGAATTAGCAGAACCGTGCTGTCACACGGAACGTTTTCAACATTGCACTTGTACTTTGTACTCACTTGATATCATGCTCTTTTGTCTATGGATATCACCGGTGTGAAATAAAGAGGGAACTTGTAAGTCCATGGACTTTGTATCCTGTGTTAGAGAAATTCCTGGGCCGCTAGCCTAAGCCATGCCTAATCATGGTGGAAACTTGCAGCATCACCATAGTGACATCTATGAAGCATTCTTCTTATAAAAAAAGAGAGATACATTGATAAAAGATGAAAGAGAGAAAAAAGCACCATATTCCCATGGTAAATAAGAAGATTGCTGAGATGTTCATCGTCTGCTTGCCTTGTCATTTTGGTTAAGGGATAGCTCCTGTACCATATGCAAGGGGTACCCCGTTGGCGATTCTCAATGATATGCAAATACTTACAATGACAATAACTTACAGGTTATTAAAGTTGAGTAGCATGAGGTGTGGCCCTCGTATTCAAGGGACTTGAGATTGCCAACTTATACTTTGTCAAGCATATACTCCATCTTTGTTCACTTTAACCTTAATCACTTCAAGATGCTTATGATAGGGGCAATGAGGGCTGAAAGCTAACAAGTACCATAATTTTTGGAAGCTCTTTTTGAAACTTGAAATCCCTGCTTCCTTTATAAAAGGTCTTTCTTCCACCACTATAGAGTCTCCACCTTCTACCTTTAGGCACCATTAAGAGAGCATAGTTATCATTTTGTGTGCAGTGTTCCAAAGCTTATTGATTGATGCATATTGTGATATTACTTGTTCTTGTGCTATTTGTTTCTAGTCACCCTTGTGAACTTTGAAGGTGTCCTATGCATATATTTGCTACTCTATGAGGGACAAGCTGATTGCCACTATGTTATGTTTTCTGTATGTGAAACAAACAAACATTTTTCAATGTATGTTATTCATGATCTTTGTTTGTAGCTTGTCATGTTGCATGCATAGTTACTATGTGCTATTTTTAGAACTCCATCTTTCATGCACATGGTTAGAGTTATTTGATCCCAGCTTTCAATGCTTGCAAATGGTTGGATCTTTATTATGAGGGTGCATGTCGCCTCAAAAATTATTCTTTTTATCACTTACCTACTCGACGACGAGCAGGAGTTAATCTTGAGGATGCTTGATATGTCAGAAACGTATCTATAATTTTTGATGAACCATGCTTGTTTAGTATCTACTTTGCTTTGCTTTGTCTACACTTTGAGGTGCTTTTTACATGTTTTCTGGTACTAACCTATTAACAAGTTGCCACAGTGTCAGTTGCCTGTTTTCTGTTGTTTTTGGTTCCAAAAAAGTTAGTAAAGAAATATTCTCGGAATTGGACGGGACAAACGGCAAAGCCAATTACGTTCCGTGGGGAACAAGAAGTCTAGAGGGGAGCCGGAGAGGCGAGCCAGGGCGCCTAGACCCCCCCTAGGCGCGGGTGGGCCCTACCCCGCTCCTAGGCAGGGTGTGGGGCCCCTGGCCACCGCCTCAGCCTCCCCCTTCGCCTATAAAAATCCCCTGATGCAGAAACCCTAAGTACCCAAACAAATCTCCATGAAACCTTCCGTAGCCGCCGCCACCATCGTCCCTAGATCGGGGGGATCTGAAGTTCTTCCCGGCACCCTGTCGGAGGGGAGATCATCCCGGAGGCCTTCTCTCCGGTATGATGCGTGAGTAGTTCCACCTTGGACTATGGGTCCATGTAGTAGCTAGATGGTTGTATCTCCTCCTTTGTGCTTTCATGCCTAGATCTTGTGAGATCCGTTCATGATCAAAATCTAATCTATTTGTAATCATGCATGTTGTGTTTACGGGGATCCGATGGATATTGAGATTATTGCGTTGGTTTGATTAATGGTTTTGTCTTTACGATTATATCATGTATGTGTTATCTGTGATCTTGCATGCTCTCCGTTGTTAGTAGCTATCTTGGCCAAGTAGTTGCTAGTGACTCCAAGAGGGGGTATTTATGCTCGATAGTGGGTTCATGCCTCTAGTTTCCAAGGGAACTGACAATAATATCTTTGGTTGTGGATGTGTTGTTGCTACTAGGGAGAAAACAACGGTCTCTTGTTCATGGAACATGTGGACTATTTACCTTACACACTTTGCTTAAAGCAGTTGTCTGTTGCTTGCAACTTAATACTGGAGGGGGTTCGGATGATAACCTGAAGGTGGACTTCTAGTCATAGATGCAGTTGGATGGCGGTCTATGTATCTTGTTGTATTGCCCAATCGAATCTCATAGGATCTTTCTGACTAGTAATTGCATTGTTATGCCTGTCTCAGTTCCTGTCAATTGCCCCGATGTAATTTGTTTACCCTTCATGCCATGTTGTTTATCTAAGGAGAGCACCTCTAGTGAACTATGGACCCCGGTACAATCTTTACCATTGATACATCTTCCACTTTTACTTGTTTACTTGCTGCAAACCACCATTACCTTCCACACCATATGTTTAATCCTTTGTTATAGCAAAGCGGTGAGCTTGACAACCTCACTGATTCGTTTAGGCAAAGTCTTGAGTGTGTGTTGTGCAGGTCTCCGCGTTGCTTGCAACACCTGTGTGAAGTTTCCTTCCTCCTACTAGTTCGATAACCTCGGTTTCTTACTGAGGGAAAACTTGCTGATGTGCTGCTTCACACCTTGATCTTGGGGTTCCCAACGAAGAGCTCCTACATCAACTCAGCGCTGCATCAACGCGTAGTTGCAAAACTTGATGAAGCGCGTCGAAGCAGTGCAGACGTTTCAAGTCTCCTCCTTGTCCTAATCCCACGAGCAGCTCCCCTTGCACGGCTCGTCCAAGTGCCACAGATGCAGCACCTCCGAGGTATCCACACGTGCGGGGTGGAAGTGTCAGACGCCGGACTGCTAGGTCTGCGCGTGCAACACAGGCGTGAGGAGTGGCGGCTGGGTGGAATGGTCTAACCCTGGTCAGCTCGCCCCACCCTCTCTTCTATAGGCGTCCCTAGTGGGCTTCTACATTAGCATCCCATTAGTAGCCTAAACCTGGTCTAATTCGGATCTAATCCTCATTAGGCTTCGAGCCCCTTAAGTGTGTGACCCTATAGTTTCATATACGTATAGACATGACACGAATACACTTATTCTGTCAATAGTTGGTAGCGGCCTCTAGCAAGATGTGCCAACTCCTAAACGCATACAAAGATCATATCGGACAAACCATCACAGGGTTTAGTACATGTCTTTCCCTTTGCCTCACGATATTTGGTCTAGCTCTAAGCTGACCTCCCTTTCTCGATACTATTATTCGGAATCCCTTTAATAGGTTAACTCTTAACATTATGTAGCATGGCCATACATTTCTGGATCCGATCACTCGAGGGGCCCAGAGATATCTCTCTCAAGTAGAGAGGGGCAAATCCCACCTTGATTGACCATGCCTTGTAGCATGCTTCAGGACAAACCCGAAAGCTACCTTTATGACTACCCAATTATGGAGTAGTGGTTGATAGCCCTAGGTCGATCCACATCTCAAGTACATGTGACAATCTTAGGTCTAAGGACAAAACGTACACGATGTGTAGAGAGAGCTGCAAGTCTAATTGCCAGTCTCAAGTTGGGTCAGTCCAACCCCATCTTCATAACATGAGTCCACATTATTGGTTTGACATCTCCATGTCTATGACTTGCGAAACATAGTCATCAACCAATCGATGTGCTAGTCTAATATTCACGTGTGTCCTCACATGAACTCCGACTAGGGACAACTATTAAATAACCATACAGGTAAAGAGTTTCACAAACAATTCACATAATTGCCAGTCAATACAAGTTGCCTGATATGGATATTCAAGGAACATTACAATAACTCATGGATACATAAGAAATATAATCATGTCTATGATTGCCTCTAGGGCATATTTCCTTCCGAACATATCTGTGAAGGTGGCACTCGGATCTGCTTTACCTTCTCCACCTGACTCACGTTGGCATGGCCGTGAGATTACACCTGGCTATGCTAAAGTCGGGATGTTTCAAATCGTAAAGGAGTGGGAGCCAATGGAGCTTGACATCCCTGGACCTGAAGGTGAGAGCACACTCGGAGAAGTACTGGGTGGTATCATTCTATGGGACAAGAACAACATACGGTTTCTAGGCTCGGCCCCAAGGCCAACACCGCCTCCGAGTCGTCGCAGGTCTGCTTCACCTCCATCACCTCCAAGAAGCCCACCCCCTGATGACTACGACCACCAAATCTCGAGTCCATCTCGATCTCCGCCGCAGGTTCAGCAGTCTTCGCCACCCGGTAAGGACAATAATCAGAAGCGTGCTCCGTTAGTGAGTACTAAAGGACGCGGAAGCCCAATACGGAAAATGTCGCCCCTCCCAACAGTGCCTCCTAAGAATCTTCCCATCAGACCTTACGATCATACTGATGCGGAAACTGCAGCGATAGCAAAGGCCAAAGTGGCGGCGCATTTTGAGAAGAAGAAACCTGAGCCCACTCTAGTATACACCGAGAATAAAAAGGCATATGCAATTGATTTTCTGAACACAAAATTGCAATATGATTTGCACCATAAGACAGATGACTATCTACGCACACTTCAGAAAGAAGTGGCGAAGAGCAAATCAAGCAAATCAAGTGCAAGCGGTAAAAAATCAGCAAGCACAGGTGCAAGCGGGAGAAAAACTGCAATCAGTAAAAAACCAGACGTTCCCCCTCTCGGACAACAAGCCAAACAAACGATCGCACCCCTCAAGGTGTTTTCAAAAAAGGTTCCCCTTCTCGCACAACAACCACTAGATATGTCAGTAGCTGCGGAGTTGGCGGCCAGCATGGAAATTAGTATTGACGAACTGTTAGGCCCCCAACTCGACCTTCTACCCAAGGCTGATGTAGCCCGTAGATATGTCGCAGGTGAGGATTTGGTCAGCAAAGAAAAGGTGAAAGAACTTCCAACAAAACTGTGGAATCTCCATGAGTGGTACTTGGCAGCTGCAAAGCAAGGGAGAATATTTATCACATCGAAAGTCCCATGTGAGTACTACTTTAGACCCGACGAAGTCCATGTTGAGTTTCCAGAACTATTCCAGTTATAAAATCTCGACGCCCTCAACAAATCTATCCTCAGCTGCTATTGTCTGTAAGTTGTTGAATTCATTGTCTACATGTTCAGTTCATTGCATGTAATTATCCTCATTATATACTTTTGTACTCTATTATTATGCAGAATGAAGATCCAAGAATGTAAAATAAGAAGAATCTATGGTGTTGGGTTCATTGACCCAGATAAAGTACATATAAATACGCTAACGAAAAACTCAAGGAGACGGAGGAAAACATTTTAAGGTTTTTAAAGGAGCAAAATTTCTGTGACCACATACTGTTTCCTTACAATTCGAGTAAGGATATTACTTAGTTGTACACATTCACTTTTTATTACCCGATGCTAAGTGTAACTCATGAGTTACTGATGTATATATATAAACGTTTGCAGCTTCCAATGTATTCTGCTATACATTCAACTTGATAAGGGAAGAGTTGAAGTCATGGACCCATCAAAGAGAAAGCTGGAAGCGTTCCGCAGCATGCAGGACATGCTCCAGAAGTAATTTTCTCGCTATATCGGTCTCTTTTGTTGATTTCCTGAGATATCAGGTAATGAATAATGCATTCATTCATTTTTTTTCGTTGAGCAGGGTTTGGATCCGGTTCAAGCATGAAGTTACGGGTTCCTTTAGTCGGAAGATGACGTTTAAGGAGGTCTCGGTAAGTAGCACGTGATATGTACGCACATATCTTTACTTCTAGTTTCAATACAATAATGATGCTATATTATTATTTTGATTGATTTATATTCTCGTAAAGTGCGCGAGGCAGCCATAGGGGTCGAATTTATGTGGATTCTATGTTTGCGAGTTTATTCACACATTTAACACCGAGGACAAAGATTATAGAGTCGATGTAAGCAATACATTCACACCATCATTTTATTACCGTCACTTTTTCTTATCATGATTGATATTCATATTGATCTCCTTTTCTTATATAGTTTGAGAGAATGCGGGATAATCTCCTACCACATCAATGTGTGCTAGCAACTGCGGAGGGGCTGGTGGGTTTTATTTTCAAAGAGATGGTACACGATGGTGGAGAATTTAGTGTGAATAGGCTCTAATGATCTCCATATAATTGAATAGATGGGTTCTAGTCCCGGTAATTGGGATCTCCATGTAACTGTGTAAATTGTATATATTTGTATGCTCAATATCGTAATACAAGTTATCTTATAAATGCACGAATGCGTACGATATGTGGTGGCGTAGAAATATTCAAAAACTATTTTTAAATGAAAAATAAATAAATAAATAAATAAATAAATAAATAAATAAATAAGACAATACAAAATGAATTCTCTGCCACAGAAGAGAAAGGGCACAAAATGCTGCCGCGGCAGAGAAACACTACTCCAAGGTAATGCTCTTCTGTGGCAGAGAAAAGGCGCCTGTCACGGCAGAGACCCACTAGTCCTAGTACTTAACACCAACCGGGACTAGTGGAGGTGCACCCCGAGTGTGCCACGGCAACCACGTGGGCATGCACTAGTCCCGCCTAGTAATTGGGCCGGGACTAGTGGGTGGGCCTTTAGTCCCGCTTGGTTAGTCCCGGTGCCAAAATCGGGAATAAAGGCCCTTACGACTGAGGAATAGAGGTCCTGTTTCCACTAGTGCCTACTGAACACTGTTACAGTCGTCATTGCCAAAGTCCACAGTATCGGCCATGTGTCTGGGTCTTCTTCCTGTCTTTTTCGTTGTCCTGAGTGTATTGTGCACTGTGCCCTGCACCATCTTGTACCCCATATGTCTTGAGTGTCCGGCTAGGGCGACCTAGCCAGCTAATCCGTCTTGACCGGGTGGTCGGTTCCATCCGGCTAAACGTCTGATCTGGGTCATCTTATCTGGCTGATGGTTCTGCCGGCTCGTTCTTGACTTTTCTTGCCTTATCCGGCTGGCATGATCCAGCCGGCTAGGTGCCTTTGGTAATGATTTTTATCCGGCTAAGTGGTTTGCTACCTTGATCTTCGTCTGGCCTTCTTTCTGATCTATCGTTGAGTTTTCACGTTCGGCTGGGCTATCTAGCTGGCAGTTATATTGCCCCTGCATATTTTCTGGTTAGCCTACCCGGGGGTGATCCCCCCGACACTAGCCCCCGAGCGCGCATAGATTCCGCCCTTGGGCGAAATGTGCGAGGGCTCAAAAATCTAGTTTGATTTTTTTTTCCCGGCTATTGAGCTGAAGTCAGCCACGGCGTAATGATGGCCGCGGAGACGTGCATCGAGGGGTCGCGTTAGGCGCCGCCTCGGGAACCGCTGCTAGCGCCTCGCCTCCCACGCCCAGGATCCTCGGTGCCGCTCACGCCAGCGCAGATGATCCGGCTGCTGGTGGGGCTGTGAGGCGCTGCCACGTGGCGAGCCGGCGGTTTGCCTCCCTAGTCCCTTTAAGTAGCGCTCGCGGCGCCCCGTCGCCCCCCACTTGCCATTTCCTTCCTTTTGCCTCACCGTCGAAGCCGTCGCGCCCTTCTGCTTCCTTGTTGTTTCCTTGCGCCTGCACCGCCTCCGCTTCGCCGGCGCCGCCTGCTTTTTGCCTGCCGGAGCAACAGGACACCAGCATTCCTCCATCGCTCCCCCTTTTCCTTCTACTTTTCCTCTCTCTTCTCTACTATGCACCTCCACCGTCGAGATGGCTGAGAGCCACCGCGTGTGGTGCGGCTCCTCCGTCACAGAGGCGCAGGTCGAGAAGTACCAGCGGTCGCGCCTCCTGCCGACCTGCGGCGAGGTCGGGGTGCGCCTCGCCTCGGCCGACGAAATCTCGCCGGCTCTGCAAGCCGCCGAGCGGTTCGTCTTCCTCACGCATATCGCGTGTGGCCTGGCCTTCCTCCTTTCCTTCCTCGCCCACTTAGACCTCCGCCTCCACCACCTCGGCCCAAATGCAATCGGCATTCTGGCCCACTTGGTAGCATTCTGCGAGTGCTACCTCGGGATCCAGCCGGATCTCGGGCTCATTTGCCGGCTCTTTCTCATCCGGCCGCAGGTGCAATTCGCCAAGGGGCCACTCGTGCCCTGCGATGGCGCCTCCATCTATTCCCGCGTGCAAACCGGCTATCCCAAGTTCAAGCTGCACGACACGGTTAAGCTGTGGCAGCAGACGTACTTCTACATACGGAACTTGGGCTCTGATGACCACCTCAACCTCCCGGCCTTCCAGGACAAGGAGTCCACCCGGGCGAACTGGAAGCAGAAGATTTTTGGCTCCAAGCCGGAGTCGGATGAGCTGCTGCGCTGGATGAGGGCGCTGTTCACATCCCGCTTGACTGGCGTCAACGTGACGCTCAGCTGGGCTAGCCAGCTAATGATGCTCCTCCAACAACGAGCGCACAAGATGTGGTACTACTCTGGGCGTCTCGACCCGACCCGGTTCTCCCACCGTGATCCCCCTTCGCCAACCTCTAATATTGGGTTTGGATGATCACGAAGGAGAAGATCAAGGCCGACTGGCTCTTTGGTATGGCTCCCTACATCCGCGAGAACCGCGCTCGCCGGGTGAGTTTGACTTGAACTCTTTTCTTGTTTTCTCTTGTTCTTGCTTTGTCCAGTATCACTACTTGATCCGGTCCTGACTTGCTTCTTCCCTGGCAGACCTTCCCTTAATCATCCGAGAGGAGGGCGAGATCCCGTCTAGGTCTTCACCGCCGACCTCCCCGAGCCTCGCCCATGCCGGACCAGCAGCGAAGGCTCGGACGGCGAGGAGGGATTCTTCCCCAGCCTCTAATGACGAGGCGGTGGAGGACCCGCACGACCCCACGCCCCAGGAGAGTGACGGCACCGCGCCGCTCGAGTCGGCATGGAAGAGTGCCAGTGAAGGGAGCTCAAGCAGCGCTCCCACCCTCAAAGATCCGGCTGCGAAGCGCAGCCGGGTGGGGGTTCCTCTGCGCCCCGGCCGGGCTGCAGGTGGCCGGAAGAGAGCCGCGCCCATGGTGCAGGGGTGAGTTTCCCGATCTCCCTAACTTGTTCTTCAACCATTTCTTGCACTTGTTCTAGTTCTCGCCTTGACCTTGCTCTTCTCTCGCAGTTCGCTTATCTCTTTCGCTACGAGCCTGGCTCGCAGCGCGCCTGTCTCGCCGCCTTGCGGTCTTCTGGCCCAGCCCGATGCCCCCTCGACAGCCACTCCGCCTCCCACAACTGAGACCTTACCCCCACCAAAGCCGGCAGTCGTGGTCCAGCCGACTCCCATTGCGCCTGTGCGCGCGGCGAGTCAGCCGGACGTGACCTCCAGCCCAGGTGGGGGCTCGTCAGCCGGTGCAGGAGGCACGCGCGTCGGCAAGGAGATGGTGGTGGTGGAAGACGTCGACTCTAACGGTGTAGTGGCTTGCGGCTGCTCGCGACGCCTCGGCTGCCTTAGTCGGCCCGCTGATGCCACTTCCCGTGGAGGCGGGACCTTTGCTGCAAGCGCTCGAGGGGAACCTCGAGGCCGGGCTCAAGGAATGCCGGAAGCTCCAGGCGATGTTGGCCAGCGCCAACCAGGCTGTCTCGGAGCAACTGGCGACAGCACGGGGGACCGCGCGGAGTAAGTTTCTGTGAGATCCAAGCACATGACTTAATAGGATTGATAGGATACTCATACCAACAAATTTCAACTTCTTTTCTAGAAGCTCATTCGAAAAGAACTCTAAGGTTAAGCGTTCTTGGCCTAGAGAAATTCTAGGATGGGTGACCGACCGGGAAGTGGGTAACCGGGTGCGCATGACTGGCGGGACATGTGGAGCTGTAGGGGTTCGTAGCATGGAAAACAAAAAATTTCTACCGCATGCAAACAAACAAGCCAAGATCTATCTACTAGATTGTAGCAACGAGTCGATGGAGGAACTCACCCTCGAAGATTCCAAAGCGGTTAACGAGAGCAGATCCTCGTGGGTGATGTAGTCGTACTCTTTCCGATCTCAAGATCGCGTAGACGATCCTTCCGGCGCCGCGTTCCGGCAGCGCTCCCGCAGTCGGTCACACGTTCGGTACTCGACGAAGACCTTCCTCTCCCTTGTTCCAGCAGGCAGCGGAGGTTGTAGCACTCTCCTCGCGATTCCGGCAGCACAACGGCGTGGTACCGGAAGTAGAGGGGAGATCTCGCAGGGCTTCGCCTTAAGCCGGAGCGAGTATGGTGGAGTATGAGAGAGCTTTAGTGGTCTAGGGTTTAGACACACCAATTAGAAGGCTCTAAACCGAAGGCTAGGGCAATTAGAAGCTCTAAACCAAAACGGCTCTAAACCGGAGTTTGTGGCTAGGGTTTAGATTAGAGGATAGGAACTTGTGTGTGCTAGGAGGGAGCCCTGCCCCTCCTTATATAGGTGGAGGGGCTGGCCGGCCAAGGGGAGGGAGGGGAGTCCCTCCCCAACTCGGCTTGGGTGGGGCGCCGGCTTGGGGAGGACTCCCTCCCCAACTCGGTTTCACCTCCTCCTCTTTTCCCACTTCCCAAAATTGCCGTTTGACTTTCAAACTAGCCGTTTGACTTTTCAATTTAGGAATTAAGTAAACACTTTATTTTGGACAGCAAAGGCACCTAGTACATGATGCAATCATTCCAACTTACAATGACATATTCATGTACCCTTCCCCCTCCGGAGTGCCGGACATTCCAGGACCTTCTAGAATGTTCCCGATGAAAACACCGGAACCATTCCCCAACTCCGAAACGGGACTTTCCTTATATGAATCTTATTCTCCGGACCATTCCGGATCTCCTCGTGATATCCCGAATCCCATTCGAGATTCCGAACAACATTCGGACTCTTTCTCATCATTCCATAACTACTCAAACAACGTCGAATCCTTAAGTGTGTCTCCCTACGGTTCGTGAATTATGCAGACATGATCGAGACACTTCTTCGAACAATAACCAATAGAGGAATCTGGAAATTCATATGGCTCCCACATATTTCTACGATTACTTTGCGATCGAATGAACCACTTACATACGATACCAATTTCCCTTTGTCTCACGATATTTTACTTATCCGAGGTTATGATCGTCGGTATCTCTGCATACCTAGTTCAACCTCGTTACTGATAAGTACTCTTTTCTCGTTCCCGTGATATGTGATCCCTTGTGAGCCAGTCACATGCTTGCAAGCTAATTGGATGACATTCCACCGAGAGGGCCCAGAGTATATCTATCCGTCATATGGATGGACAAATCCCACTCTTGATCCATGTGTTTCAACCAATACTTTCCGAACACTCAATGCCACCTTTATAGCCACCCTGTTACGGTGTGGTGTTTGATAACATCAAAGCATCCATCCGGTAAAGGTGATATGCATGATCTCATGGTCGAAGGAATTAGGTTACTATGTATCAGAAAGCATATAGCAATTGAACTATTGAAATGACTTGATCTTTATGCTACGCTTATCTATAGGAGTATGTCCATCACATCATTCTCCTAACGATATGATCCTGTTGTTAATAACATCTCTATGTTCATGATCAGGAAACCATGATCATATATTAACCAACAAGCTAGTTTAACAAGAGGCTTTACTAGGGACTCTTATTTTAGTTTACAAATCACACAAGTATTAATGTTTCCGGTTAATACAATTATAGCATGGTATGTAAACATTTATCATAAGTGTGAAGATATGATAATAACCACTTTATTATTGCCTCTTGGGCATATCTCCAACAGTCTCCCACTTGCACTAGAGTCAATAATCTAGTTTCAAACCTTTGTGTATTCAACACCTATGGCTTTCTGGTGTTGTATGTACACGATTGCTAGTGGTCAACTGATCTCCGGATCTGACACTCCCAGGTCCGTGTGTAATTGCATGTCTTTGCGTCTCTACGCATCACTCATTCTTAATGAGATGGCTTTGTATAGATTTGGTTCTTTGGTGAGACCTTTAGTTCTCTGGGGTTAAAACATGTTGATAATATTGTCGTACAATATATCTTCGTAGTATTATCCCGCTGTGAACTACACCTAGTTTGATAACAAACTACTTGACACAAATGCCCTCTTTAGCTGCTATTATAGCAGTCATATACTTAGCCTTTTGTTGTAGTATCTGTCACAATGTCTTAACTTTGGAACTCATCCAAATCCATTATGGAACTTACTTTCCATTATATTGTGCCACCCTTAGTTTAGATTGAGATAAACTTAATTTGCACTTTGTGACAAAACTAGTATCAATGTAGTACTTTTACAATGAACCATCTATTTGTCACTTATACAAAATAATATACTCTTAGTTCTTCCAAAAGATCATAAGAATATCCTTACTATCGTCCAATGATCATCTTATGAATCATTCTGGTATATGCTCATAACATTTAGAGCATAGGACATATCTGGATTTGTACATATCACAGTATGATTGATATAAATACTCTTTGTGATTTCATACATCAAGTATCAATCTATACTTGAATCTTTGTTTCACTTACCAAATGTCAATACACTTGAATATATCATCAATATTGAACTTATTCAATCCTTTCTGTGCAACAAGAACCTTTCTTGTAGTTTCTATATTGATCTCATTAAATATCTTGTCTATGTACTTCTGGCACAACCATATTAGCATCTATTGATGCCAAATATTTGGGTTTTGCCTAAGTCTTTCATCAGGATGAAATTCTTAATATGTGTTAATAAAAGATACATCATTTCTAATCAACAATATGTCCTCCACATAATGTATTAGAAATATGTCTTAGCGCTCCCACTTAATTTCTTGCAAATGCAAGTATCTTCATTGTCTCCGATGAAATTAAACTCTTTTAACAGTTTCATCATAGTGAAGATTCCAACTCTGCTATGCTTACTTCATCCATTGAATTTTGCATATGCTTTTAGCATCCCTTGAATTAACAAAACCCTTTGGACTGTGTCATGCACACGTCCTAGGTAACCATTCTATTAGAAGAACTTGTTTTGTTTATTGTACTACCACATAACAAAATTATATGTAGTGGTTGCTACATTAATCCGTCTAGACTAAATATCGCTATGAAAGATCAAATCTTGTCATAGTCAATCTTTGAACATTGTTGTGAACTCTTTCCCAACATGTCGACTATTTCATAGATGTGAAACATCCATGTCTACTTCTTTATAGATCCAAACACAACTGTAAGGTCTTACACCTTTCTCGAGGGTCCTTCAAGTTCAAAACTTGATTTCTCGTGTATGGAACTATCACGGATTTTATGGCTTCAAGCCATTTGACGGAGTCAGGGCCCATCATCGCTTCTTTGCATGTAGTCCGTTCATTATTCTCAAATAATGATTCAACCCTCAAATCTTGGTATTTGATTGTTTACTCGACCTACTTGGTTCAATAGAAACTTAGACCTTCGTGACCGCAACCTTTGAGGCACGTGAGCCATGAGCATTGTCGCTGCCTCCGGAACACTTTTCGGTGCTGCGCAACTTTGCACATATAGCTAAGGTTCTTTTAACCTTATCAAAGTTCTATTGTCCTCCCACTTAACTTTTCACGAAAAATTCCTTCTTTAAAGAAACTTGACGTTCCAAGCAACAAACACTTTTGTCTCCGGTGTTTTTTTTTTTTGGAGGAATACTTAACAGTAATACAAAGACAGGTTTATCCGACTTTGGTTGCAAACATCTTTCTTATGCATAGCATACCAATGTTTAAGAAAGTACTACTTGGGTTTTATCCCAAACCATAATCTTATATGGTGTCATTTCAACGGATTATGATGGAGCTCTTTTCAGTGGAAAACGGTAGTCTCTAAAGCTTTTAATCTTTAAAATATAATGGCAGTTTTATGAATTACACCTTTGATCTTACCATGTCAAACAAGGTTTAATTACATATCTCGAATACTCCATACTCTTTATGGTGTTTCGGGAAATGCAAATTCACGGAACGATTCCTTAAATCTTAGGTATTATGCTAAACTTGTAACTCAAATATCTTCCTTTATGATCTTTATCATAAACTATTTATATTCTTATTACAATGATTTTGCACTTCATTTTGAAAGACTTTGAACTTTTCAAATGTTTCATACTTCATCCTTATTAAGTAAATATTCATATATTCACTCAAATTTTCGGAGAAAGCATATGAAGTTGAAATCCATCGCTCTTGACTACATATAATGGATTTCATACAACAATATGTACAAGTTCCAATAAGCTAGCCATTCGTTCCCTTTTGGCCTATGAACGAAGTTTTAATTATCTCTAGGAAAGTTTCACAAGCGTCATTTGATCAAAATCAAAAGACTCCAAAATTCCATCCACATGGAGTTTCTTCATGTTTTCTTCCCAATATAATTTAAACGGCGATGTCACTTCCTAAGTGATCTTTCAATCAATTTGTCTTTCGACATTTTTAGCACTAGTTTTATGGATGTGATTTTTCCAACGAGATTTGTAAATTATCCATCTTTTATGGATTACGGTAATTATTTGAGCAACCCTTTTGTTCTCATAATACCTGATAAAACAAATCTTGAAGGCAAGCTTTGATGTTTTAACGAGCAACACAATAACCCTTTATTTGTTCTCGATGAATATCATCACATATTCTTTTGCTAGTTTACTTAGGCCATTGTAGTTCATGAATTGTGTTGTTTCGTATGACGATTCATACCAACAAATTCAGTATCAAATACTTAAGAACCACATTGTTTAATAAGCAAAGAATATAGCCATAACATGTATATCATCTATATACTTAAACTGAACAATTCTAGTCTTTTCTTTTCTGCCATATATTTATGTGATTCTCTTTCAGTATTTCCTTTTCTGCTTGAAAGAATCTATCAACATCGACAGTGGAGTCATACATATGACACATAGTCCAAAGCGTGTATAATTAAATACCAATGTCTTTGGACTTGCACTTTGAAGTAGATCACCATCATCAAATGTTTGGTGTGCTTTCAAATTCCTTTCTTTAGTAATCTCTTTGTGTAGTAAACACTTTACCTACATCAAATATTCACCCTTATCATGGAATTATTCATGATCAAGCTTCTTTAGCTTATAACGGTGAATCGCGAGTATAATGTTGCTCTCCAAAACCTTTTGGAGGATTAGGACAACTAGTGTCTCCAACCTTTTGCAAATTCTCATCAAATATGAGAACATGACTTTTGCCATATTATACTCTATCATGTTGCAACCAAAACTTTGTTTCAGATATCACAATATCTTCCACACATCATGGTTTCTGAAACAACTCTTTCAGATCCTAGATAACCTTGATATTAAGACAATCCTTTGAATATCAAGAATCATGGAGACAAACACGATACTCATACACTAACACTTGGAATTGTCACTCTTGATTTAATACCAATTATTAAATTTCATGGAGTAACCGGAACTTACTGAAAGTTTGCAATAGGACTTTTAAACTTTAGATTAACACTTCAAAACAATACGATACCAGTTCGTAAAGTAACTAACCAGAATTCTATAGTTCTATCATCTCAATTATAACTAAGCGCAAGGTGGTAAACGGATGCCAATGACTACAACAACTATGCAAATTCACTTTGATTTAATTTATGATAAATTGAGTTCTAATTAATAATTAAATTAATCTATGTGAACTCCCACTCAAAACAACATCCCTCACATTGTTTTAGTGATTACACGAACCAAATCCACCACATCAAAACCGATCATCACGAGAGTTGATGTAGCTTCAATGGCGAACAATCAACATGTTCATCATATCTACTATATGACTCATGCTTTACCTTTCGGTGATCCGTGTTCCTGAGACCATGTCTGTACATGCTAGGCTCGTCAAGATCAAACCTTAGCTACCGCATAAGCAAATCTGGCTTGCTTACGTTGTATTCACCCGCAGAATCAAAGACACCCGATCATCACGTGGTGCTTCGAAGCAGCAAGTTTTGGCAACGGTGCATACTAAGGGTGAACACTTTAGAACTTGAAATTTATGTGCATGAGGGATCATCTTATAATGCTACCGTCGTCTACTAAGCAATACAAGATGCATAAAGGATTAACATCACATGCAATTCATAATGTGTGATATGATATGGCCTTTCTTCTTTGTGCTTCCGATCTCCATCTCCAAGCACGAACATGATCTCCATCATCACCGGAATTGCATCAAGGTTAATGACGCTTCACCATGGTTGTCGTCCACCGGCTTCAACTATTACAACTACTTTGAATAGACACGCGGGTCTTAACATAAATTAAAGACAACCATATGGCTCCTGCCGGTTGCCAACTTACAATAAGGAACATTGCATACATCAAATATAATCACAATCATGGCCATATCACATCACTGCACACCCCTGCAAAACAAAGTTAGACGCCTCTACTTTCTTTACATATTTTACGTGGCTTGGGGCTTTCAATAAGTGTCGTTCTAACTTACGAACAAGAACCACAACATTGATACTAGTATTGTAAATCACCCGTTGTAAATTGGATCTCCACTATGCTGGGAGAAACAGGCACCCGCAAAGCCACTTATGCAATACGAGTTGCATGTCAAGCGTGGAGCAAGTCTCATGAACGATGTCATGTAAGGTTAGCCCGGGCCGCTTCATCCCAACATGCCGCAAGATACAAAGTACACAAGAAGCAATCGACAATAAAAGCATCAACGCCCACAATGACCATTGTGTTCTACTCGTGCAACAGATCTACATATAGACACGGCTCTGATACCACTGTAGGGGTTCGTAGCATGGAAAACAAAAATTTTCTACCGCATGCAAACAAACAAGCCAAGATCTATCTACTAGATTGTAGCAACGAGTCGATGGAGGAACTCACCCTCGAAGATTCCAAAGCGGTTAACGAGAGCAGATTCTCGTGGGTGATGTAGTCGTACTCTTTCCGATCTCAAGATCGCGTAGACGATCCTTCCGGCGCCGCGTTCCGGCAGCGCTCCCGCAGTCGGTCACACGTTCGGTACTCGACGAAGACCTTCCTCTCCCTTGTTCCAGCAGGCAGCGGAGGTTGTAGCACTCTCCTCGCGATTCCGGCAGCACAACGGCGTGGTACCGGAAGTAGAGGGGAGATCTCGCAGGGCTTCGCCTTAAGCCGGAGCGAGTATGGTGGAGTATGAGAGAGCTTTAGTGGTCTAGGGTTTAGACACACCAATTAGAAGGCTCTAAACCGAAGGCTAGGGCAATTAGAAGCTCTAAACCAAAACGGCTCTAAACCGGAGTTTGTGGCTAGGGTTTAGATTAGAGGATAGGAACTTGTGTGTGCTAGGAGGGAGCCCTGCCCCTCCTTATATAGGTGGAGGGGCTGGCCGGCCAAGGGGAGGGAGGGGAGTCCCTCCCCAACTCGGCTTGGGTGGGGCGCCGGCTTGGGGAGGACTCCCTCCCCAACTCGGTTTCACCTCCTCCTCTTTTCCCACTTCCCAAAATTGCCGTTTGACTTTCAAACTAGCCGTTTGACTTTTCAATTTAGGAATTAAATAAACACTTTATTTTGGACAGCAAAGGCACCTAGTACATGATGCAATCATTCCAACTTACAATGACACATTCATGTACCCTTCCCCCTCCGGAGTGCCGGACATTCCAGGACCTTCTAGAATGTTCCCGATGAAAACACCGGAACCATTCCCCAACTCCGAAACGGGACTTTCCTTATATGAATCTTATTCTCCGGACCATTCCGGATCTCCTCGTGATATCCCGAATCCCATTCGAGATTCAGAACAACATTCGGACTCTTTCTCATCATTCCATAACTACTCAAACAACGTCGAATCCTTAAGTGTGTCTCCCTACGGTTCGTGAATTATGCAGACATGATCGAGACACTTCTTCAAACAATAACCAATAGAGGAATCTGGAAATTCATATGGCTCCCACATATTTCTACGATTACTTTGCGATCGAATGAACCACTTACATACGATACCAATTTCCCTTTGTCTCACGATATTTTACTTATCCGAGGTTATGATCGTCGGTATCTCTGCATACCTAGTTCAACCTCGTTACTGATAAGTACTCTTTTCTCGTTCCCGTGATATGTGATCCCTTGTGAGCCAGTCACATGCTTGCAAGCTAATTGGATGACATTCCACCGAGAGGGCCCAGAGTATATCTATCCGTCATATGGATGGACAAATCCCACTCTTGATCCATGTGTTTCAACCAATACTTTCCGAACACTCAATGCCACCTTTATAGCCACCCTGTTACGGTGTGGTGTTTGATAACATCAAAGCATCCATCCGGTAAAGGTGATATGCATGATCTCATGGTCGAAGGAATTAGGTTACTATGTATCAGAAAGCATATAGCAATTGAACTATTGAAATGACTTGATCTTTATGCTACGCTTATCTATAGGAGTATGTCCATCACATCATTCTCCTAACGATATGATCCTGTTGTTAATAACATCTCTATGTTCATGATCAGGAAACCATGATCATATATTAACCAACAAGCTAGTTTAACAAGAGGCTTTACTAGGGACTCTTATTTTAGTTTACAAATCACACAAGTATTAATGTTTCCGGTTAATACAATTATAGCATGGTATGTAAACATTTATCATAAGTGTGAAGATATGATAATAACCACTTTATTATTGCCTCTTGGGCATATCTCCAACAGGAGCATGACGCGTGTGGCCCGGAGTGGACACGGCATGGCACATGTGCCGGCACTAGACGCACATACGCATGCCGGGTGTGTGCGGGTTAGTGGTGGGACATGTGGAGCATGGAGCGTGTGGCCCGGAGTGGACACGGCATGGCACATGTGCCGGCACTAGACGCACATACGCGTGCCAAGAGGGAACGTTCCTAGGGTGTGCTTGATCGATGAGGGCATCGATCTTCTAAAGGGTGGGTGTATGTGAGATCCAAGTACATGACTTAATAGGATTGATAGGATACTCATACCAACAAGTTGCAACTTATTTTCCGGAAGCTCATTTGAAAAGAACTCTAAAGTTAAGCGTGCTTGGCCTAGAGAAATTCTAGGATGGGTGACCGACCGGGAAGTGGGTAACCGGGTGCGCATGAGTGAGGACAAAGTGCGCAGAAAAGACTAGTGTTGGTCTGTGGGGTCAGTCTGGATATCATATTAAGCTACCAGGAGTGACACCCCCGGGCCCAGTGGATGGGGTGTTATAGTTTACCGTCTTTCTCCTTCTCTATTTTGTGTGCTCGGCTGCATTCTCACTTGCTTTTCTTATTTTGTGTGCTCAGCTGCATCCAGTGAAAGGATACGGATGTCGCCTAGAGGGGGGGTGAATAGGCGATTAAAACTTTTCCTAGAGAGGCTCAACAAATACGGAATAAAACTAGTGTTTACTTTGTAAAGCACAACCTAGAAACAACTAAGGTTTACCTATGTGCACCAACGACTTATGCTAAGTAATACAAACAACAAAGTGATAGCAAGATATATATTACTTCAAGCACGAAGGCTATCACAATGTAAAGTGCATAAGTAAAGAGCTCGGGTATAGAGATAACCGAGGCACGCGGGGACACCGATATTTTACCGAGTTCCTCCCAACATGGAGTACGTCTCGTTTGGAGAGGGGGTGGTATCAAACCACCAACGCCACAAAAGGCCTCCCTTATTCTCCGGTGAATCTCACCCCAATGGGATCGATCCACGCTTCCACTATCGGTGCACTTGTCGGTGGCAACCGGAACCTCTCACAAGGTTGGGGCACAACTCCACAACTTAATTGGAGGCTCCCAACAAACGCCACAAAAGGCCACAATGCCATCAAGGCCACAAACCGTCTAGGGTTCCAAGAACCCAAGAGGGACAAGCTCCAATGAGTAACTCAAACCAAATTCTCCGAGGAGAACTCAAACCGATGCACCAAATGCAAATGGCAAGAACACTACAAAGATGCCCAAATCCCTCACTCTCAAGTTCCAACAAAGCTACTAAAGCTATTGGGGGAACAAGAGAGGAGGAATCAAAGAGAGACACAAAATCCCCCAAAATCTAGATCCCCAAAGATGCACTCACAAAGAGATGAATCGGTTAGGTCAAAATATGGGGCTAGATCTCCTCTCTTTTCCACTCAAATATGGGCAAGAATCATCGGAGAGAAAAGATTAGGCAAGCTTCAAGATCTAGAGCAAGTGTGGACAAAGTTTAGCCTAATAGATGATAGAGGAGCTATTTAAACTTAAAACGGACAAAGTCTTAAATAGAGGCCCCAAAAATCTGGCCGTTGGAACATATTTTCGGCTGGACCGGTACTACCGGTTAAATCCGGTAGTACCGCCGGATGCCGGGAATCAGGCAGGTCAACTAGGGGACGCGCGTGCAAATGAGGCCATAGCAGCAGGCCAAAGCAGCAGCTCGCGAGCATCGGGCCAGCACAAGAGAAGCTGCAGCAGCGCGGCAAGCATGCGCAGGAATTTTGGCTGCCGCAGCGCACGGGAGAACCAAATCGGACCGTACAACGCGCGAGGTGTGGTCTGCATGCGAAACAGGCGCAGCACGCAAGCAATCTGGAGCGAGCGGGCGCGCAGGCCAACGTGAGCTGGCCCCGCGGCATCGGGCAGGGCGCGCGCGCGAGGAAGTGGGGCGGCCACGCCAGCGTACGCGCGAGCGGTGCGGTCAACGCGGGCGGCAGGCGCGCGCACAGCACGCAGGGGCGAGGCGGGCTGGCAAGCGGTGGGGGAAGCTGGGCCTGCCAGGGAGAGGGCTGGGCAACACAGGTCGACCTGGGCCGGCCGGTAGTACCGGCCCACCCGGACGGTACTACCGGGCCAGGCCGGTAGGACCGGAAGCCACAGCCGGGCTGATCTGAGAGCTGGGCCGCGCACTGGGTCGACTGGTACTGGGCTGCGGTAGTACCGGTCGGCCCAGAAAAATAAAAGGCCCTTCTTTTTTCTTTTCTTTTTAAATAGAATAACAGACAAAATTCAATCTGCGATAACTTTTGATTGGAAGCTCCGATTGACCCGATTCAAATGGGAGATCCGATTTTGATTATCACCAAGTGAGAAAGTATCAAGTAGAATAATGTGATATACCTCACTTGGTGAGAAACCGAAAAGCCTCATAAATCAATATCGCAACAAGATACAAATGGGAGATCCGATTTTGATGAACAAGAGCTTGTTATGGAGATTACTACAAGCTCTATATCCTCACATGGATAAGACCAAATAACAACCAAATACGATGATGCAAGTATGCAAAGGTTTGAGCTCTCTCCGAACGATGTGACCGAATTACTCATACGAGAGCCCCTCTTGATAGTACGGTTATCTATCCTAAACCCGGTCTCACACACACAACGTGAGACCGGCAAAAGGGAAAACCTATCAAGATTATACCTTTGCCTTGAGAATTCCACTTGAGTTCGATGTAGACGGTCTTGCCCTTCTCAAGATGAAATGCCTTTCTTAATTCCTCATCATCGACCTCGCATATTGAGCTTGCCCAACATATCTTCTTTGCATTTCATCGACCTTGAAGCCAACACATGCTTCAAGCGATGCCAATGGACAAATCCTACAAGTATAACTTAGTACACACATTAGTCCATAAAGATTGTCATTAATTACCAAAACCACACATGGGGGCCCAACATGTTCTTTCAGCGCTCAACGCGAGATCGACCGGCTGATGCGCTCCAACGCGCGCCTCAGCCAGAACAACTCCGCGCTCCGGCTGTAAAACAAGGAGTGGCACTCCCGGGTGAACCAACTGGAGGCCACCCTAAAGGAGCAAGACAAAGCCCTCGCCAGCCGGGCCACTGCCTTTGATCTCCTGGATAAGGAGGTCACCCGGCTAAAGGAGCACAATGCCTTCCTTGATGACTAGCTAATGAACATCGGCCACGTCGCCAAGGGTGAGTCTGAATGTCCTTTCTTTTTGCTCCCTCTGACTGCTTTTGTCGGATCACCTTTTTTGACTCCCCCCTCTAATCAAAAAGTCTTCTACCCGCAAGTAGATGCCCTTCGCTACGACTGGGTGTAGCAGGTCGCGTCGGGCGAGAAGACCAGTGTCCGGGATCTGGTAGTGCAGCTCGGAGAGGATGCCGCCAATATCCGCAAGGCCGGCGCCGGCATCCACGACCTCGTCTTCCTGGGGGAGCTCATGCTGGAGACCATGGGTGCCCTGGCCATCAATCTAGGTGACGCGCCGAACGCCATCGACCGGCTCCGTGACCTTGCTGCTCGCGCTGGCTCCGAGATGGCCTTGGCGCTGATGCTCAGCTGGTACAAGGACGCGCGGCTGGACAAGCTGGTGGATGGCTTCCGAGCCGGCACGGACCTTCCCATCATGCGCCAGGCCAATCCCAGACTCCGCTCTGCCGCCATCACGATCGCCGCTACGCCGACATCGACGAGGTGCTGACGGAGAGCGAGGCGAGTGCGGGGCCGGAAGGCGGGGCGGAAGTGTCCTCCCAGTCGGGCGGGGCCAGCTCGGCTCACCCCCATGGCAAGGGCCCGGCAGCGAGAAGGAGAAGAAGACCCCCGGATGTCGGGTGGAATTGTAAATAGTTTTTCCTTTCGTACTTGTGGTTGGAAACTTTGGATCTTTAGGGGATTCTCCCCCCGCCATTTAATTAATTGTCTGGCTGGGTCTTGTCTTCGCACACCCACTTATTATTATGTGTCGCCTGGCTAGCTTTTCCGACTAGTCTGTTACAGCCGGTTTCGAGTTTCCTGGTTGCGAGTCCTTCTGTTGTCCTTTTTTGATCTTGTGCTTCTGTCTTCCTCTGGCCGACTTGATCTGGCCGGCTATCATGCCCTCTAGCTGGGCACTTCATTCTTCAAGAAATTCTTGTCTCTTAGAGTCCGACTTGCTTGGTCGGAACGGAGGGACCTAGACCACGATCTGGCTATACTACCCGGCCGTATCTTGGGCCTTCTTTCTCTATTACTTTCCTTATCTTGTCTCTTTCTTTCCTCTTTCCATCTTTCTCTCTATCTTCTTTTCTTTGACCGGCTACATATGCCTAGCGTGCCCGGCTAATGGTGCTAGTCGTACGGGAGAGGCCGTGCCCCTTCCCAAAGGGTCTTGCCGCTTTCCTTTCTTTCTGTCCCCGCTTTTCTCCATCCGGCTGGTACACCCTTTAGCCGGCCGCTGCATGCTTCTAGTGGGGGCGCGCCAGCATGCCCACTGGGTGTAGCCCCCAAGATTCAGAGTGGCTACTGCATGTAGGTGCTTCGAATCTTCTCTTCATTTGCTTTCTGGCTCGGTGCGGTTTGTGCAAAAGGAAACACATGAAAATGATTTCTTATCAATATATTGTTATGTTACACGTCTTTCTATTATCCGACTAGAATTTCTCTTTTTTGAAAACTAGCTCATGCTTTTCTGAACACTTAGTCAATTTCTCGTGTGCAATGATGTTTACGTTGCACCTTGCTGGAAAGCCGGGTTGCGATATGGAGCCAGAACTGAAGGGAGCTGACAATACATTTTCGCATGGTACTAGAGGCTTAGTAGCCAGAAAAAACCAACTAGGCACATGGCCGGATTGTCCGATCTGTTGCATGCTTCACCGTTTTTCGTGTGGGATGCCTCGGGCTTTTGCTCTTGCTAGCCGGACAGCCAGGTTGCGGTCTGTAGCTGAGACGAAGAGTGGGCCTCTGGCATCATCACACACTACTCAGTCGGTTTACAGAATTAGCAGGGCGGGCTAACCGGCGAGCCCCTGCGGTTGGGGGTCGACAGAAGCCAAAAAAACGCTGCAGGGCTTTAATCGGAAAGGAACAACAACAACAAAATTGGCAAGGATCCCCCGAGCATCAGTCGGGGTTCCACGTCTTTCATTCATTCAGGGTTCCGGATACATACACTGATTTGCGACTAAGTGTAAAACGGTCGGAGCAGGTTTGCGTTCCACGGCCACTCCGTCTCCTCGTCCAACTTGTCATCTACTCCCTCTGTTTCAAAATATAATATGTTTTAGGTTTGTAAACAAAATGAATCAAGACTTCTTTTAGTATATAGATTCATCCTAAATTCGAGTGAGCCTACATACTAAAACAAGTCTAGATTCATTTTCTTCATAAACCTAAAACATCTTATATTTTGAAACGGAGGGTGTAGTTCTTACGCAGATGATGCACGTCTATGAGGTAGTAGGAGTTGTTGTGCAATGTCTTTTTGATGATGAAGGGGCCCTCCCATTGAGGGGACAACTTGTGCATGCCCTTCGTGTCTTGTATCAGCCGGAGCACCAGGTCACCTTCACGGAACGCGGCGGACCGGATGCAGTTGGAGTGATACCGGTGCAGCCCTTGCTAGTAGATGGCCGATCTGGACAAGGCCAGCTTGCCGGCCTCTTCGAGGAGGTCCACACTTTCCTCCATCGCCTCCTGGTTTTCCTTCTCCGTGTAGAGGCGCTTGCGGGGTGAGTCGAACTCGATGTCCGCCGCGAGGATCGCTTATGAGCCATAGGTGAGGAAGAAAGGGGTGACACCGGTTGATCAATTCGGAGTGGTGCAGAGGCTCCATAGCATGGCTGGGAGCTCTTCGATCCAGCATCCGGGTGACTGCTCGAGCGGCTCGATCAGCCGGGGCTTGATTCCGGCTAACACCAGGCCATTCTCCCTTTCCACCTGCCCGTTGTGGCCAAACTGGGCGAAGGCCCCCTTGGCAAAGTTTGTGCCGTTGTCGGTGATGATGCTATGGGGGTACCCGAACCGAATGATGATGTCGCGAAAGAAGGTGACGACCGTGGCATCGTCCAGCTTCCGGATCGGCTTCGCCTCGATCCATTTGGTGAACTTGTCCACCGCCACCAGTAGGTGGGGCATGCCGGCTCGGGCTCGCTTGAAGGGGCCGACCATGTCCAGCCCCCAGACATCAAAGGTCCATGTGATCGGTATGGTCTTGAGTGATGAAGTCGGCATATGCCTTAACCGGCCGAACCGCTGGCATCCGTTGCACGCGCGAACCAGTTGGTTTGCGTCCTTCGAGGCGGTCGGTCCGTAGAACCCGTGGTTCAATGCCTTCGACACTAGGGCGTGAGAAGAGGCGTGGTGACCGCACTCCCCCTTGTGGATTTCCTTCAGCAACCGGTAGCCGGTATCCGTGTCGATGCACCGTTGGAAGACTCCTACGGCTCTGCGCTTCTACAGCTCCTTGTTGATGATGGTGTATGTGTGCTCGTGGTGCCGGATCTGCCTTGACTCCACCTCGTCAGTCGGGAGCTTGTCGTTGAGGAGGTAGTTCATGAAGGGCTGGGCCCAGGATGGCACTTCCCGAATAGCGAAGAAACTAGCCGGCATGATTCGGAGCTCATCCGTGGGTCGGCCGGGTGGGATGTCCGAGCCGGTAGTCCCCGAGCCCTTCACCTTGCTCTATGATGGCTTGCCTGAGGAGGAGGAAGCCCCCGGGTCTTTCAAGCCGGAGGGCACAATAGCGGGGCACGGATATTTCGAGCCAGCAGCCCCCGGTTCTGCTACCCAGATAATGGACTCCGATTCCGAAGAAGGGGTGATGCTGGGCTTGCAGAGGGGCTCCAAGGATACTCCAGGCGGGATGGCCGCTCTGGTGGATACGGCTCGCGCGAGCGTGTCGGCCGCCTCGTTGTTGGAGCGGGGGACATGATGGAATTCGCATCCCTCGAAGCCAGCACTAAGAAGATGGATGTGGAACTGGTATAGGGCCATGTTGGCGTCCCGGGTGTCCCATTCGCCGGATACTTGCTACACCACCTGATCCGTATCGTTGAAGCAAAGGATCCAGCGGATGCCGATGTCTTTCTCTAGCCGGAGCCCGTGTGCCAGAGCTTTGTACTCGGTGACGTTATTTGATGAAGTGTAGTGGATCTGCAACACGTACTCCAGCCGGTCTCCCATGGGCGAGGTGAGCATGATGCCGGATCCCAAGCCCCCAAGCATCTTCGAACCGTCGAAGTGCAGCTTCCAGTAGTCGGAATCGGGAACCGGCGGCAGGTACTGGTTTTCCGCCCAGTCGACGAAGAAGTATGCCACCGCCTGAGACTTGATGGTGATCCGGGGCTCGTACCGGATGCAGTAGGCGGCCAGCTTGATGGCCCACTTGGCTACCCGGCCCGTGGCGTCCTTGTCGCCAAAGATATCTCCCAACAGTGCGGTGTACACCACGGTGAGCCGATGCTCCTGGAAGTAGTGCTTGAGCTTATTGCAAGCCAGGTGTTCGGGATATGCTAAATGGGTATCACCATAGCATGTCTCTAATCCGGATAACCCGGGTGGCTCACAGTTGGTAGAAAGGCCCATGGCCTGCTAGGCAGCCTAGTTAGATGGATCCAGAAGGGAGGCCCATGCCGGATAAAGGAAGGCTACGGAGGGGTCAGCAGCGTGCCCGGGGCCTTGGAGTGAAAGACACGTTAGACTAGTTGTGTACCGTGTAGGACTTTGTAACCTGTCCGGCTAGGACTTTGCCTGTAACCCTACGATCTGGCGACTATATAAGTCGGACCTATGGGAGCCTTAGGGATAACCTAGATAGAACAACTCATATGGCGCACAACGAACCGATCCCTGTAACTCGGCATATTGCCATTATAGTGATTTATAGCCGGAGTAGGATTCCCCCACCATCGTGGGATCTGAACCTGGGTAAGCTGTGTTACCTCATACCCGCTAACCTCCCGCCTTACCCCACATCTCTAAACACGCTCTGCGAGGACCCCTTCATGGCATACTCATCGGCAATACCACGATAGTTGGCGCCCACCATGGGGCAAGAGACTCTTCAGGCTCTTCAACGGGCGAGGTCTAAGATATTCACGGGAATCAGTGAAACCGTAGCCATCGGTCGTGTTCTCTTCTCCGGCAATGTACCGATCGTCCCTCCCGGCGAGTTCTGGATCTCGGCGAAGATGAACCCCACCCGCTGCTCGATCGTCCCAATCAGGGACATCCACCTCTTCATCGGCGAAACCAACTCGGGCACTAGTTCCCTGGAAGTCGGAGGATCGTCAATGCCCGAAGGATTGAAGTCGTATATCTCTTCGGAGTTTGCTGACATAGATCAGAAAAATTCAAGGCCCTCCCAAACCGCCCCTGTGCAGGATATAATGGTGGAAGATCGATGCAAGTCCGCCGGCTTCGCCCGTGCGTCTGGACAACAAAGATCTAAGTTCGTCGGCGTGGTGACAATCTTCAATCTGGCGCGTTGCGTTCAGAGAGAGGGTGAAAACCCCCATGATTACCTAGCCAGGTGGCTCTGTATACGGGCCGATCTGGAACATTACCCCAATGATGATGCCATCTATCACTTTGTGGAAGGACTGGATCGCGGTACACTTCACCGGCATACGCTAAGACGGTAGAAGGACGCGGGTCTCCTCACTTTCGACGGCATGGTTCACACCGTCAATAACTACGCGACAGCTGAAATAGAAGCTCAGGTAGTGCTCACAGCCGTACCTGGCGCCCTGCCGCCTCAGCTACCGCCACCACAGCCTCGAGTCATCGTCCCTGCTGCCGCACCACCACCACATGTGACACCCACGGGATTAAGGCTAGACAAATCCCAGACCTTCGTCTGAACATAAGCCTAACCTAATCTCCAAAGCATACAGAGAGAGAATCGGTAACACAACAGTGACCCCGTGACACAAAAATTATTACAGCAAGCTCATTACTGAGCAAAGAACCAAAATATTACAAGAAGAGGTTACTGACCACAAACATCAAACAACGGAAGGAAAATTATGCTATTAAGTATACCAAACTTAACAAATGGCCTAAGAGGCCTGAATCATAATGATGACGTCGAATCCATAGATCCCACACTTCCGGCTAGGAACTCCAAACTACTCGTCGATGTCAATGTTGTAAAGAACTCATCTTCTATGGTAACACTTACTCTGCTGCAAAAGAGTCAACGAAGCAAGGGTGAGTACAGGGTGTACTCCGCAAGACTTATGGCTAGTGGAGTTGTTTTGCATAAAGCCAACTTTGTTTGTAAGACAAGAGGGAGAAGAATCTCGACTAATCAGAATATTTTAAAAGGGGATAAGAGAGCGACATCTCCAACTTTGATCATCTTTTGATATCCACCGAATCATCATCAGCTGAACCTATCTAGGATCACCCCCTTGTACCCATGAGGAAGCATCCTTAAGCACACATTTATCTACCAAGTTTTACGATTAGGTTCAAATTCTCTATGATCTTAGAATCTGGTCACCAAGTTCATCCATAACCATGGAGACGGCTTTTCGAAAATATTTAACCCTGCAAGGGTGTACAACTTTACCCACACGTACCAACCGATTCTTAATGCCAAGCTATAAGCCCTCTTCCTTGGAAGACCGGCAGAGAGTGGTTGACCACGACCTTTACCTTGCTTTCACCGAGACCATGAGTCACGCACTAGGGAGATGCCATCGTAACGGGTCGAGTCCTAAAGTCGGTCCCTAATGATGTGAATAGGGTTCAAGATTATGGATGCTAGGCATCTCTTGTTCCCTGCCACGCTTACCTACCTATTATGAATGCACCTCCTTCAACTCCATTAAAGATCAACAAGGATGCGTATGTCGAATGGAAAGCCTGAACTATGTGACTCATGGAATCTACTCGGCAAGTTAGTTGGTCGAGGGGGTTTCTAGGCCCCCGTGTGGCTGTACCCTCGTCTTGGTTCATAGGTAAGAACTCAGGTCCTAGTAGTGGCAAGTATGGGACTGCAAAAACCACAACCCACCGTGGCCTCCCATACAAGCCTTATCATGTTTAACTTTCATCTCTGATCATACCACGTTATCCTGTCATACTAGGTTCATTCGCAGCTCTGATTCATCAACCGGATGGATCAGTGGTAACAACTAAGCATGGCTAAGCACATCAAATATAATATCTCTACCAAAGCTTCACAAGCTCAAACCCTAGTTATGCTAGGAGCAGTGGATCAGGGAATATAGGCTTCAAAGGTAACATGCATCAGATAGGATTACTCCATCTATCGATAAAAGACTTTTGAATCGTATGCACATGGCAGGAATGAAATTCTTTGAAAACATAGGATTATATCATGTGTGGAGTTTCACTTGCCTTTGCCAGTTGATATCTAGAAAGCAGAGCTTCGGACATCTGGTACTTGACTTGATTACAGTTGGTCAAGTATTGGTCTTCGAGCTTCGACGATGTTGATCTCGGTCTTCAATCTCGATCTCGATTCCGATATGTATTCCACCGAAGAAGAACCAAATACCGGAAAGAAAGGAAACGATCAACACATGGCATAGATGCCATGCTCAGTCAAGGATGATGATATGACAAGTTTATTAGTGTTGAAGTGTAACCCTAAGACATGCTCAGCAGTTTAATCGGGGTTCCGAGGGGTGCAAACCCTAACTCGGGGAAACTCTGGATTCATATGAGAGGGGTACATTTAGTTCTTCTAATTAACTTGCAATTGAAGTTGTTTAGCAATTCATGATGATAGCTCTATTGTGTATATCTTATTTTTCTGAACATTTTGATATATTTTTTCTATTTTTCTGACTTATAAATAAGTAGTTATTCAATTTACAAGATTTAAATCCATTTTAAATCATTTTAGGAATTTATAAAACATTTTTGGACTATATTAAATATTTATCCACTTGGTCCCACATGACATAGTTTTATCAGTTACAGAAATTATTTTCCTAAATGAATAAAACTCTGACAGATAGGGCCCACAGGGGTATTTATAATTCTAGAAAACAATTACTGAAAACAAAATAAAAGAAAAAGGAATTATGATGCAGTGCTGGCGTCATCCTGACGTCAGAAGAGGCCAATATCCACAGATCAAGCAAGGATCGCTCGATCCCTTGCGCGAGGGGCTCGGAGGGTTGATCTCGTTCGATGCAGCAGTCCACGGCGAGCCAAATAGTGGTGGCGCCGCCACTTCTTGGTCGCCGGAACATGAGCTGTGTCAAAGGCCAGCGGCGGAGCTTGCAGGTGCATGGAGCGACGCCGAACTAGGGGGAGAGGGCGCAAGAGTGAAGGTCCACAAGAACCAGCAGCTCCCTAGAAGCACGATGAAGGGGTCTGCGGAGCGGGGCGAGCTCGGACGGCGCCGGAATTGACGACGATGGCTACAACGGACGTCAGGAATGAGGCTTCGATTCGGTAGATTGAGTGTGTGTGGGGCTACGTGACCTAGCTAGGATGAATCAGCGCAGCAGGGAAAACTCAACGGTGGCCTCGGAACATCGAGAGGAGGCCGGAGACAGCGGCGCGAGCCGGCGGCCGAAGCTAGGGTTTCAGGGCTTGCACGCGCGAGAGCCAGAGAGGGAGAGAGAGGGGAAGTGGTGTGCTAGGGTCCGTGTGGCGTCGGCCTAGGAGTCTTGTAGGAATCCGGGGGCGGCGGCGAGGATCTTGGCGCCAGCGAGCAATGCGGCGGTGACAGCGAGCTGCTTCGAGCGCGGCGAGAGGTGGACAACAACGATGCGATGGACCGAAACAGTATGGGCCGCGGGTGGGCTGGCATGGGCCGGGAGTGGGTCGGATACTGGCTGTTGCGCGCAGCACTGGCGGCAGAAAGAGAGGAGAAAAGAGATGGGCTCAGGCCAGTTAGCTAGGTTCACTTATTTTTTTCAAGAAAACTGTTTTCCTTTTTATGTTTTCTGATTTTATTTTTTATTTGAATTTCAAACCTGTTTTGAATAGTTTCAAAACACTAGAACTTTTATAAACACTTTAAATACTGCAAAGCCCTTATAATCTATTTGGGATCCACTATGTTTTGGTAGTTTTCAAATATTTCCAAAACCATTTGAATTGATTTCAAAGAGAGAGGAAAGCTAGGGTTTAGGATTTTGAGAATCTGTTTGTTGCATGCATTTTAAATGATGATGCTCATGAATGAACAAACATTGCATAATTACTATTAGCAAAACTAGGGTTGTTACAATTCTATCCCCCTTAAAAGAATCTCGATCCGAGATTCCTAGGTAGGAAGATAGAAGGAACAGGGTCACACTAAACTTTGACGATCTTCTCAAAGAGTTTGATCCATGCCACCATGACGAATGGACGAAGCGCTGCATAATCTTCGAGGTGGCTACTCACACTAAGGAAGAGAGGGAATGATATGGAATCTCAAATTGAGTATCTCATGGTTAACTCATGGATATATGTTTCATGAACATCTCTAAAGCCAACAGACATGAAACACGCCAAGGTAACAGAGGAAACAAAAGGAGAAGGTTTTCAAGTTGTTAGATAGATGGTCTTCATGAGGATTAAGACCATGCAGCATACAGAAGAGTTTTGACATCTGAGTAGGAAGGGTTCCAATAGAAAGATCATAACCATATACTTCAAGAGGTAAACCTCTACTAAATAGCTTAAGTAGAGATTTGTAGGTGAAAGAGATAGATACCAACAAAACCAAGCTGTTGAACTACTTTTGACACAGAAGGGTCACTCTTTCCTTCAACAGAAAACTAAGAAAGGCAGGTGTTTTGTGGAGACGACTCGTAAGAGCCACAAGGAACATGTAACAAGAGAAACTATTGATTACCAAAATCATGGTCGCTCTTCGAACATGTTTAAGAAAGCAAGAAGGAAACTCTTTATTCATCCAGAACTATCAAAATCTTTGCTAAAGATCGTGATTTCACTTTACACCACCAAGATGAATAGTTTATAAGATTCCTAATGACACGAGAAGAAAGAAACTTCATTCTTAGATTCTAATTACTTGGCATAACAAGACGTTTTCCATCATAAAAGGATCTGGTGGATCGACAGAAAGACATTTAGCAACACTTCTTTAAATGTTCTCCTTGATGTTTGGAACACTGATATCAGGCTACTGTCAAGCCTTTAATCAGTCATCAAGTAAATATTGGACTTTCTTTACAAAAAAAACCTTAAGCACAACTCCTACAATAAGTCACAGAAGAAGCCTGATGAAGAGTGGTTGTTATTGCTGATTCAAGATATCCTGGCTAATTGTCACAACCTTTACATCAATCTTGCCAGATTTTCAAAGAGACCTACGTCAAAACCTTGGTAAACACCAACCATCATGTCTACTTGAGATTCAGATTTGGTTAGGTGGAGAGATACTTCAGACTCAATATGTCTGAATAGAAAGGGTACAACATTTACCACAAGGTAAAGTTACTAGATTCTCAATACATGGACGTCAATGTCAAGCTCCAGAAGATGAGATAGATTTCAGAACCCATGTGATAGCAAGTTATCAAAATATAATTCCATCTACATGAATTGTTTGCGATGAAACACAATTTGAATCCTTGTTAGGAAACATTTAGGAGGATATAGAATTTTTGTTGGACTTCTTATCTTCCATGAACAAATCAATCAGTGGCTTGGTATGCATCAAGAAACTTCTCACAATATGAAGGTATCAAACTACCATATCAAGTATACCTCGCACATGCTTAACTAATTTGGAATGATTTCCCGAGGAAACAAAGACAACTCTACTCGAATCCACGGTGACATCTTTCGACAATTGCACGTGAAACAGAGTAGGTTACTTCTAACATCCAGAACACATAATTCGAGATAACATGAAGATGGTTCTCAAAGTTTACCAACATTAATGTCCAATGTTCCATATGAATCTCATATAACATGGAGGATATAAGGATGTCATTGATGGGTTCAACAACAAACTTATTGAGACACTCCAAGAATATAAACAGGGCGTTGACATTGGTCAGACCAGAGGACATGAAGACGTACTTAGGTGAAACATCACGAGTAGATACACCGATAGGATAGTCCTTGGAACTGAGTTTGATTTGACAATTTCCCAAACCAAATCAAAGGCGGAGAAGATAACATATCCACAAAGGACATACTATCGTACTTCAGCACAAACAAAACTAGACATCCCTTTAAGGAGGAACATATTTGGATAGAACTTTTGTCTTACAACTCTCCAAGTTATTGTTTAAGCTCGACCAACTAGTTCAGGGGTATCCAGTATGCATCCTTGGAGAAGGGGGCGTTTGAAGAAACAACTTACTCAAGAACCTGGCAACACGGTCATGTGGCAACATGGTGATACTTCCAGTAAGACATCAAGAATATCACGATCCACCGATATGTCAGTTAACTGAGAGTAAACTTGCTTTGTAAGGCAAGAAGACGAAGTCTCAAAGCTTCGGCACAAGCCTAAATTTTTGAGCGAAGAGGATGCACTAGAATAACGGACTTGGTAGCACGATCATTCTTGGCTCAGTAATTAGATAGATAGGCACGCCTAGAATGACATAAATGTCCTTGGAGTTCAAAACAATAACAATTGCTAAGAATCTTAGATGACCACATCATTACGCACATGCATCATTCACGAGCACGAGATCTCTAGGAAGGGTGGTTAAAAATGTGTAAGAGCATCACTTTCGTAAGAGGATCATGAAACTCAGCATGACCTATTAATATAGAAAGGGTGTGATACTTTAAGGTAGAACAAATCAGAAGCTAATCAACACTTATTAATCTGCGGATTACAACACTTTGACATGGTCTTAGAAATGATGAGGTACTAGAGTTTGTTTCTCCTGACAACCCGAATTAGTTTGTCATGAAGTACCACAAGAGTATCTTGCATCGGAAGACACCAATGCACATTTACTACTTGGCTACCAACTGGTAAACAAAGGTCGGAAAACAACAAGGGGAAAAGAACATGCTCAGAACAAAATCCTGAGATGTGGATGCATAAGTCAACAATCTTCCGGGGAAAAATGCAGAAGAGGTAGGCGTGGCAGAGTCACAAATATAGATGTGAGACTCTTGATGAGTACTCATGTCGTGACCTATTTGGTTCCATTAAGGAACATCTACCATAGCTAGTGGTAGGGGAAGTCCTTTATCGTCACTGTTCAGTAGCGACAATATCCACAAGCTTGAAGGCTATACTAGAAGGTATTAGCCATCCTGAGGTAATGTGTGAACATTAACGGCAGGGGTCAACAAAATGGATCTTGGGTTAAAGATCAGCTTCATGTACAAGATTCACAACACCAGAATACGGCATAGTCGGGGATCTTAGGTTCAAGTCCAAGGGTTAAAACCTAGAGAAAGAAGTAACTACTACTTGAGTGACAAAGCGTACACTTCAAGCTAGCAATCACAAGGTAGCTTCCAAAAGAAACAACTTCTGAAGTACCCAAACAAATAAAAAGGAGGCACATGAGGCGAACGGAAACTTCGAGGCCTAGAACAGATCACTGTGGGACCATAGACATGATGTTGTGGACCCATAAAACAGGGAGATCATGATGGAAAGAAATCTCTCAGTTGAAACAGAACAAGGGCAACAAGGAAAACACACACCATACTCTCGAGAACTTAATACTAGGTCAAACGAGATGAGATAGCAAAACTTTTCCAAATCAACACAAGATACGATGACCCAGAATTAGAGCAAAACTGGATAAGGAGTAAAATAAGCATACTAGAATTTTCAAAAATACTTTTCATCCTTGAAAATAGTTTTCACAAGTACTAGACTCAACATCGACCAATAGAAAGAGTTTCCTACAGTCGGTACGGCTCTGATACCAAAACCTGTGACACCCCCGGGATTAAGGCTAGACAAATCCCAGACCTTCGTCTGAACATAAGCCTAACCTAATCTCGAAAACATACAGAGAGAGAATCGGTAACACAATAGTGACTCTGTGACACAAAAATTATTATAGCGAGCTCATAACTGAGCAAAGAACCAAAATATTACAAGCAGAGGTCACTAACCACCAAACATCAAACAACGGAAGGCAAATTATGCTATCAAGTATAGCAAACTTAACAAATGGCATAAGATTCCTGAAGCATAATGATGACCTCTAATCCATAGATCGCAGACTATCGGTTGCGAACTCCAAACTACTCGTCGATGTCGATGCCATAAAGAACTCATCTTCTATGGTAACACTTACTCTGCTGCAAAAGAGTCAACGAAGCAAGGGTGATTACAAGGTGTACTCCGCAAGACTTATGGATGGTGCACTTGTTTTGCATAAAGTCAACTTTGTTTGTAAGACAAGAGGGAGAAGAATCTCGACTAAACAGAATATTTTAAAAGGGGATAAGAGAGTGATATCTCCAACTTTTATCATCTTTTGATATCCACTGAATCATCATCAGCTGAACCTATCTTGGATCACCCCCTCGTACCCATGAGGAAGCATCCTTAAGCACACATTGATCTACCAAGTTTTACGATTAGGTTCAAATTCTCTATGATCTTAGACTCTGGTGACCAAGTTCGTCGAAAACCGTGGACATGGCTTTTCAAAATGATTTAACCCTGTAGGGGTGTACAACTTTACCCACACGTACCAACCGATTCTTAATGCCAAGCTATAAGCCCTCTTCCTTGGAAGGCTGGCAGAGAGTGGTTGACCATGACCTTTACCTTCCTTTCGCCGAGACCACGAGTCACGCACTAGGGAGATGCCGTCGTAACAGATCGAGTCCCGAAGTCGGTCCCTAATGATGTGAACAGGGTTCAAGATTACGGATGACATCTCCTGTTCCCTGCCACGCTTACCTACTTGTTATGAATGCACCTCCTTCACATCCACTCAAGAACAACCAAGATGCGTATGTCGAATGGAAAGCCTGAACTATGTGACTCATGGAATCTACTCGGCAAGTTAGTTGGTCGAGGGGGTTTCCAGGCCCCCGTGTGGCTGTACGCTAGTCTTGGTCCATAGGCAAGAACTCAGGTCCTATTAGTGACAAGTATGGGACTGCAAAAACCACAACCCACCATGGCCTCCCATAAAAGCCTTACCATGTTTAACTTTCATTTCTGATCATACCACGTTATCCTGTCATACTAGGTTCATTCATAGCTCTAATTCATCAACCGGATGGATGAGTGGTAACAACTAAGCATGGATAAGAACATCAAATATAATAGCTCTACCAACGCTTCACAAGCTCAAACCCTAGTTATGCTAGGAGCAGTGGATCAGGGAATATAGGCTTCAAAGGTAGCATCCAGGATTACTCCATCTATTGATAAAAGACTTTGGAATCGTATGCACATGGCAGTAATGAAATACTTTGAAAACATAGGATTATATAATGTGTGGGGTTTCGCTTTCCTTTGTCAGTTGATATCTAGAAAGCAGAGCTTCGAACATCAGGTACTTGACTTGATTACAGTTGGTCAAGTATTGGTCTTCGAGCTTTGATGGTGTTGATCTCGGTCTTCAATCTCGATCTCGATTCTGATATCCTATTCTACCAAAGAAGAACCAAATGCCGGAAATAAAGGAAAAAATCAACACATGGCATCGATGCAATGCTCAATCAAGGATGATGATATGACAAGTTTATTAGTGTTGAAATGTAACCCTAAGACATGCTCAGCAGTTTAATCGGGGTTCCGAGGGGTGCAAATGTGACATCCCCGGGATCAGGGCTAAACAAATCCCAGACCCCCGTCTGAAATAAGCTTAACCTTGAGCTCGAGAATATCCAGTGAAGAATCGGTAACACAACAGTGACCCTACGACACAAAATTTATTACAGCAAGCTCATAACTGAGCAGAGAACCAAAATATTAGAAGCAGAGGTCACTGACCACAAACATCAAACAACGGAAGGCAAATTATTCTATTAAGTATAGAAAACTTAACAAATGGCCTAAGAGTCCTGAAGCATAACGATGACGTCCTAGCCCATAGATTCCCGGTTGCCGGCCGGGAACCCCAAGTTACTCGTCGATGTCGATGTAGTACCAAACTGATCTTCAGGGAGAACTTACTCTCCCAAAAGTATCAACAAAGCAAGGGTGAGTATAGGGTGTACTCCACAAGACTTATGGCTGGTGGAGTTGTTTTGCTTAAAGCCATCTTTGGTTTGTAAACAAGAGAGAGAAGAAGCTCGTCTAATCAGGGTATTTTAAAAGGGGATAAGAGAGCGACATCTCCAAAGTATTGATCATCCATCTGTTGATATCCACCAAGTCATCATCATCTACCAACTAGGATCACCCCCTCGTGCCCAAGAGGAAGCATCCTTAAGCACACGTTGTTCTGCCAAGTTGTATAATTAGGTTATAGTTCTCTATGATCTTAGAATATGGTCACCAAGCGTTGATAACCGTGAACACGGATTTTCGAAATTATTTAACCCTGCAGGGGTGTACAAATTTACCCACACATACTAACCTTCTCTTAGTTCCACGCGATAAGCCCTCTTCCTTGGAAGGCCGGCAGAGGGTGGTTAGACGAGACCTTTACCTTACTTTCTCCTAAATCCATGAGTCTCCAAGAAAGGGTTCCATCATCCCATATCTCTATGTCCAAGGATCGGGAGTACTCCCGGAGCCTCCTTCCTCCTTGGTCACGCCCTATATGATGCACCATCTTCAACCCATCCAAATATGCAGATGCCAAATAGACCACGGACTCATGGATCAGACTAGGCAAGTTAGTAAGTCAAGGAGGTTCCCAAGCCCCCGTGTGGTTGCATGCTCGTCTTGGTTCCAAAGGAAAGAACTCAGGTCCTAGTGGTGGCGAGCATGGATCTAGAAAAACCACATCCCACTATGGCCTCCTATACAAGCCTTAGCATAATTAATCTCATATCACTAATCTCATCTCATCACGTTCTCCTGTCATACTAGATTCTCTGCATCTGATACATCATCTGGATGGACCCGAACTGACAGCTATGCATGGCTAAGAAGACACATATAAGAGCTCTAGCAGTGCACACAAGCCAAACCTAGTTATGCTAGGAGCAGTGGATCAGGTAATATAAGCTCAAAGGGAGTATTCGGTAGATAGGATACTCTATCTATCGATAAAATTCCACAGTAGAATCGTATGCAACCTGGCAGAATTGAAATGCTTTTAGAATCATAGGATTATATCATGGTGGGGCTATGCTTGCCTTTGCCTGTTGATAACCAATAAGCAGATCTTCGGGAATCTTGTACTTGACTTGCTCATAGTTTGTCAAATATTGTTCTCCGATCTTCGATCTTCGATGGTCTTGTCTTCGGTCTTTGATCTCAATCTCGATATCATATTCTACCGTGAAGAACGAAACACCGGAAAGAGAGGGAAACATTCAACACATGGCATCGATGCAATGCTCAAGCAAGTATGATGATATGACAATTGAATTGTATTGAAAAGTAACCCTAAAACATGCTCGACAAATTAATCGGGGTTCCGAGGGGCGCAAACCCTAACTCAGGGAAACTCCGGAGTATATGAGAGGGGTTACTAAGTTCTTCTAATTAAACTTGTCATTTAAGTTGTTGAACAATGCATGATTATAGCTTAGATAGTTAGGTTTCATTTTTCTGAACATTTTGGTATATTATACACATTTTTCTGACTTATAAATAAGAAGTTATTGAATTTACAATATTTAATCAATTTCTGGAATTATAAAACCTTTTCTTTATTTAAATAAATCCGGGAAATACTTTTTATACCCAGACATTGTTTCCCACAGTGACTGACTGATGGGCCCTGAGCCACCTCAGCAGCCACGCGGGCGAAGTGGGACAGGGGGGTTGCGGCTGTTATTTCGCACTGAGGCAGTGCCTACCCACCGTGGCTGACAGAGGGGCCCATGGCCACCATAGTTGCCACGCGGGCACCACGTCACCATGGCGGCAGCACGGCAAACGACGGCCGGCGGCGATGCTGGAGGGCGCGCGCAGATGCAGGGCTTTGCGCGTTCGACGCAGCTCGTCGAGGCGGACCAGAAAGTGGCGGCTCCGCCCCTTTTTGGTCACCGAAGCGAGAGGAGCAGCGATGACTGGCGGCGGCGCGTGACGGTGCTCGATGGCAGAGTGAACCGGAGAGAGAGGAGAAGCTAGGAAAGGTTCCAGAGAACCTTGAGCTCACCCTGAAGCTTTAGGTAGGGTCAGAGAAGCGAGGCGAGGCCGGATTCCATGGTGACGATGGCGGCCGGAGCTCGGGAAGGAGATCACGATTGGCTTGATTGTGGGCGTCCTTGCTAGCGTGACTTGGTGGGTAGGAAGAAGACGACATGGCGGTCTCGATGGTGGCCACGTCTTGGCCTGGGACGGTCTGGAGCGACGGCACCATCCGGCTACTGGGCGACCAGGGTTCGGCCAGAGGAGGAAAGCAAGGGAGAGAGCTAGGGAAAGGGGAAAGAGGATGAGGACGGGGTAGGCGCCAGCGCGGGGTCTTATCCTCGTCCAAAAGCGGCGGCGAGAATCGCGGCGCGGGCGCGCATCGCGGCAGCGGCGGACGGCGGTGGCTGCGCCAGGCAGCAGCTTGTCTCGAGAGGAAGAAGCCAACGAAGAGGTAAGTGGGCCTGGGCCTCGCTGGGTTGCTGCTGGGCCAGAGGCTGCTGCGTGCAGGTGGCAGGGAGAGGAAAGAGAGGAGTGGGCCGGCTGGGCTGCGGCCTGGGCTGCTCTGATTTTTTTATTTTGCAAATCTTTTCCTTTTTCTGTTTTAACTTTTCTCTTTTCAATTTCAAATTCAAATCTGTTTTTGATCATTTCAAAAATACCAGAACATTTACAAATGTTAAAATATTGTAAGTACCCTTATAACAATTTGGGTTCCCTATATTTTGATACTTTTCAAAGTATTTCAAACCATTTTGATTGTTTCAAAGAGAGGCGGAAGATTAGGGTTTTAGGGTTTGATCTTTAGTTGTTCAATGCAAGCAATTTAAAGAATGATGCTCATGCTATGCACAATCAACCCTAAATATTGGTTTACTAAAACTGGGGTGTTACAGCAAACCCTAACTTGGGGAAACTCTGGATTCATATGAGAGGGGTACATTTAGTTCTTCTAATTAACTTGCAATTGAAGTTTTATAGCAATGCATGAATATAGCTCTATTGTGTAGATCTTATTTTTCTGAACATTTTGATATATTATTTGTATTTTTCTGACTTCTAAATAATTAGTTATTGAATTTACAAGATATAAATCCATTTTAAATCATTTTAGGAATTTATAAAACATTTTTGGACTATATTAAATATTTATCCACTTCGTCCCACATGTCATAGTTTTATCAATTACAAAAATTATTTTCCTAAATGAATAAAACTCTGACAGATAGGGCTCACAGGGGTATTTATAATTCTAGAAAACAATTACTAAAACAAAATAAAAGAAAAATGAATTATGACATAGTGCTGGCGTCATCCTGACGTCAACAGAGGTCAATCTCCACAGATCAAGCAAGGATCGCTCGATCCCTTGCGCGAGGGGCTCGAGGGTTGATCTCGTTCGATGCAGGAGTCCACCGCAAGCCAAATAGTGGTGGCGCCGCCACTTCTTGGTCGTCGGAATAGGAGTTGTGTCAGATGCCAACGGCGGAGCTTGCAGGTGCATAGGGCGGTGGTGAACCAGGGGGAGAGGGGGCAAGAGAGAACTTTTCTTTTTTATTTTAACTTCAAACATGTTTTGAATAGTTTCAAAATACCAGAACTTTATAAACACTTTAAATACTATAGAGCCCTTATAATCCATTTGGGCTCCACTATGTTTTGGTAGTTTTCAAATATTTCCAAAACCATTTGAATTGATTTCAAAGAGAGAGGAAATCTAGGGTTTAGGATTTTGAAAATATATTTTTTGCATGCATTTTAAATGATGATGCTCATGAATACACAAACATTTCCTAATTACTATTAGAAAAACTAGGGTTCTTACACCACCCATCATCGAGGAGGCCCCGGCACCCTCCGACTCCGTCCTGGACGCGCTCTACGCCGACATCAGCGCTAACTCGAAGGAGATAGATTTCAGCCCGGAGGAAGTCGACTCTGCCATGTAGGAGATGGAAGAGGACATCAGACGCGACGAGCACGCCGACAAGGCCATCACATCCCGAGAGGTGTTTGTCGCCATTGGGAGTGTGATAGAGGAAGATCAACCTGGACAAGCTCCGCCTACAGCGTTGGACAAGGGGAAGGGACCACCTATTGCTGCCGACAATGATCGCGCAAACGCCATGCCCCCTCTGCCTAACCCAGTGCAGCAGCCGCGGGAACTCAACGTCGGCCTGAGTAACAACAACACCAAAAACCCGCCGCCTCTGGCATCTACGCATGTAGTTGCCCAAATCACTCCAGCTGATAGAGTGATGTACGGCAATTTGCTCATCGAGCCCATGACTGTGGCTCATATACGAAACGTAGTCCAGCTTGACGAGAAGCGCCAGCAACTACTGGAGGAAGCGTAGGCCATTATTGAGCAAGGCGCAAAGTTAGATCAAGATCTAGCCAAGGTACAGAAGTTAATAGAGAAAGCTAGAGCCATGGAGGCCGAGTATAAGACTCTGCTCAAGCAGCAGAAGGCTAAGAAAGCTCCAGCTCACGTCATCAACGATCCTGGTGTATGGTGAAATCTAGGATGGGCTCCCCCGAAGCCGCCACAAGCCAAGCCATACATTGACAGCAAGGGCAAGCAGGTCATGCCCACTCCTATTCTCAACCAGCCATCGCCAAGACCCTTCTGGAGCACGATAGATCACCCGCAACTGTGGAGAAAGTCTATGACCTTGTAGCGAAGGCGGTTAAACAGCAGCAAAGGGCCACCTCTCAGAGGCTTGAGTCTGACCCAGCATATTGCCATTCTAGCAATCCTAAGCCACCAAGCGACCGATCTCCTCAGGATGTCAGGTCATAGACGGGTTCATCAGAATGAAAACAGAGGGATGCACGCAACAGGAAGGACGTTATCCCCATATCCTCCGACCATGGAGGCAAGGCTCATCCGCGTCGCCCATCTCCATCGCCCTGGTCTCCCTGACATCGCGAAGACCCCAAGGGTCACCATCTCACAGACATGCCTTCGCCAAGGCAAAGCGGCATCGTCATCCGCAACAACACGGACCGGCCCCATCATGATGGGAAGCGAAACCAAGGACACAAGAGCAGGTCACGTCATGACCCTTCGCGTCCGACAAGCAACCGCGACAAGCGCGAGGCATCACAGGAGGGTAACAGCAAGAAAGCTAACCCACCGCCACCTCTGCCTCCGTCGCCACCTAGCAGCCACCATGGCGGAGGGGCCCGCGTCGTTCACGCAGCCCATCCCCTGAAGGCAAGAAGAAAAAAGCAAGCCTAGAGCCATACGACGCGTGTTCATGCCTAGACAAGATTCACGAGGCCCGAGAGGGACCATACCTAGGACCACGTTGCTTTGTAATATGGACTGCAACTTACCCCAGGGGTTCCGGATTGACAAGACTATCAAAACCTATGACGGCACATCCAAACCAGCTACGTGGTTGCAGGACTATGGAAACGCGGTGGAGATCGCAGGGGGCAACCCCAACGTTGCCGCCAAGTACCTCCAACTGATGTTGACGGGCACGACCCACCAATGGATTGATGACTTGCCGGAGAAGTCCATCTGCAACTGGTTGGACATGCAAGAAGCATTCACGAAGAACTTCGAGGGTACATATAAGCGTCCCTTCACTATTGGTGATCTACAGCGGTGCGTTCAAGAGAAAGATGAGTCATCTCGCGCCTACCTCTCCTGCTGGCTGGATACTAAGAATTCCTACGCAGGAGTGCACGCTCAAACCATCATGGCCGCCTTCATCGATGGGTTGGAGAAATGTACGTTGCTCCAACATAAGTTGAAGCACCTGCAGGACAATCACAGGCTCGATCTCAACCAGATGATCTAGCTAGCCAGTGAGTTCACGGCTGCCGACGATGATGATCGTGGCTCCTTGCCGACAACAGCCATTCCAACTCAAGCTAAGAGTAACAATAGCACCAAGCAGAAGAACCTGCTAGGAGAAAAGTAGACCTCCGACAAGGTCTCCATGACATTTGCAGGACGAGGTGATGGCGAACAGCGTGGCCGAGAACGGGGGGCTGGTCGTGGGTAGCAGCGAGGTAGTGAAACTACCCCAGCAGCGCTCCGTGTTCCCCAAACATACAAAGAGTACCATGATATGCCATGCCTCGTAGGGCTCAAGGCCAACGTCAAGGCCACTCACACCAATCGCCATTGCAAATTCGTCAATGACCTCAAGGAGGACCCGGTGTCCGGTTACAAGCGAAGCCTGAAGAACAGACCGCGAGGCAAGGGCAAAGGGAAGAAGAAGGAAGAGGAGACCAAGGATTCAAGTGACATGGACGAGGATGTTGACCCCAAGAGCGCCGACAAGAGCCATGGCAAAGGCAAGAATCCCTTTGATAAGAAGGCCACCGTCTACCACACTTTCCTTGGCACCCCTACTGTCTAGACATAGAAAACCTCCATGAGGATACTGATGGCCACCCTACCCCCAGTTCCCCAGTACCTATGCTGGTCGGAGATTCCAATCACTTGGGACAAAAAGGATCACCCAGACCTCATCCCTACGGAGAACTAGTACTCCATGGTAATCCACCCCCTGATTGACGGCAACGAGTTCACCAAATGCATGGTGGACAGTGGAAGCAGCATCAACATCAAGTACCTGGATACGCTGCACAAGATGAACTTGACGGAGGCCAACCTAAGGCGGACCAGCACCGTGTTCCATGGCATAGTTCCTAGCCGGGAGGCTTGGTCAATTGGGTGCATCATGCTTCAGGTCGCTTTTGGCGATGTTGATAATTACCGCCAAGAATGCATGACCTTCTAGGTGGTCCCCTTCAAGAGCGTGTACCACGTCATCTTCGGACGCAACATCTTCCATGCCTTCATGTCCAAGCCATGCTTCGTCTACAACAAGCTCAAGATACCCGGACCAAACGGCATCATCACCGTATCCGAAAGCTTTATCAAGGCAAGGGACTGCGAGATTGGAGAAGCAGCCTTTGCAGAAGCTGTCCTCTACAATGAAGAATTCAAGGAGATCTAGAGCAAGGTCGATGCCATGGAGATGTCGGCATCGAAGAAGTAGATTTCTGACTCCGATCCCGCCTTCAAGGCCGCCATCAAGACCAAGCCGGTGGAACTTGTGGTGGGCGATGCCTCCAAGACCACCGCCATTGGGACGAACCTGGATCCCAAATAGGAAAGCGCGCTTGTTGAGTTCCTCCTTGAGAATAGGGACATCTTTTCCTGGAAACCTGCCGACATGAAAGTTGTACCTAGGGAACTTTCCAAGCACAGCTTGAATATTGATCCAAAATGCAAACCGGTGAAACAACCTCTACGACGCTTTGGAGACAAGAAGAGACGTGCCATAGGCAAAGATATAGCTAGGTTACTTAAGGCTAGTTTTATCCGAGAAGTCCTTCACACCCGATGGGTGGCCAATCCTGTACTTGTCCCCAAAAAGGGAACCATAGAATTAAGAATATGCGTTGATTAAACCGACTTGAACAAAGTGTGTCCCAAAGATCCGTTTTCTTTGCCTCGCATTTACCAAGTCATTGACTCGACGGCTGGCTCGGAACTTTTGTGTTTTCTTGATGCATACTCAGGATACCACCAGATAAAGATGAGGAAGTTGGACCAATTGGCCACTTCGTTCACCACGCCTTACGGCATGTTTTATTATGTCACGATGCCCTATGGGTGAAAAACGCAGGTGCTACGTACCAGTGGACTATGCAGCATTGCCTACATGGTCAAATTGGTGGGAACATTCATGCCTATGTGGACGATATAGCGGTGATGTCTAAAAAGTCAAACGACTTAAACTCCGACTTAAAAGAAACCTTTGATAATCTCCGGAAATACAACATGATACTTAACCCTAAGAAGTGCGTCTTCGGGGTTCCAGCCGGTAAATTGTTGGGCTTCATCGTTTCCCAGTGCAGAATGGAGGTCAACCCGGAGAAGATCAAGGCCATCCTAAACATTAACCGTCCAACATGCCTAAAGGACATACAATGGCTAACAGGTTGTGTTGCAGCAGTAAGCCGGTTCGTCAGCCGGTTCAACAGCAACTTTGCCGCTGTACAAGTTGCTGAAGAAGGCGGACAAACTTACATGGACGGACGAAGCAGATACTACACTCAAGAATCTAAAGGAGATACTTTCCTCGACACCTATACTTGCAGTACCCGAGCCTATGGAGCCTATGTTGATCTACATGGCGGCCACCAATCGGGTAATCAGCATCGTCGTCGTGGTAGAGCAGAACGAACCAAAGCATGAGTACAGAGTGCAAGACCAGTTTACTATGTAAGTGAGGTATTGACGGAGTCCAAGAAGTGTTACCCGCACTACCAGAAGCCAGCTTATGGAGTATTCCTTTCTTCTCAGAAGCTAAGGCACTACTTCCAAGAGCACCCTATCACAGTTGTGAGAAAAGCTCCACTGTCCGACATCATCAACAACAGCGATGCTACAGGAAGGTTGTGAAGTGGGGCATCGACCTTTCCGCCTTAGAGATCACCTACAAGAGGCGTGAAGCTATCAAATCATAGGTCTTGGCGGATTTCATCGTAGATTGAACGGAGATACCAGATGCTACCCCTGTACTAGATCCAGAATACTGGGTGATGCACTTTGACGGATCAAAGCTACTCAACGGCTCGGGGGTTGGTGTACTGCTACAGTCACCAACAGGGGAAAAGCTACATTACGTTCTGCAGATCCACTTCGAGGCTACAAATAACATAGCGGAATATGAAGCACTCATTCACGGACTCGCATAGCCAGGGATATTGGCATCAAGCGGATAATTTGATGTGCAGAATCCGACTTGGTTGCCCAGCAGGTGGCTGGCACCTGGAACGCACGGAACCCTATGATGGCGGCATATCGAGACGAAGTGGACGAGATAGCCAAGAGCTTCTTGGGCTACAAAGTCAAGTATGTCCCGAGGGAGGAAAATGAGGCGGCAGATCTGCTGTCAAAACTTGGATTAGGCCGCAAACAGATTCCACCCGGCGTTTTTCTGGAACATCTATGCACACCATCCGTGAAGGGAGCGGACCCCAAGAACCCGGATAGAGTTGACTCTTTTGTTCACATAGTGGCAAAGTCCCTCTGGCTTGGACAAAACTGTTCAATGAGTATCACGTACACGATACTTTGCCCATCGACGAGGTCAAAAGCCGGCAAATAGTACATCGAGCAAAGGGTTATACCATAATCAATGGACACCTCTATAAAAGAAGCACCACTGGTGTATACCTCAAGTGTGTTTCCCAGCAAGAGGGTATTGAAATCCTTCATGAAATCCATCTCGGAGATTGCGAGCATCACGCTGCTCCTCGATCGTTAGTCTCCAAAGCCTTCCGGCAAGGATTCTACTAGCTGACTGCAAGGTGGACGCCGACAAGCTTGTAGAGACATGCATGGGATGCCAGTATTATGCTCAACAACCACATGTACTAGCTCAAGTATTGCGAACTAAACCAATAACTTGGCTATTTGCAGTCTAGGACTTGACATGGTTGGTCCATTACAGACGTCACCATGTGGGTTTACGCATCTGCTAGTAGTAGTTGATAAATTCACCAAATGGATAGAAGCTAAACCCATTAGAAAGCTTGATGGGGCAACTTCCCTTAGGTTTGTCCGGGATCTAGTGGTGAGATTTGGTCTCCCATATAGCATTATCACCCACAACGGCAGCAACTTGTCACTCGGAGAAGTGGAAGCCTACTATTGGGAGAAGGGCATCCGACTTGACTTAGAATCTGTGGCACATCCGCAGTCCAATGGGCAAGTTGAGCGAGCCAATGGATTAATTCTACAGGGAATCAAGCCACGTCTCGAGGCATGATACATAGAGCAGCTGGAGCCTAGGTGGAGGAATTACCATATGTTTTGTGGAGTTTACGAACTACACCCAACAGATCTACTGGCTACACCCCTTATTTCATGGTATATGGAGCAGAAGCCATCCTGCCTTCCGACATCCTTCATGATTCACCAAGAGTTGCCGCCTATGACGAAGATGATGCTGAAGAATCCAGGCACCTAGATGTGTACCTTCTCGAGGAAGATCACGTATTGGCATGCCAAAGATCCTCCATCTACCAGCAGAAGCTACGCAGCTACCATAGTCGTCGTGTTCGGCATCGGTCATTTAATGAGGGGGATCTGGTGCTCTGACTTAAGCAGAAGAAGTCACAAAAACTATCCCCACCATGGGAAGGACCGTTCATCATAAGCAAGGCGCTAGTCAATGGGTCTTACTACCTCGTTGACAATCGTGAACTTGAGGATAGACCCAACGATGATCATAAGCGTAAGCGACGTGACCCGGATGCTGACTACCGGAGCTTGATCGGCCATGGAACATAGCAGAGCTACGTCCTTTTTACACTTAGAATATTTTTTATCTACTGTGTACCTCTTATATGATCAATGCAATAAAGCTCTTTGGTTCACTCATATTTTTGAGTCTTTTACCTCCTTTAGTGTTCATTTTTGGATCGTATAAAACATTTATGTGCAAGTTTTGCATTTGCACTTGTGAAAATTCTGTCTACGGGTGTTAGCTTAAGTTTTCTGGTCTACACGTTCTTTGTTGTTTTTATGTGGATTCTGGAGTAGTGACTTCTTGCACTCGAAGTCGGCGATTTGTGCTTAGGTTTTTGACAGTTCCATTGGGCATCATCGCCTGAGCGCATGGTTCTGATTACGATTCTTCCGACTCACGAAAAGTCAAGCATAAAAGCCAAGGTAATGGATAAGCCAGCACTTGCTTAAAAAATATATACATGCTGGAACCAATGTTAAGGAAATCGGTAATCGTTAACTGCTCAGTTGTCTTGGGAGTAGAGACTAATCGGAATTCGAACGATTAACTGATTTAATCGGTCGGTTATTAATAGGTGCAACCTACAAAAATTAGCACCTAAAAAACATATGACTCCTCTTTCACCTCAACCACCTACCCTAATAAAGGCAGCCTCTAGCTCCCGGATGAGATCCTCAAGGCGCTCGAGCTCTTGTATCTGAGGTCTGATCGGCAACTATGAGGAATTGGTCAACAACGACAAGGAACTGGCTGGTGATGGTAGAAATAGAGCTCCTGGAGGCAGGGATCGAGCAGGAGTTTCGAAAAACCTACTTCATTAGGGCGGGCTAGCGGATGGATGGGCTATCTGTGTTGATAATTTTGCAACTTTTTTGACCAAAGTATAGTAGTTAATCGGGAATATACCTAGTAATCAGAGTGTCAGAGCTATTAATCGGGCTAAACGATTAACACAGACGATTAATGGTAATCGACACGGTCAGGTCCCTAGTAGCGATTAATCGGCCTATTAATCGTTGATTCGGCCTATTTTTTGAACAATGGCTGGAACTAGTACTTAAGTAGATGGAAACATACAGCTATTGTTTTCCACCTTAAGATTAAAACCATAGTTTTTTCCGCGTACATACATCCAGAGGAAAAAAATATTACAAAGTGTTTTTTCATTCCTCTGGCGCAGGAGACTTTGAGGCAGCATCGTCGATGGCAGGAGAGTCATCCTGATCATCTTCAAACTCGGTGGTCTAGCGGGACTCAGAGGATCTAGGTTGGTCACCATCAATGATCTCAAGAGGCACAAAGGAGTTCGGATTGACCAACTCGATGACCCTAGTGTCGTAGCCGGCGAGCGATGCCCAGATAGCTTTGGGATCAATCTTCTGGCCGTCATCATCTATGTCGGGCAGACCCGAGGTTAAAATGTCGATGTTGGCATTCTTCTAGTGGGACTTAACCATCGCCAGCGACATCCTTGCACCAGCCCGGGTACATGAAGGTTTCCAGCTTACGATACGCTCAGGGGCTTGGCGCAGAATCTCTGAGTATTTCATGACTGAATCCACCGCCTTGATGTTGATGTTCAGGGGATTGGCTATTTCCTTGGCTTTCTTGATAGCGGTACTCATGAAGTTTCCGACGAGTACCATGCATTCCTTTGGCGAAGGAGGATTATTGGTTAAACCAATAGGAGCTACATTTCTGACCAAGCAATGGAGTACATGAGTTCAAATAAACATAAAGTTCAGATTACCTGGCTTACAGAAGTACAAGACGGAGATTTCTTACCAAAGATGCTCGCCTCGGCTTGTTGGAGCGTCTCCGCCATGGAGTCCGTTCTTGTCGAAGTACCTTGTAAGCCTAAAGGTTGCATTTATTCTGCTCTTTGGCAGCTTTCTTCTGCTCCTTGAGGATCGAATCTCCTCCTTCAGTCTTTTGATCTCCGTGTTGGCAGACTCCCGCACGGCATTTATGGACGCTTCATGCATCTTCAGAGTGTCAGCCCTATCCTGCTTGAGGATCTTGTTCTTGCTATCCAGCAGTTCTATATGCTTGGATTGCTCGACAATGTCCTTCACCTTGGCAATAGTTTCTGCATGCCAGAGAAATGACAGCACACGATGAGTAGTCGGAGAGTGATGGCACAAGACCAAGTTTGAGTGCAAAATTGAAAAGAAAAAAAGACTCTTGCTCTTGGTGATATGATCCTTCAAGAAGGCAGTTTTACCCTTTTCAGCTTCCAAGTTAGCACACATCTTGTGGAACTTCTCGTTGGCGATGCCTCTCCGAGCATTCTCATTCTATGAAGAAATTCAAAATTACTTAGTCTACTTGGAGCATCTAGTCGGATAAGTATCCACCTAGAGGCTTGGGGGCTATAGTGAGAGTTTTTAACTCGGCAATATTCTTAGTCTTTCTTTAAGCATCTAGTCGGAACTAATTCTGTTTCAACTAGAGGCTTGGGGGCTACAGTATTGAAATTTTCAAACACTGCGTATGCTACTCCAAAAGTATCTACTCGGAATAATTCATTCAAACTACATACTTGGGGGGCTACAGTGCGAAGTTTTCAAGCTTAGTCACTCTTAGAGCATTCAGACACAAATACTTATGGTTTTCCGTCTAAATCCTCGGAGGCTACAGTGGGATACTACATATGAAATGCAAAAGGCATACATAACTTACAAGTGCAATGATCTTGAGGTTGGTGGCGCTCTCGGCAAGTATCTTGCTGAAGGCAAGGCTGTTTCCGCGAAGGATATCCTCCTTCTTGAGCAACTCCTCAAGACCACATGTCGGAGAAGTCGACGCAACACCAGGAACCAGAGGTGAGATACTCGGTGTAAGCACCGAGTAGACGATCTTCAGAAATTCTACTGTTGTCCTGGGTGCAGTGGCGCCGCCTGCGGCAGAAGTTCCGCCTTCCACCATCGCCTTACTGCTATCAGTGGCATCCGTAGCCGGAGCTTCAGCCACATTGGAAGTAGTGCTTTCTTGTGTCGCCTGCTCGCTGACAACAGCAAGTTCCGCGGCAACACCTGGGTCCACTTCCATGGCGGAAGGTTCAGATGTTACCTTAGCTGGAGAGCTTGTCGGTGCGGCAGTAGGGTGGACGCTTGGAGTTGTGGGGGCGATGGCGGGAGATTCTTGGTGAAACATATATTTGATGTTTTTAGAAGCCCTCGATGTTTTGGAGGTTTTCTTCAAACTCATACTGGCCTTCTTCCTGAAACGTGTAAACATATAAGTATAGGAACAATACGAGCAAGAGATAATGTCGGATGTTAAGAAGCTTACACAACGGTTGGTGCTTTGGTCAACGGGATACCAATCATTCTTCTTTTCTCCGCCTCAAGGGCTGCGGTGGACTTCTTGGAGGCTCCACCCTCCATCTTCTTCTTCTTCTTTCCTCCGTCGGCAGTGTCAGAGGTGGAGCTCTTCCACTTACGCGCCAACGAAACATCGTCGTCGGACAAGACGGTGACTTCCTTCATCTAGGGTCATAGACTTGGACAACCATGCTATCCTCATCTATGCTCTTAAGCTGTTAAGTGAATCCCGAAGTGTTAAATGCAATGGTAATAGCTAGAACGGAAGAACTAGAGTATATGTCATACACGGAAAATAAAACAGATACCTCTGGGCACGTGCCACCCTCGAACATGTCATAGGTGATGGTGAAGCCATGCTTCCTGTCCTTCACCTTGATGATGTTCTTGAGGCGGAGCTTGATGGAGTCACTCGAGAAGTTGTCCTCGGAGATGCGGAGGCTATCCTTCCTATCCTTGGTATACTCGTGCATCAGCTTCACGCGGTGCTGAAGAGGCTGGATCTGCCTGATGAACCAGCACATGCTAGGTCCAACCCAGTCAGACCCGTTTCTACAAACCACTCGATCCACCTAACAGCGCGGGAGGCTTCGTCGTTGGAGGTAAGGAGGACTTAAGATCTCCATGTCGGGGCTTCAGTGGCGCCCCCATTGAAAAAGTCTGGGTACGATGCTTCTCGGCCAGCCAGAGGGATATCTGGGCCGTAGAAGAACGTCCTCTGCCAGTTTTTGCAGGACTCGTGGCCTATAATGTCGGGGAACTGCCGGCTAGGCCAGATCTTGAAGCTAATGGTTCCACAATTTCTGAGCTCGTCCTTGCTCACTCCGGCTTCCCTCTTGACGGTGAAAAAAATATATAAATAGATCTAACCTAGGCCTAATTCCTAGGTAGCCCTCATAGAGCGTCGCGTAGTTGCTAAGCGCGAGGATGCTATTCGGAGAAATATTCTGAGGTTGAACCCGGTAGTGACTAAGGACTTCTATGAAGAAGTTGGAGATTGGGAGGGAGACGCCGCGTACCAGTTGGGATTTGAGGTACACCTTTTCTCTGGCTTGGGGAGAAGGGATGACCTCGCCGGCTGGTGCAGCCCGCCAGACCAGCCTCTCCGTCGTTGAGAGGTACCCCTCGGCGACCATATCCACGAGATTGCTTTAAGTGATATCGGAGCCGCGCCACTCTCCCATGTGAGAGTCTCCCTCCTCCTCCAACGGTTCCAGCCCCGCTAGAATATGGTCACCGCCGGTGGATTCCACCACCATGGTGCGTGGCAGCACCAGGCCCTCTGGGGACACATGAACGGATCCCGTCAGTTTGGCCGCGGCATCGCTCATTGCCGCCATGGATGGGGTGGCGCTACTGCTTGCCATTAGTGTGGGGAGGAAGGTGACTGTGGGATTGGGAAAAGCTAGGGTTTTTCTCGGTGCGCGCGGAGAGCTCGAGGAGGCGTTCGCTGGAGGAAGAAGATGATGTGAGGAAGAATGCGGTGAAAGGATAAAAATTACCATGGTTATAATTTATAGTACTCAGCATCAAGATTCGTGCAAGTTGATCAAATGGTTGCGGCGTGGACATCACATGTGTGCGCGTGTGCGGAAATTTCGCCACATTCCCGCCGCCGCCAATGTTTCGCATCCTTCGCGCGGGAAAAACGTCTATGATTGTGTTCCTTGAATGTATGAGTTACGGGGCATTGCTGACCTATGGTCTACGACGCTCTGCTGACATAGGCAGGTGAACCATCCCATTTGAAGATTCTGGCATGGACGGCTCATGTCCGGCTACGAGAAGAGTATGATGGAAGATTCAACAGTTCTCCGACTTACATGTTGAAGATGAAGGGCATTGCAGGGTTCTTGGGAGGACTACAAGATATTTCTTGGAGATTTGTCGAAATTCATCTAGACGGAGCATTCAACCTAAAGAGGCAAGACGGCGCAAGATCTCGTATTTCTCCGGGGGCTACTGTTGGGGATATGCTAAATGGGTATCACCATAGCATGTCTCTAATCCGGATAACCTGGGTGGCCCACAGTTGGTAGCAAGGCCCATGGCCTGCTAGGCGGCCCAGTTAGATGGATCCAGAAGGGAGGCCCATGCCGGATAAAGGAAGGCTACGGAGGAGTCAGTAGCGTACCCAGAGCCTTGGACTGCAAGACACATTAGACTAGTTGTGTACCGTGTAGGACTCTGTAACATGTCCGGCTAGGACTTTGCCTGTAACCCTAGGATCTGGCGACTATATAAGCCAGACCTATGGGAGCCTTAGGAATAACCTAGATAGAACAACTCATATAGCGCACAATGAACCGATCCATGTAACTTGGCATATTGCCATTATAGTGTTTTATAGCAGGAGTAGGATTCCTCCATAGTCGTGGGATCTGAACCTGGGTAAGCTGTGTTACCTCGTACCCGCCAACCTCCCGCCTTACCCCATGTCTCTAAACACGCTTTGTGAGGACCCCTCCATGGAGTACTCGTCGGAAATACCACGACACCAGGTACACTCCATAGCACATCTTCTGGTAGTGGGGCTAGTTCTTCTTGGAGAGGCAGAGCACTTCATTGAGGTAGTATACGGGTCACTGAACTGGCTAGGCCTTGCCTTTCTCATGGCGCTCCACCGATAGGACGACACTAACGACCTGGTTGGTGGCGGATATATAGAGAAACATCATCTCCTTTTCAGCCGGCGTGGCGAGGATCGGCGCCATGGATAGCATGCGCTTGAGGTCGTGGAATGGGGCATTCGCCTGCATAGTCCAGGTGAACCTGTCCGTCTTCTTCATCAGCTGGTACAGTGGCAGGTCCTTCTCCCCAAGCCGAATGACGAATCAGATGAGGGAAACCAAGCATCCGGTAAACTTATGGATGCCGAGCAGGCTCTTAGGCGGTTACATCCTCTTGATGGCTGCGATCTTCTCCGGATTGGCCTCGATCCCTCGGCTCGACACGAGGAAACCTAGGAGCTGTCCAGCTGGCACGCCGAACACACACTTCTTTGGGTTCAGCTTCATCTTGCACCGGCGAAGGTTCGCGGATGTATCGCCGAGGTCCTCCAGCAGGGTCCGCTTTCCTATTTGTTGTCCAAGCCGACACCAATGGTGACGCACTTGGAGGGGTCAACTGGGTCGAGCGGGATCTGCCTAGTGTCCTTGGACGGCTATAATGCCATGTCCCCAACCGGCTTCAAGCTAGCCGGCACCTCTTGCTGCAGCATGGCGATGTTGCGCATCATCTCGCGCTTCTCCTCGGTGATGAGCAGGGCCTCCGCTATCTTTCTTTGCGCAAGCCATGGACCACCTGAAGAGGCCGGCCATGGTGATCACTCCATTCGGCCCCGACAACTTCATCTTGAGGTATGCGTAGTGGGGGACCACCATGAACTTCACGAGGGCAGGGCGCCCGAGAAGGAAATGGTAGGTGCTGGCAAGGTTGACCACCTCGAACCAGATTGGCTTGCACCGGAACTTCTCCTCCGAGCCAAATATGACATCCAGCCGGATTTTGCCCAAGGGGACGCACGGTGGCCCAGACGTGACGCCGTGGAACACAGTGGTCGAGGGATGCAGATCGCACTCCCGGAAGCCCAGCTTCTCCATAGATGACCGGTAGAGTAGGTTGAGGCTGCTCCCACCGTCTACCAGCACGCGGGAGAACCGGCAGGTGCGCATGTTGGAGATGAGAAGAGGGTCTAGCACCATCACGTAGCCCCAGGATTCGGGAGCAGATCTGGCTGGTCCTCCTGGATCCAGGTGATGGGAGTCTCGGACCAGTCGAGGCGCAGAGTGATTGGGGGAACGACAGCGTTCACCTCCGTGGTGCGCTGCTTCTGACTGCGGTTGTCAATCGGCTCGGCCTTGAAGATGTGGTAGTTCTTGTGGTGATGAGGATAGGCCCCGTTGCCGTGGTTGTTGCCGGCTGCCCTAGGCGATGGTGGGGGTCCGCCGGGAGGGAGTGGGGGAGAGGAGGCAAACCAGCCTGCTCCTTGATCTGCCGGGTCCAACTGCACTGCCGAGTGGTGTGTGTAGCCAGCTTGAAGGCGCCGCTTTGGTACTTGCATGGCCCGTCAAATATCTGCTCGAAGATGAAGGCATTCTTCTGCATCTTGTCATTGCCAGCCGGCGCACCTTGCACCGCGTTGACTTGCCTCTGGTGGTAGCGGGGGTTCTGCTCAACTGGACGCTTTCCCTGGTAGCGGCTGTCGCCGCCGGGCCGCCTGGACGATCCGACATATCCACCTTTCCCGGCATGCTTCTCTCGAGCCGGCTTGGTGGGAACCGGATGTCCCTCCACATTCACCCGAAGAAGCTTCTTCATTGCCGCGTCCGTGGTGGCGTACTGGTCCACAATGGTCATCAGCTCGCCATGGTCTTGGGCTCATCACATAGCAGCCGGTGGCACAGCATCGTGCCTTCTCGGCACCCTTTGATGAAGAAGCCAATTGCCTGGTTCTCCACCACCCCTTCGCAGGAGTTGCGCAGCTGGGTCTAGCAGGCGAGATACTCGCAATCCGACTCGCGGTCTCCCTGGACGCACAGGGAAAGATCGCGGGCTATTCCCGGGCGCTTGTAGGTGCCGTTGAAGTTCCGGATGAAGACCTTCTCGAAGTCAGGCTAAGCGTTTCTTCTTTTGTGCGTGAGGCTATTGAGCCAGGTTCTTTCCGAGACGGTCAGCATGAGGGGGATGTAGCGATCCGCCGCGTGCTTGTTGCCATGGGCGATTCCGACTGCTGTGACATAGTCGGTCATCCATCTTCCGGCTTCATGCTGCTGTCATACTTGGGGGTGTCCCGTGGCTGGGAGAATTTATCGAGGAACGGCTCCTTCCGGATGTGCGGCCTAAAGCACACTGGGCCGGTTGCGTCTTCCTCCTCCATGAGGCGAGCTTGCGTCAGGAGGTCGATTCTCTCAAGCGCTTCCGGCTCGACCGGATTGGGTGCTCCCACCCGGCCAGCGAGGCGAGATGGGGGAGGGGTGGAGGGAACTTCTGGCCAGCCGGAGGAGGATGGCTCATGGCACCTTGGTTGCCATGGGGTTAGCTGCTACCAGACTGGCGATCCTTGGAGCGCGGGTGTGCCTGGTGCTGGCCCGGAGACGTGGAGTACTCGGTCTGGCGAGGTCCTCCCCGGATACTTCCACCCGGGCGGTTCCCTCTAGAGCCGGCTCCTGCCTCGAAGGCGATCCGAGCAGCCTCGGCCTGCTCTTCAGCCACACGCAGCAGGTGCTGCATCCGCTGGAACTATTGCATCTTGTCCTGCCCCTCCAGGTGAGGGAAATTCTCTGTGACGGCTTGCGCCATCCGTACATTCTTGACCGTGGTGTCATACACAGCCGGTGGGAAGTACGGGTCGGGGCTCGGCTCGACATCTTGCTCGAAATGGGCGCCCAGATCTCCTCCGCGACGCTGCACGGAGCCCAGCCGACTAGAATCTTGATTAGCTGGGGTGAGGCCATGGGCACGGTGGTACTCGCGGATGTTGCTCTGTATCTGGTACTTGGTAGAGGCCAAGCCTTGAGCCTATTGAAGCAAACGCTCTCGTGCCGCCTCGATCTTGGTCATCGCCCCTTCTGTGTTCGAGATCAACCGGATCGAGGAGCTCCTCAATGACCTCTTCCACCACGCCCTTCTCGCGCAGCAGAGTAGACGTTCCGGCTGCATTGCTATCGCGTTCAAGAGGGGGATGACGGCCATGACTGGAGCCGGCCATCATCACCTCCACGCAATGAGGCATGACGAGCGCGTTGCCAGCTGCGGGCAGTGGCTCGGCGATGGAGATAATCTCCCGAGGGAAACTCTCCAACACGGTGGCGACATAGATGGACAGGTCGCCGAACATCAGGACGGAGCCGCTTGTCGGTAAGCCGGAGCCGGCGAAGCAGCGAGCATTGTCGATGACGCAGTCGAATTTTCCCAGGGTGAGCATGAGGCCGGAAGCCACGCGCTCGCCGGACAAAGTACGGGGTCCCGTGCGGAACATTACTCTGATCGCAACCATCTTTTCCCCATGATGGGCGCCAACTGTCGTTGTTATGGAAATGGCAGTGCCTGAGCAAGCTAGTTTGTGGTGCGGGAGCGAGCAGGGAAGTGAGCGACGGCATCCGCAGGCGGGATTGGGCACAAGCATGCGTCGGGGACACAAGAAGTACCCAGATTCGGGGCCCTCGTGTTGAGGTAACACCCCTACTCCTACCGATCTGACTATCTGGATGAACACACAGGGCTACAATTGCCCCTTGAGATGTATCTATCCCTAGCTAGAAGATGGAGTGACCAACCCTTGTTGTGTTGACCCTGCAGCCCCTTATATAGGCCGAGGCGGCATGGGCAATGACATGGCCGACTGGCGGGTCCCACAGGCGGGCCCCAGCTGGCTACATCGTCTACAGTATCTGGCATGGCGGTGTAACACCCCCGGTCACTCTGGACCGACGGCTGTCACTTCTGGCAGCTCAATAGGATCTCTAGACTAACCCCACAAACCAACACTAATCTTTTCTGCGCACTTTGTCCTCACTCATGCGCACCCAGTACCCACTTCCCGGTCGGTCACCCATCCTAGAATTGCTCTAGGCCAAGCACACTTAACCTTAGAGTTCTTTTTGAATGAGCTTCCGGAAAAGAAGTTGCAACTTGTTGGTATGGGTTTCCTATAAATCCTATTGAGCCATGCACCAGGGTCTCACATACACCCAACCTTAGAAGATCGACGTCCTCTCGATCAACCACAAGCCAGGAACGTCCCCTCTTAGCACATGTCTGTGCGTCCAGTGCCGGCACATGTGCCATGTCGTGTCTACTCCGGCCACACGCGCCAAGCGCCACATGTCCGCCACTGACCCGCACACGCCCATGTAAATGTGAGGGTCGGCTCTGATACCACTTGTAACACCCCCGGTCACTCCGGACCGACGGCTGTCACTTCTGGCAGCTCAATAGGATCTCTAGACTAACCCCACAGACCAACACTAGTCTTTTATGTGCACTTTGTCCTCACTCATGCGCATCCGGTACCCACTTCCCGGTCGGTCACCCATCCTAGAATTGCTCTAGGCCAAGCACGCTTAACCTTAGAGTTCTTTTCAAATGAGCTTCCGGAAAAGAAGTTGCAACTTGTTGGTATGAGTTTACTATCAATCCTATTGAGCCATGCACCAGGGTCTGACAGGAGGGCACGTATCCACAATGACAGTCATGTCGCCATAATGGGCTATAGTGTCGCCATGCGGGTAGTTATGCACAGTACTACCTACTGAACACTATTACAGTCGTCATTGGCAAAGTCCACGGTATGGGCCGAGTGTCTGTGTCTTCTCCCTGTCTTGTCCGATGTCATGAGCGTACTGTGCATTGTGCCCTCTGTCATCTTGTACCCCGCCTGTCTTGAGTGTCTGGCTAGGGCGACCTAGCCAGCTGATCCGTCTTGAGCGGGTGGTCAGTTCCATCCATCTAAACGTCTGATCTTGGTCATATTATCCGGCTGATGGTTCTACCGGCTCGTTCTTGACTTGTCTTGCCTTATCCGGCTAGTATGATCCAGCCAGCTAGGTGCCTTTGGGAATGCTTTTTATCCGGTTGACTGGTTTGCTAGCTTGATCTTCGTCTGGCCTCCTTTCTGATCTATCTTTGAGTTTTTATGTCCGGCTGGGCCAGCCGGCTGGCAGTTATATTGCCCCTGCATCTTGTCCGGTTAGCCTACCCGGGGGTGATCCCCCCGACACTGTGGATTCCCTTCATCCGGGTCCGCAGTGGTGGCAGCGCGTCGACCTCGTAGCCTACGGAGTAAAGACATGCCGAGTGGCTTTTGTATTAGTGTAATCAGAACTATAGCACTCTTTGCCAGTGAACAATATTTTTTTGTTTTGAAGGAATGAAAACAACTTGAGTCAGTTCGATTTGACTTTGGTTTATTTGTTGTGCGAGTCCCCGAGCATGTCCGCCCTTTAATGGGGTTTACCTCATGTTTCAGTATGTTTGTTTGTTTTTAGACTGTTACTTAGTTGGTGTCTACTCGCCGTGGCTTGGAAAGACAGTCGCTTGGCGACCCCAAGGGGTGCTCTATACTTAGCCGTTATAGTCGCATGCCCAAGGTAGGTGAGGATAGAGCGCGTTGTACATGGCGCATAACTCCACCTGACTCGAGGAGCCAGTCGCGTGGCGAGTCTATGGCGCGCTCTCATACTTGGTGTGTCCCCAAGCCGTGTGTGTTAAACTAGAGAGAGTCCCCAAGCGTGGTACTTAACCGTTCAAGTCGCTGCGACGAGGGTGCGGAGGACCAGGTCGCTGTATGAAGTGTGTGCTATTGTCTTGGCCCGGCGGGCCAGTCGAGCGAGGTGACTCCGATGGAGGCTCCGGGTTGGCGTTTTCGTGGACGACGCAAGGCCCGAATTCCTTCGGTGCCCTTGCGCTGCACTACTTAGTCGTTCCGGTCGCGCAGCCAAGGGTTGACTTCCGTGAATAGCATTATGCTATAGTTACGAGTGCGATTGGCACAAGACTTGGAGAGTAGACACAATTTGTGCGAGTCGAATGTATTTTATTGCATGGCGGGGGCATACATGTCAGAGTTCTAGGTGTAGAACTTTCTTAGGAGGTTTACATTCCATGGCCGCTTGATGTCGAGCTATCGGTCGCCTCGAACGTCGATGAGGTAGTAGGCGTCATTGCCGAGGACTAGCCATATGGTGAATGGTCCCTCCCATGGGGGAGAGAGCTTGTGCATGCCCTTCTTGTCCCGGGTCAGTCGCAGGACCAGGTCACCTTCCTGGAAGGTGCGAGTCCAGACTCGGCGGATGTGGTAGCGGCGGAGTCCCTGCTGGTATATGGCGGTACAGGAGATAGCTAGGTCACGTGCTTCGTCGAGCTGGTCGACCCCGTCCTGGCATGCGAGCTCGTTATCAGCCACCGCATAGTTGATGACCTGTGGCGGGTCGTGCTCTAGGTTAGTCGGCATGACGGCTTGGGTATCGTATACCATGAAGAAGTGTGTGAACCATGTCGACCGATTGATGGAGGTGCGGATGCCCCATATGATGAAGGGGAGCTCTTCGACCCAGCATCCTGGAGTTAGCTCGAGGGGAACTTGTAGTTGCGGATTGAGGCCATGTAGGATGCTCTGGTTGGCGCATTCCGCCTGGCCGTTGGACTCCGGGTGGGCAACTGAGGTGAGGTCGAGCCGTATGTTGTGATCCTTGCAGAATTCGGCCATGGCGCCCTTGGCGAAGTTGGTGCCGTTGTCCGTGATGGTGTTGTGCAGGAATTCGTAGCGGTAGATGAGCTCGTGGAGGAATTTGGCTGCGGTCTTCCCGTCGCACTTCTGGACTGGCTTGGCCTCCACCCACTTGGAGAATCTGTCGACTGCGACTAGGAGGTGGGTGTAGCCGGAGGGGGCCTTCTTGAAAGGGCACACCATGTCCATGCCCCACACGGCGAACGGCCAGGTAATGGGGATCGTCTTAAGCGTCGAGATGGGTACGTGCGTCTGATTGGTGTACTTCTGGCACCCGACGCAATGTTGGACGATGTCGGCCGTGTCGGCATGCGTGGTGAGCCACTAAAAGCCGTGTCACATAGCCTGGCAACCAGGGATCAGGCACCGGCGTGGTGGCTGCAGTCACCGGTGTGGATCCCTTGGAGGATCTTGCGCCCTTCCCCAGGTTGCACGCAGTGTTAGAACATGCCTCTTACACTGTGCTTGTGGAGCTCGCCATTGATGATGACGAAGGACTTGCAGCGGCACACGATCATGATTGCTTCCGTCTCATCCACCGGCAGGGTTCCGTTCTTGAGGTAGGCGAGGTACAACGTGGTCCAGTCGCTTGGTTCAGCGACCAGGGCAGGCTCTGGTTGCAGTGGGATCTCGAGATCAATCTCCTTTGGAGGGGAGACAGAGGGCTTGTGGATGGTGTCTAGGAAGACGCTTGTGGGTGGAGTTTGCCGAGCCGACCCAATGCGGGAGAGGGCGTCGGCCTCCTCATTCTTGCGCCGATCGATCCACTCGATGGAGTAGCCGGCGAAGTGGCCCCCCAGCTGGTCCACTGCTTGGTGATACACCGCCATGCTGGGAGAGACGACACCGTAGGTACCGGCGACTTGCATGGCGACGAGGTTGGAGTCGTCGTAGCACCGTAGGCAATTGACGTTCATCTCCTTGGCGGCTCGCATGCCGTGAAGGAGGGACTCGTACTCGGCCATGTTGTTGGTGCAGGGGGTGAAGTCGAGGTACAACATGTAGCGGAGCTTGTCGCTCTTTTGGCAACCCGCCCAGTCGCCTCGCGGTTGCGGATGAAGTCCTGCAGTGGCATGGAGGAGACGACTGTAATTGGGTGCTCTTGGAAGACCGGTACACCAGTTTCTGGTATTGCGGGTAGCGCTATCGCGAGTCCGTGAGGACTTTGCTGATGTAGTAGACCGGGCGCTATCCAGGGCGCTCCTTGCCCTCCTCTGGTCGCTCAATGACCATGACAGCGTTGACGACTCACTCGGACACCGCGACGTAGACGAGCATCGTCTCCTTGTCGATGGGGGCGACGAGTAGCAATGCAGCGAGTAGAACTTATTTGAGTGTGTTGAGTGTGTCGTCTGCCTCCTTGTACCATTGGAACATGGGGTTCTTGCACATCAGGCGGTAGAGAGGCATTGCCTTTTCGCATAGTCAGGGGATGACGCGACTGAGAGATGTGACTCGCTCGGCCAGCTTATGGACGTCGCGGAGGCACTAGGGTTTGCCGAGCCATTCAATTGTGTCGATCTTGGTGGGGTTCGCCTGGATGCCTCGCTTGGGGACTATGTACCCTAGTAGCTATCAAGTGGGTACGCCGAAGGTGCACTTCCCTGGGTTGAGCTTTATCTTGTACCTCCGCAAGTTTGTGAAGGTCTCGGCCAGGTCGGCGAGTGGTCGCTCTGGAAATTGGACTTAACCACCGCGTCGTCGATGTAGACGTGGATCTTGCGGCCAATTTGGCTCTCAAGGCACTCCTGCATGCACTGCTGGTAGGTTGCGCCGACATTCTTGAGGCCAAACGTCATGGCGGTGTAGAAGAAGGCGCCGAATGGCATGAAGATCGCCGTCTTATTCTCGTCCTCGACCGTCATCTTGATCTGGTTGTAATCAGAGTACGCGTCAAGGAAACACAACGACTCCAAGCCCGCGGTCGAATCGATGATCTGATCGATGCGCGGGAGGACGAACTGCTACTTTGGGCAGGCGCTGTTGAGGTTGGTGTTGTCGATACACATTCTCTAGGTCTTGTTCTTGTTTTTGACTAGGACCCGGTTTTCCAGCCACATGGAGTATTTGATGGGAGGGATGAAGCCTCAATGAGTAGAAGCTGCACCTCTTCGGAGATTGCTCGGCGACGCTCTTCATTGAAGGGACGCAGCGATTGCTTGACAGGTCACGCTTTGGGGTCGGTGTTGAGTTTGTGCTCAGCGAGTTCCCTCGGGACGCTTGGCATGTCGGATGGCTTCCACGCGAATATGTCGCGATTCTCACGGAGGAACTCGATGAGCGTGCTTTCCTATGTGGGGCTCATGACTGTCCCGATCGTGACCGTCTGGCTAGATTTGCCTGGGACCAGCTCGACGGTGTGTGTGTGCGTGGTGTCCTCGAACGCGGTCGACTCGGCGTTTTCCATGTTAGGCTTCTTCAGGATTGTGGGGTATTCTTTTCGACCCCACTCGTGTATCTGGCGAGCTCTTCTGCGTGGTTGGACTCTGCGGCGATGACGGCGTCTGCGAGATGTGCGCCTTTTTCCTCGCACTTGATGGCCATGTCGGGGTCACCGTGGATGGTGATGATGCCGCATGGTCCTAGGAGCTTCATCATGTTGTACGCGTAATGCGGTGCCGCCTTGAATTTGGCGAACGCTTGTCACCCCAGGACGTAGTGGTAGGGGCTGTTGAAGTTCACAAGCTCGAAGACTATCCATTCGGTGCGCAAGTTGGCTGGTGTGCCAAAGGTGACTGGCAGTGTCACATTGCCAATCAGGTACGCCTTCCGACCGGGGACGATGCCCTATAAGGTGGTGAGGGTCGACTCGATCATCGACTGCGAGAGCCACAGTCGCCTAAATGTACCCAGGTAGAGGATATTGATGGAGGTCCCGCCATCCATCAACGTCTTGGGGCGCCAGTAGTCGCCCACTTTGGGCTTGACTACCAAGCCGACTCGCCCGGGATATTCTATCCATGGCGAATGGTCCTCGCGACTCCACGTGATGTGCTTCTCGGACCAGTTGAGGAAGCGGGGTCGTCGACCTGGGACACCGCATTGACGGCGGCGATGCGGGCGAGAACCTTCATCTCGCGCTTGGTGTCGAGCCCGGTGAAGGTGTGGAGCAAGCCGACATTGTTTCCAAATGCCCCGCCATTTGGCGGGTTGTTCTTGGGGTCCTCCCCTGTGGGTCGTGCCTTCTCGATCTCCTTCAGAGAGTGGCAGTCGGCGGTTGAGTGTGTGGCAGGCTTCCCCTCCCTACTGTGGAACACACAGGGTTGGTTGAGGAGAGCTGCGGGGTCGAATTTTTGCCTCGCTCGGTAGTTGTCGTCGTCGCGGTGCTGGCCTCCATCGCGATGGAAGATCTTGGGTTCGTGTGGCGCATAGCCGGTGTTGGCGACGAAGTCGAGTCGCCTGTCACCATGGAGCTTGCCGGTGAGGCGAGTGTTGCTGTAGTGCAGCTCGCGCTGCCTGCCGTTGTCGTGGCCGCTTGGGCGGCAATTCCGACCAGACTCGTCATCAGTTTTCTGGTTTGGATCTTCCTCCGCGTATTGTTTGGTGATCTCGAGGACGTCTGGGACATTGTCAAGTGTTTTGTACACCCGCTTGATCTTGGCGACCAGGGGCTCATATCGGCACGAGTTCTTGAAGCAGTGGATCGCCGTCTCCGGGTGGATGCCGACAGCGTTGATCCACTAGTCTTGCCACCGTTGGACCCAGTCGGGGTCCCTGGACGCATCTCTCTAGGTCCTGGATGGTGGTGGCGTGGGTGTAGGAGCCCTCGAAGTGCCTGACGAAGGCCTCGGCATGTCCTCCCAGGAATCGATGATGTCTACAGGGAGGGTGTTGATCCACTGCCGAGTCGCTCCCTCCATCATCAGGGGGAGGTAGCGAGCGGTGAGAAGGTCGGTGTGGCCGGAGATTCCCATTGCCATGAGGTATGTGTCCAGCCACACGGCTGGATCGTACGTGAGATCGTACTTTTCGATCTCCTTCGGCGCTTTGAAGTTCACCGGGTATTTCTCACCTCAGATCATCGGTCCAAAGAACTGTGGGCCGACTCGACTGAGCGAGCCCCTTGGCTCGTCGTTGTTGCGGTTGGTGAGGGTGTGCCTCGGGTCGTTGGGCTGGCGTGCGATCCAGCTCTGGTTGTTGATGATTTGGGTCCGCGCGTCAACCGGCTGCCCGTTGGCGGCGACCGTGTTGTTCAGCGGTCGCGGGTCATTAGTGGAGAGCACTGGGTGCGCGACCCGTGGCTGGTGCTGCAGGGGCTCGGGGGGCGGGCAGTTGAGGGTGTTTGCCATCGATGGGCGGCCGCTCGAGGCCGCCCTTCTTCCGGAGGAGCGGGAGTACATGCGCCCCCGCGAGTCGCCTCCTGCGACTTGCTGCTCGACAGCCCTGGCGAGTAGGGCCTTGGCATACTAGATTCGCAGCGCGCCCTCCCCTGTGATGTTGAGGTTGGCGACCGATTCCTGCCCCGCGATGACGTTGTCCATCGGGGTGGAGTACAGCGGGAGGCCGTTCGCGTCCCGCTCTTGCGGATAGATGAGAACTCTCGGCTGGTTGGGAGGGGGCGCGCGGCCGGGTGGCGGTGGCGGAGATACACTCGGTGGTGCTCCTGGTGGCGGGAGGGCGCTGAAGCCTGGTGGCGTGTTCTCATAGATCACCCGCTTGGCTACGCGAGCGGGATCGTTGTCTTCGTCGAAATTCAGGGCGCATCCCTGAACGGTGGGGTTCAGGCGCGTCCTGATGCGGCGTTGGTGGTAGAGCGATAGATCCTGCGCCATGGCCTGCTTGAGGCAAAAAAAATCACGCTCGGCTTGCTCCTTGAGCACCGCCTCCTCTAGGCGCAGGAGGGCTTCCTCGACTTCCCGCGCCGTCATGGTCAGGATCGGCGTGTAGAAGGGGTCTGGCGGGGCACTCGTGTCGCTCGCCATGTAGGTCGCGATGAAGCGACCGGATCCAGCATGGAGGTCGCCAGAATTCTCTAAACCCGAATAGGAATCGAAGATCCCGAGGATGGATGGATCCTCGAAATCCCCAACATTGGAGAATCATGTGATGGAGCCTTCTAGCGACGCAGCGATGATGGATCCAGCGATCGAAGCTGGGGTCGCCGAGTCGGCGTCGTCGTGGAGGGTCACGTCGTCCGTGGCCACCTTGGTCTCGGCCACATCGCTATTGGCCAAGTCGTACTCGCAGGCGAGGCGGTGGATGGTGCTTACCTGGCTCTCAGAGAGTCGATCGTGTGGCAGTGACTCGCCGATGAGCCCCGAGTCCTCCGAGACAATGACATCCGTGAAGCCGATGAAGAGGTTGATCGTGCTGACTGGCATGATGACGATGTGCATGACTAGGCGCGACACCGGGACATAACTGCTAGGCAAGATCTAGAGGGTCTCACCAATGGCGATCATGCGGCCAATGGCGATCGACCGGTTGATTGGAAAGTAGGGTCTCGCCGCAGAACTCAGGCCTGACTAGCCAGGCCTCACGTTGGGCGCCACTGTCGTGGGAATGGCCACGGTAGATGCTGCGATTGGCAGCGAGTAGTAGAACGAGGGGCAAGGGCGGCCAGCCATCTGTGGTGCAAGATGAGGGCGGAAACACAAGGTTTTACCCAGGTTCGGCCCCCCGGAGGGTAAAGACCTAATCCTGCTAGATTGTATTATCGAGAGATTACAGAGGGCGAGCTCGACGGCTAGGCGGCAAGTCGATGGGGTGTATGATGGAATGTAGTGCTATGCGTACCCTAGGGAAGTTTATATAGGGGTACCTCGCTAGGGTTTATAGATCTACAACCGAGTTGTATAAGGACTCGGAGGGTTTTGACCTAATCCGACTTGGCCTATCTATGCTTTCGGGCCTTCATCTTCCAGTCGCCTGGATCCTTCTTGGGTCGTGATCTAGTCGCCGTCCTGCAAGCCCACTCGCTGAGAGTATGATCCAGTAGGAAAGTCGTACCGGGTATACCCCACTCGGCATATACCCATCACACCGTGCATGAGGCTCGGCATCTAAGCCCCTAGTCGTGGGAAGGGCATGGAAGGGAGTCTGTGCAGCGGGAAAGTCTACCTTGTTAGGGCCGGTCCCGGCACCAGCACCTCTCCTTGGCGCCATGGCTGGCAATGGCGCAGTCGATGTCGATGTTGAACACAAAGACGAATTGGACGTCGATGATGATGGCGATGATGATGAAGCTCACAAGGCTGTTGATGCTGAAGCTGATTTCCAAGGCTGAAAACATGACCGCTCCCTACCTGGCGCACTAGATGTCGTGTCTCACCAACACGGACATCGAGGATGCTGGGCACCCCCTATTTGTTTGGTAGTGGGCACAAAGGCGTTTCAGCCTCAATGTTGACATAGGAGCCTGTTGATACGAGAACACAGCACACACAAAGCACACACGGTCATTTTTACCCAGGTTCAGGCCGCCCTTTGGCTAACAACCCTATGTCCTGCTTTGGTGGATTATCTAGTGTGGATCGAGGTAAAAGATGATGATCTCCACGGTGCCTGGGAACCGCTTTCTCTCTAGCTTCTACACTTCCTGGGCTTCCTCTTTCTTTCTTATCTCTCTTTTACCTCTCTTCCTCCTCTCCGGCATGGAGGAGGATATCAACTCTCTCTCTCTATCCGTTATTCCACAACTCTTTTATCAGAACTCTCTCTAACTCTCTGATCTCTACCAATCTCTCCCTACGAAGAATCCAACCTTCCTTTTGCCTATGGCCAAGTGCATACTTTTATACTCCAAGGGGTCACTGCAAGGGCCAGTGTGGAGAACCACCAAAGGTGTTCCAGGGCTCAATCGTGTTGTGCCACGCGGTCTTTAGGAAGGTGGGCGGTTTTTGTGGCCAATGGATGGCCAAGGGAGGTGTGCAGGCACACTTAGTGGCTGAGTGAAAGCTTAGGCTCCGAGCTGTCACTCATGTCGGTGACTCGCTGCAGCGGACTGCGGTGCCATGATGATGTTCCAGCGGCGCTGGCATGTCGCCTGTTCCCAAGGTCGGGCCTGACGCGTCTTGTCAGGCTCAGCTGACTCTTGTTCCCGGGCTACGCCTGGCCCAGGAGAAGCATTCCGATGGTCCTTATGGGGTTCAGTCGAGCCCTCTCCTTGTCTTCGTTGTCCCCAGTCGTGCCCTTACCCTCCTTCCAGGGCAGCCCCCCGAAGGAGGGGTCGGACTGCCTTGCGTGCATCGTTCTCTTTTCCTCTTTGTCCGCGCCTGGCTGGCGAAGCGAGGCTCATCTCATCCATAGGCACCTACATCATAGCTGACACTTTGTGTCCATAGGTTCATCATCCAAGTCCATACCTTCTTGGAGAAAACGATGCTCGCATCCTTGTGACGCTCTTGCTGGCCAGGCCATGCATCCGTGCTGATTCACTAAACGGTGGATTCTGGCTCACGCGATATGGCACAATGCGAGGGACTCTGATCCCACTATGCTGATAGGCACGACGGGGTCCCCCAATCCTGACTAGGTGACCCCATCGGTGGCCAACAGCTATCAGATTGTCTCGCCCCCCGCGGCCGTGGAGCCTCCGCGCGGGCGCGGAGACCATCTCGCCGAAGAAATCACCGCTGCAGGTCAGCAGAACCACGTATCCGTCTCCAATGGCAAGGTAGTGTAGGCCAACGACTGTCTCGCGCTCACCAAGGAGCTTCGTCGTGTGGTCTGGCCGCACAAGTTCCATCTAGAGATGCCTGCACGCTATGACAGGATGACCAACTCGTACGAGTTCTTGCGGCTCTACACCACGGGCATCAAGGCCACAATAGGCGATGAACGCATCATGGCAAACTGGCTTTCCCTGTTCCTGAAGGACACGGCCAACACCTGGCTAATGAACCTTCCGGAGGAATCCATCAACTCATGGGCCGACCTCATCTACCTCTTCATCGCAACCTTCAAGGGGAGCTACGAATGCCATCTCACTTACTACGACCTGCGCCAGGTGTGCCAGCAACCTGGAGATACCCACTTCAAGTTCTTGTAGAGGTTAAGTCGAGTCTGCAACCAACAAGATCCCCAAGATCTCAGACACCAACATCATCACTGCCTTCTCCGAGGGCGTCAAGGACGTCAAGATGAGGGCAAATATCGGCATCCGGGGTGAGAACCTCACCATGTCTCTAGAGCTCTTCGTCATGGATGAAAAGTGTGCCAAGGTGGAGGCATGGCAGATGTTCAGCCTCGCCGAAGCGGAGACCACCCCCAAGGCCTAGGATAAGGACCCCAAGCGCAAGACCGCTGTCGTCCTGGCTATGGAGCCAAACCAGCAGAGTCCTCGCGAGGAGCATGGTGAAGGGGAACGAGACGACAGCTTGTACTGCCACCTCCACAAGAAGCATGGGCATCCCACTGATGACTGCTATGAGATCAAGAAGCTCCACTCGCGCCTGTGGTAGCCTCCCCTTGCACCATCGCGCTTGCCTCCTAGTCTTCCCCTTTTTTGGCTATTGCGCAATATCCAAAAAGGGGAATACCAGGAGGCGAGCGCGATGGCGCGAGGGGAGGCTACCACAGGCGCGAGCGCTGGAACAACAACTCCGGCGGACGCGACACCCTGCAGACCAGGCATCAGGCCAACGCCATGCAACATCTCCCTCCACAGCTAGAGAAAGGTCGCACTGAGGACCCTGGGGGCTACAAGGTGACACAAGGTGCCATCGCCTTCATCCTTGGTGTTTCCCAGGCTCCGGTATCCAACCGACACTTCAAGATGCTCACTCGCGAGCTCACCACTGCCAGGACGGGTGTACCGTCCTCGAAGCTCAAGTGGTCCCAGTAAGCCATCACCTTCGACGCTCATGACCACTATGTCTCCACCATGCCCATGGGCACTCTCCCCATGATCTGCACGCCCACCATTAACAACATCGCGGTCGCAAAGACCGTCATTGATGGAGGCGTTGACCTGAACGTGATCTCTATCAAGATGTTTGCCCAGCTAAAAGTGCCCTACGACAGGTTGATGTCGACCATGCCATTCTTCGAAGTGACAGATGGCACCACCATACCCATCGGGCAGGTACACCTCTCTGTCACCTTCGGGACACGTGACAACTACCGCACCGAGCTCATCGACTTTGATGTAGCCCACATCAAGATCATGTACAACATCATCCTCGGATACCCAGCATAGGCCCAAGTTCATGGCGGACACTCACCACACCTATAACATCCTCATGATGCCCGGGGGCAAGGGCGAAATCATCACGATCTGCTATGACAAAGTGGAGGATTTTCTCTACCTCGAGTACGCCTACATGTCGGCGGCCACTTCCTACCCCAAGGACATGGACGTGTTGGATTATGTTGGGGGCTCCATGAGGAGGAGGAAGATGGCGGCTCAGGAGAAGGCCATGGCAAAGAGGGCGGCAGCTGCACTATTCCCACCTCGCAACGAGCAGGGCATGGCTGGCACGCACGCCTTCAAGAGGGACCAGGGCCACCACCGTATACCCTCGCAAGTGCTGAGGAAGCTCTCGAGAACTACCTCGACCTGGGGGCTCCTGACTTCCCGATGGACTGCACCCAGCGTGCGTGCAACACTGACATCCCCCGAGGGCTACTAAGCTACGAGTAGAGCAGGAGTTCAAGGTTGTGGGAAGGTGGACAAACCTCTCCAAGCGACACGCCTGACTCCGCGACTTTTTGAATGTGATCCTCGAGAAACTCTCATCCCTTGCAGTCTTATCTCGACCCCGTGCGAGCCATGGCGGTGCTGTAATAAGTCTGAACTCTCAGCAATTTTTTGGATCTTGTGCTCCGCGCACATCTTGACATTTGGTTTTTCCCTCGAAAAGACTTATTTGAAAACCATACCCACTTGAATTCCCTCACATACACCACGCGAGCGGGGAGCTATCACGGTGTATGTCACCGAGTCACTCCCCGGTTTCATCAGAGCTTAAGTATTGAGCTCTGAACTTACGGACTCATTCCAGCCATAAGTTACCTCACCTACGGCCTCTGATGCTTGTCTCCCTCGCATGGCGCATGTATCGAGCCCAGCGGTATGGGCGTTTTTCCCTACGGCCCTCTCCTGGTTAGGTCTAAGGGGCGGCTCATGCGGGAACATTCCCCTCCATTGGCCAAAAAGTGTCTAGGACATAAAGTGTCGAGCTCTGAACTTACAGACTAGGTCCAGCGACGAGTCACCTCACCCACACTCCTGGACCTCAAAAGGAAAAATAACATTTTTGCGAAGGCTCATGAGGCTCTATTCCTCTGTGGCCCAAGCTCTCACGACCTGAAGTGTCAAGCTCTGAACTCACGGACCGGGTCCGGTTATGAGTCACCTCACCCACAGCTCCTAATATTTTAAAAACACCTCCCCAAGCGATGGCTCATGAGGCTCTGTCCTCCGCAGCACAAGCTCTAAACTCACAGACTGGGTCTGACGATGATTCACCTCACCCACGGTTCCTGATATTTACAAAACACTCGTGTGAGACGCACAAAACAATCGATATAGGGGCTGACGAGAGAAGCACTATTCCTATGGCTTTCTCCTCGAGAGGTTTACAGGGCGACCCTGGAGACACCCTCTATAGCGGCCAAAACTTTGCAGGACCTAGAGGTTGAGCTCTGAACTTACTGGCCAATTTGGTAGTAAGTTACCTCACCTACGGTTCCTAGCACTCAAAACACTTCACATAAGAGCATTTCAGGACTCCAGTAACACGTGTTTACGCACTATGGCCATCCCCTCGGGAGGCGCCTAGGAGAGACACGCGAGACAGAGCCCCTTCGTGTCACAACCACTACTTACGGCATGAGAAGATCCACCGTCGGGTTGCCTCATTGACCATCTGGAGCTGACCCTATAGTACTCCACCAGGATACCTATAGGGCAGCTCGTGAGACAACCCCGACATGGGACTACACTCTGGCAACTACTCCAGGGCTCGTTCCCCTTTCCCCGAATGGCAAAGCCCCCGCGGCCAGGAGATAGCGTCGTGCTTTGGCCTCGTGAAGCCGGGCCACCACTCAAGCATGCAAACCCCAGATGTAGGCGACGGATCCCTCCATGAGGGTGCACGGTGGGGTCTCTCCTCGAGAGAACTGGTCGATTTGTTGCGTTGGCAAGCCATGCAAAATGCATGAAATCCTCTACAAGGACAAGGGGCTACACGCCCAGAGGTGCGTGAGAGCCTCGTGGGCCTAAGCAAGCGAAGCTTGCTGCGCGACAGTATGGTCCACTGGCTGGAATAACTCCGCAAGAGGCGTCCTCTAGGTGCCATCTTCAGGAACCACCTCGACAGAAGCGCTTAAAGTCTCAAGAGGTATCCTCCTAGAAAAGAAAGACACGAGCGACCACAACCGGCTTCGTCAAGAGGGCATCACACCATGGCCACATACAGTAGAACTCTAGGCATCAGAATAAGATCATGCAAAAGGAGGAACAACAAGCGCAAAAATCCGCTTACAGGCCTGCATAACAATCGTCCTTACAAACTTAGTCCCTGAGACAATAGGATAAGGGGTGCGCTGGCCCTACGTCTACACTAGAAAAGAGGCGGCCCATCAGAGCGACAACTCTCGCAACAAGGACCCTGCACAAGAACCCTCAAATAACCGAAGAATAAGCGACCCGACACAGCAAAGTGTCGAACACCAAGATGGAGAAGTTCCCTCGCTATTATAGCAGAACCACTGCACGTAGCCGCGCCGGATACGGTGGGAGATGAGGAAGTGGTCCCATCCGTCGCAGAGGTACATCTCATCAGGTGGAGGGGTCTCCATGCTCACCCTCCACTTATCGTGCTCGCCGAAGTGTCATAGCTCTACCTCTTGAGGAAGGTCCTGCATGACCCCAAGGGAAAAGCATGAGGGGAGTCTCACCTAGGCAAACCAGTCAGAATTCCCGAGGATGATGACAAAGTCGATCACTTGAGAAGGCTCAGAGTCGTCCCTGATTTGATGACTGCGGAAGCAGAAGCCTCGACCACGCGCAAGGAGGGATATGGGTCCTCTTCCAGACTTGCCACCAAGCCTCCCACGGAAAACCAGGCCACTTCCACGTGGGTGACCACGCCCACTCCTGACGGGAGCTTCTTCCATGGTCACTCCTACCTCCAAGGGCATCACCGCAGCGAGGTGAGCACCATATCCATCATGCAAAGTTGTACACCCCTACAGGGTAATAATATTTTTGAAAAGCCGTGTTCACGGTTATGAACAACTTGGCGACCGGACTCAAGATCATAGAGAACTATAACCTAATCATAAAACTTGGTATATGAACTTGTGCTTAAGGATGCTTCCTCATGGGTACGAGGGGGTGATCCTAGTTGATATATGATGATGACTTGGTGGATATCAAAAGATGATGATCAATACTTAGGATATGTCGCTCTCTTATCCCCTTTTAAAATACTCTGATTAGACGAGATTCTTCTCCCTCTTGTTTTATAAACAAAGATGGCTTTATGCAAAACAACTCCACCAGCCAGAAGTCTTGTGGAGTACACCCTGTACTCACCCTTGCTTTATTGATACTTTTGGCAGAGTAAGTGTTCACCTGAAGATGAGTTTCGTGCTACATCAACATCGACGAGTAGCTTGGGATTCCCGGCCGGCAGCCTGGAATCTATGGGTTGGGACGTCATCGTTATGCTTCAGGCCTCTTAGGCCATTTATTAAGTTTGCTATATTTAATAGCATAATTTGCCTTCTGTTGTTTGATGTTTGTGGTTAGTGACCTCTACGTGTAATAATTTGGTTCTTTGCTCAGTTATGAGCTTGCTGTAATAAATTTTGTGTCGTAGGGTCACTATTGTGTTATCGATTCTTGACTGGATATTCTCGAGCTCAAGGTTAAGCTTATTTCAGATGGAGGTCTGGGATTTGTTTAGCCCTGATCCCGGGGGTGTCACAATTCATCAACCGGATGGACCATCAGTAAAAGCTAAGCATGGCTAAGCACAACAAATGTAACAGCTCTAGCAACGATTCACAAGCCAAACCCTAGTTATGCTAGGAGCAGTGGATCAGGTATTATAGTCTTCAAAGGTAACACACATAAGATAGGATTATTATATCTATCGATAAAAGACTTTAGAATCGCATGCACATGACAAGAATTAAAATGCTTGAAATCATAGGATTATATCATGTGTGGGCCTTCGCTTGCCTTTGCTAGTTGATAACCAGAAAATAGAGCTTCGAACATCTAGTACTTGACTTGATTATAGTTGGTCAAGTATTGATCTTCGATCTTCGACAGTGTTGACCTCGAGCTTCGATCTCGATCTCGATATCGTATTCTACCGAGGAAGAACCAAACACTATAAATAAAGGGAACAATCAACACATGGCATCGATGCAATGCTCAAGCAAGGATGATGGTATGACAAAAGGCATGCTCGACAGTTTAATCGGGGTTCCAAGGGGTGCAAACCCTAACTTGGGGAAACTCCAGAAGCTTATGAGAGGGTTCCTTTTGTTCTCTAATTAAACTTGTCATGTAAATTGTTTAATAATGCAAGATGATAGCTTAAATAGATAGATCTCATTTTTCTAAACATTTTGATATATTATTTGTATTTTTCTGACTTAAAATGAATTAGTTATGAATTTCTCCAATTTTAATTCATTTTAAATCATTTTTATAATATTATAAAATAATTTACATTTTGGAATTACTTTTAACATTTTATTAAACAGAAAACATTTCTGATAAAGTTAATATCACTTACAACAGGGACCCACACGCCAGATATTTATTAAATACAGAAAACAATTATAGAAATTATAAAAGAAAACGAAAAGGAATTATGAGGCCAGCATGACATCATGCTGACGTCATCAATGGAGGGGATCCTCCTAGGTGTCCACGGGCTTGATGATAGGGGCGATGCGGGGCTATGGGGTGTGGTGCGCTGGAAGAGGACAAGCACAGGGAGCCAAAAAGTGGCGGCGCTGCTACGGATTAACCACCAGAACATGGCCGGTGACGACGAACAACGGCGGCGGCAGATGCACGGCGGCACGGAGACACAGAGAGAGATAGGCGAAGGGGAGAGGTCCTTGAGGACCGTAGGATCACCACGAATGCGACGGTGGTGTCGGGGAGGCAAGGCGAGGCCAAACAGAGATGAATCAAAGCGTCGACTGCGGCGGCCGGCGATGGAAACGAGCTCGATTCCGATGAGGTGGAGTCATCCCTCCTTGCGTGCTTCGAGGAGGTGGGCAAGGGAGATGACGTGGTTCCAACGGTAGCCTCGGCTAGTCGAGGGGAGCTCGGGAGAGAGAGGTTAGGGAGGGGAGAGTGCGTGCTAGTGTTCTCCCGCGGCGTCGGTGAAGTATTTGTAGGTGCTAGCGGGAGGCGACGCGTGTCTTGGCGCATCTCTGGTGACAGACGGCAGATGGCACGACAGTGAGCTGGTTCCTCGTCGGAGACGAAGACAACGATGGACAGATGGATCGAAGCGGTACCGGGCTGGCTTAGGCTGCAGACAGGCTAGATGGGCCGACTACTGCGCTGTGGCAAAGCGAGGGCAGCGGCTGCTGGCGGCTGCACGTGGGCGGCAGATAGAGAGGAAGGAAAGTTGGGCTGCGGCCTAGTTAGAGTTAGGAATAGGTTTTATTTGCAAAATATTTTCCCTTTTTCTGTTTTCTCTTTTTCTTTGTATATTCATTTGTAATCTGTTTCGTATAATTTTAAAATTACTAGAACTTTTGTAGACATTTTAAAAATACTATGGATACCCTTTATTACCATTTGGGTTCCAAACCTTTTTATTTCGAATATATCAAAACCCTTTTGAATACATTTCAAATAGAGAGGGAAGGTATTAAGGTTTAGGGTTTGTGATTAGTTCTTGCATGCATTTTAAATGATGATGCTCATGAATGCACATACAAAACCTAATTTCTGTTTAGTAAAACTAGGGTTTTTACAATTATATCCCCGTTAAAAGAATCTCATCTCGAGATTCCTAGGTAGGAAGATAGAAGGAATAGGGTTACACTAAACTTCGATGATCTTCTCGAAGAGGTTGATCCATGCCACCATGATGAGTAGACGAAGCGCTTCGTAATCTTCGAGGTGGCTGCTCACACTAAGGAAGAGAGGGAATGCTACGGAACCAAAAACTGAGTATCTCATGGTCAACTCATGGATAGATGTTTAACGAATATCTCTAGAGCTAACGACATGAAACATGTTAAGTTAAAGGAGGAAACAAAAAGAGATATTTTTAAGGTGACAGATAACTGGTCTTCATAAGTATTGAGACCATGGAGCTTGAAGAAGAGTTTAACTTCTGAAGGAAGGAAACTTCCAACAGATGGAACAAGACCATAGACTTCGAAAAGTGAACATCTACTAAACGGCTTAAGTAGAGCTTCACATGTGGAAGAGATAGATACCAACAAAACCAAGTTGTTGAACTACTTTTGACACAGAAGGTTCACTCTTTCATTCAACAGAAGGATAAGAAAGAAAGGTGTTTTGTGCAGAGGACTCGTAAGAGCCACAAGGAACATGTAACAAGAGAAACTATTGATTACCAAAATCATGGTTGCTCTTCGAACATGTTTAAGAAAGCGGGAATGAATCTCTTTATTCATCTAGAACTATCAAAATCCTTGCCAAAGATCATGAAATCACTTTACACCACCAATATGAATAGATAAGAAGATTCCTGATGACACGAGAAGAAAGAAACTGCATTCTCAGACTCCAAGTACCTGGCATAATATTATGCTTGCCAATATAGAAAGGCACTACAAGGATTATGGTCCATTGCAATGAAAATATTTGTCGCGATAAGTACCAAATTGTTGCAATAAGTTGTTGGTATAGAGGTGCTACCCTCTGGGAATGTGCCCTATAGCCCTATATGCTTGTCTACTGAGAACTAGAGAATAAGCTGATGGCGATTATATCATGCAAGGCATGATTTTGGACAATCTGACTCAGAAGAGTTAAAACAGATTATCTTTATCATTTCAATGGCTTGATCTAGAATCAAATAATTGAGTTCCTATTATTATGGATAGAGAACTAATATTCATGTTTGATTCCTGGATTATTTTCTAGGAAAATGATAGAGTTTGTTTTGTTTAAGTAACTTGTGAGCTAGCTAATATAGAAGAACTATTCTGATGACTTCAGCTGTTTTGGGCTTCTATTATGGTGCCTCCAATCTTGGAGAGTGCACAATGGTAGGCCAAGTAGCATGACTTACTACTGGGAACATCAACATTGATGTAGTTGGTATTGGTGTCAAAAGAAAAAAACTAAGCTTATGATGCAAAAAGGCTGAAGCTAATTTAGTGGCTGAAATACAGATTCTTCCACTTGGCTTTATCTTAGCTCTAGGATGATACTGGAGTAGAATTACTACCCAGTCTGAGAGCCCTCTTCCCCCACACACTCCATGCTCAAAAATAAAAGGACAAGTCCAGATGCTATACTGATCTAAGGAACAAACCTGTTGTTGTAAATTAGAAAGGTGGCTTGGAAATATATGCTTATAATGAATCTTGTGGTGAATCTTGATAAGATTCCACTTCCTATTGTTGGTAAGCCTTCACCTTGTGATATTGTTGTTGCCTACTCCTCCTAATGTTGATCTTGATATTCTTTCTTGTGCACCTCAATGAACTGCTAGCCAGTTCCTCCTGGTTTGTTTCCTTCCCTGTGAAACTCCTCCCCTCCTAGCTCTTGGATGGCTTTTCTAGCAACCAGATGCTGGTGATTTGGTGGTTTCAGTTGGTGTTCTAATAAGAACTATGGTGTTCTTGTGAGGATGATAAAAGGAGAGATGTGCTCTGGAGTGTGGAGATGGAATGGTAGCTTTGCTGCTACAGTTTGTTCACCCCTTTGTGTACATGAATTGCTTTCTTGTCTTCTCCCTATGGTTGTTGCTGGGTTGACAGCACACCCATATGCATGGCTGTGTGAGCAGCTTACAAGTGGGACCTAGGGTCCAAGTTTTAATGGTGTAGATATTTTCTGGTGGATATGATCAAGTGAAATGTGGTATTTTTACCTCTTTTCCTCTTACCTTCCCTTGGTGAAACTTGCCCCTAAATCAGTCTGTGATGCACTAGTCTGAGGCTACACATTTGATAAGAACAAATATTATTGATTTGGTGAAATTTGCTCTTCTGATTTAAGCTCAATGATGAGACAAACAGTGCATTACACTGTAATTCTGATTGCAAAACCATCTAACATAACCTTCCTTTATTTTCGTTTTGTTTCATTTCTTGTTTGTTTTGTAGGAATAAAGAATATGAAGAAAAAGAGATACAAGATTTAACTTAGTTTAGAAAATGTAATTTAGGACTTCTTTTATTATTCTTGTAATTCTCTGTCCTTTGAATAATGTCATTGACAATGTAAATTTGTATACTATTAATAAAGTTAAAATTTCTTTCTATTTGTAATCCGAATCTTGTAATATGTATATCTTGTTTATAAATATGTATTCAGTTCTTATTTATTGTTGTAATTCTTATATACTTGTATTATTAAATGTTATGGGAATGTAATATTTATTGTTTTTGAAATAATAATTCCAAGTTATTGTGTAATTCAAATGTATTGTGAATATTGTGATCTCTTTTTGTTTATTCAAGAATTTACCATTCCATTTCTATTATTAATTCTTTTCAATTTACTATTTAATTCAAATAAAGTATTTGAATATTCAATTCAAACTATTTTCCCTCAAACATGAACATTCAGTAGAGGTCATGTCCAAATCCGTCGCACTTTACCTATTGTTTCCTTTAGAACAAGAGAGATATTGATCCCTCTATAGTTTTTTTTGTTTTGCACGAAAATTTCCCAGATTTTCTTATGCATGAATGCAATGCACACACATGTGCCCTTTCTATTTCTAGCTGCTAATCCTAGGATGTTACACTAACTCACTGAGGCATCTTGTGCGAGTAACACGTCGATCCAATATAATCCAATCCAAGGAAGACTTGGTGGCCACACCGAATTAGAACCTCACAAGGGAGAAATTGGTGTTGTGCATATACTAGAATCACACGAAAGAAAGAGTAGCTATTAGGAATAGTAGAATCTCGCATGGAAATACCTACACGAAGAATGTAGAACATCTCCATCGGAGTTCTTGGTTTTCCATACACATGGTGGAATAGAATCGTAACTCATCTATCTAATCATCATCTCTGCCACATGGTGGAATATAGAGCCACGCCAATTTGGGAGGGGTGGCCAGATGCGGGCGGCATCGACAAGGTTTCCACACATATGGGAGGAGGGAATGGAAAATTCGGTTGTAAGGTAAGCTAGGGATAAAGATGTTACATCGGGATTTGAGGAAATGGAAAATATACTTGGATTATCTTTATAGGAAATAACAAGTAAGGTGATGAGTTCTTCTCATACTATTCTCGTAGTACTAGTGGAATAGGGATTTAGGAGTGATAAAGTGTTTAACCCTGGTGAGATTATGATGGTAGTCGAGGAGAGGGGGGTTTATTGGTGTTTTGTTGATTTGTTTTGATTTCACAAGGTTGCTCCTAGGGGTGGCTCAGTCAAGCTATTATCAAGAAGAGCAAGGCAATTCAGCTTAACAAGCAGACACTTTACAAGGGTTTTGGTTTTGATGAGGAAAAGAGTTTCTTTAGTACTTCTCCAAGGATATAGAGAATAGCTTTTCAAAAGGTTTTAAAGAAGGCTTTTTTACTAAATATTTGTTAAATCAAGTGGACACATTACCATATATGTCTGCTAGGTTTCGTAATGAAGTTTTTATGTGAAAAACAAACCCTCTTTTATAAAGTTACATTTGCTCCTTTCCTTTGAAATGCCAAAACATGAAGAAGTAGAACTAAGGTAAACATTTCGTAAATAGTTTCATTATTTTTGAGAAGGTAGAGAGGTTCTTGTTCTCAACACAAGATCAAACAAGAAGTACTACAATCAAGCAAACATACTAATGCTACACTAGCTAATAAAAAGTTTTTGTTTTCCCTATTTTTTGCACTTTGGACACATAACCAAGGCTACAGAATGTGGGGTGTTACATGATCCATAGCTAGGCTATCTCGTCATCAGCTTAGTCCTAGATCAACAAGATTTTATGCATACATAGGGGATCATCTTGTTCATCATACAAGCAAAATCAAATGCCGCCACATATATTCAGCATTTTCCAACTAGCAAACCCTAGCTAACTAATCTAGCTTGCTAAGTGTAACCAGCGCTCCCGGGCTACCAATAACTCACCGGGGCTTCCAGTGTGAGGAAAATGCAGATCCAATATAATACAATTCAAGAAAGTCCTGAGTTCCACGTCGAAGTAGAACCTCACAAGGAAAATATTAGCGTTGTTGCGGTGCTTTCAGATTCACCATGTCAGTAACATCACGACTGACGAGGTCCCTTCGGACACGTCATACATCGACTACTAACTTATCGGGGCATCTAGTGCGAGGAGGACGTCGGTGCCACACATCGACTGTACCATCGAGTTTCAACTATGTAAAATTAACAACCAAACCTTTTGTTTTTCAGTTTCACTTATTGGCATATAACTAATTTATCAAAACTGATCTATTTTTTACTGTAAAAAAGGAAACAATTAATTCAGATAAGGCCAACGCATTGTCTCCCTTTTTTCATTGTATATACGGCCGACCTCTTCTCTCCCTTTTTCTTTTTGAACAATCTTCTCTCCCTTTTTATTCCCCATTGCAATTTCTACTGCATCCAGCCTTTGCCCTTGCTACGTCTCCGTCGCAGCGGAGAGAACATGGGGGGCCGAGTGGTGATTCTCGTCGGTGATAGCGACGATGATCGCCCTCCATATTTTGGTAAGCTCTCGCCACTATTTTTTCCCTCACATGTTTGCTCTATTAACCTAGCCCCCCACCAATGACTTCATGTGGCCATAGACGCCATCGAGGCCTATTGGAGGGAACCGGAGAGGAGGAAGGAGATGGGTGAGCTCTCCACAAAGAAGGAGAAGAGAGCCCACCACGCTGCGGCCGGATGGAGGAAGCGCCACCATGATGCTTGTGGATCGAGGAAGGCTGGATCTTGGAAGCGCCAAAACGCACTCGCCGATTTCTCATCAACGGCGTAATCTGAGGATTTGGAGGATGTCTCCACGGCTGGATCGAGGAATTGATGTGAAATTAAGTGAAGTTAGAAGCCAGTATAACATCATGTGCTATCATCCTGAAATTAAGCTCTGCTATTATGTAAGAAAATGCATAAATATATATAAACTAGACATATGTGCTTAGAATTGGGACGCAGTTGTAACTTAGGTTATTGGTCCAAGGTACATATGTGCTTCTCAATTCCGGTTTTTTGATTGAGACTTGGGATGCAGTGGTAACTTAGGTTATTGGTCATATTTAGTTGCCTTCTAGTCACAAACTCACAATATGCGTTATTCTCTTTTTGAAGCATCTGTCCACAATGCCCAACTGCTTAATCGTTCTCGTCTGACAAGCATCGAACTGTATTTTTTCCTTGATGATGACTATCTAGTATTGTACAATATGCAGGGATCTTAACTCTGATGTTTGATTCTACGGACTGTATTATAAATAGTGCTACAAGACATATCAAATATTTCATACTACAAAGGATCTCAGATGCCAATAACTCCACGGTGCAAGTATCATTTGAATTTGGTATCTACAGTTGAAGAATCCCACTATAAAAAATCAGTAGCAAAATAAGCAACTACATGGCAGTGTTGAATCAAGAATGACGGTGGTGAATTGTGCACTCAAATCATGTTTTTTCACAACTACATATGAAGAATGACAGTGTTGAATTTGTATAGTTTTTAATTTCTTGGTAAGGCACTTTCCACATGTTAAACAGATGAATATTGCTAAGTTGCATATTGCTGTTCATACCTTATTTCTGTAGTACCTTGCATGATTTCTGTAGTACCTTACATTCTTGTCATCTTTGTTCTCAGGTGCCTGAAGTGCCTCCAAGAAGTATCTGAAGAAGCACTTGAGAAAGCTACCCTGTTTTTTTGCTTGTTCCTAAGAATTGGGAATTCGAACAAACTGTTGCTTTTGCTTTCTCTACCTTAGTATTGTACTGTCCTCCTTTTTGATTGTTCTTGTGAGTTAGAAAGTTGGACATACTGTAGATTGCAACTTCTAAGCATAATGTGAACCAGTTATTTTCTTCTGAGTACGAATGTTTTTTGTTGTTGTGGCAGACCGGTTAGGTTCCTGTTGATTACGGAAATTAAATGGTGTCCTTTGTTGTGTTAAGAACCGGCCAGTTCAATGTGTTTTTATATTTGCATATGAAGTTTGCTGCTCTGCTCTTGTCCTCTTGATATGGACACAGCACATGTTCGTTAATGCCTTTTTCTGGATTTACTATAGCAAATGTGTTTGTTGTTCCTTTTGCAAATGGTACTGTGGAGTCCACATCGCAAAAGCCTTCTGTACGTTGGAATTGGGTTTCCTTTGTTGCTAGCCCCAAAGAAGTTGCTTGAGAGTCTTCCTCAGTTTTTTTACTAGGACTGTCTTCGGGTTGGCGACACAGGATTAATTATATTTGTGCATATTTTTGTCCAGGTTCGGCTGTAATTTCTAGAGCTCATCAATAGTCACGTGTTTGCTATGATGTGAAATTTTGAATGCTCCGAATGTACCATGAGAATTTGATGAGCTTTGTGAAGAGTCATGTGCTGACGCTACACAACACCATGTAATACATTTATTCCAGGAAGGGCCTATGCCATGTAATTGCCAAATTTAGGCCATGTGCATCTATTATCAATCTGGTCATTAAGGTCTGTCGGTTTCTTTTTTTTTTGTGGGCAAGCAGTGGTCCAGTGGTGGATTCCTGAAATTGGTTGATGCTGCTTCTCACTACGCATGGTGTCGGCTGAGGCACCGACTAGCCTGACTGCCTAAGCTCCAAGTGGAGCAGCTTGATTGCCGGAGCTCTAAGTGGATGGGAGCAAGTGAGGAGCCCCACCCGAGAATGGACACCGGCCGCCTCCCACTAGCCACCCCTCCACGGTGCAGTCCAACCCCCACCTATAGACCGATTCACCCGCGGCTCGACGCTCAGTCCGGGACAGAGGAGATGAGAAGAAGTTGTTCGTTTTCGTCGCTTTCAACACGCTAGCTCAACCCATTCAAACTCCACGCGCAGCCCCCCTCTTCCCCGCACGAATCTAGAGGCAGCTCCTTTGAGAGTCGATCCCTTTCCCCGAGCCCTCTCTCGACCCTCCTCTGGCGGCGGCGCTGCCGGGGATGGGGAAGAGAGAGTGGCTCGGCCTCCTCCCAGTAGTTGTAGGTTTAGGTGTTTGGGCGATCTGCCCATAGGTTTGGGCTTCTTGCCTGGTAGTGGAGGGGGGTCGTGAGATCTTCGAAGCTAGATCTTGCGTGTTCTAGGGTTCGTCCTGCTCGCCCGGTGGCTCCCCTGGTCGGAGTCCGGTCCGGTGGAGGGCGGCGCCACCTCCAACTTCAATAACAAGGCTTCTGAGCTCGTCTTCTTGCATGGTGAAGTGGCGGTGTCCTATCCCCTGGCCGGCGGTGGTCACGAGGAGGGGATGTGTGATGTTGGCGAGATCCGTGCTTCGGAGAGGAGGCTCGCTAGCCCGTACGTTCTAGTGCTCCGACGAGGCGCTAGGCGGTTCTTCCTCTTCTATGCTTCTAGGGTCCCATGGTGGGTCGATGGAAGGAAGGAGATCGAGACGGGCGCTTCCATAAAGCGTCGCTGGCCTCTGTTTTCATCGACGGTGACCTGGCCCCCCTTCTCTCGGCATGCCGTGGTGGTGAGGGATGGAAGGGGGTTTGCTCGGAGCAGAAGATGATCCGGAGGTCGTCCGAAGTTGCATCCTTATGCTCTCCATCGCAGCGTTCCATGGGTAGCGAGGCTACTGGACTTCTGCCTCTTCTGGCCAAATGGCGGCCTCGGGATTCAACCTCCATGGGAGGCCCTTCTCTGAAGCGTGGCACTAGATCTCGACCTCCTGTTCTTGGCAAGTGGTCCGTCCCCGTCGAGTGCAAGAGGGCCGGTGGCTTCGCTTCCTCTCTGGTTCAATGGGCGTCACGAGCAAGAGACCCTTCTGACCTCGCCGTTCGCTGGAGGTCGCCGGAGTTTGGTGGTGGCGGCGCCCGGGGGCTTGATTGCTTTTTATCTTCTAGTTCGAGGGCGCTTTTTGTAAAGTGGAGGCCCCTTTTCATCTTTCTAGTTTTTCTAGGGTCTTAACTGCTAGGGGCCTTCCTGATCTTTGTACCCACCACGTCGCAACACGCAGCCTCTAGGGTCTTTGACCCTTTTATTATTCAAAGTAAAAACAGGCTAGCTCAGTCCGGGATAGAGGAGACGAGAAGAAGTTGTTTGTCTCGGTCGCAATCAACAATACAAGCAAACCTATGAAGGATCTCAACCTTGTCACATGTTTCAAATGTTGAAATAAGGGACATTATGCAAACAACTGTTCAGAGAAGTTACATCAAGATACCAAGTAAGCCAAGATGCATTTTAGTAAAATCCTTTTAAGGGTGGTAGAACCCTAGTTATCTTGAAACCAACGTGTTGTTTCTAGCCTTCCCGAATCCCAGGACGAGATTCCTTTTAAGGGTGTCACATCCCAAAATTTTCCAAATTTTATAATGTGAAATATAAACAAACAAAAGAAACAAATGTTGAAATTTAGGGGAAAAAGAAACTTTTTCTTTTCTAAATGGAAACATCAAAACCTTACTTGAAAAAAATTGAATGAAAAAGCAACAATTTTTTTTCAAACAAATCAAATGCATTCAAGCATAGAATGTATCTTGAATTGAACACTTGGAAAATTTAAACCTAAACCTAAACTCTAATAAAAGAAATCATCTTCAAGATCACCCCAAGACTATGGCTTTGTCCCATATAAAAATTTAGCAACAACAATTCTAAATGATCAAAAATGGTAAACAAAAATATTATAAAACCATGGGAATTGATTTCACTCTATTTGGAGCCATGGATAAAAACTAATGATTTTTTATAAGGTAAAAGAAAGTATTCCCAAGGATAATAAAGCTCCTAGCCAAAATCAATACCAATTTGTGAAAAAAGTAATTCTAAAAGGATTTAAAAAGATAAATAAATATTAAATAAAACTATACAAATTGGAATCACTATTTTTGGAACTATAAATAAAAAGATATGAATTATATAAGACAAATAAATAAATAAATAAGAATTATTACAAAGACAATTTAAACCATCGTTAAAATCCATAAGTAAATGGAATAAAAGTTTATTAAATAATATAAAAGGATAAAAGTTTATTTAAATGAAATTATATGGGCTTATGAACCATATCCAATTTTATTTAAATAAAAGCCAAAATGCCTCACTTAATTTAAATGAATATTAAACCACAAGAAAAATATTTGAATTGGACTAAATATTACACAAGTAATTAGCATAAAAACCTAATCGAAAGTTTTGGAGAAGATTTGAATTCAAATTGAAGTGGAATTAAATTCTTTTGAATAAAAACAGAAAACAAAAAAATAAAAAAATAAACAGAAAAAAAAGGAAAACCCAGTCAGGCCCAACTGCCAGCCCAGCACCCTAGCCTAACAGCAGCCCACCCGGGCCACACTCCCTCTCTCCCCTCTTCTTTCTTTTCTCACCTCGCCCTCTAGTTCTTGCTGCCATGTTCGACATCATCTTGTGCTTCCTCTGATGCTCACCACACACTCGCTCATGACCTGCAGGCTCGCCCGCGACTATATCTGCAAGCACCGGACGAAACGCGCATCTCCAACGAGGAATCACCGCCGCACCCGCTCGCCCCGGCCTCGCCCAAGACCACCTTGAGAATCGCCTTGCCACTGCGACCCTGGTGAGCATCTATGCCCCCTCTCTTGTCCCATGTTGTCACCGGACCACCGTAGCCATACGGGTCGCCGCCGCACTCTCCACTCGGGCCGCCAGTTCCTGGCCAGTGAGCTCAGGTCCGCTGGATCTAGATTGTAGGGTTAGGATTATATCACTTATCGAAGAGGTATCGCCTGATCTGGTCCATGCGTTTTCAGTTATATCTAACAGCCTGCGTAGTGTGATCCACACGAAGCGGTATCGTCCAATCAAAACGCAACACGTGGCCAGTTCATTTCAGACAAAATTCCAGAAAATGATTTTTGATGATTAAACTTAGGATATTCACAACTTTTGATCTGTAAATCCAAAATTTTCAAATTAGGTGTCTATGGATTCAGAAAAATGAGACCTTTGCACCTATTGCCTTAATTTGGTCATTTTATTTTGAAAATTAGAGTTTTATGAAGAAACATTGGTAGGACTATTTTGAGTATAAAAATTGTTCTAGAAATTATTTTTGAGTGAAACCTTTTGCAAATGGTTTTGTTTTGAACCCTCTGACCATAAACACTAAAATTTGAATTTAAAAGTATATTTTGTTAGCACTATAAAATATTCCTTGGAATAAAAGCATTTCTAGTAAAACAAAAATGATTTAAAATGACTTATTTTCACTAACTTGGTTTCAAATGAAATTCCACTTTTATAAAAGACCAGTAGGCGTTTTTGAAATGTTTAGAGCCTTGTTAGAAAACACTTTTTCAATAAAATAACCTTTTGCATGCTTGCATGCATTTCCTTGTTTCTTGTTCTTGTTTTGTTAATTTTTGTGTTGTAGTTTTGAGTGTGTGCTTTTGCTTGATTGTATTGTAGTGAACTTTGAGGAGTGTGACAATTGCAAGATCAAGGAGAGTACCTAGATTTTCTACTAAAAGTCAAGTGATACTTTGGTCATCAATAGTCCTATCTTTTCAATATTGCATTAGTGATATTTTTGTATGCATGGTAGGACTATTTTGTATAATGCTATGCTATAGTAGATCCTATAGAATATATCTTGGTAGAAATCTCCCTAAGTTAAGAGACATGTTATGCTAGTATGCTTAGCCTAGATATTAGAACTCAAGGGTGGGAAATTCATGTTGTGGTATTATGGAAAAGCTATGCCTATGTGTTTTTGACTAAGAAAACAACTTGTTAATAAAACACCTGGGTGGAATGGTAATTGCATGGATGGATTTTTGTTGAGTGGTTACCCATGACCCATTTCTATGGTTTACCCTGGTGTATCTCACTTGTGGATGGCCACCCAGGAACAGAGAGATTTGAGATGTTTAGTGTTGAGAAGCTTCTAGTGCAACCACATGGCATATGGGCTCTGCCTTGACCAACTAGGTTGCAAGAACTCAGCCAGATGGACAGTTGGTGGTAGTGATGATAGGATGGAACGCGTCCATGGTGGTCTGAGGGATTGCTTCTGAAAAGTCTCATCTCGATGCATGTCGAGTCTTGTGGGGAAAGTGCACCACCTCTCTAGAGGGTAAAACCTAAGTACTTAGCCGTGTCCCCGGTAATGGACATTTTGAGCATCAAAGACATTGAAATGATCAAGAATCTCCTCATCCCAATTTCTATAAGTTAAAACTTGTTGGGTGAACAAGGGAAGCACCTGGTGTGTATTCAGTGTGCCATTGTTTGATAAAGTGTCTTGAAAAGGAGAAAAACTATTTTGAGCATAGGAAAAAACTTATTTTATGCAAAGGACAGCCAAAACTCCACTTAGCCATATATTCATGTAGATGTTAGATTCTCCATATTAATATGATATCACTTGCCAATACAATTCAAATGTATTGACCCTTGTGGATATAACTTATTATGTTGCAGGTTTGTTTGATGTTAGTGAAGTTTGTTTAGTAGGGATTACAAGTCTACAACCAACATGATTGCCTGTGGCACATGAAGATGAAGGACTCCATGCTTTATAGTTATATCTACTGCTGTGTAATAAGATAGCCATATGAGCTATGTAAGTTGTAATGAACTATTTTATTCCTGGTTATGAGTTGTAATATGACCTTTGTTTCTTGATATTACATCTTAAATTGTGTGTGCTAGCTATTCGATCCAGGGACTAGCACTGTAAACACAGGGACTTGTACCTTATTGGGTTCAGGCTTCTACATCACTTTTCTCCATTGGCTGTTATAGCGATATTTTTTGGCGCCTGCGCGCTTTCCAAAGCATAATAGAAAATTTTCGACAAAACATTTCGGGGCTATCCTGTTTTTAGACCCCGTAGATCAGTTCTAGACACTCACGATTATAGTAATTTTGGACATCTCGGTTCGCTTTTTAGGGTGCCATATCATCATACCATTGCTAGTTGTGTCGCATCGTGACATTGTTAGTGCTCTAGGCTCGCGTCTCTATTACGGTCTAGCCTAGGACTAGCACGGTATCGTCGTTGAGAATTCTTTCAACATTGCATTGTTGTTTTGATAATTTCTAACGCCTTTGCTAAGCCTTTCCAGAGCTCCACAGATTTCTCCACGTGCAGTGTCTCGACTCCTGGTAATCGCTCGGTTCAATCTATGGACCCACTGATCCTCACGGTTGCACATTGCCTTTTTCCTGATGTTTGGTAAGAACTTGTAAGAGCTTTGTATATTGCTTGACGGATTACACGTGTTGCCACCAGATTTCCGTACTATAGGCATATATATACCTGTTCTTTTGAGGACTAACCACGGTAGATACTTCGTGTGACCCCGCAAAGATGATGAACCAAGAGCTACATGCCCACTTCTCTGAGCTATTGGTAGGACGCGTTGAAGATGTGGATGCAAGACTAAAGGAGTTTGACAACATGATCACCTTCGCCATGGACAAGATTGAAGGACTCGAGAAATCCTTCAATGACAAGCTAGACGCTCGGTTCAAGGAAGTTTTGGAAAGATTGCATGCACCTGCACCTGTACCCTCCCCTGCTCCAATTGCCCCTCGGCATGGCGCACGGCGCATTCCGATCACGTGTCGTACTGCTGGTTCAGTTGCCGCCGCTGCAGCTGATACACCTCAGGCTTCCAACGCGGTTGCTGCTGCAACCTTGGGGGAAGACGATGGGTACTACTACGACTTAGACAATGATGATCTATTTGACGAGGATGTTGAACAACCACCACATCCTACTGGCTGACCCCGACATTACCATCGCAATGCTCGACCACCGGTACATGACAATGATCATGTTGCAAAGCTTAAATTAAATATTCCATCTTTTGAGGGTAAATATAATCCTGATGCTTATCTTACATGGGAGATGTAAGTAGAACAACATTTTGCATGTTTAAAATATTCTGAGAATATGCGTGTTAGTGCTGCTATATGTGAATTTACTAAATTTGCTTCCCTTTGGTGTTCTGAATATTGTCGCTAAAATCCTACTACTATTCCTATTACTTGGACTGCTTTCAAAACTGATATGCGTGTTCTTTTTGTGCCTCCTACTTATCAACGTGATTTATTAAAGAACCTGACACGTTTAAAATAAGGGAAAAATTCTATAGAAGAGTATTATCAGGAATTGCAAACGGGGATGGTTCGGTGTGGTCTTGTTGAAACTACTGAACAAATGCTTGCACGTTTCTTTGGTGGATTAAACAAGGATATTCAACACATATTAGACTATAAGGAATATAATATCATCAGTCGTTTGTTTCATCTTGCTTGCAAAGCTGAACGTGAAGTGTAGGATCGCCAAACATCATGGAGGAAGCCTAATAATTCTACAGGTCACACATCCTCTTGGACATCCCGAAAATCAGCGCCTTCGTCTCGTGATTCTCTAATACGTCCAAAACGTATCTACTTTCCCAAACACTTTTGCTATTGTTTCTCCTCTAAACTTGTGTGATTTGGATACAACTAACACGGATTGACGCTGTTTTCAGTAGAATTGCTTCGGTGTCTAGTTTTTGTGCAGAAAATCAACTTTCAGGAAAAATCCTGGAAAATATGCTAAAAATCCTATTTTACCAGAAGACTCACGGAGCCAGAAGACGAGACGGAGGAGGGCCACGAGGGGCCGACACTCCATGGCCGCACGGGCTGGGCCCGGCCGCGCCTAGAGGGGGTGGTGTCGGGGGGATAACCCCCGGTAGGGTCACGAGGGATGAAACATAGCATAGCTGGGTAAGCTCCGAGTGAAGAAAGAACCAGGCCGGGTAAGAACGGCCGGGAGAGAGAAGCGTGTGCGACCGACATATGAACTATGTCGGCCTGCATAAGACAAAGTTGTTATTCTTGCAGGAACCAACGAGCCGAGTCTACCGAGGAAGGGCCGGGTCTGATAGGATGCGTGGCACCTTTCCGAGTAAGGTTCAGGAGGGACCATGGCAAAGCATGGTCAAAAGATAAGGGTGACACCGGGTGACACAAAAGGAGCCGGGTGATGCCCAAAGCAAACGCTGACGTACAAAGTGTTGGAATTATGCCCTAGAGGCAATAATAAAGATGTTATTATTATAATTCTTGTTCATGATAATGTTTATATTCCATGCTAGAATTGTATTAAGCGGAAACTTTAATACTTGTGTGGTTTGTGAACAACACCGTGTCCCTAGTACGCCTCTATGGACTAGCTCATTGATTAATGATGGTTAAGGTTTCGTAATCATGGACATGAGTTGTCGATTAATAATGAGATCATATCATTGGGAGAATGATGTGATGGACAGACCCAAACTAAGCGAAGCAATTAGATCGTGTCATCGTGTTCATCTTTGCGAAGCTTTTCTTATGTCAAATATTGTATTCCTTAGACCATGAGATAATACAACTCCCTGGTATTGGAAGAAAGCTTTGAGGTCATCAAACGTCATCCTATGAGAGGGTGATCATAAAGGTGTCTCTCAGGTGATCGGAAAGTACCTGTTGGGTTGTATGTATCGAGATGGGATTTGTCCCTCCCAAGTCGGAGAGATATACTTCGGGCCCACTCGGTAATCGATATCAACACCGCTTGCAAGCATGTGGTTAAGGAGTTAATCACGAAGTGATATCGGATTACGGAATGAGTAAAGTACTTGCTGTGAACGAGATTGAACTAGGTATGACGGTACCGACGATCAAATCTCGGGCAAGTAAAATATCGCGAGACGAAGGGAATATATATATGGGATTGTTTGAATCCTGGCATCGTGGTTCATCCGATATGATCATCGATGAATGTGTGGGAGTCAATATGGGTTTCCAGACCCCGCTGTTGATTATTGATAGAAGATCATGTCTGCATGTTCTCGAACCCGAAGGGTCACACACTTAACGTGTCTCGACGCTAGGATAGATTGGATAATTGGTTTATGAGTTTTTGTTCGGAGTCTTGTATGGGATCCAGGATATCACGAGAGGTTCCGGAATGGCCCGGAGAATAAGATTCATATAAGGCAGTGCAGTTTTTGGAGTTCGGAATTGTTCCGGGTTAATCGGTATTGTACCGGAAGATTCTAGAACCTTCCGGAGGGGGACCAACGTGGTCCCACCTGTCGGGAGGGGGCATGGGCCTATGAGGGAGTGCCCTGGCCGCATTGGTCCAGGGGCACAAGGCCCCATAGGGCCCAGCCGGCCAACCAAGGGATAAACCCTAATTGGAGCTTCTAGAAGGGGGGGTTTCCTTGCCCCCCACTCCTCCCTCCTTTGGCCGCCGGCCTAGGGCTTTGGGGAGGGGTTAGGGCTGGCGCCCACCCCTCTATATATAGAGGGCTGGGGCGCACCCCCCCCACACCTTCCCCTCAAGCCTAGTCGCCCTGCTGCCCTCCTCTCTCTCTCCCTCCCGACTGCGTGTAGGCGAAGCCCTGCTGCAGAAACTCTCCACCACATACACCGCGCCGTCGCGTTGTAGATCCAATCCGTCTCTCTACCATACTTGCTGGACCAAGGAAGGAGGAGACGTCGAGGTGCTGCACGTGTGCATCTCCCAGAGGCATCGCCACTTGCGGTGCTAGATCGGATCGGATCACGAGGAGGAGAAGCGAGTACGACTACATCACCCACGTTCCGACGAATTCCGCTGTGCGAATCTTCAAGGGTATGAAGATCTAATCCAATCTCTCTTGTTGTTTGCATCTCCTAGATTAGATCTTGGCTTCCCTCTGTTCGCATCCGTAGAAAATTTTGATTTACTATGCCGCGAAACCCTTCAGTGGTATCAGAGCTAGATCTATGCGTAGATGTGTTTCACGAGTAGAACGCAACATGGTTGTTGCGGGCGTTGATGTTTTCTGTTGCAAGCCTCTTGTTTGTGTTCTTCTTATGATGCGGGATAGTGAGATTGAAGCGGTCCAGGCCAACCTTACGCGACGTCGTTCGTGAGACCGGCTCCGCACTTGACGTGTGGCTTGTTCCACACATGCGGCTGGTGGATGCCAGTTTCTCTCACTATAGTTGTCATGGGATTAACACCGGAGTTTGGCAACCATAATATCACCGTTGTGGCTTTCCGTAGGTAAGAATCATTCTTAGCTTGCTACTCCCATAAGCCATGTAAAACATGCAACAACAAAGTAGAGGCGTCTAACTTGTTTTTGCAGGGAGTGTTTTCTGTGATATGGTATGGCCCAAGATGTGATGTGTATAATGTATGCGATGATCATGTTTTGTAATGTTTCACGACTTGTATGTCGATGAGTACACAACCGGCAGGAGCCATATGGTTGTCTTTATAATTGTGTATGACCTGTGTGTCAACTTCTTATACGCCATGTAATAGTTTCACTTTATCGCTAAGTAGTTAGCAATAGTTATAGTTGCTATTCGTGGTGGAGGCAATCATGGTGGAGTGATGGAGATCATGCCGACACGCACAAGATGGAGATCATTGCGCGAAGATTGGCTATACCATGTCACATAAAGTTATATGCATGTGGTGTTTATCCTTTTATGTATCTTATTATGCTTAGATCGCGACGGTAGCATTATAAGATGATTCCTCACTTAAAGATCAAGATAAAAAATGTGTTCTCCCCAAGTATGCACCGTTGCGAAAGTTCGTCGTGTCCAAGCATCACATGATGATCGGGTGCTATAGACTCTACTTTCACATACAACGGGTGCAAGCCAGTTTTGCACACGCGGAAATACTTGGGTCTAACTTGACGAGCCTAGCATGTACAGACATGGCCTCGGAACACATGAACCGAAAGGTTAAGCATGAGTCATATGAATGATATGATCGACACTTCGTTGTCCACCATTGAAGCCACATCTATTCTCGTGAAGATCGGATTAGGTGTGGTGAATTTGGATCGTGTTCACTAAACAACTTGAGGGATGTTGAATTTAGTGGGAGTTCATCTAGTAATTTGATTAAAAGTTGAACTAGTTATCATGAACATAGTCTAATTTGTACTTGCAAATATTGTAGATCAAATGGCTAAGTCCAACTTCAACATTTTTGCTGAGAAGGAAAAGCTTAGAAACAATGGGTCTAACTTCACCAATTGGTTCCGCAATCTGAGAATCATTCTCTCTGGCGGTCAAAAGGACTATGTCCTTGAGAGTGCGTTAGGTGACGCCCCTGCTGCTACTGCGCCGGCTGATGAGAAAGCTGTCTATCAGTCGCACAAAGATGATTATGGTGTGATTAAGAGCACCATGTTGTTTGCTATGGAATCGGACCTTCAAAATCGTTTTGAAGACTATCCCGGGCCCTTTGAGATTCTCGAGGAGGTGAAAACCATGTTTCAGACTCAGGCCCGTTCTGAGAGATATGAGATCTCTGAGAAATTCTTTAACTGCAAGATGGAGGAAGGGAGTTCCGTTAGTGAGCACGCCATTAAGATGTCGGGCTACACTCAACGCCTTGAGCAACTGGACTGCAAGATTCCAGAGGAGCTCAAGATTGACAGGGTTCTGCAATCACTCCCTCCTAGCTACAAAAGTTTTGTAGTGACTCACAATCAGATTGGTTCCACTGATACGATCACCGAGCTCTTCGCAAAGTTGAAGGCTACGGAGGTGGACATCAAAAAGGATAATCATGTGTTGATGGTCAACAAGCCCCCCACCTTCAAGAAAGGTAAGGGTGCAAAGAAGCCCTTCAAGAAAGGCGGCGGCAAGAGCGTTGCCCCTGCTGAGAAGAAGCTCAAGTCTGGTCCTAAGCCGGACACTGAGTGCTTCTATTGCAAGGACAAGGGTCACTGGAAGCGCAACTGTCCGAAGTACTTAGCGGACAAGAAGGCTGGCACCATCAAAGGTATATTTGATATACATGTTATTAATGTTTTCCTTACTAGCCCTCGTTGTAGTGCCTGGGTATTTGATACTGGTTCAGTTGCTAATATTTGTAACTCGAAACAGGAGCTACGGAATAGACGACGGCTTGCGAGGGATGAGGTGACGATGCGCGTTGGCAACAGATCAAGAGTTGATGTGATGGCCGTCGGCACGCTCTCCTTAGTTTTACCTTCGTGATTAGTTTTAAACCTCAATAAATGTTATTATGTGCCTGCGTTGAGCATGAACATTATTTCTGGATCTTGTTTATTGCAAGACGGTTATTCATTTAAATCGGAGAATAATGGTTGTTCTATTTATATGAGTAACATCTTTTATGGTCATGCACCTGTTGTGAATGGTTTATTTCTTCTAAATCTCGAAAGGGATGAAACACACATCCATAACATTGAAGCTAAGAGATGCAAAGTAGATAGTTATAATACTACTTATTTGTGGCACTGTCGTCTAGGTCATATTGGTGTAAAGCGCATGAAGAAACTCCATTCTGATGGACTTTTTGAGTCTCTTGATTTTGAATCATTTGACACATGCGAACGATGCCTCATGGGCAAGATGATCAAAACCCCGTTCTCCGGTATGATGGAGCGAGCAACGGACTTATTGGAAATCAGACATACCGATGTATGCGGACCGATGAGTGTTTCGACGCGCGGTGGATATCGCTATTTTCTCATTTTTACCGATGACTTAAGTAGATATGGGTATATCTTTTTAATGAAACATAAATCTGAAACATTTGAAAGGTTCAAGGAATTTCAGAATGAAGTGGAGAACCATCGTAACAGAAAGATTAAATTTCTACGATCCGATCATGGAGGTGAATATTTGAGTTATGATTTTCTCACGCATCTTAAAGCAAGCGGAATCGTTTCGCAACTCACGCCACCCGGAACACCACAACGCAATGGTGTGTCTGAACGCCGGAATTGAACCCTATTAGATATGGTTCGATCAATGATGTCTCTTACTGATTTGCCGTTATCATTTTGGGGTTATGCATTAGAAACCGCTGCATTCACTTTAAATAGGGCACCATCTAAATCCGTTGAGACGACACCGTATGAACTGTGGTTTGGTGCTAAACCTAAGTTGTCGTTTCTTAAAGTTTGGGGATGCGAAGCTTACATCAAGAAGTTGATGCCGGACAAGCTCGAACCCAAAGCGGAGAAATGCGTCTTCATAGGATACCCTAAGGAAACTATTGGGTATACCTTCTATCACAGAACCAAAGGCAAAGTGTTTGTCGCAAAGAACGGTTCCTTTCTTGAGAAGGAGTTTCTCTCGAAAGAAGTGAGTGGGAGGAAAGTAGAGCTAGATGAGGTTATTGAACCTTCTCTTGAATTGGAGAGTAGCGTAGCACCTGAAATTGTTCCAGTGCCGCCTGCACCAACAATAGAGGAAGCTAATGACAAGGATCATGAAGCTTCGGACGATGCTGCTACTGAACGTCGTAGGTCGACAAGGTCGCGTGCCCCTCCTGAGTGGTACGGCAACCCTGTCTTGACTGTCTTGTTGGTAGAAGACAGTGAACCTACGAACTATGAGGAAGCGATGATGAGTCCAGACTCTGAGAAATGGCTAGAGGCCATGAAATCCGAATTGGGATCCATGAGCGAAAACCAAGTATGGACTTTGGTGGACCCTCCTAGCGACCAAAAGGCCGTTGAGTGCAAATGGATCTTCAAGAAGAAAACAGACGCGGATGGTAATGTTACCGTCTATAAAGCACGGATTGTCGCGAAAGGTTTTCGACAAGTTCAAGGTGTTGACTACGATGAGACTTTCTCTCCCGTAGCGATGTTTAAGTCCATTCGGATTTTATTAGCAATTGCTGCGTTTCATGATTATGAAATATGGCAGATGGATGTCAAGACTGCGTTCCTCAATGGCAACATTGATGAATAGTTGTATATGATGCAACCCGAAGGTTTTGTCGAACCTAAGGATGTTGATAAAGTATGCAAACTTCAGTGTTCCATTTATGGACTGAAGCAAGCATCTCGGAGTTAGAACCTTCGTTTTGATCAAGTGATCAAGAGCTTTGGATTTGTTCCAAATTGCTACGAAGCTTGCATCTACAATAAAGTGAGTGGGAGCTCGGTGACATTTCTGGTACTATATGTGGATGACATATTGATTATTGGAAATGACATTAACATGCTTAACGATGTGAAGAGTTATTTGAACAAGTGTTTTTCAATGAAAGACCTAGGTGAAGTTGCTTATATATTGGGCATCAAAATCTATAGAGATAGACAAAGACGCCTGATAGCTTTAAGCCAGAGTACATACCTAGACAAAGTTCTGAAAAGGTTTAGAATGGATAAGGCAAAGAAAGGTTCAGTGCCTATGTTGTCAGGTAAGATATTGAGCAAGGCTCAGTGTCCAGCTATGGTAAATGATAGGGAAGCTATGAGCAAAGTGCCTTATGCCTCGACCATAGGTTCTATCATGTATGCCATGCTGTGTACTAGACCGGATGTGTCCAATGCTCTTAGTTTGACGAGCAGATATCAAAGTGATCCAGGAGTGGAACACTGGACAGCCGTGAAGAACATCCTAAAGTACCTAAACAGGACCAAAGAAATGTTCTTAGTCTATGGGGGTGATGAACAGCTCGTCGTAAAAGGTTACGTCGATGCTAGTTTCAACACCGATAAGGATGATTCTAAATCTCAGACAGGATACGTGTATATTTTGAATGGAGGAGCTGTGAGCTGGAGAAGCTGCAAGCAAAGCATGATCGCGGGATATATAGTAGAAGCGGAATACATGGCTGCTGCAGAAGCGTCAAGTGAAGGAGTTTGGATCAGGAACTTCATCACTGAGCTTGGCGTGGTTCCAAGTGCATTGGACCCACTGGAGATATTGTGTGACAACACTGGCGCCATAGCACTCGCTAAGGAACCAAGATATCATCCAAAGACCAAGCATATCAACCGCAAGTTTCATATAATCCGAGATTATATAGCAGATGGAGATCTGAAGATTAGCAAAGTACATACAGATCTAAATGTCGCAGATCCATTGACTAAACCTCTTCCACGTGTAAAACATGATCAGCACCTTAGTGCCATGGGTGTGAGATTGTTGCCAAATGTAAACTAGATTATTGACTCTAGTGCAAGTGGGAGACTGTTGGAATTATGCCCTAGAGGCAATAATAAAGATGTTATTATTATAATTCTTGTTCATGATAATGTTTATATTCCATGCTAGAATTGTATTAAGCGGAAACTTTAATACTTGTGTGGTTTGTGAACAACACCATGTCCCTAGTACGCCTCTATGGACTAGCTCATTGATTAATGATGGTTAAGGTTTCCTAATCATAGACATGAGTTGTCGATTAATAATGAGATCATATCATTGGGAGAATGATGTGATGGACAGACCCAAACTAAGCAAAGCAATTAGATCGTGTCATCGTGTTCATCTTTGCGAAGCTTTTCTTATGTCAAATATTGTATTCCTTAGACCATGAGATAATACAACTCCCTGGTATCGGAAGAAAGCTTTGAGGTCATCAAACATCATCCTATGAGAGGGTGATCATAAAGGTGTCTCTCAGGTGATCGGAAAGTACCTGTTGGGTTGTATGTATCGACATGGGATTTGTCCCTCCCAAGTCAGAGAGATATACTTCAGGCCCACTCGGTAATCGATATCAACACCGCTTGCAAGCATGTGGTTAAGGAGTTAATCACGAAGTGATATCGGATTACGGAACGAGTAAAGTACTTGCTGTGAACGAGATTGAACTAGGTATGACGGTACCGACGATCAAATCTCGGGCAAGTAAAATATCGCGAGACGAAGGGAATATATATATGGGATTATTTGAATCCTGGCATCGTGGTTCATCCGATATGATCATCGATGAATGTGTGGGAGTCAATATGGGTTTCCAGACCCCGCTGTTGATTATTGATAGAAGATCATGTCTGCATGTTCTCGAACCCGAAGGGTCACACACTTAACGTGTCTCGACGCTAGTATAGATTGGATAATTGGTTTATGAGTTTTGTGTTCGGAGTCTCGGATGGGATCTGGGATATCACGAGAGGTTCCGGAATGGTCCGGAGAATAAGATTCATATAAGGCAGTGCAGTTTTTGGAGTTCGGAATTGTTCCGGGTTAATCGGTATTGTACCGGAAGCTTCTAGAACCTTCCGGAGGGGGACCAACGTGGTCCCACCTGTCGGGAGGGGGCATGGGCCTATGAGGGAGTGCCCTGGCCGCATTGGGCCAGGGGCACAAGGCCCCATAGGGCCCAGCCGGCCAACCAAGGGATAAACCCTAATTGGAGCTTCTAGAAGGGGGGGTTTCCTTGCCCCCCACTCCTCCCTCCTTTGGCCGCCGGCCTAGGGCTTTGGGGAGGGGTTAGGGCTGGAGCCCACCCCTCTATATATAGAGGGCTGGGGCGCACCACCCCCCCCACACCTTCCCCTCAAGCCTAGTCGCCCTGCTGCCCTCCTCTCTCTCTCCCTCCCGACTGCGTGTAGGCGAAGCCCTGCTGCAGAAACTCTCCACCACATACACCGCGCCGTCGCGTTGTAGATCCAATCCGTCTCTCCACCATACTTGCTGGACCAAGGAAGGAGGAGACGTCGAGGTGCTGCACGTGTGCATCTCCCGGAGGCATCGCCACTTGCGGTGCTAGATCGGATCGGATCGGATCGCAAGGAGGAGAAGCGAGTACGACTACATCACCCACGTTCCGACGAACGTTCCGCTGTGCGAATCTTCAAGGGTATGAAGATCTAATCCAATCTCTCTCGTTGTTTGCATCTCCTAGATTAGATCTTGTCTTCCCTCTGTTCGCATCCGTAGAAAATTTTGATTTACTATGCCGCGAAACCCTTCACAAAGTTACAACATGACGCCAAAAGGAACAGGAGGCAGCGTAACAGAAGACCGTTAACGGTCAAGCTTTGTGGACTGGGCCATTGGGCTTAGGGCAAGCCCATGACCCGGCCCACATTGTAGGGACCAAGATCCAAACAGTAAACCCTAGAACCCAAAGTGTATAAGCTAGCTAGCGCTGCCTATATAAGAGGGGGAATAGTTGTAGTAGAGGAGGTTGGACCAAGGAGGGGAACTAGTGCACAGAACACTAGTTCATACAGCTCAAGGAGCACTTGTAATTCTCGGGTATCAATCAAATCGCTAAGTGTGGAGAGTTCATCTTGTTCTTCATGCATGGCTCGACTGTGCACTCCCTCCCCGGTGTCCACAAGCACCCAGTCGGCCCCCAACTTAAGCCTACCCATGGCATCTTCGGTGCCACCACCACGACAGTTGGAGCCCACCGTGGGGCCAAAGCAGGTGCTTGATGGAGTCTTCATCCGGATGGGCAACATGATCGCCAAGACCGGCGAGCGCGTCTACTCCGGCCTCATCTAGAGATTTGGGGCGATCAACTTCGTCAGCGACAACACAGGCTTCTTCGGGACCAAACCGTTCCCTAGGGGCGGTCGCTTCATCAAGTTCGGCGAGCACCAGTTCTACGTCACTATGCGCGTGGAGCGCGCAAATCCGGAGCACGTCGTCCAGACACTGGATCCTCCAGCAGTTCCAATTACAGGAAAGCTTCACCAACTTGTATCTGTGGAGGTAATAATGACAACCCCTAACCCAGCAGCTCCATCGATAGTTCCGGTAGTGAATGAGAATGTTGAGGAAGGAAATCATGAGGAAACACCAAGGGCTGCAAGAACAGCAAAGGCACCACTAGAAAAACCAGAAAACATAGTTAGGAGTAAAAGGGCTAAGGAGCTGCAGGAAGCAATAGATAAGTTGGCAGAACTGGTAGCACAAGCAACTGACCCGGCACGTGTGCAAGCCGATTTGGAGGAAGCCAGAATAAAAGTTCTGGAGAAAGCCAAGGAATTAGCGCAGTTACAACAAGATATGGATATCACGATCCGAGAGCTCAACTCGGCAAATCGAGTCAGGGGCGCGAAGACCCGGGTTGATGCGACGAGATTAAGAGGAAGAAACCTCAATGAAGAGCTGGCAGATGCGACGTCAAAAATAATGCCAGAGAACAGCAACGAAACAGCTATGCAGTCAACATATAACACAACAACAGCTAATCTGCGAGCGGCAGAAGGAGCAATGGCAGAATTACCCCATTTGGAGGGAGAAGCACAGAAAAGACAACAAGAACGGGTCAATGAACTAGTGAGAGCAGCTAGCATGCTGAATGAAGCATATTACAGAGAAAATCTGGGTATAGCAGGAAGGTCACAACTGGTTCACTCGGCGACTCCTGTTCCGGCCAGATCGGCAGGGCACACAGCATCCTCACCCGGAGCGGCGCCAAGGCCGATAAAGGAAAAAAGTGTGGATTCAGGAAGAAACAAGCAGATGATTGCCTATGACCCGACAATGGCTCAAGGGAACCCGGCGCATGCATAGGGGATGAGAAGGAATAATTCCCAAGGAAATGAAAATCGGGAAAATATAGGCCGAGAAAGGCAAACAGGGCAAAGAAACGATAATGGAGGGCATAATTTTACGCCTCAACCTAGGCCTAGAACTCACTCGGCAGGAGGAGGAAATCTAGCGCCAAACACTACACCAGCTCAACCCGAAAGAATACAGCAAAGCGCGGGAAAGGCAGCCCAACAGAGTGCTGACTCGAACGCTAATAAGTACAATGATGGTTACTCGGAAATGGTGAACGACGAGTATGAATTATCGTATCACGCGTATCAAGCAATGGGAGCTAGACTCGGAGGTAGGAACCTTCAGCCGGACGATGCGAGGTTGAAGCTTGACCGAATAAAGATGGCAAATCTGATCGAATCACAAGGTCCCTAGGGTCCACCATGTTTTGGCCCAAGGATCATGAAGGAGCCACATGTACCAAATTTCCAGCTGGCGAGAGGAACAAAAACATATGACGGAAGCACAAAGCCAGAAGACTGGCTCATAGATTATGGAACTGCTGTGAAGATCGCATAGGGAAATTTGAGATGGGCAGTATGGTATGTACCGCAAATGCTGGAAGGACCAGCTCGGGTATGGCTGAACAATTTGCCACCCGGAAGCATTAACAGCTGAATCGATTTTCAAGACGCCTTTGTGAGAAATTTCACGAGCACTTACAAGAGGCCGAATCACCCACAACAACTGGAGATGTGCAAGCAAAGACCAAATGAAACAGACAGGGAATTCCTCACAAGATGGTGCACAATGCGTAACTCTTGTGAAGGGGTAATCGAGTCACAGGCAATCGCTTGGTTCGCCCAAGGTTGTAGAGACGGAAGTGTGTTGTGGCAAAGGTTACAGATGGATATGCCGGCAAGTTTGGCGGAAACAATAAGAATTGCTGATTCATATGCGTTAGGAGATCCGACTCAGCCGCAGATCATGTCGGCACATGGGATGACTGAGACTCAGATCTATGACACTGCCGGGTCGCAAAGGAGCCAAGAAAGATCCGAATACAGAAGCAAGAGAAGAGACGAAAGGCCAGATTACAGATATGGTTCAACTCAGGTTGCGGCCGTGAGTCAAGACCATCCAAATGCCGGTAGTAGCCAACGCCAAAGGACAAGTGGACAACAGTGGTTGCCAAAGAATGATGGCAAAAAGCCATATGAGCAAAGGAAGCAATATCAGGACCGACAAAAGTATACCTATGAGATGATGCTGGACCAGCCGTGTAAGTTTCACACGCCTAGTCCGAGTAAGCCAGCCAATCACACAACAAGGCAATGCACTTGGTTTCAGAAAGGAGATAGAGTGGATTCGCCGAATAAGTAGCTTCTACCACCTCCCCCTCCACCACTTACAGGAGGAAATGCTCAAGCTGTGGGAATAGATAACAGATACGACAACAGGCAGCCGAGGTATCATAATCAAGAAAGAATAGAAACTGTGCACCGGGTGCATAATCCGAGAGGTGACGACGCTCATGTCGGCCACAGAACTAGAAATGAGTATAGAGAACATCACCAAAGCTATGTCGTCTTCGTCACAGAGCCGAATGACAAAAAGAGTCAGCATCGACGGATGATGGAAGTGAATGCCATAATACCGGCAATTCCCAAGTACATGCATTGGTCTGAGCAAGAGATAACTTGGAGCATAAAGTATCACCACAAGATCATGCTAACCCCAGGAGGATATGCCCTAGTTTTGGATCCAACATTCATTGGCCCAGATATCAATGTCAAGTTTTCAAAAGTATTGATTGATGATGGCAGTAGCATCAACATCATGTACAAGGATACTATGCTCAAGTTAGGCATTACCATGAACATGCTGGATCCGACTAAGACCACTTTTCACGGTATTGTGACAGGATTGTCCTGCGAGCCAATTGGCAAGATCTGGGTCGACAACTTATTCGACAACAGAGGGAATTGTCGCACTGAAGCCATAGAGTTCGAGGTGGTTGATTTCGTCAGCTCTTATCATGCCTTACTCGGCAGGCCGGCTATGGCAAAGTTTATGGCTACTCCCCACATTTCTTACTTGAAGATGAAGCTGCCAGGCCCATGTAGGGTGATTACAGTTGAAGGGGGTTACAAAAGATCCATTGCATGTGCCTCAGCCGGATCTTCACTGGCCGAGTCACTCGTCATAGCACAAGAAAAGCATCAAATGTTGGAAGTGGCAGCATCGGCCAAAGCAGCACAAATGTCCATGCCGGCACTCACCAACCCGCATGGCAATGTGTCATTTCAAGCTACCAAAGAAACCAAGAAGGTACTGGTGGATGAGACTTTCCCAGAGCGTACAGTTACCATTGGGGCTGGCCTCACCGACAAATAGGAAAGCGAGCTCGCCAGCTTCCTCCATGAGAATCGGGATATCTTTGCATGGTCCACACATGATCTGCAAGGAGTTCCGAGGGAGCTGGCTGAGTACTCTCTTCATGTAAGACCAGATACTAAGCCGGTGAAGCAACCCCTCCGCCACTTCGCTGAAGATAGGAGGAAAGTAATAGCTGCCGAGATTGCCAGACTCTTAGCTGATGGGTTCATCATGGAAGTACTGCACCCGGATTGGTTGTCAAATCCAGTCCTAGCCGAGAAGAAAAAAGATGAACCGAACGTGGCAGTGGTATGGCGCATGTGTATTGATTACATGAACCTCAATAAGGCATGTCCCAAAGATCCATTTCCCCTGCCACGGATCGATCAAGTCATAGATTTTACTACTGGGTGTGAGTTGTTGTCATTTGTGGATGTGTATTCTGTATTTCATCAGATACCACTGAATCCGAATGATCAAATAAAGACAGATTTTATCACCCCGTATGGGGCTTATTACTATCGTACCATGCCATTTGGGTTGAGAAATGCAGGTGCAACATATCAAAGATCATGCAAAAATGTTTGCAAGATCAATTGGACAAAAACGTTCAAGTATACGTCGATGACGTGGTAATAAAAACCAAGCAAAATCATACTCTAATTGAGGACTTGCGTCAAACATTCGCAAACTTGAGAAGATTCCGGATGAAGCTTAACCCAGAAAAATGCACGTTTGGTGTCCCGGCTGGCAAGTTACTCGGATGCCTTGTATCCAGCCAAGTAATTGAAGCTAACCTGACAAAAATCAGGGCCATTGAAAGAATGGAATTGCCAAAAACCCTCAACGATGTCTAGAAGTTTACTGGATGCCTGGCCTCGTTGAGTAGGTTTGTTAGTCGGCTAGGTGAAAAAGCCCTACCACTATATGAACTGATGAAGAAATCATACAAATTCACATGGACACAACAAGATGATAGCGCTTTCCATGAATTAAAGAAAATGTTGGCAACAACACCAGTATTAGAATCACCACTATCCAAAGAGCCAATGTTTCTCTATGTCGCCGCAACCAACAGAGTTGTAACACTACTAGGAAACTAGCTATAGATAGACATACGTTCTATGGCGCATGGTTCTGACCATGCGCCACAAAAGTTATCCGGTGGCGCATCCAGAGCAATGCGCCACAGAACCATGAAACTTCTGTGGTGCATCTTCCACAGCCATGCGCCACAGAAGTTTGGTGGGACCCACACCAGCCGTTGGACCATGAATCTTCTATGTCGCATCTTTCCATATGCGCCACAGAAGTTTGGTGTGACCCACAGTAGGCGGGGTCTGACCGTGCTCTGACCAAACTTCTGTGGCGCATACAAGGAGATGCCCCACATAAGTTTATATCTCATGTGGCGCATATCACCATATGCGCCACAGAACAATTATGTGGGCCCCACACTCTAGACACCCATGTAAAAGCTTCTGTGGCGCATTTGTGCATATGTGCGACAGAAGAACAAACTTATGTGGCGCATGTGTGCAGTATGCGCCACAGAATGCTTCGTGCTACTCAGATTATTTATATTGAGTGTTTCCTAGTACACACATTTTCCTCTTGTGCTTTTCCCAACTAAACAAGTACCAGTGGAATAGGTAGAATATACTAGACAATCTAGTAGATAGACATGTGCAGTGGCATACATCGTTGCAAAATGCACATGCGCATAGCCTTGAACAGTAAAACAACAATGACATACATCATTGCAAATACACAAACTACAACATTGCAAATCCCTTCACAGAGCTAGTGGGGGCTATGGTGGTGGAAGATGCCAAACCTTCCTGTTCACGCGCGCCTGCAGCCTGTGGACGTGGTCCTCCATGGACACGTTGGGGTCGAGCACCGGCCGCCACCCGATTGGTTCCGGCATGCGCGCCCTCTCCTCCAGGGACGCGAGCACGGCGTACAACCTCATGTCCTTGTTATAGAGGGCCTCGTGCCGCAGTCTGGCCTCCTCCTCGATTAGGTTGACCTCTGAATCCCGTGGCAGCTGACTCCAAGCACTGCCCCTCGACCTCGCCCCTCCACTGCGAGTAGGCTGCAGGGAACGCGAGCGGGCTGTGCTCTCCAGCGAGTCTTTCGACGAGTTGTGGGAAGAATACATCAGGGGCAGGTATGTTGCTTTGGACAGGAGTGTGGTATATATGTAGAGGGGTGTCATTAAAGCAGCTATATCTGCCACCTTTATTTCGTGCAGATCTGCACTCAGTGTTCTGTGGCGCATAAAGCTGATATGCGCCACAGAAGTTCAATCTTCTATGGCGCATATCAATAATATGCGCCACAGAACACTGAGTGCAGGGGCCCACAGTGTCTGGCCACTGCACCCCATGGCCCACAGTGTCTGGACACTGCACCCTATGGCCAAGGTTCTGTGGCGCATATGTGTGTTATGCGCCACAGAACATTGAGTCACGGGGCCGACAGTCTGGCCCCACTACACCCTATGGCCAAGGTTTTGTGGTGCATGCACGCAATATGCGCCACAGAAGATTGAACTTCTGTGGCGCATATTGCCTGTATGCGCCACAGAATCCTTCGACCAGATCTTCACAAAAAAGGTGGCAGCTTTGCACCCCCTCTATCTACCACCATCCATTTCACATCCTTATTCCCCCTCCTCCCAGCTCGTCTTCCTCCTCTCTCCCACCCCATTGTGTCTATAATTTTCTACATTTTGTTGTATTTAAACCTACTATAGTTGATAGATTGGTTAGGGAAAGCCTTTCTCCAACAAGTAGATCTAAAACACACCTACTTTTCTCCTCCACGTCTCTATTTTTGTACTATTATATCTCTATAGATCTATTGATCCACACTATCTCACATCGCGCTCTCGACTCGGTATTAAATCTACCCGGTGAGTAATTGTCCATGAATATGCATGTTTTGTAGGTGTAAAGCTTGTCGCGCGGGCGGTGTGTATATGCGATGCATGCATGGCGTGAAGATGATGTTGGTGCATGAAGCTTGTGTGGTGCATGAATGCTTGCATGGGAAGAAGTTTCTTGTTTTTGCTTGTCTGTCCCTGGTGCATGGATGTTTGCCGAAATGTTGATTCATTTCCATTTCGGCAAATTTTGGCACCACCCATATGTCCTACTTTTAGGAAAGGTTATGCCGAATTTTTCTAGCGACGACCATGCATGTGTGTTTTGTGTGTGCATAAGGTGTTGTTTCTAATTAACCTACTCTCTGTCTTTTGCTCTATATGTGCATACCGCGCAGGCTACCATGGTCGTCAGCATGAGCGAAGGTCGAGTTACTAGGTATAAGAAAGACGCCAAGGCGGACATGATTCGGAACAACAAGACCCAGATAAGATGTCCATGTCGAACATGCAAACTCCAGCGCTGGATCGACCCGGATTCTAGATAATTGGAGGATCACCTGCTCAGGCGCGGTTTCATGCGCGACGACTTCGATGAGGAGCTGGCAGTAAATGGTGTTGGTCATCATGAAGACTTGGGCGGGCGAAAAGACGAAGAGTCTCCCGACGGGCATGGTCATGATGACGAATAATATACCGGCGGCGGGCATGATCATCATGACAAAGAAGGAGATGTCGACGGGAATGACCATCATGAAGAAGGAGAAGAAGCGAACACCCAGACGCTTCTAACTTTGGTGTTAAGGGACCCTCATGTTCAGGAACTGCTTCTCAAGGAGACGAGCAACGCCAAAGCTGCAGCCAGAGAGAAAGCCAAGCTGGCGCAAATGGAGTTAGATGGGATGACTCCATTGTATCCTAGGTGTCGGCCCGAGGATACATGCCTGAGTGTAACACTCAAGGCTCTAGAGATGAAGGCGGAACACAAATGGACATATGTGAGCTTCAATGCTAACATGGAATTCTGGCACGATCGTATTCCTAACGGGAACACATTGCCAACAAGAATAGAGGAGGCCAAGAAAATCGTGTGCCCTCTCAACCTACCGCACGTTAAATACCACGCATGCATCAATTATTGCGCACTTTATCGTAACGAGTACGCGGGAGAACCACATGTCCGGTGTGCGGCCATGGACGATACAAGGGAGGGAATAAGAAAGTTCCTCGAAAAGTGGTATGGTACTTTCCTATCACTCCCCGTCTACAAAGATATTTCATAGATCCTAAGGAAGCAAAGCTAATGCAATGGCACGCGGAAAGGGAGAAACCCGAAGATGGTCCAGAGAAGGGCAAGATCCTAACACACCCTTCAGACGCTAGCCAGTGGAATGCATTGGACATCGAGTTCGAAGAGTTCGGGGGCGATGCAAGGAACGTCAGGCTAGGTATGAGCACCGATGGACTCAATTCTTTTGGCAACCAGAGTAGCACGCATAGCACCTGGCCCGTGTTTGTATGGCCATACAACATCCCCCGTGGCTCTGCACAAAGCAAAGGTACGTACACATGAGCATTCTTATTCAGGGGCCAAAACAGCCAGGTGTCGATATGCATCTTTATCTCGGGATGTTGAAAGAGGATTTAGCCATGTTGTGGGAGACGCCAGCCCATACGTGGGACGCCTACACTAAAGAATATTTCCCTCTGAGAGCTGCCTTGCTCACAACGGTGCAGGACTATCCTGGTTACGCATATGTATCGGCCCAGGTGAACCACGGACACAATGCATGTGTCAAGTGAATGGATAAGACCCCGCATCTCCAGCTACCCAAGTATCCCGGGTCTTCGAAAACCGTGTTCCAAGGGACTCGAAAGTGGCTTCGCATGGATCACCCATGGAGAAAATGCGGTGATCTGTTCAATGGCAAAGACGAGCTCGAAAGATCCCTGCGTACGAGGAGCGGCGAAGAAATCGAGGAGCTTCTGAATAATTGGGATGAGTGCCCAGCGCCAGGAAAGAAGCGACCAAGGACAAAGCCGCTTTCGGGTGTATGGAAAGCGAGGTCTGTTTTCTGGGACCTGCCGTACTGGAAGGTCCTCCACATGCCCCATAGCCTCGATGTAATGCACATCACGAAGAACATTACCGAGAGTCCGCTTGGCACTCTCCTCAACATGCCGGAGAGGACCAAGGATGGGCCAAAATCATGAAACGACATGAAATTGCTTGGCATCAAGCAGGAGCTTTAGTACCCTAATAGTGATGATGATGATGATCAAACGGAAGGGACTCAGGGTCGCCGCAAAATGGTTAAGAAGAATGAGGTGGTTGTGCTTCGCGCTGCCTGCTTCACTCTATGTCAGGAGGAGATCGAGCAGTTTTTCAGGTGCCTCCTAGGAGTCAAAGTTCCTCACGGTTACTCGGGCAAGATAAGCAGGTATCTCGGCGTAGCGAAGAAGAGGTTCAGCGGTATGAAGTCCCACGACTGTCATGTGATGATGACACAGATACTTCTAGTTGCCATACGAGGGATAATGGACAAGCACGTCCGTGAGACACTGTTTGGCTTGTGCAACTTTTTTGACGTCATCTCTAGGAAGTCGATCGGCATGAAGCAGCTCGATAGGCTACAGGAAGAGATCATGGTGATACTATGCGAGCTCGAGATTTACTTTCCGCATGCATTCTTCGACATCATGGTGCATCTACTTGTCCATGTCGTGGATGACATCATCTAGCTCGGGCCGACATTCCTGCACAACATGATGTCGTTTGAAAGGCTGAACGGTGTCATCAAAGGGTTCATTCACAACAGGTCCCGTCCAGATGGAAGCATAGCCAAGGGCTTTCTGATCTACGAGTGCATCTCTTTCTGCTAGAACTATCTAACCACCGAGAACGAGGATGTTGGAATACCCACCAAGAAGCACCTCGGCAGGCTCGCTGGGTATGGTCACCACGAGGGCCACCGCTCACTGCATGTAGGCATTGCTAATCGACGCGCCGACTTTGGTAGGGCACACCGAGTCGCACTACAACACATTGAATTGGTCAGCCCTTGGGTGGAAGAGCACAAAAGCTTGATCGAGTAGGAGTACTTGGACCAGGCCCACCCGAGGAAGAAAGGAGACGTAACAAGAGAACACAACTCTAGCTTCACCAGTTGGTTCAAGAAAAGGCTGTTGGACAATCCCCCGCAGATGCCTTCTACGAAAGATCAACAACTCATATTCTCCTTGTCATAGGGCCCAGCGCATAATGTAAAGACCTATCAGTCATACGACATCAACGGTTACAGATTCTACACCGAGGAAAAAGACATGAATAGCGAATATCAAAACTCAGGAGTAACTATGATGTCCTTCGCCGATGACGAGACTACTATCATGGAAAGATTCTACGGAAGGATCGAGGAGATATGGGAGGTCGACTATTGTGGAGAGACGGTACCGATGTTCCGTGTTAGATGGGCCAAGAACGTCAAAAAAGAAGGCCGATATTTCACCACCTGCGTTATACCAGATGCCAAGTCGGCAAAGAAGGCCTCCATGAAAAATGAGCCGTGCATACTCGCTAGCCAAGTTGATCAATGTTTCTTTATTACTGACCCGTCAAAGCCCAGTCGTGTTGTAGTGAGGACGGGCAAGAGGAGCATCATCTGAATGGAAGGATCCGCCAACGAGCAAGACTTTGACAAGAACGGTGATCCGAAGATCAAAGAGGAGTTCGACAAGTACTTCAACATACCTACTACTACAGTAAGAAGAAAGACCACACTACCTACTAAAGGTTGTCCGTTCATGAGAAGAAATCTCATAGTGCCCAGGCTAAAGTATTCAACCGTGAAGAAAAAAGGCAAGAAGATTGTGAAGAGAGGCTAGCTCGACACATCACATGACGACGTGCGACCTATTTGTGTATTAGTTAGAGACTAAAATATATATCGTGATATTAGTATATATATGCATGTGTATGTTCTTGGTTTTAAATATATTTGTAACATATATATATTTTTTCTTGATTTTTTTAATATAACATAATTAAATATATTTGTAACATACAATTAAAAATATTTTTTAAATAAGGAAAAAAGTCTGAAACAACCAGGATTCGAACCTGCCCTGCCCAGATTTAGAGCCCCGGGATTGACCACTAGGCTAGGTTGTTGTTTGATGCGAACTACTAAGCCGCACTGCTTTTGGACCAAGCGCACATGTTCTGTGGCGCATTCCTCCAATATGCGCCACAAAAGTTGGAACTTTTGTGGAAGTTTCACACTTAGCCAAATAACGGTTCGACCTTCCCCTTCCCCCTCACTTTGCCAATTTCCCCAAATCGAGCCTAGCGTCGCCCACTTCCCACCGCAGGACCCTAGAGCCGCCCGCACGCACACACCCTAGCGCCACCGTCGCCACTATTGTAGCCGAAGGAGGACCCGTGGAGGAGGAAGCCAGTGGAGGAGGAACCCTAGCCGTTGTCGGAGCCCGTGGAGGAGGAACCCTAGCACCGCCCATCGCCCATTGCACGCACGCACCCTAGCGCCGCCCGCACGCACACACCCTAGCGCCACCATCATCGCTGTCGGAGCCGGAGGAGGATCCCGTGGAGGAGGAAGCCAGTGGAGGAGGAACCCTAGCGCCGCCAGCCGGTTGCTGCTGTCGGAGCCCATGGAGGAGGAGAAGGGTCATCCCGTAGCAGGAGCACCGCCGCCACGACCACCTCCCCATCCCGCGCCGTCTCGCCATCGCAGGTACTTGCTCCAGCACATCCTCTCTTGTTCTATTAATTCATGTACAAGTGCAATTAGGTATGAATGCAATTAGGTCTGAATGCAATTACTTCTAGATAATCTCTACAAGTGCAATTAGGTTTGTACAAGTGTAGATAATCTCTACAGGTGAATGCAATTAGGTCTAAATCAGAAACAACTACAAGTGCTAGAGCATAGATAATCTCTAGCACAGATTACTTGTAGATAATCTCTACAAGTGAAAAATCTCAAATCTCTGAACTCCTGGATGATCTCCTGTGACTGCATGATGCTTTCTAGTTAATTCCTGGGCAAGTAAATATGGCTCAGAATGTTGCTTTCTAGTCTAGGAATGTTGCTCAGAATGTTGCTTTCCTGTGATTGCATGATGCTTTCTAGCTTGTGTAACTGCATGATACTAGTAGCAAATCTTTGAATCTGTTATAAAAAATGCAAATCTCTGAATCTGATACTAGTAGCAAATCTCTGAATCTGTTATAAAAACAATGCAAATCTCTGAATCTGATACTAGTAGAAAATCTGGATGTGTGCTCTTGGATAAAAAACAATGGAAATTTTATTATAAAAAAACAATCTCTGAATCTGTTATGTGTGCTCCTGCATAAAAAACAATCTCTGAATCCGTTATGTGTGTATCTGTTATGATAAAAAACATTAGAAAATTCAGAAGCTTGCAAATTCAAGTTTGAGCTACTAACTACTAGCTTATTACCTATAATGAAATCCATGTTTGGATGATTAATAGTCCATGGCAGGTTTTGCTTGAGCTAGTTAAATACTAATCCAAATAGCAGCTGAACTAGTTGGTTGGTTGCTTGCTGGCAGGTTTAACTAAATCATTTAATTTAGCGTGTTGTCTAACTAAACTAGTTGGTTGCTTGCTGGCAGGTTTAACTGGCAGGTTTGAACCCAATTGAATTCTAAAAGTACTTTGGTAACTTGATGTTCTAATTCTTAACTTGATGTATCTGTTAAAGGAATTGATGTTAGAGAATGATTCCTAGTAGCTTGGAATTATGAAGATGATTGATCTTGTATATTCTTTGATCCTGCCATATTCCTAATGACATATAACTTTGATCTTGATCTTGTATATTCTTTGATCCTGTCCAAACTGCCATATTCTTTGATCTTGTATATTCTTTGATACTGTCCAAACTGACATATAACTTTGATCCTACCAACTTGTCTATGATCTATATACACTGATTCCTAATGTTATGAATTAGGAAGATGATTTTATTTACCCACTAATGATTTGCAGATAATAAATGATGGTTTTGAATTTCTGTGGGGAATATACTTTGATTCAGTAATGCTCATAGTCCCTTATTTAATATACTTTGATTTCTACTAGGATCTGTTATGCTTCATTTGAATCTGTGAATGAGATGGTGCTGCAGAGTTTGTTTATTTTGTGAATGAGATGGTGTTGGATGATGATGGATGGTGTCAATGGGGTTATCAATGGGGCTGGGATGTTTTTTCTTGCAGGGATTTCAATTGAGTTGCCCGTTTCTCCCAAAGTGTTGATTCACTTCCATTTTGGTTGAGAAATGGGCACTCGTAGGTCCAAAAATCAACAAAGGTCATGCCGAATTTTTTGGTCGATATTTGTGCTAACCTTTTGCTTCTTTTTTAGTAATAAAGCGCAAACATGTCGAATAACAACGAGGCCGGTACTTCTAAACAAATGAGCATCGAGGATCTAGCCCGAGAGGCCAACAAGTCGTTCTGGCGGCCATCCCAAGAGCATGAGGAGGCGGAGGAGATGAGAATGACACCACCACCGACGACCGTCGTCGGAGGTGCTGGGGGCAACAAGGAAGATCCATATTACGAGGGGGACGACGACTACGACAAAACTAGTGAAGGCGGGGAGGAGGGTAACACCACCACGGATGGTGGCGAGCGCACAGATGGTGGTAGCGGCAACCCGACCGCTATACAGAGGAAGAAGAAGGATATTAAGGATCGGAAGCCGTAAGTGCTCGCCAACGTCTGTGATGAGTTCACCGAGGTCACAAAAGGTGGCCAACCATTGCGCCCTCATCGATTTCCTGCGGGTATGGCATGCAACTCGGGTGCATCGTCTGGGAAAGCATGTTGATCAACACGAAGTACATCCGACGTAATCATGCTTTGGTCGAGAACCTCCTTAAGAAGCTTCACAAGCGATACACATTCCTAGAGAAGTTCAGAAACCTGGAGAGTAATAAGAACCCGGTGAACAAACTAGCCCTAACAAAGATGAGCAACGCCTTGAGCAGCTGGAAAACCCGGGTAAAGAATAGCATTGACAAAGGTGAAAGCTGGGAGATTATAAGTAGGAAAAATCCGATGCTCGACGAAGAAGAGTTCAAGATATTCAAGGTGGACTTAGATACCGCTACCTCTAAAGCAAGGACTGAGTGGGGAAAGACTATGCGAGAGAACAACATAGGTAACCACCGGCTTGGAAGCGGCGGATATAGAGGGAAACAGCCCATTTGGGACAAGGAGGACGCCGAGCCATAACGCCTGGGTAAAGAGAACCCATGGCGTAAAATCACAGACCTGTAGATCCGACAATTTGTCTGGGCCCGCTACTACCTAGACCCTGTTACAGGGGAGTTCATCACCGACGACCCGGATGTGAAGGCCTTTGAGGATGAGCTGGTAAGGAATTTACTGTGGATCTCTCATTAAAATAGTTAAGCCAAGAATCTAAATGCATGGGTTCACCTCTCCTTTATCTCTGCAGGAGAAGGAATTGAACGCTAGCGAGGACTTGTCATCCCAGGATTCGGCGGTGGAGCCATGGGACACTATTTTTAATAGGGTGACGAACACTTACAAGAAGAGGGAGAAGAATTTTCCACCAAAATCAACTGGCCGTGTGTCCGGCTTCGGTACAAGCATGAAGTTTACCGAGTACTATAAAGAGGACGCAAAGAAGAGGAGGGAGAGGAAGAACCAGTCGGCAGCTAAAGATAAAGCCGAGGTTGAAGAGCTGAAGTTGAAGGTGAAGACATTAGAGGAAAAAGTGGACGAGAAAGAAATGGACACGTTATTGGAGGAGAAGCTTCGCGCGATCATTCCCCCTGGGTTGATGGAGGGGCTAGCTGTTTGGAATGCGGGAGGTCGACAGGGGCCGATACACGTGCCCAGCTTTAGCGGCAGCAACTCGAGCATCAACGTTAACGCGTCGCCGGACTTGGTGACCTCGCCGGACTTAGTGACCCCGCCAGCCACCATCGCTGCGGCGCAGCCGCAAGAGCTGTAGTCGCACAACTGCCCCTGCTGCTCCCGCCAAAAATACCAGTATCGCACAGCCGGCGGTGGAACCAGTACCGCGGGAGAATGGTGATGATAGGCCTTCCGCCGGGATCGGCCGTGTGTCGACATTAGCCGAGCTCAATGCCCTCACCAAGGTAACTAATTAGTTACTCCGCTTCATCTTATTTATGCGCCTTTGGTGACTGCCACCTCGATCATGATGCCCAACACATATGTGTCAATATTCAGGACGTTGCTTGCGTACTACTCCACAAAGTTGCCGGCAGCGAGTTGAGGGATGTCGCCAAGGGCAATATCATACAACCAGCGAACCGCACGATGCACAACAATGCAATAAACGATGCCGTGATGAGGGTCCGGATTGCTCGGGTGTTGCCAGTGTGCGACGACATGGACCCCCCTTTCAACCTCAGGGAGCCGACGAACACAAGACCCTTGCAGAATGCCACGGCTGGCCCTTGACATGGACGAAGACTCATATTCGTATTACAGGGCACCTAAGCGCCACCTCGATCGTCCGGCCACCACCTCGGATGCCACCTGTCACCGATGCCACCTCGATCATCCGGCCACCACCTCGGAAGCCACCTGTCATCGTCGCTACCACCATTCGCCACCAACAACTGTTGGGAGCGTGTGGGCCGCCCCAAGGCGATGTCGTCGCAACGCAACCGCCGTCGCCCCCGCCACCACCATCACCACATGGCGGCAACAACGATGATGATGAAGAATTTGTCAACGTCGACGACTACATCAACACCGGCGTCGGCATAGGATTGTACATGCCTGCTGTGGATGAAGAACCCTTCGTCGCTCGCGAGGGTCAAGGTGGGCGTCCCACTACATGCACGCAATGCCTGGTCTTCCATGGTTTATCCCAAGAGACGCCTCCGGCCGCCGATCAAAAGGAGAAACCTGTTGGATTCGTCTTTAGCCCTGGCACACTCCAAAAGGCGGCCGTTGAGAACTTAGCATCCCCAGTGGAGGAGCCTTCTCAGAAGACGAAGAAGCACAGGAAGAGAGGTAAGAAAGCCGAGAGCCAACCTCCTCCGAAGAGGATCCGGGCTAAGGATGACGTCGTACCAGCCCGCGAGGATGGCTTGCCCAGGATACATATAGCCGGTGAAATGATACTGACTCTGGAGCTGCTTCGCCTTGCTGGTGGACATATGCTCGCTTTGAGTGATAGTATCAAGACACTAGAGGGCATTCTTCTTAAAGACAAAGATCCAAATTACCCAGTTTTCACTGTCAAGGTGCCATCGGACGTGGACTTCGTCCATGAAACCCCCGCGGACGTGTTCTTCATAGTGTACGAGGACGTCTTCAAGCTGTTTCTCTCGAAACGGCTGGACTATAACATGGTCCGCCTATTCGTGCTCCATCTAGCGATGAAAACCAAGAGAGAGCAAACCCCCTACATCACGATAGTGGATCCCTACTACATGCGTGATAGCCAGTTGAGGGAAGGATCAGAGACGCGTGCCAAGGTGCCAGCGTACCACGAGAAGTTCATGGTGGACCACAAGAGGACAAACACGCTTCTTTTGCCTTTCTTTCCCTAGTAAGTACACATACCCCCTAGCATTGGTAACTTAGGCTTTCTTATAGCTTTATTCCTTTGCCCTTTTCCAACATCCCGTTTCAATCGTGTTGTGCAGAGGCAAATACTGCACACTCATTGTCATTTGCACAAAGTACTCGATAGCATCGTATTTCCACTCGGCGAGTCAGAAGAAGAAGAAGGACTACACCAGAATAAGGGGTGTTTTGAATGAGGATCTCGAGGGCTACGCTAAAAAGGGATGCCCCTTCGTCAACAAGGGGGAATGTATCAAGGATGACAAGCACGTGTTCAAGCACGTGCTCGAGTTCCCCTGCGTCAAGGAGCCGACTACTGGCGGTGCCAAGGAGGCCTTCTACGCCATGCATCACCTTAAAGGGTTTGTCCGGGATTGCCAGAACCTAACTCTGCCATCTAGTTTCCGAGCATGGGCTGAAAATTTGGCGCGAAGGGACGATGATGATCTTAGAGAAGACTTCCATCGCATCCAGGTTAAGTTGTCGGAAATCATCGTGGAAGATGTCAACACAAGGGGAGGGGTCCTAAAACACAACAGAGGGTTGACTAAGAGGGAGATTGAAAATATTCTTCGTAAACAGGGTGACAACAAGACGTGTATGACGAAGGATGGCTATCTACCATTCCCAAAGCCGAGCGTTAGCAGTTCTCAACATTGATCGATGTGTGCGCCTAGAATTATCATAGATGTCTGTGTGTAGTGTTGTGTCACAAACTATATACTACCATGGTCGTATGTTGTAAACTTCACTATTGTGGTCGTTGTCATCGAAGTTCTATGATTATGATCGATGTGCTATCTTCTATGTTTACTGATTTTTTGCTTTAGTTTATGTGAATATATATGCATGTGAACCAATTTAGTTCTTTCTGTTGCATGATTTACCAATATTCCTTATCTATAGAGATGACAAAGTGGTACGTGGTGTACAAGGGTTGGGTTCCAGGAGTCTACGATGAGTGGGAGGACTGTCAGAAACAGGTGAACAAGTTTAGCGGCAACAGCTACAAAGGATACGCGACTCGAGAGGAGGCGGTAGCCAAGTGGAGGAACCACCTGTGGAAGGAGAACCGGATGAAGATATTGCTAGTGCTCTTGCTCTTGCTCACCGTCATCACAGCTGTATTCTGTTTGATTCTAGTGTAGGCGGTGAACACTTCATTTGTAATGTGATGAGATGGTGAACTTTGTAATAAGCACTTGTATAAATATTCGCCACCTTTGACTTGTATTGTAATATGATGACCACTTGTCTATCTCGATCGGGCTCTAAGTAGTGTGATGGCACTATATTCGTGTTTGTATTATATTTTTTTCATATACTAAGTCAAATATACTGTTTCTGTATAGTATTGTATATTTGGAAAAGTTTTGATTTTGATATTCAAACCAGTGGCGCATCATTTTTACCTTCTATGGCGCATAGCACTTCGCATCAGCCAAAATGCGCCACCGAAGTATCATGACTTCTGTGGCGCATTTCGAAATGCGCCACAAAAGTTTTCATCAGTGGCGACATAACGGTGGCGTCCCTGCCATGCGCCACAGAAGCCCAATATAGATGTGCCACTGATGAAGGATTTCCTAGTAGTGTAAGTGCAGTAATAGCGTTTGAACGCGAAGAAGAGGGCAAATCAGTCCAAAGACTAGTTTATTACTTGAGCGAAGTGCTCTCTGTCTCGAAATAGAATTACCCGCATTATCATAAGATGACATACGAGGTATATATGGCAGCAAAGAAGTTGAAACATTACTTTCAAGAACACCCAATCCGGGTAATATGCGAGGCACCTATCTCAGATATATTGGGAAGCAAAGATGCTAGCGTCCGAGTCGCAAAATGGGCCATAGAACTAGCACCATATACTCCACAGTATGATAGGCGAGATCCAATTAAATCTCAAGCTGTTGCAGATTTCTTTGTAGATTGGATGGAAATGCAGTACGAACCACCACTACCAGACCCGAACTACTGGAAAATGCATTTTGACAGGTCCAAGACGAAAATGGGTCTGGGCGCTGGGATAGTGCTCACATCTCCAAAGAGGGATCAGCTCAAGTATGTGCTACAAATTCATTTTACTGCTTCCAATAACGTTGCCGAGTATGAAGCACTTGTCCATGGCATCAAAGTGGCCAAAAAAATTGGCATCAAGAGGATCATCTGCTTCGGCGATTCGGATTTGGTGATTCAGCAAGTGTATGGAAATTGGGACGCGTTGGACGCAAACATGGCATTATATCATTTTCATTAGCAACAAATTTCGGGATACTTTGACGGGTGTGAATTCCACCACGTCCCAAGAGCAGAGAATGAAGCAGCAGATGTACTGTCCAAACTAGGTTCATCTCGGCAAGCAATACCACCAGAAGTAGCCTTGGAGCACCTTAGGAAACCGTCGATCAAGCCGTCACCAGAGTCCGAATCGATATTCATCCGGGCAACACAAGAATCAGATGTCGTGCCAATGGATATTGACTCAGGGGCAGTTTCAAGTCACTCGGGGACTGACTTTCTCACCTAAGGGGTTGCCGAATCACACTCGAGGACTTGTCAGTTCATGTCGTCAGAACATTTGTTGGCAGATCCAATGGAAATTGATGCTGAAGTAGATCCGGAGCCACCGATACCAACATGGGCACAGTCAATATTCAACTACTTGAGAGATGGAACTTTGCCGGATGACGAGATATTGGCAAGACAAACAGCAAGGAGAGCAAAAGCATGCACCATAACCAACAAGGAGCTATACAAGAGAAGTGTGACGAGTGTACGCAGGGTTGTATCAGCTCAGAGAAAGGTCAGGAGATTTTGTTGGATATTCATCAAGGAGAATGTGGGCACCATGCATCATCAAGAGCATTGGTGGCCAAGGCATTCCGACATGGATTTTATTGTCCAAGCACATTGGCACAAGCACAAGAGTTAGTCGGAAAATGCAGTGGTTGTCAACACTATGCATCCAAGTCACATTTACCAGCGTCTGAATTAAAGACTATACCAATCACTTGGACATTTGCGGTATGGTGCCTGGATATGTTAGGACCATTCAAGCCAACAAAGGGAGGCATGACTCATATATTGGTATTGATTGATAAGTTCACCAAGTGGATAGAAGTGAAACCAATCAAAAAATTGGACGGAAAAACAGCTGTCACGTTCCTCAGGGACATAATTCTCATATATGGTTATCCACATAGTGTAATCACAGATAATGGCACGAACTTTGTCGAAGGTGCTTTTGCTAAATTTTGCGGGAAAACCTAAATAAGACTTGACGTAGCATCAGTCGCTCATCTAGAATCAAATGGACAAGTTGAACGAGCTAACGGCTTAGTTCCATCTGGAATAAAACCCCGTTTGATGGAACCACTCCAGAGATCACCTGGTTGCTAGATCGAGGAACTACCCTCAGTACTATGAAGTCTAAGAACAACTCCGAATCGGTCAACAGGCTATACGCCATTTTTTTCTCGTATATGGGGCAGAAGCAGTTCTGCCTGCCGACATAGAGTATGACTCGCCAAGGATAAGGCAATACTCGGAAGCCGAGGTAAAAGAGGCCCGAGAAGAGGGAGTAGACTTACTCGCAGAAGCAAGGGAACTGGAGTTATCCAGATCTGCTATATATCAACAGAATCTCTGACGCTACCACAGCCGGAAAGTTCTACCTCGTGTTTTTCGAGAAGGGGATATGGTGCTAAGGCTAGTGCAACGCACAACAGGAATGCATTAAATTATCACCCCCATGGTAAGGTCCATTTATTGTAAGCAAAGCATTGCGAAATTTTTTTTTGACACAAAGACAGTGGGGAAGTCCCCCACCGTGTCATTTTTATTTTATAAATATAACACTGTACAGGATGTGAGTCACAGAGTGACTCACATAGAAAAAAACCAAAATTACAAAGTATCTAGCCATGCTTGCATGCCATCCAGTAAACTGGGTTTAATTCTATGTCTAATATCAGTCACTGATAATTTGAAAATGCTATAACAATTATCCATGCACCTAGTGTGTTGCTCAAAGATGATGTTATTCCTGTGATTCCATAGGCTCCAGCATCCTGTTATCATGGTAATGTTGAAGAACTGTTCCATTGATCTATCATGAGCCCCTTGAATCATATTGATCATTGGGTAGTCAGTATTCCATTCAATTCCAAGTTTCCACCAGAAATTTTGACTAAAGTCACATCTGAAGAAGAGATGTTCAACAGATTCAATAGTGCTTTCCTCACAAAGGACACAAGTGTCCTCCTCAATGTTGAAATTTTTCCTGACAAGAAGTTCTCTGGGATTCAACCTATCATTTAGTAGTAGCCAAAAGAAGAACTTATGTTTGGGAAGACATGGAGATTTCCAGATCCATTCAAATGTCTTTGGTGCATCAAGTGCTTTGATAAGATTGTCATATACCTTTTTTGTACAGAATCTGTCTCCTCCCCATGGGAATGTCCATTTGTCTTTACCAGGAACATTTGAATTTTGGAGGATAATACAAAGACTATTCATCTGATTCTCAGCAATAAGGGATAGTGGCAATTGGAACAAGCTTATTAACTCCCCTGTGATCTGATATTGCTTAGCTTCCTCAGTTCTGATTTTTGGTTTTTTTGCAAATGAAAATAATTCAGGAAATTTATTGCATAACTCAGTGTCATGCCATTTGTCCTGCCAAAACATAGTGTTGTTTCCCTGACCAGGCACAATAGTAGTCATATTCTTGAAGTCTGCCAGAAATGAGAGGCAATTTCTCCACCAGAAGGAACCCTTGTGTGTGTTGTGATCTGGTAGGGAACCATTTTGATAGTATGCTTGCCAGATAATTTTAACCCAGGGAATATCTAGACAGTTGTAGAATTTGTGAAGGTTTTTCATCATCATTGCCTTGTTGTGTTGCCTCAAGTTCAAAATTCCTAGTCCCCCTGCTTTTTTGGATAGGCAAACCTTGTCCCATGCAACTAGACATTTACCTTTTTTTTCAATTTCATTCCCATGCCATAGAAAGGTTCTTGTAGACTTGTTCACATGGTAAATATGTGTGTAGTGCAGTTTCATGGCACACATAATATGGTTAGGCATAGCAGATATTACAGATTTGATGACAACAACTCTAGAGCAGTGAGATAATAAGTTTGAGATACCAGCCAGCCTTTTGTCAATTTTGCTTATCAATGGTGTAAGATCACTGACACTGGGTTTAGTTGTGCCCATAGGAAGACCCATGTATGTGAATGGCAAAGATTCAAGTCTGCAACCAAAACTATCAGCAAATGTTCTGCATCTGTCAGCTGTCATATTGATAGGGACCATAGATGATTTATGGAAATTTATTTTGAGTCCAGTTGATTTGGAGAAATCTATCAGCAGATTTTTCAGATAGGAGAGTTGCTCCTGAATAGCAGGAAGGATGAGTAGTGTATCATCAGCATACTGAAGAATTGGGTAATTCTGTCCATAAGCAATGTCAATAGGTAGATCTAACTCATTAGTCTGCCATGCATGATTCACAATAATCTGCAGAAGTTCAGCAGTAGCAACAAACAATAAAGGTGATAATGGATCACCCTGTCTGACACCTCTCTTGTATTTAATATTTTTTCCAGGGACACCATTTAGTATCACAGAGGTGTTAGCACTGTGAAGTATCTTGCTGATCCATCCAATTATCTTTTCCCCAAATCCAAAGTGCTTAAGCATGGTGATGATAGTATTATATTCTATCATGTCAAATGCTTTCTCAAAGTCAAGCTTTAGGATGATGATCTCTCTCTTGGATCTGTGACAAATGTGTAAATATTCAAATGCCCATGCCAGACAATCTTGAATAGTTCTGGATTTAATAAACCCATATTGGTTTTTGCTGATAATTGGAATGATAATGTTCTGTATTCTATTGGCAATAAGCTTAGTCAGAATCTTGAGTGCCTTGCTAACCAGTGAGATAGGCCTGAAATCAGAAGGCTTCATGGGGTTTGAGATTTTTGGAATGAGTACAATGTATGTAGTATTGATGCAGACAATGTCCAGCTCCCCAGTGTGAAATCTATTGCAAAGATTATAAAATTGGGTTTTGATGATACTCCAATATTTTTTCATGAAGTAGCCATTAAATCCATCAGGTCCAGGTGATTTATCATTTGGCATGAATTTGATAATATCATCAATTTCCATTTGGGTAAATGGTTCTTCAAGAGGTGTGAGATCATGTGGAGAGATAAGATCCTGCAGGTTAAACCTCATCTCAGTTTCAGAAGATTTTCCAAGTCTATCTCTAAAGGCAGTCCATAGAAGTGCAGCTTTGTGATCATGATCAGTAATTTCATTGCCTTGTTCATCGAGCAGTGCAGCAATATAATTATTTCTGTAGTTTCTTGTGGCAATGGAGTGGAAGAACTTGGTGTTCTCATTACCAAGTTTATCCCATCTAATATTAGCTCTTTTCCTCCAATATATTCTTTTAGCTTCCAACAGTTTGGCAAGATGAGATTTTATGATATGCCTGAAATTTATCTCAGGTAAAGATAAAGCTCTTTGTTCCTCCAGACCATCCAAAAGGGATAAAACAAAGTTGCAGTTATCAATGACAATGTTGAGGTTGGAGATGGATTTACTCCATTTTTTGATAGCATGTCTCAAGTTTTTGAATCTGGCAGCCAGATCATGTGCATCATTCTTGAAACATCCTTTATTGGCCCAGTTGTTTTTCACAATATCAGATAGTCCTTCAAATTCCAACCAATAATCCTCAAATCTGAATAAATTTGATTTTGGTATTCCAGTACTGATTTGTATCAATATAGGGATGTGGTCTGATCCCAATCTGGCTAGTGGAATGGCAATAGTGTTGGGAAATGTAGTGGTCCATTCATGTGATGTAAATATCCAATAAAGCTTTTCAAGTAGAGGTTGTTGTTGCATATTTGACCAGGTAAAATCTCTCCCTTTAAGTGGTATTTCCTCAAGATCATGTTCCTGGATGATGGAGTTGAAATAGTGGATATTTGAAATATTGCCTCCTGCTCTGTTTCTATCTTCAGTGCTTCTGATCATATTGAAATATCCCATAATTATCCATAATTTGAAGATAGAAGAATCAACATTTAAGAACCAATCAATAAAATCAGCCCTTCCGTCACTTGTGCATGGGGTATAAATGTTGGTAATGAAATACTCCTCATTAGTAAGTTTGCATTGCATCTTAACAGTCAAATGAAATGAAGATTGGTTGATCACACTGCCAGTATACATGTTCCCATTCCAAATGGTGATCAAACCACCAGAATTACCAATGGAGGGTTGGTATGCAAACTGCCCAAGTCTTCTAGGACAAATTTTTTTGATGTAATTACTGTCAAATGTTTCTCTCTTAGTTTCCTGTAAACATATGATATTACAATTGCTCTGAATAATTTTGTCAGCAAGGTCATCCCATCTTTCCTGTGAGTTAATACCTCTAATGTTCCAGTCTAGTATTTCGATTTGTCTACTCATTAGAAACCAAGTAAGATTTGTTGCAACAGATATACAGGTACTGTATATCATGGGTGATGATACATGACAAGAGGGATCTGTTTTTATATCTATGATGATCAGTACATTGTGTGTAAAGGTGTGACCAACTGACCAATATCATAGTTTTCATGCACATATGGAGTAGGCAAAAGTAAATCTTGAGTAGGAGATCATTGCAGTCTAGATAAGATAAAATCATCTCAGACAGAGGATAGTATAACCCAGGTATTATAAGATAAATGTTTTGCTCTGCACACACCAGAGACTTTGGATGATAAACAAAATGAGTCTGACACAGTGACCTTTCATGATAAAGACTGGAATAAAATCCTAGGATAACAGAGCATCTACTATCCATGCTCTTGGACATAGTGGAGTAGTGATTAAGCACTATCATTAGAACTGTCATAGTTCAGGTTTGCAGCAGAAACCTCCTAAGGAGGAATCTGACAGAAGCTGGTACCAATAGCCTGGATTGTATCAACTAGGAGAATTGGTGGGCGTGCACTGTTGTTGTCCATGACAATGGCTTCAAAGTGACCATAGAGGTTCATGGGTGTAACTTGGGCATTGGAGGTATGTTCATCTGCACTTGCTTTATTTTTGAAACCTGCATTCAGACTTGCAATCCTGCAGCTTCTCCTGACATATTTGACAGAGCTAGGTTCAGGCTTCTTCCTTTTACTCTTGGGGAAGTTATCAGGCTTGGGGATCGCAGTAACACTGTCAGAGCTATCTGCAGGAACTAGAATGAAGCTTGGACCAACTTCATTTGCTGCAGCAATATTGTTGTCCACCACCTGTGAAACATTGTTTGTCTCAATCTGGATATCATGCTGCATGGTGCTTTGTTGATTGGGTGGGACAATATTGATCTCCAAGGTCACTTTGACAGTGTTGATGCCATTGTTGACAGATTCATTCATCTGAACTTTAGCACCAGTGATAGTGCTGCCAGCAATATTGGGGAAGTTTCCATGTTCTTCACCACCCATCAGGCTAACAAGCAGATTGGAGAGGTTAGCAATTGGATCTAGTTCAGCGGTAGGCATATTCTGATTTTCTTGAATCTCAGGCTGTAGTGGAGGGGTAGCAGGTTCCAAGTTGTCCACAGGTATGTTCTGAACATTGGCTGCAGGAGCATCTTGTCCAACTGCAGCATGTACAGGTGCAACATTTATGTTGTCAGCAACATTTTCCTCCATGCATGGTCATGTTGTGCATCATGCCAAAACCCCTGATGAACCATGGGAAGGGGGTGTGGGTTACCACCATCAGGTGGCAGGGGATCTTCATCACCAGCATTGGCACCAAGCAGAGTAGAAGAGAGCAAAATCATGGGGCATGTCCAGGAGTCACCATTGCCATCATCAGCCACATTCTTACCAATCACCACACTCAGGGGAAGGGTGTCAATATCATAAGCACGAAATTTGACAAGTATTCTAGCCTTGTTTGACAGATCCTTATTCTAGACAAGAAATCTACCAAAGGGGATAAATGTTTTCATCACAGATTCAAGATCCCAAAGTTGCTGTGGGTAGTTAAGAAGCATGCACCAGATGTCATGGGTAAAAATAATAGCTCTACGATTGATACCATGATCCTCATTAACTATCCTCAGAGTACTTTCAAAACTGCAGCATCTCTATCAGTGACAGTGGCAAACCGAAACAGAGCAATACCCATTGCACACTTGGGTGTACTGCATACTTGTAAGCCAATACCATGAAGAAACTCACTGATGATTGCAATAGAGCCGATGTGATTAACAGCATCAGGTTCAGGGGTGAGGGTGGCTACGACCCAATCGTCAGCGTAGATGGGAGAGTCTTCACCCAAGAACACATAGCTTCTTTGGGTATGAAGGGGGCCATGAGGAATGACAGTCATGCTAGGGGGGACGTGGGGTGCAGGGTCAACTGGATAGTTCGCCATTGTCGCCGCCAATGAGCAAACTGGGATTTCTGGTGGGGGGAGAATGAGGTGCAAGAGGCAGCGGAGTTGTGGATGCACTAGTCTCTGGAGAAGTCGATTCGGCAGAGTTAGGTGTAACAGTAGTGCTAGATTTCTTCCGATAAAAGATTTTTCATGTTAGCGCAGATAGACATGATCGGGAGATGTGCCCATAGTTGTAGCATTGACGGCAACGAACATGGTTGCAACAATCAGCACGTAGATGGTCATTTAACGCTATACAACGTGTGCAATTAAAAGGCTTAATGACGTGTTCATAATTGGGAAAATCTGAATTATTTGTCAGTTCAGGTGAAACTCCAACAATAGATACTTGACGATTAACTAATCCATCTCTGGGTTGTTGGATCTCACTCCGAGTTGTACGATCATGTTCAGGATTTAAACGTTGTGTGCCGTTGTGTGATCGTGACACGTCAACATACGAAACTTTATGCCCAACGGTAACAATATTTGCACCAGAAAGTGGCAGATGAAATTTTGCAGAGGATGTGCTGAAATATGTACCTTGATAGTTGAGTGGTTTATGGATGGATCCATGATGATTCTTCTTCCTTTTGTGTTGTACGAGAGTCCATTTCCTATCTTCCTCATCGCACCAGAGGTTATATTCACGTATCCAATTTGGTCCACCATTGCTCCATAGATCAAAGTAGCACGTGAACTCTCTGGATTTGTAAGATCTCATATTGATGATCATGAACCCAATGGCCTTCGAACAAACATCGAATAAAAAAACTCTGCCCATCAAGGGGGAGATTCGGAGTTTGTCTCGATCAGCACCAAGACATGCCGAAAGAGCCATACCAATATTAGCACAAGACAGATCAAACATTGCATTGCCAAATGAAACAACCAGAGAAAATCCAGAATCAGCAGAGATAGGGTGAACTGGGGTGGAATAGAGGTTCATCACCTTTTTTGAAAAAACCAAACCAGATTCAACATCTAGGGGGAATGAAATGGTGGGAGCAGCCATGATGGCCAGCAGATGGGTTTTGGAGTGAGTGGAGTAGATTGCACGGTTCAGATTTGGGATTAGATGGCCGGAGTTGGGAGATCGCCGGAGGGGGGTGTGGGTGTCATGGTGGGGTTAAGCACAATGATTCATATTATCTCACAGACGCTCGTGAAGCACAAAAGAACAAGGCGGACAGGTCAGGAGATGAGATCAAAAGGCCATGGAATGTGGCACTACTTCGTCCCTTCTATACTTAGGAGGAGCAATGAATGTATCACTCGAACTCTCATATGTCGGACGTTTGTGACGGCTATGTGCTGATAATAAAATGGTATGACTCGAAAAACTGACTCGAGGACTACCCCTTAAGTTTTCCCTCTCAATTATTTTATGTCGGCTGGCGTGACACCCGAAATTTATCTCGGAACAAGTAGTGTTTACTCGGAAAAAATTAACTCTTCGACTGTGTTGTTGTCCAAAAACACGGCTTCATGGCAAGCAAGAGGAAAGGATGTATGACGGGTAAACACGAACACCGGATAAATACAAAGGAGAAACGCGAGTCAGCTTTATGTTTTTGCCTAACCCACTGCAGGTCATGTTATACTGTGTGTTGAATAATCTCGGCCAAGTGATCCAAGTTTCATATCCGCTAACTATATCCTTAGTACTTTGAGACTCCAATGTCGAACACCAAAAAAGGTAGACAGGGGCCAAATTCAAGGGAAGGTGAAACGGCAAAATGAGACTCGGGGACTTGTCCTTGAATGATTCACACTCACAACATAACGAAAATATATAAAGCCTTATCAAAAGGCGCATAATCAAACTTAAAGTGCAATGTACATTACATCTGTACCCGGCATACCGGGGATCTATTCAAAAGTTCAAGTACTTGTTAGCCTAAGGAGCAGCAGGACTCGGCGGAGCACCCTTGGAGATAGGAGCGTCGCTTGGAGCATCTGCCGAGACAGGGTTGTCAGTGGCCGGGTCATTGGAACCATCTGACTCGGTTGCTTCACTGTCGGCACCCTCTTCATCAGCAACTTCGACAAGCGGGTCGCCGAGGTCGAGGAAGTTGGGCCCGTCACACCAAGCGTGCACCATGGTGTACTCGATCATGGCGTAAGCTCGCTCCTGGCGTTTGTTGATCAACTTCGGGTCACTCAGCCATTTACCATCTCCCCTTATGCGAGCAAGAACATCAAGATTGATGTCCTCGTACCATGAAAGCACGAAGGAGAGAGCCTTGTCTGCAGCAGCTCGGCTGGCCGACTCACGCCACTGATCCAGCCGGTCCTCAGTATGGAGCAATCTCTCAGCAAGTGGCTCGATGAGTTCAGGTGCGTCCTCATCCGGCCAGAGCATGCGAAACGCATGAATATCCGACTTGAGCAGGTCCACGCCACAAGACTTGAGGGTCTTGACCCGTTCTGACACCGCTTCGAGAAGCTCGTCCATGGTCACCTTGCCATCAGCCGGAGCGCCAGATTCGGCCCTCACTTTCTTCATGGACCGAATGGCAAACATGTTGGCCTCAGGAAAATTCTCTGCAAGTAAAAGAGAAAGTTAGCAAAATAACAAAAGTAGATGGAAGAAGTCCAGAGTGAACTGTACAGTGCAAAAAGAGTAAGAACTCATTACCGAGAAAGGAGTTGACAGCACCGAGCTTGCTATACCAAATCTTGGCCTTGGCTTGAAGTGCGTCAAGGTTCAGGTTTGCCGACTCAACCAATGACTCGGCCTCGTCGAGCAGCCTCTTGGTCTTTTCGGCGCTGGCGGCCTGCTGCTCATTCTTCTCGGCAAGCTCTTCCTTCAGCCCCTTCACCTCGGCCAAGTTTTTCTGCTCCATCTCGGCCATCAGCTTCTTCAACCGAGTCACCTCGTATCGCTCCTTCTGGAGTTCGGCTTGGTGCCTCTCTGCTTATTTGGAACAAACTACTCGTCAGCAGCGACAGAGATATTTTTGACCTACCAGGGTAAAAAGACAAGAACATGGTACGGACACAAAAATAGCACGAGAAAGGCAAGAAACTTACTCTCCGCCTCGCTGATCTGCGAGTGAAGAGCCTCGATGGTGGACTAAGCAGAGGCTATGAGAAAAGAGCAAGAAAAGATTGAGAAAATGAACTAAATAAAGATACGCCGAATAAAGAAAGGACGAGTAAGAACATTACCTTGGCCTTGGGTTTCACTCTGCAGCTTCTTATAAGCAAGTTCGAGCTTATGATGCTCCAGAACGAGAGCTTGGTGCACCTTGGTGCGCTCGTTATGCGTAAGCTGCGCAAAGGAAAAGAACAGTGAGTAAATAGAAATCAAGCTCCCAGACATATAAGGAGTGGTTCATATATATGAGTTTACAGCTGAATAAGTTTCTTATCCGGCAGTAACCTCGAGAGCTAGGGATCGAAGCTCTAACATATGAGTTTGGCATAAGGAAATAAAAAGGGCTTAAGAGCTTACAGCCAAATAAGTTCTTCATTCAATAGTAACCTCGAGGGCTAGGGATCGAAGCTCTAGCATACAAGCTTGGCGTGAAAATTTAAAGACTAAGTGATTATTGAGAGCTTATGGCCGAGTAAGTTCCTTACTCGGCAGTAACCTCGGGGACTAGGTAGTATGCATAAATGAAATACTCAACAACACAAAAGAGTAAGAAGATCATTTACTTCGTTCACTTCGTTGGCGCGGGCCATTAGGGAAATGGCATGCTGGGTCATGTCAGAGACGGCCTTGGGGCCCAGCACCAGTTTCTTGCCGCTCCGGGTACTGACCTCTTGCTCGCCAGCTGCATTCCATGCCAAAGCATAAGGATCAGCCAAACCAAGGCTTTTCCCTCTGAGCGTCCGAGTGAGAACTTGACCCGATTTCAGGGTAGTTCCCACGTTGGCGCGGGTCGCAGCGGCACTAGTATGAAGGGCAGCAGCTTTAGAGCCATCACCTGTCCCAGCAGCCGCGGACTCGCCTGCTTTGCCCGTTGAAGCAAGCATTGTTGCCAACATCGGAGGCCGGATCTAAGGAGCAGAACCCGAAGCGCAGACCAAGGTTGTCTGCTTGGTGGAAGTGGACTTGCCGGATAAAGGGCGAGCCGAACCAGAAGCCTTAGGCTTAGTCTGGCTCTTTGACAGAATAGGAGAGCGAGCAGGAGGATTTGGAGAAGAAAGTGGAGCTGGCTGACTGGGCTCAGCAGTTTTGTTGGCTCCAAGATCAGGAAGTTCTTCATTCGCACCAGCTTGAGGGCTGGTGCCAGAGGAACTGGTGGAGGAAGGCTTCTCGGCGCTAGAATCACTAGCACCAAGATCAGGAAGTTGTTCCTGATCAGCACCAGGGGTGCTGGGCCAAGTCTCCTTCATCGGGTGCACCACCGGGTCTGGCTGACACTAAGAAGCGTGAGCCTCGACAGTGGGAGCCTCGACCCGGACGGGTTTCTGCACCGTAGAATCAGTCTGAGCGGGTGTGGGCCTTAGCGGCGAGGCGATGCTGGAAGCATCCTGGTTAGCCGACAGAAGGGCAACACTGAAAAACAACAAGACAAGCATAAGAAAACAGTTGTGATGCATGATAAGGAAAAATATAACGTAAGCAGAACATGAAAGCTTACCCGGTGACGACCGGGTCACGGGTGACTCGGCGTGTGACTCGGCGCCCAGCGGCTTGGCGAGTCTCAGCCAGAGTGGCAGCAGAAGGAGCAGTGGGAGTGGTCTTGCTCTTCTTAGCCGACTGAGTGCTGGAGGAGGCCCCGCGTCGCTTCGGCTTGGTGACGGGTATCTTGCCGACTCTGCCCACGGCGAGAGGAGGAGTGTCATGTACCTAGCCAGCTGCATAAGTAAATAACAGGCTTACTCGGATAAGTTGGGAAACTAGGGTTACAAGGCATGTACCTCCAAAATTGTATAATCATCATCCTCATCATCGTCAGACCAATCTTGTAAGGGGTTGCGATATTAACTCTTACCCGAAGCTAAAGCAGCGGCAGCATGCGGGATGGGCATGAAGCACTCCAGGTCGAACTCGACTTCGTCGGAGTCCGAGTGATCCCTGTTATAACCGCAGGGAGGGAAAGTACTGTCATCAACCTGGTGAACAAGGTTCTGCGAAAGACAAACAGAATGAGTAATGAAAACCAGACTAAGAGTGGCAAAAAAGCTAAAGCTGACTCGGCAAGGAAAACGATTCGAAAAACTTACCCAGGGGACAGGCTTGACCCGGCTAAACGGGGGACAGCTCCAAGCCCAATCGTCCGCCAAGTTCAGTTTAAAGATGGAGCTTACTCGGCAAGCAATGGAGTCATAGGAGAGCTCCTTGGTAGAGTGCCGAGTGGGATCATGGGAGCCACTCATGAAGCACATCTTATGGCTCCTAGCTTGCATGGGGCTTACCCAGCGTGATATGAAGGTGCACATGAGGTCCCTCTCGGCAAGATGAAAATGCTCATCCGGCGACAACAACCTTTCCAAGATCACGTTGGCCTCGTTCACCGCAGCGTCTTGGTCGCACGGGTCAAGCTGCCAGAACTTCTTGTTCGGGACCTCGTCCGAGAAAGGGGGAGCCGGATGTTATCGATGGACCCACTGTTTTTGACATAGAAGAAAGTCCTATGCCATTTCTTGCAAGAATCAATACCAGTAACCCGAGGAAAGATGGTGTCTCTCCTGGGCGTGATACTAGTAGCGCCGCAACGGGTCGGCCTCTTCTCGGATCGAGGAGCACCCGGCTAGGGAACAACTTGACCTTAAAGCTAAAATATTTGGCCCACAGAAGAACTGTAGGCCAAATCCCGAGGTAGGCCTTGCAAGCAGAAATAAAACAAGAAAGAGAGCCAATCGCGTTGGCAGGAAGGTGATGGGTTTGCAGATGGAAAGTGGAGAGAAACGAGGAAAAGAAGGTGCTCACTGGAAGAGCAAAACCGCGCTCAAAGTGAGAAAGGAAAACAACCCGCTCATTGGGGTGGGGTTTGGGAGAGATCTAACCGGCGGGGAGGCGGCAATCCACTTGCAGCGGAATGCGCCTGGTGGAGCGGAGCCATTCCACCTCCTCGATGGAGACCTCCGAGCCTTCCCAGCCGCCGTGCTTGCCGGCGAGAACCTCCTGCTCTTCCGCACCGTCAGCATCATCGCGAGCTTCCATGAGCCTTGCAGATTCAGTCTCCTCCACCGTTGGAAGAGGCTTGGAAGAACACGAACCCGTGATGGAATGGAAAGAGAAGTGGAGCAATTGCAAGGCAAGAACAGAAGGAAGAAGAAACCGCAAAGGGGACGGTTTGATTTCGCAGGCGCAATGAAGAATAAGAAGCAGGGGAAAACTGAACGGGCATGGGGGAAGAGGTAACCCCCTCACCCCTACTTAAGGGCAGTAAAAACCCAAATCGTGGGACCCCTCTGTGTCGTGCGGCCAGCGTGTGGTCGTGTACCCGGCCGGGTAGGCCAATCAGAGGGCGCCACGTAGCCAGAGATACACGAAAAATCCCATGCCACGTCATGAAAGGAAGGACAAAAGGCGCAGGCTGATGGGACTGCCACAGCGATGGGGAATAACTGCGCAACCGTCACTGTGCCGCCAGAGCTTGGAACAAAATTTGAGGCAAGTAATCATGATTACCAGCTGTCAGTGACTGAAGCACGCCGAAAATGACCCGGAATTGGCCAAAGTAACTCGGCACGAGGCAAAAACGAGCCAGGAAGTCAAAGAGTGGATCCAAAGACTGTCAGACTAACTCGGCAAGGTGCAAGATTGCGACAGATAAAGAAAAAAATTAAGTTCCAGTCACATAAAAGGAACCTAGAGACACCTAACAGCTTAAACTGCTAGACCTCACCAGCTTCGGGGACTAATGTCGGGGGGATAACCCCCGGTAGGGTCACGAGGGATGAAACATAGCATAGCTGGGTAAGCTCCGAGTGAAGAAAGAACCAGGCCGGGTAAGAACAACCCATAGAGAAAAGCTTGTGAAGCCGACATATGAACTATGTCGGCCGCATAAGAAAAAGTTGTTATTCTTGCAGGAACCAACGAGCCGAGTCTACCGAGGAAGGGCCGAGTCTGATAGGACGCATGGCACCTTTCCGAGTAAGGTTCAGAAGGGACCATGGCAAAGCATGGTCAAAATATAAGGGCGACGCCGGGTGACACAAAAGGAGTCGGGTGACGCCCAAAGCAAATGTTGACGTACAAAGTTACATAGTGACGCCAAAAGGAACAGGAGGCAGCGTACCAGTAGACCGTTAGCTATCAAGCTTTGTGGACCCGGCCCACATTTTAGGGACCAAGATCCAAATAGTAAACCCTAGAACCCAAATGGTATAAGCTAGCTAGCGCTTCCTATAAAAGAGGGGGCATAGTTGTAGTAGAGGAGGTTGGACCAAGGAGGGGAACTAGTGCACATAACACTAGTTCATACAGCTCAAGGAGCACTTGTAATTCTCGGGTATCAATCAAATCGCTAAGTGTGGAGAGTTCATCTTATTCTTCGTGCATGGCTCGACCGTGCACTCCCTCCCCGGTGTCCACAAGCACCCATTCGGCCCCCAACTTAAGCCTACCCATGGCATCTGTCGTGCCACCACCATGAGAGGTGGGTCCACCTCGGGCACCCCCTCGGCCTCCCTCTTCGACTACTTAAAGCCTTCTGACCTAAAAACTTAGGGGGGTTTGACTTTTTTCCAGAAAGAATTCCGCTGCGCCACCACCACCAGAAACCGCGATTTGGAATCAAAAACTCCGTTCTGGCACCCTGTCGGGACGAGGATTTGGAGGAGATCATCGCCATCATCATCACCGATGCATCTCCATCAACCATCCATGTTTCCCCCATCCATGAGTGAGTAATCCCCTGCTATAGGCTATGGGGATGGTAGGGATTCGAAGAGATCTATCATGTAATCGAATAAGATTGTTAGGGCATGGTGCCTAGTATCTTTATTAGTGCTATTTGACTTTTTTGCAACTTGTTGTGCTCAATGCTTGTCACTAGAGCCCGAGTGCCATGATCTCAGATCTGAACTTATTATTGATTCATGATGATAGTATGGTTTGTGATCTTATCTGCAAGTTGTGTACACATATCATTGTCTGGAACCAAAGGCCCCGAAGTGACAAAAATTGGGATAGCCGGAGGGGATGGTTGTGATGTGAGGATCACATGTGTTCACGGAGTGTTAATGCTTTGCTCCGGTACTCTATTAAAAGGAGTACTTAATTGCTAGTAGATTCCCTTGAGGCCTTGCTGCAACGGGCTGGCTGGACAAAAGATGTTGTGCAAGTTCTCATTGCGAGCACGTATGACTATATATGGAACACATGCCTATGATTGTTTAGTACTTGGATGATTTATCTTATTTATTTGAAATTGCCCTAGATCTTGAAATTACATGAATAGTCTTGTCCATGCAATGCCCGTCCATCCATCTCTATGCCTACCACACTCATATCCTATTGTTTGCTACTATTGTTACTACTTTCTTCGTTTTACTGCTACTGTTACTTTGCTATTGCTACTACAAAACTATTGCTACTGATAAACTTATGTGAGCCAGACTATTTCCAGGTGCAGCTGAATTGACAACTCAGTTGTTAAGTCTTATAAGTATTCTTTGGATCCCCTTGTGTCGAATCAATACATTGGATTATACTACCCTCGAAGACTGTTGCGATCCCCTATACTTGTGGGTCATCAAGACTATTTTCTGGCGCCGTTGCCGGGGAGCATAGCTTTATTTGTAAGTTCACTTGGATCTATTGTTGTTCGCTCCTATTCCTTTCATCATGGAGAAGTCTTGTGATGGAAAGTTTCCTATTTTACCATCCACTACAAGAAGAGGTACAATTCTAAACACCTCTGCTGCTCTTTGGTTCATTGTCTATTATAAGTAAGCTTGTTACACCACCACCACATACACATGCTACACATACCGCTACTACTGCTAAATCTGAAATTGCTTTTGATACTCATGATGTTACTTCTATTGTTCTTGATGAGAGTGGTTCATTAGGTCCTTTCCTAGATGCTACTATTGCTAGAACTATTTTGGGAAACACTGAATCTCCTAGTGAAGACACTATTACACCTGTTAGCTCACCTGAGTCTAGAGAGAGATATGATATTAATGATGGTTACATTGAAATGACTGATGAATTTATTGAAGAGTACCAAAACACACGTGGTGCTAGTGCTATTAGGAGTCTCCTTGAGAGACATACTATTATACCTAAATTTTCTCCTGATGCTAAGTTTGCTACTTCTCCCATAGACATCAAAGATAAAGATTATGATTTCTCTCTTTATTTATCCTATATAAACATTGTGGAGAAAGAACCTTTTTGTGGGACTGAAAATGAAAGTGTTGTAGCTCATATGAATGAGCTTTCCACTATGAGTGCCTTATTCTTTGATAATTTTAAGATGCGTAGGTACTATGTTACTAAAATCTTCCCTTTTTCACTAAAAGGAGAAGCTAAAGCTTGGTTTAATAGATTACCTCCTGGATCCATTGATAGCCCTGATTGCTTGATTGCTTCTCTCTTTCAGAAATATTTTCCTCCTAGTGCTAGACATGTTGCTTTGCAGAATTTTTTTGATTTTAAACAGGGAAAAGAAGAGAAATTTCCTGAGTCAAGGACAAGGTTATGTGACTTGATTCATGCACATCCTGGATGTCCATTGCCTAAAAATGAGATTCTTGATATTTATTATAATGGACTAACTGATGATTCTAGGACATACCTAGATAGTTTTGCTGATTGTGTTTTCAGGAAAAGAACTCCTGTAGAAGCTGAAGAATTAATGGCTAAAATAAGCAAGAATTCTGATGATTGTACTTCAACTGAGCTCATTACACCTGAGCCTGCTACTCCTGAACCAATTGTGCCTGAACCAGCTCCAACACCAACACCAAAGAAGAGGGTAATGATTGCATTAAATGATGAAGTGATGAAAGAAGCTAAGAAATGTCTTAAGGAGAAAGGTGTTAGATCTGAAGATGTGAATTTACATCCTATAGAAGAATTATGTAAGCCAATTTCCCACTCATCCACTATTGAGGTGCACTCTCTCCAACACTTTGATGAAGGTGATATTCCCTATGGTAAACCTCCTGATCAATGCTTAGAGGAACTTAACATTTTTATTGTTAAACAAGGTAATTTTAATAAACAAGTTCAGAATCATTTATTTGGAAAACTCTAGAGCTATTAATGAGTTGAAAGATATTGTGGAAATAACTTCTAATGATGTTAAAATGCTTTAAACACTTCCAAATGGTTCAAACCCAAATTGATCAACTTGCTAAGGTACAAAAAGATATGCTAGTTAATGCCTCTGGAGATAAACATGCTTATGGAATTAGAACTAGGAGTGGTGCTTCCACTCAGGATCCCTTATATCCTGAAGGACATCCTAAAATAATTGAGCAGGATTCTCAAGCAGGTGAAAGTAGTGGTAGTCCTCATAAGAGAAAGAAATAGAAACATAAAACAGTTGAGGAACCTCCTGGACCTGCTGTAGATCCTAATAGTATGTTTGTCTCTGATGCTGAAACTGAAAGTGGCAATGATAAAATTGATGCTCCTGATAAGGAATAAATTGAGGAAGAACCTGAGAAGCACACTAAGAATACTAAGTACACTAAGGAAGATTTTATTGCTAATAAACATGGTAGTGAAAGAGAACCTTGGCTGCAGAAACCTATGCCTTTTCCCAATAAGAAACACAAGTCAAAGGAGGAAGAACACTATAACAAGTTTTGTGAGTGGATGAAACCTTTATTTTTGCAAATTCCTTTGACTGATGCTATTAAGTTGCCTCCTTATTCAAAGTATATGAAGGATATTGTATATAATAAAAGGAAGATTCCTAATGAGGAAATTTCTACTTTGCTTGCTAATTATTCCTTCAATGGTAAGGTTCCAAAGAAACTTGGTGATCCAGGTATTCCAACTATTCCTTGCTCTATCAAAAATAATTATGTTAGAACTGCTTTGTGTGACTTGGGAGCTGGAGTTAGTGTTATGCCTTTTTCTCTCTACAAGATACACCAGCTAGAAAAGTTGATACCAACTGATATATCTTTTCAGATGGTTGATAAGTCTACTACTATTCCTTTTGGTATATGTGAGGATGTCCTGTTCAATTGGCTCATAATTGCTTGGTTTTAACAGATTTTGTTGTGCTTGAGATGCCTGAAGATGATAATATGTATATTATTCTTGGGAGACCTTTTCTTAATACTACAGGTGTTGTCATCAATTGTAATCAAGGAAAAGTAACTTTTAATATTAATGACAAAGAGCATTTTGTCTATTTCCCCAAGAAGATTGATAAGAGCTATTGCCTGAATTCAATTGAAAATATTGAGAGCATCAAAGTTGGATAAATATATTGTCCCATTCCACAAGAAAGTTTTGAAACTATTATGATTGGTACTATTGCTATCAAGATTGAGGTAACATAATCACTTTGTGGAATGCAAAGTTTTGCTTCAAATAAGATCGTTTTGGCAACAAGACTTGATCAAACTTGTTAACAAAGGGATTTTAATGAACAAAACAATGCTTTCACAGTGGTTATACTTGCTCACCTTTTTTTCTCCTTTCTAATCTTTGCTCTTCCTCTTATTAGTCTTAGTTTTGTTAGTTGTTTGCTTCTTAGTGTGTCTTAGAACTTCTACAGTTTTGGTTTGGTTTGCTTTTTGTGTCTTCAAAAAATCTTTTTCTGCGAGAAAATCAATTTTCATAACCTGGAAATTGGCCAAAAATAAAGTTTCCCGAAAAATTCCAGAAAATTCATATTAAATTTTTTCCTCAAAAGAAGGGCAAAGGGACACCTAGATTGGCCCAGGGGACCCACCAGGCCAGCTCACCCCCTGGTGGCGCGGCCAGTCCTAGGGAGCGCTTGGCATGGGTGGGGCCCACCTGTGGCCCTCCAAGTTGTCTCCTTCCAGCCACTTCTTTCTCTCTCCTAAAAACACAGGAAAACTTTCTCAATCTCGAGTTCCTATTATTCTTGCTCCCGAATTTCGATCTCCTTTCTCAGCCCATCTTTGCAGCTGATTTTTGGAGGGATTGCTCTCCGGTATGTGCCTCCTCCGCTTGTCCAATTAGATTTTTGATTGCTAGATTGTACTTGAGTATTTTGCTATTGTAGGTGACAGGTTGTGTGAGCTTGCTTGATTGTTCTATGCTTAGAGATTTCATTTTGATGCATGTTTAGCCCTCTAGCAAGTTCCTATAGTAGTTCCTCATCATTTATCAACTTGGAAATCACTTGGTTTGATGTTTGTCTAAAAATTTCAGAAAAGGGGTCATGGACAACCACACCTTTGGAGAAGTGTTTGAGAGTGATGCACGTAGGAGGACAAGGCCTTCGAGATCATCCTCCTGATCTAGGTCATCATACAATGAGGATCTTATTACGCTGCGCTTTGGCAACGAGGGAGATGAGGGGGATGCGCACCCTTTTACCTTCCCTTGTTTTACCTTTTTGCAAGCTGCAGGGATTCTCAATGATTTCCTAACTCTTGTTAGAAGGGTTGGTCTAACTGATTATATGCAGGATAAGATTGAGCAATATTCTATGCTCACCAAAACTTTTGTGGAGAGTTTCTCTTTCACTAACAACCCTTTCAGGACATATGTGTCATTCAAAATCTATGATCCGCCTATCACCATGACATTGAAGAAATTTTGAGAAATTTTAGGTATTGGCATGGCTGGGACGGTGAAGAAGATTCAAGCTCGACCCGCTGATTTGTTGGAGCTCTACCGCGGGGTAACTAATGATGATTACCGCATAGCCCAGCGCGGGAAGATAAGAAATATTCAACTCCCCGCTATCAGATATTTTGTTTATTATCTTGCCAACTAGTATTCTTGGTAGGGAGAACACTAGCAATATTTCCAACTATCATTTGGCCTTTCTAGCTACTGCACTCAACAATGAAAACAGGTATAATCTTGGTTCTCTCATTGCTTGTCGCCTAGTTGCTAGAGGACCCATTTATGGGGGTATTATTGTTGCACGTGTAGTTGCTGTCTTAGAACTTTCTGTTGATCCAAATGATACAATTTTGGCTCCTCAGAGGCTTGATCTTGCTGCCATGAAAGCGCATCACTTTGTTACTGCTAGTTCTACCCTTGAGAGTTTGGATTACATGATGATGTTTACTGATGGGGAAGAGAGGGAAATTCCTTTGCCATAAACCACTTTGTTCAGTATTTGCAGGGGACCTTGGTCACGCTCCAAGGAGGAGATGGACGAGCAGCTGCGCATTCGTGGTTTCCACGGACACTACCAGGGGGACGCGCCCTCTTACGACCACTCTGTGAACTACACAGGGGCGTCCTCGAGCGCGTACCAGGACGAAGGGGCCTCTTCGTCGCACTACGGAGGCGCACCTTCCTGGCCAGGCTGGGATTGAGCCCCACTTAGGCAAAAAGCCTAAGCTTGTGGGGAGGTATACCGACATCACACTCATCTATATATCATGTTTTGTCGGTACTTTGTATATCCATGTTTCTCTTTTGCGGTGACCCAGCATACCACTGCATGATGTAGTACACAATAGTCGTTGACAAAACACCAATGAAACACCGTTCACTAGTATTACATCCCTCAGAGTGGTACAGCAGAAACATAGCAGGTCCAAGACATGACTATAGGTTACAACTCGACTCTTTACAAAATATCCAGAGAACACTCTAGGTTAAAGAGAGAGAAATAAACTTCTTACAAAGAAGAATCGGTAATAATCAACTCATAACTATCATACTAATAGACTAGTATTTAAACTATTAGGCTTGCATTGCTGTTATAGCAATACTCTACAGAAGTAGGTTCTATGGCTAGAGATTATATTCCTATCTAATCAGCAACTTCATCTTCACTTTAATTGATATATTTGTTGACTTCATTGACTTTATATAATAACTTGAGCTATTGATGACGATTCCCTTGAGAATAAGTTGATGTAGACGTTGTGTGTATTGGATTCAGAATCTAGCAAGGGTTAAGAAGATACGTTGAGTACGAGCGTACTCAGCAAGTTCACTAGAAAATGAGTGTTTGATGCACTATATCTACAGCCATAGACCATAGGTCATAGGCAATGCAGGTTTTCGTAAACATTTCTTCAAAGGTTACTTTTATTCTGAAAAGCTATGTCCGTTAGCCTTCATAGCTTTACCAGAACTTTCATGGAGTTCCTATCCTACTGCGTTCATAGCTCCTTTCCCGGAACAGGGAGTAACAAGTTACAGTTCTTACACTCTACAGATGTGTGTTACTTTTACCATGAGAGGTCAACTCCTTGTTGCACAACCGGGCAGCTTACCCGTCCACAATTCCATAATGTGGGGCCTGGTAGATGATCCAAGCCAATCACCTCCCTTTCCGTGACCCCGCATGTATGCACGATCCTTCGCGGCTGGCTCACCTCCGTTAAGCCCCCTTTCGGGCAGGCTAAAACCCTGATGAGTTCCCAAAGACTCTATGAGCTGGTGATGCCCTTAGCAAGTACCATGTAGGTCCGGCTATACCTCTAGGAGCCACTCATAGATAATCTAGACACCTAAATCATGGGGCCTAAGGGTGCCCACCCATATGTTGGATCCGCACAAGGAATCACAACGTCACATTAAGGTCGTCTTGCCTACATATGGAAGGAAAACGATACAACTGACTTGTCCGTACCATTCCAAATCTCATGGTTAACGCGTAATATACAGCGCAAGAATCACTGGCGACATTGGTTGTTAAGTCCTAGATAATATGTTCCTTTACCATCGGAACTTTCACAATAGGTTATTACCGCATGGTAAATAACCTATAATCATATTATTATGAAAATAGTGTTTTCTGACCTTTTTGAAATGCAGGTGATGACAACACTGGATTTGCAAAATACTTTACAGAAAATAATCAAAGGACATGAGCAAGTGTGAACTTGCCTTTTGTGATTGCAAGATTATGCACTCACGGTCTTTAAGACAATATAAGATCCAATATCTGAAATCGGCATCATTGGTCCGGTAAGGACTAATGTTTAAAGAAGCAAGATGCTATTATGCATAAGTAACGTAGTGCAATTTAATAAACTTGAATCCCTGGAATAACGTTGTTCTAGGGTTTGGATACTGGTTTCTTTGGAATTTGTTGCCCTTTTAGATTAAGGTTCACACTTGTGCTTCTTATTAAGGCTTGTGTATATGTGTGAAACAACATGTAATTATAATATCATACAACAATAAGATACACAAATGTGAAATGCTACTCAATGACTGCTTATATAAGAATTGTTTTATCTTCAAATTTTACTTTACAAGTAATGGCATTTATAAGGAGCTTAAGTGTTAACAATCCTAAATATACCAGTAAAGTATAAAGTAATATGATTATGATTAATTGTCATATGTTGACTATGATAAAATTCCTTGGGTTTAGTTATTAAGAGTTAGAGATATTATTACAAAATTTGTTGTTTGAAGTGGCAAAAAGGATAACCTTCGAAGAAAAGGTTTCTTATCTAAGGTTTAAACAATCTTGATGGTTAATAGAATATGGTTGATGTCTCTTGGTGTTTACTCAGTTAGTTTGGTCTTGAGATGCATTAGGTCTTAATTGAAATACACCAAAGTAAACTATAAAACACATAATAAAGCCTTTAACATGGTGTTTATAGTCTTGTAGACTAAAGTTTTACTTTAAGGACATAGATGGACTTAAGGTGTAATGCTTATGATATTTGTACTTTGTTCACTTCATAATGTTTCCTTAAAGTTACTTTAAGAGTGGTATTACTTCTATTTGAGTAGTGGTTTCTTAATATTATAATAGAATAGAAACATTTATCTCCTTACAAAGGTGTGCTTATGGTTTATGAATAAGTAAACAATATTATTTAACTACTTATAGTTGAATGATAATTCTTCAAAAATGGTAATTAAGATGTTTTTGCATTATATGAATTCCATACTCAATATTTAAGTCAAATACTATTATTAGTCCTTAGGTGTATAATTTTAGAAATATTCTCAAATTTTATTTACCTTTATATGTGTTGGGGAGATGACCCCAGGTAGGGTCAAGATAGTGGAAAGAAGGAAGGAACCTTTCTTACCATATGCAGAGTTATAAGCTAATTCGGCCGAGTTATGCAAGGCTCGGCCGAATAAGGCATGGCTAAGCCAAAATCGAGTGATTAATACCTTACTCGGCCGACATAAGAGCTAAGTCAGACGAATAAGGTTGATCAGCTCATACGCAGGTGAAGGTCGAGCCGAGTTATGCAGGATGAGGCCGAATAACGGGAAGCTTGCAGGAGAAGGAGAAAAATCCCAGATTCAAACACTAGCTACTGGCTAGTAGGAATCTACACAGGGCCAAGCGCTAGAGACAAAGAGAAGAGCCGCAGAGGGGCAGATAGGCGTCACGGAGGTGACAGTGGGCAAGCCTGAGGCTCACATGTGGGGGTTCTGGGTCTTTGCCGTCGATAGAAGGGGGACACAGAAAGAGGTCCGCCGAGTTACCATTTTGGGACAAGCATATTCCAAGAATATGCTTGTCCACGTCAGTCCTAGAAGGAACCAAGGGACCCGTTTATAAGGAGGGGCACGACTTCCTAGAGAAGGGATCGATTCATTTGACACCAGAGGGCTCGCGTAGTAGTGATCTTCTTCTTATTTACCCTGATACAACTCAAGGAGCACTTGTAACTTGGTGGAGGAGAAATAAAGATCAGTGTTCTAGTTAGTTGTGTGTAGAAATCACTACATCTTCCCTCCCCAGATCCCACTAGCATCCATTGGCCCCATACTTTAGCCTACCCATGGCATATGCCGTGCCACCACCACGACGGTTGGCGCCCACCATGGGGCCAGCAGTGGTGCTAGCTGGAGTCAAGATCCGGACGGGAAAATTCATCGACACCGGCGAGCGGGTGGTCTCTGGCTTAGTCCAGAGATTTGACATCTGGGACTACGTCAGCGACAGCGCTGGCAGTCAGGAGGAAGGCGCCCCCGTGAAATGGCATCTTCATCAACTTGGGCGCCCACAAGATCTACGTCAGCGTCGACACCTCTTGCGTCTATCCGCGTCGAGTCATCACCGCGGGAGATCCTCCCCCTCAGTGCTGCTAGCGGTCAACATGGCATTCGCCCCGCAGGCAGCGTAGAGGTGATGATGACAACTCCTGCACCAACGGCAGGGGCAGGTGCCGGGCCAAGCAAGGACCCGGCGGCAGGAGGACAGGCAGCGACGAAGCAAGCAGCTCCAAAGCCAACAGCGACAGATCCTCCGGTAACCAGGGCATTCGAGGTACAGGAGGTAACTCCAAAAGCAGCAACGGTAAGGTGGCCACCTCTGGAGTGGCCAGAGAATATCCTCCAAACAGCAATAGATAACTTAACTACGCCTGTAGCACCGATAGTTGACCCGGCAAACGCACAGGCAGAATTGGAAGAAACTAGATTGAAAATGTTAGAGGAGGCAAAAAGGTGTCGGCATTGCAGGAGTCCTTTAACAAGACCTTGCGAGAATATGCTTGGGCAAATAAGCTAGATACGGCCCCTGACCGAGTAGATGATCTGAGATTAAGAGGAAAGAACCTCATGAATGATATCAACAAAGAGCATGAGGCTCAACCAGATGATTTGATTGACCCAGGCTTGCCGAGGTATAGTACCCCGACAAAGAACCTCAGGGCAGCAAATGCGGCAGCCCTGGAACTGGAAGGACTAAGCGGGGAAGCCCGGCAAAAGCAGCAAGAAAGGGTAAACGAGCTGGTACGCATTTCGAACCAACAAAATGAGGAAATTCTTAGGGCTAACCCGGCAAAACCAGAAGCTTCCTGAATGGTTCATTCGGCGGGGGCTGCCCCTGCATTATCCGCGACGGTGGCATCCTCACCCGAAAACAATGCTCAGAAAGACAAAGCAGTAACTTCAGGAAAGAGAAACAAACAGATTGTCCCATATGACCCGGCAGTGGCCGGGAAGATCAATGAAAATAGAGGCAATGGAAGCCGAGGTAACAGCGGTGAAAGGAACCCCGTCCGCGTAAACAAAGAGCATGGGAATCTCGGAAGGGGAAACCCCTAGAACAATAACCCGGTGGAGGGAAGGAGATACCTTCCGCAAGATTGTAGCACCCCCGTTAATCCACTACTAGAAAATCGCGTGCTAAATAATACTTTGTGCATAATCATGACATCTGCATGCATCTGTTTGCCAAAACTATTTTATAAAAGGCAAATTTTGTTTTCTAGATATTCTCCTCCTTGTTCAAATTGAAACCCTAGATCCGTCCAGATCTTTTATTTATCTAAAACCGTTGTGAAAATGTTTTAGTTTAAAAGAAGTAAAAATAATAGATACGAAACCTATTTTACCTAGGAAAGGCCGCCACCGGCCTGGCCCAACGGCCCAGCTGGCAGCATCCTACCACCCCAGCTAATCCTGGCCCTTGATCTAAACCTAAACCAAACCCTAACCCATCCAGACCTAACCCTAACCCTATTCCTTCCCTGCCGCCGCCACACTCAACCGTAGTAGACACACACACGCCACTCACCCTCGCGCGCTAGCACACACACACCAAACCGTCCACCACCCCATCCCTCTGTCTCTATGACCCCACCCGCTGGTCCCACCACGACAGCGACCCAACCCCCGCTCTCTCTCCCCGCCCGCTCGCCCTGGCCCACCACGGGACCCACCCCGCATGCGAGCCGCGCACCACTCGCGACCCCTTCTTCCCCTTCTCGCTCGTCTCTCTCCTGGTCACCAGCAACCGCCGCCGCCAGGCACTCCCCCTCGCGCAGAGCCACCTCCGTCGCCCAGGCCATCGACCGCCCCGCCTCCTCTGTGTCCTCCTCCCCGACCCGCTTCCAGCCGTCATCGCGATGTCGTGCTCCGTGTGTCGCGCCTGCAAGGTCACCAGGCACCGGCCGCCGTTGTTCCTCCCGGCATCGTCTCGGTCACCGTCTCGCATCGCCGTCCGTGCCCCATCAAGATCCTCTGCCGCCCGTCCTCCTCGTCCCTCTCTGGCACCTCGACCTCCGCCTCGCGGCAGCGACCGTCGCGCCTCCTTCCTCCGTGGTGAGAAATCGCCGGCCCCAACCGCGCAGGTCGTAGTGTCTCCTCCTCCTCGCGTGAGCCTGGCCTCGCCCACCTCTACGCCGCCTGCCTCCGCCGTCTGCCAGCGTGACCTCCTCCGTCATGCCCTGCCTCATCCCTCCGGCAGTTGGATCCTGGCCCTGCCTCGCAGCGTCGCCACCCCGTCCCCAAGAACCACTCCAGCAAGCGTTGCGCCCATGCATCCTCAAGCGTTGTGTCCCTGCACTACCTCCTTTTGCTGCCCATCGTCCTGGGACTTTGTTTCCATCTGTACGTGCCCTGTACACAGTCCTATGTGCCTGCTCGCAAAGTGTTTGTTAAAATGCCTGACATTTGTGCTCATGTCCGGTGTGGCTAACGCGCTGGACAGACTACTTCAGTAAGTTTGGCGCCTTCGCCACGCTTATCTTCGAACATCAGTCCGGCAAGATGGTTCGCCAAGATGGTTCACCAAGATCTCCTTCATGAGTTGGATGGAACCGCCATGACCTTCTTCAGGGATCCGGAAGACCAAACCCCGAAGACCGATCATGGCATCCTCCTCCCTCCCGGATCCGAAGATCGAACATGAACCCCTGCGAGCACCAAGATCGTCGATCCGATGTATGACCCCTATCCGAGCCCTATTTTATAAATGATATATAATTGTTGCATATTAAATTGATCATGTCGCATACATATCATGTGGTATAGGGGCATTATGCTGATTCACCTTATAATTAAATATGGGGCCCATATGCGGGCGAATCTAGTCTAATATTGGTCCCATTTAAATTTGTGCATCGAACCGGTAAAATATTTTGCCTTGATAAGACAATATTTAAATTGCGGGGTATCAAAACAACCTAAACCTACTAAATAATTGTCGGGACCCCGGTTCCGCTTAGTATTGTCTAACTACACCGCATCTTTGCCATGTCATACATCATACATGCATCATGCCCGATCTTTTGCCGTAGTATTAAATAGTGCATCCGGTGTTTCTTCTAGTGCTTTACTTCTTCACGGATTAGGCCGATGAGTTGATGCGAGAGTCGACCCGATCTTCCGATGAACCTTCGGCAATGTTTTCAGGCGAGCATTCTCCCTCTTTCTACCTATTTTATATTTCTACTCTTTATTTCCTCCTATTGATCTATTGCTATCTGTGTTGCAATGTTCTAGTTTTTGTACGTGTGATATCCCTTGCAGCCTCTATATTGCCATGGACACGTCCTATTGTCTGTTGATTAATAGACAGTCGGCCTTGCGAGTCGTAGTTGCTTGCTCAGGTGTTTCTTCGCGTCGTCGATGTTCCATCGTTGTTGGGTGGTTGACACATGCTTAATGGTGGAGAGGATCAAGACTTTAATTATTGTTTAATAACTAAAATTGAAAGTAGGTAAATAATGCAGAGGCACCGGTGGGTAATAGATAATATTTGGTTTTTAACCTCTCATTGGTGTCTCGTAGGACCCCGAGTTCTTGACACATGTTCCGAGATCGAGCGTGCTAACCACAGGTGGGATGTGTGGGCACCCCCATCGATTAGTACCTGATTTCAAATTACTGTACCGAGGGCAACAAAGTAGTTTGGGGCTTTATTACTATCCTATACTTATGCCATGAGTATGCCATGCTTTACTACTTTATTTACTATTGCGTGTGGAGCGCATGTACTGTTTTGGAACCCCGTGCCACGTTGTCGCGGTATTGACAAGCCCAGTCACACTTTCGAGTTCCCAGTCGTTTACAGCCGTCGTCACAAACCTCTGGGTCCGTCTCGGAGACCGGCCGACTTCGTTACGGGTAGCTTAGTGGGGTGGCCCCCATGTGCTTGCTTTGGGTCTGGGAAACGTCGTGTCCAAAACCCCGTCAACATACCGTTGGGTGTATGTTTTGTGATCTTGTACCTACCTGATCTGACAACAAGGGTGTAGGTGCGTGTGGAAACTTTGGTGCACCCCTGCAGGATTAAATCTTTTCGAGAAGCCGTGTCTGCGGTTCTGGACGACTTGGAGCATAGTTCTCGATCATAGACAACTATAACTAAAGTTTACTCTTATAATTTGACTTTTATCTGATATGACTAGTAAGTTGGATAACCACCATGGAAAGAATGAATAAAATTGTCAACCGTGTGAGTTTCCTCGGCTTGACTCCCTCGTTTGGTCTCGAGGGGGAAATACCAGGATGGGTATGATTGGTGGTAGTAACAGGTTGGTTCCGAATAGGTCTTTCTCATCTCTCTCTGATAGCCGACAAATGCATTGAGTCTCTATATGTTGTTTAGCGCATGCTCCGCTGCCGCTTCAGTCCACCATACCTATGTAGGCGAGGACCGCTGAATTCTAGTCTCGCTGTGTACTGGCCTCAGTACTGACCGCTCTCTTTTTCCTTTGCCTTTGCCGGCACCCCTTTTGTTTTAGCAGGTTTTGAGATCGACGTCGTTAGCAGGGTTACCCTTCCGGCATGACATGGGCAAGGTTATGGACTCCATTGGTTATTCTTTAGTGCTCTTAGCCCAATTTGCATCGTGTCCGTACTCGGGCGTTGTATTGTTTTCAAGGTTATTTGGATCCTTGTACTGTATATATATATTCTTGACTCATGGAGTCGTTGTTGTATATATATGTTCTGTGGGTTCCATCGTGGACTATTGTGTAATGATATTACTTCGTTTTCCACCCGCACGAAAGTGCCTGGTGGGCACCTTTGAATCGTTTCTATGCGGGTTTGGCGGGATTCACTAAAACTTGCATAGGGCCGATTCTGAGGGTGTTACAAAGATCATCAGCCGAGGCACGAACCTCAGCAAGAGCGGGAAGCAAGAAAAGCTCCACTTAATCAGGCAAATGACAGATACAATTATGGTTACTCAGAGATGGAAAATGCAGAGCATGGTGGGCAAAACCGTTATGGAGTGCAGGAGAGGATTATATATCGAAACTTGTCATCAAAAGACGCGACATTGAAGCTGGACAGACTATATCGGTCCGAGCTATTGGAAGAACAGGATCCTCCTTGCCCGGCATGTTTTGGACCTCAGATTATGGGCGAACCGCCCGTGCCGAACTTTTAGTTGGCAAGAGGCCCGAAAACATACAATGGAAGTACAAAGCCGCAAGATTGGCTAATTGATTATGCCACGGCCGTAAAAATAGCCGAGGGAAATTTGAGATGGGCTATGAGATATGTGCCCCAGATGCTGGAAGGACCGGCCAGAGTTTGGCTGAATAATTTGCTGATGGGAAGTATCAACTGTTGGTTGGATTTTGAGGAAATGTTTGTCAGTAATTTCACTAGTACGTATAAGAGGCCGAACAGGCCACAACAGCTCGCAATGTGCAAGCAGAAACCGAATGAAACTGATAGAGAGTTCTTGACTTGGTGGTGCAACCTCAGAAATTAATGTGAGGGGGTTATAGAATCTCAAGTGATTGCCTTGTTCGCTCAGGGGTGCAGGTATGGAAGTGTATTGTGGTAAAGGTTGCAAAGAGATATGCCAACCACATTGGCAGAAACGATCCGAGTAGCAGATTCATATGCATTAGGTGATCCGACTCAACCAGAGCTTATGTCGGTTGAACATCATGAGCAACAGGATCATTACGTCCGAGATGGTGTCGGGTCATCGCGGCGCAATGATTACCGAGGTAGAAGAAGGGATGAGAGGCCGGATTACAGATACAGTTTAAATCAGGTGGCAGCAGTTATGCAGGATTAGCGAAGTCGTGGAAGCAATCAATGTCAGAAGAATGGTCCTCAGAAGTGGAGGCCGAGGAACAAGGGGAAGAAACAGTGGACGCCTGAACAAAAGAAACAATGGCAAGAAAGGCCAAAGTACACGTTTGAGTCCATGCTGGACAAGCCGTGTAAATTTCACACGCCTAACCCGGCCAAGCCAGCTAATCACACCACTCGCCGATGCGCCTGGATGAAGAGTGCAATGGGAAACCCGGCAGCCATAAAAGCACCACAGCATCAAACGCATCACCAACATCAGCCACAACTGACTAGGGGAAATGCGCAATAACTGATGTTACCTCCACCCCCTCCGAGGTATGAGAATCCGGATCGGAGGGATACAGTTCACCAAGTGATAAATCAGAATCAGGATGGAAGGGGAAACCTCGGTAATAATGGACGCAATGATTACAGGGAACATCACCAATCATACTGTGTGTTCACAACAGAACAACAAGATAGACAGAGCGTGCAACACCGACATATGGAAGTGAATGCAGTAATGCCAGCAGTTCCGAGATACGTGTCGTGGTCTGACCAGGAGATAACCTGGAGCATAAGGGATCATTCGAATATAATGCCGAACCCAGGATCGTACGCCTTAGTGATGGATCCAACATTTGTCGTGCCTAGCATCAATCTGAAGTTCTCAAAAGTACTGACAGATAATGGGAGCAGCATCAATATCATGTACAAAGACACAATGCACAAACTCCGAATAACTCTGAATATGCTGCAGTCTACAAGGACAACTTTCCATGGGATGGTTCCGGGGCTCTCGTGCGAACCCATAGGAAAAGTCCGAGTAGACGTATTATTCAGCACAAGAGAGAATTGTAGAGCTGAGAATCTGGAGTTCGAAGTGGTGGATCTAGAAAGTTGCTATCATGCTTTACTCAGTCGGCTGGCATTGGCTAAATTTATGAGCAGCTGTCACATTAGTTACTTGAAAATGAAGATGCCTGGACCTCAGGGTGTGATAACAGTAGCTGGAGATTATAGGAAATCAATGGAATGTGCTTCAGCCGGATCGAACCTGGTCGAGTCTTTGGTAATTGCAAGAGAGAAAATAAGAATTCAGGAGGTGGCAGCTCTGGCTCAATCGGCACAGCTTAACATGCCGGCACTTGCCAACCCGAATGGAAGTGTATCATTCCAGCCGACTAAGGAGACAAAAAAGATCCAGATCGATGATCAATTCTGAGACCGTACCATCACTATTGGTGCTGGCCTGGATGACAAATAGGAAAGCAAGCTCACCAACTTCCTCCGTGAGAATCGGGATATCTTTGCATGGTTAACACAGGACCTGCAAGGAGTACCGAGGGAGTTGGTTGAGAACTCTTTGCACGTAAGGCCAGGAGCAAGGCCGGTGAAGCAACCTCTCCGCCGCTTCGCCGAAGACAGGAGAAAGATAATAGGGGATGAGATAGCTTGGCTCCTTGCAGCCGGGTTTATCATGGAAGTACATCATCTGGATTGGCTATCAAATCCTATCTTGGTAGAAAAGAAAAAGGATGACCCAAATGTAGCCGTCGTTTGGCAAATGTGCATCGATTACGCGAACCTTAACAAGGCGTGCCCCAAAGATCCTTTTCCTTTACCTAGGATAGACCAAGTCATTGATTCGACCGCAGGCTGCAAGCTGTTATCATTTGTAGACGCGTATTCTGGTTTCCACCAGATACTGTTAAACCCGGTTGATCAAATAAACACTTCGTTTATCACCTCGTATGGGGCTTATTGCTATCGCACCATGTCATTCGTCGTGCGTAATGCAGGAGCCACGTATCAAAGATGCATGCAAAAATGTCTGCACGACCAAATTGGAAAAAATGTGCAAGTATATGTTGATGATGTGGTTATAAAAACTAAAGAGAGCAACATGCTCCTAGAAGATATTCGGTAGACATTCGCGAACTTAAGAAGGTTCCGAATGAAGCTTAACCCGGATAAATGTATCTTTGGTGTGCCGGCTAGAAAATTACTCGGTTTCCTCGTATCCAGCCGAGGTATTGAGGCAAATCCTACTAAGATCCACGCAGTTGAAAGAATGGAACTGCCAAAATGCCTAAATGATGTGTAAAAGTTTACATGGTGTCTTGCGTCCCTGAGTCGGTTCGTGAGTCGGCTAGGTGAAAAAGCATTGCCACTGTATCAATTAATGAAAAAATCAGACAATTTCACCTGGACACCTCAGGCCGATTTCGCTTTTCATGAGTTTAAAAAGATGCTGGCTACGGCGCCTATCTTGGCATCCCCATTGTCAAAAGAGCCCATGTTGCTCTATGTGGCAGCAACAAACAGGGTGGTAAGTGTAGTAGTTGTCATGGAACAAAATGAAGAAGGCAGGTCGGTGCAAAGAACGGTATATTACCTGAGTGAGGTATTGTCGGCATCGAAGCAGAACTACTCGCACTACCAGAAAATGGCTTACGGAGTGTACATGTCGGCAAAGAAGCTCAAACATTTTGAAGAACACCCAATAAAGGTGATTTGTGAGGCACCAATAGTAGAAATACTAAGCAACAAAGATGCAAGTGGCCGAATAGCAAAATGGGCAATTGAGTTATCGCCTTATGCTCCGCAATTTGATAGGAGAGATGCAATTAAGTCTCAGGCAGTGGCCGGCTTTTTTGTAGATTGGGTTGAGGTGCAGTATGAGCCCCCATTGCCAGATCTGAATTATCGGACGATGCACTTTGACGAGTCCAAGTTAAGAAATCGTCTAGGAGTAGGAATAGTGCTAACCTCTCCGGAAAAGGATCAGCTGAAGTATGTGTTGCAAATGCATTTCGCTGCATCAAACAATGTAGCCGAATATGAAGCGCTTGCCCATGGCCTTAAAATGGCAAAAGAGATCGGCATACGTCGGATTCTGTGTTACGGGGATTCGGACCTCGTAGTCCAGCAAGTGTCGGGGAATTAGGACGCACTGGATGCAAATATGGCCCTATATTGGTTTCATGTGCAGAAAATCAGTGGCTATTTTGATGGATGTGAATTCCATCACGTACCTCGGGCAGAAAATGATGTTGCAGATACACTGTCGAAGCTCGGATCAACCAGGCAGTCAATTCCGCCCAGTATAACCCTGGAACACCTAAGAAAACTGTCATTCACACCTTCGCCAGAATCCAAGTCAATTCGTATCTCGGCAGATCAGATAGAAGGGTGCGTCCCAATAGAGATTGACAAAGCACATGAGCCAAACTACTCGGAGATTGATCTGCTAAACCAAAAAATGGATTAGGATAAGCCCACAGATGTTATGTTGGAAGAAATAATTAACAACATAATTTTCCCGAAAAAAGTCACGCCGACATGGGCACAACCCATATTATCATTCCTCAAAGAATAGATCTTGCCGAACGATGAGGTTATGGCCAGGCAGATAGTGAGAAGATCAAAAGCCTACACAATCATAAATAATGAGCTTTATAAGAGAAGTGTGACAAATGTACTACAACGATGCGTTGACTCGGTGGAAGGACAGGAAATCCTCTTGGATATACATCAAGGAGAATGTGGACATCATGCCTCTCCTAGAGCCCTAGTGGCCAAAGCATTTAGGCATGGATTTTATTGGCCAACTGCGCTGAAGGAAGCAAAAGAATTGGTGACAAAGTGTAATGGCTGCCAGAGATATGCCAGCAAAATACATCTGCCTTCATCCGAGTTAAAAACAATACCAATCACTTGGCCATTCTCTGTGTGGTGTTTAGATATGGTAGGACCATTTAAGCCGGCTCGCGGCGGCATGACTCACATTCTGGTCATGGTGGACAAATTCACAAAGTGGATAGAAGTGAAGCCAATAAGAAAATGTGATGGACCTACGGAGGTGAAATTCCTCAAGGATATTATCTTGAGATATGGTTACCCACGTAGTATCATCACAGATAATGGCACAAACTTCGCTGAAGGAGCTTTTGCTAGATTCTGCCAAGAGAAGCACATAAGACTCGATGTTGCTTTGATGGCTCACCCAGCTTCAAATGGGCAAGTAGAAAGATCGAATGGACTAGTATTGTCCGGGATAAAACCTCGGCTGGTAGCACCGCTGCAGAGGTCGGCAGGATGCTGGATTGAGGCAACTCCCAGCAGTGCTATGGAGCCTCAGGACCACCCCCAATAGATCTACAGGATATACATCGTTCTTTCTCGTATATGGGGCAGAAGCTGTGCTTCCAGCCGACATAATGCATGACTCGCCAAGAGTCACACAATACACGAGCGCCGAAGTAAACGAAATATCTCGGCAAGATGATGTGTATTTGCTAGAAGAAGCAAGAGAATTGGCATTATCAAGATCAGCTATTTATCAACAAGATCTTGGACGATATCATAGAAAGAAAGTGAGCCCAAGAGTTTTCAAGGAATGAGATCTAGTTCTTCGTCTACTGCAACGCACAGCCGGCATGCATAAACTCTCACCTCCATGGGAAGGCCTATTTATCACGAGCAAAGCATTGCACAACAATGCATACTATCTAATCGATGCTCAAACACCAGAAAAGAACAAGGAGAATAAGTCCGGAGAAGAATCAAAAATACCGTGGAATGTGGCCTTACTCCGTCCGTTTTACACTTAGAGGAAGTGTATTGTGTCCAACAATATTATGTATCAAATTGATGTATCAGACATGAATTAACGAGATTTCAGTAGCTCGAGCAGTAACTCGGGGACTACCCCATGTTGTTTGTCATTTTCTATTATGTATGGAACTTTGGTAGCTTGAGTAGTGAGACTACCCCATGTTGTTTGTCATTTTCTATTATGTATGAAACTTCAATAGCTTGAGCAATGACTCGGGGACTACCCCATGACGTTTGTCATTTACTATGATGTATGAAACTTCGACAGCTCGAGCAATGACTCGGGAATTACCCCATGTTATTTATCGTTTTTTATGCATGAAACTTCAATAACTCGAGTAGTAACTCGGGGATTACCCCGTACTGCTTGTCGATTTGGTTATGTACGAAACCTCGATGGCCCAACCAGTGACTCGGGGACTGTCCCGTCTTGTCTATCATCAATCACATATGTAATATGACCGATTACATGGGCAACCCAAACAATAACTCGGGGAATTTCCCATGAATTTATACTATCATAATCATACGAGTAACAACCTCAGAAGTTCGAGGTATACTGTGGAAAAGTACCCTATTTATTTTATCTTACCAATAGATGACTCGGAAAAGTAGTAAGTCTATCAGACTAAATGATGTATAGACGTAATGCTCATAGACATTGAGACAAAATCGTAAAATCAAGAGTTTTGTGACTAAGAATAAGTGAAAGACATGAAATGAATGCCGAACGAGAGTCAGACACGTGGGACATATGATCCAAATTTACGAAGTTGAGATTTCACAAACAAATATACGGATCACACAAATTCAACTGAAGAGTAACAACATTACTACAGCATACAATGCCTAAGTTAAACGAACCACATAGTACCAAAAGGGGAAGATTGTTTCAGGACAGCATACACCCGGCATACTGGGGACTTGAACAGGTAAGAGTTTTTAAGCTCAAGCATGGGCAATCGCCAAATTACCCATGGGAGGAACAGTAACAGCAGCAGGAGTTTCTGACGTTGGCAACTCGAACACAGTCGAGGCCACCTCGGCCTCACTAGAAGGAACGACCTTAGGAACAGGGGCCTCAAAGGTTGCTTGAGCCTATGCAGAGGTTACTTCGGCATCAACGGAGGTCGCAGTAGCATCTTGGGCAGGCTTCGTCTGCTGAGAGACTCCACCTTGGGCTTGAGAAGCTTCAGTTCCCTTAGTGGAGGATCGAGCCTCGGCATCCCCTCCTGAGCTATCACTGGACTCATCAGCATTATCGGAATCTTCATCTGACCCACCTTCATCACCGAAATCTTCATCAGATTCATCTTCATCCACAGCCTCAGCATCATCTTCAGCGTCCTCGGGGAGAAAGCTCGGGCCTTCATTCCAATGATGAATATCGGCATACTCAATAAGCTGATAGGCACGAGCTTGGCAGCGGGCAACATACTCCGGATTTTCGACCCAAGGAGACCCAGTGTGCAGATTCATCAAGGTATCGAGGGAGATATCCTCGTACCATGACAAGACAGCAGTAAGCGCCATGTCGACTTAGGCTCGTCCAGCAGATTCGCGCCAAATATTCAACCGAGTTTGAGACTCCATCAGCCTCGCCACGAGCACTTCAACTTTCTTAATCTTCGGCTCACTCGGCCAGAGCACATGATAGGCCCAAATAGCTGCTTGCACCAGATCTTTTCCCATGACTTTCATTGGCTCGATAGCAGCTGCAACAGCAACCAGGAAATCCTCAATGGAATATTATTGATTCGGAACAATAGGGACACCTCGGCGGCCGCGAGTAGAAATCACAGCCTTTGAACTCACGAATTCGGCTTCCGGAAAATGTTCTGTAAGCAAAAACATCGCTTAAGTCAAGAAAAACTACAAGCAAAGAGTGACTCGACTAGGTACAGGAACTTATGGTGAATATAAGCAAAACCAGTGATTTCTTTGGTCATTGCCTAATTCTTTAGCTCAGCGGCATCAAGGAGCTCCTTGTCCTTTTGAAGCTGCAGACTTAGTCGGTTCTTCTCCTCGGAAAACTCTTGGTCGACTTTCTCTAACTCGGACTTCTGGGAAAGTTTAAGAGATTCAACCTCGGCGCGTAGCTGGGTTATCTCGTCATCTTTTTCCTTAAGTTGCACCGAGTGAATGTCAACTTTCTCTAAAAAATGCAGCATCAAATCAGGCATAGGTATGCATTCTTGATGCGACGCTGCAAATGTTTGTAACTCGGCTACACCGAAGCCGGAATACTATAAGATACCCAAGATTTACTTCGAACAAAGGTGGATAAGTAAAAGGGAAAAGGGGTAACTAACCTTCAAGGGTGGCAACCTTCTTTGTCAGCCGAGCATTTAGATTGTTGTCATTAATTGCACAACAACATATCGGAAATTAGTACAAGAAAGGGAGTTTTCTACATAGGTAGAGGGCACTAAAAGCCGAATAATTTACCAGTATTCTTCACAACAGGGAGCATTTTGTCAAACTTATCTTGAAGATTCTTGTGCGATAAGAGTAACCTTTGAAACTCGGTCGTTCACCGATCGTGAGCAACCTAAAATAAGAACAAGTTATATAAAGAATACCACAAAAAGACCCGAATCAAGAAAAACTTGACTCGGATCTAGATGGCTGGATATTCAAAACTAAAGCATATCCGAATCAAGAAAAACTTGACTCGGATCTAGATGGCTGGATATTCAAAACTAAAGCAGATCCAAATCAAGAAACACTTGACTCAGATCTAGATGGCTGGATATTCAAAACTAAAGCAAACCCGAATCAAGAAAAACATGACTCAGATCTAGATGGCTAGATATTCAAAACTAAAGAAAATCCGAATCAAGAAAAACTTGACTCGGATCTAGATGGCTGGATATTCAAAACTAAAGCAAATCCGAATCAAGAAAAACTTGACTCGAATCTAGATGGCTGGATATTCAAAACTAAAGCAGATCCGAACCAAGGGAGAATTCGACTCGGTTCTATGTGATTAGTTGTATTTTAACATACACAGCAAACATTATTGATTGCACAGGCAAATTGCCATATTATGAACAAGAAAAGCTTCCAAACGAATAACAAGTTATTCGGTCGCAATCTCGGGGACTAGTGGGTATATAATATCGGATGAATGAAAAACAAAATGTAGATTGAGGTGTGTACCTCATTCATCTTGTCGCTTTCTAGGACAATCTTGGCAGCCATGTGCAAACGGCTGCTGATGTCGGATAGCTGGAATGGTTGGTTACTCGGATTTCCTTCAAGTTGGTCAGTGGCATTCCAATTGTTGGCGTACTCTACCAACGAGCCGAGGCTATTCCCACTCTCAGTGTGTGTCAGCACCTTACCTCTGGCCGGTTGCATAACTGTCGCGGCCGTAGGACTCTTGTGAAGCACGAGTTGAGTATCAGCGGAAAGGGCGACACCGTGCTTAGCGGTAGAGGTCCCCTTGCGAAGCATATCAGCAATGTTGGGCTTAGAAGAACTTGATTGCCCCTTTTGAGATGGCAAGGGTTTAGCGGCGACAACTTTCTTGCTTTTTGCAGGAACCTCGGCAGGAGCAACCGCGGGAATCTTGGCAGCAGTGGCCGAATCAGTTGGGTGATCCGGCATCGGGGTATCATCAGAAACAACTGGGGGAGCGATGGGCTCATCTCGTTGAGGAGAGCCATTAGTCGGACCACGAGGAGAATCAACGCGAGGAGGACTAGGGACCCGAGCATCTTCCGGAGGCGGCGGTGAAGGCGGCCGAGTAGTATGAGATGTCATACTCGGACCGCTAGGCTTAGCAGAAATAGGAGCTCTGCAAAGAAGTAAAGGTTAATTCGGATATAGAAAGAGAGAAACAAGAAATACGAACAATAATATAAAGGGAAACTTACCCAGTAACTCCAGGCATAGTTTTACGCCTCGGAATATGCTGGGAGGATTTCTTGGTTCGTTTCTTGGGAGCGGAATCCAAAGGATCCCCCGGAGCAGCGCGCTTCTTAGAAGCAATAGGGGCCTCCGAAGTGAGAGGTTTGACCTCGTGCACCTGGCCAGCCGGATTAGCTAGGAAAGAAGGAGCCGGAAATGCGTAAGAGATAGGCACCACGGCAACTACCTCAAGAATTTGGATCTCGTCCAAATCACCTTCACCAGTATGGGCCGAGGTCTTGCTCCGAGGGTGAACATGGGCAGCTTACGGCTTAGGAATGAATTCCTCCAGATCAGGTTCTCCGTTGTCCGGGGTATTGTGGTCGGCGGTCCAGGGAAGAGCCAAAACCTCGGTATCTTCCGTGGTCTGCTCTGCAAATTTTTGCGAGAAAAGAAAATAAGAGTTAGCAAAAGAATGAAGGAAGAATAACTCGGATAAAACTACTCATGTTCAATTTACCTGAGGAGGAGGGTTCTCGCGAGAGAATGGCTTCATTCCCCACTTACATTCCTCGGGCATCTCAGTCTTAAAGATAGCCCGAACATGTTTATATATTTGATAATCATTGATTTCAACCGTAGAAACTTGGTTGGGATCCAAAGGACCACTCATATAGCAAAGTTTGTGGGAGCGAAGTTGGAAAGGGCGGATTCGACTGCTGATAAATGTGGTCATCAGATCTTCAACCCGAAGCCCAGCACGAGTCAACTCCTTAAGCCGAAGCTCGAATGCCTCGGCGAGAGCATGGGATTTCTGTGGGTTATATAGCCAGTTCTTCTTTGAGGGAGGACCGATGGAGAAAGCAGGAAGCCAAATCTTATCCTCGGCTCCGGTGTTCTTAATGTAGAAAAATGAGTTGTGCCATTTCTTGCAAGACTCTAGACCTGTGACTCGGGGGAACAAGGAGTTTTTTCGAGGTGTAATGGAGGCAGCACCGCACTGGGTTAAGGATTTCTCAGAAGGTTGAAGAGATTTATCCGGCACCACATTGGCTCGGATTTGGAAGAACTTCGACCAAACGTCTACGGAAGGCCAAAGGCCGAAGTATCCTTTGAAAGCCGAGATAAAAGCAGAGAGAGGCAACGGCATTAGCCGACAAATGATGCGGCTGAAGGCTAAAGTAATCTAAAAAGATCCTGGCAAAATCGTTAAGAGGGAGGCCAAATCCTGTGGCAAAATGTGACATAAAAACTACGTACTCGCTGTCATCGATCACGGGGGAAGACTCTTTGCCGAGTAAGCGACAATTTACCTCGGCCGGAATCCGTCGGGTCTTGCGCAGAGACTCGACCTCTCTGTGAGTGACCGTAGATCCTTGCCACGAGCCCCGCTCTAGGCCCGCCATGAGCTCTTCTTCCCCAACGACGGCACCGCTGACGGAGCTAGACATGGGCTCGTCGGAGGAATCAACAGAGGAGGAACTGGTGGCGGGGAGAGGCCTTGAAACCCAAGGCCCCGTCGCAACAGCGACAAATGCGGCGGTGGAGCAGAAAAAGAACCACCATAGAAGATTGAGAAAAAGGAGAAACGCCTAGGGCTAGGACCCAGCAGCGGTGGCGTGTTGCGCAACGGAGAAGCCTAGAAGCGGTAAACCCAGGACGAGGGCGCGGTAGTAAGCTTGTGAGCACAGAAGAGCGGTGGCGCAGACGTGAGAACGCGAGAACGGCAGCGGCGCTGGGAGGAAGATGAAGGGAGTGGGAAGGGGAAAAGTGAGTCGACCCACCCCCACTCCCCTACTTATAACCGCGTAGGGTGAGCGGTAGTGGGATCGTGGTTGTGCCGCGGTAACCGCATAAACGCATGTATTACTCATCCGTGGATGTAGAGTGGAGCCACAGTGAGGGCCACACGATGAGAGAAGGAGATCAGGCAGTGTGACTGTTGCGTTTATCGAAGCATCACTGCACCGACGCGACGGGTGCAATAATCACTATAGCATGTTAGCAAGCACTGTAGCAGTACAAAAAACTAGACAAAAGTAATGATTGGTACACGTAGGATGAGGCTTATTCAAGAAGCCAAGTGGATACCCCGGAAAAATGAGAATGACTCGGAACACGGTTCATACCTCGGTAAGAGAGGATAAACTAAAGAAGGATAGTTGAAAAGGAGCGTCGGCTAAAAAATATGTCAGATAGAAAATAAGAAGGAATGAATGTCTGGAAACTAATGTGGCCCGGCCGAAGTCTCCGGCAGGACCACACCAGCTTCGGGGACTAATGTTGGGGGGATGACCCTAGGTAGGGGCAAGATAGTGGAAAGAAGGAAGGAACCTTTCTTACCATAGGCTGAGTTATAAGCCAATTCGGCCGAGTTATGCAAGGCTCGGCCGAATAAGGCATGGCTCAGCCAAAATAAAGTGATTAATACCTTACTCGGCCGACGTAAGAGCTAAGTCGATCGAATAAGGTTGATCAGCTCATACGCAGGTGAAGGTCGAGCCGAGTTATGCAGGACGAGGCCGAATAATGGGAAGCTTGCAGGAGAAGGAGAAGAATCCCAGAGTTAAACCCTAGCTACTGGCTAGTAGGAATCTACACAGGGCCAAGCGCTAGAGACAAAGAGCAGAGCCGCAGAGGGGCAGACAGGCGTCACAGAGGTGATAGTGGGCAAGACCGAGGCTCACATGTGGGGGTTCTGGGTCTGTCGTCGATAGAAGGGGGACTCGCAAAGAGGTCCGCCGAGTTACCATTTTGGGACAAGCATATTCCAAGAATATGCTTGTCCACGTCAGCCCTAGAAGGAACCAAGGGACCCCTTTATAAGGAGGGGCACGGCTTCCTGGAGGAGGAATCGATTCATTTGACACCAGAGGGCTCGCGTAGTAGTGATCTTCTTCTTCTTCACCCTGATACAGCTCAAGGAGCACTTGTAACTTGGTCGAGGAGAAATAAAGATCAGTGTTCTAGTTAGTTGTGTGTAGAAATAACTATATATTCCCTCCCCAAATCCAACTAGCATCCATTGGCCCCATACTTTAGCCTACCCATGGCATCTGTCGTGCCACCACCACGACAATATGAATTATCAATTAAGGAATTAGATATAAATTCAAGTTATTAGAGTATTAAACTTTTACTTACTTCAAAAGTGGAATGTTATATTTTTAACATGTCTATATTATTTTTTGTGATCATTTTGGTATATTATATGTATTTTTTATGAATTTTAAATAATAAGATATGATTTTTATAATATTTATTACTTTATAAATACTTAATAAATAATAAATAGTTAATTAGGTGAAATAATAATACATGATTATTGCTTTAAATTATAGTTCTTATTTTTCTAAGAATTTTGATATATTATTTATATTTTTATCCTTTACCATTGTAAAAATATGAATTATCAAAAAAAATTACTTATAAAATCTTTATTAAATAATATTTATTTAAATAGTTAACATAATAATTTTTGATAATAAAATTAAATTATAGATTTTATTTTTCTGAATATTTTCATATATTAAACATATTTTTATGAATTATAAAACATAAGTTATTGAATTTACAATGTTTAATCATTTTATTTAATTTCTAGAAAATATTTATATTTGAATTTATATTGTTTTGTCTATTTACTAAACAGGAAATAACCTTTTATACCGAACCCAGACCTACCCTAGGTCACTAACCAGTGGGATCAGGGCCACGTTGGCTGCCACGCAAGCAGTGGACTAGTCAAATGGGTGGACTAGGTCAAAGTGACATGTGCATAATGTCATCGTGATGTCATCAGGATATGAACACCACTGATCGATGATCGATCTTCCAATACAATGCACACGCGGGGCGGTAGTTAGGTTCGTTGGAAAGAGGGCACGAGCACGAAATAGTAGTGGAGCCGCTCGAAAATGGTCATCGGAGCTTCGGCTCTGACGAGCTCCGACGGTGCTCGATGGTGGTGCACGGTGCGAAGGCAATTTATGGTGAGATAAAGCGATTAGAGAGTACTGGAAGATCCTGGAGCTCACCCTGATGATAATGGAGAGGTCGAGGAGGCGTGGGGAGGCGTGACAACAACAAATCGACAATAATGGCCAAGACGGTCAATGGAAGATGACGCCCGATTTCACACGATTCACGGCGCGCCATGTAACATCCCAAAAATATTAATCAAGGTTATCAAATTCCAATCACCCAAATTTAGGGTTAACAAAAACTTTTGTTAATTAAAATCATTATGAATGCAGGTGTGTGTGATGAATGCATGAATGCTTGTATGGACTTGCGTGATTGTTATGAATGGCAAGTGTTGGTTTAAAGATGAAAACAACATCATCTAAATCATTTCCAAGCAGAATCAAATAAAGAGATATTCAAAAAAAACATATAAGCAAATGGTCATTTTGGACAATCTTGTTCACTAGGCCACTTTGAGTGTTTCTAGTCCAAGATTTCTAATAGAAACAAATCCAATTATTTTCACCCCTTGCTAGACCAAGTAAAAGTGAACCCAAGACCACCTTGCAAACCCACAAAAACATTTTGCAAATCTATGCCAAGGACAATTCAAAATTGAATATAGTTCATATGATAAGATCACCATTTCTCAAAACCCAACCAAACCAGTTCACCTTGACAAATCCAAACAACCAGATACTACCCAGTGTGTGACCAATGCACCCACCAAAATTCATCCAAAAATTCAAATATAAATCTCTTGCGGCCATTTCATCAAACACCTTCTGAGCACAAATCAAATAAAACAACAAACACTATTTTGAGCAGTGTTCTTGCCAAACTTGTTCCCTCTCTAGCCTCCACCACATTTCCAGTATGTCATCAACCTCGTCTATGCAACCCTATCCCACTGTTTACACGACCATGCCATCAATGGCCACCATGGCTGAGCACGCTTGCCACCTCCACTGTTGACAGCAAGCTACAAGCATAGCCAGCCTCGCCAACCTTGTCTACCATGCTGCCCGTGCCTCATTGCCCCCTCTAGACCAGCCCTAGATCGAAGATAGAGAGAGGAACCGTCGGAAACGTCGTGCCCGCGACGCTATCGACCATGCCGACGCGCACCGCAGTGCACGCGCTGTTCCCACTCAACCCGACCACCTCGAGCTCTCGCCGCCCATCTACACGATCACCACCATCCTAGGAGACCACCAGACATGACCATTTCCTCGCTCGTGCCTCGTAGCCACCGCATGCCGCCGCGCAGATCACCACACGTTCCCAACCAAACCAATCCGACCCTTGCCTTGCCATCAAGTCGTTGAGCATCGCCAGGATACCGCGCACCGTCCTAGCCCCTGCGCCATGCCAGTAGCTCACTGTAACGCTGACCCCGATGAGCTCTGCCCATGCTGCTCGGCCTCTCTCGCTCGCCTATAAAGGGAGCCCTCCTCGGAACCATTTCTCCACACCATCTCACTCCCCACCTCTCACTAATCCTTCCCACTTCTTCCTGGAGAAGGCGCGCTCAGCATCGCCGGAATTTGGTCGGAACCCGCCGCTGCTGGACGAGAAGGGCGCCGTCGATTGCGGCCACCCCAGGAGACGCCGCCAGTACCAGGAGAACCGCCATCGTCAACAACCTCATTCGCGCCGACCCTCGCCTGACCCCCGGTGAGCCTCCCCAGACCCCCACTAGCCGTGCTAGGGTTCGTCCCCGTCGTGTACTGTTCAGATGAGGACGATGGTCATGAGCCGTTGATCTCACATCTAATCCTACGGTCGTAATCAGCCCATACCCCTTCGCCACCCCCTATCTCGCTGACGAGTGGGGACACCACTTAAAACCAGCCCGCGCGCACACTGTGCGCAGTGGGCTAGCCTAGTAACTCTCCCGCACGACCCAGTTAGTTTAAATTTAGATTTTTCATTTTAGTTTCAAACCTAGTTCTGTCTGTTGATTCAAAAATCAATTCAGGGAGATTCACTTAACCAAATTGCATCAAACCAATTTTTTAGAAAGGTATTGGAATTATTAATCCAAGCCCGTTGGATTCACATCATTTGGAATTATAGATCACCTATAGTAAAAATAACAAGGCAGAGACTTTTCTGCATTCAAACATTTTTCAAAAATCAACCATAAATGCTTTTGAGTTGATTACAACTCTCAAAAATCACATTTGACAAGACCTTTCTGAATATATAAAAATATCTAGGTTTACTTGCAGTAATAATGGACAAATAATAAAAGAATGCCCCATAGGCATTTCTAGTCACTTTAATTAATTAAAATAATAAGGTTAAACCTTCTTAAATTGTGACACCACTTTAAATCACATTCCCAAGTATTAAAATATGTGGTGATGACATGTGTCAACACGATCCCATGTTTTAATTGGAGAATATTAAATCTTAAGTAATTTACAATGAGTAGAAATTACTTTTCTAAAATAAAATAAATAAGGCTAAGCCTTTATTTCTTGTGATGATTGTGATGATGCTAGATCATCTAGTGTGAACCTTAATATAAGTAGTTAAATATTGTTTGGTGATTGTGTACCTCGTATTTATTTATAGACGCTAGTACTGACCAAGGATACGAAGAGGAAGGAGACTACTACAAAGAGGAAGCAGAGGAGAACTTCAACCACTACACTGCTCAAGGCAAGCTAAGCTAAACCATGCAAGCGAATACTTGCAAGCCCCACAATACCAATTAACCTATGCAATGCATTAGTCATGCTTTGATTAGACAACCTTGAGTATAATAAATTTCAGTTTTAATTGCAACCTTTATTATTTTATTTTCTTTATCAAAGCTCTTTATTTAGGTTTTTTAGTGGCTTGTGAATTTGGAAAGTTGTTAGAGGTAGCATAAAGAGCATAAAACTTTGCCTAAGTTAGATTGAATTAGATGTCATCCTGAGGCATGAGATTAGATTTAGATAAGTCACACTTGATTATCACCCCTCATTAGAGATTACCCCCAACTGTAGTTGCTAGTGCTAAGCATAAAACTTGATCACTTTAGATGGGAACACTTGGTGAAAATGGTTATGAAAACCTTAGAATAATGAGTCATTCTAATGAAATGTTTTGACATGTGTTATGAACACCAGATGATTTGATGATGAAAATGTTGAGGCATGAGCCTTATCCCTTTACAAAACTGATGGTTGTGCTCGGATGCGATACCATTCCAATTTTACCATACAACCATAATACCTGAATTTGGGTAGGACTTGACTAGAAGTTTATATATCCTAATATGGGTTCCGTTGTGGACGAAGTTTGAGCTGAGGCTACCTCATGATGATTGTCCACCTGTGCAGTTCCCAAGATGACAGATGGTCATGGTTGGGAGGCCAAACTCATAGGGGAGGTGCCTATACTAGGGTGTGTAATTCAAAGGTTAGGATTGATTACCCGCATACTGAGTATGGTGATTCAGGATTGTTCCTGTCGGATGTATCGAATGTTGTGGTGAAAGTGTACCACCTATTTAGAGTGTCAAACTATTTGAATAGCCGCGTCCACGGTTATGGACAGTTGGACTGGCCATACTATTCCGTTGTTAGATGTTTTCATAATGACTTGTGAAATGAATCATGACTTTGACTTGACCACAACAAGGTTGTGAAAGTGAAAACTAAGTTCCCACATAGGTGTTGAAAGATATTAAACTAGCTTTATTTGCTTCTAAACTCAGTTAGAGATAAATCTAGCTTTTTGCAAAACAACCTAGAGCTTAGGATTCCTATTTGAACCACTGCAATTGTTAGTGATACTTTGCGAGTACTTAAAGAGTACTCATGGCTTTGTCCCTGGCTATTCTCGTGGCCAGACTATGAGGAGGATTACCAGGATGATTGAAAATAGGAAGTCTATGACAACTGGGATCATCTACCATCCTCAGCATTGCCTGTGACCCCGAAGATGGAGCTTCGCCCATGCTACCGTTATTATATTATTCCGCTGTGTTGATTGTACTAAGACTGGATCATGAGATCCTTTATTTGTAAGACCTTTATTATGGTTTGTAATGGATGATGAATTATGGTACCAATATGTAATGTCTCGCAAAAATGGTAATTGATGGCGCTCGGTGTTGACGTGGGAGTGCTTCGTTGGAAACCCCAAGAGCAAGGTGTGAAGAGCACAGCAGCAAGTCTTCCCTCAGTAAGAAACTGAGGTTATCAAACCAGTAGGAGGAAGGAAACGTCTCAAAGGTGTTGCAAGCAACATGGAAACCTGCACAAAACAAACTCAATACTTTGCCCCAACGAATAGTGAGGTTGTCAAGCTCACTGGTTTGATGTAACAAAGGATTAACTGTATGGTGTGGAAGGTGATGATGGTTTGAAGAAAGTAAACAGGTAACAATGGAAGATGTATCAATGGTAAAGATTGTACCGGGGTCCATAGTTCACTAGAGGTGCTCTCCTTAGATAAAAAACATGGCATGAAGGGTAAACAAATTATAGCAGGGCAATTGACAGGAACTGAGCAAGGCATAACAATGCAATACTGGACAAAAAGATCCTATGAGATTCTATTGGGCAATACAACAATATACATAGACCTCCATCCAACTGCATCTATGACTAGAAGTCCAACTTCAGGTTATCATCTGAACCCCCTCCAGTATTAAGTTGCAAGCAACAGACAACTGCTTTAAGCAAAGTGTGTAAGGTAAACAATCCACTTGTTCTATGAACAAGAGACCGTTGTTTTCTCCGTAGTGGCAATAGCACATCTACAATCGAAGAGATTTCTGTCACTTCTCTTGGAAACTAGAGGCATGAACCCACTATAGAGCATCAATACCCCCTCTTGGAGTCACTAGCAACTACTTGGCCAAGATAGCTACTAACAACGGAGAGCATGCAAGATCACAAACAAAACAAACATGATAGAATCAAATAGACAAAACCATTAATCAATCTGACGTAGTAATCTCAATATCCATCGGTCCCTACAAACACAAAATGCATGATTACAAATAGATTAGATCTCGATCATGAACGGAGCTCACAAGATCTATACATGAAAGCACAAGGAGGAGATACAACCATCTAGCTACTACATGGACCCGTAGTCCAAGGTGGAACTACTCACGCTTCATACCGGAGGCTGGCATGATGAAGAAGGCCTCCGGAATGATCTCCCCTCCGGCAGGGTGCCGGGAAGAACTTCAGATCCCCTCCCCCCCCCCCCCGATCTAGGGACGATGGTGGCGGCGGCTACAGAAGGTTTCATTGAGTTTTGATCGGGTGCCTAGGGTTTCTGCATCGGGGGCTTCTTATAGGCGAAGGGGCAAGCCAGGGGCCACCAGGGCGGCTGCACCCCCCCCCAGGCATGGGGTGGGCCCACCCACACGGCCAGGGGTGTGGCCCCCTGGTGAGCCTTCTCCGTCTCATCTTCTGGATTCATGTTGCCCACGGTAAAATATTGACTTTGGATTTTGTCCCTTCCAATTCCGAGAATATTTATTTTCTGCCTTTCTGGAACCAAAAATAGAAGAAAACAGGCAACTGGCATTGTGGCAACTTGTTAATAGGTTAGTTCCAGAAAACATATAAAAACACCTCAAAGTCTAGACAAAGCAAAGCAAAGTAGATACTAAACAAGCATGGAACATCAAAAGTTTAGATACATTTTCGACGTATTAGTAATCCTGGGATTGCGATGTATGGCATAATAGGCATCTAGGATTAAAAATCCAGGTTTTGACATGCCAGCTCCCGTGCTTGGTCCTAGGAAAATAAGTCCATGACGGCGCGTCCAGTGGTGGCTTCAGCGAGGCGAGGGGTGGTCGGACCTGACCGGAATGACGAACTCCGACGATCTAGGGTTTCGGTGAGGAAGAGAGATAGGTCTAGAGGGCATGAGAGAAGATGGGATAAGTATGAGAGGATAGAGGAGGATGCGACGGTCTTATCTTCTCCTCTCAGGGTTGGCGGCGAGCACCACGGCGGTCGGATTTTGATAACGACGGCAGACGGCATCGCAGGTATGCAGGAAGCTGCTTGTGCGCGTGAGGATGATGACAATGGTAATTTTGCAGAAAACCCCCTAGCGCATCTTTACTCCCAACCCACGGTCCCTGGCGGTGTCCCACCTGTTAGCCGGAGAGAAAAGTGAGCTGGGCTGGTTATTGGGCCTTAGTGGGCTACTCTGGGCTGCGCGTGAGTAGCAGATAGAGAGGTGAGGAAATTGGCCTCGGGCCAGAAAACTGTTCTTGGTTGTTTTTATTTTTCATTCCTTTATTTTTCTGTTTTCTTTTCTAAATTTTGTATTTAGACAATTGTTTTGAATATTCCTTATAGAATTTTATTTGCTAAATACATGCACCATAAATAAATTATATTTAGTATCATTTGGTGAATTTTTATTATACAATGTTATAGTTTCTTTATTTTCTTTATATAGGTCCTTTTCCTATTAATATTTTGTAGGGGCTTTTGTTATGAATTTGATTTACCTATGTAAATCATAACTTATTAAAGGATGCATTACTATTAATTCATGATATTTGATTCTTATTAACTTATAATATTAAAGAAACTTTTATACGTGATCCTTCATTATTATATGACACATAAAGTTCTAAGGAATTAATAAGGTTAATATTATTCCCATGAGCTTAAGTGATGTCAAGAAAAATAGTTCGTTATAACTTGCATAGAAGTTAGGGTTTAAAAATATAAATATCTACCATGAGTTTTAGGAAATTTAATATACTTATACCCTTTTATTAATGTGAATAAAGATTAATGGTTAAAACATATTGTCTTTATGTTTGTGATCATTAATGATATCACCTTTTAAAATTGAAATTTATTTTTTGGAATGACTTATGGAAAATAATTAATAAAGATAACTCCTAAGCACATATGATTATGATAGTTGGAAATGATAAAGATGTGCTTAAGTGATTGGCTATAGGAAAATATTCCTATAAACCCATGAGAAATAGGATGATATATCAAACATATGAGATGGATATTAAGTTGATTATAGAATGAAGGTTTTGTGTTTATCAAGAGTTCCTATATTCCACACTTTATAATTATTGTTTCTTACTTGAGGAATTCCCTTCCTAGATATACTACTTCCTCACATCTATCATCATGTGTTAACATGATGAGATTTACTACTTAAACTATTGCTAATAATTTCTCCTCCTAAATCCATTTGTAAATCCAATGAGCTTGACACTAAAGCTCTATATGATTTCCTCATAGAGATAATTCCCATCTCTAGAATGCTTCTAATGAATCCAATTCCACTTGAATGATTACTCTCCAAATTCACAAATTACTTTGTAATCACACTTATAAGTCTCAGAAGATTGTCACTAAAGATTTTCATAATCTTACTTCTATCTCCACTTGGTTATATCAAACTATTCTACTGATGATAATATCCAATCCAACTAGTAGTTACTTATAACTCCCTTCATACTCTTTCTTGATCATTCATCACTAATATTACTCCAATAGATTTATATATCAAATTCTACTTTCCTCAACTCTTTAGTATTCTATAAGAGGAATATACTACTTTTACAACTCAATGTTGCTCTAGTATCAGTTTAATCCTACTATCTTATCTTTTACTTGCCTTAGTAACTCATACACCAACTTCTCATTATACCATTGTGATTTGTCATGACTAACCTAGGATAACATATCTACATTAGGGTTTAATCATGTTCTATCCACCAATGTCACTTATACATGATATAATCATTCACTCTTAGTGACTTGAGCATGATCATTACAATCCTTTGATCATTTATGGCTTAGGTTTCTAGTTGGCTAATCAAGGTTTCATCAATACAACATTACAGTTGTATTATAATTATCTTCTCAGTATCTCTTACTGACTAGAAGATATTATTCATTGACTATACCTACTTGGTCCGATAGGATTACTCCTGGTAACTATCTTCAGAATTCATCCTTATAATCTTCTTTGTTACCCCATATATCTTTATCTCAGATAACTCTTCTATCCATTCAGGAGTGAGTTAACTCCATCACTTATCATATTGACTTAATTCTCTTCAAACACTCCCATACTATAAATGATATCTAGAACTAGCATTACTACTTACCTCTTCTTACTTACTTCTCTAAAGGCTTAAAGTGATTATTATGATAAGGATAAAAGTTAATAGATCAAGAATTTATAGGTTAATATTTGATAAATCAATAGTTGATTACTCAACATATATTAAGATAAGATTCATTAGAGATGATAAGGATTGATATGGAAAGAAAGATATGTGGTGAATGGTCTTGAATTGGTTTCCTTCCTACTCCATATAACTAAAGAGTTAGGGCAAAGCATTACCATGATTCTCATGGTAGAAATAGATAAGGATAAAATAGGTCAAGAGTTAGTTATTACATTCTTGTTACTTGAATTATATTCATAGCTTGGGATTCATGGGTTATTGTAATGAATACTATGGAATGATCACCTAAGTATCAGATATTAATCATTAAGCAATGTATTATGGTTTAATTTTATTACATTTGATTTATCCTTAGATCAAATCTTCTTTACCCAAAATAAGGTTTTAACAAAGGTCATATTGAAACTTATCGCAGTCAACTTGATGATCTACTTCAATTCCATCAAGTTGAGAGAAGTTTCAATCACTTTGACAAGTTTTATTCAAAAGCGCAAAAAATATTCTGATTTTCTATGCACAAATGCAATGCACACATCTGTGTTCAGCTTATTTCTAAGCTCTAATGCTGGGATGTTATAGACTCTCCCCCTTAAAATATACTTCGTCCTCGAAGTTCGTATACTCTTTTGCGTTTTGGAATGAGGAATTGTCTTGTATTGGTTACGACATTTCTCCACTTCATGGTAACCTCATGTAACATCCCAAAAATATTAAGCAAGGTTATCAGTTCCAATCACCAAAATTAGGGTTAATAAAAACTTTTGTTAATTAAAATCATTATGAATGCATGTGTGTATGTGATGAATGTATGAATGCATGAATGGACTTGTTTGATTGTATTTAATAGCAAGGAATGGTTTAAAGATGAAAACAACATCATCTAGATCAATTCCAAGCAGAAAGAAATCAAGAGAAATTCATAAACAAACAAAACAAACAAATGGTCATTTTTGCCAATCTTGCTCACTAGACCACTTTGAGTGTTTCTAGCCCAAGATTTCAAATAGAAACAATTCCATTTGTTTTCACCCCTTGCTAGACCAAGTGAAAGTGAACCCAAGACCACCTTGCAAACGCACAGAAACATTTGGCAACTTGATTCAAATGATAATCCAATTTTGAATCTATATCATATGTGAAGATCACCATTTCTCAAAACCCAACCGAACCAGTGCACCTTGACAAATCCAAGCAACCAGAGACTACCTAGTATGTGACTAGTACACCCACCAAGTTTTATTCAAAAATTCAAATTCAAATCTCTTGCGACCATTTCATCAAACACCTTCTGATCACAAATCAAATAAAACATCAAACACTATAGTGAGCAGTGTTTGTGCCTAACGTGTTCCCTCTCCAGCTCACAACACACTCTCAGTAGATCATATAACTTGTTTAACCATCCCTAACTCACTGTAAACTTGACAATGCCATCAATGGTGACCATGCCCAAGCCCCAATTGCCACCCTAGTGTCGACAGCAAGATAGAAGCCTCACTAGCCTCGCCAACCTTGTCTAGCAGGCACTCCACCATCCACAGCCACCCCTTGTCCAGCGCCCAAGCTCTGCCAGCCACTGGACCGCACGGCACACGTACGCCCAGTCTCTCTGCGACCATGCCGAGAGCGCGCCAGAGCGCCGCGCTCGAACGCTCGCACAAACCGATCCCCGCCTTCGCCTATCGCGTGTGTAATCACCACTGCCCATGGAACCGCCCAGACATGCCTGTTTGCCGCCGCGCGGACCGTAGATGCTGTGCGCCATTAAAACTTCTGTCGGAGCCGCCCAGAGCATCAAAGTGTTCCGACCGCATCGCACCGCCCCATGCCTCGCCACCATGCCGTTGAGCTTTGGCAGGAGGCAGCGCACCGTCCCCTACCCCCAGCCATTCCGTTTGCTCGCTATGTAGACGACCACGACGAGCTCCACCCACACCCTTCGGTCCCCTCGTCGCACTATAAAAGGAGGCCTCCCGGCATGAATTCTCCACACCATATCACTCCCCATCTCTCACTGATCGTACCCACTCATCCTCGGAATAAGGAGAGCACCAAGTGGCCAGAATTTCGCCGAAGCTTGCCGCTGCTGGAGGAGAAGGGCGTCGTCGATTGGAGCCATCCCAGGAGGAGCCACTGGTACCAGGAGGATCGCTGTCGTCGACTTTGTCGTTCGCCCCCATTGATGACCATCGCCGGATCCCCGGTGAGACCCCACTGGCCGCGCTAGGGTTCGACCTCGCCGCGTTCTGTTTTCAAACATGGACGATGAACCTCATACGTCGATCGCACTTCTAATCCTACGGCCCTAATCACCTCGTACCCCTTCGCACCCCCTATCTCACTAACTGGTGGGGAAAACCACTTAAACCGCCCGCGCGCGCTGTGCACAGTTGGTCGGCCCAGTTAGCACTGCCGCGTGACCCAGTAATTCAAACTTACGTTTTTCAATTTATTTTCAAACTTAGTTCTCCCTCTAGATTCAAAAATCATTTCAGAGAGATTTACTGAACCAAATTGCATGAAACTAATTTTGCTAGAAAGGTATTGAAATTATTAATCCAATCCCGTTGGATTCAAATCATTTGGAATTATAAATCACCTATATTAAAAATAACAAGGCAGAGACTTTTCTGCATTCAAACATTTTTCAAAATTCAACCATAGATCTTTTTGAGTTGATTCCAACTCTAGAAAATCACATTTGATAAGACCTTTCTGAATATATAAAAATATCTAGGTTTACTTACAGAAATAATGGATAAGTAATAAAAGAATGCCTCATAGGCATTTCTAGTCACTTTATTTAATTAAAATAAAAAGGTTAAACCTTATTAAATTGTGACACCACTTAAAATCACATTCCCAAGTACTGAAATATGTGGTGATGACATGTGTCAACATGATCCCATGTTTTAGTTGGAGCATATTAAATCTTAAGTAGTTTTTCAATGAGTAGAAATTACTTTTCTAAAATAAAATAAATAGAACTTTTGCCTTAATCTTTGTGATAATAGTGATGATGCTAGATCATCTAGTGTGAACCTTTGTGTGCTAAATAGAGTAGTTAAGTATTGTTTGGTGATTGTGTACCTCATATTTAACTAGAACTTTGCAAGTTAACCCTTGCATTATAACTATGCCAACTAGATGCATCAGAAATGCAGTAATTATACCACTTGATGATACCAAATCCCAGTTTTACTTGCAAGTTTAATTATTTTATTTCTTTATCAAAGCTTTTATTTGGGTTTACTTAGTGATTTGTAGATTTTAAAAAGACTTTTAAAGGTGGCAGAAAGAGCATAAAACTTGGCCTAAGTTAGATAAATTCTGATTTCATCCTGAGGAATGAGATTGAACTTAGATAAGTCACACTTGATTATCACCCCTCATTAGTGTTTACCCCCAATTTTAGTTGCTACTGCTAAGCATAAAACTTGATCACTTTAGATGGGAATACTTGGTGAAAATTATTATGAAAACCTTAGAATGATGAGTCATTCTAATGAAATGTTTTGCCATGTGTTCTTGAACACCAGATGATTTTTGATGATGAAAATGTTGAGGCATGAGCTTTAAACCTTTATAAAACTGATGGTTGTCTGGATGCGATACCATTCCAATTTTACCGTACAACCACAATACCCGAAATTTGGGTAGGGCTTGACTAGAAGTTTATATACCTTAGTATGGCTTCCCTTGCAGCCAAGGTTTGAGATGAGGCTACCTTGTGAAGATTGACCACCTATGCAGTTCCCAAGATGACAGATGGTCATGGTTGGGAGGCCAAACTCATAGGAGAGGTGCCTATACTAGGGTGTGTAATTGAAAGGTTAGGATTGATTATCCGCATATTGAGTATGGTGAATTCAGGATTGTTCCTGACGGATGTATCGAATTTTGTGGTGAAAGTGTACCACCTCTACAGAGTGTCAAGCTATTCCAATAGCCACGTACGCGGTTATGGACAGTTGGAGTGGCCATACTGTTTTGTCGTCAGATATTTTCAAAATGACTTGTGAAATGAATCATGACTTTGACTTGACCATAATAGGGTTGTGATATGAAAACTAAGTTCCCACTTAGGTGTTATAAAAAAATTCAACTAGCTTTGTTTGCTTCTGAACTTAGTTAATGTAAATCTGGCTTTTGCAAAACAACCTAGAGACTAGTATTTCCTACTCAAAACCCCTTCACTTGTTAGTCTTAGTTTGCGAGTACTTAAAGAGTACTCATGGCTTTGTCCCTGGCCATTCCCGTGGCCAGACTATGAAGAGGACTATCAGGAGGATGGATCGCAGGAAGGTTATGACAACTAGGATCATCTCCCATCGTCAGCATTGTCTGTGACCATGAAGATGGAGTCTCGCCCACGCTATCGCTATTATTATATTATTTCGCTGCTATGATTGTATTAAGACTGGATCATGAGATCCTTTATTTTGTTGTAAGACCTTATGTATGGTTTGTAATGGATGACGTACTGTGATATCAAATCTGTTATGTCTCGCAAAAATGGTAATCATGGGATTGCGATGTATGGCATAACTGGCATCTAGGATTAAAAATCTGGGTGTTGACAAGTTGGTATCAGATCCATCCTGACCATAGGAGACCCTAGTTAGAATGGACGCTTGAATCAAAAACTTAGTTTCAAAACAAAAGAAGTGAGTATTTATGAAAACTTATTCTCATTCTTACCCCTTAGATTCTTTCATGAAAATTCATGTTCCTCAAAAATTCTTGCAAACTTACATAAAATTTGACACACTTGATCACTCTACTAACTTGCTCATCCTACATTCTTATAGATGGACGCGAAGTATAGCAAGTTCTATCAGTTGGGGAATGGAGGAGATCTCATCTTTGAGCATGACTTGGACCAGCTTTCGGAACTTCTGGAGCGCCTTCACCCCGAGTTCTTTGGAGCTCGGCTCAATGATCATGAAGAAGGAGAATTGCAATGGCTGATTGTTGCAAGTCTCCGAGGAAAGATTGAATCCCCCACCTCAGAGGGAGTCCAGTTCACCTTAAGGGAGAACAACTGGCTCGATGGACTTGCCAGGGCCATGCAGGAAGATCTTGCCCGTCTTTGTGGGCAGAGTATCAATTAGATCAAGGGCACCCACTTTGAGTTCTATCTGAGGCATGATGCTATGGGATGGCCACTGGAGGTGCCACGTCACCCAGACCTGAAGCATCAAGTGGACCACCTCAGCTTCATGATGTATGAGCGGCAGAAGGAGTTGGACAATGTCTGCTCCTACGCCAACCACAACTACGCCCTCGCTATCAAGAAGGACCAGACCATCGCCATGCTGGTGAAGGATTGCAAGTCTCGCTGCCGTCAGCTTGACAAGAAGGAGCACATCATTGCCCGCCTTCATCACAGGATCACAGACTTGGAGGAGACCATCCACGAGAGAGACATGGAGCTTGAGAAGAGGGAGAACGCAAGGGAGGATATCCGTGGAGACCCCTATTCTTACCTCAATGACGATGATGACTTTCTGGAGGATCAGGCCATGGACTTCTTCACCGATGAGGATGACTTCGCCTTCATTGATGATGATGAGGATGATGAAGCCACTTATTCCGAGGAGTAGTAGCACTTGAGCACTAGCGTTAGTGAGTTGTATTCGGTCCCACTGTATCGTAGTTTCACAGAATGGTTCTTAAAACCATCTATTTTCCTTGTTGTGGTGTGTGTTTGTATGGTGTGTTATGAATGAATGAAAAGCAAGTTGCTAGAAAAATCTAAGTCAAACTTTGAAAACTTTTCAAAAACAAAACCCCGAACCTTAGAAATTTCCCTCTTGTCTCATGATCTATCTCAATCTTCAGATGCCTCACGGAGGAAGCACTTTGTCCCCGGACCCAATGTTGCAGATCTTGCAAATGTTGGTTTCTGACCGCGAAGCTGAAAGAGCCGAACGTCAAGCCAACTTAGCCACCCTTCAACACATAGCTTAGATGGCCAACAACAACCAAGGCCATGGAAATCAGGACAACCATGGATAAAAGCTCAAGAACTTTCAGAACACCAATCCACCCATCTTTACTAAGTCTGAAGAGCCCCTAGATGCAGATGATTGGCTGCAAACCATGGAGAACAACTTGGAAGTTGCAGGAGTGGAAGCCAACGAGAAGGTATTGTTTGCCACCCACTATCTGGCCGGAGATGCAAGAGTTTGGTGGAACAGCGTTCGCACCATGAATGGAGGACAAATGATGACTTAGCATGAATTCAAACTCAAGTTCAGCAGAACCCATGTGCCACCGGGTTTGATCAAGAGGATGAGAGATGAATTCAGAGAACTTAAGCAAGGGAGGATGACAGTAGTTGAGTACCGTGACAAATTTTTGTCACTGGCTAGGTATGCACCGGATGAGATTGACACTGAAGCCAAGAAGAAGGAGAGATCCCTGAATGGTCTACATGATGAGATGCACACAGTATTGGTCAACATTCCATTTGCTGACATTGAAGCCTTAGTGGATTCTGCCATTCAGATGGAAGGCAAGATCAACCAAGCCAATGAGAACCGCAAGTGTAGAATGATGCATCAACCAGGAACCCACCATACCCCAAAATATCGCCCAAACCCGTCTCCAGGATTTGCCCCAAGAACCAATAGACCCCTGATGAACCGTCCAACCTATCCCAACCGTGGAGGAGGAAACCCAAGGCCCGGAGGAAACCACAACAACAACCCCGGCAACCCCAATAATTTCAACCGTGCACCGCCCAAGTTCAACAACAATGTCGCCACCAACACAAATACTGCCCCAAGAACTGGAAGCAATGTTGTGCCTGTTGCAGCAAAGGACAAGTCTCAGGTGACTTGTTATGAATGTGGAACCAAGGGACAATACTCCAATGAGTGCCCCAAGAAGATTTCAGCATCCCCCAATACGGATGCCGCAGCTCAGTAGCAGCGTCGTGTTCAGCCTGGAAGAAGATTTGCCCCAGGAAATTCGCTCAACCGCAACGACCGCCTATTTCTCATGAATGCTGAAGAAGCTCAAGAAGCGCCAGATGTCGTGATGGGTATGTTTTCTGTTAACTCAGTACTTCCAAGAGTGTTGTTTGATTCTGGAGCATCGCACTCGTTTGTTACAGAAGAATTTGCATGCACTAGTAAGATTCCACCAACAAAATTGAAGCATGTTATGATAGTTCAAATACCTGGTTCAACCACCAAAGCTAGACAATTTGCAAGGTCATACCTATCTGAATCCATGGCATAGATTTTTATGCTAATCTAATAGTACTGGGAACTAAAGGTTTGGAAGTAGTACTAGTAATGGATTGGATGTCGAAACATAAAGGATTAATAGACTAGGCCAAGAAAGCCATAACCATGACCAGTACAGCCGGAATATCAGTAGAGAATGTATCTGAAACCTTTCCCTGTCAATTCAAGTGCAACAAGAGTCTAGCCCAACAAACCATTGTCCAAGTCAGAGTAGTCTGTGAATACCCCGATGTATTTCCAGATGTTTTGCCCGGTATGCCCCTAGATTGGGATATCGAGTTTATCATTGAACTAATCCCTAGAACTGGGCCCATAGCCCTGAGACCATATAGTATGAACCCGTATGAACTAGTGGAGCTGAAGAAGCAACTGGATGCTATGCTGGAGATAGGACTGATTCAACCAAGTGTGTCGCCATGGAGATCACATGTCCTGTTTGTGGACAAAAAAGATGGAGGTAACCGTTTGTGTACGAATTATCGGAAGCTGAATGATGTCACTATCAAGAACAAGTACCCACTACCAAAGATAGAAGACCTGTTTGACCAGTTGACTGGTGCCAAAGTGTTTTCTAATATTGATCTTAGAACTGGTTATCATCAACTTAAGATTTGCGTAGAGGATATTCCAAAGACTGCCTTTACCACCAGATATGGATTGTATGAGTATACTATCATGTCTTTTGGATTAACCAACGCCCCCGCTTATTTCATGAACCTCGTGAATAAGATTTTTATGGACTTCCTGGATAAGTTTGTCGTTATTTTCATTGATGACATTCTGATCTATTCCAAATCATAAGAAGAACATGAGCTAAACCTAAGAACCATCCTTGGAACCCTTAGGGAGCATCAGCTGTATGCCAAGTTTAGCAAATGTGAATTCTGGTTACAGGAGGTAGGATTCCTCGGACATATCGTATCATCCGGAGGAATTGCTGTTAACCCCGCCAAGGTTAAGGATGTTGAAGAATGGCAAGCCCCAACCACTCAAACCCAAGTTCGTGCATTTCTCGGATTAGCAGGATATTACCGAAAGTTTGTAGAAGGATTCTCGAGTATAGAGAGACCTATGACCCAATTGTTGAAAAGGGATAAGAAGTTTGAATGGACGGACAAATGTGAAGGGAGTTTTCAAGAACTTAAGAAGAGATTGATCTCAGCCCCAATCTTGATCATGCCGAATATTATGAAGCCTTTTGATGTATATTGTGACGCATCCAAGATCGGTCTCGGATGTGTGCTTATGCAAGAAGGCAAGGTCATGTCTTATCTATCCCGACAACTGAAACAACATGAGCAGAATTATCCTACCCATGACCTTGAACTAGCATCCGTAGTTCTAGCCCTGAAGACATGGCGACATTACCTTATGGGAAACCGTTGTGAGATTTATTCGGATCACAAGATCCTGAAGTATATTTTCACTCAGAAGGAGCTGAATATGAGGCAAAGGAGATGGATAGAGCTGATCAAGGACTATGATCTGGACATTCACTATCACTCCGGTAAAGCCAATGTGGTAGTAGATGCCCTTAGCAGGTTGCCGTGTCGACTGAACTCTATCATTCTGAAGGAGCAACCAAGTTTGCACAAGGAGTTGGAAGATTTCAGAATGGAGCTAGTAAGTGAAGGATTTTTGGCTAGTGTAGAACTTCAGCCCACTTTGATCAGTCAGATCAAGGAGGCGCAGAGAGGAAATGCTAGTATCGATAGAATCAAACATTGTATCGGAACAGGAAAAGTACCCGGATTCACCGAAGATGAAGAAGGAGTTTTGTGGTACAAAGGACGCCTCTGTGTGCCAGCAGATTCGGATTTGAAGCAAGATATTTTGAAAGAAGCCCATGATACTCTTTATTCTATCCACCCCAGAGGAACGAAGATGTATCAGGATTTGAAGGAGCATTTTTGGTGGCACAAGATGAAGAGAGAAATCGGAAGCTACATAGCCAAGTGTGATATTTGTCAGAGAGTCAAGGCGGGACATCAGAGACCCGCAGGACTGTTGCAACCAGTGCAGATTCCAGAATGGATATGGGATTCCGTCGGAATTGATTTTATCACCGGTTTGCCTACATCTAGTAGGGGAAATGACTCTATTTGGGTCATAGTTGATAGATTGTCCAAGGTCGCCCATTTCTAACTAGTCAAGACCACTTATCAAAGTTCGAACCTAGCAGAGTTGTACATCGCTAGAATCGTCAGTTTGCATGGAGTCCCCAAGAACATCGTGTCGGATCGAGGAACTCAGTTTACCTCGAGATTTTGGAAGAAAGTCCAAGAAGGATTGGGAACAAGATTAGATTTCAGCATAGCTTATCACCCTCAGACGGATGGACAAACGGAGCGAGTAAATAAAATACTCGAAGATATGTTAAGATCATGTGTGTTATAATATGGATCTAAATGGGAAGACTGTCTACCTTTTGCAGAATTTTCATACAACAACAGTTATCAAGCCAGTTTGATAAATGGCCCCATTTGAATTTATGTATGGAAGGAAGTGTCTCACCCCTTTGAATTGGTTGGAAGTAGGAGAGAGTTAGATTTTCGGACCCGACATCCTACGAGAAGCAGAAGAGAAAGTTCACAAGATCCGTGAACACCACAAGACCGAAAAATCCAGACAGAAGAGTTATGCCGACAAGAGACGTCGAGACCTCGCCTTCAATATCGGAGATTTTGTGTATCTCAAAGAGTCACCTTTGAAGGGAATGCAACGTTTTCAACTCAAAGGAAAGTTAGCCCCTAGATATATCAGGCCCTTCAAGATTTTTAATCGTTGAGGAGAAGTATCGTATCAACTGGAACTGCCAGAGGAGATGTCAGTCGTGCATAATGTGTTTCATATATCGTTACTTCGCAAATGCCTAGAAGTACCGGAGAAGACCGAAGTTTTCAAGAACATTGATCACCAAACCATAGAGATCAATGATGACCTGACATATCCCGAAGTACCCATTCGTATTTTGGAGGAAGCTTTCAGAACCACCAGGACCCGGAGTATCAAGTTTCTCAAGATCCAGTGGAGTAATCACACTGAAGAAGAAGCTACCTCGGAGCGAGAAGATTACATTAGGACGGAGTTTCCAGATCTCTTTAAATCCTAGTTTTCTTTTTCTCAAATCTCGGGACGAGATTTTGTTTAAGGAGGGAAGGTTTGTAACATCCCAAAAATATTAAGCAAGGTTATCAATTCCAATCACCAAAATTAGGGTTAACAAAAAGTTTTGTTAATTAAAATCATTATGAATGCATGTGTGTATGTGATGAATGTATGAATGCATGAATGGACTTGTTTGATTGTAGTGAATAGAAAGGAATGGTTTAAAGATGAAAACAACATCATCTAAATCAATTCCAAGTAGAAACAAATCAACAGAAATTCAAAAACAAACAAAACAAGCAAATGGTCATTTTTGCGAATCTTGCTCACTAGACCACTTTGAGTGTTTCTAGTCCAAGATTTCAAACAGAAACAATTCCATTTCTTTTCACCCCTTGCTAGACCAAGTGAAAGTGAACCCAAGCCCACCTTGCAAACCCACAGAAACATTTGGCAACTTGATTCAAATGACAATTCAAATTTGAATCTATATCATATGTGAAGATCACCATTTCTCAAAACCCAACCAAACCAGTGCACCTTGACAAATCCAAGCAACCAGAGACTACCTAGTATGTGACTAGTAAACCCACCAAGTTTCATTCAAAAATTCAAATTCAAATATCTTGCGGCCATTTCATCAAACACATTCTGATCACAAATCAAATAAAACATCAAACACTATAGTGAGCAGTGTTTGTGCCTAACTTGTTCCCTCTCTAGGCTCACAACACACTCTCAGTAGATCATCTAACTTGTTTAACCAGCCCTAGCTCATTGTAAACTTGACAATGCCATCAATGTTGACCATGCCTTAGCCCCAATTTCCACCCCAGTGTCGACAGCAAGCTAGAATCCTCACTAGCCTCGCCAACCTTGTCTAGCAGGCACTCCACCGTCCACCGCCACCCCTTGTCCAGCGCCCAAGCCCTGCCAGCCACTGGACCACACAGAACGCGCACGCCCAGTCTCTTTGCGACCATGCTAAGAGCGCGCCAGAGCGCCGCGCTCAACATGCTCGAACAGACCGCTCCCACCTTCGCCTCTCGCGTGCGTGATCACCACCGCCCAGGGAACCGCCTAGACATGCCCGTTCGCCGCCGCATGGACCGTAGACGTTGTGCACCATTAAAACTTCTGTCGGAGCTGCCTAGAGCATCGAAGTGTTCCGACCGCATCGCACCGCCCCATGCCTCGCCACCATGCCGTTGAGCTTTGCCAGGAGGCAGCGCACCGTCCCTACCCCCAGCCATGCCGTTATCTTGTTGTGCAGCGACCACGATGAGCTCCACCCGCACCCTTCAGTCCCCTCGTCGCACTATAAAAGAAGGCCTCCCCAGCACGAATTCTCCACACCATTTCACTCCCCACCTCTCACTGATCATACCCACTCATCCCCGGATCAAGGCGAGCACCAGGTGGCCGGAATTTCACCGGGGCTTGCTACTGCTGGAGGAGAAGGGAGTCATCGATTGGAGCCGCCCTAGGAGGAGCCATTGGTACTAGGAGGACCCCCCCCCCCCCCCATCGCCGACCATCGCTGGAGCCCCGGTGAGCCCTCACAGGCCATGCTAGGGTTCGACCTCGCCATGTTCTGTTCAGACGTGAACGATGAACCTCAATTATCGATCGCACATCTAATCCTACGTCCCGAATCACCATGTACCCCTTTCCCCTTGTCTCACTAACTGGTGGGGACAACCACTTAAACCACCCGCGTGTGCGTCGTGCGCAGTGGGCTGGCCCAGTTAGCACTCCCGCGTGACCCAGTAATTCAAATTTAGGTTTTTCAATTTAGTTTCAAACTTAGTTCTGCCTCTAGATTCAAAAATCATTACAGAGAGATTCACTGAACCAAATTGCATGAAACTAATTTTGCTAGAAAGGTATTGAAATTCTTAATCCAAGCCCGTTGGATTCAAATTATTTGGAATTGTAGATCACCTATAGTAAAAATAACAAGGCAGAGACTTTTCTGCATTCAAACATTTTTCAAAATTCAACCATAGATCTTTTTGAGTTGATTCCAACTCTAGAAAATCACATTTGATAAGACCTTTCTGAATATATAAAAATATCTAGGTTTACTTACATAAATAATGGATAAGTAATAAAAGAATGCGTCATAGGCATTTCTAGTCAATTTATTTAATTAAAATAAAAAGGTTAAACCTTATTAAATTGTGACACCACTTAAAATCACATTCCCAAGTACTGAAATATGTGGTGATGACATGTGTCAACATGATCCCATGTTTTAGTTGGAGAATATTAAATCTTAAGTAGTTTTTCAATGAGTAGAAATTACTTTTCTAAAATAAAATAAATAGAACTTTTGCCTTAATCTTTGTGATAATAGTGATGATGCTAGATCATCTAGTGTGAACCTTTGTGTGCTAAATAGAGTAGTTAAGTATTGTTTGGTGATTGTGTACCTCATATTTATTTATAGACGCTAGTACCAAACAAGGATACGAAGAGGAAGGAGGATACTACGAGGAAGAAGCAGAGGAGAACTTCAACCACTGCTCTGCACAAGGCAAGCTAGAACTTTGCAAGTTAACCCTTGCATTATTACTATGCCAACTAGATGCATCAGACATGCAGTAATTATACCACTTGATGATACCAAATCCTAGTTCTACTTGCAAGTTTAATTATTTTATTTCTTTATCAAAGCTTTTATTTGGGTTTACTTAGTGATTTGTAGATTTTAGAAAGACTTTTAAAGGTAGCAAAAAGAGCATAAAACTTGACCTAAGTTAGATAAATCTTGATTTCATCCAGAGGCATGAGACTGAACTTAGATAAGTCACACTTGATTATCTCCCCTCATTAGTGTTTACCCCCAATTTTAGTTTCTAGTTCTAAGCATAAAACTTGATCACTTTAGATGGGAATACTTGGTGAAAATTATTATGAAAACCTTAGAATGATGAGTCATTCTAATAAAATGTTTTGACATGTGTTCTTGAACACCAGATGATTTTTGATGATGAAAATGTTGATGCATGAGCCTTAGCCCTTTATAAAACTGATGGTTGTTTGGATGCGATATCATTCCAATTTTACCGTACAACCACAATACCCGATATTTGGGTAGGGCTTGACTGGAAGTTTATATACCTTAGTATGGGTTCCCTTGCGGCCAAGATTTGAGATGAGGATACCTTGTGAAGATTGACCACCTGTGTAGTTCCCAAGATGACAGATGGTCATGGTTGGGAGGCCAAACTCATAGGAGAGGTGCCTATACTAGGGCATGTAATTGAAAGGTTAGGATTGATTATCCGCATACTGAGTATGGTGAATTCTGGATTGTTCCTGACGAATGTATCGAATATTGTGGTGAAAGTGTACCACATTTGCAGAGTGTCAAACTATTCGAATAGCCGGGTCCGCGGTTATGGACAGTTGGAGTGGCCATACTATTCCGTCGTCAGATGTTTTCAAAATGACTTGTGAAATGAATCATGACTTTGAATTGACCACAACAGGGTTGTGATATGAAAACTAAGTTCCCACTTAGGTGTTATAAAAATTTTCAACTAGCTTTCTTTGCTTCTAAACTTAGTTAAGGTAAATCTGGATTTTTGCAAAACAACCTAGAGCCTAGTATTTCCTACTCAAAACCCCTTCACTTGTTAGTCTTAGTTTGCGAGTACTTAAAGAGTACTCATGGCTTTGTCCCTAGCTATTCCTTTGGCAAGACTATGAAGAGGACTATTAGGAGGATGGATCGTAGGAAGGTTACGACAACTAGGATCATCTCCCATCGTCAGCATTGCCTGTGACCTTGAAGATGGAGTCTCGCCCACGCTATCGTTATTATTATATTATTCCACTTCTATGATTGTATTAAGACTGGATCATGAGATCCTTTATTTTGTTGTAAGACCTTATGTATGGTTTGTAATGTATGATGTACTGTGATATCAAATCTGTTATGTCTCGCAAAAATGGTAATCCTGGGATTGCGATGTATGGCATGATAGGCATCTGGGATTAAAAATCCGGGTGTTGAAACCTCAAGTGGGAATAATTGTAGTATCCCCTATCCAGATCTTTTCCTTTAATTCTCATCATACTTGGCAATCTCCAACTGGTTGACTCCAATACCCCAAAGTTTCATTTACTACCATCCCTTAGGGATATGTCCTTATTATGAAATACTTAAATTGGGGTCTCTTCTTTAGTTTATCTCCCTGATTAGGTGTCCTAATACAACTCCTTTACTTGATCACCGAACTTCCTTACTATACTATGTAAGGTCTAGGAAGTCTCACTAAAACATGGTTTTAAACTTCATTAGACAATCGTCGTGGCCAAAAGACTAATTTTCGAATTGTCATTGTATGGTTCATACTGATAGTCCTTTCAAAGATTGGTATTGGACACATTTAGTCCATACCCATCGGAATTTCTTATTCCTCTACATATGTCCAATTGGATGTGCTCATTCCCTCTTATAGATTACTTAAGAGTTGTTTCCTCTAGAATTAGGCTATTAGAATTAATCTATTTTATTTCCTTCAATCTTTTACCTTATCAAGCTTTAAATAATATTTTATTATCACCTTAAGTACTTCTTCAACTTCCAGTTATTAATTACCTTAAGGTTTGAGCACTACTATTTTGAAGTAAACTTCGATCTTTCATCCTGACATATTTTCGAAAGAACTTTTATAATGATGACTTCTTTTAACCTTATGAAAATAAGGCTTAATGTTGTCGTAGGTTAGTACTTCTTCTCCAACCTTTACTCTAGAATTCAAATAACAGTACTTTCGTTTACTATTTACTCTCCCCTTAGGGTTTACTAATGGTCTCCAAACTACGAGTATAATAACCATTGGCTTTATCACTAGAATGCTGATCTCTGTTCAGCTTACACTTTACATGTTTAAGGTCTCATGAAAGATCTTATGGTGTACCCACACAAAGGTGGATCTCCAAAGTGAATCTATCAGCATTATTTGTCTTACTACTGCTTGGACATTCTGTCTTTGGTAGATTAAATTTCACAAGAAGTCTCGGAAGACGGTCGCTTTAATTTTTTTATACCCCTTTATGTCTTCCTTAACTTAGGCCAAGTTTTATGATCTTTATGAAATACTAAGACGATCTGGTTAACTAAGTAAACCAAATACCAGCTATGGACCAAATACCAGCTGCGGACCATCCTAGTGTGAATGTATTACCCTACGGGTTTTTGACGTACTACTGGCATTCTCTCTGAATTGTCAGAGCTTGAATACCATTTTATATTCCAAAGCTCCTTCTTTGTACGTATTCATGATACTTCCATGAACTTGGTACTACTAATTCATTAACTTCTTAGAACATTACCTATTTTTGGTGAGCTTAAGTTCATCACTTCTGTTGCTCCATCCATTTTTCTACACTAATATTCCTTATTGTAGCTGACTAATAATGATCTGAACTGGATTCCTCCTTCAAATTGTGTTGATACTCCTTATACTTGCTTCATTATTCATGAAAGTCTTCATCTTGATCTTTGGAACTCGTCACTCCCTTACACGAATTCCCTTTTTTTATCTAGGTCTATAACATAAAGTAGTAACTGGATGTTGCAACATGCATTTGCACACCTAGTCAAACTTTATGTACAGATCTAGTAAATCAAGAAGATTCAAGAAAATCTAAAAGTCAATAAACAACAAAACATATACCATGTATTATACATAGGTTTTATATAAATTACATATGAACTGAACATTTCAACTATTTGCCTCTCATACACATTACATAGCTATCTTACAGAACTTTTGTTCCTGTGAGTATATCCTCACTTATTTAAGAAAACCTCTTGAAACTATAATACACATTACCCAATATGTACATTATTCAAGCACTCATCCCTTCGGACTTCATTCCATTCTTACTTTCATCCTTCTCTAGTGCTTCCTGGAGTTCCGTCCATGATGGCGTGAAGTCCTCCGACTACCTTCTGGAGCGTAAGAGCATCCAGGAGGTGCGTATTCTTGATTATAAGTACCTAGATTGAGTTTAGTGATTGAAAAATGACTAGAGTTGGCGTGATTCTTCAGGATATTCCTGTGTTTCTTTTAACGCTTCCTCAAATTAAGATGGTTCCTTCGCCTTTTCCTTGATCCATTCATACATATTGATATAATAACTACCGAAACATTCTTCTAAGTCGATAGGATTGGTATTACCCCCCATATGGTCCATAAGGCTCTCTAAGGTTATAGTTGGTTTCTTCTCTGATACCTGTATTACAAGGTATATGATTTCCTATAGTCCCATCCTTAGATTCTACTCCCCATTCATAATAGTCCTTCTCAGGATTATTTGGAATGGCTTCTTCCTAAGTTTTCTGTTCTGAGGTATACTTCGTCCATGGATCTTCAGGTGATTGGGGATTATTCTGATGGTAGGCATAAGTTTCTGACTGTGGATCGTCGAATTTGGTTTCTTCATACACTTCACCTAAAAAGATGTCTTTGGGATGCTTCGCTTCCTTATCTAACTTCTTTCTATGTGTCATTGCTTTGACAGGATCAGTAAAATCCTCAATGACAGTATCCAACTCCTGAACCAGTAGTTGGTGAGTGTTATGGAAGGTGTTTAATAAGGACCTATAACGATCCATATACTATATAGCTAGAGTGGGTTTAGTTCATACCAGAGTATAATGATTTAACTCATGCGCTGTACTTGAGGTTTCATGGGGTACAATGGTGTGAGTACTACCTACCAGAGCTTGGGATTTCTGTTCTCAGATCGTGGTTATGGCTGCCATTACTGCAATCTGATATGCTGATGCCATGCACCTTGCCTCTCCTGATGGCATTTCTCCATTAAGTCCTAACTTCTTGGGTAACATGATCATGACATGGTATTTAGCTAATACATGCCCATCATAGTAACTGTAAATCTTGACCAAAAGTCTTGATTCAGAATACAAACTCCATAGAAGTTGTCGGAGAGTATTTGTCCAATCCCCTCCATAGTCATCTAATGTCCTGTTCAACACTTGAACATTTCGGGGTGGATACCGAGGTGCCATTTGATACTGTAGATAAGAATTATTATTAGTTAAATATAGTTAAAACTCATGGTAATTATTTGAATTGCAATCCTAATAAAGAATTATCGCACTAGCACATGACAAGATTATTCTCAATTGAATATCCAAACTATCTCTAGAGAACTCTTTATCATTGCGGATATCTTTCCTACAGGTTCTACCCATTTATTAGGTTTCCAACCTAAGGTCAAAGCATAAGCTCTGATAGCAGCTGCGGTGACCCAGCATACCACTGCATGATGTAGTACACTATAGTCGTTGACATAACACCAATGAAACACCGTTCACTAGTATTACATCCCTCAGAGTGGTACAACAGAAACACAGCAGGTTCAAGACATGACTATAGGTTACAACTTGAATCTTTACAAAATATCCAAAGAACACTCTATGTTAAAGAGAGAGAAATAAACTTCTTACAAAGAAGAATCAGGAATAATCAACTCATAACTATCATACTAATAGACTAGTATTTAAACTATTGGGCTTGCATTGTTGCTATAGCAATACTCTACAGAAGTAGGTTCTATGGATAGAGATTATATTCCTATCTAATCAGCAACTTCATCTTCACTTTAATTGATATATTTGTTGACTTCATTGACTTTTCGTAAAGGAGTGTACTCAGCAAGTTCACTAGAAAAGGAGTGTTTGATGCACTATATCTACATCCACAGACCATAGGTCGTAGGAAATGCAGGTTTTCATAAACATTTCTTCAAAGGTTACTTTTATTCTGAAAAGCTCTGTCCGTCAGCCTCCATGGGTTTACCAGAACTTTCATGGAGTTCCTTTCCTACTGCGTTCGTAGCTCCTTCCCGGAACAGGGAGTAACAAGTTACAATTCTTACACTCTGTAGAGGTGTGTTACTTTTCCCATGAGAGATCAACTCCTTGTTGCACAACCGGGCAGCTTACCTGTCCACAATTCCATAGTTTGGGGCCTAGTAGATGATCTAAGCCAATCACTTCCCTTTTCGCGACCCCGCATGTCTGCATGATCCTTTGGGGCCTGCTCACCTCCATTAAGCCTCCTTTCAGGCACGCTTAAACCCTGATGAGTTCCCAAAGACTCTATGAGCTAGTGATGCCCCTGGCAAGTACCATATAGGTCTGGCTATACCTCTGGGAGCCACTCATAGATAATCTAGACACCAATCGTGGGGCCTAAGAGTGCCCACCCATATGTTGGATCCGCACAAGGAATCACAACATCACGATAAGGTCGTCTTGCCTACATACAGAAGGAAAAGGATACAGCTGAATTCTCCGTCCCATTCCAAATCTCATGGTTAACGTGTAATATACGGCGCATGAATCACTGGCGACATTGGTTGTTAAGTCCTAGAAAATATGTTCCTTTACCACCTGAACTTTCATAATAGGTTATTATCGCACGGTAAATAACCTATAATCATATTATTATGAAAATAGTGTTTTCTGACCTTTTTGAAATGCATGTGATGACAACACTGGATTTTCAAAATACTTTACAGAAAATAATAAAAGGACTTGAGCAAGTGTGAACTTTCCTTTTCTGATTGCAATATTATGCACTCACGGTCTTGAAGACAATATAAGATCCAATATCTGAAATCAGCATCATTGGTCCGGTAAGGACTAATGTTTAAAGAAGCAAGATGCTATTATGCATAAGTAATGTAGTGCAATTTAATAAACTTGAATCCCCGGAATAACGTTATTCTACAGTTTGGGTACTGGTTCTTTGGAATGTGTTGCCCTTTTAGATTAATGTTCACACTTGTGCTTCTTATTAAGGCTTGTGTATGTGTGTGCAACAACGTGTAATTATAATATCATACAACAATAAGATACACAAATGTGAAATTCTACTCAAAGACTGCTTATATAAGAATTGTTTTATCTTCAAATTTTACTTTACAAGTAATGGCATTTATAAGGAACATATACCAGTAAAGTATAAAGTAATATGATTATGATTAATTTTCATTTCTTGACTATGATAAAAGTCCTTGGGTTTAGTTGTTAAGAGTTAGAGATATTATTACAAAATTTGTTGTTTGAAGTGGCAAAAAGGATATCCTTCAAAGAAAAGGTTTATTTTCTAAGGTTTAAACAATCTTGATGGTTAATAGAATATGGTCGATGTCTCTTGGTGTTTACTCAGTTAGTTTGGTCTTGAGATGCATTAGGTCTTAATTGAAATAGACCAAAGTAAACTATAAAACACATAATAAAGCCTTTAACATGGTGTTTATAGTCTTGTAGACTAAAGTTTTACTTTAAGGACATAGATGGACTTAAGGTGTAATGCTTATGATATTTGTACTTTGTTCACTTCATAATGTTTCCTTAAAATTATTTTAAGAGTGGTATTCTTCTATTTGAGTAGTGGTTTCTTAATATTATAATGGAATAGAAAAATTTATCTCCTTACAAAGGTGTGGTTATGGTTTATGAATAAGTAAACAATATTATTTAAATACTTATAGATGAATGATAATTCTTCAAAAAAATTAATTAAGATGTTTTTGGATTATATGAATTTCATACTATCAATATTTAAGTCAAATACTATTATTAGGCCTTGGGTGCATAATATTAGAAATATTAGCAAATTTTATTTACCTCTATATGAATTATCAATTAAGGAATTAGATTTAAATTCAAGTTATTAGAATATTAAACTTTTACTTACTTCAAAAGTGGAATGTTGTATTTTAAACTTGTACATATTATATTTTGTGATCTTTTTGGTATATTATATGTATTTTTATGAATTTAAATAATAAGATATGATTTTTAGAAGATTTATTACTTTATAAATACTTAATAAATAATAAATTTTTAATTAGGTGAAATAATTATACATGATTATAGTTCTTATTTTTCTAAGAATTTTTATATATTATTTATATTTTTATCCTTTACCATTGTTAAAATATGAATTATCAAAGTTTTTTTACATATAAAATATTTATTAAATAATATTTATTTAAATAGTTAATATAATAATGTTTGATAATAAAATTAAATTATAGATTTTATTTTTCTGAACATTTTCATATATTAAACATATTTTCTGAATTATAAAACATAACTTATTGAATTTAAAATGTTTAATCATTTTATTTAATTTCTAGAAAATATTTATATTTGAATTTATATTGTTTTGTCTATTTATAAAACAGGAAATAACTTTTTATACTGAACCCAGACCTACCCTAGGTTACTGACCAGTGGGTCAGGGTCACGTTGGTTGCCACGCAAGCAGTGGACTAGTCAAATGGGTGGACTAGGTCAAAGTGATGTGTGCATGATGTCATCTAGATATTAACACCACTGATCGATGATCGATCTTCCAATACAATGCATGCGCGGGGCGGTGGTTAGGTTCGTTGGAAAGAGGGCGCGAGCGCGAACCTAATAGTGGTGGCGTCGCTCGGAAATGGTCATCGGAGCTTTGGATCCGATGAGCTCCGACGGTGCTCGACGGTGGTGAACGGTGCGACGGTAATTTATGGCGAGATAAAGCGATTGGAGAGTACTAGAAGATCCAGGAGCTCACCCTGATGACAATGGAGAGGTCGAGGAGGCGTGGGGAGGCGTGACAACAGCGAATCGACGATAACGGCCAAGATGGCCGACGAAATATGACGCCCGATTTCACACGATTCACGACGCGCCAGCTCCCATGCTTGGTCCTAGGAGAATAAGGCCACGACGACGCGTACAGCGGTGGCTTCAGCGAGGCGAGGGGTGGTCAGACATGACCGGAACGACGAACTCTAACGAGCTAGGGTATCGGTGAGGAAGAGAGATAGGTCTAGAGGGCACAAGAGAAGATGGGATAAGTATGAGAGGATAGAGGAGGAGGCGGCGGTCTTATCTACTCCTCTCAGGATCGGCGGCGAGCACCACGGCGGTTAGATTTTGATAACGGCGGCGGACGACATCGTAGGTACGCACGCAGCTGCATGTGTGCGTGAGGATGACGATGATGGTCATTTTGCAGAAAACCCCTAGCGCATCTTTACTCTCAACCCGCGGTCCCTGGCGGTGTCCCACCTGTCAGCCAGAGAGAAAAGTGAGTCGGGCTGGTTGTTGGGCCTTGGTGGGCTGCTGTGGTCTGCGCGTGAGTAGCAGATAGAGAGGTGAGGAAATGGGCCTCGGGCCAGAAAACTGTTCTTGGTTGTTTTTATTTTTCATTCCTTTTTCTTTTTCTGTTTTCTTTCCTAACTTTTGTATTTAGACAATTGTTTTGAATATTCCTTATAGAATTTTATTTGCTAAATACATGCAGCATAAATAAAGTATATTTAGTATCATTTGGTGAATTTTTATTATACAATGTTATAGTTTATTTTCTTTATATAGGTCCTTTTCCTATTAATATTTTGTAGGGGCTTTTGTTATGAATTTGATTTACCTATATAAATCATAACTTATTAAAGGATGCATTACTATTAATTCATGATATTTGATTCTTATTAACTTATAATATTAAAGAAACTTTTATATGGTGATCCTTCATTATTATATGACACATAAAGTTCTAAGGAATTAATATGGTTAATATTATTCCCATGGGCTTAAGTGATGTCAAGATAAATAGCTCGTTATAACTTGGATAGAAGTTAGGGTTTAAAAATATAAATATCTACCATGAGTTTTAGGAAATTTAATATACTTATACCCTTTTATTAATGTGAATAAAGATTAATGGTTAAAACATATTGTCTTTATGTTTGTGATCATTAATGATATCACCTTTTAAAATAGAAAGTTGTTTTCTGGAATGACTTATGGAAAATAATTAATAAAGATAACTCCTAAGCACATACGATTATGATAGTTGGAAATGGCAAAGATGTGCTTAAGTGATTGGCTATAGGAAAATATTCCTATAAACCCATGAGAAATAGGATGATAGATCAAACATATGAGATGGATATTAAGTTGATTATAGAATGAAGGTTTTGTGTTTATCAAGAGTTCCTATATTCCACACTTTATAATTATTGTTTCTTACTTGAGGAATTCCTTTTCTAGATATACTACTTTCTCACATCTATCATCATGTGTTAACATGATGAGCTTTACTACTTATACTCTTGCTAATAATTTCTCCTCCTAAATCCATTTGTAAATCCAATGAGCATGACACTAAAGCTCTATATGATTTCCTCATAGAGATAATTCCCATCTCTAGAATGCTTCTAATGAATCCAATTCCACTTGAATGATTACTCTCCTAAATCAAAAATTACTTTGTAATCACACTTATAAGTCTCAGAAGCTTTTCATAATCTTACTTATATCTCCACTTGGTTATATCAAACTATTCTACTTATGATAATCTCCAATCCAACCAGTAGTTACTTATAACTCCCTTCATACTCTTTCTTGATCATTCATCACTAATATTACTCCAATAGATTTATATATCAAATTCTACTTTCCTCAACTCGTTAGTATTCTATAAGAGGCATATACTACTTTTACAACTCGATGTTGCTCTATTATCAGTTTAATCCTACTATCTTATCTTTTACTTGCCTTAGTAAATCATACACCAACTTCTCATTATACCATTGTGATTTGTCATGACTAACCTAGGATAACATATCTACACTAGGGTTTAATCATGTTCTATCCACCAATGTCACTTATACATGACATAATCATTCACTCTTAGTGACTTGAGCATGATCATTACAATCCTTTGATCATTTATGGCTTAGCTTTCCAGTTGGCTAATCAAGGCTTCATCAATACAAATTACAGTTTATTATAATTATCTTCTCAGTATCTCTTACTGACTAGAAGATATTATTCATTGAATATACCTACTTGGTCCAATAGGATTACTCCTGGTAACTATCTTCATAATTCATCCTTATAATCTTCTTTGTTACCCCATATATCTTTATCTCAGATAACTCTTCTATCCATTCAAGAGTGAGTTAACTCCATCACTTATCATATTGACTTAGTTCTCTTCAAACACTCCCATACTATAAATGATATCTAGAACTAGCATTACTACTTACCTCTTCTTACTTACTTCTCTAAAGGCTTAAAGTGATTATTATGATAAGGATAAAAGTTGATAGATCAAGAATTTATAGGTTAATATTGATAAATCAATAGTTGATTACTCAACATATATTAATATAAGATTCATTAGAGATGATAAGGATTGATATGGAAAGAAAGATATGTGGTGAATGGTCTTGAATTGGTTTCCTTCCTACTCCATATAAATAAAGAGTTAGGGTGAAGTATTACCATGATTCTCATGGTAGAAATAGATAAGGATAAAATAGGTCAAGAGATAGTTATTACATTCTTGTTACTTGAATTATATTCATAGCTTGGGATTCATGGGTTATTGTAATGAATACTATGGAATGATCACCTAAGGATCAGATATTAATCATTAAGCAATGTATTATGGTTTAATTTTATTACATTTGATCTACCCTTAGATCAAATCTTCTTTAGCCAAAATAATGTTTTAACAAAGGTCATATTGAAACTTATCGCAGTTAACTTGATGATCTACTTCAATTCCATCAAGTTGAGAGAAGCTTCAATCACTTTGACAAGTTTTATTCAAAAGCGCAAAAATTATTCGGATTTTCTATGCATGAATGCAATGCACACATATGTGTTCAGCTTATTTCTAAGCTCTAATGCTGGGATGTTACAGCTTTCTTTTTAGTTTTTACTTTTGCTTTCCCAAAACACAAAAAGACCAATATTTTTGTTGTTTCTCTTGGTATGTTTCTTTGCTTTTCAGCTTTGGTTTTCCTTAAGAAAAATCTAAAAAGATTTTGCTTTGTTTGTTTTTGCTTTGTGTGCTTTCTTTAAAAATCAAAAACCTGAAAATATTTGTTGTTCTTCTTTGGTTTTGTGAAGTTCGTTGCCGGGTTCAGCGGTCCTCAGTGGATTTTTGGTTTCATGTTATTATTTAAGCCACACAAGTGAAGTGCAATAATAAAGATTAATGATAACTTGAGGTGTGGTAAGAGGCTGGTAATGAACTCTATTTGTTTTCATTTTTGTACATATACTCACCATTGTGTGCATGCTTAGTCTGTTCATGTAAGGTGTATGTTATTTATGGATGCTTAGTAGTTCTTGCTCTCTTATGATTAGCTCCATCTTGCTAATAGTTTGTAGCATGTCATATGAATATTTGCTTGCATTGTTATATTCATAACTTGATATGATATTGTGGTATCCTCCTCTGAATGTTTCATTTGAATCGACTTGGCACATGCTCACGCATGCATATGATTGAACCAAAGTCAGTTAAGCCTCAATGATTTATTTTGCCTCACGGTTTTTGTATCACTTTTATGCCATAATTAATTTTGTTTTGTTGCAAGCATGATTATGATAGTTATTGCTCCCTCGTTTGTCGCTCCCTCTCTATTGCTAGCCTTCACTTGCACTGAGTATGATCTCTACTCGTGCTTCCAACACCCCAAAACCAATATTATCAAAAGTGTCCACCATATCTACCTACTAGCATCATTTTCTATTCCGTTCATATTCATTATGCCTTGTTTTCTTCGAAATAAAATGTTTGCTTGTTATGAGAAAGTTAGTAAGTAAAACTCTCACGACGATGGCACACTTTATTTCTTTCACTTAATAAACCTGAACCATTTTGACTGTCCATGAAAGTTATATGCTTCAAATTATAGGCTGGGAGTTAGCAGAACCATGCTGTCACGGGGAACGCTTTCAACACCTGTAAATATATACCCAGTTGATATCATGCACTTTTGTTTACGGATGTCATCGGTGTGAAATAAAAGGGGACCTTGTAAGTCTATGGAGTTATGTATATGTGTTAGAGAAACGCATGGGCCGCTAGCCTAAGCCATGCCTAATCATTATGGAAACTTGCAGCATAACCATAGTGAGCAATCTATGAAGCATTCTTATAAAAAATAGAGAGACATATGAAAAGAGGAAAGAGAGAAAAAAGCACCATTTTCCCATGGTAAATAAGAAGATTGCTGAGATGCTCATTGTCTGCTTGCCTTGTCATTTTGATATGGGATAGCTCATGTATCATGTGCAAGGGGTAACCCGTTGGCGCTTCTGTATGATATACATGTATTTACTATGGCAAGAACTTACTGGTAACTAAAGTTGAGTAGCATGGGTAGCGTCCCTCATACTCAAGAGGCATGAGATTTCCAGTTTATGGTCTGTCAAGCATATAACTCATATTGGACCTCACTTTCAACTTAACCATCTAAAGATGCCTATTATAGGGGCAATGAGAGCTTAAAGCTAATGAGTACCATACTTTCAGCATTTAGAAGCCTTTCAAACTTTTCAAAACCTTTTCATTTCCTTGTTGAGTCACCACTTATTCTATGAGCACCTTCTTGAGAGAATAGTTGTCATTCTTAGAGTAATGTGCTTGTCTCAAAACTAGGTTAATTATGTCATAACTTTGATGCTTGTATCTTTGATATCTTTACTTCTAGTCTTCACTTGAACTTCAGAGGTGCCTTGCATTCATGTTTTGCTCCACCATCAAAGGAAAGCGAGATACCACTCTATCATACCTTTTTATGAGCATTGCAATGTTGCTTATGTTTATGTTTCATGCTACTTATTATTATTGAGTTGGAATCTCTTCATAGCTTGCAATGACTATTGAGTAGACTTAGATGCATGCTCCTTATTATGAATTTTCTAAGTATCTAATGATGTGCTAAGAATATTTACATCATATGAAGCAAATGTGTTCGTGAAAGTTCTTTTATCGCACTCAGTTTCAACTGAATTGCTTGAGGACAAGCAATAAGCTAAGCTTGGGGGAGTTGATATGTCCAAACCGTATCTACTTTCCCTAACACTTTTGCTATTATTTCTCCTCTAAACTTGTGTGATTTGGATACAACTAACACGTACTGACGCTGTTTTTAGCAGAATTAACTTGGTGTCTAGTTTTTGTGCAGAAAAACAACTATTAGGAAAAATCCCGGAAAATATGCCAAAAATCGTATTTCACCAGAAGACTCACAGAGCCAGAAGACGAGACAGAGGAGGGCCACGAGGGGACCACACCCCCTGGCCGCGCGGGCCAGCATAGGCCACGCCTAAGAGGGGTGTGGCCGCCTCGGGCACCCCCTCGGCCTCCCTATTCGCCTATAAGATGCCTCTTGACCTAAAAACTTAGGGGGGGTTCGATGTTTTTTCCAGAAATAGTTACGCTCCACCGCCACCACCAGAAACCGTGATTCGGAACTAGAAACTCCGTTCTGGCACCCTACCGGGACGGGGAATTTGGAGAGGATCATCGCCATCATCATCACCGACGCCTCTCCATCAACCATCTATGTTTCCCCCATCCATGAGTGAGTAATCCCTCGCTTTAGGCTATGAGGATGGTAGGGATTGGATGAGTTCTATCATGTAATCGAATAATATTGTTAGGGCATGGTGCCTAGTATCTTTATTAGTGCTATTTGACTTTGTTGCAACTTGTTGTGCTTAATGCTTGTCACTAGGGCCCGAGTGCCATGATCTCAGATCTGAACATGTTATTAAATCATGATGATAGTATTGTTTGTGATCTTATCTGCAAGTTGTGTACACATATTATTGTCCGGAACCAAAGGCCCCGAAGTGACAGAAATTGGGACAACCGAACGGGATGGCTGTGATATGAGGATCACATGTGTTCACGGAATGTTAATGCTTTGCTCCGGTACTCTATTAAAAGGAGTACCTTAATTGCCAGTAGATTCCCTTGAGGCCTCGCTGCAACGGGCTGGCAGGACAAAAGATGTTGTGCAAGTTCTCATTGCGAGCACATATGACTATATGGAACACATGCCTATGATTGTTTAGTACTTGGATGCTTTATTTTATTTATCTGCAAATGCCCTAGATCTTGAAGTTACATGTTTAGACTTGTCCATGCAACGCCCGTCCATCCATCCCTATGCCTACCGCACTCATATCCTACTATTTGCTACTATTGTTACTACTGCCTTTGTTTTACTACTGTTGTTACTTTGATATTGCTACTACAAAATTGTTGCTACTGATAAACTACCGTGAGCAAGACTATTTCCAGGTGCAACTGAATTGACAACTCGGATGTTAAGGCTTATAAGTATTCTTTGGCTCCCCTTGTGTCGAATCAATAAATTGGGTAATACTACCCTCGAAGACTGTTGTGATCCCCTATACTTCTGGGTCATCATGGATCGGTTTTCTAAGATGGCACACTTTATTCCTTGTCATAAAATGGATGCTGCTGCGCATATTGCTGATTTGTTCGTTCGTGAAATTGTTCGTTTACATGGTGTGCCAAATACTATTGTTTCTGATCGTGATACTAAATTTCTTAGCCACTTTTGGAGATGTTTATGGGCTAAGTTGGGGACTAAATTGCTATTTAGTACTATATGTCATCCCAAACTGATGGACAAACTTAAGTAGTGAATAGAACTTTGTCTACTATGTTGCGGGCTGTTTTAAAGAAGAACTTAAAATTGTGGGAAGAGTGTTTACCTCATAGAATTTGCTTATAATTGTTCGCTGCATTCTACCACAAAGATGTGCCCATTTGAGATTGTGTATGGTTTTGTTCCTCGTGCACCTATTGATTTATTGCCATAACCTTCTTTGGTGCAAAATAATTTGGATGCTACACAACATGCTGAAATGATATTAAACTTACATAAGACTACTAAAGATAACATAGAACACGTGAATGCTAAGTATAAACTTGTTGGGGATAAAGGGAGAAAGCATGTTGTGTTTGATGTTGGTGATCTTGTTTGGTTACATTTGCGTAAAGATCGTTTTCCTGATTTGCGCAAGTCTAAGTTAATGCCACGTGTTGCTGGTCCTTTTAAGGTGTTAGATAAAATAAATGATAATGCATATAAACTTGAGTTACCAGCAGATTTTGGTTCGGTTAGTCCTACGTTTAACATTGCAGATTTGAAGCCTTACTTTGGTGAGGAAGATGAGATTGTGTCGAGGACGACTTCAATTCAAGAAGGGGAGCATGATGTGGACATCCCATCTATTGATACAACCGTTGTACCTACAACTATACACATACAAGGACCTATCACTCGAGCTCGTGCCAAGCAACTTAATTATCAAGTACTTCCGTTTCTTGGAACTATTCCATATATACATGAGAATATGATGCTGCCTAAATCAAATATGTTTGTTACTCTTAGGAATTATGGACCTAGCAAGGATGAGAAGGACAAGCATTGGAGCATGATCATGCATGGAGGTGGCAGCAAGCATGTGATGATTGAAGAGGACGCCACGAGTGGAGATTTCAGAACTTTGAAGCCACCATAATGAAGATTGAAGGCTTGGACGGAATATTTAAGATTAATACTTTACAAATTTGTCCATAGCTTAATATGGTGCTACACCACATTTATTTTGGTACAGGCCCATGTAATTTTCACAGGATTTTAAATAGCCACTTTTTAGAATCCGTATTTGAGGAGAAAAGGACTTCTAGGGTTGGATTCGTCCACCACCTCTATGGTTGGCCGAAACCCCACATTTTCCTCCATAAATACTCCCTCATAGCCGTCACTTTAGACTCGGATTTTGTTTAGACATAAAGATAGCCATCATAGCAACTTTGCCAAGGCTCGAGCATCGCAGAGGCCTCTTGTACTTCACACCTATATAAGATCCCACCTTTTCAATAAAGATTTCATCTTAATCTGCAATATCTTGATTGCAATATTAGTTCTTACTTGTTCTCGATTTCAGGTAGGAATTAAGACCCTCGCTGGTTAGACTGATTGTGTTTCCGCAGGATTAGTAACCTCCAGGAGATTGGCCTAGCGATTGCATTGGCTCTCGTGCTCACACGTGTACTCGGATCGTCAAGCCCAAACTCCACCAAATCGACTATCACCATCTCATCGAAAGATCTGACACCTTTGCCCTATCAGCCATAGACTGAGACGATGATTGCGCGGAGAAACTAGACTCTAGGACATCCCACACCTCATGAGATGTAGAAGCAAAGATCACCATGCCCCCGACGCCCTTAGTGAGAGAGGACTGAATCACCGAGAGGATCGCTTGATCTTGAGTAATCCATGGACGGTACATGTGATGGGTCGGCGAGGGGCAGGGCATAGCACCATCAACAAAACCCTCCAGGTAGTGACTATGAAGGAGGGGAAGGATTTGTGTGCGCCAGAATAGATAATTGTCCATCTTCAGTTTCATCGGGAGAAGGTTGCTGAAGTAGAACAGTGGAGTCATGATGACATCAAGGGCGAAGTCGTAAGGTGGCGCAGCAGCAACACCGGCAGGGGCTACATCCACCACGAGCGAAGCCTGCGGCGTAGCCGGTGGTGGAGGGGCGGGGGAGCACCATAGAGGGCATGGCCCAGGAACGCCGCGTAGTCGGAGCCGTACGGAGCACCGTAGGTAGCACCATGAGGAGCGCCATAGAGGACGCCATGACCGGCACCGTATGGGGCGCCATAGGACATGTCGTAGGGGGCAACATGGAAGGCCCCATAAGTGGCAGGGTCGTATGCAAATGGGGTTGCGACGCGTAGGGCGCCATCGCACCGTAGTTGGGCCGCAACGCCGAGGGTCCGGGAGAACCCGAAGAGCTTGCCCCGGAGAACAAGGCCCCTATCGATCTGGTCATCAAGGGGGTAGGTGCAGATCCTCCTTGAAGGAGGTTGGACAGGAACGACGACATGTGGACTGTCAGAGCGACAAAGGGCGCACCCGATTTGATGGGATCAGAGAGCGAAGTAGGTGGAGCCTGGGCGATGACGGCCGAAGACTCGCTGGCGATGGTGGACGCGGTGGCTGCGCCGGAGATGACGATAGTGGTGGTTGCGCCAGAGAGGGCAACGACGGTGGCCGCGCCTGAGAAATTGGCAGCGACGGCCGCCGTGGTGGCAGCGACGGCCTCCGTGGTGGCAGCGGAAGTCAAGGAGGACATGGCGGCGGCTAGGTCTAGGTCAAGATCGAGTCGCGTCTGATACCATGAAAGACAAAAGATTTTGGGTGTTGTGGGCTTCGACACCTCTTGGGTCGGCCACGACAACATATATATGAGAGGTACCTCATCGAGTATGATTACAATTGTACAAGGGTTACAATAGGAATACAAACATAATTACAAGTCTAACATGGTTCGGCTCCTCCTCGGCACGGCGGCGGCGAGCAAGTTTTCTTGCAGGAGGGGAAGAGAGGGAGATGGCATGGCTTGCAGCTGCTACTGCTTTATGCGTGCGCGAGAGAGAACGCAACAGTAGGTGCTCGCAAGGCTCGTGAGGGCGCGACGTGGTGGCGTGCGTTATATTTTTGCAAGCTGCTTCTAGCTGGGCTGTGTGTTGAGTTAGCTAGATAGGATTAGGTGTGGATAGATAGTTAGGCTTTAGAATAGATTTAGTCTAGGATTTAAATAGGAGAGGTTTTAGAAAGATTAGAAAGGATAGAGTTTAAATAGAAGATAAAAGGGAGATTAATATGTGTATATGTCTATACACACATAGAAAAGACAAGAAAAAAGATGATCAAGGGATAATAGAGATGAAAACAAGAATGGAACAAACTTCAAGCCAAATGTAAATAAAAGAGAGAAGTGGATAATGTGTATGTATACATGAGCAAGATTTAAAATGCAAATAATCCAACAAGTACCCCACATATATAAGATGGAATAAAAAGGAGATGATGTTGGTGTTGTTAACATGTTAGTGGGAGGAAGGGAAATAAAAAGATATGCCCTCAACTCAAGTTGGGCATTACTACAATTTAATAAGAACCAAATACAATTTATATCAAGGCCCAGAAGAAATGCAATAGTAAACATGATGCAAGACATGTGGGATGCATGATGATGTCATAATGATGCGAAAAAGAAAATAACAAGCAATTTTATTTTTGGAATTTTTTGGGGGCATTACACTGTTCATTATGCTATATGCTTGCAATGCGTTCCTTAACTCTTTCACATCACTGAACACCATTCCTCTTCTAAACTCAGGATTGTTCATATCAACAGCTGCGTTCAACACTTTGAACCTGTTCTGTAAATGTATTTCCACCTCTGGTGTGAAGTGAAGATCACCATCATATACCAAGACTGCATCATCCTCTAAAGCCTCAACATCTTGATGGTCATTATGATCATTAACATCATTGTCCATATTATCAATGAATAAATCATCATCACCCTATGCAGGTTCATAGTCACTGTCCACAAAGTCTGAATCAGCACTGTCATCTCCTTCATCTTCTACATTGACAACTTCTTCTATCCCTGTTGAATTGACAATACTAGGCTCGACTCTACCTTCACTTCCATGCATGTGAACTTCCAATTCATGTACATGTGGGATTTGTGGTGGGCTATGTGGTGGGATTCTATTGAGTATTACATCACTCCTTAGACTTTTAAGAAACCCATTATGATCAACCATCAGATTAAGTTGCTTGTGTTCACTGACTGCATTGCACATTTCTAGGATATCCTTGTCCTCTTGTATGCAAACAAGACCATCCCTAATCTCATGTCTAGGTTGGCTCTAGTACACACTAAGCTTATCATTCCTACAATATCCTATCTCACTCAACAACTGGTCAATCCAATGAATAGACCATGATTCAGTTCAACAGTGATCCCACCACTCAACACTACCTTTCATATAACAGAGAGTGTTTTAATGCAAACCACAGAAAAATCCGCTATGCTCGACTACAACAGTGAACATGGTTTCATTATTTCCTGTAATGATAGCAATATAGTAATCAGATTTAGCAAGTAAATGAACCTATCTATGTGCTTAAGAAATATAATTACCAGCTTCAGTAAAAAATTCAATCCCAAAGCCAATCCTACTATGAACTGACAATTTTCTGTCTAAGAAACTATCAACTATATGCACAAATTCATTCAGGAAAAAAGGAGATATTCTATTTGAAATTGATAGTAAACCATAAATGCTAGTGACATTCACATAACCAAGAAACATGACACATTCAGTATATAAACAGTTGTTCTTATTTCTGAAAATACTATCAATTCCTCTTAAGTCTGAAAGAAGTGTTAGTTTGCAAGACACATTTAGTAAAGAAACAGGACACCATCAATTTCATCGAATCAAGTCACCTTTTGATGCAAATTCAAAAATATTTCAACCACATTATGCATTATGTGCACGAACCAAACCCAATAGTTGGTTTCAATGATTTCGCAAATTGATGCCACTCCCCCATGAATCCATGAATAGCGACATGAACAACCAAAAAATTCAGACAAATTTGTATCCGATCCGAGTGATGCAATAAATCCAATACGCGCGCTGCCAACTAGTACACGATCCCTAACCCAAAGCCAACGAGGATGAACCTTAACCGCTGCCTATGATGAACCCTAACTTGCCACCGATGATGAACCTTAACCACTGCCTACAATGGCTCGACAGAAATTGACGGGAGAACCGAGAGGGAAATCGGGGCCACACTAAGCTACTGCGTGGAGTAGTAATTGACTACATGCCGTGATGGTATGTCATGAGTTCAAACCCCAAGTCTCCTCTTGTAGTATCTTCTATATCTAAATAGGAGCTCCCCACTAAAGGATTTATCTCAACATGCAGCTATGCCACCTCATCAGCCTTCCATGTCATTGTTTCATCCACATCATCGGTTAGTGCATTTCACTTATTCCAAAGACCAATAATACTTTACTAACTGAACATGCAAAGTGCGTCCTCAATGAGTCTCTACAAATCCTAAGCATTAATCCGTTTCTTTTCGGTTTCCATCAGTCCCCCAACCCTTTATTTTTGGATTCCATCCGTCCCCCACCTTCCTCTCCATTATTCATCCACAAAATAAGTGTCGAGTATTACATCACTCCTTAGAATTTTAAGAAACCCATTATGATCAACCATCAGATTAAGTTGCTTGTGTTCACTGACTGCATTGCACATTTCTAGGATATCCTTGTCCTCTTGTATGCAAACAAGACCATCCCTAATCTCATGTCTAGGTTGGCTCTAGTACACACTAAGCTTATAATTCCTACAATATCCTATCTCACTCAACAACTGGTCAATCCAATGAATAGACCATGATTCAGTTCAACAGTGATCCCACCACTCAACACTACCTTTCATATAACAGAGAGTGTTTTAATGCAAACCACAGAAAAATCCGCTATGCTCGACTACAACAGTGAACATGGTTTCATTATTTCCTGTAATGATAGCAATATAGTAATCAGATTTAGCAAGTAAATGAACCTATCTATGTGCTTAAGAAATATAATTACCAGCTTCAGTAAAAAAATTCAATCCCAAAGCCAATCCTACTATGAACTGACAATTTTTTGTCTAAGAAACTATCAACTATATGCACAAATTCATTCAGGAAAAAAGGAGATCTTCTATTTGAAATTGATAGTAAACCATAAATGCTAGTGACATTCACATAACCAAGAAACATGACACATTCAGTATATAAACAATTGTTCTTATTTCTGAAAATACTATCAGTTCCTCTTAAGTCTGAAAGAAGTGTTAGTTTGCAAGACAGATTTAGTAAAGAAACAGGACACCATCAATTTCATCGAATCAAGTCACCTTTTGATGCAAATTCAAAAATATTTCAACCATATTATGCATTATGTGCACGAACCAAACCCAACAATTGGTTTCAATGATTTCGCAAATTGATGCCACTCCCCCATGAATCCATGAATAGCGACATGAACAACCAAAAAATTCAGACAAATTTGTATCTGATCCGAGTGATGCAATAAATCCAATACGCGCGCTGCCAACTAGTACACGATCCCTAACCCCAAGCCAACGAGGATGAACCTTAACCGCTGCCTATGATGAACCCTAACTTGCCACCGACGATGAACCTTAACCACTGCCTACAATGGCTCGACAGAAATTGACGGGAGAACCGAGAGGGAAATCGGGGCCACACTAAGCTACTGCGTGGAGTAGTAATTGACTACATGCCGTGATGGTATGTCATGAGTTCATACCCCAAGTCTCCTCTTGTAGTATCTTCTATATCTAAATAGGAGCTCCCCACTAAAGGATTTATCTCAACATGCAGCTATGCCACCTCATCAGCCTTCCATGTCATTGTTTCATCCACATCATCGGTTAGTGCATTTCACTTATTCCAGAGACCAATAATACTTTACTAACTGAACATGCAAAGTGTGTCCTCAATGAGTCTCTACAAATCCTAAGCATTAATCCGTTTCTTTTCGGTTTCCATCAGTCCTCCAACCCTTTATTTTTGGATTCCATCCGTCCCCCACCTTCCTCTCCATTATTCATCCACAAAATAAGTGTCGGTAGTAGTACCTCTTCCTCCAATATAATCTCCATCAATCTCCCCACTTTCCTCCTCTTCCTAATCCAAATTTTAGTCGGTCCCTGCTGACCCCAAATCCCCAATGGTGCTTCTAATCAATTTTGCTTCTTGGGTCCTGCATCGAACACATGCACTGAATTTGCTATATATATCACCTACTCCTATTTAGAATGGCACTTTGCATGCTCCATGTCATGTTTTCCCTTTCTTGATTTATGTTTGCTTGCATCGACATGAATTTGACAAGCCACCTATTTATTTCGCAGGTGTTACCCTTCCACAATGAAATGAATTATTGTTTGAGACAGTTTTTTAATTCTATTTGGCTTATAAAGCATTTGGGCAGGGCAGAGAAGGTAGAAGCTTATGCCTACCTATAAACTATTTGTCCTTAAAACTCAAAGAGCAGCATTAGCAGTAAGTGGATAATATTCGGCGGTTGCATACTTTGACCCAAGTTATTCGATCCAATATATATGTACTATTTAGACAATGTTTTTAGATTTTAGTTTCTTACTGATTTTTTCATATGTTTTCTTTTCTCAGAAATAACAATCACCACATGATCCCGCAGCAAAGCGCGGGGTATTATCTAGTTTTAATTGTTTCTTCGCCCAATGACAGGTGAGATCCACTTGTATGGCAACAACATGGTTACATAAGCTCGAGAAAACAATGTAGGGGCGTTTTTACAAAAATTATGATGCCACATGTCAGCTCTAGAACAATCTTCGAGTAGTTTGCTATATGGGTACAAGTTTATGTAGCACCGGATCATGTTTTTTAACTTATGGGACAAATTTGTACTTGATGAGCAAGTTACGGGAATGTTGGGCACACAGCTTGTACAAGAAGCATGGTGCAGAGGATCAGTCCCAACGCAGCAGAAGCCCGTTCTAGCCCACCAAACTAGGGCCCAGTTCTTTTGGCGGCTTCTCCTAGAAGCTGCCCTACCCCCAGCTTCCTAGGGAAGCCGGTTCAAAAAAATTGCGAGGCTTCCAAATTTGTTTAGACTTGACTATTTTGGAAGCCTCGCAATTTTTTTAGACCGGCTTCTCCAGGAAGCTGGGGGGAGGGCGGCTTCTCGGAGAAGCCCCAAAAAGAACTGGGCCTAGGTTGCCCCGATCCAGCCCTGCTCCGAGCCCAACCGGCCAACCCCGTTCATAAATGACAGCGCATCCCTTCCGGTTCTGGTCACCCACCGAACCCACCTCCATTCGAAAGCGGAAACCTCCCTAATTTCATTTCCCCATCTCGTTCCCCAAAACCCTAGTTCCCCAACTGCTCCGCCGTGTGATGGGATGCCGTCCAAACCCTACCCCGAGCCCCTGACCGCCGCCGTCTCCTTCACCGCGACCTGGATGTCCGCATGGACGGTTTCCGGGCCCTGATCGCTGCCGGGGCCACCGCCGTCTGCTGCCTCGTCTGCGCCATCTGGGCTTTCCGCTCCACTTCCTCCGCTTCCCCTAAGAAGCAGCAATCGACTCCCTCGTGCTGCTGCGGCTGCGCTTCCTGTGGCTGCCGCGACAACACCACGTCCCTCAGCGCCAACGGCGACATGGCCATCGGTGGGGAGATGAATAAGGCGCCGGCAACCACGGGCGCCTCCATGATGGAGCAGCTCGTGCCCGAGATAACAACCCACGCTCTCAGTTACCTCGACTGTACCAGTCTCTGTCACCTCTCTATGACTAACTCAGCCATGCGCCGTGCTGCCAACGACGATGGGGCTTGGAAGGCGCTCTACCACAAGGTGCCGCGCCCACCGTCTCAGATTTTCCTTTGATCGAGTAACTGTTTGGATTAGGAATGTAGCTTTACTGTCCTGCTCGTTTTGACTTCAATTGAACCGTCCACATATTTAGCTTGCTGTTGCTTTTTTATTGTGCTATTTTCTCTACTAAAATGCTCGACCATATAAATGAGATTACTTCTTTTTTGCTTGGAGGGATTGAATTACATGGTATAGCTCAGTGATTCATGTCATGCAAAAAAATTATGGCTTAGGAGGACTCATTTTTTAATCTGTTCTGGCTAAGTTCCTCAATATCGACGGCAACACATCTTGGATAAGTTTACATAAGATAAGAGAAAAGAATCTACATCTCGAAAAAAAGAGAAAAGAACCTTGTATTACTTTCCAAACTTTCCTGTTTTCCCACAATCTAATCAAAACTGTGAACTTGACACTACACACAAAAAGTTTGTATCTGAATCTGCACAGTTAAATTTCTATTAGAATATGTGATTTTGTACCCTTATGGCTTATCTGTCCCGTTGTTCTGATAGCACCTTTATTTTAAAAACTTCAATGCGACATACACTTCATAGCAGAATCCCATGGCTATGCAGATTTTGCATGGCAATTCCATTTTAGTAATTCTAATCACACAGTTGTATGGTTCACATTCCACATGTTTTTTTCCAATGCGACTGTTTGAGTTCACATATTTGACTGTTTAAGATAACTTGCCTGATGAGTTGTGATATGAACCGCCGGTCTCACCACAACCTTTTTGTAAGTTTGCCATAAATCAACTTCTCCCTTGTAGGATTTTACAGTGGAGCAGGGTAACATAACTCCACCTAATGGTTGGAAGGCATACTATGCAGCTACAAAGGCCATAATTAATGTGAATGCTGAGTTCTATAATATCATCAGGGAAGGGTCCTTGCCAGCAATGAGTCACTTCTGGCTGAACGCAGACTATGTAAAGTGCATACATGCTAGCGGAGAACTTTTTACAGGGTATGTCTAAGACTTTACGATTATTTATCTATGGCTCGAAAATCATGGCCCATATAGTTCTTTACTGGTGTGAATGATACACATACTTCTCATTGTATTTCATTTTAGGTAGAATACAAAATATTGGGAGAGTTTGAATTAGTCATATACATATTAGTAAAGTTACTGCAACCACAATATTGGTTTCTTATGTGGACTTGAATAGCAGCACTTTGGATACATAGAGAGTTCTTAGTCCATATAATATTTATTGTTGATAAATATCATAGCAAACAATTTCGTACAGCTGCATGCATGAGTTATACATTGCATCAATGTCGATTTACTCATCCCAGCATTCATTTCATTATATTTCTCGTGCTGTTGATCACAGCCATGTTGCTGTTACCTTATGTGCAAACTTATGAAGTCACATTTAGTTAGCGATTAGAAATGTACAAGGAATACTGGAATACATATAGGAGCCTTGTAAGATAACTGATTTCCTCCAAATTCCTGTTATATTTATGTAATTATGTTGTTACCCATCTTCCTGGTAATTTTTTTCACTTATTTTGTATTATAGCCTTTTTCCCTGGACTATCTGCCATACATCATGTTTGCAACTTAACTATTCATATTGTCAAAAGAAATAGTACCTGTCGTGTCATATGTAGGGGAATAATTCTGAGTCTTTCATGCATGCGTGTTCTCGTTTTATTTCCCATCGCCAAAAATATTTTCCGCCATCATGTGCTTAAAATTCCCCTTTTCTTATATCCATGAATAGTAATAGAAATATTATTAAATTGAGTTATGTGCTTGGAGCCCTTGGACAATGCAGAGATCTGTTACACCTTGTAGTATCTGTTCTTAGGAATCAATCACTAACTATTGAACTGGGTTAGTGTTTTGGAATCATGATATAACAGGGTTAATTAATTAGTGATTTCGTGTGTCAGTGTATATAAGTTAATCCATTTCTTATTCTAGGTGGGGATTGGAAATCTGCTGAATATGGAAAATATTTTTGTGCCCAGAGGTGCACTCATTTTATGTACGATTTCTGATGTTGCATTTGTCTCTGGAGGCATCTCCAGTGTGACCAGTACCCTTCAAGTAGAACCCAGACATATGTGACGAGGGACCATGATACTCCCTCTGTTCCAGTTTACTCTGCGCCTAAGCAAAAGCTCAGATGCCAAGGAGAGCAGCGGGAGAGCCCTTTTCACCGGAGCTGGACGTTGTTGCCCCTAAACACTACAGGCGCACTTGTACTGGCTCGTCTCCCACCATCTTGCCCCTCTTTGCATCTGCCAAAGCGAGCCAGATGGAGCGGGAGCAGCAACGTCGTCGGGAGCGGGAGTAGTGGCGGTGACGGGAGCAGAATCAGCGAGCCGGTGGGAGCGGCGACGCCGATGCGGGTGGCAGCAACCGGTATGATGCACCCAGGCGCAGCAGGCTGGTCTGACCGGCCATGTACGAGGCGCTGGCCACGGCAGAGCGAGCCATGGGTGTCTGACCGGCGAAGCACGAGCAGGGACTGTCATTTGGAACCAGGAGCATCACATCAGCGTTGGACATGGTCGCCGGCGTGCGGCGCCGAATCCTGCGAAATCTGTGCTCGCAGCCATGGCTAGCCGTACGCCGATCCATCCCGCGGCCGTCGCTCCTCATCGCCTTGGCTGGCCCCTTCCATGTCTCTCACTATCACGGGATTGGAGATTGGGAGGAGGGGAGGAAGGGGGCGGTGGCTATAGATGGGATTAGAATGATTCACACGGCAGGATAGGTAGCAAGGAGGTGAAACAGCAGCTAAGTGGAGGGGCAATTTCGGAAGCAGTTACTCCTGGACCACAACGCGCAGAGTAATTTGGAAAAATCAAAAAACTTAGGCGCAGAGTAAATTGGAACAGAGGGAGTACTAGCTTTATGTAATCTAAAAAACAGTCTCGAGGTTTGTACTTTGTGGCAAGCAATTTCATTTAACTTCTTGTGCTACCCTTTTTGGGATGTCAATTTCCCTCACCTGGATGATTTTTCTTGTCTTTTGTTCATGTAGTCATATCTTCAAGTTTTCTCACGGTTGATTACGAGTATGTAACTCTTCGTTTGACAGATACAACGCGGTGATGAACAGCTGGGCCATGTTATTCAACTGGGGCCAAGAGGGAGCGCAGGGGACTGATTTTCAGTTACGAGATGTCAGAGCTCGTGTACTTGCTGATGTAGCTTGGGTTAACATGAAGGTGCATGTTGATGTTGAACCAGGGCCGGTCCATGCGACCAATGTATATGAGTTCCGTAACGGCAGGTGGTATATGGTTCATCACCATAGCTCGCTCATGGCAGACCCAGCGCCACATAATCTGTTTGGCTGAATCTGAGAAGGAATCATATCAGGGAGAGAACTACCATGGCGGTTTTTCATGTTGCATGCGTGCTTCTTGTGTGGTTTAGACTGGTGATAGATACCACATGTGTTTGTGGAGAGCTTTCCTCCCCCCACCCCACCCCAGTTTTCTCCGTCCATTCATCCTGAATCACCTGTTTGTTTATATTCTTCCCATCAGTTTTGTATAAATGTGGTTTAGGAGTTCAGATTTGGTCATTGAAGGGCATGGTGCCCTGTGACTTAGTGAAGCTGTGACTGACTTATCTTGTCCAATATAATGTTTATTAAGCAGCTATTGTTTAACATGCCTTTCAGCATAGCAAACGTTGTTCTTTTGATGTCCAGGAATAGTGCTGTTGCTGTTTCAACTCTGAAATTTGAGTCGGTGCGTAGGCCTGTTTCGGTAGCATGGAGTCCTATTTCATCGTGCCAACACGGATCTTCAGTGAAGTTCTTATTTTGTTTGAAAGCCTTGATGGTGCGTCCTTCAGACTGTCTGTCTACGGCCCGTCCGCCCTCCGCTACATTCTTCTGGATATAATCAAACCAAGAATTTCATTTTTCTTGTGAAGGCAAAACAAATCTTCCTCCCAAGAAAAGGATTGCTTTTGTGTTTATTTGGAAAAATATAGGAAGGCAATTATTTATTCCGCTCAGATGAGTACAACACAACAGGAGAAACATCCTTGAAGTGTCAATATATTTATACATAGCCGTCATAATAGCTTAGTTACAGAAACGAGGGCTGATGCCGCGCATGCATATGACAGACAAGTAATTTCCTTAGCCCGCAAGATGGGACACTCACTTATCACCTTTAATTGATACTATAGTAATATATTAATGTATATTACTAGTACTACTAGTATATTCCAATCTTATTGCGCTGTTTCTCAACAAACAGTCCCTGAGCTGAGCTGAGCATTGAGCAGCAGCATGAGGCGGCCTCAGGCATCGTCCTTGTCTTCAAAGATGTCAAGAAGGGAGAGGGCCTGCATATTATAATAGACAGAAACCATCTCAGTTTAGATGGTTCAATCATGTGGTGATGCTTCACATCTCAATGCCAGCCAGATACGCCATTGACGGTGGGGACACAAACCTCGGTGATGCTAAGCTCCAGCCGGAACTTGGGCCCGTCGTAGTGGTGCAGGATCGGTCGGAAGGCGTCCTCTTCCAGCGGGTCGCAGATCTTCCTCGTCGCAACCCTCACCTGAATCCAGATACAATACAATTATGTTCGTTGCTCAGATACATGTGGCGTTCTTCCAAATCCAAAAGAAGTCACAGGTGACGTCATTTTGAGACGAGATCGAGATGGATCGTGTTGACAAGTGTACTTGTTCTAGAAGAAGAGGTGGTTGGTTTAGGATTGACCGGCCAACCTAAAGGAGCTGAGGTGGTTGAGCAGTCGGTAGCAAGATCTACTACTACTACTACTACTAGAATGGACTGTGCCATCACCCATTAATTATTATTATTATTATTATTATTATTATTATTATTATTATTATCGGCTAGCTAATTGCTTCTGCACGGTACTAATCCCTTGTTGCCGACCAATCCTTGCAACTGGCCGGCCGGTAGCGGTAGACATTTATGTAGGTTCCAGACAAACTGCTGATGCTATGAAATTAGCTAGTGTAGTAGTAGTAGCATGACTGGTACCTGCGCTGGGAAGCGAGACTCGCCGTGACACTTCTTGTCCTCCCACGCCGCCGGGTCGATGTTTGCTCCGCCGAAGCTCGCAGCCTGCACTCGTAGGATACATACGATTCAGTATAAATTCATCATCCATCTGTCAACAAACAAGACGGGAAAAATAAATTACCTCGAAGATGCCGTGGAGCTGGTGTGTGGAGTAGTTGTAGAGGAAGAGGGGCAGTCCTGGCCTGATTGCCCTCACCGAATCTCTGTACCTCGATGGCAACCCTGCAAATTAACCCATATGAGGTTCTGGATATGGCTTGATTTTATGTGGATGATGATAGCTCAATCCTGAATATCATCGGGTTGTGCAGTGCTAATTAATTAAAACACGTACCGAAGAGCTGCCTCTTGAGGTTCTCCTCCATGGTGTCGTTATTGCAGACGAAGATGTACCCTCCGATGGGCTCGTTGCGCGGCAGCGCCTCCGACGCCGGCAGCGTCTTGAACCTCTTCTCCGACGCGGCGCCGTGGTTGTTGTTGCCGCCGCCGCTCTCGTTCTTGGCGTGCTTCTTCTTGCCGTCCACAGCGACCTTCTTGCCGTAGTTATTGCTGCTGTTGTTGTTGCTGGCCGGCCTCCCGATGGACTTGTTGAAGTAGCTCTTCACCTCCCCGCTGCCGCCGTTCAAGTTATTGTTGTTGTAACTTCCGCCAAGCATCATCTTGTTGAGCCCAAAGCTATTGTTGTTGGCGCTGTTGGGCTTGGCCGGGGTGCCATAGCCGATACTGGCGCTGCCGGGGAGGCTGTTGTTGTTATTGTTGTAGCGGTCGGCCTTGGTGGCGCCGAAGGCGAGCTTGCCGGAGCCGATGAGGCCGGGTCCGTCCTGGGCGGCCGGGGAGGAAGAGAAGAGGCCCGGATCGGCGTTGCGTGCACGGGCGTTGTCGGCGGGGGACCAGATGGAGTCGCCGAGGGAGAGGCCGGAGAAGCTGGTCGTCTGCAGCCTCAGTTGGTCGCTGAACTGCCAGAACTCGCGGTCGTAGCCCTCCATGTCCTCCTCCTCCTCCTCTTCCTCCTCCTGTTGCTGCGCTCGCGGTAGTAGTGGTGCTGCGTGTTGTGCGGAATGGAAATGGAGGCCGAGGACGGGGCGAGCGAGAGGGGGTTTTATCGGAGACAGGGTGGTGCTGGTTGGTTGGTTGGTTGGTGCGGTGCCGATCGAGTTGCTTACACTTGAAGAACGTACTAGTAGTGCCAGTAACGGTATGAATCAGCTTTGGACTGAGACTGGTCGACGATGGTTTTTGTCAATTTTCGGCTTGTCAGGTCACGCACTCGGACGTGGCCGTGTCGGAGGAAGCTTCGTGGAAGGTGGCCAAACCGCGTACGGGGGACTCATCGGCCCTGCCACGAGGTTGAGAGTGATGATTCAATAGGAGGAGACGTGGACGGCCCGGCCCGGCCACACGCCTTTTTTTATTTGACTTTCTGCTTCAGTTTTTTTTTAAATAAGTTATTACTCGTATCTTCTCGCCAACTTTCCTACCGTTGCTCTCATCATCCAGATGATTACCAATGAAGGCACCAAAGCTAGTGCTATACAAGATTACAAAGCCGTACCTAAGACATAGACATCTATCATAACCTTATATAATTAGGCATTACTCCACTTAGCAGCATCCGGCTGTTATTCAACTGATTGCTTTTCAGAGCAAGCGCTATATGTAACCTTGGACTGCCGTACAGGTTCATTCAGTGCAATGGGCGTTTTTTTTTTTTGAACGGAATAGCTATTATATTAAAAACAAAACCAAAGTCTAAAATAGCTCATACAACTTATGCTCTGAAGATCAAAGTCGAACCTATAGCCTAGAAGCACACAAGAGAAAAATATTACTGAAAGCTGTCCGAGCCGAAGAACACAAATGGGCGTTTCGGTGTTGCAATTTTCAGCAGATAAACTACCACCCCGGGGCTGAAGCTCAAGCAGCAATTTTATTAATTAAGAAGAGAAAGCAATGGTTTAGTACATGACAGAGGCTAAAAAGACTCCGCTAAAGTAGCTCATACAAACATGAGCACAAGAACGAAAGAAGCTACTCTCTCTGGATGAAATCTAGCAGTCATTTAGGGTGTGATCGTAGCCCACATGGAGTGGATGCAAAACTATTTAACTGGTTGTCTGGGCTTCTTGTGGTCAGTGCGACTTCTAAGTTCTAATTAGCGCACCTAGACTTCAAACTAAATCAAGCTCTACATGAAAAAGATGTCCATTGATGATGGAGTCCATTTCGACCATCGGCATCGAGATTCATGAATTGTATTTTCTCAAATTCAAATTCAAAGTTAAAGTTTTTTGGACGATTTTTGTCAGATTTATCACACACAATCGGCCATTAGAAGTTTTCATTGAGTAGCTAGATCTCGTTTTGCACCACTTTGATGTTGCTTTTTTTTTGTTTTGGTGCAAGTCTCTCTGGATAGGTGAAGTTGAAGATAAACTACTTCTCTCTCCTCTCTCAATCAAACTCTTCTCTAGCCTCTTGTAATTAACATCACATGCTTCGCACAGAAAGCTTTACATGAAAAAGGTGCACTTCGATGTTGGGGTTCCGTTCCGACCATCGGCGAACTGCATCATCTCAAAATCATGGTCAAAGTTAGAGGTTTTTTCATAAACTCTGAGGTTTACGTACATGCAACAACGCCCACTCTAGTAACCGGAGCACCGTCGTTGTGCACTGCGGGGTGCCGTATCCCACAACGGCACACGTAGATGGCCCCTCTCCCCATTGACATTCTACTTCATGGCCGTCTCCGCCGCGCTGTAGCTGCTAGATGTGGTGGTATGAGCTAAGTGTGTTTAGCCTTGGGTTCTTATGGTTATTGATGGGCCAAAAAACTAGAAGCAGCCAACCTATCAAAGTGGCACCTACATTGCAAACGATGCAACCCGAGGTACCAAACAAAGTCCACAACATGGCTCAAGTGTCGTTTCTACGTGGACTTGATCCCCAGCGCCTGCCCCTCGGAGATCCAAAATCACTCCAGGCTACCAATCATGCCCTTAGCATCGATGATTATCTAAAGCCTCGCCTCTTCCTTTATGTCCATAATGAAGCAGGAAGGCTAAAAGGAGGTCCTTCGAGAAACCTTAGCATTGCACCCATTCCAAATCTCTCACGCTACGAGGGAGGTGATAGACATAGTAGCCTTACGCGGGAGGCTAGGGTGGAGAAATATCGCCGCCCAACATGCCTTCACATCCAAAAGTGTAACACCCCGAAGATTTAGGACTGGGAGAGGGACTAATATAGAAATTATGCATTTGCATATCATGCATCTTAAATTGTGTGTGTGTGTGTGGGGGGGGGGGATTTGAACTTTTGTTGTTAGAGTGTCTTGGGAGTGAGATTTGAGTCTAGTGTTAAATTTGACCTAAGTCAAACACTAGGATTTGAAATTCAAATTTCAATTAGGTGAACTGCTAAGTGCATACAATTAAAGTCTTAAAAGATAAAATCATCTAAAATACACCACTTATGAACCAAGAGACAACCTTTAAAACAAGTTTGATCTTTGAATTTAGAATTGAGGTTTGAAATATTCAAACTTGAGTTTAGCAGATCATACACAACAAAGAAGTGAGATTCAAACAACCAAGAGTAAAATTTATGCATACAGACATGGATACAAGATTTGAACTTACAATAGAATAGTTACAAGGGATAACCTAATTCAAACTAGAATAAGAAAACAACTTAACACTAAACCTATCTACAATCTATCTTCTTCACACTCTTCTCATCTTCACTCTGATCTTCATCTTATTATCTTCAAGTCTGTAAACAAAAACAACACAGAAAAGGACCATGTTAGGATTAGAATGCCAGATTTAGTTCCGTGAATCCATTTTAATATAGAATCCATAATCAAAGCCTAGGAACTAGTCCTGAACCTTAGTAGCTTGAGGTGGGAAATTTCAAGAATCACAATCAGACTAGTCGAATGTGAAAACCAAATATCGAAAACCATCAGAACATGATCCACTATTCACGAAAGCTAGCATCAACCTATACAAAATCGTGGGAATGATCCCAGAACCAAAAACCTAGGATAGTAGCCAATTCCATCTTGTTCAAGTGACAAAGAAAACCAATAGGAATGATCCTAGATCAAATAGAAGAAGTATAACCAAACAACTTTACTCAAGCCATGGATTCTGCGAAGAATAGATCAAATCCAAAAGTTTAAAAGGAAACTAATCTAATAATTAATCCAACACAAATGTAGAACATCATATTCTAAACTTAACCATCCAAAAGAAAGTAAGATTAAACCACAACTCAATATGAACTCAAACTATAACTGGAAATTAAAATAGCTACCAATAAAAAATCTAAACCAATCAAAATGTAGAATAAAAAGTATTAGTGAGATTCAACCAAAGAGAATTTCAAGGAATCACAAATTAAATCAACCTAAAAATAACAATAATAGTCAAAATAGCACTTTTGAATGTCCAATACTAGGATAGGATTAGAATGAAACTAACATGCCCAATTAGGCATGTGTAGATTCATTGAATCTGCACATAAGACAACAAACCCCATATGCCAAATTTTGCAAACACATATGAGTTAAAACCAGCATGGGCTTAACCACCAAAAGTAATATGCGACCTTCATATAAGTTAATCTAGAGAGACAGTTTCACTCATACCTAAGTAGGTGATTCAACTAAATGCATGTCTTAGGTGTCATCACCTCAATCAATTGCGAACACTATAAATAGCCGAGCATCCCAGACCCCAGAGCTCATAACAAAGGAAGCTAGAAGTCAAGGAACAACTTGAAGAACACTTCAAGAATAGGAGGGAAGAAGAAGGAGAAGCAACTATAGATTTTTAGCAAGCCCACTTAGGAATCTACAAAGGTTTAGCTTAGAAACTCTAGGAATGGGTATAATTAAAGCTACATGACAATTAATAGCTAGGAATAAACTAGATATAGGGAAATAGAATAGTAGTAGTAATTCTGGTGATTGCACAAGTAGATCATATAAGATCATGATCCTTGTACTGGGAAGCAAGCACTGACACAAGCACAAGATTATCATATGTGCACACTCAATTAAGAGGCACCACAAATGAGAATCTAAACCTATACCTAATGCACAATCCCATAGAAAATAGACCATTTAACACATTTACTTAAGCAATAATTTTTCTTTCAACTCCATCTCCATTAAGGAGAATCCCTATTTAGAATTACTCAGTAGAGATTCAAGGAAGAATAGTAAATCCTTAACTATCAATCAACCTTAAGATAATATTAACCCAAAAACTTTAAAAATTAAGCAAAGAATCAACTTTTTCTCCAACTGCAACATCCACTAAGTAGAAAATCCATAGAGTTATAAACAGGAGGCATTGCAGCTAGATAAATAGATATAACAAAAACTAACACATGATGAGAAGCTAATACTAAGAACATATCCAACATTTCAAAATTAACTAAGAGTAAACATTGACAGAAGACATTGTTAGAGCTCAAAAAATTCAGAATAAACCACATCAAGTAAATTAAGTAACTAAGAAACTCAACATACATTTGAGTTGTAGATTTTGACTGTAAGAAAAGGTAAAGCCAATGTGTGTATATCTAAGAGTAGGATATAACCTTTAAGACTACATGTTAACTAATAGAGCAACCAATTAGAGAGATAGCAGTAATCCTAAGAACCACTACAAGGATCAGTACTAGGACCTAATAGGATCAACCTTAGCATCATGCAAGACTTTCAATATAAGCCTAACCTAGTTAACTGATAGAATACGAATTACAAAATTCAGTGACATCAACCTGGAATACTAGATCATGTTGAATATACGAAGTCTAATTAACCCCATAGAATGCATTACAAGCATCTAGAAAGACCTAGAACCCTAGAAAGGCCATTGCTTAACATAGACAAAAAGAAACCCAACAAATTGGGGAAGAATCCCAAATCAAACTAGAAGTAGAAATATCTGTAGAAGAGATAGGAGATGAAGGCTATTACCTTAGGAAAGTGGGATCCCAACTCACCACTAACTATGAAGAGGAATGAGAGGTTGAACGTAATGGCACAAAGAGTACCCCAAAGGGCATCTCAACCCGCGCCAGCCACACCAATATTAGAAGTAGCATAGTGGCACACACCAACACCATCTCGAAGACAGGAGTCATCGGAGTTGCACCAGAGCCATAGGAGGGCATCACATTGCCAAAACGTTATTTATGGTTAGGGTTGCGAACATCCGAGAGAGAACGAGAGAGATAAATCAGTGTGGTAGAAAGATAGACCAAGGTGAAAGAGCATTTCATGATCTCTGGTGTTTTGTGTATTAGATAACAATGCCAAGGATTATTTAATATGTTTTCAAGTGCTGCAGATCTTAGCATATTCAAAAGAAGCAAAAAGGTGTGTTTAGGGGAGGATTATCCGCCCCTGCCAAGGGGCGGATAATCCGGCCCTACCCAAACTCCATGACCAAGCCAAGGCGCGGCGTACTGCATGGGGGCGGATTTCGTCAACACCCGGATTTTTAATCCCATATGCCTGTTATGCCATACATCACAATCCCCAGGATTACCATTTTTGCGAGACATAACAGATTGGATATCACAGTACATTATCCATTACAAACCATACATAAGGTCTTACACAAATACAAATCTCATGATCCAGTCTTAATACAATTCAAGCAGCGGAATAACATAATAATAACGATAGCGTAGGTGAAGCTCCATATTCATGGTCACATGCAATGCTGATGATGGGAGATGATCCTAGTTGTCGTAACCTTCCCGCTGTTTGTCCTCCTAATAGTCCTCCTCATAGTCTGGCCACGGGAACAGCCAGGGACAAAGCCATGAGTACTCTTTAAGTACTCGCAAACTAATACTAACAAGTGAGGTGGTTTTAGGTGGGAAATACTAAGCTCTAGGTTGTTTTGCAAAAATCCAGATTTACCTCTATTTAGTTCAGAAGCAAAGAAAGCTAGTTGAATGTTTTATATCACCTAAGTGGGAACTTGAATTTCATATCACAACTCTGTTGTGGTCAAGTCAAAGTCATAAATCATTTCACCAGTCATTTGTAAAACATCTGACAACGGGACAGTATGACCACTCCAATTATCCATAGCCGCGGACGTGGCTATTCGAATAGTTTGACACTCTGCAGAGATTGTATACTTTCACCACAATATTCGATACATCCATCAGGAACAAATCCTGAATTCACCATACTCAGTATGCGGATAACCAATCCTAACCTTTCAATTACACGCCCTAGTATAGGCACCTCTCCTATGAGTTTGGCCTCCCAACCGTGACCAACTGTCATCTTGGGAACTGCACAGGTGGACAATCTTCACAAGGTAGCCTCAGATCAAACCTTGGCCACGAGGAAACCCATACTAAGGTATATAAATTTCCAGTCAAGCCCTACCCAAATTTTGGGTATTGTGGTTATACGATAAAATTGGAATCGTATCGCATCCAGACAACCATCAGTTTTATAAAGGGCTAAGGCTCATGCCTTAACATTTTCATCGGTGTTCAAGAACACATGTCAAATCATTTCAGTAGAATGACTCATCATTATAAGGTTTTCATAACCATTTTCACCAAGTATTCACATCTAAAGTTGATCAAGTTTTATGCTTAGCACTAGCATCTACAAGTGGGGGTAAATACTAATGAGGGGTGGTAATCAAGTGTGAATGATTTAAGTTCAATCTCATGCCTCGGGATGACATCAAGATTATCTAACTTAGGCCAAGTTTTATGCTCTTTATGCTACCTTCAAATATCCTTCTAAAATCTACCAATTACTAATTAAACTTTTGATAGAAAGCTTTGATAAAGAAATAAAATACTAAGCTTGCAGGTAAAACTGGGATTTGATATCAAGTGGTGTCAGCTTGCTAAGTTGCACGTATGGGATTGCAAGGTTGCAAGTATAGGCTTGTCTTATGCAGAGCAGTGGTTAAATTTCTCCTCGGCTTCCTCTTCGTAGTATCCTTCTTCCTCCTCGTATCCTTGGTCGATACTAACGTCTATAAATAAATACGAGGTATACAATCACCACACAATACTTAACTAGTTTTATTTATCACACCAAGGTTTTCAATAGATGATCTAGCATCATCACTATTATTACAATCATTAAAGTACTTAGTTTTATTTTCTTTGTTTTAGAAAAGTAATTTCTACTCATTGAAAAACTACTTAAGATTTAATATTCTCCAACTCAAACATGGGATCATGTTGACACATGTCATCACCACACATTTCAGTACATGAGAATGTGATTTAAAGTGGTGTCACAATTTAATAAGGTTTAACCTTTTTATTTTAATTAAATAAAGTGACTAGAATGGCCTATGAGGCATTCTTTTATTACTTGATCATTATTTCTGCAAATAAACCTATATATTTTTATATATTCTGAAAGGTATGGTTAAATGTGATTATTGAGAGTTGGAATCAACTCAAAAGCTTTTGTGGTTGAATTTTCAAAAATGTTTGAATGCAGAAAAGATTTTGCCTTGTTATTTTTACCATGGGTGATATACAATTCCAAATGGTTTAAATCCAACGGTATTGGATTAAGCACTCCAGTACCTTTCTAACAAAATTAGTTTCATGCATTTTGGTTTAGTGAATCGAGCTGGGTTGATTTTTGAATCTAGATATAGAACTGAGTTTGAAACTAAATGAATAAACCTAAGTTTGAATTGCTGGGTCGTGCGGGAGGTTAACTGGGCCGGCCCACTACGCACAGCGCGCGCGGGGGCTGGTTAAGGGAACGACCCCACTCGCCAGTGAGACAGCGGGTGGCGAAGTGGTATGGGTGAATCTAGACCATGCGATCTAACTCTAATCCTACGGCTGTGGTTCATCGTCCATGCCTGAACAGGACGCAGCGAGGTCGAACCCTAGCGTGGCTAGTGGGGGTCAGTGGGGGCTCACCGGGGCTCCGATGATGGTCGGCGATGGGGGCGAACGACGAAGTCGACAACGGCGATCCTCCTGGTATCGGCAGCTCCTCCTGGGCGGCTCCAATCGACGGCGTCTCTCCTCCTCTGCAGCGGTGGACTCCAATGAAATTCCGGCCACCTGGTGCGCGCGCGGGCTGGTTAAGTGAAAGACCCTACTCGTTAGTGAGACAGGGAGTGGCGAAGCGGTATGGGGAAATCTAGACCGTGCGATCTAACTCTAATACTACGGCTGTGGCTCATCGTCCACGCCTGAACAGGACGCGGCAAGGTCGAACCCTAGCGCGGACAGTGGGGGTCAGTGGGGGCTCACCGAGGCTCCGGCGATGGTCGGCGATGGGGGCGAACGACGAAGTCGACGACGGTGCTTCTCCTGGTACCGACAGCTCCTCCTGGGGCGGCTTCAATCAACGTCGCCTCTCCTCCTCTGCAGCGGCGGACTCTGGTGAAATTCCGGCCACCTGGTGCTCGCCTTGCTCCGGGGATGAGTGGGTGTGATCAGTGAGAGGTGGGAAGTGAGATGGTGTGCTCAAATCGAACGGGGGTGGCCTCCTTTTATAGTGCCTGAAGGGGACCGACGGGCGCGGGCTAGGCTTATCGTGGTCGTCGGCACAACTTGCTAATGGAATGGGCGAGGATAGGGGGCGGTGCGTTGCCTCCTGGCGAAGCTCAACGGCTTGATGGCAAGGCGTGGGGCGGTGCGGGGAACGTCGCGGCGCTCTGAGCGGGTCTGACGGCAATTTTAATGGCGCACATCGTCCATTGTCCGTGCGACAGCGAACGGGGTTGTCTGGCGGGTTGCTAGGGTGCTAGAGATCACGCACGCAAGCGGCGAGGGCGGCGTGCGGTCCGTGGGCTTATGTCGCTAATGGCGCACTGGCACGCTCTCGGCACACACGCAGAGAAACTGGGCGCGAGCTTTCCGTGTGGTCCAGTGGCTGGCAAGGCTCGAGCGTTGGACAAGGGGTGACGGTGGATGGTGGTTAGTGCTCTAGACAAGGTAGGCGAGGCTAGAGCTTCTCCTAGCTCGCTGGCGACATGGGGGTGGCAAGGGTGCTCTCGGCATGGTCACCATTGATGGCTATGCATGCTCACAATGGTGCTAAGGCTAGTTAACTTAGTTTGATCATCTACTGAGAGTGTAGAGTGAGCTAGAGAGGGAACAAGGTTGGCCAAAATCACTGCTCCTAATAGTGTTTGATGTTTGTTTGTTTGCTGAATACAAGGTGTTTGATGAAATGGCCGAAAGAAATTCAAATTTGAATTTTGGATTCAAACTTGGTGGGTTTGATAGTTACATACTAGGGAGTCTTTGGTTAGTTGTATTGGTCAAGGGGCACTGGTTTGGTTGGGTTTTTAAAAGGTGTGATCTTCACATATGAATCAGATTCAATTTTGAAATGTGATTTGAATCAAGTTGCCAAATGTTTCTGCAAGTTTGAAAGGTGGGATTTGCTTCACTTTTACTTGGTCTTGCAAGGGGTGAAAATAAATGAAAAAGTTCCTATTTGAAATCTTGGAGTAGAAACACTCAAAGTGGCCTAGTGAGCAAGATTGGCAAAATTGACCATTTGCTTTATTTGTTTTGTTTTTGATTTTCTCTTGATTTTTTTCTGCTTGGAAATGTTCTAGATGATGTTATTTTCATATTTAAACCATTCCTTGCTATTTAGGTTAGTCACACAAGTCCATTCATGCATTCATACAATCATCACATACACACATGCATTCATTTGGTTTTTATTTAATAAAAGTTTTTGTTAACCCTTATTTTAGTGATTAGAATTTGATAATCATGATCAATATTTTTGGGATGCTACAGATTTCCCCCGGATTGTATGGCTAGGTTGGATAATCCGCCCATCAGGGGGCCGGATAATTCGCCCCCTGGAATTCATCAAGGGCGCCAAGGCGCGTCATACTGCATGGGGGCAGAATATTCCCCGGATTGTCTGACCAAGGCCGAAGTTTTTGCCCGGGGCGGATAATCCGCCCCTAGGGGGCCGGATAATGCACCACCAAGGATTTTTTGAGAAGGATATCAAGGTGCGGCTCACTGTATGGGGGGCGAATAATCCCCCGGATTTTCTAACTCCGGGGCGGATTTTCTCCCCGGGACGGATAATCCGCCCCTAGTGGGGGATGGATAATCCGCCCCCAAAAGTCTCCAATGGCTAGTTTTGGCTGGGGGTATTTAATCCTCATCCCCCTCTTGCCAGAAGTCTTGATTCATTTTGAAAAAGTACAGACCTGTTCTTCACGCTCCAACTAGAAATCTCCATCTTCATCCATCCAAAGGCTTCGATCTTTGGGGAATTTAAGGAGGAGGCCTCGATCTTCATCAACAATAATAAAGCGCTTCACTTCCCCTCCATTCACTTGGAGGATTCTCGATCTAGTATTTCTTGCAAATATCTAGATCCTTTATTTGATAATCCTTGTTCTTGTGGCATCTTGTTGTCATTACGGGAGCCTCCAATTCAGTTGTGGATGTGTGCCCTGCTATCTTTGTAAAGGCACTGGTTCCCGCCTTGAAGGGTACCAAGAGTGGAAAGGTGGATCAGGCCTTTAGTGGCAATATCCATCGGAGAATAGGGTGAGGCCTATTGTGGCATGGTGGTCTTAAAACTGCCCACCCCTCAAACGTAGACGTACTTCCCTTAACAAGGAAGGAACTGCAGTCAAACAAATCCCTGTGTCTCACGTGTTCCACTACGGTTTCCTCGCTCCTCTTTACACGCTTAGTAGTTAGGGTTGCATATAGGGAAATTATCGTAATTGCGTATCTAGAGAATTTACTTTGTGCAAAGCCTAAAATTGGAAAAAGAAATAAAATTTGAAGTAGCACCTATTCACCCCTATAGGTGCCCATACGATCCATTTTAATTGGTATCAGAGCCTCGACTCTTTATTCGGGATTAACCGTCTAAGAGAAGTATGGGTACCAAGGGAGATGGGAGTGAGGCTGCAGACATAGTCACCATGGACGATCTCAAGACGTTGGAAACAATCTTGATTACTTCAATGGAGATTAAGATGGAAGAGATGCATCAAATGATTATGCGTATCTCCGCACCCACAACCCCCACCTCCATCTGCCTCTGAGGCCGCCACACCACAATCTAAGGAAAAGGGTAACACCGAATCCAAAGAAGACGATGTGGTAGGTGATGGCACTAGTAAGAGATCCTCCTTGAAAAATGTAAGTGGTAAGGAGGAATATTGTGAGGTCCCTCATGTATATTCACCTGATCCACCTATCCCTCACCGTCATATAAACAATATAGGTGATCCACCCAAGATTTCTACATCTTCTTTTAATCAATAGCAATTTTTGATGAAGTCTCATGTGTGCAGATCGTCCATTGAGTTATGTAAAATCATCGAGAATGGTCTTCATGTTGGAGATCAAAACAACCTAACAAGGAGAGAGGTTGTGGACATCCAACTCAATGCAACAGCTCTACACATGATCTAGCTTGGTGTGGGTCCCAAGGACATGCCCCACATAGAACATCTCAACACCGCAAAGGAAGCTTGGGATGCCCTCACCGAGCTCTTCATTGGAAATTAAAGCATGGGAAGGAATAGGTATGATGCTTTGAGTACCAAAGTTGAAGGGTTTTTTACGATGGATGGAGAGGATCATGAGGATATGTATAGAAGGCTCAAGTCAATAGCCATTTTGATGTTGATGACACGTGGATCAAGAGAAAGTATGTTAGTGCTCTTATGCCATTTATGCCTACAGATTTGAAGAGCCCACATTCAGAAATCATGGTGCTTCCCATGTTGATGACACGTGGATCAAGAGAAAGTATATTAGTGCTCTTATGCCATTTGAGCCTACAGATTTGAAGAGCCTCCAAGGTAGACACAATTACCACCAAATGACTTCCAATGAGGTAATGCAAGAAATGGCAGCTTTCAAGGTGGCCACCAAGAATGCCGAAGATGCTCGAGCTCGAGCCATTGGAATGCATAAGGGGGTCAATGTGGCCTTGAAGGCAAGTGTTGCTAAACAATACAATGATGATTTTGAAGCTATGGACTGTATCGAGGATGTCAATAGGGCTCATGGTGAGTAGATGGCCTTCTATGCCAGAAATTTTTGTAAAGACCCCGCAAAAGCGAAATCTGAACTTGAACGCAAGAGCGGGTCAAATGGAAGAAGGGAAAATGGTCCAAAATTGAGAACATGCTTTAACTGTGGAGACCAGCTGCATTTTGTAGCTGAGTGCCCATATAAAAGTAGAGAATATAATGGAGGAAGGCTCAACCTCAAAGAAAAGTCGAAGGCTCTACGGAAGAAGCAATTTGTGAAGAAGAATGCTCCATACAAAAAGCAACCAAAGATTGTCTTGGTGGCTCAAGAGGAGTATTCATCCGCAAGTGAAGATTAAGAAGATGACAATAGCTCACAAGTGGTGGCTGCCATAGCCACCATGTCAACACCGATATCTCTCTTTGACGCACCTAATGAGAACATCATCAACAAGAACGTCACTTGCCTCATGGCAAGAAATTACGAGGTATAATCTTCCACCACTTTATTTCCTAAGACTATGATTGACATGGATGATTTTACTAGTCTTAAGGTTAAGGAAGAAATTATTTCTTTGGATTATTTTATCACTAACTTGCTAGGTGAGCATAAGATACATTTTGAGGCTCTCATGGACCAACTAGCTCAAAACGAAGTGCTCCTTGAAGAGAAGGGAAGAATTGAAAGGGAGGATGCAATGGAAATTGCATCCCTAAAAAATGCTCTAGAGGAAGAAGAAGAGGCTCGAGTCTCTTTATAAGAGATACTTGAGCCAATCGAAGAGTCACATGAAGAAGTTGTGACCAAGATTGTCAAAGAACGCGATAATGCAGTAGCCAAATCAAAGAAGTTAAAGAAGGAGAAAGTTGAATTTGGGGCTGCTCATGCTAGACTCATCGAGAAATTGGAGAAGCTTGACATTGCTCACAAGGCTTTGGAAAGTGAATACTCTATTCTCAACGAGTCTCATGATCAGCTCCAAACTTGACTGAGCAAGTATGATATTCCTAGCACCTCTACATCAACATGTGCACATAAAGGAGTCCATGAAGAAAATGCTAGGTTAAAGGATGAACTTTCCAAGGCATCTACTCCCAAAGGTAAGGAAGTCCTTGATGAGATCCTTGGCAAGCAAAGGTCAAACTATGGAAAAGAGGGACTTGGCTTTGTCTCTAAGTCCAACCAGAAGAAGAACAATAATAAGAAGACCAAGAAGACTCAAGCTAAGACAAGAACCATAGAAAAGAACGTCACAAAGGACAAAACTGCCTATATTGGTTTTGCTGGGACTAACAATCCTAATTATGAGTTGTTTTGTGATCATTATGGTGATGTATATGATAGTTTTGTAGGTCCTCATGATAGTTATATCTCTTGGTCTATTTGGGTCCCAAAGACCCTTGTTACTAACATGAGAGGACCCATTGAAAAATGGGTACCTAAAACCAAGAAGTAACTTTCCTGCAGGGCTATGCTTCCGGTGGATCTAAATGGGTGCTAGATAGTGGGTGCACTAGTCATATGATCGAAAGAAAATAGATCATCATGGAGATGAGGCCTAATCATGATCATATAACTGTCTCCTATGGTGATAAGTCAAAATCTGAGGTACCGGGTCTTGGCAAGGTTGTGGTTGCCCATGATATCTCTCTCGTGGACACCATGCTTGTTGAGACCCTTGGTTACAATTTACTTTCTGTTTGTGCCCTTGGTAAGATGGGCTTTGCTATTTTTATTGATGGTGATTTAGTGGTACTCGTGTGGAGAAAGTCTCTAAAGGTAGCTTTCATTGGGTATGTCGAAAATGACATGTATGCGGTTGAATTCTTGGGGGAAAACCACTGCAGGTCTGATGTGCTTATTTGGAAAGACCGACACATGTTGGTTATGGCATCGCCGTCTAGCCCATGTCAACATGAGAACTTTGCATAGTCTTCACAAGGGTGGCCACATCCTGGGACTAAAATAAAATGTTTCCTTTGCCAAAGATCTTGTTTGCAAGGCTTGTGTTGAAGGAAAGATGCACGACTCTCCCCACAAGAGGAAGACTATTATATCATCAAAGAGGATTTTGGAGTTACTTCATGTGGATCTCTTTGGTCCTCCATCTCATGCAAGACTCGATGGGAAGAAGTATTGCCTGGTCATAGTTGATGATTATTCAAGATACACATGGGTCTATTTTTTCACGCTAAAAAGTGAGACCCAAAAAACTGTCATTGACTTTTCCAATGAGGCTCAGCGTCAACACAATGTCCCAATATTGGAAATAAGAAGTGACAATGGCTCCGAGTTCAAGAACTACACCCTGAATGAATTCCTAAGTGAAGAGGTGATAAGACATCAATATTCCGCTACATACACCCCTCAACAAAATGGTGTAGCTGAGAGGAAAAACCGGACTTTAATGGTATGGCAAGGTCTATGTTGGCTGAATTCAAGTCACCATACAACTTTTGGGCTAAAGCTATTTCCACCGCATGTCACTCATCAAATCGGCTTTACCTCTGCAAAATCTTGGACAATAATCCATATGAGATACTTACCGGTAACAAGCCCAACATTTCATATTTCCGGGTGTTCGGTTGTAAGTGTTTCTTTCTAATTAAAGGAGTTCATTTGTCTAAATTTGACTCTAAGGCTTTTTAGATGGTATTTTTGTTGGTTATGGTGCCAAATCCCACACTTATAGAGTCTACAATAAGATCTCTAGAACTATTGTAGAATCTTGTAGTGTGGTGTTCGAGGAAAATGATGGCTCCCATGTGGGGCAAGTTGATGTTTGTGATGTAGATGCTGAAATACCCCAAGATGCCATAAGAAGAATGGGCGTGGGATTTTTCCGCCCCATTGAGGAACCCCTTGTGGCAGATCGGGAAGGACAATGCTCTACTCAAGTAGAGACCTCATCTACACAAGATCAACAAGCTCCACATGCTGGATAAACCACTGCACCAACACCACAACCCTCTGAAGATAAACCATCTTCTGAAGCTCCTAAAATCCCCATGCCGGATTTTTCGGGTGAGGCCGTATTTTGCGGCCCTACCTCATCTGATGCCATAAACAAAGAGGAAGATCAGAATTATGCAGAAACTCCCAGGTCGGATTTTCCGGCCCCTCCTATGGGTGGATTATCCGGCCCCGAAGCACCAGAACAGCAGCAGCCTCCTGTTACGACTGCTGATCAAAATAAAGGGCAAGGTTCTTCATCTCCTGTCCACACTAAACACGTTGCTAATTAAGGTCAAGCGAGTGGTCAAGACGAGGACTCAAATGATGAAGAAATTCCTCCAAGAAACAACAAGCTGATTGAAATTCGTCGCAAAGCTCGTGCTGAAAGAAACCTTGAACTACGAGGTCATACACTTAAAAAAGTTATTGATGATCTAAGAAGAAGGGTATCCACAAGACATGAACTAGGGAGTTTCAATGATCATCAAGCCCATATATCTATGGTAGAAGAAAGTTTTCCAAGCTCTTGAAGATCCATATTGGGTTGTTGCAATGCATGAAGAACTGAACCATTTCGAGTGCAACAAAGTCTGGAAGCTAGTAGAGAAGCCCAAAGATTGACGCAATGTTATCTTCACGAAGTGGATTTTCAAGAACAAGCAAGATGAGAGTGGAATTGTTGTAAGGAACAAAGAAAGATTGGTGGCATAAGGTTTCTCTCATGTGGAAGGCATTGACTTTGGAGAAACTTACGCTCCCGTGGCTCGCCTTGAGTCCATTCGTATCCTCCTTGCTTATGCAGCTCATCATAATTTTAAATTACAAAAAATGGATATTAAGAGTTCTTTCCTTAATGGTCCTCTACATGAGTTGGTATATGTAAAGCAACCCCCGGGTTTTGAGGATCCCAATTTTCCGAACCATGTCTACAAACTTGATAAGACGCTCTATGGCCTTAAATAAGCCCCACGTGCGTGGTATGAGCACCTTAAAGAGATTTTGTTAGACCGTGGTTTCGAAGTTGGGCAAATCGATCCAACTATTTTTATTAAGAAGGTTAAGGGGGAGCTTTTTGTATGCCAACTATATGTAGACAACATTATCTTTGGCTCTACTAATCAAGCTTTTAATGATAAATTTTCAAAGCTTATGACTGTCAGGTTTGAGATGTCTATGATGGGAGAATTAAGGTTCTTTATTGGATTCAAGATCAAGCAACTAAGAGAGGGAACCTTCATTAATCAATCAAAATACATCCAAGACATGCTCAAGAGGTTCACGATAACAAATCTTAATGGCGTTGCTACACCAATGCAAACTAAATTTCATCTCGAGCTTAATCCAAAGGTTAAGGATGTGGACCAAAAGGTATACCGATCCATGATAGGCTCTCTCCTTTACCTCTGTGCATCTAGACCCGATATTGTGCTGAGTGTAAGAATGTGTGCAAGGTATAAAGCTGCTCCTAAAGAAAGCCACCTAGTGACCGTCAAGATAATCTTCCGATATTTGGTTCATTCCCCAAACTTTGGTCTATGGTATCGTAATGGCTCGAATTTATCTCTATGTGGATATACGGACTCAGATTGGGCTGGTGGCAAGGATGATAGAAAATCAACTTCTGGTGCTTTTCAATTCTTGGAGGTCTCTAGTATGTTGGTCCTCAAAGAAACAAAATTGTATATCTCTCTCCACTGCTGAAGCTGAATATGTGGCTGCTACAAGTGCTTGTACACAATTATTATGGATGAGGCAAACTTTAAAGGAATACAATGTCAATTGTGACAAAGTGCCTCTTTTATGCGATAATGAAGTGCTATTAAAATTGCATACAATCCAGTGCATCACACAAGAACAAAACATATTGAGATTCGCAATTATTTTATTCGGGATCATGTTGCTCGTGGTGATATTGCCTTATCTTTTGTGAGCACGAAGAATCAACTTGCTGATATTTTCACAAAGCCACTTGATGAAGCAAGGTTTTGTTACTTGAGGAATGAGCTAAATATCGTGGATTCAAGGAGCTTAGCTTGACTACTCTTGAATAGTCACTTGCATCTCTTCCTTTATTTGGTTTAGATGCGGGCATAGACATAGGGGGAGTGTGGTCTAATTGATTGGGCTAACCCTCCCCCCATAACACCAAAAGCAAGATAAAGTATTTCCCTTAATATCATTAAGTGATGTGTGAGTTATTGATGAGCATTGGTTTTAAACTCAAGATACATCTTTGCGGTGTCATGCCATTCGTTGCAACATGGTGGCTTCGGCCACCGCCCTCTTCTTTAAGAAGAGTTGGTTTCTTGTGGATATTTTTGGATTTTATTGAATAACTTGTGTTCTTATGGAAAACACACCCAATCTTGGATTTTATTTGATTTGTTTTGTTTTTTGCAATGTTGGGTGTGTAGTACCATCTCAGTTTGGTGGTCTAAACCCAAGACTTTTCCCATCCCCGAGCCATCTATTCTTGCACACAAGTCTATTGATACCTTGAGAGGGATTTTGTTTGGAATGCACTGGCTTGAACCTATGTATAACAGAAAGTTCAGAGAGGGCCGGATAATCCGCCCCTAGTTAGGGCCGGATAATCCGCCCCTGGCGGTTTTGTCTATTTAATCCTAGGGGTCGGGGGGAAGGGCTCAAACAGAGGAGCACTTCCTCCCCAACGCGTTGTCTTGTTCCTAGCCGCCGCTAGATGTTCCGCCCCTTCCCGGAGTCGATTCAACCGCCGGATTCTCTGGGCCTTCCCCGGATCTTCTTCCCATCGCCCCCGGGTACCCTCTCCTTCGATCTATTCCTCCAATGAGTGAGCGTAACTCCCCCATTCATCTCTTTTTGTATGGAAGTTGTTGTTCTTGGTGGAAACTCGGTTTAGAGGATAATCTTTGATTCCATTGCATGTTAGGAACTGCAGTCTAGGAACCCTAGTGCCCGATCTACGTCGGTACCTTCAATTTGTGGAAGATCTGACAAAAATCGCCAGGGCCGGATTATCCGTCCTTGGAGGCTCACCCCTTTTCAGAATTTTCACAAATTCTCGTATCAGGTGTTTTTGGACTATGGATTGCTTTACTAATGTTTTTAGCATTCCTCCTAGACTTGTGTGTGTGATAATCCCCTTCTACCTATCTTATTCACTTCACATGTGGTTCTAGTGCTCCCAAGACCTACAAGCACTGTCCCTATGCCAGTTACTTCAGACCCAACAAAGAAGGTGTTCTCGTGGACGAGGTTGAACATAGGAGACAACAAAGAGAGAGATGGCTGAACGGGCTAGGGCTTTGAAGAGGACCACTCAGAGGAAGAGCAGGTGCAAGCATGCCCGTGTCAATTACAAGAATATGGATATCCTTGAGTACTCTGCCATTCGCCACCGTGACTTGTATGATGAGGCTGATAGTGATGAGCCGCAGGAGGACAATATGTTTTGGTGTTCGCACTTCAGGTATATTCATGATGACATCTATGCCTCGCTCAAAATTCTCCCCATGCACCCTCTGGATATGACTGAGGCAAAGGCAAAGCCAAGACTTGTTGAGGCTTTAGCTGCGGCTGAGCGGATGGGGCTGCACCCCCTCATGACTTTATAGTGCAACTATGATTCGTCAGTGGTGAAGCAATTCTTTTCTATGCTTGTGATATGTGGAGATGAGCTCCGCTCTATGAAGTGATGACCAAGAGCACTATGATTCAGTCTGATTTCTGCACTTTTGTTCAGGTCCTTGGCTACCCCTTTCATGGTCGTGACACTCTGTCTGGCCATCACACTATCTCTCCAATCAAGCCCAGTAAGGATACTTCTCTCACTCCATGCCTAGCTCCCAATGGTGTGTTTGGTACTTTTTAGTCTCTCACTGCTGTATGCATCTCTTGTTGGACTATTCCAGGACAACATTGCTCCTAGTGGGGGCAACAATGACAAGATTCGTGGTCACCTTGTGCAATTGTTCGCTTTTTCTCATGAATGTGCTACCAATGCCAAATGCATCAGTGGGATATAAGCTGGACGTCATGTATTTCATTTACCATGAGAGGACAGATGCAATGTTCAACAAGCTCTCTATTCCTTATGCTCAGTATATCATGATGTTCATCAAGCATATGCTTCCCCATGAGGAGTTTAGTGGAAGTTTGGATGGTGTTCACAGGGCCAAGAAGATTTAAAACAAGTCTAAGAAGACCTCCCATCCCTCTTCAGCCCCAGAGTCCCTCATGCGTGATGCTCGGGATAGTGGGCGTCGGCCCTCAGTGACTTGTATGGCCCATGAGGTCAAGCAGCTGAACTAGTTCCAACAAAACATCTTGTGCATGGGGGTTGATACTCATAAGGGCTGGTATGAGGCTTAGAGGCAGCGCCATGAGATGACACACACCCATCATCTGATTCTTCATCATCTGTCAGTGGCGTCAGGCCACCCTCCAGATCCTACTTCTCTAGATCCTTATGCTCAGTGGAACACTTCTGACTCAACTATGGAGCTTGAGCGTCACCTGTTTCCTATCCCGGCGAGGGAGCCTACACCTCCAGCTGATGATGATGATGGCGAGTATGATGATGAGGAAGAGGAAGGGGATGGGGACGGGGATGAGGACGAGGAGGACTACGAGGAGTGATCTCTTGGGGCGTTAGCATCTCTCTTCTTCCTTTTTGATGTTTTGATGCCAAAGGGGGATAAGTAGTTCTATTTAGGTCTCCATGGATTTGCATGGGTCAGGCACAAGCACTTGCATTTTATCGTTTTTCTTATCGTGTTGCTTGTGTCCATTTAGCGTTGAACTTCTATTCATGATCATTTTTGTATGAGACTATGTCGTGTGGTACTTTGGTTTATGTGTGGATTTTTCTGTGGAAATATCTGTGTGGAATTGTCTATGGTCTTATGGAATTCTGGAATTATATCTATGGATGCATCAAATTGGTTAAGTGGTGGCATGTTTCAAGGCCTAATATTATTTCTTATCATATTGGCTAGTTCATCTCTAGATGGTATGGTATTCTATTCTAACTCATCATTTGTATGTAGCTGTTAATCCAATGAAATAGGCTTGTACCTTCTTGTGTGCATTTGTATTCAAATACAAATTATCTATATGCATACACTTAGGGAGAGCCTCTTTTACTCTTGGAATGACGTGTTAGTAGGGTTCTATTGCAAATCCTAGTATTGTCATCTAACACCAAAAAGGGGGAGATCGAAAGAGCATTTCATGATCTCTAGTGTTTTTTGTGTTAGATAATAATGCCAAGGATTATTTAATGTGTTTTGAAGTGCTACAACTCTTAGCATATTCAAAAGAAGCAAAAAGGTGTGTTTGGGGGTGGATTATCCGCCCCTGCCAAGGGCCGGATAATCCGGCCCTGCCCAAACTCCATGAGCAAGACAAGGCGTGTCGTACTGCATGGGGGGCGGAATATTCCTCGGATTGTCCGGCCAGGGCCAAAGTTTTTTCCCATGACGGATAATCCGCCCCTATGGGGGAGGATAATCTGCCCCCAAGGATTTTTGAGAAGGATATCAAGGCGCGACTCACTGTATGGGGGGAGGATAAGCCCCCGGATTTTCTCGCTCCGGGCGGATTTTCTCCCCGGGGTGGATAATCCACCACTAGTGGGGGACGAATAATCCACCCCCAAAAGTCTCCAATAGCCAGTTTTGGCAGGGGGTATTTAATCCTCATCACCCCCTTCTGCCAGAACTCTTGATTCATTTCAAAAAAGTCCAGACCTATTCTTCAAGCTCCAATTAGAGATCTCCATCTTCATCCATACAAACACTTCGATCTTTGGGGAATTTAAGGAGGAGGCCTCGATATTCATCAACAGTAATCAAGCGCTTCACTTCCCCTCTATTCACTTGGAGGATTCTCGATCTAGTATTTCATGAAAATATCTAGATACTTGTTTCGATTATTTGATAATCCTTGTTCTTGTGGCAGCTTGTTGTCATCACGCGAGCCTCCAATTAAGTTGTGGATGTGTGCCCCGCTAGTGTTGTGAAGGCACCGGTTCCCGCCTTGAAGGGTACCAATAGTGGAAAGGTGGATCAGGCCTTTGGTGGCGAGATCCATCGTAGAATAGGGCGAGGCCTATTGTGGCGTGGTGGTCTTAGAACCACCCACCCCTCCAACACAGACATACTTCCCTTAACAAGGAAGGAACCACGGTCAAACAAATCCCTGCGTCTCCGCGTGCTCCACTACCGTTTCCTTGCTCCTCTTTACACGCTTAGTAGTTAGGGTTGCATATAGGGTAATTCTCGTAATTACGTATCTAGAGAATTTACTTTGTGCAAAGCCTAAAATTGGAAAATGAACTAAAATTTTAAGTAGCACCTATTCACCCCCACTATAGGTTCCCATACGATCCATTTCACCAGGTGAGGCAAGTATTTTAGTAGAAGTGGGACGATGGGGGGGGGGGTTGGAGGTGGACGGAGTAGCCAAGGTGAGGTGGAGGCAGGCGAAGTCGCCATCGCCATCACAAGAGCGAGTAAGTGAGAGAAAGCGTGCGAGCGAGTGAGCGAGGGGGAGGCGGTCTGGTCAAGCCAGACCGACTCAGGGGGATGGTTTTGATCTAATAGGTCTGACTAGTGGGCCCAAACCCTTTAGGAATATTTTCGTAATTTCATAAATAGACAAAAACATTAGGAAACGAATAACAACTAAAAGGAAACTCAGAAAAATAGAGTAAAAAGAGTTTTGTGTGTACAAAATTATAAGGAATCCAAAAAGTATTTTATGATGATTTACCACCACTTTAGTTTGGTGTGAAAAATAGGAAACATAAAAATACCATTTTATTCGTTTATACATGAAAAAAATACTATGAAAGTTAAATAGTAATATGTAATTTTCATAGTAATATGAAAATTCAATGATAAATTTGATTTTTAAGTGAATTCAAAGAATTCAAATAAAATATTACCAAATAAATTTCATAAAACTCTAAAAGGCGATGAATTCACTAAAAGACAAAGAAATTCAAATCAAATGAAATTCAAAATAAATGAATATAAAATAAAATAAAAATAGTTCCAAGTTCGGAAAATATAAGGATTTAACATCCTAATTTCTTTGGAATTATTTAAAAAAAAGGGAAATCCCTAAGGATTTAAAATAGAAATTATGAAATACACTAAAGCACTTAAAATAACTAAAAGTATTTGAGAACCAAGTAATAACTTTAAAACTTATGAATAATTGAACATTTATGATTCAAGGCTTTATTCTTTGAGTGATATTAATAAAACTAAAGTGAAAATGTTCACATTTTAAAATCCATATTAAATAAACATAAATACCTAACAATTAGGTGGAGGGAACAACCAACATAAATAAAGCATTAGTAACAAGGGATTTATATTTTCATGCCCCTAGTTCGTTAGTTGTACTCACTTTTCCCCAGCCGCTTAACTTTTCCTTACTTTTGCCCAATCTCTTGTCTGAAACTCTCATAAGGTCTAGAAATTGCTGTCCATCAGCCTTGCCATTATGTGCTGACAAGTGGGGCCGTGTTCAGTCGGGTCTCGTAGTGGATACGTCTCTCCACTTATCCATATCAACATGGGGACCACAGCTTATCCACGTGAGCACTGGACCCACAACTTACCCAGGTTGTCGTTGCCAGATGGGAGCCCGATCTAACCCCGCGTCCATGTTGTTGCCTCCCCTTTCTTCTTCTTCTTCTTCTTCTTCTTCTTCTTCTTCTTCTTCTTTGGCGATGGCAGCCCTTCTCTGACGACGGCAACCCTTCTCCGGTCGGCGAGTTGTGTCTAGCTTCACTTCGGACTCACGTTCGTCCTGGCCGCAGTATGGTGCCATCCCGTTGACTTGTATGAAGGATGAAAATGGAAACCTATGCAGGGAAGGTTAGATCTCGCACCAATTTTTTTTGATTACAGGGGGCGCTTGCTATGGACAATCAATTGGTGCAACTAGGGAGCTCAATTGGGTGCGCACTTGCTATGCAGAATGCGACCGAAAGAGGAGCCGTTCCAATGATTTAATTTGTTTATCGAGTTAGTGTCTCAGTTGCAATCAAGTGAATCTATGAGGTGAAAGACAAACTTTAAGATTTAGGGAGATGGAAGTATAAGAAATAATAAAATAACACAACTACTAAACACTTTGAAATTAAAAAAATATAGAACTCTTAATGTAAAAGAGAGTTTATAATTGATAGAACTCTTGAACACTTTCAAATTTCAATTTGTGCATGATAATGTTCTCCTAAGTAAATCTTGAGAGTTTACCATTTTTAGAGCGTTAAAAGTAATGCATAAACTAAAGGGATCCTTAACTAAAATATTTATGTCTCGTGCATATATGAAAATTATAATCCTTTGAACACTGTGAAATTGCACTTAGGATGTGATAATGTTGTGCTAAGAAAATCTTTTGAGTTTATCATTTTCATAGAGTGAAATATAATGCATAAACTTGCATAAAATTATACACCTTTGAATACTGTGAAATTGCACTTAGGACATGATAATGATGTGCTAAGAAAATCTTGAGAGATATCATTTTCACAGAGTGAAATGTAATGCATAAACTTGCATATACGAAAATTATACACCTTTGGAAACTTTAAAATCGCACTTAGGACATGATAATGTTGTGCTAATAAAATCTTGAGAGATTATCATTTTCATAGAGTGAAATGTAATGCATAAACTTGCATATACGAAAATTATACACCTTTTAACATTTTGAAATCGCACTTAGGACATCATAATGTTGTGCTAAGAAAATCTTGAGAGATTATCATTTTCATAGAGTGAAATGTAATGCATAAACTTGCATATACAAAAATTATACACCTTTTAACTCTTTGAAATCGCACTTAATACGTGATAATGTTGTGCTAAGAAAATCTTGAGAGATTATCATTTTCATAGAGTGAAATGTAATGCATAAACTTGCATATACGAAAATTATACACCTTTTAACATTTTGAAATCGCACTTAGGACATGATAATGTTGTGCTAAGAAAATCTTGAGAGATTATCATTTTCATTGAGTGAAATGTAATGCATAAACTTGCATATACGAAAATTATACAACTTTGAACACTTTGAAATCGCACTTAGGACATGATAATGTTGTGCTAAGAAAATCTTGAGAGTTTATCATTTTGATAGAGTGAAACGCAATGCATATACGAAAATTATACACCTTTGAACACTTTCCTTTCAAATTATATTCAAATTCATTTGTTTATGGAGTTAAAATACCGATGGAAAACTCGTTATTTTGCATAGATAGAAGGGTCGACCCCGATAGATATAGGGGTTATCCTATCTACTAGATCACAAATGAGATCATAGAGGATCAATGGTTGGTGGGCATAATCCGCGTGATATCTATCTCGACCAATCAGACCATAGCAGCCAAAATGAGCACATGTGTGAGAGTTTGTGACTAAGAGAAAGGGGGAAAACTGAGTAGTACTAAAAAACCAAGGGAAAAACTGATAAAGTGATTCAAATATAAAATAGAAACATATTTAAAAAAATGGAAAATGCGTCTTTTATACAATAAAATACATCTTGGTATAAATAAAATTATTTGTAGTGCAAATATACATGAGTGTGACAATTATTGCCTCTTTCAGAAAAACTATGTTTTAGGGAGGTATGTTTTGGGAAGGGGCTTGAGTAGAAATACATTAACCTTCATATTTAGTAGGTGATCTGAGAAATGGTAATTTAGGTTAAAACTTGATTTCTATAAGTTTCTTATGGTGGCAGGTTACATAAGAAGATTCTCTGGATAGGTGCCACTATGTTTTGATCTTTTTGAATTTGTTGTGCATAAAATGACTCAATTGCCTAGCTAAAACCCATTTGTTGACTCTCTATTAACTAGCCACCGGAGGGCAAAACTGAGTATATTGCACGCGGTAGTGTTACACTCGAGGGTATAACTTAGTACACATAAGTCGTCAGGGTTAGAAACGAGGGAAAAATGTGATGCACGGTACACGTGTCACGGTGTACATGGAGATAGTGAACGCGTGTGGCCATGCATGGTGCAGTAGCATATGCGGTTACGCGGTACATGGTGGTGCAACGAAATGTCCCTTCCCGTCACCTTCATAAAGGCCCTCTACCTCTCCGCCTCCTCACTCTCACCCACTCACCTACTCGCTCACTCACACAACGATCTCCACTTTCCCATCACCTTCTGCAAACCCCCAAGAAAACCCCAACTGTGCCGGTGATGGATAAGAATGGTGTGGTGGCCATCATTGCCTCCAAGTCCGCCAGCGAGGAGGTCCCCTATAATACCTAAAACACTACGCTCTAAGAAACAAGCCAGTATGAACCAAAAGTGGATAGGACGTACTACAGAGGGGGTTATATGACCACCCACATGCATGCCAAAACGGGGATGGGAAGGGCACGGTGCCGGCCAACCATCCTACCCACTTTTATGAACATAGTATTAGATGCGAGCGGCGTAGTCGACAGGTATGTATACAAAACATACACAAGTTTGTGTGTCAATGACATACAATAGTACATCAGAGTCAGACCATCTAGAAGAAATTGAAATATTCAACGCCATATGGCAAGACCCAAATATCCTAGATAGAGATAATATTTTAGGATACATGCTCATAGATCATACATCAGAGTATCAAGCGGAAGCGAAAAACAAGATCCAATTACGGATAAGAAGAAAATTGGCATAAGATGCCTAGAAATAAGCACATCCCGCCCACAGATCTCCATCCCTAGAATCTCTACACCTGATGGTCATTTCCACCAACATCGGTTTCCTCGACCCAGTAACCTTCCTCAGAGTATACCTTTCCATCTGAACAATATTTATCGTGTGAGACCCTAAGGGGCTCAACAAGTCTTTATGCATCTGAAGGGAACAACCTCAGGGTGGCACAATTGTAGAAAAAAGTAAATTCTAGCAGTTCTGTAGAGACATGCTACATCATCTTACTAACCAATGATAGGTGGACGCTTGTTAAGTAAACAACATTTAATTACCTAACAAATATATATCAACATAAATAAACATTGCTCGCCCTCCTTCCCGTTCCCGAATGAGAAGGCGGAAGAACATCCCATCCTTTGGAAATTTTAAAAATCATTCCATGAATATTGCACTATTTACTAATCATGTTTAATAAAGTTAAAATCGGTACTTTAATTATAGTTTTCTATGATTGAGAAACTACGCTCCAAGTTGTCCATAACCACGTACACGAATTTTCAAAAATATTTACCCTACAGGAGGTGCATACATAGCAACACACGCACACTCATCCTCCGAAGAAGCAAACAAATAAAAACAACGAGGCCTCATGATAGAGCCATTCCAAGAAATTCGAGAATGTTTAAGAGGCCGCCCAAAAGAGATATCCGTACGAGGTATAGCTAAGTCTTGTACGGACTCATAGGCTACGTGCATTTGTCACATGAGTAGAGGCCATAGACAATATATTCCTGTGACAGAGTGTCGCACCTATGCAACAGTAATAAATGTTTATCGAGCAATAGATAATAAACATGGTATATATAGAGTTGGTAACACATAAAGCCCAAACTAATTGTGGCCTCGAAACAGTCTTCAGAATCAAGTTCAAGTCTAAGGGAACCCAGAAAGGTGCCCACATGTGGATATTGCGATAGTTAAGGAACAAGTATCAAGTACTCGAGTACTATAAGGATACAAGTGAGCGAATAAAAACCAGATCTCAAATATTGCCCATTGGTGCCTCTTTATTTAGTTATCCCATTACTACTCAATTTTAGTCCGTTAAGTACCTCATTACAAAGACCATCACAAACTCTACACATGTAGTTCTATGACTCGCATGATTCAAACAACTCCTGTAGTAGTGGCTCATAGGATTGAGGAAATAAGCTTCGGTGGGGTTTAAGAGTAATGGTTATGCAGTACTTGGGGCTGCAATTTAATTTATATCATGACTCATGATGCAAGAATAAGATAGATGCAATATGTACTATATATAGTGCAAGCATGGGAAATTGCTGCCTGGTAGATCAGTTGAAGGATAAGTGGGATCCAGGTAATACTTCTAAGGCTCCTGATAGTTTCCTTGCACAACGTCTATCCGGATAAAAACCAAACACACAAGGGCCACAATAATAAAGTGCGCAATCAAATAAATCATATGCAACAAGCAATGCAAGGTATTCCATGATGGAATGATGCACCATTACATGCTATAATATAGCATGGCATGGGTGAGGTGTGGAGTACAAGAATAAAGCATTTTATTAGTTGTTTAGTCATATTTAGCTCCCATAAACCTTGCTGCCCCATTAATATTCATATTGTGCATGCTTTAATTCATATCATATAAATCATAGTTAGAATAAGCTCATCGCACTGATCATTTTAGAAATATCATTTGTTGAATTCAGAATTACAGAAATAAAGTTATAATTTATTAAGAAATATCCGTATTAATGGTATTTATTAATTCAAAAAATCTAAAATCCTAGATTATATTTTAAATAGCATATTCATATTCCTCGCATTTTTCCGATTCAAAACATATATTCATTGTATTATTTGGAAATATGAATTTAAAACAATATTAAATGCAGAATATTCAAAATGGTGAAATGTCAAAGGTTTGAGTAGATAGAGCCAAATCCGCTCAAATTTGAAAATATGGTTAAATTCATATTTTAAAAACATTCATATTTGTTTTTATAAGTTTTCTCAAATTCAAAATAATTCAAATGATATGGTTTTTTAAGTTATATTCTTTTTATGGAATTGATTTGAATTTCCTTTTAAAAACAGGCTCACACTTTTCTCACGTGACCAGGAGATACCCAAAGTCCATGACAAGGCGGGGTCAGGGGCCTACAAGCCTAGTGCACGCACACAAGAACTAGATAGAGACATGTGGTGAACCATGGCCCACGGGTTGAGATAAAGAAAAAGGAGGGGCGTTATTGCAAATCAGTGGCTGACTGTGTCTGTCAAAACTGAAACTCGCCAATAGACGCATCCGAGGTTTGTCGATCTTTGGTTGATGATGGAGAGCGCGGTGGTCAACCAATCAAAGTGCGGTTTTCGCTGAGAGCAAGCTAGGACAACCCTCTACTATAGAGCATGAATAACAGCGGCAGAGAGGCGCGAAGGTGGCGGGGGTTTACTCGCGAACAAGTGCCAAGCCACGACTGCACTACAACTGTCTACGGGCTTCCAGTGCGTGCTGGCGCTACCGCAAGCGTCGTGGCGATCCTGGCGGCGAGCTAGGTGCGTGCGGGGGTTTGCGGGGTTGCTTCTACTTCTACTCTCACTTGTGTGCACTGGCGTGACGATGCGGCAAGCGATGTGCACGACGCGAGTAGCTACTGCTTGCGCGCGGGAGTTTGTGGGTTCTACAGCTGGCACAACTGCGCGGCGGATGAAAGCATGGCACATAGGGAAAACAAGGACAGAGGAGGTGCACAACCGGCTGCTGGCGAGGCCGGAGGTGGCCGGAATTGAAGAAGAACGACGGAGGCTGGAGAAGAAGACGCAACCCAATCACCGGGAACAGTGATGCGATTGACTAAACGGCATGTACCAACCGCTTCACGGCGACGAGGTGACCACGCCGGTGTTCTACATGGGGCCATACTCGACTCAGAGGGCGGCGACATATCCCACCTGCAGTGGCAGCGAGGAAAAGAAGAGGGGAGGGAAAAGAGGGGAAACCAAGAGGGGAAACTATGGTTCGGCGCAGCGAGGGGATAAGAAGAGTGCGAGGGTCATGAGCAGCTCGGTTGCTGACGCGAACGACGGCGGCATGATGGGAACTGCTCGGTTCCATTAGCGCGCAGAGAGGAGGCACTCTGACAGAGAGAACGAAGAAAAGTGAAGACGTAGGGTGAAGCGATATAGGGCTAGAAGGGAAGCAATGGGCCAGCCAGAGAGAGGGAAGAAGACCCGGGTGGGCCGACTTGTTGGACTGCTGCCTAAAAGGTTTGGTGGGCTGTTGTGAGTGGATCTGTTGCTGGCTTCTCTCTTTCTTTCTTTTTCTTATTTCAATTTTATTTGTTTCTTTGCATATTTGAAACAGTTCACGATTACAAAACATATGAACAAAAACGGAAAAACAAAAAGGAGGCAGGAAGGGGTAGATTGGATAGGGTTATGGTTAGTTTAGTTTTGGAGGATTGGACAACATTCAAATGCAAACAAAACTCAAAAGAATTTAAATAAGAAGAAAACAAATAGGAATGTTTAAGATTCCATGTGACATGGCATAGACTTTATTTTGCACGTGCACTAGGGCTTAAATACAAGGAAGGAACACATGCATTAGAGATTCTAGGAGTGCTAAATCACTAGAATTAGGAGGGTGAAAAGTTGGAGTGGATCCACATACTAATAAATGGGCATGATTCAAGCACAATGCAAACAAAAGGATCCCATATGTTTTTTATGTGGTAGAATTAGGACAAGATCAAACATACAATATGAGTGGCATGTTAGTAGGTAGAAGAAACTCAAGAGATATGCCCTAAACCCAACTTGGGCATCAAGCAACATATCAAGTAGCAACTACAAGATATCAAGAGTAAAACACAAGCAATACAATGTTGAAATAAAATTTCATGATCTTTAGTGTTTTGTGTGTTAGTTAACAATATCAAGGATTATTTAATGTGTGCCGAAGTGCTGCAGATCCTCAAAGTGTTTTTTGGGGGCGGATAATCCACCCCTACCAGGGGCCGGATAATCCGCCCCTCCCCCAATCTCAAAGGGTGCAAGGGCGCGACTCACTATGTGTGTGTGTGGGAGGGGGGGGGGATATCTCTTGGATTATCCGCCCAGGGCCAAAGTTTTTGCCTAGGCCGGATAATCTGCCCCTCAAGGGGGGCGGATATATAGTTTTCCTCCCAGGAGATCTACAAAGGTCGCCACGACGCGTCACTCAGAGACGGGGGCGGAGTTTCCCGGACTTTCCATCCCTAGGGCGGATTTTCTCCCCAGGGCGGATAGTCCGCCCCTTGAGGGGGGCGGATAATCCGACCCTCAAGGATTTTCACCAAGTCAAGCTCGGCGTGACCCACTGTGTAGGCGGCAGATTTTGCCCCGGACTTTCCGTCTTGGGGAGGATTTTCTCCCCAGGGCGGATAGTCCGCCCCCAAATTGCTCCAAAGGCCAGTTTAGGGCAGGGGGTATTTAAACCGACCTTTCCCCTCCTTCCAGAGCTCTTGGTTTGTTCGAAAAAGACAAGATCTTCTCCTCAAGTTCCATCCAAGAGATCTCCACCTTCATCCACCCAAAGGCCCTGTCCCTTGGGGAAGCGAAGGATGAGGGCTCGATCTTCGTCAACATCAATCAAGCGCTTCACCTCCTCTCCATTCATTTGGAGAACCTTTGATCTAGTATTTCTTGCAAATATCTAGATCCTTGTTTTGATTATTTTGATAATCCTTGTTATTGTGACAGCTTGTTGTCATTACGGGAGCCTCCAATTTGGTTGTGGATGTGTGCCCCTCTAGATTTGTAAAGGAACCGGTTCCCGCCTCGAAGGGTACCAATAGTAGAGAAGGTGGATCAGGCCTTTTGAGGCGAGATCCACCAGAGAATAGGGTGAGGCCCATTGTGGCGTGGTGGTCTTAGAACTGCCCACCCCTCCAACACAGATGTACTTCCATTAACAAGGAAGGAACTGCGGTAAAACAAATCCCTGTGTCTCCATGTGCTCCACTTTGGTTTCCTCGCTCCTTTCTTTACGTGTTTAGTAGATAGGTTTACATATAGGGAAATTCTCGTAGTAGCATATCTAGAGAATTTACTTTGTGTCAAGCCTAAAATTGAAAAAGAACTAAAAATTGAGTATCACCTATTCAGCCCCTCTAGTTTCCCATACGATCCATTTCAATTGGTATCAGATCCTCGACTCTTTATTCGGGCTTAACCGCCTAAGGTAAGTATGGGTTCCAAGAGAGATGGGAGTGATGCTCCGGAAGTAGTCAGCATGAACGATCTCAAGATGTTGGAAACAACCTTGATTAGTTCTATGGAGGCTAATATGGAAGAGATGCGTCAAATGATAATGCATCTCTCCACAACCGCAACATCACCTCCATCTGCCTCTGAGGCGCCACTCTGCAATCTAAGGAAAGGGGTAACACCGATTCCAAAGAGGACGAGGTGGTTGATGATGGCACTAGTAAGATCACCTCCTCGAAAAAGGATAGTGGCAAGGAAGGATACAATGAGGTTTCCCATGTGTATTTTCCCGATCCACCTATCCCACACCCTCATATACATAATAGGGGTGATCCACCCAAACTTTCAGCATCTACTTTTAATCAATGACAATTTTTAATGAAGTCTCATGTGTGCAGCTCCTCATGGTCTTCATGTTGGAGATCCAAACAACCTAACAAGAAGAGAGGTTGTAGACAGTCAACTCAATGCAACGACTCTACACATGATTTAGCTTGGTGTGGGTACCAAAGACATGCCACACATAGAGCATCTCAACACAGCGAAGGAAGCTTGGGATGCCCTCATCGAGCTCTTCATTGGAAATGAAAGCATGAGAAGAAATAGGTATGATGCTTTGAGTAACCAAGCCGAAGGGTTCTATATGTTGGATGGAGAAGATCACAAGGACATGTATAGGCGTCTCAAGTCAATAGCCACCACTTTCAGAAATCATGGTGCTTCGCATGTTGATGATGCTTGGATCAAGATAAAGTATGTTAGTGCTCTTATGCCTTTTGAGCCCACATATTTAAGAGTCTCCAAGGAAGGCATAACTACCACCTAATGACATCCAATGAGGTAATGCAAGAAATGACAGCTTTCAAAGTGGCTGCCAAGAATGCCGAAGATGCACGTGCACGAGCCATTGGGATGCAAAAGTGGGCCAACATGGCCTTGAAGACAAGTGTGGCTGATCAAGATGAAGATGACATAGAAGATATGGACTGTCCCGAGGATGTAAAGAGAGCTCATGGACAATACATGGCCTTCTATGCTATAATTTTTTGGAAGGATCCAGCCAAAGCTAAATCTGAACTAGAACGCAAGAGTGGAGCAAATGGAAGAAGGGAAAACGGTCCCAGGCTAAGAACATGTTTCAATTGTGGAGACCGGCTGCACTTTGTAGCTGAGTGTCCTTAGCAAAGTAGAGAAGAGAATGGAGAAAGACTCATTCTCAAAGAGAAGTCAAAGGCTCCACGAAATAAGCAATTTGTGAAGAAGAGTGATCCATTCAAGAAGCAACCAAAGATAGTCTTAGTAGCTCAAGAGGAGTATACATCAGGAAGTGAAGATGAAGATGAGGATGATAGCTCACGAGAGGTGGCTGCTATAGTCACCACATATACACCAAAATCTATCTTTGACTCTCCGAACGAAAACATTATCAACAATAACGCCACTTGCCTCATGGCAAGAGGTTCCGGGGGCTATGCTTCTGGTGGTTCTAAATGGGTTCTGGATAGTGGGTTCACTAGTCATATGACCGGAAGCAAAGTGATCATCACGGAGATGAGACCCAATCATGATCATATTACAGTCTCCTATGGTGATAAGTCCAAATCTGAGGTATTGGGTCTTGGCAAGGTAGTGGTTGCCCATGTTATCTCTCTCGTGGACATCATGCTTGTTGAGACCCTCGGTTACAACTTACTTTCTATAAGATCTCACCCAATAAGGTAGAGATCCCTGTGATTGCAGTGCTAGTCCCTGGATCGAATTGCTAGCACCCACAGTTTAAGATGAAGTACACAGAAACAAATGTCATTATTACATCGCAATTCCAGGAGTACAATAGTTCTTACAACTCACTTATCCCAAGCCTAACTTATTTAGAGTTATCAATACATAGCATAATAATAGTCTTTATCTTCATGCACCACAGGCAAACATGTCGAGTGTAGACTCGTAACCCTACTCACCATTAGAGTAACCTGCAACATGATAAGTTACAACCACAAAGGGTCAATACAGTTGGAATTGTATTGGAAAGTGATACCATAGTTGTATAATAGAGACTAACATCTACATGAATTTGGCTAAGTGTGTATCTGGCTGGCTTTGCAAAAAAGCAAGTTTTATGCTACTAGTTTGAAAATATTAAGTTTTGCTTTTACAAAACTATAAGGTACCACCAATAGACATTAGTGAACCTGTACCCTTGTTCACCCACAAATTTTAACTTAGAGAAATTGGGATGAGAAGATTCTTGAACCGTTTTAATGTCTTTGATGCTCAGAATTGTCCATAACCGGGGACACGGCTAAGTACTTAGGTTTACCCTCTCGATAGGTGGTGCAGTTTCCCCACAAGACTCGACATGCATCAAGACGAGACTTTTCAGAAGCAATCCCTCAGACCACCACGGACGCGTTCCATCCTATCAAATCTACCACCCTTTGTCCGTCTGGTTGAGTTCTCACAACTTAGTTGGTCAAGGCGGAGCCCATATGCCATGTGGTTGCACCGGAAGCTTCGCGACACAAACATCTCAAATCTCTTTGTTCCTGGGTGGCCATCCACAAGTGTGATATAACAGGGTAAACCATAGAAATGGGCCCTGAGTAACCACTCAACATAAACCATACAAGTCCCAATCCACCCATGTGTTTCATTAACATTGGTTGTTTTTCTTAGTAAAAAAATACATAAGTATCAAATTTCCATACCAACATAATATGAGTTTCCACCCACGAATTCTAATAGCAAGACTAACATTCTAGAAGATGATGTCTCCTAACTTAGGAAAATACTACCAAGATATAATCTATAGGATTTCCATAGCATAGCACTATACTTGAAACTATCATGCAAGTCCTACTAAAATAACACTAATGCAATAGGTAAAATAATAGGACATATGATGAAAATATCACTTTCCTTGGTAGCTAGGAGAATAGGTACAATCCTCACAGTCACAAACTTCACAATCCACAGAATCTACACATCAAATCAAACAACAAAAATATATACAATTCAATATAGGCACTAAAAAATAGTATGGATGCATGCATGTATGCAATGAGATGAAAACCACACTTTTAGAACCAAAATGTACAGTACAAAAGGTAAAGTATAACATCTAAAGGCCAAATCTCACAAAACCACCTAAAAATAATTTATAAATAATTTTTATAGTCAAAATAGCCCTAGAAATGTATCTACCTAAAACACAAATTTTACAGAAACAAGTGAACAAAATAAGGCCACAATAATAAAGTTCACATTTTTCTGAATACATAGATACCAAATTTGGATTTTTCTAAATTGTGGATCAAAAGTTATGAATTTTACAAGTTTAAACATCTAACAAATCATTTCTGGTTTTTAACCGAAAAATCGCAATCCTATTGGCCGGTAACACTTCACACAGATCGGGATTGTGCGCCGTTAGATCTAAGTTAGATCGTATGGACCAGATCGGCCAATACCTCTTTGCCCTATCTCTAATCCTAGCCGCTGGATCTTGATCCAGTGGATCCGAGCGCGTTGGACAGAAACATGCGGCGCTACGCGACGGCGCACCGGCGGTGCTAGGGGTAAGGGGGGAATAGGGGTGTTATCGAGGTCGTGGTGGCGAGGTGGTTGCAGTGGAGGTCACAGGCGATGAAGGGGCACACGGGTTCGTCGGGAATTCCTCTTCGCAGTTGTGCCCGTCGTTGGTGGCTTGCAGTCGAAGACGGAGGCGAGCTCCTGGGGCAGGACCAAGCACAAGAAGAGGATTATAAGATGCATATGACAATGACGGACACAACGGAGCAAAGTAGAGGGCGAGGGGGGGGTCGTATCTCACCAAAATTCGTTGCCGGAGTTCATCAGAACGGCTGCGGCGCGAGTGGAAATCTATGGAGCCTGGAGGTTCTCCGGTGGTACTATGTGGGGGGAAATGGAGAGGGGGTCATGGGGACTAAGTAGAGGGGTCAAGGGTAGCAGTCACGCCGCGAATCAAGCGCCATAACTCGAATTCAATCGGGGGGAAACGGCAGGGGCGAGCGGGTCTGCGGCGCGTGATTGAAGACGATGATGGTGACGTGGCGGTGGGGCCAGCTCGTCAGCGGGTGGGTGCGGGGGTGCGCTGTGAGAAACAAAGGGGGAGAGGGGGGAGCCGGGTGGGCTGCTGGGCCGTGGTTGTTGGGCCGCGCTGGTTAGTCTGGAAGGTAAGATTTTTTCCCTCTAATTCTTTTTCTTTTTCTGTTTCTAATTTCTATAAACCATTTGAACTAGCAAATGATTTCCAAAACAACTCAAACTTTTACCAAAATTTGAGAGGTGAACCTAGTGTTCAGAAATGGTTTAAACACATCAACCCAGTAATAAGTTTTTTTAGGTAAAATAAAAATAAAAACACAAGCTCTACACCTTGCATATAAAAGGAGGGTTTTAAATAGGGTTTTGCTAGGTTTTAAATTTTGAAATTTTTTGTGCAATGCACACATGCCATGATTATATGAATGCAACGATGAAGTTTTTAGTTTGATGAAAATTTGGGATGTTACAAATCTAACCCCCTTAATATGAATCTTGCCCTCGAGATTCAGGTTGGCTAGCAAATAGGTGAGGGTGATCTTTTCGAAGCTCATCTTCTCTTTTCCAAGTTGCTTCCTCTTCAGTATGATGGTTCCACTATACTTTGCAGAACTTGATTGCCTTAGTACGAGTGACTATTTCCGCTGTCTCCAAAATCTTTATAGGTTTCTCTTCATAAGTGAGATCATTCTCTAACTGAACTTCTTCTAGTGGTATAGTGTATTTTAACGAAGTTTTCTCCATCTCTGGATGACACTTTTTTAGTTGGATAACATTGAACACATTATGAACTGCTGACATAGATTATGGTAATTCTAGCTCATAGGCCGCTTCTCCTTTACGACTCAAAATCTTGAATGGTCCTACATAACGAGGTGCCAATTTCCCTTTGACTCCAAATCTCTTCACACCAGGAAGTGGTGAAACTCTAAGATAAGCTCTATCACCTACCTCATAGGTGGCCACTCTACGTTTTGTGTAGGGTTCGCAGCATAGAATTTTTTTCCTATGATGGGAACTAATTACCAAGATCTATATACTAGATACAAGCAATGGGTGGATATACATCCATAGAATACATACCCTCAAAGACCGAATAGCGTTAACGAGGTTGTACTCATGGATGATGTAGTCGAACGCTTGTCGATCTCAAGATAGTGATGAAGTCCATCTAGTCCAGCCGGTCCAGCACCATCAAGTCCAGCACCACAAAGCAATTGTGCATCCGTGATCGCACACACGTCCGGGTACGCCGATAACCTCCACGCCCTCGCTCCAGCGAAGCAGCGGAAGCAACAAATCCTCCTAGAAAAAGCCACCGGGAACATGTATCTCGCTGATCCGAGACCATGGGGGAATTCTAAAGGGGGAGAGAGATCATTCACAAGGAGGTGTGAGTGAGAAGTGAGAGGAGGGGGTCCTTTTATAGGGGAGGGGGGCAGCCTAAGGGGGCATGGCCGCCGGCCATGGAGGGTGCCCCCACCTCTTCCTCATTCATGTGGTGGAAGCTCCACTCACATAAACACACCTCCACTCACAATTCCACTCACATGCGTTAATTTTCCACCAAAATTAATCCAAGCTCTCATTTAATAAAACTCTTTTATTTATTTTATTCAGAATTTTTTAATTACTCGAATTAACAAACATTCACATAAAACCCCTTATAACATTTGAATTTCACATGCAGAACCAGTTTCAACAATTTCAACCAAAACGATTCTGGTGTCTAGTGAAATAAATTCATGTGCTTTCTTTTCTTTCTCTGGCATATCATTTGCTCCGAATGGCGTCGGTATCCCTTAAGTGTGTCACCCTACGGTTCGCGAATAATGTAGACATGATCGAGACCCCTCTGCGATCAATAATCAGCAATGGGACCTAGAGATCCGTACTGACTCCCACACATTCAACGATGACTTCTGTGATTGTGTGAACCTTATACGCATGTAACTCAATCCCTTTGTCTCGCGATATATTACATGTCCGAGATTCGATCATCGGTATCCCCATACCTAGTTTGATCTTGTTACCGACATGTACTCTTTTCTCGTTCCCGTGATATAACATTCCAGTGATCAAATCACTTGCTTGCAAGATAACTATTGTGATATCACTGAGAGGTCCCAGAGTATATCTATCCGTCATTAGGATGGCCAAATTCCACTCTTGATCCATGAGCCTCAACATAACGCCTCTGTAGCACTGAACCCATCTTTGTTAGTGATTGATATGATCTCATGGTCTAAGGACTAAGATAACTTCGTATGATGTTATAACAATATAAACACAATGACCTTGATCATAATGCTATACTTCGGATGAATGTTCATCACATCATTCCAACAATGTTGTGACCACGTTATTAACAACATCCAATATCCATGATCAAGAAACCTTTGATCATCTTGTTAATCAACGAGCTAGTTTATAAGAGAGGCATAACTAGGAACTTCCTTTTTTGTCTATTAAACACACATGTATTAACGTTTCCATATTAATACAATTATAGCATGCAAAATAAACATTTATCATAAATAAGGAATACGATAATAACCACTTTATTATTGCATCTCGGGCATATTCCCTTCAGTCTCCCACTTGCACTAGAGACAATAATCTAGTTTAGAAACTTTGCATATTGAACACCTATGGCTTTCTGGTGTTCCATATACATGATTGCAAGTTGTTAACATAATCTACAGATCTAATGCTTTCAGGTCCGTGTGTATTTGCATGTCTTTGTGTTTTCACGCATCACTCATTCCTTAATGAGATGGCATTGTATAAATTTGGTCTTTTGGTGAGACATTTAGTTCCTTGGGGTTAAATCATGTCGATACTATTGTCGTATAATATATCTTTAGTGTTAGCCCGGTGCGAACCACACCTTAGTTTGATAACAAACTACTTGACACAAATGCCCTTCTTTGCTGCTACTATAGGAGTCATATACTTAGCCTTTTGTTGTAGTATCCGTCACAATATCTTAACTTTGGAAATCATCCAAATCCGTCATGGAAACTTCTTTCCATTACATTGTGCCACTCATAGTTTAAATTGAGATAAACTTAATTTTTATCTTGTGACAAAACTAGTATCATTTTTCAATGAACTATTTGCCTCTTATACAAATAGAATATATTCTTAATTCTTCCAAAAGATTATAAGAATATCCTTACTATAGTCCAATGATAATTTTATGATTCATTCTGGTATATGCTCATAACAATTAGAGCATAGGACATATCTGGATGTGTACATATCATTGTATGATTGAGCAAATCATTCTTGTGATTTTACTCATCAAGTGTCAAAGCACTTGAATCATGTTTCACTCATCAAATGTTGATACACTTGAATCTTGATTTAATTCTTTTCCATGCGACAAGAAACTTTTCTTGTCATTTCCATATTGAATTCCTTGAATATCTCATATATGTACGTTTGGCATAACCATATTAGCGTCACAGTCTATCCATATAGACATTCATGCTAAATATTCTGGTTTTGCCTAAGTCTTTCATCAAAATGAAATTCTTAACCTTTGTCAATAAAAGATACATCATTTCCAATCAACAAGATGTCCTCCACATAATGTATTAGAAATATGTCTCAGCGCTCCCACTTAATTTCTTGAAAATGCAAGCATCTTCATCGTCTCCAGATGAAAAAGCCCTTTAACAGTTTCATCAAGGTGAAGAATCCAACTCCGTGATGCTTACTTCAACCATTGAAGTTTGCATGCCCTTTTAGCATCCTTTGAATTTAACAAAACCCTTTGGACCGTGTCTTGTACACGTCCTAGGTAACCATTCTATTAGAAGAACTTGTTTTCTTTATTCTTCTACCATATACCAAAATTATATGTAGCGGTTGCTACATTAATTCGTCTAGACTAAATATCGCTATGAAAGATCAAATCTTGTCATAGTCAACTCCTTGAACACTGTCGTAAAATACTTTATGACATGTCGACTATTTCGTAGATGCAAAACATCCATGTCTGTTTTTTATAGATCCTAATATGACCGATATGTTTTTACACCTTTTCGGAGGGTCTTCCAAGTTCAAAAACTTGATTTCTCGTGTATGGAACTATCACGGATTTTATGGCTTCAAGCCATTTGATGGAGTTAGGTCCATCATCGCTTCTTTGCATGTAGTCAGTTCATCATTGTCAAACAACAATGATTTACTCTCAAATCTCAGCATTTGATTGTTTATCCGACCTACTTGGTTCAATAGGAACTTAGACCTCCGTGACCGCAACCTTTGAGGCACATGATCCATGAGCATTGTGGCTGCCTCCAGAATGTTTTAGGGCACTACGCAACTCAGCACATATAGCTAAGGTTCATTAACCTTATCAAAGTTCTATTGTCCTCCCACTTAACTTTTGCAAATTTTTTTCAAGAAACTTCACGTTTCAAGAAACAAACCCTTTTGTCCTTGGTGTTATGGAGGAATACCCAATGGTTATTCGAAATAACCTAAAAAGACACGCTCATCCGACTTTGGTTGTAAACATTTTACTTATGCTTAGCATACCAAAATTTAAGAAAGGACAACTTGGGTTTTACCCCAAACCATAACTTACATGGTGTTATTTCAAAGGATCAAGATGGAGCTCTTTTTAGTGTAAAAGCGATAGTCTCTAAAGCTTTAATCTTTTAAAACATAATGGCAGATTTATAAATAACACCTTTGATCCAACTATGTCAAAGAAGGTTTCATTACAAATCTCAAACACTCCATATTCCTATGGTGTTTCGGGAGATACAAATATAGGTGTTTTGCTAAACTTTCAACTCAAATAAATCCCTTTATGATAAAATCATAAATTATTTATTTTCTTGTTACAATGATTTTCCAATTCAACTTGAAAGTCTTTGAACATTTTCAAATATTTCATACTTCTTTCTCATTCACTTGAATTTACAGAGAAAGCATATGAAGTTGAAATCCTTCGCTTACGACTACACATAATGGTCTACATACATCGATATGTATAAATTCCATTATTTTAGTCGATCGTTCTACTTTGGCCTTTGAATGAAGTTTTAATTATCCCGAGGAAAGTCTCACAACCGTCACTTGATCAAATCAAAGACTCCAAAAATACGGTTATTATTTGAAGAATCTTTGTTCTCATAATACCTAATTAAAACAAATCTTAAAGGCAGGCTTTGATGTCAACAAGAAATACAAACAACATATTGTTTGTTTTTGATGAACATCATCACATATTCTCTTGCTAGTTACTTAGGCCATTGTGGTTTATGAATTGCATCGTTCTATATGAAATTTCATACCAACCAATTCGGTATTCAATATCCAAGAACCACATTGTCTAACAAGAAAAGAATACAACTATCACATGTATATCATCTATATACCTAAACTGGATATTTCCAGTCTTTTCTTTTCTGCCAAATATATTTTATAGATTCTCTTTCAGCATTTCCTTTTGCTTTTTAAAAGAATCTATCAACATCAAAAGTGGCGTCATATACATGACACATAGTCCAAAACATGTATATTCAAATACTAATTCCTTTGGACTTGCACTTTGAAGTAGATCACCATCATGAAGTGATTGACGTTTTTTCAAATCCATTCTTTAGTAATCTTTTAGTGTAGTAAATACTTTACATACATCTTCTATTCATCCTTATCATGACGACTTTCATGATCAAGATAATGTAGCTTATAAAGGCAAATCGTGAGTATAACGTTACTTTCGAAAACCCTTTTGTATGATTAGGATGTCTAGCATCTCCAACCTTCGTAAATTCTCAGCCAATATGAGAACATACATTATACTCTATCATATTGTAACCAAACATTGTTTCAGATATCATTATATCTGCCACACATTATGGTTTCTGAAACAATTCTTTCATCTCCTAGATAAACTTGATATTAAAAATAATCAAGAATCATGGAGGCAAACATGATACTTTAGATACTAACACTGGAATTGTTACTCTCGAATTAATACTAATTATTAAATTTCATGGAGTAAACAGAGTTTGCTGAAAGTTTGCAATAGGACTTTAAACATTAGATTGACACTCAACACAATACGATACTAGTTCATAAAGTAAATATCCAGAATTCTATAGTTCTATTATCTCAATTACAACTAATCATAAGGTGGTGAGCAAATGCCAATGACTACAACAAATTATGCAAATTCACTTTGATTTCATTTATGATAAATTGAGTTCTACTAATCCAAATTAGAAATGAACTCCCACTAAAAAACGACATCCCTCGTGTCTTTTTGGTGATTACATGTACCAAATCCACTACACCAAGTCCGATCATCACGTGAGTCGGTGTAGTTTCAAAGGCGAGAATCCATATGGTCTGTGGCATCCCGGATTTACTGTCCGAGAATACCCGTTATGCATACAATTCACTTTCCCATGATCAGTGATCCGTGAGCATAACCGACAAGTATCATTACATAATCCATAAAGTAAAGAGTACACAAACTTACAAAGGGACCATTATGGCAATTATAACACAAGTAGCGGAAGTATTGAGCGTAGAGCCCGTGCCTTAACCTACAGGCAAATGACTGGGAAAACGGCCTAGCTCGCATAGACATGGCACCTTCGTCACTTCTTAACATCTGCAATCTGGCCAAGTAAATAGCCAGGGACAATGCTGGTGAGTACTTTGAATGTACTCGGAAACTACCGAGATAAGGTGACAAAGATAATGCATATCGGGCTGTGGCGAGATAGCTCTACACTATAGTTGCTGCTGAAAGATCTAACATTGGCATCTCTATATCTTTGTTGATTTTTTTTGAAACCATGCCTCCTTTTTGAAAAATACGGACATCTCCACATCCTTATTAAAAAGATTTAAAACAGCTTTGCAGTAAAACCCTTTTTAAACATCTTCGACCATCTCTGGTCAAAACCAAACTCGTTCTCATCTTTCCTCGTGACCAAGTCACATCCTTTATTTCATCACAACATAACCCGAGGGTACTCCTAGCAATCACCTTTCCAACCGTCCTTGACTGTGGACACGACTATTCAAATAGATTAGACTCTGCAGAGTTTGTGCACTTTACATACAAGCATCATTACATCCACCGGGATACAACCACGGCCCGGTACACACGGTAGACGGGGGTTCGGATAATCCAACCTAACTTTTCATTTGTCCATCCCTAGCAACAGAGGATTTTCCTTTTGGGTTGTTCTCTCCGGTACGATTATGTGGCACGACGGCCGTAGTCCTTCCTCCCATACTGGCCCCTACCTCCAAACCGTAGTTTGGAAGATAACAATGTTGACTCCACTCCCATCCGTACTTACCTTAAGTCATACTGTCCGTGAGAGACCCAATTGTTGCACCGGTACCTTGTCCCAGACAGTCCAGATTTCAAGGGATTTCTCCCCTTTAGCGAGTACGAGTAGCCCCGGCTAAAGACCACAAACTACGGGTTAAGCCCCAGCAACTGGGGTAGTGTGGTTGCACGGATAAATTGTTCCGGTAAAGGTGTAGAACATCCCTTCTCTTTCTCTTGCTTGACTTTGTCTTCATCCTCCTCATTTCTTCTTTAGTAAAACCTTCGCTTGGAAATGATGCCTCTTTCCAAGGGTTTTATTTTTGAAAACTTTGTAGTAGGGTAAAACCCAAAATAGTTTTATCATTGAAAATCCGTGGGTTCCAAGAGGGAAGATGCTAATCATCTTAGCCTCGATCTAAGGGGGTGAAAATAGGTGTCAAAAGGGTAGGTGTCCTAATGGACACTCGTCCATAACTTGGAGAGCAAAGTTACTCACGCATTTTTATTTGAAGCAAAACATGCATTTTATGATGAGATTCATAAATGAGATATAAAGCAATTGATAAAAGAAGTAGGTTAACATAGGAGTTCAGGAACGGTGGCTTTCCTGTGACCAGCGAGATGTCCCTTGACTTACTTAGAATACCAGAATACCAAATATAACAATAATAAGAATAACCCAATCATTCCTTCTTCTCGGCGTCACCCAATCGCAACTATCGCCGTTATCGAGTACACATGCAAACAAACAACACCACATTCAGTACAAGACACACAAACATCAAACCATACAACAAGAAAAGGATAATTACATGATGTACTTGAAGGGAATATGCCCTGAGAGGCAATAATAAAGTGTTTATTATGTGTATTCCAAGTATATGATAGATGTTTATTTGCATGCTATAATTGTATTAATACGGAAACATTAATACATGTGTGTTTAATAAACAAACAGAAAGTTCCTAGTATGCCTCTCTCATAAACTAGCTCATTGATTAACAAGATGATCAAGGTTTCCTGATCATGGACATTGGATGTTGTTAATAACGGGATCACAACATTAGTGTAATGGTGTGATGAACATTCATCCGAAGTATAGCATTATGATCAAATTCATTGAGTTTATATTGCTATAACAACTTACGAAGTGATCCTAATCCTTAGACCATGAGATCATGTCAATCACTAACACCGGAAGAGTTTCTTGATAACATCAAACGTCACACTGTAACAAGGTGATTATAAAGATGGATTCAGAACTAATGAAGTGTTATGTTGAGGCTCATGGATTGAGAGTGGAATTTGTTCATCCCGATGACGGATAGATATACTCTGGGCCCTCTCGGTGATATCACATTGATTAGCTTGCAAGCAAGTGATTTGATCACTAGAATGTTATATCACGAGAACTAGAAAAGAGTGCATGTCAGTAACGAGATCAAACTAGGTATGGAGATACCGATGATCGAATCTCGGACATGTAATATATCGTGAAACAAAGGGATTAAGATATTAGCGTAAAAGGTTCCGACGATCACAAGAAAATCATCGTTGAATGTGTGGGAGTCAGTATGGGTCTCCAGATCCCGCTTCTGATTATTGATCCGAGAGGGGTCTCGATCATGTGAGCATTATTCACGAACTGTAGGGTGAAACACTTAAGAGACACCGACATCCAATTGGAGCAAAAGTTTCATGTCGAAAGAATGAACAAGCGCAGGAATTTATTTCACTAGATACCGAAATAGGTTTTCGGGTGAAATTGCATAAAGTGGTTATGCATGTAAAATAGAATTCTAGCAAGGGGTTATTTGTGAATGTTTTTCATTAAAGTAATTGACAAAATTCTGAATAAAATAAAAGAGTTTTATTTAATGAGAGTTTTCATTAAATTTGGTGGAAATTTAATGGCAAGTTTGAGTGGGATTTTGAGTGGAGGCATATGAATGGATTTTTGTGATTGGAGTGTCCACCCACATGAAGAGGGGAGGGCAAGGGGGCAGCCCCCATGCGCCGGCCACCCCCTTGGGGTCCCCCATCCTCCTATAAAAGGAGCCCCTCCTCTCACTTCTCACTCACACCTCCTCGTGAAGTATCTCTCTCCCCCTCTAGAATTTATCCCCCATGGTCTCGGACTAGCGAGATACATGTTCCCGGTGGCTATTCGGCAAGAAAGAGTTGTGCTTCCGCTGCATCGCTGGAGCGAGGAGGCGGAGGTTTCTCGGTGCCTCAAACGTGTGTGCGAGCACGGATGCGCTGCTGATTTGCGGCACTAGGACTTCCTATCGATCTTGAGATCGGCAAGAGATCGTCTACATCAACCACGAGTTGAACTCATTAAGCTTTGTCGGTCTTCAAGGGTATGTTCTCTATGAATATACATCTGCCCGTTTTTTGTATCTAATAGATAGATCTTGGTACATAGTTCACATCGTAGGATTTTTTTTGTTTTCTATGCTGCGAACCCTACAGTGGTATCAGAGCCGGATCTATGCGTAGATGCTTTACACGGGTAGTACACATATGAGTATGTGGGCGATGATGATCATGTTGTTTCTCCTTAGTTTTAATTTTGGATATTGGTGGCATAGTGGGATGAAGTGGCCCGGACAAACTTTACATGTCCTCGCACATGAGACCTGTTCCACGCTTCACATGCAACTAGTTTGCATAAGTGTCTAGCGGGTGTCTGTCTCTCCTACTATAGTCAATATCTATTTTGCAACGAGTTGTCAACAATTTGGTTATCCTCGTTGTGGTTCATGTTCGTAGGTATGAACGGTTCTATCTCGAAAGCCCTAAGCCACGTAAAACTTGCAATGGATAAATTAGAGGCGTCTAGTTTAGATTGTTGCTGGGCTAGTGTTATGATATGGTGATGTTGTAAGTAGAAGTATGAGATGATACTCTTACAACATACATAACTTGTAATCTCCATAGACCTTGGACTTACACATATAGGTATGATAGTGATCATACCACGATGCACATGATAGAGATCATCTGCGGGAACCATAACATTTCACTAATAAACATGTGATGTTTGATAGCATCTTATATTGCTTGTTTAGCGCTTTGTTAGCATAATAAGATGATCCCTCTTTTAAATATCAAGATAAGAATGTGTTCTTCCTTTAGTATGCACTGATTATGTTTTCGTCGCTCCAAGACATCACGTGATAATCGGGTGTTCTTGGATCCATGACCATATTTCGGGTGTAAAACAGTTACACACGCGAATACTAAGGTTCTAACTTGGCGATCCTAGCATGTACAGACATGGCCTCGGAACACGGACCGAAAGGTTAAGAATGAGTCATATAGTTGATATGATGCCCATTTGATGCTCGCCTTTGAAGCTATACCGACTCACGTGATGATCGGACTTGGTATAGTGGATTTGGTTCATGTAATCACCAAAAAGGCACGAGGGATGTTGTTTTTGAGTGGGAGTTCATTCGTAATATGGATTAGTTGAACTCAATCTATCATACACTTAGTCTAAACTTTACAAATTCTATTGTAGATGGCACCACCTGCTTTTAATTTCAATGTGTTCATGGAGAAAGAGAAACTAGCAACGAACGGTAGCAACTTTACCGAATGGGCCATGAATTTGAGGATTCTCCTCTCTGCTGCACAAAAGCAATACGTTCTAGAAGAGCCACTAGGCCCCCCACCTTTTGAGGATGCCCCTGACGAGGAGAAGAATGTCTATCAGACTCGTCAGGAGGACCACAACTTAGTTCATTGCGGCATATTGTATGGGCTAGAGACGGAACTTCGAAAGCGTTTCAAAAACGGCAATGCATTTGATACAATGGGTGAGTTGAAAATGATTTTCGACACACATGCTGCTGTAGAGAGCTACAACGCTTCAGAAAAGTTATTTAGCTGCATGATGGAAGAGCACACAACTCCGTTAGTGAGCATGTACTCAAGATGTCGGGTTACGCCGATAAGCTTGTGTCCTTGGGAATAATGATTCCCATTGACTTAGGCATCCATCGTGTTCTGCAGTCTCTGCCACCTAGCTATAAGAGCTTTGTGATGAACTATAATATGCAAGTCATGAAGAAGTCTCTTCCCGAGCTTCTGTCAATGCTTAAAACTGCAGAAGTGGAGATCAAAAAGGAACATCAAGTGTTGATGATCAATAGGAACACTGGTTTCAAGAAAGACAAGAAGGGAAAACGGAAGGGAAGTAAGGGCGGCAAGCCTGTTGCCGTGCCTGAAAAGAAACCCCGAGTTGGACCTAAGTCTGATACCGAGTGCTACTATTGTAAGGGGACTGGCCACTGGAAGCGCAACTGCTCCAAGTATTTGGCAGACAAGAAGGCCGACAAGGCAAACAAAGGTATATATGATATACATGTTATTGATGTGTACTTGAATAGTGCTCGCAGTAGCACCTGGGTATTTGATACCGGTTCAGTTGCTAATATTTGTAACTCGAATCAGGGGCTGCGGAACAAGCGACTGCTAGCAAGGGGTGAGGTCAAGATGCGTGTCGGCAATGGATCAAGCGTTGATGTGATTGCCGTTGGAACGCTGCCTCTCCATTTGCCGCCGGGATTAGTTATAAACTTGAATAATTGTTATCTGGTGCTTGCACTGAGCATGAACATTGTATATGGATCGTGTTTGATGCGAAGTGGTTATTCATTTAAATCCGAGAACAATGGTTGTTCCATTTATATGAATGAAATCTTTTATGGTCATGCATCGATGATGCATGGTTTATTTCTATTAGATCTTGATGATAATGTTACACATATTCATAATGTTGATGCTAAAAGGATTAAACTTAATGATGATATATCCGCATATATGTGGCACTGCCGTCTAGGTCATATTGGCGTTAAACGCATGCAGAAGATCCATTCGGATGGACTTTTGGAATCACTTTATTTTGAATCATTTGATACATGTGAGCCATGCCTTATGGGCAAGATGACTAGAACGCCGTTTTCCGGTTCAATGGAACGGGCGACAGATTTATTGGAAATCATACATTCTGATGTATGTGGTCCAATGAGTGTGTCGGCGCGAGGTGGATACCGTTATTTTGTTACTTTCACGGATGATTTGAGTAGGTATGGTTATATCTACTTGATGAAACACCAGTCTGAAACCTTTGAAAAGTTCAAGGAATTTTAGAATGAAGTGGAAAATCATCGTAATAGAAAGATCAAATTTCTACGGTCCGACCGTGGAGGTGAGTATCTAAGTTACGAGTTTAGCACTCACATGAAAGAGTGTGGAATTGTTTCACAACTCACGCCTGCCGGAACACCACAGCGAAATGGTGTGTCAGAACGTCGTAATCGTACTTTATTAGATATGGTTCGATCTATGATGTCTCTGACGGACTTGCCGTTGTCATTTTGGGGTTATGCACTAGAAAGTGCTGCATTCACTTTAAATCGGGCACCATCTAAATCTGTTGAAAAGACACCGTATGAATTGTGGTTTTGAAACAAACCTAAGCTGTCATTTCTTAAAGTTTGGGGTTGCGATGTTTATGTGAAGAAACTTCAACCGGATAAACTTGAACCCAAAGCGGAAAAATGCGTCTTCATAGGTTACCCTAAGGAAACTATTGGGTATTCCTTCTATCACAGATCCGAGGGCAAGGTTTTTGTTGCCAAGAATGGATCCTTTCTAGAGAAAGAGTTTCTCGCAAAAGGTGTGAGTAGTCGGAAGGTAGAACTCGAAGAGGTTATTGAACCTTCTCTTCAAAGTATGGCGAGTAGCGCAGCGCCGGAAGTTGTTCCGGAGTTGGCTCCACCTATTGAAGAGGGAACTAATGATAATGATCATGAAACTCCGAAAGAGAGTACTACCGAACTTCGAAGGTCAAGCAGGACGCGTGCAGCTCCCGAGCTGTACGGAAATCCTGTCATGAATTTCATGGTTGATGAAAATGATGACCCTGCGACGTATGAAGAAGCGATGATGAGCCCGGATTCCAACAAATGGTTAGAAGATGATCAAGGTTACCTGATCATGGACATTGGATGTTGTTAATAATGGGATCACAACATTAGTGTAATGTTGTGATGAACATTCATCCGAAGTATAGCATTATGATCAAAGCCATTGAGTTTATATTGCTATAACAACTTACGAAGTGATCCTAATCCTTAGACCATGAGATCATGTCAATCACTAACACCAGAAGAGTTTCTTGATAACATCAAACGTCACACCATAACAGGGTGATTATAAAGATGGATTCAGAACTAATAAAGTGTTATGTTGAGGCTCATGGATCGAGAGTGGAATTTGTTCATCCCGATGACGGATAGATATACTCTGGGCCCTCTCGGTGATATCACATTGATTAGCTTGCAAGCAAGTGATTTGATCACTAGAATGTTATATCACGGGAACGAGAAAAGAGTGCATGTCAGTAACGAGATCAAACTAGGTATGGAGATACCGATGATCGAATCTCGGACATGTAATATATCGTGAAACAAAGGGATTAAGATACTAGCCTAAAAGGTTCCGACGATCACAAGAAAGTCATCGTTGAATGTGTGGGAGTCAGTATGGGTCTCCAGATCCCGCTTCTGATTATTGATCCGAGAGGGGTCTCGATCATGTACGCATTATTCACGAACCGTAGGGTGACACACTTAAGAGACACCGACATCCAATTGGAGCAAAAGTTTCATGCCGAAAGAATGAACAAGCGCAGGAATTTATTTCACTAGATACCGAAACAGGTTTTCGGGTGAAATTGCATAAAGTGGTTATGCATGTGAAATAGAATTCTAGCAAGGGGTTATTTGTGAATGTTTGTCATTAAAGTAATTGACAAAATTCTGAATAAAATAAAAGAGTTTTATTTAATGAGATTTTGCATTAAATTTGGTGGAAATTTAATGGCAAGTTTGAGTGGGATTTTGAGTGGAGGCATATGAATGGATTTTTGTGAGTGGAGTGTCCACCCACATGAAGAGGGGAGGGCAAGGGGGCAGCCCCCATGCGCCGGCCACACCCTTGGGGTTCCCCCTCCTCCTATAAAAGGATCCCCTCCTCTCACTTCTCACTTACACCTCCTCGTGAAGGATCTCTCCCCCCTCTAGAATTTATCCCCCATGGTCTCGGACTAGCGAGATACATGTTCCCGGTGGCTATTCGTCAAGAAAGAGTTGTGCTTCCGCTGCATCACTGGAGCTAGGAGGCGGAGGTTGCTCGGTGCCTCGAACGTGTGTGCGAGCACGGATGCGCTGCTGATTTGCGGCGCTAGGACTTCCTCTCGATCTTGAGATCGGCAACAGATCGTCTACATCAACCATGAGTTGAACTCGTGAAGCTTTGTCAGTCTTCAAGGGTATGTTCTCTACGGATATACATCCGCCCGTTGTTTGTATCTAATATATAGATCTTGGTACATAGTTCACATCGTAGGAAATTTTTTGTTTTCTATGCTGCGAACCCTACAGTACATCAGTAGGATGTTGGAGGTTTGATGTGATTGGATGGTAAGAAGATTTGGAAATATAGGAAAAAGGGGATCCTTTTTGGATTTAAGTCTAGGAACTACCTAAGAGAGGGTTTTGCTCAAGGAATTGATCTGTCATTATATAAAAATGATACCATCAGATAGGTATTGATAAAATGAAGCCAACAAAAGTGGTTTCACTATTTTATCATTTTCCATTGGTTTATAATCGATTTTATAGTGATTGAAGCCCTACTTTTAGGAAATAATCCACTAGAACTGGAGTTCCAAAAATTATTTCCTTGAGTTATTTGGTAGTATTTGATGGACTGATTCAAGAGGAGTTGGAATAACCTAAATTTTTTTACCAGAATGCCCTTGAGAAATTCCCAAAGACAGTACTGGAGGGATTTGTCTTTTTCATCAGATTTATTTTACAGAAGCTTTTTAGGTGATTCAAAGGACACATGTTAGGTACTAGGAATAACTTTCTGCAGAAATTGGAATAAACCTTTTTGGAGCTGTAGAGATTCTTTGGTGATTTTATTAGTGAATAAACCATGCATAGAAGATTTTAATTCACTAAAATTCAATAGAGACTCATAAAAATTATGAGCTGCTGGATTATGAAAGATATGGGTATGTGTGTCCAAGGGGAGTTGGAATTAGGTCAAAACCTCATTTGTTTTGACCTAGGGAAATTTCTAAAGGCAGGAATGGCTTGATTTTTTTTGCTAACAGCAACCTAGGAAGCAAATGGGTATGGGGCCAGTGGGAAATGAAGGGTATGGATTAAACCTTTCACTACCACTTTGATTTACTCCATTTGGTGATACCAAACTTTCTAGAGAAATTTATTGGTGAACTGGACAGATCTGGGTAGATGATTTATCATCTTTAATCTGGACATTATTTTGGTACATAATTGGGTCTGCATGTTGGGTAAGACATATAGGTGCTTGAGAAAATTTAGATCTGAAAGTTTTGAAGCATTTTTCATTTTTATTTGGATTAAAACCAAACTACTAGTTTGCAGATCTAAAATTCCAGAAGAAAAGAGAAAAGGGCTCGGAGGTCAACGAGCCAGATCCAGAGGGGAAATGGGCCGCTAGAGGGCATCCGGCCCAACGAAGTTGGACACAAGCGGGCGACACGGGAGCACCCGCGGCCCAACCGCCGGCCTGCCCGTGGGGTCCGGGCAAAGAGGTAAGGGGCGACCCTGGCCGTTGGATTAGAGGATATCTGACGGCCGGAGCGTCTTTTCGTTCCTCGTGACGTGGATGGGAGAGTACACCCTAGGGCGGGTCAGGGGAGAGGTGGGGAGGCTCACCGAGGGTTCGGGGATGGTCGAGGAGGGGCCAGGTCGATGCGGTGCACGCCGGGGGTCTCAGGGATGGGCGGAACGACGGTTCTGGCGTCTGGGAGGTCTTCATGCGAAGACGACCGAGAGGGAGCTCGCCGGGGCCACTTCCAGAGGCTGTCCTGCATGAGGAGGAGGACATGGTTAGTTGCAGAGGAGGGAGGGGGTTCCGAAAATGCAACATGCAGAGGGAGGGGAGCTCGGGGGAGAGGGCCTTGCTCGATTTTGTGAGGTAGGCCGAAGCTCCTTGCTTCTCTTCGCAAGGGCAAGGAAGAGCTGGGGGAGGGAGAGGGAGCTCTGGGGAGGAGAGTGAAGGATACTGGGGGTAAATGAGGGAGGAGTGAGGCCCTGGGTGGCCTCTAGCCTTATAAACCGAAGGGAGGGGTCTATGGTGGGTGTGGCTTATTTATGAGCATGGAGGAGGGGTGCTGCTCGGGGGTTGGGTCTCAGGGGCGATGGAGAGGGGGAGTGTGGCGGCATAGAAGGGCAGAGACGGGCTGGGGAATCGTCTGCTGCAAGGTTCCTCCCTCTCTCTCTATTTGGCCAAGGAAATAAGAAATGAAGGAGAGGGGAGGGCTAGGGAGGCTAGGGTGCAGCCATTGGCTCGTGGAGTGGTGTGTGGGGGTCCTGTAGACGACCATAGGTGAAGGGAGGGGTGGTTGTTGCTGCCAAGATTTTAAAACACAAGATATTCCAAGATATTGTCTCTCCCTTTCTCTTACAAGCACTAGGGGACAAAGAGGAGGGAAGCTACAGTAGGTGGTACTGTATCACACGACCAGAGTGTGTAGTGGGTGCTGTGGTGTAGTACTTGACAAGGTTTGGTGGTGTTTGGAGTTGGTTTGAATCAAGTTTGGCTTGGTTTTGTAAAATTGATTAAATGGAGGCTTGTGAAGGAAGTTGATAAATTTGCATTGGGCAAAGTGTTAAAATGGTACTGGTAGGTGGAGTAGGTCAAATAATCTCTTCATGATTTAAATGGGATTTTTCTAGAGATTATATCCTCATTTAAATGCACTTCTTCAAAAAGTGCTGAAGTAGATTATGGAAGCTAAGATGATAATTTTACATTGGTAAAACTTGGTTTTTGATGTGATATGGTCCTAAATACCATAACACATATTGTATAATTTTATTGGGATTTATTGAGGTGGAAAAGTATTTTTAGGTAATTATTTCTTGTTTCTGCCATTTAAGAAAAAGGGCAAAAAGACATAATAAAGAATCTCAAGAATATTTATTTTTGAGTTGGAAAGATGGGATAAGAGATGGATAACTAAAATATGCATTGAGTTGTCAAAGTTATTTGGAGAAAAACAAACTTGCCTTGAAAGACAAGGTTGTTGAGAAAGTGGTAAGTAAAGGAAGTAAAATAGTTTACTAATCCAAATAATTGTGAGAATTATTTGGGGATGCTTATATCCAAGGTAGATGATGTAAACTTGATGTAGGCATCAAGGTCAACCTTGGTTTTGAAGAAAAGGGGTGAAAATGATGGAAACTAGATAAGGGAGGATCTAGGGTTTGGTTATTCTGATGCCACCTAAACAGGGTTGGATTAGGGAGCTCAGAGCTCACCTTGGTACAAGAGGTATATGGATAGATAGAACAAGTTATATAGTTGATCATGCAATCAAGGGTTGGGCTTGGTGGCATTTGAGGTGGTTTTGGAGTGATGGCAAACTTTGTTCAAAATAAGGCTGCCATAGTAGATACATCATGTAGCCTCCTAAACCATGTGGGTTTAAGAAGCACAAGGCTCTAATGGAAACAAGTGAAGTGGGGATTGATAGGCCATGGTTAGTAGATCATAACCAATCAAATAATTGGTCAAGGGGAGTTGGAATGTAGATGTGAGCTGCTGCCAAAGTAGGAAAGATGATAAGATTCGCAGAAAAGTTTATTGTCATGACTACAAAACCATCATGGATGAGTGGGAGATAGAATGGCTTAGCCAGGGGAAAGTGTAGGCTTTGGTAGTACTAAATATGTACTACGAGATGGTTCAATTACATTCTCAAGAATGCACATAGGTTGGAAAAGGTAGGGCTCCAGAGATTGAATCGAGATAAGAAATCCAAACTTAGCCATATTGGCAGATTTGGTGATTTTGACTAGTATGCAAGAGGGAAACATTTGAGAGAGTGGCAAGGGTTTATCCTGTCCATCAAGTGGTTGATGTTCAGGTATAGATTGAAAATAGGTGATCCAAGCTTGGATGCTTGATAGGGGCTTGATGATCACAAGCATAGATTGGGGTCCTAAGGGATGATCTACTAGATTAGCTCATTCTAGTTCCTAAGAAAACAAGGCAATCAGCAGATCAAGGAAATTCATCAGACAGCAGATCAAGGAAATTAATCAACCAATAGATCAAGGAAATTCATCTTATCCAGCTTATCCTACTACTACTAAGGTTTACCATCAAGCCTAGCTTGACGTAAGGAGGGGTATTTTGAGTGGGGTTGTGCTTTGAAGGGAGATAAGGATCATCTTTGTATTCCTACCAAGATGGGAATAAAAAGGTTTTGGTAAAGGTTTTGGAAATCCTAGAGAGAAGGGTAGTTGAAGGTTATGTCTTGAAAACATAAGGAGATAATATATAGGTCTCCATAGTTTTGTTAGTAGAAACTAGGAAAGTATTTTGTTGGGTCGAAGTCATCTTGGCTCAGGTTTTTGAAATGTCAGAACATTTGAGAATATGAAAGACGAGCCAAGACATCTCTTTTGTAAAATAGCTTTTTGTAAACTAGAGTTGAGATGAGGAATACACAACTAATACACAAATAGTTGCTTGAGCGCAAGCAAGTAAGCACACAATGCAAGAATTTTTTTTTGTTCCCCCTGATTTTTGCCTCTTGGACAGTTAATCAAGGTTGCTGAAATTGGGATGTTACAGACCTTTCCCCCTTAAAATAATCTCGTCCCGAGATTAGGGAGGATTAGGGTTAGGGTGATAACATCCGCTTAGCAATTTCAGCGGTGGAATTTATTAGGGGCTAACAAGTTTTATAACTACTCGGCGTGGCTAGTTACGGATCAGAGCTGAGGGGCTTTGGATCGGGTGGTTTAGCTTTAAACAAATGGAAAATACGCAGTCTTTTCCCCTTAGGACGAGTCTAGGTAGGTTTAGCGTCGACGGGGTACTTACTTCTTGAGGCGAGATGGCGAGTTGAGTCTTCTTTATTCTTTCGCCTCGTGGTCGACTTTTCTCTCTTCAAGGTCTTGATACACCGGAGTGTTGGCTAGACAGTCGAACTTGGAGTGGAGTACCTTCAGATTATGGAGAAGTGCTTATTGTTGTTCTTCTTGCAGGGTCGACGATTCAGATTTGGAGAGGTGGTCATCCCTTAATGATCACTAATGTTTGACTCGAGGGGTCTATCGGGTTTTTGGGCGGGAAAGACGCAGTCTTTCCCCCTTAGAGTGACACTAGGGGTTTTTGGGGTGGAGTCATAGGCTTTGTTCCTTGGAGTCACAAAATGGCATTTGGGAATGGTGCTACACCGGTCCTTTGGGTTGGTTATCTTCTGTCGACGTCGTCGGAACTGCTTCATGAGTTAGAAGGTCTACCGGAAAGGGGCGTCTACTAGCTTCTGGGTCGTTAGTTCTGAGCTCTTTAGGGTTCCGACGGGTTGGAGGGTGTCATTGGATTAGGGCGGTCTAGGAAACGAGGTCCTTTGGAAAGGGGGTCATTCTGGTTTGGTCTGATGCAACGTCGTGGGTAAAACATGCAAAAAAGGATACCACACTTGCATATCATCCATACATTTAGCAGGTTCAAGCCGGTCGGTAGCGGAGGTACCTAAGGGGTTACAAAACAGGTTTGTGCTAAAGGGCGACAAGGCACTTAGAGTCTTACAAAACATGTCTTGGGACGATGCATAGATACCATGCTAGGCTAGTTGCCGCTTGCGGACGATCTAGGAGAGTCCTCTTTGGCTTCATCTTTGTCTTCAGGGAGGTGGGTGGAGGATCCTGGTATATCTTGGGGTGTCTTGAACCTCTTGAGATACTGCCGCGTGGGTACACACTTCTTTCTTCCTTGGAGGATGCGGCTTCCGGAGGCTTATTCCGGTTCCTTGATTATGGCTTGATTCCTTTGCTGGACTTCTAGAGCTTCTTTGCGATGGAGGATAGCTTGCACACGATGAAGATCCATTTGGGTGCGGCGGTACTCATCAACAACTACAGTGAGAAGCTCATTTCTAGCATAGCTATAACGGGCTTGCAGCTGCAGGGCGGGGTAGGTCAAGCGAGGATTTTGGGATTGTCCGGATGAGTCTACATTTCCTTTGATGGGGAGATAGAAGGTTGTGGGTTGCCTCATTTCAGGAAGGACATCCCGAACACGAAACTGTGCTTCTCTTGCCGCCATATTCAGAGCTAGCACTGGGGTTGGCATTCGAAAACCCGTGGTACGAATGGGTTCTCCTGGTACTCCATACTATGGATGGATGGTAACTTGTCCCAGATATAGCCCGGTTTCCAGTCCCTTGTGGAGTTTGAAGGTGGGAGGTTGGGTGTATCTACAAAGCTACAGGGATTCCCAGAGGAGCACGAGGAATCCTGCACTTAGCCATGCTTCGACAATGGGTTCCATATGCATAGAGGAGGGTTTGTGGTTTAGGGGTGAGATAACATAGATAGGTGCAGATTTATTTGGGTACACAGTTAGTACTAAGCGTCGTCATTGCTTGTTTTTTATCTGACAACTCCCGAATTAAGGGGGGGGGGGCGTTGGAGCGGTTTATCGGAGTTGAGTGGAAAGACACCATCTTTCCACCTTAGAGCTTTACTTGTGGTTGTCGAGGTTTTCCTTAGGTGGCCATCCTGCTGAGGAGAGGTTTCCGGCTAAGGGGTTGCGAGAGTTAGCATCCGGATCTGCCAACTAGGTGATCAAAACTATAGTATCGGATGACTCCCATCAGACAATCATCACAATCCAATCATCATACACGCGCATGACAAGCAAACAAGGCATACCATAGATACTAAGGATGTGACTACACGCCAAAAAGGGGAATCCTATTTTAGGGATGATAATCCTAAATACGGACGTTACAGGGGTCTTAGCTTCCGTCCTTCCGTATTTTGTCGTCGGTGCCGTACTTGACAGATTTGGGGGCGATGAAGGACTCCTTTGGTGGGGCAATCTTGTAGTGTCTGTCATCGTTGGTAGCTCCTTGGTTTTGCTTGTCTCGATGTCTCTTCATTCCGGGATCTCTGTCTTCATAGTCTCCAAGTCAGACTTTGTTTTTGAAAATGGAACATTTGATGTAGATGAGATGTTGAGTAATTCATTTTCAAATTGTTTCAGTCAGAGAAGACGAGATAAGAAATCCTTCAAAAAGATTTTGATAAAATAGTTTTTGATAGCTGAGTGTTTTTCCAAAATAGTGGGTCCTGTCTAACGTCCATGCTAACTAAGGTCTCCTATAGTCAGGATGGCTCTGATACCATGTCTGTGGCACCCCAGATTTACGGCCCGAGAATACCCGTTATGCATACAATTCAAGTTCCCATGATCAATGAGCCGTGAGCATAAGCGACTAGTATCATTACATCATCCATAAAGTAAAGAGTACACAAACTTACAAAGGGGCCATTATGGCAATTATAACACAAGTAGCGGAAGTCTTCAGCGCAGAGCCCGTGCCTTAACCTACAGGCAACTGACTGGGAAGATGGCCTAGATCGCATAGATGTCGACACCTTCGTCAGTTCTTAACATATGCAATCTGGCCAAGTAAATAGCCAGGGACAATGCCGGTGAGTACTTTGAATGTACTCGCAAACCACCGAGACAAGGTGACAAAGATAATGCATATCGGGCTGTGGCAAGATAGCTCTACACTATAGTTTCTTTTGAAAGACCTAACATTGGCATCTCTATATATTTGTTGAAAAAAGTTTTTGGAAAACATGCCTCCTTTTTTAAAAATCCGGACATCTCCACATCCTTGTTAAAAAGATTTAAAATAGTTTTGTAGTAAAACCCTTTTTAAACATCATCGACCATCTCTGGTCAAAACCAAACTTGTTCTCATCTTTCCTCGTGACCAAGTCACATCCTTTATTTCATCACAACATAACCCGAGGGTACTCCTAGCAATCACATTTCCAACCGTCCTTGACCATGGACATGGCTATTCAAATATATTAGACTCTGCAGAGTTTGTGCACTTTACACACAAGAATCAAAATATCAGCCGGGATACAACCAGGGCCCGCTACACACGGTAGACGGGGGTTTGGATAATCAAACCTAACTTTTCATTTGTCCATCCCTAGCAACGGCGGCTTTTCCTTTTGGGTTATTCTCTCCGGTACGAGTATGCGGCACAACGGCCATAGTCCTTCCTCCCGTACTGACCCCTACATCCAAACCATAGTTTGGGAGATAGCAATGCTGACTCCACTCCAATCCGTACTTACCTTAAGTCATACTGTCCGCGAGAGACCCAATTGTTGCACCTGTACCTTGTCCCAGGCAGTACGGATTTCAAGGGATTTCTCCCCTTTAGCGAGTATGAGCAGCCCCGGCTAAAGACCACAAACTACGAGTTAAGCCCCAGCAACTGGGGTAGTGTGGTTGCACGGATAAATTGTTCCCATAAAGGCATAAAACATCCCTTCTCTTTCTCTTGCTTGACTTTGTCTTCATCCTCCTCATTTCTTCTTTAGTAAAACCTCCACTTGGAAACGATGCCTCTTTCCAATGGTTTTATTTTTGAAAACTTTGTAGTATGGTAAAACCCAAAATAGTTTTATCATTGAAAATCCGTGGGTTCCAAGAGGGAAGATGCTAATCATCTTAGCCTCGATCTAAGGGGGTGAAAATAGGTGTCGAAAGGGTAGGTGTCCTAATGGACACTTGTCCATAACTTGGAGGAGCCAAGTTACTCACGCATTATTATTTGAAGCAAAACATGCATTTTATGATGAGATTCATAAATGAGATATAAAGCAATTGATAAAAGAAGTAGGTTAACATAGGAGTTCAGGAGCGGTGTCTTGCCTGTGACCAGCGAGATGTCCCTTGACTTATTTAGAATACCAGAATACCAAATATAACAATAATAAGAATAACCCGATCCTTCCTTCTTCTTGGCGTCACCCAATCGCAACTATCGCCGTTATTGAGTACACATGCAAACAAACAACATCACATTCAGTAAAATACATACAAACATCAAACCATACAACAATCAAAGGATAATTACATGATGTACACCAGTAGTATGTTGGAGGTTTGATGTGATTAGATGGGAAGAAGATTTGGAGATATAGGAAAAAGGGGATCCTTTTTGGATTTAAGTCTAGGAACTACCTAAGAGAGGGTTTTTGCTCAAGTACTTTATCTATATGATAACATTATATAAAAATGATACCATCATATAGGTATTGATAAAATGAAGCCAACAAAAGTGGTTTCACTATTTTATCAATTTCCATTGGTTTATAATGGATATTATAGTGATTGAAGCCCTAGTTTTAGGAAATAATCCACTACAACTGGAGTTCCAAAAATTATTTCCTTGGGTTATTTGGTAGTATTTGATGGGCTGATTCAAGAGGAGTTGGAATAACCTCAAAACAATTACCAGAATGCCCTTGAGAAATTCCCAAAGACACTACTAGAGGGGATTTGTCTTTTTCATCAGATTTATTTTACAGAAGCTTTTTAGGTGATTCAAAGGACACATGTTAGGTACTGGGAATACCTTTCTTTAGAAATTGGAATCAACCTTTTTGGAGTTACAAAGCTTCTGTGGTGATTTTACTAGTGAATAAACCATGCACATAAGAGTTTAATTCACTAAAATTCATCAGAGACTCATAAAAAGTATGAGCGGCTGGATTATAAAAGATATGGATATGTGTGTCCAAGGGGAGTTGGAATTAGGTCAAAACCTCATTTGGTTTTACCTAGGGAAATTTCTAAAGGCATGAATGGCTTGATTTTGTTATTTTTGATAACAACAAACTAGGAAGCAAATGGGTATGGGGCATGTGGGACATGAAGGGTATGGATTATACCTTTCAATACCACTTGGATTTACTCCATTTGGTGCTACCAAACTTTCTGGAGAAATTTATTGGTGAACTGGACAGATCTGGGTAGATGATTTATCATCTTTAATCTATACATTATTTTGGTATAGAATTGGGTCTGCATGTTGGGTAAGACATACAAGTGCTTGAGAAAATTTAGATCTGAAAGTTTTTAAGCATTTTTCATTTTTATTTGGAATTAAACCAAACTGCTAGTTTGCAGATCTGAATTTCCAGAAGAAAAGAGAAAAGGGCTGGGAGGTCAACAGGCCAGATCGAGAGGGGAAATGGGCCGCTAGAGGGCATCCGGCCCAACGGTGTTGGACGCATGCGGGCGACACGGGAGCACCCGCGGCCCAACCGCCGGCCTGCCCTTGGGGTCCGGGTGAAGAGGTAAGGGGCGACCCTGGCCATTGGATTAGAGGAGATCCGATGGCCCGAGCGTCTTCTCCTTCCTCGTGATGTGGACGGTAGAGTAAACCCTAGGGCGGGTCAGGGGAGAGGCGGGCAGACTCACCGAGGGTTCGGGGAAGGTCGAGGAGGGGCCAGGTTGACGCGGTGCATGCCAGGGGTCTTAGGGATGGACGGAACAGCGGTTCTGGCATCGGGGAGGTCTTCACGCAAAGACGACCAAGAGGGAGCTTGTCGGAGTTCGCTGGGGCCACTTCTAGAGGCTATCCTGCACGAGGAGGAGGACATGGTTAGTTGTAGAGGAGGGAGGGGGTTCCGAAAATGCAACATGTAGAGGGAGGGGAGATCGGGGGAGAGGGCCTTGCTCGATTTTGTGAGGGAGGCCGAAGATCCTTGCTTCTCTTTGAAAGGGCAAGGCGGAGCTTGGAGAGGGAGAGGGAGCTCTGGGAGGAGAGTGAAGGGTGTTGGGGGAAAATGAGGGAGGAGTGAGGCCCTGGGGTGGCCTCTGGCCTTATAAACCGAAGGGAGGGGTCTATGGTTGGTGTGGCTTATGTTTGAGCATGGAGGAGGGGTGCTGCTCGGGGGTTGGGTCTCAGGGGTGGTTGAGAGGGGGAGTGTGGGGGCACATAAGGGCAAGGACAGGATGGGGAATCGTCTACTGCAAGGTTCGTCCCTCTCTCTCTATTTGGCCAAGGAAATAAGAAATGCAGGAGAGGGGAGGGCTAGGGAGGCTAGGGTGCAGCCATTGGCTCGTGGAGTGGTGTGTGGGGGTCCTGTAGATGACCAGAGGTGAAGGGAGGGGTGGTTGTTGCTGCCAAGCTTTTAAAACACAAGATATGCCAAGATATTGTCTCTCCCTTTCTATTACAAGCACTAGGGGACAAAGAGGAGGGAAGCTACAGTACGTGGTACTATAGCACACGACTAGAGAGTGTAGTGGGTGCTGTGGTGTAGTACTTGACAAGGTTTGGTGGTGTTTGGAGTTGGTTTGAATCAAGTTTGGCTTGGTTTTGTAAAATTGATTAAATGGAGGCTTGTGAAGGAAGTTGATAAATTTGCATTGGGAAAAGTGTGGAAATGGTACTGGTAGGTGGATTAGGTCAAATAATCTCTTCATGATTTAAATGGGATTTTTCTAGAGATTATATCCTCATTTAAATGCACTTCTTCAAAAAGTGTTGAAGTAGATTATGGAAGCTTAGATGATAATTTTACATTGGGCAAGCTTGGTTTTTGATGTGATATGGTCCTCAATACCATAACACATATTGGAGAATTTTATTGGGATTTATTGAGGTGGAAAAGTATTTTTAGAGAATTATTTCTTGTTTCTGCCATTTAAGAAAAAGGGCAAAAAGACTTAATAAAGAATCTCAAAAATATTTATTTTTGAGTTGGAAAGATGGGATAAGAGATGGATAACTCAAATATGCATTGAGTTGGCAAAGTTATTTGGATAAAAACAAACTTGCCTTGAAAGACAAGGTTGTTGAGAAAGTGGTAAGTAAAGGAAGTAAAATTGTTTACTAATCCAAATAATTGTGAGAATTATTTGGGGATGATTATATCACAGGTAGATGATGTAAACTTGATGTAGGCATCAAGTTCAACCTTGGTTTTGAAGAAAAGGGGTGAAAAGGATGGAAACTAGATAAGGGAGGATCTAGGGTTTGGTTATTCTGATGCCACCTAAACAGGGTTGGATTAGGGAGCTCAGAGCTCACCTTGGTACAAGAGGTATATGGATAGATAGACCAAGTTATATAGTTGATCATGCAAGAAAGGGTTGGGCTTGGTTGCATTTGAGGTGGTTTTGGAGTGATGGCAAACTTTGTTGAAAATAAGGTTGCCATAGCAGATACATCATGTAGCCTCCTAAACCATGTGGGTTTAAGAAGCATAAGGATCCACTGGAAACAAGTGAAGTGGGGATTGATAGGACATGGTTAGTAGAACATAACCAAGGAAATAGTTGGTCAAGGGGAGGTGGCATGTAGATGTGAGCTTCTTCCAAAGTAGGCAAGATGATAATATTCACAGAAAAGTTTATTGTCTTGACTACAAAACCATCATGGATGAGTGGGAGATATAATGGCTTAGCCAAGGTCAAGTGTAGGCTTTGGTAGTACTAAAGATGTACTACGAGATGGTTCTAGTACATTCTCAAGAATGCACATAGGTTGGAAAAGGTAGAGATCTAGAGATTGAATCTAGATAAGAAATCCAGACTTAGCCATTTTGGCAGATTTGATGATTTTGACTAGTATGCATGAGGGAAACATTTGAGAGAGTGGCAAGGTATTATCCTGTCCATCAAGTGGTTGATTTTGAGGTATAGATTGAAAAGAGGGCATCCAAGCTTGGATGCTTGATATGGGCTTGATTATCACAAGCATAGATTGGGGTCCTAAGGGATGAGCTATTAGATTAGCTCATTCTAGTTCCTAAGCAAACAAGGAAATCAGCAGATCAAGGCAATTCATCAGACAGCAGATCAAGGCAATTCATCAACCAGTAGATCAAGGCAATTTATCTTATCCAGCTTATCCCACTACTACTAAGGTTTACCATCAAGCCTAGCTTGAGGTAAGGAGGGGTATTTTGAGTGGGGGTGTGCTTTGAAGGGAGATAAGGATCATCTTGGTATTCCTACCAAGATGGGAATAAAAAGGTTTTGGTAAAGGTTTTGGAAATCCTAAAGATAAGGGTAGTTGAAGGTTCTGTCTTGGAAACATAAGGAGATAATATTTAGGTCTCCAGAGTTTTGTTAGTAGAAACTAGTAAAGTATTTTGTTGGTCAAAGTCATCTTGGCTCAGGTTTTTGAAATGTCAGGACATTTGAGAGTATGAAAGATGAGCCAAGACATCTCTTTTGTAAAATAGCTTTTTGTAAACTAGAGTTGAGATGAGGAATACACAACTAATACACAAACAGTTGCTTGAGCACAAGCAAGCAAGTAAGCACACAATGCAAGAAAAAGTTTTTGTTCCCCTTGATTTTTGCCTTTTGGACAGTTAATCAGGGTTGCTGAAATTGGGATGTTACACGATCATCATATCAAAACATATGGCTCATGCTTAACCCTTTGGTCCGTGTTCCGAGGCCATGTCTGCACATGCTATGCTTGCCAAGTAAGAACCTTAGTATTCGCATGTGTAAAACTGTCTTACACCCAAGATATGCTCGTGGATTCAAGTACACCCGATCATCACGTGATGTCTTGAAGCGGCAAAACATTGTCGGTGCATACTTAAGGAAGAACACATTTTTATCTTGGTATCTAAATGAGGGATCATCTTATTATGCTAATAAAACGCCAAACTAGCAATATAAGATGCAACAAACATCTTATGTGAAAAGTGAAATGATATGGTCCTTGCACTTGATCGTTATCATGTGCATCGTGGTATGATCTTCATCATTCCTATATGTGTATGGCCAATGTATATGGAACTTACATGTTATGCGTGTTGTAAGAGTATTGACTTATACTTTCACTTACAACATCACCATATCATGACACTAGCCCAGCAACAATCTAAACTAGACGCTTCTAATTTATCCATTGCAAGTTTTACGTGGCTGAGGGCTATCGGAGATAGAACCGTTCTTACCTACAAATATGGAACCACAACGATGATAATCAAATTACTGACAACTCATTGTAAATCATATAGTGACTATAGTAGGAGAGACAGACAGCCGCAAGACACTTATGCAAAACTAGTTGCATGTCAAGCGTGGAACAGGTCTCATTTGCGAGGACATGTAAAGTTTGTCTGGGCTGCCACCAATATCCAAATTACAAGGAAGAAGTAATAACATGACCATCAGCACCCATATATTCATATGTGTCTATCCGTGCCAAGCATCTACGCATAGATCCGACTCTGATACCACTGTAGGGTTCACAGCATAGAAAATAATTTTTTTCTTACGATGGGAACTAAGTGTAGGGTTCGCAGCATAGAAAACAAAAATTTTCCTACGATGGGAACTATGTACCAAGATCTATCTACTAGATACAAACAACGGGCGGATGTATATCCGTAGAGAACATACCCTTGAAGACTGACAAAGCTTAACGAGTTCAACTCGTGGTTGATGTAGACGATCTCTTGCCGATCTCAAGATCGAGAGGAAGTCCTAGCGCTGCAAATCAGCAGCGCATCCGTGCTCGCACACACGTTCGAGGCACCGAGCAACCTCCGCCTCCTCGCTCCAGCAATGCAGTGGAAGCACAACTCTTTCTTACCGAATAGCCACCGGGAACATGTATCTCGCTAGTCTGAGACCATGGGGGATAAATTCTAGAGGGGGAGAGAGATCCTTCACGAGGAGGTGTGAGAGACAAGTGAGGAGGGGGGCTCCTTTTATAGGAGGAGGGGGAACCCCAAGGGAATGGCCGGCGCATGGGGGCTGCCCCCTTGCCCTCCCCTCTTCATGTGGGTGGACACTCCACTCACAAAATTCCTTTAAATTCCCACCACTCAAAATTCCACTCAAATTCCCATTAAATTTCCAGCAAATTTAATGCAAACTCTCATTAAATAAAACTCTTTTATTTTATTCAGAAATTTGTCAATTACTTTAATGACAAACATTCACAAATAACCCCTTGCTAGAATTCCATTTCACATGCATAACCACTTTATGCAATTTCACCCGAAAACCTGTTTCGGTATCTAGTGAAATAAATTCCTGCGTTTGTTTATTCTTTCGGCATGAAACATTTGCTCCAATTGGATGTCGGTGTCTCTTAAGTGTGTCACCCTACGGTTCGTGAATAATGCGGACATGATCGAGACCCCTCTCGGATCAATAATCAGAAGCGGGATCTGGAAACCCATACTGACTCCCACACATTCAACGATGACTTTCTTGTGATCGTCAGAACCTTTTATGCTAGTATCTTAATCCCTTTGTTTCACGATATATTACATGTCCGAGATTCGATCATCGGTATCTCCATACCTAGTTTGATCTCGTTACCGACATGCACTCTTTTCTCGTTCCCGTGATATAACATTCTAGTGATCAAATCACTTGCTTGCAAGCTAATCAATGTGATATCACCGAGAGGGCCCAGAGTATATCTATCCGTCATCGGGATGAACAAATTCCACTCTCGATCCATGAGCCTCAACATAACACTTTATTAGTTCTGAATCCATCTTTATAATCACCCTGTTACTGTGTGACGTTTGATGTTATCAAGAAACTCTTCCGGTGTTAGTGATTGGGATGATCTCATGGTCTAAGGATTAGGATCACTTCGTAAGTTGTTATAGAAATATAAACTCAATGACTTTGATCGTAATGCTATACTTCGGATGAATGTTCATCACATCATTACACTAATGTTGTGATCCTGTTATTAACAACATCTAATGTCCATGATCAGGAAACCTTGATCATCTTGTTAATCAACGAGCTAGTTTATGAGAGAGGCATAACTAGGAACTTTCTGTTTGTTTATTAAACACACATGTATTAACGTTTCCGTATTAATACAATTATAGCATGCAAAATAAAAATCTATCATATACTTGGAATACACATAATAAACACTTTATTATTACCTCTCAGGGCATATTCCCTTCACTAAGTACCAAGATCTATCTACTAGATTCAAGCAATGGGTGGATATACATCCATAGGATAAATACCCTCGTAGACAGAATAGCGTTAATGAGGTTGTACTCATGGATGGTATAGTCGAACGCTTGCCAATCTCAAGATCGTGATGAAGTCCATGTGGTCCAGTCGGTCCAGCACCATCAAGTCTAGCACCGAAAGCAGTGGTGCATCCGTGATCGCACACACGTCCGGGTACCCCGACAACCTCCGCGCCCTCGCTCCAACAAATCAGCGAAAGCAGCAAATCCTTCCAGAAAAAGCCACCGGGAACATGTATCTCGCTGATCCGAGACCATGGGGGAATTCTAAAGGGGGGAGAGATCCTTCGCGAGGAGGTTCACGAGAGAAGTGAGAGGAGGGGGTCCTTTTATAGGGGAGGGGGGCAGCCCAAGGGGGCATGGCCGACGGCCATGGAGGTTGCACCCACCTCTCCCTCATTCATGTGGTGGAAGCTCCACTGACATAAACACACCTCCACTCATAGTTCCACTCACATGCATTAATTTTCCACCAAAATTAATGCAAGCTCTCATTTAATAAAACTATTTTATTTATTTTATTCAGAATTTTGTTAATTACTCTAATTAACAAATATTCACATAAAAACCCTTATAACATTGAATTTCACATGCAGAACCAGTTTCAGCAATTTCAACCGAAACGATTCTGGTGTCTAGTGAAATAAATTCCTACTCTTTCTTTTCTTTCTCTGGCATATCATTTGCTCTGAATGGTGTCGGTATCCCTTAAGTGTGTCACCCTACAGTTCGCGAATAATGTAGACATGATCGAGACCCCTCTCCGATCAATAATCAGCAGCGGGACCTGGAGATCCGTACTGACTCCCACACATTCAACGATGACTTGTGTGATCGTGTGAACCTTATACGCATGTAACTCAATACCTTTGTCTCCCGATATATTACATGTCCGAGATTAGATCATCGGTATCCCCATACCTAATTTGATCTCGTTACCGACATGTACTCTTTTCTCGTTCCCGTGATATAAAATTATAGTGATCAAATCACTTGCTTGCAAGCTAACTAATGTGATATCACCGAGAGGGCCTAGAGTATATATATATGTCATTGGGATGGACAAATTCCACTCTTGATCCATGAGCCTCAACATAACACCTTTGTAGCACTGAACCCATCTTTATAGTCACCCTGTTACGGTGTGACGTTTGATGTTATCAAGATACTCTTCCGGTGTTAGTGATTGACATGATCTCATGGTCTAAGGACTAAGATAACTTCGTATAATGTTATAGCAATATAAACACAATGACCTTGATTGTAATTCTATACTTGGATGAATGTTCATCACATCATTCCAACAATTTTGTGACCTCGTTATTAACAACATCCAATGTCCATGATTAGGAAACCTTTGATCATCTTGTTAATCCATGAGCTAGTTTATAAGTGAGGCATAACTAGGAACTTCCTTTTTTTGTCTATTAAACACACATGTATTAACGTTTCCGTATTAATAAAATTATAGCATGCAAAATAAACATTTATCATAAATAAGTAATACGATAATAACCACTTTATTATTCCCTCTCGGGCATATTCCCTTCATTTTGGATCTGCATAGCTCTTTTGTCGGGATTGGGCTATCTTTAGTCTATCCTTTACCATTCCGACTTTATCTTCGGCTTCCTTGATCAGGTATGGTCCGAATAAGTTTCTTTCTCGTACTCCATTCCACAATAATGGGGTAGTACACTTCCTTCCATAAAGGAATTCAAATGGAGCTATATCTATGCTCGATTGATAGCTATTATTGTAAGAAAACTTTGTGTATGGCAGACTTTCATCCCAACTAGATCCATAGTCTAGCGCACAAGCTCTCAACACATCTTCCAAAATTTTATGGTCCTTTCTGTCTGTCCATCAGTCTGAGGATGAAACGCAGTGCTGAATTATAGTCTAGTTCCCAATGACTCATGTAGTTGTCGCCAAAAATGCAAAGTGAACTGAGTTCCTCTATCAGACACAATACTCTTAGGTACACCATGCAGACATACAATTCTGTTCATATAGATCTTGGCTAATTTAGCACTTGTATAGGTGGTCTTTATGGGTATGAAATGAGCCAATTTTGTCAAGCGATCCACGACAACCCATATAGAATCGTATCCAGATCTAGTCCTTGGTAGTCCTGTGATAAAGTCCATACCAATTTTATCCCACTTACAATTAGGTATTAGCATTGGTTGTAATAACCCTGCCGGTTTCTGATGCTCCTCCTTTACTCAACTACACACGTCACACATGGAAATGTGCTCTACAATATCTTTCCTTTACATCCATGTACATCTTGGTGTTGCCAAGATGAACAGAATATGGTGAATTATGTGCTTCTTGCAGGATCAATTTCCGAAGTTCTGGATCTTGTGGAATGCAGATACGCTTCCCATACCATAAGGTTCCTTGTTCATCTTCATGGAATCCCTTTGCCTTTCCTTTACCAATTTTACTCTTAATCTCTTCTATTTCCTTGTCCAACTTTTGATCTTCTTTGATTTTATCCATTAGTGTTGGTTGTACTTCCAAGGACATAAGATATCTTTCAGGAACTATCTCTAATCTTAGCTCTTTAAACTGAGCACTCAAATCTTCTAGCAATTCTCCTTTGGTAAGGCCATTCACATAAACTTTGCAGCTTAATGCATCGGCTATGACATTTGCTTTCCCAGGATGGTATTGCAAACTTAAGTCGTAATCCTTGATAAGTTATAGCCATCTTGTTTGTCTCATGTTGAGTTCCTTTTGTGTGAAAATGTATTTCAGACTCTTGTGATCGGTGAACATTTCACAACGCTTTCCCATTAGATAATGTCTCCATGTCTTTAGTGCATGGACAACAGAGGCCAACTCTAAGTCATGCGTAAGATAGTTTACTTCATGATTCTTGAGTTGTCTCGAGGCATATGCTACCACTTTTCCTTCTTGCATTAACACACCACCCAGTCCTTGGTGATATGCATTGCAATAAACTTGAAAATCTTTCTCTAGATCTGGCAAGCATAACACTGGTGCTGACACTAATCTCTTCTTTAACTCTTGAAAACTAGTTTCACATGCTTCTGTCCAGTCAAAATTATTCTCTTTCATTAATAGTTCCATCATCGTCTTAGCTACTTTCGAGAAATTCTCGATGAACCTTCTATAGTATCCTGCCAAGCCTAGCAAACTAAGAACCTCTTTAACTGTTTTGGGAGATTCCCTTTCTGTTATAGCTGATACCTTTACAGGATCGACAACTATACCATTTCCAGACACAACATGTCCAAGAAATCCAACTTCATTTAGCTAAAATTCACATTTACTGAACATGGCATACAACTTGTGTTCCCTGAGTTTCTCAAGAATCAAACGCAAATGTTCTTCATGTTCCTCATTTCTCTTGGAATAAATCAATATGTCATCGATGAATACAACAACAAACTTGTCAAGAAACTCCATGAACACCTTGTTCATCATGTTCATGAAATAAGCTGGTGCATTTGTTAGTCAAAACGGCATTACGGTATACTCATACAATCCATATCTAGTGGTGAAAGCAGTCTTTGGTATATCTTGTTCTCTAATCTTTAGTTGAAAGTAACCTGATCAAAGAACAATTTTTGAGAACACACAAGCTCCTTCTAGCTGATCAAAGAGATCATTGATTCTGGGTAGGGGATAATTGTTCTTTATGGTCACTTTGTTAAGTGATCGATAATCTATGCATAGCCTCTGACTTCTGTCTTTCTTCTCGACAAACAAAACTGGTGCACCCCAAGATGAATAACTCGGTTGGATAAATCCCTTCTTCAAATATTCTCCAAGCTGTTTCTTGAGTCCATTATGGTGACTCTTGTATCCACTTTTGTTGTTTCAGTAATCCCCATTGTTGTGTCCACGATGTTTATTGCCATCATGGTGGCAGTTATTGTTGTGGTGGTGGTTATGATTCCCATGCTTGTGGTATTCAGAACTTCCACGACCTTCACCATAAGAACGCTTGTGAGATGATCCTGATCCATGCTTATCAAAATGGTGTTTCCTCTTCCTACTCTCAACTTGCTTCATCTTGCTTTCTAAGATGGTAGCTTTGTCACACAGAGATTGATAAGTTGGAACATAAGCAACATATAGTTGTTGGGACATTTCATCATTCAACCCTTCAAGGAACTTCTCTTTCCTCTTCATCAGTGTCAACATCATCTGGTGCATAGCGTGACAGATTGTTGAACTCTTCAATATATTCCGCAACACTGCGATGGCGTTGTTTAAGGTTGTGAAATTCCTTTTTCTTCAACCCCATTACTCCATAAGAGATGTGAGTAGTGCGGAATCCATCCCCAAACATTGCCCAAGTCACTTGTTCAATAGGGTTAGTGACTTGAAAGTTATCCCACCAAGTAGGTGCTAGTCCTTCCAGTAAGTGTGCTGCAAATCTGACTTTCTCTACATCAGTGCAACCAACTGTGACCAAGTTCTTATTCACGGAACATAGCCAATCATTTTCTACCATGGGATCAGTTGTGCCAGAAAACTTAGCAGGTCTCAACCTTAGAAACCTTGTGAGCATATCAAGAGCTGGTGGGTTGTTCTGGTTGTTCTTATTGTTATTATTATTATTATTGTTGTTGTTGTTGTTTTGATTCTGGTTTTGATTCACCATAAACTGAGTCATCATCTACATCAATTGTGTCTATGCAGTCATCAACTGTCGCATCTCATTGCCATTGTTGTTATTGTTGGGATTGGAACGACGAGGAGGCATCTGTGGTTTAAATAAGGATAAGTAAATATAAATAACCCCATAGATCCTAATATGCACAATACAACATATAACAAAAATCATAAACAAGCAAGCACATGATAAACTTTAGGGTTCAAAAAATCACGATCATCAAGTTTGCAAAGATAAATAACATACTAGCATAGTCATCCACAAGTTGGCATGATCAATACGATTCGATAATAAAACGATAATATAGATAGATAGACATCACTACTCCTCCATGTCAATTTCCTCCTCCACTAGTGCAAGTCCTGCTGTGGCGAATCCTGCCTTGTATTCCTCCAAGCTTGTAGACAAATCATCAACCTTAGCCTATAGCTCTCTCTTCTGTGAGCGCATCCTCTCTATCACCCCGTGATCCGCATCTAACTCAAGGTCCTCAAGCTCCAACTTAGTATCCAAATCCTTAATCTTCTTGTTCCTCTCTTGGAGCCTCTTCTCTTGGCTCTTAATCTTCTTCTCTTGCCCTTCAAACTTCTTCTTAATCTCCTATATGCACTTCTCTTTCTCCTCGAAGGCCTTGTCATTCTCCTTAAGTTGGACACATAGCTCATCATTGCTAAGCATCACATTAGTCCTATTAGTATCAAGGTTGCCTAATGAGTATCTCTAAGTCCTGGAGGTAGTGTCGCATAGGCTTGATGGTCTCCTTATTGGCCTTTCCCAACACAGTAGGCTCTCCTTCCTCGTTGCGTCTCCCAAAGAAATGGAAGTAGTGGTCCTTGAGCTCGACAGAGTGACGTCCACATAGGTGTCCTATTAGTTCCTGCATGGCGACGTCGAGGCCTCTCTCTAAGTCATCCTGGAGTATCTTGAAGGCAATTTCCTCTGTTGGAGGCTCTGTCTGGCATCCTGGCTGAGTAACCCTGAATAGCCACAAGTCGTTCCTTTGAAACTTCCTGAGCTGAAGTCCCTTGATGGTAGGGATTGGAAGAGCGAGTACATTGATGAGCTGCAAAATGCAAGTCCCCTTGAACTCCTCGGCAGTGCTGTAAACGAAGTTTGGCATCTTTTGCATAGATTGGAGAAAAATTAGAGATAACACGAAGAAAACATAAAGTAGTAATAGATGCAAAAAGTTAAAAAACAAAATCCAATAACATCCAGCAAAACATTAATCCACACAAGTAACGACATACATTATTCAACTTAAGCATCAAGGTTCAAACACAACTTAGACAAATTTTTGCCATACCACATAGGTCTGTATGATCAAAATACTAACGTGAGAAAACGCCAAGTGTGGTGGTCCAACTATAGGATACGTCGTGTCCTTCACTCAATAGTCAAGGTATCTATCTGGGCATCCTTGGTAGCAATGTTCTTGTCTTGATCACAAGACTCACATGCCAAGTTTATAATATCCCTCCTTACATGTTTTATGGTGGTCTCTAAGTCTTGGGTATGCTGTCTCTCCTCTCTATGATACTTCTGAGTGTTGAGCATTCTATACTTAAGTCTTTCTCCAAGTTCTTCAATGGAATTCCATGATGCATTCCTTGCAGAGTCAAAGAATGACATATGCATTTCAGAGTTGGTGATCATGCAAAATCCCATTTCATTGTGGTTATCCTCCTTATTTTTATATAAGTGGAGTTGCACCCAACAATACTCTTATCCTTCATCCATCACCAGAAATCCCATGTACACGTCTTCACCATTTATCCCCAAGCTTGTCATGAGGTTCTTGAGTGCCTTGGGAAATTCCGTCTCACATTCTAGTGTCATGGTCAAAAGTGGTCCCTTCCTGACAGATTCATTGATGGCGGTCATCTACAAATAGAGATGAGAAAGAAGATTAGGAGAGGTTTTACGAGATGAAAGAAACAAAGTGTAAAAATTCATAGTGGTGTTGTATTTTCCTAGTGTCTTTCTTAATCTAATCCATCTTAGGGTCACAAACCTACAAGCAACACAGTGCTCTGATACCATCTGTAAGATCTCACCCAATAAGATAGAGATCCCTATGATTGCAGTGCTAGTCCCTGGATTGAATTGCTAGCACCCACAGTTTAAGATGAAGTACACAGAAACAAAGGTCATTATTACATCGCAATTCCAGGAGTACAATAGTTCTTACAACTCACTTAGCCCAAGGCTAACTTTAAGAGTTCTCAATACATAGCATAATAATAGAGTCTTCATCTTCATGCGCCACATGCAAACATGTCGAGTGTAGACTCGTAACCCTACTCACCATCAGAGTAACTTGCAACATGATAAGTTACATCCACAAAGGGTCAATACAGTTGGAATAATATTGGCAAGTGATACCATAGTTGTATAGTAGAGACTAACATCTACATGAATTTGGCTAAGTGTGGATCTGGCTGGCTTTGCAAAAAAGCAAGTTTTATCCTACTAGTTTGAAAATATTAAGTTTTTCTTTTACAAAACTATAAGGTACCACCAATAGACATTAGTGAACCTCTACCCTTGTTCACCAACAAATTTTAACTTAGAGAAATTGGGATGAGGAGATTCTTGAACCGTTTCAATGTCTTTCACGCTCAAAATTGTCCATAACCGGGGACACGGCTAAGTACTTAGGTTTACCCTCTCGATAGGTGGTGCAGTTTACCCACAAGACTCGACACGCATCAAGATGAGACTTTTCAGAAGCAATCCCTTAGACCACCACATACGCGTTCCATCCTATCAAATCTACCACCCTTTGTCCATCTGGCTGAGTTCTCGCAACTTAGTTGGTCAAGGCGGAGCCCATATGCCATGTGGTTGCACTGGAAGCTTCGCGACACAAACAGCTCAAATCTCTTTATTCCTGGGTGGCCATCCACAAGTGTGATACAACAGGGTAAACCATAGAAATGGGCCCTGAGTAACCACTCAACATAAACCATACAAGTCCCAATCCACCCAGGTGTTTCATTAACATTGGTTGTTTTTCTTAGTCAAAAAATACATAAGTAAAAACTTTCCATACCAACATAATATGAGTTTCCACCCACGAATTCTAATAGCAAGACTAAGCATTCTAGCATACGATGTCTCCTAACTTAGGAAAATACTAGCAAGTTATAATCTATAGGATTTCCATAACATAACATTATACTTGAAACTATCATGCAAGTCCTACTAAAATAACAATAATTCAATAGGTAAAATAATAGGACATATGATGAAAATAGCACTTGCCTTGGTAGCTAGGAGAGTAGGTACAATCCTCATAGTCACAAACTTCACAATGCACACAATCTACACATCAAATCAAACAACAAAAATATACAATTCAATATAGGCACTCAAAAATAGTATGGATGCATGCATGTATGCAATGAGATGAAAACCACACTTTTAAAACCAAAGTGTATAGTACAGAAGATAAAGTACATCTAAAGGCCAAAGATCACAAAACCACCTAAAAATAATTTACACAATATTTTTTTATAGTCAAAATAGCCCTAGAAATGTGTCTGCCTAAAACCCAAAGTTTACAGAAACAAGTGAACAAAATAAGGCCACGGTAATAAAGTTCACATTTTTATGAATCCATAGACACCAAATTTGCATTTTTCTAAATTGTGGATCAAAAGTTATGAATTTTACAAGTTTAAACATCTAACAAATCATTTCTTGTTTTTAACTGAAAAATCTATCCACGTGGTGCAATCCTATTGTCGGTACCGCTTTGCGCGGATCGGGCTCGTGCTCCATTAGATATAAGTTTGATCGTACGGCCCAGATTGGCCAGTACCTCTTCGCCCTTTCTCTAAACCTAGCCACATGATCTTGATCTAGTGGATCTGAGTGTGTTGGCCAGAAACAGGCGGCGCTGATGGCGAGGTGCAGCGGCGGCGCGTCTGGCGACAGCGCACCAGTGGTGCTAGGGGTAAGGGTGCATAGGGGCGTTACCGAGGTCGTGGTGACAAGGTGGTTGAAGTGGAGGTCACAGGCGATGAAGGGGCGCACGGGTTCATCGGGAATTCCTCGCCGTAGTCGTGCCCGTCATCGGTGGCTTGCAGTCGAAGACAGAGGCGAGCTCCTGGGGAACGAGCAAGCACAAGAAGAGGATTAGCAGATGCGTCTCACAACGACAGACACAACAGATCAAAGTAGAGGGCAAGGGGGGGGGGTTGGAGCTCACCGAAATTCGTCGCCGGACTTCGTTGGAACGACGGTGGCGCGAGTGAAAATCTACAAAGTCTGGCGGTTCTCCGGTGGTGCTGTGTGGGGGGAAATGCAGAGGGGGTCATGGGGATTAAGTAGCGGGGTTGAGGGTAGCAGTAATGCCGCGAAGCAAGCGCCATAACTCGAATTCAATCGGGCAGAAACGGCAGGGGCGAGCGGGTCTGCGGCGTGTGATTGAAGACGATGATGGTGACGTGACGGTGGGGCCAGCTCGTCAGCGGGTGGGTGTGTGGGTGCGCAGTGAGAAACAAAGGGGGCGAGGGGGGAGCCGGGTTTGATGCTGGGCCGCGCTGGTTGGCCTGGTAGGTAAGATTTTTCCCTCTAATTCTTTTTCTTTTTCTGTTTCTAATTTCTATAAACCATTTGAACTAGCAAATGATTTCCAAAACAATTCAAACTTTTACCAAAATTTTAGAGGTGAACCTAGTGTTCAGAAATGGTTTAAACACATCAACACACTAATAAAAACATTTTAGGTAAAATAAAAATAAAAACACAAGATCTACACCTTGCATATAAAAGGAGGGTTTTAAATATGGTTTTTCTAGGTTTTAAATTTTGAAATTTTTTGTGCAATGCACACATGCCATGATGATATGAATGCAATGATGAAGTTTTTGGTTTGATGAAAATTTGGGATGTTACACTTTTTGTTCGTGCCCTTGGTAAGACGGGCTTTGCTGTTTCCATTGATGGTGATTTAGTGGTACTCTTGTGGAGCAAGTCTCTAAAGGTCTCTTTCGTTGGGTACGTTGAAAATGACCTGTATGTGGTGGACTTTTCGGGGAAAACCACTATGGGTCCGATGTGCTTATTCAGAAAGGCCGACGTGGGCTGGTTATGGCACCATCGTCTAGCCGATGTCAACATGAGAACTTTGCAAAGTCTTCACATGGGTGGTCACATCATTGGACTAAAATACAATGTTTACTTTGCCAAAGATCGTGTTTATAGGGCATGTGTTGAAGGTAAGATTCACGACTCTCCCCACAAGAGGAAAACTATTGTTTCCTCAAAGAGGATCTTGGAATTACTTTATGTGGAATTATTTGGTCCTCCATCTCAGGCTAGCCTCGGTGGTAAGAAATATTGCTTGGTGATAGTCAATGATTACTCAAGATACGCACGGGTCTCTTTTTTAAGCTAAAGAGTGAGACTCAACAAAGTGTCTTTGATTTCACAAATGAGGTCCAATGTCAACACAATGTCCCCATATTGGCAATAAGAAGTGACAACGGCCCCGAGTTCAAGAACTACACATTAAATGAATTTCTAAGTGAAGAGGGGATAAGACATCAATATTCCGTTGCATACACCCCTCCAAAAGGGTGTAGCCGAGAGGAAGAACCGCACCTTGATGGATATGGCTAGATCAATGTTAGCTGAATTCAAGTCACCATACAACTTCTGGGCTGAAGCCATATCTACCACATGTCACTCATCAAACCGGCTATACCTCCGCAAGATTTTGGATAAAACACCTTATGAGATACTCACCGGTAACAAGCCCAACATATCATATTTCTGGGTATTCGGTTGTAAGTGTTTCTTTCTTATCAAAGGAGTTTGTTTGTCTAAATTTGAGTGTAAGGTTTTAGAAGGTATTTTTGTTGGTTACGGTGCCGAATCCCACACTTATAGAGTCTACAATAAGCTCTTTGGAATTTTTGTAGAATCTTGTAGTGTGGAATTCGATGAGAATGATGGCTCCTATGTGGGGAAAGTTGATGTTTGTGATGCAGATGTTGAAATACCCCAAGATGACATAAGAAGAATGGACGTGGGATTTTTCTACCCCATTGAGGAACCCCTTATGGCGGATCGGGAAGGACAAAGCTCCACTCAAGTGGGGCCCTCATCTACACAAGATCAACAAGCCCCTACTGCTAGAGAAACTACTACACCAACTCCACAACCTCCTGAAGATCATCTGTCTTCTAGGCAAACTGGTAGTCCCAGGCCATACTATCTGCCCCCTCCAAGGGGCGGACTTTCCGGCCCTAGCACTCCAATTCACACCAGGGGAAATCAAGACATACAGGAAAGGACTGAAAATCCCAGGCCAGATTATCCGGCCCCAAGGGGGGGATTATCCGGTCCTGGAACTAAAACGCCTGACAGGGGCAACCAGGAAGATCAGACTGAAGATGAAACTCCCAAGCCGGATTATCCGGCCCTACCTAGGGGCGGATTATCCGGCCCCACCTAGGGGTGGATTATCCGACCCTGAAGATCCAGAACAACAGCAGCCTCCTATTATGAGTGTAGATCAAGATCAAGGGCAAGTTTCTTCATCTCCAACTCGCAGTAATCAAGTGGTTGATGAAGGGCAAGGTAGTGGTCAAGACAAGGATCCAAATGTTGAAGCAACTCCTCCAATAAAAAAATAAGGAAATTGAATCTCATCGCAAAGCTCGTGATGATCGGAACCTTGAGTTAAGGGGTCATACTCTTAACAAGGTCGTAGGTGATATAAGTAGAAGAGTGTCTACTAGAAGAGAACTTGCTAGCTTCTGTGATCATCAAGCTCATATATCAATGGTATAACCAAAGAAGGTCTTTGATGCTCTTGAATATCTAGATTAGGTGGTTGAAATGCAAGAATAATTGAATAACTTCGAGCGTAACAAAGATTGGAAGCTCGTAGAAAAACCCAAAGAGTGCCGCAATGTTATCGGCACAAAGTGGATTTTCGAGAACAAGCAAGATGAAAATGACATTGTTGAAAGGAATAAGGCAAGGTGGTGGCTCAAGGATTCTCTCAAGTGGAAGGCATCGATTTCGGTGAAACCTATGCTCCTGTGTCTCTCCTTGAGTCTCGTATCATTCTTGCTTATGCTGCTCATCATAATTTTAAATTATAACAAATGGATGTTAAGAGTGATTTTCTTAATGGTCCTCTACATGAGTTGGTATATGTTAACCAACCCCCCGGGTTTTGAGGAGCCCAAGTTTCCGAACCATGTCTACAAACTTGATAAGGCGCTCTATGGCCTTAAACAACCCCACGTGCGTGGTATGAGCACCTTAAAGAGCTTTTCTTAGACCGTGGATTCGAATTTGGGCAAATCGATCCTACTCTTTTTACTAAGAAGGTTAACAGGGAGCTTTTTGTATGTCAATTATATGTAGACGATATTATATTTGGCTCTACTAATCAAGCTTTTAATGATGAATTTTCAAAGCTTATGACTGACAGGTTTGAGATGTCTATGATGGGAGAACTAAATGTCATCTCGAGCTTAATCCAAAGGGTAAATATGTGGACCAAAAGGTATACCGATCCATGATCGGCTCTCTCCTTTACCTTTGCGCATCTAGACCCGATATCATGTTGAGTGTAGGAGTGTGTGGAAGGTACCAAGCCGCTCCTAAAGAAAGCCACTTAGTGGCGGTCAAGAGAATCTTAAGATATTTGGTTCATTCCCCAAATTTTGGTCTATGGTATCCCAAAGGCTCTAGTTTCTCTCTAGGTGGATATACTGATTCAGATTGGGCTGGTGACAAGGATGATCAAAAATCAACTTCTGGTGCATGTCAATTCTTGGGCAGGTATCTAGTGTGTTGGTCTTCAAAGAAACAAAATTGCATATCACTCTCAACCGCTGAAGCTGAATATGTTGTTGCTGCAAGTGATTGTACACAATTATTTAGGATGAGGCAAAGGAATATGGTGTCAATTGTGACAAAGTGCCTCTTTTATGCGATAATGAAAGTGCTATTAAAATTGCTTACAATCCGGTGCGGCATATAAGGACAAAACATATTGAGATTCGCAATCATTTTATTCGGGATCATGTTGCTCGTGGCGATATTGTGCTATCTTTTGTGAGCACGAAGAACCAACTTGCTGATATTTTCACAAAGCCACTTAATAAAGCAAGGTTTTGTTATTTGAGGAATGAGCTAAGTATCATATATTTAAGGAGCTTGGCTTGACTACCCTTGCATACTCACTTGCACTTCCTGATGTATTTGTTTTAGAAGCGGGCATAGATATAAGGGGAGTGTGGTCCTAATTGATTGGGCTAACCCTCCCCCCATAATGCCGAAAGCAAGAAAAATCATTTCCCTTAATATCATTTTGTGATATGTGGGTCATCGATGAGCATTTCTTGTGAAATCAAGATACATCTTCGCGGTGTCATGCCATGCGCTCCAACATGGTGGCTTCGGCCACCGCCCTCTTCCTTGAGAAGAGTTGGTTCCTATTGGATCTTTTTGGATTTTCTTGCATGTCTTATGTTCTTATGGAAAACACACCCAATCTTGACTTTTAGGTTATTTGTTCTTGCAATTTTGGGTGTGTAGTACCATCTCAGTTTGGTGCTCTAAACCCAAGCCATTCTCTCATCTCAAGCCATATATTCTTGCACATAAGTCCCATGTATACTTATGATGGGTTTGCTTGGGGGTGCTCCGGCCTGATTCTGTGCTAATAGAATTTTTAGTGGGGGGGGGGGGATTATCCGCCTCAAGTGAGGGACGGATAATCCGCCTCGGGCGAATCTGTCCTTTAAGGACTAGGCTCGGGGAGGGAGGGCTCAAACAGAGCAACCCGTCCTCCCCAACCCGTGTCTTGCCCCAAGCCGCCGCCAGAACCTCCGTCCCTCCCTAGAGTCGATTCAACCGCCGGATTCTCCGGGCTCCCCCCGGATCTTCTTCCCGGCGCCTCCGTGTCAACACCCGGATTTTTAATCCCAGATGCCTGTTATGCCGTACATCGCAATCCCAGGATTACCATTTTTGCGAGACATAACAGATTGGTACCATAATTCATCATCCATTACAAACTATAAAGGTCTTACAAATAGTTGATCTCATGATCAAGTCTGATTACAATCAAAGCAGCAGAATAATAATAATATTAGCGTGTTCGGGGCTCCATCTTTAGAGTCACAGGCAATGCTATCGATGGGAGATGATCTTAGCTATCGTAAGCATCCTGCTTTCTATCCTCCTCATAGTCTCCTTCATAGTATGGCCATGGGAATAGCCATGGACAAATCCGTGAGTACTTTGAGGTACTCGCAAACTTGTACTAAAGCAATAAGGCCATTCTAAAGGATTATTAAGCTCTAGGTTTGTTTGTCACAAGCCAATTTTATTTCAACCAGTATCTAGTAGTAAAACCTAACTTTAGTTGTCTAAGTTAAGCCTGTGGGAACCAAGCTTTATCTCCACAACTTGGGGGTCAAGTCAAAGTCATCTTTCAAGTCACGGGTCATTTTGGAAAAACATATGACAACGGAATAGTATGGCCATCCAACTGTCTATAACCGCGGACGCGGCTATTCGAATAATTTGACACTCTGTAGAGGTGGTACACTTTCACCACAACATTTGATACATCTGTCAGGAACAATCCCGAATCATCATACTTGGTATGCGGATAATCAATCCTAACCTTTCAATTACACACCCTATTATAGGCACATCCCCTATGAGTTTGTCCTCCCAACCACGACCATCTGTTGTCTTGGGTACTGCATAGTTGGATAGTCACCTTCACAAGGTAGCCTCAGCTCACCTCGTTCCGCAAGGGAACCCATACCAAGACACATAAACTTCCAGTCAAGCCCTACCCAAATTCGGGTATTATGGTTGTACGGTAAACATTGTAATGTTGTCGCATCCGAACCCAACCATCAATTTTTATCAAAGTCAAGTCACATACTTCATTCACCCTCATCTTCAAGTCATTGTGTCCATACACATGTAAAAATATTTCATTAGAATGACTCATCATTCCAAAGTTTTCATAATCATTTGTTCCCATATAGTGATCAAGTTTATTTAGCACTAGCATCTATCAAGCTGGGGGTGTCACTATTTGAGGGGTACTAAGATGGTGTATCTACCTTCATCAAGATCCAAGCTCTTGATGACACTTTCCTAATCTTCCACTAATCATCTAATTAATTAACTACGGAACAACTTTGCGAAAGGTAAAGCTTGCAAGTAAACATGGGATTTGGTATAGTAAAAAGAGGTATCGCAAAGGCTTACAAGTGGTACTTGCATGGTTTAGCTTAGCTTGCCTTGGTTGGTAAGGTGGTAGAAGTTCTTGTCCTTGTATTCATAGAATTCCTCCTCGTCGTAGCCCGGATTGATACTAGCGTCTATAAATAAATATGAGGTACACAATCACCAAACAATACTTAACTACATCTATTTATCACACAAGGGTCACACTAAATGATCTAGCATCTTCTCTATCATTACAAGAAAAGGTGATAAGATTTTATTTATCTTATTTTTAGAAAAGTAATTTCTACTCATTGAAAAGTTACTTAAGATTTAATATTCTCCAATTCCAAATATGGGATCATATTGACACATGTCATCACCACATATTCTAATACTTGAGAATGTGATTTAAAATGGTTGGCCTTATTTAAAAAGCTTAACCCTATTATTTAATAATTTTTAAGTGGCTAAAAATGACTAGAAAGTCATTATTTTGGCTTTGGTCCAGGACTACTGTATGTAAGTATGTAGATTTTTACATATTCAGAAAGGTCTGGTCAAATGTGATTTTTGAAAGTTGGAATCAACTCAAAATCACTTATGGTTGTTTTTAGAAAAATGTTTGAAGTTACAAAAGCTACTGGATTGTTCTTTTTACCAAGGGTGATCCATATTTTCAAACCGTTTGAATCCAACGAGAGTGATTAGAGATTTTCATCTACTTTCAAACAAAATTGGATCCATTCAGTTTGGTGCAGTGAATCTTTCTAAATTGATTTTTAAAGTTCACTACAGATTGGAAAGTTCAAATAAAAGATAAAAATAAGTTTAAACTGACGGGCTATGCGCGGGAAAGCTAATGGGCTAGCCCAACTGCACGGTGCACGCGCAGAGGGCTGCTCTGAGGCTTGTCCTACCTGTCAGCAACTAAACAAACTTGAAGCGGTATCAGCTAATCTGGGCCTTATGATTAGAGCGCGATCAACGGCTGAGCATCGTCGTCTCCGTCGTAGGGCACACGCGAGTCTGAACCCTAGCGCTACGGCGGGGGTCGTCGGGGGCTTACCAAGGCTCCATCTAGACGCCACGATGGGGGCGAATGAACGAGTCAACGACGGCGGCTCAAACAGTGGTCGCGGCAGCTCCTGGGGTGGCTCCTAGCTTCGACTCCTTCCTTCCTCTGCAGCGGCGAACTCCGGTGAAATTCCGGCGCTGTGGTGCTCGCCTTGCTCCAGGGTTGGGTCAGTGAGGTTCCTGGGTGAGAGAAGAGTAGAATGGTGTGTGTTTTGGGGTCAGGGTGGTATCTATTTATACTGCAGCGAATGGGGCATGACGGCATGGCTCAGGCTCGCATGCGACGTAGTTACAGTGAGCTATAGGCATGGCCATGCGCATAGGTCGACGCGGTGCTTCAGGGCGAACGTCATACGCACAGTGGGACAGCGAGGTGCGGTCTAAATTGTTGGGGAACCTCCTGCTCTGTGACTATACCAGCGGAACGCGTCAAGACGTACGGTGGTCACGGCGATCGTGCGGTCAAACAATCATGTCTAGGAGCTTGCTAGAGTCATGGCGGACGTAGTGGTGCAAGGTGAGGGCGATGCGCGACATGTGCGCCTAGGATTGCTCGGCGCTCTGGCGCAGCGAACGACATGCTTCAGTGTTAAATGGGCATGGCTTTACTAGCATCTCCTCGAGCTATATTTGGTCGGGGCATGCACAGGCAGAGGAGGTGAGGTCAGGGGTACCTCCTAGACATCGTGGGAGAGGGCAGCGCGATCTGTGACATCATGTCCATGTCGGGGTGACATGGGTGAGCTCGGGTACCACTTTGCATGGGTCAAACGGCGAGTGAGATGATCTCAAATGCGTAGGCTTGTACTGGGTGAGTTAAGTGCACATCGTGTAAGCTCGGTGAGGTCACAATAGTGAGCAAATGATTGATCAAAACAGTAGATAGTTGGTAGAGTTTTACTGTGATCACCAAGTGTTCAATCAAATGGCCACATGAACTGAATCATCACCTTTTCCAGTGAGTTTTGGTGGGTGTTCTGGTACTAATATTGGTAGTATCTGGGTGCAATGGTTTCCTAAGTGGTCAAGGTTTGAGGGGTTTTCCAAAAATGGCTATCTTGATACATGAGATAGATTCAAATTTGAATTGCCTCTCAAATGGATTTGAAAATGTTTCTGCAAGGTTGGAAAGCACCACTGGGTTTAGTGCCACTATGTCTAGCAAGGTGAGAAAAGAAATGGGAAAGTTTCTATTTGAGATTAGTTGCTAGAGATGCTAAAAGTCAGCTAGTGGTTAACTTGGGAAGAAATGACCATTAGGTCTTAGGCTTTATATTTTAATTTTGCTTTTTTTTATCTGGTTTGATAGTGACCTAGATGATATGGTTTTGATATTTAAACCATTTCTCATCATTTACAACAATCAAACATGTCATTGCAAGCATTCATACACACAAGCATTAAGTTTTGAATTTAATTAATAAAAGCTTTTGTTAACCCTAATCTTGATTAATTAGGGAATGATCCTCATTAATATTTTTGGGGTGTTACACTATGGGTACATTCTCCTCCGAGCTTTTCCTCCAATGAGTGAGGGTAACTCCCTCATCCATCTGTTGTGTATGAAAATCGTTGTTCTTGGTGGAAAACTCATTGTAGAAGATACTATGTGCTTTCCTTGCATGTTAGTTTCCGTAGTATTGCAATCCTAGTGTCCGATCTGTGTTGCCATGGTAAATCTGGGCTAAAACCAAAAAAATTCGTGGGGGCGGATTATCCGCCCCTGGCAGGGCCGGATAATCTGGCCTAGAGGTTCACTGCCTGTTTTGGTTTGTCTCAGATTTTCCAAGTGTGCATCATTGGACCATGGATTGTTTTCCTACAGTATCTAACATTCCTCTTGGACTTTTGTGTATGCTTATCCCCATGCTACCTATCTATTGCTTCGCACAGGTGGTTCCAGTGCTCCCAAGACCTACAAGCATCGTCCCCGTGTCCGTTATCTTAGGCCCAACGAAGAGGGTAAGCTTGTTGACGAGACTGAAATCCGAAGGTTTAAAAGAGAGACTGAACGGATGGCCGAGGCAGCTAGAAAATCGAAGAGGACCACCTCTTGCAAGGGCAAGGGCAAGGGTGAGCAGTCCCGTGTCAACTACAAGGCCATGGACAGCATTAAGTAATCCTCCATTCGACACATTGATTATTATGATGAGGCTGATAGTGATGGTTCTCCGGAGGATAGTATGTTTTGGTGTTCCCACTTCAGTTCCATTCATGATGATGTTTATGCTACTCTCAAGATACGCCCTATGCATCCTCTGAATTTGACTGAGGCCCAATCCAATTCAAGACTCCGTGAACCTTTGGATGTGACTGGTAAAACGGGGCTGCACCAACTTATGAACTTACAGTGCCACTATGACTCCTCTGTTGTGAAGCAGTTTTTCTCTACCCTTGTGATTTGCGGAGATGAGCTTCGCACCATGAAGTGGATGACCGGGACCATTATGATTCAGTACGATTCCCGCACTTTTGGTCAGGTCCTCTTATATGCCTTTCATGGGCGTGACACGGCTTCTGGCCACCTCATCATTTCTCCTTTCAAGCCCACCAAGGATACTGCTCTTGCTCCATGCCTGACTTCTGATGGTGTTGCCGGTACATATTCTGGTTTATCTCCATTATATGCAGCTCTAGTTGGTTTTTTTCGTGACAACATTGCTCCAAGTGGGGGCAATAAGGATAAGATCCGTGGTCACTTGGTTCCCTTGCTTGCTTTTTCACATGAGTGTGCCACTAATTCTGGGTCAGCTATGAACTATAAGTTGGATGTCATGGATTATAATTATCATAAGATGACTAATGATATGTTCAATAGGCTCTCCATCCCCTTTGCTCCCTACATTATGATGCTCATCAAGAACATGCTGCCACATGAGTAGTTTGGTAGCAATTTGGATGGAGTGCACAAGCCCAGGAAGATCTACAATAAGGCACAGAAGACCTCTCACCCTTCCACTGCCCTCGAGACCTTCATGCGCGATGCACGAGCTAGTGGTCGCCAGCCTGCGGTGTCCCCAATGGCACATGAGGTCAAGAAGCTCAACTGGTTTCAACGACATATTCTTTGCATGGGCATCGACACTCACAAGGGCTAGTATGAGGCCTACCGGAGGAGCCATGAGATGGCCCACACCCATCAGCTCATTCTCCACCATGTGTCTGGGGCGTCTGGCCTTCCACCACCTCCTATTGCTCCGGAACCATATGCTCAGTGGAACACCTCAAGGATTAATTATGGCGAGCTCGAGAGTCACCTGTTTCCTGCACCGCCTAGGGCGCCTACTCCTCCAGTTGATGATGATGATGAGTATGATGAAGAGGAAGGGTAAAGAGATGGCTACAACGACAAGGAGGATGAGGAGTGATCTTCTGGGGCGCTAGCATCGATCTTCTTCCTTTTTTGTGTTTCGATGCCAAAGAGGGAGAAGTAGTTCTATTTAGGGCTCGGATTTGCATGGGTCAGGCACAAGCATTTGCCTCTTTTATCATTTGTGTTCTTTATCAGTTGCTTGTGCCCCTTTAGTGTTGAACATTTATTTGTTCTTGGTTTTGTATGAGACAATGTTGTGTATGTGGCACTATTGTTTATGTGTGGAATTCTGGAATTATGGATTTATCTTGTGGAACTATCCATATGGAATTCTGGATTTATCTATGAAGTTTGGAATTATCTTGATGTCATATGGAATTCTAGAATTATTTATTGATGCATCAATATGGTGGGATGTTTTTGAGGCCTAATATTCCCACTTATCATATTGGCTATTTGACATCCCGGTGGTATGACATATGTTTTACCTAACTCATCCTTGTTATAGACGTCAATGTTATGAAATTGGCTTGTTCCTTAGTGTGTGCATTTGTATTCAAATGCAATTTATTAATATGCACACATTTAGGGGGAGCCTCTTTCATTTTTGAAGATGATGTTAGTAGGTTTTATTGCAAATCATAATATTGTAATCTAAAACCAAAAAGGGGGAGATTGAAAGAACATTTCATGATCTCTAGTGTTTTGTGTGTTAGATAACAATATCAAGGATTATTTAATGTGTGTTGAAGTGCTGCAGATCCTCAAAGAGTTTTTGGGGGGCGGATAATCCGCCCCTACCAGGGGCCGGATAATCTGCCCCTCCCCCAATCTCAAAGGGCGCAAGGGCACGACTCACTGTGTGGGCACAAAATATCTCCCGGATTGTTCGACCAGGGCCGGAGTTTTTGCCCAAGCCGGATAATCCGCCCCTCAAGGGGGCCGGATAGTCCGCCCCCAGGAGATTTGCAAAGGTCACCATGGCGCGTCACTCAGAGAGGGGGGCGGAGTTTCCCTAGGACTTTCCGTCTCTGGGGCGGATTTTCTCCCCAGGGCGGATAGTCCGCCCCCTCGAGGATTTTCACCAAGTCAAGCTCTGCGCGACCCACTGTGTGGGGGGCGGATTTTTCCCTGGACTTTCTGTCTCTAGGGCGGATTTTCTCTCCAGGGCGGATAGTTCGCCCCTAAATTGCTCCAATGGCCAATTCTGGGCCGGGGGTATTTAAACCCACCTTTCCCCTCCTACCAGAACTCTTGGTTTATTCGAAAAAGATAAGATCTGCTCCTCAAGTTCCATCCAAGAGATCTCTACCTTCATCCACCCAAAGGCCCCGTCCCTTGGGGAATCGAAGGAGGAGGGCTCGATCTTCGTCAACAGCAATCAAGCGCTTCACCTCCTCTCCATTCATTTTGAGAACCTTTGATCTAGTATTTCTTGCAAATATCTAGATCCTTGTTTTGATTATTTTGATAATCCTTGTTCTTGTGATAGCTTGTTTGAAGGGAATATGCCCGAGAGGCAATAATAAAGTGGTTATTATCGTATTCCTTATTTATGATAAATGCTTATTTTGCATGCTATAATTGTATTAATACGGAAACGTTAATACATGTGTGTTTAATAAACAAATAGAAAGTTCCTAGTTATGCCTCTCTCATAAACTAGCTCGTTGATTAACAAGATGATCAAGGTTTCCTCATCATGGACATTGAATGTTGTTAATAACAAGGTCACAACATTATTGGAATGGTGTGATGAACATTCATTCGAAGTATAGCATCACAATCCAAGTCATTGAGTTTATATTGCTATAACATCATACGAAGTGATCATAATCCTTAGACCATGATATCATGTCAATCACTAACACTGGAAGAGTATCTTGATAACATCAAACATCACACCGTAACAGGGTGATTATAAAGATGGGTTCAGTACTACTAAAGTGTTATTTTGAGGCCCATCGATCGAGACTGGAATTTGTTCATCCCGATGATGGATAGATATGCTCTGGGCCCTCTCAGTGATATCACATTGATTAGCTTGCAAGCAAGTGATTTGATCACTACAATATTGTATCACGGGAACGAGAAAATAGTACATGTCAGTAACGATATCAAACTAGCTATGGAGATACCGATGATCGAATATCGGACATGTAATATATCGCGAAACAAAAGGATTAAGATTCTACGTAAAAGGTTCTCGCGATCACAAGAAAGTCATCATTGAATGTGTGGGAGTCTGTATGGATCTCCAGGTCCCGCTTATGATTATTGATCTGAGAAGGGTCTCGATCATGTCCGCATTATTCTCGAACCATAGGGTGACACACTTAAGAGACACCGACATCCATTTGGAGCAAAAGTTTCATGCCAGAAAGAATAACTAGCGCAGGAATTTATTTCACTAGATACCGAAACATGTTTCAGGTGAAATTGCAGAAAATGTTTTTGCATGAGAAATGAAATACTAGCAAGGGGTTATATGTGAATGTTTGTCTTTAAAGTAATTGACAAAATTCTGAATAAATAAAAAGAGTTTATTTAATGATAGTTTCCATTAAATTTGGTGGAAATTTAATGGGAATTTGAGTGGGTTTTTGAGTGGAGGAAATTGAAATGCATTTTTGTGACTGGAGTGTCCACCCACATCAATGGAGGGAGGGCAAGGGGGCAGCCCCATGCGCCGGCCACCTCCTCGGATGCCCCCTCCTTCTATAAAAGGAGCCCCCCTCCTCTCTTCTCACTCACACCTCCTCATGAAGGAACTCTCTCCCCCTCTAGTATTTATCCCCCATGGTCTCGTACTAGCGAGATACATGTTCCCGGTGGATTTTTGGCAACAAAGAGTTGTGCTTCCGCTGCATCGCTGGAGCGAGGAGGCGGAGGTTGGTCGGTGCCTCTGACGTGTGTGCGAGCATGGATGCGCCGCTAATTTGCGGCGCTAAGACTTCCTCTCGATCTTGAGATCGGCAAGAGATCGTCTCCATCAACCACGAGTTCAAACTCGTTAAGCTTTGTCGGTCTTCAAGGGTATGTTCTCTACGGATGTATATCTGCCCGTTGCTTGTATCTAGTAGATAGATCTTGGTACATAGTTGTTCCCATCGTAGGAAATTTTTTGTTTTCTATGCTATGAACCCTACAGTGGTATCATAGTCAGATCTATGCGTAGATGCTTTGCACGGGTAGTACACATATGTATATGTGGGCGAATATGATCATTTATTGCTTCTTATTTGTACTTTCGATATTGGTGGCATAGTGGGATGAAGCGGCCCGGACAAAATTTACATTTCCTCGCACATGAGACCTGTTCCACGCTTGACATGCAACTAGTTTTGCATAAGTGGCTAGCGGGTGTCTTTCTCTCATACTATAGTCAATATCTAATTTGCAACAAGTTGTCAACAATTTGGTTATCCTTGTTGTGGTTCATGTTTGTAGGTAAGAAAGGTTCTATCTTCTAAAGTCCTAAGCCACATAAAACTTGCAATGGATAAATTAGAGGCGTCTAGTTTAGATTGTTGCTGGGCTAGTGTCATGATATGGTGATGTTGTAAGTAGAAGTATAAGTCGATACTCTTACAACACACATAATGTGTAAGTTCTATAGACCTTGGCCTTACACATAGAGGTATGATAGTGATCATACCACGATGCACATGATGGAGATTGAGTGCAAGAACCATATCATTCCACTAATAAACATGTGATGTTTCTTGCATCTTATATTGCTTATTTGGCGTTTTATTAGCATAATAAGATGATCCCTCATTTAGATATCAATATAAGAATGTGTTCTTCCTTATGTATGCACCGATTATGTTTCGTCACTCCAAGACATCACGTGATGACCGGGTGTTCTTGGATCCACGATCATATTTCGGGTGTAAGACAGTTACACACGCGAATACTAATGTTCTTACTTGGTGAGCCTAGCATGTACAGACATGGCCTCGGAACATAGACCAAAAGTTTAAGAATGAGTCATATGAAAGATATGATGTCCATTTGATGCTCGCCTTTGAAGCTATGCCGGCTCACGTGATGATCAGACTTGGTGTAGTGGATTTGGTTCATGTAATCACCAAAAAGACACGAGGGATGTCGTTTTTGAGTGGGAGTTCATTTATAATTTGGATTAGTAGAAGTCAATTTATCATAAATTAAATCAAAAGTGAATTTGCATAATTTGTTGTAGTCATTGGCATTCGTTCACCACTTTATGCTTAGCTGTAATTGAGATAATAGAACTATAGAATTCTGGATATTTACTTTACGATCTGTTATTGTATTGTGTTGAGTGTCAATCTAAAGTTTAGAGTCCTATTGCAAATTTTCAGCAAACTCTGTTTACTCCGTGAAATTTAATAATTGGTATTAAATCGAGAGTAACAATTCCAGTGTTAGTATCTTAAGTATCATGTTTGCCTCCATGATTCTTGATTATTTTAATATCAAGTTTATCTAGGAGCTAAAAGGGTTTTTGGAAAGTAATGTTATCCTAATCATCCAAAAGGGTTTTTGGAAAGTAATGTTATACTCACGATTCACCATTATAAGCTACATTAGCTTGATCATGAAAGTCGTCATGAAAAGGATGAATAGAAGATGTATGTAAAGTGTTTACTACACTAAAATATTACTAAAGAATGAATTTTGAAAGAATGTCGATCATTTGATGATGGTGATCTACTTCAAAGTGCAAGTCCAAAGGTATTATTATTTGAATATACACACTTTGGACTATGTGTCATGTATATGGCGCCACTGTTGATGTTGATAGATTCTTTTAAAAAAGGAAAAGGACATGCTGAAAGAGAATCTATAAAATATCTTTGGCAGAAAAGAAAAGACTAGAAATATCCAGTTTAGGTATATAGATGATATACATGTTATGGTTGTATTCTTTGCTTGTTAAACAATGTGGTTCTTGGGTATTGGATACCGAATTGGTTGGTATGAAATTTCATACAGAACGATGCAATTCATGAACCACAATGGCCTAAGTAACTAGCAAGAGAATATGTGATGATATTCATCGAAAAGAAACAAACCGTTGTTTGTATTTCTCGTTGACATCAAATCTTGCCTTCAAGATTTGGTTTAATAATAGTTATTTAAATCATGTATTATGATAACAAAGATTGTTCAAATAATTACTGTATTCCATATAAGATGGATGATTTACAAATCTAGTTGGAGAAATCACATCCATAAAACTAATGCTAAAATGTCGCAAGACAAATGATTGGAAGATCACTTACGAAGTGACATCGCCGTTTAAATTATATTGGAAAGAAAACATGAAGAAACTCCATTTTCATAGATTTTTGGAGTCTTTGATTTGATCAAGTGATGCTTGTGAGACTTTCCTCGGGATAATTAAAACTTCGTTCAAAGGCCAAAGAAGAACGAACGACTAAAATATTGGAATTTATACATATCGATGTATGTAATCCATTACGTATAGTCGTAAGCGATGGATTTCAACTTCATATGCTTTCTCTAGAAATTTGAGTGAATATTCACTTAATGAGAAAGAAGTATGAATTATTTGAAAACGTTTCAAAGACTTTGAAGATGAAGTAGAAAATCATTGTAACAAGAAAATACATGATTTATGATTTTATCATAAAGGGATTTATTTGAGTTGCAAGTGTAATAAGAAAATAAATGATTTATGATTTTATCATCAAGGGATTTATTTGAGTTGCAAGTTTAGAAAAACACCTAGATTTACATATCCCGAAACAACATAGGAATATGGAGTGTTTGATATTTGTAATGAAACCTTGTTTGACATGGTTGGATCAAAGGTGTTATTTATAAAAATGCCATTATGTTTTAACAGATTAAAGCTTTAGAGGCTACCGCTTTTACACTGAAAAGAACTCCATCTTGATCCGTTGAAAATACACCATGTAAGTTATGGTTTGGGGTAAAACTCAAGTTGTCCTTTCTTAAATTTTGGTATGCTAAGCATAAGTAAGATTTTTACAACCAAAGTCGGATGAGCATGTTTTTGTAGGTTATTTCGAATAACCATTGGGTATTCCTCCATAACACCGAAGATAAAAGTGTTTGTCGCTTAGAATGTCAAGTTTCTTGAAAAAAGGATTTTTCGCAAAAGTTAAGTGGGAGGACGATAGAACTTTGATAAGGTTAACGAACCTTAGCTATATGTGCCGAGTTGCGCAGCACTGGAAAATGTTCCGGAGGTAGCCATAATGCTCATGTCTCATGTGCCTCAATAGTTGTCACGGAGGTCTAAGTTCCTATTGAACCAAGTAGCTCGGATAAACAATCAAATGCTGAAATTTCAGAGTAAATCATTGTTGTTTGACAATGATGGACCTTCTACATGCAAACAAGTGATGATGGGCCCTGACTCCATTAAATGGCTTGAAGCCATAAAATCCGTGATAGTTCCATACACGAGAAATCAAGTTTTTGAACTTGGAAGACCCTCCGGAAAGGAGTAAAAACCTATCGGTCGTATTTGGATCTATAAAGAAACAGACATGGATGTTTCACATCTATGAAATAGTCGACATGTCGTAAATTATTTTATTATAATGTTCAATGAGTTGACTATGACAAGATTTGATCTTTCATAAGCGATATTTAGTCTGGATGGATTAAAGTAGCAACCACTACATATAATTTGGTATATGGTAGATGAATAAAAAAACAAAGTTCTTCTAAAAGAATGGTTACCTATGACTTGTGCATGGCACAATCCAAAGGGTTTTGTTAATTCAAAGGATGCTAAAAAGGGCATGCAAACTTCAATGGTTGAAGTAAGCATCGCGGAGTTGGAATCTTCGTCGTGATGAAACGGTTAAAGGAGTTTTTCATCAAGAGACGATGAAGATGCTTGCATTTGCAAGAAATTAAGTGGGAGCGCTAAGACATATTTCCAATACATTATGTGGAGGACATCTTGTTTATTCGAAATGATGTATATTTTATTGACAAAGGTTAACAATTTCATCTCAATGAAAGACTTAGGAAAAACACGAATATTTAGCATGAATGTCTACATGGATAGAAAGTGATGCTAATATGGTCATCCCAAACGTACATATATGAGATATTGAAGGGGTTCAATATAGAAACAACAAGAAGATGATCTTGTCGCATGGAAAAGAATTGAATCAAGATTCAAGTGTATCGACACTTGATAAGTGAAACAAGATTCAAGTGCTTTGACACTTGATGAGTGAAATCACAAGAATGTTTTGATCAATCATACCATGATATGTACACATCCAGATATGTCCTAAGCTCTAAGTGTTATGAGCATATACCAGAATGAATCATAAAATGATCATTCGACGATAGTAAGGATATTATTATGATCTTCTGGAAGAACTAAGAATATATTTGTGTAGAGGTGACAAACAATTACAAATAGTTCATTGTAAAGCGTTACATTGATACTAGTTTTGTCACAAGATACAAAATTAAGTTTATCTCAATTTAAACTATGGGTGGCACAATGAAATGGAAAGAAGTTTCCATGACGGATTTGGATGAATTCCAAAGTTAAGACATTGTGATGGATACTACAACAAAAAGGCTAAGTATATGACTGCTATAGTAGCAGCAAAGGAGGGAATTTGTGTCAAGTAGTTTGTTATCAAACTAAGGTGTGGTTCACAACGGCTAACACTAAAGATATATTGTACGGCAATAGTATCGACATGATTTAACCCCAAGGAACTAAAGGTCTCACCAAAAGACCAAATTTATACAATGCCATCTCATTGGAGAATGAGTGATGCATGAAGACGCAAATACATGCAAATACACACGGACCTGAAAGCGTTAGACCCGTAAATTATGTTAACCACTTGCAATCGTGTATATGGAACACCAGAAAGCCATATGTGTTTAATACGCAAAGTTTTTGAACTAGATTATTGTCTCTAGTGCAAGTGGGAGACTGAAGGGAATATGCTCGGGAGGCAATAATAAAGCGGTTATTATCGTATTCCTTATTTATGATAAATGTTTATTTTGCATGCTATAATTGTATTAATACGAAAACACTAATACATGTGTGTTTAATAAATAAATAGAAAGTTCCTAGTTATGCCTGTCTCATAAACTAGCTCGTTGATTAACAAGATGATCAAGGTTTCCTGATCATGGACATTGGATGTTGTTAATAACAAGGTCACAACATTATTGGAATGGTGTGATGAATATTCATCCGAAGTATAGCATTAAAATCAAATTCATTGAGTTTATATTGCTATAACAACATACGAAGTGATCCCAATCCTTTGACCATGAGATCATGTCAATCACTAACACTGGAAGAGTATCTTGATAACATCAAACATCACACCATAACAGGGTGATTATAAAGATGGGTTCGGTACTACTAAAGTGTTATGGATCGAGCGTGGAATTTGTTCATCCCGAAGAAGGATAGATATGCTCTAGGCCCTCTCGATGATATCACATTGATTAGCTTGCAAGCAAGTGATTTGATCACTAGAATGTTGTATCACAGGAACGAGAAAAGAGTACATGTCAGTAACAAGATCAAACTAGGTATGGAGATACCGATGATCGAATCTCAGACATGTAATATATCACGAAACAAAAGGATTAAGATACTAGCGTAAAAGGTTCTCACGATCACAAGAAAGTCATCGCTGAATGAGTGGGAGTCAGTATGGATCTCCAGGTCCCGCTTCTGATTATTGATCCGAGAGGGGTCTCGATCATGTCCGCATTATTCGAATCGTAGGGTGACACACTTAAGAGACACCGACATCCATTTGGAGCAAAAGTTTCATGCCGGAAAGAATAAAAAGCGCAGGAATTTGTTTCACTAGATACCGAAACTAGTTTTCAGGTGAAATTGCAGAAAATGTTTTTGCATGTGAAATGAAATAATAGCAAGGGGTTATATGTGATTGTTTTTCATTAAAGTAATTGAAAAAATTCTGAATAAATAAAAGGAGTTTTATTTAATTAGAGTTTGCATTAAATTTGGTGGAAATTTAATGGGAATTTGAGAGGAGGAAATTGAAAGGCATTTTTGTGAGTGGAGTGTCCACCCACATCAATGGAGGGAGGGCAAGGGGGCAGCCCCATGCGCCGGCCACCCCCTTGGGTGCCCCCTCCTCCTATAAAAGGATCCCCTCCTCTCTTCTCACTCACACTTCCTCGTGAAGGATCTCTCCCCCCTCTAGTATTTATCCCCCATGGTCTCGGACTAGCGAGATACATGTTCCCGGTGGCTTTTCGACAAGAGTTGTGCTTCCGCTGCATCGCTGGAGCGAGGAGGCGGAGGTTGCTCGGTGCCTCGGACGTGTGTGCAAGAACGGATGTGCCGCTAATTTGCGGCGCTAGAACTTCCTCTCAATCTTGAGATCGGCAAGAGATCGTCTACATCAACCACAAGTTTAACCTCGTTCAACTTTGTCGGTCTTCAAGGGTATGTTCTCTACGGATGTATATCTGCCCGTTGCTTTTATCTAGTAGATAGATCTTGGTACATAGTTGTTCCCATCGTAGGAAATTTTTTGTTTTCTATGATGTGAACCCTACATTGTTGTCATTATGGGAGCCTCCAATTTGGTTGTGGACGTGTGCCCCGCTAGAGTTGTAAAGGCATCGGTTCCTGCCTCGAAGGGTACCAATAGTGGAGAAGGTGGATCAGGCCTTTAGTGGCGAGATCCATCGGAGAATAGGGTGAGGCCTATTGTGGCGTGGTGGTCTTAGAACCGCCCACCCCTCCAACGCATATGTACTTCCCTTAACAAGGAAGGAACTGCGGTAAAAAATCCATGTATATCCGCATGCTCCACTTTGGTTTCCTCGCTCCTCTCTTTACGTGTTTAGTAGATAGGTTTGCATATAGGGAAATTATCGTAGTAGCATATCTAGAGAATTTACTTTGTGTCAATCCTAAAATTGAAAAAGAACTAAAAATTGAGTAGCACCTATTCACCCTCCCCTCTAGGTGCCCATACAATCCATTTCAAATGTAAATGCATATGGGATAAGAACCAAATGAAAAAGGGGTTTTATATGATGCTCAAACGCATGGTGGCATGGTGACATGAGCATGATATTATGCAATTGAATTATGATATGTAGGAAGTAGCAATATATATAATTCATAAGTAGCATTACAATTGTTAGACAATTGGGATGCTACAACTCTCTCCCACTAAACAAGAATCTCACCCTGAGATTCCTAGGTAAAGAAATCTTCCCGTTCTCATTTAGATTCTTTGCAGGATGGTGCGACCCTTTGCATATTGCAAAACTCGATAGATTTGTTGCGAGTTTACCATTCTGCCTTTTGTAGAATTTTATGGGGTTTTATTTGGAAGTATTCAGAGGGTTTTGAAGAAAGATATTGGAAATCCACCTACCACGGCATATGGCTTACATATCTGAAGGAGTAATATTGTTCGAGAAACTCAAGGAGAGGAATTTAATTGAATGTGTTTGCTTTGGTGAATAAATTATGAAGCCATCAGGAATTTTAAGAGAAATAGAGTGTTCGGCAAAATTGATCATAGATTTGTTGGCATTTAACCAATTCATGCCCAAGATGACATCGATGTTAGAGTTGCCAAGTATTATGAGTGAATCAAGGAACAAGTGGTTGCCAATTTCAATTTTGGTTCCCAAGGGTTATCTTTGATGTTTGAAATTGATTTCCTAGTGATTGTACCACAAGAGGTATTGGCAAAATTTCTAGAACAAAGTAATGAGTCTGCGCAAACTTTTGAGATATGAAAGAGTGTGAAGCTCCCGTATAAAAGAGAACATTTGCTGAGATCGAGTTCATGGGCAAGGTTCCCATAATGACTCCTGAAGATTTGTCTGCTCGAGTTGTATTGACAAAGTTTACCCAAGCATGTCCAGGCATGTTGTTGTAGGTGAAAGCTAGATCGGGACGAGGAAGACAAACCATGGATAGTGACGTAGAAGAGCGAGGTGGTGCTAGATGTAGCTTGTTCTATGGGACATTTAGGCACAATATGACCCAATTCACCGCACTAGTGACAAGTATAGCTAGATTTTTGACCTACTGCCTTTGACTGCACTTGAAAATTTGAACTTGGCTGGCTTTGGAAGTTCCTTGGAGCGGGTGGGCGGGGAATATAAGTTGAGTGCCCTAGCATGTAGGTGGGTGGTGCAGGCGCATAGAAAGGTACCCATATCCTACGTTTCTAAGGTGGCAGGGCTGAAGAAGAATAGCCACCATCACGAAGTTACTTGCGAGAGTCTTCCAACACTTCACGCCCATATTTCTCTTTTAGTGCCATATTGAACAATTCCGCAAAGGTTGAGCACTTGAAAAGGTTGAGGGCATACTTTAACTCAGGTTTGAGACCTTTGCGGAATTCTTGCTTTCTACCATTAGTAGACACTTCCTCTTTAGCATAGCAAGCCATATGGTTGAATTCGGTCCTATATTCTAGCATAGACTTATTGCCTTGAGTGAGTTGAAGGAATTCCTCACACTTTCTTTGCACAATTGTCTGAGGAATGTGGTGCCTCTTGAAAATAGTTTGGAACACATCCCAAGTGGTTTCAGCATCCGGATCTTGTGTTTGTTGATAGCCTTCCCACCAATACCGAGCATCATCTAGAAGAAGGTGGGTTGCAAAGATGTAACACACTCAGATCGGCCCTATACAATTTTTAGCGATTCGCTCCAAACCCGCATAGAAACGGTTCGAAGGTTCCCACTAGGCACTTTTGTGCGGGTGGAAAACAAAGTAATACCAATACACATTTGTCCATGATGGAACCCACAGAACAGATATATACAACAGCGAGTCGACGAGTCAAGAATACAGATATACAATACAAAGATCCAAATCACCTTGAAACGATACAACATACGAGTACGGATAAGATGCAAATTGGGATAAGAGCCCTGAACAATAACCAATGGTGTCCATAATCCTGCCCAGGCCAAACCGGAAGGGTAACCCTTCTAACAACGTCGATCTCAAACCTACTAAACAAAAGGGGTGCCGGCAAAGGGCAAAGGAAAAATAGAGTGGTCAGTACTAAGTCCAGTACACGGCGAGACTTAGAATTCGGCGGTCCTCGCCTACATAGGTGCGGTAGATTGTAACGGCAGCGCAACATGCACTATACAACCTATCACTGTTCAAAATTCGTCCGATATGCTAATTTATCGGTCCATTTATCGCTTATCACTAGGTGACCGATAAGCCGATTAATTGATTGATCACCCGATAAATTGTCCGATACACCCAAAAATCACTAGTTTTGGGCTGACCGAGAAGTTAACGATAAATGATATCCTCAAAATTGCAACCTATAGAGACTTGATACAATTGGCGAATATCAAAGAGAGATAAGAAAGGCCTATTCAGATCCAACCTGAAACTACCACAAACATACCCATCCTGGTATTCCCCCTCGAGACCAAACGAGGAAGTCATACCAAGGAAACTCACACAGTTGGCAGTTTTATTCATTCCATTATAGTTTTAGCACTTACTAGCCAGATATAGATAGCATGAGTTATCCTGATATCATGAGGCATCCCAATTCTAGTAGTTCTTGGTAATTTTATTTAGCCATTCTGTTGTAGTGAAGTTGATTACTAGTCATTCTAAAGTCAAATTTATAGAACTAATTTAGTTATATTTGTCTATGATCGAGATATTGTGCTCCAAGTCGTCCATAAACGCGAACACGACTTTTAGAAAGATTTACCCTGCAGGGTGGCACAAATAGCAACACACGCACGATCAACCTTGGAAAAACCAAATGAAAACCCAACGAGGCATCACGACAAAGAATTCGCAAGATTCATAAATGATTTCAGGGAGACACCCCACTAAGCTACCCGTGATGAAGTTGGTCGGCTCCGAGATAGACCCATACGTTTGTGACGATGACTGTAAATGACTGGGAACCCGAAAGTGTGACTGGGCTTGTCTATACAGCGAAAACTTGGCACGGGTTCCGAATAGTATAATAGTAAATTCTCCTCGAGCAACAGTAGTAAATAAAGAAGTAAAACATGGCATAAGTACAGGATAGTAATAACGCTCCAAACTATTTGTGTCCCCAAGAAATTAAATATGACTCAAGCTAGGACTAAGGGGATTCATGGTCTCACATGTGGATAGTGCGATAGTCAAGGAACAAGTATAAAGTACTCGGGGTCCTATGGGACACCAGTGATCTATTAAAATCCAAATAGCATCTATTACCCATCGGTGCCTCTGCATTAGTTATATCTGTCCCAGTATTTTAATACCAAGTTGTAATTAAAGTCATGATCATCTCCAACATAAAGCATATGGCAACCTTCCAATAACTATGGTACTTGACGACACGAAGCAGGACCCGAGCAAGCGCTGACACTCAAGGCCGACTATATACCAAACAACGGGTGATAGGAGGTGTCCAAGGAAATATAGTGGCTGCAAGCGATATCACAGGTACGAAAACTAAAGCATTGCAACACAGATAGCAATAGATCAATAGGAAGAAATAAAGACTATAAAAGTAAGATAGGTAGAAAGGGTGAGAATACTCGCCTAAAAATATTGCCGAAGGTTCATCCGAAGACACTCACATCAACTTATCGGCCTAATCCGTGAAGAAGCAAAGCACTAAAAGAAACATCGGATGCACTATTTAATACTACAGTAGAAGATCGGGCATGATGCATGTATGATACGTGACATGACAAAGATGTGATGCAATTAGACAATATTAGGCAGAACTTGGGCCCCGACAATAAAATATATGGTTCTAGTTGTTTAGATACATCACAATTTAAATTTTATATTAACAAGGAAAAATATGTCATCGGTTCGCTACACAAATTTAAATGGAGCCAATATAAGACTAGAAAAGCCCGTATATGGACTCCATATTTAGTTATAAGGTGAATCGACTATACAACCCGAACCCGCGAAATATGTATGCAAGCATGGACAATTAGATGCAATAGATAGAGATCATATATTATAAAAATGTGGGGCTCGAAAAGGGTCACACATGGGTTCAGCGATCTTGGGTTTGGTGTGGTTCGGGTTCGGTCTTCGGATCCGAAATGGGGAAGAACGCTAGGTGCGGTCTTCGGTTTGGGATCGGGGTCTTCAGGGTTCCGTGAAGTAGAGCTTGGGAGGCATCACCTTCACCTTCGAGTTCCGGTTACGAGTGTTGTTGTCGATCTTCGATTAGCACCGCTATTCTTCGAGTCATGCCTTGTCTGACTTTCGGAGGTGTCAGCCTTGGGTTGGCCTCGTCGACGAGAAGATCTTGCCCAAATTTACTCGGAGATCAGTGTACCCAAATAGATGGCCACATGATGAACACCAAATCTCCTCATCGTTTCTTCTCGGGCACACGTGTAGGATCCCGTGCAAGGAATTATTCAAAAACGGAATAGAGGCACATACAGCAAAGCTGGAGATAGACAAGTTCATACATTGAATGGGACAGAGGCATGCGAGTGCTGTAGGAGGCCTCATCGGTTAGAGGAAATAGAGATTCGGGGCAGCTCGAGGGATACCAGGAACACCGGGAGGCCGACATGCTATTTCCCTGTTAAGACCCCAATGTCAAGACCCACTACAGGCACTACACAAGGCCAGCAACGACGCGTCGACCGACCCAGGCGCCTGGTGCAATCTAACCGCAAATACACTGGCCCTAGCTGGGTCGCATGAGTAGCACCAACTGCACCTTAGCTGGAGGAAAGTAGGATAAGAAGAGAAGCCAGTAGAAGGAAAAAAGGCATCCCGAAGGATCACGACATTGGCGGTGATACTAGGCTGTTCCTAGTTTCCTTTTATGTTTTTATTCTTGTACCAAACTGAGATCTCGATCTGTATCTAAGAGAGAATTGTGAGAAATATATTGGGTACCTAACATCTGGTATCAGAGACCACCTACCACCCTTCCTTGATCCAATTCTGGAGACCCGCAAGCGCAAGCAAGATGGGCAGCGCGTCCTCGCCGCCATGGAACCGACACTGATGGAATTTTTGGAGCAGATGAAAGCATTCATACAGGACAGGATCAAGGAGGAGCATGGCGCCTCCATCGAGCGCCATGACGTCATCGTACAGAAACTCGAGGAACAAGCATCCAAGACGAATGAGCTCGTCCAGTGGAAACCGGACCTCGATATCCGCCTCGCCAAACTCCAGGACGCCGTCGACGAGTTGTAGTTGGCGTGCCCCGCGGCAGCGACCTCTACAGGTGGATCCGCAGCGGCAGAGCGTATCGGATCACCGCTCACCCAGCCGATCCACGGGCCAGCTGGCCACCGCGTCGACACACACCCCGGGGGTTCCCCATCGGTAGCCTCTCAGGCCCCGATGGCGCCTTCGGTCACGGTTATGATCAATTTCCAAGCTCCTATGGGTTCAATTGCGAGTGATTCTACATCTGGAACCAATTTGGCCGCATCTCAGCTCATGTCCAATTTGGGGCAGGCAGCTCCCACTGTTTTATTCCCCCTTTCAATGGTGAAAACCCAAACCTCTGGAAAACTCAAGCGGAGCAGTAATTTGTCATGTTTAATATCCACGAATCCTTTTGGGTCCCCATGGTAATTTTGAATTTCACGGGCTCTGCGGGCATTTGGCTCCAGTCCGTCCAGAAAAAATAGGAGGGTTCGATTGGAACTCTTTTATCTCTCTAATTTTCACTCGTTTTGGGCGCGGTCGTCATCAATTACTCATCTGTCGGTTCTATGCAATCAAACAAACGTCTACAGTGAAAGATTACATAGAACGCTTTGAAGTAGTGATGAATCATTTGATTTCATACTCTGAAGATACTCACCCATATTATTTTCTTACACGATTTGTGGAGGGGCTACGCTCGGACATCAGGGCTATGGTGCTGGTACAGCGACCGCCAGATCTTGACACAACGTGTTCTCTAACACTGCTGCAAGAAGAAGTTGAGGAGCGCGAAACCATTCCCGCATGTCAATAACAAGTGTTCCGGGTGCCTGCATCGTATTATCGACCAAAACAACCACCACCATCATCTTCAACAGCATTTAGGCCTACGACACCACACATCTCAGAAGCTCTTCGAGGCGTGGAGGCCTCCCGTGCGCACACTGACAATGGCAAGATTGTTGCTCTGCGCAATTTTCGCCGTGGTCCAGGTTTATGCTTCAAGTGTGGTGAAAGCTGGGGCAAGGAACATGCTTGTCCAGCACAAGTACAAATGCACGTGGTGGAGGAACTTCTGGCAATGTTTTAATCAGAGGAAGTTATTGGAGAACCTGAAGAAATGTTCACGCCACCGACATCACCTGAAGCTATGTGTGCACTGTCATTGCAAGCGATTTCTGATACTGATGCTCCAACTGTTATTCAGATACACGCAAGGATTCAAGGGAAGGAGATATTGCTACTGGTAGACTCGGGAAGTACCACCTCTTTCATCAATGAGCAACTAGCTAGTCAAATGTCAAATGTCCAGAATATGTCTACTAGATGCAGAGTGACAGTAGCAGATGGTTCTGTCATGATATGCTCTCAGTTCATTCCTAACTGCACGTGGGTTTCTCAGGGCCATGAGTTCACAACAGATTTTAAGGTGATCAAACTAGGAGTTTATGATGCAATTCTGGGGCTTGATTGACTAAAACAGCATAGCCCAATCAAAATAGATTGGCAGCTACAAAATTTCGAAGTAACTACAGAAAAGGGCTACATCAATTTGCAAGGAGTGAATTTTGTAAATCCAACTCTGGAAACGATCACTCTATCAGAATTATTTAATGCTTGTAAACCTGGTGCTGTGGCACACATGATTCACTTATTCACAGTACAAGTTGATGGTGCAAGCAAGGAGAAATTACCAGCAGAAGTAACACACCTCCTAGAACAATACAAGGATATTTTCGCTGAACCAAAGTCTCTGCCATCTAGGAGAGCCTGTGACCACAAAATTCCTCTAGTACCCGGAGCACAACCTGTCAGTGTGAGGCCATACAGGCACAAGCCAGAACTGAAAACCGAAATCGAAAGACAAGTCACCGAATTATTGGTTAATGGTGTAATTCAGAAGTGTGCAAGCCCATTCTCTTCCCCGGCAATACTTGTCAAAAAGAAAGATGGCACTTGGCGCCTATGTGTAGATTACAGAGGCCTTAATTCCCGTACGGTTGTGAGTAAATATCCAGTCCCAGTTATTGATGAGCTACTGGATGAGTTACTTGGCTCGGTGTGGTTCTCTAAACTTGATCTGCGAGCAGGATACCACCAGATCAGATTAGCAGAGGGGGAAGAAGCAAAAACAGCGTTCCAAACACACTCTGGTCATTGGGAATATAAAGTAATGCCATTTGGACTTGCTGGGGACCCCGCCACTTTCTTAGAAGCTATGAACGCAACATTGCAACCATTTCTCATGAAATGTGTCACCGTTTTCTTCGATGGTATTTTGATATACAGCAAGTCACTACAAGAACATCTCCAGCACCTGAAACAGGTGCTCACTCTTTTGTGCCATGATCAATGGAATGTAAAATTGTCTAAATGTTCCTTCGCACAAAAGAATATTACCTACTTGGGTCATGTTGTCAATGAAAAGGGCGTATCAACAGATCCAAGTAAAATTCAGTCAATTGCTAAATGGCCAACCCCAGAATCTGCAAAACAAGTCAGAAGTTTCTTGGGTTTAGTTGGTTATTATAGAAAATTCGTGAAGCATTTTGGTATTATTGCAAGGCCACTGTTTAATTTGTTGAAAAAACAAGTTCCTTTTGTTTGGATAGAAGATACCAACAATGCTTTTGAAATACTCAAAAACAGTTTGGTGACAGCTCCTCTATTGGCTCTACCTGATTTCAGCAAACAATTCACCATCGATACAAATGCGTGTGATTATGGAGTGGGAGCAGTTCTGCAACAAAATGGACACCCGATTGCTTATATGAGTAAAGTGTTAGGTCATAAAAATAAAGGCCTCTCAACTTATGAAAAAGAATGCCTTGCCATCCTTATGGCCGTGGAGCAATGGAGAGCATACCTCCACCATAATAAATTTATCATCAGGACAGATCAAAGAAGCTTAGTCCATCTTGATGATCAAAGAATCAATACAGCATGGCAACAAAAAGCTTTCACTAAATTGTTGGGATTGAGGTACAAAGTCTGCTACAGAAAAGGTGCAGAAAATAGTGCTGCTGATTCACTGTCACGCCTTCCTCGTGACAGTACAACTACACTACAACTAATTTCAGTGTGTAAACCATCCTGGTTAGACGATGTGAAGGTCAACTATCAGCACAATACTCAAGCTCAAAAACTTCTAGAGAACCTGCAACAAGAACTTGATCCCAAGAAACGCTTCTTGCTGCAAGATAATGTCATTTACTTCCGAGGACATATCTGGTTGGGAGGCGCATATCACCTGCAACTGAAAATGCTTCGCGCTTTCCACGACAACACTGTAGGAGGCCACTCCGGGTTCCCTGTAACCTACATGCGTCTTAAAGCTCTATTTGCTTGGCCAAAGATGAAGCAGCACATTCATAATTATGTCCAGACATGCAAAACCTGCCAGCAAGCAAAGCCTGAGAGGGTTAATTATCTAGGTCTGCTAGAGCCCCTACCGGTTCCTGAAGGTGCATGGCACACAGTCACAATGGATTTCATCGATGGACTGCCGCAATCTGGCAAATACAACTGCATTTTGGTCGTTGTCGACAAATTCACACGATATGCCCATTTCCTTCCTCTCCAGCATCCTTTCACCGCTTCCAAGGTAGCTCTCTCCTACTTGGACAACATTTACAAGCTGCATGGGCTACCCAAGGTCATTGTGTCTGACAGGGATCCAGTTTTCACTAGTAAATTTTGGAAGCAGCTGTTTCAATCCATTGGTACAGAGTTGAGGATGAGCACACCGTACCATCCCCAGACCGATGGCCAAACGGAAAGAGTTAACCAATGTGTAGAGACTTATCTACGATGTTTCATTCATGCATACCCCAAGCGCTGGAGTCACTAGATATCTCTCGCGGAATTCTGGTATAATACGAGTTTCCACTCAGCCATCAAGAATACACCATTCGTAGCTCTTTATGGCCATGAGCCACGACATTGGGGGATTGTGCCTACAGCTGTGTGCAAAGTACCAGAACTACAAGAATGGTTGGATGAGCGTAATCTGATGCAAGATTTGCTCAAACAATAGCTCCACCGGGCTAGACAACCAATGAAAACTCAAGCAGATAAGCACAGGACACAGAGGACATTTGCAGTCGGCGACTCTATTTTCATCAAGCTACAGTCATATGTTCAGTCCTCGGTAGAGAGACAGACCAATCACAAGCTCTCTTTTCGGTACTTTGGTCCTTTCAAGATAATTAAAGCTATCAATCCTGTGGCCTATGAAGTGCAGCTCCCATCAGGATCTCAAGTGCACCCTGTAATGCATGTTTCTCAGCTGAGAATAGCGTTTCTCCCAGGTATCACATCCTCTACCACACTTCCAGTTTACGACTCTCAGCCTGTTATTCCTGTGGAGCTTCTAGACACATGCTGGCGTAAGATAAATGGTGAGATGCGACAACAAGGTAGAATTTGTTGGTCTGATCCATTGATGACTAAAACATCTTGGGATGACCTGGACTGGCTTCGACACCGTTTTCCAAATACTGAGACTTGGGGACAAGTCTCTTCTCAAGGAGGAGGGGATGTTAAGACCCCAATGGCAAGACCCACTACAAGCACTACACAAGGCCAGCAATGATGCATCGACCGACCCAGGCGCCTGGTGCAACCTAACCGCAAATACACTGGCCCTAGCTGGGTCGCATGAGCAGCACCAACTGCACCTTAGCTAGAGTCAAGTAGGATAAGAAGAGAAGCCGGGAGAAGGAAAAAGGCATCCCGAAGGATCACGGCATCGGCGGCGATACTAGGCTGTTCCTAGTTTCCTTTTATGTTTTTATTCTTGTACCAAACTGAGATCTCGATCTATATCTAAGAGAGAATTGTGAGAAATATATTGGGTACCTAACATTCCCATGGTGGGACAACGACGCCTGGGCATTAGCGGCCAGCAGCGGGGTGCCGGAGAAGAGCAACAGAGGCTCGCCGACAACGGCAGATAGAGCTTGCAGACAAAAGGGGGAGGCGCTCGATACTGGGAGACGGGGCCGATGGAGCTCAAGGAAGGGGGCCGTGTGCCGGTGAGGTCGGGAGGCGCCCATGGCAGCGGGGAGACAGGGAGGACGCGGTGGCGGCGAGCTAGGCGGAGAGACTTGCAGGCAGGGCCGGCCTCGGTCATGGTTAGCGTGGCCTCGGGCCGGAACGGATGTTGGCAAGGAGGTTCATGGCAAGGTCAGAGGAAGGCGACGCGGGAGCCTAGGGTGGGCGGTGCTAGCGATCGAGGTGGTGGGGGGTGCCTCGGTGGCGGAGGCACACCGAGTGGGTGAGGGTGAGTTGACGGGAAAGGGGAACAAGGGAGGCGAGGGGGTGCGAGGAGGAGGGGAAAAGGCAGTAGGGTCCCGCGGTTGCTGGAAGCGGCATCTAGCGGCGGTGGACGCGGGCAGAGGAGGTTGGTAGGGAGGATTTTCAAGGAGAGGGAGGAAGACGCGAGAGAGAGAGGGGCGACGCAACAGGAGCATGGGGATCCGAGGTGGGGTGTGGGTGGTGTCCATGGGACAGGCTGGTGTGGTCGTGTACCGGGGTAAGTTTGGGTGGGGTGCAGTGCAAGTGATCGTACACGGGTGGGACCACGGAGAAATGGGGGAGCGGGGAAATGTAAAGGGTAGAGGTGCTACGGTCGCATGGTGTGGCATGGGAAGGTGGGTGGTTCGGAAACTGGTGGGAGTTGTTGGTGGGGTAGGGTTTAGGGTTTGGTTGGTGGGCCTAGGGTAGATTTAGGGTTTCGATCGGTTGGCCCTGACCGATTTAGGTCTAGGTAGATCTTTTAGGGTTTAGCCGGGGTGGTAGGTTACTGCCAGCTAGGCCATTTGGGCCTGGCCGGTGGCGGCCTCCCTCGGAAAAAATAGTTTTTTTTATTTCTTTTGTTTAAGAATAACTGTTTTAAATAGTTTTAGATAAATAATTTTAATCTGGACGGACTGACGATTTTGGTTTGAACAAAGAGGGGAATATCTAGAAACCAAAATAGGCTTTTGGCAAAATACTTTTAGGCAAAAAGATGTATGTTGATGTCATGATGATGCATAGAGATAAGACATGCGATTTTATAGTAGTGGTTTTACCCGGGTTGCTATAAAAGAGAACACGATCTTGCTATGCCAAAGATGCGGTTAAAGAGCTCGCTTTGTTTCATGAATCCAATCTTCGGCTTCCAATGGCTCTCTAGAACCATCAAATGTGCGAGGTTTCAGTTTAAGGAAACTGTGAATTGACACCCGAATGAAATCAGTAATGCTTCGACGTTGATTGTCTTGCAACCTGGTCATGGCTTCGGTTATCTTGACAAGCAGTTGTCCCAGTTCTGGTGGCAGTGCAGGATCTTGATCACGACTCTCCATCCTAAAGTAGACGACAGGGTTAGCACGATGATCGGATAAACAAAATCCAATAATTAGTGCTTGAATGGATAACACCATGATTATGTGGAAGTAAAAGTATCAAAAGATCAAGCCACTTCTAACTTCCATGGAACAGAGTAAAATCACATTAATCCACCAATTTAATGTACAAGAGAGAATGCTAAGAGTAGTGGTATGGTCATGACTCCATCCCACACTCAAAGCATTATACCATACATTAATTGGAAAACTCGTGCAACCCAACTCCTAGAATTCAAATTGAAGACCTTGACAAGCAAAAAAATGAAGCACTGTAAGAGAACAAAGATTTGATGCAAACATTTCGCCGAAACCAACCAGATAAAGATGATGATGTTGTTGTGTTGATGTTCCCAAACCACCGGAAAATATATGAAGGAAGCTCACTAAACAGAAGACAGATTCAACAGTCAGAACGATAAAAACACCATGGTTTAACAAGAGGAATTACGAAAGATTTGGAAAGTCTTCATGGCATCCGGCGGATTGAGGATAGAAAAGCGATGGGGTTTCAAAAGTTTTCTCGACGAGTCATAGAACAAAAGAACTTATTATCCTTCTTGAGAATATCTACGAGAGATTTAGCCATCTTGAGAAAGTATTCAACAAAGCAGCAAGAATTACTTGTCAAACTCAGGATAAGCTCTAGGGATTGAGTTAAGATATGCATTGGACGAATAGATTATCTTGCCCTTGGGATAAGAAAAGAGATACTGACTTGTTCACCTTGTTGATCGGATCATCGGTTCATAAGAGGAGAGATTTGGATAAGAAATGACGAAAGGATGAGATTCTCTCATATCAAAGAGAATCTTTGAAGATATGGAGTTCCAAAAAGATGTGAAGCATGATAAACAGATGATAATCCACCATACTTCCTTAACAAATCTTCAGATTGCTAAAGAAACTTGAATATGATATAGATATGATCACGGTATAACTCAAAATCACAAGAGACAACCGCCATCGTTTGGAGGATTTTATTGATATCATTGACCATATTCCACTCACGATAAGCGTCATATAGCTATACGGAGAACTAAATTACAATCACAAGCATCATATCAACACTGTTATGTATTTAGCCCAAAAGAACTTGAAGGTGAACTAAAAACTCCAGATTGAAGCGCCGGTAGCAAAATATCACATTAGCATGGACATGCCGACAAAACGAGGGTGAATAATCTATCACACACGACTGAAAAGGAGTATGGAAACACATACGTATCAAAGAAAAATCCGCATTTTTGGCATTAAAATGCCAATACATGCGTTAAACAACTTAACGGCTACAGATTAGCAACTCCACATTCTATGAAAGCATGCCGGAAGGACAAACAACCTTAACAAGACCACGTCGGTTTACAAAGAATCAGATAGATCGCATCGGTTTACAAAATCCTGTCACATTGGAATGTACCAACACTCGATATCCAAAGGCAGATTTCAATGCAAGGTTGGATCCAACAGATTGACAAAGGATTTAACACATCCTATGATACTACGGAAACCCCAAACATGTGAATCCCAATTTGAATTTTTAGAAGAGGATTGATAAACTTTACACTTTCTTACCAGAAAAGGGTGGGTAGGTGGGTAAGAAGAAAAATGGAAGCTGTCCTACTCTCACGTTTAGTTTTCCTTAATATACATAACTACCAAAATATTTTCTATACTGACAATGACCATCTTGGCTGAGACCTTGCAGAGTGGAATGGCTCTGATACTAGTTGTAATACCTCGGAGACTATGCTCTAAGCAACAAGCCAGTATGAACCAAAAGTGGATAGGACATACTATGGAGGGGGATGTATGGCCACCCACATGCAAGCCGAAAGGGGGATGGGCAGGGCACGGTACCGGCCAACCATCCCATCCAGTTTTATGATCATAGTATCAGGTGCGAGCGGCGTAGTCAACAGGTATGCGAACAAAACATACACGAGTGTGTATGTCAGTGACATACAATAATACATTAGAGTCAGACCATCTATAATAAATAGAAATATTCAACGCCATACAGAAAGATTCAAATATCCTAGATAGAGATAATATTTTAGGATACATCCTCATACATCACACATCAGAGTATCAAGCGGAAGCGGAAAACAAGATCCGAGTACAAAGAAGAAGAAAACTAGCATAAGATGCCTCGAAATAAGCACATCCTGCCCATAGGCCTCACGGATGTCCATCCCCGGAATCTCTACACCTAACGGTTGTTGTCACCAACATCGGTTTCCTCGACCCAGTAATCGTCCTTAGAGTATAACTGTATATCTGAACAATATTTATCATGTGAGACTCTAAGGTGCTTAGCAAGTCTTTATGCATCTAAAGGAAACAATTTGAGGGTGACGCAATTGCAACGGAAAGTAAAGTCTAGCAGTTCTGTAGAGACACGCTATATCATCCGCCTAACCAATGATAGACGGACGATCGTTAAATAAACAAAAAATAATTACCCAAAAAATATATATCAATATAAATAAATATTGCTCTCCTTCCTTCCCGTTCCCAAATGAGAAGGCAGAAGAACATCCTATTTATTGGCAGTTTTAACAATCATCTCTATCTCTACTATTATAATGCAGCAGTTTTGAATTCGGATTTACATCCTCATCCCAGCTTCCCGCCACAACACATGCAGCCGTTCATTTTGAATTCAGAAGTAAAATCTACCGTTCATCAAGTATCACCAAAAATAATCTAACGGTTACCATGTGCTGGATTCGCTCCCTCTACACGCGCGCATCTGTGAGCCTCCTAGGAGCGAGACGAATTTTCTAGAGAACTATCGATGCAGACTTGCACATGGGTGCTTTGGGCCGAGTTTTTATATTCAAGCGGAATAAGAGTACGACCTTCCAGATGTGCTATGGCAAAAGAGCGTCCTTGCCTTGTCAGTTGTCACCGTGAGGTATCCAGTCAGGTTGCTGATAATTTCAGCTACTCTCTTCGGCCCGTATTAATCGACTTATATTTGTCTAGATTTAAATAAATCTAGACACTATTTATATAGATTCATTTAAATTTTAATAATTTTAAGTCAATTAATATGGGTCGGAGGGAGTACTGTAATGTAACAACGGAATCTAAGAAAACCATTAAAAATCCTCTCTTACTTATTGAACTGAGAAGTTACGGCATTATAGCCATAGGTGCTAAGCGAAAAAGAAGGGATGTACAACTGACAACGCTATTAATAATTTAAGAGTCTTCATTTGACATGTTTATATTTAAATACGGAGTACTTTTATTTTTCTGTATGCTAGAGCTCGGCCACTTTTATCTCCCGTCTGAGACTCACCTAGGTATAACTAGATCAAATTCAATAAGAGTCAACACACGTAAAACAGAACCTTAGTTTTCTCACACATTTAACACAAACATATACATTCTCACACCTAGCCGTCCATACAAAAAGTTGTGGCACTTCTATTAAAACCTACATATCTATTTTATATTCCCTCCTTCCTAAAATAAGTGACTCAACTTTGTCTAAATATACATGTATCTCGACATATTTTAACATATAGATACATACAAATTTTAAAAAATCAAGTCACTTAATTTAAGACAGAGAGATTATATATTATTAATTTTTTAAGTATATTATTTTTAGGGCACCATACGTCCCCATATTTTATTAATTTTTGTTTCTTTAGAGCATCTCTATGAGATCCGGCAAAATACCTGATACCTCAAAATGATCGACGTTTTGAGGTTTTAGAAAAAATGCAACAAAATGAACTCCAATTTTGTCGGCAAACCTAAAAACGGCCGCCAAAACCCGCATTTACGTGGTACATGGCTTGATGGGAGGGACATTTCTACCCCTTGTTTTCCGCTCCCTTGCTGGCACAGATCTCCTTGCACCCATGTTGTCGATCTTAACCATGGAGCTTTCGCCCGTCAGATCAGAGGTCATGCGGCCCTAATTGGGGCCTTTTGTCGCGGACATGCCTCTGACAAGTGCATCACTGGTCGATTCCCTTGCGGACACATCGCCCATGCTCTCTCCCGTGTTGGTAGCACCATTGTTCGGTCTATCGGTGACGTTTCCATCTAGGGGGAGGGGTGAAAACGAAACATCTAGAACGAACAAGCCGACCAACCCTGCGGTCAAAAAATATTCAACTTTACGACATGAGCTTAGGGATCATCTTCAGCAAAACTCCCGCTACCACAAAGGCATTTAAGGTTTTTGCCGCAAACAGTTTTTTTATAGGAGTTCCCTTTTAATCATATGCCATAACGTGCAAAGCACGTGCTACTTACTAGTTCCATAAATATTGCACTATTTACTAATTATGTTTAGTCAAGTTAAAAGCGGTACTTTATTTATAATTTTCTATGATTGTGAAACTATGCTCCAAGTCATCCATAACCATGGACACGGCATTTTGAAATGATTTACCCTGCTGGGGTGCACAAATAGCAACACACGCACGCTCAACCTCGGAAGAAGCAAACGAATAAAAACAACAAGGCCTCACGATAGAACCATTCCAAGAAACCGGAGAATGTTTTAGAGGCCGCCCAAAATAGCTACCCGTATTATGTATAGCTAAGTATCGTATGGACTCAGAGGTTGTGTGACTTTGTCACACAAGCAGAGGCCAATATTGAAGGGAATATGCCTGAGAGAAAATAATAAAATTGGTTATTATCTTATTACTTGTTTATGATTAATGTTTATTTTGCATGCTATAATTGTATTAATACAGAAATATTAATACATGTGTGTTTAATAAACAAATAGAAGGTTCCTAGTTATGCCTCTCTTATAAACTAGCTCGTTGATTAACAAGATGATTAAAGGTTTCCTGATCATGGACATTGGATGTTGCTAATAATGAGGTCACAACATTATTGGAATGATGTGATGAACATTCATCCGAAGTATAGAATTACGATCAAAGTCATTGTGTTTATATTGCTATAACATCATACGAAGTAATCTTAGTCCTTGGACCATGAGATCATGTCAATCACTAACACCGGAAGAGTATCTTGATAACATCAAACGTTACACCGTAACAGGGTGACTATAAAGATGGATTCAGTGCTACTAAGGTGTTATGTTGAGGCTCAAGGATCAAGAGTGGAATTTGTCCATCACGATGACGGATATATATACTATGGGCCCTCTCGGTGATATCACATTAGTTAGCTTGGAAGCAAGTGATTTGATCACTAGAATGCTATATCACAGGAACAAGAAAAGAGTACAAGTCAGTAACGAGATCAAACTAGGTATGGAGATACCTATGATCGAGTCTCAGACATGTAATATATCACGAGACAAAGGGATTGAGTTACATGCGTATAAGGTTTACACAATCACAAAAGTCATCATTGAATGTGTGGGAGTCTGTATGGATCTCCAGGTCCCGCTGCTGATTATTGATGGGAGAGGGGTCTCGATCATGTCTAACATTATTTGCGAACCGTAGGGTGACACACTTAAGAGATACCGACACCATTTGGATCAAAATGCCAAAAAAAGAAAAAGAAAGCGCAGGAATTTATTTCACTAGACACCAGAATTGTTTCGGTTGAAATAGCTGAAACTGGTTGTGCATGTAAAATTTAAATGTTGTAAGGGGTTTTATGTGAATGTTTGTTAATTAAATTAATTAAAAAAATTCTGAATAAATAAAAGGAGTTTTATTTAAAGAAAGATTACATTAAATTTGGTGGAAATTTAATGGGAATTTGAGTGAAGAAAATGGAGGGTCATCTATATGTGAGTGGAGCTTCCACCACATGAATGAGGGAGAGGTGGGGGCACCCTCTACGGCCAGTGGCCATTCCCCCTTGGGATGCCCCCTCCTCTATATAAGGAGCACCTCCTCCTCCTCCACTCTCACAGATCCTCGCGAAGGATCTCTCTCCCCCTTTTGAATTCTCCCATGGTCTCGGATCAACGAGATACATGTTCCCAGTGGCTTTTTCTGGAAGGATTTGTTGCTTCCGCTGCTTTGCTAGAGCGAGGGCATGGAGGTTGTCGGGGTATCAGAACATGTGTGTGATCACGGATGCACCACTACATTGTGGTGTTGGACTTGATGGTGCTGGACCTGCTGGACCGGATGGACTTCTTCTCGATATTGAGATCGGCAAACGTTCGACTACATCATCCATGAGTACAACCTCGTTAAATCTTTTCGGTCTTTGAGGGTATGTATTCTATGGATGTATATCCACTCGTTTCTTGTATCTAGTAGATAGATCTTGGTACTTAGTTGTTCCCATCGTAGGAATTTTTTGTTTTCTATGTTGCGAACCCAACAGTGGTATCAGAGGCGGATCTATGCGTAGATGCTTTGCACGGGTAGTGTTGGGGATATACTTTCCGGGTATACCCATAGGACTCGCTGACTAGGGTGGCCCACTAACGGGTTAGAGCTTTGCTTCATGGGCGGCCCAGTCAGAGAAAGAGGAGTAGCCAGTTCCGGCTACGACAAGGCCCAGAAGAGTTACCGACTTAGGCCTGTAGTATGACATGTAGTCCAAGCTGTACATAGTTTTCAACTCTGTGACGTAGCCGGATAGATCTCTCTATAACCCTAGGCCCTGGTAACTATATAAACCGGCCCTATGGGAGCCTTTAGGGAAATAACACAACTCGATACACAACAACCACAACAATCAACTTGCACAGGCGAACCTCTCTTGTAATCCATTGTAACATCCGGCTTACGCCGATATATTACTGGGTTGCTAGCAGGAGTAGGATCTGATCACCGCAGTCGGATATGAACCTGGGTAAACTTGTGCTCACCGCTCTTGGAATATCTGACGTCTCACACCCCATCCTTCCAACGCCACTAGGACCCCCTATGGCGTACTTGTCGATAATCTGACAACAGTTGGCGCCCATCATGGGGCAGATGACCTTTGGAGCATCGTTCCAGGCGGAATCTATGAGTGCAGGAATCAGCGAAACAATTTCCATGGGTCGCGTGGTCTATTCTATTGATATCCCTCTCATCTTCCTTCATGATACTTGGATTCCGACTTCAAAACCCGTGATGACCTACACAATCATGTCAATCGGCAAGATCGATATTTATCTCGGTTTCGTTGATCCCACCCAGCCCACCCTAGAGGTGATGACCATGGCGGAAGAAAAATCCAGATCTACTTTGTCCGCAGAGGCGGAAGAGTTCAGGGTCTCGGACAAAATCAAACCCACCCAGCCCACTCCCGTAGTGGAAGAAGAGGTGGAAGAAGAAGTCAGATCCGATCTCTCCAGCGAGATCAGATACACAGACGAGGAGTACATCCACTATGGATCCAGCTTTGCTGACGTCGAAGTGGAAACCAAGTTATACAAATACCTCAATGTAACATCCCAAAAATATTGAACTTGGATCATCAAACTCTAAGCATCAAAATTAGGGTTAACAAAAACTTTTCTAAATAAAGTTATGAATGCATGCATATGAGTATGCATTGAATTTGAAATTCTTTTGAACCACCTTGTTTGTGTGTTTCCTCGATTGTAAAATGTTTCTTAGGTAAAATAAACATCATCTAAAACATTTCCCACACTTTTCCCAAAGACAAGTAAATCAAAACAAATAAAATAAAGGAATGGTCATTTTGACCAATTTAACTCCCATGCCTACTTTGGCTGTCTCAAACTTTCAGAAACTAACATAAACTTTTATGGATCTTTGCACCCCTTGATTGTACTCATAACAAAGTATCAAGGCCCACTTTGTGATCATCCAGAAACTTTCAAATGCATAGTTTAAATGGCAATTCAAAATTGAATCTTTATCATATGGGAAGATCCCACTTTTTCAAAAACCACTCAAACAAGCTCGACTTTCAAAACCCAAGAATCTGCAGACTCACCAGCACCAACCTAGCACACCCACCAAAAATCTTTTCAAAATTCAAAACTTGAATTCTTGCGGCCATTTCATCAAACACATTGCAGACAGAAATCAAACAAAATCAAAACACTATTTTGAGCAGTGAATTGAGCCTAACTTGTTCCCTCTCTGGGCACCACTAGCCTTAATAGATCATCTAACCATCTTAACTAATCACTAGCCTCACTGTGAGCTTGCCAATACCATCAATGGTGAACAGCCGAAGCCACCCATGTCACCCCCATGTCGACAACAAGCTAGGAGGAGAACCAAGCCTAGCCAGCATGTCTGGGAGGCAGCCCACCGTCCATCGCCACTCCCTGTCCAACGCTCGAACCTTGCCAACCACTTGACCACACGCACGGACCGCACCCAGCTTGCCAGCAACCATGCCGAGCATGCGCCACGCTCGACCGAAGCCCACAGACCGCGCGCCGCCCTCGCCGCGTGCATACATGATCGCCACCATCCCAGGAACACGCCAGACATGCCCATTGCACCGCCCGTGCCCCGTAGCCACCGCTCGCCGTCGAAGACGCCGCCTCTGCCGCGCAGAGCGTCGCGTGTTCCAGACCAAACCGCACCGCCCCTACACGCGCATTAAAGCCATAGAGCATCGCTGGGAGACCACCAAGCGATCGCCACCGCCGGCCATGCCTCTAGCAGCCTGTAGCCATGTCGCCACCGTCGCCCGCCCATGCCGTTCGGTCTTACCATCGAGACTATAAATAGAAGACTCCTCCGCTCGAATTCTTCACACCATTCCACTCCTCTCTCACCCAGAACCATCCCACCTCAATCCCGGAGCAAGGCGAGCAGCGCATCGCTGGAATTGCGCCAGAGCAGGACGCCTCTGGAGAAGAAGGGCGCCGTCGATTTCGTCCTCCCCAGGAGCTGCCGCGACCACCCCTGAGTTCGCCATCGTCGACTTCGTCATTCGCCCGCCTCGCCGACCCTCGCCCGAACCCCGGTGAGCCCCCAGCAACCGCCACTGGCCGCTCTAGGTTTCTGTCTTGCCGGCGTTGCTCAACATCGACGATGACTCTCAGTCGTTGGATTAGAACCAGATCGAACGTCCCATATTGCCCCGTACCGCTTCACGTTTAAAGAGCCACTGACCGGTGGAACCCCCCTGTCAGCTAAGCCCCGCGCCGCGGAGTGTCACTGGGCCGGCCCGTTAACAGTTCCCGCATAGCCCACTCGTTTGAATTTAGAATTTTCTATTTAGATTCAAACTCAATTCTGTACCCATTTTCAAAAATCAACCCAGGTCGATTCAGTGAACCAAATTGAATGAAACTAATTTTGTTAGAAAGTACTGGGAATGATGAATCCAAGCCCATTGGATTCAAGTCATTTGGATCTATAGATCACCCATGGTAAAAATAACAAGGCAGAAGCTTTTCTGCATTCAAACATTTTTCAAATTTAAACCATAATATCTTTTGAGTTGATTCCAACTCTCAAAAATCACATTTAACCACACCTTTCAGAATATATAAAAATATATAGGTTTACTTACAGAAATAGTGTTCAAGTAATAAAAGAATGCCTACATAGGCATTTCTAGTCACTTTATTTAATTAAAATAAAAGGGTAAAACCTTATTAAATTGTGACACCACTTTAAATCATATTCCCATAGACTAAAATATGTGGTGATGACATGTGTCAACATGATCCCATGTTTGGTTTGGAGAATATTAAATATTAAGTAGTTTTTCAATGAGTAGAAATTACTTTTCTAAAAATAAAAGGAATTAAACCAAGCCTTAATCTTGTAATGTTAGAGATGATGTTAGATCATCTATAGGACCCTTGTGTGTGATGATTGCAAGTAGTTAAGTATTGTTTGTTGATTGTGTACCTCGTATTTATTCATAGACGCTAGTACCGACCAAGGATACGAGGAGGAAGGAGGATTTTACGAAGAAGAAGCCGAGGAGAACTTCAACCACTGCTCTGCACAAGGCAAACTGATACTATACCAATGCAAGCTAACACTTGCAATTATGAAAGTTAGATAACTTATGCAATGCACTAAGCATGCTTGGTTAGACATATTTGATGACACCCAATCCTAGTTTTATTTACAAGCTTTCTATTTTATTTCTTTATCAAAGCTATTACTTGGATTTTACTTAAGTGACTTGTAGATTCTAGAAAGATATATGTGAAGGTTGCATAAAGAGCATAAAATTTGGCCTAAGCTAGATAATCTTGATGTCATCCTAAGGCATGAGATTGAACTTAGTTAAAACTCCACTAGTTTACCACCCCTCATTAGTGCTTACCCCCACCTGTAGATGCTAGTGCTAAGCATAAAACTTGATCAACTTTAGATGGGAATACTTGGTGGAAAAATGGTTATGAAAACCTTGGAATAATGGATCATTCTACTGAAATGTTTTGGACATGTGTTTCCGAACACTTGATGATTTTGGTGATGAAAATGTTGAGGCATGAGCCTTAGCCCTTTTAAAACTGATGGTTGTCTGGATGCGATACCATTCCAATTTTATCGTACAACCACAATAACCGAAGATTGGGTAGGGCTTGACTGGAAACTTATATACCTTAGTATTAGTTCCCTCACGGCCAAGGTCTGAGCTAAGGCTACCTTGTGAAGATTGTCCACCTGTGCAGTACCCAAGATGACAGTTAGTCATGGTTGGGAGGCCAAACTCACAGGAGAGGTGCTTATACTAGGGCGTGTAATTGAAAGGTTAGGATTGATTATCTGCATACTGAGTATGGTAAAATCAGGATTTGTTCCTGATAGATGTATCGAATATTGTGGTGAAAGTGTACAATCTCTGCAGAGTGTCAAACTATTCAAAGTGTACAATCTCCGCGGTTATGGACAGTTGGAGTGGCCATACTGTTCCCCCGCCAGACTTTTCAAAATGACTTGTGAAACAAAGTGAGACTTTGACTTGACCATAACAGGGTTGTGATATGAAATACAAGTTCCCATTTAGGTGTTATTAAACTTCAACTAGCATTCGTTGCTTCTAAACTTAGTAGAGATAAATCTGGCTTTTGCACAACAACCCTAGAGCTTAGTGTCCTATTGTCAAAACCCCTTTCCTTTGTTAGTATTAGTTTGCGAGTACTTAAAGAGTACTCATGGATTTGTCCCTGGCTATTCCCATGGCCAGACTATGAAGAGGAGTACCTGGAGGATGGAACCCAGGAAGGTTACGACAACTAGGATCATCTCCCATCGTCAGCATTGCCTGTGACCCCGAAGATGGAGCTTCACCTATGCTACCGTTATTATTACGTATTCCGCTGCTTGATGTTGTATTTAGAACTGGATCAAGAGATCCCTATTTGTGTAAGAACTTATGTACGGTTGTAATGGATGATGTACTATGGTATCCAATTCTGTTATGTCTCGCAAAAATGGTAATCCTGAGATTGCGATGTATGGCATAACAGGTATCTGGGATTAAAAATCCGGGTGTTGACACTCAAGAACATGAACAAAAAGAAGCATTGTTTCGTATACCACATAAGCACTGGATCCGACTTTATCGATGCTGGAGCTGGTAGCGATTCGGTCCTAGATGCAATCGAAGAAAACACTGACTTACCTGGCTCCCCAGCGGAGTCAATCACCTTCGACACTTTGACAAAGAGATAGAGGAGTACGAGCAAGAGCATGTCTCCAGACAAACGCCATGTGAGCCAAAAACTCCTCGTAGTCCATATGATAGCATGGATGAAAGCTACACCTCACAGGATGACATGGACACTGGAGATTCCTCCGAGGTCTATAAGCCAACCATGAAGGAAAGTACCGACGGAAGTTTATCACCCGGTACCGGACCAAAAGCTGTCTTTTCCATTGGTATGCACGTTAAGGCTACTCGGTGGTCATAGAAGAATAAGAAGAACAAGAATCCGACACCGGAAGAGCCGGACGTTGAGGAAACAAACAAAGAAAAAGTTGATAAAGAGATCGAGATGGAGAATCAGGATGGAGATCCGATTAATCCCACCCCTATCAATCCTCCTGTGGATGGACACGTTGTCACCAAGGGTGCACGCAAAATCTACGGAGATGCTCTCACAGTTCCAATCCCAACGGCTTCAGATCTTATGCCAGAGGTGCTGGAGAAAAGGGCTGAGGACTTGGAAAAGCATCGCCTGTTTCTGCTTGAAGAGGTCGCGCGCCTCGTCGAGATGAGACATCAGTTAGACAGTGATCCTGCCAGCTATCGGTCAGATTTCAAGTGACATCGAAACAAAATAAGGCGAGGTTCATTTCTTGTAAACAAGAATTTGGATATCCACAATGATCTATTCGACGGAAAAGATGGAGAGAAGATCCGAGTCTACATCACGCCGGTGGAAAACGCTACTGCAGCTCAAGCCATCCTTGCTAACAATCTGTCTCCGCAGCAAGTCCAGCAGTGCGTCGCATTGCTGGACAAAGGATTAAAGCAGCAGAAAACGACCACATCATTTAGTGGCAAGCTGGCCTCAAAATCCGAGTTTTGCCACACTGGCGCTAACCAAAGTGCTGATGTAAGGCTCCGCAGGGATACAACTCAGCGTTATCGTCCCCGTGGAGAAGAAGAAAATTCCAGGACCGGCTCCAACAGCCACTCTCGGCGGCCTGTAAGTGACTAGGCAAGAGTTATTCCGGCTGCGGCCGAAGACGCCATTAGGGCAATGGTTCCTCATCAGGACCATCATCGGCAAAACAATCACTATAGAGAAGACCCGGAAACATGCCGCCAGCGAGAGGATCAAGATCGGCTAAGGATGCCACTACCGAGCCGTCCGGCTGGCAACGTCGGACGAAGAGATGATCCGGATCATCCTGAATCTAGTAGGGACGGCGCCCGAAGAAACAGGCACCAAAGTCAGCATAATGAGGCTCCACCGCCACCACCAAGAAACCTAGCCGGAAATAACCCACCAGGGCCACCATCACCCCCAACAGCGACCATGAAGGATCACGTCGTAGCCATGGGAGCCGCAGGGGTCGAGGCGACAACGGTGAGAGGCGAAGAAGAAATCCGACTACACTACGCAGAAGCCGTGAGCCTCCAAGGCGCAGATCTCTCTCGCCAAACGACGCTCGCCATCGCATCCAATCAAACGTAGAAGTGCAACAGTACGAGGAAGAAGATGTGTACGTGGGACCAAAGTGCTTTGTCCACGTATACGTCAGACTAAATTTATGGTTGACTTTGGCATTGCCAGGCATACTCAGCCCTATGATGGTGCAGCTCGTCCAGATACTTGGCTCCAGGATTTTTTCCAGGCTTGCAGCATCGCCAAAGGAGGAAACAACCAGGTTGCAGTTCGATATCTCGAACTGATGCCGAGGAAGACGGCTCGATCATGGCTCAATGAACTACCAGAGAATTCAATACACAACTGGTATGATATGAAAAGTGCGTTCTTTTCAAACTTCGAGGGAACATACAGGAGGCCCTGCACAGTAAGAGACTTGCAGCATTGCACCCAAAGACCCGGAGAAACCTGTTAGGATTACCTTGGACGCTGGATCGATACGAAGAACTCCTGCAAAGGAGTAAATGAGCAAACTGCAATAGAAGCTTTTATTCCAGGACTTCCATTCGGACTTTTACGTCACAGGCTGAAGCGTGACGACATCACAGATTTGGGAGAAATGATAGAGATGACAAGCAAATATGCTGACACCAATGATGATTCAGAAGGGCTGCTAAATATTCAGGCCAATCCCAATGCGGCCAAATAGCCAAAGCAAACTCAGAAGCGCAAGAACACCTCAGACGAAAAGCCGGCTTCGGACAACGCAGCTGTCAACGTAACGTTTGGATCTAGAGGAAGAGGAGGGCACGGAGGCGGCCGTGGTAGAGGCCGAGGAACTTCCCGAATCCATGGTAGAGGAGACCAACAACCCGGAAGAACCTATACCTGGGATGACATTGCCAATAATCCCTATGTTCACCACCTGGATAGTAACGAAGGATCTACCCACACAAATGTCGAGTTTCGTTTTAATGACGACATCAAGAAAGATGAATCCGCTGGCTACAGAGCCAAGCGACGAAAAGGAAATAAGAATTCCGAGAAAGGAAAGGAGCCCAAGGAAGATTCCGACATGCAAGAGTCGTAAGCCGCTGCAGAACCCAAGTCGTATGGAAAGAAAACTCTTCCGACTAAGAAAGACGCATACGTCTGCTTCCTTGGATCCCAACCAGCTAAGGACAAAAATGCGTTTCTTTGTGAGCTCAATGCCATAGTTTCGGTTGTCCCCCAATTCCTGGACTGGTCAGAGGTGACCATCACCTTTGATTGTTCAGATCACCCGAGGAAAACACATCGTCGGGGAAACTACCCTCTGGTCGTCAATCCTATTATTGATGGCTATGAGTTCTCTAAAACACTCATGGACGGTGGGAGCAGTATCAACATCCTCTACACCGAGACACTCCACCGCATGAAGCTACACAAGAGCCAGTTGAGTTACATCAGTGTAACTTTCCATGGCATTGTACCAGGAAGACAGGCAAATTCTTTGGGTGAGATTACTCTGGATGTGAAATTCGGAACCCGAGATAATTACCTGACCAACCCACTCTCTTTCGAGGTGGTATCGTTCAAAAGTGCTTACCACGCCATCTTCGGACGTCCGGCTTACTGGGCATTCATGGCCTGTCCCAGTTACATCTACAACATGATCAAACTTCCAGGTCCAAAGGGTGTAATCACCGTACGAGGAAATCTGAGGAAGGCGCGAGAGTGTGACGAAGGATCTATTGCCTTCGCCGAAGCCGTGCTACAAGCCCAGGAGTACCAGGAGATCAAGAAGAACATCAATCCGTCTAAGATGCCCGCTATGAAGAACGAGGTGCTGAAGCCAATTTTGCAGTTCAAGGCGTCGGAAGAGACGAAGATGACATTGCTGAAGGAAGATGATCCCTCCAAGACGACGAACATAGGGGTAGGCTTAGGCCACACATAGGAAAGCGCAAAGCTAATAGTGATATCTTCGCATGGCAGCCATATGACATGACCGGAGTACCTAGGGAACTTGCCGAGCACTCTCTTAATGTGTACCCAGACGCTAAACCTGTCAAACAGTCCTTACGGCAGTTTGGTGATGAAAAGCGCAAAGCAATAGCCAAGGAATTATCCCCCTTAGAGGTAGCGGATTTTATAACAGAGGTCATCCATACAGATTGGGTGGCAAATCCTCTACTCGTCCCTAAAAAGTACACCATTGATTTAAGGATGTGTGTTGATTATACTGCTTTGAACAAGACATGCCCAAAAGATCCGTTTCCTTTGCCAAGAATCGATCAAGTTATCGACTCAACAGCAGGGTCAGAATTACTCTGTTTTCTTGATGCATATTCCGGATATCACCAAATACCGATGAAAAAGTCAGATCAAATTAAGACGTCTTTCGTCAATCCTTTCGGAACCTTCTGCTACAAAACTTTGCCCTTTGGCTTAAAGAATGCATGAGCAACATATCAACGTACCATGCAACATTGTCTCAACGACCAAATCAGACGCAATGTCCATGTATACGTAGACGACATAACAGTTATGTCTAAAAAGAAGGAAACTTTGATTTCCCACTTGGATGAAATGTTTTCTAGTCTACGAAAATTCAACATGATACTAAATCGGACGAAGTGTTTATTTGGAATTTCAGCCGGAAAATTGTTAGGTTTCATCGTCTCCAAGCGAGGCATAGAGGTGAACCACGACAAAATCAAGGCTATTCTAGACATTACCAGGCCGACTCGCCTGAAGGACGTACAGTGCCTCACTAGTTGCATTGCGGCAGTGAGTCGGTTTGTCAGTCGGCTCGGTGAAAGAGCCACACCTTTATTCGAACTCTTGAAGAAAACCGACAAATTTGTCTGGACCCTAGAAGCCGAAACTGCCCTGCAAAGTTTGAAAGATCTGCTTTCAAATCCACTAGTTCTTGCAGCGCCAGAACCTCAGGAACCTATGTTACTCTACATTGCAACGACCAATAAGTTTATAAGCGTGGTAACAGTTGTTGTGCGCGAGGAAGAAGGCCACGAGCATAAGGTGCAACGGCCAACTTATTATCTAAGTGAGGTCCTGACAGAATCAAAGCAACGGTATCCACATCATCAAAAGCTAGCCTATGGAGTGTTCTTTGTATCCAGAAAGCTACGCCACTATTTTCAAGAGCATAAGATCACAGTAGTGAGCACAGCTCCTCTGCGAGATATAATCCACAACCGCGACACCACATGACGTGTCGCAAAGTAGGGAATAGAGCTTGCAGCTTTCGACATTGAGTACAGACCACGTACATCAATCAAGTCACAAATTCTCGCCGACTTTGTCGTTGATTGGATAGAAACGACAGAAAACTCAAGTCCTCCAGACTCAAAATTTTGGACCCTTCACTTTGATGGATCAAAATCACGAGGAGGCTCGGAGGCTGGCGTGGTGCTCAAATCACCCCAAGGAGATAAGTTGTTCTATGTTTTGCAAATACACTTCACGACAACCAATAATATTGCCGAGTATGAAGCACTGCTGCATGGAATACGCATGGCCAATAACATTGGCATATGAAGACTCATGTGTTACGGCGGCTCGGATTTAGTTGCTTAGCAAGTATCCGACATCTGCAACACAAACAAGCACATGGAAGCATATAAAGCTGTTGTGGATGAATTATCTAAATCGTTCGAGGGGTTTGAGGTTCAACACATCCCTCGAGCAGAAAATGAGGAAGCAGATGCTCTATCAAGGATAGGCTCTGCGCGGAAACAAGTACCGGATGGATCTTTTTTAGAGCATTTAAGGGTCCCCTCCATAGTCGGAGTTGATGAGGACTATCCGAAGAACTCCGGCTCACCTTTAATAGCAGTTCTGGCTGTAATTCCCAGCTGGATAAAACCCTATCTAGATTTCCTGATAGACGGAAAACTTCACGAAGATGAAGTCTTGAGCCGGCAGATTGTCCGAAGAGCAAAAGCATACACTATAATAAATGGCGAGCTCTATAAACGGAGTGTTTCTGGCATGTTTTAGAGATGTATTTCTTCGAAAGAAGGAGTGGAAATCTTAAGAGAAATCCACGAAGGCGAGTGTGGTCACCATGCTGCAGCCAGATCCTTCGTGGCAAAAGCTTTTCGACACGAATTCTTTTGGCTTACAGCTAAGGCAGATGTCGACAAACTAGTCAAAACGTGCAAGGGCTGCCAAAAGTATGCTCATCAGGTACACGTTCTGGCTGAACAGCTGCGAATAATCCCTATTACATGGCCGTTCGTGGTCTGGGGCTTGATATGGTAGGATCGTTTTACACGACAAAATGTGGATTTACCCACCTACTAGTGATGGTGGATAAATTCACAAAATGGATTGAGGCTAAACCCGTAACAAGTTGCGATGGAGCCACAACCAGAAGATTCGTCGAGGACGTAATCATCAGATTTGGATATCCGCACAGTATAATTACTGACAACAGGAGCAACTTTTCCTTGGGTGAACTTGCCAAATTCTGCGAAGTACAAGGGATCCGAATTGATATTGCATCAATCGCACATCTACAAGCCAATGGACAAGTCGAAAGAACTAATGGCCTTATGCTACAAGGAATCCGACCTCGCCTCGAGGCACCGCTTCATCGGGCCGCGGGGTCTTGGGCGAAAGAATTACCATCTGTGATTTGGAGCTTACGTACAACTCCTAACAGGTCAACCGGCTATACTCCTTTCTTCTTGGTCTACAGTGCAGAAGTAGTTCTTCCAAGTGATCTGATTCATCAGGCTTCACGAGTCAAAGCGTATATCGAAGAAGATGCAGAAGTTTCTCGACAAGATGATCTCGATATAATCGAAGAAGTACGCGTCGTTGCTGAGCATAGATCTATAGCCTATCAATAGAAGTTACGCAAGTATCATAGTTAGAGAGTGCAAAACTGTTCTTTCATAAAAGGCGATTTAGTTCTCCGACTTGTGCAAAAGAGAAAGCATAAACTTTCCCCAATTTGGAAAGGACCTTTTATGGTTAGCAGAGTTCTGCATAATGGGTCATATTATTTAACCGACATGAGACCAGTCAAGGAAAGACCTAACACTCGGAAAAGGAAGAGAGCTGGTGGCAGGATAGACCCGGATGAAATGAACCGTCCATGGAATATTGCACAGCTACGCCCCTTCCATTATTAGTTATTTTTGAGACATTTTTGCCATCTTATTTCGAAAAGTGCATGTAATTTTTTTCGAAAATACCAGAATGCTTGAAAGTAATTTATGCTCATGTTCATTCTGGTTACGATTTTTGAAACAATCTAAAATTGTTACCTTAGGGTATAAAGTTTTAATTATTATCTATACTTTGATTCTTTATCCGATTGCTTAGACGCGGGTATTTTCTGAGTAATGAGTTGTTGGTACTAGAAGCCAGCTTTGTTTTCGAGTTTAAACTGGTTTAGCAATTGTGCTCCGTTGCTTGGCAAAGTTTCTATGCTAAAGGTTGGCCGACCCATGAAAGGGACGAGGCAGAGAGCCAGATAAACCGATAAGTATACATAAAAAAGAGTGCTTCAGAAACTTTCAAGCACAAAGCATGAAGATATATAAACAAAAGTGCTAAGATAGTAAAAGCATCAGTTTTTACAGACAAACACAAAATAAATATTGTAGGCATCATTACATTGCCATAAGTTTAAGATAATGCATATAAATTGTTTATGCTGCAGGCGCTGGTGATAAAGCAGGTGGAACACTGGAATCAACAAAAGTGTCACCCTCTGTCTCAGACTCGGAAGTGTTGCTGATTTCTGGCTCTTGAGGCGAAGGAGGTGCAGCGACGGATTCGAAGAATGGCGTCGTGTAGTTGGTCATCTCCGCCACCCGACAAGCGTAACATGCACAAGATTCTTGGATGGCCTTGATATCTTAAGGGTTGCCCTCATCATCCTCCTCGGCAATGCCCTTGGTGACATGCCACATTTCCATCTCGCTATGGTGGCTAATCACCATGGTCAGAGCTGTTTGAGAAGCAGTCCGAGCGTAGGAGATCTTCCAGCCCTCGATCAGCTTCAGAATCTCCCTTAACTTTGTCCCTCACCTCATGCACTGGCATTGTGTGCAAGTCATAATTCTTGATGGCTTTGCCAGCCTCTTCTAAAGTTTGGCGGAAGTCGAACAAGACATCTCCGACGAACTTAATGCACTCGAGGTGAGGTTCAGAAGTGGAAGAGTCGAAAAGATTCAGGAGGGCTGGGAAAGAACCAAAAAGTCAAATTCCGGCTAAAATTAAAGTAGAAAAATGAGCAACACAAAGAAAAGATTCAGAAATCTTACCAAGCATGGAGTGATTCCATTTAGCATGCTCCTTGCGGAGGCTGTCTAGATCACTTACTGAGGCCTGGACAAGATCCTTTTGGATATCAAAGGCCTTCTTGAGATCAGCAAGTTCCTTATCTTGGAGATCTAGGATCATCTCGAGCCTCACGGTCTCGTGGTTGCTTGACTCTAGGACAACGGCTACGTATTTCTCCAATTCCACAGTTAGTGTCTGAAGCTTTTCCCAGAGTTTAGCATTCTCTGCTTGCAAGACCTTGAAGTTTTCAGCCTCCTCCACCATCTTGCTAGATTGACATAACAATTCTGCAAAGACAAAAATATCAGTCGGGTAAAGTAAATTCGACTATGGCAAAACATTTAGTTGACGAAGAGGAAGCCAGAAATGTTTACCTTCTGCTTCATCTTTTTCGACTTTCAACTTTGAATTATCAAAGCGTAAAGCTTTGATTTATTTGTGCTTATTGGAAATATTCTTGAGCAATTCATGGTTGGAATATGCAATTTTTTGTAAGGTTAGAGACGTAATACCGTCAGACGGCTAGTAAGACTCGGGCTGCAAATTTAACTAAGTAAAATTATAGCACGAGCCTTGGGGGTTACACCACATCGGTCTTTTGCAAACCTAAAAGCATCAACTCGGAATCCAACGACGATTGTCCGACTTTATGCTTGGGGGCTATAGGATATGATAATAAATGCAAATAAGAATCGGAAATTACAATGTGTTCTAGGTGCAACTTTTCAAATCTGAGCTTGGTGCTGTGAAACACCTTCTCGGTAAGGGTGAGGGACGGAACATCATTCGTTGGAAGTTCGCCAGCTGTGATTTTAGCATCCCAGAACAAAATTTGGCCCAGGAGGCTGACCAACTTGATGTCTTCCTCCTCTTGGCTCGCTGCTTCTAGGGTCAAGACTTGCTTCTCAAGACTGGATTGAGCCAGTTTGAGGATCTCTTCTTTCTCCTTCCTCTTGAGGCCAGGAACAGTAGATTCAACCACCTTATCCATAGTACCTATGGTCATTACCAAGGGATCATTACCCTTTACGGGTTCACCCTTGTTAGTTGCCTGGTCATCAATAGTGACCACGGCTTTCGAGATCTTGCCAGCATCAGGGGATGCAGAAGCTCCAGGTGTTGACGGAGTAGTGGATGGGGTCGACGGCGACACAACAGGGGAGATAACAAGCTTCTGCTGACGCATATGCTTGCCCGGCTTGCTGTACGGATTTATCTTGCTCTTCAACGCTGATTTAACTCTAGAACACAAAAATCCTAAATATTAGGTGTGTTCCGAAAAGAAATAAAGGTACAGGAGTACTAAAAAAGAAAGGTGAGGTTCTTACTTTTTAACTATTGGCAGAACTTGGCTACCAGCAGCGACAACTTCCTTCGCCATACGCTTCTTGGAGGCGGAGGCGGCAACTTCTTGCACCTCATCATCCTCCATCGCCTCCGGTTCGTCTGAAGCATAGCCTCTAGTGGATCTAGCTCGGACTCGGAAAGTTTCTCGAGCTGACAGAGTCGGAAAAGCATCGATGAAAATAGAATCAGAGAAAGAACCGAAGAAAACGACGAAACGCGAAAGCAGAGTCGAAATATTTACTGGTGTTAGAGGACGGTTGGACGTATACATCTTCATGGAAAATTCTGGAACTTTTCGTTCCACTCTTTCCTTGACCAAATATTGCATGAGGGTCCTGTAGTCCTTCGGCGAAAGCCGGTTCGGGCTGATCTTCATGTTGTCCTTCTTGTCTCCGGTGATTTGGTGCATGAGGCGGTCTCCGTGGTGCTAGAGAGGTTGAATCCGGTGCTCCAGCCAGCAGTGGATCAAGTCGGATCCACGAAGCCCCTCATGCTTCATCAAAAATTCGATCCGCCTCTTGGCGAGAATTAAAACATCCGACAGCTTCGGCGCCTCCGCATCCCATGAATCTTTGTGGGGAGCGGCGCCGTTGACAAACGCTGGAAGACCTTCCGCCTTACCCGGAGCCGGAATATCCTTATGGTAGAAGAAAGTTCCGGCCCATCGTTTGATGGACTCACTAGCGTTAATCCTAGGATAGATCTGATTCCTCCTAAGGACTAAGCTAAGAGTGCCGGTGACATAAGTTACACCGGCACTAATGGAATTCTTCCGAGTACCATAGTAGTACCGGAAAAGGGTGAGACTTGGCCTAATGCCACGAAACCCCTCACACAGAGCTACATGATCACTAAGCTCGAGTAGAGAGTTGGGAGGAAGGTTATGGAGTTGCACACCGTAATGGTTGAGGACCTCGACGAAGAAGTCCGATGGTGGCAGGCTAAGGCCACAGTCGACGTGAGTGCCGAACAACACCCTCTCGCCGTCTTTCGGCACGGGGATGGCGTGTCCTGAAGTTCTCCGCCACATGCCAGCAACGATGAGCCCCTCATCCTCCATGACTTGGAGCTCCAAAGTATCCATGGCGCTGGCAGACCCCGCATCTTCTTCTCGTCCTCTGCTGACGGACCCGCCGCCGCCGCTCCTGAGGATGAGGCAGATGCCATAGTTCTTGGAGGAAGAAGGGCTGGTGGGGGAAGGAGAGATTTTTTCTCAATAGTGTGCAGATGGGAACTAGTGCGGAGAACTCGAGGAGTACAAGGAAGCAATGAATGAATCGACTGAGAGATGAATCTGAGAAGAAGAAGGGTTTCCTCACCTCTTTATTTGTTTCTATGTCAAGATTCATGCGGTGAGACGCGCGATTATCTCCATGCTTATAGGATGGACCCTTGCGACTCTTCTCCCCCCTCGATTTTCATGCAGGCATTGAAACGGCATTCTATTCTGTAAAGAATGGACCCACCAACGGTCGTGCTGATGGAAATCCTGTCAGTGATAGGACATGGCCTGTAAAGTTGTCAGTCAGCACGACGCTGTAAAATCCGGCTTATGTTTTGAATCAAGCAAGAAAAAGATGCAGGTCAGAACAAAATATATCCGACTCAACAGACTCGGAATCCTACATCAATGAAAGAAGTTTTTGGGAACCCTTTAAGATTCTCAAGATGAAGAAACTATCAAGCCAGACGATTTATCCGACTTCAGATCTTGGAGACTTCCGGGGGCTACTGTTGGGGATATACTTTCCGGGTATACCTACATGACTCACTGACCAAGGTGGCCCACTAACGGGTTAGAGCTTTGCTTCACGGGCAGCCCAGTCAGAGAAATAGGAGGAGCCAGTTCCGGCTACGAGAAGGCCCAGAAGTGTTACCGATTTAGGCCTATAGTATTACTTGTAGTCCAAGCTGTACATAGTTACCGACTTTGTTACGTAGCCGTATAGGTCTCTCTCTGTAACCCTAGGCCCCGGTGACTATATAAACCGGCCCTATGGGAGCCTTTAGGTCAATAACACAACAACCACAACAATCAACTCGCACAGGCGAACCTCTCATGTAATCCATTGTAACTTCCGGCTTACACCGATATATTACTGGATTGTTAGCAGGAGTAGGATCCGATCACCGCACTCGGATCTGAACCTGGGTAAACCTGTGCTCACCACTCCTGGAACATTCGACGTCTCACACCCCATCCTTCCAATGCCACTAGGACCCCCTATGGCATACTTGTCGACAATCCGACGACATGTAGTACACATATGAGTATGTGGGCGTTGATGTCCATGTTATCGCTTCTTTCTTGTACTTTAGATATTGGCGGCATAGTGGGATGAAGCGGCTCGGACAAACTTTACATGTCCTCGCACATGAGACCTGTTCCACGCTTGACATGCAACTAGTTTAGCATAAGTGGCTTGCGGGTGTCTGTCTCTCCTACTATAGTCAATATCTGATCTACAATGAGTTCTCAATAGTTTGATTATAATCGTTGTAGTTCCATGTTCGTAGGTAAGAATGGTTCTATCTTCGAAAGCCCTCAGCCACGTAAAACATTCCAAAGGTAAATTAGAGGCGTCTAGTTTTTGGTTTTGCCGAGCAAGTACTATGATATGGTAGTTTTATAATGTGTAGTATGGATTGATACTATTGAAAATTATAATATGACAAAGTGTAAGTTCCATAGACCTTGTCCTTACACATACAGGAATTATAAAGATCATTCCACGATGCACAAGATAGAGATCAAGTGCAAGAACCATATCATATCACTGTAGCATATGATGTTTGTTTGCATCTTATATTGCTTGTTTGTTGTTTTATTAGCAATATAAGATGATCCATCATTTAGATATCAAGATAAAAATGTGTTCTTCCTAAAGTATGCACCGACTATGTTTTGCCGCTTCAAGACATCATGTGATGATCTGGTGTACTTGAATCCACGATCATATCTCGGGTGTAAGACAGTTTTACACACGCGAATACTAAGATTCTTACTTGGCGAGCCTAGCATGTACATACATGGCCTCAGAACACAGACCAAAAGGTTAAGCATGAGTCACATGTTTGATATGATGACCATATAGATGCTCTCCTTTGAAGATACACCGACTCACGTGATGATCGGACTTGGTGTACTGGATTTGGTTCATGTGATCACCAAAAAAGACACGAGGGATGTCGTTTTTGAGTTGGAGTTCATGTCTAATTTGGATTAGTAGAACTCAATTTATCATAAATTAAATGAAAGTTAATTTGCATAATTTGTTGTAGTCATTGGCATTCATTCACCACCTTACGATTAGTTGTAATTGAGATAATAGAACTATAAAATTCTGGATATTTACTTTACGAACTGGTATCGTATTGTGTTGAGTGTCAATCTAAAGTTTAAAAGTACGATTGCAAACTTTTAGCAAACTCCATGAAATTTAATAATTATTATTAAATCGAGAGTGACAATTCCAGTGTTAGTATCTAAAGTATCATATTTTCCTCCATGATTCTTCATTGTTTTAAATATCAAGGTTATCTAGGCTGAAATAATTGTTTTAGAAACCATCATGTGTGGCAGATATAACGATATATGAAACAAAGTTTTGGTTGCAATATGATAAAGTATAATATATGTTCTCATATTGGATGAGAATTTGCAAAGGTTAGAGATGGTATGAAAAGATTTGATCTTTCATAGCGATATTTAGTCTGGACGGATTAATGTAGCAACCACTAAATATAATTTGGTATATGGTAGTTGAACAAACAAAACAAATTTCTTCTAATAGAATGGTTACCTAGGACGTGTACACAACATGGTCCAAAGGGTTTTGTTAATTCAAAGGATGCTTAAAAATGCATGCAAACTTCAATGGTTGAAGTAAGCATCGCTGAGTTGGAATCTTCACCGAGATGAAACTGTTAAAGAAGTTTAATTTCATCAAGGGACGATGAAGATCTTGCATTTGTAAGAAATTAAGTGGGAGCGCTGAGACATATTTCTAATATATTATGCGGAGGACATATTGTTGATTGGAAATGATGTATCTTTTTTTTGACAAAGGTTAAGAATTTCATTTTCATGAAAGACTTAGGCAAAACCCGAATATTAGGCATGAATGTCTATATGGATAGACTGTGACTCCAATATGGTTGTGACAAACTTACATATATGAGATTTTGTAGTAGTTCAATATGGAAACGACGAGAAAAGGTTCTTGTCGCATGGAAAAGAATTGTATCAAGATTCAAGTGTATCGACACTTGATAAGTGAAACAAGATTCAAGTGCTTTGACACTTGATGAGTGCAATCACAAGAATGTTTTGATCAATCGTTTCGTGATATGTACACATCCAGATATGTCCTATGCTCTAAATGTTATAAGCATATACCAGAATGAATCATAAGATGATCACTGGACGATAGTAAGGATATTCTTATAATCATTTGGAAGAATTAAGAATATATTCTATTTGTAGAAGAGACAAATAGTTCATTGAAAAATGATACTAGTTTTGTCACAAGATACAAATTAAGTTTATCTCAATTTAAACTATGGGTGACACAATGAAATGGAAAGAAGTTTCCATGATGGATTTGGATGAACTCCAAAGTTAAGACATTGTGACGGATACTACAACAAAAGGCTAAGTATATGACTGCTATAGTAGCAGCAAAGGAGGTCTTGTGTCAAGTAGTTTGTTATCAAACTAAGGTGTGCTTCACAACGGGCTAACACTAAACATATATTGTATGACAATAATATCAACATGATTTAACCCCAAGGAACTAAAGGTCTCACCAAAATACCAAATTTATACAATGCCATCTCATTAGAGAATGAGTGATACGTGAAGACGCAAAGACATGCAAAATACATGTGGACCTGAAAGCATTAGATCCGTAGATCATGTTAACCACTTGCAATCATGTATATGGAACACCAGAAATCCATAGGTGTTCAATACGCAAAAGTTTTCAAACTATATTATTGACTCTAGTGCAAGTGGGAGACTGAAGGGAATATGCCCGAGAGGCAATAATAAAGTGGTTATTATCTTATTACTTGTTTATGATAAATGTTTATTTTGCATGATAATTGTATTAATATAGAAATGTTAATACATGTGTGTTTAATAAACAAATAGAAGGTTCCTAGTTATGCCTCTCTTATAAACTAGCTCGTTGATTAACAAGATGATCAAAGGTTTCCTGATCATGGACATTGGATGTTGTTAATAACGAGGTCACAACATTATTAGAATGATGTGATGAACATTCATCCCAAGTATAGCATTATGATCAAAGTCATTGTGTTTATATAGCTATAACATAATACAAAGTAATCTTAGTCCTTAGACCATGAGATCATGTCAATCACTAATACCGGAAGAGTATCTTGATAACATCAAACGTCACACCGTAATAGGGTGACTATAATGATGGGTTTAGTTCTACGAAGGTGTTATGTTGAGGCTCATGGATCAAGAGTGGAATTTGTCCATCTTGATGATGAATAGATATACTATGTGCCCTCTCGATGATATCACATTAATTAGCTTGGAAGAGAGTGATTTGATCACTAGAATGTGATATCACGGGAACGAGAAAAGAGTACATGTCGGTAACGAGATCAAACTAGGTATGGAGATACCGATGATCGAATCTCGGACATGTAATATATCGCGAGACAAAGGGATTGAGTTACATGTGTATAAGGTTCACACGATCACAAAAGTCATCGTTGAATGTGTGGGAGTCAGTACGGATCTCCAGGTCCCGCTGCTGATTATTTATCGGAGAGGGTTTCGATCATGTCTAAATTATTTGCGAACCATAGGGTGACACACTTAAGGGATACTGATACCATTTGGATCAAATAAGATGCCAAAAAAAGAAAAAGAAAGCACATGAATTTATTTCACTAGACACCAGAATTTGTTTCGGTTGAAATTGCTGAAAATGGTTCTGCATGTGAAATTGAAATGTTGTAAGGGGTTTTATATGAATGTTTGTTAATTAAAGTAATTAAGAAAATTCTGAATAAATAAATAAAATAAGTTTTATTTAAAGAGAGATTAAATTAAATTTGGTGGAAATTTAATGGGAATTTGAGTGGTGAAAATGGAGGGTCATCTTTATTTGAGTGGAGCTTCCACCACATGAATGAGGGAGAGGTGGGGGCACCCTCTATGGCCAGAGGCCATGACCCCTTGGGATTCCCCCCTCCCCTATATAAGGAGCACCTCCTCCTCCTCCACTCTCACACCTCCTCATGAAGGATCTCTCTCCCCCCCTTTAGAATTCCCCCATGGTCTCGGATCAGCGAGATACATGTTCCGGGTGGCTTTTTCTGGAAGGATTTGTTGTTTCCGCTGCTTCGCTGGAGCGAGGGCATGGAGGTTGTCGGGGTACCCAAACGTGTGTGCGATCACGGATGCACCACTGGTTTGCGGTGCTAGACTTGATGGTGCTGGACCTGCTGGACCGGATGGACTTCTTCTCGATCTTGAGATTCACAATCATTCGACTACATCATCCACGAGTACTACCTCGTTAAAGCTTTTCGGTCTTCGAGGGTATGTATTCTATGGATGTATATCCTCTCGTTGCTTGTATCTAGTAGATGGATATTGGTACTTAGTTGTTCCCATCATAGGAAATTTTTTGTTTTCTATGCTGCGAACCCAACAAATATTCCCATGACAGAGTGCCACACTTATGGAACAGTAGTAAACACTCATCAAGCAACAGATAATAAACATGGAACAACATGGCATATATACAGTAGGTAACACATAAAACCCGAACTAATTGTGGGCCTGAAACATTCTTTAGAATCAATTTCAAGTCCAAGGGAACCCATAAAGGTGCCCACATGTGGATATCGTGATAGTCATGGAACATGTATCAAGTACTTGGTCCTATGTGGACACAATTGAGCGGATAAAAACCAGATCTCAAATATTGCCCACCGGTGCCTCGTTCTTTAGTTATCCCATTACTACTCAATTTTAGTTGGTCTCTCACAAACCCTACACATGCAGTTCTACGACTTGCAAGACTCAAAAAACTCCCGTAGTAGTGGCTCATAGGATTGAGGAAACAAGCTTTAGTGGGCTTAAAAGTAAAGGCTATGCAGTACTTGGGACTGCAATTTAATTCGGATCGCGACTCATGATGAAAGAATAAGATAGATGCAATAGTACTATATATAGTGCAACATGGGGAATTGCTTGCCTGTTAGATCAGTTGAAGAATAAGTGTGATCTAGGTAATACTTCTAAGGCTCCTAATAGTTCCCTTGCTCGACGTCTATCCGGATAAAAACCAAACACACAAGGGCCATAATAATAAAGTGCACAATCAAATAAATCATATGAAACAATAAATACAAGGTATGCCTTGATGGAATGATGCACCATTACAAGGTATAACATAGCATGGCATGGGTGAGGTGTGGAGTACAAGAATAAATCATTTTATTAGTTGTTTAGTCATATTTAGATCCCATAAACCTTTCTGCCCCATTGATATTTATATGATGCATGCTTCAATTCATATCATGGAATGCATAGTTAGAACGAGCTCATCGCGCTGATCATTTTAGACATATCATTTGTCGAATTTGGAGTTACAGAAATAAAGTTATGAATTTATTAATAAATAGCTATATTAATGGTATTTATTAATTTGAAATTTTTAAAAGCCAGGTTATATTTAAATAGCATATTCATATTCCTGGAATTTTTATGATTCAAAAACATATATTATTTTTATTATTTGGAATTATGAATTTAAAACTATATTAAATGCAAAATATTCAAAATGGTGAAATATCAAAGGTTTGAGTACATAGAGTTAACTCTAGTCAAATTTGAAAATATGGTTGAATTCATATTTGAAAAACAATCATATTTGTTTTTATAAGTTTTTCTTAAATTCAAACTAATTCAAAAGATATGAATTATTTAAGTTATATTCATTTTATGGAATTGATTTGAATTTCTTTTAAAAACAGGCTGGCACTTTTCTCACGCGGGCAGGAGATACCCATAGTCCATGAAAAGGTGGGTTTAGGGGAATACGGGCCTAGTGCGCGCGTAGAACTAGATAGAGACACGTGGCGAACTATGGCCTGCGGGTTTAGATAAAGAAAAAGGAGGGGCCTTATTGCAAAACGATGGATGGCTGTGTCTGCGTTGAAACTGAAACTCGCTGACGCAACCGAGGTTTTCTGATCTTTGGTTGACGATGGCAAGCGCGGTGGTCCATCTCGGAAATCCGGGACAACCCTCTACTATGGAGCATGAATAGCGGTGGTGGAGAGGCGTGGAGGTGGCCGAGATTTACTCGCGAACAGGTGCCGATCCATGGTCGCACTGCTACTGTCTACACGCTTCCAGTGCGCATTGGTGCTGACATGAGCAGTGTGATGAGCCTGGTGGTGACCTAGGTGCGTGCGGGGGTTCGCGGGGTTTCTTCTACTGCTACTCGCACATGTGCGCGCTGGCGTGATGATGCGGTGATCGATATGCAAGACGCGAGCGGCTGCTGCTTGCATCGGGGGTTTAAATACAAGGAAGGCACACATGCATTAGAGATTTTGGGAGTGCTAAATCACTATAATTAGGAGGGTGACAAGTTGGAGTGGATCCACATACTAATAAATGGGCATGATTTGAGCACAAGGCAAACAAAAGGAGCCCATATGGTTGATATGCGGTAGAATTAAGACAAGATCAAAATACAGTATGAGTCGCATGTTAGTGGGTAGAAGGAACTCAAGAGATATGCCCTTAACCCAAATTGGGCATCAAGCAACATGTCAAGAAGAAACTACAAGATATCCAGAGTCAAACACAAGTAATACAATGTAAATGCATATGAGATAAGAACCAAATGAAAAAGGGGTTTTATATGATGCTCAAATGCAAGGTGGCATGATGACATAAGCATGATATTATGCAATGCAATTATGATATATAGGAATTAGCAGTATATATAATAGACAAGTAGCATTACAATTGTTAGAAAATTGGGATGCTACAGCCCCGTCCCCGGTACATGCCCCCGCCCGCTCTTCCTCCATATCCGCCAGCGAGGAGGCCCCCGCTAGTCTCGAGAAGATCCTACTCGACTGGGATCCCTACGAGAAGGAGGAGTACATCTTGCCAGAGAACCCCTACAACACCAGCATCATCGACCCACGGTCGGAGGTAACTAGGGTTTTCTCCCCTTCCCTTGTTCTTCCCCCATTTCCATTGTTGGATGCTAGATCATGTATTATTAGGGTTCGACTATTCGTATTTTCAATCGTTGGACCCTAGATATTTTTACAGAAGGTAATCCTCTTGTATTAGATCTCATGTTAAAATGAATCCCCATGTTCGTATTTCATTCCTATTTTATCTGTCCTCCGATTTGTATTTAAGGGATTCCCTAGTTAGTACTAGCGCTGATATGTAGTTGGGATCAATATTTTATTTTGTTTGAGATTTGGGGATTGGGGAATTTAACCCACTCATTTAATATATGCAAATAAACAAGGGATGTCAATCAGTTAATTTATGCAAATAATCAATCCCAATATTCAAGGTATCTCAGTCATGTCCTTATTTCATGCTACTTTTTTCCCAATAGGTGGATAGCAGCGACGTCTGCAGTGATGAAGAGTCCAAGCACACAAAGAGTCGTCAAGTGCTGAGAAGACTAAAGTCCAGCAAGTACGACACCTACTTCACCGGTGACGTCTACAGGTGTCCTAAAAGAGGAGAGTCGGAGCCACCAACTTCAACTTCCTCGTGGCGCATGCCGAGGACGTGATCTCCTGCAACCCCGACGTCAGCCAGACCGTGAATGTCCATGCCTTCAAGGACAACCCCAAGGCGCTTGGCTTGCACATCTGCAACCTCCACAAGGTGGCCATCGAAGAGGTTCGCATGCCCCTGATCAAGCTCAAGGCTCCCAAGTTCAAGGGACTGGACAACAAGAAGTGGAGGAAGTGCTAGAGGGAGGAGATGGAGGCCAGGAGGACGGAGGCCAAGAGGTGCCACTGAACTTGTGTGCCGCTACTGCTGCTACTGTAAAGCAACTTCTTTTGTTTTGTCTGTCTTGAACTTGTGCGCTGCTGCTGAGAAGCATAATTGTTGAACCTCGTTAAGTACCATATTATCTATCCTATATTAGCTGATTTATGTACATCTACTTTGTTTACTAAATATATTTATGCCGCTGGTTAGATTTGCTCCTCTACATTTACTACAAGATTGGGAAAAATGAGGGCCAAAATAAGCAATGAATGAAGGGAGAAGCTCCTATAGATTCATTACCAATTTGGGTAAAAACATGACTTTTAGCGAGAGAGAGAGAGAGAGAGAGAGAGAGAGAGAGGGAACAAGCGCTCTTAAAAAGGCCAATTATAACAATAAAAAAGTTCCAATTTTGGCGAGAGGTGCGCACGTAACTACCAAATGCGTGCCACATGGTCCTAAAGTACGACCCCCACATCAACATAACACGGTCCCAACCAACCGGCCCCACGCGATCCCACATGGCATGGCCCCACACGTCAGCATAATGCGTTCCCGACTAACTGACCCCTCATGGTCACACACCGCACGGCCCCACATGTCAGCCAACATTCAACCTAAAAGCAGTTGATGTTCGAGCTATTTGATGAATTTCAGAGAAGGAGCTGGGAAAAAGTGAGGAAAAGTTAAGCGGCTGGGAAAAACTGAGTATAACTAACGAACCAAGGGCACGGAAATAAAATCCCTAGTAACAAAGCACTAGGGCATGCATTTTGATCTTAAATATTGTTCTTACTGGACAATGATACTTCTTTTTAGAACCCAAGGTCAAGGGTAATATAGACCCTTCAGATTGCCATAATTTAAAGTCACATGTAAGTTCATACTTGTATATATCTTGTTAGACCAAAATTGCATACCTTTTCAAGAGCCAGCTAACATGTCTTCTGAATATTTTTTCAAAATACTTTCAAAAAGCATCATTTATCTATTGCACCTAAAAACAAAAACCATTTTATAATAAATATGAAATATGGATTACCGGTTCAGGGTAGTCGGGTAAAATCAAAAATTGGTGGACAATGAAATCATGGATGATTTGCACGATTGAAAATTCATGTGGTGAAGATTCCATTGTTTGGGAAATATATCACATGATTAACAACCAATGTAGTCAGTAATTCTTGCATCGTATAAAACACGTCGACCACAAGTTCTGTTATGGAATGGGAAAGTCACCTGTAGCTTTTTTCCTTTTGCATGTCCTCGTATCGTAAGTCGGGCTGTGTTCCAAAGTGGAGATCATCGGATGGGAGTCTATAACGTCCATATTATGTGTTGTAGAATAATGACTTACGATATTTAAAGGGATGGTAATTGAGTGTAGGTCTCCCAACCAAAACTCAATACAAAGGATGGACTGTGGGGTCATGGAGAAACACAATGATTTTGTTGGACCTTTAATTGAGCCTCGAGCTAATGATGTTTGAATAGGAAGGCATACCCTATTATGCACTCAGTCTTGGGATCATTTGTGGGAAATGTCGTGGTATTATTGATGAGTACACCATGGAGGGTTCCTCATAGAGAATGTAGAGAGAGGTGGGGTAAGGCCGCGAGTTGGCGGGTTTGAGGTAACATAGCTTACCCAGGTTCAAATCCCATGACGGTGGCGGAATCTTACTAGTGCTATAAATCACGACAATAGAAATACATCGAGTTATCGAGATCGTATGGTTCATCATGTGAGGGTTGTGAATCATACCCTAAGGTTCCCAAAGGTCCGGATTATAAAGGCGCAAGAACCTAGGGTTACATGGTAAATTACATACCGGACGGTTACAGAGTCCTACACTAATACTAACTAGTCTTTGTGTCTTGTACTCCAAGGATCCTGTTTCGTCTATGTCGGTACCGTATCCCTCCTTTATGTTGGGGTTTAGCGCCCGAAAACAATAATTTTTCCTACGCGAACCACTGACTGCCAGGATCTATCTAGGATTAATGCGGAAACGGGAGGGGCTTTTTGCAAACTCACCGAGTTGAAGACCAAAAAGCTTTGTCAACATTCGGGAGAACATGGATGATGTAGTCGTAGCGACGCTGATATCAAGGTCGTTTTGAACTCGGACGGCTCTAGCTCCACCGACTCCAATGACTCTGATGGCTCGAACGACTTGAGTACCACAAGTGCAGGGCCTCATAGGGGGTCGCACACATACTATGCTTGATGGCGACTACTGGACTTTGATCCAACAGAGGTTGCGAAAGTAGATCTACTGGATCCGGAATCCCCGCAACGCGATAGTGATCCGCGATGAAGAACTCTCTTATTTTCACAACCCTTATATTGGGGCCATGGTCACAATAGAGAGAGGGAGAGAGGAGAGCACTTGGAGGGAGAAGCCTCAAAGGTTGGGATTAATTGGTGTGTTTAAATACCTGCGTATGCCCTACTTTATATAGGGGAAGAAGATCCCCCAAGTCCCTTGCCGTAGCAATATGGGAGTAAACCAAGGGGAGGGAGGAGGAAGGCCTGGCCGGCCAGCTCGCATGGGCTTGCGCGCCACCTATGGCCCAGCCGGCCACCAAGTGGTCCAGCTGGCCACTCCCTCCTTTTCCACTTGTGTGGTTTTCCCTCATGGGCCCTTTCCCTTAGGGAGTTGGCCCATTAGGCATGGCATGCCATTTAAATAAAATTTAAATCATTAAATAAATTTAAATAAATGTATAACTCAATAAGTAACATATATTTATATATTATTTAATTCCCGTTGCACTGGAACTCCTTCCGCACAACTCCGGATACCTGCCGAACTTTCTCGGAACCCTTCTAGTTTCCCCTTCCCTTTTCTTCAGTGATTCCTATGATACCAAAACGATCTCCGAGCATTGTCAAACCCTTATGTATGTTACCCTAACGGTTCGAGAACACTCTATACATGGTCGAGACCCCTCTCGGACCAATGATCATTAGCGGGACCTGGATTCCCATAATGACTTCTATGCGTTCCACGAGAATCTTTGTCATTGAACCATTAAACATATAGTCTTTTTCCCTTTGTTACTTTGATACTTTACTTGTCAAAGACCTGATTAAAGACATCGCCATGTCAGGTTCAATCTTGTTACCGACAAGTACAACTTTAGTCATTCCAAGCTATGCCATCTCTGTGGCCTAGTCACACGCTGCAGCTTTGTGGATGTCATGTCTCCGAGTGGGCGAGAGTATCTGTCTATCACGCGGAAGAAAAAAATCCCACTTTTACACATACGCCTCTACATGACCGTATGAATACCTGAAGAAATCTTTATGATCACCGTTTTACCGAGTGACGTTTGATGCAAACAAGGCACTCTCGGGTGACAATGATTAAATATGGTCTCACGTTCTAAGAAATTGGTTACTATGTTTCCTAGTCATTGTAATGGTGAACTTTGTGACTTGACCATGTTACAATTCCTGTATTGGGCATGTCCATCACTTTCATTCACCTAATGAAATGAACCCATTGTCAATTGACATAAATGTCCATGATCGGGAAACATTGATCATCGATTGACCAAATAACTAGTGTTTATAGGATTACCAGGGACTCTGGTGGTTTACATATCACACATGTATTGACATTCCTATCAATACAGTTATATCATGATATAAAACCTATGAAGGGAATATGCCCAAGAGGCAATAATAAAGTGGTTATTATCTTATTCTTTGTTTATGATAAATGTTTATTTTTCAAGCTATAATTGTATTAATATGGAAACATTAATACATGTGTGTTTAATAAACAAAAAGAAAGTTCCTAGTTATGCCTCTCTTATAAACTAGCTCGTTAATGAACAAGATGATCAAAGGTTTTCTGATCATGGACATTGGATGTTGTTAATAACAAGATCACAACATTGTTGGAATGATGTGATGAACATTCATCTGAAGTATAGCATTATGATCAAAGTCATTGTGTTTATATTGATATAACATCATACGAAGTAATCCTAGACCTTAGACCATGATATCATGTTAATCAGTAACACTAGAAGAGTATCTTGATAACATCAAATGTCACAACATAACATGATGACTATAAAGGTGGGTTCAGTGCTACGAAGGTTTTATGTAGAGGCTCATGGATCAAGAGTGGAATTTGTCCATCCCGATAATGGATAGATGTACTCTGGACCCTCTCGGTGATATCACATTAATTATCTTGCAAGCAAGTGATGAGATCACTAGAATGTTATATCACGAGAACGAGAAAAGAGTGCTTGTAGGTAACAAGATCAAACTAGGTTTGGAGATACCGATGATCGACTCTCGTATATGTAATATATCGCGATACAAAGGGATTAAGTTACTAGCATAAAAGGTTCTCATGATCACAAGAAGTCATCGTTGAATGTGTGGGAGTCAGTATGGATCTCCAGGTCCCGCTTCTGATTATTGATCCGAGAGGGGTCTCGATCATGTCTACATTATTCACGAACCGTAGGGTGACACACTTAAGAGACACCGACACCATTTGGAACAAATATGTTCTAGACGAAAAGAATTACAAAGCGCATGAATTATTTCACTAGACACCGGAATTGTTTCGGGTGAAATTGTTGAAATTGTTTATGCATGTGAAATTGAATACTAGGAAGGGTTTTATGTGAATGTTTTTTAGTTAATGTAATTTACAAAATTCTAAGTAAATAAAAGGAGTTTTATTTGAAGAGAGATTAAATTAAATTTGGTGGAAATTTAATGGGAATTTGAGTGGGTTTTTGAGTGGGAATATGGAGGGACTTTTTGGTGAGTGGGAGCTCCACTCACATGAATGGAGGAAGGGGTGGGGGCAGCCACCATGGCCGCCAGCCACACCCCTTGGGGTGCCCCCTCATCCTATAAAAGGCCCCCTACCCCCTCTCTCACACTCACACCTCCTCGTGAAGGATCTCTCTCCCCCTCTAGTTTATCCCCCCATGGTCTCGGACTAGCGAGATGCATTTTCCCGGTGTCTTTTCATTAGAAAGAGTTGTTGCTTGTGCTGCATCATTGCAGCGAGGAGGTAGAGGTTGTTTGGTGGCTTGAACATTTGTGTGAGCACGGATGCGCTGCTTTTTTGTGGCGCTGGACTTCTTCACGATCTTCAGATCGGCAAGCGTTCGTCTACATCATCCACGAGTACAACCTCGTTAAACTTTATCGGTCTACAAGGGTATGTTCTCTATGGATATATATCCACTCGTTTCTTGTATCTAGTAGATAGATCTTGGTACTTAGTTGTTCCCATCATAGGAATTTTTTTGTTTTCTACGCTGCGAACCCTATAGTGGTATCAGAGCCGGATCTATGCGTAGATGCTTTGCACGGGTAGTACACATATGAGTATGTGGGTGTTGATGGTCATGTTATTGCTTCTTATGTGTATTTTGGATATTGGTGGCATAGTGCGATGAAGCGGCCCGGACAAACTTTACATGTCCTCGCACATGAGACTTGTTCCACGCTTGACATGCAACTAGTTTTGCATAAGTGGCTTGCGGGTGTCTGTCTCTCCTACTATAGTCAATATCTGATTGACAACGAGTTGCCAATAATTTTATTATCGTCGTTGTGGATCCATGCTTGTAGGTAAGAACAGTTCTATCTCTGAAAGCCCTCAGCTACGTAAAACATGCAAAAGATAAATTAGAGGTGTCTAGTTTTTGGTTTTGCCGGGCAAGTACTATGATTTGGTAGAATTATAATTTGTATTATGGATAGATACAATTGGAAATTATAATATTACAGGGTGTAAGTTCCATAGACCTTGGCCTTACACATATATGAATGATAAAGATCATTCTACGATGCACAAGATAGTGATAAAGTGCAAGAACAATATCATATCACTATAGCATATGATGTTTGTTTGCATCTTATATTGCTTATTTGGCGCTTTAGTAACATTATAAGATGATCCCTCATTTAGATATCAATATAAAAATGTGTTCTCCCTTAAGGATGCACCGATTATGTTTCGCCGCTTCAAGACATCACGTGATGATCGGGTGTACATGAATCCACGATCATATTTTGGGTGTAATATAGTTTTACACACGCAAATACTAAGGTTCTTACTTGGCGAGCCTAGCATGTACAGACATGGCCTCGGAACATGGACCAAAAGGTTAAGCATGAGTCATATAGTTGGTATGATGACCATCTATATGCTCGCCTTTAAAGCTACACCAACTCACGTGATGATAGGACTTGGCGTAGTGGATTTGGTTCATGTAATCACCAAAAAGACACGAGGGATGTTCTTTTTGAGTGGTAGTTCATTTCTAATTTGGATTAGTCAAACTCAATATATCATAAATTAAATAAAGTGTATTTGCATAATTTGTTGTAGTCATTGGCATTCGTTCACTACCTTATGCTTAGTTTAGTTGAGATAATAAAACTATAAAATTCTGGATATTTACTTTATGAACTAGTATCGTATTGTTTTGAGTATCAATCTAAAGTTTAAAGTCCTATTGCAAACTTTTAGCTAACTCCATGAAATTTAATAATTAGTATTAAATTGAGAGTGACAATTCCAGTGTTAGTATCGAAAGTATCATTTTTGCCTCCATGATTCTTGATATTCAAAAGTTGTTTTAATATCGAGGTTATCTAGGAGCTGAAAGAATTGTTTCAGAAACCATCATGTGTGACAGATATTTTGATACCTGAAAAAATGTTTTGGTTGCAATATGATAGAGTATAATATATGTTCTCATATTGGATGAGAATTTGCGAATGTTGGAGATGCTAGACATCCTAATCATCTAAAAAGGTTTTGGAAAGTAAAATTATACTCGCGATTCGCCTTTGTAAGCTATATTAGCTTGATCATGAAAGTTATCATGAAAAGGATGAATAGAAGATGTAGTTAAAATGTTTACTACACTAAAAGATTACTAAAGGATGGATTTTTGAAAGAACGCCAAACATTTGATGCTGGTGATCAACTTAAAAATGCAAGTCCAAAGGTGTTAGTATTTGGAATATGTGTCATACGTATGGCACCGATGTTGATAGATTCTTTTAAAAGGAAAAAGGAAATGCTGAAAGAGAATCTATAAAATATTTGGCAGAAAAGAAAAGACTGGAAATGTCTAGCTAAGGTATATAGATGATATATATGTTATGGCTGTATTCTTTGCTTGTTAAACAATGTGGTTCTTGGGTATTGGATACCGAATTGGTTGGTATGAAATGTCATACAGAACGACGCAATTCATGAACTGCAATGGCCTAAGTAACTAGCAAGAGAATATGTGATGATATTCATCAATAAATAATAAAGTGTTATTGTGTTTATCGCTGACATCAAAACTTGCCTTCAAGATTTGTTATAGTAATTGTTATTTTAATCAGGTATTATGAGAACAAAGATTGTTCAAATAATTACCATATTCCATATAAGATGGATGATTTACAAATCTAGTTGGATAAATCATGTCCATAACACCTAATGCTAAAATCTCGCAAGACAAATGATTGAAAGATCATTTTCTAAGTGACATCACCGTTTAAATTATATTGGAAAGAAAAACATGAAGAAACTCCATGTTGATGGATTTTTGGAGTCTTTAATTTTGATCAAATGAAGCTTGTGAGACTTTCCTCGGGATAATTAAAACTCCATTCATAGGCCAAAGAGGAATGAACGACTAACTTATCGAATAGCTAGCACACATAGTTTAAGATGTAATATCAAGAAACAAAGATCATATTACAACTCATAACCAGGAATAAAATAGTTCATTACAACTTACATAGCTCATATGGCTATCTTATTACACAGCAGCAGATATAACTGTAAAGCATGGAGTCCTTCATCTTCATATGCCATAGGCAATCATGTTGGTTGTAGACTTGTAATGCCTACTCAACAAACTTCACTAACATCAAACAAACCTGCAACATAATAAGTTACAGCCACAAGGGTCAATACATTTGAATTGTATTGGCAAGTGATATCATATTGATATGGAGAATCTAACATCTACATGAATATATGGCTAAGTGGAGTTTTGGCTAGCCTTTGCATAAAAATAAGTTTTTCTTATCCTTTACAAAATAGTTTTTCTCTTTTCCAAAACACTTTATCAAACAATGGCACAGTGGATACACACCAGGTGCTTCCCTTGTTCACCCTTCAAGTTTTAACTTAGAGAAATTGGGATGAGGAGATTCTTGACCATTTCAATGTCTGTGATGCTCAAAATTTCCATTTCTGGAGACACGGCTAAGTACTTAGGTTTTACCCTCTCGAGAGGTGGTGCACTTTCCCCACAAGACTCGACATGCATCGAGCCGAGACTTTTCAGAAGAAATCCCTCAGACCACCATGGACGCGTTCCATCCTATCATCACTACCACCAACTGTCTATCTGGCTGAGTTCTTGCAACCTTGTTGGTCAAGGAAAAGCCCATATGCCATGTGGCTGCACTGGAAGCTTCTCAACACTAAACATCTCAAATCTCTTTGTTCCTGGGTGGCCATCCACAAGTGAGATACACCAGGGTAAACCATAGAAATGGGCCCTGGGTAACCACTCAATAAAAATCCATCCATGCAATTACCATTCCACCCAGGTGTTTCATTAACAAGTTGTTTTCTTAGTCAAAAACACATAGGCATAACTTTTCCATAATATCATAACATGAATTCCCACCCTTGAGTTCTAATATCTAGGCTAAGCATACTAGCATAACATGTTTCTTAACTTAGGAATATTTCTACCAAGATGTTTATAGGATCTACTATAGCATAGCATTATACAAAATAGTCCTATCATGCATACTACAAAAATATCACTAGTGCAATATTGAAAAGATAGGACTTTTTTGACCAAAGTATCACTTGCCATTTTAATAGAAAATTTAGGTACTCTCCTTGATCTTGTAAATGTCATAGTCCTCAAAGTTCACTACATCACAATCAAGCAAAGCACAGATTCAAAACTAACACACAAACAAATAACAAAACAAAACAAAACAAAACAAAACAAAACAAGAAAAACAAGGAAATGCATGAACGCATGCAAAGAGGTTATTTTATTGAAAAAGTGATTTCTAACAAGGTTATAATCATTTCAAAACACCTACTGGTCTTTTATAAAAGTGGAATTCCATTTGAAACCAAGTTAGTGAAAATAATTCATTTAAATCATTTTTCTTTTGTTAGAAGGATTTTATTCAAAGGAATATTTCCTAGTGCTAACAAAAAATAATTTTCAATTCAAATGTTAGTTTTTATGGTCAGAGGGTTAAAAAACCATTAGCAAAAGGTTTCAAACAAAAATAATTTTTAGAACAATTTTTATACTCAAAATATCCCTAAACATGTATCTACATAGAACTCTAATTTTTTAGAAGTAAATGACCAAATCAAGGCCATAGGTGCAAAGGTCTCATTTTTCTGAATCCATAGACACCAAATTTGTAAATTTTGGATTTAGAGATCAAAAGTTATTGATTTTACAAGTTCAAACATCTAATAGAACAAATTCTGGATTTTAAATCAAAAGCTTGGCCACGTGGCGCTGTCTGACTGGTTGATACTGCTTCACGTGGATCACGCATAGCAGGCTATTAGATTTAAGTGGAATCGCATGGCTCAGATGGATTGATACCGCTTCGTTTAAGGGATCTATTCCAGCCACTAGATCTACATCCAACGGATCAAGGTGCACTGAACAAAGATGGGCGATGCTGGCGACGGTGCGCGACGGGGGCGCGTCGGGTGGGTGGCGTTCCGGTGATTCTAGGGGGAAAGGGAGGGAGTACAGGGTGTTACCAGGGTCAACGTGGCGAGGCGAGCTCAGGGGTGGTCTTGGTTGGAGCAGGGGCACACAGATTGGGCTCGGGTTCCTCGTCAGAGTTTGCATTGGCGTCGGTGGTTGTAGAGATTGATAGAGTCGACCACCTGGGGCGCATGCAAGCAAAGAAAGGCGCCAGAGAGATGCACATGAGTACAAGGATCGCGGGAAAACCTACCAGAGGGCAAGGGGCGCACGAAGTCATTGTTAATCTCTCGCCAGAGTTGCACGCTCCATCGGCTGCTTGCAGGTGAGGACGGAGGCGAGCCTACAGGGTGTCCGCGGACAAACGGAGAGTATCAGGAGAAGCACAAGGTGATGGAGATCAAGGACGTGTGAACCAGAGAGTGTGGGGAGGACAGGGCTCACCGGATTTCTTGCCGGAGACCGTTGGTGCTATGGCGGCGCAGATCAAATTGCCGGCAGCCTAGGGGCTCTCAGTGTGTGGAATTGAGGGGAAACAGAGAGGAGAGGGAGGAGTTTAAGTGAGCATGGTCGAGGGAGGGGATTACTGCGTCAATCAAGCGAATTAACGTGAATGAATTCGTGAGGAAACAGTAGAGGGGGAACAGGTCCTGGGAGCGGGGGTTGACGATGACGCTGACTTGGCGTGTGAGACTAGGCCGTCAATGAGGGGTGCGAGGAGGGGTGCTGTGAGAAAATAAAGCAGAGGGGGAGTGATTGCTGAGTGGGCTAGTTGGTCCGGGGATGTTGGGCTGGACTGGGCAGGTAGGTTCGTTTCTATTTTTTTCTTCCTTTTTCTTTTTATTTTTCTTTTTCTTTTTCTGTTTTCTATTTTAATTCAAACCAATTCATTTCAATTCCAAATTGAGTCAAATCTTCACTAATCTTTTCTGTCATGGGAATGGCCACAGCAGATGCGCAATTGGCAGCGAGTAGTAGAACGAGGGGCAAGGGCGGCCAGCCATCTATGGTGCGAGATGAGGGCGGAGACACAGGGTTTTACCCAGGTTCGGCCCCCGGAGGGTAAATACCTACTCCTGCTAGATTGTATTGATGAGAGAGTACAAGGGCGAGCTCGACGACTAGGCAGCGAGTCGCAGGGGGTGTATGATGGAACGTGTCCTCTATGCGTACCCTAGGGAGGTTTATATAGACTCACCTCGCCAGGTTTTACAGATCTACAACCGAATTAGTTAGGGATTCAGAGGGTGTTTGGACTATTCTGACTAGGCCTAGCTATGCTTTTGGGCCTCCAGCTTCTAGTTGCCTGGCTCCTTACTGAATCTTGATCCAGTCGCTGTCCTGCAGGTCCACTCGCTGGCAGCATGGGCCAGTAGGAAACGTCCTGCTGGGTATACCCCACTCGGCATATCCCCATCAGTAGTCCCCGAGGCCGTCGTTGATTCGTCGCAGGTGTTCTTTGACACTTGGAGTATGAGGGTCCAATTTGGATGCCTAGTCGAATCAGCGGTGGACTCCCTAAATGAAAGAGGGAACTTGTTATCTTAGTCGCAATAACGGCGACCAGTCGAGTCGTAGCACGGCGAATGGGTGGGGGAGTAGTCGAATCGCAGTTATGGCGATGGGGTCGGCGAGTCGAGTAGACGAAGTTGGACCGTCGGCCTTGGTCAAACTAGCCGCTGGGTAATCGAACGGTAATATGGGCGTAATCACCGCGCGATAACGGCTCCCCGAAAATGGTGGGTAGCAACCGTTATATAAGGAGAGTGACGGGCGGGGAGCGATCATTCCCCAAACTTCCTCCGACCTCGCGCGTCTCCCAGTCTTCCATCCCTCCGTAGCGACCAGAGCGATCCACAATCCTAGATCCTCCGACTGATGGCGCATCCGATAGAACCATGGGGAGATCCAAATGCACGAAAGTGTTGCTAAAGTCATTCGAGGATGCGGGGATCCTCCACGTCGTGAGATGGCGCATCCCCGCGGCCGGAGAGGTGGTGCCGGATCCGCGCGAGGGAGAATTCATATGCTTCACCAGCCACCTGGAGAGGGGGCTCGGTTTCCCTACCTCCATCTTCTTCCGCCGCTTCTGCGCATATTATGGCATCCAGCCGTCAGACCTAGGGACACACAACATCGAGCAACTCGCCATCTTCATGGAGTTTTGCAAGTGCTACCTAGGCTGCTGACCGTACTTCCCCATGTGGCAAGATCTGTTCCACGGGAGGATCAGACGCAAAGGGACAAGCGGCCCAATGCTAGCCGCGGGCGACCTCACCTTCCAGCTGAAGTCCAAGGCCTCCTTCCTCGACCTAATGCTGCCAAAGAAGGCGGCGAATGAGTGGAAGAGGCATTGGTTCTACGTGACCGAGTCGCTGCCAGACGACGTGGTGGCGCTTCCGATGTACTCTGCCGACCGACCTGAGCCGCGTCGGCTTCAACTCGCCAAGCTCCCGCACGACCAGCGGATGGTGGTCGACGAAATGCTGCTGACAATCCGCAACCTGAAGAAGAAGGGCCTCCAGACTATCAACCTGTATAACTGATGGCTTGGGCGGCGGCTAGTGCCTCTGGCCAGCCACGCCCACTGGATGAACAAGTACACAGGCAAGGACGACCCGACCAAGTCCTGCACCGCCGAATGGAGTGCCAACGACTAGGCCCTCGCGTTGAAGAAGATCACCAACATGGAGTACGTCGACTCGAAGGCCGGGATTCCCCCGTACAGCGCGAAGCGCAAGGCGCCACCGGTAAGCTTATTTTCCCTTGTCCATTTCGCAATCGCAGAGTCGTAGTCGTGGTCCTTACTGATCGTGTTTCATTTGTGTAGCTTTTCCAAGTGGTGGAAGGTTGGCTTCAGCCCACCGATGATGAAGACTCGAGCGAGTCTGCCGAGGACGAGAGCGAGTCGTCCTCCGACAAAGGCAATGTCGGAGGCGATGACGATGATGACAAAGACTACGACGAGGCCGTGGAGGTTGCCACACCTGCGTTCTGGAGGACCCGCGGATAGTGGCAACGCGAGCTCGAGGCTAGCAAGAGCCTCGAGGATCATGATGGGGGTGAGGGCGAGGGCCTCGAGCAAACTTCTCAACGCGCGGCCACGCTATCGAAGAAGAAGTTGCCGCAAAAGAAGAAGGAGCCGTCCAAGGCGGTGTCGCCACCTCGGTCCACGAGTTGCTCCGAAGCGACTAGCGCGGCCGACAAGGTTGGGGCTAGTGTGCCGATGCAAACGACTACGGCTGCTGATGCAGCCGTGGTTCCTGCTGCGAGCACCTGCATCCACCACCGAGGAGCTTCCTACCGCGGCATCCTCCTCGAAGAAGGTGTCCGTGTCATGGGCGTCAAGTTTGTTTGAGATGGGCCTCATCCGGAAGCTGGGGCCGGAGTTGGAGAAACCGACAAGTATCCGCACCGGTCTGCGCTTCATCCCAGTCACTAAGTAAGTATTCTGATATATTCTTTTGGGTGACCGGCTCAAACTTATCTTGCGAGCTTGCTGACAATGTTATTTTGCAGGACTGGCATGAAGAAGATTTGCCACCCCTTGGTGGCTAAGGTTCCAGCGGGTACCGTTGGGGCAGGAGATGATCCCTCGAAGAAGAGGAAGAGCAACAAGGCCGGGGCGCCCGCTGAGGGCATGAAGAGGGCAAAGGGCGACAAAGTCTTCATGATTTCAGATGAGCCCGTCGACACCCCAAGTGAAGCTCCAAATGGAGCGGGTGTGGCCACGGAGGCAACAGTGGGCGCGGAGTCGCAGCGGATGGAACCCGTGGTGCTGGTCGGGGTGACGTCTCCATCGGCAAACGCTGCAGGAGCAGCGGTGGCGAGCTTCCCGGGCTTTTTGGCGAAGGCCTCTATTGCGAGCGCGTCGGCGTAGTCGGCCCAGGCGCCCGATGTTTTGGGTTTGGAGGTCGAACAGCGGCGCGGGAGCACACCTCTCGTGCTCCCGTTAGTGGACGCGGTCGAGCTGCATAGCATGCTGGGTGGAGCCATCCAGGTATGTACAGTCCCCGAGGATCTGACCTCTGAATTTCAGCGGGTAGATTCTTACTTCTGTGCTTACTTTCAATATCCAGTCCCCGAGCGGCTGGTCGCTGAATTTTAGCGGCTGGGCGCTTAGGGAATTTCTTTGTTGCCTAGTCCCCGAGTGTCTAGTCGCTAAATTTCAGCAAATGGTCACTTAGGAAGTCTTGTGATTTTTTGCTAATGTGTGCCGTATCTGCGCAGGGTCTCCAGCGTGAGTCGGCGGAGCGCTAGCGGCCAAGGATCGGCTAGAGAAGGAATTCCGCTACGTGCGGGAATTGAACGAGCAGCTTCAAGCGACTGCTGGTAAGAACTTGAGATGCCCTTCTCCATGGGCTTTTTGTTTTATTTCGTATTCATGCTTGTGTGTGTGCAGAAGGTTTCGCGGACGTGGTGGAGAAGGCTCGCGAGGGTCTGGTCCATGCGAGCGACTTGACGGCTGCCCAGTCGTCATTGTCTACCCTGGAGAAACGGGTCGCCGACTTGGAGCGAGAGCTCAAGGCCGCGAAGGTGGAGGCGACCTCGGCGGATGAGAGAGCTAAGGCAGCCATTTCTGCTGCCGAGGAGCGGAAGGTATCAGATACGCTCGTCGCTGGGCTGCAAACTGACCTCTCTGGTGTGAAGGATTTCATTACGGGGATCTGCCATCCCTTGATTGGTGAGCTCCTTGTTCTTTCGTATGACTGGCGAGCCCCCGAGCGTGCGGGTCGCTTTTGTGTTCTTTGAGCCTTTCTAGTTGTGTACTTGTGCTATTCAAGGAAGATTCTTGACGACAAAGCCGAGGCGCAATCGTAAGACGCGTGGTAGTGTGTCACTATATTGGTGGACTCTACTGCTCTGTCGGGGACTTGCATCCTCGCATACCTCCAGGATATTTTGCCGATGGAGGTTATCCCCAGTGAGATCACCGAGGTCTGGAGGTATCTGGAGAAGGCTCCATCGGTTGTGGAGTTCATGTCGCGGTCGGCTTTTCGCCGTGGGGCGGCTACTGCGCTGAGCCTTGGGCTCGCGCACTTCCCCGACGATTTCAACCTCGACGACATCACCAGCGGCTACCCTTTGTCCACGGGCGCAGTCGAGATTGCCGATGTGCTGAAGTTTACCGACCGGGCCACGGTCTACTCTGATCGGGTGTTGGCGATGGGCAACTTCCTGCTGTATCAGGAGACAATCCTCGCCCCGAACAACGAAGAGCCGGCAGAGCGTGACTTCAAGGTGGAGCAGCCGTTCCGATTGGTGATGGAGGGCACCTTGACGATGTATCCGTCGAACCCGTGGGTGCCCTTCATCCGCGTCCGCGGAGGTGGTGGTGAGTCATCGTCGAAGCTGGCGGACTAGGAAGGTTTGCCGAGTGGCATTAGTAGTAAAGGAAAAACATGCCTGTCCTTGTAAGCGAACAAATTTTATTGCCATAAGGAATGCATGGATGCTTTTGACAGTGTTTGGTTTGATGGTGAATTGTTGAGTTATGCGAGTCCCCGAGCTCGTCCGCCCTTTTGTGGGGTTTACCTCGGTTTTATCTGTATATTTGTTGTTATACTGTTTAGTCAGTTGGGGTCAACTCGTCGTGTCTTGAAAAGCCAGTCGCATGGTGACCCCAAGGGGTGCTCTATACTTAGCCGTTTTCTCAGGCGCGAACGGGGTCGGTTGGCCGAGTACCTGAGCATGGTACTTAGCCGTTCTAGTCGCATGCCTAAGGTAGGTGAGGACGAGGCCCATTGTTTTAAGCGCGTAACTCCACATGACCCGGAGGATCAGTCGCATGGCGAGGCCAGGACGTGCTCTCATACTTGGCGTTTTCCCTAGTCACTCGGGTTTGCGCTATTGTCAGTCCCCGAGCATGGTACTTAGCCGTTCGAGTCGCTGCGCCAAGGATGTGGAGGACTGGGTCGCTGTTGGAAGCGAATGCGGTCGTCTTGGCTCGTAAAGCTAGTCGAGCGAGGCGACTCTGATGGGGCTCCGGGTTGGCTTTTTTGTGGAAGATGCAAGACCCGAAATTTTTCGGTGCCCTCGTATCGCACTACTTGGCCGTGCCGGTCGCGTGACCAAGGGTTGAATTCCGCGAGTAGCATTGCGCTGTTATTACGAGTGCGAATGGCACAAGGTATGGAGAGTGGACTCAATTTGTGCGAATCGGTCTTCTTTATTTCATAGCGGGTAGGGGTACATGTTTGGAGTTCTAGGAGTAGAACTTCCGTAGGAGATTTACATTCCACGACCGCTTGACGTCGAGTTGGCTGTCACCTCGGACGTCGATGAGGTAGTAGGCGTTGTTGTCTAGGACTCGCCCGATGGCGAATGGTCCCTCCCAAGGGGGCGAGAGCTTGTGCATGCCCTTCTTGTCCTGGATCAGTCGCAGGACCAGGTCGCCTTCCTAGAAGGTGCGAGTCCGGACTCGCCGGCTATGGTAGCGGTGAAGTCCTTGCTGGTAGATGGCGGTGCGGGAGCAAGCTAGGTCACGTGCTTCGTCGAGCTGGTCGACCCCGTCCTAGCGTGCGATCTTGTTGTTGGCCTCCGCGTAGTTAACCACCCGAGGCGAGTCATGCTCGAGGCCGGTAGGCATGACGGCTTCGGCGCTGTACACCATGAAGAAGGGGGTGAACCCAGTCGACCTGTTGATGGAGGTGCAAATGCCCAGATGACGGAGGCGAGCTCTTCGACCCAGCACCCTAGAGTTCGCTCGAGGGGAACTTGCAGTCGCGGCTTCAGGCCGTGGAGGATGCTCCGGTTAGCGCGTTCCGCCTGGCCGTTGGACTCCGGGTGGGTGACTGAGGCGAGGTCGAGTCGTATATTGTGCTCCTTGCTGAATTTGGCCATGGATCCTTTGGCGAAGTTGGTGATGTTGTTCGTGATGATGTTGTGCGGGGACCCGTAGCGATAGATGAGCTCGCGTAGGAACTTGGTGGCGGTCTTCCCATCACACTTGCAGACTGGCTTGGCCTCCACCCAATTTGTGAATTTGTCGACTGCGACTAGGAGGTGGGTGAAGCCAGAGGGGGCCTTCTTGAAGGGTCCTACCATGTCCATGCCCAAGACGGCGAATGGCCAAGTGATGGGAATGGTCTTGAGCATCTAGCTTGGGACGTGAGTCTGGTTGGCGTACTTCTGGCACCCGACACAGCGTTGGACGATGTCGACCACGTCGGCGTGTGCAGTGAGCCAGTAGAAGCCATGTTACATGGCCTTGGCGACCAGGGATCGAGCGTCAGTGTGATGGCCGCAGTCGTCGGCGTGGATGTCTTGGAGGATTTTGCGACCTTCCGCGGGTTGTAGGCAGCGTTGGAACACGCCGGTTATGCTACGCTTGTGGAGCTCGCCGTTGATGATGACGAAGGACTTGCAGTGGCGTACTATCATCCGGGCCTCCGTCTTGTCGGTGGGAAGGGTCCCTCCCTCCAGGTAGGCGATGTATGGTGCGGTCCAATCGCTTGGCTCCGTGACCATGGCGATCATGGCTGGTTCTGGTTGCAGCAGAATCCCGATATCGATCTCCCTCCGGGGAGAGACGGACGGCTTGGTGATGGTGTCGAGGAAGACACCAGCGGGTGGCGCTAGCCGAGCCGACCCAATCCGGGAGAGGGCATCGGCTTCTTCGTTCTTGTGCCGGTCGATCCATTCGAAGGAGTAGCCGTCAAAGTGCCCCCCCAGCTGGTCTACTGCTTGGCGGTATGCCGCCATGGTGGGGGAGACTACATCGCAGGTACCAGCGACTTGCCCGGAGACGAGGTCGGAGTCGCCGTAGCAGCGCAGACGGTTGGTGTTCATCTCCTTGGCTGCTCGCATGCCGTGTAGGAGGGTCTCGTACTCGCCATGTTGTTGGTGTAGGGGGTGAAGTCGAGGTACAGGACATAGCGCAGCTTGTCGTTCTTGGGAGACGTGAGGACGATCCCTGCCCCTGCGCCGTCTGCGTTCTTGGACCCGATGAAGTGCAGCGGCCAGTAGTGGAGGTATGGCAGCTTCTCCGGCTGCTGCGCCTCCTCCCAGTCGGCGAGGAAGTCCGCCAGGGCCTGCAACTTGATTGCCTTTTGGGGCTCGTACCTGATATTGTGGACTCCGATCTCGATGGCCCACTTGGCGACTCGCCTAGTTGCCTCGCGGTTGCGGATGATGTCCTGCAACAGCGCTGAGGAGACGACCGTGATTGGGTGCTCCTGGAAGTAGTGCGGTAATCGCCGCTAGGCTCGGAAGACCGTATATACCAATTTCTGGTACTGCGGGTAGCGCTGGCGCGACTCGGTGATGACTTTGCTAATGTAGTAGACAGGTCGCTGCATCGGGTGTTCCTTGCCCTCTTCTCGACGACCATGAAGGCGCTGACGACTCGCTCAGAAGCCATGACGTAGACGAGCATGGGCTCCTTGTCGACGGGGGCGGCGAGTAGCGGGGCCGCGATCTTCCTTGAGTGCATGGAACGCGTCGTCTGCCTCCTTGTCCCACTGGAACGTGCGATTCTTGCGCATTAGGCGGCAGAGAGGCATTTCCTTCTTTCCTAGACAAGGGATGAAGCGACTGAGAGCCGCGACTCGCCCGACCAACTTCTGAACGTCGCGCAAGCACTCGGGTTTGCCGAGCCGCACGATCATGTTGATATTGGTGGGGTTCGCCTCGATGCCTCATTTGGAGACTACGTACCCCAGCAGTTGTCCAGTAGGTATGCCGAAGGTGCACTTTCCTGGGTTTAGTTTGCTCTTGTACCTCCGCAGATTTATGAAGGTCTTGGCTAGGTCGGCGAGTAGATCTCCCTGGCAAGTGGACTTCACCACCATGTCGTTGATGTAGACGTGGATGTTGCGACCAATTTGGCTCGCAAGGCACTCCTGCATGCACCTTTTGTAGGTCCCCCTAGCCTTCTTGAGGCCGAAGGTCATGGCAGTGTAGCAGAATGCTCCGAATGCCGTGATGAACGTCATCTTCTCCTCATCCTCGACCGCCATTTTGATCTGGTTGTAACTAGTGTAGGCGTCAAGGAAACACAGCGACTCCAAGCCCGCGGTCTAGTCGATGATTTGATCGATCCGCGGGAGGACGAACTGTTCCTTTGGGCAGGCGCTGTTGAGGTTTGTGTAATCGATACACATTCTCCATGTCCCATTCTTCTTCTCGACCAGGACTGGGTTTGCCAGCCACTTGGAGTATTTGATTGGCCGTATGAAGCCTACAGCGAGTAGACACTGCACCTCCTCGGCGATTGCTCGGTGACACTCTTCATTGAAGGGCCGCAACGACTGCTTGATGGGTCGCTCTTTGGGGTCGACATTGATTTTGTGCTCAGCGAGTTCCGTTGGGGCACCAGGCATATCAGATGGCTTCCATGCGAAGATGTCGCGATTCTCACGGAGGAACACGATGAGCGCGCCTTCCTATGTTGGGCTCATGCCCATTCCGATTGTCACCATCTGGCTGGAGTCTCCTGGGACCAGCTCGACGGAGCACGTGTGTGTGGTTGCCTCGAAGGCAGTTGAGCCGCCGCCCTCCGAGTTGCGCTTCTAGAGTATTGTGGGGTCGTCATTGTTGACCCTGCTCGTGTACTTGGCGAGTTCCTCCTCGTGGTTGGCTTCTATGGCTATGACGGCGTCGGCAAGTTTGGCGCCCTTGGCCTCGCACTCCACGGCCATGTCAGGGTAGCCGTGCACGGTGATGATGCCGCACGACCCTGGAAGCTTCATCGCGTTGTACGCGTGTCAACACCCGTATTTTTAATCCCAGATGCCTGTTATGCCATACATCGCAATCCCAGGATTACCATTTTTGTGAGACATAACAGAATTGGATACCATAGTACATCATCCATTACAATCCGTACATAAGTTCTTACACAAATAGGGATCTCATGATCCAGTTCTTAATACAACATCAAGCAGCGGAATACGTAATAATAACGGTAGCGTAGGCGAAGCTCCATCTTTGGGGTCATAGGCAATGCTGACGATGTGAGATGATCCTAGTTGTCGTAACCTTCCTGGGGTCCATCCTCCAGGTACTCCTCTTCATAGTCTGGCCATGGGAATAGCCAGGGACAAACCCATGAGTACTCTTTAAGTACTCGCAAACTAATACTAACAAATGAAAGGGGTTTTTTATAATAGGACCCTAGGCTCTAGGGTTGTTTTGCAAAAGCCAGATTTATCTCTACTAAGTTTTAGGGGCAACAAATGCTAGTTGAAGTTTATAACCTCTAAGTGGGAACTTGTTTTTCATATCACAACCCTGTTGTGGTCAAGTCAAAGTCTCACTTCATTTCACAAGTCATTTTGAAAAGTCTGACGGGGGAACAGTATGGCCACTCCAACTGTCCATAACCGCGGACGCGACTATTCGAATAGTTTAACACTCTGCAGAGATTGTACACTTTCACCACTACATTCGATACATCCGTCAGGAACAAATCCTGAATTCACCATACTAAGTATGCGGATAATCAATCCTAACCTTTTAATTACACTCCCTAGTATAAGCACCTCTCCTGTGAGTTTGGCCTCCCAACCATGACCAACTGTATTCCATCATTCCAAGGTTTTCATAACCATTTTTCCACCAAGTATTCCCATCTAAAGTTGATCAAGTTTTATGCTTAGCACTAGCATCTACAGGTGGGGGTAAGCACTGATGAGGAGTGATAAACTAGTGGAGTTTTAACTAAGTTCAATCTCATGCCTTAGGGTGACATCAAGATTATCTAGCTTAGGCCAAGTTTTATGCTCTTTATGCAACCTTCACATATCTTTCTAGTATCTACCATTCCCTTAGGTAAAATCTAGGTAAGAGCTTTGATAAAGAAATAAAGTAAGAAGCTTGCAAGTAAAACTAGGATTGGGTTATCAAGTGGAGATGATCAAATATGCTTAAGGCATATAGTGGTCATAGTATCAAGTAGGGATTTGTTTGCATCAGTAGAGTATCTTACAAGTGTTAGCTTGCACATTCAACTAGTAGTATTAGGCTTGCATTAGTGTCAATATAAGCTCGCAAGTATTGGCTTGCATAGGTATAGTATCATCTTGCTAAATTGCAAGGGTTAGCTTGCCTTGTGTAGAGCAGTGGTTGAAGTTCTCCTTGGCTTCTTCTTCGTAGAATCCTCCTTCCTCCTCGTATCCTTTGTCGGTACTAGCGTCTATAAATAAACACGAGGTACACAATCACCAAACAATACTTAACTACTTGCAATTATCACACACAAGATAGATGGTCGAACATCATCTCTAACATTACAAGATTAAGGCTTGGTTTAATTCCTTTTATTTTTAGAAAAGCAATTTCTACTCATTGAGAAACTACTTAAGATTTAATATTCTCCAAACCAAACATGGGATCATGTTGACACATGTCATCACCACATATTTTAGTCCATGGGAATGTGATTTAAAGTGGTGTCACAATAAAATCTCGTCCCGAGATTTGAAAAAGGACGAAAAGATTACCTAGGATTTGAAGAGATCGGGAAACTCTCTCCTGATGTGATCCTCGCGCTCCCAGGTATCTTCCTCTTCTGTGTGGTTGCTCCACTGAATCTTGAGAAACTTGATGCTTCGGGTTCGGGTAGTTCGAAAAGCTTCTTCCAAAATACGGATGGGTACTTCGGGATAGGTCAGGTCATCGTTGATCTCTATGGTCCGGTGATCGATATTCTTGAACACTTCGGTCTTCTCTGGGACTTCGAGACACTTGCGAAGTAATGAGATATGGAACACATTGTGCACGGCTGACATCTCTTCGGGTAGTTCCAATTGATACTATACTTCTCCTTGACGGTTCAGAACCTTGAAAGGTCTGATATATCGGGGGGCTAACTTTCCTTTGAGTTGGAAACGCTGCATTCCCTTCAATGGCGACACTTTCAGATAAACAAAATCTCCTATGTTGAAGGCGAGGTCTCTACGTCTCTTGTCGGCGTAACTCTTTTGTCTGGATTGGGCTGACTTGAGGTGCTCACAAATCTTGTGAACCTTCTCTTCTGCTTCTCGTAGGATGTCGGGTCCAAAAATCTGACTCTCTCCTACTTCCGACCAGGTCAAAGGGGTGCGACACTTTCTTCCGTACCTGAATTCAAATGGGGCCATTTGCAAACTGGCTTGATAACTGTTGTTGTATGAAAATTCTACAAACGGCAGACAGTCTTCCCACTTGGATCCATATTCTAACACACATGCTCTAAGCATATTTAGAGTATTTGATTTACTCGCTCCGTTTGTCCATCGGTCTGAGGGTGATATGCGGTGTTGAAATCTAGACGGGTTCCTAAACCTTCTTGGACTTTCTTCCATAATCTCGAGGTAAACTGAGTTCCTCGATCCGATACGATGTTCTTGGGGGCTCCATGCAAACTAACGATTCTAGCGATGTACAACTCTGCTAGTTTCGAACTCTGATATGTGGTCTTGACGGGTAAGAAATGGGCGACTTTGGACAATCTGTCCACTATGACCCAGGTAGAGTCATTTCCCCTACTAGAAGTAGGAAGTCTAGTGATAAAGTCCATTCCAACAGAATCTCATTTCCACTCCGGAATCTGCAGGGGTTGCAACAATCCAGCGGGTCTTTGATGTCCTGCCTTGACTCGCTGACATTTATCACACTTGGCGATATAGCTTCCGATTTCTCTCTTCATCTTATGCCACCAAAATTGCTCTTTCAAATCTTGATACAGCTTAGTTCCTCCGGGATGGATAGAATAAAGAGTATCATGAGCCTCCTTCAGAATAACTTCTTTTAACTCAGAATCTGCTGGTACACAAAGGCGTCCTTTGTACCACAAAACTCTTTCTTCGTCCTCGGTGAATCCAGGTACTTTGCCTGTACCGATACGACGCTGGATTCCATCGATACTAGCATTTCTTTTCTACGCCTCTTTGATCTGGCTGATCAAAGTGGGTTGAAGTTCTATGCTAGCCAAAAATCCTTCACTCACTAATTCCATTCAAAAATATTCCATCTCTTTGTGCAAGCTTGGTTGCTCCTTCAAGATCATGGAGTTCAAGCGGCATGGCAATCTACTAAGGGCATCTGCTACCACATTGGCTTTACCAGGGTGGTAGTGAATGTCCAGATCGTAATCCTTGATTAGCTCAATCCATCTCCTCTGTCTCATATTCAGCTCCTTCTGAGTGAATATATACTTTAGGCTCTTGTGATCCGTATAGATCTCACAACGGTTTCCCATCAGGTAATGTCTCCATGTTTTCAGGGCTAGAACTACGGCTGCGAGTTCAAGGTCATGGGTTGGGTAGTTTTGCTCATGTTGCTTCAGTTGTCGAGATAGATAAGATATAACTTTGCCTTCTTGCATTAGCACACATCCGAGACCGATCTTGGATGCATCACAATACACATCGAAGGGCTTCGTGATATCCGGCATGATCAAGATTGGGGCTGAAATCAATCTCCTCTTGAGTTCTTGAAAACTTGCTTCACATTTGTCGGTCCATTCAAACTTCTTGTCCTTCTTCAGCAATTGGGTCATGGGTCTGGCGATACTAGAGAATCCTTCTACGAATTTGCGGTAATATCCCGCCAATCCGATAAATGCATGAACTTGGGTTTGAGTGGTTGGGGCTTGCCAATCTTCTACATCTTTCACTTTGGCAGGGTCAACGGCAATTCCTCCGGCGGATACAATGTGACCGAGGAATCCTACCTCCTGTAACCAGAATTCACATTTGCTAAACTTTGCATACAGCTGATGCTCTCTAAGGGTTCCAAGAATGGTCCTTAGGTATAGCTCATGTTCTTCTTCTGATTTGGAATAAATCAGAATGTCATCAATGAAAACAACGACAAACTTATCCAGGAAGTCCATAAAAATCTTATTCATGAGATTCATGAAATAAGCGGGGGCATTGGTTAGTCTAAAAGACATGACTGTATACTCATACAATACATATCTGGTGGTAAAGGCAGTCTTTGGAATATCCTCTGCACGAATTTTGAGTTGATGATAGCCAGTTCTAAGATCAATCTTAGAGAACACTTTGGCACCGGTCAATTGATCAAACAAATCTTCTATCTTGGGCAAGGGGTACTTGTTCTTGATGGTGACATCATTTAATTTCCGATAATCCGTACACAAACGGTTACCTCCATCCTTCTTGTCCACAAACAAGACAGGTGATCTCCATGGTGACGCACTTGGTTGAATCAATCCAATTTCCAGCATGGAATCCAGTTGCTTCTTCAATTCTGCTAGCTCTGACGGGTTCATACTATATGGTCTCTGGGCTATGGGTCCTATTCCAGGAATTAGTTCGATGATAAACTCGATATCTCGATTTGGGGGCATACCGGGCAAAACATCTGGAAATACATTGGGGTATTCACAGACTACCCGGACTTGGTCAATGGTAGGTTGGGCTATACTCTTGTTGCATTTGAATTGGCGAGGTAAGTTTTCAGATATATGCTCGACTGATATTCCGGCAGTACTGGTCATGGTTATGGCTTTCTTGGCACAGTCAATCAATCCTTTATGTTTGGACATCCAATCCATTACTAGTACTACTTCCAAACCTTTATTTCCGAGTACTATCAGATTTGCATAAAAATCTATGCCATGGATTCGGATAGGGATGACTTTGCAAATTTGCCTAGCCTTAGTGGTTGATCCGGGAATTTGAACAATCATAACATGCTTCAGTTTGGTTGGTTGAATTTTACTAGTGCATGCAAATTCTTCGGTGACAAATGAGGGCGATGCACCAGAATCAAACAACACTCGTGCAAGTATTGAATTAACAGAAAACCTACCCAACAAGACGTCTGGCGCTTCCTGAGCTTCTTCAGCATGCATGAGAAAAAGACGGCCATTGCTGTTGAGTGAATTCCCTAGGGCAAATCTTCTTCCTGGCTGAACACGACGCTGCTGCTGAGCTGGGGCATTGGCATTGGGGGCTATAGCATTCTTCTTGTTGGGGCACTCGTTGGAATAGTGGCCTTTATTTCCACAGTCATAAGAAGTCACTTTCGACTTGACCTTTGCTGCTACAGGCACAACATTGCTTCCAGTCCTAGGGGCAGTGTTGGTGTTGGCGGTAGCATTGTTGTTGTTGAATTTGGGTGGGCACGATTTAAATTGCTAGCGTTGCCGGGGTTGTTGTGATTTCCTCCGGGCCTAGGGTTTCCACGGTTGGGATAGGTCGGACGGTTCATCGGGGGTCTGTTGGTTCTTGGGGCAAATCCTGGAGATGGGTTGGGGCGATACTGGGGTCTGATGGGTTCCTGGTTGATGCATCATGCGACGCTTGCGGTTCTCATTGGCTTGGTTGATCTTTCCTTCCATCTGGATAACAGAGTCCACAAGGGCTTCAATATCCGCAAAGGGGATATTGACTAACACTGTCTACATCTTGTCATGCAGACCATTTAGGAACGTTTCTTTCTTCTTGGCTTCGGTGTCAATATCATCCGGGGCATACCTAGATAATGACAAAAATTTGTCACGGTATTCCACTACAGTCATCCTTCCTTGCTTCCGCTCTCTGAACTCGTCTCTCATTCTCTTGATCAAACCTGGTGGCACATGGGTTCTGCTAAAATTGACCTTGAATTCTTCCCAGGTCATCATCTGGCCTCCGGTCATTGCACGAACACTATTCCACCATGCCCTGGCATCTCCGGCTAGATAGTGGGTGGCAAACAGAACTTTCTCGGTTGCTTCCACTCCGGCGACTTCCAGGTTATTTTCCATGGTTTGCAGCCAATCATCAGCGTCTAGGGGTTCTTCTGACTTAGTGAAAACAGGTGGGTTGGTATTCTGGAAATTCTTCAGCTTAGATCCATGGTTGTCCTGATTTCCGTGGCCTTGGTTGTTGTGGTCTAGCTGGGCTATCTGTTGAAGGGTGGCTAGGTTGGCTTGACGTTCCGCTCTTTCAGCTTCACGGTCAGAAGTCAACATTTGCAGAATCTGCAACATCGGGTCCGGGGATGAACCACTTCCTCCACGTGGCATATGAAGATTGAGATAGATCATGAGAAAAGAGGGAAATTTCTAATGTTTTTGGGTCTTTGAAAAAAAATTAAAGTTTGACTCATATTTTCTAGCAACTTGCTTTTTCATTCAGTCATTCATTCATAGCACCCGATACAACACACACCACAACAAAGGAAAGGAGATGGTTTTAAGAACCATTCTGAAAACTACGATACAGAGGGACCGAACACTACTCACTACGCTAGTGCTCAAGTGCTACTACTCCTTGGAATCTGTGGCCTCATCATCATTGATGAAGGCGAAATCGTCTTCATCGGTGAAGAAGTCCATAGCCTGATCCTCCAGAAAATCATCATCATCGCTGAGATAGGAGTAGGGGTCTCCACGAAGATCCTCTCTGGCATTCTCCCTTTCCTCCAACTGCATGTCTCTCTCGTGGATGGTCTCCTCCAAAGATGAGGGTGGCGAAGGCGGGCAATGATGCGCTCCTTCTTGTCGAGCTGACGGCGGCAAGACTTGCGATCCTTTGCTAGCATGGTGATGGTTTGGTCCTTCGTCTTGATGATGGCAGACTTGTGGTTGGAGTAGTCACGGCAGTTGTCTAACTCCTGCTGACGATCATACATCATTAAGCTAAGGTGGTCCAATTGAGTCTTTAGCTCGGGGTGGTATGGGGCTTCCAGTGGTTGTCCATTTGCATCACGCCTTAGGCAAAACTCAAAGTGAGTACCCTTGATCTGATTGATGCTCTGCCCACACAGACGGGAAAGAGCTTCCTGCATGGCCCTGGCAAGTCCATCGAGCCAGTTGTTCTCTCTTCAGGTAAACTGAATTCCTTCCACAGTGGGAGGTTCAATCTTTCCTCTAAAACTTGCAACAATTAGCCACTGCAGATCTTCTCCTCCTTGATCATTGAGCTGAGCTCCGAAGAACTTGGGGTGTGGACGCTCCAGAAGTTCCGAAAGCTGGTCCAAATCCCTCTCAAAGATAAGGTCTCCTGCATTCCCCAACTGATAAAACTTGCTGTACTTCACGTCCATCTATAAGAATATAGGATGAGTAAGTTAGTAGAGTGATCAAGTGTGTCAAAATTTTATGTATTTTGCAAGAGTTTTTGAGGAACATGAATTTTCATGAAAGAATCAAAGGGATAAGAATAAGAATAAGTTTTTGTAAATATTTGTTTTCTTTGGTTTTGAAACTAAGTTTTTGGTTCAAACGTCCAGTCTAACTAGGGTCTCCTATGGTCGGGATGGCTCTGATACCAACTTGTCAACACCCGGATTTTTAATCCTAGATGCCTGTTATGCCATACATCACAATCCCAGGATTACCATTTTTGTGAGACATAACATAATTGGATACCATAGTACATCATCCATTACAATCCGTACATAAGTTCTTACACAAATAGGGATCTCATGATCCAGTTCTTAATACAACATCAAGCAGCGGAATACGTAATAATAACGGTAGCGTAGGCGAAGCTCCATCTTCGGGGACACAGGCAATGCTGACGATGGGAGATGATCCTAGTTGTCGTAACCTTCCTGGGGTCCATCCTCCAGGTACTCCTCTTCATAGTCTGGCCATGGGAATAGCCAGGGACAAAGCCATGAGTACTCTTTAAGTACTCGCAAACTAATACTAACAAATGAAAGGGGTTTTTGATAATAGGACCCTAGGCTCTAGGGTTGTTTTGCAAAAGCCAGATTTATCTCAACTAAGTTTTAGGGGCAACGAATGCTAGTTGAAGTTTATAACCTCTATGTGGGAACTTGTTTTTCATATCACAACCCTATTATGGTCAAGTCAAAGTCTCACTTCATTTCACAAGTCATTTTGAAAAGTCTGACGGGGGAACAGTATGGCCACTCCAACTGTCCATAACCGCGGATGCGGCTATTCGAATAGTTTGACACTCTGCAGAGATTGTACACTTTCACCACTACATTCGATACATCCGTCAGGAACAAATCCTGAATTCACCATACTCAGTATGCGGATAATCAATCCTAACCTTTCAATTACACTCCCTAGTATAAGCACCTCTACTGTGAGTTTGGCCTCCCAACCATGACCAACTGTCATCTTGGGTACTGCACAGGTGTACAATCTTCACAAGGTAGCCTCAGCTCAGACCTTGGTCGTGAGGGAACTAATACTAAGGTATATAAGTTTCTAGTCAAGCCCTACCCAATCTTCGGGTATTGTGGTTGTACGATAAAATTGGAATGGTATCGCATCCAAACAACCATCAGTTTTATAAAGGGCTAAGGCTCATGCCTCAACATTTTCATCACCATCAGGTGTTTCGAAAACACATGTCCAAAACATTTCAATAGAATGATCCATCATTCCAAGGTTTTCATAACCATTTTTTGCACCAAGTATTCCCATCTAAAGTTGATCAAGTTTTATGCTTAGCACTAGCATCTACAGGTGGGGGTAAGCACTCATGAGGAGTGATAAACTAGTGGAGTTTTAACTAAGTTCAATCTCTTGCCTTAGGGTGACATCAAGATTATCTAGCTTAGGCCAAGTTTTATGCTCTTTATGCAACCTTCACATATCTTTATAGTATCTACCATTCCGTTAGGTAAAATCTAGGTAAGAGCTTCGATAAATAAATAAAGTAGGAAGCTTGCAAGTAAAACTAGGATTGGGTTATCAAGTGGAGATGATCATATATGCTTAAGGCATATAGTGGTCATAGTATCAAGTAGGGATTTGTTTGCATCAGTAGAGTATCTTGCAAGTGTTAGCTTGCACATTCAACTAGTAGTATTAGGCTTGCATTAGTGTCAATATAAGCTTGCAAGTATTGGCTTGCATATGTATAGTATTAGCTTGCTAAATTGCAAGGGTTAGCTTTCCTTGTGCAGAGCAGTGGTTGAAGTTCTCCTCGGCTTCTTCTTCGTAGAATCCTCCTTCCTCCTCGTATCCTTGGTCGGTACTAGCGTCTATAAATAAACACGAGGTACACAATCACCAAACAATACTTAACTACTTGCAATCATCACACACAAGGGTCCTATAGATGGTCTAACATCATCTCTAACATTACAAGATTAAGGCTTGGTTTAATTCCTTTTATTTTTTGAAAAGCAATTTCTACAGAAGTGTGTTTGAAATTAAATGGAAAAGGTTTAATTCAAATAACTGGGCTGCGCGGGAAAGGTTAACGGGCTGGCCTGCTAAGCGTAGTGCTTCCGCGGGCTGTTTAAGTGGTTGTCCCCGCTCGTCAGTGAGACAGGGGTGTGAAGCGGTATGGGGCGATGTGGGACGTTCGATCTAGTTCTAATCCAACGGCTGGGAGTCATCATCGACGTTGGGCAACGCCGGCGAGACAGAAACCTAGCGTGGCCAGTGGGGGTTGCTGGGGGCTCACCAGGGTGCAGGCGAGGGTCGGCGAGATGGGCGAACGACGAAGTCGACAAGGCGAGATGGGCGAACGACGAAACTCCTGGTACCGGTGGCTCCTCCTGGGGCGGCTCCAATCATTGGCTCCCTTCTTCTCTAGAGGCGGCGGGCTCCGGTGAAATTTCGACGAGGTGTTGCTCGCCTTGCTCCGGGAACGGTGTGGCACGATCAGTGAGGAGAGGGGAGTAGAGCGAGGGGACCGACGGGGCGCACGATGAGCTCGTCGGGGGCGATGGTACAGACGGCTATTGGCATGGGCGAAGGTAGGGGACGGTGCGGTGTTCCCTGGTGATGCTCAACGATACGGTGGCGAGACATGGGGCGGTCCGGGTTGGTCTGGAACACGCGACGCTCTGCGCGGCAGAGGCGGCGTCTTCGACGGCGAGCGGTGGTTGTGCGGCATGGGGCGGCTAACGGGGATGTCTGGCGGTCTCCTGGGTCGGTGGTGATCGTGTATGCACGCGGCAAGGGCGGCACGCGGTCTGTGGGCTTCGGTCGAGGGTGGCGCTCTGGAGCATGCTCGGCACGGTTGGCAGAGGCACGGGCGCGGCGTTCCTGGGTTCTCTGGTCGGTGTCTTCGAGGCAGGGCTGGTCGAGAGGGGGCGGCGAGGCATGGGTGATCTCCCAGACAAGTTTTGCATGGATAGTTTCCTTCCTAGCTTGCTGTCTACACGGGGGTGGCAAGGATGCACTCGGCTGTTCACCATTGATGATATTGGCAAGCTCATAGTGGTGCTAGTGCTTGGTTAATCTTGTTAGATGATCTACTGAGATGGTTGTGAGCTAGATAGGGAACCAGTTAGGCTCAAAACACTACACACTATAGTGTTTTGATTTTGTTTGTTTTGTGTCCGCCAAGTGTTTGATGAAATGGCCGCATGAATTCAAGTTTTGAATTTTGAAAAGATTTTTGGTGGGTGTGCTAGATTGGTGCTGGCGAGTCTGCAGATGCTTGGGTTTTGAAAGTTGAGCTTGTTTGAGTGGTTCTTGAAAAAGTGGGATCTTCCCATATGATAAAGATTCAATTTTGAATTGTCATTTGAACTATGCATTTGAAAGTTTCTGGATGATCACAAAGTGGGCCTTGATACTTTTTTATGAGTACACTCAACGGGTGCAAAGATCCAGAAAAGTTTCTGTTAGTTTCTGAAAGTTTGAGGCAGTCAAAGTAGGCATGGGAGTTAAATTGGTCAAAATGACCATTCCTTTATTTTATTTGTTTTGCTTCATTTGTCTTTGGGAAAAGTGTGGGAAATGTTTTAGATGATGTTTATTTCACCTAAGAAACATTTTACAAGCAAGGAAACACACAAACAAGGTGGTTCAAAAGAATTTCAAATTCAATGCATACTCATATGCATGCTTTCATAATTTTATTTAGAAAAGTTTTTGTTAACCCCAATTTTGATGATTAGAGTTTGATGATCCAAGTTCAATATTTTTGGGATGTTACAACGCGTAGTGTGGTTCGGCCATCAACTTGGCGAACGCCTGCCGCCCGAGGACGCAATGGTAGGGGATGTTGAAGGGCACCAGGTCGAAAACGATCTGCTCTGTGCGGAAGTTTGCTGGTGTGCCAAAAGTAACTGGCAGCTTCACCTTGTCGATCGGGTACGCCTTCCGACCGGGTACGATGCCATGGAATGTGGTGTAGGTCGTCTCGATCATCGACTGTGGGAGCCGCGGTTGCCTGGACGTGTCCAGGTAGAGGACGTTGATGGAGATTCCGCCATCCATCAGCGTCTTGGGGAGCCAGTAGTCACCCACCTTGGGCTTGACCACCAAGGAGACTCGCCCCGGATATTCGATACGTGGCGAGTGGTCCTCGCGACTCCAGGTGATCCGCTGCTCGGACCAGTTGAGGAAGCGAGGGATGTCGACTTGGGATACCGCGTTGACGGACACGACGCGGGCAATCACCTTTTTATCCTACTTGGTGCTGAGCCCGGTGAAGGTGTGGAGCGACCCCACGTCATTTCCGAATGCCCCGCCGTTCGGCGGGTGGTTGTTGGGGTCCTCCCGTGCGGGCCGTGCCTTCTCTATCTCCTTCAGCGAGTGGCAATCGACGGTCGAGTGCATGGCGGTCTTCCCCTCCCTACTGTGGAACACACAGGGATGGTTGAGGAGATCCACGGGGTCTAATTTCGGCCTCGCCTTGTAGTTTCCTTTGTCGCGGCGCTGGCCTCCGTCGCGGCAGAAGCTTTTGGGCTCGCGTGGCGCGTAGCCGGCATTGGCGACGAAGTCGACTCTGACGAGGTTTGATCTCATCAATGCCCATTGTTATAGACTTGGGTTTTGGAGAAGATGGGGATGCTGGAGATCGCAGAACGGTTAGCAAACAAGCAATACGAGACACGAGGTTTACCCAGGTTCAGGCCCCTGGAGGGAAAACCCTACTCCTGCTTGTCTGCTCTTGATTACGGCGGAACCGAAGGTTACAGGGGTGCGCAGATGCAATCTGGCGTGGAGGTGTGTATGCAAAAGTATGAGGAGGGGCTCTAGGTCATGCCCTCCTAGCCTTTATATAGACCCAGGCAGGTCCCGGGCATAGGCATAGTCGGTTACAGGTTCTAAGGTTTTACCCCTTTGAATTTCCTATCTACTCTAGTCTTGCTCTCCAAGGATTTGAAAGCGTCATGGGCCTTGGCCACCCAAAAATCTTCATGGGCCGGCGTATAATTGTCGTGGGCCTTCCTTGGGCTGGACCAGGTATGCTGAGATCATGTACCCATGGGGTATAACCATGTCAGACTCGCCCGTCACCGCGCCGCTTGCCGGTGAGGCGAGGGTTGCTATAGCGTAGCTCGGGTTGTCTCCCGTTGTCGTGGCCGCTCGGGCAACGATTTCTCCCGACTCGTCGTCGGTTTCTTGGTTCGGGTCCTCCTCCGCGTACTGCTTGGAGATATCAAGGAGGTCCGATATGTTATCGAGTGTCTTGTACACCCGCTTAGGCTTGGCGAACAAGGGCTCATAGCGGAACGAGGTCTTGAAGCAGTGTATCACTATAACCTGGTGGATGTCGGCCGAGTTGAACCACAGGTCCTGCCACCGCTAGACCCAGCTGCGGGTCGACTCGCGACGTCCCTGGACGCATTGCTCCAAATCCTCAATGGTGGTGGAGCGGGTGTAGGAACCCTCGAAGTGCCCGACAAAGGCATCACGCATATCCTCCCAGGAGTCGATGTTGTCCACGGGGAGGGTGTTGATCCATTGCCGGATCACTCCCTCCATCATCAAGGGGAGGTAGCGAGCAGCGAGTAGGTCGGTGTGGCCGGCGATTCCCATCGCCATGAGGTACGTGTCCAGCCACATGGACCGGTCGTACGAGGGATCATACTTCTTGATCTCCTTTGGCGCTTTGAAGTTCGTCGGGTATTTTTTGCTTCGGATCATTGGTCCGAAGCACTGGGGGCCAACTCGGCTGAGCGATCCCCTTGGTTTGCTGTCGCGGCGGTTGGTGAGGGTGTGTCTCAAGTCGTCAGGCTGACGTTCCCGCTAGCTCTGGTTGTTGATGATGTGGGTCCGCGCATCGACTGGCTGCCCATTGGCAGCGACCATGTTGTTCGTTGGTCATGGGTCGTTGGTGGAAAGTGCCGCGTTCGTGGGTCACAGTTGGAGCTGCAGGGGCTCGGAAGGTCTGCAGTTGATAGTAGTTGCCATATTTGGGCGGCCGCTCAAGGTCACCCTGCTGCCTGACGAGCGGGAGTACATGCGCCCCCTCGAATCGGTGCCTACGGATTGCTGCTCGATGGCCTTGGCGAGTAGGTCCTTGGCTTACTGGATCTGCAACACGCCTTCACCCATCACGTTGATGCTGTCGACCACGACTCGACTCGCGATGATGTTGCCCATTGGAGTATAGAATAGCGGGAGGCCGGTCGCATCCCGCTCTTGCGGGGAGATCATGATCCTTGGTTGATCCGGGGGTGGTGTGCGACCGGGCGACGGTGGAGGAGCACCATTCGCCGTTGTGCCCGGTGGCGGCCGGGTGCTTCCTCCTGGTGGCACATTCTCGCAGGCCAAACGGTCGGCCATGCGGGCCGGGTCGTTTTTGTCGTTGAAGTTCAGGGCGCGACCCTGAACGGTAGGGTTCAGGCGTGACTTGATGCGGCGCTGGTGGTAGAGAGAGAGCTCCTATGCAGTTACTTGCTCGAGGCGAAATTTTTCACGCTTGGCCTGTTCCTTGTGGACTGCCTCCTCCATTCGCAGGCTGAGTTCCTCGACCTCCGTCGCCATGGAAGTTGGCGGGATCGACATAGAGAAGGGGTCTTGCGGGGCGCTCGTGCCGCTCGCCATGTAGGTCGCGACGAAGCAACCCGATCCGGCGTGGAAGTCATCGAAGTTCTCCAACCCGGTCCTCGAAGTCCCCCACGTTGTAGACCTGGGTGATGGAGCCTGCAGGTGACGCTGCGACAATGGATCCGGCGACTAACGCCGGGGTCGCCGAGTCGGCGTCGTCGTTGAGGGCCGCGTTGTCCGCGGCCATGCTGGTCTCGGCTACGTTGTTGTTGGCCGAGTCGTACTCAAGGGCGAGGTGGTGGATGGTGCGGACCTGACTCTCAGAGAGCCGATCACACGGTGGCGACTCGCGGATGCGAGCCGAGTCCTCCGGGATGATGACGTCGGTGAAGACGATGAAGAGGCTGATCGTGCCGACCGGCATGATCACGCTGTCGGTGACGGGGCGTGCCGCCGGGACGTAGCTGCTCGGCAAGATCTGGAGGATCTCGTTGATCGCGATCATGCGGCCGGTGGCGATCGTCTTGTTGATTGGCAGATAGGATCTCGCCGCAGAACACAAGCCTGACCGGGCAGACCCCACGGCGGCGCCAATCTTTCGAGGGAATGACCATGGAAGATGCTGCAATTGGCAGCGTGTAGTAGAACGAGGGGCAAGGGCGGCCAGCCATCTGCGATGCGAGATGAGGGCGGAGACACAGGGTTTTACCCAGGTTCGGCCCCCTAGAGGGTAAAGACCTACTCCTGCTAGATTGTATTAATGAGAGAGTACAAGGGCGAGCTCGACGACTAGGCGGCGAGTCGCAGGGGGTGCATGATGGAACATGTCCTCTATGCGTACCCTAGGGAGTTTTATATAGACTCACCTCGCTAGGGTTTACAGATCTACAACCGAATTAGTTAGGGATTCGGTGGGTGCTTGGCCTAATCTGACTGGGCCTAGCTACGCTTTTGGGCCTCCAGCTTCCAGTCGCCTGGCTCCTTATTCAATCTTGATCTAGTCGTCGTCCTGCAGGTCCACTCGCTAGCAGCATGGGCCAGTAGGAAACGTCCTGCTGGGTATACCCCACTCAGCATATCCCCATCACTTTCAGTTGCTTTTATACCAAAATAAGTGTTGATTAATTAGTCCTCTTTGGAGGATTTAAAATATTTTCTTATGATTTAATATTCATTAAGTGAGGTATTTTAAATAAATTTGAATATGGTTCATAAATCCATATAATTTTATTTAAATAATCTTCTATCCTTTTATATTATTTAAATTACTTTTAATCCATTTACTCATGAATTTTTGCCAATGTTTAAATTGTCTTTGCAATAATTCTTATTTATTTATTTCTTTCTTTGTCTTATAAAATTCATATCTTTTTATTTATAGTTCCAAAAACAGTGATTCTAATTTGTATAATTATATTTAATATTTATTTATCCTTTTAGAATTACTTTGCTCATAATTTGGTATTGATTTTAGCTAGGAGCTTTATTAGCCTTGGAATACATTCTTTTATCTTATAAAAATCACAATTTTTTATCCATGGATCCAAATGGAGTGAAACCAATTCCCATGGTTTTGTAATATTTTTGTTTATCATTTTTGGTCATTTAGAATGTTTGTTGCTAAATTTTTATATGGAACAAAGCCATAGTTTTGCAAGTGATCTTGAAGATGATTTATTTCATTAGGGTTTAGGATTTAGGTTTAACTTTTCCAAGTGTTCAAAATAAAGATTCATTCCATGCATGGATGCATGTGATTGTTTGAAAATTTGTTTGTTGCTTTTTCATTCAAATTTTGTTCAAGTAGGATTTTGATGTTTCCAATTAGAGGCAAAGGTTTATTTTCACCCTAAATTTCAACATTTGTTTATTTTGTTTGTTTATTTTTCACATTTCAAAATTTGGAAAATTTTGGGATGTGTTAGTTCTCTATGGATGTATATCCACCCGTTGCTTATATCTAGTAGATAGATCTTGGTACTTAGTTGTTCCCATCGTATGAATTTTTTTGTTTTCTATGCTGTGAAGCCTACAATATATTATGAACTTCATGAAATATGTCAATAATCTATATTATTATGTGACTCTAGGGCATATTTACAACACTATCCGGCATGGGCCCCCTTCTAGATCCATCTAACAGGGTCTCCCAGCAGGCCATAGGCCTTGCTACCAACTTTGGGCCACCCGAGTTAGCCTAAATAGAGCTATGCTATGGTGATACCCATTATGCATATTCCCAACAGTAGCCCATGTAGAACTTTAAGATCTTGCACTGTCTTGCTTTTAAGGAATGCATGCTCCGTCTAGGTGATGCCAGAAATCTTGGCAAGCAACATCTTGAAGTCCTCCCAAAGAACACTGAAAATCTTTTGCTCCATTTTCAACATGTAAGCCAGAGAAACATTGAGTCTTCTCTTACTCCCTGGTAGTTGGAAAGTAGCCGGCAATACCAAATAATATTCAGACGTGACATGTCGACAACATTTGTCAGGAGGATGACGTAGGGTACAACCTAAAATACCTCGAAACTCACAAATGGGTAGAGGTTATTCATTGCAATTGTCCCACGCGAGAAATGTGAAACATTGGCGGAAGTTACGGGGATGTGGTGAAATTACCACGCATGTTCCCCACATGTGCCTACGTCCACTCCACTTGATCTCCACTTTCATATCTTGATGCTGGGACTTTATAAGTTACTGCGGCAGTAAACATTGCCATTCACCTACCTTTCCCAATCTTCATCTTCTTCCTCATGATGGGCACCATTTCGAGCTCCTATGCAACAAACCCTAGAACCTAATCTCCTACCTCATCATCCTATCCTCCAATGGCGAGCACCAGCAACCCATCAAAGGCGGCATAGTACAATGCTCAGGTTGAACCAACTAGAGAGGTGATTCTTCCACCGGAAGGACTAGTGGTTCTGGTTACTGTTGTGGTGGAACTAACCACCGACAACTACCAAAAAATGGCGACGCATGACCCCATCGAAGAAGAAGAAAAGGATGCTGATGCAGATTCTCACAAGGGCATGTGGAGGGGATCGAAGCTCACCGCCATTATGCGCAAGGACCTCCTCATCAAGGGGTACCTCCAATCGATGGAGGGTTTCAACTAGCGGCTGGCACCGGCCAGCGAGCTCACTCCTTCTACCCAAGCCGGAGAAAAGGTATACCACAAAGACTAGTTAGTGTGTCGCATATCCCTTCCTGTCTCTGACTTCTTCCTCCAAGTACTAGAGTACTTTCGTGTTCTACCCCACAACTTGTCTCCGAATATCATCCTTGTACTCAGCAACTTCGTAGCTTTGTGTGAGGGTTACTAACATGGGTATGCCTTATCGGGTTCCGACAATTGGTGTACCTGGTACTTACCTACATTACAGCCCATCAAGACCGGCTAAAACCATGAGTCTTGGAAGCACCCTAAGCCTAGTTGCCAATAATCATACTTTCATTGACTCCCTTGTTTGTCTGATGAGCCAATGAAATCACCAACACTCCTCTTTCCCCAAAACCCTAAGTCCATAACAATGGGCATTTTTGAGGTTACCCCTCGACAATTGGCACCGTCTATTAGAAACTTGGGCGTTAGAATCATGAGTTTAGTGGATCCCTCTTCACCAAGCATCAACTCGATAGCCGGTCTATCTTCAACCACACCGACCCACCCTTCTCCCGGATATCGACGACTCTGACAAGGAGACGGATCTAATGGTCGAGAGCCTCAGATTCTGCATTAGATTGGAGGGAACTTTGTGCTTCCCGGATCCATTGGCAGGAATTGCAACACCAACATCTTCTGTTAGGTCCATTGGAGGGACAACCCTATCTGCAGAAGTAATCAACCGCATCAACAACGTGGAAGCAGAGGATTTCGCTGATCTATGTGATGGTGTCTCTTTCGAATTTGAGGGCGTGCTCGCATCAGCTTTTGTGCTCTACAACACGAACCCGACAACCACCATCGGTGATGAACTCGATCACTTCTTCGACTCCGAGATCAAGAATGCTGAGGCTTACCCGAAATCGGATTTGCTGGATCTTACTTATAGTGTCTCTAGTGCACCCAACGTTCGCAACAACATCTCATACCCGACGTGACATCAAGTGTACGCCATCGTGGAACCCATAGCAACAAATCCACCAGATACTTCAGTACCATGCGACTCCAATGGTAACCCTATCCTCAATCTCGAAAACTTTACTACGAAAAATGATCCAAATGCTCGCAGGAACGGATATGAGCCACCTATGGATAATCGGATGGTCCAAGGGGGAGACACATGGCATAGTGGAGAACAAATAACTCTTCGGCTCTTGCTAGAGGACTGGAACAAAGAAAGGGACGCTGTTTTAGGTGCAGTACCTATGATGGCAGATGCCACCTGCGAGGAGTTGATGGCATATCAATATCTTCTCCATAAATAATGGAGAGAACTAGTCAAGTTGCAGACGCAGCTAGAGGAGCACAAAAGGGTAGTCGACGAATCAAGTCTACAAAGGGCGCAACTGAGCTCAACTCAAAATTCTGCAAGCGTCCAAGGAGGGTTGCAGCCTAGGAGAGGCGGTTCTTGGCTGTAAAACATATTCGAAGGTGAAAGACGTGAATTAACCCGTTACTTGGAATTATCGTTCATGTCGGTAGATTTAGAGGGTAAAATCAAGGCCAAAACAACACAAGCCACCATTATTGCATCCCAAACCTACTTTCTCAAAACTCAACTAGCACCCCAACGATCCATGGTAGCTATTCATCGCTCCTCCCACATGGGCCTCGACATGGTAGGGCATCACTAGCACAAGGGGACCAGGAGGTTGTCCCATGACCCAACAGATCACCTCGTCATCGTAGCAGCCCTCGACAAGTGGTGGAAACTCGAAGATCCAGCTCAATACACCATGTGCGCTTCACACAAATATCGCGCAGCCAAGATGCCAGGAACAACCTTACACAACATCGACTCAATAAATCTCGGGAGGAGCATAGCAGCCCAAGATATTCAAATGGAGAGAACAACAATGACCGTGAGCCTTGTGGTGCAAGTTTCTTTACCCGTCGGGTTATCAAAATACTGGTACCCAAAGATTTCAAGCTTTCGCACGACCACCAGAAGTATGATGGTCTCCAGGATCCGGAGGCGTGGTTAGGTGATGATCTACAAATTGTGAAACTTCAGGGCAGTTGAAAGGCCACGCAATGCAAAGCTTATGGTTGCACCTGAGCGGAGCCGCACCTTCTTGTCTCAAGATGCTGCCCGTAGAATCAACCAGCAACTGAAATGACTTGGGAGACAAGTTCATCCACAATATCAAGTCCAGATTCAAGTGACCTACTTGCATTGAAGAACTACAGGAATGTGTGCAGAAATTGGGGGAACATATATGCCCCTATATTTAGTGGTGGAACATCATAAAAAACACAACTAAGAACATCTCTGACAAGAGGGAAATTGATGCTTTCAACAACGTCCTCCTCCATAAATAACCAATCGAGCAATTAGGCCGTGTCAAGCCAAAAACAATGTCGCGCCTTATGGACATCACCAATTGATGGGCCGACGGAGAAGATGCAGTCAATAACAAACAAGGTTGCTCACTCGAGGAAGAGCGTGATAGGATAAACAACAACATATGAAGGAGACATGGCCACAATTACGATGATTACAACGGTCCTAGACAAGTGTTAATACCTCGAACATTATGCTCTAAGTAACAAGCTAGGACGAACCAAAAGTGCATAAGTTGGTGCTACCGCGGAGGCCCATGGTCCACCCACGTGTAGGCCCGTCTAAGCGGAGCAGGGCACGGTACCGGTCAACCAACATATCCACTTTGCAGGAACATCATGTCAAGTGCGAGCGGCATAGTCGACAAGCATGCAAACAAAACATACACAAGTGTGTATGTTAGCGACATACAAGAGTACATTAGAGCCAAACCATATAAAAGAAATAGAAATATTCAACGCCATATGGCAAGTTCCAAAATCCTAGATAGCTAATAGTTAGGATACATCCTCATACATCACACATTAGAGTATCAAGCGAAAGCGGAAGACAAGACTAGAGTATGGATAAGAAGAAATTGTCGTAAGACGCCCTGAAAATAAGCACATCCCGCCCGTAGATCTCACGGATCTCTATCCCAGGAATCTCTACACCAGATGGTCGTTGCCACCATCATCAGTCTCTTTGAACCAGTAACCTTTCTCAGAGTATACCTGTCCATCTATACCAAATATTTATCATGTGAGACCCTAGGGGATTCAGCAAGTCTTTATGCATCTAAAGGGAACAACCCGAGGGTGACGCAATTGAAGCGAAAACAAAGCCTAGCAGTTCTATAGAGACATGCTACACATCCGCCTAAACCAAAATAGATGAATTTTCGTTAATTAAACAACAATGAATTACCCAACAGATATATATCAACATGAATAAACACCCTCGCCCACCTCCGCGTTCCCGAACAAGGAGGCGAAAGAACAACCCATCCGTTGGCAATTTTATTAATCATTCCATGAATATTACACTATTACTAGACATGTTTTAATCAATTTAAAAGCAGTACTTTAGTTATGCTTGTCTATGATCGGGAAACTGTGCTCCAAGGCGTCCATAACCACGGACACGACTTTTAGAAAGAATTATCATGCAGGGATGCACAAATAGCAACACACGCATGATTAACCTCAGAAAAACCAAATGAAAACCCAACGAGGAATCACGAGAAAGCATTTGCAAGATTTATAAATGATTTGAGGGAGCCACCCCGCTAAGCTACCCGCTACGAAGTTGGGCAGCTCCGTGATGGACCAAGGGATTTGCACTAATGGTTCTAAACGATCAGGAACCCGAAAGTGTGACTAGGCTTGTCAATACTGCGAAAACACTGCGCAATCCTAAACAGTATAGTAGTCAATGCTCCTCAAGTAATAGTAGTAAATAAATCAATAAAGCGTGGCATAAGTACTGGAGAGTAATAACACCCCAAACTAGTTGTGGCCCCAAGAAATTAGTTATGACTAAAGATAGGACTAAGGGGATTCATGGTCCCACATGCGGATAGTGTGATAGTCAAGGAACAAGAATCAAGTACTCAGGGTCCTAGGGACACAAGTGAGATTAAAGAACCAAATAGAAGATAATACCCACCGGTGCCTATTTCATTAGTTATCCCATTACTACTCAATTCAATTTTTTAGGTATCTCATTATTCAAAGACACACAAAAATCCTACACATCAATTCTATGACTCGCATGGCTCAAATAACTCCTGTATTAATGGCTCATAGGATGGAGGGAACAAGAAGGGAGACGTGGAGGTCGACTGGTTCATGGTGGAGATGACAGTGGCGACATGGGCGTTGAGCAACGACGTCCTGAAGAGAAGGAGAGGATAGGGATATGGCGCTGCTTGAGAAACACTGCTTGGCGTGGAGGAAATAAGAAGCCCGGCATGGGGTGGATAGTGACATGGGGGAAGGGATTCCTCTCTCTTGGGTGGCCTCTTGCTCACTTTATGAAAGAGAGAGGTGCCAAGAAGAAATCAGGAGGGAGAGCTAGGAGAGAACCGGAGTCACGCTGGGTGCGTCGGTGGCGAGATTACATGGGCAGCTAGCTTGCTGGTGCTGATCAAAACGAGAGGAGAGGGATATGATTGGGGAGGATTTTCTATTCTTTTCCTCTCTTATATTGTATCTTAGATAGGGGAGGGACCAGGGGCAAGGTGAGTCCGGTGATAGGGGTCTGATATTCTTCTTGCAAAGAAAGAAAGAGGGAAGGGGTCAGGAGGTAGGTGGCCAGGGCAAGGGAGGGGTAGATAGGATTAGCTTGTTCACCTAGGAACCAAAATTATTAGGGGAGAGGTTAAGGTTTAGATGGAGTACATAGTTAGATGATTAGGAGAGAAGGAGCTAGGATTATCTTAGGAGAGAGGGAGAGATGTCCATGTATGCCCACATTGGTTCTGGTTAGAATCATGAACACACACACGCATGTATGTGGGCATGAACAAATACATACACACACCCTCACTGGAGAATCAACTCAATAGAGGTAGATGAAGGATTTGGGTTTTTAGATAGATAGAACAAATATGATCAAGAGGTTTAGCAAGGATAGTTGAAGGATACACATCTAGATTAAAATAAAAGAATCAACTACAAAAAGGAGTAAATGGGATTAGGCAAAAACCACATGTGATTCTAGAAATAGACTAAAGTTGGTCAAAACAAAAATATTTAGGTGGTGATATGTCAAGAAAAGAATGTGGTATCCACATATAGATCGATGGTTGATTTGATCATATAAGGCACAAACAAGGTTGAGAACAATAATTCAAAAGAACCAAAAAGATATTACAAAAGATATTAGTAGGTCTCACAAAGCATGGTTATTTCATGTGACTAGATGGCCTATTATTGCATGTGACAAGCAATTACACCCTAAATTCATGTGTGGAATCTTTGTGAAGACAAAAATGTGTGTGCATGCATGTGAGATATAGATGGTCATAAAAGAATTGCAATTAACAGTAATTGTGGGGAACAAGCACATGGCATATTTAAGAATGGTTTAGATCAAACCTTAAGGTGTCCATGTGTAGAAGAATAAAGAAGGAACCATAATGATATATATGGCATGAACTAAAACCCAAGAACCATATATATATGGTGGGAGGGGTATGATCATATGGAAGTTGATATGGACAAGTGGTAGCATGGGAATAATTAGAAAGAGATGCCCCCAACTCAACTTGGGCATTATACACATATATCAAAAACCACCTACAATGCATTAAGAGGCAAATACAAGTGATACAATATATAATGCATATGGGATAAGAACCAAATAGAGGGGTTTTATATGATGCTCAAATGCAAGGTGGCATGGTGACATGAGCACGATATAATGATGATGAAGTGAATGACATGTATGAAGTAGAAATATATAGACTAGGCAAGTAGCATTGCAATTGTTAGACAACTAGGATGCTACAACTCTCCCCCACTAAACAAGAATCTCGCCCCGAGATTCCTAGGAAAAGAAAAAGACCAAGGAGAGACGGGTATTGGCAACAAAGGTGATCCTCACGTTCCCTAATTGATTTCTCAACGGAATGGTGTGACCAATAGACCTTGCAAAACTTGCTAGACTTGTTGCGACTCTTGTGTTTTGCAACTTGGAAACAAATAACTTGAGGAAAAGGACGATTATGGCGAAACAAGGAAGGTAGGATGGACATAGATCAGTTGCCCTCCAGGAACACGATAAAGAATATAACCACTTCTTGAAAGAAGTTGAGAATACGATGAATTGAGAAGAGAAAGGAAAAACACATCGTCGGGATTAAAGATCAATAGATGCATGTGAAGATGATTCTTTGTCTCGCCGGAAGAAAATGGTTACTTTGGATAAGTTAACAAACACTATGAAATAACATTGTTTCCTTCTTTAGATTTAAGAATAATGTCCGAAAAACAATATTTCCTCCAAAAAAGAGTTCCTTGATATCGACAGAAAGATTTGGGTTCTTGAATTATCGAAATAGATTCTTCTTGCACCGGTAAGGACCAAATGATCATGCAAAGGAGGTGTGTAGATTTATCATCAAGAGAATGAGTGACACGAGATTATGGTGGATTCCTGAGAAACAAGTTGAAGATATGGAGTTATTGTAGAGATGCTTATTGCTTTCCTTAACCATGAGGTTATTGCAATAGATTTTGCGATTCTCGACATCAACCATAATTATCTTACTAAAATAAAATAATTCCCGAAAAGAAGTTAGGTATAGCTTCCATCCATCCTTTTTGCCGATGTCGAGCTCCGGTAGAATGAACAAGATAGAGAAGATTTGCATTTGTTTTCCTCCAAAACATTGAATATTTTGCTCCATCTTGAAATAGACGAGACCACCAACAATAGATTATTTAATATATTCTTGCGAGAACACTCCAGAAAAACAAGAAGGAAGTAAAAGTATCGAGGGATAAAGGCCACTTCTAACTTTCGTGAAATGAGTTAAATTGCATTCATCGACCAATTAAATGTACAAGAGAGAATTATAACAATAGTGGTATGGTAGCTACAACATCCCACACCGAAAGCATTACTCCGCACACGAATAGGAAAACTATGCAACCCAACTCTCAGAAATTTAGACTGAAGATCTTGCCATTTAGAACTTATGAAGCTGGGTAAGAAAACAAGGATTTGATGCAAACACTTCATTGGATACAAGATAGATAAGGATGATGATGTTTTCATCGTGTCGAAAGTCATAAGCCATCGTAGAGACATGAATGAAGACCATGGAGGAAGATAAAAGGTTCAACAGATAGATTAAGGATAATACCTAATCTTGAATAGAAGAATTGTAAATGATATGGGAAAACTTCGTGGCATCCGACGGATTGAGGATAGAAGATAAAGAGAGAGGGTTATCAAAATATTTCTTGATGAGTCGGAGACAAATGAATTTCCTGTCCTTCTTGAGAAGATCTGAGAGAAACTTAGCCGTCTTGAGGAAATCTTCCATAGAACAACGATGATAACTTGCCAATCAAGGAAAAGCTTCGGAGTTGATTGGATATGGAGTTCAAAGATGTGAACCAAGATAACAGATGATAATCCACCACAGTGCCTTAAGAAACTTTCGGATTGGCAAAGATACTTGAATATGATATAGATATGATCATAGTATAACTCAAAATCACAAAAGATAACCGCCATCATTTGGAGAATAAAATTGATAGCATTGAACATATTCCACTAAAGGTAAGCGTCATATAGCCATACCAAGAACAAAATTACAATCACAAGAATCGAATCGACACACCTTATGTATTTAGCCCAAAAGAATTTGAAGACGAAGTAAAACTCCAAATTGAAGCGCCGGTAGAAAAAGACAGATTTAGCATGGAAATACCGACAAAATAAGATAGATGGAGAATCACACACGACTTAAAGGAGTGTGGAAACATAGATGTATCAAAGAAAAATTTTCTGCATTTTTCGGCATTAAAATACCAATAGATGAGAAAAAGCGCTTAACGAATAGAGATTAGCGACTCCACATTCCGTGAAAGCATGCAGGAGGGATGAACACCCTTAACAAGACCGCGTCGTTTTACAAGGATTCAGATAGATTGCGTCGGTTTAACAAAACCCTGTCAGTATGGAATATACCAACAGTTGATAACCAAAGGCAAATTGCGAAGCAAAGTTTGATGCAATAGATAGACAAAGGATTTAACACAAACATCCTATGGTACTACGAAAACCCAGAACACGTGAATCCTACTTTAAATTTTTAGGAGAGGATAGATAAACGTTATACTTCCTTACCCAAAAAGGGTGGGTGAGTGGGTAAGAAGAAAAATGGAAGCAACCCTACTCTCACGTTTAGTTTTTCCTTGATATACATAACTACCAAAAATATTTGCTAGACTGACAACGACTATCTTGGCTGAGACCCTGAAGGGCGGAATGGCTCTGATACCAGATGTAATACCCCGGACACTACGCTCTAAGTAACAAGTCAGGACGAACCCAAAGTGCATAAGATGGTGCTACCACGGAGGCCCATAGGCCACCCACGTGCAGGCCCGTCTAAGAGGATCAGGGCACGGTACCGGCCAACCACCCTATCCACTTTTCAGGAACATCATATCAAGTGCGAGCGACGTAGTCGATAGACATGCGAACAAAATATACACAAGTGTGTATGTCAACGACATACAAGAGTACATTAGATCCAAACCATGTAAAATAAATAGAAATATTCAATGCCATACAGCAAGATCCAAAATTCTAGATAGCTAATAATTAGGATACATCCTCATACATCACACATCAGAGTATCAAGCGGAAGCATAAGACAAGATCCGAGTATAGATAAGAAGAAAATTGGCGTAAGACGCCCTGAAAATAAGAACATCCCGCCCACAGATCTCATGGATCTCCATCTCCGGAATCTCTACATCAAACGGTCGTTGCCACCATCATCGGTCTATTCAAACTAGTAACCTTCCTTAGAGTATACATGTCCATCTGAACCAAATATTTATCGTGTGAGACCCTAGGGGGCTCAACAAGTCTGTATCTAAAGGGAACAACCTAAAGGTGACGCAATTGCAGCGAAAACAAAGCCTAGCAGTTCTACAGAGAAACGCTACACATCCTCCTAACAAAAAATAGACGTATGTTTGTTAATTAAACAATAGTGAATTACCCAACATACATATATCAACATGAATAAACACCGCTCACCCACCTCCTCGTTCCTGAACGAGAAGGCGGAAAACATCCCATCCATTGGCAATTTTATTAATCATTCCATTAATATTACACTATTACTTGTCATGTCTTAGTCAATTTAAAAGCGGTACTTTAGTTATGCTTGTCTATAATCCATAAACTGGTGTCCAAGTCGTCCATAACCGCAGACATGGCTTTCAAAAATATTTACATGTAGGGGTGCGAAAATAGCAACACACACGATCAACCTTGGAAAAACCAAATTAAAACCCAATGAGGCATCACGACAAAGCATTTGCAAGATTCATAAATGATTTCAGGGGGCCACCCCGCTAAGCTACCCGCTACGAAGTTGTCCAGCTCCGCGATGGACCAAGGGGTTTGCGTCAATGGCTGTAAACGACTGGGAACCCGAAAGTGTGACTAGGCTTGTCAATAATGCGAAGACACTCTGCAATCCTAAACAGTACAGTAGTAAACGCTCCTCGATCAACATTAGTAAATAAATAAATAAAGCATGGCATAAGTACATGATAGTAATAACACCCCAAACTAGTTGTTGCCCCAAGAAATTAGTTATGACTCAAGCTAGGACTAAGGGGATTCATGGTCCCACATGCGGATAGTGTGATAGTCAAGGAACAAGAATCAAGTAATAGGGGTCCTACGGGACACAAGTGGGATTAAAGAACCAAATAGCAGATAATGCCCAACGGTGACTCTTTCATTAGTTATTCCATTACAACTCAATTCAGTTGTTTAGGTATCTCATTATTCAAAGACACTCACAAACCCTACACATGCAATTCTATGACTAGCATGGCTCAAACAACTCCTGTAGTAATGGCTCATAGGATGGAGGGAACAAGCTGGGGTTTAAAAGTACATGTTTTGAAGTAATTGGGATTCAATTTTTATTCGGATCGCGACTCAATGATGCAAGAATAAGAGAGATGAAGTATGTACTATATGTCGTGCAAGCTTGGGGAATTTCTTGCCTAGAAGTTCAGTTGTAGAATAAGATGGATCCTGGAAATACTCCTGAGGCTCCTGATAATCCCCTTACTCAGCGTCTATTCGGATAAAAACCAAACACACAAGAGGCTGAAATAAATACATATCACAATCATATAAATCATAAGCAACAAGAAAACAAGTATGCCATGATGTGATGATGCATAATTTACATGGCATAGAATAGTATGGCATGTGTGAGGTGTGGGGTACAAGATGAAATCATCTTATTAAGTTTTTAGTCATGTTTTGCTCCCATAAACATTGCTGCCCCATTCATATATATATGATGCATTCTTCAATTCATATCATGGAATGCATAGTTAGAACGTGTAGCACCCCGGGTAAAACCAGTACTAGAAAATCGCCTGTTGTTCATATTTTGTGCATCATCATAACATCATGCATATATTTTGCATAAAAACTATTTTAATAAAAGCCTAAGTTATTTTCTAATTAGCCCTCTCCTTTAATCTTAAACTAAACCCTCGGTCTGTTCAGATGTTTTATTTGTCTAAAAAGTATTTACAAAATGTTTTAAAAATAAATTAATAATAAAAAGTTTTGTTCGGGGAGGCAGTCCGATCGGTCAGGCCAGAGGCCCAACCGGACCAGACTACCTACTACCCGGCCTAGTAAAATACTACCTAGACCCAAACCGGTCAGGCCCAAAGGCCCAACCGGTGAAACCCTAATCTACCAAACCTACCCCAAACCCTAGCTACCCCAAACCCTAACCGGATCCTATACCCTCCACCATCAGCCGTCGCCACCCCCCTGATCCAAACTCCCCACGCTGCATCCACGCACGCCTGGAGTGCACACGACCCAGACCGCCCTTCCCCGCGTAGCGCTGCAAGCCAGCCCCACCCTGCCTCTCGATCCGGTCATAGTCGCGTTCCCCTTCCTCGACCCGCTCCCCGAACCCACCTCCTGTCCCCCGCTTCTCACCAACCGCACACCCACCTCGCGACCCCCGCGCCCTCCTCCTTCCCTCTGGCCCGCTTCTCTGCAACCACCCCGCCGCCGCCACACTCATCCTCGCTGTTGAGGCAGCCTCTCCTCCCTCTGGTACCACCTCCGGCCGCCCTGGATCCCCTCGTCTCCTCTGTGCCGTCCGCGCGTCCTCGCCTCCAGCGTTCGGTTGCCGTCGATGTTGTCTGCCACCATGTGCTTCCTGATCTGCCGCCGACCTCCCCGCTTCCTCTCGCGCGGCTGCCGTCCTCGCCACCGGTTCTTCTCCCTGCCGCCAAGAACTCCACCATCAGCCTTGCTCGCTTCTGCTAGGCGCCTCCGCGGCCCTCGCGCCATGCGTGTCGCCGAGCGTCGCCCTCCTCCGGCCGTCGCTGCATCTCCGCCCAACAGTCCACCGCTGGCCTCATCCCCGCCCTTGTCGTGGAGCCCCCCTGTTGGCCGTGTCCCTGCTCGCCCCGCGTGTTGTCCTCCTGGCGATGTCTCTGCTCCGTGTGCAGGCACACCTCGGTCGCCGTGGTCGCCTATGTGTGCCCTCGAGGCCCTCTGCTCCGACCCGGACTTCTTTGGCCTTTCCTCTTGTGCAGCATGCCATCTCTACTCCATGTGTACCCGACGTATGGAGTCCACTGGAAAGAGTTTGTCATCCCTATTGTTTCTTGACCACAAGGTGTTCGTGCTATTGTTCAAACGAGACAAGTCCGTCTGATCACGTGGGCATCATGATCGACGAGTAAGATAACCCTGGACACCCGCGGCTCCGACTCGGAACATCAAGTTCTTCATCAAGGAACATCATGTTCTCCTGCCCGGAACCCCAAAGACGATGTCACTCAAGCCCTACTTCTCGGACCGAAGGTTGATCCGTCGGATCCGATGGCCGGAGCCCCGAAGACCGGTCCCGGCGTGCCCGAACCCCGTCGAGCCCGAACCCTAAGATCTTCGACCGCCATGTGTGATCCCTTTCCAAGCCTCGTATTTTTATAATATATGATATATACTTGTTGCATTAAATCATTCATGTCGCCTACATGTGTGTGGTTGGGGGGCCTTATGGCGATTCACCTAAATTAAACATGGAGGCCATATGCGGACGAAACTAGTCTAATATTGGTCCCATTTAAATTTGTGTAGCGAATCGATGTTATATTTTGCCATGTTAAGATAACATTTAAATTGTGGGGCTTCTAAACAACATGAACCTAATAATTATCGGGACCCCGGTTCCTCTTAATATGGCCTAATTGCATCGCATCTTTGCCATGTCATACATCATACATGCATCATGCCCGATCTTCTGCCGTAGTATTAAATAGTACATCTGGTGTTTCCTCTAGTGCTTTGCTTCTTCACGGATTAGGCTGATGAGTTGATGCGAGAGCCGGACCGATCTTCGGATGAACCTTCAACAATGTTTTTCAGGCGAGCATCTCCCCCTTTCTACCTATCTTACTTTTATAGTATTTATTCCCTCCTGTTGATCTATTGCTATCTATGTCGCGATGCTCTAGTTTTCATACCCGTGATATCCCTTGCAGCCTTATATTGCCTTGGACACATCCTATTACCTGTTGTTTGATAGATAGTCGGCCTTGCGTGTCGTAGTTGCTTGCTCAAGTGCTGTTGCGTGTCGTCAAGTACCACAGTTGTTGGAAGACTGCCATATGCTTTTTGTTGGAGCTGATCATGACTTTAATTATTGTTTAATAACTAAAATTGAAGTAGGTAAATAATGCAGAGGCACAGGTGGGCAATAGATGTTATTTGGTTTTTAACCATCCACTTGTGTCCCGTAGGACCCCGAGTACTTGATACCTGTTCTTTGAATATTCGCACTATCCGCATGTGGGACCATGAATCCCCCTAGCCAGAGCTTGAGTCATATTTATTTCTTGGGGCCACAAAGTAGTTTGGGGCTTTATTACTATCCTGTACTTATGCCATGCTTTACTGCTTATTTACGATTGCGCGTGGAGCGCCTGTACTGTTTAGGAACAAATGTGGAATGTTTTCGCGGTATCGACAAGCCCAGTCACACTTTCGGGTTCCCGGTCGTTTACAGCCATTGGCACAAACCTCTGAGTCCGGCTCGGAGCCGGCCAACTTCATCGCGGGTAGCTTGGTGGGGTGGCCCCCTGAAATTTATATGAATCTTGCAATTGCTCTGTCGTGATGCCTCGTTGGGTTTTTATTGGTTTTTCTCAAGGTTGATCGTGCGTGTGTTACTATTTGTGCCCCCCTGTAGGGTAAAACTTTCTGAAAGCCGTGTCCGCGGTTATGGACGACTTGGAGCACAGTATCTCGATCATGGACAACTATAACTAAAGTAGTGCTATAAATTTGACTTTATAATGACTAGTAATCAGCTTCACTATAATGGAATGGCTAAATAAAAGTGCCAACAATTGCTTGTTTGGATTGTCACCTGTTACCATTGTATCTGACTAGTAAGTATTGCAACTATAACGGAATGGCTAAATAAAAGTACCAACAACTGCTGGGTTTTGGGATATCTCATGCTATATGTATCTGACTAGTAAGTATTGTAACTACAACGGAATGGTTAACTAAAACTGCCCACTTCTTATTATATCAGGATGACTCCTGCTATCTATATCTGCCTAGTAATTGCCGCAACTATAACGAAATGAATAAAACTGCCAACGGTGTGAGTTCCTCGGTTGACTTCCTCGGTTGGTATCGAGGGGAAATACCAGGATGGGTATGCTTGGTGATAGTTTCAGGTTGGATCCGAGTAGGTCTTTCTTATCCCTATCTGATAGCCGCCAGTTGTATTGAGTCTCTATAGGTTGTTTAGTGCATGCTGCGCTGCCTCTTCAGTCCACCATACCTATGTAGGCGAGGACCGCCGAATTCTAGTCTCACCGTGTACTGGCCTCAGTACTGACCGCTCTCTTTTTCCTTTGCCCTTTGTCGGCACCCCTTTTGTTTAAGCAGGTTTTGAGATCGACGTCGTTAGCAGGGTTACCCTTCCGGCTTGGCCTAGGTAGGGTTATGGACGCCATTGGTTATTCTTCAGGGCTCTTAGCCTAATTTGCATCTTGTCCGTACTCGGACGCTGTATCGCTTTCAAGGTGATTTGGATCTTTGTATTGTATATCTGTATTCTTGACTCGTTGAGTCGTTGCTGTATATATGTTTTGTGGGTTCCATCGAGGACTATTGTGTAATGATATTACTTCGTTTTCCACCCGCACGAAAGTGCCTGGTGGGCACCTTTGAATCGTTTCTATGCGGGTTTGGCGGGAAGCGCTAAAACTTGCATAGGGCCGATTCTGAGGGTGTTACAGAGTGGTATCAGAGCTCAGCAGTTGCGATACCCCACTGGTCCAGCCTGTAGGATAACCTAGCTAACGGCCGTGGTAGTGTGTCAAAACTATTTTCAAATTCGGTTGGATAGATCCGATTAGGTCTGCTTTTATTCCTTACCCCTCTGCTAATCTCCTCTTACCTCTACGTGTTTTGAATCTGCTCTCTTATCTTTTCTTCGAGTCCAGGATTTCTCGTGGTTGGGTTTCCGTCTTACCTTTAGGGTTTCGCTTCCATCCTCTTGTAACGGTGCTTCAACATCTGACATTCATGCTATCTGATGAATCTTTCATCTGTTGTATCTTTAGGTGGACCCAAAAATCCTCTAAAAAATTTCTTTGTATCTTCCGGTGTTCTTCGACACGACCATCTACATCAGATCTGATGAGTACCTGCATCCCTCCTTGTTTCCGAACCTCGCTTTGTCGAGATCTACAATCTGAATTCCGAGAGTTGGTTGCATAATTTTCTATTCATGTGTAGAGTAATGCTTTGGGTGCGCGATGGACTGATCACCATCGGACTACTCTTATCATTCGCTCTTGTACACTGAATGGTGGATTGATGCAATTATACTCCTTCCGTGGAAGCTAGAGGTGGCCTCACCTTTTGATACCTCTACCTTTGTCCTTTGTTTCTCCGGAGTGTTCTCTCGGTGAACATGCGCCACAATCCCTTGTTGGTGGTGTCGCCGATTTCAGGATGAGGCAGGAGTCTTTGTTAGTGGTGTCGCGAAGATCTACACGAAGCGAGAAGATTTAGACCGTCGGCCTTCTTCCCCGTACTATGAGGCGGATCTCGAGGGCGAGATCCATTGTTAGTGGTGTCGAATTGTAGCACCCCGGGTAAAACCAGTACTAGAAAATCGCCTGTTGTTCATATTTTGTGCATCATCATAACATCATGCATATATTTTGCATAAAAACTATTTTCATAAAAGCCTAAGTTGTTTTCTAATTAGCCCTCTCCTTTAATCTTAAACTAAAACCTCGGTCTATTCAGATGTTTTATTTGTCTAAAAAGTATTTACAAAATGTTTTAAAAATAAATTAATAATAAAAAGTTTTGTTCGGGGAGGCAGTCCGATCGGTCAGGCCAGAGTCCCAACCGGACCAGACTACCTACTACCCGGCCTAGTAAAATACTACCTAGACCCAAACCGGTCAGGCCCAAAGGCCCAACCGGTGAAACCCTAATCTACCAAACCTACCCCAAACCCTAGCTACCCCAAACCCTAACCGGATCCTATACCCTCCACCATCAGCCGCCGCCAACCCCCTGATCCAAACTCCCCACGCCGCATGCACGCACGCCTGGAGTGCACACGACCCAGACCGCCCTTCCCCGCGTACCGCTGCAAGCCGGCCCCACCCTGCCTCTCGATTCGGTCACAGTCGCGTTCCCCTTCCTCGACCCGCTCCCCGACCCCACCTCCTGTCCCCCGCTTCTCACCAACCGCACACCCACCTCACGACCCCCACGCCCTCCTCCTTCCCTCTGGCCTGCTTCTCTGCAACCACCCCGCCGCCGCCACACTCATCCTCGCTGCTGAGGCAGCCTCTCCTCCCTCTGGTACCACCTCCGGCCGCCCTGGATCCCCTCGTCTCCTCTGTGCCGTCCGCGCGTCCTCGCCTCCAGCGTTCGGTTGCCGTCGATGTTGTCTGCCACCATGTGCTTCCTGATCCGCCACCGACCTCCCCGCTTCCTCTCGCGCGGCTGCCGTCCTCGCCACCGGTTCTTCTCCCTGCCGCCAAGAACTCCACCATCGGCCCTGCTCGCTTCTGCTAGGCGCCGCCGCGGCCCTCGCGCCATGCGTGTCGCCGAGCGTCGCCCTCCTCCGGCCGTCGCTGCATCTCCGCCCAGCAGTCCGCTGCTGGCCTCATCCCCGCCCTTGTCGTGGATCCCCCCTGTTGGCCGTGTCCCTGCTCGCCCCGCGTGTTGTCCTCCTGGCGACGTCTCTGCTCCGTGTGCAGGTACAGCTTGGTCACCGTGGTTGCCTATGTGTGCCCTCGAGGCCCTCTGCTCCGACCCGGACTTCTTTGGCCTTTCCTCTTGTGCAGCATGCCATCTCTACTCCTTGTGTACCCGACGTATGGAGTCCACTCGAAAGAGTTTGTCATCCCTATTGTTTCTTAACCACAAGGTGTTCGTGCTATTGTTCAAACGAGACAAGCCCGTCTGATCACGTGGGCATCATGATCGACGAGTAAGATAACCCTGGACACCCGCGGCTCCGACTCGGAACATCAAGTTCTTCATCAAGGAACATCATGTTCTCCTGCCCGGAACCCCAAAGACGATGTCACTCAAGCCCTACTTCTCGGACCGAAGGTTGATCCGTCGGATCCGATGGCCGGAGCCCCGAAGACCGGTCCCGGCGTGCCCGAACCCCGTCGAGCCCGAACCCTAAGATCTTCGACCGCCATGTGTGATCCCTTTCCAAGCCTCGTATTTTTATAATATATGATATATACTTGTTGCATTAAATCATTCATGTCGCCTACATGTGTGTGGTTGGGGGGCCTTATGGCGATTCACCTAAATTAAACATGGAGGCCATATGCGGACGAAACTAGTCTAATATTGGTCCCATTTAAATTTGTGTAGCGAATCGATGTTATATTTTGCCATGTTAAGATAACATTTAAATTGTGGGGCTTCTAAACAACATGAACCTAATAATTAATTGTCGGGACCCCGGTTCCTCTTAATATGGCCTAATTGCATCGCATCTTTGCCATGTCATACATCATACATGCATCATGCCCGATCTTCTGCCGTAGTATTAAATAGTACATCTGGTGTTTCCTCTAGTGCTTTGCTTCTTCACGGATTAGGCCGATGAGTTGATGCGAGAGCCGGCCCGATCTTCGGATGAACCTTCAACAATGTTTTTCAGGCGAGCATCTCCCCCTTTCTACCTATCTTACTTTTATAGTATTTATTCCCTCCTGTTGATCTATTGCTATCTATGTCGCGATGCTCTAGTTTTCGTACCCGTGATATCCCTTGCAGCCTTATATTGCCTTGGACACATCCTATTACCTGTTGTTTGATAGATAGTCGGCCTTGCGTGTCGTAGTTGCTTGCTCAAGTGCTGTTGCGTGTCGTCAAGTACCACAGTTGTTGGAAGACTGCCATATGCTTTTTGTTGGAGCTGATCATGACTTTAATTATTGTCTAATAACTAAAATTGAAGTAGGTAAATAATGCAGAGGCACAGGTGGGCAATAGATGTTATTTGGTTTTTAACCGTCCACTTGTGTCCCGTAGGACCCCGAGTACTTGATACCTGTTCTTTGAATATTCGCACTATCCGCATGTGGGACCATGAATCCCCCTAGCCAGAGCTTGAGTCATATTTATTTCTTGGGGCCACAAAGTAGTTTGGGGCTTTATTACTATCCTGTACTTATGCCATGCTTTACTGCTTATTTACGATTGTGCGTGGAGCACCTGTACTGTTTAGGAACAAATGTGGAATGTTTTCGCGGTATCGACAAGCCCAGTCACACTTTCGGGTTCCCGGTCGTTTACAGCCATTAGCACAAACCTCTGAGTCTGTCTCGGAGCCGGCCAACTTCGTCGCGGGTAGCTTGGTGGGGTGGCCCCCTGAAATTTATATGAATCTTGCAATTGCTCTGTCGTGATGCCTCGTTGGGTTTTTATTGGTTTTTCTCGAGGTTGATCGTGCGTGTGTTGCTATTTGTGCCCCCCTGCAGGGTAAAACTTTCTGAAAGCCGTGTCCGCGGTTATGGACGACTTGGAGCACAGTATCTCGATCATAGAAAACTATAACTAAAGTAGTGCTATAAATTTGACTTTATAATGACTAGTAATCAGCTTCACTATAATGGAATGGCTAAATAAAAGTGCCAACAATTGCTTGTTTGGATTGTCACCTGTTACCATTGTATCTGACTAGTAAGTATTGCAACTATAACGGAATGGCTAAATAAAAGTACCAACAACTGCTGGGTTTTGGGATATCTCATGCTATATGTATCTGACTAGTAAGTATTGTAACTACAACGGAATGGTTAACTAAAACTGCCCACTTCTTATTATATCAGGATGACTCCTGCTATCTATATCTGCCTAGTAATTGCCAGAACTATAACAAAATGAATAAAACTGCCAACGGTGTGAGTTCCTCGGTTGACTTCCTCGGTTGGTATCGAGGGGAAATACCAGGATGGGTATGCTTGGTGATAGTTTCAGGTTGGATCCGAGTAGGTCCTTCTTATCCCTATCTGATAACCGCCAGTTGTATTGAGTCTCTATAGGTTGTTTAGTGCATGCTGCGCTGCCGCTTCAGTCCACCATACCTATATAGGCGAGGACCGCCGAATTCTAGTCTCGCCGTGTACTGGCCTCAGTACTGACCGCTCTCTTTTTTCTTTGCCCTTTGTCGGCACCCCTTTTGTTTAAGCAGGTTTTGAGATCAATGTCGTTAGCAGGGTTACCCTTCCGGCTTGGCCTAGGCAGTGTTATGGACACCATTGGTTATTCTTCAGGGCTCTTAGCCTAATTTGCATCTTGTCCGTACTCGGACGCTGTATCGCTTTCAAGGTGATTTGGATCTTTGTATTGTATATCTGTATTCTTGACTCGTTGAGTCGTTGCTGTATATATGTTTTGTGGGTTCCATCGAGGACTATTGTGTAATGATATTATTTCGTTTTCCACCTGCACGAAAGTGCCTGGTGGGCACCTTTGAATCGTTTCTATGCGGGTTTGGCGGGAAGCGCTAAAACTTGCATAGGGCCGATTCTGAGTGTGTTATAGAACGGGATCATCGAGATAATCGTTTTAGATATTATTTGTCGAATTCGGAATTACGGATTTAGAGTTTTGTAATATTTAATAAAAAGGCCTTTATTAACAATTAAATTATCTCGAAAATTTTAAATTTCTCAAATGTTATTATAAATAGCATATTCATATTCCTCATGTTTTTATGATTCAAATACATATATTATTTATATTATTTGAATTTATGAATTTTAAACAATATTAAAGTCAACATTATTTAAACGGGGTCAAAGTCAAAGGTTTGACTAGTTGAAAGAGTTTTAAAAATGTTTGAATTTGCATATGAGTTCATGTTTGGAAATAAAACATGTTTCCTTTTGGAATTATATCCAAATTAAATTTTATTTGCAAGTTATGAATGAATTGATATTTAAATAGAAATGAATAAGATTTGGAATTTAAATTTGAATAGACGAAAGTTTTGTTACATAGGGCAACCTACCCAAAGTGCATGACATGCGGTTCCAAGTGGCTAACTGGGTGCTAAGAGCATCTCGACTAGCATTCCCAGTATGTCTATCCGGACGCCCAAATAGGCCCGGACGTCGAATTTTGCCGAGTCACGCTCCCAGAAACCTGTTTTCGTTTGGATTTAGGCCAACTTCGGTCTAGGCTTCCCAGGATCCCGGGAACGCTTGGAAACGCCAGACGAAGCGAATTTGGCGAGTGTACCCGCCCAGTCAGCATATATTCGCCCATATTCATCCAAAGTTTGCCCATATTCGTCCAAAGTTCGTCCATATTCGCTCATATTCATCCAAAGTTCGTCCATATCGACCATATTCGCCCAAAGTTCGCCCAAAGTTTGCCCATATTCTCCAAAAGTTCGTCCATATCGCCTATATTCGCCCAAAGTTCGTCCTTATCGACCATATTCGTCCAAAGTTCGTCCTTGTCGACCATATTCGCCCAAAGTTTGCCCATATTCGCCCAAAGTTCGTTTATATCGCCCATATTCGCCCAAAGTTTGTCCTTATCGATCATATTCGCCAAAATTCGCCCAAAGTTTGTCCATATTCGTCCAAAGTTCGTCCATATTCGTCCAAAGTTCGTCCATATCGACCATATTCGCCCAAAGTTCGCCCGTATTTGCCCATATTTTCCCAAAGTTTGTCTATATCGACCATATTCGCTCAAAGTTCGCCCAAAACCGATTATATTCGCCCAAAATTCTCCCAAAGTTCGCCCAAAGTTTGCCGAAATTTGTTAAATTTTAGCCAAACGCGGAAACTCGGCTGAAAACGCGATTGGAAAACTCGGTGTTCCTAGCCCAAAAACTAGTTTTATCTGGACCAAAATACGTCCAGATTTTGCCTGGAAACACCCAATGAGTGGGAATGCTCTAACGAGGCAGGGGCTTGAGGGTGTGACAAGTGGCAAAGTGGAGGGATGGCGGGTTGAATTTGCAGAAAAGTGGAGGGCTTTTATACAAAATGCGCTGGACGGGGTGATCTGTTACTGACGATCTGAATCTGAAATTGTTTCGAAAACCGGCTAGCTGAAGCCATCTTCGGGAGACGATGGTGAGCTCATCCGGGCTCCGTTTGAACTGGGATGAAGAGGGGATCAAGACCAACAAGATTAGGCAAGGCAGATCCGGCGGAAGAGAACCAGGGTGGTTGGTACAAAGCGATGAACAGGGGTACTGCGCGGCCAGAGCAACGGAGACAACGGCAATGGCTGCAGGGAACCAAACAATGCGACCTCGGGCTCGATGGAAAGAGCGCACTGCAGGCTGCATCTTTTGTTCTCGCGATGTTCAAATACGGGTGACATAGGGACGTCAGCGACGTGATGAACATGGCATGCTCAAGTTACTGATGGTGCCTGGGGCACGCGGCGTGCGGGCGCTGGCTGCGAGCGACACATCAGCAGCGAGGTAGAACCTAGGAACAAAGGAGGGGGATGGGAACCTCACCGTGGGGTACTGGTGAGGTGGACGCGGCCAGGGGTGGTGTGGACGTCGAGGCCGCGACGCGGTGACCAGCTCGGGCGTGGAACTGGGCGGCGTGGCGTGATGGCGAGATGACGAGCGGCGGGACGTCATGTGTGCTGCAACGACGTCGGGGTACTTATCCTCCTGTGTCCAAGCCGTCCAGGGATCGAGCAGGTGCAGGGAGAGGTGGAGGTCGACCGGTTCACGGTGGAGACGGCAGTGGCGGCTTGGGCATCGAGCTTTGTCATCCTGAAGAGAAGGAGAGGATGGGTATATGGCCCTGCTCAAGAAACACTGCTTGGCATGGAGGAAAGAAGATGCCTGGCAGGGGTGGATGGCGACATGGGGGGAAGGGATTCCTCTCTGCTGGGTGGCTGCCTGCTCACTTTAGGCCTTTTTTGGTATATGCGTTTTGTAGGGTTTTCTTGTGTATTAACCCAGGGGGATTTGGTGAAAACATTCACGTCACCCAATCCACTCCCCCCCTCCCCCCCGCCTCCTCCCCTCCCCCTCCAATCCCCTTCATCATAAACCCCCTATCACTAAAACACATTGTTTGAGAGAAGGGGTTAGCACGGAAGTGTTTCAGTAATAAAAAACTGACCTTTTCACAACACATCAACACATGTGCACCAGAAATACTTTTGGTATAGGACGAATAAAAATCTAATCCTTATAGCACTTCAGCACACGGTTTCAAAACTGTTTTTTATCATGTCAAGCACGATTATAGGAACAAGAACACCTCATCATTTTGTTACGAAATGATTTTGCCTGCGAACAAGAACATCTCAGGCATCACTGCGGGAACAAAGACATATAAACCTCTCACATAGTATTACAGGAATAAGAACTCACTTTATCACAAAAATGGTTTTAACCCTCATATGAACCAGAAGCCTCACTTTTACTGTCTAACAGAACAAAGCTTTGGCGCACAAACTGGTACTTATCGGTCCATGCAAACGTTTAGCAAGTTGGACACCTGAGCAAGGAAGGTAGGCGTTTTAGTTATCAACAATTAAAAGACAAGAAAAAAGACAGTAAGCAGAGTACAGAACAAACACCGCATGTTCGATGACCACACATAACTAATCATGCATGGGCTACCAAACTATTATTCCATTATAACTGAATTGTACTCAGTGGTTAAATTCCATTAAAATTGAGAACAAAGATTAACTTTTAAGGGAAGGTAATAATGTGAACTTAACTAGAAACAAAACATATACATGACAAGGGAGATAAAATGTGATCCGTTTGTTGCAAGGTATGTAAAGGATCAATTTAACAATTATTGTAAGGCATGTTAAGACAACGAGTAGACTAGAATTTATATAGACACAATTACTAGTACTAGTTGAATCATTAGGTGTTGTCGAAGGGAAGGAGAACAACTGAGTGAGTGACCGGCTCATCAACAACAATGGCACGATGATGTATAACAGTGTAAACACTAGAACTTTAATCACAAAGTGATGTACCATGTACAGAGACTAAGTATTTCGAATCTAGCTATCCATCTCACTTGACCATAAGTGTGATGCTTGTCTTTACTGAACAAAAGTTCACTTAATAGTTCTTGCTAAGCTTTTTAACATGTTCACATCACATACAAGTAGTAAGATCAACACCTACAAACTGAAAAGGCTAAGCGTGCTACCCGCTACTCTACTCCTCTACTTTTTTCTTTACTTTAATTATCAAGAAACAGAGTTGAATCATCTCGAACTTTACTCATCTGCCAAAGTCAAACACTATTTTCAGGTAGTTAGCACAACACGATGCTGTTACAAATATTACTTGCAAGGATGACACCAAGAAAGAACTGAAAGGCAGTAAACTCTGAACTCTATACTTAGGGGAACTAAGCATGATATAACATCTAAATCATGCCTAATACAACCATCCAGACCATGTCATATGCGAAAAAGAGGCCACTCTTCTAGATGCTCGCCCAGCCGGAAGAGGAACAACACTGATCGCAAGAACGACCGCGGAACAACAATTCAAAGCAAGAGCTGCCTTTCTTAGAACAATGTCTAGAGGCAAATTAACATATCCAAAAGAAAATGCAGCGGAACACTAATCATATATTAGTAAAGTCAACTAACAGATCCAAAAGGAAATGTTGTGGCATCATGAACTATATGCACTTAACTATAGGCAAACACTATAATCATATATTATTTTAGGTTATTTTAATAATTGACAGATGCAAAAGGAAATGCATTGGAACACAAATCTGAATTCGTAGCCAATGGTTCACCGTAGGCATCAAGAACTAGAAACAATTAACATGATCTCACGGGAGGCATCAAAGAACCTTAGGGCATTCATCTAACATTTGGATCTAGCATTAGATAGGGAGGGGAAGGGGTGATGAGAAAGAGAACTTACAGGTGAGAGGGAACGACCAAAGGAGAAAGAACCTCAGCAGCAGAGGGTGCTCAGGAGGCGGCCCCATCAGGTGCGAGGCGGCGGCGACATCAGGTGCTGGGACGGCGGCGGTGGCATGTGCTAAGGCTACGACGGAGGAGGAGTCGCCGGAGCTGTGGACTTTCTGTCTGCGGGGCAGCAGAGCCGCCGGCATCACCGCGAGAGGAGATTGGGCGTCACCGCGAGGTGCGTGCAACGCCAGAACCGGCGAAAAACGCGAGGGGTGTGGAGCGTCTCGAAAACACTTCGACCTGACGTGTATCGAAGGGTTTCCTCGGGCTGAGCCCGGCCAACACCGGCCTACCAAATGGCTCGCTGACGGTTTCACGTGTATTAGGATTAGACCGGGATAATACACCACAAAACCGGTTAAAACTCCTCTGCCAAACAAGGCCTTATGAGAGAGAGAGAGGTGCCAGGAAGGAATCAGGAGGGAGAGCTGGCAGAGAAGCGGGGTCGTGGCGGGTGCACATGGGAAGGTGGCTAGCTAGTGTTGATCAAAGCGAGAGGGGAAGGATAGGATCAGGGAGGGTTTTTCTCTTCTTTTCCTCTCTTGTCTTGTATCTTAGAGAGGGGAGGGACCAGGGGAAGGTGAGTCCGGTGAGAGGGGTCTGATCTTCTTCTTGCAAAGAAAGAAACAGGGAAGGGTTAAGGAGGGATGTGGACACGACAAGGGAGGGTAGATAGGATTAGGTTGGGACCTAGGAACCAAAATGATTAGGGGAGAGGTTTAGGTTTAGATGGAGTAGGTAGTTAGATGATTAGGAGAGAAGTAGCTAGGATTAGCTTAGGAGAGAGGGAGAGATGTCCATGTATGCCCACATTGGTTTTGGATAGAATCATGAACACACACACACACATGTATGTGGGTATGAACAAATGCATAAACACACCATCGTTGGAGAATCAACTCGGTAGAGGTAGATGAGGGATTTGGGTTCTTAGATAGATAGAACAAATGTGATCAAGAGGTTTAGCAAGGATAGTTGAAGGATACACGTCTAGATTAAAAGAAGAGAATCAACTACAAAAAGGAGTAGAGGGGATTAGGCCAAAACCACATGTGATTCTAGAAATAGAATTGAAGTTGGTCAAAACAAAAATATTTAGGTGGTGATATGTCAAGAGAAGAATGTGGTATCCACATAGAACTCGATGATGGATTTGATCATATAAGGCGCATACAAGATTGAGCAAAACCAATAATTCAAAAGAACGAAAAAGATATTACAAAAGAGATTAGTAGGTCACACAAGGCATGGTTATTTCATGTGACTAGATGGCCTATTATTGCATGTGACAAGCAATTACACCCTACATGCATGTGTGGCTTCTTTGTGAAGACAAAAATGTGTGTGCATGCATGTGAGATATAGATGGTCATAAAAGAATTGTAATTAACAGTAATTGTGGGGAACAAGCACATGGCATATTTAAGAATTGTTTAGATCAAACCTTAAGGTGACAATGTGTAGAATAATAAAGAAAGAACCATAATGATATATATGGCATGAACTAAAAACCCAATAACAATTGGATGTGCTCACATATATGTATATGGTGGGAGGGTTATGATCATATGGAAGTTGATATGGCCAAGTGGTAGCATGGGAAGAATTAGAAAGATATGCCCCCAACTCAACTTGGGCATTATACACATATATAAAAACCCAACTACAATGTATCAAGAGGCAAATACAAGTGATACAATATATATATATGCATATTGGATAAGAACCAAATAGAGGGGTTTTTTATGATGCTCAAATGCAAGGTGGCATGGTGACATGAGCATGATATAATGATGATACAATGAATGGCATGTATGAAGTAGCAATCTATAGAATAGGCAAGTAGCATTACAATTGTTAGACAATTGGGATGCTACAACAAGTTGCGGCTGGCTTCGCCAATGAAGACAATAGAAGAGGAGATAATCGCGATAGCGGCTACCGCGATAATCGCGATAAAGTATGACGTAGTAGGCCAACACAACAATATCGACCTCGGATTCCCCGAGATGCATATGCTAGAGGTTCCATGACACATGCATTATTACATCGAATTAGAGGGCCGAAGGTGCTCGACTCACCTCATGGAGGACTGCCGAACTTTCCTAGGACTCTAGAGGGCCTACAACAGCAAGGCAGCCGAAGCAGTGAACCAGGGGTACGCTACCGCTCCTAGAATATTGGCACTCAATGCACCACCACCACCTCCAGGACAACCTCCAATGGCCACGATAATCAAGAAGCAACCCATAGTAAATAGGGTGAAAGGATCGTATGGGCACCTAGAGGGGGGTGAATAGGTGCTACTTCAAATTTTCTTCCTTTTCAAATTAGGGGTTGACAAGAAAGGTAAATTCTCTAGATTATGCAACTAAGGTGAATTTGCATATATGTCAAACAAGCAACACCTAGCACAACACTAAGCAAGAACAAGTAAGTAAAGTGCGATAAATGATAGAAGTAACCAAAGTGGTGGAAGCGGAGACACAAGGATTTGTTTCCCGTAGTTCCTTCCTTTTAAGGGGAAGTATGTCTATGTTTGGAGAGGCGGTGGTTTCAAACCACCAATGCCACGAGAGTCATCCCTTGTTCTCCGATGAACCTCACCCCAACGGGATCGATTCACCTTCCACTATATCGGCAACCTTCGAGATGAAAGCCGGCACCTTTACACAAGTTCGGGGCACACATCCACAACTTAATTGGAGGCTCCCCAATACAAGCAAGTTGTCAAAACAATCAAAGACAAGCTTGTAAGAACCAAATCAAAGCTAGGGTTTCCAAAGAAACACTAGAGAATGGGAGCCCTCAAGTGAATGAGGGGCAAATGAAGATATCTCTTGGTGAAGCTGTAGATCAAGACCTCCTCCTTCGATTCTCCAAATATCAATTACTTTGGATGGTTGGATGAAGATATCTTGTTGATTTGGTGGCTCTAATGGAGTTTGTGTTCTTGAGCAGGTCGAGCAGCTGGAGGAAGGGGCTAAGGGTCCCTATTTATAAGCAGCCCCCTCCACAAACTGTTTTCTTACCGTTGGAGAAAAACCAGACCGGAGACTCCGGTCTATGCACCGGAGACTCCCGTGTACACCGGAGATTCCGGTCCATCTCCGGTCTAGCCTCCGGACCACCCTTCTGATTGACCAGGTCCTGTCATGAGCTAAGTGGGCCAGAGACTCCGGTCTAAGCCCACACCGGAGATTCCGAAGGATCCTCCGAACCTTGCTCCGCACCCCTATACAGAATGTCCTAGCCAGATTCCTGAAGCCACCACCGGGGACTCCTGCGGAGATTCTGGTCCACACCGGAGACTCCGGTCTAGGACTTTCAGAACAATGTCAAGCTTTGCAGAAGTCTTTCCAAAGTGTGAGGATACTTTTCACTTATCATAATAGCAACCTGTGGACAGTGACAAACTGTAAAATGATCTACTTGTTTTTAACGAACACCAAAAGTGATTATGACAGTAAATGTCCTTTCAACCCCCCTTTTTGGTGTTCGATGACAACAAGTGATTTTGCAGGGAATAATTTGTATGAAGCTCCCCCTGACTATGTGCAATAAGGTAAACAAGTAATTATGCGATATAGATGATATCACAGATAAAGTAAGCACATAATCTACACATGCGTTACAATAATAGATGCACACGCACATAGTCACACACATATGTGGCAAATAACACAGAGAAGTTCAAATAGCAAATAACAGCGAATCCAAATACCAAGCCCATGCAAATCGATGACAATGTCTTCTCCCCCTTTGGCATCGAAATGCCAAAAAAGGGAATAGACTTAAGCTAGCTCACCTTCCTCATCAAAGTCATCATCATCAGCATCATGAGGGACTGCATGCCCTTTGCCGTGAGGGCGAGAGGAGGAGGTACCCTGGTACCCGTATCCAGAGGTGACATTAGAGAACGTCTTCCAGTTAACAAGGCTATCCTGTTGGGCATTCCATGCCCCAAAAGAGAGAGTGTGATCTGACTCTGTGGACTCCTGAGAACCATGCTCATCATTGTACTCGCCCTCTCATTCCTCATCATCCTCTTCGCCCCGAGCCTTGATTTCCTTGAGGAGTTTCTCAATACGCCTATTGCTTTGGTAGGAGGCATGCTGCTGATTGCGGATGTCAACATTCATGCAGCAAAGAGTCCTCTCCCAGAAAGTGGCCTTCTTGACCCTCTCATGTACATAGTCCCTAGTCATGGAAGGCATATGTGCATTGTAGGCATTCTTCCTCCAAACTCTAGGGGGGATGGAGCCCTCTCAATCTCAGACCTCTCCTCATCATCATTGACATAGAGACTCCTAGGGGGAGGCCCCATGTGTCCCTTATGCTATTGTGAAACCAAGGTGTGCTCAGTGAGATTGGGAGTAATGCCAAGTTAAGAATCATGCTCCTTGGAGAGCCTCATAACCAAGGGTGCATATGGAGGAGACTTCTTGAAGAGAGTGGCATGGAACATCTCCTCAAAAATGAAATCCATCACATCAATAGGATCAATATCTGCCTATGGGCTAGCATTGTAGGTCCGGTGGGTATGGTAGAGAAGGTTGACTAGAACACCCCTAATAGCATCATCATTCCCAGCACTTGGTGCGATGGTATGACGGAATATCCTCAACATCAGGTTGTAGAGAGGATTGAGTCCCTTGGACCCCCCCCCCCCCCAAAACACCCTCGCTGCCATACAAAGGTGCAAGCTTCATCTTGTTCTCACCAAGAGCCATAGAGTGCATGCGCAGCCCAACTGGAGTGGATACGCCATGGAAAGTCTCAAGATGACATTGGCAAAGTCATGGAAAGTAGTTATGCAGCGAGTGGTTCCAGTCATCCAAGTCATGGTCTTGTCTTGGTCAAATCCAAACACTACAGGTTGCATAGAACTATTGTACAAGGCGGATATTGTAGTCTTCACGGAGCTCCATTAGGTTAAACAGCCCCAACTTTTCACAGATCCACTGTCAACACCCGGATTTTTAATCCCAGATGCCTGTTATGCCATACATCGCAATCCCAGGATTACCATTTTTGCGAGACATAACAGAATTGGATACCACAGTACATCATCCATTACAAACCATACATAAGGTCTTACACAAATAATGATCTCATGATCCAGTTCTTAATACAACTCAATCAGCGGAAATACGTAATAATAACGGTAGCGTAGGTGAAGCTCCATCTTCGGGGTCACAGGCAATGCTGACGATGGGAGATAATCCTAGTTATCGTAACCTTCCTGGGGTCCATCCTCTAGGTACTACTCTTCATAGTCTGGCCACGGGAATAGCCAGGGACAAAGCCATGAGTACTCTTTAAGTACTCGCAAACTAATACTAACAAGTGAAGGGGGTTTTTGTAGTAGGACACTAAGCTCTAGGGTTGTTTTGCAAAAAGCCAGATTTACATCTACTAAGTTCATAAACAATGAATGCTAGTTGAGGTTTTATAGCACCTAAGTTGGAACTTGTATCTCATGCCACAACTCTTTTATGGTCAAGTCAAAGTCTCAATTCATTTCACAAGTCATTTTGAAAACAATCTGACGGGAGAACAGTATGGCCACTCCAACTGTACATAACCGCGGACGCGGCTATTCGAATAGTTTGACACTCTGCAGAGATTGTACACTTTCACCACAACATTCGATACATCCGTCAGGAACAAATCCTGAATTCCCCATACTCAGTATGCGGATAATCAATCCTAACCTTTCAATTACACACCCTAGTATAAGCACCTCTCCTGTGAGTTTGGCCTCCCAACCATGACCAACCATCCTCTTGGGTACTGCATAGGTGGACAATCTTCATAAGGTATCCTCAGCTCAGACCTTGGTCATGAGGGAACTAATACTAAGGTATATAAGTTTCCAGTCAAGCCCTACCCAATTCTCGGGTATTGTGGTTGTACGGTAAAACTGGAATGGTATCGCATCCACACAACCATCAGTTTTATAAAGGGCTAAGGATCATGCCTCAACATTTTCATCACCATAAATCCTCTGGTGTTCGGAAAGACATGTCCAAAACATCTCAATAGAATGATCCATCATTCCAAGGTTTTCATAACATTTTTCCACCAAGTATTCCCATCTAAGTTGATCAGGTTTTATGCTTAGCACTAGCATCTACAAGTGGGCGTAAGTACTAATGAGGGGTGGTAAACTAGTGGATTTGAACTAAGTTAAATCTCATGCCTTAGGATGACATAAAGATTATCTAGCTTAGGCCAAATTTTATGCTCTTTATGCAACCTTCAATTATCTTTCTAGTATCTACAATTCACTTAAGTAAACTCTAAGTAATAGCTTTGATAAAGAAATAAAGTATAAAGCTTGCAAGTAAAACTAGGATTGGTTTATCAAGTGGTTATGATCATATATGCATATAGTTGGCATGGTAACAAGCAAGTATTTGCTTGCACATTCAACTAGTAGTATTAGGCTTGCATAGGTAAAGTATCTTGCAAGTGTTAGCTTGCACAAATATCCGTATAAGCTTGCTAAATTGCAAGTGTTAGCTTGCCTTGTGCAGAGTAGTGGTTGAAGTTCTCCTCGGCTTCTTCTTCAAAGTATCCTCCTTCTTCCTCGTATCCTTGGTCGGTACTAGCGTCTATAAATAAATACGAGGTACACAATCACCAAACAATACTTAACTAATTTAAATCATCACACAAAAGGTTCCTATAGATGATCTAGAATCATCACTAACATTACAAGATTAAATCTTGGTTTAATTCCTTTTATTTTTAGAAAAGTAATTTCTACTCATTGAAAAACTACTTAAGATTTAATATTCTCCAAACCAAACATGGGATCAGGTTGACACATGTCATCACCACATATTTTAGTCCATGGGAATGTGATTTAAAGTGGTGTCACAATTTAATAAGGTTTAACCTTTTATTTTACTTAAATAAAGTGACTAAAAATGCCTATGTGGCATTCTTTTATTACTTGAACAATATTTCTGTAAGTAAACCCAAATGTTTTTATATATTATGAAAGGTATGATCAAATGTGATTTTTGAGCATTGGAATCAACTCAAAAACTATTATGGTTTAAATTTGAAAAATGTTTGAATGCATAAAAGGCTCTGCCTTGTTATTTTTACCAAGGTTGATCTATAGATTCAAATGATTTGAATCCAACGGGCTTGGATTCAGCATTTCAAGACCTTTCTAACAAAATTAGTTTCATTCAATTTGGTTACTGAATCGAGCTGGGTTGATTTTTGAAACTAGGTACAGAACTGTGTTTGAATTAAAATGGAAAACGTTAAATTCAAACGACTGGGCTGCGCGGGAACTGTTAGCGGGCCAGCACAGTGTCACTCCACGGCGCGGGGCTCAACTGACAGGGGGTTCCACCAGTCAGTGGCTCTTTAAACGCGAAGCAGTACGGGGCAATCTCATCCGCACGATCTAAGTCTAATCGAACGGCCGCTACTCATCGTCCACGTCGGGCTGCGCCGGCGAGACAGAAACCTAACGCGGCAGGTGGGGGTCGTCAGGGGCTCACTGGGGCTCATGCGAGGGTCGGCGAGGTGGGCGAACGACGAAGTCGATGACGGTGAACCTCCTGGTACCGGCAGCTTCTCCTGGGGTGGACGAAATCGACGACGCCCTTCTTCTCCAGAGGCGGCCTGCTCCGGCCAAATTCCGGCGATGCGCTGCTCGCCTTGCTCCGGGAACAGGGTGGAACAATCAGTGAGGAGAGGGGAGTGAGATGGTGCGCTCAATTCGGCTGGGGGGTCATCTCCTTTTATAGGCTCGACGGTGAGACCGAACGGGATGGGCAGACGTCGGTGGAGACATGGCTACGGGCTGCTAGAGGCATGGCCAGCGGTGGCGATCGTTCGGTGGTCTCCTGGAGATGCTCTAAGGCTTTAATGCGCGTGTAGGGGCGGTGGCAAATGGTCTGGAACATGCGATGCTCTGCGCGGCAAAGGCGGCGTCTTCGACGGCGAGCAGTGGCTATGAGGCATGGGGCGGCGAACGGGGATGTCTGGCGGTCTCCTGGGACGGTGGTGATCGTGTATGCACGCGGCGAGGGCGGCTGTAACATCCCAAAAATACTAAACTTGGATCATCAAACTCTAATCCTCAAAATTAGGGTTAACAAAAACTTTTCTAATTAAAATTATGAATGCATGCATATGTGGATGCATTGATTTTGAAATTCTTTTGAACCACCTTGTTTGATTGTTTCATTGCTTGTAACATGTTTCTTAGGTGAAATAAACATCATCTAAAACATTTCCCACCCTTTTCCTAAACACAAGTAAATCAAAACAAATATATAAAAGGAATGGTCATTTTGACCAATTTAACTCTCATGCCTACTTTGGCTGTCTCAAACTTTCAAAACCTAACAGAAACTTTTCTGGATCTTTGCACCCCTTGAATGTACTCATAACAAAGTATCAAGGCCCACTTTGTGATTATCCAGAAACTTTCAAATACATAGTTTAAATGACAATTCAAAATTGAATCTTTATCATATGGGAAGATCCCACTTTTTCAAAAACCACTCAAACAAGCTCAATTTTCAAAACCCAAGCATCTGCAGACTCACTAGCACCAATCTAGCAAACCCACCAAAAATAATTTCAAAATTCAAAACTTAATTTCATGTGGCCATTTCATCAAACAGGTTGCAGACACAAATCAAACAAACATCAAACACTATTGTGAGCAGTGATTCTTGCCTAACTGGTTCCCCATTTAGCTCACAACCAGCTCAGTAGATCATCTAGCAAGATTAACCAAGCACTAGCACCACTGTGGGCTTGCCATTGCCATCAATGGTGAACAGCCGAGCACACCCTTGCCACCCCATAGTCGAAAGCAAGCTAGGAGCAGCAGCAAGCCTAGCCAGCATGTCTGGGAGGCAGCCCACCGTCCACCGCCACTCACTGTCCCAGCCGCGAGCGTTGCCAAACCCTGGACCACACACACAGACCGCGCCCAGACCGCGTGAGACCATGACGAGCGTGCGCTAGAGCACCACCCTCGACCGAAGCCCACAGACCGCGCGCCGCCCTTGCCGTGTGCATTCACAATCCCCACCGACCCAGGAGACTGCCAGACATCCTCGTTCGCCGCCCCGTGACGCACAACCAGCGCTCGCTGTCGAAGACGCCGCCTTTGCCGCGCAGAGCGTCGCATGTTCCAGACCAAACCGCACCGCCCCACGCCTCAAAACCATGTCGTTGAGCATCGCCAGGAGACACCGCACTGTCCCCTACCTTCTCCCATGCCGATAGCCGCCTGTACCATCGCCCCCGACGAGCTCACCGTGCGCCCCGTCGGTCCCCTCGCTCGACTATAAATAGAGGCCACCCCCGCTCGATTTCTTCACACCATCTCACTCCCCTCTCCTCACTGATCGTGCCACACCGTTCTCAGAGCATGGCGAGCACCACCTCGCCGGAATTTCACCGGAGCCCGCCGCCTCTGGGGAAGAAGGGAGCCAGCGATTGTAGCCGCCCCAGGAGAAGCCACCGGTACCAGGAGATTCGCCGTCGTCGACTTCGTCGTTCGCCCGCCTCGCCGACCCTCGCCAGCACCCCGGTGAGCCCCCAGCACCCCTCACTGACCGCGCTAGGTTTTGTTCTCGCCGGTGTTGTCTCGCGTCGACGATGACTCCCAGCCGTTGGATTAGAATCAGATCAAACGACCCACGTTGCCCCATACCGCTTCGCCCAGCCCCGTGTCACTGACGAGTGGGGACACCCACTTAAGCAGCCCGCGGGAGCACTGCGCTTAGCAGGCCGGCCCATTATCTTTTCCCGCGCAGCCCAGTGATTTGAATTAGATCTTTTTCTTTTTAATTCAAACACACTGCTGTACCCAGTTTCAAAAATCAATCCATATCGATTCAATGCACCATTTTGAATGAAACCAATTTTGTTGGAAATTTCTGTGAATGCCGAATCCAAGCCCGTTGGATTCAAATCATTTGGATCTATAGATCATCCTTAGTAAAATAACAAGGCAGAAGGTTTTCTGCATTCAAACATTTTTAAATTTAAACCATAATAGCTTTTGAGTTGATTCCAACTCTCAAAAATCACATTGAACCATACCTTTCAGAATATATAAAAATATATAGGTTTACTTACAGAAATAATGTTCAAGTAATAAAAGAATACTACATAGGCATTTCTAGTCACTTTATTTAATTAAAATAAAAGGGTAAAACCTTATTAAATTGTGACACCACTTTAAATCACATTCCCATGGACTACAATATGTGGTGATGACATGTGTCAACAAGATCCCATGTTTGGTTTGGAGAATATTAAATCTTAAGTAGTTTTTCAATGAGTAGAAATTACTTTTCTAAAAATAAAAGGAATTAAACCAAGCCTTAACCTTGTAATGTTAGATATGATGCTAGATCATCTATAGGACCCTTGTGTGTGATGATTGCAAGTAGTTAAGTATTGTTTTGTTATTGTGTACCTCGTATTTATTCATAAACGCTAGTATCGACCAAGGATACGAGGAGGAAGGAAGATACTACGAAGAAGAAGCCGAGGAGGACTTCAACCACTGCTCTGCACAAGGCAAGATAGTAACCTTGCAAGCTAACACTTGCAATTTAGCAAGCTTATATTGACACTGATGCAAGCCTAATACTACTAGTTGAATGTGCAAGCTGAGACTATACCTATGCAAACCACTACTTGTTACTATGCATACTATATGCCTTAAGCATATGTGATCATATCCACTTGATAAACCAATCCTAGTTTTACTTGCAAGCTTCTTACTTTATTTCTTTATCAAAGCTCTTACTTAGAGTTTGCTTAAGAGTTTGGTAGATACTAGAAAGTTATCTGAAGGTTGCATAAAGAGCATACAATTTGCCCTAAGTTAGAAACCTTGATATCATCCTAAGATATAAGGTTGTACTTAGTTGAAACTCCACTAGTTTACCACCCCACATTAGTACTACCCCCACTTGTAGATGCTAGTGCTAAGCATAAAACTTGATCAACTTAAGATGGAAATACTTGGTGAAAATGGTTATGAAAACCTTGGAATGATGGATCATTCTATTGAAATGTTTTGGACATGTGTTTCCAAACACTTGATGATTTTGGTGATGAAAATGTTGAGGCATGAGCCTTAGCCTTCTATAAAACTGATGGTTGTCTGGATGCGATACCATTCCAATTTTATCGTACAACCACAATACCCGAAGATTGGGTAGGGCTTGACTGGAAACTTATATACCTTAGTATTAGTTCCCTCATGGCCAAGGTCTGAGCTGAGGCTACCATGTGAAGATTGTTCACCTGTGCAGTACCCAAGATGACAGTTGGTCATGGTTGGGAGGCCAAACTCATAGGAGAGGTGCTTATACTAGGGCGTGTAATTGAAAGGTTAGGATTGATTATCCGCATACTGAGTATGGTGAATTCAGGATTTGTTCCTGACGGATGTATCAAATGTTGTGGTGAAAGTGTACAATCTCTACAGAGTGTCAAACTATTCGAATAGCCACGTCCGCGGTTATGGACAGTTGGAGTGGCCATACTATTCCCCCGTCAGACTTTTCAAAATGACTTGTGAAATGAATTGAGACTTTGACTTGACCACAACAGAGTTGTGACATGAGTTACAAGATCCCACTTAAGAGTTATAAAATTGTGACTAGCTTTGGAACTTAGTAGAGATAAATCTGGCTTTTGCAAAACAACCCTAGAGCCTAGTGTCCTATTATCCAAAAAAAACCTTTACCTGTTAGTATTAGTTTGCGAGTACTTAAAGAGTACTCATGGATTTATCCCTGGCTATTCCCATGGCCAGACTATGAAGAGGAGTACCTGTAGGATGGACCCCAGGGAGGTTACAACAACTAGGATCATCTCCCATCGTCAGCATTGCCTGTGACCCTGAAGATGGAGCTTCGCCGACGCTACCGTTATTATTACGTATTCCATTGCTTGAAGTTGTATTAAGAACTGGATCATGAGATCCCTATTTGTGTAAGAACTTATGTAGCGTTGTAATGGATGATGTACTATGGTATCCAATTCTGTTATGTCTCGCAAAAATGGTAATCTTGGGATTGCGATGTATGGCGTAACAGGCATCTAGGATTAAAAATCCGGGTGTTGACAAGTTGGTATCAGAGCCATCCTGACCATAGGAGACCCTAGTTAGACTAGATGTTTGAACTAAAAACTTAGTTTCAAAACCAAAGAAAACAAATATTTACAAAAACTTATTCTCATTCTTTTCCCTTTTATTCTTTCATAAAAATTCATGTTCCTCAAAAACTCTTGCAAAATACCTAAAATTTTGACACACTTGATCACCCTGCTAATCTACTCATCCTCTATTCTTATAGATGGTTGTGAAGTACATCAAGTTTTATCAGTTGGGGAATGGAGGAGACCTTATCTTTGAGAGGGATTTGGACCAGCTTTCGGAACTTCTGGAGCGTCCGCACCTCGAGTTCTCAATGATCAAGGAGGAGAAGATCTAGGAGGAGAAGATCTGCAGTGGCTAATTGTTGCAAGTCTCCGAGGAAAGATTGAACCTCCCACTGCGGAGGGAATTCAGTTTACCTTGAGGGAAAACAACTGGCTCGATGGACTTGCCAGAGCAATGTAGGAAGCTCTTTCCTGTCTGTGTGGGCAGAGCATCAATCAGATCAAGGGTACTCGCTTTGAGTTTTGCCCAAGGCGTGATACAAATGGACAACACCTGGAAGCCCCATACCACCCAGAGCTGAAGACTCAATTGGACCACCTTAGCTTCATGATGTACGATCGTCAGCAGGAGTTGGACAACTGCCGTGACTACTCCAACCACAAGTCTGCCATCATCAAGACGAAGGATCAGACCATCGCCATGCTAGCAAAGGATCGCAAGTCTCGCCGCCGTCAGCTCGACAAGAAGGAGCGCATCATTGCCCGTCTTCGCCACCGTATCTCATCTTTGGAAGAGACCATCCACGAGAGAGACATGCAGTTGGAGGAAAGGGAGAATGCCGGAGAGGATCTTCGTGGAGACCCTTACTCCTATCTCAGTGATGACAGTGATTTTCTGGAGGATCAGGCCATGGACTTCTTCACCGATGAGGATGATTTCGCCTTCATCGATGATGATGAAGATGATGAAGCCACAGACTCCAAGGAGTAGTAGAACTTGAGCACTAGCGCAGTGAGTAGTATTCGGACCCACTGTATCTTTGTTGTGGTGTGTGTTGTACTATGTGCTATGAATGAATGAATGAAAAAGCAAGTTGCTAGGAAATCTGAGTCAAACCTTTAAAACTTTTCAAAGTCCACGAAACCTTAGAAATTTCCCTCTTTTCTCATGATCTATCTAAATCTTCAGATGCCACGTGGAGGAAGTGGTTCAACCCCGGACCCGATGTTGCAGATACTGCAAATGTTGACTTCTGACCGCGAAGCTAAAAGAGCGGAACGTCAAGCCAACCTAGCCACTCTGCAGCAGATAGCCCAGCTAGCCCACAACAACCAAGGCCACGGAAATCAGGACAACCATGGATCTAAGCTCAAGAATTTCCAGAATACCAACCCACCTGTTTTCACTAAGTCCGAAGAACCCCTAGACGCCGATGATTGGCTGCAAACCATGGAAAATAACTTAGAAGTAGCTGGAGTGGAAGCCAATGAGAAAGTTCTGTTTGCCACCCATTATCTAGCCGGAGATGCCAGGGCATGGTGGAACAGTGTTCACGCAATGACCGGAGGCCAGTTGATGACCTGGGAGGAATTCAAGGTCAAGTTTAGCATAACCCATGTGCCACCGGGTTTGATCAAGAGAATGAGAGACGAGTTCAGAGAGCTGAAGCAAGGAAGGATGACTGTAGTGGAATACCGTGACAAATTTTTGTCATTAGCTAGGTATGCCCCGGACGAGATAGACACGGAAGCCAAGAAGAAAGAGAGGTTCCTGAATGGTCTGCATGATGAGATGCAGACAGTGTTAGTCAATATCCCCTTTGTGGATATTGAAGCCCTTGTCGACTCTGCCATCCATATGGAAGGAAAGATCAACCAAGCCAATGAGAACCGCAAGCGTCGCATGATGCATCAGCCAGGAACCCATCAGACCCCAAAGTATCGGCCCAACCCATCTCCAGGATTTGCCCCAAGAACCAACAGACCCCCGATGAACCGTCCGACCTATCCCAATCGTGGAAACCCTAGACCCGGAGGAAATCACAAAAACCCCGGCAACTCTAGCAATTTCACCCGTGCCCCACCCAAGTTCAACACCAACAATGCTACCACCAACACCAACACTGCCCCGAGGACTGGAAGCAATGTTGTGCCTGTCGCAGCCAAGGACAAGTCGCAAGTGACTTGTTATGACTGTGGAAATGAAGGCCACTATTCCAACGAGTGCCCCAACAAGAAGAATGCTATAGCCCCCAATGCCAATGCCCCAGCTCAGCCACATCGTCGTGTTCAGCCAGGGAGAAGATTTGCCCCAGGGAATTCACTCAACCGCAATGGCCGTCTTTTTCTCATGCATGCTGAAGAAGCTCAGGAAGCGCCAGACGTCGTGCTGGGTATGTTTTATGTTAATTCAGTACTTGCAAGAGTGTTGTTTGATTCTGGTGCATCGCATTCATTTGTCACCAAAGAATTTGCATGCACTAGTAAAATTCAACCAACCAAACTAAAGCATGTTATGATTGTTCAAATTCTCGGATCAACCACCAAGGCTAGGAAAATTTGCAAAGTCGTCCCTATCTGAATCCATGGCATAGATTTTTATGCTAATCTGATAGTACTCGGACCTAAAGGTTTGGAAGTAGTACTAGGAATGGATTGGATGTCCAAACATAAAGGATTGATTGAGTGTGCCAAGAAATCCATAACCATGACCAGTACAGCCGGAATATCAGTCGAACATATATCTGAAACCTTACCTCGCCAATTCAAGTGCAACAAGAGTATAGCCCAACCTACCATTGACCAAGTCCGGTTAGTCTGTGAATACCCTGATGTATTTCTAGATGTTTTGCCCGGTATGCCCCTAGATCGGGATATCGAGTTTATCATTGAACTAATCCCCAGAACTGGAACCATAGCCCAGAGACCCTATAGTATGAACCCGTCGGAACTAGCAGAACTGAAGAAGCAACTGGATTCCATGTTGGAAATTGGATTGATTCAACCAAGTGCGTCACCTTGGAGATCACCTGTCTTGTTTGTGGACAAGAAGGATGGAGGTAACCGTTTGTGTACGGATTATCGGAAGTTGAATGATGTCACCATCAAGAACAAGTACCCCTTGCCCAAGATAGAAGATTTGTTTGATTAGTTGACCGGTGCCAAAGTGTTTTCTAAGATTGATCTTAGAACTATCTATCATCAACTCAAGATTCGTGCAGAGGACACTCCAAAGACTGCCTTTACCACCAGATATGGATTGTATGAGTATACAGTCATGTCTTTTGGATTAACCAATGCCCCCGCTTATTTCATGAACCTCATGAATAAGATTTTTATGGACTTCCTGGATAAGTTTGTCGTTGTTTTCATTGATGACATTTTGATTTATTCCAAATCAGAAGAAGAACATGAGCTACACCTAAGGACCATTCTTGGAAGCCTTAGAGAGCATCAGTTGTATGCAAAGTTTAGCAAATGTGAATTCTGGTTACAGGAGGTAGGATTCCTCGGTCACATTGTATCAGCCGGAGGAATTGCCGTTGACCCTGCCAAAGTAAAAGATGTAGAAGATTGGCAAGCCCCAACCACTCAAACCCAAGTTCGTGTTGTTCTCGGATTGGTGGGATATTACCGCAAATTCGTAGAAGGATTCTCGAGTATCGCCAGACCCATGGCCCAATTGCTGAAGAAGGACAAGAAGTTTGACTGGACCGACAAATGTGAAGCGAGTTTTCAAGAACTCAAAAGGAGATTGATTTCAGCCCCAATCTTGATCATGCCGGATATCACGAAGCCCTTCGATGTGTATTGTGACGCATCCAAGATTGGTCTTGGATGTGTGCTAATGCAAGAAGGCAAAGTTATATCTTATCTATCCCAACAATTGAAGCAACATGAGAAAAATTACCCAACCCATGACCTCGAACTCGCAGCCGTAGTTCTAGCCCTGAAGACATGGAGACATTACCTGATGGGAAACCGTTGTGAGATTTATTCGGATCACAAGAGCCTAAAGTATATATTCACTCAGAAGGAGCTGAATATGAGGCAGAGAAGATGGATTGAGCTAATCAAGGATTACGATTTGGACATTCACTATCACCCTAGTAAAGCCAATGTGGTAGCCGATGCCCTTAGCAGATTGCCGTGCCGCTTGAACTCCATGATTTTGAAGGAGCAACCAAGTCTGCACAAAGAGATGGAAGATTTTCGGATGGAATTAGTAAGTGAAGGATTTCTGGCTAGCATAGAACTCCAGCCCACTTTGATCAGTCAGATTAAAGAGGTGCAGAAGGAAAATGCTAGTATAGACGGAATCAAGCGTCGTATCGGTACAAAGTACCCGGATTCACCGAAGACGAAGAAGGAGTTTTGTGGTACAAAGGACGCCTTTGTGTACCATCAGATTCTGAGTTGAAAGAAGTTATCTTGAAGGAGGCTCATGATACTCTTTATTCTATCCATCCCGGAGGAACTAAGATGTATCAAGATTTAAAAGAGCAATTTTGGTGGCATAAGATGAAGAGAGAAATCGGAAGCTATATCGCCAAGTGTGATATATGTCAGCGAGTCAAGGCAGGACATCAAAGACCCGCTGGATTGTTGCAACCATTGCAGATTCCGGAATGGAAATGGGATTCTGTAGGAATGGACTTTATCACTGGACTGCCTACTTCTAGTAGGGTAAATGACTCTATCTGGGTCATAGTGGACAGATTGTCCAAAGTTGCCCATTTCTTGCCCGTCAAAACCACCTATCAGAGTTCGAAACTAGCGGAGTTGTAGCGCTAGAAACGTTAGCTTGCACGGAGTCCCTAAGAACATAGTATCGGATCGAGGAACTCAGTTTACCTCGAGATTCTGGAAGAAAGTTCAAGAAGGTTTTGGAACCCGCCTAGATTTCAGTACCGCGTATCACCCTCAGACCGATGGACAAACGAAGCGAGTAAATCAAATACTCGAAGATATGCTGAGAGCCTGTGTTAGAATATGGATCCAAGTGGGAAGACTGTCTGCCGTTTGCAGAATTTTCCTACAACAACAGTTACCAAGCCAGTTTGCAAATGGCCCCATTTGAATTCATGTACGGAAGAAAGTGTCACACCCCTTTGAACTGGTCGGAAGTAGGAGAGAGTCAGATTTTTGGACCCGACATCCTACGAGAAGCAGAAGAGAAGGTTCACAAGATTCATGACCACCTCAAGACCGCCCAGTCCAGACAGAAGAGTTACGCCGACAAGAGACGTCCAGACCTCGCCTTCAACATAGGAGATTTTGTTTATCTGAAAGTGTCGCCATTGAAGGGAATGCAGCGTTTCCAACTCAAAGGAAAGTTAGCCCCCAGATATATCTGACCTTTCAAAATTCTGAACCGTCGAGGAGAAGTGTCGTATCAATTGGAGCTACCCGAAGAGATGTCAGCCGTGCACAATGTATTCCATATCTCATTACTTCGCAAGTGTCTCGAAGTCCCCGAGAAGACCGAGGTGTTCAAAAATATCGATCACCGGACCATAGAGATCAACGATGACCTGACCTATCCCCAAGTACCCATCCGCATTTTGGAAGAAGCTTTTCGAACTACCCGGACCCGAAGCATCAAGTTTCTCAAGATTCAGTGGAGCAATCACACAGAAGAGGAAGCTACCTGGGAGCACGAAGATCACATCAGGACGAAGTTTCCCGATCTCTTCAAATCCTAGGTAATCTTTTCGTCCTTTTTCAAATCTCGGGACGAGATTTTGTTTAAGGGGGGAAGGTTTGTAACATCCCAAAAATACTAAACTTGGATCATCAAACTCTAATCCTCAAAATTAGGGTTAACAAAAACTTTTCTAATTAAAATTATGAATGCATGCATATGTTATGCATTGATTTTGAAATTATTTTAATCCACCTTGTTTGATTGTTTCATTGCTTGTAAAATGTTTCTTAGGTGAAATAAACATCATCTAAAACATTTCGCACCCTTTTCCTAAAGACAAGTAAATCAAAACAAATATATAAAAGGAATGGTCATTTTGACCAATTTAACTCTCATGCCTACTTTGGCTGTCTCAAACTTTCAAAACCTAACAGAAACTTTTCTGGATCTTTGCACCCCTTGAATGTACTCATAACAAAGTATCAAGGCCCACTTTGTGATCATCCAGAAACTTTCAAATACATAGTTTAAATGACAATTCAAAATTGAATCTTTATCATATGGGAAGATCGCACTTTTTCAAAAACCACTCAAACAAGCTCAACTTTCAAAACCCAAGCATCTGCAAACTCACCAGCACCAATCTAGCAAACCCACCAAAAATCATTTCAAAATTCAAAACTTAATTTCATGCGGCCATTTCATCAAACAGGTTGCAGACACAAATCAAACAAACATCAAACACTATTGTGAGCAGTGATTCTTGCCTAACTGGTTCCCCATTTAGCTCACAACCAGCTCAGTAGATCATCTAGCAAGATTAACCAAGCACTAGCACCACTGTGAGCTTGCCACTGCCATCAATGGTGAACAGCCGAGCACACGCTTGCCACCCCATAGTCGACAGCAAGCTAGGAGCAGCAGCAAGCCTAGCCAGCATGTCTGGGAGGCACCCCACCGTCCACCGCCACTCACTGTCCCAGCCGCGAGCCTTGCCAAGCCCTGGACCACACGCACGGACCGCACCCAGACTGCCAGAGACCATGCCGAGCGTGCGCCAGAGCACCACCCTCGACCGAAGCCCATAGATCGCGCGCCGCCCTCGCCGCGTGCATACACAATCCCCACCGACCCAGGAGACCGCCAGACATCCCCGTTCGCCGCCCCGTGACGCACAGCCACCGCTCGCCGTCAAAGACGCCGCCTCTGCCGCGCAGAGCGTCGCATGTGCCAGACCAAACCGCACCGCCCCACGCCTCAAAACCATGTCGTTGAGCATCGCCAGGAGAGACCGCACCGTCCCCTACCTTCGCCCATGCCGATAGCCACGTGTACCATGACCCCGATGAGCTCACCGTGCACCCCGTCGGTCCCCTCGCTCGACTATAAATAGAGGCCACCCACGCTCGATTTCTTCAGACCATCTCACTCCCCTCTCCTCACTGATCGTGCCACACCGTTCACAGAGCAAGGCGAGCACCACCTCGCCGGAATTTCACCGGAGCCCGCCGCCTTTGGAAAAGAAGGGAGCCAACGATTGGAGCCGCCCCAGGAGAAGCCACCGGTACCAGGAGATTCGCGCTAGGTTTCGTTCTCGCCGGCGTTGTCTTGCGTCGACGATGACTCCCAGCCGTCAGATCAAACGACCCACGTTGCCCCATACCGCTTCGCCCAGCCCCGTGTCACTGATGAGTGGGGACACCCACTTAAGCAGCCCGCGGGAGCACTGCGCTTAGCAGGACGGCCCATTATCTTTTCCCGCGCAGCCCAGTGATTTGAATTAGATCTTTTTCTTTTTAATTCAAACACACTTCTATACCCATTTTCAAAAATGAATCCAGATCGATTTAGTGCACCATTTTGAATGAATCCAATTTTGTTGGAAAGGTCTGTGAATGCTGAATCCAAGCCCGTTGGATTCAAGTCATTTGGATCTGTAGATCATCCTTAGTAAAAATAACAAGGCAGAAGCTTTTCTGCATTCAAACATTTTTCAAATTTAAATCATAATAGCTTTTGAGTTGATTCCAACTCTCAAAAATCACATTGAACCATACCTTTCAGAATATATAAAAATATATAGGTTTACTTACAAAAATAATGTTCAAGTAATAAAAGAATGCTACATAGGCATTTATAGTCACTTGATTTAATTAAAATAAAAGGGTAAATCCTTATTAAATTGTGACACCACTTTAAATCACATTCCCATGGACTACAATATGTGGTGATGACATGTGTCAACATGATCCCATGTTTGGTTTGGAGAATATTAAATCTTAAGTAGTTTTTCAATGAGTAGAAATTACTTTTCTAAAAATAAAAGGAATTAAACCAAGCCTTAACCTTGTAATGTTAGAGATGATGCTAGATCATCTATAGGACCCTTGTGTGTGATGATTGCAAGTAGTTAAGTATTGTTTCGTGATTGTGTACCTCGTATTTATTCATATACGCTAGTACCGACCAAGGATACGAGGAGGAAGGAAGATACTACGAAGAAGAAGCCGAGGAGGACTTCAACCACTGCTCTGCACAAGGAAAGATAGTAACCTGGCAAGCTAACACTTGCAATTTAGCAAGCTTCTATTGACACTGATGCAAGCCTAATACTACAAGTTGAATGTGCAAGATGAGACTATACCTATGCAAACCACTACTTGATACTATGCCTACTATATGCCTTAAGCATATGTGATAAAATCCACTTGATAAACCAATCCTAGTTTTACTTGCAAGCTTCTTACTTTATTTCTTTATCAAAGCTCTTACTTAGAGTTTGCTTAAGAGTTTGGTAGATACTAGAAAGTTATCTGAAGGTTGCATAAAGAGCATAAAATTTGGCCTAAGTTAGAAACCTTGATATCATCCTAAGATATAAGGTTGTACTTAGTTGAAACTCCACTAGTTTACCACCCCTCTACCCCCACTTGTAGATGCTAGTGCTAAGCATAAAACTTGATCAACTTTAGATGGGAATACTTGGTGAAAATGGTTATGAAAACCTTGGAATGATGGATCATTCTATTGAAATGTTTTGGACATGTGTTTCCGAACACTTGATGATTTTGGTGATGAAAATGTTGAGGCATGAGCCTTAGCCTTCTATAAAACTGATGGTTGTCTGGATGCGATACCATTCCAATTTTATCGTACAACCACAATACCCGAAGATTGGGTAGGGCTTGACTGGAAACTTATATACCTTAGTATTAGTTCCCTCATGGCCAAGGTCTGAGCTGAGGCTACCTTGTGAAGATTGTCCACCTGTGCAGTACCCAAGATGACAGTTGGTCATGGTTGGGAGGCCAAACTCACAGGAGAGGTGCTTATACTAGGGCGTGTAATTGAAAGGTTAGGATTGATTATCCGCATACTAAGTATGGTGAATCCAGGATTTGTTCCTGAAAGATGTATCAAATGTTGTGGTGAAAGTGTGCAATCTCTGCAGAGTGTCGAAATATTCGAATAGCCGCGTCCGCGGTTACGGACAGTTGGAGTGGCCATACTGTTCCCCCGTCAGACTTTTCAAAATGACTTGTGAAATGAATTGAGACTTTAACTTGACCACAACAGAGTTGTGACATGAGTTACAAGATCCCACTTGAGAGTTATAAAATTGTGACTAGCTTTGGAACTTAGTAGAGATAAATCTGGCTTTTGCAAAACAACCCTAGAGCCTAGTGTCCTATTATCAAAAAAAAAACCCTTTACTTGTTAGTATTAGTTTGCGAGTACTTAAAGAGTACTCATGGCTTTGTCCCTGGCTATTCCCATGGCCAGACTATGAAGAGGAGTACCTGGAGGATGGACCCCAGGGAGGTTACGACAACTAGGATCATCTCCCATCGTCAGCATTGCCTGTGACCCCGAAGATGGAGCTTCGCCTACGCTACCGTTATTATTACGTATTCCGCTGCTTGAAGTTGTATTAAGAACTGGATCATGAGATCCCTATTTGTGTAAGAACTTATGTACCGTTTTAATGGATGATGTACTATGGTATCCAATTCTGTTATGTCTCGCAAAAATGGTAATACTGGGATTGCGATGTATGGCATAATAGGTATCTGGGATTAAAAATCCGGGTGTTGACAGCGACGCGCGGTCTGTGGGCGTGTGTCGAGGGTGGCGCTCTGGCGCATGCTCGGCATGGTTGCTGGCGAGCTTGGCATGGTCTGTGTGTGTGGTCCAGGGGGTGGCAAGATTCGAGCGCTGGACAGGGGGTGGCGATGGACGGTGGGCTATGTCCTAGACATGCTGTTTAGGCTTGGTGATTGCTCTGGCTAGCTAGCCATGGTCGGCTGGCAAGGGGGTGCTCGGGTTTGCATGGCATGGGGCAAAGGGTAGGGGCTAGGGTTTTTCCAAGCACTGGTTGGCACTGAGGGAGACAAGGGTGATCAATGGTGAACATTGCTTAGCCAGATTGCTGCTCAAAACAGTGAAGTTAGGCCAGTTTGATTTGTTGCCTCCAAGTGTTTGATGAAATGGCCGCAAGAACTCAAGTTTTGAATTTTGAAAATATTTTTCGTGGGTGTGCTAGGCATGTGCTGGTGAGTCTGCAGATGCTTGGGTTTTGAAAGTTGAGCTTGTTTGAGTGGTTTTTGATAAAGTGGGGTCTTCCCATATGATATAGATTCAATTTTAAACTGTCCTTTAAACTATGCATTCAAATGGTTTTGGATGATCACAAGGTGAGCCTTGATACTTTGTTATGAGTAATATCAAGGGGTGCAAAGATCCAAAAAAGTTTCTGTTAAGTTCCGAAAGTTAGAGACAACCAAAGTAGGCATGGGAGTTAATTTGGCCAAAGTGACCATTCACTCATTTTGTTTGTTTTGATTTATTTTTATTTGGGAAAAGTGTGGGGATTGTTTAGAGGATGTTTATTTCACCTAAGAATCATTTTACAAGAAAAGAAACACATAAACAAGGCAATTCAAAAGAATTCAAAATGGGATGCATACACACATGAATGCTTTCTCATTTTATTTTAGAAAAGTTTTTGTTAACCCTAAATTTGATGATTAGAGTTTGATGATTCTAGTTTAATATTTTTGGGATGTTACAAACCTTCCCCCCTTAAACAAAATCTCGTCCCGAGATTTGAAAAAGGACGAAAATATTACCTAGGATTTGAAAAGATCGGGAAACTCCATCCTGATGTGATCTTCGCGCTCCCATGTAGCTTCCTCTTCCGTGTGGTTGCTCCACTAAATCTTGAGAAACTTGATGCTTCGGGTTCTAGTAGTTCTGAAAGCTTCCTCCAAAATACGGATGGGTACTTAGGGATAGGTCAGGTCATTGTTGATCTCTATGGTCTGATGATCGATATTCTTGAACACTTCAGTCTTCTCTGGAACTTTGAGGCACTTGCGAAGTAATGAGATATGGAACACATTGTGCACGGCTGACATTTCTTCGGGTAGTTCCAATTGATACGACACTTCTCCTCGACGGTTCAGAATCTTGAAGGGTCCGATATATCTGGGGGCTAACTTTCCTTTCAATTGGAAACACTGCTTTCCTTTCAATGGAGACACTTTCAGATACACAAAATCTCCGATGTTAAAGGCGATGTCTCGACGTATCTTATCGACGTAACTCTTCTGTCTTGACTAAGAGGTCTTGAGGTGTTCACGAATCTTGTGAACATTTTCTTCTGCTTCGCGTAGGATGTCGGGTCCGAAAATCCGACTCTCTCCTACTTCCGACCAGTTCAAAGGGGTGCGACACTTTCTTCCATACATGAATTCAAATGGGGCAATTTTCAAACTGGCTTGATAACTATTGTTGTATGAAAATTCGGCAAACGGTAGACAGTCTTCCCACTTAGATCCATATTCTAACACACAGGCTCTCAGTATGTCTTCGAGTATTTGATTTACTCGCTCCGTTTGTCCATCGGTCTAAGGGTGATACGCGGTGCTGAAATCAAGTCGGGTTCCTAAACCTTCTTGTACTTTCTTCCAGAATCTCGAGGTAAACTGAGTTCCTCGATCGATACGATGTTCTTGGGGACTCCATGCAAACTGACGATTCTAGCGATATATAACTCCGCTAGCTTCGAACTCTGATATGTGGTCTTGACGGGTAAGAAATGGGTGACTTTGGACAATCGGTCAACTATGACCCAGATAGAGTCATTTCCCCTACTAGAAGTAGGCAATCCGGTGATAATGTCCATTCCAACGGAATCCCATTTCCATTCCGGAATCTGCAACGGTTGCAACAATCCAGCGGGTCTTTGATGTCCTGCCTTGACTCGCTGGCATATATCACACTTGGCGATATAGCTTCCGATTTCTCTCTTCATCTTATGCTACCAAAATTGCTCTTTCAAATCTTGATACGTCTTAGTTCCTCCGGGGTGGATAGAATAAAGAGTATCATGAGCTTCCTTGAGAATAACTTATTTCAACTCAGAATCTGCTGGTACACAAAGGCGTCCTTTGTACCACAGAACTCCTTCTTTGTCTTCGGTGAATCCGGGTACTTTGCCTGTACCTATACGACGCTTGATTCCGTCAATACTAGCATTTCCCTTCTGCGCCTCTTTGATCTGGCTGATCAAAGTGGGTTGAAGTTCTATGCTAGCCAAAAATCCTTCACTCACTAATTCCATTCGAAAATCTTCCATCTCTTTGTGCAAACTTGGTTGCTCCTTCAAAATCATGGAGTTCAAGCGGCATGGCAATCTGCTAAGGGCATCTGCTACCACATTGGCTTTACCAGGGTGATAGTGAATGTCCAGATCGTAATCCTTGATTAACTCAATCCAACTTCTCTGCCTCATATTCAACTCCTTGTGAGTGAATATATACTTCAGGCTCTTGTGATCCGAATAAATCTCACAACGATTTCCCATCAGGTAGTGCCTCCATGTCTTCAGGGCTAGAACTACGACTGCGAGTTCGAGGTCATGGGTTGGGTAATTTTGCTCATGTTGTTTCAGTTTTCGAGATAGATAAGATATAACTTTGCCTTCTTGCATTAGAACACATCCGAGACCGATCTTGGATGCGTCACAATACACGTCAAAGGGCTTCGTGATATCCGGCATGATTAAGATTGGGGCTGAAATCAATCTCCTCTTGAGTTCTTGAAAACTCGCTTCACATTTGTCGGTCCATTCAAACTTCTTGTCCTTCTTCAGCAATTGAGTCATGGGTTTGGCGATACTCAAGAATCCTTCTATGAACTTGCGGTAATATCCCGCCAATCTGAGAAATGCACGAACTTGGGTTTGAGTGGTTGGGGCTTGCCAATCTTCGACATCTTTCACCTTTGAAGGGTCCACGGCAATTCCTCTGGATGATACAATGTGACCGAGGAATCCTACCTCTTATAACCAGAATTCACATTTGCTAAACATGGCATACAATTGATGCTCTCTAAGGGTTCCAAGAATGGTCCTTAGGTGTAGCTCATGTTCTTTTTCCGATTTGGAATAAATCATAATGTCATCGATGAAAACAACGACAAACTTATCCAAGAAGTCCATAAAAATCTTATTCATGAGATTCATGAAATAAGCGGGGGCATTGGTTAATCCAAAGGACATAACGGTATACTCGTATAATCCATATCTGGTGGTAAAGGCAGTCTTTGGAATATCCTCTGCACGGATTTTGAGTTGATGATAGCCAGTCCTAAGATCAATCTTAGAAAACACTTGCGCACCGGTCAACTAATCAAACAAATCTTCTATCTTGGGCAACGGGTATTTGTTCTTGATGGTGACATCATTCAACTTCCGATAATCCGTACACAAATGGTTACCTCCATCTTTCTCGTCCACAAACAAAACAGGTGATCTCCATGGTGACGCACTTGGTTGAATCAATCCAATTTCCAACATGGCATCCAGTTGCTTCTACAGTTCTTCTAGTTCCGACGGGTTCATACTATATGGTCTCTGGGCTATGGGTCCTGTTCCAGGGATTAGTTCGATGATAAACTCGATATCCCGATCTGGGGGCATACCGGGCAAAACATCTGGAAATACATCAGGGTATTCACAGACTATCCGGACTTGGTCAATGGTAGGTTGAGCTAAACTCTTGTTGCACTTGAATTGACGAGGTAAGGTTTCAGAGATATGCTCGACTAATATTCCGGCTGTCCTGGTCATGGTGATGGCTTTCTTGGCATAGTCAATCAATCCTTTATGTTTGGACATCCAATCCATTCCTAGTACTACTTCCAAACCTTTAGTTCCGAGTACTATCAGGTTAGCATAAAAATCTATGCCATGGATTCAGATAGGGACAGCTTTGCAAATTTGCCTAGCCTTGGTGGTTGAACCGGGAATTTGGATGATCATAACATGCTTCAGTTTTGTTGGTTGAATCTTACTAGTGAAGGCAAATTCTTCGATGAAAAATGAATGCGATGCACCAGAATCAAACAACACTCTTGCAAGTACTGAATTAACAGAAAACATACCTAGCACGACGTCTGGCGCTTCCTGAGCTTCTTCAGCATGCATGAGAAAAAGACGGCCGTTGCGTTGAGTTAATTCCCTGGGGCAAACCATCTTCCTGGCTGAACACGACGCTACTGCTGAGCTGGGAAATTTGCATTGGGGGCTACTGTATTCTTCTTGTTGGGGCACTCGTTGGAGTAGTGACCCTTATTTCCATATTCATAACAAGTCACTTGCGACTTGTCCTTTGCTGCAACAGGCACAACATTTCTTCCAGGTCTCGGGGCAGTGTTGGTGTTGGCGGTAGCATTGTTGTTGTTGAACTTAGGTGGGGCACGGTTGAAATTGCTAGAGTTGCCGGGGTTGTTGTGATTTCCTCCGGGCCTAGGGTTTCCGCTCTTGGGATAGGTCGGACGGTTCATCGGGGGTCTGTTGGTTCTCGGGGCAAATCCTGGAGATGGGTTAGGGCGATACTTTGGGGTCTGATGGGTTCCTGGTTGATGCATCATGCGACGCTTGCAGTTCTCATGGGCTTGGTTGATCTTTCCTTCCATCTAGATGACAGAGTCGACAAGAGCTTCAATATCAGCAAAGGGGATATTGACTAACACCTCTGCATCTCATCGTGCAGACCATTCAGGAATCTTTCTTTCTTCTTGGCTTCGGTGTCGATCTCATTCGGGGCATACCTAGCTAATGACAAGAATTTGTCACGGTATTCCACTACGGTCATCCTTCCTTGCTTCAGTTCTCTGAACTCATCTCTCATCCTCTTGATCAAACCTGGTGGCACATGGGTTCTACTGAACTTGACTTTGAATTCCTCCCAGGTCATCATCTGTCCTCCGGTCATGGCACGAACACTGTTCCACCATGCTCTGGCATCTCCGGCTAGATAATGGGTGGCGAACAGAACTTTCTCGTTGGCTTCCACTCCGACGACTTCTAGGTTATTTTCCATGGTTTACAGCCAATCATCGGCGTCTAAGGGCTCTTCCGACTTAGTGAAAACAGGTGGGTTGGTGTTCTGGAAATTCTTGAGCTTAGATCCATGGTTGTCCTCGTTTCTGTGGCCTTGATTGTTGTGGGCTAGCTGAGCTATCTGTTGAAGGGTGGCTAAGTTGGCTTGATGTTCGGCTCTTTCAGCTTCGCGGTCAGAAACCAACATTTGCAGGATCTGCAACATCGGGTCCGGGGATGAATCACTTCCTCCACGAGGCATGTGAAGATTGAGATAGATCATGAGAAAAGAGGGAGACTTCTAAGGTTTTGGGATTTTGAAAAGTTTTTAAAGTTTGACTCAGCTTTTTCTAGCAACTTGCTTTTCATTCATTCATAGCACACGATACAAACACACACCACAACAAAGGTAAAACAGATGGTTTTAAGAACCATTCTAGAAACTACGATACAGTGGGACCAAATACTACTCACTACGCTAGTGCTCAAGTGCTACTACTCCTTGGAGTCGGTATATTCGTCATCCTCACATCATCATCGTCATTGATGAAGGAGAAATCCTCCTCATCGGTGAAGAAATCCATAGCCTGATCTTCCAGAAAATCATCATCATTGCTGAGATAGGAGTAGGGGTCTCCACGAAGATCCTCTCCGGCATTCTCCCTTTCTTCCAACTGCATGTCTCTCTCGTGGATGGTCTCCTCCAAAGACGAGATACGGTGTCGAAGACGGGCAATGATGCGCTCCTTCTTGTCGAGCTGACGGCGGCGAGACTTGCGATCCTTTGCTAACATAGCGATGGTCTAATCCTTCGTCTTGATAATGGCGGACTCGAGGTTGGAGTAGTCACGACAATTATCGAACTCCTGCTGATGATCGTAAATCATGAAGCTGAGCTGGTCCAACTGAGTCTGCAGCTCATGGTGGTATGGGGATTCCAGTGGCTGTCCCATAGCATCACGCCTTGGACAAAACTCAAAGAAGGTACCCTTGATCTAGTTCATACTCTGCCCACATAGATGGGCAAGATCTTCATGCATGGCCCTGGCAAGTCCATCGAGCCAGTTGTTCTCTCTTAAGGTACACTGAATTCCCTCAGCAGTGGGAGGTTCAATCTTTCCTCGGAGACTTGCAACAATTAGCCACTGCAGATCTTCTCCTCCTTGATCATTGAGCTGAGCTCCGAAGAACTTGGGGTGCGGACGCTCCAGAAGTTCCGAAAGCTGGTCCAAATCCCTCTCAAAGAAAAGGTCTCCTCCATTTCCCAACTGGTAAAACTTGCTGTACTTCACGTCCATCTAAAAGAATATAAGATGAGTAAGTTAGTAGATTGATCAAGTGTGTCAAATTTTATGTATTTTGCAAGAGTTTTTGAGGAACATGATTTTTTATAAAAGAATCAAGGTGATAAGGATGGGAATAAGTTTTTGTAAATATTTGCTTTCTTTGGTTTTGAAACTAAGTTTTTGATTCAAAAGTCCAGTCTAACTAGGGTCTCCTATGGTCAGGATGGCTCTGATACCACCTTGTCAACACCCGGATTTTTAATCCCAGATGCCTGTTATGCCATACATCGCAATCCCAGGATTACCATTTTTGCGAGACATAACAGAATTGGATACCACAGTACATCATCCATTACAAACCATACATAAGGTCTTACACAAATAAGGATCTCATGATCCAGTTCTTAATACAACTCAAGCAGCGGAATAACGTAATAATAACGGTAGCGTAGGCGAAGCTCCATCTTCGGGGTCATAGGCAATGCTGACGATGGGAGATGATCCTAGTTGTCGTAACCTTCCTGGGGTCCATCCTCCAGGTACTCCTCTTCATAGTTTGGCCACAGGAATAGTCAGGGACAAAGCCATGAGTACTCTTTAAGTACTCGCAAACTAATACTAACAAGTGAAGGGTTTTTTTTGTAGTAGGACACTAAGCTCTAGGGTTGTTTTGCAAAAAGCCAAATTTACATCTACTAAGTTCAGAAACAACGAATGCTAGTTGAGGTTTTATAACACCTAAGTGGGAACTTGTATCTCATGCCACAACTCTGTTGTGGTCAAGTCAAAGTCTCAATTCATTTCACAAGTCATTTTGAAAACAATCTAACGGGGGAACAGTATGGCCACTCCAACTGTCCATAACCACGGACGCGGCTATTCGAATAGTTTGAAACTCTGCAGAGATTGTACACTTTCACCACAACATTTGATACATCCGTCAGGAACAAATCCTAAATTCACCGTACTTAGTATGCGGCTAATCAATCCTAACCTTTCAATTACACATCCTAGTATAAGCACCTCTCCTGTGAGTTTGGCCTCCCAACCATGACCAACTGTCATCTTGGGTACTACACAGGTGGACAATTTTCACAAGGTAGCCTCAGCTCAGACCTTGGCCGTGAGGGAACTAATACTAAGGTATATAAGTTTCCAGTCAAGCCCTACCCAATTCTCGGGTATTGTGGTTGTACGGTAAAATTGGAATGGTATCGCATCCACACAACCATCAGTTTTATAAAGGGCTAAGGCTCATGCGTCAACATTTTCATCACCATAAATCCTCTGGTGTTCGGAAACACATGTCCAAAACATCTCAATAGAATGATCCATCATTCCAAGGTTTTCATAACCATTTTTCCACCAAGTATTCCCATCTAAGTTGATCAGGTTTTATGCTTAGCACTAGCATCTACAAGTGGGGGTAAGTACTAATGAGGGGTGGTAAACTAGTGGATTTTAACTAAGTTCAATCTCATGCCTTAGGATGACATAAAGATTATCTAGCTTAGGCCAAATTTTATGCTCTTTATGCAACCTTCAATTATCTTTCTAGTATCTACAATTCACTTAAGTAAACTCTAAGTAATAGCTTTGATAAAGAAATAAAGTATAAAGCTTGCAAGTAAAACTAGGATTGGTTTATCAAGTGGTTATGATCATATATGCTTAAGAAATATAGTTGGCATGGTAACAAGCAAGTATTTGCTTGCACATTCAACTAGTAGTATTAGGCTTGCATAGGTAAAGTATCTTGCAAGTGTTAGCTTGCACAAATATCAGTATAAGCTTGCTAAATTGCAAGTGTTAGCTTGCCTTGTGCAGAGCAGTGGTTGAAGTTCTCCTCGGCTTCTTCTTCGTAGTATCCTCCTTCTTCCTCGTATCCTTGGTCGATACTAGCGTCTATAAATAAATACGAGGTACACAATCACCAAACAATACTTAACTAATTTCAATCATCACACAAAAGGGTCTTATAGATGATCTAGCATCATCACTAACATTACAAGATTAAAGCTTGGTTTAATTCTTTTTATTTTTAGAAAAGTAATTTCTACTCATTGAAAAACTACTTAAGATTTAATATTCTCCAAACCAAACATGGGATCATGTTGACACATGTCATCACCACATATTTTAGTCCATGGGAATGTGATTTAAAGTGGTGTCACAATTTAATAAGGTTTAACCTTTTATTTTACTTAAATAAAGTGACTATAAATTCCTATGTGGCATTCTTTTATTACTTGAACAATATTTCTGTAAGTAAACCCAAATGTTTTTATATATTCTGAAAGGTATGAACAAATGTGATTTTTGAGAGTTGTAATCAACTCAAAATCTATTATGGTTTAGATTTTAAAAATGTTTGAATACAGAAAAGGCTCTGCCTTGTTATATTTACCAAGGTTGATCTATAGATTCAAATGATTTGAATCCAACGGTCTTAGATTTAGCCTTTCAAGACCTTTCTAACAAAATTAGTTTCATTCAATTTGGTTTACTGAATCGAGCTGGGTTGATTTTTGAAACTAGGTACAGAACTGTGTTTGAATTAAAATGGAAAAAGTTAAATTCAAACGACTGGGCTGCGCGGGAACTGTTAACGGGCCGGCCCAGTGTAACTCCGCGGCGCGGGGCTCAACTGACAGGGGGTTCCACCAGTCGGTGGCTCTTTAAACGCGAAGCGGTACGGGGCAATCTCATCCGCACGATCTAAGTCTAATCGAACGACCGCTACTCATCGTCCACGTCGGGCTGCGCCGGCGAGACAGAAACCTAACGCGGCAGGTGGGGGTCATCGGGGGCTCACCGGGGCTAAGGCGAGGGTCGGCGAGGCGGGCGAATGACGAAGTCGATGACGGCGAACCTCCTGGTACCGACATCTTATCCTAGGGTGGACGAAATCGACGGCGCCCTTCTTCTCTAGAGGTGGCCTGCTCCGGCCAAATTCCGGCGATGCGCTGCTCGCCTTGCTCCGGGAACGGGGTGGAATGATCAGTGAGGAGAGGGGAGTGAGATGGTGCGCTCAATTCGGCTGGGGGTCATCTCCTTTTATAGGCTCGACGGTGAGACCGAACGGGATGGGCAGACGTCGGTGGCGACATGGCTACGGGCTGCTAGAGGCATGGCCAGTGGTGGAAATCGTTCGGTGGTCTCCTGGCGATGCTCTAAGGCTTTAATGCGCGTGTAGGGGTGGTGGCAAACAGTCTGGAACATGCGATGCTCTGTGCGGCCAAGGCGGCGTCTTTGACGGCAAGTGGTGGCTGTGAGGCATGGGGCGGAGAAAGGGGATGTCTAGCGGTCTCCTGGGACGGTGGTGATCGTGTATGCACGCGGCGAGGGCAACACGCGGTCTGTGGGCGTGTGTCGAGGGTGGCGCTCTGGCGCATGCTCGGCATGGTTGCTGGAGAGCTTGGCATGGTCTGTGCATGTGGTCCAGGGGCTGGCAAGGTTCGAGCGCTGGACAGGGGGTGGCGGTGGACGGTGGGCTGTGTCCTAGACATGCTGTTTAGGCTTGGTGCTTGCTCTGGCTAGCTAGCCATGGTCGGTTGGCAAGGGGGTGCTCGGGTTGGCATGGCATGGGGCAAAGGGTAGGGGCTAGGGTTTGTCCAACACTGGTTAGCACTGAGGGATACAAGGGTGATCAATGGTCAACATTGCTTAGCCAGATTACTGCTCAAAACAGTGAAGTTAGGCCAGTTTGATTTGTTGCCTCCAAGTGTTTGATGAAATGGCCGCAAGAACTCAAGTTTTGAATTTTGAAAAGATTTTTCGTGGGTGTGCTAGGCATGTGCTGGTGAGTCTGCAGATGCTTGGGTTTTGAAAGTTGAGCTTGTTTCAGTGGTTTTTGAAAAAGTGGGATCTTCCCATATGATATAGATTCAATTTTAAACTGTCCTTTAAACTATGCATTCAAATGTTTTTGGATGATCACAAGGTGGGACTTGATACTTTCTTATGAGTAATATCAAGGGGTGACAAGATCCAAACAAGTTTCTGTTAAGTTCTGAAAGTTAGAGACAACCAAAGTAGGCATGGGAGTTAATTTGGCCAAAGTGACCATTCACTCATTTTGTTTGTTTTGATTTATTTTTCTTTGGGAAAGTGTGGGGATTGTTTAGAGGATGTTTATTTCACCTAAGAATCATTTTACAAGCAAAGAAACACATAAACAAGGAAATTCAAAAGAATTCAAAATGGGATGCATACACACATGAATGCTTTCTCATTTTATTTTAGAAATGTTTTTGTTAACACTAAATTTGATGATTAGAGTTTGATGATTCTAGTTTAATATTTTTGGGATGTTACATCCATAGAGCATCCTTGAAGTAGGGGTTGAGCCTCATATGCTCAACACTCATGAACTTCTGAGGACATACAGGTGACTTTGTGAGCACCCCATACACATACTTCATGAACACAGTCTGCTCCTTCCTCTAGTAATGAGGATCCTCACTGGTACGAGGCAGCGCATAAAAATCAGCCTTTCTTAGCTCACGGAACTCCTCCTTTGACATTTTGGCAAAAGACTGAAGATTGTCATATTTGGCATTCTTGGCGCGGTCCTCTCGTTCAGTCCTTTCCCGTTCCTTCCTCAAATAGGCTGCATCATGTGCCTGCTGTCTCCTATTGGAAGGAGGCACAAGAAACTGACCCTGGGTTTCATCATAGCGAGGAGTGCCCCTTTGTGACTTGACCTTGGTGCGACGAGGACGGACGGAACCATCACCTGTGAACAGTAGTGAGGGAGATAGCATGGAGATGAGTATATATGTCCCCAAGATGCAGTACCAGGTCTTTGATGCATTTCTGAACTGTTTTGATTCACCCTACACCGGAGTCTCCGCACGTCATACCGGAGTCTCCGGCTCAGACTGGTGTCTCCAGCCTGGACCAGAGTCTCCCGCCCTGGGGCTAGAATCTCCGGTCGGGAGGCTCGGGCATGAGATGGGAAGGTGCTGGTGAGGGTGAATCTAGTAGATCTCGTAATGCAACAAGGCTAAAGTACTAGAGTGCACGCAAACAAGTGATTCCAATGGACAAATCAACACCAATCCTCAAAACACGTCTAGAGATGAACCCTAGGAGAAAAGGAGGAGGAGAGGTACCAGATCTGTCCATGGGATCGATTCCTCATGTGGGAATGACCCAATGGAGGAGAGGAGAAGGTTGGCCGGCGGCACGGCGGATCCCTGGGGCTTCTTGACCTCGGGGAGGAGTTTTGGAGGAGGGGGCGACGGGTTGGAAGGAGGGTAATGGGGGTGGAAGAATGAAACTGTTGTTTCAGTTCACCTCGTCCCCTCCATATAAGTGGCAGAAACCGTCTGGACCGGAGACTCTAGCCTACACCGGAGACTCCGGTGCAGGTGCACTGGAGACTCCGGTCCTCCTCGACCAAACGCTCCAGGTTAGGTGTTTAGGGACATATATGAGAGATAGACAGTTTTGAAGACAGGATATAGGCTTGGGTTGAGATAACAAGCTATGAAGAATAAATAACAGCCATAGGAATTCACAAAGATGTTCAAGAGAGCTCCAAAAAGACAAGGATCAACAAATGACAAACACGAGTAAGCACCAACCTCTCGAATGAGAGAGGGCAGTGGTCTAGGCCACCATATTTGAGTATACTCGGCTTGGCACCACGAAGATATATCTTGGTTCCATTACCGAAACTCATCATTTAAGCTCACATATCACAAAATGATATTAAGAGGAATGATTTTGATTGCTTTGGGCATAATGGGGGAAGGGATAGTCCAATCAATTAGAACCACACTCCCCCTATATCCATGCCTGCACCTAAACCAAATAAGGGTCAAGACAAAGGTGAGTATGCAAGGTGATCAAGTCAAGCTCCTTGAATCTATGATATTTAGTTCATTCCTTAAATAGCAAAACCTTGCTTCATCAAGTGGCTTCATGAAGATGTCGGCAAGTTGATCTTTGGTTGACACATATAATAGATCAATATCACCTCGAGTAACATGGTCCTTAATGAAGTGATGATGAATCTAAATATGCTTTGTCCTTGTGTGATCCACCGGGTTGTAGGCAATCTTGATGGCACTTTCATTGTCACATGGAAGAGGAACTTTGTCACAAAGGACACCGTATTCCTTTAAAGTTTTCCTCATCCATAGAAATTGGGTGCAAGCACTAGCAGCTGCCACATATTCGGCTTCGGTGGTGGAGAGATATACAATTTTGCTTCTTAGGATACCAACACACCAAGGACCTACCAAGGAATTAGAAAGCCCCGGATGTTGATTTTTCTATCATCCTTATCACCAGCCTAATCCGAATCCGTGTATCCACAAAGAGAAAATGTTGACCCTCGAGGATACCAAAGACCATAATGTGGGGTATGAACCAAATATCAAAAGATTATCTTGACCGACATTAAATGGCTTTCTTTAGGAGCCTCTTGATATCTTGCACACACACCTACACTCAACAAAATATCGGTTCTAGATGCACAAAGGTAAAGCAAAGAACCAATCATAGACTGGTATACCTTTTGATCCACATCTTTACCATTTGGATTTTGTTCTAGATGAGTCTTTGTAGCCATGGGAGTAGGAAATCCATTTAAATCTTGCATATTGAATCTCTTGAGCATATCTTGAGTATACTTGGCTTGGTTGAAGAATGTCCCTCCTCTAACTTTATTGATCTCAAAACCAAGAAATACTCTCAACTCCCCCATCATAGACATCCAGAACGTACTAGTCATAAGCTTTGAGAACTCATCATTAAAAGCTTTATTAGATGAGACAAATATAATATCATCAACATATATTTGGCATACAAAAAGCTCCCCATTGACCTTCTTAGTAAAAAGAGTGGGATCGATTTTCCCAACCTCAAATCCACGGTCAAACAACAACTCTCTAAGGTGCTCATACCACGTGCGTGGTGCTTGTTTGAGCCCATAGAGCGCCTTATCAAGTTTGTAGACATTATTTGGGAAGTTGGGATCCTGAAATGCCAGGGGTTGCTTTAGATACACCAACTCATTCAATGGACCATTAAGAAAAGCACTTTCTACATCCATTTGTTGCAACTTAAAGTTATGATGTGCCGCATAAGCAAGAAGGATACGGATGGACTCAAGGCAAGCCACGGGTGCATATGTCTCTCCATAATCAATGCCTTCAATTTGAGAGAACCCTTTTGCAACCAATCTTGCCTTGTTCCTTACAATAATTCCATGCTCATATTGCTTGTTCTTGAATATCCACTTGGTTCCTATAACATTGCGGCAATCCTTTGGCTTCTCAACTAACTTCCATACTTTGTTTCTCTCAAAGTTGTTTAGTTCTTTGTGCATTGCTTCTAACCAATCCGAATCTTCAAGAGTTTCCCACACTTTCTTTGGTTCAATCATGGAGATGTGTGCTTGGTGCTCACTAAACCTCTTCTATTGTGCTCTTGTGGAAATGCCTCTCTTGAGATCACCAACCACATTTTGTAAAGAGTGGTCTCTTAATTCCAACATCCTCTCCTTTCTAGCTTCACGACGAGTGTGGATCTCCTCGTTGTTTCTTGGAGGACCCTCTTCATCATTTTGGTCCTCGTCTTGACCATCATCCTAACCTTGATCAACATGGGAAGCATTCTCTTCATTAAGAGGCAAAGATTGACCTTGGTCTTGATCTGGCACATTTCTAGCATTGATTTGAGCTTGCCTTAGGGCACTTTGTATGGATATCCCTTGTGTAATTGACATGGAACCGCTTGACATTCTGGAGATTTGAGACTCAAGCTCATCCTCACTAGAGCTATCACCATGATCAACATGTTAAGGTTCTACAGCTTGTCTTTGGCTTGGGTCATTGTCCTCCTCGATGGATGGAGATTATTGATGTTGTGAAGATGAGGGCTCCACTTGAGTAGAGCATAGTTCTTCTCGATCCGCCATAAGGGGTTCCTCAACGGGGCGGATATATCCCGCACCCATTCTTCCTATGTCATCCTGAGGCATTTCATATCTACACCACAAACATCAACACGCCCCCCTTGGGGACCATCATATTCTTCGAAGGTCACACTACAAGATTCTATGACGGCTCCGGAGAGCTTATCATAGATCCTATAAGTGTGAGATTCGAGACCATAGCCAACAAAAATACCCTCTAATGCTTTAGCCTCGAATTTGGACAAACGAACACCTTTTATGAGATAGAAACACTTACAACCAAACACCCGGAAGTAAGATATGTTGGTATTGTTACCGGTAAGTAATTCATATGGAATATTGTTGATTTCTTTGCGGAGGTAGAGCCGGTTTGATGCATGGAAAGCGGTGGCGATGGCTTTGGCCCAAAAGTTGTATGGAGATTTAAACTCCGCCAACATGGTCCTAGACATCTCAATAATAGTCCGGTTCTTCCTCTCGGCAACACCATTGTGTTGAGGGGTATATGCAACGGAATATTGGTGCTTTATCCCCTCATCACTAAGGAAATCATTTAAGGTGTAGTTCTTGAACTCAGTGCTGTTGTCGCTTCTTATTATCAACACGGGAACAATGTATTAACGTTGAACCAAGTTGATGAAGTCAATGAAGGTCTTTTGGGTCTCATTTTTCAACTTGAAGAAATAAACCCATGAGTATCTTGAATAGTCATCAACAATCACCAAACAATATTTCTTCCCACCAAGACTTGCATGATATGGAGGACCAAAGAGATCCACATGAAGGATCTCCAAGATGTTTGTTGACTTGATGCGGTTCTTTGGCTTGTGGGGAGCATCATGCATCTTTCCAAGAACACACGCCCTAGAAACACGATGTTTGTCAAAGGAAACATTTTCTTTTAGTCCAACAATATGGCCCTCCTTGTGGAGACTTTGCAAAGTTCTCATATTGACATGGGCTAGTTGGCGATGCCATAACCAACCCACATCGGCCTTTCCGAATAAGCACATCGCACTTGTAGTGGTTTGCCCCGAAAAGTCTACCACATACAAGTCATGTTCGACGTACCCAACGAAGGCGACCTTGAGAGACTTGCTCCACATGAGGACCACAATATCATCATCAATAAAGACGGCAAAGCCCATCTTTCCAAGAGAACGGACTGAAAGTAAATTGTAACCAAGGGTCTCAACAAGAATGACGTCCACGAGTGTTATAACGTGGGCAACCACTACCTTGCCAAAATACATTACCTTAGACTTTGACTTGTCGGCATATGTCAGGGTTATTTGATCATCATTTTGCCTTAAATCCTTGACAATAGATGAGCTTCCGGTCATATGACTTTTTCAACCACTATCAAGTACCCATTTTGACCCGCCGGAAGCATATGTCTACAAAAGATCAAACTATTTTTTAGGTACCCATCTTTCAATGGGTCCTATTTTGTTAGCAACAAGGGTCTTGGGAACCCAAATAGACCAAGCAATATAACCATCATATGTGCCAACATATTGTGCATACACATCACCGTAATAATCACGCATTAGAACATAGTGAGGGTTAGCTCTTCCCGCAAAATCATCATGAGACATAGTTTTACCACTTGTGGTCTTACTATCCACAATGCCCTTGTTTTTCTCTTGTTCGGGCTTGGCCTTATTCTTCTTCTTCTTGGCTTTGGAGACAAAACCAATGCCCCCTTTTTCACCACTAGGCCTTTGCTTACTCAAAAGATCATCAATGGCCTTGTTACCTTGTGGAAATGTGGCCTTGGCAAGCTCCCCGTTTAACCTATCATTTTCTTCAAGAATAGTTGTACTACTAGAAGGAATGAAGTTACTAGGTGGAGGAATATTGGTCAATTGAGTTTGAAGCGTTTCATAGGACTTTGTGAGTGACAAGAGTTCACTTTCCAAAGCCTTGTAAGCCTTGTCAAGTGAACTAAAGTCCTCGGCAAGTTTTTCATGAACCACACCAAACTCAATCTTATCCTTTTTAGCCCTTTTATATTTAGCAATATCATGATCACGATCCTTGATGAGTCTATTAACAATTACATCATTGTCCTCATCAAGCCCTTCTAGTTTTAGTTCAGGAGACATTCTAGTCTCTTGTTCTTCTTCTAAAGCATTATTTAGGGCTTCTATCTCAATCATGTGTTCACTCCCAAGTTTACATCTTACATCAAGAAGCTCTTGTGTGTGGGAAAGTTGATCTAAGATGTTCCCAAAATGTATCTTGGCCTCCCCTTGTAAGTTAGTCACAAACTCATCAAAAGCAATTAATTCTCTTTTTACTTCAAGAGACATCTCATCATCAAATTCATCATTGGCTAAGGGAGTGGAGTGAGATTATGAGGATACCTCCGTTCCTCTTGCCATGAGGAAAGTGACGTTCTTGTTGGGAGTATTCTCAATTTGAGAATCGAAGAGTGAGAATATCAGAGTAGATGTAGTGGCTAGAGAAGCCACACCACTTGATGTTTCCTCTTCCTCATCTTCATTGTCGGAGGAGTATTCTTCATGAGTGATCAATACAATTTCGCCCGACTTCTTGTTGATGGGATTCTTCTCGATGAAGGGTTTCTTGTAAGGAGCTTTGGGGGTTTTCTTCAACAAAAGCTTACCCCATGATCTTCTCTCTTCTCATAGGGACAACCTGCCACAAAGTGATAGCGGTCACCACAATTGAAGCAAGTTCTCAATTTAGTGACATTTTCTCTTCTCCCATTTGGGTTTCTTTTTCGTTCCATTTCCATCTTGGCCTTGGCGGGGTTCCTCCAAAAGTTCTTTGCATAGAAGGCCATGTATTGACCATGAGCAATCTTGACATCATCGGGGTGGTCCATGGAGAGTCCTTCATCACTATCATCTTCATCCCCATGTTCCACAAATTTGGCCTTCAATGCAAGGTTGACCACATTGCTCATCCCAAGGGCTCGAGCACGGGAATCTTTGGCATTCTTGGCGCCAACCTTGAAAGAGGCCATCTCTTGCATAACTTCATTGGAGGTCATGAGGTGGTAGTTGTGTCTTCCTTGTAGGCTCTTCAAGTCGGTGGAATCAAAAAGCATGAGTGCACTCACATATTTCCTTTTTATCCAAGCTTAATCCACATGTGAGGCACCCACATTTATAAAAGCGGTGGCGGTGGTCTTGAGCCTATGGTACATGTCTTCGTGATCTTCACCTTCCTTCATGTAGAAGCCTTCGTCTTCATTTCTTAGTGCATCATACCGGTTCCTTCTCATGCTCTCATTCCCAACAAACAACACCGTGAGAGCATCCCAGGCTTCCTTGGCGGTGCCGAGGTGCTCAATGTGTGGGTAATACTTTGTACCCAATCCTTGTTGAATCATGTGAAAGGCGGTGGCATTGAGTTGACTATTGATAACTTCTCTTGTTGTCAAGTTGTTCGGATCCCCAATAAAGAGTCCTTGTTCAATGATGTTCCATAGTTCAATGCAAGAGCTGCGCACATGAGTTTTCATTAGATATTGCCAAAGTAGTAGATGCTTCAAGCTTAGGTGGGTCACCTCTATTGTTTATATTAGCTTGAGGAATTGGGGGGTCGGGATAGAACCATGCATGAGAGTCATGATGCTCTCCCTTCTCACCAACCCTTTTTGTGGAGGAGTTAATGTTGCCTTGATTATCCCCCACCACCTTATCCGTGGGATATGATGGGGCATTCTCTTTGGATGAAGGCGGTAGGTCCTCTTGAGGAGAAGGGGATGATGAGCCAACCTTATCTTTAACAAGTTGCTCAATTAAATTTTGCAATTGTTTGATCTCGTTGGCCATGGTGGAGCTCAATATTGTTTCCAAGTTATTGATATCATCCATGGTCACTGAGGCGGTAGTCCCACCATCCACTTCCCCTTCTTTGCTACCCATATACTCTAAGGCGGTAAAGCCTGAATAAAGAGCCGAGGCTCTGATACCAATTGAAAGGATCGTATGGACACCTAGAGGGAGGGGTGAATAGGTGCTACTTCAAATTTTCTTCTTTTTCAAATTAGGGTTTGACAAGAAAGGTAAATTCTCTAGATTATGCAACTAAGGTGAATTTGCCTATATGTCAAACAAGCAACACCTAGCACAACACTAAGCAAGAACAAGTAAGTAAAGTGCGGTAAAGGATAGAAGTAACCAAAGTGGTGGAAGCAGAGAGACAAGGATTTGTTTCCCATAGTTCCTTACTTTTGAGGGGAAGTACGTCTACGTTTGGAGAGGGGGTGGTTTAAAACCACCAATGCCATGAGAGGCCTCCCTTGTTCTCCGATGAACCTCACCCCAACGGGATCGATTCACCTTCCACTATATCGGCAACCTTCGAGGTGGAAGCTGACACCTTTACACAAGTTCGGGGCACACATCCATAACTTAATTGGTGGCTCCCAAATACAAGCAAGCTGTCAAAACAATCAAAGACAAGCTTGTAAGAACCAAATCAAATCTAGGGTTTCCAAAGAAACACTAGAGAATGGGGGCCCTCAACTGAATGAGGGGGAAATGAAGATCTCTCTTGGTGAAGATGTAGATCAAGGCCTCCTCCTTCGATTCTCCTAAGATGAATGACTTTTCATGGTTGGATGAAGAGATCTTGTTGATTTGGTGGCTCTAATGGAGTTTGTATTCTTGAGTAGGTTGAGCAGCTGGACGTAGGGGATAAGGGTCCCTAATTATAAGCAGCCCCCTCCACGAACCATTTTCTGACCATTGGAGAAAAACTAGACCGGAGACTCCGGTCTGTGTATCGGAGACTCCGGTCCATCTCCGGTCTAGACTCCGGACCACCCTTCTGATTGACCAGGTCCTGTCATGAGCCAAGTGGGCCGAAGACTCCGGTCCACTAGCACCGAAGACTCTGGTCTGATCCCACACCGGATATTCCGGAGGAGCCTCCAGACCTTGCTCCGCACCCCTATACAGAATGTCCCAGCCAGATTCCTGAAGCCACCACCGGGGACTCCTGTGGAGATTCTGGTCCACACCGGAGACTCTGGTCCAGCAAGACCGGGGACTCCGGTCTAGGACTTCCAGAAAAATGTCAAGATTTGCAGAAGTCTTTCCAAAGTGTGAGGTTACTTTTGACTTATCATAATGGCAACCTATGGACAGTGACAAACTGTAAAATGATCTACTTGTTGTTAACGAACACCAAAAGTGATTATGACAGTAAATGTCCTTTCATAGGGGCCAGACTGAAGAGTACCCGAGGTCCAGGGTCACAATGTTCATAATCCAGAATGGGCGTCCATCTATCCGGACTCAATATCTAATCACTCGACAAGTTAACTTAGAAGTGAGGGAAATTCCACTAACACCCGAATATCTCCACTAGTCCTAACAAGAGATCACCTTCAGTAGAGCCTATCACCCTCCCCAGGTAACATGACTGGGTCATTCAGCACTGATAGTTGAGGCACAAATCCGTGAGTTCGACTTGAGAAAGGTCTTCATGGACGCAGGAAGTGGCATCAACCTCATCTATGCTAAGACACTTCACACAGTGAATATCGCCCTAACCAACTTTGTGCCAATGGACACCTCCTTCTACGACATAGTCCTAGGGAAAGCCAAAGTTCACCGGGTAAGATTTTCCTTGACGTTGTTTTCGGCTCATGTGAGAATTTCAAGCGCGAGAAGATAATGTTCGAGGTGATGGACTGGTCGTCACAGTATCATGCCATCTGTCGGGTTTGCAGCATAGAAAACAAAAAATTTCCTACGATATGAAAAACTAAGCACCAAGATCTATCTATCTAGATACAAGCAACAGTTGGATATACATCCATAGAGAACTTACCCTTGAAGACCGGAAAGCTTTACAAGATTGGTTCTCATTGATGATGTAGTCACACACTTTCCGATCAAAAGATTGTGATGAAGTCCAGCGTGTCCAGCACCGCAAACTAGCAACAAATCCGTGATCACACACACGTCTGACACACCAACAACCTCCGTCTCCTCGCTCCAGAAAATTAGTGGAAGTACCAGATCCTTTCCAGAGAACCACGAGAACATGTACTTCGCTAATCCAAAGCCATGGGGGATAAACAAGAGGGGGAGAGAGATCCTTCACGAGGAGGTGTGTAGTGATAGGAGGAGGAGGGGATCCTTTTATAGGGGAGGGGCAGCCCCCATGCAATGGCCGGCGGCCAAGGTGGGTTCCCCCACCTCTCCCTCATTCATCTGGGTGGAGGCTCCACGCACATAAAAACCCCCCACTCAAAAATTCCACTCACATGCATTAATTTTCTACCAAAATTAATGCCATTTCTCATTTAATAAAACTATTTTATTTATTTTATTCAGAATATTGTTAATTACTTTAATGAACAAACATTTTCATAAACCCCCTTTGCAATACTTTGATATTACATCTAAAACCAATTTTAGCAATTTTACCCAAAAAAATTCTAGTGCTTATCGAAATAATGCCCACTACATGGAAAACAAATACCTGCGGTGCACTGACTTTGGTTACCCATAGGGCACTACAGGTGCGCCAATAGGCTCGCGCTATGCGTAACTTGGTTATCCATAGCGCACTACCTGGTGCCCTACGGGTAAAAAAGTTACCCTTGGAGCACCACAGGTAGGGGTACATGTGTGCCACGCGTATGATTTTCGAAAAACAAAAAATGCAGAAAACACCCTCGTTTTGAAATGGAAAAGAAATCGAGTATCGCGTATCGCCGTCATCATGTCGCCTTGCTGGAGCATGGTGGTCGTGGACATGACCACAACCTACCACCGCAGGGAGGTGTGGGAGGCAGTGGCCGCACTAGTCCTCGCCGGTGTCAAGCTGGAGGTGTCACGATGAGGCGGTAGGAGGTGCATACATGGCTGCCGGAGGAGGTGAAAACCAGAGGAGAGGAGAAGGTGCATCCGTGATGGCCGTGTAAAGCCCTCGAATCGGCCCTATGTAGATTTCAGCGATTCCCGCCAAATCCGCATAGAAATGATTCGATGACGCCCACCAAGCATTTGCGCGTGGGTGGAAAATGAAGTAATAACATTACGCAATAGTTCACGATGGAACCAACAAGAACATATATATACAACAACGAATCAATGATTCAAGAATACATATCTATAGTACAAAGATCCAAATCACCTTGAAAATAATACAACATCCGAGTAAGGATAATAGGAAAATTGGACTAAGAGTCCTGAAGAATAACCAATAGCATCCATAACCCTGCCCAGGCCAAGGCGGAAGGGTAACCTTGCTTATATCACCAAACTCAAACCTGTCAAACAAAAGGGGTGCCGACAAAGGGAAAAGGAAAAGGGGAGCATTCAGTACTGAGGCTAGTACATGGTGAGTCTTAGAATGCGGTAGCTCTCGCCTACATAGGTATGATGGACTGAAGCAACAGCGAAGCATCCATGAACAACCTGTAGAGACTCAATATAACTGTCGGCTATTAGAGAGGAATAAGAAAGACCTATACGGAACAAACCTGATACTAACACTAAACATACCCATCGCGGTATTTCCCCCTCAAGACCAAAAGAGGAAGTCATTCCGAGGAACTCACACATTTGGTAGTTTTATTCATCATTCCATTAAAGTTGTTGTAATTACTAGTGAGATATAGGTAGCATATGATATCGCAATCCATCAGTTGTTGTCATTTTTAGTTATCCATTCCATTGTAGTGGAGCTGATTACAAGTCATGTCAAGGTCAAATTTGTAGCACTACTTTAGTTATAGTTGTCTATGGTTGAGACACTGTGCCGCAAGTAGTCCATAACCATGGACATGAATTTTTGAAAAGATATACCATGTAGAGGTGCACAAATAGCAACACACGCATGATCAAACCCTGGAAGAACTAAATAAAAAGCAACAAGGCATCACGACAAAGCATGGCTAAATCTGAGACGGACCAAGGGTTTGTAACGACGGCTTTAAATGATTGGGAACCCAAAATTGTGACTGGGCTTGTCGATACCACGGAAACATGGCATGGGATTCCAAAATAGTACAGTAGTAAAAGCTCCTCGAGCAATAGTAGTAAATAAAGAAGTAAAGCATGGCAAAAGTACATGATAGTAATAACGCCCCAAACTAGTTTGTGGCCCTAAGAAATAAGATGCAAATCAAGCTCTGGCTAAGGGGATTATTGGTCCCACATGCGGATAGTGCGATAGTCAAGGAACATGCATCAAGTAGTCGGGTCCTACGGGACACAAGTGAGCAGGTAAAAACCAAATAACAATTATTTCCCATGGATGCCTCTTCATTAGTTATAACTATGCCCACATTTTAATTATCAAGTTGTAGTTATAACCATCATCATCTCCACCATTAATCATATGGAAACCTCCCAAAAATGATGGAACATCGACAACGTGAAACAACACTTGAGCAAGCAACTACGACTCGCAAGGGCAACTGTCTACCAAAAAACATGCAATAGGAGGTGTACAAGGAAATATAGGTTACAGGGGATATAAATGGTATGGAAGCTAAAGCATCACAACGCAGATAGCAATAGATCAACATGAGGAAGTAAAGACTATAAATGCAAAATAGGTAGAATGCTTGCCTGAGAAACACTGCCAAAGATACATCAGAAGAACGGGACGAATCTCGCATGAACTCAATGGCTTAATCCGCGAAGAAGCAAACACTAAAAGAAACACCGAATGCACTATTTAATACTACAAAAGAAGATCAGGCATGATGCATGTATGATACATGACATGGCAAGGATGCGATGCAATTAGGCAATATTAAACGGAATAGAAATCCTGACAATTAATTAGGAGGTTCACATTATTTACGTACCCTGGAATTTAAATGTTTAGTTAACAAGCTAAAACATGGCCTCGGTTCACTACACGAATTTAAATGGAGCCAATATAAGCTAGTACAAACTCTTTACTTAGAGACTGTGCCTAGAGCTGGTTTACCTCTAAACTACAAACCACCGGATGTGTTTCTCACCCTCAGGCGGTCGTAAGTTTTCGTCCTCCTCTAACTTTAACCTCAGATGGTTGGGAACCTACACCGTCTATAGTATGGCTTCACCCTTAGCCGCTCTTTAAAACAACACACCTCTAAATGAAACCTGAGATCATGGAAATTATTGGCCGTCTCTTTATAAATTTTAACCGTAGCTGTCCATAAATAATCACCGCCTCTAAGAACCTCCTAAGGCTATCCATTATAACGACCGCCTCAAAAACTTGTAGCTAGGGCAGTCATTAATTCTGACCACCTCAAATATATATTTGACTAGAGGCGGTTTCAATTATAAATCGTTAAAGGTCTACTTTGTAGTTTTTTCTAAGGGATGGCTCCTTTGCTGTTGACTATATATATATATATATGGATTAACAATGATGCCTTAACTAAACCAGTATAATCTTATGCTGGTGAGTTTATATGGACCAGGGCTTCATGCTAGGGTGATCGAGAGTGTGCTAGTGATTTTGAAGGTGCGTTTTAATCTTGTCCACTTTTAATTTTGTACAATCTATTTTTTTGCAAATAACATATATCATGCAACTAATTCTCATATATAGAGATTAGTAACACATAAAATCATGCTTAGAGTAACAATTAACTACTTCGCACATTTAAAAAACTCGGACATGACTATTATAACCGAGACTAGGATAACAATGGCACCAAAGGCATATTGTAGACACCTTTCCTTCCAAATAGCATACTTTTTTTTATCTTATTCATCTTTAACCTAGTTGTATTCCAACTTTCTTGCTTCTTGATGATGTGTGCATCGATGGTATCGGCCAACACCAACTCTACTTGCCCCTTCTCTTCCACAGCCCTTTCCATTTTTTCTTTGGCGGTTTTCATGGCTTGCTCCGTCATTCGGATTGCCTCATCAGCTATCCTTAGCTTCTCTTTCATCTTCCTCAGTTTTTCATTGGTCTTCCTTAATTCTTCATCTATATTCCTCTTCTCCTCCCTTGTAAAGTCCAATTCTTCTAGGACAATGAGTTTTGTGTCTAGACACTATTGGAACTAGGCACATCCATCACGAATACCACAATCATAGGCTAATTCCAAGAAACAATTAAAAACAAATTGAATTCAGAACATCTCAGCAGATGAATCCAATATTTTAAGACAAATAGAATTAGAAATACGAAAGCTAGAAGATTAGTACCTCGTCCAATGAGGAGGAGTAGTTCCCATGGCCTACGAGGATCTCTATATCGTCCATTGTCCTAACCATGGAGACACGTACGCAGGCAACATAGATCTGAGGCATGAGGACGATTTGACGTCTAAGGCACCTCGTGGTGACAAGATCTATATGCTGAGGTGCTCAATCTAAACCGCGGTCAGCGGACGACGACAGGTGGGGGAAGCCGGCGGTGGTGTTTTGGGAGGGAGAAAGGCGCGAGGCAGAAAGGGGGCTTCAGATGAGTGAGGAGGAAAGCGAGGAGAACTTTCTGGACCCTCCGTATAATAACCAAACGTCCTGATAAAATGACTATTTTATTACTTCAATTTTCATATGTTTTTTAGGATTATTGCTATATTAGAAGCATTTGAATTCATATTTTATTACTTGTGCATATTAATTTGTTTTATTTTGTAGATGGACCGCCATGGGTGTATGCACCTGGGGAATCATGCGACAGATGTGTACCTTGATGGTGTCAAGGAGTTTTTGAACACGGCTAGAATGAATACAAATCATAAAGAGGACCCATGGATACTTTTCCCATGACGTGACTGTAAAAACATCTAGAGTTTTACAAACATTTCACAAATTCAAACACAATTGATCAAAAGGGGATTCATGGCGGGGTATGATTGTTGGATCCACCACACAGAAGTACGTCAAAGTACATACGAGGAGGGTGATGCTAATGAGGAGGGTGATGCTTGTGAGGATGCCAACATGGATGATGTTGAGATTACGACCATTCCATCAACTGATTACAAGGTTGGTCGAACAAACTACATGGACAATAAATCACCGCAAGAGAACATGGAAGATGTCGAAGAAGACAATGTGAGTCAGATGTTGTAGGAGTTGAAAGAAAACTGTGAGGATCAGAAAATCTACGATAAATAAGCTTGCACGATCAAAGACTCGGAGACACCAATGTACCATGGGTGTAAGCCGCACTACACAAAGTTAGATACTGTGCTAGAACTAATTCAGATGAAGCAAATGTGCGGATGGTCAGATAAGAGTGTAACCAAGTTGTTAAGATTCTTACAAGGCTTTCCTCCTGAAGGAAACCACATGCTAGATAGTTTTTACAAAGATAAGCGGATTATCTGTCTGTGGGGAATGGAGGTTCATAGAATACATGCATGTAAAAATGATTCTATATTGTACCGTTGTGATGCCTACATCAATTTGCGTGAATGTCCGGTGTGCAAATTTCCAAGGTTTAAGGTTCCCAAGGTTGAGGCAGCTAATATGGCAGATGACAGCAGAAGTGAGGATGACCTAGAAACTGATCAGACAAGCAAGAAGAATCATAAAAAACCAGGTAGGAAGGACATCCCGATAAAAGTGTGTTGGTACCTTCCTATTATTCCTCGTTTGACATGCTTATATGCAAACCCGGATACAACAAAACTGATGCGTTGGCACGCAGAGGAGCGCATTCAGGACGACATGGTAAAACACCCTGCCGACTCTCCAAAATGGAGGAACGTTAATAGGTTGAAGCCTTTGGGTCTAGATGATGGTTATTATTTTGGAGATGATCCTACAAATGTGAGTTTGCACTAAGCACCGATGGAATGAACCCGTTCAGCAACTATAGTACCACTTGCAGCACAAGGCCCGTGAATCTCAGCATTTACAACCTTCCTCCATGTTTATGCATGAAGCTAAAGTATATCATGCTCGCAATACTAATCTAGGGCTCCAAGCAACCTGGTGACGACATTGATGTGTATCTTGCACCTTTGGTGGAAGATTTGAAACTTCTTTGAATTGAAGGAGTAAAAATGTATGATGCACATATGAATGAAAATTTTACCTTGAGATGCATGTTATTTATGACTATCAATGATTATCCAGCCTATGGGGACTCCTCTAGCCAGGCTAAAAAAGGGACCTATGCGTGTGTCCAGTCCCTAGACAACACATCAAGTTTGTATTTGCATGAGTGTAACAAAATGGTGTAAATGCAGACTCGAAGGTTTTTGCCAAAGGGTCATAAATATCGGACCCTAAAGAAAAAGTTTGGTAACACTTGTGAGAAAGATTTGGCTCCTCCAATTTAAAAGGCAGTCAGATCTATGATCACCTTAAGCACTTGAAAGTTGTGCATGGAAAAAGACGATTCAAACGCAGGGGCATAGACAAAGGCAAAGGCAAGGACAAAGAAAAATAATAATAATAATAAAAATAAATAATATAGATGACCAACCTCGCAAAATAAAACCGGTCTGGAAGAGGAGATCGATACTATGGGACTTACCTTATTGGGAGCATCTTGACGTTCGAAATTCCATCAATGTGATGCGTGTTGAGAATAATGTGTTAGAAAGCATAATAGGGACATTTCTCAACATGAAGGACAAAACAAAAGATAGTGCAAACGCACTACTTGAAGCTGCAAAACTTAGAGGGGAAAACCCACCCGAGGTTGATGCTCAAGGAAGGACATCCCCTATGTGTTATGTCTGCGACAAAGTAGAGGGAAAAAGTGTGTGTGATTCTCTATATGGAATGCATTTCCTAATGGGCTACGCTGCCAAAATGCAAAGGATTGTTTCAAAGACAGAAAATAGAGTATGTTGGGTTCACATCATAAAAAACAAAACAAAAATCCAATGATGGGAACTGTATACGTCATGATCCATCTATCTAGATACAATTAATTGGTAGATATACATCCAAAATACATACCCTTGAAGACCGGCAAAGATTTATGAGTATGGACTTGTTGGTGATGTAGTCGATCTCTTGCCGATCTCAAGATCGCGTGGAAGTCCTGCAGCACCGCAATTCAGCAGAGCATCCATGACCATCGCACACACGTCCGGGACCCCGACAACCTCCGCGACCTTGCGCCAGCAGTGTAGCGGAAGTAGAAAATCCTCGCTCCAGAAAAAGCCACTAGGAACATGTATCTCGCTAAGCCAGTATCATGGGGGAATAGTACTATAGAGGGAGAGAGATCCTTCACGAGGAGGTGTGAGTGAGAGAGAGGGAGACGGGGGCCTTTTATAGGAGGAGGGGGACACCCCAAGGGCCATTGCCGGCGCCTGGTGTCTGCCCCCACCCCTTCATTCATGTGAGTGGAGATCCCACTCACAAATTTGACTCTCCATTTCCTCCACTCAAAATCCCACTCAAATTCCATTAAATTTCCACCAAATTTAATGTAATATCTCATTGAATAAAACCTATTTTATTTATTTATTCAGAATGTTCTAGTTACATTAATTAACAAACATTCACATAGAACCCCTTCTACTTTTTGATTTCACATGCAGAACCAATTTCAGCAATTTCACCAGGAAAAATTCTAGTGTCCATTGAAATAATTCTAGCGCTTTGATATTATTTTTCTGGAAACTCATTTGATCCAAATGGTGTCGATATCCCTTAAGTGTGTCACCCTACGGTTTGCGAATAATGTAGACATGATCGAGACCCCTCTCCGATCAATAATCAACAGTGGGACCCGGAGATCTGTACCGACTCCTACACATTCAACGATGATTTCTTCTGATCATGAGAACCTTAACATTGCAACTAAATCCTTTTGTCTCGCGATATTTTACATGTTCCAGATTCGATCATCGGTATCACCATACCTAGTTTGATCTTGTTACCGACATGTACTCTATTCTTGTTCCCGTGATATAACATTCTAGTGATATCCATCACTTGCTTGCAAGATATATCAATGTGATATCACCGAGAGGGCCTAGAATATAACTCTCTATAATTCGTATGGAAAAATCCCACTGTTTATCCATGAGCCTCTACATAACATTATCGGAGTATCTGAACCCATCTTTATAGTCACCCAGTTATGGTGTGACATTTGATGTTATCAAGCTACTCTTCATATGTTACTGATTGACATGATCTCATGGTATAAAGACTAAAGTTACTTGTAATGATGTTATAGCAATATAAAAATAATAACTTTGATCATATTACTATACTTCGGATGAATGTTCATCACATCGTTACACCAATGCTGTGACCTCGTTATTAACAACATCCAATGTCAATGATCAGGAAACCTTGATCATCATGTTAACCAATGATCTAGTTTATATGAGAGGCATAACTAGGAACACTTTATTTGTTCATTATACACACATGTATTAATTTTTCCTTTTAATACAATTATATCATGTAAAATAAACATCTATCATATACTTGGAATACGATAATAACAACTTTATTATTGCCTCTCGGGCATATTCCCTTCAATGTCCCACTTGCACTAGAGTCAATAATCCAGTTTACATTGTGATAAATCTAACACCCATGGAGTTTTGGTGTGGGTCATGTTTCGCTCTGGGAGAGTTTTAGTCAACGGATCTGCCATATTCAGATCCGTGTGTACTTTGCAAATCTTTATTTCTCCATCCTTGACATGCTCGCGGATGGAGTGCAACCGGGACTTGATATGCTTGGAATTCTTGTGAGACCATGGTTCCTTGGCGTTGGCTATGGCTCCATTGTTGTCACAATAGATCACCATTGGGTCCAATGCGCTAGGAACCACACCCATTTACGTTATGAACTTCTTCATCCAAACTACTTCCTATGCTACTTCTGAAGCAGCAACATATTCTGCCTCCGTTGTTGATCCCACAACCACGGGTTGTTTGGAGCTCCTCCAACTAACTGTTGCTCCATTCATGAGAAATACATATCCGGATTGAGACTTAGAGTCATCCAGATCGGTGTCAAAGCTAGTGTCGACATAACACTTTGTGACGAGCTCTTCTTCAGCTCCGTACACGACAAACATATCCTTAGTTCTTCTTAAGTACTTAAGGATATTCTTGACCGTTATCCAGTGTTCCAAACCTGGATCAGATTGGTATCTACTAGTCAAACTAATATCATGTGCCACATCCGGTATTGTACATAGCATGTCATAAATTATAGAGCCTATGGCTGAATCATAGGGATTCTATCCATTATCTCTCTTTCTTCCGCCGTAGCCGGACTTTGAGTCTCACTCAATGTCTTGCCTTGCAACGTAGGTAAGAACCCTTTCTTACTTCTTTCCATTTTAAACTTCTTTAAAATATTATCAAGGTATGTACTTTGTGATAGCCTAATTAGACGTCTTGATCTATCCCTATAGATCTTGATGCCTAATATATATGTTGCTTCACCAAGGTCCTTCATCGAAAATTTGCTATTTAGATAACTTTTAACCTCATTTAAAAGATCTATATCATTTCCAATCAACAGTATGTCATCCAAATATAATATTAGAAATTCCACAGAGCTCCCACTCACTTTCTTGTAAATTCAATCTTCTCCGTAAGTTTGGACAAATCCAAACCCTTTGATTACCTCATCAAAATGGAGATTCCAACTCCGGGATGCTTGCTTCAGTCCATAGATGGATCACAGAAGCTTAAATACCTTGCTAGCATCCTTAGTATCGACAAAACCCTTTGGTTGTACCATATAAAACTATTCTTCAATATTACCATTGAGAACCGCGGTTTTGACATCCATCTGCCAAATTTCATAATCGAAAAATGTAGCAATTGCTAACATAATCTTAATCGACTTTAGCATCGCTATGGGAGAGAATGTATCATCGTAGTAAACTCATTGAATTTGTCGAAACCCCTTTGCGACAAGTCGAGCTTTATAGATGGTCACATTACTATCAGCGTCAGTTTTCTTCTTGAAAATCCATTTATTCTCAACGGCCTTTCAGTCGTGAGGTAAGTCCACCAAGGTCCAAAACTGGTTTTCGTACATGGATTCCATCTCGAATTGCATGGCTTCTAGACATTTGTTGGAATCCAGGCTCATCATAATTTCTTCGTACATCGCAGGGTCATCATTTCCATCAACCATGAAATTCATGACATGATTTCTGTACAGTTTAGGAGTTGCACGTGTCCTACTTGACCTGCGAGGTTTGTAGTATCCTCTTTCGGAGTTTCATGATCTTTATCATTAGTTCCTTCTTCATTTCGTGAAGTCAACTCCGAAACAGTTTCCGGTGCTGCGCTACTCGCCATTTCATGAAGAAAAGGTTCAACAACCTCTTCATGTTCTACCTTCCGAATACTCACACCTTTTGTGAGAAACTCCTTCTCAAGAAAGTATCCATTCTTGGCAACAAAAACCTTGCCCTCGGATCTGTGATAGAAGGAATACCCAATTGTTTCTTTAGGGTATCCTATGAACACGCATTTTCCACTTTGGGATCGAGTTTATCCGGTTGAAGTTTCTTCACATAAACATCGCATCCACAAACTTTTAGAAATGACAAATTAGTTTTATTTCCAAACCACAATTCATATGTTGTCGTTTCAACGGATTTAGATGGTGCCCTATTTAAAGTGAATGCAGCAGTTTCTAGTGCATAACCCCAAAAGAAATTGGCAAGTCAGATAGAGACATCATAGATCAAACCATATCTAATAAGGTACGATTACGATGCTCTGATACACCATTACACTGTGGTGTTCTGGCTGGCGTGAGTAGTGAAACCATTCCACACTCTCTCATATGTGTGCCAAACTCGTAACTTAGATATTCACCCCCATGATCTGATCGTAGAAATTTAATCTTTCTATTACGATGATTTTCCACTTCATTTTGAAATTCCTTGAACTTTTCAAAGGTTTCAGATTTGTGTTTCATCAAATAGATATATCCATATCTACTCAAATCATCTATGAAAGTAACAAAATAACAATACCCACCTCGTGCCGACACACTCATTGGACCACACACATTGGTATGTATGATTTCCAATAAATCTGTCCCCCACTCCATTGTATCGGAAAAAGGGTTCTAGTCATCTTTACCATAAGGCATGGCTCACCTGTATCAAGTGATTCAAAATCAAGTGATTCCAAAAGTACATTACAATGGAGTTTCTTCATGCGTTTTATGCCAATATGGCCTAGACGGCAGTGCCACATTTATGTGGATATATCATCATTAAGTTTAATCCTTTTGGCATCTACATTATGTATATGTGTATCACTATTATCGAGATTCAAAAGAAATAAACAATTCATTACATGCGCATGACCATAAAAGATATTATTCATATAAATCGAACAACCATAGTTTTCGGATTTAAAGGAATAACCGTCTTGGAATAAACATGATCCGGATACAATGTTCATGCTCAACGCAGGCACAAAATAACACTTATGTAGGTTTAAAAACTAATCCCGGCGATAGATGGAGAGGTAGCATCCCGACGGCGATCACATAAACTTTTGAGCCATTGCCGTCACACATATTGACTCTCCCTTAGTTATTAGTCGCTTGTTCGACAACCCCTGATTCGAGTTACATATATTAGCAACTGATCTAGTATCAAAAATCTTGGTGCTACTGCGAGTACTAGTCAAGTACACATCAATAACATGTATATAATATATACCTTTGTTCATCTTTCTGGCCTTCTTGTCAGCCAAATACTTGGGGCGGTTGCGCTTCCAATGGCCAGTCCCCTTACAATAGTAGCACTCGGTATCAGACTCAGGGCCAGTTCGGGTTTTCTTCTCAGGCGCGGTAATAGATTTGCCACCCTTCCTGAATTTACACTTCTGTTTGCCCTTTTTGTCTTTCTTGAAACCAGTGGTCTCATTGATCATCAAAACTTGATGTTCTTTCTTGATCTCCACTTCAGCAGTTTTAAGCATAGACAAAAGCTTGGGGAGAGTCTTCTTCATGCCATGCATGTTATAGTTCATCACGAAGCTCTTATAGCTTGGTGGCAGAGATTGGAGAACACGATGTATGCCTAAGTCAATGGGAATCGTTATTCCCAAAGAAACAAGCTTATCGGTGTACCTAGACATTTTGAGTACATGCTCACTAACAGAGCTGTTCTCCTCCATCATGCAGCTAAAGAAATTTTTTGAAGCATCATAACTCTCCATAGAAGCTTCGGTATAGAAAATAATTTTCAATTCACCCATGGTATCAAAAGCATTGCCATTCTCAAAACGCTTTCGGAGTTCTAGCTCTATCCCATACAATATGCCGCAATGAACCATATTGTGGTCCTACTGACGACTCAAGTAAACATTCTTTACTTCGTCAGGAGCATCATCAAGTGATGGGTGGGGCTAGCGGCCCTTCTATCACATATTTCTTTTGTGCAGCAGTGAGGAGAGGCCCAGTTGGTAAAGTTGCTACCATTTGTCGCAAGTTTCTCTTTCTCCATGAACATATTGAAATTAAAAGCACGTGGTGCCATCTACAACAAAATTTTCAAAGTTTATTTAGACTAAGTTTATGATAGATTTGAGTTCAACTAATCCAAATTATAAATGAACTCCCACTCAAAAACAACATCCCTTGTGTATTTTTAGTGATTACATGAAACAAATCTGCTACAACAAGACCGATCATTACGTGAGTTGTTGTAGTTTTAAAGTCGATCATCACGATGATCATCATATCAACCATATGACTCATGCTTTACCTTTTAGTTCATGTTCCGAGGCCATGTATGTACATGCTAGGCTCGCCAAGTAAGAACCTTAGTATTTGCGTGTGTAAAACTGTCTTACACCCATTGTATGTGAATGTTGATTCTATCACACCCGATCATCACGCGGTGTCTCAAAACGACCATCTTTTCAGCGGTGCATACAAAGGAAGAACACATTCTCATCTTGATATTTTAATGAGGGATCGTCTTATAATGCTACTAAAGCGCCAAACAAGCAATATAAGATGCATACAAACATCATATGCTGAAAGTGATATGATATGGTTCTTGCACTTTGATCAATATATTGTGCATCTTGGTGTGATCTTTATCATTACTATATGTGTAAGGCCAAGGTCTATGGAACTTACACTTTGGCATATTATAATTTCCAATAGTATCAATCCATACTACAAATTCTAATACTACCATATCATAATACTTGCCTGGCAAAACCAAAAAAACTAGACGCCTCTAATTTATCCTTTGCATGTTTTACGTGTCTTAGGGCTTTCGAAGATAGAACCGTTATTACCTATGAACATGGAACCACAACGATGATAATCAAATTATTCGCAACTCGTTGTAGATTTATATTAACTATAGTAGGATATACAGACACCCGCAAGACACTTATGCAAAACTAGTTGCATGTCAAGCATGGAACAGATCTCCTGTGCGAGGACATCTAAAGTTTGTCCGGGCCGCTTTATCCCACTATGCCACCAATATCCCAAATACACATAAGAAGAAATAACGTGACCATTAGCGCCCACATGACCATAAGTGTACTACCCGTGCAGAGTATCTACGCATAGATCCGCCTCTGATACCACTATTGGGTTCGCAACATAGAAAACAAAACTTTTCCTATGATGGGAACTGTAGATGCCATGATCCATCTATCTAGATACAATCAACGGGTGGATATACATCCAGAATACATACCCTTGAAGACTGACAAAGATTTATGAGTATGGACTTGTTGGTGATGTAGTCGATCTCTTGCCGATCTCAAGATCGTGTGGAAGTCCGACAACACCGCAAATCAGCGGAGCATCTGTGATCGCACACACGTCTGGGACCCCGACAACCTCCGCGAACTTGCTCCAGCAGTGCAGCGGAAGTAGAAAATCCTCGCTCCAGAAAAATCCACCGGGAACATGTATTTCGCTAAGCCGAGACCATGGGGGAATAGTACTAGAGGGGGAGACAGATCCTTCACAAAGAGGTGTGACTGATAGAGAGGGAGAGGGGGGGCTTTTATAGGAGGAGGGGGAACCCCAAGGGCCATGGCCGACGCCATGGTGGCTGGCCCCACCCCTTCCTCCATTCATGCGAGTGGAGCTCCCACTCACAAATTTGACTCTCCATTTCCTCCACTCAAAATCCCACTCAAATTCCATTAAATTTCCACCAAATTTAATGTAATCTCTCATTAAATAAAACTCCTTTTATTTATTTATTCAGAATTTTTTCAATTACATTAATTAACAAAAATTCACATAAAACCCTTGCTACTTTTCAATTTCACATGCAGAACCAATTTCAACAATTTCACCCGAAACAATTCCGGTGTCCATTGAAAATTTCAGCACTTTGATATTCTTTTTCTGGCGACTCATTTGCTCCAAATGGTGTCGATATCCCTTAAGTGTGTTACCCTATGGTTCACGAATAATGTAGACATGATGAAGACCCCTCTCCGATCAATAATCAGCAGCGGGACCTGGAGATCCGTACTGACTCCTACACATTCAACGATGACTTCTTGTGATCGTGAGAACCTTAACATTGCAACTAAATCCTTTTGTCTCGTGATATTTTACATGTTCCAGATTCGATCATAGGTATCCCCATACCTAGTTTGATCTCTCGATCGACATGTACTCTTTTCTCGTTCCCATGATATAATGTTCTAGTGATCTCCATCACCTGCTTGCAAGCTATATCAATGTGATATCACCGAGAGGGCCCAGAGTATATATCTCCGTCATTCGGATGGAAAAATCACACTCTCGATCCATGAGCCTCTACATAACATTATCGGAGTATCTGAACCCACCTTTATAGTCACCCAATTACGGTGTGACATTTGATGGTATCAAGCTACTCTTCATATGTTAGTGATTGACATGATCTCATGGTCTAAGGACTAAAGTTACTAGTAATAATTTTATAGAAATTTAAACATAATGACTTTGATTGTATTACTATACTTTGGATGAATGTTCATCACATCATTCCACCAATGCTGTGACCTTGCAATTAACAACATCCAATGTCCATGATTAGGAAACCTTGATCATCATGTTAAGAATAGAGCTAGTTTATATGAGAGGCATAACTAGGAACACTTTATTTGTTCATTATACACACATGTATTAACGTTTCAATTTAACACAATTATAGCATGTAAAATAAACATCTATCATGTACTAGGAATACGATAATAACAACTTTATTATTGCCTCTCGGGCATATTACCTTTAGAGCAACGGGTATGAAGTACCACGATTGCCATGTTCTGATGACATAGACGCTCCCTCTGCGATAAGGAATGTCTTGACATCACATGTTCAATACACTCTAACGCGTTTGTGTGAATTTTTCAACACGATTTCTCGGAAGGTGATTGATCCTAGTAAGATGGATGAGCTACAAACGAATGTGGTGGAGACTCTGTGCAATTTGGAGACGATATTCCCTCTATCATTCTTCAATATCATGATACATCTCATTGTCCACCTTGTGCACAAGATAAAGATGTGTGGTCCCATATATCTGCGAAGCATGTACCATTTGAACGCTAAATGGGAATTCTTAAGCACTATGTCAGGAATCGAGCATGTCCAGAGGGAAGCATCATCGAGGGATATGTAACCAAAGATGTCTTCGAGTTCTGTCTTGATTACGTGGCATGTCTTGACCCAGTAGGGGTAGCTAGGTCTGTCCATGAGGGAAATCTTACTGGTGTTGGAACAAGTGGAAAGATCAAGTTCAGTCCGACTAACAGTGAATATACTCAGGCACACTTTGCTGTGATGAAGCACATGGAAAAATCACTCTGTACATGGAAGAACACCGTGATGGTCTACGAGAAAATCTTCCCCATCAGCATTCGATCGATACACTCCATGTCGATGAGTTCAACACCTGGTTCAGTGATTGAATACGTGATGTTGAAGCAAAAGATCCCAGAATTGCTGCTCTAGCAAGAGGCCCTATATGGGAGGTCAGACAATTTCAGGTGTACAAGATCAATAGGTACATATTTGCTACAAAGAAAAAAGATATCTCAACAACAACACAAAACAGTGGTGTAGTTTTAGAGGCAACTGAAGAAAATGAAGAATTGACACACCTCTACTACGAATACATAAAAGAGATTTGGGAGCTAGACTATGTGGATTTCAATTTTTTGTTGTTCCGTTGTCATTGAGATCATAGGAATCAAGTGGATCCAAATGATGATGGCCAAACTACCATGAACTTCAATCGTGCTGCATACAAGAACGAGACATTCATACCAGCTAACTTGGTTCATCGAGTCTTCTACATCATCGACCCGAGGAATAAGAAGAGACATGTAGTTATGCCATCAAAAAGGAGTATCATTAGTGTGGATGGCGTGTGCTCCGAGGAAGATTACAACAATATCGATGATGTTCCCATCCCTTCGTGCTCGGTCAAGAAAAGACACCAACGGGATGAGGTTCTTTTGGAAGAACCGCGCATTCGCGATAAAGAATCTAGAGAATGAATTTGTATGACTAATCCAAACATTTGTATGAATTTGTAATATACTTATAATGATGAATTTATAATATTTGGAATAATCCAAACACCTTATGATATATTATCAGGCCGGTAGTGCATTTCTGGAGTGGCTAGAAAATCCCCAAACATCTTATGATCATGTTTAACAAACATATCGAATAAACTTTTAGAGGCTGTTAAGAAAACCTCCGTCTTCTGCAGCAACTTTAGAGGCGGTTTTTTAAACAAACCGTTGGAGGTAGCAACTCTTATAGGCGGTTATTACAATGACCCGTCCGAGGTGGGACTAGGATGCCACGATGGAGCATGGCCGGCGGCGACCCAAAGACACAACGACGATTGCTCCTCTGCCGTTTTATTGCAATGCAATAATAAACAATTATTATGAGTAAACACATTACAAATAATAACATTAGACCAAAATAGATAGCTAGATGATGATATATTAATAATATTGTTTTGCATACATTACGAACAAACAACATTGAGAAATACAAATATATATACAACTAGAATGAAAGGTTAGCTAGCTTGTAGGGAGAATATATTACATAGCCAATAGGTGAATCCATCGGCTAGATCAGTCAAAAGAAAACATACTATATTGGAACCAATTGATCACCAGTTCTTGCCACGCCCCTGCCATCATCTCGCTGCTCCCACCTATTCTGTCCCTAGCCATCGCCTTCCTGCTTCCACCTCTTCTGTCCCCAGCTATTGCCTCCCTGATCGGACCAGTTCTATCCCTAGACATCGCCTCCCTGCTTCCACCTGTTCTGTCCACCATGGCCTCCCCGATCCCACTGGTTCTATCCCCAGTCATCGCCTCCCTACTAGACTTTCTTCACATGTTTGGACTTCCTATAATCATCGCCGGTCTTGCATTTCGTACAGAGATCATCATTAAAAACTGGCTTTCCTAGACCTATCCCTAACTTCATCTTCAAGATATTTTTGTACGTCTCATAGCTCACATAGCCATCAATTGTATTATACTTCAGCTGATCCGGGCTAAGCGCCCGATGCCATGTCCAGTGAATCTCCCCTGTACACTTATCCTTCATATCCTGGTAGAAGTCATTGATGATGTCTACTGCAAGATAACCCATGCCAGCCCTGGCTCCCCGGCCCTCCATCTTGTACACATCCTGGATGTCGACGTAAAACTCAGCAGGTATACTTATATTTTCGACCAACATGATATCCCTGTATCTTCTTATATCAACACTAGAAAATGTAATCTTCTTCTTCTCCAAGAACTGCCGAATCGCTTGACGCCCATCACCATACCTTGGGCTCCTGCAGAAATGATAGACTAGCACATGCTTTCTCAAGGCTAGCTGCACCACTGCGACTGTCTACAGCTCATCACTATCATGACGAGAGAGGGTGTACTCGAGGTCCAACCCAACAATCCGATCCTTTTCTGATTCAAGACAAGCCTCATACATGGAAAGAGTTTCTTTGACCTTCGAGTCCTTGTTGGTGTACACCACCGTTAGCACGGTGGTGCCATGTGCAGTGACAGAGACCGTGTTTGTGAATCTCCATCCATCATCGACCGGTATGCGGACAGCCATGGCAAAAAGGAAGAAGGGTGGTTCCGCTAAAGTGAGGAAGAGGAATGTGGGTGCACAGGTGTTGCAAAAATGAGGAATAGGAATGGGGGCATTTGAGAGAGGAAGATGAAATGGCCGGAGTAATGCTGCGGGTGGTTTCGTCATAGTTGCTTGATGGAACTGTCGCGGGTGATTTTGGCGGTTGAATCAGAAGAGGAAGCAGTGGGGAAGAGTAAGAGGAACTAACCTGGAGTAATGCTGATGTGCGGTTTCTTTAATTGGCCAGGGGCTGGAGGCGATGAACCGAGCAGTAATGATGTAGTATAGCAGAGTGATCGTTCCCAATAAAACAGGGGCGCGTGTGGTTGTGCATCCCATCAGTTTGACTCGCAGAGGCACTCGTAAATATTGAGTGTCTCCTAGGAAGTTGTCGCATGTCCCCGGTGTTTTTAGAGACAGTTTTTATATACGGCTATCTGAGGATGACTAAGGGTGTATCACTAGCGATGAAATATTTGCATGGCGGTGTCTGCTTCTCCGCCGTCAGTGACGTTGTGATCTTGCCAGTTCAGAACTATATATATAGCTCATACTCCATAATATATTGTAGCAGTTCAAAAGTTAATAAGAGCTAATAATTAAACCTATATCTACGATAAATATGAGTAGTTCAAAAGTACGCTAGAACGAGCACAAAATCACCCTGACATATATACAACAAAGTATGATGAATGAAGATGCAATATCTAGAACAATGAATCATCATCGACTTCATCGTCACTGACTTCATCGTCAATAGGAGTCCATGCCGATATTGCATGTTCTACATCATCATCACTAGGCGCAAATACAACATATTCATTAGAAAGCTCACTCCCCATCTCCTCGGACCCAGCTGGAGTCGGCATATCAATTTTGTGTTGTGCCTGATTAATGCTTTCAACATCCTATTGTTCTCTTTCCGTCTAGCACGATATCTATGACGCTTTTCCTGATATTCCATGTAGATGGCATGCCACGTTCTTAGCCCTTTAATGAGCCGCTCTTGCATCCTATTTTTCTCGTAGGTAGATGATCTAGGAATATCCAGACAGTCCACATCTCTCGGAGTCCTATTCCGCTGTGATTTCTTGGTCCCACCTTTGATAGGATTGTCAAGGGGGGTCTATGAGTACAATGCTTCATGCAGGACATGCCAGAGTTTTACTGTGCTTTGGTGACATGCAGAATAAATGCATGAATGTATGGAGCATACACTAGTGACCTCCGACGATCAACCATGTTTGTCCTTATCTCTTGATACAAGATATCCATAACATCAATCTTTCCTCCCTTCCTTTGTAGGATAAACCATATTAGGTTTTTTTGCATATCCATGTATGCTAAAGGAGTCTCTCGACTTTGGGAACAAGGTCCACCAAAAATGCTTCTGCAATGTGTACAACAACATTACCCTCAGGATGGGAAGCTGGATGATAGCAGAAGTTCAGTTCATTGGTCTTATTTGTGAAATCATCATGGAGACGGACGAAATTAGTATCATCTAGATAAACCGTATTGATTCCATGAGCTGCAGCAAATTCACTAAGTGGGCATGGTATTCTTTGTCATTGGTCATCCATCGAAAATGCCTAGAATCATCCTTCTCAAGAAAGAGGGTACAATAGAACTGTATCACCACTTGTTCACTATAGTGACACATGAACTCCATCATCTTCACTAAGCCTAGGCGATCACATGTTTCAAATATGTTGACAAATCTTTCCTTTTTTTCTTGATGTACTCAAAGTCGATTACCCTTTGAGGAGCAACCTTAGTTTTAAGTAGGAGAATCATCTGAAAGACCTTATGCTGATTTAAAGTGCGGAACCATTTGGAGATACCTTTATATCTTTTAGCCTCATACTAATTTTCATCCCAACAAAGAGCTTCGTACTAGCGCTTCGGCAATTTCATTAAGCTTATACTTTTTTCAAGAAATGCTACTTTGGGAGCTGCGATTATGACCTTCTTTGTGGCAGGGGTTTGATGAGCTGCCTGCCATATCAGTTGAATCTCTCTTCGCAACAACTCTTTTAGGATTTGTCCTCCTATTCACCCCAATCGTTGCAACCATGTGCCTATTCCCTTTCTTCTTCGCAACCTCATGACTTTTCCCTTTCTTCTTTGCAGCCTTATTCTCACTTGAACCTATCGTATAAGATAAAAATTATAGGAAATATGAACTCTAGGAAATATAAACACATCTATTATGTATACTTTATTTAACTGTGAGTTGGATAAATATATTAAGATGCTATGACCACTGTCTTTGAAGGTAAAGAGTCCCCCACAAAGAGCATCAACTGTCTGTCCTAACTCTGACGAAACTGAATCATAATAAACAGCCAACTGCTAAAATTGAATCTTGCGTTGAATCAGTACGGTATCTACTAGCACTGCGAGAGATTTCATCACGAAATGTACTGGTACAATGAGAGGGATTTCAAGAAATCGATCAGCAAAGTTTGTACCTTATTTGTCCGACAACATCTCTGTTCGATGAGATTGTGATCACGCTTCCAACAAGGTAGTGGCGGGGTGACATGGGCTGGCAAGGAGGGCGGTGGAGGCGTGGGCTAGCAAGGAGGGGGGCTACAACGACGTCGCGGACACACGAGAGGTGTGAAAGACATTGGGATAGGGTTTGAGTGGCGGCAGCTGGCAGTATAGGGTTTGACCGACGGGGGACAGCGGGATAAGAAATATTAACAGATATGTTCCCTAAAGAACAGGTAGGCAGCGAGTGATGACCGTCCAAGGGAGATCCAACACATGAGATAAATCCGGAGTTGGTTCCAATCCGAAGTGTCTGGATAAATCCAGAGGGACATACTTAGTTTTATTAGTATTTTTCAATAAATATTTGTCTAGACTTAGTAATTATAGTCATACAACTTAACATACCACGTAATGTTGGAAATGTGATTTTTCAGAATATGAAATGAATATTACCTATTTGTTCATGAAATTTTCCATTTGTTCATTTCAATTTTTAAGAAAGTCTAAAAAATAATCAAATAATTATGAAACTTGTCATTTGTTCATTTTATGGTACCTAGATTGTGTGGCAAAAATATTAGTCAATTATAAAACACTTGCACCGATGTTGCTTTGTAACGAGTACATCAACATCAGAAGTATCATATCTACTAGGGTGAACTCCAAAGTTTGTATTACGTCACATACTTTCTTAAACGTATCAACTTATTTCTTGACATAGGAATTCATTTCACGCTACTAATTATATACTCACCTTTTATTACCTTGTAATTTAGAATAATTCGCATGTTTTAGACTTTTTCTAACCCGGAGTGTCCGAATAAATCTGGGGTGTTCGAAGTTTGCTCTTTCATAGCAGGACGAGCTGGATTTTAGAGACGGTTAGATATTTTGACAACCTACAAGGACCTGGATCCAAATATTTTGAAGCAGTTGCAGCAAAATCAATATTTTGAAGCATCTTTTCCTCATTCGCCCGCCCGGCCGGCCCGACCCGCAGTGTTCAGACCCTTTCCGGTGTCGCCCTTCCATGCCTCTCCTCCCCACCACCTTTGTCCCGCTTGTGCTCTTCCCTGCCGCCTTTGTTCCGCTGTTGCTCCTCCCCACCGTCGTCCTCCCCACCCATCTTCCCCACCGCAGGCCACACTCTCATGCACACAGATCTAGCAGCTCCCACACCGGCCATTCCACCCCTTTCTCCACCGCCACCTGCGGGGCTTCTCAATGCGATCGTGTGCGTGATGCTCCATCTTGCTGCCCTGCTCCTTCCCGATGTTCTCACCCCTTAGTAGAAGACACCACTGATGATACCGAGGACCGCGAAGGGCCAGAGTCGCCGTCATGCCTCACATGGTGAGAGTCTTTGTAAATTTTCTTTTTAGTTATCTTTAGGACCTTTTCCTTTAAAAATAGGATATATTGTAAGCATGCACACATTTGTAATTGTAAGTACATTGTCCTGTTACAGTTTAATACCAGAAAATGGTTTAGTCCCAACTGTAAGAGCACCTAATATAATTCTTACACTGAAGTGCATTTTTTAGTTAGTATACTATTATTTTATGTGTTATCTCATATCTATATTGATTTTCTACATAAACAGGAGTGACTTTGACCCACTGCCATCGATATATACATGAATAAGAAGGAGAAAATTGAAAAGGTGGCAGCCGTGGGAAATCAAGTAGACCGGAGTGTAAGTACATCGTGAAACACATCAATGCCAAAATGGTGCTCCATTAAAGCTAGATAATGCAAGAAAAAAGTTCTCGAGGCTTTGTGGGGTTGTGGCACGAGAACGAGTGCCCATAACCATTACAGATTGGAGGAAATTAACAAAGAGCGCTCATGATTCAATCAAGACAGAGATTCTACATTATTTAACCATCCGAGCAAATCACTTGCCGCATATTGAGAAAGTGGCTTTATTGCTCGCATGCAAGGCCTGTAAGCAATGGAAATCTAGGATCGTGATGGAGTTCGTGGATACATACAATAGCCCCCTTAATATGTACCCACAGATCACCCAAGTGGCTTGGGATCAGTTTGTGAGGCAGAAAAAATCTGCGGAGTTTGGAATAAAGAATATAAAAGTAAGAGAGCGCTCTCTGTTATTCAAAAACCACCACATAATGGGGACCGCTGGGTATGCTGGCATGGCCCATAAATGGGAAGAACAGGATTTAGAGGTAGAGGCAACCGGACTACCTAAACCATTTGGAGATATTACAGATGAGAGGGCAAAAGACTGGACTAGAGCAAGGGCTAAATGTGACCAAAAAAATGGGCAGTGTGCCAACTTTATTTAGGAATGAGGACATCGAAGGATATAAAAATTTGGTGAGTCTTCACATGCTAGCTAGAATTGATGATTTTTCATCAAAAAATTCATCCTTTGGTCTAAAGGATTCATTAATTTGTTTTATAGGCGAAGAAGGATGATGAGAAGGAAGCAGGCATCTTCAAGGGAGATTTCCTCGTAGCGGTGTTGGGCCCAAAGCACCTTGGTCACACGAGTGGGGTAAGTTCCATTGCCCCATGGAAAACAAGACGCGATTGGAAGTTGGAGGAAAAGCGTGCTATCAAAAAAGCTAAGAAGGAGCTTTATGAAAAAGAGATGCGAGAAAAAATGAAAGCTTAAATACTTGTAGAGTTATGAATGGAATTGGAGTTAACAGTTCATCCCGTTCCACCGTCGCTTGTCCTGCAACCTCATCCAGTCCCAAGCAATTGTGCTTCTTTCCAACTAGTCATCTGTTCTAGTACGGACGCTAGTACGGACACTGACATGATTAGCTATCCTTGTGATCACATAGAGGTAATTAAACACATTGATAATGCAAAGCATGTATTACACCAATGAATTATGCATTACCATGTGGCATGCTAGTTGACCTAATCCTTTTTTGTAGGCAGCCACCGTCTGCGAGCTACTAGCGAGGAAAGTCGGCTCAGTTTGACCCAAGCCGGCTGCCTGGGCACTAGTGTATCCACGAACCAAAGGACAGATGGTACACAATTGTCCTCTTTGCGACAGTTTTGCTAGGGTCAACATTGATGATGTCCAACAGGGGTGCAATGAGATAGCTTTGCCGGTCCCTCCCAATGAAGAAATCATGACTCCGATTGAGGCGAAGGGCACCTTCGTCTAGTGGCCAAAGAAAGATATCCTTCTTTAAAAGCCAGCTATCCTAGCCTCGACACACCTCTCACCGACAACACCGACTCCGAACATCAAGGAAGCACCGGTTTTTTCAAGATGATGATGATTATTTAGAAACCAAGACTATGTCTGCCAAGAGCTCAATCAATGTTGATGTGCCAGCTCCAAAAATATGTCACACTCCTCACAAGAAGCAACACCCTTAGTAAATAAGTTGCCCCTAGGACGCCGCTGCCTGGCCCCAGAATACGCCCCCTCCAAATATGCCGCCCTGCCAGAATATGCCGCTCCCCCTGGATATTATATCATAGACAGTACGAGCCCCTCCTGATACCCCACTAGTGTGCCCAAGGCTAAAGAAACTGAAGAGGCCGCCCCCACCAGTGTGGCCACCAAGACCAGGGTTGATGTGCCAATTACTTAAATGAATAAGGCGTTGCTATCACAAGTGCCCCCTATAACCCCGAAGATAGCAGAGAAACTAGTGCCTGCAGCTACCGTAAAGGACCCAATACTATGCCCAATGCTAAAGACACCACGCCTATTTTGGCCGCCAAGGGGTGCCACTAGCTCCAGCTAGGCTCATGCGCTCAAATTCTCTTTACAAGTCCATAGGGAATCCTCTAGCTCCTGCGAAAACCAAATCTACCACGGGCAAGGCCAAAAATAATGGCAGGACTACAAAAAATGCGAAGACCAAGCAGCAATCGCCAACTAATCTTGTTGATGCGGACCTCAGTCAAATGGACACCGAGCAGTTGCATGTATTCTTTCAGGGGGTGGTGAAGTGAGGATGGCCCTGATACACAAGACGTTTCTTAATCCTAGGGGAAAGCTAATAAAATATGATGTTAGTAATATTGAGGCTGAGCTTGGCAAAGACATTGCATTGTTGCACAAGCACTATGTGGATAATTTAAACAAGCCACCGGGTAAGCAAAAACTTGGAATATTCGGTCCCATACCTACTGAAACCTTTCACCATCATGAAAACAGTAGCGATGCTTCCAATTTTCTCATGAGCTAGGAGAACTTGTACCTGGCTATAAATCTGTAAAACTTCGATGTCTACATAATGAGATGAGTGCAACTATGAGTATTTAACAATCAATGCTTTAGTATATATCTATGCATGCATGGTTCTAGCTACCAGCTATCTATACAGTTTTAAATTTTCTCATATATATATATAGGTTATTATTTGTGAGAACGAGGACCTATAAGCATAAAATATCGTTCTTTGACCCCTCTATTTTTTGCAATCATCCATGGACAATAACAAAAGGAATGTCGAGGATTACATCATAAAAGTGTTGGAGAAGAGCAAAGATCAGGAACCAATTCTATGGCCTTTTCATAAAAAGTAAGCTAGCTTAATTACTACCACATCCTATTTTACGAATTTGAGTGGTTTCACCCAACTAATAATTGGTTAAACTTTTAGTTTTCACTGGATTCTTATCGCTATCTCACTTCTGGATGGCCATGTCCATTATCTTGATTGTTATCATAATAAAAAGGATGCAGATCATGAGGATATACGGAAGATTCTTAACAGGTGATTTAATACTTTCATCAGCATAATAAAAGTGATATACATCCTGGTTTTGTAATGATATACGTTTTTTCTCTTCCTACTTTTAGATCGTTTAAAGTAGTTCGTTTGAAAGAAGGAAATGCAAGGAAGAACTACAAAGAGCTAACCCATCACATGGGTCAATCGGTTAGTTTCTACCAGCACTTATACACATATATATATGCATGCATGTTAAATATATTGTCTGGGTAATATGGTTATTTCCACATATGCTCTATTTCAGTTCCACCAGCAGCCTCCATCAATGTATCTTTGCGGCTAATATGTTTTCCAACATATGAGCATCATGATGTCCAACCCGGTTGTCCTAGACCAGAACAACTGGTATGCAAACATTATCTTTTTCTTTTATTGAAATATTCCTTTTATTGGTACCGGTTTTGATCATGATTTAATTAATATAGTGTCCGCAAATTGGAGAGACAGTATTGACGATGCCCAAGCTAAAAAATGATCCGCGCTGAGATTGATGAATTTCTTGCTCAACAAGCGTTGAAAGGCGACAGAGAGTTCCACAGTTAACCGTTTTGAGAGAAAGTATGCCAAACATTGTTATACTATAGTCGATTAATGCCACGGTTCTTGAAACTGTAATACTTGCCATGCCTTGCTAGAGATGTCAATGCTAGTGTAGTGTACATTGATTTGTGGTATATAGTATAGTGTACATTGATTTCTGTGACATATTCCAAATTTTGTGGTACCTATGTCAGGGTAGTTCTTAAGACTTCTCTCTACAATAAATATAATATTTGTATTCCATGTTGCATTCCGAATTATTTCGGACCATCCGGATATTATGGCCGCTGGTAAACAGTAGCCGAAATCTGCCTAATACAGGTATGAATCACTAGACACGGTTGCTTAAAAATGTTGTATCGGTGCGAAGTGAACCTCGAGACTGTCGGGAAAAAAGGCCGATTTCCCTGGGAAACTCTAAGAGGCGGCTGTAGGTTAACTCTGTCTCAGACTGTAGAGGTGGCTTCTGGAAGAACTAGTCTCACAGAGGAAATTTATTAGAGGCAGATGAAACATGAAGCCGTATCGGGTTTGAAACTTGTGGAAGCGTCTCATAATAATAGCTGACTAAGGTCTCCTGATGATTGGAGATGGTCCATTGATGACTGCAAGTGCACAGACCGTTTGTAGCTAGTTTCGAAGTTAAGATGTCGATCCCACAGGGAGCCAAAAGTTAAGTGTTTATGGGTGAAGTCTCTGTCACACCTGAAAGTGTCATAGGTCTTGGAGTGAATTGACTGCAAGTGTTGAAATAAGAATAGAATTTGGATTAAAAGAAAGTATTTAAATAAAACTAAAATGTAAAACATCATAAATAAAAAGCATAAAAGTAAAGAACGATTTGTTTGTTGTTTTCTGCAGATGAAAAAGTAGGTGCGGGGAGATTAAGTTCATGGTGATAGTGAATATGCCAGGTGGATGAGCGATAAGTGTAACAATTATAATCTTATAAGTATGTGTGTAGGCGAGCAACCCCTAATTCACCGGAACTCCTCTTGGTAGATTTCATCCCAACTTCAATAGTCCTACTAGCCTGTTACCACAACCATGGTTAGTCACTAGATGATTAATATCCTTTAGGTTGATTAGCAATTAAGCTCCTTGTATCGGACTAATGCAATAAGCTCGTTGGCTCCTCGTGATCCTCGAGTCAAACTAGTTTCCCATTGATATCCCCGTGTCACTCGAGGGTCACCGGTCTGCTAGCGAACAAGATACTATCTATGTAGAACAAAGCATCTTGTTGTCTGGGCCCTTCACTGGACAATAGGTATTTTAAGTATCCCACAGATAGTCAAGCATACATAATATAGTAATTAAAATCAACCACAAACTTAATGGAAATTATATAGGCACATCACATCTCACCAATACCCTACATCTCCCACGCCCAAGGGAACTTACTCACACATGATAGAAGAAAGCACCATCGATATAATTAAATAAAGGGAGTTCTTATTGATATTACCGTGGAGATCCGCAATAAGAAATAGAAATAAATCCAACACAATTCAAGATGGGAAGAACAATATCAAACCCTAATCTTGCAAGGTGGAGATCTCTCTCTCTCAAGTACAAGTAATGGCTATGGAGGTGTGCTGGCTGGGAGATCGAAGATCATGGAGCGAGATGAAGAACGTCTTCCCCTTCATCTCCGGATCTCTTATTTCTCTCTTCTAGATAGGATGGTGGCTCGTATGTTCTATTTTTGTCCTCGACCTCTTCATGAAAGTTGTCCCTTTTAACAAGACGAAACAAATGGCAACTATACAACGGGAACTATACGGCCGAAAAAATTCCTGCCGTATAGTTGCTCGTTAAGTCTTCTGTATGCTCCTCTTGATTGCTTCCAAAATGCGACTTGCTTGTTTTTGTCTGAATATTCTGTTTCTGCTGTTAAAATAGTCTATTGATATTCAGAACCTGAAACACACATTAAAACCCAAGTTTTCTTTGCTACCGAAGTATTAGCGTTAGGTAAAGCGAGAAAACCATCAAATCCAAACGAAAACCATAGATAGAAACCATCAAAAATGTGTCGAATCTCATAGATATCAACTCCCCCAAGCTTAGATGTTGCTTGCCCTCGAGTGACAATGAAATAAGAAAGGATAGTGGAGATTCAATAAAATAACTTACAAGCTCAAATTGGTGTCAAATTCTTTTCTTCACAATTCCTACAACCTTAAACATGATCATACAAGTATTCACAAGATTGCACTAAGTTCACTTCCTAACCACGCATATCTTGCTAGCAAATAAATCATATGCCCGAGAAAGTTTCAAAAGTTTAGCTAGGAAAGTGAAACAAATCTTTTTGGTTTCTCTCTTATTGAGAGATGAAAACTTTTAATTTAAGAACAACTCATCTACTCCCACGTCAAAATTTCAAGACTCTCAAAGCACCTTTTTCCTTTCCTTGTTTTTAAAAAACTTCAGCTCTTTCATAGAGAAATCATGCCACTATTTTTAACATGTTAATTGGGACTATGTTGCGCACTCGTGACCATGCCAATAGATAGTTGTTGAGGAATAGTGGGTTAGAGGAGTACTACAACTTCACTTGGAACGTAAAACCACGAGGAGACTAAAATTTTACCCGTCATAGCATTGCATCTACAGATGTTTACATAACTCAATAGACGAAATAAAGTGGTTTCCCACATTTAGATTGTTTGTTGGCCATCGGCGTTAATAGTTCCCCATGGAGTACGACAGTGTTGCAATGACACGCATAAAGCAATATCATACTATAATTATTAGAAAAAGAAGTGTGATGGTGCATGGAAGCTTCGTTGGGCGACCCCAAGAGGAAGGTGGGATGAGCACAGCAGCAAGTTTTCCCTCAGTAAGAAACCAAGGTTATCGAATCAGTAGGAGGAAGGAAATGACTCAAAGGTGTTGCTAGCAACTTGGAAACCTGCACAACACAAACTCAAGACTTTTCCCCAAAAAACAGTAATAGTGGTTTGCTAAAAACAAAGGGTTAACTGTATGGTGTGGAAGGTAATAGTGGTTTGCAGAAAGGGAAACAGTAAAAGCAGAAAATGTATCAATGATAAAGATTGGACTAGGGTCCATAGTTCACAAGAGGTGTTCCCCTTAAGATAAACAAACATGGCATGCTGGGTAAACAAATTACAACAGGGCAATTGACAGGACTGAGCCAGGTATAACAATGCAATACTAGACATTCATGATCATATGAGATTCGATTGGGCAATACAACAAGATACATAGACTGCCATCCAACTGCATCTATGACTAGTAATCCACCTTCAGGTTATCATCCGAACCCCCTCGAGTATTAAGTTGCAAGCAACGGATAACTTCTTTAATAAAAGTGTGTAAGGTAAACAATCAACTTGTTTCATGAACAAGAGACCGTTGTTTTCTCCCTAGTGGCAATAGCACAATCTACAACCTTAGAGATTTTTGTCACTTCCCTTAGATTAAATAGAGGCATGAACCCACTATCGAGCATAAATACCCCCTCTTGGAGTCACTAGCATCTACTTGGCCAAGATAGCTACTAGAAACAGAGATCATGCAAGATCTCAAACAACACAGACATGATAGGATCAATAAGACAAAACCATTAATCGATCTGACATAGTAATCTCAATATCCATCAGATCCCCGCAAACACAACATGCATGATTACAAGTAGATGATCTTGATCATGAACGGAGCTCACAAGATCTAAACACGACATCACAAAGGAGGAGATACAACCATCTAGCTACTTCATGGCCCCATAGTCCAAGGTGGAACTACTCACACTTCATACCGGAGGCTGGAATGATGAAGAAGAAGGCCTCCCGGGTGATCTCCCTTCTGGCAGGGAGCCGGGAAGAGCTTCAGATCCCCCCGATCTAGGGGCGATGGTGGTGGCGGCTATCGACAGTTTCATGGAATATTGATCGGGTCCTTAGGGTTTCTATATCAGGGGGTCTTTATAGGAGAAGAGGCGAGGCAGGGGGCAGCTAGGGCATCCCACCCCCTAGGCGTGGGCTGGGCCCAGCCGCGGCCAGGGGGTGTGGCCCCCTGGTGGTTCCCTTCCGTCTCGTATTCAGGCTCCGTGTTCCCCACGGTAAAATATTGACTTTGGCTTTTGTCCCGTCCAATTCCAAGAATATTGATTTTCTGCCTTTTCTGGATCCAAAAACAGAAGAAAATAGGCAACTGGCACTATGGCATCTTGTTAATAGGTTAGTACAGAAAAACATATCAAAACACCTCAAAGTGTAGACAAAGCAAAGCAAAGTAGATAGTAAACAAGCATGGAACATAAAAAATTATAGATACGTTTCCTACGTATCAAGCATCCCCAAGCTTAACTCCTGCTCATCCTCGAGTAAGTAAGTGATAAAAAGAATAATTTTGCAGGTGACATGCACCATCAAAATCAAGATCAAACCATTTGCAAGCATTGAAAGCTGGGATCAAAGAACTCAAAACATGAGCATGAAAGATGGAGTTCTAACAGTAAGACAAAGTAGCTATGCATGCAACATGAAAGGTTACAAATAAAGATCATGAATAACATGCATTAAAAAACGTTTGTTTGTTTCACATACAGAAAACATAGCATATTGGCATTCAGCTTGTCCTTCATGGAGTAGCAAATATATGCATAGGACACCTTCAAAGTTCATAAGAGTGACTAGATATAAATAGTACAAGAACAAGCAATATCAACAATATGCATCAATCAATAAGTTTTGGGACAATGCACACAGAACTAAGAATGGCAACTATGCTCTCTTAATTGGTGCCTAAGGATAGAAGGTGAAGACTCAATATAATAGTGGAAGAAAGGCACTTCATATAGGGAAGAAGGGATTTCAAATTTCAAAAACATCTTCCAAAAATTATGGTACTTGTTAGCTTTCAGCCCTCATTTCCCGTATCATAACCATCTTGAAGTGCTTAAGGTTAAAGTGAAAAAACTATGGAGTATATTCTTGACAAAGTATATGTTGGCAATCTCATGTCCCTTGAATACGAGGGACGCTCCTCATGTTACTCAACTTTAGTCACCTGTAAGTTCTTGTCATAGTAAGTACACGTGTATCATAGAGAACCGCCAACGGGGTACCCCTTGCACATGATATAGGAGCTATCCCATAATCAAAATGACAAGGCAAGCAGACAATGAGCATCTCGGCAATCTTCTTATTTACCATGGGAATATGGTGCTTTTTTCTCTCTTTCCTCTTTTCAATATGTCACTTTTTTTATATAAGAATAAAGCTTCATAGATGTAATTATGGTGATGCTGCAAGTTTCCACCATAATTAGGCATGGCTTAGGCTAGCAGCTCAGGCATTTCTCTAACACACATACATAACTCTATGTACTTACAAGCTCCCCTTTTATTTCACACGGACGACATCCATAGACAAAAGTGCATGATATCAACTATGTACAAAGTACAAGTGCAATGTTGAAAGCGTTCCCGGTGACAACATGGTTCTTCTAATTCCAATGTATAAGTGCAAGCATATACAACATAGATGACACAATGGTTCAAGTTTATTAGGGGCAAGAAAAATAAAGTGTGCCATCAAGTTTGTGAGAGCTTTAATCACTATGTTTTCACATAACAAAATACTTTTTAATTGGAAGATAGATGAAAACAAGAATATATTTGGAATTGTGTAACACACCATGCATAGGAATTTATAGTGGACATTTTGGAATAACTTGGTTTCTTGGGAGTTGGATGCATGAGTAGAACTTACTCATATAAGTGGAGGCTAGCAAAAGACTGGGAGCGACCAACTAAGAGAGCAATAATGGCCATAATCATGTAGAGCGACAAAACATTACTAATCAAAGCATAAAGTGGTACTACAAGTCATGGACTAAATGATCATAGAGGCTATGGTGACTTGTTCATAGTCATAACATGGTGTGAGCATGTGCCAAGTCAACCCAAACAAAGCATCAAAGGAGAATACCACAATACTATGCTTTTGTATGCTAAAACAACGTATGATTCCTTCAAGGCACACTAAGCAATCCCAATTGTTTGGAACAAGTCATGCTACAACAATAATCACTAAGAATAAAGTCAAAATAACACCTAGCATGATATGATAAAGTGTAAGTAACAGTAAAATCAAGCTCCTCTTGTACTACTCAAGCAAGAACTTTCTACTCCTCTTCAACACCAATCAAATTATTTGAAACAACACAGCGAGAATGGGGTCCAAACTACTTTATTCAAGCAAACTAAGCAAACCAAACAAAAACTAAGACGCTCCAAGAACAACAAAATAGTGCATTAAACAATAAAATGAAGTGTCTAGAAAGACCTAAGATTTTTATTGATGAAGAACAACACAACAATGCATGAAACAATAAAAACGAAGTGTCTAGAAAGACCTTAGATTTTTATTGACGAAGAAGGGGATGCCTTGGGCATCCCCATGCTTTGACGCTTGTACCACCTGAATATTTCTTGGGGTGACACGGGGTGGCATCCCCAAGCTTGACCTTTTGTCCATTCTTCATCTCATTACATCATTCTTTCTCTACACCTGAAAATTTTCCTTTATACAAAACTTCACACAATCTTCATTAGCAACATTACTGTATTCAAAAGATAATAGACCTTTGGGTTTAGCTTTAGAATATCAAAACATTCAGTAAAAACACAAGATATTGTAGCAATTCCCTCAAAAAGCTCAATTTCCCAAAAAGAACCCAAAAAGGAATCAATAAGAAGCAAATGCAAATAATGGCAGAAATCTGTCAAAACAGACCACCAGGTAGAAACCGATTTTTTCGAAGACCTTCTGTTGCTCAAATCAAAAAGTGTTGAACTATCGAAAGTTAGCTAACATACTGGGGGATTTATTTAGAAAATATCAGCTCAATCTGACTTACATAGATTTACAAGAATTTTTACGGTGGAGCACAAAAATCTGTTTCGGGACAGCAACTCCCCAAATCTTAGTTCCCTCTCATTAGAGGTTATTCTTGGCAAAAATAAGAAAACAAAAAAGGATAAGGAGAGGTCATTACTGAAGTAATAACTTCTAAGACTCAAGAAAACTTTTGGTGTCAGGGGCATAACCCCCGGTAGGGTCACGAGAGGGGAAACATAGCGCAGCTGGGTTGGCTCCGAGTAAAAAAATGAACTAGGCCGGGTAAGAACGGCCGGGTAAGATAAGCAAGAAAGCCGAGATATAACTATCTCGCCCCGTATAGGACAAAGTTGCAACCCTTGCAGGTACCAACGAGCCGAGTCAACCGAGGAAGGGCCGAGTCAGGAAGGACGTGTGGCACCTTTCCGAGTAAGGTTCGGGAAGGACCATGGTAAAGCATGGTCAAAAGAGAAGGGCGACGCCGGGTGACACAAAAGGAGCCGGGTGACGCACAAAGCAAGCGCTGACGTACAAAGTAACTGCATGACGCCAAAAAGAATAAGAAGCAGCGTACCAGAAGACTGTTAGGTGTCAAGCTTTATGGACCGGGCCTATGGGCTTAGGGAAAGCCCATAACCCGGCCCATATGGTAGGGGCCAAGACCCAAACAGTAAACCCTAGAACCCAAAGGGGTATTAGCTAGCTAGTGCTGCCTATATAAGGGAGGGCATAGCGGCGGTAGAAGGAGGTTGGACCAAGTAGAGAACAAGTGCTGCATACTCTAGCCAATACATCTCAAGGAGCACTTGTAATCTTTGGGGTTTCAATCAAATCGTCTAGTGTGGAGAGTTCTTCCTGTTCTTCGTGCATGGCTTGACCGTGCACTCCCTCCCCGGTGACCACAAGCACCCATTCGGCCCCCAACTTAAGCCTACCCATGGCATCTGCCATGCCACCACCACGACAGTTGGCGCCCACCGTGGGGCAGAAGCAGGTGCTTGATGGAGTCTTCATCCGGACGGGCAACATCATCGCCAAGACCGGCGAGCGCGTCTACTCCAGCCTCATCCAAAGGTTTGGAGCGCTCAACTTCGTCAGCGACAACGCGGGCTGCTTTGGGACCAAGCCGTTCCCTAGGGGCGGTCACTTCATCAAGTTCGGCGAGCACCAGGTCTACGTCGCGGTGCGAGTAGAGTGCGCATATCCTGAGCGCGTCGTCCTGGCGCCAGATCCCCCAACGGCACCAGTCGCTGGGAAACCTCTCCAACTCGTCTCCATGGAGGTAATGATGACAGCCACAAACCCCGTAGCTCCCCCAGTAGTTCTAGTGGTAAATGAAAACACAGAGGGAGGAAATCATGAGGAAACGCCAAGGGCTGCAAGAACAGCGAAGGCACCGCTGGAGAAACCAGAGAACATAGCTAGGAGCAAAACAGCCAAGGAGCTGCAGGAAGCAATAGAAAAGTGCGCAGAGCTAGTGGCACAGGCGACTGACCCGACACGTGTGCAAGCCGAGTTGGAAGAAACCAGGATAAAAGTTCTGGAAAAAGCAAAGGAGCTGGCACAGTTACAACAGGATGTGGATATCACTATCCGAGAGCTTAACTCGGCAAATCGAGTCAAGGGCGCAAAGACCCGGCTTGATGCGACGAGATTGAGAGGAAGGAACCTCAACGAAGATCTCGTAGATGCGACATCAAAGATAAAACCAGAGAATAGCAATGAGACAGCCATGCGCCCAACATACAACACAGCAGCAGCTAATCTGCGAGCAGCAGAACCAGCAATGGCAGAGTTACCCCACTTGGAGGGGGAAGCAAAGAAAAGGCAGCAAGAACGGGTCAATGAGTTAGTAAAATCAGCCAGCATGCTAAATGAGGCATATTATAGAGCAAATACGGGTATAGCAGGGAGATCACAGCTGGTTCACTCGGCAACTCCTGTTCCGGCAAGATCGACTGGGAACACGGCATCCTCACCAGAAGCAACACCCAGGCCGAGAAAAGAGAAAAGTGTGGATTCTAGAAGAAACAAGAAGATGGTCGCCTATGATCCGACAGCAGTTCAAGGAAACCCGGCGCGTGCGCAAGGGGAAAAAGAAATAATCCCCGGGAAAATGAAAACCAGGAAAAAATTGGACAGAGAAATGACAACAGAGGGCAAAATTTTGCGTCTCATACTCGACGCGCAACTCACTCGGCATGAGGAGGAAATCCAACTCCGAATAGTGCACCGGCTCAGACGAAGAGAAGACAGTAGAGTGCGGGAAAAGCAGTTCAATAGCCCGTTGACCCGAACGCGAATAAATATAATGATGGTTACTCGGCAATGGTAAATGACGGGTATGAGCTGCCGGATCATGCATACCAAGCAATGGGAGAAAGATACGGAGGTAGAAACCTTCAGCCGGATGATGCCAGGCTGAAGCTTGACCGCATAAAAATGGTAGAGATAATTGAATCACAAGGTCCGCAGGGTCCACCATGTTTTGGCCCAAGGATCATGAAGGAGCCACCGGTGCCGAATTTCCAGCTGGCCAGAGGAACAAAAACATATGATGGAAGCACAAAGCCAGAGGATTGGCTCATAGATTATGGAACCGCTGTAAGATAGCGCAGGGAAACTTGAGATGGGCAGTATGTTACGTACCGCAGATGCTAGAAGGACCAGCTCGGGTATGGTTAAACAATTTGTCACCCGGAAGCATCAACAGTTGGATTGATTTTCATGACGCCTTCGTGAGCAATTTCACGAGCACTTACAAGAGGCCGAATCGCCCACAGCAACTAGCAATGTGCAAGCAAAGACCGAATGAGACAGACAGGGAGTTCCTCACAAGGTGGTGTACGATGCGTAACTCTTGTGAAGGGGTGATCTAGTCACAAGCAATCGCATGGTTTGCACAAGGATGCAGACATGGGAGTGTGCTGTGGCAAAGGTTACAAAGAGATATGTCGGCAAGCCTAGCAGAGATGATAGGAATCACCGACTCATACGCGTTAGGAGATCCAACTCAGCCACTGCTCATGTTGGCAGACAGGATGACTGAGACTTAGATCTATGACGCTGCCGGGTCGCAATGGCGCCCGGAGAGATCCGGGTATAGAAGCAAGAGAATAGAAGAGAGGCTGGATTACAGGTATGGTTCGGCTTAGGTTGCAGCAGTGAGTCAGGATCATCCAGATGCTGGATGCAGTCAGTGTCAAAGGACAAATGGTCAACAACAATGGGTGCCAAAGAATGACGGCAAAAGGCCATACGATCAAAGGAAACAATATCAAGACCGACAAATACACCTATGAGATGATGCTGGATCAACCGTGTAAGTTTCAAACGCCATGTCCGAGTAAACTGGCAAATCACTCAACAAGGCAATGCACTTGGTTTCAGGAAGGATACAGAGTGGACTCGCCGAATAAGCAGCTTCCACCACCTCCCCCTCCACCACTTACAAGAGAAAATGCTCAAGCAGTAGGAGCAGATAACAGATATGAAAACAGGCAGCCGAGATATCAGAATCGGGAAAGAAGAGAAGTTGTGCATCAGGTGCACAATCCAAGAGGTGATGATGCTCATATAGGCCATGGAACCAGAAATGAGTACAGAGAACATCACCAGAGCTATGTTGTATTTGTCACAGAGCCAAATGACAAGAAGAGCCAGCAGCGATGAATGATGGAAGTGAATGCCACGATGCCGGCAATTCCCAAGTACATGCATTGGTCTGAGCAAGAGATAACTTGGAGTATAAAGGATCACCCAAAGACCATGCCAACCCTAGGAGGATACGCTCTGGTTCTGGATCCAACGTTCATGGGCCCAGATATCAACGTGAAATTTTCAAAGGTGTTAATCGACGATGGCAGTAGCATCAACATCATGTACAAGGATACTATGCTCAAGTTAGGCATTACCATGAACATGCTGGAGCCGACTAAGACCACTTTCCACGGGATAGTGTCGGGATTATCCTGTGAGCCAATTGGCAAGATCTGGGTCGACGTCTTATTCGGCAACAGAGAAAATTGTCGCACTGAAGCCATAGAGTTCGAGGTAGTAGATTTGGTCAGCTCATATCATGCCTTACTCGGCAGACCGGCTATGGTAAAGTTCATGGCTACTCCTCACATCGCTTACTTGAAGATGAAGCTACCAGGCCCATGTGGGGTGATCACAGTTGAAGGAGATTACAAAAGATCTATTGCTTGTGGCTCAGCCAGATCTTCACTGGCCGAGTCACTTGTCATAGCTCAAGAGAAAAGTCAGATGTTGGAGGTGGCAGCATTGGCCAAAGCAGCACAAATGTCCATGCCGGCACTCACCAACCAGCATGGCAATGTATCATTTCAAGCTACCAAGGAAACCAAGAAGGTGCAGGTGGATGAAACTTTCCCAGAGCACACAGTAACCATTGGGGCTAGCCTTACAGATAAATAGGAAATCGAGCTCACCAGCTTCCTCCGTGAGAATCGGGACATCTTTGCATGGTCCACTCAAGATCTGCAAGGAGTTCCGAGGGAGCTGGCTAAGCACTCTCTTCATGTAAGACCAGATGCAAGGCCGGTGAAGCAACCCCTCCGCCGCTTCGCCGAAGATAGGAGGAAAGTAATAGCAGCAGAGATTGCAAGACTTTTAGCTGTTGGATTCATCATGGAAGTGCTGCACCCGGACTGGTTGTCAAATCCAGTCCTGGTCGATAAGAAGAAAGATGACCCGAACGTGGCAGTGGTATGGCGCATGTGTATTGATTACACGAACCTCAACAAGGCGTGTCCAAAAGATCCATTTCCTCTGCCTCGGATCGATCAAGTCATACATTCTACTGCTGGGTGTGAGTTGTTGTCATTTGTGGATGCGTATTCGGGATTCCATCAGATTCCACTGAATCCAAATGATCAAATAAATACAGCTTTTATCACCCCGTACAGGGCTTATTGCTATCGCACCATGCCATTCGGATTAAGAAATGTAGGCACAACATATCAAAGATGCATGCAAAAATGCTTGCAAGATCAATTGGACAAAAATGTCCAAGTATACGTCGATGACGTGGTAATAAAAACCAAACAAAGTCATACTCTAATCGAGGACTTGCGTCAATCATTCACAAACTTGAGAAGATTCCGGATGAAACTTAACCCGGAAAAATATACATTTGGTGTCCCGGCTGGCAAGTTACTCGGATTCCTTGTATCCAGCCGAGGAATTGAAGCTAACCTGACAAAGATCAGGGCCATCGAAAGAATGGAATTGCCAAAAACCCTCAATAATCTCCAGAAGTTTACTAGATGCCTGGCTTCATTGAGCAGGTTTGTTAGTCGGCTAGGCGAAAAAGCCCTACCACTATATCAGCTGATGAAGAAATCAGACAAATTCACATGGACACAGCAAGCTGATAGCACTGTCCATGAATTAAAGAAAATGTTGGCAACAACACCAATATTAGCGTCACCACTATCCAAGGAGCCAATGCTGCTCTATATCGCCGCAACCAATAGAGTTGTAAGTGCAGTAATAGTGGTTGAACGTGAAGAAGGGGGCAAATCAGTCCAAAGACCAGTATATTACTTGAGCGTAGTGCTCTCTGTCTCGAAACAGAATTACCCGCATTATCAGAAGATGACATATGGGGTATATATGGCAGCAAAGAAGCTGAAACATTATTTTCAGGAACACCCGATCCGGGTAATATGCGAGGCACCTATCTCGGATATATTGCGCAGTAAAGATGCCAACGGCCGAGTAGCCAAATGGGCCATTGAACTGGCACCATACACTCTACAATATGATAGGCGGGATGCAATAAAATCTCAAGCCATTGCAGATTTCTTTGTAGAATGGATGGAGATGCAGTACGAACCACCACTGCCAGATCCAAATTAATGGAAAATGCATTTTGACGGGTCCAAGACGAAAATGGGTCTGGGCGCCGGGATAGTGCTCACATCTCCAAAGAGGGATCAACTGAGGTATGTCTTGCAGATTCATTTTGCTGCTTCTAACAACGTTGCCGAGTATGAAGCACTCGTCCATGGCATTAAAGTAGCCAAGGAAATTGGTATCAAAAGGATCATGTTTTGGCGATTCGGATTTGGTGATTCAGCAAGTGTCTGGACATTGGGACGCACTGGACACAAACATGGCATTATATCGTTTCCACGTGCAGCAAATTTTGGGATATTTTGACGGTTGCGAATTTCATCACATTCCTAGAGCAGAAAATGAGGCAGCAGATGTGTTATCCAAGCTAGGATCATCTAGACAAGCAATACCACCAGGGGTAGCATTGGAGCAGCTCAGGAAGCCATCGATCACGCCCTCACTAGAGTCCGAATCAACCAGGGTCATCCCGGCGAGTCAGGAATCAGAGGCAGTGCTAATGGATATTGACTCAAGGGTAGGTTCGAGTTACTTGGGGACTGATCCGTTCATCTCAGGGGTAGCCGAATCACACTCGGGGACTCCTCCGGTTATGTCGGCAGAGCATATCTCGGCGGAACCAATGGATATTGATGTTGAAGGAGACCCGGAAACACTAATACCAACGTGGGCACGACCAATATTCTGTTATTTGAAGGATGGAACCTTGCCAAGTGACGAAATGTTGGCAAGGAAAACAACACGAAGGGCAAAAGCATACACCATAATCAATAAGGAACTATACAAACGAAGCGTGACAAGTGTACTACAGCGTTGTATTAGTTCATAGAATGCCAGGAGATTTTATTGGATATCCATCAAAGAGAGTGCGGGCACCATGCATCATCAAGAGCATTGGTAGCCAAGGCATTCCGACATGGATTCTACTGGCCAAGCGCATTGGCACAAGCACAAGAGTTAGTCGGGAAATGCACTGGTTGTCAACACTATGCGTCCAAGTCACATTTGCCAGCGTCAGAATTGAAGACTATACCAATCACGTGGCCTTTTGCAGTGTGGTGCCTGGGTATGGTAGGACCATTCAAACCAGCAAGGGGAGGCATGACTCATATCTTGGTCATGATCGATAAGTTCACCAAGTGGATAGAAGTGAAGCTAATCAAAAAACTGGACGGCAAAACAACTATTACATTCCTAAGGGATATAATCCTAAGATACGTTTACCCACACAGTGTGATCACTGATAATGGCACAAACTTTTCCGAAGGGGCTTTTGCTCGCTTTTGTGGGAAACACCGAATAAGACTCGACGTGGCGTTAGTCGCCCATCCAGAATCAAATGGACAAGTTGAACGGCCTAATGGCTTAGTTCTGTCCGGGATAAAACCCCGCTTAATGGAACCACTCCAGAGATCGCCTGGTTGTTGGATAGAAGAACTACCCTCAGTACCGTGGAGCTTAAGAACGACTCTGAATCAATCAACTGGTTATACGCCATTTTTCCTTGTATATGGGGCTGAAGCAGTTTTTTCTGCCGACATCGAATATGACTCGCCAAGAATAAGGCAATACTCGGAAGCCAAGGTAAAAGAGGCCCGAGAAGATGGAGTAGATTTACTCAAAGAAGCAAGGGAACTGGCATTCTCCAGATCTGCTATATATCAACAAAATCTCCAACGCTACCATAGCCAGAAAGTGCAACCTCGTGTTTTCCGAGGAGATATGGTGCTAAGGCTGGTGCAGCGCACAGCCGGGATGCATAAATTATCGCCTCCTTGGGAAGGTCCATTCATTGTAAGCAAAGCATTGCACAATGATTCCTACTATCTCATAGACGCTCGTGAAGCGCAAAAGAACAAGGCGGACAGGTCAGGAGATGAAACCAAAAGGCCATGGAATGTGGCACTGCTTCGTCCCTTCTACACTTAGGAGAAGCAATGCATGTATCACTCGAACTCTCGTATGCCGGATGTGTTTGCCGGCTATGTGCTAATAATAAAGTGGTATGATTCGGAAAACTGACTCGGGGACTATCCCTTAGGCTTTCCATTTCAATTATTTTATGTCGGCTGGCGTGATACCCAGAATTTATTTTGGAACAAGTAGTGTTTACTCGGAAGAAATCAGCTCTTCGACTATGTTGTTATCCGAAAACACGGCTTCATGGCAAGCAAGAGAAAAAGATCTAAGACGGGTAAACACGAACGCTGGATAAGTACAAGGGAGAAACGCGAGTCGGATCTAGTTTGTGCCTAACTCTCTGCAGGTTGTGTTATACTGTGTGTCGAGTAATCTCGGCCAAGTTATCCAAGTTTCATATCCGCTAACTAAGTCCTTCGTACTTTGAGATCCTAATGTCGAATGCCGAAAAATGGTAGACAAGGGACAAAGGCAAGCACAGGTGACACGGCAAAATGAAACTCGGGGACTTGTCCTTGAGTGAGTCGCATTCAAAGCATAACGCAAATATATAAGGCCTATCACAAGGCACATAGTCAAACTTCAAGGTGCAATGTACGTTACATCTGTACCCGGCATACCGGGGATCTAATAAAAGTTCAAGTATTTGTTGGCTTAAGGAGCAGAAGAACTCGGAGGAGCGTTCTCGGAGCCAGGGCGCTTGGAGCATCGGTCGGGTGAGGGGCATCTGCAGCCGGGTCATCTGGGTCATCTGACTCGGTTGCCTCGCTGTCACCACCCTCTTCATCAGCAACTTCGATGAGCGGGTCGTCAAGGTCGAGAAAGCTAGGCCCTTCGCACCAAGCGTGCACCATGGTGTACTCGACCATGGCATAAGCTCGCTCCTGGCGCTTCTTGATCAGCTCCGGGTCATTCAGCCATTTGCCATCTCCCCTTATACGAGCAAGAACGTCGAGGTTGATGTCTTCGTACCATGAAAGCACGAAGGAGAGAGCCTTGTCCGCTGCAGCTCGGCCGGCCGACTCGCGCCATTGATCCAGCCGGTCTTCAGTAAGGAGCAATCTGTCGGCGAGTGGCTCGATAAGTTTGGGTGGGTCTTCATCCGGCCAGAGCATGCGAAACGCATGGATAGCTGACTTGAGAAAATCCACCCCACAAGATCTGAGGGTCTTGACCCGTTCAGACACCGCTGCAAGGAGCTCCTCCATGGACACATCACCGTCAGCAGGAGCACCAGCCTCAGCTCTCACCTTCTTCATGGCTCGGATGGCAAACATGTTGGCCTCAGGAAAGTTCTATGCAAGCAAAAAGAGAAAGTTAGCAGATAGCAAAGGAATATGGAAGAAATCCAGCAGGACTTGGACAATGCGTAAAGAGTAAGAACTCACTACCGAGAAAGAAGTTGATGGCAGCGAGCTTGCTATGCCAAGTCTTGGTCTTGGCTTGAAGGGCGTCGAGGTTCATATTGGTCGACTCAACCAATGACTCGGCCTCGTCGAGCAACTTCTTAGTCTTCTCGGCGCTAGTAGCCTGCTGCTCGCTCTTCTCGGCAAGCTCCTCCTTCAGTCCTTTCACCTCGGCCAAGTGTTTCTCCTCCGTCTCGGCCATCAATTTCTTCAGCCGAGTCACCTCATCGTGCTCCTTCTGGAGTTCGGCTTGGTACTTATCTTCTTATTGAGAACAAAATTTGTGAGTACCAACAAAAAATTTCAACTATTGGCTTAAAAGGCAGGAAATTTACTCTCGGCCTCGCTGATTTGCGAGTGAAGATCGTTGATGGTATCCTGAGCAGTGCCTATGGAACAAGTACATGAGAAAAAATGAGAAGATGAAACAAGGAAAATTACATCAAATAAGAAAGAGGAAGAGCAAAGATATTACCTTGGCCGAAGGTGTCAGTCTGCAGCTTCTCATACGCAAGTTGAAGCTTGCGATGCGCCAGGACGAGAGCTTGGTGCACCTTGGTGCGCTCGTTGTGCGTAAGCTAATCAAAGAAGTTAGACAATAAGGAAGAGTCAAGGCAGGCGACCGTCCGAATAAAGAAGAGCTTAAGAGCTTACAGCCGAGTAAGTTATTTACTCGGCAGTAACCTCAAGGGATAGGGATTGAAGCTCTAACATGAGTTTGTCAGAAAAAAATAAAAAAATCAAAAGAGATTAAGAGCTTACAGCCGAGTAAGTTCCTTACTCGACAGTAACCTCGAGGGCTAGGAATCGAAGTTCTAACATACAAGCTTGGAATGAAGGATTTGAAGGCTAAGTGACTATTGAAGAGCTTACAGCCAAGTAAGTTTCTTACTCGGTTGTAACCTCGAGGACTAGGTGATATGTATAAAGGAAATGCTCAATGATACAAAAGAGTAAGAAGTTAATTTACCTCATTCACTTTGTCTACGCGGGCCATCAGAGAAATGGCCTGCTGGGTCATGTCGGAGACGGCCTTAGGGCCCAGCTTCATCTTCTCCCCGGCACGGGTGCTGACCTCCTACTCGCCTGCTGCATTCCATGCCACAACGTAAGGTTCAGCCAAACCAAGGCTTTTGCCACTGAGCGTACGAGTGAGAACTCGACCCGTTTTCAGGGCGGCTCCCACAGTGGCACGGGTTACAGTGGCAGAAGTGTGGAGGGTAACAACCCTGGAGTCGTCACCTGACCCGGCAGCAGAAGATCCGTCCCCCTTACCCGCTGAAGCGAGTATTGTCGCAGACGTCGGAGGCCGGATCCGAGGATCAGAACCCGGAGCGCAAACTAGAGTTGCTTGCTTGGAAGAGGCGGATTTGCCAGAAGAGGGGCGGGAAGAACCAGAAGCCTTGGGCTGGGTCTGGCCCTCTGACAGAGTTTGAGAGCGAGTAGGAAGATTTGGTGAAGGTTTTGGAGCCCCTGACTAGGCTCAGCAGTTTTTCTGGCTCCAAGATCAGGAAGTTGTTCATTCACATCAGCTTGAGGGCTGATGCCAGAGGAACTGGTGGCAGAAGGTTTCTCAGCGCCAGACTTGCGGGCACCAAGATCAGGAAGTTTCTCCTGGCCAGCGCCAGGGGCCCTAGCCGAGTGATCCACCAGGTCTGACTGACACTGAGAAGCGTTAGCCTCAACAGTGCTAGCCTCAACCCGGACGGGACTCGGCGCCGCCGAGTCAGCTGGAGGAGGTGCAGGCCTAAGCGGCGAGGCAATGCTAGAAGCAGCCTGATTCGCCGTCAAAGGTGCAACACTAAAAATAACAAGACATATATGAGAGAACATCAATAATGAAAAGGAAAAGAACATAGAAGGCAAGGTAAAAACAAACTTACCCGGTGACGACCGGGTCGCGAACGACTCGGCGCATGACTCGGCGCCCAGCAGCTTGGCGAGTCTCACTCAAGCTGGCAGCAGCAGAGGCAGCAGGAGCTGCTGGACTGGGCTTGTTCTTCTTAGCCGGCTGAGTGCTGGAGGAGGTTCCGCATCGCTTCGGCTTAGCAACGGGAATCTTGCCGACTCCGTCCACATCAAGAGGAGGGATATCATGTACCTGGCCAGCTGCAAAAGTAAATAACGGCCTTACTCGGATAAGCAAAAAAGGTCTTCTCGGCAAACAGAATGAGGGATAAGCAAAATTGTACAATCATCATCCTCATCATCGTCAGACCAGTCTTGTAAGGGATTGCGAGATTGACTCTTACCCGAAGCAGAAGCGGCTGCAGTGTGCGGGATTGGCATGAAGCACTCCAGGTCATACTCGATCTCGTCCGAGTCAGAGCGGTCCCCATGATAACCAGCAGGAGGGACAGTACTGTCATCAACCTGGTGACGGATATTATGCGAGAGACAAATAGAATGAGAAACTAAAGAACTAAACTAAAGAATGGCAAAAGAGCTAAAGCCTACTCGGCGAGAAGGTAATTCGGAAAACTTACCCAGGGGATAGGCCTGACCCGGCTAAACGGTGGGCAACTCCAAGCCCATTCATCCGCCAAGTTCAATTTGAAGATGGAGCTTACCTGGCGGGCGATGGAGTAATGAGTGAGATCCTTAGTGGAATGACGAGTGGGATCATGGGACCCGCTCATGAAGCACATCTTGTGACTCCTGTCTTGGATGGGTCTTACCCAGCGTGAGATGAAGGTGCACATGAGGTCAAAGTCGGCAAGATGAAAGTTCTCATCCGGCGACAGCAACCTTTCTAGGATATCATTTGCCTTGTTTACCGCAACGTCTTGGTCGCGCGGGTCAAGTTGCCAGTACTTCTTGTTGGGGACCTCGTCCAATAAAGGGGGGAGCCGGATATTATCGGTGGACCCGCTGTTTTTGACATAGAAAAAGGTTCTATGCCACTTCTTGCAGGATTCGATACCAGCAACCCAAGGAAAGATGGAATCCCTCCTGGGCGTGATGCTGGCAGCACCGCACCGAGTAGGTTCCTTCTCGGCACGAGAAACTTCAGGCTGGGGAACAACCTGAACTTTGAAGCGAAAATACTTGTCCCACAGAGCAACTGTAGGCCAAATTCCAAGATAGTCCTCGCAGGCAGATATGAAGCAAGAGAGAGAGCCAATTGCATTGGCAGGAAGATGGTGGGTCTGCAGATGGAAGGTGGAAAGAAACAAGGAAAAGAAGGTGCTCACAGGAAGAGCAAAACCGTGTTCAAAGTGGGAAAGAAAAACCACCCGCTCGCCAGCTTGAGGTTTGGGGGAGATCTCACCGGCAGGGAGGCGGCAAGCCACTTGCAGTGGAATGCGTCTGGTGGACCGGAGCCACTCCACTTCTTCAGTGGAGACCTCTGAGCCTTCCCAGCCACCGCGCTCGTCGGCAGGGACCTCCTGCTCCTCGGCACCATCAGCACCGTCGCGAGCATCCATGGAGTCGTCGGAGTCTGTCTCCTCTTTGGAAAGGAGAGGCTTGGAACAACGAGGACCCGTGCTAGAATCGAAAGAGGACAAGGGAAATCGTAGCACGAAAGACAGAGGGAGAAGGAACCGCAAAGGAGGCAGTACAATCTTGCGGGCGCGAGGAAGAAGAAAGGCTAAGGAAACTGAACGAGCGTGGGGGAAGTGGAAACCCCCAACCCCTACTTAAGGGCGGTAAAAAACCCCGTCGTGGGATCTAACTGTGCCGTGCAGCCAGCGTGTGGCCGTGTACCAGGCCGGGTGAGCCAGTCAGCGAGCGCCACATAGCCAAAGATACACGAAAAATACGGTGCCACGTCATGGCTGGAAGGACAAGAGGCGCAGACCGATGGGACTGCCACAGTGACAGGGAATAAATGCGCAGCCGTCACTGTGCCGCCAGAGCTTGGAACAAAAATTGAGGCAAGTAATCATGATTACTAGCTGTCAGTGACTGAAGTGCGTCGAAAATGACCCGGAATTGGCCAAAATAACTCGGCTCGAGGCAAGAATGAGCCAAGAAGTAACCCCCGGTAGGGTCATGAGAGGGGAAACATAGCGCAGCTGGGTTGGTTCCGAGTAAAAAAATGAACCAGGCCGAGTAAGAACGGCCGGGTAAGATAAGCAAGAAAGCCGAGATATAACTATCTCGGCCCGTATAGGACAAAGTTGCAACCTTTGCACGTACCAACGAGCCAAGTCAATTGAGGAAGGGCCGAGTCAGGAAGGATGCGTGGCACCTTTCCGAGTAAGGTTTGGGAAGGACCATGGTAAAGCATGGTCAAAAGAGAAGGGCAACACCGGGTGACACAAAAGGAGCCGGGTGACGCCCAAAGCAAGCGCTGACGTACAAAGTAACTGCGTGACGCCAAAAAGAATAAGAAGCAGCATACCAGAAGACCGTTAGCTGTCAAGCTTTATGGACCGAGCCTATGGGCTTAGGCAAGCCCATAACCCGACCCATATGGTAGGGGCCAAGACCCAAATAGTAAACCCTAGAACCCAAAGGGGTATTAGCTAGCTAGCGCTGCCTATATAAGGGAGGGCATAGCGGCGGTAGAAGGAGGTTGGACCAAGTAGAGAACTGGTGCTGCATACTCTAGACAATACAGCTCAAGGAGCACTTATAATCTTTGGGGTTTCAATCAAATCGTCTAGTGTGGAGAGTTCTTCCTGTTCTTTGTGCATGGCTCGACCGTGCACTCCCTCCCCGGTGACCACAAGCACCCATTCGGCCCCCAACTTAAGCCTACCCATGGCATCTGCCGTGCCACCACCACGACATTTGGGTTATCTCCCAATAAGTACTTTTCTTTAACGCGTTTAAGTTAGGCACACGAAGAAAGAATTAAGTGTTTTCAAATGAAGAAGAATGAACACCAACTCTCTTGCTCCTACTTTTCTTACCTCTCTTCTTCTCTTTAGGGAATATATGATTTCTTATCGGAGAAGCAAAATGCATAATGCCTTTTTCCCACATCTATTATTCCTCCAAGGTGTTTTAGCAGGGATCTTACAAGTGTAATTTGTCCTTTTCCTACACATTCAATAAAAGGATAATCAGTAGACACCACTTTCCCCGAGATTTTTGTAAACACACCTTGAGCTATTCCAATGGGTAATAAAGTTGCATTATTGGTAAGAGATATTTCTTCTCCTTCTTTATAAAGTCCCCAAAGATTCAAAGACTCATAGATATCTTTAGGCATAAGGAAAAATTCAGACATGATATCACAACGAGCATCAAAAGTTTCACTATTTATAGCAACTTTTATTGTAGGAAACCATTTTGAAGGTTCAGAATTTATTGGAACGTAATCATGGTGCTCTCTAAGCATGTTATAGCAATATTTCAAAGCAACTATACTAGTCTCAAGAGTGTTTAACCTAGCAAAAATGTTTATAAAGGAAGAAACAGACTTGCTCGGCATATTATAAATTATAATCAACTTCTTTATTGTATCCAAAGCTTCATCCTCAGTACATCGATAAATATCTTTCCTAGCTACAACATCCAAAGCATATCTATATCTTTCCCAACTACAGCATCCAAAGCATATTAATAACCAAGCTAAGACTCATCTTAGGCTCGGTTTCCTTTGTCATTCAGAGATTCTAGACTAAGCTTCTTTGAAACTCTCTTCACTTTCTTGTTTGAAAGTAAAGACACTTTCCATAGGTGACACATGGATTGGACCAAAACCAGACATGGTAGCAACTAGAGAAGAAACTAATTTTTTTGTGTTTTTTTATAGGAGAAAGCAAACCAAATCTTTACTATTAAAAGGGATTTGGTGATCGTAGGTAGCCCTCAAACATCAAACATTGGAGCAATCTAGACCGTCAAATCATCCTCAAACATGTCCACCAAATATTAGGAGAATCAACACCGTTCAATCTCCCTCGACAGAGGTCCACTCGGTAAAAAAAATAACTAATTTGGAAAGCGATCGTATCTTTCTGCGTAAAAAAATTGTAACGTTAATCGTCTTTAATATCCCTTGATGGCGATCATTTCAACAACCCAGGTTTGCGCTCCATCCTCTCTCGTAGGGCTACCAGGATATCTGGTTCCGTGATTGAGGAGTGAAATAAAATATCAGATCGTATCTCCTACCAAACGCGATATCCTCCATCCAAAACATGCCGCCGCCATGCTCTTTCTCTCTCTGGCACCTCCTCTTATCAGATCAGCTTCTTTCTCTGGCTTCTTCTACCTTTGTCGTTTGCCCCTGCTACATTGTACCCTAGAACGTTTCTCTCCGCACACCTGCTACGTTGTACCCTAGATCGCCGTCTTACCCGGTGCGAAAGCAGGCCGTTCTTGCGTGGTCCATTCTCCCCGTAGTCAAGTAAGTCTAGTCATCTTCTCCGGACGTCTGTGATTAATTTGGTGCAATTTGGCCAGCCCGCGGTCGAGTTCGTTCTTCTATCCCGAGATGGAATTAGAGTTTGTAAATTGATGGAATTTGGCCCTTCATTAGATAATTGGGTAGTAATATTCTGCCAGAATGAAAATTTGCACGGGATGTGGGGTTAATTAACTTTTCTTATTGGAGTTTTGAAACAGCTTAAGATCCAGTTCATACCTCCATGCTCTTCGTGTGGTCTGGAACTCAGGAGGGCACTGCTCACCAAGGCACTCGCCAAGGCCACCGGGGAGAGACAAGGCGGCCTCCATGGCTACATGCGTCCATAATTACTGCAAGGCGTATCGCTGCTCTGTTGGTGGACTGCATACGTTCATCTTTTCTAATGATCAATATATAAATAGCTATGCAGATCTAATTTTTCATTTTCCATGATGGAAGTTGCGAGACCTTTTGTTAAACTGTCGCCAGGCAGCAAAAAATAAAGTTGAGACACATGGCACTATAGCATGCCGCGGAGAGCGCCTGCAGAAGCCCTTAGGGCATCCCAACGACAACCCGCAAATGGACCGCCCACATCTGTTTTTGTGTGAATGGACCGAAGCCATGGCCCAACACACACCCGCAAATGGAGAATCAGCCCTAGACCTGTCCGTTTCAGCCCAAACCCAGCCCAAAATTGGGCCTAGAATGTGGTGGTACGAATAGCTGCTACGTCCGGGCTCGTCCTCCCGATGGTTCCACGCCCCACCCGCCAGTGGCAGATGGAGAGGGGAACCGTCATCGTGTCCTTTTTAATGGGACCGCGTTGTCCCCATACACTCCTCAGTCCACTATCGGTCCAACCTCTCTCCATTAAAAACCCTAGATAGCTCCCACTCCATCGACTGATGTAGCTATCGACCATCGGCGATGACGAAGCCGTCATTGAAGAAGTGGTTCAGGCTCACCTGCAACGACCATGAGGCCGGGTCGTTGTCGGGAGGAGCCACCACTACCATTTCATCTCCTTGTCCCACTCGCTGGCTTGCAACTCCTTCTCCCGCTGCCCACCGGCAGTGGCGCCACAGTGTATTCCTTAGAGCGGCAGGTGAATGTGAGCCTCGAGGTGGCCCTCCTATTTGCGGAGGCAGGAATGCCGTGCTTGTGGTCGAAAGTGCACCTACCGGCGGGCTGACACCTCAACCAGGCCTGCGTACCCAATCTCCGCGTCTGGCCCTGTGCGCCGGCGGTAGATCTACCGCCGCCAAGAATTTCTCTCCTAGATTTGTGCCGCGACCTGGCCTAATCCATCCACTTTCGGTGGGACTCGTGGTTTGACGCCAAGCACGAGGCTCACCATGAGGCCATCGAAGCCTACCTCGAGAACCTCGACAACTCAGATTAGGACTACTAGGAGGAGTCCGAGGCGTATATCGGCGTCGAGGACGATTGAGAGAAGGAGTACGAGCACTAGGAGCACTACGATGGGCCTATCGAACTGGTCGCAGAATAGGGGCGTCGATACTGTCAAGGCCGAGATGCTCCCCTGGTCACCGTCAAGGTCGAGCCGGAGGATGCGGTCAAGATCAAGCCGGTGGACCGGCCGATGACGAGAGAGGAGGAGATCGAGGTCGCTATCCTGGCCTCCTAGATAGAGGAGGAGCGGAAGTGGGATGGCATGGGGCAGACCCTCCACGAATCATGGATGGCAGCTCAGCTCCTGCTCCATCGGCTGTCCTCATGTTTCGCTGCCACATGTATTCACTGAGATCCTAACGACGACGAGTAGGCCTCCCACGTCGCGCGACAAGACCGAGGCGGCCGACAATGACATTGGCATCACTCAGCCGCCCCCTGCCAAGCTACGGCCACCCACTAGGGTGTTTTTTGTGTGCACTTTGGATGTAGAACAATGGCCTCCTTTAATATATTTGTATAATTATTGTAGTTTTCTGTTTTTCCCCTTTTTTATTGTGTGTGCAATGATTTTATTTGGGAGTGTCCATTAGGTGAAGTCGCCACTGCACTGGGCTCAGTCCAGACGAGTTGTCCTCCCCTCCCCTGCCCCACAAACGGACCGAATCAGATGTGAACCTACCGGCAGGCTGACAACTCAACCAGGCATGCGTCACCATCTCGGCCATCATCGCGTCTGGCCCTGCATGTCGGTGGGAGATCTATCACCGATGGGCATTCCTACCCCAGATCGGTGTTGCGACCCGGCCTACTCCATCCACTCCCGGTTGTGGGACTCGTGGTTCGAGGCCGAGCACGAGGCTTGTAGCGAGGACATCGAGGCCCTCGAGAACCTCGACGACTCGTACTAGGACTACTAGGAGGAGTCCAGGGCAGATTCCAGCGCCGAGGAAGAGCTGGAGAAGGAGGACGAGCACCAGGAGCTCTACGACGACGGTCCTGCTAGACTGGTCATGGTACAGGGGTGTCGACAATGTTGAGGCCGAGGTGCTCCCCCAGGTCACTGTCAAGGTCGAGCCGGAGGACGTGATCAAGACCGAGCCAGCTTACCCGCCGATGATAGAGGAGAAGGAGGAGATCGAGGCCTCTATCCTAGCCTCCCAGCTGGAGGAGTGGAAGTGAGATTACATGGGGGGGCCTTCACGAATCATGGATGGCAGCTCATGGTCCCGCTCCACCGGCCGCCAATGCTCCCCTGTCCCTCGTGTGGCCACCGCCGTAGGTCTTCATCGAGATCCCCTATGAAGACGACGAGTAGGCCTCCCGCATCGCGTGGCAGGACTAGGGGCGGCCGACATCAGCATTGGCATCACCCTGTCCCCCCCTACCAAGCTACGTCATTTTTCTGTGCATTTTGGACATGGAACAGTGGACTCGTTTAATATATTTGTATAATTATTGTAATTTCTTATTTTCCCTTTTTACTTTGTGTGTGCAAATTTTTTATTTGGGGGTGGCCATTGGGTGCAGTGGCCACCGCAAACGGGCTCATCCTGGAGGAGCTGTCCTCCCCCAAATGGACCGAATTGGACCAATTCAATGTCCGTTTTTCTGTGCCATTGGGATGCCCTTACTTCAATGTAGTATATATAATGATGTAAGTGGGATAGGCCTGCCGCCAAGCCCTCCTCCCTCCTGCCATCAAAGCCCATCTATTCTGTTTCTAGGATCTCGATTTGTCCCAACGAGCTTTATTACCATAAGGATTCCATTTGTATATGGTGTTGAGACGAGATGAAAGTACATTTTTCCTCAAATACTTTGAGCAACAACCAGAGATCACATCCTGGCATGTTGGAGGCTCAATTGTGCAAACTGTATCTCTTGGACACATTATTACTAAGTAAAAAGCCGATGTGTCATGACAAGTCTGAGATCTAGATATTTAATTGTTCATGAATACTTATTTACAGTACTAATTTTTTCAATAAAGGTTTACATTACTGATGTGTAATACCAACAGGTAGTAACGATAATTTTGTACTCTCATCATTACCCCACTTCACTCTCTTTTTGTTGGAATAAATATCTGTTTCTCTTATTCTTCAGTATGTATCCCGTACTCAAGGCATTGGTTTCTAGATTGCTTGCAAGTGAAATTGGTGTAGCATGATTCATGTATGAGGTATTTTGCTTCTGCTCCTAGATTCATGCTGCCAAGTTGTTGATATAGCTACAACAAGAATACTACACAACAGGGTGCATGTAGAGTGAGAGTGAGATACATCTATATGACTAGAGTTTTGTGTTTTTACTCTCTTGTGCCATTGTGATAGAACATTGGTCACTAGCTAAGATAAATATGTGTTACTGATTGCAGGAAATCAGACATCTTGTGTACTTTCATGGCAACATGGAGTGGATCATAGTCTTCTGCGGGCAACAAGCCTGCAGTATTTGTTAGCAATGGTAAATTTGTCTTTGTAGCTCATTTTATTTAGTTATGTCACCTTCTGACATTTCCTTGTAATTTTATTGAAAATTCAATTAAGTCAAATACTGATATACCCATGTAGATTTGGGTTATGAAGTAACATTCGTACATATTTGTTGATTTCGATTAGTTAACTGTGCACAGTTCTTTTTATCACATTGCAACGTTGTTCATTACTTGCGAATTGCGATACATAAGAATTTATATGGTTCCATTATATTTTCTGTATTTCTTTTGGCAGATTATATGCCTGCGTATGATTTTTTGTTTCATTAATTACATCTTTGATACCTTTCATGTTTCTCAAGTTCAGTGCAATGATGGATGAGAGGGTCCTAAAATTCTTTCATGTGACAAATTGTGCAATCACTTTTGGTAAATTATATGTGTTTGCGGTACATATATAAACCATTAAGGGATCTTTCAGATCTAGACAAACAAGGGATTGTTCATCTCTAAACCAGACAAAGTGTCATTTTTATGTGTTTGAAGTAACAACTTTTCATAAATTTTTGGCAGAAAATGCATGCACCTTCTGTTCTTCACACAAGTTTTACTGAACTACAACTTTCCAGCTCACTTTTTTGCCTACTTTGAAGAGAATATCATCCTAGAACTTGATGTCAGATCGCACAATTAAAGGTTTACACATGTATTTCAACTATTATTTAACAACTTCGTTTGTCTAACGTGATCTTAGTATTAAGATGATGCACGATGCATCGGAGGAACCCTGTGAATTGTATATCTTGATGTGATGTTGAGTAATAGATTTTCATAGAATTATACTTTAAGAAAAATGGAATTTTTGTTGTTTCCATAATATTACATGAATCGGTGTAATATGTTTACAACTATTACATGAAAAACCTTAATGACCGTAGCAACGCACGGGCATTCAACTAGTTAAACTAATATTTTTTGAGTTTTTCATAAAAAGAGGAAAACAAAACAAAGCAAAAGAAACTAAGCAAAACAATAACAAAGTAAAGATAAAGGTTGTAAAGGACTCCTCTTGTGAATACGTCCTTAGCCTCCCCGGCAACAGCGCCAGAAAGTCTTGATGGTGTGTGGAAGTTTTATTGGGAGACCCCAAGAGGAAGGTGTGTTGAGCACAACAGAAAGTTTTCCCTCAATAAGAAACCAAGGTTATCGAACCAGTAGGTTGAAGGAAACGAATCAAAGGTGTTGCTAGCAACTTGGAAACCTGCACAACACAAACTCAAGACTTGGCCCCAACAAACAGTGAGGTTGTTAATCCCACTGGTTTTCTAAAAACAAAGGATTAACTGTATGGTGTGGAAGGTAATAGTGGTTTGTAGAAAGGTAAACATTAACAGTGGAAAATGTATCAATGATAAAGATTGGATCGGGGTCCATAGTTCACTAGAGGTGTTCTCCTTAAGATAAACAAACATGGTATGCGGGGTAAACAAATTACAGCAGGGCAATTGACAAGACTGAGCAAGGCATAACAATGCAATACTAGACATTCATGATCCTATGAGATACGATTCGGCAATACAACAAGATACATAGACCGTCATCCAACTGCATCTATGACTAGTAATCCACCTTCAGGTTATCATCTCAAACACCTCTAGTATTAAGTTGCAAGCAACAAATAACTGCTTTAAGAAAAGTGTGTAAGGTAAACAATCCACTTGTTCCATGAACAAGATACCGTTGTTTTCTCCCGAGTGGCAACAGCACATCTACAATCTTAGAGATTTCTGTCACTTCCCTTAGATTCAATAGAGGCATGAACCCACTATCGAGCATAAACACCCCCTCTTGGAGTCACTAACATCTACTTGGCCAAGATAGCTACTAGAAACGGAGAGCATGCAAGATCTCAAACAACACAGACATGATAGAATCAATAAGACAAAACCATTAATCAATCTGTCATAGTAATCTCAATATCCACCGGATCCCCCCGATCTAGGGACGATGGTGGCGGTGGCTACAGACTGTTTCGTGGAATATTGATCGGGTCCTTAGGTTTTCTGTATCGGGGGGTCTTTATAGGCAAAGAGGTGAGGCAGGGGCAGCCAGGGCGGCCGCACCCCCCAGGCGTAGGCTGGGCCCAGTCGCGCGGCCAGGGGGTGTGGCCCCCTGGTGGCTCCCCTCCGTCTCGTATTTAGGCTCCGTGTTCCCCATGGTAAAATATTTATTTTGGCATTTGTCCCGTCCAATTCCAAGAATATTGATTTTCTGCCTTTTATGGAACAAAAACCGGCAACTGGTACTATGGGATCTTGTTAATAGTTTAGTCCAGTAAAACATATAAAAACACCTCAAAGTGTAGACAAAGAAAAGAAAAGTAGATACTAAACAATCATGGAACATCAAAAATCATAGATATGTTTCCGACGTATCAAAGTGGCATAATCTCTACTACTTCGAAGCATCCATTTTATCAAACAATTTCATTCAACGGTGCTATCGAGTCAATTTACATTAAGCTTAATGGGGCTGAGTAGTTTCTAAAATCAAATCCTTTGGGCTAAACATGGACTCAAGTCATATCTTGGATGTTTTTTCTTGTTGTAAAAATGTCGGGAATATTTCAACCAAGTTCATTGCTCATTGTTTGAAAGCTAAAAGAGGACACTGGCAAGGGAATATAATTTATAGGATAACAAGCTAGATCGGGAGTGACTCAAGTTTAAGCTAGTAAATAATTGTAGAATCAATTTTAAGTTGCAGAAGAGGTGATGAAAATAATGTGATACCTCCTCTTTCTTTCTTCGTTCTCGTACTTGAGTCGAATCCCCTCTATATTTCCCTATTGCCAAGTCACCTGAAATATAGCAATCTTCGAGAGAACACAAAGAAACAACTTTGCAATAAAGGTTACAACTAATTTTTTTGTGATTTTGGTTTAAGAATGCAAAATGAAAGTAAACATTCTATTCTTGGAAAAGAAAACAAATCGAAAGAAGAAATAAAAATATAAATGCATGTTTTGAGGTTTTCAATCCTCCCCAAGCTTAGGCTGTTGCCATGCTTAGTTGTTGCCGTCGTTTAGCGGTGGGTACGGATGCTACTGATAGTAGTCGGGAAAGTGGGTCATGAAGTGACTAAAGTTGTGAGTTAAGGCACTCACATTTTCACTCACTCCATGCAGAGTCTGGTCGATCTCCCCAACGCGCTGGTCGAGTTGTAGAAAATCTTGATAGGGGACATTGTTGAGCCCCTGCTGCTGATTGGTACATGCGTCCCAAGGTCCCTCTTGATGATGCTGCTGTTGTCCCTCCAAGAAGGGTTGTACTCCTGCTGCTGCTGCTGTTCATCCTGCTGCTCTCCTTCTTCCTCTTCCTCGTAGTCAGGATAGAGTGCCGCCATGATCTCAGTCACTTGATCCTTGGTGAGTATCCAGTTGTCCCTCCCCTGAACCTCGATGGCTTGCGGTCAAGGCAATGGCACCTAATCATCATGCACAACATCAAGATATCCAAATTGATATGCTCAGAGCCTCCTGTTAGCTCGGTAAACACCAAGGAAGCCGCAAGCAGTTATATACTTGACATCCATAAGTATGGAGCCATTAACAGGTTTCACAATAGGAATTGCAATTCCAAGAGCAAGGACTAGGTGGGTTACCAGTACACTGATGCGAATATCACCTTTCTTTTTGTTGCTCTGGTGGCGGAGGTGCTGGAGGAATAGAGCTGCAGGAGTGCGACTCTGTGGTGCATTAGGGAAGAGTGCCTTGGTGACCATGGCCATGTCTGCATTGGCCATAGAGCCAGTATATCCTCTTCCTAACAAAGTGTTAGCAAGAAACAAAGCGAAGTAACGAATGGTTGGGTTCTGAATGGTGTACATCTTCTTCTGCTAGAAGTCCCTGCCACCATTAACAAAAATAACCTCCTCGGTTTCTCACTTGAGACGCTATACATGTTTATAACAGTTGATTCCTCTTCTTGAGAGAATCCATAAGCTTCACAAAATTGTTGAAAAGTGTTTTGATATGGCCGTTGGTTAACGGTGAAACTCATAGTGCATGCATTACCTTTCTCCTTGTAGTCGTCGTAGAAGGAGGTGAGGAACTCATGGGTGAGCTCGGCGTAGGTGTAGTAGTTTGTATTGGCGAGGTTGGATAGCCCTGCATTTGCACAGTAGTGGTCGAAGTCCGCCCTCAACCCTGCTGAGTTGAGAAATTCGTCATCGGCCCTTCATGTTGGCACAACCTTCCTTGCCAACACAATCGCATACTTGTTGTTGAGCTCAGCCGGAGCCCCGAGCCTTCACCACGTTGGCACTTGCTCTTGCAAAAAATACTACCGAGCTTGTTCATCTCGATGCACTGAGAAATTTCAATATAAACCTTATGCAAATAGTTTATACGTGATATATGAACGATTCTACGTGGAGGAATTAAATCCTAACGTGAGAAATCATAAGGGAAAATCAATCAAGCTTGAGTTCATCCAATAATTTAATGAGAGGATTTCAACCATATAATTCTGAAAATAAAGCATGGATAGGGAGAGAAATATATCGATCTGTTTATTCCCCCACTCAAACGAATGAAATTCACGAAGAATCAAGAGTTCTAGGGTGGTTTTGAGAGGTTTAGAGAGAGAGTTTGAGTGAAATAATGAGCGGAGGAAGAACCCTAGCCTGCCCCGACCCATTTAAGTGGTCGTGGAAAACTATACGGCGGGAGCTATACGGCCGAGTTAAGTAGTTCCCGCCATATAGTTGTGGCGGCGGTGAGGGTTATGGTTTCCCAATGCCAGATCACAACTATATGGACACAACTAAACTACCGGACCAAATGGCCCCGCTGTATAGTTGGTCGTCAAACCTTATGGAAGCCGAGCCCCATGTTTTAAGAATTTTGTCGATAACTATACGGCCGCAACTATACAACTGGAATAAATATTCCCGCCGTATAGTTGGTCGTTACAACTCCTAGAACATGCTTTTTCACCCAAATTTTTAGAGATGCATTTTTTATCTGAACAATATTATTAAGCTAGTTTCTACATAAAAAACTCAAACTTTATTTTCTACACTGAATCTATGCTTATTCAGTCGATATTCCTACTACTTATTGACAACTGCATTTTAATGGGCGCCTTTCCGCAAAAATGTCTGTAAAAAAAGTTGTAGGGATGCGATGAACATCTTATTATTTAATTCTAGTTTATTGATAATATGGGTTAACTCCCATTAAGAATTTTATTAAGAATGGTTGAATATTTCAACACTTTTTCTGTTCTCGAATTCTTACCTTGGGTTTCCCTTTATCAAAGGCACTTACCATATGAACTCGTTTTGCCGGTGGAATATACCTTTCTCCTGCTTCTAGTTTCTTTGGAAAATACCGGATTATTTCAGCATCATAAACATTGAATATTATTTTCCCTTCATCACCGTCAACTAATGCTCCTTTAGTGCTAAGAAAAGGTCTTCCAAGTATTATAGATAATTTTTCATCCTCCAACATTTCAAGAATAATAAAGTTAGTGGGAATAACATGCTCATCTATTCTAAGTAGAACATCCTCAATCATACCAACAGGTTGTTTAGTGGATTTGTCAGCCATCTATAAAGTGATAGAAGTGGGAGAATATTCCCCTAATCCTAACCTTTTATAGAGGGAATATGGCATTACACTAACTCCTGCACCTAAATCACATAAGGCATTATGAATATCAGTTTTGCCTATTGAACATGAAATAGTTGGTATTCTGGGTTCTCCTGATTTAGACAATAGCTTCACATTAGCAGGGTAACTAGTCACCATGGCAACTATTTCAGTTATCTCTTTCTTTCTATTTAGAATATCACGGAGAAATTTAGAATAGATAGGCACTTTTAATGCATCCGCAAATATAATATCTAGAGAAGATCACTTACTGCATTTTTAAAAGAATCATAGATTACCTCATCCGGTGCTTTATTTTTGTGTTCTGGATATTGAAGCTTCTTACTCTTATCTTTAACCTTTTGTGGAGGACCATGCTCTTTAGTTGCTTTCTTTTGTTGTTTCTTATCATTTTTTCCTATTTTCTATTGCAACAACTTCATTTTATTTGTTTTTGTCTTTTTCTTCTCATGGATCATTTTACTGCATCAGAGTTATAACTGTCATGATGTGCATCATTCTGCTCCTCCAAGGTTTGATCTTGCGTGTCTTGAGCAGTCTCATCTTGAGGATCCACCAATGTATCATCTTCTTGGCTTCCTTTTACCAAGGCTTTTTCCATTCGATATTTTCGTCTTCATATTCTAGTGGTCCTAATGGTCCTTTAACAAATGCACCTGTTGTTGTAACAACATTAGTAGCAACGGAAATATTTATATCATCTTGAAGAAAAATTTGATAACCATATGCTATTTGTTCATATTGGGTTTTAATCATAATAAGGTACTTGTGAAATAATTTTATTTTTTGGCCAATTTCCTCATAATTTTCTGTAAGTTTGGCCAAAATATTTTTATATCTTTGAAATTTCTTATGCAAGCTATTGTAAGATTTGGCCTGTCGATGCTTCAGTTCTTGAAAAACTTTTCTAGTTTCATCTTCTTCAGTAAAAACTTGTAACAAATCTACTTTGCTTTTCTTGACAAGTTCAGAAGGTATAACTTTTTCTTTCCTGGTTTTGCATACTTCAGGCATAAGATCAGGATTTATATGAATTATTCCCTTTTCTGGCTTAGTGCCAAAATCAGGATTATATAAAGAATCATTCTTAGCCCTAGTAGACATCAATTCCAAACATGCTTTAACAGTTAACGTATTTATCGATCCTCCTGCTGATAAATGTAGCAACTCTCTGCATTGGGTATTAAGACCATGGTAAAATAATGTAACATCCCCAAAATATGAACAATGATTATCCAATTCCAATCACCAAAATTAGGGTTAACTAAAACTTTTATTAAATAAAAACCATATGAACGCATGTGTGTATGTGATGATTATATGAATGCATAAATGGACTTGTGTGATTAACCTAATTAGCAAGGAATGGTTTAAAGATGAAGATTATATCATCTAAAACATTTCCATGTAGAAACAAATCAAGAGAAAATCAAAAACAAAACAAATAAAGAAAATGCTCATTTTTGCCAATCTTGCTCACTAGGCCACTTTGGGTGTTTATAGTCCAAGATTTCAAACATAAACTTTTCCATTTCTTTTCAGCCCTTGCAAGAAACATTTGGCAACCCCATTCAAATGACAATTCAAATTTGAATCTATAACATATGTGAAGATCACACGTTTTCAAAACCCAACCAAACCGGTGCCCCTTGACCAATCCCACTAACCAAAGACTCCCTAGGATGTAACCAACACACCCACCAAGTTTGAATCCAAAATTCAAATTTGAATTTCTTTCGGCCAACCTTGTGATCAGCAAACAAACAAACATCAAACACTATTATGAGAAGTGATTGTGGCCAACCTTGTCCCTTTTCTAGCTCACTCTACACTCTCAGTAGATGATCAAACTGATTTAACTAGCCTTAGCACCACTGTGGGCTTGCATAGCCATCAATGGTGACCATGCCGAGAGCACCCTTGCCACCCCCATGTCTCTAGCGAGCTAGGAGAAGCTCTAGCCCCACCAACCTTGTCTGGAGCACTAACCACCGTCCACCGCCACTCCCTGTCCAACGCTCGAGCCTTGCCAGCAACTGGACCACACAAAAATCTCGCGCCCAGTTTCTCTGCGTGCGTGCCGAGAGTGCGCCAGTGCGACACGAGCCCACAGACCGCGAACTTCCCTCACCGCTTGCGCGCGTGATGGCCAGCACCCCAGCAACCCCGCAGACAACCCCATTCGGCGCCACGCGGACCATGGACGTTGCGCGCCATTAAAATTGCCATCGGACCCGCTCAGAGCGCCGCGACATTCTGACAGTTCCGCACCGCCCCACGTCTCGCCATCAAGCCGGTGAGCTTCGCCAGGAGGCAACGCACCTCCCCCTATCGTCGCCCATGCCATTAGAACGCGGTGCCGACGACCACGACGAGCCCAGCCCGCGCCCGTCGGTCCCCTTCAGGCACTATAAAAGGAGGCCACCCCCGTTCAATTTGAACACACCATCTCACTCCCCACCTCTCACTGATCACACCCACTCACCCCCGGAGCAAGGCGAGCACCAGGTGGCCGGAATTTCATCGGAGTCCACCGTTGCAGAGGAGGAGAGACGCCGTCGATTGGAGCCGCCCAGGAGGAGCTGCCGATACCAGGAGGATCGCCATTGTCGCCTTCGTCGTTCGCCCCCATCGCCGACCATCATCGGAGCCCCGGTGAGCCCCCACTGACCCCCACTAGCCGCCCTAGGGTTCGACCTCGCTGTGTCCTGTTCAGGCATGGACGATGAACCACAGCCGTAGGATTAGAGTTAGATCGCACGGTCTAGATTCACCCATACCACTTCGCCACCCGCTGTCTCACTGACGAGTGGGGTCGTTCCCTTAACCAGCCCCCGCGCGCGCTGTGCGTAGTGGGCCGGCCCAGTTAACCTCCAAAGCGCGACCCATCAATTCAAACTTATGTTTATTAATTTAGTTTCAAACTCAGTTCTGTTCCTAGATTCAAAAATCAACCCAGCTCGATTCACTAAACCAAAAATCATGAAACTAATTTTTTTAGAAAGGTACTGGAATGCTTAATACAAGCCCATTGGATTCAAACCATTTAGATTTGTAGATCACCCATGGTAAAAATAACAATGCAGAAGCTTTTTTGTATTCAAACATTTTTCAAAATTCAACCATGAAAGCTTTTGAGTTGATTCCAACTCTCAAAAATCAGATTTAACCATACCTTTCAGAATATACAAAAATATCTAGGTTTACTTGCAGTAATAAGGATCAAGTAATAAAAGAATGATTCATAGGCCATTCTAGTCATTTTAGTTAATTAAAAATAAAAAGGTTAAACCTTGTTAAATTGTGACACCACTTTAAATCACATTACCATGTACTGAAATATGTGGCGATGACATGTGTCAACATGATCCCATGTTTGAGTTGGAGCATATTAAATCTTAAGTAGTTTTTCAATGAGTAGAAATTACTTTTCTAAAATGAAATAAATAAGACAAGTGCTTTAATCTTTGTGATAATAGTGATGATGCTAGATCATCTAGTGTGAACATTTGTGTGCTAAATAGAGTAGTTAAGAATTGTGTGGTGATTGTGTAGCTCGTATTTATTTATAGACGAAAGTACCGACCAAGGACACGAGGAGGAAGAAGGATACTACAAGGAACAAGCCGAGGAAAACTTCAACCACTTCTCTGCACAAGGCAAGCCAATACTTCCAAGCTCCTAATTAAGCAAGCTAACCCTTGCAACTATGAAAGTTAGATAACCTATGCAATGCATTAAGCATGCTTGGTTAGACACATTTGATGATACCCAATCCTAGTTTTACTTGCAAGCTTAGTACTTTATTTCTTTATCAAAGCTTTCTCTTATAGTTTACTTAGTCACTTATAGATTCTAGAGGGACATTGAAGGTAGAATAAATAGCATAAAACTTTGCCTAAGTTAGATAATCTTGATGTCATAGTGAGGCATGAGATTGAACTTAGATCATTCACACCTGATTACCACCACTCATTAGTGTTTACCCTCACTTGTAGATGCTAGTGCTAAGCATAAAACTTGATCAACTTTAGATGGTATTACTTTGTGAAAATGGTTATGAAAACCTTATAATGATGAGTCATTCTACTGAAATGTTTTGACATGTGTTCTTGAACACCAGATGACTTTGATGATGAAAATGTTAAGGCATGAGCCTTAGCCCCTTTGTAAAACTAATGGTTGTTTGGATGCGATACCATTCCAATGTTACCGTATAACCACGATACCCGAAAATTGGGTAGGTCTTGACTGGAAATTTATATACCTTAGTATGGGTTCCCTTGCGGCCAAGTTTGAGTTAAGGCTACCTTGTGAAGATTGTCCACCTGTGCAGTACCCAAGATGACAGTGGTCGTGGTTGGGAGGCCAAACTCAAAAGAGAGGTGCCTATACTAGGGCGTGTAATTGAAAGGTTAGGATTGATTATCTGCATACCAATTATGATGATTCGGGATTGTTCCTGACGGATGTATCGAATGTTGTGGTGAAATTGTACAATCTCTGCAGAGTGTCAAACTATTCGAATAGCCGCGTCCGCGGTTATGGACAGTTGGAGTGGCCATACTGTTCCGTCGTCAGATGTTTTCAAAACGACTTGTGAAATGATTTATGACTTTGACTTGACCACAACAGAGTTGTGATATGAAATTCAAGTTCCCACTCAGGTGTATAAAACTTTCAACTAGATTTCTTTGCTTCTGAACTTAGTACAGGTAAATCTAGCTTTTTGCAAAATAACCTAGAGCTTAGTACTTCCTATTCCAAAACCACTTCACTTGTTAGTATTAGTTTGCGAGTACTTAAAGTGTACTCATGGCTTTGTCCCTGGCTATTCCCGTGGCCAGACTATGAAGAGGGCTATCAGGAGGACGGACAGTAGGAAGGTTACGAAAACTAGGATCATCTCCCATCGTCAGCATTGCCTATGATCATGAAGATGGAGCTTCGCCTACGTTATCATTATTATTACATTATTCCGCTGCTTAATTGTATTAAGACTGGGTCATGAGATCCCTATTTGTGTAAGACCTTATGTATGGTTTGTAATGGATGATGTACTGTGATATCCAATCTATTATGTCTTGCAAAAATGGTAATCTTGGGATTGTGATGTATGGCATAACAGGCATCTGGGATTAAAAATCCGGGTGTTGACAAGTTGGTATCAGAGCCATCCTGACCATAGGAGACCCTAGTTATAGAATGGACGTTTGAATCAAAAATTTAGTTTCAAAACCAAGGAAGTGAATATTTACGAAAACTTATTCTCATTCTGATCACTTAGACTCTTTCATGAAAATTCATGCTCCTCAAAAATTGTTACAAACTTACTTAAAATTTGACACACTTGATCACTCTACTAACATACTCATACTATATTCTTATAGATGGACGTGAAGTACTACAAGTTTTATCAGTTGGGAATGGAGGAGACCTCATCTGTGAGCGTGACTTGGACCAGCTATCCGAGATGCAAGAGCGTCCGCACCCCGAGTTCTTTGGAGCTTAGCTCAATGATCAGGAAAGAGAGGATTTGCAGTGGCTAGTTGTTGCAAGTCTCCGAGGAAAGATTGAGGCCCCCACCTCAGAGGGAATTCAGTTCACCTTGAGAGAGAACAACTGGCTTGATGGACTTTCCAGGGACATGCAGGAAGCTCTTGCCCGTCTGTGTGGGCATAGTATCAATCAAATCAAGGGTACCCGCTTTGAGTTCTACCCAAGGTGTGATGTTATGGGACAACCACTAGCAGCCCCATACCACCATGAGCTGAAGACTCAATTGGACCACCTCAGCTTCATGATGCATTACCGTCAGAAGGAGTTGGAGAATGCCCGCTCCTACGCCAACCACAAGTACGCCATTGCCACCAAGAAGGATCAGACCATTGCCATGTTGGTAAAGGATCGCCAGTCTCGTCGCCATCAGCTCGACAAGAAGGAGCGCATCATTTCCCGTCTTCGCCACCGGATCACGGATTTGGAGGAGACCATCCACGAGAGAGATATGCAGTTGGAGGAGAGAGAAAATGCAGGAGAAGACCTTCGTGGAGACCCCTACTCCTATATCAGTGCTGATGATGACTTTCTGGAGGATCAGGCCATGGACTTCTTCACCGATGAGGATGACTACGCCTTCATTGATGAGGATGATGATGAGGACACCGACTCCGAGGAGTAGTAGCACTTGAGCACTAGCGTTAGTGAGCTGTATTTGGTCCCACTATATCGTAGTTTCCTAGAATGGTTCTTAAAACCATCTGTTTTCCTTTGTTGTGGTGTGTGTTTGTATCGTGTGCTATGAATGAATGAACGAAAAGCAAGTTGCTAGAAAAAATCTGAGTCAAACTTTAAAAACTTTCCAAAACCCCTTAACCTTAAATTTCCCTCTTTTCTCATGATCTATCTCAATCTTCAGATGCCTCGCGGAGGAAGCACTTCATCCCCGAACCCAATGTTGCAACTCTTGCAAATGTTGGTTTCTGACCGCGAAGCCGAAATAGCCGAACGTCAAGCCAACTAAGCTACCCTTCAACAGATAGCTCATATTGCCAACCACAACCAAGGCCATGGAAATTAGGATAACCATGGATCCAAGCTCAAGAATTTCCAGAACACCAATACCCCCATTTTCAATAAGTTTGAAGAACCATTAGATGCTGATGATTGGCTATAAACCATGGAGAACAACCTGGAAGTTGAAGGAGTGAAAGCTAACAAGAAAGTTCTGTTTGCCACCCACTATCTGGCCTGAGATGCAAGAGCATGGTGGAACAGCGTTCGCACCATGAATGGAGGACAAATGATGACTTGGGATGAATTCAAACTCAAGTTTAGCCGAACCCATGTGCCACCAGCTTTGATTCTACGGATGAGAGATGAATTCAAAGAGCTTAAGCAAGGAAGAATGACTGTGGTAGAGTACCGTGATAGATTCCTATCTCTGTCAAGGTATGCACCGGATGAGATCAGCACTGAAGCCAAGAAGAAGGAGAGATTCCTGAATGGACTGCATGATGAGATGCAGACAGTGTTGGTCATTATCCCATTTGCTGATATTGAAGCCTTAGTGGATTCCGCCATTCAGATGGAAGGCAAGATCAACCAAGCTAATGAGAACCGCAAGTGTCGCATGATGCATCAACCAAGAACCCACCATACACCCAAGTATCACACCAACCCATCTCCAAGATTTGCCCCGAGAACCAACAGACCCCCGATGAACCGTCTGACCTATCCCAACCGTGGAAACCCAAGGCCCGGAGGAAACCACAACAACCCAAGCAATTTCAACCGTGCACCACCTAAGTTCAACAACAACAATGTCGCCACCAACACCAACACTGCCCCAAGGACTGGAAGCAATGCTATGCCTGTTGCAGCAAAGGACAAGTCTCAGGTAACTTGTTATGAATGTGGAACCAAGGGTCACTATTAAAATGAGTGCCCCAAGAATATTGCCACAACCCCCAATGCAAATGCCCCAGCTCAGCAGCAGCGTTGTGTTCAGCTTGGAAGAAGGTTTGCCCTAGGGAATTGAGCTCAACCTCAACGGTCGTCTCTTTCTCATGCATGCTGAAGAAGCCCAAGAAGCGCTAGATGTCGTGCTGGGTATGTTTTCTATTAACTCAGTACTTGCAAGAGTGTTGTTTGATTCTGGAGCATCACACTCATTTGTTACTGAAGAATTTGCATGCACTAGTAAGATTCAACCCACCAAATTGAAGCATGTTATGATTGTTCAAATACCTGGTTCAACCACCAAAGCTAGACAAATTTTCAAGGCCGTACCTCTCCGAATCCATGGCATAGATTTTTATGCTAATCTAATAGTACTTGGAACTAAAGGTTTGGAAGTAGTACTAGGAATGGATTGGATGTCCAAACATAAAGGATTAATCGACTGTGCCAAGAAAGCCATCACCATGACCAGTACAACCAGAATTTCAGTATAGCATGTATCGGAAACCTTGCCCCGTCATGTCAAGTGCAACAAGAGTCTAGCCCAGCCAACCATTGACCAAGTTCGGATAGTCTATGAATACCCCGATGTATTTCCAGATGTATTGCCTGGTATACCCACAGATCGGGATATCGAGTTTATCATTGAACTAATACCTGGAACCGGACCCATAACCCAGAGACCATATAGTATGAACCCATCTGAACTAGTGGAGCTAAAGAAACAAATGGATGCCATGATAGAAATTGGATTGATACAACCAAGTGTGTAGCCATGGAGATCACCTGTCTTGTTTGTGGACAAGAAGGATGGAGGTAACCGTTTATGTACGGATTATCAGAAGTTGAATGATGTCACCATCAAGAACATGTACCCATTGCCAAAGATAGTAGATCTGTTTGACCAGTTGACTGGTGACAAAGTGTTTTCTAAGATTGATCTTAGAACTGGCTATCACCAACTCAAGATTCGCGTAGAGGATATTCCAAAGACTGCATTTACCACCAGATATGGACTATATGAGTATACTGTCATGTCTTTTGGATTAACCAATACCCCTGCTTATTTCATGAACCTCATGAATAAGATTTTTATGGACTTCCTGGATAAGTTTGTCGTTGTTTTCATCGATGACATTCTAATATATTCCAAATCAGAAGAAGAACATGAGCTACACCTAAGGACCATCCTTGGAACCCTTAGGGAGCATTAGTTCTATGCCAAGTTTAGCAAATGTGAATTCTGGTTACACGAGGTAGGATTTCATGATCCAGTCTTAATACAATTCAAGAAGCGGAATAACATAATAATAACGATAGCGTAGGCGAATCTCCATCTTCATGGTCACAGGCAATGCTGGCGATCGAAGATGATCCTAGTTTTCATAACCTTCCTGCTGTCCATCCTCCTGATAGTCCTCTTCATCGTCTGGCCACGGGAATAGCCAGGGACAAATCCATGAGTACTCTTTAAGTACTCGCAAACTAATACTAACAAGTGAAGTGGTTTTGGAATAGGAAGTACTAAGCTCTAGGTTATTTTGCAAAAAGCCAGATTTACCTCTACTGAGTTCAGAAGCAAAGAAATCTAGTTGAAAGTATTATACACCTAAGTGGGAACTTGAATTTCATATCACAACTCTGTTGTGGTCAAGTAAAAGTCATAAATCATTTCACAAGTCGTTTTTAAAACATCTGACGACGGAATAGTATGGCCACTCCAACTGTCCATAACCGCGGACACGGCTATTCGAATAGTTTGACACTCTAAAGAGATTTTACCCTTCACCACGATATTTGATACATCCGTCAGGAACAAATCCTGAATTCACCATACTCAGTATGCGGATAATCAATCCTAACCTTTCAATTACACGCCCTAGTATAGGCACCTCTCCTGTGAGTTTGGCCTCCCAACCATGACCACTGTCATCTTGGGTACTGCACAGGTGGACAATCTTCACAAGGTATTCTCAACTCAATCCTTGGCCGCAAGGGAACCCATACTAAGGTATATAAATTTCCAGTCAAGCCCTACCCAATTTTCGGGTATCGTGGTTGTACGGTAAAATTGGAATGGTATCGCATCCAGACAACCATCAGTTTTACAAAAGGGCTAAGGCTCATCCCTTAACATTTTCATCATCAAAGTCATCTGGTGTTCAAGAACACATGTCAAAACATTTCAGTAGAACGACTCATCATTCTAAGGTTTTCATAACCATTTTCACCAAGTAATCCCATCTAAAGTTGATCAAGTTTTATGGTTAGAACTAGCATCTACAAGTGAGGGTAAACACTAATGAGGGGTGGTAATTAGGTGTGAATGATCTAAGTTCAATCTCATGCCTCGGGATGACATCGAGATTATCTAGCTTAGGCCAAGTTTTATGCTCTTTATGCTACCTTCAATGTCCCTCTAGAATCTATAAGTCACTAAGTGAACTCTAAGAGAAACTTTGATAAAGAAATAAAGTACTAAGCTTGCAAGTAAAACTAGGATTGGGTATCATCAAATGTGTCTAACCAAGCATGCTTAATGCATTGCATAGGTTATCTAACTTTCATAGTTGCAAGGGTTAGCTTGCTTAATTAGGAGCTTGCAAGTATTGGCTTGCCTTATGCAGAGCAGTGGTTGAAGTTTTCCTCGACTTCTTCCTTGTAGTATCCTTCTTCCTCCTTGTATCCTTGGTCGGTACTATCATCTATAAATAAATATGAGCTACACAATCACCACACAATTCTTAACTACTATATTTAGCACACAAATGTTCACACTAGATGATCTAGCGTCATCACTATTATCACAAAGGTTAAAGCACTTGTCTTATTTTTTTCATTTTAGAAAAGTAATTTCTACTGATTGAAAAACTACTTAAGATTTAATATTCTCCAACTCAAACATGGGATCATGTTGACACATGTCATCACCACATATTTCAGTACATGGGAATGTGATTTAAAGTGGTGTCACAATTTAATAAGGTTTAACCTTTTTATTTTTAATTAACTAAAATGACGAGAATGGCCTATGAAGCATTCTTTTATTACTTGATCATTATTTCTTCAAGTAAACCAAGATATTTTTATATATTGTGAAAGGTATGGTTAAATGTGATTTTTGAGAGTTGGAAACAACTCAAAATGTTTCATGGTTGAATTTTGAAAAATGTTTGAATGCAGAAAAGCTTCTGCCTTGTTATTTTTACCATGGGTGATCTACAAATCTAAATGGTTTTAATCCAATGGGCTTCAATTAAGCATTCCAGTACCTTTCTAACAAAATTAATTTCATGCATTTTGGTTTAGTGAATCGAGCTGGGTTGATTTTTGAATCTAGGAACAGAACTGAGTTTGAAACTAAATGAATAAACATAAGTCTGAATTGCTGGGTCGTGCAGGAGGTTAACTGGGCCGGTCCACTATGCACACAGCGCGCAGGATGGTTAAGTGAATGACCCCACTCGTCAGTGAGACAGCGAGTGGCAAATCGGTATGGGTGAATCTAGACAGTGCGATCTAACTCTAATCCTACGGCTGTGGTTCATCGTCCACACCTGAACAGGACGCGGCGAGATCGAACCCTAGCGCGGCCAGTGGGGGATCACCGGGGCTCCGGCTATGGTAGGCAATGGGGGCGAACGACAAAGTCGACGACGGAGATCCTCCTGGTACCGACAACTCCTCCTAGGGTGGCTCCAATCGACAGCGCATGTCCTCCTCTACAGCGGCGGACTCCAGTGAAATTCTGGCCACCTGGTGCTCGCCTTGCTCCAGGGGTGAGTGGGTGTGATCAGTGAGAGGTGGGGAGTGAGATGGTGTGTTCAAATCGAACGGGGGTGGCCTCCTTTGATAGTGCCTGAAGGGGACCGACGAGTGCGGGCTAGGCTCGTCGTGGTCGTCAGCACAACATGCTAATGGCATGGGCGACGATAGGGGCGGTGTGTTGCCTCCTAGCAAAGCTCAATGGCTTGATGGCGAGGAGTGGGGCGGTGCGGAACTGTCGGAACGTCGCGGGGCTCTAAGCGGGTCCGGCGGCAATTTTAATGGCGCACAACTTACATGGTCCGCGCGGAGGTGAACGGGGTTGTCTGCGGGGTTGCTGGGGTGCTGGTGATCACGCACGCAAGCGGCGAGGGTGGTGCATGGTCTGTGGGCTCATGTCGCTGATGGCGTACTGGCGCGCTCTCGGCACGCACGCATAGAAACTAGGGGCGAAATTTCCGTGTGGTCTACTGGCTGGCAAGGCTCAAGCGTTGGACAGGGGGTGGCAATGGATGGTGGTTAGTGCTCCAGACAAGGTTGGCGGGGCTATAGCTTCTCCTTGCTCGCTGGCGACATGGGGGTGGAAAGTGTGCTCTCGGCATGGTCACCATTGATGGCTTTGCATGCCCACAGTGGTGCTAAGGCTAGTTAAATTAGTTTGATCATCTACTGAGAGTGTAGAGTGAGCTAGAAGAGGGACAAGGTTGGCCACAATCACTGATCCTAATAGTGTTTGATGTTTGTTTGTTTGCTAATCACAAGGAGTTTGATGAAATGGCATAAGAAATTCAAATTTGAATTTTGGATTCAAACTTGGTGGGTGTGTTGGTTACATACTAGGGAGTCTCTAGTTAGTGGGATTGGTCAAGGGGCACTGGTTTGGTTTGGTTTTGAAAATGAGTGATCTTCACATATGTTATCGATTCAAATTTGAATTTTCATTTGAATGGGGTTGCCAAATGTTTCTGTAAGTTTGAAAGGTGGGCTTTGATTCACTTTTACTTGGTCTTGCAAGGGGTAAAAAGAAATGGAAAAGTTTCTATTTGAAATCTTGGACTAGAAACACCCAAAGTGGCCTAGTGAGCAAGATTGGCAAAAATGACCATTTGCTTTATTTGTTTTGTTTTTATTTTCTCTTGATTTGTTTCTGCTTGGAAATGTTTTATATGATGTTATTTTCATCTTTAAACCATTCCTTGCTAATTAGGTTAATCACACAAGTCCATTTATGCATTCATATAATCATCACATACACACATGCATTCATATGGTTTTTATTTAATAAAGGTTTGTTAACCCTAATTTTGGTGATTGGAATTGGATAATCATTGTTCATATTTTTGGGATGTTACAAATAAAGGCAAATAGTTGACTCAGAATAGCCATGATTAGGAATACAATTGATCATTCCAAAGAATCTCTCCCAGGCTTGTGGGTAGTTTTCTCCCATGTTCTGACTAAAGTTGCCTATATTCTTTCTAATTTCTATTACCTTTGCAAAAGGATTAAACCTATTTATAAATTTAACAATGCAGTTTTCCCAACATTTAATATAATGACGAGGGAGAGAATATAACCAGTCAAGAGCTTTACCTTTGAGAGACCAAAGAAATAGTTTTAGATGAGAGAATTCTCTAGGCAAACTTTTCGGTCCAAGTTATGTTATCACATCATCGAACTCTCTAAGATGTCTTCCTGGGTCTTCATCTTACCTTCCATTGATAGATTTTTCCTAATTTTTTTTCATAATATCACCACCAAATCGATATTCTCTAACTCCTGGGTTAGGAAATTCTATTGGTTGTTTAAGAAAGCTGAATTTGGAGCACTGTATTCTCTGAGAGTCTTCTCAGGTTTCTTGGGAGTTGTCATACGAATGGACATGATTTCCGTGAAGTCACATAGGTTTTAAACTTCAACCTTATTTGATCTCAAAAGTTTTTCAATAATTTCCTCGTGCCTTTGAGCAGGTACACGATCAAGATAATCTGGTAGATAAGACCTACCAGAGGGTGTAGACCATTTGTCTCCTAGGGATACCATCTTGTAATAGTAACACCTGAAATGCAAAGAGACAAAACACTTAGCGCTTAGCTCACCGGCAATAGCGCCAGAAAATAGCTTGATGGCTGCAAGTGCACAGATTGTTTGTAGCTAGTTTTGAAGTTAAGATGTTGATCCCATGATGACCCACAAGTATAGGGGGTATATCGTAGTATTTCCGATAAATAGGAGTGTCGATCCCAACGAGGAGCATAAGGTGTTGACTAGTGGTATGGAGCAGGAAATATCTGTAAATACTTAGCAAACAAATTTTTAGGGGTTTTCTAATAAAGCAAGGAAATAAAGTGCAAGTAAATAAAGACAGCAAATAATTGCAGCAGTGGCCCAATTCTTTCTTAGAAAAGGACAAGCCGGTGATAATACTAATGAGGACCAAACATCTGGAGGACACATGGGAATACTGTCAAGTGCTTTCGTTTCATATATTGATTAATATTCTTTGGTTTTATAAGTGTTGTGTGGGTGAACCTATGCTAATGTACCGACCTTACTTGGAATAATACATACTTGTGATTAAACCCCTTGCAAGCATCCGCAACTACAAGAAAGCAATTAAGATAAAAACCTAAACACAGCCTTAAACTCTGAGATCCTACACTCCCTTGTGCAATGGTTTCCTAATGGGGGTTCAGGTTTCTGTCACTCCGGCAACCCCACACTTAGTAGCCAAATACACAATGCATTCCCCTAGGCCCATAAATGGTGAAGTATCATGTAGTCAATGTTCACATGACACCACTAGAAGAATAGCTCCACAACTTAAATATTAAACCATTGAATAATACCTCAACACAATTCCACTACTAACAACATGACTTCTCCCATCTCCTCAATAACTACAAACTACTCACGAGACATCATATGGATCAAGATCAGAGATGATATGATAATGGATAATAATCTGAACATAAAAAATAATTCAATGGTTCCACTCACAAGCATCAACTACAATAGTAATCAACACAGGGAAAGTTTCCCCTAAGAACTATGCAAGATTCAACACAATTGTTACAACGGGATGGAGTGGTGATGATGGTGCTGGTGGAGATGATGGTGTGGATGATGATGATGATCCTGATGAAGTCTAGCTTGATGATGGTGTTCATGGCGACGATCTCCCAACTCCGGGAAGGAATTTCCCAAGCAGAAATCTATCTGCCGGAGAGCTCTTTATCTCTCTGTGTTTCCGCGCTGTAGAGGCGGCGGAATCTTACTATGGTCGCTCTCCTGTGTATTAGGGTTTCGAGGAGAAGATATAGGCGAGAGAGCGGATCCATAAGTTGGCCAGGGTGGCCACACCCCCTATAGGCGTGACCCAGGGTGGCGCGCACCTGAGAGGGGGAGGTGTGGGCCCCTTGTGGCCCAACTCTGCCTCCCTTTCTGGCTTCCTTCGTCTTCTGGGAAAATATAATTTCTGTAGATTTTCTGGTATTTTTCTAATCTTCGTGAAATTGCATCAAAACACCACTTTTTCCATCAGAATCCCGACTCGAGCAGTTCATCCTCTAAGAATCATCCAACATGCAAAAATAGATGAAAAGACATAAGTAACACCCCTTAATATGAAATATATTAATGAATAGAGGTAAATTATGATATAGAAAGGTGATGCAAAATTGGATGTATCAACTCCCCCCAAGCTTAGACCTCGCTTGTCTCCAAGCGAAAAATGAGCTCAGTAAACATGCCCACAGGTTTATGGAGTGAAGTGTCGATGAGAATAATACGGACAAGAAGCATCACACATACCAATACACAACTCATAGTAGAAAGCAACTCACCATTATATAACTTAGCTTGCAACAAGTAAGGGAGTCACAATAAAGATGCATAAAGATAAATCATAACTGGGATTGGCAAACTTTGTTCTGGGTTAGAGAATAGTTGGCAAACAGTTTTGAAGTAAATATTTTGTAAAGAAGTTTACAATAAGAGTACTCTTTTCTCAAACATAAAAGGTTTTTCACAATGATGGCCTTCAAAGTTATAGTCACTTAGATAAGTTTCCTATGCAAACAAGGAAGACAGAGAACATGATTGAATAAATCATCATATGAATTCTTGAAACACAACAACTCAAATGCTTGCTGGAGATAGAGATCAAGCAGTTTTACTGACTCAACTTAGAAGTAGAAGAAAGACCCTTCATAGAGGGAAGCAGGGAGTTCAAGTTCATAAAGAGCTTCCAAAATATTATGGTACTTACTAGCTTTGAGCTCTCATTGCCCCTATCATAAGAACCTTGAGGTGATTAACATTAAATTGAACAAAGATGGAGTATATACTTGACGAAATATAAGTTGGCAATCTCATGTCCCTTGAGTACGAGGGCTGCTCCTCATGATACACAACTTTAGTTACCGGTAATTTCTTGCCATAGTAAGTACATGTGTATCATAGAGAACCGCCAATGGGGTACCCCTTGCACATGATACAGGAGCTATCCCATAATCAAAATGACAAGGCAAGCAGACAATGAGAATCTCAGCAATATCTTATTTACCATGGGATAATGGTGCTTTTTTCTCTCTTTCCTCTTTTCAATATGTCTCTTTATCTTCTTTATAAGAAGGTTTCCACCATGATTAGGCATGGCTTAGGCTAGCGGCCTGGGCGTTTCTTTAACACACATACATAACTCCATGGACTTACAAGCTCCCCTTTTATTTCACACCGACGACATCCGCTAAAAAAAGAGGATGATATCAACTGTGTACAGTGTACATGTTATGTTGAAAGCGTTCCCCGTGACAACACGGTTCTGCTAATTCCAATGTATAGGTGCAAGAATATACAACTTTGATGACACAATGGTTCAACTTTATTAGGGGCAAGAAAATAAGGTGTGCCATCAAGTTCGTGAGAGCTTTACTAACTAGTTTTCACATAATAAAATAATTTTTAATTTGAAAGATAGATGAAGCTTGAGAATTTACTTGGAATAGCAATAATGCTAATAGGTAGATATGGTGGACATAAATGGCACGGTTTTTGGTTTAAAAGGATTGGATGCATGAGAAGTATGCCCTCTCAAAACAGGTTTTTGGCTAGCAAGGCTGGGTAAAAAGCCAAAGAGATGAAGAAAACAAGCAAACATACAAGTAATAAAGCCAAGCATGCAATCTTCCTTGAAGACACAAAAGATATTAAATAAAGAATACTAAGCTTATTGTAACATCCCAATTTCAGCAACCCTGAATTGTTGTCCAAAAGGCAAAAATAAGGGGGAACAAAAACTTTTTCTTGTAAGTGTTGCAATGTTTGCTTACTTGTTTGCTTGTGCTCATGCAACGGTTTGTGTATCAGGTGATTTATCTCTCATCTCAACACTAGTTTACAAAAAGCTATTTTACAAAAGAGTTGTCTTGAATCATCTTTTACATTCTCAACTATTCTGGCATACCAAAACCCGAGCCAAGATGACTTTGACACAACAAAATACTTTACTAGTTTCTATTAATGAACTATTGAGACCTATATATGTTTTCAAGACAGAACTCTCAACTACTATTGCCCCTAGGTTTTCCAAAACCTTTATTCAAAACCTCTTCATTCCAATCTAGGTAGAAATACCAAGAGGTACTTATCTTACTTAAAAACATAACCACTTCAAAAGACCCATCCCTACCTCAAGCTAGGTTTGATGGTAACCCTAGTAGTAGTTGGACAAGTTTGATAAGATGAATTGCCTTGATCTGTTGTCTGATGAATTGCCTTGATCTGCTGATTACATTGTTTGCTTAGGAACTAGAGTGAGCTAATCTAGTAGCTCATACCCTAGGACCCCATCTATGTTTGTGATCATCAATCTCAAACCAAGCATCCAAACCTGGATCTATCCTAAGCCACTAAGGTGATCATCTCCCCTCATAATCAGATCAATCCAGGGATAATCCCTTGTAATAGCTCCAGCTCAGTGAAGACCAAATCCAAGCATGGATCCTATCTACTTAGTTATCACTTCAACATCATATCCTTTATCATGAGTCTGGAACCTAGAATGCTCTCAAAATCATCTACACTTGCACTCTAGTCTAAAACCCTAAATCTGCCAAAATGACTATGTCTGGATTTCTTATCTAGATTCAATCTTTGGAGCTCTACCTTTTCCAACCTCTCTCATTTTTGAGAATGTACTGGAACCATCTTGTAGTACATCATTAGTAATACCAAATCCCACTCTTTACCTTGGGTAAACCATTCTTAATCCAACTCATCCATGATGGTTTTGTTGACATCATGGTAATCTTTTCTGCAAAAACTAGTCAACATGCCTACTTTTGTAGAAGCTCACATCTATAAGCCACCTCCCCTTGACGAAATCTTTTCATGTTTATGATCTAAAAACCATGGACTATGAACCCCAATCCCCTTGTTCCCATTGAAGCTTTGTGCTTCTTAAACCCACATGGTTTAGGAGGCTACCTGATGTATCTGCTATGACAGCCTTATTTTCAACAAAGTTCGCCATCTCTTCTAGGCCACCTCCAGTCCAACCAAGCTCAACCCTTTCCTCCATGATCATCTACTTAAATTAGTATATCTATCCATATGTCCCTTGTATCAATGTGAGCTCTGAGCTCCCTAATCCAACCATGTTTTCGTGCCATGAAAATAATAAAACCCTAGATCCCCAAAAATATAGTTTCTTTCCTTTTCAACAAAATCCTTCAAAACCCAAGTGGACAATGAGGTATAAATCAAGCTTGAATCATCTACCTTGGTTAGGATATTTTCTCAAATAATTCCCATAATTATTTGGAGCCTAAAACTATTTAAATTCTTTTTTTGGCAAAACCCTAAAAATTCTGTCTATAAATTCAAGTTTGTTTTTCTCCAAATCACCTTGAAAACTCAATGCACAATTGAGTTCTATATATCATATACCATCTTCCCAACTCAAAAATAAATATTTTTGAGATTCTTTATTATTTATTTTTGCCCTTTTTCTTAAATGGAAAAAACAAGAAATAATTCCTTCAAAATACTTTTCCATTCCAATAAATTCCAAATAAATTCTCCAATGTTTAATATGGTATTCAGAACCATTTCACATAAAAAACCAACCTTGTATAATGTAAAAATCTTAGATCAGCTTCCATAATCCTTTTCTGCCCTTTTTGAATAAATGCTTTTACATGGACTTAAGATCATTTGAAAAATCTCAAATAATTCCTAGGGTTATGCAATGACCCTATACACACACCAGTACCTTTTTCTCACCTTGCCTAATGCAACTTTTTCAACTTTCTTCAGAAGCATACTTTTGAGAAAATTTTGCAAATCAATCAAACTTTAAGTCAAACCAAATCCAACCCACATCCAATCTTGCTAAGCGATGTCCCACAAAAACCACCCCTTCTCTGGTCGACACCACTGTATCAAGGCACTGTTCCTTTGTCTTTAGTGCTTGGTTTTGAAGTGAGAGAGAGTCCCCCTTTGATAAAAATATCTTGTGTGTTCCAAACCAGCAGCCACCACCCCCCTCCACTCTCTGGTCGTGTACCATGTCCCACACCCTCCTCTCCACCACCCTTGCTGCCCAATAGATGGACACCTCCCTCATGCTCCCCATGGACACACCCCACCATAGACCATGACCCACTCAGATAAGAAGGCATAGGCCACCCCAACCACTCCCTCGACCTTCATTCGGCCCCAATCACCTCCACTGAGCTCCCCACTCTCCACCTTGCTCTACCCTTCTCGGGGAGAGAAGGAAATGACACTCTTGGCCATGGATGAACTTGAGCCCGAGGTGCCCTCTACCCAGCTCCCTTCTTGTTGCATGCGACCCCTCCTAGCTCTAATCCCCCTGACCTACACCCCCTGTCCTTCCCTCCCCTGCAGGTACGCTGGAGCCACCATCGCTGCACAAGCCCGAGCGGAGCACCTCCCGTGAGTCGGAAGAGCCAGAGCCCCTTCCTCCGCGGCATGCTTCGTCCCTGCACTCCCCAGGATGGATAAGACTGAAGGGACCCCTCCCCCGCGACATGCATGCACAGCAGGACCACCAGGAAGCAACGCTGACGAGCTCTAAGGCCAACCTGGCGGATGCTGTCATGCGGGACCTCTCCTGGCGCCTAGCCCCACCAAGCTACCCCTCATCCTGACCGCCTACGTCGACCGCGTCACCCTGGATCTTCCCCGGCCCTCCTCCGTGCCCTGAGTATCCTCCCCGACGAGCTACCGTCGCTGGTAGGGTTTCCGGCCAGGCGCCCATGTCGTGAGGAAGAAGAGGCCCCGACACCGTTGATCTCCCGCGGATCCAACGGCCCCTGACGCCCCATACCTCTTCGCCAACTACGGGCTCGCTGGTGATGCTATGGGCCGGTCCATCCGGGTGGCAACAGCACGACCCATCCCTCCCGTGACGGCGCTTGGTCAATACCGGCCCAGTGCCACCCCTTCCTTCCTTTTTCTTTTAAACAATTCCCTTTTCTCCAGAACTAGCTGTTTGGATTTAATTGGTATGAAAATGGAAAATGACTTAATATGCTTAGATACAATTTTTCCTAGACATAACCATGTCATGTAAAACATGCAGTAGCCTTGTCTGGCCCAATAAGTGTTTGTAATAAATATACTAAATCCATTTCCTAGATGTGTCCTTTTCACTAAATATTGATTTCAGAAAGTTTGGTAAAGCCAAACAAAGAAAACCCAATTGGTACTGAAAGTTTCTTGTCATCCCTTGCATGACACCCTGGACCTACCCAAAATGTCTTCTTTGTTTTCCATCAGTAAAAATAACAAAAATAGGGCATTTGTGCATTTATAAAAGTCTCTAGGCAAAACCACAGATGGTTTTGACCTAATTCCAACTCCCTGTACATATCGATACCCCTTCCTGTCAAAACCCAGGAGACCGAAGTTTATTGAGCTCTATTTGAGTTCTGGTGAATTAATTATTTCTGTGCATAGGTAATTCACCAATAATTTCATAGCCTTAGTTTTGTAAATCCAAAAATATTTATTCAAATTTCTATAGAAAGGTGCTTTCAGTATCTAACCAGGGTCCTTGGAATCAAATCCAGAGCTTATGTATATTAAATATTATGATAAAGACAAATCTCATCCAGTACTGTATTTGGGAATTTCTCAATGGCATTCTGGTAACTTTTTTGAGGTGATTCCAACACCTATTGTTTCATTCCACTAAATACTACCTAATCACCCACGGAAATAATTTTTGGGGTTCCAGAATTTGTATGGTGAATTATTTCGTTAAACTAGGGTTTTATCCACTATAAAAATTATTATAAACCAATGGTAATTGATAAAATAGTGAAACCAGGAGCAAAACCTCCAATCATCTTTACTCAATGTTAGCATGCAAAACTTGACATTTCTCTAAAACCCCCTATCTAGTTAGTTTTGGATTATAAATCTTAATTAGAAAATCCACAAATGCAATCAAGGCCATTCCTCTGTATCCAAAGCAGAATCGTTACTGATCTCTAAACTTGTTTTGTCATTTTCGTTCTGTATGAATTGGGTTTGTATGCAATGTATTGATCGTGGTTTTGTTTGTTTGCATGTATGCTCGATAACGGCGATAGTTGCGATTGTGTGCCGTCGAGAAGAAGGAAGCCTCGAAGCATTATTATCACTATCATTTTTATTACTGGTTTTCTGGTATTCTAATAAAGTCATGATACATATCGCTGGTCACAGGCAAGGCACCTTCTTGCTCATACACCTTGTCCTATTATTTTACCTATGCATGTTTTTATCTACCCGTTTATGCAAATTGCATTGTTTTACTATATTATGTTATGTGGGGAATGTTTTGCTCCTCCAAAATCATTACCCATTAGTACCATTAGGTACAACCCTATTTTATGATACCTACCTTCCCCTAGCATAATATATGGTGACTTAACATCATAACCCCTTGGAAACCCCATTTTAGCCAAAACAAAAGTATAGGATGGGAAGACCACAGGAAAAAGGTTTACAAAAAAGTTTTATGAGAAAAACTTGGTGAGGCTTGGCCTACAAAGTGATGTTGAAAATGAGAAAGGTTTTTGGTTTACAAAATGGTCAAACAAAGGATGGAGGAAAAATGTTTACGAAAGCACACCCGGTTCTTTGCAGTTTTGCTAGAACAATTAACCCGTGCAACCACATTACTATGGAATGGGACGGGTTTGGGCTGGAAGTTTGTCTAATCTGGTATAGGTGCCTCATACTACTACAGGGGCAAACAATCCCCGGAGAGTGGGCCTTCTCTGACCAACGGCCCATGCGTAGCATAGACCGGAAGAAGGAATGAAGGGTCTATGGGCCTCCACTCGATACTATGAGCCCCTCATTGAAAGCGCACACCAAATAAGGTTCAAAATGCGCTCCGGTTGGCTGGTTACTATATAGGGCATCCCGGTTTTGAGGGGATTAACTTCATACGGTAGGCACTTGTATCGGAGAGGGCATCGGGAAGGTCTTGACCGGTTATCCGACCCACGATCGGTGTAGATCAGGGAAGGGTAATCAGATGATGTGGGTAAAGTGTACAACCTCTGCAGAATGTAAATCTATTTGAATAGCCGTGTCCATGGTCATGGATGGTTGGGAAGGTTCCTATAGAGCGGTGCTGGTTTTGTTTTAAAAAAGGATTCCGGAAAAGAAATTGCTTGAAAATGATTTGACCATGAGATGGTCGAGAAACAGGAGGAAGGAGTTTAATCATGAGATGACTGGAAGGAAAATAAATGGGTGACCCAAATCCTAGTGTTTTCTTAAAACTTTTCAAAAATGTTACCAAATGTTTTACAAAAGTTTTTCAACAAAGATATAGAGACATGCTATATCTACAAGAGAAACTAGTTTATAAAAGAACCTTTCTTGGAGCCATCCTACCACAACTATATTGCATACCTTTTATTATGGCCTTCTTAAGGTGGTTTGCGAGTACATTCAACGTATTCATCGGCATTGTCCCTGGCTATTTACTTGGCCAGACTTTCAGATGACCGGGAGGAAATATGGAGATGCTGACGTATATGCGAGCTAGGCCGTCTTCCCAGTCAGTAGCCTATAGGTTAAGGCATGACATGGGCTCTGCGCTTGAAGACTTCCGCTATTCATGTTGTAGCGCCATAATGCACATTTGTAAGTCCTTGTACTCGTTATTCATGGATGTTGTAATGATACTTGTCGGTTATGCTCACGTCTCACTGATCATGGGAACGTGAATTATAGGCATAACGGGTATTCCCGGACTGTAAATCCGGGGGTGCCACAGACTTGGTATCAGAGCTATCCTGACTATAGGAGACCTTAGTTAGCATGGACGTTAGACAAGACAACCCTTATTTCTGAAAACACCGGCCTTTGAAAACTATTTCTCCCAAAAGCTTTTCGAAAGATTTCTTATCTCATCTTCTTCGACTTGAATGATTCGAAAATGGATTACTCTGTATCTTGTCTACTTCAAATGTTCCATTTTCAAAAACAAAATTCTACTCGGAGACCATGAAGACGGAGCTCCCGGAATGAAGAGACCCCAAGATTAGCAAAACAAAGGAGCTAACTATGACGAAAGACACTACAAGATCACCCTACCAACGGAGTCCTTCATAGCCCCCAAATCGATCAAGTACCGCACCGACAACCGCTAGATGGCAAGATAGAAGTCAAGACCCCCGTAACGTCCATACTTAGGATGAACATCTCTAATATAGGATTCCCCTTATGGCGTGTAGTCACCCCTTAGTACCTACGGTACGCCCTGTTTGCTTGTCATGTGCTTATATGATGCTTGGAATGTGTTACTTGTCTGCCTAGGACCATCTGATCCCATTTGTATGATCACTTTGTTGGCGTATCCCGACGCTAACCTTCACAACCCCATAGCTAAAAACCTCTCCTCAGCAGGATGGCCACATAAAGAAACCTCTGACAACCCCTATTCATGCTTTAGTCCTAAAAGCCCCAAAGGAACAACAATCCAAAGAAACCCTCCGCCGAATCAACAGGAAGTCCTCGCCTTAACACCAATGCCCCAAGAATAGGATGATAAGGATGCCGAAAACAACAAGTCTACTCCGTCATCGGCCCAAAGCAAAACAAAGTGTTCAGGTGAAGACGACCCCGCTGAAGCCCCCAAGCCTCCACCTCAACGAAGGGCCAAGAAGAAGCGTCTCGAACTATTAAAACAGCCCTGAGTTAACCCATACGGCTTCGTTAGGTAATCACCTTAGCAAGGTAGTCGCAATAAGGCGTCACCCGAAGACCTCAACTCAAGTGTCACGCAAATGCTCCAGAGCGAAGGATCTACCCCAACCTCGACGACCCCAAGTAAAGCTCTAAGGTGGAAAGACTGCGTCTCTCCACTCAAGTCTAGAAGACCGACCATGAGAAGATAATACCAGAAGATCTTCAACCCAGGAATCTGCTCCAAACCCTATCTCAAGAATCGTTAGAGGAACAGAACACAGATATCATCAACAATCCCTACAAGTCTGCTCGATCCTCCTAACCAACCGTGACGTTCAAAATTAAGATGATAAGACTACCTGATGCCGTCAATACTACTCTCCAAGGAGAATAAAGAAACCCAAAGCATCAAGTTTCTTCGAAGAAGTCGCGAAGCCCCCTTTTCTATGCTTTTCTATTAACGACCCACCAAAAAAAGACCTCTGAATCTGCAAACCCGGAGACGGAGAATGAAGAACTGTTCCTTTCACGCGTATCAACCCCTCTTCAAGTCACCACTCCTAGAAGATCCACTCGTCAAAGAAAACATCAAAGAAAGCACGACCCTCACCGCTGAAGAGCTAAATGTCCATCATACCCCCTAGTAAATGCAGTAACCAAGTTGGTACCCAACCCGATGACGGCAACCTGATTCAAGGGGCACTTTCGACATAATCCTTCGTACCCTACCAACTTGCTCTTCCAACCTCTGGTAAGTGATGGATCGTCTCGAAACCTGTTCAGTTAGTCTCCAGGTACCTTCACTAGTGGCCGACACTAATCCGTTGAATTCTGGATGGACCCTGTTGGATGGTATGCAAGAATAATACCCTTCTTTGCGTGTTTTACCCACGTTGTTGCATTAGACCTAACCCAAAAAGACCCCTTTCCTAAAGGACCATGTTCTAGGATCGCCAACATCCAACGACAATCCTCAACCTAGTGGACCCCTACCTAGATGAGAACTAACTAACCAGAAGCTAGTTAAACGCCTCTCCCGCTATGACTAGTACTTCAAGAAGTGGCATCGATGCCTCCCATGAAGTAGTACAAGTTCGACAGAAGGTAACCACCTCAGGATCAAAGGTGCAGCACCATCCCCCAGCATAAACATATGACTCCAATGAAGGAAGTCGGCAACTCCACCAAAAACCCCTAGTGTCGAACTAAGGGGGAAAGGCTGCGTCGTTAAGTGATGACAACCCCTGAAAAATCAGAATCATCGATCCTGCAAGAAGGATAGAAATCGGCATTTCTCCAGAATTAGAAGATACTTCAGGGAAGTCCTCTCCTCCAAGGTCGACTGTCCAGCCAGCACTCCCGATGTTTCAAGACCAAGAAAGCAGAGAAGCCGACTTCAGCGGTAAAGGTTTGAAGAAGGCTCAACTCGCTGCCCCGCCTCAGGATGGAAGTATCCCGTCGACGCTAAATCTACCTAGAATCATCCTAAGGGGAAAAGACTGCATCTTTTCCAGTTGTTAAAATCTAAACCTCTCAATTAGAAGCCCCTCAGCTCCGACCCATAACTGACCACGCTTGTTTGTTGGAAAACCTGTTAACATATATTAATGCCACCGCTGAAATGGTTAAGCGGATGTTATTACCCAGCCCTACTCCTCCCTAATCTCGGGACGAGATTATTTTAAGGGGGAAAGGTCTGTAATATCCCAATTTCAGCAACCCTGAATTGTTGTCCAAAAGGAAAAAATAAAGGGGAACAAAAACTTTTTCTTGTAAGTGTTGCAATGTTTGCTTACTTGTTTGCTTGTGCTCATTCAACTGTTTGTGTATCAGGTGATGTATTTCTCATCTCAACACTACTTTACAAAAAGCTATTTTACAAAAGTGATGTCTTGGCTCATCTTTTACATTCTCAATTGTTCTGGCATTCCAAAACCTGAGCCTAGATGACTTTGACACAACAAAATACTTTACTAGTTTCTATTAACAAACTATGGAGACCTATATATAATCTCCTTAGGTTTCCAAGACAGAACTCTCAACTACTCTTACCCCTAGGTTTTCCAAAACCTTTATTCAAAACCTCTTCATTCCAATCTTAGTAGAAATACCAAGAAGTAATTATCTTACTTAAAAACTTAACCACTTCAAAGTACCCATCCCTACCTCAAGCTAGGTTTGATGGTAACCCTAGTAGTAGTTGGACAAGTTTGATAAGATGAATTGCCTTGATCTGTTGTCTGATGAATTGCCTTGATCTGCTGATTACATTGTTTTCTTAGGAACTAGAGTGAGTTAATCTAGTATCTCATACCCTAGGACCCCATCTATGTTTGTGATCATTAATCTCAAACCAAGCATCCAAACCTGGATCTATCCTAAGCCACTAAGGTGATCTTCTCCCCTCATAATCAGATCAATCCAGGGATAAACCCTTGTAATAGCTCCAACTCAGTGAAGACCAAATCCAAGCATGGATCCTATCTACTTAGTTATCACTTCAACATCATATCCTTTATCATGAGTATGGAACCTAGCATCCTCTCAAAATCATCTACACTTTCACTCTAGTCTAAAACCCTAAATCTGCCGAAATGACTAAGTCTGGATTTCTTATCTAGATTCAATCTTTGGAGCTCTACCTTTTCCAACCTATGCTCATTTTTGAGAATGTACTGGAACCATCTTTTAGTACATCATTAGTACTACCAAATACCACTCTTAACCTTGGGTAAACCATTCTTAATCCAACTCATCCATGATGGTTTTATTGACATCATGGTAATCTTTTCTGCAAAACTAGTCAACATGCCTACTTCTGCAGAACTTGACATCTATATGCCACCTCCCCTTGACCAAATATTTGCATGGTTATGATCTACCAACCATGTCCTATCAACCACTAATCGCCTTGTTTCCATTTAAGCTTTGTGCTTCTTAAACCCACATGGTTTAGGAGGCTACCTGATGTATCTGCTATGGCAGCCTTATTTTCAACAAAGTTCGCCATCTCTTCTAGGCCACCTCCATTCCAACCAAGCTCAACCCTTCCTCCATTATAATCTACTTAAATTATTCTATCTATCCATATGTTCCTTGTATCAATGTGAGCTCTGAGCTCCCTGATCCAACCATGTTTTGGTGGCATGAAAATAACAAAACCCTAGATCCCCAAAAATCTAGTTTCTTTCCTTTTCACCAAAATCCTAAAAAAACCCAAGTGGACAATGAGGTATAAATCAAGCTTGCATAATCTACCTTGGTTAGGATATTTTCCCAAATAATTACCATAATTATTTGGAGCCTAAAACTATTTAAATTCTTTTTCTGACAAAACCCTAAAACCTCTGTCTATAAAGACAAGTTTGTTTTTCTCCAAATCACCTTGCCAAATCAATGCACAATTGAGTTCTATATATCATATCCCATCTTCCCAACTCAAAAATAAATACTTTTGATATTCTTTATTGTTTCTTTTTGCCCTTTTCTTAAATGGAAGAAACAAGAAATAATTCCTTAAAAATACTTTCCATTCTAATAAATTACAAATAAATTCTCCAATGTTAAATATGGTATTCAGAACCATTTCACATCAAAAACCAACCTTGTTTAATGTAAAAATATTACATCAGCTTCCATAATCCTTTTCTGCACTTTTGAATAAATGCTTCTAAATAGACTTAAGCTCATTTGAAAAATATCAAATAATTCTTAGTGTTATCAAATGACCCTATACACACACCAGTACCTTTTTCTCACCCTGCCTAATGCAACGTTTTCAACTTTATTCACAATCATCCTTTTGAGCAAATTTTGCAAAACAATCAAACTTTAAGTCAAACTAACTCCAACCCACATCCAATCTTGCCAAGCAATGTCCCACAGCACCCACTCCTTCTCTGGTCGACACCACTATAGAAAGGCACTGTTCCTTTGTCTTTAGTGCTTGGTTTTGAAGTGAGAGAGAGTCCCCCTTTGATAAAAATATCTTGTGTGTTCCAAACCAGCAGCCACCACCCCCCTCCACTCTCTGGTCGTGTACCATGTCCCACACCCTCCTCTCCACCACGCTTGCTGCCCAATAGATGGACACCTCCCTACCTCATGCTCCCCATGGACACACCCCACCATAGACCATGACTCACTCAGATAAGAAGGCATATGGCACTCCAACCACTCCCTCGACCTTTATTCGCCCCCAATCACCTCCACTGAGCTCCCCACTATCCCCCTTGCTTTGCCCTTCTCGGGGAGAGAAGGAAATGGCACTCTCGGCCATGGGTGAACTCGAGCCTGAGGTGCCCTCTACCCAGCTCCCTTCTCGTTGAATGCGACCCCTCCTTTCTCTAATCCCCCTGACCTACACCCCCTGTCCTTCCCTCCCCTGCAGGTACGCTGGAGCCATGATCGCTGCACAAGCCCGAGCGGAGCTCCTCCCGCGAGTCGGAAGCGCCTAAGCCCCTTCCACCTCTGCATGCTTCATCCCTTCACTCCCCAGGACAGATAAAACCAAAGGGACCCCTCCCACGCGACATGCATGCACGTCAGGACCACCAGGAAGCAACGCCAATGAGCTCCGAGGCCAACCCGGTGGACGCTGTCGTGCGGGACCTCTCCCGGTGACTACCCCTGATTTAGCACTGAGTTGATGTAGGAGCTCTTCGTTGGGAACCCCAAGAGAAAGGTGTGAAGCAGAACAACATCATTTTTTCCCTCAATAAGAAACCGAGGTTATCGAACCAGTAGGAGGAAGGAAACGTCACACAGGTGTTGCAAGCAACGCGGAGACCTGCACAACACAAGCTCAAGACTTTGCCCCAACTAACAATGACGTTGTCAATCTCATCGGTTGCTGTAACAAAGGATTAAACGTATTGTGTGGAAGGTAATGGTTTGCAACAAGTAAACAAGTAACAGTGGAAGATGTATCAATGGTAAATAATTGAACAGGGTCCATAGTTCACTAGAGGTGCTCTCCTTAGATAAACAACATGGCATGAAGGGTAAACAAATTATAGCAGGGAAATTGACAGGAACTGAGCAAGGCATAACACTGCAATTAGTAGTCATAAATATCCTATGAGATTCGATTGGGCAATACAACAAGATACATAAACCGCCATCCAACTACATTTATGACTATAAGTCCACCTTCAGGTTATCATCCAAACCCCCTCCAGTATTAAGTTGCAACCAACAGACAACTGCTTTAAGCAAAGTGTGTAAGGTAAACAGTCCACATGTTCCATGAACATGAGACCGTTGTTTTATCCCTAGTAGCAATAGCACATCTACAACCGAATAGATTTCTGTCACTTCCCTTGGAAACTAGAGGCATGAACCCACAATCGAGCATAAATACCCCCTCTTGGAGTCACTAGCAACTACTTGGCCAAGATAGCTACTAACAACGGAGAGCATGCAAGATCCCAAACAAAACAAACATGATAGAATCATAAAGACAAAACCATTAATCAAACTAACATAATAATCTCAATATCCATAGGATCCCCGCAAACACAACATGCATGGTTACAAATAGATTAGATCTTGATCATGAATGGAGCTCACAAGATCTATACATGAAAGCACAAGGAGGAGATACAACCATCTAGCTACTACATGGACCCATAGTCCAAGGTGGAACTACTCACGCATCATACCGGAGAGAAGGCCTCCAGGATGATCTCCCCTCCGGCAGGGTGCCGGGAAGAACTTCAGATCCCCCTGATCTAGGGACGACGGTGGCGGCGGCTACAGAAGGTTTCGTGGAATATTGATCGGGTGCTTAGGGGTTCTGCATCAGGGGCTTCTTATAGGCGAAGGGGGAGGCCGAGGCGGTGGCCAGGGGTCCCACACCCTGCCTAGGCGCGGGGCAGGGCCCACCCATGCCAAGGGGGTGTGGCTGCCCCAGAATGCCTCTCCGTCTCCCCTCTGGACTTCTTGTTCCCCACGGAAAGTTATTGACTTTGACGTTTGTCCCGTCCAATTCCGAGAATATTTCCTTACTAGCTTTTCTGGAACAAAAAACAACAGAAAACAGGCAACTGGCATTGTGGCAACTTGTTAATAGGTTAGTACCAGAAAACATGTAAAAAGCACCTCAAAGTGTAGATAAAGAAAATCAAAGTAGATACTAAACAAGCATGGAGCATCAAAAATTATAGATACGTTTCCAACGTATCAAGCATCCCCAAGCTTAACTCCTGCTCGTCCTCGAGTAGGTAAGTGATAAAAAGAATAATTTTTGATATGACATGTACCCTCACAATAAAGATCTAACCATTTGCAAGCATTGAAAGCTGGATCAAAGAACTCTAAACATGTGCATGAAAGATGGAGTTCTAACAATAGGACATAGTGACTATGCATGCAACATGAAAGGCTACAAACAAAGATCATGATAACATGCATTGAAAAATGGTTGTTTGTTTCACATACAGAAAACATAGCATAGGGCAATCAGCTTTTCCCTCATAGAGTAGCAAATAGATGCATAGGACACCTTCAAAGTTCACAAGGGTGACTAGAAACAAATAGCACAAGAACAAGTAATATCACAATATGCATCAATCAATAAATATTGGGACACAGCACACAGAATGACAACTATGCTCTCTTAATGGTGCCTAAAGGTAGAAGGTGGAGACTCAATAGTGGTGGAAGAAAGGCCTTTTATAAAGGAAGCAGGGATTTCAAGTTTCAAAAAGAGCTTCCAAAAATTATGGTACTTGTTAGCTTTCAGCCCTCATTGCCCCTATCATAAGCATCTTGAAGTGATTAAGGTTAAAGTGAACAAAGATGGAGCATATGCTTGACGAAGTATAAGTTGGAAATCTCAAGTCCCTTGAATATGAGGGCCACACCTCATTCTACTCAACTTTAGTCACCTGTAAGTTCTTGTCATTGTAAGTATTTGCATATCATAGAGAACCGCCAACGGGGTACCCCTTGCACATGGTACAAGAGATTTCCCATAACCAAAATGACAAACCAAGCAGACAATGAGCATCTCAGCAATCTTTTTATTTACCATATTCATAGCTTATTATTGAGGATGCTTCATAGATATCTCACTATGGTGATGCTGCAAGTTTCCACCATGATTAGGCATGGCTTAGGCTAGCGGCCCCGGCGTTTCTCTAACACGGAATACAAACTCCATGGACTTACAAGTTCCCTCTTTATTTCACACCGGTGACAGCCATAGACAAAAGAGCATGATATCAACTCAGTACAAGGTACAAGTGCAAGGTTGAAAACATTCCCCGTGACAGCACGGTTCTGCTAATTCCAACGTATAAGTGCAAGCATATACAACATAGATGACACAATGGTTCAAGTTTATTAGGGGCAAAGAATATAAAGTGTGCCATCAAGTTTGTGAGGGCTTTAATAACTAAGTTTTCACATAAAAAATAGTTTTTAATTGGAATATAGCTGAAAACAAGAATATAATTGGAATGGTGTAACACACTATGCATAGGAGTTTATAGTGGACACTTTGGAAGAACTTGGTTTCTTGGGAGTTGGAAGCATGAGTAGAACTTACTCATACAAGTGGAGGCTAGCAAAAGACTGGGAGCAACCAACTAAGAGAGCAATAATGGCCATAATCATGCAGAGCAACAAAGCATTACTGATCAAAGCAAAAAGTGGTACTACAAGTCAAGTACTAAATGATCATAGAGGCTATGGTGACTTGTTCATAGTCATAACATGGTGTGTGCATGTGCCAAGTCAACCCAAACAAAGCATCAAAGGAGAATACCACAATACTATGCTTTTGCATGCTAAAACAACGCATAATTTTTTCAAGGCACACTAAGCACTCCCAACACCAAGCAACTTATTTGCAAAACAACACAACGAGAACGGGGGTCCAATCTACTTTATTCAAGCAAACTAAACAACCTAAGCAAATCAAACAAAAACTAAGACGCTCCAAGAACAACACAACTATGCATGAAACAATAAAAACGAAGTGTCTAGACAGACCTGAGATTTTTATTGATGAAGAAGAGGGTGCCTTGGGCATCCCCAAGCTTTGACGCTTGTACCTCTTGGATATTTCTTGGGGTTACACCGCGGTGGCATCCCCAAGCTTGACCTTTTGTCCATTCTTCATCTCATTACATCATTCTCTCTATACACCTGAAATTTTTCCTTCATACAGAACTTCACACAATCTTCATTAGCAACATTAGTTTATTCAAAAGATATTTGACCTCTGGCAAAGCTTTGGAACAGAAAGACTTTTCACTAAAAACACAAGCTACTGTACCAACTCCTTCAAAAATCTCAATTCACCTAAAGAGAACTCTAAAGGGAATCAATAAGAAGCAAATGCAAATAATGGCAGAAATGTGTCAAAACTGACCAGCAGGTAGAAACCAATTTTTCTGAACATCTTCTATTCCTCAAATCGAAATTATTGAATTAACGAAAGTTAGCTAACATACGGGGGGATTTATTCATAAATTTTGAGCTCAATACGAGTTACAGAGACTCCTCACTAATTTTTTTGGTGGAGGACAGAAATATTTTTCGGGACAGCAACTCCCCAAATCTTACTTCCCTCTCATTAGAGGTCATTTTTGGCACAAAAAGCAAACAAAAAGGATAAGGAGAGGCCATTCTTGGAACAAAAAGCAAACAAAAGCAAACATAAGTAATAACTTCCAAGACTCAAGGAAACTCTTGGGCTATTGTCACATCCCAAAATTTTCCAAATTTTGAAATGTAAAAAATAAATAAACAAATAAATAATTGTTGAAATTTATGGTGAAAAGAAACTTTTTTCTTCTAAATGGAAACATCAAAACCCTTTTTGAACAAACTTTGAATGAAAAGAGAATCCAACAAAATTCCAATCAAGTGAAATGCATTCATCAATGAATGTATCTTGAAATTTAAACATCTGGAAATGTTAAACCAAACCCCCAAATATTAATAGAAAAAATAACTTCCAAAGATCAAATGCATTTTATGCATGGAATGAATATTGAATATAAATATTTGGGAAAATAAATCAAAACCCTAAAAACCTAATGGAATAAAATCATTTCCAAGATCTCTCTAAGACTATGGATTTTATCCATATAAAAATTCAGGAACAAACATTTATAAATGATCAAAAATGATAAACAAAAATATTATAAAACCATATAAATGGGTTTCATTTCATTTGGAACCATGGATAAAAACTTATGATTTTAATAAGATAAAAGGAAAAAAAATTCCAAGGCTAATAAAACTCCTAACCAAAATCCATGCCAAATTGTGAGAAAATTAATCCTAAAGGGATTTAAAAAGAAAAAAAATATTAAATAAAATTATACAAAGTGGAATCACCAATTTTGGATCTATAAATAAAAAGATATGGATTTTATAAGGCAAAGAAAGAAATAAATAAATAAATAAGGAATATTTAAAAGCCAAATTAAATCTTGGCCAAATCCATAAACAAATAAAGGTTTATTGATTAATAAAAGGAGTAAAAGATTATTTAAATAAAATCACAAGGATTGAACAATATCCAATTTTATTTAAATAAAGAGAAATTTCCTAAACTAAATAATAAATCCCAATAAAATTATTTAGAAGACAATTTAAATCTTGAATTAAATCCATAAGCAAATGAAATAAAGATAATCCAAATAGAATAAAGGGATAAAGAATATTCAAATAAAAACATATGGGACTAAACCATATTCTAATTATATTTAAATGGAGATAAATCTCTAATGTAAATGATTAATTAAATCATGAGTAAATAATAAATTGGAAATTTCCAAAATGGATTAAAAAGTTATCTAATTGACTTAAAAAAATAAAGGAGTAATTAAATAGAATTATATGGTTTGGAACCATAATAAAATTCATTTAAATAAAGACAAAGGCCTCATTTAAATGAATATTAAATCATATTAAAATATTTTAAATAATTCAAAGTGAATTATTTACACTAATGAATAAAATAAAACCTACTGAAATTTTAGAGAAAGTTTGGTCAAAACTTGAATTCAAATTGAGGTTTAAATCAAAGGTTGAAAATCAAAATAGAAAATAGAAAAAGAAAAAGAAACCAGGAAGAAACGAATAGAAAAAGGCAAACCCACTAACCTAACCCAGCCAAGCTAGCCCAACAGGCCCAACAGCAGCCCACCCGGCTGCCCCTCTCTCCCCCGAACCGTTTTTTCTCACACACGTGTTTACCCCTTAGCCACTAAAGCCCCGACCCCACTATTGCCTCGTCATCATCATCCCCACGAGAACCATTCTTCCCCCTTCACTCTGAACGTTACTGCGTTGATTTCGTGGCGTTAAATTCGCGTCAATGCGCCAACAATTCTCGCCCGCAACCTCGCCCTCTTAAATGCCTCGCTCCCCTCTTCCTTTCCCCTCAGCCCTCATTCCACCGGAGCCACCAGGTTGCGCAAATTGCCCTCGTGAACCTCACTGCTCCGACGAGCAACTCCGGCCAATTCCGGCCAACACAGCCACCCCCATTGCCCCTGGTTTCCACTAGCATGCTCCCCATCTCTTTACGCATCTGCCAGTACCCCCAGCTTGCCCGCGCGAGCCCCATAGCGTCGGCAACAACAACGATAGAGCGCTGCCACGGTCTGCTACAACTCCGGCGACTCCTACTGGTAGTTTATAACTGCGCCTCCCCCTCTCTTTGACGGACACATACTCTCCTCTCTCGCGCGTGTCTGACGCACTCGTTGCTTTGCTTTTCTGTGTCGTGCAGCCTCGCCAACGACGACGCCAAGCTCGCCCGTCGCCTCGACGAACTCCGATGAGCAATTGACGACTACATTGTGCGCCTATGTCCCTCTCACGGCCACCTTGAGAACCGCAAAGACCCTACGAGCACGGTGAGCCTCTCCATTTTCTCTCTTGCTTCCTAAATTCACTAGAACGCTGCAGCCCGAGCGCACCGCCGCTCACCATCGAGCGGGCGCCGCCAGAACATGGTCGTTGTGTTGTAGCCCATTAGATCTAGATCCAGCGGTGAGGAATAGATGACTAATCGAAAGGGTATGACTTGATCAGAGCCGTGCATTGTTATTTATATCTGACGGTCCACGTAGCTCGATCCCAGCGAAGTGGTATCGTCCAATAAGATTAAGACACGTGGCTATCCCGTCTGTTTAAAATTCTAGAAATGATTTTTGATTGTTTAAACTTGCAAAAATCATAACTTGTGTTCTGCTTGGCCAAATTTTACAAATTTTATATAAATGGATTCAAAAAAATGAAAACTTTCCAACCATTCCCTTAGTTTAGTATTTTGCTTCTAGAAAATTGAATTTTTTTGCACAAACAATTCTAGGACTATTTTTAGTATAAACATTATTCTAGAAATGTTTTTGAGTAAAATCTTTTGCAAATGGTTTTATTTAAACTCTTTGAACCTAAACACTAAGTTTTGGATTTAAAAATGTATTTGATTAACCCTATAAATTTATTCCTTTTGAATAAAGGCATTTTAGTAAAACAAAAATGTTGCTATTATTATAAAAATGATTTTTGGGTAAAATCTTTTACAAATGATTTGTTTTGAACCTATTGACCATAAAAACTAACTTTTGGATTTAAAGGTATATTTTGTGACACTAAGGAATTATTCCTTTGAATAAAAAGCATTTCTAGTAAAACAAAATGTTGCTTTAATTTAAAAATGAATTTTGGGTGAAACCTTTTGTAAATGGATTTGTTTAAACACTTTGACCATAAACACCAACATTTGTGTTTAAAAACATATTTTGCTAACACTACAAAATATTACTTTGATTAAAATCATTTCTAGCATAACAAAAATGATTTAAATGGCCATTTTGACTAACTTGATTTTAAATGGTTTTGCCACAATTATAAACGACCAATAGGTGTTTTAAAATGTTTATACCCTTAATAGAAACCACTTTCCAAATAATACAATCTTTTTCATGCTTGCATGCATTGCTTTGTTTTCTTTATTTTATGTGATGAATTGTTTGAATGCTAGTTTGAATTTGTGCCTTGATTGACTTGTAGTGAACTTTGAAGAGTGTGACAATTATAAGATCAAGGAGTGAACCTATATTCTCTACTAAAAAGGCAAGTGGTGCTTCATACATTTTGTCCTATTATTTTCACTATGCATTAGTGATATTTTGAGTAGGACTTGCATGGAAATTTTACTAAGTATGCTATGCCATGGGAAATCCTAGTAGACGATGCCTTAGTAAAATTTTCCTTAAGTTAATATTTTTACTACTATCATGCTTAGCTTAGCTAGTAGAAACCAAGGGTGGATTATATTCATGCTATGAAATATTTCTAAGTCTATGACTTGTGTTTTTTTAATAAAACAACTATGTGAATGAATCACTTGGGTGGAATGGTGAGAATGGATTTATGTTGAGTGGTTACACAGGGCCAGTAAACTGGTGAAAACTTGTGTATCACACTTGTTGAAAACCACCCAGGAACAAAGAGATTTGAGATGTCAAATGTTGAGAAACTTCTAGTGCAACCACATGGTATATGGGCTCTGCCAGGATCATATAGGTTGCAATAACTTAGCCAGATGGACAGAAGGTTGTAGGGGGTGATAGGATGGAACGCCTCTATTTGGTCTATGGGAAGGCTTCTGAAAGATCTTGTCTCGATGCATATCAAGTCTTGTGGGGAAAGTGCACCACCTCTCGAGAGAGTAAAATCTAAGTACTTAGCCGTGTCCCGGCAATGGACAATTCGAGCATCAACGCATGGAAGCTATCAAGATCTCCTCATCCCAATTTCTAAGTTAAAAGCTTGTGGTTGAACAAGGGAAAAGTACTAGTGGTTACACAAGGCCCAAGGACTGGACTACCTTGGTAACACACTTTTGTTCCTTGGGTGATTTTGACAGACAAAAACTTAGTGTTTTTCAACTAATAAGGAAAACCTTATTTTGATAAAAGCAAGCATAAGGTCCACTTAGCCAAATGCATATAGATGATAGATACCACTATTCTACCATAGTATCACTTGCCAATACAATTCAAATGTATTGACCCTTGTGGCTGTAACTTATTATGTTGTAGGTTTGTTTGATGTTAGTGAAGTGTGTTGAATAGGATTACAAGTCTACAACCAACATGATTGCTTGTGGCACTTTGAAGATGAAGGACTCCATGCTATATAGATATTTCTGCTGCATTGTAATGAGATAGCCAAATGAGCTATGTAAGATGTAATGAATTATTTTATTCCTGGTTATAAAGTTGTATTGTGACCTTTGTTTCTTGATATTACATCTTAAATTGTGGATGCTAGCTATTGATCCAGGGACTAACATTGTAAACACATGGATCTCTACCTTATCAGTTTGGGACCTCTATAGTTATCTCCCAACAAGTACTTTTCTTTAACACCTTTAAGTTAGGCACAAGAAGCAAGAAGAATCAAGTATTTTCAAATGAAGAAGCATTAACATCAAACCTTGCTTTCAAAGGTGGAGAAAAAAGCAACTTCTCTCTCCTCATAGGTAAGTGTTCAATACCTTTCTTGAATGTAAAATGATATTTAATGGTGCCTTCTTTCATATCAATGATGGCACCAACTGTTCTAAGAAAAGGTCTTCCCAAAGTAATAGGTCAAGAAGCATTGTATTCAACATCCAAAACATAGAAATCAACAGGGACATAAGCATTGTTAACCATAATGAGAACATCATTAATACTCCCCATAAGTTTCTTCTAAACATTATCATTGAGTGGGACATCCAAATAACAATCTTCCAATGGTGGAAAGTCAAGCTTTTCATAAATCTTTCTAGGCATAATAGAGACACTAGAATCAAGATCAGATGAAGCTTTGAGATCAAAGTCATTCACTTGCACATTAATAATGGGTTCCCAACTATATTCTACCTTCCTAGGAATAGAAGCTTTGTGTTTTAGCTTCTCTTCCTGAATCTTAACAAGAGCATTTGTAATGTGTTTAGTGAAAGAAACATGCATATCACTAGCATCAGGACTTCTAGCAAGCTTTTGCAGGAACATAATTACTTCAGAAATATTGCAACCATCTATATCAAAGTCAAACTTAGCATCGCTGGTAATAGGCTCAATAGGCAAACAGTCCACATGTTCCATGAACATGAGACCGTTGTTTTATCCCTAGTAGCAATAGCACATCTACAACCGAATAGATTTCTGTCACTTCCCTTGGAAACTAGAGGCATGAACCCACTATCGAGCATAAATACCCCCTCTTGGAGTCACTAGCAACTACTTGGCCAAGATAGCTACTAACAACGGAGAGCATGCAAGATCACAAACAAAACAGACATGATAGGATCATAAAGACAAAACCATTAATCAAACTAACATAATAATCTCAATATCCATAGGATCCCCGCAAACAGAACATGCATGGTTACAAATAGATTAGATCTTGATCATGAATGGAGGTCACAAGATCTATACATGAAAGCATAAGGAGGAGATACAACCATCTAGCTACTACATGGACCCATAGTCCAAGGTGGAACTACTCACGCATCATACCGAAGAGAAGGCCTCCAGGATGATCTCCCCTCAAGCAGGGTGCCAGGAAGAACTTCAGATCCCCCCCGATCTAGGGACGATGGTGGCGGCGGCTACAGAAGGTTTCGTGGAATATTGATCGGGTGCTTAGGGTTTCTGCATCGAGGGCTTCTTATAGGTGAAGGGGGAGGCCGAGGCGGTGGCCAGGGGCCCTACACCCTTCCTAGGCGCAGGGCAGGGCCCACCCGTGGCAAGGGGGGTGTGGCTGCCCTGGAATGCCTCTCCGTCTCCCCTCTGGACTTCTTGGTCCCCACGGAAAGTTATTGACTTTGACGTTTGTCCCATCCAATTCCGAGAATAATTCCTTACTAGCTTTTCTGGAACCAAAAACAGCAGAAAACAGGCAACTGGCACTGTGGCAACTTGTTAATAGGTTAGTAACAGAAAACATGTAAAAAGCACCTCAACGTTTAGACAAAGAAAATCAAAGTAGATACTAAACAAGCATGGAGCATCAAAAATTATAGATACGTTTCCAACGTATCAAGCATCCCCAAGCTTAACTCCTGCTCGTCCTCGAGTAGGTAAGTGATAAAAAGAATAATTTTTGATGTGACATGTACCCTCAGAATAAAGATCTAACCATTTGCATGCATTGAAAGCTAGGATCAAAGAACTCTAAACATGTGCATGAAAGATGGAGTTCTAACAATAGGACATAGTGACTATGCATGCAACATGAAAGGCTACAAACAAAGATCATGAATAACATGCATTGAAAAATGTTTGTTTGTTTCACATACAGAAAACATAGCATAGTGGCAATTAGGTTGTCCCTCATAGAGTAGCAAATAGATGCATAGGACACCTTCAAAGTTCACAAGGGTGACTAGAAACAAATAGCACAAGAACAAGTAATATCACAATATGCATCAATCAATAAGTATTGGGACACTACACACAGAATGACAACTATGCTCTCTTAATGGTGCCTAAAGGTAGAAGGTGGAGACTCAATAGTGGTGGAAGAAAGGCCTTTTATAAAGGAAGGAGGGATTTCAAGTTTCAAAAAGAGCTTCCAAAAATTATGGTATTTGTTAGCTTTCAGCCCTCATTGCCCCTATCAGAAGCATCTTGAAGTGATTAAGGTTAAAGTGAACAAATATGGAGCATATGCTTGACGAAGTATAAGTTGGCAATCTCAAGTCCCTTGAATACGAGGGCCACACCTCATGCTACTCAACTTTAGTCACCTGTAAGTTCTTGTCATTGTAAGTATTTGCATATCATAGAGAACCGCCAACGAGGTACCCCTTGCACATGGTACAGGAGATTTCCCATAACCAAAATGACAAAGCACGCAGACAATGAGCATCTCATCAATATTTTTATTTACCATATGCATAGCTTTTTATTGAGGATGCTTCATAGATAACTCACTATGGTGATGCTGCAAGTTTCCACCATGATTAGGCATGGCTTAGGCTAGCGGCCCTGGCGTTTCTCTAACACGGAATACAAACTCCATAGACTTACAAGTTCCCTCTTTATTTCACACCGGTGACATCCATAGACAAAAGAGCATGATATCAACTCAGTACAAGGTACAAGTGCAAGGTTGAAAACATTCCCCGTGACAGCACGGTTCTGCTAATTCCAACGTATAAGTGCAAGCATATACAACATAGATGACACAATGGTTCAAGTTTATTAGGGGAAAAGAATATAAAGTGTGCCATCAAGTTTGTCAGGGCTTTAATAACTAAGTTTTCACATAACAAAATAGTTTTTAATTGGAATATAGATGAAAACAAGAATATAATTGGAATGGTGTAACACACTATGCATAGGAGTTTATAGTGGACACTTTGGAATAACTTGGTTTCTTGGGAGTTGGAAGCATGAGTAGAACTTACTCATACAAGTGGAGGCTAGCAAAATACTGGGAGCAACCAACTAAGAGAGCAATAATGGCCATAATCATGCAGAGCAAAAAGCATTACTAATCAAAGCAAAAAGTGGTACTACAAGTCAAGTACTAAATGATCATAGAGGCTATGGTGACTTGTTCATATTCATAACATGGTGTGTGCATGTGCCAAGTCAACCTAAACAAAGAATCAAAGGAGAATACCACAATACTATGCTTTTGCATGCTAAAACAACGCATAATTTTTTCAAGGCACACTAAGCAATCCCAACACCAAGCAACTTATTTGCAAAATAACACAACGAGAACGGGGGTCCAATCTACTTTATTCAAGCAAACTAAACAAACTAAGAAAATCAAAAAAAACTAAGACGCTCCAAGAACAACACAACTATGCATGAAACAATAAAAACGAAGTGTCTAGACAGACCTAAGCTTTTTATTGATGAAGAAGAGGGTGCCTTGGGCATCCCCAAGCTTTGACGCTTGTACCTCTTGGATATTTCTTGGGGTTACACCGGGGTGGCATCCCCAAGCTTGACCTTTTGTCCATTCTTCATCTCATTACATCATTCTCTCTATACACCTGAAATTTTTCCTTCATACAGAACTTCACACAATCTTCATTAGCAACATTAGTTTATTCAAAAGATATTTGACCTCTGGCAAAGCTTTGGAACAGAAAGACTTTTCACTAAAAACACAAGCTACTGTAGCAACTCCTTCAAAAATCTCAATTCACCTAAAGAGAACTCGAAAGGGAATCAATAAGAAGCAAATGCAAATAATGGCAGAAATCTGTCAAAACAGACCAGCAGGTGGAAACCAATTTTTCCGAACATCTTCTATTCCTCAAATCAAAATTGTTGAATTAATGAAAGTTAGCTAACATAAGGGGGGATTTATTCATAAATTTTGAGCTCAATCCAAGTTACAGAGACTCCTCACTAATTTTTTTGGTGGAGGACAGAAATCTTTTTCGGGACAGCAACTCCCCAAATCTTACTTCCCTCTCATTAGAGGTCATTCTTGGCACAAAAAGCAAACAAAAAGGATAAGGAGAGGTCATTCTTGGAACAAAAAGCGAACAAAAGCAAACAGAAGTAATAACTTCCAAGACTCAAGGAAACTCTTGGGTTATTGTCACATCCCAAAATTTTCCAAATTTTTAAATGTGAAAATTAAATAAACAAATAAATAATTGTTGAAATTTAAGGTGAAAAGAAACTTTTTTCTTCTAAATGGAAACAACAAAACCCTTTTTGAACAAACTTTGAATGAAAAGGGAATCCAACAAAATTCCAATCAAGTGAAATGCATTCATCAATGAATGTATCTTGAAATTTAAACATCTGGAAATGTTAAACCAAAACCCCAAATCTTAATAGAACAAATAACTTCCAAAGATCAAATGCATTTTATTGATGGAATGAATATTGAATATAAATATTTGGGAAAATAAATCAAAACCCTAAAACCCTAATGGAAGAAAATCATTTCCAAGATCTCTCTAAGACTATGGATTTTATCCATATAAAAATTCAGGAACATACATTTATAAATGATCAAAAATGATAAACAAAAATATTATAAAACCATATAAATGGGTTTCATTTCATTTGGAACCATGGATAAAAACTTATGATTTTAATAAGATAAAAGGAAAAAAATACCAAGGCTAATAAAAATCCTAACCAAAATCCATGCCAAATTGTGAGCAAATTAATCCTAAAGGGATTTAAAAAGATAAACAAATATTAAATAAAATTATACAAAGTGGAATCACCAATTTTGGATCTATAAATAAAAAGATATGGATTTTATAAGGCAAAGAAAGAAATAAATAAATAAGGAATATTTAAAAGCCAAATTAAATCTTGGCCAAATCCATAAACAAATAAAGGTTTATTGATTAATAAAAGGAGTAAAAGATTATTTAAATAAAATCACAAGGATTGAATAATATCCAATTTTATTTAAATAAAGAGAAATTGCCTAAACTAAATAATAAATCCCAATAAAATTATTTAGAAGACAATTTAAATCTTGAATTAAATCCATAAGCAAATGCAATAAAGATAATCCAAATAAAATAAAGGGATAAAGAATATTAAAATAAAAACATATGGGATTAAACCATATTCTAATTATATTTAAATGGAGACAAATCTCTAATGTAAATGATTAATTAAATCATGAGAAAATAATAAATTGGAAATTTCCAAAATGGATTAAAAAGTTATCTAATTGACTTAAAAAGAATAAAGGAGTAATTAAATAGAATTTATGGTTTGGAACCATAATAAAATTCATTTAAATAAAGACAAAGGCCTCATTTAAATGAATATTAAATCATATTAAAATATTTTAAATAATTCAAAGTCAATTATTTACACTAATGAATAAAATAAAACCTACTAAAATTTTAGAGAAAGTTTGGTCAAAACTTGAATTCAAATTGAGGTTTATATCAAAGGTTGAAAATCAAAGTAGAAAATAGAAAAAGAAAAAGAAACCAAGAAGAAAAGAATAGAAAAAGGCAAACCCACTAACATAACCCAGCCCAGCTAGCCCAACAGGCCCAACAGCAGCCCACCCGGCTCCCCCTCTCTCCCCCAAACCGTTTTTTTCTCACCCACGCGTTTACCCCTTAGCCACTAAAGCCCCGACCCCACTATTGCCTCGTCATCATCGTCCCCGCGAGAACCATTCTTCCCCCTTCACTCTGAATGTTACTGCGTTGATTTCGCAGCATTAAATTCGCGTCAATGCGCCAGCAATTCTCGCCCGCAACCTCGCCCTCTTAAATGCCTCGCTCCCCTCTTCCTTTCCCCTCAGCCCTCATTCCACCGGAGCCACCAGGTTGCGCAAATTGCCCTCGTGAACCTCACTGCTCCGACGAGCAACTCTGGCCAATTCCGGCCAACACAGCCACCCCCATTGCCCCTGGTTTCCACTAGCATGCTCCCCGTCTCCTTACGCATCTGCCAGTACCCCCAGCTTGCCCGCGCGCGCCCCGTTGCATCGGCAACAACAACGACAGAGCGCTGCCACGGTCTGCTGCAACTCCAGTGACTCCTACTGGTAGTTTATAACTGCGCCTCCCCCTCTCTTTGACGGACACATACTCTCCTCTCTCGCGGGTGTCTGACGCACTCGTTGTTTTGCTTTTCTGTGTCGTGCAGCCTCGCCAACGACGACGCCGAGCTCGCCCGTCGCCTGGACCAACTCCGATGAGCAATTGACGACTACACTGTGCGCCTATGTCCCTCTCACGGCCACCTTGAGAACCCCGAAGACCCTAAGAGCACGGTGAGCCTCTCCATTCTCTCTCTCGCTTCCTAAATTCACTAGAACGCCGCAGCCCGAGCGCGCCACCGCTCACCATCGAGCGGGCGCCGCCAGAACATGGTCATTGCGCTGTAGCCTGTTAGATCCAGATCCAGCGGTGAGGAATAGATGACTAATCGAAAGGGTATGACTTGATCAGAGCCGTGCATTGTTATTTAGATTTGAAGGTCCACATAGCTCGATCCCAGCGAAGTGGTATCGTCCAACAAGATTAAGACACGTGGCTGTCCCGTCTGTTTAAAATCCCAGAAATGATTTTTGATTGTTTAAACTTGCAAAAATCATAACTTGTGTTCTGCTTGGCCAAATTTTACAAATTTTATATCAATGGATTCAAAAAAATAAAAACTTTCCAACCATGCCCTTAGTTTAGTATTTTGCTTCTGGAAAATTGAATGTTTTTGCAGACACATTTCTAGGACTATTTTGAGTATAAAAATTATTCTAGAAATGTTTTTGAGTAAAACCTTTTGCAAATGGTTTTATTTAAACTCTTTGACCCTAAACACTAAGTTTTGGATTTAAAAATGTATTTGATTAACCCTATAAATTTATTCCTTTTGAATAAAGGCATTTTAGTAAAACAAAAGTGTTGCTATTATTATAAAAATGATTTTTGGGTAAAATCTTTTACAAATGATTTATTTTGAACCTACTGACCATAAAAACTAACTTTTGGATTTAAAGGTATATTTTGTGACACTAAGGAATTATTCCTTTGAAAAAAAGCATTTCTAGTAAAACAAAATGTTGCTTTAATTTAAAAATGAATTTTGGGTGAAACCTTTTGTAAATGGATTTGTTTAAACACTTTGACCATAAACACCAACATTTGTGTTTAAAAACATATTTGGCTAACACTACAAAATATTACTTTGATTAAAATCATTTTCACTAACTTGATTTTAAATGGTTTTGCCACAATTATAAACGACCAATAGGTGTTTTAAAATGTTTATACCCTTAATAGAAACCACTTTCCAAATAATACAATCTTTTGCATGCTTGCATGCATTGCTTTGTTTTTTTTATTTTATGTGATGAATTGTTTGAATGCTAGTTTGAATTTGTGCCTTGATTGATTTGTAGTGAACTTTGAAGAGTGTGACAATTATAAGATCAAGGAGTGAACCTATATTCTCTACTAAAAAGTCAAGTGGTGCTTCATACATTTTGTCCTATTATTTTCACTATGCATTAGTGATATTTTGAGTAGGACTTGCATGGAAATTTTACTAAGTATGCTATGCCATGGGAAATCCTAGTAGATGATGCCTTAGTAAAATTTTCCTTAAGTTCATATTCTTACTACTATCATGCTTAGCTTAGCTTAGCTAGTAGAAACCAAGGGTGGATTATATTCATTCTATGAATATTTCTAAGTCTATGACTTGTGTTTTTTTAATAAAACAACTATGTGAATGAATCACTTGGGTGGAATGGTGAGAATGGATTTATGTTGAGTGGTTACACAGGGCCAGTAAACTGGCGAAAACTTGTGTATCACACTTGTGGAAAGCCACCCAGGAACAAAGAGATTTGAGATGTCAAATGTTGAGAAGCTTCTAGTGCAACCACATGGTATATGGGCTCTGCCAGGATCATATAGGTTGCAATAACTTAGCTAGATGGACAGAAGGTGGTAGGGGGTGATAGGATGGAACGCCTCCATTTGGTCTAAGGGAAGGCTTCCGAAAGATCTTGTCTTGATGCATATCGAGTCTTGTGGGGAAAGTGCCCCACCTCTCGAGAGAGTAAAATCTAAGTACTTAGCCGTGTCCCCGGCAATGGACAATTTGACCATCAACGCATGGAAGCTATCAGGATCTCCTCATCCCAATATCTAAGTTAAAAGCTTGTGGTTGAACAAGGGCAAAGGACCAGTGGTTACACAAGGCCCAGGGACTGGACTACCTTGGTAACACACTTGTGTTCCTTGGGTCATTTTGACTAACAAAAACTTAGTGTTTTTCAACTAATAAGGAAAACCTTATTTTGAGCAAAGAAGCCTAAGGTCCACTTAGCCAAATGCATATAGATGATAGATACCACTATTCTACCATAGTATCACTTGCCAATACAATTCAAATGTATTGACCCTTGTGGCTGTAACTTATTATGTTGCAAGTTCGTTTGATGTTAGTGAAGTGTGTTGAATAGGATTACAAGTCTACAACCAACATGATTTCTTGTGGCACTTTGAAGATGAAGGACTCCATGCTATATAGATATTTCTGCTGCATTGTAATGAGATAGCCAAATGAGCTATGTAAGATGTAATGAATTATTTTATTCTTGGTTATAAAGTTGTATTATGACCTTTGTTTCTTGATATTACATCTTAAACTGTGGATGCTAGCTATTGATCCAGGGACTAGCATTGTAAACACATGGATCTCTACCTTATCAGGTTGGTACCTCTATAGTTATCTCCCAACAAGTACTTTTCTTTAACACCTTTAAGTTAGGCACAAGAAGCAAGAAGAATCAAGTATTTTCAAATGAAGAAGCATTAAAATCAAACCTTGCTTTCAAAGGAGGAGAAAAAGCAACTTCTCTCTCCTCATAGGTATGTGTTCAATACCTTTCTTGAATGTAAAATGATATTTAATGGTGCCTTGTTTCATATCAATGATGGCACCAACTGTTCTAAGAAAAGGTCTTCCCAAAGTAATAGGGCAAGAAGCATTGTATTCAACATCCAAAATATAGAAATCATCAGGGGCATAAGAATTGTTAACCATAATGAGAACATCGTTAATACTCCCCATGAGTTTCTTCTAAACATTATCATTGAGTGGGACATCCAAATAACAATCTTCCAATGGTGGAAAGTCAAGCATTTCATAAATCTTCCTAGGCATAATAGAGACACTAGAACCAAGATCAGATGAAGCTTTGAGATCAAAGTCATTCACTTGCATATTAATAATGGGTTCCCAACTATATTCTACCTTCCTAGGAATAGAAGCTTTGTGTTTTAGCTTCTCTTCCTGAATCTTAACAAGAGCATCTGTAATGTGTTTAGTGAAAGCAAAATGCATATCACTAGCATCAGGACTTCTAGCAAGCTTTTGCAGGAACATAATTACTTTAGAAATATTGCAACCATCTATATCAAAGTCAAACTTAGCATCACTAGTAGTAGGCTCAATAGGCTTAGGCATAGTAGGAGGAGGAATAGGGACTACTTGTGGTTTAGTGGTGATGGTGCACACACTATTGTTTCTATCAATTTCAGCTCCCCTTTCCCACCTAGCATGAAATTGATCTAACAGTCTAACATTTTCATCAATAGTAACTTGTATGGCATGAGCAGTAGCAAAGGTATTTTCCATAGTTTTAGGTTTAGCAGCCATTTTATTAATCAAGGAGGACTGAGCTTCAGACAGAGAGGATATATTTTTCTCAACATTTAAAATATTTTCCTCTATAGCCTTATTGAAAGTAGTTTGTTTACTAATAAAGTCTTTGAGCATAGTTTCAAGTTCAGAGGGAGCACTTCTAGCACTGTTGTAAGAACTTCCATAGGAATTTCCATTATTAGGAGGATAAGTCCTATAATTGTTGTTACCACCAAAATTATTCCTATAGGCATTGTTGTTGAAATTGTTGTTTCTAATGAAGTTCACATCAACTTGCTCTTATTGAGCAACCAAAGAGGCTAAGGGAACACTATTATGATCTAAAGTAGCTTTCCCATTTATAGGCATAGCCATAATAACATTAATCTTATCACTCAAAGAGGAAGTTTCCTCAACAGAATTTACCTTCTTACCATGTGGAGCTCTCTCAACGTGCCATTCAGAGTAGTTAACCATCATATTATCAAGGACCCTTGTTGCAGCACCCAAAGTGAGGCCCCTGAAGGTACCTCCAGCAAATGAATCCAGCAGGTTTCTTGAGGAGAGGTTCAAACCTGCATAAAAAGTCTAGATAATCATCCAAGCAGTGAGTCCATGAGTGGGGAAATTATTAACCAAATATTTCATTCTTTCCCAAGCTTGAGCAACATGTTCACTATCAAGTTGTTTAGTCACTTCTCATAGATATAATCTTAGCACGAGGGTAGTACTTCCCAATAAAATCATCTTTACACTTAGTCCAAGAATCAATACTATTTTAGGCAAGGATAGCAACCATTCTCTAGATTTTCCTCTCAAGGAGAAAGGAAAAAGCTTGAGCTTAATAATATCAGAACTAGCACTAGAAAATTGCTCTCTCATCACAAGATTCAACAAAGTAGGCTTAATTTCATAAAAGGTAGCATCAGGGGCAGGTGGAGCAATAGGTGTGTTAAGGAAATCATTGTTGGTGGTGCTAGTGAAGTCACACAACTTGGTGTTCTTAGCAGAGTTCATTTTGGCAAAGGTGGGCAAGCCAAAAACAGTAGCAGCAGCAGCTAGAGAAGGAACTAATTTTTTTGTGTTTTTTAATAAAGAAAGCAAACCAAACTAAACTAATTTTTTTGGGTTTTCTGAAAAGAGGCAAACAAAACCAAGAAAAAGAAACAAAGCAAACTAAAAATAAAGCAAAGAGAGAGGAAGTGGAGGACTCCCCTAGTGAAGACGTCCTTAGCCTCCCCAGCAACGGCGCCAGAAAGCTTGATGCAGCACTGAGTTAATGTAGGGGCGCTTCGTTGGGAACCCCAAGAGCAAGGTGTGAAGCAGCACAGCAACAAGTTTTCCCTCAGTAAGAAACCGAGGTAATCAAACCAGTAGGAGGAAGGAAACTTCACACAAGTGTTGCAAGCAACGTGGAGACCTACACAACACAAACTCAAGACTTTGCCCCAACTAACAGTGAGGTTGTCAATCTCATCGGTTGTTGTAACAAAGGATTAAATGTATTGTGTGGAAGGTAATGGTTTGCAACAAATAAATAAGTAACAGTGGAAGATCTATAAATGGTAAAGATTGTACTGGGGTCCATAGTTCACTAGAGGTGCTCTCCTTATATAAACAACATGGCATGAAGGGTAAACAAATTACAGCAGGGCAATTGACAGGAACTAAGCAAGGCATAACACTGCAATTACTAGTCAGAAAGATCCTATGAGATTCGATTGGGGAATACAACAGGATACATACACCGCCATCCAACTGTATCTATGACTAGAAGTCCACCTTCAGGTTATCATCCAAACCCCCTCTAGTATTAAGTTGCAAGCAACAGACAACTTCTTTAAGAAAAGTGTGTAAGGTAAACAATCCACATGTTCCATGAACAAGAGACCGTTGTTTTATCCCTAGTAGCAACATCACATCTACAACCGAAGAGATTTCTCTCACTTCCCTTGGAAACTAGAGGCATGAACCCACTATCGAGCATAAATACCCCCTCTTGGAGTCACTGGCAACTACTTGGCCAAGATAGCTACTAACAACGGAGATCATGCAAGATCACAAACAACAAAGACATGATAGAATCATAAAGAAAAAACATTAATTAAAATAACATAATGATCTCAATATCCATCTGATCCCCGCAAACACAACATGCATGATTACAAATAGATTAGATCTTGATCATGAACGGAGCTCACAAGATCTATACATGAAAGCACAAGGAGGAGATACAACCATCTAGCTACTACATGGACCCATAGTCCAAGGTGGAACTACTCACGCATCATACCGGAGAGAAGGCCTCCGGGATGATCTCCCCTCCGGTAGGGTGCCGGAAAGAACATAAGATCCCCTCGATCTAGGGACGATGGTGGTGGCGGCTACAGAAGGTTTCTGCATCGGGGGTGTCTTATAGGCGAAGGGGGAGGCCGTGGCGGTGGCTAGGGGCCCCACACCCTGCCTAGGCATGGGGCAGGGCCCACCCGCGCCTAGGGGGTGTGGCTGCCTTGGCACGCCTCTCCGTCTCCCCTCTGGACTTCTTGTTCCCCACGGAAAGTTATTGACTTTGACATTTTTCCCGTCCAATTTCGAGAATATTTCCGTGCTAGCTTTTCTGGAAACAAAAACAGCAGAAAATAGGCAATTAGAACTGTGGCAACTTGTTAATAGGTTAGTACCAGAAAACAAGTAAAAATCACCTCAAAGTTTAGACAAAGCAAAGCAAAGTAGATACTAAATAAGCATGGAGCATCAAAAATTATAGATACATTTCCGACGTATCAACCCCCACCAACACGCCCATCATCCTGACTGCCTACGTCGACCAAGTCACCCTAGACCTTACTCGGCCCTCCTCCGTGCCCCGAATATCCTCCCCGATGAGCTACCGTCGCTGCTAGGGTTTTTGGCCAGGCGCCCACGTCGCGAGGAAGAAGAGGCCCCGACACCATTGATCTCTCCCGGATCCAATAGCCCCTGGCGCCCCGTACCTCTTTGCCAACTGCGGGCTTGCCAGTGATGCTATGGGCCGACCCAGCTGGGTGGCAGCAGGACGACCCATTTCTTCCACGACGGCGCTTGGTCAATACCGGCCTAGTGCCACCCCTTCCATCCTTTTTCTTTTAACCATGTCCTGTAAAACATAACCATGCAGTAGCATTGTCTGGCCCAATAAGTGTTTGTAATAAATATACTAAATCCATTTCCTAGATGTGTCCTTTTCACTAAATATTGATTTCAGAAAGTTTGGTAAAGACAAACGAAGAAAACCCAATTGGTACTGAAAGTTTCTTGTCATCCCTTGCATGACACCCTGGCCCTACCCAAAATGTCTTCTTTGTTTTCCATCAGTAAAAATAACAAAAATAGGGCATTTGTGCCTTTATAAAAGTATCTAGGCAAAACCAAAAATGGTTTTGACCTAATTCCAACTCCCTGTACATCTAGATACCCCTTCCTGTCAAAACCCAGGAGCCCAAAGTTTATTGAGCTCTATTTGAGTTTTCGTGAATTAATCATTTCTGTGCATAGGTAATTCACCAATAATTTCATATCCTTAGTTTTGTAAATCCAAAAATATTGATTCAAATTTCTACAGAAAGGTGCTTTCAGTATCTAACCAGGGTCCTTGGAATCAAATCCGGAGCTTCTATATATTAAATATTATGAAAAAGACAAATCTCATCCAGTAATGTATTTAGGAATTTCTCAAGGGCATTCTGGTAACTTTTTTGAGGTAATTCCAACACCTATTGTTTCATTCCACTAAATACTACCTAATCACCCACGGAAATAATTTTTGGGGTTCCAGAATTTGTCTGGTGAATTATTTCCTTAAACTAGGGTTTTATCCACTATAAAACTTATTATAAACCAATGGTAATTGATAAAATAGTGAAACCAATTTTGTTAGCTTCATTTTATCAATACCTATATGATGATATCATCTTTACTCAATGTTAGCATGCAGAACTTGACATTTCTCTAAAACCCCCTATCTAGTTAGTTTTGGATTATAAATCTTAATTAGAAAATCCACAAATGCAATCAAGGCCATTCCTCTGTATCCAAAGCAAAACCTCCAATACTTACTGATCTCTAAACTTGTTTTGTCATTTTCTTGCTGTATGAATTGGGTTTGTATGCAATGTATTGATTCGTGGTGTTGTTTGTTTGCATGTATGCTCGATAATGGCGATAGTTGCGATTGTGTGCCGTCGAGAAGAAGGAAGCCTAGAAGCGTTATTATCACTATCATTTTTATTATTGGTTTTCTGGTATTCTAATAAAGTCATGAGACATATTGCTGGTCACAGGCAAGGCACCTTCTTGCTCATACACCTTGTCCTATTATTTTACCTATGCATGTTTTTATCTACCCGTTTATGCAAATTGCATTGTTTTACTATATTATGTTATGTGGGAAATGTTTGGGTCCTCCAAAATCATTACCCCTTAGTACCATTAAGTACAACCCTATTTTATGATACCTACCTGCCCCTAGCATAATAGATGGTGACTTAACATCATTACCCCTTGGAAACCCCGTTCTGTATATTAAATATTATGAAAAAGACAAATCTCATCTAGTACTGTCTTTGGGAATTTCTCAAGAGCATTATGGTAATTGTTTTCAGGTGATTCCAACACCTCTTCTTTAAGTCCATAAAATACTACCTAATCACCCAAGTAAATAATTTTTGGGGTTCCAGAATTTGTCTGGTGAATTATTTCCTTAAACTAGGGTTTTATCCACTATAAAAATTATTATAAACCAATGGTAATTGATAAAATAGTGAAACCACTTTTGTTGGCTTCATTTTATCAATACCTATCTAATGATATCATCTTTACGCAATGTTAGCATGCATAACTTGACCTTTCTCTAAAACCCCTATCTAGTTAGTTTTGGATTATAAATCTTAATTAGAAAATCCACAAATGCAATCAAGGCCATTCCTCTGTATCCAAAGCAAAATCTCCAATCCTTACTGATCTATAAACTTGTTTTGTCATTTTCGTTCTGTATGAATTGGGTTTGTATGCAATGTATTGATCGTGGTGTTATTTGTTTGCATGTATGCTCGATAACGGCGATAGTGACGATTGTGTGCCGTCGAGAGGAAGGAAGCCTCGGAGCGTTATTATCACAGTCATTTTTATTATTGGTTTTCTAGTATTCTAATGAAGTCATGAGATATCTCTCTGGTCATAGGAAAGCCACCTTCTTGCTCATACACCTTGTCCTATTATATTACCTATTCATGTTTTATCTACCCGTTTATGGAAATTGCATTGTTTTACTATATTATGTTATGTGGGGAATGCTTGGATCCTCCGAAACCATTACCCCTTAGTACCATTAAGTACAACCCTCTTTTATGATACCTACCTGCCCCTAGCATAATAGATGGTGACTTAACATCATAACCCCTTGGAGACCCTGTTTTAGCCAAAGCAACAGTATAGGATGGGAAGACCCCAGGAAAAAGGTTTACAAAAAATGTTTTATGAGAAAACCTTGGTGAGGCTTGGCCTACCAAGTGATGTTGAAAATGAGAAAAGTTTTTGGTTTACAAAATGGTCGGACAAAGTATGGAGGAAAAATGTTTATGAAAGCGCACCCGGTTCTTTGCAGTTTTGATAGAACAATTAACCCGTGCAACCACATTACTTTGGAATGGGACGGGGCTGGGCTAGAAGTTTGTCTAATCTAGTATAGGTGCCTCATACTACAATAGGGGCAAACAATCCCCGGAGGGTGGGCCTTCTCTGACCAACGGCCCATGCGTAGCATCGACCGGGAGAAGGAATGAAGGGTCTACGGGCCTCCACGCGATACTATGATCCCCTCATTGAAAGAGCACACCATATAAGGTGCAAAATGCGCTCTAGTTGGCTGGTTACTATATAGGGCATCCCGGTTTTGAGGGTATTAACTTCATAGGGTAGCCACTTGTATCGGAGAGGGCATCCGGAAGGTCTTGACCGGTTATCCGACCCAAGATCCGTGTAGATCAGGGACAGGTAATCGGATGATGCGGGTAAAGTGTACAACCTCTGCATAGTGTAAATCTATTCGAATAGCCGTGTCCACGGTCATGGACGGTTGGGAAGGTTGTTCTAGAGCGGTGCTGGTTTTGTTTTCAAAAAGGATTCCGTAAAATAAATGGCTTGAAAATGATTTGACCATGAGATGGCCGGGAAACAGGAGGAAGGAGTTTGGCCATGAGATGACCGGAAGGAAAATAAATGGGTGACCCAAATCCTAGTGTTTTCTTAAAACTTTTCAAAAAGTTTTCCAAATGTTTTACAAAAGTTTTTCAACAAAGATATAGAGACATATGTGGCACTTCCCAATTACCGGGGTATATTGCTAATGAGGTAAGGGCTAAAAAATTTAGTCAGACTTTGACTAGCACAACTCTCTCATGGTATAGATCTTTACCCCAGAAGCCAATACCAATTGGGATAACTTAGCTTGTGAGTTTCTAGAAAAATATCATACAGTATCAAAATATTTTGGAATCAGGCGTCTTATAATGACTAGGAGGAACCATCCTAATGAAGGACTGGTAAGATCTTATATAAGATTTAAAGATTTACTTAGTCAATGTCCTCATCATGATTTTCCTGAATGGTATTTATTGCATATCATTTATGGTGGTTTAATTGAAACTAATAATATTGAACTAGACTCTTGCGCGAGAGGAGCTTTTATGAATCTTCCCATAACTAAATCTTGGGCTTTACTTAATAGAATTCGCGATCATAGAGTTTCATGGAATTTTGGTCTAGGAAGCGAAGGAGGCACATAAATAGATTATGATTGTATTCATGACTATAATAAGAAGGGCCATGTTAATGAAATTTCTAAACAACTTTATTTAGATTTAGATCTTGTGTTGCAAGGTTTTAAAGATTTTATAGAACATATCAAAGCTCCAAAGGAGGGTCCGGTTAAGTATGATCCACCACCCGAACCTGAAAAGAAAATAGAAGTTAAAGCAACAATGTCCTCCCTAGTTTTTTAGTGTTAAACTTCCTTTGGCTATTTTTGGACAATACTAATAATTTCCTGGTATTATTAGTGATAAACTTTCAAGGTATGAAGAAGAAGAACTCATGAAGGTAATAAAGGACCATCATAAGGCCTTTGGGTACTCAATGGATGATTTGAAGGGCATTAGTCCCATGATAACCATCCATCGAATATTCATGGAGGAAGGTGCTAAACCTGTTGCTTAATTTATTAGAAGGCTGAAGCCAGAAATGAAGGAAGTGATAAGAGAAGAAATATTATTCCTACTCGATGCGGATATAATATATCCTGTAAAATAAATTAAATGAGTAAGTCATGTTCATTGTGTTCCTATGAAGGCCGGTTTTAATGTTGTTCCTATTGAAAACAATGAATTGATACCTACTTGAACTATTGTTGGACATAGGATGTGCATATATTTTTAGGAAACTAAGTAAAGAAACTAGGAAAGATCACTATCCTTTACCATTCAAAGATCAAACTCTAGAGAGGTTAGCAAACCACACTCATTTTTTTACATGGATGGATACTCTGGTTTTTCCCAAATAGCTGTTCATCCTGATGACCAACTTAAAACAACTTTTATTAGTCCTTATGGTTTACATGCTTCCGATGCATGCCTTTTGGTTTATTTAATGCTCCTGCTACTTTCCAAAGATGCACGACTGCTATTTTTTGCTGATTTTATAGAACTAATAATGAAAGTATTCATGGATGATTTTTCTTTCTATGGAACTTCATTTACTAGTTGCTTGGATAATCTCAAGAGAGTTTTGCAGCGTTGCAAAGAAACCAATCTTGTTCTAAACTAGGAGAAGTGCCATTTCATGGTTAAAGAAGGCATAGTCCTTGGACATAAGGTATCACGTCAGGGTATTGAAGTAGATAGAGCTAAGGTTCGAGCAATAGAGAGAATGCCACAACATAGGATATAAAAGGTATAAGAAGTTTCCTTGGCCATGTGGGTTTTTATAGAAGGTTCATTAGAAATTTCTCTAGAATTTCCAAACCTTTAACTAACGTGTTGCAAAAGGGAGTAATATTTAATTTTGATAATAAATGACTTATTGCCTTTGATAAACTTAAATATGCTTTATCCCATGCTCCCATTATTAATTCACCTATTTGGGATATGACTTTTTATTTAATATGTGAAGCTAGTGATGATGATGTAGGAGTAACTCTAGGTCAACACATAGGTCGCAGATTTAATATTATACATCATGCTAGTAGAACTCTTAATAGTGCTCAAAAGAATTATCCTCAGGAAAAAAAGAGAACACGTTGCTGTATTTTTCTCCTGTGATAAATTTTGTTCTTATATAGTTCATGCAAAAGTAAGAGTTCATACGGATCATGATGGCTTAAAAGAATAACTTGAGAGGAAAAATCATAAGCCAAGACTGATTCGTTGGATCCTTTTACTTCAAGAATTTGAGTTGTAGATTATGCAGAGGCAAGAAATAAAGATGTTGGACAGTGTCCATATTTTTCCAGCAAGACACCAATCTTATTGAGAGGAACTTTAGTCCTGGTGATTTTTGTTTTCGAGAATTATTAGATGAATTAGGTCAAATTCTCCAAAAGAGAAGAAGTCCTTGTGTTTGGAGGATCTTGTCACTCCCGACTAAATAAATGGTAAGTGGAAGGTAAGTTTTATTTCTCTAATAAGTGATTTGTCATCAAACTTTTTACTACTGAAATTTGTGCTTTTGATTTCCTCTTGTTTGTTTGAAGTTTTGAGGTGTTTTAGTAACTATACGGGTGCAACTATACGGCCAGAGAAAAATCTCCCTCTGTATAGTTGGTCGTTAAAGGTACTGTATCCCCTTCGCGAAATTATTTTCGGCCTCTGGAAACTATACGGCCGGAGGAAAACCTCCCGCTGTACAGTTGGTCGTTAAACTTCTGGATGGTTCGACCTTTTTCTATTTTTCAATTCATCTAAAAAAATGATTTTGTCGATTCCAGGTCGGTGCACATCATTATTCTTTTTTCTCCATAGGCAATTTTTCATGAATTTGACTATTCGATTTTTGATGGATAGAGGCACCTCTAAGAAGCTCATGAAAAAGAGTGGGAGAGAGGATAGGACAGCTTTTACCATGAGATGTTTTCCACCATAATCCAGAAAGTCCAAAATACCATACAATCTTTTTTCCTCTCTTTGAACAATTGGCGTGAAGCATTCTATAGGAGGTTTGGTGAGACTAAGTGGCAATCCAAGATATGTAAAAGCAAAACTTCCAGTTTGACAGTTCAAATTTCTTGCAAAATGCTTAAGTCTCTCTTCATCCATATTGATGGGATATAGGCAAGATTTCTGGTAGTTAACTGTTAGTCCAGTAGAAGTAGAAAAAGTTTGAAGGAGGGATTTTAAACAAATTAGTTGGGAAGCATCAGCTTTTAGCACAATCAAGGTGTCATCAGCATACTGAATCACTGGGTAATCAGGACAGGTAGAGCATCTCAGTGGCAGTGACAAAAGATGTTGACTCATTGCTTTATTAAGCACATATTTAAGTAAATCAGATGCCAGCACAAAGATCAATGGGGAGAGGGGGTCACCTTGTCTGACCCCACTCCTATAGTAAAACTTTTTTTCAGGTACACCATTCGATAAGATAGATGAGGAAGCAGAGCCAAAAATCAAATGTATCCATTTTATCCATTTTTTCCCAAATCATCTAGCCTCCAAAATTTCCATGATTGTGGAATGCTCAATTAGATCAAAAGTTGTCTCAAAGTCCGGTTTTAGCACTAAGACTTCTTCTCTAGATTTATGGCATTGATGTAATATTCATAAGCCCAACCAATGCAGTCTTGAATTGATCTCTGTTGCAAAAAAACCATATTGATTTTTGTGTACCATTTTTAGAATGATTTTTTGAAGCCTATTGGCCATCATCTTAGTAATAATCTTAAATACACTATTACACGGAGAAATTGGCCTAAAGTCAGCTGGAACTGTTGGATCATTAACCTTTGGGATAAGTGTGATGAGTGAGGAATTGATAATCTCCAGAGAAATCTTTTTATCATAGAAATCCTGGATCAGAGACAGAATATCTTGACCTATTATGTGCCAACAATGTTTTATGAATTCATTATTAAATCCATCAGGTCCAGGTGACTCTTTTATTATGTCCTGAATTTCTGACTCTGAAAAAGGTTCCTCCAGGGATAAACTTAGTTGTTGACTCATCTTTTCACCAAGAATACTCTCCAAGTTGAACTATACTTTTGGATTTTTAGCCTTGCACATTCTATCTTTAAATACATTCCACAGAATGGAAGCCTTCCCATCATGGTTACTGATTTCAGCATCATCAGAGTTCTTAAGCATTGAAATATAGTCCATACATGGTAGGACAATACTGCGAAGCTGTTTTTTTCCAAAAACTCGTCAAATCCCATGGCTACCACTAAAACCCTAAACAACCCCTGAAAAATAAACTATCAACCCCTAAATACTAAAACCCTAAACCACTCAACCCATAATTAAACCCTAACAAAGTATGTATCATGCACTTATAGATCCAAATTTGAGATACTTTCATAATTAAATTGCGGTAACACCATTCTGTTCCACAAATATAAGCATAAAGATTGAACATTATTAAAATTTCCCTAAACCATAAACCCTAAACAACCCTGACTAAGCAGGTATATCATTCACTTATAGATCAACATTTGAGATATACGTTCATTGAATTACGCTAACGCCATTATGTTCCATGAATTAGAGCATAAAGCTTGAAAATTATTGAAAATTCCCTAAAACCTAAACCTTAAACCCTAAACCTTGACCAAGAAGTGATTATGCACTTTTAGATCAAAAATTGAGATACTTTCATTAAATTGCGCTAACGCCATTCTAATTCACGAAAGCTAGAACATTACTGAAATTTTCCTAAACCCTGACCCCCTAAAGCCTAAACCCTACGCCCTACACCCCTAAAAATCTAAACCCTCAACCCCTAACCCTAAGCTTGGACATATTATTAAAAAATTCCTAAACCCTAAACCCTAAACTACCCCTAAAAAACCAAAACCCTAAACTCCCAATACTAAAACCCTAAACCCTTGACCCATAAACAACCCTAACCAAGAAGATATCATGCACTTATAGAACAAAATTTGAGATACTTTCATTAATAAATTATTGCTAAGCCATTCTATTCCATGAATATATGCATAAATCTTGAACTTTATTGAAAATTCCCGAAACCGTAAACCCTAATCCCCTAAATACCTAAACCCTAAAACCTAAAACCTGAATCACTAAACCCCTAAACCCTAAACCTGAAACACTAAACCCCTAAACCTTGACTAAGCAGCTGTCATGCACACTTATAGATCAAATGTTCAAATACTTTTATTAATTTCGGTAATACCATTCTATTTTATGAATATAGGCATAAAGCTTGAACATTATTGAAAATGACTTAAACCCTCGACCCTAAAAAACCCTAAAACTTAAACCCTATACACATGAATACTAAAACCCTAAACCCTCAACCCACATACACCCTAACCAAGCATGCATCATGTGGCACCCTGGGATTTATGGTCCGAGAATACCCGTTATGCCTCCAATGCATGTTCCCATGATCAGTGAGCCTTGATCATAACCGACATGTATCATTACAACATCCATAATTAATGAATACAAGTACTTATATTTATGCCATTATGGCGATACAACATCAATAGGGTAAGTCTTCAAGCGCAGGGCCCATGTCATGCCTTAACCTACAGGCAACTGACTGGGGAGACGGCCTAGCTCGCATAGACGTCAGCATCTCCATCTTTCCTCTTGCTTCTAAAAAGTCTGGCCAAGTAAATAGCCAGGGACAATGTATGTGAACTTTGAATGTACTCGCAAACCACCCTAAGAGAATAGTAATACAGGATATGCAATATGGTCGTGCTAGGGTGGCTCCATGAGAGGTTCTTTTATAAACTAGTTTCTCTTGTAGATATAGCATATCTCTATATCTTTGTTGAAAAACTTTGTAAAACATTTTGGAAACCTTTTTGAAAAGTTTTAAAGAAAACACTAGGATTGGGTCACCCATTTGTTTTTCTTTCCGGTCATCTCATGACCAAACTCCTTCCTCCTTTTCCCGACCATCCGATTGTCAAAGCATTTCCAAGCCATTGCTTTTCCGAAGTCCTTTTTGAAATCAAAAACATCACTGTTATACAGCCGCCAGCACAACCGTCCATGACCAAGGACTCGGCTATTGGAGTTGATTTACACTCTGTAGAGGTTGTACACTTTACCCACACCATCCGATTACCCGTGCCTGATCTACACCGATTGTGGGTCGAATAACCGGTCAAGACCTTCCAAATGCGCTCTCTGATACAAGTTCCTACCCTGTGAGGTTAATCCCCTCAAAACCGGGACGCCCTATATAGTCACAAGCCAACCAAAGCGTGTTTTCCACCTCGGAGGGTGTGCGCTTTCAGTGAGGGGTTCATAGTATCGTCTGGCCGCCATTAGACGGTATTTACCTTCACCAGACCGATGTTTCACATGGGACTTTATAAGTGAAGGCCGAGCCTCCGGGGATTTGTTCTCCCCCGTAGTAGTTCGAGGCAATTATACCGGATTAGACAAACTGCCAGCCTAGCCCCGTCCCATTCCAGAGTAATGTGGTTGCACGGGTTAATTGCGCTAGCTTCAAAACTGGCCAGTCCGGCTGTTTTCATAAACATCTTTCCTCAATATTTTATCCCACAGTTTTATAAAACAAAACCTTTCTCATTTTCCAAACCACTTGGTAGGCCAAGCCTCACCAAGGTTTTCTCATAAAACATTTTTGTTAAGCCTTTTTCTAGGGTCTTCCCATCCCATAGTTTTTCTTCGGCTAAAACAGGGTTTCCATAGGGGCATGGTGTGTTGCACCATCTATCATGCTAGGGGCAGGTAGGTATCATAAAAGTGAGTTGTACATAATGGTACTAAGGGGTAATGGTTTGGAGGATCCAAACACTCCCCACATAACATAACATAGTAAAATAATGCAATTTGCATAAACGGGTAGATAAAACATGCATATGTAAAATAATAGGACAAGGCGTAAGAGCAAGAAGGTGGCTTGCCTATGATCAACAATATGGAAATATGCCCCTGGGCTTCCTCTTTGAATACCACAATAACCAATATAAATAATAACCAATAATACTCTGAGGCTCCTTCTTCTTGATGTCGCACAATCGCAACTATCGCCGTTATCGAGTATACATGCAAGCAAACAACACTAAAATTAATACATTGCATACAAACACTAATTCATACAGCAAGCAAATTACAAAACAAGTTCATAGATTAGTAAGGATTGGGGCTTTTGCTGTGGATACAAAGGGATGGCCTTGATTGCACTTGTGGATTTTCTAAATAAGATTTCTAGTCAAGAACTACCTAGATAAGGGGTTTTAAAGCAAGGTCAAGTTCTGTTGGTTAACATTGGATAAAAATGATATCACCAGATAGGTATTGATGAAATGAGACCAAAAAAAGTGGTTTCACTATTTTATCAATTACCATTGATTTATAATGTAGTTTATAGTGATTAAAACTCTAGTTTTAGGAGATAATTCAACAGAACTTTTCTGGAATTCCAGAAATTATTTCCTTGGGTGATTATGTAGTATTTGAGGGACTGGTTCACGGAGAGTTGGAATCAACTTAAAATTGTTATCCGAATTCCCTCAGGAAATTCCCAAAGTCAGTTCTAGATGAGATTTGTCGTTTTCACCAGATTAAAACTCTAGGGGAATTTATATGATTCCAATTGCACATGTTAGGTACTGAAAACTCCTTTCTGTAGAAATTGGAGTCACCCTTTTTGGATTTTCTGAACTTAAATGGTGAATTTATTGGTGAACAAACCATGCATAGAACAGTTTAATTCACCGAAATATCATAGGGGTTCATAAAATCATGATCTACCGGGATTTGTAGGATTTAGTTATTGGTGTCCACTGGGAGTTGGAATTAGGTCAAAAACTCATTTTGTTTGACTAGGGAAAATCTCAAAGGCAGAATTGGCCTGATTTTGTTATTTCTGTTGTTGGCAAACCAGGAAGCCATTTTAGGTGGGACCAGCGGGACAGGCAAGGTATGGCTAAGAGCTTTCAGTAACAATTGGATTTAGTCCATTTGGATTTACCAAACCCTCTGAAGACATTTATTAGTGGAAGGAACACCTGTAGATATTTTATTTTTTTGGAGTTAATCATACAATATTTTGGGTAAGCAAGGATACTGCATATTAGAGTAGATATTCAGGTATGTGTGAAAAATGATAAATGAATATTTGGAGGTATTTACATTTTCTAAAAGAATTAAACTCATAGGGGAGAATCTGGAAATCAGAATAGATTTATTAGAAAGAAAAGGGGGGTGGTCACTGGGCTGGTGTTTGGGGCAACTGGGCCGTAGCAGGGTGATCGGCCCACAACAGGGCGAGGACGCGCGTGCGCTCCCGTTCAAATCCGAGGTGCGACCCACCTATTGGCGAGATCTGGGGCCAAAGGGGTATGGGAGGCTTCCGGTCGTTGGATCTATGGAGGATCGGCGGCTGAGGTTCATCTTTAACTTCTAGACGCGGGTAGCCGCACAGAACCCTAGCTGGAGGTTGGCAGGATCGGGAGGCTTACCAGAGGCATGGGCATGTGGATCCGGGGCTACAGGACAACGCAGTACATGAAGGCGACCACGGAGAGGGGCGACATCCACCGTTTCCACCCTGAGACGGCTTCGCGGGAGGAAGGTCGAGAATGGCGCTTGGGAGCTTCGCCGGAGTTCGGTCGGGGCTACCTGCATGCCGCCGTCCAAGCATCGGGGATTACAAGGGACGCTTCTGAGGAACTAAGGGCGGCCATTGGTGGAGCAGCAAGGGCTCATACATGCAGGTCTCACCGGGGAGGTGTGGATTAGACATGCACGGCTGAAGGCGTCTCCGGCATTCCTGCAAGGAAGGGAAGAACGGAAAAGTTGTATCATGGAGAGGGGAGTAGATCTGAGAGGGTAGGGGGAGCTAGGAGGGATCAAGGACGAGAGAAATCTTTCCTTTTTTTTATAAAACCGAGAGGAGGGGTTCCTCCATTATATTTCCATGTAAGGGAAAAGGAAAGATTGGGAGGTCGTGGAGAAGCTCTCTAGGGTCTAGGGAAGAAAAGAGAGGGGAGAGGGGATATGCCAGGGTCTCGGCCCATTTATTTGGAGAGGGGGTGGTCTAACATGGACTATGTCCATGGGAGGGTATGGAGAGGGTGCTGCTCATGGATAGGGCAAAGTGGGTGGTGGGATGGTCCTGCTGGTGTGCTCTGGTCGTGCAGAAGGGGTGAAGGGGTAGGGTGCAGTAGCTGCAAGAGCTTTGATGGTTAGAGTGGACATGACCTTTGTCTCTCTCATAAACAAACACAAAGGACAAGAGGTATGGTCGTGGGGTATTTGACAAGATTTGGTGAGGAGTTGAGGTGGTGTGAATCACGGTTTGATTGATCTTGCAAACTTGATAAATTTTGGTGCTTTTGAAGGAAGTTGAAAATTTTGCATATGACCAAGTGGGGAATTGGTTTTGGTAGATGGATATGGTTATTATGCATCACCAAGAATTCTTTGGTATTTTTCTAGATATTATAAGTCCATATAATCTCACTTATTTCAAAAGTGCAGAAGTGGTTTATAGAATCTCATTTGATATTTTTACACTGTACAAGGTTGGTTTTTGATGTGATATGGTCCTAAATACAATATTTCACATTTAGAATTTATTTGGAATTTATTGAGATGGAAAAGTATTTTTAAGGAATTATTTCTTATTTCTGCCATTTAAGAAAAAGGGGAAAAAGAAATAATAACAAAACTCAAAAATATTTATTTTTGAGATGGGAAGATAGGGTATGATGTATAGAACTCAAATGTGCATTGATTTTGCAAAGTGATGTGGAGAAAACAAACTTTCCTTTATAGAAAAGGATTTTTAGAATCTTGCAAGACAATGAATTTAAAAGGTTTGATGATTCAAATATTTGGGAGAATTATTTGGGGATGGTTATACTCACAGTAGATGTTATATATTTGATTTATACCTCAAAGATAACTTGGTTTTTGAAGAATTGTGCTGAAAAGATGGAAACTAGACTTAGTAGGATCTAGGGTTTGGTTATTTTTATGCCACCTAACTAGGGTTGGATTAGGGAGCTCAGAGCTTACCTTGGCCAAAGGGTTATATGGATAGATAGACCAAGTCATATAGATGATCATGGAGGAAAGATTTGGGCCTATTGGATTTGAGGTGGTGTAGGAGTAATGGCAAACTTTGATGAAAATAAGTCTGCCATAGCAGGATTGTCCTGATGCCAAATAAACCAGGTGGGTTTAAGATGCACAAGGTTCCAAGGGAAACAAGTGAGGTAGGGTTTTATAAGCCATGGTTAGTATATGATAACCATGCAAGGAGTTGGTCAAGGGGAGGTAGCATATAGATGTGAGCTTCTGCCAAAGTAGCCAAGATGATAAGATTTGCAGAAAAGGTTATTATCTTGACTACAAACCATCGTGGATAAGAGGGAACCAGGATGGCTTAGCCAAGGGAAAGGGTGGGATTTCTTAGTACTAAATATGTACTACAAGATTGTTCAAGTACATTCTCAAGAATGCACCAAGGTTGGAAAAGGTAGAGGTCCAAAGATTGAATCTAGATAAGAAATCCATACTTAGCCATCTTGGCAGATTTGGGGTTTTAGACTAGTATGCAAGAGGGAAACATTTGAGAGGGTGGCAAGGGTTTTTCCTTTCCATCTAGTTGTTGATGTTTAGGTATAGAATGAGTAGAGGGGATCCAAAATTGGATTGGTTCTTCACTAAGTTGGAAACCATCAAGAGGGACTATCCCTGGATTGATCTGATCAGGAGATGAGATGGTTACTTTAGTGTCTTAGGATATATCCAGATTTGGATGCTTGGTTTGAGAATGAGGATCACAAGCATAGATTGGGTCCTAAGGTATGAGCTACTATATTAGCTCACTCTAGTTCCTAAGAAAACAAGGCAATAAGCAGATCAAGGCAATTCATCAGACAATAAATCAAGGCAAATCATCTTATCACTTATCCAACTATTACTAGGGTTACCATCAAGCCTATCTTGAGGTAAGGATTGGTATTTTGAAGAGGTTGTGTTTTGAATTGATATGAGTACCTCTTGGTATTTCTACCAAGATTGGAGTGGAGGGGTTTTAGGAAAGGTTTTTGGAAAACCTAAAGATAAGGGAAGTTGAATGTTCTGTCTTGAGAACATAAGGAGATTGTATATAGGTCTCCATAGTTTTGTTAATAGAACTAGCAAAATATTTTTGTTTTGTCAAAGTCATCTTGGCTCAGGTTATGAAATTCCAGAACATTTGAGAATATAAAAGAGGAGCCAAGACATTTCTGTTGTGGAATAGCTTTTGTCAACTAGGGTTGAGATGATAAGTATACTACCTATTACACAATCAGTTGCATGAACACAAGCAAACAAGTAAGCAAAAATTTGCAGATATAACCAGAAAAAGTTTTTGTTCCCCCTAATTTTTGCCTTTTGGACTACAATTCAGGGTTGCTGAAATTGGGATGTTACACATCATGCACTTATAGATCAAAATTTGGGATGCTTTCATTAAATTGCAGTAATGCTATTATATTCCATGAATATAAGCATAAAGCTTGAAAATTATTCAAAAATTCCCTAAAACCTAAACCCTAAACCCCTCAACCCATAACTCAGCCCTAACCAAGCAGGTATGATGGACTTATAGATTCAAATCTGAGATACTTTCATTAAATTATGGTAACACCATTCTACTCCACGATTAAAATCATAAAGCATCTTGAACATTATCGAAAATTCCCGAAACCATAAAACCCTAAACACTAAAACCCTAAACCCTGACCAAACAAGTATCATGCACTTGTAGATCAAATTTGAGATACTTACATTAAATTGGGCAACACTAATATATTCGACGAATATAAGCATAAAGCTTGAACATTATTGAAATTCCCTAAACCCTAATAAACAACCCCTAAACCCTAAACCCCTAAATACTAATACCCTAAAACCTAACTCTTGACCCTAAACAACCCCTAAAACTTAAACCCTCTACCCATAAATACTAAAACCCTCAACCCACATAGACCCTAACCAAGCAGGTGTCATGAACTTATAGATTCAAATATGAGATACTTTCATTAAATTATGGTAACACCATTCTATTTGATGATTAAAAGCATAAAGCAGCTTGAACATTATTGAAAATTCCCGAAACCGTAAACCCCTAAACCCTGACCAAAACAGTATCATGCACTTGTACATCAAATTTGAGATATTTACATTAAATTGGGCAAATCGATTATATTTGATGAAGATAAGCATAAATCTTGAACATTATTGAAATTCCCTAAACCCTAATAAACAACCCCTAAATCCTAAACCCCTAAATACTAAAACCCTAAACTCCTAAATACTAAAACCCTAAACCCTCGACCCTAAACAAACCCTAAAACTTAATCCCTTATCCCATAAATACTAAAACCCTAAACCCTCAACCCACATACATCCTAACCAAGCATGCACTTATAGATCAAAATTAGAGATACTTTCACTAAATTATGGTAACGCCATTCTATTCCATGATTAAAAGCATAAAGCAGCTTGAACATTGTTGAAATTCCCAAAACCATAAAACCCTAAACACTAAACCCCTCAACCCTGACCAAACAAGTATCTTGCACTTGTAGATAAAATTTGAGGTACTTAGATTAAATTGGGCGACGTCATTATATTCGACCAATATAAGCATAAAGCTTGAACATTATTGAAAATTCCATCAACCCTAAACCATAATAAACAACCCCTAAACCCTTAAATACTTAAACCCTTCAACCCATAATTAAACCCTAACAAAGCAGGGTATCATGCACTTATAGATCCAAATTTGAGATACTTTCATTAAATTGGGTAACGCCATTATGTTCCATGATTACAAGCATAGTGCTTGAATATTATTGAAATTTCTCTAAACCCCTAAACTACCCTGACCATGCATGGGTATCATCTACTTGTAGTGGTATGGTATTGTAAGAGATAATACAAGATAAAGATAAGATAAGAAGTACTACTGTGAATGGCCGATCTTTTGAATAACCTTCCCCCGTGATGTTTGGGAAGCAAGTGAAAATTTCGAAACCAGAAAAGTTTGATTCTTTTTTGTAGCCAAGGACCAAAGTGGTTTCTTTCCTAAGTACTCCTTCTACTCCACACCAAAACAGTTGCCGAACACGCCAGAGAAACAAAGATGCCCTCTCAAAAAATAAAAAAACAATGTTGCCATACCAAGGAACACGTGAGTACCGCCACGTTGTATACGAGGGAGAGATTAGTCGAGCAGGTGCACGAGGGGAGAGGGGTGAGGAGAGATGAGAGGCATGGAGGGAGATAGAGAAAACACACAATTTTTTGCGTGCATAGGTCCAGAAATTTACTACTAGTAGAGTGTACACTGTAAAGGCACAAGACTACCTCGTGTCAGGAACCCATCATAATAAACTTTGCTCTGACATCCAACTGCCTTCAACTCCTCTTCTCTCTTCGTTGCTACCCTCTTCCCCTGCCTACATTTTATTCTGTCTACGCGTGGACATAGGTGGGAATATGTACAAGCAAAAGAAATACGCGCAGCTCCAGTGTTTAGATGAAACAAAATGATTCATGGGACCCACTAAACTGATGACGCTAACTTCTGCATAGGAGTTTTATAGCTTGGTCATACACTGCCAAGTGGGCCCATTATTTTCTTTTTTTGCTTAGGTCATCCGCTATGTGTAAAAAAGCACACCTTAAGGCATATATTAGTATACTATGGAGAAAATAAAGTTACCTCAAGCTTGTGGGTTTATGATAGAGAATAGAAAAATCATTTCCCCTTTCATGGAGCAATATGACAAGCTATGTGGGTCTTACATTGTTGGGTGGGTCCTACATTACAGATGCCCTTAGACACGTGTGCCTTGTAGTCCCGTCTCCATCGGGCTAGACTCGATATTTTTTGCGAAATTCATTTAACTATTGTAGTTAGATAGGATGCATGATCCACTATATTTGTGAAAACTCCCACGGTCAACAATTCTTACAAGCCCACTATGCACCCATCTAGTGTGGGAACTCTATCATGTCGTAAACTATGATGTCGATTGATATGGCCTTGACGACGCTTGGTCGTTCGTGTTGAAACCCAATAATGTCCATACATGGTAGGATAATACTATGAAGCTTTTATTTCCAAAACTCATCAAATCCCATGGCTACCACTAAAACCCTAAACCCTAAAGAACCCCTAGAACCCAAACACGGTCAGTGGAAGTACAAGTTACATCAAGAACCTGATAAAATATGAAAATTACATCCAAGTTCATTCATTTTTCACAAGGTCCTTGAAACTAAGCAATGAAGTGTCTTTTCTGGTTTGTGCATACGCGTTCACTGTGCTAAAGACTATCAATAGAATCTTCTAGATGCTAAGAATGGAAAATAATATCCAACGGTTAGGAATGTTTGGATTTGCCAGTCTTGATCCAACGGTCCATGTTAAAAGTTATCCGTACACTATATCTTATCTTACCACTATATAGTGTATGAATAACTTTGAATATTTACCATAGGATCAAGACTCGTGAATTCCAACATTACTAGCCGTCAGATTTTATTTTCCATTATATTAGCATTTGCTAGATGAAACTATTGATATAGTCTTTAGCACAATAAAAGCTATGCACAAACCTCAAAACACACTACACCATCATTCTAGAGTCTTCTCCATCATTTCCCTAGACCATGTTACCAAAATTGACATGTTTTTGATAAATTGCCATATTGTCAATTTATTGCAAGGACTTAGCCAGTATGATTGAATGGGTTTATCCATTAAACAAGTTACTTTGACTGACAATTGGCATGATCTCATATTGAGCCATACTATTTTAAGTTGCTTCACAAACAAAACCAACTTTGTCACTTGCAAAAAATAAAAAATGAATCAAATCTGGATTTTCCCTTTGTAAGCAAAGCTTGACTGTCCAAGATGAATCCAATGTATGGAGTACAAAACATGGACATGGCATCATCAACTATGGCTGTGCAACAAAAAAAGCAACTATAGATGTGACCTTTCTCATCTTGTTTGAAAGACAATAGATGTATATCAACTTAGTAAATGCTCGAAAGCGTACATGCGTCTAGGTCTATCTGACGGGGATAGCAAAGCTCCAGCTTCTGAATTTTGAGAGAGCGCCGAAATATCTGCCCATGCATTCAAAAACCCCGCCCATTCATTCAAACATCCAGCCCCAAACATACTTCACAGTTTTATACAATGAAAAATTCCTCTTTATCCCTGCTCCGGAAACAAGAACCTGAGGAGTACTGCAATAATAGAGGGTTATAGGTGTCAAGTTTGCGTTCTCCCATGTGCATCACCCCATAGACATGGTTCCCAGCTCTTCGTAAATAAGTATTTACATGCCCACCCACTCTAGCCTTACATTAACTTTGTGGACCCACAAAGCAAGTGACTCGGATGTCAGTGACCAAGAATTACAGGAAGTAGATCCCATAGTTTGTAGTTCAAAATTTGAACATTTTTCGCTAAACCGAGATAAACTCGTTAAGCTTAGCAAAAGTGGTTTGAAAACTTGAAAATTTTACGATACTTGGGCATTATTCGTCAAATAATTCATATTTTGTGATAAAATTTGTGCGATGAGACTATGAACCAAAAAATTGGTAACGCCATTCTATTCCACGGATATAACCATAAAGTTTGAACATTATTGAAAATTCCCGAAACACCCTAAACCCTACCCTAAACAAAAACAAACCCCTAAACCCTGACCACAGAGGTATCATGCACTTCTAGATCAAATTCAAGGTACTTTCATTAAATTGAGGAACGCCATTATGTTCAACAAATATATGCATAAAGCTTGAACATTATTGAAAATGCCCTAAACCCTAAACAACCCCTCGAACCTAAACCCTCAACCCATAAATACTAAAACCCTAAACTCTAAACCACTCAACCAATAATTAAACCCTAACCAAGAAGGTATCATCCACTTATAAATCCAAATTTGCGATACTTTCATAATTAAATTGCAGTAACACCATTTTGTTCCACAAATATAAGCATAAAGCATGAACATTATTGAAAAATCCCTAAACCATAAACCCCTAAACGACCCTGACCAATTAGGTATATCATCCACTTATAGAACAACATTTGAGATATACGTTCATTAAATTGCGCTAACGCCATTTTGTTCAACGAATCTAAGGGGTTTTTTAGTTCAGTGGCTATCCAGTGGATGACAAGGGATATCCATTTTTTTGTGGTTATCCAGTGTTTGCTTTAAAGGGTTGAGGGGATATGGATAACCACTTTTGGATCAAAATGGTGGTCGAGCATATCCCACAAAAAGATCTAGATGAGCTCAACCACTTTTTGATAGCTCCTCCGAAGTGTTTTCTTGTCTGTTCACCCTTCTACTTTTTTACTAGCTATCCTTAACCACTTTTTATCCCACCTTAGCCAAACAGAAAAAATGATTACCCCTAACCAGATGGTAGGGGATATCCTCATCCCCTATGACATCCTCTAAACCAAACAGGCCCTAAGCATAAACCTTGAACTTTATTTAAAATGCCCTAAAACCTGAACCTTAAACCCTATAATCCTAAACCCTGACCAAGCATGTATCATGCACTTATAGATAAAAAATTTATATGTTTTCATTAAATTGTGCTAACGCCATTCTAATTCAAGAAAGCACAAACATTATTGAAAATTCCCTAAACCGTAACCCCCTAAATCCTATACCTTAAGCCCTATACCCCTAAAAACCCTAAACCCTCAACCCCTAACCCTAAGCTCGGACATATTATTGACAAATTCATAAACCCTAACCCTAAGCTCGAACTTTATTGAAAATTCCTGAAACCCTAGACCCCTCAATACCTATAACCTAAATAGTAACACCTAAAACCTAAAACACTAAACACTAAAACCCTAAACACTAAACCCATAAGCCTTGACCAAATAGCTGTCATGCACACTTGTACATAAAATTTTCAGATACTATTATTAATTCGGGTAACACCATTCTATTCGACGAATATAGGCATAAAGCTTGAACATTATTGAAAATTCCCTAACCCCTCGACCCTAAACAACCCCTAAGACATAAACCCTAAACCAATAAATACTAAAACCCTAAACCAATAAATACTAAAACCCTAAACCATCAACCCACATACACCCTAACCAAGCATGTATCATGCACTTATAGATAAAAATTTGAGATACTTTCATTAAATTATGGTAACGTTGTTCTATTCCATGATTAAAAGCATAAAGCATCTTGAACATTGTCGAAAATTCCCGAGACCATAAAACCCTAAACACTAAAGAGAAATTTTTAGATACATTTAATTCAAGATAAATCTAACTCGCTTACCTGTAGCTCAAGTTTGACATAATTCCTTTAAATTGGCGAGAAGTTAGTGAAGTGTGTGAAGTTATTAGCGAGTAAGCTTAAAAATGGAACTATAAGAAACGATGGTCAACTTTATGTGATAATTGGGGCGGTTGCATTTTCTTCTAACCAAGGTAGGTGTCCTGTAGGAGCGAGATTCTTGAGTTAATACGGTCGATGGAAGTACAAATTACATCAAGGACCTGATAAAATATGAAAATTACATCCAAGTCCATTTATTTAGTACAAGGTACCTAAAACTAAGAAATGAAGTGTGTTTTTAGGTTTGCGCATATGCATGCACTGTGCTAAAGACTATCAATATAATATTCTAGATGCACTTATAGATCCAAGTTTGATCAAAATTTGAGATACTTTCATTAAATTGCGGTAACGCCATTCTGTTCCACAAATATGTGCATAAAGCTTAAACATTATTGAAAATTCCCTAAACCCTAAACCCCTAAACCCCTAAATGACCCTCACTAAGCAGGTATATCTTCCACTTATAGATCGACTTTTGAGATATACTTTCATTAATTTACGCTAACGGTGCCATTCTGTTCCACGAATCTAAGCATAAAGCTTGAACATTATTGAAAATGCCCTAAAACCTAAATCCTTAAAACCTTAAACCCTATAACCCTAAACTCTGACCAAGCAGTTATGATGCACTTATGGATCAAATTTTGAGATACTGTCATGAAATTGCACTAATGCCCTTCTAATTCACGAAAGCTCGAACATTGTTGAAATTTCCCTAAACCATTACCCCCTAAATTCTAAACCCTAAGCATTATACCCCTAAAAACCCTAAACCCTCAACCCTAAGCTCAGACATATTATTGAAAATTCCTAAAGCCTAAACCCTCAATAATAAAACCCTAAACCCTCGACCCATAAACAACCCTAACCAAACAGGTATCATGCACTTATAGATCAAAAAATTGAGATACTTTCATTCATAAATTATTGCTAGGTCATTCTATTCCATGAATATATGCATAAAGCTCGAACTTTAATGAAAATTCCCGAAACCATAAACCCTAAACCCCTAAATACCTAAACCCTCAACCCTAAAATCTTAATTACTAAACCCCTAAACCCTAAAACCCGAAACACTAAACCCCTAATCATTGACCAAGATGCTGTCATGCACACTTATATATAGATCAAATTTTTAGATACATTTATTCATTAGGGTAACACCATTCTATTCGATGAATATAGGCATTAAGCTTGAACATTATTAAAAATTCCCTAAACCCTTGACCCTAAAATACCCCTAAAACCATAAATATTAAAACCCTAAACCCGCCTCAACCCACATACATCCTAACCAAGCATGCATCACGCACTTATAGATCAAAATTTGAGATGATTTCATTAAATTACGGTAACGCTATTATATTCCATGAATATAAGCATAAATCTTGTAAATTATTGAAAATTCCCTAAACCCTAATCCCTAAACCCCTCAAACCATAATTAAACCCTAACCAAGTAGGTATCATGCACTTATAGATTCAAATCTGAGATACTTTCATTAAATTACGGTAACACCATTCTATTCCATGATTAAAAGCATAAAGCATCTTGAATATTATTTAAAATTCCTGAAACCATAATACCCTAAAGACTAAACCCCTAAACCTTAACCAAACAAGTATAATGCACTTGAAGATCATATTTTAGATACTTACATTAAATTGGGCAACACCATTATATTTGACAAATATAAGCATAAAGCTTGAACATTATTGAAGATTTCCTCAGCCCTAATCAACAACCACTAAACCCTAAACCCATAAATACTAAAACCCTAAATCCTAAACCCTTCAACCCATAATTAAACCCTAACCAAGGAGGGTATCATGCACCTGTATATCGAAAATTGAGATACTTTCATTAAATTATGAATGTTCTTTCAAGATAGTTGGAAACTCACACCGACGATATTGTTTACTACAAGAAGATGCACCCATCTACCTTTAAAAAGACATTTAATTCAAGAGAAATCTACCTCGCTTACCTATAGCTCAAGTTTGAAATAATTCCCTTAAATCAGCGAGAAGTTAGTGAAGTATGTGAAGTTATTAGATAGGCGGCTTGAAACTGGAACTATAAGAAACGATGGTCAACTTTGTGTGATAATTGGGGCGGTTGCATTTTCTTCTAACTGTGGTAGGTCCCGTAGGAGCGAGGTGCTTGAGTTAACAGGGTTGGTGGAAGTTCAAGTTACATCAAGGACCTGATAAAATATGAAAATTACATCCAAGTCCATCCATTTAGCACAAGGTACCTAAAACTAAGAAATAAAGTGTGTTTTTAGGTTCGCGCATACGCGTTCACTATGTTAAAGACTACTATTAAAGTGCACGTGCTTTGCACGTCACTTATCAAGAAAGACAACAAAACAATAATACATATCCAATTTATAGAACTCAAATAAACATAGTTGTGGCAAAAATATCACTATATCCAAATTACTATGATATACTTTGATATTATCGATGATATGTAGCGCCAAATGTGTTGCAGAAGTTTCGAGTTAGTGCCCTTATAAACACACCCGAGACTAATGTTAGTTGCGAGCTGATATCACTTACTGTTTCAGCACAACCATTGCAGAGGTATACTTCTTTATATCTTCATAGGCTCTGAATAGATTAGGTTGTGTTCCAAAAGAAGCGGTATCTAATATTAATGAGTTGTGAAGCTTGAACCCAAAAAAGCTAAGCATCTTCCTTCATTTCACAAGTTCTTGCTCAAAACAGGCACATGGTTCAAAAATGACCATGCCAAAGGAAATCCAAAATAAAGTTTTGCAATCATCAGCATGTATCTTTCCAGATCACAAAAACGCTTATCTTCAGGTGTTCAGTTCCAGTAATCAGAGGATCTACAAAACAACAAATTAACATTTGCTAATGATAAGCAAATTTAACAGTGAACAATCTTGTTTATAAATTAGAGATTAAGAATATTAAATACATAGTACCTTGTTTCCCTTTGATGATCTTCGTGGATCAACAACAATTGCAATTGTGGATCTTGTGTAATAATATTAAACAGAATACTATTTTCATAAATTCCAATCTTTCTTGGCGAATAAACTCCACTATTTATTAAAGCTATTATGACCACCTTTTTGTCATGTTACAATGGAACAAAGTTACTATTCACGTGCAGATGGATAGAAAAAACTTTGTGCACATAAAAACAAAGACTTGGTGGTGACAAATAGCATGAACCTCACTCTCATTTATTCTTTTATTGAAATACAATGGCAGTTTATAGAAAACTAAAATGTAAAGATCATTAAATATCTTAGTCTACTCATCTATTTTCAGAGATCCCATATGGCCATATTACCTCTCCAAATTAGGAGAGCAGGGTTGAGGATGATATGTTCAATTATTGGTGGCCAGGGGAGGCTGCACTGGTATGGTACAGCTGCTAGTAATTTTTATCCACGCACGGAGAGCAGGAGGCGAAGGAACCAGAATTACAAGCCTATAGCAGTACATCACCGCTAGCATCAGACAGAGAGGCAATCAGCTGGCCTGATTTGAGACAGCAGGGGATATCGGAAGCCTTAGCAAGCAAGCTGCGAGCTGAGCTGATGAACGATTCCCACAGTTGGTGGAGAGCGCACGTATGATAGAAGATGTCCGGAGCGGTGGCGGCCAAACTGAGTGGCGGAGAACAATGGGGATCTGGCCGATGGAGAGGACTTGTAGAGCAGGGCTTCAGGGGACATCGGGCAGAGTGGGAGCGAGCGCAAGGAAGATGACGGACGACCGCGTTGTGGAACTGGAAGATGCGAGAAATAGTTACCGAGATCTCATCAACAAATCCTGAGGGTGGAGACATACAAGTCCAGTTGGTTCACGATAACTCCAGAAGGACCGCGTTGGACCCGTTTTGGCGCCTGTCCGTACAAAGCGAATCCAGGCAATCCCAGCCATCGGATTACAAGTGTTTGTTGTTGATGAACGGGAGCGATCTATTCTCTGGGACAAATCAACGGCTAATAAGGGCTTCTTTATCATGTGGGTGGCTTTTCATGTTCAAAAACTCATGTACTATAGTAGTAGAGATTAATAGAATCTTCTAGATGCATTTATAGATGCAAATTTGAGATACTTTCATTAAATTGTGGTAACGCCATTCTGTTCCACAAATATATGCATAAAGCTTGAACATTATTGAAATTTTCCTAAACCCTAACCCCTAAACCCCTAAATGACCCTCACTAAGCAGGTATATCTTCCACTTATATATCGACATTTGAGATATACTTTCATTAAATTACGCTAACGGTGCCTGTAAGACCCTACCTTTATAAAGGTAAAGGTCCCTATGATTGCAATGCTAGTCCCTGGATCAATTGCTAGCATCCACAGTTTAAGATGAAGTACACAGAAACAAAGGTCATTATTACATCGTCTTCCAGAGATAACGTAGTATTTTACAACTCCATAGCCATAGGCTAGTACAAGAGTTTTAACTTAACAACATAAATAAAAGTCTTCATCTTCATATGCCACAGGCAAGCATGTTGAGTGTAGACTCATAACCCTAATCCTCATCAGAGTAACCTGCAACATCACAAGTTACAGCCACAGTGGGTCAATACATTGGAATAGTATTGGCAAGTGATACCTTAGTAGAATAAAAGTTTCTAGATTCTACATGAATTTGGCTAAGTGTAGCTTAGGCTTGCTTTGCTCAAAATAGGTTTTACCCATCAGTTGAAAACACTAAGTTTTTGTTTGGCAAAAACACCAAAGTAACCACCAATAGAAATTGGTGAACCTTCACCCTTGTTCAACCACAAGTTTGAACTTAGAAAATTGGGATGAGGAGATTCTTGATAGCTTCCATGTCTTGATGCTCAAATTGTCCATTACCGGGGACACGGCTAAGTACTTAGTTTCTTCCTTCTGCAAAGGTGGTGCACTTTCCCCACAAGACTTGATTTTCACCAAGACAGGACCTTTCAGAAGTCTTCCCTTAGACCAAAATGGACGCGCTCCAAACCTATCATCCCCTACCACCAACTGTCCATTTGGCTAAGTTATTGCACCCTATATGATCTAGGCAGAGCCCATAATGACATGTGGCTGCACTAGAAGCTTCTTAACATTTGGCATCTCAAATCCCTTTGTTCCTAGGTGGCATTCCACAAGTGTGATACACAAGGTAAACCATAGAAATGGGCCTTGTGTAACCACTCAACACAAACCAATCCACCATTCCACCTAGGTGTTTCATTCAATTAGTTGTTTTATTAAGCAAAACATAACTCAAAGACTTAGAAATATTTTCCATAGCATGTGTATATATAATCCACCCTTGGTTGCTACTAGCTAGTCTAAGCATTGAAATATCAAGTATCTTAACTTAGAGAAAGTTCTAACAATTCTACAACTACTAGGATTTCCTAAGCATAGCATATAGATACTTAGCAAGAATTATCATGCAAGCCTATACAGAATATTTCTAATGCATAGTCAAAATATTGGGACAAAAGTATGAAGCACCACTTGCCTTGGTAGTTGGGGGAGAAACAACAATCCTCACAGTCACAATCACCACTAGCACCAAAATCTACACATAAAATGATAGCACCAAATTCACATATCAAATAGACAAGCAAAAATATATGAATGCATGCAAATGCCATGTGATGATTTTTCTAACCAAACAAGACAAGTAAAACAGTAATTAACAATAAACTAAACATTTATACATCAAATAAACTTTATTTAGCCTTTAAAACATTTTCCAATTAATTTGTATACACAAAATAAGCCTACAAATGTTTCTGCAAAAACAACTAACTTTACAGAAGAAATTCATTGAAAAAACTACATGGTTGGATAGAATTCTTTTTCCTGATTCCATTGATATAAAATTTGCAAAATTTGGACGTGTGGATCAAAAGTTATGAATTTTGCAAGACATAACAGATTTGGATATCATAGTACATCATCCAATACAAACCATACATAAGGTCTTACACAAATAAGGATCTCATGATCCAGTTCTTAATACAACTCAAGCAGCGGAATAATGGAATAATAAAGGTAGCGTAGGCGAAGCTCCATCTTCGGGGTCACAGGCAATGCTGACGATGGGAGATGATCCTAGTTGTCGTAACCTTCCTGGGGTCCATCATCCTGGTACTCCTCTTCATAGTATGGCCACGGGAATAGCCAGGGACAAAGCCATGAGTACTTTTTAAGTACTCGCAAACTAATACTAACAAGTGAAGGGGTTTTTTGTAGTAGGACACTAAGCTCTAGGGAAGTTTTCATATTTTTAGTTGGGAAAGTTTTTGTTAACCCTAATTTGTATGATTAGAGTTTGATGATCCAAGTTTAATATTTTTGGGATGTTACACCATTTCACTTAAGTCATCTATCGTACGCGTTGGACCTAGATCTAATGGTCCAAAGCTACTAGACCAAAATCAGGCGGCGCTGCGACGTTGGTTGGCGGCGGCGCGCTTGGGCGGTGATGCTGCTGGCGATATAGCAAGCGAGGAAGGAAGTGGAATAGCTCACCGAGTTGGCATGATGCGCTGGTGCTCGAGGTGGTCTTTGTTGGCGAAGGGGCGCACGGGGTCGTCAGGGATTGCTCGCCGGAGTCGCTTCTGTCGTCGGGCGCGTACTACGGAAGACGGTGGCGATGCTACTGGCCACGCTAAGGCATGACAAAGGTTGCGTTAGATGCGTGCAGACGAGGCGAGTGTGTGAGCATGAACGAGAGGGGGAGGCGTGGTCAGTACTAACTAGGGGAGCTCGTCGGAGTTGATGGCTTCATCGGGAACGTGCAGTCATCGACATTGGCGAGGTTCGGGATGGTCCTAGCACACACCAGTGGTGTTATAATATGCGAAAGGTTGTAGTGATCATACTGACAAGACTAGGAGGCAAGGGGCGGGGAGTGCTCACCGGAATTTACCGCCGGAGTGCTCGGTACTGCGGCGGCGCGAGCTCGATTTTGGACAGCCTAGCGGCGCTCTGGGGTTGGTGAGTGAGGGGAAAGGAGCAGAATGGGGAGGGGTTTAAGTAGCCAAGCGAGGAGGAGGAATTACTCTAGGAATCAAGTGCAATCAATAGGATTTGATTTGGGGAAGAAACAACAGAGAGGAGTTGTTCCTCTGGCGCTTGATTGACGACGACACTAATGTGGTGATGGGTCCGGGGTGTCAGCGAGTGGGTGTGCGCGGGCAGAGTGAGAAACAGAGAGGAGATGGGAAAGTTCCCGGGTGGGCTCATGGGCTGGTTCTGCTGCTGGGCCTGATTGGTGGCGCTGGCCCTTTCCTTATTCTTTTCCCTTTTTCTTTTTCTAAATGATTTTCCAGGAATCTTTTCAAATGATTTCAAATGTGTTTTGAATTCAAATCCTTTCTGGATTTTTGTAAGGTGGTATATGTACAAATTTGAATATAAAACCTTGCAGTTCACTCAAGTTATAATGGCACATTGAATTTAAAAATAAAACCATACCTTAATGATTCATTTATAATAGGCATAAGAATTAATTTTAATTCATATTTTTGTTTTGAAAATATTACCAAACTTTGGGAAACAACATACAAACTTATATTCAAACCTTTTCTGGTTAAAACAAGTGTTTTCCTATTAAAGAGTAGAAATAAAGCCACTTCCTTATCTACATAAAATAATAGACCACAAATGCTTCTTGTTTTGGAAATCTTATATGAAAATGATCCTAAAATGATTATGAATGCATGAATGGTATGCAAACTTTGAAATCATGATTTTTGGGATGTTACAAATCTAACCCCCTTAAGGTGAATCTCGCCCTCGAGATTCGGATTAGCTAGCAAATAGGTGAGGGTGGTCTTTCCGAAGATCATCTTCTCTTTCCCATGTTGCTTCTTCTTCGGAATGATGGTTCTACTGAACTTTGCAGAATTTGATAGTCTTTATCCGTGTAACTCTTTCTGCAGTCTCGAGAATCTTGATAGGTTTTTCTTCATAAGTGAGATCACTTCCCAATTGGACCTCTTCTAAAGGTATAGTATCCTTCAAAGAAGTCTCTTCCATCTCCGGATGGCATTTATTTAGCTGACTCACATGAAATACATTGTAAACCACAGACAATGATTCAGGCAATTCAATCTCATATGCAACTTCTCCTTTATGCCTTAGAATTTTGAATGGTCTAATATATCTTGGGGCCAATTTTCCTTTGACTCCAAATCTCTTCACTCCACGAAGTGGTGATACTCTAAGATATGCTCTATCACCCACCTCATAGGTGACTTCTCTATGCTTTGGATTTGCGTAGCTCTTTTGTCGGGACTTTGCTATCTTCAGTCTGTCCTTTACTAACTTGACTTTCTCTTCAGCTTCTTTGATTAGTTCTGGCCCGAACAAGTTTCTTTCTCCAACACCATTCCATAGAAATGGTGTAGTACACTTTCTCCCATAGAGAAACTCAAACGGTGCCATCTCAATACTGGCTTGATAGCTGTTATTGTAAGAGAATTCTGCATAAGGCAGACTTCCATCCCAACAAGCTCCATAATCTAGGGCACATGCCCTCAACATATCCTCTAAAATCTGGTTGGTCCTTTCTGTCTGTCCATTAGTCTAGGGATGAAAAGTAGTACTGAATTCCAATCTCGTTCCCAATGACTCATGCAGTTGCCTCCAAAAATGGGAAGTGAATTGAGTTCCCCTATCAGATAGAATACTCTTGGGTACTCCATGCAGACACACAATCCTATTCATATAGATCTTGTCCAACTCAGCTCTTGTATATGTTGTCTTCACGGGTATGAAATGAGCCACTTTAGTTAGACGATCCACTACGACCCAAATAGAGTCATATCCTGATCTAGTCCTTGGCAGTCCAGTGATGAAATCCATGCCAATCTTGTCCCACTTCCAATCGGGAATAGGTAGTGGTTGTAACAATTCTGCTGGTTTCTGATGTTCCGCTTTCACTCTACTACATACATCACACAAAGCAATATGTTCGGCGATGTCCTTCTTGAGATTATTCCACCAAAATCTTTCTTTCACATCCATGTACATTTTAGTGTTACCCGGATGAATGGAATATGGTGAGTTGTGTGCTTCTTGTAAAATCAGTTTCTGAAGCTCCGGATCTTGCGGAATGCAGATACGTTTTCCATACCATAAAGTACCCTGTTCGTCTTCATGGAATCCTTTCTCTTTTCCTTTACCAATATTTTCTTTCATCTCTTCAATTTCCTTGTCCGTATTTTGTGCTTCCTTGATTTTGTCCAACAAGGTGGGTTGAACATCCAGTGAGATGAGATGTCCTTCAGGCACAATCTCCAATCTGAGATCTTTGAATTGGGCACACAGGTCATCTGGCAACTCTCCCTTAGTAAGGTCATTCACATATACCTTACGGCTTAGTGCATCCGCTACAACATTTGCTTTACCGGGGTGGTATTGCAAACTCAAGTCATCGTCCTTGATGAGTTCTAGTCACCTTCTTTGTCTCATGTTGATTTCTTTCTGGGTGAAGATATACTTCAAACTTTTTGTGATCTGTGAACACTTCACATCGCTTTCCCAAAAGATAATGTCTCCATGTTTTGAGTGCATGGACAATAGAGGCTAACTCTAAATCATGAGTAGGATAATTCACTTCATGAGTTTTGAGTTGTCTTGAGGCATAAGCCACAACTTTCCCTTCTTGCATCAGAACCGCACCCAATCCTTGGTGAGATGCATCACAATAAACTTGGAAATCCTTCTCCAAATCTGGCAGACATAAGACTGGTGTTGTTACTAGTCTCTTCTTCAACTCTTGGAAACTGAGTTCACATCCTTCGGTCCAATCAAATTTCTTGTCTTTCTTGAGTAACTCCGTCATTGGCTTAGCTACCTTGGAGAAATTCTCAATGAATATTTTATAGTATCCTGCCAAACCAAGGAAACTACGAACTTCTTTCACTGACTTAGGAGATTCCCACTCAGTTACAGCCGACACTTTTGTGGGATCAACTGCTACACCATCTCCTGACACAATGTGTCCAAGAATCCAACTTCATTCAACCAAAATTCGCACTGCTGAATTTGGCATACAGTTTATGCTCTCTAAGCTTCTCAAGTATCAAACGCAAATGTCCTTCATGCTCTTCATTGCTCTTGGAGTAGATCAAAATTTCATCGATGAACACGACAACAAACTTGTCAAGAAACTCCGTGAACACTTTGTTCATCATATTCATGAAGTAGGCTGGTGCATTGGTCAACCCAAATGGCATCATAGTGTACTCATACAATCCATACCTAGTGGTGAAAGCAGTCTGAGGATACTTGTTCTTGATAGTTACCTCATTGAGTGAACGATAATCTATGCATAACCTTTTACTTCTATCTTTCTTTTCAACAAACAAGACTGGTGCTCCCCAATATGAAGAACTTTGTTGTATAAATCCTTTCTGCATCTGTTCTCCAAGTTGTTTCTTGAGTTCCTTCAACTCATCAACTGACATCTTGTAAGGTCTCTTTGCTATTGGTCCTGATCCTGGTAGCAAGTCAATCAGAAACTCCACATCCCTATCCGGTGGCATTCCCGGCAATTCCTCCAGAAACACATCTTGGTATTCTCTCACAATTAGCACATTGTCTATGATAACCCCCTTAAGAGAATTTAGCTTACTCCCTTTTGATTCAAAGTTAGACTTGAATCTAATTCGTTTCTTATCTGGGGTTGTGAGTGTGACAGTATGATTTGCACAATCTAGAACTCCCTTGTACTTGGTCATCCAATCCATTCCCCAAATTACATCCAGTCCTTGGGAATCTAGGATTATCAGACTAACTGGAAACTTATGTTTTCCAAATTCTATCACTAGATCACGACATCCAAGACTTACTATCATATCTCCACCGGGAGAACTTACTTTTATAGGACACCCAATATTTTCAGTTGGAAATCCATTTCTATCAACAAATGCTCTTGATATGAATGAACGCGATGCACTAGTATCAAAAAGAACAAGTGCTGGAATAGAATTGAGTTTGAACTTACCAGCCACAACATCAGGTTCCTCATATATCTCTTCCACATTGATGTGGTTCACTTGTCCCTTCTGAAAAGGGTTGGGCTTGGTGGTTCCTTCAACCTTCTTCTCTGGGCACTCATTTGCATAGTGTCCCTTCTTCTTACACTTGAAGCACTCAACCTGACTGATATCTCTCTTTGCAGGCTGACTTCCATTTCCACTTCCACCTCCACTGTGGTGACTCTTGTGTCCACTCTTGTGGTTCTTGTACTTTTCATTATCATGACAGCGGTGATGCTTGTTGTCATGATGGCGATTGTGGCCGTGGTGGTTATTGTACTTTCCATGTTTGTGGGATCCAGAATCCCACTATCATCATGATGGGAACGCTTGTGAGACGATCCCGAGTTGTGCTTATCAAAGCTATGCTTCCTCTTCCTACTCTCAACTTGTTTCATCTTGTTCTCCAAGATGGTAGCCTTGTCACAAAGTGATTGGTAGGTTGGGACATAGGCAACAGACAGCTGCAGATTTAGTTCATCATTCAGTCCTTCGAGGAATTTCTCCTTCCTATTGGCATCAGTATCAACTTCATCCGGTGCATAACGCGCCAGATTGTTGAACTCCTCAATATACTCGGCCACGTTGCGGTGACGTTGTTTCAGGTTATGGAACTCCTTCAAATTCATCACTCCGGATGAGATGTGAGCTGTACGGAATCCATCCTCAAAGATAGCCCATGTCACATCCTCAATGGGGGTGGAGATCTCAAAGTTGTCCCACCAGGTTGCTGCTGGCCCTTCCAACAGATGTGCTGCAAACCTAACCTTCTATTCGTCGGTGCAGCCGATAGTCACTAAATCCTTGTTCATAGAACGTAGCCAATCATTGGCCACCATTGGATCAGTGGTTCCTGAGAACTTTGGAGGCCTCAGTCTTAGAAATCTGGTGAGCATGTCGAATCCTGGTGGATTATTTTGGTTGTTGTTGTTGTTATTGTTATTCTGATTCTGGTTCTGCATGAAAGTGGTCATCACCTGCATCAGTTGTGCCTGTGCTGTCATCAACTGCTGCATCTCGGGAGTGACATTGTTGTTGTTGTTTGGGTTGGGGTTGGCACGTCGAGGAGGCATCTGTGGTTTTCATAAGGATAAGAATGAGATACCCATAGATGCTTAACATGCACAATACATCACATAGACAATCACAATAACCAAGCATCAAAATAACATCGAGTTTGAACGACATAAACAACAAGTTTAGAAATGCAAACACACCATAGCAAGCCACCCACATGTTGGATGGTCATTGCGACTCAATAATCATAGTATGGTAGAAGAAAGATAAACGAGTAGTCTACACTACTCCTCCGCATCAATCTCCACTTCAACAAGGGTAAGACCTGCATTCTCCATAGCGGTCTTGTACTCCTCAACATTAGTAGTCAAGGCCTCAATCTTGGCCCTAAGAGCCCATTTCTGTGAGCAAAGCCTCTCGATCACACCCTGCTGATGCTCAAGCTCGAAGTCCTTGGCCTCTAGCTCTTCCTTCATCTCCCGGATCTTCTTGTTCCTGTCTTGGACTCTTTTCTCCTGGCTCTTGAACTTCTTGTCCTGGCTTTCAAACTTGGCCTCCATTTCCTTGGCTATCTCGTCTTGCTCCGCGAATAGGTTGTCCTTCTCACGAAGCTGAACCTAGAGTTCATGATTGCTAAGCATGACGTTGGTCCTATCAGTATCTAGGTGTCTAATAAGACCCTCTAGGTCCTGAAGGTACAGATGAATCGGCTCCATCGTCTCTCTAGCAGCATCCTCGTACTCTATGGCCTCACCCTCCTCGTCGCGTCTCCCGAAGGGGTGAAAGTAAAGACCCCTAAGCTCGGTGGAGTGTCTCCCTACCAGGCGCCCAAGTAACTACTGCATGACTACATCTAGGCCTTTCTCCTTGTCGTCATGCATCAGCTTGAAAGTGATGGTCTCCGTGGTTGGCTCTTTCTGGCGTCCCGGCTGAGTGACTCTGAAGCCCCAAAGGTCCTTCCTCTCAAACTTGGTGAGTGGAAGTGCCATGATGCTAGGAAGTGGAAGGTTGAGCACACTAGTGAGCTCAATGAGACGAGTGCCAAAACGAGTTCCCTTGAACTCCTCGGCCGTGCTGATAACAACATTAGGCATCTATTTTATAAGATAGAAAAAAGTTAGAATCAACACAAGTAGAGAAAAAATCACAAGACAAAACATCACAAGCACATCTTTAGCATCAAACACACAAATCATGGCATACTCAAATCCATTACAAGCATCAAAGGTTCAACATAACTTAGACAAATTTTTGGAAGTAAGAACGATAAATGTGGTGGTCCAACTAACGGGGTACATTACAATCCCCACTCACTTGCAAAGTTAGCTATCAGGGCATCCCTAGAGGCAATCTATCGATCTTGATCACATGACTCCATTGCTAAGTCTATGATTTCTTCTATTAAACGTTGGTTAGCAGCCTCTAAGTCATGTGTACACTTCTTTTCTTCTCTAAGATCATTTTGGGTATTGAGAATTCTACACTTGAGTCTATCACCAAGATCCTTGATGGCATTCCCAGGTGCATTTCTTGCAGAGTCAAAGAATGTTGTGTGCATTTCTGAGTTGGTGACCATGCAGAATCCTGACTCCTTGTGGTTGTCTTCCTTGTTTTTGTCCAACTGAATTTGCACCCACCAATACTCTTCTCCTTCATCCATCACAGGGAATCCCTTGTACACAGCTGCACCATGTATCCCCATGGTAACCATAAGATTCTTGAGAGCCTTGGGAAATTCAGTCTCACACTCCAAAGTCATGGTCATGAGTGGTCCCTTCCTCATGGCTTCGTTGATGGAGTTCATCTACAAATAGAGATGAGAAAGAAGATTAGAAAAGTTTACGAGAAGAAAAAGACAAGTGTGGAATTTCTAAGTGTTGAAATTTTTTCCTTAGTGGTTTCTAATCCAATCCTAGGGTCATAATCCTACAGGCAACACAGTGTTCTGATACCATCCATAAGACCCCACCTTTATAAAGGTAAAGGTCCCTGTGATTGCAATGATAGTCCCTGGATCAATTGCTAGCATCCACAGTTTAAGATGAAGTACACAGAAACAAAGGTCATTATTACATCGTCATTCCAGAGATAACATAGTCTTTTACAACTCCATAGCCATAGGCTAGTACAAGAGTTTTAACTTAACAACATAAATAAAAGTCTTCATCTTCATGTGCCACAGGCAAGCATGTTGATGTAGACTCATAACCCTAATCCACATCAGAGTGATCTGCAACATCACAAGTTACAGCCACAGTGGGTCAATACATTGGAATAGTATTGGCAAGTGATACCTTAGTAGAATAAAAGTTTCTAGCTTCTACATGAATTTGGCTAAGTGTAGCTTAGGCTTGCTTTGCTCAAAATAGGTTTTAGCTATCAATTGAAAACACTAAGTTTTTGTTAGGAACCACCAATAAAAAGTGGTGAACGTTCACCCTTGTTTAACCACACGTTTTAACTTATAAAATTGGGATGAGGAGATTTTTGATAGCTTCCATGTCTTGATGCTCAAATTTTCCATTACCGGGGACATGGCTAAGTACTTATTTTCTTCCTTCTTCAGAGGTGGTGCACTTTCCCCACAAGACTTGATTTTCACCAAGACAGGACCTTTCAGAAGCCTTCCCTTAGACCAAAATGTACGTGCTCCAAACCTATCATCCCCTACCACCAACTGTTCATTTGGCTAAGTTATTGCAACCTATATGATCCAGGCAGAGCCCATAATGCCATGTGGATGCACTAGAAGCTTCTTAACATTTGGCATCTCAAATCCCTTTGTTCCTAGGTGGCATTCCACAAGTGTGATACACAAGGTAAACCATAGAAATGGGCCTTGTGTAACCACTCAACACAAACCAATCGACCATTCCACACAGGTGTTTCATTCACTTAGTTGTTTTATTAAGCAAAACATAAGTCAAAGACTAAGAAATATTTTCCATAGCATGTGTATATATAATCCACCCTTGGTTGCTACTAGCTAGGCTAAGCATGGCAATATCAAGTATCTTAACTTAGAGAAAATTCTAACAATTCTACAACTACTAGGATTTCCTAAGCATAGCATATAGATACTTAGCAAGAATTATCATGCAAGACCTATACAGAGCATTTCTAATGCATAGTCAAAATATTGGGACAAAAGTATGAAGCACCACTTGCCTTGGTAGTTGGGGGAGAAACAACAATCCTCACAGTCACAATCACCACTAGCACCAAAATTTACACATAAATTGATAGCACCAAATTCACATATCAAATAGACAAGCAAAAATATATGAATGCATGCAAATGCCATGTGATGATTTTTGTAACCAAACAAGACAAGTAAAATAGTACTGAACAATAAACTAAACATTTATACATCAAATAAACTTTATTTAGCCTTTAAAACATTTTCCAATTATTTTTTATACACAAAATAAGCCTACAAATGCCTCTTCAAAAACAACTAACTTTACAACAGCAATTCATTAAACAAAGTACATGGTTGGATAGAATTCTTTTTCCTGATTCCATTGATATAAAATTTGCAAAATTTGGACGTGTGGATCAAAAGTTATGAATTTTGCGAGTCTAAATCACTAATAGATCTAAATTCAGATTTTAAATCTAAACCCTAGCCACGCGGCAGCTTCTGATTCGCTGATACCGATTTGCACGGATCGATCGATGAGGGTCGTTGGATTTAAGTAACTGCGCACGGCCCAGATCTAATCGTACCGTTTGTCAACACCCGGATTTTTAATCCCAGATGCCTGTCATGCCATACATCGCAATCCCAGGATTACCATTTTTGCGAGACATAACAGATTTGGATATCATAGTACATCATCCATTACAAACCATACATAAGGTCTTACACAAATAAGGATCTCATGATCCAGTTCTTAATACAACTCAAGCAGCAGAATAATGGAATAATAAAGGTAGCGTAGGCGAAGCTCCATCTTCGGGGTCACAGGCAATGCTGACGATGGGAGATGATCCTAGTTGTCGTAACCTTCCTGGGGTCCATCATCCTGGTACTCCTCTTCATAGTATGGCCACGGGAATAGCCAGGGACAAAGCCATGAGTACTTTTTAAGTACTCGCAAACTAATACTAACAAGTGAAGGGGTTTTTTGTAGTAGGACACTAAGCTCTAGGGTTGTTTTGCAAAAGCCAGATTTACGTCTACTAAGTTTAGAAGCAAGAAAAGCTAGTTCAAATTTTATAACACTTAAGTGGGAACTTGAATTTCATATCACAACTATGTTGTGGTCATGTCAAAATCTCAATTCATTTCACAAGTCATTTTGAAAACATCTGACGGGGGAACAGTATGGCCACTCCAACTGTCCATAACCGCGGACATGGCTATTCGAATAGTTTGACACTCTGCAGAGATTGTACACTTTCACCACAACATTCGATACATCTGTCAGGAACAAATCCCGAATTCACCATACTCAGTATGCGGATAATCAATACTAACCTTTCGATTACACGCCCTAGTATAGGCACCTCTCCTGTGAGTTTGGCCTCCCAACCATGACCAACTGTCATCTTGGGTACTGCACAGGTGGACAATCTTCACAAGGTAGCCTCCGCTCAGACCTTGGCCGTGAGGGAACCCATACGAAGGTATATAAGTTTCCAGTCAAGCCCTACCCAATTTTCGGGTATTGTGGTTGTACGATAAAATTGGAATGGTATCGCATCCAGACAACCATCAGTTTTATAGAGGGCTAAGGCTCATGCCTCAACATTTTCATCATCAAAATCATCTGGTGTTCGGAAACACATGTCAAAAAATTTCAGTATAATGACTCATCATTCCAAGGTTTTCATAACCATTTTCACCAAGTATTCCCATCTAAAGTTGATCAAATTTTATGCTTAGCATTAGCATCTACAAGTGTGGTAAGTACTAATGAGAGGTGGTAAACATGTGGTGATTAATTAAGTTCAATATCATGCCTTAGGATGACATCAAGATTATCTAGCTTAGGCCAAATTTAATGCTCTTTATGCAACCTTCAATTATCTTCCTAGAATCTACAAGTTACTTAAGTAAACTCTAAGAGAAAGCTGATAAAGAACTAAAGTATAAAGCTTGCAAGTAAAACTAGGATTTGGTATCATAAAATGTGTCTAACCAAGCATTCTTAGTGCATTGCATAGGTTATCTAACTTTCATAATTGCAAGTGTGAGCTTGCAAGGTTTCAAGTATTGGCTTGCATAAGTATCAGTATAAGCTTGCTAAGTTAATAGCTTGCAAGTATTGGCTTACCTTGAGCAAGGCAGTGGTTGAAGTTCTCCTAGGCTTCTTCCTCGTAGTATCCTCCTTCCTCCTCGTATTCGTGGTCGATACTAGCGTCTATAAATAAATACGAGGTACACAATCACCAAACAATACTTAACTATTTTTGATCATCACACAAAGGTGCACTATAGATGATCTAGCATCATCACCTATATTACAAGATTAAAGCATTTGCCTTATTTATTTTAATTTGAGAAAAGCAATATCTACTCATTGAAAAACTACTTAAGATTTAATATTCTCCAACTCAAACATGGGCTCATGTTGACACATGTCATCACCACATATTTCAGTACATGGGAATGTGATTTAAAGTGGTGTCACAGTTTAATAAATTTTAACCTTTTTATTTTAAATAATTAAAGTGACTAGAAATGCCTATGTGGCATTCTTTTATTACTTGAACATTATTTCTATAAGTAAACCCATATGTTTTTATATATTCTGAAAGGTATGATCAAATGTGATTTTTGAGAGTTGGAATCAACTCAAAACATTTATGGTTGAAATTTGAAAAATGTTTGAATGCAGAAAATATTCTGACTTGTTATTTTTACCAAGGTTGATCTACAGATCTAAATGATTTGAATCCAACAGACTTGGATTAAGCATTTCAGTACCTTTCTAACAAAATTGATTTCATGCAATTTGGTTCCTTGAATCGAGCTGGGTTGATTTTTGAAACTAGGTACAGAACTGAGTTTGAATTAAAATAGAAAAATCTAAATTCAAATGGTTGGGTTGCGCGGGAAAGGTTAATGGGCCGGCCCAGTGTCACTCCGCAACGCGGGGATCGACTGACAGGGGGTTCCACCCGTCAGTGGCTCATAACACGCGAAGGGGTACGGGGCGATGCGGTTCATTGGATTAGAAGGGCGATCAACGGCTAAGGGTCGTCGTCGACGATGAACATGTCACCGGCGATCTCAAACCCTAGCGGCTCAGTGGGGGTCGTGGGAGGCTCACCGGGGCTCAGGCGAGGGTCGGCGATGGGGGCGAACGACAAAGTCGACGACGGCGATTCTCTTGGCACCAGCAGCTCCTCCTGGGGCGGCTAAAATCGATGGCGCCTCTCCTCCTCTGCAGCGGCGAACTCCGGTGAAATTCCGGCCACCTGGTGCTCGCCTTGCTCCGGGGAAGGGTGTGGGATGTTTCTGAGAGAGAGGGGAACGAACTGGTGTGAAGAAATCGAGCAGGGGAGGCCTCTATTTATAGTGGCGAGAGGGGACCGACGAGCGCGAGCTGAGCTCGTCGTGGTCGACGACACAGGCAGCTATCGGCATGGGTGACGGTAGGGGAGGTTCTATGTTCCCTGGCGAAGCTCAACGGCATGGTGGCGAGGCGTGGGGCGGTGCTGATCGGTCGGAACACTTCGACGCTCTGAGCGGGTCCGATGGAGGTTTTGATGGCGCATAGCGTGCGTGGTCCGCGCGGCTTCCAACGGGCGTGTCTGCGGGGTTGCTTGGGGTGGTGGTGATCACGCGTGCATGCGGCGAGGGTGGCGCGCGGGCTGTGGGCGTGTGTCGAGGGTGGCGCTCTGGCGCGCTATCGGCATGCTCTCAGATAATTTTGGCATGACTTGGGCGTGTGGTCCAGTGGCTGGCAGGGTTCAAGCGCTGGACACGGGGTGGTGGTGGACGGTGGCGTGTGACCTAGACATGGTGCTCTGGCTAGCTAGCCATGGTCGGCTGGCAACGGTTCCTTCAGGTTGGCATGGCATGGTGCAATGGGTAGGGGCTAGGGGTGGTGAGGGCACTGGTTGGCACTAGGGGAGACAAGTGTGATCAATGGTGAACAATGCTTAGCCAAATTACTGCTCAAAACAGTGAAGTTTGGCCAATTTGATTTTCTGTCTCCAAGTGTTTGATGAAATGGCCGCAAGAAATTTATTTTTGAATTTTGAAAATATTTTTGGTGGGTGTTCTAGGCATGTGTTGAGGATTCTGTGGGTGCTTGGGTTTTGAAAATTGAGCTTGTTTGAGTGGTTTTTGAAATAGTGGGATCTTCCCATATGAGATAGATTCAATTTTAAACTGTCATTTAAACTTAGCATTTGAATGTTTTTGGATGATCACAAAGTGGGCCTTGGTACCTTATCATGAGTACTAACAAGGGGTGCAAAGATCCATACATGTTTCTGTTGAGTTTTGAAAATTAGAGATAGCCAAAGTAGGCATGGGAGTTAATTTGGCCAAAGTAACCATTCACTTAATTTATTCATTTTGAGTTGTTTGTCTTTGGGAAAAGTTTGGGTATTGTTTAGATGATGTTTATTTCACCTAATAATCATTTTACAAGCAAATAAACACAGAACCATGGCAATTCAAAAGAATCCAATTTTTGAAAACACACACATATGAATGCTTTCATATTTTTAGTTGGGAAAGTTTTTGTTAACCCTAATTTGTATGATTAGAGTTTGATGATCCAAGTTTAATATTTTTGGGATGTTACATTGTTTCACTTAAGTCATCTATCATACGCGTTGGATCTAGATCTAATGGTCCAAAGCTAGCAGACCAAAATCAGGCGGCGCTGCGACGGTGGCTGGCGGCGGCGTGCTCGGGCGGTGATGCTGCCGGTGATACAGGAAGAAAGTAAGGTAGTGGAATAGCTCACCGAGTTCGCGTGATGACTCTGGTGCTCGAGGTGGTCTTCATTGGCGAAGGGGCGCACGGGGTCGTCAGGGATTGCTCGCCGGAGTCGCTTCAGTCGTCGGGGCGCGTACTGCTGAAGACGGTGGCGACGGTACTGGCCACGCTAAGGCATGAGAAAGGTTGCGTTAGATGCGTGCAGACAAGGCGAGTGTGTGAGCATGAACAAGAGGGGGAGGCACGATCAGTACTAACCAGGGGAGCTCGTTGGAGTTGATGGCTTCGTCGGGCACGTGCAGTCGTCGACGTTGGCGAGGTTCGGGATGGTCCTAGCACACACCAGTGGTGTTATTAGATGCGCAAGGTTGGAGTGATCATACTAGCAAGACTAGGAGGCAAGGGGCAGCTAGTGCTCACCGGAATTTACCCCCGGGGATGCTCGGTACTGTGGCAGCGCGAGCTCGATTGTGGACAGCCTAGCGGCGTTCTGGGTTGGTGAGTGAGGGGAAAGGAGCAGAGTGGGGAGGGGTTTAAGTAGCCGAGTGAGGAGGAGGAATTACTCCGGGAATCAAGCGCAGTCAATCGGATTTGATTCAGGAAAGAAATGGCAGAGAGGAGCTGTTCCTCCAACGCGTGATTGATGACGACGCTGATGTGGCGGTTGGTCCGGGGTGTCAGCGAGTGGGTGTGCGCGGGTAGAGTGAGAAACAGAGAGGAGAGGGGAAAGTTCCCGGGTGGGCTCGTGGGCTGGTTCTGCTGCTGGGCCTGGTTGGTGGCACCGGCCCTTTCCTTATTCTTTTCCCTTTTTCTTTTTCTAAATGATTTTCCAAGAATCTTTTCAAATGATTACAAATGTGTTTTGAATTCAAATCCTTTCTGGATTTTTGTAAGGTGGGATATGTACATATTTGAATATAAAACCTTGCTGTTCACTCAAGTTATAATGGCCCATTGAATTTAAAAGTAAAACCATACCTTAATGATTTATTTATAATAGGCATAAGAATTAATTTGAATTCATATTTTTTTTGAAAATCTTACCAAACTTTGGGAAACAACATACAAACTTATATTCAGACCTTTTCTGGTTAAAACAAGTGTTTTCCTATTAAAGAGTAGAAATAAAGCCACTGCCTTATCTACATAAAATAATAGACCATAAATGCTTCTTGTTTTTGAAATCTTATATGAAAATGATCCTAAAATGATTATGGATGCATGAATGATATGCAAACTTTGAAATCATGATTTTTGGGATGTTACAGCGCCATTCTATTCCAAGGATCTAAGTATAAAGATTGAACATTATTGAAAATGCTCTAAAACCTATATCCTTAAAACCTTAAACCCTATAACCCTAAACCATGACCAAGCAGGTATGAGGCACTTATGGATCAAAATTTGAGATATTATCATGAAATTGCGCTAACGCCCTTCTAATTCACGAAAGCTCAAACATTATTGAAATTTCCCTAAACCATGACCCCCTAAATCCTAAACCCTAAGCATTATGCCCCTAAAAACCCTAAACCCTCAACCCTCCACCCTAAATCCTCGACCCATACACAACCCTAACCAAGCAGGTATCATGCACTTATAGAACAAATTTTGAGATACTTTCATTAATAACTTGTTGCTAAGTCATTCTATTCCATGAATATATGCATAAAGCTTGAACTTTATTGAAAATTCCCGAAACCATAAACTCTAAACCCCTAAATACCTAAACCCTAAAACCTAAAATCTAAATCACTAAACCACTAAACTGTAAAAACTGAAACACTAAACCCCTAAACCTTGACCAAGAAGCTATCATGCACACTTATATATAGATCAAATTTTTAGATACATTTATTAATTAGGGTAACACCATTCTATTCGACAAATATAGGCATAAAGCTTGAACATTGTTGAAAATTCCCTAAACCCTCGACCATAAAAAATCCTTAAAACTTAAACCCTAAAACCATAAATGCTAAAACCCTAAACCCTCAACCCACATACATCCTAACCAAGGATGCATCATGGTCTTATAGACAAAAAATTTAGATGCTTTCATTAAATTGAAGTAACGCTATTATATTCCATGAATATAAGCATAAAGCTTGTAAATTATTGAAAATTTCCTAAGCCCTAATCCATAAACCCCTCAAACCATAATTCAACCCTAACCAAGCAGGTATCATGCACTTATAGATTCAAATCTGAGATAATTTCATTAATTTACGGTAACGCCATTCTATTCCATGATTAAAATCATAAAGCATCTTGAAAATTATTGAAAATTCCCGAAACCATAAAACCCTAAACACTAAATCCTAAACCCTGACCAAACATGTATAATGCACTTGTAGTTAAAATTATAGATACTTGCATTAAATTAGTCAATGCCATTATATTCTATGAATATAAGAATAAAGATTGAACATTATTGAAAATTTCCTAAGCCCTAATCAATAACCACTAAACCCTAAAACCATATATACTAAAAGCCTAAATCCTAAACCCTTCAACCCATAATTAAACTGTCACATCCCAATTTATAGAATTGGTATTGCATATCATACATGTCAATGCATGATAATCATCCTTGAAAAACTTCAGTTTTAAAAACTTTTGTCAAAAACACCACACAAATGCTTGCTCATCATATATAGATGAATATCATGGGTTTTTACCTTGCGTTTGTTAAACTCGCATCTTATTGTCATTTGGGATGCATAGGTGCATAGAGGGTTCCAAAACGAACCTATAGCAATTTGAATCATCTTATTTGGAGAAGCCGATCAAAAGTTATGGCCATTTGAAATTTAGAAAAATTTCAGTCCAGAAAAGTTCATATAGACAGATTACAGTTTAGAAATTCAGTTAACTGTGCAGTTCAGAAATAAAAAAACGCACGCGCGTGCCAGCCACCACGGCCCAGAAGGCCGGCCCAGCCGGGGCCTGGCAGCGCCAGCAGCACAAAAGCCGCGCGTGGTAGCTAGCATCGCTCACCCGCGTGCCGGCCCGCCAGGGGCCCGCCAACGTCGCTGCCATGACCGATTGAGCGCGGACACCGAGGAATAGTGCGCCGTGTTTGTCTTGGTTTCGGTCAAGCCACTAGCCCTACCATATAGCCCTTGAATCCCCAAACCGAACCCCCCTAGCTCGCATCTATGTGTCGCCACGGGAGCTCCCGATTTCTCGCCGGAGTCCTTCATCACCGTCACCGCCTTGTTGAGATCAGGCAAGGTACAATGACCAACGAGCCTTAAATCCCCATCTTCCCTTCTCCCCATGCTCGACCACATCGCCCTAACCCCTCTCCTTGTCGCGCAACACTCCCGAGCCACCCGTGCGACCTCGCCGGAAACCGACGTCGCCGCCGCGCCTTCGGTTCGTCGCCGCCAAGATTCGGGAAGGCGAAGCTCGTCGTTGACGCCACCCCGAGGATCGCCATCGACTGCAGCACGCCGTACACCGCCTCACCGCCGCCAATCCTGGCCGAAAACCGCCGTCGTCGCTGACCCCGACGCCACCGCCGGTGAGCGCCCTGCTGCTTGACCTCAGCCGTCAGATCCTGAATGAATGGCCCAGATCTCCCTTGACCGCTGATCATTGACCGTTGAACGGTCAACTGTCCCAGTCAGCGCCGCGTCAGCGTAGACCCAGTCAACGGGGAATATTCCCGTGCATTAATTTAAATTGTTAATTTGGCAGAAACTTCTTAAACTTCAAAAATTCATAGTAAATAATCTACAGGTCCAAAAATCATGAATAATATACCGTTAGATTCATATTTTCACGTAGAACATTGCTGTGAAATTAATTCAGACTGTTGCACTAAGTTTTTTACGTGAATAATTAAATGGTTTGATGTCCTAATTAAAGTAATAAAATCATAGTAAAATAAGTACTGCTCAGAAAATTGCAAATAATATGTCTACGGATTCACAAGAACTTGTAGAATTTGTTTCCGAGTTAAAAATATAGTCTAACAATACTTAAATCTGTGGAGATAATAAAAGTCCTTCTAGATTATTTTAATTATAAAAAAGTTCTGTAAGTCTTTTTTGCATGACTCCAGTTGGCCCTGGTCACAATTTAACTTGCCCTTACAGTAGGTATTTATCCCAGATTTTAAAACACAGAACACAACCTAGGCTTATTATTTTCCTTATAATCCATTAATTGGATCACTATTTCTTAACAAATGTTTTCTAATGCATAAAAATTCTTTCATGTGTACCATCAGTAGTCATAAACAACAGAGAACACCCGTATGCTACTGAAACTTGCATTAATATGCCATGCATGCATTTGTGCATTTATATATGGTTGTGTTTGGATTGTTTATGTGTTGCAATTGTGCCTGTAGATTGTGATGAGTGCAACGCTTGCTCGTGTGAGGATTGTTCATTTGACCGCTGCAACCAAGGCAAGTAGATGCTAGTTTGTTCATGATCATTCTCCTACTATTTTCAATGCATTGTGGTGTATTTTGTAGATGCATGAATAGGAACTACTATCGCTATGCTATGTCCTATTATGTGGTAAGGATATCTTGTAGTTGAGCCACCATTGGTAGATGTGCTTAGCTGTGCTATGATAGATGAGGGCTGGGTTACATCACTGAAAGTTGTTTCTAAAAGTGTTGGTTTTCAAAAGTTAAAAACAACTTAATCAACGAACCTCCTGGGTGTGAAGGGATTGACATTTTTTGGTGGTATCATTGTGGAAAGGCACCCAGGTATCAAGAGCAAATGATTGGCTTCTTTATTTGATAGCTTATGTGTACAACCATGTGCCAATACTGAAATGGGCGGTTGGTTGGACCTAGTAGATTGTGGCAACTCGAACCCACGTAGCCAGAGATGTAGAATTTTGGTACGTTGGTATGGTGCGTGTTAGGTTTGGGGAGCTACTTCCCGAACGACCCCTTCTTGGACTTCTGCCTATCATCACCCAATATGAGAGTGGTGGTACGAGCTGGGCAGGTCAAGTCACATGGGTAAAGTGTACTAACCCATGCAGGGTGTATAAACTAATCGATTAGCCATGTCCCTGGTTATGGACAACTGAGTTTCTTGATATTGAGTTCATGACTTATTTCTCGCTCATTCTAATTTCCTAATTACTTTAATGTTGATGGGTTGATCTAATCGGGATCTTTTTAAGAAAATAAAAAATTGTTACGAAAGTATGGCAAAGATATTTGCAAATACAAGCTAGCCACAGCTCCACTTACCAAAAAAGCATGTAGATGTTAGGTTTATTGTCTCCTTTAATAGCTCTACTTGCCATACATTCCATGTATTGACCCTTCGGGGCTGCTACGTTTCATGTTGCAGGATGTTCAAATTGTGAGTGATCGATTAGGTCGCGATACTCCACTCGGCACTTGTTCACTTGTGGGCAATTTGAAGAATGGAGGAGTTATTTATTTATTTATGTTGCTACTTGATTAAGTTGAGCTGGCCTGAGAGCTAAGAATTTTTGTAATAAGTGATTACTCTAGATCCTTTGTTATTTATGATACACGGATATTTGCTATGTTATTCATCTTTATTCTATTGTGAGCCAATGAACCGATCCGGGGATAGGCGTTTCACATAGAATCTACAGTATTTTCAGCACTATAGTGTTACAAGATGGTATCAGAGCCCGTGTGTCGACTGTAGGATCGTCACCTAGGTTTGGAATAGGAAGCCATAGAATTAAGTCTGTTTTCATCCTTATTCCTTTCATTCTCGTAAACCCTTATCATTTGTTGTTCTCACATTTTCCTCTTTTAAATTATAGATGGGAGAAGTCACCAGGACTGAGTATGCCGGGATCCACTCACCAATGCCCTTTGCAAGACAGTTGGGAGAGCTATCACAGTCATTAGGTGTGCCGCTGCCATGTTCAAAGGAAGGAGGTTATATACCTATGGGTATGGAGAGGACACCTGGGAGATCACCACTATTATCTTCAGAGATCTCGCCATGCCAAACCCTGGGCAACTGGTCTACACCAAGTGGCATTGCATCTAGGAGCTCGGAGTAAACTTGGATATGCATGAAGCTTTGTCACGCTAGTGCCACCTTCACTGACACCTGCTGCCAATAAACTCCCCTTCCGTGAGTTTGGAAGACGTGATGAGAATGGGAACGTTGTGGTCACCCTGGGCAACAGGAACAACATGCCATCCCGCCAGAAGCACATAGAGGACATGGAGATGGTGAATGGAGTTCTAGATCAAAAGGTGATGTAGATAAAGGGAATTGCTGATCATGCCAGCAACAGTCTAGTGATTCAAGTATAGGAAATTGATACCTTGCACACCGCTGTGAATGTCATGGAGCAAGCGCTTATTGACAGGGATGAGACCATAGAGTAGCTGAATGGAACCGTCCTGGAGAAGGATGAGACCATAGCGCAGCTGAACGGAACCGTCCAGGAGAAGGATCAGGCCATAGAGCAGCTGCATGGAACTGTCCAAGAGAGGAACCAAGTGGTGATGGAAAGGGATCAAACCATCATTGATATGGCACATCAAATCACAGCTCTCCAAGTAAAGTTTAATCCACCACCTGATGATGACAACAATGGAGATGATGGCAATGATGATGATGATGACGGAGGGAACAATGACAGAAGATGAAGATGATGATGATGAGGATGGAGGCAACAATGGTGGAGGAGATGAAGCAGTTGCAGTTGCGGCAGAAGATGAGGAAGAAGAAGAGGATCCCGAGGAGGTGGATTTCTAGGTCTCAAGCAAGGATTTAAGGGAGGTGTACACGCCAATGCGATGGATGGTTCATGGACTGAAGCACCAACGCATGAATTCAAGGACCTACTACAACCTCTTCATGAATTAGTTAGATGGCCACCAAATTAGTCTTTGTTAGGATAGTTCATTAGTTTTAAGGCCTCGATCTATGTAAAACTTCATTTCTATTAGTTTAAAGTGTTAGGGATGTTTTGTTGTGTACTCTAAAGTTTAAGGAATATTTGATCGAATTTATAAATCAGTTTTAGCAAAGTTTTGGTTAAAATTTGTCATTTTTCTGCTGCAGTTTTCTAATGAACTTCTATACTGTACGATGTTTCACATTTTATTGGTAACTGGGAAAATCTTAAAAATAGGGTTTGGTGCGAAATTTCATGTACTACATTCACAAAAATCAGCTAAATTCTCTAACGAGTTTAAGTCAGGCAAAAATATTTGTGAACAGTGTTGTACTGTTTTGGCAGTTTTCCTGTTTTATCTTTTTGATGGATTATTTTGTTTATAGCTATTACAAATGCCTCTAAACTATTTTGTAGTTGTATATTGCTAGGATAAACCCCTGGAACAATGCTTGTTTGCATTATTGCTGATGTGATCCTTGTTTGTGATTTTCTATGATTGTTTTGTTGTTGTTTGATCATAATGTATGGGTAGAATCTTATTTTCGTAGTTGATTCTTTCTAAGGTTAACTGTGCTGAACCGCAGATGCTTCCCCGCCATCAACCCACTAATATGGAGCATCTTGTAGCAGCACAAGCGCAACTATCTCAGGTGATGACCCAATTCATGGCTGCCTAGAACAACAACAACAATAACAACAAGAAGAACGGGAAAAACCAGCCCAGGGTGATGCACTTGCAAGGTTTCTAAGGCTAAGGCCAGCAAATTTCTCTACTGCACCTGAACCAATGGTTGCTCTTGACTGCTTGCGTTTGGTGAACAAGGATCTGGTAACTATTGGATGCACTGAAGGGAATACGCCCGAGAGGCAATAATAAAGTGGTTATTATCGTATTCCTTATTTATGATAAATGTTTATTTTGCATGCTATAATTGTATTAATATGGAAACGTTAATACATGTGTGTTTAATAAACAAAAGGAAAGTTCCTAGTCATGCCTCTCTTATAAACTAGCTCGTTGATTAACAAGATGATCAAAGGTTTCCTGAGCATGGACATTGGATGTTGTTAATGAAGAGGTCACAACATTGTTGGAATGATGTGATGAACATTCATCCGAAGTATAGCATTACGATCAAGGTCATTGTTTTTATATTTATATAACATCATATGAAGTAATCTTAGTCCTTAGACCATGAGATCATGTCAATCACTAACACCGGAAGTATTTTAATAACATCAAACGTCACACCGTAACAGGGTGACTATAAAGATGGGTTCAGTGCTACAAAGGTGTTATGTTGAGGCTCATGGATCAAGAATGGAATTTGTCCATCCTGATGACGGAGAGATATACTATGGACCCTCTCGGTGATATCAAATTAGCTTGCAAGCAAGTGATACGATCACTAGAATGTTATATCACGGGAACGAGAAAAGAGTACATGTTGGTAACGAGATCAAACTAGCTATGGAGATACCGATGATCGATCTCGAGCATGTAATAAATCGCGAGACAAAGGGATTGAGTTACATGTGTATAAGGTTCAAACAATCACAGAAGTCATCGTTGAATGTGCAGGATTCAGTATGGATCTCCAGGTCCCGCTGCTGATTATTGATCGGAGAGGATCTCGATCATGTATACTGTCAACACCCAGATTTTTAATCCCAGATGCCTGTTATGCCATACATCGCAATCCCAGGATTACCATTTTTACGAGACATAACAGATTTGGATATCACAGTACATCATCCATTACAAACCATACATAAGGTCTTACACAAATAAGGATCTCATGATCCAGTTCTTAATACAACTCAAGTAGAGGAATAACATAATAATAAAGATAGCATGGGCGAAGCTCCATCTTCGGGTTCACGGGCAATGCTGACGATCGGAGATGATCCTAGTTGTCGTAACCTTCCCGCGGTCCATCGTCCTGGTACTCTTCTTCATTGTCTGGCCACGGGAATAGCCAGGGACAAAGCCATGAGTACTCTTTAAGTACTCGCAAACTAATACTAAAAAGTTATGGGGATTTTTGTAGTAGGACACTAAGCTCTAGGGTTGTTTTGCAAAAATCCAGATTTACCTCTACTAAGTTCAGAAGCAAGAAAGCTAGTTGAAATTTTATAACACCTAAGTGGGAACTTGAATTTCATATAACAACTCTGTTGTGGTCAATTCATTTCACAAGTCATTCTGAAAACATCTGACGCGGAAACAGTATGGCCACTCCAACTGTCCATAACCGTGGACGCGGCTATTCAAATAGTTTGACACTCTGTAGAGATTGTACACTTTCACCACAAAATTCGATACATCTGTCAGGAATAAATCCTGAATTCACCATACTCAGTATGCGGATAATCAATCCTAACCTTTCAATTACACGCCCTAGTATAGGCACCTTTCCAGTGAGTTTGGCCTCCCAACCTTGACCAACTGTCATCTTGGGTACTGCACAGGTGGACAATCTTCACAAGGTAGCCTCAGCTCAGACCTTGGCCGTGAGGGAACCCATACTAAGGTATATAAGTTTCCAGTCAAGCCCTACCCAATTTTTGGGTATTGTGGTTGTATGGAAAATTTGGAATGGTAACGCATCCAGACAATCATCAGTTTTATAAAGGGGCTAAGGCTCCTGCCTCAACATTTTCATCATCAAAATCATCTGGTGTTCCGAAACACATGTCAAAACATTTCAGTAGAATGACTCTTCATTCCAAGGTTTTCATGACCATTTTCACCAAGTATTCCCATCTAAAGTTGATCCAGTTTTATGCTTACCACTAGCATCTACAGGTGGGGTAAGTACTATTGAGGAATGGTAAACAAGTGGGGATTAATTAAGTTCAATCGGATGCCTTAGGATGACATCAAGATTATCTAGCTTAGGCCAAATTTAATGCTCTTTATGCAACCTTCAATTATCTTCCTAGAGTCTGCAAGTCACTTAAGTAAAACTCTAAGAGAAAGCTTTGATAAAGAAATAAAGTATAAAGCTTGCAAATAAAGCTAGTAATGGGTATCATCAAAATGTGTCTAACCAAGCATGCTTAGTGCATTGCATAGGTTATCTAACTTTCATAATTTCAAGTGTTCGCTAGCATAGGTCAACTTGGTTAGTAAGGCTTGCATAAGTATCAGTATAAGCTTGCCTTGAGCAGAGCAGTGGTTGAAGTTCTCCTCGGATTCTTCTTCGTAGTATCCTCCTTCCTCCTCGTATCCTTGGTCGTTACTAGCGTCTATAAATAAATACGAGGTACAAAATCACCAAACAATACTTAACTATTTTCAATCATCACACAAAGGTGTTCTATAGATGATCTAGCATCATCACCTATCATTACAAGATTAAAGCATTTGTCTTATTTGTTTTAATTTGAGAAAAGTAATTTCTACTCATTTAAAAAGTAATTAAGATTTAATATTCTCCAACTCAAACATGGGATCATGTTGACACATGTCATCACCACATATTTCAGTACATGGGAATGCGATTTAAAGTGGTGTCACAATTTAATAAGGTTTAACCTTTTTTATAATTAAAGTGACTTGAAATACCTATGTCGCATTCTTTTATTACTTGAACATTATTTCTATAAGTAAACCCATATTTTTTTATATATTATGAAAGGTATGATCAAATGTGATTTTTGAGAGTTGGAATCAACTCAAAAGCTATGATGGTTGAAATTTGAAAAATGTTTGAATGCAGAAAAGCTTCTGACTTGTTATTTTTACCAAGGTTGATCTACAGATCCAGATGACTTGAATACAACGGGCTTGGGTTAAGCATTTCAGTACCTTTCTAACAAAATTGGTTTCATGCAATTTGGTTCACTGAATCGAGCTGGGTTGATTTTTTAAACTACGTACAGAACTGAGTTTGAATTAAAATAGAAAAATCTAAATTCAAACGCTTGGGATGCGCGGGAAAGGTTAATGGGCCGGCCCAGTGTCACTCCGCAACGCTGGGCTCAGCTGACAGGGGGTTCCACCAGTCAACGGTACGGGGCGGTGTGGTTCGTTGGATTAGAAGTGAGATCAACGGCTGAGCGTCGTCGTCGACGATGAACATGTCACCTGCGAGCTCGAACCCTAGCGGCTCAGTGGGGGTGCATAGGGGGCATACCAGGGCTCTAGCAACGATGGCGAGGCGGGCAATTGAACGAGTGGCCGACGGCAAGCTCAAGGATGGTCGAGGCAGCTCCGGGGTGGGTCTAAATCAATGGCTCCCTTCTTCTCCAGAGGCGGCCTACTCCGACGCAATTCTGGCGAACTGCTGCTCCTCATGCTCCGGCTAGAGGGTGGAATGATCAGTGAGGTGAGGGAGTGGAATGGTGTGCTTCAATCGGCTAGGGGTCGCCTCCTTTTATAGGCTCGACGGCAAGACCGAGAGGGATGGGCAGGCGACGATGGCGACATGGCTACGGGCGGCTAGAGGCATGGCTGAGGTTGGCGATTGACGGGCGATCTCCTGGCGATGCTCTAAGACTTGAATGCGAGTTTAGGGGCGGTGGCAATTGGTCGGGAACATGCGGTGCTCTGCGAGGCAGAGGCGGCGAACTCCGTGGCGAGCGGTGGCTACGGGGTACGGGCGATGAAATGAACATGTCTGGTGGTCTCCTGGGACAGTGGGGTGCATGCTGGCGGGCGGAAAGGGCTCGAGGTGGTCGGGTTGCGTGGGAACGGCGCATGCACTGGGGTGCGCGTTGGCATGGTCGATAGCAGCGCGGGAGCGGCGTTCCTGGCGGTCCTGGTCTCTGTCCTTGAGCTAGGGCTGGTCAAGAGGGGGCGGTTAGGCATGGGCTACCTCCCAGACAAGGTTGGCACAGCTAGTTCTTCCTCTAGCTTGTTGTCCACACTGGGGTGACATGGTGAGGCTCGGCCTGCTCACCATTGATGGCATTGGCAAGCTCACAATGATGCTAGAGGTTACTAACTAAGCTAGATGATATACTAGATGTTTTATGTGAGCTAGAGAGGGTACAAGGTTGGCCAAAACACTTCTCAAAATAGTGTTTGTGATTTGTTTGATTTGAATCTGCAAGCTGTTTGATGAAATGGCCGCAAGAACTTGAGTTTTAAATTTTGAAAAGATTTTTGGTGGGTGTGCTAGGCATGTGCTGAGGATTCTGTGGGTGCTTGGGTTTTGAAAATTGAGCTTGTTTGAGTGGTTTTTGCAATAGTGGGATCTTCCCATATGAGATAGATTCAATTTTAAACTGTCATTTAAACTTAGCTTTTGAATGTTTTTGGATGATAGCAAAGTGGGCCTTGGTACCTTATTATGAGTACTAACAAGGGTTGCAAAGATCCAGGGATGTTTATGTTAAGTTCTGAAAGTTAGGGATAGCCAAAGTAGGCATGAGAGTTAATTTGGCCAAAGTGACCATTCACTACATTTGTTTATTTTGAGTTGTTTGTCTTTGGGAAAAGTTTGGGGATTGTTTAGATAATGTTTATTTCACCTAAGAATCATTTTACAAGCAAATAAACACAAAAACATGGCAATTCAAAAGAATCCAAATTTTAATACACACACATATGAATGCTTTCATATTTTTAGTTGGAAATGTTTTTGTTAACCCTAATTTTGATGATTAGAGTTTGATGATCCATGTTTAATATTTTTGGGATGTTACATATACATTATTCGTGAACCCTAGGGTGACACACTTAAGTTATACCGACACCATTTGGAGCAAATATCATGCCAGGTAAAGAAAAAGGAAAGCACATGAATTTATTTCACTAGACACCGGAACTATTTCGGTTGAAATTGCTAAAACTGGTTCTGCATATGAAATTGAAATGTTGTAAGGGGTTTTATGTGAATGTTTGTTAATTCAAGTAATTAACAAAATTCTGAATAAATAAATAAAAGAGTTTTATTTAAATAAGAGCTTGCATTAAATTTGGTGGAAATTTAATTCATGTAATTGGATTTTTGAGTGGAGGCATGTTTATGTGAGTGGAGGATTTTCATTTTGAGTGGGAGATCCACCCACATGAATATAGAAGAGGTGGGGGCAGCCACCATGGCTGGGCGCCATGCCCCTTGGGTGCCCCCATCTCCCTATAAAAGGCCTCCCTCTTCTCCTCCACTCTCACACCTCCTCGTGAAAGATCTCTCTTCCCCTTTAGAATTTCCCCATGGTCTCGGATCAGCGAGATACATGTTCCCCGTGGATTTTTTTGGAAGGATTTGTTGCTTCCGTTGCTTCGCTGGAGCAAGGGCACGGAGGTTGTCAGGATACCTAGACGTGTGTGCGATCACGGATGCACCACTGCTTTGCGGTGCTGGACCGGCTAGACCAGATGGACTTCATCACGATCTTGAGATCATCAAGCGTTCGACTACATCATCCAAGAGTAAAACCTCGTTAACGCTATTCGGTCTTCGAGGGTATGTATTATATGGATGTATATCCATCCATTGCTTGTATCTAGTAGATAGATCTTGGTATATAGTTGTTCCCATCGTACGATTGTTTTTTGTTTTCTATGCTGTGAACCCTACAGTGGTATCATAGCCGGATCTATGCATAGATGCTTTACACAGGTAGTACACATATGTATATGTGGGCGATGATCATCACGATATTTCTTCTTAGTTGTACCTTGGATATTGGTGGCATAGTGGGATGAAGCGGCCCGGACAAACTTTACATCTCCTCGCACATCAGACCTGTTCCACGCTTGACATGCAACTAGTTTTGCATAAGTGGCTAGCGGGTGTCTGTCTCTCCTACTATAGTCAATATCTAATTTGCAATGATTTGTTGATAATTTGGTTATCCTCGTTGTGGTTCATGTTCATAGGTAAGAATGGTTCTATCTTCGAAAGCCCTAAGCCACGTAAAACTTGCAATGGATAAATTAGAAGCGTCTAGTTTAGATTGTTGCTGGGCTAATGTCATGATATGGTGATGTTGTAAGTAAAAGTATAAGTTGATACTCTTATGTCACATCCCAAGATTTTGGAAATTGGGACTAGAATTTTTTTGCATTTGCATGACATTCATGAGCATTGCATTGCATATTTGCATCAAGAAAAATTCCTAAATAAAAATTAAGGACTAAAACCTTAAATCGTATATGCCACTTTGCTCCTAAAGAGAATTAAATTGGTTTTATAAAAACCAACTGTTGCTAAGGCAGCGATTATTGCTAAATTATATCCTAAAAAGATCCAATGAATATTACAAAATTTTACAAACAAAATTTAGCTCCTTTGGAGCTATTATGAAAAAGTTATGGAATAAATACAAACAAATAAAGATATAAATAAAATGGAATATACAAGGATTTATAAACCCACTACTTGAAAACTAGTAAAAAGATTACAAATATGATCCTACAATGATCTATTTGATTTTAGAAATTTTAGAAACAAGAATTGTGTCATTTGGAGTTCATATGCAAAAGATATGAGGGAAACAAGTAAATAGAAAAATAAAAAGAAAAAGAAAAAAATCTAAGTGGGCTGGCCCATTCAGCCACCGAAGAGCTACACGCGCACGGGAGGCATGCATCGATCCAATGGTTGCTTTAATTTCCGTGCAAATCAGTTTTTCTCAAACATATCTCTATTCAAACTGTTATAACTTTTAATCTACAACTCCGAATCGACTTCCGTTTATTTCTACTTGTTCCCTACTCCAATACCTATCTCTACATTATCCTAAATCTCCATATAAACTCGTGGAACCACAGGTGTATGAGTTTCCCTTCTTGAAATCCTGAATCTACACATGCCCGAAAATTATTTCGTTTATTCACCCATCTATACTTCGTCGTTTGCCTTCGGCCAAAAAATAAAAGTTGTAGATCACGTCGAAATCTTTCAATCCCGATTAACCTCACCTCTTTTCATCCACCACAGTCGGATAATTTCGCATCACAATATTTCAGATATGACGGTGTAACTCCAAGATATACTCGCGCTCGTTTCTTCAAATCAAAATTCCTTTGGTGAGAAGGTAGAACTAATGATTCCCCACAACTTTCATGTTGTAAGTTTTTCAATTTGACCTACGGATTTGTCTCTCTAACACAGATCTATTTCTTTTCTATTCTGAGCCAAAATCAGGTCAATCTCCTCTCCTAGCAACTGGATCTCATCCCGACGGTCAAGATTAGAGCTTATCAACGAAGGGGTACGAGCCAACCAGATCGCGCCACGTGGTCGTCACCACGTCATCTGCCAGGTCAGCACAGCGCACAGTCAGCGTATAATATTCTTAGGTAATATTCCCTGTAAATTTGAATTTGAATAAAATTGCAGGAAATTGTGTAAACTTGCAAAAATCATATAAAAAGATCCGTAGATCCAAAAATAGCAAATAATATATCAATGGATTCAGAAAAACGTGTAGAATATTAATATGGCATTAGATTCAACCTTTGCAGTATGCGTTTACTGCAGTAACTTAATTAGTTTTAATGGTCTTTAAGGTTAAAAATTTATAGGAAATTATCTGTAACTCCGAAAAATATGAACAATATATCAAATTGAAGCTACTATAATGTAGATTAATAATATATGGCTCAATCCAGCCTTTGCGGATTATTTACCCCATAGTGATTTAATTAGTTTTAATGGATTTAAAAATCATTAAATTCATAGTAAATTAATTGCTTGTCAAAAAATATAAATAATATACCGATGGAAATTTGATTCCATGTAGATAATCAATATGCAAATGGTTCAGGAAAATACTTTAAGGTTTCACAGCAATTGAATAAATAGTTTAATGGCTTATTTAGAGTATTAAAATCATAGTAATTCGAGTACTGCTCAGAAAATTACAAATAATATGTCCCTGGAATCACAATTCCGCGGAGATTTCAGATATAATTTCAGTTTGATTTTTAGGAAAGAGAAACTATATAAATGATTTAAAACCCGCTAAACACTATTTAAATCATAAGAAAAGATTTATAACTCCGATTAAGGTGAATCCAACGCCTACTGGTTCGTATTAACGTCCTCTATCCAGTAATCCCAAGAAACAAATTTAATTCGACAGTTAGAACAGGCGTTACAACAGAACTATTAAAAACCCTATATTGACAAGTAATTATTAATAACAAATACTCCATTGCATTAATTGGCCACTTGCATGCATCATATACATCAATATTGTTTAGAGAACTAAAGTAACAACCCTTGTGACTTATTAAATTGTCATGCATGCATTTGTTGTATTTGTTTGATCTCTATGTGCTATTGTTTATGTTGTATGCAATTGTTTGCTCGATAGATTGCGAGGAGTGCAACGTCTGTGATTGCAACGAGTGTTTGAACGACTTCACCAACTATCAAGGCAAGTAGATGCTACTTTGTTGATGATGTTGTCCTACTATTTTAATGCATTGTCGTGTATTTTGTAGATGCATGTGTAGGAAATTACTATCGTTATGCTATGTCCTATTATGTGGTAGGGCTTTCCTGTAGATGAGCCACCGTTGGTAGATGTGCTTAGCCATGCTATGATGAACGAGGGCTGGGTTACATCACTGAAGGTTGTTTCTAAATGTGTTAGTTTGTGAAAACTAAAAGCAACTTAATCAATAAATCTCCTAGGTGTGATGGGATTGAAAATTTTGGTGGTATCATTGCGGAAAGGCACCCAGGTATCGAGAGAAAATGATTGGCTTCTTTATTTTGTAGCTTACGTGTACAACCATGTGCCAATAATGAAATGGGCGGTTGGTTGGACTCAATAGGTTGTGGTAACTCGAACCCACGTATCCAGAGATGTAGAATTTTGGTAGGTTGGACCGATGCGTGTTGGGTTTGGGGAGCTACTTCCCGAACGGTCCCTTCTTGAACTTCTCCCTATCATCACCCAATATGAGAGTGGTGGTATGAGCTGGGCTGGCCAAGTCACATGGGTAAAGTGTACTAACCCCTGCAGGGTGTATAAACTAATCGATTAGCCGTGTCCCCGGTTATGGACATCTGAGTTGCTTGATGTTGTGTTTATGACATGTTTCGCGCTCATTCTAATTTCTTAATTGCTTTAATGTTGATGGGTTAACTTAATTGGGATCTTTTTCAAAGAAAATCAAAAACTGTGTATGAAAGTAGGAAAAAGATATTTGCAAATGCAAGCTAGCCACAGCTCCACTTGCCAAATAAGCATGTAGATGCTAGGTTTATTATCTTCATTAAGAGCTCTACTTGCCATACATTCCATGTATTGACCCTTCGGGGCTGCTACGTTTTATGTTGCAGGTTATTATTCGAATTCTAAGTGATCGAATAGGTCGCGATACTCCACTCAACAGTTGTTCGCCTGTGGCACAATTGAAGATGGAGCCTATGAATTGTTTATGCTTCTGTATGCTACTTGATATTGAGATAGCGTTGAGCTAAGCCCTTATTGTAATAATTGCAAATTCTGGATCAATTCGTTATTCATGATGCACTGTTACATTCTTTGGTATTCATCTGTATTGTGTGTGCCAGTGAACCGATCCAGGGATTGGCACTATACACATGAACTCAGCCTTATCAGCCGAGGGTGTTACAGGATGGTATCAGAGCAGTGCGTTGACTGTAGGATCGTGACCTAGCAATGGAATAGGAATACCATAAGAAAACTATAAACACTATATCATTCTATCTATTCTCTTCTTACACTTCTGTCTAGTATCTTCTTATCATTTCAACACTAATACTCTTCTCTTTAAAAATATAGAAGAAAGGCTCTCTCTAGCAATGAACTCATAATTTTGTACTTATTAGATTATTGTCATCCTTCATCTATCTTTTCTAATCTTATCTTGTTCAAACATGTAGATGAACACTTGTGCAAGATCAAATATAGTTAGATGATGACCACCATATAGTTTGATATGATCTCGTTTAGATATAGCAATCGATTGTTGTAAGAACTTGTTTGATAGTTGATTTATTATATTTAGGTTGTGCTATTTGATACCTTAAAATTCCAGAATATTTTTGTTAGATTCCATAATATATTAATGAAGGTTTTGATTAGAAATTCGTGATATTTTCGCTGCAGTTTTCTGCTGACCCTGCTGTACTGTATGATTTTTCATATTTTTTTGGTAACTGGGAAAAATCTAAAAATAGGGTTTGGTGCGAAACTTCCTTTACTATATGTAAAACAATTTGCTAAAATTCCTGATGAGTATAAGGTACCCAGAAAAATTCGTGAACACCGCTGTAGTTTCAGGACAGATTTTGTCCATTGCTTTTATGATTGTAGGTTCTCCCCCAAACGAATAGTAGGCAATGGAAAACTATTTTGTGGATGGTATGCCACTAAAACAAAACTACTGGAACATAAACAAAACTATTTTTGAATTGAGTGTTGTTTGTGTTGATTGTGTGTTTGTGTGCTAATTGCTTGCTTCATATAGTTATGGGTAGTATTACTTCTCTAGTCTTTATATCTATAATGCTACCCAAAACAAATACCACCATTAGACCATAGAGATTGGATCACATAAAATTTCCCACTATCTAGATTATATTAGATTCACATGACATAGTAGTAATAGTAGGCATAGACTGGATAGTTAAGTAAGAAGCTCAGATAGTTGGTGCATAACTTGATACTACACTCACAATCCTAGAGGGAGGAACAAGATATAGTTTATCAACTAGCCTTGGAGATGCAAGTTTATTTTTCTTAAGGGGGTTAGCCTCGAGAACACTTCCTAAACCTTGCTAGCCATTCTGAATCTCGGGACGAGATTCATATTAAGGGGGTTAGTCTGTCACATCCCAAGATTTTGGAAATTGGGACTAGAATTTTTTTTGCATTTGCATGACATTCATGAGCATTGCATTGCATATTTGCATCAAGAAAATCCCTAAATAAAAATTAAGGACTAAAACCCTAAATAGTATATGCCACTTTGCTCCTAAAGAGAATTAAATTGGTTTTATAAAAACCCACTGTTGCTAAGGCAGTGATAATTGTTAAATTATAGCCTAAAAAGATCCAAGAATATTACAAAATTTTACAAACAAAATTTAGCTCATTTGGAACTATTATGAAAAAGTTATGGAATAAATACAAACAAATAAAGATATAAAAAAATGGAATATACAAGGATTTATAAACCCACTACTTGCAAACTAGTAAAAAGATTACAAATATGATCCTACAATGATCTATTCGATTTTAGAAAATTTTAGAAACAAGAATCGTGTCATTTGGAGTTGGTATGCAAAAGGTATAAGGGAAACAGGTAAATAGAAAAAGAAAAAGAAAACGAAAAAAAATCTAAGTGGGATGGCCCATTCAGCCACCGAAGAGCTACACGCGCACGGGAGGCATGCATCGATCCAATGGTTGCTTTAATTTCCGTGCAAATCAGTTTTTCTCAAACATATCTCTATTCAAACTCTTATAACTTTTAAACTACAACTTCGAATCGACTTCTGTTTGTTTCTACTTGTTCCCTACTTCAAGACCTATCTCTACACCATCCTAAATCTCCATATAAACTCGTGGAGCCACCGCTGTACGAGTTTCCCTTCTTGAAATCCCGAATCTACACATGCCTGAATCTTATTTCATTTATTCACCCATCTAGACTTCGTCGTTTGCCTTCGGCCAAAAAAACGAAAGTTGTAGATCTCGTCGAAATCTTTCAATCCCGACAAACCTCACCTCTTTTCATCCACCACAGCTGGAGAATTTCGCATCGCAATATTTCAGATATGACGGTGTAAATCCAAGATGTACTCGCGCTCGTTTCTTCAAATCCAAATTCCTTTGGTGAGAAGGTAGGACTAATGATGCCCCACAACTTTTATGTTGTAAGGTTTTTCAATTTGACCTACGGATTTGTCTCTCTAACACAGATCTATTTCTTGTCTATTCTGAGCCAAAATCGGGTCAATCTCCTCTCCTAGCCACTAGATCTTATCCCGACGGTCAAGATTAGAGCTTATCAACGAAGGGGTACGAGCCAACCAGATCGCGCCACGTGGTCGTCGCCACGTCATCTGCCAGGTTAACACAGCGCCCAGTCAGCATAGAATATTCTCAGGGAATATTCCCTATAAATTTGAATTTGAATAAAATTGCAGGAAATTGTGTAAACTTGCAAAAATCATATAAAAAGATCCGTAGATCCAAAAATAGCAAATAATATATCAAGGAATTCAGAAAAATGTGTAGAATATTAATATGACATTATATTCAACCTTTGCAGTATGCGTTTACTGCAGTAACTTAATTAGTTTTAATGGTCTTTTAGGTTAATAAATTCATAGGAAATTATCTGTAACTCCGAAAAATATGAACAATATATCAAATTTAAGCTACTATAATGTAGATTAATAATATCTAGCTCGATCCAGCCTTTGAGGATTATTTACCCCATAGTGATTTAATTAGTTTTAATGGATTTATAATTCATTAAATTCATAGTAAATTAATTGCTTGTCAAAAAAATATAAATAATATACCGATGGAAAGCTGATTCCATGTAGATTATCAATATGCAAATGGTTCAGGAAAATACTTTAAGGTTTCTCAGCAATTGAATAAATAGTTTAATGGCTTATTTAGAGTATTAAAATCATAGTAATTCGAGGACTGCTCAGAAAATTACAAATAATATGTCCCTGGAATCACAATTGCGCGAAGATTTCAGATATAATTTTAGTTTGATTTTTAGTTAACAGAAACTATATAAATGATTTAAAACCCGCTAAACACTATTTAAATCATAAGAAAAGATTTATAACTCCGACTAAGGTGAATCCAACGCCTACTGATTCGTATTAACGTCCTCTATCCAGTAAACCCAAGAAAAAAATTTAATTCGACAGTTAGAATAGGCGTTACAACAGAACTATTAAAAACCCTATATTGACAAGTAATTATTAATAACAAATACTCCATTGCATTAATTGGCCACTTGCATGCATCATATACATCAATATTGTTTAGAGAACTAAAGTAACAACCATTGTGACTTATTAAATTGTCATGCATGCAGTTGTTGTATTTGTTTGATCTCTATGTGCTATTGTATATGTTGTATGCAATTGTTTGCTCGATAGATTGCGAGGAGTGCAACGTCTGTGATTGCAACGAGTGTTTGAACGACTTCACCAACTATCATGGAAAGTAGATGCTACTTTGTTCATGATGTTGTCCTACTATTTTAATGCATTGTCGTGTATTTTGTAGATGCATGTGTAGGAAATTACTATCGTTATGCTATGTCCTATTATGTGGTAGGGCTTTCCTGTAGATGAGCCACCGTTGGTAGATGTGCTTAGCCATGCTATGATGAACGAGGGCTGGGTTACATCACTGAAGGTTGTTTATAAATGTGTTAGTTTGCGAAAACTAAAAGCAACTTAATCAATAAATCTCCTAGGTGTGATGGGATTGAAAATTTTGGTGGTATCATTGCGGAAAGGCACTCAGGTATCGAGAGAAAATGAATGGCTTCTTTATTTTGTAGCTTACGTGTACACCCATGTGCCAATAATGAAATGGGCGGTTGGTTGGACTCAGTAGGTTTTGGTAACTCGAACCCACGTATCCAGAGATGTAGAATTTTGATAGGTTGGACCGATGCGTGTCGGGTTTGGGGAGCTACTTCCTGAACGGTCCCTTCTTGGACTTCTCCCTATCATCACCCAATATGAGAGTGGTGGTACGAGCTGGGTTGGCCAAGTCATATGGGTAAAGTGTACTAACCCCTGCAGGGTGTATAAACTAATCGATTAGCCGTGTCCCCGGTTATGGACATCTGAGTTGCTTGATATTGAGTTTATGACATGTTTCTCACTCATTCTAATTTCATAATTTCTTTAATGTTGATGGGTTAACTTAATTGGGATCTTTTTCAAAGAAAATCAAAAACTGTTTATGAAAGTAGGACAAAGATATTTGCAAATGCAAGCTAGCCACAGCTCCACTTGCCAAATAAGCATGTAGATGCTAGGTTTATTTTCTTCATTAATAGCTCTACTTGCCATACATTCCATGTATTGACCCTTCGGGGCTGCTACATTTTATGTTGCAGGTTATTATTCCAATTCTGAGTGATCGAATAGGTCGCTATACTCCACTCAATAGTTGTTCGCCTGTGGCACAATTGAAGATGGAGCCTATGAATTTTTTATGATTCCGTATGCTACTTGATATTGAGATAGCCTTGAGCTAAGCCCTTATTGTAATAATTGCAAATTCTGGATCAATTCGTTATTCATGATGCACTGTTAAATTCTTTGGTATTCATCTATACTGTGTGTGCCAGTGAACCGATCCAGGGATTGGCACTATACACATGAAATCAGCCTTATCAGGCGAGGGTGTTACATCTTACAACACACATAATGTGTAAGTTCCATAAACCTTGGGCCTACACATAAAGGAATGATGAATATCATACCACGATGCACATGATAACGATCAAGTGCAAGGACCATATCATTTCTCTTTTTCACATGTGATGTTTGTTACATCTTATATTGCTTGTTTGGCATTTTATTAGCATAATAAGATGATCCCTAATTTAGATATCAAGATAAAAATGTGTTCTTCCTTAAGTATGCGCCGACAATGTTTCGCCACTTCAAGACATCACGTGATGATCGGGTGTACTTGAATCCACGAGCATATCTTGGGTGTAAGATAGTTTTACACACGCGAATACTAAGGTTCTTACTTGGCGAGCCTAGGATGTGCACACATGGCCTCAGAACACAGACCGAAAGGTTAAGCATGAGTCATATGCTTGATATGCTGACCATATGGATGCTCGCATTTGAATCTACACCGACTCACTTGATGATCGGACTTGGTGTTGTGGATTTGGTTCATGTAATCACCAAAAAGACACGAGGGATTTCATTTTTGATTGGGAGTTGATTTCTAATTTGGATTAGTAGAACTCAATTTATCATAAATTATATCAAAGTGAATTTGCATAATTTTTTGTAGTCATTGGCATTCTTCAACCACCTTATGCTTAGTTGTAATTTAGATAATAGAACTATAGAATTATGGATATTTACTTTACAAACTGGTATCGTATTGTGTTGAGTGTCAATCTAAAGTTTAAAGCCCTATTGCAACCTTTTAGAAAACTATGTTTACTCCATGAAGTTTAATAATTAGTATTAAATCGAGAGTGACAATTCTAGTGTTAATATCTAAAAGTATCATGTTTGCCTCCATGATTCTTGATTTAAATATCGAGATTATCTATGAGCTGAAAGAATTGTTTCAGAAACCATCATGTGTGGCAGATATAACGATATCTGAAACAATGTTTTGGTTGCAATATGATAGAGTATAATATATGTTCTCATATTGGATGAGAATTTGCAAAGGTTGGAGATGCTAGACATCCTAATCATCCAAAAGGGTTTTGGAAAGTAATGTTATACTCATGATATGCCTTTATAAGCTACATTAGCTTGATCATGAAAGTCGTCATGATAAGGATGAATAGAAGATGTATGTAAAGTGTTTACTACACTAAAAGATTACTAAAGAATGGATGATGGTGATCTACTTCAAAGTGCAAGTCCAAAGGTATTAGTATTTAAATATACACGCTTTGGACTATGTGTCATGTATATGGCGCAACTTTTGATGTTGACAGATTCTTTTAAAAGGAAAAGGAAATGCAAGAGAATCTATAAAATATATTTGGCTGAAAAGAAAAGATTGGAAATATCCATTTTAGGTATATAGATGATATACATGTTATGGTTGTATTCTTTGCTTGTTAAACAATGTGGTTCTTGGGTATTGAATACTGAATTGGTTGGTATGATCTTTCATACAGGAAGAAGCAATTCATGAACCATAATGGCCTAAGTAACTAGCAAGAGAATATGTGATGACGTTCATCGAAAACAAACAAACCGTTGTTTGTATTTCTCGTTGACATCAAAGCTTGCCTTCAAGATTTGTTTTAATAATAGTTATTTAAATCAGGTATTATGAGAACAAAGATTGTTCAAATAATTACTGTATTCCATATAAGATGGATGATTTACAAATCTAGTTGGAGAAATCACATCCATAAAACTAATGCTAAAATGTCGCAAGAAAAATGATTGGAAGATCACTTACGAAGTGACATCGCCATTTAAATTATATTGGAAAGAAAACATGAAGAAACTCCATTTTCATGGATTTTTGGAGTCTTTAATTTGATCAAATGACGCTTGTGAGACTTTGCTCGGGATAATTAAAACTTCATTCAAAGGCTAAAGAAGAACGATCGACTAAATTATTGGAATTTATACATATCGATGTATGTAGTCCATTATGTGTGGTTGTAAGCGATGGATTTCAACTTCATATGATTTCCCCGGAAATTTGAGTGAATATTCACTTAATGAGAAAGAAGTATGAAATATTTGAAAATGTTCAAAGACTTTCAAGATGAAGTGGAAAATCATTGTAACAAGAAAATAAATAATTTATGATTTTATCATGAAGGGATTTATTTGAGTTGCAAGTTTATCAAAACACCTAGATTTGCATCTCCCGAAACACCATAGTAATATGGAGTGTTTGAGATTTGTAATGAAACCTTGTTTGACATGGTTGGATCAAAGGTGTTATTTATAAACTGCCATTATGTTTTAAAAGATTAAAACCTTAGAGACTACCGCTTTTACACTGAAAAGAGCACCTTCAACTACCCTTATCCCTAGGTTTTCCAAAACCTTATTAAAACCTTCTCATCTCAATCTTGGTAGAGATACCAAGATGGAACTTATCTTACTTCAAACAAAACCCCTTTAAACCTACCCCTCCTTACCTCAAGCTAGGCTTGATGGTACCCTAGTAGTAGCTAGATAAGTAATAAGATGAATTGCCTTGATCTGTTGGTTGATGAATTGCCTTGATATGATGGTTGATGATTTGCCTTGATCTGCTGATTGCCTTGTTTGCTTAGAAACTAGAATGAGCTAATCTAGTAGCTTATCCCTTAGGATCCAATCATTGCTTGTGATCACCAAGCCCTATCAAGTATCCAAGTCTGGACCTATCCTAAGCCACTCAAGTGATCATCTCATCTCATGCTTATCTCAATCCATGGATAATCCCTCTTGATGGTCTCCCACTTAGGGGAGACCCATTCCAAGCATGGATACCCTCTTTACAATCTATACCTCAACATGAACCACTTGATGGGAAGGATAAACCCTTGCCACCTCCTCAAATGTATCCCCCTTGCATACTAGTCAAAATCTGCCAAAATGGCTAAGTCTGGATTTCTTATTTAGATTCAATCTTTGGAGCTCTACCTTTTCCATCCTATGTGCATTATTAAGAATTTACTTCAACCATCTTGATGTACATCTTTATACTACCAAGTACCACTCTTGCCCTTGGCTAAGCCAATTTAATTCCCACTCATCATTGATGGTTTTCTAGTCAAGATAATAATCTTTTCTGCAAATCTTATCCTCTTGCCTACTTTGGCAGAAGCTCACATCTATATGCTACCTCCCCTTGGACAACTCCTTGCTTGGTTATGACCTACTAATCATATCCTATAAACTCCCACTTCACTTGTTTCCATTGAAGACTTTTGCTTCTAAAACCCACATGTTTAGGAGGCTACCTGATTTATCTGTTATGGCAGCCTTATTTTCAACAAAGTTTGCCCTCTCTTATAGATCACCCCAAATCCGACCAAGCCCAACCCTGGCTTCCATGATCATCTATACAACATTGTCTATCCATCCATATAACCCTTGTACCAAGGTGAGCTCTGAGTCCCCTAATCCAACCTTGTTGATGTAGCATCAGAATAACCAAACCCTAGATCCTCCAAGAATCTAGTTTCCACCCCTTGCACCACTTTTCTTCAAAACCAAGGTTGACCTTGATGCCTACATCAATTTTACATCATATAACTTGGATATAAGCATCCCCAAATAATTCTCCCAATTATTTGGATTATTAAACTATTTATTTTCCTTTATCTACCAATTTATCAAAATCCTTAACTATAAAGGCAAGTTTGCTTCTCTCCAAAGCACCTTTCCAACTCAAGGAACATTTGATGCCTCTACATCATATCTCATCTTCCCACTTCAAAAATAAATATTTTTGAGATTCTTTATTATTTCTTTTTTCCCTTTTTCTTAAATGGCAAAAACAAGAAATAATTCCCTAAAAAATACTTTTCCACCTCAACAAATCCCAATAAAATTCTCCAAGGTGTGCTATGGTATTTAGGACCATATCACATAAAAAACCACGCTTTCCCAATACAAAATATCATCTTAGCTTCCATAATCTATTTCTGCACTTTTTGAATAAGTGCATATAAATGGGATTATAATCATCAGAAAAATCCCATTTAAATCATGGAGAGATTTTTTGACCCCATATACCTACCAGTACAATTTCCACACTTTTTCCAATGAAAATTTCTCAACTTCCTACACAAGACTCCATTTAATCAATTTTGCTAGAGCAATGCAAACTTGATTCAAACCAAATCCAATCTATCTAAAATCTTCCCCAGCACTTCTCCACAACATCATCACACCCTCCTGGTCGTGTACCCTGTAGATGACCACCGTAGCATGCTTATCCTTTAGCCCTTGAAACTTGAGAGAGAGAGAGAGGCAAATCTTGCAATATCTTTGTAATAAAAGGGTAGGCAGCATCCCACCCCCTTACTATCCCCTAGCCCTACTAGAACCCCCTCTCTCACCTCTCTGCAGCCCCTGAGGCCCAATACCCAAGCGGCATCCCCTCCCCATGCTCATCATGGACATAGTCCACCCAACACCCTCCCCCTTCGGTTTATAAGGACAGCAGCCACCCCAGAGCCTCACTCCTCTCTCATTTGCCCCCTTCCAATCCCACTCACCTCCCTAGCACCTCCCTTTCCCTCCCTCTGCTCTGCCTTACTCGAAAGAAGAAGGAGAGCAAGCTTCGGCCTCCTCCAAGAAATCGAGCTAGGCTTCTCCCTCATCTCTCCTATCCATCTGCATGTCACCCGATTGGACTCACCGTGCCCCTCTAATGCTAACCATGCCCTTTTCCTTCACATGCAGCAGCTCTGGGAGCCTCCCCGATGAACTCCGACGAGATAGGCTCAGGCACCACCACGCGAGCTCCCTCCCGACAACGAACCACCTCGTGCCGCCCCTCTCCGGAGTTACCGTCGTTGACCGCATCGCCACACCACCTCTCCGGCCTCCCTCGAGCCCCCAATGAGCCTCCCTGTTCCTCTCTGGCCATCCCTAGGGTTTCCTCGTGGCAGCGCTCGAGCCTGCAGGGAAGAAGGCAGTGCATCGTCGATCCTTCCCAGATCGTATGGCCACGCCTCCCCCGTACCTCTTTGGTTGTGGGCCGTGGACGGACGGGCCTAACCGCACGGTGGATTACTCCCCGCTGCTGGCTGCGCTCGCCTCGCTGTGGGCTATTTCCCCATGTGGCGGCCCAGCTCTCTTTAGATCTGGCCCGATTGACCACCCAGCACTTCTCCTTTAATTTGGAATTTCAGATCTGTAAACTAGTGGTTTGGTTTAATTCGAAATGAAAATGGAAAATGAACCAAACTGCTAAGATCTAAATTTTCATAGGTGCACTCATGTTTTCCCTAACATCTAGACTTGGTACTGGACTAAATGGATATATATAATAAACATGATAAATCATATCCCTAGATCTGTCCAGTACACTAAATAAATTCTTCAGGGTTTTTAACCAATCCAAATGGAGTAAATCCAACTGTTTCTGGAAGGTATTACTCATACCTTTGCTACCCTACTATCCCCACCTTAGTTTGCTTGCTAGTTTGCCCCTGATAAAAATATCAAAAACAGAGACTTTCTATCGTTAGCAAATTCTCTAGGCCAAACCAAATGAGGTTCTGACCTAATTCCAACTCCCAGTAAATCCACATAACCATATATTTCAGAATCCAATAGCTCATAATTTTATGAGTACCTATTGATTTTTAGTGAAATAATATCTTCTGTGCATGGTTTAATCACTAATGAAATCACTATAGTATCTATGTAACTCCAACAAGGTTGGTTCCAATTTCTATGGAAAGGTATACTCAGTATATGAAATGTGTCATTCGAATCAACTAAAAGCTTCTCTAAAATAAATCTGATGAAAAAGAAAAATCTGGTCCAGTCCTGCCTTTGAGAATTTCTCAAGGGCATTCTGCTAATTGTTTTGAGGAGATTCCAACTCCTCAGGATTCAGTCCACCAAATACTACCTAATCACCCAAGGAAATAATTTTTGGAACTCCAGAGAAGTTCTGGTAAATTATTTCCTAAAACTAGAGCTTTAATCACTATAAAATCCATTACAAACCAAGGAAAATTGATAAAATAGTGAAACCACTTTTGTTGGCTTCATTTTATCAATACCTATCTGATGGTATCATTTTCATACAATGATATCATAACAGATCAAGCCCTTGGTCAAATACCCCTCTCTTAGGTAGTTCCGAGACTCTAAATCCAAGGGCATCTTTTCCCTAACGCCTCCAAATCTTCTTCCAATCCAATCACATCAATCCTCCAACATCTTACTGATGTATATCTTTTAGTTATCCTCTACTTGCAGTATGGTTTGTTGCTTGTATGACTTGTATTGATTGGTGTATTGTGTGTTTGCATGTATGCTCGATAAACAACGATAGTTGCGATTATGTGACACCGAGAAGAAGGAAGCATCGGGGTTAAATTATTATTGTTATTATTGGTATTCTAGTATTCTAAGAAAATAAAAGTACATCTCGCTGGTCATAGGAAAGCCACCCTTCCTCAACTCCTAAATTAACCTACTTCTGTTTATCAACTATTTTATATCTAGTTTGTAAATTGCATGACCAGAGGCATGGTTTGTTTCAAATAAAAGTGCGTGAGTAACTTGGCTCCTCAAAGTTATGGATGAGTGTCCATTAGGACACCTACCCTTTTTACACCCTTTAGATGAAGGCTAAGATGATTAGCATCTTCCCTCTTGGAAACCCACGGATTCTCAAGAATAAAACTATTTTTGGGTTTTACCCTACTACAAAGTTTTCAAAATAAAACCCTTGGAAAGAGGCATCCTTTCCGAGTGGAAGTTTTACTAAAGAAGATATGAGGTGGATGAAGTGAAAGAGAAGTAAGAGGAAGTTAAGTAAGAGAAAGAGAAGGGATGTTCTAAGCCAATGTATAGAACAATTTATCTGTGCAACAACATTACCCCAGGCGCTGGGGCTTAGCTCGAAGTTGTAATCCTTAGACGTGGCCGCTTGTACTTGCTTAACGGGAGCAATCCCTGGAAGCCCGAGTGGACTCTACTCTAGGTTCACGGATATGGGGCCTCCATCGCCCGCTACGGCGGAAGTGTCGGTGCAACAATTGGGTCTCCCGCGGACGGTATGTTTCAGGCGTAGGGAAGGAAGTGGAGTCAACAATTGTATATTGCCAAGCCTAGGGTTTGGGTATACAGAAGTGCTGCAGGGAGGACTAAGGCCATAGTGCCGCATATTCGTACCGGGGAGAACAAACCCAAAAGTAAAAGCCGCCTTTGCTAGGGATGGACAAATGAAAAGCTATGTTTGATTAACCGAACCCCCATCTACAGTGTGTAGCGGGCCGTGGTTAAATCCTGGCGGATGTATTGATTCTTGTGGGTAAAGTGTGCAAACTCTGTAGAGTCTAATCTATTTGAATAGTCGTGTCCACGGTTAAGGACGGTTGGAATGGAAAGTTCTAGGAGGACCCTTCGGTTATGTTAATATGAAATAAAGGATGTGACCTAGTCATGAGGAAAGATAAGAACGATTTTGGTTTTGACCAGAAATAGTCGAGGACATTTTAAAAAGTGTTTTACAACAAAACTGTTTACAAATATTTTTAACAAGGATTTTCTAAAAGGAGGCATACTTTCTAAAAACTCTTTTTCAACAAAGATATAGATATGCCAAAGTTAGGTCTTTTAAAAGCAACTAGTGTGTAGAGCTATCTCGCCACAACCAAATATGCATTATCTTTGTTACCCTTGTTTCGGTGGTTTGCGAGTACATTCAAAGTACTCACTGACATTGTCCCTGGCTATTTACTTGGCCAGATTGCAGATGTTAAGAAGTGACGAAGGTGCTGACGTCTATGTGAACTAGGACGTCTTCACAGTCAGTTGCCTGTACGTTAAGGCACGGGCTCTGTGCTGAAGACTTCCGCTACATGTGTTGTAATCGCCATAATGGCCATTCTGTAAGTTTGTACTCATTACTATATGGATGTTGTAATGATACTAGTCGGTTATGCTCACGGCTCACTAATCATGGGAACGTGAATTGTATGCATAACGGGTATTCTTGGACCGTAAATTCGGGGTGCCACAGACATGGTATCACAGCCATCCTGACTATAGGAGACCTTAGTTAGCATGGAGGTTAGAAAGGACAACCTCTATTTCTAAAAACACCGGCCTTCGAAAACTATTTTCTCAAAAGCTTCTCAAAATATTTCTTATATCATCTTCTCTGACTTAAACAATTTGAAAATGGATTACCCTATATCTCATCTACTTCAAATGTTTCGTATTCCCAAACAAAGTCCGACTTGGAGACTATGAATACGGAGATCCCGGAATGAAGAGACATCGAGACAAGCAAAACAAGGAGCTACCAACGACGTCAGACACTACAAGATCTCCCTACCAACGGAGTCCTTCACCGCCCACAAATCCATCATGTACGGAGTCGACAACAAAAGACAACAAGACCGAAGTTATGACCTCCGTAATGTCCGTCCTTAGGATTAGCATCCCTAAAATAGGATCCATCTATGGCGAGTAGTCACCTTTATAGAACTTATGGGTTGCCTCGCTTTCTTGTCATGTGCGTGTATGATGTTTGGAATGTGTTGCTTGTTTGCCAAAAATCGTCCGACCCTAGAAGTTTGACCACCCGGCTGGCGTATCCCGACGCTAATCCTCGCAACCCCACCGCCGGAAACTTCTCCTCAGCAGGATGGGCACACAAGAAAACTTCGACAACCCCAATACCTCCAAGGATTCTCCACCCCCTCCCTGAAGGCGAAGAGGAACCCAAAGAGGATTCTCCTGGATCGTCCGCAAGTGGCAACTAGCATAGTGTAGTATCTATGTACCGCCCCAGAACCCGTTTGTAAAACTCTAAGTGCCTTGTCGCCATGCGACACAGACTTGTTTTCTAACCCCTTAAGTACCCCTGGCACCGACCGGCTTGAACTCGCTAAATATTTGGGTGATATGCAAGCGTGGTATCCTTCTTTGCATGTTTTACCCACAACATTGCATCAGACCAAACCGGAACGACCCCCTATCTAAAGGACCTCGTTTACGAGATCGCCCAAAACTACAATGGCATCCCCCAACCCGTCGGACCCGTACCCCGCTCAGAACGAACTACCTAGAAGCTGGTAGACGCCCTTTTCGATAGACCCTCTACCTCATGAAGCAGTCTCGACGACGCCGACAGAAGATAACTACCCCGAAGGAAAGGTGTAGTGCCTTACCCCGACATCAGCATACGACTCCAATCAAGAATTTGGCGACTTCACCAAGCACCCCTAGTTTTGCTCTAAGGGGGAAAGACTGTGTCTTTCTCGCCCAAAAACCCGATAGACCCCTGAAGTCGACCCCTAGTTAGCATTAAGCAATGACCACCTCTCCAAGCCCGAATTGTCGACCCTACAAGAATAACAACGATCGTTACTTCCCCAGAATCTGAAGGTAATCCACTCCAAGGTCGATCGCCCAGCCAACACCTCAGTGTATCAAGACCTTGAAGAGAGAAAGTCGATCACAAGGCAAAGAAATAAAGAGACTCAACTCGCCGTCTTGCCTCAAGAAGGAAGTACCCCATCGACGCTAAACCTAGCTAGACTTGTCCTAAGGGGAAAAGACTACGTCTTTTCCATTTGTTTAAAATTTAAACCGCTCAATTCGAAGCCCCTTATCTCCTATCCGTGACTAACCACGTTGGGTTTTCTGCGAAACCTATTAGTGCCTTATAACTTCCACTGCTGAAATCATTAAGCGGATGTTATTATCCCAACCCTACTCCTTCGTAATCACGGGACGAGATTATTTTAAGGGGGAAAGGTATGTAACATCACAATTTCAGCAACCCTGATTAAATGTCCAAAAGGCCAAAAATCAGGGGGAACAAAAACATTTTCTTCCAATGTGTGCTTACTTGTTTGCTTGTGCTCAAGCAACTATTATGTGTTAGTTGTGTACACCTCACCTCAACCCTAGTTTACAAAAACTATTTTACAAAATGAGATGTCTTGGCTCATCTTTCATATTCTTAAATGTTCTGGCATTTCAAAACCTGAGCCAAGATGACTTTGACCCAACAAAATACTTTACTAGTTTCTTCTGACAAACTATGGAGAAATATATATACTCTCATTATGTCTTCAATACAGAACCTTCAACTACCCTTATCCCGAGGTTTTCCAAAACCTTATTAAAACCTTTTCATCTCAATCTTGGTAGAGATACCAAGATGGTACTTATCTTACTTCAAACAAAACCCCTTTCAACCTGCCCCTCCTTACCTCAAGCTAGGATTGATGGTAACCCTAGTAGTAGCTAGATAAGTAATAAGATGAATTGCCTTGATCTGTTGGTTGATGAATTGCCACTACAAGGATTCCGGTCTATTGCAACAAATTTTATTGCTACAACTATCTTTTGTTGCAATAAAATACAATATTGCCACAAAAATCAAGTTTGCAGCAATAGTACCTACTTGTTGCCACAATTTCGGGTTATCGCGCTAAGTACTCTTTTTGTTACAATAGGGGCCACATATTGCAACAAATTCGTTAGCCATTGTAATATGGTAGCGATATTGCGACATTCATGCTTCATTGCGGCAGTTAGTCTTTTTGTTGCAATGGAGACTAGTTATTGCAACAAGACAAACAATCGTGGTAATATCAAGCAAGAATTGCAACAACTTTGTCATATCGCGTTAGTTAAAAAATACTATTGCAAAAAATGCTTCATATTGCAACAAAATACGTATTGGTCGTCATAACAGATTTTTTCCTCGGTTTCATTATGTTGCAACTTATTACGACAAGTTGTAAACAAGATATTGGAAAAATTCCCTCTATAATGGATTGCTCATGATATTTTCTTCTATTATACACCCTCCGTCTCAAAATAAATGACATTTTTTTGTCTAGATATGAATGTAGATATGAATATATCTACATACTAAAACATGTCTAGTCACATTTATATCTAAACAAAACCATATAACTTATTTTAGGATCCAGGAGTAACTTTTCTCATGATTCAGTTATCTTATTATAGAAAAGATTAGGTTATTGATTCGCCATACCAGGTAATTGTGAACAAGTATTTGATCCGCGAATTATTTATTCCCGCGCTGAATTTTGGCTTTGGCGGCCAACTTCTTTGGAATTGGGATGAGATGATTTTTTTTTGAGCCTATCACGCGGCCAGGATACGAAAAGTTTAGCGTTAATATGTCCCAGAACCACACGTGTATGCCCTAGCTCGCTAGCGACCTATTCCCTCCCAGCGCCGCCTCCCGATCCACATCGCGCCGCCCCCCGTCGTGCGGCCGATTCCGGCGAGTCCTTCCCTGCCGACCAAAGTCTCGGCACCCCATCCTTCCACAACGACGCGTCCGTTCCGCCGCCGCGCTTCCCGACCTGATGGCGATCCAGCGGCAGAAGCATGGGCGTGCCATCCAGGTCTGGTTATGCCGCATCAAAATCTTTAGTCCCCGATGCTACTATCGAACATCCTTGTCCCAACACGGCAGCACCCTGTTCAAAAAAAATACGGCAGCACGCTTGCCGCTTCTGAGCCTCCACACTGCAGTTTTGTGCGCCCGCACGCGTTTGTCCCACTCCAGCAAGGTGACACAGTCGCGGCAGAGGCATGGGCGTCAAAACTTCTCTCTGCCTCCTATATCGTCAGAGGTACAAATTTTTATAGAAAGACAGTGGTAGAGTGACCCAAGAAGGGTGCAGAGTTGTCGGCGGCTGTCTAAACGCACTAGAGGTCATATGCCGAACTTCAGATTGCTACCGGAATTGTACCCTAGAGATCACGATCTGATGGTCGCCCCTGCATCGCAGCATACGTTTTGATGGGGTCGCTCAGAGCAAGAGGTAATTAAACCACACCGTGCCCTACTTTATGCGATTTAGTCAAGCAGGATTCCATTAGATAATGGTATGCTCTGGACTAAGGATGGCCAGGTACTAGTTTGATCTTCTCTGAATTACAATATATATAATATTCATGTTTCTATTTCTTCTCTATATGTTATGTGTTAAGTACTTATCTAAATTGAACATTCAGACCTTATGTTTTTTTTTCTTCTGCAGAACACCTACCGGATCAGATCTTGGTTCATTCTAGTATAGCAGCGACATATATTTGATTTTTGACCTTGTTGGCTAGTACATAAAAACAACTATTTCTAGTTTTGTTTCTATCTGTCATTAATTAGTTTTTCTCTGAATTATAAGATTCATCTTTTGGTAAAGATCTGATGGATTTGATATTTGTTTGGAGTAGTTCTTCATATGCTGATCCAATCTTTCTCTCATTGGATTGATTCACCATTATATGCTACTGCCAATTATGATTTTTCTGTAACATAGTGTAGATGTCAAGTTTAGAAGTGTGAGCTTTATTTTATTTTCCAAATTGAGAATTGTAAGCCTAAAAGCGCACATACGTACTGCATTTTCAAATCATGGTTTGGTGCTCAACCGCTTACTTTTTATGGAGTACTTATGTCCTGCAAACAGGAATCATGATGAGAGCTGAGTCATGGCATCTATCTAGTACAGGTTCAGTAGAAATTCAAGATTAGCTGCACAAAACATTTTTTTCTTATGAGCACTTGTCCAAGACAAATACTTTATGTTAGTACAATTATATTTGAGTGATATTTTAAAATGTTTAAAACTGAATATCCATCTCTGACACTGTAGTAACACGTAATCTCAAGTTTAGGGATGATGTGGTGATTTCTTTATATGTATATGTCCTGCTTTGCATACATTATAGAGAGGGTGGATAGTTTGTAGCCCAACTGAATCGTGGTGGCCTCGCTGTGTGGGTTCACCACTGCCGACTCTCTCGTTGGCAGCCACAACGTTGTTGACGTTGCCAGAGAGGACCACACCACCATCGCCGGTGTCCTGCTGCTCGGTCGTGGACAACCAAGGCTTCCTCGAGCAGGTGTGTACAACTTCTTGATCTATTGCACTCCTTCGATGAAGGAAATATTTGTTTTCCAATAAATACACCCAGGAGATAACATGTTGATCATTGTTGCCTCAAGTCAATAGTTATTTGTAGTTCATCGATGCTGCATATCAAATTGGAGTAATGATGTCGTACTTGTAACTTGTTTGTTTAGTAATTGTGTGTAGGTAGATTTCTCCCTTGCTTATCATCTAATTTTTGTGCAAACATTGGTAGCACACATGATGTGAATATTTAGTGGACGAGAGTACTTTTATGCAGATTCGGAACATGCGTGGACGTACTGAAGAACGACCAGCCGTCAACCGCGGTCACAAATTGAGGAACTAGGTTGTGCCTCCTCCAGCTGCGGTGGTAGGACGCAGCCTGGTACGACCGGCATTGGAGGGGCTGGTCGCGCGCGCGGGTGATGACATCTCCACCCAGCGAAGAGGAACTGGGAAAGGTTATTCGATCCATTGTTGGACTGCTTTTCTGAAATGACATAGTTAATTAAACCGAGTGAATAAGTTGTTATAGAGACTGAGAGACTGAGTTTGGAGTAGTTAGAAATGATAAACTTCATAACTATGAGGTTATTTAAATATTTTGATTTGTTGATTGCAGGAACGAAGGAATTATATGGACTGGACTCTAGACTACAAACAGCTTAGTCTTGCACTTAATGACGATAGCACATTCAGTACGTTGAATGATTGATAAATTATAGTTGAGTTTCATTTGATGGACATTTGCTATGTTCACCATGTATTTATGAATCTACATCATATACATATGGTTCGAATCATGTAATTAAATGCATATACTTTTTTTCTATTACAATCGGCTATTACCACAACCTAGTTTTGGTTGGAACATGACAGCACCACGAAATACTTTATATTGTCGCAATAATTGCCTTAGCTTATCGCCACGAAAGATCGTACCCATGAAACAAGCGTTGTTGCCATAGGTTATTGCAACTAATGTCTATTGCCATGAATAGTAATTGCCACGCTTTATTATCTTGTTGCATTAAGATATTGCAACAAACCAAATTGTGGTAGCAGAGGCATGTTGCCATGGAAAAAAATGTGGCAACTCGACACGTGATTGTTGCAATAGCTTACTTTATTGCCATGATTGGTTTTTCGTGGGGATAACCTATTACCATGCATTCTGTCGCAACGACTGGCAACGAATGACATGTCATGGCAATAGGTCCATATTGCAACAATTTGGTTCTTATTGCGACGAATAATGTCATTGCAATAAACCAGAATTCTTGTAGTGTGCCTTGATATGCTGGTTGATGATTTGCCTTGATCTGCTGATTGCCTTGTTTGCTTAGAAACTAGAATGAGCTAATCTAGTAGCTCATCCCTTCGGATCCAATCCTTGCTTGTAATCACCAAGCCCTATCAAGTATTCAAGTCTGGACCTATCCTAAGCCACTCAAGTGATCATCTCATCTCATGCTTATCTCAATCCATGGATAATCCCTCTTGATGGTGTCCCACTTAGGGGAGACCCAATCCAGGCATGGATCCCCTCTTTACAATCTATAACTTAACATCAACCACTTGATGGGAAGGATAAACAATTGCCACCTCCTCAAATGTATCCCCCTTGCATACTAGTCAAAATCTCCAAATCTGCCAAAATGGCTAAGTATGGATTTCTTATATAGATTCAATCTTTGGAGCTCTACCTTTTCCAACCTATGTGCATTCTTAAGAATGTACTTGAACCATCTTGAATTACATATTTAGTAATACCAAGGCCCACTCTTGACCTTGGCTAAGCCAATTTAATTCCCACTCATCCATGATGGTTTTGTAGTGAAGATAATAATCTTTTCTACAAATCTTATCCTCTTGCCTACTTTGGCAGAAGCTCACATCTATATGCTACCTCCCCTTGGCCAACTCCTTGCTTGGTTATGAACTACTAATCATAGCCTATCAACTCCCATTCACTTGTTTCCATTGAAGCCTTGTGCTTCTAAAGACCACATGGTTTAGGAGGCTACCTGATTTATTTGTTATGGCAGCCTTATTTTTAACAAAGTTTGCCCTCTCTTCTAGATCACCGCAAATCCAACCAAGAATCTAGTTTCCACCCCTTGCACCACTTTTCTTCAAAACGAAGGTTGACCTTGATGCCTACATCAAGTTTACATCATCTACCTTGGATATAAGAATTCCCAAATAATTCTCCCAATTATTTGGATTATTAAACTATTTAATTTCCTTTATCTACCAATTTATCAAAATCATTAACTATAAAGGAAAGTTTGCTTCTATCCAAAGCACCTTGCCAACTCAAGGCACATTTGATCCCTCTACATCATATCCCATATTCCCACCTCAAAAATAAATATTTTTGAGATTCTTTATTATTTATTTGTGCCTTTTTTCTTAAATGGCAGAAACAAGAAATAATTCCCTAAAAATACTTTTCCACCTCAATAAATCCCAATAAAATTCTCCAAGGTGTGCTATGGTATTTAGGACCATATAACATCAAAAACCAAGATTGTCCAATACAAAAATATCATCTTAGCTTCCATAATCTATTTCTGAAATTTTTGAATAAGTGCATTTAAATGGGATTATAATCATTAGAAAAATCCCATTTAAATCATGGAGAGATTATTTAACCCCATCTACCTACTAGTTCCATTTCCACACTTTGTCCAATGCCAATTTAAAACTTCCTACACAAGCCTCCATTTAATCAATTTTGCTAGAGCAATGCAAACTTGATTCAAACCAAAGCCAATCCATCGCAAACCTTCCCCAGCACTTCTCCACAACAACATCACACCCTCCTGGTCGTGTACCCTGTAGCTGACCACTGTAGCACCCTTGTCCTTTAGCCCTTGAAACTTGAGAGAGAGAGGCAAATCTTGCAATATCTTTGTAATAAAAGGGTAGGCAGCATCCCATCCCCCTTACTGTCCCCTAACCTGACCAGAACCCCCTCTCTCACCTCTCCCCTACCCCTGAGGCCCAATCTCCAAGCAGCACCCTCTCCTCCATGCTAAACATGGACATAGTCCACCCAACACCCTCCCCTTCGGTTTATAAGGCCAGCAGCCACCCTAGAGCCTCACTCCTCTCTCATTTGCCCCTTCCACTCCCACTCACCTCCCAGCACCTCCCTTTCCCTCCCCCTGCTCTTCCTTGCTCGAAATAAGAAGGAGAGCAAGCTTTGGCCTCGTTCAAGAAATCGAGCTAGGGTTCTCCCTCATCTCTCCTCTCCCTCTACATGTCACCCCATTGGAGTCCCCTTGCCCCTCTGATGCTAACCATGCCCTTTTCCTTGACATGCAGCATCTCTGGGAGCCTTCCCGACGAACTCCGATGAGCTAGGCTCGGGCGCCGCCATGCGAGCGCCCTCCTGATTATGAACCACCTCGTGTCGCCCCTCTCCGGAGTCACCGTCGTCAACCGCGTCGCCCCGCCGCCTCTCCGACCTCCCTCGAGCCTCCGGTGAGCCTCCCATTCCTCTCTAGCCCTCCCTAGGGTTTCCTCGCGGTGGAGCTCGAGCTCGCGGGGAAGAAGGCTGTGTGTCGTCGATCATCGCCAGATCGAACGGCCACGCCTTCCCCGTACCTCTTCGGTTGCGGGCCGTGGACGGCTGGGCCTGGCCGCGCGGTGGATTACTCCCCGCTGCTAGCTGCGCTCGCCTCGAGGTGAGGGCTGTTTCCCCCTGTGGCGGCCTAGCTCTCTTTAGATCTGGCCCGATTGACCACCCTGCCCTTCTCCTTTAATCTGGAATTTCATATCTGCAATCTAGTAGTTTCGTTTAATTCGAAGTGAAAATGGAAAATGAACCAAACTGCTAAGATCTAAATTTTCATAGGTGCACTCATGTTTTCCCTAACATGCAGACTTGGTTCTGGACTAAATGGATATGTAAACTAAATATGATAAATCATATCCCGAGATCTGTCCAGTACACTAAATAAATTCTTCAGGGTTTTTAACAAATCCAAATGGAGTAAATCCAATTGTTTCTGGAAGGTATCACCCATACCTTTCCTACCCCACTGGCCCCACCTTAGTTTGCTTCCTAGTTTTCCCCTGATAAAAATATCAAAAACAGATACTTTCTACCGTTAGCAAATTCTCTAGGCCAAACCAAATTAGGTTCTGACCTAATTCCAACTCCCAGCAAACCCACATAACCATTTATTTCAAAATCCAGCAGCTCATAATTTTATGAGTAACTTTTGATTTTTAGTGAAATAAACTCTTTTGTGCATGGTTTAATCACTAATAAAATCACTACAGTATCTATGTAACTCCAAAAAGGTTGATTCCAATTTTTACAGAAAGGCAACTTCAGTATCTAACACATGTCATTGGAATCAGCTAAAAAGCTTCCGTAAAATAAATCTGATGAAAAAGACAAATCTGGTCCAGTACTACCTTTGGGAATTTCTCGAGGGCATTCTGGTAATTATTTTGAGTAGATTCCAACTCCTCTGGATTCAGTCCAGCAAATACTAACTAATCATCCAAGGAAATAATTTTTGGAACTCCAGAGAAGTTCTGGTGAATTATTTCCTAAAACTAGAGCTTTAATCACTATAAAATCCATTACAAACCAAGGGAAATTGATAAAATAGTGAAACCACTTTTGTTGGCTTCATTGTATCAATACCTATCTGATGGTATCATTTTCATAGAATGATATCATAACAGATCAAGCCCTTGGTCAAAGACCCCTCTCTTAGGTAGTTCCGAGACTCTAAATCCAAGGGAATCTTTTCCCTAACGCCTACAAATCTTCTTCCAATCCAATCACATCAATCCTCCAACATCTTACTGATGTATATCTTGTAGTTATCCTTTACTTGTTGTATGGTTTGTTGCTTTTATGACTTGTATTGATTGGTGTATTGTTTGTTTGCATGTATGCTCGATAAACGACGATAGTTGCGATTGTGTGACACCGAGAAGAAGGAAGCATCGGGGTTAACTTATTATTGTTATTATTGGTATTCTAGTATTCTAAGGAAATAAAAGTACATCTCGCTGGTCATAGGAAAGCCACCCTTCCTCAACTCCTAAATTAACCGACTTCTGTCTATCAACTGTTTTATATCTAGTTTGTAAATTGCATGACCAGAGGCATGGTTTGTTTCAAATAAAAGTGCGTGAGTAATTTGGCTCCTCAAAGTTATGGATGAGTGTCCATTAGGACACCTACCCTTTTTACACCTATTTTTACCCCCTTTAGATGAAGGCTAAGATGATTAGCATCTTCCCTCTTGCAAACCCACGGATTCTCAAGAATAAAACTATTTTTGGGTTTTACCCTACTACAAAGTTTTCAAAATAAAACCCTTGGAAAGAGGCATCCTTTCCGAGTGGAAGTTTTACTAAAGAAGATATGAGGTGGATGAAGTGAAAGAGAAGTAAGAGGAAGTTAAGTAAGTGAAATAGAAGGGATGTTCTAAGCCAATGTCTGGAACAATTTATCCGTGAAACCACATTACCCCAGGCGCTGGGGCATAGCTCGTAGTGGTAATCCTTAGTCGGGGCCGCTTGTACTTGCTTAACGGGAGCAATCCCTGGAAGCCCGAGTGGACTTTACTCCAGGTCTACGGATCTGGGGCCTCCATCGCCCGCTACGGCGGAAGTGTCAGTGCAACAATTGGGTCTCCCGCGGATGGTATGTTTCAGGCGTAGGGAAGGAGCCAACAATTGTATATTGCCAAGCCGAGGGTTTGGGTATACGGAAGTGCTGCAGGGAGGACTAAGGCCATAGTGCCACATATTCGTGCCGGGGAGAACAAACCCAAAAGGAAAAGCCGCCTTTGCTAGGGATAGACAAATGTAAAGCTAAGTTTGATTATCCGAACCCCCGTCTACAGTGTGTAGCTGCCCGTGTTTTAATCCGGGCGGATGTATTGATTCTTGTGGGTAAAGTGCGCAAACTCTACAAAGTCTAATCTATTTGAATAGTCGTGTCCACGGTCAAGGACAATTGGAATGGCAAGTGCTAGGAGGACCCTTCGGTTATGTTAATATGAAATAAAGGATGTGACTTGGTCACGAGGAAAGATAAGAACGAGTTTGGTTTTGACCAGAAATGGTTGAGGACGTTTTAAAAAGGGTTTTACAACAAAACTGTTTACAAATCTTTTTTAACAAGGATATGGAGATGACCGGATTTTCTAAAAGGAGGCATACTTTCTAAAAACTCTTTTTCAACAAAGATATAGAGATGCCAAAGGTAGGTCTTTTAAAAGCAACTACAGTGTAGGGCTATCTCGCCACAGCCAAATTGCATTATCTTTGTTACCCTTGTTTCGATGGTTTGCGAGTACTTTCAGAGTACTCACCGGCATTGTCCTTGGCTATTTACTTGGCCAGATTGCAGATGCTAAGAAGTGACGAAGGTGCTGGCGTCTATCCAAACTAGGCCGTCTTCCCAGTCAATTGCCTGTAGGTTAAGGCACGGGCTCTGCGTTGAAGACTTCCGCTACTTGTGTTGTAATCGCCATAATGACCATTCTGTAAGTTTGTACTCGTTAATATATGGTGTTGTAATTATGCTAGTCGGTTATGCTCACGTATCACTGATCATGGGAACGTGAATTGTATGCATAACGGGTATTCTCGGACCGTAAATCCGGGGTGCCACATTGCCCGTCTGTGTGGGTAGAGTATCAATCAGATCAAGGGTACCCGCTTTGAGTTCTGCCCAAGTCGTGATATTATGGGACAACCATTGGAGGCACCATATCACACTGAGCTGAAGAACCAAGTGGACCACCTCATCTTCATGATGTATGACTGGCAGAAGGAGTTAGACAATGCCCGCTCCTACGCCAACCACAACTATGCCATCGCTGTCCAGAAGGATCAGACCATTGCCATGATGGTGAAGGATCGCCAGTCTCGTCGCCGTCGGCTTGACCAGAAGGATCGTATCATTGCCCGTCTTCATCACAGGATCACAGAGTTGGAGGAGAGCGTCCATGAGAGGGACATGCAGCTTGAGGAGAGGGAGAATCCATGGGAGGATATCCGTGGAGACCCCTACTCTTACCTCAGTGATGATGATGACTTTCTAGAGGATCGGGCCATGGACTTCTTCACCGATGAGGATGACTTCGCCTTCATTGATGATGACGATGACGATGAGGAGGACACTGATTCCGAGGAGTAGTAGCACTTGAGCACTAGCGTTAGTGAGTTGTATCTGGTCCCGCTGTATCGTAGTTTCACAGAATGGTTCTTAAAACCATCTGTTTTCCTTATTGTGTTGTGTGTTTGTATCGTGTGCTATGAATGAATGAACAAAAAGTAAGTTGCTAGAAAAATCTGAGTCAAGTTTTGAAAACTTTGCAAAAACAAAAAACCCCGAACCTTAGAAAATTCCCTCTTTTCTCATAATCTATCTCAATCTTCAGATGCCAGGTAGAGGAAGCACTTCATCCCCGGACCCGATGTTGCAAATCTTGCAAATGTTGGTTTCGGACCGCGAAGATGAAAGAGCCAAACGTCAAGACAACTTAGCCACCATTCAACACATAGCTCAGATGGCCAACAGCAAACAAGGCCATGGAAATCAGGACAACCATGGATCAAAGGTCAAGAACTTTAAGAACACCAATCCACCCATCTTTACTAAGTCTGAAGAGCCCCTAGATGTCGATAACTGGCTGTAAACCATGGAGAACAACTTAGAAGATGCAGGAGTGCAAGCCAACGGGAAAGTACTGTTTGCCACCCACGATCTGGCAGGAGATGCAAGAGCTTGGTGGAATAGTGTTCGAGCTATGACTGGAGGACAAATGATGACTTGGGATGAATTCAAGCTCAAGTTCAGCAGAACCCATGTGCCACCGGGTTTGATAAAGAGGATGAGAGATGAATTCGGAGAAATAAAGCAAGGGAGGATGATAGTAGTTGAGTACCATGACAAAATTTTGTCATTAGCTAGGTATGCATAGATGAGATTGACACTGAAGCCAAGAAGAAGGAGAGATTCTTGAATGGTCTGCATGACGAGATGCAGACAGTGTTAGTCAACATCCCATTCGCTGACATTGAAGGCTTAGTGGACTCTGCCATTCAGATGGAAGGGAAGATCAACCAATCCAATGAGAACCGCAAGCGTAGAATGATGAATCAACCATGAACCAGCATACCCCAAAGTACCATCCCAACCCATCTCCAGGATTTGCCCCAAGAACCAATAGAAATGGACCTTGGGTAACCACTCAACACAAACCATTTTTCCCATTCCACCCAGGTGATTCATTCACATAGTTGTTTTATTAATCAAAAACATAGTCATAGACTTTACATAATATCATAGTATGAATATTCCACCCTTGTATTCTAATACTAGGCTAAGCATACTAGCATAACTTGTCTCTTGACTTAGGAAGATTCCTACCAAGATATATTCTATAGGATCTACTATAGCATAGCAATATATAAAAATAGTCCTATCATTCATACTACAAAAATATCACTAATGCAATATTGAAAAGATAGGACTTTTGATGACCATAGTATCACTTGCCTTTTTAGTAGATAATCTAGGTACTCTCCTTGATATTGCAATTGTCACACTCCTCAAAGTTCACTACAATACATTCAAGCAAAGCACACATTCAAAACTAGCACTCAAACAATTCACAACACAAAACAATAAAAGCAAAGAAATGCATGCAAGCATGCAAATGGTTTTTATTGAAAAATTGGTTTCTAACAAGGCTCTAAACAATTCAAAACACCTACTGGTCTTTTATAAAAATGGAAATTCATTTAAAATCAAGTTAGTGAAAATAGGCCTTTTAAATCATTTTTGTTTTACTATAAATGCTTTTATTCAAAGTAATAATTTCTAGTGTTAACAAATATATTTTTAAATTCAAATGTTAGTGTTTATGGTCAGAGGGTTCAAAACAAAACCATTTGCAAAAGGATTAACTCAAAAATAATTTTTAGAACAATTTTTATACTCAAAATATCCCTAAACATGTGTCTGCATAAAACTATAAAATTTCAGATGAAAAATACCAAATCAAGTCCATAGTTACAAAGTACAAATTTTTCTGAATCCATAGACACCAAATTTGCAATTTTTGGACATATAGATCAAAAGTTATTGATTCTACAAATTCAAACAACTAATAGAACAAAATCTGAATTTAAACAGAAAAGCCTGGCCACGTGGCGAGTTCCTACTGGCCGGTACCGTTTCGTGCGGATCGAGCATCGTGCACCATTGGATTTAAGTGAAATTGCATGGCTCAGATCAAGCCGTGCCCCTTCGTTCAAGTGATCTGTCCTAATCTTTCGATCTAGATCCAACGACCCTAAGTGCACTGGCCAAGAACTGGCGACGCGCGGCGGCGACGCCTCTGGTGGAGGCGCACCGGCGATTCATATGGTAAGGGGGAGGATTGAGGATGATACCATGGTCACGGGGACGTGGTTATGCTCAAGGTGGTCGTGGTTGGCGAAGCGGTGCACGGGGTCGTCGGGAATTCCTCGCCGGAGCTTGCGTCGGCGTCGGGTGCGTACTATCATGGTCGGAGGCGAGCCTACAGATCACGAGCGAGGGAACGACGAGCATCAGAGGACTCACAAGACGATGACGAACAAGACAACAAGAGCTAGAGGACGAGGCGCGCATGGGGCTCACCGGGAAAACTCGCCGGATTTTCAGTAGTCGTCGGTGGCTTGTAGAGGAGGTTGTTGCCGAGCGTCCGGGGCACGCGCGAGCATACGGGGACTGCTGGCAGGTGCACACGACGATGGTGAGCAAGCCTTTGTGAGCTAGGGCAAGGGGGTCTGTTCTTGCCGGAATTAGCGTCGGAGTTCGCCGGAGGCAGCGGCGGTGCAAACCAAATTGGGGGCAGCCTGGGGGCTCTCGGTGTGTCGATCTTGAGGGGAAACAGAGAGGAGGGGGAGAGGATTAAGAGGGCGTGGTCAAGGGGGAGAATCACTGTGGCAGTTAATCGAATTTACGCCGAGAAATTTCGGCAAGAAACGGTTAGGGGAGGGGCATGTTCATCACGAGTGAGGACAATGGGGTGACGTGGCGGTGGGGTCGCATTGTCAGGGAGGACACGGGTGTGGTGCACGATGAGAAAAGATGGTCCGCGGGGGAGGGGGTTGCCGGGTGGGCTGTTGTTGGGCCAGGTTGGGCTGGGGTGCTGGGTTTGGTTCTATTTTTTCCTTCTTATTCTTTTTCCTTTTTCTGTTTCTATTGTCTGTTCTTATTTGAATTAATTGATTTAAACCTCAATTTGAATTCAAACCTTTACCAACCTTTTCAGTAGGTTTTATTAAAAACATGTGTTGATTAATTAGTCCACCTTGGAATAATCCAAATATTTTCTTATGATTTAATATTCATTTAAGTGAGGCATTTTGTCTTTATTTAAATAAAATTGAATATGGTTCATAAACCCATATAATTTTATTTAAATAATCTTTTATTTAAATTACTTTTCTTCCATTTACCAATGGATTTAACCATGATTTAAATTGTCTTTGAAATAATTCTTATTTATTTATTTCTTTCTTTGTCTTATAATATGTTTTTATTTATAGTTCCAAAATTGGTGATTCCAATTTGTAAAATTTTATTTAATATTTATTTATCTTTTTAAATCCTTTTAGGATTACTTTGTTCACAATTTGGTGTTGATTTTAGTTAGGAGCTTTATTAGCCTTGGGAATACTTTCTTTTATCTTATTAAAATCATAAGTTTTTATCCATGGCTCCAAATGATGTGAAACCAACTCCCATGGTTTTTTGTAATATTTTTGTTTACCATCTTTGATCATTTATAAAGGTTGTTGCCAAATTTTTATATGGAACAAGGCCATAGTCTTGGACTGATCTTGATGATGATTTCTTTCATTAGGGTTTAGAGTTTTGGTTCAACTTTTCCAAGTGCTTTAAATTCAAGATGCATTCCATGTAGGGATGCATTTGACTTGTTTGAAAAAAAAATTGTTGCCTTTTCATTCAAATTTTTTTCAAGTAGGGTTTTGATGTTTCCATTTATAAGCAAAAAGTTTCTTTTCACCCTAAATTTCAACATTTGTTTCTTTTGTTTGTTTATTTTTCACATTTCAAAATTTGGAAAATTTTGGGATGTGATAGAGATCAAACTAGCTATGGAGATACTGATGATCGAATCTCAGACATGTAATATATCGTGAGACAAAGGGATTGAGTTACATGTGTATAAGGTTCACATGATCACAGAAGTCATCGTTGAATGTGTGGGAGTTAGTACGGATCTCAAGGTCTCGCTGCTGATTATTGATCGGAGAGGGTCTCGATCATGTCTACATTATTCGTGAACCATAGGTTGACACAATTAAGGGATACCAACACCATTTGGAGCAAATAGTATGTCATAGAAAGAAAAAGGAAAGCGCGGGAATTTATTTCACTAGACACTGGAATTACTTCGGTTGAAATTGCTGAAACTGGTTCTGCATGTGAAATTGAAATGTTGTAAGGGGTTTTATGTGAATGTTTGTTAATTCAAGTAATTAAAAAATTCTGAATAAATAAATAGAAGTTTTTTATTTAAATTTGAGCGTGCATTAAATTTGGTGGAAATTTAATGCATGTGAGTGGATTTTTGAGTGGAGGCATGTTTATGTGAGTGGAGGATTTTCATTTTGAGTGGGAGCTCCACCCACATGAATGTGGAAGAGGTGGGAGCAGCCACCATGGCTGGGCGCCATGCCCCTTGGGTACCCATCTCTCCCTATAAAAGGCCTCCCTCTCCTCCTCCACTCTCACACCTCCTCGTGAAGGATCTCTCTCCCCCCTTTAGAATTTCCCCATGGTCTCGGATCAGCGAGATACATGTTCCCGGTGGCTTTTTCTAGAAGGATTTGTTTCTTCAGTTGCTTCACTGGAGTGAGGGCACGGAGGTTGTCGGGATACCCGGACGTGTGTGCGATCACGGATAGACCACTGCTTTGCGGTGCTGGACCGGCTGGACCAGATGGACTTCATCACGATCTTGAGATCGGCAAGCGTTCGACTACATTATCCACGAGTACAACCTCGTTAACGCTATTCGGTCTTCGAGGGTATGTATTCTAGGGATGTATATCCACCAGTTGCTTGTATCTAGTACATAGTTGTTCCCATCATAGGAATTTTTTTTGTTTTCTATGTTGCAAACCGTACATGCACTGATATTGAAAAGGTGAGGTTTATTGGTCACCTACTGGAGGGACCAGCTGCTTCATGGTGGGATACTTTCTAGATCACCCACCCGCTGGACAGAGTTACTTAGGCCATGTTTGAGAAAGGTTTCAAGACCAACCATGTCTCCTCAGGTGTCCCGAGTCTAAAAAGGAAGGAGTTTCGCAACATGCGCCAAACCAACCGCACTGTGGCATAATACATAGAGGAATTCAACAACTTGTCACGTTATACCCCTGAGGATGCCGACACTGATGCCAAGAGGAGAGAGAGGTTCCTAGATGGCCTCAGTGATGAGCTCTCGCTGCAGTTGTCTGTGGTCTATTGCCCCACTTTCCAAGAGCTTATGGACAAGGCCACAATTCTGGAGGGGAAGCATAGGTGGAAAACCACAAGAGGAAGCACAACAACCACCACTCTGGATCTCACCACAAGTCGCGCACTTCTTATGATGGATACTCCAAGCATGTAGGAAGTGACTATGGGCGCCATCGAAGCCATGACCGCCACAACCATGGAAACAATGGACATCGCCATGAGACTCATAGAAGCAGCCGCCACAGCCACAAGGGAGGACACACTCACCATTTTGGAGGACAGAATGGACATGACCGAAACCGTGATCGTCACTATGTGAAGAAAGACCTGAGACAAGTGATATGCTTCAAGTGCAACCAGAAAGGGCATTATGCTGACAACTACCCAGAGAAGAAGGGACTAGGAGCCAAGCCAGGCGCCAACCAGAAGGCCATAGTGAACCACATGAATGTGGAGGAGATCCCAGATGAGCCTAAACTCGTGGTTGGTAAGTTTCCAATCAACTCCCACCCTGCACTTATTCTTTTCGATACTGGTGCATTGCATTCATTCATATCAAGGGCATTTGTGGATAAGTATAAGTTACCAACGGAGTCTCTAAAAGGGTATATTAGAGTAAGCTCACCTGGAGGGGAAATGATAGCTAGTGCGGGATGCCGTGACTTAATTGCGAGGATTGGAGCTCACAATTTCATTGCACATCTGGTAATACTAGGCATGGATTGGATGTATATGCATGAGGGACACATATATTGTGCACAACGAGTGGTTTCGCTCAAAACCCCAGATGGAAAGAGGATAGGTTCAAGTCGTCGCTACGACTGGGAAGGTATCGGTTAAATTCTCTAAAGGGGATTAGCATGGATACAGTGCCTGTAATAAGGGATTACCCCGACGTGTTTCCGGAAGAACTACTAGGGATGCCACCTGACAGCGATATGGAGTTTCTCATCGACTTGATGCTGGGAATAGGACCTATAGCAAAGAGGGCATACAAGATGGATGTGGATGAGCTAAAAGAATTAAAGAAACAACTCAGAGAGTAGTTGGACAAGGGATTTATTCAGCCCAGTTCGTCGTCATGGGGTGCACCTGTTCTGTTTGTAGTGAAGAAGGACATTAGCAAGAGGTTGGTGGTGGACTATCGCTTGCTAAATGAAGTGACCATCAAGAACAAATACCCCCTCGAACATAAATGATTTGTTTGATCAATTGGAAGGAGCAAAGGTGTTTAGCAAAATTGATCTGAGATCGGGCTATTTCCAATTGAAGATCCAGGAGGAGGACATTCCCAAGACTACTTTTACCACTAGGTATGGTTTATATGAGTATACGGTTATGTCTTTTGGCCTAACAAATGCTCCGGCATATTTCATGACCATGATGAGCAAGGTATTTATGGAGTACTTGGATAAGTTCATGGTGGTGTTCATCGACGACATACTGATATATTCCAAGGATGATGCTGACCATGAGAAGCATGTGCGACTGATTATGGAGAAGCTGAGGGAACATAAGATGTATGCCAAATTCAGCAAGTGCGAGTTTTGGTTGAACACTATTGGATTTCTTGGACACGTGGTGTTAGGAGAGGGAGTTGCTGTTGACCCGAGCAAGGTGTCGTCAGTTACTAAATGGGAAGAGCCCAAGAATGTGGGTGATATTCGGAGCTTTTTGGTACTTGCTGGATACTACAGAACGTTCATAGAGAATTTCTCCAAGATCATGAAGCCAATGATGTAACTACTGAAGAAGGAGAAGAATCTTGAGTGGACCGAGGTGTGTGAAGCTAGCTTTCAGGAGCTGAAGCGTTGCCTAGTCACCGCACATGTCTTATATTTACCTGACCTTCAGAAGGATTTCCAATTGTACTGTGATGCATCTCGGTACGGACTTGGAAGTGTGTTGATGCAAGATGGGAGAGTGGTGTCTTATGCCTCGCGTCAACTTAAAAATCATGAGAGGAACTACCCCATGCATGACTTGGAATTAGCGTCGGCTGTACATGCGCTTAAGTTATGGAGGCACTATCTGAAGGGAAAACACTGCAATGTGTACATTGACCACAAGATCTTGAAGTACATATTCACCCAGAAGGAACTGAACATGAGTCAAAGGAAATGGTTGGAACTTATTAAGGACTATGATCTGAATCTGCAATATCACCCAGGAAAAGCCAATGTGGTAGCAGATGCTCTAAGCTAGATGGTCTATGCAAATGGATTGACTGTGGGGGAGATACCTGAGGATTTATGCGAGCAATTCAAGGGAACATAGAATGGAAGTAGTATTTGAGGTATATTTGGCAGAAATGGAATTCCAACCAATGCTACAAGACATGATCATGAAATCTCAAGTGGAAGACAAGGAGATAGAGGTGATAAAGGAAAATATGAAGAAGGATCGAGCAAAGGAGTTCCGCTAGGATGAGAAAGGAACCATGTGGTATGGAGATCGTCTATGTGTGCCCAATGATCCGGAGATAAGGAAGCTAATTCTTCAAGAGGCTCGTGACTCGCCATATTATATACATCCGGGTAATACGAAGATGTATATGGATTTGAAGGAAAGATTTTGGTGGAACAACATGAAGGGAGATATCGCCGAGCATATTGCCTTATGTGATGTATGCAGCAGAGTGAAGGCGAAACACTAGAAGCTAGCAGGATTGCTACAGCCATTGCCCGTACCGGATTGGAAGTGGGATAGAGTGGGAATGGATTTTATCACAGGATTGCCCAGGACCAGGTCTGGATATGACTCTATTTGGTTAGTGGTCGACCATTTAACCAAGGTAGCCCACTTTATACCAGTGAAGACCACCTACACGAGTTCGAGGTTAGCCAAGATTTATATGGACAAGGTTGTGTTCCTACATGGAGTTCCCAAGAGAATTGTATCGGATAGAGGCACCCAATTTATATCACACTTTAGGCGCCAGCTGCACGAGTCATTGGGAACTAGGTTGGAGTTTAGTACAACATTCCACCCTCAGACAGATGGACAGACAGAGAGGGTGAATTAGATTTTGGAGGATATGTTGAGAGCTTGCGATCTGGCTCATGGCTCTAGTTGGGATGAGAATTTACCATATGCGGAGTTTTCTACAACAACAGCTACCAAATTAGCATCAAGACGTCACTGTTTGATGTGCTATATGGGAAAAGCTGTTGGACACCATTGCTATGGGATGGAGTAGGAGAGCGTCAGCTATTTGGGCCTGATTTGATCAAGGACACCAAGGAGAAGGTGACTTTGATTAGGGACAAGCTGAAGGTAGCACAATCAAGACAGAAGATCTATGATGACGCCAAGTGCAAGGAAGTGGTGTATGAGATCAGAGATCGAGCGTACCTCGGAGTATCACCACTGCGTGGGATTTGATATAAAGGGTAATCTGGCACCTTGGTTTAGAGGACCATACCAGGTCTTAGCATGCAAGGGAGAAGTTGCATATCAGTTGGAGTTGCCAGAGGCTCTGTCCGCTGTTCATGACGTGTTCCATGTTTCCCAGCTGAAGAAGTGCCATACGGAGATGGTGATACACCATTGAGAGACACCGTGCCACTAGAGGATCTCTAGCTGGAGTGTGACTTGACATATGAGGAGAAGCCGGTCAAGATATTGGAGATAGCGGAGAGGTTTTCCCATAGAAAGATGATCAAATTTTCCAAGGTGCAATGGAGCCATCACACCGAAGAGGAAGCCACTTGGGAGCGAGAGGATGACCTCTGAGAGGACCACCCACACCTATTTGCTAGCCATGCTGAATCTCAAGGACGATATTCATCTTAAGGGGGTTAGTCTTGTTACATCCCAATTTCAAGAATTGGTACTGCATATCATACATGTCATTGCATCATAATCATCATTGTAGAAATTCAGTTTTAAAAACACCACACAAATGCTTGCTCATCATATATAGATGAATAGCATTGGTTTTTACCTTGCATCTATTAAAATGGCATCTTATGGTCATTTGGGATGCATAGGTGCATAGAGTGTTCCAACACGAACCTGTAGCAATTTGAATCACCTCATTTGGGGAAGTAGATCAAAAGTTATGGCCATTTGAAATTCAAACAAATTTTAGTCCAGAAAAGTTCAGATAGACAGATTACACTTCAGAAATTCAATTAACTGTGCAGTTCAGAAATAAAAAAAAAGGAAAAAAAATGCACACGCGCGCCAGCCACCACGGCCTAGCCGGCCGGCCCACCCGGGGCCTGCCAGCGCCAGCGCCAGTAGTAGCCACAACGCTGGGCGGCGCGCGGGGTAGCTAGCATCGCTCGCCGATGTACCGGCCCGCCAGCGGCCCGAGAATGTGTCCGCCACAACCAATTGAGCGCAGACACCGACGCACAGCGTGTCGTGTTTGTCGCGGTGTTGGTCGAGCCACTAGCCCTACCATATAGCCCTCGAAGCCCCGAATCGAACCCCCCTAGCTCGCATCTACGCGCCGCCGCGATAGCTCCCGATTTCTCGCCGCATTTCTTCATCAACGATGCCGCCTTGTTGAGCTCAGGAAAGGTACAACGACCCCCGACCCTTAAATCCCCATCTTCCCTTCTCCCCGTACTTGACTACTTCGCCCTGACCCCTCTCCTTGCCGCGCAACACTCCCAAGCCACCAGCGCGACCTCGCAGCAGCGCCTTCGGTTCGTCGCCGCCACCGTTCGGGAATGTGAAGCTCGTTGCTGACGCTACCCCGAGGATCGCCATCGACTACAACACGTCCTACACCGCCTCACCGCCACCAATCCTCGTCGGAAACCGCCGTCGCCGCCGACCCCGACGCCACCACCGGTGAGCGCCCTGCTGCGTGACCTCAGCCGTTAGATCCTGAACGGATAGCCCAGATCGTCCTTGACTGTTGACTGCTGACCGCTGACCGGTCAATTGGCCCAGTCAGCGCCTCGTCAGCGTGGACCCAGTAAACGGGGAATATTCCCCTGCATTAATTGAAATTGTTAATTTCATAGAAATTGCTTAAAATTCATAGTAAATAATCTACAGCTCCAAAAATCATGAATAATATACCTTTGGATTCACATTTTGACCTAGAACACTGCTGTGTAATTTGTTCAGACTTTGGCAGTAAGGTATTGCCGTGAATAATTAAATAGTTTAATGGTCTAATTAGAGTAATAAAATCATAGTAAAATAAGTACTGCTTAGAAAATTACAAATAATATGTCTACGGATTCACAAGTACTTGTAGACTATGTTTCTGAATTAAAAATACAATCTTACGGTAATTAAATCTATGGAGATAATAAAAGCCTTTCTAGAGTATTTTATTTATACAAAAAGTTTTGTAAGTCCTTTCTGCGTGATTCTAGTTGGCCCTGGTCAGAATTTAACTTGCCCTTACAGTAGGTATTTATCCCTGATTTTATAACACAAAACACAACCTGAGCTTATTATTTTCCTTAGAATCCATTAATTGGATCACTATTTCTTAACAAATGTTTTGTAATGCATAAAAATTCTTTCATGTGTACCATCAGTAGTCATAAACAACAGAGAACACCCGTATGCTACTGAAACTTGCATTAATATGCCATGCATGCATTTGTGCATTTATATATGGTTGTGTTTGGATTGTTTATGTGTTGCAATTGTGCCTGTAGATTGTGATGAGTGCAACACTTGCTCGTGTGAGGATTATTCATTTGACCGCTTCAACCAAGGCAAGTAGATGCTAGTTTGTTCATGATCATTCTCCTACTATTTTCAATGCATTGTGGTGTATTTTGTAGATGCATGAATAGGAACTACTATCGCTATGCTATGTCCTATTATGTGGTAGGGATCTCTTGTAGCTGAGCCACCAATAGTAGATGCGCTTATCCATGATATGATAGAAGAGGGCTGGGTTACATCACAGAAAGTTGTTTCTAAAAGTGTTGGTTTATGAAAGCTAAACACAACTTAATCAATGAACCTCCTGGGTGTGATGGGATTGACATTTTTTGGTGGTATAATTGCGGAAAGGCACCCAGGTATCAAGATAAAATGATTGACTTATTTATTTGGTAGCTTACGTATACAACCATGTGCCAATAATAAAATGGGAGGTTGGTTGGACCTAGTAGGTTGTGTCAACTCGAACCCACATAGCCAGAGATGTAGAATTTTGGTAGGTTGGTATGGTGCGTGTCGGGTTTGGGGAGCTACTTCCCGAATAGTCCCTTCTTGGACTTCTCCCTATCATCACCCAATATGAGACTGGTCGTATGAGCAGGGCTGGCCAAGTCACATGTGTAAAGTGTACTAACCCATGCGGGGTGTATAAACTAATCGATTAGCCGTGTCCCCAGTTATGGACATCTGAGTTGCTTGATATTGAGTTCATGACATGTTTCTCTCTCATTATAATTTCCTAATTGCTTTAATGATGATGGGTTAATATAATTGGGATATTTTCAAAGAAAATCAAAAACTGTTTATGAAAGTAGGACAAAGATATTTGCAAATGCAAGCTAGCCACAACTCCATTTGCCAAATAACCATGTATATGCTAGGTTTATTGTCTCCTTTAATAGCTCTACTTGCCATACATTCCATGTATTGAACCTTCGGGGCTGCTACGTTTTATGTTGCAGGATGTTTAGATTCTAAGTGCTCGATTAGGCCATGACACTCCACTCGACAGTTGTTCACTTGTGGGCAATTTGAAGAATGGAGGAGTTATTTATTTATTTATGTTGCTACTTGATTAAGTTGAGCTAGCCTTAGAGCTAAGAATTTTGTAATAAGTGATTACTCTGGATCCTTCATTATTTATGATACACGGATATTTGCTATGTTATTTATCTTTATTCTATTGTAACATCCCAAAAATATTAATCAAGGTTATCAAGTTAGAAATCACCCAAATTTAGGGTCAACAATTTTTTTTGTTAATTTAAATCAATATGAATGCATGAAGGCTTGTATTGCCATGTTTGATTGTTATGAATGGAAAGGATTAGTTTAAAGATGAAAACAACATCATCTAAAACTTTTCCAAGCAGAATCAATTGAAGAGAAATTCAAATATAAACATTATAAGCAAATGGTCATTTTTGCCAAACTTGTTCACTAGACCACTTTGAGTGCTTCTAGTCCAAGTTCTCTAACAGAAACAAATCCAATTCTTTTCACCCCTTGCTAGAATAAGTACAAGTGAACCCAAGTCCACCTTGCAAACCAACAGAAACATTTTGCAAATCTATTCAGATGACAATTCAAAATTGAATCAAGTGTAGGTACTAAGATCACCATTTCTCAAAAACCACTCAAACCAGTTCACCTTGACAAACCCAAGCAACCAAATACTACCAAGTATGTGACCAGTACACTCACCAAAATTCATTCAAAAATTTCAAAATTGATTTCTTTCAGCCATTTCATCAAACACGTGGAGACACAATTCAAAACTGCCTAACTTATACTGTTTGGAGCAGTGTTTGATCAAACATTTGTCCTCATCTCACTCTCCTTGTCTCCCCAGTGATCACCCCTACCGTTGCACCATGTCGTGCCACTCGAAGCCACCCCTTTCTAGCCGACCATGGCTGGCTAGCAGGAGCAACTGCCGCGCCTAGCCACCATGTCCAGGAGGCAGCTGACCGTCCAATGCCACCCCATGTCCAGCCCTCGTACGCAGCCAGACCCTAGACCACAGAGAACACGCCGTGCCCAATGTCTTTGCGCCATGCCGAGAGAACGCCAGAGCGCCGCACCCGACACGCTCGCACACGCCACGCCTCGCTCTCGGCGCCCATGCCTGCCATCACCGCGACCCCAGGAACCGCCCAGACATCCCCGTTCACCGTCGCGTGTCCCGTAGCACCCGTGCGTCGTCAAAACCACCGTTGGTGTCGTGTAGAGCATCGACCGTTCCCGACCAACCTCGACCGCCCCTTGCCGCACCATCAAGTCCTTGAGCATCGCCAGGAGACTGCACACCATCGTCACCAACGAGCTCTGCCCATGCCGCACTGCCTCTCTCGCTCGGCTATAAAAGGAGGCCTCCCCAGCCTCAATTCACCATGACATCTCACTCCCCACCTCTCATAGAGCATCACTGACCCTTCCTCGGACCAAGGCGAGCACCAGGTCGCCGGAATTTCACTGGGGTCTGCCGCGGAGGAGGAGAAGTGGATCCGTTCATTGGAGCCGCCCCAGGAGCTGCCGCAGCCACCGTTCGAACTGCCGTTGTTGACAACGTCATTCGCCCCCAACACCGACCCTAGCTTCAGCCCTGGTGAGCCTCACACGACCCCCACCGCCGCGTTAGGGTTTAGTCTCACCGTCGCTGCCCGACGAAGACAACACACCCTAGCTGTTAGATTAGATGCTAATCGCATGATCCAGATTGCCACTTACCACTTCGCGTAGCCAGAGTCGCTGACGCGTGGGGCCATCACTTAAGTCAGCCCGCACGCTGTGCTGTGCGCAGTGGGCCGGCCCAGTTAGTTCCTGCGAGACCTAGTAATTTCAAACATAGATTTTTCCATTTTAGTTCAAACTTAGTTCTGTCAGCCAAATTGCATGAAACTAATTTTGTTAGGAAGGTATTAAAATTTTTAATCCAAACCCGTTGGATTCAAAACATTGGAAATTATAAATCACCTATAGTAAAAATAAAAAGGAAGCGACTTTTCTGCATTCAATATTTTCTCAAAAATCAACCACAAATGCTTTTGAGTTGATTCCAACTTTCAAAAATCACATTTGATAAGACTTTTCTGAATATATAAAAATATCTAGGTTTACTTGCAGAAATAATGAACAAGTATTAAAAGAATGCCCCATAGGCATTTCTAGTCACTTTAATTAATTAAAATAATAAGGTTAAACCTTATTTAATAGTGACACCACTTTAAATCACATTCCCAAGTATTAAAATATGTGGTGATGACATGTGTCCACATGATCCCATATTTTAATTGGAGAATATTAAATCTTAAGTAGTTTTCAATGAGTAGAAATTACTTTCCAAAATAAAATAAATAAGACTAAAGCTTTAATCCTTATGATGATTGTGATGATGACTAGATCATCTAGTGTGAACCTTTGTCTGCCGAATAGAAGTAGTTAAGTATTGTTTGGTGATTGTGTACCTCGTATTTATTTATAGACGCTAGTACCGACCAAGGATACAAAGGGGAAGGAGACTACTATGAAGAGGAAGTAGAGGAGAACTTCAACCACTGCACTACTCAAGGCAAGCCATCTTAGCAAGCTAGAACTTTGCTAGCTAACACTTGCATGATAACTATACAAACTAGAGGCCTGAGGCATATTTGGTTATACCACTTGATTATACCAAATTCCATTTTTACTTGCAAGCGATATTAGTTTATTTCTTTGTCACAATTCTTTTTTTCTTTTACTTGGTGACTTGTGAATTTCGGGAAGGATATTATAGGTAGCATAAAGAGTATAAAACTTGGCCTAAGTTAGTTAGAACTAGATGTCATAGTGAGGAATGAGATTAGACTTAAATAAGTCACACATGATTAGCACCCCTCGTTAGTGATTACCCTCAACTTTAGTGGCTAGTGCTAAGCATAAAAATTGATCACTTTAGATAGGAATACTTGGTGAAAATGATTATGAAAACCTTAGAATGTTGAGTCATTCTAATGAAATGTTTTGACATGTGTTATGAACACCAGATGATTTGATGATGAAAATGTGGAGGCATGAGCCTTACCCCTTTATAAAACTAATGGTTGGGTTCGGATGTGATACCATTCCAATTTTATCGTACAACCATAATACCTGAATTTGGGTAGGGCTTGACTAGAAATTTATATATCTTAGTATGGGTTCCCTTGCGGAATAGGTTTGAGCTGAGGCTACGTCATGATGAATGTCTACCTGTGCAGTTCCCAAGATGACAGATGGTAAAAGTTGGGAGGCCAAACTCATAGTGGAGGTGCCTATACTAGGTTGTTGTAACATCCCAAAAATATTGAACTTGGATCATCAAACTCTAATCATCAAAATTAGGGTTAACAAAAACTTTTCTAAATAAAGTTATGAATGCATGCATATGAGTATGCATTGAATTTGAAATTCTTTTAAACCACCTTGTTTGTGTGTTTCCTTGCTTGTAAAATGTTTCTTAGGTGAAATAAACATCATCTAAAACATTTCCCACACTTTTCCCAAAGACAAGTAAATCAAAACAAATAAAATAAAGGACTGGTCATTTTGACCAATTTAACTCCCATGCCTACTTTGGCTGTCTCAAACTTTCAGAACCTAACAGAAACTTCTCTGGATCTTTGCACCCCTTGATTGTACTCATAACAAAGTATCAAGGCCCACTTTGTGATCATCCAGAAACATTTAAATGCATAGTTTAAATGACAATTCAAAATTGAATCTTTATCATACGGGAAGATCCCACTTTTTCAAAAACCACTCAAACAAGCTCAACTTTCAAAACCCAAGCATCTGCAGACTCACCAGCACCAATCTAGCACACCCACCAAAAATCTTTTCAAAATTCAAAACTTGAATTCATGCGGCCATTTCATCAAACACTTGGCAGACACAAATCAAACAAAATCAAAACACTATTGTGAGGAGTGATTCTTGCCTAACTTGTTCCCTCTCTAGCTCACAACAACCTCAGTAGATCATCTAGCTAACTAAACCAAGCACTAGCACCATTGTGAGCTTGCCAATATCATCAATGGTGAACAGCCGAAGCCAACCTTGTCACCCCCATGTCGACAGCAAGCTAGCAGGAGAACCAAGCCTAGCCAGCATGTTTGGGAGATCACCCATGCCTCACCGCCCCCGCTCGACCAGCCCTGCCTCGAAGACGTCGAACACAGCTCCCAGGAACGCCGTGTCCGTGCCTCTTCCAACCGTGCCACGCTCGACCGAAGCCCACAGACCGCGCGCCGCCCTCGCCACGTGCATACACGATCGCCACCATCCCAGGAACACGCCAGACATGCCCATTGCACCGCCCGTGCCCCGTAGCCACCGCTCGTGTCGAAGACGCCGCCTCTGCCGCGCAGAGCGTCGCGTGTTCCAGACCAAACCGCACCGCCCCTACACACGCATTAAAGCCATAGAGCATCGCTAGGAGACCACCAAGCGATCGCCACCGCCGACCATGCCTCTAGAAGCCCGTAGCCATGTCGCCACCATCGCCCGCCCATGCCGTTCGGTCTCACCTTCGAGACTATAAATAGAGGACTCCCCCGCTCGAATTCTTCACACCATTCCACTCCTCTCTCACCCCGCGACCAACCCTGAGTTCGCCGTCGTCGACTTCGTCGTTCGCCCGCCTCGCCGACCCTCGCCCGAACCCCGGTGAGCCCCCAGCAACCTCCACTAGCCGTGCTAGATTTCTGTCTCGCCGGTGTTGCTCAACGTCGACGATGACTCCCAGCCGTTGGATTAGAATAAGATCGAACGACCAATATTGCCCCGTACCGCTTCGTGTTTAAAGAGCCACTGACCGGTGGAACCCCCCCGTCAGCTGAGCCCCGCGCCGTGGAGTGTCACTGCGCCGGCCCGTTAACAGTTCCCGCGCAGCCCAGTTATTTGAATTAAACCTTTTCCATTTAATTTCAAACACACTTCTGTACCCAGTTTCAAAAATTAACCCAGGTCGATTTAGTGGACCAAATTGAATGAAACTAATTTTGTTAGAAAGGTCTGGGAATGCTGAATCCAAGCCCGTTGGATTCAAGTCATTTGGATCTATAGATCACCCATGGTAAAAATAGCAAGGCAAAAGCTTTTCTGCATTCAAACATTTTTTAAATTTAAACCATAATAGCTTTTGAGTTGATTCCAACTCTCAAAAATCACATTTAACCATAGCTTTCAGAATATATAAAAATATATAGGATTACTTATAGAAATAATGTTCAAGTAATAAAAGAATGCTATATAGGCATTTCTAGTCACTTTATTTAATTAAAATAAAAGGGTAAAACCTTATTAAATTGTGACACCACTTTAAATCATATTACCATGGACTAAAATTGTGGTGATGACATGTGTCAACATGATCCCATGTTTGGTTTGGAGAATATTAAATCTTAAGTAGTTTTTCAATGAGTAGAAATTACTTTTCTAAAAATAAAAGGAATTAAACCAAGCCTTAATCTTATAATGTTAGAGATGATGTTAGATCATTTATAGGACCCTTGTGTTGATGATTGCAAGTAGTTAAGTATTGTTTGGTGATTGTGTAACTCATATTTATTTATAGACGCTAGTACCGACCAAGGATACGAGGAGGAAGGAGGATTCTACGAAGAAGAAGCCGAGGAAAACTTCAACCACTGCTCTGCATAAGGAAAGCCTAATACTACCAGTTGAATGTGCAAGCTAACACTTGCAAGATACCCTACTTATGCAAGCTAACCCTTTCAATTATGAAAGTTAGATAACCTATGCAATGCACTAAGCATGCTTGGTTAGACATATTTGATGACACCCAATCCTAGTTTTATTTACAAGCTTTCTATTTTATTTCTTTATCAAAGCTATTACTTGGAGTTTACTTAAGTGACTTGTAGATTCTAGAAAGATATATGTGAAGGTTGCATAAAGAGCATAAAGTTTGGCCTAAGCTAGATAATCTTGATGTCATCCTAAGGCATGAGATTGCACTTAGCTAAAACTCCACTAGTTTACCACCCCTCATTAGTGCTTATCCCCACCTATAGATGCTAGTGCTAAGCATAAAATTTGATCAACTTTAGATGGGAATACTTGGTGGAAAAATGGTTGTGAAAACCTTGGAATGATGGATCATTCTATTGAAATGTGTTGGACATGTGTTTCCGAACACCTGATGATTTTGGTGATGAAAATGTTGAGGCATGAGCGTTAGCCCTTTATAAAACTGATGGTTGTCTGAATGCGATACCATTCCAATTTTATCGTACAACCATAATACCCGAAGATTGGGTAGGGCTTGACTGGAAACTTATATACCTTAGTATTAGTTCCCTCACGACCAAGGTCTGAGATGAGGCTACCCTGTGAAGATTGTCCACCTGTGCAGTACCCAAGATGACAGTTGGTCATGGTTGGGAGGCCAAACTCACAGGAGAGGTGCTTATACTAGGGCGTGTAATTGAAAGGTTAGGATTGATTATCCGCATACCGAGTATGGTAAATTCAGGATTTGTTCTTGACGGATGTATCGAATGTTGTGGTGAAAGTGTACAATCTCTACAGAGTGTCAAACTATTGGAATAGCCGCGTCCGCGGTTATGGACAGTTGGAGTGGCCATACTGTTCCCCCGTCAGACTTTTCAAAGTGACTTATGAAATGAAGTGAGACTTTGACTTGACTACAACAGGGTTGTGATATGAAATACAAGTTCCCACTTAGATGTTATAAACTTCAACTAGCATTCGTTGCCCCTAAAACTTAGTAGAGATAAATCTGGCTTTTGCAAAACAACCCTAGAGCCTAGTGTCCTATTATCAAAAACCCCTTTCATTTGTTAGTATTAGTTTGTGAGTACTTAAAGAGTACTCATGTCTTTCTCCCTGGCTATTCCCATGGCCAGACTATGAAGAGGAGTACCTGGAGGATGGACCCCAGGAAGGTTACGACAACTAGGATCATCTCCCATCGTCAGCATTGCCTGTGACCCCGAAGATGGAGCTTCGCCTACACTACCATTATTATTACGTATTCCGCTGCTTGAAGTTGTATTAAGAACTGGATCATGAGATCCCTATTTGTGTAAGAACTTATGTACGGTTGTAATGGATGATGTACTATGGTATCCAATTCTGTTATGTCTTGCAAAAATGGTAATCCTGGGATTGCGATGTATGGCATAACAGGCATCTAGGAATAAAAATCCGGGTGTTGACAAGTTGGTATCAGAGCCATCCTGACCATAGGATACCCTAGTAGACTGGACCTTTGAATCAAAAACTTAGTTTCAAAACCAAAGAAAACAAATATTTACAAAAACTTATTCTCATTCTTATCCCTTTGATTCTTTCATAAAAATTCATGTTCCTCAAAAACTCTTGCAAAATACATAAAATTTTGACACACTTGATCACTCTACTAACTTACTCATCCTATATTCTTATAGATGGACGTGAAGTACATCAAGTTTTATCAGTTGGGGAATGGAGGAGACCTTATCTTTGAGAGGGATTTGGACCAGCTTTCGGAACTTCTAGAGCGTCCGCATCCCGAGTTCTTCGGAGCTCAGCTCAATGATCAAGGAGGAGAAGATATGCAGTGGCTAATTGTTGCAAGTCTCAGAGGAAAGATTGAACTTCCCACTGCGGAAGGAATTCAGTTTACCTTAAGAGAGAACAACTGGCTCGATGGACTTGCCAGGGCCATGCAGGAAGCTCTTTCCCGTCTGTGTGGGCAGAGCATCAATCAGATCAAGGGTACTCGCTTTGAGTTTTGCCCAAGGCGTGATGCAAATGGACAACCACTGGAAGCACCATACCACCCCGAGCTAAAGACTCAATTGGACCACCTTAGCTTCATGATGTACGATCGTCAGCAGGAGTTAGAAAACTGCCATGACTAATCCAACCACAAGTCCGCCATCATCAAGACGAAGGATCAGACCATCGCCATGCTAGCAAAGGATCGCAAGTCTCGCCGCCGTCAGCTCGATAAGAAGGAGCGCATCATTGCCCACCTTCGCCACCGCATCTCATCTTTGGAGGAGACCATCCATGAGAGAGACATGCAGTTGGATGAAAGGGAGAATGCTGGAGAGGATCTTCGTGGAGACCCCTACTCCTATCTCAACGATGATGATGATTTTCTGGAGGATCAGGCTATGGACTTCTTCACCGATGAAGACGATTTCGCCTTCATCGATGATGATGAGGATGATGAGGCCACAGATTCCGAGGAGTAGTAGCACTTGAGCACTAGCATAGTGAGTAGTATTCGGTCCCACTGTATCATAGTTCTCAGAATGGTTCTTAAAACCATCTGTTTTTTTGTTGTGGTGTGTGTTGTACTGTGTGCTATGAATGAATGAAAAAGCAAGTTGCGAGAAAATCTAAGTCAAACTTTAAAAAAATTTCAAAGACCCGAAAACTTTAGAAATTTCCCTCTTTTCTCATGATCTATCTCAATCTTCAGATGCCACATGGAGGAAGTGGTTCATCCCCGGACCCGATGTTGCAGATTCTGCAAATGTTGACTTCTGACCGTGAAGCTGAAAGAGCGGAACGTCAAGCCAACCTAGCCACCCTTCAGCAGATAGCCCAGCTAGCCCACAACAACCAAGGCCACGGAAATCAGGACAACCATGGATCTAAGCTCAAAAATTTCCAGAATACCAACCCACCTGTTTTCACTAAGTCAGAAGAACCCCTAGATGCCGATGATTGGCTGCAAACCATGGAAAATAACCTAGAAGTCGCCGGAGTGGAAGCCAACGAGAAAGTTCTGTTCGCCACCCACTATCTAGCCGGAGATGCCAGGGCATGGTGGAACAGTGTTCGCGCAATGACCGGAGGTCAGATGATGACCTGGGAAGAATTCAAGGTCAAGTTTAGCAGAACCCATGTGCCCCCAGGTTTGATCAAGAGAATGAGAGACGAGTTTAGAGAGCTGAAGCAAGGAAGGATGACTGTAGTGGAATACCGTGACAAATTTTTGACTTAGCTAGGTATGCCCCGGATGAGATCGATACCGAAGCCAAGAAGAAAGAAAGATTCCTGAATGGTCTGCATGACGAGATGTAGACTGTGTTAGTCAATATCCCCTTTGCTGATATTGAAGCCCTTGTGGACTCTGCTATCCAGATGGAAGGAAAGATCAACCAAGCCAATGAGAACCGAAAGCGTCGCATGATGCATCAACCAGGAACCCATCAGACCCCAAAGTATCGCCCCAACCCATCTCCAGGATTTGGCCCAAGAACCAACAGACCCCCGATGAACCGTCCGACCTACCCCAACCGTGGAAACCCTAGGCCCGGAGGAAATCACAACAACCCCGGCAACGCTAGCAATTTCAATCATGCCCCACCCAAGTTCAACAACAACAATGCTACCGCCAACACCAACACTACCCCTAGGACGGGAAGTAATGCTGTGCCTGTAGCCGCAAAGGACAAGTCACAAGTGACTTGTTATGACTGTGGAAATAAAGGCCACTATTCCAACAAGTGCCCCAACAAGAAGAATGTTGCAGCCCCCAATGCCAATGCCCCAGCTCAGCAGCAGCGTCGTGTGCAGCCAGGAAGAAGATTTTCCCCAGGGAATTCACTCAACCGCAACGGCCGTCTTTTTCTCATGCATGCTGAAGAAGCTCATGAAGCGCCAGACGTCGCGCTGGGTATGTTTTCTGTTAATTCAGTACTTGCAAGAGTGTTGTTTGATTCTGGTGCATCGCATTCATTTGTCACCAAAGAATTTGCATGCACTAGTAAAATTCAACCAACCAAACTGAAGCATGTTATGATTGTTCAAATTCCCGGATCAACCACTAAGGCTAGGCAAATTTGCAAAGCCGTCCCTATCCGAATCCATGGCATAGATTTTTATGCAAATCTGATAGTACTCGGAACTAAAGGTTTGGAAGTAGTACTAGGAATGGATTGGATGTCCAAACATAAAGGACTGATTGACTGTGCCAAGAAAGCCATAACCATGACCAGTACTGCCGGAATATCAGTCGAGCATATATCTGAAACCTTACCTCGCCAATTCAAATGCAATAAGAGTATAGCCCAACCTACCATTGACCAAGTTCGGATAGTCTGTGAATACCCCGATGTATTTCCAGATGTTTTGCCTGGTATGCCCCTAGATCGGGATATCGAGTTTATCATCGAACTAATCCCCGGAACAGGACCCATAGCCTAGAGACCATATAGTATGAACCCGTCAGAGCTCGCAGAACTGAAGAAGCAACTGGATTCCATGCTGGAAATTGATTTGATTCAACCAAGTGCGTCACCATGGAGATCACCTGTCTTGTTTGTGGACAAGAAGGATGGAGGTAACCGTTTGTGTACGGATTATCGGAAATTGAATGATGTCACCATCAAGAACAAGTACCCCTTGCCCAAGATAGAAGATTTGTTTGATCAGTTGACCGGTCCCAAAGTGTTCTCTAAGATTGATATTAGAACTGGCTATCATCAACTCAAAATTCGTGCAGAGGATATTCCAAAGACTACCTTTACCACCAGATATGGATTGTATGAGTATACAGTCATGTCTTTCGGACTAACCAATGCCCCCGCTTATTTCATGAATCTCATGAATACGATTTTTATGGACTTCCTGGATAAGTTTGTCGTTGTTTTCATCGATGACATTCTAATTTATTCCAAATCAGAAGAAGAACATGAGCTACACCTAAGGACCATTCTTGGAACCCTTAGAGAGCATCAGCTGTATGCAAAGTTTAGAAAATGTGAATTCTGGTTAAAGGAGGTAGGATTCCTCGGTCACATTGTATCAGCCGGAGGAATTGCCGTTGACCCTGCCAAAGTGAAAGATGTAGAAGATTGGCAAGCCCCAACCACTCAAACCCAAGTTCGTGCATTTCTCGGATTGGCGGGATATTACCGTAAATTCGTAGAAGGATTCTCTAGTATCGCCAGACCCATGACCCAATTGCTGAAGAAAGACAAGAAGTTTGAATGGACCGACAAATGTGAGGGAGTTTTCAAGAACTTAAGAGGAGATTGATTTCAGCCCCAATCTTGATCATGCCAGATATCACGAAGCCCTTCGATGTGTATTGTGACGCATCCAAGATCGGTCTCGGATGTGTGCTAATGCAAGAAGGCAAAGTTATATCTTATCTATCTCGACAACTGAAGCAACATGAGCAAAACTACCCAACCCATGACCTCGAACCCGCAGCCGTAGTTCTAGCCCTGAAAACATGGAGACATTACCTAATGGGAAACCGTTGTGAGATCTATACGGATCACAAGAGCCTAAAGTATATATTCACTCAGAAGGAGCTGAATATGAGGCAGAGAAGATGGATTGAGCTAATCAAGGATTACGACCTGGACATTCACTATCACCCTGGTAAAGCCAATGTGGTAGCAGATGCCCTTAGCAGATTACCGTGCCGCTTAAACTCCATGATTTTGAAGGAGCAACCAAGTTGGCACAAAGAGATGGAAGATTTTCGAATGGAATTAGTAAGTGAAGGATTTTTGGCTAGCATAGAACTCCAACCCACTTTGATCTATCCATCCCGGAGGAACTAAGATGTATCAAGATTTGAAGGAACAATTTTGGTGGCATAAGATGAAGAGAGAAATCGGAAGCTATATCGCCAAGTGTGATATATGTCAGTGAGTCAAGGCAGCACATCAAAGACCCGCTGGATTGTTGCAACCCTTGCAGATTCCAGAATGGAAATGGGATTCTGTAGGAATGGACTTTATCACTGGACTTCCTACTTCTAGTAGGGGAAATGACTCTATCTGGGTCATAGTGGACAGATTGTCCAAAGTCGCCCATTTATTGCCCGTTAAAACCACATATCAGAGTTCGAAGCTAGCAGGGTTGTACATCGCTAGAATAGTTAGTTTGCATGGAGTCCCCAAGAACATTGTATCGGATCGAGGAACTCAGTTTACCTCGAGATTCTGGAAGAAAGTCCAAGAAGGTTTAGGAACCCGTCTAGATTTCAGTATCGCTTATCACCCTTAGACCGATGGACAAACGGAGCGAGTAAATCAAATACTCGAAGATATGCTGAGAGCATGTGTGTTAGAATATGGATCCAAGTGGGAAGACTATCGGCCCTTCGCAGAATTTTCATACAACAACAGTTATCAAGCCATTTTGCAAATGGCCCCCTTTGAATTCATGTACGGACGAAAGTGTTGCACCCCTTTGAACTGGTCAGAAGTAGGAGAGAGTCAGATCTTCGGACCCGACATCCTACGAGAAGCAGAAGAGAAGGATCACAAGATTCGTGAGCACCTCAAGACCGCCCAGTCCAGACAGAAGAGTTACGCCGACAAGAGACATAGAGACCTCGCCTTCAACATAGGAGATTTTGTTTATCTGAAAGTGTCGCCATTGAAGGGAATGCAGCGTTTCCAACTCAAAGGAAAGTTAGCCCCCAGATATATCGGAGCTTTCAAGATTCTGAATCGTCGAGGAGAAGTATCATATCAATTGGAACTACCCGAAGGGATGTCAGCCGTGCACAATGTATTCCATATCTCATTACTTCGCAAGTGTCTCGAAGTCCCCGAGAAGACCGAAGTGTTCAAAAATATCGACCATCGGACCATAGAGATCAATGATGACCTGACCTATCCCGAAGTACCCATCCGTATTTTGCAAGAAGCTTTTCGAACTACCCGAACCCGAAGCATCAAGTTTCTCAAGATTCAGTGGAGCAACCACACAGAAGAGGAAGCTACCTGGGAGCGCGAAGATCACATCAGGACCGAGTTTCCCGATCTCTTCAAATCCTAGGTAATCTTTTCGTCCTTTTTAAAATCTCGGGAAGAGATTTTGTTTAAGGGGGGAAGGTTTGTAACATCCCCAAAATATTGAACTTGGATCATCAAACTCTAATCATCAAAATTAGGGTTAACAAAAACTTTTCTAAATAAACTTATGAATGCATGCATATGAGTATGCATTGAATTTGAAATTCTTTTGGACCACCTTGTTTGTGTGTTTCCTTGCTTGTAAAATGTTTCTTAGGTGAAATAAACATCATCTAAAACATTTCCCACACTTTTCCCAAAGGCAAGTAAATCAAAACAAATAAAATAAAGGAATGGTCATTTTGACCAATTTAACTCCCATGCCTACTTTGGCTGTCTCAAACTTTCAGAACCTAACAGAAACTTCTCTGGATCTTTGCACCCCTTGATTGTAATCATAACAAAGTATCAAGGCCCAGTTTGTGATCATCCAGAAACTTTCAAATGCATAGTTTAAATGGCAATTCAAAATTGAATCTTTATCATATGGGAAGATCCCACTTTTTCAAAAACCACTCAAACAAGCTCAACTTTCAAAACCCAAGCATCTGCAGACTCACCAGCACCAATCTAGCACACCCACCAAAAATATTTTCAAAATTCAAAACTTGAATTCATGCGGCCATTTCATCAAACACTTGGCAGACACATATCAAACAAAATCAAAACACTATTGTGAGGAGTGATTCTTGCCTAACTTGTTCCCTCTCTAGCTCACAACAACCTCAGTAGATCATCTAGCTAACTAAACCAAGCACTAGCACCACTGTGAGCTTGCCAATGTCATCAATGGTGAACAGCCGAAGCCAACCTTGTCACCCCCATGTCGACAGCAAGCTAGGAGGAGAACCAAGCCTAGCCAGCATGTCTGGGATATCACACATGCCTCACCGCCCCCGCTCAACCAGCCCTGCCTCGAAGACGTCGAACACAGCACCCAGGAACGCCGCACCCGTGCCTCTGCCAACCGTGCCGAGCATGCGCCAGAGCGCCACCCTCGACCGAAGCCCACAGACCGCGCGCCGCCCTCGCCGCGTGCATACACGATCGCCACCATCCCAGGAACACGCCAGACATGCCCATTGCACCGCCCGTGCCCCGTAGCCACCGCTTGCGTCGAAGACGCCGCCTCTGCCGCGCAGAGCGTCACGTGTTCCAGACCAAACCGCACCGCCCCTACACGCGCATTAAAGCCATAGAGCATCGCCAGGAGACCACCAAGCGATCGCCACCGCTGGCCATGCCTCTAGCAGCCCATAGCCATGTCGCCACCGTCGCCCGCCCATGCCGTTCGGTGTCACCGTCGAGACTATAAATAGAGGACTCCCCCACTCGAATTCTTCACACCATTCCACTCCTCTCTCACCCAGAACCACCCAACCTCAGTCCCGGAGCAAGGCGAGCAGAGCATCGCCGGAATTGCGCCGGAGCAGGCCGCCTCTGGAGAAGAAGGGCACCGTCGATTTCGTCCACCCCAGGAGCTGCCGCGACCACCCCTGGGTTCGCCGTCGTCGACTTCATCGTTCGCCCGCCTCGCCGACCCTCGCCCGAACCCCGGTGAGCCCCCAGCAACCCCCACTGGCCGCGCTAGGTTTCTGTCTCACCGGCGTTGCTCAACGTCGACGATGACTCCCAACCGTTGGATTAGAATCAGATCGAACGACCCATATTGCCCTGTACCGCTTCGCGTTTAAAGAGCCACTGACCGGTGGAACCCCCCTGTCAGCTGAGCCCCGCGCCGCGGAGTGTCACTGGGCTAGCCCGTTAATAGTTCCCGTGCAGCCCAGTTATTTGAATTAAAGCTTTTCCATTTAATTTCAAATACACTTCTGTACCCAGTTTCAAAAATCAACCCAGGTCAATTCAGTGCACCAAATTGAATGAAACTAATTTTTTTGGAAAGCTCTAGGAATGCTGAATCCAAGCCCGTTGGATTCAAGTCATTTGGATCTATAGATCACCCATGGTAAAAATAGCAAGGCAAAAGCTTTTCTGCATTCAAACATTTTTTAAATTTAAACCATAATAGCTTTTGAGTTGATTCCAACTCTCAAAAATCACATTTAACCATACCTTTCAAAATATATAAAAATATATAGGTTTACTTACAGAAATAATGTTCAAGTAATAAAAGAATGCTATATAGGCATTTCTAGTCACTTTATTTAATAAAATAAAAGGGTAAAACCTTATTAAATTGTGACACCACTTTAAATCATATTCCCATGGACTAAAATATGTGGTATGACTTGTGTCAACATGATCCCATGTTTGCTTTGGAGAATATTAAATCTTAAGTAGTTTTTCAATGAGTAGAAATTAAATTTCTAAAAATAAAAGGAATCAAACCAAGCCTTAATCTTGTAATGTTAGAGATGATGTTAGATCATCTATAAGACCCTTGTGTGTGATGATTGCAAGTAGTTAAGTATTGTTTGGTGATTCTGTACCTCGTATTTATTTATAGACGCTAGTACCGACGAAGGATACGAGGAGGAAGGAGGATTCTACGAAGAAGAAGCCGAGGAAAACTTCAACCACTGCTCTACACAAGGCATGCCTAATACTACCAGTTGAATGTGCAAGCTAACACTTGCAAGATACCCTACTTATGCAAGCTAACCCTTGCAATTATGAAAGTTAGATAACCTATGCAATGCACTAAGCATGCTTGGTTAGACATATTTGATGACACCCAATCCTAGTTTTATTTACAAGCTTTCTATTTTATTTCTTTATCAAAGCTATTACTTGGAGTTTACTTAAGTGACTTGTATATTCTAGAAAAATATATGTGAAGGTTGCATAAAGAGCATAAAATTTGGCCTAAGCTAGATAATCTTGATGTCATCCTAAGGCATGAGATTGAACTTAGCTGAAACTCCACTAGTTTACCACCCCTCATTAGTGCTTATCCCCACCTGTAGATGCTAGTGCTAAGCATAAAACTTGATAAACTTTAGATGGGAATACTTGGTGGAAAAATGGTTGTGAAAACCTTGGAATGATGGATCATTCTATTGAAATGTGTTGGACATGTGTTTCCGAACACTTGATGATTTTGGTGATGAAAATGTTGAGGCATGAGCCTTAGCCCTTTATAAAACTGATGGTTGTCTGAATGCGATACCATTCCAATTTTATCGTACAACCATGATACCCGAAGATTGGGTAGGGCTTGACTGGAAACTTATATACCTTAGTATTAGTTCCCTCACGGCTAAGGTCTGAGCTGAGGCTACCCTGTGAAGATTGTCCACCTGTGCAGTACCCAAGATGACAGTTGGTCATGGTTGGGAGGCCAAACTCACAGGAGAGGTGCTTATACTAGGGCGTGTAATTGAAAGGTTAGGATTGATTATCCGCATACTGAGTATGGTAAATTCAGGATTTGTTCCTGACGGATGTATTGAATGTTGTGGTGAAAGTGTACAATCTCTGCAGAGTGTCAAACTATTCGAATAGCCGCGTCCGCGGTTATGGACAGTTGGAGTGGCCATACTGTTCCCCCGTCAGACTTTTCAAAATGACTTGTGAAATGAAGTGAGACTTTGACTTGACCACAACAGGGTTGTGATATGAAATACAAGTTCCCACTTAGATGTTATAAACTTCAACTAGCATTCGTTGCCCCTAAAACTTAGTAGAGATAAATCTGGCTTTTGCAAAACAACCTAGAGCCTAGTGTCCTATTATCAAAAACCCCTTTCATTTGTTAGTATTAGTTTGCGAGTACTTAAAGAGTACTCATGGCTTTCTCCCAGGCTATTCCCATGGACAGACTATGAAGAGGAGTACCTGGAGGATGGACCCAGGAAGGTTACGACAACTAGGATCTTCTCCCATCGTCAGCATTGCCTGTGACCCCGAAGATGGAGCTTCGCCTATGCTACCGTTATTATTACTTATTCCACTGCTTGAAGTTGTATTAAGAACTGGATCATGAGATCCCTATTTGTGTAAGAACTTATGTACAGTTGTAATGGATGATGTACTATGGTATCCAATTCTGTTATGTCTCGCAAAAATGGTAATCCTGGGATTGCGATGTATGGCATAACAGGCATCTGGGATTAAAAATCCGGGTGTTGACAGGTGTGTAATTAAAAGCTTAAGATTGTTGATTATCCGCATACTGAGTATGGTGATTCAGGATTGTTCCTGACGGATATATCGCATGTTGTGGTGAAAGTGTACAATCTCTGCAGAGTGTCAAACTATTCGAATAGCCGCGTCCATGGTTATGGAAAGTTGGGTGGGCCATACTGTTCTGTCGTCAGATGTTTTAAAAATGACTTGTGAAATGAATCATGACTTTGACTTGACCACAACAGGGTTGGGAACATGAAAAATAAGTTCCCATTTAGGTGTTGTAGAACATTAAACTAATTTTATTTACTTCTAAAGTCATTTAGAGATAAATCTGGCTTTTTGCAAAACAACCTAGAGCTTAGGATTCCTACTTGAACCACTTTACTTGTTAGTGATAATTTGCGAGTATCTAAAGAGTACTCATGTCTTTGTCCCTGGCTATTCCTATGGCCATACTATGAGGAGGACTACCAGGATGATGGACCGCAGGAAGTCTATGAAAGCTAGGATTATCTCCCATCATCAGCATTGTGTGTGACCCCGAAGATGGATCTTCGCCCACGCTACCGTTATTATTATTATTCCGCTACGTTGATTGTATTAAGACTAGATCATGAGATCCTTTATTTGTAAGACCTTTATTATGGTTTGTAATGGATGATGAATTACGGTACCAATCTGTTATGTCTCACAAAAATGGTAATCCTGTGTTTGCGATGTATGGCATAATAGGCATCTGGGATTAAAAATTTGGGTGTTGAGAAGTTGGTATCAGAGACATCCTAACCATAGGAGACCCTAGTTAGAATGGACCCTTGAATCAAAAAACTTAGTTTCAAAACAAAATAAGTGAGTATTTATGAAAACCTATTCTCACTCTTATCACTTAGATTCTTTCATAAAAAATCATGTCCCTCAAATAATCATGCAAACTTACTTAAAATTTGACACACTTGATCACTCTACTAACTTACTCATCCTACATTCTTATAGATGGAGGTGAAGTATAGAAAGTTCTACCAGTTGGGAAATGGATGATATCTCATCTTTGAGAACGATTTTGACAAACTCTCGGAACTTCTTGACCACTTGCACCCCAAGTTTTTCGGAGCACAGCTCAATGATCAGCAAGGTGGAGAATTGCAATGGCTGATAGGTGCAAGCCTCAGAGGCAAGATGGAAGCACCCACCTCAGAGGGAATCCAATTCACCTTAAGAGAGAACAATTGGCTAGACGGACTTGCCAGGGCTATGCAGGAAGCTCTTGACCGTCTGTGTGGGGAAAGCATCAATCAGATCAAGGGCACCTGCTTTGAGTTCTAAGCAAGGTGTGATGCTATTGGATAGCCATTGGAGGTGCCATACCACTCGGAGCTGAAGCATCAGGTGGATAATCTTAGCTTCATGTTGTATGATAGGAAGAAGGAGTTGAACAATGCCCGCTCCTACGCCAACCACAACTATGCCATCGCAGTCAAGAAGGACCAGACCATCGCCATCCTTGCAAAGGAGCGCAAGACTTTTCGCCATCTGCGTGACAAGAAGGATCGCATCATTGCTCGCCTTCTTCACAAAGTGACAGACTTGGAGGAGACCATCCATGAGCGGGACATGCAGCTTGAGGAGAGGGAGAATGCAGGGTAAGATATCCGTGGAGACCCCTACTCCTACCTCAGCGATGATAATGACTACCTAGAGGACCAAGCCATGGACATCCACACAGATGATGATGATTCCGCCTTCATTGATGATGATGATGATGATGAAGCCACTGATTCCGATGAGTAGTAGAACTTGAGCACTAGCGTAGGTGTGAGTTGTATTCGGTCCCATTGTATCGTAGTTTCACAGAATGGTTCTTAAAACCATCTGTTTCCTTATTGTGGTGTGTGTTTGTATTGTGTGCTATGAATGAATGAAAAGCAAGTTTCTAGTTGGAAAAAACCTGAGTCAAACTAAAAGTTTAAAAAATTTTAAAAAATAAACCCATGAACCTTAGAAATTTCCCTCTTGTCTCATGATCTATCTCAATCTTCAGATGCCTCACGGAGGAAGCAATTCATCCCCAAGCCCAATACTGCAAATCTTGCAAATGTTGGTTTTAGACCATGAGGTTGAAAGAGCCGAACGTCAAGCCAAATTAGACACCCTTCAACACATAGCTCAGATGACCAATAACAATCAAGGCCATGGAAACCAGGACAACCATGGATCCACGCTCAAGAACTTTCATAACACCAATCCACCCATTTTTAGTAAGTCTGAGGAACCATTAGATGCTGATGACTGGCTACAGACCATGGAGAACAACTTAGAAGTCACATGAGTGGAGGCCAATGAGAAAGTACTGTTTGCCACCCATTATCTAGCAGGAGATGCAAGAGCTTGGTGGAATAGCATTTGCACCATGAATGGAGGATAGATGATGGCATAGGATGAATTCAAACTCAAGTTTAGACAAACCCATGTGCCACCAGGTTTGATTCTACGGATGAGAGATGAATTCAAGGAGCTGAAGCACAGAAGAAAGACTGTGGTAGAGTACCGTGGCATATTTCTATCTCTGTCTAGGTATGCCCGGGAGGGGATAAGCACTGAATCCAAGAAGAAGGAGATATTCTTGAATGGTCTGCATGATGAGATGCAGACAGTGTTAGTCAATATCCCGTTTGATGACCTTGAAGCCCTAGTGGATTCTGCAATCCAGATGGAAGGCAAGATTACCAAGCCAATGAGAATCACAAGCGTAGAATTATGAATCAACCAGGAACACACCATACCCCGAAGTATCGCCCCAACCCGTCGGCAGGATATGCCCCAAAAAACAATAGACCCCCGATGACCCGTCCGAACTATCCCAACCATGGAGGAGGAAACCCAAGGCCCAGAGAAAACCACCACAACAACCCGGGCAACTCCAACAACTTCAACCGTGCACCGCCCAAAGTCAACAACCCCATCAACACCAATACTGCCCCAAGGACTGGAAGCAATGTCGTGCCTATTGCAGGAAAGGACAAGTCTCAGGTTACTTGTTATGAACACGGAACCAAGGGTCACTACTCCAATGAGTGCCCCAAGAATCTTGTAGCATCCTCCAATGTGAATGCCTTAGCTCAGCAGCAGCGTTGTGTTTAGCCTAGAAGAAGATTTGCCCCAGGAAATTCGCTCAACTGCAATGGCCGTCTGTTTCACATGAATGCTGAAGAAGCCCAGGAAGCGCCAGATGTCGTGCTGGGTATGTTTTCTGTTAACTCAGTACTTGCAAGAGTGTTGATTGGTAGTGGAGCATCGCACTCGTTTGTTATAGAAGAATTTTCATGCACTCGTAAGATAACACCAACAAAATTGAAGCATGTTATGATAGTTCAAATACCTGGTTCAACCACCAAAGCTAGACAAATTTGCAAGGCCGTACCTATCAGAATCCATGGAATAGATTTTTATGCTAATCTAATAGTACTTGGAACCAAAGGTTTGGAAGTAGTACTAGGAATGGTTTGGATGTAGAAACATAAAGGATTAACCGATTGTGCCAAGAAATCCATAACCATGACTAGTACTGCTGGAGTATCAGTAGAGCATGTATCTGAAACCTTTCTCCGTCAATTCAAGTGAAACAAGAGTCTAGCCCAACCAACCCTTGACCAAGTCAGAGTAGTCTGCGAATACCCCGACGTATTCCTAGATGTATTGCCCGGTATGCCTAGATCAGGATATCGAGTTTATCATTGAACTAATCCCTGGAACTGGACTCATAGCTTAGAGACCTTATCATTGAGCTAAATAAGCAACTGGATGCTATGCTGGAGATAGGTCCGATTCAACCAAGTGCGTAGCCATGGAGATCACCTGTCTTGTTTGTGGATAAGAAGGATGGAGGTAACCGTTTGTGCACGGATTATCGGAAGCTGAATGATGTCACCATTAAGAACAACTACCCACTGCCGAAGATAGAAGATCTATTTGACCAGTTGACCGGTGCCAAAGTTTTTTCTAAGATTGATTTTAGAACTGGTTATCATCAACTCAAGATTCGCGCAGAGGATATTCCAAAGACTGCCTTTACCACCATATATGGACTGTATGAGTACACCGTCATGTCTTTTGGATTAACCAATGCCCCAGCTTATTTCATGAACCTCATGAATAAGATTTTTATGAAATTCCTGGATAAGTTTGTCGTTGTTTTCATCGATGACATTCTAATCTATTCCAAATCAGAAGAAGAACATGAGCTACACCTAAGGACCATCCTTGAAACCCTTAGGGAGCCTCAGTTGTATGCCAAGTTTAGCAAATGTGATTTCTGGTTACAGGAAGTAGGATTCCTCGGACATATCGTGTCGGCATGAGGAATTGCTACTGACCCTGCCAAGGTTAAGGATGTTCAAGAATGGCAAGCCCAAACCACTCAAACCCAAGTTAGTGCATTTCTCGGATTAGCGGGATATTACCGCAAGTTCGTAGAAGGATTCTCGAGCATCGCCAGACCCATGACCCAATTGTTGAAGAAAGATAAGTAGTTTGAATGGATAGACAAATGTGAAGCAAGTTTCCAAGAGATCAAGATGAGATTGATCTCAGCCCCAATCTTGATTATGCCGGACATCACGAAGCCCTTCGATGTGTTTTGTGACGCATCCAAGATTGGTCTCGGATGTGTGTTGATGCAAGAAGGCGTCATATCCTATCTATCCTGACAACTGAAACAACATGAGCAGAATTACCCTACCCATGACCTTGAACTAGCAGCCGTAGTTTTAGCCTTGAAGACATGGTGGCATTACCTCATGGGTAACCGTTCTGAAATTTATTCGGATCACAAGAGTCTAAAGTATATTTTCACTATGATCTTGACAAAGGAGATGGATAGAGCTAATAAAGGACTATGATCTTGACATTCACTATCACCCCGACGAGCCAATGTGGTAGCAGATGCCCTTAGCAGATTGCCGTGTTGATTGAACACCATGATTCTAAAGGAGCAACCAAGTTTGCACAAGGAGTTGGAAGATTTCAGAATGGATCTAGTTAGTTAAGGATTTTTGGCTAGCACATAACTTCAACCCACTTTGATCAGTCAGATCAAGGAGGCGCAGAAAGGAAATGCCAGTATCGACGAAATCAAACATCGTATCGGTAAAGGGAAAGTACCCGGATTCACCAAAGGTGAAGATGGAGTTTTGTGGTACAAAGGACGTATCTGTGTGCCAACAGATTCAGAATTGAAAAAAAACTATTTTGAAAGAAGCCCATGATACTCTTTATTCTATGCCCCTGGAGGAATGAAGATGTATCAGGATTTGAAGGAGAAATTTTGGTCGCATAAGATGAAGAGAGACATCGGAAGCTACATAGCCAAGTGTGATATCTGTCAGAGAGTCAAAGCGGGACATCAGAGACCCGCAGGACTTCTACAACCATTGCAGATTCCGAAATGGAAATGATATTCTGTAGGAATGGATTTAATCACCGGTTTTCCTACATATAGTAGGGGAAATGACTCTATTTGGGTCATAGTGGATAGACTGTCCAAAGTCGCTCATTTCTTACCCGTCAAGACCACTTATCAAAGTTCGAAGCTAGCAAAGTTGTACATTGCTAGAATAGTCAGTTTGCATGGAGTCCGCAAGAACATTGTGTCGGATGGAGGAACTCAGTTTACCTCGAGGTTTTGGAAGAAAGTTCAAGAAGGATTAGGAACAAGACTGGATTTCAGCACAGCTTATCACCTGCAGACTGATGGACAAACGGAGCGAGCAAACCAGATACTCAAAGATATGTTGAGAGCTTGTGTGCTAGAATATGGATCAAAATGGGAAGACTGTCTGCCTTTCAGAATTTTCGTATAACAACATCTATCAAGCTAGTTTGAAAATGGCCCCATTTGAGTTCATGTATGGAAGAAAGTGTCGTACCCCTTTGAATTGGTCGGAAGTAGGAGAGAGTCAGATTTTTGGACCCAACATCCTACGAGAATCCAAAGAGAAACTTCACATGATCCGTGAACACCTTAAGACCGCTCAAACGAGACAGAATAGTTATGCCGACAAGAGATGTCGAGACCTAGCCTTCAATATTGGAGATTTCATATATCTAAAAGTATCACCCTTGAAAGGAATGCAATGTTTCCAACTCAAAGGAAAGTTAGCCCCCAGATATATCGGACCCTTCAAGATTTTGAATCACCGAGGAGAAGTATCCTATCAACTAGAACTGCCAGAGAAGATGTCAGCCGTGCATAATGTGTTTCATATCTCGTTACTTTGCAAATGCCTAGAAGTCCCGGAAAAGACTGAAGTATTCAATAATATTGATCATAGAACCATAGAGATCAACGATGACCTAACATATCCCAAAGTACCCATTCGTATTTTGGAAGAAGCCTTCAGAACCACCAGAACCCGGAGTATAAAGTTTCTCAAGATCCAGTGGAGTAACCACACTGAAGAACAAGCGACCTGGGAGCAAGAAGATTACATTAGGACTGAGTTTCCATATCTCTTTAAATCCTAGTTTTCTTTTTCTCAAATCTCGGGACGAGATTTTTTTAAGGAGGGAAGGTTTGTAACATCCCAAAAATATTAATCAAGGTTATCAAGTTCGAATCACCCAAATTTAGGATCAACAAAAACTTCTGTTAATTTAAATCAATATGAATGCATGTGTGTATGTGATGAATGCATGAAGGCTTGTATTGCCATGTTTGATTGTTATGAATGGAAAGGATTAGTTTAAAGATGAAAACAACATCATCTAAAACTTTTCCAAGCAGAATCAATTGAAGAGAAATTCAAATATAAACATTATAAGGAAATGGTCATTTTTGCCAAACTTATTCACTAGACCACTTTGAGTGTTTCTAGTCCAAGTTTTCTATCAGAAACAAATCAAATTCTTTTCACCCCTTGCTAGAAAAAGTACAAGTGAACCTAAGCTCACCTTGCAAACCAACAGAAACATTTTGCAAATCTATTCAAATGACAATTCAAAATTGAATCAAGTGTAGGTACTAAGATCACTATTTCTCAAAAACCAGTCAAACCAGTTCACCTTGACAAACCCAAGAAACCAGATACTACCAAGTATGTGACCAGTACACTCAACAAAATTCATTCAAAAATTTCAAACTTGAATTCTTTCGGTCAATTCATCAAACACCTGGAGACACAATTCAAAACTGCCTAACTTATATTGTTTGGAGCAGTGTTTGATCAAACATTTGTCCTCATCTCACTCCCCTTGTCTCCCCCAGTGATCACACTCTCATTTAAGCTGCTACCACCCCTACACTTGCACCATGCCGTGCCACCTGAAGCCACCCCTTGCCAGCCGACCATGGCTAGCTAGTAGGAGCAACCTCCGCGCCTAGCCACCATGTCCAGGAGGTAGCTGACCGTATAATGCCACCCCTGTCCCGCCCTTGTACGCAGCCAGACCCTGGACCACAGAGAACACGCCGCGCCCAATGTCTTTGCGCCATGACGAGAGCACGCCAGAGCGTCGCACCCGACACGCTCCCACATGCCGCACCTCGCCCTCGTCGCCCGTGCCAGCAATCACCGTGACCCCAGGAACCTCCCAGACATCCTCGTTCGGCGTCCCGCGACCCATAACACCCGTGCATCGTCAAAACCACCGTCGGTGCCGCACAGAGCGTCGACCGTTCCCGACCAAACTCGACCGCCCCTTGCCATGCCATCAAGTCCTTGAGCATCGCCAGGAGACCGCACACCAGACTACACCCTCCGCCGTGCCGTTAGCCCACTACACTGTCGTCACCGACGAGCTCTGCCCATGCCACACTGCCTCTCTCGGCCAGTTAAAAAAGAGGCCTTCCTAGCCTTAATTCGCCACACCATCTCACTCCCCACATCTCACAGAGCACCACTGACCCTTCCCCGGATCAAGGCGAGCACCAGGTCGCTGGAATTTCACCGGAGTCTGTCGCGGAGGAGGATAAGTGGAGCCATTGATTGGAGCCGCCCCAGGAGATGCCTTAGCCACCATTCAAACCGGCATTGTCGACAATGTCGTTGGTCCCCCAATGCCGACCCTAGCTGGAGCCCTGGTGAGCCTTACACGACCCCCACCACCGCGTTAGGGTTCAGTCTCGCCGACGCTGCTCGACGGAGACGACACACCCTGCCGTTAGATTAGATGCTAATCGCACGGTCTAGATTGCCCCTTACCGCTTCATGTATCCAGGGTCGCTGACGCGTGGGGCCATCACTTAAGTCAGCCCGCGCGCTGCGCTGTGCGCAGTGGGCTAGCCCAGTTAGTTCCCGCGCGACCCAGTAATTTCAAATATAGATTTTTCCATTTTAATTCAAACTTAGTTCTGTCAGTAGATTCAAAAACCAATTCAGAGAGATTCACTAAACCAAATTGCATGAAACTAATTTTGTTAGAAAGGTATTGAAATTTTTAGTCCAAGACCATTGGATTCAAGCCATTTGAAATTATAGATCACCTGTAGTAAAAATAACAATGCAGATACTTTTCTGCATTCAAATATTTTTCAAAAATCAAACATAAATGCTTTTAAGTTGATTCCAACTCACAAAAATCACATTTGATAAGACCTTTCTGAATATATAAAAATATCTAGGTTTACTTGCAGTAATAATGAACAAGTATTAAAAGAATGCCCCATCGATATTTCTAGTCACTTTAATTAATTAAAATAATAAGGTTAAACCTTATTAAATTGTGACACCACTTTAAATCACATTCCCAAGTATTAAAATATGTGATGATGACATGTTTCAACATGATCCCATATTTTAATTGGAGAATATTAAATCTTAAGTAGTTTTCAATGAGTAGAAATTACTTTCCAAAATAAAATAAATAAGACTGAAGCTTTAATCCTTGTGATGATTGTGATGATGACTAGATCATCTAGTGTGAACCTTTGTGTGCCAAATAGAAGTAGTTAACTATTTTTTCGTGATTGTGTACCTCGTATTTATTTATAGACGCTAGTACCGACCAAGGATACGAAGAGGAAGGAGAATACTACGAAGAGGAAGCAGAGGAGAACTTCAACCACTCAAATACTCAAGGCAAGCTATCTTAGCAAGCTAGAAATTTGCAAGCTAACACTTGCATGATAACTATACAGACTAGAGGCATCAGGCATATTTGGTTATACCACTTGATTATACCAAATACCAGTTTTACTTGCAAGCGGTATTAGTTTATTTCTTTATCAAAATTCTTTTTTCGCTTTTACTTGGTGACTCGTGAATTTAGGGAAAGATATTATAGGTATCATAAAGAGCATAAAACTTCGACTAAGTTAGTTAGAACTAGATGTCACACCGAGGCATGAGATTAGACTTAGATAAGTCATACTTGATTAGCCCCCCTCATTAGTGATTACCCTCAACTTTAGTGGCTAGTGCTAAGAATAAAACTTGATCACTTTAGATGGGAATACTTGGTGAAAATGATTATGAGAATATTAGAATGATGAGTCATTCTAATGAAATGGTTTGACATGTTTTATGAACACTAGATGATTTGATGATGATAATGTGGAGGCATGAGCCTTACCCCTTTATAAAACTGATGGTTGGATTCAGATGCGATACTATTCCAATTTTACCGTACAACCACAATACCCGAATTTGGGTAGGGCTTGAATGGAAATTTATATATCTTAGTACGGGTTCCCTTGCGAAAGAGGTTTGAGATGAGGCTACCTCATGATGAATTTCCACCTGTGTAGTTCCCAAGATGACAGATGGTCATGGTTGGGAGGCCAAACTCATAGGGGAGGTGCCTATACTAGGGTGTGTAATTAAAAGGTTAGGATTGATTATCCGCAAACTGAGTATGGTGATTCGGGATTATTCCTGACGGATGTATCGAATGTTGTGGTGAAAGTGTATAATCTCTACAGAGTGTGAAACTATTCGAATAGCCGCGTCTGCGGTTATGGACAGTTGGAGTGGCCATAATGTTCCGTCGTCAGATGTTTTCAAAATGACTTGTGAAATGAATCATGACTTTGACTTGACCACAACAGGGATGGGAACATGAAAACTAAGTTCCCATTTAGGTATTATAGAACATTAAACTAGTTTTATTTACTTCTAAACTCAGTTAGAGATAAATCTGGCTTTTTGCAAGACAACCTAGAGCTTAGGATTCCTACTTGAACCACATTACTTGTTAGTGATAGTTTGCGAGTACTTAAAGAGTACTCATGGCTTTGTCCCTGGCTATTCCTATGGCCAGACTATGAGGAGGACTACCAGGATGATGGACCGCAGGAAGTCTATGACAACTAGGATCATCTCCCATCGCCCATGCTACCGTTATTATTATTCTGTTGCGTTGATTGTATTAAGACTGGATCATGAGATCCTTTATTTGTAATATCTTTATTATGGTTTGTAATGGATGATGAACTACGGTACCAATATGTTATGTCTCGCAAAAATGGTAATCCTAGGATTGCGATGTGTGGCATAACAGGCATCTGGGATTAAAAATCCAGGTGTTGACATCTATTGTGAGCCAATGAACTAATCCGGGGATTGGCGTGTCACATAGAAGCTATAGTCTTTTCAGCACTGTGGTGTTACATAAACCCTAACCAAGGAGGGTATCATGCACCTGTAGATCCAAAATTGAGATACTTTCATTAAATTATGAATGTTCTTTCAAGATAGTTGGAAAATCACACCAACGACATTGTTTACTACAAGAAGATGCACCCATCTACCTTCGAAAAGACATTTAATTCAAGAGAAATTTACCGCACTTACTTGTAGCTCAAGTTTGACATAATTTCATTAAATTGGCGAGAAGTTAGTAAAGTGTGTGAAGTTATTAGCTAGGAAGCTTGAAAAATGGAACTATAAGAAACGATTGTCAACTTTATGTGATAATTAGGGCGGTCCATTTTCTTCTAACCATGGTAGATCCCGCAGGAGCGAGGTGCTTGAGGTAACACAGTCGATGGAAGTACAATTTACATCAAGGACATGATAAAATATGAAAATTACATCCAAGTCTATTCATTTAGCACACAAGGTTCCTGAAACTAACCAATGAAGTGTGTTTTTAGGTTTGCACATATGCGTTCACTGTGCTAAAGACTATCAAAAGAATCTTCTAGATGCACATATAGATCCAAATTTGATCCAAACTTGAGATACTTTCATTAAATTGTAGTAACGCCATTATGTTCTACAAATATATGCATAAAGCTTGAACATTATTGAAAATTCCCTAAACACCTAAACCCTAAACCCCTAAATTACCCTGACTAAGTAGGTATATCATCCACTTATAGATCGACATTTGAGATATACTTTCATTAAATTATGCTAACAGTGCCATTCCATTCCATGAATCTAAGCATAAAGCTTGAACATTATTGAAAATACCCTAAAACCTAAAACCTTAGACCCTATAACCCTAAACCCCGACCAAGCAGGTATAATGAACTTATGCATCAAAATTTGAGATACTTTCATTAAATTGCGCTAACGCCATTCTAACGCCATCAAGTTCCCGGCCCCGTACACCGACAAACTGGACCCGTCCAATAATGTGAACGGGTTAGCCATCACAAAGATGGCCAATGCCTTGAGCAGCTGGAGAACCCGGGTGAGGAACAAGATCACGAAAAAGGAAAGCTGGGAGAAGATCAAGAAGGGTGAGCCCATGATTGACGAAGACGAGTTCAAGATTTTCAAGGAGGAGATCGAGACTGATGATTCGAAGGAATGGACAGAGTAGGGTCAGCAAATGCGGGAACAGAACATAGGTAACCACCGATGTGGAAGCGACGGTTATAGGGGAAAGAAGGTCATATGGGCATGGGAGGACGCCGAGGTTGAGCGTCTCGGGAAAGAAAACCCATTTTTAAAAATCACGGACAAGCAGACCCGGAACTTTGTCCGGGCCTGCTACTATCTGGACAAGGATACCATGGAATTCTTCACCGACGATGACGATGTGAGGAAGTTTGAGGAGAAGCTGGTAAGTAATTTACCCACGGTCCATTTGCTTTAATTTTGAATAATGAAGAAAAGTTCCTAAATGTGGGTTCACCTTTCCTTGTCTGCAAGACGCTGAAATCAAGGCTGTGCATGAGGCGCTGGACCCGTCTTCCCAGGGCTCGACGGAGCCATGGGACACGGTTTTCAACAGGGCGACCAACGCCTACAAGGGGAGGCAAAAGTCCGACCCGCCCACATCAGCTGGCCGTATCTCTGGCTTTGGTACGAGCACAAAGTTCCGCGAGTACTACAACGAGGAGGCCAAGAAGAGAAAGGAGAGGCGGACCCAGTCGGCGGCTCAGGATCAAGCCGAGAAGGAAGAGCTAAAGTGGAAGATCGCATATCTGGAGGCCAGTAAGGTGGGCCAGGACGAGGTGAACGCTATAGTGCAGCAGAAGCTCCTCGAGATGCTACCCCCTCGGCTGATGGAGGGGATAGCAAAATGGAATGCAGACGGTCAGGTGGAGCCGATACAAGTGCCCAGCGCCGGCGGCAGCACCTCGAGCCACCAAATGTCGCCAGACATGGTTACCCCGCCGCCCTCCATCCCCGCGGCGCAGCCGATGGAGTTGGATGCGCCGGAGCTGCCCCCTCCTGCCGAGACTACCAAGGCGTAGCAGCTGGCAGTGCTTCCTAATGCACCCGAGCCGGAGAAGAACAAGGATCAGCCGCCGGCCGCCCGTGTCTCAACATTAGCGGAGCTCGGCGCCCTTACCATGGTAAAATAAGTAGTTAGTCAGCGTGCCCTACTTAATGCCTTTAATTGGCTGCCATCTCATGATGCATATCTATATGCCTCAGGACACTCCGTGCGTGCTCCTAGATAAGGTGCCTGACGGTGAGTTGAAGGATGTTGCCACGGGCAAGCTAATATAACCGGCGAACCCCACGATGCACTGGAAGCCCATGGATGATGTCGTGATGCGCGTCGAGTTGGGTCGGGTGTTGGGGGTATGAAGACATGGACCCTCCCATGCAACCTCCGGGAGCCGACGAGCACCTGACCCTGGAAGGTTGCCATGGCTATCCCATGATTTGGCCAAATACCCAGATTCGTATTGGGTCTCGCTCCACTGGCGCCACCTCGATCGTTCGGCCGCCAAGGACAAAGCCTCCTGCTGCACCGGTCGTCATCACCGCCACCATAATCCGTCACCAGATACTCTTATTGGGAGCGTCTGCACCGGCGCCACAAGAATCCAAGGGCGTGGTTGCTCCTCGACCGCCATCGCCCCCACCTAAAGGCAAGGCCATGGCACCACAACCGCCTTCGCCACCACCCCAGGACAACATGGACATGGCGGCCTTCGACGCCAACATCGAGGTGGATGATGATGATGCACCGATTTACATCAATGCCTTCATCAACACCGGCACCGGAAAAGGACCGTTCATGCCTCCTCTCGATGAAGAACCATCATTCTACGATCAAGCTACCCATCCCAAGAAGCGCCTGGTCTTCCTGGGTTTTCTTAGGAGACGCCTCCGGCCGCCGAGACACAACCTCCACCGACCGGAATCATTTTCATCCCTGACACACTCCACAGGATGGCAGGTGAGGGGATAGCATCGCCAGTGGAGGACACTGCTGATGAGAAGAGGAAGAGGGTGAGGAAGAGGCGGAAAAGGAACAAGGACAAGGCTGCGAGATAGCCCGCTCCGATCCGTTACCAGGACGATGTTGTACCACCACGCCAGGATGGCTTGACTAGAGTGCACGAAGCTGGTCAACCCATACTGCCTCCAGAACTGCGCCACCTGGCTTTGGGAGCTATGATGAGTTTGCATGAAGGTATCCGGACACTGGAGGGACTCCTTCTCAAGGACAATAACCCGAATTACCCGGTGTTCACCATCAAGGTGCCAGAGGACATGGGCTTCATCACCGATGCCCCTACGGATGTGTTCTTCATAGCCTACGAGGACATCTTCAAGCTATTCCACTCGAGACGGCTGGACTATAACTTGGTTCTCCTATTCGCGCTCAATATGGCGATGAAGGTCAAGAGAGAGCAAACCCCGTTCGTCGTGATAGCGGATCCCTAATACATGCGGGACAACCAGCTGGAAGAAGGAACAAGGACCCGGGCCCGGGCAAAGTCCTACCTTCAGAAGCTATTGATGGAAAGCAAGAGGAAGGACAACATCCTTGTGACTTTCTTTCACAAGTAAGTGTACACATCCTCCTACCGCTATCGTAACACATAAGTATTTATTTCCATTGCTCTTTTCCAACATCCCATTCCACATTGTGTGTTGCCCGCAGAGACATGTAGTGCACGCTAATCGTCCTCTCCACGAGGTATTCGCTTGCCACCTACTTTGACTCGGGGAGTGCGAGGAGGAAGAATTACGCTAGAGTAAAGAGCGTTTTGGATGATGCTATCGAGGGCTATGCCAAACAGGGAGGCCCCTTCGACTATAAGGGGGAGGCTTACAAGGAAAATGGCTTACACAAGTTCAACCACGTGTGCGAGTTCCCCTGCGCCAAGTAGCCATCTAGCAGCATGAAGGACGCCTTTTTACGTTTGCCATCACCTCAAACGGTTTGTCCGGGATGGCGAGATGCTAACGCTGCCATCTTCTCTCCGAGGATGGGCACAAAAGTTGCATGGGATCAATGACTCCGATCTCATCGAAGACTTCCATGATACGCAGGTGAAGCTATCACATATCATCGTGGAACAAGTCAACACAACTGGTGGGCTCTTTCACCAGCCCAGGCAGTTCACCAAGAGGGAGGTCGAAGCTTGCCTCAAGGCGCAGGGTGACTTCAGGACGTAGACGACGAAAGACATGTACAAGCCGTTCCCGGCACCCTCTGAGGAGAAGGCTAGTTGATCGAGAGAGCGTGTGTATCGGTGGACACATGTAGTGTGTGTGTCGAAAAACGTAACTTATCTTGCCTAGCTTGAAACCGTCGTTGTTATTGTGTCGTGTAATAATCATGGTCGTTGTTATTGTAGCGGACATGTTGTCGTGTTTCTTTCATTGTCATCGATGCATTATTTTAAGTTTATGAATGCGTTGCTCTAATATTTTTCAACATATATATTTGCATGATGTACTAATATTCCTTGTCAATAGAGATGCCGACGTACGTTGTGTACAAGGGTCGGGTTCCAGGTGTGTACGAGGAGTGGGTGGACTGCCACCAACAAGTGGACAAGTTCAGAGGCAATAGCTACAAGGGATACGTGACTAGAGAGGAGGCGGTGGCCAAGTGGAGGACACACGTATGGAGGATGAACCGGACGAAGATCTTGATGTCGCTCCTCCTCACCGGCGTCGCGGTTATGGTATATTCTGTTTTAAGGTAGTAGGTGGTAACAACATCACGCAGTTATAATTAAGTTATGTGAGTGAGATGAACACTTGTGAAATGTACACACTTATTCGGTTCTAATATGTGTAATATGTGATTGATGAACACTTGTGAACATTTGTGCTTGTTGATGTATTATATGTGAACTGGAACATTTGTACTGCTGTGTGCAGCTTTTCTGTGTATTTCTGTCAAATTTAGGTGTATTTCTTGTAATATACCTGTATTTGTACTGAATTGTGAAAATTTCGAAATTCTGAAAAAAAGGATTCTGTGGAGCATATGGCATATGCGCCACAGAATCCGGGACATAATTCTGTGGCGCATATGCCATATGCGCCACAGAATCTGGGACAGAATTTTGTGGCGCATATGGCATATGCGCCACAGAATGTTGAGAATTCTGTGGCGCATATGCCATATGCGCCACAGAATGTTGAGAATTTTGTGCCGCATATGTATATGCGCCACAGAATTTAAATTTTAGTGGCGAGGATTTAGTGGCGACACCCATATGCGCCACAGAATTCTAATTTGGTGTGCCACCGGTAGCATTTTTCCTAGTAGTGATAGGTTCATAAGCGCGATGTCATTGTTTCCTTATCTAGTGTCGGTTCATCCTAAGCAACGGCATAACTATCCTCTACTGTGTAGTTCATTTGTGGTTCGCATTCCTGCTTTACAAGTTCTCTTATGATGCCATTATAATTTCTATATGGTTGAATCGTAGCTACAAAAGTAACTGCATGCCTATTGTGTAGCTCACCGCAAATTCCGAGTCACCCAACATCTCTTGCATTTCAGGATGTACTATTGCTTCCATATATATATTTGTTGAAATGACCTGCCTAGTTTATATTTGCTGAAATTCTAGGAAACACTCTGTTTGATTTCTCCATTAATTTGTAGGCACACTTGTGTAATGCTTGCTTGTCCTGTTCTACAGGTTCACAAGCAATTCCATTATATTTCATATCTAATGATTCGTTCTAAGTAGTGACATAGCTATCCTCTACTGTATATATAGTTCATTCATAGTTTGCATTCTTGATATACAAGTTCTCTTATGATGCCTTTATAATTTCTACCCTGTTCCTAGCTACGACTGTAACTTCATGCCCATTGTCTAGCTCATCGTAAATTCTAGATCACCCAATGTCTCTTGCATTCCAGGATAAACAACTGCTTCCATATATATTTGTTGAAATGACCTAGCTAGTTTATATTTTCTAAAATTCTAAGAAACACTTTGATTGATTGCTCATTTCATTGTAGGCACACTTGTCTAATACTTGCTTATCCTCTTCTATAGGTTCACAAGACGCCATTATCTTTCTAATCTGGTGCTGGTTCATCCAAAGCAACGACATAACTATCGTCTACCATGTAGTTCATTCATGGTTTGCGTTCCTGCTTTGCAAGTTCTCGCATGATGCCATTATAATTTTTATTTTGTCCACTCTTAGCTATGAAAGTAACTGCATGCCCATTGTGTAGCTCACCGCAAATTCTGATTCACCCAATGTCTCTTGCATTCCAGGATATACTACTGGTTCCATATATATTTGTTGAAATGACATGGCTAGTTTATATTTGCTGAAATTCGAGGAAACACATCGTTCAATTTCTAAATTCATTTCTAGGCACACTTGTGTAATGCTTGCTTGTCCTGTTCTACAGGTTCACAAACAATGCCATTATAGTTCATATCTAATGATTCGTCCTAAGGAGTGACATAGTGTAACATCCCTAAAATCATGTTTCCAAACTTTGCATATCATCCATGCAATCATGATCATTTTAGGATCATTTTCAAAGTCATTACAAAAACAGAAGCATTTGAATGCTTATTATTTTATGTGAGCTTAGCATTGGCCCAATGCTACTCTTTATATGAGATTGATTATTTTAAAAACAAATATATTTGATACTATGGTTGAATGTTGTATTCCAAAGCTTGGATAAAATTTCAAAAAAACAAAATATGATTTTAAAACTATTTTTAGATCTTTATTAAAACATTGGCAAAGGCACTGTTTTCTTTAAAATCTCCAAAGGACCAAGCAAGTTGGTGAAACAACATCGTTTTATACTTAAATATGTGCAGGTTTCACTTTATAAAAATCCAGAAAGAATTTGAAATCAAACACATTTGAATTCATTTGAAAATGTTTCCTAAAAATCGAAATAGAAAAATAAAAAGAATAAGGAAAGCAGAAGAGGCCGGCGCTGCCAATTTGGCCCAGCAACAAACCCAGCACACTAAGACCACCCGGGGCATTTCCCTCTGCTCTTTCCCTCACCCGCGCAGAACCTACCCCGCAGCCTCTGATCGATGGGCCCTCTCCACGTCAGCGTCTTCTTCCCTAGAATCACGCGCACAGTCACCGCTCCGCCGTTACCTCGCCGTAGTGACGCATGAATTAAACCCCGCTTAATTCCCATTGATTCAGAGAGTAATCCTCGCCCCGCTCCTGGATACTTAATCCCCTCCCCACCACGGCCATTTCCCCCCCCACACAACACCCTCTCCTCGCCACCAGGCTGCCCAGATTTCACCAAACTCCGCCGCGGTACCGACGAAATCCGGCAGTGAATTCCGGTGAGCTCTCTGCGCCCCTTGACTTCTAACTTCGCCAATACAGCCACTGCTTCCTTGCGCATCGTTTGACACCGCTGCTGTGTGCTAGGACAACCCCGAGTGTCGGCAACGTCAACGACTGAGCGAACCCGACAAAGCACTCAACTCCGGCGAGTTAATCTGGTTAGTCCCGAGCGCGCCTTGCCCTCTCTTTGATACTCGCATGACCAGTGTCGTTCCCCGCATCTAACACACCGCTTGCTTCTCTCTGGCATGATCTATAACGTCGGCAACGTCGACGAACAGCCGTGCTGACGATAGGCTCCACTCTGACGAGGAATCCCCACCGTGTCTGTGCGCCCCTTGACAAGCCACTGCCACGTTGAGATCCAGCACGCCTCTGCGAGCCTGGTGAGCCTCTCCAATCTCTTGCTCGCTTCCAGTAGCTGCCGCAACGCCGTAGACCGTGTGCGCCGCCGCTCACCGTCGCCGCGAGCCGCCAGTTGTTGGTCGTTTGATCGACGGTCGTAGGATCTAGATCCAGTGGCTACGATAGAACATAACTCGAAGGGGGACGTTTTAGATCTGGCCATGCATTTTCACTTAGATCATTTGGCCCATGTTGATCGATCTGGCCGAACCGGTACGGGCCAATCAGAACACGCCGCGTGGCCTGAGTTTAGTTTTAAAAACAGAAATTAGATCTATTAGTTGTTCAAACTTGCAAAATTCATAACTTTTGATCCACATGTTCAAATTTTGCAAATTTTATATCATTGGAATCAGAAGAAAGAATGCTATCCATTTATGCAATGTGTTAAATGTTTTGCGTCTATAAAATTGGTTATTTTTGCAGAGACATTTATAGGCTTATTTTGAGAATAGAAATGATTTGAAAAATGATTTAAAGATCAAATAAAGTTTATTGAGTGTGCCTTGATCTTGTTTATCATTCAGTACTGTATACTTGTCCTGTTTGGTGTAGAAAATCATCACATGCCATTTGCATGCATTCATATATTTTTGCTTGTATATTTTTGATATGTGAATTTGGTGCCATTATTTTATGTGTAGATTTTGGTGCTAATAGTGATTGTGGTTGTGAAGATTGTTGCTACTCCCCAAACTACCAAGGCAAGTGATGCTTCATGTTTTTATCCCTATATTTCTACCTATGCATTAGAAATATTTTGTATAGGACTTGCATGATTATTTTGCTAAGTATCTATATGCTATGCTTGGGAAATCCTAGTAGTTGTAGCAATGTTAGAATTTCCTCTAAGTAAGATACATGCTATTGCCATGCTTAGCCTAGCTAGTAGCAACCAAGGGTGGATTATATATTCATGCTATGAGAAATATTTCTAAGTCATTGACTTATGTTTTGCTTAATATAAACACCTAGGTGGAATGGAAAGTTTGGTTTGTGTTGAGTGGTTACACAAGGCCCATTTCTATGGATTACCTTGTGTATCTCACTTGTGGAAAGCCACCCAGGAACAAAGGGATTTGAGATGCCAAATGTTAAGAAGCTTCTAGTGCAGCCACATGGCATGAAGGGCTCTGCCTGGACCATATAGGTTGCAATAACTTAGCCAAATGGACAGTTGGTGGTAGGGGAATGATAGGTTTGGAGCACGTCCATTTTGTTCCAAGGGAAGGCTTCTGAAAGGTCCTATCTTGGTGAAAATCAAGTCTTGTGGGGAAAGTGCACAACCTCTGCAGATGGAAGAATCTAAGTACTTAGCCATGTCCCTGGTATTGGACAATTTGAGCATCAAGACATGGAATCTATCAAGAATCTCCTCATCCCAATTTTCTAAGTTAAAACTTGTGGTTGAACAAGGGTGAAGGTTCACCAATTTCTATTGGTGGTTCCTTGGGAAAGTTTTGTCAAAGAAAAAACTTAGAGTTTTCAACTAATAGGTAAAACCTATTTTGAGCAAAGCAAGCCTAAGCTACACTTAGCAAAATTCATATAGTAACTAGATGCTAATATTTTATTAAGGTATCACTTGCCAATACTATTCCAATGTATTGACCCACTGTGGCTGTAACTTGTGATGTTGCAGGTTACTCTGATGATGATTACGGGTTATGAGTCTACACTCAACATGCTTGCCTGTGGCACATGAAGATGAAGACTTTATTTATATTTTTATGAATGAACTCTTGTATTAGGCCTATGGCCATGGAGTTGACTATGTTATCTCTGGAATGACGATGTAATAATGACCTTTGTTTCTGTGTACTTCATCTTAAACTGTGGATGCTAGCAATTGATCCAGGCACTAGCATTGCAATCACAGGGATCCTTACCTTTATAAAGGAGGGATCTTACAGATGGTATCAGAGCACTGTGTTGCCTCTAGGATTATAACCCTAGGATCGGATTAGAAACCAGTAAGGAAATTTTTTCAACAATTTCCACACTTGTCTTATTCTTCTCGTAAACTTTTCTAATCGTCTTTCTCATCTCTACCATAGACTGTAGGGATGCCTTGTTATCCAACTTGGCAAGTGAGATGGTATTGTATTGTACTTCGTTAGTTTGACCACCACACTCATCTTTTATTTCCAATTTTTTTTGTCTAAGTCATGTTTGAACCTTGGATGCTTGAAATGAATTTATGTATGCCATGACTTGTGTGCTTGCCAATGATATGCCTGTGATACCTTGTCTTGTGTTTTTTCTATTGGTGTTGATTCTAACTTTTCTTATCTTATAAAATAGATGCCTAATGTTACTATCAGCACGGCTGAAGAGTTCAAGGGAACTCGTTTTGGCACTCGTCTTATTGAGCTCACTAGTGTGCTCAATCTTCCGCTTCCTAGCATCATGATGCTTCCCCTCACCAAGTTTGATAGGAAGTACCTTTTGGGGCTTCAAATTTACCCAGCCAGGACGCCAGACTGAGCCAGCCACGGAGGCTATCACCTTCAAGCTAATGCATGACGACAAAGAGAGAGGCTTAGAGGTAGTCATGCAGGATTTACTTGTGCGTCTGTTAGGGAGGCACTCCAGGGAGCTTAGAGGTACTCACTTTCACGCCTTCGAAAGACGCGACGAGGATGGTGAGGCTATTGAGTTCGAGGATGCTGCTAGAGAGACAGCAGAGCCGATCCGTCTGTACCTTCAGGACCTAGAGGTTCTACTTAGGCACCTAGATACTGATAGGAACAACGTCATGCTTAGCAATGACGAGCTCCAGGTGCAGCTTCGTGAGAAGGACAAGCTCTTCGCGGAGCAAGATGAGATAGTAAAGGAAATGGAGGCCAAGTTTGAGAGCCAGGACAGGAAGTTCAAGAGCCAAGAGAAAAGAGTCCAAGATAGGAACAAGAGGATTCAGGAGATGAATGCAGAACTAGAGGCCAAGGACTTCGAGCTCGAGCATCAGCAGGGCGTGATTGAGAGACTTCGTTCACAGAAGAGGGCTCTCAAAGCCAAGATAAAGGCCTTGATTACCAATGTCGAGGAATACAAGACTGCTATGGAGAATGCAAGTCTTACACTTGTTGATGAAGAGGTTGATGCAGAGGAGTAGTGATGACTACTCATTTATTTATCATTTACCATGCTTATGATTATGTCGCAATGACCATCCAACATGTGGATGGCTTGCTATTGGTGTGTTTGCTTTTCAAACTTGTTGTTTACGTCGTTGAACTTTATGTTATTTTGATGCTTGTTTGGTGATTGTCTATGTGATGTATTGTGCATGTTAAGCATCTATGGGTATCTCATTCTTATCCTTATTGAAAACCACAGATGCCTCCTCTACGTGCCAACCCCAACCCGAACAGCAACAATGTTACCCCCTAGATGCAGCAGTTGATGACAGCACAGGCACAGCTGATGCAGATGATGACCACTTTCATGCAGAATCAGAATAACAACAGCAACAACAATAACAACAACAACAACAATCAGAACAATCCACCAGGTTTTGACATGCTCACCAGATTCCTAAGACTGAGGCCTACAAAGTTCTTAGAACAACTGATCCCATGGTGGCCAATGATTGGCTACGTTCATTGAACAAGGATTTGGTAACTGTCGGCTGTACCGACAAGGAGAAATCAGGTTTGCAGCACACTTGTTGGAAGGACCAGCAGCTACTTGGTGGGATAACTTCCAGATCACCACTCCCATTGAGGATGTGACATGGGCTATCTTTGAAGATGGTTTCCGTACAACTCACATCTCATCCAGAGTGATGAGTTTGAAGAAGAAGGAGTTCCATAATCTGAAGCAATGCCACCGCAGCGTGGCTGAATATATTGAGGAGTTCAACAATCTGGCGCGTTATGCACCGGATGAAGTTGATACTGATGCCAAGAGGAAAGAGAAGTTCCTCGAAGGACTGAACGATGAACTGAATCTGCAGTTATCTGTGGCTTATGTCCCCACCTACCAATCTCTTTGTGACAAGGCTACCATCTTGGAGAACAAGATGAAACAGGTTGAAAGCAGAAAGAGGAAGCACAGCTCTGACAAGCACAGCTCGGGATCGTCTCACAAGCATTCCCATTATGATGATAGTGGGAGTTCTGGATCCCACAAGCATGGAAAGTACAACAACCACCACAACCACAACCGCCATCATGACAACAAGCATCACCGTAGTCATGACAATGACAAGCACAAGAACCACAAGGGTGGGTACAAGAGCCACCACAATGGAAGTGGAAGTGGTAGTGGAAGCCAGCCTGTCAAGAAGGATCTCAGTCAGGTTGAATGCTTCAAGTGTAATAATATGGGGCATTATGCAAATGAATGCCCAGAAAAGAAAGTTGAAGGACCCAACAAGCCCAACCCTTTTCAGAAGGGACAAGTGAACCACATCAATGTGGAAGAGATTTATGAGGAGTCCGATACTGTGGCTGGTAAGTTCAAACTCAATTCTATTCCAACACTTGTTATTTTTGACACCGGTGCATCACATTCATTCATATCGAAAGCATTTGTGGATAGAAATGGGTTTCCAACTGAAAACATTGGGTGTCCAATAAAAGTAAGTTCTCCCGGTGGAGATATGATAGTGAGTCTTGGATGTCATGATCTAGTGATAGAGTTTGGAAAGCATAAGTTCCCAGTAAGTCTGATAATCCTAGATTCCCAAGGACTGGATGTAATTTTGGGAATGGATTGGATGACCAAGTATGAAGGAGTACTAGATTGTGCCAATCATACTGTCGCACTCACAACCCCGGAAAAGAAACGGATAAGATTCAAGTCTAACTTTGAATCAAAAGGAAGTAAGCTAAATTCTCTTAAGGGGGTTAGCATAGATAGTGTGCCAATTGTGAATGAATATCCGGATGTGTTTCCAGAAGAATTGCCAGGAATGCCACCAGATAGAGATGTGGAATTTCTGATTGACTTGCTGCCAGGATCAGGACCAATAGCAAAGAGACCTTACAAGATGTCAGTTGATGAGTTGAAAGAACTCAAGAAACAACTTGGAGAACAACTGCAGAAAGGATTTATTCAACCGAGTTCTTCATCTTGGGGAGAACCAGTCTTATTTGTGGAAAATAAAGATAGAAGTCAAAGATTATGCATAGATTATCGTTCACTCAATGAGGTGACTATCAAGAACAAATATCCTTTGCCCAGAATCAATGACTTGTTTGATTAGTTAGAAGGAGCCTGTGTATTATCAAAGATTGATCTCTGGTCAGGATATTTTCATCTTAAGATAAGGGAACAATACATACCTAAGACAACTTTCACCACTAGGTATGGATTGTATGAGTACACCGTGATGCCATTTGGTTTGACCAATGCACCAGCTTATTTCATGAATATGAAGAACAAGGTGTTCATGGAGTTCCTTGACAAGTTTTTTGTCGTTTTCATTGATGACATTTTGATCTACTCCAAAAGCAAAGAAGAGCATGAAGGACATTTCCGTTTGATACTTGAGAAGCTTAGAGAGCATACATTGTATGCAAAATTCAGCAAGTGTGAATTCTGGTTGAATGAAGTTGGATTTCTTGGACACATTGTGTCAGGAGATGGTGTAGCAGTTGATCCCGCAAAAGTGTTAGCTATAACTGAGTGGGAATCTCCTAAGTCAGTAAAGGAAGTTCATAGTTTCCTTGGCTTGGCAGGATACTATAGAAGATTCATTAAGAATTTCTCCAAGGTAGCTAATCCAATGACGAAGCTGCTAAAGAAAGACAAGAAGTTTGCTTGGTCTGAAGGATGTGAACTCAGTTTCCAAGAATTGAAGAAGAGACTAGTGACAGCACCAGTCCTATGTCTGCCAGATTTGGAGAAAGATTTCCAAGTGTATTGTGATGCATCTCATCATGGATTAGGTGCAGTTCTAATGCAAGAAGGCAAAGTTGTGGCTTATGCCTCGAGATAACTCAAAACTCATGAGGTAAATTACCCTACTCATGATTTGGAGTTAGCCTCTGTTGTCCATGCACTCAAAACATGGAGACACTATCTTTTGGGAAAGCGATGTGAAGTGTTCACAGATCACAAAAGTTTGAATTATATCTTCACCCAGAAAGAAATCAACATGAGACAAAGGAGATGGCTAGAACTCATCAAGGACTATGACTTGAGTTTGCAATACCACCCCGGTAAAGAAAATGTTGTAGCAGATGCTCTAAGCCGTAAGGTATTTGTGAAAGGCCTTACTAAGGGAGAGTTGCCAGATGATCTGTGTGCCCAATTTAGAGACCTTGGATTGGAGATTATGCCTGAGGGACATCTTATGTCATTGGATGTTCAACCCACATTGTTGGAAAAGATCAAGGAAGCCCAAAAGACGGACAAGGAAATAGAAGAGATTAAGGAAAAGATTGGCAAGGGAAAAGCCAAAGGATTCCTTGAAGACGAACAGGGTACTTTATGGTATGGAAAACGTATCTGCGTTCTGCAAGATCCGGAGCTTCGGAAACTGATTTTACAAGAAGCACACAACTCACCATATTCCATTCATCCGGGTAACACCAAAATGTACATGGATATGAAAGAAAGATTTTGGTGGAATAATCTCAAGAAGGACATCGCCGAACATATTGCTTTGTGTGATGTATGTAGTAGGGTGAAAGCGGAACATCAGAAGCCAGCAGGATTGCTACAACCACTACCTATTCCTGATTGGAAGTGGGACAAGATTGGCATGGATTTCATCACCGTATTGCCAAGGACCAGGTCAGGATATGATTCTATTTGGGTAGTAGTGGATTGCCTCACTAAAGTGGCTCATTTCATACCGGTGAAGACAACCTACACAAGTACTAAGTTGGCCAAGACCTATATGAATAGGATTGTGTGTCTGCATGGAGTACCCAAGAGTATTGTATCTGATAGGGGAACTCAATTCACTTCCCATTTTTGGAGGCAACTACATGAGTCATTGGGAACGAGGTTGGAATTCAGCACTGCTTTTCATCCTCAGACTGATGGACAGACAGAAAGGACCAACCCGATTCTAGAAGATATGTTAAGGGCATGTGCCCTAGACTATGGAGCCAGTTGGGATGAAAGTATGCCTTACGCAGAATTCTCTTACAATAACAACTATCAAGCCAGTATTGAGATGGCACCATTTGATTTTCTCTATGGAAGAAAGTGTACCACCCCATTGCTATGGAATGGTGTGGGAGAAAGAAATTTGTTCGGACCAGAACTGATCAAAGAGGCTGAAGAGAAAGTCAAGCTAGTAAAGGACAGATTGAAGATAGCATAGTCACAACAAAAGAGCTACGCATATCCTAAGCGTAGAGAAGTCACCTATGAAGTGGGTGATAGAGCTTATCTTAGAGTGTCACCACTTCGTGGGGTGAAGAGATTTGGAGTCAAAGGAAAATTGGCGCCAAGATATGTTGGACCATTCAAAATTCTGAGTCGTAAAGGAGAAGTAGCCTATGAGATTGAATTGCCAGAATCATTATCTGCGGTTCACAATGTGTTTCATGTGAGTCATCTAAAGAAATGCCATCCAGAGATGGAAGAGACTTCTTTGAAGGATACTATACCTTTGGAGGAGGTCCAATTGGAAAGTGATCTCACTTATGAGGAAAAACCCATCAAGATTCTTGAGACTGCAGAAAGAGTTAGTTGGACTAAGATTATCAAATTCTGCAAAGTTCAATGGAACCATCATTCCGAAGAAGAAGCAACATGGGAAAGAGAAGATGATCTTCAGAAAGACCACCCTCACCTATTTGCTAGCCAATTCGAATCTCGAGGGCGAGATTCACCTTAAGGGGGTTAGATTTTTAACATCCCTAAAATCATGTTTTCAAACTTTGCATATCATCCATGCAATTGTGATCATTTTAGGATCATCTTCAAAGTCATTACAAAAACAGAAGCATTTGAATGCTAATTATTTTATGTGAGCTTAGCATTGGCCCAATGCTACTCTTTATATGAGATTGATTATTTTAAAACAAATATATTTGATACTATGGTTGAATGTTGTATTCCAAAGCTTGGATAAAAATTCAAAGAAACAAAATATGATTTTAAAACTATTTTTAGATCTTTATTAAAACATTGGCAAAGGCACTGTTTCTTTGAAAACTCCAAAGGACCAAGCAGGTTGGTGAAACAACATGGTTTTATACTTAAATATGTGCAGGTTTCACTTTATAAAAATCCAGAAAGAATTTGAAATCAAATACATTTGAATTCATTTGAAAATGTTTCTTGAAAATCGCAATAGAAAAAGAAAAGGAATAAGGAAAGTAGAAGAGGCCGGCGCTGCCAATTTGGCCCAGCAACGAACCCGACCCACTAAGCCCACCCGGGGCATTTCCCGCTTCTCTTTCCCTCACCCGCGCAGAACCTACCCCGCAGCCGCTGATCGATGGGCCCTCTCCACGTCAGCGTCTTCTTCCCCAGAATCACGCGCGCAGTCACCGCTCCGCCGTTACCTCGCCGCAGTGATGCGCGAATTAAACCCCTCTTAATTCCCATTGATTCAGAGAGTAATCCTCGCCCCGCTCCTAGCTACTTAATACCCTCCACACCACGGCCATCCCCGCCCCCCACACAGCACCCTCTCCTCGCCACCAGGCTGCCCAGATTTCACCAAACTCTGCCACGGTACCGATGAACTCCGGCAGTGAATTTTGGTGAGCTCTCTACGCCCCTTGACTTCTAACTTCGCTAGTAAAGCCACTGCATCCTTGCACATCGTTTGACACCACTGCTGTGTGCTAGGACAACCCCGAGCGTTGGCAACATCGACGACTGAGCGAACCCGACGAAGCACTCAACTCCGGCGAGTTAATCTGGTTAGTCCCGAGCGCGCCTTGCCCTCTCTTTGATACTCGCATGACCAGTGTCGTTCCCCGTATCTAACGCACCACTTACTTCTCTTTGGCACGATCTACACGTCGGCAACATCGACGAATAGCCGTGCCCGACGACAGGCTCCACTCCGACGAGGAATCCCCACCGTGTCCGTGCGCCCCTTGACAAGCCACTACCATGTTGAGCTCCAGCACGCCTCTGCGAGTCTGGTGAGCCTGTACAATCTCTTCCTCTCTTCCAGTAGCCACCGCAACACCGTAGACCAAGCGCGCCGCCGCTCACCGTCACCGCGCGCTGCTAGTTGTTGGTCGTTTGATTGACGACCGTAGGATTTAGATCCAGTGGCTACGATAGAACATAACTCGAAGGGGTACGTTTTAGATCTGGCCGTGCGTTTTCACTTAGATCGTGTGGCCCATGTTGATCGATTCGGCCGAACCGGTATGGGCCAATCAAAACACGCCGCGTGGCCTGAGTTTAGTTTTAAAATCAGAAATTAGATCTATTAGTTGTTCAAACTTGCAAAATTCATAACTTTTGATCCACATGTTGAAATTTTGCAAATTTTATATCATTGGAATCAGAAGAAAGAATGTTATCAATTTATGCAATGTGTTTAATGTTTTGCTTCTGTAAAATTTGTTATTTTGCATAGACATTTATAGGCTTATTTTGAGTATAGAAATGATTTGAAAAATGATTTAAAGATCAAATAAAGTTTATTTAGTGTGCCTTGGTCTTGTTTATGATTCAGTACTGTATACTTGTCCTGTTTGGTGTATAAAATCATCACATGGCATTTGCATGCATTCATATATTTTTGATATGTGAATTTGGTGCCATTATTTTATGTGTAGATTTTGGTGATAATAGTGATTATGGTTGTGAAGATTGTTGCTACTCCCCAAACTACCAAGGCAAGTGGTGCTTCATGTTTTTATCCCTATATTTCTACCTATGCATTAGAAATATTTTGTATAGGACTTGCATGATTATTTTGCTAAGTATCTATATGCTATGCTTGGGAAATCCTAGTAGTTGTAGCAATGTTAGAATTTCCTCTAAGTAAGATACATGCTATTGCCATGCTTAGCCTAGCTAGTAGCAACCAAGGGTGGATTATATATTCATGCTATGAGAAATATTTCTAAGTCATTGACTTATGTTTTGCTTAATAAAAACAACTAAGTGAATGAAACACCTGGGTGGAATGGAAAGTTTGGTTTGTGTTGAGTGGTTACACAAGGCCCATTTCTATGGATTACCTTGTGTATCTCACTTGTGGAAAGCCACCCAGGAACAAAGAGATTTGAGATGCCAAATGTTAAGAAGCTTCTAGTGTAGCCACATGGCATTATGGGCTCTGCCTGGACCATATAGGTTGCAATAACTTAGCCAAATGGACAGTTGGTGGTAGGGGAATGATAGGTTTGGAGTGCGTCATTTTGGTCTAAGGGAAGGCTTCTGAAAGGTCCTGTCTTGGTGAAAATCAAGTCTTTTGGGGAAAGTGCCCAACCTCTGCAGATGGAAGAATCTAAGTACTTAGCCATGTCCCTGGTATTGGACAATTTGAGCATCAAGACATGGAAGCTATCACGAATCTCCTCATCCCAATTTTCTAAGTTAAAACTTGTGGTTTAAGAAGGGTGAAGGTTCACCAATTTATATTGGTGGTTCCTTGGGAAAGTTTTGTCAAAGAAAAACTTAGAGTTTTAAACTAATAGGTAAAACCTATATTGAGAAAAGCAAGCCTAAGCTACACTTAGCCAAATTCATATAGTAACTAGATGCTAATATTTTATTAAGGTATCACTTTCCAATACTATTCCAATGTATTGACCCACTGTGGCTGTAACTTGTGATGTTGCAGGTTACTCTGATGATGATTAGGGGTTATGAGTCTACACTCAACATGCTTGCCTGTGGCACATGAAGATGAAGGCTTTATTTATATTGTTATGAATGAACTCTTGTATTAGGCCTATGGTCATGGAGTTATACAAGATTATGTTATCTCTGGAATGATGATGTAATAATGACCTTTGTTTCTATGTACTTCATCTTAAACTGTGGATGCTAGCAATTGATCCAGGGACTAGCATTGCAATCACAGGGATCCTTACCTTTATAAGGGAGGAATCTTACACATAGATATCCTCTACTGTATATAAATAGTTCATTCATGGTTTGTATTCTTCCTCTACAAGTTCTCTTATGATGCCATTATAATTTCTATTCGGTCCATATCTACGACAGTAACTGCATGCCCATTGTGTAGCTCACCTCAAATTTTTGGTCGCCCAACATCTCTTGTATTCCAGGATAAACAACTACTTCCATATATATTTGTTGAAATGACCTAGCCGGTTTATATTTGCTAAAATTCTAAGAAACACTTTGATTGATTGCTCATTTAATTGTAGGCACACTTGTCTAATACTTGCTTGTACTCTTCTACAGGTTCACAAGAGACGCCATTATCTTTCTAATATGGTGCTGGTTCATCCAAAACAACGACATAACTATCCTCTACCGTGTAGTTCATTCATGGTTTGCGTTCCTTCTTTGCAAGTTCTCGCATGATGCCATTTTAATTTTTATTTTGTTCATTCTTAGCTACGAAAGTAACTGCATGCCCATTGTGTAGTGCACAGCAAATTCTGAGTCACCCAATGTCTCTTGCATTCCAGGATATACTACTGGTTCAAGGAAACACACTGTTCGATTTATCAATTCATTTTTAGGCACACTTGTGTAATGCTTGCTTATCCTGTTCTACAGGTTCACAAACAATGCCATTATATATCATATATAATGGTTCATCCTAAGGAGTGACATAGCTATCCTCTACTGTATATATAGAGTTCATTCGTGGTTTGCATTCTTCCTCTACAAGTTCTCTTATGATGCCATTATAATTTATATTCAGTTCGTAGCTACGATAGTAACTGCATGCCCATTGTGTAGTTCACCTCAAATTTTTGTTCACCCAACGTCTCTTGCATTCCAGGATAAACAACTACTTCCATATATATTTGTTGAAATGACCTAGCCAGTTTATATTTGCTAAAATTCTAAGGAACACTTTGATTGATTGCTCATTTCATTGTAGGCACATTTGTCCAATACTTTCTTGTCCTCTTCTACAGGTTCACAAGAGACGCCGTTATCTTTCTGATCTGGTGCTAGTTCATCTAAAGCAATGACATAACTATCCTCTACCGTGTAGTTCATTCATGGTTTGCATTCCTTCTTTGCAAGTTGTCGCATGATGCCATTATGATTTTTATTTTGTTCATTCTTAGCTACGAAAGTAATTGCATACCCATTGTGTAGCTCACCGCAAATTCTGAGTCACCCAACTTCTTTTTCATTCCAGGATATACTACTGGTTCTATATATATTTGTTGAAATGACATGGCTAGTTTATATTTGCTGAAATTCGAGGAAACATATTGTTCAATTTCTCAATTAATGTCGAGGCACACTTGTATAATGCTTGCTTGTCCTATTCTACAGGTTCACAAACAATGCCATTATATATCATATATAATGGTTCATCCTAAGGAGTGACATATCTATCCTCTACTTTATATATAGTTCATTCGTGATTTGCATTCTTCCTCTACAAGTTCTCTTATGATGCCATTATAATTTATATTCGGTTCGTAGCTACGACAGTAACTGCATTCCCATTGTGTAGCTCACCTCAAATTTTTGGTCACCCAACGTCTCTTGCATTCCAGGATATACTACTACTTCCATATATATTTCTTCAAATGACCTGGCTAGTTTATATTAGCTGAAATTCTAAGAAACACTTTGATTGATTGCTCATTTCATTGTAGGCACACTTGTCTAATGCTTTCTTCCTCTTCTACAGGTTCGCAAGAGACTCCATTATATTTCTAATATCGTGCTAGTTCATCCTAAGCAACTACATAACTATCCTCTACTCTGTAGTTCATTTGTGGTTTGTGTTCCTGCTCTGCAAGTTCTGGTATGATGCCATTATAATTTCTATATGGTTCATTTTTAGGTTCGACAGTAACTACATGTCATTGTGTTGCTCACCGCAAATTCTGAGTCAACCAACATCTCTAGCTTTCCAGGATATACAACTTCGTCCATATATATTTATTGAAATGACCTGTCTAGTTTATATTTGCTAAAATTCTAATAAACCCTTTGTTTGATTTCTCATTTCATTATAGGAAAACTTGTCTAATGCTTGCTTGTACTATACTACAGGTTCACAAGCGACGCCATTATATTTTGTATCTGGTTCTGGTTTGTCCTAATCAACGACATAACTATCTTCTACTGTATAGTTCATTTGTGGTTTGCATTCCTGTTTTACAAGTTCTCGCATGATGCTGTTATAATTTCTGTCTCGTTCATTCTTAGCTGCGACAATAACTCCATGCCATTTTCTAGTTTATTCTTCTATATATATTTGTTCAAATGACCTAGCTAGTTTATATTTGCTAAAATTCTAAGCCACATACATTGTCAAATTTCTTGGTTAACGGTAGACACACTTTTTTAATACTTGCTTGTCCTGTTTGTTTGACGTGATGTGTTTGCCTTGTTTGATGTATTAAATTGTTATTACTTAGTTTTAGTCTACCAAAGAGAGGGCTGCAAGATCATGTCTCAAGGTTGTTTTCCAATGTAGATGTCACACTCAAAAGGGAGATGTAGGTGATAGATGGAGAAAGAAAACTGAGGACTGCTATCAACTCGATTGTCAACTGAGATGCTGAATTTTATTCCCTTAAGTTGATAATATGTAATAATTTCAAGTAGTTTGCATTTGATGTAACATCTAGATAAATCACATAGGATGTGTAGGCATTTAGTTGCCGCCGTCCACACTTAGAGGTAGGCGGTACCATACCTGCGCTAGACAGATCGATTAGGGTACATGGGATTTGTTATTTGCACATCTTGTATTGGGCCAACGATGAACAGTAAAAGATGCTCGCAAGTTGTACACCTTTTATGTTATCGGGATGGGCTCCAGAAATGCTGAAACTGTAAAAGACCGTAAATGTAACAGCCGACCCACAGGCATTCTTAGTAAAAGTAACAGGCCATTATAGCGATAGGCCGAAACAGTAACAAGGCGAAACAGTAATAGAATGAAACAGTAACAGACCAAAAGAGTAATGGGCCGAAATAGTAATATGCCAAAATTGCATAGACAAGAACAGTAGCAGGATGATAAACTTACCAATCAGAACAGTAACAAGACAGAATTTGAGTAGGCCGTTTTTGGGCCTAAACAGTGACAGATCCAAAAGTTCATGGGCCTTGGCGGCTTACACAAATAGGCCCATTAATTTTAAACAGTGCAGGACAATACAGTAATGGTCCCTACAGTTTATGGGCCAATTCAGGATGGCCAAATGGGTCTGTTTCAAATAGTACAAAGCAAAACAGTAACAGACCCGATGGTTTACAGGCCATACAAATGGGCCCATTTCAAATAGTGCGGGTTGAAACAGTAACGAACCCGAAAGTTTATGATCCACTATGGGCACCAGGAATGGGCCCAATTTAAACAGTGCAAAATGAAATAGTAACGGGCCATGATACTATTGGGCTCTCTTAATGGGCCTGCCCACTTAATAATTATTAGGCCTTTGCTAGGCTTGGCTTCTACCACGGTTTCATTGACAGCTAATGATGCTTTTAACTAGCCATTAACGGCGTTCAACATGTGGTAGTTTGCATGACATCAGCAGTCAATGGGACTGGCGAACAGATCTATGACGGAATGACCTTTTGTTGCTGAATGGTGCAATCTGCCACGATCGAAAAAAAATCGTGGTAGATTCATTTGTGATGGGGCTTCTACCACGAAGGGCATCTGTCGTAGAAGACTTTTTAGCCACGAAAAATGGGCCTTCAACAGAAAATCGTCCGTTGTAAAATGGTATTTTATTGTATTATATTATCTAATTCTACATGTTGCTTGTGGTTAATTCTTGCATACTCTAATCATACCATGATGTTATCTATGGATTATTTATGTTCTTCTAACATTAACACTTGTTTCACTTCTGTTGGATTTATTATCCTAAACATGTGTTAACTCATACCTTAATGTTTGTCATCAGGATGCCTCGAAGGAGATAAAATACTCCCCCACATCCCCCGCCAAACACTCAGTTGGCTGAAATGATGTTAACAATGTCTCGTGGTGAGAAGCAGATCGAAGCTCGTTTTTCTCGGCAGGACTTTGTTCAAAGGTTGAATCTCACGGATTTTATTAGTCTCAACCCAAAGAACTTTGACACTCCAAAGTTTCCTCTCTATGCGGACGACTTGCTCCGTGGTATTAATCTCACTCTGCTTAATTCTGAAGTGGTTGAAGAAGATAAAGTGTCTCTTGCTTCCTATATGCTTACTAGTGAATCAGCATCCTGCTGGGAAACTGTGGAGAATGCCAGGGATTCAAATGTTCCTTTATCTTGGGCAGAACTCCAGAAATTGTTTCGGGATCATCACATTCCTCAAGGTGATTTGGAAAGAATGAAAGAAGAGTTCATGTCGTTGACTTGGGGCTCTAACAATATCTTTACTTATAGCAAGCAATCCACTCTCTTGGATTGCTATGTTGGTGATGAAATATCAAGTGATGAAAAGAAGCAAGCTTGCTTCAAAAATGGTCTTAAGCCTTCTATCTAGTTCAGCTTAAACCTCACCATTTGCAAGAACTTTGAAGAGTTGGTGAATATGGCAATCAAGGATGAAACTAGCAGACGTGAGTATGAAAGAACCCGAAAACATGCTCGTGAGTTAGGCTCGGCTACTCACTCTGTCCTATCTCAAAGGCGTCATGTCTACTAGCAGGAAGCTCCCCAACCTACTTGGATCTCCCATCAACAAAGGAAACCACATGATGCTCCTCATCCTCAGATGATTCAGCAAAGGCCTCCTCAGGGTTATATCAGGTAGGGCGCTCACCCATAGTAGTAGTAGTATAGGAAGCAGCAGCTTCGTGCTCCTTTCGGTGCTCCATAGAGGCTGTATGTACCTCAGACTATCACTTTCTTCAAGTGTGGAGAACCTGGTCACAAATCCCTAGCGTGTCCAAATCAAGAGAAGCTTCCTCCACCTCCCCTCCTTAGGCTTTAGAAACTTTGGTGAGAGTCCCTCCTCCGCAGCAAAAGGCCTTCAACGGTAACAATAGACCTGCTCAAAGAAATGTCATGGTGAATAATATGATGGAAGAAGAAGCAGAACAGTCTCTTGATGTTTTCATTGGTACACTGCCTGTTAACTCTACTCCTGCAAAAGTTCTTTTTGATACTGGTGCATCTCATTCATTTGTTTCGCAAAATTTTACACAAATGCATGATCTCGCATTGGAAATTCTTCAAATGAACCTTTGGGTTAAAGCTCCCGGTGTCAAAATGATGTCCTCTATGATGAGTTATGGGAATCAAATTCTCATTGGAGGTTGTAAATTCCTTCCCAATCTAATTGTACTTTGTCCATCTGACATTGATGTCATTCTAGGCATGGATTGGCTGAAAGCTAACAGTGAAACTATCGACTGTGTGAACAAGTCGGTATGTCTTTCACATCCAAGTGGTTACATAATCTATTCTCCAAATGCAACTCCTTCAACAAAAGTCTTAGATATCAATGCTGATCATTTTCCAACAATGGAAAATGTACCTATGGTGTGTGAATTTCCATATGTGTTTCCGAAGAGCTGCCTGGAATGCCATCTGACTGGGCCATTTAATTCTTGATCGAATTGGAACCTGTAGCAACTCCAATTTCCAAACATCCATATAATATGTGTCCTAATGAAATGGTTGAGCTCAAGAAGCAACTTGATGAACTTGAAATTCAAGGCCATATTCAGTATAACACTTCTTCATGGGGAAGCCCCACTATCCTTGTCAAGAAAAGAGATCAGACCGATCGTCTAGCTCTTGACTATCGTGCTCTCAACGCAAAGACAATCAAGAATAAGTATCATCTTCCTCGCATCACAGACCTCTTTGATCAGCTCGTTGGAGCCATTGTATTCTCTAAGATGGATTTGAGAAGTGGATACCACCAAATAAAAATACGCAAGGAGGATATTCTGAAAACAGCTTTCACCACTAGTTATGGCTTGTATGAGTACAACGTAATGTACTTTGTCCTCACAAATGCTCCAACAACATTCTCACACCTCATGATCTCGGTTTTCATGGAATACCTTGATAAGTTCATAGTGGTATATCTCAATGACATTCTTGTCTACTCCAAGTTGATGGAAGAACATGTTCGATTGATACTGTCCAAGTTTTTAGAGCATCGCTTGTATGCTAAGTTCTCTAAGTGCGAATTTTTTCTTTCTGAATTAGTATATCTGGGCCATGTCATTTATAGTAAAGGATTGCAACCAATTCGGAAACAATTAAGTCAATTGTGGAGCTTCCTCGGTTTGGAAAATTATTGTCGCCGATTCATTGAGAACTTCTCCAAGATAGCAAAACCTCTTACTGAGCTCCTCAAGAAGGATAATAAATTCCATTGTTCTCTAGAAAAGCTTTGAAACTCTGAAGAAAAATCTCACTTCAGATCCTATTCTAACTCCTCTAGATACAACCAAGCATGTCTAGATATTTTGTGATGCTTCCATTCAAGGTCTTGGTGCTATTCTTATGCAAGAAAGGAAGTTGTGGCTTATGCATCTCGACAGTTGCATCCACATGAGATAAACTATCCTACTCATGATCTCGAGCTTGCAACGATTTTTCATGCGTTGAAAACGTGGAGACACTATTTCCTTGGCAATTGTTGTGAAATCTTCACTGATCATAAGAGTCTCAATTACATATTCACTCAGCCCAATCCAAACATGCAACAAAGAAGATGGATGCCAACCATATCAGACTTTCATATCTCAATTTACTACACTCTAGAGAATGCTAATGTAATGGTCGATGCCCTTAGTCAAAAAGTCTATTGCAATAACCTCATGGTCAAGGAAAGTAATAACCATATATTCAATGAAATTTAGCTATAAAATCTTGATATTGGTCCTCAGGGGCATGTTGCAAATCTTTGTTTGGCTCCTAATCTTGAAGCAAAAATTCGTGAGGCCCAGTTGACTGAAGATATGGTCCTCAATGTCAAGAAAAATCTGGAATTGGGTGTTCCCAAGTATAAATCCTATTCCATTGATGTTAATAGAACTCTCAAGTTTGAAGGGCACATTAATGTACCAAAATTGCAAGAACTCAAGAATCTAATTCTCAAAGAATCTCATGAAACTCTACTTACTATTCACCCTGGTAGCTCAAAGATGTACCATGATTTCAAGCCTTAATATTGGTGGACACGCATGAAGCGTGAAATTTCCAAGTATGTTGATGAGTGTGATGTTTGCAGATGAGTGAAGGCAGAACATCAGAGAGCCGCTGGTCTTTTTCAACCTCTCCAGATTCTTGAGTGGAAGTGGGATAAAATTGAGATGGATGTTATCACCAGGTTTCCAAAATCTTAGAAGGGCAACACTGCCATATTTGTGGTGATTGATCGTGTCTCCAAAGTGACTGAATTCTTGCATGTCAAAGAGGCTATTACATCTATTCAATTGGAAGAACTCTATGTTGAGAGATTTGTAAGCCTCCATGGTTTTCCCAAAGAAATCACATCTGATCATGGAAGTTAGTTCACTTCCAGATTTTGGGAATCTTTCTAGCATTACATGGGAACGAACATCAAGTTCAGCACTGCGTACCACCCCTAGTCTCAAGTCCAAGTGGAAAGAGTAAATCAAATTCTTGAAGATATGCTCAGAGCATGTGTCATCTCTTTTTCCATGAAATGGGAAGAATGCCGTCCTTTTGCCGAAATCACTTATAGCAATAGTCATCAATCAAGTCTGGATATGTCACCATTCGAAGTTCTCTATGGTCACAAGTTTTGTAGTCCTCTGTACTCGTCAGAAACTAGTGAAAGAAGATCTTGAGAAATAAAGATCCTCTAGATCCTGAAATGAGCCTAGATATCATCAAAGAGGAATAAGAAAAGTGTCAGATTGTTCGTGACAACTTGAAAATTTCTCAAAATCATCTTAAAAAGCACCGTGATATGGTGTACATAGTGGGTGATCTTTCTTATCTCCGTGTGACCCCAATGAGAGGCACACACCGCTTTGGTATCAAAGGGAAGCTTGCCCCGCGATATATCGGTCCCTTCAAGTTACTCTCAATATCTGGTCCTCTTGCTTATGTATTGGTGTTGCATGAGAACCTCAAGAATGATCACCCCAACTTCCATGTCTCTCAGTTGAGGAAATGCTTAAGGAAGACCGGATCATTCCTCTATTTATCTTTGTGCATCATCATGCATATTATTTTTGCTTAAAACTATGTTGCAAAAGACTATGTTGTTTTCTAAACTAGCCCTCCTTAAATTTCAAATAAAACCCTCGGTCCGACCGAATCTTTTATTTATCTAAAGACAATTTACGAAAGTGTTTTTAAAATAAAAATAAATAAATAATTTTGTGGGGAGGAAGCTAGATGACTAGGCCCAAGGCCCAGTCTAAGGCTACCTACAACCCACCTACAAACCCTAACCCTAATACCTAGACCAACCACTGCCTCCACCACTCCCCACACCCGCTGCCACTCACCTCCATGGAACACACACGCCCCACCCTCCACACATGCAAACACACAACACACGCACACATGCATGCGCAACAGCAGCACACACGCATCACTCGACCCCCACATCCCAACCTGCCTGCACCCTGGCCCCACCTTCCTGCCGCACTCGCTCCGCTCCCCTTGCCCCACTACTCTCGTGCCGCACGCATCTCCTGCTCGCTCGTGATGCCCCCGTGTGGCTCTCCTTCGTCCCGAGCGCCGCCGACTGGCCTCATCTCCTTCAATCCCTGCCGCCAGGGCATCTCCTCCTTGCCGGCCTGAGCCTCCTCGTTGCCGATCTCGCCGCCAAGCTCGGCCCGGTCGTCGGTCGTTGCCGTTCCCCCGCCTCCTCGCCCCTCTTAGGCGCCGCGCTTGCACCGTCGGAGACGCTCGCCCGTGACCTCCCTCACCGCTTCCAGACTCCCTCTTCCTGCTACCAGTGACCTCCCCCTCCCGCTCGACACCTTGGTCTCCCGTACAACGACCTCGCCACCGGCCACCTCTGCAGTGCGCCGCTCCCCGTCCGACGTCCCTCCCTCATTGACGCCCCTCTGCGTCGCCACCTCCCGGCTAGATCCTTGGCGTTTTCCCTGTCCACGGTTGCGACCAAGCCTCCAGCACCCCATATACTCGCTTATGTTCTCGCATTTTGTCACCTGACGAGGCCTTGCCACTTTTCTGCCCTGCTGTGTTGATAGGTGCCATATCAGTGGGGTACTCCGGCTAGTGAGCTATACCTTGCCTCCTAGCCTGTAATCCAATTGGTGTCATGGTGTGTTTTCTTATTTCTGTACTTGTTCATGTGGATGCTGCAAGGACACCAACTTGACCCTCATCGATGGTTTCTTCATGATAGTTGCTCTGTCCGTTTCATTGGGTTCTTCCTGTCGTTTGATCTCGCCACCAACAAGATCACGTCATCGTCGATCTGGCTCGTTTTCCTTCAAAAAGATCTTCCTCGTGGACGCCGAGAAGCCCGATCCCCGGAGTCCAAAGACCGAACCTCGTCGAACCCCGAGACCCCAAGATCACCGTGCCTCCCTCCAATGTGTGACACCCTTTTTCCAAGCCCCATATTTTTATAATATATGGTATCCATCTTGTGCATATTAAATCATTCATGACCATGTGGTTTGGGGCTTTTGCCGATTCACCTAATAATTAATATGGAGACCATATGCGGGCAAATCTAGTCTAATATTGGTCACATTTAAATTTGTGCATCGAACCGGTGAAACATTTTACCTTGTTAAGACAACATTTAAATTTACGAGTACCTAAACAACATGAACCTATTAATTAATTGTCGGGACCCTGGTTCCACTTAATATTGCCTAATTGCATCGCATCCTTGCCATGTCATACATCATATATGCATCATTCCCGTTCTTTTGCCATAGTATTAAATAGTGTATCCGGTGTTTCTTCTAGTGCTTTGCTTCTTCACGGATTAGGCTGATGAGTTGATGTGAGCGTCGACCTGATCTTCGGATGAACCTTCGGTAGTATTTTTTAGGCGAGCATTCTCCCTCTTTCTACCTATTTTATATTTCTAGTCTTTATTTCCTCCTGTTGATCTATTGATATATGTGTTGCGATGCTTTAGATTCCGTTCCCCAGTTATATTCCTTGCAGCCTCTATATTGCCTTGAACACCTCCTATTGCATGTTGATTGATAGACAGTCGGCCTTGCGAGTTGTAGTTGCTTGCTCGGGTGCTTCTCCGCGTCGTTGATGTTCCACCATTGTTGGGTGGTTGGCACATGCTTAATGGTGGAGATGATCATCGATTTAATTACTGTTTAATAACTAAAATTGAAAGTAGGTAAATAATGTAGAGGCACCGGTGGGTAATATACAATATTTGGTTTTTAACCGCCCACTTGTGCCCCGTAGGACCCCGAGTTCTTGACACCTGTTCCGAGATCGAGCGCGCTAACCACAGGTGGGGTGTGTGGGCACCCCCATCGATTTAGTACCTGATTTCAAAGTACTGTACTAGGGTCCACAACCTAGTTTGGGGCTTTATTACTATGCTGTACTTATGCCATGTTGTACTACTTTATTTACGATTGCGCGTGGAGCGCCTGTACTATTAAGGAACCCCGTGCCACGTTTTTGCTTTATCGACAAGCCCAGACACACTTTCGGGTTCCTAGTCGTTTACAGCCATCGCCACACACCCTGGGTCCGTATCGGAGATGGACGACTTCGTTGCGGGTAGCTTAGTGGGGTGGCCCCCATGTACATGCTTTGGGTCTGGGAAACTTCGTGTCTGAAACCCCGTCGACATACCGTTGGGTGTATGTTTTGTGATCTTGTACCTACCTGATCTGACAACAAGGGTGTAGGTGCATGTGGAAACTTTGGTGCACCCCTACAGGGTTAAATCTTTTCGAGAAGCCGTGTCCGCGGTTATGGACGACTTGGAGCACAGATCTCGATCATAGACAACTATAACTAAAGTTGTGTTATAAATTTGACTTTGTGATGACTAGTAATCAATTTCACTACAACGGAATGAGTAAATAAAAGTGCCAACAACTGCTAGGTTTTGGGGATGTCTCATGCTATTCGTATCTGACTAGTAAGTATCGCAACTACAACAGAATGGCTAACTAAGAGTGCCCACTTCTTATTATATTAGGATGACTCATGCTATCTATATCTGACTAGTAATTGCTTCAACTATAATGGAATGAATAAAACTGCTAACTGTGTGAGTTCCTCGGTTGACTTCCTCGATTGGTTTCGAGGGGAAATACCAGGATGGGTATGATTGGTGGTAGTATCAGGTTGGTTCCGAATAGGTCTTTCTCATCTCTTTCTGATAGCCGATAGTTGTATCGAGTCTCTATAGGTTGTTTAGCGCATGCTTTGCTGCCGCTTTAGTCCACCACACCTATGTAGGCGAGGACCACTGAATTCTAGTCTCGCCGTGTACTGGCCTCAGTACCGACCGCTCTCTTTTTCCTTTGCCCTTTGTCGGCACCCCTTTCGTTTGAGCAGGTTTTGAGCTCGACGTCGTTAGTAGGGTTACCCTTCCGGCTTGGCCTAGGCAGGGTTATGGACGCCATCGGTTATTCTTCAGGGCTCTTAGCTCAATTTGCATATTGTCCGTACTCGGACGCTGTATTGTTTTCAAGGTGATTTGGATCTTTGTACTTATATTTGTATTCTTGACTCATTGATTCACTGTTGTATATATGTTTTGTGGGTTCCATCGAGGACTATTGTGTAATGATATTACTTAGTTTTCCACTGGCACGCAAGTGCCTGGTGGGCACCTTTGAATCGTTTCTATGCGGGTTTGGCGGGATGCGCTAAAACTTGCATAGGGCCGAGCCGAGGGTGTTACAACCTCTCTTACCATGAGAATCCTATTAGCATTCTTGATGAGGCCGAACAAAAGACAAGAAACAAAACCATCAAGTTCTTGAAAGTTTAATGGTCACATCACACTAATAAAGAAGCAACTTGGGTGCACGAATATCTCTTAAGATCCGAGTAGCCCGCTCTATTCTCCTCTTCTTATAATCTCGGGATGCGATTCCTTCAAGGAGGAGCGTGTTGTGACATCCCAAGGTCCTAATTCTCCAATTTGATCATGTTTGTGAATTTCTTGATTCCATCATGCAAGCATCATATTAATTTGTTGGAATTTGTTTTAGTTCTTGATATATTTGTATTTGGATTTTACTAAATTGCTATAATGCCCAATTGGAGTTGAGGACATCTCTCCTTATTTTCTTCCTACCACTAACATCTTGACAATCTCATCATCTTCTACTTTTATTGCATCTTATATATGTGGGATTCTTGTTGGATTATTTTTCCTTTTAAATCTTGCCCATGTATTCATCCACACATGAGACACTTCTCCCTTATATTGCATTTTGCTTTGTTGTTGATCTATTCTTCCTTTCATCCCTCCTACTCCTTGATCATCCTTTTCTTTGTCTCTCTTATGTGTGTATACACATATACACATGTATTCTTATTTCTATCGTCTATTCTAACTCTATCCCTTAACCCTCCATAAACACCCCATATGTCTATCCTACTTTTTCTGCCTATGTAAACCCCTTCCTTTTATTTTTTTCATGGTGGTGTCACGGCATATGCCATGGGTAGGCTTAAGTTGGGGGCCGAAAGGACGCTCGAGGTCACCAGGGAAAGAGTGCACAGTCTAGCTGCGCACGAAGAACATGAAGAAATCTCCACACTTAGGATTTTTATTCCTCCAAGAAGTTTACAAGTGCTCCTAGAGATGTTCAAGCATAGCCTACGGGCACTAGTTTCCTACTTGGTCCAACCTCCTTAGACCCTAGCTATGCCTCTCCTTATATAGGCGATGGACAGCTAGATTACACCCTTTGCGTCCTAGGGTTACTGTTTGAATCCTTATCCTTATCGTACGGGCCGGGTCATGGGCTAGCCCTGAGCCCTTGATCCAGTCCCCAAAGCTATACAGCCAACGGTCTTCCCGTATGTAGGCGCCAGCTCTTGGGCATCATGCGGTGCTTTTGTACGTCAGACCTTGCTTCTGACGTCACTCGGCTCCTTTTATCTAATCTGGCGTTGCCCTTATGTTTTGACCATGCTTTGCCATGGTCTGTCCTAATTCTCACTCGGAAAGCTACCATGCATCCTTTCTGACCCCGGCCTTCCCTTGTGAGACCCGACTCGTCGCTTCTTGCAAGGTAAACAGATTTGTCCTATGCGGGCCAACATAGTTCTTATGTCGGCCACACATAAGGTTCATATCCTGGATGCTAAGACCCGGCCAGTGGTTTCTTTGACTCGGCATAAGCCAAGCTGGGTAATGTTTTACCCCTTATGACCCTACCGGGGGTTATCCCCCCGACATTAGTCCCTGAAGCTGGTGAGGCCTAGCAGTTTTTGCTGTTAGGCGTCTCTAGGTTCCTTTAACGTATTTGGAACTTCTATTTTCTCTTTGCATTCCTTATGCAGGATGCTCTATTTGGCGTAATCTTGATCTTTGTCAAGTCTATTTTGTCTTTTCCGAGTCACATCTTTGACTTTTTGCGCCCTTCTTGTCCCGTGCCGAGTCATTTTTACGTTGCCGAGTCACTCTGGGCTTTTTATATTTGCCTTAGTCATTGACACGTTGTAATCATGATTGCTTGCCTGAAATTCTGTGTCACAGTGACGGCGGCGCAGTTAATCCCGTCACTGTGGCAGTCCCATCGCTCAGCGCCACTTGTCCTGTGCAGCATGACGTGGCTTGAGATTTTCTGTGTATCGCGTACACGTGGAGCTCGCTGATGCGCTCACTTGGTCAGGTACACGGCAACACCGTGGCCACATAGCGCAGAGGGATTCCACGCCTAGGGTGTTTACTCCCCTTAAGTAGGGGCATGGGGAACTTAATTGCCCCCGCTGGTTCAGTCCCCCCCCCCCAATCCTTCTTATTCCTTGCGCCTCCCAATCTACAACTTCCCCCTTGTTGTTCTTCCTTCTTGCTTCACCTCTCCAACGATTCGATCCTCCTTCTTCCAATTCCCCGACGAGTTCGCACCATTCCAGGCCTCTTCCAACGGCAGGAGAGCCCGAGCCGCCCGAGGTCATGGACGCACGCGACGACGGCGAGGATGTGGAGGAGCACGACGCCGCCGGTGAGAGCGGTGGTTTGGAAGGCTCTAAGGTCACCGAGGAGGAAATCGAGTGGTTGCGCTCCACCAGGCGCATTCTACTTGAGGTTGATTGCCGCCTCCCCATCGGTGAGATTGCTCCTAAACCCGAACCTAATGAACAGGTGGTTTTCCTTACTCATTTTGAGCATGGCTTCGATCTTCCTGTTAGCGATTTTTTCAAGTCTTTTATTTCTCCCTTTCACCTACAAACCCATCATCTTCCTGCCAATGCTATTGGCTCTCTTTCGTGTTTCATCTCCGCCTGTGAAGGCTATCTGGGTCTTTGGCCCAATGTCCTTCTTTCGGCCATGTACTTCAACTTCCGTATCCAAGTCGTTACTGACCATGGCGTTCCTCATTATAAGAAGAGGCCCACTAGGTGCGGTGCTTCAAGCATCACACCCAGGAGGGATTCCATCTTCCCCTGGGTCACCGGCATTGATTCTTGCAAGAAGTGGCATAGAAACCTTTTCTATGTCAAAAATAGCGGCTCCAACGACTACATTCGCCTTCCCCCTTCAAGGATGAGGTTCCCAGCATGGAGCTTTGGAAGATTGACCCGCGTGACAAAAACAAAGCGGTGAACGAGGCTCGTGGAATCATTGAGAGGTTGCTTGACCCGGAGGAAAACTTCCATCTGACTAAGGAAGACCTCATGTGCACCTTCATCTCCCGCCGAGTCAGCCCCATCCAGGCTAGGTGCCACAAGATGTGTTTTATGAGCGGTTCCCGCGACCCTACTCGACACTCCACCCTTGAGCTCCCCAACGATTCTATGGCTCGCCGAGTCAGCTCCATTTTTAAGATGAACTTGGCGGAGGACTGGGCATGGAGTTGTCCTCCTTTTAGCTGAGATAGGCTCCTCCCGTGGGTCAGTTTCCGAGTAACTGTGTGCTGCCGACATACTTTATCCGGCACCTGCTCGCCATTCTGTTCTTTTACTGATTCCGTTCTCTTTGTCTTTCGCAGAACCTTGTGCATCAGGTAGATTATATCACTGTCCCTCCCGGCCGTTACTTTGAGGATCGATCTGACAACGACGAAGCTGAGTATGACTTGGAATGCTTTATGCCCATCCCACATGATGCTGCCTCTCTAGCTTTAGGTAAGAATTTCACCCAAAATCCTTTGCGGGATTGTCTGAAGGTGACGATGACGATTTTGAGGTCCTAGAGGTACTTGTCTTTTGTCCTAATCTTTTGGCTTGTCCCACTGAACCTTGTATTTACTGATGCAGCTGGACAGGTACACGAGGACCGGCTATTATGGTAAAATCCCTTCTGCCAAGGCGAGTAAGCGACACGGAACCTCCTCCAGTACTCATCCTTCTAATAAGCGTCAGGTCGAGACTGCTGCTACTCCTAGAGCCACATCTTCCCATCCTCGCAAGACTAGACGCTGGTTTGTTCGCCGCGCCCCGCGCGACCCCACCATTTTCGGGTAACTTTTGCTGCCTGTTACCTTACGTATTTTTGTTCTTTGTTTGTTTCCGTATAGACTTCTGCTTTTATTTTTGGCGTTGCCTTTTCTGCTAACCAAGCAGATCCTAGCATGACTCTTCCATCTTGAAGCCTGTTTCTCCTCCTCGTGTCGATCCAGTTTTGCAGAGCCCCGTTCGGGTCACTTCCCCCAAGGTTGAGATTTCCATACCTTAGAGTGAGGTTGATCCGGCGACGCGTCCATCAGAGGAGATTCGACCTCCTTCTCCTATTCTCCTTTATGATTTGAACTTGGGACCCGGCACCAGTAATATCGGTGCCGAGTCCAATCAGAACACTCCTATCATACCTCCTCCTGTCGTTGATCGACCTGTGAACACATTTATTGCTTCCCTGCCTATTGTTAAGCCTGCTCATTCGGCTCCCTCGTCTTCACAACCCAGCATTAGATATGCTCCTTCTGCGTCTACGGTCAAGAGCAAGACTCGGTTCGCTCCTCAAGACCAGACTTGCTCTGCGTGAAGGAAATATGCCCTAGAGGCAATCATAGAGATGATTATATTTATTATATATCCATGAGTTATTGTAATGTTCCTTGAATATCCATATCAGGCAACTTGTATTGATTGACAATTATGTCAATTGTTTGTGAAACTCTTTACTTGTGTAGTTATTTAATAGTTGTGCCTAGTCGGAGTTTATGTGAGGACACACGTGAATATTATACTAGCACATCGGTTGGTTGATGACTATGTTTCGCAAGTCATAGACATGGAGATGTCAAACCAATGATGTGGACACATGTTATAAACATGGGGTTGGACTGACCCAACTTGAGACTGACAATTAGACTTGCAGCTCTCTCTACACATCATGTATGGTTTGTCCTTAGACCTGAGATTGTCGCACGTGCTTGAGATGTGGATCGACCTACTTTGGGGCTATCAGACTCTACTCCGTAACTGGGTAGTTATAAAGGTAGCTTTCGGATTTGTCCTGAAGCATGCTGCAAGTCATGGTCAATCAAGATGGGATTTGCCCCTCTCTACTTGAGAGAGATATCTCTCGGCCCCTCGAGTGATCGGATCCAGAAATGCATGACTGTGCTACATAAGGTTAAGAGTTAACCTAGTAAAGGGATTCTGAATCATAGTATCAAGAAAGGGAGGTCAGCTTGGAGCTAGACCAAATATCGTGAGGCAAAGGGAAAGACATGTACTAAACCTTGTGATGGTTCGTCCGATATGATCTTTGTATGCGTTTAGGAGATGGCACGTCTTGCTAGAGACCGCTACCAACTATTGACAGAATAAGTGTATTCGTGGAATGTCTATACGTATATGGACCTATAGGGTCACACACTTAAGGAGCTGGAAGCCTAATGAGGATTAGATCCGAATTAGACTAGGCTTAGGCTACTAATGGGCTGCTAATGTAGAATCCCACTAGGGACGCCTATATAAGAGAGGACGGGGAGAGCTGACCAGGGTTAGACCATGAAGCCACCACTCCTCACGCCTCTGTTGGACGCGCGGACCTAGCAGTCCGGCGTCTGACGCTTCCACCCTACACATACCTCGAAGGTGTTGCATCTATGGCACTTGGACGAGCCGCGCAAGGGGATCTGCTCGTGGGACGAGGACAAGGAGGAGACGTAGAACGTCTACACTGCCTCGACGCGCTTCATCAAGTTCCGCAACTGCGCGTCTAGTGGTAATCCCGTGATTTATGACAACAGTAATCCTGGTTTACGTGACAACAGTAATCCTGGTTTACGTGGTAGAAATTTTTGATTTGCGCTAGTGTAGCCTATCCGTATCCCTTCAGTGGTATAAGAGACGATGTTGTTCAGTTATAGGTTCGGGATGTTTACATATGGTGATATGCAGATTGATATGAATGATGTGATCGTATGTATTGCGGTGGTTCGGGATTGATATATGATCTTGCTTTCCGTGATCGTGATTCTGAGGTTGTCAAACGACTTACCCCTACCGGTCGGTTTCCGCCATCGTGGTAGACAGTGACACATAAATCCTGCTGAATCACGTGAAGATCAATATGATTGATTGAATCAGAATCTAGATCTAAAATCTATGTGCCGTGATCAAGGGAGTTTGATTGAATCGGAACAATAGTCGGTTTATGGTAAATTTGATTTTCTGATCAAAATCCTTAAAGAAAATTGTGTAGATTCGATCTCTCATTTTTCACAGTTTTCGGACGACCGGAGATACCGCGAGGGGCGCTGCCCCTTCGAACCCCCCAGGGGGAGACCCTCTAGACCCCCCTTATTCGTATCCCCTTTTGTATCTCGTTAAGGTAACTAGGTGCTATGAATTCACATGATCCGGTAGAATGAGATTCTATGCATAACTTGTTTTTGCAGGATGTATGTGATCAGTATGGCCCATATATGTATGTGATGCATGTATGAAAAATTTCTTCACCTGCGTGTCGTGAGTAAGGCAACACGGCTAGAGCCATATGTGTTGTCAATTGTTGTAATGGCATGTGTGCCAACTTGTGATGATCCCAATAAACTATGTAATTTTGATTACTAGCTATTAGGGGTAATAGCTTGTATTAGTTCTTGGAGGACTCATCACTTGGAGGATTGCTCACATGGAACATGAAGATGGAGATCATCATGGTGGACAGGTTCTATGGCGATGGAGATCACCATGAGAAAATGGACCATACTGTGTCACAACTATGTGAATGCTATTCTTATGCGTTTTACTCTATGCATGCTTAGATGATAGAAGTAGAACGATCCCTCACAAAGTTTAAATTAAACCATGCCCTCCCAACCAAACCTTGCACCATCATATGCCATGTACAATCGTTGGTGGGCCTATGAAATTAGGGTGCCGCAGTTTTCCTTGGCTGGATGGGTTTGTATCAAATACCTACGAGCATAAGGGTTGGTGAGGTTGACAAGGTCATCTTAACAGTTAAGGACCTTGGTGCATAAAGGTTGAGTGCCTAGTTTTGACATACAGATTTCACCCAACAACAAGAGTCATATGTGATATGATTAGCAAGTGTTGCTTACCGATTTACCTTGTCTTCTAGGAGTGATGCTAAAGCTCACTAGTGGACTTGTTAATTGTGGATATTGAATCACTTAGTATCAATAGAGGGATATTGATTTAAGTGGGAGTATATGATATTAAATTGTTTAATATGTTTTACTCTTTCATCGTTATATGGCTTAGTATTTTGCATGTTTTCTGTTGTAGATCAATGGAACCGAACACTGCATCACCTTTTTCTTTGCATTCGATTCTTGACAAAGATAAACTAAATGGAACAAACTATTCGGACTGGGTCCATAACCTGAGAATTGTTCTCAGGTCTGATAAAAAGGAAACAGTTCTGGATACCCCAATCCCCAATGAACCTGCTGATAATGCATCTACTTCCCTCAAGAATGCCTACAAGAGAGCATGTCATGATTCTCTTGAGGTTAGTTGTCTTATGCTTTCATGCATGGAACCTGAACTCCAAAAGAAGTTTGAGGATCAGGAAGCGTACGATATGATCGTCGCGCTTAAGGATATGTTCCAGACTCAGGCTAGGACTTAGAGGTACAATGTCAACAAGTCCTTTGTGGAATGCAAGATGGCAGAGGGAGCAGGTGTAGGCCCCCATGTGATCAAACTGGTTGGTTACACTCAGACTTTGGAAAATCTTGGTTTTCCACTAGGCCAAGAGTTGGCAACTGACTTCATTTTGGCGTGTGTTCCATCTAGCTATGGGCAGTTCATTTCGAACTACCATATGCATGGGATGGAGAAGGTCCTTAATGAGTTATGCGGGATGCTAAAAACAGCAGAAAGTGACATGAAGAAGTGTGCAGGGCATAGCCATGTGATGGCTGTGCAGAACAATCCTAGCTTCAAGAAAAAGGGTACTTCTTGGAAGAAGAAGGGCAAGGATAAGGATACGATCTCTAATCCTGCACCCAAGCAAAAGGCTGGACCTGTAGAAGACACCGAGTGCTTCTTTTGTCATGAACATGGCCACTGGAAGAGAAACTGCAGCAAGTACCAAGAAGAGTGGAAGTAAAAGTACTTCCCACTCAGGTACGCTTGTTGTAAATGTTGTGGACATTATTATCGCTGATTCCTATCTTAAATCTTGGGTATTTGATACCGGATCGGTTGCTCATATTTGCAATTTGATGCAGGGGGTAATAAGGACTAGAGAAGTGTAGAAAGGCGAAGTGGATTTTCGCGTCGGAAATAAAGCAAGGGTTTCTGCATTGTTCGTCAGCGTCATGCAACTTCACCTTCCGTCGGGATTTATTATGGAGTTGAATAATTTTCATTACATTCCAAGTATGGGTCAAAACATTTTATCACCTTCATGTTTGATGAGGGATGGAAATTAATTTGCAAGTATGAACAATGGTTGTGTAATCTCTAAGAATGATATGTTTATGGCTAATTCTCCCATTGTGAATGGGTTATTTATTTTAAATCTTGATGATGCATCTATTTACAATGCTAGTGCTAAAAGGCTTCGGCCTAATGATTTGAGTCCTACCTATTTATGGCATTGTTGTTTGGGGCATATAAGTGAAAAGCGCATGAAGAATCTCCATGGTGATGGTCTTCTAACTTCGTTTGATTTTGAATCATATGAGGCATGTCAGGCTTGTTTACTTGGAAAGATGACCAAGTCGTCTTTTTCGTATTCACCCGAAAGAGCGACAAACCTTTTGGAACTCATACATACTGATGTATGTGGACCAATGAGCACGACAACCACATGAGGATATCACTACTTCATTACTTTCACTGATGATTTCAGTACATATGCTTATGTCTACTTAATGAATCATAAGTCCGAAACTTTTGAAAAGTTCAAGGAGATTCAGAGTGAGGTAGAGAATCAACGTGGCAAGAAAATAAAGGCCTTGCAATATGATCGTGGAGGTGAATATTTGAGTCATAAATTTAGCGATCATCTTAGGAGTTGCGGAATTGTTCCACAACTTACGCCGCCCGGAACGCCTCAAAGAAACGGGGTCTCCGAACGGCGCAATCAAACTTTGTTGGACACGGTTCAATCGATGATGAGCCAGTAGGATTTACCATTATCATTTTGGGGATACGCTCTAGAAACGGTAGCTTTCACACTTAATAGGGTACCATCTAGATCCGTAGTTAAGACACCATATGAGATGTGTATTGGAAAGAATCCTAGTTTGTCTTTTCTAAATATTTGGGGTTGTGATGGATTTGTCAAGCGACTTTAGTCGGACAAGCTAACACCCAAATCGGATAAGTGCATTTTCGTGGGATATCCAAGGGAAACCTTAGGGTATTACTTCTACAACCGAGAAGAGGGCAAAGTGTTTATCGCTCATAGCGGTGTTTTCCTATAGAAAGAGTTTCTCACAAAGGGATCGAGTGGAAGTTCGGTGCGACTTGAAGAAGTTCAAGATGAGCCAGTCGGAGATGCTTCCACGAGTGATGCTATTGTAGCAGAACAAGTTGAGGAACCCGTGGCAATAGAAGCACCACAACCACGAAGGTCGGTGAGGCTCCGTGAAGGGCTTGAATTATTATTGTTCGACAATGATGAGCTTGTGACCGATGCAGAAGCGATGGTGGACCCAGACTCTGAGAAATAGCTGATCGCCATGAGATCCGAGATAGAGTCCATGGGAGACAATCAAGTTTGGAACTTGGTTGACCTGCCTGATGGTTTTAAAGCCATGGAGTGCAAATGGATCTATAAGAAGAAGATTGATATGGATGGAAATGTTCACATCCATAAAGCTCGACTTGTTGCAAAAGGTTTTTGACAAGTTCAAGGAGTTGACTATGACAAGACTTTCTCGCCCGTAGCGATTCTTAAATCTATACAGATTATTCTAGCCATTTGTGCACATTTTGACTATGAAATATGGCAGATGGATGTTAAGACGACTTTCTTAAATGGAATCCTAACTGAGGACGTGGATATGATGCAGCCCGAAGGTTTTGTCGATCCAAACAATGCTGGAAAGGTATGCAAACTTCTAAAGTCTATTTATGGGCTGAAGCAAGCATCTCGGAGTTAGAACATTCGATTTGATGAAGTTGTAAAGGAGTTAGGCTTCATCAAATGAATAAGAACCTTGTGTTTACAAGAAGGAAAGTGGGAGAGTGCTGGTATTTCTAATCTTATATGTAGATGACATATTGCTGATTGGAAATGACATTCCTATGATCGAGTATGTTAAGACCTCGTTGAAAAATAGTTTTTCAATGAAGGACTTGGGAGAAGCGGCATATATTCTGGGCATCAAGATTTATAGAGATAGATCAAGGAGGCTAATTGGATTAAGCCAGAGTACATATATTGACAAAGTGTTGAAATGGTTCAGCATGGAAGAGGCTAAGAACGAGTTCTTGCCCATGTCTCACGGCATAAAACTCAGCAAGACTCAGTGTCCTTCGACTACTGATGAGCGTGAGCGCATGAGCAGGATTCCATATGCTTCGGCTATTGGATCCATCATGTATGCAATGATATGTACTCACCCAGATGTTTCCTATGCTTTAAGTGTTACGAGCAGATACCAGGTTGATCCAGGTGAAGGTCACTGGATAGCGGTAAATAATATCCTTAAATACTTGAGAAGGACTAAGGATGTGTTCCTAGTTTATGGAGGTGAGGATGAAGTCAGTGTAAGGGGTTACACAAATGCGAGTTACCTTAACGACTCAAAATGACTCCAGATCGCAATCTGGTTATGTGTTTGTCATGAATGGTGGTGCTGTGAGTTGGAAAAGTTCCAAGCAAGATACGGTGGCCTCCTCTTCAACAGAAGCTAAATATATTGCCGCCTCGGAGACTGCAAAGGAAGCTGTTTGGATTAGGAATTTCCTGATCGCTCTTGGTGTGGTTCAAGGTGTGTCCAATCCCATGGATGTTTATTGTGACAACAATGGTGCTATTGCACAAGCCAAGGAGCCTAGACAGCACCAGAAGAACAAACATATTCGCATGCGTTATCATCATATTCGAGAGTTCATTGAGGATGGTAGTGTCATGATATGCAAAATACATACGGACTCAAATGTTGCAGATCCTTTTACAAAGCCACTCCTGCAGTCTGCGCATGAGGCGCACGCAAGAGCAATAGGTATTAGATACAATCTAGATTAACTCTAGTGCAACTGGGAGACTGAAGGAAATATACCCTAGAGGCAATCATAGAGATTATTATATTTATTATGTATCCATGAGTTATTGTAATGTTCCTTGAATATCCATATCAGACAACTTGTATTGATTGGCAATTATGTGAATTGTTTGTGAAACTCTTTACTTGTATGGTTATTTAATAGTTGTCCCTAGTCGGAGTTCATGCAAGGACACATGTGAATACTAGACTAGCACATCGATTGGTTGATGACTATGTTTCGCAAGTCATAGACATGGAGATGTCAAACCAATGATGTGGAAACATGTTATGAACACGGGGTTAGACTGACCCAACTTGATACTGGCAATTAGACTTGCAGCTCTCTCTACAAATCGTGTACGTTTTGTCCTTAGACCTGAGATTGTCGCATGTACTTGAGATGTGGATCGACCTACTTTGGGGCTATCAGACGCTACTCTGTAACTGGGTAGTTATAAAGGTAGCTTTCGAGTTTGTCCTGAAGCATGCTGCAAGGCATGGTCAATCAAGATGGGATTTGCCCCTCTCTACTTGAGAGAGATATCTCTGGGCCCCTCGAGTGATCGGATCCAGAAATGCATGGTCGTTCTAAATAAGGTTAAGAGTTAACCTAGTAAAGGGATTCTGAATCACAGTATCGAGAAAGGGAGGTCAGCTTGGAGCTAGACCAAATATCATGAGGCAAAGGGAAAGACATGTACTAAACCTTGTGATGGTTCGTCCAATATGATCTTTGTATGCGTTTAGGAGATGGCACGTCTTGCTAGAGACTGCTACCAACTATTGACAGAATAAGTGTATTCGTGGAATGTCTATACGTATATGAACCTATAGGGTCACACACTTAAGGAGCTGGAAGCCTAATGAGGATTAGATCCGAATTAGACTAGGCTTAGGCTACTAATGGGCTGCTAATGTAGAATCCCACTAGGGACGCCTATATAAGAGAGGACGGGGAGAGCTGACCAGGTTTAGACCATTCCATCCAGCCACCACTCATCACGCCTGTGTTGGACGCGCGGACCTAGTAGTCCGGCGTCTGACGCTTCCACCCTACACATACCTCGAAGGTGTTATATCTATGGCACTTGGACGAGCCGCGCAAGGGGAGGTGCTCATGGTATGAGGACAAGGAGGAGACGTAGAACGTCTGCACTGCCTCGACGCGCTTCATCAAGTTTCGCAACTGCGCGTCTAGTGGTAATCTCGTGATTTATGACAACACTCATCCTAGTTTATGTGGTAGAAAATTTTGATTTGTGCTAGTGTAGACTACCCGTATCCCTTTACTATGCCCATCAGGCCATCAGCTTCCAAGCAACTGACTTTGGTCTACGCCCCTGGCTCCGCTCCGCAAATTAGGCCCACACTATCAACAAAGACACCTGCTCCGGCGGTTCCGTTGGGCAAATCTATGGCTGTCGTGTCTGGCGGCGTTACCAGAGCAAGCACCTTGCGTGCCAGCGCTACCGCTACCCGTGCCGGAGTGGGGTCTACTCTGACAAGAGGGAAAGTCCTTACTCGGACACTCAGTGGGCAGGGCCCTGGCTCCGCAGAAAGCTTTGCCTTAGATTGGAATGCCGCAAGCGACCAAGAGGCAAGCTCAGGCTCTGGTCTCCAGCTGCAGTTGGGTTCCAAGACCGTCTCCAAGATGACCCAGTAGGTGATCGCACTGATGGCCCAAGCAGATCGGGTGAACAAGGTATGTGACATCATTACTCTTTTGTGTACTGAGTATTTGTATATCCATACATATTCCCTAGTCCCCGAGGTTACTTCCGAGTAAGGGACTTACTCGGCTGTAAGATCTTAGGTAAAACATATCTTTTCTTTCTTCTTGCAAAGATCCTATGCCGAACTTTTGATCCTTAGCCCCTGAGGTTACTGTCGACTAACAGAGTTACTCGGTTGTAAGCTCAATAATTTGCATACATCCTTTCCACTTTCTTTTGGGATAGAATCACTTAATATACTGAGTATTCTCTGATTAAATCTCTTTCATGTAGCTTACGCATAATGAGCATACCAAGCTACATCAGGCTCTGCTTTTGGAGTATCGAAAGCTTGAGGTTGCTCACCAGGATCTAAAGGCTAAGGCTCAGGGCCAAGGTATTTTTTCTTACTAAGCATGTCTTTTACTTAGCAGATCTTTTTTGGTCCGTCCTCTTGACTTTTTCTTGCTATTCTTTCTACAGCTTCTGACCAATCCACCATTGACACGTTGCACACAAAAATCAGTGACGCTGAAAGTAACGCACTTCTCCTTAGGAATTTTATAACCACCTAATACTTGTGTTTCCTTATTTTCCATTTCTATCTCGGCGAGGCAGAGATACTTTGTTTTTATTGACGAAACATACGTTCCGAATAAGCATGTCAGCACGAGGTCGAGCTCCAGAAAGAGCGAAACGAGGTGACTCGGCTGAAGCAGCAAATGGCGGATATGGAGCAGAAGCACAAGCCTGAGTTGGAGGGTCTGCGCCAAGAGGTCGCCGAGAAGTAGGCAATATGCCACCAGAGCTGAGAAGACCAATCAATTGCTCAAGGAAGCCGAGTCAGCAGTGGAGTCGGCTCACCAAAATTTACATGCCCTTCAGGCCAAGGAAAAGATCTGGCAGACCAAGCTCAGCATGATCAACTCTTTCATCGGTAGTAAGTTCTTACCCTTTTTCACTGTGCTATTGTTCTTACTTTTATCTTTGTCGGTGTTTGTGATGGTCTTTCTATTTTCCGCAGAGAACTTTCCTAAGGCCGACATGTTTGCCTTGAGAGCCATGAAGAAAGTGCGAGCCGAGTCTGGGGCCCTAGCAGATGGCGAGGTCACTATTGATGAGAATCTTGTTGCCCTCTCAGAGAGCGTGAATACCTTGAAGTCATGCGGTGTCAACTTACTCAAGTCGGCTATCCATGCATTCAGGATGCTCTGGCCGAATGAATATGTGCCTACGCTTGTTGAGCCTCTGGCTGCTAAGCTGTTACTCACCGAGGAAAGACTTGATCAATGGCGTGAGTCGGCTGGCTGTGTCGCGGTGGGCAAGGCCTTGTCCTTCGTGGTCTCGTGGTATGAGGACATCAACCTTGATGTTCTCCAACATATGAGGGATGAAGGCAAGTGTATCCATGATCCTGGTCTCATAAAGAAGCGCCAAGAGCAATCCTACGCCATGGTAGAGTTCGCTCTAGTGCATGCCTGGTGCGACGGGCCAAGCTTCCTCAATATCGCCAAGCCCATTTCCGAGATTGCCGATGATGATGGTGTAGACAGCGAGGCCACCGAGTCAGATGCTGATAGCGATGTGCATGACTCGGCAAACCCTGATGATGCTCCTAGATCCAAGCCCAGCGACGCTCCTTCGAGTCCAGCTGCCTCTTAGGCTGGTTTAGAAAAAACACTTAATTCTCATGAGATCCCCGGTATGCCGGGTGCAGATGTAAGAAATACTGCCGTTCTTTTGGGTGTGCACCTTTGCGAAGGCATAAACTTTATTTTTCTTGAATGTGAATCATCTAGGGGCAAGTCCTCGAGTTTCATTTGTCGTTTTCCTTATCCTTGAATTTGGCTCTTGTCTACCTTTTTTGGCGTTCGGCATTAAAGTCTCAAAGTTCTAAGGATTAGGTTAGCGGATATGAAACTAGACAACTTGACCTAGGGTCACACGATATGCAAGTCAATATATCATGCAATAGGTTATTTATAAGCATATATAGGGACGACTCGTGTTTCTTCCCTTACTTATCCTCTTTTCATGTTTACCCATCCTTGGTATTTTTCTCTTGCTTGCCATGAAGCCATATTTTCGGACAGCAGCATAGTTGAAGAGTTGACCTCATACGAGTATACACTACTTACTCCGAGATAAGTTTCGGTGACAACGCCAGCCGACATGAAATATGTAAGAGTAAACATAAGGGGCAGTCCCCGAGTCAGTTTTTCGAGTCATACCTTTTTATTATCAACACATAGCCGACAAAAATGTCCGAACTATGAGAGTTTGAGAGATACATACATTGCTTTCCTATGTGTAGAAAGGACGAAGCAATGCCACATTCCATGGCCTTTTTGTTTCATCACCCGACCTGTCCCCCTTGTCCTTTTGTGCTTCACGTGCATCTATCAGATAATATGAATCATTCTGCAACGCTTTGCTTACAATGAATGGTTCTTCCCATGGGGGTCATAATTTGTGCATCCCAGTTGTGCGTTGCACTAGTCTGAACACCAGATCCCCTTCTTGGAAGACACGAGGTTGGACTTTCCGGCTATGATAGCATCGGAGATTTTGTTGGTATATGGCGGATCTACATAATGCCAATTCTCTTGCTTCTTCGAGTAAATCGACTCCGTCTTCTCGGGCCTATTTTACTTCGGCTTCCGAATTTTCCTTACTCTTGGCGAGTCATGTTCTATGTCGTCAGGCAAAACTTCTTCTGCCCCATACACAACGAAGAATGGTGTATAGCTTGTTGACCATATTCGGAGTTGTTCTTAAGCTCCATAGTACCGAGGGTAGTTCCTCTATCCAACAACCAGGTGATCTCTGGAGTGGTTCCATTAGGCAGGGTTTTATCCCGAATAGAACTAAGTCGTTAGCTCATTCAACTTGTCCATTTGATTCTGGGTGAGCGACTGACGCTACATCAAGTCTTATTCGGCTTTCCCTGCAAAATCGACCAAAGGCTCCTTCGGCAAAGTTTGTGCCATTGTCTGTAATCACGCTATGCAGGTGACCGTATCTTAAGATTATATCCTTTAGGAATGTGACAACTGTTTTTCCTTCAAGTTTTTTGATGGGCTTCACTTCTGTCCACTTAGTAAATTTGCCAACCATCACTAGTATGTGAGTCATGCCACCCCGTGCTGGTTTGAATGGCTCCACCATATCCATGCACCACACCGCAAATGGCCAAGTGATCGGTATAGTTTTTATTTCGGATGCAGGCAAGTGTGACTTTAATGCGTAGCGTTGGCACCCATTGCATTTTCTCACTAGGTCTTCTGCTTCCATCAGTGAACTTGGCCAATAGAATCCATGTCGGAATGCCTTGGCTACCAATGCTCTTGAAGAGGCATGATTCCCACATTCTCCTTGGTGAATATCCAACAGTATCTCTTGGCCTTGTTCTGGAATTATGCAACGTTGTAACACACTTGTCACACTCCTCTTCTACAGCTCCTTGTTAATTATTGTGTATGCTTTTGATCTTCTTTCTGTTTGCCTTTCCAATATCTCATCATCAGGCAAAGTTCCATCTCTTTCTCCATTGGCTCAGACTGGTATTACTGGTGCTAGATCTGTTTCTCCATCAATTTCCATTGGCTCAGCCGACATAGTTTCTCCCGACATAACCTGAGGAGTCCCCTAGTGTGATTCGGCAACCCTTGGGTTAGGCGGAACAGTCCCCGGGTTACTCTAACTTGCCCCTATGTCAATGTCCATTGGTATAGAATCCGACTCCTAGCTTGCCGAGATGAAGATTGTATCGGATTCGGGTGATGGTTTGATTGACGGCTTTCTGAGATGTTCCAATGCTACTCCTGACAGTATTGCTTTCCGAGATGAGCCTAACTTGGATAATACATCATCTGCCTCATTTTCTGCTCTAGATATGTGATGAAATTCACAGCCATCAAAGTATCCCGAAATCTGCTACACATGGAAACGATGAAGTGCCATATTTGCATCTAGGGCGTCCCAATGCCCAGATACTTGCTGAATAACCAAATCCGAGTCACCGAAACACATGATCCTTTTGATGCCAATTTCTTTGGACACTTTTATCCCATGGGCAAGTGCTTCATACTCGTCAACATTATTGGATGAAGCGAAGTGGATTTGCAACACATATTTGAGTTGGTCCTTCTTAGGTGAGATAAGAACTATCTCGGCACCCAGTCCCATTTTCCTCTTGGACCCGTCAAAATGCATTCTCCAGTAATTAGGGTCTGGAAAGGGTGGTTCATATTGCATTTCCGTCCAGTCCACGAAAAAATCCGCTACAGCCCGAGATTTAATTGCATCTCTCCTATCGTATTGTGGAGTATATGGTGCTAACTCTATGGCCCATTTTTCCACTCGGCCACTGGCATATTTTCTGCCCAGTGTAACATCCCAAAAATCATGATTTGTAAAAGCATGCATTGGATTCATATTGTTAAAGCATTTAGAGCTAGCACACAAAATTTCAAAGTTTGAATCCAAACAGAACCATTTCAAATGCCCATTTTATCTAGCATATGAGGCATGGTTTTGATTTATTTTCAAAGGGCCAAAGTGGTTATGAGTGGATTTATGTGTTTGGTACACTCTTGGACACTATCTTGGTCTCATAAAATTTTGGGGGAAGTTTCATTTGATTTGGAGTTGTTTTGAGCATTCAAATCTTATTTAGAAAATCGATTCAGAAGAAGAAAAATAAAAAGAACAGAAAAAAACAGGAGCAGACTAGCCAGAATGGCTCGGCCCACCCCCACGGCCCAACACGAGCCCACCCGGGAAACTCCCCCTCCCCCCCGCTCACCCCTCTGTTTTTCACCCACACCCGCACACCCCCTCTCACTGCCACGTTGGCCCCGCAGCCACGTCACCTTCTTCCTTAATCAATGTCGTGGGCTCGCCTTCGCCGCCCATTTCTAGCCGATTGATTCGCGAATCAATTCACGTTAAACCTCGCAGTAATCCCGCACCCATACCCCCTCTACTTAACCCCCTCCCCTCTCCGCTCCTTTCCCCTCACTCACCACCCTCTGAGCATTGTTAGGCTGTCCACAATTAAGCTCACACCGCTGATGTCCCGAATAACTCCGGCGAACGAATTCGGTAAACCCTACCCCACCATTTCTCTCTTGTTGATGCTCGTGTGCTCGCCGTGTCTGTGTGCGTCTAACGCCACCGCTGGCTTGTCTTTCCGTGCCTTGTAGCATCGCCAACGACAACTCCCGAGCGAGCCCGATGCTGACGCCAACTCCGACGAGGAATCGTCGCCGTGTCCGTGCGCCCCAGCCCTGTCCGCGAGCATGTTGAGCTTCACCGCGTCTCCACGAACTCGCTAAGCACATGCACGCCCTACCTTACTCTCTGGCCTCGCCGGAACATCGCCGTCCGACACGTAGCCACCGCGGTGGCCATTTGCGTCGCCTGCGTGTGGTCAAAGCAATGAGATCCGCTGGATCTAGATCCAGCGGTCAAGATTAGAACCAGAAGCGAATCGGTATGCGTAGATCAGAGACGTAGGATTTAGATCTGGCGGTGTAAATTCGATTGTCAGCGAAAAGGTAAGTTGCGAGCTGGTGCGTTGGATCTGATTAGATCCAATAGCGCGGAAGCGCGATCCACCCTGAAGCGGTATCGTCTAATCAGGCGCTGCCGCGTGGCTCGATTTTTATTTTAAAAACCAGAATTTGATTCAAACTTAGCAAATTTATAACTTGAGTCTGTTTATCCAAAAAATGCAAATAAGATATCAATGGATTCACAAAAATAAATCCTACTCTACTATGGGCTTATTTTTGTATTTTGTTTCTGTAAAATTGTGTTTTTATGCAGAGACAAATATAGGTTTATTTAGACTATATTTAGTTCGCTTTGTGTTTAGTACTGGTTGGTTGAATGGTTTAGTGTAGAAAAATTCATTCCATTGCATTTGCATGCATGCATATATTTTTGCTTGACTATTTTGAATGTGAATTTGGTGCTATTATTTTATGTGTAGATTTTGGTGCTAGTGGTGATTGTGATTGTGAAGATTGTTGCTACTCCCCCAACTACCAAGGCAAGTGGTGCTTCATTTATTTGTCCTAATATTTTTGACTATGCACTAGCGTTATTTTCTATAGGGCTTGCATGAATTTTTTTGCTAAGTATCTATATGCTATGCCATGGGAAATCCTAGTAGTTGTAGTCTTGGTAGAATTTTCTGTAAGTTAAGATACTTGTTATGTTATCATGCTTAACCTAGCTAGTAGCAAACAAGGGTGGATTATATACATGCTATGGAAATTTTGTTAACTCTTTGACTTATGTTTTTGCTTAATAAAACAACTAAGTGAATAAATCACCTGGGTGGAATGGTATGTTTGGGTTATGTTGAGTGGTTACACAAGGCCCATATCTATGGTCTGCCTTGTGTATCACACTTGTGGAAAGCCACCCAGGAAGAAAGGGATTTGAGATACTTAGTGTTTAGAAGCTTCTAGTGCAACCACATGGCATATGGGCTCTGCCTTGATCATATAGGTTGCAATAACTTTGCCAGATTGACAGATGGTGGTAGGGTGATAGGATGGAACGCGTCCATTTGGTCTAAGGGAAGGCTTTTGAAAGATCTCGTCTCGATGCATGTCGAGTCTTGTGGGGAAAGTGCACCACCTCTCGAGAAGGAAAAACCTAAGTACTTAGCCGTGTCCCCGACAATGGACAATTTGAGCATCAGTACATTGAAGCTATCAAGGATCTCCTCATCCCAATTTCTAAGTTAAAAACTTGTGGTTGAACAAGGGTTAAGGTTCACCAATGTCTATTGGTGGTTCCTTGGGAGTTTGTGTCAAAGAAAAACTTAGTGTTTTTAACTAATAGAAAAACCTATTTTGAGCAAAGCAAGCCTAAGATACACTTAGCAAAATTCATATAGATATTAGATACTTCTATTCTACTATGGTATCACTTGCCAATACAATTCCAAATGTATTAACCCACTGTGGCTGTAACTTATGATGTTGCAGGTTACTCTGATGAGGATTAGGGTTATGAGTCTACAGTAAACATGCTTGCCTGTGGCACATGAAGATGAAGACTTTATTTTATTTTACTTATGTTATAAACTCTTGTACGAGCCTTTGGCTATGGAGTTGTAAAATACTATGTTTATCTCTGGAATGATGACGTAATAAAGACCTTTGTATCTGTGTACTTCATCTTAAACTTTGGATGCTACCATTTGATCCAGGGACTAGCATTGCAATCACAGGGAACTTTACCTTATAAAGGTGGGGTCTTATAGATGGTATCAGAGCACTGTGTTTCCTGTAGGATTATGACCCTAGAATGGATTAGACT